>CM057338.1:48609135-58223809 GCA_030015575.1 Agapanthus africanus | reverse complement strand
GGTGGTGGCCGAGAGACCACCCGCTTCATTCTTTTGAGGGGGACCTCGGCGGGATCCTCTTCCTCCTCTCTCGCCCAGGGCGTCGGGTCCCGCATGTGCTTCTGACCCCCCCTACGGCGCTCCTCCCAGACTGGAGATGCTGCGGAAGGTTTGACCGGAAGTGTTTGCCTCGGGGCCGAGCTTGGACCGGGGCGGGACGAGCTTGCGCCCTCGGCCTTCTTTCCTTGGGCCTTGGAGGCCATGGCGGCTAGGATTTTTGATCGGTCCATGGGCTCTGGAAAAAAAAAGCACACAAACAAAAGGGGGTTAGCGACACTGAAATGGCAAAGAAAATTTAACAATGTTTAAACAGATCGTTGAAAGCCCTAACTTATCTAGGAAACGCGCAGGACTGAGCCCAGCCAGCTTAGTACCTGCTCGGAAAGCAGGACATCGGCCCGCTGGATCGGTTCCCACAGGGACACCACCCTCGCCTCGGGGGAGGTCGACTGCTTTGACCTCGGGCAGTCGGCCTTTGCCACTGTGTGGGCACAGACCAATCCTCGCCCTCCAGAGGCCCGACGAATACATACTTCTCCTTCCATTCATGAATGGATGAAGGGACGACCACTACCCCCGACCCGACCGTCCAACCCCTACGTTTTTAAACGAAAAATACACCCAGCTCGGCTCCTCCTTACTTATACCGGTGTGAATTTTGTAACAAAGGAAAGACACGAGGAGGGTCAAACCGAAGGGGATCTGATCTAATTTCAACCGGACCAGTAATCCGAAGAGGATCCTCCACGAGTTCGGCGCTAGCTGGCCTAGGGCAAGATTGAAGCAACAAAGTACTGCACTAATCTCGGGTGAAAAGGGCAGATGCATTCCTACCCGGAACGCTTCCAGGGCAACCTCCTTTCCCTGCACCTGATCTGCCCGCTTACCCTCCTTAGCCAAACGAAGGGAATAATTAGAGGGAATATGGAACCGAGCCCGAATGTCGGAAAGCTCGTCTAGACTCTTCAAAACGGAAGGAGCATGACGGATGTTCCCGATGCGCACCATGGGAGCCCTTATCGCTGCCGACGACGAGTGACAGGGACGGCCCTGACTCTTGGGGGAGAACCCGATACAGAAGACGACGAAGAAGAAGAACCCTCTTGGCTATCTGAAGCCGAAGAGGAGAAGACCCACTGGACTCGGTCCCGGAAACTGAGGCATCTTCGCTTGAATCTACCCCTACTACATCTACAGACACCTCGGAGGAAGACATCTCACCTGATTCAAAGAAATGGACTCGCTGAGGAAACCAACGGAAGATTCGATCTAAACGGAGGTACGCCGGGCAAATCTTCAACAACGAGAGAGAATTGGGGCAAAGTGTTGGCCCTAGGACGGTCCCCTCCTATTTATAAACCCTAAAAGAGAACATCTTACGGCCCAGATTGATTCCCGCTAAAACGAAACGTCGCGTCTAAGCGGCAGTCGAAGCTCTACGTGGCAGTCAACTATTGGGGGACGTCCCTTCGATTGCAGGAGTCAGAGACAGCCTGTTTCGCCCGCCAACCGACGTCCGACACATGGCCCGTACCCCAACTGATGAATCGACTGAAACGACGCCCCCCTCTTTAAAGCGCAATTATTTCACTGATCCGCTAACGTCATCGGGGATACACACGAAAATTCAGGCGCACGACGAGACGACACGTGGGCCCAAAGATCGAAACGACGCAACCGCCAAACACCATGTCGTTCCCTGGGCGATCCATATTATGATTCTCGGCGCCAAACTGAGCAGAAAAAAAAACCGAGCAGGCCACCCTCGACCCGACCCATAAATAGGTCGGAACGAGAATGGGGGGATAATGATGATGCTCATAAGTGGTATTTTATCAGATTATGACACGTGGCGGATGACGTGTCCCGAAGGCTACAGAGGTGGAATAAATGAGATGCATTAGGGGCATTTCTCGGGACCTCATCTCCGAGGACGCATCCGACCTTTCATAGACCTCCTTGAGTACTTTCCACCTTCACCTAGCAAACAGCCAACAGCTCGTCTCCGAGCCATCTGACAGGCCGAGCTTCCCCGGTCTCCCTGCTCGTCTCCGAGCCATCTGACAGGCTGAGCTTCCTTGGCCTCCCTGCTCGTCTTCGAACCATCTGACAGGTCGAGCTTCCTCGGTCTCCCTGCTCGTCTTCGAGCCATCTAACAGGCCGAGCTTCCACGAATTTCCCGATCAACCGAGAACGCGGAACCCAAGCGCCCCTACAACGGTTCCGCGTATCTCGCCAGGGCGAGGTATCCGCCTTCCCACGTTCCGCATCCCACGCTAGCGTGCCCCCCCATTAATGAGCGTATCCCGCCATTAATGCGAGGATAACGCAGGGGCGTAACTGACGGCGATGATCTCGCGCCTGCTCACTCCACGCAACCACTATATAAACCCTTCTCTCAGACGACTCAGGTAATTCGAACCCATTCTAATACGCCGTTACTCTGCACCTATTCCTCGGCACTAACTTGATCGTCGAAGAGTCCTTCGGTGGTCACCCACCCCAAGACTTCATTTGCATATAGCTCGGCGTCAACACCAACCCATTGAGATCCACACGTTCAACAACTCCCAAACCAAATCTGAACCTTTAAAGATCGCCATCACAGGATCGACGGAGGACAACATGTGAAGGAGATCACAGCCTCCATCAAGTTGTAATTTAAACATGAATTTCACTCCAAATTAAGGTTAAATCGGGTCGGGTTGGACGGATTTTTCAACAATTTTGTACCCCACTTAAAAATTTAATCCTAAACCCCAAATCCCGCCCAAACGTATCAAGTCTTGCAATATTATATACCCGAACTCAGGCAGGTTTTATGTAAGTTTCGGGTTTCAATGGCCGGGTCAAGTTTTATGAACCACGAAAAAGTTCATTAAATATTATAAAAAAATTACAAAATAGTATAGAAGCTACTCAGAAACTTACAAAATTTCATAAATTTTATACAATATTAAAAAAAACCCTAAGACAAGATTCATGTTTATAAGTATTGAAACTTAATAGGTCTTTGCATTTGTTGGCTAGATTAAAGCAGGTTTGGGTTGGACAAGTTTGGGCATGAGCGGTTTTAAATACATGGTTAATTTACCCAAACCTGGCCGAAAAGTTTTTTAATGGAAGATAAACCTGCCCAAACGGATTCAAGCAGTGATATATGAGTCAGAAAAATTGGGTTGGGTTCGATTGAGTCTGGATCAAACCCGATACACTTTCACCCATAGTCCAAATGTGCAAATGGTCATGAGCCCAACCAATGACATATACACATGGTCAAGGCTGAGTTTTCAACCCGAATCCGTATTCAGTATTCAATATATTGGATCCAGACCTGACCTAGACCCGCTATATACCGAGTCAAACAAAATAATCAGAACTTAGTTTTCATTTTTGCACTGGCATGAGAACCATACATGACTAAATTGTACTTTCAAGGACAAACATAAGCTTAGCACATGCATTTGCTTCTCACATTTATTCCTCCAGTATTTATTTTCAATCTATAATTATTATTCTGAACTTATAATGCATGCACCGACGAGAGAAAACACGTAAGTATACTGAAGGAACTAGTGCGCCCTTAATCCTAACCCAAATTAACCTAATTAACCCAAATTAATCCTAATCATCACTTTAACTCAAATTATCCCTAATTAACCCAAAATTAAGTTAATTAAACCAAATTAACCCTAATCAGCACCCTAACCCAAATTACCCTATTTTACCTAATTAACCCAAATTAACCCTAACCCTAACCTTAATCATCACCCAAACCCTAACCCTAACCCTATTTTACCTAATTAACCATAATCATCACCCAAAGCCTAACCCTAATCCAAATTAACCCCCAATTAACCCGGCCCTATAACCCTAACCCTAACCCTAATCATCACCCAAATCCTAACTCTAGCCCAAATTAACCCCCAATTATCCCGGCCTGGTAACTTTAACCCTAAAATCAACAACAATAACACCAATTAAAAACAACAAAATTATAAATTAAAATCAAAATTAACCCACCTCTGCCAAAGACCGGTCGACGAGTAAAGTTCCTCGAGGAGGTGGAGAGCAAGGCTTCGACGAGGTGGAGGAGGCCGGAAAGATAGAGCTCGAAGTGGTTGAGGCGGCGACGAGGACGATTGGCGGCGACGAGGTCGATTGGTGATGACGAGAAACTCCATGATGAGCTCGATTGACGGCGATGGAGGAGGAACTCGGCGACGAGGAACTCGGCGATGAGAGTGGGGTAGTGGCGATGGAGGAGGAATCTTGACTTAGTGCTGGTTGGTGGGAAATCTTGGGGGGCAGTGGGAAAATTTTTAGCTTTAATTTTTTAAATAACCCTTTTTTACTCCTACGGATTAATTCGTAGGACTCTCTTTTGCGGTACCGTAGGACCAAATAAAGACATTACATTTTAATATTTTTAATTTAGTTATACCCGTACGGATTTAGCCGTAGGGGCAAACAATGCCCCTACGATGTAAACCGTAGGGGCAATAAAAAGTTGCCCTTACGAATTTCTCTATCCGTAAGGGCAACCCCTCATTGTAGTAGTGTTTAGATATACTTATCTACGTGGTAGTTCTGCTTGTACTCTAGCAAAAGCTTTGAGGTGATCACCTCATAGTATGTGGCGTATGTCCTTGGAACAAAATAACTAGGAGTCTAGGACATGCGCCAGATAATACAGGGTGACTCTAAACTGAGAGTATTTGGTAGTTGTTCATTACTGAGCCAAATTATTTGGTAGTTTTCTGGAATTAAGCCTATTTTAAATATTTGGTGTTGTATCTGATGGAATTTTGAATAGGTGGTTTTTTACCTTGGGAAGAGAGAGAAACTGTGTGTTCCGAAGCTCATTAACAGAAGCAAGATTATGGCATCTTATATATATGAAGCAACAAGAAGTTTTGATGGAGCTTCGTCATCTCCTTCAGATGTTGTCCTCCGTCGATCCTGCGATGGCGGTCTTGGACGACTGAGATTTGGTTTTGGTGTTGTTGGGTGTGGATCTTAATGGGTTGGTGTTGGACGCCGAGCTACCTGCAAAGACGTCTCAGGGTGGACGACTACCGTTGGACCCTCCGACGATCAATTTAGAGCCGAGGAATAGGAGCAGAGTAGCAACGTATTGAGATAATTTGAGTTACCCGAGTCTTCTGAGAGAGGGGTTTATATAGGGGTTGCATGGAGTGAGCGGGCTTGAGATTATCACCGTCAGTTACGCCCCAGCGTTATCCTCTCCTTGAATGATGGGATGCGTCCATTAATGGCGGGATGCGCTAGCATGAGACGCGGATTGTGGGGAGGCAGATATCTCGCCGTGGCGATATACGTGGAGCCGTTGCGGGGCGCATTAGATTTGCGCTCCTGGTAGATCGGGGGAGGTCGAGGAAGCTCGAAATGTCGGAGGCTCAGAGACGAGCCTGGAGGTCGAGGAAGCTCGACACGTCAGAGGCTCGGAGACGAGCCTGGAGGCCGAGGAAGCTCGGAGGCGAGCTGTTAGTAGATTCCTGGGTGAAGGTGGAATGCATTCAGGGAGGTCTCCTAGAAAGTCGGACACGTTCCTCGAGATGAAGTCCCGAGGAATCATCAGAATGCAATTCATTTATTCCACCTCCGTAGCCTTCGGGATACGTCATCCGCCACATGTCGTAATCCGACGAGACACCACTTGTGAGTATCATCATTAGCCCCCCACTCTCGTTCCGACCTATCCAAGGGTCGGGAGGAGAGTGGTCTGCTCGGTCTATTTTCCACTCAATTTGGCGCCAAGGATCATGATGCAGAATGCCTGGGAATGACGTGACGTTTGTCGGTCGCGTCGTTTCGATCTTTTAGGCTCACGTTTCGCCTCGTCGTGTGCCTAAATCTTCGCGCGTATCCCCGATGGCATCAGTGGATCAAATGAAATGATCGCGCTTTAAAGAGGGGGCACCGTTTTAGTCGATCGCCAGTTGGGATACGGGCCACGTGTCGGACATCAGTTGGCGGACATGACAGGCTGTCACTTCCACCTGCAACCGAAGGGACGTCCCCAATGGCCGATCGCTACGTGGAGCTGTGACGGCTGCCAGGTGTAACGTTTCGTTTTGGCGGGAGTCGATCTGGGCCGTCGGATACTTTCTTTGGGATGTATAAATAGGAGGGGACCCCTCTAGGGCCAACACTTCTGCCATAACTTACTTTCGTTGTCGAAGATTGCTTAGCGCTCCTGCCTTTTAGTTCGGATCACCCGTGATTTTTCCTCGGCGAGCCTATTCCCTTGAATCAGGTTAGTTGTATTCATCTGAGGAGTCTGTAGAGATAATTAGGGTTGAGTCGGACGATGAGGCTCCAGTTGTTGGAGCCGAGTCCAGCGGGTCTTCCTCCTCCCGGCTTCAGATAGCCGGGAGGGTTCTTCTGCTGTGTCATCTATGTCGGGCTCGCCCTAGAGCTATGACCGCTCGTGTCGTTCGCCATTAGGTTGCGACAAGGGCCCTTAAGACGTGCATCAGGAATGCCCACGATGCTCCCTCTGTTTTGAGGAATGTGGACGAGCTTACCGAGATTCAGGATCGATTCGATATTCCCTTCAACTATTCGCTTAGCTAGAGAGGGTGAGCGGGCGGACTAGATTCAGGGCAAGAAGATTGTCCTGTATTTGGAAGCATTCCAGGATGGAATGCATCTGCCCTTCTCAGACGAGGTATGTGGGGTGCTTCACTGCTTTCATCTTGCCACGGGCCAGCTAGCGCTGAACTCATGGAGAATTCTCCTCGGATTTCTGGTCCTCTTGAAACTTGAAAATATTCCCTTCAGTTTGTCCCTCCTCGTTTCCTTCCTCTGTTATAAGAATCACCCTGGCACCAACAAGGATGAGCCGAGATGGGTGTATTTTTCCTTCAAAAAACGTAAAGGCGGGATGGCCGGGTCGGGTGTGGTAGCCGTCCCTTCTTCCATTCACGAATGGAAGGAGAAGTTCATTTTCGTCGGGCCACCCGAGGACGAGGATTGGCCCGTGCCTACACAGTGGCACAGGGCCGACTGCCTGAGAGCGAAACAATCATCTTCACCCGAGTTAAGGGTGGTGTCTTTATGGGAGTCGATCCAGCGAGCTGACGTCCTGCTTTCTGAGTAGGCTCTGAGCTGGGCTGGGCTCAGCCCTGCGCATATTCTGGGTAAGTTAGGGCAGTAAACAGTCTATTTAGACTTTGATGAATTTTTTTACCCTTTTCAGCATCACCAACTCTCTTTGGTATTCCCCTTTTTTTCCAGAGAAAATGGACCGATCCAAGTTCTTAGCTTCCATGGCCGGGAAAGCCCAAAAGAAGACGGGGAGCGGAAGCTCGTCCCGACCGGGTCTGAGCTCGGCCCCGAGGCTTGCCCTGCCGAGCAAGCCTTCAGCCGCGTCACCCCGAGTCCCCGAAGAGAGCGGCGGGGAGGAGGGCGGGGGGAGGGGAGGGAGGGGGAGGCAGAAGCATGCGTGGGACCCGAGGAGGAGGCTGAGTCCACTGGCGCCCTGGGCGAGGGAGGAGGAGGCCGAGTCCACCGGCGCCCCCTAAAAAGGCACAAAAAGACAGTCTCTCAGGCACCTTCTACCGGGATCCCAATGCAGAAGGGGGATTTCTGCTTCGAGGTGCCCTCGGGGATCTCCGTCACCGACAACTTACTCTTCGACATGGAGCAAGCAGCTGGGGGCAAGATTCCCCGGAGGACCCTGAAGGCCCACGTGGCCGCCATCGCTCAGGAGGCAGTTCAGGTCGGTATCTGTTTGGTTCCCTTATAAAAAAAATAAAAGAAAGAAAGGAAGGAGAGAAAAAGAGATGGAAAGAAATTCCCCTAATGGAGCATCACGTGCCCACACGTGATGCGTTTATGAACAAAGATTATAGGCATTGCGCTTAACAATTAAGGCTGAAATTGAGGCTCATGTGCAAGCACGTGATGACCTTTTTTGGCTGTTGCACATAAGCAAATGAGTTTAACTCTGTGGGGCCACGTGCTACACGTGAGTGGTCTTAAATGCCTTCTGAGCTGATAGAATTAAATTCTAAATAAAGGTATCAAAACCCTATTTGAAAAATATTCCTTAAATCTTTCTAAACAAGAAAGATTACGCTCTGTAAAATAGAGTACCGTTGGATTAAAAATTCAATGGTGATTAAAAATCACCTATCTACAGAAAAAATTCTGTATGGGAAAATATTTCCCTAATCTTGTTAAAAACAAGAAAAATATTTTCTGTAAAACAGAAATCCTTGAATCAAAGATCCGACGGTGGATAAAATCCCCAAATCAATTAAGATCTCTCAATGAGAGATTTTTTTAACTAAATCAACAGACTAGCCTTTACTATATAAAGGACCCAAGAATTCAAGTCTTGTAGAGAGGAGGCCCCCTGTAAGCTTTGAGAAACAAAAGAAAATGACAAAAAGAGAATTCAATTCTCCAAAAAAAAGATCTCTCTTTTAGAAAAAGAAACCTTAGGTAAGAAGAAAGACATAGAGATTATTTTATCTCTTCTTCGCCACTCCAAGAGTTTAACTCTTCTAAAAAGAACTTAGTTCTTCCTCTGGTTGAGGTCTGCAGAAGCAGATCTCCCCACAAGTTGAGAATTTAATTCTCATCGGGGATATTCTGTCATGCAGATTCACAATTTATGGGAAAAAACTAAGTTCAAAGAATTTAATTCTTACCAAAAAGATATATGAATTTAATTTCTCTGATAAAACTAGGGTTTAACCCTATAAAAGAATTTAATTCTTATAAACATAAGGGACCTGAAATTCTCAAAATTCAGATAAAAATCTCCATGCATATTAGTGTTCAATGCTATAACGACAGATCACGTGTTACCACGTGAGCACCTCTGATGAACAAAAAAAAACGACTGAGATCGAGTCACGTGATCTCACGTGACCCCCTAATAGTGCTTAGCACTTATAAAAGGAAAATGGAATAAATCAAAGACAGTTCCCATTCTTGGGGCGCCTCACGTGATCCCACATGACCCCCTAATAGTGCTCAGCACTTATAAAGGAAAAAGAGAATAAATCAAAGAAAGTTCCTATTCTTGGGGTGCCTCACGTGATCCCACGTGACCCCCTAATAATGCTTACCACTTATAAAAGAAAAAGGGAATAAATCAAAGACAGTTCCTATTCTTGGAATGCCTCACGTGATCCCATGTGACCCCCAATAGTGCTTAGCACTTATAAAAGAATAAGAGAATAAACCCAAAGAAACAGTGCCCGGTTTTCAGGCGCCTCACGTGCCACACGTGAGCACTCCAAATTTCAGTGTTTAACACTGCTTTAGAGCCTCACGTGGGAGCACGTGAGCGACGAGCAGATATTAGTGTTTAACACTATGAGAGGCCAACCTCAGCCCAAATTAGTCAAGTCTCCCGATGCCAAAACCCTTTTGATCACCAATCAACCGAGCCCTCCTATGCTCAGGTCTCCCCAAATAGATCTTAGTTCCAAAGATGACTAATGATCTCCTAGCAGATGGTATCTAAAATGATGTTCACTCCACCATGATCTTGATCTCTCTTCAATCTGGAATTCGGTTCAAGGGTACATCTCTCCACACCTCTGATACATGCCGTTGTAATTTTTCAACGTCTTTAGAGAGGTGGAGGGTCCCGACAATCAACGACTCTTTGGTGCATTCCCAGACTGATGAGCACACTCCAATGGACCGCAACGTCCTTAATCTAGCTGTGGACCGAAACGTCCTTAAACTAACAATGGACCGCAACGTCCTTAAACTAGCTGCAGACCGCAACGTCCTTAAACTAAACCCTCACGCCAAAAATGGTGATCAACGGACCGTAACGTCCTTAAACTAAAGCAATAGAGCCCAAATACTCTTTTGTTGGATCAAAATGATCCTGAACCCCCGTTAAGTAGATCTTAGTCCAAGATCGGACTAACGTATCCTTAACAAATATTTAAGTTGATCTTAATCTCAAACGAGATTAACGATCCTTAAATAAAAACCTAAATCTAAGAATATGCAGATTTGGACTAATCATGCCCTACGGGAGACAACATATATTAGTCTCCGTATACAATCCACGGGCAACCAAAAATAAAACAAACACATATGACACGAAGTGACCTTCTAGAGCAGAAGAAAGTGGTTATCGCTATGCGGTAACATAATTAACTGCAGGGGCTTGCGCTTGCAGAGAAGAGCATCCCCACAATCAAAAACCCCTCGCAAACGAGGGGGAATCTGACGAAGTCTACTACAATGGCTGCATCCGCTTAAACCTCCAATACACGGTGCCATAAATCAACTTGGCATCTTTGGAGAGGTGGACGGATAAACCTAAATAGCATCTGCCCCCCCAAATTCAGGCAAGACGTTTGTCTTCCCGGTTTTCGGCGGTAAACAGATTCTGGCACGCCCGGTGGGACCTTTTCCTCTTTCCACTCCACACTTCGTGTGTTGTGTTCGCGAACAAATCGCGGTTTGCTATGGTTGCCCCTAGATTTGAGGTACTAAGATTTGGTGTCTTTCTCCTATGCAGAGAAGAGAAATCGATGGCTTCCAACTGCACCTGCAACAACAACTCCCACTCTGTCCCCGCTGAAGGAGTGACATACGGGCCAAATGCGGCTTGCATCTTCTCAATGCCAGTGGAACATGTGACTCAGGCCACCACTGGATTGTTCTTCGAGACCATACTCCCACCGACAAGCTTCAGCAGCCCGATGCCATCACAGGAAGCTCCAAAGAAGTCGGTCTTTGATCGACTTACAACCACCACGGCCCCTCTCAACGCGTCTTCCATGTCGCCACCTCAGACTTTGACAGGTTAAGCCAAAGCTCAAATGGGCCCGCAAAGAGGCTCGCAATACCTAAAGGGGTTATCCCGAAGCGGATAGCTATTCCAGTTCTGGTAGATGAAGTCGTCAAAGGGGCTTCTCCTAAAAAAGGATCGTTCTTCGCAAGATTGGCTGTTCCAATTCCTGCTATGGGTGAAGTCATCAAAAAAGCTTCCCCTACCAGAAAATAGGCCTTTGAAAGATTGACCGTCCCCTCTCAAGGGACGTCAGTTTTCGACAGGCTGGCACCAGCAGTAGCCCTTCATCAAAGCAGGGGGCATGACGAAGCCACTTCCACAGTTGAGATGATCCTATCTGCAAGACACGCTCGACGTCGCCACTGGCGCCGAGTGAGGAAAGCTGGGGGAAACTCCCCATCTGGAGTTACCCCACCAGCTCCAATGGTGGAAATTGACGCTGCTGTTTCAACTGGGAACAACTTTGATCTGCTCAGGAGGGTGCGAAAGAACTCTCCAATCGCTGTACTGAAAAATTTGCCTCCGCCTGCTGAAAACATGACACAGGTGAAGTCGGAGCAGCCCCCTCAGCGGCTGTCCTCTAAAATCCACAGGGTCTGGCGAAAAGTCCAAGACTCTACAATTGATAAGGACTACTCTCGCTGACTAGAGAAAAAGAAGGCTCGGCAGGAGGAGGACCACCCCGCCATCATACCACGGAAGGTATCGTCCACATGGGTACCTGCTGCAACAGCCCCCTCAACTTCGACCTCCCATAAGAGGAGAAGGCCGGAGAAGATCCCCATGCCTGCGGTAAATTTCAAAGGCAGTGGACCCAAACGCCCCAAGTCTGGGGGCATGGTAGTACACACGGTGTACACGGCTTCCGGGAAAGAGGAAAGCCGTACTTCCACGAGTCATCGACCACTCACACGGTCTGTGACAAAAGCTCAAGAGCAGCAGCAGAAGTTCCAAGAGATGCTAATGAGGATGCCAGCACTCACTGGGTAAAAAGAAAGCCCGGAAGTATCGTTTGAACAGCGCCGGGAGCAGGAGACTGATACGGAGTTCTTGCGAAGGGTGCTAAAAAGGAAAGATAAGTAGGCCGCAGAACAGGCCTCTAATATAAAACAGATGGCGCTTCTGTTCCAAGACATGGTTGGGATGATGATCCAGCTGGAACCTCCAGCCGAAGACTCTCCGATAATTATCGAAGACGACAGAGGGGAAACGTCAAATCATCCACCGGCTTTCTCAGCAGCCAAGGAAGAAATGATCTCCAAGGCTGCCCTTGACGACTGCATAGCTTAACAAATACGAGCTCATCAGGAAAGCAAAGCGGCTGGCCAAGTCGTCAGAACTGGACGACCTTATCCAAGCTGGTATGATTAAATCAAGTACCCGCCAGGATATACAATCCCTAAATTCCATGTGTATAAGAAGACATGCAATCCCTATCAGCACGTCACTCAGTTCAGAGCTCTATGCGGCAATACTGAAGACGATGACAAACTGGTGCTTCGCCAATTCGTCAGCAGTTTGGCGGAGACAACATTTGAATGGTAATCGGAGCTTCCGAATGACTCCATCAAAACATTTATAGAAATAGAGCTACTTTTCACGCAGTGTTTCGCAAGCGCACCCCGATCACCGCATTAATCAATGCCAGGGTGAAGCCGGAAGAAACCTGGGTTCAATACGCAATTCGGTGGCATAACCTATGGTCAAAATGCGAACAACGCATAGAAGAAGCTCCTGCCGTGGGTATGTTCGTAGGGACCCTTGATTCTCAGGCGACTATATCCTAATTTATGATGTTCTTCAAGCCGACCATCTTCCAATCCTTGATTCACAAGCTGACCCAAATGGACTAGATAGGCCATAGGCCGTCCTCTTCAAAAACGGATCTCCAGAATAAAAAGGGCAAAGGGAAAGCGACCTTCGTTGCCAACGCTCAACAATAGCCGAGTGACCCAAAACTGGTTGCTGGCCAAAGCAACCAACCACGATCCCTCGAAAAGAAGTTGAGACGTCCTTACTTGTTTCCCCGAAATAAGACGAGGAGACTGTTCGAACTGGCGGTGCGCAACAGGCTCATCACTCTGCCGGATCCGAGACGCCCGCTGCAGCCTGGTGACGTCAACAGTCCTAACCACAGAATAATGGGCCACCCAATTGAGGATTACTACGTTTTCACAAACCGGGTCGAGGACCAGTACCAACAAAGCAAGTTCGCACTGCCCGAAAACTGGAGGGTAAACCCGCCACAACAGCACGCTCCTAAAAAGGTGGACACGCCGGGGGCATCATGCTTATTTATAGAAGAAGCTCCGTGAGAAGCTGTCCTTAAAGCTAAAACTAAAAGAATGTTGAAGGATATTCATGCATGTTCGTCAATCAAATGGAAAAGCTCGCTGGAGCCCGAGATTATTGAAGGGATGCTGAAACCGCGTCCCGCACCGAAAATTGTTGACGAAGGCAAAACCCCAGGTGAAGCCTTCAAAGTCTTCGAAGGGAAAGAAGAAGACCAACAAGCCCGTACAACGACGAGCACACGGACCTGCAAAAGTAAATTGATGCACTGGAAGAATACAACTAGAAGGCGCAGACCCTAGTCACACTCCAAGAGTTTCTCAACCATATCCTTAAGGAAGGAAACAGTGACAATGATGAGGGAGATGACTCTTCAGAAGAACCCGAGGATTATGTAGCAAGTTGACACATATGGTCTCTCATTCATTGTTAAAAGACGAAGAAATTCCCTCGGTGTCGGAAAGCAACACAGAGAAACTGGAGGCAGGACCGACGTCAAAATCCCTGGAACCATCAGACGACCTGATCAATAAACTGCTGAGCGAGGCCCTTCAAAAGAGCAAAGCGGACCAAGAGCGTGAAATGGACATATACGAAAAGGTCAAGCGTCGGCGTCAAGACGAAGAAGCTGTGGCGAGGAAGAGTCACACGGTATTCCAATCAGGTCAAAGCACACCCGTGGCAGACAAAAGCAGGTTTAAGATGGGGAAACGGTTTGCCAAAGCCCTGTCAATGGGAATGAAGCTACCATCTTTCGAAGGAAATCCTCCCGGGAGTACGTACCTTGACAAAGAATATGGACACCCGAACTACTATTTATACCATCGGAGGGTCATGCACCCTACCGAAGAGTGCAATACCTTCAAGAAGTGGTGGCAGGGATACATTGCCCACCGACAACACTTCAAGCGGATGAAGCGCGAAGCTCGTCGACAGCAAAAAAGTGCGACAAATGAGCGCGGAAAAACGACTGGCAATTGTCATATGGTTGATACCATTTCGACAAAAGCGAAAACCCAAGTTCTTACATTCGGGAGCGATTCTGAAGAAGAAATAACCCTCGGCCCTCTCTTCAAGGAATCCACCTCTGGAAAAAATAAGAGGTGAAGAACTGTGAGAACATCTAGTTGCGTAATCGTACGTTGCCTGAAAAGAATCTCGGACCCTCAAATAAAGGTTCGGGTAAGAGATACAAGGGGAAGGAAAAAGTCCCTGAGGAAATTGCCCTTGATGATAGAGTCGTCGAAGAGTTCACAACTAAGGACCTGCCTAAGAAAAATAAGGTGGATTACAATGTTCTGGCACATCTGAGGAAGATACCTTTGCAACTAAGCATACTGGATGCTCTCCTCCTTTCCAAAGAAGCACGAGATTCTCTAATCAAAGCACTGCAAGTGCCTGATCAATTCTAAGCTTTATTTACGGAAGAAAAGATTAAGGACGAGCTAGCGGAGGTTCATGCAGCTGACATCACATTCGGCGATGAAGATCTCCTCCTCGGAATGTGTGAGCATAACCATCCTTTATATGTCACCGGGTACTGCCAAGACATCAAGATAGGGAAGATTCTAGTCGACAACGGGTCGTCCGTCAACCTTCTCAACGTGAAGGTACTGAAGGAGATCTGCATGAACGTTCAGCACCTGGCTCGGGACAAAATTACCATCTCCGAGTTCAACTCCCAGTTATCACGGATGCTTGGGTCTGTGATACTGACGTTACGCTTTGGGATGCTCGTCATTGAGATCAAGTTTCATGTCATCGAGGCCAAGACTTGCTACAACGCTTTGCTCGGCAGGCCTTGGTTACATGAGTACAATATCATCCCTTCTACACAATATCAGTGTATGAAGTACTATAAAGATGGCCTCGAGTACACGGTTACAGGGGATCTAAACCCATTCTCCATAAATGAAGTCCGCAAATATGAAGACGCCAAGTACTTCCTACCAGACTTCGAAGACACAGAAAGATATCATAAACCGGAGAACCAACAAAAAGCCGTCACCACTATCCCGGTCTTTGGGAGCGATACCGAGGAAGATGAAGAGATAGTCTACTCGGAGCAATCCCAAGACAACAGGCCCGGACCATCTACTCCTATTTTGGTCTTTGGAAGCGACTCTAAAGATGATGCCAACGTAGTATTCTCTGTTCGTCCATCAATGCAGACCTTCGCTGAAGCTGATCAGAGTTTGCAAATCACTATGGTTCCGCAGCAACATTACAGGGAACTTGATGTGCTCGATACATACGGTGTGCAAGATCTGCATACATTCTATATTCCTCCTAGGCGAAAAGGTGAAAAAGCGATCCTCTTCTATCAATCCACGGAGACCAAAGTGGAGAAAGAAGTCTGGCATGGTGCCGATTTTGCACTCGATAGGCTCCAATCAATCCGTATTACGAAGAGGGATTGAAAAGGCTACTAAAATGCCAGGATGTGCCCTTCAAACAAACTGCTCGACAAGTCCAGTTCTACAACAAGATTTAGGATGTTCCCGGGACTCAGCGAAAGATGCCCAACGGGAGGATGAGGACGACTGGGCTTGAATACGTTCGGTCCAAGAATGGGAGCGATTCCATGGTTTCCATGTCATAAATAACCTCGGTGGAGAAGCAAATGCATTTTCAGATAGCGCTGATATCGAACCAGAGCGAGATCCCGCCATGAGAATACCAAGCCCGTCGTTCGAAGAACAAATTGACAAGCTAATAAGGGAAGCGGGTCAAAAGATTCGGGATGACCACAACCGTGAAATGGCCATTTACGAGAAAGCCAGGACGCAATGTATCAGTCAGCAGGCTATGGAGGATGATGATGCCCTTCACTATTAGCCCGCTGTGTGCTCTCGTGGCAAGAAGAAAGCTCGACTTAGAAGAAACAACAAGGTGAAGAACGGGAATGATGTTCAAAAATAGCGAAGCGGATTCAAGAAGCCATGCGATCGAGAAAAAGTCTGCTGGAATCTGTCGTTTATGAAGAAGATGGATCAAGAGTACTCGTTCCCCCAAAACAAGACAAGGAAAATATTCGACCTTGTCATGAAGTATCAAATGATGACACTCCCGGAGTCTCGACACCCTGAGCAAATAAACGAGGTCTATCATCCGGCTTATTGCTCCTACCACCGAGCAATAGGACATCCTCTTGAAGATTGCTTCACCTTCAAAGACTGGGTTGAAGACCAGTATCAGCAAGGTAGGTTCGCTCTGTCCGACAATTGGAGGGTAGCCCCACCACGAAAGCATGAGCCAAGAGCAACCTACACTGCGAGGGAAAGTCCACATCAACATCAAGCTTGGAAACGAGCTCGTACCTGCCACATGATAACATTCTCAAAAGAGGGGGAGCATGAGAATGCGGACGACCTCTTCCAGTGCTTCGCAAATGAATATGAGGATGAGGTGATCTCAGAATTTCCACTGGCGCCGAAAGAGCTGGAAGATGGGATACACACCACGGTGGACAATCTGAAGATAATCGACTTGGGGACGACAAACGATCCGAGGCCCACGTTCGTCAGTGAGCTGCTATCTAAAGAACATGTGGCTACACTAAAAGACGTGCTTATGCAGTATAAAGACTGCTTCACGTGGAACTATTCCGTGATGCCGGGACTAGATCCAGAAATAGCTGTGCATAAACTGGCTATATCGCCGGACGTTAAGCCAGTCAAGCAGGCGCCAAGAAGAATGCGGCTTGAACTTGAGATGAGTATCAATGCCGAAGTCAAGAAGCTAATTGACTCTGTCTTCATCCAAGAAGTTCAATACCCCGACTGGATCGCCAACATTGTCCCAGTGATGAAGAAAAATGGAATGGTGCGCGTCTGCGTGGACTTTCAGGATCTCAACAAAGCTTGTTCGAAAGATGATTTCCCAGTGCCTGTTACTGAGCTGATGATAGATAACACGTCCACTCATGCAGTCTTCTCCTTCAAGGACAGATCTTCAGGGTATAATCAAATAAAGATGCATCCTGAAGACCAAAAGCATACCGCCTTCCGGACTCTGCTAGGCATATTCTGCTATAAGGTGATGCCTTTCGGCTTGAAGAATGCTGGCGCCACCTACCAGAAGGCCATGACGAAGATCTTCGATGACCTCATCCATGAGATCCTTGAATGCTATAACGACGACCTTGTGGTGAAAAGCAAATCGTACGAGGAACACTGGGAACATCTGAAAATAGTGTTCCAGCGCTTTCGGAAGTACAACCTGAAGACGAACCCTCTGAAATGCGCGTTTAGAGTCTCTTAAGGCAAATTCCTAGAATTCACCATACGACACCGAGGCATCGAAATAGATCCATCAATGATCAAGGCGATTATGGAAATGCCCTCGCCAAAAAATCTCAAGCAACTGCGGTCTCTGTAAGGAAAGCTCGCGTATATCCGACGGTTCATACCTAAACTCTCCAGCAAATGCCACCCCTACAGATATCTAATGAAGAAGGGGACCCCGTTCATTTGGGATCGTAAATGCCAAAGAGCACTAGACGAAAACAAACAATATCTGCTGAACCCGTCAGTACTGACCCTCCGGTTAAGGGAAAGCCTCTCATCCTGTACACAACAGCCCTTGAAGGTTCTTTAGACGCACTATGGGCACAAGAGAATGACCAGGGGGAGGAAAGAGCTCTCTATTATTTGAGTCGAGTTCTCCTGGGGGCAGAGAACAACTACTCCCCCATCGAAAAGCATTGCCTGGCACTGATCTTCGCGATAACGAAGCTCCGACATTATGTCTTGGCACATGAGATCCATCTCATATCAAAGGTGGATCCTCTCAAATATTTGATGTCAAGAGCCATACTAACGGGAAGTCTTGCTAAATGGGCCCTCCTCTTAATGGAGTTCTCGATAATATATCGATCTCTCAAGGAAGTAAAAGGCCAGGCCATCTCCAACTTTCTTGCTGAGCATCCGATACCAGCTGATTCTCCCTTGAATTGCGAATTGCCAGATGAACACATGTTCGACACAATCGAAGGGAAGAAAGAGAAAAATAATGTCCAATGGGAACTCTACTTCGACGGAGCGTCTTCCATGAAGAAGCGAAAACAAGACACTCCTATAATCAAAGCAGGGGTAGACCTCATCTTCGTGACTCCAAAAAGAGGGATAATGCGTTTTGCCCTTTCCTTAACGGAGCCAAGAACAAACAACGAAGCAGAATATGAAGCATTGATAGCAGGTCTTGAGATCGCTATTGACATGGGAATCGAAAACCTCCTCATATATGGAGACTCCCAGCTAGTCGTTAGCCAAGTAAATGGCGACTATCAGACGTGAGAATCGATCAGGTATGGTGAAAGAGTGCAACAACTGCTGAAGCAAATCCCTTCTTACATAATGGAAAGCATACCACGTGCGGAAAATAGCAAGGCGGATGCATTAGCCAAGCTCGCTAAAGAACTGGTCGACGAAAACCTCGATGACGTAAGGATCATTGTGCAAAACCGCCGGATTCTTACGCCGGCAGAAATATCTCTGGAGTCGTCTGAAGAAAAGAAAGCATCCAAACAAATAGCCTGCCAAATAGAAGACGAAGAAAATATTAAGGATTGGAGAGAAGTCTTCATAGACTACTTCAAATCTTATCAAACGCCCAAAGATGCGTCCTCAAGATATCAGTTCATAAAACGAGCTCTATCTTTTGCCTTCGTCAATAATATTCTATATAAGAGGTTGTTAGACAGTTTGTGGTTAAGATGCTTGGGACCGGAAGAAGCAAGAAGAGTCGTCCAAGAAATTCACGACGGACTCTGCGGTTCCCATCAAGCCGGGCCAAAGATGAACCTGGAGATCAAAAGAATGGGTTATTATTGGCCCACGATAATTCAGGACTGCTTTGAATATGCGAAGCAGTGTCACTCATGCCAAATTAACGGGGACTTCATCCAACAGCATCCGAATCCGTTACATCCAACACTGGCTAGTTGGTAATTCGAAATGTGGGGAACCGATATAATCAGGAATATCGAACCAGCATCGTCCAAGAGATATGGGTTCATATTGGCAACAACCGATTACTTCTCTAAGTGGGCAGAGACAGTACCGCTAAGAGAGGTGAAGACGGAAAACATCCTCCATTTCTTCAGAACACACGTCATCTACCGGTTCGGTACTCCACGATGGTTCATCTCGAACAATGGACCGGCCTACAGAAGCCATAAAATCAGCCGCTTTGCACAGCAACATAATATAAACCGGAGATACTCTTCAGTCTACAATCCCTGAGCCAATGGTCTAGCTGAAGCCTTCAACAAGACCTTGACGAAGATCATAAAGAAAACGGTGTCCAGAAATAGAAAGGACTGGCACGAGAGACTGCATGAAGCTTTCTGGGCATATCGAACCATGTTCAAAATGGACAAGAATACAACGTCATTCGCGTTGGTATTTGGCACGAAAGTGGTACTTCCTCTGGAGATAGAACTACCCTCTCTATGAGTGGCGGTTCGTTATGAGCGAACAGATGAGGAAAATACCCATCTTCGGCTTGAGAATCTTGATGCCCTTGATGAAACTCGTCTCATGGCGCAGCAAAACCTGGAAGCTTACAAACCAAGGATGACACGCTCATATGAAAGACTGACTAGGCCAAGAACATTCCGCCAAGGCGAACTCGTATTAGTCGTAAAAAGACCTATGATCCCCAACCGTGCAAAGCGGGGGAAATTCGAGCCAAACTATGAGGGCCCGTACATCATAGAAAAGGTCTACCAAGGTGGGGCCTACTTACTCATGAATATGCATGGTGAAAGACCCTTCCGGCCAATAAACGGTCGATTCCTTAAGAAATACTACGCCTGACAAGTCACAACTCAGGTTAATGATAGATGACGACGCTCGTGTCCGCTCACTATCTTCCCGAGTCAAGACTCTGTAAATAGTACCCGGCAAAACTTCGCCTCAAAATCCCCACAGACCGCAACGTCCTTAAACTAGCTGTGGACCGAGATGTCCCTAAACTAACAATGGACCGTAATGTCCTTAAACTAAGTACGTTGCCTCAAACACGTCGACAGTGGAATTCAAGTCCACGAGTCGCAGCGGTGAGATCTGCAACTCAAATCCCACCGGCAAACAGATGGGTCATATGTAGCGAAACTATTCTCGAGGGTTTCATTGTTGTTAAAAAAACGGTACGTTGTTCATATCAGATTTTTGCATTTTTATACCGCCCAATTTTTAGGTACTCTTGAGCCGTGTTTGGTAGTCAATTGCAGGATACAGGTTCTCGGCTCTAAACGGTAAAATTCATGGAAAAGCACGACAATTCCGGATTACTGCCAACCACAGATGAAACACGGGTCTCTGCTCTTTATCCGTATGTTGCCACATACCAGTTTAAGAAGACAGAAGGGCAAATCGATTGTCATCTTCATCCACAAAGCACAATGGCAACACCAAGTCCAAGAAATCTATGCGGAGCTCGAGGAAATCATGACAAAAAGATCCACATCAAATCACCTTTTGCTCAACAGAAATTCTGGAAAAATCGTGAAGAAAATCTGAGAAAAAACATGTGCCAGAATAAAGGACATAGAAGACCAGGGAAGCACAAAAAAGCAGAGAGCCCAACTCATCTATAGGGCCGCGGAACCGCGGCCAATAGGGGGTCTAGGCCACGGTTCCGCGGCCGTTTAGGCTTGTCGGCTGAAGATTTTTTAGGGGCTGTTTGGTCTTTTCATGATGGTTCAGAATGTTGCCCTAGGTTTTCATTTTCCAGCCTATAAATAGCCCAGAACCTTGTGAAGCCAAGGGTGCTTAATCTTGTATTTAGATTTTAGGTTATATGTTGTTCTTCTTCCTTCTCTCATCTCTTCTCCATTAAAAACTTGTAGTGAGCTTTTGTGAGTGAAGAATGAATAAAGGAGTTCTTGTTCTTACCATGCTTGTCTTTTTATTTTGTTAACTATTATTGTTTGTAATTTTTCATTTGCTAAATTAGTTGTTGTTATTTGTGTTTGTTTGTTTCTTGTTCTCTTTTCCTTTATCCTTAAACAACCATGATGCTTACGCTTGATTCTTGCCGAGGTGAGGTCGCAAATGGCTAGTTGTAATCTTCTAAGCTCTTTCTTTCTACCTTCCTCTTTTGTTTTATTTTCTTTTCGTTATGATGTGTGAGTAGTTTCCATACTTGTTAGGGTAGGATAAGGGAAGTTTGAGAGAAGGAAATCTCTCTCACTCTTTCCTTGCCCAACATCTTGATTCGAACTCCCGTTAATTGAACCACAATCCGCTCCCTACGGCACCTTATCCTACATGATAGCGGTGATTCCGTAGTGAGACCGGTTGTGGTTGACTTAACCGGAGGTTATGGCTAAGAGCCAAGAACGGACGGACAAGCACCAAAAGGAAGAACTTATGCGTTGGAAAGCCTAGCTTATACTCGCAAGTTCCTTCCTAGTCGTGCTAATCCCCGTTGTTGCCGATTACCGTAACACCGATATTAAGAGTGGCAACGAAAGAAGTGAACGACTCCTAACTCAAACTAACCTAATCCTAACCCTAACAAGCTTTCTTTACATATCATTTTAGCACATAGTTAATCTCAAAACAAATCTGGACATTTGGACTTAACTCGTTAAAGGACATAGAAAAAGATTCCCATCTCCCTGCGGACGACCCGTACTCAACCGGCTAGCTACAAGCGAAACTGTCTTGATTGCGGTAATTAACTAAACTTGAACACGCAAAAAGTCTAACAATCATACGTCCACAAGCGAAATGGGTACGGATGAAAACCCGAAAGGGCTCCGTGAGTAAAAACAGCAGGGCTACCGGTGAGTTTGTGAAAACCCGAAAGGGTGCAATCTCGTTAAAATAAAAACACTTGTAAGGTCCCCTCGACCTTATAAGGAGAAAACACCTGCATGAGATCCTTACGACTCACAAGTGAGAAACACACTTAGGGATCTCCACGATTCCTAAGGAGAAATTACACTTATGAGATCCTTACGACTCGTAAGGAGAATTCCCTCCTACAAGACCCTCACGGCTCATAGGATTCAAAAGCTTTAAACTACCGAGATATGAACCCGTTCTTAAGCCATCACATTCCCCAAAATGCCCTACAAGCGGTCCCATATTGACCCTTATATACAATCCACGGGCACAAATAAATGTTCCCTCACCTAGTTCCACCAATGGCGTGAAATTGCCCCATTTGGTGAACAACATTTGTAGGTCCTCTCGACTTGCAAGGAGAAAATACTCTTTTGAGATCCTTACGACTTACGGGGGAAGATATCACTTAGGAATCCTCATGACTCCTAAGGAGAAAATACACCTACAAGATCCTCACGACTCGCAGGGAGAAACACCTTTATGAGACCCTTACGGCTCGTAAAGTCGTAAAACCTTAGTCAACAGGATCCTAAACCTATTTGCTAAGCCATCTTTGTTCAAATCGTCAAAGCCAAATGATGATTCGCTCATGGCAATATCCCAGTTGTAGCGATGCTGATGCCTAAATCGGTATCAAATTCCAAGTCCTTTTACGACAAATGATGATTCGCTCCTCGCAATATTCTAGTCGTAGCGATACTGATGCTAAGATTGGTATCAGACCTCGAGTTCCATACTCGCAATAAAAATCAGCGAGCAAAAATGCATATGAAATAGCCGAAATGATGGGGCAACTCGTAGTAAGAATCAACGAGCAAAATGTATGCATATAAAATAGCCAAAATGTTTGGGCAACTCGCAATAAAAATCTGCGAATAAAAAGAAAAACAGCCGAAATGATTGGGCACCAAGAAAAATAGCCGAAATGATTGGGCAATCGCGACTTTCGCGATATAAAAAGCTGAAATGATAGAGTATCGCGGAAAGAAAGAATAAAAAATGAAACTTCTGCCTTGCAGGCGAGTCCACGTCGACCCCTGTAAACAATCCATGGGCGCAAACAAAAAAGGGAACCACATTTTCCCACCAGGGTCCATCAGAAGGAGGGCCAGGTCTCGACGGAAACATCTATAGCCTATAGATCAACAACGACATTTCTTCTCACTCCAGCAGGATGCAGACGCGATGTCAACAAAATGGAGCCATGTCAAAGTCCCTAGTTCCAAGACTCGATGGTTCATAGACAACCTAGAGACAACCTCGACATTCGTTGCAATATAGCAGATACAATGTCGACAAACGAAGCAAAGGAAGATCCCTAGCTTCAGGGTCTCGACGGCAATATCTACAGCCTAGAGATCACAACGGCGTTCCTTCTCACTCCAGAAAGATGCAGACACAACGTCAACGACCGACCCCAGGGTAACAATGGAGCCATGACAAAGTCCCTATTTCCAAGACTCAACGGTTCACAGACAACCTAGAGGCAACCCCGACATTAGTCGCAATATTGCAGACACAATGTCAACAAATGAAGCAAAGGAAGATCCCTAACTTCAGGGTCTTGACGGCAACTCAAATGAGACCTGAAAGATTATCAGAGATCATCCCACACTAGCGCGGAGCGGTCATGACTCATCGGGGCTCCCAAACTGAGCCTGACCTCAAGTAAAAAGCGGCATGGAATATCCCAACGCTTGCCCTTCTGACGGTAATATCACCTGGAAGATTACTTGAAGACTTCTTGTCTATCCCCCGAAGGGATCAGAGACACGACAATCATGGGGCTACTCGAACAGTAAGATTGCGTATCGGGGAATACATCGGCCAACGCGACGGTACGACGGATAAAAGCCCTAGTACCATAGACCCTAACGGACTTCTATCAGCAGAGGTTAACTGTGACGTTAGGGCATCCTTGTGAGAACTTCTCGATTTGTCTCAACTCGTAGGGAAAACAATGTTCCTGCAAGAACTTCTCGACTCGTAGGGAAAAGCCTTAGGCTACGGAGATATCAACCTGTTTATTAAGCACTGGGGCCTTACAAGTAGGTCCAAGATGGACTATTATATATTATTCATGGGCCACACTCTCCAAAGTCGAATATCGACAAGGAGGAAAAAACCATTTATGAGTCCTTTCGACTTGTAAACGGGGAAAATTCTCTTGTGAGATCCTTACGACTCTCAAGAGAAAACGCACTTAGGAATCTTCATGATTCCTAAGGAGAAAATACACCTACGAGATCCTCACGACTCGTAGAGAGAAAAGTCTTTATGAGACCCTCACGGCTTATAAAGTTGAAAAGTCTTAGGCGGCAGATCCAAACCTGTTTCCCAAGCCATCGCTGCCCTACAAGGAGGTCAGGATGGACTATCTACGGGTCATATTTGCCAGAGTTACATGCCAATATGAAATAAAATATGTCTTTTATTCATGAATTCAAATGAATACAAGGTAAATTTCATAAAGGAATAAAAATGAATATAGAATACTCTCATTCAGGAGTGAATACAAAAAGAGAGAAGAAGAATATACAAAAAAATCTTTAAGCCGGCGGATGGTGCAATAAGCCGGTAAGTTCGTCATGCTTCCGCTGGACCTTGGCTTCAAGCTCCGTAATTGCGGCCAGATGGGCCCTCGCCTAAGTCTGTTGAGTCTGATATGAAGCAAACCGAATCTCAAGCTCCCTTTCTGTAACTTTTTAGGCTTCAACCATCTCGCGAGTAAAGATAACACCTTTATCAAGAGCCAACACCTCCGTGATAGCTTCTTGAAGCACCCGCCAAATTTTGTACGCATGGGTAGTCTTGGAAGTAAGCCGAGCCTGAAGTTCCCCCAAAGAATTCGAGCTAACTCCCTCTCCGAAAATTTCTGATTGAGCCTCTTCTCGCACGACTGCAGATTGGCTGCGCACCGTTCGATCCATCCCTGCAGGCTCTCTTTTGCAGTTAAAATGTCAGAGGGAAGGCGTATGCACTCAAGCCTGTGTAGACAAGCCTCCACTCGACGACAATACTCAACCCAGACATGCACCAATGTTTCGTCATGATAGGTGGCAAGAAAAAGTAAGGAAGTGTTGGATTCAGCAGAAAATTCTTCGGCCGTGACCGAACTACCAGCGTGAAGATCTTCTATGAGAGCCGACAAAGAGTGAATGCTCTATTTCACCATCCGTTCATATTCACGTCGGGCATATAGGCCCGGTAGCATAGTGATTCGAGACTCTAAAGGGGCCAGGGCTAGCAAAGCTGTCAAGATTTATGAACAGTCAGCAAGACTGGTAAACATGGAATAAACAAAACAATACCAAGAATAAAGCTTTACTTACCCACAGTCATGCAAGAGGGGTTTGAAAGATCCCAGGACCATCGAGGATCTCAACTTCATCATCAGCTTCCAGAACTATAAAGGGCATATTAGCATCGTCATAAAAAATGATAATAAAACAAAGGAGTCAAAGAACACCGACCTTGCCCGGATGAAAGGACTATGCTTTGCGCAGATATCCCCTGTAGGGCAACCATATCGAGTAGACGCTGGAAGGACTTCCTGGAAGATAAATCCACGATGGACGCCGCTAATTCCTGCAATTCTGAAGGAAAGAAGGGTTCAGATAACGGAGAGATCATTAAAATGAAATGTACAAGATTACCTTCGATGCTCCGCCCGCCTTGAACCGAAGGGATAGCAGGTTCGGTAGCCTCCTCCACACCCTCAGGTGCATCATTGGAGATATTTGCTGGCGTGGCAGCTTCCAATTTGGAAACAACAGCCGCCACTTCAGGCTTTGAGGAGGCAACAGCGGTCTCAGTGATCTTTTCTACAATCTCCAAGACGCTACCAGAGAGACCTACTAGATCTACGGCTGGTAAGCTCATCTTTGCGGAAAGTACAGATGTTAAAGAAACGGAAGTCGCCACCGGGAGCTCCAAGATAGGACTAACGGCTTCGACAATCTCTTCTACACCCTTTGGTGCGTCACTAGAGATGTCTATAGGGTCCGTAACCGGTGGGGTCACCTCTGCTGGAGGAATAGATACCGAAGGAACAGAAGCTACCACCAGAAGCTCCACAGCAGGAATAGCGGCTGTAATGATCTCTGTTCCCGCTAAAATCTTCAGCCAAGAGCTATTTGTTCCTGTTTATGTCGGCTTAAGTTTCGTTTACAGATATGTGTGAAACCAGGCTCATTCATATACGCACATGCATACATCAGGGGAAGAACAGGTGTTCAACGACAAAAACAAAGCATTTAATTGAACATTTTATTCTACAGGAAATAGATCACCAAACACGGGATCGAAAGTACAGGGATTTACAAAACTATGGATAAAATTATCTAACTCCCTCTCTGCCTTCTTTACCATGACAAAGCAGCGATCTTCATGAAGAGTAGCTACCTATCGATTAGCACTGCACCCATCAGCAAAGGCAGACATGACGACCCTCTGGGCCCGTATCTGGCTTAGCAGCCAAACAGAGCGATCCCTCAGAGCTGTGGTGATCAAAAGTGCCTCGTGGAAGCACTCGATCTTGTCTTCCGCGGCGTTGAGCATTGCCGGAGTCATCTCCGTCGAAGGAGGGGGAATATCATTGATCACAGACAAGAAAACCATCCGGAGCCAAATGGAACCGATGGGGAGAGGAGATCCTATACGAGTCAAGAGCTCGTGCAGCACCGTATCGCATTGGTCATCCGTAAGAGTAGAGTTCACCAAGAACGCAGCAAAAGGAGGAACAATTTCCTCAATGGGCACCTCCCATGGCTGACGGCGAGCATGTGGGCGATTACAAGCCATAGTTCTTCTCTGTTAAAATGATTCTCTGAAAATGAGAGAGAAAAGAAGTATTGCTTCAGATTATGAAAGGAGACATTTAAGTCTAGGCACAGAAAATGCTGTGCATGATGGAACTATTTCCAAGCACTGGGAAAGAGAAGTTTGACTCAGGAAAAGCGGAGAAGGAAGGTGAAAAGACACCTTCAGTAATGGGGGAGTGCCTCACGTGTAAAGCACGAGAGCGCTGAGCGCTAGCGCCATGAGTTAAAGACTCTGAGGCAGCATCTCACGTGCAAAGCACGAGAGTGCTGAGCGCCAGTGCTAAAGAGTCAAAGACTCTGAGGCAGCGCATCACGTGCAAAGTATGAGAGCACTGAGCGCTAGTGCCAAGAGTCAAAGACTCTGAGGTAACACATCACGTGCAAAGCACGAGAGCGCCAAGCGCTAGAATTAAATATTCTCTACCATTGGATCAAAGATCCAATTGAGATGAATAAATCATCAAATTACAGAGTTTAATTCTGTTGAAGAAATACTCCTCAAATCTTTCCGAACAAGAAAGATTGTGCTCTGTAAATCAGAGCACCGTTGGATCAAAGATCCAATGGTGATTAAAAAATCACCAAGATACAGAGTAAGCTCTGTATGGGAAAATATTTTCTCAATCTTGTTAAGTAACAAGAAAGATGTTTTCTGTAAAACAGAAGCCCTAGGATCAAAAATCCAACGGTGGGAAATATCCCCAAATCAATTAGAGAAAAGATCTCCTTAACTGATTCAACAAATCAGCCTCCACTATATAAAGGCCCTAAGACTTCAAGTCTTGGAGAGAAAGAACTCCCCATAAGTTTTATACAGAGGAACCCCCCCATAAACTTCAAAAAGAAAAAGAGAAGAGCAAGCTCTGAAAAGAAGAATTTCTTCAAGGTAAATAAAACAGAGAGATCAAAGCATCTCATAAAAAAAAAAAGAACTGAGTTCTCTTTCTAGATCATAGATCTACAAAGAAAAAAGTCTTCATAAGAGTAGGAGAGATTGGAGCATCTCATCATAAAAAAGGAGGGAGAAGAACTTAGTTCTCTTTAGATCACAGATCTAAAAGATAAAGACAAAGTCTTTTACAAAGACAGAAGAGATCATAGCATCTCCTATTAAAATAAGAACTTCGTTCTTAGATCTACGAGACAAAGTCTCTTATAAACGAGAACTTAATTCTCAGAGCACGGAATTAATAAAAAGTGCTCTGCACTCATTGGCTGGCGCTCAGCGCTAAGCGCGCCACGTGCTCCTCACGTGTGCGCTATTTAATAAAGAGCACTCTGCACTCCAAGTCTGGCGCTCAGCGCCAAGCGCACCACGTGATCCTTACGTGTGCACTGTTTCATAAGAAGCGCCTCAGCGCTCCAAGTTTGGCGCTCAACGCCAAGCGCACCACGTGCTCCTCACGTGTACGCTGAAGGAACACAAAGTGTTCTTTAAATAAAGCCCAGCGCCCTGCGCTACAAAGAGTGTGCAACACTCAATTAAATACAAAAGAAGAAAGGGTGTCAGAACCCACATTTATGCTCTGCATTATTGAACAAAAAGGGCTTGAGCCCAAACAAATGTTAACATTTTGTTCAAAAATGAATTGACTGAGCCCAAATAAGTGTTCGAACACTTTAACTGAATGGGCTGAGCCCAAGTAGGCCATAAATCCCCCAATTCAGATTAACTGAGCCCATGTGCTCCCAATATTTTTAATTGGTCTTAGTCCCAAACCTGACTATAGATCCCCCAACCAATATTGGTTCAAGGGTACATCTCTTCACACCTCTGATATGTGTCGTTGTAATTCTTCAACGTCTTCAGAGAGGTGTCGGGTCCTGACAACCAGACACTTTATGGACCGCAACGTCCCTAAACTAAACTCTATAGACTATGACGTCTTTAAACTATGGACTATGATGTTCTTAAACTCTACGGACAATGATGTCCTTAAACTTATGGACCGCAACGTCCCTAAACTAAACTCCATGGACTATGATGTTTTTAAACTTATGAACCGTAATGTCCCTAAACTAAGATGATAGAGTCCAAATACTCTTTCGTTGGATCTAAATGATCCCAAAATCTTTTTGAGTAGATTTTAGTCTAAAATTAGACTAACGTATATTCTCAATAAACGTTTAAGTTGATCTTAATCTCAATGAGAATAACGATCCTTAAAACCCAAACCAAAACCAAATCTAAGAAAATACGGATTTGGACTAATCCACGTCCTACGGGCGACAACATAAATTAGTCTCCGTATACAATCCACGGGAAACCAAAAAATAAAACAAACACACACGACACGAAGTGATCATTTGGAGAAGGAGAAAGTTGTTACCGCAATGCGGTAGCGTAATTAACTGCAGGGGCTTATGCCTGCAAGGAAGAGCGTCCCCACAATCAAAAACCTCTTAGATGAGGGGGAATCTGATGAAATCTGCTACAACGGCCGCATCCTTCTAAACCTCCGATACACGGTGCCATAAATCAACTTGGCATTTTCGGAAAGGTGGACGGATAAAACCAAATAGCATCTTCCCCTAAATTCAGGCAAGACGAACCTACGCGGTCTCGTCTCCCGTTTTCGGCGGAGAACAATCTCTTCTACACATGCCAGTGCGTCACGAGAGACATTCGTAGAGACCACAGTTATGGCCTGACCTGGATTCAAATCCTTTTTCTCCACCGAAGTCCTTGCAAAGTTTTTACAAAAATGAGAAGACATAAAAATAATACAGACTATTCGCTAAAAGAAGGACATGAGAAAGACGCATACCAATGCGCCAAGGAGCTTGAAGTATGGCTTTCCCCAGACGTTTTTCCTTTCTTGCTAAGTGCGCTCGTCGGGGTTCAAGTGCAGATGAATGACTGCCAGTCTTTAATGCAAGTTCGTCTTCGGAAGCGATCGTTATGGGCTGTTTGAGGGCCCGTTCTTCTTCCATCAGTAAAGGACCCATGTGTACCCGCCGTAACGATAGATCAACATCATAAAAGATAACCGGAGGGTAGGGCTTTTTTGGGATGCGCACGTTCTCGGTCTCATCCTGTGAGCGCCTTAAAGCCTCAGCCAATTGTGCGGCTTCCTCGGCGGACGAGACAAGATAAATAAGACCGGCGTCCGACTCCTTCATAGCTATCGGCTCGTCCTGAATGAATGGCTCGGACTCAAGCAAGGTGTCAACTAAGCCGACGACCGATCTCTTCCTCCTCTTAGAACTTGTGCTAACACTAACCGAAGAACGCTTCCTTCCCCTCGACGCTTTGGCACGACGTTGACCAATCTCGCTTCCGGTATCCCCCTTTGGCGATAACACCGCTGATGACACCGCCATTGATGACGCCGCTACTGATGACACTACCGTTGGCGCCTCATTGGAGGTCTTTGCTTGGGCTCTAGTGCGCACTGGCATACCAGCAGTGCGAGAAGTCGATTCTGTTTCTGTGGCCTTGGTGATAAGTACCACACTGCTATCTCTCAATGGAGGGCGAACTACTGTCCGCGGCCACAGCGGAATGCCAGTGGCTTGGGTCGGAGCTGGAGCTCTACATTCGAAGAGTACCCGCTTCTCCTCGACGATGACAGGATCGACTCGATGACGATACCAACCCGTAAAAGACCCCACACACCTTGGAAGGTAGTCGGACTCAGGGATCATGAAACAGGAGCTGGTGTTCATCCGCATAAAATGATGGATGGCGTCGCGGGTAACTTCCAGAGACGGGTAGGCTTGACTAAGAACGCCTCGAAAGGGACACCCTGGTTATAACCCAATTGCTGGGCGAAGCGGTGCGGATTAAACCGCATAAAAAAGCCGCGTTATTCTGACGGAATACCAAGTAGCCCGGCCTAATCGAGTACAGGTGCATAATCTCTTTAGTTTTTAAAAATGGCGCTTCCCCTTTTGATAGATCAAAAAGCTATTGAATGGTCCCCGCAGGAGCAGAGAGGACTCGGTCACTAAACACCATCCCGCCCTCATTTGAATATAGATTGAGCAACACGCGGAGGGCTCCTAGCTGAGTCGGATTGGGAGCAGAAGTATCTACCAACCTCATAACCCGTGGGAAGGTATAGGAGTCATAGAAATCTGGCCGCCGATGTACTGCAAATGCTCCCAGTACACGCATATCGATCCTCGACGTGAAGTAGTGGAGGGAGAAATTCACAACATCCGCACCTGGGGTCGAAGTATTGGCCGCAGCGCTTAATCCATGGTATAGGTGCGACAGTTCCACAATACCAACGGCCAATCGTGCCCCTTCAGCTACGCGATGAGCGGGATAGAAGACGGAAGCTCTCATGAAGCGTCGATGCGTCGAAATGGCGAACCAACTGAGCCAAAGGCTGATAAAGCCGACGAAGAAGGTCTCTTCGTCCATACCAGGGGCCGCAATCACATTGAAAGACACGGCAGACGAGATCGGAATATAAAACTGCGGCAAGTCTTCTTTTTTAGCCAGCAGTTTATTCAACCCGAACCCAAAAGGGTCGTCAACGTTTGCAAACTTTGGAGCCATTTTGGATAAAGTGTCTTCACGGATAAAGCAGGCGATGAAGCTCTCAAAGGTGACGTATTGCCCTTCCGACGTCGCGAACAGTTTCTTAAAAATACCCAGAACCTTGATTAGACAGGGGTACTTATGGCGGACGGCGTTTTTAGTCGTCAAGCCGTCAAGCATAGCCGACATGGTCGCGAACACGTACTCGTCGGGAGCCAGTAGCTTTTCATAATGCTCTCCCCTGATTGGTAGTCCATAAATCTCATGAAACTCTTCCAATGAAATAGAGACCTCGCGATCCCCTAGCAAGAAGGTATCGGTAGGAAGATTCCATTGGTTCAGAAAAGTTTTGACCCACTAGACGTGAGGGGTCTAGTAATGAAAAAGGGACGTGTATACCGCTTAATATAGCCCAACCTTCTGCAACCATGCACGGTGGGCAGAAAGAACATATCGAGCCCAGGGAAGATAGCCTACTGGGCAGCGAGGGGTAAGCCCTACCTTATAAACCTGTCTCCAGGGTTGGGCTTCACCTTGACAGATGCGGCGCTCCAAGATATCTATAGCCGGCAAGGGCTGGTTGGATATCCATGTTGTTGACGGCTCAAGCCAGCCGGTAGGAGTCCAATTAGGTGCCTCCACCGCATAAGCGGTCTGCGGGCGCTCTACCAGTGATATTGGACGGAGGGGCTCTGTTGAAACCTCACAAGTAAAGCTGTGGCGGCCCCCGGATGATGCGACCATACCAAACTCCCCATAAGAGCAAACTAGTACGGTCCCTGTCATGGGCCCTGATCATCGCCATACTTTCCTCATCCGACGACGATTGCGGAAAAGTGGCATCTGAGCGAGTAAAGGGAAAGTAGGGAAGAGAAGCCATTGTTCCTGAAATAAGGGCAAGAAAAACCGTTAATGAAACTTATACACACACACACACACGTGTGTGTGTGTAACAACAGAAAGAAACGACAAGGAGTTTGTTCCATGGGACCACTGATTGCAAAAAAAAAATACATAGTCCCCACAAAATCAATATGGCGGCTCACCAACGAGGAAGCAAAACAACCATTGAAAGAATCGAAAAGGATTCTCTCCATGCAATGATGTTTAAACAACTCTTAAGCAAATTTTATTAGAAAATGCAACAGATTCAAATCTGCTTCAAGGATGTTAAAACCCTAAAAGTATTCGAGAAAATCAGGAGATAATTTTTTTTCTTTTTCTGAATCTTCGTTTCAGAGACAAGCTCTGTGGGTATATGGAATTAAATTTCTTTGATAAAGGGATTGAATCCCAGAAAACCTCCATGGCAAGGAGACAAGTAAAACGGAATTAAATTCCAAAATTCTTAAAGATCGGTAGTAGGGTAATACCCTAAAAAGAGGATTAACAATCCCCATTCATTCAAGACTTCAAAACCTACAAAAAAAATCATGTATGTTTTGGGATCTATGAGAAACCGATTTAAGAAAAGAGCTAAGCTCTGATGGTGGATTTAAAATCCAGGGCAGAAAACCCAAAAAAGTCGTTCAAGAGCCTTACCCAAAGGGAAGTTTTGCAGAGTTTAACTCTAAAATATTTTGGGGCAGAGAACTAAGATATGAAGAACAGAATTAAATTCTTGAGAAAATGACCAAGGAAGAAAATGAAGGAACATAGGCTTCCCAGAGGCGAAAAGCCTTGCATTTATAAGACATGATGGGGAGCGGTTCATCTTCCCATTCCCCTAAGCAATCCAACGGCTGTAAGGGTGACGGCGTTGCACTCACGAGCAAGCCACATGAGAACAACGATGTGGGGGAATTTGTTCCATTATAAAAAAAATAAAAGAAAGAAAGGAAGGATAGAAAAAGCGATGGAAAGAAATTCCTCTAATGGAGCATCACGTGCCCACACGTGATGTGCCTATGAACAAAGATTATTGGTATCGCGCTTAATAATTAAGACTGAAATTGAGCCTCACGTGAAAGCACGTGATGGCCTTTTTAGGCTGTTGCACATAAGCGAATGAGTTTAACTCTGTGGGGTCACGTGCTACACGTACGTGTTCTTAAACGCCTTCTGAGCTGATAGAATTAAATTCTAAATAAAAGGATCAAAACCCTATTTGGAAAATATTTTCTTAAATCTTTCTAAACAAGAAAGATTACGCTCTGTAAAACAGAGTACCATTGGATTAAAAATCCAATGGTGATTAAAAATCACCTATCTACAGAAAAAATTCTGTACGGGAAAATATTTCCCTAATCTTGTTGAAAACAAGAAAGGTATTTTCTGTAAAACAGAAGTCCTTAGATCAAAAATCCGACAGTGGATAAAATCCCCAAATCAATTAAGATCTCTCAATGAGAGATTTCTTTAACTAAATCAACAGATTAGCCTTTACTATATAAAGGACCCAAGAATTCAAGTCTTGTAGAGAGGAGACCCCCCGTAAGCTTTGAGAAACAAAAGAAAAAAAGAAAAAGAGAATTCAATTCTCCAAAAAAAAAGATCACTCTTTTAGAAATAGATAAGAAGAAAGACAAAGAGATTATTTTATCTCTTCTTCGCCACTTCAAGAGTTTAACTCTTCTAAAAAGAACTTAGTTCTTCCTCTGGTTGAGATCTGCAGAAGCAGATCTCCCCACAAGTTGAGAATTTAATTCTCATCGGGGAGATTCTGTCATGCAGATTCACAACTTAGGGGAAAAAACTAAGTTCAAAAAATTTAATTCTTACCAAAAAGATATAGAAATTTAATTCCTCTGATAAAACTAGGGTTTAACTCTATAAAAGAATTTAATTCTTATTAAAATAAGGGACCTGAAATTCTCAAAATTCAGATCAAGATCTCCATGCATATTAGTGTCCAACACTATAACGACAGATCACGTGTTCCCACATGAGCACCTCTGATGAACAAAAAAAAACGACTGAGATCGAGTCACGTGACCCCTTAATAGTGCTTAACACTTATAAAAGAAAAAAGGGAATAAATCAAAAACAGTTCCCATTCTTGGGGCGGCTCACGTGATCCCACGTGACCCTCTAATAGTGCTTAGCACTTATAAAAGAAAAAGGAAATAAATCAAAGACAATTCCCGTTCTTGGGGTGTCTCACGTGATCCCACAGACCCCCTAATAGTGCTTAGTACTTATAAAAGGAAAAGAGAATAAATTAAAGGCAGTTCTCATTCTTGGGGCGCCTCACGTGATTCCATGTGACCCCCAATGGTGCTTAGCACTTATAAAAGAACAAGAGAATAAACCCAAAGAAACAGTACGTAGTTTTCAAACGCCTCACGTGCCAAACGTGAGCGCTTCAAATTTCAGTGTTTAACACTGCTTTAGAGCCTCACGTGGGAGCACGTGAGCGTCGAGCAGATATTAGTGTTTAACATTATGAGAGGCTAACCTCAGCCCAAATTAGTCAAGTCTCCCGAGGCCAAAACTCTTTTGATCACCAGTCAACCGAGCCTTCCTATGCTCAGGTCTCCCCAAATAGATCTTAGTTCCAAAGATGACTAATGATCTCCTAACAGATGGTATCTAAAATTATGTTCACTCCACCATGATCTTGATCTCCCTTCAATCTGAAATTCGGTTCAAAAGTACATCCCTCCACACCTCTGATAGATGCCGTTGTAATTCTTCAACGTCATCAGAGAGGTGGAGGGTCCCGACAACCAACGACTCTTTGGTGCATACCCAGACTGATGAGCACACCCCAATAGACCGCAACGTCCTTAAACTAGCTGTGGACCGAAATGTCCTTAAATTAACAATGGACCGCAACGTCCTTAAACTAGCTGCAGACCACAACGTCCTTAAACTAAACTCTCATCCCAAAAATGGTGATCAACGGACCGTAACGTCCTTAAACTAAATAAATAGAGTCCAAATGCTCTTTTGTTGGATCAAAATGATCCTAAACCCCCGCTAAGTAGATCTTAGTCCAAGATCGAACTAACGTATCCTTAACAAATATTTAAGTTGATCTTAATCTCAAACGAGATTAACGATCCTTAAATAAAAACCCAAATCTAAGAATATGCGGATTTGGACTAATCCAAGCCCTGCGGGCGACAACATAAATTAGTCTCCGTATACAATCCACGGGCAACCAAAAATAAATGGAACACACACGACACGAAGTGACCTTCTGGAGCAGGAGAAAGTGGTTATCGCTACGCGGTAACGTAATTAACTGCAGGAGCTTGCTTCTGCAGGGAAGAGCATTCCCACAATCAAAAACCCCTCGCAAATAAGGGGGAATCTGACGAAGTTTGCTACAATGGCCGCATCCACCTAAACCTCTAATACACGGTGCCATAAATCAACTTAGTATTTTCGAAGAGGTGGACGAATAAACCTAAATAGCATCTGCCCCCCCCAAATTCAGGCAAGACTTTTATCTTCCCGGTTTTCGGCAGTAAACACGTTTTCTTTTAAAAATCTTCTTAAGCATATATTTTTTCTGTTTGAACGTTTCTAATTCCTTTTGCTACTTTCCTTAGGTCCTCCACCACTGCACCCGCATTGTAAATATGAAATCCGAGGAGATAGCCCCGGCCATGAAGAAGGCGGGCGAATCGTCGTCGCGGGAGGAGGATCTGTGCCTTCGGCTGCAATAGGCGGAGGAGAAGATAGCCGCCCTCGAAACCCGGGTGGTCATCGAGGAGCTGACGAACTCCAAGTATAAGGAATCTCACCGACTTCTGAGTGAATCCAACCGGGATATCCAGACCAAGTTAGAGGAGATTTGTAACATCTATAACGCAATGAAGAAGTCGAGGGATGTCAGCAGGAAGGACGCCCAGGTGGCGCTCGAGGCTGTGAAGCTTCCCGAGGTCCGAGCGGTAAAGTCCGTGGAGAGGTATAAAGCGTCAGACCGGTTCTATGCCGACCTCGCCGAAGCCTTGGTCGTCGTTTGGCACGAGGCCCTCGACGCCATCAAGGCGTTAATGCCGGAGTTTGATGATGGTGAACTCCGCGCTAAGTATCCACTCTCCGAAGACATGCCACAAGGGGCGGGCGCCGAGGTGGCCGCAGGGGGCGAGGCTGCCGGTGGAAGCGCCAACCCTGAGGTCACCGTTTTAGTCCCCGACGCTTGCGTCGAGCAGGACGAGATCCTCCCCGAGCCTACGGCCTGAGCTTTCCTCCCTTTGGGATTTTTTCTTTTTTCAAAATTTTGTAAGCCTCCGGGCGCTTTTGTAAGGCCGAGGAGCCTAGAATACCTTGTATTTATTTTCGGATCATAAATAAAGTTCACATTTTTCTTCATTGTCCAAATGTTTAGCTCATATACTTTTGTTTGTATCTTCATTCTGCAAGTATATTTAGCTCGTCAATAGCCTCATCCTGCGAGTGTTAGATAGTGGGTTGGTGCCCGGCCTTTTTATGTGACGATTGCGCGTCGAGTGTAAGTCGAGTAACAGCCAAGTGTAGGAAGGTCGGTACCCTCCTGTTCCCCGGAGTCGAGGTAGCGATCGTTCATTTAGCATGAATCGAAAAATAGCTAAGTTAGAATAGGTCGACGTTGACTGATCCTTGGGCGGGTCTCGTGATGAGGGCTTTAGGTCCTTAGCGTGGATGGGTAGGAAGCTACCCGCTTGGGATGGTCCAGGCAGGAAGCTGCTCGGCGGTCTCACGATGACGGTTTTAGATCCTTAACGTAGATGGATAGGAATCTACCCGCTAGGGATGGACCGGACAGGAAGCTGCTCGGTGGCCTCGAGTGGAGGGTTTTAGATCCTTAGCGTAGATGGGTAGGAAGCTACCTGCTAGGGATGGACCGGGCAGGGAAACTACTCGGTGGCGTCAAGAGGAGGGTTTTAGATCCTTAGCGTAGATGGGTAGGAAGCTACCCGCTAGGGATGGACCAGGAAGGGAAACTGCTCGGTGGCCTCGAGAGGAGGGCTTTAAATCCTTAGCGTAGATGGGTAGGAAGCTACCTGCTAGAGATGGACCGATTAGGGAAACTGCTCGGTGGCCTCGAGAGGAGGGCTTTAGATCCTTAGCGTAGATAGGTAGGAAGCTACCCGCTAGGGATAGACCGAGCAGGAAAAATGCTCGGTGGCCTCGAGAGGAGGGTTTTAGATCCTTAGTGTAGATAGATAGGAAGCTACCCGCTAGGGATAGACCGGGAAAAGAAATTGCTCGGTGGCCTCGAGAGGAGAGCTTTAGATCCTTAGTGTAGATGGGTAGGAAGCTATCCGCTAGGGATGGACCGGGCAGCGAAACTGCTCGGTGGCCTCGAGAGAAGGGTTTTAGATCCTTAGCGTAGATGGGCAAGAAGCTACCCGCTAGGGATGGACCAGGCATGGAAACTGCTCGGTGGCCTCAAGAGGAGGGCTTTAGATCCTTAGCTTAGGGGTAGGAAGCTACCCGTTAGGGATGGACCGGACGGGGAAGCTGCTCGGTCTTATTTTAAAGAGCAGGTGGGTCCGTTCGGTGGACCTTTTGCTCAAGGGATCCCAGCAAAGATTGATCGTTGCATCAACTCGATAGACGAGGAACATGGGGAGTTCGTAGCGTCTAGGGTTCTTGAGTACCGCCGAAGGGAACGGATCGATGCTGTGTCGGATCGGTTAGAGGGGATTTCCTCGGTATACTATCGACAAAGTGACCTTGATCTCCGGCCCCTTTGTTGTAAGTTTTGTAAGACGGAGGAGCTCATGATACCTTCTTAATAAATAAGGTTCTTCTTGTTAATGTGTATTGTCTCTTTTTATCCCCTCAGTATATTATACACAATTTTAAAAACAAACCTAAGGGTCTCGAAACCGAGAAAAGAAACAAAAGTTGTGCAAAATGTCTCCTTTATGAGAGGACCTAGCTTGGGAGATTTAATTCGATGTCAATAAGATTTACATTGTTTTTATCGGGACCCGGTTCTTGCTCACGGAGCAAAGTAACATACGGAACAAAGTGCCACACCAAGTGTCATATTAAGTGGGCGGGGGCCACCTCTTGAATCTGTAGGGGCCACCTCTTGAGCCCGTGGGATCCACTGTAGAACAATAGGGACTCTTCGGAATACATTCTCAAAGAGGGCAGATCTGTACTATAAATGGAATGATACCAATCCTCAATACAGAGGCGCCTTTTAAGTGAACCGACACTACAGGAGCTTGAGAACTCCGTAGTTAAGCGTGATCGAGCCAGGGAAGTTCTGGGATGGGTGACCTCCTGGGAAGTGGCTCCTGGCCGGGTCCGGTTCGTCCCGAAGAACAAAACCGTGCGGCTTCAACCAGAGCGGACAATACTCTCTGTACTGGGGATGGGGCATGACCGTTTTAAAAGAAGAAGACATGCTCATTTGTAAAATTTGAGTTTTTCGGCGTTATAGGGCCGAAGAAACTTACGCCCCCCAGCGTCTTGTAAGCGATATGCTCCGCCGGGCAATACTTCTGCTACGAGGAATAGACCGTCCTATTTCGGGGAGAATTTATGCAGTCTTGTTTGGTCCACAAACTCGTTCCTTCGTAGGACCAGATCTCTTGCCTTGAAGGCCCGATGTTTAACTCGGACGTTGTAGTAGAGAGCAGTCTGCTGTTGATAGGCGGCTGCTCTGATTTGCGTTCGGTCCCGCTTTTCCAATAATACGTCCAAGTTGGTCCGGAGTGCAGAGGTGTTCGCTTCATCATCGAAGTGTTCGACTCTATAACTGGACAGTCCGATCTCAGCCGGGACCATCGCCTCTATACCATAGCAGAGGCTGAACGGGGTTTCTCCCGTGGGTGTTTTCTTCGAGGTCCGCAATGCCCACAGCACCCGCGGCAATTCCTCGACCCAGTTGCCCTGTCTTCCTTCCAAGCGAGTCCTGAGTCCGCATATGATTCCTCGGTTTGCTACCTCGGCTTTTCCGTTGCATTGTGGATGCGTAACCGCGGCAAACTTCATTAGTATGTGGTAGTCGCTGCAAAATTCCTTGACTTTGTCATTTTCGAAATTGGTCCCGTGATCGGTAACGATGCACCTCGGGATTCCAAATTGAGAGATGATGTTGTTTTGCAGGAACTTAATAGTAGAGGCGGCGTCTGGTTTTCTGATGGGCACAGCCTCTATCCATTTCATGAAGTAGTCTACCTCGACAAGGATGTATTTGTGTCCGCCCGTGCCGGTGGGGAGTTGGCCCACCATATCCATCCCCCATTATGCAAACGGCCAAATTGAACTGAGGGGCGTTAGCTCGGTAGCAGGGAGACGAGGTATGCTGCCGTGGAGTTGGCAGTTCTTGCATCTTCTGAAGAGCTTCTCGGCGTCCTAGTGTATCCTTGGCCAATAATACCCTTGGAGCAGCGTCTTTTGGACCAGGGTGCGGGCCCCTAGATGCTCTCCCCCGACCTCTTCATGTATCTCTCATAAAACGAAGTCGGCTTTGTAGGGGTTGACGCATCGGAGCAGGGGTGAGTGTCCAACTTGTTATAGAAGTTTCCATTGCTCCAGATGAGATGACGAGCTTTTGTCCGAAGGCGGCGAGCCTCCCCTCGGTCCTCTGGAAGTATACCATATTTTAGGAACTCCACGAGGGGCTTCCTCTAATCTTAGCCTTCCTCCTGAGTAGTATATACTTAGAGCGTTACCTCCCCGTCTTCCACGTTGGGCCGCGGAAAGACTTCGAAGAGGATGTTTCTTTTATGGTCGACAATACAGGAAGAAGTGAGCTTGCTTAAAGCGTCGGCTTGAGCGTTCAGGGTCCGGGGAATCTGCTTTATCTGGACTTCGTCGAAATTTTTGCGAAGTCTTTTTACCTTGGCCAGATATCTGATCATAAGCGGTTCCCGGGCCTCAAATCACCCGGTCACTTGGCCAACGACCAATGCAGAGTCGCTGGGAATTCGGATCGTCTTCAGTCCTACCGCGGAGGTGATTCGCAATCCGGCTAACAAAGCCTCGTATTCCGCGGTATTGTTCGAAGCTCTGAACCTTATTTTCAAAGAGTATTCCATCTCCGCTTCGCCCGGACCTCGGATGATAAGGTCGGCCCCGCTCCCTTCCTCAGCAGAGGATCCGTCTACGTTGAGTACCCAGTCAGGGACGGAGTCGGGTGCTTCCTCGACCGAGGGACGTAGTTCGGGGCCCCGTGCTGCCGCTTCTTCTTTAGTGGGAATAGTGCATCGACCACGAAGTCCTCTAGGACCTGCACTTTGATGGCCTGCCTGGGGCGGTACTTGATGTCGAATTGGGATAACTCCCACCTCCATTTCTCTAGTCGTCCTGATGATTCAGGGGAAGCGAGAATAGTCCCTATAGGTTGCTCGATGAAGACGAGGATGGTGTGCACCTGGAAGTACTGTCTTAGTTTTCTTGAGGCGACAACAAGTGCCAAGACCATCTTTTCTATGGCCGGGTATCTTGTTTCCGCTTCCTTGAAAACGTGGCTTATGTAGTAGACCGGTTTTTGTACACCTTCGTATTCTCTGACGAGCACCGAGCCCGCAGCTTGATCGGAGACCGCAAGGTATAGTAATAGCTCGTCGCCCTCGACTGGTCGGGTGAGTAGTGGTGGAGTTTCTAGGTGCACCTTAAGTTGTTCGAAGGCGTTCTGACACTCCTCCGACTATTCGAACTTTGGGATTTTTCTCAAGGCCTTGAAGAACGGGAGGCACTTATCTCCAGATCTTGACATAAAGAGACTCAGAGCGGCTACTCTCCCTGTGAGACGCATGATCTCTACGTTGTTCCTTGGTGTAGCCATGTTGAGAATGGCGCTGATCTTTTCTGGGTTTGCTTCGATTCCTCGGTGGGTAACCATGAACCCGACGAATTTACCGTGGGTGACCCCGAATGCGCACTTAGCCGGGTTCAGCTTCATTTTGTATTTGCACAGGACATCGAATGTCTTGCCGATATCTTTGGTGTGCCCGTCCGATGAGGATGATTTTACGAGCATGTCGTCGACATAGACCTCCATGTTCCTGTCGATCCATGGTTTGAACAGTTTGTTGACGAGGCGCTGATATGTAGCCCCAGCATTCTTAAGACCGAAGGGCATCATTTTGTAACAGTATATCCCCCGATCCATGGTGAACGCAGTAAGTTCTTCATCTGCCGGGTTCATCTGGATCTGATTGTAACCGGAGAAAGCATCCATGAAGCTTAGTAATTCATGGCCGGCCGAGCTGTCAACTAGCTGGTCTATCCGGGGAGGGGATGGTTTTCTTTAGGGCATGCCTTGTTCAGATCCGTGAAGTCGACGCACATGCACCACTTCCCGTTCGCCTTTTTGATCATGACCACGTTTTCCAGCCAATCCGAGTAGTCAAGACTTCAAATGAAGTCGGCTGCGAGCAGTCGATCCACTTCATTTTCTATTGCTTTTTGATTGGCCGGTGCAAAGCTTCTCTTCTTTTGTTGGACGGGCATTGCTTTTGGATCGAACCCGAGCTTGTGGGAGATCACTTTGGGGTCAATCCCGGGCATATCCGCGGGGGTCCAAGCGAACACGTCCGAGTTGTCTCGGAGGAACCGTACCAGGTCCTCGGGTGGCCCTCTGTTAAGAGAGAGCCGATTTGGATGGTCTGGCCATCGACCCCTTCGACGAGGGGGACTTCCGTCAATGCTTCCACCGGGGATCCTCGGAGTTCCTTTTGGTCGTCGCGTGTATCCAAAGAACCCTGGAAATCACACGCATCTTCAAAATCTTTGCCCGGCTCTCCGGCGGGTGACGCGGTAGCGAGACAAACCTTAGCGATTGGCCGGTTCCCGTAGGTCCAGCCTATACCCCTCGATCCAAAGGGAATTTGATCGCTAGGTGGTAAGTTAAGATTTGAGCCCGGAGGGCGTTTAATGTTGGACGACCCAGGAGGATGTTGTAGGACGAAGGGACCTTAGCGACGATGAATTTCACTGGCATGGTCCTCGTATGGCCTGCTTCTCCAATGTTGAGGAGGAGGGTGACCACTCCTTCGGCTGGGATGGAGTGGTTGGTAAACCCAGAGAGAACGTAGGAGGTTGGCTGTAGGTCGGATGGTCCTAGTCCCATACGCTGGAAACAGTCGTAGAAGAAGATGTCTTCCGAGTTCCCGGAATCAACCAATATTCTCTGTACCTCGTAACGATGGACCCGGGCCATTATCACAAGAGGGTCGTTGTGAGGAAAGGATATACTGTGGAGATTTTCGTTGGTGAAGATGATGGGCTCGTCCTTCCTGCACTTCTTCTGGGGTGGATCGCCTACACCCTTGTCCGAGAGGAGGCGGTGGTTTCCGCCAGCTTCCCGAGCAGGATCCGAGGTAACGACCATGATTTGCCCAATCGCTAACTCCCCGGGAATGGGCCGGTTCTCTTGCTCCCACTCTGCCTGCCGTCCCGTAAGTATTTCGTCAGGTGGCTGGAGCAGATCAACTCCTTGATGTAGTTACGGAGTTGCTTGCAGTTTTCGGTCGGGTGGCCCTGGGACCTGTGGAAGGAGCAGTACGGGCCTCGGAGGCGCTTGCCCACCCTTTGGGTCACTGGCGGGAGTTTGAAGAACCTCTCGTCCTTTGCCTCCTCCAGCAGCTCGGTCTGGAAGATGTTAAGAGGAGTGTACTCCTGGAACATCGGGGAGTAAGGTTTTGATCGGTCGACTCTCTTCTTCTCTTCTTTTCCCCGCTTCTTTTGGTCAGTTTGGTCGCCTCTGGGCAGATTTGAGTTCACTTCGGACTCGAGTTGGATCTCCCGCTCGGTCCAGGATTTTACCTTGGCCATGGTCTTAGGTTGCGCTAATGCAAAAGAGCGGAGCGATTCTTTGGGCCTAAGACCCGATCTCAGCGTGGTGATGACTGTTTCATCACGGTGCTCGGGGACCTTGAGGAGCGCGTTGTAGAAGCAAGTGACATATCCTTTGAAGAATTCTTTGTCTCCGCTCTTGATGATGAACAGATAGTCGACCGTCCTCTTCTACCGTCGATTCCCGACAAAGTGACCGAGGAATTAGGAGGCCAGCTCGTCGAAGGTCGAGATGGAGCGTGGCGTAAGTCCTCGGAACCAGTCCCGTCCAGCCCGGATGAGGGTGATGGGGAAGGCTCGGTATTGGGCCGCGTCGGAGTTATCCTGGAAGCTCATGCCCGCCGTAAATGTGTCTAGATGGTCTTTCGGGTCGGATTTCCCATCGAAGAGGGCCACCTTGGACGGTTTGTTTCTGGACGAGACGTGCTTGCCCAGCCGTTCTTCCGTAAATGGTTTCGTCAGCGAGTCGGCGGAGTATCAGGCCCCTTCGCCGGACACTTGGCCATCTCGGCGTATGCCCTCGATTTTCTTCTTGAGGGTCTCGAGTAAGTGGTGGTAACCCGAGGATTCTGCACAGTCGGAGTGGTGGCTATCCCCGCTCCGGGTCTGTGCCAGGGTGCGGCTTCGATTCCGCGCTATCAGGTGTCTCAGATCATCGGGTGAGGCCTTTCTCGAGTGGTCCCTGTGCTCGTCATTCGCACGATCCCGGCAAGAGTGGAGGCGTCGGTCATTTCTGGAAGCAGGCGAGCTGACCGACACCTCCTCTGGAGGAGAGAACACGCGACGGGCATTGGAGCGACGGCCTAGTCTTCCCTGTGACTGTGGCATGGAGCTATCCAGCGCCCACCGGGTCATAGAATCAGTCACCGCGTATGGGTTGAGGTGGCCGGAGTTGGCCCGTCAGCGCTCAGTAGCGCTATGACGAGGGTGAGGTAGATCGGGGGCTTGAGTGTGCCCATCCGTCCTTTGACGGACATGTTATCCCGGGGAGGTGGAGCCGCGCTCTGGTGGTTAGGGCTCGTCGCTTGAGCGCGGACGAGAGCATCTACCAGCGTCGTAAGCCGGTCTATTCGGACGGACAAGATGTGGATGGCATTAGGAGGGGGAGGAGAGCCGCTCCCGCCTCTATTGTGGCAGCTCGTGTTTGGATCGTTGCGGTCGTCGCTCGCCATTGGATCGAGGGCGGAAGATCAAATTTTTTTGGTGGAACAAAATAAGTCTTTCGTTCCCACAGACGGCGCCAACTGATGGAGCTTCAGGATCTCCTTCCTCCGTCGATCCTACGATCGCGGTCTTGGATGGCTGAGATTTGGTTTTGGTGTTGTTGGGTGTGGATCTCAATGGGTTGGTGTTGGACACCGAGCTACCTGCAAAGAAGTCCCAGCGTGGGCGACCACCGTAGGACCCTCCGACGATCAAGTTAGAGCCGAGAAATAGGAGCAGAATAGCAGCGTATTGAGATAATTCGAGTTACCTGAGTCGTCTGATAGAGGGGTTTATATAGGGGTCGCGTGGAGCAAGCGGGCACGAGATCACCGCCGTCATTTACGTCCCAGCGTTATTCTCGTCTTGAATGGCAGGATGCGCCCATTAATGGGGGATGCGCCCCGCTAGCGTGGAACGCGGATCGTGGGGAGGCAGATATCTTGTCCTGGTGATATACGCGGAGCCGTTGCGGGGCGTATGGGATCCGTGCTCCCGGTTGATCGGGGGAGGCCGAGTAAGCTCGAAATGTCGGAGGCTCGGAGACGAACCTGGAGGCCGAGAAAGCTCGGCACGTCGGAGGCTCGGATACGAACCTGGAGGCCGAGGAAGCTCGGCTCGTCGGATACTCGGAGACGAGCAAGGAGACTGAGATAGCTCGGAGGCGAGCTATTGGTAGATTCCCAGGTGAAGGTGGAATGTATTCAGGGAGGTTTTCTGGAAGGTCGGACACGTTTCTCGAGACGAAGCCCTGAGGAATTCTCAGAATGCAACTCATTTATTCCATCTCGTTAGCTTTCGGGACACGTCATCCGCCACGTGTCGTAATCCGAGAAGATACCACTTGTGAGCATCATCAAGTTTTGATTCAGAGATGTTCTGGAGTTGTATTTTGGCCTCACAGGGAGTTTAAGCAGATTTTTGGTTAGCTTTTAGACTTTATAGTTGCTCCTGGTGTTGTAATTTGGTGGCGGTGGTTGTTTTTGTTGTGGATTGATTTGTTTGGTAACATGTTTCACTATTAATCATAGTTATCATAAGAAAAGATAAATAAAGATAGAACGCAAATTTTATTTATGTTTACAATTTGCAATGAAGTTTAAGTGTAACAAATGATGTAAGTAATCTTTTTTTTTTGTGACAGCTAGAATGCAATTGTAATTTTATTTGATGATACATTGATAAGAAAGGCAGAGATTGATATTGGTTGTATTCATAACTAGCAATGACGGCTCGGCTCGCATGCAAATGTATGATTAGGAAGTCCAAAATAAAAAATATATATATATTAATTTAAAAATTTATTGTTATATGATTTATAATTTATAATATCTGAACTTTGTATATTAAATAAAATTATGTAGATTAACTTGTGAATACTTTGCCATTTTTCTTCAGATTTTCGATATTTTGCATTTTATAGCATATTTAAAAATCGCAAAAATTTCTTCTTCCTTGGATTTTTCAATATTTGCTTGTTATAACATGTGAAAATGATGTAATGCACAAAAATCCTAAACTTTTTTTAATTTTACCTTTTCAACTTTTCAACATTTTTTACGCTATAGCATATAAATATGGCAAAAATTTTAAAATCTTACAATATCTTTTTTTTTTTGGTTTTCTAATATTTTGATTACAGTGGTATAAGAAAGTCATGAAATCTTCAAAAATGAAATATTTTTATTTTTTTCGGTTTTTCAATATTTTCCATGATATGGAACGGATTTCTGGACGTCCACAGAAAGATTATTGCTAACCGTCTAAAGTGAGAAGAAAAATGTTGTGATAAAGATGTTCCTCGGTAATATCAAAACTTTCAAAAATCTCAAAAGTTTCCGTTTTCTTTTTCTTTTTCAATATTATGTATGGCACCACTCGAAAATCATGAAATTTTCAAAAAAACGCTTTTTTCTATTTTTTTGGTTATTTTATATTTTGCATGCACGTGGCAATTGCAAATTTTTTTTAAAAAAATTCATAATCATTTGTTTTCTGCAAATTTACAATATTTTGCATGCAACCATATGAAAATTGTGTAGTTTTCATTAATCTAAAACTATTTTATTTTCTTCGGTTTTCCAATATTTTGCTTGCTATATCACACGAAAATCTTAAAATTTTAAAAATTCTCAATAAACTTTAGTTTTCTTTGATTTTTCAATATTTTGCATACTATAGCATATGGAAATCGCGAAATTTTTAAAAATTTCAAAACTTTCTGTGCTCTTTGGGCATTTTAAAATTTTGCTTGTCATAGCATACGAAAATCGCAATATCTTCAATATTTTGTTTCTTCCGTTTTTCAATTTTCTGTTTTCTTCCGATTTGCAATATTTTGTTTCTCGTAACATATTAAAATCGATAAATTTTAAAAAGCCTAAATCTTTTTTGTATACTATATACTATATAGCAAATGAAAATCGTGGAATTTCTAGAAATCTCAAAAAAAAAATCGGTTTTTATTATTTTGCTTGCTATATAAAAAATGAAAATTGTAATATTTTTAAAATTACAAAAAAAATTTGTTTTATTCGGTTTTTCAACATTTTGCTCGCTGTAACGATCGAAAATCGCAAAATTCTCAGAAATATCAAAAAAATTCTATTTTCTTTATTGTTTCAGTATTTTGTATGTTATAGCACATGAAAACTTCAATTTTTTTTTCAATTTTAATATTTTATTTGTTATAACCAATAGAAAATGATAATAGCGATAAAAAATGTTAAATTTTTCTTATTTATTTGTTTTTTCTATATTTTTTTGCGACACCAAACGAAAAATCGCGAAATTTTTAACTCTGGTTCCCCCCGCCCATCCCTCCCCTCCCTTTTCAATTTTCTACCGGTTAAACCTAAATGATGAGACAAAATAGAAAGATATTTTAAAGAAGGACAATCAGAATTTTTCCAACATACAAGCTTAGTTGAATGAGATAAAAGAGTAATAAATATTGAGCAGAGAACCAATAAAAAAATTTCCATGGTCTAAATATAATAAGAAAATTTAATATGGTTACATAGTAAATTTTTCACTAAAGTATAAAGAAATATTTAAAGGATTATTGATTCATTTAACTAAATGTATATATATTATACTTAGCATGTGTACCGATGCACCGGTCTGGAAAGTTGCCCCAAAAATATGCTATCGCATAGAAGAACGAATCATAACTAAATTTTATTACAGCCAAAATTTTTAAGCTTAAACTAAATTCTCTCGAAATAATTTAGAAAATTTCTTCATTTTTTCTTAAAACAATTCCTTAAAAGTATTTGTCTTTACGCATTTCTATGCATGCATTCAACGGATGACAGATTGCATTAGAAAATTTCTGCCATCATCACTGATTGCATTTGAAATTTGAAATGATTTTTTCCGGAATTGTCACGCCCCGCTTCCCTGTATACGGGCAGAGGACACCACGAGTCCGCTACATATTTACTCTGAAATAAACACGCTAAGCGTATCTAAGCAATATAAGTAAAATGCATAAGAGACATGATGCAAATAAACAACAATTTTATTTATTAACATTCTTTTTACAATACATCTGAAAAGTAAATATATGGAATGGAAAAAAATATCTAAACAGTGGCATAATAGAAATAGAAAATACAGAATGTAAATGTGTACAGGAAATCTAAAGCTCTGGTCGAAAGCTATCTGTCCAAATCCTCGCTGGTGGGCTCGATCTCCAGTGAGTCCGAAATACCTGACGACATTCCAAAGAAGAAGAAAGAGAACGTCTTCAGCGAACAAATCGCTCGGTAAGCTCCAAAGAGGAGGGAGAAGTAGAATAAACAGAGAGAGAGTATAACAATTATAGTGTTGTTTGTTATGTTAACATAGTTGTTTGTAGTTTGATACAGAAGAATACCAGTGTATACGAGAGGAGTCTCACTATTCCGGAGACTAAGGTATACGGAGCACAAGTAACCGTTTAGCCACGGTACAACGGCAATTGAATTCAGATTAGGTGTATTATGGTTACAGTCTCGTGCCATTTCTAACACATTCCGTATCAGTCTACCCCTTATAAATCCCGCGATATCTTGATTGTATTGATATATTGTTTGAAGTGTATATTGTATATAAATGGATGACTTGCAGAAACCATGATATCAGTAAATGGATGTAACTGAAAAATCATGTAGATGGATATATATCCATGGTTCGGTTCAGTCAATATAAATTGATTAGATTGAATAGACGGATTCATAAATCCATGTTCTATTGAAGTTTGATACTTGAATCATATTCAAGTTTGATTTATTATATTGAGACTCAGTCCGAGTCACACAATTTGAAAAGAAATTGAATTCTGAATTATGTTTTGGAGCTATCGGTAACTGTTGCACATGGACGGCAGAATTTGTGTCTTTTTTAAAAATAATTACCGTGTTGATAACACCGTTTGTTAAGTTGTCTATTTTAAATAAGCAAGCACCCATATCTCCGGCTCCCTGAGGCTCAAGAGACTAGTCCCGCTTAAACCTATGTTTATTAGGGTTCTTATTGTATTTTAAACTTGAGAGGTTTTATGTAAAAAATAATTCTGTATAATTTTCAAAATACACCTCAAGTGTTTTATCATCGTATTTAGAGTTTTCATGGATATATATTTTATCAATGTGACATTTCTAGTGAATAAAACCTAATTTCATAATATATAGTATTTATTTGTAATATTGGTATTGTATGGTATTTTCTTGTAAATGAGATATTTTTCTTGAATTTTGGAAATATGCAATATTATAAATATTAAAAATAGATATTTTGATATTAATTACATATATATTTATTTATTAAAAATATAAGTTTTATTTATAATAAAAATCACATTTTCTAAAGAAAATTATTTTTTAAATCTTTCGAGCTCGTATGCTCCTTGCGGAGGTCAGCATCTCACTCTACTAGGTTCGAGAATGTGCGATAATCCGCACCATACCGAATGGGTTTCCCAATAGTGGGTTGTAGAGACGCAATTGCAAAGATTTGTTAAATACATTTCTTATAGAAAAAGATTTTATAAGTTGAAAATAGTTATATGTAAAGTCGTATTTTCCCAAATCTATGTTCCCAAATTCCATCGTGCTATGTTAGATATATGTGTTGTGAGGAGGTAGGTCATTATCTCATGAGTTATCTAAAAGTATAAATGTATTATAGAGTTTATGTCGGAAACTAAAGTTTGTGATATTTTAATGTAAAATTGCGATAAAAGATGCATATAACATTTTTTCGTGATGAAACTTGTTAAAGATATTTATTAATGTTTATGAAGGTATCTTGATTAAGAAAAATTATAGCTTTTAAAGAAACCGAATCGGAAGTCGGACTAACTCCGGTTTCGTCGGGTTTTAACTTTGAATGTTTTTAGAATAGAGAAAAGAAGGAGAAGTAGGGATTTACAGGTTATTTGACTAGAAGAGAGAAGAAGGAAGAGGTGGGAGGTGCCGGTGCGTCGTCGGAATCTCCTCGGATTGCCGTTGGAAGTTCGTCGGAGTTTCGCCCTTTTGCTAACTCCAGTTGCACACAAAAGACTTGGGAATTTTCTTGAGAGTTTTTGCAGGGGAGGGTAGTATTTATAGAAAAAATTAGGCTTTTAGGATAGTGAAAGCGTGTATTAAAATGGATTAAATATGAGTTTTATTGTGCTATGTAATTGTGCAGTAAAAACAAATAATACAGGGGTTATGGGGGGAGTTCAAGATTCGCAAGAGGTAAAGAAAATTAGGGTTTTGGCCGAGTCAGACCGGTGGCGCCGGCCGAGCCAACGAGTACGCCGTCCCGAGTCGGACAGCCTCGTGGATATATTTGTTTAGGCTGTGACTCTTGGTTTTACGGGTTGTGCACGTGTAGACTCTTGGACTTCTAAAAGATTAAAAGAATTTTAAATAAAAATAATGTGTGGCTGATAGAATTTGAACTCTGGTGCTATGGTTCAGCAGTGCAAAATCTTACCAATAAGCTACAAGCTCTTTCTTACTGTTTAAAAGCAAATCAAACTTATAACTTGTGCTCAGGCTCAAGTACCCTTTTCTGTATTTTTAAAAAAAAATTGTACAGAAAGTTCATGGTTGTTACAGGAATCTTCTTGCCATCATCATTGATTGCTGTCGATGTTCATCCTTCTCCATACGACGGTTATCTTCATATCATTATGTACTCTTATCTTGCTAATTTTCATATTATATAATTCAACTCCCTACTTTTAATATATATTTCAAAAATGTATATAAATTTTATTATATATTTCATTGCCTTGGAAGTCGATCTATGATATACGGATTTTCATTTTTTATAACTATTCATATCCATATTTGTATCAACCAACGACCAAATAATACGAATATAGTAACATCTACATCCGATCCGTATCTGATCGATAAGAACATATACAAAAGTAATAGTGAAAGTGCTGATTACAATTTTTTAAAAGACATATGAGCCTTATATAATTTTTTATGCATGTACTCGTATTGCAAAGTAATAGTGGATCAGCGTATCCGATTGATGAGAACATATACGAAGCAATAGTGAAAATGTTGGTTGCAATTTTTAAAAATATATCTAAGCTTCATGCATGTACATATACAAAGTAATAATGGACAGAATGATTGCAATTTTCAAAAGATATCAAATACTTCATCTAATTTTCTATTGACATGTGTCCACGGAAAAGATACTTTCCATAAATTTTACGCTACAATCTAAATTGATTGGTGATAGCTTGTATTAAAATAAATACAGATAATTTATCCGAAAATATACGGCATGAATTTGAAGATAAATTTTAGATTGAGGAAAATGCATATTAATTTAAATTATAAGGAGCATATTAATTTAAATTATAAGGGGTCAGAAGATTAATTTCTCTCAAGAAGGGGCTCGGTGCAGATTTCCTTACACTTAAGGATTGGAGTATAATTTTCCATGTATGAGGGGAATAAACGCTTGAAGAGGGAATATGGCTTTGTATATAATATAATATAAAAAGATAAAGAAAGATAGATAGTAATATGTAATCCTTTATCAAAATCATATTATAAATTAATTTGAAATGTAAAAAGTATTTTTTTTCCTAAGCCATAACCTAACCTAATGCAAGGAGGAATTTGAACCCAAACCTTTTGCTCAATGACAAGCTCAATGACAAGAGGCTTTACCACTATCTATACCACTATCTATAGCGGGATGTAAAATATAATTGAAACGAAGGAATATTATGTCGTTCGAGTTGTAATTTAAACATGAATATCACTCCAAATTAGGGTTAAATCGGGTCTGGTCAGACAAGTTTTTCAACAATTTTGTACCCGCTTAAAAATGTAATCCTGAACCCCAAATCCCGTCCTAACCTATTAAGTCTTGCAATATTATATACCTGAACTCGGGCGGGTTTTAAGTAAGTTTTGGGTTTCAATGGCCGGGTCAAGTTTTACCGGGGTTTTTGGTTTTCTCCGTTGATTAGATGTACCTTATAAACATATATATATTCTAAAGAGAACTATGAAAAAGTTCATAAAATATTATCAAAAATTACAAAATAGTATAGAAGCTGCTACATTCAGCCACTTACAAAATTTCATAAATTTTATACAATATTAAAAAAAATCCGAAGACAAGATTCATGCTTATAAGTATTGAAACTTATAGGTCTTTGCATTTGTTGGCTAGATTATTAAAGCAGGTTCGGGTTGGATAAGTTTGGGTATGAGCGGTTTTAAATACACGGTTAATTTACCCAAACCCGGCCGAAAAGTTTTTTAATGGAAGATAAACCTGCCCAAACAGGTTCAAGCAGTGATATGTGAGTCAGAAAAACTGGGTTGGGCTTGATTGAGTCCGGATCAAACATGATACAACTTTCACCCATAGTCTAAATGTGCAAATGGTCATGAGCCCAACCAACGGCATATGCTCATGGTCAAGGCTGAGTTTTCCGACCCGAATCCATCCATATTCAGTATTTGATGATGCTCGATATCGGTGATCTCCCATGCTACGTTTTCTCCTTCATTCTTGTAGGTTGATGGGTCGCACACCCGGCACACATGTTTTGGCCTTGCTTGTGTGTTCATAATTCAAAGTAGGTGACCTAACGGCCGCCGCCCGACTATTTTAAAATAGAGAGATTTTAAACCGACTTGGCAGGTGGCGTGTCCCAAAGCTCACAAGAAAGGACCTACAGTGGCCGACCAGACCACTCTTGTGCCCGTCCCACAAACAAGAGCTGGCTCACCTCTGAGCCCCCAGCACAATTAGCATCCTCGGCCTCACAGCTTGTCTCCGGGCTACCATGAAACCAAGATACCTCGGCTGTCCCGCTCGTCCGTGAGCTCTCCCACCGAGGTCATCTTCCTCGGTCTCATCGACCGACCAACGGTACCGCTCATAGGCGCGACCAACGGTACTGCACATAGGCGCAACCGCCATCCCGCGAATCTCGCCATGCGCGAGATATCCGTCGGCCACATCCTACGTTCCACGCCATCACGATCCCCCATTAATGAGCCCGTCTCTCCATTAATGGGAGATCCAGCTCATCACGCGGGCGTGACGTTGGGAGAGTAACGGCCGGCGTGATTCTCGCGCCTACCCTGCCTGCTGCCACCGCTATATAAACCCTTTCTTCAGACGATCCAAGGAAGCCATTTTTACTCCACTAAGCCGTTACTCTGCTCGGATTTCCTCTCTAACTTGACCATTGGAGGGTCCTCGGTGGTACAACCACCCCGGGACTTCCTTGCAGATAGCTTGGCGCAAACAATCTCAAACCCATTGATATCCACACGCTTCAGAAGCCAGCCTCCAGATCAAATCTCAGCCGTCCATTGCCGCCATCAGTAGATCAACGGAAGGTAATATCTTGGCGCGGATCCGCCCCGCGTCAGCTGGCGCCGTCTGTGGGAACCCTTGATTCCACAAAAACAAAAGTTCACCTTCCAATCTTAATCTAATGGCGAGCGATCATCACGACGATCCCAGCACCAGCCGCCACCTCCCCCTCAACGGAGGTGTGGAAGAACCTCCTCTGCCGAATGCCATCAACGCCCTTGCCGGTCGGATAGACCGACTCATATCTGTCGTGGAGGCGCTCATCCGCATCCAAACGGCAAGGAAAGATCTCCAGGTCGCCGGTCCCCCGTCTTGGGACCATGACCCCTACCGAGGAAGAGAAGGCTCCACTCGTGCAGGCACGGCCGATCGTCGCCTTACCGTTTCCAACAGCCGCAGGCCCCCCTGGTTCAACGTATTCAATATCCCGGTGAGCACCGCTTCGTTTTGCCCCGAGGTTTTACGTCAGAGAGTTTCTCCCTGAGTCTCGTCGCACCTCTGTCCCTCTTGAGGCGGTGGCGGTCAGCTCGTCTGTTCGCAGGCATGACCTGCACCCTCCCTCTCGACGGGGTCGCGCACGCGAGACTCTCCCCGGCAGCTCAAAAACAACCCCACCGGGGGCGTAAGGAACCTCACCGAAAGGAACCGAGGCTCGTAAAAAATCATGATGTGGCGGCGGGGGTACGTCAAGTACCTATGAGATTCAACACCCCACGCCAGCCCCGGAGGCCGACAGCCGTCCGAGGAAGAAGGCCAGGGAGACCGAGCCGATCACTTTTGACGACGGAGACTTTCACGGCATATCCCTGCCCCACAATGACCCCATGGTGATCACGGCCCGGGTCCATCAATACGAGGTTCACAGGATCCTGGTCGACTTTGGAAGCTCCGCAGACATTCTCTTCTACGACTGCTTCCTGCGCATGGGGTTCACCGCGGCGGACCTGAGACCGACCTCCCACGTCCTTTCAGGATTCACCAACCACTCCATCCCGGCGGAAGGGGTAATCACTCTGCAGTTCAATGTCGAGAAGGCCGGCCGTACGCGGACATTGCCGGTGGAATTCTTCGTAGCAAGAATTCCATCGGCCTATAACATCCTCCTCGGCCGCCCCACGCTGAACTCCCTCCGGGCCCAAATATCAACTTACCACCTGGCGATGAAGTTCCCTCTCGACCAGGGAGGGATAGGTCGGGTCTATAGAGACCAGCGAATTGTGTCACGCCCCGCTTCCCAGTGTACGGCGAAGTGGACGCGACGAGGCCCGCTACGTATATACTCAGAAGTACATACGCTAAGCGTAACTAAGCAATATAAAGTAAATCACAAGAGACGAATAATATAGAAATAACAGCAACTTTTATTAATAACATTCTTTGTACAATGCATGAAAAGAAAATACAACTGGAATGAAAAGCAATGCCTAAACAGTGGCATAATAGAAAATGAAATAAACTGGAAAGAACAAGGTACAGTATCTAGAGCTCTGGATCTTCCTGGAACTGCTCCAAATCTTCACCGGTGGGCTCGATCTCAGCTTGGTCCAACGCACCTAACGACATTCAAAGAAGAAAGAAATAGAATGTCGTCAGCGAACAGATCGCTCGGTAAGTCCTAAAGAATAAGAAGAATGAGAATGACAGAGTAACAGTATTTTCTAAAGTATTATATTGTTGAATATTATGGAACATTGTGTAACGCTGTTGTTTGTAGCTTGGTACAGAAGGATGCCAGTGTATACGAGGGGGATCTCTATTTGCTAGAGATCATGGCAAAAGGAAAGTACAAGGAACCGTTATGCCACGGTACAACAGCAATAGGATTCAGGTTAGGTGTCTTAATCTGACCACCTCGTGCCACTTTTAACACCTTCCGTACCAATCTATCCCTTAAACCCCGTAGTGTTTTAACAGTATTGTAGTATTGGAATATGTAAATTGAGTGACTGACCAAAACCATGATATCAGTAAGTATGTTGTAACTGTATAATCAGGTAAATGGAATATCAGGATAATGGATGAATATCCATGGTTTGATTCAGTCAAAAGAATATATTGTTAACTGGATTCAGGGTTTCATGTATTCAAATTGTGTTGGAATATAAAAGAATATAGATTGACTTGAATCGTATTCAAGTCAGAAATAGTCAGACTCTAACCCGAGTCAGACTAAAAGAATATAATTTGAAGTTCAATATTAGCTAGGGGCCTTATTGTAATTTGTAAAACTTGAGGGGGTTTTATGTAAAAATACTTTTGTATAGTTTTCAAAATACACCTCAAGTATTTAATAATCGTCTTTATTGTTATAATGAATGTGAATTTTATTTGTGTTATTCTAGTGAATATATCCTAATAAAAGTATTAATTGTTTTATCTGAAATTCATGGTATTTTAGTGTAACTTTTAATCTTGTAATTTTTTTAGAAAAATGTGGAAACTTTATATTATGATAAAATAGGTGTTTAAATGATAATTATATATATATTAACACATGAATAATTTTATATAAATATTTTATTAAAAAAAATCTCATTTTCCCTAAATATCGTATTTTGAACCTTTCGAGACCGAATGCTCCTTGCGGAGGTCTGAATCTCGCACTACTAGCCTGCGGGTGCACGATGAACCGTACTATCCCTAACAGCTTCCCCAAAAGTGGGTTGTAGCGGCGCTTTGCTTAGGTTTAACAAATACTTTTCATTTAGGAAAACGGTTTTATAAATATAAGGTATTTATTTGCAAAAGAGTTTAGTTTTCCGTATTTTAGTTATTAGGGTTTCCTAAGCCAACTAGCCTATTTCTAAGGTCTAAACGATGAGTCATTAGAAGCCTCAAATCGCCTCTTCACCGTCAATTGCGGCCAGGTAAGTGCCAGGTAAGTGGGAAGGAACCATAGTCGTGGGCCTAATTAAAAACCACTAGCCTTAGACACACTTGCCTAGTCACCACAAGACAGTTTAGATAAACGATCGATGTACATGATCAATCGTGCTTTCATTTTATTAAAAGATTTTATTTAGAAATGTTTACAACTTAAAGCTTTAAATAAAGGTTATAAAGATTATGGTATTTTAGTGAAAAGTCCTGTACTGTCGTATTCTATGTTTTGATATTTATCAATTAGGGTTATATTTGAGTGTGTGTAGAGGTAGGTCATTACCTCGTGACTTATTTTAAGTTTTAGTGAAGATTAGAGGTTAAACATGTTATGTTAAACTTGAAGGTATTAAAGCGCAAGAATACGGTATTAGAAAACGTTATCATTTCATGTGTGAAATTTCATTCAAATTGGGTTCTACAAGTTTAGTGATCAAGATAAATATATTTAGGAGTGAGGTAATTGATTAAACTAAGAAAAATGAACTTCATGGTATTTTTATGAAAAGAATACGGTTTTGCAAAGAAGCTATCATTTCATGTGAAAAAGTTTGTTTAAATTGGTTTATGGGTGATTAATAGTCAACATGAATATGGGTAGATATTATGTATTTGGTGACAAGTGGAAATTTATAGAAAAGCCGAATCGGAAATCGGTTTGTCCGATTTCCGTCGGGTTCCAAAAAGTCGTATTTTTACATTTATAGAAAAGAGAGAGAGAAGAGGTGGGACTTACGGTTTAGACAAGCTAAGGAAGCTAAGGGATGTGGTGGTTGTCGATTCGTCGAAAACGTCGCGAAGGTTCTGATCCGGTCGCCGGAATCCATCGTCGATTTCGGCAGCGCTTCGCTTCTCGCTCTTCGTACCGAGTTCTCGAGAATTTGGGAGAGTAGACTTAGAGTGGTGAGGTGAAATGGTAGAGGGTAGGGGTCTTTATATAGGGCTAGGCTAGGGTTAGGGTTAGGATAAAAAATATTAAAAGAAAATATAAAAAAACATTAAAAATTCATTAAAAATCATTAAACTTAGGAGTAAAAGGGATTTATTGGCCAAATCAAAACCGATCCAGGTATAATAAGTGTGCAAGAGGGTTGACCAAGTCAAGAGCCAACTTTTCTCAGTTGGTGACTCGGCCGTCCGGCGGCGCCGGACCGAGTCGGCCGAGTCGCCGGCCGGCGGCGCCGAGTCAGGCCGAGTCAAGGGTCCAATGGCCGGGGGTTTTCCTGAGGAACAACTTGGTATTTTTACTTTTTGTTGTACAGTACATATTTTGGGAGTTATGGCCTTTTTACCGTTGACTTCCAAAAAAAATAAAACAAAATAAATACAAAAATAATGTGGGGCATGGGATTTGAACTCCGGTGGCTTGGTTCAGCAGTGCAAGGTATTACCAATGAGCTACAAGCTTCTTCTTGTAATTATTGTAAGGAATTAGATACTTAAATTGTTTCCAGCAACATTAATACTCCAAGTATACACTATATTTAAAGCAAATTTTTGGTATACAAAATTGGAGTTGTTACAATCTACCCTCCTTACAAAAATTTCGTCCTCGAAATTTACAACTTTTATTTAAGGACTAGTTTACAATAAGGTGCGGATATCTTGCACGCATCTCATCCTCCCTTTCCCATGTGGATTCTCCTGGAGTGTCTTTCCTCCACATTACCCGGACCAAATTAACTTCTTTGTTCCGAAATGTCTTCACTTTCCTGTCAAGGATCTCCACAGGTTGTTGCTCACAAGACAAATCGGGCTGTATCGTGAGTTCGGAATGATCAAGTACATGGCTGGGGTCACTCACATACCTTCTGAGTTAAGATATGTGGAACACGTTATGCACTCCTTCCAATGAGGGTGGAAGCGCTAAACGATATGCCACTTCACCGACTCGTTCGAGTATATCGAACGGTCCAATGTATCTCGGACTCAACTTTCCCCGTCTTCCAAATCTGATCACTCCGCGGTTCGGAGAGGATTTCAGAAATACATGATCTCCTGGCTGGAACTCCAAGTGTCGTCTCTTCGCATCAGCCTAGTGTTTCTGTCTATCTTGGGCTATGCGCATTCTTTCCCTGATAGTACGAACCACATCAACGGTTGCTACTATCATCTCTGGTCCAAGGAGTTCTCTCTCTCCGATGTCGTCCCAACTTAACGATCGACACTTCCTTCCATATAATGCTGCAAAAGGTGCCATTCCTATACTTGCTTGGTAGCTGTTATTGTACGCGAACTCCACAAAATGCAGGTGATCTTCCCACGATCCCTTGAAGTCGAGCATACATGCTCTGAGCATATCCTCCAAGATCTGAATAGTTCGTTCTGACTGACCATCTGTTTGTGGATGATAAGCTGTGCTGAAGTTTAGACTTGTTCCCAAGCTAGCTTGCAGACTTTACCAAAATTGCGATCGGAACCTGGTGTCACGATCGGAGACAATGCAGACCGGTACTCCATAAAGTCTCACAATTTCCTGTATGAGTTCATGGGTATCAGAGATAGTACAGTATGAAGAGTTTAAATCTTAAATTAGATTATTACCTCCATGTACTTCTTCGCTAATATCTCAGTTGATTGGCCAACTCGAAATGGGATGAAGTGAGCCGACTTTGTGAGTCGATCCACAATGACCCAAATCGCATCGTTACCCTTTGTGCTGCGAGGAAGAGCAGTTACAAAGTCCATCGTGATGTGCTGCCACTTCCATTCTGGAATTGGTAACGGTTGAAGTAGTCCAGCTGTCCTGTGATGTTCAGCCTTTACCTGCTGACACACCAAACATTTTGCGACACTCCTGGCTACTTCACGCTTCATTCCATGCCACCAATAATTCTGACGTAGATCTTTGTACATTTTGGTACCTCCAGGATGTACTGAATAGGGAGAGCTGTGAGCTTCTTTCATTAACTCTTCCCGAACAGGACCCTTTGGTACACACAATCTGCTGCCGTATCTCAAAGATCCGTCTTCATGAATGATGAAATCTGTTCTGAGTCGATTCTCCACTTGTTCTCTGATCTTTTGCAACTTAGCATCGCTGCCTTGAGCTGCTTTGATCTGATTGACAATATTTGATTGAACTTGCAGATTCATCAAATTTGAAACATCACCTGGCATGACTAGTTCGATCTCCATCTGATGTAGGTCTTGCTGAAGCTTCCACTGAGCGGTGAGATTCATTGCTAATGGTTGGCGACTAAGAGTATCAGGTACTACGTTTACCTTTACTGGATGATATTGCAAGTTGATGTCGAAGTCCGCCATGAGTTCTAACCATCTTCTCTGCCGCATATTCAACTCCTTTTGAGTAAACACATACTTCAGACTCTTGTGATCTGTGTAGATGTTCACTCGTTCACCAAGTAAGTAGTGGTGCTAAATCTTGAGAGCAAAAATGACGGCTGCCAACTCCAGATCATGCGTCGGATAATTGCGCTCATGAGTCTTCAGTTTTCTTGAAGCATAAGCCACAACCTTATCGTGCTGATGTAGAACACATCCTAGTCCCTTACCGGATGCATCACAATGTACTTCAAATCCTCCAGATTGATCCGGTATAACGAGAATAGGTGCAGATGTCAGTCTTGATTTGAGTTCTACGAAAGCTTGCTCGCATGTTTCTGACCACACAAATTTTTCATCTTTTCATGTGAGCTTGGTCAGGGGTGTTGCTATCTTCGAAAAGCCTTCAATGAATCTTCTGTAATATCCAGCTAAGCCCAAGAAACTCCGAATATCCTTCACTGATTTTGGTGTAGGCCATTCGCTGACTGCTGAAACTTTTGCTGGATCCACAGAAATCCCTTCTCCTGATACGATGTGTCTAAGAAAACCAACTTGTTTTAGCCAAAACTCGCACTTGCTGTATTTGGCGTAAAGCTTATGTTGTCGAAGTGTTTCCAGGACAATTCGTAAGTGCTCCGCATGCTCTTCCCGGTTCTTTGAATATACTAGGATGTCGTCGATGAAGATGACAACGAACCTGTCTAAATATTCCCGGAAAACTTGGTTCATAAGGTTCATGAAGATTGCTGGTGCATTGATCACTCCAAATGGCATTACTAGAAATTCGTAATGTCCATAGCGAGTTCTGAAAGCTGTTTTGTGAATATCAGCTTCCTTGACCTTCACTTGATGATACCCTGAACGAAGATCTAGTTTAGAGAAGACACAAGATCCACTTAGCTGATCGAATAAATCGTCGATGCGCGGGAGGGGATACTTGTTCTTTATAGTAACTTCGTTCAAGGCCCTATAGTCGATGCACATTCTGTATGAACCTTCCTTCTTCTTCACCAATAGTACAGGTGCTCCCCAACTTGAAGTGCTAGGACGAATCCATCCTTTCGCCAGTAATTCGTCCAACTGTGTTCGAACTTCCTTCAATCCTTCCGGACTTAGTCTATACGGTGCTTTGATTACTGGTTGTGCTCCTGGTACTAAGTCAATACTGAATTCAAGAGCTCGATCGGGAGGCAAACCTGATATATCGTCAGGGAATACATTGTCGAACTCTCGAACTACCTCCGGTCTTGATTGTTCCTCTGCCTGAGCTGCTGCAACTACTGCTTCCCTTGGCTTCGCTTTGTAAGTACTTGGCTCTAGTGTACGATCTCCACTCTTGAAATAGAAGACCGGATGATCGGGAATCTCAAATACTACCCTCCTTTGACGACAGTCGATGGTAGCATAAAAGGCTCCAAGCCAGTCCATTCCTAGAACCACATCGAAGTTTGGTATGTCCAGTACCTTGAAGTCGGTATAAAACTCTCGACTGCAGACGACGACTGGACACATGCTGTATCCCATAGTTGCCTTTAGAACACCATTTCTATAACTGACGTTCCAGCTGGATACAAGCGGTGAGACTGGAATCGCATAGGTTCGGACAAACCGTTGCGACATAAAGCAGTGGGATGCTCCAGTATCAAACAGTGCAAGTGCAGGTAGTGAAGCTACTAGGATTGTACCTAAGGTATATGGGATAGGTTTTAGGTATAGGGAAAGTGTGCAGGTAAACAAGACTAAAAGATAAGTTTGAGAAAGAAGATTTACCAGTGATGACTTGGCCAGTGGCCTCAGCTTCTTCCACAGACATCATGAAAGCCTGACGCTTCAGCACATTCCTCCTGACCTGAGGAGCATTCCTCTGAACGTTCCTTTGAGCTTGATGGAACTGTCGAGGAGGTGGTGCAGCTTGTGGTCCCCTACGTGGTGCAGGCAGTGCAAGTCTGGTAGCAGGTGCCTGAAGAGCTGGTCGTTGCTGATAAGTATTTGCTGGCCTTGGTGCAGCAACTGGGTTCTGCCTTTGGGGACAAGATCCAATATCATGAGTGGCTGAACCGCAAACTAAGCAGAGGCGGTTGGCTCGATGGCAGTCCTTCATCATATGTCCAGTTCTCTTGCAGTAAGTGCAAAGGCTGGGCTAGGACGATGAGTTGGTACTCCGGGTCGCCTCGGTACGAAATATGGTCTGGACGTGACTCCACCTGCTATCTGGTTGGCAGGGCGCTTGACTCCTGCAGACTGAGGTCTGCCCCTCTTTTTTATCACTGTCTCATAACTGCGGGCAGCTTCTAGGGCTTCTTCATGAGTCAAAAACTTTCCTGTGGCTAGAGCAGCCTTGATCTCTGTGTCCAAACCTTGCTGAAAACGACGGGCTCTGATCTCGTCTGTCGGTATAAGGTATGCCGCGAATCTATTTAAAAATTGTGTTAGCTGTGTGATATGTGATATTTTAAAAAATTGAACTATTGTGACATATCTTACCGGCTCAACATAGTGAACTCAGCATCGTATTCATCTACCGATTTCTCCCACATTGATCCTTGCTGTAGATGAATAAACTGCTGCTCCATAGCGAACCTGGCAGTCACAGGGAAATATTTCGCGTCAGACTTCTCGCGAAATGTCTTCCATTCAATCGGCTGTGCTAGACGGGTTTCTTCCGCCTTCCACCAGTTGCGAGCATTATCCGTGAGCTGTAGTTTCGCTACACGGACCCAAGCGTGGTCTGGCACTTGAGCTGCTGCCAGATCGTCTTCGATACTTTGTGCCCATTCTTCCGCTTCAAGAGGGCTTCCTTTACCAGAGAACTGCTTTGGGTGCAAAGCCCTGAATTGCTTTACTCCCGGTGCATCGTTATCAGGACGGCTCAATAGTTGTTGTTGTCCCTCGAGAAGACCGCGGATCGCATCAAATAGCATTGTTTGCTCAGTGGGTAGTGCCGGAACAATTGGTGTGAGAGGTAGTGCTGGTGGGGTGTTGTTAACATTGGTGCTGGTGTTGTTCGGGGAATCCATAACCCTGAAGAAAAATTTGGATTAGGAAAGATTCAAATACATGAAATGATAAGATTCAAGGAATAGAGATTTGCAAGTTTCAAAGAACATGAATTGTAAAGAATGTTTTAGTTGCTGGTTCTTCTGTTATATTGCTTAGGTTGTTCACGCAGACCAGAACTGCATGACAGGGATTCATACAGCTCTGACCTACATGGGCCACCAACAAAACCTGTCACGTCCCGCTTCCCAGTGTACGGCGAAGTGGACGCGACGAGGCCCGCTACGTATATACTCAGAAGTACATACGCTAAGCGTAACTAAGCAATATAAAGTAAATCACAAGAGACGAATAATATAGAAATAACAGCAACTTTTATTAATAACATTCTTTGTACAATGCATGAAAAGAAAATACAACTGGAATGAAAAGTAATGCCTAAACAGTGGCATAACAGAAAATGAAATAAACTGGAAAGAACAAGGTACAGTATCTAGAGCTCTGGATCTTCCTGGAATTGCTTCAAATCTTCACCGGTGGGCTCGATCTCAGCTTGGTCCAACGCACCTGACGAAATTCAAAGAAGAAAGAAATATAATGTCGTTAGCGAAAAGATCGCTCGGTAAGTCCCAAAGAATAAGAAGAATGAGAATGACAGAGTAACAGTATTTTCTAAAGTATTATATTGTTGAATATTATGGAACATTGTGTAACGCTGTTGTTTGTAGCTTGGTACAGAAGGATGCCAGTGTATACGAGGGGGATCTCTATTTGCTAGAGATCATGGCAAAAGGAAAGTACAAGGAACCGTTATGCCACGGTACAACAGCAATAGGATTCAGGTTAGGTGTCTTAATCTGACCACCTCGTGCCACTTTTAACACCTTCCGTACCAATCCACCCCTTAAACCCCGTAGTGTTTTAACAGTATTGTAGTATTGGAATATGTAAATTGAGTGACTGACCAAAACCATGATATCAGTAAGCATATTGTAACTGTATAATCAGGTAAATGGAATATCAGGATAATGGATGAATATCCATGGTTTGATTCAGTCAAAAGAATATATTGTTAACTGGATTCAGGGTTTCATGTATTCAAATTGTGTTGGAATATAAAAGAATATAGATTGACTTGAATCGTATTCAAGCAGAAATAGTCAGACTCTAACCCGAGTCAGACTAAAAGAAGATAATTTGAAGTTCAATATTAGCTAGGGGCCTTATTGTAATTTGTAAAACTTGAGGGGGTTTTATGTAAAAATACTTTTGTATAGTTTTAAAAATACACCTCAAGTATTTAATAATCGTCTTTATTGTTATAATGAATGTGAATTTTATTTGTGTTATTCTAGTGAATATATCCTAATAAAAGTATTAATTGTTTTATCTGAAATTCATCATGGTATTTTAGTGTAACTTTTAATCTTGTAATTTTTTTAGAAAAATGTGGAAACTTTATATTATGATAAAATAGGTGTTTAAATGATAATTATATATATATTAACACATGAATAATTTTATATAAATATTTTATTAAAAAAAATCTCATTTTCCCTAAATATCGTATTTTGAACCTTTCGAGACCGAATGCTCCTTGCGGAGGTCTGAATCTCGCACTACTAGCCTGCGGGTGCACGATGAACCGTACTATCCCTAATAGGTTCCCCAAAAGTGGGTTGTAGCGGCGCTTTGCTTAGGTTTAACAAATACTTTTCATTTAGGAAAACGGTTTTATAAATATAAGGTATTTATTTGCAAAAGAGTTTAGTTTTCCGTATTTTAGTTATTAGGGTTTCCTAAGCCAACTAGCCTATTTCTAAGGTCTAAACGATGAGTCATTAGAAGCCTCAAATCGCCTCTTCACCGTCAATTGCGGCCAGGTAAGTGCCAGGTAAGTGGGAAGGAACCACAGTCGTGGGCCTAATTAAAAACCACTAGCCTTAGACACACTTGCCTAGTCACCACAAGACAGTTTAGATAAACGATCGATGTACATGACCAATCGTGCTTTCATTTTATTAAAAGATTTTATTTAGAAATGTTTACAACTTAAAGCTTTAAATAAATGTTATAAAGATTATGGTATTTTAGTGAAAAGTCCTGTACTGTCGTATTCTATGTTTTGATATTTATCAATTAGGGTTATATTTGAGTGTGTGTAGAGGTAGGTCATTACCTCGTGACTTATTTTAAGTTTTAGTGAAGATTAGAGGTTAAACATGTTATGTTAAACTTGAAGGTATTAAAGCGCAAGAATACGGTATTAGAAAACGTTATCATTTCATGTGTGAAATTTCATTCAAATTGGGTTCTACAAGTTTAGTGATCAAGATAAACATATTTAGGAGTGAGGTAATTGATTAAACTAAGAAAAATGAACTTCATGGTATTTTTATGAAAGGAATACGGTTTTGCAAAGAAGCTATCATTTCATATGAAAAAGTTTGTTTAAATTGGTTTATGGGTGATTAATAGTCAACATGAATATGGGTAGATATTATGTATTTGGTGACAAGTGGAAATTTATAGAAAAGCCGAATCGGAAATCGGTTTGTCCGATTTCCGTCGGGTTCCAAAAAGTCGTATTTTTACATTTATAGAAAAGAGAGAGAGAAGAGGTGGGACTTACGGTTTGGACAAGCTAAGGAAGCTAAGGGATGTGGTGGTTGTCGATTCGTCGAAAACGTCGCGAAGGTTCTGATCCGGTCGTCGGAATCTGTTGTCGATTTCGGCAGCGCTTCGCTTCTCGCTCTTCGTACCGAGTTCTCGAGAATTTGGGAGAGTAGACTTAGAGTGGTGAGGTGAAATGGTAGAGGGTAGGGGTCTTTATATAGGGCTAGGCTATGGTTAGGGTTAGGATAAAAAATATTAAAAGAAAATATAAAAAAACATTAAAAATTCATTAAAAATCATTAAACCTAGGAGTAAAAGGGATTTATTGGCCAAATCAAAACCGATCCAGGTATAATAAGTGTGCAAGAGGGTTGACCAAGTCAAGAGCCAACTTTTCTCAGTTGGTGACTCGGCCGTCCGGCGGTGCCGGACCGAGTCGGCCGAGTCGCAGGCCGGCGGCGCCGAGTCGGGCCGAGTCAAGGGTCCAATGGCCGGGGGTTTTCCTGAGGAACAACTTGGTATTTTTACTTTTTGTTGTCCAGTACATATTTTGGGAGTTATGGCCTTTTTACCGTTGACTTCCAAAAAAAATAAAACAAAATAAATACAAAAATAATATGGGGCATGGGATTTGAACTCCGGTGGCTTGGTTCAGTAGTGCAAGGTATTACCAATGAGCTATAAGCTTCTTCTTGTAATTATTGTAAGGAATTAGATACTTAAATTGTTTCCAGCAACATTAATACTCCAAGTATACACTATATTTAAAGCAAATTTTTGGTATACAAAATTAGAGTTGTTACAAATTGCAAAGGTTTGCTTTACCGCAATTTCTTTATCGGAGAGGACGGCCGACGATGTCGAAGGCGAGGGTGACATCAGGGGCTCTCTAGATACTTGAGACGAGCAAAAAGTGGTCCGAGGAACCCCGATGGAGCTACTGACAGAGGTCCCCCTCGTAGATGGGGACGACAAAAAACTCGTTCAGATCGGGTCGCTTCTGACAGACACTCAGCGAGATGACCTGGTTCATTTCTTCAGGAACAACTCCAACGTGTTTGCCTGGGCGCCTGCTGACATGCCTGAGATCAACCCCAAAGTTATCTCTCACATGCTCGGGGTAGATTGTACGGCCCGACCCGTCAGACAGAAAAAGCAAAGCTTCGCCCTGGTCAAACAGAAGGCTATCGAGGACGAAGTAGATCGGCTCCTCGCCGCCAACTTCATTCGGAATGTGCCCTATTCGGAGTGGCTAGCGAATGTGGTCCTGGTCAAGAAGTCAAGCGGGAAGTGGCGCATGTGCGTCGACTTCACCGACCTCAACAAGGCCTGCCTCAAATACAACTATCCCCTTCCCTGGATAGATCAGCTCGTCGACAGCTCGGCAGGCCACGTGCTATTGAGCTTCATGGATGCCTTCTCCGGCTACAATCAGATCCGTATAAATCCGACAGAAGAAGATCTCACCGCATTCACAACGGACCGGGGGGTATACTACTACAAGGTGATGCCATTCGGCCTCAAGAACGCCGGGGCTACGAACCAACGGTTGGTCAACCGCATGTTCAAGCCATAGATCGGCAGGAACATGGAAGTTTACATCGACGATATGCTCGTCAAGTCAGTCTTGTCGACCGACCACGCTAAGGACCTGGGCGAGGCCTTCGAGGTACTTCACAAGTTCAAGATGAAGCTGAACCCCGCCAACTGCGCATTCGGGGTCACCGGGGGAAAGTTCCTCGATTTCATGGTCACCCATCGTGGGATCGAGGCTAACCCAGAAAAAATCGATGCTATCCTCAGCATGACCGCACCCAAGACCAACGTCGAGATCATGCGACTGACAGGGAGGGTAGCCGCTTTGTCACGTTTCATGTCGAGGTCTGGGGAAAAGTGCCTCCCATTCTTCAAAGCTCTTAGGAAAATTCCGAGGTTCGAGTGGTCAGAAGAGTGTCAGACCGCCTTTGGACAGTTAAAAAGGCACCTTGCGACGCTACCGCTGCTCACTCAACCAGTTGAAGGAGATGAGCTATCGCTATATCTGGCGGTATCCGACCAAGCAGCGGGCTCAGTGCTCGTACGAGAGGTCAACGGAGTGCAGAAGCTGGTATACTACGTGAGCCACGTCTTCAAAGACGCAGAAACGAGGTACCCAACCATAGAGAAGATCGTTTTAGCTCTCATTGTGGCCTCAAAGAAGCTACGACACTACTTCCAAGCGCACACTATCCTCGTTCTCACCGAGCGCCCACTAGGGGCTATCCTCGCTTCACCTGAATCCTCGGGCCGCTTAGAGAAGTGGAGGTGGGACCTGTCCCAGTTTGACATAAAATACCGCCCGAGGCAGGCCATCAAAGCACAAGCCCTGGACGATTTCATCGTCGAAATGCACCATCCCCAGCAAGGAACCGGAGTCCACGCCGACCTTCGGGCTCAGCACCCGATCGGAAGGAAACCCGACTCGGTCCCTGATTGGGTCATTTACGTCGACGGGTCTTCAACCGAGGAAGGTTGTGGTGCCGGACTCATCATCCGGGGCCCGAACGAGGCAGAAATGGAGTACTCTCTAAAACTCGGATTCAAGGCCTCAAACAACGCGGCGGAGTATGAGGCCCTGCTGGATAGACTGCGTATGGCCTCCGGGATGGGGCTGAAAACAATTTGAATCCGCAGTGACTGAGCTCTAGTCGTTGGCCAAGTGACCGGCCACTTCGAGACTCGGGAACCTCTAATGGTGAAGTATCTGGCCGAAGTAAGAAAACTTCGGAAGAACTTCGACGAAGTCCAGGTAGAAAAAATACCCATGCAGCTCAATACCCAAGCCGATGCCCTGAGCAAGCTGGCTTCATTCTACTCAGCCAACAACAAGCGATCTATCCCTTTCGAGACCTTGCCACGGCCCAGCATGGAAGACGGGGCAACAATACTTCATGTATATATGGCGCAAGAAGATGACCAAGACTGGAGGAAGCCCCTCGTGGAATTCCTAAGGAATGGTACGCTCCCAGAAGATCGGGGAGCAGCTCGCCGTCTCCGGGCCAAAACCCGTCACTTCGTCTGGAGCAATGGGAACCTTTACAAGAAATCCTTCACTCAGCCCCTGCTCCGGTGCGTTGACCCCCACGAAGCCGACTACGTCCTCCGTGAAATCCATGAAGGGGTCGGCGGCGCACATCAAGGGGCTCGAACCTTAATCCAGAAGGCATTGCTCCAGGGGTACTACTGGCCAACTATTCACGAAAACGCCCAGGAGCTCTTCAGGAGATGCAAAAGTTGCCAGCTCCATGGAAGCATACCTCGCCTCCCTGCTATCGAGCTGACCGCATTAACCACCCCGTGGAAGTTCGCCCACTAAGGATTGGACATGATAGGCCAGTTCCCCACCGGTGCGGGTGGGCACAAATATGTCCTCGTCACAGTAGATTACTTCACGAAGTGGATCGAGGCCGTCCCCATCAGGAAACCGGATGCCGCAACGACCATCAAGTTCCTGCAGAACAACCTGATACTCCGGTTCGGCATCCCGAGGTGTATCATCACCGACCACGGGACAAACTTCGAAAACGAGAAAGTGAAGGATTTCTGCAATGAATATCATATCATCATGAAGTTTGCCGCAGTCGCGCATCCCCAGTGCAACGGACATGCCGAAGTGGCTAACCGGGACGCCCTCTGAGGTCTCCGGACTCGTCTAGAGGGACGCCAAGGCAGTTGGGTCAAGGAACTGCCCTGGGTCTTATGGGCCCTGCGCACGTCAAAGAAGACCCCCACCGAGGAAACCCCTTTCAGCCTCTGATACGGGACCGAAGCAATGGTCCCAGCGGAGATCGGGCTACCCAGCCATCGAGTCGAACACTTCGACGACGAAGCAAACACCAAGGCACTACGGACCAATCTGGACATCTTGTTGGAGAAACGAGACCGGGCTCAGATCAGGGCTGCCGCTTATCGGCAGCAAACTGCCCGATACTACAACGCGCGGGTCAAGCGTCGCTTATTCAGGACCGGTGATTTAGTCCTACGGCGAAACGAGTTCGTCGATCAAGGCAGGCTGCATAAGTTTTCCCCAAGATGGGACGGTCCTTTCCTCGTTTCTGAGGTACTTCCCGGCGGAGCCTACCGCTTACAGGACGCGAACGGGTGCAAGTTTCCGCGGCCTTATAATGCTGAGAAGCTCAAGCTGTACCAGTGAAATCAATACCTACGAGTGTGCACCTCTCCTTTCATAAAGACAATGTAAATTTTTCTAAAAAGTCCTTTCCATTCAAATAACAAGAAGGGAACGTTAGAACATTGCAAAAAGAGGAGTTTTGTCTTTATGATCGAAGCCCTCGCTAAGAGGCACCAGGCAGCGCGTCAATCCTTAGTAGGCCTCCCATGGCCCCTTCAGCGCTAAGGATCAAAAGCCCTCGAAAGAGGCAACCTGAGCCACCCTTGATCGGTTATCCCTGGCTGGTAGCTCCCTACCCCAACACACCAGGGATCAAAGCCCTCGCCAAGAGGTACTGGGCAGTAACCATGTCCGGCCCATCCTTAAGGATCAAAAGCCCTCGAAAGAGACAACCGGGCCCGCCCTTGCTCGGTTATCCCTGGCTGATAGCTCCCTACTCCAACACACCAGGGATCAAACCCCTCACCAAGAGGCACCGGGCAGCAACCCTGCTCGGCCATCCTTAGTAGGCCCCTAACGGCCCCTCCCGCGCTAAGGATAAAAAGCCTTCGAGAGAGGCAACCGAGCCCGCCCTTGCTCGGTTATCCCTGGCTGGTAGCTCCCTACTCCAGCACACCAGGGATCAAAGCACTCGCCAAGAGGCACCGAGCAGCTACCCTGCTCGACCCCGTCCTTAGCATGCCTCTCCGAGCCTCCCACGCTAAGGAACATGACCTCACCACGAGGCATCCGGTCTGTCTACGTCTGAGCGATCTCCACCTCGACTTCGGAGCCATGGAGATACCATCTTTGCACACTGGAAAAATGAACAGATTCAAATCGACGCGTAATCGCTAGACGAAGAACCGATATAACACAAAGGCAGTACCGTGCAAATACAAGTATTTACGGACAAAGGAAAATACGAGCACAAACACTACAAAATGTTTTTATTCACAAAGCCAAAGGTCTTTACAAGGGTATTGTGGGCTCTCCAGCCTTATCAAATTACCCGAAGGCTTACAAAAGAGAGAGGAAGAAAAGCCAAAAAGTTCGAGTCGCAAGCCCCGCCTAGACCTCGCCTCCCTCATCACCGTCGGCCGGAGGCATGACCACCGAAAGTAGGACTCGAGCACGGAGCTCAACATCGACAAACCCAGAAAACTGCTCCTTGGCGGTATCAAGAGCTTTGTTCTATGCAATGGCGGAGGCCTCACCGAGGTCGACGTAAAACTGGTCCGATCCCTTGCAATCGATCACTGCCTTCCTAGCCCGAATCTTGGCAACCTCCACCTCCTGAAGTACCGCCTTGGCATCCCGCCTGCTGGCATCTCTCGCTCTCTTCATGGCTGCAAAGCGATCGGCCAGTTCCATCAACTTCTCCTCGACGACTCGGTGGGACTCACTTAGGCGGTGATAGGACTCTCGGCACCTTGAGACAGTGAGTTCCGCGGCGGCCGATTGGGCTTCCAAGACAGCCATCCTTTCCCTCTCCATACGCAGCTCAAGTAGCAGGTCCTCGGCCTCCGAAGAAGACTCTCCCGCCGGCCTCGTTGCGTGGATAGCCCCTTCGGCCTCCATGTGAGTGACAAGGACGCAGCGCTGAAGGACCTGACGGGAAACAACAGAGAGACTTAGAGACACTCGGACTAAAGAAAGGGCGCTCAAAATGACACATGAGGGAGTACGTACCTGCACCGCCTCCTGAGCTATAGCTGCCATTTGGTCCCTCAGGGTCCCCTGTGGAATCTTGCACCCGGCCGACTCTTCCATACCAGCAAGCAGGCCAGCAGCAACGGAAATCCCAGACGGGACAATGAAATGGACGTCCCCCTCCTACACAGGAATCCCCCTAAGATTCTCCGACGGTGGCGCACGAGAGACTGTTCTCTTCCTCTTAAGAGGAACCCCGTCTTCGCCCTCTCCTGCATCCCTCATCTGGGCCTCGGGAACCCGTGGACGCCTTTGGCCGCCGCCGAGACAGTCATCGTGAGCTCGTGACGAGGCAGATGGCCCTGCCATCAGCGGCACATTTGGTGCTGGGCTCGGGTCAATCGAAGGCACGGCTGCACCGCCGGCCTCCATCCGGGACTGAGCGCCGAGAGCACCAAGAGTCCTAGATCAATCCATTTACCCTGCCAAAGGGAGAGGTAGACCCGACTCAGAAGGAGAAGAAGCAGAAGAAAGAAAGGGAAGACATCTAACCTGATGAAGAGAAGTCCTATCAAACGGGGAAATCCCGACCTAAAGAGAAGAATGCCGAGCTAATAAGACCAAAGACGAGGAGGTTATGAAGAGGAATGAGCCCTCACGTGGACCCCACCTCTACTTATTGCCACCGGCGTTCTCATCCAACGGCGACAGTCATCTCCCGCCGAAGCAGTTCAGTACACTCGATGGCCACGATCGCTCCACCTGTCGCATGCACATTGGCATATCCCCTCAGACGCCAGAGTCCTGCGGCCTGTCGCGTCAGCCAACCAGCACCCGACACGTGGACTGTCGCTTCAGTAAACGTACACACGATCCGACGCACCCTCTTTAATGCAGAGATCTCTCCCATGATCCGCTGGAGTCATCCAGAAAATACAACAGATTTCCCGGGAACATGCCCCGATGATATGTTTGAAAGGAGCTCACCTCGGGTGACCCGGCAGACCACTCTTGACCCGACTAGTCAGCTGGTCGGGACGAAAATGGGGGGCTAATGATGATGCTCGATATCGGTGATCTCCCAGATCATGACACATGGCAGGTGGCGTGTCCCAAAGCTCACAAGAAAGGACCTACAGTGGCCGACCAGACCACTCCTGTGCCCGTCCCACAAACAAGCGCTGGCTCACCTCCGAGCCCCCAGCATAATTGGCATTCTCGGTCTCACAGCTCATCTCCGGATTACCACGGAACTAAGATACCTCGGCTCTCCCGCTCGTCCGCGAGCTCTCCTGCCGAGATCATCTTCCTCGGTCTCATCAACTGATCAACGGTACCGCTCACAGGCGCAACCGCCATCCCGCGAATCTCGCCATGCGCGAGATATCCGCTGGCCACATCCCACGTTCCACGCCATCATGATCCCCCATTAACGAGCCTGTCTCGCCATTAATGGGAGATCCCGCTCATCACGCGGACGTGACGTCGGAAGCGTAACGGCCGGCGTGATTCTCGCGCCTGCTCTGCTGCCACCGCTATATAAACTCCTTCTTCAGACGGTCCAAGTAAGTCATTTTTACCCAAGTAAGCCATTTTTACTCCACTAAGCCGTTGCTCTGCTCGGATTTTCTCTCTAACTTGACCGTCGGAGGGTCCTCGGTGGTACAACCATCCCGGGACTTCCTTACAGGTAGCTCGGCCCAAACAATCTCAAACCCATTGAGATCCACACGCTTCAGGAGCCAGCCTCCAGATCAAATCTCAGCCGTCCATCGCCGCCATCAGCAGATCAACGGAAGGTAACATCTTGGCGCGGATCCGTCCCGCGTCAGTATTCAATATATTGGATTCAGATCCGACCCAGACCCGATAAATACCAAGTCAAACAAAATAATCAGAACTTAGTTTTCAATTTTGCACCGGCATGAGAACTTTACAGGAATAAATTGTACTTTCAAGGACAAACATAAGCTCAGCACATGCATTTGCTTCTCACATTTATTCCTCCAGTATTTATTTTCAACCTATAATTATTATTCTGAAGTTATAATAATGCATGCACCGACGAGAGAAAACGCGTATAATATTCCTCTATAAGAACATGCAGTTCTTGTATGAGTTGATATCAATTGTACTCTCTTATATATCTTCATAATTAGTCTCAAAGTATTACATCTATTTATAACATAGTTTCTGCAAGATTAATTATGGTAGGTATTCTCTATGTTCTTGGCCTGTTAATGATCTTCTTGGAGCTAGAGGGAATCAAGGGCCAAGTTTATAATAGCAACTGGTTGCCTGCTCATGCCACCTTCTACGGGGCTTCCCAAAATCCTACTAGTCTTGGTAAGTTATCACCTGCTCCGTTTAGCTTTGAAGTAAACTGATATATCGACGGTACCCAGAGCAGTATAGTTGTACCAAAAGCGGTGATCAATTCCGTATGTCTCTTAAATTCTACTAACTAGATTCAATCCATCATGTTTCAAATGAACAGGAGGCGCATGCGGCTACGACAACACGTTCCATTCTGGCTTCGGAATCGACACTACAGCACTGAGCTCGGCCCTTTTTGAAGGAGGAGGGGCATGCGGTGCATGCTTTCAGATTACGTGCGATCAGAAATCTGATCCCCGATGGTGCCTCCCGCGACGCACGGTTACCGTGACGGGGACCAACTTGTGCCCTCCGAACAACAATGGTGGATGGTGCAATCCTCCTCACCACCACTTTGACATGTCGATTGCTGCTTTCTCTCGAATCGCTCTTGTTGGCAGCGAAGGAATTGTTCCTGTACTCTATCGAAGGTTCTATGAGTTTTGCCATTTACATTAATTAACACTTGATCACAATCTTCTTATATTTTTCCAACTTCAAACTTCTTCAGCTGGTTTGCTACTATTAAGTAATCATTTCAATCACCTTAATATTCTAAATTGGAAGTTATTTCATTGACCTTTTGAACAGAGTTTCTGAAATCCAAAATATAATTGTATTCACTTTTAATTTATATTTTTACTTTTGATCACATTTCTTTGAAGAATATCTCAAGAAAGCTAGCCAGAAGTTGACAAGATGCAGTCAAAATTTGAGTTTATGCTAAATCAAGAGATTACAGAGGAATAATAGATTCCTGAAATCATTGGGTGAATTTTCAAATGAAATAGAATATGAATGAAAATGAAAATATAAATTTAAAATAAGCAAAAGGAAGCCTGTCCTAACCTTCACTAACTTTACTCTTTGGCTCTATATATGTAGGGTGGCATGTGAGAGGTCAGGTGGCGTACGATTCACGCTGAAAGGGCAGGCCAGCTTCAATCTAGTGATGTTTTCCAACGTCGGAGGGAGCGGTGACGTGAAGGCTGCATGGATCAAGGGATCATCCACACGATCTACATGGGTCGTCATGCAGAGGAATTGGGGAGCTAACTGGCAGACCGTTAACACTGACTTCCGAAACCAAGCCCTCTCCTTCAAGCTCATGCTCGGCGATGGCAAAACCCTAGAGTTCTCCAGAGTTGTGCCTTCAAGTTGGAGGGATGGCGAAACATTTGCTTCCAAGACTCAGTTCTATTAATTCATCATGCCGTATATCACTAATATATTTACTTGATTTGTTAACAGTTTCATTTATATGTTTTTATTTCATTTAGTGCAGTAATATGGGTCATATAAATGGGGTAAAGGTATTATACATGTATTATGGTGCATATGCCAAAAAAAATAAAAATGCATGCAGGTAAGTATAAGCATGCAAGAAACAATTTATGAGTATAATGTTTTAAAGTTAATGTTTCAACTTGAATCAAGTCCATGAATGAGTTCCCACAATGTTCCTATCAAAAAAAGCAAGTATTACTTCTGCAGCTGAGTTTCAAATATATACAAATGAAACAATCAGCATGCTCATGCATATAACAAAGAGACACAATATTAACAGATGATACAATAAGTGTACTATCACTAAATGAATGCACAACAAGCATATTGATGCATTGACAAAGATGCTAACAAAAAATGCATATAAAAACATAAGCATTAGAACTTGCTCATTGCTAGCTGATTCTTTCATCTTCTAACAGGTTCATATATATGCCCTAATAAGTTTTACCAAATAATTAAACACATCACCTCAGATGACTCTTAATAGCATTTAATCTTCTTCTTGATGATCAAGATTTACCTGATCTAGGCTGCTTACCTCCAAAATTTTATTCGTCTCTTCGTCTACATCAAAGCCATCCGCTTTCATCCGATCTATCACTTCAAATACAGGTTTCTCACTAATCAAGTAAATCCTTATCAGACAATGATAAATTTCCCTATTCGAATACAGGTTTCTCCAAAATTTCGTCCAGTCTCTTCGACTACTGCTTTTATCCGTTCTATCTCTTCGAATACAGGTTTCTCACTAATTAAGTAAATCCTTACCAGACAATGATAAATTCCCCTATTCAAAGGAATTAGTTTCTGAACCACGCTCACAAACTCTTCAGCTCCTTCCACATCTTTCTTCTCCTCGAAGTACTTCAAACTGGCATTCAAATTCTCAGGACTCGGCTTCCACCAAGTTTTCCCAGGTTTCCTTACCACACTTATCATCTTCATCATCTCTACTGCCTTCGGAATTTGATTAACCTCAAAATACCCGTCTGCTAAATTTTCCCAAGTGGTAGAATAAAGACTTCCCCCACTCTCAACAACCTCATTCGCTAAACTTTCCGCCTTTTCCAAAAGACCCTTCTTGGAGTAAGCTTTTATGAGAAGGCTTGGACTCCTCATATCATAAATGGTAAACTGTGATTTCCACTCTTTGAACAATTCCTCCGCGCCATCAACATCATCCAACTTAATAGACCGCTCATCATGCAAATATACATTGAGTTGGAGGCACTAGCGCAACTTGATTTATATGAGTTCCATATCCTATACATTTCACCTTTTATCTACAAGGCCAGTATAGAGAGCGATTAGAAACCCCCAAGCCTGACGAATATTTGTGCGGGGAATTATATCTTCTGCCATCTTTATCTTTGCTAAAGCTTTATCTTTTATCCCAGCCTTTACATAAGCCCTTACTGCAATCGCATACTTGTGAAAACTCACTCTATTGAGCTGTTTGATCTTTCTTAGGACTCTATCGATATTTTTAATGTCTAAAGCATTGGCATAAGCATTCAGAAGAATGCTGTCGGTGAAAGAATCGGGATGGATACTTCACCCTTTCATTTCTTGGAATAGAATCTCGACCTTCTCGTTTTGCCCAGTGCGAGAGTAGAGTGACATTAACATATTGTAAGGGAAAGCTCTTGCCAGAAGTTTGAGCTCCTTCATTGTCTCAAAGAGAGACTCTGCTTTCTCATTAGATTCCTCTTCGACATAACAATTGAGAAGAGCGCCAAAGGTTTGATGGAGTTCTGTCCTGTCTAGGAATGCTGTTGAAATAATCTTCGGACTGTTCGAGGCCACGGAGTTTGTAAATCAAGCCTAGACGGTCAGCAATGTCAGCTGCTGATAAGGTAAAATACCTTCAGTTGCTCATCCACATGGACACCTGAGTCAAATTTACAAACACAAAAATTTGAAGTCGGAGATTAACTGTAAGAATAAAGAGAAAATCAATACTCGATCTATCGTGGTTTGGCCCAGGCACCTATGTTTACCTTGAGAAAGATATCTATATTAGTTTATGAAGGTCTACAACCACACTCTCTCTTAGGTCCCTCTTCCTAATGATTCGTGTACCCAACAGATGAGGCCCCCAATTAATCTAGGCCTTCAGCTAACAGTTGCCTTCAACATTAACCGGGAGGAAAATTCTAGGTTTTTTTGGGCTGTGCCGTTTACTTTTTCCAGCTATTCAAGATTTTGAGATCATAAACACGTTTATAATCAAGATCAAGAAGCAACCCTGCTGACGACGAAACTGAATAATATACGTCATTAAGAATTTTCCATCCCTACATCTTTGAAGCACGTGAAGGATTACTAGCTAAGAGTTTTCCAGTAAAACCGCGAACCATGCGTTAATTGATCTATTCAAGAAGCATTTGTGACAGTTTCCTACTAATTACACACTATCATTTTCGTCATCCTTTTTTTTCCAATCAAAAACAGAATTGGCTATGTGCATGCGAGATAAGCGTTGAACTAGATGAATGGATGTATGTGATAAAGAAAAATCATCAGTAGTACATCAAGGGTGTACCAATTGAAGTAGCCGAAGGGAGAGAGTGACAGTCCAAAGAGGTAACATGCAACTGTTGAGCTAGCATGCAAGTGTTTACATGTATAATTTGATAACACGTGTTGAGATCATCATATAGTACGAGTAATGATTGTTCCTGTTAAGATATGCATCTCTCTATTATCATATTTTTTTAATATTATTTTGTATTTATCTTTTTATATCGAGGTTTACATGTATTATATGTATATTATGTATAGGATTTCATCTTGTGCGCTATATATAGAGAGACATATAGTATATTACATCTTGATCAATCATCAATAATATTTTTCCTCTTCTCAATCTACAATTTCTAAAGTGGTATCAGAACGTGGTCAATTGATCTTTGTCAAAACCCTCGTTGATCGTTTTTTTTTCTTGACAAGTTTTTCCCCAATATTTCAAATATCACAAATTCATATATTCTCTATCAAAAAAAAAAAATCCTCTACATCTCTCTTTCCTTTAGGGTTTTAATCTCTTGCAGTCCCTTTTTCTAGTTTCAACATCTAACTTTTCCAAAACCATGGTTGATGAGCCCCAAGTTCTAGATCCTAAAATTAATCCATTGAAGAAGAAAATAGGCAAAATCATCATCCCCTCCACCATCATCATTGTCATCCCCTCATACAACCTTGCTTGCATCGTTAACCGCGGAGCACGTCGCTGGCTATCATCGCCTCCACCATCATTGCCTTCATCGCCGCTGGCTATCATCTCTTCCACCATCATGGAGCAGTCGAACGATTGTCTGAAGGGGACGGTGAAGTGGTTCAACGGCACCAAAGGCTTCGGCTTCATCAGCCCCGACGACGGCAGCGAGGACCTCTTTGTCAACCGGTCCTCCATCAAGTCCGAGGGCTATCGCTCCCTCTCTGAGGGAGAGCCCGTCGAGTTCGCCGTCGGCTAGGCCGACGACGGCCACACCAAGGCCGTCGGCATCACCGGCCCCGACAGCGGCTCCCTCCAGGGCGGCGGCTCCCGAGGATCCCGCGGCTGAGGTGGCGGCGGGTACCGCGGAGGTGGTATCTCCACTGGTGCGGATGTTGTGTTACGGCAGTGTCCCGGCCATCTATCCGTGACCAAATGCGGAACAAAAATTTATAAAAATTTGCGTTACCGTAACCAATTACCCGGATCAACCATTAACCCTTAACCTGCAATCTATAAACTAGGAGTTTAGAGTGGTTATACCGAATAGATCCGTGACCATCGGTCTTTAACCATCATCCCAAGCACCTAAGGGCTTTGTCATGCCCCGCTTCCCATAGTGCGCTAAGATCGGCACGTGACAGAGCCAACCATACTACCTGTGGCTAGAAAACATCCCTCCACAGTCACATTACGGCTGTCTATAAGATATCAAAAACAATAAAAAAATAAACTATCTAGTACATGTCCATATGCCATAATAAACGAGTCAAGAAATATAAATGTGCAGAAGCAATAAATCCAATAAACAGTAACATCTGAAAAATACGTCCCAAATACGGGCTCACATCAGGAAATGAAAGTACGGAAATAAAACTAAACTAAACTAAATACTAACAGGATCCTCACTGCTCGGCCTGTTGGCTGAAGTACTCCTGGTCAGCCTGCGACAAAGATAGAGGATCTGAGCCATGCAAAACCCAGACGTCAGTGCGTCATAATATCAAACAATAAAATATAATCAGGAGGTAACAAGATATGCACGCATGAGTATGAACAGTAATAAGGGTATAACAGTAACACGAATATAGAACAGTGAAGTGTATAAGCACATGTGACGTGCGGTGAGTAATCTGAACTAAGCTACTGGGTTAATTACTCTCAAGTCTTTGAAATCAATTTAATGAATCGTCGATATAACTCAATAGTATCCCGTGTATAACCGAGACTACGGTCCAGACCCTCGGGGCTGAATCCGAGACGTGCCGCTAAGCACAAAACAGGAAACATGTACAGACAAATTATATCAGCAACATCATTCCGGGACTGGCCTACCCCCCAAAACTGATCAGTATAAGCGTCGAACTGTTGAGTTACAAGTCAGGTTTCATCATTGATTTTCGCTTACCCCAAAGTTATGTGTTCAAATCAGGTATTGATAAATCTGGAGGTAATACCAACACAGGATTAAGCAGGTACATGTTTATCTATACAGACAACAGGATACGTCCATCAGGACAACATGTCAGGATTGATGGCATTAGAAACAGGATCAGGTAATATGTCAAGTAGTGGTATATCAGGTCATGACAGGTAGTGCACAGGTATCAAACAGATGCTCATAATAAAATTGTAGCAAGTACGGATGCACGATAAAATACGGATGCACAATAAAACACGGATATACAAATATCTATCAGGGGTTACATCTACAACTCTATGACTACGTAGGATGCATATTATCAAGCATGGGGTGTTAATATAACAGTAACATGAGATGATATGATCTGGCATACAACTAGATATATAATTAATGATATGGATGCGAACGGATATCGGAAAAACGGTAAAACTGTAATATGGATGCACAATACAATAAATATGCAATATTTTTATTAATATAGATGCAAGTATAATAATATAGCATGTATCAAGCTAACTTGCATGCAACCAGATATGTAATTAATGATACGGATGCGTACAGCTATCTGAAAACAATAAAACAGTAATATGGATGTACAATGCAGTGAACATGTGATATTTTTATTCATAGGAATTTAAATGTATTAGCATAGCATGTAGCAAGGTAAACTCGCCTGAACGGATCTCACGATGTGGTGCGTACGCTGCGTCCGACGTCGGGTAAACGTCGCAATGTACACACGCGCACACGGGATAGGACTATGCAAAGCAAGAAGGTGACCACGCTGGCTGGGGATACCCACCGGGTCGCCCGGATCATCGGCGACGGCATGGCTCCGGCAATCACCGGAAAAACCAAGAATGTAGAAAAGAAAAGAGAAGAAGAAGAAGAGGAAAAAGAAGAAGAAGAAGGTGGTCTGTGGTTTGGTGTTTGGGCACAGAGGAAAGGCAGGAGAGACGACGACGACGATGATAGGCCATCGACGGCGGGATCCATGGCTATTGCAGTGGCCGCGGTGTGCAGTGGTTCTTGGTGTAGGGAAAGGCTCTGGTGTTGGGTTGGCGTCGGGGAGTTTGGAGAGAGGATAGAGGGAGGAGAGGTGGTAGCGAAGGCGTGGAGGCGACGACGAGGTGGTCGGAGCTCCGGTGGCGAGGTGTGCAGGGTTCTGTGCAGGGGTCGGGGCTTTCTCGGGTGTGCAGGGAGTGAGTCGGGGATGGTGGTGGTGGTGTCAGAAGTTGAAGGGGGAGGCGAGGAGACGGAGGTGGTGATGCGGATGACAGGGTACGGCCGTCGAAGAGGTCTCGGGCGCGTGTACGTGATGTGGGGTTTTCTGCAGTCGTGGGTCTTGGTGCTCGGGGTTTGCAGGGAAGGTGAGGACGAGGTCGAGGAGAAGGAGGTGATTGTGGAGGAGACGGTGAGGTGATGGTGGAGGCGGTGACGGCGACGAGGGGACTGAATGTGGTACGGGTCGCTCGGTGGGTTTCTGGGTTCGGAAAAGGTTTGCAGGGAAGGAAGATGAGAGAGATGTGAGCGGGTAGAGGCGACCGCGAGGATGAGGAGTGGATGGTCGACAACGACGAGGGTGTCGGGGGCGAAGCGAAGGGCGCGGCCACGGGTTCAAGTGCGCGAAGGGAAAAAGAAGAAGAAGGAAAAGAAAATGTGAGGGGGAGAGAGAGTGTGAGACTGGGTTTTTTTTTAAAAATAGGGTAAAAAAATATATAATATAAAATATAAATATAGATATAAGCAGAGGAGAGAGAGATCGGTGAGTGATCGGTGAGAAAAATCTTTTTTTTATAAAAATATTTAAAATGAAATAAATATACGAATACTATTTTTAACTGTTAAAAATCTTAAGAATAAAATATTGATTGTAATTGAGATTTTTGGCTAATACAAAAATAGTCCAAAACACGCCTTGGTCGGGTCTAAAATTATGGTTTAAAAATACGGATAGTATACGTATAAACCAAAACCAAAATAGAAAATCCAGGTAATAAAAATGCATACCCCCAAGAACGGATACATGTAGCATGCACGTAGCTATCCAAGCGAGTCCGTTTCACTGAACGGGATGAGAACACGATGTACGGATGCTACAACAGGGTTAGGGGTAGAATACATGCCATGCTAGATATTTTTAAAATATTTTATTTGAGTTTATATGTTATATTAAAAAATGCAGATGCCAGATATAATGCAGTTATGAAACATGAAAGTGCACGGATTCTTAAAACTAGCCAGGATAAATAATAAACAGGAATCAAGACGGGTTTTCAGTATGCGGGTCGGGTCGGATGCAAATACAGACACCAATTACACTATTCGCACCCAAAACACAATAAATCAAGAATAGCCATAAATAAAGAAGTACCCAAACAGAATTGGTATAAACGAACTAGGGTGTTATATTATACCCAACTACAAAAAGAATTTCGTCCTCGAAATTCCCGGAACAAGAAAAGAAAAACAAACAAATATGAATCTACGAGAAGAGGTGTGGAAACTTCGGTCGAATCTCGTCTTCTCGTTCCCAAGTCGATTCTCCGTGCGAACGATTTCCTTTTGAAACAAGTACGAGCGGGATAACCTTGTTCTTAAGGACCTTTTCTTTCCGATCAACAATCGACATCAGTCGCTCCTCAAAAGTCAAATTCTCCCTTACAGTCAGCTCCGAATGATCTAGCACGTGCGTTTCATCTCAAACATACTTACGGAGTTGAGATGCATGAAACACGTCATGAACACTCACCAAAGATGGTGGTAAAGCCAATCGATAAGCTATTTCTCCAACACGCTCAATAATATCGAAAGACCCCACGAGTCGAGGATTAAACTTGTCTCGACTCCCAAAACGAATCACTCCTCTAGTCAGTGATATCTTCAATAATACAAGATCACCAATAGAAAACTCTAGAGCTCTTCTCGATATATCGGCCCAACTCTTCTGCCGATCTTGTGCTGCCTTCATATGATTCCGGATAGTATTAATTTTCTCCACGGTTTGCACAATCAAATCCGGTCCCAACAATCTTCGTTCTCCAATATCGTCCCAACAAACGGGTGAGCGACACTTGCGACCATACAATGCTTCGAATGGAGCTATCTGAATAGTCGCCTGAAAGCTGTTATTGTAAGAAAACTCCACCAAGTGTAGATGTCCTCCTATGAAACCTTGAAGTCTAATATGCAAGCTCTCAACATGTCTTCAAGAGTTTGGATCGTTCTCTCCGACTGGCCATCTGTCTGGGGATGATAAGCGGTGCTAAATTTCAATCGTGTCCCCAAATTTTCCTATAAACTCCTTCAGAAGTGCGATAAGAATCGGGTATCATGATCAAAAACGATTTTTACAGGTACACCATGCAATTTCACAATCTCCTGCATGTACCGTTCTGCTAATGCTTCCTTCGACTAACCCACTCGAAACGGTATGAAATGAGCTGTCTTATTCAATTGATCAACAATCACCCAAACTGCATTATTGCCCTTTGGACTCCGCGGTAAAGCTGTCACGAAATCCATGGTTATATGTTCCCACTTCCATTGAGGAATCGGAAGTGGTTGCAATAAACCAGCAACCCTTTAATATTCAGTCTTAACTTGCTGACACACCAAGCACTTCGCTACAAAGCGGGTAATCTCCCTTTTCATGCCTTCCTACCAGAAATACTGTCGTAGATCACGATACATCTTCGTGCCTCCTGGATGTACAGAATATGCGGAACTGTGCGCCTCCTTCGTAATTTCTTCATGAATGTCTCCTTTCGGCACACACAAACGACTACCATATCGCAACGAACCATCTTCATGAATCACCAAATCTGTTCGAAATCCCGCTTCAACCTGTTCTCGAAACTTCTGCAATCTTGGATCGTACGACTGCATTTCTTTAATATTATCGATCAATGACGACTGTACTTGCAGCTGTATCAACTGTCCCGAAGAATGCGGTAGCGCGATCTCTAACTCGAATCTCCGAAAATCTTCGTTAAGCTCCTTCTGTGCAGTCAACATTCGAATTGCTGGCAACCGACTAAGCGCATCCGGTACTACATTAATTTTTCCTAGATGGTACTTGAGATCAAGATCATAGTCAGCCATCAGCTCCAACCATCTACGCTGCCTCATGTTGAGCTCATTCTGCGTGAACACATATTTTAAGTTTTTATGATCGGTGAATATTTCGACCCTTTCGCCCAGTAAGTAGTGTCTCCAAATATTTAAAGCGAAAATCACTACTGCAAGCTCTAAATCATGAGTTGGGTAATTCTTCTCATGGGTCTTCAACTGTCTCGATGCGTAGGCTATAACCTTCCCATGCTGCATCAAAGCTGTAACAACCTAGTTCATTTATACCAATTCTTGTTCTCGTATATCCTTAATTATGGTATTTTCCTGATTTATCGTGTTTTGGGTGCGAATGGTATTTTACATTTTACTTTGTATTCGACTCGACCCGCTGGCTTGAGCTTGTTTGATTTATATTTATGGATTATCCTGATTTATTACGTAGACTGGTGCATTTTCATGTTTAGTACATACTGGCATTTTATCTGGTATTGCATCTTTTACCATATAACATTTTAGGTCACGTAAAATATTTTAAAATTTCATAACATGGCTTGCATGATACCCCTAACCCCGTGGTAGTATCCGTGCATCTTGTTCTCGTCCCGTTCAGTGAAACGGACGTGTTTGGATGGCTACGCGTACGTACGTGCATCCGTTCTTGGGGGTATGCATTTTCGTTACTTGAGCATTCATTTTGAATTTTGGAAGTCGCATATATTTTTCATATTTTAAAACTGAAATTTTAGACCCGACCCGGACGTGTTTTGGAATATTTTGTATACCGCCAAAAATTCAAATTTAATCAATATAATATTTATATTTAAAATTTTCTTAACAGCTTCAAAATTTTATTTAACCAACGAAATCTTTTTAAATCAAATCGTAACTTTAAAAAGAAAACAATCATATCTCTCTTTCTTTCTTCCTCTGGTCCCACCATATCACTCTCTCTTTCTTTTCTTCTCTTTCTTTCTCAGCCTCTCTCTCTCTCTCGCCGTCTCTCTCTTCTCTCCTCTTTCTTTCTCTTTCTCTCTCCCCCGCGCTCTCTCTCTCTTCTTTCTCTCTATTCTCGGAGTTACTGTGCGTTCTTCGAGTGTGGTCACCGCGCCGCGCTATGGTCACCTCTCTTCTTCACGTTTCCTCTTCTCCTTTGTTTAAACCCTATGAGAACCCATACTGATGCCACGAGAAAGTCCTATCCCCATCGCGCTTGCCTCGTCGCCGTCATTGCCCTCTCACCCTCATCTCCGCGCCTTCTCTGACTCACCTTCTCCTCTCCTCCTCACCCTCGTACTCACCTCCACGCATCCCTCTCTTCTCCCGAGCCTGCCCACCCATTTGCGAGAACCCTAACTCTGCCGACCGACCATCTCGTCGGCCTTTCCTCATCGTCGTCGTCTCCCTCACACCTTCGACCTTGCCTCCACCATCTCATCGCTCCTAACCCCTCAGCTACCATTGCTACCTCCTTCTCCCTGAACCCATCACCACGTCGAGACCCTTACCCAACCTAACACCATCGCCGATCTGTTGCCTCCGACCCCTCCATTCACCGGTGCCTCACCATCACCCTTGTCATCTTCTGTTTCTTCAACCCAAAAGAAGCCCAGTATCCCTTCTCCCGTTCTTCTGCATCCCAAACTAAGACCCTAGCACCTTACCGACAACTCACTCGAGCACCCTCATCTTCCTCGACATCCACATTATCTCCTTCTCGTCTTCGATTGCCATGGCCGCCGTCGATGTAAGTGCTGTTGCTGCTCAAGATGATGGTGGTGGTGAGATTGAGAGTTTTGATGCCTAGTACTTTGATCTGCCTTGTGAAACTTTAGAAAAAAGAAAATGAGCAGATGCTATCTGGGCTCTTTGACGCCTCCCTTTTGTTGTTGTTGGAATGATGGCAAATTTCAAAGCACTTCCTCTGGAGATCCTGCAACTACTGCGAAGGACGAGCACAAATTGAACCCTAGCCGAGTAGTGTTTGTTTGACAAGATCAAGTTTTGATCTTGCTCCGTTCGTGATTTCATGTCAGCATTCATCTCTGGATATCCGTCGTCATAATTTATACTGATCAAGGTGATCGCCGGAGCCGTTCTCGCCACCGCCGCTCCAGGAGACCCAGTGGACGTCCCCTACCTGCGTGGTCACATTCTTGGATTGCCTGGTTTTGTTCTGTACGTGTGTGCATGCATCGAGACTTTTACCGACTTCGGACGCTGAGTTTACATCCGTCATGTTATCCGTTCAGGCAAGTTAATCTTGCTACATGCTACATTACATTTTATGCATCTATTTTAATAAATATAATAATTGAATTTCAAACCGTACATCCAAAGTACTTGTTTCACAGTTTTACAATGACCGTATGCATCCATTCTTATCATTTCATATCTAGCATATGCAAACCTATCTTATCACATATCATACTATAGTATACCGCATCAAATTGAATATAACTATTCAGATTGTTTAATTGAACATCGTGCATTAACTAGTTTATCATTTAAAGGTTATATGATATCCATTCGCATCCATATCAAGTAGAACACATATAGCTGCATTTACCGATCTCATTTATAACCTAATACTGTTGTTGTAATACCCCATATTTAATATAGTGCATCCTAATTAGTAATGGAACTATAATTGTAACCCTAATCGATAACTGTGCATCTATATCCTTGAACATATACCTATTTGCATACGACATCACATTATTCTATTTTATTGTTATTTTGGTATCCCATACTTGTTTTTGTGTACCCATGCTTATTACAGTTTGATTATGAGCACCCAATTGATACTTGTGCACCCCTGGCATGACTTGATACACTACTACTTGACACGACTTGATACATGTGCACTACTTGACATGATTTGATCCATGTACACTACCTGACATGACCTGATATACCACAGCTTGACCTATTACCTGATCTTGTTACTAATGCCAACAATCTTGACCTGTTGTCCCTACGGACATTTCCTGTTGTCTATTCAGACAAACCTGTACTTGCTTGATCCTGTTTTGGCATTAGCTCCAGATTTATCAATACCTGACTTGAACACATAACTTGGGGGTATGGGGAAATCAATGATGAAACCTGACTTGTAACTCGACAGTTCGATACTTATACTGATCAGTTTTACGGGCTAGGCCAGCCTTGGGATGATGCGGCTGACATCATTCATCGTTACATACTGCCTTTTACTGCCTAGCGACACGTCTCAAATTCATCCCGAGAATCTTGACCGTAGTCCCGGGCACGCACGGGATACTATTGAGTTATATCGATGATTCATCAAATTGATTTCAAAGACTTGAGAGTAGTTAACCCAGTAGACCAGTTTAGATTACTCACTGCACATCATCTGTGCCTTACCCTTCACTGTCCTTATTTATATTACTGTTATACATTTATTACCGTTCATACTCGTGCCTGCATGTCTTGTTACCCCCTGATTATATTATTGCTTGATGTTGTGACGCACTGACGTCTGGGTTTTGCATGGCCCAGATCCTCTACCTTGTCACAGGCTGATCAGGAGTTCTTCCGCCGTTAGGCCGAGCAGTGAGGATCCAGTTGGTATCCAGTTTTACTTTCCAGGTGTTTTGTTTATTGAATCTATTGCTTCCGCATATTATTTTATTCTTGACTCGTTTATTTTGGCTTATGGACATGTGTTAGATAGTTTATTATTGTTCTTGTTATCTCTACAGCCATAATGTGACTGTGGATGGATATTTCCTATCCACAGGTAGCATGGTTAGCTCTGTCACGTCCCTATCTTAGCGCACTCTGGGAAGCGGGGCGTGACAGGGTTTGTTTGATATCAGAGACATATGATATAGGTTAATCGGGTTTGATTCTTTTGTAGTTGGGTATTGGACCCAATACACGAATCGTAAAATCCATGATTAGGAACATGTCCTGCCATCTTGTTCTCATGATTCTTGAATCTTATCTTTCTCTTGATCCTCGTCTTGATGATATGCAAACCGCTTTGTATCTCAACTTGAAATCTTTTGGTTCCATATTGTTTCTCCCTGTCTCTTGGATTCTGATACTAGGATTTGGGCGACTTGGGTGGAGTTATGTGATTGTAACTATGAACTGCAGCATGGTTACAATGCGGTACTCTATTTAAGTAACTTGGAGTCCTAGTCTTGATTCACTTCCTTGTTTCATGGTCGCTATATTGCCTTGCTTCTCTTGCTTTCCAGTTCATGTTTTATCGCAAGCTTGAATTCTGTTTACCGTGCTTATTTTTTTCAGTGTTTGGCTTCAGGTGAAATCGTTTCAGGTATCCTACTTGATCATGTTTTCCCGCATTAGAATTATTCAATTCTGGTGCATCCCTTTGTTTGTTGTTGTCTTGGGAATGGATTTTCTCAGCACTTTCCATGCTCACATTGATTGTAGGGCAAAGAAAGTGATTTTCCAGATTCCCGGACATCCGGAGTTTGTTTTGCTGGAGGAAGCAGTTCTGTCGGGCCAGTCGAGTTTAGGGCTAGGCCGACAAACAATGTTCTTTCATCGATGGAAGTTGATAAGGAGGAAGCGCCAGCGGTAGTTCGAGATTTTATAGACGTGTTCGAAGACATCTCAGGTTTACCGCCGAAACAGGGCGTGGAGTTCGCGATCGATCTTATTCCTGGTGCAGCGCCAATCTCAAAGGCGTACTATCCAATGGCACCAGTGGAGTTGGAAGAAGTCAAGAAGCAGGTTACCGAATTGCTAGAGAAGGGTTGGATTCGCAGCAGCAATTTACCTTGGGGAGCTCCAGTTCTTCTAGTTAAGAAGAAAGATGGTACAAGAAGGATGTGCATCGATTAACGAGAGTTAAACCGGGTGACTATTAAGAACAAGTACCCGATCTCTCGCATTGGCGAATTATTCGAGCAGCTTAGTGGCGCGAAGGTATTCTCGAAGCTGGATTTGCGGTCCGGATATCATCAGGTCCGAGTTAAACCAGAGGATATTTGCAAGACTGCGTTCCGAACTCGGTAGGGATATTACAAGTATTTAGTGATGCCCTTCGGAGTAACGAATGCACCGGCAATATTTATGGGCTTGATGAACCGAATCTTTTCACCATTCTTGGACCAGTTTATAGTGGTGTTCATTGATGATATTCTGGTTTACTCAAAGAGTATTGAAGAGCATGCGGAACACTTGAAGATCGCACTGCAGACATTGAGGCAAGAAAGATTGTATGCAAAGATGAGCAAGTGCGAGTTTTGGCTTAAAGAAGTGAAGTTTTAGGGCATGTTGTATCCGTAGATGGAATCGCCATTGATCCCGAAAAGATTACAGCAGTTCGAGATTGGCCGATTCCGAAGAACGTTGCAGGGATTAGAAGCTTTCTTGGACTTGCCGGGTATTACAGAAGGTTCGTGGAGAATTTTGCTCGTTTGGCTGAGCCTTTAACCAAGCTTACATGCAAAGAGGTACCATTTGTGAGGACGGATAAGTGTGCGTCAGCTTTTGAGGCGTTGAAGCAGAGATTGATAACCGCTCCTATTTTGACCGTGCCAGACAGTTCCGGAGGATTGGTGATTCACAGCGACGCATCTGGGAAAGGATTGGGATGTGTTTTGATGCAGTATGGGAAGGTTATAGCTTACGCATCGAGACAGTTGAAGACCCATGAGAAGAATTACCCAACTCATGACTTGAAGCCAGTAGATGTGATTTTCGCTTTGAAAATTTGGAGACACTACTTATTGGGTGAAAGGGTCGAAGTATTCATCGATCACAAAAGCCTAAAGTACGTGTTCACACAGAAAGAGCTTAACATGAGGCAGTGTAGATGGTTGGAGCTGATGACTGACTACAATCTTGATCTTAAGTACCATCCGGGGAAAGTTAATGTTGTGCCGGATGCGCTTAGTCTGTTGCCAGCCATTCAGATGTTGACTGCACAAAAGGAACTTATTGAAGACTTTCGGAGATTTGATTTGGAGGTTGTGCTACCGCATTCTTCGGGACAGTTGATGCAGTTGCAAGTACAGTCGTCATTGATCGAGAATATTGAAGCAGCGCAGTCGCAGAACCCAAGATTTGCAGAAGTTTTGAGAACAGGTTGAAGCTGGACTTCGAACGGACTTGTTGATTCATGAAGATGGTTCGTTGCGATATGGTAGTCGTTTGCTTGTGCCAAAGGGAGATATTCGCAAAGAAATTATGAAGGAGGCACACGGTTCCGCATATTCCGTACATTCAGGAGGCACGAAGATGTACCGTGATCTACGAAAGCATTTCTGGTGGGAAGGCATGAAAAAGGAGATTGCTCGTTTTGTAGCGAAGTGCTTGGTGTGTCAGCAAGTTAAGGCTGAACATCAAAGGGTTGCTGGTTTATTGCAACCACTTCCGATTCCTCAATGGAAGTGGAAACATATAACCATGGATTTCGTAACAGCTTTACCGCGGAGTCCAAAGGGCAACAATGCAGTTGGGGTGATTGTTGATCGATTGACCAAGGCAGCTCATTCCATACAATTTCGAATTGGTCAATCAACGGAAGCTTTGGCAGAACGGTACATGCAGGAGATTGTAAGATTGCATGGAGTACCGGTGTGCATCGTGTCCGACCGTGACACCCGTTTTTTATCACACTTCTGGAGGAGCTTACAGGAAAGTTTGGGGACTCGATTAAAGTTTAGCACAGCATATCATCCTCAGACAGATGGCCAGTCGGAGAGAACGATCCAAACTCTTGAAGACATGTTGAGAGCTTGCATGTTAGACTTCAAGGGTTCATGGGAAGATCATCTACACTTAGTGGAGTTTTCGTACAATAACAGTTTTCAGGCGACTATTCAGATGGCACCATTTGAAGTATTATATGGTCGCAAGTGTCGTTCACCCATTTGTTGGGACGATGTTGGAGAACGAAGATTATTGGGACCGGATTTGATCGTGTAAACAGTTGAGAAGGTTAATACTATCCGGAATCATATGAAAGCAGCACAAGACCGACAAAAGAGTTGGGCAGATACATCGAGAAGACCTATAGAGTTCGCGGTTGGTGATTTGGTATTCTTGAAGATATCACCGACTAGAGGGGTGATTCGTTTTGGAAGTCGAGGCAAGCTTAGTCCTCAATTCATTGGGCCTTTCGAGATTTTGGAGCGTGTTGGAGAAGTGGCATATCGATTGGTTTTACCGCAATCTTTGGCGAATGTTCATGACGTGTTTCATGTCTCTGAACTCCGTAAGTATGTTCAAGATAAAACACATGTGCAGGATCATTCGGAGCTGACTGTACGAGAAGATTTGACTTTTGAGGAGCGACCGATGTCGATTGTGGATCGAAAAGAAAAGGTTCTTAAGAACAAGGTTATCCCTCTCGTACTTATTTCTTGGGGAAATCGCTCACATGGAGAATCAACTTGGGAACGAGAAGATGAAATCCGACAGAAGTTTCCACATCTATTTTTTTAGTTTCTTGATTGTTTATCCTTTCTTGTTCTTGGAATTTCGAGGACGAAATTCTTTTTGTAGTTGGGTATAATGTAACAACCTAGTTCATTTATACCAATTCTAGTTCTCGTATTTCCTTAATTATGGTATTTTCCTGATTTATCGTGTTTTGGGTGCGAATGGTATTTTACATTTTACATTGCATTCGACCCGACCCGCTTGCTTGAGCTTGTTTGATTATATTTATGGATTATGTTGATTTGTTACGTAGACTGGTACATTTTCATGTTTAGTAAATACTGGCATTTTATCTGGCATTGCATTTTTTACCATATAACATTTTAGGTCACGTAAAATATTTTAAAATTGCATAACATGGTTTGCATGATACCCCTAACCCCGTGGTAGCATCCATGCATCTTGTTCTCGTCCCGTTCAGTGAAACGGACGTGTTTGGATGGCTATGCGCACGTACGTACATCCGTTCTTGGGGGTATGCATTTTCGTTATCTGAGCATTCGTTTTGAATTTTGGAAATCGCATATATTTTTCATATTTTAAAACTGAAATTTTAGACCCGACCCGGACGCGTTTTGGAATATTTTGTATCTCGCCAAAAATTCAAATTTAATTAATATAATATTTATATTTAAAATTTTCTTAACAGCTTCAAAATTTTATTTAACCAACGAAATCATTTTAAATCAAATCGTAACTTTAAAAAGAAAACAACCATATCTCTCTTTCTTTCTTCCTCTGGTCCCACCACATCACTCTCTCTTTCTTTTCTTCTCTTTCTCTTTCTTTCTCAGCCTCTCTCTCGCCGTCTCTCTCTTCTCTCCTCTTTCTTTCTCTTTCTTTCTCCCCCGCTCTCTCTCTCTCTCTTCTTTCTCTCTCTTCTCGGAGTTACTATGCGTTCTTCGAGTGTGGTCACCGCGCCGCGCTATGGTCACCTCCCTTCTTCACGTTTCCTCTTCTCCTTTGTTTAAACCCCACGAGAACCCATACTGCCGCCACGAGAAAGCCCTAGCCCCATCGCTCTCGCCTCGTCGCCATCATTGCCCTCTCACCCTCGTCTCCGCGCCTTCTCCGAATCACCTTCTCCTCTCCTCCTCACCCTCGTACTCACCTCCATGCATCCCTCTCTTCTCCCGAGCCTGCACACCCACCCGCGAGATCCCTAACTTAGTCGACCGACCATCTCGTCGGCCTTTCCTCATCGTCGTCGTCTCCCTCACACCCTCGACCTCGCCTCCACCATCTCATCGCTCCTAACCCCTCAGCTACCATTGCTACCTCCTTCTCCCTGAACCTATCACCACGTCGAGACCCTTACCCAACCTAACACCATCGCCGATCTGTCGCCTCCGACCCCTCCATTCACCGGTGCCTTGTTCATATCAGATTTTTGCATTTTTATACCGTCCAATTTTTATCACATTGCTTATCGGTAGGTACTCTTGAGCCGTGTTTGCTAGTTAATTGCAGGATACAGGTTCTCAGTTCTAAACAGTGAAATTCATAGAAAATCATGAAAAAGTCCGGATTACTGCCAACCACAGATAAAACACGGGTCTCCGCTCTCTATCCGTATGTTGCCGCACACCAGTTTAAGGGACAAAATGACAGATCGATGTCATTTTCATGCACAAAGCACAATGTCAACATAAGATCCAACATGTCTATGCGGAGCTCAAGAAAAATCATGGCAAAAGATCCACATCACATCACCTTTTGATCTGCTGAAATTCTGGAAAAATTGTGAAGAGCTTATCAGAAACAACATATACCACACTGAAGAGTACATAAAACCAGGGAATCCCACAAAAACCGAGGAGCTAACTCACCTAGATGGCCGTGGATCCGCGGATAACATGGGGTCGCCATGGTGGCTCATCAGATGATAATATTTCAGGGGCAGTTTGGTCAATTCATGTTGATCCTGAATGTTGCCCTAGGTTCTCTGTTTCCTGCCTATAAATAGCCCAGAACTTGCCAAGCCAAAGGTGCTTAATTCTCGTGAAAAATTTAAGGATATATTTTGTAGTTCTTCTTCCTTTTTCATCTTTTCTCCATTAAAACTTTGTAGTGAGCTTTTTATGAGTGAAGTGATGAATAAAAGAGTTCTTTTTGTTATCATGCTTGTCTTGTTATGTTGTTAATGATAATTGCTTGTAATTTTCATTTGCTAATCTAGTTGTTGTTATTTGTTGTTGGTTCTTTTTTGTTCTATTTTTCTTTATCCTTAACAACAATGATGCTTAAGCTTGATCCTTGCCAAGGTGAGGTCTCAAATAGCTAGTTGTAATCTTCTAACCTCTTTCTTTCTATCTTCCTCCTTTTGTTGTATTTTCTTTTTCTTATAATGGGTGAGTAGTTTTCTTACTTGTTAGGATAGGATAAGGAAAGTTTGAGAGAAGGAAATCTCTCTCACTCTTTCTTTGCCCAACATCTTGATTCGGACTCCCGTTAATTGAACCACAATCCGCTCCCTACGGCACCCTATCCTACATGATAGCGGTGATTCTTAGTGAGACCGGTTGTGGTTGAATTAACCGGAGGTTAAGGCTAAGAGCCAAGAACGGACGGACAAGCACCAAAAGGAAGAACTTAAGCGTTGGAAAGCCTAGCTTATACTCGCAAGTTCCTTCCTAGTCGTGCTAATCCCCGTTGTTGCCGATTACCGTAACACCGATATTAAGAGTGGCAACGAAAGAAGTGAGCGACTCTTAACTCAAACTAACCTAATCCTAACCCTAACAAGCTCTCTTTATATAACATTTTAGCACATAGTTAGTCTCAAACAAACCTGGACATTTGGACTTAAATCGTTAAAGCACATAGAAAAAGATTCCCATCTCCCTGGGAACGACCCATACTCAACCGGCTAGCTACAAGCGAAACCGTCTTGATTGCGGTAATTAACTAAGCACGCAAAAACTCTAACAATCAAATGGCGCCGTTGCCGGGGAGACGGTAGTTTATTTCTTCGTGTAATTTCGGGTTAATTTGTGAATATAAATATAACCGAAAAACAAAACAAAAATATATTATAAAAACCATCTTGTTATTTTTTGATTAGTTTTTGTCCAAGTGCGCAGGATAAAAAGAAGGTCGAGTTCAGTGCCAAAGACGTAGAAAGTTAGACCCATAACTCGCGGCTACACCGAGACGGATCAAGACAAGAACCAACGGTCTACTGTCAAATTCTATAGCAGATCCAGTGAGCAAATCAAGATTCAGGAGCTCCAGAAAAGAAGAAGACACACAAGGCAGCACAGTCCAGGAATTTGAAGGGCCAATTCCACTTACATACCGCGGAACCGCGGCATTGCGCTCTATTGCCGCGGAACCGCGGCCATTTGTGGCTGTCGATTCCTAAAAATCCCTGTAAGTCTCTCAAACTCTCTTCCCCACTCCTCTGAACTCCACTGAACTGTGTTTTCTGCAGCATTCTTTGCGCAAACTCTCTTCCCCCTTCCAATAAATTGTTCTTGTGCAGGATTCTTTGCGCCGTGCTAAAAAATAAAAAATTGATTGCAGTTGATTGTTACTGCTTTGCATATTTGAATCGAACTTTAAGGGGCTTGAAACCAATCCAGATTGGGTGGGGATTTCATCACCCTTCCCAGGACCCCAGAAATCACAAAAGGTATATGCATTGACCATTATTTAATTAAAAAATACTAGACTCAGCCCTAAGGACGTCGCGCTCAATAGGACATAGGACTGGTTATAGGCATCGGCCGTTTATCCTATCCTGACTTTGCGCTGTCTAGGCAAGTGTGTCGAAGGCAAGTGGTTACTTAATTAGGACCACTACTTACGTAGTGGGGAGCCTCCCACTTACCTGGCACTTACCTGGCCGCAATTGGCGGAGAAGAGACGGTTTGAGGTCCTATTTCTAGCCCTTTGGAACAGTTAGGAGCTGTCTAGCTGACCTAGGTGACCCTAGATCTAGGTGTGATTGTGCATATTTTGTCTGTGATTGTTTGAAGCCGTAAGTCCGTACAGATTTATGTAAAGCTCTTTCTAAAAAAAAAAGAAAAAAAAAACACAAAACAAAAACTTTTATAAAAACTTGCCCTTTGTCGCCCAAAATCCCAATTTTTTTTTCACCCACCACCCATCGTATTTCTCCATTGACGTTTTCTTACCCTCACCTTCTCCGCTTTGACTACACTAAACTAGTTTAGTGTATGTCCGGTTGGACTCGGGACACTAGTGCCCGCCTAGTCCGCGTTACGTTAGTCGCTACCGACTACGCGATCGACTCAGACGTCGAAACTCCTTCCACGCCTCTTTCACGCTTACCTTTGCCGGTCAACTCCGATGTTGACCGGAATTCTGTTCATACATCCTCACCTTCACCATCACCAACCTCTTCTTCCGTGATGTCAGGATTTAATCCAAACATCCTGTTTCGCCCAATCAGAGCAAACCTCTGTTGAAATTCAAAATTCAAAATTTGAAGCAACGCGCCACATGTCAGGCGCTGATACGTCAGCGCAGCGCCCAAGAAGGCGCGCCCAATCAGAGCAAACCTCTATTTTTATAAAGCAACGCTTCAGCTGCGCAAGCACTGCGCTGCGCGACACGTGTCAGCGCAGATGCGCTAGCGCAGTTGCGCTGCGCTCTGCGCTGCGCGACACGTGTCACGCGCTGGGGCATCTGTGCCAAACAGAATTAAATTTCCAAGAAATCTTTTCTGTTCTTGTTAAAACAAGAAGATTTTCTTCTGCAAAGCAGAAGCTCTTGGATCAAAGATCCAACGGTGGGGAAAATTCCCCAAATCACTCAGAGAAAAATCTCTTTAACAAATTTAACTAATTTATGGGCATTATAAAAAGGACCCTAGGCCTCAATTAAAAAGGAGGAACATCTTTATAAAAAAAAAAAGAAGAGAACTCTTGAGAACTTCTCAAGAACAACAGAAGGTAAAAAACCTTTAGGAAAAAGAGAAAATTCTCTTATGGACAGATTATTGATCTAAGAACAAGATCAATAATTTTAAATAAAAAAAAGAAGTAATAATAGTGCTTTGCATTTTTTTTATGAACCTCTGGTTCTTGAAACAAAAAAGAAAAATTTATTTTCTTTGATCTAAATTAGATCAAGAAATCAAATAGTGCTCTGCACTCCTGTTCTTGAATCTAAAAGATTCTTAGTGCTTTGCACTTCCAAACTGCGCTGTTGCGCTCTTGGGAGAGCGCCACGTGTCAGTTACAAAACAACTTGCGCTCTTAAAATAGAGTTTTGCTCTCTGGAATTGGCGCAACTCACCAAAGCGCGCCACGTGTCAGCAGCGCAACAGCGCAGCGCATTAGCGCAGCGCACTGCGCTATTGCGCTTGCGCTCACCAGAGCGTGACACGTGTCACCACCATATGAGTTTGCGCTCATTACTTAGCGCAAAGCGCCTGACAAGCCACGTGGGGCACTGTCAGAGTATTTAATGCTCTGCATTATTAAAGAAAAGGGACAGAGCCCAATTAAAAGGCCTAACAGGCCTAATAAAAAATGCTATGCATTTTAAAAAGGGGGGGCAAAGCCCAAACAAAAAAATAGATGCTCTGCGTCATTTAGAAAAGGGCAAAGCCCGACCAAAACAAGAATAATGCAGTGCATTACTAAAAAGGGGTAAAGCCTTAGCACAGGCCAAAGAAAAAAAAATATATTGAAACTGGATTTAGCCCAATTTTGGCCATAAGTCCTTAAATTAAATTGACTGAGCAAAATTGCTCTCTTAAATCAATTTACTACCGGTTCAAGGGTATATCTCCGAACTCCTCTGACACCTGTCGTTGTAATCCTTCAACGACGTCAGAGAGGTGACGGGTCCCGACGACCACGTATGAATATGGACTGTGGGGTCTTTAAACTCGTGGACCGAAACGTCCCTAAACTAATATCGGACCGAAACGTCCCTAAACTAACGGTGGACCACTATGTCCTTAAACTGGTATTGGACCACCATGTCCCTAAACTGGCACAATAGAGCCCAAATGCTCTTTTGTCGGATCTAAACGATCCTGTTAAGTCGATCTTAGTCCCAAATTGGACTAACGTATCCTTAACAAACGATTAAGTTGATCTTAGCCTTAAATATGGCTAACGTGTCCTTAAATCAAACCTTCAAACAAACTTTAGTCCCAAATTGGACTATAGATCTCTCAACCAACTTTGGTTCAAGGGTACATCTCTGAACTCCTCTGATAGTTGTCGTTGTAATCCTTCAACGTCGTCAGAGAGGTGACGGGTCCTGACAACCACACATTAATACGGACTGTGGGGTCCTTAAACTCATGGACTTATGCGTCCTTAAACCAATATCCGCCCCCAAAATGGGAATGTTAGACCACTATGTCCCTAAACTGGAACAATAGAGCCCAAACGCTCTTTTGTCGGATCTAAACGATCCCGTTAAGTTGATCTTAGTCTCAAACTAGACTAACGTATCCTTAACGAACGTTTAAGTTGATCTTAGCCGCAACGCGACTAACGCATCCTTAAACTAAAAACACCAAACCCAAATCTAAGTAAATACGGATTTGGACTAATCCACGTCCTACGGGCGACGGCATTACTCAGTCTCCGTATACAATCCACGGGCAACCACAAACAAAACGAACACACACGACACGAAGTGAAATTCTGGAGAAGGAGAAAGTTGTTACCGCGATGCGGTAGCGTAATTAACTGTAGGGGCTTGCGCCTGCAGGGAAGAGCGTCCCCACAATCAAAAACCCCTCAAGCGAGGGGGAATCTGACGAAGTCTGCTACATCGGCCGCATCCGTCTAAACCTCCGATACACGGTGCCATAAATCAACTTGGCATCTTCGGAGAGGTGGACGGATAAAACCAAATAGCTTCTGCCCTGAATCTCAGCGTCAGGCCATCGCGGTCCTGTGCGCCGTCTTTCGGAGGGGAACAGATTCTGGCACGCCCGGTGGGACCTTTTCCTCTTTCCACTCCACACTTCGTGTGTCGTCTTTGCGAACCAATCGCGGTTTGTTAATGGTTGCCTTCGGATTTCAAGTTACTAAGATTTGGTCTTTTGCCTGACAGAAGAACTCAAGATTCAATGGCATTTAACTGCACCAACTGCTCAAAATGCCACTGCAACAGACGCTCTACCTCATCAGGAGGTATAGTATATAGGCCCCAAGCGGCTTCCTTCCTCACTCTGCCAGTAGACCAGGTGACCCGAGCCACCACTGGTCTGTTCTTTGGGACCATGATCCCACCTACAAGCTTCCCTACGCCAATACCTGCACCGGAAGTGAACAAGAAGTCGGTCTTCGACCGGCTCACTGCTACGACGACCCCTGTCAACGGGTCGCCCACTATCAAACTGATAGCCTCTGTTTTCACTAGGCTAAATCGGAACTATAAATTGGCTGTCCCGAGGAAGGCAATAAATGTTGCTCCAGAAGTCGTCAAGGCGGCTTCCCATGTCAAAGAGTCAGTCTTTTCAAGACTGCCGATTCCTGCTCCTGCCCCTGCTCAAGGATCCGTCTTCGGCAGGTTGAATATCACCCCTCAAAAGACAACCTCAGTCTTTAAGAGGTTAACACCGGCGGCGCCTCATTCAGACAGGGGGCAAAAAGAAACTATCTCAATCTCTGAGCCAATCCCAACGGCTCGCCGTGCTCGACGTCGCCATTGGTAACGAGTAAGGAAGGCAGGGGGCAACTCCCCCTCAGGGCTAACTCCATCGGCTCCAGTGTTGGAAGTCAACATTGCTGTTCCAACTGGGAACAGCTTTGAACTGCTGAGGAGGGTGCGTAAGAACTCTCCAACCGCTACCTTAAAAAGATCTCCGCCACCTGTGGAGAGAGTTACGGAAACGAAGCAAGAACAGCCCCCTTAACGGCTGTCCTCAAGAATTTATAAAGTTTGGCGGAGGGTTCAAGACTCCGTGATTGACCCAGGTCACTCTCGTCACCAGAAAAAGGCGAAGGTGGAAAAAGACAATGACCATCCCATTAAACAGCGGGGGACAGCAGCTGCCAGGATGCCCACTTCGACGGTTCCTTCAACCTCAACGACCCACAAAAGAAGGAGGCCAGAGAAAACTCCTGCGTCAGTGGCAAAAGTTAAAAATGGCGAACCCAAACGCCCTAAGTCAGGGGGCATGATAGTTCATACAGTTTATGTAGCATCGGGAAAGGAGGATAGCCGCATGTCAACAGGTCATAGACCGCACACGAGGCAGTAACCAAGGCTCAGCAGCAGCAGCAGAAGCTCCAAGAAATGATGAACGCTATGGCCGCACTTACAGGGCCAAAAGAAACCCCTGAAACATCCTCGGACGAGCGTCAAGAACAAGAAACGGACGCTGAATTCCTTCGTCACGTACTGGAGAAGAAAGATAAAGAAGCTGCAGAGCAGGCAGCCAACATAAAGAAAATGGCCCTCCTGTTCCAGGATATGGTGGGTATGATGATTCAACAAGATCTACCTGCTGAAGATCCCCCAATCATTCTTGCAGATGATAGGGGAGAGACGTCGAATCCTCCACCAGTTCTGTCCACAGCTAAAGAGGATACAATCTCCAAAGCTAATTTGGATGAATACATCGCCCAGCAAATACGGGTTCATCATGCAACCGAAACAGCCGGCCAGGTCGTGAAAACGGGGCGGCCATATCCAAGTTGGTACGATCAAATCAAGTACCCACCCGGTTACACAATTTCCAAGTTCCATATCTACAAGGGGACGGGCAATCCGTACCAGCATGTTGCCCAGTTCAGGGCACTCTGCGGCAATACCGGTGGAGATGACAAGCTTTTACTTCGCCAGTTTGTTGGAAGCTTATCGGATACGGCGTTCGAATGGTACTCTGAGCTCCCGAATGACTCTATTAAAACCTTCGCGGAGATGGAGCTGTTGTTTACTCAGCATTTTGCAAGCGCTAGTGAACGTACCCCGATGACAGCACTGATTAACGCCAGGGTAAAACCCGGCGAGACGTGGGTTCAGTACGCTATACGATGGCGGAACTTATGGTCAAAGTGTGAGCAGCGCATTGAAGAAGCTCCCGCGGTGGGTATGTTTGTGGGAACCCTCGATCCACAAGCAACCATCTCGCAGTTTATGATGTTTTTCAAGCCGACTACCTTCCAGGTTTTGATTGACAAACTAGCGCAAATGGATCAAATGGGCCATAAACCCCCTCTTCCAAGGCCAGACACCCGAAATGATAAAGGAAAGGGAAAAGCGATCATCGTCGCTAATGCTCAACAACAACTGAGCGACTCGAAGCCGGTTGCTCGTCAAAATAATACGCGACCGTATGTGTCCCTTGAGGATAGGATGGGACGTTCTTATTCCTTTTCTTGTGATAAAACGAGGAGGTTATTCGAGCTGGCGTTGCGCAACAGACTCATAAATTTGCCGGATCCAAAACGTCCGTTGCAACCAAGTGACGTCAACCAGCCCAACTACTGTCCTTATCATCGAGTACTAGGCCATCCGATCGAAGATTGCTACGTTTTCAAGAATTGGCTTGAAAACCAGTACCGACAGGGCAAGTTCGCGTTATCTGACAAATGGAAGGTGAATCCCCGCAGCCCCACACCTGTAAGGGGACGAATACGCCGGGGGAAACATGCTCCGTCATTGAAGAAGCTCCTTGGGAGGTCGTATTATCAGCCAAGACAAAGAGGATGTTAAACGATCTTCAGACATGTCCAGCGATCGAGTGGAAGAACCCGTTGGAACCGCAGGTCATTGAAGGGGTGTTGAAACCACGTCCAACTCCAAGGACCGATGGTGGCGGTTCAAGCACTTGCAGCCAGCCGTCAAAATCTTCGAAAAAGAAGAAGAAGAAATCTAAGAAGCCCGTGAAGCCTGGTAACAAGCGCACGGACTTACAAAAGCGAATTGACGCGCTGGATGAATACAACCAAAAGACACGGACTCCCATTACGCTCCAAGAGTTCCTCAACCACGTCTTTCAAGAGGAAGGAGAAGGAGAAAGTTCGTCAGATGAAGCTGAAGAATGCGTCGCGAGCTGTCATATGATTTCCCATTCGATCACGAACGATGAGGAGACTCCTTGCACCGAAAAGCTGGGGGCAGATCCTGAACCAAAAGTTCTGGGGCCACCAGAGGAAATAATCGACGCATTCCTTAATGAAGCTCGGTTGAAAAGTAAAGCTGATCGGGAGCGCGAGGTGGCTATATTTGAAAGGGCTAAGCGCCAGCGACTTGATGAAGGAGCTGAGACGATCCCGCTGGAGCAAAACACCTCCGCTACCGACAAAAGCCAATTCAAGATAAAAAAGAAGTTTGCTAAGGCCATGTCAATGGGTATGAAGCTACCATCCTCCGAAGAAGCAATTACCGGTGAAGCGAAAATGCACCCGTCTTATTGCTTGTATCATCAAAAGATTTCGCACCCCACTCAAGAGTGCAAAGCTTTCGATAGATGGTGGCAAGGATACGTTGCTCACCGACAACACTTTAAGCGGGAAAAGCGTAAAGCTCGTCGAGAGCAAATAAATATGACCGAAAGGCTTAAAAGAACTGCTGGCGATTGTCGCATGGTTAACACCGGTGGATCACAAGTGCCTACATTCGGGAGTGATTCTGATGAAGAGCTAGAACTTGCCCCTCTCTTTAAAGAGTCCGCTTCAAGAAAAGAAGAAGAACCGAAGGTCTGCGAAAATATCCGGCTGCGGAATCGGACGCTGCCTGAAAAGTGCCTCGGACCGTTGAACAGAAAAGATGAAGGGAAAGAAAAGGTCTTTGAAGATATCGTCTTAGATGACCAAGTGGTAGAAGAGCTAGCCGCCAAGGACCCGCCGAAGAAGAATACGGTGGATTACAACGTCTTAGCACATCTAAGGAAGCTGCCCTCACAGCTCAGCATTCTTGACGCCCTTTTGCTATCAAAAGAGGCGAGAGATTCGTTGATTAAGGCGCTCCAAGATCCGGAACAATTCCAAGCATGCTTGGCCGAGGAAAAGATGAAGGATGAATTGGAGGAAGTGCACACGGCCGATATCACTTTTGGCGATGAAGACCTTCTACTTGGGATGTGCGAACATAATCGCCCTCTCCATGTCTCGGGATACTGCCATGATATAAAGATAGGCAAAATCCTGATTGATAATGGGTCGTCTGTTAACCTACTCAACGTGCGGGTGTTGAAAGAAATCTGCATGAGCGTCCAGCACCTTGCTCGTGACAAGATCACCATTTCCGGATTCGACTCTCAATCGTCAAAGACTCTTGGATCTGTGATACTGACGCTACGCTTCGGGCTACTCGTCACGGACATTAAGTTCCCCGTCATAGACGCCAAGACATGTTACAACGCTTTGCTCGGCCGACCATGGTTACACGAGTACAACATCATCCCTTCTACACAACATCAATGTATGAAGTATTTTAAGGACGGTTTCGAGTATACCGTGACGGGAGAACTGAACCCGTTATCTGTGAACGAGGTCCGCAAATACGAATATGCCAAATACTTCTTGCCGGATTTTGAAGACACGGAGAAGTGTCACAAGCCGGAGAATAAAACTAATGCCACCATCCCTGTCTTCGGCAGTGATACCGAGGAGGAAGAGGAGATCGTTTATTCGGGTCCGCCCCAACATAACAAGCCAGGACCGTCCACTCCTACATTGGTCTTTGGTAGCGATTCGGAGGATGAGGTCCATGTCGTATTCTCTGCTCGACCTTCAATACAAGCTTCCGCTGATGAAGAGCAAAGTCTGCAAGTCGCCGTGGTGCCGCCTAAACATCATAAAGAACTGGACGCACTTAATATCTACAGTGTAGAAGAGCCGCGGACATTCTATATCCCTCCCAGGCGAGAAAACGAGAAAGCAATTCTGTTTTACCGCTCTGAAGAAACCAATGTGAAAAAAGAAATCTGGCATGGCGCAGATCCTGCGCTCGACAGGCTTCAGCTTATCCGTCTTCCCAGATATTATACAGAGGGTTTGAAGAAGCTGCTGAAACGCCAGGGGATATCCTTCAAACAGACCGTTAGAGAGGCCAAATTCTATGACAGGGTCTGGAACATTCCCGGGACCCAACGCAAACTGCCTAATGGGAGAATGGAAACAAGAGGGCTTGGATACATCCGGTCAAAGAAACGAGAGTTACTACCCGGCTGCTACGTCGTGTATGACCTTGATGAAGAAGCGGATGCTCAATGGGAGGACGCTAATCCTAAGCCAGTGAAAGTTCCAGATGCAATAGAGCCCAGTCCGTCGTTCGAGGAACAAATGGACAGACTTATAAAGAAAGCTGGTCAAAAGGTCCGAGATGATCACAACCGTGAGACGGCCATCTACGAGAAAGCCAAGATGCAACGCCTTCTCCAACAGGCCGTAAAGGATGAAAATGCCGCTCCTTGTCAACCCGTTATAAAGAAGGCTCAGCTCAAAAGCAGAAATGAGTCGAAAGGCCAAAAAGGCACTCAACAACAACAAAGCAGGGCTAAGAAGCCACGCAAACGGGAGTCGAGCGTTATTGATCTATCCCTTATGAAGAAAATAGGGCGAGCATACTCGTTTCCTCGGGACAAGACGAAGAAGATACTTGACCTTGCTCTAAAACATCAGATGCTTACACTACCGGAGACTAAGCACCCCGGACGAGCAGGCGAAGTCTCACATCTGGACTATTGCTCTTACCATCAAGTAATAGGGCACCCTCTCGAGGATTGCTTTACCTTCAAGAATTGGGTCGAAGATCAGTATCAGCTTGGCAAGTTCGCTCTGTCCGACAACTGGAGGGTAACGCCACCATAAAAGCATGAGCCCAAGGCCACGAAAGAGGAACCAGTTCCATATTGGGATTGGAAGCGAATTCGCACCTGTCACATGATTACAATATTAAAAGAAGAGCCCGAGGACATAGATAAGCTCCCTTGGTGCTTCGAAAACAGCAGCGACGAGATAATCTCAGAATTCCCACCAGCGCCAAAAGAGCTGGAGGATGGAATCCATATCACTGCAGATAACCTTAAGAAGATTGAGTTGGGGACGGTAAACGATCCGCGACCGACATTTGTCAGCGAGCTGCTGTCTGAAGAGAGGGTGGCTGCGTTAAAAGACGTCCTTGTACAGCATAAAGATTGCTTCGCATGGAACTATTCCGAGATGCCGGGACTAGATCCAGAAGTTGCTGTACATAGACTGGCGATATCCTCAGGTGTCAAGCCAGTCAAACAAGCGCCGAGAAGAATGCGGCTCGAGCTCGAGATGAGCATCAACGCTGAAGTCAAAAAGCTGATAGACTCCGGCTTTATCCAGGAGGTTCAATACCCTGAATGGATTGCTAATATCGTCCCAGTGATGAAGAAAAATGGGACGGTGCGCATATGCGTGGACTTTCGGGATCTCAACAAAGTCTGCCCAAAGGATGATTTCCCAGTACCAGTCACCGAACTGATGATAGACAATACGTCCACGCATGAGGTTTTCTCATTCATGGACGGCTCATCAGGATATAATCAAATAAAAATGCATCCTGAAGACCAGAAACATACGGCTTTCCGGACTCCTTTGGGAATATTCTGTTACAAGGTGATGCCCTTCGGTTTAAAGAACGCCGGTGCCACCTACCAAAGGGCCATGACGAAGATCTTCGATGACCTTATACACGAAATCGTCGAATGCTATATCGACGACCTCGTTGTTAAAAGCAAATCATATGAGGAACATCTCGAGCATCTGAAGACCGTATTTCAACGTCTTCGACAATACAATTTGAAGATGAACCCTCTGAAGTGTGCATTCGGGGTTTCCTCGGGCAAATTCCTGGGATTCATCGTTCGACACCGAGGTATCGAGATAGATCCGTCCAAGATCAAGGCAATCATGGAAATGCCTCCGCCGATGACTCTCAAATAGTTGCGGTCTCTCCAAGGGAAGCTTGCATACATACGGCGATTTTATAAGTCGATGTACTACACCCCAATACTTGTGGGGAGGCGGAATTTTCAAAAACGAACTTGTTTAGTGAACAAACATCGACTAACCGCTTGAATCGAAGCTAAACGATAACTAACCAAACACATAGATATTTTAAACTACTATGCTTAGGGATTATACCTAACGAACCAAGTCCTTCGGCTTTACGATCTCCTCGTCCTCCTCGGCCTTCTCGATATAGTAGATGATCCACCCGAGAGCAAAACTCCAAGCTTAGCCTCTAAACTTGAGGCAACCAACCTTCTTGGATTGCTAATCAAAAAAGATAGATGAGATAGAGTGAGGGTTATGGATTGTTTTAGTCTAACTAATCCTTGTTCTCAACACATGAGAGGTGAGGATTAGGGTTTGAAGAGAGAGAGCTTGAGGAGAGAGAATGTGTGTATGATTATTGAATAAAGATTATGAGTTATCATAATATATATGAAGCATTTACTTTTATCAAGAAAAGAAAAATAAGTGATGAATAATCATGCTTCATAAATATCAAGTGGTGATTCATTATCATGAGTCATTAAGTATTTATGATGCATTAATGACAATGATGAATCACTCTCATGACTCACTAATCTCATTCAATGTATATGCCACCTAAACCTCCTTAGTCACCATCTTCTAGAAGCTTCTCGCGTAATTACGAGAACGCCCCTCCGATCCGCAAAAATACGGAAAAACTTTAGACTGTATAAATCCAATAACCGGATACCAGTAACTGGCTTAAACCAAAGCCGACTGGTAAAAACTGTCCAAACGACGTAAGTGTGTAAACACACATACGCGTCCGAACCCTTTGTCGTAAAACCATACGACCTCTATATCGTTTCTCCTGGAGTAGGAAACTCTCTGTGTGGGACTCTAGAGACTCGACTACTACGCTGGCAGTGGGTTTAACCACAGACCGCAAGCGGCACTAGCTGTACGTAACGGTCCCCAGGTAGATGTCGATAAGAAGGCCGATGAGGAAACCCATCCGAACTCCTACTGAGTCTGATGTGACAATCTCCATACAGTCCGGTCCGTTCATCTTAGACTATCGCATATCGGGCCTAGGGGGCGGCAAGCGTCAGTCCCCTAATAGCGGTATAAGTCGTGTCGGAGGGAAGCCCATTACACCCTGAGAAACTACTGGAACCTACCAGCAAATCTCGCTTGCCCTGGCCAGGGACTTTGCGTAATGGCTCTCTGACACAGCGCGATATCAACTCCCAATACCGGGAGAGACGAATCCTGTCTAACCGCCACTGCCTCCAAGTGCTCGGGACTGCACCCAACTGCTACCTGTTTGCACGACTCCTTTGAGCCGTGGTAAGGTAGCAATCTAAGAACAGTGGGACACACTCGAGGCGAAGTAGCAGTGTCAAGTCTGCGGACTATGCTGTACTCATGTCACCTGGGAACTGTTCGCTGACGACTGGTATAAAACCAACCAACAGTTTCCTGTGAGTCCTGTCCGGTGTACCCGTAACCTAACGAGCACCTGCATACTATCTCCAGTACGACGTACTGACGGTTGTGGGACAGACCATCTCCCCAACTGGGATGAGAAGCGTACACACCAGTCTACTCCGGAGTATCGATGCTCTGTCTCGATAATCCAACGACCAGGGACCTGAATAAGGATGTGCTCATAGACTACCCAGCCCCCACTAGTGTGACTGCCATCACAACGCTGGTAGTCAAGCAAGATCCTAAGAGCTCTATCAATACGTATACTCACATATTAAGATAGAAAAACCAAGTAGCATACTACCATGTTTAGCAAGACTGTTATATACATGTGAATATCCCAAGCTTCCATTAAGTAATATACAAACTAGTATGATACAGTAATGGCCTTCTAGGGCATAAACACTAACAATCTCCCACTTGCACTAGGGCCATGTACTGGCATATCGAAGACCAATGATCTCGAGTAGCCTCTCGAACTGAATCTGAGGTAGGGCCTTTGTGAATGGATCAGCAATGTTCTCTTCAGAAGCAACTCTCCGAACCTCGATCTCCTGACGATCAATGATCTCCCTGATTAGGTGATACCGCCTCAAGATGTGTCTGGACTTCTGATGGGACCTTGGTTCCTTCGCTAAAGCTATAGCTCCGTTGTTGTCGCAATACAGAGGTATTGGATCAACTATGGTAGGAACCACCTGAAGTTCTGTTAGGAACTTCTTCATCCAGACTGCTTCTTTTGCGGCATCGCAAGCAGCTATATACTCCGCTTCCATCGTCGAGTCAGCAACGGTGTCCTGCTTGGAGCTCTTCCAGCACACCGCCCCTCTATTGAGGGTAAAGACATAACCCGACATGGACTTGGAATCGTCCTTATCACTCTGGAAGCCGGAATCAGCAAAGGCCTCCAACCTGAGGTCTTTTCCGCCGTAAACCAAGAACATCTCCTTAGTCCTTCTCAGGTACTTGAGAATGTTCTTTACTGCTCTCCAGTGCATCTCCCCTGGGTCTGACTGATACCGGCTTACCACGCTTAGTGCGTAAGCTACATCTGGTCTGGTGCACAACATCGCATACATTATAGAGCCTACCGCAGAAGCGTAGGGTATAATAGACATGCGTTCCCTTTCCAAATCAGTCTTGGGAGACATCTCTTTGGAGAGGGTGATTCCGTGACAAGCCGGTAGATTACCGCGCTTAGAATCTTCCATACTGAATCTCTTCAGTACAGTGTCGATATACCTGGACTGCGAAAGTCCCAACATCCTCTTGGATCTATCACGATAGATCCGGATCCCCAGAATGTAAGAGGCATCACCCAGGTCTTTCATGGAGAACCTGTGTGACAAGAACCCTTTGACAGATTGTAGCATAGGAATGTCTTTCCTATTAATAGAATGTCATCCACATACAAGACGAGGAATACGACACTTCTGGCTACAACTTTACTATATATGCACGGTTCATCTGGATTTTTGATAAAGTCATATTCTTTGACTGTCTCATCAAAACAGATGTTCCAACTCCGTGATGCCTGCTTTAGTCCATAAATGGACTTAAACAGCTTGCATACTTTCCCGCTGCTCCCACTCTGATTGAAACCCTCTGGCTGATCCATATAGACGCACTCTTCTAAATTTCCATTCAGAAAAGCCGTCTTTACGTCCATCTGCCAGATTTCATAATCATAGAAGGCAGCAATAGCAAGAAGGACCCGAATGGATTTGAGCATAGCCACTGGAGAAAAAGTTTCGTCATAGTCCAAACCAGGTCTTTGACGAAAACCCTTTGCAACAAGTCTAGCCTTATAGGTTTCCACCTGTCCATCTACACCAATCTTTTTCTTGAAGATCCATTTGCATCCTATGGGTTTTACCCCATCTGGAGCAAAGTCCAAAGTCCATACTTTGTTGGTGTACATGGACTCCATTTCGGTCCGCATTGCATCTAGCCATCGTACCGAGTCGCCGCTCTGGATGGCCTGCTGGAAGTCAGTAGGTTCATCATCATCTATGATGCAATCCTCTCTATCCCCATCTATGAGAAAACCGTAGTATCTCTCAGGCGGATGAGACGGCCTACTACTCCTGCGGAGGGGTGCGGGAATGTCCTGTTCTTCTTGAACTCCTGGTTCTACCAAACTTTCAGTAGCAGTTTGTGGTTCTGGAATTTCTTCCAGTTCTACTGCGCTCCCACTCTTCTGATTTTCCAAAAATTCAGTTTCTAAGAAGCGGGCATGACGAGAAACAAAAACCTTTTGTTACTCTGCGTAATAGAAACAATATCCCATAGAGTTCTTTGGATATCCTACAAACTTACACTCTACTGAGTGTGCCTCGAGCTTGTCCGGATGCTGCTTTTTTATAAAAGCTGGACATCCCCATGTCTTCAGGTACTGAAGATAGGGTTTCTTCCCACTCCATATCTGATATGGTGTGGTAGGCACAGTTTTGGTTGGAACTCTGTTCAAAAGATATGTCGCTGATTCTAGCGCATAACCCCAGAAAGATCGCGGTAACTCAGCATTACTCATCATGGATCGTACCATATCCAATAGGGTTCGATTCCGTCTCTCCGATACACCGTTGTGCTGTGGAGTGTATGGAGGAGTAAGCTGAGAGAGAATTCCTTTCTCTTTTAGGTAACCTAGGAACTCGGCACTTAAGTATTCTCCATCTCGATCAGATCTCAGTGTCTTAATACTTTTGCCTGTTTGGTTTTCCGCTTCACTCTTGTATTCCTTGAATTTCTCAAAGGCCTCGGATTTATGCTTCATTAAGAAGACATGTCCAAACCTAGAGAAATCATCTGTAAAAGTAATGAAGTAGGAATAACCACCTCTCGCATGTGTAGACATTGGACCACATACATCGCTGTGTATGAGTCCTAAGAGCTCGCTCGCTCTTACTCCTTGTCCAGTAAATGGAGTCTTTGTCATCTTTCCTTTGAGACAAGATTGACAAGTGTCATACGTTTGATATACGAACGAGTCCAAATATCCTTCTTTATGCAACTTAGTCAACCTTCTCTCATTGATGTGACCCAGTCTACAATGCCATAAGAAAGCTTTATTTAAATCTGGAGACTTTCTTTTTGGTGTGTTCTGGACATTGAAAATTTGGAGTTGGTTTAAAACATATATACCGTTATTTAGTGTACCGGACCCAATCAAACCATGATTAAGGTGGATGTTGACAACATCTCTTACAAACGTGAAATCATAACCTTTATTTGATAACAAGGAAACTGATATGATATTACACGTTAAGCTTGGTACAAAATAACAGTTATGTAAAACCAAAATGTGTCCACTCGTCAATCCTAGGTGATAATCCCCGACGGACGCAGCTCCCACGCTAGCTCCGTTAGCAACCTTTAGGGTCATATCACCTTCCTTCAGCACTCTACGGTTTCTCAGTGCCTGCAATGAATTGCAAATATGAGATCCTGATCCGGTATCCAATACCCAGGAAGTAGAGTTGATCGACAGACAATTCTCAATTACAAACACACCTGAAGTCGAAGCCACAGCTTGCTTCGGTTCCTGGTTCTTGGCGTTCCACGCCTTGCAATCCTTCTTCCAGTGCCCTTTCCTGTGATAATGGAAGCACTCATCCTGGCCAACTACCGGTACTGCAAACTTTTTCTTTCCCTTCCCTCCCACCTTACTAACACCTCCTCTAGGTTTGGGGACGGCCTTCTTCTTCCTTCCTTTGGCCCTAGCCTTGGACCCGGAAGAAGATGCACCGCCAACAAACATAGCGGGTGTTTCCCTTGCCTTCTGCAAGGTGCCCTCTACACTCCTTAACTTGTTCAGGAGTTCCGGAAGTTCAACTTCTTTTCCTTGAAGGTTGAAGTTCAGGATAAACTGGGCGTAGGTGGGAGGAAGGGACTGGAGAATAAGGTCTGTATATAGCTCATTATCCAAAGTCGTCCCAAGGTCTGCAAGCTCTTCAATATAGCCGATCATCTTTAGGACATGTTCTCCTACTGATGACCCGACAACCAACCTCGCTCAAAACAAGTTCTTAGAGGTCTCGTATCTTGCTATACGAGATTGCTCTCCATAAAGTTCCTTTGTATGGAGAAATATGCCATCTAGGGTCATATCCTCGTGCCTCCTCTGATGTTCATTGTTCATTGAGGCAAGCACGATGCACTTGGCTTTCGCGCAATCTAAATCCCAGGTTTTGCGGATTTCCTTATCCGCATTGCTGGATTTGGGACCAGGGACAGCAGGTGCCGTAGCGGTGAGGATGTACCCCAATTTGTCATAGGTCAAAGCCATTTTGACATTCCGCAGCCAATCTTTATAGTTAGGCCCTGTTAGTATATTTTTCTCTAAAAGTAACTTAAGTCCAGTCATTTTCAGGGTCGCTGCAATTAGGAGAGAGAGAAGAAAACTCTTTAGCATGATGCTCTTGCAAGTTTAGAGTGGTTTTTAGTTTATCTAAACTGGATGGCTCCCACTGTTTTTCGAATCCTTCCTCAAACCATAAAAGAAGAATTAGCCAGGACTATTCTCACTGTACAATACTTGCTTAACCGTTCAGCCAGGCTGGTGTCGGTACTTCGAGGGAGGTTTTCCAACGCTTTCGCGAAGTTCCTTAATTAAATAACCTCTTTTCTCTGGGGGCGTAACCCCGCTGACACTTTTCTGGACACCTACTAGGTTTATAGCATTGATCGTTAAGTGACGAATATCCTGATAAGTAGCATATACTCACAGTAGGATCGAGATCCAAATATCATCGTATGATAATGTTGAAGGAATCCTACCAACATTCATCAAACTCCAAATGGTATGCATCTCTTTGCAAATTTCAGTTTCTTTAGAAATTCCCGATATTGATTTTTGCCCCATGTTCTTATGATCTTGACTAAGGCCCAACAAATCATAAGTCACATGTCAAGTTCTGCCCATCATTATCCTGTTGATTTGAACCCATCCGTATACTCTTGACTAAGGGCCAAACAAAGTAATACGAGTGTCCCAAACCAACTCATCTATCTATGCAACAAATGAATACCCCAGCAGCTACCAATCACTATGTCTTGACTAAGGGCCAAACAAACATAGCTTGAATACTACTGACCATTCATAAGAAATGACGGAGGGCTACGACTGGTTTTGGCGAAACCGTGAACGTAGTGAACTTGATATAACCGAAGGAACCTGATAGCTTTTAAAAGGAGTGGTTAAGTCTCCGCATTTAAAAATATCTGTTTTAAAATTAACCGAGTGGTTTCTTTTAAATTGTTCCAACGATTTAAACTTTGGTTTGTTTTTCTTTACATTATAGATAATGCGTCCCATCATTAACCTATCATTGCAGAAAACAACGAAAATACAACGTCCTCTTATGCCATCCGCATTCGCCACGGGGTCCCGTCATCACCCGTTAGGTTACTTAACTAACGACAGAGCAGGGGCTGGGCTAGCGCGGGTGTAAAACATAAGTGACGTCTAAATAGCTATCATATATAGATATTGTACATTCGTCAGACGCAATAATAGGCATTCCAGATCACAGATGAACTTTATTGGATTTGCAAGTAATCCGTGTTTGTTTCGAGCCTGCAACAAAAGACGGATTACACAGTTGTGATGAATAGCCATTACCCCACCCAAGACCCCAACGGGTACGGCAAACTACCCGCCCGGCAGTTTGTGCACCCCCACCTTGGGTCTGTCCTAGGAGCAAAAACAGTAAAAAGAAATAATACAACGGTGGCTACAACCGCAACCTGGATGTGCCCCGCAAAATAATATTACAACAAATTACATTTACATCAAATGAATTAAATGATAACCCATCACATAACCCCGGCTATACATCACAACAGTCCAACACAGTTCATATGCACAAACAGATAAAATCCATTTCAGAAATGTGCAACCCCCTGCCAACTGACATACTAGCAGTTAGGGGAGGTTTACGAACACATTATACAATCACAGATATAATCCAACAAGTAAATACTGTATAATTTCGATCGATTAAACACTTTTAATCTTGCTCCAATACTGCTCTGTAAACTTGAAACCTGAGCAAAATTAAAAAATACCAGAAAATCCCAAATATCACAGAGAACCAACACAAGAAAAATGAGTCCCTGAATCGTCAACTCGGCGGCGGAAGCGCGGCGGATCGGTGCTATCCGCCGCGGTTCCGCGGCGCCGTAGGCGATTCAGGGGACCAAATTTTGTGTTTGTTCTAATAATGTCATTTTAAGCTTTCTGAACCTCCCTGAAAAATTTTTGGACTTCATTTATAAATCGACAGAAACTTGATATTTTAGGGTTTTCCGGTTTCGTTTTTTCCGTTCGAAATTCATACAAATTTGCAAAAAGGTTATTTATTGTTTAGCGAGGCTCTGATACCACTGTAAGTCGATGTACTACACCCCAATACTTGTGGGGAGGCGGAATTTTCAAAAACGAACTTGTTTAGTGAACAAACATCGACTAACCGCTTGAATCGAAACTAAACGATAACTAACCAAACACATAGATGTTTTAAACTACTATGCTTAAGGATTATACCTAACGAACCAAGTCCTTCGGCTTTACGATCTCCCCGTCCTCCTCGGCCTTCTCGATGTAGTAGATGATCCACCCGAGAGCAAAACTCCAAGCTTAGCCTCTAAACTTGAGGCAACCAACCTTCTTGGATTGCTAATCAAAAAAGATAGATGAGATAGAGTGAGGGTTATGGATTGTTTTAGTCTAACTAATCCTTGTTCTCAACACATGAGAGGTGAGGATTAGGGTTTGAAGAGAGAGAGCTTGAGGAGAGAGAATGTGTGTATGATTATTGAATAAAGATTATGAGTTATCATAATATATATGAAGCATTTACTTTTATCAAGAAAAGAAAAATAAGTGATGAATAATCATGCTTCATAAATATCAAGTGGTGATTCATTATCATGAGTCATTAAGCATTTATGATGCATTAATGACAATGATGAATCACTCTCATGACTCACTAATCTCATTCAATGTATATGCCACCTAAACCTCCTTAGTCACCATCTTCTAGAAGCTTCTCGCGTAATTACGAGAACGCCCCTCCGATCCGCAAAAATACGGAAAAACTTTAGACTGTATAAATCCAATAACCGGATACCAGTAACTGGCTTAAACCAAAGCCGACTGGTAAAAACTGTCCAAACGACGTAAGTGTGTAAACACACATACGCGTCCGAACCCTTTGTCGTAAAACCATACGACCTCTATATCGTTTCGCCTGGAGTAGGAAACTCTCTGTGTGGGACTCTAGAGACTCGACTACTACGCTGGCAGTGGGTTTAACCACAGACCGCAAGCGGCACTAGCTGTACGTAACGGTCCCCAGGTAGATGTCGATAAGAAGGCCGATGAGGAAACCCATCCGAACTCCTACTGAGTCTGATGTGACAATCTCCATACAGTCCGGTCCGTTCATCTTAGACTATCGCATATCGGGCCTAGGGGGCGGCAAGCGTCAGTCCCCTAATAGCGGTATAAGTCGTGTCGGAGGGAAGCCCATTACACCCTGAGAAACTACTGGAACCTACCAGCAAATCTCGCTTGCCCTGGCCAGGGACTTTGCGTAATGGCTCTCTGACACAGCGCGATATCAACTCCCAATACCGGGAGAGACGAATCCTGTCTAACCGCCACTGCCTCCAAGTGCTCGGGACTGCACCCAACTGCTACCTGTTTGCACGACTCCTTTGAGCCGTGGTAAGGTAGCAATCTAAGAACAGTGGGACACACTCGAGGCGAAGTAGCAGTGTCAAGTCTGCGGACTATGCTGTACTCATGTCACCTGGGAACTGTTCGCTGACGACTGGTATAAAACCAACCAACAGTTCCCTGTGAGTCCTGTCCGGTGTACCCGTAACCTAACGAGCACCTGCATACTATCTCCAGTACGACGTACTGACGGCTGTGGGACAGACCATCTCCCCAACTGGGATGAGAAGCGTACACACCAGTCTACTCCGGAGTATCAATGCTCTGTCTCGATAATCCAACGACCAGGGACCTGAATAAGGATGTGCTCGTAGACTACCCAGCCCCCACTAGTGTGACTGCCATCACAACGCTGGTAGTCAAGCAAGATCCTAAGAGCTCTATCAATACGTATACTCACATATTAAGATAGAAAAACCAAGTAGCATACTACCATGTTTAGCAAGACTGTTATATACATGTGAATATCCCAAGCTTCCATTAAGTAATATACAAACTAGTATGATACAGTAATGGCCTTCTAGGGCATAAACACTAACAGATTTATAGCCAATCTTTCAGGCAAGTGCCGTCCCTATAGCCACCTGATGAAGAAGGGAACCCCATTCGTCTGGGATCAAAGATGCCAAAGCGCGCTAGACGAGATCAAGCAATACCTGCAGAACCCGCCGGTGTTGGCTGCTCCGGTTAAGGGAAAGCCTCTCATTCTTTATACAACTGCTCTCGAAGGTTCTTTAGGCGCGTTTTGGGCACAGGAGAATGACCAGGGAAAAGAAAGAGCACTCTACCATTTAAGTCGAGTTCTGCTGGGGGCAGAAAACAACTACTCCCCCATTGAAAAACACTGCTTAGCGTTGATCTTCGCAATAACAAAGCTTAGACATTACGCATTAGCACATGAAGTCCATCTCATTTCAAAGGTGGACCCTCTCAAATACCTAATGTCAAAGGCCATATTGACGGGACGACTCGCTAAATGGGCCCTGCTCTTAATGGAGTTCTCGATAACATACCGACCTCTCAAGGCAGTGAAAGGCCAGGCCATCGCCGACTTCCTTGCTGAGCACCCGATACCTGCCGATTCTCCCCTAAAGTACGATTTGCCAGACAAACATGCGTTTGACGCAATCGACAGTGGTGATACCCGTTGGGAGCTTTATTTCGATGGAGCATCTTCCATGAAAAAGCACAAACAAAGTACGCCAATGATCAAATCGGGAGTAGGCCTTATCTTCGTGACCCCACAAGGAGGAATAATGCGCTTCGCTTTCTCCTTAACAGAACCGAGAACGAATAATGAAGCTTTGATAGCAGGTCTCGAGATTGCCATTGACATGGGAATTGAAAGCCTCCTCATATATGGGGACTCTCAGCTAGTCGTCAGTCAAGTGAACGGCGATTACCAAACATGCAAACCAGAATTGGTAAAATACGGGGAAAAGGTGCAACAACTGCTGACCCAAATTCCCTCCCATACTTTGGAAAGTATACCACGCGCAGAAAATAGCAAAGCGGACGCGTTAGCTAAGCTCGCTAAAGAACTGGCTGACGAGAACCTCGATGAGGTTAGAATCATGGTACAAAGTCGTCGGGTGCTCGCCCCCGCAGAAATACCTCCGGGATCACCCGAAGAAAAGGGAGTGACTGAACAAGCGACCTTACAAATAAAAGACCATGAGAAGGTTGAGGATTGGAGGGAGGTCTTTATAGACTACTTCAAATCCCACCAAATGCCCGAAGATGCATCCGCACGACACCAGCTCATGAAACGAGCTCTGTCTTTTGCCTTCGTCAATGATACTCTATACAAGACGTCATTCGATTCTCTGTGGCTGAGATGCTTAGGACCTGACGAAGCGAAAAGGATCGTCCAGGAAGTTCACGACGGACTCTGCGGTTCTCATCAAGCAGGCCCTAAGATGAAGTTGAAGATAAAACGGATGGGCTACTACTGGCCTACGATGATTCAGGACTGCATCGAATATGCGAAGCACTGCCACTCATGCCAAATTCATAGGGACTTCATCCACCAGCACCCAAATCCACTACATCCAACGGTGGCTAGCTGTCCATTCGAAATCTGGGGGACTGATATAGTCGGCCCCATCGAACCAGCATCGTCTAGGGGACACCGTTTCATCCTGGCGACGACTGACTACTTCTCTAAATGGGCGGAAGCAGTACCGTTAAGAGAGGTGAAGACGGAAAATATCCTCCACTTCTTCAAGACGCATGTCATATGTCGATTTGGAACTCCGCGACGGATCATCTCCGATAACGGGCCAGCTTACAGAAGCCACAAGATCAGTCGCTTCGCACAACAGCATAATATAGACTGAAGATATTCCTCGGTTTATAATCCGCGAGCCAATGGACTAGCTGAAGCCTTCAACAAGACATTAACAAAAATCATAAAGAAAACAGTGTCCCGTAATAAGAAAGATTGGCACGAAAGACTGCAAGAAGCTCTTTGGGCATATCGAACTACATTCAAGACGGCCACGAACACAACGCCGTACGCGTTGGTGTTCGGTACGGAAGCAGTACTCCCCCTCGAGATAGAGTTACCCTCTCTACGAGTGGCAGTCCACTACGAGCTGACGGACGAAGAAAATGCCCACCTTCGGCTTGAGGAGCTTGACGCCCTTGATGAAACTAGGCTCATAGCGCAGCAAAATCTGGAAGCTTATAAAGCAAAGATGATGCGCTCATATGAAAGATTGACCCTACCGAGGACATTCCACCAAGGCGAACTCATGCTAGTGGTCAAAAGGCCTATGATCCCCAATCGCGCCAAGCGGGGAAAATTTGAGCCAAACTATGAAGGCCCGTACATCATAGATAAAGTTTACCAGGGTGGGGCCTATCTACTCATGGACATGCACGGTGAAAGGCCTTTCAGGCCGATAAACGGTCGCTTCCTGAAGAAATACTACGCTTAATGAGCCACAGCCTAGGTCAATGATAGATGACGACGACCATGTCCGCTCGCTATCTTCCTAAGCTCAAGTTTTATAAGCAGTAGCCAGCTTCTCAATGTTGGACCGAAATGTCCTTAAACTAATAGCGGACCGAAATGTCCTTAAACTAATAGTGGACCGAAATGTCCTTAAACTAATAGCAGACCAAAACGTCTTTAAACTAATACCGCAGCATCCTTAGGCTGACGAGATGAATAAAAAAAAATAATAATAAAAAAAATATATATATAATAAATAAAAAACGGTATGTCCATAAGCAAAATGGGCACGGATGAAAACCCGAAAGGGCTCCGTGAGTAAAAACAGCAGGGCTACCGGCGAGTGTTCGTGAAAACCCGAAAGGGCGCGACCTCGTAAAAAAAAAAGAGAGAAAAAGAAAATAAAAAGAATAAAAAAAACGGTATGTCCATAAGCAAAATGGGCACGGATGAAAACCCGAAAGGGCTCCATGAGTAAAAACAGCAGGACTACCGGCGAGTGTTTGTGAAAACCTGAAAGGGCGCAACCTCGTTAAAAGACACTTATAGGGTCCTCTCGACCTTGTGAGGAGAGGCCACCTGCGTGAGATCCTTACGACTCACAAGGGAGCAACACACTTAGGGATCCCCACGATTCCTAGGGAGAAAATACACTCGCGAGATCCTCATGACTCGTGAGGAGAACTCTCTTATGGGACCCTCACGGCTCATAATATTTGAAAGTCTTAAGTCACAGAGACCTAAACCTGTGCTTAAGCAAACCCCCACAGACTTCCAATATTGCCCTACAAGTGGCTCAATACTGACCCTTGTATACAATCCACGGGCGCGAATAAACATTTCCCTAACCAAGTCTCATCCGTGACTGGGGATATGTTTGCATGGTGAATAACCCTTGTAAATCCTCTCGATTTATGAGGAGAAAACCCTCCTGTAGGATCCTTACGACTTACAGAGGAAACGAACACTTAGGAATCCTCACGAGTCCTAAGGAGGAAACACACCTACAAGATCCTCACGACTTGTAGGAAGAAATACCTTTGTGAGACCCTTACGGCTCATGAAGTCAAAAGCCTTAGTCGACAGGACCTTAACCTTGCTCGCTAAGCCATCCTTGTTCGACATCGACAGAGGCAAATGATGATTCGCTCCTGGTAATATCCCAGTTGTAGCGGTGCTGATGCCTAAATCGGCGTCTAATTTCAGGTTTACGGCGAAAGCCAGTAGGCCGCACATGCATATGAAATAGTCGAAATGATGGGGCAACTTGCAATAAAAAGCAGCAAGTAAAAATGTAGGCATGAAAAATAGCCAAAATGATCGGGCAACTCGCAATAAAAAGCAGCGAGTAAAAACAAAAAAATACAGCCGAAATGATTGGGCACCGCGAAAAATAGCCGAAATGATTGGGCAATCGCGACCTTCGCGATATAAAAGCTGAAATGATAGAGCGTCGCGGAGATAAAACAAAAAAATGATGATAAAACTTTGGCCCTACAGTTAAGATCACATCGATCCCTATATACAATCCAAAGGCGTAAACAAAGAGGGAACCATACTTTCCTAACAGGCTCCGCCAGAAGACGAAGCCAAATCTCGACGGTTCAGTCCACCTCCGAAGAAACCAGTGTCTTCAGCAAACTCCTCGACTCACGGATACAAACACTCCTTGACGAGAGCCTCCTGATCCGCGTCGACTCGCAGAGCCACCAGCGTCTCCATAGGAATCCTCGACTCGTTTCAAACCCCAAGGAAACAAATAATCCTTGGCGCTTGGGAAACAAATAATCCCTAGCAAACTCCTCGACTCACGGATACAAACACTCCTTGATGAGAGCCTCCTGATCCGCATCGACTCGCAGAGCCACCAGTGCCTCCGTGGGAATCCTCGACTCGTTTCAAACCCCAAGGAAACAAATAATCCTTGGCACTCGGGAAACAAATAATCCCTAGCAAACTTCTCGACTCACGGATACAAGCACTCCTTGATGAGAGCCTTCTGATTCGCGTCGACTCGCAGAGCCACCAGTGCCTCCGTGGGAATCCTCGATTCGTTTCAAACCCCAAGGAAACAAATAATCCTTGGCACTCGGGAAACAAATAATCCCTAGCAAACTCCTCGACTCACGGATACAAACACTCCTTGACGAGAGCCTTCTGATTCGCGTCGACTCGCAGAGCCACCAGTGCCTCCGTGGGAATCCTCGATTCGTTTCAAACCCCAAGGAAACAAATAATCCTTGGCACTCGGGAAACAAATAATCCCTAGCAAACTCCTCGACTCACGGATACAAGCACTCCTTGACGAGAGCCTTCTGATTCGCGTCGACTCGCAGAGCCACCAGTGCCTCCGTGGGAATCCTCGATTCGTTTCAAACCCCAAGGAAACAAATAATCCTTAGCACTCGGGAAACAAATAATCCATAGCAAACTCCTCGACTCACGGATACAAGCACTCCTTGACGAGAGCCTTCTGATTCGCGTCGACTCGCAGAGCCACCAGTGCCTCCGTGGGAATCCTCGACTCGTTTCAAACCCCAAGGAAACAAATAATCCTTGGCGCTTGGGAAACAAATAATCCTTAGCAAACTCCTCGACTCACGGATACAAACACTCCTTGAGGAGAGCCTCCTGATCCGCGTCGACTCGCAGAGCCACCAGCGTCTCCGTGGGAATCCTCGACTCGTTTCAAACCCCAAGGAAACAAATAATCCTTGGCGCTTGGGAAACAAATAATCCCTAGCAAACTCCTCGACTCACGGATACAAACACTCCTTGACGAGAGCCTCCTGATCCGCGTCGACTCGCAGAGCCACCAGCGTCTCCGTAGGAATCCTCGACTCATTTCAAACCCCAAGGAAACAAATAATCCTTGGCGCTTGGGAAACAAACAATCCCTAGCAAACTCCTCGACTCACGGATACAAACACTCTGTGACGAAAGCCTCTTGACCCACGCAGAGCCACCACTGTCTTTGCGGAAGAATTCCCGGTTCGTTTCAACTTGCAAAATGAAGCCTCAGGCAGCATGGACTAAGAAAGCTTGCTCCCTGAACAATGGGGCCCTGCAAGTCAATCCAAAATGGTCTCTTGCATACTATTCACGGGTCTCACTCTCCGAAGTCGATTTTCCGACAAGGAGGGAAACAACCGCTTACGAATCTTCTCGACTCGTAAGAGGGAAAATTCTCTTATAGGATCCTTACGACTTATAAGAGAAAACCACACTTAGGAATCCCTACGATTCCTAGGGAGAAAAGTCTCTATGAGACCCTCACGGCTTATAGAGTTGAAAAGTCTTAGGCAGCAGATCTAAACTTGCGGCCTAAGCCATCACTATTGCTTAAGAGAGTCAGGATACTCGTTCTGATCATCCGTCAACCATGATTACTAAGGTGGCATGCTGATAATGAAAGAAAGAAAAGACGGAGAAAATGACACATTACAAAAAAAAAGGGGTGTATCTTTTATTCATAAACTTGATTGGGTACAGGATACATTATGTCAAAGAATGAAAAAGTATATATATACATTCTTTTATCTACAATTACAAACGATACAAAGGGGGATAGCTACTGAGGAGGAAGTGTCTTTAGTAAATCCACAAGTTGCTCTCGCACTTCCTTCAGCGCCTCCTCCTGAGAGGCTGCCGTGGCCACCTCCGCTTCCACCCGGGCTCGCTGCTGCAAGAAAGATGAAAGTTGCTCCTCCGCCGCCTTCTGGGCTGCTTCCTGGCTGGGTGCAGCTCGCTCGACAATATCAAGGTGTTGCCTCAATGATAACCCTTCAGAAAGACATTGCAGAAGGCCCTCAAAGACAACCTTCAGCCGTGCGGCGTTGGCCTCCACCCGAGCTTGCAGTTGGGCAGACTTGCTCGAAGTCTCACCTCGCTCCTTACGTCTTGAAATGACTTCTTGTTCGAGGTGATGGAAGTAAGGAGCACTCTGCTCAATCCACGCTGTTCTTTGATTACTGGCAGCCAAGGCCTCGGGAGCGGGACGCAGCGACTCCAACCGATGCAGGCGGGCCTCGATCTCCCTGCAATGGTTAACCCAAGATGTGATGATACCCTCGTCGTGAAAGTTCACGAGTATCACCAGCATCGGGTTAACCGCTATAGCAAAATCCGCAGCAGGGGTAGGGGTCTCGACGTCGAGCTCCTCAATGTAATCGCTCAACATACGTAAGCTGTTTGCGGCGCCTTTCGAAGATGGACGTCTCAGGTAAGGACCTGCTGGCATTATGATGCGAGATTCAAAGGGCGCCGAGACCGGAACGACAGTTGAAGAGAAACAGGATGTGATCAGATAACAGTTCTGAAAATAAAAAAGGAAGACTTTATCAATGTGATAGTCGCTGTACCAGCTGAGGCAGGTGGCAGAGCCGGAAGAGTCGGCAACGCAGCCCGTCTTTCATCCCCTCCTTCGATCTGTAACACTGCAGTCGAGAAAAAAAAGGGGGGGTTTAGAAATAATCCCATCGATAAAGAAAGAAGGATGTCATTGGAAATCATGCTCACCAACGCCACCAGAGGAAGAGGCAAGCTCGGACGGGAAGGAGAAGTGTGGGAGCAACATCTGGTAAAGATGGTCAAAAAGTACTCCTAAAAAGACACAACGGCATGACTTTAGTACATGCACTATACATCTGAAAGATAAGACTAATAAGTTGCAAACCCAAACCTTCCAACATCTTAGACGGTATGAGAGAGGGTTGGGAGGTAACCACCGCCAAGGCAGTCGTTGAAGGCGCTCCTTCAAGCAGTGGGGCATCGCCGCTGGCTGCACCTGCGTTACAAGAAAAGTGAACTTATCAGAAAGGATTGTAAAATAAGAAAGACAGTAACCTAAGGTTTACCTGAGGAGCTCCCGGCCGAAACAGAAGCGACTCCCTCCTCTATCGACATGAGGCCACCGCCCGTAGCCTCATCACCCGACTCGATGGGGACCGTCGTCGTGCTAGCGCGACCAGGAGACGGCAGGAGATCGTAAGCAGGGAGGGCAATGATTGGAGCGTTGCTGGATTCTTGGAAGGAAGCGGCTGACTCTTCCCCAAGAGTTGTACCCATCTCACCCGCAACTTCTTCGAGCTCCGCCGTCTCCATCGGCTCATCCACTGTCACCACGAGGTCGCCGGCCTCAAGCGCCTCGTCCACCACCAGCCTCGGCTCAGTTATAATGATCATATCATCTGCCACCACTTCAGGTTCGGCATCAATGACCTTCTCGGTGGTAGGCCCCTCGACCTCCACTTCAGGCACCAAAGCCACAACGACATTGCCCACCATCGGCTCGAGTTCGGCAGGTACCGCCTCCTCTGTTTCTTTGGGATCAACGGTTTCCGCCTCCCCCTCGATCGGACTTGGCCCTGCAAGATAAGAGATATAAGGACCAACGACATTAAAATCCTTATAACAAAAACTCTGAGAGAAACTTTACCTGAAGTGGATTTACCGTTTGCGCTCCGAACTGCGCGCGCCACCTCTCTGCGGGCAGTGGATAGGGCGACAGGGGCCTCTTCGGATGGAGTATCAGCGCGAGGGACGGTGCTGGGGCCCGCTCCCGCAGCCAAGGCAGCCCGGCGCGCCTTCGCCTCACGCCTTTGTCGCTTCCTTTCTTCCCGGGCTGTCGCGATGGACCTTAGTGACGCCTCCTTCAAGGCGTCGTCATCCTCGTTCAGGGATGCCTCAAGAGCCTTTAAGGCATCCTTCATCGGCTCTTCAAGACGAACCTCCTGCGGTGGCCCAGAGGAAGCGGGAACATCGGCAGCTGGTAAAACATCTGCGTCGCTTGGTGGGAACGGCATTGAGGTTTCTGCAATAAAAAGAGAAAGGTTAGATCAACCATAACACAAGGGAGATGGAAACTTGATGGATTAAAACTTACTAAGGCCCATAGACGCTCCAAGACGTTCATCCTCCTGGAAAGTCTTCAAAGAAGCGGCGATGGCTTCTTCATCAGTGATGCCTGTCGAAAGGAAAGAAAGAAAAGCGTTAGTCAAAGGCAATGAAGAGGATATGTTGCAATAAAGAAAAGGCGACTAATAGTTACCTGATTGCGCAAGCTTGGCCAGCCACGCGTCACGCTTTGCCAACCACGCCGCAGTTTCGAGAGTGGCTTCCAAGTCTGTATCGTCCGGCGGCGGCATCATTAGTCCTTCGTTCGTCCCGTATTCGATGAGGCCCTCGGCATAGGGAGCATGGGGTTCCTGACCGAACACGACGTCCGCAGCGAAGAGCGACTTCTTTTTCTTTTGCCCTCCAACCCTAGGCTCACGGGGGATCGACTTCCGTTTAGCAGCCACTTTAGGACGACGGGTCCCGATGTCGGCACCCACGCCAGACTCCGGCGAGGGTACAACTACTGTCTCCATTGGAGCACAGGATGCGGGAGGTGCATCTGCGATATCAGGGAGCGGCAGCTCACGTGGAGGGCTTGGCACACGTGATGGTCTGCCCCCGGCATCTTTTAGAGGAGGAGCCACCAGGATCCTTGGCGCTAAGGGAGCGTTACGGTTGGCGCCGAGGGGTACTTCTTTACGGTCGATCAACACTCGCCTCTCTTCCTTTATAACAGCCCCCGTCACATGATTGTACCACTCTTTATATACATTAAGGAGTCGTGGAGCACAGGCCGGCGTGCTGATGAAAAAACGAGAACCCGTGTTCAAGCGCATGAAGTGATGTAACGCATTCTCCATCCCTTCTTCATTGACAATGGGTTCCAATAAGAAAGCTTCCAAGGGTACCCCTTGATCGTAACCCAGTTGTTGGGCAAAACGATGCGGATTATATCTCATAAAGACTGCTGCACCGCCCTGCCTGAAGACTAGGAAACCCGGTCTAATAGAATACAAATGGAGGATCTCCCGGGCCGTTAACACTGAAGCTCCATCCTTGAAGGAATCCTGTAATGGTCGCACCGCAGTGGTGGACACTTTTCCAATGGTTAGTACCTTATCGATGAAGGACATCCCGACTCCAACGGTGTGAGGGCGAAGCAGCAAACCCCTAGCGTTCCGTGGCGAAGGGGTCACGATTGATGAGCCAATCAACTGTATAATGCGAGGAAAACCGCACTTGTCAAAGAATGAAGGCCTTTTATGCATGCCAAAGACACCCGCCGTATGCAGCTCGAGCCACGATGCAAAGTAGTGCATCGGGAAGACTACGTGCAATACTCCGGGCTCATTGGCATCCGCTGCTCGGCTGAGGCCGTGATATAGGTACGCCAAGCCAGCGATCCCCACAGCCACCTTTACCCCGATGACTATTCGGTGGGCTGGGTAGAAGACGGAAGGCCGCATGCGATGAGAGTGCATTGGAATCGCGAACCAACTCAGCCACAGTCCGAGAAATCCTAAAAAGAAGGCCTCCTCATCCATTCCAGGGGCCGCAATTTCTGCAAAGGACATGGTTGGGGAGTTATGAAGAAAAAAGTCTTTTTGGTCTGTGTCTTTCGTTGGCAGGTTACCCAAACCTAAACCGAAAGGGTCATCCAGGGTGGCAAACTTGGCAAACCCCGATGAAATGATGCTTGGACGAAGGAAACGAGCAATGAAGTCCTCAAAGTTAACCCCCCGACTCCCATGTTCGATAAAAATGGACTCGTAGATGTTCAACACCTTGATCAAGCTCGGGAATTGGTGTTGAACGGCATTTTCCGGCGTGATTCCCCTTACCATCGGCTTAGCACCGAAGACGTACTCATCTGTCGGGAGCAACTCTTCATAGTGTTCCCCCATGACTGGTAGGCCAGATACCTCCGCGAATTCCTCCAAAGAGATGGACACTTCCCGATCCATGGCAAGGAAAGTGTGGGTGGGAATATTCCATTGCTCCAAGAAAGCCTTGAACCACCAGGTGGGGAGCGTAGGATATTGGAAGAGAGAGACGTAGACCGCGGTGTACAGTCCTAATCTTATCAACTGCGACTTCTTCGTCGACAGGATGTACCGGGCCCACGGCAGATAGCCAATCGGGTGACGGGGAATCAAACCCAGGTTATATGATTGCCCCCAGGGTCGTGCTTCTCCCTGACAAATACGGCGTCCTAAGATATCCAAGACCATGGGACGCTGAACCGGAACCGCATCCATAGCCGGATGAAGAAAGCTGTTCGCGGTCCAGTCTATCATCTCCACGGCATACTGCACTGAATGTGGGGTAGCGTAGTGAATTGCCGTGATGGGTTCTGACGGTACCACGCAGGTGAAGCTCCGTCGGCCCATGATGATCTGATTGTACCACGACCCCCAAAGATGGAGACTCTTGTATTCCGGGTCATACTCCTTGATCATAGCCAGGACTTCACGGTCCAGGGGCGCCTCGGGAAATCCCTCCTCCGAGCGGACGAACGGGAATGAAGTGTCCAGAGACATGATCGCTGCAAAAAGAACAATTTAGCCGTTAGTATTGTAATTCCAACATTTGGCGTCTAAAAAAGAAAATGCATTAATTAAATTAAAATTAATTAATTACACCGCACCACAGTGCAGTGAGTAGGAGACTAAAGAGGGACCCACAAAATCTAAATGACAATACGTCAGTTAATAAGACAATCTCATCATTGGATGAGATTGTCAGTTGGCCCCAGGAAAACATTCCCATTTTTAAAAAAAAGGGGGGGAAGAATCCCTAGAGACAAGGAGAAAATCTCCTCTTTCAGAGCAAAGCTCTGTCACAGAATGACACTTGTCAAATTCTGGTCTCAAAAGAATAAAATTCCTTAAAAAGAGCATAGCTCTGTGATAATAATGGAAAAGATCTATCAGAAAATCTTAATACTTAAAAATTTAAAAAAAAAATAAATTTTGGGACCTTGAAAAACCCATGAAAACTTATGATAAGTTCTTCACTTTGCAGATCTAAAAGATCCACACTTGATCTATGAGCAAAGCTCTGTTCATGGGTTAAAACCCATGAACAAGATCCCTGTAGATCTATGAGTTTTGAGAGCAAAGCTCTGTTTATGAAACCCCAATGGGGATCCCTTTAGATCGAAAGATCTGTAAGAGCAAAGCTCTTTGGTTGAGATTAAGTTAAATTAATTTGATTTAAATTAATTTTTACCTAAAGTTTCCGACTTTAGAAATGAGCAAAGCTCTGAAGTTCTTGAGTGAGAGCAAAGCTCTGGAAAATAAAAATCTTAAAACGGTAAGATTTTTCTAAGGGCCAGAGGTCCTATTTATTGTTAGTTATATGTATGCCCTAGAGGCCATTACTGTACATAGGATGTATATTGTAGTGGATGCTGGGACATATATAGGGAGGACTTTCTTGCTCGACATGATAGTATGCTATCTGGTTACTCTTTACCTTAACGTGTATACTGATTGTCTCTCTGTTACATGTTGGTAAAGCCCTTAGGATGTGTGCTTGACTACCTGGACTATGATGCGGATCATACTAGTGGGGACATGGTAGTCCATAAGTACATCCTTCAAAGTCCCTAGTCGTGGGTGTATCGAGACGGGGCATCGATATACCAGAGTAGACTAGCGTGTACCTTCTCGACCCATACAGATGGGCGATGGATGATCCCATATCCATTGGTGTTTGACATCAGAGATGATATACGGGTGCTCAGTATAGACTGGGTACACTGGACGGACTCGCCGAGAACTCCCAGATGGTATTATACCTCACGTCAGATGGCAGTTCTCTGGTGACACTGGTACAGAGTAGTCTGTTGACCCGAGATCGTCATAGAGTCTTGTGTGGTTCCCACTGTGCTTTGATTTCCATCTTACCACGTCCAAGAGGGCGTGCAAAACGGTGGTTTTTGGGTACAGTCCCGAGTCACATGGAGACAATGAGCGATAGGAGGGGATTCGTCTCTCCCGGTATAGGGAGTTGATGTTGCGCTGTGTTCGATTGGCTATAACAGGAAATCCCTGGCCAGGGTTGCTGAGATTTACTGGTAAGTGTTACCAGTAGTTTCTCGAATTGTTATAGACCTCATATCGACACGACTTATCGAGCTATTGGGGTCTGACGTTTACCACCCCTAGGCGAGATATGCGACATATCAGACGATCAGACCGGACTGTACGGTAGTGTTACTGGTCGGATTCACTGGAGTGTGAGCGGGCTTGCTCATCGATCTTCAGATCGCTCAATACCCGGATGGCCGTTATGTTTAGCAGACCGCTTGCGGCTTGTGGGTGTTTGATATGATCATCGCCTGCTGCCGGCGTATTGACGAGTCTTTAGAGTCCTACACAGAGGTTTCCTGGCTCAAGCAAAACGAAATAGGAGCGCATATGAGATATGTGCGGGACCGAGAATAATGCGTGTATGTGATACCGTATTCCATTCTCGCGATGAATGTATCGATTAGGTTATATGCGATATACCCTAGTTATCGAATCAAAGGTTGATTTGATAAGCCGATACATTATATACTAGTCGGTTGTGTGCGACATGACCGGGTCATTGAATCAAGTGTTGATTTAATTATTTAATGCATAATTATATATTTGATATATTAATTTGCATTAACTAGTATCGGTTCACTTTAAATGGATTTTCTCACTCGGGTGTGCGCATTACATATGTGATATGATTTTGTGCATTTGATTGTATCATGTTTGATGATACATGTTTACTTGGTTAAGTGCAAAGAATTAAACCATGGTTAAAAGAATGGTTAGGGTTTCATTTCCTTTATTTATTCATTTATTTATTTGTTTATTCATTTTGGAAAAGAGGAGAAAAGAATGGTGGCTTAATTTGGAGTTTAGTTGAAGCTTCATGAAACTTTGATCAAGTCAACCATTCTTATCTCATCCTTAACCCTAACCATTCCCACTAACCATGATTCATTCTCTACACTTGACTCTAGTTAACATTTTGATAAGTTTTGATTTTTCTATGGTTTTTAATTAACTTATCATATATTTCTTTCTTCTTCTTCTTCATGAGCAAGGAAGAAAAAGCTTTCTTCATCAATGGTGATTGATAATAAAGAGTGAGAAATCCAAATCTAAAGTCTACCCACTTCCTATTTCTTCATCCTCTACCTCTTGCCAAGTAGTAGAGTGTGTTCTCTTCACAAGTTTTTGGACTTGGTGAAGTCGGAGCTTGATTTAGCGATGCCTCGACGTAGATCATCTTCGGCACGTCGTCGATGACCTAGCCCGCTTCTTCTCCGATGAAGCCGAAGCAAGAGCCCGGATTTCGGATTTGTACAGCGGAGATGACCTCTTCATGGAGCTATGGAGGTGGACAAACGGATCTACAAAGGTTGTATATCCGTATCCCTTAGTTAAATGTTAACTAGTTATGTTTTTCGCCTAGAAATCTAGCCGACGATCCGTAGTTTAGGGTTTGTAGGCACCGTAATTTTTGAAACGGGCATGGTTGATGCCTTATGAGACCTCACTAGTGTGCCTAGGAACCCTACAGTGGTATCAGAGCCTAGCTAGAGCCTTAGGCGAAGTCTAGACGCAATTTGAAGTCCGATCGAACCAAAACCCGAACCCGGATCATGCTCTCTGTCCTTTTTTGAAAACTGTAATTTTTTCAACATTAAAAATATGCAGAAAAATCAGCAGGTGAATTTAAGAGAAACTGTGAAATTCGTGCCCCTATCTCCATCAAACTGCCGCGGTTCCGCGGCACGAGCAAGGCTCGTGCGGCGGTTCCGCGGCTGTATGGCCACTTTATTTAATATTGTTTACACAGTAACTCATAATTCATTATGCTGGATTTTCTGGGAATTTTTAATATTTATTCAAGAGTTGAATTTTCTGGGTTTGTTTTGGGGATTCGGTGTTTCGATCGGAGTATCAAATTTTGTCTGTGTGGCTTTCCGGATAAATTTTAGAATATGTTAAAAAGTTCGACCGGATATAAATACCCAATTTTTCCCCTGTCGGGAAATTTCCAAGTGTTGGATTTTTCCGTAGTTTAACGACGTTCTAAGTAGTGCAAGTAACGCGATGGTCCCTCTAGAAGACAACAAACCTTAACTCGATTATGTGACCGTCTTGAACTGCCCTTTGAACCTTCGGGTTTGGGGCAGTACGGCGTGCCACATGTGAGGCGTTGGCTTGACCCTTCTACGGCTGGACCGTTGGTACTGAGGCACGAACTGAATGTTGTTAGACTTATTTCATGTGTTGGATTGTATCGGGAAAACTTGGGTGTTCGATTGTTCGATCGGAAAGTTTGACATTTTCTATTTATCTGGAATGGGATACAATAATTGGAATTCACAAAAGTTATGTGATAACTAAATGAATGTTATAAATGTAGCAGTTTAGTCTCACTTTATCGGTTGCCACGGAATTTTGATGTGATCAAAAGTCCGTCGCAATCACGTAGCGTACGCGGATACTCGCCGGATAAACTTAATAGACAGCCTCACTCCATAGCCCCGACCAAGTGACTGTAGGAGAACCCCGTCGCCGAAAGCATCCGTTCGGGTGCTCGCGGTAGCGGTGTTCCGCCTTGGTGCACTTCGTCGACGGTAACGGGGGTGCGGCCGTCTACTGAAGTTTGCGACGAGTATTCGATCAGACTGTCGGGAATCTTGTTGAATTGCCCGACTTGGTATTGAAAAGTGTTTTCGATAATGAGACTAAAATGCGGGGTTTATAATTGTTAGGCATGCGATGTCTAAGTAATTCATTTGGTCAGGCATGCGATGTCTGAGATGGTTGCGGATTCCAACTGTTGTAGTTTTACACTTTCTTTTCTGTGACCGTAAGTGTAATATGTGATATCGCCGGTTTCGTTGCTATATGTCAACGACAATTGGGATGCGCATATTTACTTACGTTGATGACATGTGATGTTATGTGTTGCTGGATATGTTATATTGGATCGTCGTGATTGGATAGCCGGGGGTTTTTATGTGAGATGAGTGTTTTTCATTTTCATTCATGTAAAAACTTGTATGTAATATTCTTTTATTGGGGCGCTTCCAGGTTGCGGAAGTTGTCACCTCTTGTATATTATTTACTTTTCCGCACTAGGATAGACCTAAGGAGGGGAGCACAAGTAACCGGGTTCTGGAGTCCAGTGGGAGACCAACTCGAGGAGTCGAGTCCGGGTCTCCTAACTCTAGAATTGGTAGGGTTGCTTGCCGCTCTCGTAGGGGTCTAGGGGTGTGGGTTTGGCTATTCATCACGACCGTGGAATCCGTGTTTTATACTGGCTCGTATTGAAAACACGGACGTCCTAGTATATCCAATATTTCATATGATTCTTCTGTTGCGATATCTGTGATGTGATCATGTGATGTTCTGTGATAGATACAGTATATAGTATATATGATATATTATATAGGCGTTACTTATGTTTTACACCCGCGCTAGCCCTGCCCTGCTCTGCCGTTAGTTACCTAACCTAACGGTGCACGAGGGGACATCGAGGCGAATGCGGATGGCATAAGTGTACGTCGTATTTATCTGTGATGTTTAGGTACTTAAATGATGGGACTTCATTAATGTGATTAATGAAATAAAAGATACCTAAGATGTTGTAGAATCGAATTTCAAAATAAAACAGGTAGCTACAGTTCTTACTTTGCACAGCGGTATATGCGATATATCCTGCACCTTATTCGATAAGGAAAGGACCGAGATCCCTTCACCGGGAGTGACTCCTTTAGCAATAACTGGCAGATGCTACACACTCGGTTTGTCTTTTGATTGCTTTTAATAGTTTTTGCTTTGCACAGAGATATATATGATATATCCCGCACCTCATTCGACGAGGAAAGGACCGACGATCCCTTCACCGGGAGTGACTCCTTTAGCAAAACTAGAAAAGTCTCAAAAGCACTCCATTTTAAAATCATTTGATTCTACAGCGATATCAAGTTCATTACGCAATAGGTTTTCAGAAAAACCTGTCGTAGCCCTCCGTCATTTCAGATACGTACTAGTTAGTATTCGTGCTGCGGTTGTTTGGCCTCTGTCAAGGCGTAGTGTACGGTAGCTAACTAGTGCTTATCTGCTAGCATATGATGCGATTGGATTAGGGTATTCGTACGGCGTTGTTTGGCCTCCGTCAAGGGTCGTGCGAGTGGGTTTAATTCAATCAGGAAATGACGGGTTGAACTTGACTAGCGGACTATGGGTTGTTTGGCCTCCGTCAAGGTCATAGCGAGCTAGGGGCAAAATATTATCGGGAATTTCAAGTGTTGAAATTTGCAATGAGATTGCATACCTTCTATGAGATAGTTGGATCCCGATACCCGCTGCGAGTAAGAGTTACTCCTGGGAGAGTTTTATACATTACAATTAGCCGATCAAGTAGGTGTCTAGAAAGGTGTCAACGGGGTTACGCCTCTGGGAAAACGAGGTTTACATTAATTAGGTTCGTGCGAAAGCACGGGGGACCTCCCTCAAAGTACCGACACTGGCCTGGCTGAAAGATTGGCGAACTTGTAGTGTGTAATTAATCCCGGCTAGTCTTTCCTTTTAGGGTTTGAAGGAAGATTTGATAAAAAGCAGTGGGAGCCATCCTGATTAGATAAAATAATAACCAATCTATTCTTGCAAGAGCGCACGCTGAGTGTTTTCTTCTCTCTCTCTCCTGGTAGCGACCATATCATGCCTTAATCAAGATAATAATACGGATTATTGACCGAATCCGCTTGTTATACAGAGCTGGGAAACGTTGGTCCCGCTCCAACTTATAATTGTTATAAGACAGAGCAGAAAATTGGGGAATACCAGATTTCCCGTGCCGCCCAAACGAAGAGAGTGCATGATGATGCATCATCTTCGGGTGTGTTCATTACAAAGAACTGTTTCTCAGTATCCTTTACATCCTGGGTATATGATACCGGATCAGGATCCCAGATATGTAATCTGTTACATAGGGCTACAGATAGGTAGAGAACTGAGAACGGGTGATAAGTTTCATGAGGCAGAAAACGGGGCAAGAGTTGCAGCCAAGTCTGTTGGTCACTGTCACCCTGTATTACCAATACATTGATTCTGAACGAATGTTATTAGATACCGAACCTGATATACAAAATCATATCACTCTCTTTGTTTGAAAAGAAATGATAAAATTTTGTATAGTTGGATAATGTTTTGAACATTTCCTATATCAAAAGTTGATCGGTTCAGGCACGTTATCTAAAAGCATTAATGTTCTAAATCAAACTACAGTTCTTAGTATACAGAACACACACAAGAGGAAGAGTTCACAAATGAACGGATTCTTCTTGAGATATTGTAGACTAGGTCAGATCAATATGACCCGACTAGCTAGAGTTACATAAAGATGCATATTTAAATTAGTTTGAATTTACATCTTGTGAAACTCGCCAGTCATGTCACAAAGATAAGATGACCATAGCTCCGTTTACTGGAAACAGAGAAAGAGTTAGTGAACTCTTGGGATGATACATGTTGATGTATGTAGGTCCCCTGTCTACACATACCAGGACTGGTTCTTTATACTTCATTACGTTCTTTGATGATCTTTCGAGATTCAGACCTATGTTCCTGTTGAAACACAAGTCCGAACCTTTTGAGATATTCACAGAATATAAGTTAGAAGTAAAGAACCAAAATACGGGTATAAGTATTATGTCCTATGATGAGATCAGGGAGGAGAATACTTGAGCACAGAATTCTTGGACTATTCTAAAGGAGAATGAGATTCTCTCTCAGCATTACTCCTCCGTATACACCATAGCACGATGGTATATCGGGGCGGAGCAGATACACCCTATTTGATATGGTGTGCTCTATGATGAGTACTACTGAGTTACCTATTTCCTTTTGGGAGTTATGCACTTATGAAGCTGCATACCTATTGAATAGGATTCGAATCAAATCAGTTGCCTACCATTTCATATGTGATATGGTATGGGAAGAGCCCATGTCTTAAGCCAGTTAAGCTTTTAGACATAGGTAGTAGGGAGTATGGTGACGATCCTCGTAGAGTACGTGGATGACATACTCTTGATAGGGAAGGAGTTTCCTATGCTACGCTCGGTCAATCTCCGTTTATCACAATGATTCTCCATATAGGATCATAATGATACCTACTAACTCCTGGATTTTGGATCTATGAGATAGATCTAAATGGAGGTTAGGATTCTCACTAGTTGTAGTGAGATGGTATCAATCGATCCTGGGGAGAATCACTGGAAGGGTTCCAGGGTGATAAAGACGACTGAATGTCAGTCGCAGGCATTGTCTTTACCCTCAGTAAAGGGACGGTATGTTGGAAGAGTTCCAAGCTAGATACCGTGGCATACTAGACGATAAAGGCAGGATACATCGCTACTAAAGATACTACCAAAGAGGCTGTTTGGGTGTATATTGGTTCATGAGATGAACTATGCTCCTCCCATTGTGTGACAATGGAGTTGTGGCTTATGCCAAGGAACGCAGGTCCCATCAGTGATCCAGACATATTCTAAGGCAGTATCACCTGATCATGGAGATGGTTGATCTCTAAGGGATCGAGGTTAGGAGAGTAGACTCAGAGGACAGCACGGCGGATCCACTCACGAAGGCCTATTCCCAGAGAGAGACTTTTGTGGGATGGTTGAGTATGAGATACTACAACCACTGCTACAGATGGCCCTAGTGCAAGTGGGAGATTGTTAGTTATATGTATGCCCTAGAGGCCATTACTGTACATAGGATGTATATTGTAGTGGATGCTGGGACATATATAGGGAGGACTTTCTTGCTCGACATGATAGTATGCTATCTGGTTACTCTTTACCTTAACGTGTATACTGATTGTCTCTCTGTTACATGTTGGTAAAGCCCTTAGGATGTGTGCTTGACTACCTGGACTATGATGCGGATCATACTAGTGGGGACATGGTAGTCCATAAGTACATCCTTCAAAGTCCCTAGTCGTGGGTGTATCGAGACGGGGCATCGATATACCAGAGTAGACTAGCGTGTACCTTCTCGACCCATACAGATGGGCGATGGATGATCCCATATCCATTGGTGTTTGACATCAGAGATGATATACGGGTGCTCAGTAGAGACTGGGTACACTGGACGGACTCGCCGAGAACTCCCAGATGGTATTATACCTCACGTCAGATGGCAGTTCTCTGGTGACACTGGTACAGAGTAGTCTGTTGACCCGAGATCGTCATAGAGTCTTGTGTGGTTCCCACTGTGCTTTGATTTCCATCTTACCACGTCCAAGAGGGCGTGCAAAACGGTGGTTTTTGGGTACAGTCCCGAGTCACATGGAGACAATGAGCGATAGGAGGGGATTCGTCTCTCCCGGTATAGGGAGTTGATGTTGCGCTGTGTTCGATTGGCTATAACAGGAAATCCCTGGCCAGGGTTGCTGAGATTTACTGGTAAGTGTTACCAGTAGTTTCTCGAATTGTTATAGACCTCATATCGACACGACTTATCGAGCTATTGGGGTCTGACGTTTACCACCCCTAGGCGAGATTTGCGACATATCAGACGATCAGACCGGACTGTACGGTAGTGTTACTGGTCGGATTCACTGGAGTGTGAGCGGGCTTGCTCATCGATCTTCAGATCGCTCAATACCCGGGTGGCCGTTACGTTTAGCAGACCGCTTGCGGCTTGTGGGTGTTTGATATGATCATCGCCTGCTGCCGGCGTATTGACGAGTCTTTAGAGTCCTACACAGAGGTTTCCTGGCTCAAGCAAAACGAAATAGGAGCGCATATGAGATATGTGCGGGACCGAGAATAATGCGTGTATGTGATACCGTATTCCATTCTCGCGATGAATGTATCGATTAGGTTATATGCGATATACCCTAGTTATCGAATCAAAGGTTGATTTGATAAGCCGATACATTATATACTAGTCGGTTGTGTGCGACATGACCGGGTCATGGAATCAAGTGTTGATTTAATTATTTAATACATAATTATATATTTGATATATTACTTTGCATTAACTAGTATCGGTTCACTTTAAATGGATTTTCTCACTCGGGTGTGCGCATTACATATGCGATATGATTTTGTGCATTTGATTGTATCATGTTTGATGATACATGTTTACTTGGTTAAGTGCAAAGAATTAAACCATGGTTAAAAGAATGGTTAGGGTTTTATTTCCTTTATTTATTCATTTATTTATTTGTTTATTCATTTTGGAAAAGAGGAGAAAAGAATGGTGGCTTAATTTGGAGTTTAGTTGAAGCTTCATGAAACTTTGATCAAGTCAACCATTCTTATCTCATCCTTAACCCTAACCATTCCCACTAACCATGATTCATTCTCTACACTTGACTCTAGTTAACATTATGATAAGTTTTGATTTTTCTATGGTTTTTAATTAACTTATCATATATTTCTTTCTTCTTCTTCTTCATGAGCAAGGAAGAAAAAGCTTTCTTCATCAATGGTGATTGATGATAAAGAGTGAGAAATCCAAATCTAAAGTCTACCCACTTCCTATTTCTTCATCCTCTACCTCTTGCCAAGTAGTAGAGTGTGTTCTCTTCACAAGTTTTTGGACTTGGTGAAGTCGGAGCTTGATTTAGCGATGCCTCGACGTAGATCATCTTCGGCACGTCGTCGATGACCTAGCCCGCTTCTTCTCCGATGAAGCCGACGCAAGAGCCCGGATTTCGGATTTGTACAGCGGAGATGACCTCTTCATGGAGCTATGGAGGTGGACAAACGGATCTACAAAGGTTGTATATCCGTATCCCTTAGTTAAATGTTAACTAGTTATGTTTTTCGCCTAGAAATCTAGCCGACGATCCGTAGTTTAGGGTTTGTAGGCACCGTAATTTTTGAAACGGGCATGGTTGATGCCTTGTGAGACCTCACTAGTGTGCCTAGGAACCCTACATTTATAAAGCGCTTGCGCCCCTTGAGCTCACCCCTTGATCCAACGATCAAGAGTTTGCCACCGCTGCACTCACGTGTGCGCCACGTGAGCGCAACGGTGGGGGGGCATTTGTTTCGCCCAATCAGAGCAAAGCTCTGTTGAAATTCAAAATTCAAAATTTTGAAGCAACGCTTCAAATCTCGGGCGCAACGTGCCACATGTCAGGCGCTGATACGTTAGCGCAGCGCCCAAGAAGGCGTGCCCAATCAGAGCAAAGCTCTATTTTTATAAAGCAACGCTTCAGCTGCGCAAGCACTGCGCTGCGCGACACGTGTCAGCGCAGATGCGCTAGCGCAGTTGCGCTGCGCGACACGTGTCAGCGCAGATGCGCTGCGCAGTGCGCTGTGCGACACGTGTCACGCGCTGGGGCATCTGCGCCAAACAGAATTAATTTTTCAAGAAATCTTTTCTGTTCTTGTTAAAACAAGAAGATTTTTTTCTGCAAAGCAGAAGCCCTTTGATCAAAGATCCAACGGTGGGGAAAATTCCCCAAATCACTCAGAGAAAGATCTCTTTAACAAATTTAACTAATTTATGGGCACTATAAAAAGGATCCTAGGCCTCAATTAAAAATGAGGAACATCTTTATAAAAAAAAGAGAGAAGAGAACTCTTGAGAACTTCTCAAGAACAACAGAAGGTAAAAAACTTTTAGGAAAAAGAGAAAATTCTCTTATGCACAGATTATTGATCTAAGAACAAGTTCAATAATTTTAAATAAAAAAAAAAGTAATAATAGTGCTTTGCATTTTTTTTATGAACCTCTGGTTCTTGAAACAAAAAAGAAAAATTTATTTTCTTTGATCTAAATTAGATCAAGAAATCAAATAGTGCTCTGCACTCCTGTTCCTGAATCTAAAAGATTCTTAGTGCTTTGCACTTCCAAACTGCGCTGTTGCACTCTTGAGAGAGCGCCACGTGTCAGCTACAAAACAACTTGCGCTCTTGAAATAGAGCTTTGCTCTCTGGAATTGGCGCAACTCACCAAAGCGCGCCACGTGTCAGCAGCGCAACAGCGCAGCGCATTAGCGCAGCGCACTGCGCTATTGCGCTTGTGCTCACCAGAGCGTGACACATGTCACCACCATATGAGTTTACGCTCATTACTTAGCGCAAAGCGCCTGACAAGCCACATGGGGCACTGTCAGAGTATTTAATGCTCTGCATTATTAAAGAAAAGGGACAGAGCCCAATTAAAAGGCCTAACAGGCCTAATAAAAAATGCTATGCATTTTAAAAAGGGGGGGCAAAGCCCAAACAAAAAAATAGATGCTCTGCGTCATTTAGAAAAGGGCAAAGCCCGACCAAAACAAGAATAATGCAGTACATTACTAAAAAGGGGTAAAGCCTTAGCACAGGCCAAAGAAAAAAAAATATATTGAAATTGGATTTAGCCCAATTTTGGCCATAAGTCCTTAAATTAAATTGACTGAGCAAAATTGCTCTCTTAAATCAATTTACTACCGGTTCAAGGGTACATCTCCGAACTCCTCTGACACTTGTCGTTGTAATCCTTCAACGACGTCAGAGAGGTGACGGGTCCCGACGACCACGTATGAATATGGACTGCGGGGTCTTTAAACTCGTGGACCGAAACGTCCCTAAACTAATATTGGACCGAAACGTCCCTAAACTAATATCGGACCGAAACGTCCCTAAACTAATATCGGACCGAAACGTCCCTAAACTAACGGTGGACCACTATGTCCTTAAACTGGTATTGGACCACCATGTCCCTAAACTAGCACAATAGAGCCCAAATGCTCTTTTGTCGGATCTAAACGATCCTGTTAAGTCGATCTTAGTCCCAAATTGGACTAACGTATCCTTAACAAACGATTAAGTTGATCTTAGCCTCAAATATGGCTAACGTGTCCTTAAATCAAACCTTCAAACAAACTTTAGTCCCAAATTGGACTATAGATTTCTCAACCAACTTTGGTTCAAGGGTACATCTCTGAACTCCTCTGATAGTTGTCGTTGTAATCCTTCAACGTCGTCAGAGAGGTGACGGGTCCTGACAACCACACATTAATACGGACTGTGGGGTCCTTAAACTCATGGGCTTATGCGTCCTTAAACCAATATCCGCCCCCAAAATGGGAATGTTAGACCACTATGTCCCTAAACTGGAACAATAGAGCCCAAACGCTCTTTTGTCGGATCTAAACGATCCCGTTAAGTTGATCTTAGTCTCAAACTAGACTAACGTATCCTTAACGAACGTTTAAGTTGATCTTAGCCGCAACGCGACTAACGCATCCTTAAACTAAAAACACCAAACCCAAATCTAAGTAAATACGGATTTGGACTAATCCACGTCCTACGGGCGACGGCATTACTCAGTCTCCGTATACAATCCACGGGCAACTACAAACAAAACAAACACACACGACACGAAGTGAAATTCTGGAGAAGGAGAAAGTTGTTACCGCGATGCGGTAGCGTAATTAACTGCAGGGGCTTGCGCCTGCAGGGAAGAGCGTCCCCACAATCAAAAACCCCTCAAGCGAGGGGGAATCTGACGAAGTCTGCTACATCGGCCGCATCCGTCTAAACCTCCGATACACGGTGCCATAAATCAACTTGGCATCTTCGGAGAGGTGGACGGATAAAACCAAATAGCTTCTGCCCCGAATCTCAGCGTCAGGCCATCGCGGTCCTGTGCGCCGTCTTTCGGAGGGGAACACATCCCTTTGACTCCCCCGGGATTAATTCCACCTCCTATAGATGCGAATAACCCACCACTGCCTGTTATAGCGCCACAGCGAATCGCGCTCCAGGATCGTTTCTATCCCACCCGTTCTGCACTTCCCACCTGTCTCTCCCTTCCATCGGCCAATGGGGATAATTTCGAAATTAAGCCCCACTTCATTAACATGCTTCCGAAATTTCATGGGCTTGAATCTAAAGATGCGTATATCTTCATCAACAAGTTCCAAAATGTTTGTGCCATGATGAAAACTACCCAGCTGTCAGACGATGCTATACGGCTACGGGTCATTCTGTTCACTTTGTGCGATCTTGCTGAAAAATTGCTGTATAGCATCGCTTCCCACTCCATAACCAGTTGGGACGAGTTTGTGAAAGCGTTTCTCAAGAAATTCTATCCGAATCATAAAACCGTGAGGATCCGTAACGAAATCAACCAATTCTCCCAGCTTCCTACCGAACCCTTTTGGAAGTGCTTTGACCGGTATAAAGACCTTCTTGTTCAGTGCCCTCACCACGGTATTGAGAAATGGCAACTTTGCCAAACCTTATACGAGGGCCTGAACCCAGCAACCAAGCAGTTGTTGGAAACCATTTGTCAGGGCCATTTCCTATCGAAATCTGACGAGGAAGCATGGCAATTCTTCGACGATCTTGCGGAACAAACGCTTCAATGGGAGAGCACCAGACCAACTTCTTCTTCTTCCTCCACTTCTACTGGTCAGTCTAGGGTAGGAATTCACCAACTCGATATCTCTATTGCAATGAAAGCTGAAATGGCTGCAATAACAAGAAAACTTGAAGCGATAGAGAGCAAATTTTCATCTCCTGCTCCTGCCCCTGTTTTTCCCCTTCGTACCATTTGTGCTTGTTGTTCCGATCCTTCTCACTAAACCGAAGCGTGTCCTTACAATCCACCATCTCAAGGACTGGATCAGGTTAATGTTGCATTTCAGCAAAGACCAAGAAACGATCTATACTCTTCCACCTACAATCCCGGTTGGAGGAACCACCTCAACTTCGCCTGGAATCAGAACCAGCATCAATTCCAAGGCAACAATTTCCAGAGGCCCCCTCCTCCGCAAGAACAAGCTCAGCAACAAACTCAACATCAATTTCAGCAGCCCTTCCAACCCCAACCTTTTCAAAATCAGACGAAGAACTTTGCACCCAACAATTCTTTTCCCCAAAACAACTTTGTTCCGTCAAACAACGATAAGGTTTCCTCGCTCGAACGAAGTCTGGAGGCGTTTGTAAAGCAATCAACTCAGTCCACCGCCAACATCCAGTCTTCCATTCAGACCTTGGTGCAACACACTGCCGCTCACGGGCAAAGCTTCAAAACCATCGAAGCCCAGATAGCACAATTGAATGCGGCCTTAAGCGAGTGAGAGAAGGGGAATCTTCCATCTTAACCACTCCCAAATCCCGGTCACCCACATAATGTACGTGTTGCTCTTGAACAACAGAACCATAATGTGAGTGCCGTGACTACATTGAGATCGGGAAGTATGCTGCAAAACAACATTGGCACACGGATCGACGATGACACCCCGGCCACTCCTTCTTCTTCTTCTTCTGAGCCTATTCTCCATTCTTCAAAAGGCTCTTCCTCTTCTTCTGATCTAAACGGATCCATTTCTCACTCCACGAAAACACCAGCTCTGGGATCCGTTCCAACTCCACAATCTCCTCCACAAGCATTGGACTCAACCAATTTTAAAAACGTTCCATTTCCAAACCGGTTGAGATCGAATAAACAAACTCCACAAATGGAGAAGATTCTGGAGTTGTTTAAGCAGGTTAACATCAACATTCCCCTTTTATATGCTGTCCAACAAGTCCCTTCCTACGCAAAAATCTTAAAGGACTTGTGCACGAAAAAGAGGAAGTCTCAGGTACCCAAGAAAGTTTTCTTGGCTAGTGCTGTGAGTGATGCTCTTACCCAATCTTTACCTCAAAAACGGAAGGACCCTGGCTGTCCTACGATTTCTATTACCATTGGGGATAAGAACATCAACCGCGCACTTTTGGATCTTGGTGCCAGTGTTAACCTGCTTCAATACTCAGTATATGAGAAATTAGGTGTAGGAGAGCTGAAACCCACACACTGCACTCTCCAAATGGCCGACCGATCAATCAGCCATCCTAGGGGTGAGCTAGAGGATGTGTTAATCAAGGTTGGGGACTTCATATTCCCCGTTGACTTCATTGTTTTAGACACACAGCCTTTAGCTAACCCCCGGAATCAAATTCCGGTGATACTCGGTCGCCCATTCCTTGCAACCTCTAATGCTGTGATCAATTGTCGAAATGGTTCGATGAACCTATCTTTTGGAAACATGACAATTGAACTCAACATTTTTAGGTTGGGGAGTCAGCCCTCCGAACCTAATGCTCATATATTAGACGTTTGCTCAATCCAAGAGATCACCCCAGAGGAGTGTGAATTCGAGGAGTTTTTGTTCGATCACGACAACCTTAACGCCACTAGTGCGTTTCTCTTCGAACCTGCTGCTGCTTCTGCGCCCGACAATGACTACGAGTGTTTCACTTTCTCGAACGATCTTAGCCACTCACCACCCGAGTTTGAATCCTTCGAATTTCTGGATGAGTTACCTAAACCATCCAACTCGGTCGCTTACACTCGTTTTGAACCGCTGCTGGAATCCTTTGAGTTCGAAACCTTTTCACCAATCCTGCCTTCAATCGTTTCACCTCCAATGCTCGAACTCAAGCCTTTGCCGTCTCACCTTAAGTACGCTTACTTGGGTGAGAACGAGACCCTCCCTGTTATCATCTCGGCTTCTCTAGCTCCCGAGCAAGAGAGAGCCCTTCTTGCGGTCTTGCACAGCAATAGACAAGATTTTGGCTGGTCCATGGCGGACATCAAGGGGATTAGTCCCCTGATCGTTGAACATCACATTCATCTGATGAATGATGCCAAACCATCCAGGGATCCACAAAGGCGACTCAACCCAGTCATGAAGGAGGCTGTAAAAAAGGAGATCATAAAGTGTCTGGATAGTGGTATCATTTACCCTATCTCTGATAGCCAGTGGATTAGCCCCATTCACGTTGTCCCCAAGAAATCAGGCATAACGGTCATAACTAACGAGGCGAATGAGTTAATCCCTACTCGCACCCAGACTGGGTAGCGAGTATGCATCGATTACAGAAAACTCAACGCCGCAACGCGGAAGGACCACTTTCCGCTACCTTTCATTGACCGGATGCCTGAACGATTGGCCGGACACGAGTACTACTGCTTTCTTGATGGCTACTCCGGCTATAATCAGATTCCCATCGCCGAAAAAGACCAGGACAAGACAACATTCACTTGTCCTTTCGGCACGTTTGCATATCGTCGCATGCCCTTTGGGTTATGCAATGCGCCCGCAACCTTCCAGCGGTGTATGATGGGAATCTTCTCAGACATGGTGGAAAAATTCTTGGAGATCTTCATGGACGATTTCTCCATTTTCGGCGACTCCTTTGATGAGTGTTTGTTGCATCTCGACGCTGTCCTTACCCGGTGTAAGGACAAGAATCTCACTTTGAACTAGGAGAAGTGCCACTTCATGGTGCGCGAAGGTATTGTCTTAGGACATATCATCTCGCAAAAAGGCATTGAGGTAGATAAAGCAAAGATTGAAGTCATTTCCAATCTCCCTCCTCCCAGATGCGTCCGAGACATCCGAGCCTTCCTTGGCCATACCGGTTTCTATAGACGGTTCATCAAGGACTTTAGCAAGATTGCTAGGCCCTTGACTCTTTTGCTGGCCAAGGACACGCCATTCGACTTCAACTCGAGCTGTGTGACTGCGTTCGAGTCATTAAAAAACTCACTCACTTCTGCTCCCGTTCTTTCTTCTCCTGACTGGACACACCCATTTGAGATTATGTGCGATGCATCCGACTTTGCCATTGGTGCTGTCCTTGGACAACACATCAACAAGATGCCGCATGTAATCTATTATGCTAGCCGAACACTGAATGATGCCCAACTGAATTATACAACAACTGAGAAGGAATTCTTGGCTGTTGTATTTGCTTTAGAAAAGTTCAGGCCCTGCCTCATCGGCTTTCCAGTCATCGTCTACACGGACCATTCTGCTCTGCACCATCTTTTTGCGAAGAAAGATGCAAAATCTTGGCTGATACGTTGGATCCTCTTGCTTCAAGAGTTTGACCTTGTCATCAAGGACAAAAGAGGATGTGAAAATGTAGTCGCCGACCATCTCTCATGACTTCCTTCTTCGCCGTCGCTTCAAATTCCGATCAACGATGTTTTTCCGGATGGACAGCTCTTGACAGTATCTCGCAAGCCCTGGTTCGCAGATATTGTGAATTATTTGGCCACAGGATTACTACAACCTAAATGGTCAAGTCAGGACAGACTTCGATTCTTATCCCAAGTAAAACACTTTTACTGGGACGAATCCTATCTGTTCAAGTACTGTCCCGACCAGATTATTCGTCGGTGTGTCCCTGACGATGAATTCAAGAGTGTGCTGTCGTTTTGCCACGATCAAGCATGTGGCGGGCATTTTGGCCCCAGAAAGATAGCTGAGAAGATCTTGCAGTGTGGTTTCTACTGGCCATAACTCTTCAAAGACGCTCATGACTACTGCAAGACTTACTCTCGGTGCCAACACTTGGGCCGGATATTCAGGAGAAACGAGATGCCGCTCCAACTAATCTTGGTTGTGGAGATTTTCGATGTTTGGGGGATCGATTTCATGGGGCCGTTTCCCAGCTCTTTTGGGAACTTGTACATCCTTCTCGCTGTTGATTATGTCTTTAAGTGCGTCGAGGCTGTGCCCAGCCAGACTAATGACAACAAGGTTGTCATTAGATTTCTTAAGGAAAACATTTTCTCCCGGTTTGGGCACCCTCGAGCGATCATTAGCGACAATGGAACTCATTTCTGCAATAAGACTTTCGAGGCCTTGATGCGGAAATATTCCATTAATCATAAGCTATCTATGCCCTACCACCCCCAAACCTGTGGGCAAGCCGAAATTTCAAATCGGCAAATCAAGTAGATACTGGAGAAGACGGTTTCCAAGAACCGTAGGGATTGGTCGTTGAAACTCACTGATGCCCTTTGGGCATTCCGAACTGCTTATAAGACCGATCTTGGCATGTCTCCCTATCGGCTTGTTTACGGAAAGGCTTGCCACCTTCCTGTGGAAATAGAGCATCGCGCATTTTGGGCGATAAAGGAGCTGAATCTGTCTCTCGAAGATGCGGGCAGCCATCGGATGCTGCAGTTGAACAAATTGAGCGAGCTTCGGGATGAGGCTTATGAAAACGCGGTTGTCGTTAAAAACCGAACGAAGGTGTTTCACGATAAACACCTTTTGTGCAAAACATTCGCACCTGGTCAACAGGTACTGCTTTACAACACCCGGCTACATTTCCATCCAGGTAAGCTCAGATCTCGCTGGAAAGGGGCATATTTTGTGCGGAATGTGTATCCGCATGGCGCTGTGGATTTGGAGAATCCAAAGGACGGTTCATTTTTCAAAGTAAACGGACACCGACTAAAACCGTACCTTAGCGCCGAACCAACAGAGGAGCTCCTGGTTTTACAGGAGCCGGTTTACCCTGCATAATCTTCCTCTGCCTACCACCAAATTTCGGTTATCCAGCCAAAACAGTGGACACTGTTTCAAATAAGTTTGGGGGTATGTATATACCATTTTGTATATATATATGGATATTCTTGTCCGGTGCATATCCATTTTTATTATATTTCTTTTCTTTAAAAACAATTTTTTTTTTGTGTATATCTAACCGACAATTTTGACCCTTCAATGGTTTCTTCATGCAACGACAGTGAGGACACTGTCCAGTTTAAGTTTGGGGGTACGCTCGGTACGCATTTCTAACCTTCGCATTCATATATATATTTTTGCATCTGCATACTAAAATCCATAAAATCCATAAAAATCAGAAAATTTTCTAAAAATATAAAGACTTTTTTGTTAAGTTAGCTAGTGGGAGAACTCAGATTCAACATTTCGACGGTTTTGTTTGATAAGATAAGAATAACTAAATCTTATTTTTAGATTTTGAAAACCTGAAAGATAACTCTCCTTTGAAGTTAACTATAGCTGATATACGTCTTTACATCACACTACACCTGTCGTGAGTTTTGAAAATTAGATGACAAGTCTATTATGTCTAAAAACTTTTAAATGGATAAATGATTTTCTGAGAATCAAATAGGTTTGTTCTGAAATCAGTAATATCAAGAATAGTTTATGAAGTGAAGCGAATATGAAGGAATGTTATTGATGCCTTAATTGAAACTAATTCTGAAAAATAACCCATCTGGAACTTGATTGGAATGATTACACACCGAACCCACTAAACACGTCTTTTATCCAAAAAAATAATTGAACTGCCGGTTATATCTCCGTTCGTATTAAATCATCATGATTTTCACGCTAAATTGTCTTTTGTTTTTGGGCCTAGGTAACTTGAGTAATTAAGTCCGCTGGGGTGTCTCTACACCTAATGCTCTAAAGCCAACTGGTTTGGATGCATTGGCCCAAAGCTCGTTAAGAATCCTAGAAAGTCCAGATTAAAACAAAGTCAAGCAAGTGTTCTCTCCGAGTTAAAATTCCTAACGGTTTTTTGTGTGAGAATAATCTTGACAAAAGACAGGTTTTTATAAAAAAATAATTCTAGCGGAGATATGAAGGTTTTATTCTGTGATAAAGACTATTGCATGTTCACAGAGGTGTGTATGAAATGAAAACAAGAAAAAGGTGGAGTGAAAAATAAGACCCAGTTTCCTGTTAAGGAAGATAGAAATTCTGAAATTGAAACCTTACTGGAAAACGAAACTTGAAAAATACTTAACTATTTATAAAACTTATGTGATCCTTTTAAAATTTATTATCTGGGCTTTATTGTGTGACATGATGACTTTAATCGATCCTTCTGAAACTTAACGACACTATTTGCACTGCACGTAAAGACATATAAAATCTTAAGTTAAATAAGAAGCGATGTGTGAAAAATAAAGGTTCGATAGTCTAGACTTAGGATAATAGAATTGTTATTTTCTGAAACAAAATCTTAGGGTTTGAATCATAGTTATTTTGCAAAAACTAGCTTGACCGGATTTTGTGGGTAGTATCCGCTGAAAACCCTCAGGAGACAACACTCCTCCTATTAGGGACACCTAGAGGTTTAACGGCTTGTTGCACATGCTCAGTGCAATCGCGTTCCCTGCGAAAGTAAGGTTAGGAATTTTTGTGAATAAATTGGCTTTGCTCGGGACAAGCAAATGATAAGTTTGGGGGTATTTGTTCATATCAGATTTTTGCATTTTTATACCGCCCAATTTTTATCACTTTGCTTATCGGTAGGTACTCTTGAGCCGTGTTTGCTAGTTAATTGCAGGATACAGGTTCTCAGCTCTAAACAGTGAAATTCGTGGAAAAGCACGAAAAAGTCCGGATTACTGCCAACCACAGATAAAACACGGGTCTCCGCTCTCTATCCGTATGTTACCGCACACCAGTTTAAGGGACAAAATGACAAATCGATGTCATTTTCATGCACAAATCACAATGTCAACATAAGATCCAACATGTCTACGCGGAGCTCAAGAAAAATCATGGCGAAAGATCCACATCACATCACCTTTTGATCTGCTGAAATTCTGGAAAAATTGTGAAGAGCTTCTCAGAAACAACATATACCATACTGAAGAGTACATAAAACCAGGGAATCCCATAAAAACTGAGGAGCTAACTCACCTAGATGGCCGTGGATCCGTGGCCAACATGGGGTCTAGGCCGTGGATTCGCGGCCATGGTGGCTCATCAGATGATAATATTTCAGGGGCAGTTTGGTCAATTCATGTTGATCCTGAATGTTGCCCTAGGTTCTCTGTTTCCTGCCTGTAAATAGCCCAGAACTTGCCAAGCCAAAGGTGCTTAATTCTTGTGTAAAATTTTAGGATATATTTTGTAGTTCTTCTTCCTCTTTCATCTTTTCTCCATTAAAACTTTGTAGTGAGCTTTTTATGAGTGAAGTGATGAATAAAAGAGTTCTTTTTGTTATCATGCTTGTCTTGTTATGTTGTTAATGATAATTACTTATAATTTTCATTTGCTAATCTAATTGTTGTTATTTGTTGTTGGTTCTTTTTTGTTCTATTTTTCTTTATCCTTAATAACAATGATGCTTAAGCTTGATCCTTGCCAAGGTGAGGTCTCAAATAGCTAGTTGTAATCTTCTAACCTCTTTCTTTCTATCTTCCTCCTTTTGTTGTATTTTCTTTTTCTTGTAATGGGTGAGTAGTTTTCTTACTTATTAGGATAGGATAAGGAAAGTTTGAGAGAAGGAAATCTCTCTCACTCTTTCCTTACCCAACATCTTCTCGGACTCCCGTTAATTGAACCACAATCCGCTCCCTACGGCATCCTATCCTACATGATAGTGGTGATTCCTTAGTGAGACCGGTTGTGGTTGAATTAACCGAAGGTTAAGGTTAAGAGCCAAGAACGGACGGACAAGCACCAAAAGGAAGAACTTAAGCGTTGGATATCCTAACTTATACTCGTAAGTTCCTTCCTAGTCGTGCTAATCCCCGTTGTTGCCGATTACCGTAACACCGATATTAAGAGTGGCAACGAAAGAAGTGAGCGACTCCTAACTCAAACTAACCTAATCCTAACCCTAACAAGCTCTCTTTATATAACATTTTAGCACATAATTAATCTCAAACAAACTTGGACATTTGGACTTAACTCGTTAAAGCACATAGAAAAAGATTCCCATCTCCCTGCGGACGATCCGTACTCAACCGGCTAGCTACAAGCGAAACCGTCTTGATTGCGGTAATTAACTAAGCACGCAAAAACTCCAACAATCATGCCTCACCATCACCCTTGTCATCTTCTGTTTCTTCAACCCAAAAGAAGCCCAGTCTCCCTTCTCCCGTTCTCCTGCATCCCAAACAGAGACCCTAGCACCTTGCCGACATCTCACCCGAGCACCCTCATTTTCCTCGACATCTATATTATCTCCTCCTCGTCTTCGATTGCCATGGCCGCCGTCGATGTAAGTGCTGTTGCTGCTCAAGATGATGGTGGTGGTGAGATTGAGAGTTTTGATGCCTAGTACTTTGATCTGCCTTGTGAAACTTTGGAAAAAATAAAATGAGCAGATGCTATCTGGGCTCTTTGATGCCTCTCTTTTATTGTTGTTGGAATGATGGCAAATCTCAAAGCACTTCCTCTGGAGATCCTGCAACTACCGCGAAGGACGAGCACAAATCGAACCCTAGCCGAGTAGTGTTTGTTTGACAAGATCAAGTTTTGATCTTGCTCCGTTCGTGATTTCATGTCAGCATTCGTCTCCGGATATCCGTCGTCATAATTTATACTGATCAAGGTGATCGCCGGAGCCATGCTCGCCACCGCCGCTCCGGGAGACCCAGTGGACGTCCCCTACCTGTGTGGTCACATTCTTGGATTGCCTGGTTTTGTTCTGTACGTGTGTGCGTGCATCGAGACTTTTACCGACTTCGGACGCTGCGTTTACATCCGTCATGTTATCCGTTCAGGCAAGTTAATCTTGCTATATGCTACATTACATTTTATGCATCTATTTTAATAAATATAATAATTGAATTTCAAACCGTACATCCAAAGTACTTTTTTCACAGTTTTACAATAACCGTATGCATCCATTCTTATCACTTCATATCTAGCATATGCAAACCTATCTTGTCACATATCATACTATAGTATACCGCATCAAATTGAATATAACCATTCACATTGTTTAATTGAACATCGTGCATTAACTAGTTTATCATTTAAAGGTTATATGATATCCATTCGCATCCATATCGAGTAGAACACATATAGCTGCATTTACCGATCTCATTTATAACCTAATACTGTTGTTGTAACACCCCATGTTTAATAAAGTGCATCCTAATTAGTAGTGGAACTATAATTGTAACCCTAATCGATAACTGTGCATCCATATCCTTGAACATATACCTATTTGCATATCACATCACATTATTCCATTTTATTGTTATTTTGGTATCCCATACCTGTTTTTATGTACCCATGCTTATTACAGTTTGATTATGAGCACCCACTTGATATTTGTGCACCCCTGACATGACTTGATACACTACTACTTGACACGACTTGATACATGTGCACTACTTGACATGATTTGATCCATGTACACTACCTGACATGACCTGATGTACCACAACTTGACCTGTTACCTGATCTTGTTACTAATGCCAACAATCTTGACCTGTTGTCCCTACGGACATTTCCTGTTGTCTATTCAGACAAACCTGTACTTGCTTGATCCTGTTTTGGCATTAGCTCCAGATTTATCAATACCTGACTTGAACACATAACTTGGGGGTATGGGGAAATCAATGATGAAACCTGACTTGTAACTCGACAGTTCGATACTTATACTGATCAGTTTTACGGGCTAGGCCAGCCTTGGGATGATGCGGCTGACATCATTCATCGTTACATACTGCCTTTTACTGCCTAGCGGCACGTCTCGAATTCAGCCCGAGAATCTTGACCGTGGTCCCGGGCATGCACGGGATACTATTGAGTTACATCGATGATTCATCAAATTGATTTCAAAGACTTTAGAGTAGTTAACCCAGTAGACCAGTTTAGATTACTCACTGCACATCACTTGTGCCTTATCCTTCACTGTCCTTATTTATGTTACTGTTATACCTTTATTACCGTTCATACTCGTGCCTACATGTCTTGTTACCCCCTGATTATATTATTGCTTGATGTTATGACGCACCGACGTCTGGGTTTTGCATGGCCCAGATCCTCTACTTTTGTCGAAGGCTGATCAGGAGTACTTCCGCCGTTAGGCCGAGCAATGAGGATCCAGTTGGTATCCATTTTTACTTTCCAGGTGTTTTGTTTATTGAATCTATTGCTTCCGCATATTATTTTATTCTTGACTCGTTTATTTTGGTTTATGGACATGTGTTAGATAGTTTATTATTGTTCTTGATATCTCTACAGCCGTAATGTGACTGTGGAGGGATATTTCCTATCCACAGATAGCATGGTTGGCTCTGTCACGTGCTTATCTTAGCGCACTCTGGAAAGCGGGGCATGACAAAAACACATCCCAAACCTTTCCCAGATGCGTCGCTGTGAATCACCAATCTTCCGAAACCGTCCGGTAAGGTCAAAATAGGAGCGGTTATCAATCTTTGCTTCAACACCTCAAAAGCTGACGCACAACTATCCGTCCATACGAACGGTACTTTCTTTCGCGTAAGCTTGGTTAACGGGTTAGCTAAACGAGCAAAATTCGCCACGAACCTTCTGTAATTTCCGGCAAGTCTAAGAAAACTTCTGATCTCTGCTACGTTCTTCGGAATAGGCCAATCTTGAACTGCTGCAATCTTCTCAGGGTCAACGGCGATTCCATCTCCGGATACGACATGCCCCAAAAACTTCACTTCTTAAAGCCAAAACTCGCACTTGCTCATCTTTGCATATAATCTTTCTTGCCTCAATGTCTGCAGTGCGATCTTCAAGTATTCTGCATGCTCTTTTAGGCTCCTCGAGTAGACCAGAATATCATCGATAAACACCACTATAAACTGGTCTAAGAACGGTGAAAAGATTCGGTTTATCAAGTCCATAAATATCGCCGGTGCATTCGTGACTCCGAATGGCATCATTAAATACTCGTAATGTCCATATCGAGTTCGGAACGCAGTCTTACAAATATCCTATGATTTAATTCGAACTTGATGATATCCGTATCGCAAATCCAGCTTCGAGAATACCCTTGCGCCACTGAGTTGCTCGAATAATTCACCAATGCGAGGGATCGGGTACTTGTTCTTAATAGTCACCTGGTTTAATTCTCGATAATCGATGCACATCCTCCTTATGCCATCTTTCTTCTTGACTAGAAGAACTGGAGCTCCCCAAGGTGAATTGCTGCTGCGAATCCAACCCTTCTCTAGCAATTCGGTAACCTACTTCTTGACTTCTTCCAACTCCACTGGTGCCATCGGATAGTACTCCTTTGAGATTGGCGCTGCACCAGGAACAAGATCGATCGCGAACTCCACATCTCATTTTGGCGGTAAACCTGAGATATCCTCGAACACGTCCATGAACTCTCGAACTACAATTAGCGCTTTCTCCTTATCAACTTCCATTGACGAAAGAATACTGCTTGTCGGTCTAGCCATAAACTCGACTGGCGCGACAGAACTGCTTCCTCCAGCAAAAACAAAGTCCGGGAATCTGGAAAATCACTTTCTTCATCCTACAATCAATGCGAGCGTGGAAAGTGCCAAGAAAGTCCATTCCCAAGACAACATCATAACTGCCAGTATCGATCACCAAGTAATCCGCGAATAACTCACGTCCGCAAATAACATCACTACTAGATATGATCTTCCCATTCCCAGTGTGTATGTCCCAGCAATATGACAGGGCCGTGCAAGCAATCAAGTGTGCAACAATAAACTTGGACGACATAAAACAATGGGATGCACCAGAATCGAATAATGTTAATGCAGGAAAAACATGAACAAGTAGGATACCCAAAAATGACTTCACCTGAAGCCAAACACTGAAGAAGATAAGCACGGTAAACAGGATTCAAGCTTGCGATAAAACATGGACCGGTAACCAATGAAACCGAGAGAAGCAAGGTAATATCACGGCCATAAATCAAGAAAATGAATCAAGACTAGGACTCCAAATTACTTAAATAGAGTACTGTTCATATCATAATATTGCATTAATATATTCCCCATTCCTAGTCATTTTACAAATAAACAGGTGATTTTGACGCATGTCTGCTACTTAGTTGCAGGTTACAGGTTCTCGGAATAAAAATGGTGAAGTGATAAAAAAGATGATACAAAGTGAGACTACGAATGCTAAATGGTGAAATCTTGATCATGCCTACATTTTGTGGGACAATGAAGAACAATGAACAACAGTTCACAAAGCATAAAGGCAGCGACATGAAGAAACTATAAAAAGTCCACTACAATGTTTACTGGAAAGATCTGGAGGTAAACCAGAAGACATTTTGAAGAAAAAACTGAAGAAAACAGAGGACAACTGCAAGTGGACCCATCCCAGGAAAAATGAACCCAAGACAGCATCTTTTGGCCGTGGAACCGCGACCAAACAGGCCTTATAGCCGCGGTTCTACGGCCGGGTTCTGCCCGTGTCGGTGTAAAATTTTTGACGGTGCGCGGATCATTGAATAGGTCTTTTTCTTAGGGGGTATTTTTGTAAAACCAGATGTGCGAGTCAATTGTAACCTAGGGTTTCTATGAATCTATAAATAGAAGCCCTAATACCCCTTTTGAGGTATGCCTTCTTTCATTAATAAAATTCAGATTTCTTTTGGAGAGCATCGATGTCTCTTTTCATATCATCTATCCAGATCTGACAACCCTGTGTAAATGTTTGGAGAGAGCCATCTGTAAAGTAAGTAGTTTTATTTAATTGCCCTAGTTTAGATCTTTAATTCCTTGCCCTAGATAGATAGATAGCATGTTCTTCAATTCCCTAATGAGCGAGTAGTCTCCTTGCTTGTTAGGGTTAACTTTGGGGAAGGCTTTTGAGAGATGAGATCTCTCATCCCTTTCTTGTCCATCACATATAATCAATAGGACTCCATGCATACATGCACACACCGCTCCCTACGGCACCCTATCCCATGAGGTAGCGGCGATACCGTAGTATAAAGGCCCGATTGCGCGTGTTTTCCATAGAGGTTAGGGTAAGGATTGATAAAGGAAGGACAAGAACCTAGAGGAAGAAACACCTTCCCGAATGGTTCTAATCCCCTTTATTAATAATTACCATAACACCTCATAGATCTTAATTTGGGTATAGAAAGCGGTGAGATTTATTTACATTTCCAAACCTACCCTAGACCTAACCCTAGCAAGATTTAGATCTAGATAGATTTAGTTTTTAGATTTAATCAATCAATCCGACACCTATCGGAATTAGCTTGTAAGAACAACTAGGAAATTCACAAAATCCCTGTGGACCGACTCGTACTCACTGGCTAGCTACCAAGCGACGCCGTTCTTGATTGCGGTTACTAGAAACACTTTTTCAAACAATCAAATGGCGCCGTTGCCGGGGATGGTGTGTTATTTCCTTTTTGCAATTTCGGGTTAATCAAAAAATTGAAAAATCTGAAAAATTAAAAAAATATATAAAAATTTATCATCTTTGTATTTTGTGAAGGGTATTTTTGTTTGAATTTTGCAGGATATACAATCGAGTTCGGATCTGGAAAAATTCAGAGATCAAAACAGAAAAAGGTTGATCTGAACAGTAGAGGATTTTACCAACAGAACAACAGAAAATTTTTTGGAACTGTGCCATCGCTTCTACCGCGCTTCCGCCGCCATATCTTACTTCCCGCCGCGCATCCGCGGTTTGCTGACGTCATCAGCAGACCGGACAAATTCTTGGGATCTGAACCGGTCAAGTGACCGCCTTTCCGCCACGGGACCCCACTTACGACCGCTGAAATGCGGTGGGCCTGTGACATCAGAAAGTGGAAAAAGCTCTGTAAGTTCTCTTTTTTTCTCTCTTCTGCAAATCCCCATATATCTTCTGTCAAATCTTCTGCAGGATTTTTTGCGCTTAAAAATCTTCCCCCTTCCAAATAACAAATCTTGTGCAGGATTCTTTGCGCCGCGCTTAAAATAAAAATTGATTGCAAGTGATTTTTTCTGTTTTGCATATATTTAATCTGACTTTAAGGGGCTTGAGACCAATCCAGATTGGGTGGGGATTTCATCACCCTTCCTAGGACCTCAGAAATCACATAAGGCATATTGCATTGACCATCTTTTAATTAAAAAATACTAGACTCAGCCCTAAGGACGTCGCGCTCAGTAGGACAGAGGACTAGTTGTAGGTATCGACTGTTGATCCTAACCTGACTTTGCGGTGTCTAGGCAAGTGTGTCTAAGGTGAGTGGTTACTTAATTAGGACCACTACTTGTAGTGGGGAGTCTCCCACTCACCTGGTACTTACCTGGCCGCAATTGGCGATGAAGAGACGGGTTGAGGTCCTATTTCTAGCCCTTTGGAACAGTTAAGAGCTGTCCAGCTGACCTAGGTGACCCTAGATCTAGGCCTGATTGTGCATTTCTGGTTGATTGCATTTTTGTCTAAGCCCTTTATCAAAAATCTTTTTTGCAAACAGTTCCAAATAAAGAGAAAAAGAAAAAAAGGAAATTTTTTTTATAAAAACTTGCAAAAATTTTGTCGCTAAGAAATCCTTGCACCCCACTTACACCCACCTTCTTTCTCTTCTCCTTCTGACATCATGGGTACCCCACCTCATAAATCTCTTCCCGAACTTTGGTACCCTGAACCAAACTTTGCCTCTTACGCGAATTGTTTCAGTCGATTTAAGGACGACCCCTCCATGCCCAAAATTTCTTTGAAAGATCGAATAGAAGCGTCGAGGAGAAACAGTTCGACTTTGCAATCCACTTTGTATCAACCATTTCAACCTTCACCACCTTCTTATGTTGATACCACTTTTTTGAGTCATGTTGTAACTCCTAAACCTATGTCTATTGCTGAGTATATTGAACAATCTTATAGCCGATCTTTCACTCCTGTCCACACATCCCATTCTAGGGATCAACAAGTCCATTCACCTTTTTATCCAAATGTTGATTCTACTCCTGTCCAACCATCCAATTCCTACCAGTCCTACCCGACTTTTCCACCTTCACTAGACAGTGCTTCTACACAGCCATTTGGGAGTTTCACGTATCCAAACAATTTCGAATTTTTTACCGAAACCCCTTCACAACCCATGTCTAGTTTGGAACAGTTGTTGGAAGCTTATATTTTAGCAACAAACAAAATGGTGAGGAATGTGGATGCATCCATTGCCGCCCTTATGCAACCTAATGAACCGGTAGCTAGTTTCCAACCAGCTCCAAATTTTCCAATGTATGCGGAGGCGGTTGGACAGAGTGACAATTTGAGCGGAGAGAGTAAGTTCTACACCTTTCCAAATCAAACCTACCCATATCCAATTGAATCCAACAACTCCGGTTTTCAAACATGTGTCCAAAATGATGAGTTGTGCGACTTTGTAGTGCTTGATTTTCCGGATTGTGAAGAGTCTCTTTCGAGTGAAACCATACCTAATCCTTTCGATCTTTACACCTCCACTCTAGAACCTGAATTGATAAATATCCATGCTTTTGATGAGGTGTTAGAAAAAATTGATTTTCACTTGATTGAGGATATAGACACCGAGAATATTTTGGATGATGAACCCGTTAATTTGACTGAAATTTTATCTCCAATTCATCATCCCGAGTCATTAAATGTTTCTCCCGAACCTCATATGCGTCTTGATTTTGATGATAATGGCATAGATAAGCTAAATTTTGAGGAGAATTATGAGGATAGTATTGAGGAGAGTATTGAGGATAATATTGAGGTTGAACCATTTTTGTTTGATGTGTCAGATTTTCCAATTCATCCTCCTGAACCTTTAACTGTTATACCACCCTCCCTCCTTTCCATCGTTCCGACCACGCAAAAGATCACGCTTGAAGACTGTGAGCTTGAAAAGTTTCTCTTTGAATCTGACACATTTCTCACAAACAATAATGATTACGAGTGTTTCACTTTTTCGGACGATGTTGAAAACTCACCTCCCGAGTTTGAGTCCTTTACATTTTCAAATGAGTTAGTTGAACCATCAGACTTGGTTGCTTACAGTCATTTCGAACCATTGATGGAATCCTTCAAGTTCGAGATAGATTATTTATGTGAGAATAAGACTATCCCTCAATCACTCCCTTTCGTCCTTCCTATCGTTTCGACCACGCAAAACTCCGTCGCGTTTCCATTTTCAATGGAGGGTTTACCAAGTTCGACATACCTATGTTTTCTTGCGAATCTTGAGGGATTTGACCCCATTTCTCGATGGGTTGATAGATTAGCACAATCGCTTTTAACACATCGGTCATCACAAATTGTGCTAATTTATTCACTCGATTTACACCCTCAAGATCGTGCTACACTTCTTTCTCTTTTCCGCCATTCTTCTCCTCCACCGAGACCATATTCCACTATTCTTCCCACACGGTCTCGTGTGCTTCTCATTTCTTTTCTTTCCACTCCATTCTTTCACCAACTCTACCATTACCATGATAAGATTTTTGAATGGTTGGTGCTAACCTTTGGTTTGTGTAAAGCCTTGTTTAGTTTGGGGAGGACCTTGTTGTATATATGTATATATATATATTTTGTTTCCTTTTTCTATTAACAATAAAAAAAAATTAAATTTTTTTTTATAAATAAATAAACAGGTGAGTGCCAACATTCTCAACGCTCTTGGTGTAGCATGATAGTGAGGACACTGTCAAAGTTAAGTTTGGGGGTATGCTCGGTAAGCCTTCTTCCTTCGCATTCATATGTACATTTTGCATTTGCATACTTATTTTAAAACCCATAAAAATTGAATTTTTTTTAAAAATTATAAAAATTAAAGTATTCAATTTGGCCATAATTGACTTGAGTTTGATAAACATGTTAACTAGCTAGGAACAACTAGATCTTAGACTTAGTAAATTAAAAACCCTAAAAATAACCTTTCTTAAGTTTAACGGTAGAAAGTATTTGTCTTTGTAGTTTATCTAGAAATAGGCAAATTTTGAGTTTACTTCTTAGGCTAAGTTAAAACAAGGGAAGAGTATTGATATTTTTATTAAAATATAAGTTTGAAAAATAATTCCTAAGTTTAAGTCTAGATTTTGAAAATATATACCCTACAAATTGCACAAACACGCACCTTGAAACTTGGAATAATAGAAAAGACCTTGAAATGCTCTTGTCTAAAGTCCTTAGTATGAATAAAATAAAAATATAAGTGTGAATAAAGAGATAATAAAAAAATGAACACTGATTTTTGTGATTACTTAAGGCTGCAAAAAAATAGAAAAATATTTAGCGAGGGTGCTTCATCACCTAGTGCCTTAGACCAACTGGTTTGAGAGTCACTGCTAAAACCTTAAGTGTTACAAGACTAGGAATTACGCTTTAATGTGCAAACACATCTTGTAATCGGTTGTTGGTACCTCAAGAAGTATTAACGGTAGCATGAAGGATGTGTGAGCAAAAATTCATCTAAAAATTCACCAATTAAGTAGTGCTTTGGACAACGGACAAGAGTATGATTGCTTGATTTGAATTTCCAAGCGTAGGGGTGATATATACACATACGTAGGGGTATGTTATTGGGATTTAGATAAGAGAAAGGAATGAAGAATAAGACTTATATCTTTAATAGAGATGATAAAAATTCCTAAGTTGAGATAACCCTAGAAGAAAAACTTAAGAGATGCCGAAAGCTAAGTAAGTCTACAGAACATATATAATCTTAAGTTAAATGATAAGGAAGCGTAAAGAATATGGGTGGATAATTTACGAGTCGAAGATAATAGAATTCCTTGTTAGAAAACCTAATTGAAAAATAAAAGTTAATGGGCAAAATTGATAGGATTTTGTAGGTAGTATCCGCTGAAAACCCTCAGGAGACAACACTCCTCTTACTATGGACACCTAGAGGTTTAACGGCTTGTTGCACGAGCTCAGTGCAATCGCGTTTCCCTGCGAAAGTGAGATTAGGTTTTTGTCGAGAATAAAACTAGGTTTGCTCGAGGACGAGCAAAAGATAAGTTTGGGGGTATTTGTTCATATCATAATATTGCATTAATATATTCCCCATTCCTAGTCATTTTACAAATAAACAGGTGCTTTTGACGCATGTCTGGTACTTAGTTGCTGGTTACAGGTTCTCGGAATAAAAACGGTGAAGTGATGAAAAAGATGATACAAAATGAGACTACGAATGCTAAATGGTGAAATCTTGATCATGCCTACATTTTGTGGGACAATGAAGAACAATGAACAACAGTTCACAAATCATAAAGGCAGCGACATGAAGAAACTATAAAAAGTCCACTACAATGTTCACTGGAAAGATCAGGAGGAAAACCAGAAGATATTTTGAAAAAAAACTGAAGAAAACAGTGGACAACTGCAAGTGGACCTATCCCAGGAAAAATGAACCCAAGACAACATCTTTTGGCCGTGGAACCGCGGCCAAACAGGCCCTATGGCCGCGGTTCTGCGGCCGGTTCTGCCCGTGTCGGTGTAAAATTTTGACGGTGCGCGGATCGTTGAATAGGTCTTTTTCTTAGGGGGTATTTTTGTAAAACCAGATGTGCGAGTCAATTGTAACCTAGGGTTTCTATGAATCTATAAATAGAAGCTCTAATACCCCTTTTGAGGTATGCCTCCTGATTGAATGATTTTCCGTTGTGTATGTAGAAAATAGTATAGAAATCACAACCAAAAATATTTGACCGCAATCAATAACGGTGTCGGTTGTAGTGCGTTAGTAAGTGCGGATCGTCCTCAGGGAAAGTGTAATCGTTCGTCTTTTGAATTAGATGAATTGAAATTTTAAAGGAAAGAAACGAAAACAATTCAAGATTTATAGTTGAAGTTCAAGAATTAGAAAATCTAGATCTAATAACAAGAAAAAGATAGAATCAAGAATTGATAGTTTGATGATTTTTCCAACCAAATATCAAGAATCGAAATGAGGCTCGTAGGAATTGATCGGATCTATAGATGTGATGTAATCTTACAATTTCGTATTCTTATCCTTCGATGAATTGATACTAGATCGATGATGATCGATCGAGAATTAGGGATTTCTTGTGAAACTAGGGTTTCATCTTATCCCTTGTTCTTTCGTCGATATCATTCACATTCTAGCTTCTAGTAAATTCAAGAAACGATCGTAGATCCTTAATTTCGAGCGATCACAATCAAGAAAGCATCACAACGAAACTAGGTCATCGATTCTTGAACTTGCTAGGGTTTACAAAGCTCGTAGGACTCAAGAATCTTATTAAGATTTGTTACATCATCATTCTATTGATCGTCTCGACTCCTTTACGAGCGGAGTTTTACTCAAACATCACAACAATAACTACAATTACAAATTGAGATCGAATCATGATGCAAGAATTTAAAGAAAGCAAGATTAAAGAATTTCACCTTTTATTTATATCAACAATTTCGTTACAATCGCTCAAGAACTACAAGAGGAAGAACTCGATCGTCGATTTGGCTTCGCTCGTCTGCTTGAGTCGCGGATCGGCTTGGATCACTTGCCCGATTGAAGATCGGCTCGGCTCCTAAAAGGTTGAAGGCTTCTTGCTTGATTTGTACTCAAGATCTTGAATTTGGAGTGGAATTAAGTTTAGGGTTTCGCACAAGCCTTGTCACTAGACTTGTGGAAGAAGATGAAGAAAGAATGAACTAATGATTGAACCACCTCAACCCTTAGATCTAGGTTCCTATTTATAGCCATCAAAACCCTAGATCTAGGATTTGAATTTTAAGTTTCCTTCCAAAAGTTTGTTAGATGAAATTTGAATTTCCCTCCAAAAGGTTATTGAGGAGAAGCTTCTAGATGTGATTAGTTAGGAGGGAGCTTCTAGAAGAGCTTAGTTAGGAGCTTAATTAGGATTAGCATGCTTAATGATCTTTTGCTGATCTGGTAGAAGCCTCTGGAGAATTCTGGAATTTGACGTATCAAAATGAGGTATAGCCACTGAGAGAAGAATTATGCACCAAAATTAAAGTGATGACGTGGCAAAAGCGCCGCGGTCCCGCGGCATAAGCTGGCTCCCGCCGCGGTTCTGCGGCTCTTTTGAAGCTTCAGGGCTTGGTTCTTCTGGTGCTTGTTGGGCTTGAGTTGTGGGCTTTTCTTTGATATGTTGAATTGTATTTCTCCTTTTGGATTGCTACCAGATCTCAAAACTTGGAGTTGGTGTAATTTTTGATCAGCAAATTGACAATTTTGGCTTTTCTTCTGGATTTTCCTGCACAATTTCTCAAGACAAGTGTTGCGCAATATAGAGATGATGCAATGCCATGAAATGCAGTCAATTTCCTTAGAAATGTCGGTTTTAGAGTCTAACACATGCAATCTGATATTTAACGACTGATTTGCTAATATGTGAAATATGAATACCGAACACTTCTAAATGAGTGCAAATGATAGGGAAATTGCCGGTTAAAAGATGCAATATTTTCGACTGATCACCTCCTTTCATTAATAAAATTCAGATTTCTTTTGGAGAGTATCGATGCCTCTTTTCATATCATCTAATCAGATCTGACAACCCTGTGTAAATGTTTGGAGAGAGCAATCTGTAAATTAAGTAGTTTTATTTAATTGCCCTAGTCTAGATCTTTAATTCCTTGCCCTAGATAGATAGATAGCATGTTCTTCAATTCCCTAATGAGCGAGTACTCTCCTCGCTTGTTAGGGTTAGTTTTGGGGAAGGCTTTTGAGAGATGAGATCTCTCATCTCTTTCTTGCCCATCACATATAATCAATAGGACTCCATGCATACATGCACACACCGCTCCCTACGGCACCCTATCCTACGAGGTATCGGTGATACCGTAGTATAAAGGCCCAGTTGCGCGTGTTTTCCATGGAGGTTAGGGTAAGGATTGATAAAGGAAGGACAAGAACCTAGAGGTAGAAACACCTTCCCGAATGGTTCTAATCCCCTTTATTAATAATTACCATAACACCTCATAGATTTTAATTTGGGTATAGAAAGCGGTGAGATTTATTTACATTTCCAAACCTACCCTAGACCTAACCCTAGCAAGATTTAGATCTAGATAGATTTAGTTTTTAGATTTAATCAATCAATCCGACACCCATCGGAATTAGCTCGTAAGAACAACTAGGAAATTCACAAAATCCCTGTGGACCGACCCGTAATCACCGGCTAGCTACCAAGCGACGCCGTTCTTGATTGCGGTTACTAGAAACACTTTTTCATACAATCAAGTACCGCATTGTAACCATGCTGCAGTTCATAGTTACAATCACATAACTCCGTTCAAGTCGCCCAAATCCTAGTATCAGAATAGAGAGAAACAATAGGGAACCAGAAGGTTTCAAGTCGAGATGCAAAGTTGTTTGCATATCGTCAAGACAAGGGTTAAGAGAAAGATATGATTCAAGAATCACGATAACAATGTGGCAGGACATGTTCCTAATCACGGATTTTCTGATTCGTGTATTGGGTCCAATACCCAACTACAAAAGATTCAAACCCGATAAACCTAAATCCTTTGGCTCTGATACCAAAACAAACCCTGTCACACCCCGCTTCCCAGAGTGCGCTAAGATCGGCAAGTGAAAGAGTCAACCATGCTATCTGTGGTTAGGAAACATCCATCCACAGTCACATTACGGCTGTCTATAAGATATCAAGAAAAATAAAAAAAATATAAACTATCTAGTACATGTCCATATGCCAGAATAAACGTGTCAAGAAATATAAATGTGCGGAAGCAATAAATCCAATAAACAGTAACATCTGAAAAATACGTCCCAAATACGGGCTCACATCAGGAAATGAAAATACGGAAATAAAACTAAACTAAATTAAATACTAACAGGATCCTTACTGCTCGGCCTGTCGGCTGAAGTACTCCTGGTCAGCCTGCGACAAAGATAGAGGATCCGGGCCATGCAAAACACAGACGTCAGTGCGTCATAATATCAAACAATAAAATATAATCAGGAGGTAGAAGATATGCAGGCATGTGTATGAACAGTAATAAGGATATAACAGTAACACGGATATAGAACAGTGAAGTGTATAAGCATATGTGACGTGCGGTGAGTAATCTGAACTAAACTACTGGGTTAATTACTCTCAAGTCTTTGAAATAAATTTAATGAATCGTCGATGTAACTCAATAGTATCCCGTGCATACCCGGGACCAAGGTTCAGACCCTCGGGGCTGAATCCGAGACGTGTCTCTAAGCACAAAACAGGAAACATGTACAGACGAATGATGTCAGCAGCATCATTTCGGGACTGGCCTATCCCCAAAACTGATCAGTATAAGCGTCGAACTGTTGAGTTACAAGTCAGGTTTCATCATTGATTTCCCCTTAACCCCAAGTTATGTGGTCAAGTCAGGTATTGATAAATCTGGAGCTAATGCCAACACAGGATCAAGCAGGTACAGGTTTGTCTATGCAGACAACAGGATATGTCCGTCAGGACAACATGTCAGGATTGTCGGCATTAGAAACAGGATCAGGTAATATGTCAAGTAGTGGTATATCAGGTCATGACAGGTAGTGCACAGGTATCAAACGGATGCTCATAATAAAAATGTAGCAAGTACGGATGCATGATAAAGTACGGATGCACAGTAAAACACGGATGCACAAATATCTATCAGGGGTTACATCTACAACTCCATGGCTACGTAGGATGCACATTATCAAGCATGGGGTGTTAATATAACAGTAACATGAAATGATATGATCTGGCATGCAACTAGATATGTAATTAATGATATGGATGCGAACGGATATCGGAAAAACGGTAAAACTGTAACATGGATGCACAATACAATAAATATGCAATATTTTTATTAATATAGATGCAAGTATAATAATATAGCATGTATTAAGCTAACCTGCATGAAACCAGATATGTAATTAATGATACGGATACGTACGGCTATCCGAAGACAGTAAAACAGTAATATGGATGTACAATGCAGTGAACATGTGATATTTTTATTCATATGAATTTAAATGTATTAGCATAGCATGTAGCAAGGTAAACTTTCCTGAACGGATCTCACGATGGGGTGTGTACGCTGCATCTGACATTGGGTAAACATCGCAATGTACACACACGCACACGGGACAGGACCATGCAAAGCAAGAAGGTGACCACGCTGGCTGGGGATGCCCACTGGGTCGCCCGGATCGTCGGCGACGGCACGGCTCCGGCGATCACCGGAAAAACCAAGAATGTAGAAAAGAAAAGAGAAGAAGAAGAAGAAGAGGAAAAAGAAGAAGAAGAAGGTGGTCTGTAGTTTGGTGTTTGGGGACAGAGGAAAGGCAGGCGAGACGACGACGACGACGACGGGCCATCGACGGTGGGATCCACGGCTATGGCAGTGGCCACGGTGTGCAGTGGTTCTTGGTGCAAGGAAAGGCTCTGGTGTTGGGTTGGCGTCGGGGAGTTTGGAGAGAGGATAGAGGGAGGAGAGGTGGCAGCGAGGGCGTGGAGGCGACGACGAGGTGGTCGGAGCTCCGATGGTGAGGTGTGCAGGGTTCTGTGCAGGGGTTGGGGCTTTCTCAGGTGTGTAGGGAGTGAGTCAGGGATGGTGGTGGTGGTGTCAGAAGTTGAAGGGGGAGGCGAGGAGACGGAGGTAGTGATGCGGATGACAGGGTACGGCCGTCGAAGAGGTCTCCGGCGCGTGTACGTGATGTGGGGTTTTCTGCAGTTGTGGGTTTTGGTGCTCGGGGTTTGCAGGGAAGGTGAGGATGAGGTCGAGGAGAAGGAGGTGATTGTGGAGGAGACGGTGAGGTGATGGTGGAGGCGGTGACGGCGACGAGGGGACTGAATATGGTATGGGTCGCTCGGTGGGTTTCTGGGTTCGGGAATGGTTTGCAGGGGAGGAAGATAAGAGAGATGTGAGCGGGGAGAGGCGTGGATGGTCGACAACGACGAGGGCATCGGGGGCGAAGCGAAGGGCGCGGCTACGGGTTCGAGCGCGCGAAAGGAAAAAAAGGAAGAAGTAAAAGAAAATGTGGGGGAGAGAGAGACTGGGTTTTTTTAAAATAGGGTAAAAAAATAATATAAAATATAAATATATATATAAGCAGAGGAGAGGGAGATCAGTGAGTGATCGGTGAGAAAAATCTTTTTTTTAAAAAATATTTAAAACGAAATAAATATATGAATATTATTTTTAACTGTTAAAAATCTTAAGAATAAAATATTGATTGTAATTGAGATTTTTGGCTAATACAAAAATAGTTCAAAACACGCCCGGGTCGGGTCTAAAATTATGGTTTAAAAATATGGATAATATACGTATAAACCAAAACCAAAATAGAAAATCCAGGTAACGAAAATGCATACCCCCAAGAACGGATACACGTAGCGTGCACGTAGTTATCCAAGCGAGTCCGTTTCACTGAATGGGACGAGAACACGATATACGGATGCTACAACAAGATTAGGGGTATGATACAGGACATGCTAGATATTTTAAAAATATTTTATTTGATTTTATATGTTATATTAAAAAAAATGCAGATGCCAGATATAATGCACTTATAAAACATGAAAGTGCACGGATTCTCAAAACTAGCTAGGATAAATCATAAACAGGAATTAAGAAGGGTTTCCAGCATGCGGGTCATGTCAGATGCAAATACATACACTAATTACACCATTCGCACCCAAAACACAATAAATCAAGAATAGCCATAAATAAAGAAGTAACCAAACAGAATTGGTATAAACGAACTAGGGTGTTACAGGCTTACTTGATTAAGCTTGATCTCCGGTCTTCCTCCATCGAAGATGATCCACCCGAGAGTCTATGCAATGAGCTTCAACCTCATATCCGAGGCAACTAAGGTACCTAGATCGCTATATTAGATACTATAGATGAAGTAGAGAGTGATGAAGGATTAATTTGTCTCAAGACATCCAAGGATTCTCAACTCATGAGAGGGTTTAGGTGGAGCTAGAGGAAGAAGAAGATATCATGAGGATGAGAGTTTAGAGCAACTCATGAAAAATAAATGGCTAAGTCTTTTTTTTATTTGTTGTGAGATTATTCAATAAATAATGATGACATCCATAAAATTATCCCATGCCACCAAAATATCTAGAGTCAACCATAATATCTCAAGTCAACAATAATTTCACAATAAACAAATCCTTAAGCATGCTAGAATAGTAACCATGGGTCACTAATTAGCCATGCCACAAATATGCAATAAACTCATCATCCTACACGTCAATAATCTTTTAATCCTAAAAGGTCTAAACCATGATGAGATGTAATTTTCTAAAAGTAATCTTGTAATGAATTACAAGAATACTCCTCATCCGTATATACATAACCGCATCTGTACTCCGAAGAATACAAATAAGAAGAGATGAAAATAATCCAAAAAATATAATACTAGGATCCGTCTTAAACCAAAGCCCACTAGTATTATCCGTCCGAACACCATGCGTGCACAAATACATGTATGTGTTCGAACCCTGCCGTAAAATTATACGGCCTCTACACCGTTTCTCCCGAAGCAGGGAAACTCTTTGTATGGGACTCTAAAGCCTCGTCAATACGCTGGCAGTGGGTTTAACTACAAGCACGTCAGCGGCACTAGCTGTACGTAACGGCTACCCTGGTATTGAGCGAAAGGGAGGCCGACGAGCAAACGCATCCTGAAACCCTTACTGAGCTTGACAGTGACAATATCCGTACAGTCCGGTCCATTCGTCTATGAGTATCGCATAGCGAGTCTAGGGGGTGGATAAAGTCAGACCCCCTAATAACACGATATTTTGTGTCGGTATGAAGCCCATCACCACCTGAGAAACTACTGATCCGAATCAGTAATTCTCGACCACTTTGGCCAAGGATTTCTGGTGATGGCCACCCATGCACACCGTGACATCAACCCCCAATACCGGGAGAGACGAATCCTCTGACGATCCGCTCACTGCCTCCATGTGGTTCGGGACTGTACTCAACTAAAACCTGTTTGCACGACTCCTTTGAGCCGTGGTAGGGTAGTAATCAAAGCACAGTGGGAACTCACACGAGATAAATGACGATCTCATGTCGATAGATTAACCTGTACACATGTCACCTGGGAACTGCTATCTGACAATAGGTATAATACCAACTAGCATGTTCCCGGCGAGTCCGTCCGGTGTACTCATAACCCAATGAGCACCTGTATACATCTTAGGTGAACAAATTGACACCAATGGTTTGTGAGACCGGCCACCGCCTCTCGTCGGGGTCTCGATCAGTATACACTATTCTACTCTTGGAGTATCGATGCCCAGTCTCGAAACTCCCATGACTAGGGACATTTTAAGGATATGCTTATAGACCACCCAGCTCCCACGTATATGATCGCCATAATACTGCTGATAGTCAAGTAAGAATCCTATGTGCTCTATTAATATGTAATAGTGATCTGTAATGTCACCTGAAGCATGTACACGGTGATAAAGACAAACCAGATAGTATACTATCATCTTGAGTAGGACTGTTCTATCGGTATAGGTCATCCCTCAATCATTGCAATCACGTGCCTGCGATCCGATAATTAACTTGAGGGCACTATAGCCAACAATCTCCTACTTGCACTTAAGGCTAATTATTGCGGTGTCGTATACTCATAGCCCGTGTGATACCGAACACCCAACTTCTCTACTAATCAGTTTCACAAAGCTCGTTTGTAAAACTATTGCGTTCGAGAAATAGCCTCAGTGAGTGGATCCGCTCCAATGTATCTTTCTCTGTCTCTCTTTATCTCAAGTTTGCGGAGAAAGCCATCTCCCGAAATGAGCAATACCTGTCTTAGAATATGTCTGGATGTCTGATGGGACCCAGTTCACAAATGAACTCCAAATCCAGCAAACTTCTTAGACTGTATCGTCAACTGAATTTAATCAGTATCCTACGCCATGCCTCTCTCAGTATTCTCTTGGACCACCTTTCCAAACTACCGCCCCTCAAAAGAGGGAATACTATAACTCTAACAGTCACTCTGTCATCCAGGTCATCTTGGAAGCCTGGAATGATAACCGTCTTCCGAAAGAGGTTGCCGTTACCAAATCCCTAGAACATCCATTTATGTTCATAAATTGCTTCCGAACGTTTCTCCAGGATTAGATTAATATATAAACTTATTGCATCTAGTGCAAAAACAATATCTGGTGTGATACTTGACATCTCATGGCTGACTCAATTGCCTAAGCAAGTGATATGCCAATCATGTACATCCCTCTCCCCTTTAGTCTGTAAGACACCTTTAGAGAGGGTGACTCCATCACCTGCAGGTACTCCACCATGCCAGAAGTCGTCCATTTTAAAATACCTTTAGAATACTGTCTAAGTACCCATATTGGGAAACTACCCAAATCTAGATCTAAAACCATAGATTCAGTAACCAGAATGCCTGATATAATATCCATATTTTATGTGGAGAAACCACTGTGTGACAACCACAGTATAACCAATCGTAGTATATGAATTTCACTTCCTACAAAGTGCATGTCAGCCAAATACCAGGACATTACACCCCACTATCTTCTTAATAGATCCATCTTCTATTCTGATGAAATCAAAGCCTATGACTATCACATCAAAAATAGATGATCTATCTCCGCTATACCTGCTTTAGTCTATGAATTGACATAAGCTACTTGTCCACTATACTTCCGCTGCTCCCATTGACTACAACAACCCTCTGGCAGAGTCATATACACGTGCACTTCTAAAGATAGTTTAGAACGATGCTATACTTATCATTCTGCCGGGTCTCATAGTATAGAATAGGAGCAATGGCAAGTCTGGGTAAAAAAGAACCTCCCTGTCACCATCTTTGAGGATACCGAAATACCTCTTGGGCGCCTGAGGTTACCCACCATATCTGCAGAGTGGCTAATGGAATGTCAAAAACCAATTGAATTTTTAGGTTCTATTAACTCTTCAGTAATCCTTTGTGGTTCTGGAATCACTTCCAGTTCTACCATACTCTCACTACTGTTTTCTGAAATAAGTCCATTTTACTAAAACCGTGGCGATGAAAGAACAATATCACTATTGATCTTCCAGATGGTAGAAGGTTAACCCTCGTCATAGCCCGGGATAACCCACAAACTGCCATTATAGAAACGTGCCTTTTGTTATCCAGAGTCTGGTTTTAAGCATAAGCCGGACAACTCCATATACCTTAACATCATTAAGATATGAACCATTCTATATATAATATAGAAACAGACGCACTGATTTAATTGGAACCAGATTCAAATCATGCAGCTGTCTCCAGTGCATGTCAACTAAATGGAAGGAGGCTGATCAACATTACTCAACTAGGAGTACATCCAGATATGAGTAATTTGAAAGAGAAGCAAGTTCTCAAAACATTACTATCAACTGAATACCAAACACAAGTATCTACATCTTCGATCACCTCGAAGAATCCTGATACTTGCAACACATGGTTCTCTATTTATTCTTGTACCTATAACTTCTCAAAACTTAGACCTTGTATTTCTACGAAATACTTGTCTATAACTGGAGAAGTCACAAGTAAACAGAATATAGTACAAGCACCAACCCCTTTGTCCTAATGGACACTGGACAACATACAATACTTTGTATAAGTCCCCTGAGTTGAATAACTCAAACCCTGTGCGTCGTAGGTTGAAAACTGTACTATGGTTAAGAAGAATTACACCGCTGTTTAATGCTCCTTACCCAATCATCAACTGATATAGGTAAATGTCATAGACATAATTTCAAAAAGTTATATCTCACTTTATAAAATAAATGTACAGATGTATCAGTTTGATATTGGTGCATAACAACGAATATTCAAAACCAAATATTTGTCGTCAGGCAAAACCCCAAGCGATTTTCTCAAATATCACTAATTACAACGGATTCTGATATAATGAGGATATAATCACCTAATTCCAAATAACTTACTCTCACTCATCATCTGTAAAACCATACAGATGTGAGAATCAAACCTGGTAAATACATACCCTGGAGTAAGGATCTAATGAACAAATAAAACTAAACTGTACTTACATTGAACCCAAGCTATCCACCACGACGATCCAGCCACAACACAGTGATTAATCATTTCCGTGTCGTGTTTAAAATGTTCCACAACCAAAGAAATTTATACCGCAATTAATTAACGGTGTCGATGAAGCGCGTTAATGAGTACGGATCGTCCACTGACATGTGTGTTTTGATCAATTTTGTTTTAGATGAGTCAAAATGAAAAGATAAAAGAAAATTGCAAGAAAATTGATTCAAGATTTGTGAAATTTAGTTTCAAGAATCATAAAGAATTAGATCTAAAATCAAGAAATACTAAAGTTCAAGAAGATGTCCAAATCGAATGAATTATCAAGATTGTAGGAATCGATCCAATTGATAGTGATGATGAATACTTATGATTACAAATTCTTATCTATCGATGATTTGTTACTAGATCGATCAACGAGAATTAGGGATCTATTGAAGAAACTAGGGTTTCTCCTTCTATGCCTTATCCTTTCGTTGATTAGCATTCAAATTCTAGCCTCTAGGAAATTCAATCATCGATCATTGATCTTTAATTTGGAGCGAAAACATTCAAGAAAGCATCTCGCTCAAATTAGGCTGTCGATGATTCAATTTCCTAAAGTTTACAAAACTCATAAGACTTAAGAATCGTTCAAGAATTTAGTCATCATCTACCTATTTTCTCGATTCCTCCACAAGCGGAGTTTTCACCCAAACATCATGAAAAAGATAACAATCAAGAATCGATAACTCTTCATAATGCTCAAATGTAAAGAAAAGCAAGATCAAGAATTTTCACCTTTTATTATTCGATGTTTCGTTACAATTCACTCAAAGACTACAAGAATTGAGGAGGAACTAAATCATCGAACTAGCTTCGCATCGTCTTCTTGAGTCGCGGATCGTCGTGGATCACTTGCTCGGATGAAGATCGGTGTTGCTTCAAAAGGCTCGTTGAAGGCTTGCTTTGGCTCAGTATTCGGTGGATCTTGATTTGGATCAAATTGTGTCACTCAATTTGATTTAGAATTGATTTGGATCTCACTTTAATTCTTTTACCACTCAAAATGATTTCCCTCCAAATTCAACAACCTTGTAATGAAGCCCTGGGTCCCTTTTTATAGTTTTCCCTCAAGCTTCCCCTAAAAGCTAGGCTTAGCTTCCTTTAGAAGCTAGGCTGGGTTTAGCTTCCTTTAGAAGCTAAGTTGTTATGAAGCTTGCATAGGAAGCTAGGTAGTTGTAGAGAAGCTTCTAGATTAATGTAGTTAGCTAGCTTGCATGAGAAGCTTGATAGGTATAAGGCTTGCACAAGAAACTTAGCTGTTAGAAAGGAAGTTTCTGGAGATCTCTAGGTACTGAAGTGTCTTGAAGAAGTTTTCCATTTAAAGAGAAGCTTCTGCAAACATGACCAAGTGCTAATGAGTCAACGCGGCCGCGGATCCACGGCGGATCGGCCAACGCGGCCGCGTATCCGCGGCCGTTTGGTGTGTTCTCTGTATGAAATTTCCAGGTTATTTTGTTGTTGGCTTTATGGCACTTTTCTGATGTCTGAAATATTTTTATACTTTTTTGTTCACTGCCAGATTTCAAATCTTGGACTTGGCGTATTTTTATCAGCACTTTTAGGAGTTCCGGCTCTTTTACCTGGAGAATTTCCTGCACACAATCTCGAGACAAGTGTTGATTCACAAAAGATCATGCGTGTAATAATAAACACTCAATTTCCCTCAAAATTCCGGTTATAATGTATAACACATGTTATTTGGTATTTTGCAGACAAATTGCTAATATGTGCTATATTTATACCAAACACGTTTAGATGATTGCAAAGAGTAGGGAAATTGATGTGTTAAAAATATAATATTTTCGACCGATCAAATTCCCCCAAACTTAATTTTGGTCGTCTCGAGCAAACTTCTTTTATTTAAGAGAAGGAAAAAATATAAGAAAAAGAAAAACTAACTAGCACACTTTCTTAGGCAACACGATTGCACTGAGCACGTGTAACAAGCCTTTAAACCTCTAGGTGTCCCTAGTAGGAGGAGTGTTGTCTCCTGAGGGTTTTCAGCGGATTGCATCCAAAAAATCCAATAATAAAAGGAAGACCGTGAAAGTTACATATAAAGATAAGAATTGTAAAAGAAAGACTTTGAAAATTAGAGTTTCCAACTAATACTAGCTTTTCAGTTGCCATGAGCCCTATCTTAATAGTCATGAAAAGATGTTAGAAATCACATCATCCCTCAATAAAACATCGTTTTTATTCTTCATTCCTACCTTTCTTCCAAACATCGATCATATACCCCTATGTGTGTATAAAAGATATCCCTGCGCTCGGAGAATTCAATTCAAGCTATCATACTCTTGTCCATCTATCTCAGTACTTTTTAATCGACGAATATTTAGATGGATTTGCTCACACATTTTTCATACGACCGTTAATACTTCTTGAGGTACTAACCGACCGATTACTCATGTGCTTACTTATTAGGCGTAAGTAGCATTTTTCTCGTCTTTCACCACCTAAGGCTTAGCAGTGACTCCCAAACCAGTTAGTCTAAGGCACTAGGTAATGAAGCACCCTCACTATATTTTTTTATTACTGCCTTGGTGATAACAAAACCAGTGTTTATTTTTCTATACCATTTTATCTTTCTCATTTTTTATTTCCTTCATATTTTGGCTTTTAGACAAGAGCATTTCAAGGTATTCTCTACTATCCCGAGTTTCAAGACGTGTGTATGTGCGTATAGTGGGGTATCAACATTTAAAATGTTTGGCTTCTAGAATAGGAATTATTTTTCAGATTTATTTTTATTCTCAGATTAGTGACTTCCTTTATCTTACTAACCCTTGGGACAACGGCTCATAACTACTTATTACTAGTTTCGTTTAAGAAAACTTCTAATTTTCTTGGTTTTCTTAAATTTTTCCAATCTTTTGGATGTAATTTTTCACTATCTAATTTTTATTATCTTATTTATGTACAATTTTTTTTTAATTTATTATTATTATTATTATATGTTTTGTGCTTATGCAAAGTATGCGAAGTGATGCGTAAATAAGCACAAACCTCCCCCAAACTTGTTTAGAACAGTGTCCTCACGGTTGTCTTCTATTAGATCACAAAAACCTGTAAGCCTGAGAGGAAATTATTTATTAATGGGGACATGAAATATGATCGTGAAAATTCTCCCCTAAACTTATTCTTTTGGCTCACCATTTTGAGTAAAAATTTTATTTTCAAGAGCCAGCTTATACCCCTCAAACTTTAGTTAAACAATGTTAAGCTTTGAAAATCACAAGAGGGGGTCAAAGTTATTGGTCAATGCTAAGCTTTGCAAAGACCGAAAGTCAACACCAACCATTCAAAGATTTTATCAGTGTAGTGCACCGGTTGGTGGAAGAACAAGTTGAAAAGAGCCAAGAAGAAGTGGGGAAAAGATAAGTGGTGTGAAAGAATATGTTTGCATCTCGTTTTGGAGAGACGACACAGTGGTTGTGATGATGGATTACTCGCATTTTTGTGATTGTCAAGAAGAAGGGGTGGAGGTTCAATTTCTTTGTTTGGGAGATGATTCATCTCAACACCCGTGTTTGCTAAAAATGCGAGCACATCAGCGAAAATATCGTTAAAGCTCTCATCGATCCCCCGAAGAATAATGCCATCAAAAAGCGCGGGGTGATCTTCAGACTCCAAAAATGGTTCATAATCAGCGTTAGATGTTGATCCGGACAACTCGGTGGAAGAGTCCATATGTGTATGATACGTAGTTGGGTCAAACAACAACATATGAAAAGAGTCTAGATCAGTATCATGAGGCTGATCAAATTCGCTGCTGTCGACATCCATTAATTCGACAGAACAAACCTGAGCAGAAGGTTCGGAGGGTACACTTCCCAACTTGTAAATGTTCAGCTCAATTGACATCTTCCCGAAAGATAGGGTCATAGAGCCGTTACGACAGTTGATTATAGCATTGGAAGTGGCCAAAAAGGGGCGACCAAGGATCACCGGAATTTGATTCCGTGCGTTCACTACAGGCTGTGTGTCGAGTACAATAAAGTCCATAGGGAATACAAATTTCCCGATTTTTATCAACACATCCTCTAGTTCACCCCTAGGTTTAGTAATTGATCGGTTGGCCATCTGGAGAGTGCAGTGGGCTGGTTTCAACTCTCCGATCCCTAACTGCTCATAGAACGAGAAAGGAAGCAGGTTAACACTTGCGCCAAGGTCAAGTAGAGCACGGTTAATGTGTTTATCCCCAATAGAAATAGAAATAGTAGGATAGCCAGGATCCTTACGTTTCCTAGGTAGTTGTTGGGGAAAAGCTGTGTCTACAGTCTTTGACATGAATACCTTCTTTGGCACTTGAGTCTTCCTCTTCTTAGTGCACAAGTCCTTGAGAATTTTCGCATAAGCCAGGACTTGTTGGATAGCATCTAGAAGAGGGATATTGATGTTAACTTGCTTAAAGATTTCAGTGATCTTCTCCATTTGCGGACTTGGTCTGTTTCCCCTTAACCGATTCGGATAAGGAGCTTTAGCAATAAGAGCTGGGTCTAACATTGGAGAAGATCGTGTGGGTAGGAAAGATCCAAGAATAGGAGTGGGGATCGTCTTTGGTGGACTAGAAGAAGTGTGCTGAGGGGTCGAGCCTTGGGGAAAACGGAGAATAGGCTCGAAAGAAAATGTTGGGGTAGACGAACTGGGGTCAGAAGTAGAAGCAGAAGTGGAAGGAAAAGTCTCAGCCGGGGTATCATCGATTGATTCTTCATTATTATCAATCTCTTCACCGATATGGTTGTCAAGCACTCTTCCAGATCTCAACGTTGTAATGGTGTTCACATGATGTGAATAGCCAGGATTTGGTAGGGGTTGAGCTGGAAGTTTCCCTTTCTCTCTAGCACTCAATTCGGCATTTATACGGGCAATTTGTGCTTCCATCGATTTAATACCTTCACTTTGGGAGTCAGAGTTTTTCTGTATTTTATCGACGGAAGACTTCATCTCAGCCGAAACTTGCATGAAATTTGTCAGAAGCAAATTCATGGTTTGTTCAAGTGAAGAGAGTTATCAGTACCAGTCAATTGCAAAGAATTGTTGTGCGGTGCAGTAGTGTTGACCGGATTTTGAAAATTTTGTGATTGGTAGGGGTGCTGACTTATTTGAAGTGGTTGTTGTTGTGGTGGAGGACCTCTTTGAAAATTATTTTGGTTTGGAACCGTGCTTTGAGTTTGTGATTGGTTCCAAGCAAAGTTAGGGTGATTTCTCCATCCCTGATTATAAGTGGAAGAATACGGATCGTTTCTAGGTCTTTGTTGGAAAGCAGCATTGGTATGCTCTTGAATTTGAAACGGAGAATTCAAAGGACATTCTTCCGTAAGATGAGATGGATCAGAACAGCATCCACATACAGTTTTGAAGAGTGCCATCTGATTTAGGGAGGCTGCTAAAAATTTATGTTTCATAGCTTCGAGTTTCTTTTGCATTGCTGCCATTTCAGCTCTAACTCCTATGGAAACATCAGATTTGTGATTGCCACCGCTAGACGATGATTGGTTAACACTCTCCCACTGTAAAATTTTTCAGCGAAATCTTCTAAAAATCTCTAGGCTTCACCATCATCTTTAGTCATGAAGGTGCCTTGACACATGGATTCAAGGGTCTGTTTTGTGGTAGGATTAATGTCCTCATATATGATTCTGCACAGATCCCATCTAGGGATTCCATGATGTGGGCATTGAACTAACAGATCCTTGAAGCGTTCAAAACATTTCGAGAATGGTTCATTTGGAAGCTGGGTAAATTGATTTATTTCACTACGGACTCGAGCTGTTTTATGATTGGGGTAGAATTTCTTAAGGAAAGCTGCGAAGAATTCATCCCAGTTTGAAATAGAATGTGTGGCTGTGTTATAAAGCCACTTCTCGGCTATATCGCACAAAGTGAATGGGAGAAGACGTAGACGCATAGCATTCACAGAAAGCTGTGAAGTACCCATCATAGCGCATACATTTTCAAATTTGGTAATAAAGACGTATGCGTCTTCAGACTCGAGACCGTGATATTTGGGTAGAAGATTGATGTATTGGGGTTTGATTTCAAAATTGTCCCCAGTGGCTGGTGGAATGGTAAGACAGGTCGAAAGAGGACCTCGCATAGGGTAACATCTCTCTTGGAGGGAGATGCGGGGTGGATTCTGCGCACCTGTGGACGGTGGCAGAGTAGTGTTAAAGAAGTTTGATGGAGAATTGTCCATCGAAGTGGGTGTGGTGGTGGGTGAATAAAAAGTAGACGTAGAATTACCGACTTCGGAGTCGATAGGAGGAACGCGGACAAGACGGGCACTAGAATCCCGTGTCCAGCCGAGCATGCACTAAATGGTTTAGCACAAGTGGCAGCGTTGTGATAATTAAGGAAAAGATGAGTTTGTTGTTTGGTTTTGAAAAATACGGATTTTTGAAAAATTCACACAAACAATGCACAAGCAACCCTAATTCTAGCGGTCACCTAGGTTAAGTCTCTAGACCGCTCCTAGATTTCCAGAAGACAAGTCGCAAGATAGATCCTCTACTGCCTCTTTGCCCCTCCTGTGGTCAGGTAAATGCCAGGTAAGTGGGAGGTTCTTCACTACGTAAGTAGTGGACCTAATTAAGTAACCACTTGCCTTAGACACACTTACCTTAGACACCACAAAAGAAACGCAGATAAGCAATAGATTACCCACGATCTCCTACTGTCCTAAGTGAGCGCGACGGTCGTTAGAGTCATGTCTAGATATTTTTTAGTTAATGAAGGTGATGCGGATGCAAGTTTGTGATTTTTGGGGCTTAGGAAGGGTAATGAACTTCCCACCTAATCTGAATTTGGTCTTTGCCCCTTAATTTCCGTGTTAAAAATGCAAACAACCAAAATCAAACACACAACAATTTTTTCTTTTTAGCGGCGCTGTGAATTTTTGCAAAGAATCCTACAGAAATTGGTTAATGGACAGAGCAGAGAGGAGATAAGAAAGACAAAAGTAGACTTAAAAAATTTGGAGCAGTGAAACAACTGAATAGCCGCGGAACCGCCGCGAGAAGCACACTATGGCCGCGGATGTGCGGTGTTATGATGAGATCCCTGCATAAAAAATTGGTATAGATGCTTCTGTTCACCCACTGAACTCCTCGAGATGCTTTGAAAATTTTTCCTCTTGCTCCACAGATTCCATATCTCGTTACAACAAATCACAACAAATCGTTAAGCGCTTGTGCGAATTTTGATCTAAAATTTTTGATGGAATAATAAATTTTCCAATTCAAATTACAAAAACGAACAAATTAGCACACGATCCCCGGCAACGGCGCCATTTGATTGATTGATTCCGTGTCGTGTTTAAAATGTTTCACAACCAAAGAAATTTATACCGCAATCAATTAACGGTGTCAATGTAGTGCGTTAATGAGTACGGATCGTCCACTGAGATGTGTGTTTTGATCAATTTTGTTTTAGATGAGTCAAAATTAAAAGATAAAAGAAAATTGCAAGAAAATTGATTCAAGATTTGTGAAATTTAGTTTCAAGAATCATAAAGAATTAGATCTAAAATCAAGAAATACTAAAGTTCAAGAAGATGTCCGAATCGAATGAATTATCAAGATTTGTAAAGAGGCTTGTAGAAATCAATCCAATTGATAGTGATGATGAATAGTTATGATTACAAATTCTTATCTATCGATGATTTGTTGCTAGATCGATGACGATCAACGAAGATTAGGGATCTATTGAAGAAACTAGGGTTTCCCCTTCTATCCCTTGTCCTTTCGTTGATTAGCATTCAAATTCTAGCCTCTAGGAAATTCAATCATCGATCGTTGATCTCTAATTTGGAGCGAAAACATTCAAGAAAGCATCTCGCTCAAATTAGGCTGTCGATGATTCAATTTCCTAAATCTTACAAAACTCATAAGACTTAAGAATCGTTCAAGAATTTAGTCATCATCATCTACCTATTTTCTCGATTCCTCCACAAGCGGAGTTTTCACTCAAATATCATGAAAAAGATAACAATCAAGAATCGATAACTCTTCATAATGCTCAAATGTAAAGAAAAACAAGATCAAGAATTTTCACCTTTTATTATTCGATATTTCGTTACAATTCACTCAAAGACTACAAGAATTGAGGAGGAACTAAATTATCGAACTAATTTCGCATCGTCTTCTTGAGTCGCGGATCGTCGTGGATCACTTGCTCGGATGAAGATCGGCGTTGCTTCAAAAGGCTCGTTGAAGGCTTGCTTTGGCTCGGTACTCGGTGGATCTTGATTTGGATTAAATTTTGTCACTCAATTTGATTTAGAATTGATTTGGATCTCACTTTAATTCTTTTACCACTCAAAATGATTTCCCTCCAAATTCAACAACCTTGTAATGAAGCCCTAGGTCCCTTTTTATAGTTTTCCCTCAAGCTTCCTCTACAAGCTAGGTTTAGCTTCCTTTAGAAGCTAGGTTTAGCTTGTGTTTAGCTTCCTTTAGAAGCTAAGTTGTTATGAAGCTTGCATAGGAAGCTAGGTAGTTGTAGAGAAGCTTCTAGATTAAGATAGTTAGCTAGCTTGCATGAGAAGCTTGGTAGGTATTAGGCTTGCACAAGAAGCTTGGCTGTTAGAAAGGAAGCTTCTGGAGATCTCTAGGTACTGAAGTGTCTTGAAGAAGTTTGCCATTTAAAGAGAAGCTTCTGCAAACATGACCAAGTGCCAATGAGTCAACGCGGCCGCGGATCCACAGCGGATCGGCCAACTCGGCCGTGGATCCACGGCCATTTGGTGTGTTCTCTGTATGAAATTTCCAGGTTATTTTGTTGTTGGCTTTATGACACTTTTCTGATGTCTGGAATATTTTTATACTTTCTTATTCACTGCCAGATTTCAAGTCTTGGATTTGGCGTATTTTTATCAGCATTTTTAGCAGTTCCGGCTCTTTTACCTGGAGAATTTCCTGCACACAATCTCGAGACAGGTGTTGATTCACAAAAGAACATGCGTGCAATAATAAACACTCAATTTCCCTCAAAATGCCGGTTGTAATGTATAAGACATGTTATTTGGTATTTTGTAGACAAATTGCTAATATGTGATATATTTGTTAGTTATATGTATGCCCTAGAGGCCATTACTGTACATTGGATGTATATTGTAGTGGATGCTTGGACATATATAGGGAGGACTTTCTTGCTCGACATGATAGTATGCTATCTGGTTACTCTTTACCTTAACGTGTATGCTGATTGTCTCTCTGTTACATGTTGGTAAAGCCCTTAGGATGTGTACTTGACTACCTGGACTATGATGCGGATCATACTAGTGGGGACATGGTTGTCCATAAGTACATCCTTCATAGTCCCTAGTCATGGGTATATCGAGACGGGGCATCGATATACCAGAGTAGACTAGCGTATACCTTCTCGACCCATACAGATGGGCGATGGATGATCCCATATCCATTGGTGTTTGATATCAGAGATGATATACGGGTGCTCAGTGGAGACTGGGTACACTGGACGGACTCGCCGAGAACTCCCAGATGGTATTATACCTTACGTCAGATGGCAGTTCTCTGGTGACACTGGTACAGAGTAGTCTGTTGACCCGAGATCGTCATAGAGTCTTGTGTGGTTCCCACTGTGCTTTGATTTCCATCTTACCACGTCCAAGAGGGCATGCAAAATGGTGGTTTTTAGGTACAGTCCCGAATTACATGGAGGCAATGAGCGATAGGAGGGGATTCGTCTCTCCCGGTATAGGGAGTTGATGTTGCGCTGTGTTCGATTGGCTATAACCGGAAATCCCTGGCTAGGGTTGTTGAGATTTACTGGTAAGTGTTACCAGTAGTTTCTCGAATGTTATAGACCTCATATCGACACGACTTATCAAGCTATTGGGGTCTGACGTTTACCACCCCTAGGTGAGATATGCGACATATCGGACGATCAGACCGGACTGTACGGTAGTATTACTGGTTGGATTCACAGGAGTGTGAGCGGGCTTGCTCGTCAATCTTCTGATCGCTCAATACCCGGGTGGCCGTTACGTTTAGCAGACCGCTTGCGGCTTGTGGGTGTTTGATATGATCATCATCTGCTGCCGGCGTATTGACGAGTCTTTAGAGTCCTACACAGAGGTTTCCTGGCTCAAGCAAAATGAAATAGGAGCGCATATGAGATATGTGCGGGACCGAGAATAATGCGTGTATGTGATACCGTATTTCATTCTCGCGATGAATGTATCGAATGGTTGTATGCGATATAATCTAGTTATCGAATCAAGGATTGATTCGATAAGCCGATACATTGAATATTAGTCGGTTATATGCGATATGACCGGATCGTTAAATCAAGTGTTGATTTGATGATTTAATGCATAATTATATATTTGATATATTACTTTGCATTAACTAGTATTGGTTCACTTTAAATGGATTTTCTCACTTGTTTGTGCACATTGTATATATATGATATATTTTTTGTGCACAAGATTGTATCATGTTTGATGATACATGCTAGTTTGGGTTTGTGTAAAGAATTAAACCATGGTTACTTAAGTGGTTAGGGTTTCATTTCCTTTTCTCATTTATTTATTTATTTATTTCATTTATTTTATTTTGGAAAAGAAAATGGGAAAGATGGTGGCTTTCTTTGTTTGTATTTGAAGCAATGTAACTATGGTCAAGTGTAGAGAATAGACTAGGGTTAAGTGGAATGGTTAAGGTTAAGCATGAGACAAAATGGTGACTCATTCATTTATTTATTTATTTCATTTATTTTATTTTGGAAAAGAAAATGGGAAAGTGGTTAGGGTTTCATTTCCTTTTCTTATTTATTTCATTTATTTATTTCATTTTTTGTGCACAAGATTGTATCATTTTATTTCCTTTTTGAGAATTAACTTATCATAATATTATCATCATCTTCTTCTTCTTCAAGATGAAGAACCTTGATTCCATCAATGGTGATTGATGAAAATGAGTGAGAAATCCAATTCTAAAGTGAACCCACTTCCTATTTCTTCATCCTCTACCTCTTACCAAGTAGTATAGGGTGTTTCCTTCACAAGTTTCTTGACTTGGTGAAGTTGGAGCTTGATCTAGTGATGCCTCGACGTAGATCATCTTCGGCATCGTCGTCGATGACCTAGCCCGCTTTTTCTCTGTTGAAGTCGATGCTAGAGTCATGGTTCGATTTGGACAGCGGAGAGGACTTCATCATGGAGCTATGGAGGTGGAGAACCGGATCTACAAAGGTTGTATTTCCGTTCTTTTAGTTATATTGTTAACTAGCTCGTTGTTTCGCCTAAACTTCTAGCCAACGATCCGTATTAGGGTTTCTCGGCACCCCTAAAATTTGAAATTGGCATGGTTGATGCCTTGTGAGACCTTATTAGCATGCCTAGGAACCCTACAATATTTATACCAAACACTTTTAGATAATTGCAAAGAGTAGGGAAATTGATGTGTTAAAAATGCAATATTTTCGACTGATCACACAGCACAACACAAAACATCAGCGTGAATGTCACGTTCGCAAACCCGTCTAAAAGAACTATAGCAATTAGACAAGTTGTACCGCTTTAATGACGTTTACGGTCGCAGATAGTAATGCATATAATGTAAAACATTTAAACAGTGTTAAAATACCGACTTTGAAACACCCCGAATAGCCCCTAAACTAATAGATAAAACCATATCCAAACTGGGATAAACAAACAAAACCACTGAACCAATATTCCAGAGACCAGACCACACCCAAAATATGAAGTCCCAAATGTTGTAAAGGACCGGCTAGGCCGGATTTTTGCCTCATGTTGCCGGGTGAAAACAGGTGAAAGGGTCTCGTATTTGGGGTGCAGTCTAGTTGTCATCAGTGTAGTCTTCTGCAGTTGCTTAAAAAAATTTTTGAAGACTCTGAAAATTCGAAAGCAACTGAAATATTCAGGGTATTGATTTGGAGTTGTTTCGGTTTCGACACTTTAACATCGTCTAAACAAGCTAGCAATGAGTTAACTGTTTGGCTCTGATACCAAGTTGTGTTACGGCAGCGCCCCGGCCATCTATCCATGAACAAATGAGGAACAAAAAATTATAAAACTTGGCGCTACCGCAACTAATTACCCGGATCTACCATTAACCCTTAACTAGCAATCTATAAAGTAGGAGTTTAGAGTGGTTATACCGAATAGATCTGTGTCTTTCGGTCTTCAACCATCATCCCAAGATCCTAGGGGCTTCCTTAATCAAGCTTGATCTCCGGTCTCCCTCCATCGAAAATGATCCACCTGAGAGTCTATGTAACGAGCTCCAACCTCATATCCGAGGCAATTAGGGTACCTAGACCGCTATATTAAATACCGTAGATGAAGTAGAGAGTGATGAAGGATTAATTTGTCTCAAGACACCCAAGGATTCTCAACTTATGAGAGGGTTTGGGTGGAGCTAGAGGAAGATGAAGATGCCATGAGGATGAGAGTTTAGAGCAACTCAAGAAAAATGAATGGCTAAATCTTTTTTTTTATTTGTTGTGAGATTATTCAATAAATAATGATGCCATCTATAAAAATATCCCATGCCACCAAATTATCTAGAGTCAACCATAATATCTCATGTCAATAATAATCTCATAATAAACAAATTCTTAGGCATGCTAGAATAGTAACCATAGGTCACTAATTAGCCAAGCCACAAATATGCAATAAACTCCTCATCCTACACCTCAATAACCTTTTAATCCAAAAATATCTAAACCATGATGAGGTGTAATCTTCTAAAAGTAATCTTGTAATGAATTACAAGAATACCCCTCATCCGTATATACATACCCACATCCGTACTCCAAAGAATACGAATACAAAGAGACGAAAATAATCCAACAAATATAATACTAGGATCCGGGTTAAACCAAAGTCCACTAGTATTATCCGTCCGAAAATCATGCGTGCACAAGTACACGTATGTGATCGAACCCTGCCGTAAAACCATACGACCTCTACATCGTTTCGCTCGAAGCAGGGAAACCCTCTGTGTGGGACTCTAAAGACTCGTCAATACGCTGGAGTGGTTTTAACCACAAGCACGTCAGCGACACTAGCTGTACGTAACGGCTACCCATGTATTGAGCGAAAGAGAAGTTGATGAGAAAACTCATCCTGAAACCCCTACTGAGCCTAACAGTGACAATATCCGTACAGTCCGGTCCGTTCGTATATGAGTATCGCATATCGAGTTTAGGGGGCTGGATAAAGTTAGACCCCTAATAACACGCCATTTAATGTCGGTATGAAGGCCATCACCACCTGAGAAACTACCGATCCGAATCAGTAATTCTCGACCACTTTGGCCAAGGATTTCTGGTGATGGCCACCTGTGCACACCGCGACATCAACCTCCAATACCGGGAGAGACGAATCCTCTGACGATCCGCTCACTGCCTCCATGTAGCTCGGGACTGTATCCAACTAAAACCCATTTGCACGACTCCTTTGAGCTGTGGTAGGGTAGTAATCAAGGCACAGTGGGAACTCACATGAGACAAATGACGATCTCAGGTCGATAGACTAACCTGTACACATGTCACCTGGGAACTGCTATCTGACAATAAGTATAATACCAACTAGCATATTCCCGGCGAGTCCTTCCGGTGTACTCATAACCCAATGAGCACCTGTATACATCTTAGGTGAACAAACTAACACCAATGGCCTGTGAGACCGGCCACCGCCCCTCGTCGGGGTCTCGATCAGTATACACTAGTCTATTCTTGGAGTATCGATGCCCAGTCTCGAAACTCCCACGACTAGGGACATTTTAAGGATGTGCTTATAGACCACCCAGCTCCCATGTATATGATCGCTATCATACTGCTGGTAGTCAAGAAAGAATCCTATGGGCTCTATCAACATGTAATAGTGATCTGTAATGTCACCTGAAGCATATACACGATGATAAAGACAAACCAGATAGCATACTATCATCTCGAGTAAGACTGTTCTACCGGTATAGGTCCTCCCTCAATCATTGCAATCACGTGTCTGCGATCCAATAATTGACTTGAGGGCACTATAGCCAACATCGGATTGTTTTCTATTTTGTCTTTACTGTAAGAAAAATGAACACTTGATTGCTAATTGTCCAGCATGGCCATCTCGACTAGTTGCTTGCTATCATTCACCACATTCATCCACCACTTCCGCATTTCCGGCAGGCTCTACTACAGTCTCAACAAAGGCTTTCTCCTCCGCGCAGAGAGCACAAAAAACAAAGATCATTGGTATCGTTGCACGGAGTCTTCACATCAATGGAGCTTCTGAGAGATTATCATCTTGTACTGTTTCAATTGCTAATTCTGGTATTTCTATTCCTTGGATATTTGACTCAGGTGCCTCACATCATATGACTTTTGATAAATCTTTTCTTGCAAACTGTATTACCATTCTTATGTCATACATAGGGATTAGCTAAAGCATTCGAGAGAGCAAAGCGGTCTCCAGTGGTCGTCAGAGGGTCAGCTAGGATGGTTGTCAGTTAGAGCAATAGGGCTAGGATAGGACAAGGGTATAGTACATTCACCGTAACGTCATGTAGTGATCGAGTCATTCAATGAACATTCTCAATATTATGCCTTACTGCTCATCACTTGCAGTTACTCAGTGTGGTGACATCACACCTAGTTCGTACTCTCCTGACAATTTTACTCTTTCATCTGTATTGCATGTGCCCAAACTAGCAATGAATTTTCTATTTGTTAATCAGATTACTGGTTCTGGTTGCACTATCACTTTTTCATTCACTTTTTGTATTGTGCATGATTTGAGTACCGGTCAGTAGATTGGGTCAGGCCGTAGAATGAATGAATTGTATCAGTTGGAGTATCTTCACCTACCTATCTCGAGTAAGATTGTAACTGGATCAGTCATCCCTGATATGTGGTATTGCCGTCTAGGTCATATTTCACATTCTCATCATAAGTCCTTATATGAGTCTGGAGTCTTAAGATCTTTTCGTGCTACTGACTTAAATAATTGTGTTGGATATCGATTAGCCAAACAAAATTTCTTACCATTTGTGTCACATAATAAAACTTCTTTAGAACCTTTTGACTTGATTCATTCTGATATTTGGGGGCCTGCTCCTGTGATATCTATGTCTGGTTATCGATATTATATTTGTTTTATTGATGACTATTCTCGTTATTATTGGGATTATCTTATGCGTGCCAGATCTGAAATTTCATCCATTTATACTGAATTTACAAACATGATTTACACCCAATTTCAAAAACGAATTAAAATTTTCAGATCCGATAATGCTTGTGAGTACGTTTCATCATCAATGCAAGCAATCCTTAAATTTCATGGCACACTTCCCCAACATTCATGTCTACATATCATGAACAAAATGGTATAACGGAGAGAAAACATCGACATATCCTTGACACTACACGCGCCCTTTTACTCTCTGCATCTGTTCCTCACTCTTATTGGGCTGAGGCTCTCTTGACTGCTGTATTTCTCATCAACATTACTCCATCTTCTTTATTTCCTAATGCCATTCCATACTCGAGTATTTATAAATCTCTTTTGACTATTCCATTTTATGCATATTTGGCTGTGTTTGTTTCTTTCTTCGTCCTTCTCATGAACGAGATAAACTCTCTTCTCGTTCAGTCAAGTGTTTTATGATAGGATACAGTCCGTATCATAAAGGATATAGATGTTACCGTTCTTTCCCAAATAGGATTCACCCTCTTGAGATCGCATGCTCCATTTTCTTGAGGCGCAAACTTTAGGCAGCACACTTGGTATAAAAGCCAAGTGCACTTACGATGCGCCACGTACAATGCATGTGCGCATGTGCAAGACCTTTATATAGCTGTGAAGGCAAGCTTGCACTATGATACATGTGCAAGGCATGTAGCGCATGAGTATCCCCTTTGAAGCATGTGCTTCTGATTGAACTAAAGTTCTTTTGGAAGAATATCTTCATTGTTACCTATTTTAACAAATAGATCTCTGGATCTAAAGATCCAATGGTCCACATGCATCCCTGAAATGATATGTATCAATTCCAATCTTTTTTTATATGGATTTACCATAAAAAATCTCTCTCCTATAAATAGGATTCCCCGGAAGAAAATAGGGAGATACAGAAAGAGGGATAAGTTTTGATCTCCATCATGATTCTCAAAGAAGCCGAGAGCTTTTTTCTCAAAGAAGAAGATCCTATTGAAGCTCAAACCCTAGTCTCAACTAGGTAGCTAAATAAAAAGAGAAAACTTTTTTTAGTACATAAAGCTTCGGCTTTATTTAGAGTTTCGACTCTCATATACAAGATCAAAAGATCTTGGGATTCATCCACTTTGTATGAAGGTTTAGACCTTCATGAAGTAATCGATAATAAGATCTAAGACTTGGAGGAAAGACTCCATTCGAAAGTGTTTCAATACATAAAAAATCGAAGCTTTGCTTCTTTATGAGTTTTGACTCCTTCGAAATCGATGATTTCTTGAAAGTTATTAACTTTCAAAGAAAACATGGTTCACCCAAACCTTGGGGCATACCCATATGAATGCACACATCATAAAAGTGTTAGTGTATATGCCCTAGGGGCCATTATTGTATCATACTAGCTTGTATATTACTTAATGGAAGCTTGGGATATTCACAGTTATATTAACAGTCTCGCTCAACATAGTAGTATGCTACTTAGTTTATATCTATCTTAATATGTGTATATGTTTCTTTTAGCATATCACGAATACATATTGATAGAGCCCTTAGGATCTTGCTTGACTACCAGCGTTGTGATAGCAGTCACACTAGTGGGGGCTGGGTAGTCTACAAGCACATCCTTTTTCAGGTCCCTAGTCGTAGGATTATCGAGACATGGCATCGATACTCCGGAGTAGACTAGTGTGTACGCTTCTCATTCCAGTTGGGGAGATGGTCTGTCCCACAGCCATCAGTACGTCGTACTGGTGATAGTATGCAAGTGCTCGTTGGGTTACGGGTACACCGGATAGGACTCGCAGCGAACTGTTGGTTTGTATTATACCCGTCGTCAGTTAACAGTTCCTAGGTGACATGAGTACAGCATAGTCCGTAGACTTGACACTGCTGCTTTGCCTCGAGTGTGTTCCCACTGTTCTTAGATTGCTACCCTACCACGGCTCAAAGGAGTCGTGCAAACAGGTAGCAGTTGGGTGCAGTCCCGAAGCACTTGGAGGCAGTGGCGGTTAGATAGGATTCGTCTCTCCCAGTATTGGGAGTTGATATCGCACTGTGTTTGGAGAGCCATTTCGCAAAGTCCCTGGCCTGGGCAAGCGAGATTTACTGGTAGGTTTTCCAGTAGCTTCTCAAGGTGTAATGGGCTTCACTCCGACACGAGTTATACCGCTTTTAGGGGACTGACGCTTGCCGCCCCCTAGCCCCGATATGCGATAGTCTTAGACGAACAGAACGGACTGTACGAAGATTTCACATCAGGCTCAGTAGGAGTTCGGATGGGTTTCCTCATCGACCTTCTTATCGACATCTACCTGGGGACCGTTACATACGGCTAGTACCGCTTGCGGCCTTTGGTTAAACCCACTGCCAGCGTAGTGTTGAGTTTTTAGAGTCCCACATAGAGAGTTTCCCTGCTTTAGGCGAAACGATATAGAGGTCGTATGGTTTTACGACAGGGTTCGGACATATACGTGTATTTATGCAGGTATATTCGGACATTTTATACTAGCAGGCTTTGGTTTAAGCCAGATTCTCGTATTGGATTATTGGATTTATGCAGTCTCAGTATATCCGTGTTTTTCGTAAATACGGATGGGAGGGACATTCACGTAATTAGTCGAGAAGCTTCTAGAAGAAAGGTGACTCATTAGTTTTAATTCATTTATGAATTAAACTTAATGAGGTGGAGAGCTTATGTGTTATTATCATTAATTGCACCATGACTCATGAGATGATTCATCTCAAGAATTAAATGAAGCATGGATGATATTTGTGCAAGATATTTTTTTATGCTTCATATTATTCAAAGTGAAAAGGGTTCATTTTATAATTAAAAAACACACTCTCTCTCCTCAAGCTCTCCTCTTCTTCAACCTAACCCTAATACTCTCATGTGTTGAGATCCCAAGGGTTAAAAAGATTAATAGATCCTTAATCTACTTCTATATCTTCTAGGTCACTTGGATTAGCAATCCTAGCCACTTAGTTACCTCAAGTTATAGGTTAAAACTTGAAGGACTCGGGTGGATCTTCTATTATATCGAGGAGGCCGACGAGGAGGTGAACAACAAGAAAAAGAAGGACTAGTATCTTGAGGTATAATCATCTATCATAGTAGTTTAGCACTTCTAAATAGTTTGTTAGTTAGGGTTTAGCAAAGATCCGTAAAGTTAGTCAATATTACCTTGAACAAAATGATTGTTTTACCAATTCCGCCTCCCCGCATCTAGTGGGGTGTGTAACTTCGACTTACTGTGGTATCAGAGCCTAGCTAAACCATAACTAACATGTTAGCAAAGTTTTTAGAAATTCGATCGCAAAATAATCCCGAAAAAACGATATTTTCACTAAGTTTCTGCCATTTTTAAATTGGGGTCTAAAAATTTTTCAGGGACCCTTAAAAATACAAGCAGGGTTTTTTAAGAATTGTGAAGAAATTTGGGATCGTGACTCGACCAAACCACCGCGGAACCGCGGCAGATACAAGCGATCAGCCGCGGATCCGCAGCCAAGTTGACACCGTTTCAACCCAAATTTGCTCAGTTATTCTTCTGTGTTGATGTTGGGTTTTCTGGGATATTTTGTTTCTGCTCAGGTTTTATGTGCACAGATAATTATTTGGAGTAGATTCATATGTGTTGCTTGATCAAAATTCTAAGAACTTTGGCTAACTGGATTATATCTGTGTTGTGATTAATGTGTTCGTAAACCTCCCCTAATTGCTAGTATGTCGGTTAGCAGGGGGTTATACATTTCTGTAATGGTTACTTTATATTTGTGGATATGAACTTATTGGATTGTCGTGAATGGATAGCCGGGGATGTGAGACGAGAGTTTCTTTCATTCATTTGTAAATTGTAAATTGTTGTAATATTCTTTTGCGGGGCACATCCGGGTTGAGGTTGTAGCCACCGTTGTATTATTTCATTTACTGTTTTCTGCTCCTAAGATAGACCCAAGGTGGGGTGCACAAACTACCGGGTACTTTTAAGTGCTTAGTGGCCTAATCACATTGTTGAGGGAGACCGCTTCACTTCGGGTACTTGGCGGGTAGTTTGCCGTACCCGTAGGGGTCTAGGGTGGGGTTGGCTATTCATCACGACTGTGTAATCCGTCTTTCATTGCAGGCTCAAAAGAAATGCGGATTGCTTGCATATCGAATATGTTCATCTGTGATCTGGAATGCCTATTATTGCGTCTGACGAATGTACAATATTTATATATGATATCTAGTAGGCGTTACTTATGTTTTGCATCCGCGCTAGCCCAGCCCCCGCTCTGTCGTTAGTTAAGTAACCTAACGGGTGAATGCCGGGGCCCAGTGGCGAATGCGGATGGCATAAGAGGACGTTGTATTTTCGTTGTTTTCTGTAATGATAGGTTAATTGATGGGACGCATTATATTAATGTAAAGAAAATAAACCAAAGTTGAATTGTTGGAACGATTTAAAAGAAACCACTCGGTTATTTTAAAACAGCAGATTTTTAATTGCGGAGCTTAAACCACTCCTTTTAAAAGCTATCAGGTTCCTTCGATCATATCAAGTTCACTACGTTCACGGTTTTGCCAAAACCATACGCAGCCCTCCGTCATTTCATTTCGGTATTCAGTAGTATTCAAGTTATGTATTTTGACCAACGCCAAGGCATAGTGTTTGGTAGCTCTGGGTATTCATCTGTTGCATAGATAGATGAGTTGGTTTGGGACAGTCTTACTGCCATTTGGCGAACGTCAGGGGTATGCATGGATGGGTTCAAATTAACAAGATAATGATGGGTAGAACTTGATATGTGACTTATGACATTTTGACCAACGCCAAGGTCATAAGAGCATGGGGAAAAAATCCACATCGGGAGTTTCTAAAGAAACTGAAACTTGCTAGAGTTGCATACCATTTGGAGTGTGATAATTTTGGTAGGATTCCTTCAGCTTTATCACACGATGATATTTGGATCCCGATCCTACTGTGAGTATATGCTACTCATCAGGAGATTCTTTCACTTAACGATCAATGCTATAAACCAAGTATGTATCACGAAAGGTGTTAGCGGGGCTACGCCTCCAGAGAAAAGAGGTTATTTAATTAAGGAATTTTGCGAAAGCGTCATAAAACCTCTCTCGAAGTTCCGACACCGGCTTGGCTGAACGGTTAAGCAAGTAATGTACGGTGAGAATAGTCCTGACTAGTTCTTCTTTTTTGGTTTGAGGAAGGATTCGAGAAACAGTGGGAGCCATCCTGTTTAGATAAACTAAAAACCACTCTAAACTTGCAAGATCATCATGCTAAACTATTTTCTCTCTCTCTTCTAATTGCAGCGACCCAGAACATGATAGTCCTTAAGTTATTATTAAATAAAAATATTTTGACAGGGCCAAACTATAAAGATTGGTTCCGGAATGTCAAGATGGCAATTACCTATGACAAATTGGGGTATGTACTTACTACTAAGGCCCCTGCCGTCCCAGGTCCTGAATCCAGTGTCGCGGATAAGGAAATCCGCAAGACCTGGGAGTTAGACTGCGCAAAGGCCAAATGCATCGTGCTTGCCTCTATGAATAATGAACATCAGAGGAGGCACGAGATTATGGATCTAGAATCCATATTTCTCCACACTAAGGAACTGTATGGAGAGCAATCTCGTATAGCTAGATACGAGAGCTTGAAGAACTTATTTCAGTCGAGGACGGCCTGTTGGATATATGTATGCCCTAGAGGCCATTATATGATAGTGAATGTACTGATGTGTGTGTGTGTGTGTGTGTGTGTGTATTCAAAGGACAGTCTTGCTCGACTGATAGTATGCTATCTGGTTTCTTTTTATCATATGTTCACTTGATCATGTTTTTACTCATTTGGTACATGTTGATAAAGCCGTAAGGATATTGGCTTGAGTACTGGGATTATGATGTGGATCATACTAGTGGGACACCTGTAGTTTATAAGAATATCCTTGAAATGTTCCTAGTCGTAGGTATATGAGACAGGGCATCGATATTCCAGTGTAGACTAGCGTATACCATTCTTGTTCCATATGATGGGCGATGGATGATCCCATATCCATCTGGTGTGCTGACACCAAATATTTTATACGGGTGCTCAGTGAGACTGGGTACACTGAACGAACTCACCGAGAACTCCTATGTGGTATTATATCATACTTCGGATAGCAGTTCTTAGGTGACACTGGTACAAGTTAGTCTGTAGACCCGAGATCACCATAGAGTCTTGTGTGTCCTCCCACTGTATCTTGATCTCCACCCTACTACGGTTCTAATGAGTCGTACAAACAGGTGGATTTTGGGTACAGTCCCGAGGTACATGGAGGCAATGAGCGATAGGAGGGGTTTCGTCTCTCCCGGTATTGGGGTTTGATATTGCGCTGTGCACGATTGGCTATAATAGGAAGTCCTTGGCCAGGACTGCTTAGATATTACTGATAAGTATTATCAGTAGTTTCTCGATCTGTTGTAGACCATATACCGGCATGACTTATTGAGTTATTGGGGTCGACGATTCCATCCCTAGACTCGATATGCAGCATATCTGATGAAGAGACCGGACTGTACGGTAAGTATTGCAAGATGGATTGACGGGAGTTTTGACAGGTTCGCTTGTTCTTCTTCTGATCGCTCAATACCCGGGTGGCCGTTACGTTTAACTGACCGCTTGCGGCTTATAGGTGTTTGATGTGATCATCACCTACTGCCGCGTATTGACGAGTTTTAGAGTCCCCATACAGAAGTTTCCTAGCTCAGGAAAAACGATGTGGTGTGCTTATGAGATATGCGCAGGATCTCGATTAAATACGTGTATGAGGTACCGTATGTTAATCGGGTGTTTACTATTGGTCGGGTTGTATGTGATATGACCGGTTTATTAAATCAAATGTTGATTTAATAATGACTTTTAGCTCACTTTTAATAAACCATATTCTTTTGATGGATGCATTCATGTATATGTACATACACACATACATACATGCATATATATCATGGTTGTTGATATATTGAAGATGGCAATGCAAGACTCACATGGTTCATATTAATATATAGTTTTTGTTTTAAGTTAAAAGATAAAGGAAATTAACTAATGACTCATTTCTTTACAAATGACTCATAGTTTCTACACACTTCTTTGTTTGACCATTGACTTAACATTGGTTAATTTCCTTTGTTCTTTAACTCATCACAAAATATCTAGATATTTGTATTAACCATGGTTTGTTGTGAGAGTGTCTCACATATATATATCCTTTTTTTTTATTTTTAAAACAAAAGAATTATCATAATCTTCAAAAAGCTTTGCCATCTTCATCTTCCTCCTTCTTCAAGATCTTTTGAGATTTGTTTAGAGTGAGGAAAAGAAAAAGAAAGGGTTTTAAGTGATAACATAAACCACTTCATCATCCTACACATCTCTAGCTCTCTTGTGTAGGGTGTTTGCTTCACCGATTTGAAAGATCAAGTGAAGCAACAAGCTTTGAGTAAAGGACTTCGGGTGGATCGTCGTGAACTCGGAAGTGTTCAAGCGAGCCTTTCCAAACTCTAGGAGATCTAAGGAGTCACCCTAGAAGGTCTACAAAAGTTGTAGTTTCTCCACTTAGTGATAGATTAACTTTTACATATGATACTATTAATTGTTACTCAATATTTCTAGTTCGATTCCTAGTTAAGTTTGCTTAGCACCTCTTAAAATCAAAGTTGTGGCATGTGTGATACTTCCAAACCCTATATGAGGTGATAAGGAAACCCTACAGCGGTATCAGAGCCAAGCTAGAGCTTTAGAGTAATCTAGACGACGTTAAAAATCTCGAACGATCGAAATATGACGCTCGGGGGGTTCTCTCTGGACATTTTTCAAAAACGTGGATTTTTTCACATTAAAAATACTCAGAAAATTATGCAGGGTATTTTATGGGCCCACAAGAAGTACGAAGCCCTAACTCCACTATACGACCGCGGAACCGCTGCCAGAATGGTCATTTTGCGGCAGTTCCGCGGCGCCGTTGGTGAAGCTTGGACTGTGCCTTCTTACGCTGGCCCATATGTACTTGTTGCAGTTTCTGGTAAATTTTAAAACTGCTCAAGTGTTGAGATTTCTGAGAAGTCTTTGGGTGTTCAATCGTTCGATCGAATGTTTTAACTGGGCCTAGTTTATTAGTATGTGATACAATAATTGGAATCTACAAATTTGTTTGTTGCGTGTAAATCTAGCATTTCGGTCTCGGGAATAATCGTAAATCTTGTTGAATTATCCGACTTGTTTTGAAAAGGTGTTTTCATGGGTTAGACCTAAATGCGAGCTTTACATTGTTACGCATGAAATCTTGGATATGTGATATTCCAGGTTTGTGTTGTCTAAAGGCAATTATGATTTCAATTGTTGTAGTTTTTCATTTTATTTCTCTGTGACCGTAAGTGTAGTATGTGGTGTATCGCCGGTTTCGTTGCTATACATCAACGATAATCGAGGTACGTATACTTACTTACGTTGATGATATGTGATATTATGTGTTGCTGAGATATGATATGCAGGATTGTCGTGATTGAATAGCCGGGGGTTTTATGTGAGATGAGAGTTTTCTTTTCATTCATGTTCAATTGTATGTAATATTCTTTTATTTGAGGCACTTCCGGGTTGAGGATGATGTCACCAGTGTTTTATATTATTTACTTTTCCGCATTAGGATAGACCCAAGAAGGAGGGCACAAGTGACCGGGTTCTAGGGTTCAGTGGGAGGCCATCTCGAAGAGTCGAGACCGGTTCTCCTAAACTCCAGAAATGGTAGGGTCACTTGCCGCTCTCGTAGGGGTCTAGGGGTGTGGGCTTGGCTATTCATCGCGACCGTGGAATTCGTATTTTCTATTTATGGCTAAATACAAAATACAGACCTCTTAGATATCTTATATTAAATGTGCTTCTGCTGCTTATATTATGTGATGTGATCATTTAATATATATATCTGAGACGAATGAAATATATATGATATATAATAGACGTTGCTTATGTTTTGCACTCGCGCTAGCCCCGTACCAGTATGCCGTTAGTTAAGTAACCTAACGGTGCATAACGAGACACTGTGACGAATGCGAGTGGCATAAGCGTACGTTATATTTTCGTTTCTTTCTGTGATGGCTGTAGGAATTAAATGATGGGACTACATTAATGAGATTAATGTAAAGAAAAATGAACCTAAAAAGATGTTTTAGAATCGGATTTGAAACACATTCGGCCTTTTATGAAAAAGCAAGTTTCAAAATGCGGAGCTTAAGCCACTCCTTTTAAACCCCTTGGATTCTACAACGATATCAAGTTCAAAGCGTTAAAAGTTTTCTTAAAAACTATGCGCAGCCCTCCATCATTTTAGGAAGTAGAGTACTTAGTATTCGTGCTGCGTATTTTGACTTTAGTTAAGGCGTAGTGTACGGTAGCTAAGTGATGCCTTCTTACACTGCATATGATGCAGATTAGTTAGGACATTCATATGATTATGTTGACTTTAATTAAGAGTCATGTGGGTGGGTCTAGTTAATCATGAAATGACGGGAAGAACTTGACTAAGTACTTATGATATGTTGACCATAGTTAAGGTCATGAGTACTAGGGGTAAAAATAATATCGGGAATTTCAAGAGTTGAAATTTGCAATGAGATTGTATACCTTCTATATGATAGTAGGATCCCAATCCCACTGTGAGCAAAAGTTGCTCCCGGGAGAGTTTTACACTTTACAATTAGATAACCCGTTAGGTGTCAAGAAAGGTGTCAAATGGGGCTACGCCTCTGGGAAGACGAGGTTTATTTTAATTAGGTTCGTGCGAAAGCATGGGGAACCTCCCTCAAGTACCGGCACCGGCCTGGCTGAACGATTAGCGAAGTTGTAGAATGTAATTAATCCCGACTATTTTTCTTTTTAAAGGTTTTAAAGAAAATTTGATAAAAACAGTGGGAGATATCGATTAGACAAGAAAATAACCAATCTGATCTTTGCAAGAGCTTTCGCTGAGTGTATTCTTTTCTCTCTCTTAATTGGCAGATACCAATATCAGGACTCAAGTTTCTACTAGATAAAAATAAACTGAATGGGACCAATTATAAAGATTGGCTGAGAAATCTCAACATTGCCTTGACTTATGATAAGGTATCATATGTCCTCACAGCTCCAACCCCGCCCATCCCAGGTCCTAAATCTTCAGTTGCGGATAAGGAAATCCGCAAGACATGGGACGCTGAATGTTCTACGGCCAAATGCCCCGCGCTTGCATCGATGGATAACACACATCAGAAGCAGCACGGGAATATGGACGTACAATCCATATTCCTCCATACAAAAGAGTTGTATGGAGAGCAATCTCGCGTATTATGATACGAAGCATCTAGAAAACTGTTTCAGATACGAATGGCCCCTGGCACACCAGTAGGAGACCATGTTCTGAAGATGATAGCTCTCATAGAAGAGCTTGAGGACCTTGGGTGGACAATGGACAATGAGCAATATACGGATATTATTCTGCAGTCTCTCCCCTCCACCTTTGCTCAATTTATAGTTAACTTCAACATGCACAACATGGAGAAGGAACTACCTGAACTCCTTAATATGTTAAGGAGTGCAGAGAGCATGCTGAAGTCAGTGAAGACTCCCGTTTTGGGTGTTGGGCCATATTCCTCCTCTCGCCCGAAGGCTAAGGCCAAGGGAAAGATGAAGAAGAAACCCACTAAACCTAAGGGTAGAGTCAAAAAGGTTAAGGGGAAAGACAAGTCCAAGGTTGGGGAATCGGGGAAAGGAGAATCTTTCCACTGCAAGAAGACGGGACACTGGAAGCGGAACTGTACTGAGTACCTAGAACTCAAAAAGAAGCATGGTGATGCTTCAGCTTCAGGTGTGTTCGTAATTGAAAACTGTTTTTCTATTAACTGTGCTTCCTGGGTATTAGATACCGGTTCGGGTTCTCATATTTGCAATTCTGTGTAGGCGTTGAGAAATAGCAGAGTTTTGAAGACATGTGATCATACTCTCCAGGTTGGAAATGGTTCCAATGTAAATGCAGTTTCAGTGGGAGAGTATCACCTAGGGTTGCCGTCGGGTTGTATATTGGTTTTGAACCCATGTTATTTTGTGCCAAGTATGTTTTGTAATATTATATCCGTTTCTTTGTTAGACAATGAAGGATATCATTTTGCTGTGCAACACAATGATATGAACATTAGACTTAATCAAGAGTTGATTGGTTGTGGTACACTTAATAACGGGATATACGTCCTTAATCAACACACAGTTTTCAACATTCAACACACAAGTAAAAGAAAATTTTCAGATATAAATGAAGCTTTTCTTTGGCATTGTAGACTTGGTCATATTAATGAAACAAGACTAACAAGCTTCATAAAGATGGATATTTAAATTCTTTTGAGTATAAATCTTATGCAACTTGCCAGTTTTGTATCAAAGGTAAAATGACCAAAACTCCGTTTACAGGACACGGAGAAAGAGCTACTGAGCTTCTAGGCTTCATACAAAGTGATGTATGTGGGCCAATGTCTACACATGCAAGAGGCATTTTTCTTACTTCATAACTTTTACTGATGATTTCTCAAGATTCGGTCATGTGTTTTTAATAAAGCATAAGTCTGAAGCTTTTGAGAAATTCAAGGAGTACAAACTTGAAGTAGAAAACCAAACAGGAATGAGAATCAAGATACTTCGATCAGATCAAGGTGGAGGTACTTAAGTACTGAGTTCTTGGACTTCCTAAAAGAGAATGAGATTCTCTCTCAGCTCACTCCTCCTTACACACCACAGCACAACGGTGTGTCAGAGTGACGGAATCGTACCCTATTAGATATGGTACGATCCATGATGAGTGATTCTGAGTTACCCCTCTCCTTTTGGGGGCATGCATTGGAAACTGCAGCTTTTCTGTTAAACAAAGTTCCAACCAAGACCGTGTCTACTACTCCATATGAGATATGGTATGGGAAGAGACCATCTCTTAAACGAGTTAAGATTTGGGGTTGTCCGTCTATTGTCAAAAAGCAGAATCCAGACAAACTAGAGACACGATCGGTCAAATGTATATTTGTGGGATATTCAAAACATTCGTTTGGATATCTTTTCTACAACAAGGAAGAACAAAAGGTGTTTGTTTCTCAGTATGCCACATTTTTAGAAAATGAGATTTTTCGAAATGATGCTGATGGCAATGTGGTAGATCTAGAAGAGGTTCTAGAAACATAAGTTACAAATGACGACTTGGCTGAACTTGATGTTGTAACAGAATCTAATGAAGCTCAGCCACTTGATTGAATGATTTTTAGGATGTGTATGGTTTATAGAAAATTGTATTTAGAAATTACAACCAAAAATATTTGACCGCAATCAATAACGGTGTCGGATGTAGCGCGTTAGTAAGTGCGGATCGTCCACAGGGAAAGTGAGTTCCGTTCAATTTTCGAATTAGATGAGTTGAAAATTTAAGAAGAAAACAATTCATGATTTGCATTTGAATATCAAGAAATAAGAAAAATCTAGATCTAGAAAAGACATTAAAAACAAGAATTGAGATGTGTGATAATTTCCAACCAACAATCAAGATTAGAAGTATGGCTCATAGGAGTAGATCGGATCTATAGATGTGATGAGATCTAATGATTACTCATTCTTATCCTTTAACGAATTGATACTAGATCGATGCAAATTCATCGAGGTTTAAGGATCTTGCGAGGAAATTAGGGATTTCGCAACTCATCCTTTGTCCTTTCGATAGATCGCATTCAAATTCTAGCTTCTAGTTAATCAAATGTTTAATAGTTGTTCCCTAGTTTCGAGTGAACACGATCAAGAAAGCATCATCTCGAAACTAGGTTATTAATCATTTGATTCACTAGAATTTCCAAACATTATAGGATTTAAGAATTGTAAAAATATCTAAATCATCATCATCTAAAGATCGTCACAACTCCTACACGAGCGGAGATTACTCAAATATCATGATCACAAACACAATCACAAATTGAGATCTAATCATTATGCTTGAATTAAAAGATAAGCAAGAATATAGAAAATTCACCTTTATTTATCGACAAATTTCGTTACAACTCTCTTGAATTTACAAAAGGAAGGAACTAGATCGTCGATTTCGGCTTCGCTCGGCTCCTTGAGTCGCGGATCGGCGTGGATCTCTTGCTCCGTTGGAATCCGGCGTCGCTTCTAAAGGTTGAAGGCACTCTTGCTTGAATTGCTCTCGGGATCTTGATCTTGATTTTGAATTGGGGTTGAATTTGAGGCACAAGTTTTTGTCACTAAACTTGTGGGTTGAAGATGGTGATGATTCTTGAACAATTTGCACCCTAAATCTAGGCTCCTTTTTATAGACCTCCCAAATCTAGATCTAGAATTAAAATTTGAATTCCCTCCAAGAGTTTGTTAACCAAAAGATTTAAATTTCCCTCCAAAAAGTTAGTTAAGACCAAAATTTGAATTTCCCTCCAAGAGTTTGTTAAGCCGAGCCTTCTAGATGTGTCACGTGGAGCTTCTGGGGTCTTCTGGAAGCTCTAGCCGTTACAAATAGGCATGTGATGAAATTGGGTGTCTTGATCTCTTCAAATGGCCGCGGATCCGCGGTCCTTTAGTGGGCTTGGAGCTTCCTTTTTACATGGTAATTCTTGGGCTGACTGGTGGGCCTCTTTCTAATGTGTGGATTTTTATTTGGCCTTCTGTATCACTACCAGATCATACATCTTTTAGTTGGTGTATTTTTTATCAGTCTTTCCCCAATTTTGGGCTTTGCTTATGGAATTTCCTGCATTAGACCCCAGACAAGAGTTGCGCAATACAAGGGTGATGCGATGCCATGAAAACACACAATTTCCCTAAAAGTGCCGGTTTTAGTAAACAGTACAAGTAATCCAGTATTTTACACGTGTTTTGCTAATATGTGCGATATGAATACTGGATACCTATACATGAATGCAAAAGGTAGGGAAATTGCCGTGTTAGAAATGCAGTATTTTCGACTGATCAAATTCCCCCAAACTTATTTTTGATTGTCTCGATCGAACTGTTTTATTAAAAAGAGAAGAAGAAAATAAAGAAAGAGAAAAGCGCACTTTCGTAGGCACCGCGATTGCACTGAGCACGTGCAACAAGCCTTTAAACCTCTAGGTGTCCCTAGTAGGAGGAGTGTTGTCTCCTGAGGGTTTTCAGCGGATTGCACCCATAAAATCCAATAATAAAAGGAAGATCATGAATATTACATTTAAAGAAAAGAATTGTAAAAGAAAAGCCTTGAAAGTTAGGGTTTCCAACTAAGCTAGCTTTTCGGTTGTCAAGAGCCCTATCTTAATGGTCATGAAAAGATGTCAGAAATCACGTCCTCCCTCAATAAAACATCATCTTATTCTTCATTCCTATCTTTCTTCCAAATATCGATCATATCACCCTGCGTGTGTGTAAAGACATCCCTACACCCGGAGAATTCAATTCAAGCTATCATACTCTTGCCCATCAGCCTCAGTACTTTTTAATTAGATGTGCTTACACACTTTCATGCGATCGTTAATACTTCTTGAGGTACTAACCGACCGATTACTCATGTGTTTGCTTATTTGGTGTATTTTCCTCGTCTTGCACCACCTTAGGCATAGCAGTGACTCCCAGACCAGTTGGCCTTAGGGCACTAGGTGAAGAGGCACCCTCGCTATATATTTTTTATTGCCCTCGGTGATAACAAAACCAGTGTTTATTTTTCTCACCACTTTATATTTTTTTTATTCACTTTTTTTCTTTTTATCGGCTTTAAGACAAGAGCATTTCAAGGTATCCTCTACTATCCCGGGCTTTAAGACGTGTGTAAGTGTAAATAGCAGGGTATCATCGTTCAAAATGTTTGGCTTTCAGAATAGAAACTATTTTTCAGACTTATTTTTATCCTCAGATTAGTGACTTCCTCCATCTTACTAACCCTTGGGACAACGGCTCATAACTACTTATTACTAGTTCGTATAAGAAAACTTCTAAATTTCTTGGTTTTCTTAAATTTTTCTAATCTCATGGATGTAATTGTTCACTATCTAATCTTTTATTATCATAAATATTAAATATTTTTATGTTTTAAAAATTTTGAAATTTTTTATGAGTTTTGAAAAATTTTGAATTTTTATGGATTTTTAAATTTTTTAAATTTTTATAGGTTTGTATGGGTTTTGAAAAATTATTTACAAAAAATGATGAACTAAAAGAAAAATATTTACACAAAATTTTTATGGGTTTTGAAAATTTTTAAATTTTTATGGTTTTATAAATAAATGTTTTGTGCTTATGCAAATGATATGCAAATGATGCAAAACTAAGCACAAACCTCCCCCAAACTTGTTTTCAACAGTGTCCTCACTGTTGCCATCCGTTATATCTACAATACCTGTAAGCCTAGAAGGAATTTATTAGTGGGGGCAAAATATATAAATGAAGACCCTCCCCCAAACTTATTCTTTTCACTCACCTCCATTCAAAAAGATGATGCAGTAATATACAGGATATGGAGGTGAGACGGAGGAATTTTAATCAAAATAAACTGGCTCCTGTAAGAACAGGAGCTCCTCCATGGGGTCAGTGCAAAAATACGGCTTTAGTCTATGTCCATTCACTTTGAAAAATGTGCCGTTTTTAACATTTTCTACCTCTACTGCCCCGTGCGGGTATACAGACCGCACCACAAAAGGTCCCTTCCACCGAGATCGAAGCTTACCCGCGTGAAGGTGTAGTCGTGAATCATAAAGAAGGACTTGTTGACCAGGTGAAAATGTTATCCTTAAAATGTTTTTATCGTGAAAAACCTTGGTCCTATTCTTTATGATTACAGCGTTATCATAAGCTTCATCGCGGAGTTCGCTTAGCTCATTAAGTTGCAGCTTTCAAAAGTTGCAGGCTTGGTTTAGGTCAAAATTGATTTCCTTAATAGCCCACAATGCTTTATGCTCTATCTCGACGGGTAAATGACATGCCTTCCCAAACACTATCCTATATGGAGACATCTCTAGGTCGGTTTTAAATGCAGTTCGGAATGCCCAAAGAGCATCCGTCAGTTTGGTCGACCAATCTTTTCTATTTTTAGCAACAGTCTTCTCCAGGATTAGTTTGATCTGTCTATTTGAGATCTCAGCCTGCCCGCTCGTTTGGGGATGATAGGGTGTAGAAAGTCGGTGGTTGATTCCGTATTTCCGCATCAGAGTCTCGAAAGACCTGTTGCAGAAATGTGTCCCATTATCGCTAATGATAGCGCGTGGGTGTCCAAATCGCGAAAAGATATTCTCTTTCAAGAACTTAATGACAACTTTTCTGTCATTAGTGCGACATGGAATGGCTTCTACCCACTTTGAGACATAATCAACCGCCAGCAGTATGTACAAATTCCCAAAGGAGTTGGGAAAGGGACCCATAAAATCAATGCCCCAAACATCGAAAATTTCAACAACCAAGATAGGTTGCTGAGGCATTTCATTTCTCCGGAAGATTCTACCCGTGTACTGACATTGTGTACAGGTTTTGCAATAGTCAAATGCGTCCTTGAATAAGGTCGGCCAATAAAATCCACATTGCAAAACCTTCTCCGCCGTTTTTTTAGGACCGAAGTGACCCCCACAGGCCTGATCATGACAAAAAGAAAGAACACTCTTGAACTCATCTTTCGGGACACACCGGCGAATGATCTGATCAGGACAATACTTAAACAAATATGGATCATCCCAATAAAAGTGTTTCACTTGGGATAAAAAACGGTATTTGTCCTGTTTTGACCAATCGCTGGGTATCAGTCCCGTGACAAGATAGTTCACAATATCCCTGAACCATGGTTCATTGGATACGTTCAAGAGTTGTTCATCAGGGAATGAGTCATTGATCGGCAGGGTCACAGGGGAAGAAGAGATGCGTGAAAGATGGTCAGCTACTACGTTTTCACATCCCTTCTTATCTTTGATAACAAGATCAAATTCTTGTAACAGAAGGATCCAACGTATTAGCCGACCTTTTGCATCTTTCTTCGCCAGGAGATGTTTCAAGGCGGAATGGTCTGTGTACACAATTATTGGAGAGCCGATTAAGTAAGGCCTGAATTTTTCTAATGCAAATACAACTGCCAAAAGTTCTTTTTCGGTAGTTGTATAGTTGATTTGTGCATCATTCAGGGTCTTACTCGCGTAGTAGATCACGTGTTGCATCTTTTCAATGTGCTGTCCTAAGACTGCACCTACTGCAAAGTCGGATGCGTCACACATCAGCTCAAAGGGGTAGTCCCAATTTGGAGACGATAGAACGGGGGCTGAAGTGAGGGAGCGTTTAAGTGAGTCGAAGGCTGCCTCACAATCCGAGTCAAAGTGGAAGGTCGTATCCTTGGCCAGGAGAAGAGTTAAAGGTCTAGCAATTTTGCTAAAATCCTTAATGAACCTCCTATAAATGCCCGCGTGGCCAAGAAATGATCGAATATTTTTGACGCTTTTGGGATGAGGGAGGTTTTGGATGACATCTATCTTAGCTCTGTCAACCTCAATGCCTTTCTGTGAAATAACATGTCCAAGCACAATTCCCTCTTGGACCATGAAGTGGAATTTTTCCCAATTCAAGATTAAGTTCTTCTCTTTGCAACGAGTAAGAACTGCGTCAAGATTCGATAGGCAGTTGGAAAAAGAGTCTCCGAAAATCGAGAAATTGTCCATAAAGATCTCCAGAAAATTCTCTACCATGTCAGAGAATATCCCCATCATACACCGCTGAAAGGTAGCGGGAGCATTGCACAACCCAAAGGGTTTGCGTCTATAAGCAAAGGTACCAAAAGGACAAGTAAAAGTGGTTTTATCTTGTTCCTTTTTGGCTATGGGGACCTGATTATAGCCAGAGTATCCATCCATAAAGCAATAATATGCACGTCCAGATAAGCGTTCCAGTATCTGATCAATGAAAGGTAGAGGAAAGTGGTCTTTCCTCGTAGCGGCATTGAGTTTACGATAATCAATACATACACGCCACCCAGTTTGGGCGCGTGTCTGAATCAACTCATTTGCCTCATTTGTAACAACAGTGATGTCAGATTTCTTAGGGACGACATGTATAGGACTCACCCATTGGCTATCGGAGATTGGGTATATGATACCACTATCAAGGCATTTGACGATCTCTTTCATCACCGCTTCCTTCATGACGGGGTTCAACCGTCTCTGTGGTTTTCGGGTTGGTCTGGCATCATCCATCAAGTGTATATGATGTTCGATAATCAAGGGACTAATCCCTTTGATGTCCGCTATGGTCCAACCAAACGCCTCCTTATTAGATCTCAATACCGATAAGAGTGCATTCTCTTGCTCTGATGCTAGAGAAGCGGAAATGATAACCAGTAAAGACTCATTCTCACCTAAATATGCATATTTAAGGTGAGAAGGTAAAGTTTTGAGATCTAATTCTGGCGGAGAAATAATAGAAGGTGGGATCATCGAATGATTTTCGGAGTCGTAAAGAAGCTCATAGCCTGTAAAAGATACAGACTCGGATGGTGATGAGTCAGGAGTGGCAGACTCAAGCGCAGAAATGGTGTCCTCACTAAGGTCATGTTTCAGGTCGAACAGTGATGTGGTAATGTCGTCGAGATCTGTAAAGCAAAGTTCCTCAATTCCGCAACCTTCGGGAGCAATCTCGTGGACAGAGCACACATCGAGGATATGAGCAGAGGGTTCTGATGGCTGACTTCCAATTTTATAGATGTTTAGTTCAATGGTCATATTTCCAAATAACAAGTTCATTGAACCATTTCTACAGTTGATGATAGCATTGGAAGTGGCAAGGAATGGCCGACCCAGAATCACCGGAATTTGGCTCCGGGGGTTTGCTACAGGCTGTGTATCGAGAACAATGAAGTCTACAGGGAATACAAATTCCCCGACCTTTATCAACACATCCTCTAGTTCACCTCTAGGTTTGGTGATAGATCGGTCTGCCATTTGGAGAGTGCAGTGAGCAGGTTTCAACTCTCAAATCCCTAGCTGCTCATAGACAGAATATGGAAGTAGGTTAACACTTGCGCCAAGGTCTAAAAGAGCGCGATTGATGTTTTTACCCCCAATAGAAATCGATATCGTAGGACATCCTGGGTCCTTACGTTTCTTTGGTAGCTGAGGGATAAAAGCAGTGCTAATGTTATTGGACATGAAGACCTTCTTCGGCACTTGAGTCTTCCTCTTCCTAGTGTACAAGTCTTTAAGAATTTTCGCATAAGCGGGGACTTGTTGAATCGTATCTAGGAGAGGGATGTTGATGTTAACCTGTTTGAACATTTCCATAATTTTCTCCATATGAGGACTTGATTTGTTAGCCCTTAACCGGTTCGGGTAAGGTGCTTTAGCAATGAGCGCTGGGTCCATCATAGGAGAAGGAAGAGGGGGTAGACGAGATCCCAAAAGAGGAGTGGGGATCATCTGTGAAGAGCTAGAAGAGGTGGGCTGAGGTGTCGAGCCTAGAGGGAAATGGAGAATAGGCTCGCGAGAAGGCGGTGGGGTAGGGGAACAAGAATCAGACGTAGAAATGTGTGTGTGAGGAAAGGTCTCAGCCGGGGTGTTGATAGGATTCTCAATATCATCAACTTCTTCCCCAACATGGTTATCCAATATTCTTCCTGATCTCAACGTTGTGACGGCATTTACATTGTAATGCCCAGGATTCGGTAAGGGTTGAGACGGAAGTTTCCCTTTTTCTCTCGCACTCAACTCGGCCTTAAGTCGTGCAATCTCAGCTTCCATCGTTTTGATACTCTCAGCTTGGGACGCTGAGTTTTTCTTTATCTCACCGACGGAAGACCTAACCTCGGCCGACACTTCCATGAAATTTGACAAGAGTGATTTCATGGTTTGAGCGACTTGAGAGAACTCGTCAGAACAGGTCGACTGCATAGGATTAGAAGGTGCAGGAGTGTTGACCTGGTTTTGGAAATTTTGTGACTGGTAGGGGTGCTGGGTGATATGAAGTGGTTGCTGTTGTGGAGGAAGAGCCCGTTGGAATTGATTAGGGTTTGGAACCGTGTTTTGGGATTGGTTCCAGGCAAAATTCGGGTGATTCCTCCAACCCTGATTGTATGTGGAAGAAAAAGGGTCGTTTCTAGGTCTTTGGAATACGGCATTGGTATGCTCGAGACCTTGAAACTGAGAGTTTAATGGACATTCTTCCGTTAAGTGAGAAGGGTCAGAACAGCACCCACAAACGGTTTTGGGGAGCGACATTGGGTTTAGGGAGGCTGCTAAGAATTTGTGTTCCATAGCGTCGAGCTTCTTTTGCATTGCTGCCATCTCAGCTCGAACACCTATGGACACGTCTATTTGGTGTACGCCACCCCTACTCGATGGCTGGGTTCCAGTCTCCCACTGTAGTGACTTTTCAGCGACTCTTCTAAAAATTTCCACGCTTCCCTATCATCTTTGGTCATAAAGGTGCCTTGACACATGTTTTCAAGGTTTTGTTTAGTGGTAGGGTTACTGCCCTCATATATGATTCGGCAAAGTTCCCATCTCGGGATGCCGTGATGTGGGCATTGAACCAAAAGATCCTTGAATCAGTCAAAGTATTTTGAGAATGGTTCAGCTGGAAGCTGGGAGAATTGATATAGTTCGCTACGGATTCGAGCTGTCTTTTGCATGGGGTAAAATTTCTTAAGGAATGCCGCAACGAATTCTTCCCAATTCGTTATGGAATGTGCGGTGGTGTTATATAGCCACTTCTCAGCTAAATCGCACAAGGAAAATGGAAGAAGTCGTAGACGCATGTGTAAGTCGATGTAGTACACCCCAGTACTTATGGGGAGGCGGAATTTTCAAAAACGATCAAGTTTAAAGAACGAACATCGACTAACCGCTTAAATCGAAGCTAAACAACTAATAACCGAACACATAGCTATACTAAACTATAGTGTTAAGGGATTATACCTATCGATACTAGTCCTTCGTCTTTACGATCTCCTTGTTCTCCTCGGCCTTCTCTAGGTAGTAGACGATCCACCCGAGAGCAAAACTCCAAGCTAAACCTCTAAGCTTGAGGCAACTAACCTTCTTGGATTGCTAATCAAAGAAGAAAGGATGATATAGAGTGAAGGTAATGGATGTTTAAGTCTAACTAAACCTTTGATCTCAACACATGAGGATTAAGGATTAGTTTCTTGAAGATGAGAGCTTGAGGAGAGAGAATGTGAGATGAGATAATGAGATGAGAGAGAGTGTATCATAATATATTATGAAGCATTCTTATTATAGAAAAAAGAATAAAAGAAATGAATAAGCATGCTTCATAAATGAAAAGAGGTGATTCACTAACATGAGTCATTAAGCATTTATGGTGCATTAATGATCATGATGAATCACCCTCATGACATCACTAATCTTATCCAAAGCTTATGTCACCTTAACCTCCTTAATCACATCTTCTAGAAGCTTCTCGTATAATTACGAGAACGCCCCTCCAATCCGCAAAAATACGGAAAAACTTTAGACTGTAAAAATCCAATAACCGGATACCAGTAACTGGCTTAAACCAAAGCCGACTGGTAAAAACTGTCCGAAAGTCATACGTGCGTAAACGCACGTATGCATCCGAACCCTTTGTCGCAAAACCATGCAACCTCTATATCATTTCGCCTGGAGTAGGAAACTCTCTGTGTGGGACTCTAGAGACTCGACTACTACGCTGGCAGTGGGTTTAACCACAGACCGCAAGCGGCACTAGCTGTACGTAACGGTCCCCAGGTAGTTGTCGATAAGAAGGCCGATGAGAAAACCCATCCGAACTCCTACTGAGTCTGATGTGACAATCTCCATACAGTCCGGTCCGTTCGTCCAAGACTATCGCATATCGGGCCTAGGGGGGCGGCAAGCGTCAGTCCCCTAATAGCGGTATAAGTCGTGTCGGAGGGAAGCCCATTACACCCTGAGAAACTACTGGAACCCACCAGCAAATCTCGCTTGCCCTGGCCAGGGACTTTGCGTAATGGCTCTCTGACACAGCACGATATCTACTCCCAATACCGGGAGGGACGAATCCTGTCTAACCGCCACTGCCTCCAAGTGCTCGGGACTGCACCCAACTGCTACCTGTTTGCACGACTCCTTTGAGCCGTGGTAGGGTAGCAATCTAAGAACAGTGGGACACACTCGAGGCGAAGTAGCAGTGTCAAGTCTGCGGACTACGCTGTACTCATGTCACCTGGGAACTGTTCACTGACGACTGGTATCAAACCAACCAACAGTTCCCTGTGAGTCCTGTCCGGTGTACCCGTAACCTAACGAGCACCTGTATACTATCTCCAGTACGACGTACTGACGGCTGTGGGACATACCATCTCCCCAACTGGGATGAGAAGCGTACACACCAGTCTACTCCGGAGTATCGATGCTCTGTCTCGATAATCCAACGACCAGGGACCTGAATAAGGATGTGCTTGTAGACTACCCAGCCCCCACTAGTGTGACTGCCATCACAACGCTGGTAGACAAGCAAGATCCTAAGAGCTCTATCAATACGTACACTCACATATTAAGATAGAAAAACCAAGTAGCATACTACCATGTTTAGCAAGACTGTTATATACATGTGAATATCCCAAGCTTCCATTAAGTAATATACAAGCTAGTATGATACAGTAATGGCCTTCTAGGGCATAAACACTAACAATCTCCCACTTGCACTAGGGCCATGTACTGGCATATCGTAGACCAATGATCTCGAGCAGCCTCTCGAACTGAATCTGAGGAAGGGCCTTCGTGAATGGATCAGCAATGTTCTCTTCTGAAGCAACTCTCCGAACCTCGATCTCCTGACGATCAATGATCTCCCTGATCAGGTGATACCGCCTCAAGATGTGTCTGGACTTCTGATGGGACCTTGGTTCCTTCGCTAAAGCTATAGCTCCGTTGTTGTCGCAATACAGAGGTATTGGATCAACTATGGTAGGAACAACCTGAAGTTCTGTTAGGAACTTCTTCATCCAGACTGCTTCTTTTGCGGCATCGCAAGCAGCTATATACTCCGCTTCCATCGTCGAGTCAGCAACGGTGTCCTGCTTGGAGCTCCTCCAGCACACCGCCCCTCCATTGAGGGTAAAGACATAACCCGACATGGACTTGGAATCGTCCTTATCACTTTGGAAGCCGGAATCAGCAAAGGCCTCCAACCTGAGGTCTTTAGCGCCGTAAACCAAGAACATCTCCTTAGTCCTCCTCAGGTACTTGAGAATGTTCTTTACTGCTATCCAGTGTTTCTCCCCTGGGTCTGACTGATACCGGCTTACCACGCTCAGTGCGTAAGCTACATCTGGTCTGGTACACAACATCGCATACATTATAGAGCCTACCGCAGAAGCGTAGGGTATAATAGACATGCGTTCCCTTTCCAAATCAGTCTTGGGAGACATCTCTTTGGAGAGGGTGATTCCATGACAAGCCGGTAGATTACCGCGCTTAGAATCTTCCATACTGAATCTTTTCAGTACAGTGTCGATATACCTGGACTGTGAAAGTCCCAACATCCTCTTGGATCTATCACGATAGATCCGGATCCCCAGAATGTACGAGGCATCACCCAGGTCTTTCATGGAGAATCTGTGTGACAAGAATCCTTTGACAGATTGTAGCATAGGAATGTCATTTCCTATCAATAGAATGTCATCCACGTACAAGACGAGGAATACGACACTTCTGGCCACAACTTTACTATAGATGCACGGTTCATCTGGATTTTTGATAAAGTCATATTTTTTGACTGTCTCATCAAAACAGATGTTCCAACTCCGCGATGCCTGCTTTAGTCCATAAATAGACTTAAGCAGCTTGCAAACTTTCCCGCTGCTCCCACTCTGATTGAAACCCTCTGGCTGATCCATATAGACGCTCTCTTCTAAATTTCCATTCAGAAAAGCCGTCTTTACGTCCATCTGCCAGATTTCATAATCATGGAAGGCAGCAATAGCAAGAAGGACCCGAATGGATTTGAGCATAGCCACTGGAGAAAAAGTTTCGTCATAGTCCAAACCAGGTCTTTGACGAAAACCCTTTGCAACAAGTCTAGCCTTATAGGTTTCCACCTGTCCATCTACACCAATCTTTTTCTTGAAGATCCATTTGCATCCTATGGGTTTTACCCCATCTGGAGCAAAGTCCAAAGTCCATACTTTGTTGGTGTACATGGACTCCATCTCGGTCCGCATTGCATCTAGCCATCGTACCGAGTCGCCGCTCTGGATGGCCTGCCTGAAGTCAGTAGGTTCATCATCATCTATGATGCAATCCTCTCTATCCCCATCTATGAGAAAACCGTAGTATCTCTCAGGCGGATGAGACGGCCTACTACTCCTGCGGAGGGGTGCAGGAATGTTCTGTTCTTCTTGAACCTCTGGTTCTACCAAACTTTCAGTAACAGCTTGTGGTTCTGGAATTTCTTCCAGTTCTATTTCGCTCCCACTCTTCTGATTTTCCAAAAATTCAGTTTCTAAGAAGCGGGCATGACGAGAAACAAAAACCTTTTGTTCCTCTGCGTAATAGAAACAATATCCATGAGAGTTCTTTGGATATCCCACAAACTTACACTCTACTGAGCGTGCCTCGAGCTTGTCCGGATGCTGCTTTTTTACAAAAGCTGGACATCCCCATGTCTTCAGGTACTGAAGATAGGGTTTCTTCCCACTCCACATCTGATATGGTGTGGTAGGCACAGTTTTGGTTGGAACTCTGTTCAAAAGATATGCCGCTGATTCTAGCGCATAACCCCAGAAAGATCGCGGTAACTCAGCATTACTCATCATGGATCGTACCATATCCAATAGGGTTCGATTCCGTCTCTCCGATACACCGTTATGCTGTGGAGTGTATGGAGGAGTAAGCTGAGAGAGAATTCCTTTCTCTTTTAGGTAACCTAGGAACTCGGCACTTAAGTATTCTCCACCTCGATCAGATCTCAGTGTCTTAATACTTTTGCCTGTTTGGTTTTCCGCTTCACTCTTGTACTCCTTGAATTTCTCAAAGGCCTCGGATTTATGCTTCATCAAGAAGATATGTCCAAACCTAGAGAAATCGTCTGTAAAAGTAATGAAGTAGGAATAACCACCTTTTGCATGTGTAGACATTGGACCGCATACATCACTGTGTATGAGTCCTAAGAGCTCGCTCGCTCTTACTCCTTGTCCAGTAAACGGAGTCTTTGTCATCTTTCCTTTGAGACAGGATTGACAAGTGTCATAAGATTGATATTCGAACGTGTCTAAATATCCTTCTCTATGCAACTTAGTCAACCTTCTCTCATTGATGTGACCCAGTCTACAATGCCATAAGAAAGCTTTATTTAAATCTGGAGACTTTCTTTTTAGTGTGTTCTGGACATTGAAAATTTGGAGTTGGTTTAACACATATATGCCGTTATTTAGAGTACCGGACCCAATCAAACCATGATTAAGGTGGATGTTAACAACATCTCTTACAAACGTGAAATCATAACCTTTATTTGATAACAAGGAAACTGATATGATATTACACGTTAAGCTTGGTACAAAATAACAGTTATGCAAAACCAAAATATGTCCACTCGTCAATCCTAGGTGATAATCCCCGACGGACGCAGCTCCCACGCTAGCTCCGTTAGCAACCCTGAGGATCATATCACCTTCCTTCAGCACCCTACGGTTTCTCAGTGCCTGCAATGAATTGAAAATATGAGATCCTGATCCGGTATCCAATACCCAGGAAGTAGAGTTGATTGACAGACAATTCTCAATTACAAACACACCTGAAGTCGAAGCCACAGCTTGCTTCGGTTCCTGGTTCTTGGCGTTCCACGCCTTGCAATCCTTCTTCCAGTGCCCTTTCCTGTGACAATGGAAGCACTCATCCTGGCCAACTACCGGTGCTGCAAGCTTTTTCTTTCCCTTCTTTCCCACCTTACTAACACCTCCTCTAGGTTTGGGTGCGGCCTTCTTCTTCCTTCCTTTGGCCCTAGCCTTGGACCCTGAAGAAGATGAACCGCCAACAAACATAGCGGGTGTTTCCCTTACCTTCTGTAAGGTGCCCTCTGCACTCCTTAACATGTTCAGGAGTTCCGCAAGTTCAACTTCTTTTCCTTGAAGGTTGAAGTTGAGGATAAACTGGGCGTAGGTGGGAGGAAGGGACTGGAGAATAAGGTCTGTATAGAGCTCATTATCCAAAGTCGTCCCAAGGTCTGCGAGCTCCTCAATATAGCCGATCATCTGTAGGACATGTTCACCTACCGATGACCCGACTGCCAACCTCGCTCGAAATAATTTCTTCGAGGTCTCGTATCTTGCAATACGAGATTGCTCTCCATAAAGTTCCTTTGTATGGAGAAATATGCCATCTAGAGACATATCCTCGTGCCTCCTCTGATGTTCGTTGTTCATAGAGGCAAGCACGATGCACTTGGCTCTCGCGCAATCTAAATCCCAGGTTTTGCGGATTTCCTTATCCGCATTGCTGGATTTGGGACCAGGGACAGCAGGTGCCGTAGCGGTGAGGACGTACCCCAATTTGTCATAGGTCAAGGCCATTTTGACATTCCGCAGCCAATCTTTATAGTTTGGCCCCGTCAGTATATTCTTTTCTAAAAGTAACTTAAGTCCAGTCATTTTCAGGGTCGCTGCAATTAGGAGAGAGAGAAGAAAACACTTTAGCATGATGCTCTAGCAAGTTTAGAGTGGTTTTTAGTTTATCTAAACTGGATGGCTCCCACTGTTTTTCGAATCCTTCCTCAAACCATAAAAGAAGAATTAGCCAGGACTATTCTCACCGTACAATACTTGCTTAACCGTTCAGCCAGGCCAGTGTCGATACTTCGAGGGAGGTTTTCCAACGCTTTCGCGAAGTTCCTTAATTAAATAACCTCTTTTCTCTGGGGGCGTAACCCCGCTGACACCTTTCTGGACACCTACTAGGTTTATAGCATTGATCGTTAAGTGACGAATATCCTGATAAATAGCATATACTCACAGTAGGATCGGGATCCAAATATCATCGTATGATAATGTTGAAGGAATCCTACCAACATTCATCAAACTCCAAATGGTATGCATCTCTTTGCAAATTTCAGTTTCTTTAGAAATTCCCGATATAAGTTTTTGCCCCATGCTCTTATGACCTTGACGTATGCCAACAAATCATAAGTCACATGTCAAGTTCTGCCCATCATTATCTTGTTAATTTGAACCCACCCGTATATACCCTTGACGTATGCCAACAAGGTAATGCGACTGTCCCAAACTAACACATCTATCTATGCAACAAATGAATACCCCAGCAGCTACCAAACACTATGCCTTGACGTATGCCAACAAGCATAGCTTGAATACTACTGACTATCCATAAGAAATGACGGAGGGCTACGACTGGTTTTGGCGAAACCGTGAACGTAGTGAACTTGATATAATCGAAGGAACCTTGATAGCTTTTAAAAGGAGTGGTTAAGTCTCCGCATTTAAAAATATCTGTTTTTAAAAATAACCGAGTGGTTTCTTTTAAATTGTTCCAACGATTTAAACTTGGTTTATTTTCTTTGCATTACAGATAATGCGTCCCATCATTAACCTATCATTGCAGAAAACAACGAAAATATAACGTCCTCTTATGCCATCCGCATTCGTCACGGGGTCCCGTCATCACCCGTTAGGTTACTTAACTAACGACAGAGCGGGGGCTGGGCTAGCGCGGGTGTAAAACATAAGTGACGTCTAAATAGCTACAATATATATAGATATTTTACATTCGTCTGACGCAATGATATTCATTCCAGAACACAGATAAACAATATTGGATTTGCAAGCAATCTGTATTTCTTTTGAGCCTGCAAGAAAAGACAGATTACACAGTTGTGATGAATAGCCGTTACCCCACCCTCGACCCCTACGGGTACGGCAAACTACCCGCCCGGCAGTTTGTGTACCCCTCCTTGGGTCAGTCCTAGGAGCAAAAACAGTAAAAAGAAATAATACAACGGTGGCTACAACCGCAACCTGGAAGTGCCCCGCAAAAATAATATTACAACAATTTACATTTACAACAAATGAATTTAAACAATAACCCATTGCATACCCCGGCTATACACCACAACAGTCCAATACAGTTTATATGCACAAACAGATATAACCATTACAGAAATGTGCAACCCCCTGCCAACCGAAATACTAGCAGTTAGGGGAGGTTTACGAACACATTAAACAATCACAGATATAATCCATATGCAAATACTGTAAAATTTCGATCGAATAAACAACATCAATATTGCTCCAAAATCTGCTCTGTTAAACAGTAACCTGAGCAATAATTAAACATTCCAGAAAACCCAAAACACCACAGAGGACCCACCCAAAAAAAACGAGTTCCTGACTCGTCAACTCGGCCGCGGTTGCGCGGCGGATCGGTGGGATAAGCCGCGCTTCCGCGGCACTGTAGACGAATCAGAAGCCCAAATTTTTTGGGTGTTCTCCTGGACTCTATTCTAGCTTTCTGAGATCACCTGAAAAATTTTATCACTTCATTTTAAGTTCGACAGAAACTGAACAGTTTTAGGGTTTTCCGGCTTTGTTTTTCCGTTCGAAATTCGTACAAATTTGCAATTAAGTTATTTAGTGTTTAGCGAGGCTCTGATACCACTGTAAGTCGATGTAGTACACCCCAGTACTTGTGGGGAGGCGGAATTTTCAAAAACGATAAAGTTTAAAGAAAGAACATCGACTAACCGCTTAAATCGAAGCTAAACAACTAATAACCGAACACATAGCTATACTAAACTATAGTGTTAAGGGATTATACCTATCGGTACTAGTCCTTCGTCTTTACGATCTCCTTGTTCTCCTCGGCCTTCTCTAGGTAGTAGACGATCCACCCGAGAGCAAAACTCCAAGCTAAACCTCTAAGCTTGAGGCAACTAACCTTCTTGGATTGCTAATCAAAGAAGAAAGGATGATATAGAGTGAAGGTAATGGATGTTTAAGTCTAACTAAACCTTTGATCTCAACACATTAGGATTAAAGATTAGTTTCTTGAAGATGAGAGCTTGAGGAGAGAGAATGTGAGATGAGATAATGAGATGAGAGAGAGTGTATCATAATTTATTATGAAGCATTCTTATTATAGAAAAAAGAATAAAAGAAATGAATAAGCATGCTTCATAAATGAAAAGAGGTGATTCACTAACATGAGTCATTAAGCATTTATGGTGCATTAATGATCATGATGAATCACCCTCATGACATCACTAATCTTATCCAAAGCTTATGTCACCTTAACCTCCTTAGTCACATCTTCTAGAAGCTTCTCGTATAATTACGAGAACGCCCCTCCAATCCGCAAAAATACGGAAAAACTTTAGACTGTAAAAATCCAATAACCGGATACCAGTAACTGGCTTAAACCAAAGCCGACTGGTAAAAACTGTCCGAAAGTCATACGTGCGTAAACGCACGTATGCGTCCGAACCCTTTGTCGCAAAACCATGCAACCTCTATATCGTTTCGCCTGGAGTAGGAAACTCTCTGTGTGGGACTCTAGAGACTCGACTACTACGCTGGCAGTGGGTTTAACCACAGACCGCAAGCGGCACTAGCTGTACGTAACGGTCCCCAGGTAGTTGTCGATAAGAAGGCCGATGAGAAAACCCATCCGAACTCCTACTGAGTCTGATGTGACAATCTCCATACAGTCCGGTCCGTTCGTCCAAGACTATCGCATATCGGGCCTAGGGGGGCGGCAAGCGTCAGTCCCCTAATAGCGGTATAAGTCGTGTCGGAGGGAAGCCCATTACACCCTGAGAAACTACTGGAACCCACCAGCAAATCTCGCTTGCCCTGGCCAGGGACTTTGCGTAATGGCTCTCTGACACAGCACGATATCTACTCCCAATACCGGGAGGGACGAATCCTGTCTAACCGCCACTGCCTCCAAGTGCTCGGGACTGCACCCAACTGCTACCTGTTTGCACGACTCCTTTGAGCCGTGGTAGGGTAGCAATCTAAGAACAGTGGGACACACTCGAGGCGAAGTAGCAGTGTCAAGTCTGCGGACTACGCTGTACTCATGTCACTTGGGAACTGTTCACTGACGACTGGTATCAAACCAACCAACAGTTCCCTGTGAGTCCTGTCCGGTGTACCCGTAACCTAACGAGCACCTGTATACTATCTCCAGTACGACGTACTGACGGCTGTGGGACATACCATCTCCCCAACTGGGATGAGAAGCGTACACACCAGTCTACTCCGGAGTATCGATGCTCTGTCTCGATAATCCAACGACCAGGGACCTGAATAAGGATGTGCTTGTAGACTACCCAGCCCCCACTAGTGTGACTGCCATCACAACGCTGGTAGACAAGCAAGATCCTAAGAGCTCTATCAATACGTACACTCACATATTAAGATAGAAAAACCAAGTAGCATACTACCATGTTTAGCAAGACTGTTATATACATGTGAATATCCCAAGCTTCCATTAAGTAATATACAAGCTAGTATGATACAGTAATGGCCTTCTAGGGCATAAACACTAACAGCATGGCATCCACAGAAAGTTGTGATGTACCGGTCATTGCGCATACATTTTCAAATTTGGTAATAAAAACGTACGCGTCTTCAGTCTCGAGACCGTGGAATTTGGGTAGAAGGTTGATGTATTGGGGCTTAATCTCAAAGTTATCCCCGTTGGCTGGTGGAATGGATAAGCAGGTCGAGAGAGGACCTCGCAAAGGGTAGCACCTCTCTTGGAGAGAGATGCGGGGAGGATTCTGCGCACCAACGGACGGTGGCAGAGCAGCGGTAAAGAGGTTCGATGGAGACGGATCCATCGATGTGGGTGTGGTGGGGGGGTAAAAGAAAGGTAAATGGAGAAATACCGACTTCGGAGTCGATCGAGGAGACGCGGACAAGTCGGGCACTAGAATCCCGTGTCCAGCCTATCTTGCACTAAAAGGGGTTAGTACAAGTGGCAGCATGATTTATAATTAGGGGAATGAAGTGAATGCGGTGTTTGTTTTGAAAAAATGATACGGATTTTGAAAATATGATGCGATCACAACAGATGCAACAAGCAATACCCTAGAATCTAGTGGTCACCTAGGTCAGGCTCTAGACCGCTCCTAACTGCCAAAAGACAAGTCGCAGGATAAAATCCTCCACTGCCTCTTTATTTCTCCTGTGGCCAGGTAAGTGCCAGGTAAGTGGGAGGTTCTCCACTATGTAAGTAGTGGGCCTAATTAAGTAACCACTAGCCTTCAACACACTTGACTTAGACACCACAAAAAGAAACGCGAATAAGCAATGAATTACCCACGGCCTTCTTCTATCCTAAGTGAGCGCGACGGTCCTTAGAGTCATCTCTAGATATTTTTTAATTAATGAGGGTAATGCGGATGCAGGTTTGTGATTTTTGGGGCCTAGGAAGGGTAATGAACTCCCCACCTAATCTAGATTTGGCCATGCCTCTTAATGTCCGTATTAATTATGCAAACAACCACAAAATAAAAAACAAGCACAATTTATTTTGCTTTTTGCGGCGCTGCGATTTTTGCAAAGAAGCCTGCAACAAATTGTTAATTGGAGCAGATTTTAGGAAGGAGATAAGAAAGTTAGAGGTTACCAGATAAAATTTTTCCAGAGAAGCCCTCAAACCGCCGCGCTTCCGCCGCAATTGTCGCCTATCGCCGCGGTTCCGCCGCGCCTTGAGCTCCTCTCTGCACCAAATTTTTCCCGAGCACTCCTGATCACTTCCCTAGCTCTCTGGAATTTTCCAAATAATTTTCCAATTTCACAGCAAGCTCCAGATCTCCTTGCAATTAACCACAACAATACGTATTAGTAATTTGCGTGAGTTTCGATCTAAAAATATTGATGGAATAAACTTTTTAACTCAAATTTCAAAAACCGAACAAATAGCACACGATCCCCGGCAACGGCGCCATTTGATTGAATGATTTTTAGGATGTGTATGGTTTATAGAAAATTGTATTTAGAAATCACAACAAAAAATATTTGACCGCAATCAATAATGGTGTCGGATGTAGCGCGTTAGTAAGTGCGGATCGTCCACAGGGAAAGTGAGTTCCGTTCAATTTTCGAATTAGATGAGTTGAAAATTTAAGGCAAAGAAAAGAAAACAATTCATGATTTGCATTTGAAGATCAAGAAATAAGAAAAATCTAGATCTAGAAAAGACATTAAAAACAAGAATTGAGATATGTGATAATTTCCAACCAACAATCAAGATTAGAAGTATGGCTCATAGGAGTAGATCGGATCTATAGATGTGATGTGATCTAATGATTACTCATTCTTATCCTTTAACGAATTGATACTAGATCGATGCAAATTCATCGAGGTTTAAGGATCTTGCGAGGAAATTAGGGATTTCGCAACTCATCCTTTGTCCTTTCGATGGATCGCATTCAAATTCTAGCTTCTAGTTAATCAAATGTTTAATAGTTGTTCCCTAGTTTCGAGTGAACAGGATTAAGAAAGCATCATCTCGAAACTAGGTTATTAATCATTTGATTCACTAGAATTTCCAAACATTATAGGATTTAAGAATTGTAAAAATATCTAAATCATCATCATCTAAAGATCGTCACAACTCCTACACGAGCGGAGATTACTCAAACATCATGATCACAAACACAATCACAAATTGAGATCTAATCATTATGCTTGAATTAAAAGATAAGCAAGAATATAGAAAATTCACCTTTATTTATCAACAAATTTCGTTACAACTCTCTTGAATTTACAAAAGGAAGGAACTAGATCGTCGATTTCGGCTTCGCTCGGTTCCTTGAGTCGCGGATCGGCGTGGATCTCTTGCTCCGTTGGAATCCGGCGTCGCTTCTAAAGGTTGAAGGCACTCTTGCTTGAATTGCTCTCAGGATCTTGATCTTGATTTTGAATTGGGGTTGAATTTGAGGCACAAGTTTTTGTCACTAAACTTGTGGGTTGAAGATGGTGATGATTCTTGAACAATTTGCACCCTAGATCTAGGCTCCTTTTTATAGACCTCCCAAATCTAGATCTAGAATTAAAATTTGAATTCCCTCCAAGAGTTTGTTAACCAAAAGATTTAAATTTCCCTCCAAAAAGTTAGTTAAGCCCAAAATTTGAATTTCCCTCCAAGAGTTTGTTAAGCCGAGCCTTCTAGATGTGCCACGTGGAGCTTCTGGGGTCTTCTGGAAGCTCTAGCCGTTACAAATAGGCATGTGATGAAATTGGGTGGCTTGATCTCTTCAAATGGCTACGGATCCGCGGCGCCAAGGGGGTTTGGGCCGCGGATCCGCGTTCCTTTAGTGGGCTTGGAGCTTCCTTTTTACATGGTAATTCTTGGGCTGACTGGTGGGCCTCTTTCTAATGTGTGGATTTTTATTTGGCCTTCTGTATCACTACCAGATCATACATCTTTTAATTTGCGTATCTTTTATCAGTCTTTCCCCAATTTTGGGCTTTGCTTCTGGAATTTCCTGCATTAGACCCCAGACAAGAGTTGCGCAATACAAGGGTGATGCGATGCCATGAAAAACACACAATTTCCCTAAAAGTGCTGGTTTTAGTAAACAGTACAAGTAATCCAGTATTTTACACGTGTTTTGCTAATATGTGCGATATGAATACTGGATACCTATACATGAATGCAAAAGGTAAGGAAATTGCCGTGTTAGAAATACAGTATTTTCGACTGATCAAGCTCAGCCACTCCGTAGATCTGGTAGGACTTATCGCCTACCGGAGAGATACTACGGTTTTCTCATTGATGGTGATAGAGAAGATTGCATCATAGATGATGATGATCCTGCCATTTTTCGTCAAGCTATCACGAGTGGTGACTCTGTGAAATGGCTGGATGCCATGAGATCTGAAATGGAGTCCATGTACACCAACAAAGTATGGACTTTGGAGGATGTACCCTCTGGGATAAAACCTGTAGGCTGCAAATGGATCTTTAAAAGAAAGATCGGTGTAGATGGACAGGTGGAGACCTATAAGGCAAGGTTGGTAGCGAAAGGTTTTCGTCAAAGACCAGGTTTGGACTATGACGAGACTTTCTCTCTAGTAGCCATGCTTAAAACCATTCGGATCCTACTTGCTATTGCTGCTCACTACGACTTTGAAATCTGGCAGATGGACGTTAAAACTGCATTTCTAAATGGTGATTTAGATGAATGAGTTTATATAGATTAGCCAGATGGCTTCATTGACAGTGGGAGCAGCGGAAAAGTATGTAAATTTCTTAAATCCATTTATGGATTAAAACAGGCATCACGGAGTTGGAACATCTATTTTGATGATGTTATCAAAGAGTTTGATTTCATCAAAAATGCAGATGAACCTTGTGTTTATAAGAAGACTGTAGGGAGATCTGTCGCATTCCTCGTATTGTACGTGGATGACATACTGCTGATAGGAAATGATATTCCTATGCCACAGTTGGTCAAATCATTCTTATCACAAAAGGTTCTCCATGAAGGACCTGGGTGATGCCACGTACATATTGGGCATACGGATCTATAGGGATAGATCCAAACGGTTATTGGGATTATCCCAAACCAAGTACATCAACACTATCCTAAAGAGGTTTAGTATGGAAGATTCTAAGCGGGGTGCCTTACCCGCTTGCCACGGAGTCACTCTCTCTAAGGACGATTGCCCAAAGTCTGACAAAGAGAGAGCTCGCATGAGCATTATTCCCTATGCTTCAGCAGTAGGATCGATAATGTATGCGATGTTGTGTACACGTCCTGATATAGCTTATGCACTTAGTGTAGTAAGCAGGTATCAGTCAAACCCAGGGGAGAATCACTAGACTGCTGTGAAGAACATTCTTAAGTACTTGCGAAGGACTAAAGAATTGTTCTTGGTGTATGGTAACGGGGATCTCCAAATGGAGGCCTTTACCGATTCAAGCTTCCAGAGTGACAAGGATGACAACAAGTCTATCTCAGGGTTTGCATTTACCCTAAATGGAGGGATAGTAAGTTGGAAGAGTTCCAAACAGGATACCGTTGCAGATTCAACGATGGAAGCTGAGTACATTACTGCAAATGATGCTGCCAAGGAAGTCGTCTGGATGAGGAAGTTCATCTCGGAGCTAGGAGTAGTTCCAACCATTATTGATCCAATACCTTTGTATTGTGACAATAATGGGGCTATGGCGTAGGCCAAAGAGCCCAGGTCCCATCAGAAGTCCAGACACATCCTGAGGCGATATCATCTGATCCGGGAGATAGTTGATCGCCACGAGATCGAGATCAAGAGAGTAGATACAAAGGATAACACTGCGGATCCATTCACCAAGGCCCTCCCTCAGCCGCAGCATGAGCGACTTTTTGAGATGTTGGGTATGAGATACGCCAATAATTGGCCTTAGTCCAAGTGGGAGATTGTTGGATATATGTATGCCCTTGAGGCCATTATATGATAGCGAATGTACTGATGTGTGTGTGTGTGTATATATATATATAAAATATATATATATATATATATATATATATATATATTCAAAGGACAGTCTTGCTCGACATGATAGTATACTATCTGGTTTCTCTTTATCATATGTTACTTGATCATGTTTCTACTCATTGGTACATGTTGATAAAGCCCTAAGGATATTGGCTTGACTACTGGGATTATGATGTGGATCATACTAGTGGGACACCTGTAGTTTATAAGCATATCCTTGAAATGTTCCTAGTCGTAGGTATATCGAGACAGGGCATCGATATTCCAGTGTAGACTAGCGTATACCATTCTTGTTCCATATGATGGGCGATGGATGATCCCATATCCATCTGGTGTGCTGACACCAAAGATTGTATACGAGTGCTCAGTGAGACTGGGTATACTGAACGGACTCACCGAGAACTCCTACGTGGTATTATATCATACGTCGGATAGCAGTTCTCAGGTGACACTGATACAGGTTAGTCTGTAGACCCGAGATCGCCAAAGAGACTTGTGTGTCCTCCCACTGTATCTTGATCTCCACCCTACTACGGCTCTAATGAGTCGTACAAACAGGTGGATTTTGGGTACAGTCCCCAGGTACATGGAGGCAATGAGAAATAGGAGGGGTTTCGTCTCTCCCGGTATTGGGGTTTGATATTGCGCTGTGCACGATTGGCTATAATAGGAAGTCCTTGGCCAGGGCTGCTGAGATATTACTGATAAGTGTTATCAGTAGTTTCTCGATCTGTTGTAGACCATATACCGGCATGACTTATTGAGTTATTGGGGTCGACGATTCCATCCCTAGACTCGATATGTAGCATATCTGATGAAGAGACCGGACTGTACGGTAAGTATTGCCAGATGGATTGAAGGGAGTTTTGACATGTTCGCTTGTTCTTCTTCTGATCGCTCAATACCCGGGTGGCCGTTACGTTTAGCTGACCGCTTGCGGCTTGTAGGTTTTTGATGTGATCATCACCTACTGCCGCGTATTGACGAGTCTTAGAGTCCCCATACAGAAGTTTCCTAGCTCAGGCAAAACGATGTGGTGTGCTTATGAGATATGCGCAGGATCTCGATTAAATACGTGTATGAGGTACCGTATGTTAATCGGGTGTTTACTATTGGTCGGGTCGTATGTGATATGACCGGTTTATTAAATCAAATGTTGATTTAATAATGACTTTTAGCTCACTTTTAATAAACCCTATTCTTTTGATGGATGCATGCATGTATATGTACATGTTGATGTACACACACACATACATACATGCATATATATCATGGTTGTTGATATATTGAAGATGGCAATGCAAGACTCACATGGTTCATATTAATATATAGTTTTTGTTTTAAGTTAAAAGATAAAGGAAATTAACTAATGACTCATTTATTTACAAATGACTCATAGTTTCTACACACTTCTTTGTTTGACCATTGACTTAACCTTGGTTAATTTCCTTTGTTTTTTAACTCATCACAAAATATCTAGATATTTGTATTAACCATGGTTTGTTGTGAGAGTATCTCACATATATATATCCTTTTGTTTTATTTTTAAAACAAAAGAATTATCATAATCTTCAAAAAGCTTTGCCATCTTCATCTTCCTCCTTCTTCAAGATCTTTTGAGATTTGTTTAGAGTGAGGAAAAGAAAAAGAAAGGGTTTTAAGTGATAACATAAACCACTTCATCATCCTACACATCTCTAGCTCTCTTGTGTAGGGTGTTTGCTTCACCGATTTGAAAGATCAAGTGAAGCAACAAGCTTTGAGTAAAGGACTTCGGGTGCATCGTCGTGAACTCGGAAGTGTTCAAGCGAGCCTTTCCAAACTCTAGGAGATCCAAGGAGTCACCCTAGGAGGCCTACAAAGGTTGTAGTTTCTCCACTTAGTGATAGATTAACTTTTACATATGATACTATTAATTGTTACTCAATATTTCTAGTTCGATTCCTAGTTAAGTTTGCTTAGCACCTCTTAAAATCAAAGTTGTGGCATGTGTGATACTTCCAAATCCTATATGAGGTGATAACGAAACCCTATATGGCCATCGGATCATCTGTAGGGGAACATGTCTTTAAAATGATTGGCTATATTGAAGAGCTCGCAGACCTCGGGACAACATTAGAGAACGAGCTATATACAGACTTGATTCTCCAGTCCCTTCCTTCCACCTACGCCCAGTTTATCTTGAATTTCAACATTCAAGGTAAAGAAGTTGAACTTCCAAAACTCCTCAACATGTTAAGGAGTGCATAGGGCACCTTGCAGAAAGCAAGGAAAACACCTACTATGTTTGTTCGTGGTGCTTCTTCTTCCAGGTCTAAGGCAAGGGCCAAAGGAAGGAAGAAGAAGGCCGCTACCAAACCAAGAGGTGGTGTTGGTAAGGTGGAAGCCAAGCGAAAGGCAAAGGTTACGGTGCCAGTAGTAGCAAAGGATGAGTACTTCTACTGTCGTAGGAAAGGCCATTGGAAGAAGGATTGCAAACCTTGGATTGCCAAGAATTAGGACCCGAGACAAGTTGTGACTTCGGCTTCAGGTGTGTTTGTAATTGAAAATTGTCTGTCAATCAACTCTACTTCTTGGGTATTGGATACCGGATCAGGATCTCATATATGCAATTCATTGCAGACACTGAGAAACCATAGAGTACTGAAGGTTGGTAATATGACCCTCCAGGTTGCTAACGGAGCTAGCATGAATGCTGTGTTCGCAGGGGATTATCACCTTGGATTGACGAGTGGGCATATTTTGGTTTTGCACAACTGTTTTTGTGTACCTAGTTTAACATGTAATATCATATCAGTATCGTTGTTATCAAAGGAAGGTTATGATTTCACGTTTGTAAGTGATGTTGTTAACATCCACCTTAATCATGATTTGATTGGGTCCGGTACACTAGATAACGGTATATACGTATTAAACCAATTACAGATTTTCAATGTCCAGAACACACTAAAAAGAAAGTCTCCAGATATAAATCAGGCTTTCTTATGGCATTGTAGACTGGGTCAAATCAATGAGACAAGGTTAACTAAGTTACATAGAGAAGGATATTTGGATCCGTTCGAATATCAATCTTATGCCACTTGTCAATCATGTCTCAAAGGAAAGATGATAAAGACTCCATTCATTAGACATGGAGTAAGAGAGAGCGAGCTCTTAGGACTCATACACAACGATGTATGTGGTCCAATGTCTATACATGCAAGAGGCGGTTTTTCATATTTCATTACTTTTATGGATGATTACTCTAGGTATGGATTCATTTTCTTGATGAAGCATAAATCCGAGGCCTTTGAGAAATTCCAAGAATATAAGAATGAAGTAGAAAACCAAACCGGCAAAAGTATCAAGACACTGAGATCTGATCGAGGTGGTGAATACTTAAGTGCCGAGTTTCTGGGTTACCTAAAAGAGAATGGAATTCTCTCTCAGCTTACTCCTCCATACACTCCACAACATAACGGTGTATCGGAGAGACGGAACCGAACCCTATTGGATATGGTACGTTCCATGATGAGTAATGCTGAGTTACCGCGATCTTTCTGGGGTTATGCACTAGAATCAGTTGCATATCTTTTGAACAGGGTTCCTACCAAGACTGTGCCTACCACACCATATCAGATGTGGAGTGGGAAGAAATCTTATCTTCAGTATCTAAAGATATGGGGATGTCTAGCTTTTGTTAAAAAGCAATATGCAGACAAACTCGAGGCACGATCAGTACTGTGCAAGTTTGTAGGATATCCAAAGAACTCCAAGTTGTATTTTTTTCTATTACGCCGAGGAACAAAATGTTTTTGTTTCTCGTAATGCCCATTTTCTAGAATAGCAGTTTTTAGAAAAGGAAACAAGTGGGAGCGCAATAGAACTGGAAGAAATTCCAGAATCACAAACTACTACTGAAAGTTTGGTAGAACCAGAAGTTTCAGAAGAACAGGACATTCCTGCACCCCTCCGCAAGAGTAGTAGGCCATCTCATCCGCCTGAGAGATACTACGGTTTTATCATAGACGGGGATAGAGAGGATTGCGTCATTGATAATGATGAACCTACTAGCTTCCAACAAGTCATTCAGAGCGGCGACTCGGTAAAATGGCTGGATGCAATGCGGGCCGAGATGGAGTCCATGTACACCAACAAAGTATGGACTTTGGACTTTGCTCCAGATGGGGTAAAACCCATAGGATGCAAGTGGATCTTCAGAAAGAAGATTGGTGTAGATGGACAGGTGGAAACCTATAAAGCTAGACTTGTTGCAAAGGGTTTTCGTCAAAGACCTGGTTTGGACTATGACGAAACTTTTTCTTCAGTGGCTATGCTCAAATCCATTCGGATCCTTCTTGCCATTGCTGCCTTCCATGATTATGAGATCTGGCAGATGGACGTAAAGATGACTTTTCTAAATGGTAATTTAGAAGAGTGCGTCTATATGGATCAGCCAGAAGGTTTCAATCAGAGTGGGAGCAGCGGGAAAGTGTGCAAGTTGCTTAAGTCCATTTATAGACTAAAGAAGGTATCACGGAGTTGGAACATCTGTTTTGATGAAACGGTCAAAGAATATGACTTTATCAAAAATCCAGAACCATGTATATATAGTAAGATTGTAGCACGAACTGTCGTATTCCTCGTCTTGTACGTGGATGACATTCTCTTAATAAGAAATGACATTCCTATGCTACAATCTATCAAAGGATTCTTGTCACACAGGTTCTCCATGAAAGACCTGGGTGATGCCTCTTACATTCTGGGGATCCAGATCTAAGAGGATGTAGGGACTTTTGCAGTCCAGGTATATCAACACTATACTGAAAAGATTCAGTATGGAAGATTCTAAGCGCGGTAATTTACCGGCTTGTCATGGAATCACCCTCTCCAAAGAGATGTCTCCCAAGACTGATTTAGAAAGGGATCGCATGTCGATTATACCCTACGCTTCTGCGGTAGGCTCTATAATGTATGCGATGTTGTGCACCAGACCAGATGTAGCTTACGCACTGAGCGTGGTAAGCCGGTATCAGTCAGACCCAGGAGAGAAGCACTGAATAGCAATAAAGAACATTCTCAAGTACCTGAGAAGGACTAAGAATATGTTCTTGGTTTACGGCGGAAAAGACCTCCAGATCGAGGCTTTTGCTGACTCTAGCTTCCAGAGTGACAAGGATGACTCCAAGTCCATGTCAGGTTATGTCTTTACCCTCAATGGAGGGGCGATGTGCTGGAAGAGTTCCAAGTAGGACACCGTTGCTGACTCGACGATGGAAGCGGAGTATATCGCTGCTTGCGATGTCGCAAAAGAAGCAGTCTGGATGAAGAAGTTCCTAACAGAACTTCAGGTGGTTCCTACCATTGTTAATCCAATACCGCTGTATTGTGAAAACAACGGCGCTATAGCTTTAGCGAAGGAACCTAGGTCCCATCAGAAGTCCAGACACATCTTAAGGTGGTATCACCTGATCAGGGAGATCATTGATCGCCAGGAGATCAAGGTCCGGAGAGTTGCTACAGAGGAGAACGCTGAAGATCCATTCACAAAGGCCTTTCCTCAGACACAGTTCGAGAAGCTATTCGAGATGATAGGTCTTCGATACGCCAGTACATGGCCCTATTGCAAGTGGGAGATTGTTAGTGTATATGCCCTAGGGGCCATTATTGTATCATACTAGCTTGTGTATTACTTAATGGAAGCTTGGGATATTCACAGTTATATTAACAGTCTCGCTCAATATAGTAGTATGCTACTTGGTTTATATCTATCTTAATATGTGTATATGTTTCTTTTAGCATATCACAAATACATATTGATAGAGCTTTTAAGATCTTGCTTGACTACCAGCATTGTGATGGCAGTCACACTAGTGGGGGTTGGGTAGTCTACAAGCACATCCTTTTTCAGGTCCCTAGTCGTAGGATTATCGAGACAGGGTATCGATACTCCGGAGTAGACTAGTATGTACGCTTCTCATGCCAGTTGGGGAGATGGTCTGTCCCACAGCCATCAGTACGTCATACTGGAGATAGTATGCAGGTGCTCGTTGGGTTACGGGTACACTGGGCAGGACTCGTAGGGAACTGTTGGTTGGTATTATACCCGTCGTCAGTTAACAGTTCCCAGGTGACATGAGTACAACATAGTCTGTAGACTTGACACTGCTGCTTCGCCTCGAGTGTGTTCCCACTGTTCTTAGATTGCTACCCTACCACGGCTCAAAGGAGTCGTGCAAATAGATAGCAGTTAGGTGCAGTCCCGAAGCACTTGGAGGCAGTGGCGGTTAGATAGGATTCGTCTCTCCCGGTATTGGGAGTTGATATCGCACTGTGTTTGGAGAGCCATTACGCAAAGTCCCTAGCCTGGGCATGCGAGATTTACAGGTAGGTTTTTCAGTAGCTTCTCAAGGTGTAATGGGCTTCACTCCGACACGACTTATACCGCTTTTAGGGGACTGACGCTTGCCGCCCCTTAGGCCCGATATGCGATAATCTTAGACGAACAGACCGGACTGTATAGAGATTGTCACATCAGGCTCAGTAGGAGTTCGGATGGGTTTCCTCATCGACCTTCTTATCGACATCTACCTGGGGACCGTTACGTACAGCTAGTACTGCTTGCGGCCTGTGGTTAAACCTACTGCCAGGGTAGTGTCAAGTCTTTAAAGTCCCATACAGAGAGTTTCCCTGCTTCAGGAGAAACGATATAGAGTTCGTATGGTTTTACGACAGGGTTCGGACATATACGTGTATTTATGCACGCATGATATTCGGACAGTTTATACTAGCAGGCTTTGGTTTAAGCCAGATTCTAGTATTGGATTATTGGATTTATGCAGTCTCAGTATATCCGTGTTTTTCGTAAATACGGATGGGAGGGGCATTCTTGTAATTAGTCGAGAAGCTTCTAGAAGAAAGGTGACTCATTAGTTTTAATTCATTTGTGAATTAAACTTAATGAGGTGGAGAGCTTATGTGTTATTATCATTAATTGCACCATGACTCATGAGATGATTCATCTCAAGAATTAAATGAAGCATGGATGATATTTGTGCAAGATATTTGTGCAAGATATTTTTTTATGCTTCATATTATTCAAAGTGAGAAGGGTTCATTTCATAATTAAAAAACACACTCTCTCTCTTTAAGCTCTCATCTTCTTCAACCTAACCCTAATCGTCTCATGTGTTGAGATCCCAAGGGTTAGAAAGACTAATAGATCCTTAATCTACTTCTATATCTTCTAGGTCACTTGGATTAGCAATTCTAGCCACTTAGTTATCTCAAGTTAGAGGTTAAAACTTGAAGAAGGAATTCTCGGGTGGATCTTCTATTACATCGAGGAGGCCGACGAGGAGGTGAACAACAAGAAAAAGTAGGACTAGTATCTTGAGGTATAATCATCTATCATAATAGTTTAGCAGTTCTAGATAGTTTGTTAGTTAGGGTTTAGCAAAGATCCGTAAAGTTAGTCGATATTAGCTTGAACAAAATGATTGTTTTACCAATTCCGCCTCCCCGCATCTAGTGGGGTGTGTAACGTCGACTTACAAAAAGCGCATCCTAGAAGACGCAGAAAGATAGAATTTGGACTTAATAGAAAGCAAAATTTTCGTGGGTGCACCCTATAAACCTAGGCACGCTATAGAAGTGCATCTCCCAAAGATTGACTAATCGAAGTTGACTTCGCTGAAAACAAAAGCTTTCTGAAAAGGGCAAACAACTTTTGCAAATATAAAGAACGCAACATACGTTGCATCATGCAAGAAGCACGTGCGCCAATACTAAGTGCGCTCTTCTAAGGAGTGGTGTTGTTTCACTATAAAACCATGCACATTACGTGCGATACACATGCATATATGCCAGGCAAAATGACAAATCCCGACCTACTGTGCGCCAAGCAAGGCAGGCGCACCATGCGCCATGTGCATGAGCCGATGCCAAGCGCATCCCATGAAGGCACAAGCACACCTGAAACCAAGCAAAAGTTTGAAGACTTAATAAATAAACCAGGCATGAAAGCCTATACTTCATATATGATCAAATGATAAATCGAGAACATATTCTCAAGATATGACCAAATCATCTAACTTGATCTTAGTTCTCAAATAAGACTAACGATCCTTAGATAAAGTTTATGCAAGCATGTGAACCCATGGATCTCACAAATGTGATAAATACATCCAAAGTTTACCCCCGTTGGCAAATCAAAATACTGACGTGGACCCCATCAAGCAAATGCTTGACCCAAATCATGATATATGTATGGATTTGGACTAATTCACGCCCTACGAGCGACGACATAAATTAGTCTCCATATACAGTCTAAGGGCAACCCAAAATAAACAAAAGCTAAAACACGACACATGAAGAAGTAAGCTGAAGTGTAGAAGTTGTTAGCGTTCGCGATAGCGTAATTAACTACAATGGCTTGTGCCTGTAGGAAAAATGCGTCTCCATAATCAATAAACTTTTCATCCTGAGAGAGGATCTGAAGTCAGCTATATCAGTCGCATCCATCCAAACCTCCGATATACAGCGCTATAAATTAACTTAGTGTCTACGGAGAGGTAGATGGATCCCACATTCAGGTTTGACACCATCTCGTATGTCCGGTTTTCGGCTGTAAACAGATTTTGGCACACACGGTGGGACCTTTTTCTCTTTCCACTCCACACTTCGTGTGTCGTGTTTCGGGAACAAATCTCGGTATATTATGTTTATGGTTGCTCTTGGATTCTGGATACTAAAGACGGTGTTTTATTTCCATGCAGATCTTAATGGCATCACTTTGCAGCATTTGCAACGCAAACATCACTCCTTCCATGCTGATCTGGTCAGGGAAAGCCATGGCTCTAGTTCCTTGCATCTCTACTGCCCAGCTCGCGAAAGAAATGATTTGGCTCTACTTTAGGCAAATGCTTTCACCTTCTACCCTCGATACCTCAACGCAGAAGAAAGAAACACGGAAGAAGCCGATCTTTGATAGGATGGTAACCAACTCCGCAGGCCCTTTCGAGAAGCCTGCGAAATATGAAGGTTCAATTTCCAATAGGCTATGCTCAAGCTCTGTGGGTCTAGCCAAGAAGCCCATGATCAGAAAGAAGTCGGTCTTTAAAAGGCTGACCTTCGCTGTGCCAGTCACTTTAACTGTTTAGGATGCCTCGAAGAAGTCGGTCATTAAAAGGTTGGAACCTATAGCTGCTGCTATTCCTTAGGCGCTGAAGGGTGCCTCGTTTCCAAGGCAGTCTGTCTTCAACTAACTGACACTCAAAGCTTCTGCGCTACCTAAGCAGTCAGTGTTCGAGCAACTGACACCTGCCGAAGGTCAAGATCAACACAGGGGCAACTCCATGAGGCTCCTAAATCTGAAGAAGCTCTTACTTTAAGAGGCGTTCGACGTCGCTACTGGTATCGAATGAGACAAGTTAGGGGCAGCTCCCCTTCAGGGCTGACTCCGCCAGCTTAAATGCCAACTATCCATGCTGCCATTCCAACTGGGAATAGGTTTGAACTGCTGAGGAAGGTAAGGCGCAACTCGTCTACTGCAATTCTGAAGAAGTCTCCTCCACCGGTAGAGATACCAAGTGAGTCGAAGCCGGCACGCTCACCTCAACGACTTTCCTCGACGATTTATAAAGTCTGGAAAGAAGTTGTCTTTGTCGTCAACAATAACCCCTCTCACTAAGAAATTCAAGAGTCAGTCTGAGACTGGCAACCCCCTTCTAAGCATAAGGGGATTCCTCACAAGGTGACTCCGCCTATGGTGGTTCCTTTCAAGATGGCTCCTTCTAAAGTAGCTTCTCCCAAGGCGGCTTCTCAAAAAAGACAGAGGCCAGAGAAAGTTCAATTGCTTAAGGTAAATTCTAAGGGACGAGACTCCAAACGCCCTAAATATGGGGGCATGATAGTTCACATCGTGTACATGGTGAATTTGGGTAACGAAAGAAACACTTCTATTAGCTATAGGCCGCATACTCGGTCTTTAACTGCTGCTCAAAGACAGTAGCAACTCCAAGAAATGACCGCTCAATCAGCAGTCCTTGTTGGTCCTCCGCCAAAAGCAAGTTCGGAAGATGACCAAGAAGAAAAAAATGGGCAAGGGTGTGAAATGTACTCTTTAAAGCGTGCCCTCGAAAGAAAAGACAAGGAAGCGGTGGAAATGGCTGCTAATATGAACAAGAAGGCTCTCCCGATACAAAACATGTGCGAGATGATATCTCAACCCTTAGAACCGCCGGCTGAAGATCCGCCAGCGCTCCTTGACAATGAGAAGGGAGAAGTTTCAAGTCCTCCTCAAACCCTTCCAGCCGTCAAGGGTAATATGATCTTAAAGGCGCAACTCGATGAATATATCACTCAGTAGATCAAAGCTCATCAGGCCAGCAAAGCGGCAAACAAGTTGGTCAAGACCGGTCGGTCATATCCAGCATGGTACGATCAACTGCAGTACCTTCCGGGATATATAATCTTGAAGTTTAACGTCTTCAAGGTCACATGGAACCCACACCATCATATCACACAATTTAAAGCCATGTGCGGTATTACTATAGGCGACGACAAGCTGCTCATTTGACAGTTCGTCAGCAGCCTGGCGGGCATTGCTTTTGAATGATATTCGGAGCTCCCAAATGACTTTGTTAAAACCTTTGCTGATATGGAAATACTATTCACACAGATATTCGTTAATGCAAGTGACCGCACTGCGATCTCTATGTTAATCAACGAAAGAGTAAGGTCCAATGAGACATTGGCTTAATACGCTATCTGATTGAGGAACCTTTGGTCCAAATGCGAACAACACATCAATGAAAGTACAGCTGTTGGGATGTTCATAAGTACCCTTGATCCACAGTTGAAGGTGTACCCATTCCTAGCTTTTCCGAAGCCTGTCACCTTTTAAGGGCTTATTTACAAGCTGGTTCAACTGGAATAGATTGGTCAAGGCCTTTCTTTTTCAAGTGGAGAACCTCAAAGTAATAAGAATAAAGGTAAGGTGACATTCATCTCCAATGCTCAGCAACAACCAGGCGGCTCTAAAGCACCCAGGCGTCAAAATAATAACCGCTCAGGTCCCACCCTCGAAGAAAGGTTAGGACGTGAGTACTTTTTCCCTCGTGACAAGATGAAGAAATTATTCAGCCTTGCTGTAAAGAACTGCATATTGTCACTACCTGAGCCGTGGCGACCAGCACAAGCCAATGCGATCCACGATCCGAATTACTGCCCTTACCATCTGGTGAAAAGCTACCCGATTGATGACGGCTATGTATTTAAGAATTTGGTCGAGAACCAATACACGCATGGCAAGTTTATATTGTTAGATAGCTGGATGGTAGATCCGGATAGGGACACGCCCCTAGGAAGGCTGATACGGCAGGGGCATTTTGCTCGATCATAGCAGAACTCCGTGAGAGATGGTTCTTTCTTCAAAAACAAAAGGATGTTGAAAAAGTTGCAAGCATGTTCCGTAATCAAGTGAAAAAGCCCGCTTGAATCATAAATTATCGAAGAGATGCTGAAACCGTGTCCCATGCCGAAAGCTGATGATAAGGGAAAAAGTCCCCAAGTCAATTCTTCCAAAAAAAGAAAAAGAAGACCAAGAAACCCGTGCAGCCTGCCGAATATGTTGACAGCTGTAACGACTCTCTATACTTGAATCTATCTCAATTTCTTCATTTGATTTTCATGAAGATCACTTCTTGCATTCTTGAAATTCATTTCTGTGTCTTCTTGTATTTATTTGACCATCTTTTATATTCAATATTACTCTCTTTTCAATTAGAATACCGACTGGTGGAGCGACGACGAAATGCGATCACATTTAGTTTTTTTTTCATGTTACCATATCTTTTTAAGTAATTTCGAGAACAAAATTATTTTAAGCAAGGTAAAATGTAATGATCATAAAATTCCTATTTTTTTGCGTATCATTTCTTTAATAAAATATTGCAATTATTTATTTTTGGTATATTTTGTTTTGTAATAAATATATTATTTTATCACTTTATCTATTTTATAATTTTTCAAAGCCTAAACCCAAGCCAAGAAAGATCCATTTGATTTCTTTCTTTTCTTTTTCTAAGCCTACTTTCTTTTGAAGGTACAACATATATTTAATTCTTGTTAAATAAGTACATGAACAACCTTATACCTCATTGGTTAATTCCTTGCATTGTTATTCCATATGTCACATGTTCAAAATCCCTATTCTTGCATTATTTTTTTTAATCAATTTGTATCTTTCTTATAACCTACAAATGAAACCTTTCATCTTCTTTTTAACTCCCAAAATAATTAGAATAGTTATGAGCTATAATTTATTAGAATTATGATGGCCATAAACCTTTTTTATATGTCACTCATCTTTTTTTCTTCATCACATTTCTATCATGTCCCATCTCCCTCTTTATCTAAATTCCTCGAAGAAGAACATGAATAAGTTCTCAAGAAGGTCACGCTAGAAACGCGAGCCTATCGGCGGATAGACAAGCCCGGTGACAATACCGGCTTGTGTATGTAAGTCCCCTTCGTTTCTTCTCCTCCTCTTATTGAATCATCCTCATCTTGTCATATCTCCACTGATATCCATAATTGCTCATTTCTTCTGTAAACTTCTTGTTTAGAAAACACACAAAATAAATAGATAATCTAATAGTTAATTGTTTTGTAAACTCATTTACCTTCATGAATAGGATACATTTTTAACTAGTAGTGATTATCTTGTTTCATATTTTAGTAGTTATGAAAATATATGAATCGTATCATCCTATATTGTATACCATCACATAACGCGATCGTTTATTCAAAACAAAAGAAAAGTGTTTAATAATTTTTGTGTAGAATCTTTATTAATCTTTTATATCGATTTTAGTATATATATATCATGACCGGTTCTTATGCTTGTCCTTATGCCTTTCATAATTTATTGCTCGATGTGTTTATTTTATTTTATCTATATTTAGTTTTAAAATAAAACGAGATTTGAAATAAATATCATGACCTTGTCAATCTCAAATACCACTTTGAAGAAACACCTTTACCTTCAAAATAATTTTTAGAAAATCAATCTTGACTTCTGGACATTCTAGAAAAATTAGATTATATACTAGATATAATTTCATATCTACAGTAAAAATTTCATATCAAACTGAATAACGGTTTAAGTGTTACGTAGTTTTTTTATTCACTGTTTTTAAAACAAGAAAACGGCCAATAAGGATCTTCTTCGAGAGACCATAATTCTGTAATCGTTGATCCAAATTAAGTGTTTTCAGATATTTTGAATATCTATATCGAAAGATCTAGATTTTTTTTAGTTTTAAGTTTTTATTGAAAACCGACATAAAATATAGAAAAATGCATTACAATATTTAGTGATGAATCTGAACAGAATCTGTCCTGATTCGCACACTATTTTTAAATAGGACATAAATCGAACTCCCAATATCCGTTCGTGACAAACATTAGATGCGTGGATGCAAAATTGATAGAACTATAATTTTATGTATACTGGATTACTTAGAAATGCAGGAAAAAACCCGACATAGGCTTTGCAATACAATATATAGTTGCTGTCCAGAAATCTGAATTTCTGTTTTAAACGCTGATATTAAAATGATCATAACTAGAACTTTAGAAATCCAAATCATGTGAATCTTGTTGTTTTGGATAAGTATATTGAAAGACCTACAATTTTATATTAATCTTCGTATTCTGAAACCTGATGAAAATTAACTCAAACTGCGTTTTAAAAATATACGACGGTGCTGAACATATTCTGATCTGTTTTGGTCGACGATACGAAAAATGGTATATCTCCCAAACTGGTAGTCATATTTAAGCGATACTAGAACTCACACGTGCAAAACACTTAGATATATATTTCTGTTTATATTCCAAAATTGATTAACTTGATTAATTAGTCGTACACAACACTTATTTACAATATTATTTTTGGACGTTACTTGTATACTTATATCATGTTTTGTGATTGCTTATTTATTTTTATCTATATGACTTGTGATTAAATCATTACATGCTAGAATTGAATTGATCTTGACACGACTCAAACATGAATACTTGAACCCAATATGTACACTTGAACCAACTTGACTCGAACCATGAATACAATTGACATGACTTACATTTGACATGACCATATGAACTTAATCTTGAAAACTTGGTATCATATATCACTTTTGTATTCATGTATTCGATTAAGACTCGTAATAATAATCATAGACTAATATACACGGGGTGTTGGAGGTAATTTGAGTATGAATCCAACGGAATCTCATGAGTCTCATTAGTACAAATCATATTGCTGTGGTACCGGGCTGAAACAGTATAAATCATGTTGCTGTGGTACCGGGTTGAAACGGTACAAATCATGAATTCACGAATGAAGGCCTGTGTTTCCAAGCCCATGGATGATAGCCTGTTGGGTTTGGAATACTTCAATAACAATTGAAGTCCCGCTATTTTGGGCCCGTGATTCCTTACCCCTGGACGATAGCCTTGGGTTCGAGAATACTCTTGAGATTCGGTTGACATTCACACCTGAATTCACGTTAGTTAAATTTACCATTTTAGAGACCCTTTTAGGATACTTACATTCACTTCGTGTTCACTATACCCACACTCCATGACCATATTATATTTGTTTGCCATGCTTACATAGTTGTTATATATATTACTATACTTGTTCACATATTATGATTTTCATTTATATTATATCACATGTCATCTTGCACTAAATCTATATATTACACATCTCTTTTGGAATTTATCGAGCGCAAGTTCGCTGATAGAAATTCCACCCATCTTTGTTTCTTTGGAATGTTCTTCAGATAATTTAGAGACCGAGGAGGTGGAACCGACTCCAGAGGACTACGACCAGTTCACAGCATAAGCCAATCTTTAGTTTTCTTTCCAGCTTTACTTTTCAAGTAAGCTACATGTTTAGGCTTTTATATTTTTGTTTCTCATTCAGACCTTTGTAATCGGTTTGAAACCTACGAATTTTGAATGTAAATAATATTGTTCTTGGAAATTTCGGTTTCATGTCTATTCTTGTGTCATTTTATACTGCTTACATTACGCTTAGCATATTGTTTTGAGAAACGACCTTCTCAAAATAAATATGTCGCGGGTCTCGTCACGTACCTACTTCCATCATTTGGGAAGCGGGGCGTGACAACAGCCATACAGATTTCTAAAAGTATATCGATGCGCTGGAAGAATATAATCAGGAGGCGCATTCGCCGATCACTTTCGAAGATTTTCTCCAGCATCTTTTCGAAAGCAGTGATGTCGAAGAGGAAGATGACCTAACTGAAGAAACGGAGGAGTGTGTAAGAAGTTGCCACATGGTCTCACACCTAATGGTCGATGAAGAAGAGGATATGGTCTCTCATACTTTAGTAGTCGATGAAGAAGAAGACACTCTGCTAGCAAATAACACGGCTGAACAGGGGGCGGGGCATACATAAAGTGCTCTCAACCCACCATAAGAAAATCCGATTGATCAGCTGATAAAAGAAATTATTCAAGAAGGTGAAGACATCTTAAGGCGTGAGATGGTCATTTATGAGAAGGCCAAACAACAGTGCCTAAGCAAGCAAGTTGCGGAAGGGGTGAGTAATAATGCCTCCTAACAGAAACAAACTACGGTCAGAAAGACAAAAAACGAAGTCATAGCTGAGAAGAGGTTTGCCAAGGACCCATCCATAGGGATGAAGCTACCACCTCTCATGATGTATACTCCTGGAGTTCCATACTTCGACAGTGGCGAAGAACACCCAAAGTATTGCCTCTATCACTGAAAGGCCTTTCACTCCATTGATGAATGCCATGCGAAATGGTGGTGAGTGTACGTTTCTCATCAAAGAAGATTAAAGGGGAGAAACGAGAAGCCAAAGCTCGCCCGCTTGAGGACGATAACTCTGAAGCCGGGAATAAAACATGATTAATAGTGGAAAGTTGCCACATGATCAGCGGTCGTTCAAATAAGGCCCAACCCCCAAAAGAAGGAAATTCTAAAGTCCTTACCTTCGGAAGTGATTCTGAAAATGAGATTCTCTTCAATCCTCTCTACACAAGCTCCTCTTTAAGAAAAGAAGAAGGGACAAAGGCATGCGATAATATCCAGTTGCGAAACCGCATCCGGCCCGAGAAAAATCTTAGACCTGTGAATAAAACCTCACAGAAGCAGGAAAAGGGAAGATTAATGAAGAGATTGATGTCGACGAAAGAGTGGCCAAAGATCTCACCGTCAAAGATATACCTAAAAAAATTAAGGTGGACTATAATTTCTTGGCTTACCTAAAGAAACTGCCGTCACATTTGAGCATATACGATACTTTGCTTCCTGTCGAATGAATTGCGAGAATCCTTAATCAAGGCTTTAAACGAGCCTGAACAGTTTCAAGCATTCTTTACCGAGGAAGAAATGAAGGATGAATTGGCAGAAGTCTATACTGCCGACATCACCTTCAACGAAGATAGCCTTTTGCTAGGGACGTTTGAGCATAACCAACCTCTTTACGTGACTGGATATTGCGATGATGTGAAGATAGATATGATTCTCGTTGATAATGGGTCTTTGGTTAATCTGCTCAACATAAAAGTGCTCAGCAGCTATCCATGGATGCCAGATATTTCAGCCGAGAGAAAATCACAATATCTGGATTTGACTCATAGTCTTCACACTCATGGATCCGTCGTCCTAACTCTTCGGTTCAGCCAACTTGTCACTTACATCAAGTTTCATGTAATTGACGCAAAAACTTGTTACAAAGCTCTACTCGATAGGTCTTGGCTGCACGAGTACAATGTCATTTCCTCTATGCAGCATCAATGTATGAAATACTCCAAGGATGGTAAAGAGTACACGGTAAAAGGAGTGCTCAACCTCTTCTCCGTCAATGAAGTGCGCAAGTATGAAGACGCGAAGTATTTCCTGACTTTGAAGGTACCGAAAGATATAGCAAACCAGCGTCAGAAGGGAAAATCAAGTTGAAGCGGGTTGCCACCATCCCGGTCTTTGGAAGTGATTCTGAAGGCGAAGAAGAAATAGTATTCTCAGGTCAACCCGAACCAAAGAATGATGGGTAAAAGCAAGCAACTTATGTTCCTGTCTTCGGCAGTGATTAAGTGGAGGATGTTGAAGAAATATTCTCCACTTACCCTCTAGTAAAAGCCCTTGATAAAGAAGATCGAACTTTGCATGTCATAATGGCTCCACTTCGACATTGCAAAGAGCTCGACGCTCTCAGCACCCATAGTGTAGAAGAGTTGGTGACTTTTTATGTGCCTTCCAAGTGTAGGGGTGAAAAAGCGATTCTTTTCTATAAATCCGAAGAGACCAAAGTAGAAAAGGAAATCTGGCATGGACTCGGCCCAAATCTCGATAGGTTGCTGCCTATCCACATGCCGAGGTACTTCACGACGAGATTGAAGAACTTCTTAAGACATCAAAGGGTGTCTTTCAAACAAACTGTTCGAGAAGCCTAATTTTACAAAAAAAAAATCTATGAAGTGCCCAGGACTCGCAAAGTCAAGCCCAACGGGAATATCGATACTATTGGCTTAGGATATCTCCAGTCCAAGAAGCGGAAAAGAGCTCACAACTGCTATGCCTTAAGATCTCTAGAAAAAGGAGACACTCCGCCAGCAAATAGCACGATCGAGCAGAGTGCAGACGCCACCCAAAGTGCTTCAACTCTGCCATAAGAAGACCCGATTGACAAGCTGATGAGAGAAGCTATTCAAAAGGGTGAGATGGATATATATGAAATAGCTAGGCGATTGAGCCTAAGCAAGCAATCCATGGAAAGGACAAGTTATACTATTCCTCGAAGCAACAATGACGAGAATAAGACGGCGTTCGCAGCTAATACCCAACAGTACCAGGGCGGCCCTAAGATGCCTAATCGGAGAAAGTTCCGTTTGAGTCATTATAAAGAAGATAAGGCGGGAATACTCTTTCCTATGTGACAAAACAAAAAAGTTATTTGGCCTCATCATGAAGCATCAAATGCTATCGCTGCCGGAACCTCGATCGATGACCCTGATTATTGCTTATATCATCGGGTCATAAGCCATCCGATTGAAGATTGTTTCGTCTTCAAGAACTAGGTCGAAGAGCAGTACAAATAAGATAGGTTCATGTTAAAAGATGGCCGAAAGGTGAATCACTTACAGAAGCATGTACCGATGAAAGCCGTTACCCTCGAGTTGGGATCTAGTCCAAGAAGCGTTAGCCAGCTTATATATGTCATATGATAAGACTCTCAAATGAGAGAGGGGGCGAAAATGTGCCTGAGCTTTTCGAATGCTTCACAAATGAAGACAAGGAAATCTTAGAACTGCCGCCGGCACCAAAAGAGCTGGAAGATGGTATACATACTATGACAAACAACCTAAAGAAAATAGACCTCGGAACGGAAGATGATCCGAGACCAACGTTTGTTAGTGAGCCACTTTCGGAAGAACATATACCTACCTTGAAGACAATACTCATGGAGTATCGAGACTGCTTCGTCCGGAACTATTCCGAGATGCCGGGACTCAATTCAAACCTAGAAGTGCATAAGCTGGCTATAACACCGGGGTGAAGCCCGTTAAACAAGCTACAAGGAGGATGCGGCTCGAACTCGATATGAGCATCAATGCCGAAGTCAAGAAGTTAATAGAATCCGGTTTTATCCATGAATTGCAATATCCTGACTGGATTGCTAACATCATTCCCGTGATGAAGAAGAACGGGACAGTTCAAATCTGTGTAGACTTTCAGGACCTAAACAAGGCATGTCCGAATGATGACTTCCCCGTACCTGTCACGGAACCGATGATCGATAACACCTCTACTCATGAGGTTTTCTCATTCATGGATGGGTCCTCTGGATACAATTAGATAAAGATGGATCCCGAAGACCAGAAGCATACAATCTTTCGCATCCCGTTAGGCGTATTTTGTTATAAAGTGATGCCTTTCGGACTAAAAAATGCCGAAGCAACATATCAAAGAGCGATGATGAAAATCTTTGATGACCTTATTCATGAAATCGTCTATGTAGAGTTTTTTCGTCACCCTATTAAGATAGGAATGCACGCGCTTGTCAGGCATATACAGATTCCTCCTGCCCAAGGTAGGCTGGGGTTTATTGATTGTGGGAATCCGAATTTCCGGCAGTCGCGGACTAAGTTGCCATTAATTATCCCTCGTCTTTGGAGTGAGGTAACCTCCAATTGACGGGTCAAACTGGTCATGCGAACTCAGTGTGCAGTGTGCGTATGTTGTATTTTGAAGGTGTTTTGGACGTATCGGAGGCCTCGCATAGTTTACAGGGGTCCTGCTACCCGGATAGCGGGCTGGATTGACTGACATTGACTTGGTCAATCGGGGTGTAATTTTTTGACCCCAACAAAGTGTCCCCATCAATAAATGCATACTGTGTGTATGGGTTGTGTGCATGAAATTGATAGATCTTGTTCTATATGGAAATTTATTTGGTTTGGTTCCCTGTGTAGGGTCGATACTGCCCTTTTAGCCACTTGGATGGTCGAGAATGTCATTTTTGCGATTTGGACGGTCGGTGTTGCCATTTTTTTGACTTGGACGTTCGATATTTGATTTGACTTGCTCCGCTTCTTGCGGTATTGGGGTTGAAGTTGACTTGCTCCACTTCTTACGGTGTCAGGGTTTGATTTGACTTGCTCTGCTTTCTGTGGTGTCGGGATTGAAGTTGACTTGATCCGCTACTTATAGTGTCAAGATTAGATTTTAATTACTTCGCTTTCTATGGTGTCGGGATTTGACTTGTTTCCGAGGTGGATCTTGATTCCGATGGGAAGGTCATTGGTTGACTTGTTTTCAAAATGGAGCTTGATTCCGTCGAGGAGGTCATTGGTTGACTTGTTTTGGAAGTTTCCTATCCGTGTGGCAGGACTTTTGAGCTTGGAAGCGCTATCGGATGGGACATTGATTTGATTTATTTGATTTCTGTCATGTTTGGAGGGATTTTTGAATTTTAGTGGGGCTTAGAATTTGGATTTTTTTTGGCATCAGTATCATTACACTAGAATAGCGCCAGGAGCGACTTATCATTTGCCCCGAGAGGAGTTAGGATTTGAGTTTTGGTGTCGGTATCAGCAACGCTAACACTGAAGCGTAGTGCCAGGAGCGACTCATCATTTGCCATTGCCCATTGGGGGGTGATGGCCTAGGAGATAGGTTTAGATCCCTATCACCTAAGGCTTTTAAATTTTATGAGTCGTAAAGATCTCGTAAAAGCATTTTCTCTCTACGAGTCGAGAGGATCTCGCAAGTGTATATTCTCCTTAGGAATCATGAGGATTCCTAAGTGTGTTGCTCCTTTATGAGTTGTAAGGATCTCACGCGGGGAAATTCTCCTTACAAGGTCGAGAGAAATTTGTGAGTGTATTTTCATCACCTTTTCACGAGTTTTCGCTCTTTCGGGTTTTCACAAACTCGTCGGCAGTCCTGCTGTTTTTTCTCACGGATCCCTTTCGGGCTTCCATCTGTGCCCGATTTGCTTGTGGACATACCATTTTTTAACATTGGTGGAGCTTTATTGCCCATAGGACTTCAGATGTAGTCTCGCCGGTAAGACTTGGGAGAGATAGAGGTCGTTTACGTCCGTGGATTGTATACGATTTTACAGGATGTATGATATAGAACGTAGGGCCAGTGCGCTCGATTCGTCTGTGACTTGTAGCATTCGCGTGTAGTATTTCATGAGATATCGGCCATTTATGGATGGCATAGGCCTTTTTCCTTCGGCATTTATCAACTGGTAGGACCTTTCATCAAACAATTTCTTAATGACGTATGGTCCTTTCCAATTTGGTTCGAATTTTCCCTTGGCATGTCGATTGGGGATGATCGGTCTTTTGAGGACCAACACCAATTTGTCTTTTTTGAAAGCACGGAGACGGGTCATATTTTCACAGGCTTATGACATCTGGGCTCGATACAGATCCAGATTTTCCTGTACATCGAGTCTCTTTTTTTCGAGGGCGTCGAGCTCTTCGAACCGGAGGAGGGCATTTTCCTCCTCCGTCAGACCGTGCTGGATAGCCATTATTAAGTTTGGAACTTCGACTTCGAAAGGGAGGATTGCCTCCACTCCAAAACGTAATGAGTATAGAGCGGACTGAGTTAGAATGCGGTGCGTTGTACGCTTCGTGGAGCTTTAGATTCCAGTCTCTCTTGTTGGCTGAAGCGTTTTCTTCAGGAGCTTACATAAAGTTTTATTGAAGGCTTCAGCTAGCTCATTGGCTCTTAGATTATAAATGAAGGAATATCTCCAGTTTATTTTGTGCTGAGTAGCGAACCTTGAGATTTTGAAGCTTTTGAAAGAAGGCCGGTTGTTGGAAATGATTCTTCTTGGTGTGCCGAAGCGGTATAGAATATTATGCCGAAAGAATGTCTGCTTCTGTCTTGATTTCTTTTAGCGGGACAGTTTTAGCTCATCTGGAGAAGTAGTCAGTTGCGTCTAATATGAACCGATGGCCTTTTGATGACGGGGGATCAATTGGGCCAACAATGTCGACGTCCTAAACTTCGAAGTGCCATGACGCCACCATAGGATACAGCGGGTTGGGATGCTTGTAGATGAAGTCACCATGAATTTGGAAGAGATGACACTTCTTCGCATGCTCTTCGCAATCCCTTATCATGGTAGGCCACTAATACCTAAGACATTTGATTTGATGCCGCATCTTGGGGCTGGATTGGTGAGCTCCGCAGACGTCCGAGTGAAGCTCTTTCATGACTTTTTGGGCTTCGGCCGAGGACAGACACCTGAGTTAGAGTTGGTCATATGATCTGCGGTATAACATATTATTTACAAACACATATCGGAAAGCTCTCTTCTTCAGCTGATCACTTGTAGATTTTTCTTCGGGCAGTTTATCGTATCGGAGGTACTCTATGAAGGGCTCTCTCCAATCGGACTTATCTCGAATGATCAGAGTTTCTTCGGTAGGGTTGTTTTCTTGTTCTATACTTTCTTCTTCTAGTAAAGAGACGGGAGGAAGAATTTTCCGGTTTCTGACTGTGATCAGAATTTCGTTTATATTGGTATCGGCCAGCTCTTTCGTTAGGCGAGCGAGTATGTCAGCTTTTTCGTTCAATGCCCTAGAAACTCTCATCAGTTCAATATGGGTGAACTATTTCATGTATCAAGCTAACTCAGGTTTATATATCTTGTAGTCGCCACTCACTTGATTGACGACGAGCTGGGAATCACCGTAGACCTGTAACCAAAGGATCTCCATTTCTATGGCTAGCTCCAGACCAGCTATCAGAGCTTCATACTCAGTCTTGTTGTTTGTGCGAGGCTCGGTGAGAGAGAAAGAACGTATTAGGGTTCCTCCCAATAGCATGATGAACACCAATCCTATCCCCGCTTTTATCTCTGGGACACTTGATTTGATGGAGGTCCTTATTGATGAGGCTCCATCGAAGTAGAGATTCCAATATGGCTCACTATTCTCGAGGTGCAGTACTTGTTCATGGGCAACTTCCAATTTAGCGGTGACCTATCTGGTATGAGATGAGCAACGAGGAGTCGGTAAGGTCTTGCCATATTACTGCTTTCTGAGGAGTATATACTATGTCGAACTTAAGCAGCATGACAGCCCATCTTGCCATTCTGCTGGCTAGGCTTATCTTGGTCATTAAGCGTTTAAATAGGTCGACTTTGGAGATTAGCATAACCTGATGAGCGAGCGATAGTGCCTTAGCTTCTTCATGGTGAATATCAGGGCCAGACACTGCTTTTCGATTGGGTGATAGTTATGATCCGCCCCGACTAATGTTCGACTGAGGTAGTAAAGAGCATTTTCTTTTCCCTCCTCATTGTTCTGGGCAAGGAGCGCGCCGAGCGATTCATCTAGCGCATCAATATAGAGAATCAGCGGTTTATTTGGAATGAGAGCAGTCAGTACTAGAGGGCACAATAGGTACAGTTTGATGTTTTTGAATGCATCTTGACATTCGAAATCCCAAACAAAAGGAGCTCCTTTCTTCATGAGATTTGAGAAGGGCCTGCGTTTTCCCAATAAGTTCGAGATGAAACTTCGTATGTAAGTGAGCTTGCCTTGAAAGGATCTTAGTTGCGTCAGATTCTTTGGAGGAGACATCTCCATGATGACTTTTATTTTTTATGGGTCAATTTCGATCCCCCGATGTCGAACTATGAGCCCGAGAATTTTCCCGAAGACACGCAAAAAGCGCACTTCAGAGGATTCATCTTTATATCGCATTACCTCAGGTAAAAACGGTCCTGAGGTCTTGGATATGATTGGCTTTGGTTTTAGTCTTGACGACCAAATCGTCAACATAACATTCGATGACTTTATGGATTAATTCGTTAAAGATATTGGTCATTGCCTTTTGATATGTGGCACCTGCGTTTTTCAGTTCAAACGGTATCACTTTGTAACAGTATATGCCGATCGGGGTTTGAAATGATGTATACTTCTCATCCTCGGACCACATTTTTATCTGATTGTACATAGACGAACCATCCATGAAAGTGAACATCTCGTAATTTGAGGTGTTGTTGACCATCATTTTCATGACCGGAAGAGGGAAATCATTTTTAAGGCATACCTTATTAAGGTCTCTGAAATCGACGCAGACTCGGATCTGTCCATTCTTCTTTTTCACCAGGATGATGCATGCGATCCAATCCGCATATTTTTCTTCTCTGATGAAGCCGGCATCGATGAGTTTCTTGGTTTTCTCGATAACCTTTTCTTCTCGCTCCTTTCTCATTCTTCGAGGAGCTTATTTGACTGGCTTGGCATCAAGAGATATAGCCGGCTTATGCACGGCCACTTCAGGAGAAAGGTCATGCATTCCTTTGTAAGTCCGCGTGAAGCAGTTGACGAACTCATGTAGCAGGGCGATTATCTGTTCTTTCATTTCTTCTGACAAGAGTAAGCCGATGTAGGTCGGTCTAGGATTATCGAACGTCCCCAAATCAATCTCAGTTAGCTCATCGAAAGTTGCTTGTCCGCCATCTCGAGCTCTTGAGGGGCTTCTTCTGACTCGGCTAGCTCGTCGTCGTCATTTGACCTTTCGCTGGCTCCACCAACATGGATCATGTAGCATAATTTAACATCATCTTGAATGAAACCTATGCCCCGTCTATTTGGGATTCGTCCATCGATGAATGCTCGGACCTAAGACGGAGAAATCGTCCGGGTGCATGATAGGCCCAAAAAACAGAAATCCCTTTTGTCCACTCTTTCTTCCAGGAACGTAGAAGGTTTTCAGCTAGTCCACGGTGGAGACTGAAAATGCATCAATCTCTTTGCGTATTTGCTCCGGTACCCTTATGATGGCTAGGGTTTCTTTTGTAACTTCGAAAGTTTCTCTTAGCTTCGCTTTTTACATGAGAGCCCAATCTACATAACTGTTGCAAGACGGGTCCTTTTCCTCTGATTCTTCAGTGTCGCTGCCTAAATGAGGGTGAATTTTGCTGCCGGATGGGTCTTCAATACCAGACTTGTCCGTATCACTACCGAAATAAGGGTGAGTTTTACGGAAGGACGGACTTCCAGCGTCAGACTCATCAGTGTCATTGCCGAAACATGGATGCACTCGATGGTTTTTTCTTTTGAAAGTGACAGATGGCTCAGATTTTCTTTTGAGTTTCGGGGCCGTTCTGTCTTTGGTTAGTTGTGGCTCAGTACTTTGGGGGTTCACAAAGTACCGAGAATCTTCTTATCGGACTTATGCACACCGAACAACTGGATGTCTCCATCAATGCGCCTTTCTTCGCCATTTTTAGTATACTTCATACACTGATGGAGAGTTGACGGAACAATGTCGTTATCATGGAGCCACGGCTGTCCCAGGAGAATCTTATAAGACGTGTCAGCGTCGATCATGCATAATTTAGCTTCGATTTGCAGATCCCCAAATTTAATTGGCAGAGCTATAGACCCATGAACTTGCTGGCATAATTGATTGAAGCCATGGATGATTATCCATTCTCTTGACAGGTGTCGGAGGTCCATTGACTAAATCTTCAGAGTCTGCAAGTTTATGATTTTCACCGAGGACCCCGGATCGATCAATATGCGATTGATCTGGTCTTCGTCGTTGTGCCCTGTCATGTAAAGCGGTCGGTTGTGCTCAGCTATTCGCAGTAACAGGTTTTCATCCTTAAATGTGACCGCGGCCGTATGCAGAGTGTGCTGGGCCTTTTTCATATTAATTTCCACGAAATGAGCCTGATACCGCTCGGGGTTTTGCAGGGCATGAATGGGAACATCTCTAAGCTTCTTAGATGGGATCAGAGCATCATAGATACTTAAGAGAGACGGAAGCTTCCGGAGGTGAGCCAAGATATTGTAATCTACCAGAGAAGAACTCGAATCTTCATGAGTCGGCTCTACGCCCTTTTTTCATTAGCGACCTGTTTTTCCTTCTCTTTCGGGGCATTGATTTGCTTCAACGGTAAAATCTTGCCGCTTCTGAGCTGGATTTGATTGGCCTTCATGGCGAGCTTCTTATCTTCTTCGGGAAATAGAGTTCTTCCTTAGAGTCGCTACCAAAGTGTACGACGTAGCAGGTCACAATAGAGATCTCGTCATCAGAGTCTTCTTCTAGCACCTCTAGAATCTCAGCCGTTTCTATGGGAAATAACTCCTTCAATTGAATTAGAGTCATTTCCATTTGTTCATAGTCTTCGAGAGAATTGATATATTTTTGAATGGTTGATCTCCCCGCAAACTTCTTTTCGCGTTGAGCCACGCTCTTCTTCTTGAGCTTTTTGGATTTTAGGCCTGATCGAACCGAATTAGTAACTGGAACGGTGGGCTCCTTCTGCCCCTCCCATTCTGTTTCTAGCTCTTTCTGAAGTAGATTTAGTATCTTCTTCGTCTTATTAGATATCAGCATGCTCCACGGAGGCTGCGGCGAGTCAGTTTCATTTCTTGAAATAGTGGGTTCAACAGTCTCCTCTCAGAAGTTTTCAACTTCTGTCTGTATAAATTTGGTGGTTGCAACTTGATTGTTGATCAACAAACTCTTGGTCAGCTCGATCTCTCCGGTCTTGTATTGCTTCTCGATCCAGTCTTTGAAAATATAGCAATTTTCGATCGCATGGCTCATTACTCAGTGGTACGGGAAATACGGAGGATTTTCGGTCATTTTTGCTTCGTGAGGTATTTTCTTTGAATGTCTTGCGGACTTTATCCTTTCTGAAAGAGTAGAATTTGTTATTTTTCTCCTCTGGTGAAGGCCCTTCTCCTTCTAGCACTGGCTTTCGAGACCGGTCCATTTTTTGTTCGTACGCTTTTCGCTCGTCTTCATTGCCAGATGCATTGAAGACGTTAGTATTATTGAAATTCCCGCTTTTACGGTTGTCGTCCTTTCGGATTTTCCAACACTCGTCACTCTGAGAGCGCGGGACAGACTCTTATTTCGAGCGTTCCAACATTTGAACTCTTTTGGTCGGTTCTTGAAACGGTTTGAGTCCTGCAGTACATAAGAATAGGACCATCCAATTGCTTAGGTTCCTAATGAGGAGGCTGAAGGACTGGTCCTGCTCCAGCGGTAGTTTGCAGTTGACTGTGAGATTGCGCCATCAGGCGATAAAGTCCGTGTTGTTTTCGTTCTTCCCCGGGTTTGTCTTTACAAGGTCAACAATGGAGATTTTATCACCGACACTCATGAATCTTTGCCGAAACAGAGATTCCATTTGGGCAAAAGTAGTGACGGACCCGTCTGGTATGCTCACATACTAAAAGCGACACCGGTCAGCCTGTTGACAAACTGATGAAGAAGGAGTGCATCATTTCCCTATGTATTTCCGCAAGACATTTTAAAGTGGGCGACGTGCTGATTGCGTTTCTCATCTCGTCAAATCTTCCAAACTTAAGAATGACGTAACCGCCAGAGAACTCGATCAAATCGTACTGTGCGAGATATAATTTCCCACTACTGCCAATTTTTTTCTGAGTTTCGGCTTCGGCCACTAATGTTTTAACCTTACTGGTGACCGAATCCATTATCTGAATTTGTGTTAGCGGGATAGCACCATCCGGGGCCAAAGCGTCCCGAGAAGTGGAATGTGGCTGGCTTTCATGCGGCTCGCCCATACTTGGACCTAAAGGTACAGGCATCGGTTGCTTCGGGTCATTATCGTCCGGCTTATGAGTAGAAACTTGCGCCTGATTGGAGGGCGCCCGAGCAACTTGAGGCATGAGCTGCATCACGACGTTTATCAGGTCGTCAATTTTTGAGAAAAACTTGGCCATCTCTTTATCTTTACTCTTGAGTTGTTTTCAGTGTTCTTGAAGCAGCTCCTGCTCTGCGGTCCTGGGGCGAAAATTCGGCTCTTCTTCGCTGTCCGAGCTTTACTCCACATGGACTTAGGGGTCTTTCTGCCTATCGGCCTCATCGATAGGGTTCTCATCGTCCATCGGAGGTAGCTGATCTTGGAAAGCAGCAACGACATTCAAGCCAGATTGGTCTTGGAATATGGTGGCCCCATCCTTACTTCTGCTGCGAAGGTTATCGCTGGAACACGTAACAGCCATGTCGACCGTGTGGATAACATATCCGGCCGTCTTTTCATTATAGGAAGCTGATTTCGTGGACCGCAGTCGTGGCCCTTCCGTTTCGTTAACGGACAATCAATTCAAGACGGTTGGCCTGACCGAGTTCTTGAATGGTGCCGGCACTTCTTTTCTGGATTTGCCCCGTTGCTTTCGCGCAGCACAGAGAGTCTGATAGACTCTTGAAGAGATGTGTTTACCGCCGAAAGCCGGGAAAGACAAATGTCTTGTCTGAATTTGGGGGCAGATGCTATTTGTGTTTATCCGGCTACCTCTCCGTAGATGCCAAGTTGATTTATTGCACCGTGTATTGGAGGTTTGGACGGATGCGGCCATTGTAGCAGATTTCGTCAGATTCCCCCTCGTTTCTGAGGGGTTTTTGATTGTGGGGACGCTCTTCCCCGCAGGCGCAAGCCCCTGCAGTTAATTACGTTACCGCGTAGCGATAACCACTTTCTCCTGCTTTAGATGTTCACTTCGTGTCGTCTGTGTTTGTTTTATTTTTGGTTGCCCGTGGATTGTATACGGAGACTAATTTATGTTGCCGCCTGTAGGGCGTGGATTAGTCCAAATCCATATATTCTTAGATTTGGGTATGGGTTGATTTAAAGATCGTTAATCTCGTTTGAGATTAAGATCAACTTAAATATTTGTTAAGAATACGTTAGTCTAATTTTATACTAAGATCTACTTAACAGGGTTTTGGGATCATTTAGATCTAACAAAAAAGTATTTGGGCTCAATGGTTTTAGTTTAAGGACGTTACGGTCCGTTGTTAGTTTAAGGACGTTGCGGTCCATAGATCACCATTTTTGGTGTGAGGATTTAGTTTAAGGACGTTTCGGTCCACAGCTAGTTTAAGGACGTTGCGGTCTATAGCTAGTTTAAGGACGTTGCGGTCCATTGGGATGTGCTCATGGGTTTGGGAATGCACCAAAGAGCTGTTGGTTGTCGGGACCCTCCACTTCTCTGAAGACGTTGAAGAATTACAATGACATGTATCAGAGGTATGGAGAGATGAACCCTTGAACCGAATTCCAGATTGAAGGGAGAGACCATGGTGGAATGAACATCATTTTAGATACCATATGTTAGGAGATCATTAGTCATCTTTGGAACTAAGATCGATTTGGGGAGACCTGAACATAGGTGAGCTCGGTGGATTGGTGATCAAAAAGGTTCTGGTCTCGGGAGACTTGGCTAGTTTGGGCTAAGGTTGGCCTCTCAAAGTGTTAAATACTAATATCTGTTCGGCGCTCACGTGCTCCCACGTGGGGCTCTAAAGCTGTGTTAAACACTGAAATTTGGAGCGCTCACGGGTGGCACGTGAGGCGCCTGAAAGTTGTTGTTGTGATCTTGGGTTCAAATCCCAGTCTATATATACAAGTGTTAAACACATAAGTCTTGTGGCCATCACGTGTAGACACGTGAGATGCCCCAGAGTTGGGCACTGCTTCTTTGGGTTTATTCCCTCTTCCTTTTATAAGTTATAAGCACTATTGGGGGTCACGTGGGATCACGTGAGGCGCCCCAAAATGGGAACTGTCTTTGGATTTATCCAACTTTTTCCTTTGAAAGTGCTAAGCACTATTAGATGGGCACGTGGGATCACGTGAGGCGCTCCAAAATAAGAATTGTCTTTGATTTATTCCCGTTTTCCTCTCATAAGTGCTAGTTCGGGGGTCACGTGGGAACACGTGACTTCCCTAAGAGGCACTTCTAGTTCTTCTTTTTAGTGCTCACGTGTAAAACACGTGACTCGGTCTCACCATTCTTTTATTGTTCTTCAGAGGCACTCACGTGGCAAACACGTGAGATTTCATTATAGTGTTAAACACTAATGAATCACCAGGCAGCTCTTCTGTGGTTCTGAGGAATCAAGTTCTCCTTTTGTTCTTTGCAGGGATTAAATTCTTTTTAAAGGGTTAAATTCTAATTTCAGAGGAATTAAATTCTCATATGTTTTGTAAGAGTTAAACTCTTTTGAACTCAGTTCTTTCCTCTAGGTTTTGAATCCGCATGACAGAATCTCCCCGATGAGAATTAAATTCTTAACTTGTTGGGAGATCTGCTTCTGCAGATCTTAACCAGAGGAAGAAATAAGTTCTTTGAGAAGATTTAAAGTCTTGGTTTGAGAATTAAATTCTCTTTTTGTTTTGTGGGAGCTTTTGGGAGGGGTTCCTCTTCTTTAGAGAATTAAATTCTCTCTGTATATTTCTTCCCCTCTCCTTCTGTGTGTTTCTCCTCCTCTCCTCGCTCCTATTTATACGAGAAGAGTAAGAATCAATTTGTTAAGAGAATTCCTCATTGAGAGATCATGATTGATTCCATGATCTTTTAGATCAATCGGTGAATTTTATTCACTGTTGGATTTTTAATCCAAAAGCACTCTGTTTAACAGAGAAGATTTCTTATTTTTTTAACAAGATTATGAATATTTTGTTAGTTTTAACAAGATTAGAATTTTATTTTATCATATCTTTTTAGTTTAACAAGATCAGAAATATATTTTCTTAATATGGATATCTTGTTAACATAGAATTTTATTCTTATCATATGAATATCTTATTAGTTTAACAAGATTAGGAAAATATTTTCCTATGATAGAATTTTATCCTACCAGATGATCACCGTTGGATCTTTGATCTAAAGGTCCTCTGTTTAACAGAGAAGATCTTTCTAGTTTGAGGAAGATTAGAAAGATATTTCCCAAATAGAATTTAATTCTAGAATTTGATAGGAGCATTTCAAATTGGGGCGCTCACATGCTTTGCATGCTAGAAGCAAGAGAACTCATGTATTTAACACGTGACCCGTGGTGTGGGTTTTAGTCTATTTATGTTCAGAGCGCTCATGTGTTTAACACGTGAGGCCCGTTTGGACATTTATATTTATTTAGTTTATTTTCAGCGCTCATATGCTTTACATATGAGCGCTCACGTGTTTAGCACGTGAGGCCTGTTTGGCCATTTAGATTTATTTAGTTTATTTTCAGCGCTCATATTCTTTACATATGAGCGCTCACGTGTTTAGTACGTGAGTCTTGTTTGGCCATTAGTGATTTATGTTCAGCGCTCATATACTTTGCATATGAACGCTTGCGTGTTTTACACGTGAGGCATGTTTGGCCCATAATTATTTTCTTTCAGCGCTTATATGCTTTGCATATAATCACTCACGTGTTTAACACGTAACGTCCAACCGTGAATTTTTTTCCTCTTTCATCTCTCTATTTTTTTTAAGGGTAATAAGGGAACAAATAGCTCTTGGCCGAAAATTTTGGCGGAAACAAATGCCTCCCACTACTTTGCCCACGTAAGTATTTACGCGGGTGAAGTAGTGCAAAATAATGCGTGACCATAGAATTGATGGCTTACGGGACAAGTTTAGTGTCCTTGTAGCCTAAGACTTTTTTCATCTTCATGAGCCGTAGGGGTCTCAAGAAGGTATTTTCCTCCCTAAGAATCGAGAGGTTCTCGCAGGAACATTGTTTTCCTTACGAGTCGAGACGAGTCGAGAAGTTCTCGCAGGAACATTGTTTTCCCTACGAGTCGAGACGAGTCGAGAAGTTCTCGAAAGGACATTATTTTCCTTATGAGTAGAGACGACTCGAGAAGTTTTCACAGGGACATTATTTTCCCTACGAGTCGAGACGAAATGAGAAGTTCTTGCAAGAACATTATTTTCCCCACAAGTAGAGACGAATCGAGAAGTTCTCGTAACGACATTATTTTCCCTATGCGTCGAGACGATCTCACAAGCATATTTTCTCCCTAGAAATCGTGAGGATTTCTAAGTGTTCATCGCCTCCGTGAGTCATAAGGATCTCACTCGGGTATTTTCCTTACGAATCGTAACGACCCGTAAGTAGCTTCTTTATTTCATTGGCAAATGTGGCTTTGGCAAATGCGGCTCGCAGATAGTCCATCTTGACCTCCTTGTAAGACAGCAATGGCTTAGGAAACAGGTTTGGATCTACCGCCTAAGACTTTTCAATTTTATGAGCCGTGAGGATCTCATAAAGATTTTTGTCCCTACAAGTCGTTAGGATCTCATAGGTGTATTTTCTCCTTAGGGGTCATGAGGATTCCTAAGCGCGTTTTTTCTTGAGAGTCATAAGGATCTCACAAGAAAATTTTCCCCCTTTACAAGTTGAGAGGACTCGTATGTGGTTTTTTCCCTCCTTGTCGATATTCGTCTTTGGATAGTGTGGCCCGTGGATAATATGCAATAGTCCATCTTGGACCAACTTGCAGGATAACAATGGCTTAGGAGACAGGGTTAGGATCTGCCACCTAAGACTTTTCAACTTTATGAGCCGTGAGGTTCTCATAAAGACTTTTCTCCCTACGAGTCGAGAGGATCTCGTAGGTGTATTTTCTCCTTAGAAGTCGTGAGGAATCCTAAGTGCGTTTCCTCTTGAGAGTCGTAAGGATCTCACAAGAAAAATTTTCCCCTTACAAGTCGAGAGGACTCGTAAGTGGTTGTTTCCTTCCTTGTCAATGTTTGACTTTGGAGAGTGTGGCTTGTGGATAGTATGCAATAATCCATCTTGTACCAACTTGCAGGGCCGCGATGGTTTATAAGACAAGGTTAGGATATGCCACCTAAGACTTTTCAACTTTATGAGCCATGAGGGTCTCATAAAGGCTTTTCAACTTTATGAGCCATGAGGGTCTCATAAAGACTTTTCTCCCTACGAGTCGAGAGGATCCCGCAGGTGTATTTTCTCCTTAGAAGTCGTGAGGACTCCTAAGTGCGTTTCCTCTTGAAAGTCAGAAGGATCTCACAAGAGAATTTTTCCCCTTACAAGTCGAGAGGACTCGTAAGTGGTTTTTTCCCTCCTTACAGATATTAAACTTTGGAGAGTTTGGCCCGTGAATAGTATGCAATAGTCCATCTTAGACCTCCTTGCAAGACAGCGATGGCTTAGGAAAAAGGTTTAGATTTGTCGTCTAAGACTTTTCAACTTTATGAGCCATGCGGGTCTCATAAAGACTTTTCTCCCTACGAGTCGAGAGGATCCCGTAAGTGTATTTTCTCCTTAGAAGTCATGAGGATTCCTAAGTATGTTTTCTCTTGAGCGTCGTAAGGATCTCACAAGAGAATTTTTCCCCTTACAAGTCGAGAGGACTCGTAATTGGTTTTTTCCCTCCTTGTCGATATTCGACTTTGGAGAGTGTGGCCTGTGAATAGTATGCAATAGTCCATCTTAGACCTCCTTGCAGGGCAGCGATGGATTAGAAAATAGGTTAAGATCTGCCTCCTAAGACTTTTCAACTTTATGAGCCGTGAGGGTCTCTTAAAGACTTTTCTCCCTACGAGTCGAGAGGATCCCGTAGGTGTATTTTCTTTTTAGGAGTCGTGAGAAGTCCTATGTGTGTTTTCTCTTGAGAGTCATGAGGATCTCACAAGAGAATTTTCCTCTTACAAGTCGAGATGACTCGTAAGTGGTTTTTTCCCTCTTTGTCGATATTCGACTTTGGAGAGTATGGCCCGTGAATAGTATGCAATAGTCTATCTTGGACGGACTTGCAGGGCCCTAGTACTTAGGAAACAGGTCCTTATCTCTATTTCCTAAGGCTTTTCCCTACGACTCGAGAAGTTCTCGCAGGAACATTATTTTCCCCACGCGTTGAGACGAATCGAGAAGTTCTCTCAAGAATGTCCTGATGTCACAGTTAACTCCTGCTAATAGAAGTCCGTTAGGGTCTGTGGTACTAGGGTTTTTTACCCGTTGTACCGTCGCGTTGGTTGGTGTATTCCTCGATACGCAATCTTGTTGTTCGAGTAGCTCCGCGACTATCATGTCTCTGATCCCTTTGGGGGCTGTACAAGACGTCTTCAAGTAATCTTTCAGGTGACATTACCGTCGAAAAAGCAAGCGTTAGGGATATTCCATGTCACTTTTTACTTGAGGTTAGGCTTAGTTTGGGAGCCCCGATGAGTCATGACCACTCCGCGCTGGAGTGGGATGATCTCTGATAGTCTTTCAGGTCTCATTTGAGTTGCCGTCAAGACCCTGAAGCTAGGGATCTTCCTTTGCTTCGTTTGTTGACGTTGTGTCTGTAATATTGCGACGAATGTCGAGATTGTCTCTGGGTTATCTGTGAACCATCGAGATTTGGAACTATGTGACTTTGCCATGGCTCCGTTTGTTGATGTCGCGTCTGTATCCTACTGGAGGGAGGAAGAACGTTGTTGTTGATCTCTAGGCTGTAGATGCTGCCGTTGAGACTTGGAACTAGGGACTTTTTCATGGCTCCGAGATAGTCTCTAGGTTGTCTGTGAATTATCAAGATTTGGAACTAGGGGACTTTGTCGTAGATCCGAGGTAGTCTCTAGGCTGTCGGTGAACCGTCGAGATTTGGAACTAGGGGACTTTACTGTGGCTCTGTTTTGCTGACGTCGTATCTGCTTCTGGATGGAACGAGAAGGAACGCCGTTGTTGATTTCTAGGTTGTAGATGTAGCCATCGAGATCTGGCTTCCCTTTGACGAAGCCCGGTGGGGTAATATGGTTCCCTTTCCGTTTGTGCCCATGGATTGTATACAGGGGTCAATGTGATCTCACCTGTAGGGAAAAAGTTTCATTTCATCATTTTTTTATTTCTTTCCGTGATGCCCTATCATTGCAGCTTTTATATCCCAAAAGTCGCGATTGCACAATCATTTCGGCTTCTATCACTGTGCCCAATCATTTCGGCTATTTTTCTTTTTACTCACTACTTTTTATTGCGAGTTGGCCAAACATTTTGGCTGTTTTTATATGCATATATTCTGCTCGCTGATTTTTATTGCGAGTTGCCCCATCATTTTGGCTATTTCATATGTATTTTTTTATTGCGAGTATGGGACTCGAGATCTGATACTAATTTTAGCATCAGTATCGCTGCGACTGGAACATTGCCAGGAGCGAATCATCATTTGCCGTGAAAGGACTTGGAATTTGATACCGATTTAGGCATCAACATCGCTACAACTGGGATATTGCCATGAGCTAATTATCATTTGCCTTTGTCAATTTGAAAAAAGATGGCTTAGCAAACAAGGTTAGGATCTTGTTGCCTAAGGCTTTTTAACTTTACGAGCCGTAAGGGTCTCACAAAGGTATCTCTCCCTAAGAGTCATGAGGATCTCGTAGGTGTATTTTCTCCTTAGGAATCGTGGGGATCCCCAAGTGCGTGTTCTCTTATAAGTCGTAAGGATCTCATAAGAGTATTTTCTCCTTGCAAGTCGAGAGGACCTACAAGTGTTTCACCAAGTGGGGAAATTTCACGCCATTGGTAGAACTAGGTGAGGGGATGTTTATTTATGCCCGTGGATTGTATATGAGGGTCAATATTGGACCGCTTGTAGGGAAACTTGGGGAGTGTGATGGCTTAAGAACAGGTTCAGGTCCCTGCATCTTAAGGCTTTTGAATCCTATGAGCCATGAGGGTCTCATAAGAGGGAACTCTCCTTACGAGTCGTGAGGATCTCGTAAGTGTAATTTCTCCTTAGGAATCATGGGAATCCCTAAGTGTGTTGCTCCCTTTTGTGAGTTGTAAGGATCTCATACAGGTATTTTCTTCTTACAAGGTCGAGAGGACCTTGCAAGTGTACATGAATTTTGTACGAGTCTGCGCCCTTACGGGTTTTCACAAAGGCAGTCCTGCTGTTTTTACTCATGGAGCCCTTTCGGGTTTTCATACGTGCCCACTTTGCTTATGGACGCACCGTTTTTTTTTTGTTTTACATAACGAGATTGCGCCCTTTCGGGTTTTCACAAGCTTGCCGGTAGCCCTGTTGTTTTTACTCACGGAGCCCTTTCGGGTTTTCATACGTGCACATTTTTCTTGTGAACGTACCGCTTTTTTTAGTTTTTTATATATATATTTTTTATTTACCCCTCTGTTCGCCAATGGAATTTATGGGGGACTTCGCCACAATGGTAGCTGTGTAGACGGCGGGACTTGAGTTGCCATCGTCGCCGATGGGATTTGCGGACTTGAATTCCACTATCGCCGTGTTTGAGATGACGTATTTAGTTTAAGGACATTACGGTCCATTGTTAGTTTAGGGACATCTCGGTCCAATATGAGTTTAAGGATATCTCGGTCCATAGCTAGTTTAAGGACGTTGCGGTCCATTGTTAGTTTAGAGACATTTCGGTCCGTAGCTAGTTTAAGGACGTTGCAGTCCGTTGGGATTTTGAGGCGAGGTTTCGCCATATACAACTTATAGAGTTTGGACTCAGGAAGACAGCAAGCGGACACGGGCGTCTTTATCCATCATTAACCTGAGCTGTGACTTGTCAAGCATAGTATTTCTTAAGGAACCAGCCGTTTATTGGCCGGAAGGGTCTTTCGCTATGCATATCCATGAGCAAGTAGGCCCCCCTTGGTAGACCTTGTCTATGATATACAGAACTTCATAGTTTGGCTCGAATTTCCCCCGTTTGGCACGATTGGGGATCATAGGTCTTTTACGACTAACACGAGTTCGCCTTGGCGGAACATTCTCGTCTTAGTCAGTTTTTTGTATGAGCGCGTCATCCTTGCTTTGTAAGCTTCTAGGTTTTGCTACGCCATGAGACGATTTTCATCGAGGGTATCAAGCTCCTCAAGCCGAAGATGGGCATTTTCTTCATTCGTCAGCTCGTATCGAACTGCTACTCGTAGAGAGGGTAGCTCTATCTCTAAGGGAAGTACAGCTTCCGTGCCAAATACCAACGCGAATGACGTTGTGTTCGTAGCCGTCTTAAATGCGGTCCGATAAGCCCAGAGAGCTTCATGCAATCTCTCGTGCCAGTCCTTTTCATTTCTGGACACCGTTTTCTTTATGATCTTTGTCAAGGTCTTGTTGAAAGCCTCAGCTAGACCGTTAGCTTGGGGATTATAGACCGAAGAGTATCTCCAATCTATTTTATGCTACTGTGAAGCAGCTGAACTTATGGCTTCTGTAGGCCGGCCCGTTATCTGAGATGATCCGTCACGGAGTGCCGAACTGGTAGATGACATGTGTCTTAATGAAATGGAGGATGTTCTCCGTCTTCACCTCTCTTAGCGGTATTGCTTCTACCCACTTAAAGAAGTAATCAGTTGTTGCCAGTATGAACCGATGTCCCTTGGATGATGCTGGTTCGATGGGCCCGATTATATCGGTTCCCCACATTTCGAATGGCCAGCTATCCAATGTTGGGTGTAGCGGATTTGGGTGTTGGTGGATGAAGTCCCCATGAATCTGGCATGAGTGACACTGCTTCACGTATTCGAGGCAGTCCTGAATCATCGTGGGCCAATAGTAGCATATCCTTTTGATTTTCAGCTTCATCTTTGGCCCGGCTAGATGAGAACCTCAGAGTCTGTCATGAGTTTCTTGGATGACTCTCCTTGCTTCTTCTGGTCCCAGACATCTTAGCCACAAAAAATCGAATGATCTCTTATATAGAGTGTCATTGACGAAGGCGAAAGACAAAGCTTGTTTCATGAGCTGATGTCTCGAAGATGTGTTTTCGGGTGTTCGGTGGGATTTGAAATAGTCTATGAAGACTTCTCTCTAATCCTTAGCCTTTTCTTCATCCTCTATTTGGAAGGCCACTTGTTCGGTCTCTTCCTTTCTTTCAGACGTCTTCGGAGATATCTCTGCCGGCGTGAGAATCCAGCGGCTTTGCACAATGATCCTTACGTCATCGAGGTTTTCGTCGGCCAGTTCTTTAGCGAGCTTGGCTAACGCATCTGCCTTGCTATTTTCCGTCCGTGGTATGCTTTCCAGTACGTAGGAGGGGATTTGAGTCAACATTTTCTGCACTCTTTCGCCATATTTTACCAACTCTGGCTTGCATGTCTGATAGTCGCCCTTTACTTGACTAACGACCAGCTGGGAGTCTCCATATATGAGGAGGTTCTCGATTCCCATGTCAATGGTGATCTCGAGACATGCTATTAGATTCTCGTATTCAGCTTCGTTGTTCGTTCTTAGCTCTGTTAAGGAAAGGGAGAAACGCATTATCTCTCCTTACGGAGTCACGAGGATAAGGCCCACCCCGGCTTTGATTATGGGGGTATTTTGCTTTCGCTTCTTCATAGACGATGTTCCATCGAAATAAAGTTCCTATCGGGTATCACTCCCTTCTTTCTCCCCGTCGATTGTGTCGAACGCATATTCATCTGGCAATTCGCAATTTAAGGGAGAATCAGCTGGTATCAGATGCTCAGCGAGAAAGTCGGCGATGGCCTGGCTTTTTATTACCTTGTGGGGTCGATACGTTATCGAGAATTCCATCAAGAGGAGGGTCCATTTGGCAAGCCTTCCCGTTAGTATGGCTCTTGACATCAAATATTTGAGAGGATCCACCTTTGATATGAGATGAACCTCATGTGCCAAGGTATAATGTTGGAGCTTCGTTATCGCGAAGATTAATGCCAGGCAATGCTTTTCGATTAGGGAGTAGTTGTTTTCTGCTCATAAGAGAACTTGACTCAAATAGTAGAGAGCTCTCTCCTTTCCCTGATCGTTCTCATGTGCCCATAGCGCGTCTAAAGAACCTTCAAGGGCTGTCGTGTATAGGATGAGAGGCTTTCTTTTGACCGGGGTGTTCAGTACCAGCGGATTCTGCAGGTATTGCTTGATTTTGTCCCGTGCACTTTGGCATTTCTGATCCCAGATGAACGGGGTCCCCTTCTTCATTAGATGGTTGTAGGGACGGCATTTGCCGGAGAGGTTGACTTTGGAGTTTGACACCTGTTTAGGCATCTGTATTGCTACAACTGGGATATTGTCAGGAGCGACTCATCATTTGCCTTGGGAGAAGAGTCGGAATTTGATACCGATTTAGGCATCAGCATCGCTACAACTGGAATAGTGCCAGGAGCGAATCATCATTTGCCCCTGTCAATTTGGACAAAGGTGTCTTAGTAGACAGGGTTAGGATCATGTTGACTAAGACTTTTGACTTTATGAGCCATAAGGGTCTCATAAAGGGTTTTCTCTCTACAAGTCGTGAGGATCTCGTAGGCGTATTTTCTCCTTAAGAATCATGGGGATTCCTGAGTGATGTGTTCTCTTGTAAGTCTTAAGGATCTTCCAAGAGTGTTTTCTCCTTATAAGTCGAGAGGACCTACAAGTGTTATTCACCATATGGGTACATTTCTTGCCATTTGTAGAACTTGACAAAGAAATATTTATTCGTACCTATAGATTGTATACAAGGGTCAATATGGACCGCCTGTAGGGCAATTTAAGAGATATGACGGCTTAAGAACAGGTCTAGATCCCTGTAACTTAAGGCTTTTGAATCCTATGAGCCGTGTGGGTCTCACAGGGAGGATTCTCCTCACGAGTCTTGAGGATCTCGTAAGTGTATTTAACGAGGTTGCGCCCTTCCGGATTTTTACGAGCACGCCGGCAGTCCTGCTGTTTTTATTCACGGCGTCCTTTCAGGTTTACATCCTTGCCCATCTTGCTTGTGGACGTACCATTTATTTATTTATTTATTTTGAGTAGGGTATTCCACTAGATTGTAAGACCTGTTTGTAGGCCCCTTAATATCCTTCCTGTCCTTTGAGAAGAAAAGACCATTCTAGATAGAGATTCTTCCGCCAGTGAGAAATATGCTCCCTGTGTATATCTCGAGGAGAACGAATACCTACGCCGTCGCTATTTTGGCGACAGGTTGCTTCAGTGCCACTTATTTTTGTTGAGCATAGGCGACAAACGCCATCTTGCTTCCGCTTTCCACTCGTCATCATCGGATGAGAAAGTGTCTTGACCCCTTTGATCCAATAGAGGCATTTTATCCATAAGTTCTTGGAAGGTCGTTGGCTTGATGAGGGCCATATACGAGAACGCCTTTGAATTTGGGTCAAGGGTGGCTATGATCATTCTTATGGTTACAATTTCATCGATGCGTTGCTTGTATTTGACCAGAGATTTCGCCACCGGGTAACATATTGAACCTAAGTCTCATTGGTCTAACCCTTTCGTTGACCAGCACCGTCACGGTAGTATGTTTGTTCTCATTAGCGAATCCCTGACAGAAAAGCATATCCATTTCGTTGAAGCTCTTCATGAAATCATTTGGGAGTTCCGCATACTATACGAAGGTGATGCCGGCCAGACCGCTGACGAACTGTCAAAGGAATAGTATGTCATTTCCTCCAGTATTTCCGCACATGGATTTAAATCGCGCAATGTGCCGTCAAGGATTCCTAGTTCCTTTGTACATGTGGAACGTTGGAAGTGTACTCTGGCGGGTACTGTATTTGATCGTACCACGTCGGATACGGTCGACCGGTCTTGATTGATCAATTTACGGCTTCACTGGCGTAGTGAGTTTTGATTCGCTGAGCGATATATGTGTCCAACTTTTCTTTTAAGAATCATTTCCTCCTCAACCGTTGATGAGGTTTGCAGAGAATTTGAAATGTCATATTTATCTTTAAGACCGACTACCGACAATTCATCTGCTAGTGGTTCCGATTGAACCATCTTCCAGCTATATTTTGAATCAGAAGGGCCATCTGATTCATTTTATTGGACATTTCTGCCACTTCTTTATCTCTCTTTTTCAGAGCGCGCTTTAGTAAATCAATATCCGACTCCTTCTCTACTCTTTCTTCGGGTGCGTCCTCAGGATTTTTCTTAGACGATGGATTAGCGTTTGTTGCCGCCTGAACGAGCATCTCCTACAGCTTGTCACGTTGCAGTTGAACTTTTGTCAGGGACCGAGTTTGAGTTCGGTGAGTAGTAGAAGCTCGAATTTCGTCTTTGGAATTCACCACATAGACCATGTGAACTACCATGCCCCTAGGCTTGAGGTGTTTAGAGTTTGCTTCGGGCATTTGAGCTTTATTAGGCCTCTCTTTTTGTGAGAAGCCGCTTTGGTTTTGGGAGGAACCGCTGTATTAGAATCCATCTTGGGATGAATCCCCTTTTATTTGAAAGGGGATTTATCAGAATTTGGCTGACGTCTAGAGGAAGAGCCGAAGATGACGACTGAGTTCTTCATATGCTCCCACACCTTATATATAGATGAGGAAAGATGTTATAGGGAGCGAACTGGTTTCTGCTCTCGTAAGATCTCTATGGGCTGCGGAGATTTCTTCAATATTGCGGTAGGAGAATTTTGTCTGATCCTTCGAAACAGTTTGAAGCTGTTCTGGTTGGACTAACAACATTCACCACTGGGGTTGAAACATGACCATACGGAGAACTGCCCCCAGCTCATTTTGTATGATGCCGATATCGACGTCGACCGTTTCTTACGGCCGGGATTTGATTAGCCTCAGGATTTTTCCGAGCCTGCCCCCTGTTTCCTTTGAGAGCTTGAATATTCTGCCCTCTGCGTCGACCTTGGTCCTTAGCAGGTGCCAGTTGTTTGAGGACTGATTCTGTCGGCAAGCTGCAGCTTGGGGAACCATCCTGTGGAAGACAGACTTCCTCTGGGCTTCGCCCATCGGCGTTGAGGCACTGAGGGTGGGAGGTGGGAGTATCGACCCAAAGAGAAGCCTGTTGATTTCCTGAAGAGCCGGATTGCAGAGATTTGAGACTGCAAGTGGCCCATACTTGACACCACCATATATGATAAATCCTGAGTTGCTAGGTTGGAAGCAAACACCATTCTTCATAAAGACGAAACGCCGGCTTCAGTATCCCATCACCCAAGGGCAACTGATTCCTCTCAAAAATATCTATTAACCGCAATCAAGAACGGCATCGCTTTGCAGCTAGCCGGTGAGTACGGGTCGGTCCACAGGGATGTTGTGAATTTCCTAATCGCTCTTACGAGTTAATTCCAAACGGTGTGAATGGATTAATTAAATCTAAAAACTAAATTAATCTAGGGCAATTGAATTAAAGATCTAACTATCTAACTAGGGCAAGGAATTAAATTTAACTAGGGCAAGAATAGAAAATTAACGTAGGACAGAAAATAAAGAACTTACTTTACAGATGGCTCTCTCCAAATATTTACACAGGGTTGTTAGATCTGAATAGATGATATGAAAAGAGACATCGATGCTCTCCAAAAGAATTCTATATTTTATTCATAGAAAGAGGCATAGGGAGGCATAACCTTTATAATGATTTAGAGTTCCTATTTATAGAGGATAGGAAACCCTAGGTTACAATTGATTCGCACGTCTACATTTACCAAAATATCCTTAGGAAGACCTAGTCAAAGTAGACTCCAATCTTTGGTAAAATTTTATGTCTCTGTCTCTTTAAAAGGAAGTATTGGGCCTTGAAATTTTCTTTTTTGGCTTTTCTATCTTTGGGCTTCCTTATTATTTGGTACTTTTATTAAAATAGCTTCTATGTTTCTTCCAGATCTCCAGTGAATAATTGCGGCGGGCTTTTAACCGTTCGCTTTGTAATCTTGGACCTTACATTGCCTTGTACTTTGTGAATTTTATTTTTGATGTAGGCTTGATCAAGAGTTTTCTGTTTGTTGGTCAAAGTCCCTCTGTTGTATCGTCTTTTATTTTTTCCACTGTTTTCGCTCCAAGAACCTGTAACCTGTAATATGTAGCAGACATGCGTCAAAAGCACCTGTTTATTTATAAAAAGAATAAGAATGGGGAATATAATAAAGCAATATTATGGTATGAACAAATACCCCCAAACTTATCTTTTGCTCGTCCTCGAGCAAACTTATTTTTTTATTCTCTACAAAAAACTAACCGCACTTTCGCAGGGAAACGCGATTGCACTGAGCACGTGCAATAAGCCGTTAAACCTCTAGGTGTTCCTAGTAGGAGGAGTGTTGTCTCATGAGGGTTTTCAGCGGATACTACCCACAAAATCCTATCAATTTGACTTTTTTGACTTTAATTCTCCAATTAGGGTTTCTAACAAGGAATTCTATTATCTTCGACTCATAAATCATCCACCCATATTCTTCACACTTCCCCATCATTTAACTTAAGATCATATATGTTCTGCAGACCTATATAGCTTTCGGCATTTCTTAAGTTTTCATTCTAGGGTTCCATCTCCACTTAGGAATTTTTTTCAACTTTACTAAAGATACAAGTTCTATTCTTCATTCCTTTCTCTCATCTAAACTCCAATCACATATCCCTACGTGTGTGTATAAGTCACCCCTACACTTGGAAATTCAAATCAAACAATCATATCCTTGTCCGTTGTCCAAAGCACTTATTAATTGGTGAATTTTTAAATGAATTTTGCTTACACATCCTTCATGCGACCGTTAATACTTTTTGAGGTACCAACAACCGATTACAAGATGTGTTTGCACATTAAAGCGTAATTCCTAGTCTTGCAACACTCAAGGCTTTTTAGCAGTGACTCCCAAACCAGTTGGTCTAAGGCACTAGGTGATGAAGCACCCTCGCTAAATATTTTTCTATTTTTTTAGCCTTAAGTAATCACAAAAATCAGTGTTCATTTTTTTTCTTTATTCACACTTGTATATTTTTTTTATTTTCATCGTACTAAGGACTTTAGACAAGAGCATTTCAAGGTCTCCTCTACTATTCCAAGTTTCAAGGTGCGTGATTGTGCAAATTGTAGGGTATACATTTTCAGAATCTAGACTTAAGCTAGGAACTATTTTCAAACTCATACTTTAATAAAAACATCAATACTTTTCCTTTGTTTCGACTTAGCCCAAGAAGTGAACTCAAAATTTGCCTATTTCTAAATAAATTACGAAGACATATACTTTTTACCGTTAAACTTTAAGGAAGGTTATTTTTAGGGTTTTTAATTTACTAAGTCTAAGATCTAGTTGTTCCTAACTAGTTAACCTATCTGTCAAACTTAAGTCAATTAGGCCAAAATTGAATACATTAATTTTTATAATTTTTGAAATTTTTCAATTTTTATGGGTTTTCAAATAAATATGCAAATGCAAAAATATGTATAAATGAATGCGAAGGAAGAAAATGTACCGAGCATACCCCCAAACTTAAACTTGACAGTGTTCTCACTGTCATGCTGCACTAAGAGGGTCAAAATTGTCGGCACTCCCCTGTTTATTTATTTATAAATTTTTTTTTCTTTTTCATTTCATTTTATTTTTTTGATTTTTTTTTGATTTTTATTAGAAAAGAAAACAAAAAATATATATACCTATATACAAGAAGGTCCTCCCCAAACTAAGCAAGGACTTACATAAGCCAAAGATTAGCACCAACCATTCAAAGATCTTATCGTGGTAATGGTAGAGTTGGTGAAAGAAGGGAGTGGAAAGAAGAGAAATGAGAAGCACATGAGACCGTGTGGGAAGAAGGGTGGAATATGGTCTCGGTGGAGGAGAAGAATGGCGGAAAAGAGAAAGAAGTGTAGTTCGATCTTGAGGGTGTAAATCGAGTGAATAAATTAACACAATTTGTGATGACTGATGTGTTAAAAGTGATTGTGCTAATCTATCAACCCGTCGAGAAATGGGGTCAAATCCCTCAAGATTTGCAAGAAAACATGGTACATCGAACTTGGTATTGGAGATGAAAGCGTAACGGTCTCTTGTAAGGTCGTAACGATAGGACGGACGAAAGGTAGTGAATTAGGGATAGTCTCATTCTCACCGTAGTAAACTGTCTCGAACTTGAAAGATTCCATCAATGGTTCGAAACGACTGTATGCAACCGAGTCTGATGGTTCAACTAACTCATCTGAAAATTCAAAGGACTCAAACTCGGGCGGTGAGTCATCAACATCGTCCGAAAAAGTGAAACACTCGTACGTGTTATCGGCTGTGAGAACTGTGTCAGATTCAAAGGAAAATTTTTCAAGCTCACAGTCTTCAAGCGTGATATTAGGCGTGGTCGGAATGATGGAAAGGAGGGAGGGTGATTTAGTTAAAGGTTCAAGAGGATGAATTGGAAAATCTGACATATCAAACAAAAATGGTTCAACCTCAATATTATCCTCAATACTCTCCTCAATACTATCCTCATAATTCTCCTCAATATTTAGCTCATCCATGCCATTATCATCAAATTCAAGACGCATATGAAGTTCGGGAGAAACATTTAATGACTCGGGATGATGAATTGGACATAAAATTTCAATCAAATCTACTGGTTCATCATCCAAAATATTCCCGGCGTCTATATCCTCAATCAAGTGAAAATCAAATTTTTCTGACACCTCATCAAAAGCATGGATATTTATCAATTCAGGTTCTAGATTGGAGGTGTAAAGATCGAAAGGATTAAGTGTGGTTTCAATTGAAAGGGGTTCTTCACAATTTGGCAAATCATGCACTACAAAATCATACAACTCGTTTTTATTTTCAACTGGTGAACTATTTAGGGCAATCGATGGAAAACCGGAGTTGTGGGTTTCAATTGGATAAGGGTAGGTTTGATTTGGAAATCCTCTCATATTCTCACTCTGTCCAACCGCCTCCTCATACATTGAAAAATTTGGAGCTAGTTGGAAACTAGCTGCCTGTTCACTAGGTTGCATAAGGGCAGCCATGGACGCTTCCACATTCCTAGTCATTTTGTTTGTTGCTGCAATATAAGCTGCCAACGACTGTTCCAAACTAGACATGGGTGATGAAGGGGTTTCGGTAAAAGATTCGAAATTGTTTGGATATGTGAAACTCCTAAATGGCTGTGTAGAAGCAATGTCTAGTGAAGGTGGGAAAGTCGGGTAGGACTGATAAGAATTGGATGGTTGGACAGGAGTAGGGTCAACATGTGGATAAAAAGGTGAATAAACTTGTTGATCCCTAGAACTAGGTGTGTGGAGAGGGATGAAAGATCGGCTACGAGATTAAGCAATATGCTCAGTAATGGACATCGGTTTAGGAGTTACAGCAGGACTTGAAAAAGTGGTATCAACATATGAAGGTGGTAAAGGTGGACATGGTTGACACAAAGTGGGTTGCAAAGTCGAACTGTTTCTCCTAAACGCTTCTATTTGATCTTTCAAAGAAATTTTGGGCACGGAGGGATTTTCTTTAAATCGACCGAAACAATTGACATACGACGCAAAGTTAGGTTCGGGATACCAAAGTTCGGCAAGAGATTTATGATGTGGGGTACCCATGATAGAAGAAAGGGGAAAAGAAAGAAGGTTGGGTGGTGCAAGGATTTATTTGCGACAAAAATTTGCAAGTTGTTAAAAGAATTTTCCTTTTTCCTTTTTCTCTTTTCTCTATATTTGGAAATTTTGCAAAAAGATTTTTTTGAAAAGAGACTTTGACACAAATGCGATCAACCACAAATGCACAATCAGGCCTAGATCTAGGGTCACCTAGGTCAGCTAGACAGCTCCTAACTGTTCCAAAGGGCTAGAAATAGGACCTCAAACCGTCTCTTCACTGCCAATTGCGGCCAGGTAAGTGCCAGGTAAGTGGGAGGCTCCCCGCTACAAGTAGCGGTTCTAATTAAGTAACCACTTGCCTTAGACACACTTGCCTAGACACCGCAAAGTCAGGTTAGGATAAACGGTCGATGCCTATAACTAGTCCTCTGTCCTATTGAGCTCGAAGTCCTTAGGGCTGAGTCTAGTATTTTTTAATTAAGAATGGTCAATGCAAATGCCTTATGTGATTTCTAGGGTCCTGGGAAGGGTGATGAAATCCCCACCCAATCTAAATTGGTCAAAATCCCTTTAAAATCCGATTAAAGATATGCAAAACAGTAAATCACTTGCAATCAAATCTTTTTTGTGAATTTGAAAGTTTGCAATTTTTCTAATTAAAATTTTCCTTTTTCCGCTTGCTCTTTATTTGGAAATTTTGCAAAAAGATTTTCGATAAAAGATAAGCAAAACAAAAAATATTATTTGTAATCAATTTATATTTTAAGCGAGGCGCAAATATCCTGCACAAGATTGTTATTTGGAAGAGGAAAGAATTTTAAGCGCAAAGAATCCTGCAGGAGATTTTTCACAGGAGATATCATAGATTTGCAGAGGAGGAGATCAGAAGACTTACAGTTTTTTTTTACCGCCCTTCTGCCTTTTTTTAGGGAACCGATCTGTCGCCTACACCGCGGAACCGCCGCGAATTGCCGCCTCCGACTGCGGATCCGCCGCGGGTTTGTGGCTTCGGCAGGTTTTTTTTGTTGCACCAGATCAGTGCAGTTGACTTGTTGACTCGGTCCTCCAAATTTCTTCTGTTGTCTGTTGTGATATTCCTCTGTTTGTTCAGATTTGATATTTGCTGTTTTGATCTCTGGAGATTTCCAGATCCGAACTTGATTGTAGATCCTGCAAAATTCAAACAAAGATACCTTTCACAAAATAACAAAATGATAAATTTTTATATTTTTCAGATTTTTATGATTTTTTAATTTTAGATTAACCCGAAATTGCAAAAAGAAAATAACACGCCATCCCCGGCAACGGCACCATTTGATTGATCTCAAAACTATCTAGTAACCGCAATCAAGAACGCCGTCGCTTTGCAGCTAGCCGGTGAGTACGGGTCGGTCCACAGGGATGTTGTGAATTTCCTAATCGCTCTTACGAGTTAATTCCAAACGGTGTGAATGGATTAATTAAATCTAAAAACTAAATTAATTTAGGGCAATTGAATTAAAAATCTAACTATCTAACTAGGGTAAGGAATTAAATTTAACTAGGGTAAGAATAGAAAATTAACCTAGGGCATAAAATAAAGAACTTACTTTACAGATGGCTCTCTCCAAAAATTTACACAGGGTTGTCAGATCTGAATAGATGATATGAAAAGAGGCATCGATACTCTCCAAAAGAATTCTAAATTTTATTAATAGAAAGAGGCATAGGGAGGCATGGCCTTTACAATGATTTAGAGTTCTTATTTATAAAGGATGGGAAACCCTAGGTTACAATTGATTCGCACGTCTACATTTACCAAAATATCCTTAGGAAGACCTAGTCAAAGTAGACTCCAAGCTTTGGTAAAATTTTATGTCTCTGTCTCTTTAAAAGAAAGTATTGGGCCTTGAAATTTCCTTTGTTGGCTCATCTGTCTTTGGGCTTCCTTATTATTTGGTACTTTTATTAAAATAGCTTCCATGTTTCTTCCAGATCTCCAGTGAATAATTGCGGTGGGCTTTTAACTGTTCTCTTTGTAATCTTGGACCTTGCATTGCCTTGTACTTTGTGAATTTTATTTTTGATGTAGGCTTGATCAAGAGTCTTCTGTTTGTTGGTCAAAGTCCCTCTTTTGTAGCGTCTTTTATCTTTTTCACTGTTTTCGCTCCAAGAACCTGTAACCTGTAATATGTAGCAGACATACGTCAAAAGCACATGTTTATTTATAAAAAGAATAAGAATGGGGAATATAATAATGCAATATTATGGTATGAACAGCAACCACAAACATATACATCGCGATTACCTGATCGTGGGAAAACACGACACACGAAGTGTGGAATGGAAAGAGGAAGAGATTGTTGGATGTAGTGCCCTCAGAGTCAATTATTGGATCACAGGCACGTGATTGCAATGATTGAGGGAGGATCTATACCGGTAGGACAGTCTTACTCGAGAGGTTTGTATACTATATGGTTTGTCTTTATCAGTCGTGTACAGCTTTAGGTGACATGTTCACTATTACACGTTGATAGAGCCTTTAGGATTCTTGCTTGACGGCCAGCAGTATGATGGCGATCATATACGTAGGAGCTGGGGTCTATAAGCACATCCTTAAAAGGTCCCTAGTCGTGGGAGTTTTCGAGACAGGGCATCGGTACTCCAGAGTAGACTAGTGTATACAGTCGAGACCCCGACGAGGGGCGGTGGCCAGTCTCATAAGCCACTGGTGTCAGTTGGTTCACCTAAGATGTATACAGGTGCTCATTGGGTTATGAGAACACCGGACAGGACTCGCCGGGAACCTGCTAGTTGGGATTATACCGGACGTCAGATAGCAGTTCCCTGGTGACATATGTACAGGTTAGTTCATCGACCTAAGATCGTCATTTGTCTCGTGTGAGTTCCCACTGTACTTTGATTACCACCCTACCACGGCTCAAAGGAGTCGTGCAAACAGGTTTTAGTTGGGTACGGTCCCGAGCCACATGGAGGCAGTGAGCGGATCGGCAGGGGTTTCATCTCTCCCGGTATTGGGGGTGAGATCGCGCTGGGTCTAGGAGAGACATTACATAAAGCCCTCGGCCGAGACAGGAGATTTACTGGTAGATATTCCAGTAGTATCTCAGGGTGTTCTGGGCTACGCTCCGACACGACTTGTACCGCTTTTGGGGGTCTGACTTTTACCAACCCCCTAGGCCCGCCATGCGATACTCATAGACGAACGGACCGGACTTTACGGATATTGTCACTGATAGGCTCAGTAGGGTGTCAGGATGAGTTCGCTCATCGACCTCCCTTTTGGTCAATACCTGGTAGCCCGTTACGTATGGCTAATACCTCTGACGTGCTAGTGGTTAAATCCACAGCCAAAGTATTGACGAGTCTTTAGAGTCCTCCACAGACAGTTTCTCAAGTTTCGGGCGAAACGCTGTAGAGGCCGTATGGATATATGGCAGGGTTCGATCATGTACGTGCGGTATTGCACGGATCATGATCGGACGGATAATACTAGCGGGCTTTGGTTTGAGCCGGATCCTAGTATTGTACAGTGTAGATTTTGTCTCATTGTATTTGTATTCGGTCGGAATACAAATGCGGGTATGTATATACAGTCGCGGGGTTTTCCTGTAATTTATTACGGGATCGTTTTTTTGAAGTTGCCAGTTTGCTTTCCGTTTCGGTCATTTTCCTTTCTATCTTTTTTTGGCTGAAAATTGGTATGGAGAGGCTTATTTGCAAATGTGCAATTTATGATGGAGAAGACTTTTAGTGACACATGGTTGCTTCATGATTGTGCATCATCACTTGCTTTTGGTGATGGGATTGAGTTGGATGGAGAAGTGGTCATTACTCCTAATAATCACCCATTTTTTCTTTTTCTTGCATTATTCTCTCTCTCTCTCTCTCCCTATACAAGCATGGGCCGGCCACTTCTAGAGAGGGGGGGGGAATGGTGTGTGAAAAATTGACTCTCATTTGCTTGCATCAAAAAATTCCATAGCTCCATCTCAAAGTTCATCATCTCCTTCCTCCATCCAAAAATGGCAACTTCATCAATCCCTAGAGACAAAGAGTTCTACACTATTCTACAGCAATTTTGGACACGTCGGCTTGCCAACTTCGTGTCTGAGTTGCCTCGGCTCAGAGGTGGGAGCCCGTAAAAAGACTCGGTGATGTGGTTCCCTTTACGACGAGGAGATCAAGATCGGAGATGCCGCGGGGATATAGGGATGGTGGCCGAAGACCGAAGGACACGGATCGCTCGGTATAGCCTCTCTACCCTTTCTCTAGTTAGCTAGTAGTAGGTTAATGGTCCGATCCGGGTTTATAGTCCGCGGTAGCGCCGGTTTCCAAGTTGAGAAAAGTTTTTGTTTCCGCATTTTGGCCTCGGAAAAATGGCCAGGGCGCTACCGTGGTCCTACATGGTATCAGAGCCACGTCATTAACCTTTACTAGATTGCTCTAACGTGTTTAGAACTTCGATCGAACAAAAATTCCGAAACCGCGTTTTCAAAAGTAACAGTTTCTGTCGAATTTTGTTTGTTGCCAAAAAATTATTTGGTGCATTGCATAAATTCAGGCAGGGTTTTCTATGAAAACTGTGAAAATTTGGTATTCTGTTGTTACTGTAGCGTGGCGGAACCGCGGCCGTACCCCCCTTTCGGCCGCGGTTCCGCGGCCGAACTGTAGCAACAGTTCTCCATTTTTTCTACAGGGGTTCATGACTTGAAAAAGGGGTCTCTGGAATATTTTGTTTGGGCCAAGATTATTTTTGAGTGCTACAGTTGTGCTTGGGGCCTACTTCGGAAAACTTAGTCGATCGAAAATTTTAAACATGTTAGTTCACAGTATTTATATTATATCTGCGACCGTGAATGTCATTTGATCGGTAAATCCTGTCTAATTGCTATAACCCTTTTAGACGGATTTGCGAACGTGACATTCACGTTGATGTTCTGTGTTGTGCTGTGATGTTGCGGATTTGTCATGGTGGATAGCCTGGTTGCAATGTTAGTACAGTTTTGGTATTTTTATGTACATTTGATATTGCGGGGCGAGCGTCCGACATGTGGACTGCCGTCACTGCCTGTTTGTATATTATTCTTTTGGGGCACGACCGGGCTGAGGTCGATGTACCCGTTGTATGTACATTTTTACTTTCTGTACTAGGATTACCCCGCGGAGGGGTGCATGGGTAGCCAGGTTCTAAAAGGTAACGGGCCCGCATCTCATGGCTTTGAGACGGAGGGGGCTTCACTCTAGAATTGGCGGGCTATTCGCCGCACTCGTAGGGGGTACGGGTTGACCCAAGGAGGGGTGCCCAAGTTACCGGATTCCGTGAAGTGCTGGGTGGTCCATTCACGTTGCTGAAGGGGGTTGCCTCGCTTCAGGTTTTGGCGGGTAACTTGCCGCGCCCGTAGAGCTCTAGGATTTTATTGCACAGGCTATCCACACGACCAGGGGAACGTCGGGTTTCAGTAGCGGCTCTATGAAACCCGGGGATCCCAGATATCTGTATTGTTCTATGATACTTATTACATTTCTGTGATGTTGCATTTTATCACGCCTTGAGCGATTATTATATATTAATATATATACTAGTAGATGTTGTATATATTTTGCATCCGCGCTAGTTCAGTCCCCGCTCTGTCGTTAGTTAAGTAACCTAATGGGTGATGACGAGACCCAGTGGCGAATGCGGATGGCATATATATACATCATTATTTTCGTTCTTTATTGGTGTGATCAATTGATGGGACTGTGTTGATTCGGATCAATGCAAGCTTAAACAACCTATTCTGATGTTGTTGGAACATTTTTCAAAAAAGCTATTATTGCAAGAACGTTCTCTTTTGTTTTGCACAGTGGAATTCGGTTATGAATATCCAGCACCTCAGTCGACGAGGCAAGGGCCGAGATCCCTTCACCGGGAGTGACCCCTTGGACAGAAGTTTGCGTCAGGGTAATAACTTCACTATAGCCGATTGCCTTTTGCTTTGCATCGTGGTATTCAGTTGGAATATCCTGCACTTCATTTTACGGGGAAAGAGCCGAGATCCCTTCACCGGGAGTGACCTCTTCAGCAAAGGTTTTCGTCACTATATTTTTATAAAAGGTTATCCAGTTCCTTCAACGATATCAAGTTCATTACGGTAAAAGGTTTTTCGCCAAAAACTATTCGTAGCCCTCCGTCATTTCAGATTAGTATTGCTTAGTATTCGCGCTACGTTTGTCGTTGCTATTCGCTGAAGCGTGGTGTGCGGTAGCTCTGTAATGCTTTCTGTCGCATGGATATGTGGATTGGTTAGGACGGTCGTACGACTTTGTTGATTATTCGTCAAGGGTCGTGCGGGTGGGTTTAACGCAATCAAGATAATGACGGGTTGAACTTGACTAGGACCTTTTGATTTGTTGATTATTCGTCAAGGTCACTTGGGTCCTAGGGGTAAAAACATACATCGGGAGTTTCTAAAGAAACTGAAACTTGCCAGGCATGCGCATACCTTCTGGAGTGTGATAACGTGAGTGGATTCCGTCACGTTATCATGCGATGATAGTTGGATCCCGATTCCCGCTGATGAGTTGGTTTACTCCTCGGGTGATCCCGACTAATTCTTCTTTCAGGTTTGGAGGAGAATTTGAGGATACAGTGGGAGGTTTCCTGATTAGATAAATTGATAACCATTCTGATCTAAGTTAGAGTGCACGCTGATTGTTTCTTTTCTCTCTCTTTTTAGCTGCGACCATGACCCGACCCTTAACTATGACTCAGTGACCAAGTTGACCGAACCTTCTTATAACACTGGCTTTTGGATTGTCAGAGTTGCATACCTCATTGCCACCCCTACTCTTACCCTTTTTCTCCAGGACACCCCGTATTACTACGAACGTCCACTTCCATTGGATAAAACCATCGTATGGTTATATATGAACTCGAAGGAACTTGTTCCAGATTCGAGGATGGTTTCCGGTTCTGGAGAAAACGAATAGGACTATTTAGTTGTCTTTTCCTTTTACCTTCTCTCAGGTTGCGAGTGCTCCTTGGATTAGGGGATAGTACACCCGTTATGCTTATTGGATAGTCATCTTCCAAACCTAAGGCTGGTGCTGAATGGTAGGGAATGAAGAAAACCAATTAGCCTAAACGGTGTACAGAAGGTATTAAGTAAAGACAAATAAAGGGATTAGTAAAAGGGCAAAGTAAACTGTGACGGCTATTCACGACCAAACCAAGTATTTCATTACCACTCCCACTCTACCTTTGTATTTCTCCAGGACACTCCATATCACTATGAAGATCCACAGTTATTTGGATACTCCATCGTATGGTTATATACGAACTCGAAGGAACTTGTTCCAGTTCGGAGATGGATTCTGGTTCAGGAGAAATAGGAATAAGGTTTATTCAGGTGTCTTTTATGTAGGGTTCCTAGGCACGCTCAAGAGGTCTCACAAGGCATCAACCATGCCAATTTCAAATTTTACGGTGCCGAGAAACCCTAGACTAGATCGTAGAGATTAGGCGAAACATGCAAGTAGTAAACAGTTTTACTGCTAAGTGAACGGGGCTACAACCTTTGTAGATCCGGTCCTCCACCTCCATAGCTCCGTGATGAAGTCCCTCCGCTGTACCCATCGGATCCCGGACTCTCGCGGTGGTTTCATCGAAAGAATGATCGGGCTAGGTCGTCGACTTCGATGCCGAAGATGATCTACGTCGAGGCAACACAAGATCAAGCTCCCACTTCACCAAGTCATGAAACTTGTGAAGAAAACACCCTATACTAGTTGGCAAGTGGTAGAGGATGAAGAAATAGGAAGTGGGTTCACTTTAGAATTGGATTTCTCACTCTTTTTCTCAAGTTGCCATTAATGGTAGCAAGCTTTTCTTCATTGTTGAAGAAGAAGAAGAAGATGATATGATAAGAATTCTTGGAAAATATAAGATAAGTCATTCTTATCATTTTATCAACCATGGTCAAGTGTAGAGAATAAACCAAGATTAGGTTTAATGGTTAGGTTAAGGCTAAGAGACAAAATGGTCAAAGCTTCAAAGCTTCATGAAGTTTCATGAAAGAAACAAAGTTAGCCACCATTCTATTCTTGCCAAAATGAATTAAAGAAAATAAATAAATGAATAAGTAAATCAAAACTCTAACCATTAACATAACCATGATTTAATCATACATACCCAAGTATGCATGTATCATCAAACATGATACAAACAAGTGCACAAAAATATATCACATATACAATGTGCACATCAAGTGAGAAAATCCATTTTAAGTGAACTAATACTAGTTAATGCAAAGTAATATATCAAATATATAATTATACATTAAATCATTAAATCAACACTTGATTTAACGATCCGGTCACATCTCATATGACCGACTAATATCCAATGTATCGACTTATCGAATCAATTCTCGATTCGATAACTAGGTTATATCGCATACAACCAATCGATACATTCATCGCGAGAATAGAATACGGTATCACATACACGCATTATTCTTGGTCCCGCACATATCTGATATGCGCTCCTATTTCGTTTCGCTTGAGCCAGGAAACCTCTGTGTAGGACTCTAAAGACTCGTCAATACGCCGGCAGCAGGTGATGATCATATCAAACACCCACAAGCCGCAAGCGGTCTGCTAAACGTAACGGCCACCCGGGTATTGAGCGATCAGAAGATCGACGAGCAAGCCCGTTCACACTCCTGTGAATCCAACCAGTAACACTTACCGTACAGTCCGGTCTCGTCGTCTGATATGTCGCATATCTTGCCTAGGGGTGGTAAACGTCAGACCCCAATAGCTCGATAAGTCGTGTCGATATGAGGTCTATAACAGTTCGAGAAACTACTGGTAACACTTACCAGTAAATCTCAGCAACCCTGGCCAGGGATTTCCGGTTATAGCCAATCGAACACAGCGCAACATCAACCCCCTATACCGGGAGAGACGAATCCCCTCCTATCGCTCATTGCCTCCATGTGATTCGGGGCTGTACCCAAAAACCACCGTTTTGCATGCCCTTTTGGAAGTGGTAAGGTGGAAATCAAAGCACAGTGGGAATCACACAAGACTCTATGACGATCTCGGGTCTACAGACTAACCTGTACCAGTGTCACCAGAGAACTGCCATCTGACGTAAGGTATAATACCATCTGGGAGTTCTCGGCGAGTCCGTCCAGTGTACCCAGTCTCCACTGAGCACCCGTATATCATCTCTGATGTCAAACACCAATGGATATAGGATCATCCATCGCCCATCTGTATGGGTCAAGAAGGTATACGCTAGTCTACTCTGGTATATCGATGCCCCGTCTCGATACACCCACGACTAGGGACTTTGAAGGATGTACTTATGGACTACCATGTCCCCACTAGTATGATCTGCATCATAGTCCAGGTAGTCAAGTACACATCCTAAGGGCTTTACCAACATGTAACAGAGAGACAATCAGTGTACACGTTAAGGTAAAGAGCAACCAGATAGCATACTATCATGTCGAGCAAGAAAGTCCTCCCTATATATGTCCAAGCATCCACTACAATATACATCCTATGTATAGTAATGGCCTCTAGGGCATACATATAACTAACAATCTCCCACTTGCACTAGGGCCATCTGTAGCAGTGGTTGTAGTATCTCATACTCAACCATCCCATAAAAGTCTCTCTCTAGGAAAAGGCCTTTGTGAGTGGATCCGCCGTGTTGTTCTCTGAGTCTACTCTCCTAACCTTGATCCCTTAGAGATCAACCATCTCCATGATCAGGTGACACTGCCTTAGAATATGTCTAGATCACTGATGAGACCGGCGTTCCTTGGCATAAGCCACAACTCCATTGTCACACAATGGGAGGATCTAAGTTCATCTCATGAACAAATATACATCCAGACTGCCTCTTTGGTAGCATCTTAAGTAGCGATGTATCCAGCCTTTATTGTCCAGTACGCCACGGTATCTAGCTTGGAACTCTTCCAACATACCGTCCCTTCACTGAGGGTAAAGACAATGCCTGTGACTGAATTTCAGTCGTCCTTATTACCCTGGAACCCTTCCACTGATTCTCCCCAGGACCAATTGATACCATCTCACTACAACTAGTGAGTATCCTAATATCCAATTAGATCTATCTCATAGATCCAAAACCAAGGATTTAGTAGGTATTACTTTGATCCTATATGGAGAATCCTAGTGATAAGCGGAGATTGACCGAGCGTAGCATAGGAAACTCCTTCCCTATCAAGAGTATGTCATCAACGTACTCTACGAGGATCACTACCATACTCCCTACTACCTTTTTGTATATACAAGGTTCATCTACCATTTTGATGATGTCAAACTCTTTGACTAACACATCAAAACAGATGTTCCAACTCCACGATGCCTGGTTTATCCTATAAAGCATCTTGTACACGTTTCCGCTGCTCCGACTGTTTACGAAGCCCTCTGGCTGTGTACTTATAGACGCCCTCTTCTAAAACATCATTTAGAAAAGCTGTCATGACACCCAACCACCAGATATCGTAGTCATGGTATGTAGCCGTGGCAAGTAGGATCTGGATGGACTTAAGCATAGGCCCCAGAAAAGGTTTCATCATTATCCACGCCTGGTTGATGACGAAAACCTTTAACAAGTCTAGCTTTGAAAGTCTCAACTTTTCCATCTACACCAAGTAATCTTCTCAAGATATACTTGCTCCTGATGGGGATTTAACCCTTCAGATATAGCAACCAAAGTCCATACTTTGTTGGTGTATAAGGATTCCATCTCTGATCACTAAGCATCCAGCCATTTTTACAAAGTCTTACTCCTGATGGCCAGCTCGAAACTAGTTGGGTCATCATCTCATGATGCAATCCTCGCTCCCACTGTCATAGAGAAACCGAAGTATCTCTCAGGTGGGTGAGGAACCCTACTAGATCGGCGGAGAGGCTGAGGTTCGTTGGTAACTATTGAATCCTTTGGTTCTACCAAGTCATCAGCTGCAGTTTGTATAGCTGAAACATTTCCAGTTCTACATAACAGATCTTGCCTCGAGCTTGTCCAGATTTTGCTTTTAGACATAGGCCGGACAACCCCAAATCTTAACTAACTTAAGATATGAGCTCTTCCCTTTCCATATCACATATGAAGTGGTAGGCAACTGATTTGATCGGAACCCTATTCAATAGGTATGCAACTTCATAAGTGCATAACTCCCAAAAGGAAATAGGAAACTCAGTAGTACTCATCATAGAGCGCACCATATCATATAGGGTGTGATTGCTCCACCCCGATATACCATCGTGCTATGGTGTATTCGAAGGAGTAATGCTGAGAGAGAATCTCATTCTCCTTTAGAATAGTCCAGGAATTCTATGCACAAGTATTCTCCTCCCTGATCTCATCATAGGACATAATACTTATACCCGCATTTTGGTTCTCTACTTCTAACTTATATTCTGTGAATATCTCAAAAGGTTTGGACTTGTGTTTCAACAGGAACATAGGTCTGAATCTCGAAAGATCATCAGAGAATGTAATGAAATACAAAGAACCGGTTTTGGCATGTGTAGACAGGGGACCTACATACATCAACATGTATCAATCACAAGAGTTCATTAACTCTTTCTCTGTTTCCAATAAACGGAGCTATGGTCATCTTATCTTTGTGACATGACTAGCAAGTTTCACAAGATGTAAATTCAAACTAATTTAAATATGCATCTCAATGTAACTTCAGCCAGTCGGATCGCATTGATATGACCTAGTCTACAATACCTCAAGAAGAATTCGTTCATTTCTGAACTCTTCCTCTTGTGTGTGTTCTGTATACTAAGAACTGTAGTTTGATTTAGAACATTAATGCTTTTAGATAACGTGCCTGAACCGATCAATTTTTGATATAGGAAATGTTCAAAACATTATCCAACAATACAAAATTTTATCATTTCTTTACTAATAAAGAGACTGATATGATTTTGTATATCAGGTTCGGTATCTAATAACATTCGTTCAGAATTAATGTATTTGGAATACAGGGTGACAGTGACCAACAGACTTGGCTGCAACACTTGCCCTGTTTTCTGTCTCATGAAACTTATCACCCGTTCTCAGTTCTTTACCTATCTGTAGCCCATGTAACAGATTACATATGCGGGATCCTGATCTGGTATCATATACTCAGGACGTAAAGGATACTGAGAAACAGTTCTTTGTAATGAACACACCCAAAGAAGATGCATCATATGCACTTTCTTCGTTTGGGCGGCATGGGAAATCTGGTATTCCCCAATTTCCTGCTCTGTCTTATAACAATTATAAGTTGGAGCGGGACCAACGTTCCCCAGCTCAGAATAGCAAGCGGGTTCGGTCAATACATCCGTATTATTATCTTGATTAAGGCGTGATATGGTCGCTACCAGGAGAGAGAGAGAAGAAAACACTCAGCGTGCACTCTTGCAAGATCAGATTGGTTATTTATTTTATCTAATCAGGATGGCTCCCACTGTTTTTATCAAATCTTCCTTCAAACCCTAAAAGGAAAGACTAGCCGGGATTAATTACATGCTACAAGTTTGCCAATCTTTCAGCCAGGCCAGTGTCGGTACTTTGAGGGAGGTTCCCCGTGCTTTCGCACGGACCTAATTACGGTAAAGCTCATTTTCCCAGAGGCGTAACCCCGTTGACACATTTCTAGACACCTACTTGATCGGCTAATTGTAATGTGTAAAACTCTCCCAGGAGTAACAATTACTCGCAGTGGGTATCGGGATCCAACTATCTCATAGAAGGTATGCAATCTCATTGCAAATTTCAACACTTGAAATTCCCGAGAATTTTGCCCCTAACGTGCTATGACCTTGACGAAAGCTAACAAATCATAGCCCGCTAGTCAAGTTCAACCCGTCATTTCTTGATTGAATTAAACCCACCCGCACGACCCTTGACGAAAGCCAACAAAGCCGCACGACTACCCTAATCCAATCGCATCGTATGCAGCAGATAAGCAGCATATAGCTACCGCACACTGCACCTTGACGAAAGCCAACAAATGCAGCACGAATACTATATACAACTTATCTGAAATGACGGAGGGCTACGACAGGTTTTTCTGAAAACCTATTGCGTAATGAACTTGATATCGTTGTAGAATCAAATGATTTTAAAATGGCGTGTTTTTTAGGCTTTTGTAGTTTTGCTAAAGGAGTCACTCCCGGTGAAGGGATCGTCGGTCCTTTCCTCGTCGAATGAGGTGGGGGATATATCATATATATCACTGTGCAAAGCAGAAACTATAGAAGCAATCAAAAAGACAAACCGAGGGTTGTAGCATCCGCCAGTTATTACTAAAGGAGTCACTCCCGGTGAAGGGATCTCGGTCCTTTCCTTATCGAATAAGGTGCAGGATGTTCTACAAGGAACACCGCGATGCAAAGCAAGAACTGTAGCTACCTGTTTTTATTTTTAAGAAATTCGATTCCACAATATCTTAGGTTTCTTTTCTTTCATTAATCATATTAATGAAGTCCCATCATTTAAATACCTAAACATCACAGATAAGTACGACGTATACTTATTCCATCCGCATTCGCCTCGATGTCCTCTCGTGCACCGTTAGGTTAGGTAACTAACGGCAGAGCAGGGCAGGGCTAGCGCGGGTGTAAAACATAAGTAACGTCTATATAATATATCATATATATTATATACAGTATTTATCACAGAACATCACATGATCACATCACAGATATCGCAGCAGAAAATATCATATGAAATATTGGATATACTAGGACGTCCGTGTTTTCAATACGAGCCAGTATAAAACACGGATTCCACGGTCACGATGAATAGCCAAACCCACACCCCTAGACCCCTACGAGAGCGGCAAGTAACCCTACCAATTCTAGAGTTAGGAGACCCGGACTCGACTCCTCGAGTTGGTCTCCCACTGGACTCCAGAACCCGGTTACTTGTGCCCTCCTCCTTGGGTCTATCCTAGTGCGGAAAAGCAAATAATATACAAACGGTGACAACTTCCACAACCTAGAAGTGCCCTAATAAAAGAATATTACATACAAGTTTTTACATGAATGAAAATGAAAAACACTCATCTCACATAAAAAATACCCCGGCTATTCAAACACGACGATCCAATATAACATATCCAGCAACACATAACAACACATGTCATCAACGTAAGTAAATATGCGCATCCCAATTGTCGTTGACATATAGCAACGAAACCGGCGATATCACATATTACACATACGGCCACAGAAAAGAAAGTGTAAAACTACAATAGTTGGAATCCGCAACCTACATAGACATCGCATGCCTAAACCAATGAATTCCTTAGACATCACATGCCTAACGATTATAAACCCCGCATTTTAGTCTCATTATCAAAAACACTTTTCAATATCAAGTCGGGCAATTCAACAAGATTCCCGACATCCTGATCGAATGCTCGTCACAAACTTTAGTAGATGGCCGCACCCCTAATGCCGTCGACGAAGTGCACTAAGGCGGAACACCGCTCCCGCAAGCACCCGAACGGATGCTTTCGGCGACGGGGTTCTCCTATAGTCACTTGGTCGGGGTTATGGGGCGTGGCTGTCTATTAAGTTTACCGGCGAGTATCCGCGTACGCTACGTGATTGCGACAGACTTTTGATCACATCAAAATTCCGTGGCAACCGATCAATTGAGACTGAAGTGCTATGTTTATAACATCCATTCAGTTATCTCATAACTGCTTGTGGTTTCCAAGTATTGTATCACATTCCAGATAATTAAAAAATGTTAAACTTTCCGATCGAACATTCAAACACCCAAGTTTTCCCGAACCAGCTCAACACATGAAATAAGTTTAAAAACATTCAGTTCATGCCTCAGTACCAACGGTCCAGCCGTAGAAGGGTCAAGCCAACGCCTCACATGTGGCACGCCGTACTGCCCCAAACCCTAAGGTTCAAAGGGCAGTTCAAGACGGTCACATAATCGAGTTAAGGTTTGTTGTCTTCTAGAGGGACCATTGCGTTACTTGCACTACTTAGAACGTCATTAAACTACGGAAAAATCCAACTCTTGGAAATTTCCCGGCGGGGGAAAAATTGGGTATTTATATCCGGTGGAACTTTTTAACATATTCTAAAATTACCCGGAAAAGCACATAGACAAAGTTTGAAATTTCAGATCGAATCATCGAAGCTCCAAAACACCCCAGAAAACTCAACTCTTGAGTGCAAATTAAAAATTCCCAGAAAACTCAGCACCTGAATATACAAATTACTGTGCAAAAATGGAAGTCTAATCTCATTATTTGGCCGCGGAACCGCCGCAGAAGCCAAGCTTCTACCGCGGTTCCGCCGTGCTTTAGCCGTATCACTTGGTCAATTTTGCACCGTAATTCTTAGAATTTCCTGCTGAATTTTTAAAGAATTTTTAATCTGGAAAAAACCCAGTTTTGAAAAAATATCCAGAGAGGGGTCATGGATTGGCGTTTCGGGTTCGATCGGGTTCTAACTCCGTCTACGCATCGCCTAAGGCTCTAGCTAGGCTCTGATACCACTGTAGGGTTCCTAGACACGCTCAAGAGGTCTCACAAGGCATCAACCATTCCAATTTCAAATTTTACGGTACCGAGAAACCCTAGACTAGATCGTTAACTAGAGATTAGGCGAAACATGCAAGTAGTAAACAGTTTTACTGCTAAGTGAACGGGGCTACAACCTTTGTATATCCGGTCCTCCACCTCCATAGCTCCGTGATGAAGTCCCTCCGCTGTACCCATCGGATCCCGGACTCTCACGGTGGTTTCATCGAAAGAATGATCGGGCTAGGTCGTCGACTTCGATGCCGAAGATGATCTACGTCGAGGCAACACAAGATCAAGCTCCCACTTCACCAAGTCATGAAACTTGTGAATAAAACACCCTATACTACTTGGCAAGTGGTAGAGGATGAAGAAATAGAAAGTGGGTTCACTTTAGAATTGGATTTCTCACTCTTTTTCTCAAGTTGCCACTAATGGTAGCAAGCTTTTCTTCATTGTTGAAGAAGAAGAAGAAGAAGATGATATGATAAGAATTCTTGAAAAATATAAAATAAGTCATTCTTATCATTTTCTCAACCATGGTCAAGTGTAGAGAATAAACCAAGGTTATGTTTAATGGTTAGGTTAAGGCTAAGAGACAAAATGGTCAAAACTTCAAAGCTTCATGAAGTTTCATGAAAGAAACAAAGTTAGCCACCATTCTATTCTTGCCAAAATGAATTAAAGAAAATAAATAAATGAATAAGTAAATCAAAACTCTAACCATTAACATAACCATGGTTTAATCATACACACCCAAGTATGCATGTATCATCAAACATGATACAAACAAGTGCACAAAAATATATCACATATACAATGTGCACGTCAAGTGAGAAAATCCATTTTAAGTGAACCAATACTAGTTAATGCAAAGTAATATATCAAATATATTATTATACATTAAATCATTAAATCAACACTTGATTTAACGATCCGGTCACATCTCATATGACCGACTAATATCCAATGTATCGACTTATCGAATCAATCCTCGATTCGATAACTAGGTTATATCGCATGTAACCAATCGATACATTCATCACGAGAATAGAATACGGTATCACATACACGCATTATTCTCGGTCCCGCACATATCTCATCTGCGCTCCTATTTCGTTTCGCTTGAGCCAGGAAACCTCTTTGTAGGACTCTAAAGACTCGTCAATACGCCGGCAGCAGGTGATGATCATATCAAACACCCACAAGCCGCAAGCGGTCTGCTAAACGTAACGGCCACCCGGGTATTGAGCGATTAGAAGATCGAAGAGCATGCCCGCTCACACTCCTGTGAATCCAACCAGTAACACTTACCGTACAGTCCGGTCTCGTCGTCTGATATGTCGTATATCTTGCCTAGGGGTGGTAAACGTCAGACCCCAATAGCTCGATAAGTCGTGTCGATATGAGGTCTATAACAGTTCGAGAAACTACTGGTAACACTTACCAGTAAATCTCAACAACCCTGGCCAGGGATTTCCGGTTATAGCCAATCGAACACAGCGCAATATCAACCCCCTATACCGGGAGAGACGAATCCCCTCCTATCGCTCATTGCCTCCATGTGATTCGGGAATGTACCCAAAAACCACCGTTTTGCACGCCCTCTTGGACGTGGTAAGGTGGAAATCAAAGCACAGTGGGAATCACACAAGACTCTATGACGATCTCGGGTCTACAGACTAACCTGTACCAGTGTCACCAGAGAACTGCCATCTGACGTAAGGTATAATACCATCTGGGAGTTCTCGGCGAGTCCGTCCAGTGTACCCAGTCTCCACTGAGCACCCGTATATCATCTCTGATGTCAAACACCAATGGATATGGGATCATCCATCGCCCATCTGTATGGGTCAAGAAGGTATACGCTAGTCTACTCTGGTATATCGATGCCCCGTCTCGATAAACCCACGACTAGAGACTTTGAAGGATTTACTTATGGACTACCATGTCCCCACTAGTATGATCTGCATCATAGTCCAGGTAGTCAAGTACACATCCTAAGGGCTTTACCAACATGTAACAGAGAGACAATCAGTGTACAGGTTAAGGTAAAGAGCAACCAGATAGTATATTATCATGTCGAGCAAGAAAGTCCTCCCTATATATGTCCAAGCATCCACTACAATATACATCCTATGTATAGTAATGGCCTCTAGGGCATACATATAACTAACATTTTATCTTTACCTTCTCTCGCATTGCGAGTGCTCCTAGGATTAGGACAGTACACCCATTATGCTTATTGGATAGTTTTCTTCCAAACCATAGGCTGGTGCCGAATGGTAGGGAAGGAAGAAAACCATTTAGCCTAAGAGGGTGTACAGAAGGTAATGGCTAAAGACAAATAAAGGGATTTGGAGAGATGGCAAAGAAATATACGGTTACATTTGTGAATCTGGATAATGGAAGAGGCATTACTAGGAATACTCGGATACCCCTACGAAACATTTCATGTTTCAGTTTCACTGTATTGTTAAAAGAAAACTGATTTCCCAATTATTCCTTGCTCCATGGTATGTATTTACCAGGTTTGATTCTCACATCTGTATTGTTTTACAGATGATGAGTGGGAGTAAGTCATTGGGAATTAGGTGATCATCCTCATTATATCGAGATTCGTTGTAATTGGTGATATTTGAGGAAGTCACCTGGGTTGTTTGCCCGACGGCAAATATATGGTTTTGAATATCCGCTATTATGCACCAATTTCAAATTGATATATCTGTACGTCTATTTTTATAGAGTGAGATATACCTTTTTGAAATTGTGTCCATGACATTTACCTATATCAGTGGATGGTTAGGTAAGGAGCATTAAACAGCGGTGTAATTCTTCTTAACCATAAGTACAGTTTTCAACTTACGACACACAGGGAATGAGTTATTAGACTTAAGGGACTTATACAGAGTATTGTATATTGTCCGGTGTCCATTAGGACAGAGGGGTTGGTCCTTATACTATATTCGGTTTACTTATGACTTCTCTAGTTTTTTAGACAAGTGTTTCGCAGAAACGCAAGGTCCGAATTTTGAGAAGTTATAGGTATATGAATAAAGTAGAGAACCAGGTGTTGCAAGTATCGGGATTCTTCAAGGTGATCGAAGATGTAGATACTTGTGTATGGTATTCAGTTGATAGTAATGGTTTTGAGAGAACTTGTTTCTCTTTCAGGTTACTCATATCTGGAAACACTCTTAAGTTGAGTAATACTGATCGACCTCTCTCCATTTAGTTGACATGCACTGGAGACAGCTGCATGATTTGAATCTGGTTCCAATTAAATCAGTGCCTCTATTTCTATATTGGATATAGAACAGTTCATATCTTGACATTGTTAAGGTACGGGGAGTTGTCCGGCTTATGCTTAAAACCAGACTCTGGATAACTCAAGGCACGTTTCTGTAATGGCTGTTTATGGGTTGACCCAGGCTATGACGAGGGTTGATTTTCTACCATCTGGAAGATCAATAGTGATATTGTTCTAGACTCGCCACAGTTTTAACAAAATTGGATTTTTTCAGAAAACAGTAGTGGGAGTATGGTAGAAACGGAAGTGATTTCAGAACCGCAAACGATTACTGAAAATTTGATAAGAACCTAAAGATTCAATCTGGTTTGACATTCCATTGGCCACTCCACAGATATGGTGGGTAACCTCAGGCACCCGGGAGGTACTCAGGTAGTGATTGGTTCGAAAAAGTGTGTGTTATTTTGTAGTTTAACCGCAATCAATAACGGTGTCGCACGTAGCTAGACCGAGATGAGTACGGGTCGTCCTCTGGGAAACGTGGAACCTTTTACTTTTACTTTAGATGGGTTGAGAAAGAGAGGAGGGATAAAGAATTTTATAGAATGGTTTCTAGATCTACGTTAAACAAGAATGTAAAATATAGATCTAGATTATTTTAAAGATGTAATTAATATAATAAGAGGGCTTGTAGGGTTCGTTAGGATTTAGTAGTTATGGACGATTAATTAAAAGTTACCATTTTTATCCATTAATAGATTTAGAACTAGAACGACGGTGATGCGTGTAGATTAGGGTTTCCGGAGGGAAAAGGAATCCCACTCTTAACCCTTATCTCGACACGGAACTCCATTCATATCTAGACTTTACCAAAACAATCATTAATCTAATCTCTAATCGCGGTCGGAACTAGCAAAGAATTGCTAGCGCGCCCGATTAGGATGTTAATGATTCTTTTAATAAAGTTCATAAACTTTATAGGACTTAAAAATGGTTTAGTTATTTTCATCGTCCATTAGCCTACCCTAATCCTACGAACCCTAACAAGCGGAGAATTACTCGCGCATGTTGGGAGAAGAAGATGAAAAGAAAGAGAGGGAAAACATAATGTAAAAGAAACAATTAAATAAAATAACTACCTTTATTAATCGACTTGAACAAACTACACTTTTAATCCATAGAAAATGATTACAACTAGTTGCTTCTCGATCTTTCCTAAGGAGGTAGTCGAGCAGTCGATGATCAGCCTGGATGCGTGAGCGTCTGGAGCTTCGTGATCTTTTCGGCTTGATAGCTTTTCCAAGAGGCTCTCGGTGCCTTTTTATAGTGCAAAGCCAGAATCTTTTGCTTCAAAAGTTGGTAAAATATAGTAGAGAATCATGCCCCAAAATCTTTCATTCCAACTCCATAATATTGCGGCGGATCCGCGGCCAAAGGGGGGTATGGCCGCGGATCCGCGGCCAATGGGTGAGATCTCTTGATCAATTTTCTTGTGCTTGCATCTTGTGACATGTGGAAATCCTAGGCACCTTCAGAATTCAAAAATCTTTTCTCGGTTGCTTCCAGACTTGGTCTCCAAGTTTTGCTTCTTAATTTGGCAAGATTTCTTCAACAACTTGATTTGTTTGATAAATTCTGCATAACAACTTGGAAAATTCTGCACAATAATCTCAAATAATATTTAGTAGCCTTAGTTCTACTAGGATTTAGTCAATAAATTTATTTGCATACATTTTCCTACCAAATGATAATTAAAATATATTAACACGTGGAAAATGGTGTTTTAACACATAAACCCTCATATGTATAATATATTAAAATAAAGTCATTTTTTAATATAAAAATAGTAGGAAAAATGTAATACAAATGTGCAGTTTTATCAATTGAACAGGTAGCCTCAAGGACGGTGACAGAGAGGTTCTTGTTTACCCAGACTTGCCATTACTGTTGTTCCAGACTATGAGACCCGACAGGAGGATGAGTATAGCGTCGTTCTAAATTAGCTTTAGAAGTGGACGTATATGACTCTGCCAGAGAGTTGTCGTAGTCAGTGGGAGCAGCGGAAGCATAGTGGACAAGTAGCTTGTGTCTATTTATAGACTAAAGCAGATATAGCGGAGATAGATCATCTATTTCTGATATGGCAGTCATAGGTTTGACTTAATCAGAACAGGGGATGGATTTGTTAAGAAGGTAGTAGGGTGTGATGTCCTGGTATTTGGATGACATACACAGAGTAGGAAGTGAAATTCCTATACTATGATCGGTTATAATTTAGTTGTCACACAGTGGTTTCTCCACATAGGACATGGATATTATATCAGATATTCTGGTTACTAGATCTATGGGTTTAGATATAGATTTGGGTAGTTTCCCAATCTGGATACGTAGACAGCATTCTAAAGGTGCTTTAGAATGGACGACTCCAGGCACGGTAGTGTACCTGCAAGTGATGGAGTCACCCTCTCTAAAGGTGTCTTACAGACTAAAGGGGAGAGGGATGTGCATGATTGGCAGATCACTTGCTTAGGCAATTGAGTCAATCATGAGATGTCAAGTACCACACCAGATGTTTTTGCACTAGATACAATAAATTGATATTGATCCAATCCTGGAGAAACATTCGGAATCAGTTTTAGAACATAAGTGGATGTTCTAGGGATATGATAACAACAGGCTCTTTTAGGAGACAGTTATCATTCCAGGCTTCCAAGGTGACCTGGATGACAGAGTGACTGTCAGAGTTATAGTCTTCCCTCTGACGAGGGGCAGTGTTTTGGACAGGTGATCCAAGCGGACACTGAGGGAGGTATTACGCGGGATACTGATTAAGTTCAGTTGACGATACAGTCTAAGAAGTTTGGATTTGGAGTTTATTTATGAGCTAGGTCCCATCAGATATCCAGACATATTCTAAGACAGGTATTGCTCATTTCGGGAGATAGGTTTCTCCGTGAACTTGAGATTAAGAGAGACATAGAAAGAAATATCAGGGCGGATCCACCAGCTGAGGCTATTTCTCGAACACAATAGTTTCACAAACGAGTTTTATGAGACTGATTAGTAGAGGAGTTGGGTGTTCGGTATCACACGGGCTGTGAGTATGTGACATCGCAATAATTAGCCTTGAGTGCAAATGAGAGATTGTTGGATGTAGTGCCCTCAGAGTCAATTATTGGATCACAGGCACGTGATTGCAATGATTGAGGGAGGACCTATACCGGTAGGACAGTCTTACTCGAGAGGTTTGTATACTATATGGTTTGTCTTTATCAGTCGTGTACAGCTTTAGGTGACATGTTCACTATTACACGTTGATAGAGCCCTTAGGATTCTTGCTGTATGATGGTGATCATATACGTGGGAGCTGGGGTTTATAAGCACATCCTTAAAAGGTCCCTAGTCGTGGGAGTTTTCGAGACAGGGCATCGATACTCCAGAGTAGACTAGTGTATACAGTTGAAACCCCGACGAGGGGCAGTGGCCGGTCTCACAAGCCACTGGTGTCAGTTGGTTCACCTAAGATGTATACAGGTGCTCATTGGGTTATGAGTATACCGGACAGGACTCGTCGGGAACCTGCTAGTTGGGATTATACCGGACGTCAGATAGCAGTCCCCTGGTGACATGTGTACAGGTTAGTTCATCGACCTGAGATCATCATTTGTCTCATGTGAGTTCCTACTGTACTTTGATTACCACCCTACTACGGCTCAAAGGAGTCGTGCAAACAGGTTTTAGTTGGGTACAGTCCCGAGCCACATGGAGGCAGTGAGCGGATCGGCAGGGGTTTCGTCTCTCCCGGTATTGGAGGTGAGATCGCGATGTGTCTAGGAGAGCCATTACACAAAGCCCTCGGCCGAGGCAGGAGATTTACTGGTAGGTATTCCAGTAGTATCTCAGGGTGTTCTGGGCTACGCTCCGACACGACTTGTACCGCTTTTGGGGGTCTGACTTTTACCAACCCCCTAGGCCCGCCATGCGATGCTCATAGACGAACGGACCAGACTGTACGGATATTGTCACTGACAGGCTTAGTAGGGTGTCAGGATGAGTTCACTCATCGACCTCCCTTTTGGTCAATACCTGGTAGCCCGTTACTTATGGCGAATACCTCAGACGTGCTAGTGGTTAAATCCACAGCCAAAATATTGACGAGTCTTTAGAGCCCCCCACAGACATTTTCTCAAGTTTCGGGCGAAACGCTGTAGAGGCCATATGGATATATGGCAGGGTTCGATCATGTACGTGTGGTATTGCACGGATCATGATCGGAAGGAAAATACTAGCGGGCTTTAGTTTAAGCCGGATCCTAGTATTGTACAGTGTAGATTTTGTCTCATTGCATTTGTATTCGGTCAGAATACAAATGCGGGTATGGATATACAGTCGCGGGGTTTTCCTGTAATTTATTACGGGATCGTTTTTCTGAAGTTGCCAGTTTGCTTTCTGTTTCGGCCATTTTCCTTTCTATCTTTCTTTGGCTGAAAATTGGTGTGGAGGGGCTTATTTTCAAATGTGCAATTTATGATGGAGAAGACTTTTAGTGAGACATGGTTGCTTCATGATTGTGCATCATCACTTGCTTTTGGTGATGGGATTGAGTTGGATGGAGAAGTGATCATTACTCCTAATGATCACCCATTTTTTCTTTTTCTTGCATTATTCTCTCTCTCTCTCTCTCCCTACACAAGCATGGGCCGGCCACATCTAGAGGGGGGAATGGTGTGTGAAAAATTGACTCTCATTTGCTTGCATCAAAAAATTCCATAGCTCCATCTCAAAGTTCATCATTTCCTTCCTACATCCAAAAATGGAAACTTCATCAACCCCTAGAGACAAAGAGTTCTACACTATTCTACAGCAATCTTGGACACGTCGGCTTGCCAACTTCGTATCCGAGTTGCCTCGGCTCAGAGGTGGGAGCCCGTAAAAAGACTCGGTGTTGTGGTGCCTTTTCCGACGAGGAGATCAAGATCGGAGATGCCGCGGAGAGATCGGGATGGTGGCCGAAGACCGAAGGACACGGATCGCTCGGTATAGCCTCTCTACCCTTTCTCCAGTTAGCTAGTAGTAGGTTAATGGTCCGATCCGGATTTATAGTCCGCGGTAGCGCCGGTTTCCAAGTTGAGAAAAGTTTTTGTTTCCGCATTTTTGTCTCGGAAAGACGGCCGGGGCGCTACCGTGGTCCTACAGAGGTCCTACCGGGCGTGCCAGAATCTGTTTACCGCCGAAAGCCAGGAAAGACAAACGTCTTGCCTGAATTTGGGGGCATATGCTATTTGGGTTTATCCGTCCACCTCTCTGTAAATGCCAAGTTGATTTATGGCACTGTGTATCGAAGGTTTGGACGGATGCGGCCATTGTAGAAGACTTCGTCAAATTCCTCCTCGTTTCTGAGGGGGTTTTAATTGTGGGGACGCTCTTCCCTGTAGGCGCAAGCCCATACTGTTAATTACGTTACCGCGTAGTGATAACCACTTTCTCCTGCTCCAGATGTTCACTTCGTATCGTGTGTTTTTGTTTTATTTTTGGTTCCCCTTGGATTGTATACGGAGACTAATTTATGTTGCCGCCCTTAGGGCGTGGGTTAGTCCAAATCTGTATATTCTTAGATTTGGGTTTGTGTTGATTTAAGGATCGTTAATCTCATTTGAGATTAAGATCAACTTAAATATTTTTTGAGGATACGTTAGTCTAATTTTAGACTAAGATCTACTCAATAGGGTTTTGGGATCATTTAGATCCAACAAAAGAGCATTTGGGCTCTATGGTTTTAGTTTAAGAACGTTACGGTCCGTTTTTAGTTTAAAGACGTTGCGGTCCATAGATCACCATTTTTGGTGTGAGGGTTTAGTTTAAGAACGTTTCGGTCCACAGATAGTTTTAAGACGTTGCGGTCCATAGCTAGTTTAAGGACGTTGCGGTCCATTGGGATGTGCTCATGGGTTTGGGAATGCACCAAAGAGCTGTTGGTTGTCGGGACCCTCCACCTCTCTGAAGACGTTGAAGAATTACAATGACATGTATCAGAGGTATAGAGAGATGTACCCTTGAACCGAATTCCAGATTGAAGAGAGAGACCATGGTGGAATGAAAATCATTTTAGATACTATATGTTAGGAGATCATTAGTCATTTTTGGAACTAAGATCGATTTGGGGAGATCTAAGCATAGGAGGGCTCGATTGATTGGTGATCAAAAGGGTTCTGGCCTCGGAAGACTTGGCTAGTTTGGGCTAAGGTTGGCCTCTCATAGTGTTAAACACTAATATCTGCTCGGCGCTCACATGCTCCCACGTGAGGCTCTAAAGCAGTGTTAAACACTGAAATTTGGAGCGCTCACATGTGGCACGTGAGGCGCCTGAAAGTTGGTGTTGTGCTCTTGGGTTCAAATCTCTGTCTATATATACAAGTGTTAAACACTTAAGTCTTGTGGCCATCACGTGTGGATACGTGAGGCACCCCAGAGTTGGGCACTGCTTCTTTGGGTTTATTCCCTTTTCCTTTTATAAGTGATAAGCACTATTGGGGGTCACGTAGGGTCACGTGAGGCGCCCCAAAATCGGAACTGTCTTTGGATTTATCCCACTTTTTCCTTTTGAAAGTGCTAAGCACTATTAGAGAGTCACATGGGATCACGTGAGGCGCCCCAAAATAGGAATTGTCTTTGATTTATTCTTATTTTCCTCTCATAAGTGCTAGTTCGGGGGTCACGTAAGAACACGTGACTGCCCTAGGAGGCACTTCTAGTTCTTCTTTTAAGTGCCCGTGTGTAAAACACGTGACTCGGTCTCAACATTCTTTTATTGTTCGACAGAGGCGCTCACGTGGGAAACACGTGAGGTTTCATTATAGTGTTAAACACTAATGAATCACCTGGTTGTTCTTCTGTGGTTCTGAGGAATCATGTTCTCCTTTTGTTCTTTGCAGGGATTAAATTCTTTTTATAGGGTTAAACCCTAATTTCAGAGGAATTAAATTCCCATATGTTTTGTAAGAGTTAAACTCTTTTGAACTCGGTTATTTTCCCTAAGTTTTGAATCTGCATGACAGAATCTCCCCGATGAGAATTAAATTATCAACTTGTGGGGAGATCTGCTTCTGCAGATCTTAACCAGAGGAAGAACTGAGTTCTTTGAGAAGAGTTAAACTCTTGGTTTGAGAATTAAATTCTCTTTTTGTTTTGTGGGAGCTTTTGGGAGGGGTTTCTCTTCTTTAGAGAATTAAATTCTCTCTGTATTTTTCTTTCCCTCTCCCTCTGTATGTTTCTCCTCCTCTCTTCGCTCCTATTTATAAGAGATGAGTAAGAATCAATTTGTTAAGAGAATCCCTCATTGAGAGATCATGATTGATTCCATGATCTTTTACATCAATCGGTGAATTTTATTCACCGTTGGATTTTTAATCCAAAGGCTCACTGTTTAACATAGAAGATCTCTTGTTTGTTTAACAAAATTATGAATATTTTGTTAGTTTTAAAAAGATTAGAATTTTATTCTATCATATCTTTTTAGTTTAAAAAGATCAGAAATATATTTTCTTAATATGGATATCTTGTTAATATAGAATTTTATTCTTATCATATGAATATTTTGTTAGTTTAATAAGATTAGGAAAATATATTCCTATGATAGAATTTTATCCTACCAGATGATCACCATTGGATCTTTGATCCAAAGGTCTTCGTTTAACAGGGAAGATCTTTTTAGTTTGAGGAAGATCAGGAAAATATTTCCCAAATAGAATTTAATTCTAGAATTTGATAGGAGCATTTTAAATTGGGGTGCTCACATTGTTTACATGTGAGAGGCAAAAGAACTCACGTGTTTAACACGTGACCCGTGGTGTGGGTTTTAGCCTGTTTATGTTCAGAGCGCTCACGTGTTTAACACGTGAGGCCGTTTGGCCATTTGTATTTATTTAGTTTATTTTCAACGCTCATATGCTTTACATATGAGCGCTCACGTGTTTAGCATGTGAGGCCTATTTGGCCATTTAGATTTATTTAGTTTATTTTTAGCGCTCATATGCTTTACATATGAGCGCTCTCGTATTTAGCACGTAAGGCCTGTTTGGCCATTAGTGATTTATGTTCAGCGCTCATATGCTTTGCATATGAGCGCTCACCTTTTTTACACGTGAGGCTTGTTTCGCACTTGTTTATTTTCTTTCAGCGCTTATATGTTTTGCATATAAGCTCTTATGTGTTTAACATGACGTCCAACCGTGAATTTTTTTCCACTTTCATCTCTCCCTTTTTTAAGGGTTATAAGGGAACAAATAGTTATTGGCCAAAAATTTTGGCGGGAACAAGACGGTGTCATATTTTCTCTGTTGGGGTTGGGACACGTCTCTTTGTAGCATCATTCGGACTGCTGTCTTTTTTATTCTGGTGGTCATGGCATTTTTCTAAACCCACTTCGGAGGTTCGTAAAAATTACTGACTTTTACGGCCGACTCAGCTATCGTCGCGGGGTAGCCCTGTTCTTGGAACCTTATAAAATTGCACTTGGCCGGAGTTCTGGCCCTCTTGTTCGCTCTATATCTGAGCCGCTTCTGTTTCAACTTTTCTGTTTTGAGCACTTAGCAGGCTTCTACTCTTCAGGAAGCCGCCGTAGGCCGAGCGATGGAGAGCTTTGGAGATACGCCTGATTGTGCACTTGTCGAAGGCGTTACCTGAACTTGTCCGCGAAATTTGATAGTGCCCTTTGTTCCGGCAGTCATGGTCCCAGCTGAAGCACCAGAGAGTTGTTCGGACACCATCTTACGCTTAGGTTGTGGTACCTTGGTAATCACAACGTTTGGCCTTCTGTCTCTTAAGATCAGTTTAGCCACTTGGTTTGCTGAGGTCTCTGCCAGATGAGCGCTTCCTACAGGGTAGATGATGACGGAACCAAATTGGTATGGAGTTTCCTCTCACTGCCTCATGAGACTCGCCGGAAAGATCATGTGGGCGTTTGTACTGACCACGTAGGTCACCGGAGTCGCATCAGAAACAAAGCTTGTCTTGGGAGACATGGTTGCTGAGTTTGCAAATTGCAGTTTAAAAGTTGTTATCCTGCATAAATAAGCATGATTTCAGTACAAGCAATCAATATATATATATATATATGCTAATTGAGTTCGCATGAACGTTTAATCCGAAATATGGAAGGAGATAAAAGGTCCTACCGGAAGTGTCAGAATCTGTAGAGTGTTTTTCGTCATCCTATTGAGATAGGAATGCACACGCTTGTCAGGCATATACATATTCTCCCTGCCTAGGATAGGATGGGGTTTATTGATTGTGGGGATCTAAATTTCCGACAGCCGTGGATTAAGTTGCCATTAATTATCCATCGTCTTTGGAGTGAGAGAACCTCCGATTGACGGGTCAAACTGGTCATGCGAACTCAATGTGCAGTGTGCGTATGTTGTGTTTTGAAGGTGTTTTTGACGTATCGGGGGCCTCGCAGAGTTTACGAGGTCCCGCTACCCTGATAGCGGGCTGGGGGTTGACTGAATTTGACTTGGTCAACCAGGGTGTAATTTTTTGACCCTAACAGTCTAATGCTACATAGAAGATCTTGTGGTCAAGAGCATGTCTCACTAAGAACATTGAGATCATCTCAGAATCGTGTTCGAGCATCTCCGGAAGTATAACCTGAAGATGAACCCGCTAAAATGCGCCTTCGGAGTCTCTTCCGGTAGGTTTCTGGGATTCATAATCCGTCACTAAGGGATTGAAATCGATTCCTCCAAGATTAGGGCAATTACGGAAAAGCCATCTCCAAGAAGTCTCAAGCAACTACAATCGCTTCAAGGAAAGCTCATCTATATCCGAAGGTTCATCACCAACCTATCTGGAAAATGTCGTCCGTTTAGTCATCTCCTGAAGAAGGGGACCCAATTATATGGGATCAAAAGTACTAAGGGGCACTAGAAGAAATTAAGCAGTACCTGGAAAATCCGCAAGTGCTAGCTTCTCCTGTTACAGGGAAACCCCTAATCCTCTATACAACTACTTTCGACCACTTTTTAGGCGCATTATAGGTACAAGAGAGTAAGCAGGGGAAAGAAAGAGCCATATACCACCTAACCCGAGTTCTGCTAGGGGGAAAAAGCAACTGTTCATCCATCAAGAAGCACTGCCTGGTACTGATCTTCACAATCATGAAGCTCAGACACTGCGCCTTGGCGCAAGAAATCCACCTTCTATCGTAGGTGGATCCCCTTAAATACCTGATGATAAGGGCTATACTGACAGGAAGGCTTGCCAAATAGGCCCTATTGTTAATGGAGTTTAGAATCGTTTATCACCCCTTTAAAGCGATATAAGGACAAACCATTGCCGATTTCCACGCTGAGCTGTAGGGTTACTAGGCACTCTAACAAGGTTCTACGAGGCATCAACCATGCCCGATTTAAATTTTAGCCATGCCGAACAACCCTAAACAAGATCTTTATACTAGAGATTAGGCGAAAAAAAGTATGCTAAACACTTTAACACTAAGTGAGAGGGATTACAACCTTTGTAGATCCGGTCCTTCACTTCTTAAGCTCCTTGTTGAGGTCCCTTCGCTGCGATCATCGTGCATCCGGAATCTCGAGAGGTTCCACGAAGAGAAAGGTGAAAGCTTGCTTCCGATCTTCGATAACAAAGATGATCTACCTTGAAGTTTCATTAACACAAGCTCTCACTCACAAAATGAAGTGAACACCCTTATCTAAATGGCAAGGGTAGATGAGGATGATGAAGTAGGATTTTTGCTCTCATTTGTTTTCTTATTCTCACTCACTTTCATCACAAAAAGCAAAGCAAGAAAGCTTTGCATCAAGGAAGAAGAAGAAGAAGAATAGTGAATCCTTTTGTGATGAATAATGAAAGTTATGATAAGGTTAGAAATGCAACCATGGTCAATGTAACCTTTATAGAGATTGAACTAGGGTTAAGGGTTTGGGTTGGGTTAAAGAATATCTTGCAAAATATCTACACAAATATCTTTGCACAAAACAAAATAAAACCTTCTAAAAGGTTCTAGAAAAGATTAACCCAAATCAAACCCTAAGATCGTTTAATCTCCACTAAACATGTTGCATTAATAACCAAAACAAGTTAAAATATTATATATCACATATATAATATTTATTGTAACAAAATAAAATAATACAATTAACATATATCACATATATATCAATGTATTACCCGAGTGAGAAAAAGAATCTTTTAGTGAGCTTATATTAGTTAATGTAATTTAATATATCACATATATTATTATACATTAAATTATCGAATCAACACTTGATCCGACAATCCGCCTATATCGCATATAACCGACTAATATATCATGTATCAGTTCATCGAATCAACACTTGACCCGATGACCCGGCTATATCATATATACCCGGCTGATATCTCATATCGTGAGAATCTAATACGGTATCACATACACGTATTGTTCTCGATCCCGCACATATCACATATGTACTCCTACTCCGTTTTGCCTGAGTCAAGAAACCTCTGCGTAGGACACTAAAGAATCGTCAATACGCCGGCAGTAGGTGATGATCATAACAAACACGCACAAGCTGCAAGCGATAAGCTAAACGTAACAGCTACCCAGGTATTGAGTGATCAGAAATTCAACATGCAAGCCTGTACATTCTCCTGCGAATCCAATCAATAACACTCCCGTACAGTCCGGTCTCGTCGTCTGATATGTCGCATATCTCATCTAGAGGTGGTAAACGTCAGACCCCAGTAGCTTGATAAGTCGTGTCGATATGAGGTCTATAACAGTTCGAGAAACTACTGATAATACTTACCAGTAAATCTCAGCAACCCTGGCCAGAGATTTCCAGTTATAGCCAATCGAACACAGCACAACATCAACTTCCTATACCGGGAGAGACGAATCCCCTCCTATCGCTCATTGCCTCCATATGATTCGGGACTGTACCCAAAAGCCACCTTTTTGCACGCCCTCTTGGACGTGGTATGATGGAAATCAAAGCACAGTGGGAATCACACTCTATGACGATCTCGGGTCAACAGACTACTCTGTACCAGTGTCACCGGAGAACTGCCATCTGACATGAGGTATAATACCATCTGGGAGTTCTCGGCGAGTCCGTCCAGTGTACCCAGTTTCTACTGAGCACCCGTACACCATCCTTGATGTCAAACACCGATGGATATGAGATCATCCATCGCCCATCATATGGGTCAAGATGCGTATACGCTAGTCTATTCTGGTGTATCGATACACCCTCGACTAGGAACAGTTATAGGATGTACTCGTCGACTACCGTGGCCCCACTAGTATGATCTCATCATAGTCCCAGTAGTCGCGAGTACATATCCTAAGGGCTTTATCAATATGTAACATAGAGACAATCAGAGTACATGTTAAGATAAAGTACAACCAGATAGCATACTATCATGTCGAGCAAGAAAGTCCTCCCTATATATGTCCAAGCATCCATTACAATATATATCGTATGTACAGTAATGGCCTCTAAGGCATACATATAACTAACAATCTCCCACTTGCACTAGGACCATCTGTTGTGGTATCACATACCCAACAATTAGTTGTGGTTGAAGTATCTCATATTCAACCATCCTATAAAAGTCTCTACTGGGAAAAAGGCCTTGGTGAGTGGATCTGCGCTGTTGTCCTCTGTATCTACTCTCCTAACCTCGATCTCTCTGGAGAACAACCATCTCTATGATCAGGTGATACTGCCTAAGATTTATATCTGGATTTATGATGGGACCGGCGTTCCTAGGCCAAAGCCACAACTCCATTATCACACAATGGCAGGAACTAAGTTCATCTCATGAACATATATCTATCCAGACTGCCTCTTTGGTAGTATCCTTGGTAACGATGTATCTTGCCTTTAATCGTCTAGTAAGTCACGGTATCTAGCTTGGAACTCTTCCAACATACCGTCCCTGCACTGAGGGTAAAGACAATACCTGCGGCTGACATTCAGTCGTCCTTATCACCCATCTTTCCAGTGATTCTCCCCAGGATCGATTGATACCATCTCACTACAACTAGTGAGAATCCTAACATCTAATTAGATCTATCTCATAGATCCAAAACCCAGGATTTATGAGGTATCACTTTGATCCTATATAGAGAATCCATGTGATAAGCGGAGATTGACCGAGCGTAGCATAGGAAACTCCTTCCCTATCAAGAGTATGTCATCCACGTACTCTACAAGGATTACCACCATACTCCCTACTGCCTTTTTGTATATACAAGGTTCATCTGTCATTTTGATGAAGTCAAACTCTTTGACTACCACATCAAAACAGACGTTCTAACTCTGCGATACCTGATTTATCACATAAAACATCTTGCTCACGTTTCCGCTGCTCCCACTGTCTACGAAGCCCTCTGGCTGTGTACTTATAGACGCTCTCTTCCAAATAAATATTTAGAAAAGCTGTCATGACACCCAACCGCCAGATATCGTAGTCATGGTATGTAGCCGTGGCAAGTAGGATCTGGATGGACTTAAGCATAGCTTTGAAAGAATCAACTTTTCCATGTACATCAAGTAATCTTCTCAAGATATACTTGCTCCTGATGGGGATTTAACCTTTCAGATAAATCAACCAAAGTCCATACTTTGTTGGTGTATAAGGATTCCATCTCAGATCGCTAAGCATCCAGCCATTCTTACAGAGTCCCACTCCTGATGGCCTGCTCGAAACTAGTTGGGTCATCATCTCATAATGAATTCCTCGCTCCCACTGTCATAGAGAAACCGAAGTATCTCTCAGGTGGGTGAGGAACCCTACTAGATCGGTGGAGAGGCTGAGATTTGTTGGAACTATTGAATCCTTTGGTTCTACCAAATCATCAGAAGCAGTTTGTATAGCTGGAACCTTTCCAGTTCTACCTCATGACCAATAATTTCTTCACAAGAAATTCCCTTTCACAAAGGTGGCATGCTGAGAAACAAAACATCATTTGTTCCTCGGTTTGGTAGAAAATATTCCCTTGTGAATGCTTGAGATATCCAACAAACTTCCACAGAACTGACTTTGCCTTGAGCTTGTCCGGATTTTGCTTTTTAGACATAGGCCGGACAACCCCAAATCTTAACAAACTTAAGATATGGGCTCTTCCCATTCCATATCACATATGAAGTGGTAGGCAACTGATTTGATAGGAACCCTATTCAATAGGTATGCAGCTTCTCAAGTGCATAACTCCCAAAAGGAAATAGGAAACTCAGTAGTACTCATCATAGAGCGCACCATATCTAATAGGGTGAAATTGCTCCGCCCTGATACACCGACGTGCTGTGGTGTATACGGAGGAGTAATGCTGAGAGAGAATCTCATTCTCCTTTAGAATAGTCCAGGAATTCCGTGCTTAAGTATTCTCCTCCCTGATCTCATCAAAGGACACAACACTTATACCCGTTTTTGGTTCTCTGCTTCTAACTTATATTCTGTGAATATCTTAAAAGGTTCGGACTTGTGTTTCAATAGGAACATATATCTGAATCTTGAGAGATAATCAGAGAATGTAATGAAGTACAAAGAACCGGTCCTGGTATATGTAGACAGGGGACTTTCATACATCAACATGTATCAATCACAAGAGTTCACTAACTCTTTCTCTGTTTCCAATAAACGGAGCCGTGGCCATCTTATCTTTGTGACATGACCGGCAAGTTTCACAACATGTAAATTCAAACAAATTTAAATACGCATCTAAATGTAACTTCAACTAGTCGGGTCACATTGATATGATCTAGTCTACAATACCTCAAGAAGGATTCGTTCATTTCTGAACTCTTCCTCTTGTGTGTGTTCTGTATATTAAGAACTGTTGTTTGATTTAGAACGTCTATGCTTTTAGATAACGTGCCTGAACCGATCAACTCTTGATATAGGAAATATTCAAAACATTATCCAACAACACAAAATTAAATCCTTCTTTATTAATAAAGAGACTGATATTATGTTGTATATCAGGTTCGGTATCTAATAACATTCGTTCAGAATCAATGTATTTGCTAATACAGGGTGATAACTACCATCAGACTTGGCTGCAACACTTGCACCGTTTTCTATCTCATGAAATTTATCACCCGTTCTCAGTTCTCTACCTATCTGTAGCCCATGTAACAAATTACATATGTGGGATCCTGATCCGGTATCAAATACCCAGGACGTAAAGGATATTTGAGAAACAATTCTGTGTAATGAACACACCCGAAGAAAACGCATCAACATGTACTTTCTTCGTTTAGGCGGCACGGGAATTCTGGTAATCCCCAATTTCCTCCTCTGTCTTATAACAATTATAAGTTGGAGCGGGACCAACGTTCCTTAGCGCAGTATAACATGTGGGTTCGGTCAATACATCTGTATTATTATCTTGATTAAGGTATGACATAGTCGTAACCAGGAGAGAGAGAAGAAAACACTCAGCGTGCGCTTTTACAAAATTAGATTGGTTATCAATTTATCTAATCAGGATGTGTCCCACTGTTTTAGTCAAATCTTCCTTCAAACCATAAAAGGAAAGACTGGCCGGGATTAATTACACTATATAAGTTCGCCAATCTTTCAGCCAGGCCAGTGCCGGTACTTTGAGGGAGGTTTTCCGTGCTTTCGCACGGACCTAATTAAAGTAAACCTCGTTTTCCTGGGGGTGTAACCCCGTTGACACCTTTCTAGACACCTACTTGTTCGGCTAATTGTAATGTATAAAGCTCTCCCAGGTGTAACTCTTACTCGCAGCGGGTATCGGGATCCAACTATCTCATAGAAGGTATGCAATCTCATTGCAAATTTCAACACTTGAAATTCCCAATAATATTTTCCCCCAGCAGCTATATGACCTTAGTATAGTCAACAAATCATAAGTGCTAGTCAAGTTCAACTCGTCATTTCCCGATAGAATTAAACCCACCCGCACGACCCTTAACATAGTCAACAAAGTCGTACGACCACCCTAATCCAATCGCATCATATGCTTATACAGATTAGCACTAATCAGCTACCGCACACTACGCCTTAACATAGTCAACAAACGTAGCACGAATACTAACTAGTACTTATCTGAAATGACAGAGGGCTACGACAGCTTTTTAAGAAAACCTTTTGCGTAATGAACTTGATATCGTTGTAGAATCGAGTGATTTTAAATGGAGTGTTTTTTAGGCTTTTTTAGTTTTGCTAAAGGGGTCACTCCCGGTGAAGGGATCGTCGGCCCTTTCCTCATCGAATAAGGTGCAGGATATTTCATAAATATCACTATGCAAAGCAAGAACTATAGAAGCAATCAAAAGACAAACCGAGTTTGTAGCATCTGCTACTTTCACTAAAGAGGTCACTCCCGGTGAAGGGATCTCGGCTCTTTCCTTATTGAATAAGGTGCTGGATGTTCTACAAGGAACGCCGCTATGCAAAGCAAGAACTAGAGATACCGGTTTTTAAACAAGTTTCTACAACATCTTAGCTTTCTTTTATTTCATTAATCTCATTAATGAAGTCCCATTTTATTATGCTTCACAAGCATCACATTTGAAACGAAATCTGCAATATAACATATATCTCATATATATAATATAAACATTCGTCTCAGGCAGTAATATGATCTCATCACAGAACATTGCAGCAGAAGAACATATATGAAATATTGGATATACTAGGATGTCTGTGTTTATAATACGATCCTGTATAAAACACGGATTCCACGGTCGCGATGAATAGCCAAACCCACATCCTTGGACCCCTACGAGAGCGGCAAGCAACACTGCCAATTCTAGGGTTAGGACACCCGGTCTCGACTCCTTGAGATGGTCTCCCACTGGACCCTAAAACCCGGTTACTTGTGCTACCCGCCTTGGGTCTACCTAATGCAGAAAAGTAAATAATATACAATGGTGACATCATCCTCAGCCCGGAAGTGCCCCAATAAAAGAATATTACATACAAATGAATTTTACAAGAATGAAAAAGAAAAACTCTAATCTCACATAAAAACCCCGTCTATTTAAACACGACGATCCAATATAACATATCACAGCAACACATAATATCACATATCATCAACGTAAGCAAGTATGCATATCCCGATTGTCGTTGATGTATAGCAACGAAGCCGACGATACACCACATACTATGCTTACGGTCACAGAAAATAAAATGTAAAACTACAACAGTTGGAATCCGCAACCTCCTTAGACATCGCATGCCTAACCAAATGAATTCCTTAGACATCTCATGCCTAACAATTATAAACCCCGCATTTTAGTCGCAATTATCGAAAATTCTTTTCAATATCTGGTCGGGCAAATCAACAAGATTCCCGATATCCTGATCGAATGCTCATCGCAAACTTCAGTAGACGGCCACACCCCTGATACCGTTGACGAAGTGCACTAAGGCGGAACACCGTTGCCGCGAGCACCCGAACGGATACTTTTGACGACGGGGTTCTCCTACAGTTACTTGGTCGGGATTTTGGGGCGTGGCTGTCTGTTAAGTTTACCCGGCGAGTATCCGCGTACGCTACGTGATTGTGACGGACTTTTGATCACATCAAAATTCCGTGGCAACCGATCAATTGAGACTGAACTGCTAGATTTATAACATTCAAATTAGTTATCTCATAACTACTTGTGGATTCCAAATATTGTATCACATTCCAGATAAATAGATAATGTTAAACTTTCCGATCGAATAATCAAACACCCAAGTTTTCCCAAATAGTTCTCAACACTTGAAATTAGTTTAAAAACATCAATCACATGCCACAGTACCAATGGTCCAGCCGTAGAAGGGTCAAACCAATGCGAGAATATAATACGGTATCTCATATCGCATTATCCTCGGTCCTGCACATATCACATATGTGCCCAGTTCAGTTGATAAAACTGCGCATTTGTATTACATTTTTCCTACCATTTTCATATTAAAAAAGGACTTTAATATAATATATTATACATATGAGGGTTTATATGTTAAAACACCATTTTCCATGTGTTAATATATTTTAATTAGCATTTGGTAGGAAAATGTATGCAAATAAATCTATTGACCAAATCCTAGTAGAAATAAGCCTACTAAATATTATTTGAGATTATTGTGCAGAATTTTCCAAGTTGTTATGCAGAATCTATCAAACAAATCAAGTTGTTGAAAAAAACTTGCCAAATTAAGAAGCAAAACTTGAAGACCAAGTCTGGAAGCAACCGAGAGAAGATTTCTGAATTCTGAAGGTGCCTAGGATTGCCACATGTCACAAGATGCAAGCCCAAGAAAACTCATTAAGAGATCTCACCCTTTGAGCGCGGATCCGCGGCCAAACCCCCCTTGGGCCGCGGATCCGCCGCAATTTTATGGAGTTAGAGCAAAAGATTTTTTGGGGTTAATCTCTGCTGAAATTTACCAAGTCTTCAACCAAAAGATTCTTGCTTCGCACTATAAAAAGGCACCGAGAGCCTCTTGGAAAAGTTATCAAGCCGACGCGATCACGAAGCCCCAGACGCTCACGCATCCAGGCTGATCATCAACTGTTCATCTACCTCCTTAGGAAAGATCGAGAAGCAACTAGTTTTGTAATCATTTTCTACGGAATAAAGTGTAGATTGTTCAAGTTGATTAATAAAGGTAGTTATTTTATTTAATTCTTTTGCATTTTACATTATGTTTCCCCTCTCTGTCTTTTCATCTTCTTCTCCCAACATGCGCGAGTAATTCTCCGCTTGTTAGTGTTCGTAGGATTAGGGTAGGCTAATGGATGATGAACATCCCTAAACCCTTTTTAAGTCCTATAAAATTTATGAACTTTATCAAAAGAATCATTAATATCCTAATCGGGCGTGCTAACAATTCTTTGCTAGTTCCGACCGCGATTAGCGATTAGATTAATGATTGTTTTGGTAAAGGCTAGATATGAACAGAGTTCCGTATCGAGATAAGGGTTAAGAGTGGGATTCCTTTTCCCTCCAGAAACCCTAATCTACACGCATCACCGTCGTTCTAGTTATAAATCTATTAAAGGATAAAAAGGTAACTTTTAATTAATCGTCCATAACTACTAAATCCTAATGAACCCTACAAGCCCTTCTTATTATATTATCTAAATCTTTAAAATAATCTAGATCTATATTTTTGCATTCTTGCTTAACGTAGATCTAGAAACTTTTCACAAAATTCTTATTTCCTCCTCTCTTTCAACACATCTAAAGTAAGAGTAAAAGGTTCCACGTTTCCCTGAGGACGACCCGTACTCACCTCGGTCTAGCTACGCGCGACACCGTTCCGATTGCGGTTAACTACAAACAAACACTTTCTCGCAAATCAAATGGCGTCGTTGCCGGGGATACGTGCGTAATTTTTTATTCTTACTATTTGTGTTGAATTCTTAGACGATTCATATCATTATTAACACAAAACTGCAAATTGCATATTTAACGATTATTGTGTGAATTTTGCGAGGGAATCTGGAGTCACATACTTAAGGATACAGAGAAACAGAGACATTTTTAGAGATCCAGAGGAGCACAGAAGGCTATACAAAAAATTTCATCAAGTGATCCTTCCACCTCGCGGCGGAACTGCGGCACAAAGGGGAATCTGCGGCGGAATCGCGGTAGGATAAGGGGATCTCGGGCTAAAAAACTCTCTGGTATCTTTCTCAACTCCTTCTCTCTCCTCTCAAATCCAATAAAATCTATCTTCTGCAGGATTCTTTGCAAAATTGCGCAGCTAAAAAAATCTTTTTGCAAAAGTTTTGTGATTGGTTTTGTTTTGCATATTTAATACGGATTTTAAGGGGCAAAGACCAAATCAAGATTAGGTGGGGATTTCATCACCCTTCCTAAGCCCCACAAATCACAAACCGAGCATCTAGATCAACCCTTCAATAATTTAAAAAATATCTAGACCAGACTCTAAGGACTGTCGCGCTCAATAAGGACAGAGGAAGGTCGTGGGTAATCTATCGTTTATCCGCATTACTTTTGTAGTGCCTAGGCAAGTGTGTCAAAGTCTAGTGGTTTTAATTAGGCCCACTACCATGGTTCCTTCCCACTTACCCGGCACTTACCTGGCTACAAGGGTAGTACGGAGGCAGTAGAGGATTTATCCTGCGGCTTGTCCTTTGGAAGTCTAGGAGCGGTCTAGAGACTGGACCTAGGTGACCTTAGTTCTAGGGTTGCTTGTGCATCTTAGGGTGATTTGTCTTGAGTCCCACTTTTTCAAAACAAGCCAATTTTAAATCACACACACGCTGCCACTTGCACTAAACCCGCTTAGTGCATGCTCGGCTGGACACGGGATCCTAGTGCCCGTCTTGTCCGCGTTCCTGCTATCGACGCCGAAGTCGGTAGTTCTTCATCTTCTTTTCCCCCACCACACACCACATCGACCGTGATGGACGGCACTCCATCTAATTATAACACCACGCTGCCACCGCCCGCAGGTGAGCAGAATCCACCGCGCATCTCTCTCCAAGAGAGATGCTATCCTATTCGTGGTCCCCTTCCTACTTGTCTATCTCTTCCACCACCTAACGGGGATAATTTCGAAATTAAACCCCACTACATCAACCTGCTGCCCAAATTTCACGGGCTTGAGTCGGAAGACGCGTACGTTTTCATCACCAAATTCGAAAACGTCTGCGCAATGATGGGTACTTCACAATTGACTTTAGATGCTATGCGCTTACGTCTTCTTCCATTCACACTGTGCGACTTGGCAGAAAAATGGCTTTACAATACTGCCGCACACTCCATCACTAATTGGGATGAATTCGTCGTAGCATTTCTTAAGAAGTTTTACCCAAATCATAAGACTTCCCACATTAGGAGCGAGATCAACCAGTTCACCCAGCTTCCCAATGAACCATTTTGGAAGTGCTTTGAACGTTTCAAGGATCTGCTTGTCCAATGCCCCCATCACGGAATACAAAGATGGGATTTATGTCGGATTATATATGAGGGCATTAATCCAGCGACAAAGCAGATGCTTGAAACAATGTGTCAATGCAATTTCATGTCTAAAGATGACGGTAAAGCATGGAAATATCTGGAAGATCTCGCAGAAAGCACTTTGCAGTGGGAAAGCGTAAGACCACCTTCAACTAAAGGAGGTATTCACCAGCTCGATGTTTCTATCGTAGTAAAAGCCGAAATGGCAACAATACAAAAGAAACTCGACGCTATTGAAAACAAGTTCTCATCATTCTCCCTAAATCAGGTCACGCTTCCTAAGACCGTCTGTGGTTGTTGTTCGGATCCTTCACACTTAACGGAAGAATGTCCTTTGAATGCTTCATTTCAAGCTAATGCTGCTTTTCAGCAGCGGCCTAGAAACGACCCTTATTCTTCCACATATAATCAAGGATGGAGAAATCATCCTAACTTTGCTTGGAATCAAAACCAACAAAGTAATTATCAAAGACCTCCTCCACAGCAACCACAACCACAGAATCAGCCCCCCTTTCAGTCACAGAATTTCCAAAATCCGGCCAACATTTCTTCCATACAAGTGGCCGGTACTGACAACTCACTTGCACAAACTTTGGATATGTTCATGAAACAATCCATGCAAATTTCGGCTGAGATGAGGTCTTCTATTGATACCCTAACGAAAAACTCTTCCTCCCATGGTGAGAGTATTAAATCAATAGAAAACCAAATCGCACAATTAAACGCCGCAATGAGTGCGAGAGAGAAAGGGAAACTCCCATCTCAACCCATAGCTAATCCTGGCCACTCACAAAGTTATAATGTGAGTGTTGTTACCACGTTGAGATCGGGAAAAGTGCTGAATAACCGAGTGGGTGAGCAGTGTGATGATAGTGACACCAATGATACCCCTTCTTCTTCTTCTTTGCCTAATTCGTCTAGTCTTCCACCTTCAACCGAGCCTATTCTCCGTTTTCCCCAAGGCTCGAACCCTTCGCCCATTTCGCCAAATCTATCTAAGTCGATTCCCACTCCAATTTTGGGATCGAATCCATCCCCACAATCCTCTCCAATGTTGGACCAAACTATTATTGATAAAGCACCTTATCCAAACAGGTTAAGGGGCAACAGACCAAGTCCACAAATGGAGAAGATTGTGGAAATTTTTAAGCAAGTTAACATAAACATTCCTCTCCTAGATGCTATTCAACAAGTTCCGTCATATGCAAAAATCTTAAAGGACTTGTGCACTAGGAAGAGAAAAGCTCAAGTACCTAAAAAAGTTTTCCTTGCAAATAATGTGAGCACTGCTTTTACACAACAACTACCCAAGAAACGAAAAGACCCCGGAAGTCCTACAATTTCTATTTCTATTGGGGGTAAAAATATCAATCGTGCTCTACTTGATCTAGGTGCTAGTGTTAACTTACTTCCGTATTCTGTTTATGAGCAATTAGGGATCGGAGAGTTAAAACCTGCGCATTGCACTCTTCAGATGGCCGATCGATCTATCACCCAACCAAGGGGTGAGCTAGAGGATGTGTTAATCAAAGTCGGGGAATTCATATTCCCTGTGGACTTTATCGTTATAGATACACAACCTGTGGCGAACCCACGCAATCAAATCCCAGTGATACTCGGTTGACCCTTTTTGGCCACTTCCAACACAGTAATCAATTGTAGAAACGGCTCTATGACCCTATCCTTTGGAAAGAAGTCAATTGAGCTTAACATTTACAAGTTGGGAAGTGAACCTTCCGAACCCTATGCTCATGTGTGTTCTGTCGAATTAATGGATGTCGTCAGCAGCGAATTTGATCAACCTCATGATACTGACTCTTTTCATATGTTGTTGCTTGATACGGACTCTTCCACCGAGTTGTCCGGGTCAACATCTAACACTGATGAGGAACTTTTTATAGAGTCTGACGATCACCCCATTTTTTCTGATGACATTATTCTTCGGGGTATCGATGAAAGCTTTGAGGAAATTTTCGCTGATGAACTCGCATTTTTACAAGACACGGGTGTTGAGATGAATCAAATCCAAGGTGAAGAAATTGGACCTCCACCCCCTCTTTTGGACAATCATGATAATGCGAGTAATCCATCATCACTATCACTGTGTCGTCTCTCCAAATTGAGACGCAATCCTTTTCCATCACACCTCTTATCACCCCCCCACTTCTTCACGTCGAAAGGTGACATGTTCTTCCACCAACCTTGGTGCTTCACCGATAAATTTTTTGAATGGTTGGTGTTGACTTTTGATCTTTGTAAGGCTTTACTTTGACCAATAACTTTGCCCCCCAATGATTTTAATTGCTTAACATTATTTAACTCAAGTTTGGGGGGGGTATATTTTGGCTCTTGAAAGAAAATGATTTTTACAAAATTGTGAGCCTAAAATAAGTTTGGGGGAGGATTTTCACTTTCATATATTCTTTCCCCCATTAATAATTTCCTCCCAAGTCTACAGGTTTTTGAGCTTAACGGATGACATCAGTGAGGACACTGCTGTAAACAGGTTTGGGTGAGGTTTGTGCTTATTTACACATCAATTTGCATCATATTTTGCATAAGCACAACATTTTCAAAGAAAAATAAAATAAAATTTTATAACAAAAGAGTAGAAAGTGAAAAATTACATCCAAAAGATAGGAATAGTTTAAGAAAACCAAGAAAATTAGAAGTTTTCTTAAACGAACTGGTAATAAGTAGTTATGAGCCGTTGTCCCAAGGGTTAGTAAGATGAAGGAAGTCACTAATCTGAGGATAAAAATAAGTCTGAAAAATAGTTTCTATTCTGGAAGCCAAACATTTGAATGTTGATACCCTACTATATGCACTTACACACGTCTTGAAACTCGGGATAGTAGAGGATACCTTTAACTGCTCTTGTCTAAAAGCCAAAGTATGGAAAAAAAAATGAAGAAAATATAAAAATGGTGAAAAGAAAAAAATGAACACTGGTTTTGTTATCGCCAAGACAGCAATAAAAAAATATAGCGATGGTGCCTCTTCACCGAGTGCCCTAAGGCCAGCTGGTCTGGGAGTCACTGCTAAGCCTTAGGTGGTGCAAGACGAGAAAAATATTATCACCGAATCAGCAAGCACATGAGTAATCGGTCGGTTAGTACCTCAAGAAGTATTAACGGTCGCATGAAAATGTGTGAGCAAACCTAAGTATTCATCAAATTAAAAAGTACTAAGGTAGATGGACAAGAGTATGATAGCTTGAATTGAATTCTCCGAGTGTAGGGATGTTCTATACACACACGTAGGGGTATATGATCAATGTTTGGATGAAAGGTAGGAATGAAGAATAAAGACGATGTTTTATTGAGGGATGATGTGATTTCTAACATCTTTTCATGACCATTAAGATAGGGCTCATGACAACTGAAAAGCTAGTATAGTTGGAAACTCTTCTTTTCAAGGCCTTTCTTTTATGGTTCTTATCTTTATATGTAAATTTCACCATCTCCGTTTTGCCTGAGTCAAGAAACCTCTGCGTAGGACACTAAAGAATCGTCAATACACCGGCAGTAGGTGATGATCATATCAAACACCCATAAGCTGCAAGCGGTCAGCTAAACGAAACAGCCACCTAGGTATTAAGCGCTCAGAAGATCAACAAGCAAGCCTGTACATTCTCCTGCGAATCCAATCAGTAACACTCCCGTACAGTCCGGTCTCGTCGTCTGATATGTCGTATATCTCGCCTAGGGGTGGTAAACGTCAGAACCCTGTAGCTTGATAAGTCATGTCGATATGAGGTCTATAACAATTCGAGAAACTACTGATAACACTTACCAGTAAATCTCAGCAACCCTGGCCAGAGATTTCCAGTTATAGCCAATCGAACACAGCACAACATCAACTTCCTATACCGGGAGAGACGAATCCCCTCCTATCGCTCATTGCCTCCATGTAATTCGGGATTGTACCCAAAATCCACCTTTTTGCATGCCCTCTTGGACGTGGTATGATGGAAATCAAAGCACAGTGGGAATCACACTCTATGACGATCTCGGGTCAACAGACTACTCTGTACCAGTGTCACCGGAGAACTGCCATCTGATATGAGGGATAATACCATCTGGGAGTTCTCGGCGAGTCCGTCCAATGTACCCAGTTTCTACTGAGCACCCGTACACCATCCTTGATGTCAAACACCGATGGATATGGGATCATCCATCGCCCATCATATGGGTCAAGATGCGTATACGCTAGTCTATTCTGGTATATCGATGCCCTGTCTCGATACACCCTCGACTAGGAACAGTTATAGGATGTACTCGTCGACTACCGTGGCCCTACTAGTATGATCTCATCATAGTCCCAGTAGTCGCGAGTACATATCCTAAGGGCTTTATCAATATGTAACATAGAGACAATCAGAGTACATGTTAAGATAAAGTACAACCAGATAGCTTACTATCATATCGAGCAAGAAATTCCTCCCTATATATGTCCAAGCATCCATTACAATATACATCGTATGTACAGTAATGTCCTCTAAGGCATACATATAACTAACAATCTCCCACTTACACTAGGGCCATCTGTTGTAGTATCACATACCCAACAATTAGCTGTGATTGAAGTATCTCATACTTAACCATCCCATAAAAGTCTCTACTGGGAAAAAGGCCTTTGTGAGTGGATCCGCGCTGTTATCCTCTGTGTCTACTCTCCTAACCTCGATCTCCCAGGAGATCAACCATCTCCATGATCAGGTGATACTGCCTAAGAATTATATCTGGATTTCTGATGGAACGGGGGTTCCTTGGCTAAAGCCACAACTCCATTGTCACACAATGGTAGGAACGAAGTTCATCTCATAAACTTATATGTATCCAGACTGCCTCTTTGGTAGCATCTTTAGTAACGATGTATCTTGCCTTTAATCGACTAGTAAATCACGGTATCTAGCTTGGAACTCTTCTAACATACCGTCCCTCCACTGAGGGTAAAGACAATGCCTGCGACTGACATTCAGTCGTCCTTATCACCCTAGAACCTTTCCAGTGATTCTCCCCAGGATCGATTGATACCATCTCACTATAACTAGTGAGTATCCTAACATCCAATTAGATCTATCTCATAGATCCAAAACCCAGGATTTAGGAGGTATCACTTTGATCCTATATGAAGAATCCTTGTGATAAGCATAGATTGACCGAGCGTAGCATAGGAAACTCCTTCCCTATCAAGAGTATGTCATCCACGTACTCTACGAGGATCACCACCATACTCTCTACTACCTTTTTATATCTACAAGGTTCATCTACCATTTTGATGAAGTCAAATTCTTTGACGACCACATCAAAACAGATGTTCCAACTCCGCGATGCCTGCTTTATCATATAAAATATCTTGCACACGCTTCCGCTGCTCCCACTATCTACGAAGCCTTCTGGCTGTGTACTTATAGACGCTCTCTTCCAAATCATCATTTAGAAAAGCAGTCATGACACCCAACCGCCAGATATCGTAGTCATGGTATGTAGCCGTGGCAAGTAGGATCTGGATGGACTTAAGCATAGCTTTGAAAGTCTCAACTTTTCCATGTACACCAAGTAATCTTCTCAAGATATACTTACTCCTGATGGGGATTTAACCCTTCAGATAAAGCAACAAAAGTGCATACTTTGTTGGTATATAAGGATTCCATCTCAGATCGCTAAGCATCCAGCCATTCTTACAGAGTCCCACTCTTGATGGCCTGCTCGAAACAAGTTGGGTCATCATCTCATGATGCAATTCTCGCTCCCACTATAATAGAGAAACCGAAGTATCTTTCAGGTGGGTGAGAAACCCTACTAGATCGGCGCAGAGGCTGAGATTTGTTGGAATCTATTGAATCCTTTGGTTCTACCAAATCATCTGCTGTAGTTTGTATAGCTGGAACTCTTTCCAGTTCTACCTCATGACCACTAATTTCTTCACAAGAAATTCCCTTTCACAAAGGTGGCATGTTGAGAAACAAAACATATTTTGTTCCTCGGTTTGGTAGAAGATATTCCCTTGCATATGCTTAGGATATCCAACAAACTTCCACAGATCTGACTTTGCCTCGAGCTTGTCCGGATTTTGCTTTTTAGACATAGGCCGGACAACCCCAAATCTTAACTTACTTAAGATATAGGCTCTTTCCATTCCATATCATAAATGAAGTGGTAGGCAACTGATTTGATTAGAACCCTATTCAATAGGTATGCAGATTCTCAAGTGCATAACTCCCAAAAGGAAATAGGAAACTCAGTAGTACTCATCATATAGCGCACCATATCAAATAGGGTGTGATTACTCCGCCCTGATACACCGACGTGCTGTGGGGTATACGGAAGAGTAATGCTGAGAGAGAATCTCATTCTCCTTTAGAATAGTCCAGGAATTCCGTGCTCAAGTATTCCCCTCCTTGATCTCATCAAAGGATATAATATTTATACCCGTTTTTGGTTCTCTACTTCTAACTTACATTCTGTGAATATCTCAAAAGGTTCAGACTTGTATTTCAACAGGAACATATGTCCGAATCTTGAGAGATAAACAGTGAATGTAATGAAGTATAAAGAACCAGTCTTGGCATGTGTAGACAGGGGACCTTACATACATCATCATGTATCAATCCCAAGAGTTCACTAATTCTTTCTCTGTTTCTAATAAACAGAGCCGTAGTCATCTTATCTTTGTGACATGACCAGTAAGTTTCACAAGATGCAAATTCAAACAATTTAAATATGCATCTTAATGTAACTTCAGCTAGTCGGGTCGCATTGATATGACCTAGTCTACAATACCTCAAGAAGGATTCGTTCATTTCTGAACTTTTCCTCTTGTGTGTGTTCTGTACGTTAAGAACTGTGGTTTGATTTAGAACGTCAATGCTTTTAGATAACGTGCCTGAACCGATCAACTCTTAATATAGGAAATGTTCAAAACATTATCCAAAAAATACAAAATTATATCCTTCTTTACTAATAAAGAGACTAATATGATGTTGTATATCAGGTTCGGTATCTAATAACATTCGTTCAGAATCAATATATTCTGGTAATACAGGATGATAGTGACCAACAGACTTGGCTGCAACACTTGCACCGCTTCTATCTAATGAAACTTATCACCCAATCTCAGTTATCTACCTATCTGTAGCCCATGTAATAAATTACATATATAGGATCCTGATCCGGTATCTCATACCCAGGAAGTGAAGGATACTGAGAAACAGTTCTGTGTAATGAACACTCCCGAAAAAGATACATCAATATGCACTTTCTTCGTTTGGGCGGCACGGGAAATCTGGTATTCCCTAATTTCCTGCTCTGTCTTATAACAATTATAAGTTGGAGCGGGACCAACGTTCCCTAGCGCAGTATAACAAGTGGGTTCGGTCAAATACATCCGTTTTATTATCTTGATTAAGGCGTGACATAGTCGTAACCAGAAGAGAGAGAGAAGAAAACACTCAGCGTGCGCTTTTACAACATTAAATTTGTTATCAATTTATCTAATCAGGATGTCTCTCACTGTTTTAGTCAAATCTTCTTTCAAACCCTAAAAGGAAATACTAGCCGGGATTAATTACATCCTACAAGTTCGCCAATTTTTCAGCCAGGCCAGTGCCGGTACTTTGAGGGAGGTTCCCCGTGCTTTCGTACGGACCTAATTAAAGTAAACATCGTTTTTCCAGGGGCGTAACCCCGTTAACACCTTTCTAGACACCTACTTGATCGGCTAATTGTAATGTGTAAAACTCTCCCAGGAGTAACTCTTACTCGCAGCGGGTATCGGGATCCAACTATCTTATAGAAGGTATGCAATCTCAATGCAAATTTCAACACTTGAAATTCCCGATAATATTTTGCCCCTAGCGTCCTATGACCTTGACGAATGCCAAACCACCCATAGTCCGCTAGTCAAATTCAACCCGTACATTTCCTGATTGAATTAAACCCACCCGCACGACCCTTGACGTATGCCAAACAACGCCGTACGAATACCCTAATCCAATCGCATCGTATGCTAGCAGATAAGCACTAGTTAGCTACCGTACACTACGCCTTGACGAATGCCAAACTACCGTAGCACGAATACTAAGTAGTAATTATCTGAAATGACGGAGGGCTACGACAGGTTTTTAAGAAAACCTTTTGCGTAATGAACTTGATATCGTTGTAGAATCGAGTGATTTTAAATTGAATGTTTTTGCCGCCTTTTCTAGTTTTGCTAAAGAAGTCACTCCCGGTGAAGGAATCGTCGGCTCTTTCCTCATCGAATAAGGTGCAGGATATCTCACAAATACCGCTGTGCAAAGCAAGAACTATAGAAGCAATCAAAAGACAAACCGAGTTTGTAGCATCTGCTAGTTTCACTAAAGAGGTCACTCCCGGTGAAGGGATCTCGACTCTTTCCTTATCGAATAAGGTGCTGGATGTTCTACAAGGAACACCGCTATGCAAAGCAAGAACTAGAGCTACCAGTTTTCAAACAAGTTTCTACAACATCTTTAGGTTTCTTTTATTTCATTAATCTCATTAATGAAGTCCCATTTTATTATACTTCACAAGCATCACAATTGAAACGAAATCTGCAATATAACATATATCTCATATATATAATATAAACATTCGTCTCAGGCAGTAATATGATCTCATCACAGAACATTGCAGCAAAAGAACATATATGAAATATTGGATATACTAGGACGTCCGTGTTTTAATACGAGCCTGTATAAAACACGGATTCCACGGTCGTGATGAATAGCCAAACCCACATCCCTAGACCCCTACGAGAGCGGCAAGCAACACTGCCAATTCTAGGGTTAGGATACCCGGTTTCGACTCCTCGAGATGGTCTCCCACTGGACCCTAGAACCCGGTTACTTGTGCTCCCCGCCTTGGGTCTACCTAATATGGAAAAGTAAATAATATACAATGGTGACATCATCCTCAGCCCGGAAGTGCCCCAATAAAAGAATATTACATACAAATGAATTTTACATGAATGAAAAAGAAAAACTCTCATCTCACATAAAACCCCCGGCTATTCAAAACGCGAAGATCCAATATAACATATCACAGCAACACATAATATCTCATATCATCAACGTAAGCAAATATGCGTATCCCGATTGTCGTTGATATATAGCAACGAAGCCGGCGATACACCACATACTACGCTTACGGTCGCAGAAAAGAAAGTATAAAACTACAACAGTTGGAATCTGCAACCTCCTTAGACATCTCATGCCTAACCAAATGAATTTCTTAGACATCGCATGCCTAACAATTATAAACCCCGCACTTTAGTCTCATTATTGAAAACTCTTTTCAATATCAAGTCGGGCAATTCAACAAGATTCCCGACATCCTGATCGAATGCTCGTCGCAAACTTTAGTAGGCGGCCGCACCCCCGATGCCGTCGACGAAGTGCACTACGGCGTAACACCACTGCCGCGAGCACCCAAACGGATGCTTTTGGCGACGGGGTTCTCCTACAGTCACTTGGTCGGGGCTATGGGGCATGGCTGTCTGTTAAGTTTACCCGGCGAGTATCCGCGTACGCTACGTGATTGCGACGGACTTTTGATCACATCAAAATTCCGTAGCAACCGATCAATTGAGACTGAACTGTTAGATTTATAACATTCAAATTAGTTATCTCATAACTACTTGTGGATTCTAAATATTGTATCACATTCCAGATAAATAGACAATGTTAAACTTTCCGATCGAATAATCAAACATCCAAGTTTTCCCAAATGGTTCTCAACACTTGAAATTAGTTTTAAAACATCCATCACATGCCACAGTACCAATGGTCCAGCCGTAGAAGGGTCAAGCCAACGCCTCACATGTGGCACGCCGTACTGCCGCAAAGCCAAAGGTTTAGAGGCAGTTCAAGACGGTCGGTCACATAATCGAGTTAAGGTTTGTTGTCTTCTAGAGTGTCCACCGCGTTACTTGCACGACTTAGAACGTTCTTAAACTACGGAAAAATCCAACACTTAGAAATTTTCCGGCAGGGGAAAAAGTGAGTTATTGATATCTGTTCGAACTTTTTAACACGTTCAAAAAATTACCCGGACAAACTAAACGAAGTTAAACTTTCCGATCGAATCAATGAGCTCCCAATACAACCCAGAAAACTCAATACTTGAGTGGAATTAAAAATTCCCAGAACAATTAAAAAGGACCTAAGAATAAATACCTGAAGTACCAGGGACCAAATCAAAATTTTGGCCGCGGAACCGCCGCCAAACCCTTGGTTTGGCCGCGGTTCCACGGTCACGTGAGCGCATTAATGGGCCGTACTGCACAGTAATTCTTAGATTTACCTGGTTAATTTTCTGAGTATTTTTAATATGAAAAATGTCAACTTTTGAAAAACATTCCAGAAACTAGGTTTTATCGGGTATTCGGAGTTCGATCGGACATTAAACTTCGCCTAGACTTCGCCTAAACCTTTAGCTTGGCTATGATACCACTGTAGGGTTACTAGGCACTCTAACAAGGTTCTACGAGGCATCAACCATGCCCGATTTAAAATTTAGCCGTACCGAACAACCCTAAACAAGATCTTTATACTAGAGATTAGGCGAAAACAAGCATGTTAAACACTTTAACACTAATTGAGAGAGATTACAACTTTTGTAGATCCGGTCCTTCACTTCTTAAGCTCCGTGTTGAGGTCCCTTCGCTGCGATCATCGTGCATCCGGACTCTCGAGAGGTTCCACGAAGAGAAAGGTGTAAGCTTGCTTCCGATTTTCGATAACAAAGATGATCTACCTTGAAGTTTCATTAACACAAGCTCTCACTCACTAAATGAAGTGAACACCCTCATCTAAATGGCAAGGGTAGATGAGGATGATGAAGTAGGATTTTTGCTCTCATTTGTTTTCTTATTCTCACTCACTTTCATCACAAAAAGCAAAGCAAGAAAGCTTTGCATCAAGGAAGAAGAAGAAGAAGAATAGTGAATCCTTTTGTGATGAATAATGAAAGTTATGATAAGGTTAGAAATGCAACCATGGTCAATATAACCTTTGTAGAGATTGAACTAGGGTTAAGAGTTTGGGTTGGGTTAAAGAATATCTTGCAAAATATCTACACAAATATCTTTGCACAAAACAAAATAAAACCTTCTAGAAGGTTCTAGAAAAGATTAACCCAAATCAAACCCTAAGCTCGTTTAATCTCCACTAAACATGTTGCATTAATAATCATAACATGTTACAATATTATATATCACATATATAATATTTATTGTAACAAAATAAAATAATACAATTAACATATATCGCAGATATAATAATGTATTACCCGGGTGAGAAAAAAATCTTTTAGTGAGCTTATATTAGTTAATGTAATTTAATATATCACATATATTATTATACATTAAATTATCGAATCAACGCTTGATCCGACAATCCGCCTATATCGCATATAACCGACTAATATATCATGTATCAGTTCATCGAATCAACACTTGACCCGATGACCCGGCTATATCACATATACCCGGCCGATATCTTATATCGTGAGAATCTAATACGGTATCACATACACGTATTGTTCTCGGTCCCGCACATATCACATATGTACTCCTACTCCGTTTTTCCTTAGTCAAGAAAGCTCTGCGTAGGACTCTAAAGAATCGTCAATACGCCAATAGTAGGGGATGATCATATCAAACACCCACAAACTGCAAGCGGTCAACTAAACGTAACAGCCACCCAGGTATTGAGCGATCAGAAGATCAACAAGTAAGCCTGCACATTCTCCTGCGAATCCAATCAGTAACACTCCCGTACAGTCCGGTCTCGTTGTCTGATATGTCGCATATCTCGCCTAGGGGTGGTAAACGTCAGACCCCAGTAGCTTGATAAGTCGTGTCGATATGAGGTCTATAACAGTTCGAGAAACTACTGATAACACTTACCAGTAAATATCCGCAACCCTGGCCAGGGATTTCCAGTTATAGCCAATCGAACACAGCGCAACATCAACTCCCTATACCGGGAGAAACGAATCCCCTCCTTTCGCTCATTTCCTCCATGTGATTCGGGACAGTACCTAAAAGCCACCTTTTTGCACGCCCTCTTGGACGTGATACGATGGAAATCAAAGCACAGTGGGAATCACACAAGACTCTATAACGATCTCGGGTCAACAGACTACTCTGTACCAGTGTCACCGGAGAACTGCCATCTGACGTGAGGTGTAATACCATCTGGGAGTTCTCGGCGAGTCCGTCCAGTGTACCCAGTCTCTACTGAGCACCCGTACACCATCCTTGATGTCAAACACCGATGGATATGGGATAATCCGTCGCCCATCATATGGGTCAAGATGCGTATACGCTAGTCTACTCTGGTGTATCGATGCCCTGTCTCGATACACCCTCAACTAGGAACAGTTATAGGATGTACTCGTCGATTACCGTGGCCCCACTAGTATGATCTCATCATAGTCCCAGTAGTCGCGAGTACATATCCTAAGGGCTTTACAACATGTAACATAGAGACAATCAAAATATATGTTAAGATAAAGTACAACCAGATAGCATACTATCATGTCGAGCAAGAAAGTCCTCCCTGTATATGTCCAAGCATCCATTACAATATACATCATATGTACAGTAATGGCCTCTAGGGCATACATATAAGTAACAATCTCCCACTTACACTAGGGCCATCTGTTGTAGTATCACATACCCAACAATTAGCTGTGGTTGAAGTATCTCATACTCAACCATCCCATAAAAGTCTCTACTGGGAAAAAGGCCTTTGTAAGTGGATTCGTGCTGTTGTCCTCTGTATCTACTCTCCTAATCTCGATCTCCCTGGAGATCAACAATCTCCATGATCAGGTGATACTGCCAAAGAATTATATCTGGATTTATGATGGGACGGGCATTCCTAGGCCAAAACCACAACTCCATTGTCACACAATGGCAGGAACTAAGTTCATCTCATGAGCATATATCTATCCAGACTGCCTCTTTGGTAGCATCCTTGGTAACGATGTATCTTGCCTTTAATCGTCTAGTAAGTCACGGTATCTAGCTTCGAACTCTTCCAACATACCGTCCCTGCACTGAGGGTAAAGACAATGCCTGCGACTGACATTCAGTCGTCCTTATCACCCTGGAACCTTTCCAGTGATTCTCCCCAGGATCGATTGATACCATCTCACTACAACTAGTGAGAATCCTAACATCCAATTAGATCTATCTCATAGATCCAAAACCCAGGATTTAGGAGGTATCACTTTGATCCTATATGGGGAATCCATGTGATAAGAGGAGATTGACCGAGCGTAGCATAGAAACTCCTTCCCTATCAAGAGTATGTCATCCACGTACTCTACGAGGATCACCACCATACTCCCTACTACCTTTTTGTATATACAAGGTTCATCTGTCATTTCGATGAAGTCAAACTCTTTGACTACCACATCAAAACAGACGTTCCAACTCCGCGAGACCTGATTTATCACATAAAACATCTTGCTCATGTTTCCGCTGCTCCCACTGTCAACGAAGCCCTCTGGCTGTGTACTTATAGATGCTCTCTTCCAAATAAATATTTAGAAAAGCTGTCATGACACCCAACCGCCAGATATCGTAGTCATGGTATCTAGCCGTGGCAAGTAGGATCTGGATGGACTTAAGCATAGCTTTGAAAGTCTCAACTTTTCCATGTACACCAAGTAATCTTCTCAAGATATACTTGCTCCTGATGGGGATTTAACCCTTCAGATAAAACAACCAAAGTCCATACTTTGTTGGTGTATAAGGATTCCATCTCAGATCGCTAAGCATCTAGACATTCTTACAGAGTCCCACTCCTGATGGCCTACTCGAAACTAGTTGGGTCATCATCTCATGATGCATTCCTCTCTTCCACTGTCATAGAGAAACCGAAGTATCTCTCAGGTGGGTGAGGAACCCTACTAGATCGGTGAAGAGGCTGAGGTTGTAACGTTTTAAAAATAATTAAATAAATAATTAAATGAATAAAATTGTTTAAGTGAATTTTATGAATTTCGGTAAAGTAAAATGTATTTTTCGTAAAATTAAACCGTGATTGTTTTTCATTATAATTTCAAAAATACATATTTTAATTATGTAATTACTAGTAAATGGTGTTTATTTAGCCACTTATAAATTTTTATTTTAATTAAATATTTTTCCTAAATTAAATATTTTAAATATTAACATAAGCTTTATTTTTTACACTAAATTAGTGTAAATTACAAATTTGAATGGTTTTAATTTGTAAAAATGAGCCATGGTATATTAGAATCAAGTGTGTAATATGCAAAATCTTTTCCAAAATCTCTCCATGGTTCTAGAAATTTCTAGGAAAAGGGTTAAATTGAAAAAGTTAGATAATAAAGGGTTTAAGTGAAAAAAATGCATTATTTATGAACTTTCTACACAATACCACATATTTTTTCTCTCTCTCCACCCTCCTCCCTCTCCATGGCCGGCCTCCCCTCCATGGGTAGCCCCAAAAATTTTCCCCCATCATTTTTGCATTAAAAATCATCAAAATTCATCAAAAATTCCAAAAATAAATCTCAAAAATCAACATTCAACCTCTACCATTTTCCTTTGACCTATTTAGCATGAAATTTGGAGATGGAAAGCATGCATTTTGGAGGCTCATTTCTTGTTTGGATTTCATATTTTGGGAGGTATAATTTCTTTTTTTTGATTTATTGTTTTAGATGTTTATTTAAGCTTAATTAGATTTAATGAATTAATTCTATGTTCTTTTTTTTAAAATGCAAGCTAGGGTTCTAAATTCAAGTTATGATTTTTAATAATTAATTAGGGTTATATTAGTTAGTTTAACACTTTATTATTAGGAAATCTTGCATGGTTATTGTTTAACAAATTGTTATTCAAAAATTGTTTTAAATTAGGAATTTAGTTAACTAGGTTTTTGCAAAATGTGGTTGTGGTTAATATAAAATTCTAATTTGGGTTGTTATCATTGGATTATAGTTTTAGTGGAAATATTAGCATGTTAATGGAAAGAAAAACTTAGTTTGATTGCTAGTTTATATGGTTAATTGATAAATTGTGATAAAAATTGCTAATTTTGTAAACTAGATTTTAGAAATTCCTATATAAATGAGATTAAAAATATAATTATGGTTTCATTATATCATTATCATCATGAATTGTGGTTTAAGTCATTAATTTATGCAAAATCATGTTTTGTGGTGGAATTGTGGTATTTTGCTCGAAAAATGTTAAAAATTGTTAAAAGTTGCAAACTAGAAATTTCAAATAAATGCAAAATTTTGTAATAAAAATAAAGTAAGGGGTTGTATAGTCTAGTTATGCTATTTAATGAGTTTTATAACCATTGGTTTCATTTAAATGTCAAGTTTTGATGAAAAACGGTAAATTGGCATTTTCGGGTTTTACGAAATCGGGCGATTTGATGGATTTTAGGGTTTCGATGGATTTAATCATGTTTTATAATATAAGTAATGTGTTTTAAAACTACGAGTTATTTGTTAATGTTTATCTCGATCCATCGGAGTTTGTACGCCGATATCGAGCGATATTTGGTGCTTTTGCGTGGACGGGACATAGGTTTTAACCTATGCTTGTTCCTTGTATCGTTTGACTTTCGTATGTGATTCAGTTTACGATGCTATTTATATGTTTGCGTTTAGGTACCCCTCATGTGGACTGCGGGCGATGAAGAGGAGGATGGCGACACTGTCTTCGGCAGACATGGACCAGGTGAGTAGATGTATATCTACGGGGGGAAGTCGGGTGGATGGCGTTTAGCACCCCTGCAACGTAGAATAGGAATGGTACTTAGTGACATTAGGAAACAAGATGTGACCCTAGTAGGACCCTAGTATTGACCCTAGGCTGGACTAAACTGATTTAGGAAAACCATATCAGAGGATGAGTACCTTGAAAGAGATTTGTAGGTTTCAGATAGAAACACACCCACGCACACACTGAAACTCGACATGGGGTATACGTGTATGTGTATATATATAGAACTAGGTATAGGTATATATATATATATATACAACACGTATATGTGATTCATTGATGTGATATGATATCCGAGGTATGATGAAATAGTGTAACTGGGCTTGATGCCGTGATTCTTGGCTATACAGTCGTATTAAGTGTTAGCGGATCATTAGAGAATGAGATAATGAACATGTATATTTAAATTATAAGGGGTAGTGATGATATTAAGGTACATGGGACTCTAAAATAGTACCCGAACTATAACTTGTGATTGATCACGATATGGGATATGTATGACTTAATCACAATATGATACATATGACATGATATTTCTGAGGATAAACTAATGATACTTATTATGATGGCAATGATATATGATTGATGTAGGCGATTACAGTTTAGCACCTTGATCATGAGATATGTTGGTAATGACATTATACGAATAATGAGACACCTAGGAGATACTTGACCCGTACCCCGATATTGGGATGCCGTACGATGGATTTTACCGTACGAGGCATAGATATGATGATTAATCCGCACTCTTGGTTCGAGGAAGCCGTACTTCGTACGTGACGTTATTGAGGCCGGATCATCGACTATTAGAGATATTGATTCAGACCTTAGGTAGACTCTTGTTTCTTATTGACTAGTTTCTTAGGTTAAGTTCTTTAGGAGGTTAGATGGACACTAGTTTAGGTTCGATTCATATAGTGATAGTTGTACCCGTATGTCGCAGAGGGGTGGATAATGCACATCTGTCTTTGCATTCATACTGTAATCATCATGGTGTATGTTCTTTCATATGTTGCTATAATCAGTATAAACTTTACCTGTTAGGACACCAGCACCATTACCGATGATGCGCATATTCCACGCACACTTATTTGCCGGCTCACACACATCATCATCGGTAATTGCTATGTCACGTACACTTTAGATCATATTGTCTTTTATGGATAGAATCAGTTAACAACTAGACCGATATAATATTGTGATTATTCTCTGATGTTAGTATAGACATGATATTTATTACTTAGACATTCATGCATTCATATTTTCATGTTATCATGCAGTATTATGGGCATATGCCGACACTTATCATATAGTTACTTATGATTTTAAGATTTGGATTTCTATGAGATTTCTGGATTTTGGGGAAAACCGCAAGAATATATAAACCAACTTCTCTCTCTCTCCTCTTCTCTTTTTTTAAAATAAGATGCGGTTTTCTCATGATGTATGTGTCGTCCACCATGAGATTTCATGTTTTCTGATGGATTTCGAGACCCGATTTGAGGAGTGGATGAACCGTCTCGGGTACATGGTGGGCCCGGTATGGTACCCCGGGGCAAGAAGATCGAGTTGTAGACGATGAGCCTGGCAGGGGAAGGCTACCTACCGGTGATGTCTGGCGCGGCGGATATCCGGAGGATACCGACCGTTGTCGTGAGATTTGATGATATGGGCTGATCCGGACTGACGGAGCCCGAGATATTGAGACTTGAGATTACATGTGTTGTGTCGATACTTGACACGGATTTCCATGGATTTCATTGTTGAGATTTCAGATTCTTATACACATTTTACTATGATAACAGCTAAAGATTTCTTATACAGATATTTCTGGATTTCAGGATTGGTTATTTTATATTCATGATGCATGCATATCCATTCATATGACATAGTATTATATGAGGCACTGACACGAGCACGGAGTATCTGCATTTACACATAGTTTTACCCTGCTATTACTAGATGATTGGGATTTAATAGTGTAATATTATGACCTAGGATAGCGTCGTGCATTCGATTTCTTTTCGTAGATGTCTTCTACTCACGAGTTGGCAACTCACCCCCGTTGTGCCAAATTTTATTACAGGTTCGATGTACAGGTTTCCCTGGCAGCTTGCTGGCACATCTTTTCTTCAGGGTGATTTGCACGGTAGGTTGGTTCACTTGTATCTGAACCACCATTGTATTTTTTATTCTTTCATTTGTATCTAGTAAGCTCCATCAACCATACTTGTATTACTTGATAAGTTTATTGGACCAGTCTTTTATTTCGACCTTAAAGTCGCGCATGTTTTATTCTGATATGGTGGTTTTGTTTTCTTTGAGTTTTGAGCCTCGCCCGTTGGCGTTGTATATTATTGTGCTTGTTGTGGTTGTTTCCGCCTGTTGGCGTTGATGCTAGCACCCGTTTGGGGATGCTTTTTATTGTTTATTTATATTATACTTGTTGTACCCGTCTGGGGGCCAGTTTTTACAGAGGAGGCTCTGACGAAATTTTTGGGAAAAATTGCTGATATTTTTAAACTTGTTTTTCTTCATGTTCTTTTACTTCTTCTTCTTCTTTATGGTTTAGATTTCTGGGCTTCTGCTTACTTAGGTTATGTTGCGCCTCTAGATGCTTCGTAATCTAAGTGCCGGTCACGTTCCGTACTTTCGGGTCGTGACAAAGTTGGTATCAGAGCGCTAGGTTTAACCTTGTATAAGTCTAGGTGACCCTTGGTTGATGGAGTAGGCGATTTAGGTAGAGTAATGTACCGTGGATATGGTCCGCGGCATACTTACGATACGCTACTCTGCTTAAGGAGCCTTAGGATGTACATTGTTTGCACCGTATTTCATTCGTTCCTTTGATCTGTCTTCGTCGATGTCAGATGGTGGTTTCTGTTACCACGGGCAGAGGGAGCTGCGGCTCGAATGCGATAACCATTAGAGTATTGGTTATTATTGAGGATTGAAGTATTGTTTAGCGTGCGGATGAAGGGTATTCACATGCCGTCCGGATGAAATTAAAGGGTTCGAACGATTATCAGAAAACCATTTTCCCAAGTTTAAAGTATTCGGAAGAACATGCAGGTATTTCGATGGACCATCTAGAAGAATGAAACCCTAACTCGACATAATGACTACGAGAACGCCCTTGAACCTTAGGGTTTACGGCAGTTCCGCGGTGCCATTAGTGAGGCTTGGGTTTGCCCTTCTACGGCTGGATCATCGATGCTGGGGTATGTACCGGATATTTTTAAACTGTACTTGAGTGTTGAGCTCTCGGGGAATTATGGGATTTTGATGGATCGATCGAAAAGTTTAATGTAGTTCGGATATCAAGTGAAGGGATCGGCTATGTGGGAGGCTCTAGACATGAGTATTGCCGTTGGTAGCGCAGTCAGCACACCTATGAAAGAACGAGTTTGAAGCAGTCGACATCAGAGAAAAGAGGCGCACATTGACGATAGTGTTTACGATTGTGATTTAGTGATTTGAATTTCATATTTTCGTTGATTGGACTTTTGTATTTTGAGGACTTTGTTCTACGATTGGTATTTCATGTGTGTACTTTCATTCTATCTGTGTTTCATATATCAGTTGTATTTATGTTGTTTAGTACACACCCAGTACACTTGATTTGGTTTTATATATATTGAGATTTTTGATTTGATTTCGTGCATAGGGGTTACACATGATTTTGACATATGTTTCGACCTAGTTTTCATGCATTTTTGTACTGTGATTTTGATTTTAATATTCGATGTATGTTTTCGTGCACCATGTGCACCTGATTAGGATTCTTGCTCATACTTGGCGCACTTGATGCGATTTCGTGCACACCAGATGCACTAAATCGGGGTTTTGTGCAGATTAGATGCACCTGATATTGAGTCGTGCACGCCCGTTGCACTTGACAGATGTTTTTGGTGCACACCTGTTGCACTTAGTTTTGTTTTTGTGTGTATTCATGGTATCTTTAGTTGGTTTCGATTTCAGTGCGCACCGGACGCACATGATATTTTTATGATGTGATTGGGATTGATTTCAGTTTGAGCAGTATGTTTTGATAGTCATTATTATTTGATTTAGTAATCAGGCAGGACGTGTATGTTAAATAAAAGATATATATATAGATATTTTTTTAAATTAAACGTCCGCTACTTATACCGTGACACGTGCATTGCACGGCGATTTTCAAGAGGGGTTTTTTGTATGCTTCTTTATTATGAGGTTTAGGCGATTTTACTAGGATGCGAACTATATATAAGTTATAGATTGATGTATATTATGATGGTTTTCACATTGGGTTATGATATTTTATTCTCGCCATAACTCCGATGATTGCGTTATGCTTGACGGAGTTGATTTTTGTTATGTATTGATGATTTCGGAGCCCCGACGATTTGAGTGTTTTGCTAAATATTTTAGTATTTGGAGGGGGGTTTTAATTTAAATTCGGGGACCGAATTTCTTAAAGGGGGGAAGATTATAAGGTTTTAAAAATAATTAAATAAATAATTAAATGAATAAAATTGTTTAAGTGAATTTTATGAATTTCGGTAAAGTAAAATGTATTTTTCGTAAAATTAAACCTTGATTGTTTTTCATTATAATTTCAAAAATACATATTTTAATTATGTAATTACTACTAAATGGTATTTATTTAGCCACTTATAAATTTTTATTTTAATTAAATATTTTTCCTAAATTAAATATTTTAAATATTAACATAAGCTTTATTTTTTACACTAAATTAGTGTAAATTACAAATTTGAATGGTTTTAATTTGTAAAAATGGGCCATGGTATATTAGAATCAAGTGTGTAATATGCAAAATCTTTTCCAAAATCTCTCCATGGTTCTAAAAATTTCTAGGAAAAGGGTTAAATTGAAAAAGTTAGATAATAAAGGGTTTAAGTGAAAAAATGCATTATTTATGAACTTTCTACACAATACCACACATTTTTTCTCTCTCTCCACCCTCCTCCCTCTCCATGGCCGGCCTCCCCTCCATGGCCGGCCTCCCCTCCATGGGTAGCCCCAAAAATTTCCCCCCATCATTTTTGCATTAAAAATCATCAAAATTCATCAAAAATTCCAAAAATAAATCTCAAAAATCAACATTCAACCTCTACCATTTTCCTTTAACCTATTTAGCATGAAATTTGGAGATGGAAAGCATGCATTTTGGAGGCTCATTTCTTGTTTGGATTTCATATTTTGGGAGGTATAATTTCTTTCTTTTGATTTATTGTTTTAGATGTTCATTTAAGCTTAATTAGATTTAATGAATTAATTCTATGTTCTTTTTTTTAAAATGCAAGCTAGGGTTCTAAATTCAAGTTATGATTTTTAATAATTAATTAGGGTTATAGTAGTTAGTTTAACACTTTTATTATTAGGAAATCTTGCATGGTTATTGTTTAACAAATTGTTATTCAAAAATTGTTTTAAATTAGGAATTTAGTTAATTAGGTTTTTGCAAAATGTGGTTGTGGTTAATATAAAATTCTAATTTGGGTTGTTATCATTGGATTATAGTTTTAGTGGAAATATTAGCATGTTAATGGAAAGAAAAACTTAGTTTGATTGCTAGTTTCTATGGTTAATTGATAAATTGTGATAAAAATTGCTAATTTTGTAAACTAGATTTTAGAAATTCCTATATAAATGAGATTAAAAATATAATTATGGTTTCATTATATCATTATCATCATGAATTGTGGTTTAAGTCATTAATTTATGCAAAATCATGTTTTGTGGTGGAATTGTGGTATTTTGCTTGAAAAATGTTTAAAATTGTTAAAAGTTGCAAACTAGAAATTTCAAATAAATGCAAAATTTTGTAATAAAAATAAAGTAAGGGGTTGTATAGTCTAGTTATGCTATTTAATGAGTTTTATAACCATTGGTTTCATTTAAATGTCAAGTTTGGATGAAAAACGGCAAATTGGCATTTTCGGGTTTTACGAAATCGGGCGATTTGATGGATTTTAGGGTTTCGATGGATTTAATCATGTTTTATAATATAAGTAATGTGTTTTAAAACTACGAGTTATTTGTTAATGTTTATCTCGATCCATCGGAGTTTGTACGCCGATATCGAGCGATATTTGGTGCTTTTGCGTGGACGGGACATAGGTTTTAACCTATGCTTGTTCCTTGTATCGTTTGACTTTCGTATGTGATTCAGTTTACGATGCTATTTATATGTTTGCGTTTAGGTACCCCTCACGTGGACTGCGGGCGATGAAGAGGAGGATGGCGACACTGTCTTCGGCAGACATGGACCAGGTGAGTAGATGTATATCTACGGGGGGAAGTCGGGTGGATGGCGTTTAGCACCCCCGCAACGTAGAATAGGAATGGTACTTAGTGACATTAGGAAACAAGATGTGACCCTAGTAGGACCCTAGTATTGACCCTAGGCTGGACTAAACTGATTTAGGAAAACCATATCAGAGGATGAGTACCTTGGAAGAGATTCGTAGGTTTCAGATAGAAACACACCCACGCACACACTGAAACTCGACATGGGGTATACGTGTATGTGTATATATATAGAACTAGGTATAGGTATATATATATATACAACACGTATATGTGATTCATTGATGTGATATGATATCCGAGGTATGATGAAATAGTGTAACTGGGCTTGATGCCGTGATTCTTGGCTATACAGTCGTATTAAGTGTTAGCGGATCATTAGAGAATGAGATAATGAACATGTATATTTAAATTATAAGGGGTAGTGATGATATTAAGGTACATGGGACTCTAAAATAGTACCCGGACTATAACTTGTGATTGATCACGATATGGGATATGTATGACTTAATCACAATATGATACATATGACATGATATTTCTGAGGATAAACTAATGATACTTATTATGATGGCAATGATATATGATTGATGTAGGCGATTACAGTTTAGCACCTTGATCATGAGATATGTTGGTAATGACATTATACGAATAATGAGACACCTAGGAGATGCTTGACCCGTACCCCGATATTGGGATGCCGTACGATAGATTTTACCGTACGAGGCATAGATATGATGATTAATCCGCACTCTTGGTTCGAGGAAGCCGTACTTCGTACGTGACGCTATTGAGGCCGGATCACCGACTATTAGAGATATTGATTCAGACCTTAGGTAGACTCTTGTTTCTTATTGACTAGTTTCTTAGGTTAAGTTCTTTAGGAGGTTAGATGGACACTAGTTTAGGTTCGATTCATATAGTGATAGCTGTACCCGTATGTCGCAGAGGGGTGGATAATGCACATCTGTCTTTGCATTCATACTGTAATCATCATGGTGCATGTTCTTTCATATGTTGCTATAATCAGTATAAACTTTACCTGTTAGGACACCAGCACCATTACCGATGATGCGCATATTCCACGCACACTTATTTGCCGGCTCACACACATCATCATCGGTAATTGCTATGTCACGTACACTTTAGATCATATTATCTTTTATGGATAGAATCAGTTAACAACTAGACCGATATAATATTATGATTATTCTCTGATGTTAGTATAGACATGATATTTATTAGTTAGACATTCATGCATTCATATTTTCATGTTATCATGCAGTATTATGGTCATATGCCGACACTTATCATATAGTTACTTATGATTTTAAGATTTGGATTTCTATGAGATTTCTGGATTTTGGAGAAAACCGCAAGAATATATAAACCAACTTCTCTCTCTCTCCTCTTCTCTTTTTTTAAAATAAGATGCGGTTTTCTCGTGATGTATGTGTCGTCCACCATGAGATTTCATGTTTTCTGATGGATTTCGAGACCCGATTCGAGGAGTGGATGAACCGTCTCGGGTACATGGTGGGCCCGGTATGGTACCCCGGGGCAAGAATATCGAGTTGTAGACGATGAGCCTGGCAGGGGAAGGCTACCTACCGGTGATGTCTGGCGCGGCGGATATCCGGAGGATACCGACCGTTGTCGTGAGATTTGATGATATGGGCCGATCCGGACTGACGGAGCCCGAGATATTGAGACTTGAGATTACATGTGTTGTGTCGATACTTGACACGGATTTCCATGGATTTCATTGTTGAGATTTCAGATTCTTATACACATTTTACTATGATAACAGCTAAAGATTTCTTATACAGATATTTCTGGATTTCAGGATTGGTTATTTTATATTCATGATGCATGCATATCCATTCATATGACATAGTATTATATGAGGCACTGACTCGAGCACGGAGTATCTGCATTTACACGTAGTTTTACCCTGCTATTACTAGATGATTGGGATTTAATAGTGTAATATTATGACCTAGGATAGCATCGTGCATTCGATTTCTTTTCGTAGATGTCTTCTACTCACGAGTTGGCAACTCACCCCCGTTGTGCCAAATTTTATTACAGGTTCGATGTACAGGTTTCCCTGGCAGCTTGCTGGCATATCTTTTCTTCAGGGTGATTTGCACGGTAGGTTGGTTCACTTGTATCTGAACCACCATTGTATTTTTAATTCTTTCATTTGTATGTAGTAAGCACCATCAACCATACTTGTATTACTTGATAAGTTTATTGGACCAGTCTTTTATTTCGACCTTAGAGTCGCGCATGTTTTATTCTGATATGGTGGTTTTGTTTTCTTTGAGTTTTGAGCCTCGCCCGTTGGCGTTGTATATTATTGTGCTTGTTGTGGTTGTTTCCGCCTGTTGGCGTTGATGCTAGCACCCGTTTGTGGATGCTTTTTATTGTTTATTTATATTATACTTGTTGTACCCGTCTGGGGGCCAGTTTTTACAGAGGAGACTCTGACGAAATTTTTGGGAAAAATTGCTGATATTTTTAAACTTGTTTTTCTTCATGTTCTTTTACTTCTTCTTCTTCTTTATGGTTTAGATTTCTGGGCTTCGGCTTACTTAGGTTACGTTGCGCCTCTAGATGCTTCGTAATCTAAGTGCCGGTCACGTTCCGTACTTTCGGGTCGTGACAGGTTCGTTGGAAACTATTGAATCCTTTGGTTCTACCAAATCATCAGCTGCAGTTTGTATAGCTGGAACCTTTCCAGTTCTACCTCATGACCAATAATTTCTTCACAAAAAATTCCTTTTCACAAAGGTGGCATGCTGAGAAACAAAACATCTTTTGTTCCTCGGTTTGGTAGAAGATATTCCCTTGCGAATGCTTGGGATATCCAACAAACTTCCACAGAACTGACTTTGCCTTGAGCTTGTCCGGATTTTGCTTTTAGACATAGGCTGGACAACCCCAAATCTTAACAAACTTAAGATATGGGCTCTTTCCATTCCATATCACATATGAAGTGGTAGGCAACTGATTTGATAGGAACCCTATTCAATAGGTATGCAGCTTCTCAAGTGCATAACTCCCAAAAGGAAATAGGAAACTCAGTAGTACTCATCATAGAGCGCACCATATCTAATAGGGTGAAATTGCTCCGCCCTGATATACCGACGTGCTGTGGTGCATACGGAGGAGTAATGCTGAGAGAGAATCTCATTCTCCTTTAGAATAGTCCAAGAATTCCGTGCTTAAGTATTCTCCTCCCTGATCTCATCAAAGGACACAACACTTATACCCGTTTTTGGTTCTCTACTTCTAACTTATATTCTGTGAATATCTCAAAAGGTTCGGACTTGTGTTTCAATAGGAACATATGTCTGAATCTTGAGAGATAATCAGAGAATGTAATGAAGTACAAAGAACCGGTCCTGGTATATGTAGACAGGGGACATTCATACATCAACATGTATCAATCCTAAGAGTTCATTAACTCTTTCTCTGTTTCCAATAAACAGAGCCATGGCCATCTTATCTTTGTGACATGACCGGCAAGTTTCACAACATGTAAATTCAAACAAATTTAAATATGCATCTAAATGTAACTTCAGCTAGTCGGGTCACAATGATATGACCTAGTCTACAATACCTCAAGAAGGATTCGTTCATTTCTGAAGTCTTCCTCTTATGTGTGTTCTGTATATTAAGAACTGTTGTTTGATTTAGAACGTCTATGCTTTTAGATAACGTGTCTGAACCGATCAACTCTTGATATAGGAAATGTTCAAAACATTATCCAACAATACAAAATTAAATCCTTCCTTATTAATAAAGAGACTGATATTATGTTGTATATCTGGTTTGGTATCTAATAACATTCATTTAGAATCAATGTATTTGCTAATACAGGGTGATAACTACCATCAGACTTAGCTGCAACACTTGCACCATTTTCTATCTCATGAAATTTATCACCCGTTCTCAGTTCTCTACCTATTTGTAGCCCATGTAACAAATTACATATGTGGGATCCTGATCCGGTATCAAATACCCAGGACGTAAAGGATATTTGAGAAACTGTTCTGTGTAATGAACACACCCGAAGAAGACGCATCAACATGTACTTTCTTCGTTTGGGCGGCACGGGAATTTTGGTAATCCCCAATTTCCTCCTCTGTCTTATAACAATTATAAGTTGGAGCGGAACCAACGTTCCTTAGCGCAGTATAACATGTGGGTTCGGTCAATACATCCGTATTATTATCTTGATTAAGGCGTGACATAGTCGTAACCAGGAGAGAGAGAGAAGAAAACACTCAGCGTGCGCTTTTACAAAATTAGATTGGTTATCAATTTATCTAATCAGGATGTCTCCCATTGTTTTAGTCAAATCTTCCTTCAAACCCTAAAAGGAAAGACTGGCCGGGATTAATTACACTATACAAGTTCGCCAATCTTTCAGCCAGGCCAGTGCCGATACTTTGAGAGAGGTTCCCCGTGCTTTCGCACGGACCTAATTAAAATAAACCTCGTTTTCCCAAGGGCGTAACCCCGTTGACACTTTTATAGACACCTACTTGATCGGCTAATTGTAATGTATAAAACTCTCCCAGGAGTAACTCTTACTCGCAGCGGGTATCAGGATCCAACTATCTCATAGAAGGTATGCAATCTCATTGCAAATTTCAACACTTGAAATTCCCAATAATATTTTACCCCTAGCAGCTATATGACCTTAACATAGTCAACAAATCATAAGTGCTAGTCAAGTTCAACTCGTCATTTCCCGATTGAATTAAACCCACCCGCACGACCCTTAACATAGTCAACAAAGTCGTACGACTACCCTAATCCAATCGCATCATATGCTTATACAGATTAGCACTAATCAGCTACCGCACACTATGCCTTAACATAGTCAACAAACGTAGCACGAATACTAACTAGTACTTATCTGAAATGACGGAGAGCTACGACAGGTTTTCAAGAAAACCTTTTGCGTAATGAACTTGATATCGTTGTAGAATCGAGTGATTTTAAATGGAGTGTTTTTTAGGCTTTTCTAGTTTTGCTAAAGGGGTCACTCCCGGTGAAGGGATCGTCGGCCCTTTTCTCATCGAATAAGGTGCAGGATATTTCATAAATATCACTATGCAAAGCAAGAACTATAGAAGCAATCAAAAGACAAACCGAGTTTGTAACATCTGCTAGTTTCACTAAAGAGGTCACTCCTGGTGAAGAGATCTCCGTTCTTTCCTTATCAAATAAGATGCTGGATGTTCTACAAGGAACACCGCTATCCAAAGCAAGAACTAGAGATACCAGTTTTTAAACAAGTTTCTATAACATCTTAGGTTTCTTTTATTTCATTAATCTCATTAATGAAGTCCCATTTCATTATGCTTCACAAGCATCACATTTGAAACGAAATCTGCAATATAATATATATCTCATGTATATAATATAAACATTCTTCTCAGGCAGTAATATGATCTCATCACAGAATATTGCAGTAGAAGAACATATATGAAATATTGGATATACTAGGATGTCCGTGTTTTTAATACGAGCCTGTATAAAACACGGATTCCACGGTCGCGATGAATAGACAAACCCACATCCCTAGACCCCTACGAGAGCGGCAAGCAACACTGCCAATTCTAGGGTTAGGAGACCCGGTCTCGACTTCTTGAGATGGTCTCCCACTGGACCCTAGAACCCGGTTACTTATGCTCCCCGCCTTGGGTCTACCTAATGCGGAAAAGTAAATAATATACAATGGTGACATCATCCTCAGCCCGGAAGTGCCCCAATAAAAGAATATTACATACAAATGAATTTTACATGAATGAAAAAGAAAAACTCTCATCTCACATAAAACCCCCGGCAATTCAAACACGACGATCCAATATAATATATCAAAGCAACACATAATATCACATATCATCAACGTAAGCAAGTATGCGTATCCTGATTGTCGTTGATGTATAGCAACGAAGCCGGCGATACACCACATATTACGCTTACGATCGCAGAAAATAAAGTGTCAAAGTACAACAGTTGGAATCCGCAACCTCCTTAGACATCGCATGCCTAACCCAATGAATTCCTTAGATATCTCATGCCTAACAATTATAAACCCTGCATTTTAGTCTCAATTATCGAAAACAATTTTCAATATCTGGTCGGGCAATTCAACAAGATTCCCGATATCCTGATCGAATGCTCATCGCAAACTTTAGCAGACGGCCGCACCCCCGATACCGTCGACAAAGTGCACTAAGGCGGAACACCGTTACCGCGAGTACCCGAACGGATGCTTTTGGCGACGGGGTTCTCCTACAGTCACTTGGTCGGGGCTTTGGGGCGTGGCTGTCTGTTAAGTTTACCCGGCGAGTATCCGCGTACGCTACGTGATTGCGACGGACTTTTGATCACGTCAAAATTCTGTGGAAACCGATCAATTGAGACTGAACTGCTAGATTTATAACATTCAAATTAGTTATCTCATAACTACTTGTGGATTCCAAATATTGTATCACATTCCAGATAAATAGATAATGTTAAACTTTCCGATCGAATAATCAAATACCCAAGTTTTCCCAAATAGTTCTCAACACTTGAAATTAGTTTAAAAACATCCATCACATGCCACAGTACCAATGGTCCAGCCGTAGAAGGGTCAAACCAATGCGAGAATATAATACGGTATCTCATATCGCATTATCCTCGGTCCTGCACATATCACATATGTGCCCCTACTCCATTTTGCCTGAGTCAAGAAACCTCTGTGTAGGACTCTAAAGAATCGTCAATTCGCCGGCCGTAGGTGATGATCATATCAAACACCCACAAGCTGCAAGCGGTCAGCTAAACGTAACAGCCACCTAGGTATTGAGCGCTCAGAAGATCAACAAGCAAGCCTATAAATTCTCCTGCGAATCCAATCAGTAACACTCCCGTACAGTCCGGTCTCGTCGTCTGATATGTCGTATATCTCGCCTAGGGGTGGTAAACGTCAGAACCCTGTAGCTTGATAAGCCATGTCGATATGAGGTCTATAACAGTTCGAGAAACTACTGATAACACTTAACAGTAAATCTCCGCAACCCTGTCCAGGGATTTCCAGTTATAGCCAATCGAACACAGCGCAACATCAACTCCCTATACCGGGAGAGACGAAACCCCTCCTATCGCTCATTGCCTCCATGTGATTCGGGACTGTACCCAAAAGCCACCTTTTTGCATACCCTCTTGGACGTGGTATGATGGAAATCAAAACACAGTGGGAATCACACTCTATGACGATCTTGGGTCAACAGACTACTCTGTACCAGTGTCACCGGAGAACTGCCATCTGACGTGAGGTATAATACCATCTGGGAGTTCTCGGCGAGTCCGTCCAGTATACCCAGTTTCTACTGAGCACCCGTACACCATCCTTGATGTCAAACACCGATGGATATGGGATCATCCATCGCCCATCATATGGGTCAAGATGCGTATACGCTAGTCTATTCTGGTGTATCGATGCCCTGTCTCGATATACCCTCGACTAGGAACAGTTATAGGATGTACTCGTCGATTACCGTGGCCCCACTAGTATGATCTCATCATAGTCCCAGTAGTCGAGTACATATCCTAAGGGCTTTATCAATATGTAACATAGAGACAATCAGAGTACATGTTAAGATAAAGTACAACCAGATAGCATACTATCATGTCGAGCAAGAAAGTCCTCCCTATATATGTCCAAGCATCCATTACAATATACATCGTATGTACAGTAATGGCCTCTAAGGCATACATATAACTAACAATCTCCCACTTGCACTAGGGCCATCTGTTGTGGTATCACATACCCAACAATTTGCTGTGATTAAAGTATCTCATACTCAACCATCCCATAAAAGGCTCTGCTGGGAAAAAGGCCTTTGTGAGTGGATCCACGCAGTTGTCCTTTGTGTCTACTCTCCTAACCTCAATCTCTCAGGAGATCAACCATCTCCATGATCAGGTGATACTGCCTAAGAATTATATCTGGATTTCTGATGGGACGGGGGTTCCTTGGCTAAAGCCACAACTCCATTGTCACACAATGGTAGGAACGAAGTTCATCTCATGAACTTATATGTATCCAGACTGCCTCTTTGGTAGCATCTTTAGTAAGGATGTATCTTGTCTTTAATCGTCTAGTAAGTCGCGATATCTAGCTTGGAACTCTTCTAACATACCATCCCTCCACTGAGGGTAAAGACAATGCCTGCGACTGGCATTCAGTCGTCCTTATCACCCTGGAACCTTTCCAGTGATTCTCCCCAGGATCGATTGATACCATCTCACTACAACTAGTGAGTATCCTAACATCCAATTAGATCTATCTCATAGATCCAAAACCCAGGATTTAGGAGGTATCACTTTGATCCTATATGGAGAATCCTTGTGATAAGCGTAGATTTACCGAGCGTAGTATAGGAAACTCCTTCCCTATCAAGAGTATTTCATCCACGTACTCTACGAGGATCACCACCATACTCTCTACTACCTTTTTTTATCTACAAGGTTCATCTACCATTTTGATGAAGTCAAACTCTTTGACTACCACATCAAAACAGATGTTCCAACTCTGTGATGCCTGCTTTATCATATAAAATATCTTGCACACATTTCCGCTGCTCCCACTATGTACGAAGCCCTCTGGCTGTATACTTATAGACGCTCTCTTCCAAATCATCATTTAGAAAAGCAGTCATGACACCCAACCGCCAGATATCGTAGTCATGGTATGTAGCCGTGGCAAGTAGGATCTGGATGGACTTAAGCATAGCTTTGAAAGTCTCAACTTTTCCATATACACCAAGTAATCTTCTCAAGATATACTTGCTCCTGATGGGGATTTAACCCTTCAGATAAAGCAACAAAAGTGTATACTTTGTTGGTGTATAAGGATTCCATCTCAGATCGCTAAGCATCCAGCCATTCTTACAGAGTCCCACTCTTGATGGCCTGCTCGAAACAAGTTGGGTCATCATCTCATGATGCAATCCTCGCTCCTACTATCATAGAGAAACCGAAGTATCTCTCAGGTGGGTGAGGAATCTTACTAGATCGGCAGAGAGGCTGAGATTCGTTGGAATCTATTGAATCCTTTGGTTCTACCAAATCATCTGCTGTAGTTTGTATAATTGGAACTCTTTCCAGTTCTACCTCATGACCACTAATTTCTTCACAAAAAATTCCCTTTCACAAAGGTGGCATGTTGAGAAACAAAATATATTTTGTTCCTCGGTTAGGTAGAAGATATTCCCTTGCATATGCTTGGGATATCCAACAAACTTCCACAGATCTGACTTTGCCTCGAGCTTGTCCGGATTTTGCTCTTTAGACATAGGCCGGACAACCCCAAATCTTAACTTACTTAAGATATAGGCTCTTCCCATTCCATATCACATATGAAGTGGTAGGCAACTGATTTGATTTGAACCCTATTCAATAGGTATGCAGATTCTCAAGTGCAAAACTCCCAAAAGGAAATAGGAAACTCAGTAGTACTCATCATAGAGCGCACCATATCAAATAGGGTGTGATTGCTCCGCCCCGATACACCGACGTGCTGTGGTGTATACGGAAGCGTAATGCTGAGAGAGAATCTCATTCTCCTTTAGAATAGTCCAGGAATTCCATGCTCAAGTATTCTTCTCCTTGATCTCATCAAAGGACATAATACTTATACCCGTTTTTGGTTCTCTACTTCTAACTTACAATCTGTGAATATCTCAAAAGGTTCAGACTTGTGTTTCAACAGGAACATATGTCCGAATCTTGAGAGATAAACAGTGAATGTAATGAAGTATAAAGAACCGGTCTTGGCATGTGTAGACAGGGGACCTTACATACATCATCATGTATCAATCCTAAGAGTTCACTAACTCTTTCTCGGTTTCCAATAAACAGAGCCGTAGTCATCTTATCTTTGTGACATGACCAGTAAGTTTCACAAGATGTAAATTCAAACAATTTAAATATGCATCTTAATGTAACTTCAGCTAGTCGGGTCGCATTGATATGACCTAGTCTATAATGCCTCAAAAAGGATTCGTTCATTTTTGAACTTTTCCTCTTGTGTGTGTTCTGTACATTAAGAACTGTGGTTTGATTTAGAACGTCAATGCTTTTAGATAACGTGCCTGAACCGATCAACTCTTGATATAGGAAATGTTCAAAACATTATCCAATAATACAAAATTATATCCTTCTTTACTAATAAAGAGACTAATATGATGTTGTATATCAGGTTCGGTATCTAACAACATTCGTTCAGAATCAATATATTCTGGTAATATAGGGTGATAGTGACCAACAGACTTGGCTGCAACACTTGCACCGTTTCTATCTAATGAAACTTGTCACCCGATCTCAGTTCTCTACCTATCTGTAGCCCATGTAACAAATTACATATATGGGATCCTGATCCGGTATCTCATACCCAGGACGTGAAGGATACTGAGAAACAGTTCTGTGTAATGAACACACCCGAAGAAGATGCATCAACATGCACTTTCTTCGTTTGGGTGGCACGGGAAATCTGGTATTCCCCAATTTCCTGCTCTGTCTTATAACAATTATAAGTTGGAGCGGGACCAACGTTTCCTAGCGCAGTATAACAAGTGGGTTCGGTCAAATACATCTGTTTTATTATCTTGATTAAGGCGTGACATAGTCGTAACCAAGAGAGAGAGAAGAAAACACTCAGCGTGCGCATTTACAAGATTAGAGTTGTTATCAATTTATCTAATCAGGATGTCTCCCACTGTTTTAGTCAAATCTACCTTCAAACCCTAAAAGGAAAGACTAGCCGGGATTAATTACATCCTACAAGTTCGCCAATCTTTCAGTCAGGCCAGTGCCGGTACTTTGAGGGAGGTTCCCCATGCTTTCGTACGGACCTAATTAAAGTAAAACTCATTTTCCCAGGGGCGTAACCCTGTTAACACCTTTCTAGACACCTACTTGATCGGCTAATTGTAATGTGTAAAACTCTCCCAGTAGTAACTCTTACTCGCAGCGGGTATCGGGATCCAACTATCTCATAGAAGTTATGCAATCTCATTAAAAATTTCAACACTTGAAATTCCTGATAATATTTTGCCTCTGGCATCCTATGACCTTGACGAATGCCAAACCGCCCATAGTCCGCTAGTCAAGTTCAACCAGTACATTTCCTGATTGAATTGAACCCACCCGCATGACCCTTGACGAATGCCAAACAACGCCGTACGAATACCCTAATCCAATCGCATCGTATGCTAGCAGATAAGCACTAGTTAGCTACCGTACACTACGCCTTGACGAATGCCAAACTACCGCAGCACGAATACTAAGTAGTACTTATCTGAAATGACGGAGGGCTACGACAGGTTTTTAAGAAAACCTTTTGCGTAATGAACTTGATATCGTTGTAGAATCGAGTGATTTTAAATGGAATGTTTTTGAGGCCTTTTCTAGTTTTGCTAAAGAGGTCACTCCCGGTGAAGGAATCGTCGGCTCTTTCCTTATCGAATAAGGTGCAGGATATCTCACAAATACCGTTGTGCAAAGCAAGAACTATAAAAGCAATCAAAAGACAAACCAAGTTTGTAGTATCTACTAGTTTCACTAAAGAGGTCACTCCCGGTGAAGGGATCTCGGCTCTTTCCTTATCGAATAAGGTGCTGGATGTTCTATAAGGAACACCGCTATGCAAAGCAAGAACTAGAGCTACCAGTTTTTAAACAAGTTTCTACAACATTTTTAGGTTTCTTTTATTTCATTAATCTCATTAATGAAGTCCCATTTTATTATACTTCAAACGAATAACATTTGAAACGAAATCTGCAATATAACATATATCTCATATATATAATATAAACATTCGTCTCAGGCAGTAATATGATCTCATCACAGAACATTACAGCAAAAGAACATATATGAAATATTGGATATATTAGGACGTCCGTGTTTTAATACAAGCCTGTATAAAACACGGATTCCACGGTCGCGATGAATAACAAAACCCACATCCCTAGACCCCTACGAGAACGGCAAGCAACACTGCCAATTCTAGGGTTAGGAGACCCGGTCTCGACTCCTCGAGATGGTATCCCACTGGACCCTAGAACCAGGTTACTTGTGCTCCCTGCCTTGGGTCTACCTAATGCGGAAAAGTAAATAATATACAATGGTGACATCATCCTCAGCCCGGAAGTACCCCAATAAAAGAATATTACTTACAAATGAATTTTACATGAATGAAAAAGAAAAACTCTCATCTCACATAAAACCCCCGGCTATTCAAAACACGACGATCCAATATAACATATCACAGCAACACATAATATCTCATATCATCAACGTAAGAAAGTATGCGTATCCCGATTGTCGTTGATGTATAGCAACAAAACGGCGATACACCACATACTACGCTTACGGTCGCAGAAAAGAAAGTGTAAAATTACAACAGTTGGAATCTGCAACCTCCTTAGACTTCTCATGCCTAACCAAATGAATTCCTTAGACATCGCATGCCTAACAATTATAAACCCCACACTTTAGTCTTATTATCGAAAACTCTTTTCAATATCAAGTCGGGCAATTCAACAAGATTCCCGACATCCTGATCGAATACTCGTCGCAAACTTTAGTAGACGGCCGCACCCCCGATGCCGTCGATGAAGTGCACTAAGGCGGAACACCGCTGCCGCGAGCACCCAAACGGATGCTTTTGGCAACGGGGTTCTCCTACAGTCACTTGGTCGGGGCTATGGGGCGTGGCTGTCTGTTAAGTTTACCCGGCGAGTATCCGCGTACGCTACGTGATTACGATGGACTTTTGATCACATCAAAATTCCATGGCAACCGATCAATTGAGACTGAACTGCTAGATTTATAACATTCAAATTAGTTATCTCATAACTACTTGTGGATTCCAAATATTGTATCACAATCCAGATAAATAGACAATGTTAAACTTTCCGATCGAATAATCAAACACCCAAGTTTTCCCAAATAGTTCTCAACACTTGAAATTAGTTTTAAAACATCCATCACATGCCACAGTACCAATGGTCCAGCCGTAGAAGGGTCAAGCCAACGCCTCACATGTGGCACGACGTACTGTCGCAAACCCTAAGATTTAGAGGCAGTTCAAGACGGTCACATAATCGAGTTAAGGTTAGTTGTCTTCTAGAGGGTCCAGTGCGTTACTTGCACGACTTAGAACGTTCTTAAACTACGTAAAAATCCAACACTTGGAAATTTTCCGGCAGGGGAAAAAGTGATTTATTGATATCCGTTCGAACTTTTTAACACGTTCTAAAAATTACCCGGAAAAACTAAACGAAGTTAAATTATCCGATCGAATCAAAGAGTCCCCAATACAACCCAGAAAACTCAACTCTTGAGTATAATTAAAAATTCCCAGAAATGTACAGAAGATCCCAGGAATAATACTGTGCAGTAGCGGGCCCCAGTTACACTATTCAGCCGCGGAACCGCGGCCACGTGCGTGGTTTGGCCGCGGTTCTGCGGTCACGCGATCGACTTAGAGGTCCGTACTTCACAGTAATTCTTAGCTTTTCCTGCTTATTTTTTGAGTATTTTTAATACGAAAATATCAACATTTTTAAAAATTTTCAGAGAAGGGGTTACCGCATTCTATTCTCGTGACATGTGATATCAGTCGGTTATATGTGATATAGCCGGGTTATCGAATCAAGTGTTGATTCGATAGATTATTACATTTGATATTAGTCGGTTGTATGTGATATAGCCGGATTATTAAATCAAGTGTTGATTTAATAATTTAATGTATAATTATATATATGTGATATATTTATTTACATCAACTAATATTAGCTCACTTAAACATTTCTTTTTCTCACTAGAGTACACTTAGTATATATGTGATATATATTAATGTACATTATTTTGTGTCATGCTAGATGCCACATGATACATGGGTATATGAGACTCACACCATGCAAATAATAATGAAGGATTTTTATTTATTTAAAGTAAATCAAAATTGGTTGGAAATTGTCACATGGTTGAAGCTTGTAGAAACTTGTGGAACCATTGACCAAGTCCACTCATTTTGTTTTACTTGAAGATATTTATTAACCCAACCATTATTGTTTAACCATGGTTTATTCTCTACATGAGTTAGTGTATGAAACTAACCCACCCATGGTTGCTATTCTCACCTCATGAGTTCATTCTCTCATCTTCATTCTTCATCTTCTTCTTCATGGGAAAAAGCTTGAGAAAATATTGTGAGAAAATTAAATCTAAAGTGAGCCCATTTTCTACTTCATCATCCTCTACTATTAGCCATTTAGTTTAGGGTGTTTGCTTCACTAATCTACCATTAGTGAAGAGGTAGCATGAGCTTGAGTCTCCTCAACGTAGATCATCTTCGGCCTCGAAGACTTCGAGCAAGATTGTTCATTTCTTCATGTGAAACCTTACTAGAGTTCGGATGTTCACTACTTGAAGCGAAGGGACTACTACACGGAGCTTTAGAAGTGAGGACCAGTCTACAAAGGTTGTATTTCTCATTAACTTTCTATGTAAAGTTGTTTATATTTTAGTTTAGCTCCTAAAACTCTAGTTAGATCCTAGGTTAGGTTGTTTGGCACACTTGAAATTTTAAAATACGGCATGTTAGATGCCTTGTGAAACCTTGTGGTCGTTCCAAATAACTCTACAGTGGTATCAGAACCATGCTAGAGCATTAGAAGTTGTTTAGGCGAATTTAGAAGTTTGAACGAACTCCGAAAACCCGATCTTTCCCATTCTCTGGAAATTTTTCAAGATGTTAGAATTTTTCACATTAAAAATATTCAGAAAAATATGCAGGTAAATCTATGGACCCTCTAGAAGAACGACACCCTAACTCGACAACATGACCGCGGAACCGCGGCCAATCCATGCTTTTGGCGGTGGTTCCGTGGCGTCATGTGTAAGGCTTGGACCGAGCCTTCTACGGTAGGTCCGTAGCTACTGTGGCATGATTCTGGATATTTTTGAAACTGCTCAAGTGTTGAGCTTTCTGGGAAATTTTGGGAATTCGTTGATTCGATCGAAAAGTTTAACGCCGTCCGCATATTTATGATGGGATACAATACTTGGAATCCACAATATTTGAATTTTATAAATCTAGCAATTTAGTCTCATTTGATCGATTGCCACGGAATTTTGATATGGATCAAAAGTCCATCCCAATCACGTAGCATACGCGGATACTCGTCGGGTAACCTTACTAGATAGCCACGCCCCATAGCCCCGACCAAGTGACTGTAGGAGAACTCCATTGCCAAAAGCATTCGTCTGGGTGCTCACGGCTGTGGTATTCCGCCTAAGTGCACTTCATCGACGGTATCGGGGGTACGGTCGTCCACTAAAGTTTTCGACGAGCATTCGATCAGGATGTCGAGAATCTTGTTGAATTGCCCGACTTGATATTGAAAAGTGTTTTCGATATCGAGACTAAAATGTAGAGTTTATAATTGTTAGGCATACGATATCTAAGGAATTCATATTGTTGGGCATGAAATCCGCAATATGAGATATTATGGGTTTCTAATGTCTAAGGTGGTTGTGGATTCCAAATGTTATAGTTTTCACTTTCTTTTCTGTGACCGTAAGTATAATATGTGGTGTATCACCGGTTTCGTTGCTATACGTCAACAATAATTAGGATACGCATATTTACTTACGTTGATAACATATGATGTTATGTGTTGCTGTGATATGTTATATTGGATCGCCGTGTTTGAATAGCCGGGGGGTTTTATGTGAGATGAGAGTTTTTCATTTTCATTCATATAAAAACTTGTATTAATATTCTTTTATTGGGACACTTCCGAGTTAAGGAAGATGTCACCATTGATTTATATCATTTACTTTTTCGCATTAGGATAGACCCAAGGAGGGGAGCACAAGTAACCGGGTTCTAGAGTCCAGTGGGAGGCCATCTCGAGGAGTCGAGTCTGAGTCTCCTAACTCTAGAATTGGTAGGGTTTCTTGCCGCTCTCGTAGGGGTCTCGGGATGTGGGTTTGGCTATTCATCATGACCGTGGAATCCATGTTTTATACTAGCTTAATTTAAAATCCGGAAATCCTAGTATATCCAATATTTCATATGTTATCTTCTGCTGCTGATATTCTGTGATGTGATCACTTTACTGTTAGTTATATGTATGCCCTAGAGGCCATTACTGTACATAGGATGTATATTGTAGTGGATGCTGGAACGTATATAGGGAGGACTTTCTTGCTCGACATGATAGTATGCTATCTGGTTGCTTTTTACCTTAACGTGTATACTGATTGTCTCTCTGTTACATGTTGGTAAAGCCCTTAGGAAGTGTACTTGACTACCTGGACTATGATGCGGATCATACTAGTGGGGACATGGTAGTCCATAAGTACATCCTTCAAAGTCCCTAGTCGTGGGTGTATCGAGACGGGGCATCGATATACCAGTGTAGACTAGCGCATACCTTCTCGACCCATACAGATGGGCGATGGATGATCCCATATCCATTGGTGTTTGACATCAGAGATGATATACGGGTGCTCAGTGGAGACTGGGTACACTGGACGGACTCGCCGAGAACTCCCAGATGGTATTATACCTCACGTCAGATGGCAGTTCTCTGGTGACACTGGTACAGAGTAGTCTGTTGACCCGAGATCGTCATAGAGTCTTGTGTGGTTCCCACTGTGCTTTGATTTCCATCTTACCACGTCCAAGAGGGCGTGTAAAACGGTGGTTTTTAGGTACAGTCCCGAGTCACATAGAGACAATGAGCGATAGGAGGGGATTCGTCTCTCCCGGTATAGGGAGTTGATGTTGCGCTGTGTTCGATTGGCTATAACAGGAAATCCCTGGCCAGGGTTGCTGAGATTTACTGGTAAGTGTTACCAGTAGTTTCTCGAATTGTTATAGACCTCATATCGACACGACTTATTGAGCTATTGGGGTCTGACGTTTACCACCCCTAGGCGAGATATGCGACATATCAGACGATCAGACCGGACTGTACAGTAGTGTTACTGGTTGGATTCACTGGAGTGTGAGCGGGCTTGCTCGTCGATCTTCAGATCGCTCAATACCCGGGTGGCCGTTACGTTTAGCAGACCGCTTGCGGCTTGTGGATGTTTGATATGATCATCATCCGCTGCCGGCGTATTGACGAGTCTTTAGAGTCCTACACAGAGGTTTCCTGGCTCAAGCGAAACGAAATAGGAGCGCATATGAGATATGTGCGGGACCGAGAATAATGCGTGTATGTGATACCGTATTCCATTCTCGCGATGAATGTATCGATTGGTTATATACGATATAACCTAGTTATCGAATCAAGGATTGGTTCGATAAGCCGATGCATAGGATACTAGTCAGTTATGTGCGACATGACCGGATCGTTAAATCAAGAGTTGATTTAATGATTTAATGCATAATTATATATATTTGATATATTACTTTGCGTTAACTAGTATTGGTTCACTTAAGATAGATTTTCTCACTCGGATGTGCGCATTATATATGTGATATGATTTTGTGCACTTGCTTGTATCATGTTTGATGATACATGCTTTTTGGTTAAGTGTAAAGTATTAAATCTTGGTTAATGAAATGGTTAGGGTTTATTATTTGTTATTCATTTATCTTATTTAATTATCCATTTATTTATGATAAATGAATAAAAGAAAATGAAATGAAATGGTGGTTTTCATTTGTTGTTTTCATGAAGCTTCATGAACACTTTGACTAAGTGACCATTTTGTCTCTAGCTTGACCCTAACCATTCCTTTAACCATGATTGATTCTCTACACATTACCATGGTTAATGTTATGATAAGAATGGATTATTCTTTTCTTTTAAAAAAAAACTTATCATATCATTTCTTCTTCTTCTTCCTTGAACTCAAGAAGAAAACCTGAGGTCATCAATGGTAATTGATGATAAAGAGTGAGAAATCCAATTCTAAAGTCTACCCACTTCCTATTTCTTCATCCTCTACCTCTTGCCAAGTAGTAGAGTGTGTTTTCTTCACAAGTTTCTTGACTTGGTGAAGTCGGAGCTTGATTTAGCGATGCCTCGACGTAGATCATCTTCGGCATGGACATCGATGACCTAACCCGTCCATTCTCCGATGAAGCCGACGCTAGAGCCCGGGACTTGTTATGGACAGCGAGGAGACTTCATTGCGGAGCTATGGAGGTGGAGAACCGGATCTACAAAGGTTGTATTTCCGTATCTCTTAGTTAAGTGTTAACTAGTTTACTTTTCGCCTAGAATTCTAGCCAACGATCCGTTCTAGGGTTTCTCGGCACCGTTTAAATTTGAAATTGGCATGGTTGATGCCTTGTGAGACCTCTTGAGAGTGCCTAGGAACCCTACAGTGGTATCAGAGCCTAGCTAGAGATTTAGGCGAAGTCTAGACGGAATTTGAAGTCCGAACGACCCGAAAACCCAAACCTTAACATGCTCTCTGTCCTTTTTCTAAAATCTGGGATTTTTCAACATTAAAAATATGCAGAAAATCAAGCAGGGTTTTCTAGGAATTACTGTAAATTTCGTGGACCTAATTCCATTTTCCCACCGCGGTTCCGCGGCATGAGCAAGGCTCATGCGGCGGATCCGCGGCTTTACGGACACATTGTCCAGTGAATATTACACAGTAACTCCTAATTCATTATGCTGGAATTTCTGGGAATTTTTAATATTAATTCAAGAGTTGAATTTTCTGGGGTTGTTTTGGGGATTCGGTGTTTCGATCGGAGTATCAAATTTTTTCTATGTGGCTTTCCGGATAAATTTTTAGAATATGTTAAAAAATTCGACCGGATATAAATACCCAATTTTTCCCCTGTCGGGAAATTTCCAAGTGTTGGATTTTTCCGTAGTTTAACGACGTTCTAAGTAGTGCAAGTAACGCGATGGACCCTCTAGAAGACAACAAAGCTTAACTCGATTATGTGACCGTCTTGAACTGCCCTTTGAACCTTAGGGTTTGGGGCAGTACGGCGTGCCACATGTGAGGCGTTGGCTTGACCCTTCTACGGCTGGACCGTTGGTACTGAGGCACGAACTGAATGTTGTTAGACTTATTTCATGTGTTGAGCTGTATCGGGAAAACTTGGGTGTTTGACTGTTCGATCGAAAAGTTTAACATTTTCCAATTATCCGGAATGGGATACAATAATTGGAATTCACAAAGAGTTATGAGATAACGGAATGAATATTATAAACATAGCAGTTTAGTCTCACTTGATTGGTTGCCACGGAATTTTGATGTGATCAAAAGTCCGTCGCAATCACGTAGCGTACGCGGATACTCGCCGGGTAAACTTAATAGACAGCCTCACTCCATAGCCCCGACCAAGTGACTGTAGGAGAACCCCGTCGCCGAAAGCATCCGTTTGGGTGCTCGCGGTGGCGGTGTTCCGTCTTGGTGCACTTCGTCGACGGCGTCGGGGGTGCGGCCGCCTACTGAAGTTTGCGACGAGCATTCGATCAGGATGTCGGGAATCTTGTTGAATTCCCCGACTCCATATTGAAAAGAGTTTTCGATAATGAGACTAAAATGCGGGGTTTATAACTGTTAGGCATGCGATGTCTAAGGTATTCATTTGATTAGGCATGCGATGTCTATGCAGATTGCGGATTCCAACTGTTGTAGTTTTACACTTTCTTTTCTGTGACCGTAAGTGTAATATGTGATATCGCCGGTTTCGTTGCTATATGTCAACGACAATTGGGATGGACATATTTACTTACGTTGATAACATGTGATGTTATGTGTTGCTGGATATGTTATATTGGATCGTCGTGTTTGAATAGCCGGGGGTTTTTATGTGAGATGAGTGTTTTTCATTTTCATTCATGTAAAAACTTGTATGTAATATTCTTTTATTGGGGCGCTTCCAGGTTGCGGAAGTTGTCACCGTTGATGTATATTATTTACTTTTCCGCACTAGGATAGACCCAAGGAGGGGAGCACAAGTAACCGGGTTCTGGAGTCCAGTGGGAGACCAACTCGAGGAGCCGAGTCCGGGTATCCTAACTCTAGAATTGGTAGGGTTGCTTGCCGCTCTCGTAGGGGTCTAGGGGTGTGGGTTTGGCTATTCATCGCGACCGTGGAATCCGTGTTTTATACTGGCTCGTATTCAAAACACGGACGTCCTAGTATATCCAATATTTCATATGTTTCTTCTGCTGCGATATCTGTGATGTGATCATGTGATGTTCTGTGATAAATACTGTATATAGTATATATGATATATTATTTAGGCGTTACTTATGTTTTACACCCGCGCTAGCCCTGCCCCGCTCTGCCGTTAGTTACCTAACCTAACGGTGCATGAGGGGACATCGAGGCGAATGCGGATGGCATAAGTGTACGTCGTATTTATCTGTGATGTTTAGGTAATTAAATGATGGGACTTCATTAATGTGATTAATGAAATAAAAGAAACCTAAGATGTTGTAGAATCGAATTTCAAAATAAAACAGGTAGCTACAGTTCTTGCTTTGCACAGCGGTATATATGATATATCCTGCACCTTATTCGATAAGGAAAGGACCGAGATCCCTTCACCGGGAGTGACTCCTTTAGCAATAACTGGCAGATGCTACACACTCGGTTTGTCTTTTGATTGCTTTTAAGAGTTTTTGCTTTGCACAGTGATATATATGATATATCCCACACCTCATTCGACGAGGAAAGGACCGACGATCCCTTCACCGGGAGTGACTCCTTTAGCAAAACTGGAAAAGCCTCAAAAGCACTCCATTTCAAAATTCATTCGATCATACAACGATATCAAGTTCATTACGCAATAGGTTTTCAGAAAAATCTGTCGTAGCCCTCCGTCATTTCAGATAAGTCCTGTTTAGTATTCGTGCTGCGTTTGTTGACCTTGAAAAGGCGCAGTGTGCGGTAGCTAACCAGTATTTATCTGCTTATGCATATGATGCAGATTGGGTTAGGGTAGTCGTGCGGCCTTGTTGACCTTGTCAAGGGTCGTGCGGGTGGGTTTGATTCAATCAAGAAATGACGGGTTGAACTTGACTTGCAGTCTATGGTTTGTTGACCTTGTCAAGGTCATAGATCGTTCGGGGCAAAATATTATCGGGAATTTCAAGTGTTGAAATTTGCAATGAGATTGCATACCTTCTATGAGATAGTTGGATCCCGATACCCGCTGCGAGTAAGAGTTACTCCTGGGAGAGTTTTATACATTACAATTAGCCGATCAAGTAGGTGTCTAGAAAGGTGTTAACGGGGTTACGCCTCTGGGAAAACGAGGTTTACATTAATTAGGTTCGTGCGAAAGCACGGGGGACCTCCCTCAAAGTACCGACACTGGCCTGGCTGAAAGATTGGCGAACTTGTAGTGTATAATTAATCCCGGCTAGTCTTTCCTTTTAGGGTTTGAAGGAAGATTTGATAAAAAGCAGTGGGAGCCATCCTGATTAGATAAAATAAAAAACCAATCTATTCTTGTAAGAGCGCACGCTGAGTGTTTTCTTCTCTCTCTCTCCAGGTAGCGACCATATCACGCCTTAATCAAGATAATAATACGGATTATTGACTGAACCCGTTTGTTATACTGTGCTGGGGAACGTTGGTCCCGCTCCAACTTATAATTGTTATAAGACAGAGCAGGAAATTGGGGAATACCAGATTTCCCGTGCCGCCCAAACGAAGAGAGTGCATGCTGATGCATCATCTTCTGGTTTGTTCATTATACAGAACTGTTTCTCAGTATCCTTTACGTCCTGGGTATATGATACCGGATCAGGATCCCAGATATGTAATCTGTTACATAGGGCTACAGATAGGTAGAGAACTGAGAACGGGTGATAAGTTTCATGAGACAGAAAACGGGGCAAGTGTTGCAGCCAAGTCTGTCGGTCACTATCACCCTGTATTAACAATACATTGATTCTGAACGAATGTTATTAGATACCGAACCTGATATACAAAATCATATCAGTCTCTTTATCAGTAAAGAAATGATAAAATTTTGTATTGTTGGATAATGTTTTGAACATTTCCTATATCAAAAGTTGATCGGTTCAGGCACGTTATCTAAAAGCATTGATGTTCTAAATCAAACTACAGTTCTTAGTATATGGAACACACACAAGAGGAAGAGTTCAGAAATGAACGAATCCTTCTTGAGGCATTGTAGACTAGGTCATACCAATGTGACCCGACTAGCTGAAGTTACATATAGATGCATATTTAAATCAGTTTGAATCTACATCTTGTGAAACTTGCCAGTCATGTCACAAAGATATAATGACACCAGCTCTGTTGTGCACTTAAGAAGCTGCATACCTATTGAATAGGGTTCCAATCAAATCAATTTCCTACCACTTCATATGTGATATCAAAGGGAAAAAGCCCATATCTTAAGTTAGTTAAGATTTGGGGATTGTCCGGCCTATGTCTAAAAGCAAAATCCGGACAAGCTCGAGGCAAGGTCTGTTATGTAGAACTGGAAATGTTCCAGCTATACAAACTGCAGCAGATGATTTGATAGAGCCAAAGGATTCAGTAGATTCCAACGAACCTCAGCCTCTCCGCCGATCTAGCAGGGTTCCTCACCCACCTGAGAGATACTTCGGTTTCTCTATGACAGTGGGAGCGAGGATTGCATCATGAGATGATGACCCAACTAGTTTTGAGCTGGCCATCAGGAGTAAGACTCTGTAAGAATGGCTGGATGCAAAGTGATCTGAGATAGAATCCATATACACCAACAAAGTATGGACTTTGGTTGTTATATCTGAAGGGTTAAATCCCCATCAGGAGCAAGTATATCTTGAGAAGATTACTTGGTGTACATGGAAAAGTTAAGACTTTCAAAGCTAGACTTGTTAAAGGTTTGCATCATTGACCAGGTATGGATAATGATGAAACCTTTTTCAAGTACCTATGCTTAAGTCCATCCAGATCCTACTTACCACGGCTACATACCATGACTACGATATCTGGTGGTTGGGTGTCATGACTGCTTTTCTAAATGATATTTTGGAAGAGAGCGTCTATAAGTACACAGCCAGAGGGCTTCGTAGACAGTGGGAGCAACGGAAACGTGTGCAAGATGCTTTATAGGATAAAGCAGGCATTGCGGAGTTGGAACATCTGTTTTGATGAATTAGTCAAAGAGTTTGACATCATCAAAATGGTAGATGAACCTTGTATAAACAAAAAGGTAGTAGGGAGTATGGTGACGATCCTCGTAGAGTACGTGGATGACATACTCTTGATGGGGAAGGAGTTTCCTATGCTACGCTCGGTCAATCTCCGCTTATCACCATAATTCTCCATATAGGATCAAAGTGATACCTCCTAAATCCTGGATTTTGGATCTATGAGATAGATCTAAATGGATGTTAGGATACTCACTAGCTGTAGTGAGATGGTATCAATCGACCCTGGGGAGAATCACTGGAATGGTTCCAGGGTGATAAAGACGACTGAATGTCAGTCACAGGCATTGTCTTCACCCTCAGTAAAGGGACGGTATGTTGGAAGAGTTCCAAACAAGATACCGTGACACACTAGACGATAAAGGCTGGATACATCGCTACTTAAGATGCTACCAAAGAAACTGTTTGGGTGTATATTGGTTCATGAGATGAACTATGTTCCTCCCATTGTGTGACAATGGAGTTGTGGCTTTTGCCAAGGAACGCCGGTCCCATCAGTGATCCAGACATATTCTAAGGCAGTATCACTTGATCATGGAGATGGTTGATCTCCAGGGAGATCGAGGTTAGGAGAGTAGACTCAGAGGACAACACAGCGGATCCACTCACAAAGGCCTGTTCCCAGAGAGAGACTTTTATGGGATGGTTGAGTATGAGATACTACAACCACTGCTATCAGATGGCCCTAGTGCAAGTGGGAGATTGTTAGTTATATGTATGCCCTAGAGGCCATTACTGTACATAGGATGTATATTGTAGTGGATGCTGGGACGTATATAGGGAGGACTTTCTTGCTCGACATGATAGTATGCTATCTGGTTGCTCTTTACCTTAACGTGTATACTGATTGTCTCTCTGTTACATGTTGGTAAAGCCCTTAGGAAGTGTACTTGACTACCTGGACTATGATGCGGATCATACTAGTGGGGACATGGTAGTCCATAAGTACATCCTTCGAAGTCCCTAGTCGTGGGTGTATCGAGACGGGGCATCGATATACCAGTGTAGACTAGCGCATACCTTCTCGACCCATACAGATGGGCGATGGATGATCCCATATCCATTGGTGTTTGACATCAGAGATGATATACGGGTGCTCAGTGGAGACTGGGTACACTGGACGGACTCGCCGAGAACTCCCAGATGGTATTATACCTCACGTCAGATGGCAGTTCTCTGGTGACACTGGTACAGAGTAGTCTATTGACCCGAGATCGTCATAGAGTCTTGTGTGGTTCCCACTGTGCTTTGATTTCCATCTTACCACGTCCAAGAGGGCGTGCAAAACGGTGGTTTTTGGGTACAGTCCCGAGTCACATGGAGACAATGAGCGATAGGAGGGGATTCGTCTCTTCCGGTATAGGGAGTTGATGTTGCGCTGTGTTCGATTGGCTATAACAGGAAATCCCTGGCCAGGGTTGCTGAGATTTACTGGTAAGTGTTACCAGTAGTTTCTCGAATTGTTATAGACCTCATATCGACACGACTTATTGAGCTATTGGGGTCTGACGTTTACCACCCCTAGGCGAGATATGCGACATATCAGACGATCAGACCGGACTGTACGGTAGTGTTACTGGTTGGATTCACTGGAGTGTGAGCGGGCTTGCTCGTCGATCTTCAGATCGCTCAATACCCGGGTGGCCGTTACGTTTAGCAGACCGCTTGCAGCTTGTGGATGTTTGATATGATCATCATCCGCTGCCGGCGTATTGACGAGTCTTTAGAGTCCTACACAGAGATTTCCTGGCTCAAGCGAAACGAAATAGGAGCGCATATGAGATATGTGCGGGACCGAGAATAATGCGTGTATGTGATACCGTATTCCATTCTCGCGATGAATGTATCGATTGGTTATATACGATATAACCTAGTTATCGAATCAAGGATTGGTTCGATAAGCCGATGCATAGGATACTAGTCGGTTATGTGCGACATGACCGGATCGTTAAATCAAGAGTTGATTTAATGATTTAATGCATAATTATATATATTTGATATATTACTTTGCGTTAACTAGTATTGGTTCACTTAAGATAGATTTTCTCACTCGGATGTGCGCATTATATATGTGATATGATTTTGTGCACTTGCTTGTATCATGTTTGATGATACATGCTTTTTGGTTAAGTGTAAAGTATTAAATCTTGGTTAATGAAATGGTTAGGGTTTATTATTTGTTATTCATTTATCTTATTTAATTATCCATTTATTTATGATAAATGAATAAAAGAAAATGAAATGAAATGGTGGCTTTCATTTGTTGTTTTCATGAAGCTTCATGAACACTTTGACTAAGTGACCATTTTGTCTCTAGCTTGACCCTAACTATTCCTTTAACCATGATTGATTCTCTACACATTACCATGGTTAATGTTATGATAAGAATGGATTATTCTTTTCTTTTAAAAAAAAACTTATCATATCATTTCTTCTTCTTCTTCCTTGAACTCAAGAAGAAAAGCTTGAGGTCATCAATGGTGATTGATGATAAAGAGTGAGAAATCCAATTCTAAAGTCTACCCACTTCCTATTTCTTCATCCTCTACCTCTTGCCAAGTAGTAGAGTGTGTTTTCTTCACATGTTTCTTGACTTGGTGAAGTCGGAGCTTGATTTAGCGATGCCTCGACGTAGATCATCTTCGGCATGGACATCGATGACCTAGCCCGTCCATTCTCCGATGAAGCCGACGCTAGAGCCCGGGACTTGTTATGGACAGCGAGGAGACTTCATTGCGGAGCTATGGAGGTGGAGAACCGGATCTACAAAGGTTGTATTTCCGTATCTCTTAGTTAAGTGTTAACTAGTTTACTTTTCTCCTAGAATTCTAGCCAACGATCCGTTCTAGGGTTTCTCGGCACCGTTTAAATTTGAAATTGGCATGGTTGATGCCTTGTGAGACCTCTTGAGAGTGCCTAGGAACCCTACATTTACATTCTGAGATAAATACTATATATAATATATATGATATATTATAGACGTTGCTTATGTTTTTCACCCGCGCTAGCCCTGGCCCGCTCTGCCGTTAGTTACCTAATCTAACGGTGCATGACGGGACATCGTAGCGAATGCGGATGGCATAAGCGTACGAAGTATTTATCTGTGATGCTTTGGTAACTTAAATGATGGGACATTCATTGATGAGATTAATGAAGGAAAATAAACCTAAAGATGTTGTGGGACCGAATTTTCAAAAAGAGCTAGCTCTAGTTGTTGCTTTGCATAGCGGTATTCCTTGTATAATATCCTGCACCTTATTCGATGAGAAAAGAGCTGAGACCCCTTCACCGGGAGTGACCTCTTTAGAAATAACTGGCAGATGCTACAACCCTCGGTTTCATCTTTTGATCGCTTTTCTAGTTCTTACTTTGCATAGTGATATTGAGAATATCCTGCACCTCATTCGACGAGGAAAGAGCCGAGATCCCTTCACCGGGAGTGACCCATTTAGCAAAACTAACAAAAGCCTCAAAAACACTCCATTTTAAATCATTTGATTTTGCAACGAGATCACGTTCAAAGCGTCAAATGTTTTCTTAAAAACTATCCGCAGCCCTCCGTCATTTTAAGAAGTAGAGTACTTAATATTCGTGCTGTGTTTGTTGACTATAGTTAAGGTTCAGTGTACGGTAGCTAAGTGATGTCTTCCTACACAGCATATGATGTGATTAATTAGGACAGTCATGTGACTTTGTTGATCATAGTTAAGGGTTATGTGGGTGGGTCTAATTAATCATGAAATGACGGGTAGAACTTTACTAGTGCTTATGATTTGTTGACCATAGCTAAGGTCATGAGTCACTAGGGGTAAAAACCATTATCGGGAGTTTCAAGTGTTAAAATTTGCAATGAGATTGCATACCTTCTATAAGATAGTTGGATCCTGATACCCACTACGAGTAATTGTTACTCCTGAGAGAGTTTTGCACTTTACAATTAGTTGATCAAGCAGGTGTCTAGAAAGGTGTCAACGGGGTTACGCCCTGGGAAAACGAGGTTTATTTTAATTAGGTCCGTACGAAAGCACGGGGAACATCCCTCAAAATACCGGTACTGGCCTGGCTGAAAGATTGGCGAATTTATAGGGTGTAATTAATCCCGGCTAGTCTTTCCTTTTAAGGTTTGAAGGAAAATTTGATAAAAACAGTGGAAGCCATCTTGATTAGATAAAATATATAACCAATCTAATCTTGTAAGAGCGCACGCAGAGTGCTTTCTTCTCTCTCTCTTCAGATAGTGACCATGTCATGCCTTAATCAAGATAACAATATGGATGTATTGACCGAACCCGCTTGTTATACTATGCCGGGGAACGTTGGTCCCGCTCCAACTTATAATTGTTATAAGACCGAGCAGGAAATAAGGGAATACCAGAATTCCCTTGCCGCCCAAACGAAGAAAGTGCATATTGATGCATCTTCTTTAGGTGTGTTCGATACAGAGAACTATTTCTCAGTATCCTATACGTCCTGGGTATTTGATACCGGATCAGGATCCCGCATATGTAATTTGTTATATGGGCTACCGATAGGTAGAGACTGAGAATAGGGTGATATGTCTCTATGTATAGAGAATGGTGCAATTGTTGCAGCCAAATCAGTTGGCAAATATCACCTTGTATTAACAAATACATTGATTTTGAAGAAATGTTATTAGATACTGAATTTGATATACAACATCATATCAGTCTCTTTATTAAGTAAAGAAGGATATAATTTTGTATTGATGGATAATGTTTTGAACATTTCCTATATCAAGAGTAGATCAGTTCAGGCACGTTATCTAATAGCATATGCGTTCTAAATCAAACCACAGTTCTTAATGTACAGAACACACACAAGAGGAAGAGTTCAGAAATGAATGAATCCTTCTTATGGCATTGTAGACTAGGTCATATCAATGCGACCCGACTAGCTAAGTTACATTAAGATGCATATTTAAATCAGTTTGAATTTACATCTTGTGAAACTTGCCAGTCATGTCACAAAGATAAGATGACTCTAGCTCCGTTTACTTAAAACAGAGAAAGGGTTAGTGAACTCTTGGGACTGATACATGATGATGTATGTGGTCCTCTATCTATACATGCCAGGACTGATTCTTTGTACTTCATTATATTTACTGATGATCTCTCAGGATTCAGACATGTGTTCCTGTTGAAACACAAGCCTGAAACTTTTGAGAAATTCAATGAATATAAATCTGAAGTAGAGAACCAAAACGGGTATAAGTATTATGTCCTTTGATGGGATCAGGGAGGAGAATACTTAAGCATGGAATTCTTGGACTATCTAAAGGAGAATGAGATTCTCTCTCAGCATTACTCCCCCGTACACCACAACACAATGGTGTATCGGGGCGGAGCAATCGCACCCTATTAGATATGGTGCGCTCTATGATGCGTACTGCTGAGTTGCCCGTTTCCTTTTAGGGTTATACGCTTGAAGAAGAAGAATACATATTGAATTAGGTTCCAATCAAATCAGTGCCTACCACTCCATATGAGATATGGTATGGGAAGAGCCCATCTTTTAAACATTTAAGATTTGAGTTGTCCGGCCTATGTCTAAAAGCAAAATCCGGACAAGCTCGAGACAAGATCAGTTCTGTGGAAGTTTGTTGGATATCCCAAGCATTCGTAAGGGAATATCTTCTACCACACCGAGAAACAAAAGGTGTTTTATTTCTCGGCATGCCACTTTTTTAGAAAAAGAATTTTTTATGAAATTTTTTTTTGTGGTCTGAGGTAGAACTGGAATAGGTTCTAGCTATACAACGTACAACTGATGATTTGGTAGAACCGAAGGATTCAATAATTCCCGATGAACCTCAGCCTCTTTGCCGATCTGGTAGGGTTCCTCATCCGTCTGAGAGATACTACGGTTTTCTCGATGACAGTGGGAGCGAGGATTGCATCATGAGATGATGACCCAACTAGTTTCGAGCAGGCCATCATGAGTAGGGACTCTGTAAGAATGGATGGATGGTAAGCGATCTGAGATGGAATCTATATACACCAATAAAGTGTGGACTTTGGTTGCTATATTTGAAGGGTTAAATCCCCATCAGGAGCAAGTATATCTTGAGAAGATTACTTGGTGTAGATGGAAAAGTTTAGACTTTCAAAGCTAGACTTGTTGCAAAAGGTTCTCGTCATTGACCAGGTGTGGATAATGATAAAACCTTTTCTCCAGTAGCTATGCTTAAGTCCATCCGGATCCTACTTGCCATTGCTACATACCATGACTACGATATCTGGTGGTTAGGTGTCATGACTGCTTTTCTAAATACTGATTTAGAAGAGAGCATCTATAAGTACACAGCCAGAGGGCTTCGTAGACAGTGGGAGCAGCGGAAACGTGTGCAAGTTGCTTTGTGCTTTATAGCAGGCATCGCGGAGTTGGAACATCTGTTTTGATGTGATAGTCAAAGCGTTTGACTTCATCAAAATGGTAGATTAGCCTTATATATACAAAAAGGAAGTAGAGAGTAAGGTGGTCATCCTCGTATTGTACGTGGATGAGATACTCTTAATAGGGAAAGTGTTTCCTATACTACACTCCGTCAATCTCCTCTAATCACATTGATTCTCCACATTGGATCTAAGTGAAACCTCCTAAATCCTGGGCATTGGATCTATGAGATAGATCTAAGTGGTTGTTGGGATTCTCACTAGGAGTAGTGAGATGGTATCAAATGATCCTGGGGAGAATCACTGGACAGTTTTGGAGAACCTTCTTAAGAACTTGAGAAGCACTAAAGAAATGTTCTTGGAGTTTGGTAACGGTGAACTCCAGTGGGAGTCCTTTACCGACTCAAGCTTCCAAAGTGATAAGGTCGACTGTCAGACAGTCACAGGGTTTTTCTTTACCCTAGAAGTGGGGCGGTATGTTGGAAGAGTTCCAAGCTAGATACCGGAGCAAACTAGACGATAAAGGCTCGATACATCGCTATCAACGATGCTACCAAAGAAGCAGTCTAGGCGTATATATGTTCATGAGATGCACTTGGTTCCTACCATTGTGTGACAATAGAGTTGTGGCTTAGACCTAGGAACCCCCATCCCATCAGTGAACCAGACATATTCTAAGGCAGTATCACCTGATCATGGAGATGATTGATCTCTAGGGGATCGAGGTAAGGAGAGTAGACTCAAAGGTTAACACGGCGGATCCACTCACCGAGGCCTTTCCTGCGAGAGACTTTTATAGGACTGTTCGAAACTTACGGTGACGTGCCTTTGGAGAATATGGTCAATATCGGATATGTCGGTGAAAATAGTGCACGACGTGAGTATCGAGTTTAAAAATACCGCAAGTGCACGGTGCGTTGAAGCAAGCTGGCAAGCACGGGTCGAACCACAAGGAGTGGATATCACGACATCAAATTGAGTTATGGAACAATATGTTCGAAAATGGTGTTTTGTCACATTTTTGTATAATACTTAAAAGAAGAAAAGTTTTGGAATATGGAAAACTTAGGCTAAGGTTCGGTAAGAGTGAAATACGACATTTACCCCCAACTATCTGTTTTGATTCAAGATTCATTCCTTTTAGTTTCCATTTTGAATAGCGAAAGCATGCCGTATTTATCCGAAATATGTAACGGGATAAAATACGATATCAAGGTTAAGAAAAACGGAAACTAAAAAGAATGAGATTGAGAATGAAATGAATATGGAATTAGTTAAGTGAAGTAACAAGTATAGAATATATGCAAGAATGCTATATATCCTATCTAGCTAGTTGCGACACATAACGTAATTCCGTATTCACGCCTACTTCAAATCGTAACATAGCAACGATAAAATGTAAAGAAGGAATAGGATATATGTTAAAAGTTGATTTGCAATCATTCAAAATGATATATCCTATCAAGCAAAACATAATAAAATTGCAATATTAAGAAAAGAAGTGAAAAAGTGCAAGAATCAAAAGGGAGGGGTTGGAAGTAAAGTTATTCCACAACCTACCTCACCATAGCTCAAGAACAACTACTCAGACATCATCTTATAAATAACACAACTGAATAATAAAAAGAAATGACAAAATAAAAAAGAGATACAAGAATCAAACTTGAAGTATTGAAGATTTATTGCAATGGTTCAAAAATACAAGTAAATGAGTTCAACTACCAAAATCTAATCTTGCAAGCTCAAAAAGAGAAGTTGCAAGACCAGAGGAAGGCAAAGAACTCAACTTAATCCTAAGAGCTACAAGAAATTTATCACAAGAGTTTACAAGTATGCAAAAAGTTCTCCCTTGGCCTTATGTCTTGATCTGCTATTTATAGAGAAATCAAAAGCAAAAGTTGCAGGTGACAATAGACTAACATGACCACCAGGGACCCACACAAAGAAAACGAGCCAAATTGGAGCCAACTTGGCCGCAATTTGCGGCCAAAATGAATAAATTTGCGGCCAAGTTGAGTAGTCTGGGGCCCACCTTGCTGACATAGTCTGCCGGTCTCAAGGGCATCTCATGATTTTTGCAATTTATTTTAATTAGCACATGTGTGAAATCTGGGGATAAATCACAGAGAGGGGGATGAAGTAAGTGTGTGTGTTCACACTTCAAATCATATGTCAATCACTTGTTTACTACTTGCACCACTCATCATTATTTTGCCAAAGCAGCTCCCAAGGTTCATGCATCTTCACAAATGTTCACACATGTATGTGTTGAACCATTTCACAATTAAACTTTGTACACACACATATTTGTTGCAAACTCTTTTCAAATCTTGATCTGTATAATGTCATCTTTGCAGTTCCAGCTAAAAATCCGTCTTCTTGTGCGTGTTGTGTACAAAAATCCATGTTTCCGTCTGTGTACCTATACTCTGTATAAATGAGCAGACATGGATTAAACAGCACTGTTTATTGACAAAATGATATAAAATGGGCGGTATTAAAATGTAACAAATCGTGCCGATCAAATACCCCCAAACTTATCTTTTGCTCGTCCCAAGTAATACAAAAATTCCTAGCCTCAATTTCGCAGGGAACGCGATTGCACTGAGCACGTGCAACAAGCCGTTAAACCTGTAGGTGTCCCTAGTTGGAGGAGTGTTGTCTCCTGAGGGTTTTCAGCGAATTGCACCCACAAAATCCAGTCAAGTTAGTTTCGTAAGAAAACAGTTGATTCAAATCTTAAGATTAAGTATCAAAGCTAGAAATTCTATTATCCAAGTTAGAAAACGTCCAACCCTATTTTTCACTCCTTACTGTTTATTTAACATAAGCCAAATGCGTCTTTACGTGATTTGTGTGGATTGTGTCCATAAGTTTCTAAGAACTAGATTAGTGTCATCATATCAAAAATACGGACCAGGATAGACTTATAAAGGATCATACGAGTTTGAAAAGACTTAAGATTTTCTTAAGTTTTACTCTCCAGTTAGGTTTCAAGTCAGAATATATATCAATTTTAACAGAGAACCATAAGTCTTAGTTTTCACTCCTACCTTTCACCTGTTTTTGTTCATACACACCCTTCAATATCGTGCAAAATGTCTTAATAAATACAAACTTTCATATCTCCGCGAAAAAACTGTTTTACTAGAAAATTCGTCACCGCCAAGATTATTCTCCCACAAAGAACCATAAGGACTTTTAACTCGGAAAGAACACTTGTTTAGCTTGTTTTATCTGGCGATTGGAAACTTAGCGAGTTTTGGGTCAATGACTCCCAAACCAGATGGTTTTAGGGCATTAGGTGTGGAGACACCCCAAGGACTTAACTACCCAAGTTACCGAGGCCACAAAACAAAAGACTCATTTTATTTTAGACTTTCAGCACTTTAGTAAAACGGAGATATAGCCAGCTTTTTCTTTTAAAACAGAAGACGTTACATGTGATAAGGTGTGCAATTACTCCACAAGGTTCTAGATGGGTTATTTTTCGGACATATAGCTTCTGTTAAGGTCTCTATAAAATTTCTTCATATCTACTTCACTGTATGAATTATTCTTGATATTACTTAACTCAGCCAAACCTGTTTGATCCTAAGGATATTTATCAATTTTAAAAGTTTTTTACAGACATGTCAGACATTCATTAAATTCTCAAAAACATACGACACATGTAAGTGATATAAAAGACGTGTATCAGCTAAGGTTAAACATACAGGCGGGTTGTTTTTCAGGCTGTCAATCTCATACCAAGAATTTAGTTATTTCTACCTTATCAATTGAACCGTCAGACTTTGAATCAATGTTCCCCTGCTAACCAACATGACAAAGTTTTTTTTATAATTTTAACGAATTTTTTCAATTTTTATAAATTTTTCGATTTTTCAATACAATACAGTACAAAAGCAGATATGAAATGCAACTACATGCAAAAGAAAAGAAAAATACAATAAGTAAATGCTAAAATGCAGGAAATATGCAAATGCAAACTATATGCTATCACCCCCAACTTGAGACTTGCATTGTCCTCAATGCCTTCTGGCTTTTCCCTTGCCCTTCTTGCTACCGCTAGCGTCGTCACGCGCTGCCTGCTGAGCCGCCTCAATCCTATCCAGTTGCTCATACATTTTCTGTTGTTTCTTGAGCATGTGGCGAACACTCCTAAACGTCAAGCGCTGCAATTCTTTCTCGTTGTCTGGTTCGGGCCCATTTAAAAGTGCCTCCGTCGAGCTTTCGGGACCCGGATGTTCGCTTTGGTCCTCCCTTGTCCAGTTTTTCTGCTCGTAGTGGCCGCCGGTGTATCCTTGTGAAATTCTCTCTTGCTCGACTGGCCAATTTGCATATACAGTCGCATACCCATCAAACTCAATTCTCTCCATGTAGTACTTCACTAGGAGGGTCATTAGCACCGGCAGCAGGGGTTTCTTCTGGGCTACCCCCTTCATGATTGTGTTTAACAATTGTGTTACGACACAGAAATGCTGCTCTTTTTCCATCAAGCAGTGCACAATATGTCCAACACCAGCCGGAAAGGAAGAAACACGACTTTTTCCCCTGATGCTGCGGTTTGCCCATCGGCAGACCGCAAGCACGTTTCTGTACATCTGGGCAGGGTTCAGCCCCTTATCTTTTAAATCCATAAAATCCCCCAACAATGATCTGTAAACCACCAATTCTCACGGTTGTTGGTTTTCTGGTCGCATGGGGATATTTGTAACCCTAGAAATGGTTTGGGGCTGAAAAATCCTACGTCGCCCCTAGAAGAAAAATTCTATGAACCCCGATTCCGATTGACCATGTCTTAATGCTTCATAAAAATCTTCTACTAATTCCCTCACAGCAAAAAAATCGCCACTGTAAATTAAAAAGTCCCACCCCCTTTGACAGATTTCACCGTAGAAATACTGTTTGTAAGTTGCGTCGGAAAAGATCTCAAAGAAGTTCTTCTCACAATCAAATGCCACCATTTCAGATCTAAAATTTTGCACGGAAATTTAAACTAGGAGAGAATAATTGCTTACAGAGACCAGAGAATCGAAACAGACAAGGGGGATCAGGCCGCAATTTGCGGGTAGAAATGGTATTCCGGCGGCCTGCGTTGGGAGTCGGGGGCTAGAGTTGGGTAGTAGGTTTTGGAATGAGGAGAGAAGTGATAGGTTTTGGGAAAAACTGAAGAGGAGGCTCGGGTTGGGTTGGGGAAGAATATAAAGGGTCATTTGCAAAAATAACCCCTTATAAAAAGAAAAACCAATAATTACAAAAAGCTCCAAAAAGAGTATATACAGGAAAACAACTTGAGGATATGTTTTAATCGATGTAACGTGGCTCATGTAAAAACATGAGCTCCCCCATTTCCGCAGGCAATTCTAAAAATGGTTTGATCTATTGGTCATTGAGTTTGAACGTATTGCCCGATTGCTGATCTTCAATTTCGACAGCACCGTGCGGAAAGACGGTGCGCACAAAAAATGGACCTGTCCAGCGTGATTTCAACTTCCCAGGAAACAAATGATGTCGGGAGTCATAGAGCAGAATCTTTTGCCCCACGGTGAACGTTTTCCGGAGAATTGCCTTATCGTGAAAGACTTTCGTCTTTTCTTTGTATATTTTGGCATTCTCATACGCATCATTGCGTATCTCGTCAAGTTCGTTCAATTGAAGTTTTCGCGCTTCACCGGCCTTTTCTAAGTCGATATTGAGCTGTTTGATTGCCCAAAAAGCACGGTGCTCTAATTCGACATGCAAATGACACGCTTTCCCAAAGATGAGTCGGTATGGGGACATACCAAGATTTGTTTTGAAAGCGGTGCGAAATGCACACAGCGCGTTATTTAAGTTCAATGACCAATCTTTGTGGTTATGGCTGACAGTCTTTTCTAAAATCTGTTTAATTTCTCTATTTGAGACTTCAATCTGGCCACATGTTTGAGGATGATAGGGCGTTGACAACTTGTGGCTGATGGAGTACTTTTTCATTAGTGATTCAAAAGATCGGTTGCAGTAATGCGTTCCATTATCACTAATGATGGTGCAAGACGTACCGAACCGAGAAAAAATGTTTTCTTTCAAGAATTTTACGACAATCTTGTTGTCATTGGTTCGACAAGGAATAGCCTCCACCCATTTAGACACATAGTCCACAGCCAGCAATATGTACAAATTCCTGAAAGAGTTTGGGAACGGCCCCATGAAATCAATGCCCCCGACATCGAAAATTTCTACAATCAGAATGGATTGTAGGGGCATCTGATTTCGCTTTCCAATCTTTCCCATGTGCAGGAAGCGGCTGCAGGTATTGCAATATTCAAAAGCATCCTTGAAAAGCGTCGGCCAGTAGAAGCCGCTTTGCAAAACCTTTTCGGCCGTCTTTCTGGGTCCAAAATGGCCCCCACAAGCTTGGTCATGGCAGAAGGATAGAACACTTCTTGTCTCAGAGTTAGAGATGCACCGTCTAATAATCTGATCAGGATAGTATTTGAACAAGTATGGTTCATCCCAGTAAAAGAATTTGATATGGGAAAGAAATTTAGACCTGTCCTGATTCGACCGAAAGGATGGTGTCTCTCCAGTGGCTAAAAAGTTCACGATATCGGTGAACCAGGGTTCGATTGATATGGAGAGAAGTTGTTCGTCAGGGAACTGTTCATTTATTAGAATTTCCTCGATTGGTGCATTTGGAAAGCGAGGCAAATGATCGGCCACAACATTGTCGGTTCCCTTCTTATCTTTGATTGTTAAGTCAAATCCTGGAGAAGGAGAATCCAACGTATCAGTCTGGCCTTGGCATCCTTTTTTGCAAAGAGGTTCTTCAGCGCATAATAATCAGTATAAATCGTGACATGGGTCCCGATCAAGTAAGGACGAAATTTTCGAGAGCGTACACAACAGCTAAGAATTCTTTTTCCGTGGTGGTGTAATTTAGCTGTGCGTCATTCAACGTCCTACTCGCGTAATGGATAACATGCGGCTTCTTTTCAAATCGCTATCCTAAGACAGCACCTATCGCAAAGTCAGAAGCGTCGCACATTAGCTCAAAGGGTTCGCTCAAGTCTGGTGCACTTAAAATCGGAGCAGAAGCGAGTTCTGACTTCAGAAGCTCGAACGCATGAAAGCACTCAGAGTTGAAATCAAAAGGTGTTTCTTTGGCAAGCAAAGAAGTCAAGGGTCTAGCCAGTTTGCTAAAATCCTTGATGAAGCGCCTGTAAAACCCGGCATGGCCTAAGAATGCCCTAATGTCACGAACAGTCTGTGGAGGTGGGAGGCTTGAAATAACGTCGATTTTTACCTTATCGACTTCAATACCTTTTTCAGAAATGATATGGCCTAACACGATGCCATATTTGACTATAAAATGACACTTCTCCCAGTTGAGTGTGAGGTGTTTTTCTCTACATCATAGCATTACTAGCTCCAGATGCCTCAAACACGCAGAGAATGAATCTCCAAAGACGGAGAAATCATCCATGAAAACCTCTAAAAATCGCTCTACCATATCAGAGAAAATGCTTATCATGCACCGCTGAAATGTTGCGGGTGCATTGCACAGCCCAAATGGCATGCAGCGATAGGCGAAGGTACCAAAAGGACAAAAGAATGTTGTTTTGTCCTGATCCTCTGAATCAATAGGGATCTGATTATAGCCGGAATACCCATCTAAGAAGCAATAGTAGACGTGTCTGGCTAGGCGTTCAATCATTTGATCAATAAAGGGAAGCGGGAAATGATCCTTGCGAGTTGCTGCGTTGAGCTTTCTGTAATCAATACAGACTCTCCATCCCGTTTGTGTGCGAGTTGGGATTAGCTCATTTGCTTCATTCGTGACAACTGTGAGTCCCGATTTCTTTGGTGCCGCGTGAATGAGGCTTACCCATTTGCTATCAGATATGTGATAGATGATCCTATTGTCCAGGCACTTCAGCATTTCATTCCTTACCGCTTCTTTTATTACCGGGTTAAGCCGAAGTTGAGGATCCTTGAAGGGTTTGGAATCATCAATCATATGGATTCTGTGCTGGCAGATAGTAGGGCTGATTCCTTTGATATCAGCCATTGACCACCCAATCGCTTCCATGTTCTTTCTCAGAATGTCCATTGGGGCCAACTCTTGCTCAGGCGCAAGGTCGGTTGCAATTATTACTGGAAGCGTTTCATTATTTCCCAAGTATGCATACTTGAGGTGGTCAGGAAGAACTTTTAGGTCATGTTTTGGTGGCTCCTCCACAGATGGTCGCACTTCAGGGGCCGGTTCATTACGAAGTGGTTCAAATTGGGCCCCCCAATGTGCGTAGAACGCCTGTTTAGGACATAGCTTCTTGAGGAAAAGAAGCTCCTCAGAAAACAGTTCTTCAAACGTTTCTTCAAGACACTCATTGTTGAAGTCAAATGTCCCCTCCTCAGACATATCGTATACAGCGTTGACTTCAAAAGTGTCATCATGTTTCTCGCTCTCTTGGTTTCTTAGCGTGAAAATGTTGAGGTCGACTGTCATGTTCCCAAATGAGAGTTTCATGGACCCATTACGACAGTTTATCAACGCGTTGGATGTGGCTAGGAAAGGCCATCCCAGAATGACTGGAATTTGACCGCTAGGGTTGGTGACGGGCTCAGTCTCCAATACAATAAAATCTACCTTGATTAGAACATCATCAATTTCTCCCCTCGGTACTTTCGTAGATCGATCTGCCAGTTGCAGAGTCACTCTAGTCGGTTTGAGCTCTCCTAGTCCCAGTTGTTTGTAAACTGAGTAGGGGAGGAGATTTATGCTTGCCCCTAAGTCTAGCAAGGCAGCCTAAGGGCCGTATGAAGATGAAGATGAATTACGAGACTGGATAGTTTTGTCATAACGTGATAGCAACCAAACAAACGAGCGGTTGATTTGTTTGTCCCCAATAGTGCAAGAAATAGTCGGACAGCCTGGTTCCTTGTATTTCACCAGAATGGACTTGGACAAGACAATGCTCAGAGTGGCGGCCAAGAAGACAGTTTTGGGCACATTTGTGCATCGTTTTTGCGTGCACAAGTCCTTCAGAAATTTCGCATACGCCGGAACTTGTTGGACCATGTCCAACAAAGGAATGTTGTCTTCACAGCGTTTAAAAACTTCTAACACCTTTTCCATATTTGCAGAAGGCTTCTTTTATTTCGACCTATTAGGATAGGGAGCTTTAAGTTCGAACACTAAGTTTGGAGAAGCTGCAGATGGAACAGGTGTAGAAGGCGGGAATGTTCATGCTGGACAATCAGGGTGGTCATGTGGCGAATTTTCAAGCTGTTTTGAAGGATGTGTAGCAGACGACAAAGAAGAAGAAGAAGGAGAAAAAGAAGAAGAAGGTGATGAAGATGACGACGGATCACAATAAGGAACAGAAGATGAACTACGTGCTGGTAAACTGACAACCGCACGCTTGGATGAGTCGTTGGGGTTGACAACCTTGTTGTCAAAAGTTCGTCCTGATCTGAGGACGGTGACGGCATTTGCATTCTCAATGTTGTTCATCTGAACAACATGAGCGTTGTTGTTTCTCTGCTCTCTTAGGTTCATCACGGGTTGAGAGGGAAATGTTCCCTTCTCGCGTTCATTAACTGCTGCAGCCAATTGACTGATTTGGATTTCTAATCTGGCTATCGCTTGAGTGTTTGCGCTATGCAATTGACCGGATGTTTGCATAAAAATAGCCAAACTAGATGAAGTCTGCGTAGAAGTTTTAATCAAAGCTTCCAACCCTTTTTCAATGGATGTCACCCTCTTGTCGTCTTGGGCGAACCCAGGGGGTGCAAAGGTTGGGTTGTGCTGATTCCGCTGTTGGGGTTGCTGGGGCTGGTTGGTTGAGTATCCCAATTTTTGGTTTTGAAAAATTGAATTTTGAAATTATTGGAAAGGCGGGTTTGAATTGTTGTTTTGAAAAGGGGCCTGATTCCAAGCAAAATTGGGATGATTCCTCCAACCAGGATTGTACGTCGGTGCAAAGGGGTCGTTCCTGGGATGCTGGTTTTGATACAGCGCATTAACGTTTTCAGGTCCCTGGGACCCAACGAGAAACAGACATTCTTTCGTTATGTGGTTAGGATGCTGACAGTTAGGGCACAAAGTCGGAGAAATTTGATTGACTGGTAGCGGTGAATTTTTGCCCTCTAAAGCTTCCATTCGCCGTACAAGAGCGGCGATTTTTGCTTCGGCAGCTATAGAGGTGTCAACTATGTGTACACCGCTCCTAGTCACGGATAGTTTCTCAATCACACTCTCCCACTGGATGGTTTTGTCAGCCAGTTCTTCTAAAAAGTTCCATGCGTCCTTAGCACCATAGCTCAGAAATTTACACATACACATGGATTCTAACATCATGCGCGAACTAGAATCTAACCCTTCATAGACAACCTGACATAAGCTCCACTGTTCTAATCCGTGATGGGGACATTTGATTAAGATGTCTTTAAATCTTTCTAAGCATTTCCAAAAAATTTTGCCCTCTTTTTGTTTGAAATTGTGGAGTTCATTTCGAATTCGCACGGTTTTATGACTAGGGTAAAAAAAATTTAGAAACACTTTCACAAAGTCATCCCATGTCGTGATTGATCTAGCTGGCAAACTGTTTAACCAACTTTTCGCATTATCCTTAAGCGCAAAGGGAATGAATTTGAGCTTAACGACATCCTCTCCCACTCCGTGAATCTTCATCATCGCACATACTCCTTCAAATTCACTGATTAACAGGTAAGCATCTTCGGACTCGAGTCCGTAGAATTTAGGGAGTAGTGGTATGAATTGCGGCTTGATGTCATAGTTGTTTGTCGCAATGGTGGGTAACACTATGCATGAAGAAAGGGATGAACGGTGTGGGTAACATCTGTCCTGTAATGCCGTCTCCTGTTGCTCAATGATTGTTTGCTCCGTCATTGTTGGTAGTGTAGGAGAAGAAAGTGAAGGTGTAGAATCGGCCGGCTCCGATGAGGCAGAAGGTAAGAAGGTCTCGGAAGGTTCCGAGGAATCAGAAGGTGTAGAAGAGTAAGAAAATACAGGCACAAATCGGACTAATCGAGATTGTGAATCTCTAGTCCAAGCCGACATGCACTATCCAGAAGTGGTAGGAAAGACAGAGAAAATGGAAAAAAACGTTTTTCAACCAAAATATTCACAACCACAAATATCACACAAAAAGGTATAACAAGAGCACAAACAAGACATACTGCACACACCTAAACAGTCTAGGGTCACCTAGGTCAACTAGACCTGCTCAAAATAACTTGCTTTTTGAAGTAAAAATGTACTGCGAAACGGGCCCAAGATAGGCTGATCGAGAAGCCGGGTAAGTGCAAAGAGGAAGTGAGGTTTTCCCTCGCTTTCACGAGGTTCCTTAATTAAAATAACCTTCTCTCTTTCGGTGATTGCGCCTTTCACACTTTCCTAGACACTTCAGGAACAATATACCGATGGGCAGTGTTCGAAATACACTTAACTTACCCTAGTGAGTGCGAAGTCCTTAGAGGATGAAAGTCTAATTTCTTTTAAAGTTAATGAGGGTGTGACAATGCTCGTTCTTTGTGGTTTGTGGGCCACGGAGAAGGGTGATGAAATCCCTTACCGTATCTTGTTGGGGTTCTTTGCCCTTAAGTCCGTATTAAATTTATGCAATGCGCAACCAATAAAAATTGTTCAAATCATCAATCAATCGTTTTTTATGTTATGAGCGATGCGCTGCAAAAAATACGGTTAGTTTCTTTTGGAACTTGTGCAGAGGAGTTTACAAAAGAAATCCTGCACAAAATTGAAGTATTGGAATGTCGGATTTGAGGAGAAGGTGTTAGGAAATGTGCGTACCTTGAATTTTTGAGTTTAGAAACTCCCGTTGACTTGATCCGTGATCGCTTGAGTGTTCTCTTGTACAGGTCGATCTATCCGGATCTTTGGCACTGTTAACTTCTTAATGCCTTTTTTCAGAATTCTGTTCTCAGCTCCGCACGATCGTATTTCGTATTTCCGTTGCAATCTGGAATTTGAAAAAAAAATACGATATTTAGTGCAAAATACGATATTTATGGACAAAGTTCTGTAGATAAAATTTTGCATATAAAAATGGACTAATAACAGAAAAGTAGAGAAGTAAAAGAAAAATTGGGGCAAAATGCTAGGGTTAGGCCGCAAATTGCGGCCAATATGGTTAAATTTGCGGCCAGATCCTGGTTTTATTGCTCCAATTTCTTTGTGTCTTCTTATATTTCTGTTAGTGTACCCTTTCTATATGCAAAATATTTTTAGAACACTAATATCAACTGCATAACAGAAAACACAGAGAGCAAAAAGTCGGATATTTGAGGGTTTTTTTTGCGTTTTTATTTTGTTTGTTTTATACAAAGTATATACAGAGATAACTCAAAATAATCTTCGTGGTGTTGCCACTCCCCGGCAACGGCGCCAAAAACTTGTTCGAAACCCACGGTAACGTGCCTTTGGAGAATATGGTCAATATCGGATATGTCGATTTTGTCGGTGAAAATAGTGCACGACGTGAGTATCGAGTTTAAAAATACCGCAAGTGCACGGTGCATTGAAGCAAGCCGGCAAGCACGGGTCGAACCACAAGGAGTGGATATCACGACATCAAATTGAGTTATGGAACAATAGATTTGAAAATGGTGTTTTGTCACGTTTTTGTATAATACTTAAAAGAAGCAAAGTTTTGGAATACGGAAAACTTAGGCTAAGGTTCAGTAAGAGTGAAATATGGCATTTATCCCCAACTCTCCGTTTTGATTCAAGATTCATTCCTTTTAGTTTCCGTTTTGAATAGCGAAAGCATGCCGTATTTATTCGAAACATGTATCGGGATAAAATACGATATCAAGGTTAAGAAAAACGGAAACTAAAAGGAATGAGATTGAGAATGGAATGAATATGGAATTAGTTAAGTGAAATAGCAAGTATAGAATATATGCAAGAATGCTATATATCATATCTAGCTAGTTGCGACACGTAACGTAATTCCGTATTCACGCCTACTTCAAATCGTAACATAGCAACGATAAAATATAAAGAAGGAATAGGATATGTTAAAGGTTGATTTGCAACCATTCAAAACGATATATCCTATCAAGAAAAACATAATAAAATTGCAATATTAAGAAAAGAAGTGAAAAAGTGCAAGAATCAAAAGGGAGGGGTTGGAAGTAAAGTTATTCCACAACCTACCTCACCATAGCCCAAGAACAACTACTCACACATCATCTTATAAATAACACAACTGAATAGTGAAAAGAAATGACAAAATAAAAAAGAGATACAAGAATCAAACTTGAATGTAATGAAGATTTATTGCAATGGTTCAAAAATACAAGTAAATGAGTTCAACTACCAAAATCTAATCTTGCAAGCTCAAAAAGAGGAGTTGCAAGACCAGAGGAAGGTAAAGAACTCAACTTAATCCCAAGAGCTACAAGAAATTTATCACAAGAGTTTACAAGTATGCAAAAAGTTCTCTCTTAGCTTCATGTCTTGATCTGCTATTTATAGAGAAATCAATAGCAAAAGTTGCAGGTGACAATAGACTAACATGACCACCAGGGACCCACACAAAGAAAACGAGCCAAATTGGAGCCAACTTGGCCGCAATTTGCGGCCAGAGTGAATAAATTTGCGGCCAAGTTGGGGAGTCTGGGGCCCACCTTGCTGGTATAGTCTACTGGTCTCAATGGCATCTCATGATTTTTGCAATTTATTTTAATTAGCACATGTGTGAAATCTGGGGCTAAATCATAGAGAGGGGGATGAAGTGAGTGTGTGTGTGTTCACACTTCAAATCATATGTCAATCACTTGTTTACCGCTTGCACCACTCATCATTATTTTGCCAAAGCAGCTCCCAAGGTTCATGCATCTTCACAAATGTTCACACATGTATGTGTTGGACCATTTCACAATTAAACTTTGTACACAGACATATTTGTTGCAAACTCTTTTCAAATCTTGATCTGTATAATGTCCTGTTTGCAGTTCTAGCTAAAAATCCGTCTTCTTGTACATGTTGTGTACAAAAATCCATGTTTCCGTCTGCGTACATGTACTCTGTATAAATGAGCAGACATGGATTAAATAGCACTGTTTATTGAAAAAACGATATAAAATGGGCGGTATTAAAATGTAACAAATCGTGCCGAACAAAGACGTTGGGTATGATATATTACAACAACTGGCTTTAGTGTAAGTGGGAGATTGTTAGTTGTATGTATACCCTAGAGGCCATTATTGTACATGAGATGTATATTATAATGGATGCTTGAACATATATAGGGAGGACTTTCTTGCTCGACATGATAGTACGCTATCTGGTTGCTCTTTATCTTAACATATAAACTTACTGTCTTTCTGTTACATGTTGATAAAGCCCTTAGGATGTTTACTTGACTACCAAGATTATGATGCAGATCATACTAGTGGGGCCTGGGCAGTCTATGAGTTCATCCTTCAATTGTTCCCAGTTGTGGGAGTATCGAGACGGGACATCGATATTCCAGAGTAGACTAGCGTATACGCTTCTTGACCCATATGATAGGCGATGGATGATCTCATATCTATTGATGTTTGACATCAGAGATCGTATACGGGTGCTCCTTGGAGACTGGGTACACTGAACGGACTCACTGAGAACTCCTAAATGGTATTATACCTCACGTCAGATAGCAGTTCTCTGGTGACACTGGTACAGGTTAGTGTGTCGACCCGAGATCGTCATAGAGTCTTGTGTGCATCCCACTGTGTTTTGATTTCCACCCTACCACGGCTCTACTGAGTCGTCCAAACAGGTGGTTTTTGGGTACAGTTCCGAGTCACATGGAGGCAATGAGCGATAGGAGGGGATTTTGTCTCTCTCGGTATTGGGGGTTGATGTTGCGCTATACTCGATTGGCCATAACTAGAAATCCCTGGCCAGGGTAGATGAGATTTACCGGTAAGTGTTATAAGTAGTTTCTCGACCCGTTATGGATCTTGCATTGGCATGACTTATCAAGCTATTGGGGTCTGACGTTTACCACCCCTAGGCGAGATATGCGACATATCAGACAAAGAGACCGGACTGTACGGTAGTGTTACTGATTGGATTTGTAGGAATATGAGCAGGCTTGCTAGTTGATCTTCTGATCGCTCAATACCCTGGTGGCCGTTACGTTTAGCAGACCGCTTGCGGCTTGTGGGTGTTTGATATGATCATCACCTGTTGCCGGCGTATTGACGAGTCTTTAGAGTCCTACTCAGAGGTTTCCTGATTCATGCGAAACGAAGTAGGAGCACATATGAGATATGTGCGAGGCCGAGATTAACGCGCGTATGTGATACCGCATTGTATTCTCGCGACATATGATATCGGTCAGTTATATGTGATATAACCGGGTTATCAGATCAAGTGTTGATTCGATAGATTGTTACATTTGATATTATTCGGTTGTATGTGATATAGCCGGATTTTTAAATCAAATGTTGATTTAATAATTTAATGTATAATTATATATATGTGATATATTGATTTATATTAACTAATATTAGCTCACTTAAATATTTCTTTTTCTCACTAGTGTACACTTAGTATATATGTGATATATATTAATGTACATTATTTTGTATCATGCTAGATGACACATGATACATGGGTATATGAGACTCACACCATGCAAATAATAATGAAGGATTTTTATTTATTTAAAATAAATCAAAATTGGTTGGAAATTGTCACCTTGTGCATGTTGTCCACTCTTTTTGTTTTACTTGAAAATATTTATTAACCCAACCAATATTTTTTAGCCATGGTTTATTCTCTACATGAGTTAGTATATGACACTAACTCACTCATGGTTGCTATTCTCACTTCATGAGTTCATTCTCTCATCTTCATTCTTCATCTTCTTCTTCATGAGAAAAAGCTTGCTAGCTTTTTCTAAGTGAGAAAATATTGTGAGAAAATTAAATCTAAAGTGAGCCCATTATCTACTTCATCATCCTCTACTATTAGCCATTTAGTTTAGGGTGTTTGCTTCACTAATCTACCATTAGTGAAGAGGTAGCATAAGCTTGAGTCTCCTCGACGTAGATCATCTTCGGCCTCGAAGACTTCGAGCAAAGTTGTTCATTTCTTCATGTGAAATCTTACTAGAGTTCGGATGTTCACTACTTTGAGCGAAGGGACTACTACACGGAGCTTTAGAAGTGAAGGACCTGTCTACAAAGGTTGTATTCCTCATTCACTTTTTATGTAAAGTTATTTACATTTTAGTTTAGCTCTTAAAACTCTAGTTAGATCCTAGGTTAGCTTGTTTGGCACACTAGAAATTTTAAAATACGGCATGTTAGATTCCTTGTGAAACTTTGTGGTCATGCCAAATAACCCTACATAATCGGCCCAAGAACAAACCACGTCGTCGTCATAAAAGGTACTAAGGTCGGATAACAAGGAGTTAATGACGGTGGCAAATTCCTCTATGGCAGGAAGATCCTCAGGGTCGAAATCTTCAACGCAAGCAATCAGCGCCTTCTTACCGCGCTCAGCTCCCTTGCAAAGAAAGAGTATTTTTGCTTTACAGAAAGGCTCTCGGGTACGACTATCCGGGACTTAAACGGAGTGGAAACCGTTGGAACCACTGTGGATTAAAGTATGCATGAGTGTCAAGTCAAACATCCAGTTAAAGGAAAAAGGAAAATATACGCGCGAGAGTTTACTCCATGATTCACCTGTAGTGAAGAGAGGTAAATCTGCACCAATATCTGTAGAAGAGCCAGCCAGAATGTCGCCCTCTTCATCTGGAAAATTTGAAATTGCAAGCACATAAAAGCGTGAGCATCATTTAAGGAAAGAACCAAGGGAGAAGAGTGTAAGTCCACGGTAGCGCCCCGGCCGTCTAACAGACGCCAAATGCAGAACAAAAACTTTTTACAACTGGCACTATCGCGTACTATAACCCGGATCTGCCATTAAAGCTAAACTAACAAACTACAAAATAGGTAGAAATTTTATACCGAACGATCCGAGTTCTTCGGTCTTCAACCATCATCCCACGCTTTGTTGTGGCTGCTCCGATCTCCTGAATCTCCAGTCTCGTCGTCCAGGTAGCACCACGTCGACGGATCTTTAAACGGGCTCCCGCCTCTGAACCGAGGCAACTCGATTGTCAAGTTTGCTAGAAGAGACGACCAAGATGATGTAGAGAATGAGTAGAACACTTTGTCTCGTTACGTCCAAATCTATGGACGAACGGTTAATGAAGTTGCCTTTTGGAATCGGGTGATAAGAATTTGTGCTATATGAAATTTCCATACACAAATCTATCATAATCTTTTTCTCTCAAGCAACCATTATCCCATAAGGGGGAGGTTGGCCACTTTTTAGAAGGAAGGGAGGTGAGTGTAGGAGAGGGGGAGGTGATCACAAGATCAATGAAGAGGATGAGTCACAAGACACCTAGTATGAACACAATGAATGAAAACAATGAATCACCTTAACTAGTCACCAAATCATTTAATGCAATAATCAATACACTAATGACTCACCATCCTAGTCACCTTCTAGAAACTTCTACACTCATCTCAAGAAAAGATAAATCCGCATTTAACCGAATGTTAAATACGGCTGATAGAAAACTGGAAACTGGCAACTTCCAAAAGTGATCCTGAAACGAATTTCAGGATAACCCCGTATCAGTATAAATATACCCGCATTTGTATTACGACCGAATACAAATGCAACTGAGACAAAGATATTATATCTACACAGTATAATACTGGGTTCCGGCTTAAACCAAAGCCTACCAGTATTATCTGCCCGAAAATGACACGTGCGAAAACGCACGTGCATTTTCCGAACCTTGCCATAATACCATACGGCCTCTACAACGTTTCGCCCGAACTTGGGAAAGTGTCTGTGGGGGACTCTAATGACTCATCAACACATTGGCACTGGGTATAACCTCTAGCACGTCAGAGGTACGAGCTGTACGTAACGTTTGCCTATGTATTGATTGGAAGGAAAGCTGACGAGCGAACTCATCCATAAACCCTACTGAGTCTGACAGTGACAATATACATACAGTCCAGTCCGTTCGTCTATGAGTATCGCATATCTGCCTAGGAGGCTGGTAACATCAGACCCCCATTAGCGGTATAAGTCGTGTCAGAGAGTGGCCCAGAACACTCTGAGATACTACTGGAGTACCTACCAGTAAATCTCCTGCCTCGGCCGAGGGCTTTGTGTAATGGCTCTCCCAGACACAGCGCGATCTCACCCCCAATACTGGGAGACACGAATCCACTGCCGATCCGCTCACTTGCCTCCATGTGGCTCGGGACTGTACCCAAAAAAGACCTGTTTGCACGACTCCTTTGAGCCATGGTAGGGTAGAAATCAAAGCACAGTGGGAACTCACACGAGGCAAATGACGACCTCAGGTCGATGAACTAACCTGTACACATGTCACCAGGGAATTGCTATCTGACGCTAGGTATAATACCAACTAGCAGATTCCCGGCGAGTCATGTCCGGTGTACTCATAATCCAATGAGCACCTGTATACATCTTAGGTGAACCAACTAACACCAATGGCTTATGAGACCGGCCATCGCCCCTCGTCGGGGTCTCGACTGTATACACTAGTCTACTCTGGAGTATCGATGCCCTGTCTCGAAACTCCCACGACTAGGGACACTTTAAGGATGTGCTTATAGACCCCGGCTCCCACGTATATGATCGCCATCATACTGCTGGTAGTCAAGCAAGAATCCTATGGGCTCTATCATCATGCAATAGTGAACTAAAGCATGTATACGATGATAAAGAAAAACCAGATAGCAAACTATCATCTCGAGCAAGACTGTCATATCGGTATAGGTCCTGCCTCAATCATTGCAATCACGTACTTGCGATCCAATAATTGACTTTGAGGGCACTATCTCCAACAATCTCCCACTTGCACTTAAGACTAATTATTGCGATGTCGCATACTCATAGTCCGTGTGATACCGAACACCCAACTCCTCTACTAATCAGTTCACAAAGCTAGTTTGTAAAACTCTTGTGTTCGAGAAATAGCCTCAGTGAGTGGATCCGCCCTGATGTTTCTTTCTATATCTCTCTAAATCTCAAGTTCACGGAGAAAGCCATCTCCCGAATCGAGTAATACTTGTCTTAGAATATGTCTGAATATCTGATGGGACCTAGTTCATAAATGAACTCCAAATCCAAACTTCTTAGACTGTATCGATCACTGAACCTAATCAGTATCCAGCACCATGCCTCCCACAGTATCCTCTTGGACCACCTGTCCATAATACTATCCCTCGTCAGAGGGAAAACTATAACTCTGACAATCACTCTGTCATCTATGTCACCTTGGAAGCCTGGAATGATAACCGTCTCCCGAAGCAGGCTGCCGTCATCAAATCCGTAGAACATACACTTACGTTCTAAAACTGCTTCCTTACGTTTCTTCAGGATTGGATTAATATAAACTTATTGCATCAAGTGCAAAAACTATATCTGGTGTAGTACTTGACATCTCATGATTGGCTCAATTGCCTAAGCAAGTGATCTGCCAATCATGCACATCCCTCTCCCCTTTAGTCTGTAAGACACCTTTAGAGAGGGTGACTCCATCACCTGCAGGTACACTACCATGCCAGGAGTCATCTATTCTAAAATACTATTAGAATACTGTCAAAGTACCCTGATTGGGAAACTACCCAATACTAGATCTAAGACCATAGATCTAGTAACCAGAATGTCAGATATTATATCCATGTCCTTTGTGGAGAAACAACTGTGTGACGACCAAAGTACAACCGAACGTAGTATAGGAATTTTACTTCCTACTCTGTGTATGTCATCCAAATACCAGGACATCACACCCTACTACCTTCTTAACAGATCCATCCCCTATTCTGATGAAGTCAAACCCATAACTGTCACATCAAAAATAGATGATCTATCTCCACTATATCTGCTCAAGTCTATAAATAGACATAAGCTACTTGCCCACTATGCTTCCACTGCTCCCACTGACTACGACAACCCTCTGACAGAATAATATCTATGTACACTTCTAAAGCTAGTTTAGAACGACGTTATACTTATCCTCTTGCCGGATCTCATAGTCTGGAACAACAGTAGTGTCAAGTCTGGGTAAACAAGAACCTCCCTGTCACCGTCCTTGAGGCTACCGGAGTACCTCTCGGGTGACTGAGGTTACCCTCCATATCTGCGGAGTGGCTAATGGAATGTTAAACCTGATTGAATATATAGGTCCTATTAAATTTTTCGTAATCGTTTGCGGTTCTGGAATCACTTCTAGTTCTACCACACTCCCACTACTATTTTCTGAAAAATCTATTTTATTAAAACTGTGGCGAGTCAAGAACAATATCACTATTGATCTTCCAGATGGTAGAAAAGTCAACCCTCGTCAAAACCAGGGTCAACCCACAAACTGCCATTACAGAAACGCGCCTTGAGTTATCCAGTGTCTGGTTTTAAGCATAAGCTGGACAACTCCCTGTATCTTAACATCGTTAAGATATGAACCATTCTATATCCAATATAGAAACAAAGGCACTAATTTAATTGGAACCATGATTCAAAACATGCAGCTGTCTCCAGTGCATATTAACTTAATGGAGAGAGGCTACTCAGTATTACTCAACTTAGGAATCCATCCAATTATGAGTAACCTGAAAGAGAAACAAGTTTCTCAAAACCATTACTATCATCTGAATACCAATCACAAGAATCTACATCTTCGATTTCTTTGAAGAATTCTGATACTTGCGATACCTGGTTCTCTACTTTATTCTTATACCCACAACTTCTCAAAACTTAGACATTGTATTTCTACGAAACACTTGTCTAAAAACTAGAGAAGTCATAAGTAAACAGAACATAGTACGAGGACCTATCCCTTTGTCCTGACGGACACTGGACAACATACAATACTCTGTATAAGTCCGCTGAGTTGAATAACTCAAAAACCTGTGAGTCGTAGGTTGAAAACTGTACCCAGGGGATTTCCTCAAATATCACCAATTACAACGAATTCCGATATAATGAGGATGATCACCTTATTCCCAATAACTTACTCCCACTCATCATCTGTAAAACCATACAGATATGAGAATGAAACCTGGTAAATACATACCCTGGAGTAAGTATGTAATCGGGAAATCAGTTTTCTTTTAACAATGCGCAGTGAAACTGAAACATTAAAATGTCTCGTAGGGGTATCCTGGTATTCCTAGTAATGCCTCTTCCATAATCCTATTCATGACTGTAACCGTATATTTCTTTGCCATCTCTCCAAATCCCTTTATTTGTCTTTAGTCGTTACCTTCTGTACACCGTCGTTAGGCTAAATGGTTTTCTTCCTTCCCTACCGTTCGGCACCAGCCTATGGTTTGGAAGAAGACTATCCAGTAAGCATAATAGGTGTACTCTCCTAATCCTAGGAGTACTCGCAACTTGAGAGAAGGTGATGATAAAAGACTACTGAATAAAACCTTATTCTATTTCTTCCGAACTGGGGAAAAAGCAAAGGTGAAATAGGAGTGGCGATGAAGTACGCGGTTTGGTCATGAATGATAACAGTCGCAATTTACTTTGCCCTCTTTCCAATCCCTTTATTTTGTCTTTAGTTATTACCTTCTGTACACCCTACTTAGGCTAATTGGTTTTCTTCATTCCCTACCTTTCGCAACCAGCCTATGGTTTGGAATAAGACTATCCAATAAGCGTAATAGGTGTACTCTCCTAAACTAAGGAGCCCTCGCAACCTGAGAGAAGGTGATAATAAAAGACAACTGAATAAACCAATTCTATTTCTCCTGAACCTGGATCCATCCTCGAAGTAGTACCTTCGAGTTCGTATATAACCATACGATGGATCTATCCAATGGATGTGGATGTCCGTAATAATACGGGGTGTTCTGAGAAATGCAAAGGGTAAAAGAAGGAGCGGCAATGACTTATGCAACTATAGACAATCCAAAAGCCAGTATTTTAAGAAGGTTCGGTCAACTTTGGTCACTGAGTCATAGTCTAGGGTCGGTCAAAGGTCGCTGCCAAAGTGAGAGAGAAAAGAAACACTCTGCGTGCACTCTAACCTAGATCAGAATGGTTATCACTTTATCTGATCAGGAAACCTCCCACTGTAATCTCAAATTCTCCTCCAAACCTGAAAGAAGAATTAGTCGGGATCACCCGAAGAGTAAACTAACTCATCAGTGAGAATCGGGATCCAACTATCATCGCATGATAACTTGAAGGAAGCCACTCAAGTTATCACACTCCAGAAGGTATGCGCATATCTGGCAAGTTTCCTGTATGTTTGAAACTCCCGATGTGATTTTTGTCCCATGCTCTTATGACCTTGACGAAGGTCAACAAATCATAAGTCACATGTCAAGTTCTACCCGTCATTGTCCAGGTTAATTTGAACCCACCCGCACAAGCCCTTGACGAAGGTCAACAAGGCTTTACGACTGTCCCAAACCAACACATCTATCTATGCAACAAATGAATACCCCGCAGCTACCAAGCACTATGCCTTGACGAAGGTCAACAAACATAGGTTGAATACTACTGACCATCCATAAGAAATGACGGAGGGCTACGGCTGGTTTTTGGCGAAAAAACCTTTAACGTAACGATCTTGATATCGCTGAAGGAACCTGATAGAATTTTATAAAAAATATAGTGACGAAAAACCTTTGCTAAAGAGGTGACTCCCGGTGAAGGGATCTCGGCTCTTTCCTCGTGGAATGAGGTGCAGGATATTCCAACTGAATACCGCGATGCAAAGCAACTTGTAATCGACTATATTGAAGTTATTACCCTGACGTAAACTTCTGCCCAAGGGGTCACTCCCGGTGAAAGGATATCTGCCCTTGCCTCGTCGAATGAGGTGCAGGATATTCTAACTGAATATCGCTATGCAAAACAAAAGTAAACATCTTTGTAATAACACTTTTTAAAATTTGTTCCAACAACATCAAAATATAGGTTTGTTTTATCCTTGTATTGATAAGAATCAATGCAGTCCCATCAATCAATCACACCAGAAAAGAACGAAAATAAAATGTACGTATATGCCATCCACATTCGTCACTGGGTCCCGTCATCACCTGTTAGGTTACTTAATTAACGACAGAGCGGGGGCTGGACTAGCGCGGGTGTAAAACATATACAACATCTAATAGTATATATACCAATATACAATAATCGCTCCAGACATGATAATATGCAACATTACAGAAAAGTAATAAGCATCACAGAACAATACAGATAATCTGGGATCCCCGGGTTTCACAGAGCCACTACTGAAACCCGGCGTTCCCTTGGTCGTGTGGATAGCCTATGCAATGAAACCTAGACCTCTACGGGTGCGGCAAGTTACCCGCCAAAACCTGAAGCGAGGTGGTCCCCCACAGCATAGTGAATAGAACACCCGGCACTTCACGGAATCCGGTAGCTTGAGCACCCTACCTCGGGTCAACCTGTACCCCCTACGAGTGCGGCAAATAGTCTGCCAATTCTAAAGTGAGGTCCCTTTGCCTCTCAAAGCCATGAGATACGGACCCGTTGCCCTCCAGAACCCGGCAATCCGTGCACTCTTTCGCCGGATAAACCTAGTACAAAAATAAAAATATGTACAACGGGTACATCGACCTCAACCCGGTCGTGCTCCAAAAGAATATTATATAAACATGCAGTGACGGCAGTCCACATGTTGGACGCTCGCCCCGCAATATCAAATATACAAATAAATCCAAACTGCACTATCATTGCACCCTGCTATCCACCATGACATATCCGCAACAATACAGCACAACACAGAACATCAACGCGAATGTCACGTTCGCAAACCCGTCTAAAGGAACTATAGTAATTAGACGCGGTTTACCGATCAAATGACATTCCCGGTCGGAGATATAAAGTAAGTACTGCATACTAACAAATTTAAAATTTCGATCGACCAAATTTCCCGAAGTGGGCCCCACGTACATCTGCTGTACAGTAACAAAATCTGGGCCCAAAAAAATATTACCAAAAGCCACAATTTCCTGTGAATAAGCTACTGCAAAAATTTGGATCACTTTTCCTACAGTGTTTCCGCGGATGCGCGGTCAAACCCTAGGTTTGACCGTGGATCCGCCGTGGTACTGTAGGATCACGTGACTAACTTTTTGCAGTTTGCTTAAAAAACCCTGCTTAATTTTTTGGGATGATCAAAATTATTTTTAGGCTCTTTAAAAAATCGACAGAAACTTGTGTGCTAAAAATTGTGATTTCAGAAATTCCGTTCGATCGATCTTTTAAACGCGTTAGCACAAGTTAGTATAGCTTAATGGTGAGGCTCTGATACCACTGTAAGTCCACGGTAGCGCCCCGGCCGTCTAACAGACGCCAAATGCGGAACAAAAACTTTTTACAACTGGCGCTATCGCATACTATAACCCGGATCTGCCATTAAAGCTAAACTAACAAACTACAAAGTGGGTAGAAATGTTATACCGAACGATCCGAGTCCTTCGGTCTTCAACCATCATCCCATGGTTTGTTGCAGCTGCTCCAATCTCCTGAATCTCTAGTCTCGTCGTTCAGGTGGCACCACGTCGACGAATCTTTAAACGGGCTCCCGCCTCTGAACCGAGGCAACTCGATCGTCAAGTTTGCTAGAAGAGACGACCAAGATGATATAGAGAATGAGTAGAACACTTTGTCTCGTTACGTCCAAAGTTATGGACGAACGGTTAATGAAGTTGCCTTTTGGAATCGGGTGATAAGAATTTGTGCTATATGAAATTTCCATACACAAATCTATCATAATCTTTTTCTCTCAAGCAACCATTCTCCCACAATGGGGGAGGCCGGCCACTTTATAGAGGGAAGAGAGGTGAGTGTAGGAGAGGGGGAGGTGATCACAAGATCAATGAAGAGGATGAGTCACAAGACACCTAGTATGAACACAATGATTGAAAACAATGAATCACCTTAACTAGTCACCAAATCATTTAATGCACTAATGACTCACCATCCTAGTCACCATCCTAGTCACCTTCTAGAAACTTCTACACTCATCTCAAGAAAAGATAAGTCCGCATTTAACCGAATGTTAAATACGGCTGATAGAAAACTGAAAACTGGAAACTTCCAAAAGTGATCCTGAAACGAATTTCAGGATAACCCCGTATCAGTATAAACATACCCGCATTTGTATTACGACCGAATACAAATGCAACTGAGACAAAGATATTATATCTACACAGTATAATACTGGGTTCCGGTTTAAACCAAAGCCTACCAGTATTATCTGCCCGAAAATGACACGTGCGAAAACGCACGTGCATTTTCCGAACCTTGACATAATACCATACGGCCTCTACAACGTTTCGCCCGAACTTAGGAAAGTGTCTGTGGGGGACTCTAATGACTCATCAACACATTGGCACTGGGTATAACCTCTAGCACGTCAGAGGTACGAGCTATACGTAACGTTTGCCCATGTATTGATTGGAAGGGAAGCTGACAAGCGAACTCATCCATAAACCCTACTGAACCTGACAGTGACAATATACATACAGTCCAGTCCGTTCGTCTATGAGTATCGCATATCTGCCTAGGGGCTGGTAACGTCAGACCCCCATTCGCGGTATAAGTCGTGTCAGAGAGTGGCCCAGAATACCCTGAGATGCTACTGGAGTACCTACCAGTAAATCTCCTGCCTCGGCCGATAGCTTTGTGTAATGGCTCTCCCAGACACAGCGCGATCTCACCCCCAATACCGGGAGAGACGAATCCCCTGCCGATCCGCTCACTTGCCTCCATGTGGTTCGGGACTGTACCCAAAAAACACATGTTTGCACGACTCTTTTGAGCCGTGGTAGGGTAGAAATCAAAGCACAGTGGGAACTCACACGAGACAAATGACGGCCTCAGGTCGATAAACTAACCTGTACACATGTCACCAGGGAATTGCTATCTGACGCTAGGTATAATACCAACTAGCAGATTCCCGGCGAGTCCTGTCCGGTGTACTCATAACCCAATGAGCACCTGTATACATCTTAGGTGAACCAACTAACACCAATGGCTTATGAGACCGGCCATTGCCCTTCGTCGGGGTCTCGACTGTATATACTAGTCTACTCTGGAGTATCGATGCCCTGTCTCGAAACTCCCACGACTAGGGACACTTTAAGGATGTGCTTATAGACCCCAGCTCCCACGTATATGATCGCCATCATACTGCTGGTAGTCAAGTAAGAATCCTATGGGCTCTATTATCATGCAATAGTGAACTAAAGCATGTATACGATGAGAAAGACAAACCAGATAGCAAACTATCATCTCGAACAAGACTGTCATATTGGTATAGGTCCTGCCTCAATCATTGCAATCACGTACTTGCGATCTAATAATTGACTTTGAGGGCACTATCTCCAACAAAAAGAAGTGTACTCACCAATGTCAGGTGGAGGGAAAAAACCCACTGAGCCCAAGTGGAGATCGAGAGTGCGTTGCGACTCTCTTATGCGACACCACTTTGCAACGTACCCCTCTCTCAGCCGTCGCCACACTATGGTATGAATGCATAGGGATCTTGCCGCCCTGGACTCCGAAATGTCATAAATAATACAAAAGGCCAGTCAATTATCAAAGATAAAAGATAAGGATGGGATGGACTTAATCTCAAAGTCTTCTTCAACCCGAATCTCCGCAACCGATGTTGGTTCAGACTCGTGAGAGGCCATGACAGTAGCTCTAGGAGCTAGGTCACTGGCCAAAGAAGACGCCACCAGATGGGCGTCGATAGAAGACACCAGAACAACATCCAAAGGCATATAGGCTGATACAACTGGCATGGATGAAGCAGCTATTATACCTGCATCAGGGACAAGGATAATATTATGCAACGTGTTCAAAAAAACAAAATGATATGACGTAATTTCAAATATACCAGGGGCCGATGAGGTAATTGGAATAGACTCCTCAGAAGGCGGCAGGGCAAGATCCATGGCCGCTTCCGTGAGGTTGTCGGCCTCAGCACCTGCCGTGTCAACATCGCCCTCCTCAGCGGCTACTACGTCAATGTTGCCCACCTCAGTTCCAGCTGCGATCATGTTTCCAGTCTTAATGCCTATGACGACGGTGGTCGTGGAGATCATCTGTACATCTCCATCCCCAGAACCGATAGGTAACGTCGTCGAATCATTATCACCCAGAGATGCTTGAGACACCACACCTGCTAGGGCAATTTGCTCAGGGCCCTCCATCGTTTCCATAGGGGCAGAAACGTCCGCAATGACGTCCTCAGCTCCGAGAGCATCTGAGATAGGGTTATAGCTCTCCTCCCCAGAATGCTCAGGCACTGCTGCCTCTTGGAGGACTGCATCGTGTAGAGGCTCGGCGGAGGCCTGACCAACGACCGATGGCTCTGAAAGTTGTACAACGGGCTCAGGAAGAGGAATGTCCTCTATATGAGCATCATGGAAACCTGTCCCGCTCAAACTAGCATCGATAGAGGGAGACCCTGCCACAAAAGGAAATATGTCAAAATACAGATAAAATGACTACTTGGTTCAAAATGAATAGAAGAAACAAGCGAGTCATACCAAGTCCAAGGGAAGCACGACGTGCTTCTTCCTCGAGAGAACGACGTTCTGCTTCCTCACGAGCACGACGTTCTGGTTCCTTACGAGCTACCCGCACAGATCTCCTATAGGCAGCCAATAAGGTGTGCTCCTTTCCCGAATCGAAGTTTGTTTGAGAAGTTCTGAAGCAGGCACCATCATTCATTTCAACGCAGGGACTTGCGACGGTGTAGGAGAAGCCGACCAACAGTTGGCAACTCCGAAGATCGCGCGACAGTTGTAGGAATGTCAGTACATTTATTCCAAAATGAATGAATGAAAAAATCCAGTTATACCAGGTCTAAGAAAAGCACAACGCTTCTCTTCTTCGCAAGCTTTTCGTCAGGACAATTCGGGAAGCGATAAAGGAATGTTATCGGCGGGGTCGAAACTGTAGTCACGAGGCATAGCCATGGCAGGGGTTGTTATGGGGACTGATGCGCCGGCATATCAAGGGGAAATCCTTCAAGGAAAAAATCATCGTTCGAGGAATATTGTTGAAGACCCTGCCTTAAAGCGGCTCCCGACTCGGACGAAGGAAAGCTCTCATCCGGATGCAACATGTCCTCCACGACAGATGTTCACTTTTTCTTCCATGATCTCGAAACGGTGGTGGATGAAGCCCGTTTCTTCCCTTTGGGCTCTGTCTTCCTAACCCCAAGGACGCGGTCCCGGCACACTTTAGACCAATTAGTGTGTAAAACACCACCAGCAGTTTTGGTCGTTTGATGCTCAGATGTAGCAGAAGTTGTTACCGGAGCCGCTCCTTGCAGCACAAAAAGAAGAATGATGGATCTTAGTTTCAAAGGAAACATGGGCTTTTTGGCCTTCATCGCGCCATGGCGAGTAAGAAAAAATGAAGCCTCGCTGTTAATGATCACGGACATGTAGTGCGAATACCAAGACGTATAGCAGGACAAAGCCTTTGGAAGACATTTAGGATCAGCGATTCTGAAGCGGAAACCCGTGTTCAGCCACATGAAATGATGAATAGTGTTACTGGTCGACTCCTCTGAGAGGTCGGGTTGAAGGCGAAGGGCTGCAAGAGGAACGCCATGATCATAACCAAACTGCCTAGCAAACCGATGCGGGTTGTTAGGCTGGCAAGCAACGCTTCGGTTTCGCCGATAAACCAAGTAACCAGGCCGGATGGAATAAAGATAAGCCACTTCCCTCGCCTTGTAATGACCCTAAAAGACCTATACACTTTTATTGATCCAATGACAATAAAAGAGTGTATTTTTGTTCTGCTTTCGAGTTATAACTTATGTATAAGAAACAACTTATAACTCACTGGTTAAATCTCTCCACTGCTGTTCTTCAGCCTGCAAGTTTGAATCCCATCAGCCCAAATTATTTTTTATATTTTTCTTTTTTTAACTTTTTGGAAGCTCAAGAGTTGCACGTGCAATACATGGAGAATCAAAAAGTTTCAGAAAAATCAAACTGGAGAAATACAGAGTTAATTGCAATTTATACACAGGGATCGATTTTCGAGTTGCATGGCCTCTTTTGGGCCGCCAGATCCTCGCCACCGGCTGTTGGATTTTCCCCAAAATCATCAATTCTTTGCCCGTGCATCCTTCTGACTCCTCTCTACTCTTTTTTATTGTTTGCTTTCTCTTATTTCAACCAGAGACCTTTCAATTCCTCCATTATCACTATTAAACCTACTTTTAATTCATTTTTATTTCACACTATAAATACCACCACATCCCCTAGCTCTCTCCTATTCTAAAATCATTATCAAAATTCTCTACAAATTTCTAAGCCCAAGAAAAGGGTTAAGGCTAGCCAAGTGGAATTAGCGATCCAAGTTCATTCTGTTGAAGACCGGAGCCATTTCCGACGCTACCACTACGCCAAAAAGACTTCCCCTCTCATTCTTACTCTTTTCTCAACGCTACACAAACTGTAAGTCCATTTCCCTCTCTTTTTTTCACCTCAAAACAATTCTTAAAACATATCGACAAAAGTGAAGTTAACTTGTAATCTTTTCTTTTAAACAACTTTTGCCACCTTTTGCTATATTAACATTTCACTCTAAATCTCTAATACCACCTTAATATATTATCTACATCATTTACCTTTTCATGTAATTAAAATTTCATATGAAATAACTAAATAAATCGAACAATTTCATATAAATACTATGAATTTTAAAAGTAACCTTTTAATCGAAAACTAGAAATATATAACTATAGGAAATTCACGGGTTAACGACCTACCCCATCACATACACTATAGATTTATAACACGATATTTTAGATACACGTTTATTTGGAAGAATACAATTTTCATTAAAATATCATTACTTTACAAAAAATGTTTTTTTCGATATATTTAAATCCATTGCAATTACGCCTCTACAACACTTTTAGAGGAACCCATTAAAAGATGGTGCGGGTTATCGCACATTCTTGGGATAGTAGAGAGGGATACAAAACTCCTCATGTAGAATTCAGTCTCGAAAGGAAATAAAAATACGATTTTTAAAGAATACGGCTTTTTAACAAATTAAATCATTTGAAAATTTTCATAACTCATAAATCCGTATTTTTCTATAAAAACTAATTTTTGAAAAATATATTATTAAAATAAAATTAAAATTACACAAAAATACCACTAAGTTTCTAAAAGTACAGCTTTCATAAAAATACCAAGAACTTTTAAAAGTTAGATTTCATCACTAAAATACCATTAAAATTAAAATACATTTTTATAAAAACTCTTGATATTCTAATTAACATATTTTTATCTAAAATACCCTCGAGATTTAATTTTTTTTAAAAACATTTTACATGAAACCCTCTCGAGAAATGCAAACATGCAAAATACAACTTGAACAAATCTTTAAGGACCTTAGATTAATATAGGTTTAAACGGTATCATTTCTTTTAAGCCCCAAGGAGCCGGAGAAAATGAGTGCTTGGCTATTCAGATTAGACAACACTGTAAATTAATGGAGTTATCAAAGGCAATCGTCTTGAAAAATGACACAAATTCTGCTGTCTATATACAGCGGTTGTCCGATTATTCCTGAACTTAAGAGTTTACAAGACTACAACTATCCAAAAGATTTAAATCTAGTAATATGAAATGACTATAACTCGAATCCAAACTCGAACCTAAACTTGAATTTAAACTCGAAATCGAACTAGAAATTAAATATGAATATGAACTTGACACTTGAACTTAACCCAATGTCTACTCTTGAACTGACTTGACTCGAACCATGAATACAACTTGACATGAATACATGAACACTTGACACGAATACTTAATCTTGACATGAACTCAATCTTGCAACTTGATGTATTCATGGATTCGAGCAAGGCCGGTAATTTTAACTGTAATCTAAAATATACGGGGTGTTGGGGTAGTTCAAGTGCGTCCTGGATCATGAATCCATGTCTATTAACACAAGCAATCAATCATGAGTGTTCGTGTTTCCTTACTCCTGGATTATAACCTGTTGAGTTTGGAATACTTCAACACTAGGTTGAAATCCCGTTACTAATACTTGATTCGGGCCTGTGCTTCCCAACCCTTGAATTACAACCTGTTGGATTCAAGAACACTCTTGAGATTGGTTGAAATGAACCCTTGAACTTACCTTAGATTAGTTTACCCTCGCAGAGAATTCTTAGGACACTTACATGCACTACATGATTACTATACCTACACTGCACGACTATGCTATACTATACTCATATTACTTTGCCATGTTATATAGAACTGTCATGGTTATATTAAATGACATGTTTAAACACCATATCTTCTAGCCCATTGCTTCATAATAACCATTTCCAACTTGTCATTATATTTTTATACTTCACACCTTTCCTTGGAGACTTACCGAGCGAAAGTTCGCTGACGGGCATCCACCCATCTTTTTCTTCTTTTGGATATTCGTCAGGTGGTCTAGAGACTGAGAAGATAGAAGAGACTGCAGGGGATTACGACCAGATTACTACTCAAGCTTAGTTTAACTCATCTCTTTTTTCAGTTTATGTATGCCACCTGTTTAGGCATTTCTGTTCTTGTATTTCCTTTTTAGTTGAACTCATGTATTGTAAATGTATCAAGTTTGAATGTAAATAAAGTTGTTAAAGTTTAAATCTCATGTTAATTTCTTGTCATTTTATATTGCTTATTTTACGCTTAGCGTATTTACTCCAAGAAATGACCTTCTCGAAACAAATACGTCGCGGACTTGTCACGTGCCTGTTTCCTTCTTCTAGGAAGCGGGGCGTAACAGGTTTTATTGGTGAGCCATGCAGGTCAGTTTTGAATGAAGTCGTATGCAATATATCACAAGAAATATGAAATTCAACAACTTTTCATTACTTGCATTTCAATTTCCGTTGAATCTATCCTAATATTTCTTCTCTATCTAAGGTGATGGATTCTCCCTACACTAGCACCAACGTCAATGGCAGTACACCACCACCACCTACCCTTACCGTTCTACCACCTCCATCTACCGTAGCCGCTCCACTCACAGAACAGACGATGGTTCTGGAGGCTATCAAAAGTCTACTTGAGGGTCAGCAGGCTCAAGACACGATTTTGCAGGAGTAGAGTGCTCTCCTTCAACAAAGATTCATCCGCTCTGAAGCAGAAGCACCGGGAGTGAAACAATTTCAAGCATTACACCCGAAGAAATTCTCAGGGAAAGAGAGCCCGCTTGAAGCCGATGAATGGGCTCAAAGAATAGAAAAGGACCTAGCAGTAGCCCAAGTTCCAGAAGTGGCTTGGGTCAGAGTAGCAAAACTCCAACTTACTGACAATACCAGAGTCTGGTGGAAGGCCGAAGAAAGCCGTTTTGAGTAGCCGATCGAGTGGAAGACTTTCTGTGATCTTTTTGACGCCAAATACTTCCTGGAAACCGCACACTTCGAGATGGAACAACAATTCATTCACCTGCAACAAGGATCCATGTGGGATAAGTTGGTAGATGGATATGATACCGAATTCACCATGCTCGGCAGTTTCGCTGCACATCTGATTCCTACTACAGAAATCAGAGCCAGGCGCTTCTAGCAAAGATTAGACTCTGAGATCTAAGCTGCCCTAGCAACGGGAGAACACCTAACAAAAAGCAGCTTTGAAGTCAATCCGTCATTATGAAGTTGTCATTAAGAAGAAGGAAAGGCCACAGTCGGCCGGTATGAAACGTCCCACCAACCAGATTACTGGAGGAGACTCTTCTAGGACAACTCTTCCAGCACCACCTATGAGGCCAGGAGGATCATTTTCCAAGAATGAACCAAACTTCTGTATCTATTGCAAGAGGACTGCCCTCTCACGCTGTAGGAACTTGCCCACAGAACCAAGCTGGCCCAGCTCCCGCAGCTAGACCAGCTATTCAAGCTCCACATACTCGTTTAGCTCTTCCTACACCACCTCTACGCGGACCACCTTTATCTTGTCGGCCATCAATGTACTAGCATCCAAAAAGAAATGTGCCGAGACGCCAGGCTTTCACTTTGTCGTCCGTAGAGGACGAAACCATGGGTCAAGATAACCGATAAATTTTCCTTCCATCTTTTTCAGCCTTTTCAAATTCTTGTATCCTTTTGTTCTTCTATCTACTTGAACTTTTTACGCGCTTTCGGTACGATATCAGTAGTCCCTATCTTCACCACTACTTTAACCTAAATTTTTCTTGAATCTGTTACAACATCCCTCTAGTATAAATTTCAAGGACGGATTTTTTTAAGGTGGGTAGGATGCAACGACCCAAAAAGTCCTATACACTTTTATTGATCCAATGATAATAAAAGAGTGTATTTCTGTTCTGGTTTTGAATTATAAGTTATTATTGATAACTTATGTACAAGAAAAAACTTGTAGCTCGTTATTATTGATAACTTATGTACAAGAAAAAACTTGTAGCTCACTGGTTAAGCCTCTCCAGTGCTGTTTTTTAGCCTGCAAGTTCGAACTTGAACTAGAAATTAAACATAAATCTGAACTTGACACTTGAACTTAACCTAATGCCTACTCTTGAACTAACTTGATTCGACCCATGAATTCAACTTGATATGAATACATGAACACTTGACACGAATACTTGATCTTGACATGAATTCAATCTTGCAACTTGATGTATTCATGGATTCACGTAAGGCTGGTAACTTTGACTGTAATCTAGAATACACAGGGTGTTGGGGTAGTTCAAGTGCGAATCCAATTAAATCTCAGGAGTTCCCTAGATCATGAGTCCATGTCTACTAGCACAAACAATCTATCATGATGGCCCGTATTTCCTTACTCCTGGATAATAGCCTGTTAAGTTTGGAATATTTCAACACTACATTGAAGTCCCGTTACTAACATTTGATTCGGGCACGTGGTTCTTTACTCCTACATTACAGCCTGTTGAGTTCGAGAACACTCTTGAGATTGGTTGACATTCACCCTTGAACTTATGTTAGATTAGTTTACCCTTACAGAGACTTCTTATGATACTTATATGCACTTCATGTTTACTATAGCTGCACTACATGGCCATGCTATACTATACTTATGTTAGTTTGCCATATTATATAGAACTGCCATGTTACATAAAATTGCCATGTTTATATTAAATGACATGTTTAAACACCATATCTCCTATTCCATTGCTTCATGATATCCATTTCCAACTTTTCATTATACTTTTATACTTCACATCTTTTCTTGGGGACTTACCGAGCGAAAGTTCGTTGACGGGCCTCCACCCATCTCTTTCTTCTTATGGTTGTTAGTCAGGTGGTCTTGAGACCGAGGAGATAGAAGAGACTGCAGGGGATTACGACCAAATTACTACTCAAGCTTAGCTTAACTTATCTTTTCTTTCAGTTTATGTATGCCATATTTTTAGGCATTTCTGTTCTTATATTTCCTTTTCAGTTGAACTCATGTATTGTAAATGTATCAAGTTTGAATGTAAATAAAGTTGTTGAAGTTTAAATCTCATGTTAATTTCTTGTCATTTTGTATTGCTTATTTTACGCTTAGCATATTTACTCCGTGAAATGAATTTTTCGGAACAAATACGCCGCGGGCTCGTCACGTGCCTGTTTCCGTCTTCTGTGAGCGGGGCGTGACATGCCTGTAGGATCGAGACTGCAATTTTCAACACGTCTAGCAAGGGTCGATTGGCAGGTGTGGGCATTATGCCACTAGAAAGGGCCCAATCCTTAAAAGAGATACCGTTCTTGATAAGAAGATACGGGCGGATGCAGAGCTTACGAATGTCCCGGTTTGGTACAAAACTGCGGCTCCAATAAGTTTCATTACTAGTGGAATGTAAGTCAACGTTACACACCCCACAAGATGCGGGGAGGCGGAATAGGTAAAATAATCATTTTGTTCAAAGTAATTTCGACTATCAAACGGATCTTTGCTAAACCCTAACTAACAAACTATCTAGAATTGGTTAACTACTATGATAGATGATTATATCTCAAGATACTAGTCCTTCTTATTCTTGTTGTTCACCTCCTCGTCGGCCTCCTCGATATAATAGAAGATCCACCCGAGAGTTCCTTCTTCAAGCTTTAATCTCTAACTTGAGGTAACTAAGTGTGTAGGATTGCTAATCCAAGTGACCTAGAGGATATATAGATAGATTAAGGATTTATTAGTCTTGCTAACCCTAGGGTTCTCAACACATGAGAGGATTAGGGTTAGGATGAAGAAGATGAGAGCTTGAGGAGAGAGAATGTGTATGCGATAATGAATTGAATCTTAAGTCATTTGGATAAATAATGAAGCATAAAAAATATCTAAACAATAATATATAAAATCAACAACCATGCTTCATTAATTACCTTGAGGTGAATCACCTCATGACTTATGGTGCAATTAATGAAAATTACACATCACCTCTCTACCTCATTAAGTTTAATTCATAAATGAATTAAAATTAAATGAGTCACCTTTCTTCTAGAACCTTCTCGACTAATTACGAGAATGCCCCTCCCATCCGTATTTTCGAAAAACACGGATATACTGAGACTGCATAAATCCAATAATCCAATACTAGAATCTGGCTTAAACCAAAGCCTGCTAGTATAATCTGCCCGAACATCATATATGCACAAGTACACGTATATGTCCGAACCCTGTCGTAAAACCATACGACCTCTATATCGTTTTGCCTGAAGTAGGGAAACTCTCTGTGTGGGACTCTAAAGACTCGACACTACGCTGGCAGTGGGTTTAACCACATGCTGCAAGCGGTACTAGCTGTACGTAACGGTCCCCAGGTAGATGTCGATAAGAAGGTTCACGAGGAAACCCATCCGAACTCCTACTGAGCCTGATGTGACAATCTCTGTACAGTCCAGTCTGTTCGTCTAAGACTATCGCATATCGGGCCTGGGAGCGGCAAGCGTCAGTCCCTTAAAAGTGGTATAAGTCGTGTCGGAGTGAAGCCCATTACACCTTGAGAAACTACTGGAAAACCTACCATTGAATCTCGCTTGCCCTGGCCAGAGACCTTGTGTAATGGCTCTCCAAACACAGCGCGATATCAACCCCCAACACCGGGAGAGACGAATCCTATCTAACCGCCACTGCCTCCAAGTGCTTCGGGACTGCACCCAACTGCTACCTGTTTGCATGACTCAGTCGAGCCGTGGTAGGGTAGCAATCTAAGAACAGTGGGAATACACTCGAGGCGAAGCAGCAGTGTCAAGTTTACGGACTATACTGTACTCATGTCACCTAGGAACTGTTAACTAACGACGGGTATAATACCGACTAACAGTTCCCTGCGAGTCATGTCCGGTGTACCCGTAACCCAACGAGCACCTGCATACTATCTCCAGTACAACGTACTAATAGCTGTGGGATAGACCATTTCCCCTGCTGGGATGAGAAGCATATACACTAGTCTACTCCGGAGTATCGATGCCCTGTCTTGATAATCCTATGACTAGCGACCTGAAAAAGAATATGCTTGTAGACTACCCAGCCCCCACTAGTATGACTACCATCATAACGCTGATAGTCAAGAAAGATCCTATGGGCTCTATCAATATGTATTCGCGATAGGCTAAAACAAACATATACACATATTAAGATAGATATAAACCAAGTAGCATACTACTATGTTGAGCAAGACTGTTAATACAACTGTGAATATCCCAAACTTCCATTAAGTAATATACAAGCTAGTATGATACAATAATGGCCCCTAGGACATATACACTAACAATCTCCCACTTGCACTAGGGCCATGTACTGGCGTATTGCAGATCTATCATCTCGAATAGCCTCTGGAACTGTGTCTGAGGTAAGGACTTTGTGAATAGATCTGCAGTGTTCTCCTCTGTAGCAACTCTCCGGACCTCAATCTCCCGGCGATCTATGATCTTCCTGATCTGGTGATACCGCCTCAAGATGTGTCTGGACTTTTGATAGGACATGGGTTCCTTCGCTAAAGCTATAGCCTGTTGTTGTCGTCACAATACAGAGGTATTGGATCAACAATGGATGGAACCACCTGAAGTTCTGTTAAGAACTTCTTTACCCAGACTGCTTCTTTTGCGGCATCAGAAGCTGCAATATACTCCGCTTCCATCGTCGAGTCAGCAACGGTGTCCTGCTTGGAACTCTTCAGCACACCGCCACTTCATTGAGGCTAAAGACATAACCTGACATGGACTTGGAGTTATCCTTGTCACTCTGGAAGCTGGAGTAAGCAAAAGCCTCGATCTGGAGGTCTTTTCTGCCGTAAACCAAGAACATATCCTTAGTCCTTCTCAGGTACTTGAGAATGTTCTTTACTGCTATCCAGTGCTTCTCCCCTGGGTCTGACTGATACCTGCTTACCACGCTTAGTGCGTAAGCTACATCTGGTCTGGTACACAACATCGCATACATTATAGAGCCTACCGCAGAAACGTAGGGTATAACTGACATGCGATCCCTTTCCAAATCAGTCTTGAGAGATATCTCTTTGGATAGGGTGATTCCGTGACAAGCCGGTAAATTACCGTGCTTAGAATCTTCCATACTGAATCTTTTCAGTATAGTGTTGATATACCTGGACTGCGAAAATCCTAACATCCTCTTAAATCTATCACGATAGATCTGGATCCCCAGAATGTAAGAAGCATCACCCAGGTCTTTCATAGAGAACCTGTGTGACAAGAATCCTTTGAAAGATTGTAGCATAGGAATGTCATTTCCTATCAAGAGAATGTCATCCACGTACAAGACGAGGAATACGACAGTTCGTGCTACAATCTTACTATATATACATGGTTCATCTGGATTTTTGATAAAGTCATATTCTTTGACCGTTTCATCAAAACAGATGTTCCAACTCCGCGATGCCTGCTTTAGTCCATAAATGGACTTAAGCAACTTTCACACTTTCCCGCTGCTCCCACTCTGATTGAAACCTTCTGGCTGATCCATATAGACACACTCATCCAAATTTCCATTTAGAAAAGCCGTCTTTACGTCCATTTGCCAGATCTCATAATCATGGAAGGCAGCTGTTCATATCAGAATTTTGCATTATTATATCGCGCATTCTTAATCACATTACATATAAATAGGTCCTTTTGATCCATATCTGCTAAATAGTTGCAGGTTAAAGGTTCTCAGAACTTTACAGTGAAATTCATGAAAAGTTGCTACAAATGTGAGACTACGACCAAAAATAGATAAATCCATATGATACCGCCTACCAGTTCAAGGAACAAATGAAAATCAATAGACAGTTCAAATGCACAAAGCACAAGGGCAGCACAAGATTCAAAAACTTCAACGCGAAGCTCACGGCAAAAGTCCACATCTTTCTGCACTGTTGGAAATCTGGAAGAAAGTAGAAGAGATTTTGAGGAACCAAGTGAAAAAAATAGAAGTTAAAAGCAACATGAAGCAACCCTGAAGAATCGAGCCAGAGATCCCACAATCTGTCCGCGGAACCGCGGCCAAACATGCCTTTCTGCCGCGGATCCGCGGCCGTATGATGCACGTGTCGGTGCATGTGTCGGTGCTTTGACCCGGCTTTCTTAGGGTAGTCTTGTAAATTCAAGTGTGGATCAGAATGTAACCTAGGTTTTTTTTCTATCTATAAATAGAAAAGCCAAAAGCCAAATGAAGGCATGCCTCTTTTTAATTTCTAGATCTAAAAATTTTAATTTCCCTTATAATCATTGAGAGGTCATCAATAAAGTGAGATTTTATTTTTATCTTGCATTTTTTTATCTGCAATTTATTACCTGCAAATTTTTAACTGTTCTTTTATTATCTGCAGGTTAATTTGTCTATTAAAAATAAAACAAAAATGAATTTTATTGTCACTTTCCTAATGAGTAAGTAATTCCTCACATGTTAGGGTTAGGATAGGGAAGGTTTGAGAGAAGGAAATCTCTCTCACTCCTTTCTTTGCCACATAATTTTTAAAATACGGACTCTTTTTAAATTAACCACACACCGCTCACTATGGCACCCTATCCTACATGATAGCGGTGATTCCCTAGTTAGACCGGTTGTGGTTGAATTAACCGGAGGTTAGAACTAAGGGCCAAGAACGGACGGACGAGGACCAAAAGGAAGAAACTAAGTTTCTTCCTAGTCGTGCTAATCCCCGTTGTTAACTATTACCCTAACACCTATATTCTTAACTAGGGCATTGATAGAAGTGAGAAGAATCTTTGTTTCGAACTAACCTAATCCTAACCCTAGCAAGCCTTTATTTCAATTTATTCTCATTCTTAGATCTTAAATCAAAACCTACCAAAGTTAGGACTTAACTCGTTAGAACTTAAAGAAAAGAACACCATTTCCCTGTGGATCGACTCGTACTCAACCGGCTAGCTACCAAGCGACACCGTCTTGATTATGGTATTCTTAAATTTAAAAAAATGCATGCAAAAACTTCCATCAATCAAATGGCGCCGTTACCGGGGAAACGGTAGTTTGTTTCTTTTTGTAATTTCGGGTTAATTAAATAATAAAAAATATATATAAATTAAAAAAAAATTAAAAACATAAAAAATAAAACCATCTTATTATTTTTGATTGGTTTTTGTATGAATTGTGCAGGAAAGGAAGACGGACTGATTCAGATCTAGAGCAAGCTCAGTGAACAAACCAGAAACAGAGGATCTGAACAGACAGAAGATAACCAAATCAGCACAGAGAAAATTTTTGAGGACCTGATCCAACTGAACCACCGCGGAACCGCGGCAGATTCAAGCATTTGACCGCGGAACCGCGGTCAACCTGTGACGTCAGCACCCCATTTTTTTTTCTTTCTGTGAGTATTTTTTCCTCTCTCCTATCCCCTGAACTCCACTGAAAAAATTTTCCTGCAGGTATTCTTTGCACAGCAGCTTCTTCTCCCTCTCTAATAAATTGTTTTGTGTAGGATTCTTTGCGCCGCAAATAAAAAGAAAAAATTTTGGCAAGTGTTTTAGATTTTGTGTGTTACTGCATTGCATATTTAAAATGGAATCTAAGGGGCTCTATCACCAATTAAGATTGGGTAGGGATTTTATTACCCTTCCTAAGACCCCAGAAATCACTAAAACCATATGCATCACCCTCGAGCTAATTAAAAAAATATCTAGACTCGGCCAATTAAGGAATGTCGCGCTCATTAGGACAAAGGAAGGTTGTGGGCATTTAGTCATTTATCTAAACCTGATTTTGTGGTGCCTAAGCTAGACACGTGAGAAAGGTAATTTTAAAAGGCCCGTCTTATGGTGATTCATGAGCGGAACCCTCCTTTCTTCATTTGTGCTTACCTGGCCACAATTGGTGGTGAAGAGGCGATTTGAGGGATACCTCACAACTTGTCCCTTTGGAACAGTTAGGAGCAGTCTAGTTAACTTAGGAGACCCTAGCTCTAGGTTAGATTATGCATGTTTAAACTGTGGTTGTTTGAAAGTGTGTCGTAGGACCGTACAAATTTTTGCAAAACTTTTTCTAAAAAAAACACTTTCAAAAATTTCTAAACTCCAAAAAAAAACAATTTTTTTACAAAAAAAATCACATTCTTTTTCTTCTCCTTTCTCTCATTATATCATGGGTACCCCACCTCGCAAAACTCTTGCCGAACATTGATACCCACAACCAGACATTACTTCCTACGGTTCTTGTTTTGGTCGAATTTCGAACAACCCCTCCATGCCAAAAATCTCTTTGAAAGATCGAATAGACGCATCTAAGACAAACAATTGGACTCAGCAATCCATTTCGTATCAACTGTTTCAAACATTTACCCCTTCTCATATTGATACCCCTTTTGAGAGTCCAGTTGTAACCCCAAAACCTATGTCTATTGCTGAACATATTGAACAATCTCGTAACCGATCTTTCACTCCTTTCACCACTGTGAATTCTTTGGATCAACAATTCTATTCATCTTCTTATCCAAATGTTGATCCTACTCCTGTCCAACCATTCAATTCCTACTAATCCTACCAAACTTTTACACCTTCCCTAGACATTGCTCCTGCACAGCCATTTGGGAGTTTCCAGTATCCAAATAACTTTGAATCTTTTACTGAAACTCATTCACAACCCATGTCTAGTTTGGAACAGGCGTTGGAAGACTTTAGGGTAGCGTCATGCCAACAGATGATGGATTTGAATGCGTCCATGGCTGCCCTCATACAACCTAGTGACCCGGTAGCTGGTTTCCAACCAGCTCCAAATTTCTCAATGTATGGTGAGGCGGTTGGACAAATTGATAATTTAAGTGGAGAGAGTAAGCTGTGCACCCTTCCAAATCAAACCTACCCATCCCCAATTGAATCCCACAATTCCGGTTTTGAATGTCTATCAAGTGTTCCAAATGATTCACCAGTTGAAGATAAAACGTTTAATGAGTTGTGTGACTTTGTAGTGTTTGATTTACCTGATTGTGAAGGGTCTCTTTCGAGTGAAACCATCACCAATCCATTTGACCTCTACACCTCCACTCTAGAACCTGAATTGATTAATATCCATGCTTTTGATGAGGTGTCTAAGAAAATTGATTTTCACTTGATTGAGGATATTGACGCTGGGAATATTTTGGATGATGAACCCGCAGATTTGACTGAATTTTTCTTTCCACTTCATCACCCCGAGTCATTAAATATTTCTCCCGAACTTCATATGCGTCTTGATTTTGATAAGAATTGCATGGATAAGCTAAATTTTGAGGAGAGTATTGAGAAAATTATTGAGGATGAAGCAATTTTACTTGAGGAGTCGGATTTTCCAATTCATTCTATCCCTTTCATTGACTGCTCACACCCTCCTGAATCTTTAACCGATACCCTTCCTCAATCACTTCCCTCCATCCTCGTTCCGATCTTACAAGAAACCGTTACACTTTCATTTTCAATGTCTGGTTTACCAAGTTCGACATACCCATGTTTTCTCATGAATCTTGAGGGATTTGCCCCATTTCTCGACGGGTTGATAGATTAGCACAATCGCTTTTTACACATAGGTCATCACAATTTTTGCTAATTTATTCACTCAATTTACACCCTCAAGTTCGTACTACACTTTTTTCTCTCTTTCACCATTCTTCTCCTAATATACCGAGACTGTATTCCACATTTCTTCACATACGGTCTCGCGTATTCTCCATTTCTTTTCTCTCCGCGTTCTTTCACCAACCAACACACTACATAGATAGAATATTTGAATGGTTGATGCTCACTTTTGGTCTGTGTAAGGTCTTGTATAGATTGATACTGTTCTCTTTTCCCCCCTAATCCTAAACTTCACTGCTTAAACAGTGGAAACACTATTTCAAATAAGTTTGGGGGTATGTATAATTTGTAATTTAAAAAATGAAAAATAAAAAATAAAAAAAATAAAAAAAATTTGGGGGTCTTTTTGTAAATTTTCAGTTTTAATAAATAATAAAAATAAAAAAATTTATTTACAAATAAATTCCTCTTTTTAAAATGTCCTTTTTGCAAATAACCAAAAATAACCCCTATAAAAAGAAACCGACCCCTCCTCTGAATTACCAAACCCTAATTTCTCATTTCCTCAAAACCGTAGCCACCGCTCCAATTTCTGCAGAGAGATCTCGCCAGAAAGCCGCGCTTCCGCCGTCGAAGGAGCTTCTGCGTCGCGCTTCCGCCGCCGTCTGTTATCTTCTCCCTCTGAATTCTTCAGAGGAGGTTTGCATTCTCTGTTTCACTCTGTTAAAATTTTTAGAAATATCTGCATTCTCTGTGATGGCACCCACTTTGCAATTCGAAAGAGACTTTTCACAAATGTTTGCACACACGGTCTATGGTAGATATTTCGGTGATGAGATCCGAAGGCATGGGTGGAACTTTTTACTTTTAAACCATCCAAATTCCTTCGCACTTCCAGATCTTGTTACCCGATTTTATGAATGCATGGAGGATGGTTGCCTCTCACAACACGCTTACATTAGGTTAATTTGGGGGGATAGGGAAATAATAATCGATAGGGACTTCATCAATGAAGTCACCTTAATATCTAGATTACCTATTCATGACCAACCCCTCCGTTTCGAAGACTACCTATCCTTGATGGGTAATGATTGTTCGAGAGAGCCATGCAAAAGCATCCAGGCTAGAACCCTTTTTGCGAACATGTTGACTGCGTGCCGTTGGGCACAAAATAATATTTTTAGTAGTTCCCACAACACTACATTTTTCACACCATCCCTTCATATCGTGCACACTTTGATGACTAGAAACCCCAGCTACGATATGTGCACTGTATTACTTCACTCAATAGATGCGGGCAAAAGGGATGCCAACTATCCATGCCCTATATTGGTGACACAACTGTATCGCCATTTCCTCCCTGTGGAGGAGTTCGAATTTTATATGCATGGAGGGATCCCCATTAGACCTCTTCTTGAGGGCGTATCCATGTCCTACACACTCTTACATGATGTATGGTCGCGCACTGAGCCGACTGAGGATGTGCCCGCTAAGACACCCAGCTCCAGCTCGACCGCGAGCGATGAAGAGCTTACCCCCACTGCGCAAGCACGCTTGATTCGAAGAATTAATAGGGGTAAAAAGATTGATAGGGCTGGTGACCAACCTTGGTCAGCGTGTGATGAGTTTGGAGCAGGGCATGACCACCCTGCTAGCAAGAGAGGAACGTTCCCGTTCACGATCGAGAAGACGGCGAGGCTTTGAGCAGTGAGGACACTGCTTTCGATAAGTTTGGGGGTGGAGGTGGATTGTAAATAGTTATCTTTGCATTGCATATTTTAAATTTTTGTACATATTTGTTTTTTTCTTTCTTTGCATATTTAATTCCGTATTGCATCTTTATAAAAAAATATTAAAACTAAAAATATGAAGAAAAAAAATATAAAATATAAAATCAATAAAAAATCGAAAAATTATAAAAATTATAAAAATTGAAATATTCAATTTTGGCCATATTTGACTTAAGTTCAACAAGACGGTTGAATAGTAGGGAAAAACTAGATTCTAAACTTAGTAAATTAAAAAAAACCCTAAAAATAACATTTCTTAAAGTTTAACTATAGAAAATATATGTCATTACAGTTTATTTAGAAATAGGCAAATTTTGAGTTCAGTTCTAGGGCTAATTCAAAATAAGGGAAGAGTATTGAAATTTTTATTTGAAGTGTAAGTCTGAAAAATAAATTCTGAACCTTTAGTCTAAATCCTGAAAATATATACCCTACTACATGCACTTATACACACCTTGAAACTTGGGATAGTAGAGGATACCTTGAAATGCTCTTGTCTAAAATCCTTAGTATGAAGGAAAATAAAATAAAAGTATAAGTGGTGAATAAAGAGATAAAAAAAATAAACACTGGTTTTGTAATTGCTTAAGGCAGCATAAATTAAAAAAAAATTAGCAAGGGTGCTTTATCACCTAGTGCCTTAGACCAACTGGTTTGGGAATCGCTGCTAAGCCTCAGATATTACAAGACGAGGAATTACGTCTAAATGCACAAGCACATTTTGTAATCGATCGTTTAGTACCTCAAGAAGTATTAACGGTCGCATGAAGGATGTGTTAACAATTTTATCTAAAATTCACCAACTAAAAGTATTTTGGAAGATGGACAAGAGTATGATAGCTTGAATTGAATTTCCAAGTGTAGGGGTGATACATACACACACGTAGGGGTATATGATTGGGGTTTGGATGAGAGATAGGAATGAAAGATAAGGCTTATACCTTCAGTAAAGATGATAAAAATTCCTGAGTTGAGACTGCACCTTAGAAGGAAAATTAAAAAGATACTGAAAACTTAATAAATTTGCAAAACATATACGATCTTAAGTTAAATGATAAGTGGGTGTGAAAAATACGGGTTGATGATTTCTAAGTTGAAAATAATAGAATTTCTTGCTAGAATACCGAATTGAAGAATGAAAGTCAACAGGCCAAATTGATCGGATTTTGTGGGTAGTATCCGCTGAAAACCCTTAGGAAACAACACTCCTCCTACTATGGACACCTAGAGGTTTAACAGCTTGTTGCACGAGCTCAGTGCAATCGCGTTCCCCGCGAAAGTGAGGTTAGGAATTTTAACAGAATAAAATTGGCTTTGCTCGGGACGAGCAAAAAATAAGTTTGGGGGTATTTGTTCATATCAGAATTTTGCATTATTATATCGCCCATTCTTAATCACATTACATATAAATAGGTGCTTTTGATCCATGTCTGCTAAATAGTTGCAGGTTACAGGTTCTCAGTACTTTATAGTGAAATTCATGAAAAGTTGCTACAAATATGAGACTACGACCAACAATAGATGAATCCGTATGATACCGCCTACCAGTTCAAGGAACAAATGAAAATCAGTAGATAGTTCAAATGCACAAAGCACAAGGGCAGCACAAGATTCAAAAACTTCAACGCAAAGCTCACGGCAAAAGTCCACATCTTCCTGCACTGTTGGAAATCTTGAAGAAAGTAGAAGAGATTTTGAGAAACCAAGTGAAGAAAAAAGAAGTTAAAATCAACATGAAGTAACCCTAAAGAATCGAGCAAGAGATCCTACAATACGGCCGCGGAACCGCGGCCAAACATACCTTTCTGCCGCGGATCCGTGGCCGTATGATGCACGTGTCGGTGCATGTGTCGGTGGGTGTCGGTGCTTTGACCCGGCTTTCTTAGGGTAGTCTTGTAAATTCAAGTGTGGATAAAATGTAACCTAAGTTTTTTTTCTATCTATAAATAGAAAAGCCAAAAGCCAAATGAAGGCATGCCTCTTTTTAATTTCTAGATCTAAAAATTTTAATTTCCCTTGTAATCGTTGAGAGGTCATCAATAAAGTGAGATTTTATTTTTATCTTGCATTTTTTATCTGCAATTTATTACCTGCAAATTTTTACCTGTTCTTTTATTATCTGCAAGTTAATTTATCTATTAAAAAGAAAACAAAAATGAATTTTATTGTCACTTTACGAATGAGTGAGTAATTCCTCACTTGTTAGGGTTAGGATAGGGAAGGTTTGAGAGAAGAAAATCTCTCTCACTCCTTTCTTTGCCACATAATTTTTAAAATACGGACTCTTTTTAAATCAACCACACACCGCTCACTACGGCACCCTATCCTACATGATAGCGGTGATTCCCTAGTTAGACCGGTTGTGGTTGAATTAACCGGAGGTTAGGGCTAAGAGCCAAGAACGGGTGGACAAGGACCAAAAAGAAGAAACTAAGTTTCTTCCTAGTCGTGCTAATCCCCAGTTTTAACTATTACCCTATTACCTATATTTTTAACGAGGGCATTGATAGAAGTGAGAAGAATCCTTGTTTCGAACTAACCTAATCCTAATCCTAGCAAGCCTTTATTTCAATTTATTCTCATTCTTAGATCTTAAATCAAAACCTACCAAAGTTAGGACTTAACGCGTTAGAAATTAAAGAAAGGAACACAATTTCCCTGTGGATCGACTCGTACTCAACCGGCTAGCTACCAAGCGACACCATCTTGATTGCGGTATTCTTAAATTTAAAAACACGCACGCAAAAACTTCCATCAATCAGCAGCAATGGCAAGAAGGATCCGAATAGATTTTAGCATAGCCACTGGAGAAAAAGTTTCGTCATAGTCCAAGCCAGGCCTTTGACGAAAACCCTTTGCAACAAGTCTAGCCTTATAAGTTTCCACCTGTCCATCTACACCAATCTTCTTTTTGAAGATCCACTTGTATCCTATAGGTTTTACTCCATCTGGAGCAAAGTCCAAAGTCCACACTTTGTTGGTGTACATGGACTCCATCTCGGTCTGCATTGTATCCAGCCATCTTACTGAGTCGCCGCTCTGGATAGCCTGCTGGAAGTTAGTAGGTTCATCTTTATTAATGACGCAATCCTCTCTATCCCCGTCTATGAGAAAACCGTAGTATCTCTCAGACGGATGAGATGGCCTACTACTCCTATGGAGGGGTGCGAGAATGTCCTGTTCTTTTGGAACTTCTGGTTCTACCAAGCTTTTAGTAGTAGCTAGTGGTTCTGGAATTTCTTCCAGTTCTATTGCGCTCCCGCTTGTTTCCTTTTCTAAAAACTGCTGTTCTAGAAAATGGGCATTACGAGAAACAAAAATCTTTTGTTTCTCTGCGTAATAGAAAAAATACCCCTTGGAGTTCTTTGGATATCCTACAAACTTACAATGTACTGAGCGTGCCTCGAGTTTGTCTGTATGTTGCTTTTTAACAAAAGCCGGACATCCCCATATCTTGAGATACTGAAGATAGGGTTTCTTCTCACTCCACATCTGATATGGTGTGGTAGGCACAGTCTTGGTAGGAACCCTGTTCAAAAGATATGCAGCTGATTCTAGTGCATAACCCCAGAAAGATCACGGTAACTCGGCATTATTCATCATGGAATGTACCATATCCAATAGGGTTCGGTTCCGTCTTTCCGATACATTGTTATGTTGTGGAGTGTATGAAGTAGTAAGCTGAGAGAGAATTCCATTCTCTTTTAGGTAACCCAGGAACTCGGCACTTAAGTATTCACCACCTCGATCAGATCTCAGTGACTTGATACTTTTACCGGTTTGGTTTTCTACTTCATTCTTATATTCTCAGAATTTCTTAAAGGCCCCGGATTTATGTTTCATCAAGAAAATGAATCCATACCTAAAGTAATCATCCGTAAAAGTAATGAAAAATGAAAAACCGCTTCTTGCATGTGTAGACATTGGACCACATACATCGCTGTGTATGAGTCCTAAGAGATCGCTCGCTCTTACTCCGTGTCCAGTGAACGGAGTCTTTGTCATCTTTCCTTTGAGACATGATTGATAAGTGGCATAAGATTGATATTCGAACGGATCCAAATATCCTTCTTTATGTAACTTAGTTAACCTTGTTTCATTGATGTGACCCAGTCTACAATACCATAAGAAAGCCTGATTTATATCTGGAGACTTTCTTTTTAGTGTGTTCTGGACATTGAAAATCTGCAATTGGTTTAACACATATATACCGTTATCTAGTGTACCGGACCTAATCAAACCATGATTAAGCTGGATGTTAACAACATCGCTTACAAAGGTGAAATCATAACCTTCTTTTGATAACAACGATACTGATATGATATTACACGTTAAACTAGGTACACAAAAACAGTTGCGCAAAACCAAAATATGTCCACTCATCAATCCAAGGTGATAATCCCCTACGGACACAGCATCCACGCTCGCTCCGTTAGCTACCTGGAGGGTCATATCACCAGCCTTCAGTACTCTACGGCTTCTCAGTGCCTGTAATGAATTGCATATATGAGATCCTAATCCGGTATCCAATACCCAAGAAGTAGAGTTGATTGACAGACAATTTTTAATTACAAACACACCTAAAGCCGAAGCCACAACTTGCCTCGGGTCCTGGTTCTTTGCATTCCATGTTTTGTAATCCTTCTTCCAATGGCCTTTCCTAAGACAGTGGAAGCACTCGTCCTTTTCTACTACCGGCACCGCAACTTTTTCCTTTCCCTTGACTCCCACCTTACCAACACCACCTCTTGGTTTGGTAGCGTCCTTCTTCTTCCTTCCATTGGTCCTTACCTTGGACCTAGAAGAGGAAGCACCACGAACAAACATAGCGGGTGTTTTCCTTACTTTCTGCAAGTTGCCCTCTGCACTCCTCAACATGTTAAGGAGTTCTGGAAGTTCAACTTCTTTACCTTGAATATTGAAATTCAAGATAAACTGGGCGTAGGTGGAAGGAAGGGACTGAAGAACCAAGTCTGTATACAGCTCGTTCTCTAATGTTGTTCCGAGGTCCGCGAGCTCCTCAATATAGCCAATCATCTTAAGGATATGTTCCCCTACAGATGATCCGATGGCCAGCCTCGACTGAAACAAGTTCTTCGAGGTCTCGTATCTAACTTTACGAGATTGCTCTCCATACAGTTCCTTGGTGTGGAGAAATATGGCTTCAAGATACATATTCTCATGCCTCCTCTGATGTTCATTATCCATAGAGGCAAGCACGATGCATTTGGCCTTCGCGCAGTCTAACTCCCAGGTCTTGTGGATTTCCTTATCCGCGACACTGGATTCTGGACATGGGACGGCAGGGGCTTTAGTAGTAAGGATATACCCCAATTTGTCATAGGTTATTGCCATCTTGACATTCCGGAACCAATCTTTATAGTTTGGCCCTGTCAAAATATTTTTATCTAATAATAACTTAAGGCCCGTCATGTTATTGGTCGCTGCAATTTAGGAGAGAAAGAAGAAAACACTTTAGCATGATACTCTTGCAAGTTTAGAGTGGTTTTAGTTTATCTAAACAGGATGGCTCCCACTGTTTCTCGAATCCTTCCTCAAACCAAAAAGGAAGAACTAGTCAGGACTATTCTTACTGTACAATACTTGCTTAACCGTTCAGCTAGGCCGGTGTCGGTACTTCGAGGAAGGTTTTACGATGCTTTCGCGAAGTTCCTTAATTAAATAACCTCTTTTCCCTGGGGGCGTAGCCCCGCTGACACCTTTCTCGACACCTACTTGGTTTATAGCATTGATCGTTAAGTGAAAGAATCTCCTGATGAGTAGCATATACTCACAGTAGGACCGGGATCCAAATATCATCGTGTGATAAAGATGAAGGAATCCTACCAAAATTATCACACTTCAAATAGTATGCAACTCTATCAAATTTCAGTTTCTTTAGAAACTCCCGATGTGGATTTTTGCCCCATGCTCTTATGATCTTGATGTTGGCCAAAATGTCATAAGTCACATGTCAAGTTCTACCCATTATTATCTTGTTAATTTGAACCCATCCGTACATACCCCTGACGTTGGCCAAATGACAGTACGACTGTCCTAAACCAACTCATCTATCTATGCAACAGATAAATACCCAGCAGCTACCAAACACTGTGCCTTGGCGTTGGTCAAAATACATAGCTTGAATACTACTGAATACCCAAATGAAATGACGGAGGATTACGAATGGTTTTGGCGAAACCGTCAACGTAGTGAACTTGATATGATCGAAGCAACCTGATAGCTTTTAAAATGAGTGGTTTAAGTGTTAGTTATATGTATGCCCTAGAGGCCATTACTGTACATTGGATGTATATTGTAGTGCATGCTGGGACATATATAGGGAGGACTTTCTTGCTCGACATGATAGTATGCTATCTGGTTGACCTTTACCTTAACGTGTATGCTGATTGTCTCTCTGTTACATGTTGGTAAAGCCATTAGGATCTGTACTTGACTACCTGGATTATGATGCGGATCATACTAGTGGGAACATGGTAGTCCATAAGTACATCCTCCAAAGTCCCTAGTCGAGGGTGTATCGAGACGGGGCATCGATATACCAGTGTAGACTAGCGTGTACCCTCTCGACCCATACAGATGGGCGATGGATGATCCCATATCCATTGGTGTTTGACATCAGAGATGATATACGGGTGCTCAGTAGAGACTGGGTACACTGGACGGACTCGCCGAGAACTCCCAGATGGTATTATACCTCACGTCAGATGGCAGTTCTCTGGTGACACTGGTACAGAGTAGTCTGTTGACCCGAGATCGTCATAGAGTCTTATGTGGTTCCCACTGTGCTTTGATTTCCATCTTACCACGTCCAAGAGGGCGTGCAAAACGGTGGTTTTTGGGTACAGTCCCGAGTCACATGGAGGCAATGAGCGATAGGAGGGGATTCGTCTCTCCCGGTATAGGGAGTTGATGTTGCGCTGTGTTCGATTGGCTATAACCGGAAATCCTTGGCCAGGGTTGCTGAGATTTACTGGTAAGTGTTACCAGTAGTTTCTCGAATTATTATAGACATCATATCGACACGACTTATCGAGCTATTGGGGTCTGACGTATACCACCCCTAGGCGAGATATGCGACATATCAGACGATCAGACCGGACTGTACGGTAGTGTTACTGGTTGGATTCACTGGAGTGTGAGCGGGCTTGCTCGTCGATCTTCAGATCGCTCAATACTCGGGTGGCCGTTACGTTTAGCAGACCGCTTGCGGCTTGTGGGTGCTTGATATGATCATCACCTGCTGCCGGCGTATTGACGAGTCTTTAGAGTCCTACACAGAGGTTTCCTGGCTCAAGCAAAACGAAATAGGAGCGCATATGAGATATGTGCGGGACCGAGAATAATGCATGTATGTGATACCGTATTCTATTCTCGCGATGAATGTGTCGAATGGTTGTATGCAATATAACCTAGTTGTCGAATCGAGGATTGATTCGATAAGCCGATACATTGGATACTAGTCGGTTATATGCGATATGACCGGATCGTTAAATCAAGTGTTGATTTAATGATTTAATGTATAATTATATATTTGATATATTACTTTGCATTAACTAGTATTGGTTCACTTTATATGGATTTTCTCACTTGTATTGTGCACATTGTATATGTGATATACATTTGTACATTTGATTGTATCATGTTTGATGATACATGATTGTTTAAGTGTATGTTAAGATTAAACCATGGTTATTTAAATGATTAGGGTTTTGATTATCTTATTTATTTATTTATTCATATATTCATTTTGGAAATTATTTAAGGATGGTGGCTTATTTTGTTTTATGTTGAAGCTTCTTGAAGCTTTGATCAAGTCAACCATTCTTATCTCATCCTTAACCCTAACCATTCCAACTAACCTTGGTTTAATCTCTACACTTGACCATGGTTTGCATTATGATAAGTTTTCATTTTCTTTTCATTTTAAATTAACTTATTATAATACTAGCTTCTTCTTCCTCATCTTCTTCATTGAAGAAAACCTTTCTTCATCAATGGTGATTGATGAAAATGAGTGAGAAATCCAATTCTAAAGTCTACCCACTACCTATTTCTTCATCCTCTACCTCTTGCCAAGTAGTAGAGTGTGTTTCCTTCACAAGTTTTCATGGCTTGGTGAAGGTGGAGCTTGATCTAGTGATGCTTCGACGTAGATCATCTTCGGCACGTCGTCGATGACCTAGCTCGCTTCTTCTCCGATGAAGCCGACGCAAGAGCCCGGATTTCGATTTGGACAGCGAGGATACTTCGTTGCGGAGCTATGGAGGTGGAGAACCAGATCTACAAAGGTTGTATTTCCGTATTCTTATAGTTAAGTGTTAACTAGTTTAATGTTTCGCCTAGATTTCTAGCCAACGATCCGTAGTCGGGTTTCTCGGCACCTAGATTTTTTGAAATTGGCATGGTTGATGCCTTGTGGGACCTCTTGAGAGTGCCTAGGAACCCTACAGTGGTATCAGAGACTAGCTAGAGCCTTAGGCGAAGTCCAGACGGAATTTGAAGTCCGAACGAACCCGAAACCCGATCACAAACTTGCTCTCTGTACATTTTTTAAAAACTGGGTTTTTTCAAAATTAAAAATATGCAGAAAACTCAGCAGGGAATTATAAGAATTACGGTGCAATTTTTTTCCCATGAACAGTACAAACCGCGGCGGAAGCGCGGCAGAAGCCTGGCTTCTGCGGCGGTTCCGCCGCACTTTGATGACGTCATCCTCAACTGATTGCACAGTAACTTCTATTATATTATGCTGGAGTTTCTGGGTATTTTTAAAATTTATTCAAGAGTTGAATTTTCTGGGGTGTTTTGGGGATTCGAATGTTCGATCGGATTATCAAATTTTGTCTATGTGGCTTTCCGGATAAATTTTAGAATATGTTAAAAAAGTTCGACCGGATATAAATACCCAATTTTTCCCCTGTCGGGAAATTTTCAAGTGTTGGATTTTTCCGTAGTTTAACGACGTTCTAAGTAGTGCAAGTAACGCGATGGTCCCTCTAGAAGACAACAAACCTTAACTCGATTATGTGACCGTCTTGAACTGCCCTTTGAACCTTCGGGTTTGGGGCAGTACGGCGTGCCACATGTGAGACGTTGGCTTGACCCTTCTACGGCTGGACCGTTGGTACTGAGGCACGAACTGAATGTTGTTAGACTTGTTTCATGTGTTGATCTGTATCGGGAAAACTTGGGTGTTTGACTGTTCGATCGAAAAGTTTAACATTTTCTATTTATCTGGAATGTGATACAATAATTAGAATTCACAATAAGTTATGAGATAACTGAATGAATGTTATAAACATAGCAGTTTAGTCTCACTTGATCGGTTGCCACGGAATTTTGATGTGATCAAAAGTCCGTCGCAATCACGTAGCGTACGCGGATACTCGCCGGATAAACTTATTAAACAGCCTCACTCCATAGCCCCGACCAAGTGACTGTAGGAGAACCCCGTTACCGAAAGCATCCGTTCGGGTGCTCGCGGCAGCGGTGTTCCGTCTTGGTGCACTTCGTCGACGGTATCGGGGGTGCAGCCGTCTATTGAAATTTGCGACGAGTATTCGATCAGGATGTCGGGAATCCTGTTGAATTGCCCGACTTGATATTGAAAAGAGTTTTCGATAATGAGACTAAAATGCGGGGTTTATAATTGTTAGGCATGCGATGTCTAAGTATTTCATTTGGTCAGGCATGCGATGTCTGAGGAGGTTGCGGATTCCAACTGTTGTAGTTTTACACTTTCTTTTCTGTGACCGTAAGTGTCATATTTGATATCGCCGGTTTCGTTGCTATATGTCAACGACAATTGGGATGCGCATATTTACTTACGTTGATGACATGTGATGTTATGTGTTGCTGGATATGTTATATTGGATCGTCGTGTTTGAATAGCCGGGGGTTTTTATGTGAGATGAGTGTTTTTCATTTTCATTCATGTAAAAATCTGTATGTAATATTCTTTTATTGGGGCACTTCCAGGTTGCGGAAGTTGTCACCCTTTGTATATTATTTACTTTTCCGCACTAGGATAGACCCAAGGAGGAGGGCACAAGTAACCGGGTTCTGGAGTCCAGTGGGAGACCAACTCGAGGAGTCGAGTCCGGGTCTCCTAACTCCAGAATTGGTAGGGTTGCTTGCCGCTCTCGTAGGGGTCTAGGGGTGTGGGTTTGGCTATTCATCGTGACCGTGGAATCCGTGTTTTATACTGGCTCGTATTGAAAACACGGACGTCCTAGTATATCCAATATTTCATATGATTCTTCTGCTGCGATATCTGTGATGTGATCATGTGATGTTCTTTGATAGATACTGTATATAGTATATATGATATATTATATAAGCGTTACTTATGTTTTACACCCGCGCTAGCCCTGCCCCGCTCTGCCGTTAGTTACCTAACCTAACGGTGCACGAGGGGACATCGAGGCGAATGCGGATGGCATAAGTGTACGTCGTATTTATCTGTGATGTTTAGGTACTTAAATGTTGGGACTTCATTAATGTGATTAATGAAATAAAAAGAAACCTAAGATGTTGTAGAATCAAATTTCAAAATAAAAAGGGTAGCTACAGTTCTTGCTTTGCACAGAGGTATATGTGATATATCCTGCACCTTATTCGATAAGGAAAGGACCGAGATCCCTTCACCGAGAGTGACTCCTTTAGCAATAACTGGCAGATGCTACACACTCGGTTTGTTTTTTGATTGCTTTTAAGTGTTTTTGCTTTGCACAGTGATATATATGATATATCCCGCACCTCATTCGACGAGGAAAGGACCGACGATCCCTTCACCGGGAGTGACTCCTTTAGCAAAACTAGAAAAGCCTCAAAAACACTCCATTTTAAAATCATTTGATTCTACAACGATATCAAGTTCATTACGCAATAGGTTTTCAGAAAAACCCGTCGTAGCCCTCCGTCATTTCAGATAAATACTAGTTAGTATTCGTGCTGCGGTAGTTTGGCATTCGTCAAGGCGTAGTGTACGGTAGCTAACTAGTATTTATCTGCTTGAGCATATGATGCGATTGGATTAGGGTATTCGTACGGCGTTGTTTGGCATTCGTCAAGGGTCGTGCAGGTGGGTTTAATTCGATCAAGAAATGTACGGGTTGAACTTGACTAGTGGACTATGGGTTGTTTGGCATTCGTCAAGGTCATAGAACACTAGGGGCAAAATATTATCGGGAATTTCAAGTGTTGAAATTTGCATTGAGATTGCATACCTTCTATGAGATAGTTGGATCCCGATAGCCGCTGCGAGTAAGAGTTACTCCTGGGAGAGTTTTATACATTACAATTAGCCGATCAAGTAGGTGTCTAGAAAGGTGTTAACGAGGTTACGCCTCTGGGAAAACGAGGTTTACATTAATTAGGTTCGTGCGAAAGCACGGGGGACCTCCCTCAAAGTACCGACACTGGCCTGGCTGAAAGATTGGCGAACTTGTAGTGTGTAATTAATCCCGGCTAGTCTTTCCTTTTAGGGTTTGAAGGAAGATTTGATAAAAAGCAGTGGGAGCCATCCTGATTAGATAAAATAATAACCAATCTATTCTTGCAAGAGCGCACGCTGAGTGTTTTCTTCTCTCTCTCTCCAGGTAGCGACCATATCACGCCTTAATCAAGATAATAATACGGAATATTGACCGAACCCGCTTGTTATACTGAGCTGGGGAACGTTGGTCCCGCTCCAACTTATAATTGTTATAAGACAGAGCAGGAAATTGGGGAATACCAGATTTCCCGTGCCGCCCAAACGAAGAGAGTGCATGCTGATGCATCATCTTCGGGTGTGTTCATTACAGAGAACTGTTTCTCAGTATCCTTTACATCCTGGGTATATGATACCAGATCAGGATCCCAGATATGTAATCTGTTACATAGGGCTACAGATAGGTAGAGAACTGAGAACGGGTGATAAGTTTCATGAGGCAGAAAACGGGGCAAGAGTTGCAGCCAAGTCTGTTGGTCACTGTCACCCTGTATTACAGTACATTGATTCTGAACGAATGTTATTAGATACCGAACCTGATATACAAAATCATATCTATCTCTTTATTAGTAAAGAAATGATAAAATTTTGTATAGTTGGATAATGTTTTGAACATTTCCTATATCAAAAGTTGATCGGTTCAGGCACGTTATCTAAAAGCATTAATGTTCTAAATCAAACTACAGTTCTTAGTATACGGAACACACACAAGAGGAAGAGTTCAGAAATGAATGAATCCTTCTTGAGGCATTGTAGACTAGGTCATATCAATGTGACCCGACTAGCTGAAGTTACATTTTAGATGCATATTTAAATCAGTTTGAATCTACATCTTGTGAAACTTGCCAGTCATGTCACAAAGATATAATGACACCAGCTCTGTTTATTGGAAACAGAGAAAGAGTTAGTGAACTCTTGGGATGATACATGTTGATGTATGTAGGTCCCCTGTCAAGACATGCCAGGACTGGTTCTTTATACTTCATTACGTTTTCTGATGATCTCTTTAGATTCAGACATATGTTCCTGTTGAAACACAAGTCCGAACCTTTTGAGATATTCACAGAATATAAGTAAGAAGTAGAGAACCAAAATACGGGTATAAGTATTATGACCTTTGATGTGATCAAGGAGGAGAATACTTGAGCACGGAAATCCTGGACTATTCTAAAGGAGAATGAGATTCTCTCTCAGCATTACTCCTCCGTATACACCATAGCACGATGGTATGTCGGGGCGGAGCAGATACACCCTATTTGATATGGTGTGCTCTATGATGAGTACTACTGAGTTACCTTTTTCCTCAGGGGATTATGCACTTGAGAAGTTGCATACCTATTGAATAGGGTTCAAATCAAATCAGTTGCCTACCACTTCATATTTGATATGATAAGGGAAGAGACCATATCTTAAGTTGGTTAAGATTTGTGGTTGTCCGGGCTTTGTCTAAAAGCAAAATCCGGACAAGCTCGAGGCAAGGTCAGTTATGTACAACTGGAAAGGTTCCAGCTATACAAACTACAGCTGATGATTTGATAGAACCAAAGGATTCAGTAGATTCCAACGAACCTCAGCCTCTCCGCCGATCTAGTAGGGTTCCTCACCCACCTGAGAGATACTTCTGTTTCTCTATGACAGTGGGAGCGAGAATTGCATCATGAGATGATGACCCAACTAGTTTCGACCTGGCCATCAGGAGTAGGACTCTGTGAGAATGGCTGGATGTTTATCGATCTGAGATGGAATCCTTATACACCAACAAAGTATGGACTTTGGTTGCTATATCTGAAGGGTTAAATTCCCATCAGGAGCAAGTATATCTTGAGAAGATTACTTGGTGTACATCGAAAAGTTGAGACTTTCAAAGCTAGACTTGTTAAAAGTTTGCATCATTGACCAGATATGGATCATAATGAAACCTTTTCTAAGGATCTATGCTTAAGTCCATCCAGATCCTACTTGCCACGGCTACAGACCATGACTACGATATCTGGTGGTTGGGTGTCATGACAGCTTTTCTAAATGATGTTTTAGAAGAGAGCGTCTATAAGTACACAGCCAGAGGGCCTCGTAGACAGTGGGAGCAGCGGAAACGTGTGCAAGATGCTTTATAAGATAAAGCAGGCATCGCGGAGTTGGAACATCTGTTTTGATGAATTAGTCAAAGAGTTTGACATCATCAAAATGGTAGATGAACCTTGTATAAACAAAAAGGTAGTAGGGAGTATGGTGGTGATCCTCGTAGAGTACGTGGATGACATACTCTTGATAAGAAAGGAGTTTCTTATGCTATGCTCGATCAATCTCCGCTTATCACAAAGATTCTCCATATCGGATCAAAGTGATACCTACTAAATCCTGGATTTTGGATCTATGAGATAGATCTAATTGGATGTTAGGATACTCACTAGTTGTAGTGAGATAGTATCAATTGATCCTGGGGAGAATCATTGGAAGTGTTCCAGGGTGATAAAGACGACTGAATGTCAGTCACAGGCATTGTTTTTACCCTCAGTAAAGGGACGGTATGTTGGAAGTGTTCCAAGCTAAATACCGGGGCATACTAGACGATAAAGGCAGGATACATCGCTACTTAAGATGCTACCAAAGAGGCTGTTTGGGTGTATATTGGTTCATGAGATGAACTATATTCCTCCCATTGTGTGACAATGGAGTTGTGGCTTATGCCAAGGAACATCCGTCCCATCAGTGATCCAGACATATTCTAAGGCAGTATCACCTGATCATGGAGATGGTTGATCTCCAGGGTGATCGAGGTTAGGAGAGTAGACTCGGAGGACAACACAGCGGATCCACTCACAAAGGCCTGTTCCCAGAGAGAGACTTTTATGGGATGGTTGAGTATGAGATACTACAACCACTGCTACAGATGGCCCTAGTGCAAGTGGGAGATTGTTAGTTATATGTATGCCCTAGAGGCCATTACTGTACATTGGATGTATATTGTAGTGGATGCTGGGACATATATAGGGAGGACTTTCTTGCTCGACATGATAGTATGCTATCTGGTTGACCTTTACCTTAACGTGTATGCTGATTGTCTCTCTGTTACATATTGGTAAAGCTCTTAGGATCTGTACTTGACTACCTGGATTATGATGCGGATCATACTAGTGGGGACATGGTAGTCCATAAGTACATCCTCCAAAGTCCCTTAGTCGAGGGTGTATCGAGACGGGGCATCGATATACCAGTGTAGACTAGCGTGTACCTTCTCGACCCATACAGATAGGCGATGGATGATCCCATATCCATTGGTGTTTGACATCAGAGATGATATACGGGTGCTCAGTAGAGACTGGGTACACTGGACGGACTCGCCGAGAACTCCCAGATGGTATTATACCTCACGTCAGATGGCAGTTCTCTGGTGACACTGGTACAGAGTAGTCTGTTGACCCGAGATCGTCATAGAGTCTTGTGTGGTTCCCACTGTGCTTTGATTTCCATCTTACCACGTCCAAGAGGGCGTGCAAAACGGTGGTTTTTGGGTACAGTCCCGAGTCACATGGAGGCAATGAGCGATAGGAGGGGATTCGTCTCTCCCGGTATAGGGAGTTGATGTTGCGCTGTGTTCGATTGGCTATAACCGGAAATCCCTGGCCAGGGTTGCTGAGATTTACTAGTAAGTGTTACCAGTAGTTTCTCGAATTGTTATAGACCTCATATCGACACGACTTATCGAGCTATTGGGGTCTGACGTATACCACCCCTAGGCGAGATATGCGACATATCAGACGATCAGACCGGACTGTACGGTAGTGTTACTGGTTGGATTCACTGGAGTGTGAGCGGGCTTGCTCGTCGATCTTCAGATCGCTCAATACCCGGGTGGCCGTTACGTTTAGCAGACCGCTTACGGCTTGTGGGTGCTTGATATGATCATCACCTGCTGCCGGCGTATTGACGAGTCTTTAGAGTCCTACACAGAGGTTTCCTGGCTCAAGCAAAACGAAATAGGAGCGCATATGAGATATGTGCGGGACCGAGAATAATGCGTGTATGTGATACCGTATTCTATTCTCGCGATGAATGTGTCAAATGGTTGTATGCGATATAACCTAGTTGTCGAATCGAGGATTTATTCGATAAGCCGATACATTGGATACTAGTCGGTTATATGCGATATGACCGGATCGTTAAATCAAGTGTTGATTTAATGATTTAATGTATAATTATATATTTGATATATTACTTTGCATTAACTAGTATTGGTTCACTTTATATGGATTTTCTCACTTGTATTGTGCACATTGTATATGTGATATACATTTGTACATTTGATTGTATCATGTTTGATGATACATGATTGTTTAAGTGTATGTTAAGATTAAACCATGGTTATTTAAATGATTAGGGTTTTGATTATCTTATTTATTTATTTATTCATATATTCATTTTGGAAATTATTTAAGGATGGTGGCTTATTTTGTTTTATGTTGAAGCTTCTTGAAGTTTTGATCAAGTCAACCATTCTTATCTCATCCTTAACCCTAACCATTCCAACTAACCTTGGTTTAATCTCTACACTTGACCATGGTTTGCATTATGATAAGTTTTCATTTTCTTTTCATTTTAAATTAACTTATCATAATACTAGCTTCTTCTTCCTCATCTTCTTAATTGAAGAAAACCTTTCTTTATCAATGGTGATTGATGAAAATGAGTGAGAAATCCAATTCTAAAGTCTACCCACTTCCTATTTCTTCATCCTCTACCTCTTGCCAAGTAGTAGAGTGTGTTTCCTTCACAAGTTTTCATGGCTTGGTGAAGGTGGAGCTTGATCTAGTGATGCTTCGACGTAGATCATCTTCGGCACGTCGTCGATGACCTAGCCCGCTTCTTCTCCGATGAAGCCGACGCAAGAGCCCGGATTTCGATTTGGACAGCGAGGATACTTCGTTGCGGAGCTATGGAGGTGGAGAACCGGATCTACAAAGGTTGTATTTCCGTATTCTTATAGTTAAGTGTTAACTAGTTTAATGTTTCGCCTAGATTTCTAGCCAACGATCCGTAGTCGGGTTTCTCGGCACCTAGATTTTTTGAAATTGGCATGGTTGATGCCTTGTGAGACCTCTTGAGAGTGCCTAGGAACCCTACATTAAGCTCCGCAATTAAAAATCTGATGTTTTAAAACTAACCGAGTGGTTTCTTTTAAATTGTTCCAACGATTCAACTTTGGTTTATTTTCTTTGCATTAATATAATGCGTCCCATCAATTAAACTATTATTGCAGAAAACAATTAAAATACAACATCCGCTTATACCATCCGCATTCGCCACTGGGCCCCGTCATTCACCCGTTAGTTGCTTAACTAACGACAGAGCGGGGGCTGGGCTAGCGCGGATGCAAAACATAAGCAACGCCAACTAGATATCATATATAGATATTGTACATTCATCAGACGCAATAATAGGCATTCCAGATCACAGATGAACATATTGGATATTCTAGGAATCCGCATTTCCTTTAAGCCTGCAATGAAAGACGGATTACATAGTCGTGATGAATAGCCAACCCCATCCTAGACCCTTACGGGTACGGCAAACTACCCATCAAGTATCCGAAGTGAAGCGGTCTCTCTCAACGACGTGAGTAGGCTACTAAGCACTTCAAAGTATCCGGTAGTTTGTGCACCCCACCTTGGGTCTATCCTAAGAGCAGAAAACAGTAAATGAAATAATACAACGGTGGCTACAACCTCAACCCGGATGTGCATCGCAAAAGAATATTACAACAAATTACAATTTACAGTTGAATGAAAGAAACACTCATCTCACATCCCCGGCTATCCATTCACGACAATCCAACAAGTTCATATTCACAAACATAAAGTAACCATTACAGAAATGTGCAACCCCCTGCTAACCGACATACTAGCAATTAGGGGAGATTTACGAACACATTAAACACAACATAGATATAATCCAGTTAGCCAAAGTTCTTAAAATTTCGATCAAGCACCACATATGAATCTACTCCAACTAACTCTCTGTGCACATAAAACCTGAGCAGAAACAAAACATCCCAGAAAATACAACATCAACACAGAAGAATAACTGAGCAAATTTGGGTTGACTCGGTGTCAACTCGGCCGCGGATCCACGGCGGATCGCTTGGATCGGCCGCGGTTCCGCCGCGGTTTGGCCGAGTCACGATCCCAAATTCCTTCACAATACTTAAAAAACCTGCTTGTATTTTTAAGGTCCCTGAAAAAAATTTTAGACCCCAATTTAAAAATGGCAGAAACTTGGTGAAAATGTCGTTTTTTCAGGATTAAATTGCGATCGAATTTCTAAAGACTTTGCTAACATGTTAGTTATGGTTTAGCTAGGCACTGATACCACTGTAAGTCAACGTTATACACCCCACAAGATGCGGGGAGGCGGAATAGGTAAAACAATCATTTTGTTCAAAGTAACATCGACTATCAAACGGATCTTTGCTAAACCCTAACTAACAAACTATCTAGAAGTGGTTAACTACTATGATAGATGATTATATCTCAAGATACTAGTCCTTCTTGTTTTTGTTGTTCACCTCCTCATCGGCCTCCTCGATGTAATAGAAGATCCACCCGAGAGTTCCTTCTTCAAGTTTTAACCTCTAACTTGAGCTAACTAAGTGGCTAGAATAGCTAATCCAAGTGACCTAGAGGATATAGAGATAGATTAAGGATCTATTAGTCTTGTTAACCCTAGGGTTCTCAACACATGAGAGGATTAAGGTTAGGATGAAGAAGATGAGAGCTTGAGGAGAGAGAATGTGTATGTGACAATGAATTGAATCTTAAGTCGTTTGGATAAATAATGAAGCATAAAAAATATCTAAACAATAATATATAAAATCAACAACCATACTTCATTAATTAGCTTGAGGTGAATCACCTCATGACTCATGATGCAATTAATGAAAATTACATATCACCTCTTCACCTCATTAAGTTTAATTCACAAATGAATTAAAACTAAATGAGTCACCTTTCTTCTAGAAGCTTCTCGACTAATTACGAGAATACCCATCCCAGCCGTATTTTCGAAAAATACGGATATACTGAGACTGCATAAATCCAATAATCCAATACTAGAATCTGGCTTAAAACAAAGCCTGCTAGTATAATCTGTCCGAGTATCATATGTGCACAAGTAAACATATATGTCCGAACCCTGTCGTAAAACCATACGACCTCTATATCGTTTCGCCTGAAGCAGGGAAACTCTCTGTGTGGGACTCTAAAGACTCGATACTACGCTGGCAATGGGTTTAACCACAGGCCGCAAGCGGTACTAGCTGTACGTAACGGTCCCAGATAGATGTCGATAAGAAGGTCAATGAGGAAACCCATCCGAACTCTTACTGAGCCTGATATGATAATCTCTGTACAGTTCAGTCTGTTCGTCTAAGACTATCGCATATCGGGCCTAAGGGGGCGGCAAGCGTCAGTCCCCTAAAAGCGGTATAAGTCGTGTCGGAGTGAAGCAAATTACACCTTGAGAAACTACTGGAAAACCTACCAGTGAATCTCGCTTGCCCTGGCCAGGGACCTTGCATAATGGCTCTCCAAACACAGCGCGATATCAACCCCCAACACCAGGAGAAACGAATCTTATCTAACCGCCACTGCCTTCAAGTGCTTCGGGACTGCACCCAACTGCTACCTGTTTGCACGACTCAGTCGAGCCGTTTTAGGATAGCAACTAAGAACAATGAGAACACACTCGAGGTAAAGCAACAATGTCAAGTCTACGGACTATGCTTTACTCATGTCACCTGGGAACTGTTAACTGACGACGGGTATAATACCAACCAACAGTTCCCTGCGAGTCCTGTCCGGTGTACCCGTAACCCAACGAGCACCTGTATACTATCTCCAGTACAACGTACTAATGGCTGTGGGACAGACCATTTCCCCTGCTGGAATGAGAAGCGTATACACTAGTCTACTCCGAAGTATCGATACCCTGTCTCAATAATCTTACGACTAGGGACCTGAAAAAGGATGTGCTTGTAGACTACCCAGTCCCCACTAATGTGACTGCCATCACAATGCTGATAGTCAAGCAAGATCCTATGGGCTGTATCAATATGTATTTGCGATATGCTAAAACAAACATATACATATATTAAGATAGATATAAACCAAGTAGCATACTACTATGTTGAGCAAGACTGTTAATACAACTGTTAATTTCCCAAGTTTCCATTAAGTAATATACAAGCTAGTATGATACAATAAGCCACCCTAGGGCATATACACTAACACGGAAAGCATCCTGAGTTGAAGAAAGCAGGTCGCTTGCACTCGCCAAATGCACCATGTACATGTATATCAATCTAAGAACCGAAATAATGGAGCGGAATATACACCTGTGCTGACCCTAGATCTTTTGAGTTAGCTAGCTCACTCAAACCCTGATATAGAGAAGACAGCACGGCAGTGCTAATGGCTAATTTCACGCCCATAGCTATGCGGTGGGCTGGATATAAAACAAAATCCCGTATAAGCCGATAATGGGTAGGGATAGCAAATCAACTCAACCACAAGCCTGTGAAGGCTATAAAGAATGATTCTTTGTCAATCCCTAGAGAAGCAACGCCTTCAAAACAGAGGGGAGGCTCTCCTGCAAGGAAGAAATTCTCCAATGATGCAGCGTCTGTTCTTAATCCTTCTTTGCTCAAAAGCCAAAAGAATTCTCAAGTTGGGCAAAGTCACCCTTGTCATTCAGCAAAATGTCTGGATGAATGAATCTCTCGATAAATGCCTTGAAACAGACTCCCTTCCGTTAAGCTACCATATTTATCTCTTCATACATACCCAACACTTTCCGAAGACCCGCATAGGTAAAAAAAGATGGCATTCTTGTCCGTTAGCTCGCCGAAACTTGGACCTGCGGTGAAGACGAACTCATCGCAAGGCAGTATTTCTTCCTAGTGCTCTCCTATAATTGGTAGCCCGGAAATCTTTTGAACTCCAGCAAAAAGATCGACACCTCTCAGTTCGACATCATGGATGTGCCGGTTTCGGTGTTCACTGCTCCGAGAAGTCCTTAACCCACCAAGGCTGGGTCTTGGGATAAGCGAACAAGGATGCGTAGATCACTGGATAAAGCCTGGTCTTTCTCAGCCAGTCTTTTTCAGCGGCTGAAATGTTGAATATAGTACCCTTAAGGCAATTATTATAATTGCAGGCAGACGATTATGATAATTGAGAGCGGACCTATACAGGTAAAACGGTCTTACTCGAGATGATATTATGCTATCTGGTTTTTCTTTATCATTGATGTGTATATGTTTTACTGGTTATTACATGTCGCTAATACATAATGATAAAACCCATAAGATTCTTGCTTTACTACCAGTATTATGATGGAGATCATATACATGGGAGCTGGGTAGTCCATAACCACATTCTTAAATGTCCCTAGTCGAAGGAGTATCGAAACTGGGTATCGATATCTCTCGATATTCCGGTGTAGACTAGTGTATACGTTTTTAGACCCCGACGAGGGGTGGTGGCCGGTCATACAAGCCATTGGTGTTTTGGCACCTAAGATAGTATACAGGTGCTCACTGAAGGTGAGTACACCAGACGGACTCACCGAGAACTTCTAGATGGTAGTATACCAATCGTCAGATAGCAGTTCTCTGGCGACATAAGTACAGGATAGTATTTAGACCTGAGATCGTCATTTGTCTTGTGTGAGTTCCCATTGTACTTAGATTACTACCCTACCACAACTCAAAGGAGTCATGCAAACCGATTTTAGTTAGGTTCAGTCCCGAGCCACATGAAGGTAGTGAGCGATCGTCAGGGATTCGTCTCTCCTGGTATAGGGAGTCGATGTCATGCGGTGTTCGATTTTCTATCACCATAAATCCCTGGTCAGGATAGATGAGATTTACTGATAGAAAATCAGTAGTTTCTCGGTGGTTGATGAGCTTGGCACCGGTACGACTTATCAGGTTATTAAGGGTCTGAAATTATCCACCCCTTAAACCCGGTATACGATACTTTTAGACGAAAAGACCGGACTGTACGCAGATTGTCATTTACAGGCTCAATAGGGTACGGACAGACTTGATTGTCGACTTCCCTTTTGAAATATAACTGGGTAGCCGTTACATATAGCTAGTACCGCTGACGTGCTTATGGTTATGGATTTATCCAGTAACTCGCTCACAGCGTATTGTCGAGTCTTTAGAGTCCCACACAGAGGATTTTTCCCGGTTTAGGCGATATGATATAGAGACCGTATGTTGATACGTATAGGGGTCCGATTAAATACGTGTACAGGCTACACAGACTTTAATCGGATATTTGATCATACTAACCGGCTTAAGATTAAGCCGAATTATTAAATCAAGTATTGATTTAATAATTTATATATATATATATATATATATATATATTCTTGTATTATGTTCACTATTCATTTTCTCTCTTGGCTATTCGTATTTTATACGGATACACATATATGTATTCGATACATATACCAGGGTTGTATTCCGTATTTATACGGAATACTTCTAGAAGGGGATACATTATTTAGTTTTCTATTTATGGAAAAGAAAGAAATGAGGTGGCATGTGAGGTGTAAAGGAGAGCATGGTGAGAAGGATGGCTTGGATTTGTTTAATGTGAAAATGTTATGACATATTCTTTTGTATGATAAAAAATTATCCAAGTCTCTCATTTTTCTTGGTGATGTTAACCTTCTCTCTCTTCTCCACTCTCTCTTGCTCTTCCCCCCTCCTTCAAGCTCTCTTGAGCTTTGATTTTAAGAGTGTATGATGGTGGAAAAAATCCTACAATCCCAAACATCACAACCTAGTGAATTGTGATCTTTAGGTTGCTTCACCAGTGTTCTTGATGTAAAGCTGGAGTTTGGATTGGTTTCTTTCGGGTGGATCATCTTCGGCAAGAGCGGTCGTCTCTCAAGCTCGTTCCTGACGGCCTACGAAGTTTGGAGGGGTCTTCCACGATTGGATGAACACGCTATAAAAGTTGTAATCCCTAAATCTTGTATGTTATACTTCTAGTTTAGTTTTTGGATCGATCGCTGGAGATTAGTTTCTAGTGCTCCCTCTTGAAATTTTTGTTTTGGATTCTGCATCGGCCGTGGGTTAGCGGCAAGGACACTATGAACTTTCAATGGTATCAGAGCTAAACCAAATACTATAACTAGTTGCAGACGATATTCGAGTTTCGAAACCGAAAAATTAACCGGATCGAATTTCAAATTCCAAGATTTTGTCTATATTTTAAAACATCACCTGAAATTTTTTTGAAGTATTCCATTAGGTAAGTTTTGGGATAAGAAAACATAGCACAAAACCCGAGGACCCAACTCAATGTTTTGGCTGACCAAAAATTGGTTTTAGCCGACCGGGGTTGCTTAAAATTGTGCTTAGGCCCCTACATTTTATCAGGTGTTTAGAATAAAGGAAACTTGATTTTTGGTACCATTCTTTTTTGCCCAGATCTTGACTTCTGTAGTTTGTGCATTGGGGCAACACAGATAAACTTTCGGTCGAAAGTTTAGCGTCGTTTATTATCCGTATTTTGTATGTGTGTTGTTAAACATCGTCTGATTTCTATATGTTCAATTATACGGAGTTGCATACTCGTTAGTTCTGTTGTTCTTGTGATATATATCATTATTATAGTTTAGCCGGATTGTTGTGACGGATAAACCCTTGTGAGTTTTGATCATACAGTTTTGATTTATATTGTTGTATATTCATTTGTTCGGGACGAGCGACCGAATTGTGGCCATCGTTACCACTTGATGTATATTCTTTTATTGGGACACGTCTAGGATGCGGGCGATGTTGCAGTTGTATATATTTCATTTTTGTACTAGGATTAACTCAGGAGAAGTCCTCAAGTAGCTGGGTTCTAGAGTACGGTAGGTGGCCATCTCATGGAGTTGAGATCGGGCCGCCTCGCTCCAGAATTGGTGGGTTTCTTGCCGCGCTTGTAGAGATTCTAAAATAGACCCAAGAAGAAGTGCACAAGTTACCGGATTCTAGAAAGCACCAGGTGTCGCACTCATGACATTGAGGTCGGGTTGCCCCGTTTCTAGGGTTGACGGATAGCTTGTCGCGCTCGTAGTGGTCTTGGTACGATATTGTATGGGCTATCCATACAACTAGGGAACGCCGTGTTTCATTTACGGCTCAAATGAAACACGGAACTCTTAGTTTATCCGCTATTCCATTTTACTTGTTGTTTGCCGCATGCTTGTGATGTTATTACATGCCTGTGATGATATACATACATATATACATATATATATTAGTTACTTCTATATGTTTTGTATCTGTGCTAGCATTGCCTCCTCCCTGCCGTAAGTTAAGTAACCTTACGGTGAAGACCCGAGGTCCCGTGGCGAACGCAGATGGCATATAAAAGCAGGCTATTTTGGTTGTTTTTGGTGTAGGTTAGAAACTTAAAATGATGGGACTGCATTATATGTTTAATGCAAAGGAAAATAAACCCAAAATGATGTTACGGGAACCAGATTTTTAAAGATTTTATAGTCGTATTCTTTCGCTTTACATAGAGGTTTTCAGTTAGGAATATCTTACACCTCATTCGATGAGGAAAGAGTCTTAATCTCTTCATGGGAAGTTCGCTCTTAAGCAAAAGCTTATATTACTATAACCACCCGGTTTTCTTTAAAACCACTCGTTTTAAAAGCGAAGCCTCCTTTTCAAAGCCACTCGAGTTCCTTCAACGATTTCAAGTTCATTACGTTCATGTTTCTCGCAAAAAACCAGTCGTAGCCCTCCATCATTTCAGATAAGTGGCGTCTAGTACTCGTGTTATGTTTGTTAGCAAGCGTCAATGCATAGTGTACGGTAACTGCGTGATGCTTATCCATTGCCTAAAGATGCAATTGATCGGGACAGTCGCACAGCTTTGTTTGTAAGCATCAAGGGCTAATGCGGGTGGGTTCGAATTAATCAAGATAATGACGGGTTGAACTTGACTAGTGGTCTATGATTTGTTGGCAAACGTCAAGGGCATAGGCCGTTAGGGGTAAAGACCATATCGGGAGTTTCAAATATAAGGAAAACTTGCCAAGTTTGTGCATTCTTTCTGGAGTGTTGTGACTTTGGTCGACTTCCATCAAGATTATCACACAATGATAGTTGGGTCCCGATTCCCACTAATGAGTAGGTATTACTCCCGGGAGATTTTTACCTCACGACTAACTAACCCATTAGGTGTCGAGAAATGTGTTAACTGGGTTATGCCTATACGGAAACTGGGTTATTAAATTGGGTCCGTACGAAAGTATGGGGGACCTCACTCGGAGTACCAACACTGGCCTAGCTGAACGATTAGCAAATTTGTAAGGTGTATATAATCCTGACTAGTTCTCCTTTTAGGGTTTGAAGGAGAACTCAAAGAAATAGTAGGAACCATCCTAATTAGATAAAGAATAAACCAATCTAATCTTGATAGAGTGCACGCTGAGTGTTTCTTTTCTCTCTCGGGTTTGCGATCATGACTGGCCTTAAACTAAAACTCGTAAACTCAGTTAACCGAACCTTTTTACCATCTGGCTTTGGAATGTCATGATTCACGACAAAGTCTCATATATCCATGCTGCTGCGACTTTCCCTTTGCCTTCTCCAGAACACTTCGTATCACTACAAAGATCCATATTGCTTGGAAATGCCATCTCGTATAGTTATATACAAACTCGAAGAAATTTATTTCAGTCCGAGGATGGTCACCGGTTCTGGAGAAATTGAATTGTATAATTCTGTTGTCTCTTCCCTTTACCTTCTCTCGAGTTGATAACTCATTGTATTAGGAGTATACACCAGTTATGCTTGTTGGATAGTTTCCTTCCAAATCTTAGGCTGGTGCTAAAAGGTAGGGAAGGAAGAATATCCACCAGCCTAAGTATGGTGTACATAAGGTAAGATATAAAGACATATAATGGGGTTGAAGTGAGAGCAAAGGAAATTACAACTAGTGTCATGAATCTGGGTTTTGAAAGAGGCATTACTAGGAATACCCGGCTACCTCCTTGAAACATTTTTATGTTTCAATTTTTCTGTGTTGTTGCAATTGAAAACTGTTTCCCAATTAATTCTGACTCCTGAGTATATATATATATATATATATATATATATATATCGGGTTAGAATCCCACATATGTAGGGCGTTACAGATGCTAAGAAGGAGTAGAATATTGGGAAATGGGTGATTTGATTCTCAATATCGGAATTCGTAGTAATTGGTGTTATTGGGGAAATCACCTGGTTTTGTCTAACGACAAACTTTTGGTTTTGAAAAACCATTATTATGCACCAATTTTTAAAATGATATATCTGTTTCATTTAATAAAGTGAGCTATAAATTTTGAAAATATGTTTTGGACATTTACCTTTATCAGTTGAGAATAAGATAAGGTGCATTGAATAACGGTATAGACGTTCTTAACCAAAATACAATTCAACACACGAAATTTGAGTTAGTATACTCTTGGGACTTATACATGATAATGTATGTTGTTTGCTGTTCTTTATGACAATTGGTTGGTACTCTTACTTCATTCCGTTTTACCTATGAGTTCTCTGATTTTAGACACGCGTTCGTTGAAATGCAACGTCCAAAGATTTTGAAAAGTTCATATGGTATTAGAATAAAGTAGAGCACCAAGCGTCGGAAGTATTAAGATTTTTCAAAGTGATCGAAAATATGGATATTTATGCTAGGTATTCCGTTGTAGTAATATTGAGAATTTGATTCTCTTTCAGATTACTCATCTGCGGGTGCGCTCCATGATGAGTAATGATGTATGGCCTGCTTCCATTTAGGTGATATGCACTGAAAACAGCTGTATACCAATTGAATATGCTTCTATCTAAATTAGTGCATTTGATTCTATATGGATATAGATGGGTTGCATATCATAAGATTGTTAAGATATGGAGTTATCCGGTTTTTGTTTAAAAGTATAATTCGGACATACTCAAGACACGTTTCAGTAATGGAAGTTTGTGAATTATCCCAACCTTTCGCAAAGGTTTAACTTCTACCATTTTCATGATTAATAGTTGCATTGTTCTTAACTCGCCACCTTCTTATAAAAAAGACTCATTTGCAAAAGAAATTAGTGGGAGTATGGTAGAACTGGAAGTAATTCCATAACCACAAATAGTTACTGAAAATTTAGTAGAACCTAAGAATTCAATAGGACCCGAAAAACCTTAGCCGCTCCTCTGATTTAGTAGGTGAGCTCAGCCATCCGAGAGATATTTCGATTTTCTCGTAGACGGTGACAGGGAGGTCAGCATCACTGTGATGATGGCCCTACTAATTGTAGACATGCCATGAAAAGTAGTGATTTCCGGATGATGGCTGGATGCATTATATCCAAGTTGGACTCCACGCACTCCAGCAAATTATGGATTTTGGACTTTGTTGGATACTCCTGAACAGGTAAAACTCATTAGGAGAAAGTAGATCTTTTGAGATCAGTGTAGATGGAAAGGTAGTAACCTAATAAGGTTAGACTTATAGCAAAATGTTTTCATTAAATACCCGCTGTAGATTGTGATCAAACTTTTTCTTCAGTGTCTGTGCTGAAATCCATACGGATATCACTTGACACTGCTGCTATTCATGACTATGGTATCTAGTAGGTAGATGACTATAAAGTCTTTCTAAATGGGAATTTAGAAGTGCATGGGTATATGAAACTGCCAGAGGATTATCGTAGTCAGTTGGAGCAGCGGAAGGTATGCAAGTTACTTATATCTATTTATAGACTAAAACAGGCATAGCGGAGATGGATCATCTGTTTTGATGTGACAGTTAAGGTGTTTGACCTCATCAAAATAACAGATGAACCTGGTAAGAAGGGTATAGGGAGTACTGTCATATGGTACATGGATAGCATCCTCCTGAGAGGAAAAGATGTTCATGTGTTACAATCAGTCAAATTTTGGTTTTCATAAATGTTTCTCCTTATAGGATATGGATAATATATCAAGGATTTTGGTAACTAAGTCCATGTCGATAGATCTAGATTTGGGAAGTGTTCCAATTCGAGTACTTGGACATCATTCTAAAGGGGTTTAGAATGGACGCCTCCTAACGCTGTGGTTATACCTGCATATGATGGAGTCACCCTCTCTAAAAAGATGTCTTTCAAACTGATGATGAGAGGGACTCGCGTGAATGACATTTCAATTGCTTTGGCAATTTAGGTCAATCATGCGATGTCATGTACCTGACCAGATGTTGCTTTTGCACTTGCTGTAGTAAACAGATATTAATCCAATCCTGAAGAAATAAAGTGAAGCAGTGGAGAACATATGAGAATGTTCTTGGTGTGTGGTAACGGCAGCCTCCTATGAGAGGTGGTTAACGATTCTAGCTTCCAAGATGACCTGGATGACAGTGTGGCTGTCAGAGTTATAAATTTACCCTCCTTTGAGGGGCGGTATGTTGGAAAGAGCTCCAAGCGGAATACTGAGACAGACATAGTGCAAAATGCTGGTTATGATCAACGGAGGATACATCCCAAGAAGTTTGTTGATAAAGTTGTTTATTATGAACTTGGTCCCATCAAGTATTGATTAGTATGAAAATTTTGTATTTACTGCAATCAGAAACGGCGTCGCTTTGCAGCTAGCCGGTGAGTACTGGTCGATCCACAGAGATGGGTAATTATCTTAATGCGTTTTAACTAGTTGATTCCAAATGTTGTATTGGATTGATTAAATCTAAAAACTAGATCTATCACTAAACTAAATTAATCTAAATTAAAGTCTTGCTAGGGTTAGGTTTAGGGGAAGTTTGGAGATTAAAGGTTTCCTCACCGCTTTCATTGCCCTATTTTTGATCTATTAGATGTTGGTGTAATTATCAATAAAGTGGATTAGAATCTTTTGGGAAGATATTTCTTCCTCTAGATTCTTATCCTTCCTTTATCGATACTTACCCTAACCCCCATAGAAAACACGCGCAACCGGGCCTTTATACTACGGTGTCACCGTTACCTCGAGGGGTAGGGTGCCGTAGGGAGCGGTTGTGCGTGTATGCATGGAGTTCTAATTCTTGTGAAGGGGCATGAAAGGGGTGAGAGATCTCATCTCTCAAACCTTTCCCTAAGGCTAACCCTAACAAGCGAGGAGATTACTCGCTCATTAGGGGATGATAAAACATACTAATTAAAATAGAATAAAAAGCAAAGAAATTAAATTACTTACTAATTTGATGGCTCCCTCCAAGCAAGAAAACAGAACAGATCTGAATTTTATTTAATGAAAAGAGGCATAGGGTTTTACAATTTTCGATTACAATTTATAAGTAAACAGGAGAATTTAGGGTTACGGGATTCGCACATGTGAAATTACAGATTTGCCCATTAAAAATCCAAACCCCCGCACCAACGCACCGACACCCGAAATTTGCACCGACGTGCGCACTAGATGGCCGCGGAACCGCGGCGCCAGCATAGGTTTGGCCGCGGTTCCGCGGCCAAACTAGGGAGATAGGATCTAAAACTTTTGGGATTTTCTCTTGTCTTCTTGGGCTTTCTATTTCTTCACTTCTTTTCTCCCTTTGGCTTCTGGGCCTTCTCCAAATGTTTCAGTGAAAACTTGTAGCGATCTTTTAACCGTTTGCCTTGACATTTTGGATCTTGCACTGTTCTTCGTCTAAGCTTGACTAGGATCCGTCTACTTGTTGGTCAAAAGTCCCTTTTCTGTATCAACTTACATCTTTTTCACTGTATTCGCTCCAAGAGTCTGTATCCTGTAATATGCAACAAACGTGCGTCAAGAGTACCTGTTTATCTATAAAACGGATAAGAATAGGGGAATGAAAAATGCATTATTATAGTCTGAACAAATACCCCCAAACTTATCTTTTGCTCGTCCTCGAGCAAACTTATTTTTTTATTCACTAAAATCCTAACCACACTTTCACAGGGAAACACGATTGCACTGAGCACGTGCAACAAGCCGTTAAACCTCTAGGTGTCCCTAGTAGGAGGAGTGTTGTCTCCTGAGGGTTTTCAGCGGATACTACCCACAAAATCCTATCAACTTGGCCCATTGACTTTTGTTCTCCAATTAAGTTTTCCAACAAGGAATTCTATTATCTTCTACTTGTAAATTATCCATCCATATTCTTCACACTTCCTTATTATTTAACTTAAGATTATATAGGTTATGTAGACCTACTTAGCTTTCGGCATCTCTTAAGTCTTTCTTCTAGGGTTTCATCTCCACTTAGGAATTTCTATCAACTCTATTAAAGATACAAGTTTTATTCTTCATCCCTTTCTCTCATCTAAACTCTAATCACATATCCCCACGTGTGTGTAACTATCACCCCTACACTTGGAAATTCAAATCAAGCAATCGTACTCTCGTCCATTGTCCAAAGCACTTATTAATTAGTGAATTTTTAAATGAAATTTGCTTACACATCCTTCATGTGACCGTTAATACTTCTTGAGGTACCAACAACCGATTACAAGATGTGTCAGCACTTTAAAGCGTACTTCCTAGTTTTGCAATACCCAAGGCTTTAGCAGTGACTCCCAAACCAGTTGGTCTAAGGCACTAGGTGATGAAGCACCCTCGCTAAATATTTTTCTATTTTTGCAGCCTTAAGTAATCACAAAAACCAGTGTCCATTTTTTTTATTCACATTTTTTTTCCTTTTATTTTCATCGTACTAAGGACTTTAGACAAGAGCATTTCAAGGTCTCTTCTACTATTCCAAGTTTCAAGGTGCATGATTGTGCAAATTGTCGGGTATACATTTTCAGAATCTAGATTTAAGCTAGGAACTATTTTTCAAACTTATGCTCTAATAAGAACGTCAATACTCTTCCCTTGTTTCGACTTAGCCTAAAAAGTGAACCCAAAATTTGCCTATTTCTAAATAAACTACAAGGCATATACTTTCTACCGTTAAACTTTAAGGAAGGTTATTTTTAGGGTTTTTAATTTACTAAGTCTACGATCTAGTTGTTCCTAGCTAGTTAACCTATTTGTCAAACTCAAATCAAATATGGCCAAAATTGAATACAATATTTTTATAATTTTTCAAAAATTTTCAATTTTTATGGGTTTTCAAATAAGTATGCAAATGCAAAAATATGTACAAATGTATGCGAAGGAAGAAGACGTACCGCACATACCCCCAAACTTGAACTTGACAGTGTCCTCACTGTCATGCTAAACCAAGAGGGTCAAAATACCGGCACTTCCCTGTTTATTTATTTATAATTTTTTATTGTTAAGGAAAACAAAAATATATACAGAAAGGCCCTCCCCCAAACTTCATTTAAACTATGTTAGACATTACTGCCAAATCTTGTATAGACCAAACGTCAATACCAACCAGTTGAAAAATTTATCAGTAAAGAGTATTGGTTGGTGGAAGAATAAGTTGTGGCGGTCCAAAAAGAATTTGGGAAGATAGAAGTGGTGGTATGGAAGGTATGGAAGTGAATAGACAGGAGGTGGTGATGAATCAAAACGAGAATGCGAATGATCAGCAATTAGTGGAATATTGGCATTCTCGTAGCTTATTAAAAGAAATGGGGGTGGTTCAACTTCTAAAGGAGGAAGTTGACTCACCACAATACCCCCAAAATGTTCACGTGGATCCTCTATAGACTTGGCATCATCCATCAATTTCATATGATATTCAATTATAAGGGAACTAATCTCCTTGATGTCCGCCATAGTCCAACCGAAAACTTGCCGCCTATCTTGTAAGACCATCAAAAGGACGTTCTCTTGCTCAAGGGCTAGAGAAGCTGATATTATAATGGGAAAGGTCTCATTTTCACCTATGTAATCATATTTAAGGTGAGGCGGTAAGGACATGAGTTCGAGTTTTGGAGGCGAAAGAATCATTGCGGAATCTACCTCGAACTCAAAGGACTCCAACACAGGTTCGAAATCACTGCAAACAACCGATTCGGATGGTTCAACTATCTCATCCACAAATTCAAAAAACTCATATTCGGGCTGTGAGTCGTCATCATCCGAAAAAGTGAAACATTCATAATCCATATCGGTTGTGTCAATGGTGGTAGGCTCAAGGAGGGACGCACTAGTGGCGTCAAAACTATCTTCATCAAATAAAAATATTTCAAGCTCGCAGTCCTCCTGCGTGATTTCGTGAATAGAGCAAACTTCTCGTGTACTAGTTTTAGGCACGGGGGGCAGACTTCCCATCTTATAAATATTGAACTCACTAGACATCTTCCCAAAGGATAGAGTCATGGAGCCATTGCGACAGTTTATTATAGTATTGGAAGTGGCCAAAAGTGGTCGACCGAGGATCACCGGAATTTGGTTCCGTGGGTTACCAACAGGTTGTGTATCCATAACAATAAAATCAACGGGGAATATGAACTCCCCAACTTTGATCAACACATCCTCTAGCTGACCCCTTGGATGGGTGATTGATCGATCAACCATTTGGAGAGTACAACGAGTGGGTTTCAACTCTCCAACCCCTAATTGTTCGTACACGGAGTAGGGAATCAGGTTAACACTAGACCCAAGATCTAAAAGTGCTCGATTAATTTTCTTATCCCCAATTGTGATTGAAATCGTAGGACAGCCGGGTCCTTTCATTTTTAGGGTAAAGTTTGATGGTGGTTAATAGCATTGCTCACTGCACTAGCCACTAGCACTTTCTTGGGTACTTGAGATGCCTTTCTCTTCGAGGTGCATAAGCCCTTTAAGATTTTTGCGTATGAAGGGACTTGTTGGATTGCATCCAAGAGAGGTATATTTATGCTAACCTGCTTAAATATTTCCACAATCTTCTCCACTTGTGCAGTTGGTTTATTAGGACTCAACCTGTTTGGAAATGGAGCATTTTGAAAATTCGTTGAGTCAAATGTCTGTGGAGTAAAATGTGGAGTAGGAACGGATCCCGGTGTAGATGTGTTCATGTTGTGAGAAATGGGTCCGTTCGAGCTAGAAGAAGTAGAGCCGTGTGAAGGGTGGAGAATAGGCTCTAAAGAAAAAGGTGAAGAAGAAAGTGAAGAAAATGAAGAAGGGGAAGATGACGACGGAGAAAAAGAAGAAGAACCACCGGCGGGGATGTCATCACTAGTACCCACATTATTTTGCAACACTCTTCCGGATCTCAACGTGGTCACCGTATTTACATTGTGATTGTGATATGCGTTTTGTGTGTGACCGGGATTTGGCAATGGTTGAGATGGAAGCTTTCCATTTTCTCTCTCGCTCAACGCAGCAGTTAATTGTGCAATTTGTGCCTCAATAGATTTGATACTTTGATCGTGTGAGGCATTGTTATGCATCAAAGATTGAACATAATTTTCAAATCTTGCTGCGGATTCTGTAGATTGCTTGAGAAATGCATCTAGACTTTTTTCTAGCGAGATAACCTTATCATCATTTGGTTGAACCAAATTGTTCATTTGATTTGTATAAGGTTGTTGTTGGAAAGGTTGCTGGTTTTGAGTTTGCGAAGGTGCTTGTTGTTGTTGTGGAGGAGGAGGTCTTTGAAAATTGTTATTTCCTTGGACTTGTTGATTTTGGTTCCAAGCGAAATTTGGGTGACTCCTCCACCCCTGATTGTATGTCGAAGAGTATGGATCGTCTCTTTGTCGTTGCTGAAATGCAGCATTGACTTGATCTTGTCCTTGAATAGGTGCATTATAAGGACACTCTTCGGTTAGATGTGATGGATTCGAACAACAAACACAAACAGTTCGTGTGGGTAAAGCATGGGCAGGAGAAGATGATGAGATTTTGGTCTCAATGGCTTCTAGCTTTTTCATAAGTGCGGCCATCTCGGCCTTCATAGCAATCGACATATCTACTTGATGCATGCCTGCCCTAGATTGACCAACAGAAGAAGATGATGTGGTCTTGGTACTCTCCCACTGAATTGTTTGCTCACTAAGATTCTCAAGAAACTGCCACGCTTCGTCGCTAGACTTGGAAAGAAAATGACCTTGACATATAGTTTCCAGCAACTGCTTCGTTGCCGAGTTCAATCCCTCGTATAATGTTTGGCAAAGTTGCCAACTTTCGATCCCATGATGAGGGCATTGAACGAGTAGGTCTTTAAATCTCTCGAACCACTTCCAAAATGGTTCGGAAGGAAGCTGTGAAAATTGTATAATCTCGTTACGGATTCTAGCAGTTTTGTGATGAGGATAGAACTTTTTCAGAAAAGCTCTCACAAACTCGTCCCAATTTCTAATGGAATGTGATGCGGTGCTATATAGCCACTTCTCGGCTAGGTCACATAAGGTAAAAGAAATGACCCTTAGCCTTGTAGCATCATCACTTAATTGGGTCGTTTTCATCATAGCGCAAACGTTTTGGAATTTATTGATAAAGATATATGCATCTTCGGATTCCAAACCATGAAATTTTGGCAGCATATTGATGAAATGTGGTTTTATTTCAAAGTTGTCCCTATTTGCCGGTGGGGGTGAAAGACATGTAGGTAAAGAAGTGAGGACGGGGTAAAAGAGATCCTGGAACGCAACTCGTGCGGGCGCTACAACAGGCGGAAGATTCGGGTTATTCGCACCTAACGGAGGTGGAATCATTCCCGTCGGTAAGGTATCGTTGGGGTCGAATCCCGACATACCTTCGAAAGAAGAATTTGAAGGTGGAGGTAAAGAAATGGACGGAATGTCGACGAAGGGTTTGTCGAAGGGTTCGTCGATCGGTACCAACGAAACACGGACTAATCGGGCGTTAGTATCCCTAGTCCAAAGTGACATACACTAAAGGGGTAGTGTAGTCAGAAAAAAAAGAAAAAAAAACAGAATGTGGAGGTAAGATAACGTCAATGGAGGGAAGTGGTGGAAGTGAGTTGCAAGTTTTCTTAGCAGCAAGTTGCAAGTTTTGAAAAGATTTTTCTCTTTTTTTTTCTTTTATTTATGTGAGAGTTTTGCAAAAAGTTTTTTGGAAAGGGACTCGTGACACAAATGTATCAACCACACATGCACAATCAGGCCTAGATCTAGGGTCACCTAGGTCTGCTAGACAGCTCCTAACTAGGGCTAGAAATAGGACCTCAAACCGCCTCTTCAGCGACAAGTACGGCCAGGTAAGTGGGAAGGAACCACCACTACAGTGGGCCTAATTAATAACCACTAGCCTAGACACCGCAATGTCAGTTAGGATAAACGGTCGATGCCTATACTAGTCCTTGTCCTATTGAGCTCGATGTCCTTAGGTCTGAGTCTAGTATTTTTTTAATTAATTGTGGTCGATGCAAAATGCTTTAAGGTGGTTTCTGGGGTCCTGGGAAGGGTGATGAAATCCCCACCCAATCTGAGTTTGGTCAATTAGCCCCTTAAAGTCCGATTAAATTATGCAAAACAATAAAATTCACTTGCAATCAATTTTAGCGCGGCGCAAAGAAACCTGCAGAAAATCTGTTATTTAGAAGGGGGAGAAAATTTTTAGCGCAAAGAAACCCTGCAGAAAGTTTTCACAGAAAGATATATCGGGAGATTTCAGAGGGAAGAAAGAGGAAACAAACAGTGTAATTTCCACGAGATGATATCAGATTCCTGCCGCGTTTTCGCGGTCAAAGTGCTTTAATACCGCGTTTCCGCGGCCAACTAACCGGCACGATTCCCCAGAAAAAATTTCAGATGATGAAGACACCAGATCATCGCCCTTCTGCGGTCAAAGTGGGGTTTTAGCCGCGTTTTCGCGGTCAAACGGCAGGATCAAGTCTCCAAAAATCTTGTGTGGCTCTGTTGTGTCAATATACCTCTGTTCCGATATGCACTTTTCTGATTTGCCCTCTGTAAAATTCCAGATCCGAGACTCTTAGCTATTCCTGCAAAATTCAAAAAAATACACCCTTCAAACAGATAAAATTTATTTATTTTTTTTTATTTTCAGATTTTTATAATTTTTAAAATTTATATCAACCCGAAATTACACAAAAAGAAATTTTACGTCATCCCCGGCAACGGCGCCATTTGATTAGTATGAAAATTTTGTATTTACCGCAATCAGAAACGGCGTTGCTTTGCAGCTAGCCGGTGAGTACGGGTCGATCCACAGAGATGGGTAATTATCTTAATGCGTTTTAACGAGTTGATTCCAAATGTTGTATTGGATTGATTAAATCTAAAAACTAGATCTATCACTAAACTAAATTAATCTAAATTAAAGTCTTGCTAGGGTTAGGTTTAGGGGAAGTTTGGAGATTAAAGGTTTCCTCACCGCTTTCATTGCCCTATTTTTGATCTATTAGATGTTGGTGTAATTATCAATAAAGTGGATTAGAATCTTTTGGGAAGATATTTCTTCCTCTAGATTCTTATCCTTCCTTTATCGATACTTACCCTAACCCCCATGGAAAACACGCACAACCGGGCCTTTATACTACGGTGTCACCGTTACCTCGAGGGGTAGGGTGCCGTAGGGAGCGGTTGTGCGTGTATGCATGGAGTTCTAATTCTTGTGAAGGGGCATGAAAGGGGTGAGAGATCTCATCTCTCAAACCTTTCCCTAAGGCTAACCCTAACAAGCGAGGAGATTACTCGCTCATTAGGAGATGATAAAACATACTAATTAAAATAGAATAAAAAGCAAAAAAATTAAATTACTTACTATTTTGATGGCTCCCTCCAAGCAAGAAAACAAAACAGATCTGAATTTTATTTAATGAAAAGAGGCATAGGGTTTTACAATTTTCGATTACAATTTATAAGTAAACAGGAGAATTTAGGGTTACGGGATTCGCACATGTGAAATTACAGATTTGCCCATTAAAAATCCAACCCCCCGCACCGACGCACCGACACCCGAAATTTGCACCGACGTGCGCACTAGATGGCCGCGGAACCGCGGCGCCAGCATAGGTTTGGCCGCGGTTCCGCGGCCAAACTAGGGAGATAGGATCTGAAACTTTTGGGATTTTCTCTTGTCTTCTTGGGCTTTCTATTTCTTCACTTCTTTTCTCCCTTTGGCTTCTGGGCCTTCTCCAGATGTTTCAGTGAAAACTTGTAGCGATCTTTTAACCGTTTGCCTTGACATTTTGGACCTTGCACTGTTCTTCCTCTAAGCTTGACTATGATCCGTCTACTTGTTGGTCAAAAGTCCCTTTTCTGTATCAACTTACATCTTTTTCACTGTATTCGCTCCAAGAGTCTGTATCCTGTAATATGCAACAAACGTGCGTCAAGAGTACGTGTTTATCTATAAAACGGATAAGAATAGGGGAATGAAAAATGCATTATTATAGTCTGAACAAGTATCCAGACAAATTCTAAGGCAGGGTATCGCTCAGTTCAGAAGATAATTGGTCTCCATGAAGTTGAGATATAGAGAGATAAAATAAGGAATATTGTAGCAGATCCACTCGCTGAGTCTATTTCTCGAACACGGCTGTTTCTCAAACACGGTTTGCAAAACTAATTAGTAGAGAAGTAGTGTATTTGATAGCACACAAAGCTGTGAGTATGCGATACTGCAATAATTGGCCCTAAGTGCGAGTGTGAGATTGTTGGATATAGTTCCCTTAAAGCAATTATTGTAATTGCAGGCAGGCGATTATGATAATTCAGGAAGAACCTATACAGGTAGAATAGTCTTGCTAGAGATGATAATATGCTATCTGGTTTTTTTTATCATTAATGTGTATACGTTTTACTGGTTATTAAGTGTTGCTAATACATAATGATAAAGCCCGTGGGATTCTTGCTTGACTACCAGTATTATGATGGCGATCATATACCTGAGAACTGGGTAGTCCATAAGCACATCCTTAAATATCCCTAGTCGAGAGAGTACCGAGACTGGGTATCAATATTCCGGAGTAGACTAGTGTATACGTTTCTAGACCTTGACGAGGGGCGGTGGCCAGTCTCACAAGCCATTGGTATTTTGGCACCTAAGATATTATACATGTGCTCAATGGAAGTGAGTACACCGGATAGACTTGCCGAAAACTTCTAGATGGTATTATACCTATCGTCAGATAGCAGTTCTCTGGCGACATGAGTACATAGTAGTCTTTAGACCCGAGATCGTCATTTGTCTTGTGTGAGTTCCCGCTATACTTAGATTATTACCCTACCACAGCTTAAATGAGTCGTGCAAATATATTTTAGTTGGGTAGAGTCCCGAGCCACATGGAGATAGTGAGCAATCGTCGAGGATTCATCTCTTCTGGTATAGGAAGTCGATGTCGCGCAGTGTTCGGTTGACTATCACCATAAATCTCTGGCCATGGTGGATGAGATTTACTGATAGGAGATCAGTAGTTTCTCGATGAGTGATGAACTTGACACAGGCACAACTTATCGGGTTATTAGGGATATAATGTTATTCATCCCCTAGACCCGGTATACGATACTCTTAGACGAAGAGACCGGATAGTACGGAGATTGTTATATACAGGCTCGGTAGGGTACGGACGGAGTTGACTGTCGACCTCCCTTTCGACATATATTTAGGTAGCCGTTACGTACAGCTAGTGCCGCTGACGTAATTGTCTTATGGATTTATCCAGTAACTCACTGCCAGCGTATTATCGAGTCTTTAGAGTCCCACACATAGGAGTTTTTCCGGTTCAGGCGATATGATGTAGAGGTCGTTTGTTGATACATGCAGGGGTTCGATTAAATATGTTTACTGGCTACACAGATTTTAATCGAATATTTGATAATACTTGCCGGCTTAGAATTAAGCCGGATTATTAAATCAAGTATTGATATAATAATTTACATATATATATTTAGATGTATATATATATATATTCTAGAATTAAGTTTGTTCGGAATATGTATGCCCTAAAGGCCATTATTGTATGATATAGTGGATGCTTGGACATATATATAGAGGACTTTCTTGCTCGACATGATAGTATGCTATCTGGTTGCTTCTTATCATAACATGTACACTTGTATTATTATACTATCTCTCTGATACATATTGATAAAGCCCTTGGGATGTTTGCTTTACTACCAGGACTATGATGCGAATCATATTACTGGGACTTATGTAGTCTACAAACACATCCTTCAACTGTTCCTAGTCGAGAGAGTATCGAGACAGGGCATCGATATTCCAGAGTAGACTAGTGTGTACGTTTCTTGACCCTATAAGGGGCGATGGTTGATCTCATAACCATTGGTGTTTGACATCAAAGATTGTATACAGGTGCTCATTAGAAAATGGGTACACTGAACAGGACTCGCCGAGAACTCCTAAATGGTACTATACCTATCGTCAGATAGCAGTTCTCTGGTGACACTGGTATAGGTTAGTCTGTAGACCCGAGATCGTCATAGTGTCTTGTATGGTTCCCACTGTGCTTTGATTTCCTTCCTACCACGGCTCAAAGGAGTCGTGCAAACTGGTGGATTTTGGGTACAGTCCCGAGTCACATGGAGGCAGTGAGCGATAGGGGTTTCGTTTCTCCCGGTATAGGGAGTTGATGTTGGGCTATACTCGATTGGCTATAACAGTAAGTCCCTGGTCAGAGCTGATGAGATTTACTGATAAGTGTTATCAGTAGTTTCTCGAACCATTATGAGCCATACATTGGCATGACTTATCAAGTTACTGGGGTCTGATGATTCCACCCCTAGACTCGATATGCGACATATCAGACGAAGAGACCGGACTGTACGGTAAGTGTTACTTATAGGCTTCATGGGAGTTTGGACAAGCTTGCTTGTTGATCTTCTAATCGCTCAATACCTGGGTATCCGTTACGTCCAGCTAGTACCGGTGACGGCTTGTGGGTAACTGATATGATCATTACCTACTGCTGGCGTATTGACGAGTCTTTAGAGTCCCACACAGAGGTTTCCTAGTTCAAGCAAAATGAAGTAGGGCACATATGCTGATATGTCCGTGAGCCTGATTAAATACAAGTATGTGATACCGTAATCTAATCTGACGACTTTTGATATCGGTTAGGTTATATATGATATAACCGGATTATTGAATCAAGTGTTGATTTGATAATGTGATATATAGATAAATGATATTAGTCGGTTATATATGATATAACTGAATTATTAAATCAAGTGTTGATTTAATAATTTGATATATATTTATATTTTATATAATTATATATTAACTAATATTAAGCTCACTAATTATATTCTCTTTATATATGTGTGTGTGTGTGTGTGATATATATATATATATATATATATATATATATATATATATATATATATATATATATATATATTATGAAGCATGGATTTTCTATTTTGAGAAAATAGAAAATGAGGTGGAAAATGGGGAGATATTTGAGGGATGGGTGAAGCATGGCTTTTACAATATTTTATTCATTTGGCTACACTATTGAAGCATGGTTGTATATTTCTATTGTGAAATATCCATGCTTCAATGAGTGAGAGGTTATGTAAGCCATTCTTCACTTGATCATTTTGCCTAAGCTCATTTTCTCACTTGCTCTCACCATCTTCTTCATCATCTTCCTTGAAGCCCTAACCCTCACATGTGTTGTGAACTCTAGAGCTTTAGTGAATTCTTAGTGAGCTAAAAACCCTACTTCATCAACATATTCTAGATTAGCACTTTAGACTAGGTTGTTTACTTCACTAATAGAAGATTAGTGAAGAGGTAGCTTGACCTAGAGAAATTTCAGGTGGATCATCTTCGACATGAAAATCGCGAAGTAAGTTCGTGCGATTCATCAAGTGGAGCTATAAGGAGTCATAGGAACTACTACCCGGAGTTTTAGAAGAGAAGGACTTGGTCTACAAAGGTTGTAGTCTCTATCTCTTCGTATAGAATTTGCAATATGTTCATATAAATCCTAATACTCTAGTTAGATTCTAGGTTAGTTTAGCTTAGTACCAAGAAATTTTTAAAATTGCATACTTGATGCCGGTTAAAACCTTGTGGTGGTACTAGGAAACACTTTCATGGTATCAGATCCAAGCTAGAACATTAGGGGAATTCTTTACGACGTTAAAGTGATTGATCGAGTTTCGAAACCTGGATTTTATCAAGTTTCTGTCCATTTTTCAAAAGTTGTAATTTTTCAGATTAAAAATATGCAGAAAATCGTGCAGGGTATTTTATGGAGCCTCAAGAAGTACGAGGACCTAATTCATTCAAACCGTCGCGGAACTGCGGCCTAACCCCACGTTTGGCTATGGTTCTACCGCAAGTTTGTTGAATTATGGTCTCGTGCTTCGTGTGCTGCTCTATTGTCTTATTTGGCACTTTCTAGGTATTTTTAGTAAGACTCAAGTTGTTGAGATCTTTGTGATTTGTGCGTGTTTCATAACTCGATCGAAATGTTTAACGTCGTCTAGATTATGATGATATATGATACAATATTTGGAATCCAAAACAATTAGTTTTGAGAAAACTAGTTAGTGTTTTATAAATCTAACATTTTAGTCTCGGTTGATCGATTGTCACGGAGTTTTGATTTAGATCAAAACTCCGTCGCAATCGCGTATAGTACGCGAACACTTAATCGGGAATTTTGTTAAATTATCCGACTTTTTATTGAAAAGTGTTTTCAATTTGAGACTTAAATGCAAGGTTTATACAGTTAGGCATGAAATTCGGAATATATGATATTCCGGGTTTATGATGTCTAAGGTATTTGCGGATTTTAAATATTGTAGTTTTTCATTTCTTTTTTGCGACCGTAAGTGTAATATGTGTGGTATCCCCGATCTCGTTTCTGTATATCAACGACATCCAGGATACGCATATTTACTTACGTTAATGACATGTGATGTTTATGTGTTGCTGTGAAATGTTATTTTGGATCGTCGTGATTGAATAGCTGGGGGTTTTGCGTGGTATGAGAGTTTTTTCTATTTTCATTCATGTAAAAATTGTATGTAATATTATTTTATTGGGACACTTCCGGGTTGAGGATGATGTCACCATTGATGTATATTATTTACTTTTCTGCATTAGGATAGACCTAAGGCGAGGAGCACAAGTAACTGGGTTCAAGAGTCCAGTGGGAGACCATCTCGAAGAGTCGAGACCGGGTCTCCTAACTCTAGAATTGGCAGGGATGCTTACCGCTCTCGTAGGGGTCTAGAGATGTGGGTTTGGCTATTCATCACGACTGTGGAATCCTTGTTTTTCATTACTGGCTAAATTTAAAACACGGGCTTCCTATTATATCCAATATTTCATATTTTGACTTCTGCTGCTTGAGTTCTGTGATGTGATCATATAACTGCGTGAGACGAATGTTATATATATATATATATATATATATATATATATATATATATATTATGTATATATTATGTATATAATAAACGTTGCTTATGTTTTGCACCCGCGCTAATCCAGCCTCTGCTCCACCGTTAGTTAAGTAACCTAACGGTGCATGACAGGGTCCCGTGGCGAATGCGGATGGTATAAGCGTACGTTCTATTTTCGTTTCATTTCTGTGATGTTTAGGGAAACGTAAATGATGGGACTTCATTAATGAGATTAATGGAAAGAAAAGAACCTAAAGATGTTGTAGAATCAAAATTTTTAAAAGGTAGGTTTAGTTTTTGCTTTGCATAGTGGTATTCCTTGATGAATATCCAGCACCTCATTCGATGAGGAAAGAGCCGATATCCCATCACCGGAAGTGACCTCTTTAGCAAAACTAGAAAATGCTACAACCCACTCGGTTTTGTTTTGATAGCTTCTCCAGATCTTGCTTTGCATAGTGGTATTCCTTGATGAATATCCAGTACCTCATTCGATGAGAAAAGAGCCGAGATCCCTTTACCGGGAGTGATCTCTTTAGCAAAACTAGCAAATGCTACAAAAACCACTCCTTTTTAAAACACTCGATTCTATAACGATATCAAGTTCATTACGTTAAATGTTTTCTACAAAACTAGTCGTAGCCCTTCGTCGTTTCAGATAAGAACTATTTAGTATTAGTGCTGCATTTGTTGACCATAGTCAAGGCGTAGTGTGCAGTAGCTGATTAGTGCTTATCTGCCGCATATGATGCGATTGGATTAGGGTAGTCGTACGGCCTTGTTGACCATAGTTAAGGGTCGTACGAGTAGGTTTAATTCAACCACGAAATGACGGGTTGAACTTGGCTAGCGCTTATAATTTGTTGACCATAGTTAAGGTCATAAGTTGCTAGGGGTAAAAACATATATTAGGAATTTCAAGTGTTGAAATTTGCAATGAGATTGCATATCTTCTATGAGATAGTTGGATCCCGATACCTACTGCGAGTAAGTGTTACTTCTGGGAGAGTTTTCCACTTTACAATTAGCTGATCCAGTAGCTGTCTAAAAAAGGTGTTAACGAGGTTATGCCCCTGCGGAAACGAGGTTATTTAATTAGTTCCATGCGAAAGCATGGGGAGACTCCCTCGGAGTACCAATACCTGCCTGGCTGACCGATTGGAGAACTTGTAGGGTATAATTAATCCCGACTAATCTTACCTTTTATGGTATGAAGGAAGATTTGATTAAAACAGTGGGAGCCATCCTGATTAAATAAGATAATAACCAATCTAATCTTCCAAAGAGCGCATGCTAAAGCGTTTTCCTTCTCTCTCTCTCCAGGTAGCGACCATGACACGCCTAAATCAAGATAATAATACGGATCTATGACCGAACCCACTTATTATACTAAGCTGGGGAACATTGGTTCCGCTTTTTCTTATGATTGTCATAAGTCTGAGCAAGGAATAGGGAAATATCAGGATTCCCACACAAGCCGAACCAAGAAAGTGCATGATGATGTATCTTCATCGGGTGTGTTCGTTACCGAGAACTGTTTCTCAGTATGCTCTACGTTCTGGGTATTGGATACCGGATCAGGATCCCACGTATGTAATTTGTTATATGGGTTAAGGAGAGGTAAAGAACTGGGAAAGGGTGATATATCTCTCAAAACAGTTGGCGGATATCACCCAGTATTACCAAATGGTAATACAATGATTATGAACGATTGTTATTACGTACCAAATATGATGTGCAATATTATATCAGTTTCTTGATTACATAAAAAAGGATATAACTTTATATTGGAGGATAATATTATAAACATTTTCCTAAATCAAGTGTTGATTGGGTTTGGTACGTTATGTAATGGTATATACGTTCTAAATCAAACGACAGTTCTAAACATACAGAACACACACAAGAGGAAAAGTTCAAAACTAAACGAAGCCTTCTCGTGGCATTGTAGACTAGGTCATATCAATGCGATAAGACTAGTTAAGTTGCATAAAAATGGATATTTAAATCAGTTTGAATTTACATCTTATGAAACTTTCCAGTCATGTCTCAAAGGGAAGATGACCAAAACTCTGTTTACTGGAAACAGAGAAAGAGCTACTGAACTCTTGGGACTGATACATGGTGATGTATGTGGTAATATGTCTACACATGCCATGAATGGTTTCTCGTATTTCATTACATTCACCGATGATCTCTCAAGATATGGACATGTGTTCCTGATGAAACACAAATCTGAATCTTTTGAGAAATTCAAGAAATATAAGAATGAAGTAGAGAACCAGACGGGTAAAAGTATTAAAATGCTACGATCTGATCGGAGAGGAGAATACTTAAGCACAGAATTCCGAGATTATTTAAAAGAAAATGGGATTCTCTCTCAGCCTACTCCTCCGTATACACCACAGCACAATGGAATTTCGGAGCGGAGAAATCGCGCCCTATTAGATATGGTGTGCTCTATGATGAGTATTGCTGAGTTACCTATTTCCTTTTGGGGTTATACACTTGAGACAGCTGTATACCTATTGAATAGGGTTCCGACCAAATCCGTGCCTACCACTCCATATGAGATATGGAATGGGAAGAGACCGTCTCTTAAACGAGTTAAGATATGGGGTTGTCCGGCCTATATTAAAAAGCAAAATCCGGACAAGCTCGAGACAAGGTCTGTTTTGTGCATGTTTGTGGGATATCCAAAAGATTCATATGGATATATCTTCTACCACACTGAGAAACAAAAGGTATTTGTTTCTCAATATGCCACCTTTTTATAAAAGGAATTTCTTGTGAAAGAAATTAGTAGTAATGAGGTAGAACTGAAAGAAGTTCCGGCAACATAAACTATAACTGACGATTTGGTAGAACCGGAGAATTCAATAGTCCCCGATGAATCTCAGCCACTCCGCAGATCCAGTGGGGTTCCTCATCCACCTAAGAGATACTACGGTTTTCTCATAGACGGTGGGAGCGAGAATTGCATCATGGAAAATGATGACTCAACTAGTTTTGAGCAGGCCATCACAAGTGGGGACTCTGTGAAATGGCTGGATGCTATGCGATCTGAGATGGAATCCATGTATACCAACAAAGTATGAACTTTGGAACATGCTCCTGAAGGGGTAAAACCCATCGGGAGCAAGTGGATCTTTGAGAAGAAAATTGGTGTAGATGGAAAGGTTGAAACCTTCAAAGATGGATTTGTTGCTAAAGGTTTTCGTCAACGACCAGGTGTCGATTATGATGAAACATTTTCTCCTGTCGCTATGCTTAAGTTCATCAGGAACCTACTTGCCATTGCTACATACCATGACTACGAAATCTGGCAGATGGACGTCAATACCGCTTTTCTAAATGGTGATTTAGAAGAGAGCGTGTATATGACACAGCCGAGAGCTTTGTAGAAAGTGGGAGCAGCGGAAAGGTGTGCAAGCTGCTTAAATCCATATACGGATTAAAGCAGGTATCGCGGAGCTGGAACATCTATTTTGATGAAGCTATCAAAGAGTTTGACTTCATCAAAAATGTAGATGAACCATATATATACAAGAAGGTTATAGAGAGTAAGGTTGTCTTCCATGTATTGTACATGGATGACATACTTTTCATAGAAAACGATGTTCCTATGATACACTCGGTCAAGCCCTTCTTATCACAAAAGTTCTCTATGAAAGATCTAGGTGATGCCTCCTACATCCTGGGGATAAAGATCTATAGGAATAGATCTAAATGGATGTTGAGATTGTCTCAATCCAGGTACATTGACGCCATACTAAAGAGATTTAGTATGGAAGATTCTAAGCGTGGTAATTTACCCGCTTATTCAGAAATCACTCTCTCCAAAGAGATGTCTCCCAAGACTGATTTGGAGAATGATCGAATGCAAGAGATACCCTATGCTTCAGCAGTCGGGTCTATCATGTATGCAATATTATGTACCAGACCGGATGTAGCTTACTTACTAGGTGCAGTGAGAAGGTATCAATCAGATCCTGGGAAAAAGCACTGGACAGCTGTGAAGAACATTCTTAAGTACTTGAGAAGGACTAAAGAAATGTTCTTGGTGTATGGTAACGGTGAAATCCAAGTGGAGTCCTTTACCGATTCGAGCTTCCAGAGTGATAAGACGACACTAAGTCGGTCTCGAGTTTTGTCTTCACCCTCAATGGAGGGGCGGTATGTTGGAAGAGTTCCAAGCAAGATACCGTAGCAGACTCGACGATGGAGGCTGAATACATCGCTGCCAACGATACTGCCAAATATCTGGATGAAGAAATTCATTACTGAACTTGGTGTGGTTCCATCCATTTAGCATCCAATACCTTTGTATTGTGATAACAATGGAGCAGTGGTTTTGGCCAAGGAACCCCGGTCCCATCAGAGATCCAGACATATTCTTAGACGGTATTACCTGATCCGGGAGATAGTAGATCGATTGGAGATCGAGATCAGGAGAGTTGACACGAAGGACAATGCAGCGGATCCATTCACGAAGGCCTTTCCCCAGACACAGTTTGAGAGACCTTTTAGGATGTTGGGTATAAGATACTACAACAACTGGTCTTAATACAAGTGGGAGATTGTTAGGAATATGTATGCCCTAGAGGCCATTCTTGTATGATATAGTGAATGCTTGGACATATATATTGAGGACTTTCTTACTCGACATGATAGTATGCTATCTGGTTGCTCTTTATCTTAACATGTACACTTGTATTATTATATTGTCTCTCTGATAAAGCCCTTAGGATGTTTGCTTAACTGCCAGGACTATGATGCAAATCATACTACTGAGACTTGTGTAGTCTACAAGCACATCCTTTAAATGTTCTGTAAATTTCCAGTTCCGTAAATAAAATTTTCCCATATTTCTGCAAGTCCCCTTGAATGTTTTCTATTTTCTCCGCATTTTTGTATGAATTGAGATGCTTAGGTTTTAAATATTAAATCTTTTCTAAACAAAAGAAATAAAAAGCCCAAGGAAAAACCCTCGGCCCAAACCCCAAGCCCATGCCCTTACCCCATGCCCGACCGAGCCTCGTGCCCATACCCGACCCGTTCTCTTCCCTACTCCCATTTCTTTTCCCGCTTCTTCTTCCTCCTTCCCCACATCGCCGCTCGACCCACGCCCCCGCTCCCTATTCGCGACCACGACCCTATGCCTCTACCCACGATCCCATGCGCGCGCGCTCACGAACTCCCTCGACCTCGTCTCCCTCTCTCATACAAAGCCGAGCCCTCATCCCCACTGCCTCTCTTTTTCACTGCGCCACTGCCTCCTCGCCCAAAGCATTCCCTAGCCACCGAGCTCCGACCACTTTCCCCAACAGCTCCTCCTCCTCCTCTCATCGCCACCTCCTCGTCACATTCTACTACCCGCCTGGACCACCGCAACCCACCACGAGCATCGCTGACCAACTCCACCTCCATCACCGCAAACAGCCGACAGCCACTTCAAGCTCCCCTGTAACCTCCTCACCTCACCGTCGTCATCATATCCATCACCTCCGGTCTTCCCCACTGCCATCATCGTCGCTAGCATCGACCACCTCCAATAACTATCTGTCACCACCGCCTCGCCTCAGCCGGCATACCAAAACCACCGTAGCCGTCGACCTCCCTGAGCTACTACCCCACAGCACTGAGATCGTCGCCTCCACCAACCACGACGAGCCCCAGCTCCCAGCAAACCCAACCGAGCTTCATCCAAGCTCACACCCGAACCCCATTGCACGCCTCCACCGTTAGCCCCGGTCGACCACCGCGCCGCCAACACCCTCGAATAACCATCATCAGGCAAGTACACTACTTGCTTCATGCTAGTTTTTGCCTATTACAAATAGAAATACCAAGAAATTCCGTATACACACGTCGTGCGAATTAATAATAATGTCAGTGTTCGATGCAAAATCCGAATGGAAAACCCCCGTTAAATTGACGGAAACTGATCACATAGGATGGCCCAATTAATAATGAACGTCGTGTTATGATATGGCTGGAAAATACGACCTTTAATGACGTGTTAGGCCTTTCCCATTTAGACCCGTAAAACTGAAACTTTCCCGTACCTGAAACTCGTTAAAATCACAGTTAATTGATTACAAATAGGAATGTTGCGTTCGAGAGCTCATATCGAAGCCGACTCGACGACCTAGAACCCCATAAGAGTTTTAATTTGTTTCTATGCTAAAAGATGACGGAAACTGGTTCGGAGTGCGGCTCTGGACTGCAGTCCAGAGCAGCACTGGCTGTTAATTCTCATTTTGTAATGCTTTTACTTTGCTGTAATAACATGTTATTGTTAATTATATGTATGCCCTAGAGGCCATTACTGTACATAGGATGTATATTGTAGTGGATGCTAGGACATATATAGGGAGCACTTTCTTGCTCGACATGATAGTATGCTATCTGGTTGCTCTTTATCTTAACGTGTACACTGATTGTCTTTCTATTACATATTGGTAAAGCCCTTAGGATGTGTACTTGACTACCTGGACTATGATGCGGATCATATTAGTGGGGACATGGTAGTCCATAAGTACATCCTTCAAGGTCCCTAGTCGTGGGTGTATCGAGACGGGGCATCGATGCACCAGAGTAGACTAGTGTATACGCATCTTGACCCATATGATAGGCAATGGATGATCCCATATCCATCGGTGTTTGACATCAAGGATGGTGTATGGGTGCTCAGTGGAGACTGGGTACACTGGACGGACTCGCCGAGAACTCCCAGATGGTATTATACCTTACGTCAGATGGCAGTTCTCTGGTGACACTGGTACAGGTTAGTCTGTAGACCCGAGATCGTCATAGAGTCTTGTGTGATTCCCACTGTGCTTTGATTTCCACCTTACCATGTCCAAGAGGGCGTGCAAAATGGTGGCTTTTGGGTACAGTCCCGAATCACATGGAGGCAATGAGCGATAGGAGGGGATTCGTCTCTCCCGGTATAGGGAGTTGATGTTGCGCTGTGTTCGATTGGCTATAACCGGAAATCCCTGGCCAGGGTTGCAGAGATTTACTGGTAAGTGTTACCAGTAGTTTCTTGAACTGTTATAGACCTTATATCGACACGACTTATCGAGCTATTAGGGTCTGACGTTTACCACCCCTAGGCGAGATATGCGACATATCAGACGAACAGACCGGACTGTGCGGTAAGTGTTACTGGTTGGATTCACAGGAGTGTGAGCGGGCTTGCTCATTGATCTTCTGATCGCTCAATACCTGGGTGGCCGTTACGTTTAGCAAACCGCTTGCGGCTTGTGGGTGTTTGATATGATCATCACCTGCTGCCGGCGTATTGACGAGTCTTTAAAGTCCTACACAGAGGTTTCCTGGCTCAAGCGAAACAAAATAGGAACGCATATGAGATATGTGCGGGACCGAGAATAATATCAGTATGTGATACTGTATTCTATTCTCGAGATTTGTATCATCGGTCGGTTATATGTGATATACCCGGGTTACCGAATTAAGTGTTGATTCGATATACCGATACACTTGATATTAGTCGGTTATATGAGATATGACCAGATCGTTAAATCAAGTATTGATTTAAAGATTTAATGTATAATTATATATTTGATATATTACTTTACATTAACTAGTATTGGTTCACTTAAGATTGATCTTCTCACTTGATGTGCACAAGTTGTATATGTGATATATTTTTGTGCACTAGATTGTATCATGTTTGATGATACATGCAAACTTGGGTGTGTGTTTGCTATACACCATTGTTTAGGTTAATGGTTAGTGTTTTATTTATTCTTTTTATTTATTTTGATTAAACAAAATGGTGGCTTTTCTTGTTCTTTACTTGAAGCTTCATGAAGCTTTGAAAAGTCTAGCCATTTTGTTTTATACCTTAACCTAACCATTACACCTAAACCCTAGTTTATTCTCTACATGAGCTTACTTCACCCATGGTTGCATTATGATAACTCTTCACTTGATTTTTCATTTTGAAGATAATTGATATTCTTTTCTTCTTCTTCTTCTTCTTGAGGAAGAAAAGAAAACCTTGCTAGAAAATTTCAAGTGTTGAAATCAAGTGAGAAATCCAAATCCAAAATGAACCCACTTCCTATTTCTTCATCCTCTACCACTTGCCATGTTGTATTGGGTGTTTTCTTCATAAGTTTCATGACCTAGTGAAGATGGAGCTTGAGTTAGAGTTGCCTCGACGTAGATCATCTTCGGCATCGAAGTCAACGACCTAGCCCGCTCATTTCCCCGACGAAACCATCGCTAGAGTCCGGAATCCCGGTGATCGCAGCGAAAGGACGTCATCACGGAGCTAAAGAAGTGGTGGACCGGATCTACAAAGGTTATATTTCCATTCACTTAGTAGTTAAGTTGTTAACTTGTTGTTGTTTCGCCTTTACCTCTAGTTATCGATCTAGTTTAGGGTTTCTCGGCACATGAATTTTTTTGAATTTGGCATGGTTGATGCCTTGTGGAACCTCTTTAGTGTGCCTAGGAACCCTACAGTTATAATGCGGAACCCTATACCATAGCGAACATAAAAGAGTTAGCTAACTAAGGAAAGTGATTTCATCCATTTCTACTGTCGTTTACTATTTAAACTGTATTTTAAATTAACAGAACGTATAGCAGTCCCAAACAGGGACAGAACTTATACCCCATTGTTGTACAGTGCATAACTTCCAATACACCATGGATATCATTGATCCATCTGGTGAGTTGGAAACCTAATTTATAAACCTAAATTTTGTTCAACTATAGCGTCGCCTAACTTTGATCCCAACAGGGTGAAAATTGTGTTGCGAAATGGACATTCAGTTCAGGAACTGAATTTCCAGCAGCAAACACTTAAAATGAAACGACTGTAACTTGCAAACCCGAAATCCGATTGTCCTGAAATTAATTTTTTTGAACTGACGACTGAGTTTACTTATTACCGCTTTTACATCTTTTTGCTTAATTATGAATGCATGATTTAATACGAATTTTCTATGTTCATAAGATGCATAACGACTTATACTGCACAAGAACTGTTTAGCGGCATGATTCATAGTTCTACCGACTACAAGACCTCAAGTGTTAGTGAACATTCGTGTTAATTCTCTTAGTACGTTGCATTGTCGAATGGGTGAAGTATTGGTGTGGTTGTGTCAAGTACGCCAGTGAATAGTGAGTGATAAGTGACAATGAACCATACAGGGAACAGTGAATAAAACCGTGCTATTGATGCGTACTTGTACACAACTAGCCCATATTCATGAATAGTGAAACCTGGGAAAAAGAGGAAATCGAAGTGGAAAGGGAGTTGTATTTAGCGAGATTTGCGGAGCGGCGGTTACGCCTGGGAGTTGGTCGGAGGGCCAAGGAAGACGGCCTTGGCGGGAGCTCGGGGACGAGCGAGGAGGTCGAGGAGTCTTGGTCCTGTGGTAGCTCGGGGGCGAGCTGAGAGGCCCAGGAAGCCAATTTGCAGGGGGCTTCGAGGGGGGCCAGTTTGTGCTCCCAGGTCGGGTACAGGGGTGGCCCGGTGGGCCCCCGGTGGGCCCTTTCTTCTGAGTTCTAGGGCACGTCACCTGCCACGTGTCATGATCTTGAGGATCGCCAATATCGAGCACTATCATTAGCCCCCCACTCTTGTCCCGACCAGCTAGTGTTCGGGTCGGGAGTGGACTGCCGGGCCTCCCGAGGTGAGATCCCTTCTGGGGTTTTCGTCGGGACGAGTCCTCGGGCCGTCAGTTGTCTTTTCCGCTAGCAAATCGAGACGAAATCTTTGCATCTAAAGAGGGTGCGCCGTTTCGTGTGCCCTGCAACTGAAGCGACGGTCCACGCGTCAGGCGTCGATTGGCCGACGTGACATATGCCGGCCTGCGGCGTCAGATGGGATGTGGTCCATTGCAGGGTCGACACGTGGAGCGATCAGGACCGCCGGTCTGGGGGTGCTTTGGCGGGAGATGACGGTCGCCGTTGGATGAGGCCGTACGCAGCAATAAATAGGGGTGGGGCCCACCTCAGGGCCCAAGTCTTTCATTTTCCCCCTTTCCTTGAGGCGTCGTTGCTCGGCGTTCTTCTTTCTTTCGAATACATGTTTCGCTCTCACTTTTCGGGTTGTTCGCGCCAGAAGGAGGATGGTGGCGCGGCCGAGCCCCCAGGAGGGCAGTCCGCTTCGTCGACAGCATCCGGGGGTTTCTCCGGCGGCGGCCAGGGACGTTCATAGTTACCCGAGCTCCCGACGGGGGACAGAGGGAAGGGCGAGGGTAGGCCCTCTCTCAAGAGGAAGAGGATCTCTCGCGCGTCGTCATTGAGGGTTCCTGAAGGAATTACCGTGCAGGAGAGGGGCGCCGTCTTCATGGTTCCGTCTTGCCTTTTCGTCGCCGCTGGCCTGCTCGCCGGGATGGAGGAGTCGGCCGGGAGAAAGCTTCCACACGGCTCCCTGAGGGATCAACTGGAGGCCATGGCCCATGGGGCGGTCCAGGTACAGACCCCTTCACGTGTATTCCTCTTAGTATACCTTACCCTGGCTCGGGGGCCTCCTAGTTTCTCATCGGCTTTCTGTCAGGTCCTTCAACATTGTGCCCTCGCCACTCGTATGGAGGCCAAGGGGGCGTTCCACGCCCCGAGGCCAGTGGAAGCGTTCCCTTCAGAGGTCAAGGTTTTGCGACGTGACCTGCGCTCGAAAAGGGCAAGGGCCGATGTCTCGGAGGGTCGGGCTGAAGCTGCGGAACTTGCCAATTCGTAGAATCGGTGTGTCCTTTGCCGCCTGAACGCGTCCCTCAGGGTCGCCGATAGGAAGTTGGCAGATTTGGCCGGACGCTTCGCGGCCCTGGAAAAAGAGAGGGACGCCAACAGGGGAGATGCTGAGGCGGCGCTGCTGAAGGCCTAAGTTTCCGAGGCTCGGGCTAAGAAAGTTGTGGCCGAGTATAAGGCATTGGAGCAGTTTTACGCCAAGCTCGGGGAGTATTCTGCCGTCGCGTGGAATATGGCTCTGGACGCCGTGAAGGAACAGCTTCCTGAGTTCGATGATGGTGAACTCCGCGCTCAGGTTCCGCTCCCGGCGGCGAGGCCCCCGTGAGGGATGGCGAGGGAAGTAAGGCACGCCCCTAGTGGCAAAGTCTCCGGTGGTAAAGCCCTGGGTCGTGACGCCAGCGACGAAGTGGCCGAAGTAAGCCTCCGGGCGGTTTGTAGGGCTGGGGGGCCTAGAATACCCTTTGTAAAGACCTTAATTTTGGCAATAAAAGAAAATCCTTGATTTGCCGGTTTGCATTTTTCTTTTGTGTGTGAAGGACGTTCGTAGGATATCTTCGCTTGTATTGTTGTGTTTTTGTGTCAGGTTGTCCATTTGTCCAGGTCGGCCATTTGTCTGGCGATCTCCTGTCGAGTTGACTTCAATCACTAGCCGGCGAGTGTGTCAAGCGCTGCCGCGGAGGTGTCCTCATGGCCCCCGAGGTCGATGGGAGATCGTTTAGACTTGGATTAATCTGACGTCCCTCCCGGGTGTCTTGGATCCATTGCTAGCCACAGGGCACCTTTGAGCATCGATTCCCAGATGTGGGGGGTTGGGCAGGGTAGTTGTGCAAGTGCTTGTTGAGCAGTTTTACTGATCGCTGGCGTTGGGGTAGGGAGTTACCAGCCGGGCTTGACCGAGCAGGGTGGCTGTTTGGTTGCCTCTTGCGAGGGATTTGATCCCTGTCGGTGGTGGTAGGAAGCTACTGGCCGGGGATAGCCGAGCAAGGGCTCGACCGCCTCAGGAAGGACTTCGGGCTTTAGCGCAGGAAGGGCTGCGGAAGGCCATTGAGAATGACCGGGCAATGAAGCTACGCGGTTGCCTCTTGACGAGGGCTTTGACCTCTGGCGTCGTGGGTAGGCAACTACCAGCCTGGGATGAATGAGCGGGTTAGCCGCTCTGGTGCTTCTTGTGAGGGCCTTTTATCCCTGGCGTCGAGGGTAGGGAGTTACCAGCCGGAGTAGACCGAGCAGGGTAGCTGCTCGGTTGCCTCTTGCGAGGGCTTTGATCCTTCAGGACGGGGACCGAGCAGGGTTACTGCCCAGTGCCACTTGTTTACCCCAATCAGAGCAAAGCTCTGTTCAAATTCCAAGGCGGGAGATGAAGCAACGCTTCATCTTCTCCCAATCAGAGCAAGGCTCTGCTTAAATTTTGAAAATTCAAATTTTGAAGCAACGCTTCAGTTCCCGTGCGCTGCGCGGAACGCGCCAAGTGTCAGAAGTTGACACGGCAGCACAACGCCCAAGGCAGTACGTCCAATCAGAGCAAGGCTCTTTAAAAAAAAACATAAGTAACGTTCAACTGCGCAAGCGCACGGCAGCGCGACACGTGTCTGCGCAGTTGCGAAAGCACAACTGCGCAAGCGCACCGCTGCGCAACACGTGTCTGCGCAGTTGCGCAAGCGCACCGCTACGCGACACGTGTCTGCACAGTGCGCGACACGTGTCACACGCTGGTGAGTTGCGCAACAACAGAGTGAAGATTTAAGGATATTTTTCTGTTCTTGTTTAAACAAGAAGATTTCTTCTGTAAAACAGGGGCCTTTGGATCAAAGATCCAACGGTGGGGAAAATTCCCCAAATCACTCAGAAAAGATCTTTTTAACAAATTCAACTGATCTTTGAGCACTATAAAAGAAGACCCCAGAACCCATTTCAAAGATAGAGAGATAGGGATAAAAAAAAAGAAAGAAGAGAAGAGAACTCTTGAGAATTTCTGGAGAACACAAAAAAGAGGGTAAAAAACCTTTGAGATAAGAGAAAATTCTCTTGAAGAATAGATCATTGATCTAGAAAACAAGATCAGTGATCTTCAATAAATAGATAAATAAAAATAATAAAAATAGTGCCTTGCACTTGCTATGAACCTCTGGTTCTCTGAAACAGAAAGAAAGAAAAGATTTCTTTCTTTTCTTTGATTTAAATTTAGATCAAGAAATTAAAAAGTACTCTGCACTTCTGAATCTAAAAGATTCTTGGTGCTTTGCCCAAATGCAATACATTATTTGAAGGGCTAGGCCCAAATCAAAAGACCTATCAGGTCAAAATAAATTGCAAAGCAATAAAAGGGCTGGGCCTAAATAAAATTGATGTTCTGCATCCCTTTTGGGCAAAGCCCAAATAAAAGCAAAAGAAATGCAAAAGCAATGGACTTAGCCCAATCGTGGCCGTAAGTCCTTAAATTAAATTGACTGAGCAAAATGGCTCTCCCAAATCAATCTAAGTCCGGTTCGAGGTTACATCTCCGAACTCCTTTGACATCCATCGTTGTAATTCCTCAACGACGTCAAAGAGGTGACGGGTCCCAACGACCACATATCAATATTGGACCGAAACGTCCCTAAACTAATATTGGACCGAAACGTCCCTAAACTAATATCGGACCGAGACGTCCCTAAACTAATGTCGGACCGAAACGTCCCTAAACTAATATCGGACCACCACGTCCCTAAACTGGAATATAGACCACTACGTCCCTAAACTGGCGATGGACCACCACGTCCCTAAACTGGAAAATGGACCACCACGTCCTTAAACTGGAACAATAGAGCCTCCAAACGCTCTTTTGCTGGATCTAAACGGTCCCGTTTAAGTTGATCTTAGCCCCAAACACGGCTAACGTATCCTTAAACATTCAAATGGATTATAAAACTCCCAATCAACTCTGGTACGAGGGTACATCTCCGAGCTCCTCTGATACATGTCGTTGTAATCCTTCAACGACGTCAGAGAGGTGACGAGTCCCGATGGCCATACATTAAATTAATCACTACGTTAAGTTGATCTTAGTCTAAAACAGGACTAACGTATCCTTAACGAACGTTTAAGTTGATCTTAGCCGCAACGCGACTAATGCATCCTTAAACTAAAAACACCAAACCCAAATCTAATTAAATACGGATTTGGACTAATCCACGTCCTACGGGCGACGGCATTACTCAGTCTCCGTATACAATCCACGGGCAACCACAAACAAAAAAAACACACGCGACACGAAGTGAAATTCTGGAGAAGGAGAAAGTGGTTACCGCGATGCGGTAGCGTAATTAACTGCAGGGGCTTGCGCCTGCAGGGAAGAGCGTCCCCACAATCAAAAACCCCTCACCCTGAGGGGGTATCTGACGAAGTCTGCTACATCGGCCATATCCGTCTAAACCTTCGATACACGGTGCCATAAATCAACTTGGCATCTTCGGAGAGGTAGACGGATAAAACCAAATAGCATCTGCCCCGAACCTCAGGCCAGATGGACGCGAAGTCCGGGCCGCCGTTCGGAGGGGAACAGATTCTGGCACGCCCGGTGGGACCTCTTCCTCTTTCCACTCCACACTTCGTGTGTCGTGTTCGCGAACAAATCGCGGTTTGCTGTGATTGCCTGTGGATTCAAGGTACTAAGATTTGGTGTCTTGCTCCGTGCAGAAAACAGAAGATCAATGGCTTCGAACTGCACCGTCCGCAGCGATAACTCTTGCTCCGTCATTGCTGGAGGAGTGACTTACGGGCCCCAAGCGGCCTCCCTTTTCAAAATGCCGGTGGAGCAAGTGGCTCAAGCCACCACTGGACTATTTTTTGGGACCATGCTCCCACCAATGAGCTTCAACGCCCCAATGACATTGCAAGAAGCTCCAAAGAAGTCGGTTTTCGATCGACTTACCACTGCCGCGACCCCTCTCAATAGGTCGCCCAACTCCACTGCTTCAGATTTTAATGGATTAGGCCAGAGCTCCATCGGGCCCATGAAGAAGCCTGCCATACCAGAAGGCGTTATCCCGAAGCGGATAGCTATCCCAGCTCCCGTTCTTGGCGAAGTCACCAAGGTTGCTTCCCATGTTCGGAAGCCCGCTTCTAACAGGTTGGCCGTCCCCGTTCAACGGACGTCGATCTTTAAAAGGCTGGTACCAGCATATTCTGACCAACACAGGGGGCATGAGGAGGTCACCCCTATATCTGAAACAATTCCATCAGCACGACATTCTCGACGTCGCTACTGGCGCCGAGTTAGGAAGGCTGGGGGCAACTCCCCCTCTGGACTTACTCGTCCAACTCTAACGGTTGGGATCGATACTGCTGTTCCAACCAAGAACAGTTTTGAACTGCTCAACAAGGTGCGCAGAAACTCTCCTACTGCGATGTTGAAACGAACTCCTTCACCTGTGGAGAATACTCCAGAGAAGAAGTTAGAGCATCCCCCTCAACGGCTGTCCTCTAAAATTTACAAAGTCTGGCGACGGGTCCAAGAGTCGGTGATCGATCAAGACTGCCTCCGACGACAGAAAAAGATGAAGGTTCGGCAGGGGAAGGATTACTCTGTCAAACCACAAAAAGCAAAAGCTACTTGGGTGCTCACTACAATGGCTCCCTTAACTCCAATCACTCAAAAAAGGAGGCCGCAAAAAGCCCCTGTGTCTTCGGCAAATCGCAAAGACACCGAACGCAAACGCCCTAAGTCTGGGGGCATGGTGGTGCACACTGTTTATATGGCTTCTGGAAAGGAGGAAAGCCGCACTTCTACGGGCCACCAACCGCTCACCCGATCCGTGACGAAAGCCCAGGAGCAACAGCAAAAGCTTCAGGAAATGATGACTACAATGGCTGCACTCACTGAGCCAAAAGAAAGCTCTGAAACGTCTTCGGATGAGCGTCAAGAACAAGAAACCGACGCTGACTTTTTACGCAGAGTCCTCGAAAAGAGGGACAAGGAAGCTGCAGAGCAGGCGGCAAACATAAAACAGATGGCGCTCCTCTTCAAAGATATGGTAGGGATGATGTTACAGCCGGACCCTCCTACTGAAGATCCTCCGATCGTCCTTGAAGACGACAGGGGAGAAACGTCAAATCCTCCGCCGGCTCTATCAACAGCTAAGGAGGAGGCAATCTCCAAAGTCGACCTAGATGAATATACAGCTCAGCAGATCCGGGTTCATCAGGCGAATGAAGCGGCTGGGCAAATTGTTAGAACTGGACGACCGTATTCGAGCTGGTATGACCAAATCAGTTACCCGCCAGGATATACGATCCCTAAAATTCCACGTATATAAAGGGACAGGGAATCCGCATCAGCATGTCGCTCAATTCAGGGCCTTATGCGGCAATACTGGAGGCGATGATAAATTGTTGCTACGTCAATTCGTCGGCAGCTTAGCAGAAACAGCCTTTGAATGGTATTCGGAGCTACCTAACGACTCTGTCAAAACATTTGCAGAGATGGAACTGCTGTTTACACAAAGATTCGCGAGTGCTAGTGAACGCACCCCGATAACAGCACTGATAAATGCCAGGATAAGGCCAGGCGAAACGTGGGTCCAATACGCAACACGATGGCGAAACCTATGGTCGAAATGCGAACAACGCATAGAAGAGGCACCTGCGGTAGGCATGTTTGTGGGCACTCTCGATCCGCAGGCGACCATCTCGCAATTCATGATGTTCTTTAGGCCGACCACCTTCCAGGCCTTGATCGACAAATTAGCCTAAATGGACCAGATGGGCCATAGACCGTCTCCTCCAAAATCAGATTCCCGAGATGAGAAAGGAAAAGGGAAAGCGATCGTCGTCGCCAATGCTCAACGACAGTCGAGCAACTCAAAGCCGGTCGTTCGCCAAAACAACGTGCGTCCACGCCCATCCCTCGAAGAGAGGCTAGGACGTCCTTACTCGTTTCCTCAGAATAAAACGAGAAGACTGTTTGAGCTGGCAGTGCGTAACAGACTCATCAATCTGCCGAGTCCAAAGCGTCTGTCGCAGCCAGGCGATCTTAATAATCCCAATTATTGCCCTTACCACCAAATGGTAAGTCACCCGATTGAGGATTGTTTCGTCTTTAAGGGATGGATCGAGGATCAATACCTGCAAGGCAAGTTCACGCTGTCTGAAAGCTGGAAGGTAAACCCCCCACAGCCGCACTCTCCAAAGAAAACAGACACGCCGGGGGCAACTTGTTCTTTCGTCGAGGATGAAAACGATGGAGAAAACTTATCGGATGAATCCGAAGACTACGTAGCGACTTGTCATGTGATTTCTCATTCACTGACGGATGAGGAGGAGGATCCTTGTGCTGAGAAATCAATGGCGGACCCTGAAACAGAAATTCCGCGGCCGTCAGACAAGTTGATCGATGCCTTCCTAAATGAAATTCGTCTGAAAGCAAAAGCCAATCAAGAGCATGAAATGGCCATACTGGAAAGAACCAAGGTATTCCCGTCAAATCAAAAGCCACACACTGCGGGTAAAAACAAATTCAAGACGAGGAAACGGTTCGCCAAAGCTCTATCAGTAGGAATGAAGCTACCGCCCTCTGAAGAAAATTCTTTCTCTGAGGTAGAGATGCACCCTAACTTCTGTTTATATCATCAGAAGATCATACATCCTACCGAAGACTGCGAATCCTTTAACTGTTGGTGGCAAGGGTATGTCGCTCAAAAGCGACACTTCGACAGGACAAAGTGAGAAGCTTGTGGACATCGGAAAAATGCGATAGATGAGCGCAAAAGAGCCGCCGCCGACTGTCATATAGCCGACTTCAAGGGATCACAAATTATCACCTTTGGAAGCGACTCTGACGAAGAAGCTACCCCCAACTCTTCCATCGGGGAATCTATTTCAAAAATAAAGGAATTGAGAAGCTGCGAGAACGTTCAGCCATGCAATCGCATGCTACTCGGAAAAAATCTCGGCCCCGTAAAAAAAGGATCGAACAAAAAGGATAAAAGAAAAGGAAAAAAGGCCCTCGTCGCCAACACTCACCAACAATCAGGTGACCCTAGACCGGTTGCTTGCCAAAGCAACAAGCGGCAATCCCTCCAGGAAAAGTTGAAACGTCCTTACTCGTTTCCGCAAGATAAAACAAGGGGACTGTTCGAGCTGGCAGTGCGCAACAGACTCATTAATCTGCCGAATCCAAAACGTCCGTTACAGCCAGGCGACGTTAATAATCCTAATTATTGCCCTTACCACCAAACAGTAGGTCACCTGATCGAGAACTGCTACGTCTTCAAAAACTGGGTTGAAGACCAATACCAACAGGGCAAGTTCGCGTTGTCCGAAATTTGGAAGATGAACCCGCCACAACCGCATGCTCCGAAAAATATGGACACGCCGGGGGCATCATGCTCATTCATAGAGAAAGCCTAACGGACCACTACGTCCTAAAACTGGATAACGGACCGAAACGTCCTTAAACTAACAACGGACCGAAACATCCTTAAACTAACGGCGGACCGCAATGTCCTAAAACTTGCAAATGACCGAAACGTCGTTAAACTACTCCCAACCCGCAGCATATTCAGGCTGACGTTAAAAAATAAATAAATAAATAACGGTATGTCCACAAGCAAAATGGGCACGGATGAAAACCCGAAGAGGCTCCGTGAGTAAAAACAGCAGGGCTACCGGCGAATGTTCGCGAAAACCCGAAAGGGCGTGACCTCGTTTAAAAAAAAAAGAAGAAAAAGAAAAGAGAAAAAAAAAGAGAATAAAAAAAGAATAAAAAAGAGAATAAAAAAAAATGGTATGTCCACAAGCAAAATGGGCACGGATGAAAACCCAAAAGGGCTCCGTGAGTAAAAACAGCAGGGCTACCGGCGAGTGTTTGTGAAAACCTGAAAGGGCGCAACCTCGTTAAGAAACACTTATAGGGTCCTCTCGACCCTGTAAGGAGAAACCACCTGCGTGAGATCCTTACGACTCACAAAGGAACAACACACTTAGGGATCCCCACGATTCCGAAGGAGAAAATACACTTGCGAGATCCTCACGACTCGTAAGGAGAACTCTCTTGTGGGACCCTTACGGCTCATAAGATTTGAAAGTCTTAAGTTGCAGAAACCTTAACCTGTTCTTAAGCAGCCCCCACAATCTTCGATATTGCCCTACAAGCGGCTCATAATGACCCTTGTATACAATCCACGGGCACGAATAAATATTTCCCTAACAAAATCCCATCCGTGACTAGGGATATGCTTGTACAGCAAACAACACTTGTAAGTCCTCTCGACTTATAACGAGAAAACCCTTTTGTAAGATCCTTACGACTTACAAGAGAACATGCACTTAGGAATCCTCACGATCCCTAAGGAGAAAACACACCTACAAAATCCTCACGACTTGTAGGGAGAAATACCTTTGTGAGACCCTTACGGCTCATGAAGTCAAAAGCCTTAGCCGACAGGACTCTTAACCTTGTTTACTAAGCCACCTTTGTTCGGCATCGACAGAGGCAAATGATGATTCGCTCCTGGCAATATCCCAGTTGCAGCGATGCTGATGCCTAAAACGGTATCAAATAACGAGTCCTTCCAAGGCAAATGATGATTCGCTCCTGGTAATATCCCAGTTGCAGCGATGCTGATGTCTAAAACGGTATCAAATTTCAAGTCCTTTCACGGCAAATGATGATCCGCTCCTGGCAATATCCCAGTCGCAGCGATGCTGATGCCAAGATTGGTATCAGATCCCAAATCCCCTACTCGCGAAAAAATAAAAATAAAATAAAATAAAATCTGCGAGCCCCAAGAAAAAATGCATACGAAATAGCCGAAATGATGGGGCAACTTGCAAACAAAATCAGCAAGTAAAAATGTATGCATGCAAAAAGCCGAAATGATTGGGCAACTCGCAATAAAAAGCAGCGAGTAAAAATAAAGTAAACAGCCGAAATGATTGGGCAACTCGCAATAAAAAGCAGCGAGTAAAAATAAAGTAAACAGCCGAAATGATTGGGCACCGCGAAAAATATCCGAAATGATTGGGCAATCGCGACCTTCGCGATATAAAAGCTGAAATGATAGAGCATCGCGGAAAGAAAAAAAATTGAAAAAATGAAACTTTTCGCCCTACAGGTGAAATCACATCGATCCCTGTATATAATCCAGGGGCACAGATAAAAAGGGAACAATACCTTCCCAACAGGCTCCACTAGAAAGCGAAGCCAAATCTTGACGGTTCATAGATAACCTAGAGACAATCTCGACATTTGTCGCAATATTACAGACACGATGTCAACAAATAAGGCAAAGGAAGGTCCCTAACTTCAGGGTCTCGACGTCAATATCGACAACTTAAAGATCACCAACGGCGTTTCTCCTCACTCCAACTAGATGCAGACATGACGTCAACAACTGACCTCAGAATCGCAACGAAACGGAACCATGACAAAATCCCTAGTTCCAAATCTCAATGGCCATGTCTACAGCCTGGAGACCAACAACGGTGTGCCTCCTCATTCCAACAGGACAGAGATGTTACACCATCAATCGGAGCGATGGCAAAATCCCAGCTTCACCTCAGCATTCGTCTCGATACAGTAGACGCAATGTCAACAACAGCGTTCTTCCGCAGTCCAGCTGGAGGCAGATGCAATGTCAACAAAAGACCTCACGGTCGAAACAAAGCGGAGTAACGGCAAAATCCCAACTCCACCTTAGCATTCGTCTCGTTACAACAGACGCAATGTCAACAACGGCGTTCCTTCGCAGCCCAGCGGGGTGTACATGCAAAGTTAACAAAAGACCCCATGGTCGAAACAAAGCGGAGTGATGGCAAAATCCCAGCTCCACCTCAGCATTCGTCTCAATACACCAGACGCAGTGTAAGCAAACGAAGCGAAGGCCACATTCCTAACTTCGACGTCTTGACGGTAACTCACATAAAACCGGAAAGACAATCGGAGACCATCTCACATGAAGTGGTCACCTCCATGACGTTCGGCTCGATACAGTAGACGAAATGTCAACCTCAGCGTTCTTCCTCCAGCAGGGATTCAGACATGACAAAGCAAATGAAGCGAAGGCCACATTCCTAGCTTCAACGTCTTTACGGTAACTCACATAAAACCGGAAAGACAATCGGAGATCATCTCGCATCAGCACAGAGTGGTCACCACCTTGACGTTCGTCTCGATACAGCAGACGAGATGTCACCCCAATATTCGTCTCGACACAACAGACGCAACGTCATCAAACAAACGGAGCCACGGCAAAATCCATAGTTCCCACCGTAACATTCGTCTCGATACAGCAGACGCAATGCCAGCAAACGAAGCAAAGGCCAAATTCCTAGCTTCAGGGTCTTGACGGCAACTAATATAAAACCCGAAAGACTATCGGAGATCATCCCACACCAGCGCGGAGTGGTTATGACTCATCGGGGCTCTCCAAAATGAGCCTAACCTCAAGTAAAAAGCGGCATGGCAAATTCCTAGCGCTTGCTCTTCCGACGGTCAAACTGCCAAGGAGGATTACTTGAAGACGTCTTGTCCAGCCCCCGAAGGGATCAGAGACACGGCAGTCGCAGGGCTACTCGAACAGCACGATTGCCTATCGAGGACTATATCAGCTTATGCGACGGTATGATGACCAAAACCCTAAGTACCACCAACCTTAACGGGCTTCTGTCGTAAAGAGCAGAGGTTAAATGCGACGTTAAGATGTTCTTGCGAGAAACGTTCGATTCGTCTCGACTTGTGAAAAATTGTCGAGGCGGCTCGACTCGTGAGATAAAGCCTTAGGCAGTGGGCATAAAAGAAGCCTGTTTCCTAAGCATTGGGACCCCGTAAGTTGGCCCAAAACGGTCTCTTGCATACCATCCACGGGTCTCACTCTCCAACGTCAAACTTTGACAAGGAGGGAAACAACCGCTTACAAGTCCTCTCGACTCGTAAGAGGGAAAAATTCTCTTGCAAGATCCTTACGACTTACAAGAGAAAACCACACTTAGGAATCCTCACGATTCTTAAGGAGAAAAACCCGCCTACGAGATCCTCTCGATCCGTAGGGAGAAAAGTCTCTATGAGACCCTCACGGCTCATAGAGTTGAAAAGTCTTAGGCAGCAGATCTGAACCTGCGGCCTAAGCCCTCGCTATCTCATGAAGAAATCAAGAAGCTTACTCTATTACCTGCTAATTGTGACGACATGCTGAGAAAGAGGAAAAGCAACAGAAAGAGCATCCGATTTACATTTGATCAAGCGTTCAAGACGTATTCATTCATGCATGGGCAAAAAGACTCAGGACAAAAGATATATCATAAAGACAAGCTGGGATAAAAAAAAAAATTTCCATTAATATTGCCCAAAATTCTTACAATCATAAAAAGCAATGGAAGAAAAATATTATTACAATGGAATAACCTCAGATCCGGGGCACGGATTGAGGAATTCAAAAGTAAGGCCATCCAGAGTTCTTCTGGCCTTTCTAATTATTCTTATGCGCAGCCTCTCGCGCTTCTCTGTGTCGATATCGTCGGCAAGCCCTTCCGGCCTTCGATAAACAGCAACTATCGTCGTCTGCTGAAAGATTTGATGTAGGATGTCAATGAGACCGTCCCGCCGTTTCTTCGAGATCAGCCCCGTCAGATACACTGAATGCACCTTGTCTTCGGCATCATCTAACGCATTGAGCGGTAGGGCCTCATGAAGACCTGGAAGTGCTCTCCATATTGCTCCCAGCACAACCTTTAAGAGAGCCGAACGACGGGGGAGCAGCCAACCACAACTCGCGTTAAGGCGACCCATGACCTCCGCACACTGGGCGTCCGTAAACTCTTGGTTCTGTTGACGGCCCTGTACACGGATATCCTCATAAGTGATGAACTCGTGCAAGCTGTATAGATGCACCGCCATAATACCTGAAGAAAACAATACAGGGAGATTAACAAACAAGAAAATACAGAAAGTTAAAAGTTAAACTCCTCGAGTGCAATGCTCTGCAGACAGGAGTGACACCAGTCAAAATCAGTTATGAGGAGAATTTGAGGAAAATTCCTTGAGAATATTGAGAGCTCCGCTCTGGAAAAAAAATGATATAATAATAATAATATTATCAAGTGCCATATAATTTGGGAGGGGCAAAGCTCCATTAATTAAGAAGATATAAGAAAAATCTTTTATAGAGCGAAGCTCTATTAATGGAACCTTAACAGGATTCTCCTGAGTTCTCTTTGGACCCCCTTTAGAGCAAAGCTCTGCTAAATGAAACCCTAAATGGATTTTCTTTAGATCAGGGATCTATGGAGAGCAAGGCTCTATTAATCAGCTTTAATTTAATTTTATTTTATTTTATTTTTACCTACGATGGTTATGAACTCTGGAGTTTTTGAAAAAAAATCAAGAGCAAGGCTCTGAGTCAAAATTCTTGAAGTGGTAAAGAATTTTTTGAGGACCAAAGGTCCTATTTATAGGCATCAATTGCCTCTTCAACTGCCAAAAGGTGCCGCGACGGTTCAGATTCTGCCACCGTTGCGCTTGCGTTTGGAGGCCACGTAAGCGCAGCGGTCGGGGGGCATTTGTTTACCCCAATCAGAGCAAAGCTCTGTTCAAATTCCAAGGCGGGAGATGAAGCAACGCTTCATCTTCCTCCAATCAGAGCAAGGCTCTGCTTAAATTTTGAAAATTCAAATTTTGAAGCAACGCTTCAGTTCCCGTGCGCTGCGCGCAACGCGCCACGTGTCAGAAGTTGACACGGCAGCACAACGCCCAAAGCAGTACGTCCAATCAGAGCAAGGCTCTTTAAAAAAAAACATAAGCAACGTTCAACTGCGCAAGCGCACGGCAGCGCGACACGTGTCTGCGCAGTTGCGCAAGCACAACTGCGCAAGCGCACGGCAGCGCGACACGTGTCTGCGCAGTTGCGCAAGCACAACTGCGCAAGCTCACCGCTGCGCGACACGTGTCTGCGCAGTTGCGCAAGCGCACCGCTACGCGACACGTGTGCGCGACACGTGTCACACGCTGGTGAGTTGCGCAACAACAGAGTGAAGATTTAAGGATATTTTTCTGTTCATGTTTAAACAAGAAGATTTCTTCTGTAAAACAAGGGCCTTTGGATCAAAGATCCAACGGTGGGGAAAATTCCCCAAATCACTCAGAAAAAATCTTTTTAACAAATTCAACTGATCTTTGAGCACTATAAAAGAAGACCCCAGACCCCATTTCAAAGATAGAGAGATAGGGATAAAAAAAAAAGAGAAGAGAACTCTTGAGAATTTCTGGAGAACACAAAAAAGAGGGTAAAAAACCTTTGAGATAAGAGAAAATTCTCTTGAAGAATAGATCATTGATCCAGAAAACAAGATCAGTGATCTTCAATAAATAGATAAATAAATAAATAAAAATAATAAAAATAGTGCCTTGCACTTGCTATGAACCTCTGGTTCTCTGAAACAGAAAGAAAGAAAAGATTTCTTTCTTTTCTTTGATTTAAATTTAGATCAAGAAATTAAAAAGTGCTCTGCACTTCTGAATCTAAAAGATTCTTGGTGCTTTGCCCAAATGCAATACATTATTTGAAGGGCTAGGCCCAAATCAAAAGACCTAGCAGGTCAAAATAAATTGCAAAGCAATAAAAGGGCTGGGCCCAAATAAAATTGATGTTCTGCATCCCTTTTGGGCAAAGCCCAAACAAAAGCAAAAGAAATGCAAAAGCAATGGACTTAGCCCAATCGTGGCCATAAGTCCTTAAATTAAATTGACTGAGCAAAATGGCTCTCCCAAATCAATCTACGTCCGGTTCGAGGGTACATCTCCGAACTCCTTTGACATCCATCGTTGTAATTCCTCAACGACGTCAAAGAGGTGACGGGTCCCAACGACCACATATCAATATCGGACCGAAACGTCCCTAAACTAATATCGGACCGAGACGTCCCTAAACTAATATCGGACCGAGACGTCCCTAAACTAATATCGGACCGAAACGTCCCTAAACTAATATCGGACCACCACGTCCCTAAACTGGAATATGGACCACTACGTCCCTAAACTGGCGATGGACCACCACGTCCCTAAACTGGAAAATGGACCACCACGTCCTTAAACTGGAACAATAGAGCCTCCAAACGCTCTTTTGCTGGATCTAAACGGTCCCGTTTAAGTTGATCTTAGCCCCAAACACGGCTAACGTATCCTTAAACATTCAAATGGATTATAAAACTCCCAATCAACTCTGGTACGAGGGTACATCTCCGAGCTCCTCTGATACATGTCGTTGTAATCCTTCAACGACGTCAGAGAGGTGACGAGTCCCGATGGCCATACATTAAATTAATCACTACGTTAAGTTGATCTTAGTCTAAAACAGGACTAACGTATCCTTAACGAACGTTTAAGTTGATCTTAGCCGCAACGCGACTAATGCATCCTTAAACTAAAAACACCAAACCCAAATCTAATTAAATACGGATTTGGACTAATCCACGTCCTACGGGCGACGGCATTACTTAGTCTCCGTATACAATCCACGGGCAACCACAAACAAAACAAACACACGCGACACGAAGTGAAATTCTAGAGAAGGAGAAAGTAGTTACCGCGATGCGGTAGCGTAATTAACTGCAGGGGCTTGCGCCTGCAGGGAAGAGCGTCCCCACAATCAAAAACCCCTCACCCTGAGGGGGAATCTGACGAAGTCTGCTACATCGGCCGCATCCGTCTAAACCTTCGATACACGGTGCCATAAATCAACTTGGCATCTTCGGAGAGGTAGACGGATAAAACCAAATAGCCTCTGCCCCGAACCTCAGGCCAGACGGACGCGAAGTCCGGGCCGCCGTTCGGAGGGGAACACCTCTTGGCGAGGACTTCGATCCCTGTCGGTTATGGTAGGAAGTTACCAGCCGGGGATAGCCGGGCAAGGACCCGACTGCCTCTGGGAGGACTTTGGTCTTTAGCGCGGGAAGAGCTATAAGGCTGTAAGAAGCATACCAAGGACCCTTGGCCGTGTAGGGTTACCACCCGGTGCCTCTTGGCGACGGCTTTTGTCCTGAAAAGATAGCCGAGCGAGGGAACCTCGGGCTCGACTGCCTCTGGGAGGGCTTCTTGATCCCCGGCGTTGCGGCAGGGAAGCTGCCCGCAGGGGATAGCCGAGCGAGGGAGCCTCGGGCTCGACTGCCTTTGGGAGGGCTTCTTGATCCCCGGCGTTGCGGCAGGGAAGCTGCCCGCAGGGGATAGCCGAGCGAGGGAAACTTGGGCTCGACTGCCTCTGGGAGGGCTTCTTGATCCTCGGCGTTGCGGCAGGGAAGCTGCCCGCAGGGGATAGCCGAGCGAGGGAACCTCGGGTTCGACCGCCTCTGGGAGGGCTTTTTCGTTGTAAAGGGGGAACTCTACCGGGGAAAAAGATTCGGAGTTTCTCTATTCGTATGGGTAGGAATTTTAGACAACGCTTTACACCATCGTGTTAAAGGGAAATCTCAAGAGGTGGCTGGGGTGCAACACTTTGCTAGCTTTGACCTCATTGGTATAGCTTGAGCTTTTCGGCGTTGTAAGGCCGAGGGAGCTTCCGTCCGTCCGCGTCGTGTAGGCGGTAGGCTCCGCCGGGGAGCGCTTCAGAGACGAGGAAAGGACCTTCCCACTTTAGGGAGAACTTGTGAAGTCTGCCTTGGTCGATGAATTCATTCCGCTGCAGGACTAGTTCCCCGGTCTTGAAGGAGCGGTGTTTCACCCGAGCGTTGTAGTATCGGGTCGTCTGCTGTTGATAGGCGGCGGCTCTGATCTGGGCCCGATCCCTTTTCTCCAACACTATGTCGAGGTTGGTTCGTAGTGCCATGGTGTTTGAATCATCGTCGAAGTGCTCGACCCGGTGACTAGGTAGCCCGATCTCCACTGGAACCATCGCTTCGGTCCCGTAGCAGAGGCTGAAAGGGGTCTCCCCAGTGAAAGTCTTTTTTGACGTGCGCAGGGCCTATAAAACCCGGGGTAGCTCTTCGACCCAACTGCCTTGTCTCCCTTCCAGGCGGGTTCGGAGTCCCCGGAGAACGTCCCGGTTAGCGACCTCGGCCTGCCCGTTACATTGGGGATGCGCGACTGCGGCAAACTTCATAAGGATATGGTATTCTTTGCAGAAGTCCCTTACTTTCTCGTTCTCGAAGTTCATCCCGTGGTCGGTGATGATGCACCTCGGGATTCTGAACCGGTGTATCAGGTTGTTTTGGAGGAACTTGATGGTTGTGGCGGCGTCCGGTTTCCTAATGGAAACGACCTCGATCCACTTGGTGAAGTAGTCCACCGCGACGAGGACGTATTTATGCCCGCCAGTTCCGGTAGGGAACTGGCCGATCATATCCAATCCCCACTGGGCGAAGGGCCACGGGGACGTCAGGGTAGTTAGCTCAGTAGCCAGGAGGCGGGGAATACTGCCGTGGAGTTGGCAGCTCTTGCACCTCCTGACCAGCTTCAGGGCGTCCTCGTGCATGGTGGGCTAGTAGTACCCTTAGAGTGGTGCCTTTTGGATCAAGATTCGAGCCCCCTTGTGTGTGCAACCCACCCCTTCATGGATTTCCCGCAGGACGTAGTCGGCTTCGTGGGAGTCAACGCACCGGAGCAGGGGCTGGGTGAAGGCCTTCTTGTAGAGGTTCCTGTTGCTCCAGACGAAGTGGGTGGCTTTGTCCCGGAGGCGGCGGGCGGCTGCTCTGTCCTCCGGGAGCATGTCGTCCTTCGGGAATTCCACGAGGGGCTTCCTCCAATCCTGATCGCTCTCCTACGCCGTGTACACATGGAGTGTCGTCGCCTCGTCTCCCACGCTGGGTTGGGTCAAGGTTTTGAAGAGTATTGACCGCCTATTGTTGGCCGAGTACGATGAAGCCAGCTTGCTCAGGGCGTCTGCTTGAGCATTCATTTGCCTGGGTATTTGTTCCACCTGGACTTCGTCGAAGTTTTTTTGGAGCTTCCTCACCTCGTCTAGGTACTTCATCATTAGAGGCTCCCGAGCCTCGAAGCGGCCAGTCACTTGGCTGATAACTAGGGCCGAGTCGCTGCGGATTCGAATAATCTTCAGCCCCAGCCCGACGGCCATGCACAGTCCGGCCAGGAGGGCTTCGTACTCTGCCGCATTGTTCGACGCTTTGAAACCGAGCCTCAAGGAATACTCCATCTCAGCTTCGTTTAGGCCCTGGATAATGAGGTCGGCACCGCAGCCTTCCTCGGTAGAAGACCCGTCGACATAGATGGTCCATTCCGGAGTTGAGCTAAGGCCTTCCTGGATGGGATGCCGGGCTGTGAGGGGTGGTGCAGAATCCGGCTTCCTTCTAGAGATGGTGCATTCAACAATGAAATCGGCCAGGGCCTGCGCCTTGATGGCTTGCCTCGGGCGATACCTTATGTCAAATTGAGATAGCTCCCATCTCTATTTCTCTAGGCGGCCTGAGGATTCCGGTGATGCCAGGATAGCCCCCAACGGGCGTTCAGTGAGGACGATGATGGTGTGTGCTTGGAAGTAGTGTCGCAGTTTCCGCGAGGTTACCACGAGGGCCAGGACAATCTTCTCTATGGCAGGGTACCTCGTCTCTGCGTCCTTGAACACATGGCTCACATAGTACACTGGCTTCTGTACCCTTTGGCCTCTCGGACGAGCACCGAGCCTACTGCTTGGTCGGATACTGCCAGGTACAGCGACAGCTCGTCCCCTTCCACTGGCCGGGTGAGCAGGGGCAGCGTTGCGAGGTGCTTCTTCAGTTGGTCGAAGGCGGCTTGGCAATCCTCCGACCACTCGAACCTCAGAATTTTCCTCAGCGCTTTGAAGAATGGGAAGCACTTCTCCTCCGACCTGGACATGAAACGGCTCAGAGCGGCGACCCTCCCTGTGAGCCGCATGATCTCGACGTTGGTCTTGGGTGCGGCCATGCCCAGGATGGCGTCGATCTTCTCTGGGTTAGCTTCGATTCCGCGGTGAGTGACCATGAACCCGAGGAATTTCCCTCCGGTGACTCCGAATGCACACTTGGCGGGGTTCAGCTTCATGTTGAATTTGCGGAGCACTCCAAACGCCTCGCCCAGGTCCTTGACATGGTCGGCCGACGAGACGGACTTGACGAGCATGTCGTCAACGTAGACTTCCATGTTCCAGCTGATCTGTGGCTTGAACATGCGGTTGACCAGCCTCTGGTATGTGGCCCCGGCATTCTTAAGGCCGAAGGGCATCACCCTGTAGCAGTACACTCCCCGGTCCGTTGTGAATGCGGTCATATCTTCGTCGTCGAGATTCATGCGGATTTGGTTATAGCCGGAGAAAGCGTCCATGAAGCTCAGAAGCACGTGCCCGGCCGAGCTGTCGACAAGCTGGTCTATTCGGGGAAGCGGGAAGTTGTCCTTGGGGCAGGCCTTGTTGAGGTCGGTGAAGTCGATGCACATACGTCACTTCCCACTCGACTTCTTGACCAGAACCACGTTTGCCAGCCACTCCGAGTAGGGCACATTCCTGATGAAGTTGGCGGCGAGGAGCCGGTCAACTTCCTCTTCGATAGCCTTCTGTTTGACCGGGGCGAAGCTTCTTTTCTTCTGCCTAACGGGTCGGGCCGTAAGATCAATTCCGAGCTTGTGGGAGATGATTTTGGGGTCGATCCCAAGCATGTCTGTCGGTGCCCAGGCGAAGACGTCGGAGTTGCTTTGGAGGAACTCGATCAGGTCATCCTGCTGAATTCTCGTCAGGAGTGACCCAACCTGGATGGTCTTTCCTGGGTCTCCTTCCGCTAAGGGAACCTCGGTCAGAGGCTCGACCGGTGCCCCACGGACCTCCTTCCGCTCGTCCCGGGTGTCCAGGGACCCTTTAATGTCGCCGCATGCATCGGCGCTATCAGCGTGCTACTCGGGGGAAGATGCCTCTGTCAGGCCTACCTCCGCGACCCGCTAGCTCCCGTATGCCCGACCTACCCCACCCTGATCGAGGGGGAACTTTATCACCATGTGGTATGTCGAGATCTAGGTCTGGAGGGAGTTCAGCGTCGGCCGGCCGAGGAGGACGTTGTAGGCCGATAGGACCCTCGCCACAATGAAGTCCACAGGCAGTGTGCGCGTGCGGCCAGGCTCCCCGATCGTGAACTGCAGGGTGACCACCCCTTGTGCCGGGATAGAGTGGTTGGTGAACCTCGAGAGGACGTGGGAGGTCGGTCTCAATTCTACTGGGGCAAGCCCCATACGCAAAAAGCAGTCGTGGAAGAGGATGTCCGCCGAGCTGCTCGAATCGATGAGTATTCGGTGGACCTCGTATCGGTGAATTTGTGCTACGATCACCAGCGGGTCGCTATGGGGCACAGATATGCCGTGGAGATCCTCGTCGCCAAAGGTTATGGGCTCTCCGCCCCTAGCCTTTTTGCTCGGGCGGCTGCCGGAGCCTGTGAGACGGCAGCCAACGAGGAGACCAACGACCTTAGGCGAGGGTTTGTCCACGTCTCCGTTGCGAGGGAGGGGACAGCGGGCGTTTGGATCTTTAGGGGAATCGGTTGTCATGTGGGCGGAGATCGGAAGGCCAACTTTGTGTTTTGTGGAGTTATGTTTCCCACAGACGGCGCCAACTGATGGAGCTCCTTTTCGGGCCTCCGTCAGATGTTGTCTTCCGTTGATCTCGTGGTAAACTTAGTTGATTATCTTTCTTCGCGTGCGGGTCTCACTGGGTTTTTGGAGGAAGAGGTGAGGTGAGGGAGTTGTTGCCAAGTACCTGCAAAGAAGTCCCGGGGTGGTTTGGTACCACCAAGGACCCTCCGACGCTCAAGTTAGTGATGAGATCCGAGCAGAGTAACGGCTTAAAGAGTAAAAGATGGCTTACTTAACCCCTTTGTGATGGGGGTTTATATAGCGGTGGAGCACGCAGCAGCGGGCTCGAGAATCTCGCCGGCAGTTACTGTAAGTCTACGGTAGCGTCCCGGCCGTCTGTCCGAGGCCAAAATGCGGAAACGAAAACTTTTTCAAAACTTGAAACCGGCGCTATCGCAGACTTTAATCCCGGATCGAACCCTTAACCTATAACTAGCTAACTAGAGAAAGGTTAGAAAGGCTATACCGATCGATCCGTGTCCTTCGGTCTTTAGCCACCATCTCTTGCTCCTCGCGGCGTCTTCGATCTCCGGTCTTCTCGTCGGAAAAGGCACCACATCTTCGAATCCTTTTACGGGCTCCCGCCTCGTCCGAAGCAACTCGGACACGAAGTTTGCTAGCCGACGTGTCCAAGGTGATGTAGAGAATGTGTGTGATCACTTTGTCTCTTGCATCCATTGATTCTCAATGCATGAGAGTGTATGGATAGAGGTTGAAGATGAAGCCATTAATGGAAATGGTGAGCTAAAGGAAGAAGAAGAAGATGTGGCTTTTCTTTCTTGTGTTGTATGATAAAAATGAGAGAGTGAGAGTGAAATAATACAAGAGCAAACCCTTCATATGGCAGCCCTCTCTCTCTCTCCCTCTCATTTCAACTCATAAATCAATCAAATAATGTGACACATGCACAAAGAAAGAGACCATGAGTCATCACTTGTGCATGTGTCACAATTAATGCTTTTCATGATGACTTAAGCTCACAATTTCCATTTGTAAACATTAATCCAAATGTTTACAACAATAAAAAGATACGGCAATATCTAAAGTAAACTCGTGACGGATCACAAGGATACTCCTCACCTGTATATACATACCTGCATCCGCATTCCGACTGAATGCGAATGCGATGAGACTAAAGTAATCCAACAAATCAAATACTAGGATCTGGCTTAAACCAAAGCCCACTAGTATGATCCGTCCGATCATGATCCATGCACGACTGCACGTATATGATCGAACCCTGCCATATATCATACGGCCTCTACAACGTTTCGCCCGAAACTTGAGAAACTGTCTGTGGGGGACTCTAAAGACTCGTCAATACTCTGGCTGTGGATTTAACCACCAGTACATCAGTGGTACTAGCCGTACGTAACGGGCTACCTGGTATTGACCAAAAGGGAGGTCGATGAGCGAACTCATCCTGACACCCTACTGAGCCTGTCAGTGACAATATCCGTACAGTCCGGTCCGTTCGTCTATGAGCATCGCATGTCGGGCCTAGGGGGTTGGTAAAAGTCAGTCCCCCAAAAGCGGTACAAGTCGTATCGGAGTGTAGCCTAGAACACCCTGAGATACTACTGGAATACCTACCAGTAAATCTCCTGCCTTGGCCAAGGACTTCGTGTAATGGCTCTCCTAGACACAGCGCAATCTCACCCCAATACCGGGAGAGACGAAACCCCTGCCGATCCGCTCACTGTCTCCATGTGGCTCGGGACTGTACCCAACTAAAACCTGTTTGCACGACTCCTTTGAGCCGTGGTAGGGTAGTAATCAAAGCACAGTGGGAACTCACACGAGACAAATGACGATCTCAGGTCGATGAACTAACCTGTACACATGTCACCAGGGAACTGCTATCTGACGTCAGGTATAATACCAACTAGCATGTTCCCGGCGAGTCCTGTCCGGTGTACTCATAACCCAATGAGCACCTGTATATATCTTAGGTGAACCAACTGACACCAATGGCTTGTGAGACCGACCACCGCCCCTCGTCGGGGTCTCGACTGTATACACTAGTCTACTAATGGAGTATCGATGCCCAGTCTCGAAACTCCCACGACTAGGGACCACTTTAAGGATGTGCTTATAGACCCCAGCTCCCACGTATATGATCGCCATCATACTGCTGGCCATCAAGCAAGAATCCTATAGGCTCTATAAACGTGCAATAGTAACCTGTAATGTCACCTAAAGCATGTACACGATGATAAAGATAAACCAGATAGTATACTATCATCTTGAGTAAGACTGTCCTACCGGTATAGGTCATCCCTCAATCATTGCAATCACGTGCCTGTGATCCAATAATTGACTCTGAGGGCACTATATCCAACAATCTCCCACTTGCACTCAAGGCTAATTATTGCGATGTCGCATACTCACAGCCCGTGTGATACCGAACACCCAACTCCTCTACTAATCAGTTTTATAAAGCCCGTTTGCGAAACTATTGCATTCGAGGAATAGCCTCAGTGAGTGGATCCGCCCTAATGTTTCTTTCTATGTCTCTCTTTATCTCAAGTTCGCGGAGAAAGCCATCTCTCGAAATGAGCAATACTTGTCTTAGAATTTGTTTGGATATCTGATGGGACCTAGTTCATAAATGAACTCCAAATCCAAACTTCTTAGACTGTATCGTCTACTAAACTTAATCAGTATCATGCGCCACACCTCCCTCAGTATCCTCTTGGACCACCTGTCCAAAATACTGCCCCTCGTCAGAGGGAAAACTATAACTCTGACAGTCGCTCTGTCATCCAGGTCACCTTGGAAGCTTGGAATGATAACCGTCCCCCGAAAGTGGCTGTTGTTATCATATCCCTAGAACATCCACTTATGTTCTAAAACTGCTTCCGAACGTTTCTCCAGGATAGGATCAATATCAACTTATTGCATCTAGTGCAAAGAAACAACGTCTGGTGTGGTACTTGACATCTCATGATTGACTCAATTGCCTAAGCAAGTGATCTGCCAATCATGCACATCCCTCTCCCCTTTAGTCTGTAAGACACCTTTAGAGAGGGTGATTCCATCACCTGCAGATACACTACCGAGCCAGGAGTTATCCATTCTAAATACCTTTAGAATGCTGTCTAAGTACCCTGATTGGGACACTTCCCAAATCTAGATCTAAAACCATAGATCTACTAACCAGAATGTCTGATATAATATCCAATTCCTATGTGGAGAAACCACTATGTGACAACCAAAGTATAACCGATTGTAGTATAGGAATATCACTTCCTACTCTGTGTATGTCATCCAAATATCAGGACATCACACCCTACTACTTTCTTAACAGATCCATCCCCTATTCTGATGAAGTCAAACCTATGACTGTCACATCAGAAATAGATGATCTATCTCCGCTATATCTGCTTTAGTCCATAAATAGGCATAAGCTACTTGTCCACTATGCTTCCGCTGCTCCCTCTGACTATGATAACCCTCTGGCAGAGTCATATACATATACACTTCTAGAGCTAGTTCAGAACGACGCTATACTCATCCTCCTGCCAGGTCTTATAGCCTGGAACAACAGTAGTGTCAAGTCTGGGTAAACAAGAACCTCCCTGTCACCGTCCTTGAGGCTACCGGAGTACCTCTCGGGTGCCTGAGGTTACCTACCATATCTGCGGAGTGGCTAATGGAATGACAAATCAGATTGAATCTTTAGGTCCTATTAAATTTTCAGTAATTGTTTGCGGTTCTGGAATTACTTCCAGTTCTACCATACTCCCACTACTGTTTTCTGAAAAAATCCATTTTTATTAAAACTGTGGCGAGTCAAGAACAATATCACCATTGATCTTCCAAATGGTAGATAGTCAACTCTCGTCGTAGCCCGGGTCAACCCACAAACAGCCATTACAGAAACGTGCCTTGAGTTATCCAGAGTCTGGTTTTAAGCATAAGCCGAACAACTCTCCGTACCTTAACATTGTTAAGATATGAACTATTCTATATCCAATATAGAAACAGAGACACTGATTTAATTGGAACCAGATTCAAATCATGCAGCTGTCTCCAGTGCATGTCAACTAAATGGAGAGAGGTCGATCAGCATTACTCAACTTAGGAGTGCTTCCGATTATGAGTAAGCTGAAAGAGAAGCAAGTTTTCTTAATCATTACTATTAACTGAATACCATACACAAGTATCTACATCTTCGATCACTTTGAAGAATCCTGATACTTGCAACACATGGTTCTCTACTTTACTCTTATACGTATAACTTCTTAAAACTTAGACCTTGCATTTCTACGAAACACATGTCTAAGAACTAGAGAAGTCACAAATAAACAGAATATAGTACGAGTACCAACCCCTCTGTCCTAATAGACACTGGACAACATACAATACTCTGTATAAGTCCCCTGAGTCTAATAACTCATTCCCTGTGTGTCGTAGGTTGAAAAATGTACTTATGGTTAAGAAGAATTACACCGTTGTTTAATACTCCTTACCTAACCATCCATTGATATAGGTAAATTTCATGGACATAATTTCAAAAAGTTATATCTCACTTTATAAAAATAAACGTACAGATATATCAATTTGAAATTGGTGCATAACAACGGATATTCAAAACCAAATATTTGCCGTCCGGCAAACAACCCAGGCGATTTCCTCAAATATCACCAATTACAACGAATCCCGATATAATGAGGATGATCACCCAATTCCCAATAACTTACTCCCACTCATCATCTGTAAAACCATACAGATATGAGAACCAAACCTGGTAAATACATACCCTGGAGTAAGGGCTAATTGGGAAATCAGTTTTTTTTTTAACAATACACAGTGAAACTAAAACATATAAATGTTTCGAAGGGGTATCCGGGTATTCCTAGTAATGCCTCTTCCATTATCAGATTCACAACTGTAACCGTATATTTCTTTGCCATCTCTCCAAATCCCTTTATATGTCTTTAGTCATTACCTTCTGTACACCCCTTTAGGCTAAATAGTTTTCTTCCTTCCCTACCGTTTGGCACCAGCCTATGGTTTGGAAGAAGACTATCCAATAAGCGTAATAGGTGTACTGTCCTAATCCTAGGAGCACTCGCAACCCGAGAGAAGGTAAAGATAAAAGACTAAATAAAACCTTATTCCTATTTCTCCTGAACCTGAACCATCCCCGAACTGAAACAAGTTCCTTCGAGTTCGTATATAACCATACGATGGAGTATCCAAATAACTGTGGATCTTCGTAGTGATACGGTGTGTTCTGGAGAAATACAAAGGTGAAGTAGGAGTGGTGATGAAATACTTGGTTTGGTCGTGAATAGTAGTCGCAGTTTACTTTACCCTCTTTCTAATCCATTTATTTGTCTTAACTTATTACCTTCTGTACACCATCGTTAGGCTAATTGGTTTTTTTCATTCCCTACCGTTCGGCACCTGCCTATGGTTTGGAAGAAGACTATCCAATTAGCGTAATAGGTGTGCTGTCCTTATCCAAGGAGCACTCGCAGTCCGAGAGAAGATAAAAAGAAAAGACAACTGAATAGTCCTGTTCATTTTCTGCAGAACCGGAAACCATCCTCGAATTTGGAATAAGTTCCTTTGAGTTCGTATATAACCATACGATGGTTTTATCCAATGGAAGTGGACGTTCGTAGTAATACGGGGTGTTCTGGAGAAAAATGGTAAAAGTAGGAGTGGAAATGAGGTATGCAACTCAGACAATCCAAAAGCCAGTGTTTTAAGAAAGTTCGGTTAACTTGGTCACTGAGTTACAGTCTAGGGTCGGGTCATGGTCGCTGCCAAAGAGAGAGAGAAAAGAAACACTCAGCGTGCACTCTAACGTAGATCAGAATGGTTATCAATTTATCTAATCAGATAACCTCCCACTGTATCGTCAAATTCTCCTCCAAACCTGAAAGAAGAATTAGTCGGGATCACCCGAGGAGTAAACCAACTCATCAGTAGGAATCGGGATCCAACTATCATCGCATGATAACATGATGGAATCCACTCACGTTATCACACTCCAGAAGGTATGCACATATCTGGAAAGTTTCAGTTTCTTTAGAAACTCCCGATGTGATTTTTACCCCATGCTCTTATGACCTTGACGAAGGCCAACATATCATAAGTCACATGTCAAGTTCTACCCGTCATTATCCAGGTTAATTTGAACCCACCCGTATATACCCATGACGAAAGCCAAAATAGTAGTACAACTGTCCCAAACCAACGCATCTATCTATATAGCAGAAAAGTAACAAATAGCTACCATACACTATGCCATGACGAAGGCCAACAAACATAGCATGAATACTAAATGCTACCCGTCTGAAATGACGGAGGGCTACGAATGGTTTTTGGCGAAAAACCTTTAATATAATGAACTTGATATCGTTGAAGGAACCGGATAGCTTTTTATAAAAATATAGTGACGAAAACCTTTGCTAAAGAGGTCACTCCCGGTGAAGGGATCTCGGCTCTTTCCCCGTAGAATGAGGTGTAGAATATTCCAACTGAATACCACGATGCAAAGCAAAAGGTAATCGACTATAGTGAAGTTATTACCCTGACGCAAACTTCTGTCCAACGGGTCTTCCGGTGAAGGGATCTCGGCCCTTGCCTCGTCGACTGAGGTGCTGGATATTCATAACCGAATACCACTATGCAAAACAAAAGAAAACGTCCTTGCAATAACAGCTTTTTGAAAAATATTCCAACAACATCAGAATAGGTTTGTTTAGATTGCATTGATCCGAATCAATGCAGTCCCATCATTTAATCACACCACAAAAGAACGAAAATATGATGTACGTATATGCCATCCACATTCGCCACTGGGTCCCGTCATCACCCGTTAGGTTACTTAACTAACGACAGAGCGGGGACTGGACTAGCACGGGTGTAAAACATATACAACATCTACTAGTATATATATAGCAATATATAATAATCGCTCCAGGCGTGATAAATGCAACATCACAGAAATGTAATAAGCATCACAGAACAATACAGATAATCTGGGATCCCCGGGTTTCATAGAGCCGCTACTGAAACCCGACGTTCCCCTGGTCGTGTGGATAGCTTGTGCAATGAAATCCTAGACCCCTACGGGTGCGGCAAGTTACCCGCCAAAACCTGAAGCGAGGCAGCCCCCTTCAATAAAGTGAATGGACCACCCAGCACTTCACGGAATCCGGTAACTTGAGCACCCCTCCTTGGGTCAACCTATACCCCTTACGAGTGCCGCGAATAGCCCGTCAATTCTAGAGTAAAGCCCCCTCCGTCTCAAAGCCATGAGATGCGGGCTCGTTGCCCTCTAGAACCCGGCTATCCGTGCACCCCACCACGGGGTAATCCTAGTACAGAAAGTAAAAATATATACAACGGGTACATCGACCTCAACCCGGTCGTGCCCCAAAAGAATAGTATACAAACAGGCAGTGGAGGCAGTCCACATATCGGACGCTCGCCCTGCAATAATAAATGTACAAATACAACCAAACTGTACTACCATTGCATCCAGGCTATCCACCACGACAAATCCGCAACATCACAGCACAACACAGAACATCAACGTAAATGTCACGTTCGCAAATCCGTCTAAAAGGGCTATAGCAATTAGACAAGATTTACCGATCAAATGACATTCACGGTCGCAGATATAATGTAAGTGTTGTAAACTAACATATTTAAATTTTTTCGATCGACAAAATTTTCCGAAGTGGGCCCTAAGCACAAATCCAGCACTCAAAATAATCTGGACCAAAACTAAAAATACCAGAAACCCCAATTCCAAGTCAGAGACCACTGTAGAAAATTTGGTGCAGTGAAACTACAGTACTGCGGCGGAACCGCGGCCAAAATGTGGGTACGGCCGCTGTTCCGCGGTGCAACAGTGATATCACTCTACAAAATTTCTGCAGTGGTCTTAGAAAAGCCTGCCTGATTTTCTGACACACTCAAAATAATTTTTCGACCATAAAAATAATCCGACAGAAACTTCATTTTTGAAATTGCGGTTTCGGAAATTTTGTTCGATCGATATTTTAAATACGTTAGAACAAGCTAGTAAAGCTTAATGGCCTGGCTCTGATACCATTGTAAGTCTACGGTAGCGCCCCGGCCGTCTGTACGAGGCCAAAATGCAGAAACGAAAACTTTTTCAAAACTTGAAACCGGCGCTATCGCAGACTTTAATTCCGGATCGAACCATTAACCTATAACTAGCTAACTAGAGAAAAGTTAGAAAGGCTATACCGATCGATCCTTGTCCTTCGGTCTTTAGCCACCATCTCTTGCTCCTCGCGGCGTCTCCGATCTCCGGTCTTCTCGTCAGAAAGGGCACCACATCTTCGAATCCTTTTACGGGCTCCCGCCTCGTCCGAAGCAACTCGGACACGAAGTTTGCTAGCCGACGTGTCCAAGGTGATGTAGAGAATGTGTGTGATCACTTTGTCTCTTGCATCCATTGATTCTCAACGCATGAGAGTGTATGGATGGAGGTTGAAGATGAAGCCATTAATGGAAATGGTGAGCTAGAGGAAGAAGAAGAAGAAGAGGCTTCTCTTTCTTGTGTTATATGATAAAAATGAGAGAGTGAGAGTGAAATAATACAAGAGCAAACCCTTCATATGGCAGCCCTCTCTCTCTCTCCCTCTCATTTCAACTCAAAAATCAATCAAATAATGTGACACATGCACAAAGAAAGAAACCATGAGTCATCACTTGTGCATGTGTCACAATTAATGCTCTTCATGATGACTTAAGCTCACAATTTCCATTTGTAAACATTAATTCAAATGTTTACAACAATAAAAAGATACAGCAACATCTAAAGTAAACTCGTGACAGATCATAAGGATACCCCTCTCCTGTATATACATACATGCATCCGCATTCCGACTGAATGCGAATGCGATGAGACTAAAATAATCCAACAAATCTAATACTTAGATCCGGCTTAAACCAAAGCCCACTAGTATGATCCGTCCGATCATGATCCGTGCACGACTGCACGTATATGATCGAACCCTGCCATATATCATACGGCCTCTACAACGTTTCGTCCAAAACTTAAGAAACTGTCTGTGGGGGACTCTAAAGACTCGTCAATACTCTGGCTGTGGATTTAACCACCAGCACGTCAGTAGTACTAGCCGTACGTAACGGGCTACCACATATTGACCAAAAGGGAGGTCGATGAGCGAACTCATCCTGAGACCCTACTGAGCCTGTCAGTAACAATATCCGTACAGTCCGGTCCGTTCGTCTATGAGCATCGCATGTCAGGCCTAGGGGGTTGGTAAAATTCAGACCCCCAAAAGCGGTACAAGTCGTATCGGAGTGTAGCCCAGAACACCCTGAGATACTACTGGAATACCTACCAGTAAATTTCCAGCCTTGGCCAAGGATTTCATGTAATGGTTCTCCTAGACACAGCGCGATCTCACCCCCAATACTGGGAGAGACGAAACCCCTGCCGATCCGCTCACTGCCTCCATGTGGCTCGGGACTGTACCCAACTAAAACCTGTTTGCACGACTCCTTTGAGCCGTGGTAGGGTAGTAATCAAAGTACAGTGGGAACTCACACGAGACAAATGACGATCTCAGGTTGATGAACTAATCTGTACACATGTCACCAGGGAACTGCTATCTGACATCAGGTATAATACCAACTAGCATGTTCCCGGCGAGTCCTGTCCAGTGTACTCATAACCCAATGAGCACCTGTATACATCTTAGGTGAACCAACTGACACCAATGGCTTGTGAGACCGGCCACCGCCCCTCGTTGGGGTCTCGACTGTATACACTAGTCTACTAATGGAGTATCGATGCCCAGTCTCGAAACTCCCACGACTAGGGACCACTTTAAGGATGTGCTTATAGACCCCAGCTCCCACGTATATGATCGCCATCATACTGCTGGCCGTCAAGCAAGAATCTTATGGGCTCTATCAATGTGCAATAGTGACCTGTAATGTCACCTAAAGCATGTACATGATGATAAAGCTAAACCAGATAGCATATTATCATCTTGAGTAAGATTGTCCTACCGGTATAGGTCCTCCCTCAATCATTGCAATCACGTGCCTGTGATCCAATAATTGACTCTGAGGGCACTATATCCAACAGTTACGCTCCCGACGTCACGCCCGCGTAGAGAGCAGATCGCCCATTAATGGGGATCGTGATAGCATGGAACGTGGGACGTTGCTGGCGTAAAATCCGCGCATGGCGAGATTCGCGGAGCGGCGGTTACGCCTGGGAGTTGGTCGGAGGGCCGAGGAAGATGGCCTCAGCGGGAGCTCGGGGACAAGCGAGGAGGCCGAGGATTCTTGGTCCTGTGGTAGCTCGGGGGCGAGCTGAGAGGCCGAGGAGGCCAATTTGCAGGGGGCTCCAAGGGGGGCCAGTTTGTGCTCGCAGGTCGGGTACAGGGGTGGCCCGATCGGCCCTTTCTTCTGAGTTCTAGGGAACGTCACCTGCCACGTGTCATGATCATGAGGATCGCCAATATCGAGCACTATCAGATGTCCATAAGCAGCTTACCAAGCAAATAAGTCAATTCTACTCCCTTTCTCTCTATCTCTCATCATCAATTAAATGATCAATCACTGATGGGAGGGTATGATCTCCTTCAGATGCTATCTTCTGTCGATCTATAGCGATCGTTGTTGAACAATTGAGATTTGGTTTTGGAGTTGTCTCCTAGAGTGTGTGGATCTCAATGTGTTGAGTTTGAAATGGAAGCCGAGCTACCTGCAAGTAAGTCCCGGGATGGGAGACCACCGTAGGACCCTCCGACGATCAAGTAGGAGCCGAGAAATTTTGGCAGAGTAGTTGCTTATTGGAATTGAAATTGCGTTACCTGAGTCGTCTGAGAGAGGGGTTTTTATAGTGGTCGCACGGAGCGAGCAGGTGCGAGATCTTCACCGTCAGTTACGCCCCTGACGTTACACCTGCGTGAATTATGGGATCCTTCTATTAATGACGGGATACGCTCATTAATGGAGAATGCACCACCGTGGGACGCAGGACGTAGGGTGGCGGTTATCTCGCTTTGGTGATATACGCGGAGCTGTTGCGGAAGCGCTAGAGATCTGCGTTCTCGTTTGATCGGGAGAGCTGGGGAGAGTTAGCTCGGCAGATGGCACGGAGATAAGCCGGAAGACCGAGGAAGCTCAGCTCTGCAATAGCTCGGAGGCGAGCAAAAGAGAAGGGGTGCAAGTTCGGCTGCCAGATTGCTCGTGGGCAAGAAGTGAAGTGCCCACACTGATATTATTTCAGTAACCCCCAGGAATCTAGTGGGCTGTCGTGGGTGACACGTCATTTTCCACGTGTCGTGATCTGAGAAATTCCACTTATGAGCATCATCATTAGCCCCCCACTCTCATTCCGACCTGTTTATGGGTCGGGTCGAGAATGGCCTGCTCGGTTTTTCTCGGCATAGTCTGATGCCGAGAATCATTAGTGCGGATTTTCCGAGACAACATGGCGTGGGGCAGTTGCGTCGTTTCGATCTTTGAACCCACGTGGCACCTCCCCCAGAGCTTGGATCTTCGTGTGTATCTCTGATAATATCAACGGATCGGTGAAATGATTGCACATTAAAAAGGGTTCGTCGTTTCACTCGTTCGTCTATTGGGCTGCAGGCCACGTGTTCGACATAGATTGGCGGACGCGACAGGTTGTCGCTGTCACCTGCAACCGAAGGGACATCCCCAATGGCCGATCGCCATATGGAGCTCTGACGGCTGGCAGGCATGACGTTTCGTTTTGGCCAGAATCGATCTGGGTCGTTGGATGCTTTCTTTGGAGTGTATAAATAGGAGGGGCCTTCTAAGGCCAACATTTCCACCATAATTTACTTTCGTTGTCAAAAATTGCTCGGTGCTCCTTCCTTTTAGATCGGATTACTCGTGCTTTTTCCTCGACGAGCCCATTCCTTTGAATCAGGTTAGATGCCTTCATCTGAGGAGTATGTAGAAGTAGTTAGGGTAGAGTCGGACGATGAGGCTCCAGTTGTTGGAGCCGAGTCCAGTGGGTCTTCCTCCCCCCCGGCTTCAGATAGCCGAGAGGGTTCTTCTGCTACGTCATCTATGTCAGGTTCGCCACCTAGAGCAAGAGATGCCCGTGTCATTCGCTGACGGACAACGACAATGGCCTCTAAGGTGCGCATCAGGAATGCCCGTGATACGCCTTCCGTCTTGAGCAATGTGGATGAGCTTACCGAGATTCGGGCATGATTCCATATTCCCTCCAACTATTCGCTTCGCTTAGCTAGAGAGGGTGAGCGGGCGGACCAGGTGCAGGGAAAGGAGATCGCCCTGTATTTGGAAGAATTCCAGGCCGGAATGCATCTGCCTTTCTCAATCGAGATATATGGGGTGCTTCGTTGCTTCCATCTTGCCCCGGGTCAGCTAGCGCCGAACTCATGGAGAATCCTCCTCGGGTTTCTGGTCCGGTTGAAACTTGAAAAAATCCCCTTCAGTTTGACCCTCCTTATTTCCTTCATCTGTTATAAGAATCACCTTGGCACAAGCAAGAATGAGCCGAGCTGGGTGTATTTTTCCTTGAAAAAACGTAAGGGCGGGATGGCCGAGTCGGGTGTGGTAGCCATCCCTTCTTCCATCTATGAATGGAAGGAGAAGTTCATATTCGTCGGGCCACCCGAAGGCAAGAATTAGCCTGTGCCTACACAGTGGCACAGGGCCGACTGCTCGAGGGTAAAACCGTCATCCTCACCCGTGGAAAGGGTAGTGTCTTCATGGGAGCCGATCCAGCGGGCTGATATCCTGCTTTCTGAGCAGGCTCTGAGCTGGGCTAGGCTCAGCCCTGCGCGCTTTCTGTGTAAGTTAGGGTCGTAGACGATCTATTTAGACTTTAATAAATTTTGCTTGCCCTTTTCAGCGTTACTAACTCTTTTTGTGTATTCTCCTTTTGCAGAACAAATGGACCGATCTAAGTTCTTAGCTGCCATGGCCGCGAAGGCCCAGAAGAAGACCGGGGGTGGAAGTTCGTCCCGACCCGGTTCAAGTTCGGCCCTGAGGCTAACTCCGCCGAGCAAGCCTTCCGTTGCGCCCCGAGCCCCGGAAGATAGCCGTGGGGGGGCCAGGAGCATGCACAGGACCCGGCGCCCCGGGCGAGGGAGGAGGATGAGGAACCCACCGTCGTTCCCCTCAAAAGGAAAAAAAGAATGGTCTCTCGGGCGCCCTCCACCGGAATTCCAGTGCAGGAAGGGGACTTCTTCTTCGGGGTGCCCTCGGGGCTCTCCGTCGCCGGCAACCTGCTCTCCGACATGGAGCAAGCAGTTGGGGGCAAGATTCCCCGCAGGACCCTAAAGGCCCAGGTGGCAGCCATTGCTCAAGAGGCTGTTCAGGTTGGTATCCATTTTCCTTTAAGATTTTTTAAGTATCCCTTTTTTAGTTTGAACTTTTCTAACTCCTTTTGCTGTTTTTCTCAGGTCCTCCGCCACTGTGCCCTCATTGTCAATATGGAATCCGAGAAGATCATCCCGGCCATGAAGAAGGCGGGCGAATTGTCCTCACAGGAGGAGGATCTGCGTCTTCGGCTGCAACAGGAGGAGGAGAAGATAGCCGCCCTCGAAACCCGGGTGGTCGCCGAGGAGCTGATGAACTCCAAGTACAAGGAATCTCACCAACTTCTAAGTGAATCAACCGGGCTATCCAGACCAAGTTGGAGGAGGTCGATAACCTCTATAACGCAATAAAAAAGTCGAGGGACGTCAGCAGGAAGGACGCCTGAGTGGCGCTCGAGGCCGTGAAGCTCGCCAAGGTCCGAGCGGTGAAGGCCGTGGAGAGGTATAAGGCGTCAGACCAGTTCTACGCCGAACTCACCGAAGCTTCGGCCATCGTTTGGCACGAGGCTCTTGACGCCGTCAATGTGTCAATGCTGGAGTTTGCCAACGATGAGCTCCTCGCTAAGTACCCGCTTTCCGAGGATGTGCGACAGGGGGCGGGCGCCGAAGTGGCCACACAGGCGAAGCCGTCCAAGAGACCAAGCTCTGGCCCCCGAGGGCGGAGTCGAGCAGGGCGAGATCCCGGCGGAACCCACGGCCTGAGCTTTCTTCCCTTGGGAGCTTTTGTTTTTCTTTCCAAAATTTTGTAATCCTCCGGGCATTTTTTGTAAGGCTAAGGAGCCCAGAATACCATGTAAAATTTTGGAATATAGATAAAGTTGAGCTTATTTTTCTCTGCATGACTATCTGCTTTCTACGTGAGTACTTTAGCTCGTCAGTCTTCTTCATTTGAATTTTCATTCTGCTGCAAGTGTTAGGTCGTGAAGGGTTCCTTAGCACCCTCACTATGTTTTCTAAGGAATCTAGCATGCAATTTTAAAAAAGCTAGAGTGCTAAGCAACCCGGAATGAGAATCTAACTAGAGCATTAGGGTTATAACTAACATGTAAACAATTTTACGCTAAGTGAAATGGAAATACAACCTTTGTAGACTGGTCCTTTACTTCTAAAGCTCCGTGTAGTAGTCCCTTTTGCTCCAAGTGGTGTCTCGGACTCTCCTTTGGCTCCTCTAGGTGAAAGAAACGAGCTTGCTCAAGGATCTTCGAGACCGAAGATGATCTACGTCGAAAAATCTCTAACTCAAGCTACCTCTTCACTAATTGATGAACTAGTGAAGAAACAACCAATACTAAATAGCTAGTTTGGTAGATTGGTGAAGCAGGAATTTTGCTCACTTTAGAATAATTTTTCTCTTTTTCTTTTCTTTTCTCACTCAAAACTAGAGAGCAAAATTGAGAAAATGAAGAAAACGATCAAGTGATCAACTCATGAGCCATGGGTGAGAAAATATCATATATAACTCATGTAGAGACTAAACCATGGCTAAAGATAGTGGTTAGGTTAATGAATATCTAGAGTAAAACAAAATTAGTGAACTTTAGTCAAACCTTCTCTATGCTTCCACAAGCACCTTAGCCATGCTAATTTCCACATAATTTTGATTTATCCCATAATATTTAAACACCCAAATTATCTTTACTTTGGTATGAGTCTCATACACCCATGTCCAATGTATCATCTAGCATGACATAAAATAAATACATTAACATATATCTCATATATATTAAATGTATAAAGAGAAAACATTTTCTTAAGTAAGCTAATATTTGTTAATGTATATTAATATATCAAATATATATAATTACACATTAAATTATTAAATCAACACTTGATTTAATAACCCGGCTGTATCGCATACAACCGACTAATATCATTTATATGCATATCGCATATACATATAACATATCATTGAATCAACACTTGATTCAACAATCCAGTTATATCACATATAACCAATATCATGAGATTAGAATACTGTATCACATACACGTATTAATCTCGGTCCCGCACATATCACATATGTGCCCTACTTCGTTTCGCATGAGCTAGGAAACCTCTGTGTAAGACTCTAGTGACTCGTCAATACGCCGGCAGTAGGTGATGATCATATCAGTCACCCACAAGCCGTCAACGGTACTAGCTGGACGTAACGGCTACCCGGGTATTGAGCGATCAGAAGATCAACAAGCAAGCTTGTCCATACTCCTGTGAATCCAACAGTAACACTACCGTAAAGTCCGTTCTTTTCGTCTGATATGTCGCATATCGAGTCTAGGGGTGGTAAACGTCATACCCCAATAACTTTATAAGTCGTGCCGATGTGAGGCTCATAACGGGTCGAGAAACTACTGATAACACTTACCAGTAAATCTCCGTATCAGCCCTGGCCAGGGACTTCTTGTTATGACCAATCGAGCACAGCGCAACATCAACCCCCAATACCGGGAGAGACGAATCCCCTCCTATCGCTCATTGCCTCCATATGACTCGGGACTGTACCCAAAAACCACCGTTTTGCATGCTCTCTTGAACGTGGTAAGGCGGAAATCAAAGCACAGTGGGAATCACACAAGACTCTATGACGATCTCGGGTCTACAGACTAACCTGTACCAGTGATACCAGAGAACTGCTATCTGACGTTAGGTATAATATCATTTAAGAGTTCTCGGTGTGTCCTGTTCAGTGTACCCAGTCTCCACTGAGCACCCGTATACCATCTTTGATGTCAAACACCAATGGATATGGGATCATCCATCGCCCATCAAATGGGTCAAGAAGCGTATACGCTAGTCTACTTGGAATATCGATGCCATGTCTCGATACACCCTCGACTAGGAACAATTAAAGGATGTACTTGTGGACTATGATATCCCCACTAGTATGATCTGCATCATAATCCTAGTAGTCAAGTACATCCTAAGGGCTTTACCAACATGTGAGAGCAAGACAATATCATAATACAAGTCTACATGTTAAGATAATGAGCAACCAGATTGCATACTATCATGTCGAGTAAGAAAGTCCTCTCTATATATGTCCAAGCATCTATTATAATATACAATCATGTACAATAATGGCCTCTAGGGCATACATATAACTAACAATCTCCTACTTGCACTAAGACCAGTTGTTGTAGTATCTCATACCCAACATCCCGAAGAGTCTCTCAAACTGTATCTAGGGTTTTGGCCTAGGTGAGTGGATCTGCCGTGTCTTTCTTCATGTCAACTCTCCTAACCTCGATCTCCCGGAGATCCACCATCTCCCTGATCAGGTGATACTTCCTAAGAATATGTCTGGATCATTAATGGGACCGGGGTTCTTCGGCCAAAGCCACAGCTCCATTGTCACCACAATGATAGGAACCAAGTTCATCTCATGAACATCATTATCCAGATGGCCTCTTTGGCAGCATCATTGATAGCGATGTATTCATCCATTATCGTTAAGTCTGCCATGGTATCTAGCTTGGAACTCTTCCAACATACCGTCCCTCCACTGAGGGTAAAGAAAAAACCCGCGAATGTCTTACAGTCGACCTTATCACTCTGGAAGCTCGAATCGGTAAAGGACTCCATCTGGAGTTCACCATTACCAAACACCAAGAACATTTCTTTAGTCCTTCTCAAGTACTTAAGAATGTTCTTCCCAGCTATTCAGCGTTTCTCCCCAGGATCTGATTGACACCTACTCACTAAACCTAGTGAGTATGATACATGCTCTTAGATCCATCTCTATAGATCTTAATCACTGGATGTAGGAGGTATCACCTAGATCCTTCATGGAGAAACATTGTAATAAGAGAAGCTTGACCAAGTGGAGCATAGGAACACCATTTCCAATCAAGAGTATGTCATCCGCGTACGATACGAGGAAAACAACCTTACTCTCTACAACCTTCTTGTATATATAAGGTTCATCTACCATTTTGATGAAGTCAAACTCTTTGACTACCACATCAAAACAGATGTTCCAACTCCGCGATGCCTGCTTTAATCCGTATATTGATTTAAGCAACTTGCACACCTTTCCGCTGCTCCCACTGTCTACGAAGCCTTCTAGCAGTGTCATGCACACGCTCTCTTCTAAATCACCATTTAGAAAAGCGGTTTTGACGTCGATCTGCCAGATTTCGTAGTTATAGTATGCAGCAATGTCAAGTAGGATCCGGATGGACTTAAGCATAGCCACTAGAGAAAATGTTTCATCAAAATCCATACCTGTTTATTGACGAAAACCATTTGCAAAAAGTCTAGCTTTGAAAGTCTCAACTTTTCCAACTACACCATGAATCTTCTCAAGATCTACTTGCTCCCGATAGGTTTTACCCCTTCAGATGAACCACCAAAGTCCATACTTTGTTGGTGTATATAGATTCCATCTCAGATCGCATAGCATCCAGCCATTTCACAGAGTCCCCATTTGTGATGGCCTGCTCGAAACTAGTTGGGTCATCATCTTCCATGATGCAATCCTCGCTCCTACTGTCATTGAGAAACTGTAGTATCTCTCAGGCGGATGAGGAACCTTACTAGATCTGCGGAGAGGCTGAGGTTCGTCGGGAACTATTGAATTCTCTGGTTCTACCAAATCATTAGCTGTTAGTTTGTCTAGCTGGAACTTCTTTTAGTTCTACCTCATGGCCACTAATTTCTTCCATAAGAAATTCCTTTTCTAAAATGGTGGCATACTGAGAAACAAAACACATTTTTTCTCTTCAGTGTGGTAGAAAATATACCCTCGCGAATGTTCGGGATATCCAACAAACTTATCCAGTACTGACCTTTCCTCGAGCTTGTCTGGATTTTGCTTTTCAACATAGGCCGGACAACCCCATATCTTTACTCGTTTAAGAGACGGTCTCTTCCCATTCCATATCTCATATGGAGTGGTAGGAACTGATTTGGATGGAACTCTATTCAATAGGCATGCGTCTTCTCAAGCGCATAACCCCAAAAAGGAAACATGTAACTCAACAGTACTCATCATAGAGCTCACCATATCTAATAGGGTGTGATTCCTCCGCTCTGACATACCATTGTGCTGTGGTGTATACGGAGGAGTAAGCTGAGAGAGAATCTCATTCTCTTTTAAATAATCCAGGAACTTCATGCTTAAGTATTCTCTTCCCCAATCAGATCGAAGGATTTTAATACTTTTACCCGTTTAGTTCTCTACTTTGCACTTATTTCTTGAATTTCTCAAAAGCTTCAGACTTATATTTCAACAGGAACACATGTCTGAATCTTGAGAGATCATCAGTGAATGTAATGAAGTACAAGGAACCAACCCTGGCATATGTAAACATAGGACTGCATACATCACTATGTATCTATCCCAAGAGTTCAGTAGCTCTTTCTCCGTGTCTAGTAAACGGAGATTTGGTCATTTTGCCTTTGAGACATGACTGACAAGTTTCATAAGATGTAAATTCGAACAGATTCAAATATCCATCCTTATGTAACTTAGCTAGTCATGTCGCATTGATATGACCTAGTCTACAATACCGCAAGAAGGATTCGTTCATTTCTGAACTTTTCCTATTGTGTGTGTTCTGTATGTTGAGAACTGTAGTTTGATTTAGAACGTATATACCATTATATAACGTGTCTGATCCAATCAACTTTTGATTCAAAAAAATGTTCATAATATTATCCTGTAATACAAGATTATATCTTTCTTTACATAATAAAGAAAATGATATAATATTGCATATCAGGTTCGGTATGTAATAACATTCGTTCAGAATCAATATATTACCAGTTGGTAATACAATGTGATATTCACCAACTTTTTTGGCTGCAACATTTGCACCATTCTCTACTCTAAAGAATGATCACCCTTTCTCAGTTGTCTATCTTTCTTTAGCCCATGTAATATATTACATATGTGAGATCCTGATCCTGTATCTAATATTCAGGACGTAGAGTGTACTGAGAAACAGTTCTCGATAACAAACACACCCGAAGAAGATGCATCAACATGCACATTTCTCGTTTGGGTCGCGTGGGAATCCGGATATTCTCCTATTTCCTGCTCGGACTTATAACAATTATAAAATAGAGCGGAACCAACGTTTCCCAGCCCAGTATAACAAGCGGATTCGGTCAATACATCCATATTATTATCTTGATTAAGGCGTGATATGGTCGCTACCTGGAGAGAGAGAGAGAAGAAAACACTCGGTGTATGCTCTTGCAAGATTAGATTGGTTATTTTTTATCTAATCAGGATGGCTCCCACTATTTTTATCAAATTTTCCTTCAAACCCTAAAAGGTAAGACTAGCCGGGATTAATTACACCCTACAAGTTCGCCAATTTTTCGGCCAGACCAGTGCCGGTACTTTAAGAGAGGTTCCCCGTGCTTTCGCACGGACCTAATTAAAATAAACCTCGTTTTCCCGTTAACACCTTTCTAGACATCTACTTGATCGGTTAATTGTAAAGTGTAAAACTCTACCAGGAGTAACTCTTACTCGCAGTGGGTATCGGGATCCAACTATCTCATAGAAGGTATGCAATCTCATTGCAAATTTCAACACTTGAAATTCCCAATAATTTTTGCCCCTAGCGTCCTATGACCTTGACGGAGGCCAACAAACCATAGGCTACTAGTCAAGTTCAACCCGTACATTTCATGATTGAATTAAACCCACCCACATGACCCTTGACAGATGCCAACAAAATCGCACGACTACCCTAATCCAATCTCATCTTATACTGCAGATAAGCACTAGTTAGCTACCGCACACTACGTCTTGACGGAGGCCAACAAATGTAGCACGAATACTAAGTAGTACTTATCTGAAATGACAGATGGCTACGATATGTTTTTAAGAAACCCTTTTGCGTAATGAACTTGATATCGTTGTAGAATCGAGTGATTTTGAAAAGGAGTTTTTTTTAGGTTTTTTCTAGTTTCGCTAAAGATGCCACTCCCGATGAAGGGATCTCTGCTCTTTCCTCATCGAATGAGGTGCTGGATATTCATGAATACCACTATGCAAAGCAAGAACTAGAGAAACAATCGAAAGACAAAACCGATTGGGTTGTAGCATCAGCTAGTTTTTGCTAAAGTGGTCACTCCCGGTGAAGGGATCTCGGCTCTTTCTCGTCGAATGAGGTGCTGGATATTCATCAAGGAATATCACTATGCAAAGCAAAAACTAGAGCTACCCTTTTTTAAACAGGATTCTACAACATCTTTAGGTTTCTTTCTTTTTCATTAATCTCATTAATGAAGTCCCATCATTTATACTTTCTAAGTATCACAGATAAAGAAACAAAAATACTTATATAACGTACGCTTATGCCATCCGCATTCGCCACGCGCATTCGCCACGGGGTCCCGTCATGCACCGTTAGGTTAGTTAACTAACGGCAGAGCGGGGGCAGGAGTAGCACGGATGCTAAACATAAGCAACGTTTATTATATATCATATATATAATATAAAGCATTTGTCTCATCATATAAAGTGATCACATCACAGAACATTACAGCAGAAGTCAATATATGAAATATTGGATATAGTAGGAGGTCCGTGTTTTAAATTAAGCCAGTAAAAAATACGGATTCCACGGTCGCGGTGAATAGCCAAACCCACACCCCTAGACCCCTGCGAGAGCGGCAAGCAACCCTACCAATTCTAGGGTTAGGAGACCCGGACTCGACTCCTCAAGATGGTCTCCCACTGGACTTTAGAACCCGGTTACTTGTGCTCCCCACCTTGGATCTATTCTAATGCGGAAAAGTAAATATATACATCAATGGTGACATGATCCTCACCCCGGAAGTGTCCTGATAAAAGAATATTATATATAAATTTTTACATGAATGAAAATGAAAAACTCTCATCTCACGCAAAAAAACCCGGCTATTCAAACACGACGATCCAATATAATATATCACAGCAACACATAATATCACATGTCATCAACGTAAGTAAATATGTGTATCCCAATTGTCGTTAACATATAGCAACGAAACCGGTGATACACCACATATTACACTTACGGTCACAGAAAAGAAAGTGAAAACTACAATAATTGGAATCCGCAATCATCTTAGACATCATAAACCCGAAATATCACATACTTCGGATTTCATGCCTAACCATATGAATTCCTTAGACATCATAAACCCGGAATATCACATATTCCGAATTTCATGCCTAACCTTATAAATCCCGCATTTTAGTCTCAATATTGAAAACACTTTTTAATATCCAGTCGGGTAATTAAACAAGATTCCAAACAACCTAATCGAATGCTCGTCGAAAACTTTAGTAGACGGCCGCACCCCCCGATGCCGTCGTCGAAGTGCACTTAGGCGGAACACCACGGCCGCGAGCACCCGGGAGGATGCTTTTGGCAACGGGGTTCTCCTACAATCACCTGGTTGGGGTTTTGAGGCGTGGCTATCTAGTAATGTTACCCGGCGAGTATCCGCGTACACTACACGATTGCGACAGAGTTTTGATCCACATCAAAACCCCGTGGCAACCGATCAAATGGGACTAAATTGCTAGATTTACAAAATTCAAACAAGTTTTCACAAAACTAATTATTGTGGATTCCAAATATTGTATCACATATCAATATAAAACCCAAAATGATGATAAAATTACGAATACGAAATACTCTGAATTGCTACTACAAAAAAGATAGTATCACATGCAATCTTTAGCAAAATCAAACAATACCTGAAACACCAAACTCCAGAGACTGGAATACCAAAGAAAAATGATGCCAAAACTCATCCACATAATCGGTGATGCTGGTTTTTCGCTTAGTTTCGCCCGTTGAAAATCGGTGGTTTGGGATCGTTTTTCTCTGGTGTTCATATTACATCACATGTAACATTCTGCACCTGTTTAAATTTTTTTCAGAGAACGTTTTAAAAATGACAGAAACTAGAGTTTTGGTTTCAAGGTTTCGAAATTGTTTCGGTTTCGTAATTCTACTAATATCGTCTAATTCTCTAGCTTCGCTCTGAAATCACTGTAGGGTTCCTTAGAACTCTCACTATATTTTCTAAGGCATCTAGCATGCAATTTTAAAAAACGTAGAGTACTAAGCCCGGAATGAGGATCTAACTAGAGAATTGTAAAAAACTTTACGCTAAGTGAAATGAGAATACAACATATGTAGACCGGTCCTTTACTTCTAAAGTTCCGTGCAGTAGCCCCTTTTGCTCCAAGTAGTAGTGTCCCGGACTCTCCTTTGGCTCCGCTGGGTGAAAGGAACGTGCTTGCTCAAGAATTTTTGAGGCCGAAAATGATCTGCGTCGAAAAATCTCTAACTCAAGCTATCTCTTCAGTAATTGATGAACCAGTGAAGAAACAAGCTATACTAAATGGCTAGTTTGGTATAAATTGGGGAAGTAGGAATTTTGCTCACTTTAGAATAATTTTTCTCTTTCTCTTTTCTTTTCTCACTCAAAACTAGAGAGCAAAATTGAGAAGATGAAGAAAATGATCAAGTGATCAACTCATGAACCATAGGTGAGAAAATATCATATATAACTCATGTAGAGACTAAACTATGGCTAAAGATAGTGGTTAGGTTAATAAATATTTAGAGTAAAAATAATTAGTAGACTTTAGTCAAAACTTCTCCATACTTCCACAAGCACCTTAGCCATGCTAATTTCCACCTAATTTTGATTTATCCCTTAATATTTAAACACCCAAATTATCTTTACTTTGGTATGAGTCTCATACACCCATGTCCAATGTATCATCTAGCATGATACAAAATAAATACAGTAACATATATCACATATATATTAAATGTATAAAGAGAAAATATTTTCTTAAGTGAGCTAATATTAGTTAATGTATATTAATATATCAAATATATATATTACACATTAAATTATTAAATCAACACTTGATTTAATAACCCGGCTGTATCGCATACAACCGACTAATATCATTTATATGCATATCACATATACATATAACATATCATTGAATCAACACTTGATTCAACAATCCGGTTATATCACATATAACCAATATCGTGATATTAGAATACTGTATCACATACATGTATTAATCTCGGTTCCGCACACATCACATATGTGCCCTACTTCGTTTCCCATGAGCTAGGAAAGCTCTGTGTAGGACTCTAATGACTCGTCAATACGCCGACAGTAGGTGATGATCATATCAGTCACCCACAAGCCGTCAGCGGTACTAGCTGGACGTAACGGCTATCCGGGTATTGAGCGATCAGAAGATCAATAAGCAAGCTTGTCCATACTCCTGTGAATCCAACAGTAACACTACTGTACATTCCGGTCTCTTCGTCTGATATGTCGCATATCGAGTCTAGGGGTGGTAAATGTCAAACCCCAATAACTTGATAAGTCGTGCCGATGTGCGGCTCATAACGGGTCGAGAAACTACTGATAACACTTATCAGTAAATCTCCGTATGAGCCCTAGCCAGGGACTTCCTGTTATTGCCAATCGAGCACAGCGCAACATCAACCCCCAATACCGGGAGAGGCTAATCCCTTCCTATCGCTCATTGCCTCCATGTGACTCGGGATTGTATCTAAAAACCACCATTTTGCACGCTCTCTTGAACGTGGTAAGGTGGAAATCAAAACACAGTAGGAATCACACAAGACTCTATGACGATCTTGGGTCTACAGTCTAACCTGTATCAGTGTCACCAGAGAACTGCTATCTGACGTTAGGTATAATACTATCTAGGAGTTCTCGGCAAGTCCTGTTCAGTGTACCCAGTCTTCACTGAGCACTCGTATACCATCTTTGATGTTAAACACCAATGGATATGGGATCATCCATCGCCCATCAAATAGGTCAAGAAGCGTATACGCTGGTCTACTCTGGAATATCAATGTCATGTCTCGATACACTCTCGATTAGGAACAATTAAAGGATGTACTTGTGGACTACCCTGGCCCCATTAGTAATCCTGGTAGTCAAGTGCATCATAAGGGCTTTACCAACATGTGAGAGAAAGACAGTATCACAATACAAGTCTACATGTTAAGATAAAGAGCAACCAGATAGCATCCTATCATGTCGAGCAAGAAAGTTCTCTCTCTATATATGTCTAAGCATCCATTATAATATACAATCATGTACAATAATGGCCTCTAGGGCATACATACAACTAATAGGTCGTAGGTCGTTTCCCAGCTTTTTAGATGACGATCGCGTGTCGAGTGTAAGTCGAATAGTAGCTAAGTGTAGGAAGGTCGGTACCCTCCCGCTCCCCACAGTCGGGATGGCGGTCGCTCATTTAGCGTGAGTCAAAAAATACCCGAGTAGGAAGGTCGGTATCAGTCCATACCTCGAAGTCGAGGTGACGACCACGTGTCTTAGCAAGAGTTGAAAAACATTCATGCTAGAATAGGTCGACATTAACTAATTCCTCCTTGATGTGGGTCCTAGATCCGTGTCTTCGTAGGGTAAGAATCTACCCCTCAGAGACTAGCCGAGCAGGAATCTGCACGGTGGCTTCTGTAGAAGGGCTTTAGATCCTTAGCGTTAATGGGTAGGAAGCTACCTGCTAGGGATGGACCGGACAGGGACACTGCTCGGTGGCCTTGTTAAGAGGGCTTTTAGATTCTTTGTGTTGATGGGTAGGAAGCCACCCGCTAGGAATGGACTGGGTAATGAAGCTGCTTGGTGGCCTCGAGAGGAGGGCTTTAGATCTTTAGCATAGATGGGTAGGAAGCTACCCGCTGGTAGATGGCCGAGCAGGAAGATACTCGATCGCCTCACGAGGAGGGCTTCGATTCTTAGCGGTAGGAAGCTACCCGCTCGGGACCGACCGGGCAGGGAAGCTGCTCGGTGGCCTCGAGAGAAGGGCTTCGATCCACAGCGTAGTTGGGCAGGAAGCTACCCGCTGTAAATGGGCCAGCAGGAAATTGCTCGGCAGCTCGTGATGAGGGCTTTTGATCCTTAGCGTTGTTGGGTAGGAGGCTACCCACTGCGGATGACCGAGCAGGAAGCTACTCAACCGTCTTGCGAGGAGGGCTTCGATCCTTAGCATAGATGGGTAGGAAGCTACCCGCTAGGGATAGACCGGGCAGGAAAGCTGCTCGATGGCCTCGAGAGGAGGGCTTCGATCCACAGCGTAGTTAGGAAGGAAGCTACCCGCTGCAGATAGGCCAACGGGAAATTGGTCGGCAGGCTCGTGATGAGGGCTTTTGATCCTTAGCATTGTTGGGTAGGAGGCTACCCGCTGTGGATGACCGAGCAGGAAGCTACTCGGCCGCCTCGCGAGGAGGGCTTCGATTCTTACCGTAGATGGGTAGGAAGCTACCCATTAAGGATGGACCGGGCAGGGAAGCTGCTCGGTGGCCTTGAAAAGAGGGATTCGATCCACAGCGTAGTTGGGTAAGAAGCTACCTGCTGCAGATGGACCAGCAGGAAATTGCTCGGCAGCCTCGTGATGAGAGCTTTTGATCCTTAGCGTAGATGGGTAGGAAGCTACCCGCTAGGGATGGACCGAGCAGAGAAGCTGCTCAGTGGCCTCAAGAGGAGGGCTTTATATCCTTAGCGTAAATGGGTAGGAAGCTACCCGCTAGGGATGGACCGGGCAGGGAAGCTACTCGGTGGCCTTAAGAGGAGGGCTTTAGATCCTTAGCATAGATAGGTAGAAAGCTACCCGCTAGGGATGACCGAGCAGGAAGCTACTCGGTCGCCTCGTGAGGAGGGCTTCGATCCACGGCGCAGTTGGGCAAGAAGCTACCCATTGCGGATGGACCGAGCAGGAAGCTGCTCGGTGGCCTCGAGAGAAGGGCTTTTGATCCTTAGCATTGTTGGGTAAGAAGCTACCTACTAGGGATGACCGATCAGGAAGCTACTCGGTCGCCTAGCGATGAGGGCTTTAGATCTTCTACTTATACGCGCATCCGAGCTTCCTTTACTTGAGTGAAGGGCATGCTCTTGCTTGACGGGCAGAAAGCTACCCAACAGCCTTGCGGGATGTTTTTAGCGTGGAAACAAAAAGAAGTGGTTTAGATTTGCAGGGAAGTAAGAATCTTTATTATTAAACAAAATATAGATTCATTGATACGGTTTAAAATTTTCTATGTTGAATGACCGGATTCGGCGGCAGTCCCTATCGCTTGAACTTGGGTCAGTCGGCGATGACCATGATCTGTCCGATCTTCAGTTCTCCGTCTTTAATATGACCGGCTTGCCCCCTATCTGCTTGACGTTTATCTCGCAGGTACTTTGCCAAGTGACCGGAGCAGATCATCTCCTCGATGTAATCGCGCAGCTGTTTACAATCCTCGATCGGATGTCATTGCGTCCGATGATAGGCACAATACGGGCCTCGAAGCCGTTTACCCATCTATCGGGTAGCTGGCGGGAGCCTAAAGAACTCTTCGCCCTTAGCTTCCTCCAGCAGCTCAGTCTTGGAAATGTTTAGAGGAGTGTACTCCTGAAACCTCTGGGAGTAAGGTTTCGGATGTTCGTCTTTCCTTTTCTCTTCCCTGTCCCTCTTCTTCCGGTCAGCTTGGTCACTTCTGGGCATGTTGGAGTTTACCTCGAACTCGAGTTGGACTTTTCGCTCGGTCCACGCTTTCACTTCGGCCATGGTCTTAGGTTGCGTCAATGCAAAAGAGCGGAGCCACTCTTTGTGTCTAAGACCCGACCTCAGCGCAGTGATGACCATTTCATCGCGGTGCTCGGGTACTTCCAGGAGAGCATTGTAGAAGCGGGTGACATACCCTTTGAAGGATTCCCTGTCTCGGCTCTTAACAGTGAATAAGTAGTCGACTTTCTTCTTCTGCCGTCGGTTTCCGACGAAATGACCGAGGAATTGGGTAGCCAACTCATCAAAGGTAGAGATGGAGCGCGGCGTAAGCCTCCGGAACCAGTCTCGGCCAGCCCGGATTAGCGTAGTGGGGAAAGCTCGGCATTGGGCCGCATCCGAGTTATCTTGGAAGATCATGCCCGCCGTAAATGCATCCAAATAGTCCTTTGGGTCGGATTTTCCGTCGAAGAGGGCCACTTTGGGCAGCTTGTTCTTGGACGAGATATGCTCGGCCATCAGCTCTTCTGTAAAGGGCTTTGCGAGTGAATCGGCGAAATATCGGGCCCCTTCGCCGGACTTTTGGCCATCTCGTCGTACGCTTTCGATTTTCTTTTCGAGGATCGTGAGCCGGTGGTGGTACCCCGAGAATTCAGCACAGTCGGAGTGGTGGCTCCCCTCGCTCCGGGTCAGCGCGACGGAGCGGCTTCGATTCCGCTCTATCAGATTTCTTAAATTCTCGGGCATTGCTCTTCTTGAGTAGCCCCGACGTTCTCCATGTGCGCGGCCTTGGCGGGAGTGGGGTTGTCAGTTGTGCCTGAAAGCAGGCGAACTGACTGACATCTCCTCAGGCGGTGTGAGCACACGGCGAGTATTGGAGCGACGGCCTAATCTCTCCTGAGATCGGGGTGTGGAGCTGTCCGGCGCCCAGCGGGTCATGGAATCAATCGCCGCGTGAGGGCCGTGGTTGCCTGAGTTGGCACGCCGGCGCTCGGTGACGCTGAGGTGAGGGTGATTGAGGGCCTGCGCCTGGCCATCCGTCCTTCTTCGGGCGTCGTCATCCCGGGGAGAGGGAACTGCGGTCTGGTGGGTAGGGCCCGCCGCTTGAACGCGGAGAGGACATCCACCAGTGATGTGAACCTGTCTATCCGAGCGGATAAGGTGTTCATGACGTTAGGAGGGGGAGAAGAGCCGCTCCCGCCTCCGTTATAGCGGCTCGTATACAGATCGTTGCGATCATCGTTTGCCATTGGGTCGAGGGCGGAAGATCAACTTTTGTTATGGAACAAAAAGTTCTTTCTTTTCCATAGACGGCGCCAACTGATGGGAGGGTATGATCTCTTTCAGATGTTGTCTTTCATCGATCTGTAACGAGCGTTGTTGAACGGTTGAGATTTGATTTTGGAGTTGTCTCCTAGAGTGTGTGGATCTCAATGGGTTGAGTTTGAGGTAGAAGCCGAACTACCTGCAAGTAAGTCCCGGGATGGGTGGCCACCGTAGGACCCTCCGACGATCAAGTTAGAGCCAAGGAATACTGGCAGAGTGGTGGCTTATTGGAATCGAAATTGCGTTACCTGAGTCGTCTGAGAGAGAGGTTTTTATAGTGGTCGCACGGAGCGAGCATGTGTAAGATCTTCGCCGTCGTTACGTCCATGACGTTACACCTGCGTGAATGATGAGATCCCTCCATTAATGATGGGATACACTCATTATTGGGGGAATGCGCCAGCCTAGGACGTGGGACGTGGAGCAGCGGTTATCTCGCTTTAGTGAGATACGTGGAGCCGTTGCGGAAGCGTTAGGGATCTGCGTTCTCGTTTGATCGGGAGAGCTGGGGAGGTTTAGCTCGGCGGATAGCTCGGAGACGAGCCGGGAGGCTGAGAAAGCTCTGCTCTGCAATAGCTCAGAGACGAGCAAAAAAGGAGGGGTGCAAATTCGGCTACGAGATTGCTCGTGGGTAAGAAGTGGAGTGCCCACACCGATCTTATATCGGTATCCCTCAGGAGTCTAGTGGGCTATCACGGGTGACACGTCATTTGCCACGTATCGTGATCTGAGAAATTCCCACTTATGACCAACATCAATCATAGAATCAATGTAAAGTACGGGTGTGGAATCAAGTTTCATGTAAAATCACTGAAGTTGTATGTTAAAGCAAGCAACTGCGCATTCACATGGAGTATCAAAATTATAATCTGATGTATAATGAATTGAGGGGGGGGGGGGGGGGGCGGGGGGGGGGGGGAGAGAGGAATAATGACAAACACCTCGATTGCACGAGCATGCCTCTTCATTTTCCTGAGTTTCTTCACCTTTCCTTGTAGATAGTTCTTCTCAACTGATCTCCCTTCATCAATACAATGCTCAAGAATGGGCAAGAACGAAGCTTTAGGGCTCACGTCATGGGTCACTCGAGAGTATAAAGAATCGGCTGCTAGGGTTTCAGCTGTAGCAGAGGCCAAGGTTGAAAGTGGGAAGATTGAATGAAAGATTTTTTAGATGAAAAATCGCATTTTGCGAGCGAAGCAGCTTCATTTTTTGAGAAGAAAATGGCTATTATGTGTGGGTTTGAAGCATTCGGACGAACGCTTGTCTGGGATATGATGTGATATGCCCCTTATGAAAGTCCAATATGACATACGAGCCCTATTGTTTTGAACTTCTATACCTGTAATTTTTCTATTATTGCCATATATTTTCCTAGAAAAGCTTAAATTTACATATTTGCTTAAAATCTTTAAATTATTAAGGATTTGTGCATGTATTGCTCTAATTAGATTGAGTTGAGAGATTATGGAGATGACGTTTAGACCTTCGTTAAAAGAAAAGAAGAGAATATCATTTGTATTCCATCTTCGTATGAATACAATATATAGTTTTGGGGTCTTATGGTTTCTTCATTATAGTCTAGTATTTCGTTATAGTATGAACATTGCTATTGCAAGATTATATCTTTACATATGTAGTGTAGTTCATTTTATTGAAATGACTCAATTGGAAGTAAATGCATTTTGGTTGCATAGGATTTTGAGATGGTGATGATGGGAAGCATGCACATACTAGATGTTAAATATTATATAGAACTTAATATGTATGTTTTTTTATATTTTGCTCACTTCTAAGCAGTTAATTTTATGGAAAACGTGTAAATTTCTAGAATGAATTTTGTTAATTTTATTGTGTATATATATGATCAAAGGAGGATAAGATAATCATACGGTGATGCATGATGCTCAAGGGTGTCGAAAAATATATATTTTCCATTTATAATGGTAGTTTTATGCAAACTACTAATATGGAAGGTCTTATCTACAAATCACCAACAAGGGTTTCTGAGCGAGGGTTTCACTTCACCTTCCTCCTCAAATCGCCAACAATGGCAGCAGCAGCAGCTACTCTGGCTCGAAGAGCTGCTACTCGTCGTCTATCATTGCGATCGCCGATCTCTCCGTCTCCATCTCCATCTTCTTCTTCAATATCATCTCATATCCCTTCGAGATCCCCAAACCCTAGGCTTCAACTCGCCATTCGAAGGTAATAATCAATCAATCTCTTCCCCTTTTCTTTTCTTTTCTTTTCTTTTCGCCATTGATTTTTAAAGCGTGTTTTCATCCGCAGAGAATCGTTGGCGCTGAGCTCGATGCTTCCGATCCACAGCGCGATCGCGTCTGCTCGTCTCGTCTCTAAGCTTCCTAGCGAAACAAATGCTTGTATTCAAGGTAAAGATCTCTCCTTTGATGAATCTGAAGGAAGCTTGATATTGTGTGCACTCGATTTGTGAGTAATGGATGCATTACTCATCACTTAAATTACCTCAGTACCTTTTTTTTAAATTTTAATGTTGCATTGGTAGAATTTGTCTGGATTTTTCCATAAGATGTTACAATCTTGTACAAAATGCGTGATGCTGTTATTAAAGGACATGAAATCCGTAACAACCTGATCAAGACATAGCGAAGAGAACTTGGCAGGTCCCTCTCTTGAACATAACATCATGATAAGAATCCTTTGAAATGTTCTCTCATATTGTATCTGCAATACATGATAAGAATCCTGTAAAATCGTTCTTGAAGGAAAAAGGCACCGATGACCCCAAATCAGTGCAATTAGGAGGTAACCTTAGGTAAATTACAAAATTGTAGTTAACGGGGTAATGAGAATTAGACGTAGGCGTAAGTGATCATCATTAAAGGCAGTTGAAAAGATACGCTAGCTGTTGGTATAATGGAGTAGATGCCCATTTATAGAGTTGAGTGGAAGAAAAGGATATATGTAGATGTTACTTAAATTTGAGATAAAGGCTTGTAGTTGTAAGTAACTCATCCTATAGTTTCTCTCCGGTTTAACATGTCAGGTCACGAATTAGCCTGTTCAATGTATGAAAATACTTTCTTCCATCAGAGGTAACAGATCATATCAATAGGCAGCAATAATATATTAAGGCCGCTTATAACCCAAAATGTTGACTCATTTGGTCTTAGATTCTAAGAAAATGCTAAGCGGTTATGTTCTTACTTTATTTTCGCTGTGGGACTAAGCCCCCTCCAAATATTTCTTTAAATTGGATGTTTTTACTGGATGCCTGATCTTAACACTAGCAAATCTCCACCTTTGCTCATATCCTAACAGCTCAAACACAATCTCGCACATTGGTTGTTTCTTGATTGCATCCCTGCCCTACTTTCTTTGCGGATGGAAATATCTTAATAGGAGAATATCTTGTACAAAAACTTCACCAGATCATCTTAGCCCATATTTCAAAAACCAGCTTGTTGGTTAACCCTTATGATTGTATCTTTCATGATTCCAGCAGCATATTGAAACAACCATAGCATCCACTAAATTATGGAGCTACTACTTCACATGCACCATGATGCTCCTTATGCTCAGCCTAGCCTAGATATCAAATGAGCAACCATAGGTTTTGATAATTGATACCAATTGGTATCCGATCAAATAAAGAAACATTAGTCATAACTATGATCACTTTTAACCCAAAATACATGCTTATTAGGTCTTCAGTCCCAATCACTTTAAGCACTCATATTCGAAATCCATTTCTGATGTGGGACTACACCTGAACTCAAAACACCTCCTTAACTCGGTAGCTTGTAGATCCGGCACTAGACACAATTCCAACTCTAAGATTTCTAATTCTACATCATTGACTTCACCGTTTTCGAAATTTGACGTAGTTTTATATGCAAAATGACTTTGAGCAAAGCTAAGCATTAATGTTCTCCGGATATGACAAATCCAACACTAAGATTTTTAATTCTACATCATTGGCTTCAGCCTTTTCCAAATTTGACGTAGTTTTATATGCAAAATGACATTGAGCAAAGCTAAGTATTAGTGTTCTCTGGATATGACGGTAGCCAAGGATAATGTTCAACAACTTGGGTAGATAAGTATGCATACATAACTGGAAAGAGTCCAACAGGTATTACATGATCGGCTAATGGTTTTCTTTCAAGAGTTTTGGAGAGGTGTCATGTGATCCAATCAGATGAAGTCATTTGATAAGTTGGAATGGGACTTTATTTTCCAAATTCTTGATGCTTTTGGATCCTCAAAATGGTTTGTAAGGCTGGTGAAAGGATGTCTACACAACCAAGGCTTCTCTGTATTAATAAATGGGTAGTTGGGAGGATACTTCAAGGGGACAAGAGGAATAAGGCAAGGTGATCCACTCGCTCACTCTCTCTTAATTTTGGCATCAGGATTCTTGAGTAGAGGCATAACACAATTGGTGGATGATGGCAAAATTGTTCCTCATATGAGCAGAACTGGATGTCCATGCATTTCTCATCTGCTCTTTGTTGATGACACCATCATCTTTGCAAATGGAGGGAGCAAAAATCTTAAAATACCTTTTGATTTCATCCAATTGTATGAAGAATGCTTAGGACAAAGAGTAAACAAGAATAAAAGTGCATTTTTCACTTCTAAAAGTTGTCCTGATAGCTCCAGTGATAAAATTGCTGCTGTAACTAATATAAACAAGGGGAATTGGCCTTTTGTTTACTTGGGAGCTCCAATATACAGTGGAAGGAATAAAGCAATCTATTATCAGGAGAAGGTTGAGAAAGTTTGAGCCAAGCTAAGAGGGTGGCAGATAAATATCTGACTTATGCTGGGAGATTAGTGCTAATTAAGCATGTTTTGCTCTCTATGCCATTACATATCTTAGCATCTTGCAATCCTCCAAAAATAGTGCTAACTAAAATTAGCGCTTTAATGGCTATTTTTTTCTGGAATGATCACTCAGAGAAGAAACAACATCACTGGTATCCTGGAAAAGAATGTGTAAACCTGTTGCAAAAGGAGGTCTGAACATCAGAAGCCTAGAAGAAATAGCACAAGCTTTTACCATAAAAAAAAGCATGGAAATTTGAGAAAGGAGGGTCTCTATGTGATGAATTTCTAAGGAAAAAGTATTACTAAAAACAATGAGCTTGTAGCACCTCACAATTCTTCACCAACATGGAGGAAATTTTTCCAGGTTGTTCCGCTTATTCAAAGGCATACTAAATGACAAATTGGTGAAGGAAAGATAGATTTTTGGTCAAATGTTTGGCATGATGACATTTCCTTGAGAGATTATGCTACTGGACCTATAAGAGCATTAAAAATAAATGAACTGCTAAAAAATGAAGAATGAGATTTTTCTGCAATCAATCAAGCCATCCCTGAAAGTATAATTAATGACATATTTGCAAGGAATTATGCATTAGATTCTGACCCTGATTCTTTAATATGGAAACCAAATACAAATGGACAGTTCTCACTGAAATCAGCTTGGGAGATGATCAGGAAAACTGGCCCTGAGATGCAGAATAGTATTTACTTAAAGAATTCTCAAATTCCAAAGAACATAAATATATTCACTTGGAGACTACTCACAGATACTCGGCCATTGGACTCGGCAGTACAAAAGTTGGGTTTCCTCTTACCGAGAAGTGCAGTTGTTGTGTGCTTCCCTCTCAAGAATTAGAACATCACCTTTTCCTATCTGGTGATCTGGCAAAGGAGCTATGGGATAAAGTTAGAAATGCTTTCAATTTGCAAATAATGCAGCGTGCATGGTGCACAATCCGTGAATGCTTCAAGTTCTGGTATGAAAACTCTAGTCTAGCAAATATATCGAAAATGATTCCTCATCTGTAATTTTGGAACATATGGAAGTAGAGGTGCGGTAAAGTATCAAGAAACAAAAGTATCAGCAATGAAGCATGTCATAAATTTTTAACAGATTCAAGAAATTTGGAAAGTATTCAGAAAAATCATTTGCAGGCTGATAATGCTAAGGCAATCCTTACAAGTCTAAACATTCATGATATTGTAACAAATGTCCATACTTCTAAAAGGATCATTTTAACAAAATGGTTACTACCACCCAAAGGCAAATATAAAGTGTATACTGATGGTGCAAAGTCAATAGAGAGGGGATGCTGCAGGAGGAGCTGTGCTTAGAAACTACAAAGGAGATGCTATCTTTGCAACTAAATTCTACTATAGTAATTGTTCCATTCTAGAAGCAGAAGCTAAGGCAATTCTAGATGGACTTATGCAGTGCTATCTTTTGAATATTAAAGGAATTGAAGTGGAAACAGATTCAAAGCTTATAACAGATTTCATACATGAGACCTGTAGCATACCATGGAGCTTAAGATACATTATTAAAGCTATAAGGTACCTGATAAAGACTGTGAATGCTGAGATCAAGCACATTTATAGAGAGAATAACAAGCTGTCAGATTTCATAGCTAAAGATAGGTTAATCTCTCATTGCTCTAGTTCTTATCGTCTCTCACAACTTCCAGAATTCATGAAGAGGCTAATGAAGCTGGATATGCAGACTTGCCAAATTTCAGATTAGCAAAATGTTAAAATCTATTGTAACCAAGATGGCCAAGGTTTTTGGTTATTTTTGTTTCATTGTATCAGTTTTTTTTTGTTTTTTTTTGTTTTTTTGGGGTCAGAGTAGTACTCCTTCTCTAGCCTTGTATTTTTACCATTTAATCAATAAAATCTCTGGACTGGCTGGGGTCCAGGAACGGTTTCCAGCAAAAATAAAATAAAAAAATAAAAATCAGACGAAGTCATTAAACTGATAATACATATAAATATACTCTTTTTGCATCTTTTCTTGGCAACTTTCATATTCTATTTTTTCCTTTGGATGTTATGGTTGGATTTTAGGCAGTCTTGGTAGCATTGTCATAGACGATGCATGGGGTGATGCCATGGCTTTAATTCTATTCTAATTTCTTGTTTGTACTATTATAAATTCAAGCACTTAGTTTAGAGCTTTAACCTCTCTGATTGAGGTTTGAATGGTGTTACCCATGGCACAAATATAGATCGGGAATTAATGATAGAATGCCTAAACAGTAATAGAAGTACATATCAATAACATTGACTACGTGGACGATCACTGAGATGTATGATGTTAACTTGTGCATGTTATTCATATCATGGACATTGATTTCCTGGACAGTTAATGAGATGGTTAACCTACTATAGCCTATAGGTTAAACCCTGTATGGTTTTGTTAGAATTAAGATACAAGCAGTAAGATTACAGCTCAATTTAGTGATATTGTCTTAGGTAAACACTTTTGTTGTTTGAACTTCTTACCTTTTGTGGATGTTACCAGAACTCAGTGGTCATTTAATGCTGAAGTACAGTCTCAAATTAAAGCATCTGGTGTTTTTCAAAGTATACGAAAAGTTGGTTATATACTTTACTTTCTTTTGCTTATTTTGGATGTAAATTAAAGAGAAGACCTTATAAATGACCGTTGAGCAATAAGATCATCGATTGGTTCCTCAAAGTCGTGGAGAAAACCTAGATCAATCATTGATGAACATCGGATCCAAAACATCGAATCAGAGTGATTCATAACTCAGAATGTTACAAGAGCTATTAATGGTGTTGTTTCAATTATCATCACCATATATGTTGCGCCTGGTGTGAAGATTAAAGATCAACTTATCCTACTTATTTTGAAGACATTTTTTCGGTAATAAAAAATTAGCATTGCTGTTGTTATTATTATTTTTTGAATCATTTTGCCACATGCGTAGGAAAAACATGTGTTATCATTCGTCCACTGGATTTTCTTTTTAATCTTTTGTGGCCAAATATATATTTACTTTTGTCATGAGAAAAAGTGTTCATAAGTTTTTTAATGTGATGCCTAAATAGGCGATCAAATTAGCATTGCACTTGCTTGCCTGGGCTGTAGAGAAAAAGCCTTTCACCAAGAGAGACATTTTTTAGAACAATTTTTTTTTTGTTCCTTTACAATAAAGGGGATATTGAGTATGGATGTCCGTTCAAAGACCAATAGCCTGTTCGAAAATTTTGAAAAGCAATGATCTCAATCAAGCAATAATGATTATATGAAGATGGTAGATAGCTGAATATAGATTATTAGAAGCCTATCTCAATTACAAAGCACAATTTGTCTTGTTTTCATGTTAAAGCTCTGGACACCAATGCTCATCAGTGTCGAATCATTTCAAAGCAAACTACTAAGAATAAAACAAAAGAATATTTGTTGCTCCTTATTTACTATGATTTATGGTACCGATGCGTTATTGAAAATTGACATATTCCCATATTTCCATTTGTAGGTAGATTTGCAAACTACCTCAGTCCCATCTAGTGATTTCGAAGCGATACACTTGCAGTAAGCTGAAGCTTCATTCAGCTTGAGACTTTCTAATCTGAGATGGGTGCCAAGCACTTGATATGTCGAGATCATTTTTTGGCCGTGTGATTTTATCTTGAAGCAGTATACATTTTAATAAGTTTACCAAATGAAGAATGGCTCAGAATTTTTGGGGATGTTGTATGTTATATTGTACTGCTTTTGGTTAATCCAGTAAGCTTAGATAGTTCTTCCATCGTATTGGCTTTGGAATCAGAGTATATACAGTTTTGCTTTGCGATGATAATATAGAAAAATAATATTAGAGACATCATGAAGGCTATTGATAAGAGTTTATATTTTAGTTAACTGTTATTCATCATCATCATCATCATTGTTTGGTTTCTTAAGTGATTCGAATGGGATAGTAACCTATCTTTTGTGCCAATGAATATCAATTCTATAATTTACTTGGCCTATATTTGATGCAAATTTCCCTGCATTGTGACTAGTTTCTTACGAGTAGGGTTGTTAAAGGAGCATAACGAGCCGAGCTTTAGGTTGTTTGGCCTGACTTGTTTATTTAACAAGCTTAAAAACTTGTTTAAGCTCTGTTTGTTTATTCGTCGAACGAGCCCGAGCCAACTCTTGAGCATTATCATGCTTATTTAAAATCTAGAAAATAGCTACAAATAATTACAGAAGTATGCGAAAAAACATATAGATGTTCAGTAATTTTTTTGATAACCTGAGTAGAGAGAAGTATTGTTGTTATTACTAAATGAATAGTGAGAAGTATTGTTGTTGTTACTTAAAAATGAATGAGTTGGTTCTTATTTAAAAACTTATCAAAATATAGATTCTTTGGTATTGTAGTATAACAATACTTGACTAATACTTATGACGACTGGAATTTTGAGTTAATATTTACATGTTAATAAATATCATCTGAATAAAAGAATAAGTAACTGTTTTACTATTACTACTAATTAAGTCATAAAGCATTAAACATTCGAGCCAAGCTCGAACGAGCTATCTTTATTTTTGTTCGTTTATTTTATCACGCTTTAACTTATGTTCAAATTCAGCATGTTTAAATTTAAAACGAGCTTGAATGACTTTTATCGAGCCGAGCTTCAAGCTTTTTTAACGGACCTTGCTTGCTTACAGATCTCAATCTTTGAGCGCACAACTGTGCTCTAAATAAATCAAGTTAAAAGTATGCTATATATGTTAAAGCCAACCTATTCTCAAACAACTAACGTTAATGTATGTTTTTAATTTTTCTCAAACAACTAAACAACAATTCAACAACTAAGTCGTTGTGGTATAGTACAGTTGTGATTATTCCGGTCTCTCACGTCAAATTTTAACTTTTTATTTATTGTCTTATTTTGGTATATGAAAAAGGTAATATATTCAAAATCCTAATATGAGAGTTCATATGCAAGTCATAATACAATCTCCTTATCATTATAGGAAAAAAAAGGTGGTAATTGATTGTCTTTACAATGCATTCTAAATACTTAATATATTTTTTAACCAATATCGTCCCTATTCGATCAGCAAAACTTTTGGAAAAAACAATACCATCCCTATTTGACGATCATTAGTAGATGCAAAAGCACCGGCCTAGACATAATTCTTTTCCAAAGTGTGGAAACAGAAACTATTAGACCAGCTTACTTTATTTTATGTATCTTCAACCATCAAGTTAGTAATGTGAAATGCAATTCAAGCATTGTACCTACTATCAAAGCAAATTCATTGTCTAACAAAAGCTAGATGGCGTGTAGCTTAAAAACATGACTATAATTTTTCAAGCTAGCTAAGAATAGTGTGGGGGTGCTACATTCATCATAACATAATGTTTGAGCAGAAGGCTATGTAGATTATTTGTCTTCAATATACATTAAAAGTTTAGAAAAGGACTATTTGAGTGCCTAACAGATACCGAGCCATATCAGATGGTTATCAATAAAGACAATTATATACTCAACTCATGGCACAAAAGTATTTTTGGCAAGATTTTTTCTTTAAACTATTCTAATATAGATTTATTTTTCCTTTCCACCAGGTACGCTTCATTAATAAGAAGATAGAAATGGAAAAGTCATTGTGAATTTTAGGGGTTGTTCTTGCTCATAAAATATAGAACGCATTTCTTCTTTAGCATATAACTTAATAGAAACGGCCTTCATCATGTATCGCCACTCTCGCATCTTTATTCATATTTGCAACAATCTTGCTTTGTTGTTTTTGATATTTCATGTTGTTTTGCCTCATGGAGCCGATGGAAGGATGCCGTCACCAAAGAATATTGAAACGGGGAGATATCTGAAGGCAATGAGCAAACCCGCTGTTAAAACTTTTAAGGTGATGCCATATGCTTAATTAATTTTATTTTCCAACTTCCAAGTCAGTAGACAAGTTGCTTGTGCCCGACACAACTGGCCTCCACCCCAGTTTTCGATTTTTTGTGCGTTGGATAGTCATAGTTACATTTAATCTCTTGTAATTGTTTTATTTTCAACATATATATGTTTTTGATCCTATATATTGATAATGGAGAGTCATAACTTGCATTTAACTATATATATAGTGAAATAATTAAATAGGAAATTTGTAATATTTTACTTCTTGATGTAGTTAAAAGTCTCTTGAGAAGCTTAATATTTTATAGCTTTTGCATGGTGATGATGGAGGAATCATTGACGGTGTCCACATCTACAAGCAACCTTCTTTAGATTATCCATTGCTTCAGAATCACACAGTTCAAGTAATTAATGTTCCTATATAAGATTATGTTGGGAAGAAAAGTCGATCCACGGAACAATACTACCACAAACCAATCACGCAATCACACCACACGATAATCACGAAAGACAATAATAAAGTGCGAGAACAAAATAAAATCATAAATACAAACCAGAGAGGAATTTGTTAATAAGGTTCATCCGCCATATGGCTAGTCGTCGAGCGGAATCAACAAAGTGTACTATAATCTTGAATCAAGTAGTACACTCACGAACAACCCTAGCTAAGAGATTTCTCTCAAATCTCTCTAGATCTAAATTGTCACCCTCTCAATACAATAGTCCCCTATTCCTTTTAATTAGGAAGTTAATAATACATATGAGAGATCCTTATATATAGGCAAACCCTAATTCTACTGAAAATAGAGATAAATCCGAATTTACAAAAAATAGATTCGCACATATTTACTGTCAACAGACGTCCGAACCACACTTGCTCAGACATCTGCATCGACGTTGTAAGTCTGCATCTCCTTTGGTCAGACGTTTGGACTCTTTCCACCAGACGTCTGCCGATACTCTGGACCTAGCTTCAAGCTTTTCCAGACGTCCGTCCCAGACATCTGGCCATACTCTGTTGTTTAGCTTACTTTTTTTGCTGACGTCTTCCTTATTGTCCTTCAGACGTCTGCCTTTGCTATGGTGTTCTGACATGGCTCTCATCCACGTCCAGCGATCTGTCTTCTCTTCAGCAGACATCATTAGGAAGTTTCTCTACAATTTTAACAATCTCCATGTTCACATCATAAAACTGCATATCAATATCACTCATTCTTTATAATATTGCCTATAATTTAGTGCTTTTAATTCTTGTTTGATACAAGTGCGGAGAAATAGATTTGAAGCGGATGACGGACTTTTCAAGTTAAATAGGACCGATTCAATCCTAGTCAAAGTCAACAAATCAGACCTGCAAAATTTGATATTAGCAAAATCAAGTTATTATATGCTCAAGGACCCTCTAAAATATCGAGAAGAATATAGAAAAAAACCGGAGGCCCAACTCATCAAGGTTGTGGCTGAACCATCGCAAGCCTAAGTGATTACGCGGCGGATCCGCTGCAACTTTTGAGCCGAAGTAGCTAGGGTTTCGGGGGCAAAATCTCCTTTTTGCATACATAGATATCGAAGCTAAGGTTTCGCCTTTCAGAGCATATAAATACACACAAGCAGTACCAAACAAAAGGCATCTAGGGTATTATTTTTAGGGTTACGAATTTGTTAAATTTAGTTGTCTCTTTTATTTCTAGCCATTAAACTTTTGTATGAAGCTTCAAGTTCTTAATAAAAGGTGGAGTTAAATTTAATTTCTTATCCCCTTTATTTCTGCACTTTAAAATTTCAGCAAATTTTATTATCTCGTACTCCCTTTTATTATATAGATTGTAGAGTTGAATTTTTCTTTATGGATTTCCTTTCTTCCCTTACTTCCTTCTAATTGTTTTAAAGCAATGATACTCTCAAGAAACCCCTTGCTTTTGCGAGGGATCTTAAAGCTAGTCTCATAATTTATTTATCCTCAATCTTTTTGATCTATTGTTATACAAAGTGGTGATGCTCAAAGGTTGGACCTTGTTTTTGTGATTCCCTAAAAGTTAGCTTTAATCATTACTTTTAATCTTTTCTCTTGTTCTCTTTTCCTTTAGATTGGTTTTAATAGGTGGGTAAATTCTCTCGTTCGTTAGGGTTCGAATGGGTAGTTTGAGAGATGGAAAAATCTCTTACACCTTCTTTTCGCCCAACATAGTAAATCGAACTTTTGCAAAGTTAATCCACACTCCTCTCCTCTTGGGCCCCCTATCCTTTAATGATAGTTGCGACCCAAATTCGAGACAAGTTGTGTTAACTTTGCCGAAAGCTTGAGATAATAGTGATCAATGGAAGGATAAAGGTCAATAGAGGGAATCCGTAGTATCCCTTTAAACCATAATCCCCATTGTTTGCTATTATCTTAGCACCAATTTAACAATAGGCTAAAAGGAAAAGAATTTTAAATACATCGCTTTATTTATCTAATCCTAAAACCCTAATGAGTTCCTTTCTTAATATTTTTCTAATCACCTAGTTTAGATCAAACAAAACACAATTTCTTTTTATTTAACTCGTCTAAAATAAGATTTATAATTTACCTTCTCCCTGTGGATGACCTACACTCATCGTGGCTAGATTATGTGATACCGTGTTGATTGTGTTAATTAGGAAATACTAAAAGGCAATTTTTCACATTAATCAAATGGCGTCGTAGCCAGAGAGACGGTGACATTATTTTTTTGTTATTTGGGTTAAGTTTTATAAAAAAAATTTAAAAACCATAAAAACAAATAAAAACCGCATCTTGTTATTTTTGATAGTTTTTGTGTGAGTTTTGCAGGAAATATGGAACATCTGGAGCAAGCCAACAGAGACCCAGGGGCTGTCAAATAGAAGCATGAGAGAAGAGGAGTTCAATGCCAAAGTCGTGGATAGTTTGACCCATCTCTCGCGGCGGATCCGCGGCAGTTTGTACTAGGAGCGCAACGTTTCCTCGGCGTTTCTAGAACATCGTGCCCCCAGTTTTTTTTGGTGAGCTTCGTTTCTTCCTTAGCCTCCCTTTAAACTTCCAATAATCTGTTTTTTCTGCAAGATTCTTTGCAAAAACTACGCTGCCAAGAAAAATCGTTTTGCGTATTTTAGATTTTTGGTTTGTTTAATTGCTTTGCATAAATTAATATGGACATTAATAAGCAAGAAACCCAAATTCAGTTTAGGTGGGGAGTTCATTACCCCTCCTAAGTCTCAAAAATCACAAACATGTATATGCATTACCCTATATTAATTAAAAAAATATCTAGACTAAACCTCTAAGAATATTCACGCTCAATTAGGACAAGAGAGGGTCATGGGTAATTTATTGCTTATCCGCATTTTTCTTGTGGTGTCTAAGGTAAGTGTTTAGAGACGAAAGTCTCATAAAGTGAAGGGGTTCTCCGTAATTAAGGAACTTGGCGAAACCCTTGAAAAACCTCCCTCTTCACTTGCACTTAACTGGCTGCAAGATTGATAAAGAGGTGATAGAGGATTTATCTTACATCTTGTCCTTTGGAATTTTAGGAGCGGTCTAATGATTTGACTTAGATGACCATAGTTTTAGGGATTTTTGTGCATTTTTTATGATTAGTTGAGTCGAGTCCCTCTTTCGTATTTTAGTTTAAAGCAAAAAAAAAAATCTAAAAAGTTTTTTTTAAAAAAACTTTTAAGAAATTTACCATTTCACCCTCTTTTCTTTTCATCTGAAATTCTTTTCACTTTTCTTCTGATGGGTAATCTAAATCGACCAACTCTTGGCGAACTTTGCTACACACAACCATATATTTCTTTATATCGTTATTGCTTTCGTAGAACTTCCAATCCTACAATTTCTTTGAGGGATAAGATAGAGGCTTATAAAAATAACAGCTGGACACCACACTCAAATGCCTATCAACTGTCTCAAAGTTTCACCCCTTCTTATATTGATACTCCTTTTGAGGCTGATGGGGCAACTTTTAAACATATGTCCATTGCTAAACATATTGCGAAAGCCCATAGCCAAAATTTCATACCTTTCACTACTCCAAAACCCTTAGGATAATAATTCCGATCAATTCTATATGAAAATGTTGATACTTCATTTGACGCGACTATGGAAACTTTTAAACCCATGACCATTGCTAAGCAAATTAAAAAAACCAGTCGTCAACAATTCAACCAATTCCAATTATCTTCTGTAACGACTCGGAAATCCCTGTACAAAAATTTCTTGTTTATTGTACAGAAAAGGGTATTACAGCCTGTGTAAGATTTATAAATTAGATTTGTTTAATCAAAGCAAGAAGCAACTTGTAGCTCATTGGTAAAACCTCTACACCGCTGTGACATAGCCTGCGTGTTCGAATCTCATCAGACTCAATTATTATAAAGATTTTTCTTTTTAATTTTTCGGAAGCCTAAGAGTTGCACGTGCAATTCACGGAGAAACGAAAAGTTTCAGAAAAATCAAACAGGCGCAAGAAGAGTAAACACACAACTTGACACATGGCACAAATCTCGAGACAGACCAATCAAATCCGACCGCCCATTTTACTCTTTTTCCCGCCACTGACGGTCCCGATGCACCCAATTGTCTCTGTGCTTTGCACACTTGTCCCTTCGACTCCACTCAACTCCCCTGCACTGTTTGATTTTCCTGCAATCAAACAAAGACTCTTCAATTCACCATTTAACACCATTTTAATTCTTTTAATCCACATTTTTAATTCCCAAACCCTAATTCTTCACTATAAATACCACCCTATACCCCAACTCCCCCCCATTTTGAAATTTCTATAAAAAAAATTCTCTCAAACTCTCTAAGTACCAAGTGGAGTTAAGTACCCAGAAGGAGTAGCAAGCCAAGCTCGAAGATCGGAGTATCTCTGACGAAACAAAGACCCCCGAAGGCTTCTTCTCTCTCTTGTTAACCATCTAAACCCATAAGTCTCTCTTCTCTCCATTTCTTTCATCTCAATTCGTCTTCTAAGAAAATATAAACAAAAGTGGAGTTAACACGTAACGACCTTCGCTTTTAAATATTTTATCATGCTTGATAGGTCTAAATGTCATATAATCACCCTAATATATTTTTAAAACAAAACTCACATTTATTGTCTTTTGACGTAACCAAAAATTTCATATTCGATACTCAAATAATAAACTTTTTCATTAAAATACCATGAACTTTAATATAACCGTTTTTCAATAATTGTTAGAAATACCTTTAGGAAAACTTCATGGGGTAATGACATACCCCACATGCACACTATGGTTGCATAGCACGGTAATCCAACATATGGTTAATTTAAAATATAAGTTTTTCATTAAAACATCACACCTTTTCAAAACGGTTTTCTTTTAATCGGTATTTTTGTAATTCTTGACAATTATGCTTCTACAACCCTCGTTAGGGGACCCGCTAATGGATGGTGCAGATTATCGCACATTCTTGGAACAGTAAATCGAGATGCAGAACTCCTCACGGAGTATTCGGTCTCGAAAGAAAATAAAATACGGTCTTTAAGAAATTCGAATTTTCTAAATAAAAACTAAATTTTGGAAAATTATATAAAACTATGAATTCGTATTTTTAATAAAAAACATATTATGAAACTATATTTTCTTTTAAAATGAAAGATTAGAATTTTAATAAAATACCATCAAGTTTCCAAAAGAGCCGGTTTTCATAAAAATACCATAAACTTTTAAAAACTAGGTTTTATCACCAAGATACCATAACAATTAAAATACATGTTTCATGAAAACCCTTAATATTATAAATCACCCTTAAGGTTTATCTTTAAACTATATTAAAGTATTTTTCATAAAACCCCCTTCGAGATATGCAAACAATATCTAAGGACTCTAGATTAATATAGGTTTAAGCGAGATCAATTCTATTGAGCCCCAGGGAGCCGGAGAAAGTGAGTGCTTGCCTATTCAGGTTAGACAACTTAACGGAGTTATCAATGACAATTGTTTTGGAAAAAGACACAAATCCCGCCGTCCATGTGCAGCAGTTGCCGATTTCTCCCGAACCTAAGATATTCAAAAGTTAAATCAATTCACAAGAAATATCTACAACTCGAATCCAAACTTAAATCTAAACTCGAACTCGAACCCCAAATTCGAATCTAAACTTGAACTCAAAACTCGAATATGAACTCGAACCCAATCTACTCGAACAAACTTAACTCGAACCAAGGTTGCAATTGTCATGACTCGCATATTACTCAACTCACTCGTCTTCATTCTGCACCTTTTGCAATATATGGTTTTGATCAAGTCATGATATAATCAATCAATCAAATTAACTAAGGCTATCTTACAGCGATAATATATATTATACTCGGGGTGCTTGGGATAGTTTCTTGTGTGAATCCAACGGAGCTTCAGGAGTCCCGTATTAACAACTTTTTTTTATTTTACTCGAATATCGGTTGGGTCGACTCATCCACAGCCTAGAGCCCCGATACTAACACATGAAATGGGCCAATGTTTTCTTACTTCTGGTGCTCCACTCTTGAGCTCGTGAATACTTCGACGGCTGCGTTGACATTCACACTTGGAACTTAACGTTAACATAGTGACCATATAAAGACCTATAGTAGATATTTACCCATGAACATATACTCTTACTCGTGTGTATGTGTGTGTGTGTGTGTGTTCTACAATTATCATTTTCTTTACTCTTACTTACCATTGAGACTTATCGGGCGCTACTTCACTGACGGGCATTCCACCCACTTTTCTTCTCTTGGATTGTTCGTCAGATACGGTTGAGATGGAAGAAGTGGAAGCCACAGAGGAGGACTACAAACAGATCACTACTCAGGATTAGCTCAGTTTCACTTTTCTTTAGTTTATGTATGCCACTTGTTTAGGCATTTTCCTTATTATATTTACTTTCCAGTATAAACTCATGTACTCGTAAATATTTGAAGTTAAATCTAAATAAAGATATTTGTTGAATAATTTTACAGTCTTTATTTATTCTTACATGGTGTATTATTGTTTCAACACGTTTAGTATACTTATTTAGGGAATGACCATATCTAGATAAATATACCGTAGGCTTTCCACGTCATTGTTTCCGTCTACTGGGAAACGAGGCATGACATCTTCATTTCAAAGTGTTGACCCTAATCCTATTTATGACAATTAGACACCACCATTCAATTCTTATCAACAATATCAAGCCTTCACACCCTCTCATGTTGATACTTCTTTTAAGACTAATGCGGTAATTCGTAAACCCATTTCCATTGCGGAACACATTGAACACGCTCGTAGCCAACAATTAAACCAATTCCAACCATGCACAACTTTTGCACCCTATCTAGATATCGCTTCTGAACATCAACTAGGAAGTTCCACGATTCAAAGAGAATCCTTCATCGAAACTTCTTCACAAATCATGTCTAGTCTTGAAGTAGAGTTGGAATTGAGTAGTGAGAAAGAACCAAGGATCCCTCCTAGTCAAACCAAAACCAATTCTTTTGATCTCAACACCTTTCATCCTGAAACCCAACCGAATGAATTTGATGCTCAACCGCTTGATAATATAACTGATGAGATGCCCGAGAATAACATGTTTGACTTACCTAATCATGAGTGAGAAAGAGAGCCATACACCATTCCAAATCAAACTAATCCCTATCCGACTAAACTTGATATTTCAAATCTTTCAATCCTATCAAATGAACCTAGTGATCCATCGATAGAGGATAATATAATTGATGAGTTTTTATAGATCTATTCATTTGATTTGACTGACGGTGCTAATGAGATCAATATTGAGAATATCTTTAAGGATGAACTCGCTATGTTGGATGAGTTAGATTTCCTGACTCATCATGTCCCTTCCATTGAACATGAACATCTTCCTATACCTTTAACCGATACTATTCTTACCACCAATCTATCCGATATGCAAGACGATATTCAGCCTTCATCTCCCACATTTAGATCAACAAAGCTCGTCACTCAAGTTTACTTACCCATTTCGTTACACACTTCTTTTTGTTCTTCTTCCCATCTTCTTTCACTTGCACTGAGCTTTGATGAACCACACTTTGATATTTCTGGTTCGATGATTCTTGAAAGACAGCTTAATTTAGACTCTTTTGAGAATAAGGTAGACTAGCTTTCCAAGTCTCCTACCTATATAATTCCTGACGAATCGAGTACTTTAAATCATGGTGCGCAATACATTGACTTTGAAACTTTCAACCTGTCTAGTGAATCTGACTATTCCACTGATATGGATATCGATTCCTTTCTTTCCGATTAGGTGATTAACATTAGGGACATCGATGACAGTTTCGAAGATATTTTTGTCGAAAAACTCGCGTTTCTTGAAGAATTGGATGATGTGCTAAATCAAGACCCACCGGAAAATCATATGCCTCTATTGGCAACCGAAGAAGTTGAACCACCCTTTCCTCTTATCACATATGAGAATACGGCTACTCCACAAACTCCTTATCTTTCATATTCTCATTTCCATTCACACTCACTTTTTCGTCTCCACCGACCAAAACGTAAAACCTTTCGATTAGACTTCTTATCTTCCCTCCATACCATCTCCTGTCGTTACCCTCATTTCCGTTCCTTCCATTCGAGACATGATACAACTACCATTCTTATACAGTCTCGAGCGTTCTTCACGTATTTCCATTATATTATCTTTCACCAACCATGCTATCATCATAATAAAATATTTGAATTGTTGGTGTTGACTTTTGGTCTGTATAAAGTCTTGTGTGAACCAATGATGTTCTCTCCCCTCTTAGTTTGAACTTCAAATGCTTAAATAGTGGAAACGTTGTTTTAATTAAGTTTGGGGCATTTTTTTTTAGTGTATATATATTTTTTATTAAAAAAGGGGGGGCTTTGTGCACAGTTGTGTGCCTAAAACAAGTTTGGGGTAGGATTTTACCGTGATTAATTCTTGACCCCTTATTTAAACCATTTTCTCGAAATTTTCCACTCCATTATCCAGGTTTTTGAGCTAAACGACGACAGAAGTGAGGACGCTGCTGCAAACAAGTTTGTGGGGAAGGTTTGTATGTATACATGCATTCATGTTTACTTTCTGCATGCATTTGCACGTTTATTTTGTCTGCAAAATTTTTACGGAACAATTAAGCCTGAAAGCTAACTGGCGGGGGATGGTTTGGTTTTGTACAAAGTTTTTCTTTTACTTTTTTTAGGTCTTTTTCATCTTTCTTTCTTTTTCATTTTATTTTAGATTTTCGTAGTTTCTTTTCATTTTCTTTTCAGTTTTTTTTAAAAAAAAAGAGAATTTTGAAAATGAAAATAAAGAGAGTGAAAAATGTATATGAAAGAAAGAAAGAGATATTGAAAAACAAAAAAAAAGATGTTTTGAATAAAGCTAGTAATAGGTGTGAGATATGTATGTCCTAGCGGCCTGTATTGTATATGATACTAGGGATATGTATGTACAGGACAATCTTGCTCAGTTGTATATAGTATATTATTTGAGTTGTCTTTGTCTTAATATGTATATTTCTTTCTCTTGTTGCTTTATATTGCTTACACATGTTGATAAAGACTCGATATAGTACTATACTATAATGGTTTGACTTTACCTTAACATGTGCGTATGTTATACTCGATATCACATATGGCGGATACATGTTGATAAAGCCCGTAGGATTTTGCTTGACTACCAGTGTTATGATGACGATCATACTTGTGGGAGCTGGGTAGTCCATAAACATATCCTTAAAGGTCCCAAGTCGCAGAAGTATCGAGACCGGGCATCGATACTCCAGAGTAGACTTTTGTGTACGTTTCTAGACCCCAACAAAGGGCGGTGATTGGTCCCACAGCCATTGGTATGATCGCCTAAGATTGTATACAGGTGCTCACTGGGGGTGAGTACACTGAACGGACTCGCTGAGAACCTCTAGATGGTATTATGCCTATCGTCAAATAGCGGTTCTCAGGTGACATGAGTACATGTTAGTCTTTGGACCTGAGATCATTATTTTTCTCGTGTGAGTTCCCACTGTACTTTGATCACTACCCTACCACGGCTCTACTGAGTCGTGCAAACAGGTTTTGATTTGGTACAGTCCTAAGCCACATAGAAACAGTGAGTGATTTTCAGGGATTCGTCTCTCCCAGTATTGGGAGTCGATATCGCACAGTGTTCGATTGGCCAGAACCATAAGACCTTGGCCAAGGCGGTTGAGATTTACTGATGGTTAGATCAGTAGTTTCTTGGAATAGTCCTGAGCTAAATCGATACGACTTATCAAGTTATTAGAGGTCTGACATTTACCACCCTCTAGATTCGGTATGCGATACTCTTAGACGAAGAGACCGGACTGTACGGAGATTGTCACGGATAGGCTCAGTAGAGGTCCGGATGAGCTTGCTCGTCGGCCTTCTTTTCGACAAGTACCTGGGTAGCCGTTACGTACAGCTAGTGCTGCTGACGTGCTTGTGGTTAAACCCACAGCCAGCGTACCGTCGAGTCTTTAGAGTCCCACAGAGGGTTTCTCTGATTTAGGCAAAACGATATGGTGGTCGTATGTTTATACGTGTAGGGTTTCGATCGAATAATAATAATAGCAGGATTAAGCCGAATTATTAAATCAGGTATTGATTTAATAATTTACGTATACATATTTCAATATGTACATTCTAGTGTTATCCAGGTTTTCGATCGGACGGTTGATAATATTGGCGGATTTAGGATTAAGCCGGTTCATTAAATCAGATATTGATTTAATGCTAGTATTATTCTATCTCTTGGGTATTCGTATTTTGGTACGAATATGGGTATGTATATACGGTAGAATGTATTTTGTATTTATACAAAATATCTTCTAGAAGATGACACCTCATCATGTTTTTTTCTATTTTGTTGAAAATAGAAAAATGAGGTGGAAAGAGTGAGATGGTATGAAGCATGGGTGAAGCATGGTTTTGGCATTTATTACATACACTATTGGAGTATGGTTGTGTTTTAAAATGATGGGAAGATATTTGATACAAAAAGACTTAGCCACTTCATTCAAGGTTTGATCATTTTTTATTCACTTGCTTTCTCACTCTCTTCCTCTTGAGTTCATCTTTATCTCCAAACCCTACCATTCTCATGTGTTGAGAGACAAGGGTTTTGAGATAGAAAATTACTACTAAACCAACCCACATCATCTAAGCAAACTAGATTAGCAAACTAGTTTGCTTAGTTTACTTCATTTGGAGGTTGGAGCTTGAATCAAGAACCTTCAGGTGGATCATCTAGGATCAAGAAGGCCGGAGACCAAGCTTGATCAAGGAGATCTCTAGGAGCTCAAGGAAAGGAGTGAAGTTCCGAAGGACACGGATCTTAGGTATAACCTCTCATCACAGTAGCTAGAATCTTCTGGTTAGCTAGTTTCAATGTTTGATTAGAATTTAGGATGTGTTTTCTAGCGCCGGAATTTTAAAAAGTGAAAGTTTTTCGTTCTGCGACGGCCGCGGACAGTTGCCAGGGCACTAGAAAACCCAACAATGGGTTATCATGAATTCGATTCCCAAAGGTTGAGTGAGATGAAAGAGTTAATAAATCTGAGAATAAAAATAAGTCTGAAGAATAGTTCATATTCTTAAGTCCAAATTTAGAGAGTCTATACCGTACAACTTGCACATACAAACATCTTAAAACTTGGAATAGTAGAAAATACCTATAAATGCTCTTTCCTGAAAATCTAAGTATGAAAGAAAAAACGGGATTAAAAGCTAACCACGAAAAAAATCGCTGAAAAAAATCTGGTCTTGTATAAAAAAAGAAAAATGTTGCAAGATCAGGAAAAAGCTATTTACGCCTTAATAAAGCTCACACAGACGGTAATCGATTGACTAGTGCCTCAGGAAGTATTGGTAGTCGCATGAAATGTGTGTGAGCAAATCCATCCATCATTAATAAGAAGAAGTAGTACTAAAGTATTATGGCAAGATTACTATAACTTGAACTGAATTCTCGAGTGTAGTAATGATTTTACACACAGGTAGGGGTATACGATCGACCTTTAGAGAAGAGGTAGGGATGAAGAATCGGATGATGTTTTATTGAGGGAGGATGTAATTTCCGGATTTTATCAAGATTATTAAGATGAAGGTTCATGAAAGCTGAAAAGCGAGTGGAAGTTCAAAACTCTTCTTTTTCAAGTTTGTTCCTTTCTTTGTATGTAGTTTTCGCTTTCTTATTTTTCTTTTCTTTTCTTTTACTCTATTTTATTTTCCTTTTCTTTTAGTTTTCTCTTTTAGGATTTTGAGGGTAGTATCCACTGAAAACCCTCAGGAGACACAACTTCTCCTATTAGGGACACCTAGAGATTTAACGACTTGTTGCACAGGATAAGTGCAATCGTGATGCCTACGAAAGTGAGCTAAATTTTTCTTTTTCTTTAAAATAAAACGATTTGCTCGAAACGAGCAAATGATAAATTTGGGGGTATTTGTTCACATCATAAAACTATATATTAATACCACTTATTCTTTATAATATTGCCTATAATTTGACGCTTTTAATTCTTGTTTACTACATAAGTGTAGGGAAACAGGTTTGGAGCGAATGATGGACTTTTCAAGTTAAAACCGGACCGATTCAAACCCAGTCAAAGTCAACAAATCAGACCTGCAAAATTCAATGTTAGCAAAATCAGGTTATTATATGCTCAAGGACCCTCTAAAATATAAAGAAAAATATAGAAAAAAACCGAAGGCCCAACTCATCAGGGTCGCGACAGAACCGCCGCAAGCCCAAGTCATTACGCAACGGATCCGCCGCAACTTTTGCGCTGAAGAAGCTAAGGTTTCGGAGGCAGAATCGTCTTTTCTCATACATCGATATCGAAGTTAGGATTTCTTCTTTCGAAGCCTATAAATACACGCAAGCAGCACCCAACAGAAGGCATCTAAGGATTTATTTTTAGGGTTACAAATTTGTTAGATTTAATTGTCTCTTTTATTTCTAGCCATTAAACTTTTGTATGAAGGTTCAAGTTCTTAATAAAAGGTAGAGTTAAATTTAATTTCCTTTCCCTTTTATTTCTGCACTTTAAAATTTCTGCAAATTTTATTATCTCGCACTCCCTTTTATTATATAGATTGTAGATTTGAATTTCTCTTTATGGATTTCCTATCTTCCCTTTCTTCCTTCTAATTATTTTAAAGCAATGATGCTCTCAAGAAACTCTTTACTTTTGTGAAGGATCTTAAAAGCCAACTTTTTAATTTATTTCTTCTCTTATCTTTTTGATCTATTGTTTTACAAAGCGATAATACTCAAAGGTTGCACCTTGCTTTTGTGAGGGCCCTAGAAGTTAGCTTTAATAATTACTTTTAATCTTTTCTTCTCTTTTCTTTTTCTTTTAATTGGTTTTAACGGGTGAGTAAATTCTCTCGCTCGTTAAGGTTTAGGAAAAGGTAGTTTGAGGAATGAAAAATCTCTTACACTTTCCTTTAACCCAACATAGTAAATTGAACTTTTTCCAAGTTAATCCACATCCCTCTCCTTTTGAGCGCCCTATCCCTTCATGATAGTTGCAGCCCAAATTCGAGACAAGTTGTGTTAACTTCGCCGAAGGCTTGAGATAATAGTGATCAATGGAAATATAAGGGTCAATAGAAGGAATCCCTAGGACCCTTTTAAACCCTAATCCCCATTGTTTACTATTATCCTAGCACCAATTTAACAATAGGCTAAAAGAAAAAGAATTTTAAATATATCGCTTAATCTACCTAATCCTAAAACTTTAATGAGTTCCTTTCTTAATATTTTTCTAATCGCCTAGTTTTGATCAAACAAAACACAATTTCTTTTTATTTAACTCGTCTAAAACAAGATTATAATTTACTTTCTCCCTACTCACCACGGCTAGCTTATGTAATACCGTGTTGATTGCGGTAATTAAGAAACACTAAAAGATAATTTTTCACATCAATCACTCCCACTTGGAGATACTTCCGCCTTGATTCCCAAACGCTAGTAGACTTCACACGACTCCGCTCTACTCATCATATTTTCATGGAGAGGTTCACCAACCTGCAACAGATATCCAGCTTATCTCTGTCTACGACCTTGATGAACATATCCTTCGGATTCTTTTCTCCTGCGATCTTCTGCAGTGTCAACTCCCTATCTTCCAACGCTATGCGTATGAAGTGGTACTACACCCTGATGTGCTTCGTTCGAAAGTGATATACTATATTTTTCACCAAATGTATCGCATTTTGGCTATCGCTCCGCAAGGTATTGAAGTCTTGTTTCTTTCCTAATTCTTCAATTAACCATTGCAACCTTATCATCTCCTTACTGGAGTCCGTGATGGCCACATAATCAACCTCCGTAGTCGACAATGCCACAACTTTTTACAATTGAGAGACCTAACTCACCGATGTTCCCCCAGCCGTGAATAGTACCCTATTTTGCTCTTCCCACTATCTTGATCACCTGAGTAGTTCGTATCAACGTAACCTTGCACTTTTAGAGAGTCATCTCCGAAGTATAAACAATTACTGGACATTCCCCTAAGTATCTTAGTATCCACTTTACCTCATTCAAATGCTCTGTTCCTAGGTTTTGTATATATCTGCTCATAACTCATACTGCATGTGCAATATTCGATCTCATACTCACCATCGCATACATCAAACTCCCTACCGTAGATGCATAGGGTACTCTTGCCATCTCATCTGTCTACTCTTGAGTTGTCGGGCATAACTCCTTAATGGGTTTGAAGTGTTTTGCTAAAGGCGTACTCACCGGCTTTGACTTGTCCATGTTGAATTGCTTCAAAACCTTCTCAATATAGTCCTTTTGCGATAACCACAGATTTCGCTGCTTCCTATCTCGTATGATCTTCATGCACAAGATTTGGTTGGTCGCTCCCAAATCCTTCATGGAGAATTTTTCAGCCATCATCTTCTTCAGATTTTGAATTTTCTCAAAATTCGGACCCGCTGCCAGCATATCATCCATGTAAAGTGACACAATAATGTAGTCTCCATCCTTGAAAGTCTGAACATACACCCAATGATCTGATCATAGTGCACAAATTCTATCTCTAATATGAAGTGACCGAACTTGAGATACCACTACTTAGGAGCTTGCTTGAGGCTATATAAGTTTTTTCGCGGTCTATATATTATATTCTCTTTCCCCTTCACCTCATATCCCGGTGTCTGTATCATATAGATCTTCTCCTCCAAATCTCCATGAAGGAATGCAGTTTTTACATCCAGCCGCTCTAAGTGCAAATCATCCACCGCCACGTACTGAGAATCACCCGAATTGATGTCATCTTCACCACCGGGGAAAATATCTTTTGATAGTCAATCCCATGCTGTTGTGCATATCCCTTGACTACCAAGTGAGCCATGTACCACTTCACACCATCAGCCTCATCTTTTATCCTGTACACACAACTAATCGGCAATGCTTTCCGACACTTGGATAGCTTCACTAGATCCCACGTACAGTTCTTCTTCAAAGAATCCATATCCTCGTTCATAGCCTGTTCCCACTGCTTGCTAGTATCGTCGCTTGTTGCTTCTGCAAGAGATTCGGGCTCTCCTGAATATGTGCACAAAATGAACTCAGTAATAAGTCTATCAGGTAGCTTTCTATCTCGCGTAGATCTCATCAGAACTGATACATCTGGTTGTTGAACTTGGTCACCAACCTGTTCTTGAAGCACTGCAATATCCTCCAAATTCTGATCTGTAGTCACCTAATTGGTTCCGTTTAACTCGACGAACTCATGTACTGCACTATCCTTGGCTTGCTTCTCTTCTTTATACAAATGTTGCTCATCAAAAATGACGTTCTGGTTTCGTCTTACCTTCTTACTTGTGTAATCCCACAGCCGATATCCAAACTTGTCTCCACCAAACCCGATGAAAACACACTTCCTAGATTTGGAGTCAAGCTTACTCTTTTCCGCTTTATCAATTAAAGAATACGCAATACAACAAAATACTTTTAGATACGAGTAATTAACCGGTTTACCTGACCAAATTTCTTCCAGAATGCCTCCATCAAGCGCACTTGCTGGGGTTCTGTTGATCAGATACACAGCATCATCAACAGCTGCTGCCCATAGGAATTTTGGCACATCTGCATCCAAAGTCATGCTTCTCACCCGCTCTAGGATCTTCATGTTCATCCTTTTAGCGATATCGTTCTGTTGCGGCGTCCTCGATACCGTCTTCAACGATGAAATGGTGTTGTAATCATATGAAATTTGGTATATCGACAAATTAAAGGATGGATATCAAGTTGGAAGGTGCCGATCGTCGAATAAAATGGTGGAGGGCATACATTTTGCCGCCACCTAACCCAAAAAACCTTCTGGTGCCTTTTCCCTCCAGTGTGTGTGTGTGTATATATATATATATATATATATATATATATATATATATATATATATATAAAGAATACTTTATACCGGCAATGGAGCCTACCCGCATGAATTACCAACCTGAGTTGGAGCCGATCCAGCATTGAGGTGTCAAGTAAGGTTGATGCATTAAAGAAAAATACTTAACCTACCGAGCTTTAAATCTACCACAATCTACAAGAAACAAAAACTATGGATCCATTTATTTGGCAGATGTTGTGGGTCCCATCATTTTGTCTTATGGATGGACCGTGGTAGGATTTAAAGCCTAATAGGTAAAGTATTGCTCTGCATTAAATGCACTTTGCTACCTGTCAACATTTTATGATATCCCCTGCACAAGTTCGGTGTCCTTAGCAAACAAATGGTTCTTAATTTCTGTAAAAAAATTTATTTTTAGCTTTTTTTAAATATTATTTTGTTTGGGAAAACAAAATTAAGAGTATTTAGAGGAAATTCCTAAATCAAACAAGGAAGAAATTAACTGTCAGCTAATAAGCTTGGAACACATAATCCCTCGTTACTTTTATAGGGAAAAGTTATTTGGTATGTCGGGCATATGTGTCCGATCATGAGCGAGAGAAATTAAGGATATAGACCCCACAAAACTATCCAATAGATATCCAGAATTTTTTCACTTCTCTCTCTCTCCTGCCCGGATATATTCTTACACTCCATAACTTCTCCCAGAGAGGGACTGAAGGTGCTCGCATGCATTTGTCATTCTATTTCCGGTATGTTTCTTTTTAATATATCGCTCAATCATGGAGCACGTGACCCGGCAGCCGAGTAAGCTCCAGCTCAGCCGGTATCACGAGGGTTAGGGAATAAATGGATAGGAAAAGTAATTCCGGATTTATATATATGGAACTTATGATTTGATCAGGGCGGACCTATTCTAGGGCCGGGACTATTTTTCGAAATAAAGGAAGGTACCCTGTGGTCTCTGCCCTCATCCTAATCTCAATCATAGGAAAAAAATACCCTAATCTTTGAAAAAAAACCACATCACTGAAAAAAAACCCACATCTCTTCTCTAAAAACCCTAACCTTATGGTCCTCATCTCGATCCAAAAGCCAGCGCATCATCTCTAAAACCCCCCACCTCTCAGACTCTCAGTCTCATCTTTAAAAACCCTCGTCTGAGCCTCATCCTCTTCGTCAGCACCGTTACCCTCGCCCCTCGCTGTCGCGGCCTCGTCTCGTCTCGTCACAAGTTGTACTCGTCTTCATCAGTCATCTCCTCCTCTTCATGAACAGTCGCTGCATCGCCGCTAAAACCCTACAATCTTGTTGGTTCAAAATTTATATGGTATTTTTCTTTTAACCCAAACCCTAGATTTCAATTATTTGATTTTGAATGAATAGCTTAATTTTGTTACTTGATTTCAATCACTTGATTTTGAATGAACAGTTTGTTAAAAAAATTGTGAATGGGACAAGAAGGTGATTGTCATGGGACAAAAACACAGTGGTTTGTATCATTTTCTGTCTGGAAATTATTCAACTTCTCTTCTTTCTGCGACAAATTCATCTGTTATATGACACAATCAAATGGGGCTTCTTTCTTCGGAGAGATTAAACAAATTGAAAGATACAATATTTTTTTTCTCCAATGATGACTTCAATAAATGTGAGGTTTGTCAGTTAGCTAAACAAACTCGTCTTCCCTTTTCTTCAACTTCTAGTTTTACTCATGTATCTTTTGAGTTGATTCACTGTGACATATGGGTCCATATTCTATACCTACCTTTTCTGATGCTCGTTTTTTCTCAAATATTGTTGACGATTTTTCTCCGTTGCATTTGAGTTTTTCTTATAAAATTCTAATATGAAACATATTCTTTTCAATGTTATTTTAAACTCATGTTCGAACTCAATTTAATAAAAACATGAAAAGTGTAAGTAGTGACAATGGTACTAAATTTATTTTCAAGAAACACTCAAAACTTTTTTAAAGAATTTGGCATTATCCATCAACATTCTTGTATTGCTACGTCCCAACAAAATGGTGTTGTTGAAAGAAAATATCGCCATCTTCTCAATGTTACTCATGCTTTACGTTTTCAATCCGGTGTTCCTACTCAATTTTGGGATGATTGTGTATTAATTGCCGCATATTTAATAAATAAAACCCCTAATCCTCTCTTTAAGGATAAATCATTTTATGAAACTCTTTTTAATAAAAAAAACCACCATATAATTATTTAAGAGTTTTTGGGTTACTCTGTCAAGCATCCACCAGTCATTTACCACGTGATAAATTTGCACCACGAGCAAGACGTATTTTTGTTGGATATCCAATATGGTCAAAAGTCTTACAAACTTTATTATTTGCAAACCCACTCTTATTTTACAAGTCATGATGTTTTTTAAGAAGGTACTTTCCACTTTCAATCACCTTCTAAATCTAAAGTCCTGTCTAATAATATTATAGTTCTCCCTTTACCTATTTCTGATTGTGCACCCGATCAAATATAACAATTGAAATATCTGAACAAGAAATAATACCAAATGAACTTGTATTTAATCAATCAACACATACATCAGAACCCTGTCGTTCATCTCATCCTAGAAAACCACATGCCCACTTACATGACTATTGCTATCATGTCTCCATGCAATCACCCACTTTGTCATCAGGTATTAAATATCCATTTTCTCATTATATTTCATATGATAAATTTAATACTTCTCATCGTTCTTTTCTTATATCGATTTATTCTCACTTGGAGCCAACATCTTTTTTAACAGCCGTCAAAGATCCACATTGACAAAATGCTATGGCATTAAAAATCAAACCTCTTGAAGAGAACAATACTTGGACTCTTATCTCGCTACCTCCAAGCAAAAAGCCCATAGGTTGCAGGTGCAAAATCAAATATCTATCAGCTGGTGCTATTGAACGTTACAAGAAATACATTACGGGATTCTCGATAAACAAGCAAAATATTGAAAATTCAAGAATTTTTCTTTTGAGATATTTAAAAATTTCACGGTTTTCATATGCTATATCATGGAAAATATTGAAGGAAACAAATAATATTTTATTTTTGAAAACTTCACAATTTTCTTGTGCAATATAGAAAACAGAATATTGGAAACCGCAAAAAACAGAAATTTTTAAAATTTCTGCATATTCGTATGTTATGCAAAATATTGGAAATTTGAAGAAATAAAAAACTTTTAAGATTTTTGTACTTTTCGTGATTCTCGTGTGCTATAACAAGCAAAACATTGAAAAACCGAAGAAAAAGAAAATTTTGAGATTTTTAAAAATTTCTTTGTTTTCGTGTGCTATATCATTGAAAATATTAGAATTTCGAAGAAAACAAAATAGAATTTGAAATTTTCATAATTTTCTTGTGCTAAAAGCAATCAAAATATTGCCGAAAAATATCAGAAATTTATAGAATTTTTAAATTTCACCATATTCATGTCCAACCTGCAAAATATTGCAAATACGAAGAAAACAAGAACTTTTAGGATTTTTGTTCATTTCGTGATCCCTATGTGCTATAACAAGTAAAATATTGAAAAACTGAAAGAAAAAAAAAGTTTTGAGATTTTTAAAAATTTCCCGGTTTTCGTATACTATAGCAAGAAAATTATTAAAAAGCTAAAGAAATAAAATTATTAAAAAGCTAAAGAAAAATGCCTAAGTATTTACAAATTAATCTTTTATACATTTTACGTATAAAGTTCATAAATATGGGATATTACACCTTAAAAATCCATATAACAATAACTTTTAAATTGATGTAGACTTTCCTTGATTTTGAACCTCCTACCAAGTTGCTTATCATCTAGCTTAAAAAGGCCTTGTCGCATATATAGCTGGTCATATACATATTTCAATATTTCTGAAGAATTAAAGAAGTTAGCACACTCGGATTTCTCTCTTCTTTCTGACATGAGAACATCTTGAAGTTAATGAGTTTCATCTGCTCTGTAAAATCATTGCAATGAAAATAAAAAGTTCAGGACTTGCTGGGTCCTTGAATTTCCTTCTTTTAAAAAAAAATCCATCAATTGCTTTTATTTTGCATCACCTAAAGCACTGGAGTATTTATATGCTACACAAAATAAATCATAAACAGGGATATTAATGAAAAGGAAAAGGTTACATTGCAAAAAGGAAAACACACTTGTCCTTTGGTCTAATTCTTGAAAACCACACCCTTGTCTTTTGGTCCAATTCTTGAAAACCTATTTGAGCTTTCTTCGTTACCCAATATCCCTGTACTTTAATTCCGTTATCTCGTAACCTCTTGAAACTTTTATTCTATTAAGTTTTGTGAAAAACAATGGAAATGAATTAAATGTAATGCCCCAATACCCTATTTTTCCCTTTTCCTTTCAATATTGCCCTATATATCCATTAAACTTGTTGTCCACCCTTCTTCACCAAATTAAAACTTCGCAGCTAGCCCTAGTTATTCTTTTTTAGTGTTTTCTGTTTTAGGGTGGCACAAGTGATGCCAAATTCTCGGAGGGGTCCACTCACTTAGGTGGGAAAGAATTAAATGTTTGATAAAATGCTTATATGAATTGAGTTGTGAGCTTTGTTTGTATTTGTTTGTATTTATAGGTCTAAAATATCTTGTTTGTATTTATAGGTCTAAAATATCGACCACCTGTTGACAACTTTAAGGAACCGGAAGGTGTAGTTGCTCGAATTGGAAGGTATGCCCTAGTTCTAAAATTTGGGCAATCTATAATTGCTCCATAACTTCTATAAAAACACACTTTCTTCCCATTTTGAGAAGGGGTAAATATGTCTTTTGGATGGAATTTAACGGTATGGTGTTAATAAGTTATGAAATTAAAGTACAGGGATATTGGATACCAAAGAAAACTCAAGCAGCCAAACCACAAGGGTGTTACAAAAAATAAGCCTTGCAAAAAATACTCTTTAACTTTTGCCCCAACTAAAAATACCCCAAACTTTCTAAAATTAGCAGCCCTCTCAACTTTATTATATTCCCGAAATGTCCTTCACTTAAATATTTAATATATAAAATATATTTGTACTCAATTTCTTATTTTAGTTAAGTATTTAAACATTATAATTAAATATTAAATATGAAGGACATGTAAAATAAAATTGAGAGGGCAAAGAGTCGGTCATAAACAATTGGGGGGTTTTCCTGCAATCTAGCCAAAGAAAAAGCGATTCACTTTAAAATTGGTAATACACATCAAATTGACAAAATTATATTAAAAAAGGCTCTTGTCACAGGAAACTGAAGAGTTAATTCATTTGATCCATCTCCGTTTCCCAATACCTGACAATTAAGAAAAAAATGATGATTGCAGAATTCTACATATACTCGAACATCAGACTCCAAGCAAAAACCCAACAGTCCAAACACCACAACAAACTCCCTAAACCCCTGAAAACAGATTTGCATAAATACCAACAGCGCATGGTAAAAAGATCAATATCAATCGACACAACTTTGGAGCGAAAATTTTTTTTTCTGCGGTTATAAGACATCCTCTCTCATATCAGTCCTCCGTTTCGACTGCAGAGTCAAGCGAGCATCACGCTCTCGTTCAAATTCTCGCATATCTGTCCTATGTAAGAAGGAAACTCGGTCTAGGTATTGGTTTGAGCTCTTTTTGTAGGCATCGAGTTCATCTTCAAGCCCCTTGTTCTCCTTGAACTCGCCCCAGTCTTTCTTGGTCTTGTCAAGTACACTCAGCTTCGGCTTCTTCTGAATTTGTTCTAAGATTGTGTCGAGGGCAGATGGATGTGCCCCTTGTGCCTTGGCTTTCTCTGCTGCTTCAGAATTGGCATCAACAAGCTTCTTCATCTCTATCTCTTCGCCAGCAAAGTCCCGAACCTCAGTTATCTATATAAGCACAAGTAAAAGGTCGAACTTGGATTTCGTCAAGGCTTTGAAGAACTAAAACAAGGATAGTTATGCCTAGAACTAAGAAACTAACGATAACAGAATTAAATAACTAAAACGGCACGGACACTTTTAGCCAACCTATGATTTGAATCCACTATACAATCATGTTCCAATCCTATACTCCTGCCCTGTCACTCAGAATAACTTCAATGCCTTTAAATTTCAAAGCATGTGGGCAACTCATGAGACTTACTTTGCAGCTATTGAAAGCAGCTGGAATGATCCCATTGATGATAACATTGATCCCATACTGAAATTCTTTCTTAAATTGAAAAGGCTCAAGGGCATTCTGAAAACCTAGAATAAATTAGTTTTTGGAAACATTCACAATGATTTGGCTGAAGGTAATGTTGTTGGGATCAAAAATGGCACCCCGTTGTCAAAGTCGAAAAGTCAAAGTCAAAATCAAGTCGGCCCGAGCCCGGACCCAAGTCATGTAAGCCCAAGCTCAAGCATGGGGGCCGGCCCCATGCCAAGGGAAGAGAAGGAAAATGTAATAAATTAACATGTCATGTAATTTAGTAAAAAAGAAATGTAAAAGAAATGGGCAAAAAACCTAAATTTTGTAAAGCCGCTAAGATGCAAAAAGTGTGCACGTGTAAAAAAAGGGGCAAAAAGCTAAAACTGTAAAGCCCAAGGGCTAAAATGCAAATGTTTAAGACTATAAAAGCCAACAATATGAGAAAATAATAAGTTTGATTCCTTTGCAATCTCTAAAGTTTTGTGCCTCCATAAAAAAGAGATAAGTTTTCTCTCTTCTTCATCAAGAGAGACCCAAAGAAAAAGAGGATTTCTTTTGGGTCTCTCTCATCTCTTCTACCTCCTTCCGCAATAGATCCCATTAAAAAGGAGCTCATCTCTTGAAGAAAAGGTTCATCTCGAAGTATCCAAGATCCAAAGATCAAAACTTAACAAAAGAGCAAGCTTTCTTCATCAAACTTGAAGAAGATGAGAGAAGCATCCTCGGGGTGAAAGCCTATAGCTCTCATGCCGAGCAAGCATTTCGAACAAATAAACTCAATGAAAGTCATCGACTTTCATCACCGCATCGCCTCCGCTCGTTGGCGGGATCCCTAAAACAATGGCAGTGCTACTAAGCAGCATCACTGGGTCTCATGGGATGAAGTTTGTAAAACTGTTGGGCCCTGTTTGGATATGGAGTAAAGCATAACTGTGCTTTAGTTTTAAGTAGAGGTAGAGAGAATGAAAACTGTAGTTTGCAAGCCCCAAACTCCAAAAATGGAGTTTACAAAACTTTGGTCAGATTGGAGTTGAGATAACTGCAGTTCTCTTAAGTTTTGGACTGAGATAACTGTTATCTCAACTCCAAAATGGTTGCCAAACAAGGCAAAGTTAGCATTTTGGAGTTAAGATTTGCTAACTTTATGAAACTGCAGTATAGAAAACTCAACTCCATTCCCAAACAGGGCCTTGATGAAGGAGGTCTGGATATCAGAATACTCAAAGACATTTTAGAAGTTTACAACTTGAAGAAAGCTTGGAAATTTGTGAAGGGAGGCAGCTTAAGGGCTAAATTTCCTAAAGATAAGTACTCTTCTGCAGCAACTACTGCAACTGCATCTAAAGTATGGAAGAAAATTAATAATGTGCTGCCTCAAATATATTCTGCAACTCAGTGGCTTAGAGGGGTTGGAGAAATTGATTTTCGGAGGGACAAATGGCATGGGGACACTATAGTACAAGATATAGCCACTGGACATACTGGAGAAGTACAAGTTAAAGCCATGTTGAGTGATACAGGCTGGGATCTTACTTCAGTTCAGGCTTCTTTGTCACCTTAACTTATTTCTGGAATTCTAGCTAATAATTACAGAACAAATAAGTATCCAGATAAATTGATTTGGACTCACACAAATACTGGTGACTTCTCTCTTTCTTCTGCATGGGAAATGGTTAGAAGCTCTGTCCACAAGCAGGAATTCAGTAAATATTTGCAAAATCCTAATATTCCAAGGAAAATTCAGCAGTTCACCTGGAAACTATTCTCTAATGCTTTGGCACTAGATTCTGATATTGTAAAAAATGGTTTTGCTCTTCCAAGAAAATGTACCTGTTGCAATGATCCTAATCAAGAGGATAAAGAGCACTTATTTCTCAGAAGTGAGTTTGCTACAAAGCTATGGAACAATGCTCATGACTCTTTTAAAACTAAGAAGGCTGTTGACTTTGTGTCTATTTTTGAAGAGCTTTCTTTCTGGTATGATAATCCTTCTCTGCCAGCTATATCCAAACTTATTCCTCATCTTATTTGCTGGATAATCTGGAAAATCAAATGCAAAATGAAATTTCAGGATGAAACAACCACTGATTCAACAACTTGGCATCTAGTTCTTTTTTTAGATCAGAAATATCACTGAAGCCAAACAAATCACAACTTCATCTACAAACAAATCACAACTTCATCTACAACAAATAAAGAGCTACTGTCTCTTTTGGGTATTGAGGATCTATGTATCAAGAAGAACTTCAGAAAGGTTATACTAATAAATTGGGCTAAACCACCAAGGGATTATCTGAAACTAAATACAGATGGTTCCAATTATTCCTAGCTGACTTCTGGTGGAGCTGTACTGAGGGATGACAAAGGTAAGATTATTTTTGCATCTCAATTTTCCTATGGGCAAGGTTCTGTGTTGGAAGCTGAAGGAAGGGCCATCTTGGATGGGCTATTGCAATGCTACCTCCAAGGTTTAAAGAAAATCAAGGTTGAATCAGATTCTAAAATTCTAATTGACTGTTTAAATGGTGACAATAAAGCTCATTGGTCTCTTTACTGCATAGTTCAAAGTATAAAGCTCCTAGCTACTCTTACTGAAGCCACTTTTCAGCATGTATACAGAGAAAATAATAATTTGGCTAATTGGCTAGCTAAGAAAGCCAATTTTGAGAGAAACGGTTGCACATATCACAGAGATGCATTGACAGAAGAATTGCAGATTCTCAACAAGCTGGACCTTCCTGAGATGCCAAGACTTAGAATCAGTCATCAACTTGTAAATGCAGATTTAAAATGATCTTGGATTTTGATTAATCTGTAGAGATCCAAGGTGTAATGCTGCTATCTTGATGTAATTGTTCAAATTGTATCAATGAAAGATTATGGGCTAGCTGGGGTCCATTAAGTTCCAGCTCAAAAAAAAACTTATAACCACTTATTAACTTGACCTTGAAAACATGTATACATAAAATCAGGTGTTTAACTTGACCTTAAAACTCCCAAGAAGAAGAAGAAGAGTTTGAACTTCTTAAACATTCGGATATGAGCACGACGAAACACAAGTGATAATCATGAATTGCAGATACGGGTCTGGTCAGAGTTCAACAAAGCAGGCAAGGAGAGGTAACCACAAAGCAAATCATTAACAACAAGGGAAAGAAATAGATACTTTAAACTAAAATCACTCAATGTTTACCTAACTTCACACTTTAACATCCTACTAATTTTTTTGTACGCTTAAATACCTTAGGCTTAAAGTTATCCAGTTTACTCTTAACCTAAAAAAAGATCAAAATACCCTTAATTCATTCTCCTCATCACATTTGACTTGATCATTTTCTTCTTCATACAATAAAACTCCAGTCTTCCTGCTTTAAGGTCAAATTTAAAAGAACTTCTTTTAACATACTTTAAATTCCCAATTCTCTTGGCCGACGAAATAACAGGGTACATTTTTTTAGCATGGACATTGATTATTAGAGGTTTTCAAGATTCGAGAAAAGGTTGGGATTGCTAATGATGAAATAGAGCTTCTGAGCATGAGAATGAATATGTTAAATTTTTTTTTTAGTACATAAAATTTGAGAATTTCAAGAGGTTTTCTTACGTAGGTGGATGGATGGTTAGGGTCTATTAATGTAGGAAGGAAGAAGATAAATTATCATTTTCTCCAGGCTAGAGGTATGAGTTTTAATAAAATTTCATACATTTATTGACTTTTTAAGCATATTCCATCAGAAAATTAGCATAAAGTATTGAAGTGCAAACAGAGTTTTAAGGTATTTTACCCATCTTTAAAAAAATAAACAGTTAATGTGCAAAGTTAAATTAGGTTTGAGGCACTATAGAGTACAAAGCAATTTACCCTAAAACCACACCCCGCCAACACACACACAAAAAAGGGGGATATATACAGGGGAAAAAGAATGGAAAATTTCATGAGGCCTACTAAACTTGTGTGTGCTTGTTGCTGTTGTAGGTTTGGGGTGGTGGCCAGCATATAAGGTCATGTTAGCAAAGAATGCAGTTTACTAAGATGTATGATCATGGAGCCTAGCTTATTCGGCCATGATTGTTGGGGTCAAAAATTACACCCCATTGATCAAAAGTCAAAAGGTCAAAGTCAAGGTCAAACCCCAAACACGTGGGCCCAAGCCAAATCCAAGCTCAAGCATAGGGGCCGGCCCTCATGCCAAGAAAGAAAAAGAAAGGAAGAAATATAATAAATAGGTTTATTATGTAATTTGGTAAAAATAAATGTAATAGAAATGGGCAAAAAGCCAATTTTGTAAAGCCCAAGAGCTAAAATGCAAAAATATGCACATATGTTAGGAAAATAGCAAAAAGCCAATTTATGCCCAAGAGCTCAAGTGCAAAATGTAAGGAGTATTTAAACCTCGCTCAAAATAGAAATAATAACTTCTCATTCTATTCTTTCTAGGATTTTGAACTACCATCTCTCTCTTGAGGTGATTTTCTCTCCCACCCCTCACTTCATCTTCTTCCTCTAGATAACTCACAAAAGAGGGTTCCTTCCTCTTAAAAATCAAAATAAAACTAATCTAAGACCCAAAACAAGAGAATAGACATTGCCTTTCTTCAACAAAACTTAGAAAAAGAGATCTCTTTGGGTGAAAGCCCATGGGTTTCACCCCAAGCAAGCATCATAGATGACCCATGTGAAACCCATAGGTTTTACTGTCAAAATGCATAAAATCGATGTAAGCTTTCGGTCCACGAACCCCCTTCGGCGCCGGATCTCCCATGAGATCCACGAGAATATGGATAACAACCCATATTCCTCATCGAAACTCCCCAAAGAAGGGAGTTCCCGCTCTTGGAACCCCAAAGGGAGTTCCCGCCTTCGGAACTCCCCCAAAGGGAGTTCCCGCTTTCGAGACCCCTTCCAGGGGTCCCTCCTTTGAACCCCCCAAGAGGGGTTCCCTTCTCGGGACCCCCTTTTCTGAGGGGTCCCGAAGGGCCCCCCAAGAGGCCCCGCTGTCGGGACCCCCCGAAAGAGGGATCCCGTTGTCGGGACCCCCCCCCCAAGGGAGTTCCATCGACTCTGGTGACCTCCCGAACTTAGGAGGCCACTAAAATCCTCTCCCCCCACTTCGGAAGCCATTCAATACGCTCAAAACACTTCCCCTTTCAAAAAAATTCCACGGACGCTGCCCCGCACCCCACAAGGTGGTTGCTAGCCCTCTTGACCCCCAGCCCGCTGACCGGGCAACAGGATTACTGTGTGATGGCCCCCGATATGTTCAAGTACCCTCAAAAAATCATTTTCAAATATGACTCCATACACATAAAACACGTATTTCACATTGAGTTCGCATGATCCGTATGACCCCTTGATCGAAGGTTCTCTCGCCTCAAAGCGAGGGATAATTAACGGCAGCTTTGATCGCGGCTGCCGGAGATTAGAATCCTCACGATCAATAACCCCCCATCAAGCAGGGAGTCTGTATACGCCTAAAATACGTGCACATCCTACCTCAATAGGGAGACGAAAAACACTCTACAATGATTAATGACTCTATAGTGTTCTTGTTTCCATTGCAGCCAAAGATCTAAGGCTTGGCATGTGGATTTGGAGCTAAATCCTAGTGAACAACATCCAGTTTATTGATTATCCTTTATTTCGATGTGTCAATATATGTTTCACACACACAAAAGGGGGGGGGGGGATATATAGAGGGAAAAAATAAAGGAAAACTTCGTGAGGCCTACAAAACTTGGGTGTGCTTGTTGTTGTTGTAGGTTTGGGATGGCGGCCAGTATATAAGGTCAAGTTAGCAAAGAATGCAATTTACTAAGATGTATGATCATGGAGCCTGACTTATTCGACCATGATTAATGACTATTCTGTTCTTGTTGCCATTGCAGCCAGAGATCTAGGGCTTGGCATGTGGATTTGGAGCTAAACTCTAGCAAACAACATCCAGTTTATTGATTCTCCTTTATTTCGATGTGTCAATATATGTTTCAATGCAGACATATACCAACACAAGATGGTTCTGAGATTGACTATTTTTTACACTTAGTCATTTACCCAATTGGGCAAAAGCTTTCAGGTGCAATCTAGATTTATTTCCTCTATTAATTTTTTTCATAAAGTAAATGACGCTTGTAGATTACTGGCTTTCAAGTTGCTATCGACTTTTTTTTTTTCTGTTTTGGGGTTTTTGGGGAAGACGGGGGGCGGGGGGAGTTAAGCTTACTTCAATTTTCCCTCTTCCTGCGCTAGCTGCGGAGGCAGTAGCAGAGGCAGCAGCTCTAACAGCAGAAAGAGCAGCGGCAGCGACGCTTTTGGCTTCCTCGCTTGTGCCATTTCCAATAGAGGCAGGTCTTTTCCCCAATGCAACCTCACTAATTGATGACTTCTTATGTGCAAGGCCAAGTGTCACCATCCAATCCTGACAAGGATTAAAACAAAGGATGCTGGGTCAAATTGTATCGCCAAAGGATTCGATATCAATTAATGTGCACATGAGAAAGAATGCGTACGGGGGTTTTCTTTTGTGCTGGCTTATTTTTATTTCCTGATGGATTAGATGGATTAGAAAGAATTTTGGGCATCTTAACAGGTATTCCAGTATTCATTTTCTCCCATGCAGCAGTAACCCGAGCTTTCCTCTCTGAAAACAGACATAAAAGTTCTCATTGAAAAGGTTATTTGAAACCGAAACAAACATTATCAGTAGTCGGGCACAGTACATATTAAAAGTTCTGTAAGCGATATTGTCAGAAGATAGAAGCCAGCAGAAAACTATATAATCACCTTTTTCTTCACATTCCTCCTGCAAGCTAGGTATTCCCCCAACTTCTTGTTCATTTGACATTCCACCACTGCCAGCTAAAATTAATTCCAAATTTAGATATTTTCGAGGAAATAATTGGAACCTAATGCAAGCAGGATTTGGCGCCCAGACTTCTTGCTCCATGGCAAGAAGATTTACCACTATGTTGTATTGGCATTCACTCAACTTTAGATACTGAAATATGATATATGGAACTACTTTAGTAAGTATAATACAACTGTCTTAGAACTCTTGTTAAAGGGTGTATAAAAAATCATTCGTGTAAAGAATGATGCAATCTTTAAACAAGAAATCTATCAACCACCAAAGAGGATTTGCTGCTAATTGAGACAGCCATACCTCAGCTTGTAATAAACGCTGGAATTGAACAATATCAAGCACGGGATTCTGACAATTGAACAGCTTTTCATTTTCGCTCAGAGTACAAAGTATTGATATTGGCTGTTTAGGACAACTATCTACATCAGAATAAAGAACAGCGCAATGATACCATTTATGTTGCACGTATTCATATACACAGAGACATATCCATATTCATATAGAATTCTTTCGGGTTTGTCAAGGGTCGTTATAGAAACTCTCTTTTTTGGGTAAATTCTAAAAGAAGCAAGTAACATGTATCAATGGATAAAACACCAACATTCTAGGCATCAACACAATCAAATTATTTGTATTTTTCAAAGTTGTCAAATCGTGATACGTATCGTGTTCCGTTTTCTTATGTATAGTATCGTGTATCGTAAGATACATTTTTTTAACTTTGCAATAATGAAACAATTATGTATAGAACTATGTATAACAAAAATAGATCAAGATAGCAACATAGAGCAACAAGCTAAAGCAAAATTATAAAATTGAAACCACGCAAATACACATATAAATCATACAAACTCATGCATTTGATAATCAAAATAACATCAAAAAGGCCTAAAATATTTATTCATATGCCATAAACATCAACTCTCCAACCAAGTTTTAAAAATATCCATATTAAACCAAAAGTCAATTCTACGAAAAATCAATCGTGAATCGTCGTCTCCCATCGCAACCATTCATGAATCATCTCCCCCGACACACAATGAAACCTTGATAGATCCTTTATAGCATTCTCTTCCCCCATTGATACAGTGTACAAACAAATGCCATAACAGTTAATATAAATGATGCAAGTATACAACATTATATTTTAAGTGTTTGGCGTTTCAACCTTCAAGCATCAACGATATAGAACAATATATTACTAGTATATTGATGCTCTAGGTTAGAATTTCTAGCCTTTCAGTGACTAAGTTTCCAATCTTATTTTTCTTTCTTTGCAGGTTCTATTCTACTTCAATAATTGAAGAAATTCTACACCAAACCAGCAGCAATTTAAAACAGTTTTCGAAAAATCAGCAGCAATTTAACAGTAACAAATCCACAACACATTTTAAACATATTCAACAAAAATCCATAACCACGGCAAGAAATTTACACTGAACAGAGAGATTCAAAGCAATAGTCAGCAGAAAATCGAAAATTTGGGCAAGAAAATTCAAAAATTTGCAACAATTCTAGCAGAAATTTCAGACAATTCAGAAATTCAGCGAACATATTAATCAAAAAATATTTTCAAAAGAAATTACATAACTAAGCAACTCAACTTGAGTAAAGAAAAAGAAATTACCTTTGAGAAAACGAAGCAAAAAAGAAAAACCAAAAACTTCAAGAAAAAACCTTGGTTAGAAGTTAGAACCAATCGATCTAGCTCGACAAAGACTTGATCGATCAAAAGCTTCGAGAGGAAGAGACCAGAGACTTGATCGGAGAAAGGATCGTTTCTTTTTTTTCTTTTCCTTTTTTTTTTGAGATATCGTCACCGAAGAGGCTTCGAGAGAAAGGATCGATCGACAAGAGGTTTGGGAGAAAGGTTTCGAGAAATCAACGTGAGGGAGAGAGGAATTAGGGCACAGATATTGGTTATTAATATCACCTAGCGGGTTTGAACCTGAAAAAACCAACCGCGTATCGATGTAATACGCGTCTATATACGATACTTAACGTTCCGTAAGATACAGACTCGGTATCATCAGATAACTTACTACCTCCGATACAGTCCTACACGCGTATATACGATACTTAACGTTCCGTAAGATACAGACTCGGTATCACCATATAACTTACTACCCTCCGATACAGTCCTACAATTCGTATCGTTATGTATGATAAGCATCGTGTATCGTAGGAGGCCATAATAGAAACTGTACCAGATAACTTGCTGTCTCACGTTACCATCCTAAAATTATGAAAATCACAAATTCACGAATCTGACTTGTAATATGTCCTGCACTTGCATCCAAATCCATTGTATTTAGGAGGCCATAGTAGAAACTATGCACAGATACATATAAAATATACATAGCGGTTGTCATGATCTTTATGCTGGCTAAAATACCTGTGATGTGTGGTTTACATTTATTTTGGTTGATAAATCTATTAATAATGAGACGAGAATGCAAAAAGGTGTTTTTAAACGGTTTAGAATGTTACACTACTTATGTTAAATATAATGATTCTCTCGAAGGGAGGTGAAAGAAAGTTTACAAGTGAAACTGTATTTCATATGCAAGACAACCCAAGCCTTTCTCCAAATCAAGGCCGTCCTGACCCCAACCTCCCGACCTCATTCCTTTCTTAATCCATAAACAATAGAGGGATCTAAGAAGCAAAATTAACTGAAATCTTGCATTTGGGAAAGAGGTCTGCAAGGTGTTTTTCGTCGTCCCATTGAAATGGAAATACGCGTCACTTGTCAGACGTATACAGACTCTTCCTGTCTGGGATAGGCTTGGATTTATTGATTGTGAGAAGCCGAATCTCCGGCAGCCGCGGACTAAGCTGCCGTTAATTACCCCTCGCCATTGGAGCGAGAGAACCTCCGATTGACGGGTAAAACTGGTCATGCGAACTCAATGTGCGGTATACATATGTTGTATTTTGAAGGGGGCTTGGACGTATTAGAGATCTCGCAGAGTTTACGGGGGTCCCGTTACCCGGACAGTGGGCTGGGGGTCAAGAAGGCTAGCAACCCCCTTGCGGGATGCGGAGCAGCGTCTCGCTAGAAATTTTTTCTAACGTGCTTTGAATGTAGAGCGTGAAGGAAAAAGAAGAGTGAGTAGCGTTCTAAGGACGCATGAGATAGTACGTAGGTGCCCACGGGTCACGTACGAGACGTGTGGGCACGAGACGCCCACGGGTCACATACGAGGCATAGTGAGTTACGTGCGCGGCACGCGATTGCTGAAAACATCAGCAAAAGAAGGGGCTAAGCCTTCAGATTTGGAGTTGAACTCATGAACATGAATTGGATGTGAATTTGGAGTTAGACTCTAAAAGATTTGGATTTGGGGTTAAACTCTTTTGAGAATTTGGGTTTTGAAGTTGAACTCCTCAAAAATCTTTGGAGATGATCAAAATGGATTCATTTCTTCTCCTTTGAGCCTTGGATCCTCCCAAAGTGGGACTTTTGGAAATGGACATTCTTCCTCCTCCTCTTTTTTTGCTGGGTCTAAGGGAAATGAATATTGTTTTTTACTTTATTATCCATGTTGCCTTATATAGGTTTACAAATTTACATATAGCATTTTGAGCTTTACAAAATGGCATTTTGTCCATCTCAAGCCTCATGTGCTTATTTTTTTTTTGCACATGACGCATGAGCTTTACAAAATTTTGGGTTTTTGCCAATTTATTTTATATTCATGCATGAAAATTTTCTTCTTGGCATGAGAAGGCTGAACTTTTCATGTTCGGGTCCGACTTGGGCATGGACCCACTTGATTTGAAGTTGACTTTGATTTTAATTTGGTAAACCGTAAAGTGATTTTTGACTCCAAGAGTCAAAATTATACGCTAAATTCAAATTATGTCTCAACTTTTCATCTAAAGTAGCTGACCAATTCAACGCCATTTGGGTACGGTTTGAGGAACTGCAAACTAGGTCACCACAAAGCAAATTTTAAAAAGGAGAAGAAAAGACATTCTTGAACGCAATGCACTTGGTTCCTGTCCCAAATGCGTAAATTTGACATCTAAATTTACCATTAAGATAAGCACACGAGTTCATCTTTGCCCCTAAAATTCACTACATCTTGTACCAAATTGAAAATCATGAATTGCTCAACAACTAGTTGTGTCTTTCCACAGACTATTCAATGAAATAAACCAAAGCTGGTGAACCCGCAATTTCCCCTCGTGTTTGGAATTGATTTGACTTTTGATTGAGCTTATAGGGTCGAGATTTTAGAGATATATGAGAATTGTACTTCCACAAAGGAAATATCATAACAAAACTTAAGTATGTTCAAACTAATGAGTAAATCAAAGCTAGAGCATTTTCCCATTCAAGACAAAAGCTAAGCAAATAAGACGAGGGAAAAAAAATTCTTGGCAACCCAAATTAAGCTAGACTTATTGTTATTGTATCCTTGACTCCCAAATCCACATACTAATGAATATAACTTCGAAGGCAGGGGAACTCAAAATTCTTACTCATCTCTGAAGCGATCACCACCTCTCTTCTTGCTCTCTATTCCTGCATCCAAAATCAAAGCTTTAAATTAGATCAAGTTTATCTACAAGCTTGAAACTAAATTCTCATTTTTTTTTATTTTTTTGGGTTTTCGGCAAAAGTGATTTTTCTTAAATAAAGGGTATATCAAAAAAATGTAATTAAAAGCTGTTGTTCAAAATTTTGGGTTAGGAACTTAGGTTCAACCTCTTCAATTTATTAAATGAAACAAAGAATAATGCGTAGAGCTCAAGCTGAAATTTAGAAGCCAGGATCAGAGCTAATTGGTTATCAAACCCCACACAAATCACAAATAAATCCCTGAAACAAAAAATTAAGAATTCACAACAGGTATCTTGATAAGCTTTCGAAGATCATTAACACAAACTCACATCGATTTCGAAAGTAAAAGATCAAAAAAAAATTTCAAAATTCAAAAATTGCCTCTTTTAACCTTTCGAAAGGGATTGGGGAAACTCGCGGGCAAGGGTTAGGGTTTCGAAATCCCACAAATGGGTGGAAACAGAAAGCTGGAGACCCCCAGATTAGGAAAAATTTCTAGGAGCAGGAGGAGAAGATCGAAAAAGAGAGAGCAAAACAACAGAAAAGAGGGGGAAAAGTTTGATATTTTTGGGAGATACAAAGCAACGAGGCGGCCCTTATACTAGGCCTGAATGATTTTGATAAAACGATTCAATACACCTAAAGCCCAGGCCTTCTGGTTCAGGTTCAGCTTCAGGTTCAGTAACAAAATCCATACCCGTATTTGGCAAAATCCTATAAGGACACGACTCGGATTATAAAGTGATGAATACGGATTCAGATAAATACCTACAAAAAGAGAAAAGTTTTGCTGCATGAGTTATGCGTAGAGTTTCATCCAGCTCCGGATATTTTACGAATACGCGTATGATTTTTGTATCTAGTCATATAATGGATATCGACACTCATGTGCGCGCGAGCGCACACACTGGATACAGAAATTGATATGGATATCTGGATATTTACATTCGAATACCGATACGAATATCTGCAACATTAAAAGAATATACATCATTTTAAATCAATTTATCCGTTAATAATGCTTATCTAAACCATACATTTTTACTTATATTATATGTTATTTTTAAAAGCATTTTGACATATTATATCATCACATTTGTTTTAAAATATATTCGCTAGTAATATTTATAGTATATTATATTCATTTACATGTATATTTGTCTTTTTTCAAATATTTTAAGTAATCATGTTAAAAAATATTCAATGAAGTACACAGTTTTATCTTAAATCTTTTTTGTACTTAATTGCATCCGTTTTTTGTACTTAATATATGACTTGGATTTTCTATAATTACCAGAATAATTATAAAAGAAAAACTTGTATAATATTATTTTTATAATCTAATTAGATATGTTATGACAAACTTGTAATGATTTATTATTTTTTTAGGGCGATGCTTGAGAAGTCATTGACTGTGTCGATATCTATAAGCAACCTGCATTTGATCATCCATCGCTTCGGAGTCACACGATTCGGGTAATTTTCCTTTAAAAGAACTTTAAATTCAATGGTTAAAATTCTTAGCCAATCTCAAGAACTGCTAAATAAATGTCAAACGGAAATTCTATGGCATCATCTTACTAATAGCTTTCACTTCATTTTAAGGGCTTGTTTGCTTGTCCAAAAGTAACAGAAAATCCGGAAGTACTCTTGAAGTAGCTTCTAAATTTATGCCATGGAAATAGACCTAAATCTTAATCTGAATGTTTGTTTGTATATTTTTTTGAAGATTGAAACGGAAAAATGAAATAACTTCCTATATTTCTTTACTAAGCAAAACAAACAAAAAAAATTACCTTTTTAATAGTAATAAATTACTACATTTTAGAAGAAATAAATAGAAGCATGGAATAATTAATTATTTTTCTCGTTCCTTGTGCTCCATGGTTAGCTCCAATCCAAAATGAAAGGAAATTTTTTTTGAAAACAGCCATGCCACATATGATCCATATTATCGCTTTGAAGTAACTTTTAAGTTTTACTTCTGTCAAACCAAACAACTAAAATACTTGAAATAGGCTTACTTTCGGTAATTCAATAATACTTTTGTGTGAACAAACATGTCCTAAATCAATATGGTTTTAAAAGAAGTAATTATCCAAAAGATCGATGCAAATTTCTACCATAGGTTCTATACACAACAATAAGGCAAATTTTACTGAACACCATCGAATTTTCAGAGTTTTTGAGATACTATTGAATTTTTAAAACATAAAAACCTCATTAAAGGACATTTTCGTAAAACAAAAAGTGAAATGTATTTTTGTCAAAAATGATATATTCCATTCATTTTTAATCTACTCAATTTATCCACAAGATTGTTTGGAGTTATTCAGTCCAATTGTGAATTACACGACTTAAGTAAACTAACAATTATAGAGAACATTGATAGTTCAGAAGGTTTTATATCATTTTTAAAGTGCAATGGTGTTATATAAAAAAAAACCAAAAAGAGAAAGTAAAGTTTACCCCTACAACTATATAAAAAATCATTTCAGATATAATCTATTCAGATTTCATACAATTACACTCACATTAAAAAAAGATAATATTATATATGTAATATGATAAACCGCTCATAAAAGAGAAAGAGGTATCAGCGAGTTTGTGTCTTAAGAAACAAAAACCTGATCACAGTTATATGCATACAACCTCGACGATCGAATAACATTTCTCAATAATAATGCTCATGTATTACTTTTCTTTTCTGATGGAACCTAACTTCATCCCAAATAGTATCCGTGGAAATTTAAGGTTTAAAACTTGGAATTGCCCACATGGTACAATACCAATCCGGAGAGCTCTAGAAAGCGACATTCTAATTAGAGCCTCCTTTCTAGAGCAAGATCTCGCAAATTTTGGGGGAAAACTTAGTCCAATTGGACCTCATTATGATGTTGATGTTGATGATCGTGCTTCTCACGTGGTACGTACATTGCACGCCCGATTATATATCAATTCTATAAGCTAAATTGGTTTTCAAACTGATTTATGATTGATCTAATCTGTATTGGACTTGATAAATATTGTCATTTGCACGCAGTATGCCATAGTTTATCACAAGGGAGGGCCCTACCTTGGATCTAATGCTAACGTAAACTTGTGGAATCCAAACTCCGAACCCACTGACTCTGTCGCCGAATGACAATCGTGAAGCCAAACATAAATGATAAAGAGAATAAACAAAATCACTGGCAAGTAGAAAATACGAGAACTTACAAATAGACGAAGGCGAAGGTGAAGTTTTATTAATAATCAATTTCGGAGGAGTACAAAAGCGGACGATTACAAATCCCTCAAACAAAACCCGAGATCTCACAAACAAAAGGGTTCTCTCAAATAACAAAAAACTATCTCAAAAAACTCTCTCTAGGACTACTACAAAATTTTTAATTTATAGCATACAAAAGTTTTCCCCAAAAATTTAATTTATTTTTGACCAGCCCAATACGACAAACGTCTGCAGAAGGACTGCGCAGACATCTGCCTAAATATCATCAAAACTCCAGAGTGTTACCAGACGTCTGAACAAGGATGTTCACATGTCCGGTCTTCACGACTTCATAAGACCAAAGTGCTCGCATGCGTCTGACCCTCATCAAGACATACGTCAGCCTAAACCATGCTCGCGCATATAGCGCACAGGCAGACGTCTGGAGCTAAAGATCCAGACGTCTATTTTGTAGATAATGTTAAATCTTCATATAGCTTCACGATAATGCCGGATCGTAGGAAATGAATATGGGTCGAATGTGAGGCACACATAACAAATCTTCACCTTACGTCGCATTTCACAAACTCCTCCAACAAAACTAATAACATCTCCACCTTCACCACAAAATCCGTAAACGGCTCAATGAGTGTGACACACTCCAATTAAGTTCAAGCAATACTCAAACTTAACAACCGAGAGAGACTTCGTCAATATGTCGGCCGGATTATCCGCTGTGCCAACCTTCTTCACAATAATCTCTTCTTTTTCAACGACTTCATGTACAAACCAGTACCTCACATCAGTGTGCTTTGTCCTCTCATGATGTATCTGATCTTTTGTCAAGTGAATCACGCTTTGGCTATCACAGTAGACTATCATGATATCTTTTTGAATACTAAGTTCCGAAATTATTCCCTTCAATTAGATCGCGGCCGCAACAATGGCCATATACTCCGCCTCCGTCATAAACAATGCAACCGTAGGCTGTAACGAAATACGCCAACTGATAGTACATCCTCCCAAGGAGAATACATAACCGACGATCGATTTTCGTCTGTCGAGATCATCCAAATAATCGAAATCGCTGAATCCAACCAAATTGTCGTTATTTCTTCCAAACACCAACCCTACGTCAGACGTACCTCGCAGATATCGTAATATACATTTCACTATCTACCAATGGCCTTTACCAGGAGAATCTATATAGCAACTAACAACACTAACATCATGTGAAATATCGGGTAGTGTACAAATCATGGCATACATAATACTGCCTAACGCATTCGCATATAAAACATTTGACATATATTTAATTTTATCCTCTGTTTGCGGTGATGAACAAGCTGAAAGTTTAAGATGAGATGTTGTTGATAAAATTATAATACCATAAGTGCATGGCTCGTTTGTAGCAACCGTGTAAGTACGGGTCGATCCCATAGGAAAGACCGTTAGTTAATTATTTGCTCAATCAGATTAAAAATAAAAATCTAGTTTTTATACTTAAAAATTAAAAAGATAATTTTTATCACTTTAAAATTACAATAGCAGATAAGATTAATTAAATTTAATGATAAAAGGGCATATCTAGGATGTTGAATCTTCTAAACTAGTTATAATGGAAATCTGCATAAGTTCGTAATTTTACAATCTATAATCTAGTTTGAAAGTATAGATTATATGGAGTTTGATCCTATAGAACCTATCAAGTTCGTAAGTTTATAAAAACACGGGTTTTAATATTCAAGTTAAATCTAAATATGATCTTACTCATCCTATGTATAGGTTATGAGCATTGCTAAATAACCTATCAAAGTGATCTAGAAAAATTAATCTATGTTCATTATACATTTATCTTTTAAGTGTATCTATTTAGAATAATAATTTATACGATTGATCTTTCTGCTTGTCTAGATTCATCCCACCCTACACATGTTAATATTTAGCTACTCATACTAAAATTAACGACATAAGAATTGCATAAATTAAAAGGAGGAAATATGATTAAAAATAAAAGTAAGTAAAAAAAACAAGAAAGAATAAATTGCAAAAAGCATTAAAATAAAAATACAAACTTGAGAACTTGATCTTTTACTCCACCATGCATGAAAAGAAAAGAATTACATTTATTTTGGTGGCTAAAAACTAAACCTAAGGTACAAGATGGCTCTATTATTTTCAGAGACCTTATATTTATAGAGTTATATCAAAAAACCCTAAATCTAAAAAAATAGAAGCCGCACATTAAATTTCGATGGTAGATCTTGATTTTTGGCCGAAATTTCTTCTATTTTCCTTCAATTTTTTATGAGATCTTCTGATTTGATTTGGGTAGTTTTGATCACATAAAATCTCGAGTACCTTTCCGTCTCTCTGCAGTTGTGTGGATTCTCAATATATTATCAAATTAGGCTGATATGATTGCTGATTTTTATTTGATTTTGGCCTCTTAATTTGATTTAGATTCTTGATTTGGCCGTATTTAAATCTGCAAGCAAATATTTAATAGCATGTATTTATTTAGGAAAATATTTAAACCCATTAACTCAAAAATATCCATTTATTATTTTAAAATACATATAAAGTATTTTAACAGATAACTCCATAAATATTCTTAAATTATAATTAATGGCATTTATTAATTAACAAAAGATAGGAAAAAAGATAGTAAAAAATAGGCAATAAATGTGCCGATCAAATACCTCCACACCCAACTTTTGCTTGTCCTCGAGTAAAACTTAAAAAAATAAAAATTATAAAAAGGAAAAAGAAAAACTAGATAAATCCTAGCCCATTTTCGCAGGCTTCGCGATTGCACATAGCATATTCAACAAGTCGTTAAATCTTTAGATGTCGCTAATAGGAGGAGTGTTGTCTCCTAAGGGTTTTCAGTGAATTACACCCACAAAATTCGTAAAGAGAAGAAAAGAAACACAAGAAAATGAAAATTAGGAAAAAAACTCCAAAAATATCTCGAAAGTTTGTAAAGTCGTAAGCTTTCTTGAGTTTTCATCTTAAACTTTAGTCTCTAATTTAGGATTTCTATCATCTTTAATTGAATATTCAGTTCTATTTTTCACTCCGCCTTTCCACTGATTTTCGTTCCTACACATCTTGTGATCATGCAATAGTTTTTTAGTTAAAAACTCCTATTCAAACCATCATATCTCTGTTTACTCCCCTAACTCAAACTTTACAGCTAATAACTTTTATTTATTTATTTATACTTATTTTGAAACTAGTCCTTTATCAACTACCAATAGTAGTAGTAAACCAAGATTATTCTTCCACGGAGAACCGCGAGAACTTTTAACTCGGAAAGAACACTTACTTGACGGGGGTGTTAGAAAGAGACATATCCACACACATTTACGCCCTAACTAGAAAGAGAAATTTTTATATTTATACTTTTTAACCACCTTTCGGCGTGAGCATCGAATGCTTCTAGAGACACGAATTCCCAGTTACTTTGTGAAGAAAAATATTTTATTTATATGATATATTTTTTTATTAGATGTATCATCTAAGATAGAAAATTCACGGAGATATTCAGGTCATCCTATTCATCCTATAACCAAAGATGTGTATGTGTAAATAAGGTGTGAATTCATTACGATCAAGCTAAATATGGGTTATTTTTCAGACATAATATTTATTAAAGACTTCGATACTTTCCTTTCATATTAATTTCACTTCAAAATTAGACTCAAAATTACTTATTTCCAAACAAACTAATTTAATCTCACGAACATTCTTCCTTCCTCTTTTCTATTCTTTATTTCTTTCTCTCTCTTTTATTGTTATTTTTTATTCTTTTATTTAATAAAAGAAAAGCAAAATAACCTAAAATAATATAAAGAAATCTAAAAATAACCTACCCCCCACACATAAGCTAGACTTATCCTCAATGTCATCCAGCTCGAGTGTGTTAACCTTATTTTCCAAAAGTTATGAGCCAAGAAAATATACCTGTGAAGCCCACACCAATAGATGTCCCGGCCCATATGGCCCATAAACGCATAAATGGACACAATACACATCATCAAACAATCTTCACCTTGGCTTGAATTCATAGCCCAACATCCAAGAGATACACCGTTCTCGTAATCCGCTCTATAGATGCACGTGCACCTTGCTCCACCGGCAAGAAATATCTCATCTTGTCATCACTGTCTCCACCATGAGCATTATGATCAACTCAACCTGCCCTGCACGAACAATCTTCGATCTCTCACGAGTACACATGATCACTATACCGTACTCTCCCTCCAAGTACTCATGATCACTATACCGCAGTCTACACTGTACTCTCCTCAAGAGTAACAGGACTAGATAACATACCGTGCATCGGATTCTCATGATCATCTCCTTGCTCTACTTCGGACCAACCTCAGGACCATCTCCGAAACAAACTCGATGACGTACTCACCGCGTGTCAACCATGTCTGCACAAACCATGCATCTATCAACCACAAGAACTCATCACACACGATAGTACTCCATCGATTTCGATCAACCTCCAATCTTCCCAATCGTCATAGACAATGCAACCGTAGGCTGTAACGAAACACGCCAACTGATAGTACATTCTCCCAAGAAGAATACATAACCGGCGATCGATTTTCGTCTGTCAAGATCACCCGCATAATCGAAATCGCTGAATCCAACCAAATTATCGTTATTCCTTCCAAACACCAACCCTACGTCAGACTTACCTCGCAGATATGTAATATGCATTTCACTGTCTACCAATGGCCTTTATCAGGAGAATCTATATAGCGACTAACAACACTAACAGCATGTGAAATGTCGGGTAGTGTACAAATCATAGCATACATAATATTGCCCAACGCATTCGCATATAAAACATTTAACATATATTTAATCTTAACCTCTGTTTGCGGTGATGAACGAGCTGAAAGTTTAAGATGAGATGTTGTTGATAAAATTATAATACCGCAAGTGCATGGCTCGTTTGTAGAAACCGTGTAAGTACGGGTCGATCCCATAGAGAAGACCGTTAGTTAATTATTTGCTCAATCAGATTAGAAATAAAAATCTAGTTTTTATACTTAAAAATTAAAAAGATAATTTTTATCACTTTAAAATTAAAATAGTAAATAAGATTAATTATATTTAATGACGAAAGGGCATATCTAGGATGTTGAATCTCCTAAACTAGTTATAATGGAAATTTGCATAAATTATAATCTTAAACTTCGTATTTTTACAACCTAAAGTATACATTATATGGATTTTGATCCTATATAACCTATCAAGCTATCTAGTTCGTAAGTTTATAAAAACACAGTTTTTAATATTCTAATACAAGTTAAATCTAAATATGATCTTACTCATCCTAAGTATAGGTTATGAGTATTGCTAAATAATCTATCAAATTGATCTAGAAAAATCAATCTATGTTCATCATACATTTATCTTTTAAGTGTATCTTTTTAGAATAATAATTTATACGATTAATCTTTCTGCTAGTCTAGATTCATCCTATCCTAGACATGTTAAAATTTAGCTACTCATACTAAAATTAACGACATAAGAATTGCATAAATTAAAAGGAGGAAATATGATTAAAAATAAAAGTAAGTAAAAGAAAAAAAAGAAAGAATAAATTGCAAAAAGCATTAAAATAAAAATACAAACTTGAGAACTTGATCTTCTACTCCACCATGCATGAAAAGAAAAGAATTACATTTCTTTTAGTGGCTAAAAACTAAACCTAAGGTACAAGATGGTTCTATTATTTTCAGAGACCTTATATTTATAGAATTATATCAAAAAACCCTAAATCTAAAAAAATAGAAGCCGCACATTAAATTTCGACGGCAGATCTTGATTTTTGGCTGCTAAATCGTGGTGAAATTTCCTCTGTTTTCCTTCAATTTTTTATGATATCTTCTGGTTTGATTTGGGTAGTTTTGATCATATAAAATCTCGAGTACCTTTCCGTCTCTCTGCAATTGTGTGGATTCTCAATATATTATCAAATTAAGCCGATATGATTGCTGATTTTTATTTGATTTTGGCCTCTTAATTTGATTTAGCTTCTTGATTTGGCTGTATTTAAATATGCAAGCAAATAGTTAATAGCATCTATTTATTTAGGAAAATATTTAAACCAATTAACTCACAAATATCCATTTATTATTATTTAAAATACATATAAAATATTTTAACAGATAACTCCATAAATATTCTTAAATTATAATTAATAGCATTTATTAATTAACAAAAGATAGGGAAAAAGATAGTAAAAAATAGGCAATAATGTGCCGATCAAATACCCCCACACCCATCTTTTGCTCGTCCTCGAGTAAAACTTAAAAAAATAAAAATTTTAAAAAGAAAAAAGAAAAACTAGATAAATCCTAGCTCACTTTCGCAGGCATCGCGATTGCACTTAGCACATTCAACAAACCGTTAAATCTTTAGACGTCGCTAGTAGGAGGAGTGTTGTCTTCTAAGGGTTTTCAGTGAATTATACCCACAAAATTCGTAAAGTGAAGAAAAGAAACACACGAAAATGAAAATTAGGAAAAAAACTCCAAAAATATCTCGAAAGTTTGTAAAGTCATAAGCTTTCTTGAGTTTTCATCTTAAACTTTAGTCTCTAATTTAGGATTTCTATCATCTTTAATTGAATACTCAGTCCAATTTTTCACTCCACCTTTCCACTGATTTTCGTTCCTACATACCTTGTGATCGTGCAATAGTTTTGTAGTTAAAAAACTCCTATTCAAACCATCATATTTCTGTTTACTCCCCTAACTCAAACTTTACAGCTAATAACTTTTATTTATTCATTCATACTTACTTTGAACTAGTCCTTTATAAACTACTAATAGTAGTAGTAAACCAAGATTATTCTCCCACGGAGTACCGCGATAACTTTTAACTCAGAAAGAACACTTACTTGGCAGGGCTGTTAGAAAGAGACATATCCACACACATTAACCCTTTAACTAGTTTGTAGAAATTTTTATATTTATACTTTTTAACCACCTTTCGGCGTGAGCATCGAATGCTTCTAGAGACACGAATTCCCAGCTACTTTGTGAAGAAAAATATTTTATTTATATGATATATTTTTTTATTAGATGTATCATCTAAGATAAAAAATTCACGGAGATATTCAGGTCATCCTATTCATCCTATAACCAAAGACGTGTATGTGTAAATAAGGTGTGAATTCATTACGATCAAGCTAAATATGGGTTATTTTTCAGACGTAATATTTATTAAAGACTTCGATACTTTCCTTTCATATTAATTTCACTTCAAAATTAGACTCAAAATTACTTATTTCCAAACAAACTAATTTAATCTCACGAACATTCTTCCTTCCTCTTTTCTATTCTTTATTTCTTTCTCTCTCTTTTATTGTTATTTTTTATTCTTTTATTTAATAAAAGAAAAGAAAAATAACCTAAAATAAAATAAAGAAATCTAAAATAACCTATCCCCACACCTAAAGCTAGACTTATCCTCAATGTCATCCAGCTCTGGTGTGTTAACCTTATTTTCCAAAAGTGTTGAGCCAAGAAAATATACCTGTGAAGCGTTCTAGCTCATTAAGCTCCAAATCTCAAGTTTTAGCTTTTCATGCACCTATAATGGAAGGTATATGAGGAGCTTATGGGACCCAAACCTTTATGGTTTTATAGGGGTTAGACTTGAGGACCTATTTCAAATTTGCAAGTAGATGGAAATTTCGTTTCAAATCACAAACATATGCAGAATGACCATTTGCACCACAATAATGATAAGTGTGATTAGGTGCATGCATGGGACTCGAACTATCAACATGCATATGATGTGTATGATGAGCATGATTTTGAAGAGTTTGTTTTGTATAGGGAAATGCATGTGAATGAACATTTGATTTTGTATGGACATACTTATGAGCATTCATTTTATTAGAAGAGGGTTGAACTAATTTAGAAAAAGATTTTTGAGAATTTGAAAAATTCATAGCAATATCTTTTCCATTTAAAAATTTCATTCCCATACTGGATGGAGGAATAATCTTTACTTTTCCTTTTGAATATTTATCAAGAGAAACCGTCAAATCATGATTTTTTTAAGAGAAAGATTTTCATTTTTCAAAATCTCTTGAGATTGAACAGAGAATTTCAAGGAATCAAGTTCACTCTTAAAAGTTAATCTCAAGTTTTTATGTTCATTTCTCAAGAAAGCATAAGATAAAACCAAGTTTTCATTTTCATTTTTATGTTCATTTTAAAAGTCTCAAAAAATTTCGAATGATTTCAAATTTCAACAGAAACTCATTCTTCTCTTGTTTTCTTTTTTGTTTCAAAGCAGCCAAAAGTTTTTGAAAGACTCTCAAATTTTGAATACAACTCACTTTTTTTCATTTTTCAGTTTATCAATCGAAATATCATGAGAGCAAGAAAGTGCATTAATTTTGGCTAACAATTCATCATTTATGAGTTTTAAAGATTCATTTCTAGAAATCAATTCTGTGTTTTCTAATTTTAAGGACGAGTTTTTTTCTTTAAGAAACTCATTTCTAAAAATCAATCCGTTCTTTTCAATTTCAAGTTTTTCATTTAAAGCGGTAACAGAATCTGACACGTTGAGTTTTTCAATCAGATCGTTATTTATACCAATTAAAAGCTCGCACTTTGAAAACAAATCATTTTTCTCTTGTTTGAGAATGCTATTCCTAGATGCAAGGGCATTATATGAAAGTTGATCACGAGTAAGATTATGATTATCAAAAGATGTCGTGCTCACACTATCATGATCAAAAGAAATCTCACATGGCTTGGTAGAAATTGATGGTATATCATTGTTTGTAAAATGTTGAAATACACATATCGTTTCTACATGATTTTTTTCTATGATGTATTCTCCATAACTTTGTTCCAACACACCAAATATCATAAGTTGACTCGAAATACGAAACACTCATACGAATTTTACAATCTAAAACACTCCGTAAAATATTTATAACTTCTTCGTTCAAGAAAACCAATATTCGTTCACTCATATTTCATGTCGTTTTTTCTCCAATATTTCTAAGAAAAGCATGCTCATTTTCAATGATTTCCCAAAAATCTTTATCAAGTGAGTCAAGAAATTCTTTTATTATTATTTTCCATCCTAAAAAATCATTCCCGTCAAAGTGCGGAGAATAAATAGCAGCATCCATTTTTGTTTTAAAATATAAATCCTAACTAAGCACACCAAACAATCAAATCCTAATCAAGTAGAGTGAACCTAAACCTAAACAACTCCTAAGTTAACCGTTAAGCTGGCTAAACCCAAAGTAGACTAACCAGTCAGCCAGGTAAGTGCCAGATGAGTGAGAGGTATCCACTATACGAATCACCGAAATAGCGGGCCTAATTAAGTAAACCACTTGCCTTAGTCACACTTTCCTAGACACCAACTGATTAGACCCCTCGAAATATTAGTTATCTTAAAAGCAAACTTTTCCTAATGAGCTATGTGAATCCTTAGGGTTTTAAGTTTAATCGATTTTAATTAGAGACTTAAGTTCATGCAATATGGAAGATGATTTGTGGGCCAAGGAAGGGTGATGGAATCCCCACCTTATTTTTTAGGTTTATGATTTGCCCTTAAAATATTTTAAGTATGAGTACAACAAATCAAATCAAATCCAATCAAATCTAATTAGAAAATATAAATATTTTTTAGCGGTGCAAAGAAATCCTGCAAGAACAGAGAAGAGAAATATTAAGATTGAAAGAGAAAATATGCAAGAGTACTCACCAAATCCAAATTTTTGCAGAGATCTCCCTTGTTTCTTGCCGCTTCTTTGAAAATCTGAAATCTAAAAAACTAAACTAAAGATAATTATTAATATGAAGAACAAATAAAACTAAAACCGTCTTCCCCGGCAACGGCGCCAAAAACTTATTGATAAAATTATAATATCGCAAGTGCATGGCTCGTTTGTAGCAAGCGCGCAAGTACGGGTCGATCCCACAGGGAAGACCGTTGGTAAATTATTTGCTCAATCAGATTAAAAATAAAAATCTAGTTTTTATACTTAAAAATTAAAAAGATGATTTTTACCACTTTAAAATTAAAATAGCAAATAAGATTAATTAAATTTAATGATAAAGAGGAATATCTGAAATGTTGAATCTCCTAGACTAGTTATAAAGGAAATCTGCATAAATCATAATTTTAAAATTACCTATGATCTAGTTTGAAAGTATAGACTATATGGACTTTGATCTTATATAACCTATCAAGCTATCTAGTTCGTAAGTTTATAAAAACACGGTTTTTAATATTCTAATACAAGTTAAATCTAAATATGATCTTACTCATCCTAAATATAGGCTATGAGTATTACTAAATAACCTATCAAAGTGATCTAGAAAAATTAATTTATGTTCATCCTACATTTATCTTTTAAGTGCATCTTTTTAGAATAATAATTTATACAATTAACCTTTCTGCTAGTCTGCATTCATCCTATCCTAGACATGCTAATATTTAGCTACTCATACTAAAATTAACGACACAAGAATTACATAAATTAAAAGGAGGAAATATGATTAAAAATAAAATCAAGTAAAAGAAAAACAAGAAAGAATAAATTGCAAAAAACATTAAAATAAAAATACAAACTTGAGGACTTGATCTTCTACTCCACCATGCATAAAAAGAAAAGAATTACATTTCTTTTGGTGGCTAAAAACTAAACCTAAGGTAGAAAATGTCTCTGTTATTTTCAGAGGCCTTATATTTATAGAGTTACATCAAAAACCCCTAAATCTAAATAAATAAAAGCCACACATTATTTCGACGGCAGATCTTGATTTTTGGCTGCTAAATCGCGGTGGAATTTCCTTCGTTTTCCTTTAATTTTTTTATGAGATCTTCTGGTTTGATTTGGGTAGTTTTGATCACATAAAATCTCGAGTATTTTTTAGTTGTGTGGATTGTTAATATGTTATCAAATTAGGCTGATATGATTGCTGATCTTTATTTGATTTTGGTCTCTTAATTTGATTTTACTTCTTGATTTGGCTGTATTCAAATCTGCAAAATATCTCAAACAAATATTTAATAGTATCTATTTATTTAGGAAAATATTTAAACCAATTAACTCACAAATATCCATTTATTATTATTTAAGATACATATAAAATATTTTAACAGATAACTCTATAAATGTTCTTAAATTATAATTAATGGCATTTATTAATTAACAAAAGACAGGGAAAAAGATAGTAAAAAATAAGCAATAAATGTGTCGATCAGCTGCCAACGGAGTACTTACAGGTTTAGCGTCTGCCATGCTGAAATGCTCCAAAACTTTCTCAACATATCGCTCTTGAGACAAGCAAAACTTTTCTCTTTTGCGATCACACTTTATCTCCATATTAAGGAGTTTCTTGGCCGCTTCCAAATCCTTGGTCTCAAACTTGCCTTTCAACTGTTCCTTTAAATTCTGAATATCACCCATATACCTTATTTCTATCAACATATCAATATAAAATATCAAGTATATGAAAGAACCATTTGCGAGCTTCTTCGAATATACACAACTATCGCCTATACTTCTCATGAACCCAATATCTATCATGAAAGAGTCAAACTTCTTATACCAATGTCTAGATGACTGTTTCAAATCGTAGAGAGACTTCTCTAGCAAACTGGTGGGAACTTAAGCGCATTAGCAAACTAATTTTAGAAGACGACAATATGGATTTCAAAAATCTCTAGTATGCTAAACTTCTAAAACCATGAATCGAACTAAAGATTTAGAACTTGCTAACAAAAACTAGTGAGCTATGCTAATCTACTATGTATAGAATACTCACATCCTCAAGTTTTCTTCAAGAGCTCTAATGTAGTGGATTCTAGCATGCTCTCAAGAGCTCCGGATCAAACTTGCAAGTCGGTCTTCCTTTGCCGAAGATGTTCTACCAGAGAGAACCGATCCAAGCTCTTGCTTCACCTAGTGAAGCAACCGACGCTCCAAGCTCGCTATGAATGGAGAGTGGGGATGTAGGAATTTTCCACTTTCTTTTTCTCTCAAATCTAAGCTCAAGAGAGCAAGTGTAGAAGGAGGAGGAGGTAAGGAAAAATAGCCATGAGCATGTGTTGATAGCAAGGGAATATGATAGAATGAAGAATGAAAATAATAGAATGGCTTCCTAATTTTTTTTTGAACCATATAAATAAAAATCTCATAACCATTTGTAATAAAATAATGAAGCACATTCCTCTCTACATGTCTTCAATCATGCTCAATGCCACCTCACACTCCACTCTATTTTATGAATATTCATAAATGAATATTCACAAATGACGTGTCCATCTTCTAGAATAAATTCTGTATAAATACATAATACAATCCGATATATGTATCGAAATACATATATGCGTATCCGTATAAAAATATGAATAGACAAGAGAGAAAATGAATAGTGAACAATAATACTAGAATATATATTATATATATATATAATTAAATCAAAACTTGATTTAATAATCCAGCTTAATCCTAAACCGCTAGTATTATCAACTGTCTGATTAAAGTCCGTGTAGCATGTACACATATTTAATCGGACAACTGTATATACCAACATACGCCATCTACATCATATCGCCTGAACCGGGAAACCCCTCTGTGTGGGACTCTAAAGACTCAACAATACGCTGGTGGTGGGTTTAATTACAAGCACGTCAACGGCACTAACTGTACGTAACGACTACCCAGGTATTGAGCGAAAGGAAGGCCGATGAGCAAACTCATCCGTTCCTCTACTGAGCCTGTCTGTGACAATCTCCATACAGTCCGGTATGTTCATCTAAGAGTATTGCATATCGGGTCTAGAGAGTGGATAAAGTCAGACCCCTAATAACGCGATAATTCGTGTCGGTGTGAAGCCCATCATCCACTGAGAAACTACTGATCCAAATCAGTAATTCTCGTACACCTTGGCCAAGGATTTCTGGTGATGGCCATCAATGCACAACGCGACATCAACCCTTAATACCGGGAGAGGCGAATCTCTGACAATCCGCTCACTGTCTCTATGTGGCTCGGGACTGTACCCAACTAAAACCTGTTTGCACGACTCCTTTGAGCCGTGGTAGGGTAGTAATCAAAGCATAGTGGGAACTATCATGAGACAAATGACGATCTCAGGTCGACAGACTAATCTGTACTCATGTCAGCTAAGAACTACTATCTGATAATAGGTATAATACCATCTAGCATGTTTCCGGCGAGTCTGTCCAGTATACTCACCTTCAGTGAGCACCTATATATTATCTCAAATGATCTACTGACACCAATGGCTTGTGAGACCGGACACTGCCCCTCGTCGGGGTCTCGAAAAGTATATAGTAGTCTACTTCGGAGTATCGATGCCCAGTCTCAATACTTCCTCGACTAGGGACATTTAAGAATGTGCTTATGGACCACCCAACTCCCATGTATATGATCGCCATCATAATACTGATAGTTAAGAAAGAATTCTATGGGCTTTATTAACATATAATAGTGATATGTAATACCACATAATGCATATACATGATGATAAAGTCAAACCAGATAGTATACTATCATCTCGAGTAAGACTGTTCTACCCGTATATGTCCCCCCTCAATCATCATAATCGCCTGCCTGCAATTACAATAATTGACTTGAGGGCACTATATCCAACAATCTCCTACTTGCACTTAAGGTTAATTATTGCAGTGTCGTATACTCACAGCCTGTGTGCTATCGAACACCAAACTTCTCTACTAATTAGTTTCGCAAATTATGTTTGCGAGACATTCGCGTTCGAGAAATAGCCACAGTGAATGGATTTTCTCCAATATTTCTATCTTTATCTCTCTATATCTCAACTTCGCAGAGAAAAACTATCTCCCGAAATGAGCGATACATTTCTTAGAATTTGTCTGGATATCTGATTGGACCAAGTTTATAAATGAACTCCAAATCTAAAAAACTTCTTAGACCGTATTTTCTACTGAATTTAATCATTATCCTGTGCCATACCTTACTCAATATCCGCTTAGAACCCCTGTCCAACATACTATCCCTCAGAAGAGGGTAAACTTTAATTCTGACAGTCACTCTGTCATTCAGGTCACCTTGGAAGCCTAAAATGATAACCGCCTCCTGAAGAAGGCTGTCGTTACCATATATCAAGAATATACTAAGAATATCCTCTTATGTTCATAACTGCTTCCTAATATTTCTCCAGGATTGGATTAATATATGCTTATTGAAGCTAGTGCAAAAACAATATCTGGTACTTGACAAAATATGATTGACTCAATTGCCTAAGCAAGTGATATGTCATTTATGCAAATCTTCCCTCATCAGTCTAGAAGACATCTCTTTAGAGAGAGTGACTCCATCACTTGCGGGTACACCACCACGCCAGGAGTCGTCCATTCTAAACCACTTTAGAATAGTGTCAAAGTACCCGATTTGAGACACTTCCCAAATTTAGATCTAAAACTATAGATTTAGTCACCAGAATCCCTGATATTTTATCCAGATCCTATGTGGAGAAATAGCTTGTGACAACCACAGTATAACCGATCGTAGTATAGAATATCACTTCCTATAAGGAGTATGTCATCCAAATAGCAGGACTTCACTCCCTACTACCTTCTTATCAGGTCCATCTGTTGTTTTGATAAAGTCAAACTCTATGAATGTCACATAAAAAATAGACGATCTATCTCCGCTATACTAGTTTTAGTCTATAAATATACGTAAGCTACTGGCCCACCACGCTTCCGCCGCTCCCACTGACTACAACAACCCTCTGGCAGAGTCATATACACGTGCACTTCTAAAGCTAATTTAGAACGACGTTATATTCATCCACCTACAAGATCTCATAGTCTAGGATAACAGTAGTTGCAAGCTTGGGTCATTAAAACCTCCTTGTCACCGTCTTTGAGGGACTGAAGTATCTCTTGGGTGGCTGAGATTACCCACAAATCCGTGAAGTGGCTAATGGATTGTCAAATCCAATCGAATCCTTAGCTTCTACTAAATTTTCAGTAACCATTTGTGGTTCTGGAATCACTTCCAGTTCTACCATACTCCTACTAATGTTTTCTAAAAATAATTCATTTTACTAAAATGAGCGGCGAGTCAAGAATAATATAACTATTGATCCGCCAAATAGTAGAATGTTAATCCTTATCAAAGCCCGGGATAACGCACAAACTGTCTGTCACGCCCCGCTTCCTAAAATACGGAATACGAGGGGTTGACAAGGCCAGCCATGCTTCTACGGTCAAGGAATTTATCCTGCCGTAGTCACACTTCGGTTTCTAGCTTTACATGGTAATCAGTAAATAATGCGCAGGTAATGAGAAATGCAGTAACTGAAATAGAACAAATACAAAGAACTGACCTGATGGAGGTAAAAAGAGTATAACTCTGGACATCTGATCAAGATGTCCGCGATGTACGTCTAGTCCTGGTCCAGGCTAGATCCACTCCTCACTCTGAGCATGCATACTCAGGTCGTCAGAGCGACACAATAGCAATATATATAAAGGTGCACGTGGTAACTCGTAGAGTAATAATGGATGTATAACAGTAAACCAATACAGTGAAGATATGATCATGGAGTAACCAATGCAGTGTCTAATAGATCAGGTGAACAGTAAAGCAATAAAATAGTATGCTAGGTATGTCAACACAGTAAATAATGTATATCAATGCCGTTATCCCTATTAGTCTCTAAGTCTCACTGTACAGGTCACTGAGCTTATCGTCAGTCCAAGTGTGAGAGTCAACCACTCGCGAGTGCCCTCCACCCAAGGGTAGGACCCAAGGGCAAGGGACCACGGGCCCAAAATGTAACTCACGGTAATAATCATGTACCCTGTAAATCTCCATATATCTCCATATATATAAGCCGGCATGGGACTCCCGAGATTCTGTTGAACTCACACTCAAACTACCCCACACCCCGTGGTACATCAAACGCCAACCATAATCTCAAATACCGGTCGATCCATGACAAGTCTGCGTGAGAACTGGAGACAAGATCTCCATCAAGCACGTCTCGACTAATACCCAAGATAAATGGGCAGTGTCTGGTGCCTTATCTGTGACACCCATGCAAGGGCTTCCATAAGTGTCCCATACTACTATAGTCACACTTACACGCGTCCCACAGATATCGACAATGCAATAGAATAATAAGCTTCACTGATTGTGTACAAGTACGTGTCACTTTCACTTATTCACTCATGCACGAACACTAACGTACTTGCCACAATCATCACTAATATCTAACACTGGGTAATGCACATGATCACTAGGTTATCAATGCAGTGACATATGTATGATATGATGAGAAAACAGTATGTAAAGCATGATTAAGATGTCATAAATCAGTATTCTACCACTTGCATAATTTATCATAAATCATACGTGTACAGTTTAGCGAAACGATAAATGGGGAATAAATAGTATGTTTGATTATCTATCCAGCGAATTTAGTTTCACGTCAATCGGGTTTCAGGATCACTAATTATGGCCATTTCATTTTAAGCGTTCACTGCTGGAAATCCGGTTTCAGAATCAGAAGTCCGTTTCGCAACGCATTTTAATCCTAGTTGGGATCAGAATTTAGCGACGCTATTGTTGAATGAAATATAGGGTTTCCAATAAGGTTTTCAACGTAATAGATAGATCCTCAATCGCATCTATACGTCAGGAGTTATACACTGTTCAATACTAGTATGTCAATTCTGATTCTGTTGGGACTGTTATACGTCCCGATCTTTTAAATTATAGATTAAATAGCAAACGATGACGAAACAGAATGAAACCACTTGTGTTATCTAGCTAACAGATTCAAATTTAATAAACAGTAGAGTTCCGCAACATACGAGTTAAGGAAACAAGGTGATACCCATTACGGGACAGTAAGCAATAATCAGAGTCGCTCTGGACTGCAGTCCAGAGTCGCACTCCGATCCAAAATATTGTCACAATTTAAGTACAGAAACCATTAGGAACTTGCATAGGGTTATAGTTCGTCGAGTCGGCTTCAATTTAAGCCCTCGAACGCATCATTTCAGTATATACATAGTTTATGGTAATTTTAACGGTGTTCAGATACGGGGAAATTTCCAGTTTTACAGATATATTTGGGGTAATCGTTTTAGTCGTTAACGGTCGTATTATCCAGTGAAATTTATACAAGATGTTCGTCACTACATGGGCCAACATAAACAATCCAATTTCATCAAAATAGATGAATAATCTCATTGGGATCATGCATCGAACAGGTATAGCACATAATCTATTGGATATTGTAAACCTGTAATCTATATGATATAAGTTTGTAACTCGAATAGATTAGCATGTAGCAAGTAAAAGTACTTGCCTGGAGACGCACGGCAGCGAAGTACAGCACGGGCACGGCAACGGCGACAAGGGTTTGGCTTTGGCTTGGCTCGGCTTGAACTTGGCGGCACAGGCTCGGCGATGGTGACGGGACTTGGTGGCTGGAGACGGTGGGTGTAATGGCGGTGACTATTAGTGGGCAAACGCCGTCGAAGTGGGTCGTGGGGGTTGGCCGGAGCGCAATGGGGAGCTCGGGGTATCCAAAGCTAGAGATTGGAATCGATGAGGGAGTGAGCGTGGGATTTGAGAGAATGTGAATAGAGTGTGAAAGAGATGTTTAGAGTGAGAGAGTTAGCCAGAGAGAGAGGGAGAAAGAAAGGATCAGAGAGAGAGAGAAAGAGTTAGACAGAGAGAGAGAGGGAGACAGGAGAGAGAAAGATGTGGAGAGAGAGAGAAGCAGAGGTTGAGAGAGGGGGGGGAGGGGCGAGGTGCAACCGCGGCGATGGTGGCGGAGGTGATGGGACGAGCACGGTCGTGGGCTCGAGGGAGGGATCGGTGTTGATGGAGTTGGCGGTCGACGATGGTGGTCGTCGGGAAAAAGATGGGCGCCGATGGTGGTTGAGCTCGGATGCAGGGGAGTGAGTCGGGGATGTAGGTGGAGGGAGAGAGGAGGTGGAGAGAATGAAGGCGAGGAGGTGCTGGTCGACGACGAAGGGGTGAACATCGGCGACTAGGGCAGGCGAGGGCGCGGTTGTGACAGAGGAGGTGGGTGCGTGTGTGGAGAAGGGTCTCGGGCTCGTGGTGTGAGGGGGTGAAGGAGATAGGGGAGACGAGGGGAGGACATTGAGGGGATCGCGAGGGGTAACGGCGCACGACGTGGGCGTGGGCGCGGGCGGTGGAAGCGGATCGGGGAACAGTGGGCGGGAATAAGGGAAGTAGCCATTGGAAGAAGGAGGGATTGGGGTGTGGGCCGGGTCGGGTCGGGTCGCTGGGGGAAACGGGCTGTGCCGGGCTTTTTATAAAATAAAAGAATTATAAGGGAATGGAAAGGTCGGGCTGCTGGGCTGAGGGAAGGAGAAAAATGAATTAAGTTTAAACTTTAATAAATAAAGGAATGGGCTGCGTGGAAACGGGCTTGGAGAGTGGAGCTGGGCCAGAAGGAATTAAAATGGGGAAATTTGGGAATGGGCTGAGGGTTTAAGTTCTAGAAAAATATGTAAAAGGATTATGGAGTCTGGGCTGAGGAGTGAATGGGCTGGGCTGGAAAATAAAAAGGAAAAGAAAACGAAAGGGGCCGGGCTGGGAAAATTGAGAAGAAATAAAGGAGTGTGTTGGGTTTTAAGAAAAAGAATTAAGGGGTTTTGGGTTTAATGGGATTTAAATAAATAAATAATTATAAATAAATTTTATAGGTGAAAAAAAAAAGAAATACAAATATTGGTATAAAAAGGGGCTGGGTATTACATCATACCACCCATACAAAAATTTTGTCCTCGAAATTTAAAATAACGATAAGTTGTAAAATCATAAGCGAAAGCTACTATATCGCAAACTAACACATAATGATTTACTTGAAATAGGTGGATGAAGAAATTTGAAGGTTTATATATGTATACAAATAATACAACTAAAAGAATAGGTCTAAATAAGTATAAGGTAGAAATCAAATATGAGGGAAACCCATATGTAAAAAAATAGAATAGCAATAACGAATAATAACATTCGAGACGTACTAGAAAAAAAATTGAAATCCTAAACATGTGCACACCTCGCATATCAAAGGTAGCGCAGCTAAAATAATAAGTATAAGGTATACCATTTATAATAGTAACCATAAGCACAGTACCCGGAAGTAAAGTAACACAATAAAACAATGAAGGAATTGTCGATAGGTTAAAACACTCTAGTGTAATGTATTGACTAAAAGAAAAACAAGTCTTAAAGTAACTCAGAAAATCTCATGATGCAAATAAGAAACATAACATAAAATAATATGCGCAATATATGATTGCGCTACCACAAAATGAGAAGAATAGTAGCATACTTAAGATACATAAGACGGAGTAGTCAATAACACGCACTTTTCGATAAATACAAAATAATGAAAACTAAAATCTTCGAATAACGATGTCCCTAAATATAGTTAAGGTAACAGGAAAAAGCACAAAAATGAAAAGGGCTAGCTAGGGTAGGGATTACAATGGAGTGTGGCTCATTCAAAAGGTCGGAATGTGACGGCTTTAGACTGAAGGTCAAAGAGATTGGAGTCGGGTCAGCACAAGAAGTAAGAGTGAGCAGTATAGGACTACAAGGGGAAAAATGTATGGGGAGGATAACGGTCGATACATCAAGCGAATCAAAATTTTTTTCGAAGGGTTAGCGAACTCGGAAATTTCACTATGAATTTTTCCTCCCAAAAGGATCTCAAACGAGGCACAGACAAAGGATGAAGGGTGGCCCATTCCAAAGATCGGGTGCGGTACTTTTTAATCAAAGCGAGGGTTAAAACAATACAAAGAGTGGGGGTGGGCAGTCAGGGATCTCAGCAGGAAAAATAAATGTATATGAGAAATAATCAAGCATCAAGTGAACCAAGAAGATCGAAAGATTAGCGAACTCAGCAATTTATTTCATTCCAGAAAATTCTAAACAAAGCATTCTCAAAGATGAAAGGTAGCCCTAAACTATACACAGATTTATTTGGCCAGAGAAGACAACAGCTAAAAATCCTGTCAGTCGCGGTTGTGGAGATTCAGCAGGTTGCGGTAGGCTCGCGCGCTCAGGTAGGGGCGTCCATTTCCATAGCGCCTCGTAGGGACCGCCATTGGGAGTTCTTCCACCGCAGGGTCTTGTTCTTCTGGTCCTTCTCTCTCGGCTGGAGCTTCTTCATCGAGGTGTGCTTCCATGTGATTCTCTTCTTCTGGATTCTCCTCCATGGGATTTTCCTCCACTGGATTTTCTTCTATCGGGTCTTCCCCGGGATCTTCCTCTATCGGGTTCTCTTCAGGGTCTCCTTCCTCTTCGTCGGAATCGCCTATCATGTCAACCTCTGGGGCGGCGTCTCCTTCGTCCTCGGAATCGTTGTTTCCGAAAATGACCCGGGGACCGTTGACTTCATCGTCAGAATTCACCAGTATGCGGTCTACGGAAACGCATGACTGTGTATCCTCATCTAGATGCCGCGCTATTCCAGGGTGGGCTATGGCCTGAAAAGAAAGAGTCATGATTAGACAGTGGAACACATCAAAAAAATAGCTAAGGGGACGTAGTATAGGAAGATATGCGGTGGGCAGGAAATGAAAAATCAGAATTAGAAATGCTGTGGTAATGAATAGTATAAATAAGGGGAAAAGCAAAAGAATGATACATATATTACGATTCAAAGTTATTATTGCATTCAACTAAAAGTTCGACAGATATAAGATTTCAAACGAAAAGAAATATTTATAAAAGGATGACAACATTTTATTAAAAGCAGAAAACGTGATAACTCTTCTTTGATTACTAGGCCGCTGCATTCTCGTCACGCGAGTTGAATCCTGCGCTGGGTCCGCCTTATCCTCGAAGTTCGAACTACACAATAATCATCACTTGATAGAAGTGGAGAGTGTGGACGAGTTTCCTCCTTGTAGCTCCTTCCTATTAGGGCAGCCGTTGATAAGATATTCGTTGGATCCGCAAATCAGGCATTTCCCTTGGGCGCGGCGACAGTCCCTCTGAAGATGTCCTGGCCTCTTACAGTACCCACAACATTGGGTCTTCTGCTGCTTCTGTCGCGGGGAAACAAATGGGCGCTTCATCTTCTTCTCTTTTCCTTGTCTAACAGAGATCCCTTTATGATTGGAGACTCCCGCTGGTGCCTGATTCACCTGCCTTCTCAGTCCTTCAGCTAACAAGTCGTTCGTTCGCTCCTGGGCTTCCTTCAGACCTTGCAGTACTCTCAGAATCTCAACGGTCTGATTCTGAGGAGTGGAGATAGAAAAAGAGTCGTTGGACGACATGATCCGGAAACAATAATTTTGAGGACGATATAAGGCACAAGCTATAAGAATCAAAATATAAAATGGATTGGGCAGGGATTCAAGAATATCAGATACTATGAAATTTATTACAAGTAGAAATCACTGTAGGACTCTAAGTCACTTTAAACAGAGTACGGTATTGTAACTATGATGTAGTTCACAATTGCAACCACGTAACTTTGCCAATTCACCCGAAACCCTAGCGAATGGATAGCAAAGCACACAATGTGAAGATGGATCAAGAATAACAACTTTACAACCTAGACCGAGGGATGTCTTAGATTGCCAAGCTATACACGGAAAACTGCAATCCCAATCGAAGCAAGGCTCTGATACCAACAAAACCATGTCACGCCTCGCTTCCCAAAATATGGAATACGAGGGGTTGACAAAGCCAGCCATGCTCCTACGGTCAAGGAATTTATCCTGTCGTAGTCACACTTCGGCTTCTAGCTTTACATGGTAATCAGTAAATAATGCGCAGGTAATGAGAAATGCAGTAACTGAAATAGAACAAATACAAAGAACTGACCTGATGGAGGTAAAAATAGTATAACTCTGGACAGCTGATCAAGATGTTCGCGATGTACGTCTAGTCCTGGTCCAGGCTAGATCCACTCCTCACTCTGAGCATGCATACTCAGGTCGTCAGAGCGACACAATAGCAATATATATATATATATATATATATATATATATATATAGGTGCACGTGGTAACTTGTCACGCCCCGCTTCCCAAAATACGGAATACGAGGGGTAGACAAGGCCAGCCATGCTCCTACGGCCAGGGAAAAGTCCTGCCGTAGTCACACTTCGGCTTCTAGTTTATCATGGTAAACAGTAAACGATGCGCAGGTAATGAGAAATGCAGTAACTGGAGGAAACAATATAAAGACTGACCTGAAGTGGAACAAATGAATGTAAATCGGGAAGGCAAGTCAAGAAGTCTGTGATTGCACGTCTAGATCTGGTCCAAGCTAAATCTTCTCCTCACACTGAGCATGCATACTCATGTCGTCAGAGCGACACAATAGCAATATAATGTATATAATCAAGTAACAGTTCTAACAGTGGTGAAGGATATGAATAACAGTAAAAACAATGACAACATGAATATAACTGCGCAGAGATCAATGCAGCGGAATAGTAAAGCAGTATAACGATATGTCACGTATGTCCACAGTACAAAAAGGAATATAAATGCCAGTATCCCTATCAGTCTCTAAGTCTCACTACACAGGTCGCTAAGGCTATCGTCAGTCCAAGTGTGAGAATCAACCACTCGCGAGTGTCCTCCACCCAAGGGTAGAACCCAAGGGCAAGGGACCACGGGCCCAACATGTAACGAGTGTATCACGGTGTATATAGCACATACCCTGTAAATCTCCATATAACTCCCTAAATATATAAGCCGGCATGGGACTCCCGAGATTCTGTTGAATTCACACTTGAACTACCCCACACCCCGAAGTCTACATCAAACGCTAACCATCACCCTAAATACTAATCGATCCGTGACAAGTCTGCGCGAGAACTGGAGGCAGGACCTCCATCAAGCACGTCCCGACTAATACCTAAGATAAATGGCAGTGTCAGATGCCTTATCTGTGATACCCGTGCAAGCGCTTCCATAAGTGTCCCATACCACTTATAGTCACACGTACACGCATCCCACAGACGTCGACAATGCAATAGAATAAAAGGGACATTGATTGTGCACAAGTACGTATCACTTTCACTTAATCACGAATACACGAACACTGACGTACTTGCCACAATCATCACTAAAATCTAACACTGGGTAAATGCACGATGTCACTAGGTTATCACTACAATGATATGGGTATGATGTGATGCATGAACAGTATAAAAAGCACAATTAAGGTATCAAAGACAACAGTTTATCACTTGCACGATTTATCATGAAACATATGTATAAAATTTAGCGAAATGATAAACAGGTAGTAATTAATATGTTCAGTTAGCTATCCATCTAATTTGGTTTCGAGCCAATCGGGTTTCAGGATCATTAGTTATAACTGTTTCATTTTAAGCGCACGCGGCTGGAAATCCGGTTTCAGAATCAGGGATCCATTTCTCAACGCATTTTAACCCCTGTTGGGATCAGATTTTAGCGACGTTACAGTTGGATGAATTCTAGGGTTTTCAGTAATGTTTTCAACGCAACAAACGGATCTACAATCGCGTCTGTACGTTAGGAGTTATAGCCAGTTTAATATTAACAAGTCAATTCTGAATCTGCTGGGACTGTTATGTGTCCCGATGTTCTAAATTACAGTTTAAATATCAAACGGTAACGAAACAGAATGAAATCAATTGTGTTGTCTAGCTAACAGAGTTACCTACAATAATCAGTAGAGTTCCGCAACCTACGAGTTAAGGGAATCCTATAGTATCCATTACGGAACAGCAAGCACAATTTGAGTCGCTCTGGACTGCAGTCCAGAGTCGCACTCCGATAACATTATCATCACGATTTAAGTACAGGAATGTCTGGAAACTGGTATAGGGTTAAATTTCATCGAGACGGCTTCGATTTGAGCCCTCGAACGCACCATTCTACTATGTATATGATTTATGGTGAATTTAACGGTTTTCAGGTGCAACAGAATTACAGCTTTACGGTTAAACTTGGGGGTAGTCGTTTTAACCTTTAACGATCAAATTATGCAGAGAAATTCATACACTAAGTTCACAGTTATACGGGCCAACCAATACTGTTTAGTTCCGCCAAATTGGGGAAAGATTTCCTTAGAGAACAAGTATCGAACAGTTGTGTTGAATAATCTTAAGGAAAAGAAAAGCATAATTCATATACGATATTGATTTGTAACATATATAGAATAGCATGGAAGCAAGTAAAAACTTGCCTGGAACGTCTTGGGGTTGTATGGCAGTAGCGGCAATGACCGAGGCAGCAGAGATCGATGACGTATGGAATGTGCTCGATGAACTGCCAAAGCTCGAATGTTTAGCGGTGATCTTGACTCGGCTTGTGGGTTTGCGTCGCGGCCTAGCTGTCGATGTGTGAAAGCTTGATTGTGCCGGGCCGTTGATGGGGAGAGGGAGTGAGGTACAGAGTTAGAGAGAGAAAGATAGATATATAGAGATGAGGTAGAGAGAGAGGATTGAGATTGAGAGAGAGAGTTTGAGAGTGGTGAGCTGAGAGAGAGAGTGAGAAAGAGAGAGCTGTGAGTGAGAGAGAGGGAGTTGAGACAGAGAGAGAGAGTGATCGGGAGAGAATCAGAGAGAGAGAGAGAGTGGGTTCTCGGTGGAGGTTGATGATGAGGAGGTGTGGTGGTGGGGTGTGGTCGTTGAGGGCGAAGGAGGAGTTGTTGGACGGTGGTGACGGGGTGAGTGGAAAACTTGGGTGGCGATGGTGGTCGGCGTCGAGAGGTGGCAGGGGTTGAGCTCGGGAATAGAGGCTCGAGTCGATGGGTGCAGGGGAGCGAGTGTAGGCGAAGGCGCTCGGGCAGTGGAGGAAGGGAAGAGAGGGGCGAGGTCGTGGTCGTCGCCGTTGTGCGAGCGGAGTTGGTGGGAGTAGTTGAGGAGGAGGAGCACGGTGATGGGTGCGTGGGTCGGGGTGTAGCGAGAAGTGGTGGAGAATGAGAACAGGGAAGTGAGCGAGCGAGGAAGAGGGGGTAGAGGGTTGAGGAGAGAGGGTCGTGGGGGTGCACGTCGTGGGGAGTAACGCTCGCGACCGTGGCGCGCGACGAGCGGCGACGTGGGCGAAGGAGGCGGCGTGGGCGGAGGAAACGCGCGCGGGGATCGAGGGTGTAGCCGTTGGAGATTTGAAGAAGAGGCACAGTGGCGCAGCGGGTCGGGTCGGGCACGAGGAGGCGGGCTGGAGGGAGTTTGGGCTGGGCCAAGCTGAAAAATAGGTTTGAAAGGGGAAACTTTGGGGGAGAGACGAGCAGGCCGGGCCGAAAGGAATTTTAAAAGAAAAATGAATGAATTGAGGGGCCGGGCTGAGCTGAAGTGGAACGGGCCGAGGGAGAAAATAAGGGTGATAAAAAGGTTTTAATTCTTTTTTTTTTTCTGTTTTGTTTTTATTTGAAATGTAATGGGCTCGGGCTGAGGGGAGTGTGTGGTTAATTTGAGAAGTAAATAAGGATAGGCCAGGGAAAAATTTGTTTAATGGTTAATGGGAGAATTACTATGGGCCGAGGGTTGAGTTGGGCTAGGAGAAAAATTATAATTATAGTTTGGGGTTTGGGTTGAAGCGGCGGGGAAAATCAAATGGAAAAGATTTTTGTTTTGTGTTCTAAATTCAATAACAGGAAAAAGGCTGAGACAGAGGAAAGAAGGATAGGATTTGGGTTTAATAGGATTTTGAAAATAAATAAATAATTATAAATAAATCTTACAGGTAAAAGAAAAACGGATTTAGACGTATAAGAAAAACTGGGTATTACATCATACCACCCTTACAAAAATTTTGTCCTCGAAATTTAAGACTAAACGATAAGTAATACAACCATAGGCGAAAGCTATTATTTTGCAAACTAATACATAAGGATTTATTAACAGTACGTAGACGAAGAAATCTGAAATAGGTATAAGTAAGAACCACATGCGGAAAGATAAGTTTACATAGGTATAAGGCAAAAATAACTATAAGGACAACTATGAGTATACGAGAATAGGAATAATAATAGTAACGAACAATGATATTCAAGATGTACTAGGTAAACTCGAAACCCAAATATGTGCACATATAAGTATATCCAAAAATTGCAAACAGAGATAATAAATATAAGGTTCACCCACTCATAATAGTAAGCAGAGGCACGACACTCGAAAATAAAACAACGACAATAAGATAATGAAAAGTTGTCGGTATGTCAAAACAACTTAGGAAATTGCATCGATCAATTAACGTATGAAACTCATATAGTGAAAATAAGTAATATGGAACAAGAATATGCGCGGCGTAAGGTCGCGCTACTGAAAATGAGAATAATAATAAAATACTTAAAATACATAAAACGGAGTAATCACTAACACACACTCTTTGATAAATCTAAAATAGTGAAAACTAAACATTGAATAATAATGTCTTTAAATATATTTGGGGTAATGGGTGGAACACAAATAGGTATAGGACTAGATAGGGTAATGATTATAAGGAAACGTGGCTCAATCAGAAGGTCGGAGTGTGGCGGTTTTTAGCTGAAGATCAAAGATGCTGGGATCGGGTCAGCACAGAAAGTAAGGATGAGCAACAAAAGAATACAAAAGGAAAAGTGTGGGGGAAACAATAATTGGTACAACACACGAATCAAAATTGAAGAGTTAATGAATTCGGAAGTTTCATAGGAACTATTCTCCTCCCAGAAGGATCTCAAACAGGGTACAAACGAAGGATGAATGGTGGCTCATTCTAAGGATCAGAGTGCGGTACTTTCCAATAGAAACGAGGGTGAAACCATACAATGAGTAGGGGTGAACAGTCAGGGATCTCATCAGAAGAAGTAAATGTATAAGGGTAATAAACAAGTATCAAGCGAACCAATAAGCACAAAGTTTACGAATTCAGAATATTTATTTCATTCAAGAAAATTTGAAACAAGGTATCCCCAAAGGCGAAAAGTGGCCTTAAACTATACACAGTTTATTTGGCCAGAAAGACAACATCAGAAGAAATTCCGTCAGCCGCGGTTGTGGAGATTCAGCAGGTTGCGGTAGACTCGCGCGCTCAGATAGGGGCGTCCATTTCCATAGTGCCTCGCAGGTATCGCTAAAGGAAGTTCTTCCATGGCAGGGTCTTGATCTTCTGGTCCTTCATCCTCGGATAGAACTTCTTCATCGAGGTCTGATCCCATGTGGTTTTCTTCTTCTGCATTCTCTTCCATGGGATTTTCCTCCGCTGGATTTTCTTCTATCGGTTCTCCCTCGGGGTCTTCCTCTATCGGGTTCTCTTCAGGATCTCCTTCTTCTTCGTCGGAATCAGCTATCAGGTCAAACTCTGGGGCGGCTGCTCCTTCGTCCTCTGAATCATTGTTTTCGAAGTTGACCTGTGGACCATTGACCTCATCATCGGAACTCGTCAATGTGTGATCTAAGGAAACGCATGACTGTGCATTCTCATCTAGATGCGGTGCTGCTCCAGGGTGGGCCATGGTCTGGAAAGAAAAGTCATGATTAGACAGTGTATTATATCAAGGAAAGCTCAGGGTACGAAATATAGGAAAATATGCGGTTGCAGGAACTGAAAGATCAGAATGAAAATACCGTGATAATGAATAGAATTTGACATAAAGAAAGCATGAGAATGATACATATATATATGATTCAAGTTTCATTGCATTCAACTAAAAAGTTCAAAAGATCCAAGATTTCAAACAGAAAGAAATATTCATAAAGGATGACACATTATTATTACTGAAAGTAGATAACATGAAAATTATTCTTCGACTACTAAAACATTGCATTCTCGTCGCGTGAGTTGAATCCTGCGTTTGATCCGCCTTATCGTCGAAGTCTGAACTACTCGGCAATCCTCACTTGGCTGAAGTGGGGAGAGTGGACAAGTTTCTTCCTTGCAGTTCTTTCCTTTCTGGGCAACCGTTGATGACGTGTTCGCTGGATCCACAAATTAGACATTTTCCTTGGGCGCGGCGACAATCCCTCTGAAGATGTCCAGGCCTCTTACAATATCCACAGCAAAGGTTCTTCTGATGCTTCTGTTGACGCTTCATCTTCTTCTCCTTCCTTCGTCCAATAGGGATCCCTTTATGATAGGAGACTCCCGCTGGTACCTGATTCACCTGTTTTCTCAATCCTTCAGCTAATAAGTCGTTTGTCCGCTCCTGGGCTTCCTTTAGACCTCGCAGTGCACTCAGGATCTCAACGGTCTGATTCTGGGGAGCGGAAACAGATGAAGAGTCGTTGGAAGACATGATCCTGAGACAACAAATTTGAGAATGACATAAGTCACACGCTAAATGAATCAAAATATGATGTGGATAGAACAAGGATTCAAGAATATCAGAGATGATGAGTATCACTACAAGTGGGGAAATCAACTGTATCACTTTAAGTCACTTGAATAGAGTACGGTAGTGCAATTGTCACCACGTACCCTTGTCAAGTCACCCGAAACCATAGTGAATGGATATCTGAACGCACGATGTGAATATGAATCAAGAATGACAGTTTACAACCTAGACCGAAGGATGTCTTAGATTGCCAAACTGTACACGGAAAACTGCAATCCCAATCGATGCAAAACCTGGCTCTGATACCAACTAAACCATGTCACGCCCCGCTTCCCAAAATACGGAATACGAGGGGTAGACAAGGCCAGCCATGCTCCTACGGCCAGGGAAAAGTCCTGCCGTAGTCACACTTCGGCTTCTAGTTTATCATGGTAAACAGTAAACGATGCGCAGGTAATGAGAAATGCAGTAACTGGAGGAAACAATATAAAGACTGACCTGAAGTGGAACAAATGAATGTAAATCGGGAAGCCAAGTCAAGAAGTCTGTGATTGCACGTCTAGATCTGGTCCAAGCTAAATCTTCTCCTCACACTGAGCATGCATACTCAGGTCGTCAGAGCGACACAATAGCAATATAATGTATATAATCAAGTAACAGTTCTAACAGTGGTGAAGGATATGAATAACAGTAAAAACAATGACAACATGAATATAACTGCGCAGAGATCAATGCAGCGGAATAGTAAAGCAGTATAACGATATGTCACGTATGTCCACAGTACAAAAAGGAATATAAATGCCAGTATCCCTATCAGTCTCTAAGTCTCACTACACAGGTCGCTAAGGCTATCGTCAGTCCAAGTGTGAGAATCAACCACTCGCGAGTGTCCTCCACCCAAGGGTAGAACCCAAGGGCAAGGGACCACGGGCCCAACATGTAACGAGTGTATCACGGTGTATATAGCACATACCCTGTAAATCTCCATATAACTCCCTAAATATATAAGCCGGCATGGGACTCCCGAGATTCTGTTGAATTCACACTTGAACTACCCCACACCCCGAAGTCTACATCAAACGCTAACCATCACCCTAAATACTAATCGATCCGTGACAAGTCTGCGCGAGAACTGGAGGCAGGACCTCCATCAAGCACGTCCCGACTAATACCTAAGATAAATGGCAGTGTCAGATGCCTTATCTGTGATACCCGTGCAAGCGCTTCCATAAGTGTCCCATACCACTTATAGTCACACGTACACGCATCCCACAGACGTCGACAATGCAATAGAATAAAAGGGACATTGATTGTTCACAAGTACGTATCACTTTCACTTAATCACGAATACACGAACACTGACGTACTTGCCACAATCATCACTAAAATCTAACACTGGGTAAATGCACGATGTCACTAGGTTATCACTACAATGATATGGGTATGATGTGATGCATGAACAGTATAAAAAGCACAATTAAGGTATCAAAGACAACAGTTTATCATTTGCACGATTTATCATGAAACATATGTATAAAATTTAGCGAAATGATAAACAGGTAGTAATTAATATGTTCAGTTAGCTATCCATCTAATTTGGTTTCGAGCCAATCGGGTTTCAGGATCATTAGTTATAACTGTTTCATTTTAAGCGCACGCGGCTGGAAATCCGGTTTCAGAATCAGGGATCCATTTCTCAACGCATTTTAACCCCTGTTGGGATCAGATTTTAGCGACGTTACAGTTGGATGAATTCTAGGGTTTTCAGTAATGTTTTCAACGCAACAAACGGATCTGCAATCGCGTCTGTACGTTAGGAGTTATAGCCAGTTTAATATTAACAAGTCAATTCTGAATCTGCTGGGACTGTTATGTGTCCCGATGTTCTAAATTACAGTTTAAATATCAAACGGTAACGAAACAGAATGAAATCAATTGTGTTGTCTAGCTAACAGAGTTACCTACAATAATCAGTAGAGTTCCGCAACCTACGAGTTAAGGGAATCCTATAGTATCCATTACGGAACAGCAAGCACAATTTGAGTCGCTCTGGACTGCAGTCCAGAGTCGCACTCCGATAACATTATCATCACAATTTAAGTACAGGAATGTCTGGAAACTGGTATAGGGTTAAAGTTCATCGAGACGGCTTCGATTTGAGCCCTCGAACGCACCATTCTACTATGTATATGATTTATGGTGAATTTAACGGTTTTCAGGTGCAACAGAATTACAGCTTTACGGTTAAACTTGGGGGTAGTCGTTTTAACCTTTAACGATCAAATTATGCAGAGAAATTCATACACTAAGTTCACAGTTATACGGGCCAACCAATACTGTTTAGTTCCGCCAAATTGGGGAAAGATTTCCTTAGAGAACAAGTATCGAACAGTTGTGTTGAATAATCTTAAGGAAAAGAAAAGCATAATTCATATACGATATTGATTTGTAACATATATAGAATAGCATGGAAGCAAGTAAAAACTTGCCTGGAACGTCTTGGGGTTGTATGGCAGTAGCGGCAATGACCGAGGCAGCAGAGATCGATGACGTATGGAATGTGCTCGATGAACTGCCAAAGCTCGAATGTTTAGCGGTGATCTTGACTCGGCTTGTGGGTTTGCGTCGCGGCCTAGCTGTCGATGTGTGAAAGCTTGATTGTGCCGGGCCGTTGATGGGGAGAGGGAGTGAGGTACAGAGTTAGAGAGAGAAAGATAGATATATAGAGATGAGGTAGAGAGAGAGGATTGAGATTGAGAGAGAGAGTTTGAGAGTGGTGAGCTGAGAGAGAGAGTGAGAAAGAGAGAGCTGTGAGTGAGAGAGAGGGAGTTGAGACAGAGAGAGAGAGAGTGATCGGGAGAGAATCAGAGAGAGAGAGAGAGTGGGTTCTCGGTGGAGGTTGATGATGAAGAGGTGTGGTGGTTGGGTGTGGTCGTTGAGGGCGAAGGAGGAGTTGTTGGACGGTGGTGACGGGGTGAGTGGAAAACTTGGGTGGCGATGGTGGTCGGCGTCGAGAGGTGGCAGGGGTTGAGCTCGGGAATAGAGGCTCGAGTCGATGGGTGCAGGGGAGCGAGTGTAGGCGAAGGCGCTCGGGCAGTGGAGGAAGGGAAGAGAGGGGCGAGGTCGTGGTCGTCGTCGTTGTGCGAGCGGAGTTGGTGGGAGTAGTTGAGGAGGTGGAGCACGGTGATGGGTGCGTGGGTCGGGGTGTAGCGAGAAGTGGTGGAGAATGAGAACAGGGAAGTGAGCGAGCGAGGAAGAGGGGGTAGAGGGTTGAGGAGAGAGGGTCGTGGGGGTGCACGTCGTGGGGAGTAACGCTCGCGACCGTGGCGCGCGACGAGCGGCGACGTGGGCGAAGGAGGCGGCGTGGGCGGAGGAAACGCGCGCGGGGATCGGGGGTGTAGCCGTTGGAGATTTGAAGAAGAGGCACAGTGGCGCAGCGGGTCGGGTCGGGCACGAGGAGGCGGGCTGGAGGGAGTTTGGGCTGGGCCAAGCTGAAAAATAGGTTTGAAAGGGGAAACTTTGGGGGAGAGACGAGCAGGCCGGGCCGAAAGGAATTTTAAAAGAAAAATGAATGAATTGAGGGGCCGGGCTGAGCTGAAGTGGAACGGGCCGAGGGAGAAAATAAGGGTGATAAAAAGGTTTTAATTCTTTTTTTTTTTCTGTTTTGTTTTTATTTGAAATGTAATGGGCTCGGGCTGAGGGGAGTGTGTGGTTAATTTGAGAAGTAAATAAGGATGGGCCAGGGAAAAATTTGTTTAATGGTTAATGGGAGAATTACAATGGGCCGAGGGTTGAGTTAGGCTAGGAGAAAAATTATAATTATAGTTTGGGGTTTGGGTTGAAGCGGCGGGGAAAATCAAATGGAAAAGATTTTTGTTTTGTGTTCTAAATTCAATAACAGGAAAAAGGCTGAGACAGAGGAAAGAAGGATAGGATTTGGGTTTAATAGGATTTTGAAAATAAATAAATAATTATAAATAAATCTTACAGGTAAAAGAAAAACGGATTTAGACGTATAAGAAAAACTGGGTATTACATAACTCGTAGAGTAATAATGAATGTATAACAGTAAACCAATACAGTGAAGATATGATCATGGAGTAACCAATGCAGTGTCTAATAGATCAGATGAACAGTAAAGCAATAAAATAGTATGCCAGGTATGTCAACACAGTAAATAATGTATATCAACGCCGTTATCCCTATCAGTCTCTAAGTCTCACTATACAGGTCACTGAGCCTATCGTCAGTCCAAGTGTGAGAGTCAACCACTCACGAGTGCCCTCCAACCAAGGGTAGGACCCAAGGACAAGAGACCACGGGCCCAAAATGTAACTCACGGTAATAATCATGTACCTTGTAAATCTCCATATATATAAGCCGGCATGGGACTCCCGAGATTCTGTTGAACTCACACTCAAACTACCCCACACCCCATGGTCTACATCAAACGCCAACCATAATCTCAAATACCGGTCGGTCCATGACAAGTCTGCGTGAGAACTGGAGACAAGATCTCCATCAAGCACGTCCCGACTAATACCCAAGATAAATGGGCAGTGTCTGGTGCCTTATCTGTGACACCCATGCAAGGGCTTCCATAAGTGTCCCATACTACTATAGTCACACTTACACGCGTCCCACAGACGTCAACAATGCAATAGAATAATAAGCTTCACTGATTGTGTACAAGTACGTGTCACTTTCACTTATTCACTCATGCACGAACACTAACGTACTTGCCACAATCATCACTAATATCTAACACTGGGTAATGCACATGATCACTAGGTTATCAATGCAGTGACATATGTATGATATGATGAGAAAACAATATGTAAAGTATGATTAAGATGTCATAAATCAGTATTTTACCACTTGCATAATTTATCATAAATCATACGTGTACAGTTTAGCGAAACGATAAACGGGGAATAAATAGTATGTTTGATTATCTATCCAGCGAATTTAGTTTCACGTCAATCGGGTTTCAGGATCATAAATTATGGCCATTTCATTTTAAGCGTTCACTGCTGGAAATCCGGTTTCAGAATCAGAAGTCCGTTTTGCAACGCATTTTAATCCCAGTTGGGATCAGAATTTAGCAATGCTATAGTTGAATGAAATATAGGGTTTCTAATAAGGTTTTCAACGTAATAGACGGATCCTCAATCACGTCTGTACGTCAGGAGTTATACACTGTTCAATACTAGTATGTCAATTCTGATTCTGTTGGGACTGTTATACGTCCCGATCTTTTAAATTATAGATTAAATAGCAAACGATGACGAAACAGAATGAAACCACTTGTGTTATCTAGATGACAGATTCAACTTTAATAAACAGCAGAGTTCCATAACATACGAGTTAAGGAAACAAGGTGGTACCCATTACGGGACAGTAAGCAGTAATCAGAGTCGCTCTGGACTGCAGTCCAGAGTTGCACTCCGATCCAAAATATTGTCACAATTTAAGTACATAAACCATTAGGAACTTGCATAGGGTTATATTTCATCGAGTCGGCTTCGATTTAAGCCCTCGAACGCATCATTTCAATATATACATAGTTTATGGTAATTTTAACGGTGTTCAGATACGGGGAAATTTCCAGTTTTACAGATATATTTGGGGTAATCGTTTTAGTCGTTAACGGTCGTATTATCCAGTGAAATTTATACAAGATGTTCGTCACTACATGGGCCAACATAAACAATCTAATTCCGTCAAAATAGATGAATAATTTCATTGGGATCATGCATCGAACAGGTATAGCACATAATCTATTGGATATTGTAAACTTGTAATCTATATGATATAAGTTTGTAACTCGAATAGATTAGCATGTAGCAAGTAAAAGTACTTGCCTGGAGACGCACGGCAGCGAAGTACAGCACGGGCACGGCAACGGCGACAAGGGTTTGGCTTTGGCTTGGCTCGGCTTGAACTTGGCGGTACAGGCTCGACGATGGTGACGGGACTTGGTGGCTGGAGACGGTGGGTGTAACGGCAGTGGCTATTGGTAGGCAAACGCCGTTGAAGTGGGTCGCGGGGGTTGGCCGGAGCGCAATGGGGAGCTCGGGGTATCCAAAGCTAGAGATTGGAATCGATGAGGGAGTGAGCGTGGGATTTGAGAGAATGTGAATAGAGTGTGAAAGAGATGTTTAGAGTGAGAGAGTTAGCCAGAGAGAGAGGGAGAAAGAAAGGATCAGAGAGAGAGAAAGAGTTAGACAGAGAGAGAGAGAGGGAGACAGGAGAGAGAAAGATGTAGAGAGAGAGAGAAGCAGAGGTTGAGAGAGAAGGGAGAGGGGCGAGGTGCAACCGCGGAGATGGTGGCGGAGGTGATGGGACGAGCGCGGTCGTGGGCTCGAGGGAGGGATCGGTGTTGATGGAGTTGGCGGTCGACGATGGTGGTCGTCGGGAAAAAGATGGGCGCCGATGGTGGTTGAGCTAGGGTGCAAGGGAGTGAGTCGGGGAAGTAGGTGGAGGGAGAGAGGGGGTGGAGAGAATGAAGGCGAGGAGGCGCTGGTCGACGACGAAGGGGTGAACGTCGGCGACTAGGGCAGGCGAGGGCGCGGCTGTGACAGAGGAGGTGGGTGTGTATATGGAGAAGGGTCTCGGGATCGTAGTGTGAGGGGGTGAAGGAGATAGGGGAGACGAGGGGAGGAGATTGAGGGGACCGCGAGGGGTAACGGCGCATGACGTGGGCGTGGGCGCGGGCGAAGGAAGCGGATCGGGGAACAGTGGGCGGGAATAAGGGAAGTAGCCGTTGGAAGAAGGAGGGATTGGGGTGTGGGCCGGGCCGGGTCGGGTCGCTGGGGGAAACGGGCATGGCCGGGCTTTTTATAAAATAAAAGAATTATAAGGGAATGGAAAGGCCGGGCTGCTGGGCTGAGGGAAGGAGAAAAAAGAATTAAGTTTAAACTTTAATAAATAAAGGAATGGGCTGCGTGGAAACGGGCTTGGAGAGTGGGGCTGGGCCAGAAGGAATTAAAATGGGGAAATTTGGGAATGGGCTGAGGGTTTAAGTTCTACAAAAATATGTAAAAGGATTATGGAGTCTGGGCTAAGGAGTGAACGGGCTGGGCTGGAAAATAAAAAGGAAAAGAAAACGAAAGGGGCCGGTCTGGGAAAATTGAGAAGAAATAGAGGAGTGGGTTGGGTTTTAAGAAAAAGAATTAAGGGGTTTTGGGTTTAATGGGATTTAAATAAATAAATAATTATAAATAAATTTTATAGGTGAAAAAAAAAAAGAAATACAAATATTGGTATAAAAAGGGGCTTGGTATTACACTGTCATTACTAAAACATGCCTTGTATCCGGTTTCTGGTTTTAAGCATAAGCCGGACCACTCCTTATACCTTAACATCGTTAAAGTATGAATCCATTCTATATCTAATATATAAATAAAAGAACTAATTTAATTTGAACCAGATTCAAAAAATCATGCAGATGTTTCCCGTGTATATCGACTAAACGAAAGAAGGCCAAGCAGCATTACTTATCAAGGAGCGCACTCACGGATGAGTAACCTGAGAGAGAAGCAAGTTCTCAAATATATTACTTACGACGGAATACCTAGCATAAGTATCTATATCATCGATCACCTTGAAGAATCCCGATACTTCCAACGCATAGTTCTCTACTTTATTCTTATACCTATAACATCTCAAAATTTGGACCTTGTATTTTAACAAAACGCGTGTCTAAAACTAGAGAAGTCATAAGTATACGGAATATAGTGCGAGTACCAACCCCTTCTTCCAATGGACATCAGACAACATATAATACTTTGTATAAGCCCTCTGAGTTTAATAACTCAAACCTTGTGCATCGCAGGTTGAAAACTATATTATGGTTAAGAAGAATTATACCGTTATTGAATGCACCTTACTTAATCATCAGCTGATAAAGGTAAATGTCATAAACATAATTTCAAAAAGTTATATCTTACTTTATAAAATAAACGTACAGATATATCAGTTTAAAATTGGTGCATAACAACGGATGTTCAAATCCAAATATTTGTCGTTGTAGGGTGTTTTTCGTCACCCCATTGAGATAGGAATGTGCACGCTTGTCAGACGTATTACAGATTCCCCCTGTCTATAGTAGGCCGGGGTTTATTGATTGTGGGGATCCGACTCTCCGGCTGCCGCGGACTAAGTTGCCGTTAATTACCCCTTGTCTTGGGAGCGAGGGAACCTGCGATTGACAGGTGAAATTGGTTATGCAAACTCAATGTGCAGTGTGCGTATATATGTGTCTTGAGGGGTTTTGGGTATATCGGGGGCCTCGCAGAGTTTACGAGGGATGTATTTTGAGTGTGGAGCGTGTGGGAAAAAGAGGGATGTGGAGCATCCTAAAGACGTGCCAGCGGGTCACGCGCCCTGTACGCGGGCGCTGGGCGCCAGCGGTTCACGTACCCTGCAAGCGGACGCTCCCTGCAAGAAGACGCTTGGCGCCAGTGGGTCACGCGCCCTGTACGCGGATGTGGGGCGCCGGGCGCTAGCGGGGCACGTGCTTGGCGCATGGGGCGCCGGGTGCCAGCGGGGCATGCGCCTGCCCATGGGCGCCGGGCGCCAGCGGGTCACACGTTCGGCCCGCGGGCACCGGATGCCAGTGGGTCACGCATCCGGCCTGCGGGCGCCAGCAAATCACGTGTCCAGCACGTGGGCACTGGGCACCCACGGAAAAAGGAGCTTAGCCCTGGGACCGGGAGTTGAACTCCCGAGTGACTTTTGGAGTTAAACTCCTACAAAATGATGTTTTTGTGGAGTTAAACTCGTAAAAGATCTGTATTTTTTAGGGTTCAACTCTTTCGAGGATTTGGATTTTGGAGTTGAGCTTCTCAAAAATTGGTTTGGATTTAAACTCCTAAAGAAGATATTCTTGTTCGGAGTTAAACTCCCAAGAGATTTTCGGAGATAATGAAATGGGGCTCCTTTCTTCTCCGTTGAGCCTTGGATCTTCTCTTGAGCCTTAGATCTTCCTAAAGTGGGATTTTTAGAGATGATTATCCTTCTTCCCCCTCTCTGTTGGCTGGATCTTGGAGAAAAAGGGGGGCGAGACTTAAAAATCTTCCATTTTAGAGTTTTGATGGGAGATCTGAGCTCCCTTCATGAGTTTTATGGTGAAAAACTATTTCTTTCTAGAAAAGGAAGAGTTAAATTCTTGATTCAATTCAAAAAAAGAAGGTTTAAAATCTTGAGGAAGGAGTAGGAGGCACAGAACCCTACAATTTTTGAGAGAATGAAAGTTATTATTGATTTTCTGTAACAACCCTAAACTTTCTGTACAAAATTTTTCAAAAAATACAGAAGAAACATCTAAGCCTGAGCACAAGTTATAAATTTGATTTGCTTTTAAACAGCAAGAAATAGCTTGTAGCTCATTGGTAAAGCCTTGCACTTCTATGACATAGCCCCTGGGATCGAATCTCCCCAACCACATATTATTTTTATTGTATTTTCTTTTAAACTTTTAGAAGCCCAACAGTTTACACGTGCACTACACGTAAAATGAAAAGTCACAGAGTAATCAAACACGTGCACTGGGGTATACCAAGCGATAGGGACATGTGGCCAAATATCCAGCACCCATCACCGAGAATGGACCGGCGAGATCTTTTCTTTCCCCGGCGATGCCGGCCCCTCCGTAGGGGATGGTCCCCAATCTTTAACTCCATACCCCTTGGTCCCCCTAACCCCTGTACTGTTTGTTTTTATTAAAAATAAACAGAGAATTAAAAAATGGCATTAAACCAAAATTTTAATGCATTTTTAATTCATTCTTCATTACCCCAAAACCCTAATTTTCTCTATAAATACCACACCACATTTCACCCCTCCAGACTTAGAATTTCATTACAAAAACTCTATAAAATTTCCAAGTTCCAAGTTGTGCAAGTGGAGTTAGCAAAGGGCAAAGTTCCGACGATGTTTCGAGGAGATTCCGGCGATGAAACGATGCCCCGACAGTTCCAAAGTCTTCCCTACCTCCCCTCTATCTTAATAGCTTGTAAGTCCCCTCTCCCCTTCCCAATCTCTAGTCTAAAACTTTCATTTTTCAAAACCCGTCGGAAGCGGAGTTATTCCGACTTCCGATTCGTTTTCTTTAAAAACTCCACTTTTCTTAAACAATAAAATACCATATTCTCATATAATGTTTAACAAACATAAATAAACATATTAGAACAAGTTTCATCTCAAAATAATTCATATTGCAATCTTTATTTCATTTTTACAGTAAAATACCATCATGTTACATACAACTTGTAAATATTCAATTTAACCGTATTACCTTTAGATAACTCACGAGGTAATGACCTACCTCATCACAACACACATTTTGGACATAGCACGATGAACTTTGGGATTCTAGATTATGGGAAAATACGCTTTTACGAATAAATACATTGAACTTTCAAAACCGCTTTCTTTAAAAAGAGTGTTAATTAATTCTTTGCGAATACGCCTCTACAACCTATTTTGGGGAACCCCGATCGGGATGGTGCGGGTTATCATACGTCCTTGGGCCTAGTAGAGCGAGATGCAGACCTCCGCAAGAAGCATTCGATCTCGATGGAATTTTTAATGCAATTTTTAAGAAAAACGTGATTTCTATTTAATAAATAAATTCTATTTTTTAAATAAATATTAGATATATATAAATATTATCAAAATATCTAATTTAAATATATTATATAAATATTCTATGTTTTCTAAATCAAGGGAATCACAATTGCATGAAACTACCATTTCAATTCAATACAATTCCAATATTTCGTTAAAATACCATATACAATGAAATCCAGGTTATATCCACTAGAAGATTTCATTTTTATAAAATATGCATCTATGAAAACCCTAAAGACGATAATTAAATACTTGAGGTGTATTTTGAAATTATATCAAAACTATTTTTAAATCCCCTCAAGTTATACTAATTTACAATAAGGACCCTAGTAAATATAGGTTTAAGCGGGACCAGTTTTCTTGAGCCTCAGGGAGCCGGAGAATGTGGGTGCTTGCCTATCTAAGGTAGACAATCTAACAACGGTGTTATCAACACGGTAATTGTCTTGGAAAAAGACACAAATCATGCCGTCTATGTGCAGCAGTTAGCGATAATATCAAAACAATCAGGACTTCAATTCTGTTTAAAAAGTCTGACTCAGTTTGAGTCACAGTCTAATCTGAAATCAATCTGACTTGAATTCGATTCAAGTATAACTCCATTACAATATGAATCCATGAATGCCGGAATACAATCTATAATAACATGACATGACCGGACCGAACCATAGATATATTCCGTTTACATGACTATCCATTTATATCCATTTCATTTACTGATATCATGGTTTCGGTATGTCTTCCATTTACTACAAGAAAATACAATACAATCAGTACAATCGATACAGTAAACATTACGGGGTTTATAAAGGGGTAGACCGGTACGAAACATGTTAAAGGTAGCACAAGGTGGTCACTAAAGATGTAATTACATCCATGCCGTTGTTCCGTGGTATTTTCGACGGAGCCTTGTACTACGGGTTACCAAAGTCCGCAGTGTAAGTTGGACTCCTCTCGTATACACTGGCATATTCTGTACCAAGCTACAAACAACTGCGTTAACATTATAATCAAACATTACTAGTTATACTCTCCTTCTGTCTATTCTACCTCTACCCATCTTTGGGACTTACCGAGCGGTTGTTCGCTGACGACATTCCTATTTCTCTTCTTCTTTGGAATGTTGTCAGGAGTATCCAACTCTGAAGAGTTCTAGACCAGCCAGGAGCACTTGGAGCAGACCCCTGAGCAGTACACTGAAGACCCCGAGCTATAGTCACTTATACATATTTTCTTTTCAGTTCATGCCATTGTTTAGGCATTGCTTTCCATCCTTGTATTTACATTTCCAGTTGCACCTGTAAAAGAATGTTTAATAAATAAAGTTACTGTTCATTTATATTCATGTCTCTTGTGTACATTTTACTTTATATTGCTTAGATACGCTTAGCGTATTTACTTCGGAGTAAATACGTAGCGGGCCTCGTCGCGCCCCCTCCCCGTACATCGGGAAGTGGGGCGTGAAATTTTCTTATCATATTTGCCTTTTATAGGCTACACACTTCATATATAGCCCTTGGGCTTTTCTAAATAGCACTTGTGTCTTCCCATGCCTCATGTGCTTATTTATTTTTGCACATAAGTTATGGGGTTTACAAAATTTTGGCTTTTTGCTCATTTTTCATACATTTATTTCTAAAAATTGCATTTAAACTAATTTATTGCCTCCCTTTTGGGCATGGAGACGGTCCCTTCCATGTTTGGTCTTGACTTAGGCTTAGGCCCACTTAGCTTGAGCTTGGGCCCACTTAGCTTGGGCTCGGGCCCACTTGGCTGGGGGTTCACTGACTTTGACTTGGTCAACCATGGTATAATTTTTGACCCCAACAAAGTGCCCCTCATCAATAAATGCACACCGCGTGTATGTGTTGTGTGCATGAAATTGATGGATCTTATTCTATATGGAGATTGATTTGGTTTGGTCCTCTGTGGAGGGTCGATACTGCCCTTTTTAGCGACATGGATGGTCGATGTTGCCATTTTTGCGATTTGGATGGTCGGTGCTGCCATTTTTACGACTTGGACGGTCAATGCTGCCATTTTTGCAATTTGGACGGTCGGTGCTGCCATTTTTTGCAACTTTGATGGTCGGTGTTGCCATTTTTGTGGCTTGAATGGTCGGTGCTACCGTTTTTATGGCTTGGACGGTCGATACTTGATTTGACTTGTTCCGCTTCTTATGGTGTCAGGCTTTGGATTTGACTTGCTCTGCTTTCTGCGGTGTCGGGGTTTGGATTTGACTCGCTTCGCTTCTTGCGATGTCAGGATTGATTTGTTTATGAGGTGGAACTTGATTCCACCAAGGAGGTGATTGGTTGACTTGTTTGATTTGATTTGTTTTGGGAGTTCCTTACCCGTCCAGCGAGACTTTTGAGCTTGGAAGCGCTGCCGGATGGGACATTGATCTGATCTGTTTGATTTCTACCTTATTTGGCGGGAATTTTGAATTTGACAAGAATTTGGAATTTGGAATTTATTTAGCATCGGCATTGCTGCAATGGAATAATGTCAGGAGCAACTCATCATTTGCCCTAGGAGGACTTAGGATTTGGTTTTTGGGTCGGAATCAGTATCGCTAACACTAAAGCATAGTGCCAGGAGCGACACATCATTTGCCTTTGGGAAAACTTGGGGTTTGAGTTTTGTGTCGGCATCAGCACCGCTAACACTGAAGCGTAGTAGCAGGAGCAACTCATCATTTGTTGTTGCCCGTTGGGGAGATATAACTTAGGAGACGGGTTTAGATCTCTATCACCTAAGGCTTTTCAATTTTATGAGCCGTAAGGATCTCATAAAAGCATTTTCTCCCTACGAGTTGAAAGGATCTTGCAGGTGTATATTCTCCTTAGGAATCGTGAGGGTTCCTAAGTGTGTTTCTCCTTTGTGAGTCGTAAGGATCTCACGTGGGGATTTTCTCCTCATAAGGTCGAGAGGACTTTGCGAGTGTATTTCATCTCTTTTCACGAGTTTGCGCCATTTCGGGTTTTCACAAACTCGCCGGCAGTCCTGCTATTTCTACTCACGGAGCCATTTTGGGTTTCCATCCGTGCCCGTTTTTCTTGTGGATATACCTTTTTCTTTTCTTCTTCTTCTTTTCTCTTTTTTTGATGCTTCATCGCCGGTAGGACTTCAGATGTAGTCTCACCAATAAGACTTGGGAGAGATAGGGGTCATTTGCGCCCGTGGATTGTATACGGTTTTATAGGATGTATATCCAGACCGTAGAGCCAGTATGCTCAATTCGTCTGCGACTTGGAGCATCACACGTAGTATTTCTTGAGATATCGGCCATTGATGGCTGCATGGGCCTTTCTCTCTCGGCACTTATTAGTTGGTAGGATCCTCCATCGAACAATTTCTTGATGACGTATGGCCCTGTTCAGTTGATAAAACTGCACATTTGTTATTACATTTTTCCTACCATTTTCATATTAAAAAAAGACTTTATTATAATATATCATACATATGAAGGTTTATGTGTAAAAATACTATTTTCCATGTGTTGATATATTATAATTAACATTTGGTAGGAAATTTTATGCAAATAATATCATTGACCAAATCCTAATAGAACAAAGTCTACTAAATATTATTTGAGTTGTTGTGCAGAATTTTTCCAAGTTGTGCAGAATCTTTCCAAGTTGTGCAGAATCTTTCAAGACTAGAATCAAAGGAAATCAAGTTGTTGAAGAAGACTTGCCTAATTAAGAAGCAAAACTTGGAGACCAAGTCTGGCAGCAACCACGAGAAGATTTCAAAGATACAAAGGTTCCAAAGAAGTCCACATGTCACAAAGACAGAACTCCTGAAATTTGATGAAGGGAGGAGATAGAATGGCCGCGGATCCACGGCCATACCCCCCTTGGGCCGCGGATCCGCGGCAAGGAAGGGGATTTAGATGCTGAAATTTCTCTGGGTGAATCTTCAATACTTACTTCCTAATTTAGAAGCTTAGGTTCTGGCTTTGGCACTATAAAAAGGGACCGAGAGCCTCTTGGAAAATCATCAAGCCGAAGAGATCACGAAGCCCCAGATACTCACGCGTCCAGGCTGATCATCAACTGTTCGTCTACCTTCTTAGGAAAGATCGAGAAGCAACTAGTTTTGTAATCATTTTCTACGGAATAAAGTGTAGTTTGTTCAAGTTGATTAATAAAGGTAGTTATTTTATTTAATTCTTTTGCATTTTACATTATGTTTTTCCTCTCCATCTTTTCATCTTCTTCTCCCAACATGCGCGAGTAATTCTCCGCTTGTTAGGGTTTGCAGGATTAGAGTAGGCTAATGGATGATGAACATCCCTAAACCCTTTTTAAATCCTATAAAGTTTATGAACTTTATCGAAAGAATCATTAACATCCTAATCGGGCGCGCTAGCAATTCTTTGCTAGTTCCGACTATGATTAGAGATTATATTAATGATTGTTTTGGTAAAAGCTAGATTTGAACTGAGTTCCGTGTCGAGATAAGGGTTAAGAGTGGGATTCCTTTTCCCTCCAGAAACCCTAATCTACACGCATCACCGTCGTTCTAGTTTTAAATCTATTAAAGGATAAAAAGGGTAACTTTTAATTAATCGTCCATGACTACTAAATCCTAACGAACCCTACAAGCCCTCTTATTATATGATTTACATCTCTAAAATAATCTAGATCTATATTTTTGCATTCTTGCTTAACGTAGATCTAGAAACTTTTCTCTTTATTCCTCCTCTCTTTTTCAACACATCTAAAGTAAGAGTAAAAGGTTCCACGTTTCCCATAGGACGACCCGTACTCATCTCGGTCTAGTTACGCGTAACACCGTTATTGATTGCGGTTAACTACAAACAAACACTTTTTTGTATCAATCAAATGGCGCCATTGCCGGGGATCCGTGCGTAATTTTTATTCTTACTATTTGTGTTGAATTCTTAGACGATTCATATCATTATTAACACAAAACTGCAAATTGTATATTTAACGATTTGTACGTGAATTTTGCAAGGAGATCTGGAGTCACATAATTGAGGAAAACAGAAAACAGAGATATTCTTAGAGATCCAGAGGAGCAAAGGAGGCCACAGAAAATTTTTCATCAACCGATCCATCCACCTCGCGGCGGAACCGCGGCAAGAAGGCCCTTCCGGCGGCGGAATCGCGGCAGGTTAGAGGGATTAGGGCTACAGAATTCTCTGGTAAGATTCTCTACTCCTTCACTCTCCTCTCAAATCCAATAAAATCTATTTTCTGCAGGATTCTTTGCAAAATAGCGCCGCTCAAAAATCTTTTTGCAAAAGTTTTGTGATTGGTTTTGTTTTGCATATTTTAATACGGATTTTAGGGGGCAAAGACCAAATCAAGATTAGGTGGGGATTTCATCACCCTTCCTAAGCCCCACAAATCACAAACCGAGCATATAGATCAACCCTTCATTAATTTAAAAAATATCTAGACCAGACTCTAAGGACTGTCGCGCTCAATAAGGACAGAGGAAGGTCATGGGTAATCTATCGTTTATCTGCATTACTTTTGTAGTGCCTAGGCAAGTGTGTCAAAGGCTAGTGGTTTTTAATTAGGCCCACTACTGTGGTTCCTTCCCACTTACCTGGCACTTACCTGGCTACAAGGGTAGTACGGAGGCGGTAGAGGATTGATTCTGCGGCTTGTCCTTTGGAAGTCTAGGAGCGGTCTAGAGACTGGACCTAGGTGACCTTAGTTCTAGGGTTGCTTGTGCATCTTAGGGTGATTTGTCTTGAGTCCCACTTTTTTCAAAACAAACCAATTTTAAATCATACACACGCTGCCACTTGCACTAAACCCGCTTAGTGCATGCTCGGCTGGACACGGGATCCTAGTGCCCGTCTTGTCCGCGTTCCTGCTATCGACGCCGAAGTCGGTACTTCTTCATCTTCTTTTCCCCCACCACACACTACGACCGAGATGGACGGCACTCCATCAGAATACAACACCACACTGCCACCACCCGTAGGTGCGCAGAATCCACCGCGCATCTCTCTCCAAGAGAGATGCTATCCTATCCGTGGTCCTCTCCCCACTTGTCTATCTCTTCCACCACCTAACGGGGATAATTTTGAAATTAAACCCCACTAAATCAATCTGCTGCCCAAATTTCATGGGCTTGAGTCGGAAGAAGCGTACGTTTTCATCACCAAATTCGAAAACGTATGCGTAATGATGGGTACTTCACAATTGACTTTAGATGCTATGCGTTTGCTTCTTCTCCCATTCACACGGTGCGACTTGGCAGAAAAATGGCTTTATAATACTGCCGCACACTCTATCACTAATTGGGATGAATTTGTCATAGCATTTCTTAAGAAGTTTTACCCAAACCATAAGACTTCCCATATTAGGAGCGAGATCAACCAGTTCACCCAGCTTCCCAATGAACCATTTTGGAAGTGCTTTGAACGTTTCAAAGATCTGCTTGTCCAATGCCCCCATCACGGAATACAAAGATGGGATTTATGTCGGATTATATATGAGGGCATTAATCCAGCGACAAAGCAGATGCTTGAAACAATGTGTCAATGCAATTTCATGTCTAAAGATGACGGTGAAGCGTGGAAATATCTGGAAGACCTTGCTGAACACACGTTGCAGTGGGAAAGCGTAAGACCACCTTCAACTAAGGGAGGTATTCACCAGCTCGATGTTTCTATCGCAGTAAAAGCCGAAATGGCAGCGATACAGAAGAAACTCGACACTATTGAAAACAAGTTCTCATCATTCTCCCTAAATCAGGTCACGCTTCTTTTGACCGTCTGTGGTTGCTGTTCGGATCCTTCACACTTAACGGAAGAATGTCCTATGAATGCATCGTTTCAAACTAATGCTGCTTTTCAGCAGCGACCTAGAAACAACCCTTATTCTTCCACGTACAACCAAGGATGGAGGAATCATCCTAACTTTGCTTGGAACCAAAACCAACAAAGCAATTATCAAAGACCTCCTCCACAGCAACCACAACCACAGAATCAGCCCCCCTTTCAGTCACAGAATTTCCAAAATCCGGCCAACATTTCTACACCACAAGTGGTCGGTACTGACAACTCACTTGCACAAACTTTGGATATGTTCATGAAACAATCCATGCAATTGTCGGCTAAGATGAAGTCTTCTATTGATATCATAACGAAAAACTCCGCCTCCCATGGTGAGAGTATTAAATCATTAGAAAGCCAAATCGCACAGTTAAACGCCGCAATGAGTGCGAGAGAGAAAGGGAAACTCCCATCTCAACCCCTACCGAATCCTGGCCATTCACAAAATCATAATGTGAATGTCGTTACTACGTTGAGATCGGGAAAAGTGCTGAATAACCGAGTGGGTGAGCAATTTGATGTTAGTGACACATTTGATACCCCAGCTTCTTCTTCTTCTTCCCCTAATTCGTCTAGTCTCCCACCTTCATCCGAGCCTATTCTCCGTTTTCCCCAAGGCTCGAACATTTCGCCAAATATATCTAAGTCGATTCCCACTCCAATTTTGGGATCGAATCCGTCCCCATGGTCTTCTCCACAAACGTTGGACCCAAAACTTATTGATCGAGCTCCATTTCCAAACAGATTAAGGGCCAACAGACCTAACCCGCAAATGGAGAAGATTGTGGAAATATTTAAGCAAGTTAGCGTGAACATTCCTCTCCGAGATGCTATTCAACAAGTCCCATCTTATGAAAGAATCCTTAAAGACTTGTGCACTAGAAAGAGAAAAGCTCAAGTGCCTAAGAAGGTTTTCATGACGAGTAATGTTAGCACAGCTTTTACCCAACAAATACCAAAGAAACGTAAGGACCCCGGCTGTCCTACAATCTCTATTTCTATTGAGGGTAAAAATATTAATCGTTCTTTACTCGATCTAGGCGCTAGCGTCAACTTGCTTCCTTATTCAGTATACGAGCAGTTAGGAATTGGAGAGTTAAAACCTGCCCATTGTACTCTCCAGATGGCAGACCGATCTATCACCAAACCTCAGGGCGAACTAGAGGATATGTTAATTAAAGTCGGGAAATTCATATTTCCCGTGGACTTTATTGTTTTAGATACACAACCTGTGGCAAACCCACGCAATCAAATCCCGGTGATACTTGGTCGACCCTTCCTGTAATACCCAGCCCTTTTTTATACACTATATCTGTATTTCTAATTCACTTATAAAATTTATTTAAATTTTTCTCATAATTATTTATTTATTTCTAAAACCCCTTTTTAAACACCAAACCAAATAAATCATCCCTTTTAAATAGCATCAAACACAAACCATATTTTATTCCTTCAGCCCATAGCTTTAAAGGTTTAAATTTATTTTATTTCCAGCCCAACACCTAAGCCCCAGCCCATTTTCTTTTATTTAAAATCTAAAACCCAAAACTCATAATTCTTCAGCCTTTTTCCTATTTAATAATCCCCGGCCCACATTATTTTCCTCAGCCCATGAAAAAAAATAGGGATTTAATTAAATAACCTCGGCCCGGCCCATTCTCCTCACCCCAGCGCCCGCTTCTCCTACCCGACCCGGCCCACTACCCAACCCTTCTTCCTCCAACGGCTACACTCCCATTTTCCCGCTCCACTGTTCCCCGATCCACCATCGTCGCCGCCCCCCGCGCCAACGCTCTCGAGCGTTACCCGCGACGCGCGCCTCTCTCTCTCCTCTCATAATTCTCTCCTCGTCTCCTCTATCTCACTCCCCCTCACGTTTTCTCTTTCCTCCATTTTCCCGCTTCTCCCTCAACTCCGACCATCACCTCCTTACTCTCGACGCCACCATCATCGTCGTCATCCTCATCCCCTTCCTCCTCGCCAAAACCCAATCACCAAGGCCAAGACTTCTGCTGCCGGCGCTCCTCAACCCAGAGTCCCCGACCGCACCCCTCGCTTCCCCTGCACACCCGAGATCGGCCACTCGTACCCCGACGCCGGCGAGCCTGAACCACCTCAGCCGACTCCCGTCATCCGCCTCCGCATCATCATCATCATTGTCGTCGTCGCCGCCGCCATCGCTTCTCACTCTACTCTCTCTCCTTCCCAGATCACTCTCTCTCTATCCCTCTGGCTCGCTCTCTCCATCTCTCTTCCTCTGCTCTCTCTCTCTCTCTGTGCCCTCTCTCTTCCTCTGCTCTCTCTCTCTCTGTGCTCTCTATTCCTATGTTCTCTCTTGACCTCACTGTGTTTCCTCTCTCACTCTCCCTCTATCTTTCTATCACTCTCTCTATTTCTCCCTCTACATTCTCTTTCTCTCTCTAACTCTCTCTTTCTCTCTCTAACTCTCTCTCAATCTCTCTCTCTCCCTTTGCAATCCCTCCCCATCGGTCTCGACACACCAATGACAACCACCCTCGTCGTCAAGACCCCAGCAACCAAGCCGCTGCCGAGACTCGAGTTCGAGCCAAGTCAAGTTGCCGTGCCGCGCGTGTGTCGCGATCGTGCCGTTGCAGTTGCCGTACCGGCGTCAGCACGTTTCCAGGCAAGTATTTTACTTGCTTACATGCTATATACTCAAGTTACAATCTTAGATTACTTATATCATAAAGTTACAATTTCAGATCTATTATGTGCCATACCTGTTCGATGTGCGTTCCCAATGAAAATACTTATCAAATTTGATGGAACTAAATGGTATAGTTTGGCCCGTATGACCGTGAATCTAGTGTGTGAATTTCGTTGGATAATATGACCGTTAACGACTAAAATAACTACCCCCAAGTTTAACCGTAAAACTGGAATTTTCTTGTACCTGAAAACCGTTAAAATCACCATAAATTATATACATACTGTAATGATGCGCTCAAGGGGTCAAATCGAAGCCGACTCGACGAACTATAACCCTATGTAAATTTCTAATTGTTTCTATACTTAAACGGTTTCAATATTTGGATTGGAGTGCGACTCTGGACTGCAGTCCAGAGCGACTCAAATTGTTTCTTGCTGTTCCATAATGAATACCGCACTGTTTCCTTAAATTGTAGGTTGCGGAACTCCACTGTTTATAAAAGGTGAATCCATTATATAGACAACACAAGTGGTTTCATCCTGTTTCGTTATCGTTTGTTATTTAATCTGTAATTTAAAAGATCGGGACGCATAACAGTCCCAACAGAATCAGAATTGACATCATAGTATTAAACAGTGTATAACTCCTGACGTACAGATGTGATTGAAGATCTGTCTATTGCGTTGAAAACCTTACTAAAAACCCTAGAATTCATCCAACTGTAGCATCGCTAAAATCTGATCCCAACTAGGATTAAAATGCATTGCGAAATGGATTTCTGATTCTGAAACCAGATTTCCAGCCGTGAACGCTTAAAATGAAATGGCTATAATTAATGATCCTGGAATCCGATTGGCATGAAACTAAATTCGATGGATAGATAACTGAACATACTAATTATTACCTGTTTATCATTTCGCTAAACTGTACACGTTTGATTTATGATAATTTATGCAAGTGGTAGATTACTAATTCATGACATCCTAAACATGCTTTATATACTGTTCACGCATCATATCATACACATGTCATTGCATCGTTAACTTACTGATAATCTGCATTACCCAGTATTAGGTATTAGTGATGATTGTGGCAAGTACGTTGTGTTCATGTATCAGTGAATAAGTGAAAGTAATACGTACTTATACACAATCAGTGAACCTTATTATTCTATTGCATTGTCGAAATCTGTGGGACGCGTGTACGTGTGACTATAAGTGGTATGGGACACTTATGGAAGCTCTTGCACGGGTGTCACAGATAAGGCACCAGACACTGCCATTTATCTTAGGTATTAGTCGGGACGTGCTTAATGGAGGTCCTGCCTCCAGTTCTCGTGCAGACTTGTCATCGACCGATTGGTATTTAGGGTTATGGTTAGCGTTTGATGTAGACCACGGGGTGTGGGGTAGTTTAAGTGTGAGTTCAACAGAATCTCGGGAGTCCCATGCCGGCTTATATATTTAGGGAGATATATGGAGATTTATAGGGTATGTGATTATTACCGTGATATACATGTTGGGCCCGTGGTCCCTTGCCCTTGAGTTCTACCCTTGGGTGAAGGACAATTGCGAGTGGTTGACTCTCACACTTGGACTGACGATAGGATCAGTGACCTGTACAGTGAGACTTAGAGACTGATAGGGATACTGGCATTGATATACCTTACTTATTGTGTTGACTTACGTGGCATATCATTCTACTGCTTTTACTGTTCTGCTGCATTGATTACTGCATGTTCATACCCATACTGCCATTGATCTACTGTTATATATGTATCTATTATCACTGTTAGAATTGTCATATGATTTTATATATAATATTGCTATTGTGTCGCTCTGACGACCTGAGTATGCATGCTCAGTGTGAGAAGAAGATTTAGCCTGGACCAGGACTAGACGTACATCACGGACATCTTGATTTACCATCCAGGGTTATACCCATTTGTTTCCCACCAGGTCAGTTCTTTACATTGTTTTGTTTCAGTTACTGCATTTCTTATTACCTGCGTGTTATTTACTGATTACCAGTTAATACTAGAAGCCGAAGTGTGACTACGGCAGGACATTTCCTTGACCGTAGGAGCATGGCTGGCCTTGTCAATCCCTCGTATTCCGTATTTTGGGAAGCGGGGCATGACATGGTTTAGTTGGTATCAGAGACCAGGTTTTGCTTCGATTGGGATTGCAGTTTTCCGTGTAAAGCTTGACAATCTAAGACATCCCTCAGTCTAAATTGTAAACTTGATATCCTTGATCCATATTCACATTGAGTGTTCTGCTATCCATTCACTAGGGTTTCAGGTGACTTGGCAAAGTTTCGTGGTTGTAATTGTGAACTACATCACGATTACACTACCATACTCTGTTTAAGTGACTTGGAGTTATACAGTTGATTTTTCCGCTTGTAATAAATTTCATCACATCTGATATTCTTGAATCTTTGTCCAATCCATATTATATCCTTATAGCTTGTTCCTTATATCATCCTCAAAATTATTGTTTCAGGATCATGTCTTCCAACGACTCTTCATCTATATCCGCTCCCCAGAATCAGACCATTGAGATTCTGAGTGTACTGCAAGGTCTAAAGGAAGCCCAGGAGCGAACAAACGACTTGTTGGCTGAAGGACTGAGAAGACAGGTGAATCAGGCACCGGCGGCTGTCTCCAATCATAAAGGGATCCCCGTTAGACGAGGAAAAGAGAAGAAGATGAAACGCCAATTTGTTTCCCCCCGACAGAAGCAGCAGAAGACCCCATGTTGTGAGTATTGTAAGAGGCCAGGACATCTTCAGAGGGATTGTCTCTGCGCCCAAGGGAAATGTCTGATATGCGGGTCCAACAAACATCTCATCAACGGTTGCCCATAAAGGAAAGAACTACAAGGAGGAGACTCGTCCACACTCCCCACTTCTTCCAAGTGAGGATTACTGCGTAGTTCGAATTTGGAGGATAAGGCGGACCCAACACAGGTTTCAACTCGCGTGACGAGAATGCAGCGGCCTAGCAATCAAAGAAGAATTTTCCTGTTTTCTAATTTCAGCATTATGTTGTCATACCTTTATGAATATTTCTTTCCGTTTGAAATCTTGTATCCGTTGAACATTTAGTTGAATGCAATAAAACTTTGAATCGTAATGTATGTATCGTTCTCTTGTCTTTATCCTTTTCATACTATTCATTATCACAGCATTTTAATCTTAATTTTTCAGTTCCTGCCACCGCATATCTTTCTATACTTCGTACACTTAGCTACTTTCTTGATGTATTCCACTGTGTAACCATGATTCTTTCTTTTCAGGACATGGCCCACCCTGGAGCAGCGCCGCATCTAGATGAGGATGCACAGTCATGAGTTTCCTTAGACCACACACTGATGAGTTCTGACGATGAGATCAACGATCCCCAGATCAATTTCAGAAACAGCGATTCAGAGGACGAAAGAGCAGCCGCCCCAAAGTTTAACATGATAGCTGATTCCGACGAAGAAGAAGGAGACCCTGAAGAGAACCCAATAGAAGAAGATCCCGAGGAAGAACCGATAGAAGAAAATCCAGTGGAGGAAAACCCCATGGAAGAGAACCCAGAAGGAGAGGATCACATGGAATCGGACCTCGATGAAGAAGCTCCACCTGAGGAAGAAGGACCGGAAGATCAAGACCCTGCTGTGGAAGAACTTCCAATGGCGATACCTGCGAGGCGATATGGGAATGGACGCCCCTACCTGAGCGCGCGAGCCTACCGCAACCTGCTGAATCTCCACAACCGTGACTGACGGGGTTTCTTTCAGATATTTTCTTATTTGGCCAAATAAATCTGTGTATAGTTTAGGGCCACCTTTCATCTTTGAAAATGCTTTGTTTAGAATTTTCTGGAATGAAATAAATTGCTGAGTTCGCAAATCTTTCGATCTTGCTACTTGATTATTTCTGATGTAAATCATTTCCTCTACTAAGGTCTGTCCACCCCTACTCCTTACATTGCCTTAACCCTCACTCGGATTAACCAGTACCACACCCGATCTTTAGAGGTCCACCTTCATCCTTCGTCTGTGCCCCGTTTGAGATCCTTCTGGGAGGAGGACAAGTCTTGTGAAATTTCCGAGTTCGCTAACCATTCAAAATTTTGATTCATATGATGTACCGATCGCTGTTCTCTCCATATTTTTCCCCTTGTAGTCCTTGCTGCTCACCCTTACCCCAATCTCTTTGACCGCTAGCCTAAAATCGCCATACTCCAACCTTTGAATGAGCCATACTTCCTTGTAATCCCTATCCTAGATAGCATTATACATTTTTTTATGTGTTTCCCCTATTATCCTAACTATATTTAGGGACAGTGTTATTCGAAAGTTTAGTTTTCATTATTTTGGTGCGTGTTACTGATTACTCTGTTTTATGTATTTTAAGTACACTATTATTATTCTCATTTTCAGTAGCGCAACCTTACACCGCGCATATTTTTGTTCCATGCTCCTTATTTTCACTATATGAGATTTCTACGTTATTTGATCGATACATCGTCCTAAAAATATTTTAACCTACCGACTAAGCTTTCACTACCTCATTGTCGTTACTTTATTTTCAGGTGTTGTGCCTATGGTTACTATTATAAGTGGTTGTACTTTATGCTTATTATTTCTGCTGTGCTACCTTTGATATACTTATACGTGCACATAGTTGAATTTCGATTTTATCGAGTACGCCTCGAATAATATTGTTCGTTATTGTTTCCTATATTCTCGTATACTTGTAGTTGCCTTTTATAGTGTTCCTACAATATACTTATTAGACCTATCTTTTGTATGTGGTTCTTACATATATATATGTACCTTCAATATTTTGTCTACCCGATTTAAGTAAATCAACATGTATTAGTATTCGATATGATAACTCTTCGCTTATTGTTTTATAGCTTGTTGTTTCTTTTAAATTTCGAGGACGAAATTTTTGTAAGGGTGGTATGATGTAATACCCAGCCCTTTTTTATACGCTATATCTGTATTTCTAATTCACTTATAAAATTTATTTAAATTTTTCTGATAATTATTTATTTATTTCTAAAACCCCTTTTTAAACACCAAACCAAGTAAATCATCCCTTTTAAATAGCCTCAAACACAAACCATATTTTATTCCTTCAGCCCATAGCTTTAAAGATTTAAATTTATTTTATTTCCAGCCCAACTCCTAACCCCCAGCCCATTTTCTTTTATTTAAAATCTAAAACCCAAAACTTATAATTCTTCAGCCTTTTTCCCATTTAATAATCCCCGGCCCACATTATTTTCCTCATCCCATGAAAAAAATAGGGTTTTAATTAAACAACCTCGGCCCGGCCCACTCTCCTCACCCCAGCGACCGTTTCTCCTACCCGACCCGGCCCACTACCCAACCGTTCTTCCTCCAACGGCTACACTCCCATTTTCCCGCTCCACTGTTCCCCGATCCACCATCGTCGCCGCCCCTCGCGCCAACGCTCGCGAGCGTTACCCGCGACGCGTGCCTCTCTCTCTCCTCTCATAATTCTCTCCTCGTCTCCTCTATCCCACTCCCCCTCACGTTTTCTCTTTCCTCCATTTTCCCGCTTCTCCCTCAACTCCGACCACCACCTCCTTACTCTCGACACCACCATCATCGTCGTCATCCTCATCCCCTTCCTCCTCGCCAAAACCCAATCACCAAGGCCAAGACCTCTGCCGCCGGCGCTCCTCAACCCAGAGTCCCCGACCGCACCCCTCGCTTCCCCTGTACACCCGAGATCGGCCACTCGTACCCCGACGCCGGCGAGCCTGAACCACCTCAGCCGACTCCCGTCATCCGCCTCCGCATCATCATCATCGTCGTCATCATCGTCGCCGCCATCGCTTCTCACTCTACTCTTTCTCCTTCCCAGATCACTTTCTCTCTCTATCCCTCTGGCTTGCTCTCTCCATCTTTCTTCCTCTGCTCTCTCTCTCTCTGTGTGCCCTCTCTCTTCCTCTGCTCTCTCTCTCTGTGCTCTCTCTTCCTCTGTTCTCTCTTGACCTCACTGTGTTTCTTCTCTCACTCTCCCTCTAACTTTCTATCACTCTCTCTATTTCTCCCTCTACATTCTCTTTCTCTCTCTAACTCTCTCTTTCTCTCTCTAACTCTCTCTCAATATCTTTCTCTCCCTTTCCAATCCCTCCCCATCGGTCTCGACACACCAACGACAACCACCCTCGTCGTCAAGACCCCAGCAACCAAGCCGCTGCCGAGACTCGAGTTCGAACCAAGTCAAGTTGCCGTGCCGCGCGTGTGTCGCGATCGTGCCGTTGCAGTTGCCGTACCGGCGTCAACACGTTTCCAGGCAAATATTTTACTTGCTTACATGCTATATACTCAAGTTACAATCTTAGATTACTTATATCATAAAGTTACAATTTCAGATCTATTATGTGCCATACCTGTTCGATGTGCGTTCCCAATGAAAATACTTATCAAATTTGACGGAACTAAATGGTATAGTTTGGCCCGTATGACCGTGAATCTAGTGTGTGAATTTCGTTGGATAATATGACCGTTAACGACTAAAATGACTACCCCCAAGTTTAACCGTAAAACTGGAATTTTCTTGTACCTGAAAACCGTTAAAATCACCATAAATTATATACATACTGGAATGATGCGCTCAAGGGGTCAAATCGAATCCGACTCGACGAACTATAACCCTATGTAAATTTCTAATTGTTTCTATACTTAAACGGTGTCAATATTTGGATCGGAGTGCGACTCTGGACTGCAGTCCAGAGCGACTCAAATTGTTGCTTGCTGTTCCGTAATGAATACCGCACTGTTTCCTTAAATTGTAGGTTGTGGAACTCCACTGTTTATAAAAGGTGAATCCGTTAGATAGACAACACAAGTGGTTTCATCCTGTTTCGTTATCGTTTGTTATTTAATCTGTAATTTAAAAGATCGGGACGCATAACAGTCCCAACAGAATCAGAATTGACATCATAGTATTAAACAGTGTATAACTCCTGACGTACAGATGCGATTGAAGATCCGTCTATTGAGTTGAAAACCTTACTGAAAACCCTAGAATTCATCAAACTGTAGCATCGCTAAAATCTGATCCCAACTGGGATTAAAATGCGTTGCGAAACAGATTTCTGATTCTGAAACCAGATTTCCAGCCGTGAACGCTTAAAATGAAATGGCTATAATTAATGATCCTTGAATCCGATTGGCATGAAACTAAATTCGATGGATAGATAACTGAACATACTAATTATTACCTGTTTATCGTTTCGCTAAACTATACACGTTTGATTTATGATAATTTATGCAAGTGGTAGATTACTAATTCATGACATCCTAAACATGCTTTATATACTGTTCACGCATCATATCATACACATGTCATTGCATCGTTAACTTACTGATAATCTGCATTACCCAGTATTAGGTATTAGTGATGATTGTGGCAAGTACGTTGTGTTCGTGTATCAGTGAATAAGTGAAAGTGATACGTACTTGTACACAATCAGTGAACCTTATTATTCTATTGCATTGTCGACGTCTGTGTGACGCGTGTACGTGTGACTATAAGTGGTATGGGACACTTATGGAAGCTCTTGCACGGGTGTCACAGATAAGGCACCAGACACTACCATTTATCTTAAGTATTAGTCGGGACGTGCTTGATGGAGGTCCTGCCTCCAGTTCTCGCGCAGACTTGTCACCGACCGATTGGTATTTAGGGTTATGGTTAGCGTTTGATGTAGACCATGGGGTGTGGGGTAGTTTAAGTGTGAGTTCAACAGAATCTCGGGAGTCCCATGCCGGCTTATATATTTAGGGAGATATATAGAGATTTATAGGGTATGTGATTATTACCGTGATATACATGTTGGGCCCGTGGTCCCTTGCCCTTGGGTTCTACTCTTGGGTGGAGGACACTCGCAAGTGGTTGACTCTCACACTTGGACTGACGATAGGTTTAGTGACCTGTACAGTGAGACTTAGAGACTGATAGGGATACTGGCATTGATATACCTTACTTATTGTGTTGACTTACGTGGCATATCATTCTACTGCTTTTACTGTTCTACTGCATTGATTACTGCATGTTCATACCCATACTGCCATTGATCTACTGTTATATATGTATCTATTATCACTGTTAGAATTGTCATATGATTTTATATATAATATTGCTATTGTGTCGCTCTGACGACCTGAGTATGCATGCTCAGTGTGAGGAGAAGATTTAGCCTGGACCAGGACTAGACGTACATCACGGACATCTTGATTTACCATCCAGGGTTATACCCATTTGTTTCCCACCAGGTCAGTTCTTTACATTGTTTTGTTTCAGTTACTGCATTTCTCATTACCTGCATGTTATTTACTGATTACCAGTTAAAACTAGAAGCCGAAGTGTGACTACGGCAGGACATTTCCTTGACCGTAGGAGCATAGCTGGCCTTGTCAACTCCTCGTATTCCGTATTTTAGGAAGCGGGGCGTGACACTTCCTAACAACTTCTAACGCTGTAATTAATTGTCGTAACGGTTCTATGAACTTATCCTTCGGGAAAATGACAATTGAGCTTAATATTTACAAGGTAGGAAGTCAGCCATCAGAACCTTCTGCTCATTTGCTGGATGTTTGTTCCATCTACGAGATAGCTTCCGAAAGCTGCATGGATGAGGAGCTTTGCTTTGATGTTCTTGACAACACTAATGAGACATCGTTTGATCTTGCACCACTTCACAGTGAGGATATGTTCGATGAGTCCGACCTTGAGATTGAACCCGTTGACTCGTTGCAAAATTCAGCAGCACTTTCCGAGTCAATATCTTATGCAAGTTTTGAACCTCTTCGGGAGTCCGAATATCTTTCGCTTACCCCACCTTCTATTGTCTCTTCGCCAATTCTTGATCTCAAACCGCTACCTTCTCATCTTAAATATGCATATTTAGGAGAGAATGAGACTTTGCCAGTAATTATTTCCTCTTCTCTAGCCTTAGAGCAAGAGAATGCACTTTTGGCAGCGTTAAGATCGAATCGGGAAGCATTTGGTTGGACAATGGCCGACATCAAAGGGATTAGTCCCTTAATTGTTAAATATTACATACATCTGATGTATGAAGCCAAACCAACCCGAGACCCACAAAGACGGTTAAATCCCGTTATGAAGGAGGCGGTAAAGAAAGAAATCGTCAAGTGCCTTGATAGTGGAATAATTTACCCCATATCTGATAGCCAATGCGTAAGTCCAATTCATGTGGTCCCTAAAAAGTCTGGCATCACGGTCATCACTAATGAGGCTAATGAGTTAATCCAAACACGCACCCAAACTGGGTGGCGCGTATGTATTGATTACAGGAAACTCAATGCCGCAACGAGGAAAGATCACTTCCCTCTCCCTTTCATTGACCAGATGTTGGAACGATTAGCGGGACACGAATACTACTATTTCTTGGAAGGATACTCTGGCTATAACCAGGTCCCCATCGCCGAAAAGGATCAAGATAAAACCACTTTTACTTGTCCTTTCGGAAATTTTGTTTATAGACGCATGCCCTTTGGGTTATGCAACGCTCCCGCTACATTTCAGCGTTGCATGATGGGGATATTTTCAGATATGGCGGAAAGTTTTCTAGAAATTTTTATGGGCGATTTCTCCATTTTTGGGGACTCCTTTGAGGACTGCCTTCGTAATCTTGACGCGGTTCTTACCTGTTGTAAGGATAAGAACTTGACTTTGAATTGGGAAAAATGCCATTTTATGGTCCAAGAAGGTGTTGTACTTGGACATATAATTTCACATAAAGGCATTGAGGTTGACAGAGCTAAAATAGATGTCATTCAAAACCTCCCTCGTCCCAAATGCGTCAAAGATATACGATCCTTCCTTGTCCATGCAGGATTTTATAGAAGATTTATTAAGGACTTTAGCAAAATTGCTAGACCCTTAACCCTTCTATTGGCCAAGGACACTACTTTTCACTTCGATTCGGATTGTGAGGCTGCTTTTGAATCACTAAAAACATCACTCACTACAGCCCCCGTTCTATCATCTCCGGATTGAAACCACCCGTTCGAGCTTATGTGTGACGCATCAGATTTTGCTATTGGTGCAGTCTTAGGACAACACATTGATAAGATGCCACATGTGATTTACTATGCAAGTAGGACCTTGAATGATGCACAAATAAATTACACAACTACCGAGAAAGAACTCTTGGCAGTTGTATTTGCATTAGAGAAATTCAGGCCCTACTTGATTGGCTCGCCTATTGTGGTTTACACAGATCACTCCGCCCTACGACATCTTTTATCGAAGAAGGATGCGAAGGCCAGGCTAATACGTTGGATCCTATTGTTACAAGAATTTGATCTTGTCATCAAAGACAAGAGTTGATGTGAAAACGTTGTAGCCGACCATCTTTCACGCATCACTTCTTCGCCAACTGTGACCGTGCTGATAAATGACTCATTTCCTGACGAACAGCTCTTGAATGTATCCTACGAACCTTGGTTCATGGATATCGTGAACTATCTTGCGACGGGACTTATTCCTAGTGATTGGTCGAAACAAGACAAACTTCGATTTCTATCCCAAGTAAAATATTTTTACTGGGATGAGCCTTATCTATTCAAGTATTGTTCCGATCAAATCATTCGTAGGTGTGTCCCTAACGATGAATTCAAGAGCGTGTTATCATTTTGTCAGATCAGGCATGCGGCGGTCATTTTGGTCCTCGCAAAACGGCGGAGAAAGTTTTGCAATGTGGCTTTTATTGGCCAACATTATTTAAAGATGCATTTGAACATTGCAAAACTTGTCCGCGGTGTCAGCATTTGGGTCGGATTTCACGAAGGAATGAGATGCCGCTCCAACCTATATTGGTTGTGGAAATATTCGATATTTGGGGTATTGATTTTATGGGCCCTTTTCCCAACTCCTTTGGGAATCTATATATCTTGTTAGCGGTTGATTATGTCTCGAAATGGGTGGAAGCTATACCGTGTCGCACTAATGACAACAAAGTTGTCATTAAGTTCCTTAAAGAAAATATCTTTTCGCGATTCGGATACCCTCGCGCTATAATTAGCGACAACGGGACACATTTCTGCAACCGGTCTTTCGAGGCCTTGATGCGGAAATATTCAATCACTCACAAGCTTTCTACGTCCTATCATCCCCAAACAAGCGGGCAGGCTGAGATCTCAAATAGGCAGATCAAACAGATATTGGAGAAGACGGTTTCGAAAAACTGTAAAGATTGGTCAACCAAATTGACGGATGCTCTTTGAGCATTCCGCATCGCTTATAAGATCGATCTTGGTATGTCTCCATACCGCCTTGTGTTTGGGAAGGCATGCCACCTCCCTGTCGAGATTGAACATAAGGCAATGTGGGCTATTAAAGAGCTTAATTTTGATCTTGATCATGCAGGCAGCTATCGGAAGCTGCAGTTGAATGAGCTAAGCGAACTCCGCGATGAAGCTTATGATAATGCGGTGATAGTAAAGAACAGGACTAAAGTGTTCCACGATAAAAATCTTTTTAGAAAAACTTTCACATCGGGGCAACAGGTCCTTCTTTACGATTCTCGTCTCCATCTTCATCCGGGTAAGCTTAAATCTCGTTGGAAAGGACCTTTTGTGGTGCGGTATGTACACCCGCACGGGGCAGTTGAAGTCGAAAATTTGAAAAACGGTTCAATTTTTAAAGTAAATGGACATAGATTAAAACCGTATTTTTCTGCTGACCCCGCGGAGGAGCTCCTGTTTTTACAGGAGCCGCTTTATCAAAACTAAATTTCCTCCGCCTCACCTCCATGTTTTTGTAATATTTTCTCATTTTAAGAATGGAGGTGAGTAAAAATGGATTTGATTGATATCTGTGCATGTCAAAGAACAAGTTTGGAGGTAGTTTTCATTTAACTATTATTATTTTACCACTTGTATCTCTCCCCTAGTATACATGTCCATGTTCTCAAAAGGCTACATCAGTGAGGACACTGCTGAAAACAGGTTTGGGGGGGAGGTTTGTATTCACTGAATTATCTTTGACACTAGGCATTAAATTTTTTTTTTATAACAAAAGAGTAGAAAGTGAAAAATCACATCCAAAAGATAGCAATAGTTTAAGAAAACCAAGAAAATTAGAAGTTTTCTTAAACGAACTAGTAATAAGTAGTTATGAGCTGTTGTCCCAAGGGTTAGTAAGATGAAGGAAGTCGGTAGTCTGAGAATAAAAATAAGTCTGAAAAATAGTTTCTATTTTGAAAGCCAAACATTTGAATGTTGATACCCTACTATTTGCACTTACACCCGTCTTGAAACTCGGGATAGTAGAGGATACCTTGAAATGCTCTTGTCTAAAAGCCAAAGTATGAAAGAAATAAAAAAAATGAAAAAAATATAAAAATGGTGAAAAGAAAAAAATGAACACTGGTTTTGTTATCGCCAAGACAGCAATAAAAAATATAGCGAGGGTGCCTCTTCACCTAGTGCCCTAAGGCCAACTGGTCTAGGAGTCACTGCTAAGCCTTAGGTGGTGCAAGACGAGGAAAATATTATCACCTAATCAGCAAGCACATGAGTAATCGGTCGATTAGTACCTCAAGAAGTATTAACGGTCGCATGAAAATGTGTGAGCAAATCTAAATATTCATCAAGTAAAAAAAAATACTGAGGTAGATGGACAAGAGTATGATAGCTTGAATTGAATTCTCTGAGTGTAGGGATGTCCATTACACACATGTAGGGTTATATGATCAATGTTTGGACGAAAGGTAGGAATAAAGAATAAAGACGATATTTTATTGAGGGATAATGTGATTTCTGACATTTTTCATGACTATTAAGATATGGCTCATGACAACTGAAAAGCTAGTACAGTTGAAAACTCTTATTTTCAAAGTCTTTCTTTTATGGTTCTTATCTTTATATGTAAATTTCACCATCTCTCTTTTGTTATAGGATTTTGTGGGTGTAATCCGCTGAAAACCCTCAGGAGACAACACTCCTTCTACTAGGGACACCTAGAGGTTTAACGGCTTGTTGCACGTGCTCAGTGCAATTGTGCCTGTCTATGAAAGTGTGCTTAGTTTTTTCCTTTCTTTTTCTCCTCTTGAAAAAACTAGTTTGCTCGGGACGATCAAAAATAAGTTTGGGGGTATTTGTTCAGTTGATAAAACTGCACATTTGTTATTACATTTTTCCTACCATTTTCATATTAAAAAAAGACTTTATTATAATATATCATACATATGAGGGTTTATGTGTAAAAATACTATTTTCCATGTGTTGATATATTATAATTAACATTTGGTAGGAAATTGTATGCAAATAATATCATTGACCAAATCCTAGTAGAATAAAGTCTACTAAATATTATTTGAGTTGTTGTGCAGAATTTTTCTAAGTTGTGCAGAATCTTTCAAGAATAGAATCAAGGAAATCAAGTTGTTGAAGAAGACTTGCCTAATTAAGAAGCAAAACTTGGAGACCAAGTCTGGCAGCAACCACGAGAAGATTTCAAAGATACAAAGGTTATGATGAGTAACCTTTCAAGAATAGAATCAAGGAAATCAAGGGTTTATGTTTTCCCTCCCAACATGCGTGAGTAATTCTCCGCTTGTTAGGGTTCGTAGGATTAGGGTAGGCTAATAGATGATGAACATCTCTAAACCCTTTTTAAGTCCTATAAAGTTTATGAACTTTATCAAAAGAATCATTAACATCCTAATCGGGCGCGCTAGCAATTCTTTGTTAGTCCCGACCGCAATTAGCGATTAGATTTATGATTGTTTTGGTAAAGGCTAGATTTAAACAGAGTTCCGTGTCGAGATAAGGGTTAAGAGTGGGATTCCTTTTCCCTCCAGAAACCCTAATCTACACGCATCACCGTCGTTCTAGTTTTAAATCTATTAAAGGATAAAAAGAGTAACTTTTAATTAATCGTCCATGACTACTAAATCCTAACGAACCCTACAAGCCCTCTTATTATATTATCTACATCTCTAAAATAATCTAGATCTATATTTTTGCATTCTTGCTTAACGTAGATCTAGAAACTTTTCACAAAACTCTTTATTCCTCCTCTCTTTTTCAACACATCTAAAGTAAGAGTAAAAGGTTCCACGTTTCCCAGAGGACGACCCGTACTCATCTCGGTCTAGCAACGCGCGACACCGTTATTGATTGCGGTTAACTACAAACAAACACTTTTTCGTATCAATCAGGCCCTTCCCAATTTGGCTCGAATTTTTCCTTGGCACGTCGATTGGGGATGATCAGTCTTTTGAGGACCAACACCAATTCGCCTTTCTTGAAAGCATGAAGACGGGTCATCTTTTCATAGGCCCGTGACATTTGGGCTCGGTACAGCTCTGAAAGTCTACCCTAGCACCACCATGAGGTCCAAGTGACATCAAGCATGCCAAATTCAAATTTTTGTAGGTGCTAAGCTAGACTAAACCAGATCGTTAACTAGTTGATTAGGGTTTGAAAATTGATATCTACTAAACTATAACAAGTGAAAGATGGCTATACCCTCATAGATCGAGTCCTTCACTTCACATGCTCCGTGTAGTAGTCCAGCGACTCTACTAGGCTCCACTTGAGGGTTTGGACGAGTTTCCTCCAAAGACCTTCGTGCCAAAGATGATCCACGCGAAGTCCCTCCAACTCAAGCTACTTCTACACTAAACTCCTTTAGTGTAGGAAACACGCTAAACTTGATCGCTAGTCAAGTGTAAGATGGTGAAGTAGGGGATTTGAGGCTCATTAATATGTGTTCAAGCTTCATAATTCACATCATATGTGAGGGTTGAAACTTGAACCATGGTGGCATGAAGAAGAGGAAGAAGATGAGAGCAAGAGAGAAAAATGAGAGCAAGCCATCAAAATTGGCTAAGTGTTGGAATGAGAAAAGAATGGCTCACACAAATATCATTCACTCATTGAAGCATGAATATTTTCAAAAAGAAAATATGCACCATACTTCAATAGTGAAGCCAAACTAATAAAATATATTATGTGCCATACCTCACACCATTCCACAAATTCCACCTCATTTCTATTTTCACAAAATAGAATTAAAATAGAATTTGATGCCATGCTTCATTATTATATATATATATATATATATATATATATATATATATATAAATATATCATATATATTAATATATATATATAATGGAAGAATAATTAGTGAGCTAATGATATTAGTTAAGATATAATTATATCGCATATAATATATATCACATTATAAAATCAACACTTGATTTAATAATCCGGTTATATCTCATATAACCGACTAATATCATTTATCTGTGTATCACATTATCAAATCAACACTTGATTCTATAATCTAGTTATATCATATATAACCTAACTCGATAACAGATAACTGCCAGATTACAATACGGTATCACATACACGTATTTAATCAGGCCCACACACATATCACATATGTGTCCTACTTCGTTTCGCTTGAACCAGGGAACTTCAGTATGGGACTCTAAAGACTCGTCAATATGCCAGCAGTAGGTGATGATCACATCAGTCACTTACAAGCCGTCAGCGGTACTAGCTAGACGCAACGGCTACCCGGGTATTAAGCGATATGAAGATCAAGAAGAAAGCATGTCCATACTCTCCATGGAGCCTATCAATAACACTACCGTACAATCCGGTCTCTTCGTATGATATGTCGCATATCATGTCTAGGGGTGGTAAACGTCAGACCCCAGTAACGTGATAAGTCATGCTGATGTCTGGCCTATAACGGTTTAAGAAACTACTGATAACTCTTACCAGTAAATCTTAGCAGCAGCCCTGGCCAGGGACTTCCAGTTATAGCCAATCGAGCATAGCGCAAAATCAACCCCAAATACCGAGAGAGACGAAACCCCTCCTATCGCTTATTGCCTCCATGTGACTCGGGACTGTACCCAAAATCCACCTGTTTGCACAACTTCTCTTGAGCGTGGTAGGGAGGAAATCAAAGCACAGTGGGAGCCACACAAGACTTTATGACGATCTTGGGTCTACAGACTAACCTGTACCAGTGTCACCAGAGGACTGCTATCTGACGATAAGTATACTACCAACTAGGAGTCCTCGGTGAGTCCGTTCGGTGTACCCATTCTCCAATGAGCATATGTGTACAATCTTTGATGTCACACACCAATGGTTGTGGGATCAACCATCGCCCTCTGAGGGACAAGAAACATACACACTACTCTACTCTGGAATATCGATGCCCTAGTCTCGATATTCCCTCGACTGGGAACTGATTAAAGGATGTACTTTTGGACCACCCTGGCCCCACTGGTATGATCTCATCATAATCCTGGTAATCAAGTACATATCCTAAGGGCTTTATCAACATGTGAGAGAAAGACAGTAAATAATACCAGTCTACATGTCAAGATAAAGGTAACCTGATAGCATACTATCATGTCCATCGAGAAATTCCTCTATATATATGTCCAAGCATCCACTATATCAACAATAATGGAGTCTAGGGCATACATATTCCTAACAAGCTCTAGATTTTTTTGTACTGCGAGCCTCTTTTCTTCAAGGGCGTTGAGCTCTTCGAGCCAAAAGAAGACGTTTTCCTCCTCCGTCAACTCATGCTAGACGGTCATTCTCAGACTTGGAACTTCGACTTTGAGAGGATGGATTGCCTCCATTCCGAAGAGTAATGAGTATGGAGTGGACTGAGTTGGAGTGCGGTGCGTGGTACGATATGCCCATAATGCCTCATGGAGCTTGAAATTCCAGTCTTTCTTGTTGGCTGAAGCATTTTTCCTCAGGTGGTTGCATAGAGTTTTATTGAAGGTTTCGGCTAGCCCATTGGCTCATGGATTATAGATGGAGAATATCTCCAGTCTATCTTATGCTGAGTAGTGAACCTTGAAATTTTGAAGCTCTTGAAAAAATGCTCGTTGTCAGAAATGATTCTTCTAGGTGTACCGAAGCGGTATAGAATATTGTGTCGGAAGAACGTCAGAATATTTTCTTTCTTGAATTTTTTTAGCAGGACAACTTGAGCCCATCTGGAGAAGTAGTCAGTTGCGGCCAATATGAACCGGTGTTCTTTGGATAACGGAGGATCAATTGGACCAACTATATCGGTGTCCCAAACTTCGAAGGGCTATGACGCCACCGTAGGATGCAGCGGATCGGGATGCTTGTGAATGAAGTCACCGTGAATTTGGCAGAGATGACACCTCTTCGCATACTCTTCGCAATCCCTTATCATGGTAAGCCAGTAATACCCAGGCCGTTTAATTTGAAGCCACATTTTAGAGCCAGATTGGTGAGCTCCGCAGACGGCCGAGTGAACTTCTTTCATGAATCTTTGGGTTTTGGCCGATGACGGACACCTGAGCCGGTACAGTATAACATATTATTTAAAAACACGTATCGGAGAGCTCTCTTCTTCAGCTGAACCCTCGCAGATTTCTCTTCAGGCAGCTTGTCGTATCGAATTTACTCTATGAAGGGCTCCCTCCAATCAGGCTCGTCTTGAATGATCAGAACTTCTTCGGTAGGATTGCTCTTTTGTTCTGTGCTTTCCTCTTCTCATAAAGAGACCGGGGGCAAAATTTGCCAGTTCCTGATTGTGATCAGAATTTCATCCATGTCGGGATCAACCAACTCTTTGGTTAGGCGAGCGAGTACGTCGGTTTTTCTTTTCAACGCCTTAGGGACCCTCATTAGTTCAATGTGAGTGAACTGTTTCATGAGTTCTACCACCCGGCTTCTGTATCGAGCTAACTCAGGCTTATATATCTTGTAGTCGCCTCTCACTTGGTTAACGACAAGATGGGAGTCACTGTAAACCCATAGCTAAAAGATTTCCATTTCTATGGTGAGCTCCAGACCAGCTATCAGAATTTCGTACTCAGCCTCGTTGTTTGTGCGAGTCTCGATAAGAGCAAAGGAACGTCGTAGGGTTTCTCTTAATGGCGTGACGAACACTAATCCTACCTCTGCTTTTATCTCTGAGAGGCTCGATTTGCTGGAGGTCTTTATTGATGAGGCTCCATCGAAGTAGAGCTCCCAACATGGCTCGTCATTCTCGAGGTGCAGCATTTGTTCGTCGGGTAACTCGCAATTGAGCTATGACCCTTCTGGTATGGGTTGAGCAGTAAGGAAGTCGGCAAGGGCTTGCCCTTTTACTGCTTTCTAAAAGAGTATAGATTATGTCAAATTCAAGATGCATGACAGCCAATGTTTCCATTCTACCGGCTAGGCTTACTTTGGTCATTAAGTGTTTGAGCGGGTTGACCTTGGAGATCAGTATAACCCGATAAGCGAGCAAATAGTGCCTCAGCTTCTTCATAGCGAATATCAGAGCCAGGTATTGCTTTTCGATCGGGGAATAGTTATGTTCTGTCTCGACTAAAATTCGACTGAGGTAGTAGAGGGCATTTTCTTTTCCCTCCTCGTTGCCTGGGTAAGGAGCGCACCGAGTGGTTCATTAAGCGCGACGGTATAGAGAATTAACGATTTATTTGGGATGGGAGCAGCAAGTACTGGAGGGTGCAACATGTACTGTTTGATATTTTCGAATGTTTCTTGACATTCAGCACCCCAGACAAAAGGAGCTTCTTTCTTCATGAGTTTCGAGAAGGGCCTGCATCTTCTCTATAGGTTCAAGATGAACCTTCATATGTAAGCGAGCTTGCTTTGAAAGGATCTTAGCTGCATCAGATTCTTTGTAGCATGCATCTCCATGATGGACTTTATTTTTGATGGGTCAACTTTGATCCCCCGATGTCGGAATATGAAGCCCATGAATTTTCCCGATGACACGCCAAAAGCGCACTTTAGAGGATTCATCTTCAGATCATGTTCCCTCAGTCGGGTGAAAACGGTCCTGAGATCTCGGATTTGATCGGTCTTGGTTTTAGTTTTGACGACCAAATCATCAACATAACATTCGATGACTTTATGAATTAAGTCATCAAAGATTTTGGTCATTGCCCTTTGATATGTGGCACCTGCGTTATTTAGTCCAAACGGCATCACTTTGTAATGGTATATGCTGATTGGGGTTCGAAATGTTGTATGCTTCTCATCCTCAGATGACATTTTTATCTAATTGTACCTAGAAAAACCATCCATGAAAGTGAATGGCTCATAATTAGAGGTGTCGTAGACCATCATTTCCATGACCGGAAGTGGGAAATCATCTTTAGGGCATGCCTTGTTAAGGTCTCTGAAGTCGACGCAGACTCGGATTTGCCCATTCTTCTTTTTCACTGGGACAATGCATGCGATCCAGTCCGCATATTTCTCTTCTCTGATGAAGCCGGCGTTGATGAGTTTCTTGGTTTTCTCGATGAACTTTTCTTCCAGCTCTCTCCTTATTCTTCGAGGAGATTGTTTGACTGGCTTAGCATCAGGAGATATAGCCAGCTTATGCATGGCCACCTCACGGGAGAGGCCAGGCATTTCTTTGTACGTCCACGTGAAGCAGTCAGCGAACTCATGAAGTAGGGCGACTATCTGCTCTTTCATTTCCTCTGAAAAGAGTGAGCTGATGTAGGTAGGCCTTCGATTATCGGGCGTTCCAAAATCAATCTCGGTTAGCTCGTCGAAGGTTGCTTGTCCGCTATCTTCGAGCTCTCGAGGGGATTCTTCTGGCTCAGCTAGCTCGTTGTCATCATTTGACTTTTCGCTAGCTTCACAAACATGGATCATGTAGCATGCTTTGGCATCAGATTGAATGAAACCTATGCCCCGTCTATCTGGGATTCGTCCATCGATGAGTGCTCGGACCTGAGGCGGATACCACGGCTCCTCATAAAACTTCGCTTCGGAGTCCGTTTTATATAACCGACATCCGCACTTTTTAAAATATTCTTGCATCTCGAGCGCGTAGTATCTAAGATTGAGGACTGCTCTTATGCCTCTCTTATAGGGAAGGCACATGATAGATAAATCATCCAGGTGTGCGATAGGATTTGACCCATAAAACAGGATGCCCTTCTGTCCACTTTTCATTCCGGAAATGTAGAAGGTTTTCAGCTGGTCCACGGTGGAGACTAACAACGCATCAAGCTCTTTGCACATCTACTCCGGCACCCTTGTGACGATTAGGGACCCTTTTGTAACTTCGAAGGTCTCTCTTAGCTTTACTTTTTGCATGAGAGCCCAATCTGCACAACTGTTGCAAGACATGTCCTCTTTTTTTATTCTTTAGTGTCGTTGCCTAAACGAGGGAAAATTTTGCAGCCGGGTGGGCCTTCAATATTAGACTCGTTGTCACGCCCCGCTTCCCAGAGTACGCTAAAATGGTCACGTGACATAGCCAACCATGCTACCTATGGGTAGGAAGTATCCATCCACAGTCACATTACGGTTGTAGAGATATCAAGAACAAAATAACACTATCTAAAACATGTCCATAATCCAAATATAACATGAGTCAAGGATAATAAAAATGCTGAAGCAAAAGATTTAATACAAAATAACTGGAATGTATGTCCCATAATGAGGGCTCACATCAGGAAATAAATGCAGGAAATAAAACTAACTATTGCTGACACTCACAGCTCAGCCTGCTGGCTGAAGTACTCCTGCTCGGACTGCAACAGCGGTACGGAATCTGGGCCATGCAAAACCCAGACGTCAGCGCGTCATGTCATCAAGTAATATAATATAAAGCAGGGTAACAAGCAATGCAATATAAACATGAATAAAACAAGGGTAACAATAATATGAATCAGAGCAGTGCAGGGTAGTGTGTAGTGGGTAAACTAAACTGTTCTATCAGGTTTTCTATTCTAAATTCTTTGAAACAAAATTGATGAATCATCGATGTAACTCAATAGTATCCCGTACATACCCGGGATCACGGCCTCAATATTCACGGCTGCAGCCGAGACATGCCGCTAGGCACAAAACAGGAATGTGTACACTCGATAGTATCCCGTGCATACCCGGGACCACGGCCACAATATTCTCGGCTGAAACCGAGACATGCCGCTAGGCACAAAACAAGAATGTGTACACCCAGAACAGGTAGTGAACTGTCGAGTTACAAGTCAGGTTTCACTCTTGATTTCCCCATACCCCAAGTTATGTGTGTAGGTCAAGTCAGGTATTCCGAAATCAGGAAACTAATGCCAACACAGGATCAGGTCAACAGGTTTGTCTGGATAGACAACAGGAACGGTCCATGGGGACTACATGTCAGGTTTGTTAGCATTAGACACAAGATCAGGTAACGGGTCAGGTCATGGTACATCAGGTCAAGTTAACAGTATACGGTACCATGTCAGGTCAATCAGTAAGCATGTAGCGAGTCAGGTCAAGATGTAAACGATACACAGGTGTGCTCACAATCAGTTATATAATCAAGCATGGTTATCAACAACATGGTATAAGCAATAAATTAAGCAATAGGCAGATTTACTCAATTTGCAGTACAGTAATCAGTCGTGTCACAGAGATGATTTCAATGTTATGCGAATGCAGTATGACTATTATGGCCTTTTGATCATGTTAATAAGTTTAAGAACTTGATAGGTGCAATGATTTATATATACAGGTTCAATACAGCTATTAAAGGTTAAATGCACACGGGTGTCCAAATGGAACAAAACTATAAAGATAGTTGCCATAAGCTATATCAATATTAAAATGTGGTTAAACAGGTAAATGAGGTTGTTTGGTTCAATTGCAGACTGTAGGTTCCAAGTTTAAAGATAAATGATATATAACAATATTTTATATGAAAATGAGAAATGACCGTACCAAGTTAAACTTACAGGTTTAGGGTGTCATAATGTATATATAAATATAGTATAGCATGTAGCAAGGGGTACTTGCCTCGACGGGTCGCGAACCGGGAAAAACGGAACGTAAAACGTCGGCGGGGAAACTTGCGACGGGCGCACGGTTCACGGAATGAACCCAAACAACAAACAATGGAACCACACGGGTCGGGGTACCTTGCTGGAACGTCGGGTCACGTCGTCGGCATCGCCGGATTCCGGCCGATGAAAGAACAGTGAACGGTCAAGACCACGCAAACAAGAAGATAAGGAAAAACAGAAAGGAAAGGAAGTAGGTGCTCACGATGATTCGTGAAACGGGTGGTGACGGTCGACCTCGTCGACGGAGCTCCGGCGGTGGCCTACGACGGCAGCGACGAGATCTTGCAGTCCATGAAACTTTACAGCAAAGGAAAAAAGAGGAAAGGAAAGAGGAAGGAGACGGATAGGTAAGCTTACAAGGGATCGTACGAGGGCCGGGCACGGAGGCGAGACCGCAGGCGGTGACAGATCCGGTGGCGCAGATGGGTGCAGGGAGTGCGCGGGTCTGATCGGGGGTGCACCGGGAGAAGTGAGAAAGAGGAAATGGATCTGCGGTTGAGTCGAGGAAGATGGTGGTCGAAGGGGGAAACGAGATCGCCGGCATTGGGGCTGCGGCGGCGAGGTGCAGGTGGTCACGGTGAGGGTGCAGGGCGTGCAAGGGTGGATGAAAGAGGGTGTGGGTGAGACGAGAAAGAGAAGGCGAGGGTGTTGGTGACGGCGTCGTCGCCGCTGGGGCTGCGGCGACGAGGATGGAGGTGGCGGTGGCTAGGGTTTGCTGGGGGGTGATGGGTTCGCGTTCTGTGTTTTATAAAAAAGAGAAAGGAGGGGGAAAGAGATTTTAAATATATAGAGAGAGAGAAGAGAGAGAGAGAGAGATGAGAGATACGGGGAATAGAGAGATGGGGGCCCACGGAAAAGAGAGCGATGATTGGTTGGAGGGATTTTATTAAGGAAAAAAATTTAATTAAAGATTTAGAAGATTTAAAGAACAGTAGAATCTATAAGGTTAAACAATAATATACGTTGGTTTATAAAATATTGGAAATTTGGGATTTTGGCGCAAAATAAAACATTTCCAAATCGCGCCCGGGTCGGGTCTAAAAATTTGAAATTGAAATAATAGAATTTTAAGTGGGATCTAAAATTAAAAATGAAGTGTTTTATGATCAAAAAGCATACCCCCAAAACGGACACACGTACGCGCGCATAGCCGTCCAAACTCGCCTGTTTCACTGAACGGGACGAGAACACGATGCACGGACGCTACCACAAGGCTAGGGGTGTCGAGTAGGCCATGATGGATGTTTTTAATTTTATTTTAGATGCCATAAATTGTTATATGCAGAAATGAATTTGCCGGGTAAAATTTTACAGTAAGTAACAAACAAGCAAGATAAATGAAATAAGGGTCACACTCCACTCATAAAATAATAGAAATTAGTAGCATTGGGCTCGGGTGTTACACTCGTCAATATCACTACCGAAATGAGGGCGAATTTTATGGAAGTAAATTTTACGGAAGGACGAACTTCCCGCGTCGGACTCATCAGTGTCACTGCCGAAACGCGGACGCACTTGGGAATTTTTGCTTTTGAAAGTGATAGGCGGCTCAGATTTTCTTTTGAGTTTCTGCGCCATTCTGTCTTTGGTCAACTGTGGCTCAGCGCTTTGGAGGTTCACAAAATACCGAGAATCTTCATATCGGACTTCATGCACACCGATCGGCTGGATGTCTCCATCAATCCGTCTTTCTTCTCCATTTTTGGTATATTTCATGCACTGATGGAGAGTTGATGGAACGATGCCGTAATCATGAAGCCACGGCCTTCTCAGGAGAATCTTATAGGACATGTCGGTATCGATCACGTATATTTTAGGTTCGGTTTGCAAATCCCCAAATTTAATTGGCAGAGCTATGGACCCCACAACTTACTGGCAATTTTGATTGAACTCTTGAATGACAATTCTTTCCCTTGACAGGTGTTGGATATCCATTGCCAAACTCTTTAGAGTCCGCAAGTTCTTGATGTTCATTGAGGACCACGGATCAATCAATATACGATTAATTTGGTCACCATCGTTGTACCCTATTACGTAAAGCGGTCGGTTGTGCTCAGTTGTTCACAGTAATAGGTCTTCATTTTTAAATGTGACCGTGGTTGTATCCAGAGTGTACTGGGACTCTTTCATATTAATTTCCGCGAAACGAGCCTGATACCGCTCGGGGTTTTGCAGGACATGAATGAGAATATCTCTAAGCTCCTCAGATAGGACCAGAACATCATTGATGCTTAAAAAAGAAGAAGCTTCTGGAAATGAGTCAAAACATTATAGTCCACTGGGGAAGGACCCAAGTCTTCATGAGCAAGCTCTCTACCATTTTCTTCATTAGGGACTTGTTTTTCCTTCCCTTCTGGGACTTTTCCTTGATTTGGCGAAAGAGCCTTGCTGCTTCTGAGCTGGATTTGGTTGGCCATCGTGGCGAGCTCCTCGTGAAAACAAAGTTCTTCCTCAGAGTCTCTGCCAAGGTGGACGATGTAGCAAGTCACTATAGGGATCTCGTCATCAGAGTCTTCTTCTAGCTCCTCCAGAATCTTAGCCACTTCTACGGAGAAGAGCTCCTTCAATTGAATTAGAGTTCTTTCCTTTTGTTCACAGTCTTCGAGAGAATCGATATATTTTTGAATGATCGATCTCCCTGGAGACTATTTTTTGCGTCGAGCCGCACTTTTCTTCTTCTTGAGCTTTTTGGATTTTGAGCCTGATCGAGCCGAATTGGTAACTGGAACGGTGGGATCCTTCTGCCCTCCCATTCCATTCCAGGCTCTTTCTGAAGTAACTTTAGCTTCTTCTTTATCTTTTTAGACATGTGCATGCTCTATGGAGGTTGCGGCGAGTCAGTTTCATTTTTTAGGGTAGCGGGTTCGGTTGTCTGCTCCTAGAAGGCTTCAGCTTGTGTCTGTATAAAGTTGGCGGTTGCTGCTTGATTGTTCATAAACACACTCTTGGGCAGCTCAATCTCCACAGTCTTGTACTGTTTCTCGACCCAGTCTTTGAAAATATAGCAATCCTCGATCGCATGGCTCACTACTCGGTGGTACGGATAATATAGAGGATTGTCGGTCATTTTTGCTTCGTGAGGTCTTTTCAACTCTGGTAATTATAGACCGTTGTTCAAGAAATCTTTGAATATTTTATGGACTTTGTCCCTTCTAAAAGAGTAGACTTTGTTCTTTCTCTCCTCTAGTGAAGGCCCTTCTCCTACTAGCACTGGCTTTCGAGCCCGGACCATTTTTGATCCGCCTGCTTTTCTCTTATCTTCATTGTTGGATCCATTGAAGGTGTTGGTCTTGTTAGAGCTCCCACTTTTACGGTTGTCATCTTTTCTGCTCTTCCAAGACTAGTCATCTTGAGAGTCCGGGGTAGACTCTTACTTCGAGCGTTCCAACATTTGAACTCTCTTGGTCAGCTCTTGAAACGTCTTGAGACCTGCTATACATAAGAATGGGACCATCCAATTGCAGAGATTCCTAATGAGAAGGCTGATGGACTAGCCTTGTTCCAGCGGCGGTTCGCACTTGATCGTGAGATTACGCCATCGGGCGATAAAGTCCGTGTTGCTTTCGTTCTTTCCCGGCTTGGTCCTCACAAGGTCAGCAATGGAGATTTTATCACTAACACTCATAAACCTTTGCCGAAACAGAGACTCCATTTGGGCAAAAATAGTGACGAACCCGTATGGCATGCTCGCGTACCAGTCGAATGAGACACCGGTTAGGCTGTTGAGAAACTGACGAAGAAGGAGTGCATCATTGCCCTCTGTATTTCCACACGACGCTTTAAAGTGGGCGATGTGTTGATTTGTGTTTCCCGTCCTATCAAATCTTTCGAACTTAGGAAGGACATAGCTGCTGGGGAACTCTATCAGATCGTACTGTGCGGGATATAGTCGCCTACTACTGCCAATTTCTTTCTGAGTTTCGATTTCAGCCACCAATGTTTTACCCCTACTGGTGACCAAATCCATTATCCGATCTTGTGTTAGTGGGATGGTGCTATCTGGAGCCAAGGCGTCACCAGAAGTGGAATGTGGCCGACTTTCATGCGGCTCGCCCAAACTTGGACCCAAGGGGATAGGCATTGGTTGCTTCAGGTCATTATTGCCCAGCTCATGAGTAGAGACTTGCGCTTGATTGGAAGGCGCTCAAGCAACTTGAGCCGTGAGCTGCATCACGACGTTTGTCAAGTCATCAATTTTTGAGTAAAGCTTAGTCATCTCTTTATCTTTGCTCCTAATCTGTTTTTGGAGCTCTTGAAGCAGCTCCTGTTTTGCGGTCTTAGGGCGGAAAGTCGGCTCTTCCTCGCTATCCGAGCTTGACTCTACATGGACTGAGGGGTCTTTTGCGTGTCGGCCTCATCAAGAGGGTTTTCATCATCATGTGGAGGCTGATCTTGGGAAGTGGTGGCCACATTTAAGCCATATTGGGCTCGGGATGTGGTGGCTCTATCCTTGCTTTTGCTACGAAGGTTGTCACTGGGACGCGTGCTCGCCATGTAGACCGTGTGGATAACATGTCTGGCCATCTTTTCATTATTAGCAGCTGATTTCACGGATCGCTGTTGTGGCCCTTCTATTTCGGGAACGGACAATCGATTGAAAATAGCTGGCCTTACTGGGTTCTTGAGTGGTACTGGCGCTTCTTTTCGGGCTTTGCTTCGCTGCTTCCGCGCGACATAGAGCGCCTGATAGACCCTTGAAGAAACGGTGTCATGTTTTCTATGTTGGGGCTGGGACACGTCTCTTTGTAGCATCATTCGGATTGTTGTCTTCTTGATTTTGGCGGTCACGGCGTTTTTTGAACCCACTTCAGAGGTTCGAAGGAATTGCTGAATTTTACGGCCGACTCAGCTGTCATTGCGGGGTAACCCTGTTCTAGGAACATCATAAGGTTTAACTTGGCCAGAGCCCCGGTCCTTTTGTTGGCCCTATATCTGAGCCGCTTCTGCTCCAACTTTTTTGTTTTGAGCACTTGGCAGGCTTCGGCCCTTCGGGAAGACGCCGTAGACCGATTGACAGAGAGTCCAGAGAAGACGCTTGCTCGCGTGATTGTCAAGGGAACCATATGAGTTTGCTGGAGATTCTTTGTGGCTCCATTGGTGTTGACGGCCTTGCCCCTAGTCGGAACAGTGGAGAGCCGTTCGAATACAGATTTGCATTTGGGGTGGATGCTTTGGCGACCACAATGTTCGACCTCCTGCTTCTTGAGGTCTGTTTGGCCGCTTGGTTTGCCGGGAACTCTGCCAGATGAGTTCTTCTGACAGGGTAGATGATAATGGAACCAAATTGACGAGGTGGATCCTCCCATTGCTGGCTGAGATTTGCAGGGAGAACCATGCGGGCATTGATCTTGACCACGTAAGGAATCAGAGTCGCATCAGAAACGCAGCTTATCTTAGGGAGTTTCCGATGAAAAAACAACACACCGGCAACTCCCACCTCTTCCTATTTTTCTCCTCTAGCCAATCATCCAGTAAGTCCATACTTCTTCCTCTTTTCACTATTCTAAAAACATTTAAAACTAAAACCCGACGGAAGCGGAGTTAATCTGACTTCCGATTCGGTTTTTTCTTAAAAAGTTCTATTTTTCTTAAACACAATAATACCAAACTCTTATGTCATGATCATTAAATATTAACGAAGACAATATAACAAGTTTGACATCAAAATAATAACCGTAGCAAGTTTTATTCCACTTTTACATTAAAATACCCTTATGTTACATTTCGACATGCTTGAACTTTTTAAACCGTATTACCTTAGAAAACTCACGAGGTAATGACCTACCTCCTTACAACACTTATATGTAATATAGCACGATGGAATTTGGGAACATAGATTTGGGAAAAAATACGACTTTACACATAACTACCTCCGACTTATAAAAACATTTTTCTACAAGATCGGTATTTTAACAAATCTTTGTGATTGTGTCTCTAAAACCCATTTTGGAGAACCCGTTCGGGATGGTACGGATTGTCGCACATCCTCGGGCTTAGTAGAGTGAGATGCGGACTTCCGCAAGGAGCATACGATCTCGAAAGATTTAAAATACAATTTTCTTTAGAAAATGTGATTTCTATTATAAATAAAACTTATATTTTTAATAAATAAATATATATGTAATTAATATCAAAATATCTATTTTTAATATTTATAATATTCCACATTTCCAAATTCAAGAAAAATATCTCATTTACAAGAAAATACCATACAATTCCAATATTACAAATAAATACCATATTTTATGAAATTAGGTTTTATTCACTAGAAATGTCACATTGATAAAATATGCATCCATGAAAACTCTAAAAACGATAATAAAATACTTGAGGTGTATTTTGAAAATTATACAAAATTATTTTTACATAAAACCCCCTCAATTTATACTAAATTACAATAAGGACCTTAGTAAACATAGATTTAAGCGGGACCAGTCTCTTGAGCCTCAGGGAGCCGGAGATATGGATGCTTGCCTATTTAAGGTAGATAACTTAACAAACGGTGTTATCAACACGGTAATTGTTTTTGAAAAAGACACAAATCCTGCCGTCCATGTGCAACAGTTACCGATAGCACCAAAATATAATTCAGGACTTCAATTTCTTTTATAATTGTCTGACTCAGACTGAGTCTCAATATAATCAATCTGACTTGAATATGATTCAATTATGAAATTACAAAACTACAATTCAATATGAATCCATATATATATTCAATCTGTTCAATCTATATTGACCGAACCGAACCATGGATATATTCCATCTACATATTCATCCATTATATCCATTCCATTACTGATATCATGGTTTCGGCAAGTCATCCATCTACACAATTATAATACAAGACAATACAATGCAAATAATACAATCAAAACATCGCGGGGTTTATAAGGGGTAGATTAGTACGGAAGGTGTTAGAAGTGGCACGAGACAGCAACCATAAAGACACCTAACCTGAATTAAATTGTCGTTGTACCGTGGCTGAACGGTTCCTTGTACTCCGTATACCGTAGTCTCTGGTCTAGTGAGACTCCTCTCGTATACACTGGCCTTTTCTGTACCAAGCTACAAACAACAACGTTAACACTAAATACAACATTATAAAAATATACTCTCTATTCTGTCTATTACATTCTTGTCTATTTACGGGACTTACCGAGCGATTTGTTCGCTGACGACATTCTCTTTCTTTTCTTTGGAATGTCGTCAGGTGATTCAGACCTTCAAAAGATCAAGCCCACCTTCGAGGACTTGGATCAGCTAGCCTTCGACCCGGAGCTCTAGTTACTTGTACATTTCATTTCTGTATTTTCCATTTCTGTTATACCACTGTTTAGGCATTGGTTTCCATTCCATGTATTCACTTTTCAGATGTATTGTAAAAAGAATGTTAATAAATAAAATTGATGTTCAATTATATCTATTGTCACTGTTTCTTGTGCATTTTATTTATATTGCTTAGATACGCTTAGCGTTTTTACTTCAGAGTAAATATGTAGCGGCCTCGTCGCGTCCTCTGCCCGTATACTGGGAAGCGGGGCGTGACATAACATTTGGTGCTCTACCATAAAGTAGTTCGTATGGTATTTTGTTTAAATATTTTCTAATTATTACCCTATTTGTTATGTAACAAGAAGTGTTAATAGTTTCTGCCCATAAATATTTTGGTAGATTATTTTTATTGAGTATGGTACGTGCTATTTCTTATAAAGAGCGATTTTTCCTTTCAACATCATTTTGTTGTGGAGTTCTGCACAGGAGAATTCATGTTTGAAACCTTTCTTATTACAATATTCTTCGAATATTTGGTTTTCAAACTCTCCACCATGATCACTTCTTAACTTTGATATTCTTAAATTCATTTCGTTTTGAATTTGTTTTGAAAAGATTTTAAAAGTTTTAAATGTCTCGTCTTTGGTTTTTAAGAAGAAAATCTTGATTAATCATCTATTATATATATATATATATATATATATATATAATTTATCTCTTAAACTCGCATTGCGACTAAGACCAAATAGATCCATATGAAGCAATTGGATTGGAGTTTCAGTTGAAACGTTATTTTTAGGTTTAAAAGACATTTTAATTTGTTTTCCTCTTTGGCAAGTATCACATAGTTTATCTTTTATAAATTTTAGACTGGGTATGCTTTTCACTAGATTATTTCTTGTAATTTTGGATAAAATATCCATTGAGAAATGACCTAATCTTCTATACCAGAGTAAAGGGTCTACTTCATTATTTGCTATTAAACATGTAATATTTAGATTTTTAAAATCTTGTGTATATATTATATATATGTTATGGTATCTATTACCAGTTAAGACTATTTTATTATCATATATTATATTGCATATGTCTTTTTCGAAAACTACGTTATACCCTTTATCGCAGAACTGGCTAACACTAAATATGTTATGTTTTAAGTTTTTTACATATCGTATATCTTTTATGATAGTTGAGTTAGATGATTTGTTAAAGAAAATATCACCTTTACCGATGATCTTCCCTTTGTTGTTGTCACCAAAAGTGACACTGCCATTTTTTTCTTTTGATAGTGTTTTAAAGTTTTGAATGTTTCCGGTCATATGTCTCGAACAACCACTATCAAGTATCCATCGACTGCTGCGTCTTTGGATGTCCTGCAATACAGGAAGAAAAATGTGCTACTTTTGGGACCCACACCATTTTAGGTTGATTAAGAATAAAATTATATGTATAAGTGGAATTATTTTTAATGTGGCAACAACAATATCCACACGTTGAATTAGTATATTTGTTACCATATTTGTAATAATAATATTTAGGTCTATAATGTTTAGTTTTAGGGACTAATTCTGTATATTTATCAAAACCTATTCCTACTTTATCACGGTGTTTGATGGATTGTCCTGACAAAATATCTAAATTATTTTTACTTATAGTAAAATTGAAAATAATTTCATCTTTTATTTCTAATTTTCGTTTAAGATTAAAGATTTCAAATTTAGTTGTTTCAATTATATTTTCTGTAGTTAAGGTTGCAGACTTAAGTTTTTCATTTAAATTTCCGGTGTCTAATTTAACTTCTTTAATTCATTTTTAATTGTTATTTCTGAATTATTCTTTGCGATTAATTTAGTTTTTAAAACTTTATTTTTAGACTTAACCTATCGTAATTATCTTTAAAAAAATGATAAAGACTAATCAAATATGTTTTACTAAGAGATTCAATATCAAAATCGTCATCGGTTACCTTATCGGCTAGTGTCATGAACCACATGTTGGTGACTTCTTCAGTTTTTGAGTCACTGGAATACTTGTCATCCCAAATTGCTTGAAACAAATGTTTTTCTGATTTCTTCTTTGACTTCCATTTGTTTTTATTGAGAGTTGGACACTCGGACTTCAAATGGCCTTTCCTATTGCACTCAAAACAACGCAACGTTTTATTAGAATTAAAATTCTTATTAGACTTATATGTACCTTTCTTTTGAGAAAATCTTCTAGACTTCAGATACTTCTTAAAGTGTCTTTTCAACCATGATATTTGGCATTTTCCCTTTTGAGGCCGGTTTATCCATCACCGGGGCTTGAGAAGCAGGGATGGCGTTAGCTGTCATGAACATAATAGAGCCAAATGGTAGCGGCGGCTCCTCCCACTGTCGCCCGAGACTGGCTGGGAGGACCGTCCTACGTCCATCTTCATCGTGTAGGAGATGGGAACTATGTTGAAAGCTGAGCTTGTCCTTGAAGACATTTTGTTGCGTCTGAAAATTGCAATTGGAAAATGTTAACCTGCACAAAGAAGCGTGATTTCAGTACAGGCAATCGATATATATGTTGATTGAGTCCCCATGAACGTTTAACCCAAAATATAGGAGGAGAGAAATCATCCAACCGGGTGTGCCAAAATCTGTAGGGTGTTTTTCGTCACCATATTGAGATGGGAATACGCGCCACTTGTCAGGAGTACTACGGACTCCCCCTGCCTAAGGTAGGCCAGGGTTTATTGATTGTGGGGATCCGAATCTCCGGCAGCCACGGACTAAGATGCCGTTAATTACCCATCGCCTTTGAAGCGTAGGAACCTCCGATTAATGGGTCAACTAGTCATGCGAACTCAATGTGTAGTGTTTGTGTGTATGTTTTTGGACGTATCGGGGGCCCCGCAGAGTTTATGGGGGTCCCGCTACCCAGATAGCGGGCTGGGGGTCAAGGGGCTAGCAACCCCCTTACGGGGTGCGGGGCAGCACGCTGTTAGAATTTTTTTTCTAACGGGGAAGATATTTTTAGTGTAGAGCGTGTAGGAAAAGAGGGGTGAGAAGCGTCCTATTGACGCGTGCGTGGCGCGTGGGGCTGGGCGCCTATCACGCCCCGCTTCCCGGAATATGGTGAAAAGGACGCGACGAGGCCGCTACGTATTTACTGTGAAATAAATACGCTAAGCGTATCTAAGCAATATAAAAATAAATGCACAAGAGACAAGATATAATAAGACAACAACTTTATTTATTCACATTCTTTCTGTACAATGCATGAAAAAGTAAATACAACTGAATGAAAGCGATGCCTAAATAATGGCATAACAGAAAAGGAAAAGTACTGAAATAAAAGTGTACAATGAACTAAAGCTCTGGGTCTTCAATGAAGTGGTCCAAGTCTTCACTAGTGGGCTCGATCTCCGGAGTGTCCAGATCACCTGATGACATTCAAAGAAGAAAGAAAGAGAATGTCGTCGGCGAACAAATCGCTCGGTAAGTCCCAAAGATAAGGGAGAAGTAGAAAATACAGAGAGTAAGAGAGAGAGTGTAGCTTTTAAAGTTGTATTATATTGTTTAACTATTGTATTATATTATTGACGCTGTTGTTTGTAGCTTGGTACAGAAAGGATGCCAGTGTATACGAGAGGAGTCTCACTTGCCCCGGAGACTAAGGTATCAGGAACTCAAGGAACCGTTCATGCCACGGTACAACAGCAATTGAATTCAGGTTAGGTGTCTTATGGTTACTGTCTCGTGCCACTTCTAACACCTTCTGTACCAATCTACCCATTATACCCCGATATGTCTTGTTGTATGGTTGTATTGTATTGTCATGTATTATAAACTATATAGATTGTATAATTGGGTGACTTACCGAACCATGATATCAGTAAATGGATGTAACTGTAGAATCATGGATGTAACTGGAGAATCATGTAAATGGAAGTATATCCATGGTTCGGTTCAATCAATATAGATTGAAATATGTATTCAGGATTCATGTTGGATTGTAGATTCTACTTGAATCATATTCAAGTCAGATTATTAATGAGAAGACTCAGTCTGAGTTAGACAATTAGAAAAGAAATTGAAATCCTGATTATTTTGATGTTATCGGTAACCGCTGAACATGGGCGGCATGATTTATGTCTTTTTCAAAGACGATTACCGTGTTGATAACACCGTTGTTAAGTTGTCTACCTTAAATAGGCAAGCATCCACTTCTCCTGCTCCTTGAGGCTCAAGAGATTGGTCCCGCTTAAACCTATGTTTACTAGGGTCATTAGAGTAATTTATAGAACTTGAGGGGATTTTATGTAAAAATACTTTTATATACTTTTTAAAATACACCCCAAGTATTTAATTATCATATTTATAGTTGTAATAATTATAGATTTTATATTTGTGATATTTCTAGTGAAAATAACCTACTTTCATAATATATGGTATTTATTTATAATATTGTACTTGTATGGAATTCATGGTATTTTAATGTAAAGTGATTCTTATGATTTTTGAAAAGAGTTGGAATACTTATATTATTACAAAATAGATATTTTAATGTTACTTATACATATATTTATATAAAAATAATTTTAATATATATTTTATATTTCTAGAAATCTCATTTTCTTAAGATATTGTATTTTAAATCTCTCGACACCGAATGCTCCTTGCGGGGGTCTGCATCTCGCACTACTAAGCCCGGGGACGTGCGATAATCCGCACCATCCCAGTCGGGTTCCCCAAATTGGGTTGTAGCGACGCTTTGCAAAGATTTATGTAAAATACTAATTTTTTAGAAAACGGTTGTAATAGTAATGGTATTTATTTGAAATATTTCGTTTTCCCGTATTCTATTTCTCGAAAGGTATTGTGCTATGTTGCATATGAGTGTTGTGAGGAGGTAGGTCATTACCTCGTGATCTACTTAAAGGTATAGCAAGTTTGTGATGTTCAAATATCGAAAATGAAACTATATGGTATTTTAATGAAAAAGTATGGTAAAATGGAATTAACAATTTCTTTTGATATGGAACTTATTCAATATGATTAGTTAGTGTTTAATAGGCAACATATAATGGTTAAACAAGATTGTATTAAAGGAAAAGTGAGATTTTAGGAAGAATCGAATCGGAAATCGGATTTGCTCCGATTCCGTCGGGTTTTAGAATTTCGTATTTTCAGAAAGAGTAGAGAAGGGGGAAGGTAGGACTTACTGGTTTAGCTTAAAGAGGAGAGGGAGAGGGAGTGGACGTAGTTTCCGGTGCGTCGTTTCGTCTCCGAGAACTCTTAAGGTTGTCACCGGAAAATTCGCCGGAGCTTCGCTTCTTTACTCACTTCAAATGCAGACTAGGGTTCTAGGAAATTTCTTGAGAGTTTGCTCAGAATTTTAGAGTGAGGGGGTAGTGTGCAGGGGTTGTATTTATAGGGTTAGGCTAGGGTTAGGGTAGATGAAAGGTTTAATTGGAAAAAATGTAATAAAATATATTAAAATGTATTAAAAGTTGAGTAATTGAGGTTTTATGAATGCTCTGTTACTGGTCTAAGTAATTAGAGTGTGCAGATGTATAGGGGATCCCAACAGGCACACTTCACTTGTTGGTGACTCGCCAGAATCGGCAACTCCGGCCGGCGGCGGCGGCCCGAGTGGGCCGGTCCGCCGGCCGAGTTGGCCGATTCCGGCCTAGTCAGGCTGCCGGAATCGCCCTCGACGCTTGGTGATCCCTCTGGTATGGTTATTTTTCTAGCGTAGTGGGGGGTTTTTGTGAGATATGCACGTGTAAACTAGTGGTATTCTAAAAATTCAAAATAAAACAATATTAAAAATAATGTGGGGTATGAGATTTGAACTCTGGTGGCTTGGTTCAGCAGTGCAAGGTATTACCAATGAGCTACAAGCTCTTTCTTGTAATTAATAAGAAAAACAAATATTTAACTTGTGCTCAGGCAAAAGTACCCCTTTCTTTAAATTTGAAAAAAATTCTAGAGAAAATTGTACAGGAAATTTAGGGTTGTTACAACGCCAACGCCTCACGCGCCCGGCACTTAGGCGCTGAGCGCTCGTAGGCCACATGAGAGGCGTGTGGGCGCTGGGAGCCCGTGGGCCACGTGAGAAGCGCGTAGGCGATGGGAGCCAGCACCTCACGCAATCGGCACGTGGGCACTGGGCGCCCACGCCTCACGTGCCCGACGTGTGATCAGGAGTTAAACTCCTACAGTAAAGGAGCTTAGCCCCGGGATTAGGAGTTAAACTCCTGAAAGGATTTTGAATGGAGTTAAACTCCCAAAAGAGTTTTATTTGTGGAGTTAAACTCCAAAAGGATTTTGAATGGAGTTAAACTCCTAAAAGAATTTTATTTATGGAGTTAAATTCCCAAAGATTTTGACAAATGGAGTTGAACTCCTAGAAATCTTTGAAAATGATCAAAGAGGACCCCTTTCTTCTCTCCTGAGCCCTGAATTCTTTCCTAAGCCTCGGATCTTCCCCAAAGTGGGATTTTTGGAGATGGGTCTCTTTCTTCCTCCTCTCTATTGGCTGGATCTTGGAGAAAAGGGTGCGAGACTTAAAAATCTCCCCTTTTAAAGATTTGATGGGAAATCAGAGCTCTCCTTCGTGGGTTTTATGGTGAAAAACTATTTCTTTTTAGAAAAAGAAGAGTTAAACTCTTAGTTTAATTCAAAAAAGAGAAGAAGGTTTAGAAACTTGAGGAAGGAGGAGGCACAAACCATAGATTTTTTTAGGGGAATCAATTAATTCTTCATTTCATCATCATGTTGCCTTATATAGGCTCACAAATTTATACATAGGCCCTTGGGCTTTATAAAATGGCATTTTGCCCATCCCATGCCTCATGTGCTCATTTGTTTTGCACATGAGCCATGGGCTTTACAAAAAATTGGGTTTATGTCCATTTTTCTTACATTTATTCATAAAAATTATATCAAAATTATTTATTACATAATCTTCATTTTGGCATGGGGTAGACCGGTCGCGGGGCTCGACTTGGGCATGGGCCCATTTGACCTGAGCTTGGGCCCACTTACTTGGGGTTAACTTTGATTTTGACTTGGTCAACCGGGGTGTAATTTTTGACCCCAAAAGTCATTCTTCATCGTCGCTTTTATCATCACTTGATGATTCTTTAGACTTTGATTTTGTAGTCGTTGCCTTTAGCGCGATATTCTTCCTTTGAGTGCCATTCTCCTGTTTTTTTCAAGATCCCCTAATTGTATCTCGTAAGTTTTTAATTTTCTTATAAGGGTGTCAAATTTCAACATTGTCATTAGCCTCTTCAATTGAAGTGATCTTAGATTTCCATGATATCGTAAGAGATCTCAGCAACTTATAGCACTTTTCTTTATCATCGAATTTCTTTCTTAAATTGAAAAGTTCAGTAATGACATTATTGAATCGAGAATATATGGAGTCAATCAATTCATCGTTTTTCATTTGGAATATCTCATATTCATGCATGAGACGGTTTATTTTACTCATTAACTTGACTGGTTCCTTCATGGGCAGTCTGGAGAGTAGTCCAAATTTCATTAGCAGTCTGACATATTGAGATTCTACTGAATTCTTCTGAATTTAACGAACAATGAAATGCATTCATTGCCTTGACATTTAAAGTCATCAATCTCTTATCAGTATCAGATAATGGATCTGTCGTAGGAGAGACAAAGAGTTTTTCAATAATTTCTAAAACTTCTAGATAGGTACATTGGAGAAAAACCTTAATCTTGGCTTTCCAAAATTGATAATTAGTACCGTTGAAAAGAGCATGACGATTAATGGTTTTTCTTTCCATTTGGTTTACCATAGGATCAGAAACTCGAGAGGTTATTCTTACAAATGAGTAACCTGCTCTGATACCAATTGAAAACAGCCTTAGAGGGAGTGAATAAGGCTTTATGCCAAATACAAAAATTATGCAGCGGAAATAAAGAAAATCTAAAATACTGACCATCACAATCACAGAATCACAGAAAGTAAATGGACAAAGAGGATTGTTATCGAGGTTCACCAACCCTGTGGCTAATTTCCGCCTGAGAACTCCTCTTCAGGATTCATGATCGCACGCTCTCGGCGTGTCGAGTATTTGAAGTTCTAAAGTTAACCGCAATCAAGACGGTGTCGCTTTGCAGCTAGCCGGTTGAGCACGGGTCGATCCACAGGGAGACGGAGCATTTTATGCTCTTGTCATAACGAGTTAATGCGTGTGGCGGAAAGTTCTTTATATAACCTATGTGTTATATGCAAAGTAACCGTTTGTTAGGATTAGATAGGATAGTGTAACTTATGGAAATCCGTATTCAAGTCCTTTGAGCCGAACTTAACGATTGAAGCTAGAACAATCGGCAGTAACGTGGATTAGGGGATTTAAGCACGGTATTAGAAATCCGGCTTATTGACCCTTGTCCGTCCGTTCTTGTCTCTTGCTTTCGCCCCCGGCAAAACCGAACGCAACCGGTCACGGTTAGGAATCACCGATACCTTGGTAGGGTAGGGTGCTTAACGGAGCGCTTGCGTAACGTTTGGACGGAGTTCAATGGAAAATACGGGAAAAGAAAATGAGCAAAGAAACCTTAACTTACAAAATCGTTATCTATTCCTAACAACACATATTCACAAACATCATATTAACAAAACATCACAAAAAGAAAAATCAAAGAAAAGAACAAAGAAAAGAAAATACATTACAAGAAAGTAAGTGCACGGAATTTAAATTGCAAGTAAGTAAAGCATGTAATTAAAGTGCAAGAAAGTAAAGAACAAGTAATGAAAGAGCAAGTAATAAAAAGGGCAAGAAAGAAAGATTAAGAACCATGGAACCAAAGAGCACAATACAAGCCATGGATTCAAATACCTAAACTTAAACTTGCAAGTTCAATTAAGAGGTTGCAAGATCAAGTGAAGATAAAGAACCCAAGGGAAAATGAAGCACAAAAGAGATAACTTTATTAATCTTCAAGAAGATACAACCCTTGAGATCAAATACCAACCCTTAAACCTTCAAGCTCAATGAAGAGGTTGAAAGATCAAGAGAAGGCAAGGATCTCAAGGGGAAGCTAAGCTATTTATAAGAGAGAGAAAACAAAATGAAAAGAATGATACAATGTATGGCAAAATTGGACCCCTCTCCCTTGCTGCCATGATCTGCTTTTATAGGCAAGAAAGGAGATTAAGCAAACAATAAAATAAAGACCAAATGGCAGCATGGAAGCCACTGTGAGAGGATGGGGCCCACAGGAGGAGGTGGGGCCAGCCAGCTCGGCCAATGAGGAGATGTGGCCGGCCACATTTGGTGGGAACAGTCTCGTACTTGGTGTGATGGTTTGTTTTCCCCTCACATCACTTTGGTGCTGCTGGTTTTCTCTAATTTGACTTGGTCTGCACCCAGGTTTTGGAGGGAAATTTGAATCTTTAAGTCAACACACACTTTGTCAAAGCCATATCACCTCATGCCCACTTGTGCCTTGCATTGGGCAGCCCCCTACTTGGTCAAAGCCATCAAAGAGCTAGTGCACAACTTGTCATGTGTTGGACCAAAATGTGTGTACACTAGTTTATTTACAAAAACTCTTTGATTCTTGATCGGTTTGCAGTTCTGGTTGCAGTGTCAGCTCAAAAATGTAATATCCGTGATTCTGGATGTATTTCTAGTATTTTGTCATAGATACATGTAATCTGTATTACTGAGCAAACACCGGTTAATAGTACCGATATATACAAAAAAATAGATAATGAATGAGCGGTATTAAAATGCAATATTCTGGTCTGAACAATTCACTACACTATCCAGTGGCTCCTTGCGGATGGAGAAACCCAGATCTTTTCTCAGGCTCAGATCTAAACCTTTACAATTACAGGTTGTTAATCATCTAAACTTTTTCCCATGCTCAAGTCCAAACCTTTACAACGTGAAGATCTTAGGCCTTTCTTCACTAGGTCGTACAAGATAAGACTTTGCAATCTTAGTAAACCAACTCTAACAATCCTAATGATCTCAAAAGATAAATCAAAGTTTTGATTCAAGGAGATGATGGATTGTATTTTGGATATTAACAAAAATTTAAAAACAAATTCGAAGAAGTTTTCAAGATTAAATAAGTTTAAAATTAATCGCTTCTTTGAAATTTTTAAAGATATTTCTTTTCTAAAAGAATAGAAAAGTCTAATGACTCTAGAAAAATCTCTTCTCTCTGAAAAAGAGTAGTAAAAAACTTGAGAACAAGTAAGGAATTTTTTTCATGAACACTCGAGAGTAAAGAAAATGAAAATCGAGTGAAAAGAAAACGTTTGAAATTGTGTAGAAACTTGTCCTATATATAGGGAAACAATGTGGAATAGTTAGGACAGTTATTACAGCTGCCCTTGAAAGATAAGACAGTCAGTGGCAGTTTATAGCCGTTAGGAATTCAAAAATCCCACCAAAATTCAAATTTGAAAAATTCCAAAAGTTGCAATGGATGTACATCATAGACATCTATAGGACGTTCATAAGGGACGTTCATATCTGATATCTTCATATACAAGACTTTGAATTTTAAAAGAAAAGTTTAAATAGATTTTGGTGTTTGGGAATTGAAATAGAAAATTTTGATTCTAACCATTTGAGATCGACTTGACTCTAGACTCAAATAAAGTAGAAAAGTCTTGAATATATTCGATGTGTGACTTCTCCGTTTATAGATTTTGAATGCGTATTGAGCGCATCCGAGTCTTGATTGTCTTGAGATATCAGTTGCGATATTGAGTATCCTTATGCTTGAATAACACTAGTTGTGTAGCGCTTTCACTAATCTGACATGGTTAGTAATCATATAGTATATTTGAAATACGGTTTTGTAAAATAATCAAAACACAAAGAGATTCATAAGCTAATAACAGGAAGGTTTGCATCATGATAGATGATGACCCTACTAGTTATCAGCAGGCCATAGAGAGTAGTGACTTCTGACTGATGGCTGGATGCCACGATATCCAAGTTAGACTCCATGCACTCCAACAAAGTATGGACTTTGTTGGCTGCTCCTGAAGGGGTAAAACCCATTAGGAGCAAGTAGATCTTCCAAAAAAAGATCAGTGCGGATGGAAATATGGTAAGCTAATAAAGTTAGACCTGTAGCAAAAGGTTTTCTTCAAATACCCGGTATTGATTATGATGAAACATTTTCTCTATTCATATCCCACTCGCCATTGTTGCACTTCAGAAATATGAGATGTGGCAGGTGGACGTGAATAACGCCTTTCTAAATGAAGATTTAGAAGTGAGTGTCTATATGATTCTGTCAGAAGGCTTTATAGTTAGTAGGAACAGCGGAAAGATGTGCAAGTAGGTTAAGTCCATTTATGGACTAAAGAAAGCATCGCGGAGTTTAATCATCTATTTTGATGTGACAGTCATAGAGTTTGACTTCATCAAAATTATAGACGACCCTAGTATTTGTAAGAAGGATGTAGTGAGTATTGTCACATTCCTCATATTATATATGAATGACATCCTTCTAATAGGAAATGATATTCCTATTATACAATTCGGTCAAACTATGGCTGTCACAAAGGTTTCTCCATATAGGATCTGGGTAATATATCAATCATTATGGGGACTAGATCTATAGAGATGGATCTAGATAGATTTAGGAATTGTCCCAATTCGGGTACTCTGACACCATTCTAAAAAGGTTTAGAATGGAAGATTCCTAGCGTGGTAATGTACCCGCATATCATGGAGCCACCATCTCTAAAGAGATGTCTTCCATACTGATGAGAAGAGAGACTCGCATGAATGACATTCTACATATTTCGGCAGTAGGGTCAATCATGCGATATTATTTGCCAGACCAGATGTAGATTATACAATTACTATTGTAATGGCCCTAAAATTCATATATACTTTTATTGATCCATTATTAATACAAGAGTGTATTTCTGTTCTGATTAGGAATTATAAGTAATTCTTGTTAAATAAGTGTAAGAAACAACTTGGAGCTCACTATTTAAGCCTCTACACCGATGTCCCATATCCCGCGAGTTTGAATCCCTACATCATAGATATTTTATTTTATTTTTTCGTTTTGGAGCCCAAGAGTTTCCACGAGCTTTGCACGGAGTTACGAAATGTCATAACAGAAAAGATAAAGGTTTATGACTTAATTGGACTGACCCGAACACGTGACTCAAACCCCGACCCAAACCCACACTGCCCAACCGCCTGGGGCGATTTTGACCCTTGTTTGGTAGGCCAAGAAGAGCCCCCCCCCCCCCGTGCTCAGCCCACTCCAGTGCGACTCTTTGCCTCCAGACTCTTCATTTTCATACCTCAAGCTACCCCATTATCACAGTAACTCATTGACTCTTCATTTTTTCCCATTAAACCATTTTAATTACTCTTTAAATATTTTCCCTACATCATTCTTCTTTTCCCCTCTCCTATAAATACCTTAGACTATTCCCTAGTTCTCCCCTCTGAATTATATAGAAATTCCAACTTAAAATCCCTCTCAAACACTTTTCTCCTAAGTCTAAATTGAATCCAAGCTCTCAAGTTCCCTCGAAGCTCCATTCAAGAACCACCGCGACTACAACCTATCTTGGCCGAACACTTCCTAGCTTCTCCTCATCATCACCAACGACGTATCCTCCACCCAACACAATCACTGTCATAGACACCGCAGCAGCAACACACCAACCCTCTCTTCCTTGGAAATCGGTACATCTAGTTCCTTATAAGCGGTGAATTGGTTATTATACCAATTCATAACACGAGTAATTCTCCCCTCCCTCTCATTCATCTTCCCTTTGAATCTAACCCTTAGCTATGTCTTCGAACACGCCTTTGCCTTGGAAATCAGCTTACGGGAAGGTACCAACTTTAAGGGGAGTTCAAAAAAGGCTGAGTTACCAAGTGACGGACTGCGACTCTCAGATTAACAGAGAATCCCTTCGCTCTACTTCACTACGATCATGAATTCCATGTCCAAATAATCTCCATTATACCAAGTCTCTTTATGCCTTATCATAAGAATAGAAAATGGAAAACTTGTAAAGAAATTAACCTATCACTCTTCTAACAAAGTTTATGATAACTATCTCATAACAAATATTCCTATAACATATAATCTACACCACTTTATATATTCTTTTCATGAAAAGCTTTTAGATATTTCATGTAACTTTTAGTACCCTTCATGTTTTAATATGAATTTTATATATTGTTATATATGTATATTTTTGCGATAGCTCACGAGGTAACGACCTACCCCACACATGCACACTTTTGAATCATAGCACTCTCACATATCGTAGCAATAGTTCTAAAAGTTTAGTTTTATGTTAAAATACCTTGAGTTTTAAAATAAATTAAACTATAACTCTTCCTTTGCAATTGCGTCTCTACAACCCTTTTTAGAGGAACCATATTGTGAATGGTTCGCATTATCGCACATCTTGGGTTTAGTAGAGTGAGACGCTGAGCTTTTCACGGAGCACGGTCTTGAAGGAAAAGTGGTTTTAAAAGCTAAAACAATTTCTTAAAAATTAAAATAAAAGGAAAAGATGATAAATTAGGCTAATTGAGTTAATAACCATTAATTTTTAATTATTTAAAAGAAAACAAGGTTTCAAAATTAAATTTTTCAAGAAAATACCCTTAACTTTTAAAATACTAAGATTTTACTAAAATACCCTAAAGTTAGTTTTTTCACAAAAATACCCCAATTCCAAAAGTACATTTTATCAAAACACTTTCTCCATTTTATTTAAACTAAAACATTCTCGAGAATTTTTAAGTATAATATTTTACAAAAAACACCTTGAGAATTTAATGGCTTATTTCATTTAAATACCATGAAGTTTCAAAAAGCCATCTTTTCACATAAATACTTTAGAATTTCTAAGACTGGTATTTAGGAAGCGGACGGTTTAAGTGACCTATTCTCTTTTGAGACTCGGGAAGTCAGAGACAATAGGAGATTCACCTGCCTAGTTATTTTAAACAAATCAATTTCGTACCGTCTCAAAATATAAATTAATTTTAATAACTAATTTGTAGTTTGAATCACTTTGTTATCATACTGGTCTTATGTCATGAACCACATGCTTGAATCACCTGAATAATCCATTACATCCTAGACTCGACTTGACCCGAACCTTGAATACGTAATGACTTGCATACTTGAACTTGACACGCATACTTGAACTTGACACAAATACTTTAACTCCGTTTGAAACTTGAACTTGTTATCTTCTTATGTATTCATGAATTCGGGCAAGACTTGTAACTTAAAATATAAACTAAAATACGTGGAGTTAAGGAGTAGTTTAGTAAAGAATATATATCGTGGCACAAAAGTCCACTAAAAATCACCTAGCATGAATCTCTTATGCCGTTGTCTCGTGGGTTTGATGGGGCCTTGAACGAAACGTGATGTTGGTCTGTAGGTTTGACGGACTATTCTCGTATAAACTCATACTTTCATTATCGAACTACAAACAACTACGCTTATATATAGACATAATTAGGTTTAATTAATACCTTTACTTGACCAATATTAAATTATATTTCATATTCTACTTATACGCACTTCTTTATCACATTGCATTCATATCCTTTTTGGAGACTTACCGAGTGCCGGTTCACTAATAACATTCCACCATTACTCTTATTTCTTGGAATGTTCGTCGGGTGATCTGAAAACTGAGGAGATCGAGCCGAGTCAGGAGAATTACTCTCAGTTTGAAGTATAACCCGACTATTAGTTTTTCTTCAACTTTTCTTTAAAGTATGCCACCTGTTTAGGCATTTTCATTGCACCTTTGTTTTAAAGTTATCTTGTATCCAAAACTATATAAAATGTTGAATGTAAATAAAGTTGATGTTGAATTTTAATTTCTCTTGTTAATTCTTATATGTTGTTATATTGCTTATAAACGCTTAGTGTATTTATTTTGAGAAATGACCTTCTCAGAATAAATGTGTCGCGGGCCTCATCATGTACCTGCTCCCGTCTTTTAGGAAGCGAGGTATGACAACCATAGTAAGCAAATATTAGTCCAATCCTGGAAAAACAAAAGATAGCAGTGAAGAACATTCTCAAATACTTGTGAAACACTAAAAGGATGTTCTTGGTGAATGGTAATAGCGGCCTCCAAATGGAGGCGGTTACCGATTCCAGCTTCCAAGATGACATAGATGATAGAAAGTCTGTCACGAGTTATAATTTTGTCACTATTGAGGATCAGTATATTAGAAGTGTTCCAAGAAAGATACTGAGTCAGACATGACACTGGATGCTGAGTATGACTCAGCGAATGATGTATCCTAAGAAGTTGTTTAGATAAATAAGTTTAATTCTGAACTTGGTCCTATCAGATATCCAAACAAATTCTAAGGCAGGTATCGCTTGATTCGGGAGATAGTTGATCTCCGCTAGATTAAGATAAAGAGAGAAGAAATTAGAGAAATTGTAGTAGATTCACTCACTGAGATTGTTTCTCAAATACAGTTTGTGAAACTGATATTAGAGAAGTTGGATATGTGATCTGCAATACTTAGCCTTGAGTGCAAGTGGGAGATTGTTAGATATAGGTGACATGAAGGTAATTATTGTAATTGTACATGGACCTATATGGATATAACATTCTTGCTCGATATGATAGTTTGATATCTGGTTTTCTTTATCATTCATGTGTCTATGTTTTACTTGCTATTACGTATCGCTAATACATAGTGATAAAGCCCTTAGAATCCTTATTTGACTACCAGAATTATGATGTGTTCATACTAGTGAGGCCGAGGTGGTCCATAAGCACATCCTTAAATGGTCCTAGTCATGAGATTATCGAGACAGGGCATCGGTATTCTAGAGTAGACTAGTGTATATGTTTCTTGACTCCGACCAGGGTGATAACTGATCTCACAGCAATTTGTGTTTGACACCGAATACTGTATACATGTGCTCATTGGAGAATGAGTACATTGAACGGACTCGCCGAGAACTCCTAAATGGTATTATATCTATTTTCAGATAGCAGTTCTCTGGTGACAATGATACAGAGTAGTCTTTTGACATGATATCGCCATAGTGTTTTGTATGTGATCCCACTATACTTTGCTTACTACCCAACCACGGCTTTAAAGAGCCGTGAATACGGGTTTTAGTTGGTTATAGTCCCGAAGCACATGGAGACAATGAGCGGTCAAGAGGGGATTCATCTCTCCCGCTATTAGGAGTCGATGTCGTGTTGTGCATGATATGACTATAACCAGATATCTCTGGCCAGGGTGGTTGAGATAAATTGATAAGTGTTATTAGTTGTATCTCATATGGTTATGAGTTCGATGTCTGCATGACTTATTAGGTTATTGAGGGTCTGATAATTTCCACCCCCAGACCCAGTATGCGATACTCTTTGACGAATAGATCAGACTATATGGTAATTGTCACTGATAAGCTTTGTTGGGTCCGGATGAGTTTGCTCGTCGTCTACCTCTTGATCAATACCTGGGTAGCCATTACGTGCACCTAATATCGTTGATGTTCTTATAGGTTAACCCGTGAGGGGATTGATCTCAAAGTGTTTCAGATTCAATCGGATATGATTTTAACTCACTGCCAGCGTATTGTCAGGTCTTTAGAGTCCCACAACGAAAGTGAATGCTTAGGTGAAATGATGATATGTCGTGCGTATGGGGATACGTGCAGGAGTTCAATTAAATACGTGTATATGATACGCATAAATTAATCGAACGTTCGATAATACTAGCCGGTTTATTTATAAGATGGGTTATTAAGTCAAGTTTTCACTTAATGTCCATATATTTGATATGGTTGCTGGTATTGTGTATATGATACACGCACACTCTCTCTCACATTAGTATATGATACTAATGTATTATCGTGTATATGATACATAATATGTATATGTATTTGATATGCATAATAAAAATACTATATAAATATTATATGCATATATTTTCCTTTATAATGTTAATTATAATATATAAACATATGACAATAGATATTTTTACAGATAAACCCTCATATGTCTCATATTTATAATAAACACCTTTAAATATTTATCAAAAGTAAGAAAAATGTTATATCAAAAGTGCGATATTTTCGACTGAACACTTCTGCAAGGGATTCAGGCTCGCCCGAATCTGTGTACAAAATGAAGTCGGTAAAAAATCTATCAGGTAGCCTCCTATCTCATATAGATCTCCTCAGAACCGGTACATCTTATTGCTGAACTTGGTCACCAACCTGTTTTTGAACCTGATCTTATACTACAGTGTCCTCCAAATTTTTATCTCCACCTGTAGGTACCTAATCACTCTCTTGAGTTCCATCTAACTTGGCGAACTCATGTATTGCACTATCCTTAGCTTGCTTTTCTTCTTTGTACAAGTGTTGCTTATCAAAGACGAAGTTCCGGTTTCGTATTATCTTCTTTCTTGTGTAATTCCACGGTCAATATCTGAACTCATCTCCATCATACCCGATGAAAGCACACTTTTTAGAATTGGAGTCAAGCTTACTCATTTCCACCTTATCAATCATAGAATACACAATACAACCAAATACTTTTATATGCGAGTAATTAACTGGTTTACCTGACCAAATTTCTTCGGAAAACCTCTATCAAGCTCACTTGCCGGGATTCTGTTGATCAGATACACAGCAGCATCAACAGCTACTGCCCATAAGAATTTTGGCACATCCATATCCAAAGTCATGCTTCTCACCCACTCTAGGATCGTCCAGTTCATTCTTTCAACGATATCGTTCTGTTGCGGCATCTTCGGTACAACCTTCAACCAACGAATACTCTTTTGTGAGCAAAATGTCTCGAACTCTTATGTGCAATATTCCCCACCATTGTCGTACTTAAAGCACTTAAAACTTCAACCCCGTTTAGTTTTCCACCTGTGCAATCCAGTGTTTGAAGATAACAAACATATCGGACTTCTTCTTCATCGCATACACTTATGTCTTCCGGCTTGCATCATTGATGAGTGTAACGCCCCACGCCCCAGTACAGATGGTATTGTCCGCTCTGGCCGAAATCGCACGGTTTTTCCCTTTAGAGCGAACCGGACCCGACCAAGGGCCACTTCCCAGGAGGTCACCCATCCCAAGACTTCCCTGGCCCGAGCACGCTTAATTACGGAGTTCTCAAGCTTTTGTAGTTCCGGTTCACTTAAAAGGCGCCTCTGTAATTGAGGGTGGTATTATTGTATTTATAATGCAGTCCGGTCCTCTTTCGGAATGTGTTCCGAGGATTTTCTATTGTTCTACAGTGGGTCCCACGGACTCTAGAGGTGGCCCCCACAGATTTAAGAGGTGGCCCCCGCCCTCTTGGTATGACAATTAGCGTGGCACTTTGCTCCGTGAACAAGAACCGGGTCCCGACATTCTCCCCACCTTTGAACAATGGTTCGTCCTCGAACCACAGACCTACTACTGAGGGACCTGCATAGGCCACCATAAATGTAACGCCCCACGCCCAGTACAGATGATATTGTCCGCTCTGGCCGAAACCGCACGGTTTTTCCCTTTAGAGCGAACCGGACCCGACCAGGGGCCACTTCCCAGGAGATCACCTATCCCAAGACTTCCCTGGCCCGAGCACGCTTAACTACGGAGTTCTCAAGCTCCTGTAGTTCCAGTTCACTTAAAAGGCGCCTCTGTAATTGAGGGTGGTATTATTATATTTATAATGCAGTCCGGTCCTCTTTCGGAATGTGTTCCGAAGATTTTCTATTGTTCTACAGTGGGTCCCACGGACTCTAGAGGTGGTCCCCACAGATTCAAGAGGTGGCCCCCGCCTTCTTGGTATGACAATTGGCTTGGCACTTTGTTCTGTGTGGCACTTTGCTCCGTGAACAAGAACCGGGTCCCGACAATGAGCGTCACGAAGTACCGATTTTCTCCATAAGACCCTATTGAGGCCGAACCCCATACGTCTGTATACACCATCTCCAGCTTCTTGGTCTTTTTACCTATACCTCCAATCTAAAATTTTTGCGCGCTTTGCTTCCGACAAACGCAACTCTCACAAAGCCCTAACTCCATCTTTTTCAGCCTTGAAAGAAGTCCTCTACCCTGAAGAATTTCCATTTTCTCATTGAGGTGCCCCAATCGTTTGTGCCACAACGAAGTCTCCGAATTTATCTCCGAACCCGTCGTTAATGCAACCGAACCTCCACTGCTCCCATTGAAGGAATACAATGAACCACTCAGCTTGCCACTTGCGACCACCAACGATCCTTTGGAAATTTTCCATTGAGAGTTCCCAAACACCGTCATGTAACCCTCGTTTTCTAGCTGACTTGTGGAAATTAGGCTTTTCATCAAATCTGGAATATGCCTAGCATTCTTCAACTTGATCTAACCTCCTCCTGACGGTTGTAGTATGATCGTCTCTTTACCAATGATCTTGCACGGATGACCATTTTCTACCGTCACATGTCTAAGATCGTCCTGAACATACTCACTGATGTGATGCTTGCTTGAAGTGCAATGAAAGGATGCCCCCGAATTTAGGAACCAAGTATCCGTCTTTCTGCTCTCGCTCTGTTCTTATGTAGACACCACATTGGTTTCCTTTTTATCTGACTTCCCATCCGAGTCTTTCTTTATAAGTCTACATTAGATTTTTCTGTGGCCCTTCTTTCCGCAAGTCTAACAGTCGCCTTGAATCTTCCCTTTTGATTTTTCTCAGCTCTAAGACTTGCCTTTCTTTCCTTTTCTCCTTTCCATCGTCCTGTCGTGGTTCTCCACTGAAAGTGCAGAAGTTTCCGAACTCCCACTTGCACCCTTTCTCCTTATCTCGTCGTTTAATATGCAACTCACCGCATCATTAACTGTGAGAGTCCCTGAGATAGAGTTGTTTACCGCCATCATGAGATTTTACCAACTCTCTGGAAACGAACAAAGAAATAAAAGGGCTCGAATCTCATCTTCAAATATGATTGAAAAAGATTCTAGTTAGCTCATCATGTTGTTGAACTTGTTCAGGTGCTCTAGCACTGAACCGTTCTCTACCGTCTTCATGTTGAAAAGCTTCTTCATCAAGAATATCTTGTTTGATATTGAAGGCTTCTCATACAACTTCGCTAATGTCGTCGTTAGTGCCATGGTTGTCTTCTCCTTTGAGATATTAAAGGCCACCTGTGGAGTCAATGATAGTCTTATCGTCGCCAGGGCTTTCCTATCCAAAAAATTCCACGCCTCATCGATCGTCTTTTCGGGTTTTTTGCCTAGCAACAGAAGATACAAATCCTTTTGGTATAGGTAGTCTTCTATCTGCATGTGCCACCAACCATAATTATGATCATTGAATTTTTCGATCCTTATTTTATTCTCCGCCATCTTTCGTCTATGTCGCAGCAATCCCAACCTCTCTTTCGATCTAAACCAACAACTTCAAAATTACGATTTAAAGAGATGGGGAAGAGGACATAAACGTCATTATCCATCCTAAATTTAAATCGTAGAATTGAAAGATCCCTACGTTCCCTAATCTCGCTCTGATACTAGTTGTTGGGAGAAAGTCGATCCATGGGACAATGATTACGACGCAACAAATGACGCAATCACACCACGCAATTAACAACGAAAGACAAAACGATAATAAAATGCGAGAATAAGAAAATAGAATCAGAAAAGACGAGATATTTGTTAACGAGGTTCATCAACCGTATGGTTAGTTCCCGGCAGAACGAAATCTGCAAAGTCTACTATAATCTTGAATCAAGTATACCCATGAGCAACCCTGTGAGATTTCTCTTAAATCCCTCTAGATCTAAGCCGTCACCCTCTCAATACAATAGTCTCTCTCTTTTTTTTTTAATTAGGCAGTACATAAATCATATGAGAGGTTTTTATTTATAGGTAAACCATAATCCTACCCAAAATAAGGGATAAACCCGAATTACCAAAATTCCGTTCGCGGCAGTTTTATCGTCGACATACGTCTGAACCAGACATCTGCCTAGATTTTGTATCTCTTCAGCTCATTGGGCAGACGTCTTCACCTTTCGACGTCTGCTGCTGCTTTGGATCGAGCTTCATCATCTCCAGACGTCTGCCACAAACGTCTGGCTACACTCTGGACTTTAGGTTTTGACTTGACAGGACGTCTGCATCCTCTTCATCTGACGTCTGGCATTTCCCTGGATTTCGAACATGGCTCTCGTGCATGTTCATACATCTGTACTCCTCACATCAAACGTCTGCCAGAAATTTCTCCACAATTTTAATACTTTCTAATCTCAGAACCAGACCATGAAGACTCTCCTTATATGCATAGATATCTTGAACAATGTAGTCATTCCTTTTGCAAAATGTTACATCTCCTTTGTAAAATCATTGCAATGATTAATACAAAAGTTCAAGACTTGTTGGCGTAGTTAAATTTCCAGTATTTTTCTTTTTCTTTTTTCGTCTTCCTTTTTCTTCCAGCAAAAAAAAAAGATTCATTACCTGCTTTTATTTTGAATCACATAAAGCCTTGGAGCATTTATAGGCTATACAAAATAAATCATTAACATGGATATCAATGGAAAAAAACAGACTAAATTGTGGAATTTACTTTTAATTTTCTTGTCAATATCAGGGAATACATCTAACACCCTAATTTTTTCCCTCAATGCGCATATCCGCTACATATCTGATGTGATGCAATCCTAGCTATTCATCTCTGGTTTCGTAACTATGCTAACATGTAGAAAACACTTTTTCACCTCAACATGATAACAACAGAAATTCTCTCTGTGGAATCTATTTCCGGAATCTATGCCAAATTACCATCAGTATTTTTCACCGGTTCCGCATATTTAATATTTCAATCAATGGAAAATTTGAAAAGAATTATTAGAAATAGGATATTCAGGACCCATTGAGTTAGAAAACAAAGTACATGTTTTGAAAATCTCGTCATGCAGTAAATGAGAATTTTTGGCACTTCAGCCTTTTTTGGCCTTACTTTTTAATATGTGATAAATATCAAGGCTAAATTGCATATAAATATCCAAGATTTCATCTATTTGACAGATAAATACCTATGTTTATATGAGTAGCACATAAATACCTATATTTAACACTAGCAGTTTGATGCCTGACGATATTAACAGAAATTGCAAATTATTGTTATACTTTCCACACACTTTGACTTGTCAAAAAACAAAAAACACATCACGCACACTCTCTTCCTTTCTCCTTTCTTTCCTTTTTGAGAAATATTTTCTTAAGTCTCATGGCCCGCCTTCTCTTCTCTTCGTCTCGACCACCGCTGTCCCTGCCGCCTCCTCTCTCTACCACCTCCTACCTCAACCGCGGCGGCCTTCTCTCTCTCTTTCTCTAAGAAATTTTTTCTCAGACTCCATGGCCATGTCCTTCTCTTCTCTCCGCCACTCCACGTCTTGGACCATCTCCACCACCGTTTCGACCGTCGCTGTTCCCACTCCCCTCTCTTTTCCTCGCTCCTCTCTCTATCTTCTGAGAAACCTTCTCTCAAGAGCCCTGGCAATAGCCTCCTCTCTCCATCGCTCTCCGCCTCTCCATGGACATGGCCTTCTCTTCTCTCCACCGCTCCACGTTTCGACCACCTCTACCCCAGTCTCGACCGCTCCCCCTCTCTCTCTCCTCTTTCTCTTTTGAGAAATATTTTCTCAAGATCCATGGCAATGGCCTCCTTCTCTCTCTATCGCTTCCGGCCGCCTCCTCTCCCTCTCTCTCTCTCTCTCTCTCTGATTTGTTTGAGGAAGAAGAAGAGCAAATTTGTCAAAAAATATCACATGCAATGCATATGGGAATAAAAATATAATATTCTGACGATTTGCTAACTGTGGGTAGTTAAGTGCTAATAGAGCAAAATGTTGGGTGTTTATGTGCTACTCGAAAAAACATAGATGTTTATCTGTTAAACGGCTGAAAGCTTGGGTATTTATGTAATACCCCATAGCTGTGCAGTTTTCGAACATTATGGTGATCTGCTCTGTCCACAGTCAATCCGGTATGTTTCGGACACATGATGATCAGAGTGTGAAGCCGCTTCAGAACAATGGAATTGGGTCCCTGAAACACATTTCGAAAAAAAACCGAACGACATTATAAATGTAATAACACCATCCCCAATTACGGAGGCATCTTTTAGATGAACCGGCATTCTGAAGTTTGAAAAACTCCATAGTTAAGCGTGCTCGGGCTAGCGAAATCTTAAGATGGGTGACCTCCTGGGAAGTGGCCCTTTTTCGAGTCCTTCTAGCTCCAAAGAACAAAACCATACGATTTCATTCAAAACGAACAATACCATCTGTACTGGGGTATGACCTTTTTGGTGGCCCATGCAGGTCTCTCAGAAGCACCCAAGAGCAGTGCGGCCTTCGGACTTCATAGTGATCTTGTCACGCCCCACGCCCAATTCAAAACAATGGAATCTGGAGTTTAAAGAACTCCGTTGGACAATACCATCTGTACTAGGGTGTGACCTTTTTGGTGGCCCATGCAGGTCTCTCAGAAGCACCCAAGAGCAGTGCGGCCTTCGGACTTCATAGTGATCTTGTCACGCCCCACGCCCAATTCAAAACAATGGAATCTGGAGATTAAAGAACTCCGTTGGACAATACCATCTGTACTAGGGTGTGACCTTTTTGGTGGCCCATGCAGGTCTCTCAGAAGCACCCAAGAGCAGTGCGGCCTTCGGACTTCATAGTGATCTTGTCACGCCCCACGCCCAATACAGAGAGTATTGTCCGCTCTAGCCGAAACCGCACGGTTTTGTCCTTCGGGACGAACCGGACCCGACCAGGGTCCACTTCCCAGGAGGTCACCCATCCCGGAACTTCTCTGGCTCGAGCACACTTAACTACGGAGTTCTCAAGCTCCTGTAGTGCCGGTTCACTTAAAAGGCGTCTCTGTATTGAAGAGTGGTATCATTCCATTTATAGTACAGATCTGCCCTCTTTCGGAATGTATTCCGAAAATTCCCCATTGTTCTACAGTGGCCCCCACAGACTCAAGAGGTGGCCCCCGCCCACTTAAACATGACACTTGGCATAGCACTTTGTTCCGTGAGCAAGAACCGGGTCCCGACATTCTTCCCCACCATTAAACAATGGTTCGTCCTCGAACCACAGACCTACTATTGAGTGACCATCTCTGATACCATTCTGTCATGCCCTACCCCCAATACAGAGAGTATTGTCCGCTCTGACCGAAACCGCGCGGTTTTGTCCTTCGGGGCGAACCGGACCCGACCAGGGGCCACTTCCCAGGAGGTCACCCATCCTGGAACTTCTCTGGCTCGAGCACGCTTAACTACGGAGTTCTCAAGCTCCTGTAGTGTCGATTCACTTAAAAGGCGCCTCTTTATTGAAGAGTGGTATCATTCCATTTATAGTACAGATCTGCCATCTTTCGGAATGTATTCCGAAAATTCCTCATTGTTCTACGGTGAGTCCCACGGACTCAAAAGGTGGCCCCCGCCCACTTAAACATGACATTTGGCGTAGCACTTCGTTCCGTGTGGCACTTTGTTCCGTGAGCAAGAACCGGGTCCCGACAGATCTGCTCTGTTGACACTTACTGCAGTCTATTGCAGACACATGGTGATCTAAGTGTGGAGCCGCTTCAGAACAATAGGATCGGGTCCCTGAAACACATTCCGAAAGAGAACCGAACTGCATTATAAATGTAATGATATCACTCTCAATTACGGTTGCGCCTTTTGGATAAACCGACACTCCGGGGTTTGAAGAATTCCGTAGTTAAGCGTGTTCAGATTAGGAAAATCCTTGGATGGGTGACCTCCTGGAAAGTAGCCCTCTCTCGAGTCTGATTCGCTTTAAAGGACAGAACCGTACGATTTCGGCCAGAGCGGACAATACAAACCATACTGAGGCGTGGGGCGTGACATTTATGGTGTGGAGATGTAATACCCCATAGCAGTACGGTATTCGGATATCATGGTGATCTGTTCTGTCCACACTCAGTGCGGTCAGTTACGAACACATGGCGATCTGAGTGTGGAGCCGCTTCATTATAAATGTAATGATACCACTTTCAATTATGGAGTCACCTTTTGGATGAACCGGCGCTTCAGAGTTTGAAGAACTCCGTAGTTAAGCGTTTTCGGGCTAGGAAAATCTTAAGATGGGTGACATCCTGGGAAGTGTGGCCTTTTCTCGAGTGTTTCGCTCCAAAGAACAAAACCATGCGGTTTCGTCCAAAGCGGACAATACCATCTGTACTGGAACTTGACCTTTTTGGTGGCCCATGCAGGTCTCTCAGTAGCATCCAAGAGCAGTGCGGTCTTCGGACTTCATAGTGATCTGCTCTGTTGACACTTACTGCAGTCTATTGTAGACACATGGTGATCTGAGTGTGGAGCCGCTTCAGAACAATGGGATCGGGTCCCTGAAGCACATTCCGAAAGAGAACCAAACTGCATTATAAATGTAATGATGTCACTCTCAATTACGATGGCGCCTTTTGGATAAACCGGCACTCTGGGGTTTGAAGAACTCCGTAGTTAAGCTTGTTCGGGTTAGGAAAATCCTTGGATATGTGACCTCCTGGAAAGTGGCCCCCTCTCGAATCCGATTCTCTCCAAAGGACAAAACCGTACGGTTTCGGCCAGAATGGACAATACCATCCGTACTGGGACGTGGGGCGTGACATTTATGATGGGGAGATGTAATACCCTAGAGCAGTGCAGTATTCGGATATCATGGTGATCTGCTATGTCCACACTCAGTGCGGTCTGTTACGAACACATGGTGATCTGAGTGTGGAGCCGCTTCATTAAATGTAATGATACCACATTCAATTATGGAGTCGCTTTTTAGATGAACCGGCGCTTCGGAGTCCGTGGTTAAGCGTTCTCAGGCAAGGGAAATCCTAGGATGGGTGACCTCCTGAGAAGTGGCCCCTTAGCGAGTCCGATTCGTTCCAAAAGACAAAATCGTGTTGTTTTGCAGAGCGGAAAATACCATCCGTACTGGAGCATGACAATTTATATGCAATTTAGCCAAATATCAAAGAACAAAATTTCAAATAAATAAATACCATAAGTGATCTATGAGATTGTAAATGGTTGGACTATATCATTAAAGTCTCAGCACCTGCCAGTATTAATTTGATTGTGGCTGGGTGTTGAGACGTTAATAATATAGACCAACCATTTACAATCTCATAGATCACTTATGGTATATATTTATTTGAAATTTTGTTCTTTGATATTTGGCTAAATTGCATTTAAATTGCCACGTCCCAGTACGGATGGTATTTTCCGTTTTGTAAAACAACATGATTTTGTCTTTTGGAGCGAACCGGACTCGAGAAGGGCAAAGTATTTGGCAAGTGCATAGCTGCATCTAATTATAAAAATTTTAAATTCAAATTTCTTTTTTAATTTAACTACTTTTATCTCACTTGTAAAATAATACTGACATGGCATCTAATTACATATGCTGCACATAAAACAATGGTGTTTGTTTGTTTGATTTCTCTGAAAAGATAGAAAACCATGTTATCAATAAATTTCAAAATTAAATGATCCCTTTCTTTTTACCTAGAACAGTAGAGATAGTAGAGACAGTGATAGCTATATGAAAGATATGAGACTGCAGGTGCAAGAGCGAGAAGGAGTGAATCACACCCAACTTGAACCGAAGTGGGGAACTCCTGTTTTACCCTTTTGGGAAGCCAAGTGGATGTCCCCAGTTAAATTCTTGTTGTTAAACGTAGCTTTATAAATCTCAAACTTTATCCAAATTATGGAATATATTGAAATTGTAAGCTAGTTTATTGCATATCCCACTCACTTAATAAAATAGTCACATACATACATCATCATCAAGTTAAAATCAAGAACAAATCAATTTAGATTCAACTATAGTAAACCCACCAGCATCTTTCCTCACGTGACTACAATACTTTATGTTTTTTGGCAATGGCCCGGAAGACCTAGCCTACAATACACCCATGCACATCACACGCACACATCTAGGGATCCACGAATTTGTCCTGAAAACGTTAATTTGTGGCCTACAATATATATTTTGATTATTAAAAAGGATAAAATCACAATGCGCACGTTGCCGCCCATGAATCAAAAGCAACACAGTCAAAATCAGGCGCCTCTTTTCAACAGAAGCTTCAAAAATCTTCCATTAAAAGACAAACAAACTAATTAATCATGCTTACATATCTATTTTCAATATTCCGTGGTCTTAGTCCCATTCCCTTTTTGCCCACAATGACATCACATCTGCATGAGTTAGTCAAGCACAAGAAACTTCTTTTTTCTAATTTTCCGTTTCTACAAAGAAAATATAGAGATATATAGAGATAAGAGCAAATTAAGGAAGCCAATTGGAGGAGATGAGTCTTAATGGCGAGACGTCGTCGAGGACTACAAGATCTCTGGCTCCATTTCTGTCGAAGACGTACGACTTGATCGAAGGATCGGAGGATGATGCGTCGAATAAGGTTGTGTCGTGGAACGGTGAGGGGACGGGGTTTGTGGTGTGGTCGCCGGAGGAGTTTTCACAGGTGGTATTGCCGCGGTACTTCAAGCACTGCAACTTCTCCAGCTTCATTCGACAGCTTAACACCTATGTATGTGATCCTGTCTTCGATTCTTCACCTTTTTAGTCTTGATTCAACCCAAAATGATTATTTTTGTCCAGCCTTGTTGGTGTTATTAATTAGCTTAAGGTTTTGAGCGATTTTCGTCGAAAACATTAATGATACTTGTAGGTATAAGGTAAAAGCAATATGAAATTTTTATTTGCGTTGTTATGGCATATATGTATACTAATTTTTACATAACAAATTGTGTTTTTCTTGATTAAATGACCGAACACTACTAACCAACGGCGGTCTCAGGGGTTCAAGAAATCAGCTTCGGATCGTTGGGAGTTCAGGCATGACAAATTTCAGAAAGGCAGAAGATATTTGTTATCGCAGATAACTAGAAGAAAATGCAAGCCGAGTGTCTTCCCAAGTTTCCTCAAAGCCCGAGAGAAGAACCCAACAGCTGAGATAGACAAGGCGGATCTACAAGAGGAAAACAAGGCGTTACAAAAGGAGAAGGAAGAGTTACAGTCTCAGATTGCTTATTACAAAGCGCTTGAAATAGAGCTGCAGAAATGGCTGTCACATTATGTTTAGACGATGATGACGAAACAAAAGCGTTCCTCATAGACCATGATACAAGTTGCAAAATACCACCATTAACAGTGTCCATCGTTTCCTTTCTACCAATCTGTGTAATGAAAAAGAATCAAACAATTAATACAACCATGTTTTCATCGTATTTTTCCTGCATACCACAAAATATAACCAAAGTTGCTGCATGTACCAACATTTCAGAAGTCCTACAAAACAAGTAGTGCCGGAAAGCTAAAAGATTTACAAATTACAAACTATCACTACAGCAAAAGCAAAAGAATAGAACCCAAATCCATACAGTTTCAGACATTTCCAGCACTGGGAGCATGCAAACCAAGCGAAAGAAGATCATATCACAAAACTGTCATAAGAAAACATGGAGCAAGAATAATAGACGGTAGTAATAAACACCGGAAGATTTCCAACAAGTCTATATATCCTTGGCGACTTCACCATACCGAATTAACAACAGTTGATGCAAAGATTTGCAACTCATATTGTCTACTGACATTTTTATCGACTCTAGAAGAAAATTAACGACCACGCTCATAAAGAGGTAAGACCGGAACACAATTTCATTATATAAACAGCGTCTACTCAGAAAGAGTTGATTTGAGCTCGCCATTGTTAGAAAGTTCCATTATAATATCGCAACCGCCAATCAGCTCGCCTTTGTAGTAAAGCTGAGGAAATGTTGGCCAATTAGAGTATGTTTTCAATCCCTGCCTAACTTCTTCGTCGCTTAAAATGTCAAAGGACCCAAAGCTAATCCCTTCCTTCTTAAGTGCGTCCACAACCTTCAAGCTAAAACCACAACGAGGAGCATCGGGCGTACCCTTCATAAAAAGCATTGTGGGCGACGACGAGATTAGATTCTTCAATCGATCCTCTAATGTTTCTACAGGAGCGATCCCTTTCTCGGTCAAAACTCTCTTTAACTCACCACTCTTTTGCATCTCCAACACAATATCAGATCCACCAATCAGCTCGCCTTTTATATAAAGCTGCGGATAGCTAGACCAGTTTGAAAATACTTTAAGGCCTTGCCTCACTTCATCATCAGAAAGGATATCAAAGCTCCCAAAAGTGACTTTTTCTTGATTAAGGATGTCAACAACCTTCCTGCTAAAACCGCACTTAGGCTCCTCTGGTTTCCCTTTCATGAACAGCATTACAGGGCTCCAGTTGACAAGTTTCTCAAGACGAGATGTCAATGCAGCACTAAGACCTGAGGAGTCAGAGACACCCCCAAATGATTCTGAGCCCTTGGTTTCCTTCCAGACAACAGAAACCCCATGATCTGCGAAAACATCTTTCAATTCACCGCTTTCATGCAGAGCGACTACGATATCACAGCCACCGAGAAGCTCGCCCTTGCAATAAAGCTGAGGGAAGGTGGGCCAGTTGGAAAACAACTTCATGCCCTCACGCACCTCATTGTCCGTGAGTATATCAAAGCTTCCGAATTCAACGCCTTCATCTTTCAAGATATCAACAACCTTTCTGCCAAAGCCACATTTGGGTTGCTCAGGAGTTCCTTTCATGAACAAGTACACGGAGTGTGAATCCACAAGCTGCTGAAGCCGGTTCTTTAGGGAGTCAGGGAGGCCAGTGTTTGGAGTTTCGGAATGAGAGGATCCATTTTGCTTTGCTAGCTCTTTGACTGATTCGAGAACTGTGGGCCCAGCAGCCATTCCGAGACTCGCAGGTGCTGCGGACTTTGCATGGTCAGCGGAGCCGGCAATTTTTGCAACTTTGTTTGCCAAACTAGATGGATTTGCACCCTCTAGTGTATCAACAGTCTTACCATCCTGTGAGGGGGGAAATTAATGAATATATTGTCAACAATATTTTGAAGGGGTGCATCAAGCTTATGATCAAATCTCTCCTTTTGGCTCCATAATCATAAAACATGAATTAGCAATGAAATTAGATAAATATCAGTATAAAGAAACAGTACAAACATCATTCAACACGGAAAACGAGTAGGTTCATTTGGAAGAACGAGAAGTGCAAGCAATCCAAACATGAGAACTATATAATTTATAATATTGATAATTTATCGGTCAACAAGAACTATAATCCATACTTTCAGAGGTGGCATCAAACATGCAATCTTTACTTGAATTGCAATATGTTGACGATGCATAATCTAAGAAGGGTCCTACACGAAACAGTTCTGAAGTCTCTAGCTAGTTCACTTTTATCCACATATTGCTGATGGAGGAATCCAATTAAATTCATTCATCACAATTCTGCTCTTTGTTGCATTGGAATTATAGTCAACAAAAAGTCGGGAGTTTGAAATTAAAAAAGTCCTGCATTCTTTACCAATCTATATGACGATCTATATGATGTGCTTCCTCGGTTTCACCAATATGTATGACAAAGGATAATCCACACCGTTCATTACGATTTGTATGTTTAAAATAGTTGTGTACAACAAAATAATGCAATTTTGATGCCTCAAAAACATGCATCAAGTTATTGGAAAATGAATGGATTCTCGATAATTGAACATATGAGAACGCTTGAAAGATGGATAATCAGCATCTAGATAATTTATACCCAAACATTTTAAGGCATGTGGATCGTCCATTTGCATGGTCCACAAGAAGATTTTGTGATACTTGAGTTGGTGTTTAAAAGAGGGGAGGGGGGGGGGGGAGATATTTGGGGAAAATGAAATTGGATGAATTGGCCTTGGCCTAAACCTAATCCTCCTCTCTATATAGCAAAGTTATTTTGCTATTACACCACTATTAAGCATCTAATAATATATAATAAACCCGGGTACACTACGAGTATTCTAATAGATTTAATTTTGATCGTAACATAGGGAGTCACCTTAGGACCATGTTCCCCGTCTATCTACATAATATATAAAAAGCTATACGAGAAAATATTCCCTTGTCTAACTTGGAGTTTAGTAGAAAATTTGTTATCTAACCCCTATTTAATTATCTCACTATATTTGAGTAATGGAAATTTTTTATTTGCTCTTTACTCAATATTTATCATTCTTTTTATCCTACACATTAGACTTGTATAGAAGTGATTATATAAAATGTCTTTCTATTTTTCCTCACTTCAGGTTTTACTAACAAAATATTGAAAAATTCATGATTTTTATGTGTTGTATATTGAAAAAACAGAAGAAAAAAATTAGTGTAGAAAATTTCTCAATTTTCGCTTAATTCCAAAAAACTTAAAGAATGTGACAAGTGACTGCCAAATTCTTTGAAAATTATAAGAAACTACCAAGTGTTTGAAAACTTGTAAAATTAATAAACAATAAACCACCAAACTTGTTGGGCAAATATTCAAGAAACTACCATACTAGTTTAGTAAATAGTAAATATTCAATAAACTACCAAATTTGTTTACTAAATTTTGAAATAAGCCATCAAACTAGTTTAAGAAAGTTTAAGGTTGCCAGAACAATTTGGTAGTTTTGTATAATTTCCAAAGAATTTGCTAGTTACTTATTACAGCTCCTAAGGTTTTAGTAGTTTTTGGGAATTAAGCCAAAGAAAAAAGAAAAAAAATCCCAAAAAAATAACATTTTTTTAAAAATAGATATTTTGATGCGTTAACGAACAAAAAATATTGAAAACAGTACATTCTTGAGATTTTTGAAGATTTTACAATTTTCTTGTGCTAGCAAACAAAAAATATTGAAAAAAATAAAGAAAACAGAAAATTCTTGAGATTTTTTAAGATTTTGCGATTTTCTTATGTTATAACAAGCACAATATTAAAAATCTAAAAACATAAAATTTCGAGATTTTTGAAAATTTCACGATTTTTGTGTGATACAGCGTACAAAATATTGAAAATTTAAAGAATACAAAAATATTTGGGAGTTCTTAAAATTACATGATTTCCGTATGTTGTCAAGGGTAACTAATCATCTGAAATCCCAATCACTCGAACCAGATTTCTATGTTCTGTCAAGGTTTTATTAGCAATCGACGACATTTTATTCTTTTAATTCACATAGCTTTTTGTCTCCTTGATAACCGGAAGTTCTTTAAAAATATAAGCAAAAAAATACTGGAAAACCAAAGAAAACGGAAAATTCAAAGATTTTTGAACTTTCATAATTTTCGTGTGCTATGCAATTCAAAATACGGAAGAAAACAAAATATTTTTGAGCTTTTTGAAAATTTTGCGATTTTCATGTGTCAAAATGTTGAAAAAGTGAAGAAAATAGAAAAATTGTGTGATTTCTGAAAATTTTGCGTTTTTTGTTTGTCATATATAGCAAGCAAAATAATGAAAAACAAAAGAAAATGTTATGGTTTTTTAAAATATTGTAATTTTCATGCTCTATAGAGGAAGTAAAATATTAATCAGACAAAATAAAAAAAATTCAGGCTTCTAAAAATTTCATAGTTTTGGTGTACTATAAGAAGCAAAATCTTTAAAAAGAAAACAGAAAATTTTGATTTTTTTGAAAAGTTCACGGACTTTATGTGCTAGCAAGCAAAATAATTTTTAAAAATAGAATAAAAGAGAGAAATAATGAGATTTTTTAAGAATTTTATGGTTTTCGTGTGTTGAACTACTTTCGACGCTCATATCTCTACTGTCATAATGATAGATCCTAAAAAAAGTCAATCGCCTCATGGCAATTAATCAATTCGTGGCAAACGACTTTCTTGACTAAAAATTGGCAACTTGCATAAAAAATACTAGCATTTTGCAAGTGCGTGCACGTTTGCAGCGTAATCCTATTTAAAGTCCAAAAATATTTCTTGAGCCCGTGTATAAATATAAAATAGGGGCTTTGGTTTAAACTTCTTTTGAATGTTAATAAGTGAATAAAATAGTTATTTTAGTAACTTGGATCAAAAGTATTCTAAAAGATATTATAATATTATTTACCATATTTAAGTAAAAGTATGTAGAGTTATAAGTAAATGACTGTAGAGTTTGAAAAATGATAAGATTAAAATAAATTATAGAAAGTTCTTTTTTCGTCTTAAGTTTGAGTAGAATGTAAATTGAATTTGGAATTCAAACTAATTTTTACAAAGTTCTTTTTTGTCTTAAGTTCTAGAAAGTTCCTTTTTTCTTTATTTTTCAAGAAATGGACATATTTATTTATTTTTACCTTTTTCTTTGATAATGAGGAGACTCTAAGATTTGTTTCTTTAAAACATAACAATTAATTATTTTTGTCTTTGTATGATGTGGATGCCCTAAGAATGGAGAATTTTTCTCTTTTCTTTGTTTTTTTAAAAAAAGGAGATGGTGGCTTCTAACCAAATCCATTTGTATTATATAGTAGTATAGATTAATGAAGAAAAAATGGTCATATTATAATTTAGAGTACTATTTTAGAAAATCATAAAAAATAAATAAGGAATCGATAACCTTATTTGTCGTTTTGAACTGCACGTGCAAATCACGTGACAGAAAAGCAGTTGATCAAGGCACGAGTTGGAAGAGCGATTATCACGGGGCCCACATCATAGAAACCAACACAAACGCGCGAGTGATGAGATGAGATTGATCGCAAGCAAAAGCAAAGGCTTCTCCTTTTTTGTCCAGTTGTAGGCTTGCGATGTAAGAAAAGAGAAAGAAATGGGAATACGAAACAAATATGCCCTCTTCACAAATCCGCAAATCCAAAGCGATAAAGAGAAAGATAGCGATAGCGATGCGGCAAAGATCTGGACCTATCGTTGCACAGGCGGCGATGATTGCCGCTTCTAGGACGGCAAAATATTGAAAATTTGAATAAAACGGAAAATTAGAATTTTTGAAAATATCGTAATTTTCTTGTGCTACAGCAAGCAAAATATTAAAAACCGAAAAGCACGGAAATTTTTGAGATTTTTAAAATTTTGCGATTTTCATGTGAGCATGCAAAATATTGAATCGAATAAAACTGAAAAAATTTAAAACTTCGTGCGCAAGCAAAATATTGAAAAAATAAAGAAAATAGAAAAGTTTGAGATTTTTGAAAATTACGCACTTATTGTGTGGTAGCATGCAAAATATTGTAAATTTGAAGACAAATAGTTTTGGGATCTTTGTAAATTTCATGATTTTCATATGTTAAATAGCATGCATAATATTGAAAAAAGAAAAAAAGAAAATTTTGCGATTTTTGGAAATTTAGCGGTTTTCGTGAGAATATTGAAAAACTGAAGACGACAAAAAATATTTCATGTTTTAAAATTTCATGATTTTCTTATGCTATAGCGAGCAAAATATTGGAAAAGAGAAGAGAACAAATTTTAAGATTTTAAAAATGGCGCCATATTCGTGTTATAACATGCAAAATGTTGAAAATTTGATAAAACAAAAAAAATTAGGATTTATGTAGGTTTCATGATTCTTGTATGCTATTACAAGTAAAATATTGGAAAAAAACGAAGAAAAATACTGAAAAGCTGAAGAAAATGCCGAAGTATTTGCAAGTTAATCCTTTCATATATTTTATATATGAAGTTCACAAATATGAGATATTACAACTTACATATACAAATCACATACCAATAAACTTGTAAATTGATATGATTTTTCTTGACTTTAGACTTCATACCCGCGCACTGAGCGGGGCCTTGCTAGTATAATTAAAATATATATTCCCTATTTATGCATACTTTCGTGCAACCCTATCCCGCAGGGTACAACCCGTTTATGCATTATGCAGTAGCCACCAAATAAAGAATGTTCATGGTTTTACGACATTGTTTATGGAATTACATGAATACAAATTACATGCTATATGAACAAGAATTTGTTAAGCATAGCATAGAATTCCAAAATCATAAGATTCATAACCAACACCTGTAATTACAAAATAGTTTACACTTTACACTTGCATCATTGAAGTTATTAACATAAGGGGTAGCACGGATAAAATTAGTGATTCTAAGATTTATCAAGGTATCAAAAAGATAAGATTATGTCATATCTTGTTTCCCTAAAAGAGTATACAACCCTAAAGAAAAATCTAATTATGAGCATCAAACCTAATAATTACGATGGCAGTCGTCACAACTTTTTTTTACAAAAAGAAGAAATCTAATGAGTCTTTGCCCTAGGGATTAGGTGGACAATTTAAGTGTCTTACGACCATGTTATAAAACAATATTGACCTTCCTCCCAAAATAATGTAAAAACATTTCATCTAACCACCCCCAAAAAAACACAGGCACCAACCAACACTTGAAATCTTTGGATGATCCCAGTTTCACACAGAAAACAAGATGTGACCATTTGCATCTCCACAACCCTATTTTCATACGAAGCACGAAAAGCACTAATGTTCAATCACTTGGTACCAGACACATGTCATACACCACATGAGGCACAAAACATCACACAGTGTCCACACTATTTTTTCGGAGAGTTTTTTATATTGTGTCACGATTTTGTCACGTTATGCCAGTAACATGTTTGTGTCCATGTTTCTTAGATATTTATCAAAATGATGTTTGCAATGAGAAAAGTAAAGTAACGAAATATTGACCACAATTTGATGTCAGCTTTAAGCCAAAGTAAGAAATTGGTGTCAAGTCCCCTCATCCATGTTGGAGTTAAAAATCTAACTCTTAAACATAAAATACTCATGAGTATTTTTTTTACAAAAATACACCCCAATGATCAAATCTTTGATCAAAACATGATCAAGAACACGTCAGAAGCTTGTTCATCACGGGTGGGACCCCCTGCCTAGGGAGGTTCCCCTTTTTGTGCAGTTCAAAATTGAGTTGCATCAACTCAGAATTGAATTGATTTAGAACAACCCTACCCTTTGTCGGGATCCCCCGAATGCAACTCAGAATTGTGTTATCTCAACTTAGAACTGAGTTGATGCTGAGTTGATTTGGGACATCCCCCATCGGGATGCCCTCTCTCGAGCTCAGGAAGCCCCCTCCATATCTCGGGAAGCCCCGAATAGGGGTGTCCCGAGCCCTTTTTCCAGAATAGGTTTGACCTATTCTTCAGGAGATAGTGGAGGGGATTTCCACCCCCACTTCTCCTGATATCGAGAAAGTAGTTATGCACTACTCTCTATTCACATAAGGATATAAATACCCCATGTGAGCAACCAATCAAAGGATCGAGCCCTTTGTGCTCAAAACCCTAAAACTTTGATAAAAATTCCAAGAAGAAGAAAAGCAGTAGAAGAAGATGAGAATATGGAAATGGGATAACACCATTCCTTCACTCTTCTTTCTCTATATCCATATCTCTATCTCCTCCTCTGTCTCTCTATAATCAATGAAACAAGGATGGAAACTTGAGTTTCCGGCTCTTAGACAAAAGAGCTTGAAAGCCATGGCCATGGCTTTTCACAGAGAAAAGAATCCCTAGAACACAATGTGTTCTTGACCAAGATGAACTGAACCAAGAACATGGGTCACCCTATGTTTGGCATACTTTGGAATAGCTCACCCTATTCCCTGCTTACTTAACAGAAATAGATATACTATTTCTTGAAGGATATGGATCAAAACCCCACGTCTATCTCTGTGAACATAGGCGAATAGAATATTCTATTCATCTTGAGGCATAAAAATATGTCCATGAAAATATCTGTGAATAGAAAAACCCTTTCACAAGACATGAAAAATCTTGTCTTCTGTCATATGAATAGGAAAACCCTATTCATTTTCAGACATGAAACATGTATGTGCATGATGCATGTCCATAACAGACATGTATGAATGAAACCCTCCATTCATGGCCTGAGACATGAAAATCATGCTTTCAGGATCTTCATGAATAGGAAAACCCTATTCATGAATCAGATGTGCAAAACGCATGTTCCTATGAATGCAGTGCATTCATCTCATGAACATAGTTCTAAAAGGCCATGTTTTACTCTTGAACACAAATCCATGTGTTCATGTTGCACAAACTACTGAGAATGACATCATGCATTCTCAGAATGTGCAGGAAACTCAAAATAAATTTCATTTAAGAAAACTCTATATCAGTTTTTCTGATATGGCTTGAAGCAGCCTTCGGGAGGCCATAAAATGGCCTCCCGGCTGCTTCGAGGCCCCTCCCGGTCCCTCGGGAGGCCCTTATATAGGCCTCCCTAAATGGAAACATCTTTGTTTCCTTAACATGTGTGGACCCCATCCAGGGGTCCCATCTGCACTTCAAATGAAGTGGTGTGGACCCCATCCAGGGTGTCTCACTCATGCTTGATTAGTGTGGACCCCACCTAGGGTGTCCCCCTTGCATTTCAAATGAAATGCCACACATACTTCAAATGAAGTATTATTTATATTTCAAATGAGATGATACCCTTACCTCAAACGAGGTAGTGTGGACTCCAACTAGGGTGTCCCGCCTGCACTTTAAAGAAAGTGATGCGGACCCCCATATAGAGCAGTGCCCATCAACTTTTACCAAGTTGACACTAAAATACCCCCAAGTATTTCAATATGACTCAAATGAGAGCCCTATGTAATTTTTACATTCTTTTGCAATGTCAATGTATTTACATTCAACTCGTATATAAATTTGAATAAAAACATGCATTCTTTTGTTTGACCTATGTTTGGTGTGTATACACGATCCCCCACACTATAATGATGCGATTTGAAATGAGCTAGTATGGTATCCCGTTCAGGTGTGTCTGTGACAATAAGGGTGTAATTAACGGTATGCGCTTGCGCTACCGGAATGACCTTCTGGTCAACTCTTAAAACACTAAAAATAACTTGTTTTGTTTAAACTCATTTTTGTTGCAACGTTCAAGCGTTTGAGGTCCATAAAGAGGGTAAACAATCCAGAGGACCAAATGGCAATGAATCAATGAAGAATTTAAGATCATAAAATTGTTCTACAATCTTCTAAAAGGTCCCTAAAGCTTTTTTGTGCCTAGACGATGAGGGATTAATGACAAGTGACAGCCTTTACTTGAAGAACCTTCAGCCATCTCTATATACTCACTTTAGTAAAGCGAGAAATTACCAACTTAAGCCCTCAACATAAGCTATTTTGGCTCTGAGTAGGACGTCCACTACTACAAATCCCTGTACACAAAATAGTCCCTCGATGATCAATTTCTAAATTAACACCCTCAATACTGGCCACTTAGCTCAGGGTAGGATGCCCATTACTACCAACGCACCCTTAATATTAGCCATGTTGCAGCATATTATCAGCGTGCTATAACAGCAAAGCGGTATCCTTAGTTCCCTTTCTTACAAACTAAGACAATTATTAAAACACCATGTTCAAAATGACACTTTAGACACCTAGTATCATGAGTGTGAAATAGATTATGTTGGATATAAACCCAAAAAAAATGAGTATATAAAGGTAAAAAAAATAAGCCAAATATAACAAACGCATTCAAAAGGTTCAAACATTTGCAACATCCGACATGATCTCATTATATAACATATTAAATGACTTGCATGGTCTGTATGGTGCCAAAAGAGCAACCAAAGAACACAATACAAGAATAAAAGAGCAATCAAAGAACATTTTACAAGAGTAAAAGAGCAACCAAAGTACATTACTTTTGGCTAATATAATAGCTTGGCTGTGCATCTCATACTGTTGAATTCAGAAACTTCCAGATCAAATCTATGATTGCTAGTTTTTCCTATTACACCAATATAAAATTGTTAAAGATTAAAAGCTACTTACTCGTTTCTAAGAAAACTAGATCCCCCATTGTTCAGCCACCAACTGTACTTTCAAGTGAGTTTCAAAAGCAAAGCTGCTACAGTGGTTCATCACTTGAGGACCACAGAGGCCCTTAGCAGCTACTTAGATGTTTATACGTCATACTCCCAAGGTTTGTATGGGCAGTGGTGTAAGAGTATACAACAACAAGCCTTCATCTAAAAATTTTGGGGTCAGCTATATAAATCTTCCTTTTTCATTCTGCTTAGTCAAGGGCCGGTTCTTACATAAACAATTAACAGATCATTCTTAATAGACTCTATCCATGTTCATTTAGGGTCTATGCTACCCTCAGTGGCGCTAAGAACTTTTGTACTTTTTCTAACCGGGGCATCGATCGGTCTTCGTTGCACATGATAAAACCATCGCAATCGGTTTTCTTGCATCCTATCCTCTATGGTGTAAACGTATAAGCAATTGATATCTTCGATTTTAGGCATCTTGACTCTCCGCATGCGTCCCCTAATACTAATCACCGTATACAACATAGTCCCCTGATGATTAATTTCTCAACTTATCTTTGCAGTTTGTTTTCCAGAATGAACATCACTTGAGGGGCTGCTGAGGCCCTTAGCAGTTGCTTAGATGTTTATACATCAGATTCCAAGGTTTTATGCAGTGTTGTAAGGGTATAAACTCACTCTAGAGAAATGGGAAATTACCAGTCGTTAATCTACACCATTTTGACTCTCAATATACAACCTAATAGTGATCAATGTACACAACATACACCCCTGATGATCAATTTCTAAACATATCCTATCCTTGCAGTTTGTCTTCTACAATGACCATGCTTTTGACGTATACTAGCAATAGCCCCGACGCAAGCGCTGGGAGCAAAGTGAGGGACTTAATTGAAACTGTACTATTTATGACAACAGCAAATGGAAAACGGATCAAAAGATGAACTACTAATCAAGATATTTATATAAAGAATTCTTGACTTTATTTATCAAACCAAGTATACATTCAGATTATGTTCTGTTCTATTATATTTTGGCAATAAATAATAAAATAACACATTGCATTTACATTTTTAAATACTATAATTTTTTTGATATTTTCTAGCATGGACCCCTGCACACACGTAGGGAAAGTTTTGCAGTTTTGGAAAATAGTTGTGTATATATAATTATTTCCTCACGCAAGATCAAAATTGCGAAAATTATTTTAAGAAAATTAGAAGTATATTTCAATGAAACTAAAGGAACCCTCTCCGTTAACCTTTCAAAATCAGAATTTTAACCAAGTTACAACCGACCATAGCTATTGAGCGCATATAGAGGTTATTTTTATGTCAATCCTTCAAAAAAATAAGCTAGCAAAGTCTTATGCAAATTACGAAATACAATTAATCTAGGAACATCATGTACGATTTTATCTTTGTACTAATTTAACGAAGTAGTTGTTACTAAGAAAAGTCAAGTTAAACCATCCAAGGGAAAGCTTCCATCGGATAATGTTAAAGCAAGTATCCAGTCGAAATATCTGTTGGTGTGTACTGTTCAATGTAGCTGAATCGATCCCGTTGTTCTCTCGAAATAAAAAATATTTCTATTGATAATTTAAGGTATTTATATGTGAAATGCTGAAAAAGAAAGATGCTTTTGTGAAATGTGGAGCTTTATCGCGAAATACGGTCCTATTTTTAAATGCGGATGTTAATCAAATTTGAAAACAATTTATGGTCAATTCACTATTCAAATGCGGGTGTTCGTCAAATTTAATAACATTGATGAGGGTCGTAAATTAATTTTCAATCTAGATTGAGCAAAATGAGGCACTAAAGTTAAAGTAAAAGGCTAGTTAGGGATCACACATAAATTTTGCTTGATCTTAGTGCTCATGTGCTAAGGGGCTAAATTAAATTGGAAATCATGTGAGGACCCTAATTGAATTTTGCAATCAAACCTCATAGCTTTAGCTAGGCGGACGAGGACAGCTTGGAGCTCAATTTTGTCCTCATCCGCATCACTTTCTATATAATGAAATGATGAAGGCTAGAGAAGAAAGTAACAAATTACCATTGCAATATCATCAAAACAAATCGTCAGTTCCCTTTATTAACAACTAAGACAATTTTCAATCCACCGGTTCAAGATGAAGTTTGGGACACTCGATAGCAAGAGAGTAAGAGAGTAAAACATAGTTTGTCAGCAAAACAAATAAAAACAGTATGCATAGAGGAATAATAAGCCTACAATAATAGCATATTCAAAATTTTGAAAGACCTGCAACAACATGCATGATCTTATAGATTATATAACCTATGATATGAATTGATGGTGTGAGTAGTGCCTTAGAATTTGTACTATGTGTTGTGGCCATAGAAAGGAAAGGATTTGTCAACTGTCATTTTTTACTCTGTTAGGACAAAAGGAGCAACACAAAGAAATTCGATTCCTAGACTATGTGCACATATAAGTGAAGGTTAAAATGATTGCATAATCAAATTACAATTACAAACAAATTATCTAATTAAATAATTTAACAGTATAGGCTCCATATACCTTGCAAAAGACAAAATATGGCACTGCTGAAACCGCATAAGCCTCCGAAATTTCTGGTTGCTCCTCTGCTTCAACCTGGTAAACATATGTTAGAAAAACATCTTAGACACAAACCTGAATCCACTAGGTAGAATTTCCATAACGAATATACAAAAGAAAAATATAATTGAATAGACTGATAAGTTGACAGTTAAATATTATTCAAATGGATTCAACATTAAGCGATTAAATATTTAATATCTATTAGTTGTTTAACATATAAAAGTAGTTGATATCATGGAAAGGATAACAGCCTTTGGCTCATTCAAATGGATCAGAGGTGCTCTATATGAATCTTCATTCTTCAATATTCTCCATCACCTTACACCATTCCAACAAGGCATCCTAAGTCCCTAGCCTGAATAAATGGCTTCACATGATGCGAGTAAATAAAGTTTGAGATGGAGCATGCTAATGATGCACAGGGTGCAAACCAATGCATCAAGAGTCAAGCTAGAGTAATGGTTTCATGATGCTTCTTCTAAAGCTAAATCTATGTCCATATTATGCCCTTATTACGCAAAATCTCTCGGGTTTTAATAGGCTGCATATCCATTTTTATTTAGAAAATTTTCTAATCCATAAGAGGTTGAAGCTCAATGGATCAGGTTTTCGGCTTCATAGAATTATCAGGATCCAAAAGAAAGTGATATGGATTTGCCTAATCAGATTAAAAGAACAAGAATGGAAAGAAAACATAGTGATATTATTCATGTTCATGTTGAAGAAGCAAGGAATTATTCATGTTTGAATCAAAACTCCCTTGTGTATAACTGTAATAAAGGTGTGAATAAATTTAAGAAAGATTGGGTTAAATATTATTATGATGAGTTTTATCTCTCTACTTCCTCCTCTAGGACAAACACTATGTGATCCGTACTAAGCCTATATCGAGAATAAATAGACAATAATTACGGAAATGCAAGCATAAGCATACGGGCCATTGGTGTAAGAGGAAAATATTGTGTCGCTAGTAACATTTTGTTAAAAAAAATTACAATTCTAGAATCTTCCTTAAGAGAAAAACCCACCAAAAGCCTAGTGTAGATAAAAGTTTTCTAAGGTAACTACCTGCTCTTTGTTATAATCATTCTAATCAAATGCTATCGACCCTCAAGCAAGCAAGATGCATTGGCTTCTGCAAAAACCTTTCTCTGTTATTTATTTTTGAAGTGAAAGGTTGTAGTTACCTAGTCAAATATTATTATGAAATAGTATTCTAAAATGTCTACACTAATTGTTATAATCATAAGTTAATAACTCCTGGGCCAGTTAGACGCACTGGATACTACCTATTCCTTATTAAATCTTAGTGATAAAAGGTTTTAGCTGCAAAACCAAGATATCTATATAAAACACTGAATCGCCTCCAATAATACCTGCACGTCACCATCCTAATTATAACAGTTATACATTCCAAGTCGACCATTTTTATCCAACCTATCATGACGGGATGGCTTTTAGTACTAAGTATTAATCCTTGTAGGCAGTGTTCTAAATGTCGGCCGACATCGCTGAATGTCGGCAACATGTCGGTTTTGAAAAGAAAACGACACAGATTTGCAAAATTATTTCGGTTACAGATATTTGGTAAATATCGTCCGACGTTTCGTGATGTCGCCGTTTTACCCTGACATTTTCCAATGTGGAGAAAAAAAATTTGGATAATTTTCTTTCGAATTTCAGACTATGAGTTTTGTACATTAAGTAATTAATAGACGACCAGTTTACCACTGAGCTGTCGAGGAAAATATAAATTTAATAAAACTAAAAATCTATATAAGTTGATATTTTTTCAAAAAAAAGAAGTTAAATAAACAACGTTTATATAACAAAAATATAAAACCCGATATTTGATAAAACCACCCGATATTTCACGATATCCGACATCAAAATCTTCGGGCCGACACACCACCGACATCCGAAATTTAGAACATTGAGTGAAAGCTATGCCCATGTTATCGTTTTGACATACAAATTGCAGATATTAAAATATACTTTTCAATTGGAAAGAGTTGACAATCAAGTATTATATGTAATGCATTTTGTGATAGTGCAATGTATGTTGGTTGCGTTGCTATACACCAAACTTTTCCCCTAGTTATATTCCTTCCTCCCCTCATCAAATTTTAAAGATCCTTACTGTAATACCCGGTTTCATTTTATACGCCTATGTCCGTATTTTTATAAATTATCACTTACAGGTTGTTAGTTTATATTTAATATTATTTTAGTTAATTTAAAAACCCTAATTTTTCCATATCCTTATTCATTTCCAACCCGTATTTTGTTACTCTAAAATCTTATTTATTTTATTTATAATTCTATTTATTTTATTCATAATAGTTCTATTGATAAATGCCATTTTCCTTTATCAAAGAAATCCATAACCCTATTATATTTTTCCAACAAATTCCCTTAGCCAACACCATTTTCTTTTAACAGAACCCCAATTCCCATTCCCTTATTTAAATTCATTTTTCTCTTTTAAAACCCCATTTTTCCCCTTCCAAAGTTTAACCCAAAACTTTAAAATCCCTCGGCCCATCTCCTAAATCAATTCCCATAACCTAAATTTAATTTTCTCTTAAACCCAAGCTTTAGCATTCCTTTCACTCAGCCAGCCCATCATCCATTTTTTTAATCCTTTTTCTTCTAAGCTTGGCCCGGGCCCTCATCTAGTTATTTGTTATATTTCTTTTTAATTTAACTCGGCCCGGCCCGTTTATTCCTCACCAGCCTACTTCTCTATTTTATAAAAATTCCTTAATCTTTCAGCCCACTCCCCGCTCCACTGTTCATCTCCCCTCCTTCAAATCCCAACGGCTCTCTCCGCCATTCCCGCGCGCGTTTCCTCCGCCTTCTCCGCCGCGACTGGCGCCCACGCCCACGCGCTCGCGTACCGTTTTCCCCACGACGCGCACCCCGTCCCCTCAATCTCCTTCTCTCCTCCTTCTACCTCCCCTCACTCTTCCCCGCCACCATCGCCCCATACCCCAAAACCCATCACCGAGCCCTTCTCCTCGCCTCATCGTCGACCGCTTCATCATCATCATCCTCATCAACGTCGTCGCATCATCTCCCTCACCACCACCCTCACACCCATACCCGAGCACCCCCGTCGAGCTCCCTGCACGCCAACCCTGCACCCGAGCTTGGCCGCCCCTGCGCCGACGACCAGCGAACCCCGTCATCATTGTCGTCACCGTCTCTACCTCTCTCCCCCTGCATCTCTCTAACTCTCTCTCTCGTTCCCCTGCCTTTCTCTCTCTCTCTTTCTCCCTGATATCTCTCTCGCTCTCCCTGACCTCCCTCCTCCTCACAAGATCCGCCGGCGTCGTCTCGACCTCCTTCACGCCGTCGTTTCACCACCTTCGACCACACCCAACCACCAACCCCTCCTCATCATCTACCACCACCGAGAACCCACTCCCTCTCCCAATCTCCACATCTCACTGTCGCAAACCTTCACTGTCGACACCTTTCTAAACCTCGCGCCGACGTGTTCACCTAACTCTAACCACCGGAACTCCGACGTGCCACCGCCTGAGCTGCACCGGCGACCTTCAACTCCTCCGTACATCACCGGCACACCCACCGCAGCAATCCCCGACGAAGATATTTCCAGAACAAAACCGACCCTAACAGGGGCCACAACCCACTGCTTTGGGCAGTGAGACACCATCTCCAGTAACCACGCCCTCGTCATCGCCTCATCTCTCCCCCTCAGCACCTCTCCCCTGCTCCGGCCAACCAACGCCGCAACTTCAGTCGCCGTCGTTGCCGTCAAACGAAACTTGAGCCGAGGCCAAGATCTGTCGTGATCGCGTCTGGCCATTTTGATAGACCGCATCACTGCCGTGCATCGCCTAGACGCCTCCAGGCAAGTTTTTACTTGCTTTCATGCTATTTATTATTAAATTACAAATCAAAATCGTAGATATATCCCATGTTTTGCTTTATACTAAATATTGCCATAAAACTGTTCGATGCTCGTTCTCATAGGAAATCATTATCAAATTTGACGGAACTAGATAAATTATATTGGCCCTTGTAGAGATGGTTAACGTGTGCAAATTTCATTAGAAAATACGGCTGTTAACAGTCAAAACGACTACTCCCAAGTTTAACCGTAAAACTGAAATTCTTTTGTACCTGAAAATCGTTAAATTCACCATAAATCATATACATAATAGAATGGTGCGTTCGAGGGCTCAAATCGAAGCCGACTCGACGAACTTTAACCCTATACTGGTTTCCTGATATTCCTGTACTTAAATTGTGATGATATTCAGATCGGAGTGCGACTCTGGACTGCAGTCCAGAGCGACTCCAGTTATTGGTAGCTGTTCCGTATTGGATACCATAGAAATTCCTTAACTCGTAGGTTGCGGAACTCCGCTGCGTATTGTAGGTAACTCTGTTAGCTAGACAACACTTTTGGTCTCATCCTGTTTCGTTACCGTTTGATATTTAATTTGTAATTTAGAAGATCGGGACACATGACAGTCCCAGCAGAATCAGAATTGACATGTTAATATTAAACAGATTATAACTCCTAACGTACAGACGCGATTGAAGATCCGTTTGTTGCGTTGAAAACTTTACTGAAAGCCCTAGAATTCATCCAACTGTAGCGTCGCTAAAATCTGATCCCAACTGGGATTAAAATGCGTTGCGAAACGGACTTCTGATTCTGAAATTGGATTTCCAGCCGCGAGCGCTTAAAATGAAAAGGTTATAACTTTTGATCCTGGAACCCGATTGGCTTGAAACAAAAATTCTATGGATAGATAACTGAACATACTAATTACTACCTGTTTATCGTTTCGCTAAATTATAAATGAACATATGTTTCATGATAAATCGTGCAAGTGATAGACTGTTGTTTTTATGACACCTTAATTGTGCTTCTTATACCGTTCATGCATCACATCATACTCATATCATTGTAGTGATAACCTAGTGACATCGTGCATTTACCCAGTGTTAGAGTTTAGTGGTGATTGTGACAAGTACGTCATTGTTCGTGTATCCGTGATTAAGTGAAAGTGATACGTACTTGTGCACAATCAGTGTCTCTTTTATTCTATTGCATTGTCGACGTCTGTGGGATGCGTGTACGTGTGACTATAAGTGGTATGGGACACTTATGGAAGCGCTTGCACGGATGTCACAGATAAGGCATCCGACACTGCCATTTATCTTAGGTATTGGTCGGGACGTGCTTGATGGAGATCCTGCCTCCAGTTCTCGCGCAGACTTGTCACGGATCGATTGGTATTTATGGTGATGGTTAGCGTTTGATGTAGACCACGGGGTGTGGGGTAGTTTAAGTGTGAGTTAAACAGAATCTCGGGAGTCCCATGCCGGCTTATATATTTAGGGAGCTATATGGAGATTTACAGGGTACGTGATATATACACCGTGATATTCTTGTTACATGTTGGGCCCGTGGTCCCTTGCCCTTGGGTTCTACCCTTGGGTGGAGGACACTTGTGAGTGGTTGACTCTCACACTTGGACTGACGATAGGCTTAGTGACCTGTACAGTGAGACTTAGAGACTGATAGGGATACTGGCATTTCATTCCTTATATATATTGTGTGGCATACGTGACATATTGTTATATTGCTTTACTGTTCCGCTGCGTTGATTACTACACATGCATATTCATGATGCCATTTATTTACTGCTTCACATACCTATTATCACTGTTAGAACTGTCACTTGATTTTATACATATTATATTGCTATTGTGTCGCTCTGACGACCTGAGTATGCATGCTCAGTGTGAGGAGAGGATTTAGCTTGGACCAGAACTAGACGTGTATCACAGATTTCTTGATTTGCTACTCCGAGTTACTTTCGTTTGTTCCACTTCAGGCCAGTTTATATTATTGTATCTTTCAGTTACTGCATTTCTCATTACCTGCGCATCGTTTACTGTTTACCATGATAAACTAGAAGCCGAAGTGTGACTACGGCAGGACTTTTCCTTGACCGTAGGAGCATGGCTGGCCTTGTCTACCCCTCGTATCCCGTATTTTGGGAAGTGGGGCATGACATGGTTTAGTTGGTATCAGAGCCCAGCTTTTGCATCGATTGGGATTGCAGTTTTCCGTGTACAGTTTGGCAATCTAAGACATCCTTCGGTCTAGATTGTACATTGTCACTCTGGATCCATATTCACATCATGTGTTCAGCTATCCATTCACTATGGTTTCGGGAGACTTGACAAGGGTACGTGGTGGCAATTGCACTACCGTACTCTATTCAAGTGACTTAAAGTGATACAGTTGATTCTCCACTTGTAATGATATTCATCATCTCTGATATTCTTGAATCCTTGTTCTATCCATATCATATTTTGATTCATTTAGCGTGTGACTCATATCATTCTCGAAATTGTTGTTTCAGGATCATGTCTTCCAACGACTCTTCATCTTTATCCGCTCCCCAGAATCAGACCGTTGAGATTCTGAGTGTATTGCAAGGTTTAAGGGAAGCCCAGGAGCGGACAAACGACTTATTAGCTGAAGGATTGAGAAGACAGGTGAATCAAGGCACCAGCGGGAGTCTCCTATCATAAAGAAATCCCTATTGGACGAGGAAAGGAGAAGAAGATGAAACGTCAACAGAAGCATCATAAGAACCTTTGCTGTGGATATTGTAAAAGGCCAGGACACCTTCAGAGGGATTGCCGCCGCGCCCAAGGGAAATGTCTGATTTGTGGATCAAGCGAACATCTTATCAACGGTTGCCCAGAAAGGAAGGAGCTGAAAGGAGGAGACCCATCCACACTCCCCGCTTCGGCCAAGTGAGGATTATTGCGTAGTTCGAATTTCGAGGATAAAAGCGGACCCAAACACAGGGTTCAACTCGCGTAACAATGATGCAGCGTTCTGGCAGTCAAAGAAGAATTTTATGTTTTCCAATTTCAGTATTTTGTTGTCGTACTCTTATAAACATTTCCTTCCATCTGAACCTTTGTATCCGTCGAACTTTAGTTGAATGCGATAAAATTTGAATCATAATATATGTATCATTCTTGTGCTTCTCTATGTCAAATTCTATTCATTATCACAGTATTTTTCATTATGATCTTTCAGTTTCTGCAACTGCATATTTTCCTATATTTCGTACCCTGAGTTTTCCTTGATGTATTCCACTGTCTAATCATGACTTCTCTTTTCAGGCCATGGCCCATCCTGGAGCAGCGCTGCATCTAGACGAGGATGCACAGTCATGCGTTTTCTTAGATCACACACTGACGAGTTCTGATGATGAAGTCAACGGTCCCCAGGTCAACTTCGGTAACAACGATTCAGAGGACGAAGGAGCAGCCGCCCCAGAATTTAACATGATAGCTGATTCCGACGAAGAGGAAGGAGACCCTGAAGAGGACCCGATAGAGGAAGACCCCGAGGAAGAACCGATAGAAGAAAATCCAATTGAGGAAAATCTCGCGGAAGAAAATCCAGGAGAAGAGAATCACATGGAATCAGATCTCGATGAAGAAGCTTTATCCGAGGATGAAGGACCAGAGGATCAAGACCCTGCCGTGGAAGAACTCCCTTTGGCAGTCCCCGCGAGACGCTATAGAAATGGACGCCCCTACCTGAGCGCGCGAACCTACCGCAACCTGCTGAATCTCCACAACCGCGACTGATGGGATTTCTTTTGATGTTGTGTATAGTTTAGGGCCACTTATCGTCCTTGAGAATGTCTTGTTTCAAATTTCTTAAATAAAGTAAACCTTCTGGATTCGTAAACCTTTTGGTTATTGGTTCGTTTGATACTTGTTATTGCCCCTATCCATTTATCTTTCTGCTGAGATCCCTGACTGTCCACCCCTGCTCATTGGAAAGTTTTTCACCCTCGTTTCAATTAGAGAGTACCGCACCCTGATCCTTGGATTGAGCCACCCTTCAGCCCTCGTCTGTGCCCCGTTGAGATCCTTCTGGGAGGAGAAATTTTAGGGAATTTTCCGAGTTCACTAACCCTTCAAATTTTGATACATGTGGTGTACCGACTTTTGTTTTTCCCCATATTTTCTTCCTGGTATTCCTTTATTGCTCACCCTTATTTTCTGTGCTGACCCTATCCCAGTCTCCTTGATCTTCAGCCTAAAGCCGACACACTACAACCTTCTGTTTGAGCCACGCTTCCTTATAATCATTATCCTATCTAGCCCTATACCTATTTGTGTTCTTCCTATTACCCTAATTATATTTAGAGACACTGTTAAGCAAAAATTTATTTTTTTAGTACTTTGCATTTATCAAAGAGAGTGTGTTATTGATTACTCTATTTCATATATTTTAAGTACACTATTATTAATCTCGATTTCAGTAGCGCAACCTTACACCGCGCATACTTTTAGTCCATATTTCTTAATTTCACTATACAAGTTTTCTAAATTATTTTAAACCTATTGTATCGATACATTATCTTAAATTGTTTTTTTAATCTACCGACTACTTTTCGCCACTTTATTCTCGTTACCTTATTTTCGGGCATTGTACTTATGATTACTATATAAATAGTTGAGCCATATACCTATTATTTCTGCATGTTTTTGCACATACTTGGGTTTCGACTTTTATCGAGTGCGCCTCGAATAATATTGTTCGTTATTGTTGTTGTTTATATTTCCGTATTTATATTTGTTCTTATGTATTTATATCTTCAAAAAAAAAAAAAAAAAAAATTCCGTCCACATATTTCTAGTAAATCTTTGTGTTAGTTTACAATATGATAGCTTTCTGCCTATGTTTGTATAACTTATAGTTTATTTTAAATTTCGAGGACGAAATTTTTGTAAGGGTGGTATGATGTAATACCCGGTTTCATTTTATACGCCTATGTCCGTATTTTTATAAATTATCACTTACAGGTTGTTAGTTTATATTTAATATTATTTTAGTTAATTTAAAAACCCTAATTTTTCCATATCCTTATTCATTTCCAACCCGTATTTTGTTACTCTAAAATCCTATTTATTTTATTTATAATTCTATTTATTTTATTCATAATAGTTCTATTGATAAATGCCATTTTCCTTTATCAAAGAAATCCATAACCCTATTATATTTTTCCAACAAATTCCCTTAGCCAACACCATTTTCTTTTAACAGAACCCCAATTCCCATTCCCTTATTTAAATTCATTTTTCTCTTTTAAAACCCCATTTTTCCCCTTCCAAAGTTTAACCCAAAACTTTAAAATCCCTCGGCCCATCTCCTAAATCAATTCCCATAACCTAAATTTAATTTTCTCTTAAACCCAAGCTTTAGCATTCCTTTCACTCGGCTAGCCCATCATCCATTTTTTTAATCCTTTTTCTTCTAAGCTTGGCCCGGGCCCTCATCTAGTTATTTGTTATATTTCTTTTTAATTTAACTCGGCCCGGCCCGTTTATTCCTCACCAGCCTACTTCCCTATTTTATAAAAATTCCTTAATCTTTCAGCCCACTCCCCGCTCCACTGTTCATCTCCCCTCCTTCAAATCCCAACGGCTCTCTCCGCCATTCCCGCGCGCGTTTCCTCCGCCTTCTCCGCCGCGACTGGCGCCCACGCCCACGCGCTCGCGTACCGTTTTCCCTACGACGCGCACCCCGTCCCCTCAATCTCCTTCTCTCCTCCTTCTACCTCCCCTCACTCTTCCCCGCCACCATCGCCCCATACCCCAAAACCCATCACCGAGCCCTTCTCCTCGCCTCATCGTCGACCGCTTCATCATCATCATCCTCATCAACGTCGTCGCATCATCTCCCTCACCACCACCCTCACACCCATACCCGAGCACCCCCGTCGAGCTCCCTGCACGCCAACCCTGCACCCGAGCTTGGCCGCCCCTGCGCCGACGACCAGCGAACCCCGTCATCATTGTCGTCACCGTCTCTACCTCTCTCCCCCTGCATCTCTCTAACTCTCTCTCTCGTTCCCCTGCCTTTCTCTCTCTCTCTTTCTCCCTGATATCTCTCTCGCTCTCCCTGACCTCCCTCCTCCTCACAAGATCCGCCGGCGTCGTCTCGACCTCCTTCACGCCGTCGTTTCACCACCTTCGACCACACCCAACCACCAACCCCTCCTCATCATCTACCACCACCGAGAACCCACTCCCTCTCCCAAGCTCCACATCTCACTGTCGCAAACCTTCACTGTCGACACCTTTCTAAACCTCGCGCCGACGTGTTCACCTAACTCCAACCACCGGAACTCCGACGTGCCACCGCCTGAGCTGCACCGGCGACCTTCAACTCCTCCGTACATCACCGGCACACCCACCGCAGCAATCCCCGACGAAGATATTTCCAGAACAAAACCGACCCTAACAGTGGCCACAACCCACTGCTTTGGGCAGTGAGACACCATCTCCAGTAACCACGCCCTCGTCATCGCCTCATCTCTCCCCCTCAGCACCTCTCCCCTGCTCCGGCCAACCAACGCCGCAACTTCAGTCGCCGTCGTTGCCGTCAAACGAAACTTGAGCCGAGGCCAAGATCTGTCGTGATCGCGTCTGGCCATTTTGATAGACCGCATCACTGCCGTACATCGCCTAGACGCCTCCAGGCAAGTTTTTACTTGCTTTCATGCTATTTATTATTAAATTACAAATCAAAATCGTAGATATATCCCATGTTTTGCTTTATGCTAAATATTGCCATAAAACTGTTCGATGCTCGTTCTCATAGGAAATCATTATCAAATTTGACGGAACTAGATAAATTATATTGGCCCTTGTAGAGATGGTTAACGTGTGCAAATTTCATTAGAAAATACGGATGTTAACAGTCAAAACGACTACTCCCAAGTTTAACCGTAAAACTGAAATTCTTTTGTACCTGAAAATCGTTAAATTCACCATAAATCATATACATAATAGAATGGTGCGTTCGAGGGCTCAAATCGAAGCCGACTCGACGAACTTTAACCCTATACTGGTTTCCTGATATTCCTGTACTTAAATTGTGATGATATTCAGATCGGAGTGCGACTCTGGACTGCAGTCCAGAGCGACTCCAGTTATTGGTAGCTGTTCCGTATTGGATACCATAGAAATTCCTTAACTCGTAGGTTGCGGAACTCCGCTGCGTATTGTAGGTAACTCTGTTAGCTAGACAACACTTTTGGTCTCATCCTGTTTCGTTACCGTTTGATATTTAATTTGTAATTTAGAAGATCGGGACACATGATAGTCCCAGCAGAATCAGAATTGACATGTTAATATTAAACAGATTATAACTTCTAACGTACAGACGCGATTGAAGATCCGTTTGTTGCGTTGAAAACTTTACTGAAAGCCCTAGAATTCATCCAACTGTAGCGTCGCTAAAATCTGATCCCAACTGGGATTAAAATGCGTTGCGAAACGGACTTCTGATTCTGAAATTGGATTTCCAGCCGCGAGCGCTTAAAATGAAAAGGTTATAACTTTTGATCCTGGAACCCGATTGGCTTGAAACAAAAATTCTATGGATAGATAACTGAACATACTAATTACTACCTGTTTATCGTTTCGCTAAATTATAAATGTCCATATGTTTCATGATAAATCGTGCAAGTGATAGACTGTTGTTTTTATGACACCTTAATTGTGCTTCTTATACCGTTCATGCATCACATCATACTCATATCATTGTAGTGATAACCTAGTGACATCGTGCATTTACCCAGTGTTAGATTTTAGTGGTGATTGTGACAAGTACGTCATTGTTCGTGTATCCGTGATTAAGTGAAAGTGATACGTACTTGTGCACAATCAGTGTCCCTTTTATTCTATTGCATTGTTGACGTCTGTGGGATGCGTGAACGTGTGACTATAAGTGGTATGGGACACTTATGGAAGCGCTTGCACGGATGTCACAGATAAGGCATCCGACACTGCCATTTATCTTAGGTATTGGTCGGGACGTGCTTGATGGAGGTCCTGCCTCCAGTTTTCGCGCAGACTTGTCACGGATCGATTGGTATTTATGGTGATAGTTAGCGTTTGATGTAGACCACGGGGTGTGGGGTAGTTTAAGTGTGAGTTCAACAGAATCTCGGGAGTCCCATGCCGGCTTATATATTTAGGGAGCTATATGGAGATTTACAGGGTACGTGATATATACACCGTGATATTCTTGTTACATGTTGGGCCCGTGGTCCCTTGCCCTTGGGTTCTACCCTTGGGTGGAGGACACTCGCGAGTGGTTGACTCTCACACTTGGACTGACGATAGGCTTAGTAACCTGTACAGTGAGACTTAGAGACTGATAGGGATACTGGCATTTCATTCCTTATATATATTGTGTGGCATACGTGACATATTGTTATACTGCTTTACTGTTCCGCTGCGTTGATTACTACACATGCATATTCATGATGCCATTTATTTACTGCTTCACATACCTATTATCACTGTTAGAACTGTCACTTGATTTTATACATATTATATTGCTATTGTGTCGCTCTGACGACCTGAGTATGCATGCTCAGTGTGAGGAGAGGATTTAGCTTGGACCAGAACTAGACGTGTATCACAGATTTCTTGATTTGCTATTCCGAGTTACTTTCGTTTGTTCCACTTCAGGTCAGTTTATATTATTGTATCTTTCAGTTACTGCATTTCTCATTACCTGCGCATCGTTTACTGTTTACCATGATAAACTAGAAGCCGAAGTGTGACTACGGCAGGACTTTTCCTTGACCGTAGGAGCATGGCTGGCCTTGTCTACCCCTCGTATCCCGTATTTTGGGAAGTGTGGCGTGACACTTACTCCACATCAAGATTACTCTAGCCTGTTGACCGTAAACCCAAAGCCAACAAGACGTCGAGCATAACTCTGGTCTTGATTCCTCCATCTCCTCTCTTCCTAGAATCACCAACTCGAAGCCCTATCATCTATTCCACCTCCCTCCCTCTCTCACTTCTCGAATCACCCAAGCACAGCATCGCCTTGCCCCGGCTTAAACTGATTTGGTACAGTCCAACTTGGGCAGACCCTAGCTTTCCCCAACCAACCCAGTCTACAATGAAGTCGAACATTATCTCAACACCTAGTCCAATAAATCCAACTTGGGTTAGGCTTGGGCTGTCTATGTTGGGTAGAAGGTGCAGACAGAATGGATTAGCTTTCACTTACTCCGAACTACAAAGGATCATGATATGACAAATTTCGCAAACAACTTGGTCCAAGCCATTCTATGTAACTTGTTTGCTATAAATTGAGGACTAGAGTGAAGTTAGTGTGGCGGCAATGCCGGGAAGTTGGGTATTAGATATGTCCTGTCGGTATAGGGTACAAGTGATAAAGAAGTTACACACAAGAAAGGATTTTGTGAATTTGCTGCTACTTCAACTGTCTATTTAAACAATATGTGAACCTGAAAATTCGTAATTTTAGAACCATAACTATACGACCAAAGGCTGGAACAAATTTTATATTCAAGCAACCAAAGGTATATACTGAAAAGCAATTCCCTCCGTCAAAAATTGAGTTATGATTTTTCAGATGAAAGGTTTCATAGATTACCACATACACCAAAGTATGTATCGTTAACTATCGATGTGATGAAGGGAAGTATGGTCCAACGATGTAGAGTTTGGATCCATCAAGGAGGGGTCCGATCCGATGATTTTGATGTTGAATTTCGTGAAAAGGAGTCTAATATGGTGATAAGGTGCATCAACCCAGTGAAGAGGAGTCCAATCCTACGAGAACGGGTCTAATCTGGCATGCAAAGTGTGGACCCGGTGAAGAAGAACCGATTCGGCAATGTGGAGATCTATGAATCGAATCCAATCCAGGGAGTGGAGATCGGATTTGGTGAAGAATAGGGGCCCAATTCGATGATGGTCGGAGCCAGAGAAGAGGAGGCTAATGCATGTGGAGTTCGATCCAACGATATTAAGGTTCAATGTGGCTGTGTGAATCACAATGTGATGATGACTAGGCCCAATTAGTGACAAAATCCGAACCGGCATTGTGGAGCTCAAGGGTGTCTAGGAAATGCATGATCTTGCATAGAGGAGATCCAGCTACATGGAGGTAGGATGGTTAGATGCTGGGTGCAGCACGAGGAGCCCGATGATGTAGTGATTGGAATTTGTCATGAGAGCTGAAAAAAAGTGCTTGATTAGACGTCGTGAAGGCCAATTTGACAGAAAGGAGATTGGATTGGAGTTGATGAACCCAATTAGGACTAGAAGGACAAGGCATATTTCTCTAGTTTTAATTGTATTTTGTTTGATGTCGTAGTTGTGTTATTTTCAGTATTGAGATGGGTGTAGTACTCGGGGTTTTGTAGTACATTAAATACTTTTTAATGAAACATGATGGGCTTAATTATCCCATCTTTACCTCAAAAACTATCGATGTGATTTCAAAAATTACTGTTGTTGTTCATTACATAACTCAGCAAGTAGCGCATTTTCGCATGGAATCTTGGTTGAAATCACCAAAAATATAAAGCTAGTCGCAGCATGCAAAACTCAAAACCCTAGTTTGGATTACAGGTGAAGCATATACTCTGAAAGAAACTTCTTTTTGAAGAGTCTAAGTATCAGAACGAAACCCTAAACTCATAGCAAAAAAGGGGAGATATAAATCGAATGGAATGGAAAGGGAAAGGGAAAGGGACGAACCCTAAGGAAGAGAGCGTGAGGGAAATCGGTGGAGAGATGGGAGAAGACTTGATCCATCTGCTTCGATGCATCGCACCACGACGCCCAAAAGTGAACCGCCACCGGCGAGGATCCATTGATGGCTGCGTCGAGCTCTTGCTTCGATTTCACGTCCTTCACGCTTCCCATCTTGAGTTTCTTTTTATCTTTATTGATAGAGAATCGAGAGGCTTAAAGGAGAAGAAGAAGAAAGAGAAAGCAAACATGCTGCGTCTGCGACTGCGATAGTTGTTGCTCTTTATTTGCCGGTCGCTCTCTAAGGGCCTGTTTGGTTGCAGGATTATCACTTTGGATTTGGATTTTTAATTGTGGAATCCGGATCCCATAATTTTGTGTTTGGTTGCAGAATTAGTATTTCTAGGATTGTTTGATTTTTATGGGGGGCCCACCACAAAACAAGGATTCTTGAATCCTAAAAATTTTCAAGGATTTGGCACTATTCATTGTACTTTTAGATGGGGCACATATACTTTATTTATTTAACAATCCTCTCTCTCTATCTCTCTCTAAAATCCTCAAATCCAAATCCCATTTTTTTTCACCAACCAAACAAAGATTACAAGGATCTACAAATCCAATATTAGGAATCCAAAACCAACCAAACAACAAATTACCAAATCCAGAAATTTCAACCGTACTATTTTGGAATCCAAATTCCATAATCCTGCAGCCAAACAGGCCCTAAGGGTTTTTCTCTTTTTCTTTTCTTTTTTCCTTTCTTTTTGCCCTCTTTTTTTTCTATCTTTGGATTGGTTGACGTGAAAGAGGAATCGGATGCGGTTAGGAATGGCACGGGCTGGATGCCCGTGATCAGATTCAGCTTTGGACTCGAACTCTCTCTTCTTTTTCGAATTTCTTCTCAAGTTATTATTCTTTCTTTTAGGATGATTAATCCTAGTGTTCTATACGTTTATCCTTCAGATAACACCAATGCTATACTAGGAAGAGTTTGTAACATTTTCTCTGCTTGAAATAGAGGTCAAGATTGATGCAAGCCAACCGTTTGAAATTTTGTTGTTTTCTTTATAAGTTATGTTAAAACTCTTTTTAATGAAACGTGAAGGCCTTTAACCTTCGTTTAGTTTGAAAAAAGAGCTGCTTAAAATTTTCATTTATAAATAAATATGTAAGCAATTATATACAGTGAAGCCTTTGGAAAATCCATTATGCTAAGCATAACTTTGGAAACAAGGCATAGTTAATTGATAAAGGATTATAATTGGAAACCAATTTCATAACAGTGACGTAATAATAATTTTCTTCCGTAAAATATTAAGAAAAACTGTATAGATATCTATTACAATCTGTGTTTATCCATGGTACGTTTACAATTATTTTGTAAATATGCATCATCTTCTACATGCAATCGTTCAAAACTATACTAATTTAGCTCAAAATGCACCACTTTTGGCACAACAAAGTAAGGATTTGGTCACGGTTTTAACCGTGACCACAGATATATATATATGGTCACGGTTAAAATCGTGATACAACCGTCGCCTAAAACTTCGTCACGAGAACCCTGGTCACGCCCGTGACCGTGACCATATGTTTTTTATGTCACGGTTATAATCATAACCATATACGTGGCGTTACCAAAAACGGTTTAAACAACCAAATGAAACCTATGTGGAGCCCCTATATATGGTCACAGTTAAGACCGTAACCATAACACGGTTTAAACAACTAAATGAAACCTATGTGGGGTCCATATATATGGTCACGGTTAAGACCGTGACCACATTATGGTCACGGTGTAAACCGTGACCATGGGTGATATATGGTCACGGTTCTAACCGTGACCAAAAAGTTAAAGCGTAATGTAGAATAGCTGCTATAGCAGCTAACCGTGACTATATAGTCCTTATGGTCACGGGTTAAACCGTGACCATAAGGGGAAACCATAGTGAAGGTTAGCAGGTAACCGTTACTATATCTTATGGTCACAGTTGTAACCATGACCATATATTATTTGGCCACAGTTACAACCGTGACCAAATACATTATCAATTTTTTTCAAACTGAAATTTGTGCGTCCCACACGCGCTACTGTTCAATTGCAACCAGCAATTAATAATAATTATATGATTAAATCTCACGCAATTTTAACAATCAAGAAGTAATATGATTAGAATCAAACGCAATTATAAACAAAATATATAGACCAAACGGTATAATCAATAAAGCAATAAAACAAATGTTTGTATAAAAAAATCAATAATCTATGGTCGTTGGAACGATCCAGCTCCATCGTTCCGTGACCTGAACATTCTCCCAAACTCGTCTCGTATAGCCTGCCTGATGGCCTCCACGTTTGATCGCCTCAGCTCCTTGATCTGCACCTGAAGCGTATCCACCCACACATTCTGCTGCTCCATCCGATTTTGGAGCTGACGAATCTCCTCCTGTGGCGCAGCGGCCGCATCTGTCCGCGTCTGGGCCACAGCGTAATCGTGGACGAACAAACGCCTGGCAAAGCGTCAGTAGGCCCCGAGACCAACCCCGCGCTCATAGCCACCGTAATGTCCGCCGAATATCGAATCTAGAACAGGGACAATGGTGGTAATCGAGTCATCGGGGCAAAATCCTAAGGCGTCCGTCCTCTCCTAACACTGAGTATGTGAAGAATATATATATATATATATATATATATATATATATATATATATATATATATATATATAAACTTAAATACAGTATCGACTTGATTATATGAAACTTACCATGTACTCGCCCGTGTCCCTGTATAACGCGAACCATCTCCTGGCAGTAGTGTAGTTGGCGGGGTCTTTCTTTTTCTTCAATAAAATTAGGATTTATTTCAATAAGTAATTTTCGACAAAGAAAACATATATTCTTAAACATCGAAATACTCACAAGCTGGTACTGAGCACAAGCCTGCGACCGCTCTTCTTGGATTGGGATAGCGCGTTCTCTGACGCCGTTGTTCCGGTTCTCCTTGTTGCGAACCGACGCCGCCTTGCAAATATAAAGAAAATAATATTATATACCACAAAATATGATTTCATGTTATATTTGTTGGGGTCGAAATTACACCACGGTTGATCAAATCAAATCCAAAGTCATCCCCAAGTAACCGGGCCTAAACCCAGGTCAAGTGGGCCCATACCCAAATCAAGCCCGAACATGAAGCGGCTGGCCTCCCCCATGCCAAGAAGAAAATTATATAATAAATAACTTTGATGTAATTTTCATGCATGAATGTAAAATAAATGGGCAAAAAACCAAATTTTTGTAAAGCCCATGGCACATGTGCAAAAAAAAATAAGCATATTAGGCATGAGATGGGCAAAATGCCATTTTGTAAAGCCATGCTATATGTAAATTTGTAAGCTTATAAAAGGCAACATGATGGTGAAATAAAAGAGAACAATTCATTCCCCTCAAAAGCTAGGGTTTCTATGCCTCTTTCCCCTTCCTCAAGGTTTTAAACCTTCTTCCCCTTTTTGAATTAAATCAGGAGTTTAACTCTTCTTTTTCCAAAAAAAAATGGTTTTTCACCATAAAACCCCTGAAGGGGGGCTTGGATCTTCCAACAAATCCCTAAAAGAGAAGATTTTTAAGTCTCGCCCCCTTTCGTCTAAGATCCAGCCAACGGAGAGGAGGAAGAAGGAGACTCATCTCCAAAAATCCCACTTTGGGAAAATCCAAGCCTCAAAAGAAAACCCAGGACTCAAGAGAGAAGAAAGGGGTCCCCTTTCATCATCTCCGAAAATCTCTTAGGAGTTCAACTCCCGAGTGTAGAAGACTCAAAGAGAAAGTTTTGGAAATATTTTGAGATTTTTGTGTCGAACAGATATATTTTGGGGGATTTTAGAAGCTCAGGGCTATATTTATAGGAATTTTCTAGAATTAAAAATCACTATTATTTTTCCCCATCGCTACAGGAGGCGACCCCACGAGCCGACAAGATCCGGACCGTCGCTCGACCAAATCAAACGACCCACATCCCATCATGCATGAGCTGGCGTGGGTCCCGGCTCGAGTTGGCGCTGGCGATCCTTGACCGTTGGATCGTTGATTCAACGGTCCAGATCAAAGACGCCTATATTTTTTTCTTTGTTCTTTAAATTAAACTATTGGCAGAATCTGGACCGTTGGTTTTCAGATCTGACGGTCCAGATACATCCCACTCTTAAGAATTAATAAATTTTGTTTTTAATATTTAAAAATTGTTTTAAAAATTGTTTTTGGCTTCTAAAAATTATTTTAAAATAGTTAAAAATATTATAAAAATCTGGGAAAATTACAGAAAATGTATTTTGATGTTTTATATCTTTTGCGACCAAATTTGGTCCAAAATAGCTCCCCTTGTCGGTTTTAAAAACTTTTCCCTTCGATAAAAAAATCCATTTAAATTCTTAAAAATTCCCAAAAATTCATAAAAATTCCTAAAAATCATATTAATTCATTTTAATCATGGAAAAATAATTTTAAAGTGTTTTATACCAATAGAAGCAGTAAAATAATTGTTTTGATCTCGAGAAAATTATAAAATGTTTTTATTACGTATCTAGAGTACACGGTCGTTACAGATACTAAACCTTAGAGTAAGAATCAACAGTTCTTTTACAAAACTAGCTTGACGGGATTTTATGGGTGTAATCCGCTGAAAACCCTCAGGAGACAACACTTCTCCTACTAGGGACACCTAGAGGTTTAACGGCTTGTTGCACGGGTTCAGTACAATCGCGTTCACTGCGAAAATGAGATTAACATTTTGTTTTGCTCAGGACGAGCAAAAGATAAGTTTGGGGGTATTTGTTCATCAGAAAAAAACTGCATTTGAGTGTGTTTCCAGTGTTTTGACACGAATACCTATAACCTGTACTTATTGAACAGACACGGATTAATAATACCGATATACACAAAAATGATAATGAATGAACGGTATTCGTGTGTGAGCCGACACTTCAACCGGAATGGAAAACCGATCAATATTCAAGAGTTTGTAAAAACAATTCAAGTGTACACATTTTTATTCAAAGTGGTCCAACATGAACTAAGTGTGAACGCAACTTTTGTTAACACACAAATCAAGCAGGCAGCTGCCATGATGATGACATGAACCAAGTGGGCAAGTAGGCAAGTTGTTAAAACAAGTGGGCATGAGTAATGTGTAGAAATAAAGGTGTGATATGATTTAAATGTTGTATTTCCCTCCGAAATCTATAGATTAATATTCAAGTGTTTATAAAAGAATTAAACAATACCAGAGATATCATAGAGAGGATATAAGATCACCACAAGAAAACGGACCCCACCACTCAACTCAACAGTAAACCGCCAGAATTGGCTAAATTCCCGCTACCGACGGTCCTACCTACTCCAAAGTGCTTCATTTTTTTCTGGTCATTTCAAGTTGTCACATCATCTCAATTATATTGTTTGTTTTCGATGATTTTGTGCCTATAAATACCGGAACAAAGAGCAAGCTCTAGGACTATACTTTTGTCCAATTTTCAATCTTCACTCTACATTAGTGTAATTTTGTTTTAGTTCTTGTACATAGTAATTAGTTGACTTGAGTGTTTTGCTTTTATCTAATCTTGCAATCTTTCAATTGAGCTTGCAAGGTTAGATTTTAGTATTTGAATTCATTGCTTGTATCTTGGAGTTGAACTTAATAAAACTTTCATTTTGGTGCAATTTGGTTCTTAGTATCTCTTTTACTTTCTTGCAATTTCATTTCTTGCTATTTATTTACTTGCAATGTGTTTTCTTTGATCTCTTCTCTTTTGTATTTTCTTATGATATTTGTGATGGTTTGTGAATAGTGTATCTTATTAGGGAAAGAGAATGGTGGTATAAGTTAAGAATTCCTTTTACTCATTTCTTTTGCCCGAGAATTGCTAATCGAACTCCGTCCAAACCTTACGCAAACGCTCTGGTAGGCACCCTATCCTACCACGATGGCGGTGATCTCTAATCGAGACCGGTTGAGTTTGGTTTGGCCAGAGACAAAAGATAAGAGACAAGAACGGAAGGACATGGGTCAATAAGCCGGATTTCTTAAATATCGTGCTTAAGCACCCTAATCCACGTTGTTGCCGATTACCATAATTTTGATAAGTCAAGTAAAGCACAAACGAACGAGTATGGATTTTCCTAACTTTAACTAACCTATCTCTATCCCTAACAAGCGTTTCGTTGCATATACAAACGCATAGGTTAAAATTGAACCGTTCGGACCTTTTGTTTAACTCGAGACAACAAGAACTTAAAACGCAATATCTCCCTGCGGCCGACCCGTACTTATTATGGCTAGCTACACGCGATGCCGTCTTGATTGCGGTTATTTTAAAACTTAAGATACGACACGCGTAATCTCTTCAAATCAATCACCACCATCTCTTTCTCCTTCTTCTTCTTCTTTTCCTTTTCTCCGATCACCAAGCCTAACCCATCACCGCCCCACGTCACCTCGCCGTCGACCTCGCTTCCCCATCTCCCCATCACCGACCCAAACTCTTCCTCCTCGCCTTCGCTGACCCCAGAGAACCCCACATCTTCATCCCTATCATTTCTTCTTCTTCTTCTCTTTTCTTTTCTTACCTTCGCCGGAGCCGTTCACCGCCACCACCCACTTCCTGTCGCCAACGAGCATGACCCAGACCCATCTCCAGTCATCGCCTTCTCAAGAACCCAGACCTCAACACCTCTTTCTCTTTTCCTTCTTCACTGAGGCTTCAAACCCCGACTTCGCCTCGTCGCCGGCGAACTTCGACTCATTGCCATGCTCGACCAAGACATCAGGACCAAAGCAGTCCATAGAGCACAAGGAGCATCCCAAAACAGTACATAGTCGTTTTAGCCAAGGTCGTGATTACATTGTGTTTTTGAACACCGCCGACGTGCGAATATCCGTATTTCGTCATGAGTTTATCGATCAAGGCAAGTTTCTAAACTTGCAACATGCTACTTTACTTATACCAATATTTATATAGTTGTTTATAATATACATATTTTAATATTTAGCAAATTATTATCAATATACAATATTATAGCATTAATCCGTATTTCGTATCAATAACAAGTGTATTTCGTTGCATGCTGTAATTCCACTGTAGTTCATGATCTTTTAGCTAGACGACAGTATGTTTAAAAGTAGACGCAAAATGTTATTACAAGTAGGTTTATATATATAAATAAACAAATAAAATATATTTTACAAAATAAATAATATAAATTAGTTATTTCTACAGTGTTTTAAAAGAACCGGTTACTATTTTCCATCAAGTCTTTATCGTGTTAACACACTGCCTGACATGTTCATGACACATTACTAGATCTGTTACTTAGATTATTACTAATGCCGGCAATCCTGACTTGTTGACCTGGTGGACATGACTTATTGTCTAGTTAGACAAGACATGTACCCGCTTGATCCTGTGTTGGCATTAGGTAGATATCTTTAATATCTTATTTGAACACGAAACCTGAAGGAATAGGGGAAATCAATAATGAAACTTGACTTGTAACTCAACGGTTCACTATTTTTCAAAGACTGGTCAGTCGATACGGGCTTCGGGCCCCAGAAAGATGATGCTAACATCATTCGTTTGTACATGATATCGTTTTCTTACTGCCCAGCGGCACGTCTCAGATTCAGCCCCGAGGGTCTTGACCATGGTCCCGGACACGCACGAGATACTATTGAGTTGCATCGATAATTCCATTAATTGATTTCCAATACTGTTAGGATAGATAACCTAGAAGCACAGACTTTAGGATATTCGTAACATACCTATAGCTACTGTTATAACACATGTGATTATCATTTATACCCATGTCTTCTTTATAGCATTATATTCTGGTTATTACTATTGTTATTGATATTTATGAAGCACTGACGTCTGGGTTTTGCATGGCTCAGTTCATTTGACCTTGTCGCAGGGATCAAGAGTATTTTAACAAACAAGCTGAGCAGTGAGGAGCTTGATGATTAGTTTTAGAGATACATGGTTTATTTTATTTTCGTAATTTAAGTTTATAGTTGTGATCCCATGAAGGACGTGCTTTGGATATTATTTATAAATTTGCAACTATTGTCGATATACAATTTTATAAATATAATCCGTGTTTAATAACAATAGCAAGTTTATCTTGCTACATGCTAGTCATTATAGTTTCAATATAATTTCATTATACTTTCATTATCTTTTATCTAGACTAAATATATCAAGTATAATATAATTACATATAGGTATAGTAGGGCAAAATATTATCGATATACAATTAATCCATATTATTAATCCTAACACGTGTTTAGTCACAAGTGTTGAGGTCGTGCAAAATTACTTATTTGAACTATTTTAGTAGATACAAATTTGTATATATCATGTAGCAAACGTAAAACGCTATTATAAATAGGTTTAAATAGATAGTATATAGTAAATATATTAATCAGACCTTACAATTTAAATAGTATGCATTAGTTAATTGTACAGTGGATTAAATGAACTGGTTACTGCTATTTCATTGAATATTTTTCCTGTTTAATACATAATACCTGACATGTGCACGACACGTTATCTTGCCGTTATTATACCTGTTACTTGGATTATTTACAATGCCGACAATCCTGACTTGTTGTCTTGACGGACGTGACTTGTTGTCTATATAGACATAACCTTTACCTGCCTTTACTGTGTTGGCATTAGGTAGATGTTAATACCTGACCTGAACACGAAACCTGTGGGAAAGGGGAAATCAATAATGAAACCCGATTTGTAACTCAGCAGTTCACTACTTTTTAGAGACTGATCAGTCGATACGGGCTTCAGGCCCCGGAATGATGATGCTGACGTCATTCGTCTGTACATGATATTGTTTTTACTGCCTACCGGCACATCTCAGATTTAGCCCAGAGAGTCGTGACCGTGGTCCCGGGCACGCACGGGATACTATTGAGTAACATTGAGAATTACATTAATTGGTTTCAAATACCGTTAGGATAGATAACCTATAAACACAGACTTTAGGATGCATGTGAGATATTTATAGCCTGCTGATATATCACCTGTGAGTGTTTGTTTATAATTATACTTCATTTTGCACATAACACCTTATACTACATTGCTTAGTTTATTATTATGATATTTTGACGCACTGACGTCTGGGTTTTGCATGGTCCGGTTCGTTTAACCTTGTCGCAGGAAGATCAAGAATATTTTGGCAGGCAAGCTAAGCAGTGAGGAGTTTTGCTGATTAGTTTAGAGATATTTAGTTTATTTTTTTCTAGTTATGATTTAACGTTGTGATCCCATAAGGGACGCGGTTAGGATGTTACTTCTTGTTGGATCTTATTCGTTTCCGCTACTTTTCTTGGTATTATTTTATTGTGGCAGTTGGACATGTGTCACTTAGATTTTATTTACTGTTCTTGATTTCTGATTGACTGTCGTAGTGTGACCATGGCAGGATCTTTTCTTGCCATAGGTAGCATGGTTGGTTTTGTCACGTACCATATTTACGTATTTTGGAAAGCGGGGTGTGACAAGATTTTGTTGGTATCAGAGACATAGGATTTAAAATTAGTCGGATTTGGTTTAATTTGTAGTTGGGTATTGGACCCAATACATTGATCAGAAAATCCGGAATTAGGAACACGTCCTGCCACATTACTACCTTGCTAGTCTTGAATCTATAGTTTATCGACTTCTTATTTATTGAATCATGTTTACCGTTGCTAATCATTTTCAGTGTTCTTGGCTTCAGCATCATGGCAAATAGAGATTTGTGGGCATACCAGAGACGTGTAGACGGCGCCGCATTACTTAGGGTCGTACATGGTATGTTGGAAAACCAGAAGCGTCAAACTGAGTCGAGCCAACGACAGGTCGAGGCTTTCTAAGAGGGCCTGAGGACGGCCCAATAGATTGCTATCATAGCAGCTGAGAGGAAAGCAGCTCCTAGACCAACACAGCATGGGGGCACCGTGGCAGACTTCTGGAAAGTCGGTATGTCCATATTTACAGGATTAGAGGAGTCATTGCTAGCAGAGCAGTGGCTAATAGATACAGAGAATCTTCTTGTTGCCGCACAGATTTCAGATGACAAAAGGGTGGGTGTAGTATGCATCCAATTGGTAGATTAAACTCGCGAGTGGTGGCATGTTAAGGAGACCCGTCTGACCAAGCCGATCAGCTGGGCGACTTTTTCACGAAGTTTCTTGGAGAAGTTATATCCGCAATATTTTAAGGAGGAAATGGAAGAGAAGTTCATTAGTTTAAAGTAGAATAGCGGATCCGTTGATACCCATGCAGCTGAGTGGACCCGACTCAGTCGATTTGCGGGGCCTTTGATTGCCAACGAGGCAGATAGAGCAAGACGGTTTATGCGTAGTTTGGATGTAGAGATTCAGAGATACATCATATCGTTAGGATTGACCACTTTCTCCTAAATTCTCAAGACGGCTATGGAACAATAGAGTTTAACAGTAAGAGTAAAAGGCACTCAACAGCAAGCGGTTGTAGTGCAAAAGACTCAGTATGCGCCAACCATAGTTCCAGGACGTAGAGGAATTCCAGTAAACAAACGGGGGACGGTACCTATGAAAAGGCCTTTTGTATCATATCGGAAAAAGACTGTGATTTGTGACTTCTGTCGTTTACCGGCCACACGTAGAAATAATGTCGAAAGAGGCTTGGACTTTGTTTAGTCTGTGGATCAGCTGGCCATACCATTGGTACGTACCCTTCGAAACTACGAATGAGAAACGATGTTCAAAAACCACCGCAGAAGCAGACTTATGGGCAGAAGCAAATTATTCAGAGGCCTGATCAGGCACGGGCCTTCACCTTGACAACCGAGGAGGCTAAAACTTCAGACGATATTGTTTCAGGTATCCTACTTGTTTATAATTTTTCCGCATTGGCATTATTCGATTCTGGTGCATCCCATTACTTTATGTCGTCCAAGTTTATTAGTACACACTATATCCCACACACGACCCTATCTAGCTGTTGGGACATACACATTGCGAATGGGAGAATTATATCCGTAGTGAGTGCAAGGGTTGCTCGATTGCTATTTACGGATGGGAGTTATTCGCGGATTTCTTGGTGATTGATACTGACAGTTATGATGTTGTTTTGTGAATGGATTTTCTTGGCATTTTTCACGCTCACATTGATTGTAGGGCGGAGAAAGTGATTTTCTAGATTCCCGGATATCCGGAGTTCGTAATCTTAGGAAGTAGCAAATCTGTCGGGTCAGTTGAATTTGGGACTAAGCTGACAAGTGCCGCTCTTTCGTCAATGGAGGTAATTAAGGAGGAAGCACCAGTAGTAGTTCGGGATTTCATGGATGTGTTCGAGAATATCTCGGGTTTACCACCAAAACGAGATGTGGAGTTCGCGATTGATCTTATTCCTGGGGCAGCGCCGATTTCAAAAGTTTATTATCCGATGACACCGATGGAACTGAAAGATGTAAACAAATAAGTTTCCGAATTACTAGAGAAGGGCTGGATTCGCAGCAGCGGTTCATCATGGGGAGTTTCAGTTCTTCTAGTTAAAAAGAAAGATGGCACGCGGAGAATATGCATCGACTATCAAGAGTTAAATCGAGTGACTATTAAGAATAAGTATCCAATCCCTCGCATAAGCGAGTTATTCGATCAACTCAGTGGCGCGAGAGTTTTCTCGAAATTGGATCTGCGATCAGGATATTAAGTTCGGGTAAAAGAATGAGACATTTGCAAGGCAGATTTCTGAACTCGATATGGGCATTACAGGTATTTAGTGATACCGTTTGGAGTTACCAACGCACCGACAATATTTATGAACTTGATGAACCGGATCTTTTCGCCATTTCTAGATCAGTTCGTGGTGGTGTTCATTGATGATATTTTGGTCTATTCGAGGAGCAAAGAAGAACATGAAAAACACTTGAGAATCGCACTGCAGACGTTGAGACAAGAAAAGTTATATGCTAAGATGGGCAAGTGCGAGTTTTGCCACGAATAAGTGAAGTTCTTGGGTCATGTTGTATCTGGAGATGGTATTGCAGTTAACCCCGAAAAGATTGCAGTTGTTCATAATTGGCCAATTCCAAAGAATGTGGGGGAGATTAAAAGTTTCCTTGGGCTTGCTGGATGCTATAAAAGGTTTGTGGAAAACTTCGTTCGAATAGCAGAACCATTGACCAAGGTAACATGAAAGGAAGTACCGTTAGTATGGACTGAAAGTGTGCGTCAGCTTTTGAAGCGCTAAAGCAAAAATTGACAACCGCTCCTATTTTAACAGTGCCAGATGGTTCCGGAGGATTAGTTATTCATGGCGAAGCATCTGGAAAAAGCTTGGGATGTGTCCTGATACAGCATGGAAAGATTATAGTTTATGCGTCGAAGCAATTGAAGACTCATAAGAAGAACTACCCGACTCATGACTTAGAGCTAGCAGCAGTGATCTTTGTGCTAAAAATTTGAAGACACTACTTATTGGACGAAAGAGTAGAAGTGTTTACTGATCACAAGAGCCTAAAATACGTGTTCACACAGAAAGAGCTCAACATGAGGCAACATAGATGGTTGAAACTGATGGCTGACTATGATCTTGATCTAAAATACCATCCGGGGAAAGTTAATGTAGTACCGGATGCTTTAAGTCGGTTGCCAGTGATACGGATGTTGATTGCACAGAAAGAGATTATAATAGATCTGCACAGATTCGAATTGGAGATCGTACTACCAGATTCTTCGGGACAATTGATGCAGTTGCAAGTACAGTCATCATTGATTAATAGTATTAAAATAACACGGTCACACGATCCTAGATTGCAGAAATTTCAAGGACAAGTGGACCGGGACTTCGGACAGATTTGTTGATTCATGAAAATGGCTCGTTAAGATATGGAAGTCGTTTTTGTGTACCTAAAGGAGATGTTCGTAAAGAAGTCATAAAAGAGGCCCATAGTTCCGCATATTCAGTACATCCGGGAGGCACGCAGATATATAGAGATTTGTGACAATACTTTTGGTGGGAAGGCATGAAAAAAGAGATTGCTCACTACGTATCGAGATGCTTGGTGTGTCAGCAAGTCAAGACTAAATATCAAAGGGTAGCTGGTTTGTTGCAACTACTTCCGATTCCTCAATGGAAGTGGGAACATATAACCATGGATTTCGTGACAGCCTTACTACGGAGTCCAAAGGGCAATAATGCAGTTTGAGTGATTGTCGGTCGACTGACCAAGACAGCTCATTTCATACCATTTCGAGTTGGTCAGTCAACGGAGGCTTCGGCAGAGAGGTACATGCAGGAAACTGTGAGATTGCATAGTGTATCAGTGAGTATCAATTTTTATCATGATACTTGGTTCCTATCACATTTTTGGAGGAGTCTATAGGAAAGTTTAGGAACTCGCTTAAAATTTAGTACGGTCTATCATTCTCAGACAGATGGACAGTCTGAGAGAACGATCCAAACTCTTGAAAATATGTTGAGAGCTTGCATGTTAGATTCCAAGGGTTCGTGGGAGTTTACATTTAGTGGAGTTTTCATACAACAACAGTCTTCAGGCGACTATACAGATGGCTCCATTCGAAGCGTTGTACGGTCGTAAGTGTTGCTCGCCAGTATGTTGGGACAATATTGGAGAAAGAAGATTGTTAGGACCGAAACTCATTATGCAAACTGTGGAGAAAGTTAACCTGATTCGTGATCATCTGAAGGTGGCACAAGATCGACAAAAAAGTTGTGCTGACACTAGAAGACCTTGGGAGTTTGTTGTTTGTGATCTTGTGTTCTTGAAGATATCACCGATTAGAGGAATAATCCGATTTGGTAGTCGAGACAAACTTAGTTCTCGATTTGTGGGGCCTTTCGATATCATTGAGCATGTTAGAGAGGTAGCTTATCGATTGGTTTTACCACCATCCCCAGCGGGTGTTCATGACGTATTTCATGTATCTCAACTCCGCAAGTATGTTCGAGATGAGACACACGTCCTTGATCACTCGGAACTGACAGTGAGAAAATTTAACTTATGATGAGCAACCGATGGCTATTGTGGATCGACGAGAAAATGTTCTCAAAAATAAAGTAATCACTCTAGTGCTTGTTTCGTAAGGAAATCGTTCGCATGGAGAATCTACTTGGGAACGTGAAGACAAGATTCGACAAAAGTTTCCACATCTCTTTCCTTAAATCCGTATCTTCTTGTCTTTCCCTATTTCGTGAATTTCGAGAACGGAATTCTTTTGTAGTTGGGTATAATGTAACACTCTAGTGCGTTTATACAATATTAGTTGGTTTTTGAATACTTGCTTTATTTTTCTTCTATTTTATTCATTTGAATTGCGAGTGATTCGAATAGCAATAGTGGTTATTCGACCCGACCCGTATGTAGGAAACCCAGTATGGTGCTAGATTATATCTGATATTTATTAGTAAATTGAACGTATATGAAACTAGTATTATATGTATATATGTATGTGTGTGTGTGTATCATCATATATCTTTTAACAGCCACAAGATAAGGATAAGTTATGTTGTGCTAACTGCCATATCCTAAGTTGCTTATATCTATCTTGTTTAAATCTCAAGATATCAGATAATCAAATATTCATTAAATCTTTATATATTTATTTAAAATCATTTTTTGGGGCATATGAATTTAAAATTCTATATTACATTATGGCTTAAAATTTTACGTATATCTATTATTTTCCAAAATATAATTTTGACGAGATTCCGGTGAAGTTTGGTCGTAATTTGATTTTATCTATAAACCCTAAAACTATAATATATATATATATATACACAAACACACACACACACACAATTATATTTTATTATATAATGACTTTCTCTTTCTCTCTCTTTTCCTCTATTTCTATATATCTCTCTCTCTCTCTTTTCCTCTATTTCTCTGTCTCTCTCTCTTCCTATCTTTCTCTCTTCTCTATCCTTCGCATACCTCGTCCCCGAACCCTAACCCATGCCGACACCACCTCCGATCTGCGTCCTCTCGCCGTCCTCGCTAATCCTCCTCCCTCTTCCTCACCTACACCCCGACCTCTCATGGTCTCTCTCTCGCCTCTATTCCTGAGCCCTCACCGCACCCATCACCTCCATCAACTCCACCCTTCCCCGAACCCACCGTCGCCTCGCCTCCCTCGTTCTCACCTCCGCCTTCTTCCTCCTCATCTCGTCATCATCTCGGCATCATCATCTTCCTCTTTAATCCCCGTGAGCCAAAACCTCTCGCATCCATCCTCGACTTCCCTCATTGAGAACCCCATCGCCGATCACGTCCTTCCTCGTCATCGTCGTCGTCGACTCTTCTCCTTCCTCGCCTTCGCTAAACCCAGAGAACCCCATAACCATCATCTCTCTCTTTTCTTCTTCATCTTCTTCTTTTGCTTTCTACCTTCGCCGAAGCCGACCCCAGCAACACCACCGCCGCCACCTTGCTTCCTCAAGCTGACAACCACGACCCAGATTCATCGCCTATGACCACTTCCTCACGACTCGACCACACACCATCATCAGCATCGATCTCATCTTCTTCTCACCGAGGCCTTTCATTCCTGATTTCTTCGTTGCCACCCTGACCCATCGCCGTCGCCTTCGACCCAGACGCTGGACCCAAGACTTCTACAGAGCATGAGCAAGTCACCCCAGTGCAATATGTGGTTATTGTTGACCGAGGTCGTGAGTACGTCGTGTTTGCGAACATTGCCGTCGTGCGGGAATCCGTATTTCGTCGTTGTTTTATCGATCGAGGCAAGTTTTCTAACTTGCAACATACTATTTTATATACCAAACCATATATATAATCATAGTATACATATATTTATAAATTTGCAACTATTGTCGATATACAATTTTATAAATATAATCCGTGTTTAATAACAATAGCAAGTTTATCTTGCTACATGCTAGTCATTATAGTTTCAATATAATTTCATTATACTTTCATCATCTTTTATCTAGACTAAATATATCAAGTATAATATAATTACATATAGGTATAGTAGGGCAAAATATTATCGATATACAATTAATCCATATTACTAATCCTAACACGTGTTTAGTCACAAGTGTTGAGGTCGTGCAAAATTACTTATTTGAACTATTTTAGTAGATACAAATTTGTATATATCATGTAGCAAACGTAAAACACTATTATAAATAGGTTTAAATAGATAGTATATAGTAAATATATTAATCAGACCTTACAATTTAAATAATATACATTAGTTAATTGTACAGTGGATTAAATGAACTAGTTACTGCTATTTCATTGAATATTTTTCCCGTTTAATACATAATACCTGACATGTGCACGACACGTTATCTTGCCGTTACTATACCCGTTACTTGGAATATTTACAATGCCGACAATTCTGACTTGTTGTCCTGACGGACGCGACTTGTTATCTATATAGACATAACCTTTACCTGCCTGTTACTGTGTTGGCATTAGGTAGATGTTAATACCTGACTTGAACACGAAACCTGTGGGAAAGGGGAAATCAATAATGAAACCCGACTTGTAACTCAGCAGTCCGCTACTTTTTAGAGACTGATCAGTCGATACGGGCTTCAGGCCCCGCAATGATGATGCTGACATCATTCGTCTGTACATGATATTGTTTTTATTGCCTACCGACACGTCTTGGATTTAGCCCCGAGAGTCATGACCGCGGTCCCGGGCACGCACGAGATACTATTAAATTATATCGAGAATTACATTAATTGGTTTCAAATACCGTTAGGATAAATAACCTATAAACACAAACTTTAAGATACACGTGAGATACCTATAGCCAGCTAATATATCACCTATTAGTGTTTGTTTATAATTATACTTCGTTTTGCACATAGCACCTTATAGTACATTGCTCAGTTTATTATTATGATATTTTGACGTACTGACGTCTGGGTTTTGCATGGTCCGGTTCGTTTAACCTTGTCGCGGGAAGATCAAGAATATTTTGGCAAGCAAGCTGAGCAGTGAGGAGCTTTGCTGATTAGTTTAGAGATGTTTAGTTTATTTTTTTCTAGTTATGATTTAACGTTGTCCCATAAGGGACATAGTTAGGATGTTGCTTCTTATTGGATCTTATTCGTTTCCGCAACTTTTCTTGGTATTATTTTATTGTGGCAGTTAGACATGTGTTACTTAGATTTTATTTACTGTTCTTGATATCTGATTGACTGCCGTAATGTGACCATAGAAGAATCTTTTCTCACCGTAGGTAGCATGGATGGTTTTGTCACGTACCGTATTTACGTATTTTGGGAAGCGGGGCGTGACACCTCATCTCCCGTTACGACTTTTCTCCGCGAAGTTCCCACATGCTGTAATCTCTAACGAAAATGTATCTCACGATGTGTAACTCAACTTCCGAGTTCTTGAGCAATCACTTATTCATACACTTAAAGTAAGGACAATAGATTTCATTCTCTTTCGGTAACCCAAGACACGTGTAGGTAAAATCGGTGAAAAAGCCAACACCGTCAACAAAAAAGCAATGGACTCTCGAGGGAGTATCGACGTACACCCAACTCTTGTCGTGGAGGTACAGGAATACCATATTGGAACAACCCGGACGAAATAAGGTTCCTATAGACAAGACTCATCAGATTAAAATTTCTTGACAAATACGCGATAGACATGATACTAAGAAGCGTTAGTACTAGATTTAATTGACGACTTGATTAATTTAAGTTTCAATTGACGATTTGGCTATAAAGATTATCAAAGACCAAGAGCAATTGCTCATAGGTAAGAAGTTGGATTCTTCTTCCAACAAAGATGGTATTAAATGTTCTATATTGGATGTCGAGGGTAGCGGCTGTCGGAAGTAAGACACCTATCCCATTAAGAATGTATAAAGTATAAACCCATTCACTTGTGCTTTCATCCGTTTCGAGAAAATTTCGGCAGCGCCTCCCCGCTGTTCTCCGAGTACACTGTAATAGAACAGATAATCGTTTCAATGCTGTGAAACACCATTGAAACGAACATCTAATCTATCATTATACACGGAGAACCAACGTAAAGGTACTGACGAAATATTCCGAAACGAATGAAAAACACAAGTAAATGCAGGTGTCTGCTTTATACATTTTAACTTGTCCACACGGGACAAATCTATCAATTATCATACGATCGAATATTAATTCTCGTCATATAAACTACGTGACGATTGATAGAAACCGAACGATAACGTCCGGTATTTAACAATCTTCGTGTAGTTTTATGTCACGACGAACACCGAACACGACGAACACCGAACGTATGTTAACCGATAGACGGGCACTAAGTCGCATTTTAATTTTCACATATGATTATCGATGAGAATATGAAAATTTCATATTATCATCGAGTTTTATACACTTAGTTTAAGATTTAATTTGGATTGGTTTTGTGTTTACATATCAATTTCAAAGTTTCAAAATATTTGGTTTAGGGTACAGTTTTTTAAAGTTAAGGATTTTCTTAATCGAATTATGATTTTGGATTTAGGCTTGGGGCTAGTGTGTGTGTGCGCGCGCGCGCGTGCTTGTGTGTGTGCATGTTTGTGTGTATGTGTGTGTATGCACACACGCACACGCATACACGCACGACCCTAAACAACATATTTCTTCCATTTTACTAGATTACACTAAAATATCTTTAACTATTCTAGATTTTTCACTAAACTACCTTAAATTAACTAAATTACTAAGAATTTAACTAAAATACCCTTAACTATTGTTGTTTTTCACTAAACTACCTTAAAATTTTAACTAAACGATTCATTTTAGTGAACTAACTAAATTACTATAAATTTCATTAAAACACCCTTAACGTTTGTTGTTTTCACTGAACTATCATTAATTTTTTTAATAAAAAACCCCCCATATGCTCAATGTTATTTATTTACATTAAAATATCCTTAACTATTGTTGTTTTTCAACGAAAATACCCTTAACTATTGTTGCTTTTCACTAAATCACTTACAAAAATTTGCTAAATTACCCCAACACTAACCCTAACCATAAATCCTAAACAATCCCTAACCCTATCCCCTAACCCCAACCCCAACACAAACCCCAACCATATCCTTAATCCCTAACCCAACCCAAACCCTATCTTCATCTAAACACCACCATCACTATCAACATCAACAACAACAACAATAACATCATCAACAATAAAAGCACCAAATATTTTTTGGATATTTTGCAAAATGTTAAAAATAAACCAAAAAAATTAAAATTACCTATTGACACGGCGACGGCGTAGGTCTCTAATCAGATTCAACGACGGCTGCCTAGGGCAAAAATTAAAATTAAACCAAAAAAATTTAAAATTATCCTAATTCTAATCAATTTTACTTACCTCTAAACGGCGACGGCGAGCTTCGACGACGAGCTCGATCGGGTCTAGGCCTTCGACGACGAGCTCGACCGGGGAAGCAAAGGTTTCGAAGCGGACGGTCACGGCAGCGACAGCAGGCACTCCGGTGGCGGGAGAGGCAGCGGCGACGAGAGGGGATTTTTGACACTGGATGAAAATTTTGGGGGAAAATTGATCCTGGGGAAAAAAAGGATGGGTTTTGGGATTTTATCTTCAGTACGTTGTGGGACCAACCCTTTTTTTTAATTGGTAGCGGTTTAAACTGTTGGATATGTATGTCCTAAAGGCCTTCATTGTACATGATGCTAGGGATATATATATACAGGACAATTGTAACACCCTAGTTCGTTTATACCAATTTTATTTTTGGGTATTTCTTTATTTATGGCTATTTCTTGATTTATTGTGTTTTGGGTGCGGATAGTGTAATTAGTATTCTGTGTTTGCATCCGACCCAACCCGTATGCTTGGAACCCGTCTTAATTCTTGTTTATGATTGATCCCGGCTAGTTATGAGAATCCGTACACTGACATGTTGTGTATCTTGTATTATCTGCATCATTTATCTGGCATCTACATTTTTTTAAAATAATACAATTATAATCTAATAATATATTTTAAAAATATCTAGCATGGCCTGCATCATACCCCTGACCCTGTGGTAGCATCCATACATCTTGTTCTAGTTCCGTTCAGTAAAACGGGCCTGTTTGGATAGCTACGTGCACGCTATGTATATCTGTTCTTGGGGGTATGCATTTTCTTTACTCGGATATCGTATTTTGGTTTTAGTTTATACGTATATTATCCGTATTTTCTAACCATAATTTTAGACCCAACCTGAGCATATTTTGGAATAAGTTTGTATTAGCCAGAAAACTCAAATTTGTTTAATATTATATTCTTATATATATTTAATCTGTTTCAGTTTTAAAACAAATGAATATTTTCCAAATAATTTAGTTCATATCCACAGCACCACCTCCCAACATCACCTCTTCCCTGCAACCCTCGTCGCAACCCACAGCTTTCGCCTCACCCTCGCCTGCACGCCCACGTCCCCGTCGCGACCGCCACAACCCATCAACCCTGAACCCGACCTCGTCGCCGACCTTGCCTCACCGTCGTCGACCATTCCTCGACCACTTCACCTCCTCCTCTTCCTCTCCCGCTCTCGCCATCCCCAACGTGAAACCCAGATCCCTGCACACCCAAGAACCCATCGCCGGCCGCCGTCGCCCACTATGCCGACCACCTAGTCGGCCTTCCTTTCATCACCACCATCACCTCTCTTCTCCCCTGCACACCCGCTGCAACCTTAACCCTGACCTGCAACCCATCACAACCACCCAGAACCCAAAACTCATACCCTCGTCACCGCCTCCATATCCTCCTTCTCCTCTCTCCTACACCCTCAGACCCAGCAAGAACCCTACGCAGAACCCGATCACCCAACATCAAGAATCCGCAGCCCCATCGTCGGAAAACCCCGGCCTGCATCCTCGCCGTCGACGGCCCATCGTCGACATTGCCCCCTCGCCTTCTATGAACCCTCGAGCCAACCCCAGAGCACAAACCTTTCTTCTTCTCCCTCTTCTTCTTTTTTCTTCTTCTCTTTCTTTTTCTTGATCGTGCAGTTTCCGGTGATCGCCGAAGCCGTACCCGTCGCCGACGATCTGGGCAACTCAGTAGACGTCCCCAGCCAGCGTGTTCATGTTCTTGCTTTGCATGGTCCTATTTTGTACGCACGCGTGTGTATTACGACGTTTACCCGACGTCGAACGCTGCTTACGCACCATGTATTGAGATCCGATCAAGCAAGTGTGCCTTGCTACATGCTATGCTAATACATTTAAATTCATATGAATAAAAATATCACATGTTCACTGCATCACAGTTTTACAGTTTTAATACATGCACGTATCCATACCGTTATTTACATATCTAGTCGCATACAAGTTTATCTTGCTACATGCTATGTCTATATATTTTCATTTATATGAATAAAAATATTGCATATTCATTTCTTTGTGCATCCCTGTTATAGTTTACCGTTTTACGACACCCGTTCATATCCGTACTGTATATTACATATTTAGTTGCATGCCGGAACCTGATTGCTTCATGTTACTGCTAGATTCATATATCATGCTTGTTAGTATGCATCATACGACTCATGAACTCATTATATGTTATCACTAATTACTATTCATGCATCCGTGCTTTTACCATATTTCGATTCTTGCTACATTTTACTGTTGAGCATCCATTTGATACATGTGCACTACCTGATATGACCTGATATACCACTGCTTGACTTGATACATGATCTTGTTACTAATGCCGACAATCCTGACTTGTTGTCCCGATGGACGTATCATGTTGTCTATTTAGACAAAACATGTACCTGCTTAATCCTGTGTCGGCATTAGCTCCAGATTTATCAATACTCGACTTGAACACATAACTTGGGGGTAAGAGGAAATCAATGATGAAACCTGACTTGTAGATCTTCTCTACATCTACTTAGTAGTCTTCTTTAGCAAATTAGATCACTAAGTTACCTCACTTGATGTTGGAGCTCGACCATAGGCCCTCGGATGGATCTTCTACAACGCAAAGGAGACCGGCAACCGAGTTCGTTTGGAGCGACCTAGGAGCCAAGAAGAGGAGTTCAAAGTTAAAGCTCGATCCAAGGAGCCAAGAACCACTAGAAGACCCGAAGGACTTGACACGAAGGTATAACACTTTAACCGAGTAGTTAGAGCCTTCTTGTAAATCAGTTTTGCTAGTTAAGGTTTAATTAAGATCCTAAAGTGGATAAAGTCTATATTGCAAAGCCAAACATGATGTTTTGATGGAGAAAATTTGTTTTCAATGTATTCCACCTCCCCGCGAACTCGCGGGGTGTGCGACATAGACTTACATAAACCATGACCAAATATTTTATAACAGTGACAATAAATCGATCACGGTTTTAACCATGATGAAATGCCCATTACTACCGGGCGCATTTGTAGTAGTGATAGCTCATCAGCTAAGAATTAGCTCTTCAACATGAGAGGTTGCCTTCCAAAAGGGTCGTACACAGCAACCCAAAGAAAAACTATTTAATATATCTTAATATATTTAAGCCCCAAAGAGAGAGAGAGAGAGAGAGAGAGAAGTGCTATAGGAGGGAATTTCCTCCTATGGCGTTGAAAATCTATATCCTCCACGGTTTATTTCGATGATCGGCATCCATCGTAATCATGTAAGATGTGGATACACAAAATTTTATGTGATTCCATCATTTTTTCATCCGTTGATTTAATGGGTGCAAAATTAACGGTTTACCGACAACGGAACTTTTTACATTGTTAATTCAACAGTGAAAAAGTGGTGGAATCACATGAAATTTGGTGTATACACATCTTACATGATAAAGATAGGTGCCAATCGTTGAAAAAATCATGAAGGATATAGATTTTTTATGCTACCTAACAAAAAGGCTTCCTGGGACCTATTTTCTTCATATATATATATATGAGAATAATGGAGGAAAGATGCCATAAGAGGAAATTTCCTCCTATGGCGTCGAAAAAATACACCCTCCCTCATTTTTTCCGCCGATCGACATTCACCATCATCGTTATCATCTAAGATGTGGGTACACCAAATTTCATGTGGTTCTACAACCTTTTCACCGTTGATTTAGCAATGTAAAAAGTTCTATTGTCGGTAAACCGTTAATTTTGAACCCACTAAATTAACGGTGAAAAAGGTTGTAGAACCACATGAAATTTGGTGTACCCACATAATAGATGATAACGATGAAGATGGTGGATGCCAATCGTCGGAAAAAATAAGGGAGGGTATATTTTTTCGACGCCATAGGAGAAAATTACCTCCTATGACCTCTTTCCTCCATTAATATAGCGAGAGAGAATAATGGAGGAAAGAGGCCCTAGGAGGCTTTTTGTGTTAGAAGACGACAAAAAGTACGGCATCCACCATTTTATTCAACGATCAGTATCTTCCAATTTGATATCCATCCTCTAATTTATCGATGCACCAAATTTCATATGATTAAAACACCATTTCACCGTTGATTTAGTGGGTGCAAAATTAATGGTTTACCGACAATAGAACTTTTTACATTACTAAATTAACGGTGAAATGATGTTGTAATCATATGAAATTTGGTGTATCGATAAATTGGAGGATGGATATCAAATTGAAAGGTGCCGATCGTCAAATAAAATAGCGATGGACGTACTTTTTGTCGCCACCTAACACAAAAAACCTTCTAGGACCTCTTTCGCCCATTATTCTCATATATATAGAGGAGGGGGGGGGGGGGTTGCGGATCCATTAGAACGGGTGCGTGTTTTTTCAAATTCACGAACTTTTTCATGCGGCGACCTACGAACGATCCATTCCGTTCAAGTTCTACTAAAATTTTAAAATTCATTTGGTTGAAATAGATCCATATGTTTTTACACATGCAAAACACTTTTGATCGATGCAGCATTTCATCCATACACTATCTAAGACGTATAGAACAACTTGAACGGAACAGATCGTTCGTAGGACGCCGCATGAAAATGTTAGTGAATTTGAAAAAACATGAACCTATCCTAACGGATCCGCACTCTCTCTCTCTCTCTCTCTCTATATATATATATATATACACACACACACCAACCCATACAGCTAGGAGTTTGATTCACAGTGTTCTCACGAAAAGGCCTCCTGTTAACAATCAATCATCTATCAACTCATAGAATCTTTACATGTTCACAACGTATTTTTTGGCATAAAGCGGTACCGGGGCGGGGGAGGGGGTGACCTAAAATCTAAACTAGCTTTCAGAAGCTGTGCGAACATCTAACTTCTTACTGCGCTATTTGATCAACATCGGTATACTGGCAAGTATCAGATATCATACACCTGCACAACTATCATGTGTACATGATTATGAAATCATGAGACCATCAGTTGTAAAAAAAATTCAGCAGCTAATTCTATTAACAACTATTTTCAGCAACTTGATAAAAATTTTGGGAACAATTATCTAACTTTATCCACCTTTGGTCTTCACAAAAACCTGTAAGAACTTTGTGCTGCATCGACTTCTATTCATCAGCTCTATAGAAACGAAGCAACTTCAATGGCATCACCTTTTCCTGTGGCAAAAGCAAAGATAACAATATCATGATACTGAGAAATTATTTCCATAAGCACAGGCCAAATTCAAGTCACCTGAACATGAGGTTTCTCTGAGGAATCAGACGTAAAATGAAGGCCAGTAGAGCACTGCATGAGGATTTCAGGATCTTTCATCCATGTCTTCTGCGCCTCAATGACCTTAAGTTTATGAAGGAACATCTGAAAGAATAGCCACTTAAATGTGAATGCAAACTTTGATAATGAGTATAAACTGATATGTAAACATGTCTCGACAGACAAATGACTTAAAGGGATGAAACTGATTGTAACAACTCTATATTGACAAACCTCAGAAAGAGGAACAGTTGGATTCTCCAGTTCACTTCCATTGATATTTATACCTGTACCTTGACACTCCGGGCAAAATATGGGAACACATTTCTTCTGAGCTACTTTAGCTTTCCGACCTCGTGTGTTCACCTTTACGTTGGTTGGATAGCTACTCCATGTTTCATATTCACAAAAAAGAATCCAATGGATGAGGCATGAAGTATGGAATAAATGAAAAGCCTGCATGTCAAAGGGAGGCATGAAGATCAATAATGGAACACCCTCATAAGGTAAACAAGTAATTATTCCAAACATGTACAGTACTCACCCCATTTATGTTTCTACTGCTGCAAGCTAATTTACCACTTTTGCAATTCAACAAGGTAGAAACATCTTTCCCAAGAAGCATCAGTTGGCCACAGATATCACAAGCTCTTTCTGCAGTCATACTCTTCTTCTTCCTCAACTCTTTCCTGACAATAGACCTGCTGGATGTAGGTAAAGAATCAGGAAGTGGCGTCGAAGTACCTGAGGAATCTGCAGGTTCGGAAGGTCTCTTCTTCGTAGAATCAGGAAGTGGCCTCGAAGCCCCTGGGGAATCTTCAGGATTGGAAGATCTCTTCTTCGTAGAATCAGGAAGTGGCCTCAAAGCCTCTGAGGAATCTTCAGGATTGGAAGATCTCTTCTTCCTTTTATTTCTAGGGCGATTCAGGTCATCGATCTCAAAGGAAGCACCAGGAGAACGAGGATCCTCTATCTTTTGCAAAGTAGCCTTTCTCCCCAAATCGATTGTATAAGAGAAACTCACTATAGCAAAATCACCTTTCGGTGATGATAGTAACTCACCGCATTCATCAGAAGCCCCTTCTCCCAACCAAGCACACCAAATTTTATTAATATTTCGACGGCCCTCATTGGTTTCCTGAACTCTAGTTGCAATATGACCATACCCAATAAACTGCACCCTCAAATTCTTAACTTCGTCCTCCTGTAAAACACCTGAGATAACTAGACCATTACCCTTACCATTATGTTTCAAAACTTTATCTTGACCATTAGTGGCCACTTGACTCTTTTTAGAGCCATTTGCAAAATTGTTGCCCTTACTAGAATTTGAGATTACCTCATGGCCATTAACACCATTCTTGCATGAAGTACTAAAGAAAAGGACTCCATCACTGAAAGGCCATGGGGAGAGACCAAGGAGAGTTAATTTGGCAGCAGCATACCGTCGAGAATGGGGACTGCCATTGAGATGATCATACAGCACAGTCTCATTGAAACACGGGGCTTGACATAGAACGCAGAAGAATATAGTTCGCTTCCCAACTTTTCTCAGTTCGACATAAACATGACCTTTGAGACCGGCCTCTCTGAGGGTTGTTCTTGCCGCAACTTCACTTAAATTTTTTCCCCATGTGTCCTTCGCTGCTAATTTCTTAACCCCCATTAAAACAAGCCAGGAGCCACACACCAAAGCTTTCGAATTCAACTATGAGCCCCAATTCTAATCTAACAGCCTAAACTTGAAGATGCTCCCGAAAACTCCTCGCCAAAAGCCTTCTAATTTCACTATAATCCCAAAAATAACCGAATCTTTAGACTGCAACTTAAATGGCAATAAATTTGATGGTTTTTTCCACAAATTAACCAAGAAACCCTAGAGAGACAGATAACTGAAGCAATTTCAAAAAGATCAAAACTAATATTCACACATTCCAACATTTCCCTTCATTTTATGAAAGGGCAAATCCAAGAAAACGCTTTCAAAATAGATATCAACATTTCAAGAATCTAACAGCAAGCGCTAAAGAGACAGCAATTTTTCTTTTTCTTTTGCAAATTCAACAACAATCCCTAGAGAGGGAGTTGTTGTGAAGGTGTCTCGTTTTCATTCAAGACTGCGCGGCCAAAAAAAGGCCAGACGTCTGAAGCAAGATGCACCAGACGACTAGTATTTAACAACTAGAATTCAGAGCAGAAACCAGACGTTTGCCTCTGTAGGCAGCAGACGTCTGGCCACGCTCTAACCAGAAGCGTTTGAAAGAGACAAACGTCTGACCTCATAGGTTCAGACGTCTGGCAAGCACTCTGTCTTTTGCAGAGCAAAGGCAAACATCTACCTATCAAAAGTTCAGACGTCTACCTTAGAGATAAGATCAAAATTTTGAGTTCGAGATTTATCTCGAAAATTAGGTATCTGGTGGTAGTTTAATAAATTGCAAGATCTTATTATAACTCAAATTGCATGGGCTATATATAGAATCTAAAGGTTAAAGTATAAAGTGTCGGAGATCTTGATCATACGGTTTAAGAGATCAAGACGAAAGACGAAGGTCATTAAAGTAGATTTTTTATCATAAAGTCTAAAGGGAGACGACGACGACGCCTTCACAAGGGATCGAAGAATATCGATTAAGAAAAACTTGTAGAGAGAGAGAGAGAGGAAGATCTCGTTGGAGATCATAAGAGTTTTTGTAATTCTCTGTAAGATTTTTTTTCTTTCTAAAGTTCTAATAAAGGTTCTCCACGTTACCTTCCATTAATCTCTTATGTTATTTATTATCGCGGTTTACATCTAGTGTTTTTTGTTATTTGTCTATAAAAAGATTTATATTTATAGATCCATAAAATTTTCCGCTGCGCCGATTGATCTATGGCTGTCTGCCCTTCCCTGAACGGAGCGAACCAAGGCAACAAGCCAAAAGCCCAACAAGCAACACTACCAATGATGAGGCAGTGGACGGGTAGCAGTGGACGGGTACACAATCCATACGGTTTACATGGTGACCCGAAAGAACAAATCCTCCTACGCTTCACAATCATGATAATGATATGGTCGCCGCTACCCAATACCGGCTCGGTTCAGATGATGAAGACAATGATCAGCCTTTTAAGCAAAATGAGCCTATTGTTCCCAGAGAATCGAACTAAGACGATGAAGATAACCTAGTCATCATCTCCAAGACCACAGAACAAGTATTATTCCAATGGCTTTAAAAACAGCTTCAAGAAAGGGACGAGAAGTTGGCCAATGTATGTTCCAAAGTCGACGATTTGGCAAATGTCGTGGCAAATCTCACGACTCAAGTCGCGCGAATGCAATTGCAACATAATCAAAGTTTGGTGCACAAACCAGAGATTGACATCCTGAAACAGCCAACAAATATTCCCTCTAGCCCAAGAGCAGAGCAACTTTACGAAAGTCGACTGCAATCAGCATCCAGCCCCTTCGATGCCCGTATTGATCGAGGTAACCAGATGGCAAGTGAACTAAAGATCAATCGGCCTCAAAGACCGGTACCGGGAAAAGCGCCGACTCTGATATAGAGAAGGAAGAAAATCTATTCCTTCAGGAGAGACGAAATTCGCAAAATATTCGAGAGCGCCTTAAGTTACAGTCTGCAGTTACCAATTCCAAGGAGACCACATGAAGCAAATATGACTGAAAATCCCATGTACTGGCATATCATAGGGTGGTGAGTCATACTATCGAGCACGGTTACATGTTTAAAGACTGGGTGGAGAACCAATACAAGGTTGAGAAAACCTCACTGTCCTCTGATGCGCTGGCAAACCACTAAGTTACGGTCATCGATGCAGCTTCACCAAAATCAAAGCATGAGAAGCTTGAATAAGCGCACAATCAATGCAGCTTGCAATAAAAATCGGCGAGTAAAAATAAAGATGAAAAGCCGAAATGATAAGACAACCGCATATATGTATAAATAAATATCTCAACCCCTTCAATGGCGAATGATGAGTTACTCCTGGTACCATATTCCGGTGTAGCAATGCAGATGCCAACAAAATTTCAAATTCCTAAATGTCCCAACGGCGAATGATGAGTCACTTCGTCCACTATTCCAGTGTAGCGGTGCAAACGCCAACCTAAAACAAAAATCCAATTACCCCAAATTCTCCCAGCCCTATGGGTTCGACGCTTCGCGCGCCGTATACAATCCACGGGCATAAACGAGCTAAATCATACCCATATCCAACCGCAATCACCATCCCTACGGCCAGTCTCGGCCCTTGAAATTATGTGTCATTTGAGAAGATCCACTCATGTGTCCTCACGATACATGACGAGAACGACACTTGCAAGATCCTTTCGACTCATAAGAAAAACATACCTTCGTGGGATCCTTATGACTTATAAGATAAAAGCACATTTGGAGCTCCCCACGACTCCTAAGTAAAAAATACACTTACGAGATCCTCTCAACTTGTAAGAAGAAAATACTCTTATGAGACCCTTACGGCTCATAAAATTGAAAAGGCTTAGGTGACATGGATTTAAGCCTGCCTCCTAAGCCTTCGCTCTCCAACGGGCAAAGGCAAGTGATGATTCGCTTCTGGCACTATACTTCAGTGTTATCGATGCCAATGCCAAATCAAAACCCAAATTCTTTCAAGGCAAATGATGATTCGCTCCTGATATCATATTCTAGTGTAACAATACTGATGCCAAACCAAAACCCAGATTCCAAACACGGAATCACATCTAATTACAATTTGAGTTTCAGCTCAAATTCAAAAGTCCCACCAAACATGCAAGAATCAAACAAATCAAATCAAGGTCCCACCCGACGGTACTCCCAAGCTTGAAGATCCCACTGGATGTATAGGAAACTCCCATATCAAACCAAATCAATCAGGTCAACCAACTATTTGCCACCACGTCGAAATCATACTTCGCCCCGGAACCCTGCATCGGAATTATACTTCGTCTCAGGATATACATGTCCGGTGTCAGAATTATACTTCGCCCTGAAATTCTGCGTCGAAATTGTGCTTCGTCTCAGAATATACCTGTCCGGTGTCGGAATTATGCTTCGTCCTGGAACCGTGAGTCAAAATTATGTTTCGTCTCAGGATATATCTGTCCGCATCGATATCATGTTTCGCCCCCGGAACCCTGCGTCGAAATTATGTTTCGCCTCAGGATATAGCAGTCCGTGTCGAAATCATGCTTCGCCCCCGAAAACCTGTGTCGAAACTATGTTTCATCTCAGAACATATCATGCTCTTAGAATTATGCTCCGCCCCTCGAAATAATATTCCAACCCTGAAATTATGCTCCTTGAATCATGCTTCGCCCCTCGGAATGATGCTTCGACCTTGAAATTATACTCGTGGAATTATGCTCCGCCCATCGGAATGAAGCTTCGACTCTGGAATTATGGTCCTAGAATTATGCTCTGCCCCTGCAATTATGCTCCTGCAATTACGCTCCGCACCTTGAAATGATGCTCCGCATCTCGGAACTATTCTCCATCCTGGAATTATGCTCCACCAAGAAACCATGCTCCGCTCCTCGAAATGATGCTCCGTCCCCGGAACGATTCTCCCCTCAGAACCAACCTTTGTGCGAAAGAAAATCCATCAATTTTCTGCACGCGAGCACGCATGCGGCGTGCATTTATTGATGAGGGCACTTTGTTGGAGTCAAAATTTACCCCCCATTTATCCAAGAAAGTCAAGTCAACGCCCGAATAAGTGGACCCAAACCTGAGTCCAAGTCAAGCGGGTCCAAACCCGACTCAAGTCAAGTTCAAATTCCAAACATGGGATCGGCTCCATGCCAAACTAGAAAATAAAATGAATATGTAGCAAATAAATGGATATCTAATTTGTTAGAATTAAATTGGGCAAAATAACCAAAAATTATAAAGCCCAAGGAGCCCAATATAAAGTGCTAAGGCTATAAAAGTCAACCATCATGATGAAATGAGAGAACTTTTGATTCCCCAAAAAAATCTAAGGTTTTTACGCCGCTCTCTCTCAAGGTCTTCTTCTTCCTCCTCGTTTTCAATTAAATCCAAGGCAAATCCTCTCTTTTTCAAAAATAAAATTAATTTTAGTCATTAATCCATCTAGAGGAATACAGATCTCCTACTGAAATCACCAAAGAAGCAACATTTTTTCTCCATCTCTCCTCACGATCCAATAAAGGAGAAGAAGAGAACTCACGTCAAGACCCATCTGTGCACGTCCTGAAGCCTCGTGGAAGGGAAAAGAACCCCTTTTGATCTTCTAAAAATCGAAATTTTGTGTTTGAAGCTGTAGCCTCATTGGGTTTCGACTCAGGTGCACACCGCGCTAGGTGCACATCTTGCTAGTGCTCATTTGGCTATATGCACACACCATTGGGTGCACATCGTGCAGGGTGCACACCAGCCCATATACGCACTTCGTTAGGTACGCACTTCCCTAAGTGCGCATCTTACTTGACATTTTGGCCCATTCAGGACCCTTTGCCCCCCACTCAAACACTCTTAGGTGCGCATCTCCCTAAATACGCACCTTACTGGACCTTTTAGCCCATTCGGGACCCTTTGGCCCCCTCACTCTCTCGCACCTTGCCAAGTGCTCACTGGGCTAGATGTGCACCTTGCAAGGTGCGCACCTCATCAGGTGCGCATCTTGATAGGTGCGCACCTTACCACGTGCTCACTTTTCTAAGTGCACATGTGGCACACGTGCATCCCTTACTTCTGTTTTTCTTATAAATATTTTACAAAATAAAAAAATGAATAAAATAGACATACCCAACACTCAAAAGTCTTCTCCTCTTAGAAAAAATTTCTAACAGGGCGCTGCCCCGCACCCCGATAGGGGCTGCCCCTTGACCCCCAGCCCGCTATCTGGGTAGCGAGACCCCCGTAAACTTTGCGAAACCCCCGATATGCCCAAAACACCCTCAAGACACAGATACACATACTGCACATTGAGTTCGCATCACCTGTTTGACCTCTTAATCGGAGGTTTGCTCGCTCCAAAAGCGGGGGTAATTAACGGCAGTTTAGCAGCAAATAAATGAATATGTAATTTGTTAGAATTAAATTAGACAAGATAACCAAAAAATTATAAAGCCCAAGGGACCCAATGTAAAGTGCCAAGACTATAAAAACCAATCATCATGATGAAATAAAAGAACTTTTGATTCCCCAAAAATAAATCTAGGTTATTTGTGCCGCACTCTCTCAAGGTCTCATTCTTCTTCCTGCAAATCCTCCTTTTTCAAAAACAAAATTGATTTTGGTTATTAATCCATCGAGAGGAATACAGATCTTCCACCGAAATCACCAAAGGAGCAACCTTTTTCTCCATATCTCTCGTCACGATCCAATAGAGGAGAGGAGAAAGAGAACTCGCATCAAGACCCATCCGCGCACATCCTAAACCCACGTGGAAGTGGAAAAGAACCCCCTTTGCTCTTCTAAATATCAAAATTCTGTGTTTGGGCTGTAGCTCCATTGGGTTTCGACCCTTGCTTATACCGTGCCAGGTGCGCACCTCACTAAGTGCCTGTTTGGCTAGATGTGCACCCCATTGGATGCACATCGTGCCAGGTGCGCACTTCCTTTAGCGCGCACCTTACTGGACCTTTTGGCCTATTCGGGACCCTTTGGCCCCCACTCTCGCACCCTTTTAGGAGCGCACCTTCCTAAGTGTGCACCTCACTAGACCCTTTGGCCTCCTCACTCTTTCGCACCTCGCCCAGTGCTCATCGAGCTAGGTGCGCACCTTGCTAGGTGCGCACCTCGTCACGTGTGCATCTTGACATGTGCGCACTTTGCTAAGTGCGCAAGTAGCACGCACGCATCTTTCACTTCTGTCTTTCTTGTAAATATTTTAAAAAATAAAAAATGAATAAAATAGACACGCCCCATACTCAAAAGCCTTCTCTTCTTAGAAAAAAATTCTAACAGGGTGATGACCCGCACCTCAGAAGGGGGCTGCTAGCCCTCTTGACCCCCAGCCCACTATTCGGATAGCGAGACCTCCGTAAACACTGCTAGGCCTCCTAATATGCCCAAGACACCTTCAAGACACACATACGCATACTGCATATTGAGTTCGTATCACCTGTTTGACCTGTTAATCGGAGATTCGCTCGCTCCAAAATCGAGAGGTAATTAACGAAAGTTTAGTCCGTGACTACCCGAGATTTGGATCCCCACAATCAATAAACCCCCAGCCTATCCTAGGCAAGGAGAATCTGTACACGCTTGACAAACGCGCACATTCATGTCTCAATAAAGTGACGAAAAACACTCTACAACTGAAAGGCTGGAAAGCTGTGGCTATTCTAAGTCAGATATATTAAGAAGGTGTTGGAGAGATTTAACATAAAGGACTCAAGACAAGTGAGCACTCCGATCGTCGGCCATTTCAAGTTATCCTCTAAGGAGTGTCCAAAATCAGCGGAGTAGAAGAAAAAATATCTCGAGTACTATATGCAAGTGCAGTGGGATCGCTGGTGTACGCTATGGTATGCACACGTCCAGACATATCCTATGCGGTAAGTCGGGTTATCCGGTACATGTCAAATCCAGAGAAGCTTCATTAAGAAGTTGTAAAGTGGATACTTGGGTATCTAAAAGGATCTAGAGAGCTCGGTTTATTCTTTCACAAGTCAGAAAATAAATCGAGCCAGTTGCAAAGATACAGAGATGCGGATTACGCTAGAGACTTGAACAAGAAAAGATCTCTTATATGCTATGTATATACAGTTGCAGAATCTCCTATCAGTTAAAAGTCGACACTTCATGATATCGTGGCGCTCTCAACGACGGAGGCAGAATATAAGGCGATAGTAGAAGTATTTAAAGAGGCCTTGTAGTTAAAGGGCCTAGTTGGCGAGTTTGGGTTTTGATAAGGGGCCGGTTCGTTTATTTTGCGACAGTCAAAACGCCATTCACTTGGCGAAGAACCAAGTATACCACGGTCAAACTAAGCATATCGGCGTACGGTATCACAAGATAAGGGAGTGGGCCGAGAAGGAGATCGATTTGATAAAGATCGATATTAAGATGAATCCGGCAGATATGCTAACGAAGGTCATTCCTGCGGAGAAGTTCAAGTCTACCTTAGCTTCTATTCAAGTACTCAAGTGTATGGAAGGGTGACCTAGGTAGGAGGGTCGTGACAGTTTCTCAGTTCTGATAAAAAACTGACAGCATCGACAATTCTGAAGAAAGATTGTGCCAGCAGAGAAACGGAAAGAACAACTAAAACAACCCTAGAGAATACAAAACGACGGGGCAACAAATTTTCAATGTGGCTATAAGGTTATACGAGCCAAGAAGGAGATTGTTGTGAAAGTGTTTCATATTTGTTCAAGACTGCGCAGCCAAAGAAGGACCGGACGTCTGAAGCAAGACGCAACAGACGTCTGGTATTTAAGGACCATAATCCATAGCAGAAACCAAACATCTGCCTGCCTCTGTAGGCAGCAGACGTCTAGCCACGCTCTAGCCAGATGCGTTTGAAAGAGACAAACGTCTGACCTCATAGGTTCAAACTACTGGCAAGCACTCTGACTTTTGGAGAGCAAAGGCAGACGTCTGCCCATCAAAGATTCAAACGTCTGCCTTAGAAATACGTTCAGAACTTTGAGTTCGAGATTTATCTCGAACATTAGGTATCTGGTGGTAGTTTTGTAAATTGTAAGATCTTATTATAACTCAAATTGCATGGGCTATATATAGGATCTTAGGGTTAAAGTTTAAAGTTTCGAAGATCTTAATCAAAAGGTTTAAGGGATCAAGACGAATGTCATTAAAGTGGATGTTTTTTTTATCATAAAGTCTAAATGGAGACGATGCCGCCTCCATAAGGAATCAAAGAATATCGACTAAGGAGAACTTGTGGAGAGAGGAAGATCTCGTTGGAGATCATAAGGAGAGAGTTTTGTGATTATGTGTAAGGTTTCTTTTTTCTTTCTAAAGTTCTAATAAAGGTTCTCCCCGTTTGCGTCTAGCGTTTTTTGTTATTCATCTATAAAAGCATCTAGGTTTATAGATTTGTAAGTTTTTCGGCTGCGCGATTGATATGTGGTCTCAACAAGAGTCTCAAGGATTAGCAATTAGGTATTCTAACGTTTGCGTTCATTTATAAGCATCAAATCCAAGAAATTCCTTTCGAATTAAACGTCATCAAAATTTCAAGAACCTAACAAGAAACCCTAGAATCTCATGATCCGAACATTTTCGCCCATTTATGAACACAAAGTCTCAAGAAATACATTCGAAACAGAAACTACAAAGGTTTCAAGAACTCATACCTTACAGAAACCCTAGAAGGCGAGAGAGAGAACTTGGAAACTCTAATTCCGTAAAGCTTGAGGTCGATTACGTATAAAGGCTATAGGACTAGCTCGAACTCGTCGCTTTTTGCCGGAGACGACTTCGTGAGCGCGGGATGTTTCGAGATGAGCGGCGAGATCTTCGATCTCCATGGCCATGTGGAAATCGAACCGCTGAGATTTCTAGAGAGAAAGGGAGGGAGAGAAAAAAGGATGAAACTAGGAAGAAAATGTAACGAATTTAGGACCAAATGGATTTTAGAGAGAGCGAGCGAGCGAGGGTTTCGGAGAGGAATAATAGGGCTGCTTCAATTTTTATTTTTTTTGGGCGTTTGAAAGAGGGAGGGATAATGATATGATTCGATTCTTTAATGAAGCATCTTTTTGTCTTATGTGGACTAGCATTTTTATAAAAGGTTAATGGGCCGTAAACGTTCCCAGACCCATTAGCTGCAGCTGTGAACGCAATCACGGCTCTCCTGCAGTGATTCAGAGGCTGTGAATGATGCGGCACAAATGTTGAGTACTTTTGGCCCACCAATGAATTTGTATTTGTGGATTGCGGCGGCAAGACTACGTCGCTAGATCTGCTACCTGCAAGGCAAAGAACTTCTGGAGGAACTGCCGAAGGTTTGCTCCAGTGGTCCTGCTCCGATGGCAAAGTCAGCCGCCTTGATAGATTATTAGGGTTTTCAGGGTTGGAGATCAGTGCATACGTTTGGTCCTCAAGTTAGAGTGGTTTATATAGGTTTCGGTTATGGTGTCATCAAGAAAGATCCTGACCGTTATTGGGGTTTCATGCTTGGCCCATTCCGGTTCCAAGTATTCAAACCCGGATTCTTCTTTGGTTGAGGCCTTAATTCGTTTCGTAGGCCCTCGACCCGCTTGTCGATTTAAAGGTAAGGAGTAATGAGCCCATGGGATTATTTCATGCTGTATCAGTGAACAATCACAGCCCCATTTTCCTCTTTTTATAATGAGATGTGTGCATGAAGTTAAGCACAAAATACATATGTGCAATTATGTTTTATTCTCGAAATATATTAAATCTAATTTCCATAAGAAACAAACAAGTGTTTCTGCATTTCTATGAACAATTCTGTTTTTGCTAAGAGTAATAATAAATATCTAAATTAACACCAATTTGGTTTTTCACAATTAAGTATCGTATAAAATATAATAAAACGAAAAGAAATGATGGAAAAGAATATATTTAGAAAAGTTTATTATGAATGTAATTACATAAATTTAGTTAGTTAAATATAAGATGTTTATAATACTTTTAAGAATTAATATATGATTTAATTGTAAGTTATGTAGAAATATTTGTTAGGTGGTCAACTTGTTTAAACTATTTTTTATAAATATGATAATTTTTGGGGTCTTTTTAAAAAATAATTAGACCGCTTTGATCAACTAATATTATATCATAAGTTTGAATGTATGCCATGTTTAATTTGGGGCTAGATACTCGCAAGAGAGTTTTCCCAATTTTTTGCATTATCTTATTGAAAAAATAAAGAAACTTTTTTGCATACCTCCATGCGTTCTTATTATCTTTACTATTATAACTAAAACGTATAGGGGTATCTAAAAAAGTTTTCCCGTTTTTCTAATTAGATGATCCAAAAAATGAGAAAATTCTCTCATAGAACTCTAATTCCAAAGCATGTGATGCATGATTTTTATAGGCTTTTATTAATGGATCTGCATTGTACAAAAAACGAACCATTTCAACAACTATGTCTTCCTAAAATTGATCTTATTTTTAGAGGAAGATGAGAACGGTCTTCCTATAGAATTCGACCCGACAACATGCAATGTAGTAGTTTTCTGTCACGCCCCGCTTCCCAGTGTACGGGAAAGTAGGCGTGGCGGGCCCGTGACGTATTTATTCAAAAATAAATACGTTAAGCGTAAATAAACAATATAAATGAATATACAAGAATAACAAGAGATATAATAATAAACAACAGCTTTTATTAACATTCTTTCTTTACATTACAACTGCTTTGAAAAGGAAATATACAATGATAAAAGAAATGCCTAAAGAGTGGCATACAAATGAAAAGGTAAGTACAAGTAAAAGCTAAAAATCTGGCTCCTCTGTGAACTGATCCAAGTCTTCCTAACTGGGCTCGGTCTCTTGAGAGTCGAGTTCTCCTAACGAATATTCCAAAGAAAGAAAAAACAGGAATGTCGTCAGCGAACTAGCGCTTGTAAGTCCCAAAAGAAAGATAGGAATATTTCAAATAAAGGGAACAGGACTGGTAATTGGTACAAGTATATGTTTGTTACGCTAACGTAGTTGTTTGTAACTTATTACAGAATGTATCAGTGCATACGAGAGGAGTCCAACTTGCTCCGTAGACTATGGTAATCGATAGTATAAGGCCCCATCAAAACCCACGAGACAACAGCACGGATGTTCAGGTAGGTGTCTTTTAGTGACCATCTCGTTCAACTTCTAATACATTCTGTACCAGTCGACCATGTTAAACCCCGTAATATTGTATAAATTGTAGTTATCAGACTTGTAAAGACCATGGATATAAGTTGTTTATGTAAACAGTTTCAGGATGTATCAAGTAGTCATGCAGTCAAGTCAAGTTATAGCCATGGTTCGATCAAGTCAAGTCATATTTGCATTTTGATATTGTTATGGTATTCAGGTTCAGGTTCAAGTATACATGTTGAATTCATGTTTGGATTGGATTCATATTAGACTTAGACTCAGACTTAAATCACACACTTTAAATAGAATTTTGATCCTGAATTAGGTTTGGGTTATCGGTAACTGCTCCATATGGACGGTAGGATTTGTGTCTTTTTCCAAGAAAATTACCATGATAACTCCATTAAGTTTTTCTATCTTAAATAGGCAAGTCTCCGGCTCCTTGAGGCTCAAGAGAATTGATCCCGCTTAAATCTATATCTACTAAAGTCCTTAATTGTAATTTTATATAAGTCGAGGGGGTTTTATGAAAAATATTTTTAATACCTACAAAATAAACCTCGATTATTTATTTATTATATTTAGGGTTTCCATAATTTGTGAATTTTAAGAATATGAAGTATTATAGTGAATATTAACTTAGCTTGAATAGTTCATGATATTTTAGTGAAATATTTGTCTTGTATTGATACTTGATGGTATTTTGGTGAAACTTGTCATTCGTTTAATTTTTAGAAAACATGAAATTTTATTATATTTTAAAAATACATGGTTTGATAACATTTATATAAAAATAAAAATTAATTTTATTATTAATTAGAAAAATCTCGTTTTTTCTTAAAAATCGTATTAAAAAATTTTTGAGACCGAATGCTCCGTGAGGAGCTTTGCATCTAGCTCTACTAGCCCGAGAATGTGCGACAATCCACACCATCCAATACCGGGTTCCTCAAAATGGGTTGTAGAGGCATAATCGTTTTATTAATACTATTTAAAAGAAAATCATTTTTATAGTTCATGGTATTTTAATGAAATGTTGTAATCGCCACAAAAATAGGTTTCAAAGATTATTGTGTTATGTCAATATGTGTGTATGTGAGGGGTGGGTTATTACCCTGTGAAGTTTTCTAGACGTAATAGTTATCAAAAGAACTAAAAGATTAATATATTGAGTTCATGATATTTTCATGTAAAAGCTAGGTTAAAGTTATATAACATGACGTTTTAAGGTGAAAATTGTTTTTAATTATTAGTTTTCATGATTAATAAGTATGGTGTAGAAATATATATGAAGAAATTGTAAGAAAAGTAGAATTTATAAGGTTTTTAAAGAAGATGTCGGTATTAACTCCACTTCCGACATATTTTATAAAAAGAGACTTTTTATGTAGAAAGAGAAGAAGGGGGATGGGACTTACTAGATAGAAAGAGAGAGAAGAGGTAGAAGAAAAGACGGTAGCCTTCATGACTGTAGGGTATTTTTCGTCACCCCATTGAGACGGGAATACGTGTCGCTTGTCAGACGTACTACAGATTCCCCCTGCCTAGGATAGGCGGGGATTTATTGATTGTGGGGATCCGAATCTTCGGAAGCCATGGACTAAGCTGCCGTTAATTATCCCTCGCCTTTGGAGTGAAGGAACCTCCGATTGACGGGTTAAACTGGTCATGCGAACTCAATATGCAATGTGCGTGAGTCGTGTAGTGAGAGGTTTTGGATATATCGGGGGCCCTGTAGAGTTTACGGGGGTCCCGCTATCCGGATAGCGGACAAGGGATCAAGGGGGCTAGCAGCCCCCTTGCGGGGTGCGAGGCAGCGCCCCATTAGAAATTTTTTCTAACGGGGGAAGTGTTTATGTATATAAAAAAGGGTAAATAGCGTCCAAAGGACGCGTGAGTGCCAGCGCCCTATGTGCCTAGCATGCGGGCGTTGAGTGCCAGCACCCCACGTGCCTGGGGCGCGGACGCTGGACGTCAGCAGGAAAAGGGGCTTAGCCCCTACACTGGGAATTGTACTCCCGATTGACTTTTGGAGTTGAACTCCTAACAAAGAGGACAAAGGGGCTTAGGCCCTGCACTGGGAGTTGTACTCTCAAAAAGAAACATTTATTATTATTATTATTATTATTATATATATATATATATATATATTAGGAGTTAAACTCCTAAGATATTTTTGGAGCTGATGAAAGGGGACCCCTTTCTTCTCCTATGAGCCCTGGATCTTTCCCAAAGTGGGGTTTTTGGAGGTGGGTCTCCTTCTTCCTCCTCTCTATTGGCTGGATCTTGGAGAAAAGAGGGTGAGATTTTAAAAATCTCCCTTTTTTGAGATTTGATGGAAGATCCGCATTCCCCTTTAAGGATTTTGTGGTGAAAAACTATTTCTTTTTGGAAGTGGAAGAGTGGAACTCTTGATTTAATTCAAAAAAAGAAAGAAGTTTTAGAACCCTGAGCAAAGAGAAGGAGGCACAGAAAACCTAATTTTTTGGGAGAATGAATCATTCTTTTATTTCATCATCATGTTGCCTTTTATAGGCTTACAAATTTATATATAGCCCCTTGGACTTTACAAAATGGCATTTTGCCAATCTCATGCCTTATGTGCTCATTTCTTTTGCACATGAGCAATGTGCTTTACAAAAATTTGGCTTTATACCCATTTTTCTTATATTCATGTACGAAAATTACATCAAAATTATTTATTACATAATTTTCATTTTGGCATGGGGGGGCTGACCGGAGGGCTTGACTTGGGCATAAGCCCACTTGGCCTGGGCTTGGGCCCACCTGGCTAGGGGTTGACTTTAACTTTGACTTAGTCAACCGGGGTGTAATTTTTGACCCCAACAAAGTGCCCCCATCAATAAATGCAGACCGCATATGTGGGTCGTGTGCATGAAATTGATGAATTTTCTTTCACGTGGAAGCGACTTGTTTGGTTCCCGCTTTTTGGGAAGCTGGCGCTGTCCTTTTTACGACATGGACGATCGATGCTTGACGTGTCTCCGAGATAGAGTGTCGGTGGTTGACATGTCCCCAAGGCGGAGTGTCTATTTGACGTGTCCCCGGCATGGAGTGTCGCTGGTCGACGTTTCCCCGGCATGGACTATCTGGTTAACTTGATTCTAAGGTGGAGCATAATTCCGACGAGGAGGTCGTTGCTGCCCTTTTTAAGACTTGGACAGTCGGTGCTGCCCTTTTTGCAACATGGACGGTCGGTGCTGCCCTTTTAGCGACTTGGACGGTCGGTGCTGCCCTTTTAGAGACGTGGACGGTCGGTGCTGCCCTTTTAGCGACGTGGACGGTCGATGCTGCCCTTTTAGCGACGTGGATGGTTGATACTTTGATTTGACTTGCTCCGCTTTCTGCGGTGTCGGGATTTGACTTGTTTCCGAGGTGGAGCTTGATTCTGCCAGGGAGGTTGTTGGTTATCTTGCTGACTTGATATGATTTGGGTTGACATCAGTATCGCTACACTGAAATATGGTACCAGGAGACAATCATCATCTGCCATGAGAGGATTTGGGGATTTTGGTTTTGGTTTGGCATAAGCATCGCTACACTGGAATATGGTACTAGGAGCGAATCAGCATCTGCCATGAGAGGATTTGGGGATTTTGATTTTGGTTTGGCATCAGCACCGCTATACTGAAATATGGTACCAGGAGCGAATCATCATTTGCCATGAGGGGATTTCCCTCGTTCCCGGTTTAACGACTTAGGGGTCATCTGTTCCCAGTTTAAAGACTTAGGGGTTTATTGGATTGGAAGTTTGGAATTTTGGGGTAGGGGTTGGCATCAACGTTGCTAACACTGAAGCACGGGTGCCAGGAGCAATTCATCATTTGCCTTTACTTGTTGAGGAGCGATGGCTTAGGAGACAGGTTTAGGTCCCTATCACTAAGGCTTTTCAATTTCATGAGCCGTAAGGATCCCATAAAAGCATTTTCTCCATACGAGTCGAAATGATCTCGTAGGTGTATTTTCTCCTTAGGAGTCGTGGGGACTCCCAAGTGTGTTTTTCCTTTGTGAGTCATAAGGATCCTACGAAGGTGTTTTCTTACGAGTCGAGAGGATCTCATAAGGTTTGTTCTCCTCATGTATCGTGAGGACATATGAGTGGGTCTTCCCTAATAGAGCATAATTCCAAGGGCGAAGACCGGCCGTGTGACTGGTGATTGCGGTGGGGTATGGGTGTGATAAGAATTATTTGAGCCCATGGATTCTATACAGTAGTCATTTTGGGGACCAATCGTAGGGCTGTGAGAATTTTAGGAAATTGGATTTTGGTTGGCGTCTGCATCACTATACTGGAATATGGTATCAGGAGCGACTCATCATTCATCGTTAGAACATCCAGGGATTTGAAATTTTGGTTGGCGTCCGCATCACTGCACTGGAATATGGTACCAGGAGCGACTCATCATTCGCCATTTGGGAACTTGGAATTTGGTTGGCGTCTGCATCGCTGCACTGGAATATGGTACCAGGAGGGACTCATCATTCTTCATTTGGAGTTTTTTTTGCACGATTGCTCTATCATTTCAGCTTTTCTCATTGCGAAGGCCGCGATTGCCCTATCATTTCGGCTATTTATTCGCGGTTGTCCCATCATTTTGGCTATTTTTTTCATCTTTATTTTACTTGATGATTTTTATTGCGAGTTGCCCCATCATTTTATCTTTTCTTCTTTTTTTTCTTTTATTTACACATTTTTTTTATTTACACACATTTTTTACACTCCCAGTTTAACGATTTAGGGGTCATTTGTTCCCAGTTTAACAACGTGGTGGTCCACTCGTTTTAGAGAAAGGCAAATGTCTGAGTGAATTAGGTTCCCGAAGGACTTCGGTCTCCATTTGTATGAAATTGGCGGTGCAGCTTGACTGTTTGTTAACACGCCTTTAGACAGTTCTATCTCTCCTGCCTTATATTGCTTTTCAACCCAATCTTTGAAGACGAAGCAGTTCTCAATGACACGACTTATCACTCTGTGATAGGGACAATATTTGGGGTCATCGGTCATATTCGCTTTTTTTGGTCTTTTTGATTCTGGCAATTGTAGACCGTTTCTTAGGGCATCCTTGAATATTTTACGAACTTTGTCCCTTTTGAAGGAATAGTCCTTATCCAGCTTCTCTTTCAGTAGAGATTCTCCTCCCTCTCCGAACATTGGCTTCCGAGGCCGGTTGGCATTAGGCCCGCTCATCCCTCGCTTATTTCGGTTAGCCGAAGTGTTAAAAGATTCGGCATCGTCAGAATTTCCGTCTTTGCAATTATCGTCCTTTCGGTTTCTTCAGGACCTATTGTTATTTTGGGAATTAGAGGAGGACTCCTACTTTGAGCGCTCCAACATCTGAACTTTCCTGGTCAGCTCTTGGAATGTTTTGAGACCCGCGGTGCATATAAACGGGGCCATCCAATTGTTGAGATTTTCGATGAGGAGGCTGACAGATTAGTCATGCTCTATCGGCGGTTCATATTTGACGGAGAGATTATGCCATCGGGTTATAAAATCCGTGCTGTTTTCGTTGTTCTTTGGCTTGGTCCTTATGAGGTCGACAATGGTGATCTTATCGCTGACACTCATCAACCTTTGTCGGAACAGAGATTTCATTTGGATGAAAGTAGTAACGGAGCTATCCGGTATGCTCGCGTACCAGTCAAAAGCGACATCGGTTAAGCTATTAATGAACTGGCGGAAGAGAAGCGCATAATTGCCCCCAGTATTCCCGCATGAGACTTTAAAATGGGCGATGTGCTGATTCACATTTCCCGTCCCATCAAATCTTCTGAATTTGGGGATGACATAACCTCTAGGAAATTATACTATATCATACTGAACAAGATATGGTCTCCCACTACTGCTAACATCTTTTTGCACTTCGGCTTCAGCTACCAATGTTTTGACTTTGTTGGTAACCAAATCCATGATTTGATCTTGAGTTAGCGGGTTGCTGTCATCGGTAGCCAAGACATTTCCCGAGATAGGGGTGCAACTGACTTTCATGCGGTCCGCACACCTTTGGATTTGAGGGAATAGGCGTCGGCTGTCTCGGGATACCGTTTCCCGGTTCATGAGCAGAAACCTGCGCTTGATTGGACGGCTGAGAGGCAACTTGGGCCGTGAGCTGCATCACGACATTCGTCAAGTAGTCAATTTTGGAGTAAAGTTTAGCCATCTCCTTGTCTTTACTTCTGAGCTATTTTCGGAGCTCTTGGAGAAATTGCTGCTCTGCGTTCTTAGGACGGAAGATTGGCTCATCTTCGCTTTCCAAACCCGACTCCTCATGAACCGAGGGATTCTTTGCTTATCAGCCTCACTGGAAGGGTTTTCATTACCTCCCAGAGGATGCTGGTCTTGGGAAGTGGAAGTCATATTCATAATAGATTGGATTTGAGATGTGGTGGCCCCGTCCTTGCTCTTGCTGCGCGTGCCCACCATGTAGACAATGTGGACCACATTTCCAGCCATCTCTTTATCTTTGGCGGGGTAACCCTATTCTTGGAACCTCATGAAGTTCAGCCTAGCATGAGTCCTAGCCCTTTTGTTGGCTCTATATCTGAGCCTTTTTGGTATTAGCTTCTCGATCTTGAGAGCTTAACAAGCATCCGTCATCCAGAAAGCCATCATGAGTCGATTGATAGGGAGCTTAGAGAAGGTATTCAATTGAGCAGTTGTCAGGGGCACCGCTGGAGCTTGCTCGAGACGCCTTGTTACTTTGTTGGTGTTGATGGCCTTGTCCCCAGCCGGGGCTAAGGAAAGTCGCTCAAACACCGACTTGCATTTAGGTAGTGGTTCCCTCGAGATCACCACATTTGGCCTCTTGCCTTTCGAGGCCAGTCTATCTGTTACTGGAGCTTGAGGAGCTGGGATGACGCTAGCTGGCACGAACAGAATAGAGCCAAATAGTAGCAGCGGCTCCTCCCACTGTTGCCCGAGACTGGCCGGGAGGACCGTCCTGGCGTCCATCTTCATCGTGTAGGAGATGGGAGCTGTGTCGAGAGCTGATCTTGTCCTTGGAGACATTTTTGCTGCGTCCGAAGATTGCAATTGGAAACTGTTAACCTGCACAAAGAAGCATGATTTCAGTACAGGCAATCGATATGTATATTGATTGAGTTCGCATGAACGTTTAACCCGAAATATGGGAGGAGAGATTGGTCCCACCAGGCGTGCCAAAATCTGTAGGGTATTTTTCGTCACCCCATTGAGATGGGAATATGCGTCGCTTGTCAGGCGTACTACAGATTCCTACTGCCTAGGATAGGCGGGGGTTTATTGATTGTGGAGATCCGAATCTCCGGCAGCCGCGGACTAAGCTGTCATTAATTACCCATCGCCTTTGGAGCGAAGGAACCTCCGATTGACGGGTCAAACTGGTCATGCGAACTCAATGTGCAGTGTGTGTGTTGTGCAGTGAGGGGTTTTGTATATATCGGGGGCCCCGCGGAGTTTACGGGGGTCCTGCTACCAGGATAGCAGGTTGGGGGTCAAGGGGGTCAGCAGCCCCCTTGCGGGGTGCGGGGTAGCGCCCCGTTAGAAATTTTTTCTAACGGGGGAAGTGTGTATGTATATAAAAAAGGGAAAATAGCGTCCAAAGGGCGCGTGGGCCCCAGCGCCCCATGTGCCTGGCACGCGGGTGTTGGGCGTCAGTAGGAAAAGGGGCTTAGCCTCTACACTGGGAGTTGTACTCCCGATTAGCTTTTGGAGTTGAACTTATGACAAAAAGGACAAAGGGGCTTGGCCCCTGCGCTTGGAGTTGTACTCCCGAAAAGAAAGATTTATTATTATTATTATATTTATATATATATATATATATATATATATATATATATATATATATATATATATTGAAGAGTTAAACTCGTAAGATATTTTTGGAGCTGATGAAAGGGGACCCCTTTCTTCTCCCTTGAGCCCTGGATCTTTCCCAAAGTGGGTTTTTTGGAGGTGGGTCTCCTTCTTCCTCCTCTCTATTGGCTGGATCTTAGAGAGAAGAGGCTGAGATTTTAAAAATATTCCCTTTTGGAGATTTGATGGAAGATCCGCGTTCCCCTTCAAGGGTTTTGTGGTGAAAACTATTTCTTTTTGGAAGAGGAAGAGTGGAACTCTTGGTTTAATTCAAAAAAAGAAGAAGCTTTAGAACCTTGAGCAAAGAGAAGGAGGCACAGAAAACCAAATTTTGGGGGAGAATGAATTATTCTTTCATTTCATCATCATGTTGCCTTTTTTAGGCTTACAAATTTACATATAGCCCCTTGGGCTTTACAAAATGGCATTTTGCCCATTTCATACCTCATTTGCTCATTTCTTTTGCATATGAGCCATGGGCTTTACAAAAATTTGGTTTTATGCCCATTTTTTTTTATATTCATGTATGAAAATTATATCAAAATTATTTATTACATAATTTTCATTTTGGCATGGGGGAGGCTGGCTGCGGGGCTCGACTTGGGCATGGGCCCACCTGGCCTGTGCTTGGGCCCATCTGGCTTGGGGTTGACTTTGATTTTGACTTGGTCAACCAGGGTGTAATTTTTGACCCCAATAGTGGTGTCGTGGGGTCGCCGGGCTTGCGTAGATTCTCGCCGGAAGTTGATCTTGGGCTAACTCTACTTCTACTCCACTTTTATTTGGAAAATTTTAATAATTTTGGCTAGGGATTTCAGAATGGGGAGGGGCTAGGGTATGGGGTTTTATTTATAGTGTGGAATTAGGGTTTTGGAATTGAAAGAATGAATTAAAATGCATTTATAATTGGATTAATTAGGAAATTGAATTCTCTATTAAATTGTAGAGAAAACAAACAGTGCAGGGATAATGGGGGTAAGCCAAGGGTCTTGTGTGCAGAGCACGGGGGCTTTTCACCTATGGATGACCGTCGACGCCGACCTATGATCGCATCTCGTCGGTCGAGTTGTGGAGTTGAGGCTCTGGATTTTGGCCACGTGTCCTATTCGGTGTACACAATATTTTTCACATGTTTATTTTCCCTGACTTCTCATTTCTGTGTGCAGTGCACGTGAAAACTTTTGGGTTTCCAAAAAGTTTAAAAGAAAAATCAGGAAAAATAATATATAGCTAATGGGATTCAAACACATGCTATATTACAGTAGTGTAAAGACTTTACCAGTGAGCTACAAGTTGCTTCTTGCTGTTCTTAAACAAATTTAATTTATAACTTGTACTCAGGCTAAGGAACTCCTTTTTGTACATGGACTTAAAAAATTTCGTACAGTAAAATCATAGTCGTTACATTCTACCCTCCTTATAAAAATTTTGTCCTCAAAATTTACAATTACATAAGAACTAATTTACAAATAAGAAAGCGTATCTTGCACGCATGCCATCTTCTCGTTCCTACGGTGATTCTCCTGGCGAATCTTTTCTCCACATCACTCGGACCAAGTCTACTTCCTTGTTCCTTAGTGGCTTACCTTTCGGTCTAGGATCTCAATAGGTTGTTGCTCACAAGATAGATCTGTCTGTACAGTGAGCTCGGAGTGATCAAGGATGTGGCTGGAGTCGCTCACATATCTTTAGAGCTGGGATATGTGGAACACGTTGTGCACTCCTTCCAATGAGGGTGGTAGTGCCAAACGGTATGCCACTTCTCCGACTCGTTCAAGAATGTCGAACAGTCCTATGTATCTGGGACTGAGCTTAACCCTCTTGTCAAAGCGGATTACACCACAGTTTGGAGAGATCCTTAAGAAGATATGATCTCCAGGTTGAAACTCCAGGTGTCGGCGCTTTACATCAGCCCGGCGCTTCTGTCGGTCTTGGGCTATGCGCATTCTTTCCCTGATCGTGCGAACTGCGTTTACAGTTGCCACGATTATCTCTGGTCATAGGAGTTCACGATCTCCAATGTCGTCCCAACTTAGTGGTGAACGACACTTCCTTCCGTAGAGAGCTGCAAATGGTGTCATTTCAATACTCGCATGGTAGCTGTTGTTGTATGAAAACTCTACAAGATGTAGGTGATCTTCCCACGATCCTCTGAAGTCTAACATACAAGCTATTAGCATGTCTTGTAGAATCTGAATTTTTCGCTCAGACTGTCCATCTGTTTGTGGATGGTAAGCTATGCTGAAGTTCAGACTCGTTCCCAGGCTAGCTTGCAGACTCTGCCAAAACTGCGATCAGAATCTGGTATCACGATCGGAGACGATGCAAACTGGTACTCCATATAATCCCACGATCTCCTGCATGAGTTCATAGGTATCAGAAATAGTACATCTTGAGGTTAAATCTTACATTAGATTCATGCTTAACTCCATATATTTCTTTGCAAGTGTCTCGGTAGATTGGCCAACTTGAAATGGGATGAAGTGAGCCGAATTGGTGAGTCGATCCATAATAACCCATACTGCGTCGTTACCCTTCGTGCTACAAGGAAGGGCAGTCACGAAGTCCATACTGATGTGTGCCATTTCCATTCTGGGATAGGTAACGGTTGAAATAAAACAGCAGTTCTGTGGTATTCAGCTTTCACTTGCTGACACACCAAGCACTTGGCTACGCTTCTGGCTACTTCGCGCTTCATTCCATGCCACCAGGAATGTTGCCGTAGATCTTTGTACATCTTTGTACCACCAGGGTGTACTGAGTAAGGAGAGCTGTGAGCTTCTTTCATCAACTCTTCCCGAACAGAACCTTGTGGTACACACAACCTGCTTACATATCTCAAAGATCCGTCTTCGTGGATGATGAAGTATGTTCGCCGTCCATTTTCTACTTGTTCTCGGATCTTTTACAACTTGGCATCACTTACTTTAGCTGCCTTGATCTGATTGACAATAGTAGAATGAACTTGTAAGTTCATCAAATACGAAGCGTTATCTGGTATAACCACTTCTATATCCATCTTGTGCAATTCCTGCTGTAGCTTCCACTGTGCGGTGGGATTCATTGATAACGGCTAGCGACTAAGTGCATCAGGAACTACATTCACCTTCCCTGGATGATATTGTAGGTTGATATCGAAGTCCGCCATAAGTTCTAGCCATCTTCTCTGCCGCATATGTTAGTTATATGTATGCCCTAGAGGCCATTACTGTACATTGGATGTATATTGTAGTGGATGCTTGGACATATATAGGGAGGACTTTCTTGCTCGACATGATAGTATGCTATCTGGTTGATCTTTACCTTAACGTGTATACTGTTTGTCTCTCTGTTACATGTTGGTAAAGCCCTTAGGATGTGTACTTGACTACCTGGACTATGATGCGGATCATACTAGTGGGGACATGGTAGTCCATAAGTACATCCTTCAAAGTCCCTAGTCGTGGGTGTATCGAGACGGGGCATCGATATACCAGAGTAGACTAGCGTATACCTTCTCGACCCATATAGATGGGCGATGGATGATCCCATATCCATTGGTGTTTGACATCAGAGATGATATACGGGTGCTCAGTAGAGACTGTATACACTGGACGGACTCGCCGAGAACTCCCAGATGGTATTATACCTTACGTCAGATGGCAGTTCTCTGGTGACACTGGTACAGAGTAGTCTGTTGACCCGAGATCGTCATAGAGTCTTGTGTAGTTCCCACTGTGCTTTGATTTCCATCTTACCACATCCAAGAGGGCGTGCAAAACGGTGGTTTTTGGGTACAGTCTCGAGTCACATGGAGGCGAATGCGGATGGCATAAGTGTACGTCGTATTTATCTGTGATAGATACAGTATATAGTATATATGATATATTATATAGGCGTTACTTATGTTTTACACCCGCGCTAGCCCTGCCCCGCTCTAATACCACTGTAGGGTTCCTAGGCACTCTAATGAGGTCTCACAAGGCATCAACCATGCCAATTTCAAAAATTAGAGGTGCCGAGAAACCCTAACACGGATCGTTGGCTAGATAAATAGGCGAAAAACAACTAGTTAACAACTTTTACTAAGAGTACGGAAATACAACCTTTGTAGATCCGGTCCTCCACCTCCACGGCTCCGTGATGAAGTCATCTCCGCTGTCCAAATCAAAATCCGGGCTCTAGCGTCGGCTTCATCGGAGAAAGAGGGGGCAAGGTCGTCGGCTTCGTGCCGAAGATGATCTACGTCGAGGCATCACAAGATCAAGCTCCCACTTCACCAAGTCATGAAACTTGTGAAGAAAACACACTCTACTACTTGTCTTGACGCAGGCCAACAAACCATAGTGCGCTAGTCAAGTTCAACCCGTCATTTCCTGATTGAATTAAACGCACCCGCACGACCCTTGACGCAGGCCAACAAAGTCGCACGACTACCCTAATCCAATCTGCATCATATGCATAAGCAGATAAATACTAGTTAGCTACCGCACACTACGCCTTGACGCAGGCCAACAAACGTAGCACGAATACTAACTACCATTTATCTGAAATGACGGAGGGCTACGACAGGTTTTTCTGAAAACCTATTGCGTAATGAACTTGATATCGTTGTAGGATCGAATGAATTTTTAAAATGGAGTGTTTTTGAGGTTACGCCTCTGGGAAAACGAGGTTTACATTAATTAGGTTCGTGCGAAAGCACGGGGGACCTCCCTCAAAGTACCGACACTGGCCTGGCTGAAAGATTGGCGAACTTGTAGTGTGTAATTAATCCCGGCTAGTCTTTCCTTTTAGGGTTTGAAGGAAGATTTGATAAAAAGCAGTGGGAGCCATCCTGATTAGATAAAATAATAACCAATCTATTCTTGCAAGAGCGCACGCTGAGTGTTTTCTTCTCTCTCTCTCCTGGTAGCGACCATATCACGCCTTAATCAAGATAATAATACGGATTATTGACCGAACCCGCTTGTTATACTGAGCTGGGGAACGTTGGTCCCGCTCCAACTTATAAATGTTATAAGGCAGAGCAGGAAATTGGGGAATACCAGATTTCCCGTGCCGCCCAAACGAAGAGAGTGCATGCTGATGCATCATCTTCGGGTGTGTTCATTACAAAGAACTGTTTCTCTATATCCTCTACGTCCTGGGTATGTGATACCAGATCAGGATCCCAGATATGTAATATGTTACATAGGGCTACAGAAAGGTAGATAAACTGAGAACGGGTGATAAGTTTCATGAGGCAGAAAACAGGGCAAGTGTTGCAGCCAAGTCTGTTGGTCACTGTCACCCTGTATTACCAATACATTGATTCTGAACAAATGTTGTTAGATACCGAACCTGATATACAAAATCATGTCAGTCTCTTTATTAGTAAAGAAATGATAAAATTTTGTATTGTTGGATAATGTTTTGAACATTTCCTATATCAAAAGTTGATCGGTTCAGGCACGTTATCTAAAAGCATTGATGTTCTAAATCAAACTACAGTTCTTAGTATACGGAACACACACAAGAGGAAGAGTTCAGAAATGAACGAATTCTTCTTGAGGCATTGTAGACTAGGTCATATCAATGCGACCCGACTGGCTGAAGTTACATTTAGATGTATATTTAAATCAGTTTGAAGTTACATCTTGTGAAACTTGCCAGTCATGTCACAAAGATAAGATGACACCAGCTCTGTTTATTGGAAACAGAGAAAGAGTTAATGAACTCTTGGGACAGATACATGATGATGTATGCAAGGTCTCCTGTCTACACATGCCAGGACTGGTTCTTTATACTTCATTATATTCTCTGATAATCTCTCAAGATTCAGACCTATGTTCCTGTTGAAACACAAGTCCGAACCTTTTGAGATATTCACAGAATATAAGTTAGAAGTAGAGAACCAAAATACGGGTATAAGTATTATGTCCTTTGATGTGATCGAGGAGGAGAATACTTGAGCACGGAAATCCTGGACTATTCTAAAGGAGAATGAGATTCCCTCTCGGCATTACTCCTCCGAATACACCATAGCACGATGGTATATCGGGGCGGAGCAATCACACCCTATATGATATGGTGTGCTCTATGATGAGTACTACTGAGTTACCTTTTTCCTATTGGGTGTTATGCACTTGAGAAGTTGCATACCTATTGAATAGGGTTCGAATCAAATCAGATGCCTACCACTTCATATGTGATATGGAAAGGGAAGAGCCCATATCTTAAGCTAGTTAAGATTTGGGGTTGTCCAGCCTATGTCTAAAAGCAAAATCCGGACAAACTCGAGGCAAGGTTAGTTATGTAGAACTGGAAAGGTTCCAGCTATGCAAACTACAGAAGATGATTTGATAGAACCAAAGGATTCAATAGTTACCAATGAACCTCAGCCTCTCCGCCGATCTAATAGGGTTCCTCACCCACCTGAGAGTTACTTCGGTTTCTCTATGATAGTGGGAGCGAGGATTGCATCATGAGATGATGACCCAACTAGTTTCGAGCTGGCCATCAGGAGTAAGACTCTGTAAGAATGGCTGGATGCTTAGCGATCTGAAATGGAATCCATGTACACCAACAAAGTATGGACTTTGGTTGCTATATCTGAAGGGTTAAATCCCCATCAGGAGCAAGTATATCTTGAGAAGATTACTTGGTGTAGATGGAAAAGTTGAGACTTTCAAAGCTAGACTTGTTAAAGGTTTGCATCATTGACCAGGCGTGGATAATGATGAAACCTTTTCAAGTAGCTATGCTTAAGTCCATCCAGATCCTACTTGCCACGGCTATATACCATGACTACGATATCTGGCGGTTGGGTGTCTTGACTGCTTTTCTAAATGATGATTTAGAAGAGAGCGTCTATAAGTACACAGCCAGAGGGTTTCGTAGACAGTGGGAGCAGCGGAAACGTGTGCAAGATGCTTTATAGGATAAAGCAGGCATCGCGGAGTTGGAACGTCTGTTTTGATAAAGTAGTCAAAGAGTTTGACATCATCAAAATGGTAGATGAACCTTGTATATACAAAAAGGTAGTAGGGAGTATGGTGGTGATCCTCGTAGAGTACTTGGATGACATACTCTTGATGGGGAAGAAGTTTCCTATGCTACGCTCGATCAATCTCCGATTATCACAATGATTTTCCATATAGGATCAAAGTGATACCTACTAAATCCTAAGCTTTGGATCTATGAGATAGATCTAATTGGATGTTAGGAATCTCACTAGAAGTAGTGAGATGGTATCAATTGATTCTGGGGAGAATCACTGGAAAGGTTCCAGGGTGATAAAGACGACTGAATGTCAGTCGCAGGCATTGTCTTTACCCTCAGTAAAGGGACGGTATGTTGGAAGAGTTCCAAGCTAGATACCGTGACATACTAGACGATAAAGGCAGGATACATCGCTACTTAAGATGCTACCAAAGAGGCTGTTTGGATGTATATTGGTTCATGAGATGAACTATGTTCCTACCATTGTGAGACAATGGAGTTGTGGCTTATGCCAAGGAACGTCCGTCCCATCAGTGATCCAGACATATTCTAAGGCAGTATCACTTGATCATGGAGATGGTTGATCTCCAGGGTGATCGAGGTTTGGAGAGTAGACTCAGAGGACAACACAGCGGATCCACTCACAAAGGCCTGTTCCCAGAGAGAGATTTTTATGGGATGGTTGAGTATGAGATACTACAACTACTGCTACAGATGGCCCTAGTGCAAGTGGGAGATTGTTAGTTATATGTATGCCCTAGAGACCATTACTGTACATTGGATGTATATTGTAGTGGATGCTTGGACATATATAGGGAGGACTTTCTTGCTCGACATGATAGTATGCTATCTGGTTGATCTTTACCTTAACGTGTATACTGTTTGTCTCTCTGTTACATGTTAGTAAAGCCCTTAGGATGTGTACTTGACTACCTGGACTATGATGCGGATCATACTAGTGGGGACATGGTAGTCCATAAGTACATCCTTCAAAGTCCCTAGTCGTGGGTGTATCGAGACGGGGCATCGATATACCAGAGTAGACTAGCGTATACCTTCTCGACCCATATAGATGGGCGATGGATGATCCCATATCCATTGGTGTTTGACATCAGAGATGATATACGGGTGCTCAGTAGAGACTGGATACACTGGACGGACTCGCCGAGAACTCCCAGATGGTATTATACCTTACGTCAGATGGCAGTTCTCTGGTGACACTGGTACAGAGTAGTCTGTTGACCCGAGATCGTCATAGAGTCTTGTGTGGTTCCCACTGTGGTTTGATTTCCATCTTACCATGTCCAAGAGGGCGTGCAAAACGGTGGTTTTTGGGTACAGTCCCGAGTCACATGGAGGCAATGAGCGATAGGAGGGGATTCGTCTCTCCCGGTATAGGGGGTTGATGTTGCGCTGTGTTCGATTGGCTATAACAGGAAATCCCTGGCTAGGGTTGCTGAGATTTACTGGTAATTGTTACCAGTAGTTTCTCGAACAGTTATAGACCTCATATCGACACGACTTATCGAGCTATTGGGGTCTGACGTTTACCACCCCTAGGCGAGATATGCGACATATCAGACGATCAGACCGGACTGTACGGTAGTGTTACTGGTTGGATTCACTGGAGTGTGAGCGGGCTTTCTCGTCGATCTTCTGATCGCTCAATACCCGGGTGGCCGTTACGTTTAGCAGACCGCTTGCGGCTTGTGGGTGTTTGATATGATCATCACCTGCTGCCGGCGTATTGACGAGTCTTTAGAGTCCTACACAGAGGTTTCCTGGCTCAAGCGAAATGAAATAGGAGCGCATATGAGATATGTGCGGGACCGAGAATAATGCGTGTATGTGATACCGTATTCTATTCCCGCGATGAATGTATCGAATGGTTGTATGCGATATAACCTAGTTATCGAATCAAGTATTGATTCGATAAGCCGATACATTGAATACTAGTCGGTTGTGTGCGACATGACTGAATCATTGAATCAAGTGTTGATTTAATGATTTAATGCATAATTATATATTTGATATATTACTTTGCACTAACTAGTATTGGTTCACTTTAAACGGATTTTCTCACTTGGTTTGTGCACATTGTATATGTGATATACTTTTGTACACATGATTGTATCATGTTTGATGATGCATTCTTTTTGGTTAAGTGTAAAGAATTAAACCATGGTTAAGTTGGAAATTAGGGTTTTGTTTTATCCATTATTTATTCATTTATTTATTTTGGAAAAATATTAAGCATAAAGAAATGAAATGGTGGCTAATTTTGGACTTGCATGTTGAAGCTTCATGAAGCTTTGACTTAGTCACCATTTTGTCTCATGCTTAACCCTAACCACTCCACTCAACCCTAGTTGATTCTCTACACTTCACCATGGTTAGATTATGATAAGCATTCCTTTTATTTTCTATTTTGAAAAGAACTTATCATATTACTTTCTTCTTCTTCTTCATCTTCTTCCATGAAGAAAGCTTCACTTCATCAATGGTGATTGATGAAAATGAGTGAGAAATCTAATTCTAAAGTGAACCCACTTCCTATTTCTTCATCCTCTACCTCTTGCCAAGTAGTAGAGTGTGTTTTCTTCACAAGTTTCATGACTTGGTGAAGTGGGAGCTTGATCTTGTGATGCCTCGACGTAGATCATCTTCGGTATGAAGCCGACGACCTTGCCCCCTCTTTCTCCGATGAAGCCGATGCTAGAGCCCGGATTTTGATTTGGACAGCGGAGATGACTTCATCACAGAGCCGTGGAGGTGGAGGACCGGATCTACAAAGGTTGTATTTCCGTACTCTTAGTAAAAGTTGTTAACTAGTTGTTTTTCGCCTATTTATCTAGCCAACGATCCGTGTTAGGGTTTCTCGGCACCTCTAATTTTTGAAATTGGCATGGTTGATGCCTTGTGAGACCTCATTAGAGTGCCTAGGAACCCTACAGCATATTCAATTCCTTCTGAGTAAATACATACTTCAGACTCTTGTGGTCAGTGTATATATCCACTCGCTATTACGCTCCGCTTTCTAAAATATAGAATTCGAGGGATGACACGGTTAGCCATGCTCCTACGGTCAAGAAAATATCCTGTCGTAGTCACACTTCGGTTTCTATTATTACGTGGTAATCAGTAATCATAGCACAAGTAATGAGAAATACAGTCACTAATTCTATCAAACGGATATAAAACTAACCAGATAGAGTCAAAGTGAATGATAGCGCTGATGTCGCTGATCTATATGTCTACAATATCCTCGAGGTAAAAAAGGTCCTGATCCGAGCTAAGTCTACCTCTCACTCTGAGCATGCATACTCAGGTCGTCAGAGCGACACTGTAACACCCGAGTTCATTTATACCGATTCCAGTTCTTGTATTTCTTTATTCGTGATGCTCTTGATTTAACGTATAGTGCGTGCGAATGGTATTTTACACTTTACATTGCATTCGACCCGACCCGCTTGCTTGAACCTGTTTGATTCTTATTTATAGATTACCGTGACTTGTTGCATGGACACGTGCATCTCATGATTAGTACATACTGGTATTTTATCTAGTATCGCATCTTTTATCATATAACATTTTAAGTCACAGAAAATAATTTAAAATTGCATTTCATAACCTGCAAGTTACCCCTAACCCCGTGGTAGCATCCGCACATCTTGTTGTCGTCCCGTTCAGTGAAACGGACGTGTTTGGATGGCTACGCACACGTACGTGCATCCGTTCTTGGGGGTATGCATTTTCTTTAATTGGGCATTCATTTTGAAATTTGGAAGTCTCTTATATTTTTAATATTTTAAATCGGAATTTTTAGACCCGACCCGGGCGTGTTTTGGAGTAAATTTGTATTTACCAAAATCCCAAAACGGACTAATATTATATTCTAATATTTTCAAACTATTAATAATCTTTAAAACAAACAAAATATATTTATTATCATAAATCTTTCCAATAACTAATTCTCTCTCTCTCCGGACACTCTCACTCTCTCCTCTCGCCGGCTCTATCTCTCACAAATCTCTCTCTCTCTCTCTCTCTCTCTTTATATAATTCTTTTAAATATTATTTATAACTTATTATTTTTATAAAAAAAAACTACTATGTTTTCCCCCACGTACCCTCTCTTCCTCCTCTTTTCATTTTCTTTCCGCCTTTTCGCGAAAACCCTAACCCTAACCCGCGCTCGTCGCCTCCACCGCCGCCGACCATCCTCGTCGGCCCCGACCTCACCCTCGCCTCGTCTCAACTTCCTCTCCCTCTTCCTCTTCCCTTTTCTCCAACCTCGAACCCAACACTGCACCCCTCGGCAGCACCCTCAGCCACCTTCACTCGAGCAACCCCTCGCCGCCGATCATCTTATCGGCATCGTCACCACCTCCTCTTCCATCTCACCACTTCCTTCATCTCCGACGTGAGGCCGACCAACCCACTGCGACCCAAGAACCCAACACCCTCGCACTAACCCTCCTCGCCGCCGACCTTTCGCCGTCTCCTCCCCTCGTCTTCTCTACCTCGTCTGCATCCCTCATCCCTTCTTCTCCTCCCCTGCAAACCTCCCTTTTGCCAAGAACCCTGACCAGAACCCTATACACAAGAACCCGAGCAGCCACTTGCTTCACCGTAACCCTCACCGGAAACTCGTCGTTAACATCACCGACCCTGACCTCAACCACCTACTCCTCCTCCCCTCTGTCCCCAGAAATCCAGAGCAACAATAACCCCAATCTCTCCATCTATTTCTTCTCTTTTCTTCCTTTCCTTTATTGGTTTCTTGATTCTTGACCGTCGCCGGAGCCGTGCTCGCCGCCGACAACTCGAGAGATCCAGTGAACAACCCTAACCAGCGTGGTCGTGCTCTTGACTTTCCTGGACCCGTCCCGCATGCCGTGCGTGCGTTGCGACGTTTTACCGACGTCGGACGTGCCGTGCGTATCCGTATCGTGATCCATCGAGGCAAGTAAAACTTGCTACATGCTATTATATTATTTTATACATATTTAATTTCATGATTAAACCTGTAAATTAAACCTAAGGCTATTAGTTTCCATTTTATATTTCGATGTCCGGTTATATCATTTTAGATTTACAACTTGAACCCTATCATGTTGCATTTTGTTTTACTATACATAGTACCCACATCCGTATTTAAATCAGTTAATAATTATCTGCATAGCCCATAGTACTTTTAAATAGTTTCTACCCTATCGGACACCGTTTGCATACATCTAGACTAATATCTGTTCAATTGCATCCCTAGATCATATTAATACATATTAGTGTGGTTTTAACATTCCATATTTGCTAAACTGTATTCAATTAATGTTCGAACTATAACCCTAATCATAACTGTGCATCTATATGCCTTAATCTGTATCTGATTGCATTTCACATTACAGTGTCCCATCTTATTGTTTCACTAGTACCCCATGCTTGTGTTGTTACCCATGCTTACGTTAGTTGATTATGAGTACCCACATGACATTTTGTGCACCCCTGACATGACTGGTTACACCTACTACTTGACACGACATGGTACCGTGCACCTCTCGACATGACATGATACCTATATACTACCTGGCTTGACCTGATGTACCATGGCATTACCTGTTACTTGATCTTGTGTCTAATGCCAACAAACCTAACCTGTTGTCCTTACGGACATTTCCTGTTGTCTATCCAGACAAACCTGTACCTGCCTGATCCTGTGTTGGCATTAGCTCCAGCTTATTTAACACCTGACTTGAACATATATAACTTGGGGATATGGGGAAATCAATGATGAAACCGGACTTGTAACTCGACAGTTCTCTACCTTTTCTGATCAGTCTTACGGGCTAGGCCATCCCCGGGGTGATGCTGCTGACATCACTCATCATTACCTACTACTCTTTTATTGCCTTGCGGCACGTCTCGGATTCAGCCCGAGAGTCATAGACCGTGATTCTGGGCACGCACGGGATACTATTGAGTTACATCGATGATTCATCAAATTGATTTCAGAGACTTGAGAGTAATTAACCTAATAAACCAGTTTAGATTACTCACTGCACACTACCTTTCACTGCCCTGGTTTATATTGCCGTTATACCTGCTTTACCATTTATGATCATATTTGCATGCCTTGCTACCCTGTTTATATATTATTGCTTGATGTTATGAAGCGCTGACGTCTGGGTTTTGCATGGCCCAGATCTTCTACCTTTGTTGCAGACTGATCAGGAGTATTGCCGCTGTTAGACCGAGCGGTGAGGATCCTGTTGGTATGCAGTTTTACTTTCCAGGTGTTTTATTTATTGGATGTTTTGCTTCCGCATATTATCATTTCTTGACTCATTTATTCTGGCTCATGGACATATACTAGATAGTTTAGTTTACTTTCCTGTTCTTGATATCTCTACAGCCGTAATGTGACTGTGGAAGGATTTTTCCTATCCACAGGTAGCATGGTTGGCTATGTCATGGGCCTATCTTAGCGTACTCTGGGAAGCGGGGCGTGACATGGTTTGTTTGGTATCAGAGTCATAGGATATAGGTTAATCGAGTTTGATTCTTTTGTAGTTGGGTATTGGACCCAATACACGAATCAGAATACTCGTGATTAGGAACATGTCCTGCCACCTTGTTATCGTGATTCTTGAATCATATCTTTCTCTTATCCTTTGCTTTGACGATATGCAAACCACTTTGCATCTCGACTTGAAACCTTTTTGGTTCCCTATTGCTTCTCCCTGTTTCTTGATTCTAATATTAGGATTTGGACGACTTGAGTGGAGTTATGTGATTGTAACTATGAACTGCAACATAGTTACAATGCGGTACTCTATTTAAGTAACTTGGAATTCTAGTTTTGATTCATTTCCTTGTTTTATGATCGTTATATTACCTTGCTTCTCTTGCTTTCTAGTTCATGTTTTATCGCAAGCTTGAATTTTGTTTACCGTGCTTATCCTCTTCAGTGTTTGGCTTCAGGTGAAATCGTTTCAGGTATCCTACTTGATCATGTCTTCCCAGCATTAGAATTATTCAATTCTGGTGCATCCCTTTGTTTGTTGTTGTCTTGGGAATGGATTTTCGCGGCACTTTCCACGCTCATATTGATTGTAAGGAAAGGGAAGTGATTCTCCAGATTCCCGGACATCCGAAGTTTGTTTTGCTGGAGAAAGCAGTTCTGTCGGGCCAGTCGAGTTTAGAGCTAGGCCGACAAATAATGTTCTTTCGTCGATGGAAGTAGATAAGGAAGAAGCGCTGGCTATATTTCAAGAGTTCATGGACGTGTTCGAGGACATCTCGGGTTTACCGCAAAACGAGATGTGGAGTTCGTGATTGATCTTGTTCCTGGTGCAATGCCAATCTCAAAAGCGTATTATCCAATGGCACCAGTAGAGTTGGAAGAAGTCAAGAAGCAGATTGCTGAATTACTTGAGAAGGGTTGGATTCGCAGCAGTAACTCACCTTGGGGAGCTTCAGTTCTTCTAGTAAAGAAGATGATGTTAGAAGGAGGATGTGCATCGATTATCGAGAATTAAACCGGGTGACTATTAAGAACAAGTACCCGATCCCTCGCATTGATGAATTATTTGAGCAGCTTAGTGGCGCGAGGGTATTCTCGAAGCTGGATTTGCGATCCAGATATCATCAGATTTGAGTTAAATCAGAGGATATTTGCAAAACCGCGTTCCGAACTCGGTATGGACATTACGAGTATTTAGTGATGCCATTCGGAGTCACTAATGCACCGGCGATATTCATGGACTTGATGAACCGAATCTTTTCACCATTCTTGGACCAGTTTATAGTGGTGTTCATTGATGATATTCTGGTGTATTCGAGGAGTAATGAAGAGCATGCAGAACACTTGAAGATCGCACTGCAGACATTGAGGCAAGAAAGATTATATGCAAAGATGAGCAAGTGCGAGTTTTGGCATTGAAGAAGTGAAGTTTTGGAGCATGTCGTATCTGGAGATGGAATCGCCGTTGATCCCGAGAAAATTGCAACAGTTCGAGATTGGTCGATTCCGAAGAACGTTGCAGAGATCAGAAGCTGTCTTGGACTTGCCGAGTATTACAGGAGGTTCGTGGAGAACTTTGCTCGTCTGGCGGAGCCGTTGACCAAGCTTACGCGCAAAGAGGTACCATTTGTGTGGACAGATAAGTGTGCGTCAGCTTTTGAAGCATTGAAACAGAGGTTGATAACCGCTCTTATTTTGACCGTACCAGACGGTTCTAGAGAATTAGTGATTCATGGCGACGTATCTGGAAAAAGGATTGGGATGTGTTTTGATGCAGCATAGGAAGGTTGTAGCTTACGCGTCGAGACGGTTGAAGATCCATGAGAAGAATTACCCAACTCATGACTTGGAACTAGCAGCTGTGATTTTCGCTTTGATGATTTGGAGACACTACTTGTTGGGCGAAAGGGGTTGAAGTATTCACCGATCACAAAAGCCTAAAGTACGTGTTCACTCAGAAGGAGCTATTTATGAGACAGCGTAGATGGTTGGAGCTGATGGCTGACTACGATCTTGATCTTAAGAACCATCCGGGGAAAGTTAATGTTGTGACCGGATGTGCTTAGTCGGTTGCCAGCAATTCAGATGTTGACTGCACAGAAGGGACTTGTTGAAAACTTTCGAAGATTCAATTTGGAGGTTATGCTACCGCATTCTTAGGGGCAGTTAATGCAGCTACAAGTACAGTCGTCGTTGATCGCAAATCTTAAAGCAGCACAATTGCAGGACCCTAGATTGCAGAAGTTTCAGGTTGAAACTGGACTTGTCGATTCATGAAGATAGTTCGTTGCGATATGGTAGTCATCTGTATGTACCAAAGGGAGATATTCGCGAAGAAGTTATGAAGGAGGCACACAGTTCCGCGTATTCCGTACATCTAGGAGGCACGAAGATATACCGTGATCTACGACAGCACTTCTGGTGGAAAGGCATGAAAAGGGAGATTGCCCGCTTTGTGGAAAGTGCTTGGTTTGTCAGCAAGTCAAGGCTGAACAACAAAGAGTTGCTGGTTTATTGCAACCACTTCTGATTCCTCAATGGAAGTGGGAACATATAACCATGGATTTCGTGACGGCTTTACCACGGAGTCCAAAAGGGCAACAATGCAGTTTGGGTGGTTGTTGATCGTTTGACCAAGGCAGCTCACTTCATACCGTTTCGAGTTGGTCAGTCAACGGAAGCGTTAGCAGAACGGTACATGCAGGAGATTGTGAGATTGCATGGAGTACCTGTGAGCATCGTGACCGACCGTGACAACCGTTTCGTATCATACTTTTGGAGGAACTTACAGGAAAGTTTGGAGCCTCGATTGAAATTTAGCACAGCTTATCATCCTCAAACAGATGGCTAGTCGGAGAGAACGATCCAAACTCTTGAAGACATGTTGAGAGCTTGCATGTTAGACTTCAAGGGTTCATGGGAGGATCATCTACATTTGGTGGAGTTTTCGTACAACAACAGTTTCCAGGCGACTATTCAGATGGCTCCATTCGAAACTTTATATGGTCGCAAGTGTCGTTCACCTGTTTGTTGGGACGATGTTGGAGAACGAAGATTGTTGGGACCGGATTTGATCGTGCAGACAGTTGAGAAGGTTAATACTATCCGGAATCATATGAAAGCAACACAAGACCGACAGAAGAGTTGGGTAGATACATCGAGAAGACCTCTAGAGTTCACTGTTAGTGATTTGGTATTCTTGAAGATATCACGGACTAGAGGGGTGATCCGTTTCGAAAGTCGAGGAAAGCTTAGTCCTCGATTCGTTGGACCTTTTGAGATCTTGGAACGTGTTGGAGAAGTGGCTTATCGTTTGGCATTACCGCAATCTTTGGCGAATGTTCATGACATGTTTTACGGACCTCAACTCTGTAGGTATATTCAAGATGAAACATATGTGTTGAATCAATCGGAGCTAACCGTACGTGAAGATTTGACTTTTGAGGAACGACCGATGTCGATTGTGGATCGAAGGGAAAAGGGTTTTAAGAACGAGGTTATCCCTCTTGTACTTGTTTCTTGGGGTAATCGCTCACATCGAGAGTCAACTTGGGAACGAGAAGATGAAATCCGACAGAAGTTTCCCCATCTATTCTTGTAGTTTCTTGATTGTTTATCCTTACTTGTTCTTGGAATTTCGAGGACGATATTCTTTTTGTAGTTGGGTATAATGTAACACCCGAGTTCATTTACACCAATTCCAGTTCTTGTATTTCTTTATTCGTGATACTCTTGATTTAACGTATTGTGCGTGCGAATGGTATTTTACACTTTACATTGCATTCGACCCGACCCGCTTGCTTGAACCTGTTTGATTCTTATTTATAGATTACCGTGACTTGTTGCATGGACACGTGCATCTCATGATTAGTACATACTGGTATTTTATCTAGTATCGCATCTTTTATCATATAACATTTTAGGTCACAGAAAATAATTTAAAATTGCATTTCATAATCTGCAAGTTACCCCTAACCCCGTGGTAGCATCCGCACATCTTGTTCTCGTCCCGCTCAGTGAAACGGACGTGTTTGGACGGCTACGTGCACGTACGTGCATCCGTTCTTGGGGGTATGCATTTTCCTTAATTGGGCATTCATTTTGAAATTTGGAAGTCGCTTATATTTTTAATATTTTAAATCGGAATTTTTAGACCCGACCCGGGTGTATTTTAGAGTAAATTTGTATTTGCTAAAATCTCAAAACGGACTAATATTATATTCTAATATTTTCAAACTATTAATAATCTTTAAAACAAACAAAATATATTTATTATCATAAATCTTTCCAATAACTAATTCTCTCTCTCTCCTGACACTCTCTCTCTCTCCTCTCGCCGGCTCTATCTCTCACAAATCTCTCTCTCTCTCTTTCTTTATATAATTCTTTTAAATATTATTTATAACTTATTATTTTAAAAAAAACCACTGTGTTTTCCCCTACGTACCCTCTCTTCCTCCTCTTTTCATTTTCTTTCCGCCTTCTCGCGAAAACCCTAACCCTAACCCGCTCTCGCCTCCACCGCCACGGACCATCCTCGTCGGCCCCGACCTCACCCTCGCCTCGTCTCAACTTCCTCTCCCTCTCCCTCTTCCCTTTTCTCCAACCTCAAACCCAACACTGCACCCGTCGGCAGCACCCTCAGCCACCTTCACTCGAGCAACCCCTCGCCGCCGATCATCTCATCGGCATCGTCACCACCTCCTCTTCCATCTCACCACTTCCTTCATCTCCGACGTGAGACCGACCGACCCACTGTGACCCAAGAACCCAACACCCTCGCACTAACCCTCCTCGCCTCCGACCTTTCGCCGTCGCCTCCCCTCGTCTTCTCTACCTCGTCTGCATCCCTCATCCCTTCTTCTCCTCCCCTGCAAACCTCCCTTTCGCCAAGAACCCTGACCAGAACCCTGCACACAAGAACCCGAGCAGCCACTTGCCTCACCGTAACCCTCGCCGGAAACTCGTCGTCAACATCACCGACCCTGACCTCAACCACCTACACCTCCTCTCCTCTGTCCCCAGAAACCCAGAGCAACAACAACCCCAGTCTCTCCATCTATTTCTTCTCTTTTCTTCCTTTCCTTTATTGGTTTCTTGATTCTTGACCGTCGCCGGAGCCGTGCTCGCCACTGAAAACTTGAGAGATCCAGTGAACAACCCCAACCAGCGTGGTCATGCTCTTGACTTTCCTGGACCCGTCCCGCGTGCCGTGCGTGCGTTGCGATGTTTTACCGACGTCGGACGTGCCGTGCGTATCTGTATCGTGATCCATCGAGGCAAGTAAAACTTGCTACATGCTATTATATTATTTTATACATATTTAATTTCATGATTAAACCTGTAAATTAAACCTAAGGCTATTAGTTTCCATTTTATATTTCGATGTCCGGTTATATCATTTTAGATTTACAACTTGAACCCTATCATGTTGCATTTTGTTTTACTATACATAGTACCCACATCCGTATTTAAATCAGTTAATAATTATCTGCATAGCCCATAGTACTTTTAAATAGTTTCTACCCTATCGGACACCGTTTGCATACATCTAGACTAATATCTGTTCAATTGCATCCCTAGATCATATTAATACATATTAGTGTGGTTTTAACATTCCATATTTGATAAACTGTATTCAATTAATGTTCGAACTATAACCCTAATCATAACTGTGCATCTATATGCCTTAATCTGTATCTGATTGCATTTCACATTACAGTGTCCCATCTTATTGTTTCACTAGTACCCCATGCTTGTGTTGTTACCCATGCTTACGTTAGTTGATTATGAGCACCCACATGACATTTTGTGCACCCCTGACATGACTGGTTACACCTACTACTTGACACGACATGGTACCGTGCACCTCTCGACATGACATGATACCTATATACTACCTGGCTTGACCTGATGTACCATGGCTTTACCTGTTACTTGATCTTGTGTCTAATGCCAACAAACCTGACCTGTTGTCCTTACGGTCATTTCCTGTTATCTATCCAGACAAACCTGTACCTGCCTGATCCTGTGTTGGCATTAGCTCCAGATTATTCAATACCTGACTTGAACATATATAACTTGGGGATATGGGGAAATCAATGATGAAACCGGATTTGTAACTCGACAGTTCTTTACCTTTTCTGATCAGTCTTACGGGCTAGGCCAGCCCCGGGGTGATGCTGCTGACATCACTCGTCATTACCTACTACCCTTTTACTGCCTTGCGGCACGTCTCGGATTCAGTCCTAGAGTCATAGAACATGATTCCGGGCACGCACGGGATATTATTGAGTTACATCGATGATTCATCAAATTGATTTTAGAGACTTGAGAGTAGTTAACCCAATAGACTGGTTTAGATTACTCACTGCACACTACGTTTCACTGCCCTGATTTATATTGCTGTTACACCTGCTTTACCATTTATGATCATACTTGCATGTCTTGATACCCTGTTTATATATTATTGCTTGATGTTATGACTCGCTGACGTCTGGGTTTTGTATGGCCCAGATCCTCTACCTTTGTTGCAGACTGATCAGGAGTATTGCCGCTGTTAGACCGAGCGGTGAGGATCCTGTTGTTATGCAGTTTTACTTTCCAGGTGTTTTATTTATTGGATATTTTGCTTCCGCATGTTATCATTTCTTGACTCATTGATTCTGGCTCATGGACATGTACTAGATAGTTTAGTTTACTTTCCTGTTCTTGATATCTCTACAGCCGTAATGTGACTGTGGAAGTATTTTTCCTATCCACAGGTAGCATGATTGGCTATGTCACGGGCCTATCTTAGCGTACTCTGGGAAGCGGGGCGTGATAGACACAATAGCAATATATATATATATATATATATATATATATATATATGTAATATGTGCAATGATGATAACGTAAAGCAGTAAGTATAGAGTAATGATGCGAGCATAAAATAACCGGTACATATAACGATAAAGCAGGTGTATCAGATCAGTAGTCAATGCAATGTCCATGTCACTAAAGCAATCAGTCTCCAAGTCTTAATGTCCAAGTCATTAAACTTATCATCAGTTCATGTGTGAGCGTCAACCACCGCAGAAATATCCCTAGCGCAAGGGACAAGGGAACACGAGCCCGAATCACGATCAATAAGAATCAGAAACACTATCAGCAACAAATCCCGAAATCACTAAATATGCCGGCAGCGGGACTCCTGAGATTCCTTTGATCGAACTCACATTCAAACTACCCCACACCTCGCGGTCTACATTAAACACCGACCATGAATCTAAATACTAGTCGCTCCATGACAAGTCTACGCGAGAACTGGAGACAGGGTCTCCATCAAGCATGTCTCGGCTGGTATCCAAAATAAATGGATAGTGCTCGATATCTTACCTATGACACTAATATAAATGCTTCCATACCCGTCCCATACTAGTTATAGTTACACTTATATATGTCCTATAGGCGTAGACAATGCAATAACTAACGGGTTCCGCTGATTGTGTATAAGTATGTATCACTTCCATTATTAAATCACGCTTTTACACTAACGTACTTGCCACAATCCAATCACTAACATTTATCACATGGTAATTTAACATGGTCACTAGGATAACGATGCAAATGAACACTAATTACAAGGGTATAACAGTCATGCAACATGATGGGATACAGTAAATGCACTACTGAATACATGTGAGCAACCGGTGTCGGTTGGATTAGAAAAATCAAATAAAATCACATGTGCATAATTTGGCAAAATAATATAAAAAGTGTAAACAGTGTATTAAATTATATCTACAAAAAAATTGGTTTCGAGTCAATCGGGTTTCAGGTTTGCGAGTTATGGTCATTTCATTTTAAGTGTTCACTACTGGAAATCCAGTTTCAGAACTGGAAGTCCATTTCGTAACACGTTTTACTCCCTGTTGGGAGTATAATTAGGCTATGATACTGTTCAACTAATTGTAGGTCTGCGAGTTAACTTTACAATGTAGGAGACGTATTAACAGTAGTCATCTTGGGTTAGGAGTTATGATCAGATTACTAATGAAGGGTGCAATCTGAAATGACAGAAATCTGCCGTACATGTCATCCGTTTAAAATATGATTTAAATACCAAATGATACTGAAATTTAGTGAAACCTATACCATTTGAAAGATAAAACAATTTTCTATGTAGCGGTAATTGTCTCTACACACTATCACAATTAAACGTTAAGATTTAAGGTGTATAAATGTATGTCAAGGGGTAAGTTCCTGCTTTGGATTGCAGTCCAAGGTCAGCTAAGTTCTTTGTTTTCGATATTCAGAGAATATATATAACAGTAAACCTATACGTCGTGTTATAGATTATGCAGTAACCTTCACAAAAAACCCAGGCATACTGCGATTGGATTTTTCTGGAATTAATTATGAATTTAACAATGTCAAGTGTTCGGTAAAATGCGAGTTTCGGTATAGACGCTAGGGCGTCACTTTATGTGTAAAAACGATATCGATTTGCCACCAAATTTCTACATAGTGTTTGTTAATAATATCAGGGTCTAAATATCATGATTTCTTCCATATTTGATTTAGTTATCGTTTATAGTTCACATCAAACACTTATGGTAGCATCCGGTAAACGATCGAAACACTAGTTTTCTTTAACCAATTGAATTAAATATTGTCCATATAACCTCTGTGTAATATTGACACAGTAATAAGCCCTAATCAAGCTCCAATCAATAAAACGGCACTATGGTTCTCTATGCAATTTCAAAGGTAGTTACGATCTAAATATAGTTATATATATATATAGCTATATATATATATATAGTTATTATAAAATTGCTTTTGCTCACGTTTAAAAATAACATGATAAACAAGTGAGGGATTTTACTTGCCTGAAGATGAAAATGGCACAACGACGACGAAAATGATCGCACGCACGGTCACGGCAGGCACGGCAGCACAAACAGCAACAGTAGCTCGGCTAGGGTTCTGGCTATGGCTCGAGCTTGGCCTCGGCCTCGGCGATGGCAATGGTTACGGCGACGATGATGACCACTACAACGGTGGCCACTATGGCGGTGGCGGTGGAGGCTAATGTACGGCACCATAAGGGCCGCAACGGCATAACGAGCTTCGGTACAACGGTTTTGGGGAGCTCGGTTTCACTGTTGGCTCAGGGAAGCTCGACATCGTTGTAGAGGCGGGCATGGGTATTGTAGCGATGACGGTGAGGTGGTGGTGGTCCAGGGCTCTACATCGGTGAAGGAGTCGGTGGATAATGGCTTCCAGCGGCAGTGAATCTTACAAAGGGCTCAGTGTAGAGCTTAGGGCAGACGAGAGGCTAGGCTACATCTTTGAGGAGGAGAGGATGGTTGAGGTTGCGGGTCTCGCCTTTGATAGTGGTTGTGCTGGCGGTGAGTTTCAGCGGAGCTCCGGCAGTGCTGCAGTTGCAGTGAGATGCTCGGTGGTGGTTGATGGTGCAGGTGGTGAACGGGTCGGGCTAGGGAATTCTCGTGGTCGGAGAAATAGGGCCCGGTGAAGCAATAGAGAAGGAAGAGGCAGACGAGGGCATGATGGATACTAAGAAGCTTGGCTTGGCCAGAAAAGAAGGCATCGATGTGGTGTTTAGTGCTCATCTTGAAGTGGGTCTCATCGGGTACTGGGGGTGGCCTCGACGGTGGAGGCATCTGGTGGTCGACGATGCTCGATAATAGGGAAAGGTCGTCGATGAGGGTGGTAGGTGTGCGGCGGAGGCAACGACGATGAGGATGAGGGAGGGTGGAAGACGTGGGGAGGGAACGTGGAGACAAGGACGAAGTCACGGGGAGGAGTGGGTAAGGATTTGGGGGAGGGGATCTCGGGGAAGTCGTGGCATGGTGGCGCGGTCGTCGCGGTGCGGGCGTGAGGAAGGAGGAGACAGGGAAAGAGCAAGAAAGGAAAAGGGGAAGAGGAGAAGAAGAAGGGAGTGGGAGTGGGGAGTTCGGTTCGGGTCGGGTCCGGGCTGGGGTTTGGTTAGTTTAGGGTTTGGGTTAGATTAGGAAAAATAATAATTAAAATAAATAAAAATATATAAAAAGTGAAAAATAATAGGAAAAATCTGGAAAAATATAATAAATAAATACATGGAAAATATTTATAGGGGAAATGGGTATTACACTTGCTCTCCCAGAAAATACTGGCGCCAAATCTTAAGTGCAAAGATAATGGCTGCCAAATCCAAGTCATGTATTGGATAGTTGCGCTCATGAACCTTTAGCTGTCTTGATGCAAAGGCTACAACTTTTCCATACTGGTGTAGAACACATCCTAATCCCTTACCGGATGCATTGCAATGCACAACAAATCCTCCAGATTAGTCCGGTATTACGAGAATAGGAGCTGATGTCAATCTTGATTTGAGTTCTACAAAAGCGTGTTCACATGCATCTGACCACACGAATGGTTCATCTTTACGTGTGAGCTTGTTCAAGGGTGCTGCAATCTTCGAAAAGCTTTCTATGAATTTTTGGTAGTATCCTACTAATCCCAAGAAACTTTGAATATCCTTCACCGTCTTTAGTGTCGGCCATTCACTGACAACTACCACTTTAGCTGGATCTACTGAGATTCCTTCGCCCGAAATAATGTGTCCGAGAAATCCGACTTGATCTAGCCAAAATTCGCACTTTCTGTACTTGGCATAGAATTGATGCTGTCGCAAAGTCTCTAGGACAATCCACAAATGCTCAACATGTTCTTCCCGATTCTTTGAATACATCAGGATGTCGTCGATGAAAATAACAACAAACATGTCTATGTACTCTCGGAAAGCCTGGTTCATCAGATTCATAAATATAGCAGGTGCATTGGTCACTCCAAATGGCATCACGAGAAACTCATAATGACCATAGCGAGTCCTGAATACCGTTTTCGGAATATCCAGACTCTTTGACCTTCACCTGATGATAACCGGAACGAAGATCTAATTTTGAAAAACACAAGACCCACTCAGTTGATCGAACAGATCGTCGATGCGCGGTAGTGGATACTTGTTCTTTATCGTCACTTCATTCAGAGCTCGGTAATCTATACATATTCTGTATGAACCTTTTTTTTTCTTCACAAGCAAAACTGGAGATCCCCAACTTGAAGTACTGGGACGAATCCAACTATTCTTCAGAAGTTCGTCCAACTGAGTATGGATCTCCTTCAATTCTTCTGGACTTAACCGGTACGGAGTTTTGATTACCGGTTGTGCACCAGGTACTAAGTCAATGCTGAATTCAAGTGCTTGATCGGGAGGCAAACCTGAGATGTCTTTAGGGAATACATCCTCAAACTCTCGAACTACCTTTGGCTTGTCTTCTTCCTCTTGTATTGTTGCAATCACTGCCTTCTTTGGTTTAGCTTTGTAGGTGCTAGGTTCCAAGGTACGGTCTCCACTCTTGAAATAAAAGACCGGATGATCTAGTATTTCGAACACTACCCTCCTTTGACGACAGTCGATGGTAGCGAAGAAAGTTCCCAGCCAGTCCATTCCTAAGACTACGTTGAAGTTCGGTATGTCCAGTACCTTGAAATCCGCATAAAATTCTCTACTGCAGACGACCACTGGACACAGATCGTATCCCATAGTTGCCTTTAGAATGCCGTTCCTTGAACTGACATTCCAGCTGGATACGAACGGTTTAACTGGAATCATATGAGTTCGGACGAACCGCTGCGACATAAAGCAATGTGATGCTCCAGTGTCGAAAAGTGCTAAAGCAGGCAGGGAGGGTACTAAGATTGTACCTAAATTGTGTGGGATATGTTTAGGTATAGAAAAATATATTGATATGTAAAGATTGAAAAAGGTTCGAAAAAATTGGGAGTTATCAGTGATGACTTGGCCAGTGGCTTCAGCTTCTTCCACAGTCATTGTGAAAGCCTAACACCTAGGTACATTCCTCCTTACTGGAGGCATATTCTTCTTTCTGTTTCTCTGTCCATGAGGCATGTTCTTCTGTTCCTGATGGAACTGACGAGGAGACTGTGCAGGAGGTCAATGAGGAGGTGGAGCAGGTAGGGCTAAGTGAGGTGCAGGAGCCTGAATAGCTAGCCGTTGCGGAAACATGATAGCTGGTCTGGGGGCTAGATTTGGATTGAGTCTATGAGGACATCCTATAACGTCGTAAGTGGATGTGCCACAAACTAAGTATAGGCCGTTTGCACGCTTGCAGTCCTTTACCAGGTGTCCATTCCTCTTGCTATAGAAGCAAAAATCTAGACCAAGCCGATTAAATGGTGCTTCCGGTCTCCTGGGTACAAAAGTAGGCATGGAAGAGGCTCTTCCTACCATCTGGGTGGTAGGGCGCTTCACACCGGCAGTCTGAGGTCTGCCCTTCTTCTTCACCACTGCCTCATAGCGTCGGGCAGTCTTCAAAGCAAGATCATGGGTTAGGAAATCCCCTGTAGCTAATGCAGCTTGGATTTCCGGGTCCAACCCTTGCTGAAATCTTCAAGCCCGGATCTCAGCAGTCGGGATCATGTGTACAGCGAACCTGTTACAGTCTTGTGTTAGAAGTGTAATATGTGGTATTTGAATATTGAGACATATCTTACCTGCTAAGCCTGGTAAACTCAGCATCATATTCATCCACAGATTTTCTCCACATCGAGCCTTGTTGCAAGTGGATGAACTGTTGTTCCATGTCGAAACGGGTAGTCTCAGGGAAATATTTCACGTCGAACATATTGCGAAATGTCTTCCATTCAATCGGTAGGGCGAGTCGGCTTTCTTCAGCCTTCCACCAGACTTTGGCGTTATCAGTGAGTTGCAGCTTCGCAACTCTCACCTAAGCAATCTCTGGCACTTGTGCTGCTGCCAGGTCATCTTTAATGGACTGGGCCCATTCCTCTGCCTCAAGTGGGCTCTCTTTCCCAGAAAAGTTCTTAGGGTGAAATGCCCGAAATTGCTCGACTCCGGGTGCCTCGGTCTCTGGGAGGTGGAAGAGGGTAGCAGTCTGCTGCTGCAGACCCCCAAGAGGCTTTTTTCGCCTCAAGCAGTACTGTCTGCTCGTTGATAGGAGCTGTAACGGTAGGTGGTGGTAGAGCGGGTGGTGGAGTGTTTCCATTAACATTCGTGCTTGTGTTGGTTGGAGAATCTATGACCTTGATAGAAAAAGAAAATGTTAGGATAGATTCAAGGAATTTAAAATGTAAAGAATGTATAGTTGATAATTCTTATAATTCTTGTGATATATTGCTTAGGATTCCATGCAGAACTGACATGCATGGGCCATCTAAAAAACCTGTCACGCCCTGCTTCCCAGTATACGGGAAAGTAGGCGTAGCGGGCCCGCGACGTATTTACTCAGAAATAAATACGTTAAGCGTAAATAAGCAATATAAATGAATACACAAGAATAACAAGAGATGTAATAATAAACAACAACTTTTATTAACATTCTTTCTTTACATTACAACTGCTGTGAAAAGGAAATATACAATGATAAAAGAAATGCCTAAATAGTGGCATACAAATAAAAAGGTAAGTACAAGTAAATGCTAAAAGTTTGGCTCCTCTGTGAACTGATCCAAGTCCTCCTGGCTAGGCTTGGTCTCTTGAGAGTCGGGTCCTCCTGACGAATATTCCAAAGAAAGAAAGAAAGAAACAAGAATGTCGTCAGCGAACTAGCGCTCGGTAAGTGCCAAAAGAGAGATAGAAATAGTTCAAATAAAGGGAACAAAACTGGTAATTGGTACAAGTATATGTTTGTTATGCTAACGTAGTTGTTTGTAACTTGGTACAGAATGTATCAATGTATACGAGAGGAGTCCAACATGCTTCGTGGACTATGGTAATCGGTAGAACAAAGCTCCGTTAAAACCCACGGGACAACGGCACGAATGTTCAGGTAGGTGTTTTTTAGTGACCATCTCGTTCCACTTCTAATACATTCCGTACCAGTCTAACCATTTAAACCCCGTAATGTATATTGTATAAATTGTTGTTATCAGACTTGCCGAGACCATGGATATAAGTTGTTCATGTAAACAGTTTTAGGATGTATAAAGTAGTCACGTAGTCAAGTCAAGTCATAACCATGGTTCGGTCAAGTCAAGTCATGTTTGCATGTTGATATTGTTCTAGTATTCAGGTTCAGGTTAAAGTATACATATTAGATTCATGTTAGATTTGGATTCATGTTTGGATTGGATTCATATTAGACTTAGACTCAGACTTGAGTCAGACATTTTAAACAGAATTTTGATCCTGAATTAGATTTGGGTATTATCGGTAACTGCTCCACATGGACAACAGGATTTGTGTCTTTTCCAAGACAATTACCATTGATAACTCCGTTAAGTTTTTCTATCTTAAATAGGCAAGCACTCACTTTCTCCGGCTCCCTGAGGCTCAAGAGAATTGATCCCGCTTAAACCTATATTTACTAAAGTCCTTAATTGTAATTTTATATAACTCGAGGGGGTTTTATGAAAAATATTTTTAATACTTACAAAATAAATCTCGAGTATTTATTTATTATATTTAGGGTTTCCATAATTTGTGAATTTTAAGAATGTGAAGTATTATAGTGAATATTAACTTAGCTTGAATAGTTTATGGTATTTTAGTGAAATACTTGTCTTGTATTGATAATTGATGGTATTTTGGTGAAACTTGTCATTCGATTAACTTTTAGAAAACATGAAATTTTATTATATCTTAAAAATATGTGGTTTGATAATATTTATATAATTATAAAAATTAATATTATTATTAATTAAAAAAATCTCGTTTTTTCTTAAAAACCGTATTAAAAATCTTTCGAGACCGAATGCTCCGTGAGGAGCTCTGTATCTCGCTCTACTAGCCCGAGAATGTGCGATAATCCGTACTATCCAATACCGGGTTCCCCAAAATGGGTTGTAGAGACATAATCGCAAAGAGTTTAATAATACTATTTAAAAAAAAATTGTTTTTATAGTTCATGGTATTTTAATGAAATATTCTAATCGCCATAAAAATAGGTTTCCAAGAGTATCGTGTTATGTAACTATGTGTGTATGTGAGGGGTAGGTCATTACCCCATGAAGTTTTCTAGAGGTAATAGTTATCAAAAGAACTAGAAGATGAATATATGAAGTTCATGGTATTTTCATATAAAAGCTAGGTTAAAGTTATATAACATGACGTTTTAAGGTGAAAATTGTTTTTAATTATTAGTTTTCATGATTAATAAGTATGGTGTATGAATATACATGAAGAAAATGTAAGAAAAGTGGAATTTATAAGGTTTTTAAAGAAGATGTCGGTGTTAACTCCACTTCCGACATGTTTTATAAAAGGATACTTTTTATGTGGAAAGAGAAGAAGGGGGATATGACTTACTAGCTAGAAAGAGGGAGGAGAGGTAGAAGAAAGGATGGTAGCCTTCGTGGCGTCATAGGGTCGCCGGACTTGCGTAGATCCTTGCCGGAAGTTGACCTTGGACTAACTCCACTTCTACTCCACTTGTACTTAGAAAAATTTGATAATTTTGGTTAGGGATTTCAGAATGAGGAGGGGTTAGGATATGGGGTTGTATTTATAGTGTGGAATTAGGGTTTTGGAATTGAAAGAATGAATTAAAATGCATTTAAAATTGGATTAATTGGGAAATTGAATTCTCTGTTAAATTGTAGAGAAAACAAACAGTACAGGGGTAATAAGGGTAGGCCAAGGGTCTTGTGTGCAGAGCACGGGGGCTTTTCACCTACGGATGACCGTCGGCGCCGGCCCATGCTCCAACTCGCCTGTCGAGTTGTGGAGTTGAGGCTCTGGATTTTGGCCACGCGTCCTATCTGATGTACACAACATTTTGCACATGTTTATTTTCCCCAACTTTTCATTTTTATGTGCAGTGCACGTGTAAACTTTTGGGCTTTCAAAAATTTTAAAAGAAAAATCAGGAAAAATAATATGTGGCTGATGGGTTTCGAACACAGGTTATATCACAGTAGTGTAAAGGCTTACTAACGAGTTACAAGTTGCTTCTTTACAAATTTAATTTATAACTTGTACTCATACTAAGGAACTCTTTTCTGTATATTAACTTAAAAACTTTCGTACAGTAAAATCAGAGTCGTTACATATTCACAGGTATATAAGACGGGCTTTGACCAAGATAGTCGGCTTCATTCATTTTCATTTTAAAAATAGGAGAAAACATGAAACAAAAGAAGGGTGATGAGTGGCTACGTAAGCTTTTAGGGATCAGTCAAGGAAACTGACTGATCAAGTGTTATAATTATTCAGGCATCTTGGAGATGACCTATCATTACAAACAATAACACATCCCTCGGCCTGAGAACAGCTAGATATTACAAACAAACAGTTATCTTAGGAAAATAGCTAACACATAAATGCAGTTTTTGCCGAACAATCTTCCACCTCATCATTTTGAGGGCGTTCGGCCTAGATTTAAAGTATCCAGAGTCGTTGAGCTACATATCTTGCTTCCATCCATAAACTACTCAACAAACCAACCAAAACGTTATCCAGAGAACATATGCCTACCCAGGGTATTTTAGTGTAATTAAAAGTTAACTAAATTACGTAACCAACACATGAAATTTTGGTCATGTGTCGTGGTAGGTCGTTACCAGGACACTTAAGATCCTAGGTTAAAGTTACCATCTAATTTAATTCCTAAACATGCAATATAATAACAACTAACTAACTATTTTTTTTTAAAAACTGCAGGTTTTTTTTTACAAAACTAGACTACTCATAATTTACCAAATTATATAATCTAATTTTTAAACATACAAAAATATAACAATCTTTAAGAAGAAGATCAAGAGTAGAGAGATGAATCTGATCTCTTGAAGAACGTTGGAAAAAGGTAACTACGACGATCTCGAGCTCCTTCTTCTTCTTCTTCAAATATTTTTATTTTTTTAGAACTCACAACCACCACCCTTGCGAAGAGCGTCGAAAGACGAACGCATGGAAAATTTCATGGATTTTTAGCTCTTGAGTTGTGAGAAAAGTGCAAAGGAGTGGGGGGCTATTTATTGGCTTCTCAAAACCGTAACCCCAACTATATATGGAGGCCATGTCATAGGTGATTCTCAGTCGTTGGATTGCGTGAACGAGCAGCCCAAAACGAGCCACGTCGCCACACTCCCTTTCCCTCTTTCACGTGCAGAGCACGTAGAACAGCGGGGCCTAGCTTATTAAAAAGCTGCGGCCGCCGCTGCTGAGCAGCAGACCGGGTCGGTCTAAGCTGCGGTCTGGGCCCAGGGGTTTCATTATTTTTTAAAACCCTTTTTAAAAATTGTTTTTAAGCCGGAAAAATTATTTTAAAATACTTGAAAAATATGGAAAAATTCTAAAAAATCAATTTTAATGTTTCTTCATTTTGCAACGAAATTTGGTTTATAATAATTTATCTTTTCCCCATTGTTACTATATTCCACAAAATCTTTTTCCACTTCTAAAATTACAAGCTTAAAAATTATTAAAAATTATATTACTTAGTTGTTCTAAATGTAAAACAATTATATTACAGCCTTTTCTATTAGATGAAGTCTTAAGAAAAATATCTTGATACACGGAAAATTATAAAAAGCTTTTATTTACGTATAGAAAAACCATAGGCGTTACAATATTAGCGCAAATATGCGGCCATATGCTCAAAAGTGCGGCTCAATATTCGAATCTCGCCACCAAATTTTTTCTGTGGCTCGTTGTCTTCTCCAGAAAGCCCTTTATATCTCTAGATCTCCTGTTTAGATATCGAAAAAAAAAAAACAGAATAAAATAGAACTAAAAATAATAAAAAGAAAAGAAAACTTAATTCGAAAAACTTAATTAGAGAAACCGTCTTCTCCGGCAACGGTGCAAAAAACTTGTTGGGTTTATTTTAAAGTCCTAATTATACCGTAAGTGTACGGTTTTCAATTGTAGCACTTGTGTATCGATCCGTAGGGAAAATAGCAATCCTAGTTAAATCTAAACGAATTTAAGAGAAACCTTTTAGTTTAAGAAATTATACTAATTAATTAAATGCAGGAATTTAACATAAATAAAGTGCAAGATTTTTGAAGAGAAATAAATTACGGAAAATACAAAGGGTTTCGAATCCACTAAATCTATTCATAGTGATTTAATATATATGCTTTTTTTAATCTTTATTTCTACCCTAAAATAATTATCTTTCGATTATTAAAAGTATAAAGCATTCGTTCATCGCAATAAACTATCAAACGAAACATAAGCATAATTCATACGAACTTCGAATTTTACCTTATCAATTAACAACGAGGAAAATAATTATCTTTAGGAATATGTACTAATTAATTTAGAATTAATTTAATCTAAACCTTCCACTAGGTAGATTTCATGGTTGTCAATCATGAGACCATCTAGTTTTATTGGCTAGTTAAAGTTAAGCCTAAATTAATTAGATCAACTCCAAATAATAGATACCCGCCTTTAATATCCTTTCCTTAGATGAAATCTCATGGTTGTCAATCATGAAATCCATCTAGTTTATCACTAACGTAAATAAAGGGTTGATTTTTATCATCTAAGAGGTTGTCATTAAGATCATATAAGAAAAACAATAATCTCAACACACATCACCAATCAAAGACATAGTTTCATCTAGATAAAAGAATTAACTACTCATAGCATTAGATAGAAAGCAATTATAAAAGGAAAATATAGCAATAAAATAAATAAAAGTAAGAAAATTGTGCTTACAACCTAAATCTTGCTCTCAAATCCCGACCATCAAAATTAAATAGAAGATAAAAATAACCCTAGCCCTCTTTAAACTATGAGTTTAAATAGTCTTTTCATCGAATACAAAATACCAACAAGGGCGTTGACCGTGGATATGTGGTTTGAATGTTGATTTTGAGCCTCAAATTTTGGAACCGTGTTCTTCTCGTCAATAGCTTTCCAACGAGTCCATAAACATTCCAATCGGAGTTACGGTCTTCGAGTTATGATCATTTGAAGTTGACTCTGCTGTCGGGCATGCATGCTGAATTGGGCTTGGATCTTTCGTATTATTTTGACTTTATTTAAATGTTGTTTTGTATGATTTGGTCTTCTGTTCCATATTAATTTGTTTTGTAGGCTTAAAATTACGCGTTTTATTCTTTTCTTCTTTTTATTCAAGTAGGATCCAGTGACCTGTAAATATCACAAAAACACCTTCAAGCAGTATGAAATGTGACAAAATAAAGATAAACATGGATATAAAATACGTATTAAAATGCATCAGTCAGTCAGGTTGGTATGTGGATTAGATGACATGACAATCTGGTTCATGTGATCGTCTCTGAGAGATCTTTTTGTGGAACTTAGAAATTCATCCTCAAGGTGCTCTTTTTGTTTTGGTGGAGACGGCAACTGGATCTGGTTTCTCGAGAAAGTATCTAATGGATGAAGGATGTGATCAAAGCCAATGGTAATAAGCCATCCATGTGAGGATCCACAGATAAATTTATCTTCAAGCTCCGGAAGCCTAATGCGGTGAATTCGTTGGCCATAAAAGCTAAAAAACCCTTGTGTTTGGGTACTTTGGTCATGATCGCTGAGCATCAACTAAGGGAATATTCTTTCTACATAGAGTGCCATAATTTGCATACTGCACTTGTATGTGCTTGGTCTCGTGGCAACGATAGCCTGTCGAGAACCAACCTCAACAACTCCTCTGGTAGCAGAGACCAATCGGCAACGGCACAATACGGCACAAAGTAGTACCAGCAATTCAAGAACAGAGGTGAAATTTTTTATAGTCTTTGTTTGTTTCACTTTTGAAGGCGAAGCAATGTCAACTATCTTCATGTTTATAGACGTCAGAATAAATAAGATATTTGACAGCTTAAATATTATGCTACCAGCGCCCAAGGAACTAGTCTTTTACAATGCTATGCATACATAAAGTCAATTCACTCAATTAGCTTTAATCTCCTCTTGAAACGCATCAAGTAATCAAGTACTTTTTGTACGCTTTGATATGGAATTTGCAGCCCTGATCCATTAGAGGTTTCCGCTTTATCTCCCCAAATTAAAGCTCATCATACAACGAGTTATTACAAGGCCAACAGCTAACATTTTGACAATAAGAAAGCCGCTGCCAAAATTATAATATGGCAACCATATCAAAGTTTATTGAATCCGAAACGTAATTATAGTTTTCCAGTGGAACCACGCTTTTACGGACTTTAGATTTGATGATGCTCGTAAATAGAAATTTCCAAGATCACGACACGTAGCGGATGACGTGTCGTCCACGTAAGCCTGCTAGATACTTAGGAGCTGCAGAGCTGGAATAGGTGTGATGCATGGGAGACATTCCTCGGCACCTCGCCTCCGAGGTTGCACCCGACCTTCCAGATAACCTTCCCGGAGCACATTTCCCTTCGGCTGACCGCCAGCCAATAGCTCATCTCCGAGCTATCCTATAGCTGAGACTTCTCAGCCCACTTGCTCGTTTCTGAGCTATACTATATTTGAAATTTCTCAGTGTCCCTGTCACGACCCGAAAGTGGCACGTTACCGGCACTTAAATCACGTGACATTTAAAAACGTCGACGCGGTCCAAATAAGCCGAACATCCGGAATCTAAACCTTTTTACGAAAATATTAGAGGTGGAGTTTAAAATAACCATTAGATGGAATCAGTTTAAAATGAACATTTAAGTCTAAACAAGTATATTTGAAAAACATCTATGACGTTTGAAAAATCGGCAGCACCTCCTTTGTAAATTTTGAATAAAACCCGACACAAGCATAATAATATAAAAAACATCCTAACGGAAGCTAGTTTCTATGCCCAAACGGCGGAGCAACCATACAGATAATATACGACGCTTAATGGCGTAGAAAGGAAAAGTGAAACAAGATCCACAAATATAAAAAGTCGACTCCAACAAGTGCGACGCCCACAAACACACAAACTTTAAGTCTCGCTTCTAAGTCCTCAATATACAAGTTCTAAGTCGATAGAGTTGTAACTAGATACAAAAGAATACACACACACACACACAAGTGTGGTTACGATACAACAGCAGCCCACTGATTGTTAACGATTCTGCGTGTTCAAGTTTTAGTTAAATACCGCAATCAAGACGGTTTCGCTCGTAGCTAGCCGGTTGAGTACGGGTCGTCCGCAGGGAGATGGGAATCTTTTTCTATGTGCTTTAACGAGTAAAGTCCAGTTTTTCAGATTTTGTTGTGATTAGTTAAGCGGTAAAATGATATGTAAAGAGAGCTTATTAGGGTTAGGATTAGGTTAGTTTGAGTTAGGAGTCTCCACATCTTTCGTTGCCCCTCTTAATATCGGTGTTACGGTAATCGGCAACAACGGGGATTAGCACGACTAGGAAGGAACTTGCGAGTATAAGCTAGGCTTTCCAACGCATAAGTTTTTCCTTTTGGTACTTGTCCGTCCGTTCTTGGCTCTTAGCCATAACCTCCGGTTAATTCAACCACAACCGGTCTCACTACGGAATCACCGCTATCATGTAGGATAGGGTGCCGTAAGGAGCGGATTGTGGTTCAATTAACGGGAGTCGAATTAAGCTGTTGGGCAAGGAAAGAGTGAGAGAGATTTCCTTCTCTCAAACTTCTCTTATCCTACCCTAACAAGTATTAAACTACTTACACATCATGATACGGAAAAATAAAACAAAACAAAAGAGGAAGATAGAAAGAAAGAGATTAGAAGATAACAACTAGCTATTTGCGACCCCACCTTGGCGAGGATCGAGCGTAAGCATCATAGTCGTTTTAAGGATAAAGAAAAAGAGAGAAGAAAGAAACAACACGAAATAACAACAACTAGTTAACAAATGAAAATTACAACAATTAACAAGATAATAAGACAAGCAAAAAAATAAACGGTTCTTCTTTATTCATCATTCTTCACTCACAAGCTCACTACAAGTTTAATGGAGAAGAGATGAGAAGAGGAAGAAGAAACACAACTAAACCTTACAAAAAAGAATACAAGATTATGGACCCTTTCCTTCTCAAAGTTCTGGGCTATTTATAGGCTGGAGAATGGAAATCTAGGGCAACCACCAGAACACATATGAAAAGACCCAAATACCCCCCAAAGCCCATGCTCTGACTCCACAGAGTGGCCGCGGATCCGCGGCCTAAGCCTCCCTATGCCGCGGATCCGCCGCACTCTGGTGGAGTTAGGGCATGGGATTTTTGGTGCTTCCCTGGTTTGCTGTGTACTTTATTCTGGCATATGTATTTTCTCAAATTGTCTTCACGATTTTTCCAGAATTTCTGTTGAGGGAAAGGTGGACTTTTTGTGGATGTTTTTGTCATGATTGCCTCGAGCTCCGCGTAGATTTCTTGGATCTTGTGCTGCCATTGAGCCTTGTGCATGAAAACGACATTGATTTGACATTTTGTCTCTTAAACTGGTATCTGGCAACATACGGATGAAGAGCGGAGACCGTGTTTTCTCAGTGGTTGGCAGGAACCCGGATTTTGTCGTGTTTTCCATGAATTTCACCGTTTTAGAACCGAGAACCTGTATCCTGCATTTTACTAGCAAACATGGCTCAAGAGTATCTACCGATAAGCAATGTGATAAAAATTGGGCGGTATGAAAATGCAAAAATCTGATATGAACAAATACCCCCAAACTTATCATTTGCTCGTCCCGAGCAAAGCCAATTTATTCACAAAAAATTTCCTAACTTCACTTTCGCAGGGAACGCGATTGCACTGAGCATGTGCAACAAGCCGTTAAACCTCTAGGTGTCCCTAGTAGGAGGAGTGTTGTCTCCTGGGGGTTTTTAGCGGATACTACCCACAAAATCCGGTCAAGTTGGTTTTGTAAAATAACTAAGATTCAAATCCTAAATTTGTGTTTTAGAAAATAACAATTCTATAATCCTAAGTCCAGATCATCGAACCTTTATTTTTCACACCTCACTTCTTATTTAACTACAGATTTTATATGTCTTTACGTGCAGTGCAAATAGTGTCGCTAAGTTCCAGAAGGATCGATTAAAGTTATCATGTCGCACACTAAAGCCTAGATAATAATTTTAAAAGGATCACATAAGTTTTATAAAGAGTTAAGCATTTTTCAAGTTTCGTTTTCCAGTAAAGTTTCAACTTCAGAATTTCTATCTTCCCTAACAGGAAACTAGGTCTTATTCTTCACTCCACCTTTCTTGTTTTCATTTCATACACACCTCTGTGAACGTGCAATAGTCTTTATCATAGAGTAAAACCTTCATATCTCCGCTAAATTTTTTTTTTATAAAAGTCTGTCTTTTATCAAGATTATTCTCACACAAAGAATCGTTAGGAATTTTAACTCGGAGAGAACACTTGCTTGACTTTGTTTTAATCTGGACTTTCTAAGCTTCTTAGCGAGCTTTGGGCCTATGCACCCAAACCAGTTGGTTTTAGGGCATTAGGTGTAGAAACACCCCAGCGGACTTAATTACTCAAGTTACCTAGGTCCAAAAACAAAAGACAGTTTGGCGTGAAAATCAGATGATTTAATACGAATGGAGATATAACCGGAAGTTCAATTATTTTTTTATTTTTTATTTTGGATAAAAGACGTGTTTAGTGGGTTTTGGTGTGTAATCATTCCAATCAAGTTTCGGATGGGTTATTTTTCAGACTTAGTTCCAATTACGGCATCAATAACATTCCTTCATATTTGCTTTACTTCATAAACTATTCTTGACATTACTTATTTCAGAACAAACCTATTTGATCCTCAGAAAATCATTTATCTGTTTAAAAGTTTTTAAACATAAAAGACTTGTCATCTAATTCCCAAAAACTCACGACACGTGTAGTGTGATGTAAAGACGTATATCAGTTATAGTTAACTTCAAAAGAGAGTTATCTTTCAGGTTTTTAAAATCTAAACATAAGATTTAGTTATTCCTATTTTTTCCAACAAAAACCGTCGAAATGTTGAAGTTAACTTCAAAGGAGAGTTATCTTTCAGGTTTTCAAAATCTAAACATAAGATTTAGTTATTCCTATTTTTTCCAACAAAAACCGTCGAAATGTTGAATCAGAGTTCTTCCACAAGCTAACTTGACAGAAAAGTTTTTATGTTTTTAGAAAATTTTCAGATTTTTATGGATTTTATGGATTTTAATATACAGATGCAAAATATACATATGAATGCGAAGGTAAGAAATGCGTACCGAGCGTACCCCTAAACTTAAACTGGACAGTGTCCTCACTGTTATTGCATGAAGAGATCATTTGAAGGGTCCAATTGTCGGTTAGCGAAACACAATTTTTTATTTGTTTTTGTTTTTAAAGAAAAGAAAAAGAATATACACAAATATATACAAAATGGTTTATACATACCCCCAAACTTATTTGGAACAGTGTCCACTGTTCTTGGCTGGATAACCGAAGTTTGGAGGTAGGCAGAGGAAGATTAGGCAGGGTAAACCGGCTCCTGTAAGAACAGGAGCTCCTCTGTTGGTTCGGCGCTAAGGTACGGTTTGCATCGGTGTCTGTTTACTTTGAAAAGTGAACCGTCCTTTGGATTTTCCAAATCCACAGCGCCCTGCGGATACACATTCCGCACAAAATACGGCCCTTTCCAGCGAGATCTGAGCTTTCCTGGATGGAAGTGAAATCGGGTGTCGTAAAGCAGTACCTGCTGACCAGGTACGAAGGTTTTGCGCAAAAGGTGTTTATCGTGAAACACCTTCGTTCGGTTCTTAACGACAACCGCGTTATCGTAAGCCTCATCCCTAAGCTCGCTCAGTTCGTTCAACTGCAGCTTCCGATGGCTGCCCGCATCCTCGAGAGACAGATTCAGCTCCTTTATCGCCCAAAATACGCGATGCTCTATTTCGACAGGTAGGTGGCAGGCTTTTCCGTACACAAGCCGATAGGGAGACATGCCAAGGTCGGTCTTATAAGCGGTTCGAAATGCCCAAAGGGCATCAGTGAGTTTCAGCGACCAATCCTTACGGTTCTTTTAAACCGTCTTCTCCAGTATCTGCTTGATTTGCCGATTTGAAACTTCGGCCTGCCCGCAGGTTTGGGGGTGGTAGGGCGTAGAGAGCTTATGATTAATGGAGTATTTCCGCATCAAGGCCTCGAAGGTTTTGTTGCAGAAATGACTTCCATTGTCGCTAATGATCGCTCGGGGGTGCCCAAAACGAGAGAAAATGTTTTCTTTAAGGAACCTAACGAAAACCTTGTTGTCGTTAGTTCGGCTGGGTATAGCCTCGACCCATTTAGAGACGTAATCAACAGCGAGAAGGATGTATAAGTTCCCGAAAGAGCTGGGAAACGGCCCCATGAAATCTATCCCCCAAACATCGAAAATCTCCACAACCAAGATCGGTTGGAGCGGCATCTCGTTCCGCCGGGATATCCGGCCCATGTGTTGGCACCGGGAGCAAGTCTTGCAATAGTCATGAGCGTCTTTAAAAAGTTGTGGCCAGTAGAAACCACATTGCAAGATCTTCTCAGCTGTCTTTCTGGGCCCAAAATGCCCGCCACACGCTTGATCGTGGCAAAATGACAGCACACTCTTGAATTCCTCGTCAGGGACACACCGACGAATAATCTGGTCGGGACAGTACTTGAACAAGTAGGGTTCGTCCCAGTAAAAGTGTTCTACTTGGGATAAGAAGCGAAGTCTGTCCTGACTTGACCATTCAGTCGGTAGTAATCCTGTGGCCAAATAGTTCACAATATCTGCGAACCAGGGTTCGCAAGATACTGTCAAGAGCTGTTCATTCGGGAAAACGTCGTTGATTGGAATTGGAAGCGAAGGCGAAGAAGGAAGTCGTGAGAGATGGTCGGCAACTACGTTTGCACATCCTCGTTTGTCCTTAATGACAAGGTCAAACTCTTGAAGCAAGAGGATCCAACGTATTAACCGAGATTTAGCATCTTTCTTCGCAAAAAGATGGCGCAGAGCAGAATGGTCAGTGTAGACAATGACTGGAGAGCCGATGAGGTAGGGCCTGAACTTTTCTAAAGCAAATACAACAGCTAAGAATTCCTTCTCAGTTGTTGTATAGTTGAGTTGGGCGTCGTTCAGGGTTCGGCTCGCATAATAGATTACGTGCGGCATCTTGTTGATGTGTTGTCCAAGGACAGCACCAATGGCAAAGTCGGATGCATCGCACATAATCTCGAATGGGTGCGTCCAGTCAGGTGAAGAAAGAACGGGAGCAGAAGTGAGTGAGCGTTTCAATGACTCGAATGCAGTCACACAGCTCGAGTTGAAGTCGAATGGCGTGCCCTTGGCCAGCAAAAGAGTCAAGAGCCTAGCAATCTTGCTAAAGTCCTTGATGAACCGTCTATAGAAACCGGCATGGCCAAGGAAGGCTCGGATATCTCTGACGCATCGGGGAGGAGGCAGATTGGAAATGACCTCAATCTTTGCTTTGTCAACCTCTATGCCATTTTGCGAGATGATATGTCCTAAGACAATACCTTCGCGCACCATGAAGTGGCATTTCTCCCAGTTCAAAGTGAGATTCTTGTCCTTACATCGGGTAAGGACAGCGTCAAGATGCAGCAAACACTCGTTGAAGGAATCGCTGAAGATGGAGAAATCATCCATGAAAATCTCCAGAAATTTTTCCACCATGTCTGAGAAGATTCCCATCATACACCGCTGGAAGGTAGCGGGCACATTGCATAACCCAAAGGGCATGCGACGATATGCAAACGTGCCGAAAGGACAAGTGAAAGTGGTCTTGTCCTGGTCTTTTTCGGCGATGGGAATTTGATTATAGCCGGAGTAGCCATCAAGAAAGCAGTAGTACTCGTGTCCGGCCAATCGTTCAAGCATCTGGTCAATGAAAGGTAGCGGAAAGTGGTCTTTCCGCGTTGCGGCGTTGAGTTTTCTGTAATCAATGCATACTCGCCACCCAGTTTGGGTGCGAGTAGGGATTAACTCGTTTGCCTCGTTAGTGATGACCGTGATGCCCGACTTCTTGGGGACAACATGAATGGGGCGAACCCACTGGCTATCAGAGATAGGGTAAATGATACCACTATCTAGACATTTTACGATCTCCTTCTTCACAGCCTCTTTCATGACTGGATTGAGACGTCTTTGTGGATCCTGGGCTGGTTTGGCATCATCCATCAGATGAATGTGATGCTCAACAATTAGGGGACTAATCCCCTTGATGTCCGCCATGGACCAGCCAAAAGCTTGCCTGTTCTGTGCAAGACCGCGAGAAGGGCTTTCTCTTGCTCGGGAGCTAGAGAAGCCGAAATGATGACAGGGAGGGTCTCGTTCTCACCTAAGTAAGCATACTTAAGGTGAGACGGCAAAGGCTTGAGTTCGAGCGTTGGAGGTGAAACGATGGAAGGCAAGATTGGTGCAAAGGTCTCGAACTCAAAGGACTCCAGCAAAGGTTCAAAACGAGTGTAGGCAACCGAGTTGGATGGTTCAGGTAACTCATCCGGAAAGTCGAAGGATTCAAACTCGGGTTGTGCGCGGCTAAGATCGTTCGAGAACGTGAAACACTCGTAGTCGTTGTCGGGCGCAGAAACAGCAGCAGGTTCGAAGAGAAACGCACTAGTGGAGTCAAGATTATCGTGATCAAACAGAAACTCCTCGAATTCACACTCTTCTGGGGTGATCTCCTGGATCAAGAAGACGTCTAGTATATGAGCATTAGGTTCGGCGGGCTGATTCCCCAACCTAAAAATGTTGAGTTCAATCGTCATATTTCCAAAAGAGAGGTTCATCGAACCATTGCGACAATTGATCACAGCATTTGAGGTTGCGAGAAATGGGCGACCGAGTATCACCGGAATTTGATTCCGGGGGTTAGCTACACGCTGTGTATCTAATACAATGAAGTCAACATGGAATATGAAGTCCCCGACTTTTATTAACACATCCTCTAGCTCACCCCTAGAATGGGTGATCGATCGGTCGGCCATTTGGAGAGTGCAGTGCGTGGGCTTCAGCTCTCCGACGCCTAATTGCTCGTATACTGAATACGGAAGCAGGTTAACACTGGCACCAAGATCTAATAGTGCGCGGTTGATGTTCTTATCCCCAATAGTAATTGAAATCGTAGGACAGCCAGGGTCCTTCCGTTTTTGTGGTAAAGATTGGGTAAGGGCATCACTCACAGCACTAGCCAAGAAAACTTTCTTTGGTACCTGAGACTTCCTCTTTTTCGTGCACAAGTCCTTTAAGATTTTTGCGTAAGACGGGACTTGTTGGACAGCATCTAAAAGAGGAATGTTAATATTAACTTGCTTAAATAACTCCAGAATCTTCTCCATTTGTGGATTTTGTTTGTTAGACCTCAATCGGTTTGGAAATGGAACATTTTGAAAATTGGTTGAGTCTAATGCTGGAGGAGGAGATTGTGGAGTTGGAACGGATCCCAGAACAGGTGTTTTCATGGAGTGAGAAGTGGGTCCATTCAGAGCAGAAGAAGAGGAAGGAGAGCATTGTGAAGAACGGAGAATAGGCTCAGAAGACGAGGAAGAAGAAGAAGAAGAAGAAGAAGAAGCGGCCGGGGTGTTGTTCATAACATAATATTGCATTTTGTATTACCCATTCTTATGCATTTTACAATAAAAACAGGTGCTTTTGACCCATGTCTGCTACATGTTACAGGTTACAGGTTGTTGGAGCAAAAACAGTGAAAAACACAAAAGACGACACAAAAGAAGGACTTTTGACCAACAATTAGGAGGATCTTAGTAAAGCCCAGCAGAAGAACGATTCACCATCAATAAGGCAACTCAAGATCCAAATTTGCAAGAAAGACGGGTAAAAGATCCATTGCAAAGAGTTCACTGAAATCTGGAATTACTGCAGAAGCCCAACTGATAAAAAGAATAAATAAACAAGAAGCCCAGAAGAACCAAAGAAGCCCAAAGAAAAATCCAATGCTGATCCCATCATTGGGCCGCGGATCCGCGGCCCAAAGCCCACCAAGGCCGCGGATCCGCGGCTGTTTGAAGCCCGTGCGCGAATGAAATTTTACCAAATTTTAGTGGCGGCTATGGAAAGATTTTCTGGGGGTATATTTGTAATTTTAGACATGCGGTGCAAATTGTAAACCTAGGGTTTCTATGTCCTATAAATAGAACCCAAGACCTTGTATTTTCTTATGCCTCTTTTCAATCAATAAAATTCAGAATTTCTGGGAGTAAATTTCAGATCCGTTCTTCTTGTTTGAAGGGAGCCGTCAACCTAGTAAGACTTTTATTTCTTTTAATTATAATGTCTTCTCATCCCCTAATGAGCGAGTAGTCTCCTCGCTTGTTAGGGTTAGCCTTAGGGAAAGGGTTGAGAGATGAAATCTCTCGCCCCTTTCAATACCACCTTCACCTAATGAATTAGAACTTCACGCATACGAGCACAACCGCTCCCTGCGGCATCCTACCCTTCGAGGTAACGATGAACCGTAGTATAAAGGGCCGGTTCCGCGCGTTTTCCGTGAGGGTTAGGATAATTATCAACAAAGGTAGGGTACAAATCTAGAGGAAGAAACATCTTCCCAAAAGATTTGTATCTACTTTATTGATAATTAACTTAACACCTAATAGATCTAAAAAAGGAAGGTATTGAAAGCGGTGAGGAAAAACATTAATTTCCAAAACTTCCCCTAATCCTAACCCTAGCAAGATTCTTAATTAGATTAATTAGATCCAGTCTTTAGATTTTTATAAACCAACCAAAACTACAAATAGAATCAACTCGTTAAAACACTTTAAAGAAATTTACCCGTCTCTGTGGATCGACCCGTACTCACCGGCTAGCTGCGAAGCGACGCCGTTTCTGATTGCGGTAATTACAGTTTTTGACATTAATCAAATGGCGCCGTTGCCGGGGACGGCGTAATATTTCTTTTTTGGGAATTTTCGGGTTGATATAAATTTTAAAAAATTATAAAAATATGAAAATATAAAAAATAAAAAAAAATAATCAAATTTGATCTGTTTGAAGGGTGTATCTTTTGGATCTTGCAGAACAGCGAAGAATCGTAGATCTGGAGATTTACAGAGGGTAAATCAGAAAAGTGCATATCAGTACAGAGGAAAAATTGGTAACAGAGCAGTGTAATTTTTTTTCAGAGAAAGATCAGCCTAGATGACCGCGCTTCCGCCGCATAACTAGGGCATCCACCGCGGATCCGCGCTCCTGATGACACGTCAACGCATCATTTTTGCACTGTTTGCTCTCTTTTCTTCTCCTCTGGAATCTCCCATATATCTCTCTGTAAAACGTTTTCTGCAGGATTTCTTTGCGTAAAAATCTTTCTCCCCCTTCTAAATAACAGATTTTCTGCAGGTTTCTTTGCGCCGCGCTAAAAAATTCTGATTGCAAGTGAAATTTTATTTGTTTTGCATAATTTAACCGGATTCTAAGGGGCTAATTGACCAAACTCAGATTGGGTGGGGATTTCATCACCCTTCCCAGGACCCCAGAAAACACCTAAAGCATTTTGCATCGACCACCTTTAATTAAAAAAGATTAGACTCAGACCTAAGGACGGCGAGCTCAATAGGAAAAGGACTAGGGTAGGCATCGGCCGTTTATCCTAACCGACATTGCGGTGTCTAGGCTAGTGGTTATTAATTAGGCCCACTGTAGTGGTGGTTCCTTCCCACTTACCTGGCCGTATTTGTCCGTGAAGAGGCGGTTTGAGATCTATTTCTAGCCCTAGTTAGGAGCTGTCTAGCAGACCTAGGCAACCCTAGATCTAGGCCTGATTGTGCATGTGTGGTTGACACATTGGTGTCACGAGTCCATTTCCTAAAACCGTCTTGCAAAACTCTTCAATAAAAAAAAATAAAGAAAAATCTTTTCAAAACTTGCAACTTGCCGCTAAGAAAACTTGCAAACTCACTTCCACCACTTCTTCTCACTGACGTTATCTTACCCCCACATTCTGTTTTTCTCTTTTTTCTGACTGCACTACCCTTTAGTGTATGTCATCTTGGACTAGGGATACTAACGCCCGATTAGTCCGTGTTTCGTTGGTACCGACCAACGAACCCTTCGACGAACCCTTCGTCGACGTTCCCTCCATCTCCTTACCTCCATCTTCAAATTCTTCTTTCGAAGGTATGTTGGGACACGACCCCAACTATACCTTACCGACGGGAATGATTCCACCTCCGCCAGGTGCGAATAACCTAAATCTTCCGCCTGTTGTAGCGCCCGCACGAGTCGCGCTCCAGGATCTCTTCTACCCCGTCCGCACTTCCTTACCTACATGTCTTTCACCCCCACCGGCGAATGGGGATAATTTTGAAATAAAACCACACTTCATCAATATGCTGCCTAAGTTTCATGGTTTGGAATCCGAAGATGCATATATTTTCATTAATAAATTCCAAAACGTTTGCGGCATGATGAAGACAACCCAATTAAGTGATGACGCAATAAGGCTAAGGGTCATTCCTTTTACCTTATGTGACCTAGCCGAGAAGTGGCTATACAGCACCGCATCACATTCCATTAGAAATTGGGACGAGTTTGTGAGAGCTTTTCTGAAAAAGTTTTACCCTCATCATAAAACTGCTAGAATCCGAAACGAGATTATACAATTTTCACAGCTTCCGTCCGAACCATTCTGGAAGTGTTTCGAGAGATTTAAAGACCTACTTGTTCAATGCCCTCATCATGGGATAGAAAATTGCAACTTTGCCAAACTTTATACGAGGGATTGAACGCAGCAACGAAGCAGTTGCTAGAAACAATATGTCAAGGTCATTTTCTCTCCAAGTCTAGCGACGAAGCTTGGCAGTTTCTTGAGGACCTAAGTGAGCAAACAATTCAGTGGGAGAGTACCAAGACCACATCATCTTCTTCAGTTGGTCAATCTAGGGCAGACATACATCAAATAGATATGTCGATAGCTATGAAGGCCGAGATGGCCTCACTTATGAAAAAGCTAGAAGCCATTGAGACCAAAATCTCATCGACTTCTCCTGCCCCTACTCTACCCACACGAACTGTTTGTGCTTGTTGTTCTAATCCATCACATCTCACCGAAGAGTGCCCTTATAATGCACCCATTCAAGGGCAGGATCAAGTCAATGCTGCATTCCAGCAAAGACAAAGAAACGATCCTTACTCTTCGACGTACAATCAGGGGTGGAGGAGTCACCCAAATTTCGCTTGGAACCAAAATCAACAAGTCCAAGGGAATAACAATTTTCAAAGAGCTCCTCCACAACAACAACAAGCACCCTTACAAACTCAAAACCAGCAACCTTTCCAACAACAACCTTATACAAATCAAACGAATAATTTGGTTCAACCTAATGATGATAAGGTTAGCTCGCTCGAGAAAAGTCTTGAAGCATTTCTCAAGCAAACTACAGATTCCGCAGCAAGATTTGAAAGTTATGTTCAATCTTTAATGAATAACAATGCCTCACATAATCAGAGTATCAAATCTATCGAGGCACAAATTGCACAATTAACTGCTGCGTTGAGCGAGAGAGAATAGGGAAAGCTTCCATCTCAACCATTGCCCAATCCCGGTCACACACAAAACGCATATAACAATCACAATGTGAATGCGGTGACCACGTTGAGATCCGGAAGAGAGTTGCAAAATAATGTGGAAACTAGTGATGACGTCCCCGCCGGTGGTTCTTCTTCCCCTTCTTCATTTTCTTCACTTCCTTCTTCACCTTTTTCTTTAGAGCCTATTCTGCACCCTTCACACGGCTCTACTTCTTCTGACTCGAACGGACCCATTTCTCACAACACGAACACATCCACACTGGGATCCGTTCCTACTCCACATTCTACTCCACAAACTTTTGACTCAACAAATTTTCAGAACGCTCCATTCCCAAACAGGTTGAGTCCTAATAAACCAAATACACAAGTGGAGAAGATTGTGGATATATTTAAGCAGGTTAGCATAAATATACCTCTCTTGGATGCTATCCAACAAGTCCCTTCATATGCGAAAATCTTAAAGGGCTTGTGCACCTCGAAGAGAAAGGCATCTCAAGTACCCAAGAAAGTGCTAGTGGCTAGTGCAGTGAGCAATGCTATTAACCACCATCAAACCTTACCCCAAAAACGAAAGGACCCCGGCTGTCCTACTATTTCAATCACAATTGGGGATAAGAAAATTAATCGAGCACTTTTAGATCTTGGGTCTAGTGTTAACCTGATTCCTTACTCCGTGTACGAACAATTAGGGGTTGGAGAATTGAAACCCACTCGTTGCACTCTCCAAATGGCTGATCGATCAATCATCTATCCAAGGGGTCAACTAGAGGATGTGTTGATCAAAGTCGGGGAATTCATATTCCCCGTTGATTTTATCGTTATGGATACACAACCTGTTGCTAACCCAAGAAACCAAATTCCGGTGATTCTTGGTCGACCATTTTTGGCCACTTCCAATGCCGTAATAAATTGTCGCAATGGCTCCATGACTCTATTCTTCGGAAAGAGGTCTAGTGAGTTCAATATTTATAAGATGGGAAGTCTGCCCCCCGTGCCTAAAACTAGTACACGAGAAGTTTGCTCTATTCACGAAATCACGCAGGAGGACTGCGAGCTTGAAAGATTTCTATTTGATGAAAACAGTTTTGACGCCACTAGTGCGTCCCTCCTTGAGCCTACTACCGTTGACACAACCTATACTGATTATGAATGTTTCACTTTTTCGGATGAAGACAACTCACAGCCCGAATATGAGTCGTTTGAATTTTTGGATGAGTTAGTCAAACCATCCGAATCGGTTGTTTGCAGTGATTTCGAACCTGTGTTAGAGTCCTTTGAGTTCGAGGTAGATTCCGCAATGGTTCTTTCGCCTCAGAAATTCGAACTCATGCCCTTGCCGTCTCACCGTAGATATGCTTACATAGGTGAGAATGAGACTTTTCCCATTATCATATCAGCCTCTCTAGCCTTCGAGCAAGAGAACGCTATTTTAAAAGTCTTACAAAATAGGCGGAAAGTTTTCAGTTGGACTATGGCGGACATCGAGGAGATCAGTTTCCTCATAAGTGAATATCATACACAATTGATGGATGATGCCATGTCAATAGAGGACCCACAGGGACATCTTGAGGGTATTGTGGTGAGCCAACTTCCTCCCTTAGAAGTTGAAATACCCCCATTTCTTTTAATAAGGTACGAGAATGTCAACACTCCACTGATTGCTGATCATTTACATTCTCGTATCGATGCATCACCATCACCTGTATATTTACCTCCACACCTCCCTTACCACTACTTCTATCTTCCCCAATTCTTTGCGGACCACCACAACTTATTTTTTCACCCACCAATATTCTTTACTGATAAATTTTTCAAATGGTTGGTGTTGATATTTGGTCGATGCAAAGTTTGGCAGTAATGTCTAACATAGTTTAAATGAAGTTTGGGGGAGGGTCTTTTTGTATATATTTTTGTTTTTCTTAACAATAAAAAAAAAAAAATAAATAAACAGGGGAGTATCGGTATTTTGACCCTCTTGGTTTAGCATGACAGTGAGGACACTGTCAAAGTCAAGTTTGGGGGTATGCTCGGTACGTCTTCTTCCTTCGCATTCATTTGTACATATTTTTGCATTTGCATACTTATTTGAAAACCTATAAAAATTTGAAAAATTTCAAAAAAAAAAATTATAAATAAATGTATTCAATTTTGGCTAATTTACTAGAGTTTGACAAATAGGTCAACTAGCTAGGAACAACTAGATCTTAGACCTTGTAAGTTAAAAACCCTAAAAATAACCTTCCTTAAAGTTTAACAGTAGAAAGTATATGCCTTGTAGTTTATTTAGAAATAGGCAAATTTTGGGTTCACTTTTTGGGCTAAGTCGAAACAAGGGAAGAGTATTGATGTTCTTATTAGAGTATAAGTTTGAAAAATAGTTCCTAGCTTAAGTCTAAATTCTGAAAATGTATACCCTACAAATTGCACATTCACGCACCTTAAAATTTGGAATAGTAGAAGAGACCTTGAAATGCTCTTGTCTAAAGTCCTTAGTATGAAAAAGTGTGAATAAAGAAAAAAAAATGGACACTGGTTTTTGTGATTATTTAAGGCTGCAAAAATAGAAAAATATTTAGCGAGGGTGCTTCATCACCTAGTGCCTTAGACCAACTGGTTTGGGAGTCACTGCTAAAGCCTTGGGTGTTGCAAAGACTAGGAAGTACGCTTTAAAGTGCAAACGCATTTTGTAATCGGTCGTTGGTTCCTCAAGAAGTATTAACGGTCGCATGAAGGATGTGTAAGCAAATTTCATTCACCAACTAATTAGTACTTTGGACAATGGACGAGAGTACAATTGCTTGATTTGAATTTCCAAGTGTAGGGGTGATCTATACACACACGTAGGGGTATGTGATTGGAATCTAGATAAGAGAAAGGAATGAAGAATAGAACTTGTATCTTTAATAGAGTTGATAGAAATTCCTAAGTGGAGATAAAACCCTAGAAGGAAAACTTAAGAAATGCCGAAAGCTAAGTAGATCTGCAGGATATATATAATCTTAAGTTAAATGATGAGGAAGTGTGAAGAATATGGGTGGATAATTTGCGAGTCAAAAGATAATAGAATTCCTTGTTAGAAAACCTAATTGGAGAACAAAAATCAATGGGCCAAATTGATAGGATTTTGTGGGTGTAATCCGCTGAAAACCCTCAGGAGACAACACTCCTCCTACTAGGGACACCTAGAGGTTTAACGGCTTGTTGCACGAGCTCAGTGCAATCGCGTTTCCCTGCGAAAGTGCGGTTAGTTTTTTTGTAGAGAATAAAACAATAAGTTTGCTCGAGGACGAGCAAAAGATAAGTTTGGGGGTATTTGTTCATAACATAATATTGCATTTTGTATTCCCCATTCTTATGCATTTTACAATAAAAACAGGTGCTTTTGACCCATGTCTGCTACATGTTACAGGTTACAGGTTGTTGGAGCAAAAACAGTGAAAAACACAAAAGACGACACAAAAGAAGGACTTTTGACCAACAATTAGGAGGATCTTAGTAAAGCCCAGCAGAAGAACGATTCACCATCAACAAGGCAACTCAAGATCCAAATTTGCAAGAAAGACGGGTAAAAGATCCATTGCAAAGAGTTCACTGAAATCTGGAATTACTGCAGAAGCCCAACTGATAAAAAGAATAAATAAACAAGAAGCCCAGAAGAACCAAAAGAAGCCCAAAGAAAAATCCAATGCTGATCCCATCATTGGGCCGCGGATCCGCGGCCCAAAGCCCACCAAGGCCGCGGATCCGCGGCTGTTTGAAGCCCGTGCGCGAATGAAATTTTACCAAATTTTAGTGGCGGCTATGGAAAGATTTTCTGGGGGTATATTTGTAATTTTAGACATGCGGTGCAAATTGTAAACCTAGGGTTTCTATGTCCTATAAATAGAACCCAAGACCTTGTATTTTCTTATGCCTCTTTTCAATCAATAAAATTCAGAATTTCTGGGAGTAAATTTCAGATCTGTTCTTCTTGTTTGAAGGGAGCCGTCAACCTAGTAAGTCTTTTATTTCTTTTAATTATAATGTCTTCTCATCCCCTAATGAGCGAGTAGTCTCCTCGCTTGTTAGGGTTAGCCTTAGGGAAAGGGTTGAGAGATGAAATCTCTCGCCCCTTTAATGCCACCTTCACCTAATGAATTAGAACTTCACGCATACGAGCACAACCGCTCCCTGCGGCATCCTACCCTTCGAGGTAACGATGAACCGTAGTATAAAGGGCCGGTTCCGCGCGTTTTCCGTGAGGGTTAGGATAATTATCAACAAAGGTAGGGTACAAATCTAGAGGAAGAAACATCTTCCCAAAAGATTTGTATCCACTTTATTGATAATTAACTTAACACCTAATAGATCTAAAAAAGGAAGGTATTGAAAGCGGTGAGGAAAAACATTAATTTCCAAAACTTCCCCTAATCCTAACCCTAGCAAGATTCTTAATTAGATTAATTAGATCCAGTTTTTAGATTTTTATAAACCAACCAAAACTACAAATAGAATCAACTCGTTAAAACACTTTAAAGAAATTTACCCGTCTCTGTGGATCGACCCGTACTCACCGGCTAGCTGCGAAGCGATGCCGTTTCTGATTGCGGTAATTACAGTTTTTGACATTAATCAGGTGTCGTCGTTGATTCGTTCGCCAATGTTGTTTTGCAGCATCCTTCCCGATCTCAATGTGGTCACGGCACTCACATTATGGTTCTGTTGTTCAAGAGCAACATGTGCATTATATGGGTGACCGGGATTTGGGAGTGGTTGGGACGGGAGCTTCCCCTTCTCTCGCTCGCTTAAGGCCGCGTTCAGCTGTGCAATCTGGGCCTCGATTGTCTTGATGCTTTGCCCGTGTGCGGCAGTGTGTTGCACTAAGGATTGAATGGAAGACTGGATGTTGGCGGTGGATTGAGTCGATTGTTTAACGAACGCCTCCAGACTTCGTTCGAGCGAGGAAACCTTATCGTTGTTTGACGGAACAAAGTTGTTTGGTGGAAAAGAATTGTTGGGTGCAAAGTTGTTCGTCTGATTCTGAAAAGGTTGGGGTTGGAAAGGCTGCTGATATTGATGTTGAGTTTGTTGTTGCGCTTGTTGTTGCGGTGGAGGGGCCCTTTGGAAATTGTTGCCTTGGAATTGATTCTGATTCTGATTCCAGGCGAAATTGGGGTGGTTCCTCCAACCGGGATTGTAGGTGGAAGAGTATGGATCATTCCTCGGTCTTTACTGGAATGCAGCATTAACCTGATCCTGTCCTTGCGATGGTGGATTGTAAGGACACTCTTCGGTCAAGTGGGAAGGATCGGAACAACAAGCGCAAATGGTACGAAGGGGGGGAACAGGGGCAGGAGCAGGAGAAGAAAATTTGCTCTCTATCGCTTCAAGCTTTCTTGTTATTGCAGCCATTTCAGCTTTCATCGCAATAGAGACATCAAGTTGGTGAATTCCTACCCTAGACTGACCGGTAGGAGTGGAGGTAGAAGAAGAAGAAGTTGGTCTGGTGCTCTCCCATTGTAGCGTTTGCTCCGCAAGGTCGTCAAAGAACTGCCACGCTTCCTCGTCAGATTTCGATAGGAAGTGGCCCTGACAGATGGTCTCCAACAACTACTTCGTTGCTGGGTTCAGGCCCTCGTATAAGGTTTGACAAAGTTGCCATTTCTCTATACCGTGGTGAGGACACTGAACAAGAAGGTCTTTGTACCGGTCAAAGCACTTCCAGAAGGGTTCAGAAGGAAGCTGGGAGAATTGATTGATTTCATTTCGAATCCTTGCGGTCTTATGATTCGGATAGAATTTTTTTAGGAATGCTTTAACAAACTCGTCCCAGCTGGTGATTGAGTGGGAAGCGGTGCTATACAGCCATTTTTCAGCAAGATCGCATAAAGTGAACGGAATGACCCGTAGATGTATAGCATCGTCCGACAGCTGGGTGGTTTTCATCATGGCACAGACGTTTTGAAATTTGTTGATGAAGATATAGGCATCTTCAGATTCAAGCCCATGAAAACGTGGAAGCATGTTGATGAAGTGGGGCTTAATTTCAAAGTTGTCCCCATTGGCCGGAGGAAGAGAAAGGCAGGTGGGAAGTGCAGAACGGGTGGGATAGAAACGATCCTGGAGCACGATTCGCTGTGGCGCTACAACAGGCGGTGGTGGTGGGATATTGGTCTCCGTAGGAGGTGGAGCCAATCCAGGGGTGGTCAAAGAGATGTTCGGATTAAATCCTGACATCGTGGAAGAAGAGGTTGGTGAAGGTGAAGGTGAAGATGTATGAACAGAATTCCGGTCAACGTCGGAGTTGGCCGGCAAAGGAAGGGGTGAAAGAGGAGTGGACGGAGTATCGACTTCGGAGTCGATCGCGTAGTCGGTAGCGACTAACGTAACGCAGACTAGACGGGCGCTAGTGTCCCGAGTCCAAGCGGACATACACTAAACGAGTTTAGTATAGTCAAAGCGGAGAAGGTGAGGGTAAGAAAACGTTAATGGAGAAAGGTGATGGGTGGTGGGTGAAAAAATGGATTTGGCGACAAAGGGCAAGTTTTTATAAAAGTTTTTGATTTTTTTTCTTTTTTCTTTTTGTTTTGATTTTAGAAAGAGATTTACAGAAATATGTACGGATATACGGCTTAAGTAATCACAAACAAGATATGCACAATTACACCTAGATCTAAGGTCACCTAGGTCTACTAGACCTGCTCCTGAACTTGATTGTCGAAGTTAAACAGTGTCGAGAAACGGGCTTAAAAATACACTGATCACGAGGCCAGGTAAGTGCAGAGATAAGGGGAGGTTGTCCAACGCTTTCGCGAAGTTCTTTAATTAAATAACCCTTTCTCTTTTGGCTGTTGCGCCGTTAACACTTTCCTAGACACCCCGTAAACAATATACCGTTAAGCGAGGTTCTAAACACGGTTTATCTTCTCCTAATGAGCGTGAAGTCCTTAGGGCTGAAGTCTAGTATTTTTTAATTTATAATGGACAATGCATATGCTTTTGTGATTTTTGGGGTCCTGGAAAGGGTGATGAAATCCCCACCCAATCTGGATTGGTTTCAAGCCCCTTAAGTCCGTATTAAAGAATGCAAAGCGGTAACAAATCAACTGCAAACAATTTTTATTTGCGGCGCAAAGAATCCTGCATAAGTACAGTTTATTGGAAGGGGGAGCAGAGTTTGCGCAAAGAAATCTGCAGAAAACACAATTTATTGGAGCCCAGAGGAGTGGGAGAGAGGAGAGAGACTTACAGAGAGAATTTGGCAGCCCAAAGGCACCAAGTGGCCGCGGATCCGCGGCCTAAGCCCTCTTTTGCCGCGGTTCCGCGGCAAGAACAGGGACTTGGGCTTCTGGGTTCTTGGTGTGAGCTCCTGTGTTTGTCCTCTGCTCGTATGGATCTTCTGAATTTTTATTTGCTCACTGTACCTGCTCCAGATCTTGACAGTAGACCGTTTGTTCCGTTTTGATCCGTCGCGGTGTAGCCGCGAAATGTGGGTCTATCTTCCCACGTCTTTGGCACTGTACTTGAACTCCGTCTTATCCGACGTCTTTGGCGCCGATCTTGAACTTCGTATTTTTCTGCACACTTGCACAAAAGCTAATCAAAAAAAATAACAAGATGGTTTTTTTTTTGATGTATATATTTTTTGTTTTGTTTTTCGGTTATATTCACAAGTTAACCCGAAATTACACAAGGAAATAAACTACAGTCTCCCCGGCAACGGCGCCATTTGATTGTTAACGATTCTGCGTGTTCAAGTTTTAGTTAAATACCGCAATCAAGACGGTTTCGCTCGTAGCTAGCCGGTTGAGTACGGGTCGTCCGCAGGGAGATGGGAATCTTTTTCTATGTGCTTTAACAAGTTAAGTCCAGTTTTTCAGATTTTGTTGTGATTAGTTAAGCGGTAAAATGATATGTAAAGAGAGCTTGTTAGGGTTAGGATTAGGTTAGTTTGAGTTAGGAGTCTCCACATCTTTCGTTGCCCCTCTTAATATCGGTGTTATGGTAATCGGCAACAACGGGGATTAGCACAATTAGGAAGGAACTTGCGAGTATAAGCTAGGCTTTCCAACTCATAAGTTCTTCCTTTTGGTGCTTGTCCGTCCGTTCTTGGCTCTTAGCCATAACCTCCGGTTAATTCAACCACAACTGGTCTCACTACGGAATCACCGCTATCATGTAGGATAGGGTGCCGTAAGGAGCGGATTGTGGTTCAATTAACGGAAGTCGAATTAAGCTGTTGGGCAAGGAAAGAGTGAGAGAGATTTTCTTCTCTCAAACTTCCCTTATCCTACCCTAACAAGTATTAAACTACTCACACATCATGATACGGAAAAATAAAACAAAACAAAAGAGGAAGATAGAAAGAAAGAGATTAGAAGATAACAACTAGCTATTTGCGACCTCACCTTGGCGAGGATCGAGCGTAAGCATCATAGTCGTTTTAAGGATAAAGAAAAAGAGAGAAGAAAGAAACAACACGAAATAACAACAACTAGTTAACAAATGAAAATTACAACAATTAACAAGATAATAAGACAAGCAAAATAATAAACGGTTCTTCTTTATTCATCATTCTTCACTCACAAGCTGACTACAAGTTTAATGGAGAAGAGATGAGAAGAGGAAGAAGAAACACAACTAAACCTTACAAAAGAGAATACAAGATTATGGACCCTTTCCTTCTCAAAGTTCTGGGCTATTTATAGGCTAGAGAATGGAAATCTAGGGCAACCACCAGAACACATATGAAAAGACCCGAATACCCTCCAAAGCCCATGCTCTGACTCCACAGAGTGGCCGCGGATCCGCGGCCTAAGCCTCCCTATGCCGCGGATCCGCCGCACTCTGGTGGAGTTAGGGCATGGGATTTTTGGTGCTTCCCTGGTTTGCTGTGTACTTTATTCTGGCATATGTATTTTCTCAAATTGTCTTCACGATTTTTCCAGAATTTCTGTTGAGGGAAATGTGGACTTTTTGTGGATGTTTTTGTCATGATTGCCTCGAGCTCCGCGTAGATTTCTTGGATCTTGTGCTGCCATTGAGCCTTGTGCATGAAAACGACATTGATTTGACATTTTTTCTCTTAAACTGGTATCTGGCAACATACGGATGAAGAGCGGAGACCGTGTTTTCTCAGTGGTTGGCAGGAACCCGGATTTTGTCGTGTTTTCCATGAATTTCACCGTTTTAGAACCGAGAACCTGTATCCTGCATTTTACTACCAAACACGGCTCAAGAGTATCTACCGATAAGCAATGTGATAAAAATTGGGCGGTATGAAAATGCAAAAATCTGATATGAACACCCACCTACCAAAACAATCACCGAAAAGAAGTGTGTGCTGCAAGCCACTGATAATCCTAGCGGTATGTCCTGCAAGAAACTGGGGCACAACGGAGGTAAGTTACCAACTCAGTGAATAAAAGTACATCATAAGCTAGAAATCGAAATGCACAACGATATCCTAGGTTATTAATATAGAACTATCATATCCCATACTAATATATATAAAATGCATAGGTACTAAAATGCAATACTATCCATCACGTAAACCCAAAATATATCATCTCATATGATATGATCCGTACCCAGGTATAAGTCCATAAAGTAGCCAAAAATATGTATGTAAAATCTCTTCTTAAAATAGCCACGGGATACGTATGCCACGGCATAAAAGCAGACGTAATAGTATGAAATATAATAGGTATCTTATTTAAGATATACGTCTTTCTGTTTAGTAAAGATTTTTAAGAGGTTTACAGTTTTAAAGATTGATGTGTCATTCTAAACATGTCAAAATAATGAGACTATAGCTCGTTTTAGAAACCCTTTTATATATATCAACAGGTAAAAAGGTATTCAGGTACTGTCCGCCGGATCAGTCTTGGTCGGCTATTATAACGCATAAACTATAACGGTATATCTCGAATGATCACAACACATCAATATATGGGAGTCCAACTTCGACACCCTAAATTCTCATATCTCTCGTGTCTATCACCGACATGCAAGTCATCAAATCTCTCATGTCCATCACCGACACGCAAGTCATCAAATCTCTCGTATCTATCACCGACATGCAAATCCAGATATCGTTGATACCGTCTCAACAGATCGGTCGCCCCTCGATATCTCTAGCCCCGGTCGGTATCTCCTGAATATCTGCTGTGCTCATATCTATCTTCGGTATCGAGTGTCCTCGTTAGGCTCCCCGCCTCTATAGAGGCTTTCCTGTCCCTCGGTCTCGACTGGGTCCACCATGTATCTGACTGTATACTCCCCCACTCAGTCCGGATAAGTAGCATGTCCATAACTGTATAGCTCTTCAACTCGGTTCGGAATAAAATCCAATCAGAAAACATAAAACTCATGGTGGATGTCAACTCATCGTATCCCGAAATATCAAGTAAGGAAGAAGAATAATTGCATATATCACTTTGATGATATATTATATATATATAGCAGCGTCCCATACCATTGATATATATCATCGAAAGTAAAAACATCATAAAACTCATAAGAATCAAATACGCATACCTAGGTTACTGGTATTCGCAATAACTCAGCAGGTAATAAATGCACAGTACGTAAGTATAGTCAGGCATGCAAACAAATGTAACGGTTCTATTGTGTCATGGACATACTAAAAATGTATAGTGTAGCATCTGCGTATGTGCTCGTGCAGCATGGTAATCATTAGTATTTGTGCAAGTGTTCTATAAGTGTTTAAAGTAGAAAGTAATTCTACCAATATCCGTAGCATATAATTACAATCAAATTTCCGGATATAGGGAATTCATAATGCCTCGTATCGGCATTTACATACACATCACGTGGTATAGCAGTCCTACAGTGTCATGGCAATACCAATGAGGTGTAGTGCAAAATATGCGTCTGTGCTCGTGCAACATAGTACTTATTGGTAATTGTGCAGTATTCTATCAGTGTGTTCGTATTACAGATAACGTATACAATCGGCAAGAGTATCGCATAATTATTAACGTAACTAATTGTTATGAACTATATCGTTATTTTTAAAAATGGAACGAAACATTATTTTGAAATAAGGAAGCTACATTAAGTTAAAATAGATATTCGTTTTGGAAAATAGTATCGCATCCTTGTCATTTATCATTTAAAATGGAAAAAGAATCATTGGTTTTTAAAAGAGTATATCCCACTCACACATTACGTCCCAAGTCAGGATAACTTATGACTCCACGAGTCCAAAGGAAACTTGGCCATATTCGGCACACTGTCCATACTATTACAAGTACAGTATGATCTCTCGTACTATATCCATCTAATACCATATCCATATCGTACGGATCTATCGTCACGTACGTATGTCACCATAACCATATATTAAAATATATGCACATGAATAATCTACTAGATATGAAATAACATCAATACCATTAGCTAAGTTATATAACATATCATTAACAACTAACTAGATAGCATAACTATCCTAATTAAATGGTTGCGGGGGTGTTATACGCCATCCACCTGATTTTCCTCGTAGATATAAATCTACCGACCCTTGTCGAGCTAGTCGAAGTCTACGTTGCTTTGTCCGTCCTCACCGCCTCGAAAACCTTCGCGATCGTACTTACATTCGTAGTTATAACATATCGGCGTAAATATCATATCAAAACCAAAACAATGAGCTAAGTACCCATAGGTTAGAACATATAGCTTACTTACTCCAAAAATGACCAATTACCCCTGACATTAACGTACGAACGTCAATATCTCATTTGCGGTACAGAAATACGAAAAACCGTATCGTAAATGTCGGAAACATAGATAAAATCTTATTAGAACACTGCCAGATTTCTCTATATGAAATTTGGGACAAAACAAACAATACAGCAGCTTTAATTATCATCAACTAAAGCTACAAAACAAAACCCAAAACACAAGCCTACAGAAAAACAGGCGGTGCCGGCCAAAATAGGGAAACCGCCAGGTGAACTAGAGAGGTTGGAGCTCGAGCTTTAGGTGTGGTCTCCTAGTGGTCTCATCATACCCTAGTTTTAGTTTTTCTAGTGGATTTACCTAGTAATTTTAGATTCAAATTTACACTCACAAATATCATAAAAGTTCTATTTTATGATATTGCTCACTAAAAACAGATATTTAAACAGAATAGAACCTACAAATATGGTGAGATATACCTATAAGGATGGTGCACAAGGGAAAACCAGCTCATGAATTGCATGGTGGAAGCTCCTAGGGGTTGTAGTGGCTCAATTTTGATGAAGGGACCAATGTTTTTCTCTTTTGGCTTGGTGAATACTTGGAAATTTAGTGTTGGAGCTTGAAGGAACCTATGGTTTCAGTTTGAAGAGCTCAAGAAATTCTAAGTGTTGTGATAAGATAATGTGGAGATATCATGGTTTATGTAGAGCAAACATGAGATGTCAAGAAAGAAGAAGGAGGTGGAGTGAGGAGGGTGAGTGTGAGGATGTGTTGTATATGAGGTTTTAATCTTAGCAAAACATATACCATACCCTCGTAAAATAAAACAAACCTTGTTAAATAAAATACCTCCATGTTACAAAACTCTAAATTAATGATTTAAAAGAAATAAAACACTTAGTACAATACTAAAATACCATTATCTTATTATAAAATCTCATGTTATGTTAAAATAATTAAAATATCATTTTTATGATATCACGCCTTTTCTCCATTTTTACCAAAATAATTACATTTTTGCGGATATAAATCCGATACCAAAATTCATATGCGATATCATTTTGTAAACTCATTAGTCTCATATTTTAAATTATAAATTAATATTTATAATTTTCCAAAATGTTACAGTCCCTGTTTAGCCCGGAGCACGGAGCCCGAGCGCCTCCGTAATGGCTCCGTGTATCTCGCCACGACGAGATCTCCGCCGCTCCACGTCCCGTATCCCATGCTAGTGTATCTCGCCATTAATGGGTGTATCCCGACATCAATACGAACTGACGCATGGGCGTAACGGACGACAAGAATCTCGTATCGGCTCGCTCCATGCTATCGCTATATAAACCCCTTTTCTAGACGACTCAGATAACTCGAACTCATTCCAATACGCCGCTATTCTATCCTAATATTCCTTAGCACTTACTTGATCGTCGGAGATTCTTACGGTGGTTTCCCACCTCGGGACTTCCCACCTCGAGACTTCCTTTGCAGATAGGCTGGCATCAACAACAACTTATTGAGATCCATACACTCAACCTGAAGGGTTACCTAGGACGACAGCAAGGTTTCGGAAGGCATTGTCCATGACAAATTCAAAAATTTGCCATTAGCTAACCCTAACTTTGAATTGTTAACTAGAAATCGACGGAATATCAAATGCAAACACTTTGCAATAAGAAGTGAGCAAGGAATACAACCTTTGTAGACCGATCCTTCACTTAAATAGCTTCATGTAGTAGTGCCTTCGCTGCGATCGTGAACTCCGGACTCTAGAGAGGCTCCCATGAAGAAACGAACAAGCTTGCTTCGATGTCTTCGAGGCCGAAAATGATCTACGTCGAGAAGACACTAACCCAAGCTATCTCTTCACTAACTATGTAATTAGTGAAGAAAACACCCTTTACTAAATGGCAAGTAGTAGAGGATGATGAAGTAGGAAGTGGGCTCAATTTAGAATTCATTTTCTCACATTTTATCTCATACCTCCATTAGAGATAGAAAGCTTTTTGGAAAGAAGAAGAAGAAGAAGATGTAATTCATCAAATGAATTATTATTAGGGTTAATAATGCAACCAAGGGTTAAGCATGTCATGCTTAACCCTTGTATAGAGTTAACCATGTGCTATGGTTAAAGGTTAGGTCAAAAATATCTTAAGCAAGACAAAGAAAATGGACAAAGTCAATGATGCTTACAAGCTTCTACAAGGTTTCAACAAATATCAATCATGACTATTATCCATAATATTTGAATTACTTAATGATAAACCCTAATCTTAACCCTAGCATGGTTTAACCCTCATTAACCCTAGTTGCATTTGTAACCTTGCATGATACATTTAACATATATCACATATATATCAATGTATCCAAAGTGAGAAAAGAAATCATAAGCGAGCTAATACTAGTTAATGTAATGTAATATATCAAATATATAATTATACATTAAATTGTTAAATCAACTCTTGATTTAATAATCCGGCTATATCACATATAACCGACTAATATCAAGTGTAACAACTTATCGAATCAACACTTGATCCGATAACCCGGCTATATCGCATATAACCGACCAATATCACAAATCGCCAGAATACAATACGGTATCTCATACTCGTATCAATCTCGGTCCCGCACATATCACATATGTGCTCCTACTCCATTTCGCTTGAGCCAGAAAACTCCTGTGTAGGACTCTAAAGACTCGTCAATACGTCGGCAGTAGGTGATGATCATATCAAACACCCACAAGCCGCAAGTGGTCTGCTAAACGTAACGGCCACCCAGGTATTGAGCGATCAGAAGATCAACAAGCAAGCCTGCTTGCATTCCTGTGAGTCCAATCAGTAACACTACCGTACAGTCCGGTCTCTTCGTCTGATATGTCGCGTATCTCGTCTAGGGGTGGTAAACGTTAGACCCTAGTAACTCGATAAGTCGTGTCGATATGAGGCTCATAACAGGTCAAGAAACTACTGATAACACCTACCAGTATATCTCTGAAGTAGCCTTGGCTAAGGACTTCCTGTTATAGCCAATCGAGCACAGCGCAACATCAACTCCCAATACCGGGAGAGACGAAACCCCTCCTATCGCTCATTGCCTCCATGTGACTCGGGACTGTACCCAAAAGCCACCGTTTTGCACGTTCTTTTGAACGTGGTAAGGTGGAAATCAAAGCACAGCGGGAATCACACAAGACTCTATGACGATCTCGGGTCTACAGACTAACCTGTACCAGTGTCACCAGAGAACTGCCATCTGACGTTAGGTATAATACCATCTGAGAGTTCTCAGCGAGTCCGTTCAGTGTACCCAGTCTCCACTGAGCACCCGTATACTATCTCTGATGTCAAACACCAATGGATATGGGATCATCCATCGCCCATCTACATGGGTCGAGAAGTTATACGCTAGTCTACTCTGGTATATCGATGCCCTGTCTCGATACACCGATGACTAGGAATATTTAAAGGATGTACTTAGAGACTACACTGTCCCCACTAGTATGATCTGCATCATAATCCTGGTAGTCAAGTACTCATCCTAAGGGTTTTATCAACATGTAACATAGAGACAATCGGTGTACATATTAAGATAAAGAGCAACCAGATAGCATACTATCATGTCGAGCAAGAAAGTGCTCCACATATATGTCCAAGCATCCACTACAATATACATCGTATGTACAATAATAGCCTCTACGGCATACATATCACTAACAATCTCCCACTTGCACTAGGGCCATCTGTTGTAGTATCTCATACCCAACAATCAGCAGTCGTTGAAGTATCTCATACCCAACCATCCCATAAAAGTCTCTACTGGGAAATAGGCTTTTGTGAGTGGATCCGCGCTATTGTCCTCTGTGTCTACTCTCCTAACCTCGATCTCCCTGGAGATCAACCATCTCCATGATCAGGTGATACTGCCTAAGAATATGTCTGGATCTCTAATGGGACGTGGGTTCCTAAGCCAAAACCACAACTCCATTGTCACACAATGGTAGGAACGAAATTCATCTTATGAACAAATATATATCCAGACTGCCTCTTTGGTAGCATCCTTGGTAGCAATGTATCCAGCCTTTATCATCTAGCATGTCACGGTATCTAGCTTGGAACTCTTCCAATATACCGTTCCTCCACTGAGGGTAAAGACAATGCCTGTGACTGACATTCAGTTGAGCTTACCACCCTGGAAGCTATCCAGTGATTCTCCCAAGGATCAATTGATACCATCTCACTACACCTAGTGAGAATCTAACATCCACTTAGATCTATCTCATAGATCAAAAACCCAGGATTTAGGAGGTATCACCTTGATCCTATATGGAGAATCCTTGTGATAAGAGGAGATTGACCGAGCGTAGTATAGGAAACTCCTTTCCTATCAAGAATATGTCATCCACATACAATATGAGGATCGCCACCATACTCCCTATTACCTTTTTGTATATACAAGGTTCATCTACCATTTTGATGAAGTCAAACGTTTTGACTACCACATCAAAACAGATGTTCCAACTCCGCGATGCCTGTTTTATCCCATAAAGCAACTTGCACACGTTTCCGCTGCTCTCACTGTCTACGAAGCCCTCTGGCTGTGTACTTATAGAGGCTCTCTTCTAAATCATTATTTAGAAAAGCAGTCATGACACCCAACCGCCAGATATCGTAGTCATGGTATGTAGGAATGGCAAGTAGGATCTGGATGGACTTAAGCATAGGGACTAGAAAATGTTTCATCATAATGCACACCTGGTTAACGATGAGAACCTTTTGCAACAAGTCTTAGCTTTGAAAGTCTTAACTTTTTTATGTACACCAAGTAATCTTCTCAAGATATACTTGCTCCTGATAGGGATTTAACCCTTCAGATAAAGCAACCAAAGTCCATACTTTGTTGGTGTATATGGATTCCATCTCAGATCGCTTAGCATCCAGCCATTCTCACAGAGTCCCCACTCCTGATAGCCTGCTTGAAACTAGTTGGGTCATCATCTCATGATGCAATCCCTGCTCCCACTTTCATAGAGAAAACCGAAGTATCTCTCAGGTGGGTGAGGAACCCTACCAGATCGGCGGAGAGGCTGAGGTTCGTTGGGAACTATTGAATCCTCCGGTTCTACCAAATCATCAGCTGTAGGTTGTATAGCTCGAACTTATTCCAGTTCTACTTCATGACCACTAATTTTTTCACAAGAAATTCCCTTTCCAAAAGGTGGCATGCTGAGAAACAAAACACTTTTTACTCCTCAGTGTGGTAGAAGATATTCCCTTGCGAATGCTTGGGATATCCAACAAACTTCCACAGAACCGACCTTGTCTCGAGCTTATCCGGATTTTGCTTTTAGACATAGGCCGGACAACCCCAAATCTTAACATCCTTAAGAGATGGGCTCTTCCCATACCATATTACATATGTAGTGGTAGGCATCTGATTTGATTGGAACCCTATTCAATAGGTATGCAACTTCTTAAGTGCATAACCCCTAAAAGGAAATAGGAAACTCAGTAGTACTCATCATAGAGCACACCATATCTTATAGGGTGCGATTGCTCCGCCCGATGTACCAACGTGCTGTGGTGTATACGATGGAGTAATGCCGAGAGAGAATCTCATTCTCCTTTAGAATAGTCCAGGAATTCCGTACTCAAGTATTCTCCTCCCTGATCATATCATAGGACATAATACTTATACCCAGTTTATGGTTCTCTACTTTTGACTTATATTCTTTGAATTTCTCAAAAGGTTCAGACTTATGTTTCAATAGGAATACATGTGCGAATCTTGAGAGATCATCAGTGAATGTAATGAAGTACAAAGAACCATTCCTGGCATGTGTAGACAGAGGACCAACATACATCATCATGTATCAATCCTAAGAGTCCACTAACTCTTTCTCTGTTTCCAATAAACGGAGCTATGGTCATCTTATCTTTGTGACATGACTGGCAAGTTTCACAAGATGTAAATTCATAATGATTTAAATATGCATCTTTATGTATCTTCAGCTAGTCGGGTCGCATTGATATGACCTAGTCTACAATGCCTCAAGAAGGATTCGTTCATTTCTGAACTCTTCCTCTTGTGTGTGTTCTGTACGTTAAGAACCGTGGTTTGATTTAGAACGTATATGCTTTTAGATAACGTGCCTGAACCGATCAACTTTTGATATAGGAAATGTTCAAAAGATTATCCAACAATACAAAATTATATCCTTCTTTACTAAATAAAGAGACTGATATGATATTGTATATCAAGTTCGGTATTTAATAACATTCGTTCAGAATCAATATATTTGGTAATACAGGAACTGCCAACAAGCTTGGCTGCAACACTTGCACCGTTTCCAACTCTTGAAACTTATCACCCATTCCCAGTTCTTCATCTATCTGTAGCCCATGTAACTGATTACATATGTGGGATCCTGATCCGATATTTCATACCTAGCACGTAAAGGATACTGAGAAAAAGTTCTCTGTAATGAACACACCCGAAGAAGATGCATCATCATGCACTTTAATCGTTTGGGCGGCATGGAAATCCTGGTAATCCCCTATTTCCTGCTCGGTCTTATAACAATTATAAGTTAGAGGGGGACCAACGTTCCCTAGCTCACTATAACAAGCGGGTTCGGTCAATACATCCATATTATTATCTTGATTAAGGAGTGACATGGTCGCTACCTGGAGAGAGAGAGAGAAGAAAACACTCAGCGTATGCTCTTGCAAGATTAGATTGGTTATTAATATATCTAATCAGGATGTCTCCCACTGTTTTAGTCAAATCTTCCTTCAAACCCTAAAAGGAAAGACTAGCCGGGATTAATTACACCCTACAAGTTTGCCAATCTTTCAGCCAGGCCAGTGTCGGTACTTTGAGGGAGGTTCCCCGTGCTTTCGCATGGACCTAATTAAAATAAACCTCGTTTTCCCAGGGGCGTAACCTCGTTAACACCTTTTTAGACACCTACTTGATCGGCTAATTGTAATGTGTAAAACTCTCTAAGGAATAACTTTTACTCGCAGTGGGTATCGGGATCCAACTATCTCATAGAAGGTATGCAATCTCATTGTAAATTTCAATACTTGAAATTCCTGATAATATTTTACACCTAGCATCCTATGACCTTGATGGAGGTCAACAAACCATAGTCTACTAGTCAAGTTCAACCCATACATTTCCTGATTGAATTAAACCCACCCGCACGACCCTTGATGGAGGTCAACAAGGTCGCACGACTAACCTAACTCAATCGCATCGTATGCTTATACAGATAAGCAAAAATAGCTACCGCACACTACGCCTTGACGGAGGTCAACAAACGTAGCACGAATACTATGAAGTACTTATCTAAAATGACGGAGGGCTACGACAGGTTTTTAAGAAAACCTTTTGCGTAATGAACTTGATATCTTATAGAATCAAATGATTTTAAATGGAGTGTTTTTGAGGCCTTTGCTAGTTTTTCTAAAGAGATCACTCCTGGTGAAGGGATCTCGGCTCTTTCCTCGTCGAATGAGGTGCGGGATATTTACAATACCACTATGTAAAGCATGAACTAGAAAAGCAATCAAAAGACAAAACCGAGGGTTGTAGCATCTGCCAGTTATTGCTAAAGAGGTCACTCCCGGTGAAGAGATCCCGGCTCTTTCCTTATTGAATAAGGTGCTGGATATTCTATAAGGAATACCGCTATGCAAAGTAAGAACTAGAGCTACCAGTTTTCGAAACAAGTTTCTACAACATCTTTTAGGTTTATTTTATTTCATTAATCTCATTAATGAAGTCCCATTTATTATGCTTCCCAAGCATCACATATGAAACGAAAGCAACAATATATATATATATATATATATATATATATATATATATATAATATAAGCATCCGTCTCAGAATATAAACAATGATCACATCACAGAATATTGCAGCAGAAAACAACATATGAAATATTAGATATACTAGAATTTCCTTGTTTTAAATTAAGCCAGTATAAAACACGGATTCCACGGTCGTGATGAATAGCCAATCCCACACCCCTAATCCCCTACGAGAGCCCAAGCAACCCTACCAATTCTAGAGTTAGGAGACCCGGTCTCAACACCTCGAGATGGTCTCCCACTGGACCCTACAACCCGGTTACTTGTGCTTCCCGTCTTGGGTCTATCCTAATACGGAAAAGTAAATAATATACAATGGTGACATCATCCTCAACCCGGAAGTGCCCCAATAAAAGAATATTACATACAATGAATTTTACATGAATGAAAATAAAAACTCTCATCTCACATAAAACCCCCGGCTATTCAAAAACACGACGATCCAATATAGCATATCACAGCAACACATAACATCACATGTCATCAACGTAAGTAAATATGCGTATCCCAATTGTCGTTGACATATAGCACCGAAACTGGCGATACACCACATATTACACTTACTGCCGCAGAAAAGAAAGTGAAAAACTACAATAGTTGGAATCCGCAACCACCTTAGATATCATAAACCCAACATATCACATATATTTGATTTCATGCCTAACCAAATGAATTCCTTAGACATCGTATGCCTAACAATTATAAACCCCGCATTTTACTCTCGATATTCAAAACACCTTTTAATATCTAGTCGGGCAATTCAACAAGATTCCCGACATCCTGATCGAATGCTCGTCGGAAACTTTAGTAGACGGCCGCACCCCCCGATGCCGTCGACGAAGTGTACTAAGGCGGAACACCGCTGCCGCGAGCACCCGAATAGATGCTTTTGGCGATGGGGTTCTCCTATAGTCACTTGGTCAGGGCTATGGGGCGTGGATATCTATTAAGTTTACCCGGCGAGTATCCGCATACTCTACGTGATTGCGATAGACTTTTGATCACATCAAAATCCCGTGGCAACCGATCAAATAAGATTAAATTGCTAGATTTATAACATTCAAATTAGTTATCTCATAACTACTTTTGGATTCCAAATATTGTATCCCATCATATAATATCCGGACGACGTTAAAATTTTTTATCGATTCATCAAAGTCCCACAAATTCCCGACAGCTCAACACTTGAGCACAGTTTTAGTAATACCCAGAATATGCCACAGTACCTATGCACCAGCCGTAGAAGGGTAAACCTAAGCCTCACTCATGTCGCCATGGAACTACGGCAAACCCTAGGGTTTGACCGCGGTTCTGCGATCCAAAAAGTCGAGTTAGAGTTTCATTCTTCTAGAGGGTTCATAGGATCACTTGCATGTTTTTCCGAATACGTTAAACTTGGAAAAATGAGTTTTTGACATTCGATCAAACTTTTTAGTTTCGCCTAGACAATATGTGAATAACCCGAAACAATGTTAAAACTACAAATACGAAACACTCTGAATCGCTTATAGTGTAATATTACATCACATGTAGATTAGCAAAAACAAACAACACCTGAAACACCAAAACCCAGATTCTGGAACACACAAAGAAAATTTAACCCAATCAAGCACAAAACGACCGGCGTCGCCGGAAATCCTAGGCGAGCTACCGGCCAAATTCCGAGCTCCTGGGGTAAATTTTCCAGTGTGTCCATGATGTATCACATACACATTCTGTACTTATTTAAAAAAATTTTTGACAACTTTTTGAAATCGACAGAAAATTAACTTTGAATCGTTAACTAGAAATCGACGGAATATCAAATGCAAACACTTTGCGATAAGAAGTGAGCAAGAAATACAACCTTTCTAGACCGATCCTTCACTTCAATAGCTCCATGTAGTAGTCCCTTCGCTGCGATCGTGAACTTCGGACTCTAGAGAGGCTCCCATGAAGAAACGAACAAGCTTGCTTCGATGTCATCGAGGCCGAAGATGATCTACGTCGAGGAGACACTAACCCAAGCTATCTCTTCACTAACTATGGAATTAGTGAAGAAAACACCCTATACTAAATGGCAAGTAGTAGAGGATGATGAAGTAGGAAGTGGGTTCATTTTAGAATTCATTTTCTCACATTTTATCTCATACCTCCATTAGAGATAGAAAGCTTTTTGGGAAGAAGAAGAAGAAGATATAACTCATCAAATGAATTATTGTTAAGGTTAATAATGCAACCAAGGGTTAAGCATGTCATGCTTAACCCGTATAGAGTTAACTATGTGCTATGGTTAAAGGTTAGATCAAAAATATCTTAAGTAAGACAAAGAAAATGGATAAAGTCAAAAATGCTTACAAGCTTCTACAAGCTTTCAAAAAATATCAACTATGACTATTATTCAAAATATTTGAATTACTTAATGATAAATTTAAACCCTAATCTTTACCTTAGCATGGTTTAACCCTCATTAACCCTAATTGCATTTGTAACCTTGCATGATACATTTAACATATATCACATATATATCAATGTATCCAAAGTGAGAAAAGAAATCATAAGTGAGCTAATACTAGTTAATATAATGTAATATACCAAATATATAATTATACATTAAATTGTTAAATCAACTCTTGATTTAATAATCCAGCTATATCACATATAACCGACTAATATCAAGTGTAACAACTTATCGAATCAACACTTGATCCGATAATCCGGCTATATCGCATATAACCGACCAATGTCACAAATCGCGAGAATACAATACGGTATCTCATACTCGTATCAATCTCGGTCCCGCACATATCACATATGTGCTCCTACTCCATTTCACTTGAGCCAGAAAACCCTTGTGTAGGACTCTAAAGACTCGTCAATACGCCAGCAGTTAGTGATGATCATATCAAACACCCACAAGCCGCAAGCGGTCTGCTAAACGTAACGGCCACCCGGGTATTAAGCGATCATAAAATCAACAAGTAAGCCTGCTTACACTCCTGTGAATCTAATCAGTAACACTACCGTACAGTCCGGTCTCTTCGTCTGATATGTTGCATATCTCGTCTAAGGGTGGTAAACGTCAGACCCCAGTAACTCGATAAGTTGTGTCGATATGAGGCTCATAACGGGTCGAGAAACTACTGATAACACTTACCAGTATTGTTTCCACCAAAATTTTGGCTCACAACCTGTTCCCTTATAAAAATAAAATAAAATAAAAAAAATAATAATAATAAATAATAATATAAAAGAATAATAAAATAAAAAATGAAGGGAAAAACTCCACATGCAAAGAATGTAACAAATGCCTCAAAGTCAAAATTCAAAAATTGAAGCAACGCTTCAGATTTCTTACGCTGCGCGCAGTGCGCCACGTGTCAAAAGCAGACACGCCAGCGCAAGGAGCGCTGCGCCCAAAATAGCGCATCCCTAATCAGAGCAAGGCTCTGTTTTAAAATTCAAATTTTAAAGTAAATGAAGCAACGCTTCAGATCACTTGCGCTCTGCACTGCGCGCCACGTGTCAAACAGTGGTGCGCTCTGCACTGCGCGCCACGTGGCAGTTGCGCTGCGCTCTGCGCTGTGCGAAACGTGTCAAGCGCAGGTGCGCTAGCGCAGTTGCGCTGCGCTTTGCGCTGCACGACACGTGTAAAGCGCAGGTGCGCTAGCGCCAATTGCGCCAGCACTGGAATCTAAATAATAAATTATTAATTAATTAGAATTAAAATTCTAGAAAAATCTTTCCAATCTTATTAAAATAAGAAAATTATCTTCTATAAAACAGAGATCTTAGGATCAAAGATCTAACGGTGGGGAAATATCCCCAGATCAATCAGAGAAAGATCTCTGTAACTAACTTAACAAATCAATTGGCCCTATATAAAGGCCCCTAGACTCCAAGTCTCACAGAGACAGAGAGAGATACAGAAGAGAGAGAACCCTATAAAAACTTTGAGAAAAACTCAAAGAGAAGAAAATGCAAGTTTTTGAAGAAAGAAGATCATCTTCTTCATCTTTAAAGCTAAAGAATTTGATTCTTGAAGAACAGAGATGAAAATACCTCACAAAAAGAAGAATCTCTTCTAAAAATATCAAAGATCTAAGAACAAGATCAAGATCTTCAATAAAAAGAAAAAGATCAGAAAGACTTAATTACAAATTTTTTTTTAAAGAAGTAATTTACTTCATTCACAGATCGTTTGATCTATATAAAGGCACAGCCTTTTGATGAGAATAAGAACCATTGGTTCTTGAATCTTGAGGTAGAACCTTTTTTGAGAGAACAAAGAACTTGTTCTTTGATCTTAATTTGATCAAGATGCGCTCTGTGCTATTGGACAGTGCCTTGCACTTTTGAAATGCGCCTTTGCGCTCCTTGGATTGGCGCACTGCGCCAGAACGTGCCACGTGTCAACCACAGACACAATCTGCGCTTTGCGCTTCTAAAACAGCGCATTGCGCTCTTGGAATGGCGCACTGCACCAGAGCGCGCCACGTGTCATTCACTGGCGCAGCGCACTGCGCTAACAAACTTGCGCTTAGCGCAGAGCGTGACACGTGTCACCTGCGCATGCACTAGCACATTGCGCTCTTTAATTGGCGCAAAGCACCTGACAAGCCACATGGCGCACTGTCAGACCACTAAAATGCTATGCATTATTAAAAAAGGGCAGAGCCCAAGTAAAGGTCTAACAGACCAAACATAAATTCTATGCATTGTTAAAGAAGGGCAGAGCCGAAGTAAAGGTCTAACAGGCCTAATATAAATGCTATGCATTTAATTACAGAGCCCAATGCTATGCATTAATAAAAGGGCCGAGTCCAAATAAAAGCTCAACAGCCAGAACAATAAAATGTTCAACTCATATCAACTGAGCCCATATGCTCATAAGCCTTCAAATAGACTTTAGTCCCAAATTGGACTATAGATCTCCCAACCAACATTGGTTCAAGGGTACATCTCTGACTCCTCTGATATTTGTCGTTGTAATCCTTCAACGTCTTCAGAGAGGTGATGTGTCCCGACAGCCATACATTCCACGAACTATAATGGACCACCATGTCCCTAAACTGGCAATCTACCGTAATGTCTCTAAACTAAATAATAGAGCCCAAATGCTCCCTTATTGGATCTAAATGATCTTGGTAAGTTGATCTTAGTCTGGAAATTAGACCAACGTATCCTTAACAAACGTTTAAGTTGATCTTAGTCCAAAAATGAACGTATCCTTAAACCCAAAACCCCAAACCCAAATCTAAGAAAATACGGATTTGGATTAATCCACGTTTTACGGACGACAACGTAAATTAGTCTCCGTATACAATCCACGGGCAACCACAAACAAAACAAACACCCACGACACGAAGTGACCATCTGGAGAAGGAGAAAGTTGCTACCGCGATGCGGTAGCGTAATTAACTGCAGGGGCTTGCGCCTGCAGGGAAGAGCGTCCCCACAATCAAAAACCCCTCGAACGAGGGGGAATCTGATGAAGTCTGCTACATCGGACGCATCCGTTTAAACCTTCGATATATGGTGCCATAAATCAACTTGGCATCTTCGGAGAGGTGGACGGATAGCACCTATTAGCATCTGCCCCGAATTTCAGGCAAGACGTCTATCGCGTCTTCGCCGCGTCTTTCGGAGGGGAACAGATTCTGGCACGCCCGGTGGGACCTTTTTCTCTTTTCACTCCACACTTCGTGTGTCGTGTTCGCGAACGAATCGCGGTTTGCTATGGTTTCCTGTGGATTCGAGGTACTTAGATTTGGTGTCTTGCTCCGTGCAGAAAACAGAAGATCAATGGCTTCAAACTGCACTACCTGCAACTGCAACTCTCACTCCGTCCTTACTGGAGGAGTGACTTATGGGCCCAAGCGGCCTCCCTGTTCAAGATGCCAGTGGAGAAGGTAACTCAAGCCACCAATGGATTATTCTTCGGGACCATACTCCCACCCATGAGCTTCAACGCCCCTGTACCGTCATAAGAAGCTCCCAAGAAGTCGGTATTCGATCGGCTTGCTACTACTGCGGCCCCTCTCAACGGGTCGCCCAACTCCACTACCTCGGTTTTTAACAGACTAGGCCAGAGCTCCAACGGGCCCATGAAGAAGCCTGCAATACCGGAAGGCGTTATCCTGAAGCGGATAGCTATCCCTGCTCCTAAAATCGCCAAGGCGGTTTCTCCTGCCAAAGGGTCGGTCTTCACAAGACTGACTATTTCTGCTCCCGTTCCAGGCGAAATTACCAAGGTTGCTTCCCCTACTCGGAAGTCTGCTTTTGATAGTTTGGTCGTCCCCATTCAATGGACATCGGTCTTTAAAAGGCTGATACCAGCGAATTCTGACTAACACAGAGGGCATGAGGAGGTCACCCCTACGGCTAAACCAACTCCAATCGCACGACATGCTCGCCGTCGTCACTGGCGCCGAGTAAGGAAGGGTGGGGGCAACTCCCCCTCTGGGTTAACTCCGCCAGCTCTGATGGTGGAAATCAATGCTGCTGTTTCGACCGGGAATAGCTTTGAACTGCTAAGAAGGGTGCGCAAAAACTCGCCAACTGCCGTATTGAAAAAATCTCCTACACCTGTGAATAATGTCCCAAAGGTGAAGCTGGAGCAGCCCCCCTCAACGGCTGTCCTCTAAAATTTACAAGGTCTGGCGTCAAGTCTAAGACTCCGTGATGGATCAAGACTATCTCCGCCGACAGAAAAAGATGAAGGTTCGGCAGGAGAAGGACTACTCTGTCAAGACACAAAAAGCGACAGCTACTTGGGTACCCACTACAACGGCCCCCTCAACTTCGACCGCCCACAAAAGAAGGAGGTCGGAGAAGATCCCTGTGTCTTTGGCGAATCGCAAGACCACTGAACCCAAACGCCCTAAATCTAGGGGCATGGTGGTCTATACTGTTTATATGGCTTCCAGAAAGGAGGAAAGCCGCGCTTCGACGGGTCACCGACCGCTCACCCGATCCGTGACAAAAGCCCAGGAGCAACAGCAGAAGCTTCAAGAGATGATGACTGCGATGGCCGCACTCACCGGGCCAAAAGAAAGCCCGGAAACATCATCAAAGCAGCGTCACGAATAAGAAACTGATGCTGACTTCCTTCGTAGAGTGCTCGAAAAGAAGGACAAAGAAGCCGCAGAGCAAGCGGCTAACATAAAGCGAATGACACTTCTCTTCCAAGACATGGTCGGGATGATGTTACAGCCGGATCCTCCAGCTGAAGACCTTCCGATCATTATTGAAGATGACAAAGGGGAGACGTCGAACCCTCCTCCGGCTCTTTCAGCAGCCAAGGAATAAACTATTTCCAAGGCCGCCCTAGATGACTATATTGCTCAACAAATACGAGTTCACCCGGCAAATGAAGCGGCTGGCCAAATTGTCAAGACCGGACGACCCTATTCGGACTGGTATGACCAAATAAGTTACCCGTCGGGATACACGATCCCCAAATTCCACGTATATAAGGGGACTGGAAATCCGCATCAGCATGTCGCTCAATTTAGGGCTCTGTGCGGCAACACCGGGGCGATGATAAGCTTTTGCTCCGTCAATTCGTCGGCAGCTTGTCGGAGACTGCATTTGAGTGGTACTCCGAGCTTCCAAACGACTCCGTCAAAACTTTCGCAGAGATGGAGTTGTTATTCACCCAGCGATTCGTGAGTGCTAGTGAACGCACTCCAATAATGGCGTTGATCAATGCAAGGGTGAAGCCGGGCGAAACTTGGGTTCAATATGCGATCCGATGGCGAAATCTGTGGTCAAAATGTGAGCAGCGCATCGAAGAAGCGCCAGCCGTGAGCATGTTCGTGGGTACTCTCGACCCTCAAGCGACCATCTCCCAATTCATGATGTTCTTCAAGCCGACCACTTTCCAGGCCTTGATTGACAAGCTGGCCCAAATGGACCAGATGGCCCATATGCCTTCCTCTTCAAAGACAGAGCCTTGGAATGAAAAGGGCAAAGGGAAAGCAACTTTCGTTGCCAATACTCAACAACGGCCGAGCAACTTAAAGCCGTTGTTCGCCAAAACAACGTGCGTCCACGCCCATCCCTCGAGGAGAGACTGGGACGTCCTTACTCGTTTCCCCAGGATAAAACGAGGAAACTGTTCGAGCTGGCAGTGCGCAACAAACTTATTAATCTGCCGGATCCAAAACGTCCGTTGCAGCCAGACGATCTCAAAAATCCTAATTACTGCCCTTACCATCATACAGTAAGCCATCCAATTGAAAATTGCTTCGTTTTCAAAGGCTGGATTGAGAACCAATACCAACAAGGAAAGTTCGCATTATCCGAAAACTGGAAGGTGGGCTCGCCACAGCCTCATGCTCCTAAAAAGGTGGATACGCCGGGGGCATCATGCTCAGTCATAGGGAAAGCCCCATAGACCGAGAAGTCGGTAAACTAGAGATTCGCCTCAAATACGGCGATGGTGGACCACTATGTCCTAAAATTGGCTGCGGACCGAAACGTCCTTAAACTAACAGTGGACCGAAATGTCCCTAAACTAACAACGGACCACTATGTCCTAAAACTAGCCGTTGACTGAGACGTCGATAAACTACGATTGCAGCGTCCCAAAGCTGATAAAAAAAAGAATAAAAATAAAAATAAAAATGGTATGTCCATAAGCAAAATGGGCATGGATGAAAATCCGAAAGAGCTCTGTGAGTAAAAACAGCAGGGCTACCGGCGAGTGTTTGTGAAAACCCAAAAGAGCGCAACCTCGTTATATATATATATATATAAAAGAGAAGAATGTAAAAAAAATAAAACGGTATGTCCATAAGCAAAATGGGCACATATGAAAACCCGAAAGGGCTCCGTGAGTAAAAACAGCAGGGCTACCGGCGAGTGTTTGTGAAAACCCGAAAGGGCGCAACCTCGTTTTATATATATATATATATATATATATGTATATATATATATATATATATATATATAAAGAAGAATAAAAAAAGAGAAAACAATATGTCCATAAGCAAAATGGGCACGGATGAAAACCCGAAAGGGCTCCGTGAGTAAAAACAGCAGGGCTATCGGCGAGCGTTTGTGAATACCCGAAAGGGCGCAGTCTCGTTAAAAGACACTTACAGGGTCCTCTCAACCTTGTGAGGAGAAACCACCTGCGTGAGATCCTTACGACTCACATGGGAGCAATACACTTAGGAATCCTCACGATTCCTAAGGAGAAATTACACCTGCGAGATCCTCACGACTCGTAAGGAGAACTCTCTTATGGGACCCTCACGGCTCATAAAATTCCCTCTGGGGGATGGGGGATAATCCGGGCTTACGGAGTTCAGTAGATCGCTCGGGTATGCCTCACTAAAACGGTGTCCGGGGATAAAGAAGTAAACTTATTCGAGGTACCGTATGACCCTCGGGAATCGTTGGATACATGGGATGACTTGAGGGAGATCCCGTGTTTCCCAGTGGAGGACCTATCCGAAGTCCCCCTCGAGGAAGGGGACACCAGCCGGACCGTACAGATCAGCTCCCTCCTAATCGGAGAAATTCGAAACAATCTTATCTAGTTCCTCCGAAACAATTCTGACGTGTTTGCTTGGACTCCTGCGGACATGCTAGGGATCGACCCTAAGGTGATCTTCTACAAGCTTGGAATTGACTCAAAAGCCCAGCCGGTCCGACAAAAGAAAAGAAGCTTCACGCTTGTCAAACAGAAGGCTATCGAGGAGGAAGTGGACCGACTACTCACAGCTGGCTTCATCAGGAACCTGGACTACTCGAACTGGCTATCCAATGTAGTCATTGTCAAGAAAGCGAATGGGAAATGGCGCATGTACGTTGATTTTACCAACCTGAACAAAGCCTGCCCTAAAGGCAACTCCCCGCTCTCTTGAATATATCAGCTGGTTGACAGCGGTCATGAGCTGCTGATCTTCATGGATGCATTCTCCGGTTATAATCAAACCCGAATGAATCCGGCTGACGAAGAGCTCACTGCCTTCACCACCGATCGAGGAGTTTATTGCTACAGGGTAATGCCCTTCGGCCACAAAAACACAGGGGCAACATACCAACGGCTGGTCAACAAGCTGTTCAAGCCACGGATCGCGAAGAATATGGAGGTTTACGTCAACGACATGCTCGTGAAATCCACCCTGTCCACAGGGCATACCGCAGAAATTGGCGAGACCTTTGAGGTCCTACGAAAGTACAAAATGCAGCTGAATCCAACCAAGTATGCTTTCGGCGTCACGGGTGGAAAGTTCCTCGAATTCATGGTCATACACAGTGGAATCGAAGCAAACCCGGAGAAGATCAGGGCCATCATAGACACGGCGACACCCAAGAGCAACGTTGAAATCATGTGGCTCACAGTCAGGGTGGTCGCTTTGAGTCGGTTCTTGTCTAGGTCCGGCGAAAAGTGCCTACCTTTCTTCAAAGCCTTGAGGAAAATCCCTGGGTTCGAGAGGTCCAAGGAGTGTCAAATAGCCTTCGAGCAGCTCAACACACATTTGACGACGCCACCTGTTTCCCCCAATCGGAGCAAAGCTCTGTTCAAATTCCGAGGTGGGAGATGAAGCAACGCTCCATCTTCCCCCAATCAGAGCAAAGTTTTGCTTTGAAAATTTAAACTTTAATAAATGAAGCAACGCTTCAGATCCTTTGCGCTGCGCGCAACGCGCCACGTGTCAGGCGCAGATGCATCAGCGCAGCGCCCAAGAAGGCGCGCCCAATTAGAGCAAAGGTCTATTTTAAGCAAAATTAAAGAAAGTAACGCTTCAGTTGCGCAAGCGCTGCGCTGCGCGACACGTGTCAGCGCAGATGTGCTAGCGCAGTTGCGCTGCACTTTGCGCTGCGCGACACGTGTCAGCGCAGATGCCTTAGCGCAGTTGCGCTACGCGACACGTGTCAGCGCAGATGCGCTAGCGCAGTTGCGCCGCGCTTTGCGCTGCGCGACATGTGTCACGCTCTGGAGCATTTGCGCCAAACAGAATTAAAATTCTAAAGAAATCTTTTCTGTTCTTGTTAAAACAAGAAGATTTTCTTCTGTAAAATAGAAGCTCTTAGATCAAAGATCCAACGGTGGGGAAAATTTCCCAAATCACTCAGAGAAGGATTTCTTTAACAAATTTAACTAATTTATGGGCACTATAAAAATGACCCTAGACCTCAATTCAAAGGCATCAACATTTTGTGAGAAATTAAACAGAGAGAGCTCTGAAGGATTGGAGAGAAATCCTCAAGAACAAAAAAGGTAAAAAGCCTTTAGAAAAAGAGAAAATTCTCTTATGAACAGATCATGGATCTAAAAACAAGATCAATGATCTTGAATAAAAAACAAATAAAAATAGTGCTTTGCACCTTTCTATGAACCTCTGGTTCTTTGAGATAAGAAAAACAAGAGAAACTTGTTTTCTTTGATCTAAATTAGATCAAGAAAGCAAACAGTGCTTTGCACTTATTTTATGAACCTTTGGTTCTTGAATCTAAAAGATTCTCAAATTTATAGTGTTAGTTATATGTATGCCCTAGAGGCCATTACTGTACATAGGATGTATATTGTAGTGGATGCTGGGACATATATAGGGAGGACTTTCTTGCTCGACATGATAGTATGCTATCTGGTTGAACTTTACCTTAACGTGTATACTGATTGTCTCTCTGTTACATGTTGGTAAAGCCCTTAGGATGTGTGCTTGACTACCTGGAGTATGATGCGGATCATACTAGTGGGGACATGGTAGTCCATAAGTACATCCTTCAAAGTCCCTAGTCGTGGGTGTATCGAGACGGGGCATCGATATACCAGAGTAGACTAGCGTATACCTTCTCGATCCATACAGATGGGCGATGGATGATCCCATATCCATTGGTGTTTGACATCAGAGATGATATACGGGTGCTCAGTAGAGACTGGGTACACTGGATGGACTCGCCGAGAACTCCCAGATGGTATTATACCTCACGTCAGATGGCAGTTCTCTGGTGACACTGGTACAGAGTAGTCTGTTGATCCGAGATCGTCATAGAGTCTTGTGTGGTTCCCACTGTGCTTTAATTTCCATCTTACCACGTCCAAGAGGGCGTGCAAAACGGTGGTTTTTTGGTACAGTCCCGAGTCACATGGAGGCAATGAGCGATAGGAGGGGATTCGTCTCTCCCGGTATAGGGGGTTGATGTTGCGCTGTGTTCGATTGGCTATAACAGGAAATCCCTGGCCAGGGTTGCTGAGATTTACTGGTAAGTGTTACCAGTAGTTTCTCGAACAGTTATAGACCTCATATCGACACGACTTATCGAGCTATTGGGGTCTGACGTTTACCACCCCTAGGCGAGATATGCGACATATCAGACGATCAGACCGGACTGTACGGTAGTGTTACTGGTCGGATTCACTGGAGTGTGAGCGGGCTTGCTCGTCGATCTTCAGATCGCTCAATACCCGGGTGGCCATTACGTTTAGCAGACCGCTTGCGGCTTGTGGGTGTTTGATATGATCATCATCTGCTGCCGGCGTATTGACGAGTCTTTAGAGTCCTACACAGAGGTTTCCTGGCTCAAGCGAAACGAAATAGGAGCGCATATGAGATATGTGCGGGACCGAGAATAATGCGTGTATGTGATACCATATTTCATTCTCGCGATGAATGTGTCGAATGGTTGTATGCGATATAACCTAGTTATCGAATCAAGGATTGATTCGATAAATCGATACATTGGATATTAGCCGGTTATATGCGATATGACCGGATCGTTAAATCAAGTGTTGATTTAATGATTTAATGTATAATTATATATTTGATATATTACTTTGCATTAACTAATATTGGTTCACTTTAGATGGATTTTCTCACTCGGATGTGCGCATTATATATGTGATATGATTTTGTGCACTTTCTTGTATCATGTTTGATGATACATGCTTTTTGGTTAAGTGTAAAGTATTAAACCTTGGTTAATGTAATGGTTAGGGTTTATTATTTGTTATTCATTTATCTTATTTAATTATCCATTTATTTTTGATAAATGAATAAAAGAAAAGAGAAAAGAATGGTGGCTAATTTTGTTTCATGTTGAAGCTTCTTGAAGCTTTGATCAAGTCAACCATTCTTATCTCATCCTTAACCCTAACCATTCCCACTAACCCTAGTTTAATCTCTACACTTGACCATGGTTTAGATTATGATAAGTTTTCATTTTCTTTTCATTTTTAAATAACTTATCATAACAATTATCATCTTCTTCTTCTTCTTCTTCAAGAAAGAAGCTTGCATTCATCAATGGTGATTGATGATAAAGAGTGAGAAATCCAATTCTAAATAGAACCCACTTCCTATTTCTTCATCCTCTACCTCTTGCCAAGTAGTAGAGTGTGTTTTCTTCATAAGTTTCTTGACTTGGTGAAGTCGGAGCTTGATTTAGCGATGCCTCGACGTAGATCATCTTCGGCATGGACATCGATGACCTAGCCCGTCCATTCTCCGATGAAGCCGATGCTAGAGCCCAGGACTTGTTATGGACAGCGAGGAGACTTCATTGCGGAGCTATGGAGGTGGAGAACCGGATCTACAAAGGTTGTATTTCCGTATCTCTTAATTAAGTGTTAACTAGTTTCTTTATTCGCCTAAACATCTAGCCGACGATCCGTATTAGGGTCTCTCGGCACCCATAAATTTTGAAATTGGCATGATCGATGCCTTGTGAGACCTCATTAGGGTGCCTAGGAACCCTACAGTGGTATCAGAGCCTAGCTAGAGCCTTAGGCGAAGTCTAGACGGAGTTTGAAGTCCGAACGACCCGAAAACCCAAACCCTAATTTGCTCTCTGGACAATTTTGAAAAACTGGGATTTTTCCAGATTAAAATTATTCAGAAAACTCAGTAAAATAATCTAAGAATTACTGTTTAAATTCTAGGGCTTGATTCATTAAAGGGGGCGCGGATCCGTGGCCTTACAGTAGGCTCAGGCGGCGGATCCGCGGCCCTTTTGTCGTTTTGTGCATCCAATTCTGCATAGTAATTCTTATATATTATTTATGGTGTTTCTGGGAATTTTTAATATTTATTCAAGAGTTGAATTTTCTGGAGTTGTTTTGGGGATTCGGTGTTTCGATCGGAGTATCAAATTTTGTCTGTGTGGCTTTCCGGATAATTTTTAGAATATGTTAAAAAGTTCGACCGGATATAAATACCCAATTTTTCCCCTGTCGGGAAATTTCCAAGTGTTGGATTTTTCCGTAGTTTAACGACGTTCTAAGTAGTGCAAGTAACGCGATGGTCCCTCTAGAAGACAACAAACCTTAACTCGATTATGTGACCGTCTTGAACTGCCCTTTGAACCTTCGGGTTTTGGGCAGTACGGCGTGCCACATGTGAGGCGTTGGCTTGACCCTTCTACGGCTGGACCGTTGGTACTGAGGCACGAACTGAATGTTGTTAGACTTATTTCATGTGTTGATCTGTATCGGGAAAACTTGGGTGTTCGATTGTTCGATCGGAAAGTTTGACATTTTCTATTTATCCGGAATGGGATACAATAATTGGAATTCACAAGTAGTTATGAGATAACTGAATGAATGTTATAAATGTAGCAGTTTAGTCTCACTTGATCGGTTGCCACGGAATTTTGATGTGATCAAAAGTCCGTTGCAATCACGTAGCGTACGCGGATACTCGCCGGGTAAACTTAATATACAGCCTCACCCCATAGCCCCGACCAAGTGACTGTAGGAGAACCCCGTCGCCAAAAGCATCCGTTCGGGTGCTCGCGGCAGCGGTGTTCCACCTTGGTGCACTTCGTCGACGGCGTCGGGGGTGTGGCCGCCTACTGAAGTTTACGACGAGCATTCGATCAGGATGTCGGGAATCTTGTTGAATTGCCCCACTTGATATCGAAAAGTGTTTTCGATTTTGAGACTAAAATGCGGGGTTTATAATTGTTAGGCATGCGATGTCTAAGTAATTCATTTGGTCAGGCATGCGATGTCTGAAGAGATTGCGGATTCCAACTGTTGTAGTTTTACACTTTCTTTTCTGTGACCGTAAGTGTAATATGTGATATCGCCGGTTTCGTTGCTATATGTCAACGACAATTGGGATGGACATATTTACTTACGTTGATGACATGTGATGTTATGTGTTGCTGGATATGTTATATTGGATCGTCGTGTTTGAATAGCCGGGGGTTTTTATGTGAGATGAGTGTTTTTCATTTTCATTCATGCAAAAACTTGTATGTAATATTCTTTTATTGGGGCGCTTCCAGGTTGCGGAAGATGTCACCGTTTGTATATTATTTACTTTTCCGCACTAGGATAGACCCAAGGAGGAGGGCACAAGTAACCGGGTTCTGGAGTCCAGTGGGAGACCAACTCGAGGAGTCGAGTCCGGGTCTCCTAACTCTAGAATTGGTAGGGTTGCTTGCCGCTCTCGTAGGGGTCTAGGGGTGTGGGTTTGGCTATTCATCACGACCGTGGAATCCTTGTTTTATACTGGCTCGTATTGAAAACACGGACGTCCTAGTATATCCAATATTTCATATGTTTCTTCTGCTGCGATATCTGTGATGTGATCATGTGATGTTCTGTGATAGATACAGTATATAGTATATATGATATATTATATAGGCGTTACTTATGTTTTACACCCGCGCTAGCCCTGCCCCGCTCTGCCGTTAGTTACCTAACCTAACGGTGCACGAGGGGACATCGAGGCGAATGCGGATGGCATAAGTGTACGTCGTATTTATCTGTGATGATTAGGTACTTAAATGATGGGACTTCATTAATGTGATTAATGAAATAAAAGAAACCTAAGATGTTGTAGAATCGAATTTCAAAATGAAACAGGTAGCTACAGTTCTTGCTTTGCACAGAGGTATATATGATATATCCTGCACCTTATTCGATGAGGAAAGGACCGAGATCCCTTCACCAGGAGTGACTCCTTTAGCAATAACTGGCAGATGCTACACACTCGGTTTGTCTTTTGATTGCTTTTAAGAGTTTTTGCTTTGCACAATGATATATATGATATATCCTGCACCTCATCCGACGAGGAAAGGACAGACGATCCCTTCACCGGGAGTGACTCCTTTAGCAAAACTAGAAAAGCCTAAAAAACACTCCATTTCAAAATTCATTCGATCCTACAACGATATCAAGTTCATTACGCAATAGGTTTTCAGAAAAACCTGTTGTAGCCCTCCGTCATTTCAGATAAGTACTAGTTAGTATTCGTGCTATGTTTGTTGACTATGTTAAGGCGTAGTGTGCGGTAGCTAATTAGTGCTTATCTGCATAAGCATATGATGTGATTGGATTAGGGTAGTCGTGCGACTTTGTTGACTATGTTAAGGGTCGTGCGGGTGGGTTTAATTCAATCGGGAAATGACGGGTTGAACTTGACTAGCACTTATGATTTGTTGACTATGTTACGGTCATATAGCTGCTAGGGGCAAAATATTATCGGGAATTTCAAGTGTTGAAATTTGCAATGAGATTGCATACCTTCTATGAGATAGTTGGATCCCGATACCCGCTGCGAGTAAGAGTTACTCCTGGGAGTGTTTTATACATTACAATTAGCCGATCAAGTAGGTGTCTAGAAAGGTGTCAACGGGGTTACGCCTCTGGGAAAACGAGGTTTACAGTAATTAGGTTCGTGCGAAAGCACGGGGGACCTCCCTCAAAGTACCGACACTGGCCTGGCTGAAAGATTGGCGAACTTGTAGTGTGTAATTAATCCCGGCTAGTCTTTCCTTTTAGGGTTTGAAGGAAGATTTGATAAAAAGAAGTGGGAGCAATCCTGATTAGATAAAATAATAACCAATCTATTCTTGATAGAGCGCACGCTGAGTGTTTTCTTCTCTCTCTCTCCAGGTAGCGACCATATCACGCCTTAATCAAGATAATAATATGGATGTATTGACTGAACCCGCTTGTTATACTGAGCTGGGGAACGTTGGTCCCGCTCCAACTTATAATTGTTATAAGACCGAGCAGGAAATTGGGGAATACCAGATTTCCCGTGCCATCCAAACGAAGAGAGTGCATGCTGATGCATTATCTTCGGGTGTGTTCATTATACAGAACTGTTTCTCAGTATCCTCCGAATCCAGGGTATATGATACCGGATCAGGATCCCAGATATGTAATCTGTTACATAGGGCTACAAAAGGGTAGAAAAACTGAGAACGGGTGATAAGTTTCATGAGACAGAAAACGGGGCAAGAGTTGCAGCCAAGTCTGTCGGTCACTGTCACCCTGTATTACCAATACATTGATTCTGAACGAATGTTATTAAATACCGAACCTGATATACCAAATCATATCACTCTCTTTGTTAGAAAAGAAAGGATATAATTTTGTATTGATGGATAATGTTTTGAACATTTTCTATATCAAAAGTTGATCGGTTCAGGCACGTTGTCTAAAAGCATTGACGTTCTAAATCAAACTACAGTTCTAAGTATACAGAACACACACAAGAGGAAGAGTTCAGAAATGAACGAATCCTTCTTGAGGTATTGTAGACTAGGTCAGATCGCTGCGACCCGACTGGCTGAAGTTACAAATAGATGCATATTTAAATCAGTTTGAATTTACATCTTGTGATACTTGCCAGTCATGTCACAAAGATATAATGACACCAGCTCTGTTTATTGGAAACAGAGAAAGAGTTAGTGAACTCTTGGGATGATACATGTTGATGTATGTAAGTCCCCAGTCTACACATGCCAAGACCGGTTCTTTGTACTTCATTACGTTCTCTGATGATCTTTCGAGTTTCAGACCTATGTTCCTGTTGAAACACAAGTCCGAACCTTTTGAGATATTCACAGAATATAAGTTAGAAGTAGAGAACCAAAATACGGGTATAAGTATTATGTCCTTTGATGTGATCAAGGAGGAGAATACTTGAGCATGGAATTCCTGGACTATTCTAAAGGAGAATGAGATTCTCTCTCAGCATTACTCCTCTGTATACACCATAGCACGATGGTATATCAGGGCGGAGCAATCACACCCTATATGATAAGGTGTGCTCTATGATGAGTACTACTGAGTTACCTTTTTCCTTTTGGGAGTTATGCGCTTGAGAAGCTGCATACCTATTGAATAGGGTTCCAATCAAATCAGTTGCCTACCATTCATATGTGATATGGAAAGGGAAGAGCCCATGTCTTAAGCTAGTTAAGATTTGGGGTTGTCCGGCTTATGTTTAAAAGCAAAATCCGGACAAGTTCGAGGCAACTGGAATTGTTCCAGCTATACAAACTACAGCAGATGATTTGAAAGAACCAAAGGATTCAATAGTTACCAACGAACCTCAGCCTCTCCGCCGATCTAGTAGGGTTCCTCACCCACCTGAGAGATACTTCGGTTTCTCTATGACAGTGGGAGCGAGGATTGCATCATGAGATGATGACCCAACTAGTTTCGAGCTGGCCATCAGGAGTGTGACTCTGTAAGAATGGCTGGATGCTTAGCGATCTGAGATGGAATCCTTATACACCAACAAAGTATGGCCTTTGGTTGCTATATCTGAAGGGTTAAATCCCCATCAGGAGCAAGTAGATCTTGAGAAGATTACTTGGTGTACATCGAAAAGTTGAGAATTTCAAAGCTAGACTTGTTAAAAGTTTGCATCATTGACCAGCTGTGGATAATGATAAAACCTTTTCAAGTATCTATGCTTAAGTCCATCCAGATCCTACTTGCCACGGCTACATACCATGACTATGATATCTGGTGGTTGGGTGTCATGACAGCTTTTCTAAATGATGTTTTAGAAGAGAGCATCTATAAGTACACAGCCAGAGAGCTTCGTAGACAGTGGGAGCAGCGGAAACGTGTGCAAGATATTTTATAGGATAAAGCAGGCATCGCGGAGTTGGAACATCTGTTTTGATGGATTAGTCAAAGAGTTTGACATCATCAAAATGGTAGATGAACCTTGTATAAACAAAAAGATAGTAGGGAGTATGGTAACGATCCTCATAGAGTACGTGGATGACATACTCTTGATGGGGAAGGAGTTTCCTATGCTACGCTCGATCAATCTCCGCTTATCACAATGATTCTCCATCAAGGATCAAAGTGATACCTACTAAATCCTGGGTTTTGGATCTATGAGATAGATCTAAATTGATGTTAGAATACTCACTAGTTGTAGTGAGATGGTATCAATCGATCCTAAGGAGAATCACTGGAAGTGTTCCAGGGTGATAAAGACGACTGAATGTCAGTCGCAGGCATTGTCTTAATCCTCTGAAGAGGGACGGTATGTTGGAAGAGTTCCAAGCTAGATACCGTGACATACTAGACGATAAAGGCAGGATACATCGCTACTTAAGATGCTACCAAAGAGGCTGTTTGGGTGCATATAGGTTCATGAGATGAACTAGGTTCCTACCATTGTGTGACAATGGAAGTGTGGCTTTGGCCAGGGAACCCCTGTCCCATCAGTGATCCAGACATATTCTAAGGCAGTATCACCTGATCATGGAGATGGTTGATCTCCAGGGTGATCGAGGTTTGGAGAGTAGACTCAGAGGACAACACAGCGGATCCACTCACAAAGGCCTGTTCCCAGAGAGAGATTTTTATGGGATGGTTGAGTATGAGATACTTCAACCACTGCTACAGATGGCCCTAGTGCAAGTGAGCGATTGTTAGTTATATGTATGCCCTAGAGGCCATTACTGTACATAGGATGTATATTGTAGTGGATGCTGGGACATATATAGGGAGGACTTTCTTGCTCGACATGATAGTATGCTATCTGGTTGAACTTTACCTTAACGTGTATACTGATTGTCTCTCTGTTACATGTTGGTAAAGCCCTTAGGATGTGTGCTTGACTACCTGGACTATGATGCGGATCATACTAGTAGGGACATGGTAGTCCATAAGTACATCCTTCAAAGTCCCTAGTCGTGGGTGTATCGAGACGGGGCATCGATATACCAGAGTAGACTAGCGTATACCTTCTCGACCCATATAGATGGGCGATGGATGATCCCATATCCATTGGTGTTTGACATCAGAGATGATATACGGGTGCTCAGTAGAGACTGGGTACACTGGATGGACTCGCCGAGAACTCCCAGATGGTATTATACCTCACGTCAGATGGCAGTTCTCTGGTGACACTGGTACATAGTAGTCTGTTGACCCGAGATCGTCATAGAGTCTTGTGTGGTTCCCACTGTGCTTTGATTTCCATCTTACCACGTCCAAGAGGATGTGCAAAACGGTGGTTTTTGGGTACAGTCCCGAGTCACATGGAGGCAATGAGCGATAGGAGGGGATTCGTCTCTCCCGGTATAGGGGGTTGATGTTGCGCTGTGTTCGATTGGCTATAACAGGAAATCCCTGGCCAGGGTTGCTGAGATTTACTGGTAAGTGTTACCAGTAGTTTCTCGAACAGTTATAGACCTCATATCGACACGACTTATCGAGCTATTGGGGTCTGACGTTTACCACCCCTAGGCGAGATATGCGACATATCAGACGATCAGACCGGACTGTACGGTAGTGTTACTAGTCGGATTCACTGGAGTGTGAGCGGGCTTGCTCGTCGATCTTCAGATCGCTCAATAAACGGGTGGCCGTTACGTTTAGCAGACCGCTTGCGGCTTGTGGGTGTTTGATATGATCATCATCTGCTGCCGGCGTATTGACGAGTCTTTAGAGTCCTACACAGAGGTTTCCTGGCTCAAGCGAAACGAAATAGGAGCGCATATGAGATATGTGCGGGACCGAGAATAATGCGTGTATGTGATACCATATTTCATTCTCACGATGAATGTGTCGAATAGTTGTATGCGATATAACCTAGTTATCGAATCAAGGATTGATGGATATTAGCCGGTTATATGCGATATGACCGGATCGTTAAATCAAGTGTTGATTTAATGATTTAATGTATAATTATATATTTGATATATTACTTTGCATTAACTAATATTGGTTCACTTTAGATGGATTTTCTCACTCGGATGTGCGCATTATATATGTGATATGATTTTGTGCACTTGCTTGTATCATGTTTGATGATACATGCTTTTTGGTTAAGTGTAAAGTATTAAACCTTGGTTAATGAAATGGTTAGGGTTTATTATTTGTTATTCATTTATCTTATTTAATTATCCATTTATTTTTGATAAATGAATAAAAGAAAAAAGAAAAGAATGGTGGCTAATTTTGTTTCATGTTGAAGCTTCTTGAAGCTTTGATCAAGTCAACCATTCTTATCTCATCCTTAACCCTAACCATTCCCACTAACCCTAGTTTAATCTCTACACTTGACCATGGTTTAGATTATGATAAGTTTTCATTTTCTTTTCATTTTAAAATAACTTATCATAACAATTATCATCATCATCTTCTTCTTCTTCTTCAAGAAAGAAGCTTGCATTCATCAATGGTGATTGATGATAAAGAGTGAGAAATCCAATTCTAAATAGAACCCACTTCCTATTTCTTCATCCTCTACCTCTTGCCAAGTAGTAGAGTGTGTTTTCTTCACAAGTTTCTTGACTTGGTGAAGTCGGAGCTTGATTTAGCGATGCCTCGACGTAGATCATCTTCGGCATGGATATCGATGACCTAGCCCATCCATTCTCCGATGAAGCCGATTCTAGAGCCCGGGACTTATTATGGACAGCGAGGAGACTTCATTGCGGAGCTATGGAGGTGGAGAACCGGATCTACAAAGGTTGTATTTCCGTATCTCTTAGTTAAGTGTTAACTAGTTTCTTTATTCGCCTAAACATCTAGCCGACGATTCGTATTAGGGTCTCTCGGCACCCATAAATTTTGAAATTGGCATGATCGATGCCTTGTGAGACCTCATTAGGGTGCCAAGGAACCCTACAGTGGTATCAGAGCCTAGCTAGAGCCTTAGGCGAAGTCTAGACGGAGTTTGAAGTCCGAACGACCCGAAAACCCAAACCCTAATTTGCTCTCTGGACAATTTTGAAAAACTGGGATTTTTCCAGATTAAAATTATTCAGAAAACTCAGTAAAATAATCTAAGAATTACTATTTAAATTCTAGGGCTTGATTCATTAAAGGGGGCGCGGATCCGCGGCTTTACAGTAGGCTCAGGCGGCGGATCCGCGGCCCTTTTGTCGTTTTGTGCATCCAATTCTGCACAGTAATTCTTATATATTATTTATGGTGTTTCTGGGAATTTTTAATATTTATTCAAGAGTTGAATTTTCTGGAGTTGTTTTGGGGATTCGGTGTTTCGATCGGAGTATCAAATTTTGTCTGTGTGGCTTTTCGGATAATTTTTAGAATATGTTAAAAAGTTCGACCGGATATAAATACCCAATTTTTTCCCTGTCGGGAAATTTCCAAGTGTTGGATTTTTCCGTAGTTTAACGACGTTCTAAGTAGTGCAAGTAACGCGATGGTCCCTCTAGAAGACAACAAACCTTAACTCGATTATGTGACAGTATTGAACTGCCCTTTGAACCTTCGGGTTTAGGGCAGTACGACGTGCTACATGTGAGGCGTTGGCTTGACCCTTCTACGGCTGGACCGTTGGTACTGAGGCACGAACTGAATGTTGTTAGACTATTTCATGTGTTGATCTGTATCGGGAAAACTTGGGTGTTCGATTGTTCGATCGGAAAGTTTGACATTTTCTATTTATCCGGAATGGGATACAATAATTGGAATTCACAAGTAGTTATGAGATAACTGAATGAATGTTATAAACGTAGCAGTTTAGTCTCACTTGATCGGTTGCCACGGAATTTTGATGTGATCAAAAGTCCGTTGCAATCACGTAGCGTACGCGGATACTCGCCGGGTAAACTTAATAGACAGCCTCACCCCATAGCCCCGACCAAGTGACTGTAGGAGAACCCCGTAGACTGAATCAATTTACAACCGGTTCGAGGGTACATCTCCGAACTCCTCTGACACCTATCGTTGTAATTCCTCAACGACGTCAGAGAGGTGACGGGTCCCGACGACCACTCATTAATATCGGAACGAAACGTCCCTAAACTAATATTGGACCAAAACGTCCCTAAACTAATATCGGACCGAAACGTCCCTAAACTAATATCGGACCGAAATGTCCTTAAACTAATATCGGACCACCACGTCCCTAAACTGGAATATGGACTACTACGTCCCTAAACTGGCGATGGACCGAAACGTCCTTAAACTAATGATGGACCACCACGTCCTTAAACTGGCGATGGACCACCACGTCCCTAAACTGGAATATGGACCACCATGTCCCTAAACTGGAATATGGACCACTACGTCCCTAAACTGGCGATGGACCGAAACGTCCTTAAACTAATGATGGACCACCACGTCCTTAAACTGGCGATGGACCACCACGTCCCTAAATTGGAACATGGACCACCACGTCCCTAAACTGGAACAATAGAGCCTCCAAATGCTCTTTTGCCGGATCTAAACAGTCCCGTCTAAGTTGATCTTAGCCCCAAACACGGCTAACGTATCCTTAAACATTCAAATGGATTATAAAACTCCAAATCAATTTTGGTTCAAGAGTACATCTCTGAACTCCTCTGACACCTATCGTTGTAATTCTTCAATGACGCCAGAGAGGTGACGAGTCCAGACGGCCATATAATAAATGGATCACCACGTTAAGTTGATCTTAGTCTCAAATCAGACCAACGTATTCTTAACGAACGTTTAAGTTGATCTTAGCCTCAATACGGCTAATGTATCCTTAAACTAAAAACACCAAACCCAAATCTAAGTAAATACGGATTTGGACTAATCCACGTCCTACGGGCGACGGCATTACTCAGTCTCCGTATACAATCCACGGGCAACCACAAACAAAACAAACACCCACGACACGAAGTGAAATTCTGGAGAAGAAGAAAGTTGTTACCGCGATACGGTAGCGTAATTAACTGCAGGGGCTTGCGCCGGCAGGGAAAAGCGTCCCCACAATCAAAAAACCCCTCGAGCGAGGGGGAATCTGATGAAGTCTGCTACATCGGCCGCATCCGTCTAAACCTCCGATACACGGTGTCATAAATCAACTTGGCATCTTCGGAGAGGTGGACGGATAAAACCATATAGCATATGCCCCGAATCTTAGGCAAGACGTCCTCACGTCGCGGCCGTCATTCGGAGGGGAACAGATTCTGGCACACCCGGTGGGACCTTTTCCTCTTTCCACTCCACACTTCGTGTGTCGTCTTCGCGAACCAATCGCGGTTTGTTAACGGTTGCCTTTAGATTTCAAGTTTACTAAGATTTGGTCTTTCGCTTGGTGCAGAAGAGGAATCAAGCATCGATGGCCTCAACTTGTTTGAAGTGCTCCAACTGCAACTGCAACTCGCGTCTGGCCTCAACTGGGGGCATAACCTACGGGCCCCAAGCGGCTTCTCTGTTCACCATGCCCGTGGAGCAGATTACTCAAGCCACCACGGGGCTGTTTTTCGGAACTATGCTTCCGCCAACAAGCTTCAGCACCCCTGTGCCCGTACAAGATGCTCCTAAGAAGTCGGTTGTAACGCCTTGAAAAGTCGTTTTGGTGTTTTCCTGAAAATCGGTGAAAATTCGGTATTTTTCCGTAAATCGTCTTTTTTTGTTATTTTGCAGTTTAGGCCTAATTATACCTAATCCGGATAGGTAATTGCTAGTTTTTAGTAGCTAATGAGTTACTTATTAATTTCTGGTCATTTAAAAATTTTCCCTATTTTTTTCAATTTTTAATATTATTTTAAGCCGGTAAGAAAATACATTAAATTAGCGATAAATACAAATTTAAATGGGCTAATTTTAAGCTTTAAAATCATGTTAATTAAAATCTAGTTGGTTGCTAATCTAAGTTAATGAGGTTACTTTGCTTAAGTGGCTTCAAATTTTGCTAATCTAAGTTAATTTAGCGTGAAATTTTGATTGTGTTTGCTAATTACAAAAATCAAGAAAGGGGTTTGTGTATGGAAATAGGTTTGAAGCATGGTTATTGTGTTGTAATTATAGTGTTGTGGCTAACTAGTTATGCGGTTGGATGTTTATGCTAGGTTGTAGTCTTTTTTGTCGCAAATCGGCGATGTTTGCACCAATTTTTGGAATGTAAATGCTTATTAGTTTTTATATAAAATTATGTGATGAATTATTTGTGATAACTTGATTATATTTTTAGCATATCCTATGACATTTAGGATGTGTGAGTGCGGAATTTTGTGTGATCGGGTTTTAGTTTTGCCGGGCATCCCAAAACGACGATTATAGTTAGTTTTTGTGATTTTCGTGTGTGTTCCGCGCACCCTGTGCACGTTGTGCCTAACTCGTGAACGTGGATATTTTCGTTTGGGATTTACGTCGTTTCATGATATGTAACCTTATGTTTTGTATTGGTGCAAATTCCAGGATCGGTCGCGGAGACTTCGGACGCGGCACGAAAAGGGAAAGCGGTGATTGGACGTAGCTAGTTGGGGATTCCGGTGAGTAGATGTAACATCTACGGGGGACTATCGTTAGATGGCGCAAGTCGCCCGATAGTTTTAGTAACTTAAAAAGATTCTTAGTGATGTTAGTAATTAGGGGTGTAATACTTGTATGATTATTTGCTACATCCATGCCTTATATTGACATACATATGCGAACCCATTCTATAGGACACCTGCACCATTACCAGGGTTTTTTTTATATGCAGCACTAGCACTATTCATGCATACACACACGCCCTGGTAATTGCCATGCCACGACACTAGATAACTTATAATCTAGAATATTGTCACCATATTTGATACTTAAACCTGTACTATTGCAATAAATCATTAAAATAATATTGTAGAATTGCTATTCATGTGCATGTATACCATTACATCAATTGTTCATACCTAGTTTATTAATCATACATTGCAACTTGGTTATTGATACCATATGCATTCATTATCATTGACATATGCACTTATGATGATTTCTTAAGATTTATGATATTTCTGGATTTCGGGGAAAGCCGCAAAATTTACAACTTATGATCTTTTAAAATATAAAAAGTTGTGGTTTTCTAGTGATGTAAAGTGTCGTCCACCATGAGTTTGCTGTGGTTTTCGAGATCCGTGTCGAGGAGTGGAGGAACCGTCACGGGTACATGGTGGGCCCGGTAAGGTACCCCGGGGCAAGAGGATCGTGTTGTTGACGTTGAGCCTGGCAGGGGATGGATTACCTACCGGTGACTTCATTTGGCACGGCGGATATCCATAGGATACCGACCGTGGCTGCGAGGTGATGAGATATTGATATTTGAGATGGGTCAGCCGGACAGCTGAGGCCAGAGATACTATGATATGGATACATGAGATTGAGACAGTTTTGAGGTGTCGATGCTGGACACAGATTCTTGTTGATTCTATTGGTATTGTGATGATATTTCAAAAGAGATTTCTAAAGGAAAAATATGATTTCTTATACTTACACATGCAGATCACGAAGTGATTCATATTGCATACATACCTGCTAGTATATTCATGTTGCATACATACCTGCTAGTATATCCTGCCATACCTGTATTATAGATGCTAGGATGCTTGTGTGCATGCTTGCGATAGCCTCTATAGATGTTATTTATTACTCACGAGTTGGCAACTCACCCCCGTTGTGCCACAGTCTTTTGCAGGTCCGCTCCGTCAGCACAGTAGCGGCGGCGCACCGCTTCTTTTGCCTCTTTTGCCTGGACTCGAGGCTTTTGCTCGTAGGTGAGTTGTATTATTATTTTGTACCACCTTGTATATTCTTTGTATCTAGAGTACTCCATCTACTGTATCTACCAGTATTGTTGTATATTGACATAGAGATGAGACTATGAGAGTTGTGGGCTTTTTATGCTGTATTTTGGGGTCGAGCTCACTTGAGTCGACATGATGTTTTACTTGTGCTTCTTATGTTTATTTATGCACATTGCTGATTTACATTGCGTGGGATTTATGACCGCCTTATGGCGAAGAGCTAGCTCCCGCTTGGGGAGGCCTTATCTGTTATATTCACATATATTCTTGTTGTACCCATTTTGGGGGCCAGTATTTACAAAGGAGACTCTGCCGAAATTTTCGGAAAAATTGATATTGTTTTTAAAAAAAAGGCTTGATATGACTTATTTGATAAACTCGCTTTCAAATGATTGGTTTTCCTTCACTCTTCTGCTTATTTGGTTTTAATTTCTGGGCTTTGGCTTACTTATTTTACGGACATCTTGAGACGTTTCGTAATTTAAGTGCCAGTCACGTTCCGTACCTTTCGGGTCGTGACAAAGTTGGTATCAAAGCGATAGGTTTTACCTTTTTGAGTGTAGGATGACCCGTGGTAGATGGAGTAAGTGACTTAAGCAGGGTAACGTAGCGTGCGTATGTCCGCGGCATACTTGCGATACGGTACTCCGCCTAGGTGACTTTAGGATATACTTGCTTGAAATTCCTTCTTCAATTCCGTGTATCTTATGATTCTATTGCGCCGTTCTTATCATCCTGTTCTTGTAACAGCCACTTTGCCGCCGAAGGCTACGAGAGCGCAGAGGGCTGCCGCCCGAGATGAGATCCGAGCAGGCTCGTCCGAGACGAGGACCGAGCAGGGTGGTATACCTATGCCTCGGGGACAGACTGATCCGCCTTCCCCAGGCCGCATGGACAGGCTAGAGTCTGGTATGGAGGAGCTACGACAGATGATGGGAGGTATGCAGGAGTTACGACAGATGGTGGAATCCTTAGTAGAGGTCAATCGAGCGCAGAGATCAGATATTACTCCCCCTGCGGTCGTTTCGAGACCGAGTCGGATTCGCACTGATATGTTAGCACCTAGGAAGGTTCGCAGAGGCCGTGGCGGATTCTTTAGGGGCCGGTTGTATCGCCTTCACCCATATGATCAGCAGCCATGGTTAGGATGTTTTTGGTGTGGTAGCCTGCATCATCGTATCAGAGACTGTCCGGCGAGACGACAGGGAGCAGCGACAGTTCTACATGTGACCCTACCACGATCACCACCCCCTCCTCAGAGAGCCTTACTTCCTATGACAGTCGATGCTCCCCGACAGTTCGATGCACCCAGAGGCCGTGGACGCGACGGTCCTATTCAGAGAGGACGAGGAGGTAGAGGCCGAGGTCAGCCAGCTATTGGTGGGGGACAGGCCCGAGCATTTGCTTTGACACCGCAGGATGCGCAGGCACCCAACGCCGTTGTGACAGGTACCTTGCCAGTTTGCTCTTTCGACGCACGGGTATTATTCGACCCAGGTTCCACACATTCGTACGTATCTACACACTTTGCACCGATGTTGGGCCGTGAGTCATCGTCGTTAGATCAGCCGCTTGTTGTTATTACCCTGGTAGGCGAGTCGTTTGTCGCTCGTTTTGTATTTCGATTGTGTTCCGTTCGTATCGGGGAGAGGGATTCGTCGGTTGATTTGATTCTCCTCGATATGTTGGACTTTGATGTGCTTCTGGGTATGGATTGGCTAGCCACTTGTTATGCTTCGGTGGACTGCCGTGAGAAGGCAGTCAGATTTAGCTTTTCGAGAAAGCCAGTCCTTGTTATTTAGGGAGACCGCAGCGTCACCCTTCCCAGCTTGATTTTGTCTCTTCGCGCTGGTCATCTCTTGCGGAAGGGATGTCAGGGATTCTTAGCCTATGTCTGTGATACTAGAGCTACAGAGGTTCCGTTGGACCAGGTTCCGGTTGTTTGTGAGTTTCCCGATATTTTCCCTGACGAGTTGCCTGGGCTACCGCCTGAGCGCGACGTTGAGTTCTGCATTGACTTGATTTCCGGATCGGGGCCTACTTCTATACCGCCTTATCGGATGGCCTCGGCGGAGCTTCGAGAGCTGAAGGATCAGTTGCAGGATTTGTTAGATAAAGGTCTTATTCGACCGAGTGTTTCTCCGTGGGGTGCTCCGGTCCTGTTTGTCAAGAAGAAGGATGGAAGTTTGCGCTTATGTATCGACTACCGCCAACTGAACAAGGTTACCGTGCGGAACAGATATCCGTTGCTACGTATTGATGATTTGTTCGACCAGCTTTAGGGTACGGGGTATTTTTCGAGGATCGACTTGCGATCAGGGTACCATCAGCTGTGAGTTCGACAGGAGGATATACCGAAGACAGCTTTCCGTACATGCTATGGCCACTATGAGTTTCTGGTGATGTCGTTCGGACTCACCAACGCCCCAGCTGCATTCATGGATTTGATGAACCGTACATTCAGGCCGTATCTTGACTTGTTCATCATTGTGTTTATCGACGATATCTTGGTGTACTCCCGGAGCAGAGAGGAGCATGAGCAGCACTTGCGGATTACGTTGCAGACTTTGAGGGAGCACCAGCTTTTCGCAAAATTTTCCAAGTGTGCATTCTGGTTGGACAGCGTCGGATTCTTGGGTCATGTGATTACGAGAGATGGCATATGTATAGACCCGAAGAAGATTGAGGCCGTTCAGCAGTGGCCCAGACCGACATCAGTTACGGAGATCCGCAGTTTCTTAGGCCGGCTGGCTACTACAGGTGATTCGTTCAGGATTTCTCCCGTATTGCTGCACCTTTGACCGAATTGACCCGGAAGGGAGTTCCTTTCGATTGGACGGAGGAATGCGAGCATAGTTTCCAGCAGCTACAGACTTGTTTGACTATGGCGCCGGTGTTTTCTTTGCCTTCAGGATCAGGCGGATTCGTGGTTTATTGTGACGCTTCACGAGTGGGGCTAGGGTGCTTATTGATGCAGCATGACAGGGTGATCGCGTATGCTTCGCGGCAGTTGAAGAAACATGAACAGAACTACCCCACTCACGATTTGGAGATGGCTGCAGTGGTCTTTGCACTTAAGATCCGGCGGCATTACCTATACGGCGAGTCGTGTCAGATATTCACTGATCACAAGAGCTTAAAGTATATATTTCAGCAGCGAGACCTGAATCCCAGACAGCGCCGTTGGATGGAACTAGTAAAGGACTACGATTGCGAGATTTTGTATCACCCGGGCAAGGCTAATGTAGTGGAGGATGCTTTGAGTAGGAGGCCCGGGGGTAGTCTATCTTGTTTGCGTGCAGTAAAGAGGCAGTCGTCGGCAGATTGACAGATTTTATGCGACAGCCGGGTTGAGTTCGAGTTCACTACGACAGGGGGACAGCTTGCGCATGTTCGTGCACGTCCGCAGTTACTTGACCGTATTCGAGAGGCATAGCCCAGCGATGACCGTCTTTCAGAGATCATGGAGCAGATTAGGCAGGGCAGAGATTCCGAGTTCGTGATCGATGATCAGGGAGTACTGCGATTTGGAACTCGAATTTGCGTACCAGATTCTGAGGGACTGCGGCGTGAGATTCTTGAGGAGGCGCATAGATCGACATACAGCGTTCATCCGGGTTCCACCAAGATGTACCATGATTTGCGAGATGTTTACTGGTGGGACGGAATGAAGAGGGACGTCACTGATTTCGTGTCGAGATGCCTGACTTGTCAGCAAGTCAAGGCTGAGCACCAGAGCCCAGCAGGAGAGTTGCAGATTTTGCCTATTCCGGAATGGAAATGGGAGCAGATTTCTATGGACTTCATTATGGGTCTACCCAGGACTAGTCGAGGGTACGACTCCATTTGGGTGATCGTGGATCGATTGACGAAAGCGGCTCACTTCCTGCCAGTGAAGACGACTTTCAGTTTTGCTCAGTATGCCCAGATATACATCAACGAGATTGTACGACTGCATGGGGTCCCGACGTGTATCGTGTCCGACCGAGGCACCCAGTTTACCAGCCGACTATGGCAGCGACTTCAGGAGGCATTGGGCACCTGTTTGAGTTTCAGCACAGCATTTCATCCGCAGACCGACGGCCAGTCAGAGCGGACTATTCAGACTCTCGAGGACATACTCCGAGCGTGCGTTTTGGACTTTGGTGGTAGCTGGGATCGTCATTTACCGTTAGTGGAGTTCTCCTACAACAACAACTTCCAGGATACTATTCAGATGGCACCTTTCGAGGCATTGTATGGGAGGAGATGCAGATCACCCGTCTGTTGGACAGAGCTCAGCGAGAGCAGTATTTTGGGGCCACAGCTTGTTGAGGAGACGACAGCGAAGATACAGTTGATTCGAGATCGGATGAGAGCGGCTCAGAGCAGGCAGAAATCGTATGCGGACAGACGCCGTCGCAGACTAGAGTTCGCAGTTGGCGACCATGTTTTTCTGAGGGTCTCTCCGATGAAGGGCGTGATGCGATTTGGGCGAAAAGGAAAGCTTAGTCCCAGATTTGTGGGTCCCTTCGAGATCTTTGAGCGGGTCGGCGCAGTTGCGTATCGTTTGGCTCTTCCACCCAGCTTTCCCGATGTTCACCCCGTCTTCCATGTTTCGATACTCCGCAAGTACCTTCACGACCCTTCACATGCGATTCAGCACCCGACAGTCCAGCTAGAGCGCGACCTTTCTTTTGCAGAGCAGCCGGTGGCCATCCAGGATCGGCAGGTGAAGAAATTGAGATCGAAAATTATACCGACCGTCAAGGTCCTTTGGCGTGGCCCGAGCAGCAAGGAGGTTACCTGGGAGACCGAGGACGAGATGAGGAAGAAATATCTCCATCTCTTTGAAGGTACGCGTAGTTATATTTTTAAATTCGGGGACCGAATTTCTTCAAGGGGGGAAGATTGTAACGCCTTGAAAAGTCGTTTTGGTGTTTTCCTGAAAATCGGTGAAAATTCGGTATTTTTCCGTAAATCGTCTTTTTTTGTTATTTTACAATTTAGACCTAACTATACCTAATCCGGATAGGTAATTGCTAGTTTTTAGTAGCTAATGAGTTACTTATTAATTTCTGGTCATTTAAAAAAATTTCCTATTTTTTTTTCAATTTTTAATATTATTTTAAGCCGGTAAGAAAATACATTAAATTAGCGATAAATACAAATTTAAATGGGCTAATTTTAAGCTTTAAAATCATGTTAATTAAAATCTAGTTGGTTGCTAACCTAAGTTAATGAGGTTACTTTGCTTAAATGGATTCAAATTTTGCTAATCTAAGTTAATTTAGCGTGAAATTTTGATTGTGTTTGCTAATTACAAAAATCAAGAAAGGGGTTTGTGTATGGAAATAGGTTTGAAGCATGGTTATTGTGTTGTAATTATAGTGTTGTGGCTAACTAGTTATACGGTTGGATGTTTATGCTAGGTTGTAGTCTTTTTTGTCGCAAATCGGCGATATTTGCACCGATTTTTGGAATGTAAATGCTTACTAGTTTTTATATAAAATTATGTGATGAATTATTTGTGATAACTTGATTATATTTTTAGCATATCCTATGACATTTAGGATGTGTGAGTGCGGAATTTTGTGTGATCGGGTTTTAGTTTTGCCGGGCATCCCAAAACGACGATTATAGTTAGTTTTTGTGATTTTCGTGTGTGTTCCGCGCACCCTGTGCACGTTGTGCCTAACTCGTGAACGTGGATATTTTCGTTTGGGATTTGCATCGTTTCATGATATGTAACCTTATGTTTTGTATTGGTGCAAATTCCAGGATCGGTCGCGGAGACTTCGGACGCGGCACGAAAAGGGAAAGCGGTGATTGGACGTAGCTAGCTGGGGATTCCGGTGAGTAGATGTAACATCTACAGGGGACTATCGTTGGATGGCGCAAGTCGCCCGATAGTTTTAGTAACTTAAAAAGATTCTTAGTGATGTTAGTAATTAGGGGTGTAATACCTGTATGATTATTTGCTACATCCATGCCTTATATTGACATACATATACGAACCCATTCTATAGGACACCTGCACCATTACTAGGGTTTTTTTTATATGCAGCACTAGCACTATTCATGCATACACACACGCCCTGGTAATTGCCATGCCACGACACTAGATAACTTATAATCTAGAATATTGTCACCATATTTGATACTTAAACCTGTACTATTGCAATAAATCATTAAAATAACTGTTAGTGTATATGCCCTAGAGGCCATTACTGTATCATACTGGTTTGTATATTACTTAATGGAAGCTTGGGATATTCACCTTGTATATACAATCTTGCTCAAAATAGTAGTATGCTACTTGGTTTGTTTCTACTTCAATGTGTACATGTGTTTATTTTATCATATCACCTATACGCATTAGTGAAGCCCTTAGGATCTTTGCTTGATTACCAGCGTTGTGATGGCAGTCACACTAGTGGGGGCTGGGTAATCTATAAGCACATCCTTATACAGGTCCCTAGTCGCAGGACTATCGAGACAGGGCATTGATACTCCGGAGTAGACTGGCGCATGCGCTTCTCATCCCAGTGTGGGAGACGGTCTGTCCCACAGCCGTCAGTACGTCGTACTTGAGATAGTATGCGGGTGCTCGTTAGGTTACGAGTACACTGGACAGGACTCGTCGGGAACTGACAAGTTGGTATTATACCTATCGTCAGTTATCAGTTCCCAGGTGACATGAGTACAGTTTAGTCCGCTGACTTGACACTGGCACTTCGCCTCGAGTGTGTTCCCACTGTATTTTGATTACTACCCTACCACGGCTCAAAGGAGTCGTGCAAACAGGTGGTAGTTGGGTGCAGTCCCGAAGCACTTGGAGGCAGTGACGGTTAGACAGGATTCGTCTCTCCCGGTATTGGGGGTTGACATCGCGCTGTGTCTAGGAGAGCCATTACACGAGTAGTCCCTGGCCAGGGGAAGCGAGATATACTGGTAGGCTTCCAGTGTTATCTCAGGGTGTTTTGGGCTTCACTCCGACACGACTTGTACCGCTATTAGGGGACTGACGTTTACCGCCCCCTAGGCCCGACATGCGATGTATCAGACGAACAGACCGGACTGTACGGAGACTGTCACATTCAGACTCAGTAGGAGTTCAGATGGGGTTCACCTCGTCAGTCTTCTTATCGGCATCTACCTGGGGATCGTTACGCACATCTAGTGCCGCTTGCGGTCTGTGGTTAAACCCACTGCCAGCGTAGTGTCGAGTTTTTAGAGTCCCACACAGAGGGCTATTCGCCTCTGGGCAAAACTGAGTAGAGGTCGCATGGTTTTGCGACAGGGTTAGTTCTCATCCGCGCACTTGTGCACGCAGATATTACTAGCAGGCTCTGGTTTGAGCCAGATACTGGTATATGTTTTGGGGTTGATTTTATCTCATAGTATTCATGTTTCTCGGAACAAGAATGCGGGTGTGTATACACAGTTGATTGATGCGGAGGAAGAGGATTTTCATTAGGGTTTCGAAACGGGTGCGTATGCACAGTTGACAGTCGTCTTTTTCCAAACCCTAATGGATTTATGATATATCAATTAATAATATTAATTAAATGAAATTGTGTCATGGTTGGTTTTGTTGACTTGTTGACCAAGGTTGACTAGTTGACCATAGTTGAAAGTTTGACCATCATCATTACATATCAAAGATGCTCTTTGATTCTAGCAAAATCATTTAATGTGTGTAATGATAATGGTCATTCCAAACCATCCATCAACTATTTCATTTACATTATTATTATTATTTTTGATAATTCATTTCTTATTATGTTATGGTTGTAAAATGAAAAGCTCTCATTCTATCATAACTCTTCTCTCTCCTCTCTTCTTCTTCCTCCTCCTCTAGTTCAAGGAGCTCCCTTCTCATGTGTTGAGAATCCATCTCCTTGAGATAAAAACACCCCAAAGCCACTCTTTACTCACTCTAGGGTTAGAGGTTTAGCAAGCCAAAGATCCTAGTTCACTCAAAGTTCGAGAAAGAGCCCGAAGGTCGAACCCTCAGGTGGATCCATCTTTGACGGAAGAAGGCGACGAGGAAAGCACCATCAACCCCTACAAAGGTTTCAAGAAGAAGGAGTTCAAGTTAGGTATAACCTCTTTTCCGAGTAGCTAACTCTCTTTAGCTTTCTTGCTAGTTTAGTTTGGAAAAGATCCCGACTTTGTTAGTCCATGTTGCCCCATGCGCTAAAAATTTGATTTTTTATACCGTTTCCGCCTCCCCGCAAGAACCGGGGTTGGCAACGTAGACTTACAGTGGTATCAGAGCCTTACTAAACTTAAACTAGCTTAGTAGTAAAGTGTATGGAAGTTCGATCGGAAAAATCGCAAAAACCGGAAAATCAAAACCCTAACTTTCTGTTGAAATTTTTTGTGCTCTAAAAATAAAAAGTTTTACTCCTAAAATCGGCTCAGGGTTTTGTGAAAACACCCACAAAAAACGGTCGCCTGATTCCCTCAAACCACTACGGTTCCGCGGCGATATGTATGCATTTGCCGCGGAACCGCCGCCGTTTGGGATCCTCTCGTGATCGGGTTTTGTGCAGTGTTCTTCTGGTAGGGTTTTGGGATTTTTCAGATGGTTTATTTGTGCCCAGGTTTTCCAGAAAAGAAATTTGTTTTTGGGGGCCTATAAATCCGTATTTTTATCGAACTTCACTACACTTTGACTATAATGGTTATATCTGTGATGTTTATATGTATTGAACGTCGGCTAATCGCTATATGTCGATTAGTCGGGGTTATACATATCTGTGATCTGTGTTTGATGATGGTTTGTGTATATGAATGCGTTGGACTGTCGCGGGTGAATAGCCGGGGTGGATGTGAGATGAGTGTTTCTTTTTCTTTCATTTATTGTAAAATGTAAATTGATGTAATATTATTATTTGTATGGCCGCACAACCGGGTCGGGGTTGTAGCCGTCATTGTATAATTCTTTTTACTGTTTTTGCTCCTAGGATAGACCTATGGAGGGGTGCACAAACTACCGGATATCTCGAAATGCCGAGTGGCCTACTCAGGGCGTTGAGGGAGGTTGCTCCACTTCGGGTACTTGGCGGGTAGTTTGCCGCACCCGTAGGGGTCTTGGGTGGGGTATTGGCTATTCACCGCGACCGTGTAATCCGCTTTTCATTGCAGGCTCGAAAGGATTGCGGATTCCTAGTATATCCAATGTATTCATCTGTGATCTGTAATGTCTATCATTGCTATATATTTATAACTATTTAGGTGTTGCTTATGTTTTACAGCCGCGCTAGCCCAGCCCCCGCTCTGTCGTTAGTTAAGTAACCTAATGGGTGATGACGGGGCCCCGTGGCGAATGCGAATGGCATAAGCGTACGTCATATTTTGGTTGTTTTCTGCAATGGTAGGATTAAATGATGGGACGCATTAAAAGAACTAATGCAAGAATATCACGCATTAAAAGAACTAATGCAAGATAATAAACCAAGCAAAAGTCGTTGGAACACTTTCGAAAAACCACTCGGTTCTTTTCAAAACCAACTTTTAAATGCGGAGCTTGAGCCACTCCTTTTAAAAGCTATCTCGTTCCATCGATCATATCAAGTTCACTACGTTCACGGTTTAGCCAAAACCATTCGTAGCCTTCCGTCGTTTCGTATGAATATTCAATAGTATTCAAGCTATGTTTGTTGACCTTCGTCAAGGCATAGTGATTGGTAGCTGTTGGGTGTTCATATGTAGCATAGATAGATGCGTTGGTTTGGGACAGTCATATTACCTTGTTGACCTTCGTCAAGGGTATATACGGGTGGGTTCAAATTAACCTGGAAAATGACGGGAAGAACTTGACATGTGACTTATGATTTGTTGACCTTCGTCTAGGTCATAAGAGCATGGGGAAAAAATCCACATCGGGAGTTTCATAAGTACTGAAACTTGCTAGATTTGCATACCATTTGGAGTGTGATGATTATGGTAGGATTCCTTCATTTTCGTCATGCAATGATATTTGGATCCCGATCCTACTGTGAGTATATGCTACTCCTCGGGAAATTTCTCACTAAACGATCAATGCTATAAACCTAGTAGGTGTCAAGAAAGGTGTTAGCGGGGCTACGCCCCCAGGGAAAAGAGGTTCTTAAATTAAGGAACTTCGCGAAAGCGTTGGAAAACCTCCCTTGAAGTACCGACACTGGCCTGGCTGAACGGTTAAGCAAGTATTGTGCGGTGGGATTGATCCCGGCTAATTCTTCCTTTATGGTTTGAGGAGGGATTCGAGAGACAGTGGGAGCCATCCTGTTTAGACAAATTAAAAACCATTCTAAACTTGCAAGAGCATCGTGCTGAGTGTTTCTTCTCTCTCTCCTAATTGCAGCGACCAATCAACATGACTGGACTTAAGTTACTTCTAGATAAAAACATACTTACAGGGCCAAAATACAAAGATTGGCTCAGGAATGTCAAAATGGCAATCACTTACGACAAGCTGGGGTATCTTCTTACCACCAAAGCTCCCCCCGTCCCAGGTCCGACCTCTAGCGTCACGGATAAGGAAATCCGTAAGACTTGGGAGATTGATTGCGCGAAGGCCAAGTACCTCGTGCTTGCCTCTATGGACAACGAACATCAGAGGAGGCACGAGAATATGGACCTGGAATCCATATTTCTCCATACAAAAGAACTGTATGGAGAGCTGTCTCGTATCGCAAGATACGAAATGTCGAAGAAGTTATTTTCGGCAAGATTGACCGTCGGATCATCGATAGCAGAACACGTACTTAAGATGATTGGCTACATTGAGGAGCTCGCAGAACTTGGGACCATGTTGGAGAGTGAGCTCTATACGGACTTGATTCTCCAGTCCCTTCCTTCCACTTACGCCCAGTTTATACTGAACTTCAACTTACAAGAAAAAGAAGTTGAACTTTCAGAACTCCTCAACATGTTGAGGAGCGCAGAGGGTACCCTACAGAAAGGTAGGGAAACACCCACTTTGTTTGTAGGAGGATCTTCTTCTTCTAGGACCAAGGCGAAAGCCAAGGGAAAGAAGAAGAAAACCCCCGCCAAACCAAGGGGAGGTGTTAGTAAAGTGGATACGAAGGGAAAGGAAAAGGCAACAAAGATAGCGGGGAAGCTTGTGGGTAAAGAAGAATGCTTCTATTGTCATAAAAGTGGACACTGGAAGAAAGATTGCAGGGCTTGGAAAGCCAGGACATAGGAACTGAAGCAGGTTGCGGCTTCAGCTTCAGGTGTGTATGTTATTGAAAACTGTCTTTCGATAAACTCTACTTCCTGGGTATTGGATACCGGATCAGGATCTCATATCTGTAATTCTTTGCAGGCATTGAGAAACCGTAGGTTTTTGAAGGCAGGTGACATGACCCTCAGAGTTGCGAACGGAGCTAGCATGAATGCTAAGGCCGTGGGGGACTATCACCTGGGAATGACAGATGGGCATGTTTTGGTTTTGCGTAATTGCTTTTTTGTACCCAACGCAACTTGTAATATCATTTCTGTATCTTTGGTTTCTAAAGAAGGTTATGAATTTGCGTTTGTAAGTAATGTTGTAAACATTCACCTTAATCAAATTCTGATTGGGTCAGGTACACTGAGCAATGGTATATACGTATTAAACCAACCACAGATTTTCAATGTCCAGAATACACACAAAAGAAAGTCTCCAGATATCAATCAGGCTTTCTTATGGCATTGTAGACTTGGTCACATCAATGAGACACGGTTGACTAAGTTACATAAAGAGGGATACTTGGATCCGTTCGAGTATCAGTCTTATGCCACTTGTGAATCTTGTCTCATGGGAAAGATGACTAAGACTCCGTTCACTGGACACGGAGAAAGAGCAAGCGAGCTCTTGGGACTCATACACAGCGACGTGTGTGGTCCAATGTCTACACATGCGCGAAGCGGTTATTCGTACTTCATTACTTTCACAGATGATTTCTCTAGGTATGGACATGTCTTCTTGATGAAGCACAAATCCGAGGCCTTTGAGAAATTTCGCGAATACAAGAATGAAGTTGAAAACCAAACAGGCAAAAGTATTAAGATTCTAAGATCGGATCGAGGTGGAGAATACTTGAGTGCCGAGTTCCTGAAATATTTAAAAGAGAATGGAATTCTCTCTCAGCGTACTCCTCCATACACTCCGCAACATAACGGTGTATCGGAAAGGAGGAATCGAACCCTATTGGATATGGTTTGTTCCATAATGAGTAAGGCTGAGTTACCGCGATCTTTCTGGGGTTATGCACTAGAAGCAGCTGCATATCTCTTGAACAAGGCTCCCACCAAGACTGTGCCTACCACTCCATATCAGATATGGAGTGGGAAGAAACCCTGTCTTAAGTACTTTAAGATATGGGGATGTCCAGCTTTTGTAAAAAAGCAGCATGCGGACAAGCTCGAGGCACGTTCAGTACAGTGTAAATTTGTGGGATACCTAAAGAACTCCAGGGGGTATCTTTTCTATTCCGCTGAGGAACAAAAGGTTTTTGTTTCTCAACATGCCCGCTTCTTGGAAACTGAGTTTTTGGAAACTCAGATAAGTGGGAGCGCAATAGAACTGGAAGAAATTCCAGAACCACAAGCTATTACTGAAAGCTTGGAAGAGTCAGTAGTTTCAAAAGAATAGGACATTCCTACGCCACTCCGCAGGAGTAGTAGGCAGTCTCATCCGCCCGAGAGATACTACGGTTTTCTCATAGATGGGGATAGAGAGGATTGCATCATAGATTATGATGAGCCTACTAGCTTCCAGCAGGCCGTTCAGAGCGTTGACTCGGTAAAATGGATGGATGCAATGCGGATCGAAATGGAGTCCATGTACACCAACAAAGTATGGACGTTGGACATTGCTCCAGACGGAGTAAAACCCGTAGGATACAAGTGGATCTTCAAAAGGAAGATTGGTGTAGATGGACAGGTTGAGAACTATAAAGCTAGACTTGTAGCAAAGGGTTTCCGTCAAAGACCTAGTTTGGACTATGACGAAACCTTTTCTCCAGTGGCTATGCTGAAATCCATTCGGATCCTTCTTGCCATTGCTGCTTTCCACGATTATGAGATTTGGCAGATGGACGTAAAAACCGCTTTTCTAAATGGAAATTTAGAGGAGTGTGTCTATATGGACCAGCCAGAGGGTTTCATTCAGAGTGGGAGCAGTGGAAAGGTGTGCAAGTTGCTTAAGTCCATTTATGGACTAAAGCAGGCATCGCGGAGTTGGAACATCTGTTTTGATGAGACGGTCAAGGAATTTGGCTTTATCAAAAATCCAGATGAACCATGCATCTATAGTAGATTTGTAGCGAGAACTGTAGTATTCCTCGTTTTATACGTGGATGGCATTCTCTTAATAGGAAATGACATTCCTATGCTACAATCTGTCAAGGGGTTCTTGTCGCACAGGTTCTCCATGAAAGACCTGAGTGATACCTCATACATCCTGGGGATCCGGATCCATCGTGATAGATCCAAGAGGATATTAGGACTTTCACAGTCCAGGTACATCGACACCATACTGAAAAGATTCAGTATGGAAGATTCCAAGCGCGGTAACCTACCGGCTTGTCACGGGATCACCCTCTCTAAAGAGATGTCTCCCAAGACTGATTTGGAGAGGGATCACATGTCTATTATACCCTACGCTTCTGCGGTAGGCTCTATAATGTATGCGATGTTGTGTACCAGACCGGATGTAGCTTATGCACTGAGTGTGGTAAGCCAGTATCAGTCAAACCCTGGGGAAAAACACTGGATAGCAGTAAAGAACATTCTCAAGTACCTGAGAAGGACTAAGGAGATGTTCTTGGTGTATGGCGGAAAAGACCTCCAGATCGAGGCCTTTGCTGACTCCAGCTTCCAGAGTGACAAGGATGATTCCAAGTCCATGTCGGGTTTTGTCTTTACCCTCAATGGAGGGGCGGTGTGTTGGAAGAGTTCCAAACAGGAAACCGTTGCAGACTCGACGATGGAAGCGGAATACATCGCTGCATCTGATGCCGCAAAAGAAGCTGTCTGGATGAGGAAGTTCTTGAAAGAACTTCAGGTGGTCCGTCCATTGTTGACCCAATACCTCTGTATTGCGACAACAACGGGGCTATAGCTTTAGCGAAGGAACCCAGGTCCCATCAGAGATCCAGACACATCTTGAGGCGGTATCACCTGATCAGAGAGATCGTGGATCGCAAGGAGATCGAGGTTCGGAGGGTTGCTTCAGAAGAAAACACTGCAGATCCATTCACCAAGGCCCTGCCCCAGACACAGTTCGAGCGGCTGATCGAGATGATAGGTCTTCGATACGCCAGTACATGGCCTTAGTGCAAGTGGGAGATTGTTAGTGTATATGCCCTAGAGGCCATTACTGTATCATACTGGTTTGTATATTACTTAATGGAAGCTTGGGATATTCACCTTGTATATACAATCTTGCTCAAAATAGTAGTATGCTACTTGGTTTGTTTCTACTTCAATGTGTACATGTGTTTATTTTATCATATCACCTATACGCATTAGTGGAGCCCTTAGGATCTTTGCTTGATTACCAGTGTTGTGATGGCAGTCACACTAGTGGGGGCTGGGTAATCTATAAGTACATCCTTATACAGGTCCCTAGTCGCAGGACTATCGAGACAGGGCATCGATACTCCGGAGTAGACTGGCGCATGCGCTTCTCATCCCAGTGTGGGAGACGGTCTGTCCCACAGCCGTCAGTATGTCGTACTTGAGATAGTATGCGGGTGCTCGTTAGGTTACGAGTACACTGGACAGGACTCGTCGGGAACTGACAAGTTGGTATTATACCTATCGTCAGTTATCAGTTCCCAGGTGACATGAGTACAGCTTAGTCCGCTGACTTGACACTGGCACTTCGCCTCGAGTGTGTTCCCACTGTATTTTGATTACTACCCTACCACGGCTCAAAGGAGTCATGCAAACAGGTGGTAGTTGGGTGCAGTCCCGAAGCACTTGGAGGCAGTGACGGTTAGACAGGATTCGTCTCTCCCGGTATTGGGGGTTGACATCGCGCTGTGTCTAGGAGAGCCATTACACGAGTAGTCCCTGGCCAGGGGAAGCGAGATATACTGGTAGGCTTCCAGTGTTATCTCAGGGTGTTTTGGGCTTCACTCCGACACGACTTGTACCGCTATTAGGGGACTGACGTTTACCGTCCCCTAGGCCCGACATGCGATGTATCAGACGAACAGATCGGACTGTACGGAGACTGTCACATTCAGACTCAGTAGGAGTTCAGATGGGGTTCACCTCGTCAGTCTTCTTATCGGCATCTACCTAGGGACCGTTACGCACAGCTAGTGCCGCTTGCGGTCTGTGGTTAAACCCACTGCCAGCGTAGTGTCGAGTTTTTAGAGTCCCACACAGAGGGCTATTCGCCTCTGGGCAAAACTGAGTAGAGGTCGCATGGTTTTGCGACAGGGTTCGTTCTCATCCGCGCACTTGTGCACGTTTGGAGTCCGGACAGATATTACTAGCAGGCTCTGGTCTGAGCCAGATACTGGTATATGTTTTGGGGTTGATTTTATCTCATAGTATTCATATTCCTCGGAACAAGAATGCGGGTGTGTATACACAGTTGATTGAGGCGGAGGAAGAGGATTTTCATTAGGGTTTCGGAACGGGTGCGTATGCACAGTTGACAGTCGTCTTTTTCCAAACCCTAATGGATTTATGATATATCAATTAATAATATTAATTAAATGAAATTGTGTCATGGTTGGGTTTGTTGACTTGTTGACCAAGGTTGACTAGTTGACCATAGTTGAAAGTTTGACCATCATCATTACATATCAAAGATGCTCTTTGATTCTAGCAAAATCATTTAATGTGTGTAATGATAATGGTCATTCCAAACCATCCATCAACTATTTCATTTACATTATTATTATTATTTTTGATAATTCATTTCTTATTATGTTATGGTTGTAAAATGAAAAGCTCTCATTCTATCATAACTCTTCTCTCTCCTCTCTTCTTCTTCCTCCTCCTCTAGTTCAAACAGCTCCCTTCTCATGTGTTGAGAATCTATCTCCTTGAGATAAAAACACCCCAAAGCCACTCTCTACTCACTCTAGGGTTAGAGGTTTAGCAAGCCAAAGATCCTAGTTCACTCAAAGTTCGAGAAAGAGCCCGAAGGTCGAACCCTCAGGTGGATCCATCTTTGACGGAAGAAGGCGACGAGGAAAGCACCATCAACCCCTACAAAGGTTTCAAGAAGAAGGAGTTCAAGTTAGGTATAACCTCTTTTCCGAGTAGCTAACTCTCTTTAGCTTTCTTGCTAGTTTAGTTTGGAAAAGATCCCGACTTTGTTAGTCCATGTTGCCCCATGCGCTAAAAATTTGATTTTTATACCGTTTCTGCCTCCCCGCAAGAACCGGGGTTGGCAACGTGGACTTACAATAACATTGTAGAACTGCTATTCATGTGCATGTATACCATTACATCAATTGTTCATGCCTAGTTTATTAATCATACATTGCAACTTGGTTATTGATACCATATGCATTCATTATCATTGACATATACACTTATGATGATTTCTTAAGATTTATGATATTTCTGGATTTCGGGGAGAGCCGCAAAATTTACAACTTATGATCTTTTAAAATATAAAAAGTTGCGGTTTTCTAGTGATGTAAAGTGTCGTCCACCATGAGTTTGCTGTGGTTTTCGAGATCCGTGTCGAGGAGTGGAGGAACCGTCACGGGTACATGGTGGGCCCGGTAAGGTACCCCGGGGCAAGAGGATCATGTTGTTGACGTTGAGCCTGGCAGGGGATGGATTACCTACCGGTGACTTCATTTGGCACGGCGGATATCCAGAGGATACTGACCGTGGCTGCGAGGTGATGAGATATTGATATTTGAGATGGGTCAGCCGAACGGCTGAGGCCAGAGATACTATGATACGGATACATGAGATTGAGACAGTTTTGAGGTGTCGATGCTGGACACAGATTCTTGTTGATTCTATTGGTATTGTGCTGATATTTCAAAAGAGATTCCTAAAGGAAAAATATGATTTCTTATACTTACACATGCAGATCACGAGGTGATTCATATTGCATACATACCTGCTAGTATATTCATGTTGCATACATACCTGCTAGTATATTCATGTTGCATACATACCTGCTTGTATATCCTGCCATACCTGTATTATAGATGCTAGGATGCTTGTGTGCATGCTTGCGATAGCCTCTATAGATGTTATTTATTATCCACGAGTTGGCAACTCACCCCCGTTGTGCCACAGTCTTTTGCAGGTCCGCTCCGTCAGCACAGTAGCGGCGGCGCACCGCTTCTTTTGCCTCTTTTGCCTGGACTCGAGGCTTTTGCTCGTAGGTGGGTTGTATTACTATTTTGTACCATCTTGTATATTCTTTGTATCTAGAGTACTCCATCTACTGTATCTACCAGTATTGTTGTATATTGACCTAGAGATGAGACTGTGAGAGTTGTGGGCTTTTTATGCTGTATTTTGGGGTCGAGCTCATTTGAGTCGACATGATGTTTTACTTGTGCTTCTTATGTTTATTTATGCACATTGCTGATTTACATTGCGTGGGATTTGTGACCGCCTTGTGGCGAAGAGCTAGCTCCCGTTTGGGGATGCCTTATCTGTTATATTCACATATATTCTTGTTGTACCTATTTTGGGGGCCAGTATTTACAAAGGAGACTCTGCCGAAATTTTCGAAAAAATTGATATTGTTTTTAAAAAAAAGGCTTGATATGACTTATTTGATAAACTCGCTTTCAATTGATTGGTTTTCCTTTACTCTTCTGCTTATTTGGTTTTGATTTCTGGGCTTTGGCTTACTTATTTTACGGACGCCTTGAGACGTTTCGTAATTTAAGTGCCAGTCACGTTCCGTACCTTTCGGGTCGTGACATCGGTCTTCGATCGACTTTCAGTTACTGCGGCCCCTCTCAACGGGTCGCCCAACACCGGTGTCTCGGTCTTCTCCAGATTGGACAAAAACTCTCGCGGACCCGCAATGAAGTTTGCAGTCTCAGAAAAGGTTATTCCAAAAGGAATACCCAAACCTGCTCTTGAAGTCGTCAAGGCGGCTTCTCCTGCTAAGAGATCGGTCTTTACAAGATTGACCGTCCCAACTCCCACTCCTACTCTTGCTGCTCAAAAGACATCTGTCTTCTTGGCTGACACCGGCAACCGCCCCACACCGAACAGGGGGCAAGAAGAAGCTGTTTCTCTCTCTGAGCCAATACCGACGACTCGTCGCGCCCGACGACACCAATGGCGCCGGGTAAGGAAGACTGGGGGCAACTCCCCTTCTGGGATAACTCCACCAGCTCCAACGGCGGAAGTCAATGCTGCTATTCCAACCGGGAACAGCTTTGAGCCGCTGAATAGGGTACGCAGGAACTCACCAACTGTGGTGCTCAGAAGATCTCCTCCACCGGTAGAGACTGCCGTGGAAACAGAAAGGCTGGAGCAGCCTCCTCAATCGCTGTCCTCCAGGATCTACAAGACATGGCGATGAGTCCGAGAATCTGTCATTGATCCTAACTTCTCTCGCCAGCACAAGAAGTCGAAAGGTCGGCAGGAAGAAAATCCCCTGGTCAAGCAACGAAAGGCGACAACCGCTTGGGTGCCCAAAGCAACGGCCCCCTTAACTTCTACGGCCCATAAAAGAAGAAGGCCGGAGAAAGTGCCGACGCCGATGACGAATATCAAAGATGGTGAACCCAAACGCCCTAAGTCAGGGGGCATTGTAGTTCATACTGTCTACATGGCGTCTGGTAAGGAGGGCAGTCGCATATCTACGGGTCATCGACCACTTACGCGATCCGTGACCAAAGCGTAGGAGCAACAGCAGAAGCTCCAAGAGATGATGAACGCTATGGCCGCACTTACTGGCCAAAAGAAAACCCTGAAATGTTCTCGGATGAATGCCAGGAGGAAGAAACCGACGCCGTATTCCTTCGTCGAATATTGGAAAAGAAGGACAAAGAGGCTGCTGAACAAGCAACCAACATACAGCGTATGGGCCTCCTGTTCCAAGACATGGTGGGGATGATGACCCGACAAGATCCTCAGGCCGAAGATCCCCCGATTATCCTTGAAGATGATAAGGGAGAGACGTCGAATCCTCCGCCAGCTCTGTCAGCAGCTAAAGAAGAAACAATCTCCAAAGCTGACTTGGACGAGTACATAGCCCAGCAAATACAGGTTCATCATACGACTGAAGCAGCTGGCCAGGTCGTAAGAACAGGGCGTCCATATCCAAGTTGGTATGATCAAATCAAGTACCCGTCCGGTTACACAATTCCTAAGTTCCATGTCTACAAGGGGACTGGCAATCCCCACCAGCATGTTGCCCAGTTCAGGGCACTCTGCGGCAACACCGGCGGTGACGACAAGCTGTTGCTCCGCCGGTTTGTTGGAAGTTTATCAGATACGGCGTTCGAGTGGTACTCTGAGCTCCCGAACGACTCGATCAAGACCTTCGCGGAGATGGAGCTGTTGTTTACTCAACGTTTTGCAAGCGCCAGTGAACGTACCCCGATGACGGCACTGATTAACGTCAAGGTAAAGCCAGGCGAGACATGGGTCCAATATGCTATACGATGGCGAAACTTATGGTCGAAGTGCGAGCAGCGCATTGAAGAAGCTCCCGCAGTGGGTATGTTTGTGGGAACCCTTGATCCGCAAGCAACCATCTCGCAATTTATGATGTTTTTCAAGCCGACTACCTTCCAGGCCTTGATTGACAAACTAGCGCAAATGGATCAGATGGGCCATAAACCCCCTCTTCCAAAGCCGGACTCCCGAAATGACAAGGGGAAGGGAAAAGAGATCGTTGTCGCTAATGCTCAACAACAGCCGAGCGACTCGAAACCGGTTGTTTGTCAAAGTAATACGCGTCCATACGTGGCCCTTGAGGAGAGGCTAGGACGTTCTTACTCCTTTCCCCGAGATAAAACGAGAAGGTTATTTGAGCTGGCGTTGCGCAACCGACTCATAAACCTGCCAGATCCAAAACGTCCGTCGCAACCAAGTGATGTCAATGAGCCAAACTACTGTCCTTATCATCGAGTACTGGGCCATCCGATCGAAGATTGCTACGTTTTCAAAAATTGGCTTGAAAACCAGTACCGACAGGGCAAATTCGCGTTATCTGACAAATGGAAGGTGAATCCCCCGCAGCCCCACACATCTAAGGGGACGAATACGCCGGGGGCAACATGCTCCGTCGTTGAAGAAGCTCCTTGGGAAGTTGTATTATCAACCAAGACAAAAAGGATGCTAAACGATCTTCAGACATGCCCAGCGATCAAGTCGAAGAACCCGTTGGAGTCGCAGATCATTGAAGGAATGTTGAAGCCGCGTCCAACGCAAATGATCAATGGAGGTGGCCCAAGTATTCACAACCAGCCGTCGAAATCTTCAAAGAAGAAGAAAAAGAAATCAAAGAAGCCCGTGAAGCCTGGCGACAAGCGTACGGACTTGCAAAAACAAATTGACGCGCTGGAGGAATACAACCAGAAGGCACGGACTCCCATTACATTCCAAGAATTCCTCAATCACGTCTTTCAAGAGGAAGATGAGGGAGAAAGTTCATCTGATGATTCTGAAGAATGGGTGACGAGCTGTCATGTGATTTCCCACTCGTTCATCGACGATGAGGAGACCCTTTGTACTGAAACGCCGGGGGCAGATCCTGAACCAAATATTCTGGGGCCATCGGATGAAGTAATTGACGCATTCCTCAATGAAGCTCTCTTAAAAAGTAAAGCTGATCGGGAACGCGAGACGGTCATATTTGAAAGGGCCAAGCGCCAGCGACTTGATGAAAGAGCTGAAACAATCCCGCTGGAGCAAAATGCCTCCAACATCGACAAAAGCCAATTCAAGATGAGGAAGAGGTTTGCTAAAGCCGTGTCAATGGGTATGAAGCTACCATCCTCCGAAGGAAAAATTAATGGTGAAATAGAAATGCACCCCTCCTATTGCTTATATCATCAGAAGGTTTCGCACCCCACTCAAGAGTGCAAAGCTTTCGATAAATGGTGGCAAGGATACGTTGCTCATAGACAATGCTTCAAGCGGGAAAAGCGCAAAACTCGTCGGGAGCGAAGATATACGACCGAAGGGCTTAAAAGAACTACTGGCGATTGTTGCATGGTTAACACCGGCAGGTCACAAGTGCCTACATTCGGGAGCGATTCTGATGAAGAGCTGGAACTTGCCCCTCTCTTTAAAGAGTCCACTTCGGAAAAAAAAGAAGAGCCAAAAGTTTGCGAAAATATTCGGCTGCGGAATCGGACGCTGCCCGAAAAGAATCTTGGACCCTCAAACAAAAAAGATAAAGGGAAAGAAAAGGTCTCGGAGGACATCGCCCTAGATGACCAAGTCATGGAAGAGCTAGCTGCCAAAGACCCGCCGAAGAAAAATAAGGTGGATTACAACGTCTTAGCGCATCTGAGGAAACTACCATCGCAGCTCGGCATTCTTGACGCCCTTTTACTATCAAAGGAGATGAGAGATTCGTTAATTAAGGCACTAAAGGACCCGGAGCAGTTCCAAGCTTTCCTGGCCGAAGAAAAGATGAAGGATGAACTGGAAGAAGTGCACACGGCCGATGTCACTTTCGGCGATGAAGACCTTCTCCTTGGGACGTGCGAACACAATCGCCCTCTCTACGTCTCGGGATACTACCATGATATAAAGATAGGCAAAATCCTGATCGATAACGGGTCGTCTGTTAACCTACTCAATGTGCGGGTGTTAAAGGAAATCTGCATGAGCGTCCAGCACCTCGCTCGAGACAAGATCACCATCTCCGGGTTCGACTCCCAATCGTCAAAGACTCTTAGATCCGTGATACTGACGCTACGTTTCGGGTTGCTTGTCACGGACATTAAATTCCACGTCATAGATGCCAAGACATGCTACAACGCTCTGCTCGGCGGACCATGGTTACACGAGTACAACATCATCCCTTCTACACAGCATCAGTGTATGAAATATTTTAGGGATGGTCTCGAGTATACCGTAACGGGAGAACTGAATCCGTTTTTCGTGAATGAAGTTCGCAAATATGAAGATGCCAAATACTTCTTGCCGAATTTTGAAGACACGGAAAGGTGTCGCAAGCCGGAGAGTAAAACTAACGCTACCATCCCTGTCTTCGGCAGTGATACCGAGAAGGAAGAGGAGATAGTTTATTCGGGTCCTCCTTAATACATCAAGCCGGGACCATCCGCTCCTACGTTGATCTTTGGTAGTGATTCGGAGGATGAGGTCCATGCTGAATTCTCTGCTCGACCTTCAATACGAGCTTCCGCTGACGAAGAGCAAAGTCTGCAAGTCGCTATGGTGCCGCTTAAACATTATAAAGAACTAGATGCGCTTGATACCGACAGTGTAGAGGTCCTGCAGACGTTCTATGTCCCGCCCAGGCGAGAAGGCGAGGAGGTAATTCTATTCTACCGCTCTGAAGAAAACAAAGTGGAGAAAGAAATCTAGCACGGGGCAGATCCTACGCTGGGCAGACTTCAACCCATCCGTCTACCCAGATATTATACAGAAGGCTTGAAGAAGCTGTTGAAGCGCCAAGGGATACCCTTCAAACAGACCGTTAGAAAGGCCAAATTCTATGACAGGATCTGGAACGTCCCCGGAACTCAGCACAAACTGCCTAATGGCAGGATGGAGACGATCGTGCTCGGATACGTTCGCTCCAAGAAACGAGAGCTGCTTCGCGACTGTTACGTCGTACGCGACTTCAATGAAGAAGCAGATGCGCAACGGGAGGACACTAATCCTGAACCAGTAAAAGTTCATGATGCAAGAGTGCCCAATCCGTCGTTTGAAGAACAAATGGACAGGCTTATAAGGGAAGCTGGTCAAAAAGTCCGAGATGATCACAACCGCGAGATGGCCATCTATGAGAAAGCCAGAACGCAACGCCTCCTTCAATAGGCCGTCAAAGATGAAAGTGCCGCCCCATGCCAACCTGTTATAAAAAAGGCTCGACGCAGAGGCAGAAACAAATCGAAAGGCCAAAAAGGCGCTCAACAGCAACAAAGCGGGGCTAAGAGGCCACGCAAGCGGGAGTCGAGCGTTATTGATCTATCCCTCATGAAGAAAATGGGTCAAGCGTACTCGTTTCCGTGGGACAAGACGAAGAAGATACTTGATCTTGCTCTAAAACATCAGATGATTACACTGCCGGAGTCTAAACACCCTGAACAAGCAAGCGAGGTCTCACACCCAGGCTATTGCTCTTATCACCGAGTGATAGGGCACCCCCTTGAGGACTGCTTCACCTTCAAGAATTGGGTTGAAGATCAATATCAGCTTGGCAAGTTCGCTCTGTCCGACAACTGGAAGGTAGCGCCGCCATAAAAGCATGAACCCAAGGCCACGGAAGAAGAACCAGTTCCACATTGGGATTAGAAGCGAATTCGTACTTGTCACGTGATAACAATATTAAAAGAAGGGCCCGAGAACATGGACAACCTTCCGTGGTGCTTCGAAAACAGCAATGATGAGGTGATCTCAGAATTTCCCCCAGCTCCGAAAGAGCTGGAGGATGGAATACATACCACTGCAGATAACCTCAAGAAAATTGAGTTGGGGACAGCAAGTGACCCACGGCCGACGTTCGTCAGTGAGCTGTTGTCCTAAGAAAGGGTGGCTGCGTTAAAAGACGTCCTTGTACAGCACAAAGATTGCTTCGCATGGAACTATTCCGAGATGCCAGGACTAGATCCAGAAATCGCTGTGCACAAATTGGCGATCTCCCCGGACGTCAAGCCGGTCAAACAGGCACCAAGAAGAATGCGGCTTGAGCTTGAGATGAGTATCAACGCCGAGGTCCTTCTTCTCCAACTTCTTGTCCACCCCTCCCTCCGGTATCAGCTGCCTGACCTTGGAGGGCGAATGGAGTTATCCTATAGTCTTTTTTTGCAGTTCTTCCTTTTGAAGGCGATTGATTATTCAAGAAAGAAAGACTTAGCCTAACAGTCGTCAGCTTACTTCTAGTCCTGATCCTAGTTAATAGCATAGTATTGTTTTCTTAGCGCTACGCCCTTGTCTTGACGAGTGAAGCTCAACTCATATTACGAAATATTGAATATATTAGATCAGGACTGACCTCTCGGGCAAGAGGTGGAATACCACAACAGTTCTCGGCATTCCATCATTAAGGTACTCGCAGGTAGCTTTAGCTGGTTTCACCAACTGCTGGGACATTGTTGGAGAAGAGAGATTCTCTTGCGCTAGCGCGCACTTCCGTTTTCCCTTTACTAGGGTTGGAACTAAGAAAGAGCCTTGTTCTGCAGGAGCCATCTCTTCTGGGTTAATCGACTCTGGCTTCATCCAGGAAGTTCAATACCCTGAATGGATCGCCAACATTGTACTGGTGATGAAGAAAAATGGGACAGTGCGCATATGCGTAGACTTCCGGGATCTCAATAAAGCTTGCCCGAAAGACGATTTCCCAGTGCCAGTCACCGAACTGATGATAGACAACACGTCCACTCATGAGGTTTTCTCCTTTATGGACGGCTCGTCAGGGTATAATCAGATAAAGATGCATCCCGAAGACCAAAAGCATACCGCTTTCAGGACCCATCTAGGGATATTTTGTTACAAGGTGATGCCCTTCGGTCTGATGAACGCCGGTGCCACCTATCAGAGGGCCATGACGAAGATCTTCGATGACCTTATACATGAAATCGTCAAATGTTATATTGACGACCTCGTGGTTAAGAGCAAATCGTATGAGGAACATCTCGAACACCTAAAAACTGTATTTCAACGCCTTCGGCAATATAACTTGAAGATGAACCCTCTCAAGTGTGCATTCGGAGTTTCTTCGGGCAAAATCCTGGGATTCATCGTCCGACACCGAGGTATCGAGATAGATCCGTCCAAGATCAAGGAGATTGTGGAAATGCCTCCGCCAAGGACTCTTAAGCAGCTGCGATCTCTCCAAGGGAAGCTCGCATATATACGGCGATTTATAGCCAACCTTTCGGGCAAGTGTCGTCCTTACAGTCACCTGATGAAGAAGGGAACCCCGTTCGTCTGGGATAAAATATGCCAGGGTGCGCTGGACGAGATTAAACAGTACCTGCAGAACCCGCCAGTGTTGGCTGCTCCGGTTAAGGGAAAGCCTCTCATTCTTTACACCACCGCCCTCGAAGGTTCTTTAGGCGCATTATGGGCGCAAGAGAACGACCAAAGGAAAGAAAGAGCACTATACTATTTAAGTCGAGTCCTACTGGGGGCAGAAAGCAATTACCCTCCCATTGAAAAACACTGCCTGGCGTTGATCTTCGCGATAACAAAGCTCAGGCACTATGCATTGGCACATGAGGTCCGTCTCATTTCGAAGGTCGACCCTCTTAAATATCTGATGTCGAAGGCCATATTGACGGGACGACTCGCTAAATAGGCCCTGCTCTTGATGGAATTCTCGATAACATATCAACCTTTCAAGGCAGTCAAAGGCCAGGCCATCGCCGACTTCCTCGCTGAGCATCCGATACCCGTCGATTCTCCTTTGAATTGCAATCTTCCAGACGAACATGCGTTTGATGCGATCGACGGTAGTGATACCTAATGGTAGCTTTATTTTGACGGAGCATCTTCCATGAAAAAGCGCAAACAAAGTACCCCTATAGTCAAATCGGGAGTAGGCCTCATCTTCGTAACTCCACAAGGAGGGATTATGCGCTACGCCTTCTCCTTAACAGAGCCGAAGACAAATAACGAAGCCGAATATGAAGCCTTGATTGCAGGTCTCGAGATCGCCATCGACATGGGAATTGAAAACCTCCTCATATACGGAGATTCTCAACTGGTCGTTAGTCAAGTAAACGGCGACTACCAAACGTGCAAGCCAGAGCTGATGAAGTACGGCAAAAAGGTGCAACAACTGTTGACCCAAATTCCCTCCTATACTTTGGAAAGCATACCGCACGCGGAAAACAACGAAGCAGATGCGTTGGCCAAACTTGCTAAAGAACTGGCTGACGAAAACCTCGATGACGTTAGAATCGTGGTACAAAGCCATCGGGTGCTTGCCTCGGCAGAAATATCTCCGGAATCATCCGAAGAGAAGGGAGCGACTGAACAGACAACCTTGCAAATAGAAGACCGGGAAAAGGCTGGGGACTGGAGGGAAGTCTTCATAGACTACTTTAAGTCCCACCGAATGCCCGAAGATGCGTCCACAAGACATCAGCTCATGAAACGAGCTCTGTCTTTCGCCTTCGTCAATGATACTCTATACAAGAGGTCATTCGATTCTCTGTGGCTAAGATGTCTGGGACCTGATGAAGCGAAAAGAGTCGTTCAGGAAGTTCATGACGGAACATGTGGTTCTCATCAAGCAGGCCCAAAGATGAAGTTGAAGATCAAGCGGATGGGCTACTACTGGCCCACGATGATTTAGGACTGCCTCAAATATGCGAAGCAGTGCCACTCATGTCAAATTCATGGGGATTTCATCCATCAGCATCCAAATCCACTACACCCGACGGTGGCTAGCTGGCCGTTCGAAATGTGGGGAACCGACATAGTCGGCCCCATCGAACCAGCATCGTCCAAGGGACATCGTTTCATCCTGGCGACGACTGACTACTTCTCCAAATGGGCAGAAGCAGTACCGTTAAGAGAGGTGAAGACGGAAAATATCCTCCACTTCTTCAAGACGCACGTCATATATCGGTTTGGAACGCCAAGACGGATCATCTCCGATAACGGACCAGCTTACAGAAGCCAGTCGCTTTGCACAGCAGCATAATATAGACTGGAGATATTCTTCAGTTTACAATCCGCGAGCTAATGGTCTAGCTGAAGCCTTCAACAAGACCCTGACGAAAATCATGAAAAAGATAGTGTCCCGAAATAAGAGAGACTGGCACGAGAGACTGCAAGAGGCTCTGTGGGCATATCGAACAACGTTCAAGACGGCCACCAACGCAACACCATATGCGTTGGTATTCGGTACAGAAGCAGTACCCCCCTCGAAATAGAATTACCCTCTCTACGAGTGACAGTCCACTACGAGCTAACAGATGAAGAAAACGCTCACCTTCGGCTTGAGGAGCTTGATGCTCTTGAAGAAACACGGCTCATAGCGCAACAAAATCTGGAAGCTTATAAAGCAAAGATGACGCGCTCATATGAAAGATTGACCCGACCAAGGACATTCCGCCAAGGCGAACTTGTGCTAGTGGTCAAAAGGCCTATGATCCCCAATCGCGCCAAGCGGGGAAAATTTGAGCCAAACTATGAAGGCCCATACATCATAGACAAAGTCTACCAGGGTGGAGCCTATTTACTCATGGATATGCATGGTGAAAGGCCTTTCAGGCCGATAAACGGTAGATTCCTAAAGAAATACTACGCTTAATGAGCCACTGTCTAGGTCCATGATAGATGACGACGACTATGTCCGCTCGCTATCTTCCTAAGCTCAAGCTTTATAAGCAGTAGCCAGCCTTCTCCATGTCGGACCGAAACGTCCTTAAACTAATAGCGGACCGAAACGTCCTTAAACTAATACCGCAGCATCCGTATCCTGAAGAAATAAAAGAAGAAGAAAAATATAATAAATAAAAACGGTATGTCCATAAGCAAAAAGGGTACGGATGAAAACCCGAAAGGGCTCCGTGAGTAAAAACAGCAGGGCTACCGGCGAGTGTTCGTGAAAACCAGAAAGGGCGCGACCTCGTAAAAAAAAAGAAGAAAATAAAAAGAATTAAAAAAAAACGGTATGTCCATAAGCAAAATGGGCACGGATGAAAACCCGAAAGGGCTCCGTGAGTAAAAACAGCAGGACTACCGGTGAGTGTTTGTGAAAACCCGAAAGGGCGCAACCTCGTTAAAAGGCACTTATAGGGTCCTCTCGACCTTGTAAGGAGAAACCACCCGCGTGAGATCCTTACGACTCACAAAGGAGCAACACACTTAGGGATCCCCACGATTCCTAAGGAGAAAATACACTTGCGAGATCCTCACGACTCGTAAAGAGAATTCTCTTATGAGACCCTCACGGCTCATAAGATTTGAATGTCTTAAGTTACAGAGACCTAAACCTGTGCTTAAGCAACCCCTACAACTTCTGATATTGCCCTGCAAGTAGCTCAATACTGACCCTTGTATACAATCCACGGGCGCAAATAAACATTTCCCTAATCAAGTCCCATCCGTGACTGGGGATATATCCGCATAGTGAACGACCCTTGTAAATCTTCTCGATTTACAAGGAGAAAACCCTCTTGTAGGATCCTTACGACTTACAAGAGGAACAAACACTTAGGAATCCTCACGATTCCTAAGGAGAAAATACACCTACAAGATCCTTACGACTTGTAGGGAGAAATACATTTGTGAGACCCTTACGGCTCATGACGTCAAAAGCCTTAGTCGACAGGACCTTAACCCTGTTCGCTAAGCCACCTTTGGTCGACATCGACAGAGGCAAGTGATGATTCGCTCCTGGTAATATCCCAGTTGTAGCGGTGCTGATGCTGAAATCGGTGTCTAATTTCATGTTTACGGCGAAAAGCCAGTAGGCTGCACATGCATATGAAATAGTCGAAATGATGGGGCAACTTGCAATAAAAAGCAGCAAGTAAAAATGTATGCATGCAAAATAGCCGAAATGATTGGGCAACTCGCAATAAAAAGCAGCGAGTAAAAACGAAATAAACAGCCGAAATGATTGGGCACCGCGAAAAATAGCCGAAATGATTGGGCAATTGCAACCTTCACGATATAAAAGCTGAAATGATAGAGCATCGCAGAAATAAAATAAAAAAATGATGATAAAACTTTAGCCCTACAGTTGAGATCACATCGATCCCTGTACACAATCCAAGGGCGCAAACAAAGAGGGAACCAAACTCTCCCAACAGGCTCCGCCAGAAAACGAAGCCAGACCCCAACGATTCATCCCAACTCCGAAGAAACCAGCGTCTTCGGCAAACCCCTCAACTCAGGGAGACAAACAATCCTTGACGAGAACCTCCTGATGCGCGTCGACTCGCAGAGCAACCAGTATCTCCGTGGGAAATTCTCGACTCGTTTCAACACCAAGGAAACAAATAATCCTTGGCGCTAGGGAAATAAATAATCCTTAGCAAACACCTCAACTCAGGGAAACAAACAATCATTGACGAGGGCCTCCTAATGCGCGTCGACTCGCAGAGCAACCAGTATCTCCGTGGGAAATTCTCGACTCGTTTCAACACCAAGGAAACAAATAATCCTTGGCGCTAGGGAAATAAATAATCCTTTGCAAACACCTCAACTCAGGGAAACAAACAATCCTTGACGAGAGCCTCCTGATCCGCGTCGACTCGCAAAGCAACCAGTGCCTCCGTGGGAAATTCTCGACTCGTTCAACACCAAGGAAACAAATAATCGTTGGCGCTAGGGAAACAAATAATCCCTGGCAAATACCTCAACTCAGGGAAACAAACAATCCTTGAGGAGAGCCTCCTGATCCGCGTCGACTCGCAGAGCAACCAGTGCCTCCGTGGGAAATTCTCGACTCGTTTCAACACCAAGGAAACAAATAATCCTTGGTGCTAGGGAAACAAATAATCCTTAGCAAATACCTCAACTCAGGGAAACAAACAATCCTTGACGAGAGCCTCCTGATTCGCGTCGGCTCGCAGAGAAACCAGTGTCTCCGCGGGAAATTCCCGATTCGTCTCAACTTACAAGATAAAGCCTCAAGCAGCAGGGACTAAAAAAAAACTTGCTTCCTGAACAATGGAACCCTGCAGGTCGGTCTAAAACGGTCTCTTGCATACTATTCACGGGTCTCACTCTCCAATGTCGAGTTTCGATAAGGAGGGAAATAACCGATTACAGGTCCTCTCGACTCGTAAGAGGGAAAAATTCTCTTATAGGATCCTTACGACTTATAAGAGAAAACACACTTAGGAATCCTCACGATTCCTAAGGAGAAAACCCACCTACGAGATCCTCTCGATCCGTAGGGAAAAAAAATCTCTACGAGACCCTCACGGCTCATAGAGTTGAAAAGTCTTAGGCAGCAGATCTGAACCTGCGGCCTAAGCCATCGCTATTTCTTAAGAAAGACAAGATGCGTGCTCTATTATCTGTTGACCATGTTTACTAAAGCGACATGCTGATAATAAGAGAAAGAAGAAAGCGACAGAAAGAGCATCCGATTTACATTTGATCAGGCGTTCGAGACACACTCATCCATACATAAGCAAAAGATTCAGAACGGAAAATAAAGACGGTCTGGGATAAAATTTTTCCATTAATATTGCCAAAAGTTCTTACAATCATAAAAGTAATAAACGGAAAATATTATTACAATGGAATAACCTCAGATCCAGGGCACGGATTGAGGAATTCAAAAGTAAGGCCATCCAGAGTTCTTCTGGCCTTTCTGATTATTCTTGTGCACAGCCTCTCGCGCTCCTGTGTGTCAAGATCCTCGGCAAGCCCTCCCGGCCTTCGATAAGCAGCGACTATCGTCGTCTGCTGGAAAATTTGATGTAGGATGTCGATAAAGCTGTCGCGCTGTTTCTTCGAGATCAGCCCCGTCAGGTACACTGAATGCACCTTGTCTTCGGCATCATCCGGCGCATTGAGCAGTAGGGCCTCGTGAAACCCCGGAAGTGCTCTCCATATTGCTCCCAGCACGACCTTTAAGAGAGCTGAACGACGAGGAAGCAGCCAACCACCGCTTGCGTTGAGGTGGCCCATGACCTCCGCACATTGGGCGTCCGTAAACTCCTGGTTTTGATGACGGCCCTGTGCGCGGATATCGTCGTAGGTGATGAACTCGTGCAAACTGTATAGACGCACCGCCATTATGCCTGGAGGAAATGCCACAGGAAGTTTAGCGATAAAAAGAAAAATAATATACACAGAGAGTTAAACTCCCCGAGAGCAGTACTCTGCAAACAGGACTGATTACCAGAATCCTAATAGGGGGAATTTAAATAAATCCCCCGAGAACTCTAAGATTGTTACTATTAAAAGATGATATAATCCGTTAAATACAAAACTCCATTATTAATTCTCATTATCCATATTCGAACTCTTAAGAGTTCATTTTTTTTTTAGATCAAAGAGATCCATGTTTTGCTAAAGACGCAAGATTCTGTTCATGAGTTAAGAAACCCTAAAACAGATTCCTGAAAGCAAGGCTCTGTTTGGTGAAACCCTAAAAGAATTTTCTTTAGATCAAAGATCTATGAGAGTAAAGCTCTATTAATTAAAATTGATTTAATTTAAGACTAATTCTTACTTAAATAGTTTCTCTTAAAGAAAATCTAACTCTGAGAGTTCTTGAAGGCAAGAGCAAAGCTCTGAAGTTTCTGAAAATGAGAATTTTAAAGATGATAATCATTTATGCATGACCAAAGGTCCTATTTATAGGCATCAAGTGCCCTTTCAAACTTCCAAAGTTGCCGTAACGGTTAGAATTCCGCCATCGTTGTGCTCACGTTTGGGGCCACGTAAGCGCAACGGTGGGGGGGGGGGCATTTGTTTTCCCCAATCAGAGCAAAGTTCTGTTCAAATTTCGAGGCGGGAGATGAAGCAACGCTTCATCTTCCCCCAATAAGAGCAAAGTTTTTCTTTGAAAATTTAAACTTTAATAAAGGAAGCAACGCTTCAGATCCTTTGCGCCGCGCGCAACGCGCCACGTGTCAGGCGCAGATACATCAGCGCAGCGCCCAAGAAGGCGCGCCCAATCAGAGCAAAGCTTTATTTTAAGCAAAATTAAAAGAAGCAACGCTTCAGTTGCGCTGCGCTTTGCGCTGCGCGACACGTGTCAGCGCAAATGCCTTAGCGCAGTTGCGCTGCGCTCTGCGCTGCGCGACACGTGTCACGCTCTGGAGCATTTGCGCCAAACAGAATTAAAATTCTAAAGAAATCTTTTTTATTCTTGTTAAAATAAGAAGATTTTCTTCTGTAAAACAGAAGCTCTTAGATCAAAGATCCAACGGTGGGGAAAATTACCCAAATCACTCAGAGAAGGATTTCTTTAACAAATTTAACTAATTTATGGGCACTATAAAAAGGACCCTAGACCTCAATTCAAAGGCATCAACATTTTGTTAGAAATTAAACAGAGAGAGCTCTGAAGGATTGGAGAGAAATCCTCAAGAACAAAAAAGGTAAAATGCTTTTAGAAAAAGAGAAAATTCTCTTATGAACAGATCATGCATCTAAAAACAAGATCAATGATCTTGAATAAAAAACAAATAAAAATAGTGCTTTGCACCTTTCTATGAATCTCTGGTTCTTTGAGATAAGAAAAACAAGAGAAACTTGTTTTCTTTGATCTAAATTAGATCAAGAAAGCAAACAGTGCTTTGCACTTCTTTTATGAACCTTTGGTTCTTGAATCTAAAAGATTCTCAAATTTATAGTGCCTTGCACTTGCAAACTGCGCTGTTGCGCTCTTGGAAGAGCGCCACGTGTCAGCGTCTAAACCATTTGCGCTATGCGCTTTTGAAATAGAGCTTTGCTCTCTGAAATTGGTGCAACTCACCAGAGCGCGCCACGTGTCAGCAGCGCAAGCGCAGCGCACTGCGCTTGCATGACACGTGTCGTCACCACAAGCGCTTGCGCTCTTTGATTGGCGCAAAGCGCCTGAAATGCAATGCATTATTTTAAAAATGGGCTAAGCCCAAGTCAAAAAGGCCTAACAGGCCAAATTAAATTGCAAAGCAATAAAGGGCAGAGCCCAAGTAAAATTGATGCTGCGCATCATTTATAAATGGGCAGAGCCCAAAACAAATTGATGCCCTGCATCCTTTATGGGTAGAACCCAAATAAAAATAAAATGCAATGCAAAAGCAAATAAAATGTTGAACATTTTCAATTGGACTTAGCCCAATCATGGCCGTAAGTCCTCAAATTAAATTGACTGAATCAATTTACAACCGGTTCGAGGGTACATCTCCGAACTCCTCTGATACCTATCGTTGTAATTCCTCAACGACGTCAGAGAGGTGACGGGTCGTGACGAACACTCATTAATATCGGACCGAAACGTCCCTAAACTAATATCGGACCGCCACGTCCCTAAACTGGAATACGGACCACTACGTCCCTAAACTGGCGATGGACCGAAACGTCCTTAAACTAATGATGGACCACCACGTCCTTAAACTGGCGATGGACCACCACGTCTCTAAACTGGAACATGGACCACCACGTCCCTAAACTGGAACAATAGAGCCTCCAAATGCTCTTTTGCCGGATCTAAACGGTCCCGTCTAAGTTGATCTTAGCCCCAAACATGGCTAACGTATCCTTAAACATTCAAATGGACTATAAAACTCCAAATCAATTTTGGTTCAAGGGTACATCTCTGAACTCCTCTGACACCTATCGTTGTAATTCTTCAACGACGCCAGAGAGGTGACGAGTCCTGACGGCCATATAATAAATGGATCACCACGTTAAGTTGATCTTAGTCTCAAATCAGACCAACGTATCCTTAACGAACGTTTAAGTTGATCTTAGCCTCAATACGGCTAACGTATCCTTAAACTAAAAACACCAAACCCAAATCTAAGTAAATATGGATTTGGACTAATCCACGTCCTACGGGCGACGGCATTACTCAGTCTCCGTATACAATCCACGGGCAACCACAAACAAAACAAACACCCACGACACGAAGTGAAATTCTGGAGAAGGAGAAAGTTGTTACCGCGATGCGGTAGCGTAATTAACTGCAGGGGCTTGCGCCTGCAGGGAAAAGCGTCCCCACAATCAAAAAACCCCTCGAGCGAGGGGGAATCTGATGAAGTCTGCTACATCGGCCGCATCCGTCTATACCTTCGATACACGGTGTCATAAATCAACATTGCATCTTCGGAGAGGTGGACGGATAAAACCATATAGCTTCTGTCCCGAATCTCAGGCAAGACGTCCTCACGTCGCGGCCGCCACTCGGAGGGGAACACCACCGCTTCTCACCCGACCGGTCGAAAGAGACGATCTGTTGATATATCTGGCCGTTTTCGACCAGGCTGCCAGCTCCGTGCTCATCAGAGAATCCGAGGGCATACAGAGTCCGGACTACTATGTCATCCACATTTTCAAGAACGTGGAGACTAGGTACCCGACCATTGAGAAGATGGTTCTGGCGCTCATCGTCACATTCAGGAAACTTAAACATTATTTCCAGGCTCATAACAACATTGTTCTCACCGACCGACCCCTGGGAAACATCATTGGTTCCCCCAAGTCGTTGGGCCACTTGGAGAAGCGGAGATGGGAGTTGTCACAGTTTGACATCCGATACCGACCAAGGTAAGCCGTCAAAGCCTAAGCCCTCGCCAATTTCATGGTTGAATGCACCATTCCCAACAGAGAAGAAGCACCGACACGAGATCCAAACCCACAACACTCTCGATCCGATTCTGAACTGGGTACTCTATATGGACGGTTCCTCCACAAAGAAAGGGAGTAGGGTTGGGCTGGTCATCCGTGGCCCTAATGAAGCCGAGATGGAATACTCTCTGCGACCCGACTTCAAGGTCTCAAACAACGCCGCAGAATATGAAGCCTTATTGGCTGGTCTACGAATCGCCTCGGGAGTAGGGCTAAAGCGAATTAGAATTCACAGCGACTCCACATTGGTCGTCGGCCAAGTGACCGGACGATTCAAAGCCTAGGAACCCCTGATGATGAAATACCTAGCCGAGGTAAAAAGGCTTCGGAAAAACTTCGACGAGTTTCAAGTGGAACAGATTCCCCAGAGTATGAACGTCGAGGCAGACGCGTTGAGCAAACCCGTCTCCTGCTATTCGGCCAATCACAAGAGGAGCATCCTCTTCGAAGTGCTCCCACAACCCAGCATCGAAGATAAAGAATTGATACACCGGATCTATACTAGTCAGGGGAGTATCTCGGATTGGAGAAAGCCCATAGTGAAGTTCCTCAGGGACGGGGTACTCTTCAAGGACCTAATTGAGGCATGCCGGCTCCGCATGAAAGCTTGCCACTTCGTATGAAGCAAAGGAAACTTGTACAAGAAGTCGTACACTCAATCTCTACTCAGATGCGTCTATTCCGATGAAGCATAGTATGTTCTCCACGAGATACACGAGGGAGTCAGTGGCACATATCAGGGGCCAACAGTCTAGTTCAAAAGACATTGCTGCAGGGATATTATTGGCTGACTATCCACATCGACGTGGAAAAGCTCGTACGAAGGTGCAAGACATGTCAACTCTTCAGCAGCACTCCTCGGTTACCATCTACTGAGTTAAGACCACTGAGTTCCACTTGGCCATTCGAACAATGGGGGATAGACATGATCGGCCAACTCCCACCGGCATTGGTGGGCACAAATACATCCTTGTCGCAGTGGACTACTTTATAAAATGGGTCAAAGCCACACCGATCAGGAAACCGGAAGCCGCCTCCATGGTGAAGTTCCTGCAGAAAAATGTAATTGATCGATTTGGAATTCCGAAGTGCATCATCACCGACCACAGAACCAACTTTGAAAATGACAAAGTCAGAGAATTTTGCAGTGACTATCACATATTGATGAAGTTCTCCGCGGTCGCACATTCCCAGTGTAACGGGCAAGCCGAGGTAGCAAACTTAGGTGTTATCTCGAGCCTTGGAGCCCGCCTGGAAGGAAGATAGGGCGGATGGGTCGAGGAACTGCCATGGGTGCTGTGGGCATTATGAACGTCAAAGAAGACACTTACAGGGAAACCCCATTTAGTTTCTGTTATGGCACCGAGGCAATGGTCCCCGCGGAAATCGGCCTACCCAGTTATCGAGTCGAACACTTCGACGAGGATAATGTCTTGACCCTTCGAAGCAACTTGGACATCCTATTGGAAAAGATAGACTGGCCGTAAATAAGGATGGCCGTGTATCAGTAACAAACCACTCGATATTACAACGCCCGGGTCAAACACCGAGTGTTCAAAACAGGAGATTTAGTCCTATGATGAAATGAATTCGAGGACTAAGAGAAGCTGCACAAGTTCACCCCGAAATAGGACGGTCGTTGCTTGGGAGCGCCTACCGCCTCCAAGATTCCTTGGGGTGCATCTTTCCACAGCCGTGTAACGCCGAAAAGCTTAAATTGTATAGATGAACTTGAACTTTTATGTCATTTAGTTTGTTTTAGTTTTTGAGCTAAGCCCTCACGCGAGTAGGTTCCTGCTCGGTTTCGAGGCCAGCGGATAGCCTCCTTTTCATTGTAACCGGATAACTTCTCACCTGGCCTGTCCACAGTGGGTAGCTTCCTGCCCAATGATACCGTGGATCCAAAAGCCTTCTCCATAAGGCAGCCGGGTAGCTTCATGCCCGGCCTAACTATAGCGGGTAACTTACTGCCCGGCCAAACCCGTGAATCCTAAACCCTTTCATGAGTCTGCGAACTACCTCTCTGGCCTGGCTCGAAGGCAAGCGAAGTATTTCAGACCAGCCCTTCACTCATATGAATAAAACGTGGGCACGTCTCCAGGTAGTCGACCTAAGTACCGCTCCACCCGCCTTACCTCGACTCCAGGAAGGTGAGGGAAGGAGGAGCACTGATCTACATGCACTTGCAAAGAAAAACGAAAATTTTCAATGATCGACACTCCGAGCAAGGAGAAATTCGTAAGCAAAAGATAAAATTTTATTGATAGGATATATTCTCAGCTCTTCAGCCTTACAAAAATGCCCGGAGGCTCTCAAAGAAAAAAATACTCCTTAACTATTACAGCAAAAGGGGAAGGGGTCCTGAGGGCATTGACCATGGTACTCAAAGCTGAGATCCAACAGCCGAGCCCAGGCAGCATCTGATTGCTCTCTCTGCCTATGCCCGTAGACCCGAGTGGATACGGTTCCGCCGGGGACTTCCGCCGCCGGGGATAAGCTATGAACAAGCTCTGTTAGAAAGCTCGACGAAGGATATCTATCGAGCGGTCCCGCCTGCTCTTTGAGATTAGGCTTAACTCATGGGCCGTGAGCATCGTGTTGATGAGCTCCTCGAGAGCTTGTTGGGACAAAGCTCTTAAAAGGCTCGGAGAGGACCTCCAGATCGTGTAGATGAGCACCTGCAGAAGAGAAGATCAGCCTGGGAGTAAACGCCCGCAATGACGTGTTGGGGTCAAAATTATACCCCGGTTGACCAAGTCAAAGTCAAAATCAACTCCAAGCCAAGCGGGCCCAAGCCCAGGCCAAGTGGGCCCATGCCCAAGTCAAGCCCGAATATGAAATGGCCGGCCTCCCCCATGCCAAGAAGAAAATTACGTAATAAATAAATTGGATATAATTTTCATGCATGAATGTAAAATAAATGGGTAAAAAGTCAAATTTTTGTAAAGCCCGTGGCTTATGTGCAAAAAAAAAAAGCACATGGGCATGAGATGGGCAAAATGCTATTTGTAAAGCCCAAGGTGCTCTATGCAAAATTTTGTAGCCTATAAAAGGCAAACATCATGATGAAATGAAAATAGTAATTGATTCCCCTAAAAAAGTTAGGGTTTGTGCCTCCATCTCCTCTCTCTCTCTCAAGTTCTCCCTCTTTTCATTTCCAATTAAATCAAGATATTAGCTCTCTTTTTCTCAAAACCAAATAAAGTTTCACTATAAAACCCTTGAAGGGGAGTTCAGATCTCCCATTAAATCCCTAAAAAGGAGATTTCTAATTTCACATCCTTTTTTCTCAAATATCCAGCAAAAAGAAAGAAGGAGGAAGAAGGCCCATCTCCAAAAATCCCAATTTGGGAAGATTCAAGGCTAAGGGAGATGAAAGGGGCCCCCTTTGATCATCCCCGAAAATCTTTGAGGAGTTCAACTCGAAAATCCAAATTCTCAAAAGAGTTTAACTCCAAATCCAGATCTTTTAGGAGTTTAACTCCAAATTTAAATCTTTGGGAGTTTAACTCCAAATCTACACCCAATTCCTATTCAAGAGTTCAACTCTGCAACCCCTCGAAAGTTCAACTCCCGCCCAGAGGCTAAGCCCCTTTTTCCGCTGGTGTTTCCAGTGGCGGCGTTCCACGCACGGGACCCGCTAGGGCCCAGCGGCCGTGATTGATTTTATTTCGCGTATGCGTTTTTAAAAGATTATTTGTTAACCGCAATCAAGAACGGCGTCGCTTGGTAGCTAACCGGTGAGTACGGGTCGGTCCACAGGAATGTTGTGTATTTTCTAATTTGGTCTAACGAGTTAATTCCAAATGGTGTGGATGGATTATCACTAAAAACTAAACTGATTTAAACTAGGATTAGAATCTTGCTAGGGTTAGGTTTAGGTTAAATTTGGAAATTGAAGATTCCCTTACTGCTTTCAATGCTCTAATTTAGATCTCTTTAGGTGTTAAGGTAATAATTAATAAAGGGGATTAGTACCATCGGGAAGTAACGATGTTTCTTCCTCCAGGTTCTTGTCCTTCCTTTCTTAATTCTTACCGTAATCTCCATAGAAAACATACGCAACCGGTCGTTTATACTACGGTATCACCGTTACCTCGTGGGGTAAGGTGCCGTAGGGAACAGTGTGTGTATGAATGCATGGAGTCCTATTAATTATATGTGATGGGCAAGAAAGGGGTGAGAGATTTTCATCTCTCAAACCTTCCCTATTCCTAACCCTAACAAGTGAGGAATTACTCACACATTAGGAATTGATTAACATTTTCTAACTATCTAACTATGGCAGATAAGAAAAATTATACTAAGGCAGAATGAAAATTAACTAGGGTAATGAAATAAAAAAACCTTACTTTATTTGATGGCTCTCTCCAAACATTTACACCGAATTTAGAATTCTGAATAGATGAAATAAAAAGAGGCATACCTCCAAAAGAGGTTTAGGATTTCTTTTTATAGAGCATAGAAACCCTAGGGTTACAGTCGAGTCACATCTGCATTTACAATTTTACCCTAAGAAAACCCTATTTACTGCACCAACGCACCGACACGCGCCGACACGCGTGACGCACGGCCGCGGAACCGCGGCCAAAACCCATGTTTGGTCGCGGTTCCGTGGCCAAATAAAGGGGTCTGAACTGAGATCTTCAGGGCATGTTCTGGTGGCATTTGGCTCCTTTTTTCTTCACTTGGTTTCTCATGTTTGGCTTCTAGTTTTCTTCTAGATTTCTACAGTGAGTAATGTCGTGAACTTTTTCGTTTACTTCGTGTCGAAGTCTTGAACCTTGCACTGCCTTTGTACTTTGTGAACTTGTTCATTGATCTTCGTTTATTCTCCAACTATAGGCTTGATCAAGATTCTTCCATTTGTGGGTCATAGTCTCACTTTTGTATTGTCTTTTCATCGTTTTCACTGTTTTTGTTCCGAGAACCTGTAACCTGCAACTATGTAGCAGACATGGATCAAAAGCACCTGTTTATTTGTAAAATGAATAAGAATGGGGAATATAATAATACAAAATTATGGTATGAACAGGCCGCGTGTAGTGCAAGTGACCTACTAGCTCCTAGCGGCCACATGTCGGGCACATGACCTGCGGGCGCCCATCGCTTACGTGCCACTCACACGTTCTTAGGATGCTCCTTACGCCTTTTTTCCCCTTACGCTCTACACTCAAAACACATCCCCCGTTACAAAAAATTTCTAATGGGGCGCTGCCCCATAAACTTTGCTAAGCCCTCGATACGTCCAAGTCCCCTTCAAAACACAACACATACATACTGCACATTGAGTTCACATGACCAGTTTTACCCATCAATCGTAGATTCTCTCACTCCAAAAGCGAGGTGTAGGGTGTTTTTTGTCACCCCATTGAGATGGGAATGCGCGCGCGCTTTTCTGGCGCAGTACAGATTCCTCCTGCCTAGGGTAGACAGGGGTTTATTGATCGTGGGGATCCAAATCTCCGGCAGCCGCGGACTAAGCTGCCGTTAATTACCTCTCGTCTTTGGAACGAGAAAACCTCCGATTGACGGGTCAAACAGGTCATGCGAACTCAATATGCAGTGTTGTGTTTTGAAGGGGTTTCGGATATAGCGAGGGCCTCGCAGAGTTTTTACGGGGGACAGTGTTGTAGAGTATGTGTGTGTGTGTGTATAAAGGGAAAGGGCATCCAAAGGATGCGTGGGAAAAAGCGCCAGCGCTTTGGGTGCTAGGACGCTAACGCTTTGGACGCTAGCGCCTCACGTGCCAGGCATGTGGGCACTCGGGCGCTAGCGCTTTGGGCGCTAGCACTTTGAGCACAAGGGCGCTAGCGCTGTGGGCGCTCGTGCACTAGCGCTTTGAGCGCAAGAGCGCTAGCGCCTCACATGCCAGGCATGTGGGCGCTCAGGCGCTAGCACTTTGAGCGCAAGGGCGCTAGCGCTAGCGCCTCACATGCCAGGCATGTGGGCGCTCGTGCGCTAGCACTTTGAGCGCAAGGGCGCTAGCGCCTCACATGCTAGGCACGTGGGCGCTCGGGCGCTAGCTCTTTGTGCGCTAGAGCTTTGAGCGCAAGGGCGCTAGCGTTTTGGGCGCTAGCACCTCACGTGCCAGGCATGTGGGCGCTCGGGCGCTAGCGCTTTGGGTGCTAGCGCTTTGAGCGCAAGAGCGCTTGGGCTCAAAAAGGGAGTTAGTCCCCACACTGGGAGTTGTACTCCCAAAAATAAATACTTATTATTTTGTGTATATATTTTGAGGAGTTAAACCCCTAAGGTATTTTTGGAGCAGATTTAGGGGCTTCTCCCTTGAGCCCTGGATCTTCCCTAAAGTGGGGTCTTTAGAGATGGGTCTCTTTCTTCCTCCTCTGTTGGCTGGATCTTGAAGAACAAGAGGGGTGAGATTTTTAAAAATCCCTCTTTTTTAAGATCTGATGGAAGATCCGAGCTCCCCTTTGTGGGTTTTGTGGTGAAAAACTATTTAGTTTTGGAAAAAGGAGAGTAAAACTCTTGATTTAATTCAAAAGAAAGAAGAAGATTTTAGTACCTTGAGAAAGGAGAAGATCACAGATCTTGATGCTTTTTAGGAAAGAGAAAAAAGTTGTTGAGATATTTTCATTATCTTTGCCTTTATAGGCTATATACACTTTACATATAGCCCCTTGGGCTTTACAAAAATGGCTGTTCACCGCCGGAAGCCGGGAAGACTGGACGTCTTGCCTGAATCTGGGGGCAGATGCTAATTGGTGTTGTCCATCCACCTCTCCGAAAATGCCAAGTTGATTTAGGGCACCATGCATTGAAGGTTTAAATGGATGCGGCCGATGTAGCAGACTTCGTCAGATTCCCCCTTGTTTGAGGGGTTTTTGATTGTGGGGAAGCTCTTCCCTGCAGGCGCAAGCCCCTGTAGTTAATTACGCTACCGCGTCGCGGTAACAACTTTCTCCTTCTCCATATGGTCACTTCATGTCGTGGGTGTTTGTTTTGTGTTTGGTTGCCCGTGGATTGTATACGGAGACTAATTTGTGCTGTCGCCCGTAGGGCGTGGACTAGTCCAAATCTGTATCTTTCTTAGATTTGGGTTTGGGAGGTTTGTGTTTAAGGATACGTTAGCCTTATTTGAGGCTAAGATCAACTTAAACGTTTGTTAAGAACGCGTTAGTCTAATTTTAGACTAAGATCAACTTAACGGAATCGTTTAGATCCGACAAGAGAGAGCAATTGGGCTCTATTGTTTAGTTTAGTGATATTGCGGTCGATAATTAGTTTAAGGACATTACGGTCCATTGTTAGTTTAAGGACATTGCGGTCGAGGTTAAGGACATCATAGTCCGTGAGTTTAAGGACCTCACAGTCCGATGTTACTTTTAAGACATTACGGTCGAGGTTAAGGACATCATAGTCCGTGGATTTAAGGACTCCACAGTCCGACGTTAGTTTTAAGACATCACGGTCGAGATTAAGGATATCATAGTCCATGAGTTTAAGGACCTCACAGTCCGATATTAGTTTTAAGACATTACGGTCGAGGTTAAGGACATCATAGTCCGTGGATTTAAGGACTCCACAGTCCGACGTTAGTTTTAAGACATTATGGTCGAGGTTAAGGACATCATAGTCCGTGGATTTAAGGACTCCACAGTCCGACGTTAGTTTTAAGACATCACGGTCGAGGTTAAGGACATCACAGTCCATGAGTTTAAGGACCTCACATTCCGATGTTAGTTTTAAGACATTACGGTCGAGGTTAAGGACATCATAGTCCGTGGATTTAAGGACTCCACAGTCCGTAGCAATGTGTGGTTGTCGGGACCCGTCACCTCTCTGACGACGTTGAAGGATTACAACGACAGATATCAGAAGAGTAAAGAGATGTACCCTCGAACCGGGTGTAAATTGATTGGAAGAGCAGATGATTTTAGTTCAATTTAAATTGAGGACTTATGGCCAGAATTGGGCTAAGTCCAGTTAAAAATGTTTAACATTTTATTTTTGTTCTGCCTGTTAGGCCTTTATTTGGGCTCTGCCCTTTTAATAATGCTAAGCATTGGGCTCTGACATTTTTTGTCTTATATTGAATGCATAGCATTTATCAGAACAAAGTATGTTCTGACAGCGCGCCACGTGGCGCACTAGGCGCTTTGCGCCAGTCAAAGAGCGCATTGCGCTTCTGTCGGTTAGCGCACACGAGGAGGACACGTGTCGCTTAGCGCTAAGCGCTAGTTTGTTAGCGCACTGTGCTTTTAATTTATGAGCGCACTGCGCTAGTTTATGGGTGCGCCAGCGAGTGACACGTGGCGCACTTGGCGCTAAGCGCCAACCCAAGAGCGCAGTGCGCTGTTTTCAGGAGCGCAAAGCGCAGATCGTGTCTATGGTTGACACGCGGCATTTTTTTGGCACTGAGCACCGATCTAAGGAGCGCGAGGGCGCAGTTCATGAGTGCAAGGCAATTTTCAGTAGCGCAAAGCGTATCTGATCAAATTTAAGATCAAACAACAAGTTTATGTTCTTCTTAAAGGAGGCTTTGCTTCAAGATTCAAGAACAAAGTTCTTATTCTTATTAAAGGCTCTGCCTTTATAGATCAAAAGATCTGTGAATGAAGTCAAATACTTCTTTTTATATTTTTATGATTAGATCTTTTGATCTTTTCTTTTTATCAAAGACCTTGGTCTTTTTCCAGATCTATGATCTTCTTAGAAGATGTTTCTTCTTTTTACGAGATGATTTCATCTCTGTTGTTCAAGAATTAATTCTTTACCTTAAAGATGAAGAAATGATCTTCTTTTTTCTAAAGGCTTGCCTTTCTTTCTCTTTGAGTTTTTCTCAAAATTTGCATAGGGTCTTCTCTATGTTCTTCTGTATTCTCTCTCCTTTTTTCTCCTAGACTTGAAGTCTTGGGGCCTTTATATAGGGCCAATTGATTTGTTAAATCGGTTTAAGAGATCTTTCCCTGATTGATTTGGGAATATTTCCCACCGTTGGATCTTTGATCCTAATGCTTCTGTTTTACAGAAAATAATCTTCTTATTTTTAATAAGATTGAGAAATCTTTCCATACAGAATTTATTCTGTTTTTGGTAATTCATTATTTACCATTGGATCATTGATCCAGCGGTGCTTAAAGCACAATCTTATTGTTTGGAAAGATTTTGAGTAATCTTTCCTTAACAGAATTTATTTCTGGTTAATTAATGATTTATCATTATTATTAGGTCCTTTGATCTAACGGTGGGAATTTTAATTCCAGCGCTGGCGCACCTACGTTAGACACGTGGCACGCAGCGCAATTGCGCTAGCGCACCCGTGCTTGACACGTAGCACGCAGCGCGCTGGATCTGAAGCGTTGCTTCATCAGAGCGCTGGATCTGAAGCGTTGCTTCAACAGAGGTGTCTTTTCACTTTCCCTTTTAAGTCAAACTTATATTTTCTAGAATCTTTCATTTCCTAATCTTGGAAATAGTTCCATTGTGCACAAAATTTTCTGTGCTTCGTCTTTATAACTCGAAGCAAAGCTTCTTCCTTTTTTCATCTCCAAAGAACCCTCTCAACTATGGCTTGTAACCGCCCCCATGCTCGTAGACAGCCGTGGGAAGTGCCCATTCAGGACCTTGTTCCTCGTTTTGCTGCGCTTTTGGTGGATCCTTCTCTCACGGATGAGCAGTGCGACGCTGCACTGCACGATCTTTTGACTCGTGTGGGGTCTCCCCTTCCCCCACACTTTATTTGGCTTCGGATGATCTTTGCTTCTGTGCTCGTCGATCTTCCCCCTCCTCCAGCAGAGATGTCCTCAGCAGTGCTCGATACTGCCGAAGACAAGATTGAGTGCTTCTTCGAGGCGCACTTAATCACTCAAGCCCTGAGGGATTGCTCCATCCACATGCTGATCCAGATACGGGCTCGTCGGGTTGTCATCACCACTTTCTCTGAGAAGTGCGGCGTCGATCGTTGGATGGCTACCCCTCAGGAGGATCGCCGTTTTGACATGGTGGAGAAGACGGAGAGGGAACTGGATAATCTCCTCTTTAGCTTTGTGAACCCCTGTCCTTTTGATCCTATATTTGGTGATCTTTTTTAAATGTAATAATAATAATAATAATAATAATAATAATAATAAAAAGATGTTTTAATTTAGTATTTTATTATCTGTTAAGTGTTCCCGTGTTTTTAATTCTTTGTTATTCCTCTGTAAGATGTTTATGCGCTGCATAATTTAATTTGCTATAATCATATGCAAGTAATTCTTGTAAGGATGAAGCGCTTCTGGCGCCAGCGCTCTCGTGCTTTGCACGTGGGCACCGTTTCAGAGTTTTTGACTCTTATCGTAAGCGCATTTGATGTTAGTACCTTTCATGAAGCGTTGCTTCGCTTTCCAATCTTGGAAACAGAGCTTCGCTCTAATTTGGGGTGCGCAGCGCAATTGCGCTAGTGCAATTGCGCTAGCGCTAGCGCATTCGTGTTTTGACACGTGGCACGCAGCGCGCTTAGTGCTATCGTACTCGTGCTTGACACGTGGCGCGCAGCGCGCCTGGCGCGAAACCTGAAGCGTTGCTTTAATCCCTCCCTTTAGAATTTTAATACAGAGCCTTCCTCTTCTGAATCATATGTAGATTTCTTAATCTTTGATGAAGAATTCTTAAGATTTTTCTCAGAATTTTCAATTCATAAAATTAACTGATTTTAATTTTCTATTCTGATGGGTTTTTCCATCATCATTACAGAGCTAGGTATCCTGACCCTGAGCGTAGCGCAATTGCGCTAGCGCACCCGTGTTTAACACGTGGCATGCAGCGCAGAGCGCAGTGCAACTGCGCTAGCACACCAGTGTTAGACACATGGCGCGCAGCGCAACGCGCAACGCAACTGCGCCAGTACACCTGCTTTAAACACGTGGCGTGCAGCGCAGAGCGCAGGATCTGAAGCGTTGCTTCAATTTTTTGACTCTTAAATTTCTAAACAGAGTTTTGCTCTGATTGGGGGAAGCAGAAGCGTTGCTTCATTTCCAATCTTGGAATTTGAACAGAGCTTTGCTCTGATTAGGGAAACAATAGCATTTTGCCCATCCCATGCCTTATGTGCTATTTCTTTTTGCACATAAGCCATGGGCTTTACAAAAATTTGGCTTTATGCCCATTTTTCTTATATTTATTCAAAAAAAGGAAAAAAAGAAAATACACCAAAATTATTTATTACAAAATTTTTATTTTGGCATTGGGGGGGGGAGGCCGACCGCTTCATGTTTGGGCTCGACCCGGGCATTGGCCCATTTGATCTGAGCTTGGGCCCACTTGGCTTGGGGTTGACTTTGATTTTGACTTGGTCACTCGGGGTGTAAATTTTTACCCTAACAAATTGCCCCCTATCAATAAATGCACACCACACATGTGGGTCATGTGCATGAAATTGATGGATCTTCTTTTACGTGGAGGCGACTTGATTTGGTTCCCGAGTTTTGGGAAGCTGGCACTGCCCATTTTACAACATGGACGGTCGATGCTGCCCTTTTAGCGACTTGGACGGTCGATGCTGCCTTTTTAGCGACTTGGATGGTCGGCTCTGCCATTTTAGTGACTTGGACGGTCGGTGCTGCCCTTTTTGCGACGTGGACGGTCGATGCTGCCCTTTTTGCGACGTGGACGGTCGATGCTGCCCTTTTAGTGACGTGGACGGTCGGTTCTGCCCTTTTTGCGACTTGGACGGTCGGTGCTACCATTTTAGTGACGTGGACGGTCGGTTCTGCCCTTTTTGCGACTTGGACGGTCGGCTCTGCCCTTTTAGCAACTTGGACGGTCGGTGCTGCCCTTTAAGCGACATGGACGGTCGATGCTGCCCCTTTTGCGACGTGGATGGTCGATGCTGCCCTTTTTGCGATGTGGACAGTCGGTGCTGCCCTTTTTGCGACGTGGACGGTCGGTGCTGCCATTTTAGCGACGTGGACGGTCGGTTCTGCCCTTTTTATGACTTGGACGGTCGGTGCTCCCCTTTTAGCGACTTGGACGGTCGGCTTTGCCCTTTTAGCGACTTGGACGGTCGGTGCTGCCCTTTTAGCGACTTGGACGGTCGGCTCTGCCTTTTTAGCGACTTGGACGGTCGGGATTTGATTTGACTTGCTCCACTTTCTGCGGTGTCGAGGTTAATGTTGACTTGCTGATTGTGATTTGGGTTGACATCAGCATTACTACGCTGGAACATGGTACCAGGAGTGAATCATCATTTGCCGTGAGGGAATTTCCCTTGTTCCCAGTTTAACGACTTAGGGGTCATTTGTTCCCAGTTTAAAGACTTAGGGGTCTATTGGATTGGAGTTTGATATTTTTGGGTTGGGGTAGGCATCAGCGTTGCTAACACTGAAGCACATGTGCCAGGAGCAATTCATCATTTGCCCTTTCCTGTTGGGGAGCGATGGCTTAGGAGACAGGTTTAGGTCCCTATCACCTAAGGATTTTCAATTTTATGAGCCGTAAGGATCCCATAAAAGCATTTTCTCCCTACGAGTCGAAAGGATCTCGTAGGTATACTTTCTCCTTAGGAGCCGTGAGGATTTCTAAGTGTGTTTTTCCTTTGTGAGTCGTAAGGATCCCATGAAGGTGTTTTCTTATGAGTCGTGAGAATCCCGTAAGGTTTGTTCTCTTCATGCATCGTGAGGACGCATGAGTGGGTCTTCCCAAATAGAGCATAATTCCAAAGGCGGAGACTGGCCGTTGGTCGGGTGACTGCAATGGGGCATGGGTATGATGAGAATTATTTGAGCCCGTGGATTGTATACGATAGCCAGTTTGGTGACCAACCGTAGGGCTGGGAGAATTTTGAGAAATTGGATTTTGGTTGGCGTCTGCATCGCTGCACTGGAATATGGTACCAGGAGCGACTCATCATTCGCCGTTTGGGGATTTTGGAATTTGGATCTTGTTTGGCATCAGTATTGCTGAACTGGAATAATGCCAGGAGCAACTCATCACTTACACCGGGAGGACATGGGATTTGGTTTTTTGGGTCGGCATCAGCACCGCTAACACTGAAGTAATGCCAGGAGAGACTCATCATTTGCCGTTAGGAAATATGGGATTTGGGTTTTTGGTCGGCATCGGCACCACTAACACTGAAGCGAAATGCCAGGAGCGAATCATCATTTGCCGTTGCCCGTTGGGGAGCGATGGCTCAGGAGACAGGTTTAGATCTCTATCACCTAAGGCTTTTCAATTTTATGAGCCGTAAGGGTCTCATAAAAGCATTTTCTCCTTACGAGTCGAGAGGATCTCACAGGTGTATGTTCTCCTTAGGAATCGTGGGGATTCCTAAGTGTGTTGCTCCTTTGTGAGTCGTAAGGATCTCACGCAGGGATTTTCTCCTCACAAGGTCAAGAGGACTTTGCGAGTGTATTTTATCTCTTTTCATGAGTCTGCGCTCTTTCGGGTTTTCACAAACTCGCCGGCAGTCCTGCTGTTTTTACTCACGGAGCCCTTTCGAGTTTTCATCCGTGCTCGTTTTGCTTGTAGACATATCTTTTTTCGTGCGTTGGTGGGACTTTTAAAAGAAGTCTCACCAGCAGGACTTAGGAGAGATAGAGGTCATTTACGTCCGTGGATTGTATACGGTTTTGCAGAATGTATGATCCAGACCGTAGGGCTGGTGTGCTCAATTCGCTTGCGACTTGAAGCATTCACGCATAGTATTTCTTGAGATATCGGCCATTGATGGGTGGCATAGGCCTTTCTCCCTCGGCAGTTATTAGTTGGTAAGATCCTCCGTCGAACATTTTCTCGATGACGTATGGTCCTTCCCAGTTTGGTTCGAATTTTTCCTTGGCATGTCGATTGGGGATGATCGGTCTTCTGAGGATCAACACCAATTCACCTTTCTTGAAAGCGCAGAGATGGGTCATCTTGTTATAGGCCCGTGACATTTGGGCTTGGTATAGCTCCAGATTTTGCTGCACCACGAGCCTCTTTTCTTTGAGGGCGTCAAGCTCTTCTAGCCAAAGGAGCACGTTTTCCTCCTCCATCAATTCGTGCTGAATGGCCATTCTTAAGCTTGGAACTTCGACTTCAAGGGGGAGGACCGCCTCCACTCCGAAGAGCAATGAGTGTGGAGTGGATTGAGTTGGAGTACGGTGCGTGGTACGATATGCCCACAACGCCTCATAAAGCTTGACATTCCAGTCTCTCTTGTTGGCTGAAGCATTTTTCCTCAGAAGCTTGCATAGAGTCTTATTGAAGGCTTCGGCTAGCCCATTGGCTCTTGGATTATAGATGGAGGAATATCTCCAGTCTATCTTGTGTTGAGTAGCGAATTTTGAGACTTTGAAGCTCTTGAAAGAAGGCCCGTTGTCAGAAATGATTCTTCTTGGTGTACCGAAGCGGTATAAAATATTATGCTGGAAGAACGTAAGAATATTTTCTGTCTTGACTTCTTTTAGCGGGATAGCTTCAGCCCATCTGGAGAAATAGTCAGTTGCGGCCAATATGAACCAGCGGCCTCTGGATGCCGGAGGATCAATTGGGCCAACTATGTCGGTGCCCCAGACTTCAAAAGGCCACGACGCCACCGTAGGATGCAACGGATTGGGATGCTTGTGAATGAAATCACCATGAATTTAGTAGATATGACATTTCTTTGCATGCTCTCCGCAATCCCGTATCATGGTAGGCCAGTAATACCCAAGTCGTTTAATTTGAAGTCGCATCTTAGGGCCAGATTGGTGAGCACCGCAAACGCCCGAGTAAACTTCTTTCATGATTTTCTGGGCTTCGGCCGATGACAGACATCTGAACCAGAGTTGGTCATATGACCTGCGGTATAGCGTGTCATTTACAAACACGTATCGGAGAGCTCTCTTCTTTAGCTGAATTCTTGCAGATTTTCCTTCGGGCAGCTTGTCGTATCGGAGGTACGCTATGTTCTCTCCAATCGGGCTCGTCTTGGATGATCGAAATTTCTTCGGCAGGACTGCCCTTCTGTTCTGTGCTTTCCTCTTCTCGTAGAGAGACTGGGGGTAGAATTTGCCGGCTCCTGACTGCGATCAGAATTTCGTCCATGTGAGGATCAGCCAGCTCCTTGGCTAAGCGAGCGAGTACATCAGCCTTTCCATTCAACGCTCTAGGGACTCTCATTAGTTCAATATGAGTGAACCGTTTCATGAGTTCCACCACTCGGCCTCTGTACCAAGCTATCTCGGGTTTGTATATCTTATAGTCGCCGCTTACTTGGTTGATGACAAGCTGGGAATCACCGTAGACTCGTAGTCGAAGGATTTCCATTTCTATGGCGAGCTCCAAACCCACTATCAGAGCTTCATACTCAGCCTCATTGTTTGTGCGAGCCTCGGTGAGAGCAAAAGAATGCCGTAGGATTCCTATTGATGGCGTGATGAACCCCAATCCTATCCCTGCTTTTATCTCCGGGATGCTTGATTTGCTGGAGGTTCTCGTTGATGAGGCTCCATCGAAATAGAGCTTCCAACATGGCTCATCTTCCTCGAAGTGCAACACTTGTTCGTCGGGTAGCTCGCAATTAAGCGGTGACCCCTCTGATATGGGATGAGCAGCAAGGAAGTCTGCGAGAGCTTGCCCTTTTACTGCTTTCTGAGGAGTATAAACTATGTCAAACTCAAGCAGCATGACAGCCCATCTTGACATTCTACCGGCTAGGCTTTCTTTGGTCATTAAGTGTTTGAGTGGGTCGACCCTAGGGATCAGCATAACCGATGAGCGAGTAGATAGCGCCCCAGCTTCTTCACAGTGAACATCAGAGCCAGGCATTGCTTTTCTATCGGGGAATAGCTGTGTTCTACCCCGACTAAAGTTCGACTGAGGTAGTAGAGGGCATTCTCTTTTCCTTCCTCGTTATTCTGGACAAGGAGCGCACCGAGTGACCCATCTAACGCGGCAGTATAGAGAATCAGTGGTTTATCTGGAATGGGAGCGGCCAGCACTGGAGGGTGCAACAAGTAGTGTTTGATGCTTTCGAACGCTTCTTGACATTCGGCATCCCAGACAAAAGGAGCTCCTTTTTTCATGAGCTTTGAGAAGGGCCTACATCTCCCTGATAAATTTGAAATAAACCTTCGTATATAAGAAAGTTTTCCCTGAAAGGATCTTAGCTGCGTCAGATTCTTCTGAGGGGGCATATCCATGATGGCCTCTATCTTGGATGGGTCAACTTCAATCCCTCGATGTCGAACTATGAAGCCCAGGAATTTTCCCGATGACACACCAAAAGCGTACTTCAGAGGATTCATTTTCAGATTGTACTCCCTCAGTCTGATAAGAACGGTCCTAAGATCTTGGATGTGATCGGCCTTGGCTTTAGTCTTGACGACCAGATCATCAACATAACATTCGACGACCTTATGAATCAGGTCATCAAAGATATTGGCCATTGCTCTTTGATATGTAGCACCTGCGTTCTTCAGTCTGAACGGCATCACTTTGTAGCAGTATATTCCGATCGGGGTTCGAAATGCTGTGTACTTCTCATCCTAAGGGGACATCTTGATCTGATTATACCTAGATGAGCCATCCATAAGGGTGAACAGCTCGTAATTTGAGGTGTCATCGACCATTATTTCCATGACCGGTAGCGGAAAGTCGTCTTTAGGACATGCCTTGTTGAGGTCCCTGAAATCGACACAAACTCGGATCTGCCCATTTTTCTTCTTCACTGGGACTGTGCATGCGATCCAGTCCGCATATTTCTCTTCCCTGATTAAGCCGGTATCGATGAGCTTCTTGGTTTCCTCGATGACCTTTTATTCTAGTTCCCTTCTCATTCTTCGAGGAGCTTGTTTGACTGGTTTAGCATCAGGAGATATAGCCAGTTTATGCAGGGCCACCTCAGAGGAAAGGCCAGGCATTTTTTTGTATGTCCACGCGAAGCAGTCGATGAACTCATGCAGCAGGGCAATTATCTGTTCTTTCATTTTCTCTGACAAGAGTGAGCTGATGTAGGTCGGCCTTAGATTATCGGGTCCTAAGTCAATCTCGATTAGCTCGTCAAAGGTTGCTTTTCCGCCATCTTCGAGCTCTTGAGGAGCTTCTTCTGGCTCGGCTATCTCATCATCATCATTTGATCTGTCACTGGCTTCACCAACATGGATCATGTAGCATGCTTTGGAATCAAGTTGAATGAAGCCTATGCCCCGTCTATCTGGAATTCGTCGATGAGTGCTCGGACCTGGGGCGGATTCCATAGCCCTTCATAAAACTTTGCTTCGGACTCCGTTTGATATAACCAGCATCCGCACCTTTTGAAATATTCCCGCATCTCAGGTGCATAGTATCTGGGATTGAGGACGGCTCTTATGCCTCTCTCATAGGGAAGGCACACGACAGACAAATCTTCCGGGTGCACAACGGGGTTTGACCGATAAAACAGGATGCCCTTCTGTCCACTTTTCCTCCCGGGAACGTAGAAAGTTTTCAGCCGGTCCACGGTAGAGACTGACAATGCATCAAGCTCTTTGCACATCCATTCCGGCACCCTTGTGATGGCCAGGGACCCTTCTGCAATTTCGAAGGTCTCTCGTAGTTTCGCTTGCTGCATGGGGGTCAATCTGCATAGCTGTTACACGGCAGGTCCTCTTCCTCCGACTCTTCAGTGTCGCTGCCAAGATGAGGGCGGACTTTGCTGCTAGATGGGCTTTCAGTGTTGGATTCGTCTATATCGCTACTGAAACGAGGGCGAGTTTTAAGGAAGGACGAACTTCCAGTGTCGGACTCATCAGTGTTGCTATCGAAACGCGGGCGCACTTGGGCGTTTTTGCTTTTGAAAGTGACAGCCGGCTCAGATTTGCTTTTGAGTCTTGGGGCCGCTCTATCCTCAGTCAGTTGTGGCTTAGCATTTTGGTGGTTCATAAAGTACCGAGAATCTTCATATCGGACTTCATGCACACCGAATGGCTGGATGTCTCCGTCAATGCGTCTTTTTTCGCCATTTTTAGTATACTTCATGCATTGATGGAGAGTTGACGGAATGATGCCGTAATCGTGAAGCCACGGGCATCCCAAGAGAATTTTATAAGACGTGTCAGCGTCGATCACGTATATCTTGGCTTCGGTTTGCAGATCCCCAAATTTGATTGGCAAAGCTATAAACCCCAGAACTTGCTGGCAGTTTTGATTGAAGCCTTGAATAACAATCCTTTCCCTTGACAGGTGTCGGGCGTCCATTGACAAACTCTTCAGAGTCTGCAAGTTCATGATTTTCACTGAGGACCCTGGATCAATCAATATGTGATTAATCCGATCTCCGTTGCTGTACCCGGTCACGTAAAGCGGCCATTATGCTCAGCCGTTCCCAGTAGCAAGTCTTCGTCCTTAAACGTGACTGCGGCGGCATACAGAGCGTACTGGGCTTCTTTCATATTAATTTCTACAAAGCGAGCCTGATACCGCTCAGGGTTTTGTAGAGCATGAATGATAATATCTCTAAGCTCTTTAGATAGAACCAATGCATCGTAAATGCTAAGGAGAGACGGAAGCTTTCGGAGATGAGTTAAGACATTATAGTCTACTGGGGAAGGACTCGAATCTTCATGAGCATGTTCTCTTCCATCTTCTTCATTAGCGACTTGTTTTTCCTTCCCTTTTAGGGCGTTGCCCTGATTTGGCGGTAAAGCCCTGCCGCTTCTGAGTTGGATTTGGTTGGCCTTAGTGGCAAGCTCTTCATCCTCTTTGGAAAACAGAGCTCTTCCTCAGAGTCGCTGCCCAGGTGGATGGCGTAGCAGGTCACTATAGAGATCTCTTCATTGGAGTCTTCTTCTAGCTCCTCCAGAATCTCAGCCGCTTCTACAGGGAAGAACTCTTTCAATTGAATTAGAGTTCTTTCCTTCTGTTCATAGCCTTCGAGGGAATCAATAAATTTTTGAATGGTCGATCTCCCTGCAGACTCTTTTTTGCATCAAGCTGCACTTCTCTTCATCTTGAGCTTTTTGGATTTTGAGCCTGATGGAGCCGGATTTGCAGCTGGTACGGTAGGCTTCTTCTGCCCTTCCCATTCCATTTTGGACACTTTCCGAAGTAGCTTTAGCATCTTCTTCATCTTATTAGATATGTGCATACTCCACAGAGGCCGCGGTGAGTCCGTTTCATTTCTCAGGGCAGCGGGTTCGGCTGTCTGCTCCCAGAAGGCTTCAGCTTCTGTCTGTATAAAGTTGGTGGTTGCAACTTGATTGTTCACCAACACACTTTTGGACAGCTCGATCTCTCCAGCCTTATACTGCTTCTCGACCCAGTCCTTGAAAATATAGCAATCCTTGATCACATGGCTCACTACTCGGTGGTACGGGCAATAAAGGGGATTGTCGGTCATTTTTGCTTCTTGAGGTCTTTTCGACTCCGGCAATTGTAGAACGTTGTTCAAGGCATCTTTAAATATATTACGGACTTTGCCCCTTCTGAAAGAGTAAATCTTGTTCTCATTCTCCTCTAAGGAAGGTCCATCTCCTCCCAACAATGGCTTTCGACACCGGTTGGTTTTGGAATCGCCTGCCCTTCGCATGTCTTCATTATCGGACGCATTGAAGACATTGGTACTGCTGGAACTCCCGTTTCTACGGTTGTCGTCCCGCTTGCTTTTCCAAGTCTTGTCTCTCTGAGAGTCCGGGGTAAACTCTTGCTTCGAGCGTTCCAGCATTTGGACTTTCTTAGTTAGCTCCTGAAATGTCTTGAGACCTGCTGTACATAAGAATAGGACCATCCAATTGCTGAGGTTCCCAATGAGAAGGTTGATGGACTGGTCCTGCTCCAGCGGCGGTTCGTACTTGACAGTGAGATTACGGTATCGGGCGATAAAGTCGGTGTTGCTTTCATTCATTCCCGGCTTGGTCCTCACAACGTCAGCAATGGAGATTTTATCACTAACACTCATGAACCTTTACCGAAACAGAGACTCCATTTGGGCAAAGGTAATGACGGACCCGTCTGGTAGACTCGCGTACCCGTCAAAAGCGACAACAGTCAGGCTGTTGACAAACTGACGAAGAAGGAGCGCATCATTGCCCCCTGTATTTTCGCACGATGCCTTAAAATGGGCGACGTGCTGATTTGCATTTCCTGTCCCGTCAAATCTTCCGAACTTAGGAATGACGTAGCCGCTCGAAAACTCGATCAAATCGTACTGTGCAGGATATGGCCGCCCACTACTGCCAATTTCTTTCTGAGCTTCAGATTCGGACACCAATGTATTAACCTTGCTGGTGAACAAATCCATTATCCGATCTTGTGTTAGCGGGATAGTGTTATCTGGGGCCAAGGCGTCTCCAGAAGTGGAATGTGGCCGGCTTTCATGCGGCTCGATCAATCTTGGACCCAAAGGGACAGGCATCGGCCGCTTCGGATTGTCATCATCCGGCTCATGAGTAGCAACTTGTGCTTGATTGGGAGGCTCTCGAGCAATTTGAGCCGTAAGCTGCATCACAACGTTCGTTAGGTCATCGATTTTTGAATAGAGCTTGGTCATCTCTTTATCTTTGCTCCTGAGCTGTTTTCGAAGCTCTTGAAGCAGCTCTTGCTCTGCGGTCCTGGGGCGGAAAGTCGGCTCTTCCTCGCTGTCCGAGCTTGACTCTACATAGACTTAGGGGTCTTTCTTCCTATCATCCTCATCGAGAGGGTTTTCATCATCCAGCGGAGGCGGCTGTTCTTGGGAAGCGGCAACCACATTCAAGCCAGATTGGGCTTGGGATGTGGTGGCCCCATCCTTGCTTTTGCTGTGAAGGTTGTCGCTGGGGCGCCTGCCTGCCATATAGACCGTATAGATAACATATCCAGCCGTCTTTTTATCATCGGTGGCTGATTTCACAGATCGCTGTCTTGATCCTCCTGTTTCGGTAACGGGCAGTCGACTGAAGGTGGCTGGCCTGGCCGGATTCTTGAATGGTGCTGACGCTTCCTTTTTGGTTTTGCCCCGCTGTTTTCGTGCGGCACAGAGTTCCTGATAGACTCTTGAAGAGACAGTGTCATACTTTTTCTGTTGGGTCCGGAACACGTCTCTTTGTAGCAACGTTCGGACCGATTTCTTCTTGATTCTGGCGGTCGTGGTATTTTTCTGAACCCACTTCAGAGGTTCGAAGGAATTGCTGATTTTTACGGCCGACTCAGCCATCGTCGCAGGGTGACTCTGCTCTTGGAACCTCATAATATTCTACTTGGCCGGAGTCCTGGCCCTCTTGTTGGCTAGATATCTGAGCCGCTTCTGTCTCAGCCTTTTTGTTTTGAGCACTTGGCTGGCTATGGCTCTTCGGGAAGCCGCCGTAGACCGGGTGATGGAGGACTTTGGAGATACGCCTAATCGTGCATTTGTTGGAGTCATCGCCTGAGCTCCTCCGCAACGTTTGATGTTGCCCTTTGTACCAGAAGTCTTGCCCCCAGCTAGAGCACCAGAGAGTCGTTCAGACACAGTTTTAAGTTTCGGTTGTGGTGCCTTAGCGATCACAACATTCGGCCTCTTTCCCCTTAAGACCGTCTTGGACACCTGTTTTGCTGGCTTTTCTGCCAGATGAGCACTTCCGGCAGGGTAGATGACGACGGAACCAAACTGGCGGGGCAGTTCCTCCCACTATTGATTGAGGCTTGCGAGAAGAACCACACGAGCATTGATCTTGACCACGTACGAGATCGGGGTCGCGTTGGAAGCTGAATTCGTCTTGGAAGATATTGTCGTTGAAAGTTGATTGCTGCACGGAAAAAAACATTATTTCAGTACAAACATCGGCATATATGTTAAATGAGTTCGCATGAACACTTGACCCGAGATATGAGAGGAGAGAAAGGTCCCACCGGGCTTGCCAGAATCTGTAGGGAGTTTTTCGTCACCCCATTGAGATGGGAATGCGCGCGCGCTTGTTAGGAGCAGTACAGATTCCCCTTGGTAGGCAGGGGTTTATTGATCGCGGGGATCCAAATCTTCGGCAGCCGCGGACTAAGCTGCCGTTAATTACCCCTCGCCTTTGGAGCGAGAGAACCTTCGATTGACGGGTCAAATAGGTCATGCGAACTCAATATGCAATGTTGTGTTTTGAAGGGGTTTCGGATATATCGGGGGCCCCGCAGAGTTTTTACGGGGGTCCTGCTACCCGAATAGCGGGCTGGGGGTCAAGGAGGCTAGCAGCCCCCTTGCAGGGTGCGGAGCAGCACCCTGTTAGAAATTTTTTCTAATGGGGGACAGTGTTGTAGAGTATGTGTGTGTGTGTGTGTGTGTTTATAAAGGGAAAGGGCATCCAAAGGATGCGTGGGAAAAAGCGCCAGCGCTTTCGGTGCTAGGGCACTAACGGTTTAGACGCTAGCGCCTCACGTGCCAGGCAAGCGCTAGCGCTTTAAGCGCAAGAGCGCTAGCACTTTGGGTGCTAGCGCCTCACGTGCCAGGCACGTGGGCGCTCGGGCGATAGCGCTTTGAGCGCAAGGGCGCTAGCGCCTCACGTGCCAGGCACATGGGCGCTAGCACTTTGTGCGCTAGCGCTTTGAGCGCAAGGACGCTAGCATCTCACGTGCCAGGCACGCGGGCTTTCGGGCGCTAGCGCTTTGAGCGCAATGGCGCTAGCGCTTTGGGCGCTAGTGCCTCACGTGCAAGCGCTAGCGCCTCATATGGTAGGCACGTGGGCGCTCGGGCGCTAGAACTTTGTGCACTAGAGCTTTGAGCGCAAGGGCGCTAGCGCTTTGGGCGCTCGGGCGTTAGCGTTTTGGGTGCTAGTGCTTTGAGCGCAAGGGCGCTATCGCTTTGGGCGCTTGGGCGCAAAAAGTGAGTTGGTCCCTGCACTGGGAGTTGTACTCTGAAAAAGAAATACTTATTATTTTGTGTATATATTTTGAGGAGTTAAATTCCCAAGGTATTTTTGGAACTGATGAAGGGGCTTCTCCCTGGGCGCCCACATAAGCTCTGGATCTTTCCCAAAGTGGGGTCTTTAGAGATGGGTCTCCTTCTTCCTCCTCCGTTGGCCGGATCTTGAAGAACAAGAGGGGTGAGATTTTTAAAAATCACTCCTTTTTAAGATCTGATGGAAGATCCAAGCTCCCCTTTGTGGGTTTTTTGGTGAAAAACTATTTAGTTTTGGAAAAGGGAGAGTAAAACTCTTGATTTAATTGAAAAAAAAGAAGAAGATTTTAGAACCTTGAGGAAGGAGAAGATCATAGATCTTGATGCTTTTTAGAAGAGAGAAAAAGTTGTTGAGATATTTTCATTATCTTTGCCTTTATAGGCTATACACTTTACATATAGTCCCTTGGGCTTTACAAAAATGGCATTTTGCCCATCCCATGCCTCATATGCTATTTCTTTTTGCACATAAACCATGCGCTTTACAAAAATTTGGATTTATGCCCATTTTTCTTACATTTATTTAAAAAAAGAAAAAAAGAAAATACACCAAAATTATTTATTACAAAATTTTTATTTTGGCATGGGGGAGGCCGACCGCTTCATGTTCGGGCTTAACCCGGGCATTGGCCCACTTGACCTGGGCTTGGGCCCACCTGGCTTGGGGTTGACTTTGATTTTGACTTGGTCACCCGGGGTGTAAAATTTTACCCCAATACGAGGGGTAATTAATGGCGGTTTAGTCCACGGCTGCCGGAGATTCGGATCCCCACAATCAATAAACCCCAGCCTACCCTAGGCATGGGTATTCTGTATATGCCTGACAAGTGACGTGTATTCCCATCTCAATGGGGTGACGAAAAACACCCTACAGATTCTGGCACGCTCGGTAGAACCTTTTCTCTCGTCCCACATTTCGAGTTAAACATTCATGCTAACTCAATCAACATATACATCGATTCATACTTCTTTGTGAAGGTTAAAAGTTTCAAATTGCAATCTTCGGATACAACAAAATGTCTCCAAGGACAAGCTCAGCTTTCAACATAGCTTCCATCTTCTACACGATGAAGATGGACACCGGGATGATCCTCCCGGCCAGTCTCGGGTGACAGTGGGAGGAGCCGCTACTACCATTTAGTTCTATTCTGTTCGTGCCAGCTAACGCCATCCGTGCTCCTTAGGCCCCGGTGACAGATAAACCGGCCTCAAAAGGGAAAATGCCAAATATCATGGTCGCGAAGATACCTCAGCCGAAGCACAAATCCGTTTCTGAACGATTCTCCATTGCTCCAGCTAAGGGCAAGGCCATCAACACCAACAAAACTATAAGACGTCTCGGGCAAGATCCAGCAGTGCCCCTGACAACTGCTTGATCAGGTATTGTCACGCCTCGCTTCCCAGAGTGCGCTAAGATCGGCACGTGACAGAGCCAACCATGCTACTTGTGGCTAGGAAACATCCCTCCACAGTCACATTACGGCTGTATATAAGATATCAAGAACAGGAAAAAAATATAAAATTATCTAATACATGTCCATTTGCCAGAATAAACGAGTCAAGAAATATAAATGCGGAAGCAATAAATCCAATAAAAAATAACATCTAGAAAGTACGTCCCAAATACGGGCTCACATCAGGAAATGAAAGTACGGAAATAAAACTAAACTAAACTAGATACTAACAGGATCCTCACTGCTGGGCTTGACGGTGAAAATACTCCTGATCAGCCTGCGAAAGAGACAGAGGATCTGGGCCATGCAAAACCCAGACGTCAGTGCGTCATAATATCAATAATAATAAATGAACAGGATACACGAGACATGCAGGCATGAATATAAACGACGACATGAATATAACCAGTAAACATGGATATGCAACAGTGAAGTGTATACGTGCAGGTGAAGTGCAGTGAGTAATCTAAACTATACTACTGGGTTATCTATTCTAAAGTCTTCGAAATCAATTAATGTAATTCTCATCGTAACCCATCGGTCTATGCCCCGTTCATTCCCCACGGGACCACGGTAACAGGATTATTCCATAACGCTCGGAAAAACGGCAAATAATATATTCCGTAATGCCCGGAAAAACGGCAAACAATATATTTCGTAACGCCCGGAAAAACGACAAACAATATAACAGCCCTTTGAGTTACGTTCGGTTACATTCTTGATTTTCCCTTACCCCCAAGGTTATGTGTTCAAGTCAGGTGTTGCCAATCGATATCTAATGCCAACACAGGATCAAGCAGGTACAGGTTTTGTCTATACAGACAACAGTAATGTCCATCGAGACAACCAGTCAGGGTTGTCGGCGTTAGTAACAGGATCTGATATCAAGTCAAGCAGTGGTGTATCAGGTCATGTCAGGTGGTGTACAGTGTATCCAATGGATGCCTAACAGTAAAATATTACCAGTATCGAATCACGGTAAAAGCACGGATGCACGAATAGTAATCAGTGATAACATATAATGAGTCCATGAGTCATATAATGCATACTAGCAAGTATGGTATATGAATCCAGCAGTAACATGAAGCAATCGGGTTCAGGCATGCAATTAAATATGTAATATACAGTACGGATATGACCGGGTGTCGTAAAACGGTAAACTATAACAGGGATGCATAATGTAATGAACATGCAATATTTTTATTCATATAATGAAAATATATAGACATAGCATGTAGAAAGATAAACTTGCATGCGATTAGATATGTAATAAATGATACGGATGTGAACTAGTATCGTAAAACAGTATAATGGTAACATAGAATGCATAATAAAATAAACATGCAATATTTTTATTCATATAATGAAAATATATAGACATAGCATGTAGCAAGATAAACTTGCATGCGACTATATAGGTAATAAATGATACGGATACGAACGGCTATCCGAAAACAGTAAAACAATAACATGGACGTACAATGTAGTAAACATGTGATATTTTTATTCATATGGATGCAAAATATGTATCATAACATGGAGCAAGGTAAACTTGCCCGATCGGATTTCACGAAGGGATGCGTACGCTGCGTCCGACGTCGGGTAAACGTCGCAATGCACACGCGCACGTACAGAACTGAACTAGGCGATGCAAGAAGTGACCACGCTGGCTGGGGATGTCCACTGGGTCGCCCGGATCGTCGTCGGCGGTACGGCTCCGGCGATCACCGGAAAACATGAATCCAAGAGGAGGAGAAGAAGAAGAAAGGAGAAGAAGAAGAAGAAAGAAAGGGAACTGGGGTTTGGTGTTCTAGGTTTTGGGGTCAGAGACGATGAGGCACGGGTGACAGCGAGGTCTCAGGCGATGAGGGGGGTGCCGGAAATGGGTGTAGCTGCGGTGAGGTGCAGGGGTTGTGTTGGGCTTGGTTGTCGGGGTATGCAGGGAAAGCTCGAGGTGCAGGGGAGTGGAGAGAAGGTGGCAAGGGAATGCCGATGAGGCTGGTCGGTGGTGAGGGTGCCGGCAACGGCGACACGACGAGGGCAGAGGGTTGCAGGCATGGGTTCTGTGCTGCCGGGGATGGGGAAGATGGGTTATGCAGGCTGAGGAGGAGAGGAAGGAGAGGAAAAAGGTGTCAACGAGGGTGGCCGTGAGGATGAGGAGGTGGTCGACGATGAGGCGAGCTCCGGCGAGATGCAGGGTTATGATGTTGGGTCATGCAGTGATGGTTGCAGTGGTCGTGGGTTTCGTTGGAGAGGAGGTGAGCTGAAAAAGGAAGTGGTGACGAGGCCGACGAGATGATCGGCGACAAGGTCGGGTTCGGGGTTGATTGGTTATGGCGGTCGCGACGGGGACGTGGGTTCTCGTCGGGGTTAGGTTGCAGGGAGATGGAGGAAGGCGAGGGTGAGGTGGGGGAGATGAGGCGAGGTCGAGGGCGGGGAGAGGTGTTCTACGGTGGTGGAGGCGAGCTCCGGCGAGGGTGGAGGTGAGGTCATGATCGACGGGTGCGTGGGTTGCAGGGGGATCGCAGGGTTCGTCGTGTGAAAAGAGAGGAGAGAGAGGAACAGTGTTTTTTTATAGGGTTAGGAAAAAAATATATTAACATATATAATATATTAATGGAGAGAGAGATAGACAGGGACGTGGGGATCATGGGTTCGTTAAGATAGATTAAAAAATATTTTTAGTTTTAAAATTTCAGTTAGATTTTATTATAACTGTTAAAATATATATTAGAATATAATATTTTATATTTTGAGATTTTTGGCTAATACGAAAATAGTTCAAAACATGCCTGGGTTGGGTCTAAAATTATGGTTCGAAAATACGGATAATATCCGTGTTAACCAAAACCAAAACAGAATATCCGGGTAACAGAAATGCATACCCCCAAAATGGATTGACTCAATGTGCACGTGTCTATCCAAATGAGTCTGTTTCACTAAACGGAGCGAGAACACGATGTACGGATGCAACCACAGGGTTAGGGGTATGATGCAGGCCATGCTAGATATTTTTAAAATATATTATTTGATTATAATTATATTATTAAAAAAAATGCAGATATGCAGGATATAAAACATGACAGTGCACGGATCCTCATAACTAGCCGGGATAAATCATAAACAGGAATCAAGATAGGTTTCCAGCAAGCGGGTCGGGTCGGATGCAAACATAGATACCAATTACACTATTCGCACCCATAACAGTAATAAATCAAGAAATATCCATAGATAAAAAAATACCCAAAACAGAACTGGTATAAATGAACTAGGGTGTTACAGGTATCTTCTCTAAACTTCCCGCCAATCGACTCACAATGGTTTCCTGGATAAAGGATGCCCGCCAAGCCCTCAAAATTGAGAAGCTAAGACAAAAAAGGCTCAGATACAAAGCCAACAAAATGGCTAGGGCTCCTGCTAGACTGGAGTTCATGAGGTTCCAAGAACAGGGTTACCCCGCAATAACAGCTGAATCGATTGTAAAGCTCGCTAACTCTTTTGAACCGCTGAAATTGGTTCAGAAGAATGCTATGACCGCAAGAGTCAAGAAAACTGTGATCCAGACAGCGCCACCCAAGGACCCAGTCAGGCCAACTATCTTCAATCGCCTGTCTCTTCCAAAAGAGGAAAGGCCACGACGACGGTCCTAAAAATCAGCCGCCAAACATAAAGAGATGGCTGGATATGTGGTCCATACTGTCTGCATGGCAGGCACACGCAGCAAGCGCAAGGATGGGGCCACCACATCTCAAATCCAATTTGGTGTGAATGTGGCTGCCACTTTCCAAGACCAGCCTCCTCTGGAAGGTAATGAAGACCCTTCCAATGAAGCTGGTAAGCAGAGAGGTCTCTTAGTTCATTGGAAGTCGGGCTCGGAAAGCGAAGAGAAGCCAATCTTCCGTCCCAAGAACGCAAAGCAGCAACTTCTTCAAGAGCTCCAGAAGTAGCTCAGAAACAAAGACAAGGAGATGGCCAAGCTCTACTCGAAAATTGACGACTTGACAAACGTCATCTTATAACTCACAGCCCAAGTTGCCTCTCAGCCGCCCAATCAAGAGCATGGCTCTACTTATAAACCGGGAAACGGTGTCCCGAGGCAGCCGACGCCTATTCCCTCAAATCCAAAGGTAGGCGAACCGTATGAAAGTCGGTCGCATCCTATCTCAGTAAATGTCTTGACTACTGATGACAGCAACCCACTAACTCAAGATCAAATCATGGATTTGGTCGCCAACAAAGTCAAAACATTGGTAGCCGAAACCGAAGTGCAAAAAGATGTCAGTAGTAGTGGGAGACCATATCCTGCTCGATATGATCTGGTAGAGTTTCTTGGTGGCTATGTCATCCCCAAGATCGGAAGATTCGATGGGACGGGAAATGCGAATCAGCACATCGTCCACTTTAAATTCTCATGCGGGAATACTGGGAGCAATGATGCGCTTCTCCTCTGCCAGATCGTTAATAGCCTAACCGATGTCGGTTTCGACCGGTACACTAGCATACCGGATGGCTCCATTACTACTTTCGTCCAAATAGAATCTTTGTTTCGATAAAGATTCATGAGTGTCAGCGATAAGATCACCATTGCCGACCTCGTAAGGATCAAGCCAAAGAACAACAAAAACAGCACGGATTTTATAACCCGATGGCACAATCTCTCAGTCCAATGTGAGCCACTGTTTCAACAAGACCAATCCGTTAATCTTCTCATCGGAAATCTCGGCACCTGGATGAATCCTTTTCTATGCACCACGGGTCTCAAGATGTTCCAAGCACTGAACATGAAAGTTCAAATGTTGGAGCGCTTAAAGCAGGAATCTTCCTCGGATTCCCAAAATAATAATAAATTCTGGAGAAACCGAAAGGACGATAATCGCAAAGGCGGAAATTCCGACGCTACTGAATCTTTTTACATTTCGACTAACCGAAATAAGCGAGGGATGAGCGGGCCTAATGCCAACCAGTCTCAGATGTCAGTGTTGGAAGAGGGAGGAGAATCTCCACTGAAAGAGAAGCTGAATAAGGTCTATTCCTTCAGAAGGGACAAAGTCCGTAAAATATTCAACATCGCCCTAACAAACGGTCTACAATTACCAGAATCAAAGAGACCGCAAGAAAAGAATATGATCGGCAACCCCAAATATTACCTTTATCACAGAGTGATAGGTCATACTATTAAAGACTGATTTTTCTTTAAAAATTTGGTCGAAAAGCAATACAAGGTAGGAGAGATAGAACTGTCTAAAGGTGTGTTAGCAAATAATCAAGTTGCAACCAACAATTTCATACAAATAGAGACTGAAGCCCTTCTGAAACCTGTCGTCCTCGGTCGTTTACCCTTCTGTGAAAAAAGCAGACCAAGGCAACAAGCCAAAAGCCAAATGAGCAATATTACCAATGAAGAAGCGATAGACGGATACACAATCCATACGGTCTACATGATAGAGCCCAGAGGAACAAATCCCCCTACGCCTTATAGCCATGACAATAACGTGGTTGTTGCCATCCAACACCGGCTCGGTCCAAATGGTGAAGAGCCCGCTCAGGCCACTAAGCCAAAGGAGCCCGTGGTTCCTGCAAAATCGAGCTCAGGCGCTAAAAAGGACCTCCACGTCGTTAAATTGGGAACAATCGGCCCCTAAGTCATTAAACTGGAAGTGTAAAAAAATGTGAAAATAAATAAATAAATAGCCAAAATGATGGGGCAACTCGCAAATTTTTTTTTAAAAATCAGCGAGTAAAAGTAAAAATAAAAAGCCAAAATGATGGGACAACCACGAATAAATAGTCGAAATAATAGGCCAATCATAACCTTCGTAATAAGAAAAGCTGAAATGGCAGAGAATCGCGGTAAAAAACCTTGTATACAAATAAATACCCTAAATTCCCAAATGGCGAATGATGAGTCGCTCCCGGTACCATATTCCAGTGCAGCGATGTAGACGCCAACCAAAATCCAAATCTCCAAAAGGCGAATGATGAGTCGCTCTTGGTACCATTCCAGTGTTAGCGATGTAGACACCAACAAAATTTCAAATTCCCCAAATTCTCCCAACCCTATGGCCAGTCCCCAAATTGACTACCGTATATAATCCATGGACTCAAATAATTCTCATCACACCCATGCCTCACCGCAATCATAAGCCCCATGGCTGGTCTCTGCCGATGGAATTATGCTCCATTTAGAAAGACCCACTCATGTGTCCTCATGATAAATGAGGAGAACAAAGCTTACAAGATCCTCTCGACTCGTAAGAAAACATCTTCGTGGGATCCTTACGACTCATAAGGGAAAAACACTCTTGGGGGTCCTTACGACTCCTAAGGAGAAAATACACCTAAGAGATCCTTTTGACTCGTAGGGACAAAATACTTTTATGAGATCCTTACGACTGATAAAATTGAAAAGTCTTAGGTGACAGGGCCTTAAACATGTCTTCTAGGCCAACGCTCCCCAACAGGCTAAGGCAAATGATGAATAACTCCTGGCAGCTGTGCTCCAGTGTTAGCAACGCTGATGCCGACCCCAACCCTAAAATTCTAGACCTTCGATCCAATAGACCCTTAAGTTGTTAAACTGGGAACATATGACCCCTAAGTCGTTAAACTGGGAATAAGGAAAATTCCCTCATGGCAAATGATGATTCGCTCCTAGTACCATATTTTAGTGTAGCGATGTTGATGCCAAACCAAAACCAAAATTTTCAAATCCTCTCATGTCAAATGATGATTCGCTCCTGGTACCATATTCCAGTATAGCGATACTGATGCCAACACAAATCCCATGTTCTCCACGGTAAATGATGATTCACTCCTGGTACCATATTCCAGTATAACGATGCTAACGCCAAACAAAAACCCAAATTCCAAGTCCCAGGTTTAGAAGCCTCGCTGGACGAATAAGAAATTCCCAAATCAAATCAAATCAAATCGGCAAGTCAACCAATGACCACGCTGACGGAATCAAGCTCCACCTCGGAAACAAGTCGAATCCCGACACTGCAAAAAGCGGAGTAAGTCAAATCCAACCTCAACAGCATAGAAAGCGGAGCAAGTCAAATCCAATCCCTGACACCGCAAGAAGCGGAACAAGTCAAATCAACCATCGACCATCCAAGTCATAAAAAGGACAGCACCGACCTTCCAAGTCGCAAAAAGGGCAGCACCAACCGTCCAAATCACAAAAAGGGCAGCACCGACCGTCCAAGTCACCAAAATGGCAACACCGGCCGTCTAAGTCGTAAAAAGGGCAGTACCGACCGTCCAAGTCATAAAAAAGGCAACACCAATCGTCCAAGTCGCAAAAGGCCAGCATCGACCGTCCAAGTCGCTAAAATGGCAATATCGACCGTCCAAGTCGTAATAGGGGCAACACCGATCGTCTAAGTCGCAAAAAGGGCAGTATCGACCTCCACGTTGTCAAAACGGGAACCAAATCAAGTTAACCAACAACCTCTGTATCGGAACTATACTTTGTTCAGAATGTCTACCTCTGCGTCGGAATCATACTTCGTCTTAGAATGTACCCCGTGTCGAAATCCTGCTTCGCCTCAGAGTATCTTCCTTCCCTGTCGAAATTATGCTTCGCCTTGGAAGCAAGCTCTTTGTCAGAATCATATTTCGCCTCAGAATGTACCCCGTGTTGAAATTATGCTTCGTCTCGAAGTATCTGCCTTCCCTGTCGGAATTATGCTTCGCTTAGGAATCAACCTCTGCATCGAAACCATGCTTCGGCTAGAATATCTGCCCTGTGCCGGAATTACACTTCGTCTTAGGATATACCTATCCAGTGTCGGAATTATGCCTCATTCCGGAACCCTGCATTGGAATTATATTTCGTCTCAAGATACTCCTGTCCTATGTCGAAATTATATTTCGTCCCAGAACCCTGCGTCGAAACTATGCTTCGTCTTAGAATATACCCTCCCCCTGGAATTATTCTCCTCGAAATGATACTCCGACCCTGGAATTGTGCTCCGCTCTTCGGAATGATGTTTCGATCTCGGAATTATACTCTGCACCTCGAAATGATACTTTGATTCCAGAATTATGCTCCCGGAATGATGCTTCGCCCCTGGAATGATGTTCCGCCTCGAAGTCAAACTCCACACGGAACAAGGTCCATCAATTTCATGCACATAACCCATACACGCGGTGTGCATTTATTGATAGGGGCACTTTATTGGGGTCAAAATTAAACCCCGGTTGATCAAGTCAGAGTCAAAATCAACTCCAAGCCAAGTGGGCCCAAGCCCATGCCAAGTGGGTCCATTCTCAAGTCAAGCCCGAACATGAAGCGGCCAGCCTCCCCCATGCCAAGAAGAAAATTACGTAATAAATAAGTTTGATGTAATTTTCATACATGAATGTAAAATAAATGGGTAAAAAGCCAAATTTTTGTAAAGCTCATAACTCATGTGCAAAAAGAAATAAGCACATGGGCATGAGTTGGGCAAAATGCCATTTTGTAAAGCCCAATGGGCTATATGTAAAATTGTGTAGCTTATAAAAGGAAATCATCATGATGAAATGATAATAATAATTGATTCCCCTAAAAAAAGTTAGGGTTTGTGCATCCATGTCCTCTCTCTTTTTCTTAAAACTAAATAAAGTTTCACTATAAAACTCTCGAAGGGGAGCTCAGATCTTTCATCAAATCCCTAAAAAAGAGATTTTTAATCTCACCTTTCTTTTTCTCCAAGATCGAGCAAAAAGAAAGAAGGAGGAAGAAGACCGACCTCCAAAAATCCCACTTTGGGAAGATCCAAGGCTCAAGGTAGAAGAAAAGGGTCCCCTTTGATCATCCCCGAAGATCTTTGAGGAGTTCAACTCCAAGATCCAAATTCTCAAAGGAGTTTAACACCAAATCTAGATCTTTTGGGAGTTTAACTCCAAATCTACACCCAATTCCTATTCAGGAGTTCAACTCCAAATCCCCTCGGGAGTTCAACTTCCAGCCCAGGGGTTAAGCCCCTTTTTCCGCTGGTGTCTCCAGCGGTGGCGTACCGTGCACGTGACCCACTTGCGTCCAGCGGCCATGCGCCCGGCATGTGACCCGCTGGAGCCCAATGCCGATGCGCTAAACACTTGACCCGCGGGAGACAAGCGCCCACGCGCCACTCACGCATCCTTGGGATGCTCCTCACCTCTCTTTTCCCCTTACGCTCCACACTCAAAACACGTCCTCCGTTAGAAAAAATTTTTAATGGGGCGCTGCCCCGCATCTCGCAAAGGGGTTAGCAGTCCCTTGACCCCCAGCCTACTATTCGGGTAGCAAGACTCCCATAAACTCTGTAAGGTCCCCAATACGTTCAAGTCCCTTCAAAACACAATACACGCACACTACACATTGAGTTCGTATGACCAATTTTACCCGTCAATCGGAGGTTCTCTCGCTCCAAAAGCGAGGGGTAATTAACGGCAGTATAATCCATGGCTGCCGGAGATTCGGATCCCCACAATCAATAAACCCCAGCCTACCCTAAGCAGGGGAAATCTGTATGCGCCTGACAAGCGACGCGTATTCCCATCTAATGGGGTGACGAAAAACACCCTACATGATGCTCTAGGAGACCTATCACGGCCTCTTATGATGTCTCGGAACTGTCAAAGTCATAATGGCAGACATCGTTACATGTCACGAAATAATGAACTATGGAGATCAGCCAAAAAAGGGGAGGAGACGAAGACAACCAAGAGCAAATCAACAGGGATGCCTAAGAGGGGGTCGAGGCTCCCCTATTTATAGCGTCAACAAAAATTCCCAAATGGTCGAGATCCTCTCCCACCAAGGCGCGAATCACAAAGTATCATCATACGTATCACACCACTTAATACGGAGCCGCCACGTGGCGCCCTTATTGGCCACACCCTTTCACACGGATCTGGGAAGATTGAATGATGCCTTTGGGAGATTCGCATGGATCTCGAGATACCTGTCACACGCTATGTGGCACCGGGAATTGGGGATGCGCAAATATTGTCATCATGGCAATCTCACTATCGATTGACCAATCAACACGGATGAATTCCATCGAAAGGTCCACTTCATGAGGCCCCAGGGTAGATTCCCGCCCAGCCCATCCACAGCGAATAATTTCCTGCCCTACGGCGCCGTGGATCCAAAGCCCTTTTCATGGGGCAGCTGGGTAGATTCCTTCCGGACCCATCCATAGCGGGCAGCTTCCTGCCCAATGAAGCCGTGGATCCAAAGCCCTCTTTACGAGGCAGGCGGGTAGATTCCTGCCCGGTCCATCCACAGCGAGCAGCTTCCTGCCCAACATCGCCGTGGATCCAAAGCCTTCTTCACGAGGCAGTCGGGTAGCTTCCTTCTCGGCACATCCACAACGGGTAGCTTCCTGTCCAACGACGTCGTGGATCTAAAGCCCTCTTCATAAAGCTGCCAGGTAGATTCCTGCCCGGCCTATCCACAGTGGGCAGCTTGCTACCCAATCACGCCGTGGATCCAAAGCCCTCTTCATGAAGTAGTCGGGTAGCTTCCTGCCTAGCCCATCCACAGCGGATAGCTTTTTGCCCAACGATACCGTGGATCTAAAGCCCTCTTCACGAGGCAGCCGGGTAGCTTCCTGCCGGCCTATCTACAGTGGATAGTTTCCTGCCCAACGACGCTGTGGATCCAAATCCCTCTTCACAAGGCAGTCGGGTAGATTCTTGCCCGGCTCATCCATAGCAGGCAGTTTCTTACCCAACGACGCCGTGGATCCAAAGCCCTCTTCGCGAGGCAACCGTGTAGCTTCCTGCTCGGCCCCAACGATGGAACCTAAGGCATCGCGTTAAAACCAGCAAGCCGATCTCTACCCGGTGCACGTACATGAAGTAAGAAAACTCCTAACATGGCCCAAGTAAATAAAGTTTAGGTTATGTCAATAGCCGGCCTAACTTTAACCCCACTCGAATCCGAAGGAGTGATAGCACCGAGCTCTACTAAGGTCGCTCGACTCACGCCATACCTCGCCTCCAGGGTGATGGGGGTATTGGTCTACCTATACTTGGTGTTCGCTCGTCTTATGTCACCTCAACTCCGAGGTGAGGACGGTACTGGTCTACCTATACTTGGTGTTCGCTCTTCTCACGTCACCTCGACTCCGGGGTGAGGAGGGACCTCGGTCTACCTATACTTGGTGTTCGCTCATCTCACGTTACCTTGACTCCGGGGAGAGGAGGGACACCAGTCTACCTATACTTGGTGATCGCTTGTTTCATGTCACCTCTAGTCCGGGGTGAGGACGGACACCGGTCTACCTATACTTGGTGTTCGCTCGTCTCATGTTACATCGACTCTGAGATAAGGAGGGATACAGGTCTACCTATACTTGGTGTTCGCTCGTCTCACGTCACTTCGACTCCGGGGTGAGGAGGGACACTAGTCTATCCACACTTAGAAAATGAACGAGAATGAAAACATTCAAGTCAGCTACATCAAAGACGAGCTAAAAATACTTAATTAAAATTCCAAATAATATACAAGGTATTATAAGCTCCTCAGCTTTACTAGATTGCCACAAAATGCCCGAAGGCTCACAAAAACAAGAAAAAAAAGGGGGAGGGGGAAAGATAGAGAGCTGGGAGAGTGGCGGCTTTAAATCACCTTCTCGGCCAAGGCTTCCCTACCGTCTGACTGCTCGGCGCCTCCGCCTGCATGCTTGCCTCCACCGCCAGCTCGGTGATACCGCCGTGAGGTCCTTCCTTCGCAAGGGGATACCTCACGCGAAGCTCCCAGTTGTCAAATCCGGGCACCTCCTCCTTGACGGCGTCGAGGGCGTTGTGCCACCCGATAGCCGCGGAATCAAAAAGGTCAACGTGGAATTGGTCGGAAACCTTGTAGTCTTCCATGACCTTTTCCGCTCAATCCTCAGCCCGCTTCGCCACCTCATTAGCTGCCCGGGCATCCTCTTTAACGAGTCTCTCTACTTCCTCGTGGCTTCGAAGAGCTCATTAAGCTCACCGACCTAGGCCTGGAGAGCCCAGTTAGACTCGATCAGGGCCCGGTATGACCCCTTCAACCTCATGGCCTTCATGCCCTCCGAGACCAGCCTCGACTCAAGGGAAGCAGTATTGTCCTCGACCTCCTTCAGTTTGGCAAGGAATTCTTCCTCACGGGAGTATGTCTTTCCAGCCTTTTTCATCACCGAGGCAACTTTCTTGGCCTCCATGGCGACTAGGAGAGCACAATGTTGAAGGACCTACAGAACAACGCGAACAACATCATCAGGAACTAAAACAGAGGAAAAATCACTTGGAAAATTTAAGGAAAGATCACTAATCTGGACGGCCTCCTGAGCTATCGCCGCAACCTGGGTCTTCATGGTGCCTCGGGGAATCTTGCCCCCTTCTTTCTCTATGTCCGTCAGCAGGCTGTTGGCCACGGAAAGCTCCGATGGCACCTCGATGCAGAAGTTGCCCTTCTGCACCTGTATCCCAGCCGGGGGCAGCCGGGAAACCACCTTCTTAAGTCTCTTGGCCAAAGACTCGGCGGAAGAAGGTGCTTCCGGTCTTACCCAGGGAGTCTATTCCCAGGCATGTTTTTGCCCTCCACTCCTGCGCTCCTCCGGGATGGGAGGAACGACGACGACGTTGGCGGGAGGACCCTGCAAGGGCTTTACGCCCAGCGTGGGCTTGTACGAACTACCACTGCCTCCCTTCCTTCCCTGCACCTTGGCGGTCAGGATGGCCATGATCTTCAATCGATCCATGGGCTCTGTGAAAGAAAACAAAAGAAAGGGTTAGCAACAGGAACGGAAAATTATGCTAAGTTTAAATTACTCGGCGAAGTCTTAATTTACCCTTGAAGCACATGGGAGTGAGTCCCACCCAGCTCAAGGCCTGCTCGGAAAGCTAGACATTGACATATTGGATTGGCTCCCACCGTGACACGACCCCTGCCTCCGGGACATTTAACTGCTTAGCCCGTGGGCAATCTGTCCTATGCCACTTGGTGGGCACTGTCCATTCTTCTCCTTTCGGAAGGCCGACGAACATGAACTTCTCCTTCCACTCATAGATGGAAGAAAAGACAACCAATACTCCCGACCCGGCTGCCCTACCCTTATGCTTTTTAAAAGAGAAATAAACCCAACTCAGCTCGTCCTTATGAGTACCTAGGTAATTCTTGTAGCAAAGGAAGGATAGAAGAAGACTTAAGTTGAAGCGGATCCGATCAATTTTCAGTCGGACCAGGAACCCAAGGAGAATCTTCTATGAATTCGGTGCTAACTTGCCGGGGTAAGTTGGAAGCAATGAAGGACGGCACAAAGCTCGGGTGAAAAGGGCAGACACATTCATGCTCGGAATGCTTCCAAGTATAGAACAATTTCATTGCCCTGTACCCGGTCTATCCGTTCATCCTCCCTGGCCAGACGGAGCGAGTAGCCAAGGGATATGGAAATGAGCCCAGATATCGGAAAGCTCGTTTGACCAGTTCAACATCGAGGGCGCATCGCGAGTATTCTCGATACGCACCTTAGGGGCTGATTAGTCGAAAATAATGCATATTTTAGCCGGCAATTTCCTCATCATTTGCATTCATATAGAAGTGTTCGGCATTCATAATTCACATATTAGCAAAACTGTCGCAAAATATCTGATTACATGTATTAAACTCTAAAACCGACACTATAAAGGAAATTGACTACATTTCATGGCATCGCATTATCTCTACATTTGCGCAACACTTGTTTTGAGATCTGTGCAGGAAAATCCAGCAGAAAGGACAAAAATGTACAGGGTACAGCTAAAACGTTACGCCAACTCAATGATTTCAGTTCTGGCATCAACCCAGAGGGACAAATACAAATCAACATATCAGATGAAGCCCAAAATATTATCCCAAGTCCACTGCAAAAAGACCATAGCTCAAGCTTCCTACATGGCCGCGGAACCGCGGCCGGAGCCTGCTTGTGCCGCGGTTCCGCGGCTACTTGATGACGTCACCACTTCATCTTTGCATCAAAACTCTTCTCTCACTGGCTACAGTTCAGAAATGTATCTTAAATTCCAGAAGACTCCAGATACTTCTGCCAGATCAGCGAACTTTGGGATCTACACTAAACTAGCCTATCATTCTAGAACCTTCTCCCTAAACCCTAGCTTAAACCCTAAGCTAAGCCTAACAAACTCTTTCTAGAAGTCTTTCAACAAACTTTTGGAGGGAACTCAAAGGCTTAGGGTTTGGGAGATCTATAAATAAGACCCTAGGCTCACTTATAAAAGATATACTTGATACTTGGATCCATTATCCAAACTTAGATACTTCTTCATTTTACCCCCTTCATCATCTTCTTCCATAAATCTAGTGAGAGGATTTGTGTGAAACCCTAACCCTAATTCCAATCAAAAGCCAAGATCCCGAGTACCCATTCAAGCAAGAAGCCTTGCAACCTTTTAGGAGCCGAGCCGGTCTTCAACAGAGCAAGTGGTCCAAGCCGATCCACGACTCACGGAGCCGAGCAAAGCCAAGTCGATAATTTAATTCTTCCTCTTGTAGTTCTTGAGCGACTGTAATCAAATTGTTGATATAAATAAAAGGTGATATTCTTTTATCTTGTTCTCTTTAAATTCTTGCATCATGAGTCAATCTAAATTTCTAGTTATAATTCTTATTGTGATGTTTGAGTAATACTCCGCTCGTCGAGGAGTCGAGACGATCAATAGAATGATGATGTAATATATCTTAAATCGATTCTTGAATCCTACGAGTTTTGTAAACCCTAGCAAGTTCAAGAATCGACGACCCAATTCGTTGCGATGCTTTCTTGATTGATATCGCTCGAGATTGGGGAGTTACGATCGTTTCTTGAAATTGCTAGAGGCTAGAATGCAAATGATATCAACGAAAGAACAAGGGTTTAAAAGATGGAACCCTAGTTTCATCAAGAAAGCCCTAATTCTCATCGATCTAGTATCAATCCTTCGAAGGACAAGAACACGAAATCTTGAAATTACATCACGTCTATAGATCCGATCGAGTTCTACGAGCCTCATTTAGATTCTTGACATTTGGTTGGAAATATCATCGAAACCCAATTCTTGATTGTTTATCAGTTTCTTGATTCTTGATTAAACATCGTGACACCTGAATCAATTGATAAATTCTTGAATCATGTTTTCTTTTCTTTTCTTTTCGATTAACTTTTCGATTCAAACAAATTAAACATTGAAACGAATCGCACAATCCCTGTGGACGATCCGCACTCGCTTACGATCTACAACTGACACCGTAGTTGATTGCGGTCAAATATAATTCTTTGATAGTGAGTTCTTTATACAATTTTCTAAATACCGATACAAGATACTATTATCAATCAAATGAAACCGATATCGGGAATGATTTGACTGTTTGATTCGATACTTGCTTTTACAAACACATCCGAGAATTACACTAAATCAAAATGGCGCCGTTGCCGGGGATCGCGCGCTAATTCGTTTCATATTATAGTTTGAATTGAAAGAATTATTCCATTTTTGTTTTTGAGATCAAAATTCGTGCAAACCCTAAACGATTTTCTGTTGTTCATTGTAAGGAAATCTGGAGCTGTTTGGAAATTGAAGAAAATTTTTGGAAAACACAAGAGAGCTGAGGGAGTCCACAGAAGCTCCCTGAAGAAGTTTGGTTCAGTGATCCCACACGTCGACCGCGGAAGGGCGGCCTGAGCAAGTATCTGCGGCGGAACCGCGGCAGATCTGGGGGGTCTCTGTGCAAAAATTCCTCAGGTGATTCCTTACCTTCTCCTCTCTCCTCTTTTTAGCTCCAACTAACACTTTGCTGCAGGATTCTTTGCAAATAATCGCAGCGCCGCAAAAGCAAAATTAAATTTGTGCGTGATTTTGATTTCTTGGTTGTTTGCATTCTAAATACGGAATTTAAGGGGCACGGCCAAATCCAAATTAGGTGGGGATTTCATTACCCTTCCTAGGCTCCAAAAATCGCAAAACTTGCATCCGCATTGACCCACATTAACTAAAAGAAATCTAGAGAAGACTCTAAGGACTGTCACGCTCAATTTGGACAAGAGAAGGCCGTAGGTAATTCATTGCTTATCAACGTTTTCTTGTGGTGCCTAAGGCGAGTGTGTCTAAGGCTAGTGGTTTTTAATTAGACCCACTACTTACGTAGTGGAGTACCTTCCCACTTACCTGGCACTGATCCGGCCACAGGGGGACAAAGAATCAGTGGAGGATTCTATCCTGCGACTTGTCTTTTGGCAGTTAGGAGCGGTCTAGAGCCGGACCTAGGTGACCACTAGATTCTAGGGTTGTGTGCTGCATTTGTTTTGTCGCATCATTTTTTCAAAAATCCGTCCCTTTTTCAAAAGCAAGCACCGCATTCATTACCCCTAATTATAAGTCAACGCTGCGACTTGTACTAACCCATTTTAGTACAAGATAGGCTGGACACGGGATTCTAGTGCCCGTTTAGTCCGCGTACCCTTTATCGACTCCGAAGTCGATATTTCTCCATTTACCTTTTCTTTACCCACTACCACACCCACACCGATGGATCCGAATCCATAGAACTTCTTTAACCCTAATCTGCCGCCGTCCGTTGGTGCGCAGAATCCACCCCGCATCTCTCTCCAGGAGAGGTGCTACCCTATTCGAGGTCCTCTTTCGACCTGCTTATCCACACCACCAGCCAATGGGGATAACTTTGAGATTAAGCCCCAGTATATCAATCTTTTACCCAAATTCCATGGACTCGAGACTGAGGACACTTACGTTTTCATTACCAAATTTGAAAACGTATGCGCAATGATGGGTACGTCACAACTTTCAGTGGATGCTATGCGTCTATGACTTCTTCCATTTACATTGTGCGATATAGCCGAGAAGTGGCTATATAACACTACCGCACACTCTATTACGAATTGGGAAGAATTCGTCGCTGCATTCCTTAAGAAATTTTACCCAATACAAAAGACAGCTCGAATCCGTAGCGAACTGAATCAATTTGCCCAGCTCCCTGCTGAACCATTCTCTAAATGCTTTGAACGTTTCAAGGATCTTTTGGTTCAGTGTCCTCATCACGGCATCCCGAGATGGGAATTGTGTCGAATCATTTATGAGGGTATTAACCCAAACACTAAACAGAGCCTTGAAAACATGTGTCAAGGTACTTTTATGACCAAAGATGATGGGGAAGCGTGGAAGTACTTAGAAGAGTTCGCTGAAAAATCACTGCAGTGGGAGAGTGGAACCCAACCATTGAATAGGGGTGGCGTACACCAAATAGATGTGTCCATAGGTGTTTGAGCTGAAATGGCAGCAATGCAAAAGAAGCTCGACGCTATGGAACACAAATTTGCAGCAGCCTCCCTAAACCCAGTGTCACTCCCCAAAACTGTTTGTGGGTGCTGTTCTGATCCGTCTCATTTAACAGAAGAATGTCCATTAAACTCTGCGTTTCAAGGTCACGAGCATTCTAATGCCGCATTTCAAAGACCTCGAAACGATCCATATTCTTCCACGTACAATCAGGGTTGGAGGAATCACCCGAATTTTGCTTGGAACCAAAACCAATCTCAGAACACGGTTCCAAACACGAATCAATTTCAAAGGGTTCTTCCTCCATCACAACAGCAACCCCTTCAACTCACTCATCACCCCTATTAGTCACAAAATTTCCAAAACCAGGGCAACACTCCTGCACAGTCTAATCCTATGCAGTCCTGTTCTGACGAGTTCTCTCAATTCACTCAAACCATGAAATCACTTTTATCAAATTTCATAGAGGTTTCGACTGAGGTTAGATCTTCCGTCAGTGAGATAAAGAAAAACTCAGCGTCCCAAGCTGAGAGTATCAAATCGATGGAAGCTGAAATCGCACGCCTAAAAGCCGAAATGAGTGCGAGAGAAAAAGGGAAACTTCCCTCTCAATCCCTACAGAATCCTGGGCATTACAATGTAAATGCTGTCACAACGTTGAGATCGGGAAGAGTGCTGAACAATCATGTCGGGGAAGGTATTGATGATACTGAAAATCATATCAACACCCCGGCTGAGACCTTTCCACACACACACACTTCTCCTTCTGATCCTTCTTCTTCTACCACACCATCTTCTCGAGAGCCTATTCTCCATTTCCCACTAGGCTCTACACCTTCTCCCAACCCTTATAGTTCTCCACAGACGGTCCCCACACCTCTTTTGGGACCACGTCTACCCCCTCTTCCTTCTCCTGTAATGGACCCTGCGCTTATTGCAAAAGCTCCTTACCCGAACCGGTTAAGGGCTAATAGAACGAGTCCTCATATGGAGAAAATTTTAGAAATGTTCAAACAGGTTAACATCAATATCCCTCTCCTAGATGCTATTCAGTAAGTCCCCGCTTATGCGAAAATTCTTAAGGACTTGTGCACTAGGAAGAGGAAGACCCAAGTGCCAAAGAAGTTCTTTATGTCTAATAATATCAGCACCGCTTTTATTCCCCAGCTACCAAAGAAACGAAAGGACCCAGGATGTCCTACAATATCGATTTCGATTGGGGGTAAAAACATAAATCGTGCTCTTTTAGACCTTGGCGCAAGTGTTAACCTGCTCCCTTATTCTGTCTATGAGCAATTAGGGATTGGAGAGCTGAAACCTGCTCACTGCACTCTCCAGATGGCAGACCGATCTATCACCAAACCAAGGGGTGAATTAGAGGATGCATTGATAAAGGTCGGGGAATTTGTTTTCCCTGTAGACTTCATTGTGCTCGACACACATCCTGTAGCAAACCCCCGGGGCCAAATTCCGGTGATTCTGGGTCGTCCTTTCCTTGCCACTTCCAATGCTGTTATAAACTGTAGAAATGGTTCAATGAACTTATCATTTGGAAATATGACCATTGAACTAAATATCTACAAAGTTGGAAGTCAGCCATCAGAACCCTCTGCTCATATTTTAGATGTGTGCTCTGTCCATGAGATCGCTCCCGATAGTTGTGGAGCCGAGGAACTTTGCTTTACTGATCTCGATGACACTACCACATCTCTGTTTGATTTCACACATGATCTTAGTGAGGACACTTTACCTACACTTGAGTCCTGCACTTCTGACTTTTCTCCACCCGAGTCTGTATCTTTCACAGGCTCTGAGCTTCTTTGTAAATCCAAAAATCACTCAATGATCCCTCCTTCTATCATTTCTCCGCCTGAATTAGATCTCAAAATTTTACCTTCTCACCTGAAATATGCATATCTAGGTGAGAATAAGTCTTTACCGGTTATCATATCCGCTTCTCTTGCATCAGAGCAAGAAAATGCACTTTTATCGGTATTGAGATCTAACAAAGAGGCGTTTGGTTGGAGTATGGCGGACATCAAAGGGATTAGTCCCTTGATAGTTGAACATCATATACATGTGATGGATGATGCCAGACCAACCCGAGAACCACAGAGACGGTTGAATCCCGTCATGAAGGAAGCGGTCATGAAAGAGATCGTCAAATGCTTAGATAATGGTATTATATACCCCATCTCCGATAGCCAGTGGGTAAGTCCTATACACGTCGTTCCTAAGAAATCCGGCATCACAGTTATAACCAATGAGGCAAATGAGTTGATTCAGACACGCGCCCAAACTGGGTGGCGTGTATGTATTGATTATAGAAAACTCAATGCTGCCACGAGGAAAGACCACTTTCCTCTACCATTCATTGATCAGATGCTGGAACGCTTAGCAGGACGAGAATATTATTGTTTTATGGACGGATACTCAGGCCACAATCAGGTCCCCATCACCAAAAAGGATCAAGATAAAACCACTTTTACTTGTCCTTTTGGTACCTTTGCTTACAGTCGCATGCCCTTTGGGTTATGCAATGCTCCCGCTACCTTTCAGCGGTGTATGATGGGGATATTCTCTGATATGGTAGAGAATTTTTTGGAGATCTTTATGGACGATTTCTCAATTTTTGGAGACTCTTTTTCCGATTGCCTAGCGAATCTTGACGCTGTTCTTACTCGTTGCAAAGGGAAGAACTTGACTTTGAACTGGGAAAAATGCCATTTTATGGTCCAAGAAGGAATAGTACTTGGACATGTCATTTCACAGAAAGGCATTGAGGTTGACAGAGCTAAGATAGATGTCATTCAAAACCTACCTCATCCTAAAAGCGTCAAAGATATTCGATCTTTCCTTGGCCATGCGGGCTTTTATAGGAGATTCATTAAGGACTTTAGCAAAATTGCTAGACCTTTAACTCTTCTCCTGGCCAAGGATACGACCTTCCATTTTGACTCGGACTGCGAGACAGCTTTTGACTCACTTAAACACTCACTCACTTCAGCCCCCGTTTTATCATCACCAAACTGGGACTACCCTTTTGAGCTGATGTGTAACGCATCTGATTTTGCAGTAGGTGCAGTCTTAGGACAGCACATCGAAAAGATGCCACACGTGATTTACTATGCAAGTAAGACCCTGAATGATGCGCAAATCAATTATACAACCACAGAAAAAGAACTTTTAGCGGTTGTATTTGCATTAGAAAAATTCAGGCCTTACTTAATTGGCTCACCTATAGTTGTGTATACTGACCATTCCGCTTTAAAACATCTTCTGACGAAGAAAGATGCAAAAGATCGACTAATACGTTGGATCCTACTGTTACAAGAATTTGATCTTGTTATCAAAGATAAGAAAGGATGTGAAAACGTAGTAGCTGACCATCTTTCACGCATCATTTCTTCCCCTGTGACCCTGCCGATTAATGACTCGTTCCCTGACGAACAACTCTTGAGCATATCCGCCGAACCATGGTTCAGGGATATTGTGAACTATCATGCCACGGGACTAATATCGAGCGATTGGTCAAAACAGGACAAATATCGTTTTCTTTCCCAAGTAAAACACTTTTACTGGGACGAGCCCTATTTGTTTAAATATTGTCCTGATCAGATCATTCGCCGGTGTGTCCCGAATGAAGAGTTCAAGAGTGTTCTTTCATTTTGTCATGATCAGGCCTGTGGGGGTCACTTTGGTCCTAGAAAGACAGCGGAAAAGGTTTTGCAATGTGGATTTTATTGGCCGACCTTATTCAAGGACGCATTTGAGTATTGCAAAACCTGTACACAATGTCAGTACACGGGTAAAATATCCCAGAGGAATGAAATGCCTCAGCAACCCATCTTGGTTGTTGAAATATTCGATGTCTGGGGCATTGACTTTATGGGTCCTTTTCCCAACTCCTTTGGGAATTTGTACATATTGCTGGCGGTTGATTATGTCTCAAAGTGGGTAGAAGCCATTCCATATCGCACTAATGACAAGAAAGTTGTCATTAAGTTCTTGAAAGAGAATATCTTTTCGCGATTTGGACACCCACGCGCTATCATTAGCGATAATGGGACACATTTCTGCAACAGATCTTTCGAGACTCTGATGCGAAAATACTCAATCAACCACCGATTTTCTACACCCTATCATCCCCAAACAAGCGGGCAGGCTGAAATCTCAAACAGATAAATCAAACTTATCCTGGAGAAAACTGTTGCTAAGAATAGAAAAGACTGGTCGACCAAACTGACGGATGCTCTTTGGGCATTCAGAACTGCATATAAAACCAACCTAGGAATGTCTCCATACAGGATAGTGTTTGGGAAAGCATGTCATTTACCCGTCGAGATAGAGCATAAAGCATTGTGGGCTATAAAAGAAATAAATTTTGATCTAAACATTGCTTGCAACTTTCGGAAGCTGCAACTTAATGAGCTAAGCGAACTCCGCGATGAAGCTTATGATAACGCTGTAATCACAAAGAATAGGACTAAGGTTTTTCACGATAAAAACATTTTGAGGAAAACATTTTCACCTGGTCAACAAGTCCTTCTTTATGATTCACGACTACACCTTCACGCGGGTAAGCTCCGATCTCGATGGAAGGGACCTTTTGTTGTGCGGTCTGTATACCCGCACGGGGCAGTAGAAGTAGAAAATGTTAAAAACGGCATCTTTTTCAAAGTAAATGGACATAGACTTAAGCCATATTTTTCCACTGACCCCACGGAGGAGCTCTTGTTCTTACAAGAGCCAGTTTATTTGGATTAAAATTCCTCCGTCTCACCTTCATGTCCAGTATATCATTGTATCATTTTTTGAATGAAGGTGAGTGAAAAGAGTAAGTTTGGGGGAAGTTCTTCACTTATATATTTTGCCCCCACTAATAATTCCCCCAGGCTTACAGATTTTGTAGATATAGCGTTTGGAAACAGTGAGGACACTGTTGGAAACAAGTTTGGGGGAGGTTTGTGCTTATTTTCGCATCATTTGCATATCATCTGCATAAGCACAAAACATTTCTTTAAAAATCTATAAAAATTGAAAAATTAAGCACAAAACCCATAAAAATTTTAAAATTTTCAAAGTATAAAAATAATTTTAATATTTACACTTTTTTGTACATAAATAAGATAATAAAAGTTTAGATAGTGAAAAATTACATCCATGAGATTAGAAAATTTTTAGAAAACTAAGAAAATTAGAAGTTTTCTTATACGAACTAGTAATAAGTAGTTATGAGCTGTTGTCCCAAGGGTTAGTAAGATGAAGGATGTCACTAATCTGAGGATAAAAATAAGTCTGAAAAATAGTTTCTATTCTGGAAGCCAAACATTTTGAACGTTGATACCCTGCTATTCGCACTTACACACGTCTTAAAACCTGGGATAGTAGAGGATACCTTGAAATGCTCTTGCTTTTAAGCCGATGTATGAAGGAAATAAAAAGAAAAAAATGATGAATAAAGAAAATATAAGTGGTGAGAAAAATGAACACTAGTTTTGTTATCACCAAGGGCAATAAAAAAATATATATAGCGAGGGTGCTTCTTCACCTAGTGCCCTAAGGCCAACTAGTCTGGGAGTCACTGCTATGCCTGAGGTGATGCAAGACGAGGAAAATACACCAAGTAAGCAAGCACAGGAGTAATCGATCGGTTAGTACCTCAAGAAGTATTAACGGTCGCATGAAAGTGTGTGAGCAATCTCATCTAAATATTCATTAATTAAAAAGTACTGAGGCTGATGGGCAAGAGTATGATAGCTTGAATTGAATTCTCCGGGTGTAGGGATGTCTTTACACACACGCAGGGTTATATGATCGATGTTTGGAAGAAAGATAGAAATGAAAAATAAGACGATGTTTTATTGAGGGAGGACGTGATGTCTAACATTTTTTCATGACCATTAAGATAAGGCTCATGACAATCGAAAAGCTAGCTTAGTTGGAAACCCTAATTTTCAAAGCTTTTCTTTTACAATTCTTTTCTTTAAATGTAATATTCATGATATTTCTTTTATTATTGGATTTTATGGGTGCAATCCGCTGAAAACCCTCAGGAGACAACACTCCTCCTACTAGGGACACCTAGAGGTTTAAAGGCTTGTTGCACGTGCTCAGTGCAATCGTGTTGCCTACGAAAGTGTGCTAGATAGTTTTTCTCTTTCTTTATTTTGTCCTTCTCTTTTTAATAAAACAGTTCGCTCGAGACGATCGAAATTAAGTTTGGGGGAATTTGATTAGTCGAAAATAATGCATATTTTAGCCGGCAATTTCCTCATCATTTGCATTCATATAGAAGTGTTCGGCATTCATAATTCACATATTACCAAAACTGTCGCAAAATATCTGATTACATGTATTAAACTCTAAAACCGACACTATAAAGGAAATTGACTACATTTCATGGCATCGCATTATCTCTACATTTGCGCAACACTTGTTTTGAGATCTGTGCAGGAAAATCCAGCAGAAAGGACAAAAATGTACAGGGTACAGCTAAAACGTTACGCCAACTCAATGATTTCAATTCTGGCATCAACCCAGAGGGATAAATACAAATCAACATATCAGATGAAGCCCAAAATATTATCCCAAGTCCACTGCAAAAAGACCATAGCTCAAGCTTCCTACATGGCCACGGAACCGCGGCCGGAGCCTGCTTGCGCCGCGGTTCCACGGCTACTTGATGACGTCACCACTTCATCTTTGCATCAAAACTCTTCTCTCACTGGCTACAGTTCAGAAATGTATCTTAAATTCCAGAAGACTCCAGATACTTCTGCCAGATCAGCGAACTTTGGGATCTACACTAAACTAGCCTATCATTCTAGAACCTTCTCCCTAAACCATAGCTTAAACCCTAAGCTAAGCCTAACAAACTCTTTCTAGAAGTCTTTCAACAAACTTTTGGAGGGAACTCAAAGGCTTAGGGTTTGGGAGATCTATAAATAAGACCCTAGGCTCACTTGTAAAAGATATACTTGATACTTGGATCCATTATCCAAACTTAGATACTTCTTCATTTTACCCCCTTCATCATCTTCTTCCACAAATCTAGTGAGAGGATTTGTGTGAAACCCTAACCCTAATTCCAATCAAAAGCCAAGATCCCGAGTACCCATTCAAGCAAGAAGCCTTGCAACCTTTTAGGAGCCGAGCCGGTCTTCAACAGAGCAAGTGGTCCAAGCCGATCCACGACTCACGGAGCCGAGCAAAGCCAAGTCGACAATTTAATTCTTCCTCTTGTAGTTCTTGAGCGACTGTAATCAAATTGTTGATATAAATAAAAGGTGATATTCTTTTATCATGTTCTCTTTAAATTCTTGCATCATGAGTCAATCTAAATTTCTAGTTATAATTCTTGTTGTGATGTTTGAGTAATACTCCGCTCGTCGAGGAGTCGAGACGATCAATAGAATGATGATGTAATATATCTTAAATCGATTCTTGAATCCTACGAGTTTTGTAAACCCTAGCAAGTTCAAGAATCGACGACCCAATTCGTTGCGATGCTTTCTTGATTGATATCGCTCGAAATTGGGGAGTTACGATCGTTTCTTGAAATTGCTAGAGGCTAGAATGCAAATGATATCAACGAAAGAACAAGGGTTTAAAAGATGAAACCCTAGTTTCATTAAGAAAGCCCTAACTCTCATCGATCATCATCGATCTAGTATCAATCCTTCGAAGGACAAGAACACGAAATCTTGAAATTACATCACGTCTATAGATCCGATCGAGTCCTACGAGCCTCATTTAGATTCTTGACATTTGGTTGGAAATATCATCGAAACCCAATTCTTGATTGTTTATCAGTTTCTTTATTCTTGATTAAACATCGTGACACCTGAATCAATTGATAAATTCTTGAATCATGTTTTCTTTTCTTTTCTTTTCGATTAACTTTTCGATTCAAACAAATTAAACATTGAAACGAATCGCACAATCCCTGTGGACGATCCGCACTCGCTTACGATCTACAACTGACACCGTAGTTGATTGCGGTCAAATATAATTCTTTGATAGTGAGTTCTTTATGCAATTTTCTAAATACCGATACAAGATACTATTATCAATCAAATGAAACCGATATCGGGAATCATTTGACTGTTTGATTCGATACTTGCTTTTACAAACACATCCGAGAATTACACTAAATCAGGGGCCCTTTTGGCCCCCCGATAAAACTCGTCAAGTCAGTGAAGCGAAGCAACGACGAAGAATAAGGGTATCACCACCCCCTGGAGGCGAACTCGACGCAGAAGAAGAACTTGCTCGACTATCGAAAGCCGAGGAAGAGGAGGATGACCCACTGGACTCGGTCTGAATCCTCATCGCCTGACTCAACCCTAACTACATCTACTAAAACATCAGAGGAAGACATTTGACCTGATTCAAGGGAAGAGTGGCTGAGGATGGATTTTGATTGGTGATCTGACCTAAGGGATGAAGCGCCGAGCAATCCTCAGATGCCTTGAGGCAAGCGAAGCAAAGGTGTTTCCTAGGGATAGGCCTCCCCTATTTATACACTCAGCAAGAGCCATCTAACGGCCCAAGTCCACTCCTGCCAAAATGAAGAGTCACGCCCATGGTCCCGATGATGCCATGCGATAGCCAACCATTGGGCGTTTCCCCTCGCACGGATCCAACTGGAGGAAGCGACGTCTCGCAATCCGCTACCCAATTAGGGCCACGTGGCACAAAATTGACGGCCTGCACAAGCAAAGTGATGTCTCCATTATGGCGTCACCTGTTCACTGATCCGCTGACGTCACTGAGGATACACGTGAAAATTAAGACGCACTGTGAAACGCTACATAGATCTGGAGATCGAAGCGACACGGCCGCCAAACCCCATGTCGTTTCCGGAAAACCCACTGCGAAGAATCCTTGGCACCAAGCTGGATGGAGAAAACCGAGCAGACCACTCTCGACCCTATCCGGAAATAGGTCGGAATGAGAATGGGGGGCTAATGATGATGCTCGTAAGTGGGAATTCCCCAGATCACGACACGTAGCGGATGACGTGTCGTTCACGTAAGCACGCTAGATTCCTGAAGGCTGCAGAACTGGAATAAGTATGATGCATGGGGGACATTCCTCGGCACATCGCCTCGGAGTTTGCTCCTGACCTTTCAGATATCGTCCCCGAAGCACATTCCCCCTTCGGCCGACCGCCAGCCAATAGCTTGTCTCCGAGATATCCTATAGCTAAGACTCCTCAGCCACTTGCTCGTCTTCAAGCTATCCTATATTTGAGATTCCTCAGCGTCCTTGTTTAGCCGGGAGCACGAAGCCCGAGCATCCCCGTAACGGCTCCGTGTATCTCGCTACGACTAGATCTTCGCCGCTCTACGTCCCATATCCCACACTAGCGTATCTCGTCATTAATGGATGTATCCCGCCATCAATGTGTACGTGACGCAGGGGCATAATGGATGGCGAGAATCTCGCATCGGCTCGCTCCATGGAATTGCTATATAAACCCCTTTTCTAGACGACTCAGGTAATTCGAACTCATTCCAATACGCTGCTACTCTGCCATAATATTCCTCAATACTTACTTGATTGTCGGAGGGTCCTACGGTGGTTTTCCACACCGGGACTTCCCTTGCAGATAGCTCGACATCAACAACAACCCATTGAGATCCACACGCTCAACCCTCATCTCAAATCTTAACCGTTTCGCACCGCTGGGTGCAAGATCGACGGAGGACAATATCTAATGGAGATTCAGGCATCCATCAAGAGTTCAAGTTGTTAACCTTTTGGAACTCTTAATGAAAGTGGAGTTTCTGAAAGCATGCTTTTACAGACTTTAGAGTTTCGTGGATTTGGAAACTATAATTTGATTGCCAAGAGGTCCAAATTTTTGATTCTGAGGTGGCTCCTACACTTCAATACCATAATTACACTTGATCAACCTAACACAAAATCTAAATGATCTGAAAACATAAGCAAATAAAAATAGATAGGACATAAATTCAAGAACAGAACTTCGTCTAGAAATTGTTATGTGTGCCTCAAATTCAATCCCTGAAGATTTCCTACGATCCGGCGTTATCACGAAGCTGTAGTGTTTGAAGATTCGGTGTTATCTGCAAACAGACATCTGGAGCTGAGAGCTTCAAACGTCTATCAAAGGGCAGACGTCTGACTTGTATTAGTCTAGACGTCTGCGAGCACTCTAGAAATTTTGGATGTGAAGTCCAGACATCTACACAATCCTTGTTCAAACGTCTGGTGGTGCTCTGAAGTTTCGTGATACTTTGGGCAGACGTCTGCCCACTCCTTATACAGACGTCTGCCGTTCTGGGCCAAGCGAAATTCGTTAAGTTAGGAAATTTGTTATTTTGGTAAATCCTTTGTATGCTATATATATGATAACTTGTTTTAACCCTAATTAATATAACTTCTGAATATTTGAGAGAACCCATTGTTTTGAGAGAGTTAGGGTTTATTTGAGAGGAATTTTTATTACTCCATCGATTTGTACTTCTCTGAATTTGATATTAATAAAGCTTCGTCTTCGCCAATTAGTATGTTCTTTTATTTCTATCTTGCCTGTGGTTTTGATTACTTCTCGTTATCGCTTGGTTTGTGCTTTGTGATTATCTTATCCGCAACAAACTAATATTAGAGCCATTGTTGTTTTTTGGATCTTTTAGATTGAACCATCACGTCTTCGATCTTGCGATCTAGATCAACGGTGGGCAACGGCAACTACGTACTCTTCCCTAGTTTCTTAGATCGTGATTTTGAAGTTTAGGGTATCGTTAGCACATCATGTTTTGTTGATTCCACATTATGTCTCCGACAATAATGAAATTTGATATCGAGAAGTTTGATAAAAATATGAGTTTTAGTTTGTGGCAAGTATGTATGATTGCCGTTTTGATTCAAAACAATCTGAAGAAGGCGATTCTAGGGAAGGATAAAAAGACTTCCACTATGACGGAGGAAGCTTGGGAGGAGATGGATGAGATGGCCCTTACGTTTATCCACTTGTGTCTGACTAACGAAGTTCTACAAGAAGTTTTAGTGGAGAATACAACGGCTTATTTGTGGAATAAATTGGAGGAGTTATATTTAAGGAAGTCTCTCACGAATTGACTTCTGTTGAAGCAACTTTTTTACACATTTCGCATGTTAGAAGGCTCTCCAATAAAATCTCACATCGATGTGTTTAATGCGATCATTACGGATCTGGGTAAGATCGACATTAAGGTAGATAATTAAGATCAGGCTCTGCTTTTGTTGTGTTCGTTGCCACCCTTTTATAAGCACTTCTGTGACACCATGGTTTATAGACGAAACACAATCTCAATCAAGAATGTCAAGGAAAATTTGATGAATAAAGAGAATATCAACAAGGAGTTGAGTTCCACCGAAGCGAATGATTCATCGTCTGGCTTATTTGTTCGAGGGCGAGCGGAGAAGAGAGATCCGGAAGCAAATAGGAAGAAATCACGGTCGAAATCCAAGACTAAGAACGTGACCTGCAATTATTGTAAGAAGAAAGAGCACTTCAAAGTCGATTGCTATAAGTTGCAGAACAAGATAAAGCAGAAAGAAAAATCCAAGAAGAAGTCTTCGGCTGAGGTGGGTATAGCGGAAGGAGAAGGAGATCTTCTTATGGTCCTTAATAGCACACAGCGATCCAAAGACGAGTGGATCATGGATTTAGGTTGTTCTTACCACATATGTCCCAATAGGGATTTGTTCATCACGTACGAGTTCGTTGATTGTGGAGTGGTTTTGATGGGCAACAATAGCTCATGTCGAGCTATTGGCAAAGGGACAATATAAATCAAGATGTTCGATGGTGCTGTGAGGATGTTGGCAAAAGTCAGGCACGTACTTGACTTGAAGAAGAAACTCATCTCTTTGGGTGTACTCGACGACAATGGTTATAAGCTTTCTGCTGAAGGTAGAGTTTTGAAGGTAATCAAAGGTGCTCTCATTGTGATGAAGGGCTTGAAAAAAGGTTATTTGTATTCGTTACAGGGTTCGACGACTTCCGGATTGGCGGCTATTTCAACATCCAAATCTATGACGGATTCAAAAACTACCAGATTATGGAACATAGGCTCGGGTATATGAGTGAGAGAAATTTGGCCGAGTTGTCAAAGCAGGGTCTACTTGTGATAGTACGATGAAATTGGAGTTTTATGAACATTGCGTCTTTGGGAAGCGAAAGAGTGTTAGCTTCAGTTCGGCGGTGTACAACACGAAAGATACTCTAAATTATATCCATTCAGATCTTTGGGGACCCTCTCCGGTTGCTTCTAAAGGAAGCGATACCAAGTATTTGCTTGCCTTTATTGATGACTTTTCAAAGAAGGTTTGGGTCTACTTGTTGAAGCATAAAAGCGATGTATTTATACGTTCAAGCAATGGAAGATATTACTTGAGAAACAGATCAAGAGACTGAGGACGGACAATGGGTTAGAGTTTTGCGGTTAAGATTTCAATGATTTCTGCAAAACGAAGGGATAGTTCGGCATCATACCATTGTCTACACACCACAACAGAATGGAGTCGCAGAGTGGATGAACCAGACTCTTTTGGAGAAAGCACGGTGCATGTTGTCCAATGCAGGGTTCAAAAAGGAGTTTTGGGCAGAAGTGGTAAATACAGTGTGCTATATTGTGAATCGGTTACCCATACATCGCTAAGTAGTAAGAAATCGGAGCATCTATGGTCGGGAAAACACGCCATTATTCAACACTTAAAGTGTTTGGTTGCCCTGCTTATGCACATCACCTGAAGGGAAGTTGGATTCTCAAGTGAAGAAGTGCATATTTCTTGGTTATACTACCAGTGTTAAAAACTATAGATTATGGTGTTCGGATCCTAAGTCGCCTAAATTTATGATTAGCAGATGTGACTTTTGATGAATCTGCTATGTTGAACCAGAACAACAAGGAATCTCCAGTTATAGACGATTCAAGGAAGGACGAGCCGAGAGTTGATATCGAGGTCGGTGAAAACTCGGGTTCGCAGAAGATTTCTTCTTCACCATCGTCTGAAAAAGCTCAAGATTAGCAGTCTCAAGATGAGGAGTATTTGCTTGCTCATGACCGACAAGAAAGGGACATTAGACTGCTACAGAGATATGGTTATGATGATCTAGTGGCATATGCGATATCCGTTGCAGAGAAATTGATAGTAGCGAGCCGACAAGCTATAAAAAAGCCATCTCACCCGATGAAGCAGCTTGTTGGTTTGTCGCTATGAATAAAGAGATCGAATCTCTTCATAAGAACCAAACTTGAAAGCTCATGAAGCCCGAAGGTGGAAAGAAGATAGTTGGCAGCAAGTGGGTTTTCAAGAAGTAAGAAGGTGACTAAGGGGCGGTTGATATGAGATACAAGGCGCGGTTAGTAGCTAAAGGCTATTCGCAGGTGCAGAGAGTTGACTCCACTGGGGAATTTTCTTCGGTTGTTAAACACACCCCTATACGTTTCTTGCTCAGTTTAGGAGCTATGTAAGACTTGAAGCTTGAGCAGCTTAATGTGAAGAACGCATTCTTGCACAGTGATTTGGTAGAAAAGATCTACATGCAACAGCCCGAGAGTTTTGAAGTTGAAGGCAAAGAAGACCATGTTTGTTTGTTAGAGAAGTCTTTCTACGGTTTGAAGCAATCACCTAAATATTGGTATAAGAAGTTTGATTCCTTCATGATAGATATTGGGTTTACAAGAAATAAGGGTGACGGTTATGTTTATTGTAAAAATCTCGTCAATGGTTCTTTCATATACTTACTGCTTTATGTTGATAATATGTTGATAGCAGTAAGGTATATGGTTGATATTCAGAATTTGAAGGAATAGTTGAAAGACAAGTTTGAGACCGATGATTTAGGAGCAGCCAAGAAAATACTTGGTATGAAGATAAGGTTCGCAAAGGAGGAAAACTTTGCTTATTTCAACAACGATACGTTGAGAAAGTTTTGGAGCGTTTCGGTATGGCAGACGTTAAATTTGTAAGTACTCCGTTGGCAGCTCATTTTAAACTTTTAGCTCGTTCATCACGGCAAACAGAGGATGAGATCAAGTGTATGACGAATGTTCCATACGTGAATGCGGTGGATAGCATTATGTATGTCATGGTTTATACACGACCCGACATGTCATACGCTGTTAGTGTTGTTAGTCGCTATATGGCATCTCCAGGTAAAGGCCATTGGTAAGCTATGAAATGGATTTTACGATACCTGTGAGGTACGTATAACGTGGGGTTGGTGTTTGGGAGGAACAACGACAATTTTTTTAGATTCAGCGATTCCGATTATGTGGGTGATCTTAACAGACGCGGATCGATCACCGATTATGATTTTTTCTTGGAAGGATGTACCATTAGTTGGCGTGTTTCGTTACAGTCTACTGTAGCATTGTTTACGACTGAGACGGAGTATATAGCCACAGTTGCAGTCGTTAAAGAGGCAATCTGGTTGAAAAGACTATTTTCAGAACTTGATATTCCAAAGGATACCATAATAGTCTACTATGATAACTAAAATGCTATTTACTTGACGAAAACTCATATGCATCATGAGAGGACGAAGCACATTGATATATAGTATTGGTTTGTGCAAGAAATCATTGAGAAAGAAGAGATTATTTTGAAGATGTTTGGCACAGCGGATAATCTGGCTGACATGTTGATAAAATCTCTTTCAGTTGTTAAGTTTCAGTACTATTTAAACTTAATTGGAGTATGTCGCACCCATTGAGCCCTTTAGGGGTTTTATGGTGAAGGTGGGACTGTTATTACTTTGATGGAGGAGTTTGTGGAATGCTAGGCAAGATGGAGATTTGTTATGTGTGCCTCACATTCGATCCCTAAAGATTTCCTACGATTCGGCGTTATCACGAAGCTGTTTGAAAAGTCGATATTATCTGCAAACAGACATTTAGAGCTGAGAGCTTCAGATGTCTGTCGAAGGCCAGACGTCTAACTTATATAACTCCAGACGTCTGCGAACGCTCTGGCAATTTTAGATAAGAAGGCCAGACGTCTGCACAATCCTTGTTCATACGTCTGGTGGCACTCTGGAGTTTCATGACAGTTTGGGCAGACGTCTGCCCATACCTTGTGCAAACATATGCTATTCTGGGCCGGACGAAATTCATTTGATTAGGAAATTTATTATTTTGGTAAATCCTTTGTATGCTATATATATGATAGCTTGTTTTAACCCTAATTAAGATAGCTTCTGAATATTTGAGAGAGTTAGGGTTTATTTGAGAGGGATTTGTATTACTCCATCGATTTGTAGTTCTCCGAATTTGATATTAATAAAGCTTCGCATTCGTTAATTATTAAGTTCTCTTATTTCTATCTTTCCCGTGGTTTTGATTGCTTCTCGTTATCGTTTAGTTTGTGCTTTGTGATTGTCATATTCGCAACAAAACTTTTTGTGATGGAAAAGGTTAAAGTTGAATAAAAAGCTAATGGTTTTAAAGAGAAATTAAGCAAGATATTGAACTTACCTTGACAAGAGAATAGGGAATGAAATGCCTGAGAGAATTGGGGATGAAGATGGTGGGATGAGAAGTGGGGGTGATGATGCTCAGAAGTGGTATTTCCCGAGATTACGACACGTGGCGGCTGACGTGCCCCATGGCTCACAGGAAAGGAGCGACAACGGTACATTAGAAGTATGGCCCGGGCCTTCGACCCGAAGATGTTTCCGACCTTCAATGGCCGTCCAGACCACTCCTATGCCCGCCTTACAAACAACAGTTGGCTCGCCTCCGAGCCTCCTGCATGATGGGCCTCCTCGGCCCTCCCGGCTCACCTCCGAGTTATCATAGAACCAAGATGGCTCGGCCTCCGACTCGTTCCCGAGCCACCCGCCGAGCTTATCTTCCTCAGTCTCACCGACCGACCCACAGCACCGATCACAGGCCCCTCCACCATGGCTCCGCGAATCTCGCCAGGCGCGAGATATCCGCCGCCCATGATCTCGTGTTCCACGCCATCACAACCCCCCCATTAACAAGCATGTCTCGTCATTAATGGGGGATCCCGCCTATCATGCGGGCGTGAATGGCCGGCGTGAATCTCACACCCGCCTGCCCATTGCTGCCACTATATAAACCCCTCTCTCAGATGACTCATGTAAGCCAATTTTACCCCAATAGGCCGTTACTCTGCCAAAATACTCCGTCTAACTTGATCGTCGGAGGGTCATCGGTGTCATAACCACCCCGGGACTTCCTTGCAGGTAGCTCGGCCTCAACCACACAAAACCCATTGAGATCCACACGTTCCAGGAGGCAACCCTCCAACTCAATCTCAGCCATCTATCAGCGTTCGCAGCAGATCAACGGAAAATAACATCTGAAGGAGATCCAGAGAACCATCAGTTAGCGCCGTCTGTGGGAATTCGCTAGTTCCACTCAGCGAAAGTTTATCTTCCGATCTCGACTTCATGGCAAGCGGTCACCATGACGATCCAAGCACCAGCCGTCGGCCTCCCCAGAGTGGAGACGAGGGAGAATCCCCTCCTCCCCCGAACGCCATTCATGCCCTATCCGCTCGGATAGATCGACTCGCATCCGTCGTAGATGCACTCGTCCGTGTCTAAATGGTCGGGCAAGCTCCCCAGGTCGCCGCTCCCCCACCTCGAGACCAGGACCCTTACAGAGGGAGAGAAGACTCTGCCTGCGTTGGCACAACTGATCACCGCCTCACTGTTTCAAGCGGCCGCAGATCCCCCGGGCCGATGCCTTGCCCGGCTATTCCCACAGACGACGCCAACTGATGGATCTCTGGATCTCCTTTAGATGTTATCTTCCATTGATCTTCCGCGAGCACTGATGAGTGACTGAGATTGGATTTGGAAGGTTGGCTCCTGAAGCGTGTGGATCTCAATGGGCTTTATGTGGTTGAGGCCGAGCTACCTGCAAAGAAGACCCGGGGTGGTTGTGCCACCGAGGACCCTCCGACGATCAAGTTGGACAGGGTATTTTGGCAGAGTAACGGTCTATTGGGGTAAAATTGGCCTCCCTGAGTCGTCTGAGAGAGAGGTTTATATAGTGGCAGCAATGGGCATGTGGGCGTGAGATTCACGCCGGCCGTTACGCCCCTGGCGTCACACCCGCATGATAGGCGGGATCCCCCATTAATGACGAGACATGCTCGTTAATGGAGGGATCGTGATGGCGTGGAACGCGGGATCATGGGCGGCGGATATCTCGTACCTGGCAAGATTTGTGGAGCTGTGGCGGAGGGGCCTGTGATCGGTGCTGTGGGTCGATCGGTGAGACCGAGGAAGATAAGCTCGGCGGGTGGCTCGGGAAAGAGTGGGAGGCCGAGCCATCTTAGTTCTGTGATAGCTTGGAGGCGAGCCAGGAGGGCCGAGGAGGCCTATCGTGCAGGAGGCTCGGAGGTGAGCCAACGATTGTTTGTAAGGCAGGCATAGGAGTGGTCTGGACGGCCACTGAAGGTCGGAAACATTCTCGGGTCGAAGGAGTGCGTGACATTGTGCGGCGTCAGAACAGTCCTAGAAACTCATCCCGGCTGTGAACGCGTCCAAATGGTCCTTCGGGTCGGACCTCCCATCGAAGAGGGAGACCTTTGGGGGCTTGTTCCGAAAGGAGACATGGACGGCAAGTAGCTCTTTGGTGAAGGGCTTCATGAGCGAGTCGGCGGCATATTTAGCCCCGTCGCTTGAATGACGACTTTCCCGATGCATGCCTTCGATCTTCTTTTCGAGAGCGTCGAGTCAGTCGTGGTATCCCGATAATTCGGCACATTCTGATTTTTGGCCTCTGCTGCCAGAGACCTCTGCCTGGCCGTGGCCTCGGTTCCGTTCGATGAGGTTCCTCAGGTCCCCTGGTGAGGTCGTCTTCGAGATGCCATGGCGAGTCCCATGTGCGCGACCCCGTCAAGGGACGGGATGCCGGTCATACCTGGGGGCAGGCGAGCTGACCGACACCTTCTCTGGAGGGACAGGGGCGCGATGGGACTCGGGGCGAGGCGCTGATTGATCTCAAAAACTATCTATTACCGCAATCAAGAACGGCGTCGCTTTGCAGCTAGCCGGTGAATACGGGTCGGTCCACAGGGATGTTGTGAATTTCCTAGTCGCTCTTACGAGTTAATTACGAACGGTGTGAATGGATTAATTAAATCTAAAAACTAAATTAATCTAGAGCAATTGAATTAAAGATCTAACTATCTAACTAGGGCAAGGAATTAAATTTAATCTAGGGCAGAGAATGAAAAATTACCTAGGGCAAGAATTGAAATTAATTACTTAATTTATAGATGGCTCTCTCCAAACATCAACACAAGACTTGTCAGATCTGAATTTCTGAAATGAAAAGAGGCATCGATGCTCTCCAAAAGAAATCTAAATTTTATTGATAAAAAGAGGCACAGGAAGGCATAGCCTTTACAATGATTTAGAGTTCCTATTTATAGAGGATAGGAAACCCTAGGTTACAATTGATTCGCACGTCTACATTTACCAAAATATCCTTAGAAAGACCTAGTCAAAGTAGACTCCAAGCTTTGGTAAAATTTTATGTCTCTGTCTCTTTAAAAGGAAGTATTGGGCCTTGAAATTTCCTTTGTTGGCTCTTCTGTCTTTGGGCTTTCTTATTATTTGGTTCTTTTATTAAAATAGCTTCTATGTTTCTTCCAGATCTCCAGTGAATAATTGCGGTGGACTTTTAAGCGTTCGCTTTGTAATCTTAGACCTTGCATTGCCTTGTACTTTGTGAATTTTATATTTGATGTAGGCTTGATCAAGAGTCTTCTGTTTGTTGGTCAAAGTCCACTTTTGCATCGTCTTTTCATCGTTTTCACTGTTTTCTGTCCAAGAACCTGTAACCTGTAATATGTAGCAGTCATGCGTCAAAAGCACCTGTTTATTTATAAAACGAATAAGGATGGGGAATATAATAATGCAATATTATGGTGTGAACAAATACCCAAAAACTTATCTTTTGCTCGTCCTCGAGCAAACTTATTTTTTTATTCTCGACAAAAAACCTAACCGCACTTTCGCAGGGAATCACGATTGCACTGAGCTCGTGCAACAAGCCGTTAAACCTCTAGGTGTCCCTAATAGGAGGAGTGTTGTCTCCGGAGGGTTTTCAGCGGATACTACCCACAAAATCCTATCAATTTGGCCCATTGACTTTAATTCTCCAATTAGGTTTTCTAACAAGGAATTCTATTATCGTCGACTCGTAAATTATCCACCCATATTCTTCACGCTTCCTTATCATTTAACTTAAGATTATATATATTCTGTAGAGTTACTTAGCTTTCGGCATCTCTTAAGTTTTCCTTCTAGGGTTCCATCTCCACTTAGGAATTTTTATCAACTCTATTAAAGATACAAGTTCTATTCTTCACTCATTTCTTTCATCTAAACTCCAATCACATACCCCTACGTGTGTGTATAAATCACCCCTACACTTGGAAATTCAAATCAAGCAATCATACTCTTGTCTTTTTTGTCCAAAGCACTTATTAATTGGTGAATTTTTAAATGAATTTTGCTTACACATCCTCCATGCGACCGTTAATACTTCTTGAGGTACCAACGACCGATTACAAGATGTGTTTGCACATTAAAGCGTAATTCCTAGTCTTGCAACACCCAAGGTTTTAGCAATGACTCCCAAACAAGTTGGTCTAAGGCACTAGGTGATGAAGCACCCTCGCTAAATATTTTTCTATTTTTGCAGCCTTAAGTAATCACAAAAATCAGTGTTCATTTTTTTTTTCTTTATTCACTTTTTTTTCCTTTTATTTTCTTCGTACTAAAGACTTTAGACAAGAGCATTTCAAGGTCTCCTCTACTATTCCAAGTTTCAAGGTGCGTGATTATGCAATTTGTAGGGTATACATTTTCAGAATCTAGACTTAAGCTAGGAATTATTTTTCAAAGTTATACTCTAATAAAAATATCAATACTTTTCCTTTGTTTCGACTTAGCCCAAAAAGTGAACTCAAAATTTGCCTATTTCTAAATAAACTACAAAGACATATACTTTCTACCGTTAAACTTTAAGGAAGGATATCTTTAGAGTTTTTAATTTACTAAGTCTAAGATCTAGTTGTTCCTAGCCAGTTAACCTATTTGTCAAACTTAAGTCAAATAAGCCAAAATTGAATACATTAATTTTTATAATTTTTCAAAATTTTCAATTTTTATGGGTTTTTAAAAATAAATATGCAAATGCAAAAAATATGTACAAATGAATGCGAAGGAAGAAAACGTACCGAGCATAACCCCAAACTTAAACTTGACAGTGTCCTCACTGTCATACTACACCAAGAGGGTTGAGAATGTCGGCACTCCCCTGTTTATTTATTTACATTTTTTTCTTTTTTCATTTTTAAATTTTTTTATTTTGTTATTTTTATTGTTAAAATATATATATATATATATATATATATATATATATACAACAAGGTTCCCCCAAAACTTAAGCTTGGCCTTACACAAGCCAAAGGTTAGCACCAACCATTCAAAAATTTTATCGTGGTAATGGTCGAGTTGGTAAAAGAATGGAGTGGAAAGAAAGGAAATGAGAAACACACGAGACCGTGTGGGAAGAAAGGTAGAATATGGTTTCGGTGGAGGAGAAGAATTGCGGAAAAGAGAAAGAAGTGGAGTATGATCTTGAGGGTGTAAATCTAGGGAATAAATTAGCGCAATTTGTGATGACCGATGTGTTAAAAGCGATTATGCTAATCTATCAACCCGTCGAGAAATGGGGTCAAATCCCTCAAGATTTGCAAGAAAACATGGGTACGTCGAACTTGGTATAGGAGATGAAAGCGTAACGGTCACCTGCACGGTCGGAACGATAGGAAGGACGAAAGGGAGTGAATTAGGGATAGTCTCATTCTCACCGTAGTAAACTGTCTCGAACTGGAAAGATTCCAACAATGGTTCGAAACGACTGTAAGCAACCGAGTCTGATGGTTCAACTAACTCATCTGAAAATTCAAAGGACTCAAATCTGGGCGGTGAGTCATTAACATCGTCCGAAAAAGTGAAACACTCGTAAGTGTTATCGGCTGTGAGAAGTGTGTTAGATTCAAAGGAAAAATTTTCAAGCTCACAATCTTCAAGCGTGATATTAGGCGTGGTCGGAATGATGGAAAGGAGGGAGGGTGATTTAGGTAAAGGTTCAAGAGGATGAATTGGAAAATCCGACACATCAAACAAAAATGGTTCAACCTCAATATTATCCTCAAGACTCTCCTCAATACTATCCTCATAAGTCTCCTCAATATTTAGCTTATCCATGCCATTATCATCAAAATAAAGACGCATATGAAGTTCGGGAGAAACAATTAATGACTCGGGATGATGAATTGGACATAAAATTTCAATCAAATCGACAGGTTCATCATCCGAAATATTCCCGGCGTCTATATCCTCAATCAAGTGAAAATCAATGTTTTCTGACACCTCATCAAAAGCAGGGATATTTATCGATTTAGGTTCTAGAGTGGATGTGTAAAGATCGAAAGGATTACGTGTGGTTTCACTCGAATGGGGTTCTTCACAATCTGGCAAATCAAGCACTACAAAATCACACAACTCGTTTTTATTTTCAACTGGTGAACTATTTGGGACAATCGATGGAAAACCGGAGTTGTGGGCTTCAAGTGGGTATGGGTAGGTCTGATTTGGGAATGTGTAGAACTCACTTGCTCCTCTTAAATTCTCACTCTGTCCAACCGTCTCCTCATACATTGAAACATTTGGAGCTAGTTGGAAACTAGCAACCGGTTCACTAGGTTGTATAAGGGCGGCTATGGACGCATCCACATTCCTCACCATTTTGTTTGTTGCTAAAATATAAGCTTCCAACGACTGTTCCAAACTAGACATGGGTTGTGAAGGGGTTTCGGTAAAAAATTCAAAGTTGTTTGGATTTTGGAAACTCTCAAATGGCTGTGTAGAAGCAATGTCTCATGAAGGTGGGAAAGTCGGGTAGGACTGGTAGGAATTGGATGGTTGGACGGGATTAGGATCAATATGTGGATAAATAGGTAAATAGTCTTGTGGATCCCAAGAACTAGATGAGTGGAGAGGGGTGAAAGATCGGCTACGAGATTGAGCAATATGCTCAGCAATGGACATCGGTTTAGAAGTTACAGCAGGACTTGAAAAAGTGGTATCAACGTACGAAGGTGGTGAAGGTTGACATGGTTGATACAAAATGGGTTGTGAAGTCGAACTGTTTCTCCTAGATGCTTCTATTTGATCTTTCAAAGAAATTTTGGGCACGGAGGGATCTTCCTTAAATCGACCGAAACAATTGACGTACGAGGCAAAGTTAGGCTCGGGATACCAAAGTTCGGCAAGAGATTTATGATGTGGGGTACCCATGATAGAAGAAAGAGAAGAGAAAGAAGGTAGGTGGTGCAAGGATTTCTTAGCGGTAAACTTTGCAAGTAGTTAAAATTTTTTTCCTTTTTCCTTGTTCTCTATATTTGGAAATTTTGCAAAAAGATTTTTTTTTTGAAAAGAGACTTTGACACAAATGCGATCAACCACAAATGCACAATCAGGCCTAGATCTAGGGTCACCTAGGTCAGCTAGACAGCTCCTAACTGTTCCAAAGGGCTAGAAATAGGACCTCAAACCACCTCTTCACCGCCAATTGCGGCCAGGTAAGTGCCATGTAAGTGGGAGGCTCCCCGCTACAAGTAGCGGTCCTAATTAAGTAACCACTTGCTTTAGACACACTTGCCTAGACACCGCAAAGTCAGGTTAGGATAAACGGTCGATGCCTATAACTAGTCCTTTGTCCTATTGAGCTCGAAGTCCTTAGGGCTGAGTTTAGTATTTTTTAATTAAGAATGGTCAATGCAAATACTTTATGTGATTTCTGGGGTCCTGGGAAGGGTGATGAAATCCCCACCCAATCTGAATTGGTCAAAAGCCCCTTAAAGTCAGTTTTAAAGATATGCAAAACAGTAAATCACTTGCAATCAAAGATTTTTTTTATTGCAATTTGAGAAAAGATATGCAAAACAGAAAAGATTTCTTGCAATCAATTTTTATTTTAAACGCGCACAAAGAATCCTGCACAAGATTTGTTATTCGGAAGGGAAAAGATTTTTAAAGCGCACAAAATTCTGCAGGAATTTTTCAGAAAAGATATATTTAGATTTCCAGAGAAAAAACAGAGGATCTTACAGAGGAATTTTCCTGCACTGAAGGCACAGAGGAACCGCGGATCCGCGGTCTGAGGGGCTTAGCGCGGCGGAAGCGCGGCTGCTGAAGCGGCGCGGATCCCGAGATTTCACCAGATGGCCGCGTATGCGCGGCAGAAGGCAGCTAATGCCGCGGAATCGCGGTGGACTGGGCTGCTCGCATCTGGAGATTTTTTCTGTTGTTCTGTTTCTGAAATTCTCCTATGTTCTGATCTCCTATTTTCTGTTTCGCTTTCTGTAGATTTCCAGATCCGAATATGTGTGCAAATCCTGCAAAATTCAAACAAGAATACCCTTTCCAAAAATAACAGATGATATATTTTTATACTTTTTTGTGATTTTTATGATTTTTTTAATTTATATTAACCCGAAATCGCAAAAAGGAAATAACACGCCGTCCACGGCAACGGCGCCATTTGATTGATCTCAAAAACTATCTATTACCGCAATCAAGAACGGCCTCGCTTTGTAGCTAACCGGTGAATACGGGTCGGTCCACATGGATGTTGTGAATTTCCTAGTCGCTCTTATGAGTTAATTACGAACGGTGTGAATGGATTAATTAAATCTAAAAACTAAATTAATCTAGGGCAATTGAATTAAAGATCTAACTATCTAACTAGGGCAAGGAATTAAATTTAATCTAGGGCAGAGAATGAAAAATTACTTAGGGCAAGAATTGAAATTAATTACTTACTTTACAGATGGCTCTCTCCAAATATTAACACAAAACTTGTCAGATCTGAATTTTTGAAATGAAAAGAGGCATCGATGCTCTCCAAAAGAAATCTAAATTTTATTGATAAAAAGAGGCACAGGGAGGAATAGCCTTTACAATGATTTAGAGTTCCTATTTATAGAGGATATGAAATCCTAGGTTACAATTGATTCGCACGTTTACATTTACCAAAATATCCTTAGGAAGACCTAGTCAAAGTAGACTCCAAGTTTTGGTAAAATTTTATGTCTCTGTCTCTTTAAAAGGAAGTATTGGGCCTTGAAATTTCCTTTGTTGGCTCTTCTGTCTTTGGGCTTCCTTATTATTTGGTTCTTTTATTAAAATAGCTTCTATGTTTCTTCCAGATCTCCAGTGAATAATTGCGGTGGACTTTTAACCGTTCGCTTTGTAATCTTGGACCTTGCATTGCCTTGTACTTTTTGAATTTTATCTTTGATGTAGGCTTGATCAAGAGTCTTCTGTTTGTTGGTCAAAATCCACTTTTGCATCGTCTTTTCATCGTTTTCACTGTTTTCTGTCCAAGAACCTGTAACCTGTAATATGTAGCAGTCATGCGTCAAAAGCACCTGTTTATTTATAAAACGAATAAGGATGGGGAATATAATAATGCAATATTATGGTGTGAACAGGCGCTCTAGAATAAGACCTCGGTGTTAAGCTGTGCGGTGCCCACCGGGTCATTGAATACGTCGGCCCGGGGGATCTGTGGCCGCCGGAGACAGCGAGGTGGTGATCGGTTGTGCCAATGCGGGCAGAGTCTTCTCTCCCTCTGTAGGGGTCCTGGTCTCGAGGTGGAGGAGCGGCGACCTGGGGAGCTTTCCCGGCCTTTTGGACACGGACGAGTGCATCCACGACGAACGCGAGTCGATCTATCCGAGCGGATAGGGCGTGAATGGCGTTCGGTGGAGGAGGGAATTCTCCCTCGTCTCTACTGCGGGGAGGTCGACGGCTGATGCTTGAATCATCACGGTGACCGCTTGCCATAAAGTCGAGATCGGAAGATGAACTTTCGTTGAGTGGAACTAGCGAATTCCCACAGACGGCGCCAACTGATGGATCTCTGGATCTCCTTCAGATGTTATCTTCCGTTGATCTGCTGCGAGCGCTGATGGATGGCTGAGATTGAGTTGGAGGGTTGTCTCCTGGAGCGTGTGGATCTCAATAGATTTTGTGTGGTTGAGGCCGAGCTACCTGCAAGGAAGTCCCGGGGTGGTTGTGCCACCGAGGACCCTCCGACGATCAAGTTAGACGGGATATTTTGGCAAAGTAATGGCATGTTAGGGTAAAATTGGCTTACTTGAGTCGTCTGAGAGAGGGGTTTATATAGTGGCAGCAACGGGCAGGCGGGCGCGAGATTCACACCGGCCGTTACGCCCTGACGCCACGCCCGCGTGATAGGCGGGATCCCCCCATTAATAACGAGATATGCTCGTTAATGAGGGGATCGTGATGGCGTGGAACGCGGGATCATGGGCGGCGGATATCTTACGCCTGACGAGATTCGCGGAGCCGTGGCGGAGATGTCTATGATCGGTGCTGTGGGTCGGTCGGTGAGACCGAGGAAGATAAGCTCGGCGGGTGGCTCGGGAACGAGTGGGAGGCCGAGCCATCTTGGTTCTGTGATAGTTCGGAGGCGAGCCGGGGATGGTCTGGAAGGCCACCGAAGGTCGGGATCATCCTCCGGCCGGAGGCCCGGAGTGTGATTCCAACGTTATGTTCCTTTCTTGTAAGCTCTGGGACACGTCATCTGCCACGTGTCATTATCTGGGGAGTCACCGATATCGAGCATCATCAAGGGGAGACAGTGCCGATAGCCCCTATTTTATTTAGTTGATTTTCTTCTTTTAATTTATATATATCAGAAGATTAAAAGACCTGATATGAATTTCGAATTTTCTTTGTTGAGCAAACTGCCGAATTACTCTTTGAGGTCCACTAAACTTGAATTTGCTTTTGTCGTATATGATGTACAATTTAGTTTGAAATTATACATTATATACGAACAAAAGCAAATTTAAGTTTTTTTTTGTTGTTGTGTGAAATCTAGTTTTGTTATATCACATTTGATGCAGAGATCAGGAAATGTATATTGTCTCGCAAAAGTCTGCAATCTCCCTACCACTCCCATTCTCGAGCAGGAAAATATCCACAACGCAAAATCCAATCCACTCATTCACAAGATCCTAAATCATCGTTCCGCAAAGACCACATTTTGAGTGCTCTTGATGGGGTTCCTTGTGTTTTGACTTTTGGAGAAGAAACTCTCTGATAATGCTCGATATTGGCGACCTCCAAGATCAGGACACGTAGCAGATGACGTGTCCCAAGGCTCAGAAGAAAGGGCCCACAGGGGCCGACCAGGCTACCCTGTGCCCGACCTGCAAGCGCAAACTGGCCCACCTCGGGGCCCCCTACGAATATACCTCCTCGGCCACTCAGCTCGCCCCGAGCTGCCACAAGACCAAGACTCCTCAGCCTCCTCGAGCCCCCGGCCGAGGCCTTCTTCCTCGGTCCTCCGACCCACACCACCACTCACAGGCGCAACCGCCGTTCTGCAAATCTCGCCATGCACGGATTCTCCGCCAGCAGCATCCCACTTTCCACGCCATCACGATCCCCATTAATGAGCGATCCGCTCTTTACGCGGGCGTGACGTCGGGAGCGTAACTGCCGGCGAGATTCTCGCGCCTGCTGCCGCATGCCGCCACCGCTATATAAACCCTCATTACAGAAAGGTCAAGTAAGCCATTCTTTACACTTTACGCCGTTACTCTGTTTGGATCTCATCATTGACTTGAGCGTCGGAGGGTCCTCAGTGGTACCAAACCACCCCGGGGCTCCTTTGCAGGTACTCGGCGACAGCCTCCTCACCCCACTTTCTCCTCTCAAAACCCATTGAGACCCACACGCAACGAAGGACAGCCAACCAAGTTCACCTCAAGATCAACGGAAGACAACATCTGACGGAGGCCCGAAAAGGAGCTCCATCAGTTGGCGCCGTCTGTGGGAACAATAACTCCACAATATATAAAGTTGGCCTTCCGATCTCTGCCCGCATGGCAACCGACTCCCCTAAGGATCCAAACGCCCGCTACCGCCTCCCTCGCAACGGGGACGCAGGCGGACCCTCGCCCGTGGTCATCGGTCTCCCCGCAGGCTGCCACCCCACAGGCTCCGGCGGCCGCCCGATCAAAAGAGCTAGGGGCCGGGAGCCCATCACCTTTGGCGACGAGGATCTCCACGACATATTTGTGCCCCATAGCGACCCGCTGGTGATCGTAGCGCGGATTCACCAATACGAGGTCCACCGAATACTCATCGATTCAAGCAGCTCGGTGAACATCCTCTTCCTCGACTGATTTCTGCGAATGGGGCTGGCCCCAGCGGACTTGAGGCTGACCTCCCACATCCTCTCAGGATTCACCAACCACTCCGTCCCGGTGCAAGGGGTGGTCACCCTGCAGTTCACGATCGGGGAGCCCGGCCGCACGCGCACGCTGCCGGTGGACTTCATTGTGGCTAGGGCCCCCTCGGCCTACAACGTCCTCCTCGGCCGGCCGACTCTGAACTCCCTCCAGGCCCAGATCTCGACATACCACCTGGCGATAAAGTTCCCCCTCGACCAAGGTGGGGTGGGCCGGGCCTACGGAAACCAACGGGTCGTGGAGGTAGGTCTGGCAGAGGCATCTTCCCCCGAGCAGCACGCTGATAGCGCCGATGCATGCGGCGACATGGAGGGGTCCTTGGACACCCGGGACGAGCGGAAGGAGGTCCGTGGGGCACCGGTCGAGCCACTGACTGAGATTCCCTTAGCGGAAGGAGACCCGGGGAAGACCGTCCAGGTCGGGTCACTCCTGGCGGGAACCCAGCGGGATGACCTGACCGAGTTCCTCCGGAGCAATTCCGACGTCTTCGCTTGGTCCCTAACCAACATGCCTGGGATCGATCCCAGAATCATCTCTCACAAGCTCGGGGTTGATCCTATGACCCGACCTGTCAGGCAGAAGAAGAGAAGTTTCGTCCCGGTCAAACAAAAGGCCATCGAAGAAGAAGTTGACCGATTCCTCGCCGTCAACTTCATCAGGAACGTGCCTTACTCAGAGTGGCTGGCCAACGTGGTCCTGGTCAAGAAGTCGAGTGGTAAGTGGCATATGTGCGTCGAATTCACCGACCTCAACAAGGCCTGCCCCAAGGACAACTTCCCGCTCCCCCGCATAAACCAACTCGTCGACAGCTCGGCCGGGCACGAGCTCCTGAGCTTCATGGACGCTTTTTCCGGCTACAACCAAATCCGCATGAACCCTGACGACGAAGACATGAACGCATTCACGACGGACCGGGGGTGTACTGTTACAGGGTGATGCCATTCGGCCTCAAGAATGCCGGGGCCACATACCAGAGGCTGGTCAACCGCATGTTCAAGCCACAGATCGGTAGGAACATGGAGGTCTACGTCGACGACATGCTCGTCAAGTCCGTCTCATCAGCCGACCATGTCAAGGACCTGGGCGAGGCGTTCAAGGTGCTCCGCAAGTTCAACATGAAGCTGAACCCTGCCAAGTGTGCGTTCGGAGTTACCGGAGAGAAATTCCTCGGGTTCATGGTCACTCACCGCGGGATTGAAGCTAACCCGGAGAAGATCGACGCCATCCTGAACATGACCGCACCCAGGACCAACGTCGAAATCATGCGGCTCACAGGGAGGATCGCCGCTCTGAGCCGTTTCATGTCCAGGTCGGGGGAGAAGTGCCTCCCGTTCTTCAAGGAGCTGAGGAAAATCCCAAGGTTCGAATGGTCGGAAGATTGCCAAGCTGCCTTCGACCAAATGAAGAGGCACCTCGCAACGCTGTCCCTACTCACCCGGCCTGTGGAAGGGGACGAGCTGTCGCTGTACCTGACGGTATCCAACCAAGTAGCAGGGTCGGTGCTCGTCCGAGAGGCCGAGGGGGTGCAGAGGCCAGTGTACTATGTGAGCCATGTATTCAAAGACGCGGAGACGAGATACCCCGCCATAGAGAAGATCGTCCTGGCCCTCGCAGTAACCTCGCGGAAACTGCGGCACTACTTCCAAGCACACACCATCATCTTCCTCACTGAGCGCCCCTTAGGGGCTATCCTGGCATCGCCAGAATCCTCTGGCCGCCTAGAGAAATGGAGATGGGAGCTGTCTTAATTCGACATAAGGTATTGCCTGAGGCAAGCCATCAAGGCGCAGGCCCTGGCCGATTTCGTCATCGAATGCACCATTCCTAGCAGGAAGCAGGATCCCGCGCCGCCCCTTGCAGCCCGGCATCCTGACCAGGAAGGCCTTAGCTCGGCCCCGGAGTGGGTCATCTACGTCGACGGGTCTTCCACCGAAGAAGGCTGCGGTGCCGGCCTCATTATCCGGGGGCCGAACGAAGCCGAGATGGAGTATTCCTTGAGGCTCGGTTTCAAAGTATCGAACAACGCGGTGGAGTACAAAGCCCTCCTAGCCGGACTGCGCATGGCTGTCGGGCTGGGGCTGAAGGTCGTCCGGGTCCGCAGCGACTCGGCCCTGGTCGTCGGCCAAGTGACCAGCCACTTCGAGACTCGGGAGCCCCTAATGATGAAATACCTAGACGAGGTGAGGAAGCTCCGAAAAAACTTCAACGAAGTCCAAGTGGAGCAAATACCCAGACAAATGAATGCTCAAGCAGACGCCCTGAGCAAGTTGGCTTCGTCATACTCGGCCAGCAACAGGCGGTCGATACTCTTCGAAACCTTGGCCCGACCCAGCGTTGGAGACGAGACGGCGACGCTCCAAGTGTACGCAACATAGGAGAATGACCCAGATTGGAGGAAGCCCCTAGAGGAATTCTTGAAGGACGGCACGCTCTCGGAAGACAGAGCAGCCGCCCGCCGCCTCCGAGCCAGAGCCACCTACTACGTCTGGAGCAACGGGAACCTCTACAAGAAGGCCTTCACTCAGCCCCTGCTCCGGTGCGTTGACCCCCACAAGGCCGACTACGTCCTGCGGGAAATCCATGAAGGGGTGGGCGGCGCACACCAGGGGGCTCGAACCTTAGCCCAAAAGGCACTACTTCAGGGGTACTATTGACCCACCATGCATGAAGATGCCCTGAACCTGGTCAGGAGGTGTAAGAGCTGCCAACTCCACGGCAGTATCCCCCGCCTTCCGGCTACCGAGCTAACGGCCCTGACGTCTCCGTGGCCATTCGCCCAATGGGGATTGGATTTGATCGGCCAGTTTCCTACAGGGACTGGCGGACATAAGTACGTCCTCGTCGGGGTGGACTACTTCACCAAATGGATCGAAGCCGTTCCCATCAGGAAACCGGATGCCGCCACAACCATCAAGTTCCTCCAAAATAACCTGATTCACCGGTTCAGGATCCCAAGGTGCATTATCACCGACCACGGGATGAACTTTGAGAACGAGAAAGTAAGGGACTTCTGCAAAGAATACCACATCCTCATGAAGTTTGCCGTGGTCGCGCACCCCCAATGTAACGGGCAGGCCGAGGTCGCTAACCGGGACGTCCTCAGGGGCCTCCGAACCCGCCTGGAAGGGAGGCAAGGCGGTTGGGTCGAGGAACTACCCCGGGTCTTATGGGCCCTGCTCACGTCAAAAAAGACTCCAACCGGGGAGACCCCTTTCAGCCTCTGCTACGGGACCGAAGCAATGGTCCCAGCAGAGATCGGGCTACCCAGCCACCGAGTCGAGCACTTTGACGATGAAGCAAACACCATGGCACTACGAACTAACCTCGACGTATTGTTGGAGAAAAGGGATCGGGCCCAGATCAGATCCGCCGCCTACCAACAGCAAACGGCCCGGTACTACAACGCTCGGGTAAAAACCAATCCTTCAAGGCCGGGGACTTGGTCCTGCGGCGGAACGAGTTCATCGACCAAGGCAGGCTTCACAAGTTCTCCCCAAAGTGGGAAGGTCCCTTCCTGGTCTTCGAAGCGCTCCCCGGCGGAGCCTACCGCCTGCAAGACGCGGGCGGACGGAAGCTTCCTCGGCCTTACAACGCGGAGAAGCTCAAGCTATACCTATGAAGTCAAAACTAGCAAAGCGCCGCACCCCGGCTACCGCTCAAAATCTTCCTTTGAAATGATGGTGTATAGCGTTGTCTAAAATTCCTATCCATACGAATAAAGAAACTTTCGAACCTTCTTTCCCGGTAGGGTTCCCCCTGTACAACGAGAAGGTTCTTCCAGAGACGGTCGGGCCCGAGGTTCCCTCACTCGGCTATCCCCAGCGGGCAGCTTCCCTGCCACAGCGCCAGGAATCAAAAGCCCTCTCAGAGGCAGCCGAGCCCGAGGTTCCCTCGCTCGGCTATCCCCCGCGGGCAACTTCCCTGCCACAACGCCGGGGATCAAAAAGCCCTCCCAGAGGCAGTCGAGGCCAGAAGTTCCCTCGCTCGGCTATCCCCTGCGGGCATCTTCCCTGCCCGGCCAAAGGTCCTTGGTGGGCTTCCTACAGCCTTATAGCTTTCCTCGCGCCAAGGGCCAAAGTCTTCCCAGAGGCAGTCGGGTCCTTGCCTGGTAGCTTCCTACGACAACCGACAGGGATCAAAGTCCTCGCCAAGAGGCACTGGGCAGTAACCCTGCTCGGTCCCCGTCCTGAAGGATCTGAAAACCCTCCCAGAGACAGCCGAGCCCGAGGTTCCCTCGCTCGGCTATCCCCAGCAGGCAGCTTCCCTGCCACACGCCGAGGATCAAAATTCCTCTCCGAGGCGGTCGAGTCCTTGCCTGACCATCGACGGTTGGTAGCTTCCTACCACCGTCCTGAAGGATCAAAAGCCCTCGCAAGAGGCAACCGAGCGGCTACCCTGCTCGTCAAAAATTCCGGCTGGTAGTTGCCTACCCATGATGCCAGAGATCAGACCCCTAACCAAGCGGCAACCAAATGGCCATCCTGCTCGGCCAAGCCCGGCCGGTTGCCCTGTGGCCGCGCTTAAGGATCTGAAACACCCGGAAGAACGGCTGGTTCATCCAAATCAAAACGATCTCCCATCGACCTAGGGGGTACATGAGGATACCTCCACGGCAGCGCTTGGCACCCTCGCCGGCTGGTAAACTCGACAGGAGATCGCCGGACATATGGCCAACCTTACACGGAAACACAACAATACAAGCAATGACATCCTGCGAACGTCCTTCACATAAAAACAAGAGAAGAGAAAAAACACAAACCGACGAATCAAGGGTTCTTTTTTTTTTTCTTTTATTGCCAAAATCAAGATTTTTACAAAGGGTACTCTGAGGCCCCCCAGCCCTACAAACTGCCCGGAGGCTTACTTCGGCCACTTCATCGTCGGCGTCACGGCCTAAGGCCCTACCACCGAAGACATTGCCACCAAGGGTGCGCCCGACTTCCCTCGTCATCCCTCGCCGGAGACCTCGTCGCCGGAAGCGGAACCCGAGCGCAGAGTTCACCATCGTCGAACTCGGGAAGCTGTTCCTTCACGGCGTCCAATGCCTTATTCCACGCAACGGCAGAATACTCCACGAGCTCGGCGTAAAACTGCTCCGATGCCTTATACTCGGCCACAGCTTTCTTAGCCCGAGCCTCGGCAACCTGGGCCTTCAGCAGCGCCGCCTCAGCATCCCCCCTACTTGCGTCCTTCTCCTTCTCCACTGCCGCAAAGCGTTCGGCCATGTCCTCCAGCTTCCTATCGGCGACCCGGAGAGACGCGTTCAGACGGCGAAGGGCACCCTAAGTCGTCGAGTTGGCAAGCTCCACAGCCTCCGCCCGGCCCGCCACGAGGTCGGCCTTATCCCTCTCCTGGTGCAGGTCACGTTGCAAGATCTCGACCTCCGAATGAAACGCCTCCACTGGCCTCGGGGCGTGGAACGCCCCCTCGGCCTCCATGCGAATGGTGAGGGCGCAGTGCTGAAAAACCTGACAGAAAGCCGATGAGAGACCAGGAAGCATCCGAACCAAGGAAAGGCATACCAAGGCAAATGCGCGTAGAAGGATTCGTACCTGGACCGCCCCTTGGGCCATGGCCTTCAATTGATCCCTCAATGAGCCACACGGTAGCTTTCCCCCAGCCGATTCCTCTATCCCGGCGAGCAGACCAGTGGCAACGGAAAGCCCAGACGGAACAGTGAAGACGGAGCCCCCTTCCCGCACGGGAATCCCTTCAGGGGCCTTCGACGGCGGCGCATGAGAAACCGTCCTTTTCCTCTTCGGAAGGGGCCAGCCCTCGCCCTTCCTCCCGTCACCAGTCTGGGGCTCGGGTAACGGCTAACGACTCTGGCCGCCGCCAGAGAAACTCCCAGATGCCGCCGATGAGAGGGACGGCTCTGCCGTCGGCGGAGAATCGGGCGGAGGGCGCAAGTTAGCCGGGGGCTCGGCTACGCCACTAGCTTCCCCCCAGCGTGAGCCGCCCGAAAAGTGGGAGCGAACCATGTCTCATGAAGGAGGAAGAACGCCGAGCGATAGCAACTCGAGGAAGAAGGGAGATGGGGCCCTGAGGCGGGCCCCGTCCCCGTTTTATCACTGCATCCAACGGCGCCCGTCAACTCCCGCCGAAATGACTCCTCACGACCAGCGGCTCCGATCGCTCCACGTATCGGTCCTGCACTGGACTGCATCCAATCGGGCGCTGTAGGCCCGCGTACGTCACACCGGCCAGTCGCCCTTTGACACGTGGACCATTGCTTCGGTTACATAGTGCACGAACCGGCACACCCTCTTTAAGGTGCGGAGACCTCGCCTTGGTTCGCTAGCGGAAAAGACGACCAATGGACCGAGGGTTCGCCCCGACGAAACCATAGAAGGGATCTCACCTCAAGAGGCCCGGCAGTCCACTCCTGACCTGACCACTAGCTGGTCGGGACAAGAGTGGGGGGCTAATGATAATGCTCGATATTGGCGACCTCCAAGATCAGGACACGTGGCAGATGACGTGTCCCAAGGCTCAGAAGAAAGGGCCCACAGGGGCCGACCAGGCCACCCTGTGCCCGACCTGCAAGCGTAAACTGGCCCACCTCGGGGCCCCCTGCGAATATACCTCCTCGGCCACTCAGCTCACCCCGAGCTGCCACAAGACCAAGACTCCTTGGCCTCCTCGAGTCCCCGGCCGAGGCCGTCTTCCTCGGTCCTCCGACCCACACCACCACTCACAGGCGCAACCGCCGTTCCGCCAATCTCGCCATGCGCGGATTCTCCGCCAGCAGCATCCCACGTTCCATGCCATCACGATCCCCATTAATGGGCGATCCGCTCTTTACGCGGGCGTGACGTCCGGAGCGTAACTGCCGGCGAGATTCTCGTGCATGCTGCCGCATGCCGCCACCGCTATATAAACCCCCATCACAGAGGGGTCAAGTAAGCCATTCTTTACACTTTACGCCGTTACTCTGCTCGGATCTCATCACTGACTTGAGGTCGGAAGGTCCTCGGTGGTACCAAACCACCCCGGGGCTCCTTTGCAGGTACTCGGCGACAGCCTCCTCAACCCACCTTCTCCTCTCAAAACCCATTGAGACCCACACGCAATGAAGGACAGCCAACCAAGTTCACCTCGAGATCAACGGAAGACAACATCTGACGGAGGCCCGAAAAGGAGCTCCATCACTCTCTTTTCTCGTCTCACATTTGATTGGGATTTCATGTGTGCGTGTGTATGCAATCACACTCCTACATCTCAAATGTGTGACTAGAAATAGAGTTGGACCCGCGGTGGCGGGGGTTGGATCGTTTGCATAATGAGACCTAGACGAAGCATTAGCTAAAAAATTCATCGATGATGGTGTGATAACCTCGGTTCTCTCTCTCTATCTCGACAATCTCCAAGCACTAATACACCATTGATGACCTTCATACTTCTTTTCAACTTCTGTCATCTAATCTATATTTTGTTTCCCACACACAATATAATGTCAGAAAAAGAGGAGAATATGAATGCTGTACCAATGATTAGATATTGACACAGATAATGATCCTTATATGTTCTGGTGAGTTACACTTGCTAGCTAAATTGTTCATTACGCATTCAGGACTGATTTGTTTTTTATTATCATTCAAGTTAGCTTATTTATCAATTAATTAAAACTTGTATTTGAATGGTGATGGAGTTCTTTTTCGGGTCTCCGTCAGATGTTGTCTTCCGTTGATCTCCCGGTGGATTTCGGTGGTGATCTTCTGTTGCGTGTGGGTCTCAATGGGTTTTGAGGAGATTGGTGATTTGAGGAGTTTAGCGCCGAGTACCTGCAAAGAAGTCTCGGGATGGTTTGGTACCACCGAAGACCCTCCGACGATCAAGTTAGTACTAGATCCGAGCAAAGTAACGGCTTAGTAGAATCAAGAATGGCTTATTTGACCCCTCTGTGATGGGGGTTTATATAGCGGCGGCAGCACGCAGCAGCAGGCGCGAGAATCTCGCCGGCAGTTACGCTCCCGACGTCACGCCCGCGTAAAGAGCGGATCGCCCATTAATGGGGATCGTGATGGCGTGGAATGTGGGATGTTGCTGGCGGAGAATCTACGCGTGGCGAGATTTGCGGAGCGGCGGTTACGCCTGTGAGTGGTGGAGTTAGTCGGTCGGAGGGACAGAGGAAGACGGCCTCGGCTGGGGAGCTCGGAACCGAGCAAGAGGGCTGAGGATTCTTGGTCCTGTGGCAAATTGGAGCGAGCTGAGGGGCCGAGGAGGCAAATTTCCAGGGGGGGCCCGAGGAGGGCCAGCTTGTGCTCGCAGGTCGAGTACAAGGGTGGTCTGGTCGGTCTCTGTGGGCCCTTTCTTCTGGGTCTTGGGACATGTCATCTGCCACGTGTCCTGATCTCGCATCGCCAATATTGAGCATCATCATTAGCCTCCCACTTTTTTCCCGACCAACTAGCGGGTCGGGTCAGGAGTGGACTGCCAGGCCTCCCGAGGTGAGCTCCTTCCTAAGGCTTCGTCGGGACGAGTCCTCGGGCTGTCAGTTGTCTTTTCTGCTAGCGAATCAGGGCGAGATCTTTGCATTTAAAGAAGGTGCGCCGGTTCGTGCATTCTGCCACTGAAGCGACGGTCTACGGGTCAAGCGTCTATTGGCCGACGCGACGTATGCAGGCCTGCGGCGTCTGATGGGATGCGGTCCAGCGCAGGATCGACACGTGGAGCGATCGGAGCCGCTGGACGCAAGGAGTCGTTTTGGCGGGAGATGACGGGCGTCGTTGGATGAGGTCGCTTGCAGCAATAAACAAGGGTGGGGCCCGTACTTGGGCCCCTACTCCTTCATATTTCCGTCTTCTAAGTCTTGCTTGCTTGGCGCTCGACTTCTTTCTCTCACTTTTGGTTCCCGAGGATTCCCCTTTTCCAAGGTTAGATGTCTTCTTTTGTAGAGTCAGTAGATGTTGCAAGAGTAGGTTCTAAGGACCCTTTAGTTGTGTCCGAGTCCCTCCGGGGAGCAGGGGCCGGATCCTCTCCCCAGGATCGTGCGGCGGGGGCAGCCCCCAGGGAGGAGGAGGCAGATGCGGCCCCCGGCTCCTCGTGTTGGGTGAGGCATGAGGACGAGCTCGCCAATACTCGGGCTCGCTTCCACATCCCCTCGTGTTACATGCTCCGACTGGCCAAGGAGGGAGAGAGGGCGGATCAAGTATGGGGCAGGGAGATCGCCTTGTATTTGGAAGCTTTCTGGGGCGGAATACGCCTACCCTTCTCTCCCGAGGTCGTCGCAGCGCTGAATTTTTTCGGTTTGGCTCCTGGCCAGTTAGTGCCGAACTCATGGAGGATCCTCCTCGGGTTCTTGATCCGCCTGAAGTTACAGGCGGTTCCCTTCAGCCTCTCCCTTCTCGATTCTTCTCTTGTCTTCAAAAATCACCCTGGTGGTCGAGCAGGCGACCCGAGATGGGTCTATCTTTCTTTCAGAAAGCGGCCAGGGGGCGCTGCCGGGACCGGGGTCGTGGCCTTGCCCTCTTTTATTCATGATTGGAAGAAGAAATTTTTCTTTGTTTCCCCTCCCGAGGGCGAGGACTGGCCCATGCCTACCAATTGGTCGAGAGAGAAATGTTTGCCGGGAAACCAGTCCAATGACCCCGCCGCGGTGATAGTGGCGTCGTAGGAGCCCGTCCCCCGACCTGACGTGCTGCTGTCTGAGAGGGTCCTGAGTTGGGCTGGGCTCAGCCCCGTTGAGTTCATCGTAAGTTAGGCTTGCTTTTTGGCTTGTGTTTTGCTCGTGTCGCTGACTTGTTGGGTATTTGTTTTGTGTAGGATCCATGGACATCGACTCGCTTAAAGCTTCCATGCGCTAGCTGAGGAAGGTTACGAAGGCTGGGGGCACCAGCTCTTCTCGCACGAAGCCCGTCCCGGCTCCTACTGCTCCGGTGGTGGTGTCCCACGAGCGTTTGGGGGCGGATCCCACCCCGAGTCCCAGCAGAGTGTCGGGCCGGAAGCGGGCCCTGGTTCTGGAGGACCCGGTCTCGGAGGAGGAGATCGGCTCTCCCTCGGAGCCGCTCAAGAGGAGCTCCCAGAGACCTTTCCGGGGCCGGTCCTCACCGATCATGGTGGAGGAAAGGGGCCTCCAGTTCGCGGTGCCATCGGGGCTATCCGTTGCGGATAGCCTTCTGTATGAGATAGAGGCCTCGGCCGGGGGTAGAGTTCCCGGGGGGACCTTCAGGGCTCAGCTCGCGTCCATCGCCTAGCAGTCCGTGCAGGTAAGTGTTTGGTTCATTGTGCGATTCGGTGCCTCCTTCATCTTTCTGACCTCTTTCGTATCTCCCAGGTTCTCCAGCACGTTGCCCTCGCCTTGCGTATGGAAGCCGAGGTGGTAGCCCCGGCGCTAGAGGCTGCGGGCCGGCTTGCCTCGCTGGAAGAGAACTCCGGACGGGAGCTGGAGGCGGTGACGGCGAGGGTTGCCGCCTTAGAAGGCGAGGTGGAGGTCGGGAAACGGGAGGTAGCCCGGTACCGCGAGGCTACCGTGACTGCCGAGGCCAAGCTCGGGGATGCTCAGGTGCTTGCCGGCAACCTGAAGAGGACGGTGAAGACCCTCCGGAAGGAGCTTGGGGCGGCGGCCGAGGCGGCCAAGTCGGCCGACCTGAAGGCGGCAAAGGCGGTGGAGAGCTATAAGAAGTCGAAGGACTTCTATGATGACCTGGCCATGGCTACGACCCGCATCTGGCACGAGGCCCTCGATGCCGTTAAGGCCCGGATGCCGGAGTTTGCCGACGGAGATCTCCAGGCCGAATTCCCCCTCACGGACACCGATGAGCAGGGGGAAGAGGTTTCTGACGAGGAAACCACCGAGGACCCCACGCGTCACGTGGTGGATGTCAGGGACCCCGAGGTCGCACCTGGCCCCGAGGTCTAGAGCCCCCGTCTACCTCCTTTTATTTCTTTGTTTTTGGAATTTTGTAAGGCTGGGGAGCCCAAAAAATACCCTTTGTAAAGCTTTTGTCTTTGGTAGTAATAAAAATTTTCTTTGGTTTCATCGAGTCGCGCTCTATCATCTGTTTGCGATGAATGCTCGTAAGATATCCCTGCTTGCACCGTTGTGTTTTCATGTCAGGTTGGCCATCTGTCTAGCGATCGTCTGTTGAGTTGATTTCGATCACTTGCCGACGAGCGTCCCAAGCGCTGCCGAGGAGGTATCCCTATGGGCCTCGAAGTCGAGAGGGGATCGTTTAGACCTGGATAGACTTGATGCCCCTCACTGGGGTCTCGGATCCTCTGCGGGTGACGGGCAGAGCGTTGTTCGTCGTATTTATGCCTAGCGTGAGTGGGAAGCTGCTCGGTGGCCCCATAGGGTGGTTTCATCTTTTGACTTCTGGCAATGCGAGCATCGACCACCAGCCGGGGATGGTCGAGCCAGGGTCGGGCTCGACTGCCTCTGGGAGGATTTTGGGTCCTTAGCGTTGGAGGGGCTGTAAGAAGCCCGCTAAGGAAGACCGTGCAGTGAAGCTGCACGGTCATCATAAGTAGGAAACTACCAGTCTGGGATGACCGAGCGGGGCAGCCGCTCAGATGCCCCTTGCGAGGGCTTTGACCCTTAGTGTTTGGAAGGGGCTGCAAGAAGCCCACTAAGGATGACCAGGCAGTGAAGCCGCGCGGTCGCCTCTTGGCGATGGTTTTAATATCTGGTGTAATAGGTAGGGAGCTACCAGCCGGAGATGACCGAGCAGGGTAGTTGCTCGGTTGCCTCTTGCGAGGGCTTTAATCCTTTAGGACGGGGACCGAGCGGGGTTACTGCCCAGTGCCACTTGGCGAGGACTTTGATCCCTGTCGGTTGTGGTATGAAGCTACCAGCCGGGGATAGCCGAGCAAGGACTCGACTGCCTCTGGGAGGATTTTGGTCCTTAGCGCGGGAGGGGCTGTAAAAAGCCTGCCAAGGACCCTTGGCCGGGTAGGGTTTCTGACCGGTGCCTCTTGGCGAGGGCTTTTGTCCTGATAGATAGCCGAGCGAGGGATCCTCAGGCTCGACTGCCTCTGGGAGAGCTTTCTGATCCCTGGCGTTGCGGTAGGGAAGCTACCTACCAGGGATAGCCGAGCAGGGAAGCTGCTGAGCTGCCTCTAAGGAGGACTTTCTGGTCCCTAGCGTTGCGGTAGGGAGGCTACCCGCCAAAGATGACCGAGAAGGGTTGCTGCTCGGTTGCCTCTTGCTAGGGATTTGATCCTTCAGGATGGGGACCGAGCAGGGTTACTGCCCAGTGCCTCTTGGCGAGGACTTTGATCCCTGTCGGTTGTGGTAGGAAGCTACCAGCCGAGGATAGCCGAGCAAGGACTCGACTGCCTCTGGGAGGACTTTGGTCCTTAGCGTGGGAGGGGTTGTAAGAATCCTGCCAAGGACTCTTGGCCGGGCAGGGTTTCTACCCGGTGCCTCTTGGCGAGGGCTTTTGTCCTGAAGGATAGCCGAGCGAGTGATTCTCAGGCTCGACTGCCTCTAGGAGGGCTTTCTGATCCCTGGCGTTGCAGTAGGGAAGCTACCCGCCAGGGATAGCCGAGCAGGGAAGCTGCTGAGCCGCCTCTAAGGAGAACTTTTTGGTCCCTGGCGTTGCGGTAGGGAAGCTACCCGCCAGGGATAACCGAGCAGGGTAGCTGCTAGGCTGATTCCACACGAGGTCTTGTCCCAGCATTTAGTTGCAGGTACCGGGAACGGTCGCGACGAATGTGCGCGTAGCATGCGCATTGAGCGCAGGGGGAGGCGAAGCGCCAGAGTCGTGTCGTTTCGATTCCGCCGGAGAAGGCTCGGCGGTCGCCGCATGGCAGCGACTTTTTAGGTGAAAGCAGGCAACTGTCCTTTTTGAATAAACGAGATTTTTCCTTCTTTTTTGCAATGTTCCATTGATCTTTATTAAATAGACAACAGATCCTAAGAAGAGTTTACATTGTCTTAAAAAAAAAGTATATGCTAGTAGACGACCTTATTGGCTCGGCCCAAGCTCCCTGGAGGATTGTTGGCCTCCGTGCTTGGCACAGGGTACGGGGATCCCTGAGTTCCGTGCTGGCCGTCCGCCGAAACGAGCATGATCTGACCGACGGTCAGCTCAGCGGGAGGGTGATGCTGCTCCTGCTCGCGGTCGGCCCGCCGTTTGTCCCTCAAGTATGCGGCGAGGTGTCCCGATCGGATGAGCTCCTCAATGTAGTCCCTGAGTTGCTTGCAATCCTCCGTGGCGTGGCCCAGTGTCCAGTGGAAAGCGCAGTAAGGGCCCCGGGTTCGCTTCGCGGCCTGACGCGGGATTGGAGGGAACTTGAAGAACCCCTCATTCTAGGCCTCCTCTAGCAATACTGCGAGGGAGACGTTGAGTGGGGTATACTCCTGGAACTTCAGGTGATAGGGCTGCTGGCGCTCCAGCCTCTCCTCCCGAGCCCTCTTCTTCTGGTCGGATCGTTCTGCTCGAGGGAGCTTTGCGTTCACCTTGGATTCCAGCTAAACCTCGCGCTCGGTCCACGCCTTGACCTCGGCCATGGTCTTAGGTTGTGCCAACGCAAAGGAGCGCAACCACTCCTTGTGCCTCAGACCAGATCTGAGCGCCGTGATGACGGTCTCGTCCCGGTGCTCGGGGACCTCGAGAAGGGCGTTGTAGAAGCGGGTGATGTAGGCCTTGAACGTCTCTTTGTCCCCACTCTTAACCGTGAAGAGGTAGTCGACCGTGCGCTTCTTCCGACGGTTCCCAACGAAGTGGCCGAGGAATTGAGTAGCCAGCTCGTCGAAGGTCGAGATTGAGCGGGGCTCGAGCCCTCGGAACCTGTCCCGACCTGCACAGATGAGGGTGGCCGGGAAGGCCCTACATTGGGCGATGTCGGAGTGGTCCTGGAAGCTCATCCCCGCGGTGAAAGCGTCCAAATGGTCCTTCGGGTCGGTTTTCCCGTCGAACAGAGAGACCTTTGGGGGTTTGTTGCGTGAGGAGACATGGACGGCGAGCAATTCCTCGGTGAACTGCTTTATGAGCGAATCGGAGGCGTAATAGCCCCGTCGCTCGAGAGGTGAGCCTCCCAGCGCATGCCCTCGATCTTCTTCTCGAAGGCATCGAGTCAACCGTGGTATCCCGAGGAATCGGCGCCTTGGGATCCCTGGCCTCTGCTGCGGGTAACCTGCGTCTGGGAGTGACCCCAGTTCCTCTCGATGAGGTGCCTCAGATCCCTGGACGAGGTGGCTCTCGAGCCGACGAGGTGAACCCCTTCTGTGCGACCCCGCCGAGGGGAGTGGTGTCGACCACGCCTGTGGACAGGCGAGGTGACTGACACCTCCTCAGGGGGATAAAGGTCGTGAGGAGGCTCGAGGCGAGGCGTTCTGGCGGCGGACCTTGGTGTGGAGCCGTGGTGCGCCCAGCGGGCCTCAGGGAGTATCGGCCTGAGAGATCTGTGGCCAGGAGTCGTAGCCTGTTGGTGATCAGTCGTCCCGACGGGGACAGAGCCTTCTGGAGGCGGTGAAGCGGCGATCTGGGGCCCAGGCCCGGCCGCTTGGACGCGGACGAGCGCCTCCACGAGGGACTGTAGCCGATTTATCCGGCTGGCGAGGGCGTTGATGATGGTCGCTGAAGGAGGCTCATCCATGCCTCCGATGAGGGAAAGGCGGCGGCTGGTACCGGGATCTTCAGGATGGTTGCTCTCCATGCGGACGGAGATCGGAAGGCCAACTTTGTTTTTATGGAGTTTGCTTTCCCACAGACGGCGCCAACTGATGGAGGTCCTTTTCGGGTCTCCGTCAGATGTTGTCTTTCGTTGATCTCCCGGTGGATTTCGGTGGTTATCTTCTGTTGCGTGTGGTTCTCAATGGGTTTTGAAGAGATTGGTGATTTGAGGAGTTTAGCGCCGAGTACCTGCAAAGAAGTCTCGGGATGGTTTAGTACCACCAAGGACCCTTCGACGATCAAATCAGTACTAGATCCGAGCAGAGTAACGGCTAAGTGGAATCAAGAATGGCATACTTGACCCCTCTGTGATGGGGGTTTATATAGCGGCGGCAGCACGCAGCAGCAGGTGCGAGAATCTCGCCGGCAGTTACGCTCCCGACGTCACGCCCGCGTAAAGAGCGGATCGTCCATTAATAGGGATCGTGATGGCGTGGAACGTGGGACATTGCTGGCAGAGAATCTGCGCGTGGCGAGATTTGCGGAGCGGCGGTTACGCCTGTGAGTGGTGGAGTTGGTCGGTCGGAGGGACCGAGGAAAATGGCCTCGGCTGGGGAGCTCGGAACCGAGCAAGAGGGCTGAGGAGTCTTGGTCCTGTGGCAGCTCGGGGGGAGCTGAGGGGCCGAAGAGACAAATTTGCAGGGGGGCCCCGAGGAGGGCCAGCTTGTGCTCGCAGGTCGGGTACAAGGGTGACATGGTCGGCCTCTGTGGGTCCTTTCTTCCGGGTCTTGGGACATGTCATCCGCCACGTGTCCTGATCTCGCATCGCCAATATTGAGCATCATCAAATGGAAAATTTGTATTTCTCATTCGATCGCTTCTAGAGGTTCAATAGGAGGTATTACTCATGGAGTACTTATGTTGAGAGTTTGAATTGTACTTGATTTAATTCGACAGATATATAAGCCCTTCGTGAACATCAGTAGTGTAGTTAGTTTTCCAGACAGAACTCTTTTCCCTTTTTATTTATCTTACCGCTTTTCACATTATTCTTCCTTTTAGTTTCTTATCCCCTCCTCATCTCACTGATGCTTCTATATGCTTTTCCTTTCATAATCTCTTTTTGGGTATTATTTTTGTATATGCGCCTCTTTTCATAGTTAATAAAAGTTGTGAAGATTCATAATAATTGCTTTCATAGCAGGTTTCATTAAGGAAATATATATCAATAAATTGGTAGATCTGCAGATCAAAAACAATAAACTCTGCAACCAAATCTCATACAATGGCTCACTGTTTTGGTTTCTGATGCTATAATGATCAATTTACCTGGTGTTCGGAACGTTTAGCTTGGAGCTTGTCATTTTTTGGCTCTGTGATATGCAGTGCATAGGCTATGTTTGGTTTTTTTAAGCCATTGTGCTCACTAATTTCATTTATACTTTCTCCAATTATAATTAATCAGTATTTCGCACGTGCGATGCATGTATGTATATTTTGAACAACATATACTGATGTATACTGAAGGCGTGTGTAAAATATTTTATACTGCACATTAGATACAAATCCGAATGCAATCATAAATCCATCGCATGTGATGTTATTGATGTTCATTGTTTAGGTGGGTGAATGTAATTTTTCAAGAAAGTGAGGGCAGTTGGGAACTTTCACGAATTAATTTATTGCTCATGGATGGGGGTAAAGTGACTAGTAGGTGGCGCCAAGGGCCAACTGTTATTACCTAATAAACTTAAGGTGTTGGGTATAATTTTCCACGATGAGTGCTTCCAAAAAATGGCTCGATCTTCGCACATCACATAGCTTTGTGTTATAGCATGTCCAAAAAATGGCGCACCATTACTTCGAAGGGATCAATTTAACAACTAGGTCTCACTAAATGATTGATCTTATTTTTAGAGGAAGACGGGAACGGTCTTTCTACAAAGAATTTGACCTGGTAATATGCAAACTTAGCAAGTACTCATAAAAGATAAAAGGTCGACCACCTGGTTGGTTTCTTTAGGTTTATTAAAAATATCAAACGCATATACTAGATTTCATGGATCGACCAGAAAGCTTGGTCCACCAAACATGACAACTACCATATGACCTAACAGATAGCACTCTTATTACAAGCAGTCATCACGTTCATCGGCCCTGTAATAGCCAGATATTATAAACAATCAAACACTTTCTGGAAAGCATGAAATATTAAAGGAAAGCTTTGGTCGAATATACTTCCACCCCATTGTTCTGAGGTTGTTCGGTCTCCATAAAAGGAGTAATAGCTATCGTGTCAAATATTTTTCTTTCTGCTCATGGACCATTCATTAGCCGACAGAGGAATCATCTGCAGACCGTATGCCCCGTTCAGGACTGGACATTTGACTTACAGGCAAAAACGAGCCGCATCTGACGAATCGGTCTATGGCGTCTTGCTCAACCTGACCACGAATAGTCTGAATGCAGGACCGGACCTCTGATTACTCGTCCAACCTCAGGAACTGAGATCCTTGGTAGGTCGTTGATGCTCTGAGAGGCCGAGCACTCACCGCTTACCTCATCCAGGATGAGGTCCAGATCATTTCCATCAAACCAAGGGTGTAAGGCCGGGCATCTGCATCACCCTTGGCGATGGACCTGCTCCAGTCCTGCTCGCTGGCGCTATGGCCGAAGGTCTTCCCATCTGGTATTACCGGTGGTAGATTGGAGACGAAAGAGTTATTACCTGTTAGGGAGGGCTGGAGTTCTTGATCCCGAGCAGAACCTCGATGGTGGTTGCGATCGAAGATCGGTTATCTACTAAATTCGAGGCCATACCAGCCACAGAAAAAACTAAAGCTAATTTCTATATCAGGGTTTTTGATTTATTTTGTTTAGATCCCTTTTTCACTGTGAGTGATTCTTTATAGCTCATGGCTTGCTTGGGAGTCAAGTCTTGATCTAGCGGGTTGAATCCAAGCTATCTATCCAACTCGCTTTCCTGAGACCTTTCTCTAGTTAATGCTTTTGCTGGGCCGAATTATTTCTTTAATGGGCCTTTAGCTCAGAAGATTGATTATCTATGCAAACACTATCATTTCGTTCTATCACCCTTGCCGATCTCAGAACCGTCGAGTCATCTCTCTTCCTCTCCGATTGCAGCTGCTCTCTTCCTTCGCAGATCATAGATATTGGAAAAAGGTGATCAAGCAAGAGGATGTCGCAAAGCGCTCAATCAGATGGAATCGACAAAATCCAAGAAGAAAATTTTAACAACATAGCGGTTAGCATCACAAGGCGTTCGATCAGATGGAATCGACAAAATCCAAGAAGAAGAATTTAAAAACAGAGCGGTAAGCATCACATCTTTAACTTCATATTGTTTTAATAATACAAAGAGAGCAGGAGAATAATATTTACCCCAATTTTTAATTTCAGACCCTTATTTGGCATGTTTCCTATTTGCTAAATTAAAATAGAATTTTCTTAGTTCTCTTTGATGTTAATATTTTCCATCTTTTAAATACCTATTTTCAATTATATTTTACTGAATGAGATATCTTTTTTCTTTTTTTTTCTTTTTTTGGTTTTGTTTATTGATCAGATATTTACAAACATGAACATCGAAAATATGGAAATTGATTCAGAACCTCAATCGTATGATGTTGATAAAAATGGTGATGCTTTGGATCAAGTGGATGAAGATGCATGATAATGACAATGCTCTAAATTCTGCTGATGAGGAAAACTTGATTACTCCATGCATAATTACAGAGTTACCTACTCATGAATTTGCTTATCTTATATATATTATATATAAAGTCTTATGGAAAATGATTCTCACTTTAAGCTTTTTTTTGGGTCAACATTTGCCTACAAAAATTCATCCCTCACCCTAGAATTTTTTTCGACTAACAATTTTCCCTTTCACCACAATAATAATAATAGGATATGCTTGATTGGAAAATTTATAAATGATCCTATTTTCTTGGATAAAATTACAAAGTAGCTGAAAATTAGGTTGGACCACCTCCTCAAGTAAGCCATGGATGAAAAAATTTAGCATTAATAGGTTACAAGCAGTTCAATGTCTCTCATGAAATCCATCATCAAATAATATAAATAAACAGCAAATAATTAATCCAAAGCGTAAAAATTATATTCTTACGTAGTATAGAAAGTCGTATATTAAATTGGATACGATTATAGAAAGAATATATGTGTTATCGTATCCGTCCGGTTATCGTTAGCAAGTACAAATTCGGGTACAAATAGTAATTGGAGATTAAAATCAATATCCATGTTTGATAAGATATGAATGTAGATTCCCACTACTACAAATAAGGGTTGCCCCTACGGATTTATCGGTAGGGGCAACCCACTGCTCCTACGGATATATACATAGGTGCGAAAAAAGACCCCGTAGGTGCAAAGGCCGCAGGTGCAAGTTGAGGCCCTGAACGTGCCCCTACGGACAAATTTAAGCCCCTACGGATATATCAGTAGGTGTTATAGCCCCTCGGAGTACCCCGTAGGGGTAATAAAATCATATATGTAATTTTTTTTTTTGAATATATTGTATATACCTACGGATATACCCGTAGGTCCCTTTGAGATCCCTACGGATATATCCGTAGGGGATATAATGTAGTTCCTACGGTTAAGTCCGTAGGGGCTTATCCCAACACCCTGGACTGATATCAGGTGGGAAAATATCAGGAAACCTGATATTTTTCCCTACGGATAAATTCGTAGGGGATAGACACTGGCCCCTACGGACATATCCGTAGGGACAACCCCAACACCCTGCACTGATATCAGGTGGGAAAATATCAGGTTTCCTGATAGTTTGCCCCTACGGATATACCCGTAGGGTTATGGTATGTACCTGCGGCTTAATCCGTAGGTACATATTGTCTGTATTTTTTTTAAAAAAAGGGCTGCCAGATTTTTTGCCGCCCTGTGCACAATACTATATACATCAATCAAATCATATATTGCAGTATTCATAATCACATCTCACGCATATATATAATATACAAAAGAAACCCAAAAACTGAATATGATATAAATACAAACCAATATCAATATCGTTTCAAAATGTAGTACAATGTGATATAAATAAATACATGTTTCAAAAAATAAGAACCAAAAAGCTACCCTAGTTCGGTCCAGCTCCACCTCCGAATAACGTTCGAATAACGCGCGCCTGCTCCTCGGTAAATACACTCTCCAATACTACATATAAGGGAGTCTGAGTGGCATGTGGAGCTGGCAATGTGGTCTGCGCAGCCGCCGTCGAGGTAGTCGCTTGCGGAGCCGCGGCTGCGGGAGTCTGAGTGGGCGGTGGAGCTACAGGAGCTGTCTGCAGAACCGCAGCCGATGTAGTGGCTTGCGGAGCCGCAGCCGAAGGAGATGCATGTGGAGGCTCGGCCGATCTACCCTGTCGCGTCTGGACATAACGTGTGTAAGAAGCGTGTAAGAACTGTGTATTATTCGAATTCGTTTCATTATTAAGTTATTTCGAAACCCTGTTTGGATATCTAGTTTGGAAAAGTGTTGTTTATTTTAATTACATATGTATGTATGATTAATCAGACTTAAGTCTAAAACCAAATAAGCTCAACCTACGTACTAATTATGGATATGTTGATATGTATATAATATGAAATGATATTTTACTATAAAGTAGTATACATACCAGCATCTCCTTCAACTCCTGAACGGTAGCCCTCAAGCTATCCAGTTCCTGATGGACATGCCGGCCACTGGAGACGGAGGAAGTAACCGCCGGGGTGGAGTCCAACCTCATATGGGCCCTGCTAGGGCCCAATCCCCGGCCTCTCTCCCAACCTCCGTGGTGCCCTCCGTGTGCGGCGTCCAGAACTGGGGTCAGCAGCCTCGGATCGTTCTGTCCGGTAAAATCGATCCCCGAGGCCTGGGCCTGCTCAACCACCCGCTCCTACACCCACATTAAGCAGTAAAGTATAAGTATAAAATTTAAACTTGAACCTTCCAAAACTAAAATTTCAAATTTGGGTAGAAAAAATATTAACACTTACGCAGTACTCCTGGGTAGCGACGTCGGGACATCGAAGCTCGCCCGTGGCGGGATCTGTCGAGGTGCTGTGGACGGCAAGATATGCGGACAGCACGCTCGGTGTACCACCTGACGCCACGGTCCGAGATGTCTGCAATATTAGAAAGTAACTCTTAATATTAGAAATATTAGAGAATAACTCTTAATATTGCAGAATATTAGAGAATAACTCTTAATTTACCGATAACTCCATGGCTCGAGTAATGTTCCTCGAGCCACCTGTGTAAGTGGGGCGACCCCTCTTCGCCGACTTCCTGTTCTCCGTATTCTGAGCGGCCTGTTTCTGCACAACGCATTAACATTTAGTTTTCTAATTAAGAAACACAAAGAAATAAATTATATCATAAATAATGAATTAAATTTAAAATACATACTTGTTTGCGTTCGGAGTCGAAATAAGCGCACAATAGAGGCCATGTCTCTACGTCGACTCTCGCAAACGCCGGAGTAGATAGGAGGGCCGCTCTCTCTGCCTCGGGGGTCGCTATCCACAGGGAGTAGCAGTCGGCCTTCAGCTCATTCCTGTTGTATCGGACCTTGGCCTGCATGTTCTTCATCAGGCCATTGTACAGAGCATGAAGGTCGAGCACCCTCCCCGAGTGATCAGGGTCGGCTACAGGCTGAAAATCGTAATCCAACTGAAAATACAAAAAAAACATTGTTATTAGATTGCAAGTGTTAATAATAAACATATTGGATAGATCAAATGAAAATATATATTAATACATACCTGAGCCTGTTCAAAGAAGAGGGCGAATGAGCGCTGGTGCTGCTCGCCCCACTCAACGTGAAGTGGATAGTTCTTCACGATCCGGCTCTCGTCCCCCAAATACCGGCCGAACCTCTCGGCATGAGGACCGGTATAGCGATAGTCAAGGGTAAAAAATAGGGGGAATGCTGCCTCCCCCCTAGCTCTATTAGGCCTCAGCCTATGGGACTGATTCGGGCCTCGAGTCCCCCTCTGGGGATGGAGAGGCCCTGGGTCTGCACGAAATATCAAGACAATCAATAATAAGACAAAGTTGTATTAAGAAATCAAGGTTAAACAAAAATTCAAGTGTGATATCTACCTCCGGTGAATAACGCACGAGCCTGGGCCCGAGCAGCAGCACGAGCGGGACGATAGTTCCTCCGGTGAGGAACAACCGGGGTCCCGGACCCGGACGCATCCCCTCCAACTATAAAATAAACATCGACGCTAAATCTCCATGAAGTTCATATTTATTCTATAGAGCATATGTAAAATAAATAAATATTTTAAATTTATTCATACTAACCTGCAGACGATGCGGAGGGTACGGAAGCGGCAGGAGTGGCCCCTGTGGAAGGTGTGGATGCACCACCTATAATTAGACAATTAAAAATAGATTTTATAAGTAATTGCAAAAAGAATGTGTAGATCAATAATATAACGTTCTAAATCAATATGCATGAACTATAGGACATATAAACATACCCGCAGGTGCGGTGGTGTCACCACCTACAGCTAGACAATAATAAAAATTGCTAAGTAAGAGCAAAAGGAATGTGTATATTTATGATATAGCATTCTAAATCAATATACATACACTATATGATATATAAACATACCTGGAGGAGCGGGGGTGGCCTCTGTCCCAGATGTGGACGCAGGACCAACAACTAGACAATTAAAAATAGATTTGATAAGTAATTGCAAAAAGAATGTGTAGATCAATAATATAACGTTCTAAATCAATATGCATGCACTATAGGACATATAAACATACCCGCAGGTGCGGTGGTGTCACCACCTACAGCTAGACAATAATAAAAATTGCTAAGTAAGAGCAAAAGGAATGTGTATATTTATGATATAGCATTCTAAATCAATATACATACACTATATGATATATAAACATACCTGGAGGAGCGGTGGTGGCCTCTGTCCCAGATGTGGACGCAGGACCAACAACTAGACAATCAAATATTGACAATATAAGTAATTTTGACATAAACAGGCATGAATATCTGTAATATTAAATTGAAAATGGATATGCGTGCAGTATACCTGGAGGTGTGGCAAAATCCACACGGAAGGAGGCATCCGAAGGGGTCTCCGATCTGGGTGCAAGACCGGCCCTCTGAAGCTCCCTACGGAGCTCTCCGGGCGGCAGAACCGCTCTGCCTCTGCCTCTGCCTCTGCCGCGGCTGGAGCTCCTGCCGCCCCTCGCTGCTCCCGACATCGTCATCCAATCTAGATAAACGGTTCGTGGACGCATTAGACAATCATTAAAAGTATTGACTATATATGATCTAGAGCGTAAAATGTGAAGTAATAATATAACATTACTGATAACCTTTTTCGTTTCGTGGGCGCATCATACATATCTACTTGGATTTCATCGTCGATGTCATTTCTAACCCACGTAACTTCATGATCGGTCGAAGACAACCCGTCCTTCGAAACAGACGGTCGGAGCACTTTAAGCCTTCTCTCTTCTTCGTCCTCATCGCTGTCTTCGTATTCTGGGACATCGTAGACATCTCTAGGTTTCCATCGGCATACAACACTCCACCCCGGATGCTTCAAACACTGTGAGTAGTATACTTGGAACGCTTGGTTCGGAAAGATAAACGGATCGTCTTGACCGTAAAATCGAAGTGTGTTCACACTGGTCAATCCATATTCATCTTTCCAAGTCCCAAGACTGCTTCTCCACCTGTCTGTATCGGTTCGCGGATCGTACCAAGTACACTGGAATATATAAAAGGGTTCTGATCGTCCGGGATAGTGGATGCCGAGTATACAATTTAAGTACCCATAGTAAATCACACCGTCCGATCCTACCGTCGCAATACCACTATTCTGAGTGATTCTAGATGTTTCTATGTCCTTAACTTCGAATTTGTATCCAAGGACACCAAATCCTTTGTAATGTGCAACCTCCATACTAGGAAATTGAGCTAAACATCTTGAATCACTCTCAAATGATGCAGACAAGTTCGGATCGTGGATCTAACAAAACAAATTTTACGATAAATACATAACGATACAAGTTTAGATTAAAACTGATAGCAATAAAATGTAATTCGGATAACTTACATGCTCTGTGACCCAATCACAAAAATTATCCTGATGGTATTTTTCCAAACGCTCTTCGTTCCAATCAGGATGCCCCTCACATACCTCATTAAAATGAGTTCTGTTTTCGACAAATAATTGTGACATTAATATTATGTCATTTCATACACACACAAACACAGATATAACAATTAATCCAAAAGAACTTACTCTCTAATTTGTTCAAGACATTCGCAATTAAGCAAGATAAACCGGTATATCTTGTTGATAAACATAGTGTCTACTCTCTTATACTCGGCTTTACCATATGGCCCGTCTTGAATTCTTCGTGGTCGGTTAAGCCTTGTCTCAATGTTCTCGTCCAGATAGCGGGAACAAAATGTGGTTGCTTCATCAAGAAGATAACCTTGCATGATAGAACCCTCTGGTCGATTTTTATTGCGTATATACTTCTTAAGAGTGTAAAGGTACCTAATGAGAATATGTTGAATAAATAAACACGGGCATACATGACAAAAATAAATTTATAAATTGCGCGAAACGAAAAATTACACGTACCTCTCGACGGGATACATCCATCGATATTATACCGGTCCGGCTAACTTCGCCTCAGTTGCAAGATGAACCGTCAAGTGTATTATGATATCGAAGAATGACGGTGGGAAAATACGCTCAAACTTGCAAAGTATCAACGCAATAGAATTTTCTAGTTTATCCAGCGTCGCAACCTCCAGCGTTTTAGCACACAACTCCCTGAAAAAACAACATAGGTCGTTGATTACTAGACCAACCGAGTCGGGGAGAGAAGTCCTGAGGGCTAATGAAAGAAGGTGCTCCACGATAACATGGTGGTCATGACTTTTCAGCCCATCGATCTTGCCCTTCACAATTTTTATTTTCTTGCTGAATGATCCTGAGAAACCTGCGGGGACTTTCAAATCATGCAACACCTGCAGGAATCTTTTCTTCTCCGGTTGTGACATATGATAAGCGGCATTGGGAAGTACAAACTTGCCCGGTTTACCCGCTACCGGTTTAGGGTGCAGTTCATTTCTTATTCCCCACTCTTGTAGATCCATCCGGGCATTCATGTTGTCTTTCGATTTCCCGTCTTTACACAGAAGCAAGTTAAGTATGTGCTCTGATACTCCCTTCTCTATATGCATGACGTCCAGACAATGACGCACTGAATTTGTAGACCAGTACGGAAGCTCGAAGAAAATGCTTAACTTGTTCCAATATTGTGGTTTGACCTGTCTCGTCGGATCCATCCCGAAGGTCACGTTATTGTAACCATCCCATTTAGCAGTCACGTCCTCTCCGGACAATGGGGATGGAGGCCCAAGAAGCTCCTGATGACCATCAAAGTGAACCGTGTCTAACCTGTAGGGGTGGTCTGGAGGCAGAAAACGTCGATGGCCGCAATAACAAACCTTCCTGCTAAAATTCAAAAATTTTGATGTTGTGTGTTCATGGCAATGAGGACATGCTTTGTGACCATGTACGGACCAACCTGAAAGCATTCCATATGCAGGAAAGTCATTAATTGTCCACATTAAAGCCGCACGCAGTATGAAGGTTGTATTTGTGTTTGAATCATATGTCTCTACACCATCAATAAACAAAGTTTTCAGCTCCTCAATCAGAGATCGGAGATAGACGTCGATATTGTTCCCCGGTGAGTTTGGTCCGTCGATAAGAAGAGGCATCATAAAGTATGATTGGTCCATAGCCAACCAAGGCGACAGATTATAAATTATCATTACAACGGGCCATGTACTGTGACTTCCAGCCATATAGTTGAATGGGCAGAAGCCATCGGCAGCCAGTCCGAGCCGGACATTGCGGGGATCGCTACTGAATATTGTGTGCCTCCTATCGAAATCCTTCCATGCCGGTGAATCTCTTGGATGGCTCATTTTTCCATTTTCGCTTGGAGGAGCACGATGATGCCAAATCATTGCTTCGGCTGTTTTCTTGCACCTGAATAGCCTCTGTAGCCTCTGTGTTATGGGAAAATATCGTGCTATCTTCACAGGTATATCAGGCTTCTTATCAGAATCTTTCGGCTTATACCTGGCCTCTCCGCATGTTGGACACTCTTTCAAATCTGAATTCTCTTTCCGGTACAACACGCAATTTTTAGGACATGCTTGAATCTTCTCGCACTTTAGACCCAAATCAGACATCATTTTCTGGGCTTCGTACCAGCTTTCGGGCACATTATTTCCCGGAGGCATAGAATCTTTCAAGAACGAAAGAAGCATTGTGAATGACTTGTTGCTCCATCCATTTAGGCACTTAATTTGGAAAAGTTGGACGAACCATGAGAGGGTGGAATACTTCGCATTCTCATAAACTGGTTTCCTAGCATCATTCATGAAATTTTCATATTTATCCGCACGCGGTCCTTGACCGGAAGGAATGTCATCTTCGGTACGAATAGATTCACCTAGGGCAGCCTCTACCATATCCTCCATTTCTTCTGATGGAAATAAATTTTCGTATCCTGCCGTATTACCGAATTCTTCTTCTTCTCCTGCCGCATTATCGTGTTCTCCTTCTTCTACCGCAGTACTGCATTCTTCTCCTTCCCCGTGATATTTCCAAATTGAATAAAGTCTAGTAAACCCATGTTTTACAATATGAAGCTCTGCCAATTCTACCTTCTGCCAGTACTTATTGCCACATCTATCGCACGGACAGAGAATCTTCTCTATTATGATCTTATTATGTGCTCGTGCAAATTCAAGGAAAGCAGCAACCCCTGCGACAAACTTAGGTTGCATACGTTGTTTCCAATCCACATACATCCAGTCCTTAACTCTGACGTACTCATGGGCCATGTTAGACTGAATAACATATAAATTGTAGGTTATGCTGACTATATTGAGAAATATAAGAACGGGATAGTTACTGACAAAGGAGAAAATCCATGTATATGCTTTGTGTGTGCGTTTGTCGTTGAAAAGAATAAATTATCGCACGTTATGTTGACCGATAGACGGGGACTAAGTGGCGCTTTTAATTAGTTTCATATATGGGTATCGATGGGAATATGAAGGTTTCATATTATCATATATTGGTTTTAACCCGAACATCTCGAGTCGCTCTCTGATTATGCGTTTGTATGTATGTGTTCCGGCTGTCAGGGGTAGGCTTCTATCCCATTAAGAATGTATAGAGCGAACGCCCATCACTTGTGCTTTCAACCGTTTCGAGTAAATTTCGGCAGCACCTCCCCGCTGTTCTCCGAGTACACTGTAATAGAATAGATAATCATTTCAAAGCTGTGAAACAACGTTGAAATGAACCTCTAATCTATCTTTGTACACGGAGAACCAGCGGAAAGGTACCGACAAAATATCTCGAAACGGATGAAAACACAAGTGAATGAAGGCGTTTGCTTTATACATTCTTAACTTGTCCACACGGGACAAATCTATGGGTTACCATACGATTGAATTTTCTCGTCGCGCAGACTATACGACGGTTGTTAGTATCGAGCTATACTGTCCGATATTTAACAACCTTCGTATAGTTCTAGGTCACGACGAGCATCGCACGTATGTTAACCGATAGACGGGGACTAAGTGGCGCTTTAGTTTCATATACGGGTATCGATGGGAATATGAAGGTATCATATCATCATCGAGTATCATATATTGGTTTTAACCCAAACATCTCGAGTCGCTCTCTGATTATGCGTTTGTATGTATGTGTTCCGGCTGTCGGGGGTAGGCTTCTATCCCATTAAGAATGTATAGAGCGAACGCCCATCACTTGTGCTTTCAACCGTTTCGAGTAAATTTCGGCAGCACCTCCCCGCTGTTCTCCGAGTACACTGTAATAGAATAGATAATCATTTCAAAGCTGTGAAACAACGTTGAAATGAACATCTAATCTATCTTTGTACACGGAGAACCAGCGGAAAGGTACCGACGAAATATCTCGAAACGGATGAAAACACAAGTGAATGAAGGCGTTTGCTTTATACATTCTTAACTTGTCCACAAGGGACAAATCTATGGGTTACCATACGATTGAATTTTCTCGTCGCGCAGACTATACGACGGTTGTTAGTATCGAGCTATACTGTCCGATATTTAACAACCTTCGTATAGTTCTAGGTCACGACGAGCATCGCACGTATGTTAACCGATAGACGGGGACTAAGTGGCGCTTTAGTTTCATATACGGGTATCGATGGGAATATGAAGGTATCATATCATCATCGAGTATCATATATTGGTTTTAACCCGAACATCTCGAGTCGCTCTCTGATTATGCGTTTGTATGTATGTGTTCCGGCTGTCGGGGGTAGGCTTCTATCCCATTAAGAATGTATAGAGCGAACGCCCATCACTTGTGCTTTCAACCGTTTCGAGTAAATTTCGGCAGCACCTCCCCGCTGTTCTCCGAGTACACTGTAATAGAATAGATAATCATTTCAAAGCTGTGAAACAACGTTGAAATGAACATCTAATCTATCTTTGTACACGGAGAACCAGCGGAAAGGTACCGACGAAATATCTCGAAACGGATGAAAACACAAGTGAATGAAGGCGTTTGCTTTATACATTCTTAACTTGTCCACACGGGACAAATCTATGGGTTACCATACGATTGAATTTTCTCGTCGCGCAGACTATACGACGGTTGTTAGTATCGAGCTATACTGTCCGATATTTAACAACCTTCGTATAGTTCTAGGTCACGACGAGCATCGCACGTATGTTAACCGATAGACGGGGACTAAGTGGCGCTTTAGTTTCATATACGGGTATCGATGGGAATATGAAAGTTTCATATCATCATCGAGTATCATATATTGGTTTTAACCCGAACATCTCGAGTCGCTCTCTAATTATGCGTTTGTATGTATGTGTTCCGGCTGTCGGGGGTAGGATTCTATCCCATTAAGAAAAAATGGAGTGTATTTCGCTGTGAGAGACTCTTCAAAGAAATGGAGGAAGAAGCACTAAAGAAAAAAGAGAGAAAAATAAGAATATAAAGTTGAAACTAAACTTGAGCTATCCGCTGAAATCATAAAGCATAGGAAAGTTGATTGAGTCTTGATCTATTGCTCTTTCTTTGCATTATCTCGTATGTCCATTTATAGATTTTAATGCCACATGAGATGTAATCAGTCAGCTCCCTATGGTTGTATTAATGTCAGCTCTTACACAATATGGGTATCTGCCTTACGATTAAGACAACTATGGAATATGTTAATTTAAAATATAAGGCTAGCTTTCTATGTATTCTGAGGGACTGCTTGCATAGAACTTAGCTTGATCCTCTCAATTATTACACATAAATATGCTGACATGCCTCTCATAACCCTAACCCCAGCCCCACAGTAACCCTAACCCTAGCCCCAACCCTAACCCCAGCCCACCGTAACCCTACCCCAGCCCCACAGTAACCCTAACCCTAGCCCCAACCCTAACCCCAGCCCACCGTAACCCTACCCCAGCCCCACAGTAACCCTAACCCTAGCCCCAACCCTAACCCCAGCCCACCGTAACCCTACCCCAGCCCCACAGTAACCCTAACCCCAGCCCCACCGTAACCCTAACCCCAGCCCCACCACAGCAGCAGCCGAACCCCAACCCTAACCATACCCCGACCCCGACCCCGACCCCGACCGCCACCGCGCCCCTGCCCAAACCCAACTCTCGCGCGCGCAACCCAGACCCAGCCATGAATAATCCAAAAATGCTTTAATTTACCTCGAGATTTATACCTGAACGGGCGGTGGCGACGACGGCGTCGAATTGGCGAAGAAACCGGCGGTGGCGACGAAACCGGCGGTGGCGACGAGGATGGCGACGAAATCGGCGGTGGCGACGACGGTGGCGACGACGGCCGGCGACGGTGGCGACGCGACGGTGGCGATTTAGGGTTTTTCGCGCGCGTTTGAGGGAGAGAGAGAAAATGAGCGTAGGCTTTTCAATCTGGATTTGTTTTAAATCGATATTTACTTGCCCCTACGGATATATCCGTAGGTCCTTTGTTTGCGCCACCGTAGGGGCAAACACCAAATTAAGAGTTAAATTTTTTATTCTTGAAAGTCAGTGCCCGTAGGGGCAACCCTTTAGCCCTACGGATTAATCCGTAGGGCCAAGTAAAATCTGCCCCAACGGATAATTCCATCCGTAGGGGCAACCCCCTATTTTACTAGTGTCCATTTGAATTATCCGTATCTGTCTACATCCATAGTTGCAATTATAAAAAAATATTTCATTCAAATTATTAATTGTTTTTTCTTAAATTAATTTGAACACGTTTCTCCTTGATTTTCTTTTTTCTGCTTATAATCAACCATTTGAACTTGTTGTGCTCTGAGATTTTTTACATTTAGTGCATTCTTGCATGACAATTTTAAATACTAATGTACAATATTTTTTGGCAGTTGTAGGGTGTTTTTCGTCACCCCATCGAGATGGGAATACGCGCGCGTTTGTCAGGCGCATTACAGATTCCCCCTGTCTGGGATAGGCTGGAGTTTATTGATTGTGGGGATCCGAATCTCCGGCAGCCGCGGACTAAACTGCCGTTAATTACCCCTCGCCTTTGGAGCGAAAGAATCTCCGATTGACGGGTCAAACAGGTCATGCGAACTCAATGTGCAGTGTTGTGTTTTGAAGGGGTTTTGGATATATCGAGGGCCCCGCAGAGTTTTTACAGGGGTCCCGCTACCAGGATAGCGGGCTGGGAGCAGTTCCTTTGTGGGGTGCGGAGTAGCGCCCTGTTAAAAAATTTTTCTAACAGGAACAGTGTTGTGGAGTATGTGTGTGTGTATACACACATATATATATAAAAAAAAAAAGAAAGACATCTAAAGGATGCGTGGGAGAAGGCGCTAGCGCCCCACGTATGCGACACGCGGGCGCTGAACGCATGGCGCCAGCGCCCTACGTGCGCGGCATGCGGGCGCTGGGCACAAGGCACCAGCGGAAAGTAAAGGGGGGGCTCAGCCCCCCGTACCGGGAGTTGCATTCCAATTGACTTTTGGGAGTTAAACTCCTTAAAAAAAGATGTATTATTATTGTCAATTTATTCTTATGGAGTTAAACTCCTACAAACTTTGATTTGTGGAGTTAAACTCCAAGAAATCTTTGTAAATGCTCAAGGGGACCCCTTTCTTTTCCCATGAGCCTTGGATCCTTCCCAAAATGGGATCTCTGGAGATGGGTCTCCTTCCTTCTCTTCTATCGGCCGGATCCTAGAGAACAAGAGGGGGTGAGATTTAAAAATCTCCCTTTTTTGAGATCTAATGGAAGATAGCTCCCCTTTGTGGGTTTTGTGGTGAAAAACTATTTATTTTTGGGGAAGGAAGAGTAAAACTCTTGATTTAATTCAAAAAAAGAAAGAAGGCTTAAGGAAGAAGAAGGAGGCACAAAAACCCTATAGATTTTAGAGAATGAATTTTTTTTTTATTTCAATATCATGTTGCCTTTTATAGGCTTACAAATTTATACATAGCCCATTGGGCTTTACAAAATGGCGTTTCGCCCATCACATACCTCATGTGCTCATTTCTTTTGCATATAAGCCGTGGGCTTTACAAAAATTTGGTTTTATGCCCATTTTCTTACATTCATGCATAAAAAATTACATCAAAATTATTTATTACATGATTTTTTATTTCGGAATGGGGGAGGCCGGCCGCTTCATGTTCGGGCTCGACTCGGGCATGGGCCCACTTGACCTAGGCTTGGTCCCACTTGGCTTGGAGTTGACTTTCAATTTGACTTGGTCAACTGGGGTGTAAATTTTTACCCCAATAAAGTGCTCCCCATCAATAAATGCACACCGCGCATAAGAGTTGTGTGCATGAAATTGATGGATTTTGAAGCTCGACTTCGAGCTGGAACATCATTCCGGGGGCGAAGCATCCCTCGGGGGGCATGATTCTCGGGGATCGGAGTATCATTCTGATTTGCGGAGCATAATTCCAGAGATCGGGGCATGATTCCGAAGAGCGAAGAATGATTCCAAAGGGGTCGGAGTATAATTTCGATGGACGGCAGACATTCTGACCGAAGCATAATTTCGATGTAGAGTTTGATTCTCAGGTGTAACACCCTAGTTCATTTATACCAGTTCTAGTCAAGCATTTCTTTATTTATGGTAATTTCTTGATTTACTGTGTTTTGGGTGCGAATAGTGTTTTGACATATGTATTGGCATCCGACCCGACCCATATGCTTGAAACTTATCTTGATTCATGTTTATGATTTATCCTGACTTGATACGTGGACTCGTACACTTTCATTTGCATACTAGCATATTACCTGACATCTGTATTTTAATATAACATTTAAGTCACATAAAATATTTTAAAAATACATTGCATGGCCTGCATGATATCCTTGACCCTGTGGTAGGATCCGCGCATTTTGTTCTCGTCCCGTTCAGTGAAACAGACTCGTTTGGATAGCTACGTGCACACTGCATGTATCCGTTCTTGGGGGTATGCATTTTCGTTACCCGAATATCATATTTTAGTTTTGGTTGACACGTATATTAACCTTATTTTCAAACCGTAATTTTAGACCCGGCCCGGGTGTGTTTTGGACTATTTTTGTATTACCCAAAAATTCAAAATTAACTAATATTATATTTTAATATATTTCTAACTCTTTAAAAAATTTTATAACTAAAAATATTATTTTAAAATCAAATTTAAAAAAAAAACAGATCTCTCTCTCTCCCGCAGCATTCTCTCTCTCTCTCTCCTGCCCCACTCACTCTCTCTCTTCCTTTCTTTCTCTCTCTCTCCCCTCTCAGCGCATCTTTCTCTCTCTCTCTCTTCTTTTTCTCTCTCCTTTCGATCCCTCTCTCTTTTATCGCGATCACTGTGCATTCCTTGAGTCAGGTCACCACTTTCCCCACTATGGTCACCTCCCTCCTCTTCTTTTTGAAAGGTCTATGTTACCCATCCCGGTTCTTTCGGGGAGGCGGAATAGGTAAAAATCAAAATTTTCTCACAAGGAAATATAGACCGATCATGAAGGATCTTTACTAAACAAAAACTAACAAACTAGCTACAAGTTCTACCTACTAGGTTAGATGATTATACCTAGATCTTGAACTCCTTCTCTTCTTATTGTGGTCCTACTTCTTGCTTGCTCCTTGGAGTGGTGTAGACGGCTCCTCCTCGTCGTCTTCTCTTTGCCGAAGAAACATCCACCCGAAGGCCTCTACCTTGAGCTCCTATCTCAACTAAGAGGTAACTAAGGTGTTTGGCTTGCTAAACTAAGAACCCTAGAATGAGTAAAGAGACGTCTTGATAGTTTTATCTCACAAAGCTCATGGTTTTCAACACATGAAAGAAGAGAGCTTTGAGAGAGGAAGAGGGAGAGCTTTCTATGAGAGAGAAAGAGCAAGAGAGAATGAGCAAGAATCATAACCATGCACTCATATGAGAATAATAATAACTAAAGAAAATTGTGATGGTTAGTTGAAATGACCATTATCATTTCACATTTAATCCAATTTGCAAGAATCAAGAAGCATCTTGCAAAAGAAATGATCATGGTCAAATGGTCAACAAAAGTCAAATGGTCAACCCAACCTCAACCATGGCACAATTATCCTTAATTAATATTATTAATCATATTTCTCATTCTCATTAGGGTTTAGAAAAAAGTCAACTGTCAAAAACCATAATGAGATTCCTCTGCCTCTGTCAACTATGCATACACACCCGCATCCGTGTTCCGAGGAACACAAATACAATGAGACAAAACCAATCCCAAAACAAATACTAGGATCTGGCTTAAACTAAAGCCCGCTAGTAATAACTTCCCGGACACCAAACGTGCACAAGTGCGCGTATGTGAACAAACCCTGTCGCAAAACCATGCGATCTCTACTCTGTTTTGCCCAAAGGCGAACAACTCTTTGTGTGGGACTCTAAAGACTCGACACTAGGCTGGCAGTGGGTTTAACCATAGCCCGCAAGCAGTACTAGCTGTACGTAACGGTCCCCAGATAGATGCCGATAAGAAGACCGATGAGGTGAACCCATCCGAACTCCTACTGAGCTTGAATGTGACAATCTCCGTACAGTCCGGTCTGTTCGTCTAAGAGTATCGCATGTCGGGCCTAGGGGCGGTAAACGTCAGTCCCCTAATAGCGGTACAAGTCGTGTCGGAGTGTAGCCCAGAACACCATGAGAAACTACTGGAAACACTACCAGCAAATCTCGCTTGCCCTGGCCAAGGACTTTGTGTAATGGCTCTCCTAGACACAACGCGATATCAACTCCCAATACCGGGAGAGACGAATCCTGTCTAACCATCACTGCCTCCAAATGTTTCGGGACTGCACCCAACTACTACCTGTTTGCACGACTCAATAGAGCCGTGGTAGGATAGTAATCTAAGAACAGTGGGAACACACTCGAGGCGAAGTGACAAAATCAAGTCAACGGACTAAGCTGTACTCATGTCACCTGGGAACTGTTAACTGACGATAGGTATAATACCAACCAACAGTTCCCGACGAGTCCTGTCCAGTGTACTCGTAACCTAACGAGCACCTGCATACTATCTCCAGTACGACATACTGATGGTTGTGGGAAAGACCATCTCCCCTGCTGGGATAAGAAGCGTATGCACCAGTCTACAATGGAGTATCGATGCCCTGTCTCGATAATCCTATGACTAGGGACCAAAATGAGGATGTGCTTATAGACTACCCAGCCCCCACTAGTGTGATCACCATCACAACGCCGGTAATCAAGCAAAGATCCTAAGGGCTCCATCAATATGTATTAGCGATATGTTATAAGAAACATATACACATATTAAGATAGATACAAACCAAGTAGCATACTACTATATCGAGCAAGACTGTCGTAAATCCGTGTATATATCCCAAGCTTCCAAAATGTATTATACACACTAGTACTATACAATAATGGCCTCTAGGGTATACATATCCAACAATCTCCCACTTGCACTAAAGGCCAGTAATTGGTGTACCGCATACCCAACGTCTGCACTAAGGCCAGATGCTGGCGTACCGCATACCTAATAGCTCAAAAAGTCGCTCGAACTGTGTTTGAGGGAGGGCCTTTGTGAATGGATCCGCCGTGTTGTCTTTTGTGTCCACTCTCCGTACCTCGATCTCCTGGAGATCAGGTGATACCGCCTTAAGATGTGTCTGGACTTCTGATGGGACCTTGGTTCCTTCGCTAAAGCTATAGCCCCATTGTTATCGCAATACAAAGGTATTGGGTCAACAATGGACGGAACCACCTGAAGTTCACTAATGAACTTTTTCATCCAGACCGCCTCTTTTGCGGCATCGCTTGCAGTAATGTATTCAGCCTCCATCGTCGAGTCTGTGACGTTATCCTGTTTGGAACTCCTCCAACACACCGCCCCTCCGTTGAGGGTAAACACAAAACCCGAGACAGACTTGCTGCCATCCTTATCACTCTGGAAGCTTGAATCGGTAAAGGACTCGACCCTGAGGTCTCTATTACCGTAAACCAGGAACATCTCCTTAGTCCTTCCCAGGTACTTGAGAATGTTCTTCACTGTCGTCCAATGGTTCTCACCTGGGTCTGACTGATACCGGCTCACCATGCTCAACGCGTAAGCTACATATGGTCTTGTACATAGCATCGCATACATTATAGATCCTACCGCCGAAGCGTAGGGTATAGTGCTCATGCGAACCCTCTCCTCGTCAGTCTTGGGAGACATCTCCTTGGAGAGGGTGATTCCGTACAGTGCGAGTATATTACAGCGCTTGGAATCTTCCATACTAAACCTCTTTAGTACGGTCTCTATGTACCTGGACTGCGAAAGTCCCAGTAGTCTCTTGGATCTATCTCTGTAGATCTTGATCCCCAGAATGTACGATGCATCACCCAGATCCTTCATGGAGAACCGTTGTGATAAGAATAGCTTTGTTCCTCGCCGAAAGACGACCAAGACAGGGACGTCTTGCCTGAAATTCGGGACAGATGCTAATTGGTGCTATCCGTCTACCTCTCCGAAGATCCCAAGTTGATTTATGGCACCGTGTATCGGAGGTTTAGACGGATGCGTCCGATGTAGAAGACTTCGTCAGATTCCCCCTCATGGTGAGGGGTTTTTGATTGTGGGGACGCTCTTCCCTACAGGCGCAAGCCCCTGCAGTTAATTACGCTACCGCATCGTGGTAACCATTTTCTCCTTCTCCAGATGTTCACTTCATGTCGTGTGCGTTTGTTTTGTTTGTGGTTGCCCATGGATTGTATACGGAGACTAAGTTATGCCGTCGCCCATACGACGTGGATTAGTCCAAATCCGTATTTACGTAGATTTGGGTTTGGTGTTTTAGTTTAAGGATACGTTAGCCATATTGAGGCTAAGATCAACTTAAACTTTTGTTAAGGATACGTTAGCATAATCTCCAGACTAAGATCAACTTAACGGGATCGTTTAGATCCGACAAGAGAGCAATTGGCTCTATTGTTTAATTTAATGACGTTGCGGTCGATTGCCAGTTTAGGGACATGGTGGTCCATGTTCCAGTTTAGGGACGTAGGGGTCCATGTTCCAGTTTAGGGACGTAGGGGTCCATCATTCCCATTTAGGGACGAGAATTAGTTTAAGGACATTTCGGTCCAACATTCCCATTTTGGGACGAACATTAGTTTAAGGACATTTCGGTCCACGAGTTTAAGGACCCCGCAGTCCGTATCAATGTGTGGTTGTCGGGACCCGTCACCTCTCTGACGTCGTTGAAGGATTACAACGATAGGTGTCAGAGAAGTTTGGAGATGTACCCTCGAACCGGCTGTAAATTGATTTAGGAGAGCAGCTGTGCTCAGTCAATTTAATTTGAGGACTTACGGCCATGATTGGGCTAAGTCCAGTTGGGAACATTCATTGTTTTTATTTATCTTTGGCCTATAAGGCCTGTGCTAGGGCTTTGCCCCCTTTTAATAATGCACTGCAATTTTATTTTGTTTGGGCTCTCCTTTTTTATAAATGATGCAGAGCATCTTCTTTGTTTGGGCTCTACCCTTTTAATACATTGCATTTTATTTTGTTTGGGCTCTGCCCTTTTAATGCATTGCATTTTATTTTGGCCTGTTAGGCTTTTTTTTTAATTGGGCTTGGCCCTTCAGTAAGCAATGCAATGCATTAGTCAGGCGCTCTGCGCCAATCATTGAGCGCAAGTGACACGTGTCACGCTCTGGTGAGCGCAAGCGCAACGGCACAGTGCGCTGCTCCAGTGCGCTGCTGACACGTGGCGCGCTCTGGTGAGTTGCGCCAATTTCAGAGAGCAGTGCTCTAACTTAAAAGCGCATGGCGCAAGTGGTTCTGGTGCTGACACGTGGCGCTCTCTGGTGGCTTGCGCCAACCCAGGAGCGCAACAGTGCAGTTTTAGCAAGTGGAACGCACTGTTTAATTTCTTGATCCAATTTAGATCAGAGAAAACAAGTTTTTCTTGTTTTTTCTTATTTTCAGAGAACCAGTGGTTCATAAAAAGTGCAAGGCACTATTATTTTTTTGTTTTTTATTGAAGATTCTTGATCTTGTTCTTAGATCAATGATCTATTCAGATGAAATTTTTCTATTTTAAAGGTTTTTACCTTTTTCTTGAGTTTCTTTTCAAGTTTCTTCAGAGTTGAAGTTCTTGATGATTCTTGATGTTGATGATGTTTTGAGTTGGGGTCTGGGGGTCTTTATATAGTGCCCATAAATTTGTTAAGTTTGTTAAAGAGATCTTTCTCTGAGTGATTTGGGGAATTTTCCCCACCGTTGGATCTTTGATCCAAGGGCTTCTGTTTTACAGAAGACAATCTTCTTGTTTTAACAAGAACAGAAGAATCTTATTAGAATTTAATTCTGTTTGGCGTAAACGCCCCAGCGCTTGACACGTGTCGCGCAGCGCAGAGCGCAGCACCACCGCGCAAGCGCAACCGCGCTGCCACGTGTCGCGCAGCGCAGAGCGCAGCGCGACCGCGCTGCCACGTGGCGCGCAGCGCATAGCGCAGATTATCTGAAGCGTTGCTTCATTTATTTTAACTTTAATTTTCACTTCAATTTTAAAACAGAGCTTTGCTCTAATTGGGGGAAACAGAAGCGTTGCTTCGTCTCCCACCTTGGAATTTGAACAGAGCTTTGCTCTGATTGGGGTAAACAAGCTTGACCGATTGTAGCATAGGAATGTCATTTCCTATCAAAAGAATGTCGTCCACGTACAAGACTAGGAATACGACAGTTCTTCCTACAATCTTTTTATAAATACAAGGCTCATCCTCGTTCTTGATGAAATCAAATTCCTTGATTGCTTCATCAAAACAGATGTTCCAGCTCCGCGATGCCTGCTTCAATTCATAAATGGATTTAAGCAATTTGCACACCTTCCCGCTGCTCCCACTGTCTACAAAACCTTCTGGCTGATCCATATAATGCATTCTTCCAAACTGCCGTTTAGAAAAGCCGTTTTTACGTCCATCTGCCAGATTTCATAGTCATGGAAGGCAGCAATGGCAAGTAGGATCCGGATGGATTTGAGCATAGCCACTGGAGAAAAAGTTTCGTCATAGTCCACACCAGGTCTTTGATGAAAACCTTTTGCAACGAGTCTAGTCTTATAGGTTTCCACCGCCCATCTACACCAAGTTTTCTTTTGTAGATCCATTTGCATCCAACGAGTTTTACCCCAGGTGGAGCAATATCCAAGGTCCACACTTTATTGGTGTACATGGACTCCATTTCGGATCGCATAGCATCCAGCCACATATCAGAGTCCTTACTGATAATGGCCTGCCTGAAACTGGTAGGATCATCTTCTTCCAAGATGCAATCCTCTCGATCCCCGTCTATGAGAAAACCGTAGTATCTCTCGGGCGGATGAGAAATCCTACCAGATTTGCGGAGTGGCTGAGGTTCGTTGGGTATAACTGAATCTAGCGGTTCCACCAAATCTTTAGTTATAGTTTGTGTCTCTGGAATTTCATCCAGTTCTACTGTGCTGCCACTAATATTTTTAACGAAATTCTTTTTCCACAAATGTGGCGTTCCTGGAAACAATAATCTTCTGTTCCTCTGCATGGTAGAATAGATACCCACTAGAATCTTTTGGGTATCCCACAAACTTACACAAAACTGACCGTGCCTCAAGTTTGTCTGGGTTCCGCTTTTTGACATAAGATGGGCAACCCCAAATCTTAATACGTTTAAGATATAAACTCTTACCACTCCATATTTCATACGGAGTCTTAGGCACGGATTTGGATGGAACTTGATTCAATAGATGTGCTGCTGTTTGAAGTGCATATCCCCAGAATAAAAGAGGCAACTCAGCACTACTCATTATGGAGCGAACCATATCCAATAGAGTACGATTCCTCCGCTCCGATACACCGTTGTGCTGTGGCGTATAAAGAGGAGTAAGCTGAGAGAGAATTCCATTCTCTTTTAAGTAATCTAGGAATTCCGTGCTTAAGTACTCCCCTCCTCTATCCGATCGGAGGATTTTGATACTTTTGTCAATCTGGTTCTCCACTTCGTTTCTAAATTCTCTGAATTTCTCAAAAGCTTCAGATTTGTGTTTCATCAGATACACATATCAGAACCTAGAGAGATCGTCAGTGAATGTGATGAAGTATGAGAACCTACCCCTTGCATGTATAGACATTGGACCACATATATCACTGTGTATGAGTCCTAAGAACTCTGTTGCTCTTTCTCCATGTCTGGTGAACGGAGATTTGGTCATCTTTCCTTTGAGACAAGACTGACAAGTTTCATAAGATGAAAACTCGAACGTATTCAAGAGTCCATTTTTATGTAACTTACTTAGTCTTTTCTCTCCGATATGACCAAGTCTACAATGCCACAAGTATGATTCATTCGTATCTGAATTCTTCCTCTTGCGTGTGTTTTGTACATTGAGAACTGTATTCTGATTTAGAACATAGATACCATTACACAGTGTACCTTCTGCAACCAGTACCTTATCAAGGTAAATGTTCATGATATTTCTATCAAGAACAAAGTTATATCCATCTTTATCGAGTAAAGAAACTGATATGATATTGCAAACCATGGAAGGTACATAATAGCAATTGTTCAAAACCATAGTATTGCCATTTGGAAACACTAGGTGATATTCACCGACGGCTGCAACATTAACTAGTGCTCCGTTCCCTACCCTGAGGGACATATCACCAGGTGCAACTTTCCTACTTTTTCTCAGTCCCTGCAATAAATTACAGATATGAGATCCTGATCCGGTATCAAGTACCCAGGAGGTAGGGCGGACCGAAAAGCAGTTCTCAATTACAAGAACACCTGATGTAGATGCAAAACTATACTTCTTTTTCAACTGGGTCTCCTTGGAATCCATACAATATCCTTTCCCTTTCTCATACTTATGACTGTTGTCATAAGTTAAAGCTGAACCGACGTTCCCCAGCCCCGAATAAGAGTTCGGATCGGTCAAGCGATACATTTTATTATCTTGATTAGGGCGTGAAATGGTTGCTACCTGGAAAGAGAGAAAAGAAACATTCAGCGTGCGCTCTTGCAAGATTAGATTGGTTATTAATTTATCTAACCAGGATGGCTCCCACTGTTTCCTCAAATTCTTCTTCAAACCTTTAAAAGAAGAACTAGTCAGGATTAATCGCACGTCACAATACTTGCTTAACCTTTCAGCCAGGCTAGTGTTGGTACTTCGAGGGAGGTTTTCCAACGCTTTCGCGAAGTTCCTTAATTATATAACCTCTTTTCCCTGGAGGTGTAACCCCGCTAACACCGTTCTAGACACCTACTTGGTTTATAGCATTGATTGTTAAGTGAAATAATCTCCCGAGAGTAATCCAACTCATCAGTGGGATCGGGATCCAACTATCATTGTGTGATGACTTAGATGGAATCCACTCTAGTCACCACACTCCAGAAGGTATGCTGAATCTGCAAGTTTCCTGTATGTTTGAAATTCCCGATATGGTTTTTGCCCCTAGGACCCAAGTGACCTTGACACAGTCAATAAATCAAAGAGTCCTAATCAAGTTCAACCCGTCATTATCTTGATTGCAATAAACCCACCCGCATAACCCTTGACACAGTCAACAAGGTTACACGACTGTCCTAACCAATTATATTGTATGCTACAGATAAGCAATACTCAGCTACCGTTCACTGCACCTTGACACAGTCAACAAACGCAGCACGAATACTAAGTATAACTTATAAGAAATGACGGAGGGCTACGGCTGGGTTTTTGGCGAAAAACCCGTTAACGTAATGAACTTGATATCATTGAAGGAACTTGATAATCGTTTTAAAAATATATAGTGACGAAAACTTTTGCTAAAGAGCTCACTCCCTGTGAAGGGATCTCGGCTCTTTCCTCGTCGAATGAGGTGCAGCATATTCCAAACTGAATACCTCGATGCAAAGCAAGAATAATCGACTATAGTGAAGTTATTACCCTGACGCAAACTTCTGTCCAAGGGGTCACTCCCGATGAAGGGATCTCGGCCCTTGCCTCGTCGAATGAGGTGCTGGGTATTAATAACCGAATACCTCTGTGCAAAACAAAAGAGAACGTCCTTGCAATAACAGCTTTTTGAAAATTTGTTCCAACAACATCTTTTAGGTTTATTTTCTTTGCATTAATATAATGCGTCCCATCAATTAATCCTACCATTGCAAAAAACAACGAAAATATGACGTACGCTTATGCCATCCGCATTCGCCACTGGGCCCCGTCATCACCCGTTAGGTTACTTAACTAACGACAGAACGGGGGCTGGACTAACACGGATACAAAACATAAGCAACACCTACTAGATATCATATATAGATATATATATTCGTCGGATACAATGATAGCCATTCCAGATCACAGATGAACACATTGGATATGCTAGGAATCCACGTTTCGTTCGAGCCTGCAACGAAAGACGGATTACACGGTCGCGATGAATAGCCAAACCCCATCCTAGACCCCTATGGGTGCGGCAAACTACCCGCCAAGTACCTGAAGTGAAGCAACCTCCCTCAACAACGTGAGTAGGCCACTCGGCACTTCAAAGTACCCGGTAGTTTGTGCACCCCTCCTTGGGTCTATCTTAGGAGCAAAAACAGTAAAAGAAATAATATACAATGGCGGCTACAACCTCAACCCGGATGTGTGGCCATAAAAAAAGTATTACATCAATTTACAATTTATATCAAATGAAAGATAAATAAACTCTCATCTCACAAACCCCGGCTATTCATCCGCGACAATCCAACAAGTTCATATACACAATCCAACATCACAGATCACAGATATGTACAACCCCTATTAATCGACGTATAGCGATTAGTCGACGTTCAGTACATATATCACATTACAGATATAATCAATTAGCTAAAGTTTATAGAACTTCGATCAAAATTTCAATTTGAAACTACCCCAAACACAACACTGTTCTCAGAAGAATCTGGGCAGAAACAAAGCATCTTAAAAATCACAAAACCAGCACAGAGAACCCCAGAAGAAATTTGGTGCGCAGCCGAGTTGACTCGGCCGCGGATCCGCGGCGGATCGCGTGGATCGGCCGCGGAACCGCGGTCTTCTGAGTGACTCAGACGCCCAAATTTCTACAGTTTTCTCTAAAAAGCCTGCTTGTATTTTTCAGGTCTCTGAAAATATTTTTAGACCTGTTTTTAAAAACGGCAGAAAATACTAAAATTTGATGTATTTTGCGATTTTTTCCGAATCGAAGTTCTAAACACTTTGCCAACATATTAGTTGTTGTTTAGGCTGGCTCTGATACCACTGAAAGGTCTATGTTACCCACCCCGGTTCTTTCGGGGAGGCGGAATAAGTAAAAATCAAAATTTTCTCATAAGGAAATATAGACCAACCATGAAGGATCTTTGCTAAACAAAAACTAACAAACTAGCTACAAGTTCTAGCTACTAGGTTAGATGGTTATATCTAGATCTTGAACTCCTTCTCTTCTTGTTGTGGTCCTCCTTCTTGCTTGCTCCTTAGAGTGGTGTAATCGGCTTCTCCTCGTCGTCTTCTCTTTGCCGAAGAAAGATCCACCCGAAGGCCTCTACCTTGAGCTCCTACCTCAACTAAGAGGTAACTAGGGTGCTTGGCTTGCTAAACTAAGAACCCTAGAATGAGTAGAGAGATGTCTTGATGGTTTTATCTCACAAAACTCATGGTTTTCAACACATGAAAGAAGAGAGCTTTGAGAGAGGAAGAAGGAGAGCTTTCTATGAGAGAGAAAGAGCAAGAGAGAATGAGCAAGAATCATAACCATGCTCTCATATGAGAATAATAATAACTAAAGAAAATTTTGATGGTTACTTGAAATGACCATTATCATTTCACATTTAATGCAATTTGCAAGAATCAAGAAGCATCTTGCAAAAGAAATGATCATGGTCAAATGGTCAACAAAAGTCAAATGGTCAACAAAAGTCAGATGGTCAACCCAACCTCAACCATGGCACAATTATCCTTAATTAATATTATTAATCATATTTCTCATTCTTATTAGGGTTTAGAAAAAAAAGTCAACTGTCAAAAACCCTAATGAGATTCCTCTGCCTCTGTCAACTGTGCATACACACCCGCATACGTGTTCCGAGGAACACGAATACAATGAGACAAACCAATCCCAAAACAAATACTAGGATCTGGCTTAAACTAAAGCCCGCTAGTAATAACTGCCCGGACAATAAACGTGCACAAGTCCGCGTATGTGAACAAACCCTGTCGCAAAACCATGCGACCTCTACTCTGTTTTGCCCAAAAGCGAACAACCCTCTGTGTGGGATTCTAAAGACTCGACACTAGGCTGGCAGTGGGTTTAACCACAGGCCGCAAGCGGTACTAGCTGTACGTAACGGTCCCCAGGCAGATGCCGATAAGATGACCGATGAGGTGAACCCATCCGAACTCCTACTGAGCCTGAATGTGACAATCTCCGTACAGTCCGGTCTGTTCGTCTGAGAGTATCGCATGTCGGGCCTAGGGGCGGTAAACGTCAGCCCCTAATAGCGGTACAAGTCGTGTCGGAATGTAGCCCAAAACACCCTGAGAAACTTCTGGAAACACTACCAGCAAATCTCGCTTGCCCTGGCCAGGGATTTTGTGTAATGGGTCTCCTAGACACAGCGCGATATCAACTCCCAATACCGGGAGAGACGAATCCTGTCTAACCGTCACTGCCTCCAAATGTTTCGAGACTTTACCCAACTACTAGCCGTTTGCACGCCTCAATAGAGCCGTGGTAGGGTAGTAATTTAATAACAGTGGGAACATACTCGAGGCGAAGTGACAATGTCAAGTCAACGGACTAAGCTGTACTCATGTCATATGGGAACTGTTAACTGATGATATGTATAATACCAACCAACAGTTTCCGACGAGTCCTGTCCAGTGTACTCGTAACCTAACGAGCACCTGCATACTATCTCCAGTACGACGTACTGATGACTGTGGGACAGACCATCTCCCCTGCTGGGATAAGAAGCGTATGCACCAGTCTACTATGGAGTATCGATGCCCTGTCTCGATAATCCTACGACTAGGGACCAAAATGAGGATGTGCTTATAGACTACCCAGCCCCCACTAGTATGATCTCCATCACAACGCCGGTAATCAAGCAAAGATCCTAAGGGCTCCATCAATATGTATTAGCGATATGTTAGAAGAAACATATACACATATTAAGATAGATACAAACCAAGTAGCATACTACTATATCGAGCAAGACTGTCGTAAATCCGTGCATATATCCCAAGCTTCCAAAATGTATTATACAAATTAGTACTATACAATAATGGCCTCTAGGGCATACATATCCAACACTTTTCTTCTTCCTCTATTTAAAGCCCCTGCCTCGCCACAAGAAACCCATGCAAACTCCGCCGCCTCCTTAAACCCTAACCCTAACTCCTCTGCCCCCGAGAATCCTAGCTCCTCAACCCTCCACCGCCGATGACCCTCATCTCCTCGTCGTCGTCAGCACCTTCTTCTCTCCTCCATCTCCATCTTCTCCAACCCCGAGCGCTACCCAAGAAACCCTGCACACCCAACACCTCCTCTTCCTCCTGCTCCCAAGACCTTAGCCAAGCCCGATCACCCTGCACACCTTACCTCGCCGGAGCTCCGTTAACCCCGACACCATCACCTCGTCTTTCCTGACCCCAGTGCACCATATCCAGTGAGCACCAATCCCACCTCTCACTACACTCACCTTCCTCTTTTCTTTTTCATTTTTCTTCCCGCCTCCTCGCCCATGAGGAAACCCACACGCATGCCCCATCGCCTTGCCTGCACACCTCGCCCTCTACCGCCGGCGACCATGCTCGTCGTCGCCTCACCCTCTTCCACCTCACCTCCTCTCCTTCCCCAACTAACCCCGAACCTGCACACCCTCGAACCCAAAAACCGCTGCAATCCAACATCCTTGCCCTGCACCTCGTCAGCGCCGTCCCAGCCTCGCCGTCGCCGTCGCCCTCATCCTCGTGACCACCTTCTCCTACATCTCCTTTTCTCCCAACCTCACACCACCTCCTTTCCCCTACAAGAACCCTGCAACCCATCACCCGATTTCCCCAGCAGACCTCGTCGCCGTTCCCTCACCTCCGGTGACTCCGACTTCATCCCATCATCATCATCATCACCCCCTCACCTTCCTCTCTGACCCAGAGCCAACCCTAAACACCAGCCTATTCTTCTTCTACTACTTCTTCTTCCTCTCTTTTCTTGGTTCTTGATTCCGGTGATCGCCGCCGGAGCCGTGCTCATCGCTGATGATCAGGCCGACCCAATGGGCGCTCCCAGCCAGCGTAGTCATGTTCTTTCTTTTCTTAGTTCAGTTCTATATGCCGTGTGTGCATTGTGACGTTTACCCGATGTCGGACACAGCGTAGCACCCCGTCGTGAGATCCGATCAGGCAAGTTTATCTTGCTACATGCTATACTATTATATTTTACATCCATGTGAATAATAACATTTCATATTGCTTAGTTGTACATCCCACATTACCATTTTACCATTTTACTGTTATATGACGTCCGTGTGCATCCATATCATTATTTACATATCTAGTCGCATGTAAGTTCATCTTGCTACATGCTATGCATATTATTATGCATCCATATGAATAAAATGCTATATGTTTATCACATTATATATCCATATTAAAGTTTTACCGTTTTCGGATACCCGTATGCATCCATATCATTTAATATACATATATCTATATCTACAAATCATATTAACTCATGTTATTATTGTAGTAACACCCCATGCTTAATGATGTGCATCCCACTCAGCCTTGGAGCTGTAAATGTAATCCCTGATAAATATTTATGCATCCGTGTTTTACTGTGCATCCGTACTTTTATCGTGCATCCGTACTTGCTACAGTTTTATTATGAGCATCCGTTTGATACCTGTGCACTACCTGACATGACCTGATATACCACTACTTGACATGTTACCTGATCCTGTTTCTAATGCCGACAATCCTGACATGTTTTCCTGATGGATATATCCTGGTGTCTGTATAGACAAACCTGTTCCTGCTTGATTCTGTGTTGGCATTAGCTTCAGATTTATCAATACCCGACTTGAACACATAACTTGGGGGTAATGGAAAATCAAGAATGTAACTGAACGTAACTCAAAGGGCTATTACATCATGTTACCGTGGTCCCGTGAGGAATGAACGGGACATAGACTCACAGTCTATCATATCTTGTTACCGTGGTCCCGTGGGGAATGAATGGGGCAAAGACCGATGGGTTACGATGAGAATTATATTAATTGATTTCGAATAACTTTAGAATAGATAACCCAGTAGCACAGTTTAGTTTTATCGCTGCACTTCACATATACTGTTACACTTCACTGTTCTATATCCATGTTGACTGGTTGTATTCATGTTACTGTTTATACTCATGCCTGCATGTCTTGTTACTTCCTAATTTTATTATTGTTGATATTATGGCGCACTGACGTCTGGGTTTTGCATGGTCTAGATCCTCTACTTTTGTCGCAAGCTGATCAGGAGTATTTCAGCCGACAGGACGAGCAGTGAGGATCCTATTAGTATCTAGTTTAGTTTATGTTTTACTTTCCAGATTGTTATTGCTCATTGGAGTTATTGCTTCCGCATATTATTTCTTGACTCATTTATTCTGGCATATGGACATATACTAGATAGTTTACTATATTTTCCTGTTTTTGTTATCTATAGACAGTCGTAATGTGACTGTGGAGGGATATTTCCTAACCACAGATAGTATGGTTGGCTCTGTCACGTGTCGATCTTAGCACACTCTGGGAAGCGGGGCGTGACATCAGGCGAAGCCTAATTCCAATAGGGAAAGCAAATACTCCGAGGTGAAGCATGATTTCGACACGGGGTACATTCTGAGACGAAGCATGATTTTGACGCGGAGCTTGTTAGTCGACTTGATTCCGAGGCGGAGCTTAATTCTGACGGAGAGCTCGTTGGTTGACTTGATTCTGAGTCGAAGCATAATTCCGACCAGGAGGTCGCTTGTTGACTTAATTCCAGGACGGGGCATAATTCCGACGAGGAGGTTGCTTGTTGACTTGTCCCCGGCACGGAGTGTCTGTGGTCGACGTTTCCTTGGCACGGAGTGATTCGGTTCCCGCTTTGTAGGAAGCTGGCACTGCCCTTTTTACGACATGGACGGTCGACGCTTGACGTGTCTCCGATACGGAGTGTCCGTGGTAGACGTTTCCCTGGCACGGAGTGATTTGGTTCCCGCTTTGTGGGAAGCTGGCACTGCCCTTTTTACGAGATGGACGGTCGACTTGATCTGGTTCCTGTTTTAAACAACGTGGAGGTCGATGCTGCCATTTTTGCGACTTGGACGGTCGGTGCCGCCCATTTAGTGATGTGGACGGTCATTGCTGCTCTTTTTTCGACTTGGACGGTCGGTGCCACCCTTTTTGCGACGTGGACGGTCGTTGCTGCCCTTTTTGCGATTTGGACGGTCGGTACTGCCCTTTTTGCGACGTGGACAGTCGTTGCTGCCCTTTTAGCGACTTGGACAGTCGATACTTGATTTGACTTGCTCCGCTTTTGCGGCGTCAGGGATTAGATTTGACTCGCTCCGCTTCCTGCGGTGTCAGGATTTGACTTGTTTCCGAGGTGGAGCTTGATTCCGCCGGGGAGGTCGTTGGTTGTCTTGCTGATTTGACGTGAATTGGGTTGACATCAGCATCACTATGCTAGAATATGGTACCAGAAGTGAATCATCATTTTCCATGAGAGGATTTGAGGATTTTTGTTTTGGTTTGGCATCAACACCGCTACGCTGTAATATTGTCGTTGGGATCGAAAATTGCACCCCGGTTGACCAAGTCAAAGTCAAGGTCAACCCCTAGCCAGATAGGCCCAAGCCCAGATCAAGTGGGCTCATGCCCGAGTCGAGCCCGAACATGAAGCGGCCAGCCTCTCTGATGCCGAAACAAAAAATCATGTAATAAATAATTTTGATATAATTTTTTATGCATGAATGTAAGCAAAATGGGCATAAAGCCAAATTTTTGTAAAGCCCATGGCTTATGTGCAAAAAGAAATAGCACATGAGACATGAGATAGGCAAAATGCCATTTTGTAAAGCCCAAGGGGCTATGTGTAAATGTGTAAGCCTATATAAGGCAACATGATGATGAATAAAATATACATACTCTTCATTCTCTAAAAAACTAAGGTTTGTGTGCCTCCTCTCTCTTTCTCAAGGGTCTAAAACGCTCTTCCTCTTTATGAATTAAATCAAGAGTTTAACTCTTCCTTTCTCAAAAAGAAGTAGTTTTCACCACAAAACCCACAAAGGAGAGCTCAGATCTCCAATCAGATCTCGAAAAGGAAAGACTTTTAAGCCTCACCCCCTTTCCTCCAAGATCCCGCCGATCAAGAGAAGGAAGAAGTAGACCCATCTCCAAAAATCTAACTTTGGACAGATCCAAGGCTCAAAAGAAGAGCCAAAGATTCCTAAGAGTTTAACTCATTTCTAGATCTGTTGGAGTTTAACTCAATAAATTAGTTCCTGCTAGGAGTTCAACTCCCAAAACCCCTTTGGGAGTTCAACTCCCCAACCTAGGGGCTAGGCCCCTTCCCGTGGGCGTTTCCCATGGTCACGTGTGCGCTACGTGACCCCGGGTGCTAAGGCGCCCATCGGTCACGTTTGCGCCACATGACCCCGGGACGCTAAGGCGCCCAATGGTCACGTGTGTGCCACGTGAGCCCGGGCGCTAAGGTGCCCATCGGTCACGTGTACGCCACGTGACCCCAGGGTGCTAAGGCGCCCAATTGTCACGTGTGCGCCACGTGACCCCGGGCGCTAAGGCGCCCAATTGTCACATGTGCGCCACGTGACCCCGGGCGCTAAGGCGCCTAATGGTCACTTGTGACCCGCGGGCGCCTAGCGCCCACGCACCGGGCACGTGACCCGCGTGCGCCAAGCGCCCACGCGCAGGCACGTGACCCGCGGGCGTCCAGCGCCCACGCGCCGGGCACGTGACCCGTAGGCGCCCAGTGCCTACGTGTCATGCACGCATCTTTAAGACGCTCATCACCCCTCATTTTTTATATACTTTACACTTAAAACACGTCCCCATGCAGCATGACCCCCGTAAAAACTCTGCGGGGACCCTGATATATCCAGAACCCCTTCAAAACACAACACTGCACATTGAGTTCGCATGAATAGTTGACCCGTCAATCGGAGGTTCTCTCGCTCCAAAGGCGAGGGGTAATTAACGGCAGCTTAGTCCGCGGCTGCCGGAGATTCGGATCCCCACAATCAATAAACCCAGCCTACCTTAGGCAGGGGGAATCTGTAATACGCCTGACAAGCGCGCGCGTATTCCCATCTCAATGGGGTGACGAAAAACACCCTATAGATTCTGGCACGCCCGATGGGACCTATATCTCCTCCCATATTTTGAGTTAAACGTTCATGCAAACTTAATCAATATACATATCGATTGCCTGTACTGAAATCATGCTTTTTTGTACAGTGGGTTAACAATTTTCAATTGCCATCTTCGAACGCAAGTCGGTATTTGAACGACGTTCCTTGGCCCCAGCTGGGGGCAAGGCCATCGACACCGACAAAGTAATAAGGCATCTCGGGCAAGCTCCAGCGGTGCCCCTGACAACTGCTCAATCGGGTATCTTCTCTAAGCTCCCCATCAGGTTACCACCATGTCATTAAACTGGGAATAATCAACCTTTAAGTCGTTAAACTGGGGATGTAAAAATATGTAAATAAGAAAATAAATAAAAATAAAAAAATAAAAAAGATAAAATAAATAAATAAATAAATAAAATGCCGAAATGATGGGGCAACTCGCAATAAAAATCAGCGAGTAAAAATAAAGATGAAAATAAATCCGAAACGATGGGGTAACCGCGAGTAAATAGCCGAAATGATAGGGCAATCGCGACCTTCGCGATAAGAAAATCTGAAATGATAGAGCAACCGCGGTAAAAAAAACTCCAACGGCGAATGATGAGTCCTCCTGGTACCATATTCCAGTGCAACGATGCAGACGCCAACCAAATTCAAATTTTCAAATTCCTGGAAACTCCAACGACGAATGATGAGTCGCTCCTGGTACCAAATTCTAGTGCAGCGATGCAGACGCCAACCAAAATCCAATTTCCTAAAATTCTTCCAGCCCTACAGTTGGTCCCTAAACTGACTACCGTATACAATCCACGGGCTTAAATAATTCTCATCATACCCATGCCCCACCGCAATCACCAGTCTAGCGGCCGGTCTCCGCCCTTAAAATTATGCTCCATTGGGAAAACCCACTCATGTGTCCTCACAATACATGAGGAGAACAAACCTTCGTGGGATCCTTACGACTCACAAAGGAAAAACACGCTTGGGAGTCCTCACGACTTCTAAGGAGAAAGTACACCTACGAGATCCTTACGACTCGTAGGGAGAAAATGCTTTTATGGGACCCTTATGGCCCATAAAATTGAAAAGTCTTAGGTGATAGGGATCTAAACCTGTCTCCTAAGCCATCGCTTCCCAATAGGCAATGGCGAATGATGAGTCGCTCCTGGTACCATATTCCAGTGCAACGATGCAGACGCCGGCCAAAATCCAAATCCCCAAGTGGTGAATGATGAGTCGCTCCTGGTACCATATTCCAGTGCAGCGATGTAGACGCCAACCAAATCCCAAATCCCAAGTTTCCCAACGGCAAATGATGAGTCGCTCCTGGTACCATATTCCAGTACAGCGATGCAGACGCCAACAAAGTCCCAAAATTTTTCCGGCCCTACAGTCTGGATCATACATCCTGCAAAACCGTATACAATCCACGGGCGTAAAACGATCACAATCTCTCCCAAGTCCTGCCGGCGAGACTACATTCAAAATCCCACCGGCGATGAAGATTAAAAAAAAAGGTTATGTCCATAAGCAAAATGGGCACGGAAGAAAACCCGAATGGGCTCCGTGAGTAAAAACAGCAGGACTGCCGGCGGGTTTGTGAAAACCCAAAAGGGCGCAAACTCGTAAAAAAGAGATGAAATGCACTCGCAAAGTCCTCTCGATTTTGTGAGGAGAAAATTCCCGCGTGAGATCCTTACGACTCACAAAGGAGCAACACACTTAGGAGTCCCCACGACTCCTAAGGAGAAACTACACCTACAAGATCCTTTCGACTCGTAGGGAGAAAATGCTTTTATGGGACCCTTACGGCCCATAAAATTGAAAAGTCTTAGGTGATTGGGATATAAACCTGTCTCCTAAGCCACCAATTCCTAAATCCTCCCGGGACAAATGATGAGTTGCTCCTGGCATTATTCCAGTGCAGCAATGCTGATGCCAAACAAAAACCAAAATTCCCAAATCCTCTCATGACAAATGATGATTCGCTCCTGGTACCATATTCCAATATAGCAATGCTGATATCAGCACAAGTCAAACCAAAACCAAAATCCCAAGTCCTCCCAGGGGAAATGATGAGTTGCTCCTGGTATTATTTCAGTGCAGCAATACTGATGCTAAACAAATTCCAAATTCCTCTCAAATTCAAAATTCCCGCCGAACAAGGCAAAAATCAAACAAATCAAACCAACCAATTCCAACAAGCTCTGCCCCAGAATCATGCTTCGTCTCAGAGTGTACCACAAGTCAAAATCAAGCTTCGCCTCGGTGTATCTGCCTTCCCTGTCGGAATTATGCTTCGGGTTAGAATCAACCAGCGACCTCCTCGTCGGAATTAAGCTCCGTCTCGGAATCAAGTCAATCAACAAGCTCTGCGCCGAAATCATGCTTCGTCTCAGAGTGTACTCCGTGTCGAAATCAAGCTTCGCCTCGGTGTATCTGCCTTCCCTGTCAGAATTATGCTTCGGCTCGGAATCAACCAGCGACCTCCTCGTCGGAATTAAGCTTCGCCTCGGAATCAAGTCGACCAACAAGCTCTGTGCCGGAATCATGCTTTGTCTTAGAGTGTACCCCGCATTGAAATCAAGCTTCGCCTCGGTGTATCTGCCTTCCCTGTCGGAATTATTCTTCGGCTCAGAATCAACCAGCGACCTCCCCGTGGGAATTAAGCTCCGCCTCGGAATCAAGTTGACCAGAAAGCTCTGTGTCGGAATCGTGCTTCGTATCAGAGTGTACCCCGTGTCGAAATCAAGCTTCGCCTCAGTGTATCTGCCTTCCCTGTCGGAATTATATTTCTCCTGGGAACCAACCTCTGCATCGAAATTATGTTTCGGTTAGAATGTCTGCCGCTCGTCGGAATCATGCTTCGACCCTTTGGAATCATGCTCCGCCCATCGAAATTATGCTCCGATCCCTGGAATCATGCTCCGCTCTTCAGAATGATACTCCGATCTCTAAAATTATGCTTCTCCTTGGAATCAACCTCTGCATCGAAATTATGCTACGGTCAGAATGTCTGCTTCTCGTCGGAATTATGCTCCGACCCTTTGGAATCATGCTCCGCTCATCGGAATTATGCTCCGATCCCTGAAATCATGCTCCGCTCTTCGGAATGATACTCCGATCCCCGAAATTATGCTCATCGGAATCATGCTTCGATCCTTGGAATCATGCTCCGCTCTTCGGAATGATACTCCGATCTCCGGAATTATGCTCTGATCCCCGGAATTATGCTCCCGGGATGATGCTCCGCCCCTGGAATGATGTTTCACCTCGAAGTCCAATTTCAAGATCCATCAATTTCATGCACACAACTCATGCATGCGGTGTGCATTCATTGATGGGGGGCACTTTGTTGGGGTCGAAAATTGCACCCCGGTCGACCAAGTCAAAGTCAACCCCAAACCAGGTGGGCCCAAGCCCAGATCAAGTAGGCTCATGCCCGAGTCGAGCCCGAACATGAAGCAGCCGGCCTCTTCCATGCAGAATAAAAAATCATGTAATAAATAATTTTGATGTAATTTTTTATGCATGAATGTAAGCAAAATGGGCATAAAGCCAAATTTTTGTAATGCCCATGGCTTATGTGCAAAAAGAAATAACACATGAGACATGGGATGGGCAAAATGCCATTTTGTAAAGCCCAAGAGGCTATGTGTAAATGTGTAAGCCTATAAAAGGCAACATGAAGATGAATAAAATATATATACTCTTCATTCTCTCAAAAACTAGGGTTTGTGTGCCTCCTCTCTCTTTCTCAAGGGTCTAAAACTCTCTTCCTCTTTCTGAATTAAATCAAGAGTTTAAATCTTCCTTTCCCAAAAAGAAGTAGTTTTTCACCACAAAACCCACAAAGAGGAGCTCGGATCTCCAATCAGATCTCGAAAAGGGGATACTTTTAAGCCTCACCCCTTTCCTTCAAGATCCCGCCGATCAAGAGAAGAAAAAGGAGACACATCTCCAAAAATCTAACTTTGGACAGATCCAAGGTTCAAAAGAAGAGCCAAAAATTCCTAGAAGTTTAACTCCTTTCTAGATCTATTGGAGTTTAACTCCATAAATTAGTTCCTGCTAGGAGTTCAACTCCTTTTGGGAGTTCAACTCCCCAACCTAGGGGCTAGGCTCCTTCCCGCGGGCGTTTCCCGTGGTCACGTGTGCGCCACGTGACCCCGGGCGGTAAGATGCCCATCGGTCACGTGTGCGCCACGTGACCCCGGGCGTTAAGGCCCTCATCGGTCACGTGTGCGCCACGTGACCCCGGGCGTTAAGGCCCCCATCAGTCACGTGTGCGCCACGTGACCCCGGGGCGCTAAAGAGCTCAATGGTCACGTGTGTGCCACGTGACCCCGGGCGCTAAGGTGCTCATCGGTCACTTGTGCGCCACGTGACTCCGGGGCGCTAAGATGCCCATCGGTCACGTGTGCGCCACGTGACCCCGGGCGCTAAAGCGCCCATATGCGCGCACGTGACCCGCGGGAGCCAGGTGCCCATGCGCTGGGCAAGTGACCCGCGGGCGCCCGGTGCCCATGCGCCGGGCACGCGACCCGTGGGTGCCCAGTGCCCACGGGTCATGCACGCGTCTTTAAGACGCTCCTCACCCCTCATTTTTCATACACTCTACACTCAAAACACGTCCCCTGCTAGGAAAATTTTTCTAACGGGGCGCTGACCTGCACCCTGCTAGGGGGCTGCTAGTCCTCTTGACACCCAGCCCACTATCCGGGTAGCGGGACCCCCGTAAAAACTCTGCGGGGCCCCCGATATATCCATAACCCCTTCAAAACACAACACTGCATATTGAGTTCGCATGAATAGTTGACCCGTCAATCGGAGCTTCTCTCGCTCCAAAGGCATGGGATAATTAACGGCAGCTTAGTCCGCGGCTGCCGGAGATTCGGATCCCCACAATCAATAAACCCCAGCCTACCCTAGGAAGGAGGAATCTGTAGTACGTATGATAAGCGCGCACGTATTCTCATCTCAATGGGGTGACGAAAAACACCCTACAATGGTACCATGAGCGAATCATCATTTGCCGTGAGGGAATTTCCCTCGCTCCCAGTTTAACGACTTAGGTGTCATCTGCTCCCAATTTAATGAGTTAGAGGTCATCTATTTCCAGTTTAAAGACTTAGGGGTCTATTGTACCCAATTTAACGACCTAGAGGTCATCTGTTCCCAGTTTAAAGACTTAGGGTTCTATTGTGCCCAGTTTAACGATCTAGAGGTCATCTGTTCCCAGTTTAAAGACTTAACTATTGTGCCCAGTTTAATAACTTAGAGGTAATTTGTTCCCAGTTTAACGACTTAGAGGTCATCTGCTCCCAGTTTAATGACTTAGAGGTCATCTGGATTGGAGTTTGGAATTTTGGGGTTAGGGTAGGCATCCGCATTGCGAACACTGTAGCACATGTGCCAGGAGCAATTCATCATTTGCCTTGCCTGTTGAGGAGCGATGGTTTAGGAGACCGGTTTAGGTCCCTATCACCTAAGGCTTTTCAATTTCATGAGCCGTAAGGGTCTCATAAAAGCATTTTCTCCCTACGAGTCGAAAGGATCCCGCAGGTGTATTTTCTCCTTAGGAGTCGTGAGGATTCCCAAGTATGTTTTTCCCTTGTGAGTCATAAGGATCCCACAAAGGTGTTTTCTTACGAGTCGAGAGGATCTCGCAAAGTTTGTTCTCCTCATGCATCATGAGGACACATGAGTAGGTCTTTCCAGATGGAGCATAATTCCAAGGGCGGAGACCGGCTGCTGAAATGGTGATTGCGGTGGGGCATGAGTATGATGAGAATTATTTGAGCCCGTGAATTGTATACGGTAGTCAATTCGGAGACCAACAATAGGGCTTGGAGAATTTTGGGATTTTGTTGTCATCTGCATCGCTGCACTGGAATATGGCACCAGGAGCGACTCATCATTCGCCGTTGGGGATTTGAATTTTGGTTGGCGTCTGCATCGTTACACTGGAATATGGTACCAGGAGTGACTCATCATTCGCCATTTTTTTATTTATATATATTTTTTACCGCGATTGCTCTATCATTTCAGCTTTTTTTATCGCGAAGGTCGCGATTGCCCTATCATTTCGGCTATTCATTCGCGATTGCCCCATCATTTTGGCTGTTTATTTTCATTTTTTTTTACTCACTAATTTTTATTGCGAGTTGCCCCATCATTTCGGCTTTTTTTTCATTTTCATTTTTTTTATTTACACATTTTTACATTCCCAGTTTAACGAGTTAGAGGTCGATTGTTCCCAGTTTAACAACATGGTGGTCATCGGTTCCCAGTTTAACGATGTGGTGGTCGGTTGTCCCCCAGTTTAACGACGTGGTGGTCGATGGAGCAGCAGATTCCCAAAGGGCTTCGGTTTCCACTTGTATGAAATTGGCGGTCGCAGCTTGACTGTTTGCCAACACGCCTTTAGACAGTTCTATCTCTCCTGCCTTGTATTGCTTTTCGACCCAATTTTTGAAGACGAAGCAGTCCTCAATGACATGACCTATCACTCTGTGATAGGGGTAATATTTAGGGTCGTCGGTCATATTCGCTTCTTACGGTTTCTTTAATTCTGGCAGTTGTAGATCGTTTCTTAGGGCATCTTTGAATATTTTACGGACTTTGTCCCTTCTGAAGGAATAGACGTTATCCAGCTTCTCTTTCAGTGGAGCTTCTCCTCCCTCTCCGAACACCGGCTTCCGAGACTGGTTGGCATTAGGCTCGCTCATCCCTCGCTTATTTCGGTTAGCCGAAGTGTTAAAGGATTCAGTATCGTCGGAACTTCCGCCTTTGCGATTATCGTCCTTTCGGTCTCTCTAAAACTTATTGCTATTTTGGGAGTCCGAGGAGGACTCCTGCTTTGAGCGCTCCAGCATCTGAACTTTCCTGGTCAGCTCTTGGAATGTTTTGAGACCCGCGGTGCATAGAAACAGGGCCATCCAATTGTTGAGATTTCCGACAAGGAGGCTGACAGATTGGTCCTGCTCTATCGGCGGTTCACATTTGACGGAGAGATTACGCCATCGGGTTATAAAATCCGCGTTGCTTTCGTTGTTCTTTGGCTTGGTCCTTACGAGGTCGGCAATGGTAATTTTATTACTGACACTCATGAACCTTTGTCAGAACAGAGATTCCATTTGGACGAAAGTAGTAACGGAGCCATCCGGTATGCTCGTGTACCATTCGAAAGCGACATCGGCCAGGTTATTAACGAACTGGCGGAGGAGAAGCGTATCATTTCCCCCAGTATTCCCGCATGAGGCTTTAAAGTAGGTGATGTGCTGATTCGCATTCCCCGTCCCATCGAATCTTCCGAATTTAGGGATGACATAGCAGCTAGGAAACTCAACCAGATCATACTGAGCGGGATATGGTCTCCCACTACTGCTGATATCTTTTTGCGCTTCGGCTTTGGCTAACTTTGTTGGCAACCAAATCCATGATTTGATCTTGAGTTAGCGGGCTACTGTCATCAGTAGCCAAGACATTTGCCAAGATAGGATGCGACTGGCTTTCGTGCGGTCCGCCCACCTTTGGATTTAGGGGAATACCCCGGGACACCGTTTCCCGGTCCATGAGCAGAGCCATGCGCTTGATTGGGCGGCTGAGAGGAAAGTTGGTCCGTGAGGACGATGTTTGTCAAGTCGTTAATTTTTGAGTAGAGCTTGGCCATCTCCTTATCTTTGTTTCTGAGCTGCTTTCGGAGCTCTTGGCGAAGTTGCTGCTCTGTGGTCTTAGGATGGAAAGTTGGCTCATCTTCACTTTCCGAGCCCGACTCCTCATGAATTGAGGGCTCTCTCTGCTTATCAGCCTCACTTGAAGGGTTTTCATTACCTTCCAGAGGAGGCTGGTCTTGGAAAGTGGCAGCCACATTCGTGCCAGATAAGATTTGAGATGTGGTGGCCCCGTCCTTGCTCTTGCTGCGCATGCCCACCATGCAGACAGTGTGGACCACATATCCTAACCCTTTTGTTGGCTCTATATCTGAGCCTTTTCTATCTTAGCTTCTCGATCTTGAGGGCTTGATGGGCATCCATCATTCAGGAAGCCATCGTGGGTCGATTAACAGGGAGCTTAGAGAGGACACCCAATCGAGTAGTTGTTAGGAGCACCGCCGGAGCTTGCTCGAGACGCCTTGTTGCTTTGTTGGTGTTGATGGCCTTGCCCCCAGCTGGAGCGGAGGAAAGCCGTTCAACCACCGACTTGCGTTTGGGTAGTGGTGCCTTCGAGACCACCACATTTGGCCTTTTTCCTTTCGAGGTCAGTTTGTCTGTTACCGGAGCTTAAGGAGATGGGATGGTGCTAGCTGGCATGAACAGAATAGAGTCAAATGGTAGCAGCGGCTCCTCCCACTAGCGCCCGAGACTGACCGGGAGGACCGTCCTGGTGTCCATCTTCATCGTGTAGGAGATGGGAGTTGTGCTGAGAGCTGAGACTGTCCTTGGAGATATTTTATTGCGTCCGAGGATTGCAATCGGAAATTGTTAATCTGCACAAAGAAGCATGACTTCAGTACAGGCAATCAATGTATATGTTGATTGAGCTTGCATGAACATTTAACTCGAAACATGGGAGGAGAGATTTGTCCCACCGGGCGTGCCAGAATCTATAGGGTGTTTTTCGTCACCCCATCGAGATGGGAATACTCGTGCGCTTGTCAGGTGCATTACAGATTCCCCTTGCCTAGGGTAGGCTGGGGTTTATTGATTGTGGGGATCCGAATTTCCGGCATCCGCGGACTAAGCTGTCGTTAATTACTCCTCGCCTTTGGAGCGAGAGAACCTCCGATTGACGGGTCAAACAGGTCGTGCGAACTCAATGTGCAGTGTTGTGTTTTGAAGAGGTTTTGGATATATCGGGGGCTCCGGAGTGTTTTTACGGGGGTCCCGCTACCGGGATAGCGGGCTGGGGGTCAAGGGGACTAGCAGCCTCCTTGCGGGGTGCGGGGCAGCACCCCGTTAGAAATTTTTTTCTAACGGGAACAGTGTTGTGGAGTATGTGTGTGTGTGTGTATACACATATATATATATAAAAAGGAAAGGCATCCAAAAGATGCGTGGGAGAAGGTGCCAGCGCCCCATGTGCGCCGTTAGAAATTTTTTTTAACGGGAACAGTGTTGTGGAGTATGTGTGTGTGTGTGTGTATACACACATATATAAAAAAAAAAAAGGCATCCAAAAGATGCGTGGTAGAAGACGCCAGCGCCCTACGTGCGCGGCACGCGGACGCTGGACGTAAGGCACTAGCGGAAAGTAAAGAGGGGGGATCGGCCCCCGTACCGAGAGTTGTACTCCAATTGACTTTTGGGAGTTAAACTCCTTAAAAAAAGATGTATTATTATTGTCAATTTATTCTTATGAAGTTAAACTCCCAGAAACTTTGATTTGTGGAGCTAAATTCCAAGAAATCTTTATAAATGCTCAAGTGGACCCCTTTCTTCTCCCTTGAGACTTGGATCTTTCCCAAAATGGGATCTCTGAAGATGGGTCTCCTTCTTCCTCTTCTGTCGGCCGGATCTTGGAGAACAAGAGGGGGTGGGATTTAAAAATCTCCCATTTTTAAGATCTAATGGAAGATCTGAGCTCCTCTTTGTGGGTTTTGTGGTGAAAAACTATTTATTTTTTTGGAAGGAAGAGTAAAACTCTTGATTTAATTCAAAAAGGGAAAGAAGGTTTAGAATCTTGAGGAAGGAGAAGGAGTCACAAAAACCCTTGAGTTTTTAGAGAATGAAAAGTTTTTTTTTTATTTCAACATCATGTTGCCTTCTATAGGCTTATAAATTTATACATAGCCATTTAGGCTTTACAAAATGGCATTTTTCTCATCCCATACCTCATGTACTCATTTCTTTTTCACATAAGCCATGAGCTTTACAGAAATTTGGCTTTATGCCCATTTTCTTAAATTCATGTATAAAAAATTACATCAAAATTATTTATTACATGATATTTTATTTCGGCATGAAGGAGGCCGGCCGCTTCATGTTCGGGCTCGACTCGGGTATGGGCCTACTTGGTTTGGGGTTGACTTTGATTTTGATTTGGTCAACCGGAGTGTAAATTTTTACCCCAACAGCAGTCTAAATTTTCATCAAAATCGTCATTACACGAATTACCATTTTGATCGAGATAATTTATGGTTGGACTCTCATCCGTCCATAGTACGCGAGAACAATTGTTGGATGTTACCATATTCGTATCATGTGGTTGTTGGCGGATTCAAATATGAATATAGATAGTTATAAGAAATGAAAATCCGTATATTATAGATCGACTATCAAAAAGTTATAGGTTATGAAATATATATTAAAAGTTTTATGCACTTCTAAGATATATACTAAAAATAATGAATTGAATTATATAATATGAAAATTAACAAGAGAAGAGTACATGACAGTGCAAAGATAATCGTTGTCTGAAGGAGGATAGAGATCGACAACAATCAGTGATGATGACAGAAAGATTTTGGACAAAATCTTTCTAAATTTTAAATGCAATCAGTGATGACGGCATGAATTTTTAAATGCAATTTGTGATCCGTTGAATACATGCAATATGAAGAAATGTATAAAGACAGATATTTTTATGGAATTGTTTTGAGAGAGAATGAAGAAATTTTCTAAATTGTTTCGAAAGAATTTATGTTAAGCTTGATAAATTTTCCTGCAATAAAATTTAGTTCCGATTCGATCATCTATGCGAAAGCATATTTTTTGGGCAAATTCTCGGGCCCGTGCATGGCACGGGACACTTGCTTGTAATTATTATAATGCATATGGGCTTAAGACAGGTTTTGGAATTAGAAAAAATTCAACTGATAAATCTAGCACCGGGATTGTATTGGAACGATCCTCTGCTATTTTTCTCACACATGAACCGTACTTGCACCCCTCTAAACCGTTGGATCCCTTTCCTGGCCCCACCAAACCCTGGGCTCCATGTTTTACATTAATCTCGACTGTCAAAATTTCTGAGGAGGGAAAAAAATAGCAGAGGATCCGGATCCGAATTGTATTGGAAGGACCTTTGTATGTAACAAGGAGAGCTATAAGAAAAATGAAAATTCAAAACTCCATGCTACACGGACTGGTTGCTTCACGTAGATGAAGATAATTCGTAATGGGTCAAAGGGTTGGAAAGTTAGCCGGTTTGTTGAGCGCCACAATGGTCATGAGCTTACCATTCGATCGAAAGTATTAAATCATTGCTCTCATTAGCAGATTACCGGTCATGTAAAAAGTTTGATTTATGACTTAGATGATAAATAATAATAATAATAATAATAATAATAATAACAATATTTTATCTCATCTCCAAAGCAAGTATGCTATTTAATTATTTTATTTATCTATAACATTTATTGGTCAATAAGCTTATATATATTGAGAAACTAAATTCTGAAACCTTTTCAGTAAATAAGATTGTAGATTAATTTCATTCAATGAAACAACAAAAACTACAACTTCAAAAGTGAATGTGTTATTTTTTACGGTATGATATTTTTTTCAAACTCTCTCAAAAACAATTGTGGATTATCTATATCAAGTTATGACATCTCATTCACAATTTGAGATGTAATTGAGTCTTATTTCATATCTTAGAATTTTTCTTGTTAATTGCTACCATCATTCCAGGTTACTCATCCTTTTTTTCACACATGCACATTTATTAAGAAAGTATAACTTTTCTAAAATCGAAAATGTCATGAATAGGAAATCCATAATATAATCCTATAATAATCTTTATTAATTGAATTAGACTTTCGAGTGCATTGCTAATAAAAACCTAAATTGGATGTGTTTACTAAACGAGTGATTTTCTGATTACAATTGGTTTATATGAAGGATCCGTATTAAGTCCATTCCTGTTTACCATCGTGATGGATGAGCTTACTAGAACTATCTAAAATGAGGTATCTTGGTGTATGCTATTCACTGATGATATTGTTCTAGTAAATGAGACGAAAGCAGGGTTAATGCCAAATTGGAATTATGGAGGCAAACATTGGAATCTCGAGGTTCAGATTAAGCAGGTCCAAGCCAGCATATATGCATTGCAAATTTAGTAAACAGAGAAGTCAAAACCATATTGGTATAATATTGTAAGGGCAAGAGATATCACCGAGCGATCAGTTTAGATATCTAGGTTCCATCATCCAAAAGGATGGGGAGATCGATAGTGATGTTAACAAAAAATCCAAGCTGGTTGGTTGAAATAGAGGAGTGCAACATGGATTTTGTGTGATCGTAACTTTCCGTTAAAATTTAAAGGGAAGTTTTATCGGAGCGCTATTCGGCCTGCCTTATTATATGGTACAGAATGCTGGGCTCCTAAGAAGCATCATACACAGAAGATACACGTAGCGGAGATGCGCATGCTTCGTTGGATGTGCGGTAACACTAGAAAAGATAAGGTGCGAAATGAGGATATTCGTGCAAAAGTTGGTGTAGCGCCTGCGGATGAGAAGATGCGGAAAAACCGGCTAAGATGGTTTGGTCATGTGCGACGCAGACCTATAGAAGCACCAGTTCGAAGAATAGATACTCTCAATATGGACAATGGCAAAAGGGCAAAAGGGCAAAAGGGAGACCGAAGAAAACATGGATGTAGGTGATACAAAATGATATGGTTGCCAAAGGCCTCAATGGAAGTATATTGTTCGATAGGAGTGAGTGGAAGCGGGGGATTCATGTGCTGGACCCGGCGTGATTCGCATGTTGGTTCATGTAGCCTACCCCATATGCTAGGGATAAAAGGCTCAGTTGTTTTTGTTGTTGGTAATAAAAACCTAAAGCAAAACATACTTTTTGATATTTTAAAATGGCGATATTTTGAAATGACAGATAATTCGTGGAAATAAAAACCCTAATCTGCTTCAATCAATTCATTCTATTGATTTTCTTTCCCTTGATGAATCCAGCATATATATGAAGTGGGGTTCTCTTAATTATCACAAGTTTGTTTTTGCTTGGGAGTATTGCAGCTCCCACTGGCCATGCACAGATGAGGACATCAGAGCCAAGCACCATGCAGAGCTAGCTTCTGCAGATAATAATCAGAATGCTCTCACCTATCCACAAGGGGCCTACTAATTTGTACAATGCTTTGCCCAATTGCTTCTCTTTTTCTACTTTATATCCTGGTCATATATTTTTCCCTTCAAACCTTTAACTGTTTTTATCCAATCAACCCACACATTGCGTATCTACATGCATGCATGTGAGTGCACATGGGAGAGGATGAAGCATTTCTAGGAAGCTGTATGACTGTAATTTACAAATTTATTAAAAAATAATTAATCATTTTGTATTCAAACAATTTTATACTGTTTTTGCCCTTATTTGTTTTTGCCTTTCTTAGTAGTTAAATAAGGCGGACCGATAAGTTCATGTCAAATTTATCTTGAACAAGAAACCCGTAGAATTCTCATTCGACATTTTAGATAAAAAAAACGGGTTGTCGTGACACCGGAGGCAGAACTAGAAGGGCCATATTCTGCCCACCCAAACCTCAGGATAAAAAACTCAAATTCCGTGATTTTTGCTCCACAAATTAAAACCAGCCAATTCTTTAATTTTAGCACCAAATAACCTTACAAAATAGGATATATATATTCTTTGTTGCTAACTTTTTTACCCTATATTCAATATATACACCTATATTCAATATATACTTCATATCGCCTAAATATAAGTATCCTTTATAAAGTCTTAAATATCTCTTTTGATTTAGCATTTGCAAGTAAATCAAATTTGCATGAATATTAATTGTTTGGACCAAAAAGTTGAAAAACATATTGTTTTATGAACAACGGTTGTTTGAACGAATAATGAATTTTGTCCCCGCATAACTTGAAAACCAGCTGGTTCTGTTCCTGCATGACGCCGATGGATAAAATTTAGTAAGAGAGGGAAAATTCCCTAAAGCATAAGATTAGCTAATTCCTTTTCAATCTCAACCGTTTGTATCGAACCATATATATCCCACCATTTTTTTCAATAGCTCACTATTTGTATATGATACCATGAACGGTAGATAAAACTCTTTTTGTCTACAATATCTGTGGGCATCTTTTGTTTTGAGTCATATGCATTAGTTGTGCTTCCCATGTACTTCACGTCACATATGATAGAAATACAGTTCACATCCGATAGAAATACAATTACCCAATGGCTCTGTTTGGTTGCTTGACTGCAAAAATTGAATTCACAAAGTATTAAATTTGCAAAACCATGGATTTAGTATTCTCTTGTTTGTTTTGCACCAAATAGGTTGCGAAGCTTTGCAAATTTTCCATTCTCTTGTTTGGATGTACCAAAAGTGTTATGAATTCCCAAATAAGAATATGAAGGTACCCTTCTTATTATCGCTGCTGCATAAAACACAATTGGATCTTTTCATTATAAAATGGATCTCTCAATTAAGGGATTATTCTAAACTCTTTCTTCTTTTTTAATACTATTTAGTCCTTGCAATTGCCGGTGTTTTTGATTTTCTTCAATTCGGAGCAAATAAAAAATAGTACGTGGCACAAATCCAATCCATTTTCAAGTTATGCAAACCAAATATCAAATTTATAATTCCATATCGATTTGGGTTTCAAAACTTTTCAATCCATGCCAAATCTTGCAACAAAAGGACCCATTTAAATTGAATAAACTTTCGAGGGGGATTGATTTGTGAAAAAGATGATGAGAATAGATCAACAGTGTGATGGTCATGTCAAGTGCTTGGAAGTCTAATAAAGACAGTACCTCCTAATGAGGCAAGGTATGACCAAATTGACCATGGCACTATTTCTTGGGTCCTATCTTTGTCTTTTGGTGGTGTGACACTATGACTCTAGGTTAATCGATGAATATTCCAAAAAAGGAGCACACGTTAAAATTTTTAGCTAGGCCGTGTGTGTGTGTCTATATATATATATATATACAAAAGAGAAAAGACGCCGTAGGAGGGAATTTACTCCTATGGCGTCAAAAAAACACTCTTCATCGTGTTTTCCGACGATCGGAATACATCATCTTCATCGTTATCATTTTAGATGCGGGTACACCAAATTTCATATGATTCTACAACTTTTTCACCGTTGAAAAATATTACTTTTACATCACCTCTATATGTGTGTGTACGAGAATAATGGAGGAAAGATACCATAGGAGGGAATTTCCTCCTATGGTGTCGAAAAAACACATCCTCACATTGCTAAATCAACGGTGAAAAGGTTGTAGAATCACATGAAATTTGGTGTACTCATATCTTAGATGATAACGATGAAGATAATTCATTCCGATCGTCGGAAAACACGATGGAGAGAGTGTTTTTTCGACGCGGAGGAAATTCCCTTCCATGGCCTCTTTCCTCCGTTATTTATATGCACACACATATACAGAGATGATGTAAAAAGCAATATTTTTTATATTCCTCTCACAATCGAGGTTAAATCATGTTTGAAACAAGGATTCGTTAAACAGTTCACAAACCGACATACAAAGGTGATGTAAAAAAGCAATATTTTTTATATTCCTCTCATACACACACACACACACACGAAGATGTAAAAGCTATATTTTTTATATTCCTTTTTTTCTGCTGAACAATCAAGGTTAAATCATATTTTGAAACAAAAGATTCGTTTTAAACAGCTCACAAACTGGGGAGCATAAAGAGGCTTTCAATATAAGCAGGTTTCATCAAAAGACTCAAGACTTATGATGGGTTTATCCTATCTTATATCGTCTATCCATACACATCCTATAATTTCACCGACGTGGGACTATGTTGTCCACGTTCTCAATTTACACATTTTATTTAAAGAAGAACCAGTCCTTTCCATCTATTTCGATCAAAGTTAACAGTTTAATGGATCTTGGAGGCTGAATTTTTTTTTTTATATTGTACTTACATAAAAAACAACAAAGAATTCTTTAGGTATTTGAAGAACCCAAAAGGTAAAGTTGCATCATATCCAATGATTAAATAAATTTTACTCCTTCCTATCGAATAATTCAGTCGTATCACGCCATGAAGCATTTGTTAGAAATTAAACTTGTTTTCGGTTATAAAGAATTGAAGAGACATCGGTTATAAAAGGAAGAGATACCAATTAATGAATATGTTTAATGAAAGGATATGTAACGGTTATTGTAATCAATTGGTATTATGAAGAGTCATAATGAAGGGGCATGTAAACTCCTATATAAGGAGATGTTTTGTAAAGTTTTAAAAGAGCAAGGAAAATATAAGAATAGTTTATTGATACTTTCTCCATTCTCTATCCATTCTCTCCTCCAAACACATTCGGCTACATCGTAGACCGAACATAAAGTTGTGAAGATCCTAACAAAGTGGTATCAGAGCAAGGTTCGAAGAAAATGTCGAAGACAACACTCTCGTACAACGCCCCACGGCTCACCAAAGATAACTATGAAAATTGGAGCATCAAAATGAAGACTGTTTTGGGAGCAGTAGGCGCTTGGGATGTGGTGGTCCGAGGCTATGATCGGCCTCAAGATGAAGCTGCACTGACGGCAGCTCAGAGAACGACCCACGAAAAATTATTCGAGAAAGATTGTACCGCAAGATACTTTATCGAGCAAGGTGTCGATGATTTGACTTTCGAGAAAATTTCGGCTGCCACTAATGCAAAGCAACAGTGGGAGATACTTGAGAAAACCTTCCAAGGAGTCGAGAAGGTTAAAAAGGTACGCTTACAATCACTAAGGAGGGAGTTTGAATTGTTAAAAATGGAGGAGAATGAATCGGTGACTGACTATAATGCCCGAGTGCTTACGGTGGTCAACCAAATGAAGAGGAACGGAGAAAAAATGGAGGATGTAAGGGTGATAGAGAAAATTCTTCGGTCACTACCACCGAAGTTTGACTTCATTGTGTGTTCAATTGAAGAGTCAAAGAATCTTGAAGAAATAACGATAGATGAGTTGATGGGTTCACTAAAAGCCCACGAAGAACGGTTCGTGAAAAAGCAAGAACCGATTGAAAAATTACTACAAACACAAGTTAATTTGAAAGGTGATTCGGTTGAAAATGGTCAAAATGACCGAAATCGAGGAAATACACGCGGCCGAGAAAGAGGCCGTGGCCGAGGTCAATTCGGTCGAGGACAAGGTGGTCGAGGAGGTCAAAACAATGACGATAGAAGCCAAAGCCAAAATTTCGGCCGAGGACGATCGACTGGTGGAAGAGGGAGACCGAATGTTCAATGCTATAATTGCAAGAAATTCGGTCAGTACGCAGCAGACTGTTGGGGAAAAACAATCGAGGAAAAATCAAACTTTGTGGAGAAAGAAGATTACAATGACAATGTACTTCTGCTGGCTTTTAAAGGTGACGAAGAAAGTGCCGACACTTGGTATCTCGATACTGGTGCAAGTAATCATATGTGTGGCAAGCGAAACATGTTCGTAGACTTGGACGAATCGGTGAGTGGCCAAGTCACATTCGGTGACTGTTCAAAGGTACCAGTAAAAGGCAAAGGTAAAATTTTAATTCGACTGAAAGATGGATCACAAAAATATATTGAAAATGTGTATTATGTGCCGAATATGAAAAACAACATATTGAGTTTGGGACAACTCTTAGAAAAGAATTTCGATATTCATTTAAAGGATCGAACTCTTTTCTTAAGAGATAACCGAATGAAGTTGATAGCAAAAGTGCAGATGACGAAGAATCGGCTATTTCTATTGGATATCAAATATGGTGAAGCAAAGTGTCTAAAATCATCGGTGAAAGATTCGGCTCGGTTATGGCATATGAGGTATGGACATCTCAATTTCGGCGGACTAAACTTGTTGGCGAGGAAGAACATGGTCAAAGGTTTGCCGATTATGAATGAACCGAAAGAGTTATGTGAAGGGTGTTTACTTGGTAAACATCACCGAGCAAGTTTTCCAAAAGAAGCCGAGTTTAAAGCCAAGGAGCCATTACAACTTGTCCACACCGATGTATGTGGACCAATTACTCCAAATTCATTTGGTGGAAAAAGGTAAATTCTAACATTTATTGATGATTTCACAAGGAAAACATGGGTATATTTTCTAAAAAATAAATCGGAAGTTTTTGAAAATTTTAAAAGATTCAAAATGAATGTGGAAAAAGAAAGTGGGTTTTATTTGAAATCGGTCAGGTCAGACCGAGATGGAGAATTCACTTCAAATGAGTTTGAAAATTTTTGCAAAGAAAATGGGATTCGGCATTTCTTAACGGCCTCCTATTCACCACAACAAAATGGAGTGGCCGAACGAAAAAATAGAACCATATTAGACATGGTGAGATGTATGTTGAGTAGTAAAAATATGCCGAAGGAATTTTGGGCAGAAGCGGTTGCATGTGCTGTGTACATTCTAAACCGATGCCCAACCCAGAGTCTACAAAATGTAATACCGCAGGAGATGTGGCATGGTTATAAGCCGAATGTAAGTCACTTTAAAATTTTCGGGAGCATAGCATATGCTCATGTCCCCGAACAAAAGAAAGTAAAACTTGATGACCGAAGTTCTCGGTTGATTTTTATCGGTTATGATCTAAGAACCAAAGGCTACAAGCTGTTTGATCCAGTCAATAAGAAGGTCATTGTTAGCCGAGATGTCGAATTTGATGAAGAAAGCTCATGGAGTTGGAGCGATGAAGCCGAAAGCAGCAGACCGAATGAAGTGCTCGGTCAAGAAGAAAAGAAAAGAAATGAAGTCGAAGTTGATGTTCCATCGCCTGCAACAACACCTCGGTTCAATTCGCCTCAAGTCGGTTCTCCACAAACCGAAGCGTCGTCAAGTTCAACTCCACCAAGAAATCCAAGAACGAGGACTATGACCGAGTTATATGAGGTAACCGAAATGCAAAATAATCTAACATTATTTTGTTTGTTTGCCGAATGCGAGCCAATGAATTTTGAAGAAGCGGTCAAAGACCGAAGGTGGAAAGAAGCAATGGACGAAGAAATTAGTGCTATTGAGAGAAATGGAACTTGGGAGATCACCGAACTTCCCAAAGGCAAGAAACCCATAGGAGTGAAATGGGTGTACAAGGAGAAAAAGAACGCTAAGGGAGAAATCGAGCGATACAAGGCAAGGTTAGTGGTCAAAGGCTACAAACAACAAGCTGGCATTGATTATGATGAAGTTTTCTCACCAGTAGCGCGACTCGAGACAATTCGACTGATCATTGCTATGGCGGCTCAATTCAGTTGGAAGATATATCAATTGGATGTTAAATCGGCATTCCTCAATGGATATCTTGAAGAAGAAGTCTACATCGAGCAACCATTCGGTTATGAAAAGAAAGGACATGAGTCGAAAGTACTGAAGCTAAAGAAGGCTTTATATGGCCTGAAGCAGGCACCGAGAGCATGGAATAGTCGAATCGACATATACTTCCAAGCACACGGTTTCATGAAGTGTCCTTATGAGCATGCATTATACATAAAGAAGTCCGAAAAAGGTGATATTTTTATAGTATATTTATATGTGGATGATCTCATCTTCACAGGAAACAATCCACGTATGTTCGATGACTTCAAAAGCTCGATGGTTAAAGAATTTGAAATGACCGACATCGGTCAGATGGCATATTATTTGGGAATAGAGGTGAAGCAAAGACCGAATGGGATTTTCTTATCCCAAGAAGGATATGCTCGGTCGATTTTGAGAAAGTTCAATATGGAGCAAAGCAATTCGGTCAATACCCCAGTAGACTGCGGAACAAAATTATCAAAGTTCGATGAAGGGAGCAATGTGGACTCGACGCATTTTAAAAGCTTGGTAGGCAGTCTTCGGTATCTTACATGCACAAGACCGGATATTCTATATGGAGTCGGCTTGATCAGCCGATACATGGAAGAACCGAAATTGACACATTTATCAGCGGCGAAAAGGATATTGAGATATATCAAAGGTACACCAAATTTCGGTTTGTTCTATTCGAAATCTAACAATTTTGAATTATATGCATATACCGATAGCGATTGGGGAGGAGATATAGATGACCGGAAAAGTACGACAGGGTACATTTTCTTCATCGGTGAATCAGCATTTACTTGGTGTTCCAAGAAGCAACCGATAGTGACACTATCAACTTGTGAAGCCGAATACGTTGCTATATCGGCTGGAGTTTGCCATGCTATATGGCTAAGAAATCTGCTGAAAGATCTAAAGGTTGAACAGGAAGGACCTATGAGGATGTATGTGGACAACCAATCTGCTATAGCACTGGCGAAGAATCCAGTATTTCATGAACGAAGCAAGCACATTGATACTCGGTATCACTCTATCAGAGAACATGTGAGGAAGAAAGAGGTCGAACTCGTTCATGTCAAATCACAAGATCAACTGGCCGACATTTTTACAAAGCCCCTAAAATTTGAAGTGTTCGCAAAATTGCGAGGAAAGATCGGCATGGTAAAACAAGTTTAAGGGAGCATGTTAGAAATTAAACTTGTTTTCGGTTACAAAGAATTGAAAAGACATCGGTTATAAAAGGAAGGGATACCAACTCATGAATAGGTTTAATGAAAGGATATGTAACGGTTATTGTAATCAATTGGTATTATGAAGAGTCATAATGAAGGGGCATGTAAACTCCTATATAAGGAGATGTTTTGTAAAGTTTTAAAAGAGCAAGGAAAATATAAGAATAGTTTATTGATACTTTCTCCATTCTCTATCCATTCTCTCCTCCAAACACATTCGGCTACATCGTACACCGATCATAAAGTTGTGAAGATCCTAACAGCATTGGGCAACAATATCAGCCAACATAAATGTCGGGGTAAAACAGTATCTTTTTCCTAAATCCAACCAAAAAAGATGACCTCTCTCATCACATAGGATTCCCACTGCAAAAGCCACCATATTCAATTTCAACAGCAGCCTTGCTTTGCTGTTGTCATGGACCCCAAGTGATCCAAAACCACATGATAATTATGAATCATTATATAAGGCTCTACCTTTGTCCTGTGCTTTACACCTTATCTTTTTACCATTCCACAGTTTTAATTAATAGCAGATGGTTTCTCTACTTTGACCCGTGTTCAGGGTGACTGCTATCATTTTAGCCGCCGCTATTGCTGCTTTTGAAGAGGGCAGAAGGATTGGTGATGAGATGCGTGGTTGGATGTTCTCAGAGCACCAAAATAGAACCAAACAAATAGCAGCCATCCCACTTCGTTCCCAACCTCATTATCACCAAGAACTCTCTCAAGCTTGAAAAGATGAGCAAAAATGAAGAAAGAAACCGGTATCTCTGTTGAAGGCCGACCCGTTATCACATGAAGAAATGACATATATTACGCATTGGGATTGACTGCTTAATAACTTTTGAAAGCCACCATCTTTGGTTAGAATGGCTGGGTCATGCAATCACGCCGAGCTCGCTGCGGCCAACCGTCATCCAAAGATAAACTAATGAGTTTATCAAATGTATCGAAGTATTCTCTTTGTTCCTCAAATATTTAGCAATCTAGAGGATGAGGGTATTAGTCATAAAGAGAAGCCAACTACTATCAAGCAGACCAGAGTAAGCAAGTATTAGCAAGTTATACACAGAATATATAATTGCAGCATAAGAGTCGTCCTGGAGTTTAGGTTATAATAATTGCAGAGATAATGCAAGAAAAGAATATATAAATAAACAAACTACAAATCTACTGATCAACAGAACTCATTGTATATATGTTTACAATGCAAATGTTGATCACTTGGGCCAAATCAATTCCCATCTGTTCTCTGGTCTTTGGGCATCATCATCACATTAGAATTGGCAAAATGAGGATGATGCAAGCCAAGATATGAGTAGAGCAACCAGAAATAAGATTTTTGGAAGGAGAGGACTTGGTCTTTGGTGAGGGAGATGCATTCCCCATGGCAAGGTTCGCAAGCCAAGAGCCATCCTCCAACATCACCCCTTGTCCTTGGTCTCCGCCGCCGCCGCCTCCTTCTCCTTCCTCCATTGTCATTGTTGTCGGCGTAGGAATGCTATTACTTGAAGGATCTGATGTTGAAGTTGTTGACTTTTGACTGTATTTTCCGCGAACATATATAATTGAAACAAAAAAATGTAGTTTAGAAGCAATTGTTTTTCTCCTCATCAGTTGCTAGCATTTTTCCCCATTCCGATTCCGATTTATGTTTTGAAAGAACAAAACAAAAGCATTTTTTTATTTTTCCCTTTTTTGTTAAAAGAAAAAGAAAAAGAAAAAGGCAAATAACACTAGATCTCCAATCAATTCTTCTCCCTTATTTTTCACTTTCACCTTCACCTTCAGCTTCACCTTCACCTTATCCTATTTCTTTTTATACCATTTTGGAGTTTAGATCTTACTTCTATCACATTCAAACCCAGAATTTCTTTTCTTTTCTTCAAAAAAATAACCAGCACAGTATAACAAATTAACATCATTGGTATCGTATTGAATGAAGTTATGTTTCATTTCTTTAATTAACAAAGCTCGTAAATTGTCACTATATATATATATATTTAAATACGTACCTTGGAGTCGAGTCCGGGCAAAACGTAACGGTGTAATCACCGCCGGCGCACGTGAACGTGCTCGTGGCGTCGTCGTAAGCGTAACTATACGAACTCGGGCACGCCGTCTTAAACATCTCGGAGTACACCGACGGCCGACACGTGGCCGGACTCGAGTAATCCCCGCTACAACAGAACTCAGGTTTCCCAAACGCCTCGCATGCGCTCCTACAGCCTTCCCCGTCCCCGACCCTAAGCTCGGCCGGACACCGCCGGTTCAGGTCGACCAAACAGCCGGTCGAACCGCACCCGACCGAACCGGGCTCGACCGCCACTGGCAGATTGAACCCGTCCACAAGGCTGACGTCATAGAAGTCCAGGCCTGACGTGGGGCCGGATAGGGTGAACTCCGCCAGCGTGGCGGGTGGGACCGCGCCTAAACCGTTGCATTCGATTTGGTTCGAGCCGCAGTCGCCGGTCGAGCATGAGCCTAAACCGGTCGAGTCGAAGGTGCAGCCGGTTCGGGCCCAGAAGCGGCCGGACCAGCCGGTGGGGGCTTGGATGGAGCGGGTCTGGGCGGGCTGGAGCTCGAACCCGGTTGGGGTTAGTGCTGCGGATCCGGCGTTGGTGAGGGTCCCGGGCCAGATTGGGACGTCGCATTTGTTGATGAATGTGAATGTGGTGCTCTGAGCTTTGTCAAATTTGTTAATGAAGAAGAAGAAGAAGAGGAGGAGGAGGAGAGAGAGAAATGGTGCCATGAGAGAGAATGATGATGAAGAGAGAGAAATTAAGGGTGAGACCCATAAAGTAAAGGAGAGGGCAGTGAGGGGAGAGGGGGAACCTAGATATTGGGAATGTGTTTGTATATATTATTGGGGTATTTTGTTTGATTGTTACTTTTTATTAAGTTAGTTTATGCATTTTGTGATCATTGATTTAGAATTGGGTCCATAGTGATTTGCTTTTCTTTTCTTTTCTTTTAAAAAAAAAAAATAAATCTAGCTTAATTATTTGGTTGAAGGCATAAAGGGTGTGCTTTCATTTGATGTTTGGTGAGAAAAAAGGTTTAGGAAGGAGTGAATAGTATTGGGGTGTTATGAGTTTTTTTCCCTTCCCAATTTCAATTTATATAGGCACAATAACAAAATCTAAACATTATCTGATTAGGTGTAGCCATAGTCACATAATTCGCGAATTATTCGCCGAATTCGCGAATAATTCGCGAATTTTTGATCAAACGAATTATTCGCCGAATTATTCGCCATTGCCGAACTGGCCGAATAATTCGCGAATTATTCGCGAATAATTCGCGAATTATTCCCGAATTATGTGAAAAAACAGCGAATAATTCAAAAAACTGCAAATAATTCACAAAATCAAAACCTAACGTCTCATATATTAATTTATTGCTCGAAATCCTTTCCGAACATTTCCCGAACACTTACCGAATCTTTCCCGAATACCTGCCGATTTTTTCCGAATAGTTCTCCGAATCCGAATTTTCGACCTCGCCGAATTATTCCCGAACGGCGAATTTGTGACTATGGGTGTAGCTGCATCCTTCGAGCATCATGCTTAAATTGTTGGATTTTATCAGTATACAAAAGGTACAGATGGTCAGAGGGTGGATCCATGATAGACAAATATAATACTTGGATCCGAGAATTACGTATCAATATCTAGATGAAGGAGTAATTCAAAATGATTTTGTATATACCAAAACTGTCCTTATCCATATGCTTATCCATATACGCTGTCAGCTTGTACAACTGTCACAATACTAAAGACTTGCTTATAATATAGTCAGCGTCGTAGCCTAAATTATTCCTAAGTAAGGACGAAAACATCATGTCTGATAAAATGATTGTTCATCTATCTATGTTTTTTTGAGGCGTTGGATATTCTTTCGCAAAGTAGAATAAGATAAAATCCCAGAGTTTTTTGAAACTTCATAAATAAATTTGGATGGGCGGATGGAAAAAAGAGTTCCGGGTTTTTTGTAAAAGTTTTTGTATTAAAGTACTTCCATATGTTTTGAGAATTGCAGGGCTTTTACCTGGAGTGGGCCTTTTTTAATTATTTATATATAATTTACCTTGTCAAAACCAAAATTCTATTCGTTAAACCTTCTAAATCCCAACTCCCTCCCCAAAATAACGAGAGAGATGGTTGTGCTCATCAATGAAGGCGGAGATAATCTGAGATTATTGCTCAAATTCGTAGGTTCAACACTTTACCCTTTATTCTTCTAAAAATTTCCATGAATTTCTTGCTGCCCATTTATTTGGATTGCTATCCTCTGTTCAATATTCGACGAATGCTTTCGTTTTTAAAGGAAAAATGATTCAAATTTGGGAATTTTTTCCTACAGATCCTGTAGAATGATATGGTCTGTATTTGCTTAATTTGGTTATCTTAGACCCCTATTGAGTACGGTCCTGCATATGAATCAATTGAAATTGATACACAAAAGGAACTTTTACAGTTTTCAAGAACCTTTAATGCAATTGAATAACTCGCAATCATGCATAAATGTTGAAATTTTTGATCTATTTAGGACAAAGGAAACCCAAAATAATTCAGCGAAGAAAATTTATTCAGCTGCCTTCGACCCTATGTAGGCTTCAAAGACGTGAGATGGAGCTAGAGCTCTTATTCTGAATACACACTGTGCTGCATCGCTCATGTGATGGAAAATTCTTCTTTACAAGGTTTGCAATTTTTTTTTCCTATGAGCCCTTTACAAGCCCTTAAATGGCCTTTAAGATTTGTGCAAATCTATATTGGGATATAGATTTACACGAATCTCAAAGACAATCCAAAGACTCACAACGGGCTTGTAGAGAAATTTCTTTACAAGCCAAGAGAAGTTTTTCCATATGCGATACAAGCTTATTCTCTTTCAATTGAAATTACACAACATACAATGGTGTGTGTGTGTGTATAATGGAGAAAATTTGCTGGAGAGAATTTCCTTCTATATTGTTGAAAAAATATAACCTCCACAACTTTTTCGACACTCGGCATCCATTATCATCATCTTTACCATGTAAGATGTGGATACACCAAATGTCATATGATTCCATTACCTTTTCATCATTGATTTAGTGAGTGGAAAATTAATGGTTTACTGACAATAAAACTTTTTAGATTGCTAATTCAACGGTGAAATAGTGGTGGAATCGTATGAAATTTGGTGTATCCATATTTTATATGATAAAGATGATGACGTGTGCCTATCGTCCAAAAAAATTATGGAGGATATAGATTTTCGACACCGCCTTGTGAAAAAGCCTCGGCCCCTTTTCGTCATTATATATATATATATATATATATATATATATATATATATATAGAGAGAGAGAGAGAGAGAGAGAGAGGGAGGAAAGATGCTATAAGAGAGAATTTCCTCCTATGGCATCCAAAAAATACACCCTCCTGCTAGATATAGTGTTCTCAAGGCAATTATTGTAATTTCTTGCAGGCAATTATGGTAATTGAGAAAGAACCTATACGGATAGAACATTCTTGCTCGAGATGATAGTATGCTATCTGGTTTGTCTTTATTATTATGTGTACATTTTATTATGTGTCACTAACACGTAACGATAAAGCCCATAGGATTCTTTCTTGACCACCAGAATTATGATGGCGATCATATAAGTGAGAGCTGGATAGTCCATAAATACATCCTTAAATGTCTATTGTCGAAAGAGTATCGAGACCGCGCATCGATATTCTGGAGTAGACTAGTATATATGTTTCGAGACCTCGATGAGGGGCGGTGGCCGGTCTCATAAGCCATTGGTGTTGTGTCACCTAAGATAGCGTACATGTGCTCACTGGAGTTGAGTACACCTGATAAACTCGCTGAAAACTTGTAGATGGTATTATACCTATCGTTAGATAGCAGTTTTCTAGTGACATGAGTATATGTTAGTCTTTTGATCTTAGATCATCATTTGTCTCGTATGAGTTCTCACTGTACTTAGATTACTACCCTACCACGGCTCAAAGTAGTTGAGAGCAAACAAGTTTTAGTTGTGTACAGTCCTGAAGCACATGGAGGTAGTGAGCGATTGTCATGATTTCGTCTCTCCTGGTATAGAGAATCGATGTCGCGCTGTATTCAGTTGGCCATCGCCATAAGTCCGTGGCCAGGGCAGATGAGATTTACTGATTGGAGATCAATAGTTTCTCGGTTGATCATGAGTTTGAAACCGGCATGACTTATTGGGTTATTAGGGGTCTGACGTTATCCACCCTCTAAATCCGGTATGCGATAATCTTAGACGAAAAGAATGGACTGTACGGAGGTTTTCACATTCAGGCATAGTAGAGTACAAATGGACTTGATTGTCGACCTCCCTTTCGGCATATACCCGGGTAGCTGTTACGTACAGCTAGTGCCGCTGACGTACTTTTGGTTATAGATTTATCCAGTAACTCACTGTCAACGTATCATCGAGTTTTTAGATTCCCACATAGAGAGTTTTTCCGGTTCAGGCGATATGATGTAGACACTGTATGTTGGTATATGTAGGGGACCGATTAAATACGAGTACTGACTATACGGATTTTAATCGGACGGTTAATAATACTAGCCGGTTTAGGATTAAGCCGGATTATTAAATCAAGTTTTAATTTAATAATTCACACGCACACATATTAATATATATTCTAGTATTATGCTCACTATTCATTTTCTCTCTCTTTGTGTAACACCTTAGGATATATTTAGAGAATAATTATATTTAAATAATGGTTTTTAACAAGAAGTTTTCCAAATTGTGTTTTAAATATTTTTCCTAATTTAATAAATATTTTTCCAAAATTTTCCTAGGCTTGCACACACATGTGCATGTAAACTAGGGTTTTTAAATTGAGTTAATACCATGATTATTAACCATGGTGGGTTAATCATGGGATTAAGCCTTTTGGGTTTTAATTGGGTTAATTAGCTAATTAAAAGCTACTTTAATTTGAAATGTTTTAGGTGTTGACTTGTGAGAGAGAGGGAGGGTGCATCATGGCTCAAGCCATGCTTGCATTAAATGAAGAGAGAGAGGAGGGTTGACAATTGGACCTTGAGTGTTTCCTCTCATTTCTTTGCATTTCTCTCAAACTCTCACACACTCACACACACACTTACCTCTCAACCCCTCAGCTCCAGAACAAAGTAGCAGCAGCAAGCATTCAGCAGCACAGCAGCAAGCATTCAGCAGCAGCAGCAGAGGCCAGTAGCAGCAGCAGCAGAGATCAGCAGCAGCAACAGTGAGCACCAACAGCAACAACAGCAACTACAGCTTCTTCCCCTCATTTCTTCTGCTTCCTTCAGCTACCTAGGGTTAAGTGTGAGGTATATTTCCCAACTTGCTTCCCTAGTTTGCTTGGTTGGTGTAGATTTGCATCGATTAGTGGTTTCTAGTGCGTTTTAGTGCGATATGAGGCGTTTAGTAGGAATTTTGTGCTAATGTGGTGTGGTTTGGTTTCAGTAGGGTGTTAGTGGGTTATTGAGACCATGTTAACCTAGCTTAACCCCAATTGCACTAAAATACCACCAGTTTCCCTAGTTGATGCAAAATTCATCGTATTTGTGCAAATTTGAACTTTCTGGAACTGCTTTTGACCCGATGAGTTCTGAGTGAATTTGAGCAGACTGCAGTGTAGTGGTGATGTGCCGATACCCTAGATTTAACCCGACCCCCTAACGGCTACAGTAGGCCGCCAATTAATTCCTCCTGGCTGCAATTTGCGGCCAGATAGGTAGGGTTTGGGTTGGGGTTTGGTCCTGTAGGTGTCTGCTAGTGTGTGGAGTGTTGTTACATATATATTTTTGTAAGTTTAGTTCTGTGTAGAAATCTGGGACCTTATACCTGTTTTGCTGTTTTTCTAAACCTTCGCGACACGCGTGATACGTGAGTAGGTTTGGGGTTTCTGCGTATCGCGACGCGTCGGGGTAGTTTCAGGCGCGTGATCACACGTTTTAGCGTATCGCGCACACGCGCGATTGGTTGGCGACACGGGTTTCTAGTTGGACCGTAATGTCGCGTTTCTGTGAAATTGAGCTTATGTGTGATATATGTTATGTGATTCTAGGTTCGCAGGCCAGTGAGACGGACGCTGCGAAGAAGGGCAAACAAGTCGTCGGCTACACTTAGCGCGGGACTCGGTGAGTAGATTTCACATCTACGGGGATATCGCCCGCATGGCGTTATGCGTCAGGGCTGATAGGACCTTAGTATTATATATTGCATTTACCCCATGGACTGTCATTGCATATTGCATATCTCTGCTACGTGTTTATATATACATGCTTAGAACTGATAGAACACCGCACTATTACTAACGGTTTATGTTGCACGGGCACTATTTGCATGCTATACACACACCGTTAGTAATTTCCATGCCACACTCACCGTAGAGCTGCCATGATTATATTGTTATAGTTTATCTTACATATGATTGGTGATGATTTCCTGGACATTGGGAGCCGCATGACATCTTTAAAAACGGAAACTATTTTAAAAGCGGTTTTCCCCTTATACCCATACCATGGATTGATTTCTATTGTACCTCGCATCGGATTTACTATTGGTGTTGGATTTTCATGTGATTTCTGTTTTGAGGACCGTGGAAGTATTTAAGAAAAGATGCACTATTTTGAAAAACCCGGTACCTCGTGATATGATATTTTGGTGTGTCCACCACGCGTTTTCTCGGTGCTGAGACGTGTGCTTGAAACCCGATTCGAGGAGTGATGATCCGTCTGCGGGTTCGTGGTGGGCCCGGTATGGTTCCCCTCGGCGAGATGATCGATGGGTTTTGCCGATTGAGCCTGGAGGCGGGCGAGTACCTACCGGTGATTGGTTGGACCTGGCAGTTGTCCGGAGGATACTGGCCAGAGTCGAGAGATGGATGCGGGATGATCCGTACTGCCGGGGCCGAGGGCCGACACCGCAGACGGACCCCGTGGGGCCGATCCGGACTGACGGAGCCCGATATATGAGGATTTGCGTGTCGATGCTGGACACGAGTATTTTATGATATTTTGGGTGCCGATGTTGGGCACTCGTGATTTCTTAGAGATGTACAGGATTTGAGGGCCGATGGGTGTGCCGGCGCCTGAGTATATTTGGGATTTGGGTGCAGCCTGAGGCACCGTCTAGTGTTTTCCATGTTGACATATTTCATGTAGATGTTATTTATCCCACACTCAGTATTGATTTCTATATATCTCATCCTGTAGCATTTACCCGATAGAGCACTTGCATTACTATTGCATCCACTGTTTGGCATGCATTGATATCATCTGCTGGCATTAGTAGAGCCACGCTGTATGTGCATGCTCGCGATTACCCTTATATGTTATCTCTATTCACGAGTTGGCAACTCACCCCTGTTGTGCCACAGTATTTGCAGGTTGCCCTTGGGAGTAGTCACGGCTGCCTGTTACCGCATCTTTTGGCACAGATACCCTTTCTGAGGCGGGTTAGCCTTTTTGCTGATTAGGTGGGTTTTTGTACGGTATCTGTTATCATTCAGTTGTATATTGATGTATCTAGTATTCTCCATCTACCTTTCTGTATTGACTTAGAGACAGTTGTGAGGACGATATGTATGATTTTGGTACTCTGGTGTCGAGCTCGCATGTGAGCCGACTTTATGTTATGCAGTCTTACCTTTGCTATATTGTCCTTGCTTTACTGTGTATTCTTCGCTACGGCGTCGTATATCATATTGTGATGTTTATTTCATTCCACTTGTCATTTCTGTTACACCTTGCTTTTACCCGACTTATGGGACAAATGTTTAAAAAAGGAAATGTTGCCAAAATTATAAAAATTATAATTTTCGAACTTAAAAAGGATTTCTACTAAATAAATGGAAGTTTTACAGACATGCACGACTGTTTTTACAAAATGTTTTAATCACTCTTTATTTATTGGTTTTGATTTCTGGGTTCGGCTTACTTAGCCGCGTTGCGCCTGTAGACGTTGCGTGGTTAAGTGCCGGTCACGAGTTGAAACTCTCAGGTCGTGACACTTTGCTAGCCGTATTTTTATACGAATATGTGCAAATGTATTCGATACATATACCAGGGGTTGTATTTCGTATTTATACGGAATACTTCTAGAAGTAGGATACCTCATTTGTGATTTTTTAAGGAAATTCAAGTAAATGAGGTGGAGGGTGAGGTGTAAAGTATGAATGGTAGAGAAGGACAGACTCATTTTTCTTTTGAAAAATGTTATGACATATTTCATGGTTATGGTTGATATTTCCCTCACACCCTAGCCATTCAACACTTAGCTTAATTTTTTGTTGGCAAATACTTCACCTCTCATCTTCTTCCACCTTCTATGACAGCTCCCAAGAGTTTTGTTATGAGAGAAATTGATATGCGAAAAATTTGTACATCCCCCACACTCCATTTCTAGGAAGCTTGGAGTGTCGGTAGCTTCCTCAAAGTTCACTTTGGAGCGAAACTGGAGCTTTGATCGATTTCCCTTGGGTGGATCATCTTTCGCAAGGACAGTCGCTTTTCAATCACGTTCCGAGCTTGGAGGGGTTTTCCATGATCAGGTGGACACGCTACACAGTTTGTAGTCTCATAACTTGTGGTTAGATCTTGCTATTAGTGTCTAGTTTAGTCTTTGGAATGATTCTAAGGTTGTGGTTTCCTCGTGCTCGCTAAAAAATTTCGTTTGTAATTCGCTTCCACTGTAGACGCGAACGCTAGGGAACCTGTAACATTTTGAAACTTATTAACATTATTTTATAATTTAAATATGAGTATTATGTGTTTTACGGAAATAATACCGAGTATGGATTTGTGTTTTCCAGATTGACGTCCGTATGTATATTTATTTTTGGGAATTGGAAAATGAGAGATATTTTGAAAATGATAAGTATTTTGCATTTAGAAAATGATATTGTATTTTTATGATATTGTATTATGGCAGAGAGAGAGAGAGAGCCTATACCCTCTTACCCATACCCACACCCTCTCTCATCCTCTCATTACTCCCACCTCATTTCTCTCTCCTCTAAAATATCTCTTCCTCCCCTCCAAAAAAAATATCCCAACTCTGAAACAACCAAATCCAAACCAAAATCTTAGTTTTCCTCCACTAAAAATCCAAGTTTTATTCATCTAAACTCATCAAGACTTCAAGTTGAGCCACAACTTCCAAGAGCTTCAAGTGGACATGTTTAGAGCTGGGATTTCATCTTTTTCCAACTCAAATTGGTAAAGTTTTCCTTTTTAATCAAGTCTTTCAAGTTATGTAGCATTAATCATGGAAAAACTATATATTTAATATAAAAATGATATTTTTATTGGATTTGATCTTCTAAAATATTATTTTGAAGTGATCCACCAGTAGTGATGAGAATTAGTATGATTTACTTGGTGATTGTTAGGTCCCTAGTGCTCACGCCACATGACTTGTGGCGAAGGCAGAAGCGAAACAAAAATTTTAATGCGAGCACAAACGACCTTGCCACCGCCCCTTGTCGGCTTCTAGAAAAGTATACACCGGTCTACTCTAGAATATCGATGTCTAGTCTCGATACTCTCATGACTAAGGACATTTAAGGATGTGCTTATGGACTACCTAGTTCTCACTAGTATGATCGTCATCATAACTTTTGTAGTCAAGTAAAGATCTTACAGACTTTATCATTATGTATTAATGACACGTAATAACCAGTAAAACGTATACATATCAATGATAAAAACAAATCAGATAACATACTGTCATCTCGAGTAAGACTGTTTTACCTGTATTGATTCTCCTTCAATTATTATAACCGCTTACTTTCAATTACAATAATTTCCTTGAGACACCATAGCCAACAATCTCCCTATTGCTCTTAAGGCCAATTATTGCGGCATCGCATACCCACAGCTCGTGTGCTGTCGAATATCTAACTTCTCTACTAACAGCTTGTGTATTCGAGAAATGGCCTTAGTGAGTGGATACACTACAATACTTCTAATTTTCTCTCTCTATATCTCAATTTCGTAGTAATCATCTATCTCCCGAAATGAGCGATACCCTGCCTTAGAATTTGTCTGGATACCTGATGAGACCGAGTTCATAAATGAACAATTTTATCCAACAAATTTCTTAGGCTGTATAATCTGTTGTGTCAGCATTCTGCGCTATGACATCTCAGTATCTACTTGGAACACTTTTCAAAATACTGGACCTCAAAAGAGGGTAAACTAATAACTCTGACAGCCACTCTGTCATCCATACCATTTTGGAAGCCTAAACCGGTAACCACCTCCTACAGGATGCTTCCATTATCATACACCAAGAACATCCTGATACGTTCTTCACTGCTTCTTTTTGTTTCTCCAGGATTAATATTTGCTTACTACACTAAGTGCAAAAGCAACTTCTGGCCTGATACTTGACATCGCATAATTGACCCAATTGGCAAAGCAATTGGAGTGTCATTCATGTGAGTCCCTCTCTAAATCAGTCTGGAAGACTACTCTTTAGAGAGGGTGACTCCATCACTTGCGGGTAAATTACCATATTAGGAGTCATTCATTCTAAACCCTTTTAGAATGGTGTCCAAATTCCTAGATTGGGACACTTCCTAAATCTATATTTATCGATATAGATCTAGTCACCAGAATCTTTGAATATTATCCAGATTCTATATGGAGAAATATCCGTGACAACCAAACTTTGACCGATTGTAATATAAGAACATCACAGTTCCTATATCCGTAGTAAGTCATCCATGACATTATTCCCTACATCCTTCTTACAGATTCATCTATCATTTTGATGAAGTCAAATACCTTGACTTTCACATCAAAATAAATGATCCATCTCTACTATGCCTACTGTAAGGTGTTTTTCGTCACCCCATTGAGATGGGAATGCACGCGCTTGTCAAGTATGTACAGATTCTCCCTGCCTGGGGTAGGCTGGAGTTTATTGATTATGGGGATCCGAATCTCCGGCAGCCGCGGACTAAGCTGCCGTTAATTACCTCTCGCTTTTGAAGTGAGAAAACCTCCGATTGATGGGTCAAACTAGTCATGCGAACTTAGTATGGCATGTGCGTGTGTTGTGTTTTTAAGGGGTTTTGGACGTATCAGGGGCCTCGCAAAGTTTATGAGGGTCCTGCTACCCGGATAGTGGGCTAACGAGAGAGATATTTTTAGTGGGAAGTGTATGGAAAAAAAAGAAGGGTGAGTAGCGTCCTGAGGACTCGTGGACGCTGGGCGCCCGTGGGTCATATGCAAGGCGTATGAGCGCTGGGTGCTAGCGTCTCACGCGTCCGGCACGTGGGCGCTGGGCACCTGCAGAAAAAGAGGCTTAGCCCCGGGTCTGGAGTTAAACTCCCAAAAGGATTTTTATTATTTTTTTATTGTGGAGTTCAACTCCAAAAGAAATTTTATTATGGAGTTAAACTTCATGAAAAAGGGGCCTAGCGAGCCAATAACAGAGAAAAGGATGCTCCTGGAGCTTCATACAGAGAAGGAGGAAATAGACTGTTAGCAAGAACGAAAGAGTTTAAATGGAGTTAAACTCCTAAAAGAATTTTATTTATGGAGTTAGGCTCCAAAAGATTTTGAATGGCCTTCAAAAGATTTTGACAAATGGAGTTGAACTTCCAAAAATTCTCGGAGATGATCAAAAGGGACCCCTTTCTTCTCCCCTTAAGCCCTGGATCTTCTTTTGAGCCTTGCATTTTCCCAAAATGGGGTTTTTGGAGATGTGTCTCCTTCTTCCTCCTCTCCGTTGGCTCGATCTTGGAGAAAAGGGGGTGGGACTTAAAAATCTCCCATTTTGAAGATTTAATGGAAGATCCGAATTCTCCTTCAAGGGTTTTATGGTGAAAAACTATTTATTTTTGGAAAAAGAAGAGTTAAACTTTTGATTTAATTAAAAAAGAGGAAGAAGGTTTAGAATCTTGAGGAAGGAGAAGGGGGCACAGAAACACTAGTTTTTGAGGGAAATGAATTATTACCCTTCATTTCATTATTATGTTGCCTTATATAGGCTTGCAAATTTATACAGAACCTCTTGAGTTTTACAAAATGACATTTTGCCCATTCCATGCCTCATGTGCTTATTTTTTTTGCACACGAGCCACGGGCTTTACAAAAATTTGGCTTTTTGCCCATTTATTTTACATTAAGTATGAAAATTATATCAAACTTATTTATGACGTAATTTTCTTCTTGGCATGGGGGATGTCGGTCGCTTCGTGTTCGGGCTTGACTTGGGCATGGGCCAACTTGACCTGGTCTTGGGCCAATTGGCTTGGGGTTGGTTTTGACTTTGACTTGGTCAACCGAGGTGTAATTTTTGACCCCAACAAAGTGTCCCCATCAATAAATGCACACCGCACGCATGAGTTGTGTGCATGAAATTGCTGGATTTTCTTTCGCATAGTGTGCCTTGATTTGGTTCCCGTTTTGACAACGTGGTGATTGATGCTGCCTTTTTTACGACGTGGACGGTTGGTGCTGCCCTTTTAGCGACGTGGACGGTCGGTGCTTCCCTTTTAGTGACTTGGACGGTCGGTGCTGCCCTTTTTGCGACTTGGATGGTCGGTGCTGCCCTTTTTGCGATGTGGACGGTTGGTGTTGCCCTTTTAAAGATTTGGACGGTTGGTGCTGCCCTTGTTGTGACGTGGACGGTTGACACTACCCTTTTAGTGACTTGGAAGGTTGGTACCGCCTTTTTTGCGACATGGACGGTCGGTGCTGCCCTTTTTGCGACGTGGACGGTTGGTGCTGCCCTTTTTGCGATGTGGACGGTCAATGCTGCCCTTTTGCGATTTGGATCGTCGGTACTGCTCTTTTTGCGACGTAGACGGTCGGTGCTGCCCTTTTAGCGACTTGGATGGTCAGTGCTTCTGCGATTTGGACAGTCGGTGCTGCCCTTTTTGCAATATGAATGGTCGGTGCTGCCCTTTAAGCGACTTGGACGGTCGGTGCTTGACGTGTCTCCGAGACGGAGTGTCGTTGGTTGACATGTCCCCAAGGCGGAGTGTCTGTTTGACATTTTCCCGGTACGGAGTGTCGTTGGTTGACGCATCCCTTAGGTGGAGTGTTTGTTTTTGACATAGAGGTTGTTTTTGGAATTTGTTGGTTTGATTTGTATTGGAGAGGTTCCAATCTGTCCGGCGGGACTTTCGAGCTTGGAAGCGCTTCTCGGTGGGAATTTAGTTTCATTTGTCTGGTTCCTGCCTTGTTTGGCGGGAATTTTGAATTTGAAGCATTGCAGCGTAGGATTTGGAATTTGGATTTTTATTTAGCATTAGCATCGCTACAGGAATAATGCCAGGAGCGACTCATCATTTGCCGTTGGGAAAACTTGGGTTTTGGGTTTTGAGTCGGCAACAGCACCGTTAACACTGAAGCGTAATGCCAGGACTGACTCATCATTTGCCGTTGGGAAAACTTGAGATTTGGGTTTTGGGTCGGCATCAGCACCGCTAACACTAAAGCGTAATGCCAGGAGCGACTCATTATTTGCTATTGGGAAAACTTAGGATTTGGGTTTTGGGTCGGCATCAGCACCGCTAACACTAAAGCGTAATGCCAGGAGCATCAGTGTAGGGTTCCTAGGCACACTCAAGAGGTTCCACAAGGCATCAACCATGCCAAATTAAAATTTTCCGGTGCCGAGAAACCCTAAACTAGATCGTTAACTAGAGATTAGGCGAAAACAAATGCGAGTAAACAACTTTGCTACTAAGTGAATGGAAATACAACCTTTGTAGATCCGGTCCTCTACTTCCTTAGCTCCGTGACGATGTCCCTTCGCTGCGATCATCGGATCCCAGACTCTCGCGTCGGTTTCATCAGAGAAATAGGCGGGCTAAGTCGTCGACTTCGATGCCGAAAATGATCTATGTCGAGGCGACTCAAACTCAAGCTCCACCTTCACCAAGTCATGAAACTTGTGAAGAAAACACCATATACTACATGACAAGTGGTAGAGGATGAAGAAATAGAAAGTGGGTTCACTTTAGAATTGGATTTCTCACTCTTTTTATCATGACACCATTAGAGGTTGCAAGGTTTCTTCTTCTTGAAGAAGAAGAAGAAGGAAAAAGAATATGATAAGAAAATAAAATCAATTGATTTTATCATAATGCAATCTTAGGTTAGTTTAACTAGTGTAGAGACTAAACTAGGGTTAGGTGAATGGTTAGGTTAAGCAAAAGAAATAAAAATGGTCAAAGCTTCTTGAAGCTTCAAGGAAAAAACAAAAGAAGCAACCATTTCTTTTCTTGCTAAAATGAATAAATAAATAAAATAAATAATCAAGAAAAGATATCAAAACCCTAACCATTCACTTAAACATGGTTTAAAGTAAACATACACCCAAGTTTGCATGTATCATCAAACATGATACAATCTAGTGCACAAAACTATATCATATATACAATGTGCACATCAAGTGAGAAAATCCATCTTAAGTGAAACAATACTAGTTAATACAAAGTAATATATCAAATATATAATTATACATTAAATCATTAAATCAACACTTGATTTAATGATCCGGTCATACAGCATATAACCGACTAGTAGCAAGTGTATCAATGTATCGAATCAACACTTGATTCGGTAACCCGGCTATATCACATATAACCGACCAATGATACAAATCGAGAGAATAGAATACAATATCACATACTGGTATTATTCTCTTTCCCGCACATATCTCATATGCACTCCTATTTTGTTTCGCTTGAGCCAGGAAACCTCTGTGTAGGACTCTAAAGACTAGTCAATACGCCGGCAGTAGATGCTGATCATATCAAACACCTACAAGCCGCAAGCGGTCTGCTAAACGTAACGGCCATCCGGGTATTGAGCGATCAGAAGATCAACGAGCAAGCCAGCTCACACTTCTGTGAATCCAACCGGTAACACTTACCGTACAGTCCGGTCTGATCGCTTGATATGTCGCATATCTCGCCTAGGGGTGGTAAACGTCAGACCCCAGTAGGTCGATAAGTCGTGTTGATATGAGGTCTATAACAGTTCGAGAAATTACTGGTAACACTTACCAGTAAATCTCAGCAACCCTGGCCAGGGATTTCTGGTTATAGCCAATCGAACACAGCGCAACATCAACTTCCTATATCGGGAGAGACGAATCCCCTCCTATCGCTCATTGCCTCCATGTGATTCGGGACTGTACCCAAAAACCACCGTTTTGCATGCCCTCTTGGACGTGGTAAGGTGGAAATCAAAGCACTGTGGGAATCACACAAGACTCTATGACGATCTCGGGTCTACAGACTACCTGTACCAGTGTCACCAGAGAACTGCCATCTGACGTGAGGTATAATACCATATAGGAGTTCTCGGCGAGTCCGTCCGGTGTACCCAGTCTCCACTGAGCACCCGTATATCATCTCTGATGTCAAACACCAATGGATATGGGATCATCCATCACCCATCTGTATAGGTCGAGAAGGTATACGCTAGTCTACTCTGGTATATCGATGCCCCGTCTCGATACACCCATGACTAGGGACCTTGAAGGATGTACTTATGGACTACCATGTCCCCACTAGTATGATCCGCATCATAGTCCAGGTAGTCAAGTACACATCCAAAGGGCTTTACCAACATGTAACAGAGAGACAATCAGTGTACACGTTAAGGTAAAGAGCAACCAGATAGCATACTATCATGTCGAGCAAGAAAGTCCTCCCTATATATGTCCAAGCATCCACTACAATATACATCCTATGTATAGTAATGGCCTCTAGGGTATACATATAACTAACAATCTCCCACTTGCACTAGGGCCATCTGATAGCAGTGGTTGTAGTATCTCATACTCAACCATCCCATAAAAGTCTCTCTCTGGGAAAAGGCTTTTGTGAGTGGATCCGCCGTGTTGTCCTCTGAGTATACTCTCCTAACCTCGATCTCCTTGGAGATCAACTATCTCCATGATCAGGTGACACTGCCTTAGAATGTGTCTGGATCACTGATGGGACGGGCGTTCCTAGGTATAAACTACAACTCCATTGTCACACAATAGTAGGAACGAAGTTTATCTCATGAACTAATATACACCCAGACTTCCTCTTTGGTAGCATCTTTGGTAACGATGTATCTTGCCTTAATCGTCTAGTATGCCACGGTATCTAGCTTGGAACTCTTCCAACATACCGTCCCTCTACTGAGGGTAAAGACAATGCCTGTGACTGACATTCAGTCGTCCTTATCACTCTGGAATTTTTCCAGTGATTCTTCCCTGGATCGATTGATACCTTCTCACTACTACTAGTGAGAATCCTAACATCCAATTACATCTATCTCATAGATGAAAACTTAAGGATTATGAGGTATCATTTTGATCCTATATGGAGAATCCTTGTGATAAGCGGAGATTGATCGAGCGTAGCATAGGAAACTACTTTCCTATCAAGAGTATGTCATCCACGTACTCTACGAGTATCACCACCATACTCCCTACTACCTTTTTGTATATACAAGCTTCATCTACCATTTTGATGATGTCAAACTCGTTGACTAACTCATCAAAACAGATGTTCCAACTCCGCGATGCCTGTTTTATCACATAAAACATCTTGCACAAGTTTCCGCTGCTCCCATTGTCTACGAGGCTATCTGGCTGTGTACTTATAGACGCTCTCTTCCAAAACATCATTAAGAAAAGCAGTCATGACACCCAACCACCAGATATCGTAGTCATGGTATGTAACCGTGGCAAGTAGGATCTGGATGGACTTAAGCATAAATCTTTAGAAAAGGTTTCAACATAATCCATACCTGGTCAATGATGCAAACCTTTAACAAGTCTAGTTTTGAAAGTCTCAACTTTTTCATGTACACCAAGTAATCTTCTCAAGATATACTTGCTCCTGATGGGGATTTAACCCTTCAGATATAGCAACCAAAGTCCATACTTTGTTGGTGTATAAGGATTCCATCTCAGATCGCTAAGCATCCAGCCATTCTTACAGATTCCAACTCCTGATGGCCAGCTCAAAACTAGTTGGGTCATCATCTCATGATGCAATCCTTGCTCCCACTGTCATAGAGAAATCGAAGTATCTCTCAGGTGGGTGAGGAACCCTACTAGATCGGTGGAGAGCCTGAGGTTCGTCGGTGACTATTGAATCCTTTGGTTCTATCAAATCATCAGCTGTAGTTTGTATAGCTGGAACCATTCCAGTTCTACATAACTGACCTTGCCTCGAGCTTGTCCATATTTTGATTTTAGACATAGGCCGGACAACCCTAAATCTTAACTTACTTAAGAGATAGGCTCTTCCCATACCATATCTTATATGGAGTGGTAGGCACTGATTTGATTCGAACCCAATTCAATAGGTATGCAGCTTCTCAAGTGCATAACCCCCTAAAAGAAAATAGGAAACTCAACAGTACTCATCATAGAGCACACCATATCAAATAGGGTGTAATTGCTCCGCCCCGATACACCGTCGTGCTGTGGTGTATGCGGAGGAATAATGCTGAGAGAGAATCTCATTCTCCTTTAGAATAGTCCCAGAATTCTATGCACAAGTATTCTCCTCCCTGATCACATCAAAGGACATAATATTTATACCCGTATTGGTTCTCTACTTCTAGCTTATATTCTGTGAATATCTCAAAAGGTTCAGACTTGTGTTTCAACAGGAACATATGTCTGAATTTTGAGAGATCATCAGAGAATGTAATGAAGTAATGAAGTATAAAGAACCAGTCCTGGCATGTGTAGACAGGGGACCTTACATATATCATCATGTATCAGTCCCAAGAGTTTACTAACTCTTTCTCTGTTTCCAACAAACAGAGCGACGGTCATCTAATCTTTGTGACATGACTGGCAAGTTTCACAAGTTGTAAATTCAAACGAATTTAAATATACATCTAAATGTAACTTCAGCCAGTTGGGTCACATTGATATGACCTAATCTACAATACCTCAAGAAGGATTCGTTCATTTCTGAACTCTTCCTCTTGTGTGTGTTCTGTATACTAAGAACTGTAGTTTGATTTACAACATCAATGCTTTTAGATAACGTGCCTGAACCGATCAACATTTGATATAGGAAATGTTCAAAATATTATCTAACAATACAAAATTATATCCTTTCTTTACTAAATAAAGAGATTGATATGATTTTGTATATCAGGTACGGTATCTAATAGCATTTGTTCAGAATCAATGTACTGGTAATACAGGGTGACAGTGACCAACAAACTTGGCTGTAACACTTGCCCCATTTTCTGTCTCATGAAACTTATCACCCGTTCTCAGTTCTCTATCTTTCTGTAGCCCATGTAACGGATTACATTTGCGGGATCCTGATCCGGTATCTGATACCCAGGACGTAGAGGATACTGAGAAACAGTTCTTTGTAATGAACACACCCGAAGGAGATGCATCTCATGCACTTTCTTCATTTGGGCGGCATGGGAATCCTGGTATTCCCCTATTTCCAGCTCTGTCTTATAACAATTATAAGTTGGAGCGGGACCAACGTTCCCCAGCTCAGTATAACAAGTGAGTTCAGTCAATATATCCGTTTTATTATCTTGATTAAGGCGTGAAATGGTCGCTACCTGGAGAGAGAGAGAAGAAAACACTCAGCGTGCGCTCTTGCAAGAATATATTGGTTATTATTTTATCTAATCAGGATGACTCCCACTGTTTTTTTTATCAAATCTTTCTTCAAACCCTAAAAGGAAAGACTAACCGGGATTAATTACACGCTACAAGTTCGCCAATCTTTCAGCCAGGCCAGTGTCGGTACTTTGAGGGAGGTCCCCCGTGCTTTCGCACGAACCTAATTAATGTAAACCTCGTTTTCCCAGAGGCGTACCTTGTTAACACCTTTCTAGACACCTACTTGATCAGCTAATTGTAGCATGTAAAACTCTCCAGGAGTAACAATTACTCGCAGCGGGTATCAGGATCCAACTATCTCATAAAAGGTATGCAATCTCATTGCAAATTTCAACACTTGAAATTCCCGATAATATTTTACCCCTAACCTCCTATGACCTTGACAAAGGCCAACAAACCATAGGCTGCTAGTCAAGTTCAACCCGTCATTTTTTGATTGAATTAAACCCACCCGCATTGCCCTTGACAAAGGCCAACAAGGTCGCACGACTACCCTAACTCAATCTGCATCATATGCATAAGCAGATAAGCACTAGTCAGCTACCGCACACTATGCCTTGACAAAGGTCAACAAACGCAGCACGAATACTAACTACTACTTATCTGAAATGACGGAGGGCTACGACAGGTTTTTCTGAAAACCTATTGCGTAATGAACTTGATATCGTTGTAGAATCGAATGAATTTTAAATTGAGTGTTTTTTAGGCTTTTCCAGTTTTGCTAAAGGGGTCACTCCCGGTGAAGGGATCGTCGGCTCTTTCCTCATCGAATAAGGTGCAGGATATATCATATATACCGCTGTGCAAAACAAAAACTATAGAAGCAATCAAAAGACAAACCGAGGGTTGTAGCATCTGCCAGTTATTGCTAAAGGGGTCATTCCCGGTGAAGGGATCGTCGGCCCTTTCCTCGTCGAATGAGGTGCAGGATGTTCTACAAGGAACACCGCGATGCAAAATAAGAACTGTAACTACCTGTTTTTGAAAATTCGATTCCACAACATCTTTTAGGTTTCTTTTCTTTCATTAATCACATTAATGAAGTCCTATCATTTAAGTCACCTAAACATCACAGATAAATACGACGTACACTTATGCCATCCGCATTCGCTACGATGTCCCGTCTGCACCGTGAAGTTAGGTAACTAATGCCAGAGCGAGGCAGGGCTAGCACGGGTGTAAAACATAAGCAACGTCTATATAATATATCATATATACTATATACAATATCTATCTGAACATATCACATGATCAAATCACAGATAACGCAGCAGAAAACTATCATATGAAATATTGGATATACTAGGACGTCCGTATTTTATTTTGAGCCTGTATAAAACATGGATTCCACGGTCGTGATGAATAGCCAATCCCACACCCCTAGACCTCTACGAGAGTGGCATGCAACCCTACCAATTCTAGGGTTAGGAGACTCGGACTCGACTCCTTGAGATGGTCTCCCACTGGACCCTAGAACCCGGTTACTTTTGCTCCCCTCCTTGGGTCTATCCTAGTGCGGAAAAGTAAATAATATACAAATGGTGACATCTTCCGCAACCTGGAAGTGCCCCAATAAAAGAATATTACATACAAGTTTTTACATGAATGAAAATGAAAAAACACTCATCTCACATAAAACCCCCCGGCTATTCAAACATGACGATCCAATAGGACATATCCAGCAACACATAACATCACATGTCATCAACGTAAGTAAGTATGCATACACCGATCGTCGTTGACGTATAGCAATGAAAACCGGTGATACAACTACATACTACACTTACGGTCACAGAAAAGAAAGTGTAAAACTACAATAGTTGGAATCCGCAACCATCCTTAGACATCGCATGCCTAACCAAATGAATTCCTTAGACATCGCATGCCTAACAATTATAAACCCCACATTTTAGTCTCATTATCGAAAACTATTTTCAATATCAAGTCAGGCAATTCAACAAGATTCCCGACATTCTGATCGAATGCTCGTCGCAAACTTTAGTAGATGGCCGCACCCCCGATGCCGTCGACGAAGTGCACTAAGGCGGAACACCGCTGCCGCGAGCACCCGAACAGATGCTTTCGGCGATGGGATTCTCCTACAGTCACTTGGTCGGGGTTATAGGGTGTAGCTGTCAATTAAGTTTACCCGGCGAGTATCCGCGTACGCTACGTGATTGCGACGGACTTTTGATCGCATCAAAATTCCGTGGCAACCGATCAAGTGAGACTAAAGTGCTATGTTTATAACATTCATTCAGTTATCTCATAACTACTTATGGATTCCAAATATTGTATCACATTCCAGATAAATAGAAAATGTTAAACTTTCCGATCGAACAATCAAATACCCAATGTTTCCCGAAACAGCTCAACACTTGAAATAAGTTAAAAAACATCCACTTCATGCCTCAGTACCAACGGTCCAGCCGTAGAAGGGTCAAGCCAACGCCTCATATGTGGCACGCCGAACTAACCCAAAGCCTAAGGTTCAAAGGGCAGTTCAAGACGGTCACATAATCGAGTTAAGGTTTGCTGTCTTCTAGAGAGACCATCACGTTACTTGCACTACCTAGAACGTCATTAAACTACGAAAAAATCCAACAATTGGAAATTTCCCGGCAGGGAAAAAATGGGTATTTACATCCGGTCGAACTTTTTAATATATTCTATAATTACCCAGAAAAACACATAGACAAAATTTGATAATTCGATCGAATCTATGAACTCCCAATACAACCCAGAAAACTCAACTCTTGAGTAGAATTTAAAACCTCCCAGAAAACACAGCAACTGCAGAAAACAATTACTGTGCAAACCACGTGGCCTAACTCACCAGTATGGCCGCGGAACCACCGCGCAAGTAGGGGTGGGGCCGCGGTTCCGCGGCGCTTTGGTCGAGTTGGGGCCACGTATTGCATAGTAACTCATACAATTCCCTGCTGAATTTTTTGGATATTTTTAATTTGGAAAAATCCACTTTTTCAGAAAAAGTCCATAGAGGGTTGAAAATTAGGGTTTTGGGTTCGATCGGACTTCTAACATCGTCTACGCATCGCGTAAGGCTCTAGCTAAGCTCTGATACCACTGTAGGGTTCCTAGGTACACTCAAGAGGTTCCACAAGGTATCAACCATGCCAAATTAAAATTTTCCGGTGCCGAGAAACCCTAAACTAGATCGTTAACTAGAGATTAGGCGAAAACTATTGCGAGCAAACAACTTTGCTAATAAGCGAATGGAAATACAACCTTTGTAGATCCGGTCCTCCACTTCCTTAGCTCCGTGACGATGTCCCTTCGCTGCGATCATCGGATCCCGGACTCTCGCGTCGGTTTCATCGGAGAAATAGGCGGGCTAAATCGTTGACTTCGATGCCGAAAATGATCTACGTCGAGGCGACTCAAACTCAAGCTCCACCTTCACCAAGTCATGAAACTTGTGAAGAAAACACCCTATACTACATGGCAAGTGGTAGAGAATGAAGAAATAGGAAGTGGGTTCACTTTAGAATTGGATTTCTTACTCTTTTTATCATGACACCATTAGAGGTTGCAAGGTTTCTTCTTCTTGAAGAAGAAGAAGAAGAAGGAAAAAGAATATGATAAGAAAATAAAATCAATTGATTTTATCATAATGCAACCTTGGGTTAGTTTAACTAGTGTAGAGACTAAACTAGGCTTAGGTGAATGGTTAGCTTAAGCAAAAGAAACAAAAATGGTCAAAACTTCTTAAAACTTCTTGAAACTTCAAGGAAAAAACAAAAGAAGCAACCATTTCTTTTCTTGCTAAAATGAATAAATAAATAAAATAAATAATCAAGAAAAGATAACAAAACCCTAACCATTCACTTAAACATGGTTTAAAGTAAACATACACCCAAGTTTGCATGTATCATCAAATATGATACAATCTAGTGCACAAAACTATATCATATATACAATGTGCACATCAAGTGAGAAAATCCATCTTAAATGAACCAATACTAGTTAATGCAAAGTAATATATCAAATATATAATTATACATTAAATCATTAAAACAACACTTGATTTAATAATCCGGTCATACAACATATAACCGACTAGTAGCAAGTGTATCAATGTATCGAATCAACACATGATTCGGTAACCCGGCTATATCACATATAACCGACCAATGATACAAATCGCGAGAATAGAATACAGTATCACATACTGGTATTATTCTTGATCCCGCACATATCTCATATGCGCTCCTATTTCGTTTCGCTTGAGCCAGGAAACCTCTGTGTAGGACTTTAAAGACTCGTCAATACGCCGGCAGTAGATGATGATCATATCAAACACCCACAAGCCGCAAGCGGTCTGCTAAACGTAATGGCCACCCGGGTATTGAGCGATCGGAAGATCAACGAGCAAGCCCGCTCACACTCCTGTGAATCCAACCAGTAACACTTACCGCACAGTCCGGTCTGATCGCCTGATATGTCGCATATCTCGCCTAGGGGTGGTAAACGTCAGACCCCAGTAGCTCGATAAGTCGTGTCGATATGAGGTCTATAACAGTTCGAGAAACTACTGATAACACTTACCAGTAAATCTCAGCAACTCTGGCCAGGGATTTCCGGTTATAGCTAATCGAACACAGCGCAACATCAACTCCCTTTACCGGAAGAGACGAATCCCCTCCTATCGCTCATTGCCTCCATGTGATTCGGGACTGTACCCAAAAACCACTGTTTTGCACGCCTTCTTGGACGTGGTAAGGTGGAAATCAAAGCACTGTGGGAATCACACAAGACTCTATGACGATCTCGGGTCTACAGACTAACCTATACCAGTGTCACCAGAGAACTGCCATCTGACGTGAGGTATAATACCATCTGGGAGTTCTCGGTGAGTCCGTCCAGTGTACCTAGTCTCCACTGAGCACCCGTATATCATCTCTGATGTCAAACACCAATGGATATGGGATCATCCATCGCCTATCTGTATGGGTCGAGAAGGTATACGCTAGTCTACTCTGGTATATCGATGCCCCGTCTCGATACACCCACGACTAGGGACCTTGAATGATGTACTTATGGACTACCATGTCCCCACTAGTATGATCCGCATCATAGTCCAGGTAGTCAAGCACACATCCTAAGGGCTTTACCAACATGTAACAGAGAGACAATCAGTGTACACGTTAAGGTAAAGAACAACCAGATAGCATACTATCATGTCGAGCAAGAAAGTCCTCCCTATATATGTCCAAGCATCCACTACAATATACATCCTATGTATAGTAATGGCCTCTAGGGCATACATATAACTAACAATCAGCACTGCTAACACCGAAGCGTAATACCAGGAGCGGCTCATCATTTGCCGTTGCCTGTTGGGGAACGATGGCTTAAAAGACAGATTTAGATCCCTATCACCTAAGACTTTTCAATTTTATGAGCCATAAGGGTCTCATAAAATCATTTTCTCCCCACAAGTCGAGAGGATCTTGCGGGTGTATTTTCTCCCTAGGAATCGTGGGGATTCTTAAGTGTGTTGCTCCTTTGTGAGTCGTAAGGATATTACGCGAGGATTTTCTCCTCACAAAGTCGCGAGGACTTTGCGAGTGTATTTCGTCTATTTGCACGAGTTTGCGCCCTTTCGGGTTTTCACAAACTCGCTGGCAGTACTACTGTTTTTTACTCACGGAGCCCTTCCGGATTTTCATCCGTTCCTGTTTTGTTTTTGGACATACCTTTTCTCTCTTTTTCTCTCTCTCTCTCTTTTACATTGGTGGAGCTTCATCGCCGATGGGACTTTAAATGTGGTCTCGCTGGTAGGACTTGGGAGAGATAGGGGTCGTATATGCCCGTGAATTGTATATGGTTTTACACGATGTATGATTTGGACCGTAAGGCCGGTGTGCTCAATTCGTCTGTGACTTGGAGCATTCATGCGTAGTATTTCTTGAGATATCGGCCATTGATGATTGGTATGTGCCTTTCTCCCTCGGCACTTATTAGTTGGTAGGATCATCCGTCGAACACTTTCTCGATGATGTACGGCCTTTCCTAATTTGGTTCGAATTTTTGCTTGACATGTCGATTGGTGATGATCGGTCTTTTGAGGACTAACACCAATTCGCCCTTCTTGAAAGCACGTAGATGGATCGTCTTGTCATAGGCCCGTGACATTTGGGCTTGGTTCATTTAACACCTTAGAACGCGATGAGAGTTAATTAAGCGATATAATGCGGGTTTTAAATAAATTTAACCGATAATTATTTTCACATATTTTATTAGAATCAATTAATATATTTTTTAATTATTTTTGTACTTGCCCACACATGTGCATGTTAATCTAGGGTTAACGATGTGTTAACCATGCTTTGTTAGCCATGGCACCTTAACATATATATGTATATTTTTATTTTAAGTAAAAAGGGTTTTCTTTTAAAATGAAAAGAAAGGAATGGAGTAGAATAATGAGGCATGGGACAAGCATGGGGAACAAAGCATGGGGGGGAGGGCGCATTTAATGAGGAGAGAGAAAGAGCATGGCTCTCAAAAGCCATGTCTCATCTCACCCTCACCCTCTCTCATTATCCCTCAACACTCCCCCCCTCTCTCTCATTTTCTTCTTCTTCTTCTTCATGAAAAACCATCTCTTGAAAACTTTTTCTCCACAAACCTCAAACCTAAATCTTCATCAAATCTCACTAAACCCTTCACAAATCATGCTTAAGCCTTCTTATGATGTCTTGAAGCTTGATGGCTAAGGTTTCATCAAAGTTTGGTGAGGTATTGATGCTAAACCCTTATTTAGGCTCTAAGGAAGATTTTGTGCTAATTAGTTTCATTTTATACCATGTTGTTTTAAAATTAGTGTTAATATTGTGTTTTGGTTAAACTTGGAGTCTCTGTTGAATCTGCTATCGACCCAGGTATTTGTTTGGGATTGCCATCACAGAGAGCTAGTTTAGGGACCTAGAACCTACACCAAAAACCTGAGCCCTCCCCTCATCTTTTGGGCCGTAGATTTATTGTTTAGTTAGATAACGATTCCGGTACTAGTACGCATCATGATTTGCATCATGCATACATTGCTATAGTGATTTATCTCATATGATGTTTTGATAAGATTTCTGTTTCGTGGATTTGGGAAATTGCAAAGTACATTTTGAAAACTTGAAATATTTAAAAAGTGCAGTTTTCCCTTGATATGATAATTGTGTCCACCATGAGTTTTATCGGTTCTGAGCTATTCCAGTATCCAATTCGAGGAGGGGAACGAGTCGTCTGCGGGTACATGGTGGACCCGGTAAGGTACCCCGGGGCAAGAAGATTGTCAGGGGGAGCACTACCTACCGGCAACTATATGGAAACTTGACGGATATCCGGAAGATTCTGTTCGGAGGTATATGATAAGATGGATATAAGGGTTGATCAGAGTGACAGCGCATGAGATATTGGGATTTTGGATGTCGTTGATAAACACCGGATTTCTATGATTATGATTTATTGAGGACGACTCTGTTTTTATCCCATACTCAGGACTTTTATGATATACTTTGTACTCATAGTCATTGTATCTCGATGTAGTACCTTGATTTGGATTATGCTGCATCTCATATTATTGTACATATGCTATCATGACCGCATACGTAGAATTGGTTGTTTATCGTGCATGCATGTGATTACCTGTACGATATTATTTATTTCTCACGAGTTGGCAACTCACCCCCATTGTGCCACAGTGTTTGCAGGGTTGACCCTCAGTATAGTCATGACATGGCTCTTTATTGCATCATTTTCAGTGATACCGATGTTGTTGGGTGTGAGAGCTTTTGTAGGTGGGTTTTGTGAGGGTATCAATATACTTCTGCTTGTGCATCTTATTTTGTATCTAGTACTCTTCATCTACCACATATATGTATTTGACTTAGAGACGAGACTGAGAGATTCGGTATTTGTATATTATTTGTGCTTCTGGTTGTCGTGCTCGCATGAGCCGGCTTTTATTTCCTGCTGCGATGTTGTTTTACCTCTTATTATGCTATTTTCACTTCTTATTTGCTTATTTCTTCACTACGGCGTCGTATATTTACCTATTGTGGTTGTGTTCCGCCTTTAGGCGTGAGTTGCTCCCGTTTGGGATGCCTTTTATAGTCTATGTTTTGTACCCGTTTGGGGCTAGTTTTTACATAGGAGATGCTGCCGAAATTTTTAAGAAAATAAATTTAAGTTTTGAGATTTTTAACTTGAGATTTTAAATGTTTTCAACTAATATTTTATCACTCTATCTTTTCATGCTTTAGATTTCTGGGTTTTCGGCTTACTTGAATTATGTTACGCCTTTAGACGTTGCGTAATTTAAGTGCCGGCCGCGTTCCTAATTTGGGTCGTAACAGTACATCCCCAGATTTTACTGTATTGCAGCCTCTTTTTTTCGAGGGCGTCATGTTCTTCGAGCCGAAAGGGAACGTTTTCCTCCTCTGTCAAATTATGCTGTATGGTCATCCTGAGACTTGGAACTTCGACTTCGAGAGAGAGGATCACCTCCACTCTGAAGAGTAATGAGTATGGAGTGGACTGAGTTAGAGTGCGGTGCGTAGTATTATATGCCCACAACGCCTCGTGAAGTTTGAGATTCCAGTCTCTCTTGTTGGCTGAAGCATTTTTCTCAGGAGCTTGCATAGAGTTTTATTGAAGGTTTTGGCTAGCCTATTGGCCCCTTGATTATAGATGGAGGAATATCTCCAGTTTATCTTGTGCTGAGTAGCGAATCTTGAGATTTTGAAGCTCTTGAAAGAAGGCTCATTGTCAGAAATGGTTCTTTTAGGTGTACCGAAGCGGTATAGAATATTATGCCGGAAGAAGGTCAGAATATCTCCTGCCTTGACTTCTTTTAGCGGGACGGTTTCAGCCTATCTGGAGAAGTAGTCAGCTGCAGCCAATATGAAATGGTGTCCTTTGGATGACGGGGGATTAATTGGACTAACTATGTCGGTGCCCCAAATTTTGAAGGGCCATGACGCCATCGTAGGATGCAACGGATTGGGATGCTTGTGAATGAATTCATTATGAATTTTGCAGAGATGACATTTCTTTGCATGCTTTTCGCAATCCTTTATCATGGTAGGTCAGTAATACCCAAGACGTTTGATTTGAAGCCGTATTTTGGGGCTAGATTGGTGAGCTCCGCAGACGCCTGAGTGAAATTCTTTAATGACTTTTTGGGTTTCGGCCGATGACAAACACCTGAGCCAGAGTTGGTCATATGATCTGTGGTATAGCGTATTATTTACAAACACATATCGGTGGGCTCTTTTCTTCAACCGAACCCTCGCAGATTTTTCTTCGGGCAGCTTGTTGTATCGGAGGTACTCTATGAAGGGTTCTCTCCAATCGGGCTCGTCTTGAATGATCAGAGCTTCTTCGGCAGAATTGCTCTTTTGTTCTGCACTTTCCTCTTCTTTTAAAGAGACCGGGGGCAGAATTTGCCGGTTTCTGATTGTGATTAGAATTTCATCCATGTCGGGATTAGCCAGCTTTTTGGCTAAGCGAGCGAGTACATCGGCTTTTTCGTTCAACGCCCTAGGGATTCTCATTAGTTCAATGTGAGTGAACTGTTTTGCAAGTTCCACTACCCGTCTTCGGAATCGAGCTATTTCAGGCTTATATATCTTGTAGTCGCCGCTCACCTGGTTGATGACAAGCTGAAGGTTACCGTAAACTCGTAGCCAAACGATTTCTATTTCTATAGCGAGCTCCAGACCAGCTATCAGAGCTTCATACTCAGTTCCGTTGTTGGTGCGGGGACCAGTAAGAGCAAAGGAACGTCGTAAGGTTCCTCCTGATAGCGTGACGAACACCAATCCTATCCCTAATTTTATCTCCGGGACGCTTGATTTGCTGGAGGTCCTTATTGATAAGACTCAATCGAAGTAGATCTCCCAACATGGCTTATCATCCTCGAGGTGCAAAACTTGTTCGTCGGGTAACTCGCAATTGAGCCCATTCTTCTTTTCCACTGAGACGATGCATGCGATCCAATCCGTATATTTCTCTTCTCTGATGAAGCCGGCATCGATGAGTTTCTTAGTTTCATCGATGAACTTTTCTTCCAACTCCCTTCTCATTCTTCGCAGAGCTTGTTTGACTGGCTTGGCATCAGGAGATATAGCCAGCTTATGCACGACCACCTCAGGAGAGAGGCCAGGCATTTCTTTGTACGCTCACGCGAAGCAGTCGACGAACTCATCCAGCAGGGCGATTATCTGCTCTTTCATTCCTTCTGACAAGAGTGAGCTGATATAATTCAGCCTTAGATTATTGGGCGTTTCCAAATCAATCTCGGTTAGCTCGTCAATGGTTTCTTGTTCTCCATCTTCAAGCTCTTGAGGGGCTTCTTCTGGCTCAGCTAGCTCGCCATCGTTATTTGACCTTTCGTTGGCTTCACCAATATAGGTCATGTAGCATGCTCTGGCATCAGGTTGAATGAAACCTATACCACGTCTGTTTAGGATTCTTTCATCGATGAGTGCTCGGACCTGAGACGGATGCCACAAACCCTCATAAAACTTCATTTTGGAGTCTTTTTGATATAACCGACATCCACATTTTTTAAAATATTCCCGCATTTTAGGCGCATAATATCTGGGATTGAGGATGGCTCTTATGCCTCTTTCATAGGGAAGGCATGTGACAGACAAATCATCTGGGTGTACGACAGGATTTGACCCATAAAATAGGATGCCCTTCTGTCCACTTTTCCTTCTAGGAACGTAGAAAGTTTGCAGTTGGTTCACAGTAGAGATCGACAAAGCATCTAGCTCCTTGCATATCTATTCCAGCACCCTTGTGACGGCTAGAGACCCTTCCATAACTTCAAAGGTCTCTCTTAACTTCACTTTTTGCATGAGAGCCCAATTTGCACAGCTGTTGCAAGATGGATCCTCTTCTTTTGATTCTTCAGTGTCACTGCCTAAATAAGGGTAAATTTTGCTGTCGGATGAGCCTTCAATATCAGACTTGTCCGTATCTCTACCGAAATGAGGGCGAGTTTTACGGAAGGATGGACTTCCAGCCTCAGACTCATCAGTGTCACTGCCGAAATGCGGACGCACATGGGTTTTTTGCTTTTGAAAGTGACAGCCGACTTAGATTTGCTTTTGAGTTTCGGGGTCGTTCTGTCTTTATTTAGCCGTGGCTCAGCACTTTGGAGATTCACAAAGTACCGAGAATCTTCGTATACGAATGAAAGGATGTCCTCATCAATGCGTCTTTCTTTGCCATTTTTGGTATACTTCATGCACTGATGGAGAGTTGACGGAATGATGCCATAATCATGAAGCCACGGCTGTCCCAGCAGGATCTTATAGGACGTGTCGGCATCAATCACATATATCTTAGCTTCGGTTTGCAGATCCCCAAACCTGATCGGCAAAGCTATAGATCTCAGAACTTGCTAGCAGTTTTGATTGAAACCCTGGATGACAATCCTCTCCCTTGATGGTGTCAGACGTCCATTGATAATCTCTTTAGAGTCCGCAAGTTCATAATATTTACTGAGGACCCCAGATCAATCAATATGCAATTAATCTGATCTCCGTCACTGTACCATATCACATAAAGCAGTCGGTTGTGCTCAACTGTTCCCAGTAACAAGTCTACGTCCTTAAACATGACCGCGGTGGCATGCAGAGTGTACTGGGTTTCTTTTATATTAATTTCTGCAAAGCGATGCTGGTACTACTCGGGGTTTCGTAGAGCGTGAATGGGAACATCTCTAAGCTTTTCAGATAGGACCAAGTCATCGTAGATGCTCAAGAGAGACGGAAGCTTCCGGAGATGATCCAAGATATTATAGTCCACTAGGGAAGGACTCGAGTTTTCATGAGCTGGCTCTCCGCCATCTTCTTCATTAGCGACTTGTTTTTCCTTTCCTTTTGGGGCGTTACCCTGATTTGGCGGTAGAGCCCTGCCACTTCTGAGCTGGATTTGGTTGGCCTTCGTGGCGACATCCTCGTCCGCTTCAGGAGAACAAAGTTATTCCTCAGTGTCTCTACCAAGGTGGACGGCATAGCAGGTCACTATAGGGATCTCGTCATCGAAGTCATCTTCTGAATCTTCCAGAATCTCATCCGCTTCTATGGGGAAGAACTCCTTCAATTGAATTAGAGTTCTTTCCTTTTGTTTATAATCTTCAAGAGAATCGATATATTTTTGAATGGTCGATCTCCCTGCAGACTCTTTTTCGCTTTGAGCTGCACTTTTCTTCTTCTTGAGCTTTTTAGATTTTGATCTTGATTGAGCCAAAGTGGTAGCAGGAACGGTGGGCTCCTTCTGCCCCTCCCATTCTGTTTTGGGCTCTTTTTGAAGTAGCTTTAGCATCTTCTTCATTTTTTTGGACATGTGCATGCTCTATGGAGATTGCGAAGAGTCGGATTCATTTCTCGGGACAATGGATTTAGCATCTGCTCCTAAATGGCTTCAGTTTCTGTCTGTATAAAGTTAGTGGTTGCTGCTTGGTTGTTCATCAACACACTCTTGGATAGCTCGATCTCTTCGGTCTTGTATTGCTTTTCGACCTAGTCTTTGAAAATGTAGCAATCCTCGATCGCATGGCTCACTACTTTGTGGTACGAGCAATACAGGGGATTGTCGATCATTTTTGCTTCGTGAGGTCTCTTCGACTCCGGCAATTGTAAACCGTTGTTCAGGGCATCCTTGAATATCTTGCGGACCTTGTCCCTCCCAAAAGAGTAGAATTTGTTCTTTTTCTCTTCTAAGGAAGGCCCTTCTTATCCTAGCACTGACTTTCGGGACCAGTCTGTTTTTGACCCGCCCGCTTTTCTCTTATCTTAATTGTCAGACGCATTGAAGGCGTTGGACTTGTTAGAGCTCCCACTTTTACGGTTGTCGTCTTTTCTGCTCTTCCAAGACTTATCATCCTGAGAGTCCGGGGTATACTTTTACTTCGAGCGTTTCAACATTTGTACTCTCTTGGTCAGCTCTTGAAACGTCTTGAGGCCTGGTGTACATAAGAATGGGAGCATCCAATTGCTGAGGTTCATAATGAGGAGGCCGACAGACTGGTCCTGCTCTAGCGGCGATTCGCACTTGACAATGAGGTTGCGTCATCTGGCAATAAAGTCCGTGTTGTTTTCGTTTTTCCCCGGCTTGGTTCTCACGAGGTCAGCAATAGAGATTTTGTCACTAACACTCATGAATCATTGCCGAAACAGAGACTCCATTTACGCGAAAGTAGTGACGGACCTGTCTGGTATACTTTCATACCAGTTGAAAATGACACCAGTCAGGCTGTTGAAAAACCGACAAAGAAGGCGCGCATCATTATCCCCTGTATTTTCGAACGACACTTTAAAGTAGGCGACGTGCTGATTTGCGTTTACCGTCCCGTCAAATCTTTCGAACTTAGGAATGACGTAGCCGCTCGGGAACTCGATCAGATCGTATTGTGCGGGATATGGAAACCCATTACTACCAATTTCTTTCCGAGCTTCGGCTTCGTCCACCAATATTTTAACCTTGCTGGTGACCAAAGCCATTATCCGATCTTGTGTTAGCGGGATAGTGCTATTTGTGGCCAAGGCGTCCCCAGAAGCGGAATATAGTTGGCTTTCGTGCGGCTCACCCAATCTTGGACCCAAGGGGATAGGTATCGGTTGCTTCGGGTTGTCATCACCTGGCTCATGAGTAAAGACATGTGCCTGATTAGAAGGCACCCAAGCAATTTGATCCATGAGCTGCATCACAACATTTATCATGTCATCAATTTTTAGTAGAGCTTGGCCATCTCTTTATCTTTGCTCTTGAGATGTTTTTGAAGCTCTTGAAGCAGCTCTTGCTCTGCGGTCCTGGGACGGAAAGCCGACTCTTCCTTGCTTTTCGAGCTTGACTCCATATTGACTGAGGGGTCTCTCTGCCTATTGGCCTCATCGAGAGGGTTTTCATCATCCAGCGGAGGTGGCTGATCATGGAAAATGGCAATCACATTCAAACCAGATTGGGCTTGGGATGTGGTGGCCCCATCCTTGCTTTTGCTGCGCAAGTTATCGCTGGGACGTGTGCCCGTCATATAGACCGTATGGATAACATATCTAGCCGTCTTTTCATTATTCGCAGCTGATTTTGTGAACTGATGTTGTGGCCCTTCTTTTTCGGTAACGGGGAATCGACTGAAGGCGGCTGGCTTGACCGGGTTCTTGAATGGTGCTGGCGCTTTCTTTTTGGCTTTGCCATGCTGTTTTCAAGCGGCACAGAGGATCTGATAGACTCTTGAAGAGACAGTGTCATGCTTTCTCTGTTGGGGTTGGGATACGTCTCTTTGTAGCATCATTCGGACAACCGTCTTCCAGATTCTGGCGGTCATAGCGTTTTCTGATCCCACTTCAGAGATTCGAAGGAATTACTGACTTTTACGGCCGGCTCAGCCGTCGTCGCGGGGTGGCCCTGCTCTTGGAACCTCACAAGATTCCATTTGGCTGGAGTCTTGGCCCTCTTGTTGGCTCGATACCTGAGCCGCTTCTGTCTCAACTTTTTTGTTTAGAGCACTTGGCTGCCTACGGCTTTTCGGGAAGCCGCTGTAGACCGGGCGATGGAGGGCTTTGGAGATACGCTTGATTGTGCACTTGTTGGAGTCGTCACCTGAGCTCGTCCGCAACGTTTGATGATGCCCTTTGTATCAGAAGTCTTGCCCCCAGCTGGAGCACCAAAGAGTCATTCGGAGACCGTCTTAAGTTTGGGTTATGGTACCTTAGTGATCACAACGTTCGGTCTGTTACCCCTTGAGATCGGCTTGGCCGCCTGGTTTGCTAGGATTTCTGCCAGATGAGCGTTTCCAGCAGGGTAGATGATGACGGAACCAAATTGGCGAGGTGACTACTCCTATTACCGGTTGAGACTTGTAGGGAGAACCACGCTGGCATTGATTTTGACCATGTAGGGAGTCAGAGTTGTGTCAGAAACGAAACTCGTCTTGCGAGACATGATTGCTGAGTTCGAGATTGTGACTGAAAACTTGTTAACCTGTACACACAGAAAAAATGACTTCAGTACAGCCAATCGATATATATGTTGATTGAGTTTGCATGAACATTTAACCCGAAATATGCGAGGAGAAAAAAGGTCCCACCGGACGTGCCAGAATCTGTAGAGTGTTTTTCGTCATCCTATTGAAATGGGAATGCGCTAGCTTTCAGGAATGTACAGATTCCCCCTGCTTGGGGCAGGCTAGGGTTTATTGATTGTGGGGATCCGAATCTCCAGCAGTTGCGGACTAAGCTGCCGTTAATTACCCCTCACTTTTGAAGCGAGGGAACTTCCGATTGACGGGTAAAAATGGTCATGCGAACTCAATATGCCGTGTGCATGTGTTGTGTTTTGAAGGGTATTTGGACGTACCGAGGGCCTCGTAGAGTTTATGGGGGTCCCGCTGCCCGGATAGAGGGCTGGGGGTCAAGGGGGCTAGCAGCCCCTTTACGGGATGCGGGACAGCGCCCCGTGAGAAATTTTTTCCTAACAAGAGAGGTATTTTTAGTGGGAGATGTATGGAAAAAAAAGATGGGTGAGTAGCGTCCTAAGGACGTATGGACGCTGGGCGCCAGCGCCTTACATGCTCAGCATGTGGGTGCTTGGCACCTGCGGGTCACACGCAAGGTGCGTGGGCGTCGACGCCTCACACGCCCGGCACATGGGCGTTGGGACCCAGAGCCTCATGTGCCCGGCACATAGGCTATGTGCATAGCGTATGGGCGCCACCACCTCACGTGCCCAGCACGTGGGTGCTAGGGTGCCACCGCCTCATGCGCCCGACACGTGGGTGCGGGGCGCCTGTAGAAAATGGAGCCTAGCCTCAGGATCTGGAGTTAAACTCCCAAAAGTATTATTATTATTTTTTTATTGTGGAGTTCAACTACAAAAGAATTTTTATTATGGAGTTAAACCTTAAAAGATTTTAAATGAAGTTAAACTCCTAAAATGATTTTAATTGTGGAGTTAGAATCTAAAAGATTTTGAATGGAGTTAAACTCCGAAAGACTCCAAAAGATTTTGACAAATGGAGTCGAACTCCCAAAAATCTTCGGAGATGATCAAAGAGGACCCCTTTCTTCTCCTCTTTAGCCCTAGATCATCTTTCGAGACTTAGATTTTTCCAAAGTGGGATTTTTTGAGACGGGTCTCCTTCTTCCTCCTCTCTGTTGGCTGGATCTTAAAGAAAAAGGGGGTGAGACTTAAAAATTTTCCCTTTTGGAGATTTAATGGAAGATCCAAGTTCCGCTTCAAGGGTTTTATGGTGAAAAGCTATTTTTTTTTGGAAAAAGAAGAGTTAAACTCTTAATTTAATTCAAAAAGGGGAAGAAGGTTTAGAACTTTGAGAATGGAGGAGGCACATAAACCCTAGCTTTTGAAGGGGAATAAATTATTACCCTTTATCTCATCATCATGTTGCCTTTTATAGGCTTACAAATTTACACATAGCTCCTTAGGCTTTACAAAATGGCATTTTACCTATCCCATGCCTCATGTGCTTATTTGTTTTGCACATGAGCTATGAGCTTTACAAAAAATTGGTTTTTTGCCCATTTATTTTACATTAATGCATGAAAATTACATCAAACTTATTTATTACATAATTTTTTTCTTGGCATGGAGGAGGCCGGTCGCTTCGTGTTCGGGGTTGACTTAGGCATGGGCCCACTTGACCTAATTTTGGGCCCACTTGGCTTGGGGTTGGTTTTGACTTTGACTTGGTCAACCGGGGAGTAATTTTTGACCCCAACACCTGCTTTAGTTTATAAATAGACATAAGTATTTTGCACATCTTCCGCTACTCCCACTAACTACGACAACCCTCTGGGAGATTTATATACAAGCACAATTCTAAATTCTCATTGTTAGTTATATGTATGCCCTAGAGGCCATTACTATACATTGGATGTATATTGTAGTGGATGCTGGGACATATATAGGGAGGACTTTCTTGCTCGACATGATAGTATGCTATCTGGTTGCTCTTTACCTTAACGTGTACACAGATTGTCTCTCTGTTACATGTTGGTAAAGCCCTTAGGATGTGTACTTGACTACCTGGACTATGATGCGGATCATACTAGTGGGGACATGGTAGTCCATAAGTACATCTTTCAAAGTCCCTAGTCGTGGGTGTATCGAGATGGGGCATCGATATACCAGAGTAGACTAGCGTGTACCTTCTCGACCCATACAGATGGGCGATGGATGATCCCATATCCATTGGTGTTTGACATCGGAGATGATATACGGGTGCTCAGTAGAGACTGGGTACACTGGACGGACTCGCCGAGAACTCCCAGATGGTATTATACCTCACGTCAGATGGCAGTTCTCTGGTGACACTGGTACAGAGTAGTCTGTTGACCCGAGATCATCATAGAGTCTTGTGTGGTTCCCACTGTGCTTTGATTTCCATCTTACCACGTCCAAGAGGGCGTGCAAAACGGTGGTTTTTGGGTACAGTCCCGAGTCACATGGAGGCAATGAGCGATAGGAGGGGATTCGTCTCTCCCGGTATAGGGAGTTGATGTTGTGCTGTGTTCGATTGGCTATAACAGGAAATCCCTGGCCAGGGTTGCTGAGATTTACTGGTTAGTGTTACCAGTAGTTTCTCGAATTGTTATAGACCTCATATCGACACGACTTATCGAGCTATTGGGGTCTGACGTTTACCACCCCTAGGCAAGATATGCGACATATCAGATGATCAGACCGGACTGTACGGTAGTGTTACTGGTCGGATTCACTGGAGTGTGAGCGGGCTTGCTCGTCGATCTTCAGATCGCTCAATACCCGGGTGGCCGTTACGTTTAGCAGACCGCTTGCGGCTTGTGGGTGTTTGATATGATCATCATCTGCTGCCGGCGTATTGACGAGTCTTTAGAGTCCTACACAGAGCTTTCCTGGCTCAAGCGAAACGAAATAGGAGCGCATATGAGATATGTGCGGGACTGAGAATAATGCGCGTATGTGATACCGTATTTCATTCTCGCGATCAATGTGTCGGATGGTTGTATGCAATATAACCTAGTTATCGATTCAAGCGTTGAATCGATAAGCCGATACATTAAATACTAGTTGGTTGTGTGCGACATGACCGGATCATTGAATCAAGTGTTGATTTAATGATTTAATGCATAATTATATATTTGATATATTACTTTGCATTAACTAGTATTGGTTCACTTTAAATGGATTTTCTCACTTGGATTGTGCACATTGTATATGTGATATACATTTGTACATTTGATTGTATCATGTTTGATGATACATGATAGTTTGGTGTATGGATTAAACCATGGTTGGTCAATGGTTAGGGTTTCTTTTGCTTCATTTATTCATTTATTTATCCATTTTGTTTATTTTAGTAAAAGAAAATAATGAAGAGATAATGGTGGCTTTCTTTGTTTGTTTATGAACCTTCATGAAGGTTTGACCTAAGTAACCATTTTGTCTTCATGTCTTAACCCAACCATTCACTAACCCTTGTTAATTCTCTACACCTAACTATGGTTTGATTATAATAAGGATGATTTTCTTTTCTATTTTAAATTCTTATCATAACTTATCATCTTCTTCCTCTTCTTCTTCTTCATGAAGAAACCAAGCTCCATCAATGGTGATTGATGGAAATGAGTGAGAAATCCAATTCTAAAGTCTACCCACTTCCTTTTTCTTCATCCTCTACCTCTTGCCAAGTAGTAGAGTGTGTTTTCTTCACAAGTTTCTTGACTTGGTGAAGTCGGAGCTTGATTTAGCGATGCCTCGACGTAGATCATCTTCGGCATGGACATCGATGACCTAGCCCGTCCATTCTCCGATGAAGCCGACGCAAGAGCCCGGGACTTGTTATGGACAGCGAGGAGACTTCATTGCGGAGCTATGGAGGTGGAGAACCGGATCTACAAAGGTTGTATTTCCGATTCTTATAGTTAAGTGTTAACAAGTTACTTTGTTCGCCTAGAAATCTAGCCAACGATCCGCTCTAGGGTTTCCCGGCACCGTTTAAATTTGAAATTGGCATGTTCGATGCCTTGTGAGACCTCTTTAGGGTGCCTAGGAACCCTACAGTGGTATCAGAGCCTAGCTAGTGCCTTAAGCGAAGTCTAGACGGAATTTGAAGTCCGAACGAACCGAAAACCCAACCCGGAAAATGCTCTCCGTCCTTTTTCTAAAATCTGGGATTTTTCGAAAATAAAAATATGCAGAAAAATCAGCAGGGAATCCTAAGAATAACGGTGCAACACGAGTCCATAATTCCATCATTCCGCCGCGGTTCCGCGGCACGAGCATGGCTCGTGCGGCGGATCCGCGGCAGGTTTGTCATTTTGTGCGTCTAATTCTGCACAGTAATTCTTAGTTTTGTGTGCTGGTTTTCCTGGGAATTTTTAATATTTTTTCCAGAGTTGAATTTTCTGGGTTGATTTGGGGATTCGGTGTTTCGATCGGAGTATCAGATTTTGTCTATGTGGCTTTCCGGATAATTTTTTGAATATGTTAAAAAGTTCGACCGGATATAAATACCCACCTTTTCCCCTGTCAGGAAATTTCCAAGTGTTGGATTTTTCCGTGGTTTAACGACGTTCTAAGTAGTGCAAGTAATGCGATGGACCCTCTAGAAGACAACAAACCTTAACTCGATTATGTGACCGTCTTGAATTGCCCTTTGAACCTTCGGGTTTGGGGCAGTACGGCGTGCCACATGTGAGGCGTTGGCTTGACCCTTCTACGGCTGGACCGTTGGTACTGAGGCACGAACTGAATGTTGTTAGACTTATTTCATGTGTTGATCTGTATTGGGAAAACTTGGGTGTTCGAATGTTCGATCGGAAAGTTTAACATTTTCTATTTATCCGGAATGGGATACAATAATTGGAATTCATAAATTGTTATGAGATAACGGAATGAATATTATAAACGTAGCAGTTTAGTCTCACTTGATCGGTTGCCACGGAATTTTGATGCGATCAAAAGTCCGTCGCAATCACGTAGCGTACGCGGATATTCGCCGGATAAACTTAATAGACAGCCTCACTCCATAGCCCCGACCAAGTGACTGTAGGAGAACCCCGTCGCCGAAAGCATCCGTTTTGGTGCTCGCGGCAGCGGTGTTCCGCCTTGGTGCACTTCGTCGACGGTATCGGGGGTGCAGCCGCCTACTAAAGTTTGCGACGAGTATTTGATCAGGATGTTGGGAATCTTGTTGAATTGCCCGACTTGATATTGAAAAGAGTTTTCGATTTTGAGACTAAAATGCGGGGTTTATAATTGTTAGGCATGCGATGTCTAAGTAATTCATTTGGTCAGGCATGTGATGTCTGAGGTGGTTGCGGATTCCAACTGTTGTAGTTTTACACTTTCTTTTCTGTGACCGTAAGTGTAATATGTGATATCGCCGGTTTCGTTGCTATATGTCAACGACAATTGGGATGCGCATATTTACTTACGTTGATGACATGTGATGTTATGTGTTACTGGATATGTTATATTGGATCGTCGTGTTTGAATAGCCGGGGGTTTATATGTGAGATGAGTGTTTTTCATTTTCATTCATGTAAAAACTTGTATGTAATATTCTTTTATTGGGGCGCTTCCAGGTTGCGGAAGTTGTCACCTCTTGTATATTATTTACTTTTCCGCACTAGGATAGACCCAAGAAGGAGGCCACAAGTAACCGGGTTCTGGAGTCCAGTGGGAGACCAACTCGAGGAGTCGAGTCCAGGTCTCCTAACTCTAGAATTGGTAGGGTTGCTTGCCGCTCTCGTAGGGGTCTAGGGGTGTGGGTTTGGCTATTCATCGTGACCGTGGAATCCGTGTTTTATACTGGCTCGTATTGAAAACACGGACGTCCTAGTATATCCAATATTTCATATGATTCTTCTGCTGCGATATCTGTGATGTGATCATATGATGTTCTGTGATAGATACTTTATATAGTATATATGATATATTATATAGATGTTACTTATGTTTTACACCCGCGCTAGCCCTGCCCCGCTCTGTCGTTAGTTACCTAACCTAACGGTGCACGAGGGGACATCGAGGCGAATGCGGATGGCATAAGTGTACGTCGTATTTATCTGTGATGTTTAGGTAATTTAAATGATGGGACTTCATTAATGTGATTAATGAAAGTAAAAGAAACCTAAGATATTGTAGAATCGAATTTCAAAATAAAACAGGTAGCTACAGTTCTTGCTTTGCACAGCGGTATATATGATATATCCTGCACCTTATTCGATAGGGAAAGGACCGAGATCCCTTCACCGGGAGTGACTCCTTTAGCAATAACTGACAGATGCTACACACTCGGTTTGTCTTTTGATTGCTTTTAAGAGTTTTTGCTTTGCACAGTGATATATATGATATATCCCGCATCTCATTCGACGAGGAAAGGACCGACGATCCCTTCACCGGGAGTGACTCCTTTAGCAAAACTAGAAAAGCCTCAAAAGCACTCCATTTTAAAATCATTTGATTCTACAGCGATATCAAGTTCATTACGCAATAGGTTTTCAGAAAAACCTGTCGTAGCCCTCCGTCATTTCAGATACGTACTAGTTAGTATTCGTGCTGCGGTTGTTTGGCCTCCGTCAAGGCGTAGTGTACGGTAGCTAACTAGTGCTTATCTGCTAGCATATGATACGATTGGATTATGGTATTCGTACGGCGTTGTTTGGCCTCCGTCAAGGGTCGTGCGGGTGGATTTAATTCAATCAGGAAATGACGGGTTGAACTTGACTAGCGGACTATGGGTTGTTTGGCCTCCGTCAAGGTCATAGCGAGCTAGGGGCAAAACATTATCGGGAATTTCAAGTGTTGAAATTTGCAATGAGATTGCATACCTTCTATGAGATAGTTGGATCCCGATACCCGCTGCGAGTAAGAGTTACTCCTGGGAGAGTTTTATACATTACAATTAGCTGATCAAGTAGGTGTCTAGAAAGGTGTCAACAGGGTTACGCCTCTGGGAAAACGAGGTTTACATTAATTAGGTTCGTGCGAAAGCACGGGGGACCTCCCTCAAAGTACCGACACTGGCCTGGCTGAAAGATTGGCGAGCTTGTAGTGTATAATTAATCCCGGCTAGTCTTTCCTTTTAGGGTTTGAAGGAAGATTTGATAAAAAGCAGTGGGGGCCATCCTGATTAGATAAAATAATAACCAATCTATTCTTGCAAGAGAGCACGCTGAGTGTTTTCTTCTCTCTCTCTTCTGGTAGCGACCATATCACGCCTTAATCAAGATAATAATACGGATTATTGACCGAACCCGCTTGTTATACTGAGCTGGGGAACGTTGGTCCCGCTCCAACTTATAATTGTTATAAGACAGAGCAGGAAATTGGGGATTACCAGAATTCCCGTGCCGCCCAAACGAAGAGAGTGCATGCTGATGCATCATCTTCGGGTGTGTTCATTACAAAGAGCTGTTTCTCTGTATCCTCTACGTCCTGGGTATGTGATACCAGATCAGGATCCCAGATATCTAATCTGTTATATAGGGCTACAGAAAGGTAGAGAACTGAGAACGGGTGATAAGTTTCATGAGGCAGAAAACGGGGCAAGAGTTGCAGCCAAGTCTGTTGGTCACTGTCATCCTGTATTACCAATACATTGATTCTGAACGAATGTTATTAGATACTGAACCTGATATACAAAATCATATCAGTCTCTTTGTTAGTAAAGAAATGATAAAATTTTGTATTGTTGGATAATGTTTTGAACATTTCCTATATCAAAAGTTGATCGGTTCAGGCACGTTATCTAAAAGCATTGACGTTCTAAATCAAACCACAGTTCTAAGTATACGGATCACACACAAGAGGAAGAGTTCACAATTGAACGATTCCTTCTTGAGGTATTGTAGACTAGGTCAGATCAATGTGACCCGACTAGCTAGAGTTACAAAAAGATGCATATTTAAATTAGTTTGAATTTACATCTTGTGAAACTCGCCAGTCATGTCACAAAGATATGATGACCATAGCTCCGTTTACTGGAAACAGAGAAAGAGTTAGTAAACTCTTGGGATGATACATGTTGATGTATGTAGGTCCCCTGTCTACACATGCCAACACTGGTTCTTTATACTTCATTACGTTCTCTGATGATCTCTTTAGATTCAGACATATGTTCTTCTTGAAACAAAAGTCCGAACCTTTTGAGATATTCACGGAATATAAGTTAGAGGTAGAGAACCAATATACGGGTATAAGTATTATGTCCTTTGATGTGATCAAGGAGGAGAATACTTGAGCACAGAAATCCTGGACTATTCTAAAGGAGAATGAGATTCTATCTCGGCATTACTCCTCCGAATACACCATAGCACGATGGTATATCGGGGCGGAGCAATCACACCCTATATGATAAGGTGTGCTCTATGATGAGTATTACTGAGTTACCTATTTCCTTTTTGGGTGTTATGCACTTGAGAAGCTGCATACCTATTGAATAGGTTCGAATCAAATCAGTTGCCTACCACTCCATATGAGATATGGAAAGGGAAGAGCCCATGTCTTAAGCTAGTTAAGATTTGGGGTTATCCGGCCTATGTCTAAAAGCAAAATCCGGACAAGCTCGAGGTAAGGTCTGTTATGTAGAACTGGAAGTGTTCCAGCTATACAAACTGCAGCTGATAATTTGAAAGAACCAAAGAGTTCAATAGTTACCAACGAACCTCGGCCTCTCCGCCGATCTAGTAGGGTTCCTCACCCACCTGAGAGATACTTCTGTTTCTCTATGACAGTGGGAGCGAGGATTGCATCATGAGATGATGACCCAACTAGTTTCGAGCTGGCCATCAGGAGTAAGACTCTGTAAGAATGGCTGGATGCTTAGCGATCTGAGATGGAATCCATGTACACCAACAAAGTATGGACTATGGTTGCTATATCTGAAGGGTTAAATCCCCATCAGGAGCAAGTATATCTTGAGAAGATTACTTGGTGTAAATGGAAAGGTTGAGACTTTCAAAGCTAGACTTGTTAAAGGTTTTCTTCATCGACCAGGTGTGGATAATGATGAAACCTTTTCCAGTATCTATGCTTAAGTCCATCCAGATCCTACTTGCCACTGCTACATACTATGACTACGATATCTGGTGGTTGGGTGTCATGACAGCTTTTCTAAATGATGTTTTAGAAGAGTGCGTCTATAAGTACACAGCCAGAGGGCTTCGTAGACAGTGGGAGCAGCGGAAACGTGTGCAAGATGCTTTATTTGATAAAGCAGGTATCGCGGAGTTGGAACATCTGTTTTGATGAATTAGTCAAAGAGTTTGACATCATCAAAATGGTAGATGAACCTTGTATAAACAAAAAGGTAGTAGGGAGTATGGTGACGATCCTCGTAGAGTACGTGGATGACATACTCTTGATAGGGAAGGAGTTTCCTATGCTACGCTCGATCAATCTCCGCTTATCACTATGATTCTCCACATAGGATCAAAGTGATACCTCCTAAATCCTGAGTTTTGGATCTATGAGATACATTTAATTGGATGTTAGGATTCTCACTAGTTGTAGTGAGATAGTATCAATTGATCCTGGGGAGAATCACTGGAAGTGTTCCAGGGTGATAAAGACGACTGAATGTCAGTCACAGGCATTGTCTTTACCCTAAGTAAAGGGACGGTATGTTGGAAGAGTTCCAAGCTAGATACCGTGACATACTAGATGATAAAGGCAGGATACACCGCTACTTAAGATGCTACCAAAGAGGCTGTTTGGGTGTATATAGGTTCATGAGATGAACTAGGTTCCTACCATTGTGTGACAATGGAAGTGTGGCTTAGGCCAGGGAACCCCTGTCCCATCAGTGATCCAGACATATTCTAAGGCAGTATCACCTGATCGTGGAGATGGTTGATCTCCATGGTGATCAAGGTTAGGAGAGCAGACTAAGAGGACAACACGGCGGATCCACTCACGAAGGCCTATTCCCAGAGAGAGACTTTTATGGGATGGTTGAGTATGAGATACTACAACCACTGCTACAGATGGCCCTAGTGCAAGTGGGAGATTGTTAGTTATATGTATGCCCTAGAGGCCATTACTGTACATTGGATGTATATTGTAGTGGATGCTGGGACATATATAGGGAGGACTTTCTTGCTCGACATGATAGTATGCTATCTGGTTGCTCTTTACCTTAACGTGTACACAGATTGTCTCTCTGTTACATGTTGGTAAAGCCCTTAGGATGTGTACTTGACTACATGGACTATGATGCGGATCATACTAGTGGGGACATGCTAGACCATAAGTACATCCTTCAAAGTCCCTAGTCGTGGGTGTATCGAGATGGGGCATCGATATACCAGAGTAGACTAGCGTGTATCTTCTCGACCCATACAGATGGGCGATGGATGATCCCATATCCATTGGTGTTTGACATCGGAGATGATATACGGGTGCTCAGTAGAGACTGGGTATACTGGACGGACTCGCCGAGAACTCCCAGATGGTATTATACCTCACGTCAGATGGCAGTTCTCTGGTGACACTGGTACAGAGTAGTCTGTTGACCCGAGATCGTCATAGAGTCTTGTGTGGTTCCCACTGTGCTTTGATTTCCATCTTACCACGTCCAAGAGGGCGTGCAAAACGGTGGTTTTTGGGTACAGTCCCGAGTCACATGGAGGCAATGAGCGATAAGAGGGGATTCGTCTCTCCCGGTATAGGGAGTTGATGTTGTGCTGTGTTCGATTGGCTATAACAGGAAATCACTGGCCAGGGTTGCTGAGATTTACTGGTAAGTGTTACCAGTAGTTTCTCGAATTGTTATAGACCTCATATCGACACGACTTATCGAGCTATTGGGGTCTGACGTTTACCACCCCTAGGCAAGATATGCGACATATCAGACGATCAGACCGGACTGTACGGTAGTGTTACTGGTCGGATTCACTGGAGTGTGAGCGGGCTTGCTCGTCGATCTTCAGATCGCTCAATACCCGGGTGGCCGTTACGTTTAGCAGAACGCTTGCGGCTTGTGGGTGTTTGATATGATCATCATCTGCTGCCGGCGTATTGACGAGTCTTTAGAGTCCTACACAGAGCTTTCCTGGCTCAAGCGAAACGAAATAGGAGCGCATATGAGATATGTGCGGGACCGAGAATAATGCGTGTATGTGATACCGTATTTCATTCTCGCGATCAATGTGTCGGATGGTTGTATGCAATATAACCTAGTTATCGATTCAAGTATTGAATCGATAAGCCGATACATTGAATACTAGTCGGTTGTGTGCGACATGACCGGATCATTGAATCAAGTGTTGATTTAATGATTTAATGCATAATTATATATTTGATATATTACTTTGCATTAACTAGTATTGGTTCACTTTAAATGGATTTTCTCACTTGGATTGTGCACATTGTATATGTGATATACATTTGTATATTTGATTGTATCATGTTTGATGATACATGATAGTTTGGTGTATGGATTAAACCATGGTTGGTCAATGGTTAGGGTTTCTTTTGCTTCATTTATTCATTTATTTATCCATTTTGTTTATTTTAGCAAAAGAAAATAATGAAGAGATAATGGTGGCTTTCTTTGTTTGTTTATGAACCTTCATGAAGGTTTGACCTAAGTAACCATTTTGTCTTCATGTCTTAACCCAACCATTCACTAACCCTTGTTAATTCTCTACACCTAACTATGGTTTGATTATGATAAGGATGATTTTCTTTTCTATTTTAAATTCTTATCATAACTTATCATCTTCTTCCTCTTCTTCTTCTTCATGAAGAAACCAAGCTCCATCAATGGTGATTGATGGAAATGAGTGAGAAATCCAATTCTAAAGTCTACCCACTTCCTATTTCTTCATCCTCTACCTCTTGCCAAGTAGTAGAGTGTGTTTTCTTCACAAGTTTCTTGACTTGGTGAAGTCGGAGCTTGATTTAGCGATGCCTCGACGTAGATCATCTTCGGCATGGACATCGATGACCTAGCCCGTCCATTCTCCGATGAAGCCGACGCAAGAGCCCGGGACTTGTTATGGACAGCGAGGAGACTTCATTGCGGAGTTATGGAGGTGGAGAACCGGATCTACAAAGGTTGTATTTCCGATTCTTATAGTTAAGTGTTAACTAGTTACTTTGTTCGCCTAGAAATCTAGCCAACGATCCGCTCTAGGGTTTCCCGGCACCGTTTAAATTTGAAATTGGCATGTTCGATGCCTTGTGAGACCTCTTTAGGGTGCCTAGGAACCCTACACTCATTTATAAAGACGTTATAGTCATCCACCAGCCAGATTTCATAGTGATGAATAGCAACAGTGGCAAGTAATATCCGTATGGACTTCAGTACAGACATTAAAGAAAAAATTTCATCACAATCCACATTGGGTATTTGATGAAAACTTTTTTCTACAAGTCTAACCTTATTAGGTTACTAACTTTCCACCTGCACTAATCTCGAAACATCTACTTTCTCTTAATGGGTTTTACCCATTCAGGAGCACCCAGCAAATTCCATAATTTGCTGAAGTGGGTGGAGTCCAACTTGGATATCTGGTATCTGACCATCATCCGGAAGTCACCACTTCCCATTGGCCAGCTGATTATTAGTTGGGCCATCATAACCATGATGCAAAGCTCCTTGTCACCGTCTACGAGGAAACCAAAATACTTCTTGGGTGACTGAGGTTTCTTACTAAAATTCGCAGAGTGGCTAAGGTTTGTCGGGTCCAAATGAATCTTTATGTTCTATTAAATTTTTAGTAACCGTTTGTGGTTCTGGAATCACTTCCAGTTCTACCATACTCCCACTAATATTTTTTTGCAAAATGAAGTCCTTTTTATAAAAAAGGTGGTGAGTTAAGAACAATGAAACTATTGATCTTGCAAATGGTAGAAATTAAATCCTTGCGATAGCTTGGGATAACCCACAAATTGCTATTACTGAAGCGAGCTTGAGTTCGTATGGATTCTGCTTTTAAAAAACCGGATAACTCCATATCTTAACAATCATAAGACATGCTACCATTCTTTGTACATATAGAATCAAAGGCATCGATTTAGATGGAACCAGATTCAAATTTTATGCATATGTTTCCAGTGCATATCCTCTAAATGGAAAAATTTCATACATCACTACTCATCAAGTTGTGCACTCGTGGATGAGTAACCTGTGAGATAATCAAATTTTTAAAATTACTACGACGAAATATCTAGCATCAGTATCTACATTTTCGATCACTTCGAAAAATCTTGATATTTCCAACGTCTGGTTCTCTACTTTATTCTTATATCTATTAACTTCTTAAAATCTTTAGACTTCGTATTTCAATGAATGCATTTCTAAAACCAGAGAATTCATAGGTAAACCAGAATGAAGTAAGAGTACCATTCTCTTGTCCTAAAGGACACCAAACAACATACATTACCATATATAAGTCTCAAGAGAATACCAACTCAATCTCCGTGTGTTATTTTGGTTAAGAATGTCTATACCATTGTTCAATACATCTTATTTTATCCTCAACCGATAAAGGTAAATGTCTAGGACACAATTTTAAAAAATTATATCACACTTTATAAAATAAAGATACGGATACATCATTTTAAAAATTGACGCATAACAACGGTTATTCAAAAACTAAATATTTGCTGTTAGGCAAAACCAAGTGATTCAATCCAATATCACCAATTTCTATGAATTCCGATATTGAAGATCAAATCACCAATTTCCTAATATTCTACTCTTTTTCAGCATTTGTAACACCTTACAGATGTAAGAACCAAATCTGGTATACACATATCTTGGAGTTAGAATTAATTGGGAAAACAGTTTTCAATAATAATTACACAGGAAAAGCAAAACATAGAATGTTTTAAGGGGTAGCTGGGTATTCCTAATAATACTTTTCCAATGCTCAGATTACGACAGTAGCTGCAATTTCCTTTGCCCTCACTTCAATGCCTTTATATGTTTCCACATCTTACTTTTTATACACTGATTTAGACTAGTTAGTTTTCTTCTTTCCCTAACTTTCGGCACCTGCCTAAGATTTGGAAGAAGACTATCCAACAAGCAGAATGGATGTACTAATACAAGGAGCTCTCAACTTGAGAGAATGTAAGGGGAAGAGACAACCAAATTCTATAATTCAATTTCTCTAGAACCTGTGGCCATCCTTAGACTGAAATAAATTTCTTCGAGTTCGTATATAACTATACAAGATGGCCATTCCAAGCAATATGGATATCTGTAGTGATACATAGTGTTATGGTAAATACAAAGAATAAAGTAGGAGTGGCAGAGATATACGTGACTTTGTCGTGAATAATGACTGTAGGGTGTTTTTCGTCACCCCATTGAGATGGGAATGCGCGCGCTTGTCAGGTGCATTACAGATTCTCCCTGCCTAGAGTAGGCTGGGGTTTATTGATTGTAGGGATCCAAATCACCGGCAGCCGTGGACTAAGCTGCCGTTAATTACCCTTCGCCTTTGGAGCAAGAGAACCTTCGATTTACGGGTCAAACAGGTCATGCGAACTCAATGTGCAGTGTACGTATGTTGTGTTTTGAACAGGGTTTTGGATATATCGGGGGCCCCGCAGAGTTTTTACGGGGGTCCCACTACCCGGATAGCGGGCTGGGGGTCAAGGGGGCTAGCAGCCCCCTTGCGGGGTGCGGGGCAGCACCCCGTTAGAAATTTTTTTCTAACGGGAACAGTGTTGTGGAGTGTGTGTGTGTGTATAAAAGGAAAAGGGCATTTAAAGGATGCGCGGGAGAAGGCGCCAGCGCTCCACGTGCCAGGTACGCAGGTGCCGTGTGCCAGAGCGCCAGCACGCCACGTGCCTGGCACGCGGGCGCCGTGCACCAGCGTGCCACGTGCCTGGCATGCGAGCGCCGTGCGCCAGAGCGCCACGTGCCTGGCACGCGGGCGCCGTGCGCCAAAGCGCCAGTGCGCCATGCGCCTGGTACGCGGGGCAGAAGGGACTTGGTCCCTACACTGGGAGCTGTGCTCTAAAAAGGAAATATTTATTATTTTGTATATATATGTATATGTATTTTTGAGGAGTTGAACTCCTAAGATATTTTGGAGCTGATGGAAGGGGCTTCTCCCTTGAGCTCTGGATCTTCCCCAAAATACGGTTCTTGGAAGCGGGTCTCCTTCTTCCTCCTCTGTTGGCCGAATCTTGAAGAACAAGGAGTATGAGATTTTAAAAATCTCTTCCTTTTGAGATCTAATGGAATATCCGAGTTCCCCTTTGTGGGTTTTGTAGTGAAAAATTATTTAGTTTTGGAAAAGGAAGAGTAAAACTCTTGATTTAATTCAAAAAAAGAAGAAGGTTTTGAACCTTGAGGAAGGAGAAGGAGGCACAAAAACCCTAATCTTTTTGAGAGGAATAAAAAGTGTATCTTTATTCATCATCATGTTGCCTTATATAGGCTTACACATTTACATATAGCCCCATGGGCTTTTCAAAATAGTATTTTGCCCATCCCATACCTCATGTGCTCATTTATTTTGCACATAAGCTATGGGCTTTACAAAAATTTGGATTTATGCCCATTCATGCATAAAAAATTACATTAAAATTATTTATTACATGATTTTATGGTGGCATGGGGAGGCTGGCCGTGGGCTCGACTTGGGCATAGGCCCACCTGGCTTGGGGTTGACTTTGACTTTGACTTGGTCAACCGGGGTGCAAATTTTGACCCCAACAAAGTACCCCCATAAATAAATGCACGCCGCGCATATGAGATGTGTGCATGATATTGATGGATCTTGAAGCTGGACTTCGAGGTGGAACATCATTTCGGGGGCGGAGCATCATCCCGGGAGTATAATTCCGGGGATCGGAGCATAATTCTGAGAGTTAGAGCATAATTCCGGGACCGGAGCATCATTCCTGAAGAGCAGAGCATGATTCTAGGGATCGGAGCATAATTCCGAAGGGCAGAGCATGATTCCAGGGATCGGAGAATAATTCCGAAAAGCTGAGCATGATTCCAAGCATAATTCCAAAAAGCGGAGCATGATTCCAAGGATCGGAGCATAATCTTGAAGAGCAGTGCATGATTCCACGGATCAGAGCATAATTCCGAAGAGCGGAGCATGATTCCAAGGATCGGAGCATAATCCCGAAGAGCAGAGCATGATTCCAGGGATCGGAGCATAATTCCGAAGAGTGGAGCATGCTTCTAGGGATCGGAGCATGATTCCGATGAGCGGAGCATGATTCCGAGGAGCATGATATTGATGGATCTTGAAGCTGGACTTCGAGGTGGAACATCATTTCGGGGGCGGAGCATCATCCCGGGAGTATAATTCCGGGGATCGGAGCATAATTCTGAGAGTTAGAGCATAATTCCGGGACCGGAGCATCATTCCTGAAGAGCAGAGCATGATTCTAGGGATCGGAGCATAATTCCGAAGGGCAGAGCATGATTCCAGGGATCGGAGAATAATTCCGAAAAGCTGAGCATGATTCCAAGCATAATTCCAAAAAGCGGAGCATGATTCCAAGGATCGGAGCATAATCTTGAAGAGCAGTGCATGATTCCACGGATCAGAGCATAATTCCGAAGAGCGGAGCATGATTCCAAGGATCGGAGCATAATCCCGAAGAGCAGAGCATGATTCCAGGGATCGGAGCATAATTCCGAAGAGTGGAGCATGCTTCTAGGGATCGGAGCATGATTCCGATGAGCGGAGAATGATTCCAAAAGGGTCGAAGCATAATTCCGACAGGCGGCAGACATTCTGACCGAAGCATAATTTCGATGCAGAGGTTGATTCCCAGGTGAAGCATAATTCCTACCGGGAAAGCAGATGCTCCGAGGTGAAGCATGATTTTGACACAGGATACATTCTGAGACGAAACATGATTCCGACGCAGAGCTTGCTGGTTGACTTGATTTCGAGGCGGAGCTTAATTCCGACGAGGAGGTCGCTGGTTGATTCCGAGCCGAAGCATAATTCTGACAGGGAAGGCGGATATCCCAAGGCGAATCATGATTTCGACACGGGGTAAATTCTGGGACGGAGCATGATTCCGCCGCAGAGGTTGTTGGTTTGATTTGATTTGGGTTTACATCAGCATCGCTACACTAGAATATGATACCAGAAGCGAATCATCATTTGCTATGAGAGGATTTAGGGATTTTGGTTTTTGTTTGGCATCTGCATTGCTGCACTGGAATAATGCCATGAGCAATTCATCATTTTCCCCGGGAGGATTTGGGTATTGGCTTTTTGGGCGGCATCTGCATTGCTGCATTGGAATAATGCCAGGAGCAACTCATCATTTGCCTCAGGAGGATTTGGGAATTGGTGGCTTAGGAGACAGGTTTAAATCCTTATCACCTAAGACTTTTCAATTTTATGGGCCGTAAGGGTCCCATAAAAGCATTTTCTCCCTACGAGTCGAAAGGATCTCGTAGGTGTATTTTCTCCTTAGGAGTCGTGGGGACTCCTAAGTGTGTTGCTCCTTTGTGAGTCGTAAGGATCTCACGCGGTAATTTTCTCCTCACAAAGTCGAGAGACTTTGTGAGTCCATTTCATCTCTTTTTTACGAGTTTTCACCCTTTCGGGTTTTCACAAACTCATTGGCAGTCCTGCTGTTTTTACTCACGGAGCCCTTTCGGGTTTTTATCTGCGCCCATTTTTCTTGTGGACATACCTTTTTTCTTCCACCGCTGGTGGGACTTTGAATGTGGTCTCGCCGGAAGGACTTGGGAGAGATTGAGATCATTTTACTCCCGTGGACTGTATACGGTTTTGCAGGATATATGATCCAGACCGTAGGGCCGAAAAAATTTCAAGACTTTGTTGGCGTCTGCATCGCTGCACTGGAATATGGTACCAGGAGCGACTCATCATTCGCTGTTGGGGTATGGGATTTGAAATTTGGTTGGCGTCTGCATCGCTGCACTGGAATATAGTACCATGAGCGACTCATCATTCGCCGTTGGGGTATGGAATTTGGAATTTGGTTGGCGTCTGAATCGCTGCACTGGAATATGGTACCAGGAGCGACTCATCATTCGCCGTTGGGACATTCAGAGTTTGGTTGGCGTCTGCATCGCTGCACCGGGATGTGGTACCAGGAGCGACTCATCATTCGCCATGAAGGGATCTCCCTCGTTTCCAGTTTAACGACTTAGGGATCATCTATTTCCAGTTTAACGATTTAGAAGTCATCCGTTTCCAGTTTAAAGACTTAGGGGTCTATGGCACGGAAGCTTTGAATTTTGGGGTAGGGGCCGGCATCAGCGTTCCTAATACTGAAGCACGTGTGCCAGGAGCAATTCATCATTTGCCTTTCCTTGTTGGGAAGCGATGGCTTAGGAGACAGCTTTAGGTCCCTATCACCTAAGGCTTTTCAATTTTATGAGCCGTAAGGGTACTATAAAAGCATTTTCTCCCTACGAGATGAAAGGATCTCGTAGGTGTATTTTCTCCTTAGGAGTCGTGAGGACTCCCAAGTTTTTTTTTCCTTTATCAGTCGTAAGGGTCCTACGAAGGTTTGTTCTCCTCATGCATCATGAGGACACATGAGTGGGTCTTCCAAATGGAGCATAATTCTAAGGGCGGAGACCGACCACGTTTCTGATGATTGCGATTAGAAAACGTTAACCTGCACACAAAAAAGCATGATTTCAGTACTGGCAATCGATATGCATATTAATTGATTTCGCATGAATGCTTAACCCAAAATATGGGAGGAAAGATCGGTCTCACCGGGCGTGCCAGAATCTGTAGCGTGTTTTTCGTCACCCATTGAGATGGGAATGCGTATGCTTGTCAGGCGCATTACAGATTCCCCCTGCCTAGGGTAGGCTAGCGTTTATTGATTGTGGGGATCCAAATCTCCGGCAGCCGCAGACTAAGCTGCCGTTAATTATCCCTCGCCTTTGGAGAGAGAGAACCTTCGATTGACGGGTCAAACAGGTCATGCGAACTCAATGTGCAATGTACGTGTATTGTGTTTTGAAAGGGTTCTTGGATATATCGGGGACCCCACGGAGTTTTTACGGGTCCCGCTACCCGGATAGCGGGCTGGTGGTCATGAAGCTAGCATCCCCCTTGTGAGGTGCGGGGCAGCGCCCCGTTAGAAATTTTTTTCTAACGGGAACAATGTTGTGGAGTGTGTGTGTGTATGTGTGTGTGTGTGTATGTGTGTAAGGGAAAGGGCATCCAAAGGTTGCGTGGGAGAAGGCGCCAACGCCCCATGCTAGAGCGTCAGCATGCCACATGCCTGGCATGCGGGCACCGTGCGCTAGAGTGCCATGTGCCTGGCACACGGGCGCCATGCGTCAGAGCTCCACTGCGCCACGTGCCTGGCACGCGGGCGCCGTGCGCCAGAGCACCAGTGCGCCACGTTCCTGGCACGCGAGCGCTAGGCGTCAGCGGCAGAAGGGACTTGGTCCCTGCACTGGGAGCTATGCTCCAAAAAGGAAATATTTATTATTTTATATATATATGTATATATATTTTTGAGGAGTTGAACTTCTAAGATATTTTGGAGCTGATGGAAGGGGCTTCACCCTTGAGCCCTGGATCTTCCCCAAAATAGGTTTCTTGGAAGCGGGTCTCCTTCTTCCTCCTATATTGGCCGGATCTTGAAGAATAAGAAGTATGAGATTTTAAAAATCTTTTCTTTTTGAGATTTAATGGAAGATCTGAGTTCCCCTTTTTGGGTTTTGTGGTGAAAAACTATTTAGTTTTGGAAAAGGATGAGTAAAACTCTTGATTTAATTCAAAAAAAGAAGGTTTAGAATCTTGAGGAACGAGAATGAGGCACAAAAACCCTAACCTTTTTGAGAGGAATGAAAAGTGTATCTTTATTCATCATCATGTTGCCTTATATAGGCTTACACATTTACATATAGCCCCATGGGATTTTCAAAATGGCATTTTGCCCATCCCATGCCTCATATGCTCATTTCTTTTGCACATAAGCCATGGGCTTTACAAAAATTTGGTTTTATGCTTATTCATGCATAAAAAATTATATTAAAATTATTTATTACATGATTTTTATGGTGGCATGGGGAGGCTGGCCGTGGGCTCGACTTGGGCATGGGCCCACTTGGCCTAGGCTTGGGCCCACCTGATTTGGGGTTGACTTTGCCTTTGACTTGGTCAACCGGGGTGCAAATTTTGACCCCAACAATGACAATCCAAAACCAGATGTAAAAAGGTTCGGTTAGCTTGGTTTACAAGTTTTAGTTGAAGGTCAGTCATGGTCACTGCCAAAGAGAGAGAGAGAGAGAGGAAAAATACCCAGCATGCACTCTATCAAAATTAGATTGGTTAATTATTTTATCTAATCAGCGTGCACTCGCTCCCACTGGTTCCTAAAATTTTTCTTCAAATCCTAAAAAGAGAACTAGTCGAGATAATTTACACTTTACAAGTTCGCCGACCGTTCAGGCAGGCCAGTGTTGGTACCCCGAGAGAGGCTCCCCATACTTTCGTATGGAACTAATAAAATAATCTCGTTTCCGTAAAGGCATAACCCTATTAATATTTTTTTAGACACCTAATGAGTTAGCTAGTTGTGAAGTGAAAATCTCTCGAAAGTAATACCTACTCATTAATGGAAATTGGGACCCAACTATCATTATATGATAATTTTGATGGAAGCCGACCAAGTCACCACACTCCAGAAGTTATGCACAAACTTGGCAAGTTTCCGTTATATTTGAAACTCCTGATATGGTTTTTACCTTTAGCGGCTTTTGGCCTTGACAGAGGTCGACATATCATAAGTCATAAGTTAAGTTCTACCTGCCATTGTCCTGAATTAATCAGACCTATCCATACGAGCCCTTGACAGAGGTCGAAACGAATGCATGACTTTATTAACCAATCACATCACCATGCAGCAGAAACACTACAAAACTACCGAACACTACGCCTCGGCAAAGGTCGACATATGTGGCACGAATACTAAACAATTCTAATCTGAAATGACAGAGGGTTATGGCTGATTTTTGGCAAAAAACTTTTAACGTAATGAACTTGATATTTTTGAAGAAACTCGAGTGGATTTCAAAAAGAGTAGTTTAGGCTCTGCTTTTAAAACGATTGATTTTGTAAAAAACCGAGTGGTTTTGAAGAAAACCGAGTGATTTTTAAAAATTGGTTCCGACAAAATCATTTAGGTTTGTTTACTTTCCATTAAATAGATAATGTGATTCCATCATTCTATATTTCTAAGTCATACCAAAAACAACCAAAATAGCATGTTTTTATATACTATCCACATTTGCCATGGGGTCCTGGGTCTTCACCATAAAATTACTTAACTTACGGCAGGGCGGGCATAGGGCTTGCGAGGATGCAACACACACACACACATATCATAGGCAGGTAATAAATATCACAAGGCATGCGATAAACAACAAATAAGATGGAATAGCGAATAATCTAAGATCCCCGTATTTCGTTAGAGCCGCAAACAAAAACCAACATTCCCCGGCCATGTGGATAACTCGTATAAACTCGATCTAAGATCCCTACGAGCACGGAAAGCCACCCGCCAATCCTAAAAATGGGATACCCTTTACTCAATATCATGAGTGGGATACCCGGCGCTTTCTAGAATCCGGTAACTTGAGCACTCCACCGTGGGCCACAGTTATACCCCTATAAGTGCGGCTAGCAACCCGCCAATCCAAGAATGAGGTGTCCCGGGTCTTGACTCCACGAGATGGTCACTCTCTGCATTCTCGAATCCGGCTACTCGACCTATCCATCATGCGGTATCATAGTACAAGTAATAAAATATATACAACGGTGATAACGCCTGCAACCTAGCTTGTTCCAAAAAGAATATACAACAAGCGGTAACAACAGCTACAATCCGGCCGCTCGTTCCGGATAAACGAATACAAATATCAAAACTGTACAAGAAACTCACACGAGGAGCTATCCATTCATGACAATCCGACTAAACCATCACAAGATGTACATAACAAGTAACCAGTGTGCAACCCTATCTAATCGAACATATAGCAATTAGACAACGTTTAACAATACACAAACAAAAATACAGATCATAAAAGATGCATTAGTTTAGACCGAAAAGTTTTCTGAACATACCCAAATACAAAGATAACCTTAACTGAAATCTGAGGTAAAAAGAAGTATAACAAAAATCAAGTTTCCCAATTTCCAAGCCACCACAAAAACCCAGGGAACTAATTCAAATTTTGGGGTGTAAAAAGTGGCCAAAATGAATAAATCGGCAGCCAAAATTTTGACTGAGGTCCTCGGGCTTCGTGCTATGTTTTCTTGCTCAAATAATAGTCCTTTGCAATAGCTTAAAAATTTTTAGAGACTATTTTGAAAAATGATAGAAACTTAGAAATCAGTAATTCGTTGGGGTTAAAATTTCGGTTTCGAATTTGAACATTGCCTACAACTAGTCAAAGCATTTGGCACGGCTCTGATACTACAATTAGGTCCCTAAGCTGCAAGACTTGCGGAGAAAGCGAAAGCGAAAACAAAATTTTTAATGCGAGCATAAGCGACCAAAACCCTAGAATCGATTCTAAACCCTAAACTAGATGACCAACATACAAGATTAGGGGGTTAACTACCTTTGTACTGTGTCCGTCTAATCACAGAAGACCCCTACACCGTTTCAAAGAATTTAGTAAGGCTCTTAAGTCACCAAGAATAAGCTTGCACGCCGATCTTCCTAGCTAAAGTTGATCCACCCGAGAGAATCCAAATCCAAGCTTTAGCTTTACATTATATGCTCAAGTGAAGCAACTCACAATCAAAACTTCCTAGGAATTGATTGTGAGAGTAATGTAGTGATGAAACTTTAGCTTTATCTTTTTTCCCTCTCTTCTTTCAAGATAAACTAGAAGAAGAAGAAGGAAAAAGATATGAGTATTTTAAACTTATCCTCTTCATTCTTCTTATCTCCTTTTGTGAAGAGTGAGTGGATGGGCGACTCACCTATGTGAGTAACTCATCCACACTCTTCACAAACCTTCTTTAATAAAGAAAAGAAAAGAATATGTATGTCTATGTACACACATACACATACACCCGTATATGCTACAAATATATATATATCTGTATTCGTATAAAAATACGAATTCGTATTCGTATAAAAATACGAATCCCGTATTCGTATAAAATACGAATACCTGTATTCGTATAAAAATACTCGTATTCGTATAAATACCACATTCGTATTAAAATACAAATACCCAAAAAAAAGAAAATGAGAGATATAATTCTAGCTTACATATGCGATCATCTTGGTTATCTTTCAAATCTGCTAGTATTATCAAAATTCCCAATTAAAGTACGTGCATCAAATATACGTATTTAATCAAACCTGAGTGCGTATAAAAATACACACATATTATATTGTTTTGCCTGAACCGGGAAACTCTCTGTGTGGGACTCTAAAGACTTGACAATATGCTGGCAGTAGGTTTAACTACAAACATGTCAGTGACACTAGATGTATGTAACGACTATCCAAGTATTGAACGAAAGGAAGGTTGACAAGTAAACTCATCTGTATCCCTACTGAGCATGTAGGTGACAATCTTCATATAGTCCGGTCTCTTCATATAAGAGTGTCACATATCGAGTTTAGGGGGTGGATAATGTCAGACCCCTAATAACCCGATAAGTCGTGCCAGTGTCAAGCTCATTACCAACCAAGAAACTATTGATCTCCGATCAGTAAAACTCATCCGCCTTGGCCAGGGAATTATGGTGATGGCCAATCGAACACAACGCAACATCAAATCCCTATACCGGGAGAGACGGATCCCTGACGATCGTTCACTACCTCCATATGGATCGGGACTGTACCCAACTAAAATCTGTTTGCATAATTAAGTAGAGCCGTAGTAGGGAAAGAATCTAAATACAGTGGGAACTCATACAAGACAAATGACAATCTCAGGTCAACAGACTACCTGTACTCATGTCAACTGAGAATTGCTATCTGTCATAGGTATAGTACCATTTAGAAGTTCTCGGCGAGTCTGTCCGGTGTACTCACCTCCATGAGTACGTGTATATAATCTTAGATGCAACACACCAATGGCTGTGAGATTTTGCCACCGCCTTTCATCGGGGTCTAAAAAGTATACATTGGTCTACTCTGGAATATCGATACCCAGTCTCGATACTCCCACGAGTGGGGACATTTAAGGTGTTAGTTATATGTATACCCTAGAGGTCATTACTGTACATACGATGTATATTGTAGTGGATGCTTGGATATATATAGGGATGACTTTCTTGCTCGACATGATAGTATGCTATCAGGTTGCTCTTTATCTTAACATGTACACTTATTGTCTCTCTTTTACATATTGATAAAGCCCTCAGGATTAGTACTTGACTACCAGGATTATGATGAAGATCATACTAGTGGGGACAGAGTAGTCAATAAGTAAATCCTTCAAATGTTCATAGTCGTGGGTGTATCGAGACAAGGCATCGATATACCAGAGTAGACTAGCGTATAGCTTCTCGACCCATGTAGATGGGCGATGGATGATCCCATATCCATTGGTGTCTGACATCAGAGATTGTATACGGGTGCTCATTGGAGACTGAGTACACTGGATGGACTCGCCGAGAACTTCCAGATGGTATTATACCTCACGTTAGATGGCAGTTCTCTGGTAACACTGGTACATGTTAGTCTGTAGACCCGAGATTGTCATAGAGTCTTGTGTGATTCCTACTGTGCTTTGATTTCCACCTTACTACGTTTAAGAGAACGTGCAAAACGGTAGCTTTTGGGTACAGTCCCGAGTCACATGGAGGCAATGAGCGATAGGAGGGATTTCGTCTCTCCCGGTATTGGGGGTTGATGTTGCGCAGTGCTCGATTGGTTATAACAGGAAGTCCTTGGCCAGGGCTGCTTCAGAAATATACTGGTAAGTGTTATCAGTAGTTTCTCGACCCGTTATGAGCCTCACATCGGCATGACTTATCGAGTTACTGGGGCTGACGTCTACCATCCCTAGACGAGATATGCGACATATCAGACGAAGAGACCGGACTGTACGGTAGTGTTACTAATTGGATTCGCAAGAGTGTGAGCAGGCTTGATTTTTGATCTTCTGATCGCTCAATACCCGGGTGGCCATTACGTTTAGTAGACCGCTTGCGGCTTGTGGGTGTTTGATATGATCATCGCCTACTGCCGGTGTATTGGCGAGTCTTTAGAGTCCTACACAGAGGTTTCCTGGCTCAAGCGAAACAGAGTAAGAGCACATATGTGATATGTACAGGACCGAGATTAATACGATATGTGATACCGTATTCTATTCTTGTGATATGTGATATCGGTCGGTTATATATAATATAGCCGGGTTATCGGATCAAGCGTTGATTCGATAACTTGATTCATTTGATATTAGTCAGTTATATATAATATAGCCAGATTATTAAATCAAGAGTTGATTTAATAATTTAATGTATAATTATATATTTGATATATTACATTATATTAACTAAGCCAGCCCCGCTCCCTTCCTCGGTAGAGGATTCATCCATGTAGATCACCCAGTCAGGGACGGAGTCGGGGACTTCCTTGATCGAGGGACGTGTTTCGGGGCCCTGTGCTGCCGCTTCTTCTTTAGTGGGAATAGTGCATTCGACCACGAAGTCTGCTAGGACCTGTGCTTTGATGGCCTGCCTGGGGCGGTACTTGATGTTGAATTGGGATAATTCCAACCTCTATTTCTCCAGTCGTCCTGATGATTCAGGCGAAGTCATAATAGTTCTTATGGGTCGCTTGGTGAGGACGAGGATAGTGTGCGCCATGGAAATAGTGCTGTAGTTTTCTTGAGGTGACAACAAGTGCTAAGACTATCTTTTCTATGGCCAGGTATCTTTTTTCCGCGTCCTTGAAAACGTGGCTTACATAGTAAACCGACTTCTGTACACCATCGAAATCCCTGACGAGCACTGAGCCTGCAGCTTGATCGGAGACTGCGAAGTATAATAATAGCTCATCGCCTTTGACCGGTCGAGTGAGCAGTGGGGGAGTTGATAGGTGCGCCTTGAGCTGTTCGAAAGCATTCTGACACTCCTCCGACCATTCGAACTTGGGAATTTTTCTCAAGGGTTTGAAGAACGGGAGGCACTTCTCCCCGGATCTTGATATAAAGCGACTCAGAGAGGCCACTCTCCCTGCGAGCCGCATGATCTCAACATTGCTCTTCGGTGTGGCCATGTTGAGAATGGCGCTGATTTTTTCTGGGTTCGCTTCGATTCCTCGATGGGTGACCACGAACCCGAGGAATTTCCCGCTGGTGACTCCCTAGATTCAGCTTCATTTTGTACTTGTGCAGAACATCGAATGTATCCCCGATATCTTTGGTGTGCCCATCTGATGAGGTTGATTTTAAAAGCTTGTCGTCGACGTAGACTTCCATGTTCCTCCCGATCTGCGGTTTGAACAATTTGTTGACGAGGCACTGATACGTGGACCCAGCGTTTTTGAGACCGAAGGGCATCACTTTGTAGCAGTATACCCCCCGATCTATGGTGAACGCCATAAGATCTTCATTTGCCGTGTTCATCCGGATCTGATTGTAGCCAGAGAAAGCGTCTATGAAGCTAAGTAATTCATGGCCGGCTGAACTGTCCACTAGCTGGTCTATCTGAGAGAGGGGATAGTTGTGTTTATGGCAGTCTTTGTTCAGGTTCGTGAAATCGATGCCCGTGCGCCATTTCCCATGCGCCTTTTTTACCATGACCACGTTCGCTAGCCAATCCGAGTAGTCAAGATTTCTAATGAAGTTGGCCGCGGGCAATCGATCAACCTCGTCCTCAATCGCCTTTTGCATGATTGGAGCAAAACTTTGCTTCTTTTGTCGGACAAGTCTAGCCTTTGGGTCGACTCCGACCCCGTATGAGATAACTTTGGGATCGATCCCGGGCATGTCCGCCGGTGTCCAGGAGAATACGTCTGAATTTCCTCGAAGGAAGTGGATCAAGTCTTCGCGACGGTCTCCTATCAAAAGAGAAATGATCTGAACGGTCCGTCCATCAACTCGTTCGACGAGGGGGTCTTTTGTCAACGGTTCCACCGTGTCTCCTCAGATTTCTTTCTGGTCGTCGCGTGTATCCAAAGACCCCTAGAAATCAGGCGAGTCTTCCTAATTGTCGCCATGCTCTCCGGCTGGGGACGTCGAGGCAAGGCAAATCTTAGTGATCCGCTGGTTCCCGTAGGCCCGACCTATCCCCCCTTGATCCATCGGGAATTTTATCGCAAGGTGATAGGTCGAGATATGAGTCCGGAGGGCATTCAATGTAGGGCGTCCTAAGAGAATGTTATAAGATGAAGGCACCTTGGCGACGAAGAAGTTCACCGGTAGGGTTTGCGTGCGACCCGCTTCCCCGATGTTGAGCAAGAGGGTGTCCGTTCCCTCGGCCGGGATGGAGTGGTTGGTGAACCCAAAGAGGACATGGGAGGTCGAATGTAAGTCAGATGGTCCTAGCCTCATACGTTAGAAACAACCGTAGAACAGGATATCCGCCGAGCTACCTGAATCAACCAATATCCTCTGTACCTCGTAACAGTGCACCCGGGCAGTTATCACGAGGGGTCATTATGAGGCAGCGATATACTGTGGAGGTATTCATCGGAGAAGATAATGGGCTCGTCCTTCCTACACCTCTTCTGGGGTGGATCGCTTACACCTTCGACAGGGTAGAGGTGGTGATTTCACCAGTTTGTCGAGTGGGACCCGAGGTAATGACCATGATTTGGATGACCGTTAATTCCCCGAGGACGATCTGGTGTTTTTGTTATCGTTCCGCCTGTCGTTTGTCCCTTAGGTACTTCGCCAAGTGGCCAGAGTGGATCAACTCCTCAATGTAGTCGCGGAGTTGTTTGCGGTTCTCGGTCGAATGCCCTTGCGTCCTCTGGAAGGTGCAGTAAGGGCCACAGAGACGTTTTCCCTCCCTCTTGGTAACTGGCAGGAGCTTACAGAACCTTTCGCCCTTCGCTTCCTCCAACAGTTAGGTCTGGGAGATGTTAAGAGGAATGTACTCCTGGAACTTCGAGGAGTAAGGTTTTGGTCGGTCGATCCTATTTTTCTCTTCTCTGCCCCTCTTCTTTTGGTCAACTTGGTCGTCTCTGGGAAGATTTGAGTTCACCTCCGATTCGAGTTGGATCTCTTGCTCAGTCCAAGCTTTTACTTCGGCCATGGTCTTAGGTTGCGCTAATGCAAAAGAGCGGAGCCACTCTTTGTTCCTAAGACCTGACCTTAGTGTGGTGATAACCGTCTAATCGGGGTGCTCGAGGGCCTCGAGAAGAGCATTGTAGAAGCGAGTGACATATCCCTTAAAGGATTCTTTTTCCGTGCTCTTTATGGTGAAGAGGTAATCGACCTTCTTCTTCTACCGTCTGTTCTCGACGAAGTGACCGAGGAACTAGGTGGCCAGCTCGTCAAAGGTTGAGATGGAGCAGGGCGCCAGCCCCCGGAACCAGTCCTGACCTTCCCGGATTAGGGTGGTGGGAAAAGCGCGGCATTGAGCCGCGTCCGAGTTATCTTGGAAGCTCACGCCCGCTGTAAATGCGTCCAAGTGATCTTTTGGGTCGGACTTCCCGTCAAGGAGCACCACCTTGGGCGGCTTGTTCTTGGATGAGACACGTTCAACCAGCAATTCCTCAGTGAAGGGCTTTGTGAGAGAATCCGCAGAATACATATCCTTTTTTCCGGACGGATGGCCGTCTCACTGTATGCCCTCGATCTTCTTTTTGAGGGCCTCGAGTCGGTAGTGGTAACCCGAGGATTCAGCACAGTCAGAGTGGCGACTGTCCCCACTCCTGGTCTGTACGGTGGTGCGAGTTCGATTCCACTCTATCAGATTTCTCAGATCCTCGGGCGAGGTTCTTCTCAAGTAGTCCCGACGTGCACCTCCGCGGTCTTGACGCGAGTTGGGGCGTCGGTCATGCCTGGAAACAGGCGATCTGACCGACACCTCCTCAGAGGGAATGGGCATGCGTCGAACTTCGGGCGATGGCCCAGTCTTCCCCGAGACTGGGGTATGGAGTCTTACGGAGCCCAGCGGGTTATGGAATCATGGCCCACGCATAGGCCGTGGTTGCCGAAGGTGGCACGCCAGCTCTCGGTGACGCTAAGGGGAAAGTGGGCATTGACCCTACTACATGCATCATTGTCTCGGGGGGGACTGTGACCTGGTGAGCAAGGTCCACTGCCTGAACGCGGACGAGGGTGTCCACCATCGACGTGAGTCTTTCGATTTGAGTCGATAAGATGTTGATGAAGTTTGGAGGGGGAGGAACCATTAACGCCTCTGTTATGGGGCGTGGCAGCTCATGTTGGGATCATCGCGGCTTTCGCTCGCCATTAGGTCGAGGGCGGAAGATCAACTTCAACGAGTGGAAGAAATTTTTTATTCATTTCCACAGACGGCGCCAACTGATGGAGGGTATGATCTCCTTCAGATGCTGTCTTTCATTGATCTGTAGCGAGCGTTGTTGAACGGTTGAGATTTGAGTTGAAGGTTGTCTCCTAGAGTGTGTGGATCTTAATGGGTTGAGTTTGAGGTGGAAGCCGAGCTACTTGCAAGTAAGTCCCAGGGTGGGTGACTACCGTAGGACGCTCCGATGATCAAGCGAGCCGAGCTACTTGCAAGTAGAGCCAAAAAATATTGGCAGAGTAGTGGTTTATTGTAATCAAAATTACGTTACACGAGTCATCTGAGAGAGGGTTTTTTTATAGTGGTCGCATAAAGCGAGCAGCTGCGAGATCTTCGCGTCAGTTACGCCCCTGACCTTACGCCTGCGTGAATGATAAGATCCCTCCATTAATGACGGGATACACTCATTAATGGGGGATGTGCCAACATGGGACGTGGGATGTAGGCGGCGGTTATCTCTCTTTAGAGAGATACGCGGAGCCGTTGCGGAAGCTCTAGGGATCTGCGTTCTCGTTTAATCGGGAGAGTTGGGAGGCTTAGCTCTGTGGATGGCTCAGAGACGAATCGGGAGGCCGAGGAAGCTCAGCTCTGCAATAGCTCATAGGCGAGCAAAAGAGGAAGGATGCAAGTTCGGCTGCCAGATTGCTCGTGGACAAGAAGTGGAGTGTCCACTCTGATTTTACCTCGGTAGCCCCCAGGAGTCTAGTGGGCTGTCGTGGGTGACACGTCATTTATCACATGTCTTGATCTGAGGAATTCCCACTTATGAGCATCATCAGCGTGGGATCAGATCAAAATAATTCAAGATATTTTTGGAAAAAATTGAAAAAGCAAATAGAAAATCAATATGCTTTTATTTTGTTAAGAAGAAATTAGTACCCATTTTAAAAACATAGAAATTTGGTATTTGTTCCATTTTAAGAAATTTATGTTATGATTAATTTTTTTTGAAAGTATGCAATTACAAAACAATGACAAATTTTTCATATTTGAAGGAACATGGATAATTATTTAAATAATGAAATCTGAGCACAAACTTTAAAGCAGCTAAAATTCTTATAATCAAATGTAAAGAATAGATTATCTAGTAAACATATTTTATTCTATTATGTTTTATTTTTAAAAAAATAATATATGAAGATAAAAAATACTAATGGTTTTCTTGAGAAAAAAATTAAAAACATCAGAATTTATTTCTAAATCAACACCAAATCATTACTTACCATAGAATTTAAGGTTAAATTAAGAAAATAAAAAAATTAATAAAAATTAGAACCAAATACTTAGAGAAAAATCCACACATTTTTTTTCGTTTTGGGCCTCACACATTTTTTTTGGCTCACATGGACCATTTGAAAATGGGTAGGAAAAATAATAAAATGAAAAGGTAAAAACAAAAAAAGGGAAATAGAAAAAATAGTGTTTTGGGAAAAGATTCCCTTAAGTGGGTGTTTTGGAAAAAGATTCCCATTTGCAAGAGATTGCCTTAAGCGACCTAACTTTATAGTATTATAATCATAATGATAGTTTGTAAGAGATGTCGTTGTCACAGCTTGTAAGGTGATGGTATTTTATCAAAAATATATAAATATCAATGAGAAATGGACATATGATATTGATATTTGGCTAAAATGTGGGAAACCCTCTTCACTTTTGCTTGAAAAGCGAAAAACCCCTTAAACTTGAAAAACATAAAAATTCACTAGTATAAAGATGGTTTGACCCTGCGGATAATAAAATCCATATGGGCAAATAACGAATGCCCCTACGGATTAAGCCATAGGTGCAACTAATGCCCCTACGGATAACACCGTAAAGGCATTTATAAATAAAATTTAGTTAAAAATTAACTTATGTAGTTTCCCCTACGGTGCCGCAAGATAAAAACCTACAGATATATCCATAGAGGCAAATTTAAAGATTAAAAAAAAATAAAAACCAAACTGTTATCGTCCCCGTCACCATACCTTAATTCCTAATTCCTCCTAAAATTTTCCTGCACGCGCCTCCCCCTCGTCGCCTCCTCCCTCGTCGATCGTTGCCTCCGACCTCCTCGTCGCCTCCGATCTCCTCTGCGCCTCCTCCGAGCTCTCAGCCCCTACTTCGACTGCGTCGCCTCCTCCCTCGTCATCTTCTTCGTCCTCCTATGACCTCCAGCACTGCCTCCATCACCTCCAGCGCCGCCCTCTTCATCAATGTCGAGCTTCTCCCTATCTTTCTCGTCACCGTCGAAATCGTCAACATGTTAGTTAACTTATTGATAAATTTAAGTTTTTATTTTCGTAAATTGAATTTGGTATGTAGGGATTCAATTTAAGGATTTTGAATTATGGTGGTGGTTGTGGTGGTCGGTGGTGGCTTTTGGTGCTCGGTGGTTGGTGGTGCTGGCTGTGGCGGTGGCTGTGGTTTAAGGATGTGGATGGCGGCGGTGGCGGCTATGGCTGTGGTGGTGGATGGTGGTGGCTATGGGTGGTGGTTGCTGCACTATATTAGGTCTAAGGTTAGGGTTAAGGTTATTAGGGTTAAGATAATTAGGGTTAGAGTTAAGCATAAGGGTTATGATTAGGGTATTTTAGTGTCAGTGTAAGTGTATGTGTGCGTGTATGAGAGAGAGAGAGAATAATGTTGATGGTGATATGCGCGTGTTTGTGTGTGTGTTTATGATAATGATGATGTTGATCTCTCATATTAAATAAGGGCAAACCCTAATTTTAAAATTAACACCGGAACTAAATCCAAAATCTTAAACTTCACACCAGAACTAAATCCAAAATCTTAAACTTCACACCAGAACCAAATCCAAAATCTTAAACTTGATTACGAAAACCCTTAACTTTAAAAAACTTCACCTAAACTAAAAACTTAAAACCTTGAAATTGAAACGTAAACATAAAACCAGTTCAAGTTAAATCTTATAATAAGTGTATATATTATAATCGATGATAATATAAAATTTTCATATCCTCATCGATCGTCATATGTGAAAATCAAAGCGCGAATTAGTCCCCGTCTTTCGGTTAACATACGTTCGATATTCGTCGTGATATAGAACTATACGAAGGTTGTTAAATATCGGACGGTATTGTTCAGTGATAAAACCGTCGAGTAGTCTATATGACGAGAAGATTCAATCATATAATAACTAATAAATTTGTCCAGTTCGGACAAGTTAGGAATGTATAAAGCAAACACCTGCATTCACTTGTGTTTTCGTTAGTTTCGAATTATTTCGTCGGTACTTTTCCGCTGGTTCTCCGTGTACAAAGATAGTTTAGATGTTTATTTCAACATTATTTCACAGTATTGAAATAATTACCTATTCTATTATAGTGTACTCGAAGAACAGCGGGAAGGTACTGCTGAAATTTACTTGAAACGGATAAAAACATAAGTGAATGGCTATCTGCTCTATACATTCTTAATGGAATAGAAGCCATACCTCCGACAGCCAAAACACACACATACAATATAAATACACAACACACACACAAAGCACATACACACTAACAACCCTACACCTAAGCGAAATCATTAATTGAAACACACATACATATAATACAACTCATATTTAGGTATCTTCAAATCTAACATTATTAATCGATTATATCGTCATGTGTACATCAGAGTTAAAAACTGGATGTATGTGGATTGGAAACAATATAAGCAATCTAAGTTTGTCATAGAAGTTGCTGCTTTCATTGAATTTACACACGCACATAATAAGATCGTGTTAGAGAAGATTCTTTGTTCGTGCGATAGATATGAGAATAAGTTCTGGCAGAAGGAAGAAATTATAGAGTTTCACATCGTTAAACATGGTTTTACTAGACTTTATACAACTTGGCTATATTATGGGGAAGGACAAGAAGAAAACAGTAATGTGGTGGAAGAGGAAGGAGAAGCCAGTAATGCGGTAGAAGAAGATAACTTTTTTCATGAGAAGAAATGGAGGATATGGTAGAGGCTGCCCTAGGTGATAGTAATCCTACTGAAGAAGACATTCCTTCCGGTCAAGGACCGTGTACGGATAAGTATGAAAAGTTCATGAATGGTGTTAGAAAACCAATTTATGAAAATACAAAATATTCCACCCTATCATAATTTGTCCAAATTTTCCAGATTAAGTGCCTAAATGGATGGAGTAACAAGTCATTCACGATACTTCTGAAGTTCCTGAAAAATTCTATGCCCCCGGAAAATAACATTCCCGAGAGCTGGTACGAAGTCCAGAAGATGATGTCTGGTTTGGATATGAACTATGAGAAGATTCATGTATGTCCTAAAAATTGCATATTGTACCGGAAAAGAATTCAAATTTGAAAGAGTGGTCAACATGCGGAGAGGCTAAGTATAAACCGAAAGAATCTAATAAGAAACTCGATATACCTGTCAAGATAGCACAATACTTTCCCATAACACAAAAACTGTAGAAGCTATTCAGGTGCAAGAAAATAGCTGAGGCAATAATTTGGCATCACCGTGCTGCTCCAAGCGAAAATGGAAAAATGGGTCATCCAAAATATTTACAGGCATAGAAGGATTTTGATATGAGGCATTAAACATTTAGTAGCGATCCTCGCAATGTCAGGTTTGAACTGGCTAGTGATAGCTTCTTCCTATTCAACCATTTAGCTGAAAGCCACAGCACATGGCCCATTGTAATGATGGTTTATAATCTGTCTCATTGGTTAGCTATGAATCAATCATACTTTTTGATGTCTCTTTTTATTAATGGACCAAACTCACCAGGAAACAATATCGACATCTATCTCCTACATCTGATCGAAGGGTTAAAATCTTTATTCATTGATGGTGTGGAGACTTACGAAGAAAACATATATACAACCTTTATGATGCGTGCGGCTTTAATGTGGACAATTAATGACTTTCCTGCGTATGGAATGCTATTAGCTTGGTCCATATATGGTCACAAAGTATGCCCTTACTGCCATCAAGATACAATATCGAAATGGTTGAATTTTAGCAGGAGAGTTTGTTATTGCGGTCATCGGGGTTTCCTACCACTAGATCATTCTTAAAGGTTAGACAATATTCACTTTAATGGTCATCAGGAGTTTCTTGGGCCTCCAGCCACATTTTCCATAGAGGACGTAATTGCTCAGTTGGATGGTTAAAATAACGTGACCTTTGGGATAATCCGACAAAACAGGGCAAACCACCATATTGGAACACGTTACGCATTTTCTATGGGCTTCTGTACTGATCAACAAATTTAGTGTATCATTATATAGACATCATGCATATAGAGAAATGAGTATTCGAGCACGTACTCAAATTGCTTCTTTGTAAAGACGGAAAATCGAAAGACAACCTCCGTACACAGAGGTGCTGCCGAAATTTACTTAGTCAACAAATTAAAAGTGAATTGTATCCTAAACTGATAGCGGGTAAATCATGCAAGTTTTTACTTCCCAATACTGCGTATCATATGTCACAACTAGAGAATAAAATGTTCTTGCGGGTGTTGCATGATTTGAAAGTTCCCACAGATTTTTCAGGATCATTTGGAAAGAAGATAAAGATTATGAAAGGTAAGTTCGATGGGCTAAAAAGTTATAATCACCATATTATTATGGAGCACCTTCTCCCATTAGCCCCCAGGACTTCCTTTCCCGAATCAGTTGGTTAGTAATCAATGATTTTTGTTACTATTTTAGATAATTGTGCGCTAAAACCTTGGATTTTGTGATGCTGGAGAATCTAGAAAATTCTATTTTCTTGATACTTTGCAAGCTTGAGTGTATTTTCCCACTATCATTTTTCGATATCATAATACACCTGACAGTTCATCTTTTAACCGAGGCTAAGTTTGCCGGACCGGTACAATATCGATGGATGTATCTCGTCGAAAGGTACGTTGAATTTTTCATTTCACGCATTTTATAAAATTATTGTTGTCTTATATGCCCGTATTTGTTTATTTAACATATTTTTCTTTAAGTATCTCTACACTCTAAAAAAGTATATACGTAATAGAAATCGACCAGAGGGTTCTATCATGCAAGATTATCTTCTTGATGAAATAACTACATTTTGTTCTCGCTATCTAGATGAAAACATTGAGACGAAACTTAACCAGCCTCGGAGAATTTAGGACGGGTCATATGGTAAAACTGATTATAAGATAGTAGACCCCATGTTTATCAACAAAATATATCGGTTTATTCTTCTCAATAGCGTATGTCTTGAAGAAATTAGAGAGTAAGTTATTTTGGATTAATTGTTATATTTGTGTGTGTGTGTGAAATGATATAATATTGATATCATAATTTATTGTTGAGAATATAATTCATATTGATGAGGTATGTGAGGGGCATACTGATTGGAGTGATGAATAATTAGAAAAATATCATCAGGATAATTTTTGCGATTGGGTTGTAGATCATATAAGTTGTTTGAATAATATGTTATTGCGATGAATTGCCTTAATCTAAACTTATATCGTCATGTATTTGCCATAAAATTTGTTTTGTCAGATCCACGATCCGAAATTGTTTGCATCATTAGAGAGAGATTCATGATATTTAGCTCAGTTTCCTAGCATGAGGTAGCATACTATAAAAGATTCAGTGTCCTTTGATACAAATTTGAAGTTAAGCACATAAAAATATCTCGAACCACTCAGTATAGTGGGATTGCAGCCGTAGGATCAAATGATGTGATTTATTATGGATATTTAAATTGCATACTTAGCATCCAATATCCCCGATGATCAGAACCGTTTTATATATTTCGGTGTATTTAGTACGATACATGTACCGATACGGATAAGTGGAGAAACAATCTTGGGACTTGAAAAGATGAATATGGATTAACTAGTGTAAACACACTTCAATTTTACGGTCAAGACGATCCATTTATCTTTCCGCAACAAGGCATTTCAAATATACTACTCACGGTGCTAAAAGCATCCGGGATGGAGTTTCGTATGCTGTTGAAAACCCAGAGATATTTACGATATCTCAAAATTTGAGGATCGTATAGAGGACAGCGATGAAGATGAAGAAGAGAGAAGACTAAGAGTGCTCCGACCGTCTGTCTCCAAAGACGGGTTGTCTTCAGCTGCTCGTGAAGTTACGTGTAGTAAGATTGATGTCGATGATGAAATCTAAGTAGATATGTCTATTAAATCTATGAAACGAAAAAAGTTTTCAGTAATGTTATATTATTATTTCATATTTTTACGATCTATACATATATTGCATACATATGTAATGATTGTATTTTTATCTTGTCGAGTATTTTTCGTCACACTATTAAGATAGAAATGTGCATCGCTTGTCAGGCATATTACAGATTCTCCCTGTCTGGGGTAGACCGGGGTTTGAAGATTGTGGGGATCCGAATCTCCGACGGCCGCAAACTAAGATGCCGTTAATTACCCGATTAACAAATCAAACAGATCATGCAAAATCAATAAGCAATATGTACGTGTTGTGTTTGGGAACAAGCTGAGGGCGCTTCGGGCATATCGGGGGTCTTGCAGAATTTTTACGGGGGTTTCGCTGTCCGGATAGCGGATTGGGGGTCAAGGGGGCTAGCAGCCTCATTAGAAATGTTTTCTAACGGGAAAGGTGATGAGTGTATGTATGTCATGTGTGCATGTTGGAAGGTGCATACATGACAAGTGCGCGCGTGGCAAGGTGCGCGCCTGAAACAACACGTACCTAACAAGATACACGCCTAGCAAAGGGGCACGCTTGACAAGTGCGCACCTGCCAAGACGCACACCTAGCAAGGGATGCGCTTAGCAAGGGATGCGCTTAGCAAGTGTGCACCTGCTGAGATGCACACCTAGGAAGGTGCGCACTTGACAGGGTGCGAGGGTGTGAAAAGGGCCAAAAGGTCTCCAAATGGGCCAAAAGGTCCAGTAAAATGCACACTTAGAGATGTGTGCACCTAGCGAGATGCGCACCTGAGTTGATGTGCACTTGGCTTGATGTGCACCCAACGGGTGCGCACCTAGCCAAATGGACACCTAGCACGTTACAAGTAGGGCCGAAACCCAATGAAGTAACAGTCCAAAACACCAAGATTTTGACTTTTGAAGATCAAAAGGGGTTCTTTTTCCTTTTTTCAAGGCCTCCTGACGTTCCCACTTAAACAAGAAAAGAAAAGTGAAAGAGAGACTTGCACATTAAAGATCAGTTCAAAACTCAAGTTTTTTAGGGAATCAAGATTAAGATTCAGAGTAGTTCTCAAATCATCTTGTGGGGGCCTTTTATAGGCTTACATCATATACATTTAGCCTCATGGCTTGTATAAAATTTATTTTGGCATATTTAATTAAAAAACAAATATTACATTTAATTTTTTCCTTTTCTTCTTCTTTTTTTAGCCGGTCCCTCTTCATGGTTGGACTTGGGCTTGGGCTCGGGCCCACTTGGCGGCTTGGGCCCACTTGGTTTTTTGAATTTAGTTTTGGTTTTGATTTTGAACTTGAATTTAATTTCTGATTTTGGCAGTTGGGTGTAATTTTTGACCCCAACATATCTAGGTCTGATGACGTCGCCTGAAGCAGCGAGGGGCGGCAGGAGCACCAGCCACGGCAGAGGCAGAGTGGTTCTGTTACCCGGGGAACTGCGTAAGGAGCTCCAAAGGGCAGGTCTTGCACCTTGATCCGTATCCCCTTCGGATGACTCCTTCCGTATGGAATTTTCCACGCCTCCAAGGATATTACACACATATTCATTTCGAATGTAATATTATAGATATACACGCATATTTATTTCAAAGTTACTTATATAGTCAATTTTTAATTGCCTAGTTTTAGGTGGTGCGTCCACATCAGAGGCTGAGGCCATTACCGCACCTGCAAGTATATTTATATATGCTATATTGCATGCATATTGATTTAGAATGTTATAGTATAGATATACACACATTCTTTTTACAGTTATTTATATAATCAATTTTTTATTGTCTAGTTGTAGGTGGTGCCCCCACACCCTGGGCATAAGCCACCAGCGCACCTGCAGGTATGTTTATATATATTATATTCCATTCATATCGATTTAGATTGTTATATTATAGATATACACATATTCTTTTTGCAATTACTTATATAATTTACTTTTAATTGTCAAGCTGTAGGTAGTGCATCCACATCTGGCGCAGAGGCCACTCCTGCCACTTCCGTACCCTTCGCTCAGTCTGCAGATTAGTATTCTTAAATATAAAATCTTTTATCATCAATATTTACATATATTCTAAGAATAAACATGAATTTCATGTAATTTTATCATCAACGTTTATTTTCTAGTTGGAGGGGATGCATCCACGTCCGAGTCACTGGTTATTCCTCACCGGAGGAACTATCGTCCCGCTCGTGCTATTGTCCGGGCCCAGGCTCGTGCTGTGGTTGCTAAAGGTATATATCGCACTTTTATTTTCGTTAATTATTGATTTCTAAATACCGTTTTGCCTTTCTATTTGTTATAGATACAGAGCAGCCCTACCCCGAGAGGGGGACTTGTGGGCCGAATCAGTCCCACAGGCTGATGCCCGATATAGCTAGGGGGAGGCACCATTCCCCCTCTTCTTTACCCCCGATTATCGCTATACCGACGATTATACTGAGAGGTTCGGCCGGTATATGGGGGATGAGAGTTGCATCTAAAAGAAGTATCATCTTCACGTTGAGTGAGGCGATCAGCACCGGTGCTCTTTTGCCATTTTCTGTGATCATGCTCAAGTATTAATATATATTTTCATTTGTCATATCAAATAATTTTTTTTATTATTTAACACTTATAATTAAATTATATTATTTTTTAGTATTTGCAGTTGGATTATAATTTTCAGCCTGTACTCGACCCTGATCACCCTGACAGAGCGCTCCATCTTCACGCTCTTTACCTGGGCCTCATGAAGACCATGAAATCTAAGGTCCGATATAATAAAAATGAGATGAAGATCGATTGCTACATACTATGATTGGCGACTCCCAAGGTAGAGAGAGTGGAGAGAGCGAATCTCCTACTTTCTCCGGCCTTTACCAGAGTGACATAGATACATGGCTTCTCTTATACCAGTATTATGAGTCTGAGCGAAAACAGATTTGTAATTTAAATGTAACTCATTGGTTAGTATATAACTTATTTTTTTGTGTTGCTTATTTAGAAAACTAAATTTGATTGTGTTGTGTAGAAACAAGCTGATCAAAATAAGAAGAATAGAAAGTTGACGAAGAGGGGTTACCCCACTTACACAGGCGGCTTAAGAAACATTACTCGTGCCATGGAGGCATCGGTAAATTACAATACATATATTTTGATATAATGCAATATTAAGAGTTCTTTTTATAATATATGTAAATTTTTGGCGAATTGCAAAGAGCTCGGACCCTGGCGCAGGGTGGTACACAGAATATGTTGACCGTGTATCTTGTCGTCTACAACATCTCGACAGATCCCGCCATGGGCGAGCTTCGATTCCCCGACACTGCTACCCAGGAGTATTGCATAATTGTTAATATTTATTCTAATTCTAATGAAATTTTTGTTTTCATAAGTTCAAATTTAAATGATATATATACTTATGTTTTAATGCTTAAGGTGGGTGTAGGAGCGGGTAGTGGAGCAGGCGGAGGTATCGGGGATCGATTCAGTGGACAGACCGATCCGATCATACTGAGCCCAGTCTTAGACGCTGCACACAGAGGACACCACGGAGGTTGAGAGAGAGGCCAGAGACTTGGTCCTAGCAGGGCCCATATGAAGTTGGCCTCCACTCCGGCGGTTACTTCCCCTACCCCCATAAGTAACGTCTGGAGTATGATGTTGCCGCATTGAAGAACACCGTTGAGGAGTTAAAGGAGATGTTTGTACGCATATTATTTATTGGTAAAATATTATATCATATTATCGATAATAGCGTATACGATATTAGTAGCATGAGTTTATTTTGTTTTAAATTTAAGTTTGATTAATCAGACTTACATAAAACTATTTAATTAAACCGAACTCTATAATCATAACCATGTCACATCTTTCTTCATTTTGGAGTGTATAAAGTTATGATTATCCAAACTCAAAACTTAAGAAGAAAACATTACTTTGTAAATTAGATAACTCCAAAATCAAGTATCCAATCAAAGCTAAACAATTAAGGAGAGATACAGGTTTACAAGTTATAGTAAGTATCAGTTCCATCTCCACTTAAAATAAACTACAGTTTTTCAAACTAGATACTCAAACTAGGCCTAAGTCCCTAAGTATTCTTAGATTGGGAAAAAAGTCATAGCCCTGAATGTGTGCAATTTCAACATGTATAAATTCTCATACATAACATATGAATTTTAAGAGAATGTGTGGAATCTCAATAAAGAATATATAAATTCATGGTTACGCAATAATCCGATAATTATACGAATTCGACTAAAATCTAATACATCGCTGTTACTCATTTATTACACAAATACAAAATTTTACAGGTTCGGTAGGCTATTTCGGCCGCGGCTCCAAGTGCCACTCCTTCGGTTGTGGCTCCGCAAGCCACTATCACGACTGTAGTTGCACAGGCCACTCCTATAACCCTACAGCGCACCCAGACTCCTGCACAGACCACTCAGACTCCTGCACAGACTGCTCTTTCATTAGTCGAGTTTTTGACGACCCAGGACTGTACGGAGGCACAGATATGCCAGAGTACAGCAATTATTAGAGGTGAAAGAGCTGGACCGAGCTAGGATAGATTTATTTATATTTTTTAGGATAAATGTACTTATTTGATATATATTGTATGTTTTGGACGATATCGGAGGTTGTTTGGATATTTACGATGATGTTAGATTGATTCTGTATTCTGTTTATTTATTTCTTTTATATATCATGCTTGAGGTGTTGTTTATGAATATTTTTGTATTCAGCTATATGATTTATATATTATTGTGCACAGAGTGGGGAAAAAACAGGTAGCCCTTTTTTTTAAAAAAAAACCTTGATATAATGTCCCTACGGATTAATCCGTAGAGGAAATAGTTGCCCCTACGGATTAATCCATAAGGGCACGTTTTGCCCCTACACATTTATCCATAGGGACAAATATCAGAATATCTGATATTTTGTCCCTATGGACTTAGTAAAATGGGCAAAACTTGTCCCTACGGTATAATCCATAAGGGCATTTAAAAGGCCCTACGGATAATTTCGCAGGGGCAATTATTTTATTTTTTAAACAGATAAATTAAAAAAAGATTATGTCCCTACGGAATAATCTGTAGAGCCAAATTCCCCTCCGAATTACGCCGTAGGGGAAATATTTACTCTGTAGGGGCATATTCAGAGCAAATACTTTCACCTGCGGCCTTTAGATCTACATAGATATTTTATGTCCCTATGGATTAATCCGTAGGGTTATGATTTGCCCTTGCAACTAAATCTGTAGGGGCAAGTGCATATTTTAGTAGTGTTTATTCCAAAAACACTAACGATATTAACTTTTCCATTTATAAGTTTATTTTATGCTAAAAATGTCCCTTTAATAAATTTAATTGACTAACTTAATATTCTCTTTTCTTTTTTCCATTATTTCCAAATCCCTGATCTTTTGAATCTTTACTCACTCTTTGGATGAGTAAAAAAAATGTAATCAGTGTTTTGAATTAGATATTTTAGGAAAGAAATGAGATGAAAAAAGTTTGGAGAGAAAAAAAATTTAGTGAAGAAAAAGGGAAATCAGTGAAGAAAGACTTGGGGACATTATGAGAAATATATAGAAAAAACAAATGGTGTGAACTTTTTTGTGGTAAAGTGCATGCTTTTCATGTTTGGGGGTTTCCCGCTTTTCAGGCAAAAATGAGGTGGGATTCCCGCATTTTACTGAAGGCCCCTCAAAAGTTAGCTATGTACAAAAAAGACCCTCTATTTTAGCTAATGACAAAAAGCTCCCCATTCTTTTAAGTTCCACAAAAAAAACTCCATCCAAAAAAAGAATATTCTTTGAATATTCTGCTAACTCTGCTAACTTTTAACGGTTTTTGTTAGTTTTTAACTTAAAAATAGTTTAGTTTATAATTAAAATATTAGGGATGAGAGTTGCTGGTGACGAGACGGATAGGGCTAGGGAGCTCCTAGGTGTCGAGGATGGGGTCTATAGGCGGTGGAGGAGAAGACGTGGATGAAGATGTTGAAGTGTTCGTCTTGGAGGAGGAGAGGGGAGGATTTAAAGGAGAAGAGGAAGCGGAGGGCGGAGGAAGGGGAACGGCGGTGGAGGAGGAAATGAAGGGCCATTAAAGAATGGCGAGGGTCTAAGGGGAAGGCCGAGACGATGACAAGGGAGAGGAAGGGGAGGGAATGCAGAGGAGGGGGAAAGGGAGGAGAGGAAAGAGGAGGCAAAGAATGGACTTGTGGGGACGGTAGCAAAAGGGTCGAAAGGGGAGGCGGCAGTGGCGGCGAAGGGGCGATGATGCTGGTAGTGAGATGGGATCAACGGCGTGGAGGCTAAGGTTAGGGTAAGGATAAAGTTAGTGGTTACGGTTTGGATGAGGGAGGAGGAGCACGAGGGGAGGTCAGGTAAGGAGGGGGAGAAGATGATGATGCTGATGGTGGTGGTGATTGTAACAACCTAGAACGTTCATACGTATTTATATTAAACAATAGAATTGATTGATTGTATTGAGTTTTGGGTTTGGGACAATGAGCCAGCTCAAGTTTATTGTGAGTCGTCTCATACATCCATGGATTGATGGATTGCTTGGCTTGTATTGTGAACTGTCCTAGGCTATGTTTAAGCCATCTCAACCTTTTATGCGGCTAATATTGTTTCCTGACTCAAATCTTGACTCGTTATCGTGTTATTTGGGCCTTGTTATTGATTGTGAAGACATGGTAAGATTTTATATCGATTATAATGTGCATGGTTTCTTTGGATTGATATTTTCACCTTATCTCTATCCTTAACCTTAATTGTCCTTGATATTGTAACCAATCTGGCACGATTGATTGACTTATCCTATATAAACCCGTTTAACTCTCATACATACTGATCACAACACAAAACGCTAGCCTCCATCTCCTTCTTTCAGCAGCCGAAACCCTAAACATAACTCCAAGAGCCGATCCCTTCATCCTTTAACGTCATCATCGTTCATACCATATTGAGGAGATCGACATCGCTACCATTTTGTTCCTTTCGTTCTTGTTGCATCGGATCAAACCGTTCCATCGAGAGATCGTGTTATCATCGTGAGAATCGAGATCGAAGTAAGTATTCAATACTTGCTACATGCTAGTGACAAGGTCGGATCTTGTTGCATTATTATTGTAACGTAGTGTATTTTATTGTATTGTATCGTATTGCATCGTAGCATTAAAATTTTCTTAGATCTATTGTTATTAAAATCCAAGCGGCCATATATCGAGATCTGAATCTCGATATGATGATAGTCTTGCATTAAAATATAACTTGACATGGAACCCTAATACATCACTTTTATATGGTTAAATTGATATATTGGAACATAGTGGAATTGTGGTAAGTTTTATTGTTATCGTATGCTTGAAATCTATGTTTTAATCTAGTATTATGGATATATATCGTTTGTCATATAATTTCTAATCTAATTAACGATATGTCAAGATCAGAATCACGACTTATCAACTAATCTTTATATTGTGATACTTTGTTAACCCTAAAGGTTATCATCTTTGTGTTAAATCATTTAACCCATGTTTATTGCATGTATCAAAGTTAACTTGAAAATCCTAATTAAAATATATGATAATATCAGAGAATAGGTTTTGAACCGGCTCAAGCCAAATGAGAGCCGTCTCATAGCAACAGTGTAATTTACTTGTATTAAAGGCTTTTTCTTAAGCCATATCAACATAACTTGAGCCGTCTCATATGCACAGTGAATTTAATATTGCTTTAGGTATAACTTTGAACCGTCTCAAGACAGCTCTGTCTCAAGACACTTTTGAGTCGTCTCTCACACATAGAATAGACTTAATGTTTTAGATATAACTCTTGGGCCATCTCACATATTCTTGAGCTGTCTCAAAATGAATTGAATCTGATATTGAACCTGAAATGACACTGGACACGTTATATTGTTTCACGAACGCACTATACATTACCTAAACACCTAATTGACCCGTATTGTGATATTTATATATTGGTTGACATGGCATTCATGCTAATGAGTATTAGACTTGATCATGTAACTGTTATGGTTATGATATTTCTAAATTACCATGTTATTGATTGTTTAATTACCATGTTATTGATTGTTTACATGAAATAATGATTGATTGGCTATTGTTATCAAGTTACTATACATGATTGTGATGTTTACCGAAATGCCGACAATCCATTGTTATTGATTAATTGACTTTATTGTATCAAATGGTAAGACATGTACATGCATTGATTGGTCATGCGTTGGTATTAAGTAACACACTATATTGATATTGACATAGATTGGAAACTGGGAAAAAGGGAAATCAAGAATGTAATTGAATTGTAACCCAAGATAATATTATTGTACCATGATTCCGGGGGAATGAATGGAATAACCATTTTTGATCGATATTGTACCGTGTTCCCAAAGGAATGAACGGGATATATTGTACCGTGGTCCTGGGGGAATGAATGGGATATATATTGTTAGGGTTACGAGTAAAGAGTACATTGATTGGTTTCAAATATCTCTAGGATAGTTAACCCAGTGACATATACCTATAGGAATTACGCGACATGATTGCATTGATTATCACCTGATTTTCATCGCTTGCTAATAACATTGTTCATCGGTCACTCACCGAATACATTGATATCATATATTTATTGCTATGCTTATTTGACTTTGTTTCCGGCTTCATACATTATGATTGTATATTCGACACTCTGACGTCTGGGTTTTGCATTGTCCGGATACTAATGCTTTAGAACAGGCAGATAAGGAGTATTTCGAGAAGTTTGCTGAGCGGTGAAGGATATTGTTATGAATCTATTTTTATGTCTTAGGTTTATTTATTGCAGCGAACTGTTTTATTGGATTCCTATTGTGATCCCATAAGGGATGAGTATTGGTTATTGTTCTTATTTATCCTTGATATTTGATCGTTATTATTGTTTCCACTATTGACTATTATTTTTATTGACTCTTGATCATTGGATATCGTTATTGTTTATTGTGGCATATTAGACATGTGATAGTTAGTTATATAGTATAATGTTCTTGATTGATGATTGAAAGCCGTAATATGACTATTGGAATGATGATTACTTACTATAAATAGCACGATTGGTTTTGTTATGTTCACATATTCGTGTATATTGGAAAGTGGAGCGATACAGTGATTAGGGGATGGGTGATCGATGAAGAAGATGATGGGGCAGTAGGGGTGGTGGTGATCGGGGGAGGGGATGCAGAATGAAGAAGGAGGTGATGAAGATGGTGATCATGGTGGAGAGGGGGTGGGGGATGATGATCATGGATGAGAGGAGAGGAAGGCAGAGGGAGGAAGTCAGGGCGGCGGCGACGAAGAAGCCAAGGAGCGAGATGGGAAGGCCATTAGGGTTACAGTTTGGTAGAGGTTAAAATTTGTTAATTAAATTTAGCATTTAGTTAATTAAATATTTAGTTTAACCTTTTTAAGAATTTAAAAATATGGAAAAATAAAACCGATGGATGAAAACCGTCAAAGGGTTTCTTTTGTGGAATTTAAAACTTTTAGGGGGGGGGGGATTTTTTGTAGTTAGTTAAAATAAGTGGCTTTTTTGTAAATAGCTAACTTTTGGTGGGCCTTTCTGTAAAAAACCTTTTGATCAATAGTTAGTTACCTTACAGTTAATTATACTAGTATTTTACACGTGCGATGCACGTTGTATATTTTAAACAATTCATATACATATCAATAAAGACACATGGAAAATTTTAATTATTTCTATTGTTTTTCTGAGATTAAATTAAATGAATGCAGTTAATGGTAATTTTAGAATCGAGAAATTTACGAGTTATATAAAATAATAAAGATATAAGGGTTTATGTATAAATTGTAAAGCATGCATCTTTGATGAATGAGAGGAAATGTGTGGCAAATTAGACGGGTGGATTGTTGACTTTTCTTTTAACTCATTTTTGTCTTTTGGTTACCGATAAGAAAGAAAGAGATGGATGATACAGACATGTCTTACTCTCAACTTTGGCTTTAGTAATTTTTTTTCTTTTTTTCTATTTCTCAATTAAAAAATAGATGGCATATCCAAGGGACTTCTAGTTTTTATTTTTATACTTTGTATACAAAGGGAAGGGAAGAAGAGAATCTTTTTCCAAAATAGTATTTTTTGGCTAAAAGACAAAAGCATTGTCTTTTACTTTTCCAAAATTGCCTTTTGATTAGAAGCTATACTTGAGGGTTCTTGAGTCTCTTCTTTATTTTTGTTTCTTTTTTTTTTTAATTTTATTTGATTTTAATTTTTGATGCCATTATACTTGATTTCAACCTCTTCAATGTGTCATCCTAAACCGTTAGTTTTTTCATCTTAAATTTCTAATTTTGATTATAACAAAAAAAAATCTAATTTTGTTAATCATTACTATATAATACCAATTGTATTAAAGGAATAAGGTGAAGTATAAAAAAGTTTGGCCTCTAGAACGTCGGAAATGATATCCCTTTTTTCCCATTCTTTTTTCACTTTTTCTATCAATTTGAGTGGTTTAATCTTATGATGTTTTTTATGGTAGTAGCAGTCAAAAAAATTGCTAATATATATTCACTATTTTAGTTTGAGCTGTATGGAAAATCAAAATCCTTTCTAATTAGTTGCCATGGATATCTTGAATGTCTTAAAAATTTCATTTTTCATAGTTGATCTATTGAAAATTTTCATCTCAATAGTTTTGACTCTTTAGTTACATTTTTATTTAAAACTAAACCGGACCAAGATTTGCTAGAAAATTGAAATTTTGAGATATAATTTAATGGATCGATATTGTGTGATGTCTTTTGAGCAGGAATCTCAAGATCATATTAACATTTTTATGCACTTTAATAAAATAGAAGGTTATTGCTTATGTTTAATTTTAATGTCGAAAAATGTAACTTATGTTTAACTTTGATGTCGAAAAATATGTATACATAAAGATTCAATGGTTACTCAATAAAATATTAAATATTCCTAGGACATTTTTATCCCCTACAAATTTAGTGATTTAGTGATTATTTTTCAATTTATTCTTAACAACACTTAACTTAAAACTAAAGAGCAACAAGTAATCTTTAGTAGATATGTGTTATTTATCAATGAAAAATGAGTCGTCAATATGTCGTATTACAAATGTTAAGGTTTAGTCACCGTAGAAGTACACCCTACAAAATATATTTGTAGAAATTTAGTCATAGAAGAAAATTTAATCACTGCAAAACTTTTTATGATCATGCGCGTTATGCGCATGGTTTTCGCTAGTTATAATAGTAAAGATGAACTCCTAACGCTTTGATACCATTTTGTGCTATTGGTTTATAAGTAATTCTTTTAAATAAAAAAAAATTATATATATCATGGTAACTAGGATTGTCAAGGGAAAAATAAATAATCCAAATTTACTCTATAGCTGTATCATAATTTTATTAACTACGAATAGCAATTTTCATTTCCGATGACTACATGTATCCATATTTGCATCTTCTAAATAGCTAACGGATATAGTAACACCTAGATCTGTTCCATATTTGTATCCGATATAGTCATGTTTAAATTTTTTGAGTATATATTTTTCAATATTCATTTTGTATCTGGTTTTGTATTCGACTTTTATCAAATGCTAAATAATAAATTTTATATTCAATAACTATTTGTACCAATAATCAAATCATCCTCCAACCACCGGATACATATGGTGACACTTGTATCTGATTCATTTACATCCCAAATGGCAGCTCATCTTACATTAAGATTAAACCGATCATAGATTATGCATAATAATGTGTCGGGTCCCCTTCTTGAGAAACAAATTATATATATATATATATATATATATATATATATATATATATATATATATATATATATATATATATATAGCTGATATAGTTGAGAATGGACCGTTTCATCAACAAACTCCATTATTGGTTTAATTTTAGGGTTTTTTTTTTCAATATTCAACCCTCAGACCTTTCTTAGTTTTATATAAGACATCCAAATCCTTTAATTTGTCTAAATTGGTCCTTATGGTTAGTTTTCGTCCAAATTCCAATTAAAATGACCATTTTATCCGTATCTTCTTCTTCCATACTCCATTAATAGCATTCTTCTATTTCTTTTCAAATTCCAACACCCAATAAAATTGCACTCACCACAATTATGATTCCCTTAAACCATTTGAAGAATAATGGAGAACACTTCCATTCGATGTGTGGATTTATTTCTGCCATGTAGATTTTAAAATGTGAGGATTTATTTTAGCCGTGCAGTTCTTAAAATTTTTAAACAGGGCTTTGCACATGGAAAACACTTCCATTCGATGTGATTTTTCTTCCATAAACTATCTGCGACGTGTAGAACACCTTGGACGGAGCGGATCATTGAAAAGAGGTTACACGAAAAAGTTCATGATTATTAAAAACACAAAGCCGCCCTAATGGATCGCAATATATATAATGGAGGAAAGATGCCATAGGAGGGAATTTCCTCATATGGCGTCAAAAAATACACCCTCCAAGTTTTTTTCCGACGATCGGCACCCATCATCGTCATCTATTGTCACACCCCACTTCCCAGTAGATGGAAACGATGACATGGCAAACCCGTGGCATATTTATTCAGAGAAGGTCATTCTCTAAATAAATATACTAACATATTGAAACAATAATACATAATGCAAAAATAAATGGAGGCTGTAAAAATTTTTGAATAAACATTTTTATTTACATTCAACTTCCAATATTTACAAGTACATGAGTTTCAACTGGGAAGTAAATACAATAAAGGAAAAATGCCTAAACAAGTGGGATACATAAGCTGAATAGAAAGTGAAGCTAAGCTAATCCTGAGAAGAAATCCGGTTGTAGTCTTCCTCTGTGGCCTCCACTTCCTCCGTCTTGACCGTATCTGACGAACATTCCAAAAAAACAAGGGTGGGTGAAATGCCCGTCAGCGAACTAGAGCTCGGTAAGTTTCAAGGATAAAGTAAGAGTAAAAGAATGACAATAATAGAATATATATATATATATATATATATGATGAGTAAAAGTATATGTTCATGGGTAAAATATGTACTATAGGTCTCTATATATTCACTATGTTAACGTTAAGTTCCAAGTGTGAATGTTAACGCAGTCGTAGAAGTATTCATAAGCTCAAGAGTGGGGCCTCAGCAGAAAGGAAACATGAGCTCATTTCATGTGTTAGTATCGGGGCTCTAAGTTGTGGATGAGTCAACCCGACTGATATTCGAGTAAATAAAAAAAAGTTTAATACGGGACTCCTGAAACTCGGTTGGATTCACACAAGAAACTATCCCAAACATTCCGAATATAAATAGTTTATAACTGTATAGTATACTTAATTAACTTGATTAATTGGTTATAACATGTCTTGATCGAAAACATAGATTACAAAAGGTGTAAAATGAAGTCGAGCGAGTCAAGTAAAATGTGAATCATGTCAATTGCAATCTTGGTTCGAGTTAAGTTAGTTCGAGTAGGCTGGGTTCAAGTTCATGTTCAAGTTTATATCTGAGTTGGGTTAGAGTTCGAGTTTAAATTTAAGTTTGGATTCGAGTTATAGTTATTTCTTGTGAATGAATTTGTTGAAATCTTAATTTCGGGAGAAATCGGTAACTGTTGCACATAGACGGTAGGATTTATGACTTTTCTAAGAAAATTATCATTGATAATTCCGTTAAGATGTCTAACCTGAATAGACAAGCACTCACTTTTTTCGGCTCTCCAAGACTCAAGAGAAATGATACCACTTCAACCTATATTAATCTAAAGTTCTTAAATATTGTTTGCATATCTCGAGAGGGTTTTATATAAAATACTTTAATATAGTTTAAAAAAATAAAACTCGAGGGTGGTTTGTAATATTTAGGGTTTTCATGAACATATATTTTAATTGTTGTGATGTTTTTTGTGATAAAACTTATCTTTTAAAAGTTTATAGTATTTTTATGAAAACTGGCTCTTTTGGAAACTTGATGGTATTTTATTAAAAATTCTAATCTTTCATTTTAGAAATATTGTTTCATAATTTGTTTTTATTGAAAATACGGATTCATAGTTTTGTATAATTTTCCAAAGTTCGGTTTTGTTTAGAAAAGTCGTATTTCTTAAAAACCGTATTTTTATTTCCTTTCGAGATCGAATACTCCGTGAAGAGTTCTGCATCTCGCTCTACTATTCCCATGATGTGTGATAATCCGCACCATCCATTAGCGGGTCTTTTGACGAGTGTTGTAGAGCCGTAATTATCAAGGATTTAAAATATCGATTAAAAGAAAACTGTTTTGAAAAAATGTGGTATTTTATTGTAAAACATATTCTTTAAATAAACCCTATTTTTAGAATCTCATGCTATGAAATCATAGTGTGCGTGTGGGATAGGTCGTTACTCCGTGAACGATCTAAAGGTTTATACTCTAATTACTGAAATTACGGTTATATTAAAGTCCATTGTATTTTAATGAAAAAGTTTATTATATGATCGTTTCACATGAAAATTTTATTAAATTAAAAACTAAATGATTGTAAATAAGGTTACGAGTGGTGTGAGAAAGTTAGTTTGAACTATTTTTCTTAATGAGGGGAGTACAAATGTTAAAATAATATATATTGAAGTTAATTCCACTTTGTCGATATGTTTTTTAGGATACGATTTGAGATGAACGAAATAGAGAGAGAAGGGAAACTTACCGGTTGTTGTGTAGTGCTATGAAGAGTTTAAGGAAGAGAGAGGGGGTCTTGGTCTCATTGGAGATGCTCCGGTTGTCGGAATTTGATCGCTACTCCCTTTGGCTTGCTTGACCCCACTTGAATTGTCTTAACCCTTCTTGAAATTAGAGAATTTTTGAGGAATTTTTCGAATAGAGGAGAGCTAAGGTATAGGGTGGTATTTATAGATTAAAAATGAGAGACGGTGTGAATTAAAAATGAATTAAAATAAATTTAATGGTGTTAATTATAGATTTGAAGAGACTCTATTTGATTACAAGAAAATCAAACAGTGCAGGGAAGCTGAGGGGAGATGAAGGGACGAGTGTGCAACACGGAGCAATTTAGAGCATATCGGACTATTGACGGCGGGAAATAACAAGGAACGGGTGGTCAGATTTGGGTGCCTTGCCTCGAAATTCATGCCATGTGTTTAGTTTGGTGTTTACTCCTCTTTGTGCCTGTTTGATTTTTCTGAAATTTTTCGTTTCTCCGTGAATTACATGTGCAACTCTTGGCCTTCCGAAAAATTAAAAAGAAAAATCTTTAAAAATAATTGGGACCGATGGGAATCGAACGCACATGCTATGTCACAGCAGTGTAGAGGATTTACCAGTGAGCTACAAGTTTCTTCTTACTTTTATTGGATAAAAATATCTTATAACTCTTACAAAAGCTGAAATACCCTTTTCTATACATTTAAACAAATAATTTTGTATAGGGATGTCAGAGTCATTACATTCTACCCTCCTTATAAAAATTTGGTCCTCGAAATTTACATTTACATAGAGGCTCATTTTCAAAAAGGTAAGCGATACATGCACGCATATCTTCTTCTCTTTCCCAAGTTGATTCTCCTGGCAAATCCTCTCTCCACATCATACAGACTAAGTTCACCTCATTGTTCCGTAATGTCTTCATCTTTCGGTACAGGATCTCAACTGGTTGCTGCTCGCAGGTTAGATCAGTCTGCACCGTGAGCTCTAAGTGATCAAGTATATGGTTGGAGTCCCTCACATATCGTCATAGTTGGAATATATAGAACACGTTGTGCACTCCTTCCAATGAGGGTGGTAGTACTAAACAGTACGCCAGTTCTCCAACTCGTTCGAGTATGTCAAACAATCGTATGTATCTTGGACTTAATTTACCCATCTTACCAAAACGTATCACTCCTCTATTTGGAGAGATCTTCAAGAATATATGCTCTCCAGGTTGAAACTCTAGATGCCATCATTTTACATCTGCCCAATGCTTCTGTCGGTCCTGAGCTATGCGCATCTTTCCCTGATCGTGCGAACCACATCTACAGTTGTCCTGATCATCTCTGGTCCAAAGAGTTCACGATCTCCAACATCGTCCTAACTCGGCGGGGAATGACACTTCCGTCAGTAGAGTGCTACGAATGGTGCCATCCCAATACTTGCTTGGTAGCTGTTGTTATATGAAAACTCCATAAGGTATAGGCGATCTTCCCACGAACTTCCGAAGTCTAACATACAAACTCTCAGCATATCTTCCAGGATTTGAATTGTTCGCTCAAACTGTCTGTCTGTTTGTGGATGGTACGCCGTGCTGAAATTCAGACTCGTTCTCAGGCTAGCTTGCAGACTCTGCCAAAATTGTGATCGGAATCTCGTATTACGATTGGAGACGACGCAAACAGGTACTCCATGTAATCTCATGATCTCCTGCATGAGTTTATAGGTATTAAATATGGTATATCTTGAAGGTTTAGATCTTACTTTAGATTTTTCTCCTCCATATACTTACTTGCTAACGTCTCAGTTGACTAGCCAACTCTAAAGGGAACAAAGTGAGCTGACTCAGTGAGTCGATCCACAATAACCCAAATTGCATCGTTACCCTTCGTGCTGCGAGCGAGAGCAGTCACGAAGTCCATGCTAATGTGCTGCCATTTCCATTCCGGGATTGGTAACGACTGAAGTAGATCAGCAGTTCTATTATATTCAGCCCTCACTTACTGACACACCAAACACTTGGCTACGCTTCTTGCTACTTCGTGCTTCATTCCATGCCACCAGTAGTGTTGCCTTACATTTTCGTGCCACCGGGGTGTATAGAATAAGGAGATCTGTGAACTTCTTTCATCAACTCATCTCGAACAGATCCGACATGCACGCATAAACGGCTTCCATATCTTAAGGATCTATTTTCGTGGATGATGAAGTCAGTTCGAAGTCCACTTTCTACATTTTCTCGGATCTTTTGTAGCTTGGCATTATTTGCTTGATCTGCCTTGATCTGATTTATAAGAGTGGACTAGACTTGTAAGTTCATTAAAGAAGAAGCGTTACCTGGCACAACTACTTCAATTCCCAATCCATGCCGTTCTTGTTGTAGTCTCCACTGAGCGGTGAGGTTCATTGCTAATTGTTGGCGACTAAGTGCATCACATTCAACTTTCCAGGATGATAATGTAGGTTGATATCGAAGTTCGCCATAAGTTCTAGCCATCTTCTCTGCCGCATATTGAGTTTCTTTTGAGTAAATACATACTTCAGAATCTTTTGGTCGATGTATATATCCACAAATTCTCCCAAAAGATAGTGGCGCTAAATCTTGAGTGCGAAGACCAGTGCTTCCTGTTCCAGATCATGTGTTGGATAGCTACGTTCATGAATTTTTAATTTCCTTGATGCAAAAGCCACAACTTTTCTACGCTGGTGTAGGACGCATCTTAATCTTTTACTGGACGCATTATAATGTACATTGAATCCGCCAGATTGATCCGGTATTACAAAAATAGGAATAGAGGTTAATCTCGACTTGAGTTCTACCAAAGCCTTCTCACATGATTCTGACCATACGAATGCTTCGTCTTTACGTGTGAGCTTAGTCAGGGGTGCTGCGATCTTTGAGAATCCTTTTAATGAATCGTCGATAGAATCCTGCTAAGCCCAAGAAACTTCTTATATCTTTCACCGTCTTTGGTGTCGGTGACTTGCTGACAACTAAAACCTTAGCTGGATCTACAGAGATTCCTTCGCCTGAAATGATATGTCCAAGAAATCCGACCTGATTTAGCCAAAATTCACACTTGTTGTACTTGGCGTAGAGCTGATATTGTCGTAATGTCTCCAGGACAATCCGTAAGTTCTCGGCGTGCTCTTTCCGATTTTTTGAATACACCAGGATGTTGTTGATGAAGATAACAACAAATATGTCTAAGCACTCTCGGAAAACTTGGTTCATCAAGTTCAGAAAGATGGCAGGTGCATTGGTTATACTAAATTAAATTACGAGATATTCATAATGACCATAACGAGTCCTAAATATCGTCTTCGGAATGTCGGACTCCTTGACCTTCACCTGATGATATCCTGAACGAAGATCTAACTTTGAAAAGACATAAGATCCACAACTGATCGAAAAGGTCATCGATGCGAGGTAGTGGATACTTGTTTTTAATTGTCATCTCGATCAGAGCTCGATAATCCACGCACATCCTGTAGATACCTTCCTTCTTCTTCACTAGTAGCACCGGAGATCCCCAACTTGAAGTACTGGGTCGGATCCAACCTTTCTTCAGAAGTTCGTCTAACTGAATGCAAATCTCCTTCAATACTTCCGGACTTAATTGGTATGGAACTTTTATTACTGGTTGTGCGCCGGGTTGCAAATCAATGCTAAATTCAAAAGCTCGATTGTCATGCCTCGCTTCCCAGTATACGGGCAGAGGATGCGACGAGGCCGCTACGTATTTACTCTAAAGTAAACACGTTAAGTGTATCTAAGAAATATATGTAAAATGCACAAGAGACAGAGACAATAGATATATATTAAACAACAACTTTATTTATTAACATTCTTTTTACAATACATCTGAAAAGTAAATACATGGAATGGAAAGCAATGCATAAACAGTGGCATAAAAGAAATGGAAAGTACTAAAATGAAATGTACAAGTAACTAGAGCTCCGGGTCGAAGGCTAGCTGATCCAAATCTTCGCTGGTGGGCTCGATCTCCTGAAGGTCAGATCCACCTGACAACATTCCAAAGAAGAAAAAGAAGGAATGTCGTCAGCGAACAATCGCTCAGTAAGTCCCAAAGATAAGGGAGAAGTAGAATAGACAGAGAGATGTATGTAGATTTTAAAGTTGTATTATGTGGTTATAATGTTGTATTTAGTGTTAATGCTGTTGTTTGTAGCTTGGTACAGAAGAGGCCAGTGTATACGAGAGGATTCTCACTAGACCAGAGACTACGATATATAGAGTATAAGGTTCCGTGATAATACCCGGAACAACGGCGATTGAATTCAGGTTAGGTGTCTTATGGTTGCAGTCTCGTGCCACTTATAACGCCTACCGTACCAATCCATCCCTTATAAACCCCGCGATGTCTTGATTGTATTATTTGTATTGTATTGCCTTATAAATTGAATTGTATAGATGGATGACTTGCCGAAACCATGATATCAGTAAATGGATGAAACTGGAGAATCATGTAGATGGATGTATATCCATGGTTCAGTTCGGTCAATATAGATTGATCAGATTGAATATACAGATTCATGGATTCATGTTAAATTGTAGTTTGGATACTTGAATCATATTCAAGTCAGATTGATTATATTGAGACTCAGTCTGAGTCAAACAATTAGAAAAGAAATTGAATCCTGAATTAGGTTTTGGTGTTATCGGTAACTGCTGCACATGGATGGCAGAATTTGTGTCTTTTTCGAAGACGGTTACCGTGTTGATAATATCGTTTGTTAAGTTATCTATCTTAAATAGGCAAGCAACCATATCTCCGGCTCTCTGAGGCTCAAGAGACCGGTCCTGCTTAAACCTATGTTTGCTAGGGTCGTTATTGTAATTTAGTATAAATTGAGGGGGTTTTATGCAAAAATAATTTTGTATAATTTTCAAAATACACCTCAAGTATTTTATTATCATCTTTAGAGTTTTCATTGATGTATATTTTATCATCGTGACATTTCTAGTGAATAAAACCGAATTTCGTAATATATGGTATTTATTTGTAATATTTGAATTGTTTGGTATTTTCTTGTAAATGAGATATTTTTCTTGAATTTTGGAAATATGGAATCTTATAAATATTAAAAATAGATATTTTGATATTAATTATATATATATATATTTATTAAATTTATAATAGAAATCACATTTTCTAAAGAAAATTGTATTTTTTTAAATCTTTTGAGGCCGTATGCTCCTTGCGGAGGTCTGTATCTCGCATTACTAAGATCGAGAATGTGCGATACGAAAGGGTTCCCCAAAATGGGTTGTAGCGGCACATTGCAAAGATTTGTTAAAAATACACATCTTATAGAAAAAGGTTTTGATAAGTTTGAGATAGTTTTGTGTAAAATTGTATTTTCCCAAAACTATGTTCCCAAAAATCATCGTGCTATGTTACATATGAGTATTGTGAGGAGGTAGGTCATTACCTCGTGAAATATCTAAAGGTATAGTAAGTGTAATGATGTTTTATGTCGAAACTAAAGTATATGGTATTTTTCTGTAAAAGTGCTATAAAAATTGAAATATGAATTCATGAAACTTGTCAATATGTTTTGTTAATGTTTAATTATCATGATGTGAGAGTTTGGTATTATTTTGTTTAATAAAAATATGTCTTTAAGGAAAACCTGAATCAGAAGTCGGATTATTCCACTTCCGTCGGGTTTTAGAATTCTAAGTTTTTAGAATAGTAAAGAGAAAGGGAAGAAGGGACTTACAAGCTAATAAGAAATAGGGAAGATATATGAAGAGAGGGGAATCACCGATGCATCGTTTCGTCACCGGAAACTCCTCGGATCGTCGTCGGAAGTTCGTCGGAGCTTCGCTCTTTGCTAACTCTACTTGCACACAAAAGTCTAGGGGATTTTCTTGAGAGTTTGGATAGAGATTTGGAAGTGAGGATGTGTGAATTTGGGTGTGGTATTTATAGGAAAATCTAGGGTTTGGGAATGTGAAAGGTTGTATTAAAAATGGATTAATGGGGTTTTGAATGGCTCTGTTAATGTGCAGGGTTTTTAAACAGTACAGGGTTAATAGGGCCAAAGGTCATAAAAGTTCAAGAAAAATTGAGTTTGGGCTAACTCGGGCCGGTGGTGGTGGCCGATTCGCCTGAGTCACCGGCCCGAGTTGGCCGAGTCGGGCCAATTCTTGCCACCACGCGTCCCCTGTCAATTTGTCTACCTCCTGAGCTCGTTTGTTTTTAGAATGATCTTTGGGTTTACGGGTTATGCATATGTAGACTCTTAGGGTTCTAAAAATATTAAATGAAATCAATATAAAAAAATAATGTGGCTAATGGGATTTGAACTATGATGCTTTAGTTCAACTGTGCAAGGTCTTACCAATGAGCTACAAGCTCTTTCTTGCTATTAAAAAGCAAATCAAACTTATAACTTGTGCTCAGGTAAAAGTGCCCCTTTCTGTATTTTTGAAAAACGGAAAGTTTAGGGTTGTTACATCGATCGGGAGGCAAACCTGATATATCTTCCGGGAATACATTCTCGAACTCTCGAACTACCTCTGGCTTCGATCCTTTCGATTGCAATGCTGTAATCTCTGCCATCTTTGGTTTTTGTCTATAGATACTAGGCTCCAAGGCCCGATATCCACTTTTAAACTAGAACACTGGGTGATCTGGTATTTCAAACACTACCCTCCTTTGGCGATAGTCAATATTAGCGGAGAAAGTTCCCAGCCAGTCCATTCCTAAAACTATGTCAAAATTCGGTATGTCCATCACCTTGAAGTCCGCATAGAATTCTCGACTGCAAACGACCACTGGACACAGATCGTATCCCAAGATTGCTTTTAGAACATCATTCCCTGAGCTAACATTCCAGCTGGATACGGGCGGCTTAACTGGGATCGCATGAGTTCGGACGAACCATTGTGACATAAAGCAATGTGATGCCTCAGTGTCGAAGAGCGTGAGTGCAGGTAGGGGCTACTAAGATTGTACCTAAGTCGCGTGGGATATTTTTATGTATAATAAATATAAGATAGTTATGAATTGAAAGGACTTGAAGGAAATAGGTAAGAGATTTACCAGTGATAACCTGACCCGTAATTTCGGCCTCTTCGACCGATATAGTGAATACTTGGCATTGCGGAAATTTCCTCTGTGCCTTGTTAAACACTCGGCGTTGGGGTTGAGCGATCTGGATGCAGAGAGGTAGAGATGGTAAAGCTAACCGGGTAGGAAGAGCTTGGATCGTCGGTCTAACTGGAGGGTTATTGGGTCCTCGGTTCTGAGGGCATGCTCTGATGGCGTGAGTAGAAGACCTGCAGATCAGGCACAAGTTGTTCGCCCTGCAACATTTCTTCACAAGACGCCCTGTTCTTTTGTAGTAGATCCAAGTCTGGCTTGTTGTTGGCGAACGAACCTACAGGCCCCCCGAGATGGTCCACTAGAAGCTGGCCTAGAAGAGACCTCTCTTGTGATATGATGCATAGGGCGTTTCACACCGGCAGTCTGCGGCCTGCCCTTCTTCTTTACAACTGCCTCATAGCATCGGGCAACTTTCAAAGCAAGCCCATGCGCTGGGAAATCCCCTGTAGCGAGTGCAGCTTGGATTTCAGGGTCTAACCCTTGCTGGAATCATCGTGCTGGATCTCACACTTTTGGGAATAAGGTGTGCAGAAAACCTGTTACGGTCTTGTGATAGCAGTGTTGTGAGAGAGATCAGAAAATTGAATTTGAGACTATATCTTACCTGCTGAGTATGGTAAACTCGGCATCATATTCATCCACTGACTTGACCCACATCGAGCCTTATTTTAAATGGATGAATTGTTGGTTCATGTCAAAGCGGGAAGTCTCTAAGAAGTACTTGGTATTGAAGAGCTCTCGGAATGTTCTTTATTCTATCGGTTGCGCGAGACAGCTCTCTTCAGCCTTCCACCAAACTCCGGCGTTATCGGTCAGTTGCAACTTAGCAACTCTCACCCAGGCTATATTTAGCACTTGAGCCGAAGCTAGATCATCCTCGATCGCTTGAGCCCATTCTTCTGCCTCAAGCGGGATCTACCCGAGAAGTTCTTTGGATGCAGTGTTCGAAACTTCTTAACTCCGGGTACTTCAGCTTCAGGACAGTGTATAAGAATAGCGGTCTGATGCTGCTGACCCTCTAATAGGCTCTTGATAGCCTCGAGAAGTACCATTTGCTCATTGATTGGAGCTGCAATGATAGGTGGTGCTGGTGGTGTAGGCGGTGGGGTATTACCATTGACGTTTATGCTGGTATTGTTCGGAGAGTCCATCATCCTGATATAAAAGATAGGTTAGAATAGATTCAAGATATTTGAAATGCCAAGAATGAAGATATTTGTTGAACTCATTAATTCTTATGGTATATTATTTACGACTTCATGCAGAACTGACCTGCATGGGCCACCAATAAAACCTGTCACACCCCGCTTCCCAGTAGACGGAAATGATGACGTGCAAGCCCGAGACATATTTATTTAGAGAAGTTTATTCTCTAAATAAATATACTAAACGTATCGAAATAATAATACACAATGAAAGAATAAATGGAGACTGTAAATTTTTCAACAAATATCTTTATTAGCATTCAACTTCCAATATTTACAAGTACATGAGTTTCAACGGGAAAGTAAATACAATAAAGGAAAATGCCTAAACATGCGGCATACATAAGCTGAATAGAAAGTGAAGCTAAGCTAATCTTGAGGAGCAATCCGGTTGTAGTCTTCCTCTATGGCCTCCACTTCTTCCGTCTCGACCGTATCTGACAAATATTCCAAGAAAATAAGGGTGGGTGGAATGCCCGTCAGCGAATTAGCGCTCGGTAAGTCTCAAGGATAAAGTAAGAGTAAAAGAATGACAAATATAGAATATATATATATATATATATATATATAACAAGTAAAAGTATATGTTCATGGATAAAATATGTACTATAGGTCTCTATATGGTCACCATATTAACGTTAAGTTCCTAGTGTGAATGTCAACACAGCCGTACAAGTATTCACGAGCTCAAGAGTGGGCCCTAGGAACAAGGAAACATGGGCCCACTTCATGTGTTGGCATCAGGGCTTTTGGCTGTGGATGAGTCAACCCGACTAATATTCGAGTAAAATTAAAAAAAAAAGGTTAATCCTGAAGCCCCGTTGGATTCACACAAGAAACCGTCCCAAACACTCCGAGTATAAATAGTTTATAACTGTATAGTATACTTAATTAACTTGATTGATTGGTTATAACATGTCTTGATCGAAACCATAAATTTCAAAAGGTGTAGAATGAAATCGAGTGAGTCGAGTAAAATGTGAGTCATGTTAATTGCAATCTTGTTCGGGTCAAGTTAGTTCGAGTACGCTAGGTTCGAGTTCATGTTCAAGTTTAGGTTCGAATTGGGTTCGAGTTCGAGTTCATGTTCAAGTTTGGATTCGAGTTATAGATATTTCTTATGAATGGATTTAACTGTTGAAATCTTAAGTTTGGGAGAAATTGGCAACTGCTGCACATGAACGTCTTGATTTGTGTCTTTTTTCTACGGAAATTGCCATTGATAATTCCGTTAAGTTGTCTAATCTGAATAAGCAAGTATTCACTTTCTCCGGCTCCCTAGGGCTTAAGAGAAATGATACCGCTTCAACCTATATTAATCTAGAGTCCTCAAATATTGTTTGCATATCTCGAGTGGGTTTTATGAAAAATACTTTAATATAATTTTAAAAAAATAAATCTCGAGGGTGATTTGTAATATTTAGGGTTTTCATGAACATGTATTTTAATTGTTGTGGTGTTTTGGTGATAAAACCTAGCTTTAAAAAGTTTATGGTACTTTTATGAAAACTGTCTCTTTTGGAAACTTGATGGTATTTTATTAAAAATTCTAATCTTTCATTTTAAAAATATAGTTTCATAATTTTTTTATTGAAAATATGGATTTATAGTTTTGTATAATTTTCCAATGTTTGGTTTTGTTTAGAAAAGTCATATTTCTTAAAACACGTATTTTTATTTCCTTTCAAGGCCAAATACTCCGTGAGGAGTTCTGCATCTCGCTCTTCTATCCCCAGAATGTGCGATAATGTACACCATCCATAGCGGGTCCCCTGACGAGAGTTGTAGAGGCGTAATTGCCAAGAATTTAAAATACCGATTAAAAGAAACCGTTTTGAAAAAATATCATATTATAATGTAAAACATATTCTTTAAATAAACCCTATGTTTAGAACTACGTACCATGAAACCATAGTGTGCGTTTGGGGTAGTTCGTTACCCCATGAATGATCTAAAGGTTTTTACTTTAATTATTGAAATTACGGTTATATTAAACTCCATTGTATTTTAATGAAAATGTTTGTTATATGATTATTTCACATGAAAATTTTATTAAACTCAAATCTAAATGATTATAAATAAGGTTACGAGTGGTGTGAGAAAGTTAGTTTGACCTTTTTTGCTTAATAAGAGGAGCTCAAATATTAAAATAACATATTTCGGAGTTAACTCCACTTTGTCGATGTGTTTTTTAGAAAGCAATTTGAGATGAACGTAATAGAGAGAGAAGAGAAACTTACTGGTTGTGTAGTGCTAGAAAGAGGTTAAGGAAGAGAGAAAGGTTCTTGGTCTTGTCGGAGATGATCCGGTCGTCGGAATTTGATCGCTATTTCCTTTGGCTTAACTCCACTTGAATAGCCTGAACCCTTCTTGAACTTTAAAGAATTTTTGAGGAATTTTCAGAATAGAGGAGAACTAGGGTATAGAGTGGTATTTATAGGGTAAAAATGAGAGAGGGTGTGAAATACAAATGAATTAAAATAGATTTAATGGTGTTAATTAGGGATTTGAAGAGTCTCTGTATGATTGCATGAAAATCAAACAGTACAGGGAAGTTGAGGGGAGCTGAAGGGATGAGTGTGCAAAACATGGGGCGATTTGGAGCATATCGGACCGTCGGCGGCAGGAAATAGCAAGGAACAGGCGGTCGGATTTGGGTTTCTTGCTTCGAAATTCGTGCCACATATTTAATTTGGTGTTTACTCCTCTTTGCACCTGTTTGATTTTTCTGAAACTTTTCGTTTCTCCGTGAATTGCACGTACAACTTTTGGGCTTCTGAAAAATTAAAAAGAAAAATCTTTAAAAAATAATTATGACTGATGGGAATCGAACGCACAGGCTATATCACAGCAGTGTAGAGGCTTTACCCGTGAGCTACAAATTACTTCTTACTTTTATTGAACAAAAATAACTTATAACTCCTACACATGTTGAAATACCATTTTCTATACATTTAAACAAATAATTCTGTATAGGGATTTCAAAGTCGTTACATCTTTATCACGCTAGATGTGAATACACCAAAATTGATGGTTTACCAACAATAAAACTTTTTACATTGTTAATTCAATGGTGAAAAAGTGGTGGAATCATATGAAATTTGGTGTATCTACATCTTACATGATAAAGATGATGCTGATGGTTGCTGATCGTCGAAAAAAATCGTGGAGGTTATAGATATTTGATGCCATCTAACAAAAAATACTCCTAAGGTCTCTTTTCTCCATTATTCTTGAAAAGATAATACAAGAAAGTGGTATAGAGTATAATAAAGGAAAGAGATCCTAAGAGGGTTTTTTCGTTAGGTGGCACAATAAAATTCATCCTCCACCATTTTTTCCGACGATCGGCATTCGTCAGCATCATCTTTATCATTTAAGATGTTGATATACCAAATTTCATGTGACTCCATCATTTTTTCACTGTTGATTTAGTGGGTGCAAATTTAGCGGTTTGCCGATAATAGAACTTTTTATATTACTAAATCTATGGTGAAAAGATGTTGGAATCACATGAAATTTGGTGTATCTATATCTTAGATGATAAAGATGACGATGATGGGTGCCGATCGTCGAATAAATTGGTGGAAGGTGTAGTTTTTTGACGCCACCTAACGAAAAAGCTTCCTAGGGCCTCTTTCCTACATTATTCTCATATATATAGGAGAGCGCTTTGTTGTAAACCGGTTCACATTTTTTAAAAATACGAACTCTTGATTAAAGACATATTTGAACGATCCGAACCATTCAAATTGATCACCCTAATCTCAAATGTAAGTGTATGAAAAATCAAAAGATTTAAAGATTTCTAACCAATATATTAGATGGAGTTTATGTTACTATACAGAAAGACGTTCATTTTGCACTCATTTGATGCATTTGTTAGAGCTCTTTAAAACCTTTGATTTTTCGTACACAAACATTTGAGGGTAGGGTGATCAACTTGAACGGTTCAGATCGTTCAAATATGTCGTGGATTAAGAGTTCCTGTAGATCACTCCTCTCTCTCTCTCTCGCTATATATATATATATATATATATATATATATATATATATATATATATGAGATTAATGGAGACTAGGTATCATAGGAGGGAATATCTTTCCATGGCGTCGGAAAAATCCACCCTACATGATTTTTTCTGACTATCGACATCCATCATCATCATCTTTATTATCTTAAGTTGTAGATACACCAAATTTTATATGATTCTATCACTTTTTAATCATTGATTTAGTGGGCATAAAATTAACGGTTTACCAACAATAGAAATTTTTACATTGCAAATTCAAATACTGAAGCGGTGCACATACTGATCGTCATAGAAAATTTTATAGTGGGTGGGCAACAATAGAACAATTTTATCGTGCGTGGGCCCAAATTAAAGATGAGAAATGCTACTGAAGTGATGCAAGGAGGCGATTCCGACTAAAAAGAATGGAGGAAAAGTGATTGTCGTGGATAAAATGTTAGATGCTAATGTCGATAATGCACATCCTAGGTTTACAGAAGCACAGATTTACTTTGACGTAGATATGATGGTTCATACGAATGGGAAGCAATGAACCGAGAGTGAGTTCTAGAAACTCTTCGATAAAGCTGGGCTCAAAGAGTATAAAATAATCCGAGCACTTGGGCATGTTGCATCATCGAGGCCTACCACTGATGATCGATTGTGGGATTTTACACACGCACACACAAGAGTTATCAGCTAGCTAGCTGATATTAAACTGTCATCTAGTATATTACATAACCCAATCTGACCGTCAAATCGACAATCCTCTCCAGCCACCCTATTCCACACATTGAGTGATCTATATGTGTGAAATTTTAATTGATATGATGCATTAAAAGTGATTGATCAAGCATTCAAAAAATGGATGCATGTTAAATACAATAAAATGTCATATATTAGGGACACTTGATTGATGACATAGATAGTGTTAAAGTGATTAAAATTTTATTACACATAGATCACTCTATGTGTGGAATAAGATGGTCGGAGCGGATTGTCGATTTTACGATCAGATTGGGCTATGTAATAGGGTAATTAATGGTTTAATATCAGCTACCTAGCTGAAAACCCATTCCCCCTTCTCTCTCTCTCTCTCTCTCTCTCTCTCTATATATATATATATATATATATATATATATATATATATATATATATATATAGGCCATAGGAGGGGATTCCCTCCAATGACATCGAAAAAATACGCTCTCCACCATTTTACAAGACAATCGGCATCCATTATCATCATTTTTATCATCTAATATGTGGATACACCAAATTTCATTTGATTCTAACACGTTTTCACTGTTTATTTAGCAATGTAAAAAGTTCTATTGTCAGTAAACCGTTAATTTTCATCCCACTAAATCAACGGCGAAAATATTTTAGAATCATATGAAATTTGGTGAATCTACATCTTAGATGATAAAAATGATAATGATGGGTGTCTATCGTCGAGAAAAATGGTGGGGGGTGTATTTCTACGAGGCCATAGGAGAAAATCCTCTCTTATGGCATCTTTCTTCCATATGTATATATATATATATATATATATATATATATATATATATATATAAAATGAGATTAATAGCGCTATAGGAGGGAATTTCCTCCTATGGCGTCAAAAAAAAATACACCCTACATAATTTTTTCCCGATAATTGGCACTCATCATCATCATCATCATCATTATCATCTAAGATGTGGATACACCAAATTTTATATGATTCTATAACCTTTTCACCGTTGATTTATTGAGTACAAAATTAACGGCTTACCGGCAACAGAACTTATTACATTGCAAATTTAACGGTGAAAAAATGGTACAATCACATGAAATTTAGTATTTCTATATCTTAGATGATAAAGAAGATTATGATAATGGGTGCCGATTGTCGAAAAAATCATGGAGGGTATATTTTTTCAACACGATAAGAGTCATTTTTTTTCTTTTCTCTCTCTCTCTCTATATATATATATATTGCAAACCGGTCTGCATTTTTTGAAAAAAGGAACTCTCGATCTACAGCACAGTTTAATGATCCGATCCTTTCAAGTTGATCGCCATATGCTCAAATGTATGTCCATAAAAAATCAAAGGATTTAAAAAATTTTAATCTATGCATCGGATGAAGTTTTTATTGCATAATTGAAAAACGTTTATTTTTGCACCCATCAATGCATATGTTAAAGGGCTTTAAATCATTTGATTTTTCATGCACATATATTTGAGGGTATGGCGATCAACCTGAATGGATCAAATCATTCAAATATGCCGTAGATCGAGACTTCCCGTATTTAAAAAACGTAGACCGGCTTGCGATAGAGCGCTTCCCTATATATATATATATATATATATATATATATATATATGAGAATAATGGAGGAAAGAGGCCATAGGAGGGAATTTTCTCCTATAGCGTCGAAAAAACACCCCCTCCATCGTATTTTCCGACGATCTTCATCAATCATCTAAGATGTGGGTATCCCAAATTTTATGTGATTCTACAACTTTTTCACCGTTGATTTAGCAATGTAAAAAGTTCTATTGTCGGTAAACCGTTAATTTTGAACCCACTAATTTAACGGTGAAAAAGTTATAGAATCATATGAAATTTGGTTTACCCATATCTTAGATGATAACGATGAAGACGATGCATTCCGATTGTCGAAAAACACGATGGAGGGTGTGTTTTTTCGACGCCATAGGAGAAAATTCCCTCCTATGGCATCTTTCCTCCATTATTCTCTCGAAGGAAGAAAAGAGGCCATATGAGGCTTTTTTGTTAGGCGGCGTCAAAAATTTATATCCTCCACGATTTTTCCGACGATCGGTAGCCATCATCATCATCTTTATCATGCAAGAGGTGGATATACCTTGTTTCATGTGATTCCATCATTTTTGCACCGTCGAATTAGCAATGTAAAATGTTCAACTGTTGGTAAACTGTTAATTTTCCACCCACTAAATCAACGGTGCAAAAGTAGTAGAATCGTATAAAATTTGGTGGATCACAACTTAGATGATAACGATGAAGTTAACGAATGTCGATCGTCGAAAAAAAATCTAAAGGGTATATTTTTTCGACGCCATAGGAGGAAATTCCCTCCTATGGCATCTTTCCTCCATTACTCTCTTATATATAATAGGGAAAAGAAGCCCTGTAAGATTTTTTCGTTAGGTGGCATAAAAAATCTATATGCTACACTATTTTTTCCGATGATCGGCACCCATCATCACCATCTTTACAGTCTAAAATGCGGATACACCAAATTTCATAAAATTCTACCACTTTTTCATCGTTGAATTGGCAATATAAGAAGATTTATTGTCGAATAACCATTAATTTTTCACCTACTAAATCAATGGTGAAAAAAATGTAGAATCACATGAAATTCGGTGTATCTTCATCTTAGATGATAATGATAGAGGTGATGGATGCCGATCGTCGAAAAAAATTATGGAAGGTGTATTTTTTCAACTCTATAGGAGGAAATTTTTTCATATGGCACCTTCCTTCCATTATTCTCAATATATATATATATATATATATATATATATATATATATATGAGAATAATGAAGAAAAGAGGCCCTAGAATGTTTTTTCGTCAAGTAGCGTCAAAGTACTACACCCTCCACCATTTTTTCCGACGATCGGCATGCATCATCTTCATCTTTATCATCTAAGATCTAGATGCACCACATTTCATATGATTTTACCACTTTTTTACCATTGAATTATCAATGTCAAAAATTCTATTGATTTTTCACCCACTAAATCAATGGTGAAAAAGTGGTAGAATCATGTATAATTTGGTGTATCCACATCTTAAATGATAAAGATGAAGATAATGAATGTCGATCGTCGAAAAAAGCGATGGAGGTGATGGGTTGCCTAGCGTTTGCAGCTACAGCGGAAGAAAATTACAAACGAAAATTTCTAGCGAGCATGAGGAAACCGCGTCCTTAGAATCGTTCCAAACACTTAACTAGAAACTAATCACAAGAGCTAGCTACAAGTTATGAGACTACAACCTTTGTAGCATATCCACACAATCGTGGAAGACCCCTCCAAGCTTTGTAGCCTTCCAGAACGTGCTTGAGAGGCGAGCGTCCTTGCCGAAGTTGATCCACCAAAGGGAAACCGATCCAAACTCCAGCTTTGCTCCAAAGCAAATTTCGAGGAAACAACCGACACTCCAAGCTTGCTAGAAATAGAGTGTGGGGGATGTAGGAATTTTTCACTTATCAATTTCTCTCATAACAAAACTCAAGAGAGCTCTCATGGAAGGAGGAAGAAGATGAGAGGTGAAAGTATTAGCCATCAAAAATTTGATCTAAGTGTTGAATGGCGAGAGTGAGAGGGAAATATCAACCATAACCATAAAATACGTCATAACATTTTTCAATTGAAAAATGAGCCCATTCCTCTCTACCATTCCCTACTTTACACCTCACCCTCCACCTCATTTACTTGAATTTCTATAAAAGGAAATTCACAAACGAGGTGTACTGCTTCTAGAAGTATTATGTATAAATACGGAATACAACCCTCGGTATATATATATATATATATATATATATATATATACGTGTATCCATATAAAAATACGGATAGCCAAGAGAAAGAAAATGGATAGTGAGCATAATACCAGAATATATATTAAATATATATGTGTGTGTAAATTATTAAATCAAAACTTGATTAAATAATCCGGCTTAATCCTATACCGGCTAGTATTATCAACCATCCAGTTAAAGTCTCTATAGCCAATTCATGTATTTAATCGGACCCTTGCAGGTACCAACGTATGATCACTACATCATATTGCCTGAAGTGGAAAAACTCTCTGTGTGAGACTCTAAAAACTCGATAATACAATGGAAGTGAGTTACTAGATAAATTCATAACCACAATCATGCCAACGACACTAGATGTACATAACGGCTACCCAGGTATATGCCGAAAGGGATGTCGACAATCATGTCCATCCATACCCTATTGAGCCTGAATATGAAAATCTCTGTATAATTTGGTCTCTTCGTCTAATAGAATCGCATACCGGGTCTAAAAGGTGGATAACATCAGACCCCTAATATCCCAATAAATTGTGCCAGTGTCAACCTCATGACCAACCGAGAAACTATTGATCTCCAGTGAGTAAATATCATCCACCCTGACTAGGAACTTATGGCAATGGCTAACCGAACATAGTGCTACATCCCTATACCAAGAGAGATGAATCCCTGACGATCTCTTACTACCTCCATGTGGCTCAGTACTGTATCTAACTAAAAACCTGTTTGCACACCTCCTTTAAGCCGTGGTAGGATAGAGTGGGAACTCACATGAGACAAATGAAGATCTCATGTCAAAAGACTAACATGTACTCATGTCATTAGAGGGCTGCTATTTGACTGTAGGTATAATACCATTTAGGAGTTCTCAGTGAGTCCGTCCGGCATACTCACCTCCAGTGAGCACCTGTATACTATCTTAGGTGACACAACACTCGTCTCAAAACAAGAAATCCTATAAAAAAAGGATTATCAAGCTATTCCTGTGTCACAAGGATACCACCTTGGTCAGTCCTCGTCTTAGATAAGTCTGCCCTGACCTCGTCTCTCGCCGCAGTCCTCTCGGCTAGCGTAGACATGGTGACTTAAAACAAGCAACAAGAATCGATGAGAATAGATCAACTGGAATGAATAAAAGAAAGGATCTCAAGATATGTCATAAGGTCACTTGAGCGGAGTATCGTATCGTAAATATGCCACGGAATATAAGTACGGTATATTACTCTACTTAGTAGCTACTCCATCATAATAAGGTCAACTTACGAAATTTCGAGTGTAAACCCCTAAAGTCAAGTCTAACTTCCGTAAGGTTAAGCCCAGGTTCCGAAATAATGCCTTAGACATCACATAGTCAAACCTAAATCTCGATAAAGGTTAAAATCTAGTGCTCTGATACCAATTTTGTCACGACTCGGAAATGGCACGTGACCGGAACTTGAATCATGTGATGTCTATAGGACCCCACCATGACCTAAGTAAGCCAAAAATCAGAATCTAGAAAATTTATAAGAAAATAATGGATGTGTAGTTTGCAAAGGGGTTTCTATTATGAATCAAGTTATTTTAAAAGACAAGTAAATTTTGATTTAAAATATAACCATCGTTTAAAAATTGGACAGTTCCTTCTCTGTAAATTTTGAATCAAACAAGCATAATGATGTATATATATAAGAGCATCCCCAACGGGGGTTAGCACACGCCCAATGGCGGAGACACAATCCATGCAAATATATATATGACACCCAAGGCGAAAAATCACAGCAGAAAACAAAAGATATATAAATAACAACTCAAGTCAACTCCAAACGAGTCTGATACCCAAATACATTAATACATATCTAAGTCTTATTTCTAAGTAGTGGATAATACAAATGGTTGATGAAGTTTTTAACTAGATCCAACAAGAAATATATATACAATACAAGAGACGATTACAATACAACCGTATAACCCACCTACCAAAAGCAAGCACCTGAATAAGAAGATGTGCTAGCAAGCCGCTACGATCCGAACGGTCGATCCTGCAAGAAACCAAGGCACAACGGGGGTGAGTTGCCAACTCGTGAGTAAAAGATATCACAAGGTAGAAATCGAATACATAACGATCTACCTAAGTCATAAACTATAGTACGAACATATATATAATGTGCAAGTGCTATAAGCACATCTCAATGGGTCGCGTAAATATCTCATATATAGCATGCATCCATGTAAGCATATAAAGTAGACGAAAGATGTATGTATGTAAATCGTTTCAAAATAACCGTATGATATGTATATCACGGCGCAAGTAGCGAACGGTGATTTACAAAGCAATATATGCATTTTTTTTAAAAATATACCTCGCACCTTTTGAAAATGATTTCAAGAAGGTTTTCTTTTGAAGGTTTTTTGTGTAGTCATAGACACGTGGAAAATAGGGAGGCTATAGCTCCTTTGAAAACCTCTTTAATATATATCGATAAATAAAAATAGTATTTCAGGTATTGTCTCTAGGAACAGTCATGTTCAAATACAGTATAGCTTAAACCATCCCAATCTGTGCAGGGCATCTATATTGATCTCTTACATAAATCATAACATATCAAATAAAGTGCATCATAAGCAGATCACGAAAATGGGAAAACATCACCAATAAAATCATCATAAAACCGTGTCAATCATCGACACGCAAATCTCATGTGTTTCCTTAAGACTTGTCCCTTGGATTGGTCCTCATATTAATGGAATCCCTGGCCATATCCACCGTGTCCATGATCTCGCACCGGTCAGAATCCTCCAAATATCCAATGTGCCCAATACTATCACCGCTATCGATCCACCTCGCTAGGCTCCCTGTACCACCATACAAACTTCCTGCCTTTCGGTATCGTACTGAGTCTACCATGGATCCCTAATCGGTTAACCGCTCCCTCAATTCTGATAATCATCATATCATCAAAACTAAGAAACTCATGGTGGATGCCAAATCATCATATAAAGAGAAAGCCATATTTTAAAACACTCAAGTTTTATAAATCACACCACGGCTTCTTAAATCTATTAGAAAAAATCATGTTCCAAAGAATACAAACATAATTCATTCTTGCCACAATTGGCAACAATCATATACGAATATCCATAGAAATGGTATTCGTATATCAAAATCATAATATGTATCATCACATCTATCATTGATATATTATTCAATCGCATTCATATAACGACACCAACACTATCAAATGTGGCAATCTTACAGTGTTATGGCGGTACCAATGATGTGTAATGTAACATGCACGTCTGTGATTTGTGCAACATAGCAATCATTAGTAGTTGTGCAGTGTTCTATCAGTATATTCATATAAGCATAGCAAACGCAACTAGCATACGAAGCTAGTCACAGGTGAAAGTATAAACGTAGCATTTACAATAAATAATAGGAGCACGAGCATAAAAATAATCGTAACGTAAATAAGCGTTAAACATAGTTACTTACTTACGAGCTATACGGTTATAGTTTAAAATAGAACGAAACATTGTTTTGGAAATAAGGAAACTGCTGTATTTTTACAATAGATACTCATTTGAAATTAGCAGCGCATTCTTGACATTATCATTTAAAGATAGGAAAGGAATCGTTGGTTTTTAAATAAGTATAGCTCCTAACATTTCATAATGTTCCAATCGGTATTTATAGCAAGACTCCTGATTGAAATTGATTTCGCGTGTTGTATTAAGTTTTAAAGTACCGCAATCAAAACGGTGTTGCGTGTAGCGAGCTGAGATAAGTACGGGTTTTCCGCAGGGAAAGGTAAGTTTTTAGTCGTGTATTAACGAGTTAAGTCCGTAAAGTGGAGTTGGTTGTTATACTAAATGTCACAAACAATATGTTCAAAAGAAAAAGACTTGTTATGGGTAGGTTTATCTTAGGTTGATCTAGAACAATATTTGTCCCTTCCTTATGAACCTAACTTGATGTTGATGCTAAGATAATTGGCAACAACATAGATTAGGGTTCTTAAGTATGGTATTTGCAATTGAGCGCTAAATCCGTACTTCTCGTCCCTTGTCCTTTCGTTCTTGTCTCTTAACCCTCGCCTCCGGCAAACCAATTGCAACCGGTCACAATTAGGAATCACCGCTATTGTAGTAGGATATGGTACCTAACGGAGCAGATTGCGAGTCGTTTGGTTGGAATTCAAACTACAAGTTATAATTTTTAAAGGAAATGAGAAAAACACTTCTCCTAATCAAACTACCCATTTCCTACCCTTAACAAGTGATGTACTACTCACACATATTCACAAAAACAAAAAAAAAAACAAGAGAAAGAAGAGTAATAATGTAAATTGCAAGAAAAGTAATACAAAAGATAAGAAATACTAGAAACCAATATGTCACGACCTAAATTAGCATGTGGCTGTGACGTCTAAAGATGTCGCGCGATCCAAGTAAACCAGAAACCAAGATCTAAACATTTTTAAAGAATAAAGAAGGTGAAGTTTTCAAAAAGGTAATTAATATGAAACACGATTTTTTTTACAAAGATTGTTGTTTTAAAGAATATGTCGAGTGTTTTGAAATAGGATCGAAAAAATGTTTTCGTTGTTTGAAATTTCGGCAGCACCTCCTTTATAATTTTTGATAAAAATAAGTACATAATCATAAAATATAACGGCATCCCTACTTGGGAGCAATATCAATGCCAATTGGCGGAATCAAACCCACGCAGTGTATATACGATGCTCAAAAGGGAAAGATCACAAGCACAATATAAGTAAATTGCATAAATCAAGATAACAAGTCGATTCTACTCCAGTTTGACCCAAAAGAATATACATAAGTCACAACTCGCTCTAAGTCAAACTGTACAGGTAGTCTGATAGAGTGACACTAGATATAAGATACAATATATACAAAAGAGGCGGTTACTATGCATGTAACCCACCTGGCAAAATCTGCGGTGAACCCTAAAGTATGTTCCCGCAACGCTGTTATGCGTCCATGCTGTCTATCCTACAAGAAGCTAAGGCACAACGAGGGTGCCAACTCAGTGAATAAAACTAACATCATAACATGGAAATCATATGCATAATCGAAATAGCGACTGAACCTATGTACAATGTAGTCGTAATGTAAAATAGCTTGCATATGATGCAGGTGAAACATGAGCATGTCACACCAGTGTCTGTATGAAAGAAAAATGGAAATCTCAACAAAAAAACCCCAATATCTCAAGCATATCCATTAATTGTCATCAAACCCAGTGCCAAATATCGACACAAACCTTCAAATATCGTAGGCATCGTTTCTCCGTACGATCTTGATATCTAACAACACCGGTCGGTATCCTTCAAATATCCACCGTGTTTACTAAACTATCTCCAGTATTGAGTGTCCCGCTGGGTTCCCTGCCTCAAATGCGCCTTTCCTATCCTTCGGCCTTGACCGGGTCCACCATGTATCCGACTGTATACTCCCCCACTCAGTCCGGATATCATAGAAATCCGCAACTGTATATCTCCCCCACTCTATTCGGAATAAAATCAAATCAGAAAAATATCAAGCTCATGGTGGACGTATCATCATATATCACGAGAAACCGTAAAATTTATAAATGAAATCAATTCTTATAAAATTTATCATGCAGTATCTCAAACCCCATAGCAACAGAAATCTCATAAAACAACATCGTATAAAAAGACGTAGTAACCATGGAAATAAAGTACAATATACCGAATAGTGTTTGATGCAAAGTGATAAATAGTAATCTACAATACTAGCATGGTACAATGTGATGCAAGTGACATTGCAAGTTCTATGTATGTATGCGGCATGTCAATTACCGATGAGGTGTAGTTGTTGCTTGTGGGTATGTGCAAGCGCAATAAAAATTAACGGTAATAGTGTGAGTGTCCTAGCAAGTGTTAGGAAACAGTGTTCCAATGGATAAATACCCGTAATGTGAATCTAAGTATATTTATATGAATGAATGAATCAAATAGTTTATCGAAAGTTTTAGGATTCGGACACTATACTCCATCCATACAATATCCCCGGTAGATGTTTAGTTTACTCACCGGAACTAGTCTCGATCTACTCAACTCCAATCACTTCCTTTCCCTTTCTCACCACTTTCGAAGTCCCTGTAACCGATCCTAATATTGAAATAAAACTTTCGCACATGAGAGGCTAGATTACCGATACGACGTATATTCATAAAAAAAGTGAACCAAGCTCACATAATTAAAAATGTGTGATTATCGTGTGCTAATCATTTGTGAAGCTACCTAGAACTAGCCCGAATCGTCGTAATTAGAGAAAATACCAAAATTTGATATGAAATATCTGTATCATACGCTAATATATCACAGTACATCTAGTAAACTGCTTCCATATTTTTGTATAGACAATCTGGAGAAAAACTATACTAGAGACCTAATATAAAATACAGAGAGCCCCTGACAAAAAACCCAAATCCTAACTCCCAAAAAAAACCGCCAATAGCGGCCATTTTGGATTTTTCGGCGGTCAAACCTTGGAGGAATGGGCTCCGGTTTTTAGGGTGTATTATAAGTTCTAAAACAAGCTTCCAGTAATATTTTTTTATTTTTGTGAGCCGTAGAAAAATAGCAGATTCAAATTGAACCCTAAAACCTTACACAAACCATAAATTTTAGATATCCTACAAGGTATTTAAGATATAAACACTTAGGTAACATGAAAAGGATGGGTTTTTACCTATTTTGATGAATTCCACAGAAATTTTAAGCTCCAAGAGTACACACATGAAACTTCTTGAAGTTGTATAGGCTTAGTTTTGATGTTTGAAACAATTTTCATGAAGAACTTAAATTTTTCCCTTGTGATATGGTGAAGAACTAGTAGAATTTTGTGATAAAGTTTTGGAGGAAAAAATATGTTCAGTTTGAGGATGCTAAACAACATAAGAATTATGATATGATGGAAGGAAGAGGTGTGTGTAGCAAGTGTGAGGTGTGTGTAGAGCAAGCAGGAGGTGTATGCTCCATGGTGCACAACATAATGTGTTGTTTATGAGGTTTGAATCTAACTTAACATCTACTTAACTCTCACATCTACACTTAAACCCACCTAAAATTTAAAAACCATTTTACAAATAAAAGTTTTTACTAATAAAAACCCTTTTGCAAATAAATATCAACTAAATTTAATTACTACCAAACTTAAATACCATAATCATTAATAAAACCATTTTTATCCTTGTTTAAAATTTAAAACAACATTTAAAAAAATTTCTGAAATGTTTCACAATATGTGCAAATGAAGTCTTCAATGATTCTTGGAGTCCAAATACAACTATGAAATCAAACACAAAACTTTAAATTTACAAGCTCACCTAAGAGCTTTTCAGATCAAAGAAAAGTAAAAGATCTCAATGAAATCACAAGTGATGGCAAACATGATATGAAAAATAAGCAAAAAGAGCTTTGTATTGAATTTTGAATGGAGATACAAACTAATGAGCTCAACAACCCCCCTTTAACTTTCCAAGCTCAAGAACTGAGATTGCAAGATCAAGAAGAAGCAAAGAACTCAAGATTTAACCAAATGTAAATACAAAATAATATCTAAACTACAAACTTGGTCTAAAGAACTTGGACCCTTGCCTCTTCTTCTTATATGCTATTTATAGGCAAGTTTACAGAAAAGACAAACAATACAAATGGACTCAAGAGACAACAGGGGGCCCACAGAAGAAGTATGAGAGCAATTGGAGATATTTTAGCCGCCGGTTAGTGATATTTGACGGTTTTTGGCAGGTTTGAGAGTCATATCTCCTTGTGTTGTTTAATCATATCATTAGCATTTTAGTTGTATTGTTTGATTTATCTAAATTTCTTGTGGTTGAACTCTGGAAAATTTGGAGGGAAGGATTAACTTTATCAACTTGAAAGTAAACATCACATCACGTCTTTACATTCAATTAACACTCTCAAATCCACTTGCCATGCCAAATCATGGCTACCCACTTGCACACAATGAGTTCACACCCGACAACTTGCATCATGTAGGTCCAATCTTGATGAAAAATGTTGTGCACTTTTGTTTGTTTGTAAAAACTCCATGAAGATTGATCGGTTTTTCGTTCCGGTTATAGTATCGACTCACAAATATTGTATCCGTGTATTTTGAGTGTATTTCCAGTGTCTTGTCATGAATACATGTAGCATGTACTTATTGAGCAGACACGGGTTAATAGCACCGATATTCACAAAAATGATAACGAATGAGCGGTATTAAAATGCATTTTTTCATGTTAAAAAAATACCCCTAAATTTATCTTTTGCTCGTCCTGAGCCAAACAAAATTCTAACCTCATTTTCATAGGGAACGCGATTGCACTGAGCCTATGCAGCAAGCCGATAAATCTCTAAGTTTCCCTAGTAGGAGGAGTTTTGTCTCCTGAGCGTTTTCAGTTGAATACACCTACAAAATCTTATCAAACTAGATTTGCGAAATAACAGTCGATTCTAATCATGAGGTTTAGTGTCAAAGCTAAAAATTCTATCATCCTAAATTAGAAATATCGAATCCTTATTTTTCATACCTTACTCCCTGTTTAACTTAAAATCTTATACATCTTTACGTGCAGTACGAATAGCGTCGTTTAAGTTTCAAAACATCGATTAGAGTCGTCATGTCACAAATATGGATCAGATAAAAGTTCAAAAGGATTAGGCGAGTTTATAAAGATTTTAGCTTTTCTCAAGTTTCGTTCTCCCGCTAGGTTTTAAATTCAGAATTTCTATCATATTTAACAAAAAACTAAGCCTTTTTCTTCGCTCCATCATTTACTTTTTTTTCATGCACACCTTCGTGAACGTGCAATAGTCTTTATCATAGTGCAAAGCCTTCATATTTTCGTTAAAAATATTTTTATAAAAACCCGTCTTCTGTCAAGATTATTCTCACACAAGGAACCGTGAGGACTTTTAAATCGAAGAAAATACTTGCTTGACTCTGTTTTAAATTGTACTTTCTAGGTTTCTTAGCGAGATATGGGCCAATACATTCAAACCAGTTGATTTTAGAGCATTAGATATAGAAACACCCCAGCGGACTTAATTGCCCAAATCACCTAGGCCCTGAAACAAAAGACTCATTTTAGCATGAAAATCATAACAATTTAATGAGAACGGAGATACAGTTAGTTGTTCAATTATTTTTAAGCTAAAAGACGTGTTTGTGTAGATTAGGTGTGTAATCACTCCAATTAAGTTCCGGATGAGTTATTTTTCAGACATAGCTTTTATTAAAACTTCAATAATATCCTTTCATATCTACTTCACTTTATAAACTATTCTTGATATTACTTAGCTCAGAAAAACATGTTTGATCCTAAAAAAGTTCATCAATTTTTAAAAGAGTTAACACATATCAAACTTGTCATCTTATTTTTAAAACCCACGACACGTGCAATGTGATGTAAAGACGTATATTAGCTACGGTTAAACTCAAAAATAGGGTTATCTTTCGAGTTTTCAATATCTAAAAATAGAATTCAGTTGTTTTTATTTTATCAAACTAAACCATCAGTATTTTGAATCTCGGTTTTTCCACTAGCTAAGTTGACGACAAAGTTTTTCTATTTTGAAATTTTTCCAATTCTTTTGGGTTTTCATATTTTCGTATATATAAAAAGAACAAGAAGCAATTCTAACAACTTTATTTTTTATTTTTCAATTTTTATGGGTTTTCATATTTTTTTGGATACAATCAGTGGAATGCAATACAAAAGAAAACGTGCAATGCAACTACAAGAAAAATAAAAAGAAAAATACATGAAATGAAATACTAAAATGCAGGAAATGCAACACTATATTCTATATACATAAATATACCCCATCACAATCCCAAACTGAAGTGGACGATGCCCTCATCGTCGTCTAGCCTTTCCTTTGCCCTTTCCTTGCCCACTTCCACTGGCCTCGTCCTGATTTGCATGTAGCTGGTTCAACTGCTGCTTTATTTCACAGTTTTTTCTTATCAGCGTCTTGATTCTGTGGACATCCATATAGTGCAAATCATTTGGATCCGTCGGTATGTCTTCATTCAGGTAAATCTCGGAAGACGTCTGAGGTGTCGCATGCTCGCTTGGGTCTATGGGAAACCAAATCTGCTGCTCACACCGGGTGTCAGTGTAGCCCGGGGAAATCCTCTCAACTTCAAACTGTAATGTGTCGTACATGGAAGTGTAAGCAGCATAGTCATCCTCATCTATGTTGTAATGGCATATGATAAGGACCGAAAGTAGAAGTTTATGCCCCGCTAACCCCTCTATGATCGTAGTGAACAACATATTCACAATGCAGAATTGGTAATTCTTCGTCATTAGGTAATGAACAATATGTCCCACGATCGTCGGGAAAGAAGAAACCCAGCTGTGCCCTTTGATATTTCGGTACAACCATCAGCACGCCCTGCTTCCCGGTGTACAGATAAGGAGACATGACTGGCCCGCGACATATTTACTCAAAAGTAAACACGCTAAGCGTAAATAAGCAATATAAAATAAATGTGCACAAGAAAGACATGAGATGTAAAAGAACAACAACTTTTTATTTATTAAACATTTTTTACAATACAACTGAAAAGTAAATAAATTGTGGAAAGCAATGCCTAAATAATAGCATGAACTGAAAGTAAAGTATATACAAGTGAACTAAAGCTCGGGATCCTCGATGAACTGCCCCAAGTCTTCTGAGCTGGGCTCGATCTCCAGAGATTTGATCCTCCTGACAACATTCCAAGAAAGAATAGAAAAGGAATATCGTCAGTGAACAATCGTTCGGTAAGTCCTAAAGAAAGATAGAAATAGAATAGACAGATAGAGAGTATAACTGATATAATGCATGTTTATTATGTTATCGCTGTTATTTTTAGCTTGGTACAGAATATGCCAGTGTATACGAGAGGAGCCCAACTATTTCGTGGACTAAGGTATACGGAGCACAAGGAACCGTTAAGCCATGGAACAACAACAACGGATATTCAGGTTAGGTGTATTAAAGTGACCACCACCGTGCCACTTTTAACACATTCTGTACCAATCTACCCCTTTTAAACCCCGTAATATTTATTGTATTGTTATGTAGTGATTTGTAGATATAAGACTTGCTGAAACCATGATATCAATTGTTCATGTAAACGGATAAAGATATAAACGGATAGTCATATAGACAAGTCAATGTATATCCCTGGTTCAGTCAAATCAAGTCATGTTGATATAGATGGATTCATGTTGTAATGGAAATATATCAAGTATGGATTTTATTCGGATTAAACTGAGACTTTATCTGAGTCAGACACTTAACAGAATTGAAGTCCTGAATTAATTTTTTCTTGGAGTTATCGGTAACTGCTGCACATGGACGGCAGGATTTGTGTCTCTTTCCAAAACAATTACTGTATTGATAGCCCCGTTTTAGTTGTCTACCTTAAATAGGCAAGCACCTACATTCTCCGGCTCCCTGAGGCTCAAGTGAATCGGTCCCACTTAAACCAATATTTATTAGGGTCCTTAGTGTAAATTAAAATAACTTGAGGGGTTTTACGAAAAATAGTTTTGATACATTTTCAAAATAAATCTCAAATATTTAGTTATCGTCTTTAAGGTTTTCATAGATATAATTCTTATAAGATGAGATATCCTAGTGCATATAAAGCTAAATTGAATAGTATATTGTATTTTCATGTAAAATAACTTGTATTGATTTGTGATAGTAATTTCATGAAATTTGGGATTCTTTTGTTTAGAAAACATGGATATTTTTATGTAAATTTAAAATAGATAGGTTGATAATATTATATATAATTATTAGAAAATAAATTTATTTATTAAATAGAAATCACGTTTTCTTAAAATTTGTAATATAAATTCCATCGAGACCGTATGCTCCGTGAGGAGGTCTGCATCTCGTTCTACTAGTCCAATGGATATGCGATAACCCGTACCAACCAAATCGAATTCCCCAAAATGTATTGTAAGGACATAATTGTATGGAATTTGATTAAAACAATTAAAAGAAATACGGTTTTGATAGTTTATGGTATTTAGCTGTAAATTCGCCTTAGCCACCAAAAATATTGTTTTCAAACCATCGTGCTCTGTCATGATGAGCGTTGTGATGAGATAGGTCACTATCTCGTGAGTTTTCTAAAAGTAATATGAGCAATATAAAGAATTAATGTCGTAGGTACAGTTTGTGGTATTTAAACGAAAAAGTGTAATACAAGTTGGAAAGCATTTTATTTTGAATTGAAATTTGTTCTAAATATTGTTTTATGGCTGCTAAACAAGATATTAAGAGATAGTTGATTTATTGTTAAGAAAAGTTAGGTAATGAAATTAGATTCAGAAGTCAAAATAACTCCGCTTCCTATGAGTTTTTAATAAGAGATTATTTTAGAATAGAAGAGAGGAGAGGAGAGGGAACTTACGGGTTTGGAGAAGACAGAAGAGGTATAGGTACAAGTTGTGAACTTTGTGGAGTCGTGGTGTTGCCGGATTTGTCTCGATTAGTCGTCGGAACTTGACCTTGGGCTAACTCCACTTATAACTTTTTGGACTTGGAAAAACTTTGAGAGTTTTGATAATGGATTTCAGAATAGAGAGGGATAGGGTGTGGGGTGGTATTTATAGGATAGAATTAGGGTTTAAGGTATTAAAAAAAGAATTAAAATGCATTAAAATTTGTGTTTAAAGATCATTTTAATTCTCTGTTGATGTGCATGAAAATTAAACAGAAAGGGAGTAGTGGGGGGAAGCCAAAGGGTATTAGGGTGAAAAATTTGAGCATCTGGGACGGGGGGCCTAGAGCCTCATCTCGCCGGCCAAAGTGTGGGTTCAGGATATGGGTTTGATGCCACATGTCATGGTCTGTTCAAATAGCATTTTCCACATGTTTGATTTTAGTGACTTTTCATTTCTACGTGTATTGCACGTGTAAACTTTTGGGCTTCCAAAAAGTTTTTAAAAAAATCATTAATAATAATATATGGCTGATGGGATTCGAACGCAGGGGCTACGTCACAGCAGTGCAAGGCATTACCAGTGAGCTACAATTTATTTCTTGCTATTCAAAAATAATTCAAATACTTATAACATACACAGGGTTGCAAATACTCCATTTAGTACCTTAATTTTAAACAAATATTTGTGCATTATAAACAGAGTCGTTACATTTTACCCTTCTTACAAAAATTTCGTCCTCGAAATTTATAATTATTTAAGGAATAATCTACAAACAAATGAAGGTATCTTGCATGCATGTCGTCTTCTCTTTCCCACGTTGATTCTCCTGGTGAGTCTTTCCTCCACATCACTTAAACTAAATTTACTTCCTTATTCTAAAGTGACTTTACCTTCTGTCCAGGATTTCAATGGGTTGTTGCTTACAAGATAGGTCTGTCTGTACCGTGAGCTCGGAGTGATCAAGAATATGACTAGGGTCATTCACATACCTTCTGAGTTGGGATATGTGAAACACATTGTGTACTTTTTCTAATGAGGGTAGAAGTGCCAAGCGGTATGCCACTTCTCCGACTTATTCGAGTATATTGAACGGTCCAATATATCTCGGACTTAACTTACCCCGCTTTCTAAAGCGAATCAGTCCACGGTTTGGAGAAATCTTCAGAAAGACATGATCTTCCGGTTGAAACTCCAAGTGTCGGCGCTTTGCATCAGCCTAGTGCTTCTGTCGATCTTGGGCTATGCGCATTCATTCCTTGATAGTGCGAACAACATCTACAGTCGCCACTATCTTCTCAGGTCCAAGAAATTCTCTATCTCCTATATCGTCCTAACTTAATAGTGAGTGACACTTCCTTCCATATAGAGCTGCAAATGGTGCCATTCCAATACTCGCTTGGTAGTTGTTGTATGAAAACTCCACAAGATGTAGATGATTTTCCCACGATCCTCCGAAGTCTAGCATACAAGCTCTTAGCATATCTTCAAGTATCTCAATCGTTCACTCAGACTGTCCATCTGTTTGTGGATGGTAAGTTGTGCTAAATTTCAGACTCGTTCCCAAGCTAGCTTGCAGACTCTGCCAAAATTGCGATTGGAATCTGGTATCATGATCGGAGACAATGCAATCCAGTACTCCATGTAATCTCATAATCTCCTGCATTAGTTCATGGGTATCAGAAATAGTACACTATGAAGAGTTAAATCTTACTTAGATTCATATTTACTTTCATGTACTTCTTTGCTAGTGTCTCAGTAGATTGACCAACTCGAAATGGGATGAAATGAGCCAACTTTGTGAGTCGATCCACAATAATCTATACAGTATCGTTACCTTTTATGCTGCGAGGAAGAGCAGTCAGAAAATCCATGGTAATGTGTTGCCACTTCCATTCTGGGATAGGTAACGGTTGAGATAAACCAGCAATCCTGTGATGTTCTGCTTTCACTTGCCGACACACCAAACATTTGGCGACGCTTCCGGTAACTTCACATTTCATTCCATACCACCGGTAATGTTGACATAGATCTTTGTACATCTTTGTACCTCCAGGGTGTACAAGTATGTGGAGCTGTGAGCTTCTTTCATCAACTCTTTTCGAACAGGACCTTATGGTATACACAATCTACTGCCATATCTCAAAGATCCATCTTTGTGAATGATGAAGTCTGTTCAAAGTCCACTTTCTACTTGTTTTCTGATCTTTTGCAACTTGACATCACTTGCTTGAGCTGCATTGATCTGATTGATAATTGTAGACTAAACTTGTAAGTTCATCAAACTTGAAGCATTACCTGGCATGACCACTTCTATCTCCATCTAATGCATATCTTGTTGTAGCTTCCAATGTGCGGTGAGATTCATTGATAGTAGTTGATGACTAAGTGCATCAGATACTACATTCATCTTCCCTGGATGATATTGTAGATTGATGTCAAATCCGCCATGAGTTCTAACCATCTTCTCTATCGCATATTCAACTCTTTCTAAGTAAACACATACTTCAGACTTTTGTGGTTATTTACCCGTTCTCCAAGAAGATAATGACGCCAAATCTTGAGTGCAAAGATAACGGCTGCCAACTCCAGATCATGCGTCGGATAGTTGCGCTCATGAACTTTCAGCTGTCTTGATGCATAAGCTACAACTTTACCGTGTTGGTGTAGAACACATCCTAATCTCTTACCGGATATATCGAAATGCACTACGAAATCTCCAGATTGGTCCGGTATTACGAGAATAGGTGTCGGTGTCAATCTTAACTTGAGTTCTACGAAAACTTGTTCGCATGCTTCTGACCACATGAATTCTTCATCTTTGCATGTGAGCTTGGTCAAGGGTGTTGCAATCATCGAAAATACTTCAATAAATCTTCGGTACTATCCCGCTAATCCCAAAAAACATTGAATGTACTTCACTGTCTTTGGTGTCGGCCATTCGCTTACTGTTGCTACTTTAGCTGGATCTACGGAGATTCCTTCACCTGAAACTATATGTCCGAGAAATCTGACTTGTTCTAGCCAAAACTCGCACTTGCTGTACTTAGCATAGAGTTGATGCTGTTGCAAGTCTCCAGGAAAATTCGTAAATGTTCAGCGTGTTCTTTCCGATTCTTTGAATATACCAGGATGTCGTCGATCAATATGACAACAAACCTGTCTAGGTACTCTCGGAAAACTTGATTCATCAGATTCATGAATATGGCTGGTGCATTTGTCACTCCAAATGGCATCACAAGAATATCATAATGTCTATAGAGAATCCTGAATATCGTCTTCGGGATATCAGACTCTTTGACCTTCACCTGATGATAACCAAAACGAAGATCTAACTTTGAGAAAATGCAAGACCTACTTAGCAGATTGAACAGATCATCGATTCGCGGTAGTGGATACTTGTTCTTTATCGTGACTTCGTTCAAAACTCTATAATCAATGCATATTCTGTATGAACCTTCCTTCTTCTTCACAAGCAAAACTGGAGATCCCTACCTGAAGTACTGGGATGTATCCGTCCTTTCTGCGGAAGTTCATCCAGCTGAGTATGGACCTCCTTCAAACCTTCAGGGCTTAATCGATACAGTGCTTTGATAACCGGTTGTGCACTAGGTACTAAATCAATTTTGAATTCAAGAGCTCGATCAGGAGGCAAACCTGATATGTCTTTAGGAAATACATCATCGAACTCTCGAACTACCTCTGGCTTGTCTTCTCCTGCTTGTAGAGTTGCCATCGCTGCCTTTTTCGGTTTTGCAATGTATGTGCTAGGCTCCAGGGTACGGTCTCCACTTTTGAAATAAAAGACCGGATGTTCTGGAATCTCGAACACTACCCTCCTTTGACGACAGTCGATGGTAGCGTAGAAAGTTCCTAACCAATCCATACCTAAAACTACATCGAAGTTCGGTATGTCCAGCACCTTGAAGTCAGCATAGAATTCTCTGCTGCAAACGACTACTGGACACAGGTCGTATCCCATTGTTGCCTTTAGAACGTCATTCTCGGAACTGAAATTCTAGTTGGATATGAGCGGCTTGACTGGAATCGTATGAGTTTGGACAAATCGTTGTGACATAAAGCAATGAGATACTCCAGTATCGAAGAGTGCTAGTGCAGGAAGTGAAGCTACTAAGATCGTACTTAAGTTATGTGGGATATGTTTTAAGTATAGGAAAAGATATATGGATGTAAACATGTATTAAATAGATTTGAAAGATAGGAAGTTACCAGTGATGACTTGGCCAGTGGTTTCAGCTTCTTTCACAGTCATTGTGAAAGCCTGTTGCCTCGGTACATTCTTCCTTGCTGGAGGAGAATTCCTCTGTCCATTCCTCTATACTTGAGGTAAGTTCCTTTGTGCTTGATGGAACTGACGAGGAGGAGGTGCAGTAGGTCCACGAGGAGGTAGAGCAGGGAGAGCAAGATGTGGTGCTGGTGCCTGTATAGCTGGCCGCTGCGGATAGGTGATTGCTGGTCTGGGTGCAGAGTTCGAATTGAGTCAACAAGGACAAGACCCAATATCATGTGTGGATGAGCCACGGACTAAGCAGAGGCGATTAGTACGCCTGCAATCCTTCGCCAGGTGTCCATCCCTCCTGCAGTAGGTGCAAAAGTTTGGACTCGGCCAGTTAAAAGGTGTCACGCCCCGCTTCCCAGAGTACGCTAGATTGGGCACGTGACATAGCCAACCATGCTACCTGTGGGTAGGAAGTATCCATCCACAGTCACATTACGGCTGTAAAGATATCAAGAACAAGATACAACTATCTAAACATGTCCATAATCCAGAATAACAGGAGTCAATGATAAATAAATACGGAAGCAAATGATCCAATACAATACTGAAAAGTATGTCCCATAATGCGGGCTCACATCTGGAAATAAAATGCAGGAAATAAAACTAACCACTACTGGACTCACAACTCAGCCTGCTGGCTGAATACTCCTGCTCGGACAGCGACAGTGGTAAAGAATCTGGGCCATGCAAAAACCCAGACGTCAGCGCGTCAAGTCAACAAGTAATATAATATGAACAGTGTAATAGGCAATGCAGAAATAAACATGAATAAGCAACAATATGAAACAAGCAGTGCAGGGTAGTGTGCAGTGGGTAGCTAAACTGTTTTATCAGGTTTCCTAGTCTAAAATCTTTGAAATCAATTTGATGAATCATCGATGTAACTCAATAATATCCCGTGCATACCCGGGATCACGGCCATAATATTCTTGGCTGCAGCCGAGACTTGCCGCTAGGCACAAAACAGGAAAGTGTACACTCGGTAGTACCCCGTACATACCCGGGATCACGGCCATAATATTATCGGCTGCAGCCGAGACATGCCGCTAGGCACAAAACAGGAATGTGTACACTCGAACAGGTAGTGAACTGTCGAGTTACAAGTCAGGTTCACCCTTGATTTCCCCATACCCCCAAGTTTTGTGTGTCAAGTCAGGTATTCAGTAGTCAAGCACTAATGCCAACACGGGATCAGGTAACGGCAGGTTTGTCTGGACAGACAACAGGAATGGTCCATGAGGACTACATGTCAGGTTTGTTGGCATTAGGCCCAAGATCAGGTAACAGGTCAGGTCATGGTACATCAGGTGAAGTCAATAGTAAACGGTACCATGTCAGATGTATCATGTAGTAGTATCAAGTCAAGGTACAAACATATCGTGGGTGTGCTCACAAACAGATAATATAATCAAACAGGGTAATAACAGCAGGAAATAAGCAATGAGTTAAACAACAATCAACAGTTTCATTCGATCACAAGAGTGCAGTAATACAGTGCAGCCATTTTATTATATTAACAGGTTTTGAGCACCCTTAGCGGTGCAATAGTTAAATGATGATGCAATACAGTTATATCAAGCCTTTGAATACGAATGTCCGAATGTAATAGAACTACATGGGTAAGTGTTACCATCTACTAAACATAAAAATGTGATTAACAGGCAAACTTGGTTCTTAGGTTTAAAGTGGCAAACTGTAATTTTTATGTTAACCGTAAAATAATATATGTCATATTGCAACCAAATGAGAAACGACTATACCGAGTTAAGCTTTGCAGGTTTAAAGGGTCAAAACTTATGTAGATGTATAGTATAGCATGTAGCAAGTGATACTTGCCTCAGAACAAGGGTCGAGATGCAGGCGGCCTGGTGCCCATGTCATGATACGGTACCGGGTCTAGTCGCGATCTGGTGCGTGGTCTGGACGCGATACGGACACGATCTGCTGCGCGATCTAGTGCACGGTCTGGGCGCGATCTGGTGCACGGTCTGGGCGCGATACGGGCATGATCTGCTGCGCGATCTGGTGCACGGTCTGGGCGCGATACGGACATGATCTGCTGCGCGATCTGGTGCACGGTCTGGGCGCGATACGGACACGATCTGCTGTGCGATCTGGTGCACGGTCTGGGCGCGATACGGACACGATCTGCTGCGCGATCTGGTGCACGAACCAAATGATGAACAATGGAACCACACGGATCGGGGTACCTCGCTGGAACGTCGGGACGTGTCGTCGGCATCACCGGATTCGGGCCAAGGAAAGAACAGTAAGCAATTACAACTTGCAACCAAGGAGGGAAAAAGAATAGAGAAGAAGGAAGGAGGATCTGAGAAGAAGGAGCGTACAGAGGGAATGTGCGAGGCCGGGGAGGAGGCGAGACCCGCCGGCGGTACAGATCCGGTGGCGCACACAAGCGCAGCGTGTGCCGATGGCTGCGGGAGCAAGTGCAGGGTGCACGGGGTTGTAAGAAAGAGGAAGGGGGACGCAATGGGGATGAAAGGGCGAGGATGCGAGGATGATGGCGGAAGGCGACGACGAGGGCAGTCGTCGGCGGTGGGTTTCTTGGTGGCTGTCATCTGGGGTCGGGAAGGTGGTGATGTTGTGGATCGGAGAGGGAGATGAGGTGGTCGGGTCTGGAGTGCGCAAGTGATGAGGGGGTGCTGAAGGTGGCGCGGGTGACGACGACGAAGGTCGCCGGCGACGTCTCCGGCCGTACAGAGAAGGCACGGGGGTTGTCCGGGGTTGCTGCGGCGCCGTGCACACGGGGAGAAGGAGGGGATGTTGAGGTTGGTACGAGGAGGCGGAGGCGAGGGCAATAGTGGCGCTGGCGCTGGCGTTGGAGCTGCGGTGGCGACGGTGGAAGCGGCTAGGGCTAGGTCGCGATGGGTTTCTCTCGTGCTGGGAAATTATGAGAGAAGGATATATATACAGGGAAGAGAGAGAGAGAGAAGGTTAGAGAGAGAGAGAGATAGAAAGCCAGAGAGAGAGAGATATGAGAGATAGAGGGAGAGAGGGATAATGGAGGGGCCCACGGGGTTTAGGAGCCCCGTGATTGGCTGAGGGATAGGTAAAGAAATCCTAAAAGATTTAAAAGATTTATAAATAACAGTAGGATTATATTACGTATATAGTTTCGATTATTTTATTAATTTGGGATTTTGGCGCTAAATGAAACATTTCTAAATCGCACCCGGGTTGGGTCCAAAAATTTGAAATTTAAATAATAAGATTTTAAGCGGGTTCCAAATTTTAAAATGATATGTTTTATGATTAAAAAGCATACCCGCAAGTCGGACACCTGTAAGCGCGCGTAGTCGTCCAAACTCGTCCGTTTCACTGAACGGGACGAGAACTTGACGCACGAACGCTACCACACGGCTAGGGTGACGAGTAGGCCAAGATAGATATTTTTAATTTTATCTTAGGTGCTAAAATTTATTATATGCAGAAATGATTTAGCCAGATAAAATTTCACGGCAAGTGTCAAACAGGTAAGCTAAAAGAAACGAGTAATATCTAACGCTCAACCAGTAACAGAAAATTAGTAGTATTGGGCTCGGGTGTTATACTATACCCAACTACAAAAAGAATTTCGTCCTCGAAATTCCAAGAATACAAGATAGAAAACTACAGGAAAAAGGTGAGGAAACTTCTGCCGGATCTCATCTTCTCGCTCCCAAGTGGACTCTCCATGCGATCGATTATCCCAAGAAACGAGCATAAGGGGGATAACATTGTTCTTAAGAACCTTTTCCCTTCGATCCATGATTTCAACCGGTCGCTCCTCAAAAGTCAGGTCTTCCCGTACTGTTAATTCCGAATGATCCAAGACGTGTGTTTCATCTCGAAAATACCTTCGTAGTTGAGATACGTGAAAGACATCGTGCACACCCGCCAAGGACTGCGGTAACGCCAAACGGTACGCTACCTCTCCAACGCGTTCCAATATCTCGAAGGGTCCAATGAATCGAGGACTAAGCTTCCCTCGACTCCCAAAATGAATCACCCCTCTAGTCGGTGCTATTTTCAAGAATACCAAATCACCCACGGCGAACTCTAGAGGTCTTCTTGACGTGTCAGCCCAACTTTTCTGTCTATCTTGAGCTGCCTTCATATGCTTTCTGATTGTGTTAACCTTCTCAACTGTCTGTACCACTAAATCTGGTCCCAATAATCTTCGTTCACCAACATCATCCCAACAAACAGGTGAACGACACTTACGACCATACAAAGCTTCAAACGGAGCTATCTGGATGGTTGCTTGGAAACTATTGTTGTAAGAAACCCCACCAAGTGTAGATGATCCTCCCATAAACCCTTGAAGTCCAACATGCATGCTCTCAACATGTCTTCAGGAGTCTGGATCGTTCTTTCCGACTGACCATCAGTTTGAGGATGATAAGCTGTGCTAAACTTCAATCGAGTCCCCAAACTTTCCTGTGAACTCCTCCAGAAGTGTGATAAGAACCGAGTGTCCCGATCGAACATGATGCTCACCGGTACGCCATGTAATCTTATAATCTCCTGCATGTACCGCTCTGCCAAAGTCTCTGTTGATTGACCAACCCGGAAAGGGATAAAGTGAGCTGCCTTGGTCAATCGATCAACAATCACCCATACTGCATTGTTGCCCTTTGGACTCCGCGGTAAAGCCGTCATGAAATCCATGATTATATGTTCCCACTTCCACTGAGAAATCGGAAGTGGTTGCAACAAACCAGCAACCCTTTGGTGTTCAGCCTTGACTTGCTAACATACCAAGCACTTAGCCATGAAGCGAGCAATCTCCCATTTCATGCCTTCCCACCAGAAACACTGTCGAATATCGCGGTACATCTTTGTGCCTCCTGGATGTATAGAATAAGCTGAACTGTGTGCCTCCTTCATAAGCTCTTCACGAACATCCCCCTTTGGCACACACAAACGGCTACCATACCTCAACGAACCATCTTCATGGACTAGTAAATCTGTTCGTAGTCCGGCTTCAACTTACTCTCGAAACTTTTGCAGTCTAGGATCCTGCGATTGTGCTGCTTTAATTTTCTCAATTAAAGACGACTGTTCTTGCAATTGCATCAACTGTCCCGTAGAACACGGTAGCACAATTTCCAAGTCAAATCTTCGAAAATCTGCAACGATCTCCCTCTGCGTAGTTAACACCTGAATTGCTGGTAACCGACTAAGCGCATCCAGCACGACGTTAACCTTTCCCGGATGGTACTTAAGATCAAGGTCGTAGTCGGCCATCAGCTCCAACCATCCACGATACCTCATATTCAACTCCTTCTGAGTGAACACATACTTCAAACTCTTGTGATCTGTAAAAACTTCGACTCTCTCGCCCAAAAGCTAGTGTCTCCAAATCTTCAAAGCGAAGTTCACAGCCTCTAGTTCCAAGTCATGAGTTGGATAATTCTTATCATGGGTCTTCAGTTGTCTTGATGCGTATGCTACGACCTTCCCATGCTGCATCAAAACACATCCCAATCCTTTTCCAGATGCGTCGCTGTGAATAACCAATCCTCCGGAATTGTCTGGCACGGTCAGAATTGGGCGGTTATCAACTTCTGCTTCAACATCTCAAAAGCTAACGCACATTTATCCGTCCATACAAAAGGTACCTCCTTGCGTGTAAGCTTGGTCAACGGTTCTCCTATAGTATCCGGCTAATCCAAGAAAACTTCTTATCTCAGCTACATTCTTTGGAATCGGCTAATCTCGAACTGCTGCAATCTTTTCGGCATCGACGGCGATTCCATCGCCCGACACAACGTGCCCCAGAAACTTCACTTCTTCCAGCCAAAATTCGCACTTACTCATCTTCGCATACAATTTCTCCTGTCTCAATGTCGTGCGATCTTCAAGTGTTCAGCATGCTCCTCAAAACTCTTCGAGTAAACCAGAATATCGTCAATGAATACCACAATAAACTGGTCCAAGAACGGTGAAAATATTCGGTTCATCAAGTCCATAAATACTGCCGGCGCATTCGTTACTCCGAAGGGCATCACTAGGTACTCGTAATGTCCATACCGAGTTTGAAATGCCGTCTTGCAAATATCTTCTGCTTTCACTCAGACCTGATGATATCCGGATCGCAAATCCAGTTTTGAGAATACCCTCGCGCCACTAAGCTGCTCAAAAAGTTCTCCAATGCGAGGGATCGGGTACTTGTTCTTAATAGTTACCCGGTTTAGTTCTCGATAATCGATGCACATCTTTCTGGTGCCATCCTTCTTCTTTACTAGAAGAACTGGAGCTCCCCAGGCGAGTTGCTGCTTCGAATCCAAGCCTTCTCAAGCAATTCAGCAACCTGTTTCTTAACTTCTTCCAACTCTACTGGTGCCATTGGATAATACGCTTTAGATACAGGCGCTGCACCAGGAATGAGATCAATTGCGAACTCCACGTCTAGCTTCGGTGGTAACCCGATATATATTCAAATATGTCCATAAAATCGCGAACAACCGCCGGCTCTTCACCACTATCAACTTCCATAAATGCAATAATATTGTTTGTCAGCCTAGCCCTAAATTCGACCGGCCCGACAGAACTGCTTCCTTTCCGCAACTGCTGTCTGTATCGTTGGCAGCTAAGGGTCCAGTGAATCTACTGAGCTTCGTCCACTCTGCTGCATGCATATCTACGGGTGCTCCATTCTGCCTTATCCCAATAAACTTCTCTTCCACTTCCTCCCGTGCAGTCCGCGGGAAGAACTTCTCCAGGAAACTCTTAGAAAAATCCGCCCACTTGATCGGCTTGGGTAAGCGGGTCTCCCCAACAAGCCACCATTCTCGGGCGTAGTCCACTAGCTAATGCGTACCACATCAACTCTTTTGTCATCTGGAATCTGTGCCGCAATCAGCAAATTCTCCGTGTCAACTAGCCACTACTCAGCTGACAACGGCTCCTCCAAACCAGTGAATGTAGTGTAGGGTTCCTAGGCACCCTAATGAGGTCTCACAAGGCATCAACCATGCCAATTTCAAAAAATCTAGGTGCCGAGAAACCCTAATACGGATCGTTGGCTAGATTTCTAGGCGAAACATTAAACTAGTTAACACTTAACTAAGAGATACGGAAATACAACCTTTGTAGATCCGGTTCTCCACCTCAATAGCTCCGCAATGAAGTCTCCTCGCTGTCCATAACAAGTCCCGGGCTCTAGCGTCGGCTTCATCGGAGAATGGACGGGCTAGGTCATCGATGTCCATGCCGAAGATGATCTACGTCGAGGCATCGCTAAATCAAGCTCCGACTTCACCAAGTCAAGAAACTTGTGAAGAAAACACACTCTACTACTTGGCAAGAGGTAGAGGATGAAGAAATAGAAAGTGGGTAGACTTTAGAATTGGATTTCTCACTCATTTCCATCAATCACCATTGATGGAGCTTGCTTTCTTCAAGTGAAGAAAGGAAGAAGAAGAAGAATATTATGATAAGATTAATTAGAAAAGAAAAGAATAATCATTCTTATCATAAAGGTAACCATGGTAAAGTGTAGAGATTAAACTAGGGTTAGTGGGAATGGTTAGGGTTAAGGATGAGATAAGAATGGTTGACTTGATCAAAGCTTCAAGAAGCTTCAACATGAAACAAAATTAGCCACCATTCTTTTCTCTTTTCCATTTATTTTCCAAAATGAAATGGATAAATAAATAAGTGAATAAAACATAACCCTAACCATAATCATGTAACTACGGTTTGATCTTTACACAAAAACCCTAGCATAACATGTATCATCAAACATGATACAATCAAGTGCACAAAAGCATATCACATATACAATGTGTACAATCCGAGTGATAAAATCCATTTAAAGTGAACCAATACTAGTTAACGCAAAGTAATATATCAAATATATAATTATGCATTAAATCATCAAATCAACACTTGATTCAATGATCTGGTCATGTCGCACACAACCGACTAGTATTCAATGTATCGGCTTATCGAATCAACCCTCGATTCGATAACTAGGTTATATCGCATATAACCAATCGATACATTCATCGCGAGAATGAAATACGGTATCACATACACGCATTATTCTCGGTCCCGCACATATCTCATATGCGCTCCTATTTCGTTTCGCTTGAGCCAGGAAACCTCTGTGTAGGACTCTAAAGACTCGTCAATACGCCGGCAGCAGATGATGATCATATCAAACATCCACAAGCCGCAAGCGGTCTGCTAAACGTAACGGCCACCCGGGTATTGAGCGATCTGAAGATCGACGAGCAAGCCCGCTCACACTCCAGTGAATCCAACCAGTAACACTACCGTACAGTCTGGTCTGATCGTCTGATATGTCGCATATCTCGCCTAGGGGTGGTAAACGTCAGACCCCAATAGCTCGATAAGTCGTGTCGATATGAGGTCTATAACAATTCGAGAAACTATTGGTAACACTTACCAGTAAATCTCAGCAACCCTGGCCAGGGATTTCCTGTTATAGCCAATCGAACACAGCGCAACATCAACCCCCTATACCGGGAGAGACGAATCCCCTCCTATCGCTCATTGCCTCCATGTGACTCGGGACTGTACCCAAAAACCACCGTTTTGCATGCCCTCTTAGACGTGGTAAGATGGAAATCAAAGCACAGTGGGAACCACACAAGACTCTATGACGATCTCGGGTCAACAGACTACTCTGTACCAGTGTCACCAGAGAACTGCCATCTGACGTGAGGTATAATACCATCTGGGAGTTCTCGGCGAGTCCGTCCAGTGTACCCAGTCTCCACTGAGCACCCGTATATCATCTCTGATGTCAAACACCAATGGATATGGGATCATCCATCGCCCATCTGTATGGGTCGAGAAGGTATACGCTATTCTACACTGGTATATCGATGCCCTGTCTCGATACACCCACGACTAGGGACTTTGAAGGATGTACTTATAGACTATCTGTCCCCACTAGTATAATCTGCATCATAGTCCAGGTAGTCAAGTACACATCCTAAGGGCTTTACCAACATGTAACAGAGAGACAATCAGTATACACGTTAAGGTAAAGATCAACCAGATAGCATACTATCATGTCGAGCAAGAAAGTCCTCCCTATATACGTCCCAGCATCCACTACAATATACATCCTATGTACAGTAATGGCCTCTAGGGCATACATATAACTAACTATCTCCCACTTGCACTAGGGCCATCTGTAGCAGTGGTTGTAGTATCTCATACTCAACCATCCCATAAAAATCTCTCTCTGGGAACAGGCCTTTGTGAGTGGATCCGCTGTGTTGTCCTCTGAGTCTACTCTCCTAACCTCGATCTCCCTGGAGATCAACCATCTCCATGATCAAGTGATACTGCCTTAGAATATGTCTGGATCACTGATGGGACCGGCGTTCCTTGGCATAAGCCACAACTCCATTGTCACACAATGGGGGGAACATAGTTCATCTAATGAACCAATATACACCCAAACAGCCTCTTCGGTAGCATCTTAAGTAGCGATATATCCTGCCTTTATCGTCTATTATGTCACGGTATTTAGCTTGGAACTCTTCCAACATACCGTCCCTTTACTGAGGGTAAAGACAATGCCTGCGACTGACATTCAGTCGTTTTTATCACCCTGGAACCCTTCCAGTGATTCTCCCCAGGATCGGTTAATACCATCTCACTACAACTAGTGAGAATCCTAACATCCATATAGATCTATCTCATAGATCCAAAAACCCAGGATTTAGGAGGTATCACTTTGATCCTATATGGAGAATCATTGTGATAAGCGGAGATTGATCGAGCGTAGCATAGGAAACTCCTTCCCTATCAAGAGTATGTCATCCACGTACTCTATGAGGATCATTACCATACTCCCTACTATCTTTTTGTATATACAAGGTTCATCTACCATTTTGATGATGTCAAACTCTTTGACTAATCCATCAAAACAGATGTTCCAACTCCGCGATGCCTGCTTTATCCTATAAAACATCTTGCACGCGTTTCCGCTGCTCCCACTGTTTACGAAGCCCTCTGGCTGTGTACTTATAGACGCATTCTTCTAAAACATCATTTAGAAAAGCAGTCATGACACCCAACCACCAGATATCATAGTCATGGTATGTAGCCGTGGCAAGTAGGATCTGGATGGACTTAAGCATAGATCCTTAGAAAAAGTTTCATCATGATCCACACCTGGTCAATGATGCAAACCTTTAACAAGTCTAGCTTTGAAAGTCTCAACTTTTCCATGCACACCAAGTAATCTTCTCAAGATATACTTGCTCCTGATGGGGATTTAACCCTTCAGATATAGCAACCAAAGTCCATACTTTGTTGGTGTATAAGGATTCCATCTCAGATCACTAAGCATCCAGCCATACTTACAGAGTCCCACTCCTGATGGCCAGCTCGAAACTAGTTGGGTCATCATCTCATGATGCAATCCTCGCTCCCACTGTCATAGAGAAACCGAAGTATCTCTCAGGTGGGTGAGGAACCCTACTAGATCGGCGGAGAGACCGAGATTCGTTGGTAACTATTGAATCCTTTGGTTCTATCAAATCATGTGCTATAGTTTGTATAGCTGGAACATTTCCAGTTCTACATTACAGAACTTGCCTCGAGCTTGTCCGGATTTTGCTTTTAGACATAGGCCGGTCAACCCCAAATCTTAACTAACTTAAGATATGGGCTCTTCCCTTTCCATATCATATATGAAGTGGTAGGCAACTGATTTGATTCGAACCCTATTCAATAGGTATGCAGCTTCTCAAGTGCATAACTCCCTAAAGGAAATAGGTGACTCAGTAATACTCATCATAGAGCACACCATATCATATAGGGTGTGATTGCTCCGCCCCGATATACCATCGTGCCATGGTGTATACGGAGGAGTAATGCTGAGAGAGAATCTAATTCTCCTTTAGAATAGTCCAGGATTTCCGTGCTCAAGTATTCTCCTCCTTGATCACATCAAAGGACATAATACTTATACCCGTATTTTGGTTCTCTGCTTCTAACTTATATTCTGTGAATATCTCAAAAGGTTCGGACTTGTGTTTCAACAGGAACATAGGTCTGAAACTCGAAAGATCATCAGAGAACGTAATGAAGTATAAAGAACCATTCCTGGCATGTGTAGACAGGGGACCCACATACATCAACATGTATCATCCCAAGAGTTCATTAACTCTTTCTCTGTTTCCAATAAACAGAGCTGGTGTCTGCGTATCTTTGTGACATGACTGGCGAGTTTCACAAGATGTAAATTCAAACTGATTTAAATATGCATCTAAATGTAACTTCAGCCAGTCGGGTCACATTGATCTGACCTAGTCTACAATACCACAAGAAGAATTCGTTCATTTCTGAACTAATTTCTCTTGTGTGTGTTCTGTATACTAAGAACTGTAGTTTGATTTAGAACATCAATGCTTTTAGATAACGTGCCTGAACCGATCAACTTTTGATATAGGAAATGTTCAAAACATTATCCATCAATACAAAATTATATCCTTTCTTTTCTACCAAAGAGAGTGATATGATTTGGTATATCAGGTTCGGTATCTAATAACATTCGTTCAGAATCAATGTATTGTTAATACAGGGTGACAGTGACCGACAGACTTGGCTGCAACACTTGCCCCGTTTTCTGCCTCATAAAACTTATCACCCGTTCTCAGTTCTCTACCTTTCTGTAGCCCTATGTAACAGATTACATATCTGGGATCCTGGTCTGGTATCACATACCCAGGACGTAAAGGTTACTGAGAAACAGTTCTCTGTAATGAACACACCCAAAGATGATGCATCAGCATGCACTCTCTTCGTTTGGGTGGCACGGGAATTCTGGTAATCCCCAATTTCCTGCTCTGTCTTATAACAATTATAAGTAGGAGCGGGACCAACGTTCCCCAGCTCAGTATAACAAGCGGGTTCGGTCAATAATCCGTATTATTATCTTGATTAAGGCGTGATATGGTCGCTACCTGGAGAGAGAGAGAAGAAAACACTCAGCGTGCGCTCTTTCAAGAATAGATTGGTTATTATTTTATCTAATCAGGATGGCTCCCACTGCTTTTTATCAAATCTTCCTTCAAACCCTAAAAGGAAAGACTAGCCGGGATTAATTACACACTACAAGTTCGCCAATCTTTCAGCCAGGCCAGTGTCGGTACTTTGAGGGAGGTCCCCCGTGCTTTCGCATGAACCTAATTAATGTAAACCTCGTTTTCCCAGAGGCGTAACCTCGTTAACACCTTTCTAGACACCTACTTGATCGGCTAATTGTAATGAATAAAACTCTCCCAGGAGTAACTCTTACTCGCAGCGGGTATCGGGATACAACTATCTCATAGGAGGTATGCAATCTCATTGCAAATTTCAACACTTGAAATTCCCGATAATATTTTGCCCCAAGCGATCTATGACCTTGACTGAGTCAACAAATCATAAACCACAAGTAAAGTTCAACCCGTCATTTCTCGATTGAATTAAACCCACCCGCACTACCCTTGACTGAGTCAACAAGGCCGCACGACTACCCTAATCCAATCGCATCATATGCTTCGCAGATAAACAATAATCAGCTACCGCACACTACGCCTTGACTGAGTCAACAAACGCAGCACGAATACTAACTATTACCTATCTGAAATGACGGAGGGCTACGACAGGTTTTTAAGAAAACCTTTTGCGTAATGAACTTTATATCGTTGTAGGATCGAATGAATTTTGAAATGGAGTGTTTTTGAGGCTTTTCTAGTTTTGCTAAAGGAGTCACTCCCGGTGAAGGGTTCGTCGGTCCTTTCCTCGTCGAATGAGGTGCGTGATATATCATATATATCACTGTACAAAGCAAAAACTCTTAAAAGCAATCAAAAGACAAACCGAGTGTGTAGCATCTGCCAGTTATTGCTAAAGGAGTCACTCCCGGTGAAGGGATCTCGGTCCTTTCCTCATTGAATAAGGTGCAGGATATATCATATATACCTCTATGCAAAGCAAGAACTGTAGCTACCTGTTTTATTTTGAAATTCGATTCTACAACATCTTAGGTTTCTTTTATTTCATTAATCACATTAATGAAGTCCCATCATTTAAGTACCTAAACATCACAGATAAATACGACGTACACTTATACCATCCGCATTCGCCTCGATGTCCCCTCGTGCACCGTTAGGTTAGGTAACTAACGGCAGAGCGGGGCAGGGCTAGCGCGGGTGTAAAACATAAGTAACGTCTATATAATATATCATATATACTATATACTGTATCTATCATAGAACATCACATGATCACATCACAGATATCGCAGCAGAAGAATCATATGAAATATTGGATATACTAGGACGTCCGTGTTTTCAATACGAGCCAGTATAAAACACGGATTCCACGGTCGCGATGAATAGCCAAACCCACACCCCTAGACCCCTACGAGAGCGGCAAGCAACCCTGCCAATTCTAGGGTTAGGAGACCCGGACTCGACTCCTCGAGTTGGTCTCCCACTGGACCCCAGAACCCGGTTACTTGTGCTCCCCTCCTTGGGTCTATCCTAGTGCGGAAAAGTAAATAATATATAAACGGTGACAACTTCCGCAACCTGGAAGCGCCCCAATAAAAGAATATTACATACAAGTTTTTACATGAATGAAAATGAAAAAACACTCATCTCACATAAAAACCCCCGGCTATTCAAACACGACGATCCAATATAACATATCCAGCAACACATAACATCACATGTCATCAACGTAAGTAAATATGCGCATCCCAATTGTCGTTGACATATAGCAACGAAACCAGCGATATCACATATTACACTTACGGTCACAGAAAAGAAAGTGTAAAACTACAACAGTTGGAATCCGCAACCTCCTCAGACATCGCATGCCTGACCAAATGAATTACTTAGACATCGCATGCCTAACAATTATAAACCCCGCATTTTAGTCTCATTATCGAAAACTCTTTTCAATATCAAGTCGGGCAATTCAACAGGATTCCCGACATTCTGATCGAATGCTCGTCGCAAACTTCAGTAGACGGCCGCACCCCTGATACCGTCGACGAAGTGCACCAAGGTAGAACACCGCTACCGCGAGCATCCGAACGGATGCTTTCGGCGACGGGGTTCTCCTACAGTCCCTTGGTCGGGGCTATGGAGTGAGGCTGTCTATTAAGTTTACCCGGCGAGTATCCACGTACACTACGTGATTGCGACGGACTTTTGATCACATCAAAATTCCGTGGCAACCGATCAAGTGAGACTAAACTGCTATGTTTATAACATTCATTCAGTTATCTCATAACTTCTTGTGAATTCCAATTATTGTATCCCATTCCAGATAAATAGAAAATGTTAAACTTTTCGATCGAACATTCAAACACCCAAGTTTTCCCGATACAGATCAACACATGAAACAAGTCTAACAACATTCAGTTCGTGCCTCAGTACCAACGGTCCAGCCGTAGAAGGGTCAAGCCAACGCCTCACATGTGGCACGCCGTACTGCCCCAAACCCGAAAGTTCAAAGGGCAGTTCAAGACGGTCACATAATCGAGTTAAGGTTTGTTGTCTTCTAGAGGGTCTATCGCGTTACTTGCACTACTTAGAACGTCGTTAAACCATGGAAAAATCCAACACTTGGAAATTTCCCGACAGGGGAAAAGGTGGGTATTTATATCCGGTCAAATTTTTTAACATATTCAAAAAATTATCCGGAAAGCCACGTAGACAAAATCTGATACTCCGATCGAAACACCGAATCCCCAAATCAATCCCAGAAAATTCAACTCTATAAAAAATATTAAAATTTCCCAGAAAAATCACCACTGGAAACTAAGAATTACTGTGCAAAATAATTTAAATACTGTGGCCGTACGGCCGCGGATCCGCCGCATGAGCCTTGCTCATGCCGCGGAACAGCGGTGGAAAAGTTGAATTAGGTCCATGAAATTTACGTAATTCTTAGAAAACCCTGCTTGATTTTCTGCATATTTTTAATGTTGAAAAATCCCAGATTTTAGAAAAAGGACAGAGAGCATGTATAGGTTTGGGTTTTCGAGTCGTTCGGACTTCAAATTCCGTCTAGACTTCGCCTAAGGCTCTAGCTAGGCTCTGATACCACTGTAGGGTTCCTAGGCACCCTAATGAGGTCTCACAAGGCATCAACCATGCCAATTTCAAAAAATCTAGGTGCCGAGAAACCCTAATACGGATCGTTGGCTAGATTTCTAGGCGAAACATTAAACTAGTTAACACTTAACTAAGAGATACGGAAATACAACCTTTGTAGATCCGGTTCTCCACCTCCATAGCTCCGCAATGAAGTCTCCTCGCTGTCCATAACAAGTCCCAGGCTCTAGCGTCGGCTTCATCGGAGAATGGACGGGCTAGGTCATCGATGTCCATGCCGAAGATGATCTACGTCGAGGCATCGCTAAATCAAGCTCCGACTTCACCAAGTCAAGAAACATGTGAAGAAAACACACTCTACTACTTGGCAAGAGGTAGAGGATGAAGAAATAGGAAGTGGGTAGACTTTAGAATTGGATTTCTCACTCATTTCCATCAATCACCATTGATGGAGCTTGCTTTCTTAAAGTGAAGAAAGGAAGAAGAAGAAGAATATTATGATAAGATTAATTAGAAAAGAAAAGAATAATCATTCTTATCATAAAGGTAACCATGGTAAAGTGTAGAGATTAAACTAGGGTTAGTGGGAATGGTTAGGGTTAAGGATGAGATAAGAATGGTTGACTTGATCAAAGCTTCAAGAAGCTTCAACATGAAACAAAATTAGCCACCATTCTTTTCTCTTTTCCATTTATTTTCCAAAATGAAATGGATAAATAAATAAGTGAATAAAACAAAACCCTAACCATAATCATGTAACCATGGTTTGATCTTTACACAAAAACCCTAGCATAACATGTATCATCAAACATGATACAATCAAGTGCACAAAAGTATATTACATATACAATGTGTACAATCCGAGTGAGAAAATCCATTTAAAGTGAACCAATACTAGTTAACGCAAAGTAATATATCAAATATATAATTATGCATTAAATCATCAAATCAACACTTGATTCAATGATCCGGTCATGTCGCACACAACCGACTAGTATTCAATGTATCGGCTTATCGAATCAACCCTCGATTCGATAACTAGGTTATATCGCATATAACCAATCGATACATTCATTGCGAGAACGAAATATGGTATCACATACACGCATTATTCTCGGTCCCGCACATATCTCATATGCGCTCCTATTTCGTTTCGCTTGAGCCAGGAAACCTCTGTGTAGGACTCTAAAGACTCGTCAATACGCCTGCAGCAGATGATGATCATATCAAACATCCACAAGCCGCAAGCGGTCTGCTAAACGTAACGGCCACCCGGGTATTGAGCGATCTGAAGATCGACGAGCAAGCCCGTTCACACTCCAGTGAATCCAACCAGTAACACTACCGTACAGTCCGGTCTGATCGTCTGATATGTCGCATATCTCGCCTAGGGGTGGTAAACGTCAGACCCCAATAGCTCGATAAGTCGTGTCGATATGAGGTCTATAACAATTCGAGAAACTATTGGTAACACTTACCAGTAAATCTCAGCAACCCTGGACAGGGATTTCCTGTTATAGCCAATCGAACACAGCGCAACATCAACCCCCTATACCGGGAGAGACGAATCCCCTCCTATCGCTCATTGCCTCCATGTGACTCGGGACTGTACCCAAAAACCACCGTTTTGCATGCCCTCTTGGACGTGGTAAGATGGAAATCAAAGCACAGTGGGAACCACACAAGACTCTATGACGATCTCGGGTCAACAGACTACTCTGTACCAGTGTCACCAGAGAACTGCCATCTGACGTGAGGTATAATACCATCTGGGAGTTCTCGGCGAGTCCGTCCAGTGTACCCAGTCTCCACTGAGCACCCGTATATCATCTCTGATGTCGAACACCAATGGATATGGGATCATCCATCGCCCATCTGTATGGGTCGAGAAGGTATACGCTAGTCTACACTGGTATATCGATGCCCTGTCTCGATACACCCACGACTAGGGACTTTGAAGGATGTACTTATAGACTATCTGTCCCCACTAGTATGATCTGCATCATAGTCCAGGTAGTCAAGTACACATCCTAAGGGCTTTACCAACATGTAACAGAGAGACAATCAGTATACACGTTAAGGTAAAGATCAACCAGATAGCATACTATCATGTCGAGCAAGAAAGTCCTCCCTATATACGTCCCTGCATCCACTACAATATACATCCTATGTACAGTAATGGCCTCTAGGGCATACATATAACTAACATGTAGACGGACCCCAAATGTCTGAAATCTGCCACGGTCCCTACTCGGTTAACTGGTTTAGCTCCAGCGTTGTTTACAGACTGCTGAACGATCTGCAAAGCTTCCTGAAATGAATCTGCTGTTGCTGGATCAGCTCAGTCTGTCTCTTTTGATTCTCCAGCATTCCTCTTATCACTCCAAGCATAGCGGCTTCGTCCACACGTCTCTGGTACGTCTTCAAATTCTTATCGGCCATAACAAAACACCCAACATTAGCATGATGATAGATTCAAAATATAGATCAAGGCTAGAACTCCAAGATACTTAAATAGAGTACCGCATTGTAACTATGCCGTGGTATCATAGCCACAATTACTTAACTCCACCCAAGTCGCTTAAGTCCTAGAGATACCAAGGAACCAGGTTTTTCGAGTCGACATGCAAAGTAAGTTTGCACGTCGTAAAAGATATAATCAGAAAGAATGTGATTCAAGAATGGTAAACGGCAAGGTGGCAGGACATGTTTCCTAACACGGGTATTCTGATTCGTGTATTGGGTACAATACCCAACTATAAAAGAATCCACCCAACTAACCTATGGCTTTGATACCAAAAGAACCATGTCACGCTCCGCTTCCCAGAGTACGCAAGATTGGGCACGTGACATAGCCAACCATGCTACCTGTGGGTAGGAAGTATCCATCCACAGTCACATTACGGCTGTAAAGATATCAAGAATAAGATACAACTATCTAAACATGTCCATAATCCAGAATAACAGGAGTTAATGATAAATAAATGCGGAAACAAATGATCCAATACAATACTGAAAAGTATGTCCCATAATGCGGGCTCATATCTGGAAATAAAATGCAGGAAATAAAACTAACCACTACTGGACTCACAACTCAGCCTGCTGGCTGAAATACTCCTGCTCGGACAGCGACAGTGGTAAAGAATCTGGGCCATGCAAAAACCCAGACGTCAGCGCGTCAAGTCAACAAGTAATATAATATGAACAGTGTAATAGGCAATGCAGAAATAAACATGAATAAGCAACAGTTTGAAACAAGAAGTGTAGGGTAGTGTGCAGTGGATAGCTAAACTGTTTTATCAGGTTTCCTAGTCTAAAGTCTTTGAAATCAATTTGATGAATCGTCGATGTAACTCAATAGTATCCCGTACATACCCGGGATCACGGCCATAATATTCTCGGCTGCAGCCGAGACATGCCGCTAGGCACAAAACAGGAAAGTGTACACTCGGTAGTACCCCGTACATACCCGGGATCACGGCCACAATATTCTTGGCTGCAGCCGAGACATGCCGCTAGGCACAAAACAGGAATGTGTACACTCGAACAGGTAGTGAACTGTCGAGTTACAAGTCAGGTTCACCCTTGATTTCCCCATACCCCCAAGTTATGTGTGTCAAGTCAGGTATTCAGAAGTCAAGCACTAATGCCAACACGGGATCAGGTAATGGCAGGTTTGTCTGGACAGACAACAAGAATGGTCCATGAGGACTACATGTCAGGTTTGTTGGCATTAGGCCCAAGATCAGGTAACAGGTCAGGTCATGGTACATCAGGTCAAGTCAATAGTAAACGGTACCATGTCAGATGTATCATGTAGCAGTGTCAAGTCAAGGTACGAACATATCGTGGGTGTGCTCACAAATAGATAATATAATCGAACAGGGTAATAACAGCAGGAAATAAGCAATGAGTTAAACAACAATCAACAGTTTCATTCGATCACAAGAGTGCAGTAATACAGTGCAGCCGTTTTATTATATTAACAGGTTTTGAGCACCCTTAGCGGTGCAATAGTTAAATGATGATGCAATACAGTTATATCAAGCCTTTGAATACGAATGTCCGAATATAATAGAACTACATGGGTAAGTGTTTCCATCTATTAAGCATAAAAATGTGATTAACAGGTAAACTTGGTTCTTAGGTTTAAAGTGGCAAACTGTAATTTTTATGTTAACCATAAAATGATATATGTCATATTGCAACCAAATGAGAAACGACTATACCGAGTTAAGCTTTGCAGGTTTAAAGGGTCAAAACATATGTAGATGTATAGTATAGCATATAGCAAGTGATACCTGCCTCAGAACAAGGGTCGAGATGCAGGCGGCCTGGTGCCCATATCATGATACGGTACCGGGTCTAGTCGCGATCTGGTGCGTGGTCTGGACGCGATACGGACATGATCTGCTGCGCGATCTAGTGCACGGTCTGGGCGCGATCTGGTGCACGGTCTGGGCGCGATACGGGCACGATCTGCTGCGCGATCTGGTGCACGGTCTGGGCGCGATACGGACACGATCTGGTGCACGAACCGAACGACAAACAATGGAACCACGCGGATCGGGGTACCTCGCTGGAACGTCGGGACGTGTCGTTGGCATCACCAGATTCGGGCCAAGGAAAGAACAGTAAGCAATTACAACTTGCAACCAAGGAGGGAAAAAGAATAGAGAAGAAGGAAGGAGGATCTGAGAAGAAGGAGCGTATAGAGGGAATGTGCGAGGCCGGGGAGGAGGCGAGACCCGCCGGCGGTACAGATCCGGTGGCGCACACAAGCGCAGGGTGTGCCGATGGCTGCGGGAGCAAGTGCAGGGTGCACGGGGTTGCAAGAAAGAGGAAGGAGGACGCAGTGGGGATGAAAGGGCGAGGATGCGAGAATGATGGCGGAAGGCGACGACGAGGGCAGTCGTCGGCGGTGGGTTTCTTGGTAGCTGTCATCTGGGGTCGGGAAGGTGGTGATGTTGTGGATCGGAGAGGGAGATGAGGTGGTCGGGTCTGGAGTGCGCAAGTGATGAGGGGGTGCTGAAGGTGGCGCGGGTGACGACGACGAAGGTCGCCGGCGACGTCTCCGGCCGTACAGAGAAGGCACGGGGTTTGTCCGGGGTTGCTGCGGCGCCGTGCACACGGGGAGAAGGAGGGGATGTCGAGGTTGATCCGAGGAGGCGGAGGCGAGGGCAACGGTGGCGCTGGCGCCGGCGTCGGAGCTACGGTGGCGACGGTGGAGGCGGCTAGGGCTAGGTCACGATGGGTTTCTCTCGAGCTGGGAAATTATGAGAGAAGGATGTATATACAGGGAAGAGAGAGAGAGGGTTAGAGAGAGAGAGAGATAGAAAGCCAGAGAGAGAGAGATACGGGAGATAGAGAGAGACATGGATAATGGAGGGGCCCACGGGGTTTAGGAGCCCCGTGATTGGCTGAGGGATAGGTAAAGAAATCCTAAAAGATTTAAAAGATTTATAAATTACAGTAGGATTATATTACGTATATTGTTTCGATTATTTTATTAATTTGGGATTTTGGCGCTAAATGAAACATTTCCAAATCGCACCCGGGTTGGGTCCAAAAATTTGAAATTTAAATAATAGGATTTTAAGCAGGTTCCAAATTTTAAAATGATATGTTTTATGATTAAAAAGTATACCCCCAAGTCGGACACCTGAACGCGCGCGTAGTCGTCCAAACTCGCCTGTTTCACTGAACGGGATGACAACTCGATGCCCGAACGCTACCACGCGGCTAGGGGTGACGAGTAGGCCAAGATAGATATTTTTAATTTTATCTTAGGTGCTAAAATTTGTTATATGCAGAAATGACTTAACCAGATAAAATTTCACGGCAAGTGTCAAACAGGCAAGCTAAAATAAACGAGTAATATCTAACGCTCAACCAGTAACAGAAAATTAGTAGTATTGGGCTCGGGTGTTACAAAAGGTATTCCCGGTCTCTTAGGTACAAAAGGTAGCCTGGAAGAGGCTCCGCCTGCTATCCGAGTAGCAGGGCACTTCATACCGGCAGATTGAGTTCTGACCTTCTTCTTCACTACTGTCTTGTATCGACGGGAAGCTGTCACGCCCCGCTTCCTAAAATATGGAAAACGAGGGATGACTAGGCCAGCCATGCTCCTACGGTCAAGGAATCATCCTGCCGTAGTCACACTTCGGCTTCTTGCATTATATGGTAATCAGTAAATAAAGCGTAGTGGTAAAGGAATCACATTACTAATTTATTACATTAATATTCCATTGTTCACAAATTACAGATAACAAGAACAATTACTAACCAAGTTCAATTTCACGATCACTTTTATGGAAAGCAGTAAAGATAGGAAGTACACCAGACTATATCTCCGTGAACTCGAAAGGTAGATCTGTCTCCTGCGCCGGTCCTTCCACGGGATCTGAGCATGCATACTCAGATTGTCAGAGCGACACAACAACAATATTATTATAATAAGATAAAACAGGTAAATGAGGTAATACTAGTGTAAGAACAATGCAAGTAATCACTATGTCACTATATGATGCAGAATATGTTCTGTGTCCCTATCGGTCTCTATGTCATATTTGAAATCGTATAGTGGAAGGAGGATCATGTTTAACAGGAGTCTCGTACATACCCGAGACAACGACCCACATGCCCGGGACATAACCCTGTCAGCCGGATCGCTAGATCCTACCCTTCATGTATCAGTATCACTGTTCGAATGATCATCCTCTAAAACACGGTCCCGCTAAATACGATGCTCTTTCCATTTTGATTTTCCCTTTTTCCCCAGGTTTACACTATTTATGATCTTGATCTAGTCGTGTACAAGTATACTAATGGCACGGTTTTATCACTGTTCACTGTATCAATCACTGTCACGAATATTCACTTTCCATTGGTGTACTCGTCACTCCTAAACCAACATCTATCACGCACGATAATGTAATGTCCACTGATCCTAACATGCACTAACACTGAGTATATGGCAAGGTTATGATATATGTATGTATGCTACCAATAAGCTATGTATGTTATGAATCAACATGCATGTCATTAACTAAAATAAATTGCATAAATTAATATGTTAAGAATTCAGCAAAATGATACAAGTAAGATAAATAGAAAACTCAGTCAGAAATTCATCAAAATTTGTTTCAGTTCAATCGGGATTCCGGTTTTCAAGATATAGCTATTTCATTTTAAGTGCTCGCAGCTGGAAATTCAGTTTCAGAACAGAACGTCTGTTTCGCGACACGAATTGCACCCAGTTGGGATCAGAATTTAGAAATGTTACTGTTGAATGAAATCTAGGGTTTTCAATATAGTATTCAACGCAATAGAGGGATCCTCTATCGCATCTGTATGTTGAAAGTTATACACAGTTTAACCTCAGTGTGTCATTTCTGAATCTGTTCTGAACAGTTATACGTTCTGCCCTTTTATTTACAGTTTAAAATAGCAAACGGCAATGAAACGGAATGGAACCACATGTTTTGTTTAACTAACAGAATTATCTTTAATCTACTGCAGGTTTCCGTAACATACGACTTCAGGAAACGCAGTGACACACATTTTGGTACAGTACACGATAAACAGAATCGCTCTGGACTGCAGTCCAGAGTCGTACTCCGATCTAATTATCATCACAGTTACAGAACAGAAATCATTAGAATTTTATATGGGGTTAAATTTCATCGAGTCGGCTTCGATTTAAGCCCTCGAACGCATCATTCCATTATGTATATAATTTACGGTGATTTTATTCATTTTCAGATACGAGAAAACTTCTAGTATTAACGGCATAATTGGGGGTATCAATTTTAGTCACTAACAATCGTATTTTCCAGAAATTTTTATAAACGACATTTATCATTATGAGGGCCAACAGAAAACATATATTTCCATCAAATTAAACTATTATATTCATTGGGATCTAGCATCGAACACATAGGTCACAATATATATCGGGAATCGGTAAATTCGTAAACTAGATGATTTAGGTTTGTACCACTATCATATTAGCATGTAGTAAGTAAACACTTGCCTGGAAACGTCTCGGGGTCGCACGGCAGCAACGGCGTCACGAACGCTTGATGTACGCCGTGAAACGGATTTGCGCGACCTTAGCTCGCGACACGGGTTTGACGTCGGAGTTTCCCGGAGTCGTCTTGTGCTTGCTGGAAGTATAGAGTAGGCTCTGTGGATCTCCTGGGTGCACTGGGGTCGACGATGGTCGGCGGCGTCGCTCCGGCGAAGTGTACAGTGGGTGTCGGAGCTTGGGTTTTAGGGTTTGAAAGAGAGAGAGAGAGAGAGAGAGAGGTAGTGGGCTCGGGTTGTAGTGATGGTGAAGATGATGTTGAGGATGAAGGGGGTGTCGACTGAGACGGTTCAGGCTCGCTGGCGTCGGGTACGGGTGGCCGAGATGGGTCGAGGGAGGTTGGGCTCGGTGGTTGAAGGAAGTAGGGTGGCGTAGGGAGCTCTGTTGGTGGAGAGAAGAGTGCGAGGGAGTCTACGACTGAGGGGTTGAAGTCGTCGTCATCAACGGTGGGAGTGGCGAGTGATGAAGGCAGTGGGCTACGGGAGTGGGTTCGTGGGAAATTTTTGAGGGGTTGGAGAGTTTTGAGAAGGAGTTGGAGAGTGAGAGGGAGATGGGGAGTTGGAGAAGGGGAGTTTGAGGGAGTCGTGGCCGGGGTCACGGGTCGTGGGCAACGGCGAGGGCGACGTGGGGAGCTCGGGGACGTGGGTTCGCGATAGGGGAAATGGGCGGGAACAGTTTTGTAACGAGGGGGAAGAAAGAAATTAAAGAAGCGGGTCGGGTTGGTTGAGGAGGCGGGCTGGAGGGAGTAGGCCGAGCCCGTTTTAAAAAAATAATTCCTTTTAAAAATATATAAAGTGGGCTGAGGGTTGAGAATGGGCCGGGGGAATTTTATAAAGGGATTAATAAGAAAAATTTTAGTGGGCTGAGGAAATAGTAAAGGGGCTGGCTTAGGGGATTTGATTAAGGGATTTAAAATATGCTTCATGGGCTGCTGTTGGAATTTTAATTTGATAGTTTAAAATTTGATTTTGAGTTGTTGGGTTACCCCAGCGTTTAAATATAATTTGGGTTACGATTTTATTAGCAACATTTTGGTTTTAATTTACTTTGGCTTTGATTTAGATCTTGGGTTTAAGCTTTTAGGGTTTGGACTATAATTCCAAAAGAGTTGGAAAAATAAGGTTTAAATATTAAGCTTAAACAACCAATTCAAATACGAAGGAAAAAGAAAGGAAACCACTGGAATTCAGAAAATAGGGAACTTTTATTAAAATGGAAACGGGGATTTACATCATACCCCCCTTAACAAAAGTTTCGTCTTCGAAATTTAACAAGGATACAAGGAGACAATGTACTAAACAAAGAGATGTGGATAACGATCACGGATATCTTCCTACCGCTCCCAGGTGGATTCTCCTGGGGAACGACCGCCCCAAGACACTCGGACTAACGGAATGATCTTATTCTTCAGCACTTTCTCTCTGCGGTCGAAGATGGTAGTGGGCTGCTCCTCGTATGACAGATCGGTACCCAAAACTAGCTCCGAATGGTCCAGGACATGGCTCTCATCCCGAACATAACGCCTCAACTGTGACACGTAGAAGGTATTGTGCACACCAGCTAGCGATGGAGGCAAGGCGAGTCGATAGGCCACCTCTCCTACTCGCTCTAGCACCTCAAAAGGTCCGATAAAACGGGGACTAAGCTTTCCCCGACCTCCGAACCTGATAACTCCACGAGTAGGGGAAATCTTCAAGAACACATGATCTCCGACTTCGAACTCAAGTGCCCTTCTGCTGGTATCTGCCCAACTCTTCTGTCGATCCTGAGCCGCTTTGATACGCTGTCTGATCATTTGGACCTTGTTGACTGTCTGAACAATGAATTCGGGGCCTAGTAGTCTTCGTTCTCCCACATCATCCCAACATACTGGGGATCGACACTTCCGCCCGTATAGTGCTTCAAAAGGAGCCATCTGAATACTAGCTTGATAACTATTGTTATAGGAGAACTCGACTAGATGCAGATGGTCCTCCCAGGAACCCTAAAAGTCCAACATACAGGCTCTCAACATGTCCTCGAGCGTCTGAATCGTATGCTCGGATTGTCCATCTGTCTGTGGGTGATAAGCTGTGCTGAAATTAAGGCGAGTACCCAAGCTCTCCTGTAAGCTCTTCCAAAAGTGTGACAAGAATCTCGTGTCCCGGTCTGACACAATGCTGACTGGAACACCGTGAAGTCATACAATCTCCTGCATATATCATTCTGCCAATGATTCTGTCGATTGTCCCACTCGGAAAGGTAGGAAGTGTGCAGCTTTTGTGAGGCGATCGACGATAACCCAAATGGCGTTATTGCCCCTAAGGCTCCGTGGTAAGGCCGTCACAAAATCTATAGTAATGTGCTCCCACTTCCATTCCGGTATCGGCAGGGGTTGTAACAGTCCTGCTGTCCTCTGATGTTCCGCCTTCACCTGCTGACATACCAAGCACCTGGATACGAACCTCGCAATTTCCCGCTTCATTCCGTTCCACCAAAAGTGCTGCTTTAGGTCCTGATACATTTTTGTACTTTCCGGATGCACAGAATAAGCTGAACTGTGTGCTTCAGCCAATACTTCTTCTCGAACATCTCCCTTAGGTACGCAGAGTCTGCTACCGAATCTCTGAGAGCCATCTTCATGTATAATCAAATCTGTTCTCAGTCCAACTTCCACTTCCTCTCTGAACTTTTGCAATCGGGGATCATCCGCTTGTGCAGTCTTGATGCGATCCACCAGAGAAGATTGCACCTGTAGCTGCCAAAGTTGACTGAGTGCGTTCGGCGTAACGACTTCAAGTTCAAGTCTCTGAAACTCCTCAATAATGCTCATCTGATTGGTCAACATCATGACCGTTGGCTTGCGACTGAGCGCATCTGGTTCAACATTTACCTTCCCCGGGTGATGCTGAAGGTCCAAGTCATAATCTGCTATCAGCTCTAGCCATCGACGCTGCCTCATGTTTAGTTTCTTCTGAGTGAAAACATACTTCAAACTTTTGTGATCTGTGTACACCTCCACTTTCTCACCCAATAGATAGTGCCTCCAAATCTTCAATGCAAAGACTACCACAGCTAACTCCAAGTCATGTGTAGGGTAGTTCTTCTCGTGGTTTCTCAGTTGTCGAGTGGCGTAAGCAACCACTCGGCCGTGCTGCATTAGAACACAGCCTAATCCCTTCCCTGAGGCATCACTGTGTATCACCAAACCACCGGAATTATCTGGTACAGTAAGAATAGGCGCCGTGGTTAACTTCTGCTTCAGTGTGTCAAATGCCTGAGTGCACTCCTCTGTCCATGTAAACGGCACGTCCTTCCGTGTCAGCCTTGTCAATGGTTCCGCGATTTTTGAGAAATCTTGGACAAATCTCCGATAATAACTTGCCAATCCCAGAAAACTCCTGATCTCGGCCACTGACTTCGGCGTTGGCCAATCTCTGACAGATTCTATCTTTGCCGGGTCCACAGAGATGCCTTCGCCCGAAACGATATGTCCCAAAAACTGAACCTTGTCGAGCCAGAATTCACACTTGCTTAGCTTCGCATACAGCTTCTCTTCCCGAAGAGTTTGTAGGACCGTGCGCAAATGCTTAGCATGCTCCTCCCGGGTCTTCGAGTAGACAAGTATGTCGTCGATAAACACGATGACAAACGTGTCCAAGTACTTTGCGAACACCCTGTTCATCAAGTCCATGAATATTGCTGGGGTATTAGTAACACCGAACGGCATCACAAGGAACTCGTAATGTCCGTATCGGGTCCTGAAAGCCGTCTTGCATACATCCTCGGCTGCTACTCTGATATGATGATATCCAGAACGGAGGTCCAACTTCGAGAACACTTTGGCTCCACTTAGCTGATCGAATAAGTCATCAATGCACGGGATTGGGTACTTGTTCTTTATCGTGACCTTTTTCAGCTCCCGATAATCTATACACATTCGCAGCGATCCATCCTTCTTCTTTACTAACAGAACTGGTGCACCCCACGGTGAAGCGCTTGGCCGAATAAATCCCTTCTCCAATAGTTCTTCAACCTGCTTCTTCAATTCCGCCAACTCAACTGGTGCCATTCTGTATGGGGGTCTGGATACTGGGGCTGTACCTGGAGTCAAGTCGATCGAAAACTCCAAGATTCGAGGAGGTGGTAGACCTGGTAAATCTTTGGGAAATACATCCAGAAAGTCCCGAACAATTTCTGGGACTGGGCTCTTATCAATCTCCATAGCTGCCATCTCTTTAGGCTTTGCTATGTATTTAGCTGGCTCCAAAGATTTGCTTCCGCCCTCGAAAATAAAATCCGGGTGATTGGGAATGTGGAAGATCACATTCCTTGCACGACAATCGATAACAGCATGAAAAGTGCTCATCCAATCCATCCCAAGGATTGCGTCGTAACTGCCTGTCCCAATTAGGAGGAAATTCGCATAGAATTCCCTGCCACACACTACAACCGGGCATAATCTACATTCTCGACTAGATATTATAATGCCATTACCCGTATGAATTTCCCATCTCTTTGTTAGTGGTTCATGTGGTATAGAGTGGGTATCAGTGAAATGCTCAGACAAGAAACAATGCGATACTCCTGAATCAAATAGTACTCTAGCTAGCAAGGAATGTACGAGCAGAGTACCTGTAACCACATCTCCTAACGCCTCTGCCTGCTCGGTGGTCAAGGTGAAAGCCCGTCCCTGACCACGACCCGTAAAGGGTTGTCTCTGCTCCTGCGGCCTTTGCTGTGGCGGTCCAGAACCTCCCTGTATCTCTGCTCGCTCAGGGCAACTGCTAATCTTGTGCTGACTGGATCCACAAATCAAGCACTGTCCCTTGGCACGGCGACAGTCCTTCTTGGTATGCCCACCTCTGTCACAATAGATGCAAACTACACCTTGTCTCTGAGGGCGATGCTGTAGTACGAACGGGCGCTTCATTTGTGTCGTTCCTGGCCTGTGAACCGGTATGGCTCCTCGAGAAGGCGCGTGGGTACGTGCTGGAACGACTGGGGATCTCCTGAACTTGTTAATCAATTGCTCCTGAACTCTCGCCGCATTGAGTACCTATGCGAAAGTCTGTAAATCCAACGATGCAATCAACTGTTGCAACTCGAAATCTAACCCCTGAAGGAAACGTCTGGCCCTGGTGGCCTCTGAGGCGACCATGTATGGAGCAAAACGACTCAAGCGGTTGAACTCTGCCGCATAAACGTCCACTGGGCGTCCATTTTGTTTCAAAAGAATAAACCTTTCCTCCATTTCTGCCTTGGCTGTGGAAGGAAAATAATGATCTAGGAAACACTCCTTAAACTTGCTCCATTCAATCGGCCCGTCAAGTCTGCTTTCTTCCACCGACCACCATGTACGGGCTTCGTCTTCTAATTGTAACTTTATCATGTCCACCCTATCTTCCTCTGGAACCCTGGCGGCTGTCAATAAATTCTCCATGTTCACCAGCCATTGCTCAGCCTCAAGGGGTTCAGCTAGCCCTGTGAATGCAGCTGGGTGTAACCATCGGAAGTCTGATACGGTACCAGCCCTAGCATGATAAGCTGGTGGAGTAGCGCCCTCGGGGGCGGTAATGAGTGCGGAGGGTCCTCCTGCGGCGGTAATCGCTCTGAGTCCCTCAGTGAGTAAATCTGTCTTCCTCTCCTGAGCTTCCGTGAGAGTGGTCAGTGCACTAAGTATTCTTTCCGTGTGGTCCTGAGAGCTGGAGTCTGAGGAGGGGTCGTTCGGGGACGTCATATCACTGGAAGATTCAAAAGGATAGGATCAGATTCAAGGATGAAAATCAAGAGTAGTGAAACAAGAATAACGTAATACAGTATAGTTAATGTTATCCCTTGAGTTCTGACCTTCTTCTTCACTACTGTCTTGTATCGACGGGAAACTCTCAGAGCCAAATCGTGGGTTGGAAATCCCCTGTAGTTAGAGCAGCTTGGATCTCCGGGTCCAACCCCTGCTGAAATCGTCTGGCCTTGATCTCAACAATTGATATGAGATGGGCCGCAAAACTATTACAGTCTTTTGTTAGCTATGTAGTATGTGTTGTTAGAAAATAAAATATTTGAGACATGTCTGACCTGCTCAACACAGTGAACTCGACATCATACTCATCCACAGATTTGCTCCATATAGAGTCTTGTTGTAAGTGGATGAGTTATTGCTCCATGTCAAATCGAGCAGTCTCTGGAAAATACTCCACGTTGAATATGTCAGGAAATGTCTTCCATTCGATCGGCTGGGCAAGACGGCTTTCTTCTGCCTTCCACTATACTCGGGCGTTATCAGTAAGTTGCAGCTTCGCAACCCTTACCCAAATAATGTCTGGAACTTATGCTGCTACCAGATCATCCTCAATTGATTGAGCCTATTCTTCAGCTTCCAAAGGGCTCTCTTTTCCAGAAAATTGCTTTGGACGCAGTACCCGGAATTGCTTCACTCCAGATGCTTCCGCTTCTGGGCATGGCAGTTTGTTACTGCTGTCCTTCCAGGAGGCTCTTAATTATCTTGAGCAGTACCGTCTGCTCGTTGATCAGAGTTACAACGGTAGGTGCAAGTGGAAGAGGTTGTGGTGTGGTATTGCCGATCACATTGGTGGTAGTATTGTTCGGGGAATCCATAATCTTGAAAGAAAAATAGGGTTAGGATAGATTCAAGGAATATGAAATATAAAGAATGTTTAGTTGCTGAGTCTTATAATTCTTATGTTATATTGCTTAGGTTTTCATGCAGAACTGACCTGCATGGACCGCCAACAAAACCTGTCACGCCCCGCTTCCCGATGTACGGATAAGGAGACATGACTGACTCGCGACGTATTTACTCAGAAGTAAACACGCTAAGCATAAATAAGCAATATAAGTAAATGTGCATAAGAAATACATGAGATGTAAAATAACAACAACTTTTATTTATTAAACATTCTTTACAATACAACTGAAAAGTAAATACAATATGGAAAGCAATGCCTAAACAATGGCATGAACTGAAAGTAAAGTATATACAAATGAACTAAACCTCGGGGTCCTCGATGAACTGCTCCAAATCTTCTGAGCTGGGCTCGATCTCTAGAGAGTCGGGTCCTCTTGACAATATTCCAAAGAAAGAATAGAAAAGGAATATCGTCAGTGAACAATCGCTCGGTAAGTCCCAAAGAGAGATAGAAATAGAATAGACAGGTAGAGAGTATAAATGATATAATGTATGTTTGTTATGTTATCGCTGTTATTTGTAACTTGGTAAAGAATATGCCAGTGTATATGAAAGGAGTCCAACTATTCCGTGGACTAAGGTATACTGAGCACAAGGAACCGTTAAGCCACGGAACAACAGCAACGGATATTCAGGTTAGGTGTATTAAAATGACCATCATCGTACCACTTTTAATACATCCCGTACCAATCCACCCCTTTTAAACCCCGTAATATTTATTGTATTGTTATGTAGTGATTTTTTGATATAAGACTTGCCGAAACCATGATATCAATTGTTCATGTAAACGGATAAGGATATAAATGGATAGTCATGTAGACAAGTCAATGCATATCCATGGTTTGGTCAAATCAAGTCATGTTGATATAGATGGATTCATGTTGTAATGGAAATATATCAAGTATGGATTGTATTCGGTTTAAACTGAGACTCTGTCTGAGTCAGACACTTAGCAGAATTGAAGTCCTGAATTAAGTTTTTTTTGGAGTTATCGGTAACTGCTACACATGGACGACATCATTTGTGTCTTTTTTCAAGACAATTACCTTATTGATAACCCCGTTTTAGTTGTCTACCTTAAATAGGTAAGCACCCACATTCTCCGGCTTTCTAAGGCTCAAGAGAATTGGTCTCGCCTAAACCTATATTTACTAGGGTCCTTATTGTAAATTAATATAACTTGAGAGGTTTTATGAAAAATAGTTTTGATATATTTTCAAAATAAAGCTCAAGTATTTATTTATCGTTTTTAGGGTTTTCATAGATGTAATTTTTATAAGATGAGATATTCTAGTGGATATAAACTTAAATCGAATAGTATATGATATTTTCTTGTAAAATGACTTGTATTGATTGTGATAGTAGTTTCATGAAATTTAGGATTCCTTTGTTTAGAAAACATGGATATTTTATGTATATTTAAAATAGATAGGTTGATAATATTATATATAATTATTAGAAAATAAATTTATTTATTAAATATAAATCACGTTTTCTTAAAAATTATAATATAAATTCCACGAGATTGTATGCTCCGTGAGGAGGTCTGCATCCCGTCCTACTAGTCCGATGGATGTGAGATAACCTGCACCAACCAAATCGGATTCCCCAAAATGGGTTGTAAGGACATAATTGTATGGAATTTGATTAAAACAATTAAAAGAAATACGGCTTTGATAGTTTATGGTATTTAACTGTAAATTCGCCTTAGCCATCAAAAATATTGTTTTCAAACTATTATGCTATATCATGATGATTGTTGTGATAAGATATGTCATTATCACATGAGTTTTCTAAAGATAATTTGAGCAATATAATGAGTTAATGTCGTAAGTAAATTTTGTGGTATTTAAACGAAAAAGTGTAATACAAGTTGCATAACATTTTATTCTGAATTGAAACTTGTTATAAATATTGTTTTATGGTTGCTAAACAAGATATTAAGAGATGGTTGATTTGTTGTTAAGAAAAATTGGGTTTTTAATGAAATTAGAATTGAAAGTCGGAATAACTCTGCTTTCGACGAGTTTTTAATAAGAGATTGTTTTAGAATAGAAGAGAGGAGAGGGAACTTACGGGTTTGGAGAAAAGAGAAGAGGTATAGGAACAAGTTGTGAACTTCGTAGAGTCGTGGTGTCGCCGGATTTTTCCCGAATCGTCGCCAGAGCTTGACCTTGGGCTAACTTTTTGGACTTGGAAAAACTTTGAGAGTTTTAACAATGGATATCAGAATAGAGAGGGATAGGGTGTGGGGTGGTATTTATAGGATAGAATTAGGGTTTAGGGTAGAAAAATGAGAATTAAAATGCATTAAAATTTGTATTTAAAAATCATTTTAATTCTCTGTTAATGTGCAGGAAAATCAAACAGAATAGTAGTAGTGTGGAGAGGCCAAATGGTCTTAGGTTGAAAAATTTTGAGCATTTGGGACGGGGGGCCCGGCGGTGCCGGCCTAAAGTGTCATCTCGCCGGTCAAAGTGTGGGGTCGGGGTGTGGGATTGATACCACGTGTCATGGTCTGTTCAAATAACATTTTCCACATGTTTGATTTTAGTGACTTTTTATTTTTGCGTGTATTGCACGTGTAAACTTTTGGGTTTCCAAAAAGTTTAAAAGAAAAATTATTAAAAATAATATATGGCTAATGGGATTCAAACATAGGGGCTACATCACAGCAGTGTAAGACTTTACCAGTGAGCTACAAGTTGTTTCTTGATGTTCTAAAATAATTCGAATACTTATAGCATACACAGGGTTGCAAATACTCCATTTAGTACTTTAATTATAAACAGAGTCGTTACATTACAACATAAACATTTTGGTACATCCGGTGGGCGTTCAACCCATTATCTCTCAATTCATATTTCGATCTTATAATCTTCCAATACTCAGTAAGCTCAAGCAGGTACTAAAATCCCGGCCGGGTTGGGATATTAATGACATTAAAGATCATCTCTTGTGAGAACACTCGCTTCCTCCCCCGATAATAAAATCGAACTCTATCCTGGAATGGCCCACCCTTTCTTAAGGCATCGTAAAATTCTTCAACCAACTCTTGAATTGCACACATTTCTTCATCTCCATACAATAAATACTCCCACCTCATTTGACAAATTGCATCATAAAAATAACTCGCATATATCTCATGTATGAACGCACTTACGAAATTTTTCTCACAATCGAAAGGAGCCATGGTAGTGGTTTCAAAAAAAATTCAAAGATTTCAAATGGTAAATGAGTGGAGAGAAGAAGGGATCTTACAGAAGGGGAAAATTTGCGTCGATTGGAGTATGTTTGATCGGCGGCGGGGAAAAGAAGAATTTCGACAGTCGATCCGTCGATTTGGGTCTAGGGTTTCATCGTAGCATCGGGGGAGATGAGAGGCGAAGGAAAATGTTGTTTGATTTTAGAATAGGGTTCGGGTACTGAGTGGATGGGTATTAATAGGTTATTTTACAAAAAGACCCCTTCAAAAAAGCTTTGTAAAATGTTATCTTTATACTAATATTTACAACAAGGCCTCTATTTAAGAAGAATTGGAAAAAATGTATGAAGAAGGGTAGGGGATGAGATCAAGCAGTGTAATTTGGCTCATGTAGGAACATGAACTCCTGTTGCGCTAGCAGTTCAAAAATGGTGCACCTCTTTTTCTTTTTCTTTTTTTTCCTTTCTTTTTTGTTATTTTTTATGCAAAAATGGAACTTTCACCGGGCTAGAAATATCCCGACACACAAAACCGAGCGTCACTAGACAAGACTGCTTGTCAAAAGAAAAATGGATACGCACCGGAAAAGAATATCCATACACACAAACACACACAAAGGATAGTATATACATACCCCCAAACTTATTTGAAACAGTGTTTCCACTGTTTATGGCTGGATAATCGAAGTTTGGTAGTAAACGGAGTAAGATTAAGCAAGATAAACCGGGTCCTGCAATATCAGGAGCTCCTCCAATGGTTCTGTGGTAAAGAACGGTTTCAATTTGTGTCCGTTTACTTTGAAAATCGAATCGCCCATTGGATTTTGCAAATCCATCGCACCGTACAGGTATACACACCGCACAAGAAAAGATCATGTCCAGCGTGATCATAGCTTACCAGGATAGAAATGGAGTCTGCTGTCATAAAGAAGTACCTACTGTTCAGGCGTGAATGTTTTGCGCATAAGGTGTTTATCATGAAACACCTTCATTTGGTTCTTTATAATAACCGCGTTTTCGTAAGCTTCATCCTGAAGCTCGTTCAATTCGTTTATTTGTAGCTTCAGATAGCTGCCCGCCTGGTCAAGATTGAAGTTCAGCTTCTTAATCGCCCACAATGCGTGATGTTCGATCTCAACAGGGAGGTGGCAAGCCTTTCTGAATACAAGCCGATAAGGAGACATGCCAAGGTCAGTCTAATAATCAGTTCGAAATGCCCAAAGGGCATCATTTAATTTCAAAGACCAATTCTTACGGTTCTTGGAACCCATTTTCTCCAGTATCTACTTGATTTACCGATTAGAAACTTCAGCGTGCACGCTTGTTTGGCGGTGATAGGGCGTTGATAGCTTGTGATTAATCGCATATTTTTGCATTAAGGCCTCAAAAGGCCGATTGCAGAAATGTGTCCCATTGTGGCTGATGATAACGCGAGGGCGCACGAATCGGGAAAAGATGTTTTCTTTTAGGAATCTAACGACAACCTTGTTGTCGTTCGTCCCATTCTGAGACATAATCAACAGTTGATTGAAAAGTTCCCAAAAGAGTTGGAAAATAGGCCCATGAAGTCTATCCCTTAAACATCAAATATCCCAACAACCAAAATTGGTTAAAACAGCATTTCATTTTTCCTGAAGATCTGGCCCAAATGTTGGCACCGAAAACAAGTCTTGCAAAAATCATGTGCATCTTTGAAAAGTTTCGGCCAATAAAACCCGCAATGTAAGACTTTCTCTGCTGTCTTTCTTGGGCTAAAATGACCGCCACATGCTTGATCGTAGTAGAATGACAACACACTCTTGAACTCATTGTCAGGGACACACCGGCGAATGATTTGGTCAGGACTGTAGAGTGTTTTCCGTCACCCTATTGAGATAAAAATATGTATCGCTTGTTAGTCATATTATAGATTCTTCCTATTTAGGGTAGGCTGGGGTTTATTGATTGTGGGGATCCGAATCTCCGACAGCCGCGAACTAAACTGTCTTTAATTACCCCCTCGCTTTGGGAAGGAGAGAACTTCCGATTGATGAGTAAAACTGGTTATGTGAACTCAATGTGCAGTATGCGTGTGTTGTGTTTTGAAGGGGTCTTGGACATATCGAGGACCTCACAGAGTTTACAGGGACCTGCTACCCAAATAGCGGGCTAGCATTCAAGAGGGCTAGTAGCCCCTTGTGGGGTATGGGGCAACACCCCGTTAGAAATTTTTCTAACGGGGGATATGTTTTGAGTGTGAAATGTGTGGAAAAAAGAGGGATGAGGAGCGTCCTAAGGACATGTGAGATGGATCGTGGGAACCAACAGTCATGTGTATGATGCGTGGGCGCCAGCGGGTCACGCGCTAGGCGTATGGGTGCTGGGCACCAGCGGGTCATGCGCCCGCACATGTGTGCGAGGCGCCAGCAAAAAAAAGGGCTTAGCCCCTACACTGAGAGTTGAACTCCTGGGGGATTTTGGAATTAAACTCCTAGGAAAAGAACGATTTTTATATGTAGTTAAAAGATCTGGGTTTTGGGGTTCAACTCTTTTGATGATTTGGATCTTGGAGTTGAGCTCCTCAAAGATAGGTTTGGAGTTAAACTCTTGAAGAAGATATTCTCGTTCGGAGTTAAACTCCCAAGAGAATTTCAGAGATGATGCAAGGGGGCCTCTTTCTTCTCCTTTGAGCCGTGGATCCTTTCTTAAGCCTTAATTCTTCACAAAGTGGGATTTTTGGAGATGGGTCTCCTTCTTCTTTCTCTCTGTTGGTTGGATCTTCGAGAAAAAAAGGGTGGTGGGATTTGAAAATCTGCCCTTTTAGAGATTTGATGGAAAATTTGAACCCCCTTCAAGGGGTTTATGGTGAAAAACTATTTCTTTTTGAAAAAAGAAGAGTTAAACTCTTGATTTAATTCAAAGAGAGAAGAAGGTTTAAAATCTTGAGGAAGGAGAAGGAGGGATAGAACCCTAATATTTTTTAGAGGAATGAATTATTCTTCGTTTCATCATAACGTTGCCTTATATAGGCTTACAAGTTTACACAACCTCTTAGGCTTTTCTAAATGGCATTTGTGTCTTTCCATACCTCATGTGCTTATTTCTTTTTGCACATGAGCCATGAGGCTTTACAGAAACTTGGCCTTTTGCCTAGTTATTTAAGTATTCATTTATTTGTTGTACTTTCTTAGCATAGGGCCGGTTTAGGCTTAGGCCCACTTGTTTGGACTTGGGTTCGGGCGCGGGCCCGGCTTGAGTTCGGGCGTGGGCCCGGTATGGGTTCGGGCATGGGCCCGATTTGGATTCGACAGTAGGGCCCGCCTACTTGTCTACGGTTTGACTTTGACCTTTGGTCAATATGGTGTAAATTTTAACTCCAACATGGACAATACTTGAACAAATAGGGTTCGTCCCAGTAAAAGTATTTTACTTGGGATAAAAATTTAATTTTGTCCTGACTCGACCATTCGCTTGGTACGAGTCATGTCGCTAAATAGTTCACAATATCTGCAAACCATAGTTGGCAATATACAGTCAAGAGTTGTTCATCAGGAAAAATATCGTTTATCGAGAGAGGAAGCGTCGACGAAGAAGAAAGTCGTGAAAGATAATCGGCACCTACGTTTTCACATCCGCTTTTGTCCTTAATTACGAGGTCAAATTCTTATAGTAAGAGGATTCAACGTATAAGCCAAGATTGGGCTTTCTTTTTCGCGAAAAGATCTTCAGAGCAGAATGATCAGTGTAAACAAGGACTGGGGAGCCAATGGGATAGGGAATGAATTTATCTAAAGTGAATACAACCGCTAAGAATTCCTTCTCGGTTGTAGTGTAGTTCATTTACGCTTCATTCAAGGTCCGGCTCACATAATAGATTACATGCGGCATTTTATCGATGTGTTGTTCTAAGATCGCACCGATGGTAAAGTCGGATGCATCACATATAATCTCAAAAGGATGCGTCCAGTTGGGTGAAGAAAGAACGAGAGCATTAGTGAGAGAGTTTCGGAATGATTCAAAAGCAGTCAAAAAGTCTGAGTCTAAATTGAGCGTTGCGTCCTTAGCCAGAAGAAGAGTCAAGGCTCTAGCAATTTTGCTAAAGTCCTTGATGAACCATTTTAAAAACTGGCATGGCCAACGAAAGATCAAATATCTTTGATGCATTTTTGAGGAGAGAAGTTAGAAATGACATCAATTTCTGCTTTGTCAACCTTAATGCCACTTCATGAAATGATATGTCCTAAGACAATAGCTTCCTGTATCATGAAGTGGCATTTCTCCCAGTTTAAAGTGAGATTTTATCCTTAAATCGGGTAAGGACAGAGTCAAAGTGTTGTGAACACTCGTCAAAGGAATCTCCAAAGATGGAGAAATCGTCCACGAATATCTTCAGAAACTTCTCGACTATGTCAGAGAATATTTCCATCATACACCGCTGATATGTAGCGGGAACATTGCATAACCCAAAGGGCATGCGGCGATATGCGAACATGGCAAAAGGACGAGTGGAAATGGTTTTGTCCTGATCTTTTTCAGTGATGGGAATCTGTTTGTAACCTGAGTAACCTTCCAGAAAATAGCAGAACTCATGTTCGGCTAATCTTTAGAGCATTTGGTCAATGAATGGAAGCGGAAAGTGATCATTCCGCATTGTGGCGTTGAGTTTTCGATAATCAATGCACACTCTCCACCCAGTTTGGGTGCGAGTAGGAATTAACTTGTTTTCCTTGTTTGTGATGATCGTAATGCCTGACTTTTTAAGGACAACATGTATCGGGCTTACCCATTGGCTGTCGGATATCGAGTAGATGATACCACTATCTAGAAATTTGACGATTTCCTTCATCATGGCCCCCTTCATGACTGGATTTAATCGTCTCTGTGGACCCCTAGCTGGTTTGGCATCATTCATCATGTGAATATGATGTTCAACGAATAGAGGACTAATCCCTTTGATGTCCGACATCGTCCAGCAAAATGCTTGCCGATTTGTTCGCAAGACTGAGAGAAGGTCTTTCTCTTGCTCTAAACCTAGAGAAACCAAAATGATTACTGGGAGAGTCTCGTTTTCACCTAAATAGGCATACTTGAGGTGAGATGGTAGAAGCTTGAGTGCGGACATCGGTGGAGAAACAACTGAAGGTAAGATCGGAGAACGTGTCTCAAACTTAAAAGATTCTAAGAAGGGCTCAAAGTAAGTGTAAGCAACAGAGTTGGATAGTTCAATTAACGCATCCGCAAATTCAAAGGATTCCAACTCAAGTGGTGACATGTCAAGATCGTCCAGGAATATGAAGCACTCATATTCTTTGTCGAAGGCCGAAGCAGCAGGATAAAAAAGGAACGCACTAATGGCGTTGAGATCACCATGATCAAACAGAAATTCTTTAAATTCATAGTCCTCGGGAAGATCTCCTGGATAGAACAGATGTCTAGTATATGAGCACTTGGTTCAGATGGCTGGTTTCCTAACCTGGAAATGTTGAGTTCAATTGTCATGTTACTGAAAGATAGGTTCATGGAACCATTTCAACAATTGATCACTGCATTTGAGGTTGCAAGGAATAGGCAACCAAGAATCACCGGAATTTGATTTCGGGGGTTGGCTACAGGTTGTGTATCTAAAACAATGAAATCCACGGGGAATATGAAGTCCCCAACCTTAATTAACACATTCTATAGCTCGCCCCTAAGATGGGTGATAGATCGGTCTGCCATTTGAAGAGTACAGTGTATAACATTCAGTTCTCTTACACCGAGTTGCTCATAAACCGAATAAGGAAGAAGGTTAACACTGACACCGAGATCTAAAAGAGCACGATAGATATTCTTATCCCCAACGGTAATTGAAATCGTAGGACAACCAGGGTCTTTCCGTTTTTAAGGTAAATCTTATGTAATAGTATCACTCACATTACTAGCCAAGAAAACTTTCTTCGGTACCTGAGATTTTCTCTTCTTAGGGCAAAAGTCTTTCAAGATTTTCACATAAGAGGGGAATTGCTGGATTGCATCTAAGAGAGAAATGTTTTGGTTAACCTATTTGAATAACTCCACAACATTCTCCATTTATGGACTATATTTGTTGGGCCTCAACCGGTTTGGAAATGGAGCTTTGTTTAAATGGGTTGAGTCCAATATTTGTGGAGGAGATTTTGGAGATGGAATGGAACCCAAAACTGAAGTTTGAGTAGAGTGAGATATAGGTTAGTTGGAAGCATCAATTTTCAAAGAAGAGTCTCATGGAGAATGGAGAACGAGCTCAGAAGAAGAAGAAGTTGGGATAGAAGAAACAGCCGGGGTGTCATCGTCATCATCAATATGTGCGCCAACGTTGTTGTTCAGCATTCTTCTTGATCTTAATATAGTGACGGCACTCACATTATGGTTATATTGTTCGAGAGTAACATGTACATTATGTGGGCGACCAGGATTTAGGAGTGGTTGAGATGGAAGCTTTCTTTTCTCTCTTTTGCTCAATGCCGCGGTCAGTTGTGCAATTTGGGCTTCGATGGTCTTTATATTTTGCCCGAGTGAAGCGGTGTGTTGCACCATAGACTGAATAGAAGATTGGATGTTGGCGGTGGATTGAGTCGATTGTTTCATAAAAGTATCAAGACTACGTTCTCGCGAGGAGGCCTTATCGCTACCGAACGGAAAAAAGTTGTTGTTTTGAGGGAATGAATTGTTGTACGGTGCAAAATTGTTCATCAAAATCTGAAAAGGTTGGGGTTGGAAAGGTTACTGAAATTGTTACTGAGCTTGTTGTTGTGAAGGAGGAAGCCTTTGAAATTTGTTCTAGTTCTAACTCAAGGCGAAATTAGGGTGGTTCCTCCAACCGGGATTCTATATAGAAGAGTATGGATTATTTCTTGGTCTTTGCTGAAATATAGTATTAATCGGATCCTGTCCTTAAGATAGTGGATTATAAGGACACTCTTCTATCAAGTGAGATGGATCCGAACAAAAAACTCAAATGGTGCGAAGCGGAGCAACAGGGCTAGGGGAAGGAGAAAAAATTTGCTCTCAGTTGCTTCGAGTTTTCGCGTTATTGCAGTCATCTTGGTTTTCATTGCAATTGAGATATCAAGTTAGTGATCTCCTGCCCTAAATTGACCAGAAGATGAAGTTGAAGAAAGTGAAGCGTTCAGCCGGGTGCTCTCCTACTGCAGCATTTGTTTCGCAAGATCGTCAAAGAATTGCCAAACCTCCTCATCGGATTTGGATAGGAAGTGGGTTTGACATATGGTTTCCATCAACTGCCTAATTGCTGGATTCAGGCCCTCGTACAAAGATTGGCAAAGTTTTCATTTCTCAATACCGTGATGAGAACACTGAACAAGGAGATCTTTATACCGATCAAAACACTTCCAAAAAAGCTCAGTTGGAAGCTGGGTGAATTGATTTATTTTGTTTCGGATTCTCGCGATATTGTAATTTGGGTAAAATTACTTCAAAAACACTTTTAAAAATTCATCCCAACAAGCTATCGAATAAGATGTGGTACTATACAGCCACTTTTCAGCAAAATCACAAAGAGTGAAAGGAATAACACGTAGTCGTATAGCATCGTCGGACAGTTGGGTCGTTTTCATCATCGTGCACACATTTGGAAACATGTTGATGAAGGTATAGCTATCTTCGGATTCAAGCCCATAGAATTCGGGAAATATGTTGATGAAGTGGGGTTTAATTTCAAAATTGTCCCTATTGGCTCATGGAAGAGAAAGAAAAGTGGGAAGCGCAGTGTGTGTTGGATAGAAACGATCTTGAAGTACGATTCGCGGCGGTGGTCCTATAGGTGGTGTGGGTTATTCGCACCAAGTGGAGGTAGAACTATTCCAAAGGGAGGTAAAGTGATATTAGGAGGAAATCCTAATATCTTGAAAGAAGAGTTGGGCAAAAGTGAAGGGGAAGAAGTATGAATAGAATCACGGTCAATGTCAGAGTTGACCGACAAAGGTAAAGGTGAAGGGGCATGAAAGAAGTTTCGATTTCGGAGTCGATCATGTAGTCGGTAGCGACTAACGAAACACGGACTCAATGGGCATTAGGGTCCCAAGCACAAACGGACATACACTAAACGAGTTTTGTATAGTCAAAGCGTAGAAGGTGAGGGTAAAAAAACTTCAATAGAAAAATATTGGTGAAGGTGAAAATGTGGCAAAAATGGCGAATTTTTTATTTTTTTCAAAAGAATGTGAAAATGACGGGCTCAAAACAAACAAACACAATCATAAATGCACAATCGATTCCCAGAGCTAGGGTCTTCAAAAGTCCAACTAGACCTTCTCCTAACTATTCCAAAATGACAAGTTGTGAGATAACCCTTAATAGTTAGATTTTGTGCGTGTTCTAGTTTAATTACCGCAATCAGGACGGTTTCGCTTTGTAGCTAGCCGGATGAGTACAGGTCGACCCACAGAGAGATGGGAGTCTTTTTCTTTATGTTTTAACGAGTTAAGTCTAAATATGTCCAGATTTGTTTAAGATTAGCTAATTAGAAATGAATGATAAGAGGACTTGTTAGGGTTAGGATTTGGTTAGTTTGAGTTGGGAGTTCGCTTACTTAATTCATTTGCCATTCTTAATATCGATGTTACGGTAATCGACAACAACGGTGTTTAGCACGACTAAGGAAACTTGCGAGTATAATCTAGGTTTTCCAACACTTAGTTTCTCTCTTTAGACCTTGTCCATCCGTTCTTGGCTCTTAGTCGTAACCTCAGGTTGATTCAACCATAGCCGGTCTCACTAGGGTATCACCGCTATTATAAAGAATAGGGTGCCGTAGGGAGCGGATTGTGGTTCAATTAACGGGAGTTCGAATCAAGATATTGGGCAAAGAAAAGAGTGAGAGAGATTTCCTTCTCTCAAACTTTCCTTTTCCTACCCTAACAAGTGAGAAATTACTCACCCATTATAAAAGATAAATAAAATGAAACAAAGAAAGAAAGATAATAAGAATTGAGCTAGAAAATCACAACTAGCTATTTGGGACCTCACTTAGGCAAGGATCACACTAAGCATCATGGTTTTAAGGATAAAAGAAAATAGAAGAAAATAAAACAACAAATAAATAACAACAACTATTTTTAACAGTTGAAATTACAAGTAAAATAAAAGAACTAAATTACACGACATGCATGTAGGAAAAGAATACTTCTTTCATTCTTCAACACTCAATAAAGCTCACTACAAGATTTAATGGAGGAAGATGAAGAAAATACAACTCTTATTGAAAACTAAACTAAAATCAAGTACAAGAATCCAACCACTTGCTCTGGTTCGAACTGGGCTATTTATAGGCTGAGTTCTGAAACTCTAGGGCAAGATTATCTACCCAAATGCACTGTCCTAACAATCCCCAAAATTTGGTCAGATGAAGACACGAAACAGCGGCGGATCCGTCGCTAAAACCAACATTTGGCGGCGGTTCCGCCGCGGTTTTGTGAAATTGGGGTCTCGTATTTTCTGGGTTTCCTTGTGTTGCATGTGTCATCTGTTTAACAGGTCCAAAATGTCAAGATTCTTCCATGATTTCTTCAGTTTCCAAAAGTCAACAATGGTGGCTTCATAGTCAATTTATTTCAATTTATCTCCCTCGGGCCCCACGCATCTTTGAATATTGTTATTTGACTTTATCTCCATCGGGCCCCACGCTTGACCAATGACTGTTTTCGTCCTGTCTTTTGAACTGGTAAGCGACACTGGTCGGATGCGGAGGATAGGAACCCGGCTTTTATCTGTCTGTGACAGATGTTCTGGATTTTGGCGTAACTGTGGAGATTTTGTCTTGATTTGCATTATTTGGACTGGAAACTTGTATCCTGTAAATATGTAGCAAACACGGATTAAAAGCACATGCCTATAGACGATCGAGCATAAGAATGGACGGTATTAAATGCAATATTCTGTGATGAACAAATACCCCCAAACTTATGTTTTGCTCGTCCCAAGCAAAGCTATTTTATTCACGAAAAATCCTAAGCTCACTTTCGTAGGGAACGCGATTGCACTGAGCGTGTGCAACAAGCCATTAAATCTCTAGGTGTCCCTAGTAGGAGGAGTGTTGTCTCCTAAGGGTTTTCAGCAGATTCCACCCACAAAATCCTGTCAAGCTAGCTTTGCGAAATAAGTATGATTTAAATCCTAAGGTTTTATTTTAAAGCTAGCAATTCTATTATCATAAATTTAGAACTATCAAACATTTATTTTTCACACATCGCTTCTTATTTAATTTAAGATTTTATATGTCTTTACGTGCAGTGAAAATAGGGTCGTTATGTTTCAAAAGGATCGATTAAAGTCGTCATGTCACAAAATAAAGTCCAGATAAAAACTTAAAAAGGATCACATAAGTTTTATAAAGAGTTAAGTATTTCTTAAGTTTCGTTTCCCAGTTAGGTTTTAAATTCAGAATTTTTATCTTCCTTAACAGGAAACTGGGTCTTATTTTTCACTCCACCTTTTTCTTGTTTTCGTTTCATACACACATCTGCGAACGTACAAGAGTCTTCAACATAGGATAAAACCTTCATATCTCCGCTAGAAATGTTTTTATAAAAACCTGTCTTTTATCAAGATTATTCTCACATAAAGAACCGTTAGGAATTTTAACTCGGAGAGAACACTTGCTTGACTTTGTTTTAATTTGGACTTTCTAGGCTTCTTAGCGAGCTTTGGGCCAATGCACCCAAATCAGTTGGTTTTAGAGCATTAGGTGTAAAGACACCCCGACGGACTTAATTGCTCAAGTTACCTAGGCCTTAAAACAAAAGACCAATTTTGGCAAGAAAATCATAACGATTTAATGTGAACGGAGATATAACTGGTTGTTCAAATGCTTTTGGATAAAAGACGTGTTTAGGTGTGTAATCACTTCAATCAAGTTTCAGATGGGTTATTCTTCAGAATTAGTTCTTATTAAGGCTTCAATAATATCCCTTCATATCCATCTTTCTTTATAAACTCTTCTTAATATTACATATTTCAGAACAAACCTATTTGATCCTTAGAAAATAGTTTATCAAATAAAAAGTTTTCAGACATAATAGACTTGTCATCTAATTTTCAAAACTCACGACACGTGTAGTGTGATGTAAAGACGTATATTAGCTATAGTTAACATCAAAGGAGGATTATCTTTCAGGTTTTCAAAATCTAAAAATATGATCTAGTTGTTCCTATCTTATCAAACAAAACCGTCGAAATGTTGAATCTGAGTTCTCCCACTAGCTAACTTGACGAAAAAGTTTATATGTTTTTAGAAAATTTTCTGATTTTTATAGATTTTAGTATGCAGATGCAAAATATACATATGAATGCGAAGGTTAGAAATGCGTACCGAGCGTACCCCAAACTTAAACTGGACAGTGTCCTCACTGTCATTGCATGAAAAAAAATTATTGAAGGGTCAAAATTATCGGTTAGATATACACCTTAAATTTTTTATTTTTTTTTTATTTTTTTTTTTGAAAGAAAATTGTTAAAAATGGATATGCACCGGATAAGAATATCCACATATATATACAAAATAGTATATACATACCCCAAACTTATTTGAAATAGTGTCCACTGTTTTGGCTGGATAACCGAAGTTTGGTGGTAGGCAAAGGAAGATTATGCTGGGTAAACCGGCTCCTGTAAGACGAGGAGCTCCTCTGTTGGTTCGGCGCTAAGGTACTGTTTCAGTCTGTGTCCGTTTACTTTGAAAAATGAACCGTCCTTTGGATTCTCCAAATCCAGAGCGCCGTGCGGGTATACAGTCCACACAAAAAATGGTCCTTTCCAGCGAGATCTGAGCTTACCGGGATGGAAATGTAATCTGGTGTCGTAAAGAAGTACCTGTTGGCCAGGTGTGAAAGTTTTGCGCGTAAGGTGTTTATCATGAAACACCTTCGTTCGGTTCTTTACAATAACCGCATTGTCGTAAGCCTCATCCCGAAGCTCACTCAATTCGTTCAGCTGCAGCTCCCGATAGCTGCCCGCATCTTTAAGGGTCAAGTTCGACTCTTTGATCGCACAAAATGCGCGATGCTCAATTTCTACTGGAAGGTGGCAAGCCTTTCCGTACACAAGCCGATAAGAAGACATGCCAAGATCGGTCTTATAAGCAGTTCGAAACGCCCAAAGGGCATCGATGAGTTTCAAAGACCAGTCCTTACGGTTCTTGGAAACCGTTTTCTCCAAAATCTGTTTGATTTGCCGATTAGACACTTCAGCTTGCCCACTTGTTTGGGGGTGGTAGGGCATGGATAGCTTATGATTAATGGAGTATTTCCGCATCAAGGCCTCGAAAGTCCTATTACAGAAATGCGTTCCATTGTCACTAATGATCGCGCAGGGGTGTCCAAACCGGGAAAAGATGTTTTCTTTAAGGAATTTAACGACAACCTTGTTGTCCTTAGTCCGGCTTGGTATGGCCTCGACCCATTTAGAGATATAATCAACAGCCAGAAGAATGTACAGGTTCCCAAAAGAACTGGGAAACGGCCCCACGAAATCAATACCCCAAACATCGAAAATCTCGACAACCAAGATTGGTTGGAGTGGCATCTCATTTCTCCTGGATATCCAGCCCAAGTGTTGGCACCGGGAGCAAGTCTTGCAGTAGTCATGAGCATTTTTGAAGAGTTGTGGCTAGTAGAAGCCACACTGCAAGATTTTCTCAGCTGTCTTTCTTGGGCCAGAATGCCCGCCACACGCTTGATCGTGGCAAAATGACAGCACACTCTTGAATTCATCATCAGGAACGCACCGACGAATAATCTGGGCGGGACAGTACTTGAACATATAGGGTTCGTCCCAGTAAAAGTGTTTTACTTGGGATAAGAATCGAAGTCTGTCCTGACTGGACCATTCGTTCAGCATTAATTCTGTTGCCAAATAATTCACAATATCAGCGGACCAGGGTTCGCAAGATAACGTTAAGAGTTGTTCATCCGGAAAAACATCGTTGATCGGAATTTGATGCGACGGCGAAGAAGGAAGTCATGAGAGATGGTCGGCGACTACGTTTTCACATCCTCTTTTGTCTTTGATGACAAGGTCAAACTCTTGAAGCAAGAGGATCCAACGTATAAGCCGAGATTTTGCATCCTTCTTTGCAAAAAGATGGCGAAGAGCTGAATGGTCCGTGTAGACGATGATTCGAGAGCCGATCAAGTAAGGCCTGAACTTTTCTAAAGCAAACACAACAGCTAAGAATTCCTTCTCGGTTGTTGTGTAGTTCAGTTGGGCATCGTTCAGGATTCGGCTAGCGTAATAGATTACATGCGGCATCTTATCGATGCGTTGTCCAAGAAAGCACCGATGGCAAAGTCGGATGCATCGCACATAATCTCAAATGGATACGTCCAGTCAGGAGAAGAAAGAATGGGAGAAGAAGTGAGTGAGCTTTTTAATGACTCGAACGCAGTCATACAGCTCGAGTTGAAGTCGAATGTCGTGTTCTTGGCCAGCAAAAGAGTCAAGGGCCTAGCAATCTTGCTAAAGTTCTTGACGAATCGTCTATAGAAATCGGCATGGCCAAGGAAGGCTCGGATGTCTCTGACGCATCTGGGAGGAGGGAGATTGGAAATGACCTCAATCTTGGCTTTATCAACCTCTATGCCATTTTGCGAAATGATATGTCCTAGGACAATACCTTCGCGTACCATGAAGTGGCACTTCTCCCAGTTCAAAGTGAGATTCTTATCCTTACACTGGGTAAGGACAGCGTCAAGATACAGCAAACACTCATCAATGGAATCGCCGAAAATGGAGAAATCATCCATGAAGATCTCCAAGAATTTTTCCACCATGTCTGAGAAGATTCCCATCATACACTGCTGGAAAGTAGCGGGCGCATTACATAACCCAAAGGGCATGCAACGATATACAAACGTGCCGAAAGGACAGGTGAATGTGGTCTTGTCCTGATCTTTTTCGGCGATGGGAATCTGATTATAGCCGGAGTAGCCATCCAGAAAGCAGTAGTACTCATGTCCAGCCAATCATTCAAGCATTTGGTTAATGAAAGGTAGAGGAAAGTGGCCTTTCCACGTTGCGGCGTTAAGTTTTCTATAATCAATGCATACACGCCACCCAGTCTGGGTACGAGTAGGGATTAACTCGTTCACCTCATTGGTTATGACCGTTATGCCCGACTTCTTGGGGACAACGTGAATGGGGTTAGCTCACTGGCTATCAGAGATAGGGTAAATGATACCACTCTCTAGACACTTTACGATCTCCTTTTTTATAGCCTCTTTCATGACTGGGTTGAGTCGCTTTTGTGGATCCCTGGCTGGTTTGGCATCATCCATCAAATGAATGTGATGTTCAATGATCATGGGACTAATCCTCTTGATGTCGGCCATTGACCAGCCAAAAGCTTGCATATTGTTGTGCAAGACCGTAAGAAGGGCTTTCTCTTGCTCTGGAGCTAGAGAAGCCCGAGATGGTAACTGGGAGGGTCTCATTCTCACCCAAGTAAGCATACTTAAGGTGAGACGGAAATGGGTTAAGTTCGAGCTTTGGCGGCGATACGATTGAAAGCAATATTGGTGAAAAGGTCTCGAACTCAAAGGAGTCCAGCAGAGGTTCAAAATGAGTGTAAGCAACCGAGTTGGGTGGTTCAGCTAACTCATCCGGAAATTTAAAGGATTCAAACTTGGGTTGTGACTGGCCATGATCGTTCGAGAAGGTGAAGCACTCGTAATCACAGCCGGGAGCAGAAGCAGCAACAGGTTCGAAGAGGAACGCACTAGTGGCGTCAAGATTGCTGTGATCGAACAAAAACTCCTTGAATTCACAGTCCTCTGAGGTGATCTCCTGGAACGAACAAACGTCTAGTATATGAGCATTAGGTTTAGAGGGATGATTCCCCAACCTGAAAATGTTGAGTTCAATTGTCATGTTTCCAAAAGATAGGTTCATCGAACCATTTCGACAATTGATTACAGCATTAGAGGTTGCAATGAATGGACGTCCGAGTATCACCGGAATTTGGTTCCGGCGGTTAGCTACAGGCTGTGTGTCTAAAATAATGAAGTCAACGAGGAATATGAAGTCCCCAACCTTGATTAATACATTCTCTAGCTCACCTCTAGGATGGGTGATAGATCGGTCGGCCATCTGGAAAGTACAATGTGTGGGTTTCAGCTCTCCTATACCTAGTTATTCATATACTGAGTACGGAAGCAGGTTAACACTGGCACCAAGATCCAAGAGTGCGCGGTTGATGTTCTTATCTTCAATGGTGATTGAAATCGTAGGACAGCCAGGGTCCTTCCATTTGTGAGGTAAAGCTTGGGTAAGAGCATCACTTACAGCACTAGCTAAAAAAACTTTCTTGTGTACCTGAGATTTCCTCTTTTTCGTGCACAAGTCCTTAAAGATTTTTGCGTAGGAAGGAACTTGTTGGACAGCATCTAAAAGGGGAATGTTGATGTTAACCTGCTTATACAACTCCAAAATCTTCTCCATTTGTGGATTTTGTTTATTGGATCTCAACCGGTTTGGAAATGGAACGTTTTTGAAATTGGTTGAGTGCAATGTTTGTGGAGGAGATTGTGGAGTTAGAACGGATTCCAAAGATGGAGTTTTCGTGCAGTGAGATGTGGGTCCGTTCAGAGCAGAAGAAGAAGAAGAAGAAGAGCCTTTTGAAGAATGAAGAATAGGCTCAGAAGAAGAAGAAGAAGAAGAAGCGGCCGGGGTGTTATTATCCTCAATTGTTATGCCGATGTTGTTATTCAGCATTCTTCCTGATCTTAATGTAGTCACGGCACTCATATTATGGTTCTGTTGTTCAAGAGCAACATGAACATTATGTGAGTGACCAGGATTTGGGAGCGGTTGAGATGGAAGCTTTCCTTTCTCTCGCATACTTAGAGCCGCATTCAGCTGTGCAATCTGGGCTTCAATAGTCTTGTTGCTTTGCCCATGAGAAGCGGTGTGTTGCACCAGAGACTGAATAGAAGACTGGATGTTGGCGGTGGATTATGTTGATTGCCTCCAGACTTCGTTCTAGCGAGGAAACCTTATCATTATTGGACGGAACAAAGTTGTTTTGAGGAAAGGAATTGTTGAGCACAAAATTGTTCATCGCATTTTGAAAAGGTTGGGATTGGTAGGGCTGCTGATACTATTGTTGTGCTTGTTTTTGAGGAGGCCCTTTTGAAAATTTTTCTGCCCTTGGAACTGATTTTGATTCTAGTTCCATGCGATGTTATGGTGGTTTCTCCATCCAGGGTTGTACGTGGAAGAGTATGGATCATTTCTTGGTCTTTGCTGAAATATAGTATTAACCTGATCCAGTCCTTGAGATGGTGAATTGTAAGGATACTCTTCGGTTAGGTGAGATGGATCAGAACAACAAGCAAAAATGGTACGAGGAAGAACAGGGGCAGGAGCAGGAGATGAAAATTTGCTATCTATCGCTTCAAGTTTTTTCGTTATTGCAGCCATTTCGGCTTTCATTGCAATAGAGATATCGAGTTGGTGAATGCCTGCCCTAGACTGACCAGTAGAAGTAGAGGAAGAAGAAGAAGTACTTGGTTTGGTGCTCTCCCATTGAAACGTTTGTTCCGCAAGGTCATTGAAGAATTGCTATGCTTCCTTATCAGATTTGGATAGGAAGTGGTCTTGACAAATGGTTTCCAACAACTGCTTGGTTGCTGGATTCAGGCCCTCGTATAAAGTTTAGCAAAGTTGCCATCTCTCAATACCGTTATGAGGGTACTGAACAAGAAAGTGTTTATATCGGTCAAAGCACTTCCAAAAAGGTTCAGTAGGAAGCTGGGAAAATTGGTTGATTTCGTTACGGATCCTCACGGTTTTATGATTTGGATAGAATTTCTTAAGAAACGCTTTCACAAACTCGTCCCAACTGGTTATGGAGTGGGAAGCAGTGCTATACAGCCACTTTTCAGCAAGATCGCACAAAGTGAACGGAATGACCCATAGCCGTATAGCATCATCTGACAGCTGGGTCGTTTTCATCATTGCACAAATATTTTGGAACTTGTTGATGAAGATATAGGTATCTTCAGATTCAAGCCCATAAAATTTCGGAAGCATGTTAATGAAGTGGGGCTTAATTTCGAAATTATCCCCATTAGCCGGTGAAAGGGAAAGATAGGTAGGGAGTGCAGCGCGAGTAGGATAGAATCGATCTTGGAGTGCAATTCTCTATGGCGCTTCCACAAGAGGTGGTCGCGGGTTATTCGCACCTAATGGAGGTGGAATTATTCCCGTAGGTGGTAAGGTGATGTTATGAGAAAATGCTGACATCTCGTTAGAAAAGTGTGGGGAAGGTGAAGGTGAATGTGAAGATGTATAGACAAAATCTCGGTCAACGTCGGAGTTGGCCGGCAAAGGTAAGGGTGAATGAGGCGTGGTAGGAGTTTCGACGTCTGAGTCGATCGTATAGTCTTTAGCGACTAATGTAACGCGGACTAGGCGGGCACTAGTGTCCCGAGTCCAACCGGACATATACTAAATGAGTTTAGTATAGTCAAAGCGTAGAATGTGAGGGTAAGAAAACGTCAATGGAAAAATGTAGATGAAAGGTGGTGAAATGGAATTTTGTGACAAAGGGCAAGTTTTTATAAATAAAAATTGTTTTGTTATTTTTTTTAAGAGTTTCGCAAAAGAAATACGGTTTATAAGTTCAAAAAATCACAGTCAAAATATGCACAGTCTCAACTAAAACTATGGTCCTCTAAGTCCTTTAGACCTGCTCCTAACTGTTCCAAAGGGCTAGAAATAAGACCTCAAACCGCCTCTTCACTGCCAATTGCGGCCAGGTAAGTGCCAGGTGAGTGGGAGGCTCTCCACTACAAGTAGTGGCCCTAATAAAGTAACTACTCGCCTTAGACACACTTGCCTAGACACCGCAAAGTCAGGTTAGGATCAACGGCCGATGCTTATAACTAGTCCTCTGTCCTATTGAGCTCGAGATCATTAGGGCTGAATCTAATATTTTTTTAATTAATGATAGTCAATGCATATGCCTTATGTGATTTCTGGGGTCCTAAGAAAGCTGATGAAATCCCCACCCAATCTGGATTGGTGTTAGAGCCCCTTAAAGTCTATATTATTGATGCAAAACAGTAACAACCAAAAAAATCTAAAACACTCGCAAAATTTTATTTGGCGGCAGTGCAAAGAATGCTGCAGAAAGAACAGTTCAGTGGAGTTCAAAGGAGTTGAGAAGAGGATTGGGATACTCACAGAGGATTTTGGGTTTCGCCTTGATCCGCCGCGGTGTAGCCACGAGATATGGGTCTAACTCCCTACGAATTTGGCACTGAACTTGAACTTCCTCCCATCCTGCACTCTTGCACAAAGAATAACAAGATGATTTTTACAGTATATTATTTTTTTGTTTTTGGTTATATTTATATTCACAAATTAACCCAAAATTACACAAAGAAATAAACTACCGTCTCCCCGGCAACGGCGCCATTTGATTGTTAGATTTTGTGCGTGTTCTAGTTTAATTACTGCAATCAGGACGGTTTCGCTTTGTAGATAGCCGGATGAGCACGGGTCGACCCATAGAGAGATGGGAGTCTTTTTCTTTATGTTTTAACGAGTTAAGTCCAAATATGTCCAGGTTTGTTTAAAATTAGCTAATTAGAAATGAATGATAAGAGGACTTGTTAGGGTTAGGATTTGGTTAGTTTCAGTTAGGAGTTCGCTTACTTAATTTATTTGCCATTCTTAATATCGATATTACGAAAATCGGCAACAACGGGGATTAGCATGACTAAGAAGGAAACTTGGGAGTATAAGCTAGGTTTTCAAACACTTAGTTTCCTCTCTTTGGTCCTTGTCCGTCCGTTCTTGGCTCTTAGTCGTAACCTCAGGTTGATTCAACCACAACCGGTCTCACTAGGGTATCACCGCTATTATAAAAAATAGGGTGCCGTAGGGAGCGGATTGTAGTTCAATTAACGGGAGTTCGAATCAAGATGTTGGGCAAAGAAAAGAGTGAGGGAGATTTCTTTCTCTCAAACTTTCCTTTTCCTACCCTAACACATGAGAAATTACTCACCCATTATAAAAGATAAATAAAATGAAACAAAGAAAGAAAGATAATAAGAATTGAGCTAGAAAATCACAACTAGCTATTTGGGAGCTCACTTAGGTAAGGATCACACTAAGTATCATGGTTGTAAGGATAAAAGAAAATAGAAGAAAATAAAACAACAAATAAATAACAACAACTATTTTTAACAATTGAAATTACAAGAAAAATAAAAGAACTAAATTACAAGACGTGCATGTAGGAAAAGAATACTTCTTTTATTCTTCAACACTCAATAAAGCTCACTACAAGATTTAATGGGGGAAGATGAAGAAAATACAACTCTTATTGAAAACTAAACTAAAATCTAGTACAAGAATCCACCCACTTGCTTTGGTTCGAACTGGGCTATTTATAGGCTGAGTTCTGAAACTCTAGAGAAAGATTATCTACCCAAATGCACTGTCCTAACAACCTCCAAAATTTGGTCAGATGATGACACGAAACCGCGGCGGATCCGCCGCGAAAACCCACATTTGGCGGCGGTTCCGCTGCGGTTTTGTAGAATTGGGGTCTCGTATTTTCTGGGTTTCCTTGTGTTGCATGTGTCTTCTGTTTAACAGTTCCAAAATGTCAAGATTCTTCCATGATTTCTTCAGTTTCCAGAAGTTAACAATGGTGGCTTCATAGTCAATTTATTTCAATTTATCTCCCTCGGGCCCCAAGCATCTTTGAATATTGTTATTTGACTTTATCTCCATCGAGCCCTACGCTTGACCCAAAAATGATGACTGTTTCCGTCCTGTCTTTTGAACTGGTAAGCGGCACTGGTCGGATCCGGAGGACTGGAACCCGGCTTTTATCTGTTTGTGATAGATGTTCTGGATTTTGGCGTAACTACGGAGATTTTGTCTTGATTTGCATTATTTGGACTGGAAACCTATAACCTATAAATATGTAGCAAACACGGATTAAAAGCACATGCCTATAGACGAACGAGCATAAGAATGGGTGGTTTTAAATGCAATATTCTGTGATGAACAAATACCCCCAAACTTATCTTTTGCTCATCCCGAGCAAAGCCATTTTATTCACAAAAAATACTAACCTCACTTTCGTAGGGAACGCGATTGCAATGAGCGTGTACAACAAGCCCTTAAACCTCTAGGTGTCCCTAGTAGGAGGAGTGTTGTCTCCTGAGGGTTTTCAGCGGATTCCACCACAAAATCCTGTCAAGCTAGCTTTGCGAAATAACTATGATTCAAATCCTAAGGTTTTATTTTAAAGCTAGCAATTCTATTATCATAAATTTAGAACTATCAAACCTTTATTTTTCACACATCGCTTCTTATTTAACTTAAGATTTTATATGTCTTTACGTGCGGTGAAAATAGGGTCGTTAAGTTTCAAAAGGATCGATTAAAGTCGTCATGTCACAAAATAAAATCCAGATAAAAACTTAAAAAGAATCACATAAGTTTTATAAAGAGTTAAGTATTTCTCAAGTTTCGTTTCCCAGTTATGTTTTAAATTCAGAATTTCTATCTTCCTTAACAGGAAACTGGGTCTTATTTTTCACTCCACCTTTTTTTTGTTTTCGTTTCATACACACCTCTGCGAACGTGCAATAGTCTTCATCATAGGATAAAACCTTCATATCTCCGCTAGAAATGTTTTTATAAAAACCTGTCTTTTATCAAGATTATTCTCACACAAAGAACCGTTAGGAATTTTAACTCGGAGAGAACACTTACTTGACTTTATTTTAATTTGGACTTTCTAGGCTTCTTAGCGAGCTTTGGGCCAATGGACCCAAACCAGTTGGTTTTAGGGCATTAGGTGTAAAGACACCCCGACGGACTTAATTGCTCAAGTTACCTAGGCCCTCAAACAAAAGACCAATTTTGGCATGAAAATCATAACGATTTAATGTGGACGGAGATATAACTGGTTGTTCAAATACTTTTGGATAAAAGACGTGTTTAGGTGTGTAATCACTTCAATCAAGTTTCAGATGGGTTATTCTTCAGAATTAGTTCTTATTAAGGCATCAATAATATCCCTTCATATCCACCTTTCTTTATAAACTCGTCTTAATATTACTTATTTCAGAACAAAGCTATTTGATCCTCAGAAAATAGTTTATCAAATAAAAAGTTTTCAGACATAATAGACTTGTCATTTAATTTTCAAAACTCACGACACGTGTAGTGTGATGTAAAGACGTATATTATCTATAGTTAACATCAAAGGAGGGTTATCTTTCAGGTTTTTAAAATCTAAAAATATGATCTAGTTGTTCCTATATTGTCAAACAAAACCGTCGAAATGTTGAATCTGAGTTCTCCCACTAGCTAACTTGACGAAAAAGTTTTTATGTTTTTAGAAAATTTTCTGATTTTTATGTATTTTAGTATGCAGATGCAAAATATACATATGAATGCGAAGGTTAGAAATGCGTACTGAGCGTATCCCCAAACTTAAACTTGACAGTGTCCTCACTGTCATTGCATGAAAAAAATTATTGAAGGGTCAAAATTGTCGGTTAGATATACACCTTATATATATATATATATATATATATATATATATATATATATATATTTTTGAAAGAAAATTGTTAAAAATGGATATGCACCGGACAAGAATATCCACATATATATACAAAATAGTATATACATACCCCCAAACTTATTTGAAACAGTGTCCACTATTTTGGCTGGATAACCGAAGTTTGGTGGTAGACAAAGGAAGATTATGCAAGGTAAGCCGGCTCCTGTAAGACCAGGAGCTCCTCTATTGGTTTGGCGCGAAGGTACGGTTTCAGTTTGTGTCCGTTTACTTTGAAAAATGAACCGTCCTTTGGATTCTCCAAATCCTCAGCGCCGTGCGGGTATACAGTCCGCATAAAAAATGGTCCTTTCCAGCAAGATCTGAGCTTACTGGGATGGAAATGTAATCTGTGTCGTAAAGAAGTACCTGTTGGCCAGGTGTGAAAGTTTTGCACGTAAGGTGTTTATCGTGAAACACCATCGTTCGGTTCTTTACAATAACCACGTTGTCGTAAGCCTCATCCCGAAGCTCACTCAATTCGTTCAGCTGCAGCTCCCGATAGCTGCTCGCATCTTCAAGGTTCAAGTTTGACTCTTTGATCGCCCAAAATGCGCGATGCTCAATTTCTACTGGAAGGTGGCAAGCCTTTCCGTAAACAAGCCGATAAGGAGGCATGCCAAGATCAGTCTTATAAGCAGTTCGAAACGCCCAAAAGGCATCGACGAGTTTGAAAGACCAGTCCTTACGGTTCTTGGAAACCGTTTTCTCCAAAATCTGTTTGATTTGCCGATTAGACATTTCGGCTTGCCCACTTGTTTGGGGATGGTAGGGTGTTGATAGCTTATGATTAATGGAGTATTTACGCATCAAGGCCTTGAAAGTCCTATTACAGAAATGCGTTCTATTATCACTAATGATCGCGCAGGGATGTCCAAACCGGGAAAAGATATTTTCTTTAAGGAATTTAACGACAACCTTGTTGTCGTTAGTCCGGCTTGGTATGGCCTCGACCCATTTAGAGACATAATCAACAGCCAGAAGAATGTACAGGTTCCCAAAAGAACTGGGAAACGGCCCCACGAAATCAATACCCCAAACATCGAAAATCTCGAAAACCAAGATTGGTTGGAGCGGCATCTCATTTCTTCTGGATATCCGGCCCAAGTGTTGGCACCGGGAGCAAGTCTTGCAGTAGTCATGAGCATCTTTGAAGAGTTGTGGCCAGTAGAAGTCACACTGCAAGATTTTCTCAGCTGTCTTTCTTGGGCCAAAATGCCCACCACATGCTTGATCGTGGCAAAATGACAGCACACTCTTGAATTCATCATCAGGAACGCATCGACGAATAATCTGGGTGGGGCAGTACTTGAACAGATAGGGTTCGTCCCAGTAAAAGTGTTTTACTTAGGATAAGAATCGAAGTCTGTCCTGACTGGACCATTCGTTCGGCACTAATCCTGTTGCCAAATAATTCACAATATCAGCGAACCAGAGTTCGCATGATACCGTTAAGAGTTGTTCATCTGGAAAAACATCGTTGATAGGAATTTGATGCGACGGCCAAGAAGGAAGTCGTGAGAGATGGTCGGCGACTACGTTTTCACATCCTCTTTTGTCTTTGATGACAAGGTCAAACTCTTGAAGCAAGAGGATCCAACGTATCAGCCGAGATTTTGCATCCTTCTTTGCAAAAAGATGGCGAAGAGCTGAATGGTCCGTGTAGACGATGACTGGAGAGCCGATCAAGTAAGGCCTGAACTTTTCTAAAGCAAACACAACAGCTAAGAATTCCTTCTCGGTTGTTGTGTAGTTCAGTTGGGCATCGTTCAGGGTTCGGCTAGCGTAATAGATTACATGCGACATCTTATCGATGTGCTGTCCAAGGAAAGCACCGATGGCAAAGTCGGATGCATCGCACATAATCTCAAATGGATACGTCCAGTCAGGAGAAGAAAGAACGGGAGAAGAAGTGGGTGAGCTTTTTAATGACTCGAACGCAGTCATACAGCTCGAGTTGAAGTCGAATGTCGTGTCCTTGGACAGCAAAAGAGTCAAAGGCCTAGCAATCTTGCTAAAGTTCTTGATGAATCGTCTATAGAAACCGGCATGGCCAAGGATGGTTCGGATGTCTCTGACGCATCTGGGAGGAAGGAGATTGGAAATGACCTCAATCTTGGCTTTATCAACGTCTATGCCATTTTGCGAAATGATATGTCTTAGGACAATACCTTTGCGTACCATGAAGTAGTAATTCTCCCAGTTCAAAGTGAGATTCTTATCCTTACACCGGATAAGGACAGCGTCAAGATGGAGCAAACACTCATCAAAGGAATCGCCGAAAATAGAGAAATCGTCCATGAAGATCTCTAAGAATTTTTCCACCATGTCTGAGAAGATTCCCATCATACACTGCTGGAAAGTAGCGAGCGCATTAGATAACCCAAAGGGCATGCGACGATATGCAAACGTGCCGAAAAGATAGGTGAATGTGGTCTTGTTCTGGTCTTTTTCGGCGATGGGAATCTGATTATAGCCTGAGTAGCCATCCAGAAAGCAGTAGTACTCGTATCCAGCCAATCGTTCAAGCATTTCGTCAATGAAACGTAGAGGAAAGTGGTCTTTCCACGTTGCGGCGTTGAATTTTCTATAATCAATGCATACACGCCACCCAGTCTGGGTGCGAGTAGGGATTAACTCGTTCGCCTCATTGGTTATGACCGTTATGCCTGACTTCTTGGGGACAACGTGAATGTGGCTAACCCACTGGCTATCAGAGATTGGGTAAATGATACCACTATCTAGACACTTTACGATCTCCTTTTTTACAGCCTCCTTCATGGCTGGGTTGAGTCGCCTTTGTGGATCCCTGGCTGGTTTGGCATCATCCATCAAATGAATGTGATGTTCAACGATCAGGGGACTAATCCTCTTGATGTCCACCATTGACCAGCCAAAAGCTTGCCTATTGTTGTGCAAGACTGTAAGAATGGTTATCTCTTGCTCTGGAGCTAGAGAAGCCGAGATGATAACAGAGAGGGTCTCATTCTCACCCAAGTAAGCATACTTAAGGTGAGATGGAAATGGCTTAAGTTCGAGCGTTGGCGGTGATACGATTGAAGGCAATATTGGTGAAAAGGTCTCGAACTCAAAGGAGTCTAGCAGAGGTTCAAAATGAGTGTAAGCGACCGAGTTGGATAGTTCAGCTAACTCATCCGGAAATTTAAAGGATTCAAACTCGGGTGGTGACTGGCTAAGATCGTTCGAGAAGGTGAAGCACTCGTAATCACAGCCGGGAGCAGAAGCAGCAGCAGGTTCGAAGAGGAACGCACTATTGGCGTCAAGATTGCTATGATCGAAAAAAAACTCCTTGAATTACAGTCCTCTGAGGTGATCTCCTGGATCGAACAAACGTCTAGCATATGAGCATTAGGTTCACAGGGCTGATTCCCCAACCTGAAAATGTTGAGTTCAATTGTCATGTTTCCAAAAGATAGGTTCATCAAACCATTTCGACAATTGATTACAGCATTAGAGGTTGCAAGGAATGGACGTCCGAGTATCACCGGAATTTGGTTCCGGGGGTTAGCTACAGGCTGTGTGTCTAAAATAATGAAGTCAACGGGGAATATGAAGTCCCCAACCTTGATTAACACATCCTCTAGCTCACCCCTAGGATGGGTGATTGATCGGTCGGCCATCTGGAGAGTACAATGTGTGGGTTTCAGCTCTCCTATACATGGTTGTTCATATATTGAGTACGGAAGTAGGTTAACACCGGCACCAAGATCTAAGAGTGCGCGGTTGATGTTCTTATCCCCAATGGTGATTGAAATCGTAGGACAGCCAGGGTCCTTCCGTTTGTGAGGTAAAGCTTGGGTAAGAGCATCACTCACATCACTAGCTAAAAAAACTTTCTTGTGTACCTGAGGTTTTCTCTTTTTCGTGCACAAGTCCTTGAAGATTTTTGCGTAGGAAGGAACTTGTTGGACAGCATCTAAAAGGGGAATGTTGATCTTAACCTGCTTATACAACTCCAAAATCTTCTCCATTTGTGGATTTTGTTTATTGGATCTCAACCGGTTTGGAAATGGAACGTTTTTGAAATTGGTTGAGTGCAATGTTTGTGGAGGAGATTGTAGAGTTGGAACAGATCCCAGAGCTGGAGTTTTCGTGAAGTGAGATGCGGGTCCGTTCAGAGCAGAAGAAGAAGAAGAGGAGCCTTTTGAAGAATGAAGAATAGGCTCAGAAGAAGAAGAAGAAGCGGCCGGGGTGTTATTATCCTCAATTGTTGTGCCGATGTTGTTGTTCAGAATTCTTCCTGATCTTAATGTAGTCACGACACTCACATTATGCTTCTGTTGTTCAAGAGTAACATGAACATTATGTGGGTGACCAGGATTTGGGAGCGGTTGAGATGGAAGCTTTCCTTTCTCTCGCTCGCTCGGAGCCGTATTCAGCTGTGCAATCTGGGCTTCAACAGTCTTGATGCTTTGCCTATGAGAAGCGGTGTGTTGCACCAGAGACTGAATAGAAGACTGGATGTTGGCGGTGAATTGTGTTGATTGTCTAACGAATGCCTCCAGACTTCGTTCTAGCGAGGAAACCTTATCATTGTTGGACGGAACAAAGTTGTTTTGAGAAAAGGAATTGTTAGGCGCAAAATTGTTCATCGCATTTTGAAAAGGTTGGGATTGGTAGGGCTGCTGATATTGTTGTTGTGCTTGTTGTTGAGGAGGCCCCCTTTGAAAATTGTTCTGCCCTTGAAACTGATTTTGATTCTGGTTCCATGCGAAGTTAGGGTGGTTTCTCCATCCAGGGTTGTACATGGAAGAGTATAGATCATTTCTTGGTTTTTGTTGAAATACAGCATTAACCTGATCATGTCCTTGAGATGGTGGATTGTAAGGACACTCTTCGGTTATGTGAGATGGATCAGAACAACAAGTACAAATGGTACGAGGAAGAACAGGGGCAGGAGCAGGAGATGAAAATTTTCTATCTATCGCTTCAGGTTTTTTCGTTATTGCAGCCATTTCGGCTTTCATTGCAATAGAGATATCGAGTTGGTGAATGCCTGCCCTAAACTGACTATTAGAAGTAGAGGAAGAAGAAGAAGTACTTGGTCTGGTGCTCTCCCATTGAAGCGTTTGTTCCGCAAGGTCGTCGTAGAATTGCTATGCTTCCTTGTCAGATTTGGATAGGAAGTGGTCTTGACAAATGGTTTCCAACAACTTCTTGGTTGCTGGATTCAGGCCCTCGTATAATGTTTAGCAAAGTTGCCATCTCTCAATACTGTAATGAGGGCACTGGACAAGAAGGTGTTTATATCGGTCAAAGCACTTCCAAAAAGGTTCAGTAGGAAACTGGGAAAATTGGTTGATTTCGTTACGGATCCTCGCGGTTTTATGATTTGAATAGAATTTCTTGAGAAACACTTTCACAAACTCATCCCAACTGGTTATGGAGTGGGAAGCAGTGCTATACAGCCACTTTTCAGCAAGATCGCACAAAGTGAACGGAATGACCCGTAGCCGTATAGCATCGTCTGACAACTGGGTTGTTTTCATCATTGCACAAATATTCTGGAACTTGTTGATGAAGATATAGGCATCTTCAGATTCAAGCCCATAAAATTTCGGAAGCATGTTAATGAAGTGGGGCTTAATTTCGAAATTATCCCCATTGGCCGGTGGAAGGGAAAGACAGGTAGGGAGTGCAGCGCGAGTAGGATAGAATCGATCTTGGAGCACAATTATCTGTGGAGCTTCCACAAGAGGTGGTCGCGGGTTATTCGCACCTAATGGAGGTGGAATTATTCACGTAGGAGGTAAGGTGATGTTATGAGAAAATCCCGACATCTCGTTAGAAGAGTGTGGGCAAGGTGAAGGTGAAGATGTATGGACAGAATCTCGGTCAACGTCGGAGTTGGCCGGCAAAGGTAAAGATGAAAGAGGCGTGGAAGGAGTTTCAACGTCTGAGTCGATCGCATAGTCGGTAGCGACTAACGTAACGCGGACTAGACGGGCACTAGTGTCCCGAGTCCAACCAGACATATACTAAATGAGTTTAGTATAGTCAAAGCGTAGAATGTGAGGGTAAGAAAACGTCAATGGAAAAATATGGATGAAAGGTGGTGAAATGGAATTTTGTGACAAAGGGCAAGTTTTTATAAAAAAAAATTTGTTTTGTTATTTTTTTTAAGAGTTTCGCAAAAGAAATATGGTTTATAAGTTCAAACAATCACAGTCAAAATATGCACAATCTCAACTAAAACTATGGTCCTCTAAGTCTACTAGACCTGCTGCTAACTGTTCCAAAGGGCTAGAAATAGGATCTCAAACTGCCTCTTCCCCGCCAATTGTGGCCAGGTAAGTGCTAGGTGAGTGGGAGGCTCTCCACTACAAGTAGTGGCCCTAATTAAGTAACCACTCGCATTAGATACACTTGCCTAGACACCGCAAAGCCAGGTTAGGATCAACGGCCGATGCCTACAACTAGTCCTCTGTCCTATTGAGCTCGAAGTCCTTAGGGCTGAGTCTAGTATTTTTTTAATTAATGATAGTCAATACATATGCCTTATGTGATTTCTGGGGTTCTGGGAAGGGTGATGAAATTCCCACCCAATCTGGATTAGTGTCAGAGCCCCTTAAAGTCCGTATTATTGATGCAACACAGTAACAATCGAAAAAAATCTAAAACACTCGCAAAATTTTATTTGGCGGCAGTGCAAAGAATGCTGCAGAAAGAACAGTTCAGTAGAGTTCAAAGGAGTTTAGAAGAGGATTGGGATACTCACAGAGGATTTTGGGTTTTGCATTGATCCGCCGCGGTGTAGCCGTGAGATATGGGTCTAACTCCCCACGACTTTGGCACTAAACTTGAACTTCCTCCTATCCTGCACTCTTGCACAAAGAATAACAAGATGATTTTTACAGTATATTATTTTTTTTTGTTTTTGGTTATATTTATATTCACAAATTAACCCGAAATTACATAAAGAAATAAACTACCGTCTCCCCGGCAACAACGCCATTTGATTGTTAGATTTTGTGCGTGTTCTAGTTTAATTACCGCAATCAGGACGGTTTCGCTTTGTAACTAGCCGGATGAGTACAGGTCGACCCACAGAGAGATGGGAGTCTTTTTCTTTATGTTTTAACGAGTTAAGTCCAAATATTTCCAGGTTTGTTTAAGATTAGCTAATTAAAAATGAATGATAAGAGGACTTGTTAGGGTTAGGATTTGGTTAGTTTGAGTTAGGAGTTTGTTTACTTAATTCATTTGCCATTCTTCATATCGATGTTACGGTAATCGGCAACAACGGGGATTAGCACGACTAAGAAGGAAACTTACGAGTATAAGCTAGGCTTTCCAACACTTAGTTTTCTCTCTTTGGTCCTTGTCCGTCCGTTCTTGGCTCTTAGTCGTAACCTCAGGTTGATTCAAGCACAACCGGTCTTACTAGGGTATCACCGCTATTATAAATAATAGGGTGCCGTAGGGAGCGGATTGTGGTTCAATTAACGGGAGTTCGAATCAAGATGTTGGGCAAAGAAAAGAGTGAGGGAGATTTCCTTCTCTCAAATTTTCCTTTTCCTACCCTAACAAGTGAGAAATTACTCACCCATTATAAAAGATAAATAAAATGAAACAAAGAAAGAAAGATAATAAGAATTGAGGTAGAAAATCACAACTATCTATTTGGGACCTCACTTAGGCAAGGATCACACTAAGCATCATGGTTGTAAGGATAAAAGAAAATAGAAGAAAATAAAACAACAAATAAATAACAACAACTATTTTTAACAATTGAAATTACAAGCAAAATAAAAGAACTAAATTACAAGACATGCATGTAGGAAAAGAATACTTCTTTCATTCTTCAACACTCAATAAAGCTCACTACAAGATTTAATGGAGGAAGATGAAGACAATACAACTCTTATTGAAAACTAAACTAAAATGCACTGTCTATTTATAGGCTGAGTTATGAAACTCTAGGGCAAGATTATCTACCCAAATGCACTGTCCTGAGAACCCCAAAAATTTGGTCAGATGATGACACGAAACCACGGCGGATCCGCCGCGAAAACCTACATTTGGCGGCGGTTCCGCTGCGGTTTTGTAGAATTGGGGTCTCGTATTTTCTGGGTTTCCTTGTGTTGCATGTGTCTTCTGTTTAACAGGTCCAAAATGTCAAGATTCTTCCATGATTTCTTCAGTTTCCAAAAGTCAACAATGGTGGCTTCATAGTCAATTTATTTCAATTTATCTCCCTCGGGCCCCACGCATCTTTGAATATTGTTATTTGATTTTATCTCCATCGGGCCCCACGCTTGACCAAAAAATGACAACTGTTTTCGTCCTGTCTTTTGAACTGGTAAGCGGCACTGGTCGGATGCGGAGGATTGGAACCCGGCTTTTATCTGTCTGTGACAAATGTTCTAGATTTTGGCGTAACTGTGGAGATTTTGTCTTGATTTGCATTATCTGGACTGGAAACCTGTAACCTGTAAATATGTAGCAAACACGGATTAAAAGTACATGCCTATAGACGAACGAGCATAAGAATGGGTGGTATTAAATGCAATATTCTGTGATGAACAACCCTCAAATCACATCTTCACTATCAATTGTGACCAGGTAAGCACAATTGAAGTAAGGAGGATTCCATTCATGAATCACCGTGAAACGATCCTTTTACAGTTACCTCCTCACTTGTCTAGCTTAGGCACCACAAAAGTCAAGTTTAGATAAACTACCGAATGCCCACAATCTTGCTCTGTCCTATTAAGCACGAGAAGTCCTTAATAGGCTGAGTCTAGATATTTTTTAATTAAGCTCAATGGTGATGCATATATTTTTTATGATTTTTTGGGTCTTAGGAAGAGTGATGAAATCCCTACCCATTCTGAATTGTGTTATAACCCCTTAAAGTCCGTATTAATAATGTAATGCGCAATTCAAATAAAAGTTTTGTTCACAATTATCAAACAATCGTTTTTCAATTTAAGCGCGGCTCTGTAACAAATACGGTTAGTTCTTCTTTGGGTTTTGGCGGAAAATTGCAAAAAATCTTGCAAAGATATAAAATGTTGGAGTGTCGAATTTGAGAGGAAAGGGTTAGAAAAATACACGCCGAAATTTTTTGGGTTAAGAAACCCCGTTGAAGTGATCCCCGAGTGCTTGAATGGTTCGCTTGCATGGGTCAAACTATCCAGATCTTTGGCACTGTAGTTTTCTATCGCTTTGAGCTTCAGTGTGAACTTTGCTCCGCGCGATCACTATTCGCCAATGCGTCAAAATATGCAGATGTTGAAAAAATAGATATTTTAGCAAAAAAGCGATATAGATAGCAAATGTTCTGCAAACACAAAATAATGAAAATCAAACAATAAAAGTGGAGTACTACAAGAACACTGGAGCAATTACAATTTTTTTTATCAATCCCTCCTAGTAGCACTGCCAATATCGGGGTTTTTGGGAAAACCGGCGGCCCAATTTGAAATTTTGGTGTCCAATTTTTGTGTGGGTGCTCTATGTTCTTTTTGTATGCCAATTTTATATTTTGATTTTCTTAATTAATCATAGAGTGTTAGCAGATCAAAATTCCAGAGAACAAATATCACAAAGTTAGTTCTTGTGTCGGTTATTGAAATTTTCACATTTTTGTTTTGTTTCCAGAAATTTGTTTTATACACAAATTAACCCGAGACTATAAGAATAAAAGCGTTACTGTCTCTCCGGCAACAACGCCATTTGATTGAAATGGATTTCGCGTGTCGTATTAAGTTTTAAAGTACCGCAATCAAAATAGTATCGTGTGTAGTGAGCCGAGATGAGTACTGGTCGTTCGCAGTGAGAAGGTAAGTTTTTAGTCTTGTATTAACGAGTTAAGTCCTTAAAGTGGAGTTGATTGCTATACTAAGTGTCGCAAATAATATATTCAAAAGAAAAAGACTTGTTAGGGATAGGTTTAGCTTAGTTTGAGCTAGAATAATATTTGCCACTTTCTTATGAACTTAACTTGATATTGATATTAGGGTAATCGGCAACAACGTGGATTAGGGTGCTTAAGTACGTTATTTACGATTGTGCGCTAAGTCTGTACTTATCGGCCCTTGTCTTTCCATTCTTTTTGCTTAACCCTCACCTCCGTAAAACCAATTGCAACAAGTCACAATTAGAAATCACCGCTATCGTGGTAGGATAGGGTGCCTAACGAAGCAGATTACGAGTCATTTGGTCGGAGTTCAAACTACAAGTTATCAGTTTTTAAAAAAATTAGCAAAACACTTCTCCTGCTCAAACTATCCCTCTCTTACCCTTAACAAGTGATGTACTACTCACACATATTCATAAAAACAAAAAAAAACACATGAGAGATAAGAGTAATTATGGAAATTACAAGAAAAGTAATACAAAAGATAAGAAATATTAGGAACCAATATGTGCAAATGAAATCATCAATGATTCTTAAAGTCTAAATACAACATGAAATCAATCACTAAATTTTAAGCTTGCAGGCTCACTTAAGAGCTTGCAAGGTTAAAGAAAAGCAAATTATCTCAATGAAATCACAAGTGATGGCAAGCATAATATGAAAAATAAGCAACAAGAAGTTTGTATTGAATTGTGAATGGAGATACAAACTAATGATCTCAATAACCTCCCTTTAACTTTGCAAGTTCAAGAACTGAGTTGCAAGATCAAGAAGAAGTAAAGAACTCAAGATTTAACCTAATGTAAATTACAAAATAACATCAAAACTACAAGCTTGGTCTAAAGAATTTGGACTCATGCCTCTTCTTCTTATCTGCTATTTATAGGCAAGTTTACAAAAAAGGTAAATGTTGGGGTCAAAAATTACACCTCGGTTGATCAATTCAAAGTCAAAGTCAACCCCAAGGCAGGTGGACCCAAGCCCAGGCCAAGTGGGCCCATGCCCAAGTCGAGCCCCGTGGCCAGCCTCCCCCATGCCAAAATAAAGTTATGTAATAAATAATTTTGATGTAATTTTTGATGCATGAATGTAAGAAAAATGGGCATAAGGCCAAATTTTTGTAAAGCCTATGACACATGTGCAAAAGAAATGAGCACATGAGACATGGGATGGGCAAAATGCCATTTTGTAAAGCCCAAGAGGCTACATGTAAATTTGTAAGCTTATAAAAGGCAACATGATAATGAAATAAAGCATAAGAATTGATTCCCTTCAAATTCTAGGGTTTTTGTGCCTCCTTCTCCTTCCTCAAGGTTCTAAACCTTCGTCCCCTTTTTGAATTAAATCAAGAGTTTAACTCTTCTTTTTTCAAAAAAGAAATAGTTTTTCACCATAAAACCCACAAAAGGGAGCTTGGATCTCCCATCAAATCCCTAAAGGGGAGATTTTGATTCTTACCCCCTTTTCCTTCAAGATCGAGCCAACGAAGAGGAGAAAGAATGCGACCCATCTCCAAAAATCTCATTCCGGGAGGATCCAAGGCTTAAAAGAAGATCCAAAAATCTCTAGGAGTTTAACTCCATAAACCAAACCCCCTTTCAGGAGTTTAACTCCAATTCTATACATAATCACTATTAGGAGTTCAACTCCAAAGCCCCCTTGGGAGTCTAGCTCCTAACCCAGGGGCTAAGCCTCTTTTCCTCTGGTATTTCCAGCGGTCGCATGCCGCACACGTGACCCGTGGGCGCCCAGCGGTCACGTGCAGGGCACGTGACCCGCGGGCGCTAAGCTCCCATGTGCGCCTTACGCGACCCGCGGGCACTAAGCTCCTACGTGCACCTCATGCGGCCCATGGGAGCTCAGCGCCCAGTGGTCGCATGCAGCACACATGACCCGCTGGCGCCCAGCGGTCGGGTGCTGCGCACGTGACCCGCAGGCGCCCAGCAGTCGCGTGCTGCGCATGTGACTCACGGGGGCTAAGCTCTCACGCGCCAGGTACGTGACCCGCGGCTACCCAGCGCCCATATGCCATGCACGCCTCTTTAAGACGCTGCTCACCCATCATTTTACATGCACTCCACAACACAAACACGTCCCCCGTTAGGAAAATTTTTCTAACGGGGCACTGCCCCGCACCCCGCAAGGGGGATGCCTGCCCCCTTGACCCCCAGCTCACTATCCGAGTAGCGGAACCCCCGTAAAACTCTGCGGAGCCTCCGATATGTCCAAAACCCTTTCAAGACATACGTACACTGCATATCGAATTCGCATGACCAGTTTGACCCGTCAATCGGAAGTTCTCTCGCTCCAAAGGCGAAGGGTAATTAACGGCTGCTTAGTCCGCGGCTGCCAGAGATTCGGATCCCCACAATCAATAAACCCCCGTCCTACCGGGCGTGCCAGAATCTGTAGGGTTTTTTTCGTCACCTCATTGAGATAGAATACGTCCGTGCTTTTCAGGCGTACTACAGATTCCCTACCAGGAGCGAATCACCATTTTCCATGAGTGGGTCTGGGGATTTTGTTTTTGGTTTGGTATCAGCATCGCTACACTGGAATATGGTACCAGGAGCGAATCATCATCTGCCATGAGAGGATTTCCCTCGTTCCCAGTTTAATGACTTAGAGGTCATATGTTCCCAGTTTATCGACTTAGGGGTCTATTGGATCGGAAGTTTGGAATTTTGGGATAAAGGTCGGCATCAGCGTTGCTAACACTGAAGCACGGGTGCCAGGAGCAATTCATCATTTGCCTTTCTCTGTTGGGGAATGATGGCTTAGGAGACAGGTTTAGGTCCCTATCACCTAAGACTTTTCAATTTTATGTGCCATAAGGGTCCTATAAAAGCATTTTCTCCCTACAAGTCGAAAGGATCCCGTAGGTGTATTTTCTTCTTATGAGTCATAAGGAATCCCAAGTGTGTTTTTCCTTTGTGAGTCATAAGGATCTCACAAAGGTGTTTTCTTACGAGTCAAAAGGATCCTATAAGTTTGTTCTCCTCATGTATCGTGAGGACACATGAATGGGTCTTTCCAAATGGAGCATAATTCTAAGGGCGGAGACCGGCCGCGTGACTGGTGGTTGCGGTGGGATATGGGTGTGATGAGGATTATTTGAGCCCATGGATTGTATACAGTAGTCAACTTGGGGACCAACCGTAGGGATAGGAGAATTTTGGGAAATTGGATTTTGGTTGGCGTCTGCATCGCTGCATTGGAATATGGTACCAAGAGCGACTCATCATTCGCCATTGGGACATCCAGGAATTTAAAATTTTGGTTGGCATCTGCATCGCTGCACTGGAATTTGGTATCAGGAGCGACTCATCATTCGCTATTGGGACATCCAGGGATTTGAAATTTTGGTTGGCGTCTGCATCGCTACACTAGAATATGGTACCAGGAGCTACTTTGAGGATTTAAGGATTTGGAATTTTGGTTGGCGTCTGCATCGCCGCACTAGAATATGGTACCAGGAGCGACTCATCGTTCGCCAGTTTTTTTACCGCAATTGCTCTATCATTTCAGCCTTTCTTATCGCAAAGATCACGATTGCCCTATCATTTCGGCTATTTATTCGCGGTTTCCCCATCATTTTGGATTTATTTTTCTCTTTTATTTACACATTTTTTTATTTACACACATTTTTTTACATTACCTGTTTAATGACTTAGGGGTCGTATGCTCCCAGTTCAATGACGTGATGGTCAAGTCTTTTTAGAGAAAGACAGATGTCTGAGAGAATCAGGTTCCCGAAGGACTTCAGTCTCAATTTGTATGAAATTGGCGGTCGCAGCTTGACTGTTTGTTAACATGCCTTTAGACAGTTCTATCTCTCCTGCCTTGCATTGCTTTTCGAACCTATCTTTGAAGATAAAGCAGTCTTTAATGCCATGACTTATCACTCTGTGATAGGAGCAATATTTGGGGTCATCGGTCATATTCGCTTCTTGAAGTCTCTTTGATTCTGGCAATTGTAAACCGTTTCTCACGGCGCCCTTCAATATCTTGTGGATTGTCCCTTCTGAAGGAATAGACCTTATCCAGCTTCTCTTTCAGTAGAGATTCTCCTCCCTCTCCGAACACTGGCTTCTGAGGCCGGTTAGCATTAGGCCCGCTCACCCCTTTCTTATTTCAATTAGCCAAAGTGTTAAAAGATTCAGCAACATCGGAATTTCCGCCTTTGCAATTATCGTCCTTTTGGTTTCTCCAGGACCTATTGTTAATTTGGGAATTAGAGAAAGACTCCTGCTTTGAGCGCTCCAACATCTGGACTTTCCTGGTCAGCTCTTGGAATGTTTTGAGACCCGTGGTGCATAGAAACGGGGCCATCCAATTGTTGAGATTTCCGAAGAGGAGGCTGACAGATTGGTCCTGCTCTATCGGCGGTTCGCCTTTGATGGAGAGATTGCGCCTTCGGATTATAAAATCCGTGTCGCTTTCGTTGTTCTTTGGCTTGGTCCTTATGAGATCGGCGATGGTGATCTTATCGCTGAGACTCATGAACCTTTGTCGAAACAAAGATTCCATTTGGACGAAAGTAGTAACGGAGCCATCCGGTATGCTCACGTACCAGTCAAAAGCGATATCGGTCAGGCAATTAACGAACTAGCGAAGGAGAAGCGCATCATTGCCTCCAGTATTCCCGCATGAGGTTTTAAAATGGATGACGTGCTAATTCTCATTTCCCGTCGCATCAAATCTTCCGAATTTGGGGATGACATAGCCGCTAGGAAATTCTACCAGATCATACTGAGCAGGATACGGTTTCCCGCTACTGCTAACATCTTTTTGCGCTTTGGCTTTAGCTACCAATGTTTTGACTTTGTTGGCGACCAAATCCATGAATTGATCTTGAGTTAGCGGGCTACTATCATCGGTAGCCAAGACATTTCCCGAGATAGGATGCGACTGACTTTCATGCGGTCCTCCCACCTTTAGATTTGATGGAATAGGCGTTGGCTATCTCGGGACACCATTTCTCGGTTCATGAGCAGAGCCCTGTGCTTGATTGGGTGGATGAGAGGTAACTTGGGTTGTGAACCGTAAGATGATGTTTGTAAAGTCGTCAATGTTTGAGTAGAGCTTGGCCATCTCCTTGTCTTTACTTCTGAGCTGTTTTTGGAGCTCTTGGAGAATTTTCTGCTCTGCGTTCTCGGGACGGAAGATTAGCTCCTCTTCGCTTTCCGAACCCGACTCCTCATGAACCAAGGGATCTCTCTGCTTCTCAGCCTCACTGGGAGGATTTTCATTACCTTCCGGAGGATGCTGGTCTTGGAAAGTGACAACCACATTCACACCAGATTGGATTTGAGATGTAGTGGCCTCATCCTTGCTCTTGCTGCGCGTGCCCACCATATAAACAATGTGGACCACATATCCAGCCGTCCCTTTATCTTTGGCGGGGTAACCCTGTTCTTGGAACCTCATGAAGTTCAGCCTAGCTCAGCCCTAGCCCTTTTGTTGGCTATGTATCTGAGCCTTTTCAGTCTTAGCTTCTCGATTTTGAGGGCTTGGCGGGCATCCTTCATCCACGAAGCCATCGTGAGTCGACTGATGAGGAGCTTAGAGAAGATACCCGATTGAGCAGTTGTCAGGGGCACCGCTGGAGCTTGGCTGAGACGCCTTGTTGCTTTATTGGTGTTGATGGCCTTGCCCCCGGCTGCGGCCAAGGAAAGTCGTTCAAACACCGACTTACGTTTGGGTTAAGGCGCCTTCGAGACCACCACATTTAGCCTCTTGCCTTTTGAGGTCGATTTTTTTGTCACCAGAGCTTGAGGAGCTGAGATGGAGTATCGACCGTCCAAGTCCCAAAAAGGGCAGCACCGACCGTCCAAGTTGTAAAAAGGGCAGCACCGATCGTCCAAGTCACAAAAAGGGCAGCACCGACCGTCCAAGTCTTAAAAAGGGTAGCACCGACCATCCACGTCGCAAAAAAGGCAGCACTGACCGTCCAAGTCGTAAAAAGGGCAACACCGACTGTCCACGTTGTAAAAAGGGCTGAATCGACTGTCCACGTCGCTAAAAGGGCAGAAACGACCGTCCACGTTGCTAAAACGGAAGCATCGACAGTCTAAGTCGCTAAAAGGGCAGCATCCACGTCGCTAAAATGGAAGCAATGACCTCCTCGTCGGAATTATACTCCGCCTTAGAATCAAGTAAACCAGACACTCCACCTCTGGGACACGTCAACTACCGACACTCCGTCTCGGAGGCACGTCAAGTATCGACCGTTCATGTCGTAAAAAGGGCAGTGCCAGCTTCCCGAAAAGCGGGAACCAAATCAAGTCGCCTCCATGTGAAAGAAGATCCATAAATTTCATGCACACGATCCACATAGGCGGTGTGCATTTATTCATATGGAGCATTTTGTTGGGGTCAAAAATTACACCCTGGTTGACTAAGTCAAAGTCAAAGTCAAAGTCAAAGTCAACACCAAACCAGGTGGGCCCAAGCCTAAGCCTAAGCCAAGTGGGCCCATGCCCAAGTCGAACCCGCGGCCAGCCTCCCCTATGCCAAAATAAAATCGTGTAATAAATAATTTTGATGTAATTTTTTATGCATGAATGTAATAAAAATGGGCATAAAGCCAAATTTTTGTAAATCCCATGGCTCATGTGTAAAAGAAATGAGCACATGAGATATGGGATGGGCAAAATACCATTTTGTAAAACCCAAGGGGCTATATGTAAATTTGTAAGCCTATAAAAGGCAACATGATAATGAAATAAAGCATAAGAATTGATTCCCCTCAAATTCTACGATTTATGTACCTCCTTCTCCTTCGTCAAGGTTCTAAACCTTCTTCCCCTTTTTAAATTAAATCAAGAGTTTAACTCTTCTTTTTTCAAAAAGAAATAGTTTCTCACCATAAAACCCACAAAGAAGAGCTCGGATCTCCCATCAGATCTCTAAAGGGGAGATTTTGAATCTCACCCCCTTTTTCTTTCAAGATCCAGCGAACAAAGAGGAGGAAGAAGAAGACTCGAAAAATCTCATTCCGGGATGATCCAAGGCTCGAAAGAAGATCTAAAGATATCTAGGAGTTTAACTCCATTCAAGATCTGTTGGAGTTTAACTCCATAAATCAAACCCCTTTTTAGGAGTTTAGCTCCAATTCTATACATAATCTCTGTTAGGAGTTCAACTCTAATGGCACCTTGGGAGTTTAACTCATAACCCAGGGGCTAAGCCCCTTTTCCGCTGGTGTTTCCAGCGGCTGTGTGCCGCTCACATGACCCGCGGGCGCCCAGCGGTCGCGTACAGGGCACGTGACCTGCGAGCGCCCAGCGGTCACGTGCGCCTCATGCGACCCATGGGCGCTCAACGTCCAGCGGTCGCGTGCAGCGCACGTGACCCGCAGGCGCCCAGCGGTCGCGTGCAGGGCACGTGACCTGTGGGCGCTAAGCTCCCACGTACGCCTCACGCGACCCACGGGTGCTCAGCTCCCAGCGGTCGCATGCAGCGCACGTGACCCGCTGATGCCCAGCGCCCACACGCCAGGCATGTGACCCACGGGCGCCTCGCACCTACACGCCAAGCACGTTACCTGCGGACGCCCAGCGTCCACGTGCCATGCACGCGTCTTTAAGACGCTCCTCACCCCTCATTTTCCATGCACTCCACACCAGAAACACGTCCCCCGTTAGGAAAATTTTTCTAACGGGACGCTGTCCCGCACCCCGCAAGGGGCTGCTAGCCCCCTTGAGCCCTAGCTAGCTATCCGATTAGCGGGACCCCTGTAAAACTCTGCGGAGCCCCTGATATGTCCAAAACCCTTTCAAGACATACGTACACTGCACATCGAGTTTGCATGACCAGTTTGACCCGTCAATCGGAGGTTCCCTCACTCCAAAAGCGAGGGGTAATTAACGGCAGTTTAGTCCGCGGCTGCCGGAGATTCGAATCCCCACAATCAATAAACCCCCGTCTACCCTAAGCAGGGGGAATCTGTAGTACGTCTGATAAGCGCGCGCGTATTCCCATCTCAATGGATGATAAAAAACACCCTTCAACAAATAATACAAATGGACTCAAGAGACAACATGGGGCCCACAGAAGAAATATGAGAGCAATTGGAGATATTTTGGTCGCCGGTTATTGATATTTGGCGATTTTGTGGAGGCTTTGAGGGTTTTATATCCTTATGTTGCTTAATCATATCATTATCATCTCACTGATATTATTTGATTTATCTAAATGTCTTGTGGTTGAACTCTGGAAGATTTGGAGGGAAGGATTAACTTTATCAATTCAAAAGTAAACATCACATCATATCTTTACACACAATTAACACTCCCAAATCCACTTATCATGCCAAATCAAGGCTGCCCACTTGTACACAATGAGTTCACACTTGACAACTTGCATCATGTTGGTCCAATCTTGATAAAAAAAATGTTGTGCACTTTGGTTTGTTTGTAAAAACTCTATGAAGCTTGATCGGTTTTTCATTTCGGTTACAGTATCGGCCTACAAATATTGTATCTATGTATTTTGAGTGTGTTTCCAGTATTTTGTCACGAATACTTGTATTCTGTATTTATTGAGCAAACACATGTTAATAGTACCGATATTCACAAGAATGATAACAAATAAACGATATTAAAATTCAACTTACATGATGAACAACTCCATGAGTCAAAATATCATAAGCTGCATTCGGCAATCTATTATCATCACATTGAGTACGTAATCTCCATCATACGATATCAACCAAACCATCCAATCAATATTAGTACAGACATCTAGTCGCGTACGGCACATACAATAATCATATATATATATATATATATATATATATATATATATATATATATATGCTACTATTTATGAATTATACACTAATTATATAGTCTACGAACTAACTATACAAGTTAAGAACTATAGACTAATTTATTTAAGTATAGGCAAAGTATCTGGGTTACGTATATACGTTTTCTATACCAAGTGTTCCATAGAATTAGTTCGGGGGTGCTATATATCATCCACCCAACTTCCCCCATAGATATAAATCTACTCACCGAAGTATGCCTCAGTCTAGTCAAAGCCGACGACTGTCTTGCCATTCCTCGCCGTCTTGGAAGTCCCCGCAATGGTCTCTATAAACAAAATAATAATAAACATGTAAGAAAACTCCATTAAAACCGATACAAAACCAATAAAATGAAATACGATGAAAATAATCAAAACTTTCAAAAATCATGAAGGGCAGACATATGCACCTCTCAGGGGCTCTCAGACGTCTGAAGAACAAATCTAAAGAAATCCAAATCAAAAGTAGACATCTGATGACTTGAGCATCAGAAGTCTGAAAATCAAAATCAAAGATTCACAGATAACCGATAGACGTCTGAAGCTTTGGGGGCCAGACGTCTCAAGAAGAAAAATCATGAAAAATATATCATGGGCAGACGTCTGAAGCTCTACTAAGCAGACGTCTGCAGAAGGATTTTACTGAAAAGAATTTTTGTTAAAACATGAAAATTCCAAAATCTTAAAATTCATTCTTTTACACTAAAATACCCTCTACTTCTCCAAATAGGTTGTAGTCATTGTTGGCTATAGTGCCCTCAAGACAGCTATTGTAATCGAAAGTAGGCGATTATGATAATTGAATGGGGACCTATACGGGTAAAACAGTCTTACTCGAGATGATAGTATACTATCTAGTTTGTCTTTATCATTGATGTGTTTACGTTTTACTAGTTATTACATGTCGTTAATACATAATGATAAAGCCTATAGGAATTTTTCTTGGCTACCAGAATAATGATGGCGATCATATTGGTGAGAGCTGGGTAGTCCATAAGTACATACTTATACGGGGTTGTCTAGCACAGCAGCAAGGTTTCGGGAGGCATCGTCCATTTCAATTTCAAAATTTGTCATTCTAGCTAACCCAAACTTAGAATCGTATACTAGAAAATCCGACGAAACATAATACAAACAACTTTGCATACAAGTAAACAAGGAATACAACCTTTGTAGACCGGTCCCTCACTTCATTAGCTCTGTGTAGTAGTCCCTTCACTGCGATCATGAACTCTCGGACTCTTGAGAGGCTCCCTTGAAGAAATGAACAAGCTTGCATCGAAGTATTCGAGGTCGAAGATGATCTACGTCGAGGAGACACTAACCCAAGCTATCCCTTCACTAATTATGGAATTAGTGAAGCAAACACCTTATACTAAATGACAAGTAGCAGAGGATGATGAAGTAGGAATTTTACTCATTTTAGATTTAATTTTCTCACTATTTTTCAACACTTTTCATGAAGCTAGAAAGCTTCAATGAGAGGAAGAAGAAGATGATGAAGTGGTGAACAATCATCTAAGGTTAGAAATGCAACCATGGTGAGTTCTTATACCATGCCTAACTCATGTAGAGAATTAACCAAGATCAAGGGTTAAGGTTGGGTTAAAAAATATCTTAAGGAATGACAAAAGAGTGGACTTGGTCAATGTTCTACAAGCTTCATCCAATCTTGAAATATTGACTAAGTCATCATTATTTTGTAATCACTTAAATGATAAATATCAAACCCTAACTCTAACCCTAGTATGGTATTAGTCTCATACACCCTTGTTGCATATGCAACCTAGCATGACACATGAATATATACCACATATATATTTATGTGTTAAAAAAACAATACATATATCACATATGTGTAAAGTGTAGCATATGTGAGAGGCCCAGACGAAGCGGTGATGGAATACTCTTTGAAGCTAGGGTTCAGAGCTTCGAACAATGCCGTGGAATACAAGGCTTTGTTAGCCGGATTATGAATCTCCCCCGGTGTAAGGCTGAAGACGGTCCGAATTCACAGCGACTCCGCATTGGTCTTCGGCCAAGTAACTGGGCGATTCGAGGCTCGGGAACCATTCATGATCAAATATCTGGCCGAAGTAAAAAGACTTTGCAAAAATTTCGATGAAGTCCAAGTAGATCAGATTCCCTGGACCCTGAACACTCAAGCCGACACCTTAAGCAAGCTCGCTTCTTCCTATACTGCTGACCATAAAAGAAACATCCTCCTCGAAGTCTTGCCATGGCCCAGCGTGGGAGAAGGGGAGGTAACGCTCCAAGTATATACTACTCAGGAGGAAGGCCAAGTTTGGAGGAAGCCCCTCGTGGAGTTCCGAAAAGATGGTATACTTTCAAAGGACCGAGGGGAGGCTCGCTGCCTTCGAGCAAAAGCTCTTCATTTTATCTGGAGCAATGGAAACCTCTACAAGAAGTCGTACACACAGCCCCTGCTTCAATGCGTCGACCCCCACGAAGCCGACTATGTTCTACGATAGATACATGAATGGGTCGGGGAGTGCATCAAGGGGCCCGTATCCTGGTCCAGAAGATGTTGCTCCAAGGATATTATTGGCCGAGGATACACCAGGATATCGAGAAGCTCATCAGAAGATGCAAGAACTGCCAACTCTACGACAGCATACCTCGTATCCCCGCTACCGAGCTAACACCACTCAGTTCCCCTTGGCCGTTTGCATAATGGGGTATGGATATGGTGGGCCAACTCCCCACCTGTACGGGCGAACACAAATACATCTTTGTCGCGGTAGATTACTTCACGAAGTGGATAGAGGTCATACCCATCAGAAAACTAGATGCTGCCTCTACTATAAAGTTCCTGCAAAACAACATCATATCTCGATTTGGAATCCTGAGGTGCATCGTTATCGACCATGGGACCAACTTCAAAAACGACAAGTCAAAGAATTTTGCAGTGACTACCACATACTAATGAATTTTTCTACGGCCACGCATCCGCAATGAAACGGACAAGCCAAGGTAGCAAACCAAGGAGTCATATGCGGACTCAGGGCTCGTATGGAAGGAAGATAGGGCAACTGGGTCGAGGAATTGTCGTGGGTGCTATGAGCATTGTGAACCTCTAAGAAAACACCCATAGGAGAAACCCCGTTCGGCCTCTACTACGGTATTGAGGCGATGGTCCCGGCTGAGATCAGACTGTCTAGTTATAGAGTCAAACACTTCGACGATGAAGCGAACACCTCGGCACTCCGGACCAACTTGGACGTATTAATTAGAAAAGCGGGATCGAGCGTAGATTAGAGCAGCCGCTTATCAACAGCAAACCGCTCGCTACTATAACACCCGAGTTAAACATCGAGCCTTCAAGAAAAGAGATCTGGTCTTACGAAGGAACGAATTTGTGGACCAAGCAAGGTTGCATAAATTCTCCTCGAAATGGGACGGACCATTCCTCATAGCAGAAGTATTGCCCGGTGGAGCATATCGCTTACAAGACGCCGGGGGGCGTAATTTTCTTCGGCCATACAACGCCGAAAAACTCAAATTGCACAGATAAACAGGTCTTCTTCTTTTGAAACGATGTAATTCTTATTGAAATTGAATTAAATCTCCTGAGCAAGGTCATCTCATAAAGGAGACCTTTTGCACAACTTTTGTTTCTTTTCTCGGTACCGAGACCCTTAGGTTTGTTTTAAAAATTGTGTAAAATATACTGAGGGGATAAAAAGAGACAATACACATAAAAAAAGAAGAACTTTATTCATTAAGAAGGTATTATGAGCTTATCATCTTTACAAAAATTACAACAAAGGGGGCCGGAGATTAAGGTAGCTTTGTCGATGGTATACCGAGGAAACCTCCTCCAACCGATCCAATGCAGCATCGACCCGTTCCCTTCGGCGGTATCCATGAACCCAAAATGCAACGGACTCCCCAGGTTCCTCATCCACTAAGTTTGATGCAACGACCAAGCTTTGCTGGACACTCTCGAGCAAAAGGTCCACCGAGCAGCTGTTAGTTATATGTATGCCCTAGAGGCCATTACTATACATAGGATGTATATTGTAGTGGATGCTTGGACATATATAGGGAGGACTTTCTTGCTCGACATGATAGTACGCTATCTGGTTGCTCTTTACCTTAACGTGTATACTGATTGTCTCTCTGTTACATGTTGGTAAAGCCCTTAGGATGTGTACTTGACTACTTGGACTATGATGCGGATCATACTAGTGGGGACATGGTAGTCCATAAGTACATCCTTCAAAGTCCCTAGTCGTGGGTGTATCGAGACGGGGCATCGATATACCAGAGTAGACTAGCGTATACCATCTCGACCTATATAGATGGGCGATGGATGATCCCATATCCATTGGTGTTTGACATCAGAGATGATATACGAGTGCTCAGTGGAGACTGGGTACACTGGACGGACTCGTCGAGAACTCCCAGATGGTATTATACCTTACGTCAGATGGCAGTTCTCTGGTGACACTGGTACAGAGTAGTCTGTTGACCCGAGATCGTCATAGAGTCTTGTGTGGTTCCTACTGTGCTTTGATTTCCATCTTACCACGTGCAAGAGGGCGTGCAAAACGGTGGTTTTTGGGTACAGTCCCGAGTCACATGGAGGCAATGAGCGATAGGAGGGGATTCGTCTCTCCCGGTATAGGGAGTTGATGTTGCGCTGTGTTCGATTGGCTATAACGGGAAATCCATGGCCAGGGTTGCTGAGATTTACTGGTAAGTGTTACCAGTAGTTTCTCGAATTGTTATAGACCTCATATCGACACGACTTATCGAGCTATTGGGGTCTGACGTTTACCACCCCTAGGCAAGATATGCGACATATCAGACGATCAGACCGGACTGTACGGTAAGTGTTACTGGTTGGATTCACAGGAGTATGAGCGGGCTTGCTCGTCGATCTTCTGATCGCTCAATACCCGGGTGGCCGTTACGTTTAGCAGACCGCTTGCGGCTTGTGGGTGTTTGATATGATCATCACCTGCTGCCGGCGTATTGACGAGTCTTTAGAGTCCTACACAGAGGTTTCCTGGCTCAAGCGAAACGAAATAGGAGCGCATATGAGATATGTGCGGGACCGAGAATAATGCGTGTATGTGATACCGTATTCCATTCTCACGATGATTGTATCGAATGGTTGTATGCGATATAACCTAGTTATCGAATCAAGGATTGATTCGATAACTTGATACATTGAATATTAGTCGGTCATATACGATATGACCGGATCGTTAAATCAAGTGTTGATTTAATGATTTAATGCATAATTATATATTTGATATATTACTTTGCATTAACTAGTATTGGTTCACTTTAAATGGATATTCTCACTCGGATGTACACATTGTATATGTGATATACTTTTGTGCACTTGATTGTATCATGTTTGATGATACACGTTTGCTAGGGTTTTTGTGTAAAGATCAAACCATGGTTACATGATAATGGTTAGGGTTTTGTTTTATTCACTTATTTATTTATCCATTTCTTTTTGGAAATGGATTTGCATAAAGTGCAAAATGGTGGCTTTCTTTGGATGGATGTTGAAGCTTCATGAAGCTTTGACCAAGTGACCATTTTGTCTCCATGCTTAACCCTAACCATTCCCACTAACCATGATTCATTCTCTACACTTGACCATGGTTATTATTATGATAAGTATTGATTTACTTTTGATTTAAATTAACTTATCATAATATTCTTTCTTCTTCTTCTTCATCTTCTTCAATGAAGAAAGCAAAACTTCATCAATGGTGATTGATGAAAAAGAGTGAGAAATCCAAATCTAAAGTGAACCCACTTCCTATTTCTTCATCCTCTACCTCTTGCCAAGTAGTAGAGTGTGTTTTCTTCACAAGTTTCATGACTTGGTGAAGTGGGAGCTTGATCTAGTAATGCCTCGACGTAGATCATCTTCGGCACGAAGCCGACGACCTTGCCCGCCCATTTCTCCGATGAAGCCGACGCTAGAGCCCGGATTTTGATTTGGACAGCGGAGAGGACTTCATCACGGAGCCGTGGAGGTGGAGGACCGGATCTACAAAGGTTGTATTTCCGTATTCTTGTAGTTAAGTGTTAACTAGTTTGCTTTGTCGCCTAAACTTCTAGCCAACGATCTTGTTAGGGTTTCTCGGCACCTCTAATTTTTGAAATTGGCATGGTTGATGCCTTGTGAGACCTCACTAGTGTGTCTAGGAACCCTACAGTGGTATCAGAGCCTAGCTAGAGCCTTAGGCGAAGTCTAGACGGAGTTTGAAGTCCGATCGAAGCCGAAACCCCATTTTTCCACGCTCTCTGGACTTTTTCTGAAAACGTGGATTTTTCCAAATTAAAAATTGCTAAAAAATTCAGCAGGGAAAACTAAGAATTACGATGCAAAATTTTTTTATTGAAGCTGCTACAGTGCGGCGGAACCGAGGCAGAAGCTTGGCTTCTGCGGCGGTTCCGCGGCCAATAAATGAGATCACTGTTAGGTTTCTGCACAGTAATTCTTAGTTTAAAGTGCTGGTTTTCCTGGGAATTTTTAATATTTTTTCAAGAGTTGATTTTTCTGGGTTGTTTTAGGGATTCGAATGTTCGATCGGATTATCAAATTTTGTCTGTATGGCTTTCCGGATATTTTTGAATATGTTAAAAAGTTCGACCGGATATAAATACCCAATTTTTTCTCTGTCGGGAAATTTCCAAGTGTTGGATTTTTCCGTGGTTTAAAGACGTTCTAAGTAGTGCAAGTAACTCGATGGACCCTCTAGAAGACAACAAACCTTAACTCGATTATGTGACCGTCTTGAACTGCCCTTTGAACCTTCGGGTTTGGGGCAGTACGGCGTGCCACATGTGAGGCGTTGGCTTGACCCTTCTACGGCTGGACCTTTGGTACTGAGGCACGAACTGAATGTTTTTAGACTTTTTTCATGTGTTGATCTGTATCGGGAAAACTTGGGTGTTTGACTGTTCGATCGAAAAGTTTAACATTTTCTATTTTATCTGGAATGTGATACAATACTTGGAATTCGCAAATTGTTATGAGATAACTGAATGAATATTATAAACATAGCAGTTTAGTCTCACTTGATCGGTTGCCACGGAATTTTGATGTGATCAAAAGTCCGTCGCAATCACGTAGCGTACGCGGAAACTCATCGGGTAAACTTAATAGACAGCCTCACTCCATAGCCCCGACCAAGTGACTGTAGGAGAACCCCGTCGCCGAAAGCATCCGTTCGGGTGCTCACGGTGGCGGTGTTCCGCCTTGGTGCACTTCGTCGACGACGTCGGGGGTGCGGCCGCCTACTGAAGTTTACGACGAGCATGCGATCAGGATGTCGGGAATCTTGTTGAATTGCCCGACTTGATATTGAAAAGTGTTTTCGAGTTTGAGACTAAAATGCGGGGTTTATAATTGTTAGGCATGCGATGTCTAAGAAATTCATTTGGTCAGGCATGCGATGTCTGAGGTGGTTGCGGATTCCAACTGTTGTAGTTTTACACTTTCTTTTCTGTGACCGTAAGTGTAATATGTGATATCGCCGGTTTTGTTGCTATATGTCAACGACAATTGGGATGCGCATATTTACTTACGTTGATGACATGTGATGTTATGTGTTGCTGGATAGTTATATTGGATCGTCGTGTTTGAATAGCCGGGGGGTTTTTATGTGAGATGAGTGTTTTTCATTTTCATTCATGTAAAAACTTGTATGTAATATTCTTTTATTGGGGCGCTTCCAGGTTGCGGAAGTTGTCACCGTTGTTGTATATTATTTACTTTTCCGCACTAGGATAGACCCAAGGAGGAGGGCACAAGTAACCGGGTTCTGGAGTCCAGTGGGAGACCAACTCGAGGAGTCGAGTCCGGGTCTCCTAACTCCAGAATTGGTAGGGTTGCTTGCTGCTCTCGTAGGGGTCTAGGGGTGTGGGTTTGGCTATTCAACGCGACCGTGGAATCCGTGTTTTATACTAGCTCGTATTGAAAACACGGACGTCCTACCATATCCAATATTTCATATGTTTCTTCTGCTGCGATATCTGTGATGTGATCATGTGATGTTCTGTGATTGATACAGTATATAGTATATATTATATATTATATAGGCGTTACTTATGTTTTACACCCGCGCTAGCCCTGCCCCGCTCTGCCGTTAGTTACCTAACCTAACGGTGCACGAGGGGACATCGAGGCGAATGTGGATGGCATAAGTGTACGTCGTATTTATCTATGATGTTTAGGTACTTAAATGATGGGACTTCATTAATGAGATTAATGATATAAAAGAAACCTAAGATGTTGTAGAATTGAATTTCAAAATTAAACAGGTAGCTACAGTTCTTGCTTTGCACAGCGGTATATATGACATATCCTGCACCTTATTCGATAAGGAAAGGACCGAGATCCCTTCACCGGGAGTGACTCCTTTAGCAATAACTGGCAGATGCTATACACTCGGTTTGTCTTTTGATTGCTTTTAAGTGTTTTTGCTTTGCACAGTGATATATATGATATATCCTGCACCTCATTCGACGAGGAAAGGACCGACGATCCCTTCACCGAGAGTGACTCCTTTAGCAAAACTAGAAAAGCCTAAAAAAACACTCCATTTTTAAAATAATTTGATTCTACAACGATATCAAGTTCATTATGCAATAGGTTTTCAGAAAAACCTGTCGTAGCCCTCCGTCATTTCAGATAAGTTGTATATAGTATTCGTGCTGCGTTTGTTGGCTTTCGTCAAGGTACAGTGTGCGGTAGCTATATGCTGCTTATCTGCTGCATACGATGCGATTGGATTAGGGTAGTCGTGCGGCTTTGTTGGCTTTCGTCAAGGGTCGTGCGGGTGGGTTTAATTCAATCAAGAAATGTACGGGTTGAACTTGACTAGCAGGCTATGGTTTGTTGGCTTTCGTCAAGGTCATAGCACGTTAGGGGCAAAATATTGTCGGGAATTTCAAGTGTTGAAATTTGCAATGAGATTGCATACCTTCTATGAGATAGTTGGATCCCGATACCCGCTGCGAGTAAGAGTTACTCCTGGGAGAATTTTATATATTACAATTAGCCGATCAAGTAGGTGTCTAGAAAGGTGTTAACGAGGTTACGCCTCTGGGAAAACGAGGTTTACATTAATTAGGTTGGTGCGAAAGCACGGGGGACCTCCCTCAAAGTACCGACACTGGCCTGGCTGAAAGATTGGCGAACCTGTAGTGCGTAATTAATCCCGGCTAGTCTTTCCTTTTAGGGTTTGAAGGAAGATTTGATAAAAAGCAGTGGGAGCCATACTGATTAGATAAAATAATAACCAATCTATTCTTGCAAGAGCGCACGCTGAGTGTTTTCTTCTCTCTCTCTCCAGGTAGCGACCATATCACGCCTTAATCAAGATAATAATACGGATTATTGATCGAACCCGCTTGTTATACTGAGCTGGGGAACGTTGGTCCCGCTCCACCTTATAATTGTTATAAGACAGAGCAGGAAATTGGGGAATACCAGAATTCCCGTGCCGCCCAAACGAAGAATGTGCATGAGATGCATCATCTTCGGGTGTGTTCATTATACAGAACAGTTTCTCTGTATCCTTTATGTCCTGGGCATGTGATACCAGATCAGGATCCCAGATATGTAATCTGTTACATAGGGCTACAGAAAGGTAGAGAACTGAGAACGGGTGATAAGTTTCATGAGGCAGAAAACGGGGCAAGTGTTGCAGCCAAGTCTGTTGGTCACTGTCACCCTGTATTACCAATACATTGATTCTGAACCAATGTTATTAGATACCGAACCTGATATACAAAATCATATCAGTCTCTTTATTAGTAAAGAAATGATAAAATTTTGTATTGTTGGATAATGTTTTGAACATTTCCTATATCAAAAGTTGATCGGTTCAGGCACGTTATCTAAAAGCGTTGATATTCTAAATCAAACTACAGTTCTTAGTATACAGAACACACACAAGAGGAAGAGTTCAGAACTGAACGAATCCTTCTTGAGGTATTGTAGACTAGGTCAGATCAATGTGACCTGACTAGCTAGAGTTACATATAGATGCATATTTAAATCAGTTTGAATTTACATCTTGTAAAACTCGCCAGTCATGTCACAAAGTTAAGATGACCATAGCTCTGTTTATTGGAAACAGAGAAAGAGTTAGTGAACTCTTGGGATGATACATGTTGATGTATGTAGGTCCCCAGTCTACAAATGCCAGGACTGATTCTTTATACTTCATTACATTCTCTGATGATCTTTCGAGTTTCAGACCTATGTTCCTGTTGAAACACAAGTCCGAACCTTTTGAGATATTCACAGAATATAAGTTAGAAGTACAGAACCAAAATACGGGTATAAGTATTATGTCCTTTGATGTGATCAAGGAGGAGAATACTTGAGCACGGAAATACTGGACTATTCTAAAGGAGAATGAGATTCTCTCTCAGCATTACTCCTCCGTATACACCATTGCACGATGGTATGTCGGGGCGGAGCAGATACACCCTATTTGATATGGTGTGCTCTATGATGAGTACTACTGAGTTACCTTTTTCCTCAGGGGGTTATGCACTTGAGAAGTTGCATACCTATTGAATAGGGTTCCAATCAAATCAGTTGCCTACCGCTTCATATGTAATATGGAAAGGGAAGAGCCCATATCTTAAGTTGGTTAAGATTTGGGGTTGTCTGGCCTATGTCTAAAAGCAAAATCCGGACAAGCTCGAGGCAAGGTCTGTTATGTAGAACTGGAAAGGTTCCAGCTATGCAAACTGCAGCTGATGATTTGAAAGAACCAAAGGATTCAATAGTTACCAACGAACCTCAGCCTCTCCGCCGATCTAGTAGGGTTTCTCACCCACCTGAGAGATACTTCGGTTTCTCTATGACAGTGGGAGAGAGGAATGCATCATAAGATGATGACCCAACTAGTTTCGAGCTGGCCATCAGGAGTGTGACTCTGTAAGAATGGCTGGATGCTTAGCGATCTGAGATGGAATCCTTATACACCAACAAAGTATGGACTTTGGTTGCTATATCTGAAGGGTTAAATCCCCATCAGGAGCAAGTATATCTTGAGAAGATTACTTGGTGTACATGGAAGAGTTGAGACTTTCAAAGCTAGACTTGTTAAAGGTCTACATCATTGACCAGGTATGGATGATGATGAAACCTTTTCAAGTAGCTATGCTTAAGTCCATCCAGATCCTGCTTGCCACGGCTACGTACCATGACTACGATATCTGGCGGTTGGGTGCCATGACTGCTTTTCTAAATGATGTTTTAGAAGAGAACGTCTATAAGTACACAGCCAGAGGGCCTCGTAGACAGTGGGAGCAGCGGAAACGTGTGCAAGATGCTTTATAGGATAAAGCAGGCATCGCGGAGATGGAACGTCTATTTTGATGTGTTAGTCAAAGAAGTTGACATCATCAAAATAGTAGATGAACCTTGTATAAACAAAAAGGTAGTAGGGAGTATGGTGACGATCCTCGTAGAGTACGTGGATGACATACTCTTGATAGGGAAGGAGTTTCCTATGCTACGCTCGATCAATCTCCGCTTATCACAAGAATTCTCCATATAGGATCAAAGTGATACCTCCTAAATCCTGGGTTTTGGATCTATGAGATAGATCTAAATGGATGTTAGGATTCTCACTAGTTGTAGTGAGAAGGTATCAATCGACCCTGGGGAGAATCACTGGAATGGTTCCAGGGTGATAAAGACGACTGAATGTCAGTCACAGGCATTGTCTTTACCCATAGTAAAGGGACGGTATGTTGGAAGAGTTCCAAGCTAGATACCGTGGCATACTAGGCGATAAAGGCTGGATATATCGCTACTTAAGATGCTACCGAAGAGGCTGTTTAGGTGTATAATGGTTCATGAGATGAACTATGTTCCTCCCATTGTGTGACAATGGAGTTATGGCTTATGCCAAGGAATGTCCGTCCCATCAGTGACCCAGACATAATCTATGGCAGTATCACTTGATCAAGGAGATGGTTGATCTCTAAGGGATCGAGGTTAGGAGACCAGACTCAGAGGACAACACGGCGGATCCACTCACGAAGGCCTATTCCCAGAGAGAGACTTTTATGGGATTGTTGAGTATGAGATACTACAACCACTGCTACAGATGGCCCTAGTGCAAGTGGGAGATTGTTAGTTATATGTATGTCCTAGATGCCATTAATATACATAGGATGTATATTGTAGTGGATGCTTGGACATATATAGGGAGGACTTTCTTGCTCGACATGATAGTAGGCTATCTGGTTGCTCTTTACCTTAACGTGTATACTGATTGTCTCTCTGTTACATGTTGGTAAAGCCCTTAGGATGTGTACTTGACTACCTGGACTATGATGCGGATCATACTAGTGGGGACATGGTAGTCTATAAGTACATCCTTCAAAGTCCCTAGTCGTGGGTGTATCGAGACGGGGCATCGATATACCAGAGTAGACTAGCGTATACCATCTCGACCTATACAGATGGGCGATGGATGATCCCATATCCATTGGTGTTTAACATCAGAGATGATATACGGGTGCTCAGTGGAGACTGGGTACACTGGACGGACTCGCCGAGAACTCCCAGATGGTATTATACCTTACGTCAGATGGCAGTTCTCTGGTGACACTGGTACAGAGTAGTCTGTTGACCCGAGATCGTCATAGAGTCTTGTGTGATTCCCACTGTTCTTTGATTTCCATCTTACCACGTCCAAGAGGGCATGCAAAACGGTGGTTTTTGGGTACAGTCCCGAGTCACATGGAGGCAATGAGCGATAGGAGGGGATTCGTCTCTCCCGGTATAGGGAGTTGATGTTGCGCTGTGTTCGATTGGCTATAACAGGAAATCCCTGGCCAGGGTTGCTGAGATTTACTAGTAAGTGTTACCAGTAGTTTCTCGAATTGTTATAGACCTCATATCGACACGACTTATCGAGCTATTGGGGTCTGACGTTTACCACCTCTAGGCGAGACATACGACATATCAGACGATCAGACCGGACTGTACGGTAAGTGTTACTGGTTGGATTCACAGGAGTATGAGCGGGCTTGCTCGTCGATCTTCTGATCGCTCAATACCCGGGTGGCCGTTACGTTTAGCAGACCGTTTGCGGCTTGTGGGTGTTTGATATGATCATCACCTGCTGCCGGCGTATTGACGAGTCTTTAGAGTCCTACACAGAGGTTTCCTGGCTCAAGCGAAACGAAATAAGAGCGCATATGAGATATGTGCGGGACCGAGAATAATGCGTGTATGTGATACCGTATTCCATTCTCGCGATGATTGTATCGAATGGTTGTATGCGATATAACCTAGTTATCGAATGAAGGATTGATTCGATAAGCCGATACATTGAATATTAGTCGGTCATATGCGATATGACCGGATCGTTAAATCAAGTGTTGATTTAATGATTTAATGCATAATTATATATTTGATATATTACTTTGCATTAACTAGTATTGGTTCACTTTAAATGGATATTCTCACTCGGATGTACACATTGTATATGTGATATACTTTTGTGCACTTGATTGTATCATGTTTGATGATACATGTTTGCTAGGGTTTTTGTGTAAAGATCAAACCATGGTTACATGATAATGGTTAGGGTTTTGTTTTATTCACTTATTTATTTATCCATTTCTTTTTGGAAATGGCTTTGCATAAAGTGCAAAATGGTGGCTTTCTTTGGATGGATGTTGAAGCTTCATGAAGCTTTGACCAAGTGACCATTTTGTCTCCATGCTTAACTCTAACCATTCCCACTAACCATGATTCATTCTCTACACTTGACCATGGTTATTATTATGATAAGTATTGATTTACTTTTGATTTAAATTAACTTATCATAATATTCTTGCTTCTTCTTCTTCATCTTCTTCAATGAAGAAAGCAAAACTTCATCAATAGTGATTGATGAAAAAGAGTGAGAAATCCAAATCTAAAGTGAACCCACTTCCTATTTCTTCATCCTCTACCTCTTGCCAAGTAATAGAGTGTGTTTTCTTCACAAGTTTCATGACTTGGTGAAGTGGGAGCTTGATCTAGTGATGCCTCAACGTAGATCATCTTCGGCACGAAGCCGACGACCTTGCCCGCCCATTTCTCCGATGAAGCCGACGCTAGAGCCCGGATTTTGATTTGGACAGCGGAGAGGACTTCATCACGGAACCGTGGAGGTGGAGGACCGGATCTACAAAGGTTGTATTTCCGTATTCTTGTAGTTAAGTGTTAACTAGTTTGCTTTGTCGCCTAAACTTCTAGCCAACGATCTTGTTAGGGTTTCTCGGCACCTCTAATTTTTGAAATTGGCATGGTTGATGCCTTGTGAGACCTCACTAGTGTGCCTAGGAACCCTACAGCAGCTTCCCTGCCCGGTCCATCCCTAGCGAGTAGCTTCCTACCCATCTATGCCAAAGATAAAAAGCCCTCTTCTCGAAGCCACCGAGCAGCTTTCCTGTCCGGTCCATCCGTAGCGGGTAACTTGCTATCCATTTACGCTAAGGATCTAAAGCCCTCCTCTCGAGGCCATCGAGTAGCTTCCCTACCCGGTTCATGCCTAGCGGTTAGCTTTCTACCCATCTATGCTAAGGATCTAAAAGCCCTCCTCTCAAGTCCACCGAGCAGCTTCCCTGTTCGGTCCATCCCTAGCGGATAGCTTCCTACCCATCTATTCTAAGGATCTAAAGCCCTCCTCTCGAGGCCACCGAGCATCTTCCCTGTCCAGTCCATCTCTAGCGGGTAGCTTCCTACCCATCTATGCTAAGGATCTAAAGCCTTTCTCTCGAGGCCACCAAGTAGACTTCCTACCCGGTCCATCCCTAGCGGCTAACTTCCTACCCATCTATGCTAAGGATCTAAAGACCTCCTCTCAAGGCCACGGAGCAGCTTCCTTGCCCGGTCCATCCCTAGCGGGTAACTTCCTACTCATCTGCGCTAAGGATCTATAGCCCTCCTCTCGAGGACACCGAGCAGCTTCCATACCTGGTCCATCCTTAACTTGTAGCTTACTACCCATCTACGCCAAGGATCTAAAGCCCCCCTCTTGAGGCTACCGAGCAGCTTCCCTGTCCGGTCCATCCCTAGCCGGTAGCTTCCTACCCATCTACGCAAAGAATCTAAAGCTCTCTTAACAAGACCACCGAGCAGTTTCCCTGCCTGGTACATCCCTAGTGGGTAGCTTCCTACCCATCAACGCTAAGGTTCTATAGCCCTCCTACAGAGGCCACCGTGCAGATTCCTGCTCGGCTAATCTCCGAGGAGTAGATTCCTACCCTACGGAGACATTGATCTAGGACCCACATTAAGGAAGAATCGGTTTTGGCCGACCTATTCTAACTTGGCTGATTTTCTACTCATGCTAAAACACGTGGTCGTCACCTCGACTCCGAGCTATGGACTGATACCGACCTTTCTATCCTTGGGATATCTTTTGATTCATCCCAAATGAACGATTGCCATCTCGACTCTGGAGAGCGGGAGGGTACCGTAACGACCTTCCTGCACTTAGCTATTATTCGACTTACACTCGATGCATGATCGTCACCTAAAAAGCCCGGCATAGACCTACGACCTAACACTCGCGGGAGGAGAAGACTGGCGAGCTAAAATACTCACGTAGAAAACAGACATTTATGCAGAGGAAAATAAGCTCAACTTTATTTATATTTCAAATTTGTGCAAGATATTTTGGGCTCCTCAGCCTTACAAAAATGCCCCGAGGTTTACAAAATTTTAAAAAGAAAAACAAGAACTCCTAAGGGAAGATAGCTCAGGCCGTGGGCTCCGCCGGGATTTCGCCCTGCTCGACACCGCCCTCGGGGGCCGGGGCTTCGGTCTCTTAGATTGCTTCGCCCCCTGCGACCACCTCGGCGCCTACCCCCTACGGCATGTCCTCGGAGAGCGGATAGTTAGCGTGGATCTCACCGTCGGCAAACTCCAGCATTGACGTCTTGATGGAATCGAGGGCCTCGTGCCAAACAATGGACGAGGCTTCGGCGAAGTCGGCATAGAACTGGTCAGACGCTTTATAACTCTCCACTGACTTCACCGCTCAGACCTCGGCAAGCTTCACCGCCTTGAGCGCCACCAAGCATCCTTCCTGCTGGCATCCTTCGACTTCTTCATTGTGTTATAGAGGTTTCCAACCTCCTCCAACTTAGCCTGGATGGCCCGGTTGGATTCACTCAAAAGTCAGTGAGACTCCTTGTACTTGGAATTCGTCAGCACCTTGGTGACCACTCAAGCTTCGAGGGCGGCTATCTTCTCCTCCACCTGCTGCAGATGAAGGTGCAGATCCTCCTCCCGCAAGGACAATTCGCCCGCCTTCTTCATGGCCAGGGCTATCTCTTCGGATTCCATATTGATAATAAGGGCGCAGTGATGGAGGACCTGAGGAAAGCAGTAAAAGGAGTTAGAAATGTTCAAACTGAGGAAAAAAATATTTAAGAAAATTCTTAAAGGAAAACAGATACCGACCTGAACTGCCTCCTGAGCAATGGCTGCCACCTGGCCTTCAGGGTCCCACGGGAAATCTTGCCCCCAGCTGCTTGCTCCATGTCGGAGAGCAGGCTGTCGGCAACGGAGAGCCCTAAGGGCACCCGAAGCAGAAGTCCCTCTCCTGCACTGGAATTCCGGTGGAGGGCGCCCGAGAAACCTTTTTTTGCCTTTTGAGAGGAACGTCGGTGGGTTCCTCCTCCTCCTCCTCCCTCGCCTGAGGTGCCGGGTCCCATGCATGCTTCTGGCTCCCCCTTATGGCTGTCTTCCGGGGCTTGGGGCGCAGCAGAAGGCTTTGCCGGTTGAGTTGGTTTCGGGGCCGAGCTCGGGCCGGGCTTGGACGAGCTTTCACTCCCGATCTTCTTCTGAGAATTCATGGCCATGGAGGCTAGAAACTTGGTTCGGTCCATTTGTTCTGCAAAAAGGAGAATACACAAAAAGAGTTAGTAACGCTGAAAAGGGCAAGCAAAATTTATTAAAGTCTAAATAGATCCTCTATGGCCTTAACTTACCCAGAAAGTGCGCAGGGCTGAGCCCAGCCCAACTCAGAGCCTGCTCGGAAAGTAGGACATCGGCCCGCTGGATCGTCTCCCACAAGAGGATGAAGGTTTCGCCCTCGGGCAGTCGGCCCTGTGCCACTGTGTAGGCACAGGCCACTCCTCGCCTTCGGGTGGCCCGACGAATACGAACTTCTCCTTCCATTCATGAATGGAAGAAGGAACGACTACCACTCCCGACCCGGCCACCTCTCGCTTATGTTTTTTGAAGGAAAAGTACACCCAGCTCGGCTTGTCCTTATCGGTGCCAGGGTGATTCTTATAACAAACGAAAGAAATAAGAAGGGTCAAACTGAAACGGATGTTTTCAATTTTCAACCGGACCAGAATCTCTAGGAGGATTCTCTACGAGTTTGGCACTAGCTGACCCGGGGCAAGATGGAAGCAACGAAGCACCCCATATATCTCGGTTGAGAAAAGACAGACGCATTCCTGCCCGGAATGCCTCCAAATACAGGGCGATCTTCTTTCCCTGCACTTGGTCCACCCGTTCGTCCTCTCTAGCTAAACTAAGCGAATAGTTAGAGGAGATATGGAATCGAGCCTGAGTCTCGGTAAGCTCATCCACATCCGTCAGGACAGAGGGCGCATCGTGAGCGTTCCCAATGTGCACCTTAGGGGTCCTTGTCGCCGCCTAATGGTAAGCGACGAGGGTAGCCCTAACTCTATAGGGTGAGCCCGACACAGATGAAGCCGCAGGAGAACCCTCTCGACTATCTACAGCTAAAGAGGTGGAAGACCCTCTGGACTTAGGTCCAACAACTGGAGCCTCATTGTCCGACTCAACCTTAACTATTTCTACAGACTCCTCGGATGAAGGCATCTAACCTGATTAAAAGGAATGGGCTCGTCGAGGAAAAAGCACGGGTAATCCGATCTAAAAGGAAGGAGCGCCGAGCAATCATTGACAACGAAAGTAAATTATGGTGGAAGTGTTGGCTCTAGGAGAGTCCCCTCTTATTTATACACTCTAAAGAAAGCATCCAACGGCCCAGATCGATTCCCGCCAAAACAAAACGTCGCGCCTGCCAGGTGTTAGATCTCCACATGGCGATCGGCCATTGGGGACGTCCTTTCGGTCGCAGGTGATAGCGACGGCTTGTCGTGTCCTCCAACCCACGTCGGGCATGCTTGCAACCCAATAGAGGAATGAGCGAAACGGCGCACCCTCTTTAATACGCAACCATTTCACTAATCCGCTGATATCATCGGAGATAGGTGTAAAGATCTAAGCTCTGAGGGAGGTGTCACGTGGGTTCAAAGATCGAAACGACCCAACTGCCCCACACCACGTCGCCCCAGAAAATCCGCACTAATGATTCTCGGCAACAGACTGGGCCAAGAAAAACCAAGCAGGCCATTCTCGACCCGACCAATAAATAGGTTAGAACGAGAGTGGGGGGCTAATGATGATGCTTATAAGTGGGAATTTCTTAGATCACGACACATGGAAAATGACGTGTCACCCGCGACCGCCCTCTAGACTCCTGGGGGCTACCGAGGTAAAATCAGTGTGGACACTCCACTTCTTGCCCACGAATAATCTGGCAGCCGAGCTTACACCCTTCCTCTTTTGCTCGCCTCAAAGCTATTGTAGAGCTGAACTTCCTCGACCTCCCGGCTCGTCTCCGAGCCATCCGCCGAGCTAAGCTCCCCAGCTCTCCCGATCAAACGAGAACGCAGATCCCTAGCGCTTCCTCAATGGCTCCGCGTATCTCGCCAAAGCGAGATAACTGCCGCCCCACGTCCTGCGTCTCACGCTGGCACATCCCCCATTAATGAGCGTATCCCGTCATTAATGGAGGAATCCCATCATTCACGCAGGCGTAACGTGTCACGACCCGAAATTTGGCACGTGACGGCCCTTAAACTACGTAACGTCTCCAGGCGTAACGCAATTCAAGTAAGCCGAAAACCCAGCAATCTAAACCATCAAAAGTAGTAAGTGATAAGAATATTGTTAAAACTTTTGAAATCTCAATCAAAAATCTTTAAAAGTCCAAATTTACTTCCTTTAAAAGGAAGCATCTCCTTTGTAAAAACTAGCCCCAAAAAGGGTACAACATAAAATATAAGTAAAGCATCCCCAACGGGAGCAAATCCACGTCTAAAGGCGGAAAACAACCACCGCAATAGATATACGACGCTGTAGTGAAGAAAAAGACGATATAAAGTGAAACAACATGAAAGACCTCCAAAGTCACTAATAATATACAATATCGTCCTCACAACTCGTCTCTAAGTTAATATATGAAGTAGTAGATGGAGAGTACTAGATACAACGAATATACAAATGAGCATCATCGGATAACCACAAAACCCACCTGGCAAAACTGCACACAGTCAGCCGTAGCGGTATCTGCTGCAAAGATGATACGATAAGATGAAACCCTGCCGCTACCACAATGAGGGACACCTGCAAAATACTATGGCACAACGGGGGTGAGTTGCCAACTCGTGAATAGTATATAACATATACAGGTAATCGCAAGTATGCACGTACTGCGATAATCTATCACATGCAAGTTGATAGCAATAAATAGCAATATGTATATGTTACAGTCATGAAAGGTACTCTATCAGGTACTACTAATACATGAAGCAATGCATATCACATAACTGCTGAGTATGGGATAAAACATATCCTGTAAATCTCATGGAACCTGAGTGTCCAAAATCGACACCCGAAAACATCATGAAAACTGATGTCCAACATCGACACGTAAATACTTATATATAGGGCTCTGTCAGTCCGGATCGGCCCTTTGGCTTGGTCATTCCGGATCGGCCCAGATGTCCACGTATCATACGTCTCACGGAACCTAAGTGTCCAACTCCGACACTCGCAATCCACTTATCATATCATTTTTCTAACACAAGTCTCAGAACCGAGAAATCTCAGGATGGATGCATCGAAATATCAAGTAAAGAATAAGAATACTTGCATAGATCATTATGATGATATATAAAACACACACACACACATATCAGCGTCCCATACCACTGATATATATACATATATAACAGCGTCCCATACCACTGATATATATCATCAAGAGTAAAACATCCAGAAAACATCATATGAAATCCGTATCTCAATGCGTAAATCCATGAAATATAATATATGCAACATAAAACAGTAATATGAGCATATAAAGGAAAAACCGCTATTTAAATGCAACAAGTTATTAAATATATCATGCGGTTCCTAATTTCCTCCAAAGTCCAATGCAACATCATATAAAGGTGAAAATGTAGCTATAGCAAGGTATGTATGTAACCATGTCGGTATAGCAAGATATGTGTATCTATATGTAAGCATGTGTGTATGATACATTCTATATGCGCAATAGCATAAGAATCAATGTCTCCGTCTCGATGACAATACAATACCACATAGGGGTATATGTAGCTCTAGCAAGGTAAGTGGGTGTACATGTAAGTATATATGCATGATGTATATATAGCTATAACCAGGTAAGTGGGTGTACATGTAAGTATGTATGCATGATGTACATGTTGCTGTAGCCAGATATGTGTCTATACCTGTCAATAATGATATAATACGCTCTACTTATATGTGTAATCATGTAGGCATAGCAAGACATATGTGTAAGCATGTAGGTATACAGGTATGCTATATCTCATATGCACCATAAAAATACGGATTGTGTCTCAATGTCCCTAACCAATACAATATCACGTATGTATATATGTTGTGCGTGCCATGACAATTATTGATGGTGTGGGTGTAGTATACAATTAGTGCTTGTGCAACATGAACCGTCAATAATAGTGCATTGTTCAATGGGTACATGTCCAGACACAACAAGTAACAATATGCAATAAAGTTCATGCACAATCTTTATATGCGCAATATACTTAATATCAAGAATCATATCATTTAATCTAGCCCTGATGCATAACGTCATGCAAGAGATTACCCTGTAGATGTTAAATATACTCACAGATGATCTTGGTCTAAGTAAAGCCAACCACTCGCTTTCCCTTCTTCGCAACATCCGAAGTCCCCGCCTGCGACCCTAAGATCATATAACAACATAACAAGTTTATATTAGCAATCGACCAATAACACGTATAAGTTACGTTTGACAGACGCACCAACTCCAAACAAACTCTCAAGTGTTCTTCTAGTGGCTAACGTGTGTAGCGACACTACGAAACCAACCCAAGAGCAAACCTACACAAGAACACGAACCGTGTCGGATAACGTAACGCACGTAGCCGAAACACTAGAAACAAGCAAAGTGATCCCGGATTTTGCTACACAAATAATTTGTAAAAGTTGCAAGTTCCATAAGACCACATACAACCCCAGGGACCCTATGCCCAAAACACAACCCCCAGCCCCTACTTTGGCCACAAATTACGGCCAGAACCAATAAATCTGCGGCTTAAAGTTAAGTGAATGGGCTCAAGTTTTTAGGGTAGATTCTAGGTCACAACACTTGGTCATTGTGATGGGAAATTTTCCAACAAACATCTGGTTTGATAGCAGATTCATCCGAGACCCAAAACTATACTAAAATACGACATGTGCACTAAAACGAAACTTTACGCGTTCTAAACTGAAACGAATAAGCTACGCAACATTAAAAACACCTACTTAACAGATGAGATCATTACCTATTCACACAAGCTCAAATATCCTAACTTTCTAAGCTCCAAGTGATCTTAGAGGCAAAACAAGACTTGGGATGTGATTTGGGTGAGATTTATGAAGTTTAATGAAGGTTTTGTGATGAAAATGTGAGGGTTCAGTTTGAGGGTTGAGGGTAAAGAGAAATAATTGAGAAAGAGATAGAGTGAGAGAGAATGAGAGTGAATGAGTGAGTGAGATGATAAGGATGAGAGGGGGTGAGTGTAAGGTGAGTGCATCCTTACACTTACTCTCTCCCTCTCCTCAACTAGTGCTTGCAAGCTTATCCCATGAGTCACTTGTCACCTTCTTATCCAAAACAAAACTCAAGGAAATATCTTCTCACAAATATCTAGGGTTAGAGTTTAAACAAGCAAGGATTAGGTTAAAGGTTGTCATGGTCACTAAACAAGATTAATACTAACTAACCCTCACATTAATATACACAAGTGTGTGCATGGCATAACAAATAATAATAAAATATTAATAAATTGTTATAAAATGTGAGGAAACCAATTTGGTAAACTTTTTGCAGAAAATCCGCATTATCGCTTAATTAACACTAATTACATTCTAAGGTGTTACATAACGTCAGGAGCATAACTGACGGCGAAGATCTCGCATCTGCTCGCTCCATGCGACCACTATAAAAACTCCTCTCAGACGACCCAGGTAACGCAATTTTGATTCCAATAAGCCACTACTCTGCCCATATTTCTCTGCTCTAACTTGATCGTCGGAGAGTTCTACGGTGGTCACCCGCTCCGGGACTTACTTGCAGATAGCTCGGTTTCCACCTCAAACTCAACCCATTGAGATCCACACACTCAAGGAGACAACATTCAACTCAAATCTCAACCGTTCAACAACGCTCGCTACAAATCGACGGAAGATGGTATTTGAAAAAGATCATACCCTCCACCATATGCGTTACATGTGGGGTCAAAGTCAAGTTCACTGCAAATGGATGAGATCATGCGTATGGACGTGATCATGCACGTGATCATGCGTATGGATACATTATTAGAGATCTTTTTTTATGTTTATTATGTGCATAAGGCGGATGCGTTTTTTTAACTTATCGTTTTAGGCCGCAATTAATTCACTGGTTATCGATGTGACTTTTAATTCAGTGGGTCCCATACAACATGAGGGTAAATCAGAAAATAGGCTTAAAATCATCAATCAAGTTACTAAATAAATTTTTTTTAATGCCAATCGGTAGTTAACTAAATGATCCAAGATGTTTTAACTCGTGGACGCGGATATATATACTCGTGACTCAACTGATGCTCAGACTTCTTTCTCCCTGTGATCAATAACAAAATCATGATATTTTCCTAGGGATTTGGATCTCCTTTACTTGGCAAAGTAAATATTCTCACAACATTTTTAGTAATAGAGTATGATTGTTTCGCTGAGTAAGGCTTTTTTGAGTTGTTATGATCTTCTATGAAAGTTTCTAAACCGCTTCATATATACTTTAGCTATGAGAATAATGGAGGAAAACTGCCATAGGAAGGAATTAACACATGATTTATAACTTAGGCTAGCGGATTTTCTTTTTATTTACCTCTCCTTAAACTTTTAAACTAAGTATGAGTTAGAAGCTTGTAAACATAGAGATCAAATTTAACTATAGGTTTCAATATAATCCTCCGAAAATATCATATCTGCATTAGACACATGTTTGATAGATAATCTTATTTTATCCGCCATTTGTTGCCATCAATGATTTATGTCCAACCATAGCAATTATAATGGTGGTTGCTGCAACAGCCAGATCTCAACTAGATCTGTTACGAGCATAAAATTTTCGATTAATGGCACGTATATGAGAGGTCGTTAACATTGCCAATTAGTGTGTAGGACACGTAACAGCAGATAGAGAGAGACTGGAATGATTATCCGATTGCGCCATTGTTCGTCTTTTTATGGTTTTACGATATTCATATCCACCGTTGAGAAAGTGAACATACGTCTCTCTAAAGTTGGATCAAGAGGAAGGAGAGAATGATCCTCCCTACTAAGACGTGGTCCCCTCGTAGTAAACAAGTATGAAAAATATAGAAACTTGAATTGATCATATTAAATCACGAAATTACACGTGATGCAACCGATTTACAACAACCGGGAATGATCATAACTTGATCATCAGCCGAAGGGTGGAGACTGTAGTAAAATATTTGAAGTAGAGCAAACAAATTCATCGTTACCTCGGAGATTTGCCGGAGATCCTAAATTGTCATTATAAGTGGCTGTAAGAATCGTAAGATAAAAGGGATAAATTTTTTTGATTGATTGGAGGGGGATCCCTTCTTCTTCGTCCTGAACTCTGGCTGTTATAGAACCGGGGTTCGTTGGATTCTCTTCAATTCGGATATTAATTACGCGCTTGTTTTGGTTCTTAAGTCGCACAATTTCTAGATTTCTTTCTTTACCGGCCCTAACGGAAAATATACGCATATATTGGAGCCGGATCTTTAGATAAGCCACATGGTTTTTATTCAGCCAGCCTTTTAAGGGCCGAATTATTTTTTACACAAACAAGTGGATTCGTTACAAACAGCTAATCCCCTAGATTTTCGTAGGCTTTAACTTATAATTTGCTAAAATTTTCCAAGATTCTTGCAAGTATCATTCCGTTCCGTGCTTGCTTCAAGCGAAAGTCATAATCTTTCAGATTTCCAAATCGGCCCTTATCAAAAAAGCACACATCTGATTATATCTCCTAAGCCGAATCTTAATTCAAATCAGTTCGTTCATGGGCCGAATCATAAATGGGCATCAGTCTCTCATTCAGTTTTAAATTTGTTTATTGCACAAACAGCCATGAGCTGCTCTACTCATTAAGAGATAGCTGGAGCAGGGGTCATGTTGCCAGGGATGATAACTTGGATTGCTATGCGGTTGGAGCTTGAGTGGAACTTGAAATTAAGTTCGAAATGCGATGATAGATGCATCGTTTTATCTGTGGTTGAGTATAACCTACCGATGTGGAACTTGAAGTAATTTGTTATGCTGGGAAAATATTCTTTATAAACTGTATATTTTTACAGGAATAATTGAATTTAATCTTTGCTCGATTTAGGTTTTCGATGGAAGCACCTGTCGCCATTAAAGAAGCGGTTTCTCAGTTTAGAGCAAAAGAGATGAGAGGCATTCTTCTTTCCCTCGATCCGCAGTTACGTGGCCGGGGGTTTGAATTTTATGAGATTGTCAGGTATTGCAAGGTTCAGCTTGTATCTACGAAGCAAATGAAATTTTCGCTCATTCCATAATTTGGGGTAAAAGATAAAAGGAACCCTATCCTGAATGTGGAATGTATTCAAAGTTATTTAAGCCCATTTAATTATCATATCGGTATCGATGAAACCTAAAGTTTAATTAGTTAACTATAGAGTCTATTGTCAAATAAGCTAGTAATTCAAATCACCAAGTATAACAATTATATATATGAAGCATGCATATCAATTATTTCAAACATACACAGGGAGCTAGCGCTCTTATTCTAGTTCATAACTTGCCTCGGGCATTACACAATGATTATTTTTTTAAATCCTCAACACAAAGCATATATAGATGTGGCAGATATAGATCCAGGATAGATCAATGGTAGAGCTCGATGATGCAGCGGGAACCAAGGGCTGGGATTATATTGTAAGCTTTGAAGCCAGCTTCAGCGAAGATCTTCTTCCATTCTTTCTCTATTCTCTGTCTTCCAGTCACGTGGACCATCATCTCAAGATCGATGTAGATCTAGGCTTCGGTGTGTTTTGGATGCACATCGTCGGGGCTGAGATCGATGTAGATCTAGGCTTCGGTGTGTTTTGGATGCACATCGTCGGGGCTGACATCGAGAACTTTCTCCATTATTATCACTTTCCCTCCGTTTTCTTTAGTTGGAATGGCCGCTTTGCAATTTTTGAGTATCTTCACGCATTCTTCATCGTTCCATGTCATCAGTACCCACTGCAAAACAAATATTCAACCATTAAAAAGATTGTCGACAGATAATCATTCATTTAGGAGTAGAGCGTTGGGCCATATTTGGATACGGAGTTAGGATAACTATAGTTTATTTTTAAATAGAGGCAAGAGGTACGCAAACTCCAAACATAAAGTTTAGATAACTTAGATCATATAGGAATTGAGATAACAGAAGTTATCACAACTCCAAAACGATTGTTAAGCAGGGGTAAAGTTAGGATTTTGGAGCAAAGTTTTTCTCACCCTATGAAACACCAGTTTAGAAAGCTTAACTCCATTCCCAAACAGGGGCCTTAGTCCTTAACCCTCAACATTTTTTTGAAATTCTAACAATCGGTTAAGCATTTTAGGCTGGATAAGAATTTAGGTGGCTTTGATGCTCATTTAGAGCACTTTATACCACCCCTCCACAAAACCTTGAATTTTAAGATGTTAAGGAAATATTTTTGTATTTTGAGCAACTTAATTTTGATTAATCGTAACTGATAGCAACCCTTGCATGCAAAATATACCTTAAGAATCAGCGCGTCGGCGCTCGGGATGCTCTCAAACATATCCCCGGCAACATACTCAACATCACCGTTCTTTTCCACCTTCTCCACCACATGCGGCAGATCGAGCACTTTACACTCGATCCCCGGAAACGCCTCCTTTATGGTCTTGGCAATCTTCCCTTTCCCTCCTGCAACTTCCATGAGAGTCTTCACCCCTTCAAACTGATCCCTGCAGTCTTCGATGATCACCTTTGCCACCGTCACCGAATCGCTGTCCAACCCCTCCAGCATGGCCTTCAGCAGGTCCGGCATCCTCTCCGTCGCCTCCCAGAAGTAAACCCCGTGAAACAACTCGAAGGGCGTCGACGGCGCGTTCTCGTTCTTCAACCACTCGCTCACGGACGTCCATGGGACGATGATGGAGTTGTGCATGGCTAACTCGATGAAGGGCGCGATGGACGCGCCCTTTTCGGCGGCTAGGACGGTGGAGTTCGGTGTGAGGGCGTAAACGTAGGGCTCGGGCTCGGCGAAGAAGTTGTTGTGGGCCAAGAGGCGCATGAGGCGATGGAGGTAGGGGGTTCGGCAGGCGGGGATGGAGAGCACGGAGGCGAGCTCGGCAAGAGCGATGGGCTTGCCGTGGTTGTGAATGGCGTCAGCAATGCCGAGTTCGACGGCAACTTTGAGGGAGAAGGAGTTCATGAAGCCGAAGAGCTGGCTCCATAGGTGAGTTTGGGCATCTAGGATCTCTTTTGATGTTACTGCACTGCTCCCAGCCATTGTTTACTGACGAGTTTGTTTATATGGTGCAATGCTTTATGAGTTCTCTGAGACGCAAATTTATATGGGGATTTAATTTTGATGAAAGGATAGGGGTACTGTGAGTCTCATTTCTCTGTCGGCATGCTTATTTAAAAATAGCACGCTTAATTATTTGATTTGATTTGATTGTAGCCCTGAGAAAATGACTAAATAATGTTTGGTTATTCTAAGCCATCATATTTCAAAATTATAAAAAATGGCAATACCCTGAATCCTCGCTTATTTTTGTCTAAAATGCAGAAAAAACATATAAGCTTGAAAAACATGCATGCGCTTTATTGCTAAAACCCTAACGGTGTTAGTTTTTCCATGCCAAAAATGTATACCTCTTTTATGGTTCACGTACATTTAAATTGTTCCAAAGACTGTTAGCTAACCGCCAGAGCATTTTTGCATCAGATGAGATGAGATGAGATAAGATGCAGATCTCAATACTGTATATTTTTACCTGAGAGTCTCTCTTTAATCTCTCTCTCTCTCTCTCTCTCTCTCTCTCATCCTATACTAGTTACCTCAAAACCTGGATAGAGTGAAGTATATATATCCGTCTGCTATCCAAAAGATAGACAAAATGTAGATCCTTCATATTCAGCGTTTATACTAATATCTGTATAGCGTGAACTCTTTCCAATTATTTTTGGATAGGCATAGAATATGATTGAAATAAATAGAAGAAGTAAGTACAAATCTTTCTTTGTATTTCACAGTTGTAGATAGATTAAAAATGCATATGATAAGTACACTTATGTGAACAAATTTGCTGAAAGGCTCTGCTATAAAATTATGTGTCTAGCCCATTCCATGATGTAAGATCCATCTACTTTATGATTATTGCAATCCACCATATGTCTTTACTTATCATGTATTTTCACCTGTCATGAATTAGTTTATATATAATAAAACACATGAATCTTTAGTATTTTTAAATAAGATTCCCTAAAACTTCATAATTTCAAATAAGACCCAAATCTTTTAAGTTACCTAAAATAAGACCCTTATTAGTTAAATATTGATTAATCAGCCTAATTAGGTTGCTAAATACCTGATCTATCCTTAACAACCTAATCAACCCTTAGTCCATCCTTGCATAGTCTATTTCGTCCTCTGTGGGAAAAAATAATTGTTCGTTTTTCATGAAGGCGGTTTTGAATGGTTTAAATGAATTATAATTATAGGTGGGTGCAATTCTAATGGAGATTTGAAAAGAAATAGAAGAATGGTATGGACTGATATGGAAGAAGAAGACAACGATAAAATGATCATTTTAACTGGAATTTGGATGAAAAACTAACCCAATTTAGACAAATTAAAGGATTTGGGGGTCTAATTTAAAAATATGAAAGTTTTGGGGTTGAATATAGAAAAAAATACCCTCAAATTAAAGCAACAACAGACTTTGTTGATGAAACATTCCATTCTCCACTGGATCGGCTGATGGATACATGCAGTTATCGGAAATGAAAATTGCTTTTCGTAGTTGATAAAATTCTGATACAGCTATTGAGTCAATTTGGATTATTCGTATCTGTTAACAATTCTCGCTACCATGATATGTATAATTTTTTTTTAAAAAAAGGAATTGCTTATAAGCCAATAGCACAAAATGGTATCAAACATTAGGCGCTCATCTTTACTGTTACAACTAGCGAAATCCATGCCATAACACGTATGATCATAAAAAGTTTTGCGGTGATTAAACTTTCTGATATGACTAAATTTCCAAAAATCTATTTTGCAGGGCGTATTTCTACGGTGACTAAACCACAACATTGTAATACAACGTATTTACGACTCATTTTTCATTGATAAATGACACATATCTACTAAAGATTACTTGTCACTCTTTAGCTTTTAGTTGAGTGTTGTTAAGAATAAATTGAAAAATAATTACTAAATCACTAAATTTGCGGGGATAAAAATGGACTAGGAATATTTAATATTTTATTGAGTAAGCATTTGGGTTGAATCTTAATGTATCCATAATTTTCGACATTAAAGTTAAACATAAGTTACATTTTTCGAAATTAAAATTAAACATTCGTTATAACTTTCTATTTTCTATTTTATTAAAGTGCATAACAGATGTTAATACGATCTTGAGATTCCTGCTCAAATGATATTACACAATATCAATCCATTAACTTATATCTCAAAATTTCAATTTTCTAGCTAATCTTGGTTAGGTTTAGTTTTAAATAAAAATGTAACTAGAGAGACAAAACATGAGATTAAAATTTTCAATATATCAACCGTGTAAATGAAGTTTTAAGACATTCAACAAATGCATAGCAACTAATTAGAAAAGATTTTGATTTTTCCATGTTGCTAAAACTAAAATAGTGAGTATATATTAGTAATTTTTTTGACTGCTACAACCATCAATAAAATCATAAGACTAAACCACTATAATTGATGAAAAATGTAAAAAAAGAATGGGGAAAAGGGACATCATTTTCGAAGTTCTAGAGGCCAAACAATTCTACAAAATACGCCTTATTACATTAATACAATGTGTATTGTGTAGTAATGATTAACAAAATTAGATTTTGTTTTGTTGTAATGAAATTAGAAATTTAATATGAAAAACCTAAGAGCTTAGGATGGCTCATTGAAGAGGCTGAAATGTATAATGCCATAAAAAATTAAAATGAAATAATTTTTTTTTAAAAATGCAACAAAAATAAAGAGGAGACTCAAGAACCCTCAAGTATCGCTCCTAATCAAAGGCAATTTTGGAAAAGTCAAAAATAGTGTCTTTGTTTTTTAGCCAAAAGATCCTCTTTTGGCAAAAGATTCTCTTCTTCACTTTTCTTTGTATAAGTATGAAAATAGAAACTTGAAGTACTTAATGATGTCATTAATTTGTTAATTAAAAAATTGAAAAAATAACAAAATTATTATAGCCAAAGTTGAGAGTAGGACATGTCCATCCCATCCATCCTTTTTATTCCTTCTAGGTAACCGAAAACAAAAATAAGTTAAAAAAAATTCAATAATCCCCTCTCTTTCCTTTAACACACTTTTCCTCTCATTCTTCAAAGAGGTCAAAGAGGCATATGTTACAAATTTAAACATGAACTTTTATATGTTTATTATTTTATATAACTCATAAATTTCTCAATTCTAAAATTACCATTAACCGCATTCATTTAATTTAAACTCAGAAAAACTATAGGAAGAATTAAAAATTTCCATGTGTCTTCATTGTTATGTATATGAGTTGTTCAAAATATCATGTGCAAAATACTAGTATATTTAACTGTACAATAACTAACTATTGATTAAAGGTTATTTTATAGAAAGCCCCAGCAATAGTCAGATATTTACAAAAAAACCTCTAGTTTAGATAATTACAAAAAGCCCCCTAGAAGTTTTAAATTCCACATAAAAGCCTCCTTTGTCGGTTTTTATCCATCAGTTTTATTTTTTCCTATTCCTAAATCCTTAAAAAAGTTAATCAATAAAATTTAATTAACTAAATCCTTAACTTAATTAATAAATTTTAACCCCTACCAAACCATAACCCTAATGGCCTTGCCCTATCCATCCTTGACTTCGCCGTCGCCGACACCCCGACTTCCTCCCTCAGCCTCCCTCTCCTCTCCTCCCTGATTATCATCCATCACCCCTTCCTCTCCTCCATGACCATCTTCTTCATCTCACATCCCCTCCCCGATCACCACCATATTCTTCATTCCACATCTCTTCCTCAATCATCACCATCCTCTATTACCCCATCATCATCTTTATCCCGCACCCTCTACTTAATCACCACCACCATCACCATCAGTATCATCATCTTCTTCCCCTTCTTTCTTAACCTCTGCTCAATCTCTCCCTTCTTCCTCGACCTCTGCTCAACCACCTCCTTCCTTAATCGACCTCCTCTCGTGCATCTTCTCCTCCATCCTAAACCTAACCCCTAAGTTTAACCCACTACTACAATATGGGGTTGCCCCTACGGATGATTAAATCCGTAGGGGTAGATTTTTCTTGCCCCTACGGACTAAATCTTAGGGCCAAATGGTTGTCCCTACGGTGCCCGATATTTTAATTTAAAAATATTAAATCGTAATTTGTTGTTTGGCCCTACGGAGCCGCAAACCAATAACCTACGGTTATGTCCGTAGGGGCATCTAAATGGGAATTTAATAAAAAAAAGGCACAGAAATGCCCTACGCCTCGATCTCTTTCCCTCTCGTTCCCAAAATTTTCTCTCGTTCCCGCGTCTCCAATTTTCTCTTCGTCGCCACCGCGCGCCCTCCGTTCTCAGCCTGCCACCGCCCTCCGTTCTCGGCCCGCCACCGCCCTCGTTCTTCCTCGTCGAGCTCCTCATCGTCGATTGCGTGCGTCGTCGACTGCCAAGCGTCTCCGTCGTCTCCTCCACCGTCTACAGGTAAGTAAATCTCCAATTAAACATAATTGTGATGATGTTAGGGCTAGGGTTCAGGGTTCGGGTAGGGATGAGGGTTAGGGTTAAGCATCGGGTTCAGTTTATGTTAGGGTTAGGGTTAGGGTTGGGGCTCGGCTGGGGCTGGGGTTGGGGTTGGGGTTGGGGCTGGGGCTGAGGCTGGGGTTAGGGTTGGGGCTGGGGCTGAGGCTGGGGTTAGGGTTAGGTTGGGGCTGGGCTGGGGCTGGGGTTAGGGTTAGGTTGGGGTTGGGGTTGGGGTAGGGCTAGGCTAGGCTGGGGCTGGGGTTAGGATTAGGTTGGGGTTGGGGTTTGCTGTATTTGGCAAAGCTGAGAGGAATTTCCAGCAATTTTAGCCTAGTTTGATTACTAAAATTATTGTTGATCGAGAAAATCTTAGGTCCTTCTAATCAGACATTGTTTGTTACTGTATGTCAACGAGTACTGATAAAAGAAAAAACCGATTTCAAGTGGAAACTAGGTATGTACAATATTCTAATATAAAAATTAAGAAATCCCTTTTATTTAAATATAAAGCATATGTTTCATGTTAACAATAGGAGTTTGACAAATCAAGCATGGTTAATTATATACGGATCTATGTTTATAATTATGAAAAAGAGTATCAACTTAGAACTATCATACTATCATGTTGATCTGCATGGTGATCTGATGAATGTGTCTAAATTTTATGCCATCTCCTAGAAATACCTTGATGCATTGTATCGATAAATTTCAGGTTAATTAGTTAATTAGGCATATGAATTGTTATATTATAGGTGAGCCGAATATCAAGAAATTGTAGGATTACTGGATTTATGAGTTTTGATAAACATTGATTTGATAAAAAAAATGGTAATTTGTAATATCTTAGTTTTTCCCAAGTTAGGGTTTCTATTTAATTAATGATGGGTGCATTATTTAGGACATTCATTTACTATCTAAAATATTAGTTTACTTAAAGACATACTCATGGGTGAGGCATATATTTAGTTACATGCGGAACATTTCCATATTATTGCATTTTTCTCTAATATGAATTGTGCATGTCTATTGATCTAAAGAGTACTGATTTATATTTGTCATAACAAGAACATTGACATTACTTTTTAAAATTCTTCCATATCTACGAGCCAAGTTGATAATTCTCTTAATTAACTTCATGTGCATGTTTCAATGATGAAGCTAGGATTTGGGGTCAGGTGAGGCTAGAATCTAAATCATTGGAAACTAATTTTGCATGTGTTTCGCACGTTTGCATATATAATTTCTGTTTTATGTGTATATATACGTATATGAGCGAGTTGGCTGTGTTGGGGTTGGATTTTTTTTCTGTTGTAGGGAGGGAGACGGTTAAGTTGTGTGTGTGAGAGAGAGAGAGAGATTACTTATAGCGGGTTTGTGTTTCTCAAGTTCTCGATCTTTTTTTGCGGTATCTTATGGATGATCACAACTTGATCTACACATCTTACATAAGATATGTATAGAAAAACACGTTGTTTGAAAGTACTTTACATGTTCAAAACGGTCTTTTAATTCTATAAATATTACACTTCTGAAATTAGTCCACGTATTTATGTACATATTAGAGAATTAATAATACATAACCTGTGAATTCTTATTTCAAGACTATTTGTTTATTATGAACCTAATAAACTGCCTAATTAGTATGGTTCTATTATTAATTTGCAGGATCGCTATATCTGTGCAATTATGAACACATTTTCAGATGTGCCGCCAGGGTTCCACTTATACCCTACCGGAGAAGAACTCGTTGGTTACTACTTAAGAAAGAAAGTAGCTTCCAAAAGAATTGACCTAAATGTCATAAGAGATGTAGATTTGTACAAGATTGAGCCATGGGATCTTCAAGGTGACGTATATGATTGATTTCCTATTATTTCTTGTCCCGTTACATGGGTTACCCATTGACTAGTTTACTCAAGCAGAATATTGTAGGATAGCGGCAGAAGAACAAAGTGAATGTCACTTTTTTAGCCATAAAGATAAGAAATATCCAACGGGGACTCACTCGAATAGAGCAACAAAAACTGGTTTTTGGAAAGCAACAGGAAGGGATAAACCAATATACTCGAAACACAATTTGATTGGAATGAGAAAGACCTTGATCTATTATATCGGTAGAGCACCAAATGGGAAAAAGATGGATTGGATTATGCATGAGTATCGACTTGAATCAAATGAAAATGGTGCTCCTCAGGCAAGCATTAACTTTTATTTTGTTGATTTTTCTATCTTATATATTGATCATACCAATTATCTTTCTTGTTAATTTACACAAATAAAATGGAATAGAAAAGTAATTCAAAGCCAACATTTTGTGTTGTCTTGGGGTATCTCCTATATTGAAGAATGATGATTCATGGTGAATTTGATTTGTCATATCGCCTTTAATTAATCTTAGAAAATCAGTACAATCTCTCTCGGGCCAAAAGGTTGCCCCTACGGTCCTTACATATTAATTTAAAAAATATTAAATCGTAAATTATTGTTTACCCCTACGGAGCCGCAAAGCATATACACGGATTTTCTCCTTTGTCAGTAACCATCCCGTTTTAAGATTTCTCAATATAGTCATCATTACCTACAATTTATATGATACAGTCTAACATGGCCCATGAGTACGTCAGGGTTAAGGACCGGATGTATGTGAATTGGCAACAATGTATGCAACCTAAGTTTGTCACTGGAGTTTCTGCTTTCATTGAATTTGCACGCGCACATAATAAGAAGGAGAAGACAGTAATGTAGCAGAAGAAGAAGGAGAAGACAGTAATGTGGCAGAAGAAGAAGTAAATGAGATTCCTTGTTCTCCATTTCAGCATCAATATTCTGATATGAACTGATGATGGCTTTCACATTGGTTTTTTCTTTTAGTGACTTCTTAGTGTCCAATGGAAAGTATACATCAGATTTGTGCAGGTCAGGTTCTTCTATGACTTTCAAGAGTTTCAACTGATTCTGTAAATTACACCCTTATTGGGTGATACTTTTACCACTTCTCACTGCAGGTGCGCTCTCTAATATCCATTTTGAATGTAATATTATAGATATTCATGCCCGTTTATGTCAAAATTACTTATATTGTCAATGTTTGATTGTCTAGTTGTTGGTGATGCGTCCATATCAGGGACAGAGGCCACTCCCGCTCCTCCAGGTATGTTTATATATTATATAGTACATGTATATTGATTTAGAATGCTATATCATAAATATACACACATTCCTTTTGCTCTTACTTAGATAGTAATTTTTATTATTGTCTAACTGTAGGTGGTGACAGTAGTTGACAATAAAATTTGTCATCCTAGAAACTATGATTTTTATATGTGCTCGCATGCGGGAATGATTGTAAGTCGTGGACCTGTACAATAAATTCTTATTTGGTATTTGTTTGAAATCAAATTGAATACTATATAATTGATAAGTTTGTTATATTTGTATTTAGTTTGGAATTAACACAATATTTATTCACGCAGCATGCACTTATGAGAAATAGGGCACCACACGTCCAACTCATTATCATGTGCTGCTTGATGAGATTAGATTTGCGCCTGATGATCTACAAGAGCTTGTTCACTCGCTGTCTTATGTGTAAGCAGCGCTATATGCAAGTTTATCTTGTTAATATGTATCTACTGAAATTAATTAATATTATTCAAATTTTGATACATTCAGATACCAGAGGAGCACATCTGCTATCTTTGTAGGTAAGGCTTTGAATTTGTTGATTTTGGTATTTCTTGTCAATTTTATAGACCGGTATGTACTAAATATAATGTTCTGACAGTTGCTAGGGGGAAGGCAGCATTCCCCCTCTTTTTACCCTTGATTATCGCTATACCGGTCCTCATGCCGAGAGGTTCAGCCGGTATATGGGGGATGAGAGCCGGCTCGTGAAGAATTATCCACTTCACGTTGAGTAGGGAGAGCAGCACCGACGCTCATTCGCCCTCTTCTTTGATCAGGCTTGGGTATTAATATATATTTTCATTTATGATATAATACAATATTAAGAGTTATTTTCTAATATACTTTATATTAAGAGTTATTTTCTAATATTGCAGACAGCTCAGACTTTGGCCCAAGGTGGTACACCGAGCGTGCTTTCCGCATATCTTGCGCCTCCACGGCACCTCGACAGATCCCGCCACGGGCGAGCTTCGATATCCCGACATCGCTACCCAGAAGTATTGCGTAAGTGTTAATATTTTTTCTACCCAAATTTGAAATTTTAGTTTTGGAAGGTTCAAGTTTCAATTTTATACTTATACTTTACTGCTTGAGTAGGCCGAGGCCTCGGGGATCGATTTTACCGGACAGAGCGATCCGAGGTTGCTGACCCCAGTTCTGGACGCCGCACATGGAGGGCACCACAGACTCCCGCTCGCGCCGAATTGCAGAGTTTATTGACCGAGGAGCAGGCGCGTGTTATTCTATCGTTATTCAGAGGTGGAGCTGGACCGAGCCAGGGTAGCTTTTTGGTTCTTATTTTTTGAAACATGTATTTATTTATATCATACATATTGTACTACATTTTGAAACGATATTGATTTATATTTATATCATATTCAGTTTTTGGGTTTCTTTTGTATATTATATGCGTGAGATGTGATTATGAATAATGCGATATATGTTGCGTGATGATTAATTTTATATTTGATTGATATATATATTATTGTGCACGGGGCGGGAAAAAATCAGGCAGCCTATTTTTAAAAAAAAAATACAGATAATGTGTACCTACGGATTAATCCGTAGGTACACATGTTGCCCCTACGGATTAAACCGTAGGGGCACAATATCAGCAGTAACTGATATTTCCTCCCTGATCTCAGTACCAGGGGATTGGGCGTGCCCCTACGGACATGTCCGTAGGGGCGAACAATGGCCCCTACGGCTTTATCCGTAGGGGCAACATATCAGGATTTCTGATATTTTGCCCCTACGGATAGGTACCTACGCAGATATCCTTAGGGCCAAGTACTTGGCCCAACGGATATATCCGTAGGTACAGTTAATATATTTAAAAAAACCGTAAATCAAATAACTTTTTTTACCCTACGGCCTACTCCGTAGGGGAACCTGGCCCTACATAGAACTCTGTAGGGGCAAGATTTTGCCCGTAGGGGCAAGTTCAGGGCTTCAACTTGCACCTGCGGCCTTTGCACCTACGGGGTGTTTTTTTGCCCCTACGTATATATCTGTAGGGGCAGTGGTTTGCCCTTACGGATAAATCCGTAGGGGTAACCCTTATTTGTAGTAGTGACCTTACCCTAATCCTAGCTTCTACGTCGTTGATCTCACCTCACTGCCACCATCATCGCCCCCTTGTTGTAGCCACTCCCTCCTCCCTCGACCTTGCCACCACCGCCCCTACAAGCCCATCCTTCGCCTCCTCTATCCTTTTTTCCCTTTCCCCTTCCTCCGCCCTCACCTCCCATTCTTCTCCCTTGTTGTGGCCCTAGCTTTTCCTTAGACCTTTGCCACTCCTCCATGGCCCTCCATCTCCTTCTCCACCACCGCTCCCCTCCTGTGCCCTCCACTTTCTCTTCTTCCTTAAATCCTTCCCTCACCTCTACCACGACGACCTATTTAACGTCCACATCCGTGTCTTCTCCTTCGCCTCCCAAAGACCCCATTTTCGACATCCACGAGCTCCCTGGCCGCACCCGTCTCGTCACTGGCTGCATCATTTTAAAATTTATAAATATTATTTTATAATTAAAATATGGATATTATGAGTTTACAAAAATAATATCATGTATGGATTTTGGGTTTTCAGATTGGTATCCGTAAAAATATAATTATTTTGGAAAAAATGAAAAATATGAAATATTTTTAAGATGGCATGTATTTTGTTTTAAGACAAGATATGTGATTTAAATGAATTGTGCATGTTCTATATGGTTTTTTGAGAGTGAGTTAGGGGGGATATGTCAGCTTATCTTATACCTCATGCATACCACACCACCACACAAATATCCTAACAAAATATTATATGTGTATGTCATACACACTCTCTTCTTCTCATTATCCTATACACAAATATCTCCATTTCTCAATTATCTCTAACATCTTCAAACTTTCACCCAAACCTTATCTTTCCTTCAACAAATCAAAATAGATCTTGATGGTTCCTTCACATAAATGGATCAAGACATCAAGCTAGGCCCATATCACTGTAAAGATCTTCACCAAGTCATCTCATGAGTTGAATCCCTCTCTTTAATATCCTAGGAAGGTAAAGATCCCTTCTTTGATATGTCTTTATAAATCTTTCCTTATTTACTTAGTGTTTCTAGCATAAAGTCTTAGTTTTGTTGGTTTAGAACTTTCAAGTTTAAGTTTTGAATATGTTTTGAGTTTTAGAACATGATTTTCAAGAGTTTTTGATATTAGATTTCAATTTGGCACAACTAAGGATCTCTCAAAAATATTTTGCATATAAATTAGACCTATTTAGACCACCAGGAGACCACACCAATTGCATCAGATCCTGACTCCCTGTTCTGGCCATAAATTGCGGTCGAATGGAATTTTTGTCGGCCCCGCTTTTGAGTTAGATGTTGTGTTATGGTCGGTAGGTGTTTTACATTATATACAAGTTTATTTTATATGCTAATTTGCCTTAGATTCCCTAAGTCGAAATTTGGGAGTATTTTGACTTGGTTTTGGCGATATTTTCCGATATTTGAAACTTGGATTTCGTATTTTATGTCTTGACTCAGTCGTTCGACGTTCGTACGTCGACGTCGAGGGTATTTGATCGTTTTTAGCGTATATTGGCCATAAGTTCTAACTTATGCATGCTTCGCTCGTTTTATCGTCACTACTATAATAAGGGGTTGCCCCTATGGATAAAGGTATCCGTAGGGCAAACTTTTATTGCCCCTACGAATTAATCTGTAGGTCCCCATGGTTGCCCCTACGATGCCCTACCAATTAATTTAAAAATATTAAAACATAATTTGTTATTTGGCCTTACGGAGCCGCAAACAAAGGCCCTATGGATTAATCCGTAGGGGCAATATATTGGATATTTATAACAAAATAAAGTGCAGAAATTTTCTCGTTCTCACAATTTCCTCGATCCCACTCTCCCGTGCATGCCTCGTCGCCACCGCGCGCGCCTTGTCGCCACCGCACTCCCGCATGCGCCTCGTCGTCCCCGACATCACCGTCGACTTCCTCATCGACGTTAGGAACTCTCTCGTCGCCGATTGTGTTGTCGACCGACCATCTCCGGTCTCCTCCACCTCGGGACAGTACAATCGCCGGCTTAATGTTAGTAAATTTCATATTTTAACTTCTAATTATGAATTTATTTGTGTTATTGTTGATTATTGGGTTGCTACTTGGGCTTAGAGTTAGGGTTCGGTCTAGGGTTTAGGCTAGGGTTAGGGTTAGGGTTCAGTGTAGGGTTAGGGTTCGGTTCAGGAATAGGGTTAGAGTTAGGGTTCAGTTTAGGGTTAAGGTTCGGTTCAGTTAGGGTTAGGGTTGGGGTTAGGGTTAATTAGTTGGGGTTAGGGTTAGGGTTGGGGTTCAGTTTAGGGTTAGGGTTGGGTTCAGGGTTAGGGTTACAGGCTAGAGCTAATTTGGGTTAATTAGGTAAAATAGAGTGTATTTGTGTTAGGGTGTTGATTAGGATTAATTGGGTTAGTTAGTGATAATTTGAAGGGTTAGGGTGTTGATTAGTGTTAACTAGGTTAATTTGGGTTAAGTTTGGGTTAATCAGGGATAATTTGTGTTAGAGTAACGATTATGGTTAATTGGGGGTTAATTTGGGTTACTTAGGGTTAGAGTTTAGGATGCACTTTATTCAGCAGAATACTCGATGATAACGTAAACGTACAAGTTTACCGTAAACGCAAGAAAAATTTACCCTAAACTAAAAACTTCGAACGCTTAATAACGAAACGTAAACATAAAACCTATTCAACTTAAATGTTCAAGTTAAAACCAATATATGATACTCGATGATAATATGAAACTTTCATTTTCTTATCGATACTCATATATGAAAATCAAAGCACGACTTAATCCCCGTCTATCGGTTAACATACGTTCGATGTTCGTCGTGACATAGAACTATATGAAGCTTGTTAAATATCGAATGGTATAGTTCGGTACTAACAACCGTCGTGTAGTCTATGTGATGAGAAGATTCAATTGAATGACAACCAATAGATTTATCCAGTGTGGACAAGTTAGGAATGTATAAAGCGAACACCTGCATTCACTTGTGTTTTCATTCGTTTCGAGTTATTTTGGCGGTACTTTTCCGCTGGTTCTCCATGTACAAAGATAGATTAGATGTTAATTTCAACGTTATTTCACAGCTTTGAAATGATTATCTATTTTATTATACTGTACTCGGAGAACAGCGGGGAGGTACTGCCGAAATTTACTCGAAACGGTTGAAAGCACAAGCGAATGTGTGTCTGCTCTATACATTCTTAATGGGATAGAAGCCTTACACCCGACAGCTGAAACACACACATACAATACGAATACACAACAAACGCACACACAACACATACACACTAACAACCCTATACTTAAGCGAAATCATAACTTTGTTTATCGATAATTTATTCTTTTCAACGACAAACGCACACACAAAGCACATACACGGATTTTCTCCTTTGTCAATAACCATCCCGTTCTTAGATTTCTCAATATAGTCATCGATTATAACCTACAATTTATATGTTATACTGTCTAACATGGCCCATGAGTACATCAGAGTTAAGGACTGGATGTATATGGATTGCCAACAATATATGCAACCTAAGTTTGTTGCAGGAGTTGCTGCATTCATTGATTTTGCATGCGCACATAATAAGATCGTGTTAGAGAAGATTCTCTGCCCGTGCGATAGATGTGGGAATAAGTACTGATAGAAGATAGAATTCGCAGAGCTTCATATCGTTAAACATGGTTTTATTAGACTTTATACAACTTGGCTATATCACGGGGAAGGAGAAGAAGAAAATAATGCGGCAGAAGAAGAAGGAGAAGACGGTAATGCAGAAGAAGAAGAAGACGGTAATTTCTTTCCAGGAAAAGAAATGGAGGATATGGTAGAGGCTGCCATAGGTGAATCTATTCGTACCGAAGATGACATTCCTTCCGGTCAAGGACCGCGTGCGGATAAGTATGGAAAGTTCATGAATGATGCTAGAAAACCAATTTATGAGAATGCAAAGTATTCCACCCTCTCATGGTTCGTCCAACTTTTCCAGATTAAGTGCCTAAATGGATCGAGCAATAAGTCATCCACAATGCTTCTTTCGTTCTTGAAAGATTCTATGCCTCCGAAAAATAACGTGCCCGACAATTGGTATGGAGCCCAAAAGATGATTTCTGATTTGGGTCTGAAGTTTAAGAAGATTCAAGCGTGTCCTAAAAATTGCGTGTTGTACCGGAAAGAGAATTCAGATTTGAAAGAATGTCCAACATGCGAAGAGGCCAGGTATAACCCGAAAGATTCTGATAAGAAGCCCGATATACCTGTCAAGATAGCATGATACTTTCCTATAATACAGAGGCTGCAGAGACTATTCAGGTGCAAGAAAACAGCCGAGACAATGATTTGGCATCACCGTGCTCCTCCAAGTGAAGATGGAAAAATGAGTCATCCAAGAGATTCACCGACATGGAAGGATTTTGATAGGAGGCACGAAATATTCAGTAGCAATTCTTGCAATATTAGGCTCGGACTCGCTAGTGATGGCTTCTGCCCATTCAACTATGTAGCTGGAAGCCACAGCACATGGCCCATTGTTAATGATAGTTTATAATCTGTCGCCTTGGTTGGGTATGGATCAATCATACTTTATGATATCTCTTCTTATTGACGGTCCAAACTCACCGGGAAACAAAAAGGTTATCAGTAATGTTATATTATTACTTCACATTTTACGATATATATATAGCATGCATATGTAATGATTGTCTAATGCGTCCACGAACCGTTTTATCTAGATTTGATGACGATGATGGGGGCAGCGATGGTCGGCAGGAGCTCCAGCCGCAGCACCGGCAGAGGCAGAGGTAGAGACAGAGCGGTTCTGCCGACCGGAGAGCTGCATAGGGAGCTTCAGAGGGCCGGTCTTGCACTCGATCGGAGACCCCTTCGGATGCCTTCTTCCGTATGGACTTTGCCATACCTCTAGGTATATTGCACGCATATTCATTTTGAATGTAATATTATAGATATACATGCATATTTATGTCAAAATTACTTATATTGTCAATATTTGATTGTCTAGCTGTTGGTGGTGCGTCCACATCAAGGACAGAGGCCACTCCCGTACCTCCAGGTATGTTTATATATCCTATAGTACATGCATATTGATTTAGAATGCTATATCATAAATATACATAATTCTTTTTGCTCTTACGAACTTAGATAATCATTTTTTAATTGTCTAGCTGTTTATATATCCTATACTGTATACATATTGATTTAGAATGTTATATTATTGATATACACATTCTTTTTGTAATTACTTATATAGTCAATATTTGATTGTCTAATTATAGGTGGTGCGTCCACGTCTGGTGCAGGGGCTACTCCCGTCACTTCCATACCCTCCGCTCAGTCTGCAGGTTAGTATGAATAAATATAAAATATTTATTTATTTTACATATCCTTTAAGGATAAACACGAACTTCATGTAATTTTATCGATATTTATTTTCTAGTTGGAGGGGATGCGTCTACGTCCGGGTCACCGGCTGTTCCTCACCGGAGGAACTATCGTCCCGCTCGTGCAGCTGCCCGGGCCCAGGCTCGTACTTCTATCACCGGAGATATATATCACACTTCAATTTTCGTTAAACTTTGATTTCTTAATACCACTTTGTCTTAATATTGATTGTCTTGATATTTCTTGTAGATTCAGGGCATCCCCATCCCGAGAGGGGGAGTCGAGGCCCGAATCAGTCCCACAGGCTGAGGCCCGACAGAGCTAGGGGAGGCAGCATTCCCCCTCTTTTTTACCCCTGATTATCGCTATACCGGCGATTATTCCAAGAGCTTCGGCCGGTATAAGGGGGATGAGAGGCGCCTCGTGAAGAAGTATCCACTTCACGTTGAGTGGGGCGATCAACACCGGGTCTCATTTGCCCTCTTCTGGGATCAGGCTCGGGTATTAATATATATTTTCATTTGTCTTATCCAATATATTTATTATTATTTAACACTTGCAATTTAATAACAATGTTTTTTTTGTATTTGCAGTTGGATTACGACTTTCACCCTGTACCCGACCCTGATCACCCTGAGAGAGTGCTCGATTTTCACGCTCTGTACCATGGCCTGATGAAGAACATGCAATCAAAGGTCCGATACAATAGAAATGAGTTGAAGATCGACTGCTATTCCCTGTGGATGGCGACCCCTGAGGCAGAGAGAGCGGCTCGCTTACATACTCCGTCCTTTGCGAGAGTCAACGTAGATACATGGTCTCTCTTGTGCCAATATTTTGACTCTCACCGCAAACAGGTTTGTATTTTAAATGTAATTCATTGTTTAGTATATAATTTATTTTTTTGTGTTGCTTAATTAGAAAACTAAATCTGAATATATTGTGCAGAAACAGGCCGATCAAAATAAAGAGAATAGGTAGGCGGCGAAGTGGGGTCGCCCCACTTATATAGGTGGCTCAAGGAATATTACTCGTTCCATAGAGGCATCGGTAAATTACAATAGATCTACTGTAATATAATATAATATTAAGAGTTATTTTATAATATATGTAATTTTTTTGCGAATTGCAGAGAGCTCAGACTCTGGCGCAGGGTGGTACACCGAGCATGCTGACCGCGTATCTTGCCGTCCACAGCACCTTGACAGATCCCGCCACGGGCGAGCTTCGATTCCCCAACACCGCTACCCAGGAGTATTGCGTAAGTGTTAATATTTATTCTAACGGGTTTGAAAATTTTGTTTTGAAAAGTTCAAATTTAAATGATATACTTATATTTTACTTGTTAATGTGGGTGTAGCAGCGGGTGGTGGGACAGGCGGAGGTATCGGGGATCGATTTTACTGGACAGACCGATCCAATGCTGCTGACCCCAGTCCTAGACACCGCACACGGAGGGCATCATGGAGGTTGGGAGAGAGGCCGGGGACTGGGTCCTAGCAGGGCCTATATGAGGTTGGACTCTACTCCGGCGGTTACTTTCTCTACCTCCCGTGAGCGACATCTAGAGCAAGATGTTGCCACCTTGAAGACCACCGTACATGAGTTGAAGGAGATGATGGTATGTATACTACTTAATAGTAAAATATTATATCATATTATAGATAGAAACATATCCAATATTAGTAGGCTAAGCTTATTTGGTTGTAGACTTAGTTTTGATTAATCATACTTACATAGAACTGTCTAATTAAAATAAACTACAGTTTTCCAAACTAGATATCCAAACGAGGCCTAAGTCCCTAAGTATTCTTAAATTGGGGTTTCACAATAACATGATAATGATACGAATTCGACTAATACACAGTTCTTTCTCGTTTATTACACACAAAATTGAACAGATGCGACAGGGTACTTCGGTTACGGCTCCACATGTATCTCCTTTGGCTGCGGCTCCGCAAGCTACTACCTCGGCTGCGGTTGCGCAGACCACTCCTGCAGCTCCATAGCTCGCTCAGACTCCTTCACAGTCCGCTCCTTCATTTGTCGAGTTTTTAACGACTCAGGGCTGCACCGAGGAGCAGATGCGCCAGATTACGACGATTATCAGAGGTGGAGGAGTTGGACCGAGCTAGGGTAGCTTTTTTTTTTTATATTATAAGTATGTATGTACTTATATGATACATATTGTATATATTTTGGACGACATTGGTGGTGTTTGCGTGTTCACGATGATTTAGATTGATATCGTATTCTGTTTGTTGATTTCTTTTATATATTATGCGTGAGATGTTGATCATGAACACTGCGGTATTTGGTTATATAATGTATATATTATTGTGCATAGGGCGAATAAACAACAGGAAGCCCTTTTTTTAAAAAAAACCTGATATTTTGTCCCTACGGATTAATCCGTAGGGCCATCTTTGCACCTACGGATTAATCCGTAGGTCTATAGTTTGCCCCTAAAAATTTAGCCGTAGGGAAAAAATATCTGGATACTTGATATTTTGCCCCTATGGACTCAGTAACATGAGTTACACTTGCCCCTATGAATATATCCGTAGGGGCTTTTGTCTGTCCCTACGGATGACTTCGTAGGAGCCTAAAGATGGACCTACGAAGAAATCCGTAGGGGCTTATATCTGGACCTACGAATAACTCCGTAGGGGCATGTCGTTGCCCCTACGGATTTATCCGGAGGGGCAAGTATTTTATTTTATAAACCAATAAATTAAATAAATATTTTGTCCCTACGAACTCCACCGTAAGGACATATGTCCCTACGAATGAAACCGTAGGGTAATTATTACTCCGTAGGGGCATGTTAAAGGCGAAAACTAGCACATTCGGCCTTTGCACCTACGGTGTATTTTTGTGCCCCTACGAATATATCCGTAGGGGCAGTGAGTTGCACCTACGGTTTTATCCGTAGGGGCAAACCCTTATTGTAGTAGTGCATTTTTGATTTAGATATTTATACCGTTGTGCCATGATTTCAATTGTAGGTACGATCGCGGGGATTTCCGGGACGGCAAGGACGGGCGAGGCAGTCGTGGGTTTCGACTAGCTCGAGATGTCGGTGAGTAGATTTATATTTATGGGGGAGGTCGGGTTGATGGCGTATAGCACCCCCGCAACCAATTAACTAGGATATCTATTTTATATCTAGGATAGCATTATATTAGATAACTTAGTTTATTAATAACTAAATTAGTAATAGTTTGTATCTAGGAGGATATATGTATACGTGGATATATAGTTATATATGATTATTGTGATATGCGTACGTGATTATAGATCCGTACGATATCGATTGGGATATGATTATAATGTGGATAGATTACCGGATATATGGATTTACGTGTCAGTAATAGACACGAGATTTATGAGATTTAGAGTGTCGATACTGGACACTTATATGTTCAAGGTTGCACGATCCGTCAAGATACACTGTTATAAATTATATCATATAGTAGCCGAACACGACTGATCCATGGGACAATACCTGAATACTATTTTGATATTTCGATGCACATTAAAGAGGTTTCCATATGAGCTATAGTCTTACTATTTTGACGTGTCAGGGAAGACACAAGAAAATTTTAAACGGAAACCCTCTTAAAACTCATTTCTAAAAGCGAGATGTATATTTTAAACAAAACACATATAATACTTCATAAAACTACGTCTGAACTTTGTGCCTTGATATACGTATCATACGGCTATTTTAAAAGCGTTTTACATACATCTTTCGGCTACTTTATAGGCTTATACATTGATGCATGCTATATATATATATATATATATATGATATGTTGATATATTTCCATGTTTATGTGCTTGATATTGATATGTGTTAGTACTTATGGATGATATATATTTTAGCTTAGGATATGATAATACTATACATTATGACTTCGGTAAATCGTTATGCATTTCGATTTCTACCTTACGATATATTTTTATTCGCTAAGTTGGAAATAGATTTCTACCTTACGATATATTTTTATTCGCTGAGTTGGCAACTCATCCCCGTTGTAACCCAATTTCTTACAGGATTGACCCTCGGATCCGTAGTAGATTGCTGGCACATTTCTTCTTCGGTGATTGCTTTGGTAGGTGGGTTATATATTGGATCGTAATCACCTGTTGTATATGTATATTCTTTTGAATCTTGCTAAAAACTCTATCGACCTAAACTTGTTTATTTATGGACATAGAAGCGCAACTTAAATATTGTGTGTTTTGGGCGTTATACTCGTTTGGAGTCGGCTTTATATTGTTGTTGGTTATATTTCACTTTCTATTTCTTCGTCTTGCACGTCGAATATTATCTGCGTGGTTGCTCTGCTGTTTGGGCATGGAAGCTAGCTTCCATTGGTGATGCTTTATATATATTATGCCTTGTATGTGGTTTTATTCAAAATTTACAAAGGAGATACAACATGATTTTCAAACGATATAGGCGTTTTCAAACAAATTTACTTATACTTTAAAAAGAAACTTGATTCCATTTAATAGCTCTTTTTAAAACTTCACCTCTACTATTTTCTTAAACAGGTTTAGATTCCGGGTTTTTGGCTTACTTGGATCACGTCGACATCTTTAGACATCACGTGATCTAAGTGACGGTCACATGTCGCTTTTGGGTCATGACAAATTTAGTATCAGATCGTTAAATTTAACCTTTGTTTGAGTCTACGTTTGACTATGCGGAGTCTAGGACGTATATTTTCGTTACCTAGGCTTAACCTTTCGGAATTTAGACTTGACTTTGATGGAGTTAGTACTAAGTAGAGTGACGTACCGTACGTATGCTCTGCGTCATATTTGTTAGGTTTTGGTGTCCGCGCCACGAAAGCCGTGGCCGATGCGGAAGCGAAAACAAAAACATTAGCAAGCACCGAACGTCCGTAAAAACCAGGATACGGTCCAATAACCTAAACTAGCTAACTAAGAGTGTAAGGGTTGAGAAATTAAAAATTTTATCGCATGTCCACCCAATTATGGAAACCCCTCCAAGCTCGTAATTGCTGGGATCGCTCTTGAATGTCGACCGCCTTCAAAGAAGACGATCCACTCAAGGGAAACCAGAGGAGGCTCTAACCGATGATCCAGACTTGCTAGGTGTGGATGGTGGGTGATGTAGGAATATTTCACTAAATATTTCTCTCTAGAATCCATGCTCAAATGTGAGCATGAAGAAGAAGGAGAAGAGGAGAAAGGAAGCAACCATGAAGCATGAAGCTCATCATGTGAAGCAAAAAGAAAATGAAGTATCAAGTGTAAAGAAAAAGAATGGCTTTGCTTTTAACAATCATACATCTATAGTGCATCAAAATGATTTTATCATTTTTAAAAGAAAAGCCTTACCTCTCTACTTTTTTAACACCATACATCATGCCACGTCCTTTCCACCTCATTTCCACCTCATTTTCATTTAATTTTCTAAAAGAAAATCAAATATGAGGTGCCCTTCTTCTAAAAGCATTCCCGTATAAATACAGAATACTTCACCTAGTATATATATTGCTATATATATGCATATCCGCATAAAAATACGGATAGAACCAAATAAAGAAAATGAACAGTGATCAATAATACTAAAATATATGTATCAAAATACATATATAAATTATTAAATCAAAATCTGATTTAATAATCCGGTTTAATCCTAAACCGGCTAGTATTATTAACCGCCCGATTAATGTCCGTGTATCCCATACACGTATTTAATTGGACCCATGCACGTACCAATGTATGGCTCCTACATCTATTTCCTAAACCGGAAAAACCCTCTGTGTGGGACTCCAAAAACTCGACAATATGCTAGCGGTAGGTTTAACCACAACCACGTCAGCGGCAATAGCTGTACGTAACGGCTAACCAGGTACTAGTCGAAAGGGGGGTTGACAATCAAATACGTCCTTACCCTAATGAGCCTAAATGTGACAATCTCCGTACAGTCAGGTCTCTTCATCAAAGAGTATTACATATCGGGTGTAGGGTTGGATAACGTCAAACCCCTGCTAACCCGATAAGTCGTGTCTAAATCAAGCTCATCACCAACAGAAATACTACTGATCAACTATCAGTAAATCTCATCCACCATGGCCACGGATTTCTGTTGATAGCCAACTGAACGACTCCTAATACCAGGAGAGACTGTAACAACTGAGTTCAGTTATACCAATTTTATTCCGTATTTATTATCTGTGGTATTCTATTGATTTATCTTGTTTGGGTGCGAATGGTAGTTTAATTTTACATTGCATTTGACCCGACCCGCTTGCTTGAACTGGTCGATTCATATTTATAGACTACCCTGACTTGTTAAATAGACACGTGCATTTAATGTGGACTGCATATTGATTTTTCATCTAGCATCGCACACTTTATCATGTAACATTTTAGATCACGTAAAATAAATTAAAATTGTGTTTCATAGCCTGCATGATACCCCTAACCCTGTGGTATCGTCCATACATCGTGTTCTCGTCTCGTTCAGTGAAATGGGCATGTATGGATAGCTACGCACACGTACGTGCGTCCGTTCTTGGGGGTATGCATTTTTGTTACCTAATCTTTCATTTTTAAATTTGCAAGTTTCATATAATTTTCGTATTTTAAATTTGAAATTTTAGACCCGACCCAGGCGCATTTTGAAATATTTTTGTATCCGCCTAAATTCAAATTTATTAATTTGTTTTTGTATTTAAAATTTTTCCTTTATAATTTTCATAACTGAACAAATCCTGTTAGTTTTATAAAATATAAAATATAAAATCTTTTTAAATTTTTTAACCAATTTCCTTTCCCCCACGAGCTAATGAAATTCCTTTTCTATGCTGAGCCCCACCACTGAGCTATCTCTCTCTCTTCTCTCTTCCTCTCTCCTCAGATAATCCAATTTTATCTCTCCTCTCCCTCTCTCCCCTCTCGATCTCTCTCTTCTCTCTTCCTCTCTCCTCAGATAATCCAATTTTATCTCTCCTCTCCCTCTCTCTCTCCTCTCGATCTCTCTCTTCTCTCTATCTCTCTCCCTCTCTCTCATCTCGCGACTCTCTCTCTTCTCTCTCTCTCTCCCTCTCTCAGAATCTCTCTCTCTCTTCTCGCTAATTTTCTCTCTCTCCCTCTTTGTATATATATTCCTTTCTTCCTTCTTTCTTTTTTTAAAAAAAAATAAACATATAATCTAAAAACCATAGCCGCCGTCTCCCCTTCGCTGTCGACCAAAAGACCACGATGCCTCCCCGACCTCGTCGCCTCCTCTCCCTCATCACCTTCGCCTACACTCTCTCCTTCCCCGAGCACCCTGCACACGCAGCCGAGCACAACCGAGCACCCTGCACACGCGACCTCGCTGGAGTTGATCGCCGCCGCCGATCTCGCTCTCGTTCCCAGATCATCTTGCACCCCAGTGAGCTCTGCACATCCTCTCCTCTCCTTCTTTTCTTCTTCCTTTCTTTTCTTTTCTTTCTTCCATTTCTTTTCTTGATAGCCACTGTCCTCTGCAGGTATCTCGTCGGAGCTCCGTCGACACCTCACGACTTCCTTCTAAACCATAGTGAGTCTCCTCCCTCCTCTCCTTCCTCCTTCCATTCTTCTCTTTTCTTTTTCCATGCATCTTTTCCATTAAAGTTTGTTTACTATTTTCTTGGTTTGCCGGAATCCGGTCGTGCCGTCGATGATCCCGACGACCCAGCAAGCATATCTGACCCGTGTGATCCCCTTGTGCGTTGTTTGGATCCATTCCATGTACCGTGCGCGCGTCGCGACTTTTCCCGCCGACGTGTGACGTTCCGTATACCCGTTTCTTGATCTAACGAGGCAAGTAAAACTTGCTACTGCGATCTATATTATTTTATACCTATTTAATTGCATAGTAAACCTGTAGATTAAATATAATGCCACACGTTCCATTTTCCATTTTGATGTTCCATATATCATTTTAGACCTAGAACTTGAAACATACCATGTCGCATTTTGATTTACTATACATAGTACCCACATCCATGTTTAAATCACTTAATAATTATCTGCATAGCCCATAGTACTTTTAAATAGTTTCTACCCTATCGGACACCCTTTTGCATCCATTTAACCTATTTTATATATAATTGCATTCCTAGATCATTTAACCCATAATAACGAGATTTTAACATTGCATATTTGTTTAAGTGTATTTTATTTAATGTTGGAACCATAACCCTACCTCTAATCGATAACCGGGCATTCATATATTTTAATCTATACCTATTTGCATACCACATTACAATGTTCCATTTTATTGTTCCATTAGTACCCCATGCTTGTTTTGTATGCCCATACTTATTTTAGTTTGATTATGAGCACCCACATGACATTTTGTGCACCCTGAAATGACTTGTTATACCTTCTACTTGACACGACATGGTACCGTGCACCTCTTGACATGACATGATACCTATTTACTACCTGACTTGACTTGAAGTACCATGGCTTTCTCTGTTACCTGATCCTGTTATTAATGCCAACAAACCTGACATGTTGTCCCTACGGACATTTCTGTTGTCTATCCAGACAAACCTTTACCTGCTGATCCTGTGTTGGCATTAGCTCCAGATTTAATTACCTGACTTGAATATATATAACTTGGGGGTATGGAAAAATCAATGATGAAACCTGACTTGTAACTCGACAGTTCGATACCTTTACTGATCAGTTTTAGAGGCTAGGCCACCTTAGGATGATGCTGCTGACATCATCCATCATTACCCACTACCTTTTTAGAGGCTAGGTCAGCCTTGGGATGATACTGTTGACATCATTCATCGTTACCCCTTTTCTTTTTAGTGCCAAGCGGCATGTCTCAGTTTCAGCCCGAGAATCTGCACCGTGATCCCGGGCACGCACGGGATACTATTGAGTTACATCGATGATTCATCAAATTGATTTCAAATACTTGAGAGTAGTTAACACAGTAGGCCAGTTTTAGATTACTCACTGCACGCTACCTTTCACTGTTCTAATTTATATTGTTGTTACATCTGTTTTACCATTTATGATCATACCTGCATGTCTTGCTATCCTGTTTATATATTATTGCTTGATGTTATGACGCGCTGACGTCTGGGTTTTGCATGGCCCAGATTCCTTACCTTTACCGCAGTTCGAGCAGGAGTATTTCAGTCAGCAGGCTGAGCAGTGAGGACTTGCTAATAGTTAGTTCATTTTACTTTTGGTATTTTCTTTCCTGATGTGAGCCCGCATTATGGGACGTACATTCCAGTTTATTCTTGATTGGATCTTTTGCTTCCGCATTATTTTATTCTTGACTCGTTTATTCTGGCTTATGGACATGTGTTAGATAGTTTATTATTGTTCTTGATATCTCTACAGCCGTAATGTGACAGTGGAAGGATATTTCCTATCCACAGGTAGCATGGTTGGCTATGTCACGTGCCTATCTTTGCGTACTCTGGGAAGCGGGGCGTGACATGGTTCTTTTGGTATCAGAGCCATAAGATATAGGTTAATCGGGTTTGATTCTTTTGTAGTTGGGTATTGGACCCAATACACGAATCAGAATACTCGTGATTAGGAAACATGTCATGCCACCTTACCGTCTTACTATTTTTGAATCTTAACCTCCTCCTGATTATACTTTTACGATATGCAAGCCTCCTTTGCATATCGACTTGAAACCTGGTTCCTTTTTGGTTATCTCTAGAACTTAGGCGACTTGGGTGGAGTTATGTGATTGTAGCTATGATACCGCGGCATGGTTACAATGCGGTACTCTATTTAAGTAACTTCGAGTTCTAGCCTTGATTCATATCCTAAATCTACATTTTGAATCTGTTATCATGCTAATACTTTTGGTGCTTTGATTTCAGGAACATGGCAGATAAGAATCTGAAAATGTACCAAAGGTGTGTTGACGAAGCCGCTATGCTTGGAGTAATACGTGGGATGTTGGAGAACCAAAAGCGACAGACCGAGCTGAACCAGCAGCAAGCTGAAGCTTTACAGGAAGGTTTGCGGACCGTTCAGCAGTCTGTGAACAATGTTGTGGCCAGACCAGTTGAACGTGCGGGTACCGTGGCGGATTTCAGGAGAGTGGGTCCGTCTGTCTTTACTGGCTTGGAGGAGCTGTTACCAGCGGAGTAGTGGCTAGTTGACACGGAGAATTTACTCGTTGCGGCACAGATCCCAGAAGATAAGAGAGTCGATGTAGTACGCATCCAGTTGGTGGATTACGCTCGTGAATGGTGGCTTGTGGAAGAAACTCGCTTGCCCAAGCCGATCCGCTGGGCGGATTTTTTGAAGAGTTTCTTGGAGAAGTTCTTCCCACGAACTACACAGGAGGAAATGGAAGAAAAGTTCATCAGTTTGAAGTAGAATGGCGCACCTGTAGATGTACATGCAGCTGAGTGGACGCGGCTGAGTAGATTCGCTGGACCTCTGGTTGCCAACGATGCTGATAGGGCAAGGAGGTTCATGCGCAGTTTGGATGTGGACATCCAGAGGCAGATTGTCTCTTTGAGTTTGACCACTTTCTCACAGGTACTTACAGCGGCCCAAGAACAGCAGAGCCTATCTATGAAGACTGGGAGTACATAGCAGCCAGCAGTTATAATATGGAAGCCGGCATTTGCACCGAACCAAGTACATGGACGCAGAGGTATTCCAGTGAACCGTCGTGGCGTAACGCCTATGAAGAAGCCTGTTGTTGTTGATCAAAGAAGGAGCGTAATTTGTAACTACTGCCATTTACCCGGACATGTGCAAAAGATTGTCGAAGGAGGCAAGGACTCTGTTTGGTTTGTGGATCGGCAGATCATACTATCAACGCTTGCCCGTCGAAGCTTCGCACGAAGGATGATGTTTAGAAGCCACCGCAGAAACCGTTTCAGGGATAGAAGCAGCTGACTCAGGGACCCAATCAAGCTCGAGCTTTCACTCTGACGGCTGAGGAAGCTAAAGCTTCACGAGAAGTTGTGTCAGGTATTCTACTTGTTCATGGTTTTCCCGCATTAGCGTTATTCGATTTTGGTGCATCCCATTGTTTTATGTCGTCCAAGTTTATTGATACACACTCGATTGCTTGCACGACCCTATCTTGTTGTTGGGACATACACACTGGGAATGGGAAGATCATACCTAGTAAAGAGTGTAAGGATTGTGCAGTTGTTGTTTGCGAACGGGAGCGTTTTGCAGATTTCTTAGTAATTGATACAGGCAGCTATGAAGTTGTCTTGGGAATGGATTTTCTCGGTACTTTCCATGCTCACATTGATTGTAGGGCAAAGAAAGTAATTTTCCAGAATCCCGGATACCCAGAGTTTATCTTTACTGGAGGAAGCAGTTCTGTCGGGCCAGTCGAGTTTAAGGCTAGGCCGACAACTAATGTTCATTCATCAATGGAGGTTGCTCAAGATGAAGCGCCAGTTGTTGTTCGAGATTTCATGGACGTGTTTGAAGACATATCAGGTTTACCGCCGAAGCGAGACGTGGAGTTCGCGATTGATCTTGTTCCTGGTGCAGCGCCAGTTTCTAAAGCGTACTATCCAATGGCACCAGTGGAATTGGAAGAAGTTAAGAAGCATGTTACTGAATTACTTGAGAAATGTTGGATTCGCAGTAGTAACCGCCTTGGGGAGCTCCAGTTCTTCTAGTCAAGAAGAAAGATGGCACAAGAAGGATGTGTATCGATTATCGAGAATTAAACCGGGTGACTATTAAGAACAAGTACCCGGTCCCTCGCATTGGCGAATTATTTGAGCAGCTTAGTGGCGCGAGGGTATTCTCGAAACTGGATTTGCGATCCGGATATCATCAGGTCCGAGTTAAAATAGAAGATATTTCTAAGACGGCGTTCCGAACTCGGTATGGACATTACGAGTACTTAGTGATACCATTCGGAGTGACGAATGCACCGGCGATATTTATGGACTTGATGAACCGAATCTTTTCACCATTCTTGGACCAGTTTATTGTGGTGTTTATTGATGATATTCTGGTCTACTCGAAGAGTATTGAAGAGCACACAGAACATTTGAAGATCGCACTGCAGACGTTGAGGCAAGAAAAATTATATGCGAAGATGAGCAAGTGCGATTTTTGGCTTGAAGAGGTGAAGTTTTTAGGACATATCGTATCTGGAGATAGAATCGCCGTTGATCCCAAAAATATTGCAGCAGTTAGAGATTGGCCGATTCCGAAGAATGTTGCGGAGATAAGAAGCTTTCTTGGACTCGCCGGGTATTATAGAAGGTTCGTAGAGAACTTTGCTCGTCTGGCGGAGCCGTTAACCAAGCTTACGCGCAAGGAGGTACCATTTGTGTGGACGAATAAGTGTGTGTCAGCTTTTGAGGCGTTGAAGTAGAGATTGATAACCGCTCCTATTTTGACCGTGCCAGAAAGTTCCAAAGGATTGGTGATTCACAGCGACACATCTAGAAAAGGATTGGGATGTGTTTTAATGCAGCATGGGAAGGTTATAACGTACGCATCGAGATAGTTGAAGACCCATGAGAAGAATTACCCAACTCATGACTTGGAGCTTGCAGTTGTGATCTTCGCTTTGAAGTTTTGGAGACACTACCTTTTGGGCGAAAGGGTCGAGATTTTCATCGATCATAAAAACTTGAAGTATGTGTTCACGCAGAAGGAGCTTAATATGAGGCAGCGTAAATGGTTGGAGCTGATGACTGACTACGATCTTGATCTTAAGTACTATCCGGGAAAAGTTAATGTTGTGCTGGATGCACTTAGTCTGTTGCCAGCAATTCAGATGTTGACTGCACAAAAGGAACTTATTGAAAATTTTCGAAGATTTGATTTGGAGATTATGCTACCGCATTCTTCGGGACAGTTGATGCAGCTGCATATACAGTCGTCATTGATCGAGAATATTAAAGCAGCGCAATTGCAGGACCCTAGATTGCAAAAGTTTCGAGAACAGGTTGAAGCTGGACTTAGAACGGACTTATTGATTCATGAAGATGGTTCGTTACATTATGGTAGCCGTTTGTGTGTGCCAAAGGGAGATATCCTCGAAGAACTTATGAAGGAGGCCCACAATTCAGCATATCCCATACATCCAGGAGGTATGAAGATTTATCGAGATTTACAACAGCATTTCTGGTGGGAAGGCATGAAACGGAGATTGCCCGCTTTGTGGCAAAGTTCTTGGTGTGTCAGCAAGTCAAGGCTGAACATCAAAGAGTTGCTGGTTTATTGCAACCACTTCCGATTCTTCAGTGGAAGTGGGAACATATAACCATGGATTTCGTGACGGCTCTACCGCGGATTCCAAAAGGCAACAATGCAGTTTGGGTGATTGTTGATCGATTGACTAAGGCAGCTCATTTCATCCATTTTCGAGTTGGTCAATCAACAGAAACTTTGGCAGAGCGGTACATGCAAGAGATTGTAAGATTGCATAGTGTACTAGTGAGTATCGTGTCCGACCGTGACACTCGTTTCTTATCACACTTTTGGAGGAGTTTACAGAAAAGTTTGGGGACTCGTTTGAAGTTTAGTACCGCTTATCATCCTCAAACAGATGGCCAGCCGGAGAGAACGATCCAAACTCTTGAAGAATGTTGAGAGCTTGTATGTTAGACTTCAAGGGTTCATGGGAGGATCATCTACATTTGGTAGAGTTTTCTTACAATAACAGTTTCCAAGCGACTATTCAGATGGCTCCATTCAAAGCTTTATATGGTCGTAAGTGTCGTTCACCTGTTTGTTGGGACGATGTTGGTGAACGAAGATTGTTGGGACCGGATTTGGTCGTGCAAACAGTTGAGAAGGTTAACACTATACGGAATCATATGAAAGCAGCACAAGACCGACAAAAGAGTTGGGCAGATACATCGAGAAGATCTCTAGAGTTCGCCGTTGGTGATTTGGTATTCTTGAAGATATCATCAACTAGAGGGGTGATTCGTTTCGAAAGTCGAGGAAAGCTTAGTACTCGATTCGTTAGACCTTTTGAGATTTTGGAGCGTATTGGAGAAGTGGCGTATCGTTTGGCATTACCGCAATTTTTGGCGAATATTCATGACGTGTTTCACGTATCTCAACTCCGTAAATATGTTCGAGATGAAACACACGTGCTGGATCATTCGGAGCTGACCGTCCGTGAAGATTTGACTTTTGAGGAGCGACCTATGTCGATTATGGATCGTAGGGAAAAGGTTCTCAAGAACAAAGTTATCCCTCTTGTACTTATTTCTTGGGGTAATCGCTCACATGGAGAATCAACTTGGAAACGAGAAGATGAAATCCGGTAGAAATTTCCACATCTATTCTTATAGTATGATTGATTGTTTATCCTTTCTTGTTCTTGGAATTTCGAGAACGAAATTCTTTTTGTAGTTGGGTATAATGTAACAACCGAGTTCAGTTATACCAATTTTGTTCCGTATTTATTATCTATGCTATTTTATTGATTTATCTTGTTTGTGTGCGAATGGTAGTTTACTTTTACATTGCATTCGACCCGACCCGCTTACTTGAACTGGTCGATTCATATTTGTAGATTACCCTGACTTGTTAAATAGACACGTGCATTTAATGTGGACTGCATATTGATTTTTCATCTAGCATCGCACACTTTATCATGTAACATTTTAGATCACGAAAAATAAATTAAAATTGTGTTTCATAGCCTGCATGATACCCCTAACCCTGTGGTAGCGTCCGCACATCGTGTTCTCGTCCCGTTCAGTGAAACGAACGTGTTTGGATAGCTACGTGCACGTACGTGCGTCCGTTCTTGGGGTATGCATTTTTGTTACCTAATCTTTCATTTTTAAATTTGGAAGTTGCATATAATTTTCGTATTTTAAATCTGAAATTTTAGACCCGACCCGGGCGCATTTTGAAATATTTTTGTATCCGCCTAAATTCAAATTTATTAATTTGTTTTTGTATTTAAAATTTTTCCTTTACAATTTTCATGACTGAACAAATCCTGTTAGTTTTATAAAATATAAAATATACAATCTTTTTAAATTTTTTAACCAATTTCCTTTTCCCACGAGTCAATGAAATTCCTTTTCTATGCTGGGCCCCACCACCAAGCTATCTCTCTCTCTTCTCTCACTCTCCTCTCTCCTCAGATAATCCAATTTTATCTCTCCTCTCTCTCTCTCACTCTCCTCTCAATCTCTCTCTTCTCTCTTCTTCTCTCCTCAGATAATCCAATTTTATCTCTCCTCTCCCTCTTTCTTTCTCCTCTCGATCCCTCTCTTCTCTCTATCTCTCTCCCTCTCTCTCTCATCCCGTGACTCTCTCTCTTCTCTCTCTCTCGCTCTCTCTCTCCCTCTCTCAGAATCTCTCTCTCTCTCTCCTCTCGGTAATTTTCTCTCTCCCCCTCTCTGTATATATATTCCTTTCTTCCTTCTTTCTTTTTAAAAAAAATGAACCCATAATCTAAAAACCGTAGCCGACGTCTCCCCTTCGCTATCGACCAAAACACCACGACGCCTCCCCGACCTCGTCGCCTCCTCACCCTCATCACCTTCGCCTCCACTCTCTCCTTTCCCGAGCACCCTGCACACGCAGCCGAGCACAACCGAGCACCCTGCACACGCGACCTCGCCGGAGTTGATCGCCGCCGCCGATCTCGCCCTCGTTCCCAGATCATCTTGCACCCCAGTGAGCTCTGCACATCCTCTCCTTTCCTTCTTTTCTTCTTTCTTTCTTTTCTTTTCTTTCTTCCGTTTCTTTTCTTGATGGCCGTTGTCCTCTGCAGGTACCTCACCGGAGCTCCGTCGATGCCGTCGACACCTCACGACTTCCTTCTAAACCACAGTGAGTCTCCTCCCTCCTCTCCTTCCTCCTTCCATTCTTCTCTTTTCTTTTTCCATACATCTTTTCCATTAAAATATGTTTACTGTTTTCTTGGTTTGCCGGAATCCGGCCGTGCCGTCGACGATCCCAACGACCCAGCAAGCATATCTTACTCGTGTGATCCCCTTGTGCGTTGTTTGGATCCGTTCCGTATACCGTGCGCGCGTCGCGACTTTTCCCACCGACGTGTGACGTTCCGTATACCCGTTTCTTGATCTGTCGAGGCAAGTAAAACTTGCTACATGCTATCTATATTATTTTATACCTATTTAATTGCATAGTAAACCTATAGATTACATATAATGCCATACGTTCCATTTTCCATTTCGATGTTCCATATATCATTTTAGACCTAAAACTTGAAACATATTATGTCGTATTTTGATTTACTATACATAGTACCCACATCCGTGTTTAAATCACTTAATAATTATTTGCATAGCCCATAGTACCTTTAAATAGTTTCTACCCTAACGGACATCCGTTTGCATCTATTTAACCTATTTTATATATAATTGCATCCCTAGATCATTTAACCCATAATAACGAGATTTTAACATTCCATATTTGTTTAAGTGTATTTTACTTAATGTTGGAACCATAACCCTAACTCTAATCGATAACCGGGCATCCATATATTTTAATCTGTACCTATTTGCATACCACATTATAATGTTCCATTTTATTATTCCATTAGTACCCCATGCTTGTTTTGTATGCCCCTGCTTATTTTAGTTTGATTATGAGCACCCACATGACATTTTGTGCACCCCTGACATGACTTGTTACACCTACTACTTGACACGACATGGTACCGTACACCTCTTGACATGACATGATACCTATATACTACCTACTTGACTTGAGGTACCATGGCTTTCTCTGTTACCTGATCCTGTTACTAATGCCTATCCCTACGGACATTTCTGTTGTCTATCTAGACAAACCTTTACTTGCTGATCCTGTGTTGGCATTAGCTCCAAATTTAATTACCTGACTTGAACATATATAACTTGGGGGTATGGGGAAATCAATGATTAAAACTGACTTGTAACTCGACAGTTCGATACCTTTACTGATCAGTTTTAGAGGCTAGGCCAGCCTTGGATACTGCTGCTGACATCATCCATCATTACCCACTACCTTTTTAGAGGCTAGGTCAGCCTTGGGATGATGCTGTTGACATCATTCATCGTTATCCTTTTTCCTTTTAGTGCCTAGTGGCATGTCTCGGTTTCAGCCCGAGAATCTTCACCGTGATCCCGGGCACGCACGGGATACTATTGAGTTATATCGATAATTCATCAAATTGATTTCAAATACTTGAGAGTAGTTAACACAGTATTCCAGTTTTAGATTACTCACTGCACACTACCTTTCATTGTTCTAATTTATATTGCTGTTACAACTGTTTTACCATTTATGATCATACCTGTATGTCTTGCTACCCTGTTTATATATTATTGCTTGATGTTATGACGCGCTGACGTATGGGTTTTGCATGGCCCAGATTCCTTACCTTTGCCGCAGTCCGAGCAGGAGTATTTCAGTCAGCAGGCTGAGCAGTGAGGACTTGCTAATAGTTAGTTCATTTTACTTTCAGTATTTTCTTTCCTGATGTGAGCCCGCATTATGGGACGTACATTCCAGTTTATTCTTGTATTGGATCTTTTGCTTCTGCATTATTTTATTCGTGACTCGTTTATTCTGGCTTATAGACATGTGTTAGATAATTTATTATTGTTCTTGATATCTCTACAGCCGTAATGTGACTGTGGAAGGATATTTCCTATCCACAGGTAGCATGGTTGGCTATGTCACGTGCTTATCTTAGCGTACTCTGGGAAGCGGGGCATGACAGAGACGAATCCCTGACAATCGACCACTGCCTCCATGTGGCTTGGGATTGTACCTAACTAAAACCTGTTTGCACAACTCCTTTGAGTCATGGTAGGGTAGTAATCAAAGTACAGTGGGAACTCACATGAGACAAATGACGATTTCAAATCAAAGGACTAAGATGTACTCATTCTACCTGAGAACTTCCATCTGACGATAGATATAATACCATCTAGAAGTTCTCGGCGAGTCCGTCTAGTGTAATCACCTCCAGTGAGCACCTGTATACTATCTTAGGTAACACGACACTAATGGCTTGTGAGACCGGCCACCACTCCTCATCGGGGTGTAGAAGCGTATACACTATTCTACTCCGTAATATCGATGCCCAGTCTCGATACTCTCACGACTAGGGACATTTAAGGATGTGCTTATAGACAACTCAGCTCCCATGTGTGTGATTGCCACCATAATGTTGTTTGTCAAGCAACAATCCTATGAGCTTCATCAACAATGAAGATAAACCGGACAGCATACCATCATCTCGAGTAAGACTGTTATACCTATATAGGTCCTCCCTCAATTATCATAATTGCCTACTTGCAATCATAATAATTGCCTTGAGGGCACTATATCAAACAATCTCCCACTTGCACATAAGGCTAATTATTGCGATATCGTGTACCCACAGCTCGTGTGCTACCGAATACCCAACTTCTCTACTAATCAGTTTCGCAAACTATGTTTGTGAAACTTAATTTGTTCGAGAAATAGCCTCAGTGAGTGGATCCACTATAATGTTCTAACTTCATCTCTCTATATCTCAACTTTGCGGAGATTAACAATCTCCCAAACTGAGCGATACCATGCCACAAGAATCTGTCTGGGTACTTGATGAGACCAAGTTCATAAATGAACAACTCTATCCAACAAACTTCTTGGGCTGTATTCTCTGTTGAGTTATAACCAGCATCCTGCACCATGATTACCTCAGTATCCTTATTGGAACACTATCCAATATACCGATACTCAGAAGAGGCTAAACTCAAAACTCTGACAGCATCTATGTCATCCAGGTCACCTTGGAAGCATGAACGGATAACCGACTCCCAAAGGAGGCTGTTGTTATCTTATACCGAGAACATGCTCTTATGTTCTTTATAGCTTCCCTTTGTTTCTTTTGGATTGGATTAATATATATTTATTACTGCTAGTGCAAAAGCAATATCTTATGTTGCACAAGACATTGCATGATTGACTCAACTGCCTAAGCAAATGATATGTCATTGAAGCCAGTCCTTCCCTTCATCAGTCTAGAAGATATCCTTTTTAGAGAGGGTGACTACATCACCTGTAGATACACCACCACGTTAGGAGTCGTTCATTCTAAAAATACTTTTAGAATGTTGTCCAAGTACCCGATTGGGAAACTTCCCAAATCTAGATCTAAAACCAAAATCCCCGATACATTATCCATCTGGTTTATACTAGATATTGCATGATTGACTCGATTGCCTAAGCAAATGATATGTCATTCATGACAGTCCCTCTCTTCATCAGTCAAGAAGACTTCCTTTTAGAGAGGGTGACTCCATCACCCGTGGGTACACTACCACACCAGGAGTCGTCCATTCTAAAATGCTTTTAGAATGATGTCTAAGCACCCGATTTGGGAAACTTCCCAGATCTAGATCTAGTCAATAGAATTCCTGATATACTATCCACATCTAACATGGAGAAAACACTATGTGACAATCAAAATTTGACCGATTGTAGTATAGGAACATCACTTCCTATTGGAGTATGCCATCCAAATCCAGGACAATACTCCCTACATCCTTCTTACTAGATTCAACTTTTTTTATGGACTCAATCACCTTGGCTGTCACATAAAAAAAGATGATCTGTCTTCGGTATCCATGCTTCATTCTATGAATAGACATAAGCAACTTGCATACCTTCCGCTGCTCTCACTGACTATGATAACCCTCTGGCAGAGTCATATACACCTGCACTTTCAAAACCCTATTTGGAAAGACGTTATAGTCACCCACGTAACAGATATTATAGTCATGAACTGCATCAGCGGCAAATCATATCCATATGGATTTCAGCGTAGATACTGAAGTAAAAGTCACATCACAATCCACAACGGGTATTTGATGAAAACTCTTTACAACAAGTCTAACCTTATTAGGTTAGTATCTTTCCACCTGCACAGATCTCGAAAGATCTACTTACTTCTAATGGGCTTCACTCTTTCAGGAGCATCCAGCAAAGTCCAAAATCCATGACTTGCTGAAGTCCGTGGAGTCCATCTTGGATATGAAATATCTGGTCACCTGGAAGTTACCACTTCCTATGACCTGCTGATAAGAAACAGGGGGAATAGTAATGCCAAGTCATATCCATATGGACTTCAGCATAGATACTGAAATAAAAGTCTAATCACAATCCACAACGGATATTTGATGAAAACTCTTTACAACAAGTTCAGCCTTATTAAGTTAGTACCTTTCCACTTGCATAGATCTTGATAGATCTACTTGCTCCTAAAGGGTTTTAACCCTTCAGGAGCACCCAGCAAAGTCTAAAATCTATGATTTGCTGAAGTGCATAGAGTCCATCTTGGATATGAAGTATCTGGCCACCTGAAAGTTACCACTTTCTATGTCCTGCTGACAACTAGTAGGGCCATTATCACCATGATATTGACCTTCCTGTCACCGTCTACGAGAAAACCGAAGTATCTCTCGGGTGTCTGAGGTCATCTACTAAAATCTGCAGAGTGACTAACGGTTTGTCAAGTCTAATTGAATACTTAGGTTCTACTAAATTTTCGGTAACCGTTTATGGTTCTGAAATCACTTCCAATTCTACCATACTTCTATTAGTTTATTTTGCAAAAAGATTCCTTTTATAAAAAGGTGTCGAGTCAAGAACAATATACCTATTGATCATGAAAATGGTAGAAAAAAAATCCTAGCGAATGCTTGGGATAATTCACAAACAACCATTACCGAAGCGTGTCTTAAGTTTGTCCGGATTTTTGTTTTAAACAGAAACCAGATAACTCTATATTTTAACAACCTCATGATATGTAACCATTCTATGTCCATATAAAATCAAGACAATAATTTAGATAAAACCATATTCAAATGTCATGCAGCTGTTTCCAATGCATATTACCTAATGGAAAAAAGGCTAATAGATCATTACTCATTAAGGAGTGAACTTACGGATGAGCAACATGTAAAAGAATCAAGTTCTCAATACTATAAATATCTACATTTTCGATCACCTCGAAAATTCCTGCTACATCCAATGTATGGTTCTCTACTTTATTCTTATACCTACAAACTTCTTAAAATATTTAAACTTCTTAAAATATTTGGACCTTGCATTACAACGAATGCATGTCCAAAACCAGAGAACTCATAGGAAAACTTGAATGAAATAAGAGTACCAACCCCTCATCCTGAAGAGCATTGGACAACATACATTTTCATGTATAAGTCTCATGAGTATACCAACTCAAATTCTGTGTTTTGTAAATTGAAAACTGTATCTTGATTAAGAATGTTTTACACCGTTATTCAATGCACTTACCTTATCCTCAACTGAAAAAGGTAAATGTTTACAACACAATTTTCAAAATGTATATCCCACTTTATAAAATAAAAGTACAGATATTTCATTTTAAAATTTGGTGCATAACAATGGTTATTCGAAACCAAATATTTGCCGTTAGGCAAAACCCAGACGATTTAATCCAATATCACCAATTACAACGAATTCCGATATTGAGAATCGAATCGTCCATTTCCCAATATACTACTCCTTCTTAATATCTGTAACACCGTATAGATGTGAGATCCAAATATAGTAAATATATACCCTGGAATCAGAATTAATTGGGAAAACGGTTCTCTTTTACAAATACACAGAAATATTGAAACCTGGAAATGTTTCATTGGGGGTGGCCAGGTATTCCTAATAATGACTTTTCCATTATTCAGATTCATGACAGTGGTCGTAATTTCTTTTGCCATCACTTCAATTCCTTTATATGTCTATACATCTTACCTTCTGCATACCGTGCCTGTGCTAACTGGTTTTCTTCCTTCCATACCTTTCGGCACCATCCTAAGGTTTAGAAGAAGACTATCTAATCAGCGTGATGGGTGTACTCTCCTAATACAAGAAGGTCTCGCAACCTGAGAGAAAGTAAAGGGAAGAGAAAAACGAATAATCTTATTCAATTTCTCCAGAACCTATGGCCATCCTCGATTGATGTAACTTCTTCGAGTTCGTATGTAACTATACGATGGTCGTTCCAAGTAATATGGATTATCGTAATGATACGACGTGTTCTGAAGAAATGCAAAGGGTAAAATAGGAGTGGAAGGGATATATGTGAATTTATCATGAATCAAGACAAGCTAAAACCAAAGGGTGTAAGAAGGTTTGGTTAACTTGGTTCATGAGTTTGTCATGGGTCGTTGTACCAGAGAGAGAGAGAGAAGAAACACTCAGCATGCACTCTATCAAGATCAAATTGGTTATCAGTTTATCTAATCAGGATGGCTCCCACTGTTTCCTCGAATTTTCCTTCAAAATCTAAAAGGAGAACTAGTTAGGATCATTTACACTTTACAAGTTCGCAAACCGTTCAGCCAGGCCGGTATTGATACTCCGAGGGAGGTCCCCCGTGCTTTCACACAGACCCAATTAATAACCCCATTTCCACATAAGCGTAACCTCGTTAGCACTTTCTAGACACCTAATATATTAGCTAATTGTGAAGTGAAAAATCTCCCAAGGAGTAATACATACTCATAAGTTGGAATCGGGATCTAACTACCATCATGTGATAACCTGACGGAATCCACTCAAGTCACCACACTCCAGAAGATATTCGCATGCTTGGAAAGTTTCCCATATGTTTGAAACTATTGATATGGTTGTTCCCCTCCGAAAGACGCGGCGGAGAAGCGGCGAACGTCTTGCCTGAATTTCAGGGCAGATACTAATTGGTGTTATTCGTCCACCTCTCCGAAGATGCCAAGTTGATTTATGGCATCGTGTATCGAAGGTTTAAACGGATGCGGCTGATGTAGCAAACTTCGTCAGATTCCCCCTCGTTTGAGGAGTTTTTGATTGTGGGGACGCTCTTCCCTGCAAGCGCAAGCCCCTGCAGTTAATTACATTACCGCATCGCGGTAACAACTTTCTCCTTCTCCAGATGGTCACTTCGTGTCGTGGGTGTTTGTTTTGTATTCGGTTGCCCGTGGATTGTATACGGAGACTAAGTTATGCTGTCGCCCGTAGGACGTGGACTAGTCCAAATCCGTATCTTTCTTAGATTTGGTTTGGGGGGCTTGTGTTTAAGGACACGTCAGCCTTATGTGAGACTAAGATCAACTTAAACGTTCGTTAAGGACACGTTAGTCTAATTTTAGACTAAGATCGACTTAACGGGATTGTTTAGATCCGACAAGAGAGCAATTGGGCTCTATTACTTAGTTTAATGACATTGCGGTCGATAAGTAGTTTAAGGACATTGCGGTCCAATGTTAGTTTTAAGATATTGCGGTCAAGGTTAAGGACATCATAGTCCGTGAGTTTAAGGACCTCACAGTCCGGCGTTAGTTTTAAGACATCACGGTCGAGATTAAGGATGTCATAATCCATGGGTTTAAGGACTCCACAGTCCGACGTTAGTTTTAAGACATCACGGTCAAGGTTAAGGACATCATAGTCCGGTATTAGTTTTAAGACATCATGGTCGAGGTTAAGGACATCATAGTCCGTGAGTTTAAGGACCTCACAGTCCGTGGCAGTGTGTTGTTGTCGGGACCCGTTACCTCTCTGACGACGTTGAAAGATTACAACGATAGATATCAGAGGAGTAAAGAGATGTACCCTCGAACCGGGTGTAAATTGATTGGGAGAGCAGTTGTGCTCAGTTCAATTTATATTGAGGACTTATGGCCAGAATTAGGCTAAGTCCAGTTGAAAATGTTTAACATTTTATTCATGTTTTGCCTATTAGTCTTTTACTTGTGCTCTGCCCATTATAATGCATAGTATTGGGCTCTGTAATTAAATGCATAGCATTTATATTTGGTCTGTTAGGCCTTTACTTGGGCTCTGCCCTCTTAAATAATGCATAGCATTTTAGTGGTCTAATAGTGCACCACGTAGCTTGTCAGGCGCTTTGCGCCAATTAAAGATCGTAATGCGCCAGCGCATGCGTAGGTGACACGTGTCACGCTTTGCGTTAAGCGCAAGTCTGTTAGCGCAGTGCGCTGCGCCAGTGGCGCGCTCTGGTGCAGTGTGCCAGTCCAAGAGCGCAGTGCGCTATTTTAGAAGCACAAAGCGCAGATTGTTTTATGGTTGACACATGGCGCGCTCTGGTGCAATGCGCCGGTCCACGGAGCGCAAAGGCGCATTTCAAAAGTGCAAGGCACTGTCCAATAGCGCAGAGCGCATCTTGATCAAATTAAGATCAAAGAACAAATTGTTTGTTCTCTCAAAAGAGGTTCTACCTCAAAATTCAAGAACCAATGGTTCTTACTCTCATCAAAAGGCTGTGCCATTAGATAGATCAAATGATCTAGGAATGAAGTAAATTACTTCTTTAAATCTTTTATGATTGGATCTTTTTGATTTTTTTCTTTTTTATTAAAGATCTTGATCTTGTTCTTAGATCTTTGATCTGTTTAGAAGAGAATTCTTCTTTTAGTGAGATGCTTTCATCTCTGTTCTTCAAGAATTAAATTCTTTATCTTTAAAGATGAAGAAAATGATTTTCTTTCTTCAAAAGCTTGCATTTCTTTTTCTTTGAGTTTTTTTCTCAAAGTTTTCAGAGGGTTCTCTCTCTTCTTCTATCTGTCTCTCTATATGAGACTTGGAGTTTATGGGCCTTTATATAGGGTCAATTGGTTTGTTAAGTTAGTTACAGAGATCTTTCTCTGATTGATTTAGGGATATTTCCCCACCGTTGGATCTTTGATCCTAAAGCCTCTGTTTTACAGAAGACAATCTTCTTATTTTAATAAAATTGGAAAGATCTTTCTAGATTTTTAATTCTAATTAATTAATAATTTATTATTTAAATTTCAGTGCTGGCGCAATTGGCGCTAGCGCGCCTGTGTTTGACACGTGGCGCGCAGCGCAGAGCGCAGCTCAACTGCGCTAGCGCGCCTGTGTTTGACACGTGGCGCGCAGCACAGAGCGCAAGTGATCTGAAGCGTTGCTTCATTTATTTTAAAATTTGAATTTTGAAATAGAGCCTTGCTCTGATTGGGGGTGCGCTGCCTTAGGCGCAGCGCTCCTTGCGCTGGCGTGTCTGCTTTTGACACGTGGCGCGCTGCGCACAGCGCAAGGAATCTGAAACGTTGCTTCAATTTTGGAATTTTTGAAATTCAAACAGAGCTTTGCTCTGATTGGGGGAAACAAATGCCTCCCCACCGTTGCGCTCACGTGGCGCACACGTGGGTGCAGCGGTGGCAACATCTGAACCGTTGGATGGACTCAGAAGTTGAGGAGGCGCTTCAGCGCCTATAAATAGGGCCCTTGGTCCTCAGACAATTATTATCTTCCCAAGATTATTATTTTCAGAGCCTTGCTCTCATTTTCAAGAACTTCAAGAGTAAAAACTCTAGAACATTTTAGGTAAAAATTAAATTAAATTAATTTTAATTAGCAGAGCCTTACTCTCATAGATCTTTTGATCCAAAGAAAACCCTTTTGGGGTTTCATAAACAGAGCTTTGCTCTCAGGAATCCATAGATCTAAAGAGATCTTGTTTCAGGGTTTCTTAACCCATGAACAGAGCTTTGCTCATTGACAAAATATAGATCTTTTGATCTTTTGATGAAGAACTCTTAAGAGTTTTTTCATGGATCTCTAAGATCCCAGAACTTTAATTCTTACGAATTAATTTTTCTTTGATGGATTTTTCCATCATTATTACAGAGCTAGGCTCTTTAAGGAATTTTATTACCTTGTGACCAGAGTTTGAAAAGTGTCACTCTGTGACAGGGCTTTGCTCTGAAACAGAGATTTTCTCCTTGTCTCGAGGGATTTCTCATTTAATGAGAATATTCTATGAGGATTTCCTCATTAATTGACAGTCTCATCTAATGATGAGGCTGTCTTATTAACTGATGCATTGTCATCTGGATTTTGTGGGTCCCCCTTTGGTCCCTCTTTCCATTGCATTGCAGTGCGGTACAAATTTTAAAGTACCAAGCGTTGGAATTAAAGTATGATACTGATGATTGAATTTCGCTTTTTCTTGTAGGGAACATGTCTACTGACCTTTCATTCCCGTTTTTCCGCTCATAGGGAAGATTCCCTGAGGCGCCGGTGGACCGGGAGGTTCTTGCTCTCATTAAGGATTACGACCCTGAGTACAAGGACCTTCACCTATAGGGTAGGTGGTACAGCGAAATTATCAAGGGTCGCCGAAGTTTCTCTTGCGCGACGCTGTCGGATCCGATCTCGTCGATCTCTTACGCGGATATACCCCCGGTGAACTATGCCGTGGAGGTTGTAAATTGGAATTCGGAGGATCTTCTTCAACCTTCGATTGCTGCCATACCCGTGCAGCCGCCGACAGCCGTGGATATTTTAGGGCGGCGCATATGCCAGGGTGAGTCGCGCCCTTAGGGACAACCCTATAACATTGGACTGACCCCTCAACATTCGGCCGAGTATTTGCAGTGGGCTAGGTACATGTTATCAGCGAAGAAGGCGCATTTGCTGAAGATTGGTCTGTATCCTGCAGTCTACGCCTCGCTGTTCGAGTATCCTGCTCCTCCGACGTGGTGGGTTAAGGGATTCGTGGAACAATGGAACATCCCCACCCTTACCTTTCTTCTAATGGATAGGGAGGTTTCCATCTCTTTGGAAGAATTTGCTGAAATTTCCGGTCTGCCAGTGAGGGGAGAGCACTATGAGGAGCTGCTTCCTCCTAATGAATATGTCTTCGCCACTAATCCGTTAGTGATGGACTTAACGCCGGAGAACGCCATCCAGCACCAGTTTCCGAGTTTGTTAAAGGTGTTGAATATGTATGAAAGTCTTTTCTTGGAATCGGGAGGCCGGGGAGTTTGTTTTACAGATTTCATTGCCCTCTTTCTTCGACCGGAGATTCTATCGCAACGGGGCAAAAAATTCGCCAAGCTCGACGACCCCTTCGGCTTTGGCTTAGATCGTCGACCAGCACTGGAAACCGATCAGAAGGGCTTTTATCTCCCCGATATTGCAATCATCCCCTTATCGGAAATTGCCGCTCCGAGCATCGATGAGGAGACTTTCTTTCTTGGGTTTCTGAGGCTCTGGCTGTGCTGGTTCGCGCTCCCCATGCACCCGCGCTATATGAGGCCATCCGTCTTCTACCCAGCGCATCGAATGGTGGCTGGCATACAATTGTCGATTGGAATCACCGGGTTGGCCCACCAGTGCCATGGTCTCAGCGTGGCGGCGAATGCAACTGAACCGGGGGTGTAACCCGCCAATTTCCCGATGCACTACCTTACTTCGTGGATGGAAATGCACGTGCTCGGGGTATTTGGTATTCATAAAAGACCCTCGTTTTACGAGAAGTGCAGACTCCCAAGAGTTATGCGGTTGATCGGCACTTCTATCGTGAATCTGCCTCCACGGTAGGCTAGGGAGTTGCTTCTTCGTCCGTGCACGGTCAAAACAGGCATTTCTTTCACGGACAAGGTCATGACCATCGGCCCGGAGACTTCTAAGGCGGTGTTGGCGCTGCGTGATAATTTCAAGGATGGGGCCTCCGTATTGAAAGCCAGGGAGATTCTACATTTATACTCCATCCGGCCGGGCTTCCTTGTGTTCAGGCAGAATGATTTGGTGCTTTTTATGAGGTACAACCCCCATCGGTTCGCCCAACAACAAAGCTATAACCAGGGGGTCCCATTGGAGGCGTTTTTGGAAGAGCCTACGACCACCAGGGAGGGAATATGGAGTGCACTACATCATTTTATATGGTTAAATACGGGCTCCCACTTCTTCATCAGTGAGTCGACTTGCATTCCAAGGGCCCTCAATGTATACGGGGCTTGGTATCAGCACGCGATGGGTGCTTTTATCCAAGAAGAGAAGCGGCTGCTGCTTGACCGCAAGGGTGTGCCCCCCACCAGCGATCGCAACGTCCCCCTAAGGCGAAGGACCCCTGTCGTTCCTCCACTAAGAGGAGATGCCGTAGCTGAGCCCCCACGCGTGCTAAGCCCTCCGCTTGGATTGCCCCGTGATTCTGTGGTCATGCTCTCAGCGTCCCGTGCTCCGGTGGAGACGGTACATGTGGTTTCGCCTGAATCCGGCGTGGGCTCAGACATCGGGACTCGCCGTCCCACGGTGCCCACGAAGCGTAAGTTGATTTTGGGTGCGACCGGGGTTCGCGCGTAGAAGAGGAAGAAGAAGTCGGTTCTTTCTCTTGATGCCGTACTCGGCTTAGAGCCTCAGGCCCTTCTTACCGAAGGCCTAAGTGAGTATGGAACCAACGGGGGTTTCTTCGTAGAGCCAGAAGACACTGATCTGGCGGCTGCCATTGCAGCTTCTGAATGATTGGCAAGGCGTGATGCGTGGTTGGCTAAAATCGTGCAATCAGGTAATCACTAGTTGTATTTTTCGTCATTTCATCGTATCTTTATCATTTTTTTGACTTAACGCTTTTCCTTTTAAAACAGGCATTTCTACCGAAGAAGCCATTGCTGCTTCTCTCAAAACTTTCAAGGAGGAAGAGAGGAAACGCCCTCTATCGGGCGTTGGTATGTCTCCGCTCATCGAGTCTTCATTCTCCTTTTTACGGCCAATCTGACCCTTTCCTTATCTCATTGCAGGGACCACAAGACCTGCTCGCAAGCTGATGCGGGAATTCTCCCCGGGCCAGCCACCGAAGTCCCGGCCTTTTTGGGGTTGCCGTGAGAGGCCCTACTTAAAAAGCCGATGATGGATGCCTTGAAGGCTCTGGAGGCAACCTTGAACGCGGACGACGACGCTTTGCTGAAGGAGGCTTCCAAAAGGTCTGTCGTGACGGCCCGAGAGGAAAGGAAGCGCCTGAGGTGCGCAGCGAGGGAGCGTAGCACTGCTTTGGCCGTAGGAGCGTGCTCAAGCGCAGTTACTCCCGCTGCTACTCCTTTAGAGGAGCTCTCGGTCGCCTTGTTTACTGCTCATAGACGGGGCGGCGGGTGCAGCTCGGGAAGCTAACGGTAAATCCGTCTCAGGTAATGTGCTTTCGAGACTTTGTTATCAAAGTTTTAAAACCGTCGGTTCTTATATATCTTGTCCTGCAGGGCCGAGTCCTACTGAAGAGCGGCGGCGACCGTTGAGCCTGAGGGGACGGTGGATGAGGCAGCGGCTGAAACCGAGGCGACGGTAGGCGGTGCAGCCGTAGCTGCCGGGCCCGAGCTAGTGGCTGATGAGACAATCGCGACTACTATGCCCGAGACGGCCATCACTACTGAGCGCAAAGTGGCGGCAGATGAGACGGCTGCTAAAACCGAGCCTGAGACAGCGGCGGATGAAGTGGCTGCGGCCGACGAACCTATAGCAGCGGTGGACGAGAAGGCTGCGGCCGCTGAGTCCGAGGTGGTAGCGGGTGAGACGGGTATGATTGCTGAGCCCGAGACGACCGCTCTTTCTCAAGAGTCGGGCACCGCTCCGATCATCGCTCTCCCTGCTTACGGTCTTTTGTCATCTCCTGGTCTCGCGAGCATGACGACGGCTCTTGTAGAGTCGGGCGATGAGGCAACGGGAGGTGAAACCATGCCAATGGAGGAGGGAAACGCCACCGTTGCATCAAGTGACGCCCTTCTCATGACTCCGGTTGGCGACTCATCAGGTAAATTTTGGGTTACCGTCCTTCTTTTTATTCTGCAATCCTTCCTGACAGGGCTTATCTTGTTCCTAACGCAGGTGCGGCTCTGATGCCACTTTACCCGAAAGAGCGCCGTCAGTTACTGCCCTGACGGTGGCCACATCTCTACCCTCTTTCGTACCGTCGCAGATGTTGGAAGGTATGGATTTGTGACCCATCAGTCTTGTCTTGGCTGCATAATTTATGTACTGACGTTGTACTATTGCATCTTTGTAGGAGTCCTTTTTACCACCTGTACCAGGTGCTGCATCCTCACTTCTCCTTCCTGTCGGGGCTTGCTTCATCCAGTGGAGTTAGTGAATATAGTTTCAATTAATGCTCTTTCTTTTTCCAATAATGAAACTATTTCTAATTCTTCTTTACCCTGATTGCAGTGCTACAGATTGAAGGAGGGGATGTGAGATCAGTTGCGCCCCCGGTCCTCCCGGCTTTGCCACCTGCTGCAGCTGGTATAGTAAATTCCATTGTTCATAAATCTCTTACATTTCTAGATCCGTCATCTGATTGTGATTTGTTTTGCAGCTATCGCTCCGACTCTGGTCCCTTTCGAGTCTCGCATTATGATGCCGGCAGGCCTATTCTCCAGACGTCCATCCTCAAAGGGTGCTACGATGAGTTTAAGTATGCTGAGCGGATGCGTCGAGGAGCTTGACGCAGAAGCTCCCACATCTGCCGCAGATTTCGCTGCCGAGGTTAATCCGATGCTGGCGACGCTTGTAAACTTCCATAGTGAAGGCATCGTCGAGTCTTGGGTTAATCACTGCAGGGAGATCGAGGCCTGCCTGCATGAGCTTAAGGTTGGACGTCCTGCTCCAGAGGTCCTGGCTATGAACGCTCAGCGGGCTGCGTGGGATGAACGCTCAGCGGGCTGCGTGGGTTGAGTAGAGCACTCCCTACATTCGTCATCTTGAACAAGAGGCGGCTTTAAAACGTAAAGAGTGCGGAGAGACTTTGAGCGAATCTGCCCGACTGCATGCTCAGATTGATGCAAATGCTGCACAGTTGAAAGTTATCTTTGAAGGCCTTCTGCGATGCATCTCTGACGGGTTAACACTGAGGCAACAGCTTGATGTCGTCGAGCGGGATGCACAAAATCGCGGGGCAGCTCAGCAGGCAGTCGAGGAGCATCCTTTATCTTATTTGCAGCAACGAGATTAGGTTGAAACAGAGCTGGCTGTGGCGGCTGATCATGACGAGAGGCTGAGGGGAGTGCGTGAGCAATTGATTGGCCTACTTAAGACGCTTCCCTCCCAATAGTTGCTTTTGCGTCATTTGTAAATTTTGAATAAAATGTATTCTTTCTTTTATTCTTTCATATAATGTATTTTGTACCCCATGGCATACATGAATAAAAGATACATTTCTTTCGCAATGTCTTGTGTCGTCTTTCTGCTTTCTTCTTTCTTGCTGTGTTGCTTGCCATGCGATTTTAGCAAGTGCGATCCGTAGATGGTATATAACTGTCAATCTTATGCTTTTTATAGAGTGGCGATGGTTTAGAAAACAGGGTTAGGATCTGTCACCTAAGACTTTTCAACTTTATGAGCCGTGAGGGTCTCATAAAGAATTTTCTCCCTACCGGCCGGGAGGGTCCCGTAGGTGTAATTTTCTTCTTAAGAATCGTGAGGATTCCTAAGTGTATTTCCTCTTGAGAGTCGTAAGGATCTCACAAGTGAATTTACTCCCTTACGAGTCGTGAGGACCCGCAAATGATGGGTGAAGTTGCTTTTATCCGCATTTCACGGAGTCAGGGGTTGCTGTGGATGCTTTCCGGGGTACCGTAGTTTAATGACATCGCGGTCGAGGTTAAGGACATCATAGTCCGTGGATTTAAGGATTCCACAGTTCATTGTTAGTTTTAAGACATTACGGTCTAGGTTAAGGACATCATAGTCCATGAGTTTAAGGACTTCACAGTCCAATGTTAGTTTTAAGACATCACGGTCGAGGTTAAGAACATCATAGTCCATGAGTTTAAGGACCTCACAGTCCCATGTTAGTTTTAAGACATCGCGGTCGAGGTTAAGGACATCATAGTCCGTGAGTTTAAGGACCTCACAGTCCGTGAAGTGGGTGGTTATTGGGACCCGTCACCTCTTTGAAAACGTTGAGGAATTACAACGACAAATATCAAAGGAGTGAAGAGATGTACCCTTGAACCAAGGTAAAATCGGTTTAAAATCATTTTGGTTGATTGTTAGTTTTAAGACATCACGGTCAAGGTTAAGGACATCATAGTCCGTGGATTTAAGGACTCCACAGTCCAATGTTTGCTCTGGATGCTTCCCACGGGTTCACTGCCGTGTTTAGCAAGGACCAGGCTCCGCTCTGGATGCTTCACACAGGTTCACTGCCGTGCTCTGCGAGGACCAGGGTCCACTCTGGACGTTTTCCACGGGATCAGAAGTGACGTAATCCGTGTTCCACGTGACCAGGAATTTACACTAGATGCTTCCCACGGGTTCACTGCCGTGTTTGGCGAGGACTAGGCTCCGCTCTAGATGCTTCACACGGGTTCACTGCCGTGCTCTGCGAGGACCAGGATCCGCTCTTGATGTTTTCCACGGGCTCAGTAGTGACGTTATCCGTGTTCCACGTGACCAGGAATTTGCACTAGATGCTTCCCACGGGTTCACTGCCGTGTTCGGCGAGGACTAGGCTTCGCTCTGGATGCTTCACATGGGTTCACTGCCGTGCTCTGCGAGGACTAGGATTCGCTCTGGACGTTTTTCATAGGGTCAGAAGTGACGTTATCTGTATTCCACGTGACCAGGAATTTGCACTAGATGCTTCCTATGGGTTTACTGCCGTGTTCGGCGAGGACAAGGCTTCGCTCTGGATGCTTCATACGAGTTCACTGCCGTGCTCTGCGAGGACCAGGATCCGCTCTGGACGTTTTCCATGGGGTCAGAAGTAACGTTATCCGTGTTCTACGTGACCTGGAATTTGCACTAGATACTTCCCACGGTTTCACTGCCGTGTTCGGCGAGGACTAGGCTCCGCTCTGGATGCTTCACACGGGTTCACTGCCGTGCTCTGCGAGGACCAGGATCCGCTCTGGACGTTTTCCACAGGGTCAGAAGTGACGTTATCTGTGTTCCACGTGGCCAGGAAGGGTCGACTTTATCCCCATTTCACGAAGTAGGAATTTGACTCTCGGTCATCTGTATACCGTCGAGTCATAGAACTGGGAGTTGCCGCTGTTTCGCTTTGTTTGATGCTGGGACAACTGTTGAGATGATTTTGAGGCTATCTGTGACTCATCGAAATCTGGCTTCTTCTTCTGATGAAACCTGGGAGAGGAGGAGTGCGATTCCTTCTTTGTTTGCACCCCTGAATTGTATACAGGGACTGATGTAATATCACCTGTAGGGCGTAAATTTCATTATATATATATATTATTTATTTCCGCGATGCTCTATCATTTCAGCATTTATATCGCGAAGGTCGCGATTGCCCCATCATTTCGACTATTTTTCGCGGTGCCCAATCATTTCGGCTATTTATTTTAGTTTTACTCGCTGCTTTTTATTGCGAGTTGCCCAATCATTTTGGCTATTTCGTATGCATACATTTTTAGTTGCTGATTTTGTCGCAAGTCGCCCCATCATTTCGGCTATTTCGTATGCATGTGTAGCTTGCTGTCTTTTCGCTGCAAGCTTTGGATTAGACACCAATTTTGGCATCAGCACCGCTACAACTGAGATATTATCAGGAGCGAATCATCATTTGCCTCTGTCGATGTCGGACAAAGGTGGCTTAGTAAACAGAGTTAAGATCCTGTCGACTAAGGCTTTTGACTTTATGAGCCGTAAGGGTCTCATAAAGGTATGTCTCCCTACGAGTCGTGAGGATCTCGTAGGTGCGTTTTCTCCTTAGGAATCATGAGGATTCCTAAGTGTATGGCTTCTCGTAAGTCATAAGGATCTTACAAGAGGGCTTTCTTCTTATAAGTCGAGAAGACTTACAAGGGCTGCTCACTGTGCAAACATATCCTGTTGGATATAGTGCCCTCAGAGTCAATTATTGGATCACAGGCACGTGATTGCAATGATTGAGGGAGGACATATGCCGGTAGGACAGTCTTACTCGAGATGATATTATGCTATCTGGTTTATCTTTATCATCGTGTACTGCTTTAGGTGACCTTACTGATCACTATTACATGTTGATATAGCCCCTAGGATTCATGCTTGACTGGCAACAGTATGAGGGCGATCATATACGTGGGAGCTGGTATTCTATAAGCACATCCTTAAAAGGTCCATAGTCATGGGAGTTTCGAGACAGGGCATCGATACTCCATAGTAGACTACTGTATACAGTCGAGACCCCGACGAGGGGCGGTGGCCGGTCTCACAAGCCACTGGTGTAAGTTGGTTCACCTAAGATGTATACAGGTGCTCATTGGGTTATGAGTACACCGGACAGGACTTGCCGGGAACATGCTAGTTGGTCTTATACCTGACGTCAGATAGCAGTTCCCTGGTGACATGTGTACAGGTTAGTTCATCGACCTGAGGATCGTCATTTGTCTCGTGTGAGTTCCCACTGTACTTTGATTACTACCCTACCATGCTCAAAGGAGACGTGCAAGCAAGTTTTAGTTGGGTACAGTCCCGAGCCACATGGAGGCAGTGAGCGGATCTTCAGGGGTTCGTCTCTCCCGGTATTGGGGGTGAGGTCGCACTGTGTCTAGGAGAGCCATTACACAAAGCCCTTGGCCGAGGCAGGAGATTTACTGGTAGGTATTCCAGTAGTATCTCAGGGTGTTCTGGGCTACACTCCGACACGACTCGTACCGCTTTTGGGGGTCTGACTTTTACCAACCCCCTAGGCCCGCCATGCGATGCTCATAGACGAACGGACTGGACTGTACGGATATTGTCACTGACAGGCTCAGTAGGGTTTCAGAATGAGTTCGCTCACAGACGTCCCTTTTGGTCAATAGCTGGTGGCCCGTCACGTATGGCTAATACCTCTGACATGCTAGTGGTTAAATCCACAGCCGTAGTATTGACGAGTCTTTAGAGTCCCCCACAGACAGTTGCTCAATTTTCAGGCGAAATGCTGTAGAGGCCGTATGGAGATATGGTAGGGTTCGATCAGATACGTGCGGTATTGCACGGATCATGATCGGACGGATAATACTAGCGGGCTTTGGTTTAAGCCGGATCCTAGTATTGCACAGTGTAGATTTTGCCTCAGTGCATTTGTATTCGGTCGGAATACAAATGTGGGTATGTATATACACTAGCGGGGTTTTCCTGTAATTTATTACGGTATCAGTTTTTGGAGTTGCCAGTTTGTTTTCCGTTTCGGCCATATTTCTTTGTATCTTTCATTGGCCGAAGTTTGGTGGAGGAGGGCTTATTTACATTTGTGCAAATAAGCATTTGTGGAGGGTGTTATTTGCATATAGTGGTATCATGATAATTCTACCACTCTTGACTTTCCTTTGTTCATGATGGTTCATGATAGCTTGACTTTGTGGTGAGATGATTGGTTGATGGAGTGTTGTCTTTGATTATGATCATTGCTTGTTATCATCAACCTTTCTCTCTCTCTTTCATTATGTGGTGCCTCACTTCTTTTTTATTATGATTCACTCCACTCTCACTTTCCTCATTGTGATGGCTGGCCAAATGAGGGAGGGGGCTGTCCCAATATTTTGTGGTGGGATTTTTGGTCTTTTATCTTCACAAAAATCCCATGACTCCATCTCCAAAAGGCTTAGTTCATTTCCTCCACAAAAAGCAACTTCCTCAAAACCACAAATGAGATATAGAGCACTACACTCATTCTACAGCAAATCTTGGGCACGTCGACTCGCCAACTTCGTGCCCGAGTTTCCTCGGACCAGAGGTGGGAGGCCATAAAAGAAGCCGGCGATGTGGTGCCCTTCCAGCGAGGAGGCGACGACCGGAGTTTCCGCGTGGAGATCGGGACGATGACGAGAAGACCGGAGGACACGGATCACTCGGTATATCTCTCTACTCGTTCTTTAGTTTGCTAGATTTAGTTTAATGGCCCGATCCGGGTTGATAGTGCGTGGTGGTGCCGGTTTGAAAAGTTAAAGTATTTTATCGCTTCCGCATTTTGGCCTCGGGATGACGGCCGGGACGCCGCCGTGCACTTACAGTGGTATTAGAGCCTTGCCATTAACCTAGTCTAGCTTTGTCTAACGTGTTTACATTTCCGATCGAACAAAAATCCCAAAACCGCGTTTTCTTGTACATCAGTTTCTGTCGAAATTTTTTTTGGCTCCAAAAATTTTTCAGGTAGATGCAGAATGATGTACAGGGAATTCTAAGAACACTGTAAAATTTTGGTAACATGATCCTTCCATAGGACCGCGGAACCACGGCCATAACCCCTCTTTAGCCGCGGTTCCGCCGCAGTATGTTAGCTTCACTTCACCAATTTTTTGCAGTCGGCTTTTGGGTTGAAAATAGGAGTTTTGGTATACTTTGTTTGGGCCCATAATTTCTTTATGTGCTACAGTAATGCTTGGGGGCCCACTTGGTAATATTTGATCGATTGAATGTTTCAAACACATTAGTTCACAGTATTTACATTATATCTGCGACCGTGAATGGCACTTGATCGGTAAATCCTGTCTAACTGCTATAGCCCGGTTAGACGGATTTGCGAACGTGACATTCACGTTGATGTTCTGTGATTGTACTGTGATGTTTCGGATTGGTCGTGGGGATAGCCTGGATACAATGTTAGTACAGATTTGGTTGTATTATGTACATTTGTTATTGCGGGGCGAGCGTCCGACATGTGGACTGCCGTCACTGCCTGTTGTATTATTCTTTTGGGGCACGACCGGGCTGAGGTCGACGCACCCGTTGTATGTATATTTTACTTTCTATACTAGGATTATCCCGCGAAGGGGTGCACGGATAGCCGGGTTCTAGAGGGCAACGAGCCCGCATCTCATGGCATTGAGACGGAGGGGGCTTCACTCTAGAATTAGCGGGCTATTCACCGTACTCGTAGGGGGTACAGGTTGACCTAGGAGGGGTGCCCAAGTTACCGGATTCCGTGAAGTGCCGGGTGGTCCATTCACGGTGCTGAAGGGGGCTGCCTCGCTTCAAGTTTTGGCGGGTAACTTGCCGCGCCCGTAGGGGTCTAGGATTTCATTGCATAGGCTATCCACACGACCGGGGGAACGTCGGGTTTCAGTAGCGGCTCTGTGAAACCCGGGGATCCCAGATATCTGTATTGTTCTGTGATACTGTACATTTCTGTGATGTTGCATTTTATCACGCCTTGAGCGAAAATTATATATTGATATATATATACTAGTAGATGTTGTATATGTTTTGCATCCGCGCTAGACCAGCCCCCACTCTGTCGTTAGTTACCTAACCTAACGGGTAATGACGGGACCCAGTGGCGAATGCGGATGGCATATACGTACATCATTATATTTCGTTCTTTGTGGTGTGATCAATTGATGGGACTGCGTTGATTTGGATCAATGCATGTTAAAAACAAACCTATTCTGATGTTGTTGGAACATTTTTCAAAAAGCTGTTATTGCAAGGACGTTCATTTTTGTTTTGCGCAGTGGTATTCGGTTTTGAATATCCAGCACCTCAGTCGACAAGGCAAGGGCCGAGATCCCTTCACCGGGAATGACCCCTTGGACAGAAGTTTGCGTCAGGGCAATAACTTCACTATAGCCGATTACCTTTGCTTTGCATCGTGGTATTCAGTTAGAATATCCTGCACCCCATTCTACGGGGAAAGAGCCGATATCCCTTCACCGGGAGTGACCTCTTTAGCAAAGGTTTTCGCCACTATATTTTTATAAAGCTATCCGTTCCTTCAACGATATCAAGTTCATTACGTTAAAGGTTTTTCGCCAGAAACCATTCGTAGCCCTCCGTCGTTTCAGACGGGTAGCAAGTAGTATTCATACTATGTTTGTAAGCCTTCGTCAAGGCATAGTGTATGGTAGTTGCTTGTTGCCTTTCTGCAGCATAGATAGATGCGTTGGTTTGTGACAGTCGTATAGCCTTGTTGGCCTTCGTCAAGGGCTTGTGCGGCTGGGTTCGAATCAACCTGGAGAATGACGGGTAGAACTTGACATGTGACTTATGATTTGTTGGCCTTCGTCAAGGTCATAAGAGCATGGGGCAAAAATCACATTGGGAGTTTCTAAAGAAACTGAAACTTGCCAGATATGTGCATACCTTCTGAAGTGTGATAACGTGAGCGAAGTCCGTCACGTTATCATGCGATGATAGTTGGATCCCGATTCCCACTGATGAGTTGGTTTACTCCTCGGGTGATCCCGACTAATTCTTCTTTCAGGTTTGGAGGAGAATTTGACGGTACAGTGGGAGGTTTCCAGATTAGATAAATTGGTAACCATTCTGATCTAGGTTAGAGTGCATGCTGAGTGTTTCTTTTCTCTCTCTCTTTGGCAGCGACCATGACCCGACCCTAGACTATGACTCAGAGACCAAAATTAACCGAACCTTCTTTAACACTGGCTTTTGGATTGTCAGAGTTGCAGACCTCATTGCCACTCCTACTTTTACCCTTGTCTCCAGGACACCCCGTATTACTACGAACGTCCACTTCCATTGGACAAAACCATCGTATGATTATATACGAACTCGAAGGAACTTGTTCCAGATTCGAGGATGGTTTCCGGTTCTGGAGAAAACGAATAGGACTATTCAGTTGTCTTTTCCTTTTACATTCTCTCAAGTTGCGGGTACCCCTTAAATTAGGGGATAGTACACCTATTACGCAAATTGGATAGTCTTCTTCCAAACCATAGGCAAGTGCCGACCGGTAGGGAATAAAGAAAACCAATTTACCTAACGATGGTGTACAGAAGGTATTATGTAAAGACAAAGAAAGGGATTAGAAGGAGGGCAAAGTAAATTGCGGCTGCTATTCACGACCAAACCAAATATTTCATTACCACTCCCACTTCGCCTTTGTATTTCTCCAGGACACTCCGTATCACTACGAAGATCTATAGATATTTGGATACTCCATCGTATGGTTATATACGAACTCGAAAGGAACTTGTTCCAGTTCGGGGATGGATTCTGGTTCAGGAGAAATAGGAATAAGGTTTATTCGGTTGTCTTTCATCTTCACCTTCTCTCGCATTGCGAGTGCTCCTAGGATTAGGACAATACACCCATTATGCTTATTGGATAGTTTTCTTCCAAACTATAGGTTGGTGCCGAACGGTAGGGAAGGAAGAAAACCATTTGGCCTAAAAGGGTGTGCAGAAGGTAATGACTAAAGACATATGAAGGGATGTGGAGAGATGGCAAAGAAATATATTGTTACTGTTGTGAATCTGATAATGGAAGAGGCATCACTAGGAATACCAGGATACCCCTACGGAACATTTCAGTGTTCCAGTTTCACTGTGTACTGTTGAAGGAAAACTGATTTCCCAATTAGCCCTTGCTCCAGGGTATGTATTTACCAGGTATGATTCTCACATCTGTATGGTTTTAAAGATGATGAGTGGGAGTAAGCTATTGGAAATTAGGTGATTATCCTCATTATATCGGAATTCGTTGTAATTGGTGATATTTGAGGAAATCGCCTGGGTTATTTGCCGGACGGCAAATATTTGGTTTTGAATATCTGCTGTTATGTACCAATTTCAAATTGATATATCTATACGTCTATTTTCATAGAGTGAGATATACCTTTTTTAAATTATGTCTATGACATTTACCTATATCAGTGGATGGTTAGGTAAGGAGCATTAAACAGCGGTGTAATTCTTCTTAACCATAAGTACAGTTTTCAACCTACGACACACAGGGAATGAGTTATTAGACTCAAGGGACTTATACAGAGTATTATATGTTGTCCAGTGTCCATTAGGACAGAGGGGTTGGTTCTCGTACTATATTCGGTTTACTTATGACTTCTCTAGTTTTTAGACAGGTGTTTCATAGAAACACAAGGTCCAAGTTTTGAGAAGTTATAGGTATAAGAGTAAAGTAGAGAACCAGATGTTGCAAGTATCGGGATTCTTCAAGGTGATCGAAGATATAAATACTTGTGCATGGTATTCAGTTGATAGTGATGATTAAGAGAACTTGCTTCTCTTTCAAGTTACTCATAGTTAGAAGCACTCCTAAATTGAGTAACGCTGATCGGCCTCTCTCCATTTAGTTAACATGCACTGGAGATAGCTGCATGATTTGGATCTGGTTCAATTAAATCAGTGCCTCTGTTTCTATATTGGATATAGAACAGTTCGTATCTCAACGATGTTGAGATACGGGGAGTTGTCCGGCTTATGCTTAAAACCAGACTCTGGATAACTCAAGGCATGTTTCTGTAATGGCTGTTTGTGGGTTGACCCAGGCTATGACGAGTGTTGACTTTCTACCATCTGGAAGATCAATAGTGATATTGTTCTTGACTCGCCACAGTTTTAATAAAAATTGATTTTTTCAGAAAACAGTAGTTGGAGTATGGTAGAACTGGAACTGATTCCAGAACCTCAAACGATTACTGAAGATTTGATAAGAACCTAAAGATTCAATCTGGTTTGACATTCCATTGGCTACTCCGTAGATACGGTAGGTAACCTCAGGCACCCAAGAGGTACTCCGGTAGCCTCAAGGACGGTGGCAGGGAGGTTCTTGTTTACCCAGATTTGCCATTGCTGTTGTTCCAGACTGTGAGACCTAGCAAGAGGATGAGTATAGCGTCGTTCTAAACTAGTTTTAGAAGTGTACGTGTATATGACTCTGCCAGAGGGTTGTCGTGGTCAGTGGGAGCAACAGAACATTGGTGGACAAGTGGCTTATGTCTATTTATAGACTAAAGCAGACATAGCAGAGATAGATCATCTATTTCTGATGTGACAGTCATAGGTTTGACTTCATCAGAATAGGGGATGGATCTGTTAAGAAGGTAGTAGTGTGTGATGTCCTGGATGACATACACAGAGTAGGAAAGGAAACTCCTATACTACGATCGGTTAAACTTTGGTTGTTACACAGTGGTTTCTCCATATGGGACTTGGATATAATATCTGACATTCTGGTTACTGGATCTATGGTTTTAGATCTAGATTTGGGAAGTATCCCAATCTGGGTACTTAGACAGCATTCTATAAGTATTTAGAATGGTCGACTCCTGGCACGGTAGTATACCTGCAGGTGATGGAGTCACTCTCTCTAAAGGTGTCTTATAGACTAAAGTAGAGAAGGATGTGCATGATTGGTAGATCACTTGCTTAGGCAATTGAGTCAATCATGAGATGTCAAGTACCACACCAGATGTTGTTCTTGCAGTAGATGCAATAAGTTGATATTGATCCAATCCTGGAGAAACAATCGGAAGCAGTTTTAGAACATAAGTGGATGTTCTAGGGATATGATAACGACAGCCTCGTTCAGGAGACAGTTATCATTCCAGGCTTCCAAGGTGACCTGGATGACAGGAAGGTTGTCAGAGTTATAGTTTTCCTTCTGACGAGGGGCAGTATTTTGGACAGATGGTCTAAGGGGATACTGAGGGAGGCATGGCGCAGGATACTGATTGAGTTCAGTTAACGATACAGTTTAAGAAGTTTGGATTTGGAGTTCATTTATGAGCTAGGTCCCATCAGACATCCAGACACATTCTAAGACAGGTATTGCTCATTTCGGGAGATGGTTTTCTCCGTGAACTTGAGATATAGAGAGACATAGAAAGGAACATCAAGGCGGATCCACTCACTGAGGCTATTCCTCGAACGCAATAGTTTTGCAAATGAGCTTTGTGAGACTGACTAGTAGAGGAGTTGGGTGTTCGGTATCACACGGGCTGTGAGTATGCGACATCGCAATAATTAGCTTTGAGTGCAAGTGGGAGATTGTTGGATATATTGCCCTCAGAGTCAATTATTGGATCACAGGCACGTGATTGCAATGATTGAGGGAGGAGCTATGCCGGTAGGACAGTCTTACTCGAGATGATAGTATGCTATCTGGTTTATCTTTATCATCGTGTACTGCTTTAGGTGACCTTACTGATCACTATTACACGTTGATAGAGCTACTAGGATTCTTGCTTGACTGCCAACAGTATGAGGGCGATCATATACATGGGAGCTGGTAGTCTATAAGCACATCCTTAAAAGGTTCCTAGTCGTGGGAGTTTCGAGACAGGGCATCGATACTCCAGAGTAGACTAGTGTATACAGTCGAGACCCCGACGAGAGGCGGTGGCCGGTCTCACAAGCCACTGGTGTAAGTTGGTTCACCTAAGATGTATATAGGTGCTCATTGGGTTATGAGTACACCGGACAGGACTCGCCGGGAACATGCTAGTTGGTCTTATACCTGACGTCAGATAGCAGTTCCCTGGTGACATGTATACAGGTTAGTTCATCGACCTGAGGATCGTCATTTGTCTCGTGTGAGTTCCCACTGTACTTTGATTACTACCCTACCACGCTCAAAGGAGACGTGCAAACAGGTTTTAGTTGGGTACAGTCCCGAGCCACATGGAGGCAGTGAGCGGATCTTCACGGGTTCGTCTCTCCCGGTATTGGGGGTGAGGTCGCGCTGTGTCTAGGAGAGCCATTACACAAAGCCCTAGGCCGAGGCAGGAGATTTACTGGTAGGTATTCCAGTAGTATCTCAGGGTATTCTGGGCTACACTCCGACACGACTTGTACCGCTTTTGGGGGTCTGACTTTTACCAACCCCCTAGGCCCGCCATGCGATGCTCATAGACGAACGGACCGGACTGTACGGATATTGTCACTGACAGGCTCAGTAGGGTGTCAGGATGAGTTCGCTCACAGACGTCCCTTTTGGTCAATAGCTGGTGGCCCGTCACGTATGGCTAATACCTCTGACGTGCTAGTGGTTAAATCCACAGCCATAGTTTTGACGAGTCTTTAGAGTCCCCTACAGACAGTTGCTCAAGTTTCGGGCGAAACGCTGTAGAGGCCATATGGAGATATGGTAGGGTTCGATCAGATACGTGCGGTATTGCACGGATCATGATCGGACGGATAATACTAGCGGGCTTTGGTTTAAGCCGGATCCTAGTATTGCACAGTGTAGATTTTATCTCAGTGCATTTGTATTCGGTCGGAATACAAATGCGGGTATGTATATACACTAGCGGGGTTTTCCTGTAATTTATTATGGGATCAGTTTTTGGAGTTGCCAGTTTGTTTTCCGTTTCGGCCATATTTCTTTGTATCTTTCATTGGCCGAAGTTTGGCGGAGGAGGGCTTATTTGCATTTGTGCAAATAAGCATTTGTGGAGTGTTATTTGCATATAGTGGTATCATGATAATTCTACCACCCTTGACTTTCCTTTGTTCATGATGGTTCATGATAGCTTGACTTTGTGGTTAGATGATTGGTTGATGGAGTGTTGTCTTTGATTATGATCATTGCTTGTTATCATCACCCTTTCCCTCTCTCTTGCATTATGTGGTGCCTCACTTCTTTTTGATTATGATTCACTCCACTCTCACTTTCCTCATTGTGATGGCCAGCCAAATGAGGGAGGGGGCTGTCCCAATATTTTGTGGTGGGATTTTTGGTCTTTTAGCTTCACAAAAATCCCATGACTCCATCTCCAAAAGGCTTAGTTCATTTCCTCCACAAAAGGCAACTTCCTCAAAACCCCAAATGAGACATAGAGCACTACACTCATTCTACAGCAAATCTTGGGCACGTCGACTCGCCAACTTCGTGCCCGAGTTTCCTCGGACCAGAGGTGGGAGCCCGTAAAAGAAGCCGGCGATGTGGTGCCCTTCCGGCGAGGAGGCGACGACCGGAGTTTCCGCGGGGAGATCGGGACGATGACGAGAAGACCGGAGGACACGGATCACTCGGTGTATCTCTCTACTCGTTCTTTAGTTTGCTAGATTTAGTTTAATGGCCCAATTCGGGTTGATAGTGCGCGGTGGTGCCAGTTTGAAAAGTTAAAGTATTTTATCGCTTCCACATTTTGCCCTCGGGATGACGGCCGGGGCGCCGCTGTGCACTTACATATCCCTAGTCACGGATGAGACTTTGTTAGGGAAATGTTTATTCATGCACGTGGATTGTATACAAGGGTCAGTATTGAGCCGCTTGTAGGGCAGTATCGGAGGTTATGGAGGTTGCTTAAGAACAGGTTTATGTCTCTGTAACTTAAGACTTTCAAATCTTATGAGCCGTGAGGGTCCCATAAGAGAGTTCTCCTTACGAGTCGTGAGGATCTCGCAAGTGTAATTTCTCCTTAGGAATCGTGAGGATTCCTAAGTGTATTGCTCCCTTGTGAGTCGTAAGGATCTCACGCAGGTGGTTTCTCCTCATAAGATCGAGAGGACCCTGTAAGTGTCTTTTAACGAGGTTGCGCCCTTTCGGGTTTTCACAAACACTCTCCGGTAGCCTGCTGTTTTTACTCACGGAGCCCTTTCGGGTTTTCATCCGTGCCCACTTTGCTTATGGACATACCGTTTTTTTATTTTATTCTTTTTATTATATAACGAGGTTGCGCCCTTTTGGGTTTTCACAAGACTCACCGGTAGCCCTGCCGTTTTTACTCACAGAGCCCTTTCGGGTTTTCATTCGTGCCAATTTTTCTTATGGACATACCGTTTTTATTTTTATTTTTATTCTTTTTTATCAGCTTTGGGATGCCACAATCTAGCGTAGTTTATTGACATCTTGGTCAACAGTTAGTTTTAGGACATAGTGGTCCGTCGTTAGTTTAAGGACGTTTCGGTCCGCCGTTAGTTTAAGAACGTTTCGGTCCGCTGTTAGTTTAAGAACGTTTCAGTCCATTGTAAAGTAAGTCGGTTACTACTTATAGAGTTTGGGCTTAGGAAGATAGCGAGCAAACATAGTCGTCGTCATCTATCATTGACCTAAGCCGTGACTTGTCAAGCGTAGTATTTCTTTAGGAAGCGGCCTTTTATTCGCCTGAAGGGTCTTTCGCCATGCATGTCCATGAGTAGATAGGCTCCACCCTGGTAAACCTTGTCTATGATGTAAAGGCCTTCATAGTTCGGCTCGAATTTCCCCCGCTTAGCCCGATTGGGGATCATAGGTCTTTTGACCACCAGCACGAGTTCGCCTTGGCGGAATGTCCTCGGCCTGGTCAATCTTTCATATGAGCGCGTCATCTTTGCTTTATAAGCCTCCAGATTTTGTTGCGCTATGAGCCAGGTTTCATCAAGGGCATCAAGCTCCTCAAGCCGAAGGTAAGCGTTTTCTTCATCCGTCAGCTCGTAATGGACTGCCACTCGTAGAGAAGGTAATTCTATCTCGAAGGAGAGTACTGCTTCTGTACCGAATACCAACGCGTACGGTGTTGTGTTCGTGGCCGTCTTGAATGTAGTTCGATACGCCAAGAGAGCTTCTTGCAGTCTTTCTTGCCAGTCCTTCTTATTTCGGGACATCGTCTTCTTCACGATCTTCGTTAAGGTTTTGTTGAAAGCCTCAGCTAGACCGTTAGCTCGGGGGTTATAAATTGCGGAATATCTCCAGTCTATGTTGTGCTGTTGTGCGAAGCGGCTAATCTTGTGGCTTCTGTAAGCTGGCCCGTTATCAGAGATAATCCGTCTCGGAGTTCCAAACCGATAAATGACGTGCGTCTTGAAGAAATGGAGGATATTCTCCGTTTTCATTTCCCTCAGCGGTACCGCTTCTGCCCATTTGGAAAAGTAATCAGTTGTCGCCAAAATGAAATGATGTCCTCTGGACGATGCGGGTTCGATAGGGCCAATTATGTCAGTTCCCTACATTTCTAACGGCCAGCTAGCCACCATTGGATGTAGTGGATTTGGATGCTAGTGGATGAAGTTCCCATGGATCTAGCATGAGTGGCATTGCTTCGCATACTCGAGGCAGTCCTGAATCATCATGGGCCAATAATAGCCCATCTGTCTAATCTTCAACTTCATCTTCGGGCCTTCTTGGTGAGAACCGCAGAGTCCGTCATGAACTTCTTGGACGACTCTTTTCGCCTCTTCAGGTCCCAGGCATCTTAACCATAGAGAATCAAACGACCTCTTATACAGAATGTCATTGACGAAGGCGAAAGATAGGGCTCGCTTCATGAGCTGATGTTTTGAGGACGCATCTTAAGGCGTTCGATGGGATTTGAAGTAGTCTATAAAGACTTCTCTCCAATCCTCAACCGTTTCTTGGTCTTTTATTTGCAGGGTCGTCTACTCGGTCGCTTCCTTTTCCTCGGATGATTCCAGAGATATTTCTGCCGGTGCGAGGACCCGACGGCTTTGTACCACGATTCTTACGTCATCGAGGTTCTCATCAGCTAGTTCTTTAGCAAGCTTGGCTAATGCATCCGCCTTGCTATTTTCCGCACGCGGTATGCTTTCGAGGGTGTGGGAGGGAATTTGAGTTAGCAGTTGTTGTACTCTCTCGCCATACTTCACCAGCTTTGGCTTGCATGTCTGGTAATCGCCGTTCACTTGACTAAAGATCAGTTGGGAGTCTCCGTATATGATGAGGTTTTCAATTTCCATGTCGATGGCGATCTCGAAGCCTACTATCAAAGTTTCGTACTCGTCTTCATTGTTCGTCTTCGGCTCTGTCAAGGAGAAAGCAAAGCATATTATCCCTCCTTGCGGGGTCACGAAAATAAGGCCTACCCTTGATTTGATTATGGGCGTGTTCTGTTTGCGCTTCTTCATGGAAGACGCTCCATCGAAATAAAGTTCCCACCGGGTACCACTTCCGTCGATCGTGTTGAACGCATGTTCGTCTGGAAGTTCACAATTCAAGGGAGAATCGGCCGGTATCAGATGTTCAACGAGGAAATCGGCAATGGCTTGGCCTTTCACTGCCTTAAGAGGTTGATAAGTTATCGAGAACTCCATCAAGAGCAGTGCCCATTTAGCGAGTCGCCCCATCAATATGGCCTTCGATATTAAGTATTTGAGAGGGTCCACCTTCGATATAAGACGGACTTCATGCGCCAATGCATAGTGCCGGAGCTTCGTTATCGCGAAGATCAACGCCAGGCAGTGTATTTCGATGGGAGAATAATTGCTTTCTGCCCCTAGGAGAACTCGACTCAAGTAGTAAAGAGCTCTTTCTTTCCCTTGGTCGTTCTCTTGTGTCCATAATGCGCCTAAAGAACCTTCGACGGCAGTTGTATAAAGAATGAGAGGTTTTCCCTTGACCGGAGCAGCCAGCACTGGCGGGTTCTGCAGATACTGCTTGATTTCGTCCAGTGCGCCTTGGCATTTGTGATCCCAGATGAACGGGGTTCCCTTCTTCATTAGGTGACTATAAGGATGGCACTTGCCGGAGAGATTGGCTATAAATCGACGGATGTACGCGAGCTTCCCTTGGAGAGATCACAATTGTTTAAGAGTCCTTGGCGGGGGCATTTCCATGATCGCCTTGATCTTCGACAGATCTATCTCGATACCTCGGTGTCGGACAATGAATCCTAGGAATTTGCCCGAGGAAACTCCGACCACGCATTTGAGTGGGTTCATCTTCAAGTTGTATTGCCGAAGACGTTGAAATACGATCTTCAGATGTTCGAGATATTCCTCGTATGATTTGCTTTTCACCACAAGGTCGTCGATATAGCATTCAACGATTTCATGTATGAGGTCATCGAAGATCTTCATCATGGCCCTCTGATAGGTGGCACCAGCGTTCTTCAGACTGAAGGGCATCACTTTGTAGAAGAATATACCCAAAGGTGCCCGGAAAGCGGTGTGCTTCTGGTCTTCGGGATGCATCTTTATCTGATTATACCCTGATGAGCAGTCCATGAAGAAGAAGACTTCGTAAGTGGACGTATTGTCTATCATCAGCTTGGTGACCAGTACTGGAAAGTCATCCTTTGGACAGGCTTTGTTGAGATCTCGAAAGTCCACACATATACGCATTGTCCCATTTTTCTTCATTACTAGGACAATGTTGGCGATCCAATCAGGATACTGAACTTCTTGGATGAACCCGGAGTCGATCAGCTTCTTGACCTCGGCGTTGATGCTCATCTCAAGCTCGAGCCGCATTCTTCTCCGTGCCTGTTTGATTGGCTTGACGTCCGGGGATATGGCCAGTTTGTGGACAGCAATCTCTGGATCTAGTCCTGGCATTTCGAAATAGCTCCATGCGAAGCAATCTCTATGCTGCATAAGTACGTCTTTTAGCGCAGCCACCCTTTCTTCAGATAACAGCTCACTAACAAATGTCGGTCGCGGGTCATTTGCCATCCCCAAATCAATTTTCTTTAGATTATCCGCAGTGGTATATATTCTATCTTCCAGCTCTTTTGGTGCCATTGGAAACTCTGAGATCACCTTGTTATCGTTGTTTTCGAAGCACCAGGGGAGGTCATCCATATTCTCATGCTCTTCTTTTGATAGTGCTATCATATGACAAGTACGAGTTCGCTTCAAAGACCGATGTGTATCCGGTTCTACTCTCGTAGCTTTGCGCTCATGCTTCTGCGGCGGTGTTACCCTCCAACTGTCGGATAGAGCGAACTTGCCGAGCTGATATTGATCTTCGACCCAGTTTTTGAAGGTGAAGCAATTTTCGAGAGGGTGTCCAATTGCTCGATGATAAGAGCAATATTCTGGATGAGAGACTTCGTTAGCTTGCTCGGTGTGCTTGGACTCCGGGAGTGTAAGCATTTGATGTCTTATGGCAAGGTCAAGTATCTTTTTTGTCTTGTCTTGAGAAAAAGAGTATGCTCGACTCATCTTCTTCATAAGGGACAAATCCGGACCGCCCGATTCCCGCTTGCGTGACTTCTTAGTCCCGCTTTGTCGTTGCGGAAGGCCTTTTTCGCTTTTTGACTTGTTTCTGCCTCTGCGTCGGGTCTTTTTTATAACAGGTTGATAGGGAGGGGCATTTTCATTTTTCGCCGCCTGTTGGAGAAGGCGTTGCATCTTGGCTTTCTCATAGATGGCCATTTCGCGGTTATGGTCGTCTCAGACTTTTTGACCAGTTTCCCTTATAAGCTTGTCCATTTGTTCTTCGAACGACGGACTGGGCATTTTTACGTCAGGGACTTTTTCTGGTTCAGGATTAGCACTCTCCCATTGAGCATCTCCTTCTTCATCAAAGTCATGTACAACATAGCAGTCTCTGAGTAACTCCCGTTTCTTGGATCGAACGTATCCAAGCCCAATTGCTTCCATTCTCCCATTGGGCAATTTGCGCTGAGTTCCGGGAACGTTCCAGACCCTGTCATAGAACTTAGCTTTTCGAGCGGTTTGTTTGAAGGGTATCCCTTAGCGCTTCAACAGCCTTTTCAAGCCTTCTGTATAATATCTAGGCAGACGGATGGGCTGAAGCCTGTCAAGTGTAGGATCCGCGCCGTGCCAGATTTCTTTTTCCACTTTGGTTTTCCCGGAGCGGTAGAACAGGATCTCCTTCTCTCCTTTTCACATGGGAGGGACATAGAACATTTGCAGCTCTTCCACACTGTAGGTATCAAGCACATCTAGTTCTTTATGATGTTTGGGCAGAACCATGGCAACTTGCAAACTTTGCTCTTCATCAGCGAATGTTTGTATTGAAGGCCGAGCAGAGAATATAGCATCAACCTCGTCTTCTGAGTTGTTGCCGAAGATTAACATAGGAACGGACGGTCCTAGCTTGTTGTACTGGGGTAGGCCTGAATAAACCATCTCTTCTTCTCCTTCAGTATTACTCTCGAAGACAGGAATGGTGGCGATAGCTTTGTTTTTCAGTTTGTGACATCTCTCCGTGTCTTCGAAATCTGGCAAGAAATATTTTGCATCTTCATACTTGCAGACTTCGTTTACGGAGAATGGATTCAGCTCTCCTGTTACGGTATGCTCGAGACCATCCTTAAAGTATTTCATACACTGATGTTGTGTAGAAGGAATGATGTTGTACTCGTGTAACCAAGGCCGACTGAGTAAAACGTTATAGCATGTCTTGGCTTCAATGACATGAAATTTAATGTTTGTGATAAGAAGCCGGAAGCGTAGTCAATATCACAGACTCGAGAGTCCACGATGACTGGGAATCAAAACCAGAGATGGTGATTTTATCACGAGCGAGATGCTGGACGCTCATGCAGATTTCTTTCAACACTCGTGCGTTGAGGAGATTAACAGAAGACCCATTGTCGACCAGGATTTTGCATATCTTTATATCGTGGCAGTACCCTGAGACGTAGAGGGGACGGTTGTGCTCGCACGTACCAAAGAGGAGATCTTCATCGCCGAAGGTGATATCGGCTGTGTGTACTTCCTCCAGCTCGTCCTTCATCTTTTCTTCAGCGAGAAAAGCTTGGAATTACTCTGGTTCTTGTAGCGCCTTGATCAATGAATCTCTCGTTTCTTGGGATAGTAAAAGGGCATCAAGAATACTGAGCTGCAAGGGCAATTTCCTCAAATGCGCCAGAACGTTATAGTCCATCTTACTCTTCTTTGGCGGGTCCTTGGCGGTCAATTCTTTCATGACTTGGTCGTCGAGGGCGATATCCTCGGAGACCTTTTCTTTTCCCTTATCCTTTTTACTCGTGGATCCAAGATTCTTTTCTGGAAGTGTGCGATTGCGCAGCTGAATGTTTTCACAGGCCTTCGATTCTTCATCCTTCCCCAAGGTAGATTCTTTAAAGAGAGGGCCAAGAGTCATCTCTTCATCAGAGTCGCTTCCGAAGATGAGAACCTGTGATCCTCCGGCGTTGACCGTACGACAGTTACCGGTATTTCTATTATGCTCCTCGGTCGTACTTTTCTGCTTCCGCTGGGTTTTGTATTTCATTCGCTTAAAATGTTGCCGGTGAGCAACATATCCCTACCACCATCTTTTAGAAGCATTACACTCTTCGGTGGGGTGCGAAATCTTTCGATGATATGAGCAGTAGCTAGGATGCATCTCTGCTTCACCGGGAGTGTTTCCTTCAGAGGGTGGTAGCTTCATTCCCATTGATATGATTTTAGCAAACCTTTTCTTCGTCTTGAATTTGTTCTTATCCGCAATGGATGTCTTTTGATTTGGTAGGAGTGTCTTGACTTTTTCATCCAGTCGCCGGCATTTGGCTCTTTCAAATATGGCCGTCTCGCGTTCCCGGTCAGCTTTACTTTTCAGGAGAGCTTCGTCTAGGAATGCATCGATCACTTCATCTGACGGCCCTAGAAGTTCTGGTTCAGGCTTTGCCCCCAGTTTCTTTGTGCAAGAAGCCTTTTCATCGTCTGTAAACAAGTAAGAGATCACATGACAACTTGCTATGTAATCCTCAGATTCATCCGATAAGCCTTCTCCATCATATTCGTCTTTAAGGACGTGGCTGAGGAACTCTTGGAGCGTGATGGGAGTCCGCGCCTTCTGATTATACTCTTCCAGCGTGTCGATCTGTTTCTGCAGGTCCGTGCGCTTGTCGCCATGCTTCACGGGCTTTTGGGATCTCTTCTTCTTCTTCTTTGAAGATTTTAATGGCTGGGTGCTGCTTAGGTCATCACCACAAATCTTTGGAGCTGGGCACGGCTTCAGCATCCCTTCGATAATCTGGGGTTCCAGTGGGTTCTTCCACCTGATCGCCGGGCATGTTTTGAGATCATTCAGCATCCTTTTGGTTTTGGCCAAAAGAGCCACCTCCCATGGATCTTCTTCAACGAAAGAGCACGTTGCCCCCGGCATGTCCGTCTTCTTAGGAGTGTGCGGTTGTGGTGGGTTTAATTTCCACTTCTCGGACAGCGCAAACTTGCCTTGTAGGTATTAATCCTCGATCCATCCCTTGAAGACGAAGCAATCCTCAATGGGGTGACTTACCGTTTAGTGGTAAGGGCAGTAATTGGGATTATTCACTTTGCTGGGTTGCGGTGGTCGCCTTGGATTTGGCAAGTTGATAAGCCTATTGCGCATAGCCAGCTCAAACAGCCTCTTCGTTTTGTCCCGTGGGAATGAGTATGGACGCTACATTTTCTCATTGTAGTAGCGTCGTCTCTCCTCCAGTTGATCCGCTAGCTTTGGGGTACTGGATTGCTGTTGGGTGTTTGCGACGAAGGTCACCTTCCCTTTACCGTTGTCGTTCTGAAGTTCCGGCTTCGGGGGAGACGGTCTGTGACCCATTTGATCCATCTAGGCTAGCTTATCGATTAAAGCCTGGAACGTGGTCGGCTTAAAGAACATCATGAACTGTGAAATAGTTACATGAGGGTCTAGAGTTCCCATGAACATGCCCACCGCTGGTGCTTCTTCGATGCACTGTTCGCACTTCGACCACAGGTTCCACCACCGGATTACGTATTGAACCCAAGTTTCGCTCGGCTTCACCCTTGCATTGATCAACGCCGTTATCGGGGTGCGTTCGCTGGTGCTCGCAAATCGCTGAGTGAATAGCAACTCCATCTCTGCGAAAGTTTTGACAGAGTCGTTTGGAAGCTCGGAGTACCACTCAAATGCCGTCTCCGATAAGCTGCCGACGAATTAGCGAAGCAAGAGCTTATCATCTCCGCCGGTTTTGCCACAAAGAGCCCTGAACTGGGCAACATGTTGATGGGGATTTCCAGTCCCCTTGTAGACATGGAATTTCGGGATCGTGTAGCCCGGCGGGTATTTTATCTGATCATACCAGCTCGAATATGGTCACCCCGTATTTTGACGACCTGGCCAGCCGCTTCATTTGCCTGGTGAACTCGTATTTGTTGAGCAATATAATCATCCAGGACGGCTTTGGAGATAGTTTCCTCTTTAGCTGCTGAAAGAGCCGGAGGTGGATTTAACGTTTCTCCTCTGTCATCTTCAAGGATAATCGGAGGATCTTCGGCTGGGGGATCCGGCTGTATCATCATCTCGACTATGTCTTGAAACAGAAGAGCCATCTGCTTTATATTGGCCGCTTGTTTCGCAGCCTCCTTGTCCTTCTTTTCAAGCATTCTCCGAAGGAACTCGGCATCAGTTTCCTGCTCGTGGCATTGCTCTGAGGATGTCTCTGGTCTTGCTTTCGGTTCTGTGACCGCGGCCATCGCAGTCATCATCTTCTGAAGTTTCTGCTGCTGCTATTGAGCATTTGTCACGGATCGCATAAGCGGTCGATGACCTGTGGAGATACAACTATCCTTTTTTCCGGATGCCACATAGACGGTATGCACCACCATGCCCCCAGATTTAAGGCGTTTAGGCTCAATGCCTTTGACATTTGTCGAAGGCATGCGGATTTTCTCCGGCCTTCTTCTCGTATGAACGGTCGAAATTGAGGGGGCCGCTGCAGCGGGCACCCAAGTAGCCGTAGTCTTTTGTGGCTTAACAGGACGGTTTTCTTCCTGTCAGACCTTCAACTTCTTTTGCCGGTGGGGATAGTCTTGATCAACCACCGACCCTCGGACTTGTCGCCAGATTTTGTAAACTTTAGAAGACAGTCGTTGAGGGGACTGTTCCGGCTTCATTTCTGTGACGGTCTCCACCGGCGGCGGAGATCATTTTAGTACGGCGGTAGGCGAATTCCTGCGCACCTTGTTCAGCAGTTCAAAGTTGTTCCCGGTTGGAACAACAGCATTAATTTCCACCGTTGGAGCCTGTGGAGTTAGCCCAGAGGGGGAGCTGCCCCCAGCCTTCCTTACTCGGTGCCAGTGGCGACGTCGAGTGTGTCGAGCGGACGGTGTTGGTTCGACGATAGGGATGGCTTTGTCTTGCCCCCTGTCCAGATGAGGCGCTGCTGGTGCCAGCCTCTTGAAGACTGACCTCTTTTGAGTAGAGGTATCCAATCTGTCAAAGACAGACCTTCGAGCAGGAACGGGAGCCGGAATGGTCAGTCTTGTAAAGGCCGACACTTTGGCAGGAGAAGCCGCCTTGACGACTTCAGGAGCAGAGATGGCTATTTTCTTTAAGATGGCCACTTCAGGTGTCATGGGCTTCTTGGCAGGCCCATCGGAGTCTAGGCTCAACCTGGCGAAGACCGAGGAGTTGGAGCTGGACGACCCGTTGAGAGGGGCCGTGGTAGTAGCAAGCTAATCGAAGACCGACTTCTTGGGAGTTTCCGGTGCTGGCATAGGAGCGCTGTAGCTCGTTGATGGGAGCATGGTCCCGAAAAACAATCCTGTTCCGGCTTAGGTGACCTGTTCCACCGGCATCGTGAACAGGGAAGCCGCTTGGGGCCCGTAAGCTATGCCCCCAGTTGAGGCAGAACGTGGGTTACAGTTGCATGTGGAACATTTCGAGCAGGTGAACGCCATTGATCTTTGCTTTCTTGACCAAGCAAAACGCCAAATCTCAGTATCTCGAATCCAAGGGCAACCATTAGCAAACCGCGATTTGTTCGCAAACACGACACACGAAGTGTGGAGTTGAAAGAGGAAAAGGTCCCACTGGGGGTGCCAGAATCTGTTCCCCTCCGAAAGACGCGGCGAAGATGCGGCGAACGTCTTGCCTGAATTTCGGGACAGATGCTAATTGGTGCTATCCGCCCACCTCTCCGAAGATACCAATTTGATTTATGGCATCGTGTATTGAAGGTTTAAACGGATGCGGCTGATGTAGCAGACTTCGTCAGATTCCCCCTCGTTTGAGGGGTTTTTGATTGTAGGGACGGTCTTCCCTGCAGGTGCAAGCCCCTGCAGTTAATTACGGTACCGCATCGCGGTAACAACTTTCTCCTTCTTTAGATGGTCACTTCGTGTCATGGGTGTTTGTTTTGTGTTCGTTGCTCGTGGATTGTATACGGAGACTAAGTTATGCTGTCGCCCGTAAGACGTGGACTAGTCTAAATCCGTATCTTTTTAGATTTGGTTTGGGGGGTTGTGTTTAAAGATACGTCAGCCTTATGTGAGGCTGAGATCAACTTAAACATTCGTTAAGGACACGTTAGTCTAATTTTAGACTAAGATCGACTTAACGGGATCGTTTAGATCCGACAAGAGAGCAATTGGGCTCTATTGCTTAGTTTAATGACATTACGGTCGATAAGTAGTTTAAGGACATTGCGGTCCAATGTTAGTTTTAAGACATTGCGGTCAAGGTTAAGGAAATCATAGTCCGTGAGTTTAAGGACCTCACAGTCTGGCGTTAGTTTTAAGACGTCACGGTCGAGCTTAAGGATGTCATAGTTCATGGGTTTAAGGACTCCACAGTCCGACGTTAGTTTTAAGACATCACGGTCAAGGTTAAGGACATCATAGTCCGGTATTAGTTTTAAGACATCACGGTCGAGGTTAAGGACATCATAGTCCGTGAGTTTAAGGACGTCACACTCCGTGGCAGTGTGTGGTTGTCGGGACTTGTTACCTCTCTGACGACGTTGAAGGATTACAACGACAGATATCAGAGGAGTAAAGAGATGTACCCTCGAACCGGGTGTAAATTGATTGGGTGAGCAGTTGTGCTCAGTTCAATTTATATTGAGGACTTATGGCCAGAATTGGGCTAATTCCAGTTGAAAATGTTTAACATTTTATTCATGTTCTGCCTATTAGGCTTTTACTTGGGCTTTGACCTTTATAATGCATAGCATTGGACTTTATAATTAAATGCATAGCATTTATATTTGGCCTGTTAGGCCTTTACTTGGGCTCTACCCTCTTAAATAATGCATAGCATTTTAGTGGTCTGATAATGCGCCACGTGGCTTGTCAGGCGCTTTGCGCCAATTAAAGAGCGCATGCGCAGGTGACACGTGTCATGCTCTGCGCTAAGCACAAGTCTGTTAGCGCAGTACGCTGCGCTAGTGCGCTGTACTAGTGAATGACACGTGGCGCGCTCTGGTGCAGTGCACCAGTCCAAGAGCACAGTGCGCTGTTTTAGAAGGGCAAAGTGCACATTGTTCTGTGGTTGACACGTGGCGCTCTTTGGTGCAGTGCGCCAGTCCAAGGAACACAAAGGCGCATTTCAAAAGTGCAAGGCACTGTCCAATAGCGCAGAGCGCATCTTGATCATATTAAGATCAAAGAACAAATTGTTTGTTCTCTCAAAAGAGGTTCTACCTCAAGATTCAAGAACCAATGGTTCTTACTCTCATCAAAAGGATGTGCCTTTATATAGATCAAATGATCTAGGAATGAAGTAAATCACTTCTTTAAATCTTTTATGATTGGATCTTTCTGATCTTTTTTCTTTTTTATTGAAGATCTTGATCTTGTTCTTAGATCTTTAATCTTTTTAGAAGGGAATTCTTCTTTTAGTGAGATGCTTTCATCTCTATTCTTCAAGAATTAAATTCTTTAACCTTAAAGATGAAGAAGATGATCTTCTTTCTTTAAAGGCTTGCCTTTATTTTTCTTTGAGTTTTTTTCTCAAAGTTTTCAGAGGATTCTCTCTCTTCTTCTATTTGTCTCTCTATATGAGACTTGGAGTCTAGGGACCTTTATATAGGGCTAATTGGTTTATTAAGTTAGATACAGAGATTTTTCTCTGATTGATCTAGGGATATTTCCCCACCATTGGATCTTTGATCCTAAGGCCTCTGTTTTACAGAAGACAATCTTCTTATTTTAATAAAATTGGAAAGATCTTTCTAGAACTTTAATTCTAATTAATTAATAATTTATTATTTAAATTTCAGTGCTGGCGCAATTGGCGCGAGCGCACCTGCGTTTGACACGTGTCGCGCAGCACAACTGCGCTAGCACGTCTGTGTTTGACACGTGGCGCGCAGTGCAGAGCGCAGGTGATCTGAAACGTTGCTTCATTTATTTTAAAATTTGAATTTTGAAATAGAGCCTTGCTTTGATTGGGGGTGTACTGCCTTGGGCGCAGCGCTCCTTGCGCTGGCGTGTCTGCTTTTGACACGTGGCGCGCTACGCGCAGCGCAAAAAATCTGAAGCGTGCTTCAATTTTTGAAATTCAAATAGTGCTTGCTTTGATTGGGGGAAACAATGGTTTTTGTCCCAAGCGTCTTATGACCTTGACGAAGGCCAACAACTCAAGCCAAGTTCTACCTGTCATTGTCCAAATTAATCTAAACCTACCCGTACTCGCCCTAGACGAAGGCTAACAAGGCTATACGACTGTCCTAGATTAATGCATCCCTATGCTGCAGAAAAGTAATGCATAGCTACCATACACTATGCATTAACAAAAGCCAACAAATATAACATGAATACTAGGTGCTACCCATCTGAAATGACGGAGGGTTGCGGCTGATTTTTGGCAAAAAACCTTTAACGTAATGAACTTGATATCGTTGAAGGAACTCGAATGGCTTTCAAATGGAGTGGCTTATGCTCCGCTTTTTAAAACTAGTAACATAATTTTTTTCTTAAGAGCGAATTCCCAATGAAGGGATCAAGGCTCTTCCCTCATAGAATGAGGTGCGGGATATTCCTAACCGAATATCTCTATGCAAAGAAAAAGAATACGACCATGAGTTTGAAGAAAACCGAATAGTTTTAAAATTGGTTCCGACAGCATCATTTTGGTTTATTTTTCCTTTCATTATTCAGATAATGCGTTCCCATCATTTTAAGTTTCCAAACCATAAAAGAAACAACCAAAATAACATACTTTTTATATATCATCTGCATTCGCCACGGGGCCTCGTCATGCATCGCTAGATTACTTAACTAACGGCAGAACAGGGACGGGACTAATGCGGATGCAAAACATATAGAAGCATATACTAAATATATATAAAATATATATCAACATTGCAAGCAGATAATAGTCATCACAGGCAGATAAAAATCATCACAAGCATACGGACAACAATATGGAATAGCGGATAATTTAGGATCCCCGCGTTTCATTTAAGCCAAAATTAGACGCGACGTTCCCCAGTCGTGTGGATAGCTGTTCATATCAGATTTTTGCATTTTTAGATCGCCCATTCTTAATCACTTGCATATAAACAGGTGCTTTTGATCCATCTCTGCTAAATAGTTGCAGGTTATAGGTTCTCAAATCATTACAGTGAAATTTATGAAAAGACGCTACAAATGTGAGACTACGACTAACAATAAATGAATCTGTATGATGCCGCCCACCATTTCAAGCCTTCAACGTGAATCTCACGGTAAAAAGGCCACTGTTGAATATCTGGAAGAGAATTGAAGAGATTCTGAGAGACCAAGTAAAGAAAATAGAAGATAAAAGCAACTTGAAGAAACCCTACAGAATTGGGCCCATGAGCCCACCAAATGGCCGCGGATCCGCGGCTAAACAGGCTATTCTGCCGCGGTTCCGCGGTCGTGCAACGCATGTGTCAGTGGGGTATCGGTACTTTGACTCGCTCTTTGGGGTTGTTTTGTAATTTCGTGTATGGATCAGAATGTAAACCTAGGGTTTTCCTATCTATAAATAGGAGAGCTCAAAACCAAATTAAGTGTGCCTCTTTTGTGATCCCTCATTTTATTTTCTAGTTTAAAATTTTCATTCCATTGTAATCGTCAAAGAGTGCATCAATAAAAGTAAGTTTTTATTTTGAATTTTCCTTATTTGCAATTTATATTTCTGCAATTTTTCATATCTGTCTTTTATTATCTGTACGTTAATTAGATAATTAAAAAGAAAAATAAAAAAATGAATTCCATTGTTAATCCCCTAATGAGTGAGTAGTTCCTCACTTGTTAGGGTTAGGATTGAGTAGGTTTGAGAGATGGAAATCTCTCACTCCTTTCTTGCCCGTTTAACTTTATAAATTAGGATTTTATGTAAATCAATTACCCACCGCTCACTACGGCACCCTATGCTACGAGATAGCGGTGATTCCCTAATTAGACCGGTCGTGGTTGATTTAGATAGAGGTTAGGGCTAAGAATTAAGAAAGGACGGACAAGGGCCAAAAGGAAGAAACGAAGTTTCTTCCCGATCGCGCTAATCCCCTTTGTTAATTATTAGCTTAACACCTAAGTTATTAATTAGGGCAAAGAAAGCGGTGAGTAGAATTAATTTTCCAAACTAACCTAATCCTAACCCTAGCAAGGTTTTAATCCAAATCAATTTCAATTTCAGTTTTTATAGAAATCAAAACCTACCACAAATAGGAATTGACTCGTTAGAACAATAAAAAAAGACGCGTTTTCCCTGTGGACCGACCCGTACTCAATCGGCTAGCTACCAAGCGACACCGTTATTGATTGCGGTTAATTCTTTGATTTCAAAATGCATACACACAAAAACTACATCAATCAAATGGCGCCGTTGCCGGGGATAGAACCCGGGTCACTCACGTGACAGGCGGGAATACTCACCACTATACTACAACGATAGCGTCATTGCCGGAGAGACGGTATTCTCTTTCTTTGTGTAATTTCGGGTTAAAAAAATAAATAAAAAATAAAAAATTATAAAATTATAAAAATTGAAAAATTTTAAAACAAAAAAATAAAATAAAATAAAATAAAAAATTCATCTTGTTCTTTTTGAGAGGTATTGTGTGAATTGCACAGGAAAAGAAGAGCGACAGATTCAGATCTGAAAAAAACCCAGTGAACAAATCAATAAACAGAAGATCTGAATAGACAGAGGAGAATCATAACAACAAACAGAATTTTTTTGGAGATCCAAACTAATAGAACCACCGCGGAACCACGGCGGATATATGCAGTTGATCGCGGAACCGCGGTCAACCAGTGACGTCAGCATCCCAAAATTCTCTCTAAGTATTTTTGTCTTTTCTTTTACCCTCTGAACTCCACGGAAAAATTTTTCCTACAGGGTTCTTTGCGCAAAATTCTTCTCCCTCTCCAATAAATTATTTTTGTGCAGGATTCTTTGCACTGCTAAATAAAAAAAAATTTGCAAGTGTTTTAGATTTTTGGTGTGTTAACTGCTTTGCATAATTAATACGGACTCTAAGAGGCTATAACACCAATCAAGATTGGGTGGGGATTTCATTACCCTTCCTAAGACCCCAAAAATCACTAAAAAGTATATTCATCACCCTTGAGTTAATTAAAAAATATTTAGACTCAGCAAACTAAGAACTGTCGTGCTCAATAGGACAGAGAAAGCTTGTGGGCATTCAATCGTTTATCTAAAGCTTACTTTGTGGTGCCTAGGCTAGACAAGTGAGAAAGGTAACTTTAAAAGGCCCGTCTCACGGTGATTCTGAGCGGAAACCTCCTTTCCTCACTTGTGCTTACTTGGCCACAATTGGCGGTGAAGAGGCGATTTGAGAGATATCTCACAACTTGTCGCTTTGGAACAGTTAGGAGCAGTCTAGTTGACTTAGGAGACCCTAGCTCTAAGTTTGATTATGCATATTTAAACTGTGGTTGTTTTAAATTGTGCCATAGTTCCGTACCAATTTTGAAAAAAAAAACTTTTCAACACTTTCAAAAAATTTCAAAACTCCAAAAACAAACAATTTTTTTTTAAAAAAATAAATAAATAATATAAAAAAATCACATTTTTTCCTTTCTTTCCTCACATCATGGGTACCCCACCTCGCAAAACTCTTGCCGAACTTTGGTACCCTCAACCAGACATTATTTCCTACACTCATTGTTTTGGTCGAATTTCGGATGACCCCTCCATGCCCAAAATCTCTTTGAAAGATCGAATAGATATGTCTAGGGCATCTAGTTGGACTCCGCAATCCACTTTGTATCAACCATTTCAACCTTCGCCACCTTCTTATGTTGATACTCTTTTTTCGAGTCCTGTTTTAACTCCGAAACCTATGTCTATTGCTGAACATATTGAACAATTTCGTAACCGATCTTTCACTCCTTTCAACACTTCCAGTTCTTGGGATCAACAAGTCCATTCAATTTTTTATCCAAATATTGATCCTACTCCTGTCCAACCATTCAATTCCTATCAGTCCTATCCGACTTTCGTACCTTCCCAAAACATTGCTTCTACACAACCATTTGGGAGTTTCCATTATCCAAACAACTTTGAATTTTTTACTGAAACCCCTTCACAATCCATGTCTAGTCTGGAGCAGTCGTTGAAAGATTTTTTGGTAGAGTCAAGACAACAGATGATGGATTTGAATGCGTCAATGGCCGCCCTTATACAACCTAATGACCCTATAGCTAGTTTCCAACTAGCTCCAAATTTTCCAATGTATGATGAGACTGTTGGACAGATTGCGAATTTGAGTGGAGAGAGTGAACTGTGCACCCTTCCAAATCAAACTTACCTATCCCCAATTGAATCCCATAACTCCGGTTTTGAATATCTATTAAGTGTTCCAAATGATTCACCAGTTGAAGATAAAACGTCTAATGAGTTGTGCGACTTTGTAGTGTTTGATTTACCAGATTGTGAAGGGTCCCTTTCGAGTGAAACCACCACCAATCCTTCTGACCTCTACACCTCCACTCTAGAATCTGAACTAATAAATATCCATGCTTTTGATGAAGTGTCTGAGAAATTTAATTTTCACTTGATCGAGGATATTGACGCTGGGAATATTTTGGATGATGAACCCACAAATTTGGATGAGTTTTTCTTTCCAATTCATCATCCCGAGACATTAAATGTTTCTCTCGAGCTTCATATGCGTCTTGAATTTGATGAGAATTGCATGGATAAGCTAAATTTTGAGGAGAGTATTGAGGATAGTATTGAGGATGAACCGGTTTTGTTTGATGAGTCGGATTTTCTAATTCATCCTCCTGAAACTTTAACTGATACACTTCCTAAATCAATCCCCTTCATCCTTTCTGTCGTTCCGACAGCGTAAGAAACCATATCCCTTTCATTTTCAATGTCTGCTTTACCAAGTTCGACGTACCCATGTTTTCTCACGAATCTTAAAGGATTTGACCTTATTTCTCAGTGAGTTGATAGATTAGCACAATCGCTTTTTACACATCGGTCGTTACAAATTGTGCTAATTTATACACTCTATCTCAACCCTCAAGTTCGTATTCAACTTTTTTCTCCCACTTTCTCAGGTTCCTCTTCTATTCTTTCTATAATTTCATTGAGTGTTGATGAATCATAATCCGATAATTCAAGTTTGATCATTTCAGAAAGCCAACTTGATTTGGATACTTTTGAAAATGAGGTAGATGTGTTTTTCGAGTCTCCTACCCCCATAATTTTTTACAAATCAAGTATGATAAATTCTGGCACAAAATTTACTGACAGAAAAATGTTCAATTACATCGATGAAAGTTTTAAAGAACTTTTTGCTAACGAACTTGCATTTCTAAACGACACGGATTTTTTGATTAATCAACCTCCACCTGAAGAAGTCGAACCACCACCATTTCTTTTTTCCTTCCGCCATTCTTCTCCTCCACCGAGACCGTATACTGCTTTTATCCCTACACGGTCTCATGTGTTTCTCATTTCTTTTCTCTACACTCCATTATTTCACCAACCACACCATTATAACAATAAAAATTTTGAATGGTTGGTGCTAACGTTTGTCCTGTGTAAAGCCTTGTATAGCGTGATACTGTGTTTTTCTCCCCCCTAACTCTGAATTTTAACGCTTAAACAATGGAAACACTGTTTCACTTAAGTTTGGGGGGACCTTTTTATATATATATATTTTATTTTCTTTTTCTGTTAATAATAATAAAATAAATAAATAAATAAACAAACATGGGAGTACCGGCAATTTTGACTCTCTTGGTGTATCCTGACAGTGAGGGCTCTGTCAAGTTTAAGTTTGGGGGTGTGCTCGGTAAGGTTTCTTCCTTCGCATTCATATGTATATTTTTGCATTTGCATACTTATTTTAAAATTCATAAAATTCAAAAAAAAATTAAAATTATAAAAATTGAAAAGTTCAATTTTGGCCATATTTGACTTAAGTTTAACATGACGGTTGAATAGTAGGGAAAATCTAGATCCTAAACTTAATAAATTAAAAACCATAAAAATAACCTTTCTTAAAGTTTAACTGTAGAAAATATACGTCCTTGTAGCTTATTTAGAAATAGGCAAATTTTGAGTTCAGTTCTTAGGCTAAGTCGAAATAAGAGAAGAGTATTGAATTTTTATTTGAAGTGTAAGTCTGAAAAATAATTCTTAACCTTAAATCTAAATTCTGAAAATATACTCCCTACAACTTGCACAAACACGTACCTTGAAAGTTGGGATAGTAGAGGATACCTTGAATTGCTCTTTTCTAAAATCCTTAGTATGAGAAAAAAATTAAATAAAAGTATAAGTATGAATAAAGAGATAAAAAAAATGAACACTGGTTTTGTAATTACTTAAGGCTGCATAAAATAAAAAATATATAGCAGGGTGCTTTATCATTTAGTGCTTTAGACCAACTGATTTGGGAGTCACTGCTAAGCCTTAAGTATTACAAGACGAGGAATTATGCCTAAATGCGCGAACACATTTTGTAATCGGTCGTTAGTACCTCAAGAAGTATTAATGGTTGCATGAAGGATGTGCGAGCAATTTTATCTAAAATTCACCAACTAAAATTAGTTTGGACGATAGACAAGAATATGATAGTTTGAATTAAAATTCCAAGTGTAGGGGTGATATATACACACACATAGGGATGTATGATTGGGGTTTGGATGAGAGATAGGAATGAAAGATAGGGCTTATACATTCAGTAGAGTTGATAAAAATTCCTAAGTTGAGATGGAACCTTAGAAGGAAAATTCAAAAGATGCTGAAAGCTTAATAAATTTGCAGAACATATACGATCTTAAGTTAAATAATAAGTGAGTGTGAAAAATACGGGTTGATGATTTCTGAGTTGAAGATAATAGACTTCCTCGCTAGAATATCGAATTGAAGAATGAAAGACAACATACTAAATTGATCGGATTTTGTGGGTAGTATCCGCTGAAAACCCTAAGAAGACAACACTCCTCCTACTAGGGACACCTAGAAGTTTAATGGCTTATTGCACGAGCTCAGTGCAATTGCGATTCCCTGCAAAAGTGAGGTTAGGATTTTTCGAGAATAAAATTGGCTTTGCTCGGGACGAGCAAAAGATAAGTTTGGAGGTATTTGTTCATATCAGATTTTTGCATTTTTATATCGCCCATTCTTAATCACATTGCATATAAATAGGTGCTTTTGATCCATCTCTGCTAAATAGTTACAGGTTACAGGTTCTCAGATCATTACAGTGAAATTTATGAAAAGACGCTACAAATGCGAGACTATGACCAACAATATATGAATCCGTATGATGCCGCCCACCATTTCAAGACTTCAACGTGAAGCTCATGGTAAAAAGTCCACTGTTGAATATCTGGAAGAGAATTGAAGAGATTCTGAGAGACCAAGTGAAGAAAATAGAAGATAAAAGCAGCTTGAAGAAACCTTAAAGAATTAGGCCCATAAGCCTACCAAATGGCCGCGTATTCGCGGCCAAACAGGCTATTCTGCCGCGGTTCCACGGCCGTGCAACGCACGTGTCGGTAGGGGTATCGGTGCTTTGACTCGGTCTTTAGGGTTGTTTTGTAATTTCGTGTATGGATCAGAATGTAAACCTAGGGTTTTCCTATCTATAAATAGGAGAGCTCAAAACCAAATTAAGTGTGCCGCTTTTGGGTGCCTCTTTTGTGATGCCTCTTTTTATTTTCTAGTTTAAAATTTTCATTTCATTGTAATCGTCAAAGAGTGCATCAATAAAAGTAAGTTTTTATTTTGAATTTTCCTTATTTGCAATTTATATTTGTGCAATTTTTTATATCTGTCTTTTATTATCTGCACGTTAATTAGATAATTAAAAAGAAAAATAAAAAAATGAATTCCATTGTTAATCCTCGAACTTCATATGCGTCTTGAATTTGATGAGAATTGCATGGATAAACTAAATTTTGAGGAAAGTATTGAGGATAGTATTAAGGATAGTATTGAGGATGAACCAGTTTTGTTTGATGAGTCGGATTTTCCAATTCATCCTCCTAAACCTTTAACTGTTACACTTCCTAAATCAATCCCCTTCATCCTTTCTGTCGTTCCGACCTTGCAAGAAATCGTTACACTTTCATTTTCGATGTCTGGTTTACCAAGTTCGACGTTCCCATATTTTCTCACGAATCTTGAAAGATTTGACCTCATTTCTCAGTGGGTTGATAGATTAGCACAATCGCTTTTTACAGATCGGTCATTACAAATTGTGCTAATTTATACACTCCATTTCCACCCTTAAGTTCGTATTCTACTGTTTTCTCCCACTTTCTCTGGTTCTTCTTCTTCTTCTAATATTCCTATAATTTCAGCGAGTATAATGAATCACAATCCGATAATTCAAGTTTGATCATTCCAGGAAGACAACTTGATTTGGATACTTTTGAAAATGAGGTAGATGAGTTTTTCTAGTCTCCTACCCCCATAATTTTTGACAAATCAAGTATGATAAATTCTGGCACAAAACTTACTGACAGCAAAATTTTCAATTATATCGATGAGAGTTTTGAAGAAGTTTTTGCTGACGAACTTGCATTCCTAAACGACACAGATTTTGTGATTAATCAACCTCCACATGAAGAAGTCGAACCACCACCATTTCTTTTTCCCTTCCGCCATTCTTCTCCTCCACCGAGATCGTATACTGCTTCTATCTCCACACGGTCTCGTGTGTTTCTCATTTATTTTCTCTACACTCCATTCTTTCACCAACCATACCATTATAACGATAAAATTTTTGAATAGTTGGTGCTAACCTTTGGCCAATGTAAGTCATTATATAGCTTGATACTATGTTTTTCTCCTCCCTAACTCTGAACTTTAATGCTTCAACAATGGAAACACTGTTTCGCTTAAGTTTGGAGGGAATCTTTTTGTGTATATATCTTTTGTTTTATTTTTCTGTTAATAAAAAAAATAAACAAAAAGGAGAGTGCCGACAATTTTGACCCTCTTGGTGTGGCATGACAGTGAGGACACTGTCAAGTTTAAGTTTGAGGGTGTGCTCGGTAAGGTTTCTTCCTTCGCATTCATATGTATATTTTTGCATTTGCATACTTATTTTAAAACCCATAAAAATTGAAAATTTTAAAAAATTATAAAAATTGAAAAGTTCAATTTTGGCCATATTTGACTTAAGTTCAACGTTACGGTTGAATAGTTAGGAAAAAGTAGATCCTAAATTTAGTAAATTAAAAACCCTAAATATAAACTTTCTTAAAGTTTAACTGTAGAAAATATATGTCCTTGTAGTTTACTTAGAAATAGGCAAATTTTGAGTTCAGTTCTTGGGATAAATCGAAATATGCGAAGAGTATTGAAAACTCTATTTGAAATATAAGTCTGAAAAATAATTTTGAAGCTTAAGACTAAATTCTGAAAATATATACCCTACAACTAGCACCTACACGCACCTTGAAACTTGGAATAGTAGAGGATGCCTTGAAATGCTCTTGTTTAAAATCCTTGGTATGAATGAAAATAAAATAAAAGTACAAGTGTGAATAAAGAGATAAAAAAAAATGAACACTGGTTTTGTAATTACTTAAGGTAGCATAAAAAAATATATAGGGAGGGTGCTTTATCACCTAGTGCCTTAGACCAACTGGTTTGGAAGTCACTGCTAAAACCTTAGGTGTTACAAGACGAGGAATTACGCGTAAATGCATGAACACATTTTGTAATCGGTCGTTAGTACCTCAAGAAGTATTAACAGTCGCATGAAGGATGTGTGAGAAATTTCATCTAAAATTCACCAACTAAAATTACTTTGGACGATGGACAAGAGTATGATAGCTTGAATTGAATTTTCAAGTGTAGGGGTGATACATACACACACGTAGGGGTATATGATTGGGGTTTGGATGAGAGATAGGAATGAAAGATAGGACTTATACCTTCAGTAGAAATGATAAAAATTCCTAAGTTGAGATGGAACCTTAGAAAGAAAATTCAAAAGATGCTGAAAACTTAATGAATTTGCAGAACATATACGATCTTAAGTTAAATGATAAGTGAGTGTGAAAAATATGGGTTGATGATTTCTAAGTTGAAGATAATAGAACTTCTTGCTAAAATACCGAATTGAAGAATGAAAGTCAACAGGACAAATTGATCGGATTTTAAGGGTAGTATCCGCCGAAAACACTCAGGAGACAACACTCCTACTAAGAACACCTAGAGTTTTAATGGCTTGTTGCACGAGCTTAGTGCAATCGCGATTCCCAGCGAAAATGAGGTTAGGATTTTTCGAGAATAAAATTGGTTTTGCTCGGGACGAGCAAAAGATAAGTTTGGGGGTAATTGTTCATATCAGATTTTTGCATTATTATATTCCCCATTCTTAAACATATTACAAATAAATAGGTGCTTTTTATTCATGTCTGCTAAATAGTTGCAGGTTACAGGTTCTCAGAACAATTCAGTGAAATTCATGAAAAGATTTTACAAAAGTGAGAGTACAACCAACAATAGATGAATCCATATGATGCCGCCTAACAGTTCAAGGAACAAATGAAGATCAGCAAACAGTTCAATGCATAAGGGCAGCACAAGATTCAAAACTTCAATGTGAATCTTACGGTAAAAGTCCACATAATTCTGCACTGTTGAAAATCTGGAAGAAAGTAGAAAAGATTCTGAGGAACTAAGTAAAGAAAACAGAAGATAAAAGCAACGCAGAGAAACCCTGAAGAATTGGGCCCATGAGCCCACCAAATGGCCGCGGATCCGCGGTCAAAAAGGCCTTTCTGCCGCAGAACCACGGCCGTGCAATGCACGTGTCGGTGCAGGTGTCAGTTCTTTGACTCGGTCTTTGGGGTTGTTTTGTAATTTCATATATAGATCAGAATGTAAACTTAAGGTTTTTCCTATCTATAAATAGAAGGGCTCAAAGCCAAATAAGGGATGCCTCTTTCGGGTGCATCTTTTAAGATGCCTCTCTTTGCCTTTTTCTAGATTAAATTTTAATTTCCTTGTAATTATCAAGAGGTCATCAATAAAGGTATTTTTTTTATCGTGCATTCTTTTATCTGAATTTAATTCCTGAATTTTTATCTGTTCTTTTATTATCTGCAAATTAGATAGTTTTTTAAATAAAATATAAAAATGAATTTGATTGTCACCTTCCTAATGAGTGAGTAATTCCTCACTTATTAAGATTAGGATAGGGAAGGTTTGAGAAAAGGAAATCTCTCTCCCTCTTTTCTTTGCTCGTATAAATGAATTAATTAGGACTCTATTTAAATTAACCACACACCGCTCACTACGGCACCCTATCCTACGAGATAACGGTGATTCCCTAGTTAGACCAGTTGTGATTGATTTACATAGAGGTTAGGGCTAAGAGCCAAGAACGGATGGATATGGACCAAAGGGAAGAAACTTAGTTTCTTTCTAATCGTGCTAATCCCCGTTGTTGACTATTACCTTAACACCTATATTCTTAATTAGGGCATTGATAGAAGTGAGAAGAATCCTTTTTTTTTGAACTAACCTAATCCTAACCCTAACCCTAGCAAGACCTTTAATCAATTTAATCTCATTCTTAGATCGTAAAACAAAGCCCGACTTGATCGGATTAACTCGTTAGAACATAAAGAAAAGGAATCTATCTCCCTGTGGACCGACCCTACTCAACCGGCTAGCTACCAAGCGACACCGTTATTGATTGCGGTATTCTTAACTTTGATTTTAAAACGCACGCATGCGAAAGAACGATCAATCAGTTATCCTTAGCGGACCTCCTACGGCCCCTCCAACGCTAAGGATCAAAGTCCTCCCAGAGGCAGTCGAGCACGACCCTCGCTCGGCTATCCCCGGCTGGTATCCTTCTACTACAACCGACAGGGATCAAAAAGTCCTCCCAGAGGCAGTCGAGCCTGACCCTCGCTCGGCTATCCTTCAGGACAAAAGCCCTCGCCAAGAGGCACCGGGCAGTAACCCTGCTCAGCCAAGGGTCCTTGGTAGGCTTCTTACAGCCCCTTCCGCGCTAAGGACCAAAGTCCTCCTTTGAGGCCGTCGAGCCCGACCCTTGCTCGGCTATCCCCGGCTGGTAGCCTCCTACCACAACCGACAAGGATCAAAGTCCTCACCAAAAGGCATTGGGCAGTAACCCTGCTCGGTCCCCGTCCTGAAGGATCAAAGCCCTCGCAAGCGGCAACCGAGCCTGACCTTTGCTCGGTCATCTCCGGCTGGTAGCTCCCTACCCATGACGCAGGGGATCAAAGCCCTCGCAAGAGGCATCTAAGCGGCTACCCCGCTCGATCATTCCAGGCTAGTAGTTACCTACCCACGACGCCAAAAATCAAAGCCCTCGCCCAGAGGCAACCGCACAACTTTACTGCTCGGCTATCCTTAGTAGGCCTCCTACGGCCCCTCCAACGCTAAGGATCAAAGTCCTCCTTAGAGGCAGCCGAGCGCGTGCCCTGCTCGGCTATCCTTGGCCGGTAGCTTCCCTACTCGCAATGCCAGGGATCAAAGCTTTTGCCAAGAGGAAACCCCACAGCTTCACTGCCCGGTTAACCCTAGAAGGCCTCCTACGACCCCTCCAATGCTAAGGATTAAAGTCCTCTCTAGAGGCAGCTCAGCAGCTACCCTGCTTGGCTATCCCTGGATGGTAGCTTCCCTACTCGCAACACCAGGGATCAAAATGTCCTCCCAGAGACAGTCGAGCCAACCCTCGCACGGCTATCCCCAGCTAGTAACTTCCTACCACAACCGACAGGGATCAAAAGCCCTCCCAAAGGCAGTCAACCCGACCCTTGCTTGGCTATCCTTCAGAACAAAAGCCCTCGCAAAGAGGCACCGGGTGGTAACCCTGCCCGGCCAGCGGTCCTTGGTAGGCTTCTTACAGCCCCTCCCACGCTAAAGACCAAAGCCCTTCTAGAGGAAGTCGAGCCCGACCCTCACTCGGCTATCCCTGGCTGGTGGCTTCCTACCATAACCGACAGAGATCAAAGTCCTCGCCAAGAAGCACTAGGCAGTAACCCTACTCGGTCCACGTCCTGAAGGATCAAAGCCCTCGCAAGAGGAAACCGAGCCCGACCCTTGCTCGGTCATCTCCGGCTGGTAGCTCCTTACCCATGACGCCAGGGATCAAAGCTCTTACAAGAGGCATCTGAGCGGCAACCCTGCTCGGACATCCCAGGCTGGTAGTTGCCTACCCACGACGCCAAAGATCAAAGCCCTCGCCAAGAGGCACCGAGCGGCTACCCTACTCGGCCATCCTTCGCAGGCCTCTCACGGCCCCTCCAGCGTCAAGGATCAAAGCCCTCGCCAAGAGGCACTGAGCAGCTACCCTGCTCGGCCATCCTTCGCAGGCCTCAAACGGCCCTTCTAGTGCCAAGGATCAAAGCCCTCACGAAGAGGCATCCCTGCAGCTACCCTGCTCGACTATCCCTGGCTAGTAGCTTCCCTACCCTACAACGCCAGGGATCAAGACCTCATCGCAAGGCCGACGAGTTCTTTCCTGCTCGGCGCATCCCCAGCGGGCATCCTCCTACCCATCAGACGCTGAGGACTTCAAGCCCTCATCGTGAGGCCGCCGAGTTCCTTCCTGCTCGGCGCATCCTCAGCAGACATCTTCCTGCCCATCAAACAATAAGGACCTCAAGCCCTCATCGCGAGGTCGCCGAGTTCCTTCCTGCTCGGCGCATCCCCAGCGGGCATCCTCCCGCCTATCAAACGTTGAGGATCTGAAGCCCTCATCGTAAGGCTACCGAGTTCCTTCCAGCTCGACGCATCCCCAGCGTGTATCCTCCTACCCATCAGATGCTGAGGACCTTAAGCCCTCATCGTGAGGCCGCCGAGTTCCTTCCTGCTCGGCGCATCCCCAACGGGCATCCTCCTTCCCATCAGACGCTGAGGATCTAAAGCCCTCTTCGCGAGGCCACCGAGTCCCTTCCTACTCGGCGCATTCCCAACGGGTAGCTTCCTACCCTAAAAAGACATGGATCCAAGACCCACCGAATAAACTCATGCTCAACGTGTGATCAGTGCCTCAACTTCGGAAAAGGGAGGATACCGACCTTCCCACACTCTTCCTTCACTCGACTCATACTCGATGCGCGACAACAAGAACGCCGTGTCGTCCCCGTACAATCCACCATAAGGAATTACCAGCGCCAAGCCGCACAAAGAAAATCAAGCGGTCCACTCTCGACCCGACCCATAAAATAGATCGGAACGAGAGTGGGGGGCTAATGATGATGCTCGATATCGACGATCTCCCAGATCATGAAACATGGCAGATAACGTGTCCCAGAGCATGCAAGAAAGGGCCTACAGTAGTCGACCAAACCACCCCTATGCTCATCCTACCGAGCAGACGCTAGCTCGTCTCCGAGCCCGGCATAATGGGCCTCCTCGACCTCTCAGCTCGCCCCGAGCTACCACACGACCAAGATGCCTCGGCCTTCCCGCGCGTTCCCGAGCTCTCCCGCCGAGGCCATCTTCTTCGGTCCCTCCGACCGACCAACTCCACTACTCACAGGTGTAACCGCCACTCCGCAAATCTCGCCATGCACGGATTCTCCGCCGGCAACATCACACATTCCATGCCATCACGATCCCCATTAACGGGCGATCCGCTTATTACGCGGCGTGACGTCGGGAGCGTAACTGCCGGCGAGATTCTCATGCCTGCTACTGCGTGTTGCCGCTACTATATAAACCCCCATCATAGAGGGGTCAAGTAAGCTTTTTTCACACCACTTAGCCGTTACTCTGCTCGGATCTTGTGCTAACTTGATCGTCGAAGGGTCCTCGGTGGTACCAAACCACCCTGGGACTTCCTTACAGGTACTCGACGCAAACTCCTAAAAACCACCAATCTCTTCAAAACCATTGAGACCCACACGCAACAGGAGATCACCTCCAAGATCTACCGGAAGATTGACGAAAGACAACATCCGACGGGGACCCGAAAAGGACCTCCATCACGCAACTTCTATGAGAGTCTTCACCCCTTCAAACTGATCCCTACAGCCTTCGATAATCACCTTTGCCACGATCCCCGAATCGCTCTCCAACCCCTCCAGCATGGCCTTCTCCAGGTCCGACATCCACCGCGTCGCCTCCCAGAAGTAAACCCCGTGAAACATCTCGAACGCCGTCGACGGCACGCTCTCGTTCTTCAACCACTCGCTCACGGACGTCCATTGGATGATGATGGAGTTGTGCATGATTAACTCGATGAAGGGAGTGATGGACGCGCCCTTTTCGGCTACTAGGACAGTGGAGTTCGGTGTGAGGGAGTAAACGTAGGGCTCGGGCACGGCGAAGAAGTTGTTGTGGACCAAGAGGCGAATGAGGCGTTGGAGGTAGGGGGTTCGGGAGGCGAGGATGGAGAGCGCGGAGGCGAGCTCTGCAAGAGCGATGGGCTTGCCGTGGTTGTGAATGGCGTCAGCAATGCCGAGCTCGACGGCAACTTTGAGGGAGAAGGGGTTCATGAAGCTGAAGAGCTGGTTCCATAGGTGAGTTTGGGCATCTAGGATCTCTTTTGATGTTACTGCACTGCTACCAGCCATTGTTTACTAATGAGTTTGTTTATATGGTGCAATGCTTTGTGAGTTTTCTGAGACGCAAATTTATAGGAGGTATATTTTGATGAAAGGATAGGGATACAGTAAGTCCCATTTTTCTATAGGCATGCTTATTTAAAAATTGCACGCTAAATTATTTGATTTGGTTTGATTGTACGATGAGAAAATGACTAAATTATGTATGGTTATTTTAAGCCCCCTATGATCATATATTTCAAAATTATAAAAAATGGCAATGCCGGAATCCTCACTTATTTTTGTCTAGAAAACAGAAAAAAACCTATAAACTTGAAAAACATGCATGCGCTTTATCTCTAAAACCCTAACGGTATTAGTTTTTCCATGCCAAAGATGTATCTCTTTTATGGTTCACATACATTTAAATTGATCCAAACGTTGTTAGCCAACCACCAGAGCATTTTTGCATCAGATAAGATGAGATAAGATGCAGATATCAATACTGTATATTTTTACCTGAGAATTTTTTTAATCACTCTCTCTCTCTCTCTCTCTCTCTCATCCTATACTAGTTACCTCTAAACCTGTATAGAATAAAGTATATATATGCGTATGCTATCCAAAAGATAGACAAAATGTAGATCCTTCATGTTCAGCGTTTATACTAATATCTGTATAGCATGAACCCTTTCCAATTATTTTTGGATAGGCATACGAATAAGAATATGATTGAAATAAACAGAAGAAGTACAAATCTTTCTTTGTATTTCACAGTTGTGGATAGATTAAAAATGAATTTGATAAGTACACTTCTGTGAACAAATTTGCTGAAAGGCTCTACTGTAAACTTATGTGTCTATCCCATTCCATGACGTAAGCACTACTACAATAAGTGGTTGTCCCTACGAATATATCCATAGGGGCAATGGTTGCCCCTACGGATATAGCCTTAGGGACAAAAAAATACTCCGTAGGTGCAAAGGCCGTAGGTGCAAGTATGCGTCCTGAACATGTCTCTATGGAGTAATAATTGCCCCTACGTCTTAATCCGTAGGGACACTTATCCCTACGGAGTACCCCGTACGGCTTGATAAATATTATAATTTATTAGTTTACTATACCCTACAGTTGTATTCGTAGGGCCTGGTTGTAGCCCTTACGGATAAGTCTGTAGATCCATAAAAATGTCCCTACGGATGAATTCGTAGGGGGAAAATTTACTGAGTCCATAGGGACAAAATATCAGGTATCCTGATATTTTGAACCTACGGCTGGCTGTGTAGAGATAACCTTTGGACCTACGGATTAATCCATAGGTGCAATAAATGGACCTACAGATTAATCCATAGAGACAAAATATCAGGTATTTTTTTAAAAAAAGTTCTTCAAGTTTTTTCGCCGCCCGGTGCATAATAATATATACATTATATAAACAAATACAGAAATATTCATAATCAACATCTCACGCATAATATATAAAAGAAATAAACAAACAGAATACGATATCAAATTAAATCATCGTGAACAGGCAAACCACCACCAATATCGTCCAAAATTTATACAATATGTATCAGATAAGTACATGCATCCTCAAAAATATAAATAAAGCTACCCTACTCGGTCCAGCTCCTCCACCTATTTTAATAGCCGCATTCTGGAGCATCTGCTCCTCGGTGCAGCCCTGAGTAATGAATATATAAGTAATTTTGAAATAAATATGCCTGTATATCTATAATATTACATTCAAAATGAATATGCGTGCAATATACGTAGAGGTGTGGCAAAGTCCATACGGAAGGAGTCATCTGAAGGGGTCTTTGATCGAGATGCAAGACCGGCCCTCTGAAGCTCTCTACATAGCTCTCCGGGCGGCAGAACCGCTCTGCCTCTGTCTCTGCCGCGTCTGGTGCTCCTGCCGCCCCTCGCTGCTCCGGTCGTCGTCATCACATCTAGACAAGAATACAATCATTACATATGCATTCTATATATGTATAGATCATAAAAATAGGGAGTAAAAATATAACATTACTGATAACCTTTTTCGATTCATGGACGCATTAGACATATCTACTTAGATTCATCATCGATACCATTTCTAACCCACGTAACTTCACGATCAGCCGAAGACAACCCGTATTTTAAAACAGATAGTCGGAGCACTCTAAGTCTTCTCTCTTCTTCGTCCTCATCGCTGTCCTCCATACGATCCTCGAATTCTTGGACATCGTAAACATCCATAGGTTTCCAACGGCATACGACACTCCATCCCGGATGTTTCAAGCACTGTGAATAGTATATTTGGAACGCTTGGTTCAGAAAGATAAACGGATGGTCCTGACCGTAAAATCGAAGTGTGTTCACACTAGTCAATCCATATTCCTCTTTCCAAGTTCCGATTGTTTCTCCACTTATCCGTATTGGTTCGTGTATTGTACTAAGTACACTGAAATATATAAAACGGTTCTGATCGTCCGGGATATTGAATGCTAAGTATGCAATTTAAGTATCCATAATAAACCACACCATCCGATCCTACCGTCGCAATCCCACTATTCTGAGTGGTTTGAGATGTTCTTGTGTCCTTAATTTCGAATTTGTATATAAGGACAACGAATCCTTTATAATATGCAACCTTCAAACTAGGAAACTGAGCTAAACATATTGAATCACTCTCTAATGATGCAGACAAGGTCGGATCGTAGATCTGACAAAACAAATTTTATGAAAAATATATAACGATATAAGTTTAGATTAAGACTGGTAGCAATAACATATTATTTGAACAACTTACATGATCTGCAACCCATCGCAAAAATTATCCTGATGATATTTTTCCAATCATTCATCATTCCAATCAGGATGCTCCTCACGTACCTCGTTAAAATGATTTCTGTTCTCAACAATAAATTATGACATTAATATTATATCATTTCATACACACACAAACACAAATATAACAATTAATCCAAAAACACTTGCTCTCTAATTTTTTTCAAGACATGCGCCATTGAGGAGGATAAACCGATATATCTTGTTGATAAATATAGTGTCTACTCTCTTATAATCAGCTTTACCATATGACCCGTCCTGAATTCTTCAAGGCCGGTTAAGCTTTGTCTCAATGTTCTCGTCCGGATAGCGGGAACAAAATATGGTTTTTTCATCTAGAAGATAACCTTGCATGATAGAATCCTCTGGTCGATTTCAATTGCGTATATAATTTTTTAGAGTGTAGAGTTACCTAAAGAAAAATATGTTAAATAAATAAATACAGGGAATCTCTTGAATGACTCATTTTTCCATATTCATTTGGAGGAGCACGGTGATGCCAAATCATTACCTCGGCTGTTTTCTTGCACCTGAATAGCCTCTGCAGCCTCTGTGTTATAGGAAAGTATCATGCTATCTTGACAAGTATATCGGGCTTCTTATCAGAATCTTTCGGTTTATACCTGGTCTCTCCGTGGACACTCTTTCAAATTTGAATTCTCTTTCCGGTACAACACACAATTTTTAGAACATGCTTGAATCTTCTTACACTTCAGACCCAAATCAGACATCATCTTCTGGGCTCCGTACTAGCTGTCGGGCACGTTATTTCCCGGGGGCATAGAATTTTTCAAGAACTTCAGAAGCATTGTGAATGACTTGTTGCTCCATCCATTTAGACACTTAATCTAGAAAAATTAGACGAACCATGAGAGTGTGGAATACTTTGCATTCTCATAAATTGATTTTCTAGCATCATTCATGAACTTTTCATATTTATCCGCACGCAGTTCTTGACCGGAAGGATTGTCATTTTCGGTACGAATACTATCACATAAGGCAGTCTCAACCATATCCTCCATTTCTTCTCCTGGAAAAAAGTTATCGTCTTCTTCTTCTACTTCTTATGCCGCATTACTGTCTTCTTCTTCTCCTTCCTCGTGATATAGCCAAGTTATATATGAAGCTCTGCAAATTCTAACTTCAGCCGTTGCTTATTTTCACATTTATCGCACGGGCAGAGAATCTTCTCTAACATGATTGTCACGACCCGAAAAGAGCACGTGACTGGCACCTGAACCATATGAAATCTATAGGACTCCATCTGATCCAAGTAAGCCAAAAGCCCAGAAATCTAAAACCATTTTTTAGAGTAAATAAGAAAACTAGTTTAAAGGAGTGAAGAAAACACGTTTGAAGTCAAGGTTTTTAAATAACTAACCCGAATATGCATTTTAAAAATGTAAAGTCCTTTCTAAAAATTTCGGCAGAGTTTCTTTTGTAAAAACTGGCCCCGAACGGGGTACAACAAGAATAGCAATATATATGCAATGATAAAAGGCATCTCCAAGCGGGAGCTAGCTCTTCGTCAATTGACGGTCACAACCACACAACAATATAATATACAACGCCGAATGACGAGGATCAAAACTCAAAAAGAAAGCTCCAGAAGCATGAAAACCGCAATACTACTAAGCGCGACTCTAAGGTCGAATAATACAACACTAATGTCTAAGTCTGAAACAATATACAAGTTTTTGGTTGATGGAATTTCTAGATACAAAGGAATAATACAAGTACAATGGTGGTTCTTGATGCAAAGGAACCCACCTACCAAATGCACTTCACCCGCAAGGAAGCAGTGTGCCAGAAATGCCGCTATGGAACCTGTACGGCAAAACCCTGCAAGAACCGTGGCACAACGGGGGTGAGTTGCCAACTCATGAATAGAAAACATCAACAAGCAGAAACCGAATGCAAGACATAAACCTAGGTCAATACGATCAGTATAATATAATCCTCAAGAGTAAGTCTGAAGTATGATAAGGTGGCAATGTAACATCTAAACATGTATGTAGTGCCCTGTACTCAGGTAATAATATGTCATAAGTACAGGGTATGTCTGCATGAAGTAAATATGATGAGGTATCAAAATGAATATCAATACACATATATTAGTGTCCCATTCCACTAATATTGGTGTAAGGGTATATATAGCAGCGCCCTCATACCCTGTTATATATACAAATGAAGTATGATCAATGTAAATCCAGTCTGTATGTGATCAATGTCTGTATATGTGTGGATCCCGTCCACCTGTCACCCAATGACAATAAGCATCATGCATGAAAATATGAGGATGTAATCAAAATCATGGAAATCATCATGAAACATGTGCCTAGCATCGGCACGTAAATCCTCCTCTATCAGGCACTGTCACCAAGACTAGCCCTGTTAGGTACGTATCATATGCTCCATCGAAACCCGAGTGCCCAACTTCGACCCTCAAATTTCGCCGTATCATACGTACATACTCCGGTCGGTATCCCCACGATAACCGCCGAGTCCAAATACTATCACCGGTAGGTAGTGCTCCCCTGCCAGGCTCACCGTCTAACATATACGAGTCTTCTTGCCCCGGGGTACCTTACCGGGTCCACCATGTACCCGCAGACGGTGCATACCGCTCCTCGAATCGGGTTTCATATGCCACTCTCAGAATCGAGAAAACATATGGTGGACGCACTGAAATATCATATCAAGGGAAACCGGGTTTTTAATGACAATACATATTCTCAGTTGAAATAGCCACGGTTCCCAAATCCAGAAATATCATGAAAACAACATATCTCAATGCGTATAATCGGAAAACATGATGTATGCAACATATAAAAGAATGTAAGCATATCGATATATCATGCAATACGGAATAGGGATATGCACATATTGGGGAAGCCGCTCTTTTAAAATGAATCAGTTTTAAAGAGTATTTTGTGGTTCCCAAATCTAGAAATATCATTTGTGTATGTGCACCAAGTATGTGTACAAATATAAGTGTACAATGAGTATGTATACAAGTATGCAATGCAATGGTCGTATCCTGAATGCGACAGTACTACAGTGTCGTGACATGGCAATTATCGATGATGAAGTGTGTGAGCCGGCAAGCAAGTGTACGTGGAACATATGCATCATCGATAATGGTGCTGGTATCCTAACAGCATGATGGTAACCTAGCAATAAACATATGCAGGCAATATGAATAGCATGAGTATGCGGAAATCAAATAATCAACACCACAGTGAAGAAACTACATCAATATGTATATGTCATGCAGTTATGCCTTTTGAAATAAGACGAATCAGGGTTTTTTGTAAAATAAGGGCTACGGTGTTTTTAAGAAAAGATACGCCTTTTAAAGTATCCGTAGAATCTCTTTGTTTGTCTTTAAGATATTCCTGATTCGTAGTTTTTGAAATAGGTATGACTCGGGTCTAGTCTAACATCTACTATGCAAACTACTGATCTAAGTATCAAGCCAATCGGGAGGGGTATGGAAACCACCTAAATCTGAGTCGATATGTATATATAGTAGTCGGTGATCCCGCCTCAGTAGTATCACGTACGATACAATATATCATATGACCTCCTCAAGTCATGAGTGCGGATCTATCATCAATGTAAAGCTCGTACGGTAAATCGTTGTACGGCATCCCAATAGCTGGGTACGGGTCAAAATCACATACCTCTTATCAAATATCAGGTATCATTGTCAGCATATCACGTAATCTGGGGTACTGATCTAAGTCTAGTACATCTGATACCATCTATAAAGTATGAATGCTGGGGTAAACACACATCCAAAGCCCGCAAGAATCGCATGTCATATCCCAAATACGAATCATATCAAATCACCGATCTTGCGGCACAAGGCCCAATATCATCGACTCATCACCAATGTCATCCAATATCATCAACAAAGTGCAAGTATAAGGAATATACAAGTGTATGCGTGTGGGTGTAAATCTATCCTAGGGTTCGCAACTAGGAACTACGCTAGTTATTTCTACCCCTAACTAACCATAACATACTATAACTATCATATATATAATCTACATAGTATACTAACTACGGACTGCGGGGGTGCTATACGCCATCCACCCGACTTCCCCCTGTAGATATAATCTACTCACCTTGGGTCTTCATTTGTCAATGTCGCCACGCGCTTTCTTGTCGTCCCGAAGTCTTCATGGGGTACCTACACATTAACGTATCGCAAATGCGTATCAAAACCAATTCATAACTAAAACGGCATACGAATCCCAAAATGATACGATAAGGGGCATATAGGTTAGAACCTATGAGCACGCCTTCAAAACCATCAATCAATCCTCGATATCGTCGTATAAACGCCAAATAGTCGAGGTAAAACAAAATACAAATATCAGAATCAAAATACGGAATACGAAAACACGAATCCAAAACAGCAACTGAGGAAACATGCTCCAGATTTCACCCTAGGTCAAACTAGACAAATCTACACATACCAGGGGTCTAAAATATACATGTAGGAGCTACAAAACAAACACGAGACAAAATGGTAGGACCCAGGCTGCAAATTGCGGCCAAACAGATTAAATCTGCGGTCTGGAAAAGGAGGTGGGGGCTAGGGCTTTGTATAGTGGTTCTAGGGTACCTGCACATCTCACTGTCAACTCAGTTTTATTTTAGGGGACTCGGGGTGATAGCAGATTTCTAAATACAGTGACAGATTTTTAGTTTTCCCCGATATCGATTCGCTAAATCCGTATTCTGGGTTTTATCTTCAGGTTTAGTCTAAAGTAACATTCCCCCAGGGTTTCTAAGGTCATCAAAATCCTCAAGTTCACATTTGGTTCAGATCTAACCTAAACCTTAACTAGAAGTTTCAAAAGCTCACAAAATGACACAATATCGATATGAAACTAGTATGGATGCACAAGGGAAATGAAATACTACTCTAGGGTGCAGAAATTACCTTCTTTGGCAACTCAAGAAAATTTTTGAGTTGCTCAAAGTCCTCAAAATCAGCCCTTTCTTAGTCCAATGCGATCCTCTAGAGCTTGTGAGCATGTTTTGTGAAGAGGAAATGGCGTTTCAGAGTTGGATTCAAGATGTTTTTGGGGATTGAAGAGGAGGGAAGTGAGAAGAGGAGCAGCAGCAGCAGCTCTCATGAGAGGGGAGAGAAAAATGAGGGTGAAGAAATGATGGGAGCATGACTTCAAAAGAAAAAAGTTGACCTATACCTACCCTCTCTCTCTCTCATCATCATTCCATTTCCTTTATCTTTTCTTTTCTTTTTCTTCTCACTCAAATAGTGAACCCAAAAGAACCACCATGGCAATAGAAAAGTAACACAAGTGTAACAAGTGTGGAAAATGATATATGCATATTTTTGCACAAAAAAGCCAAAAATCCAATTAGCGATTTTTAATCGCGATTAACACTAAACTATCATATAACTAATCACAAAAACTTAAAAATGGCATAATTTTATAAATTATCCTATTTTAGAATTTTTTTTCATAATTTTTCTAAAATTTTTACCATTTATTTGTATTTAATAATACTAAAATATTAAAATATTCAATAAATATTAATATTAAATTATAAAAATTCCAAAAAATAATATTTTATTATTATTATTATTTTTTTGAGATGTTACAATCTTCCCCCTTAAAGAAATTCGGTCCCCGAATTTAAATTTAAACCCCCCAAATTCTAAAACATTTCAAAAAAACAAAATGTCCAAGTCGTCGGGGCTCCGAAACCATCAATATATAAAACGCATTTTAGCGCAATGTATGCGCATAAGTAATGAGCAGATAGCTCAAAATCAAAACTCCGTCAAGCATCCCGCAATCATCGGAGTCGTGATAAAGACACAATGTCAAATTCAAAACAAAACTAATATGGTATATATCAAAATTATACATGTATATATGAAATCTGTATGTGTAAATAACTAAAGTAAATACATGCAAAAGTATGCGGGTACTGTCCTCTGACAAGTCCCGCTCAGTATGAAAATACATAGCAAATATCATAAAACGTAATATCCCATAAGGAATAAATCTCAAAATGTATATATGAATATCCGGTGCGTCTGGTGCGCACGGAAATCAAAATCTATGAATGTGCCATAAAAACAACATCTAGGTGCAACGGGTGTGCACGAAATATCTGTCATAGGCAACGTGTGTGCCAGACAGCAAAAACAGGTGCATGTGACATGCACGAACAATCCCGATTTAGTGCATCTGGCATGCACCAAAATCGTATATTAAACACTAAAGGTGCATGGAAACTATGCTGGAAGTGTAAATCAAATCACTGCATAAGATAGGCGTGAAATCACAATCAATACCTCAAATGTAATAGCTATGCGCACAATATGAATACCCAGTGGATGCATAAAACAAATATCATGAAACTCAGTCTTCAAAACTAAATCATGCAAACAGAACGCCCAAAATACCGAAATCCAAGATGACGGATACGTGATAATCGAATCACAAAATCACAAATCATAAATACCGTTGTCGGTAGTTCCTCCTTCAAGGTCGAGAAGGTGCCGGTGCATCCAATGCTAGCAGCGCAAGATATCTACTTGCCTCTTGCTCACGGTCTGGCGTTCTCTGTCTCCGGGTCTTTATCTACTCTGCGGATTACCACTCTTACGATCCATCGGCTCATCGGCCCTGTCAGGTGTGCTAACGGGGACAATTCCGTTCTGGCACTTCTCTGCTCATCTTTCGGTCAATCATCACGACCACTCATAAAGCAGCATATCACTGGCGTCGGCCTCTGGCTCTCTGAATGCACGTGACACACCTGATCCTGGTGCAAATATCATTACAATAGTGTCCTGGAAGGAATCCTACTCAAGGTCTCTTCCGATCTTGCTTATGCCGATCTGTTCGGAGGCTGGCACTCTTACATAATCTCTTCTCGTGTTCTGGACATCTACGTGTTCCATACATATTTCCTCAGAAACTGGTCGTATCCCAATGCCTCTGTAAGCATATCAGGTTTCTAGCCTCGACGGAAAATAATGACAGCTCTTCAGCGTCGTGCATGCACCTCTGGTTCCACTTGTCTTTATCGTCGTCCACTATGACGTCACGCCATGCTATCTACGCACCGCACTGTTCTCGGCCACGGTCAATCCGAAGTCTATCGCACGGACTCGAAATCGCGTACTCTGTAGCTTCATCATTCCGTAGAAGATGTCTGGCCGAACAGGTCCTCGGGAACGCGTCCCAACCAATGGAGGAAAACTCCATACTCGTCCGTCCTCGATCAACTCACAACGCAACTGGGTGAGGTCCTTTATCCGAACCTGGTCAACTATCTCGTCGACGATGCCGAACTTTGGCCTGCTGGGGGTGTGCAATATGACCACTCCTGGGTCCAGATCTTCTCGTATAATATTCCAGAAAGGTCCTGTCGAGGTCTCTCTCAAATCTCACTTCTGCCGAATTGCCCGGAAGTCACCGTCCAATGTTGAAGCTAATTCTTGTTCCGGAATGGCTGCATACTCATCGCGCCTCCTTCTGAAAGGTATATCCACATACAATGCCTCCGCATGCGTATCGCATCTCTGATGTCAGCGGAGTGGGACGTCATCTCGTCGAAATCTCTTGCGAACTCTTTCTTCACTATGCTTCAATGTCGACTGATTTGGACTCGTCTCATCGTGGCTGCACGGACTGTGCTCCAACAGCTATGCTCGTATCTGGAGTCTCCCAAGCAGTGTGTCCCATCACATGCTATCCGAATGATGTCGAACCATCTGATCGACTCGTCAGAACCTCATAATCCCCCAAGAGATCAACATCATAGGTACAGTTTAATAGTATCGAGTACATGCCACAGCGTCGGTGGTCCAGCCGTAGAAGGGCAAACCCAAGCCTTACTAATGGCGCCGCGGAATTGCCGCAAACCCTAAGGTTCAAAGGCTTTCACACGGTCATTAAGTCGAGTTAGGGTTTCATTCTTCTAGAGGGTCCATAAAATCGCCTGCATGTCTTTCCGTATACTTTAAACTTGGAAAATGGCCTCCTGACATTCGATCGTCTCTGTCGACTCTCAACGTCTCCGCGTGAAGTCGTCTCTAGCTGGAAGCAATCTATCTGATGACCTCTCATCGGTAAGCGAACGAACCACATGTCCTAGTCCTCTATCCTCAAGTGACTAGCGACCTTCCAACATATCTCCAAGTACAATCTCGTACTGCAATAGCTCCATCATCTGGGGCGATATCTCATCGTTCGCAGCAATAACTGGCTCATTCGTCTGTACGCTGAACAGCGTCTCTATCAACCTGAATAAGCGATATATCAATGGTCATCACCTCTGGCTGGCCTCTAGCAGTAGCCTGCTCCTCTGGTACCAAATGGCACGTCCGAGAAATCTCGTAAAGGTGGTCCATCAAACGCTCATAGCGCGAAAACACAACTAGACGACGCCTCTCAATGCAATCGTAAGTCTCTGAAATCACGCTCTGGTCAGTCTTCGTCCATGACGAGCTCATGCTGACGCAACTCTAGCCGTAGCTCTCTCTGCCCGTGTGATCGTAGCAGCAAAATCATAACCAGTATCGATGAAGATAGATTAGAAATGAATATAATGCTGTGCAAGGAAATGTACATCCTAAGGCTCCTTAAGCGGAGTGGCGTGTCGTAAGTATGCCGCGGAACATACCCACGATACGTCACTCTACTGCAGTCACCTGCTCCATCAACCAAGGGTCATCCTACGCGACGAAAGTTCGGGTCTAATACCCCCTCGACTAAGTCTAAGTTCCGTAAGGTCAAGCCTAAGTTCCGTGTATATATATAGACGCCCTAGGCTCCACATAGTCAAACTTAGACTTGAACCAAGGTTTACCTAGCGCTCTGATGCCAACTTTGTCACGACCCGAAAAGAGCACGTGACTGGCACCTGAACCATATGAAATCTATAGGACTCCATCTGATCCAAGTAAGCCAAAAGCCCAGAAATCTAAAACCATTTTTTAGAGTAAATAAGAAAACTGGTTTAAAGGAGTGAAGAAAACACGTTTGAAGTCAAGGTTTTTAAATAACTAAGCCGAATATGCATTTTAAAAATGTAAAGTCCTTTCTAAAAATTTCGGCAGAGTTTCTTTTGTAAAAACTGGCCCCGAACGGGGTACAACACGAATAGCAATATATATACAATGATAAAAGGCATCCCCAAGCGGGAGCTAGCTCTTCGTCAATTGACGGACACAACCACACAACAATATAATATACAACGCCGAATGGCGAGGATAAAAACTCAAAAAGAAAGCTCCAGAAGCATGAAAACCGCAATACTACTAAGCGCGACTCTAAGGTCGAATAATACAACACTAATGTCTAAGTCTGAAATAATATACAAGTTTTTGGTTGATGGAATTTCTAGATACAAAGGAATAATACAAGTACAATGGTGGTTCTTGATGCAAAGGAACCCACCTACCAAATGCACTTCACCCACAAGGAAGCAGTGTGCCAGAAATGCCGCTATGGAACCTGTACGGCAAAACCCTGCAAGAACTGTGGCACAACGGGGGTGAGTTGCCAACTCGTGAATAGAAAACATCAACAAGCAGAAACTGAATGCAAGACATAAACCTAGGTCAATACGATCAGTATAATATAATCCTCAAGAGTAAGTCTGAAGTATGATAAGGTGGCAATGTAACATCTAAACATGTATGTAGTGCCCTGTACTCAGGTAATAATATGTCATAAGTACAGGGTATGTCTGCATGAAGTAAATATGATGAGGTATCAAAATGAATATCAATACACATATATTAGCGTCCCATTCCACTAATATTGGTGTAAGGGTATATATAGCAGCGCCCTCATACCCTGTTATATATACAAATGAAGTATGATCAATGTAAATCCAGTCTGTATGTGATCAATGTCTGTATATGTGTGGATCTCGTCCACCTGTCATCCAATGACAATAAGCATCATGCATGAAAATATGAGGATGTAATCAAAATCATGGAAATCATCATGAAACCTGCGCCTAGCATCGGCACGTAAATCCTCCTCTATCAGGCAGTGTCACCAAGACTAGCCCTGATAAGTACGTATCATACGCTCCCTCGAAACCCGAGTGCCCAGCTTCGACCCTCGAATTTCACCGTATCATACGTACATACTCCGGTCGGTATCCCCACGATAACCGCCGAGTCCAAATACTATCATCGGTAGGTAGTGCTCCCCTGCCAGGCTCACCGTCTAACATATACGAGTCTTCTTGCCCCGGGATACCTTACCGGGTCCACCATGTACCCGCAGACGGTGCCTACCGCTCCTCGAATCGGGTTTCATATGCCACACTCAGAACCGAGAAAACACATGGTGGACGCACTGAAATATCATATCAAGGGAAATCGGGTTTTTAAAGACAATACATATTCTCAGTTGAAATAGCCACGGTTCCCAAATCCAGAAATATCATGGAAACAACATATCTTAATGCGTATAATCGGAAAACATGATGTATGCAACATATAAAAGAATGTAAGCATATCGATATATCATGCAATACGGAATAGGGATATGCACATATTGGGGAAGCCGCTCTTTTAAAATGAATCAGTTTTAAAGAGTATTTTGCGGTTCCCAAATCTAGAAATATCATCTGTGTATGTGCACCAAGTATGTGTACAAATATAAGTGTACAATGAGTATGTATACAAGTATGCAATGCAGTGGTCGTATCCTGAATGCGACAGTACTACAGTGTAGTGACATGGCAATTATCGATGATTAAGTGTGTGAGCCGGCAAGCAAGTGTACGTGGAACATATGCATCATCGATAATGGTGCTGGTGTCCTAACAGCATGATGGTAACCAAGCAATAAACATATGCAGGCAATATGAATAGCATGAGTATGCGGAAATCAAATAATCAACACCACAGTGAAGAAACTACATCAATATGTATATGTCATGCAGTTATGCCTTTTGAAATAAGACGAATCAGGGTTTTTTGTAAAATAAGGGCTACGGTGTTTTTAAGAAAAGATACGCCTTTTAAAGTATCCGTAGAATCCCTTTGTTTGTCTTTAAGATATTCCTGATTCGTAGTTTTTGAAATAGGTATGACTCGGGTCTAGTCTAACATCTACTATGCAAACTACTGATCTAAGTATCAAGCCAATCGGGAGGGGTATGGAAACCACCTAAATCTGAGTCGATATGTATATATAGTAGTCGGTGATCCCGCCTCAGTAGTATCACGTACGATACAATATATCATATGACCTCCTCAAGTCATGAGTGCGGATCTATCATCAATGTAAAACTCGTACGGTAAATCGTTGTACGGCATCCCAATAGCTGGGTACGGGTCAAAATCACATTCCTCTTATCAAATATCAGGTATCATTGTCATCATATCACGTAATCTGGGGTACTGATCTAAGTCTAGTACATCTGATACCATCTATAAAGTATGAATGCGGGGGTAAACACACATCCAAAGCCCGCAAGAATCACATGTCATATCCCAAATACGAATCATATCAAATCACCGATCTTGCGGCACAAGGCCCAATATCACCGACTCATCACCAATATCGTCCAATATCATCAACAAAGTGCAAGTATAAGGAATATACAAGTGTATGCGTGTGGGTGTAAATCTATCCTAGGGTTCGCAACTAGGAACTACGCTAGTTATTTCTACCCCCAACTAACCATAACACACTATAACTATCATATATATAATCTACATAGTATACTAACTACGGACTGCGGGGGTGCTATACGCCATCCACCCGACTTCCCCCTGTAGATATAATCTACTAATCTTGGGTCTTCATTTGTCAACGTCGCCACGCGCTTTCTTGTCGTCCCGAAGTCTTCATGGGGTAGCTACACATTAACGTATCGCAAATGCGTATCAAAACCAATTCAAAACTAAAACGGAATACGAATCCCAAAACGATACGATAAGGGGCATATAGGTTAGAACCTATGAGCACGCCTTCAAAACCATCAATCAATCCTCGATATTGTCGTATAAACGCCAAATAGTCGAGGTAAAATAAAATACAAATATCAGAATCAAAATACGGAATACGGAAACACGAATCCAAAACAGCAACTGAGGAAACATGCTCCAGATTTCACCCTAGGTCAAACTAGACAAATCTACACATACCAGGGGTCTAAAATATACATGTAGGAGCTATAGAACAAACACGAGACAAAATGGTGGGACCCAGGCCGCAAATTGCGGCCAAACAGATTACATCTGCGGCCTGGAAAAGGAGGTGGGGGCTAGGGCTTTGTATGGTGGTTCTAGGGTACCTGCACATCTCACTGTCAACTCAGTTTTATTTTAGGGGTCTCGGGGTGATAGCAGATTCCTAAAAACAGTGACAGATGTTCAGTTTTCCCTGATATCGATTCGGTAAATCCGTATTCTGGGTATTATCTTCAGATTTAGTCCAAAGTAACATTCCCCCAGGGTTTCTAAGGTCATCAAAATCCTCAAGTTCACATTTGGTTCAGATCTAACCTAAACCCTAAGTAGAAGTTTCAAAAGCCCACAAAATGACACAATATCGATATGAAACTAGCATGGATGCACAAGGGAAATGAAATACTACTCTAGGGTGCAGAAATTACCTTCTTTGGCAACTCAAGAAAATTCTTAAGTTGCTCAAAGTCCTCAAAATCAGCCCTTTCTTAGTCCAATACTATCCTCTAGAGCTTGTGAGCATGTTTTGTGAAGAGGAAATGGGGTTTCGGGGTTGGATTCAAGATGCTTTTGGGGATTGAAGAGGAGGGAAGTGAGAAGAGGAGCAGCAGCAGCAGCAGCAGCTCTCATGAGAGGGGAGAGTAAAATGAGGGTGAAGAAATGATGGGAGAATGGCTTCAAAAGAAAAAAGTTGACCTATACCTACCTCTCTCTCTCTCATCATCATTCCATTTCCTTTATCTTTTCTTTTCTTTTTCTTCTCACTCAAATAGTGAACCCAAAAGAACCACCATGGCAATAGAAAAGTAACACAAGTGTAACAAGCGTGGAAAATGATATGTGCACATTTTTGCACAAAAAAGCCAAAAATCCAATTAGCGATTTTTAATCGCGATTAACACTAAATTATCATATAATTAATCATAAAAATTTAAAAATGGCATAATTCTATAAATTATCCTATTTTAGAATTTTTTTTCATAATTTTTCTAAAATTTTTACCATTTATTTGTATTTAATAATACTAAAATATTAAAATATTCAATAAATATTAATATTAAATTATAAAAATTCCAAAAAATAATATTTTATTATTATTATTATTATTTTGAGATGTTACAATGATCTTATTATGTGCGCATGCAAATTCAATGAAAGCAGCAACTCCTGCGGCAAACATAGGTTACATACATTATTGCCAATACACATACATGTTGTTTTTAACTTTGATGTACTTATAGGCCATGTTAGACTGTATAACATATAAATTATAGGTTATGATAATTATATTGAGAAATCTAAGAACGGGATAGTTACTGACAAAGAAGAAAACCTGTAGATGCAACTTTATCGTTGAAAAGAATAAATCATCGATAAACAAACTTAGATTTGAAGATACCTAAGTTTGAGTTGTATTCTGTATATGTGTGTTTCAATTTATGATTTCGCTTAAGTGTAGGGTTGTTATTGTGTATGCGCTTTGTGTGTGCGTTTGTTGTGTATTCGTGTTGTATGTGTGTGTTTCGGCTGTCGGGGGAAAGACTTCTATCTCATTAAGAATGTATAGAGCAGACACCCATTCGCTTGTGCTTTCATCCGCTTTGAGTAAATTTTGGCAGCACCTCCCCGCTGTTCTCCGAGTATACTATAATAGAATAGATAATCATTTCAATGCTATAAAACAACGTTGAAATGTACATCTAATATATCTTTGTACACGGAGAACCAGCTGAAAAGTACCGACGAAATAATACGAAACGAATGAAAACACAAGTGACTGCAGGTGTTTGCTTTATACATTCCTAATTTGTCCACACTGGATAAATCTATCGGTTATCATATGATTAAATCTTCTTGTCACATAGACTACACGACGGTTGTTAATACCGAACTATACCGTCCGATATTTAACAAGCTTCGTATAGTTCTATGTCACGACGAATATCGAACGTATGTTAAACGATAGACGGGGACTAAGTCGCGCTTTGATTTTCACATATGAGTATCGATGAGAATATGAAAGTTTCATATTATTGTCATGCCCCGCTTCCCAGTGTACGGGAAGGGGACGCGGCGAAGCCCGCTACGTATTTACTCAGAAGTAAATAAGCTAAGCGTATCTAAGCAATATAAAATGAAAAGTACACAAGAGACAAGATGTAAATGAACAACAAGTTTATTTATTTAACATTCTTTTTACAATACAACTGAAATGAAAATACATGGAACGAAAGCAATGCCTAAACAATGGCATAACAGAAATGAAAAATATGTATAAGTATCTAAAGCTCTGGGTCGAATGCTAAATGCTCCAAGTCCTCGGTACTTGGCTCGATCTCCAATGGGTCCGATCCACCTGACAACATTCCAAAGAAAGAAGAAACAGAATGTCGTCAGCGAACAATCGCTCGGTAAGTCCCAAAGATGAGTAGAGATAGAATAGACAGAATAGGAGTATAATTAATAATGTTTTATTATAATATTAGCGCAGTTGTTTGTAACTTGGTACAGAAAATGCCAGTGTATACAAGAGGAGTCCAACTTACACCATGGACTTTGATAACCCATAGTACAAGGCTCTGTCGATAATACCACGGAACAACGGCATGGATGTAATTACGTCTTAAGTGACCACCTCGTGCAACCTTTAACGTGTTTCGTACCAGTCTACCCCTTTTTAAACCCCGCGATATCTTCATTGTATTGATTGTATTGTGTTGTCTTGTATTGTAAATTGTATATGGAAGACTTGTCGAAACTATGATATCAGTAAATGGAACGGATATAATGGATGAACATGTAGATGGAATATATCCATTGTTTGGTTCAGTCAATATAGATTGATATAAATTGAATAGACGGATTCGTACTTGAATTGTAGTTTTATACTTGAATCATATTCAAGTCAGATTGATTAGATTGAGACTCAGTCTGAGTCAGACACTTTGAAAAGAAATTGAAGTCCTGAATTAGATTTTGGTGTTATAGGTAACTGCTGCATATGTACGGCAGGATTTGTGTCTTTTTCCAAGAAAATTACCGTGTTGATAATATCTTTATTTAGATTGTCTACCTTAGATAGGCAAGCGCCCATATTCTCCGGCTCCCTGAGGCTTAAGAGAATCGGTCCCGCTTAAACCTATATTTACTAGGGTCCTTATTGTAATTTAGTATAACTTCAGAGGGTTTTATGTAAAAATAATTTTGATATACTTTCAAAATACACCTCAAGTATTTAATTATTGTCTTTAGGATTTTCATAGATGTATGTTTTATAAAAAAGTGAAATTTCTAGTGAGTAGAACCTAATTTTCTTTGTATATGGTAGTTATTTGTAATATGAATATTGTTTTGAATTATCATAGTAGTTTCATGTAATATTTGAATTGTTTTCTTGAGTTTTGGAAACATGGAATATTATATATATTTAAAATAAGTATTTTGATAATAATTATATATATATATATTAAAAATATGATTTTATTTATTCTAGAAATCTCGTTTTTCTTAAATTGTAATAATAATTCCATTGGAATTCGAATGCTCCTTGCGGAGGTCTGAATTCCGCCCTACTAGATCCGAGGACGTGCGATAATCCGCACCATCTCGATCGTATTTCCTTAAAAGTGGGTTGTAAGGACGAGAATTGTATGGAATTTGTTGCTACACTTTAAAGAAATACGGTTTTTATAATAGTTTAGGGTGTTTATTGTAATAAGTATTTTCCCACTAGCTAATGTTCCAAAAGATATCATGCTATGTCAAGAAATGTGTGTTGTGATGAGGTAGGTCATTACCTCGTGAGTTTTCTAAAGTAATATGGTTAAAAGCAATAAGAAAATGTCAAATCTAAACATAAGGGTATTTTAATGTAAAAGTGAAATATAACTTGCTATGATTATTATTTTGATGTTAAACTTATTCTATTATCTTTGTTAATGATTACTAAACAATATATTAACATTTTGTAGGTTGGTTATTAAGAAAATATTGTATTTTTAAAAAATAGAAAATCGAAAATCGAATTAATTCCGCTTCCGACAAGTTTTAAAATAGAAAAGTTTCAGAATAGAAAATGAGATGGGAAGAAAGGACTTACTAGCTTGGGATCAAGGGAAGAGGGAGAGGAAGCTATGGAATACTTAGGGACGTCGTTTCGTCACTGGAATCTCCTTGGATCATCACCAGAACTTCACCCTTCGCTAACTCCACTTGCACATTATTAGGACTTGGGGATTTGGTAGAGTTTTTCTGATAGAATTCTGAGCGAGGATGTGTGAAATGAGGTGTGATATTTATTGGGAAAATTAGGGTTTGGTGTATTGAATTGGTAAATTAAAATTTGTATTAAAATGGATTTAAAGAGGGTATTTTAATTCTCTGGATCAATGCACAGAATACAAACAGCCTATGGGAAGTGGGGTAGCTGAAGAGGTGCTCGGGGCAAAAATCCAAGGCATTACCTATGATTTAACCCGGCGGTGCCGGTCTTATTGGGCATTTTGCCGGCCCAAAACCGGTGGAATGGGGTTAGGTTATTACCGCATGTCCCTGCCACTTCATATATCCTCGTGCACATGTTTGATTAATCTATAACTCTTCATTTTACGTGTTGTGCACGAGCAAACCCTTAGGATTCTAAAAGATTAAAAGAAAATAAAATAAAAAGATAATGTGGCTGATGGGATTTGAACTCGGGTGTTATGTCACAGCAGTGTAAGGCTTTACCAATGCGCTACAGGTATTTTCTTGCTATTCAAAAGCAAAACAAGCTTATAATTTGTGCTCAGGCTTAAGTATCTCTTTCTGTATTTTGAAAAAAATTCGTACAGAAAGTTTAAGGTTGTTACAATTATCATCGAGTATCATATATTGGTTTTAACTTGAATATAACATGAATAGGTTTTACGTTTACGTTTCGTTATTAAGGGTTTGAAGTTTTTAGTTTAGGGTAATTTTTTCTTGCGTTTATGGTATAGTTGTACGTTTACGTTATCATCGAGTATCCTACTGAAGGAACTAGTGCACCCTAAACCCTAATCCTAATTAACCCAAATTAACCTAATTAATCCAAATTAATCCTAATCATCACCCTAACTCAAATTATCCCTAATTAACTCAAATTAACCCTAATCAACACCCTAACCCTTCAAATTATCACTAATTAACCCAATTAACCCTAATTAACATCCTAACACAAATACACTCTATTTTACCTAATAAACTCAAATTGACCTTAGCTCAAACCCTAACCCAAATTAACCTAACCCTAATCATCACCCAAATCCCAACACAAATTAACTCTAGCCCAAACCAAAATTAACCCTAATTAATCTAATTAACCCAAACCCTAGCCCTAATCATCACCAACCCTATTTTACCTAATTAACCTAAACTAACCCTAACCCTAACTCTAAACCGAACCCTAACTCTAAACTGAACCCTAACCCTAACTAATTAACCCTAACCCTAGCCCAAACCCTAACTCTAAGCCCTACTAGCAACCCAAAAATCAACAATAACATAAATAAAAGCATAATTAAAAGTTATTAATTGAAATTGACTCACCTTAGGCCGACGATTCTACCATCGATGAGGTGGAGAAGACTGGAGATGGGTCTGTCGACGACGCAAGGGGGAGATCGGCGACAAGAAGGATCCTACGTACTGTCGACGAAGAAGTCGACGAAGAAGTCAACGAGACGTGTGCAGGTGTGGTGGCAAAGAGGCGCGCGTGGGAGATCGGTGAGAGTACCTGGGAAATTTTGGGAACGGGGAAATTTCTGGGCTTTATTTTTTTCTAAATAACCCATTTATATCCCTACGGATTAATCCGTAGGGCCAAATAAAAAATTATGTTTTAATATTATTAAATTAATCCATAGGGCACCGTAGGGACAACCCTAGGGACCTATGGATTAATCTGTAGGGGCAATAAAAATTTGCCTCTACGGATTCATGTAGCCATAGGGACAACCCCTTATTGTAGTAGTGAAGATCAACCCCCATCTACTTTATGATTATTGCTACACACCATATGTCTTTACTTATCATGTATTTTCACTTGTCATAAATTAGTTTATGTGTAATAAAATTAAGGCTTTTTTTCTATATACAACCCCTGAATCTTTCGTATTTTTAAATAAGACCCTATAAAACTTCATAATTTCAAATAATACATCAAATATTTTAAGTTGCCTAAAGAAGACCTTTATTAGTTAAATATTGACTAATTAGCCTAACTAAGCTGCTAAATACCCGATCTATCCTATTTGCACTTCGTTTGTACGTCGACGTCGGGGGTATTTGGTCGTTTTTAGTGTATATTTGGCCATAGGTTCTAAACTATGTGCCTTTCGCTCGTTTTCTCATTGTGATTTAGATATTTATACCATTGTTCCATGATTTCAATTGTAGGTACGATCGCGGGAATTTCCGAGACAGCAAGGACGGGTGAGGCAGTCGTGGGTTTCAACTAGCTCGAGACGTCGGTGAGTAAATTTATATCTACGGGGGAAATCAGGTGGATGGCGTATTGCACCCCCGCGACCAATTAACTAGGATATTTATTCTATATCTAGGATAGTGTTATATTAGATAACTTAGTTTATAACTAAATTAGTAATAGTTTGTATCTAGTAGGATATATGTATGCGTGGATATATAGTTATATATGATTATTGTGATATGCGTACATGATTATAGATCCGTACGATATCGATTGGGATATGATTATAATGAGGATAGATTACTGGATACGGCGGATAAGTATTTGACTCATAAAATCTTGCTATATCCCGATTGGGATATTGTTATGTTTGTTGAGCTATACTTTTTTAAAAACTAAGGATACGTTTTCTACTTTTAAATGGCAATATCAAGGATGTACTAAAATTTCAAATGAATATCTATTTCAAAAACATTGTAGCCTCCTTATTTGTGAAACAACGTTTCGTTCTATTTTTAAACTTTAACGGCATAGCTCATAAAAGTTAACTATGTTTAACGATTATTCACGTTACGATTAGGATAACCTTTTTACATGCTCGCGTTTCGATTACCTATTATATATGCTAGTTGCACTATTATTCTCATACGAACACACTAATAGAACACTGCACAATTACTGATGATTGCTATGTTGCACAAATCACAGACACGCAGGTAACACTACACCTCATTGGTACTGTCACGACACTGTAGAATTTCCACGCTTTATAGCGTTAATGTTATTATATGAATGTGATGATGGACATATCCATGTGATAGTGATGTTCGAACACCTCTGATAGAACACTTGCATAAATACTAATGATTGTAGTGTTGCATGAGCACGGACACGTATGCTCACGACACATCATTAGTATTGCCATAACATAGTAGGACTGTCATGTTACTTATGTTCTAGAAATCAATGATTGATGTGATGATACTGATATTGATTTTGATATACGAATACCATCGTTATGGATATTCGCATATGTTTGTTACTAATGTGGCAAAGATAAAAATGTAACCAAAGAGACAAAACCTGAGATAAAAATTTTCAATATATCAACCGTGCAAATGAAGTTTTAAGACATTCAACATATTCATAGCAACTAATTAGAAAAGATTTTGATTTTTCCATGCTGCTAAAGCTAAAATAGTGAGTATATATTAGTAACTTTTTTGATTGCTACAACCATTAATAAAATCATAAGACTAAACTATAATTGATGGAAAAAGTAAAAAAAAAAAAAAGAACGCGGAAAAAGGACACCATTTTCGAAGTTCTAGAGGCCAAACTTTTCTACAAAAAATGCCTTATTACATTAATTCAATGGGTATTATATAGTAATGATTAACAAAATTAGATTTTGTTTTGTTGTAATTAAATTAGAAATATAATATGAAAAACCTAAAAGCTTAGGATGGCTCATTGAAGAGGCTGAAATGTATAATGCCATCAAAAAATAAAATGAAATGAAATTTAAAAAAAAGCAACAAAAATAAAGAGGAGACTCAAGAACCCTCAAGTATCGCTTCTAATCAAAGGCAATTTTGGAAAATTAAAAAAGAGTGTTTTTGTTTTTTAGCCAAAAGATACTCTTTTGGCAAAAGAATATCTTCTTCACTTTTCTTTGTATAAGTATGAAAATAAAAACTAGAAGTCCTTTAATGATATCATTAATTTGTTAATTAAAAAAATGACAAAATTATTATAGCCAAAGTTGAGAGTAGGATATGTCCATCCCATCCATCCTTTTTCTTCCTTCTAGGTAACCGAAAAACAAAAATGAGTTAAAGAAAATTCCATAATCCCCTCTCTTTCCTTTAACACACTTTTCCTCTCATTCTTCAAAGAGGTCAAAGAGGCATACATTACAAATTTATACATAAACCTTTAAATGTCTTTTATTTTATATAACTCATAAATTTCTCAATTCTAAAATTATCATTAATCGTATTCATTTAATTTAAACTCAGAAAAACTATAGGAAGAATTAAAATTTTCCATGGGTCTTCATTGATATGTATATGAGTTGTTCAAAATATCATGTGCAAAATACTAGTATATTTAACTGTACAGTAACTAACTATGATTAAAGGTTTTGTTTATAGAAAGCCCCACCAAAAGTCAGATATTTACAAAAAAGCCTCTAGTTTAGATAAATACAAAAAGCCCCTAGAAGTATTAAATTCAACATAAAAGCCCCCTTTTCGGTTTTTATCCATCAGTTTTATTTTTTCCTATTTCTAAATCCTTCAAAAAGTTAATCAATAAAAATTTAATTAACTAAATCCTTAACTTAATTAATAAATTTTAACCCCTACCAAACCATAACCCTAATGGCCTTGCCCTCTCCATCCCTGACTTCGCCTTCACCGAAACCCCGAATTCCTCCCTCAGACTCGCTCTCCTCTCCTCCGTGATTATCATCCACCACCCCCTCCTCTCCTTCATGACCATCTTCTTCATTCCACATCCCCTCCCCGATCACCACCATTTTCTTCATTCCACATCCCTTCCTCGATCACCACCATCCCCTATTACCCCATCATCATCTTCATCCCATACCCTTCACCTAATCACCACCACCATCACCATCAGTATCATCATCTTCTTCCACTTCTTTCCTGACCTCCGCTCGATCTCTCCCTTCTTCCTCGACCTCTGCTCAACCGCCTCCTTCCTTACTCGACCTCCTCTCATGCACCTCCTCCTCCATCCTAAACCTAACCCCTAAGTTTAACCTTACCCTAATCATAGCTTCCACGTCATCGATCCCACCTCACTGGCACCATCATCACCCCCTCGCTGCAGCCGCTGCCTCCCCCTCGGCCTTGCCACTGCCGCCCCCGCAAGCCCGTCCTTCGCCTTCTTTATCCTCTTTTCCCTTTCCCCTTCCTCCGCCCTCACCTCCCATTCTTCTCCCTTGTCGTGGCCTCAGCCTTTCCTTAGACCTTTGCCACTCCTCCATGGCCCTCCAGCTCCTTCTCCACCGCCGCTCCCCCTCCCGTGCCCTCCGCTTTCTCTTCTTTTTTAAATCCTTCCCTCGCCTCTACCACGACGACCTCTTCAATGTCCACATCTGCGTCTTCTCCTTCGCCTCCCAAAGAACCCATCTTCGACATCCACGAGCTCCCTGGTCGCACCCGTCTTGTCACCGGCTGCATCATTTTAAAATTTATAAATATAATTTTATAATTTAAATATGGATATTATGAGTTTACGAAAATAATATCATGTATAGATTTTGGGTTTTCATATTGATATCCGTAAAAATATAATTATTTTGGAAAAATGAAAAATATGAAATATTTTTAAGATGGCGTGTATTCTGTTTTGAGAAAAGATATGTGATTTAAATGAATTGTGCATGTTCTATATGGTTTTGTGAGAGTGAGTTAGGGAGGATATGTCAGCTTATCTTATACCTCATGCACACCACAACACCACACAAATATACTAACAAAATATTATATGTGTATGCCACACACACTCTCTTTTTCTCATTATCCTATACACAAATATCTCCATTTCTCAATTATCTCTAACTTCTTCAAACTCTCACCCAAACCTTATCCTTCCTTCAACAAATCATATTAGATTTTGATGGTTCCTTCACATAAATGGATCAAGACATCAAGTTAGGCCCATATCACTGTAAAGTTCTTCACCAAGTCATCTCATGAGTTGAATCCCTCTCTTTAATATTCTAGGAAGGTAAAGATCCCTTCTTTGATATGTCTTTATAAATCTTTCCTTATTTACTTAGTGTTTCTAGCATAAAGTCTTAGTTTTGTTGGTTTAGAACTTTCAAGTTTAAGTTTTGAATGTGTTTTGAGTTTTAGAACATGATTTTCATGAGCTTTTGATGTTAGATTTCAATCTGGCGCAACTAAAGATCTCTCAAGAATATTTTGCACATAAATTAGACCTATTTAGACCACCAGGAGACCCCACCAATTGAATGAGATCCTGACTCCCTGTTCCGGCCGCAAATTGCGATCGAATGAAATTTTTTGGCGGCCCCGCTTTTGAGTTAGATGTTAGGTTTGGCCGGTAGGTGTTTTAAATTATAAACAAATCTATTTTATATGCTAATTTGCCCTAGATTCCCTGAGTCGAAATTTGGGAGTATTTTGATTTGGTTTTGGCGATATTTTTCGATATTTGAAACTTAGATTTCGTATTTTATGTCTTGACTCGGTCGTTCGACATTCATACGTCGACGTCGGGGGTATTTGGTCGTTTTTAGCGTATATTGGCCATATGTTCTAACCTATGTGCACTTCGCTCGTTTTATCGTTTTTGATTTGGATATTTATACCGTTGTGCTATGATTTCAATTGTAGATACGATCGTGGAGATTTCCAAGACGGTAAGGACGAGCGAGGCAGTTGTGGGTTTCGACTAGCTTGAGACGTCGGTGAGTACATTTATATCTACAGGGGAAGTTGGGTGGATGGCGTATAGCACCCCCGCAACCAATTAACTAGGATATCTATTCTATATCTTAGATAGTGTTATATTAGATAACTTAGTTTATAACTAAATTAGTAATAGTTTGTATCTAGAAGGATATATGCATGCATGGATATATAGTTATATATGATTATTGTGATATGAGTACGTGATTATAAATCCGTACGATATCGATTAGGATATGATTATAATGAGGATAGATTACCGGATATGGCGGATATGTATTTGACTAACAAAATCTTGCTATATCCCGATTGGGATATTGTTATGTTTGCTGAGCTATATTATTTTAAAAACTAGCGATACATTTTCTACTTTTAAATGGCAATATTAAGGTTGTACTAAAATTTCAAATGAATATCTATTCCAAAAACATTGTAGCCTCCTTATTTGGAAAATAGCGTTTCGTTCTATTTTAAACTATAACGGCATAGCTCATAAAAGTTAACTATATTTAACGTTTATTCACGTTACGATTAGGATAACCTTTTTATATGCTCGTGTTTCGATTACTTATTGTATATGCTAGTTGCGTTATTATTCTCATATGAATACACTAATAGAACACTGCACAATTACCAATGATTGCTATGTTGCATAAATCACAGACACGCATGTTACACTACACCTCATTGGTACTGCCATGACACTGTAGGATTTCCACGATTACCTATTATATATGCTTGTCACGACACATCATTAGTATTGCCATGACACGGTAGGACTGTCATATTACTTGTGTTCTAGATATCCTTGATTGATGTGCTGATACCGATATTGATTTTGATATACGAATACCATCGTTATAGAAATTCGCATATGTTTGTTGCTAATGTGGCAAAGATAATATATGCGTTACGTTTTTATGAACTCGAAATAGATTATATATGTGTTCTTCGGATCTTGTTACTTTCCATGAATTTGAGAAGCCGCGGTGAGATTTATAAAACTTGTGAATGTTTTTAAATGCGATGTTCTCGTGATACGATAATTTTGCGTCCACCATGAGTTTTGGTTTTTATGATGAGATATTCGAATCGAGAGAGAGTTTAACCGATTATGGATATATAGTGGACCCGGTACAACACCGAGGGGCAAGAAGACCGTAGGGAGGTACAAGAAGCCTAGCAAGGTGGATCGATACCAGAGTGAGTATTAGAGTATGGCGGATATCCGGTAGATACCGACCGTGGCTGTTGATATCAGGAGAGGACCGATCTGACGAGACAGTGTCTATGATATATGGGTTTACGTGTCGGTAATAGATACGAGATTTATGAGATTTAAAGTGTTGATACTAGACACTCATATGTTGAAGGTTGCGCGATCCGTCGAGATACGCTGTTATAGATTATATCATATAGTAGCCGAACATTACTGACCCATGGGACAGTACCTGAATACTATTTTGACATTTTGATGTACATTAAAGAGGTTTCCATATGAGCTATAGTCTTACTATCTTGACATGTCTGGGACGACTCAAGAAAATTTTAAACGGAAACTCTCTTAAAACTCGTTTCTAAAAGCGAGAAGTATACTTTAAACAAAACTTCATAAAACTACATCTACAACTTGTGTCGTGATATATGTATCATACGGCTATTTTAAAAGGGTTTTACAAACATCTTTCGGCTACTTTATAGGCTTATACATTGATGCATGCTATATATATATATATATATATATATATATATATATAATATCTTGATATATTTCTATGTTTATGTGGTTGATATTGATATGCTTATAGTACTTATGCATGATATATATTTTAGCTTAAGATATGATAGTACTATACATTATGAACTCGGTAGATCGTTATGCATTTCGATTTCTACCTTATGATATATTTTTATTCGCTGAGTTGGCAACTTATCCCCGTTGTGCCCCAATTTCTAGCAGGATTGACCGCTCGAATCCGTAGCGGATTGCTGGCATATTTCTTCTTCGGTGATTGTTTTGGTAGGTGGGTTACATATTGGATCGTAACCATCCGTTGTATATGTATATTCTTTTGAATCTTGTTAAAAATTCTATCGAACTAAACTTGTATATTTGTGGACATAGAAGCGCGACTTAAATATTATGTGTTTTGGGCGCTATACTTGTTTGGAGTCGACTTTATATTGTTGTTGGTTATATTTCGCTTTCTATTTCTTCGTCTTGCGCTTCGAATATTATCTGCATGGTTGCTCTGCTGTTTGGGCATGAAAGCTAGCTCTTGTTGGAGATGCTTTATATATATTATGCTTTATATGTGGTTTTATTCAAAATTTACAAAGGAGGTAGAGCCTGATTTTCAAACGATATTGGCGTTTTCAAACAAATTTACTTATAATTTAAAAATAAACTTGATTCCATTTAATAGCTCTTTTTAAAACTTCACCTCCACTATTTTTTTAAAAAGGTTTAAATTCCGGGTTTTTAGTTTACTTAGATCACGTCTACATCTTTAGATATCACGTGATCTAAGTGCCAGTCACGTATCGCTTTAGGGTCGTGACAAATTTAGTATCAGAGCGTTAGATTTAACCTTTGTTCGAGTCTACGTTTGGCTATGTGGAGTCTAGGACTTACCTAGGCTTAACCTTTCGAAGTATAGACTTAACTTTGGTGGTTTTATACCCAAACTTCATAGGTTGACCTTGGTATGATGGAGTTGGTATAAAAGTAGAGTGACGCACCATACGTATGCTCCGTGTCATATTTATTGGGTTTTGGTGTCCGCGCCGCGAAAGCCATGGCCGATACGGAAGCGAAAACAAAAACATTAGTGAGCACCGAACGTCCGTAAAAACCAGGATGCAGTCAAATAACCTAAACTAGCTAACTATGAGTGCAAGAGTTGAGAAATTATAACTTTTTCGCGTGTCTATCCAATTGTTGAAGACCCCTCCAAGCTTGTAATCGTCGAGATCGCTCTTGAAAGTCGACCACCTTTGTAGAAGACGATCCACTCAAGGGAAACTAGAGGAGGCTTTAACCGATGATCCAAACTTGGTAGGTATGGATGGTCGGTGATATAGAAATATTTCACTAAATATTTCTCTTTAGAATCCATGCTCAAATTAGAGCAAGAAGAAGAAGGAGAAGCGAAGAAAGGAAGCAACCATGAAGCATGAAGCTCATCATATGATACAAAAAGAAAATGAAGTATCAAGAGTAAAAAAAAACAATAGCTTTGCTTTTAACAACCATGCTTCAATAGTGCATCAAAATGATTTTATCATTTTTAAAAGAAAAGCCTTACCTCTCTACATGATTAACACCATACTTCATGCCACGTTCTTTCCACCTCATTTCCATTTAATTTTCTAGAAGAAAATCAAATATGATGTGCCCTTCTTCTAAAACATTCCCGTATAAATACGAAATACTTCACCTGGTATATAAATCGCTGCATATATACGTATCAGCATAAAAATACGGATAACACTAAAGAGAAAAAATGAATAGTGAACAATAATACTAAAATATATGTATCAAAATACATATATAAATTATTAAATCAAAACCAGATTTAATAATCCGGCTTAATCTTAAGCCGGCTAGTATTATCAACCGCCCGATTAATTTCCGTGTATCCTATACACGTATTTAATTGGACCCATGCACCTATCAACGTCCAGCTCCTACATTTATCATCTGAACCGGAAAAACTCTCTGTATGGGACTCTAAAAACTCGACAATACGCTGGTAGTGGGTTTAACCACAAGCACGTCAGCGGCACTAGCTGTACGTAGCGGCTACCTAGGTACTTGTCGAAGGGGGGTCGACAATCACTAGTAAAATAGGGGGTTGCCCCTACGGATATTGAAATCCGTAGGGGCAGATTTAAGTAGGCCCTACGGATTAATCCGTAGGGCTAAAAGGTTGCCCCTACGGGCCCAGACGTCCAAGAATAAAAATATTAATTCTTAATTTGGTGTTTGCCCCTACGGAGCCGCAAACCAAGGACCTACGGACAAATCCGTAGGGGCAACTAAATATCGATTTAATAAAGGCACAGATCGATCGCCTATGCTCACTTTCTTCCTCTCTCTATCGCGCGCGAAAGAAAATCCCTAAATCGCCACCGCCGTTCTCGTCATCGCCATTGCCGTTCTCCTCGTCGCCACCACCGTTCTTGTCGCCACCGCCGTTCTCGTCGTCGCCACCGCCGTTCAGGTCGTCGCCACCGCCGTTCTCGTGAGTAAATCTTCAAGTAAATTAAAGAATTTTTTATTATTTAGGGCTAGGGTTCATGGCTGGGTCTGGGGTTGCGCGCACGAGTTGGGGTTCGGCAGGGGTCGCGGTCGGGGTCGGGGTTGGGGTTAGGGTTAGGGTTGGGGTTCGGCTGCGGCTGGGGCTGGGGTTGGGGTTTGGCTTAGGGTTGAGGTTGGGGTTTAGCTGGCCGCGTTGGGGTTAGGGTTAGGTTGGGGCGGGGCTGGGCTGGGGCTGGGGCTGGGGCTGGGGCTAGCGTTAGGTTGGGGTTGGGGCTGGGGCTAGGGTGGGCATGGCTAGTTTTCGTGTGTGGGCGGTTTAATGGTGGTTGGTCAACTAATATCCAACTTAGAGAGAGTTTTAATGGGTTAGTTGAGGATATGTAAATGTTATGAGCATGGCTAGTTTTTGTGTGTGGGCGGTGTGATTGGTTTTGACGGTTGTACTCATCGCGACCTATACTAGTATAATTGATTTGATGGGAGAAAAACGTTTGACAGCAGGGTATGATTTAGAGAGAGATCCATCTGATTGTCGACTAACGGTTGTCGTAGGAATGATTAGTGGTGCAAGATTGATTATACGTGAACAGTGTTGGTTAAATTCCCGTGTTGCTTGATCATTGCTATCAACTTTTAATCAATGATGGGTTTTTAGGAAGATAAATATGATTAAATGATCTGAATTTGTTTATCGGCTTAACTCATGCCTAACAACATATTTCGTAACTCGGCCATTTATAATGCTGCTTACAAAGAGAACAAAAAGCACGGATAGGCTTTATTTTCATCCTACTCGTTACTTTTTTGGGAATTTGGAGTTGGTATTTACATTTTTTTAATGATGTTGGTTCGTTCTTTTAAAATGATGGTTGGAGTTGAATTTGATTAGACAAAAACTCCATTAAGATTAATTTATCTAGTGTTGTCACATGACTTGATGATATCCTAATCCCTTGTTGGAAAATTATATATATATATATATATATATATATATATAATGAAGGAGGGAATTTTCTCTTATGGCGTCGAAAAAATACGTCCTTCCTTATTTTTTCCGACGATCGACATACATCATATTCTTCGTTATCATCTAAGATGTGAGTACAACAAATTTCATGTGATTCTACAACTTTTCACCGTTGATTTAGTGGGTTCAAAATTAAGGGCAATAAAATTTTTTACATTGCTAAATCAACGATGAAAAAGTTATAGAATCACATGAAATTTGATGTATCCACATCTTAGATGATAACGAAGAAAATGATGAATACCGATCATCGGAAAAAATAAGGGAGGACGTACTTTTTCGACGTCATTTTCATTAAATGTGGTAAAATTAATTGTATAAAATCATGCCATATAAATAGATTGTGTTCGTGAATGGCGATCTAGTTAGGCGAACCAAAGTGTTGCATTGATGAAAATTTACCGTAGAGGAAATTACGGCTAGCTCTATGCATTTAACCTGAATGTATCCAGTAATTACTAGCATGTATAGAAAAGTTGGTTTAATTTATGAAAAAATGGGGAGACAACATGCATGTATGCATATAGGTAACATCTGCCAATATGCCATATCCAGACCGCAATCTATTTTTGCCTATTGGCTAATATGAAAATATCGGCCCGCGTATATGACATAATCAAAGCTGTTAAATCTTGATACGGTTTGTGTTTTGTTTTTTTATTTATCAGTTCTATCAATGTTGCATATAACGCTTTATGATATCAGTATCCTATATTTGTAGTTTTAATTGTTGATTGTTATAGATAAATACCATTGCAATAATAGTTTTTGGTTGATGAATGCTATTGCAATGTAGGATGATCAGTTCTATCAATCTTGATCTCAATGATTTAAAATCATGTTACACATACAACACGAATGCACAACAAATGCATAATTAGAGAGCGATTCGAGATATTCAGGTTAAAACCAATATATGATACTCGATGATAATATGAAACCTTCATATTCCCATCGATACTCATATATGAAACTAAAAGTGCCACTTAGTCCCCGTCTATCGGTTAATATACGTGCGATGCTCGTCATGACCTAGAACTATACGAAATTTGTTAAATATCGGACAGCATAGCTCGATACTAACAACCGTCGTATAGTCTACGCGATGAGAAAATTCAATCGTATGGTAACCCATAGATTTGTCCCGTGTGGACAAGTTAAGAATGTATAAAACAAACGCCTTCATTCACTTGTGTTTTCATCCATTTCGAGATATTTCGTCGGTACCTTTCCGCTAGTTCTCCGTATACAAAGATAGATTAGATGTTCATTTCAACGTTATTTCACAGCTTTGAAATGATTATCTATTTTATTACAGTGTACTCGGAGAACAGCGGGGAGGTGCTGCCGAAATTTACTCGAAACGGTTGAAAGCACAAGTGATGGGCGTTCGCTCTATACATTCTTAATGGGATGGAAGCCTACCCCCGACAGCCGGAACACACACATACAACAAGAATACACAATAAACGCATAATTAGAGAGCGATTCGAGATGTTGGGATTAAAACCAATATATGATACTCGATAATAATATGAAACCTTCATATTCCCATCAATACTCATATTTGAAACTAAAAGCGTCACTTAGTCCCCGTCTATCGGTTAACATACGTGCGATGCTCGTCGTGACCTAGAACTATACGAAGGTTGTTAAATATCGAACAGTATAGCTCGATACTAACAACCGTCGTATAGTCTACGCGACGAGAAAATTCAATTGTATGATAACCCATAGATTTGTCCCGTGTAGGCAAGTTAAGAATATATAAAGCAAACGCCTTCATTCACTTGTGTTTTTATCCGTTTCGAGATATTTCGTCGGTACCTTTCCGCTGGTTCTCCATGTACAAAGATAGATTAGATGTTCATTTCAACATTGTTTCACAACTTTGAAATGATTATCTATTCTATTACAGTGTACTCGGAGAACAGCGGGGAGATGCTGCCGAAATTTACTCGAAACGGTTGAAAGCACAAGTGATGGGCGTTCGCTCTATACATTCTTAATGGGATAGAAGCCTACCCCCGACAGTCGGAACATACACATACAACAAGAATACACAACAAACGCATAATTAGAGAGCGATTCGAGATGTGTTAGTTGTATGTATGCCCTAGAGGCCAGTATTGTACAGATTATGTATATTATATTGGATGCTTGGACATATATAGAGATGACTTTCTTGCTCAACATGATAGTATGCTATCTGGTTGCTATTTATCTTAACATGTACACTAGTCTCTTTATACTGTCTTATAGTTACATGTTGGTAAAGCCTTTAGGATTTGTACTTGACTACCTGGACTATGATGCAGATCATACTAGTGGGGACATGGTTGTCCATAAGTACATCCTTCAAGGTCCCTAGTCGTGGGTGTATCGAGACGGGGCATTGATATACCAGAGTAGACTAGCGTATACGCTTCTCGACCCATGTGATGGGCGATGGATGATCCCATATCCATTGGTGTTTGACATCAGAGATGATATACGGGTGCTCAGTGGAGACTGAGTACACTGGACGGACTCGCCGAGAACTCCCAGATGGTATTATACCTCACGTCAGATGGCAGTTCTCAGGTGACACTTGTACAGGTTAGTCTGTAGACCCGAGATCGTCATGGAGTCTTGTGTGATTCCCACTGTGCTTTGATCTCCACCTTACCACGTCCATGAGGGCGTGCAAAACGGTGGTCTTTGGGTACAGTCCCGAGTCACATGGAGGCAATGAGCGATAGGAGGGGTTTCGTCTCTCCCGGTATTGGGGGTTGATGTTGCGCAGTGCTCGATTGGCCGTAACAGGGAAGTCCCTGGCCAGGGCTGATCAGAGATTTACTGGTAAGTGTTACCAGTAGTTTCTAGACCCGTTACGAGCCTCACATCGGCACGACTTATCGGGTTATTGGGGTCTGACGTATACCACCCCTAGACTTGATATGCGACGTATCAGACGAAGAGACCGGACTGTATGGTAAGTGTTACTGGTCGGATTCGCAGGAGTGTGAGCGGGCTAGCTCGTCGATCTTCTGATCGCTCAATACCCGGGTGGCCGTTACGTTTAGCAGACCGCTTGCGGCTTGTGGGTGCTTGATATGATCATCATCTGCTACCGGCGTATTGACGAGTCTTTAGAGTCCTACACAGAGGTTTCCTGGCTCAAGCGAAACGAAATAGGAGCGCATATGAGATATGTACAGGACCGAGAATAATGCGTGTATGTGATACCGCACTTCATTCTCGCGATATATGTTTCGATTGGTTATATTCGATATGACCTAGTTATCGAATCATTGATTCGATAAATCGATACATTACATACTAGTCGGTTGTATGCGATATAACCGGATCATTGAATCAAGTGTTGATTTAATGATTTAATGTATAATTATATATTTGATATATTACTTTGCATTAACTAGTATTGGTTCACTTTAAATGGATTTTTCTCACTTGATGCACATTGTATATGTGATATGCTTTAGTGCACTACTTTGTATCATGTTTGATGATACTTGATCATTTAGTTAAGTTTATTGAATTAATCCATGGTTAATTTGATAATTATGGTTTTGCATTTTCATTTATTTATTTATTTATTTATTTGAAATGAGAAATGATAAGAATGGTGGCTAAGTTTGTTTTATATTGAAGCTTCATGAAGCTTTGACTTTGCTAACCATCCTTATCTTCATGCTTAACCCTAACCCATCAAAGTGACCATGGTTAATTCTCTACACTTAACCCTAGTTCAAGATATGATAAGTATTTGATTTATTTTTATTTTTAAGATAACACTTATCATATTCTTTTCTTGAGCTCATCTTCTTCTTCTTCTTCAAGCTTGCTACAAAAATGGCAAGTTGAGATCTAGTGAGTTAAATCCAAATCTAAAGTGAACCCACCTCCTATTTCTTCACCCTCTACCTCTTGCCAAGTTGTTTTGGGTGTTTACTTCACAAGTTTCACAAGTTTGTGAAGTCGGAGCTTGAGTTTGTGCAACCTCGACGTAGATCGTCTTTGACACAAAGCCGATGACCTATTCCGCTTGCTTTCCCGATGAAGCCGATGATCGAGTCGAGGATTCATGATGGACAGCGAGGACATGACGTTGCGGAGCCGTGGAGGTGGATATCCGGATCTACAAAGGTTGTAATTTCCGTATCCTAGTAGTTAAGCGTTAACTAGTTTTCCATTTCGCCTAAACATCTAGTCTAAGATCCGTAGTCTAGGGTTTCTCGGCACCAAAAATTTTAATTTGGCATGTTCGATGCCTTGTGAGAACCCACTAGGATGCCTAGGAACCTTTCACTGGTATCAGAGCCTAGCTAGAGCCTTAGGCGAAGTCCCGACGACGTTTGAAACCCGATCGAACCGAAATCCAAAACCGTAAAATGCTCTCTGGACTTTTTCTAAAAATTCGGATTTTTGTCAATTAAAAATATGTAGAAAATCAAGCAGGGTGTTATTAGAATTACTGTGAAATACGAAGGGGTAATTCAACTTTTCCACCGCGGAAGGGCGGCACATGCTAGGCATGTGCGGCGCTTCCGCGGCCGTACTGTTCCCTTTCATAATTATTTCTGCACAGTAACTCTTGTAATATAATGCTATGTTTTCTGGGATATTTTTATTGTGACTTTACAGAAGAGTATTTTGGGGTACTATTGGGAATCAGTATTTCGATCGGATTATCAAATTTCGTCTTTTGTGTTTTTCCAGATAACTGTAGAATATGTTAAAGAGTTCGACCGGATATAAATACCCAAGTTTTCCCCTGCCGAATAATTCCAAGTGTTGGACTTTTCTGTGGTTAAAAGACGTTCGAAGTAGTGCAAGTAACGCGATGGTCCCTCTAGAAGACACAAACCTTAACTCGATTATGTGACCGTCTTGAACTGCCCTTTGAACCTTCGGGTTTGGGGCAGTACGGCGTGCCACATATGAGGCGTTGGCTTGACCCTTCTACGGCTGGACCGTTGGTACTGAGGCATGAAGTGAATGTTTTTGAACCTATTTCATGTGTTGATCGGTGTCGGGAAAACTTGGGTGTTCGGGTGTTCGAGTGTTCGATCGGAAAGTTTGATATATTCTTTTTATCCGGAACTGGATACAATAATTGGAATTCACAAAAGGTTATGAGATAACTGGATGGATGTTATAAATCTAGCGGTTTAGTTTCATTGGATATTGAAAAGAGTTTTCGATAATGGGACTAAAATGCGGGGTTTATAACCGTTAGGCATGTGATGTCTAAAGAGATTGCGGATTCCAATTGTTGTAGTTTTACACTTTCTTTTCTGTGACCGTAAGTGTAGTATGTTCATATCGCCGGTTTCGTTGCTATACGTCAACGACAATTAGGGTATGCATACTTACTTACGTTGATGACATGTGATGTTATGTGTTGCTGGATATGTTATATTGGATCGTCGTATTTGAATAGCCGGGGGTTTTTATGTGAGATGAGTGTTTTTCATTTTCATTTATGTAAAAACTTGTATGTAATATTCTTTTATTCGGGGCACTTCCAGGATGCGGGAGTTGTCACCCTTTGTATATTATTTACTTTTCTGCACTAGGATAGACCCAAGGAGGGGAGCACAAGTAACCGGGTTCTGGGGTCCAGTGGGAGACCAACTCGAGGAGTCGAGTCCGGGTCTCCTAACCCTAGAATTGGCAGGGTTGCTTGCCGCTCTCGTAGGGGTCTAGGGGTGTGGGATTGGCTATTCATCACGACCGTGGAATCCGTGTTTTATACTGGCTCGTATTGAAAACACGGACGTCCTAGTATATCCAATATTTCATATGTTTATTCTGCTGCGATATCTGTGATGTGATTCTGTGATGGATATAGTATATAGTATATATGATATATTATATAGACGTTACTTATGTTTTACACCCGCGCTAGCCCTGCCCTGCTCTGTCGTTAGTTACCTAACCTAACGGTGCACGAGGGGACATCGAGGCGAATGCGGATGGCATAAGTGTACGTCATATCTATCTGTGATGTTTAGGTATTTAAATGATGGGACTTCATTAATGTGATTAATGAAAGGAAAGAAACCTAAGATGTTGTAGAATCAGATTTTAAATAAAACAGGTAGCCACAGTTCTTGCTTTGCATAGCGGTATATATGATATACCCCGCACCTTATTCGATGAGGAAAGGACCGAGATCACTTCACCGGGAGTGACTCCTTTAGCAATAACTGGCAGATGCTACACACTCGGTTTGGTTTTGATTGCTTTTAGAGTTTTTGCTTTGCACAGTGATATATATGATATATCCCGCACCTCATTCGACGAGGAAAGGACCGAGATCCCTTCACCGGGAGTGACTCCTTTAGCAAAACTGGAAAAGCCTCAAAATCACTCCATTTTAAAAACTTCATTTGATTCTACAACGATATCAAGTTCATTACGCTCATGGTTTTATGAAAACCTGCGTAGCCCTCCGTCATTTCAGATAAGTACTGGTTAGTATTCGTGCTACGTTTGTTGACTATGTTAAGGCGTAGTGTGCGGTAGCTAATTAGTGCTTATCTGTATAAGCATATGATGCGATTGGATTAGGGTAGTCGTGCGACTTTGTTGACTATGTTAAGGGTCGTGCGGGTGGGTTTAATTCAATCGGGAAATGACGGGTTGAACTTGACTAGCACTTATGATTTGTTGACTATGTTAAGGTCATATAGCTGCTAGGGGCAAAATATTATCGGGAATTTCAAGTGTTGAAATTTGCAATGAGATTGCATACCTTCTATGAGATAGTTGGATCCTGATACCCACTGCGAGTAAGAGTTACTCCTGGGAGAGTTTTACACATTACAATTAGCCGATCAAGTAGGTGTCTAGAAAGGTGTCAACGGGGTTACGCCTCTGGGAAAACGAGGTTTACAGTAATTAGGTTCGTGCGAAAGCACGGGGGACCTCCCTCAAAGTACCGACACTGGCCTGGCTGAAAGATTGGCGAACTTGTAGTGTGTAATTAATCCCGGCTAGTCTTTCCTTTTAAGGTTTGGAGGAAGATTTGATAAAAAGCAGTGGGAGCCATCCTGATTAGATAAGATAATAACCAATCTGATCTTGCACGAGCATACGCTAAAGTGTTTTCTTCTCTCTCTCTCCAGGTAGCGACCATTTCATGCCTTAATAAAGATAATAATATGGATGTATTGACCGAACCCGCATGTTATACTGTGCTGGGGAACGTTGGTTCCGTTCTTTCCTATAAGAGTTATAGGACTGAACAGGATATAGGGGAATACCAGGATTCCCATGCCACCCGAATGAAGAAAGTACATGTTGATGCATTTTCTTCGGGTATGTTCGTTACTGAGAACTGTTTCTCCATTTGCTCTACGTCCTGGGTATTGGATACCGGGTCAGGATCCCATATATGTAATCAGTTACATGGGCTTAGGAAAGGTAGAGAACTTGGAGAAGGTGATAAAGACATTAGAGTTGGAAATGGTGCAATTGTTGCAGCTAAGACTGTCGGGGAATATCACCTTGTATTACCAACTGGTAATACATTGGTTCTGAACGAATGCTATTACATGTCGAACCTGATATGCAACATTATATCGGTTTCTTTATTAAGTAAAGAGGGATATAATTTTGTATTACAGGACAATGTTATGAACATTTTCCATAACCAAAAGTTGGTTGGATCAGGCACGTTATGCAATGGCATTTATGTTCTAAATCAATCAACAGTTCTAAACATAACAAACACACACAAGAGGAAGAGTTCTGAACTCAACGAATCCTTCTTGTGGCATTGTAGACTGGGTCACATCAATGTGACACGACTGGCTAAGTTGCATAAAGATGGATATTTGAAACCTTTCGAATTTTCATCTTATGACACTTGCCAGTCATGTCTCAAAGGCAAGATGACCAAGACTCCGTTTACGGGACACGGAGAAAGAGTTACCGAACTCTTAGGACTAATACATAGTGATGTATGCGGTCCCATGTCTACACATGCCAGGGATGGTTCTTCGTACTTCATTACATTCACTGACGATCTCTCTAGATTCGGATATGTGTTCCTGATGAAACACAAATCAGAAGCTTTTGAGAAATTTAGGGAATATAAACAAGAAGTTGAGAACCAAACCGGAAAAAGTGTTAAAATCCTTCGATCTGATCGAGGAGGAGAATACTTGAGCAATGAATTCCTGGGCTTCCTAAAAGAGAATGGGATTCTCTCTCAGCTGACTCCTCCATATACACCACAGCACAACGGTGTATCGGAGCGGAGGAACCGCACCCTATTAGATATGGTGCGCTCTATGATGAGCACAGCTGAGTTACCTATTTCCTTCTGGGGTTATGCGCTGGAGACAGCAGCATACCTATTGAATCAAGTTCCATCTAAATCTGTACCTACCACACCATATGAGATATGGAGTGGGAAGAGACCATATTTTAAATGAGTTAAAATATGGGGTTGTCCGGCCTATGTCAAAAGACAAAATCCAGACAAACTCGAGGCACGATCAGTTCTTTGCAAGTTTGTGGGATATCCTAAGAATTCCCAAGGATATTTATTCTACCATGCTGAAGAACAAAAAGTGTTTGTTTCTCAATATGCCACCTTTTTAGAAAAGGAATTTCTTGAAAAAGAAATTAGTGGCAAAGTGGTAGAGCTGGAAGAGGTTCCAGATACACAAACAGTAACTGAAGATTTAGTGGAACCAGAAGATTCAGTAGCTCCCAATGAACCTCAGCCTCTCCGCCGATCTAGTAGGGTTCCTCGCCAACCTGAGAGATACTACGGTTTTCTCATTGATGGTGGCAGTGAGGATTGCATCATGGAGGATGATGACCCAACTAGCTTCGAGCAGGCCATCACTAGTGGGGACTCAGTGAAATGGCTGGATGCTATGCGGTCCGAGATGGATTCCATGTACACCAACAAAGTATGGACTTTGGAAGTTGCTCCTGAAGGGGTAAAACCCATTGGGAGCAAGTGGATCTTTAAGAAGAAACTTGGTGTAGATGGGAAAGTGGAGACTTTCAAAGCTAGACTTGTAGCAAAGGGTTTTCGTCAAAGACCAGGTGTGGACTATGACGAGACCTTTTCTCCAGTGGCTATGCTTAAATCCATCCGAATCATGCTTGCCATTGCTGCCTTTCATGACTACGAAATCTGGCAAATGGATGTTAAGACCGCCTTTCTAAATGGTGATTTAGAAGAGTGCGTGTACATGACTCAGCCAGAGGGCTTCGTAGACAGTGGGAGCAGCGGGAAGGTGTGCAAGCTGCTTAAATCCATTTATGGATTAAAGCAAGCATCGCGGAGTTGGAACATCTGCTTTGACGTCGTTATCAAAGAGTTTGATTTCGTCAAAAATCCAGATGAACCTTGTATCTACAAGAAGGTGGCAGAGAGTAAGGTTGTCTTCCTCGTATTGTACGTGGACGACATACTCTTGATAGGAAATGATATTCCTATGCTGCAATCGGTCAAGCTCTTCTTATCACAAAGATTCTCAATGAAAGATCTAGGTGATGCCTCCTGCATATTGGGGATCAGGATCTATAGAGATAGATCCAAACGGATTTTGGGATTGTCCCAATCCAGGTACATTGACACCATACTAAAGAGGTTTAGTATGGAAGAGTCCAAGCGTGGGAATATGCCCACGATCTCTGGAGTCACTCTCTCCAAAGAGATGTCTCCCAAGACTGATTTGGAGAGAGCTCGCATGCAAGGGATACCCTATGCTTCGGCAGTAGGCTCTATCATGTATGCGATGCTATGTACCAGACCCGATGTAGCATACTCACTAAGTGTAGTGAGCAGGTATCAAGCTGATCCTGGAGAGAGTCACTGGACAGCTGTGAAGAGCATTCTCAAGTACTTGCGAAGGACTAGAGATATGTTCTTGGTGTATGGTAACGGAGAACTCCAAGTGGAGTCCTTTACCGATTCCAGCTTCCAGAGTGATAAGGACGACTCTAAGTCGCAGTCGGGCTTTGTCTTTACCCTTTACGGAGGGGCGGTTAGCTGGAAGAGTTCCAAGCAGGAAATCGTGGCAGACTCGACGATGGAGGCTGAATACATCGCTGCCAACGATGCTGCCAAAGAGGCTGTCTGGATCAAGAAGTTCATTTCTGAACTTGGAGCGGTTCCATCCATTGAGCATCCAATACCTTTGTATTGCGATAACAATGGAGCGGTGGCTTTGGCCAAGGAACCCAGGTCCCATCAGCGGTCCAGGCATATTCTGAGGCGGTATCACCTGATCCGGGAGATAGTTGATCGCCGGGAGATCGAGGTCAGGAGAGTTGACACGAAGAACAACACGGCGGATCCACTCACGAAGGCCATTCCCCAGATACAGTTTGAGAGACTCTTCGGGATGCTCGGTATGAGATACTACAGCAGCTGGCCCTAGTGCAAGTGGGAGATTGTTAGTTGTATGTATGCCCTAGAGGCCAGTATTGTACAGATTATGTATATTATATTGGATGCTTGGACATATATAGAGATGACTTTCTTGCTCAACATGATAGTATGCTATCTGGTTGCTATTTATCTTAACATGTACACTAGTCTCTTTATACTGTCTTATAGTTACATGTTGGTAAAGCCCTTAGGATTTGTACTTGACTACCTGGACTATGATGCAGATCATACTAGTGGGGACATGGTAGTCCATAAGTACATCCTTCAAGGTCCCTAGTCGTGGGTGTATCGAGACGGGGCATTGATATACCAGAGTAGACTAGCGTATACGCTTCTCGACCCATGTGGTGGGCGATGGATGATCCCATATCCATTGGTGTTTGACATCAGAGATGATATACGGGTGCTCAGTGGAGACTGAGTACACTGGACGGACTCGCCGAGAACTCCCAGATGGTATTATACCTCACGTCAGATGGCAGTTCTCATGTGACACTTGTACAGGTTAGTCTGTAGACCCGAGATCGTCATGGAGTCTTGTGTGATTCCCACTGCGCTTTGATCTCCACCTTACCACGTCCATGAGGGCGTGCAAAACGGTGGTCTTTAGGTACAGTCCCGAGTCACATGGAGGCAATGAGCGATAGGAGGGGTTTCGTCTCTCCCGGTATTGGGGGTTGATGTTGCGCAGTGCTCGATTGGCCGTAACAGGGAAGTCCCTGGCCAGGGCTGATCAGAGATTTGCTGGTAAGTGTTACCAGTAGTTTCTAGACCCGTTACGAGCCTCACATCGGCACGACTTATCGGGTTATTGGGGTCTGACGTATACCACCCCTAGACTTGATATGCGACGTATCAGACGAAGAGACCGGACTGTATGGTAAGTGTTACTGGTCGGATTCACAGGAGTGTGAGCGGGCTAGCTCGTCGATCTTCTGATCGCTCAATACCCGGGTGGCCGTTACGTTTAGCAGACCGCTTGCGGCTTGTGGGTGCTTGATATGATCATCATCTGCTACCGGCGTATTGACGAGTCTTTAGAGTCCTACACAGAGGTTTCCTGGCTCAAGCGAAACGAAATAGGAGCGCATATGAGATATGTGCAGGACCGAGAATAATGCGTGTATGTGATACCGCACTTCATTCTCGCGATATATGTTTCGATTGGTTATATTCGATATGACCTAGTTATCGAATCATTGATTCGATAAATCGATACATTACATACTAGTCGGTTGTATGCGATATAACCGGATCATTGAATCAAGTGTTGATTTAATGATTTAATGTATAATTATATATTTGATATATTACTTTGCATTAACTAGTATTGGTTCACTTTAAACGGATTTTTCTCACTTGATGCACATTGTATATGTGATATGCTTTAGTGCACTACTTTGTATCATGTTTGATGATACTTGATCATTTAGTTAAGTTTATTGAATTAATCCATGGTTAATTTGATAATTAGGGTTTTGCATTTTCATTTATTTATTTATTTATTTATTTATTTATTTGAAATGAGAAATGATAAGAATGGTGGCTAAGTTTGTTTTATATTGAAGCTTCATGAAGCTTTGACTTTGCTAACCATCCTTATCTTCATGCTTAACCCTAACCCATCAAAGTGACCATGGTTAATTCTCTACACTTAACCCTAGTTCAAGATATGATAAGTATTTGATTTATTTTTATTTTTAAGATAACACTTATCATATTCTTTTCTTGAGCTCATCTTCTTCTTCTTCTTCAAGCTTGCTACAAAAATGGCAAGTTGAGATCTAGTGAGTTAAATCCAAATCTAAAGTGAACCCACCTCCTATTTCTTCACCCTCTACCTCTTGCCAAGTTGTTTTGGGTGTTTACTTCACAAGTTTCACAAGTTTGTGAAGTCGGAGCTTGAGTTTGTGCAACCTCGACGTAGATCGTCTTTGACACAAAGCCGACGACCTATTCCGCTTGCTTTCCCGATGAAGCCGATGATTGAGTCAAGGATTCATGATGGACAGCGAGGACATGACGTTGCGGAGCCGTGGAGGTGGATATCCGGATCTACAAAGGTTGTAATTTCCGTATCCTAGTAGTTAAGCGTTAACTAGTTTTCCATTTCGCCTAAACATCTAGTCTAAGATCCGTAGTCTAGGGTTTCTCGGCACCAAAAATTTTAATTTGGCATGTTCGATGCCTTGTGAGAACCCACTAGGGTGCCTAGGAACCTTTCAAGATGTTCGGGTTAAAACCAATATATGATAATATGAAACCTTCATATTCCCATCGATACTCATATATGAAACTAAAAGTGCCACTTAGTCCCCGTCTATTGGTTAACATACGTGCGATGCTCGTCGTGACCTAGAACTATACGAAGGTTGTTAAATATTGGACAGTATAGCTCGATACTAACAACCGTCGTATAGTCTACGCGACGAGAAAATTCAATCGTATGGTAACCCATAGATTTGTCCCGTGTGGACAAGTTAAGAATTTATAAATTAAACGCCTTCATTCACTTGTGTTTTCATCCGTTTCGAGATATTTCGTCGGTACCTTTCCGCTGGTTCTCCGTGTACAAAGATAGATTAGATATTCATTTCAACATTGTTTCACAGCTTTGAAATGATTATCTATTCTATTATAGTGTACTCGGAGAACAGCGGGGAGGTGCTGCCGAAATTTACTCGAAACGGTTGAAAGCACAAGTGATGGGTGTTCGCTCTATACATTCTTAATGGGATAGAAGCCTACCCCCGACAGCCGGAACACACACATACAACAAGAATACACAACAAACGCATAATTAGAGAGCGATTAGAGATGTTCGGGTTAAAACCAATATATAATAATATGAAACCTTCATATTCCCATCGATACTCATATATAAAACTAAAAGCGCCACTTAGTCCCCGTCTATCGGTTAACATACGTGCGATAATTTATTATTTTCAACGACAAACGCACACACAAAGCATATACACGGATTTTCTCCTTTGTCAGTAACTATCCCGTTCTTATATTTCTCAATATAGTCAGCATAACCTACAATTTATATGTTATACAGTCTAACATAGCCCATGAGTACGTCAGAGTTAAGGACTGGATGTATGTGGATTGAAAACAACGTATGCAACCTAAGTTTGTCGCTGGAGTTGCTGCTTTCCTTGAATTTGCACGCGCACATAATAAGATCATATTAGAGAAGATTCTCTGTCCGTGCGATAGATGTGGCAATAAGTACTAGCAGAAGGTAGAATTGGCAGAGTTTCATATTGTAAAACATGGGTTTACTAGACTTTATACAACTTGGAAATATCACGGGGAAGGAGAAGAATGAGTACTGCGGTAGAAGAAGAAGGAGAACACGATAATGCGGCAAGAGAAGAAGAAGAATTCGGTAATGCGGCAGGAGACGGAAATTTATTTCCATCAGAAGAAATGGAGGATATGGTAGAGGCTGCCCTAGGTGAATCTATTCGTACCAAAGATGACATTCCTTCCGGTCAAGGACCGCGTGCGGATAAATATGAAAATTTCATGAATGATGCTGGGAAACCAACAAGTCATTCACAATGCTTCTTTCGTTCTTGAAAGATTCTATGCCTCCGGAAAATAATGTGCCCGAAAGCTGGTACGAAGCCCAGAAGATGATGTCTGATTTGGGTCTAAAGTGCGAGAAGATTCAAGCATGTCCTAAAAATTGCGTGTTGTACCGGAAAGAGAATTCAGATTTGAAAGAGTGTCCAACATGCGGAGAGGCCAGGTATAAGACGAAAGATTCTGATAAGAAGTCTGATATACCTGTGAAGATAGTACGATACTTTCCCATAACACAGAGGCTAAAGAGGCTATTCAGGTGCAAGAAAACAGCCGAGGCAATGATTTGGCATCACCGTGCTCTTCCAAGTGAAAATGGAAAAATGAGCGATCCAAGAGATTCACCGGCATGGAAGGATTTCGATAGGAGGCACGCAATATTCAGTAGCGATCCTCGCAATGTCCGGCTTGGACTGGCTACCGATGGCTTCTGTCCATTCAACTATATGGCTGGAAGTCACAATACATGGCCCGTTGTAATGATAATTTATAATCTGTCACCTTGGTTGGCTATAGACCAATCATACTTTATGATGCCTCTTTTTATCGACGGACCAAACTCACCGGGGAACAATATCGACGTCTATCTCCGACCTCTGATCGAGAAGCTGAAAACTTTGTTCATTGATGGTGTAGAGACATATGATTCAAACACAAATACAACCTTCATACTGTGTGCGGCTTTAATGTGGACAATTAATGACTTTCCTGCGTATGGAATGCTATCAGGTTGGTCCCTACATGGTCACAAAGCATGTCCTCATTGCCATGAACACACAAAATCAAAATTTTTGAATTTTAGCAGGAAGGTTTGTTATTGCGGCCATCGACGTTTTCTGCCTCCAGACCACTTCTATAGGTTAGACACGGTTCACTTTGATGGTCATCAGGAGCTTCTTGGACCTCCTTCCCCATTGTCCGGAGAGGACGTGACTGCTAAAAGGGATGGTTACAATAACGTGACCTTCGGGATGGATCCGACGAAACAGGTCAAACCACAATATTGGAACAAGTTAAGCAGTTTCTTCGAGCTTCCGTACTGGTGTACAAATTCAGTGCGTCATTTTCTAGATGTCATGCATATAGAGAAGGGAGTATCAGAGCACATACTTAATTTGCTTCTGTTTAAAGACGGAAAATTGAAAGACAACATGAATACTCGGATGGATCTATAAGAGTGGGGAATAAGAAGTGAATTGCAACCTAGACCGGTAGCGGGTAAACCGGGCAAGTTTGTACTTCCCAATGCCGCTTATCATATGTCACAACCGGAGAAGAAAAGATTCCTGCAGGTGTTGCATGATTTGAAAGTCCCCACAGGTTTCTCAGGATCATTCAGCAAGAAAATAAAAATTGTGAAGGGCAAGATCGATGGGCTGAAAAGTCATGATCACCATGTTATCGTGGAGCACCTTCTTCCATTAGCCCTCAGGACTTCTCTTCCCGACTCGGTTGGTCTACTAATCAACGACCTATGTTGTTTTTTCAGGGAGTTGTGTGCTAAAACACTGGAGGTTGCGATGCTGGATAAACTAGAAAATTCTATTGCGTTGATACTTTGTAAGTTTGAGCGTATTTTCCCACCGTCATTCTTCGATATCATAATGCACTTGACGGTTCATCTTGCAACTGAGGCGAAGTTAGCAGGACCGGTACAATATCGATGGATGTATCCCGTCGAGAGGTACGTGTAATTTTTTGTTTCGCGCAATTTATAAATTTATTGTTGTCCTGTATGCCCGTATTTATTTATTCAACATATTCTCATTAGGTAGCTCTACACTCTTAAAAAGTATATACACAATAAAAATCGATCAGAGGGTTCTATCATGCAAGGTTATCTTCTTGATGAAGCAACCACATTTTGTTCCCGCTATCTAGACGAGAACATTGAGACAAGGCTTAACCGACCACGAAGAATTCAAGACGGGACATATGGTAAAGCTGAGTATAAGAGGGTAGACACTATATTTATCAACAAGATATACCGGTTTATCTTGCTTAATTGCGCATGTCTTGAACAAATTAGAGAGTAAGTTCTTTTGGATTAATTGTTATATCTGTGTTTGTGTGTGTATGAAATGACATAATATTAATGTCATAATTATTTGTCGAAAACAGAACTCATTTTAACGAGGTACGTTAGGGGCATCCTGATTGGAACGAAGAACGTTTGGAAAAATACCATCAGGATAATTTTTGTGATTGGGTCACAGATCATGTAAGTTATTCGAATAACATTTATTGCTATCAGTTTTAATCTAAACTTGTATCGTTATGTATTTGTCGTAAAATTTATTTTGTTAGATCCACGATCCGAATTTGTCTGCATCATTTGAGAGTGGTTCAAGATGTTTAGCTCAATTTCCTAGTATGGAGGTTGCATATTACAAAGGATTTGGTGTCCTTGGATACAAATTCGAAGTTAAGGACATAGAAATATCTAGAACCACTCAAAATAGTGGGATTGTGACGGTAGGATCGGACGGTGTGATTTACTATGGGTACTTAAATTGTATACTCGGCATCCACTATCCCGGACGATCAGAACCCTTTTATATATTCCAGTGTACTTGGTACGATCCGCGAATCGATACGGACAGGTGGAGAAGCAGTCTTAGGACTTGGAAAGATGAATATGGATTGACCAGTGTGAACACACTTCGATTTTACGGTCAGAACGATCCGTTTATCTTTCCGAACCAAGCGTTGCAAGTATACTACTCACAGTGTTTGAAGCATCCGGGGTGGAGTGTTGTATGCCGATGGAAACCCAGAGATGTCTACGATGTCCCAGAATATGAGGACAGCGATGAGGACGAAGAAGAAAGAAAGCTTAAAGTGCTCCGACCGTCTGTTACGAAGGACGGGTTGTCTTCGACCGATCATGAAGTTACGTAGGTTAGAAATGACATCGACGATGAAATCCAAGTAGATATATATGATGCGCCCACGAAACGAAAAAGGTTATCAGTAATGTTATATTATTACTTCATATTTTACGCTCTATACATATATAGTCAATAGTTTTAATGATTGTCTAATGCGTCCACGAACCGTTTATCTAGATTTGATGACGATGTCGGGAGCAGCGAGAGGTGGCAGGAGCTCCAGCTGCGGCAGAGGCAGAGGCAGAGCGGTTCTGCCGCCCGGAGAGCTCCGTAGGGAGCTTCAGAGGGCCGGTCTTGCACCCAGATCGGAGACCCCTTCGGATGCCTCCTTCCGTGTGTATTTTGCCACACCTCCAGGTATACTGCACGCATATCCATTTTGAATGTAATATTACAGATATTCATGCATGTTTATGCCAAAATTACTTATACTGTCAATGTTTGATTGTCTAGTTGTTGGTGATGCGTCCACATCTGGGACAGAGGCCACCCCCGCTCCTCCAGGTATGTTTATATATCATATAGTGTATGTATATTGATTTAGAATGCTGTATCATAAATACACACATTCCTTTTGCCCTTACTTAGCAATTTTTATTATTGTCTAGCTGTAGATGGTGACACCACCGCACCTGCGGGTATTTTTATATATCCTATACTACATGCATATTAATTTAGAACGTTATATTATTGATCTACACATTCTTTTTGCAATTACTTATATAATCTATTTTTAATTGTCTAATTATAGGTGGTGCGTTCACATCTTCCGCAGGGGCCACTCCTGCCGCTTCCATACCCTCTGCATCGTCTGTATGTTAGTATGAATAAATTTAAAATATTTATTCATCTTACATATGCTCTATAGAATAAATATGAACTTCATGGAAATTTAGCGTCGATATTTATTTTCTAGTTGGAGGGGATGCATCCGCATCCGGGACCTCGGTTGTTCCTCAGCGGAGGAACTATCGTCCCGCTCGTGCTGCTGCCCGGGCCCAGGCTCGTGCGATAGTCACCGGAGGTATATATCACACTTGAATTTTCGTTTAACCGTGATTTCTTAATACAACATTGTCTTATTATTGATTGTCTTAATATTTCATGCAGACGCAGGGCCTCCCCATCCCCAGAGGGGGACTCGAGGCCCGAATCAGTCCCATAGGCTGAGGCCTAACAGAGCTAGGGGGAGGCAGCATTCCCCCTTTTTTTTACCCTTGACTACCGTTATATCGGTTCTCAAGCCGAGAGGTTCGGCCGGTATTTGGGGGACGAGAGCCGGCTCGTGAAGAACTATCCACTTCACGTTGAGTGGGGCGAGCAGCACCACCGCTCATTCGCCCTCTTCTTTGATCAGGCTCGGGTATGTATTAATATATATTTTCATTTGATCTATCCAATATATTTATTATTAACACTTGCAATCTAATAACAATATTTTTTTATATTTTCAGTTGGATTACGATTTTCAGCCTGTAGCCGACCCTGATCACCCGTGGAGGGTGCTCGACCTTCATGCTCTGTACAATGGCCTGATGAAGAACATGCAGGCCAAGGTCCGATACAACAGGAATGAGCTGAAGGCCGATCGCTACTCCCTGTGGATGGCGACCCCCGAGGCAGAGAGAGCGGCCCTCCTATCTACTCCGGCGTTTGCGAGAGTCGACGTAGAGACATGGCCTCTATTGTGCACTTATTTCGACTTCCAACGCAAACAGGTATATATTTTACATGTAATTCATTATTTATGATATAATTTATTTCTTTGTGTTTCTTAATTAGAAAACTAAATGTTAATGCGTTGTGAAGAAACATGCCGCTCAAAATGCAGAGAACAGGAAGTCGGCGAAGAGGGGTCGCCCCCCTTACACAGGTGGCTCGAGTAATATTACTCGAGCCATGGAGTTATCGGTAAATTACAATAGACCGACTTTTGTGATATTCTGCAATATTAAGAGTTATTTTCTAATATTTCTAATATTAAGAGTTACTTTCTAATGTTGCAGACATCTCGGACCGTGGCGTCAGGTGGTACACCGAGCGTGCTGTCCGCATATCTTGCCTTCCACGGCACCTCGACAGATCCCGCCACGAGCGAGCTTCGATATCCCGACGTCGCTACCCAGGAGTACTGCGTAAGTGTTAATATTTTTTATATCCAAATTTGAAATTTTAGTTTTGGAAGGTTCAAGTTTAAATTTTATACTCATACTTTACTGCTTAATGTGGGTGTAGGAGCGGGTGGTTGAGCAGGCCCAGGCCTCGGGGGTCGATTTTACCGGACAGAGCGATCCGAGGCTGCTGACCCCAGTTCTGGACGCCGCACACGGAGGACACCACGGAGGTTGGGAGAGAGGCTGGGGACTGGGCCCTAGCAGGGCCCATATGAGGTTGGACTCCACCCCGGCGGTACCTCCGTCTCCAGTGACCGACGTGTCCATCAGGAACTGGAGAGCTTGAGGGCCACCGTTCAAGAGTTGAAGGAGATGCTGGTATGTATACTGCTTTATAGTAAAATATCATGTCATATTATATAGATATCAACATATCCATAATTAGTACGTACCATGAGCTTATTTGGTTTTAGACTTAAGTTTGATTAATCATACATACAGATGTAATTAAAATAAACAACAAACTAGATATCCAAACAGGGTTTCCAAATAACTTAATAATGATACGAATTCAAATGATACATAGTTCTTACACGCTTATTACACACGTTAGGTCCAGACGCGACAGGGTACATCGGCCGAGCCTCCAAATGCATCTCCTTCGGCTGCAGCTCCGCAAGCCATTACATCGGCTGCGGTTCCGCAGACAGCTCCTGTAGCTCCACCGCCCACTCAGACTCCAGCAGCCGCGGCTCCGCAAGCGAGTACCTCGACGGCGGCTGCGCAGACCACATCGCCAGCTCCACATACCGCTCAGACTCCCGCTCGTGACGAATTGCAGAGTTTATTGACCGAGGAGCAGGCGCGCGTTATTCTATCGTTATTCAGAAGTGGAACTGGACCGAACTAGGGTAGGTTTTTTGTTCTTATTTTTTGAAACATGTATTTATTTATATCATACACATTGTACTACATTTTGAAACGATATTGATATTGGTTTATATTTATATCATATTCAGTTTTTGGGTTTCTTTTGTATATTATATATATGCGTGAGATATGATTATGAATACTGCAATATATGTTGTGTGATGATTAATTTTATATTTGATTGATGTATATATTATTGTGCACAGGGCGGGAAAAAATCAAGCAGCCCATTTTTTAAAATAAAATACAGATAATATGTACCTACGGATTAATCCGTAGGTACACATGTTGCCCCTACGGAGATATCCGTAGGGGCAAAATATCAGCAGTAACTGATATTTCCCCCCTGATCTCAGTGCCAGAGGGTTGGGAGTGCCCCTACGGACATATCCGTAGGGGCCACTGCCTCTCCTCTACGGCGTTATCCGTAGGGGCAAAATATCAGGAATCCTGATATTTTGCCCCTACGGAAAAGTACCTACGTAGATATCCGTAGGGGGTAGTATATGGACCTACGGTTATATCCGTAGGTACATGTAATATATTAAAAAAAACCGTAAATAATATAAAATTTTATACCCCACGGATTACTCCGTAGGGGTAACAGGACCTACAGATAAATCCGTAGGGGCAAGAATTTGCTCGTAGGGGCAAGTTCAGGGCCTCAACTTGCACCTACGGGTATTTTTTCGCCCCTACGCATATATCCGTAGGGGCAACCCTTATTTGTAGTAGTGAATCAAGTACGTTCTTATCCTACTGAACCTGAATGTGATAATCTCCGTACAGTCCGGTCTCTTCGTCAAAGAGTATCATATATCTGGTCTAGGGGGTGGATAACGTCAGACCCCTGCTAACCCGATAAGTCATGTCTGAGTCAAGCTCATCACCAACAGAGAAACTACCGATCAACTATCAGTAAATCTCATCCACCTTGGCCACTGATTTCTGGTAATAGCCAACTGAACACGGTGCGATATCGACTCCTAATACCAGGAGAGACGAATCCTTGACAATCGTTTACTGCCTCCATGTGGCCCGAGACCGTACCTAACTAAAAGTTGTTTGCACGAATTCTTTAAGTCGTGGTAGGATAGTAATCAAAGTACAGAGGGAACTCACACGAGACAAATGATGACTTTAGGTCAAAGGACTAAGCTATACTCATGCTACCTGAGAACTTCCATTTGACGATAGATATAATACCATTTAAAAGTTCTCGGCGAGTCCATCCAGTGTACTCACCTCCTGTGAGCAAATGTATACTATCTTAGGTGACACAACACCAATGGCTTGTGAGACCGACCACCGCCCCTCGTCGGGGTCTAAAAGCGTATACACTAGTCTACTCCGGAATATCGATATCCAGCCTCGATACTACTACGACTAGAGACATTTAAGGATGTGCTTATAGACAACCCAGCCCCCACATATATGATCGACACCATAATGCTGGTTGTCAAGCAACAATCTTACGAGTTTTATCAACAATGAAGATAAACCGGATAGCATACCATCATCTCGAGTAAGACTCTTATACCTGTATAGGTCCTTCCTCAATTGTCATAATCTCCTACTTGCAAGTAGTGAGAGAATCTTTTCCCAAAACACTATTTTTTCTCTTTCCATTTTTGTCCTTGCCTTTTCATTTTATTATTTTTCCTACCCATTTCCAAATGGTCCATATGAGCCAAAAATAAATATGTGAGGCCCAAAATAAAAAAAATATGTGGATTTTTCTCTGAGTGTTTGGTTCTAATTTTTATTGCTTTTTTAATTTCCTTAATTTAATCTTAAATCCTATGGCAAGCATTGATTTGGTGTTGATTTAGAAATAAATTCTGGTGTTTTTAATTTTTTCTCAAGAAAAACATTAGTAATTTTTTTTATCATGATACATTTTTTTTAAAAATAAAACATAATAGAATAAATTATGTTTATTAGATAATCCATTCTTTACATTTGATTATAAAAATTATAATTTCTTTAAAGTTTGTAGTAAGATTTCATTATTTAAATAATTATCCATGTTCCTTCAAATAGGAAAAATTTATCGATGTTTGTAATTGCATACTTTCAAAAAAAAATTAATCATAATATAAATTTATTTAAATGGAACCAATACAAATTTTGTATGTTTTTAAAATAGATACTAACTTCTTCTTAACAAAATAAAAGCATATTGATTTTCTATTTATTTTTCTCAATTTTTTTCCGAAATATCTTGAATTGTTTTGATCCCACACATTACACGTGGGGTCAAAGTCAAGTTTACTGCAAATGGATGGGGATCATGCGTATGGATAAATTATTAAGACATAAAGTCAATACTCATTCTCAACATCTTTTTTTTATATATTTATCATGTGCATGACATCTATCTGTATCTACTAAGCAAATGAAATTTTGGCTCATTTCATAATTAGGCTAAAATATAGAGGGAAACCTATCCTAAATGTGGAATGTATTCAAAGTTATTTAATCCCATTTAATTATCATATCGGTATCACTGAAACCTAAAGTTTAACTAGTTAACTATAGAGTCTATTGTCCAATAAGCTAGTAATTCAAATCACCAAGTATAACAATTATGTGAAGCATATTAATTATTTCAGCTGTCTTCAAACATACATGACACACGACGGAGCTAGCGCTCTTATTCTAGGTCATAACTTGCCCCGGCCATTACAGGCTGATTTTTTTTTTAACAATCCTTAACACAAAGCATATATAGATGCGGAAGATATAGATCCAGGATAGATCAATGGTAGAGCTCGATGATGCAGCGGGAACCAAGGGCTGGGATTATATTGTAAGCTTTGAAGCCAGCTTCAGCGAAGATCTTCTTCCATTCCTTCTCTGTTCTCTATCTTCCCGTCACGTGGACCATCATCTGAAGATTGAAGTAGATCTGGACTTCGGTGTGTTTTGGATGCACACTGTCGGGGCTGACATCGAGAACTTTCTCCATTATTATCACTTTCCCTCCGTTTTCTTTAGTTGGAATCGCTGCTTTGCAATTTTTCAATATCTTCACGCATTCTTCATCGTTCCATGTCATCAGTACCGACTGCAAAACAAATATTCAATCATTAAAAAGATTGTCGAGAGATAATCATTCCGAGCGTTGGGCCATGTTTGGATATGGATTTAGAACAACTATAATTTATTTTTAAGTGGAGGCAAACAGTACGCAAACTCCAAACATAGAGTTTAGATAACTTAGATCATATAGGAATTGAGATAACTGCAGTTATCACAAACTCTAAAACGATTGTTAAGCACACTAGTAAAATAAGGGGTTGCCCCTACGGATAACAACATCCGTAGGGGCAGTTAAAGTTTGGCCCTACAGATTAATCCGTAGGGCCAAACGGTTGCCCCTACGGTCCTTCAATATTTATTTAAAATTTATTAAATCTTAAAGTGTTGTTTGCCCCTACGGAGCCGTAAACCAAGCACCTATAGGTATATCCGTAGGGGCATATAAATAAGGATTTAAGTGATCGATCCCTACACTGATTATTTCTTATTCTCTTTCGCGCGAATCCAAATTCCCAAATCGATATCGTCGTCGCCACCGCGCTGCAGTGATCTCGTCGTCGTCGAATCCAAGCCGAATCGTCGTCGCCACGCCTGCAGTGATCTCGTCGTCGCCACCGTGCTCCGTTCTCATTGTCGCCACCGCCCTCGTCGCCGCCGATTGCGTCTCCATCGTCGCCTACAGGTAATTAGTTAAACATTATTATAATGATGTTAGGGTAGCGATCGATGAGGGTTAGGATTAGGTATCGGTTGTGGTTAGGGTTAGGATTAGGGTTAGGGTACGGGTTCGATCGGCGGTTGGGGTTCGTCTGGTGTTAGGGTCAGGGTTAGGGTTAGGGTTCGGTTGGGGTTTGGTGTTGGGGTTGGGGTTCGGCTGGGGCTTGGTTAAGGTTAAGGTTAGGCCGGGTTAGGGTTTGGTGTTGGGTTGGGGTTCGGCTGGGGCTGGGTTGGGGTTAGGGTTAGGCCGGGTTAGGGTTTGGTGTTGGGTTGGGGTTCGGCTGGGGCTGGGTTGGGGTTAGGGTTAGGGGTGATATTGGAATCGAGAATATGGAATTTGAACACCCAAACTAGAATGAACAAATGTAACAAATCTCCTCAATTTTGTGATCTTTGCAATACCTAGCTATAATTTGATCCTCATGACTGCATATAACTGAAAAGGTTTATGGTTTTGCAGGATGCTTCTATTATCAAGAATTTACAGTGTGTAATTATCCTCATATATGATTTACAACTATGTATGTGTCTGTGTGCATGTGCATGCGTGTGTGTGGAGGGGTTATTTGCCAGTGCATTTCAACTTGGCTCCTAGGCTTATGTCGTACCTCAGGAATGGGACGCAATTCCCTATTGCAAAACTCTTTTTATCTCCCCCTTCATCAAGATGCTTTCCTGAGCTATACGAGTATTTGGGGGACTGTACCTTTCTTTGCACTAGCTTAAACTGCATTATCCTTTCCTCTTTGTTGACTGGTTTGCTGGGGGTTCATCCCTTTTGTCCATAGTTTCCTTCATCAGGATGTGGGTAGGCTGGATGCAGGTTCACTGTTAGTGATAAAATTTTGACAAAATTTCTAGCGATCCTTAATTTTTCTATATGTAGTTTGATGTCGTTCCCAATAGACGGCTCTATTTTGACTACAAAAGGATTAGATGATGATAACGATTATGATTAATATATGGCAATACTCAGGCCGTTACTGCCTGCCTGTAGGGGGATCATTTGGGGAGAGAAAAAATCCAACTTTTTATCCTATTAGTTTATACATGTTCAATGACCGCCTAGCTCCTACCAAATTTTCACAATACTATGTTTTTTTTAATAGAGATTTCCGCTTTTGTGGCAGGGTGATGTCAATTAATTATTATGATGTCAATGCCATTGTGCTCCAATAAATATTAAACTTTCCACGGATATTAAACTGGATTCTGGAGATTTATGCCTTCCTTTACTATTACGAACCAGAATTTAGAGACACCATACCACTTTCATTATTTTCAAAGCTATTTTGGAACTCTTAGACCAGCACGATCGAAAACCCCAGTACAATCTATAGATCTTCTTGTAGAATGTTGTCCTGATGTATTTGAAAATTTACAGATGGGGGAAGTAGCTAATAAGTTCATGTATTTATTTGTAAACAACAAAATTCATGGTATTTATCTGGAAAACGTTGGAAGTCAATGGTATGTATTTATAAACAACAAAGTCTATGGAAATTATGTGAAAACGTTAAAACTTCATGGTATTTATTTGTAACAAACAAAGTCTATGGTATTTGTTTGAAAAATATTGAAAGACCATGACATTTATATGTAATGGGTCAAAGTCATTTGGGTTATGTCAATCTTATTAGCGATGCTTTCCATTTGTGCATATCCAAAAACTTTGAAAGTTCTTGGTACCTATTAGAAAATATAAAGAGTTTTGTAGTGAAAGGAAAGAATTGGATTTAGAAAAACCGTGTGTAACTTTTAGAAATTCTATACACCCAAGTATATAGAAAAGGGTTAATTGCGGATACAGCCTATGTACTATGGGGGTCAAGCACTTATAACCTCTGAAATATAATAATAAGCACTTTTTTTTGTTTTTCATTAGTGATTAATTTTTAGTTTGCTAATTATTCTTTTTCAGTATGGATACTTGATAGAATTACAATTGCTTTACTATTGTTTGCCTTTTTCCTTTTGTGTAGAAAATATATCCATTGTGTCATATGGACACTATTAATTTCACATTGATTCAAGGGAAAAGTTGAGGAAGATTGCATTTGCTATATCAAAAACCTTTTTGTTGAACCCAACAGGTGAAACTTTAGAGTTGTTATAGATACCTCTTACATGTTTAATGCATGTACCATTGTTAAGAGAGTGCAAGGTGGAGAACAATTATTTGTTTCAACGGCACGTTTTTCAAGTTATAACCAACATATGATATTCGATGATAATATGAAACCTTCATATTCTCATCGATACTCATATATGAAACTAAAAGCGCAACTTAGTCCCCGTCTATCGGTTAACATACGTGCGATGCTCGTCGTGACCTAGAACTATACGAAGGCTGTTAAATATCGGACGGTATAGCTCGATACTAACAACCGTCGTATAGTCTACGCGATAAGAAAATTCAATCGTATGGTAACCCATAGATTTGTCCTGTGTGGACAAGTTAAGAATGTATAAAGCAAACGCCTTCATTCACTTGTGTTTTCATCCTTTTCGAGATATTTCGTCGGTACCTTTCCGCTGGTTCTCCGTGTATAAAGATAGATTAGATGTTCATTTCAACGTTGTTTCACGTCTTTGAAATGATTATCTATTCTATTACAGTGTACTCGGAGAACAGCGGGGAGGTGCTGCCGAAATTTACTTGAAACGGTTGAAAGCACAAGTGATGGGCGTTCGCTCTATACATTCTTAATGGGATAGAAGCCTACCCCCGACAGCCGGAACACACACATATAACAAGAATACAAAACAAACGCATAATTAGAGAGCGATTCGAGATGTTCGGGTTAAAACCAATATATGATATTCGATGATAATATGAAACCTTCATATTCTCATCGATACTCATATATGAAACTAAAAGCGTCATTTAGTCCCCGTCTATCGGTTAACATACGTGCGATGCTCGTCGTGACCTAGAACTATACGAAGGTTGTTAAATATCGGACAGTATAGCTCGATACTAACAACCATCATATAGTCTACACGACGAGAAAATTCAATCGTATGGTAACCCATAGATTTGTCCCGTATGGACAAGTTAAGAATGTATAAAGCAAACACCTTCATACACTTGTGTTTTCATCCGTTTCGAGATATTTCGTCGGTACCTTTCCGCTGGTTCTCCGTGTACAAAGATAGATTAGATGTTCATTTCAACGTTGTTTCACGGTTTTGAAATGATTATCTATTCTATTACAGTGTACTCGGAGAACAGCGGGGAGGTGCTGCCGAAATTTACTCGAAACGGTTGAAAGCACAAGTGATGGGCGTTCGTTCTATACATTCTTAATGGGATAGAAGCCTACCCCCGACAGCCGGAACACACACATATAACAAGAATACAAAACAAACGCATAATTAGAGAGCGATTCGAGATGTTCGGGTTAAAACCAATATATGATATTCGATGATAATATGAAACCTTCATATTCTCATCGATACTCATATATGAAACTAAAAGCGCCACTTAGTCCCCGTCTATCGGTTAACATACGTGCGATACTCGTCGTGACCTAGAACTATACGAAGGTTGTTAAATATCGGACAGTATAGCTCGATACTAACAACCGTCGTATAGTCTACGCGACGAGAAAATTCAATCGTATGGTAACCCATAGATTTGTCCCGTGTGGACAAGTTAAGAATGTATAAAGCAAACGCTTTCATACACTTGTGTTTTCATCCGTTTCGAGATATTTCGTCGGTACCTTTCCGCTGGTTCTCCGTGTACAAAGATAGATTAGATGTTCATTTCAACGTTGTTTCACGGTTTTGAAATGATTATCTATTCTATTACAGTGTACTCGGAGAACAGCGGGGAGGTGCTGCCGAAATTTACTCGAAACGGTTGAAAGCACAAGTGATGGGCGTTCGTTCTATACATTCTTAATGGGATAGAAGCCTACCCCCGACAGCCGGAACACACACATATAACAAGAATACAAAACAAACGCATAATTAGAGAGCGATTCGAGATGTTCGGGTTAAAACCAATATATGATATTCGATGATAATATGAAACCTTCATATTCTCATCGATACTCATATATGAAACTAAAAGCGCCACTTAGTCCCCGTCTATCGGTTAACATACGTGCGATACTCGTCGTGACCTAGAACTATACGAAGGTTGTTAAATATCGGACAGTATAGCTCGATACTAACAACCGTCGTATAGTCTACGCGACGAGAAAATTCAATCGTATGGTAACCCATAGATTTGTCCCGTGTGGACAAGTTAAGAATGTATAAAGCAAACGCTTTCATTCACTTGTGTTTTCATCCGTTTCGAGATATTTCGTCGGTACCTTTCCGCTGGTTCTCCGTATACAAAGATAGATTAGATGTTCATTTCAACGTTGTTTCACGGCTTTGAAATGATTATCTATTCTATTACAGTGTACTCGGAGAACAGCGGGAAGGTGCTGCCGAAATATACTCGAAACGGTTGAAAGCACAAGTGATGGGCGTTCGCTCTATACATTCTTAATGGGATAGAAGCCTACCCCCGACAGCCGGAACACACACATACAACAAGAATACACAACAAACGCATAATTAGAGAGCGATTTGAGATGCTCGGATTAAAACCAATATATGATAATATGATACCTTCATATTCCCATCGATACTCATATATGGAACTAAAAGTGCCACTTAGTCCTTATCTATCGGTTAACATACGTGAGATAATTTATTCTTTTCAACGACAAACGTACACACAAAACATATACACGGATTTTCTCCTTTGTCAGTAACTATCCCGTTCTTATATTTTTCAATATAGTCAGCATAACCTACAATTTATATGTAATACAGTCTAACATGACCCATGAGTACGTCATAGTTAAGGACTGGATGCATGTGGATTGGAAACAACGTATGCAACCTAAGTTTGTCGCTGGAGTTGCTGCTTTCCTTGAATTTGCACGCGCACATAATAAGATCATAATAGAGAAGGTTCTCTGTCCGTGCGATAGATGTGGCAATAAGTACTGGTAGAAGGTAGAATTGGCAGAGCTTCATATTGTAAAACATGGGTTTACTAGATTTTATACAACTTGGAAATATCACGGGGAAGGAGAAGAATGTAGTATTGCGGTAGAAGAAGAAGGAGAAGGAGAAGAATTCGGTAATGCGGCAGGAGACGGAAATTTATTTCCATCAGAAGAAATGGAGGATATGGTAGAGGCTGCCCTAGGTGAATCTATTCGTACCGAAGATGACATTCCTTCCGGTCAAGGACCGCGTGCGGATAAATATGAAAATTTCATGAATGATGCTAGGAAACCAATTTATGAGAATGCGAAGTATTCCACCCTTTCATGGTTTATCCAACTTTTCCAGATTAAGTGCCTAAATGGATGGAGTAACAAGTCATTCACAATGCTTCTTTCATTCTTGAAAGATTCTATGCCTCCGGGAAATAATGTGCCCGAAAGCTGGTACGAAGCCTAGAAGATGATGTCTGATTTGGGTCTAAAGTGTGAGAAGATTCAAGTATGTCCTAAAAATTGTGTGTTGTACCGGAAAGAGAATTCAGATTTGAAAGAGTGTCCAACATGCGGAGAGGCCAGGTATAAGCCGAAAGATTCTGATAAGAAGCCTGATATACCTGTGAAGATAGCACGATACTTTCCCATAACACAGAGGCTACAGAGGCTATTCAGGTGCAAGAAAGCAGCCGAGGCAATGATTTGGCATCACCGTGCTCCTCCAAGAGAAAATGAAAAAATGAGCCATCCAAGAGATTCACCGGCATGGAAGGATTTCGATAGGATCCTCGCAATATTCAGTAGCGATTCTCGCAATGTTCGACTCGGACTGGCTACTGATGGCTTCTGCCCATTCAACTATATGGCTGGAAGTCACAGCACATGGCCCGTTGTAATGATAATTTATAATCTGTCGCCTTGGTTGGTTATAGACCAATCATACTTTATGATGCCTCTTCTTCTCGACGGACCAAACTCACTGGGGAATAATATCGACGTCTATCTTCGACCTCTGATCGAGGAGCTGAAAACTTTGTTCATTGATGGTGTAGAGACATACGATTCAAACACAAATACAACCTTCATACTGCGTGCGGTTTTAATGTGGACAATTAATGACTTTCCTGCGTATGGAATGCTATCAGGTTGGTCCGTACATGGTCACAAAGCATGTCCTCATTGCCATGAACACACGACATCAAAATTCTTGAATTTTAGCAGGAAGGCTTGTTATTGCGGCCATCAACGTTTTCTGCCTCCAGACCACCCCTATAGGTTAGATACGGTTCACTTTGATGGTCGTCAGGAGCTTCTTGGATCTCCATCCCCATTGTCCGGAGAGGACGTGACTGCTAAATGGGATGGTTACAATAACGTGACCTTCGGGATGGATCCGACGAAACAGGTCAAACCACAATATTGGAACAAGTTAAGCATTTTCTTCGAGCTTCCGTATTGGTCTACAAATTCAGTGCGTCATTGTCTGGACGTCATGCATATAGAGAAGGGAGTATCATAGCACATACTTAACTTGCTTCTTTGCAAAGACGGGAAATCGAAAGACAACATGAATGCTCGGATGGATCTACAAGAGTGGGGAATAAGAAGTGAATTTCACCCTAGACCGGTAGCGGGTAAACCGGGTAAGTTTGTACTTCCCAATGCCGCTTATCATATGTCACAACCGGAGAAGAAAAGGTTCCTGCAGGTGTTGCATGATTTGAAAGTCCCCACAGGTTTCTCAGGATCATTCAGCAAGAAAATAAAAATTATGAAGGGAAAGATCGATGGACTGAAAAGTCATGATCACCATGTTATCATAGAGCACCTTCTTCCATTAGCCCTCAGGACTTCTCTCCCCTACTCGGTTGGTCTAGTAATCAACGACCTATGTTGTTTTTTCAGGGAGTTGTATGCTAAAACACTGGAGGTTGCGACGCTGGATAAACTAGATAATTCTATTGCGTTGATACTTTGTAAGTTTGAGCGTATTTTTCCACCGTCATTGTTCGATATCATAATACATTTGACGGTTCATCTTGCAACTGAGGCGAAGTTAGCCGGACCGGTACAATATCGATGGATGTATCCCGTCGAGAGGTACGTGTAATTTTTCGTTTCACGCAATTTAAAAATTTATTGTTGTCCTGTATGCCCGTATTTATTTATTCAACATATTCTCATTAGGTAGCTCTACACTCTTAAGAAGTATATACGGAATAAAAATCGACCAGAGGGTTCTATCATACAAGGTTGTCTTCTTGATGAAGCAACCACATTTTGTTCCCGCTATCTGGACGAGAACATTGAGACAAGGCTTAACCGACCATGAAGAATTCAAGACGGGCCATATGGTAAAGCCGAGTATAAGAGGGTAGACACTATGTTTATCAACAAAATATACCGGTTTATCTTGCTTAATTGCGCATGTCTCGAACAAATTAGAGAGTAAGTTCTTTTGGATTAATTGCTATATCTGTGTTTGTGTGTGTATGAAATGATATAATATTAATGTCACAATTATTTATCGAAAACAGAATTCATTTTAACGAGGTACGTAAGGGGCATCCTGATTGAAACGAAGAACGTTTGGAAAAATACCATCAGCATAATTTTTGTGATTGGGTCACAGATCATGTAAGTTATTCGAATAACATTTTATTGCTATCAGTTTTAATCTAAACTTGTATCGTTATGTATTTGTCGTAAAATTTATTTTGTTAGATCCACGATCCGAACTTGTCTGCATCATTTGAGAGTGATTCAAGATATTTAGCTCAATTTCCTAGTATGGAGGTTGCATATTACAAAGGATTTGGTGTCCTTGGATACAAAATCGAAGTTAAGGACATAAAAACATCTAGAACCACTCAGAATAGTGGGATTGCGACGGTAGGATCGGACGGTGTGATTTACTATGGGTACTTAAATTGTATACTCGGCATCCACTATCCCGGACGATCAGAACCCTTTTATAAATTCCAGTGTACTTAGTACGATCCGCGAACCGATACGGACAGGTGGAGAAGCAGTTTTGGGACTTGGAAAGATGAATATTTATTGACCAGTGTGAACACACTTCGATTTTATGGTCAGGACGATCCGTTTATCTTTCCGAACTAAGCGTTCCAAGTATACTACTCACAGTGTTTAAAACATCCGGGGTGGAGTATTGTATGCCGATGGAAACCCAGAGATGCTACGATGTCCCAGAATACGAGGACAGCGATGAGGACGAAGAAGAGAGGGCTTAAAGTGCTCCGACTGTCTGTTGCGAAGGACGGGTTGTCTAAGACCGATCATGAAGTTACGTGGGTTAGAAATGATATCGACGATGAAATCCTAGTAGATATGTATAATGAGCCCACGAAACGAAAAAGGTTATCAGTAATGTTATATTATTACTTCACATTTTACGCTCTATACATATACAGTCAATAGTTTTAATGATTGTCTAATGCGTCCACGAACCGTTTATCTAGATTTGATCACGATGTCGGGAGCAGCGAGGGGCGACAGGAGCTCCAGCCGCGGCAGAGGCAGAGGCAGAGCTGTTCTGCCGCCCGGAGAGCTCCACAGGGAGCTTCAGAGGGCCGGTCTTGCACCCAGATCGGAGACCCCTTCGGATGCCTCCTTCCGTGTAGATTTTGCCACATCTCCAGGTATACTGCACGGATATCCATTTTGAATGTAATATTACAGATATTCATGCATATGTCATAATTACTTATATTGTCAATGTTTGATTGTCTAGTTGTTGGTGATGCGTCCACATCTGGGACAGAGGCCACCCCCGCTCCTCCAGGTATGTTTATATATCATATAGTGTATGTATATTGATTTAGAATGCTATATCATAAATACACACATTCCTTTTGCTCTTACTTAGTAATTTTTATTATTGTTTAGCTGTAGGTGGTGACACCACCGCACCTGCGGGTATGTTTATATATCCTATAGTGCATGCATATTGATTTAGAACGTTATATTATTGATCTACACATTCTTTTTGCAATTACTTATATAATCTATTTTTAATTGTCTAATTATAGGCGGTGCGTCCACACCTTCCGGGGCCACTCCTGCCGTTTCCATACCCTCCGCATCGTCTGCAGGTTAGTATGAATAAATTTAAAATATTTATTCATTTTACATATGCTCTATAGAATAAATATGAACTTCATGGAAATTTAGCGTCGATATTTATTTTCTAGTTGGAGGGGATGCGTCCGCATCCGGGACCCTGGTTGTTCCTCACCGGAGGAACTATTGTTCCGCTCGTGCTGCTGCCCGGGCCCAGGCTCGTGTGCTAGTCACCGGAGGTATATATCACACTTGAATTTTCGTTTAACCTTGATTTCTTAATACAACTTTGTCTTATTATTGATTGTCTTGATATTTTGTGCAGACGCAGGGCCTCCCCATCCCCAGAGGGGAACTCGAGGCCCGAATCAGTCCCATAGGCTGAGGCCTGATAGAGCTTGGGGGGAGGCAGCATTCCCCCTTTTTTTTTTACCCTTGACTATCTCTATACCGGTCCTCATGCCGAGAGGTTCGGCCGGTATTTGGGGTATGAGAGCCGGCTCGTGAAGAACTATCCACTTCACGTTGAGTGGGGCGAGCAGCACCAGCGCTCATTCGCCCTCTTCTTTGATCAGGCTCGGGTATGTATTAATATATATTTTCATTTGATCTATCCAATATATTTATTATTAACACTTGCAATCTAATAACAATGTTTTTTTTTTTGTATTTTCAGTTGGATTACGATTTTCAGCCTGTAGCCGACCCTGATCACCCGGGGAGGGTGCTCGATCTTCATGCTCTATACAATGGCCTGATGAAGAACATGCAGGCCAAGGTCCGATACAACAGGAATGAGCTGAAGGCCGACTGCTACTCCCTGTGGATGGCGACCCCCTAGGCAGAGAGAGCGCCCTCCTATCTACTCCGGCGTTTGCGAGAGTCGACGTATATACATGGCCTCTATTGTGCGCTTATTTCGACTCCCAACGCAAACAGGTATGTATTTTAAATGTAATTCATTATTTATGATATAATTTATTTCTTTGTGTTTCTTAATTAGAAAACTAAATGTTAATGCGTTGTGCAGAAACAGGCCGCTCAGAATACAAAGAACAGGAAGTCGGCGAAGAGGGGTCGCCCCACTTACACGGGTGGCTCGAGGAACATTACTCGAGCCATGGAGTTATCGGTAAATTAAGAGTTATTCTCTAATATTCTGCAATATTAAGAGTTATTCTCTAATATTTCTAATATTAAGAGTTACTTTCTAATATTGCAGACATCTCGGACCGTGGCGTCAGGTGGTACACCGAGCGTGCTGTCCGCATATCTTGCCGTCCATGGTACCTCGACAGATCCCGCCATGGGCGAGCTTCGATATCCCGACGTCGCTACCCAGGAGTACTGCATAAGTGTTAATATTTTTTCTACCCAAATTTGAAATTTTAGTTTTGGAAGGTTCAAATTTAAATTTTATACTTATACTTTACTGCTTAATGTGGGTGTAGGAGCGGGTGGTTGAGCAGGCCCAGGCCTCGGGGATCGATTTTACCGGACAGAACGATCCGAGGCTGCTGACCCCAGTTCTGGACGCCGCACACGTAGGGCTCCACGGAGGTTGGGAGAGAGGCCGGGGATTGGGCCCTAGCAGGGCCCATATGAGGTTGGACTCCACCCCGACGGTTACTTCCTCCGTCTCCAGTGATCGACGTGTCCATCAGGAACTGGATAGCTTGAGGGCCACCGTTCAGGAGTTGAAGGAGATGCTGGTATGTATACTACTTTATAGTAAAATATCATTTCATATTATATACATATCAACATATCCATAATTAGTACGTATCTTGAGCTTATTTGGTTTTAAACTTAAGTTTGATTAATCATACATACATATGTAATTAAAATAAACAACGTTTTTCCAAACTAGACATCCAAACAGGGTTTCGAAATAACTTAATAATGATACGAATTCGAATAATACACAGTTCTTGCACGCTTCTTACACACGTTATGTCCAGACGCGACAGGGTAGATCGGCTGAGCCTCTACATGCATCTCCTTCGGCTGTAGCTCTGCAAGCCACTACATCGGCTGCGGTTCCGCAGACAGCTCCTATAGCTCCACCGCCCGCTCAGACTCCCGCAGCCGTGGCTCCGCAAGCGACTACTTCGACGGCGGCTGCGCGGACCACATCGCCAGCTCCACATGCCGCTCAAACTCCCGCTCGTGCCGAATTGCAGAGTTTATTGACCGAAGAGCAGGCGCGCGTTATTCTATCGTTATTCAGAGATGGAGCTGGACCGAGTTAGGGTAGCTTTTTGGTTCTTATTTTTTGAAACATGTATTTATTTATATCATACACATTATACTATATTTTGAAACGATATTGATATTGGTTTATATTTATATCATATTCAGTTTTTGGATTTCTTTTGTATATTATATATGCGTGAGATGTGATTATGAATACTACGATATATGTTGTGTGATGATTAATTTTCTATTTGGTTGATATATATATTATTGTGCACAGGGCGGAAAAAAATCAAGCAGCCCATTTTTTTAAAAGAAAATACAGAAAATATGTACCTACGGATTAATCCGTAGGTACACATGTTGCCCCTACGGTTTTATCCGTAGGGGCAAAATATCAGCAGTAACTGATATTCCCCCCCCCCCCTTCTCAGTACCAGAAGGTTGGGAGTGTCTCTACGGACATATCCGTAGGGGCAACGGCCTCTCCCCTACAGCGTTGTCCGTAGGGGCAATATATCAGGATTCCTGATATTTTGCCCTTACGGATAGGTACCTACGCAGATATCCGTAGGGGGTAGTACATGGACCTACGGTTATATCCGTAGGTACATATAATATATTAAAAAAATCCGTAAATAATATAAAATTTTTTACCCTACGGAGTAGTCCGTAGGGGCAACAGGATCTACACATAAATCCGTAGGGACAAGAATTTGCCCGTAGAGGCAAGTTCAGGGCTTCAACTTGCACCTGCGGCCTTTGCACCTACCGGGTGATTTTTCGTCCCTACGTATATATCCGTAGGGGCAACCCTTATTTGTAGTAGTGGCAGTATAAAGTAAGGATTTTGGAGTTAACTTTTTCTGACTCTATGAAACACCAGTTTAGAAAGCTTAACTCCATTTCCAAACAGGGGCCTTAGTCCTTAACCCTCAAGATTTTTTGAAATTCTAACAATCGGTTAAGCATTTTACGTAAGCTGGATACGAATTTAGGTGGCTATGATAGTAATTTAGAGCACTTTATACCACCCCTCCACAAAACCTTGAATTTTACGTTGCCAAGAGATCTTAAGGAAATATTCTTGTATTTTGACCAAAGCTTTGAAGTTTTGGTAATTTTACTTTGAAGTTGCTGAGGGTTAGCATCAATAATCCTAACTGATAGCAACTCTTGCATGCATAATATACCTTAAGAATCAGCGCATCCGCGGTCGGGATGCTCTCAAACATATCCCCGGCAACATACTCAACATCACCACTCTTTTCCATCTTCTACACCACATGCGGCAGATCGAGCACTTTACACTCGATCCACGGAAACGCCTCTTTTATGGCCTTGGCAATCTTCCCTTTCCCTCACGCAACTTCCACGAGAGTCTTCACCCCTTCAAACTGATCCCTGCAGTCTTCGATGATCACCTTTGCCACCGTCCCCGAATCGCTGTCCAGCCCCTCCAGCATGGCCTTCAGCAGGTCCGGCATCCTCCCCGTCGCCTCCCAGACGTAAACCCCGTGAAACATCTCGAATCGACGGCGCGTTCTCGTTCTTCAACCATGCTCACGGACGTCCATGGGACGATGATGGAGTTGTGCATGATTAACTCGATGAAGGGCGCATGGACGCACCCTTTTCGGCGACTAGGACGGTGGAGTTCGGTGTGAGGGCGTAAACGTAGGGCTCGGGCTCGGCGAAGAAGTTGTTGTGGACCAAGAGGCGCATGAGGCGTTGGAGGTAGGGGGTTCGGGAGGCGGGGATGGAGAGCGCGGAGGTGAGCTCGGCAAGACCGATGGGCTTGCCGTGGTTGTGAATGGCGTCAGCAATGCCGAGCTCGACGGCAACTTTGAGGGAGAAGGAGTTCATGAAGCCGAAGAGCTGGCTCCATAGGTGAGTTTGGGCATCCAGGATCTCTTTTGATGTTACTGCACTGCTACCAGCCATTGTTTACTGACGAGATTGTTTATATGGTGCAATCCTTTGTGAGTTCTGGAGACGCAAATTTATAGGAGGGATATTTTGATGAAAGGATAGGGGTACTGTGAGTCTCATTTTTCTATTGGCATGCTTATTTAAAAATAGCACGCTTAATTGTTTGATTTGATTTGATTGTAGCCCGAGAAAATGACTAAATTATGTATGGTAAATGACTAAATTATGTATGGTTATTCTAAACCCACTATGATCATATTTCAAAATTATAAATAATGGCAATGCCCTAAATCCTCACTTATTTTTGTCTAAAAAGCAGAAAAACCTATAAACTTAGAAAACATGTATACGCTTTATCCCTAAAACTGTAAAGGTGTTAGTCTTTCCATGCCAAAAATGTACCTCTTTTATGGTGCACGTACATTTAAATTAATCCAAAGGCTGTTAGCTAACCGCAGGAGCATTTATGCATCAGATGAGATGAGATAAGGTTCAGATATCAATACTGTATATTTTTGAATCATTTGATCTGATTTGATTTCATTGGATAGGAAAATGACTAAATTATGTATGGTTATTCTCAGCCCACTGTGATCGTATTTAAAAATTATAAAAAAATGGCAATGCCGGAATCCTCGCTTTTTTTTGTCTAAAAAGCAGAAAAAAAACCCTATAAACTTTAAAAACATGCATGCACTTTATACCTAAAACCCTAACAGTGTTAGTTTTTCCATGCCAAAAATGTACATCTTTTACGGTTCACGTATATTTAAATTAATCCAAAGGTTGTTAGCTAACCGTCAGAGTATTTTTGCATCAGATGAGCTGAGATGAGATGCAGATATCAATACTGTATATTTCTATCACTACTACAAAAAAGGGTTGCCCCTACGGATTTATCCATAGGGGCAATCCACTGCCCCTACGGATATATACGTAGGGGCTAAAAAATGCCCCGTAGGTGCAAAGGCCGTAGGTGCAAGTTGAGGTCCTGAACTTGCCCCTACGGGCAAATTTTTGCCCCTACGGAATTATGTGTAGGTCCTGTTGCCCCTACGGATTACTCCGTAGGGTATAAGATTTTATATTATTTACGGTTTTTTTTATTATATTACTTGTACCTATGGATATATTCGTAGGTGCATGAACTACCCCCTACGGATATATGCGTAGGTACTTTTCCGTAGGGGCAAAATATCAGGATTCCTGATATTTGGCCCCTACGGATAACGCCATAGGGGAGAGGCAGTGGCCCCTACGGATATATCCGTAGGGGCATTCCCAACCCCTGACACTGAGATAATATCAGTTACTGCTGATATTTTGCCCCTACGGATATATCCGTAGGGGCAACATGTGTGCCTACGGATTAATCCGTAGGTACATATTGTCTGTATTTTTTTTTTAAAAATGGGCTGCTAGATTTTTTCCCGTCCTGTGCACAATAATATATATATCAATCAAATCATATATTGCAGTATTCATAATCACATCTCACGCATATATATAATATACAAAAGAAACCCAAAAACTGAATATGATATAAATACAAACCAATATCAATATCGTTTCAAAATGTAGTACAATGTGTATGATATAAATAAATACATGTTTCAAAAAATAAGAACCAAAAATCTACCCTAGCTCGGTCCAGCTCCACCTCTGAATAACGATAGAATAATGCGCGCCTGCTCCTCGGTTAATAAACTCTGTAATTCGTCGTGAGCGGGAGTCTGAGCGGCATGTGGAGCTGGCGATGTGGTCTGCGCAGCCGCCGTCGAGGTAGTCGGTTGCGGAGCCGCGGCTGCGAGAGTCTGAGTGGGCGGTGGAGCTACAGGAGCTGTCTACGGAACCGCAGCCGATGTAGTGGCTTGCGGAACCGCAGCCGAAGGAGATGCATGTGGAGGCTCGGCCGATCTACCTTGTCGCGTCTGGACATAACGTGTGTAAGAAGCGTGTAAGAACTGTATATTATTTGAATTCATATCATTATTAAGTTATTTCGAAACCCTGTTTGGATATCTAGTTTGGAAAAGCGTTGTTTATTTTAATTACATATGTATGTATGATTAATCAAACTTAAGTCTAAAACCAAATAAGCTCAAGGTACGTACTAATTATAGATATATTGATATGTATATAATATGAAATGATATTTTACTATAAAGTAGTATACATACCAGCATCCCCTTCAACTCCTGAACGGTGGCCCTCAAGCTATCCAGTTCCTGATGGACACGTCGGTCACTGGAGACGGAGGAAGTAACCGCCGGGGTGGAGTCCAACCTCATATGGGCCCTGCTAGGGCCCAATCCCCGGCCTCTCTCCCAACCTCCGTGGTGCCCTCTGTGTGCGGCGTCCAGAACTGGGGTCAACAGCTTCGGATCGTTCTGTCCGGTAAAATCGATTCCCAAGGCCTGGGCCTGCTCAACCACCCGCTCCTACACCCACATTAAGTAGTAAAGTATAAGTACAAAATTTAAACTTGAACCTTCCAAAACTAAAATTTCAAATTTGGGTAGAAAAAATATTAACACTTACGCAGTACTCCTGGGTAGCGACGTCGGGATATCGAAGCTCGCCCGTGGCGGGATCTGTCGAGGTGCCGTGGACGGCAAGATATGCGGACAGCACGCTCGGTGTACCACCTGACGCCACGGTCCGAGATGTCTGCAATATTAGAAAGTAACTCTTAATATTAAAAATATTAGAGAATAACTCTTAATATTGCAGAATATTAGAGAATAACTTATAATTTACCGATAACTCCATGGCTCGAGTAATGTTCCTCGAGCCACCTGTGTAAGTGGGGCGACCCCTCTTCGCCGACTTCCTGTTCTCTGTATTCTGAGCGGCCTGTTTCTGCACAACGCATTAATATTTAGTTTTCTAATTAAGAAACACAAAGAAATAAATTATATCATAAATAATAATTACATTTAAAATACATACCTGTTTGCGTTGGGAGTCGAAATAAGCGCACAATAGAGGCCATGTATCTACGTCGACTCTCGCAAACGCCGGAGTAGATAGGAGGGCCGCTCTCTCTGCCTCGGGGGTCGCCATCTACAGGGAGTAGCAGTCGGCCTTCAGCTCATTCCTGTTTTATCGGACCTTGGCCTGCATGTTCTTCATCAGGCCATTGTACAGAGCATGAAGGTCGAGCACCCTCCCCGGGTGATCAGGGTCGGCTACAGGCTGAAAATCATAATCCAACTGAAAATACAAAAAAAAAGTTGTTATTAGATTGCAAGTGTTAATAATAAATATATTGGATAGATCAAATGAAAATATATATTAATACATACCCGAGCCTGATCAAAGAAGAGGGCGAATGAGCGCTGGTGCTGCTCGCCCCACTCAACGTGAAGTGGATAGTTCTTCACGAGCCGGCTCTAGTCCCCCAAATACCGGCCGAACCTCTCGGCATGAGAACCGGTATAGCGATAGTCAAGGATAAAAAAAAAGGGGGAATGCTGCCTCCCCCTAGCTCTATCAGGCCTCAGCCTATGGGACTGATTCGGGCCTCGAGTCCCCCTCTGGGGATGGGGAGGCCCTGCATCTGCACGAAATATCAAGACAATCAATAATAAGATAAAGTTGTATTAAGAAATCAAGGTTAAACAAAAATTCAAGTGTGATATATACCTCCGGTGACTAGCGCACGTGCCTGGGCCCGGGCAGCAGCACGAGCGGGACGATAGTTCCTCCGGTGAGGAACAACCGGGGTCCCGGATGCGGACGCATCCCCTCCAACTATAAAATAAACATCGACGCTAAATTTCCATGAAGTTCATATTTATTCTATAGAGCATATGTAAAATGAATAAATATTTTAAATTTATTCATACTAACCTGCAGACGATGCGGAGGGTATGGAAGCGGCAGGAGTGACCCCTGTGGAAGGTGTGGACGCACCACCTATAATTAGACAATTAAAAATAGATTATATAAGTAATTGCAAAAAGAATGTGCAGATCAATAATATAACGTTCTAAATCAATATGCATGCACTATAGGATATATAAACATACCCGCAGGTGCGGTGGTGTCACCACCTACAGCTAGACAATAATAAAAATTGCTAAGTAAGAGCAAAATGAATGTGTGTATTTATGATATAGCATTCTAAATCAATATACATACACTATATGATATATAAACATACCTGGAGGAGCAGGGGTGGCCTCTGTCCCAGATGTTGACGCATCACCAACAACTAGACAATCAAACATTGACAATATAAGTAATTTTGACATAAACATGCATGAATATCTGTAATATTACATTCAAAATGGATATGCGTGCAGTATACCTGGAGGTGTGGCAAAATCCACACGGAAGGAGGCATCCGAAGGGGTCTCCGATCTGGGTGCAAGACCGGCCCTCTGAAGCTCCCTACGAAGCTCTCCGGGCGGCAGAACCGCTCTGCCTCTGCCTCTGCCTCTGCCTCTGCCGCGGCTAGAGCTCCTGCCGCCCCTCGCTGCTCCCGACATCGTCATCAAATCTAGATAAACGGTTTGTGGACGCATTAGATAATCATTAGAAGTATTGACTATATATGATCTAGAGCGTAAAATGTGAAGTAATAATATAACATTACAGATAACCTTTTTCGTTTCGTGGGCGCATCATACATATCTACTTGGATTTCATCGTCGATGTCATTTCTAACCCACGTAACTTCATGATCGGTCGAAGACAACCCGTCCTTCGAAACAGACGGTCGGAGCACTTTAAGCCTTCTTTCTTCTTCATCCTCATCGCTGTCCTCGTATTCTGGGACATCGTAGATGCAGGGTTCCTAGGCACTCTAGTGAGGTCTCCCAAGCCATCAACCATGGCAATTTCAAAAATTATGGTGCCTACAAACCCTAAAGTACGGATCGTTTGCTAGATGTCTAGGCGAACAAGCTAACTAGTTAACTCTTAACTAAAAGATACGGAAATACAACCTTTGTAGATCCGGTGCTCCACCTCCACGGCTCCGCAACGAGGTCCTCTCCGCTGTCCAAATCAAATCCGGGCTCTAGGATCGGCTTCGTCGGAGAATGGGCAAGCTAGGTCGTCGATGTCCATGCCGAAGATGATCTACGTCGAGGCATCGATGAATCAAGCTCCACCTTCACCAAACCGTGAAAAGTTGTGAAGGAAACACACTCTACTACTTGGCAAGAGGTAGAGGATGAAGAAATAGGAAGTGGGTTAGCTTTAGAATTGGATTTCTCACTCATTTCCAACAATCACCATTGATGGACCTTGTTTTTCTTCACTTGAAGAATGAAGAAGAAGAAGAAAGATATTATGATAAGTTATTAGAAAATGAAAAGAAAATGAATTCTTATCATAATGTTAACCATGGTCAAGTGTAGAGAATGAATCATGGTTAGTGTGAATGGTTAGGGTTAAGGATGAGATAAGTATGGTTGACTTTATCAAAGCTTCATGAAGCTTCAACTAAACTCCAAATCTAGCAACCATTCTTTTCTCTTTTCTTTTTAATTTCCAAAGTGAATAAACAAATAAATAAATGAATAAATAAGTAATGGAAAATAAAACCCTAACCATTCTTTTAACCATGGTTTATTCTTTGCACTTAACCAAGTAAACTTGTATCATCAAACATGATACAATCAAGTGCACAAAATCATATCGCATATGTAATGTGCACACCCGAGCGAGAAAATCCATCTTAAGTAAACCGATACTAGTTGATGCAAAGCAATATATCAAATATATAAATATGCATTAAATCATTAAATCAACACTTGATTCAATGATCCGGTCATGCGCACATAACCGACTGGTATCTAATATATCGGCTTATCGAATCAACGCTTGAATCGATAACTAGGTTATATCGCATACAACCATTCGATATATTTATCGCGAGAATAAAATACGGTATCACATACACGCATTATTCTCGGTCCCGCACATATCTCATATGCGCTCCTATTTCGTTTCGCTTGAGCCAGGAAACCTCTGTGTAGGACTCTAAAGACTCGTCAATACGCCGGCAGCGGATGATGATCATATCAAACATCCACAAGCCGCAAGCGGTCTGCTAAACGTAACGGCCACCCGGGTATTGAGCGATCTGAAGATCGACGAGCAAGCCCGCTCACACTCCAGTGAATCCGACCAGTAACACTACCGTACAGTCCGGTCTGATCGTCTGATATGTCGCATATCTCGCCTAGGGGTGGTAAACGTCAGACCCCAATAGCTCAATAAGTCGTGTCGATATGAGGTCTATAACTGTTCGAGAAACTACTGGTAACACTTACCAGTAAATCTCAGCAACCCTGGCCAGGGATTTCCTGTTATAGCCAATCGAACACAGCGCAACATCAACCCCCATATACCGGGAGAGACGAATCCCCTCCTATCGCTCATTGCCTCCATGTGACTCGGGACTGTACCCAAAAACCACCGTTTTGCATGCCCTCTTGGACGTGGTAAGATGGAAATCAAAGCACAGTGGGAACCACATAAGACTCTATGACGATCTCGGGTCAACAGACTACTCTGTACCAGTGTCACCAGAGAACTGCCATCTGACGTGAGGTATAATACCATCTGGGAGTTCTCGGCGAGTCCGTCCAGTGTACCCAGTCTCTACTGAGCACCCGTATATCATCTCTGATGTCAAACACCAATGGATATGGGATCATCCATCGCCCATCTGTATGGGTCGAGAAGGTACACGCTAGTCTACTCTGGTATATCGATGCCCCGTCTCGATACACCCACGACTAGGGACTTTGAAGGATGTACTTATGGACTACCATGTCCCCACTAGTATGATCCGCATCATAGTCCAGGTAGTCAAGTACAGATCCTAAGGGCTTTACCAACATGTAACAGAGAGACAATCAGCATACACGTTAAGGTAAAGTTCAACCAGATAGCATACTATCATGTCGAGCAAGAAAGTCCTCCCTATATATGTCCCAGCATCCACTACAATATACATCCTATGTATAGTAATGGCCTCTAGGGCATACATATAACTAACAATCTCCCACTTGCACTAGGGCCATCTGTAGCAGTGGTTTGAAGTATCTCATACTCAACCATCCTTTAAAAGTGTCTCTCTCTGGGAACAGGCCTTTGTGAGTGGATCCGCTGTGTTGTCCTCTGAGTCTACTCTCCTAACCTCGATCTCCCTGGAGATCAACCATCTCCATGATCAGGCGATGCTGCCTTAGAATAAGTCTGGATCACTGATGGGACCGGTGTTCCTTGGCATAAGCCACAAGTCCATTGTCTCACAATGGTTGGAACGTAGTTCATCTCATGAACCAATATACACCCAAACAGCCTCTTTGGTAGCATCTTAAATAGCGATGTATCATGCCTTTATCGTCTAGTATGTCACGGTATCTAGCTTGGAACTCTTCCAACATACCGTCCCTTTACTGAGGGTAAAGACAATGCCTGTGACTGACATTCAGTCATCTTTATCACCCTGGAACCCTTCCAGTGATTCTCCCCAGGATCGATTGATACCATCTCACTACAACTAGTGAGATTCCTAACATCCAATTAGATCTATCTCATAGATCCAAAATCCAGGATTTAGTAGGTATCAATTTAATCCTATATGGAGAATCATTGTGATAAGCGGAGATTGATCGAGCGTAGCATAAGAAACTCCTTCCCTATCAAGAGTATGTCATCTACGTACTCTACGAGGATCGTCACCATACTCCCTACTACCTTCTTGTTTATACAAGGTTCATCTATCATTTTGATGATGTCAACTTCTTTGACTAATCCATCAAAACAGATGTTCCAACTCCGCGATGCCTGCTTTAATCCTATAAAGCATCTTGCACACGTTTCCGCTGCTCCCACTGTCTACGAAGCTCTCTGGCTGTGTACTTATGGACGCTCTCTTCCAAATCATCATTTAGAAAAGCAGTCAAGACACCCAACCACCAGATATCGTAGTCATGGTATGTAGCCGTGGCAAGTAGGATCTGGATGGACTTAAGCTTGGTTACTTGAAAAAGGTTTCATCATAATCCACGCCTGGTAAATGATGCAAACTTTTAACAAGTCTAGCTTTGAAAGTCTCAACTTTTCGATGTACACCAAGTAATCTTCTCAAGATATACTTGCTCCTGATGGGGATTTAACCCTTCAGATATAGCAACCAAAGTCCATACTTTGTCGGTGTATAAGGATTCCATCTCAGATCGATAAACATCCAGCCATTCTTACAGAGTCCCACTCCAGATGGCCAGCTCGAAACTAGTTGGGTCATCATCTCATGACGCAATCCTCGCTCCCACTGTCATAGAGAAACTGAAGTATCTCTCAGGTGGGTGAGGAACCCTACTAGATCGGCGGAGAGGCTGAGGTTCGTTGGTATCTACTGAATACTTTGGTTCTATCAAATCATCAGCTGTAGTTTGTATAGCTGGAACCTTTCCAGTTGTACATAACTGACCTTGCCTCGAGCTTGTCCGGATTTTGCTTTTAGACATAGCCCGGACAACCCCAAATCTTAACTAACTTAAGAAATGGGCTCTTCCCTTTCTATATCACATATGAAGTGGTAGGCAACTGATTTGATTTGAACCCTATTCAATAGGTATGTAGCTTCTCAAGTGCATAACTCCCAAAAGGAAATAGGTAACTCAGTAGTACTCATCATAGAGCACACCATATCAAATAGGGTGTATCTGCTCCGCCCTGATATACCATCGTGCTATGGTGTATACGGAGGAGTAATGCTGAGAGAGAATCTCATTCTCCTTTAGAAAAGTCCAGGAATTTCATGCTCAAGTATTCTCCTCCTTGATCTCATCAAAGGACATAATACTTATACCCGTATTCTGGTTCTCTACTTCTAACTTATATTCTGTGAATATCTCAAAAGGTTCGGACTTTTGTTTCAACAAGAACATATGTCTGAATCTAAAGAGATCATCAGAGAACGTAATGAAGTATAAAGAACCAGTCCTGGCATGTGTAGACAGGGGACCTTACATACATCAACATGTATCAATCCCAAGAGTTCACTAACTCTTTCTCTGTTTCCAATAAACGGAGCTATGGTCATCTTATCTCTGTGACATGACTGGCGAGTTTCATAAGATGTAAATTCAAACTGATTTAAATATGCATCTATATGTAACTTCAGCTAGTCGGGTCGCATTGATATGACCTAGTCTACAATACCTTAAGAAGGATCCGTTCATTTCTGAACTCTTCCTCTTATGTGTGTTCCATATACTAAGAACTGTAGTTTGATTTAGAACGTCAATGCTTTTAGATAACGTGCCTGAACCGATCAACTTTTGATATAGGAAATGTTCAAAACATTATCCAACAATACAAAATTATATCCTTTCTTTACTAATAAAGAGACTGATATGATTTTGTATATCAGGTTCGGTATCTAATAACATTCGTTCAGAATCAATGTATCGGTAATACAGGGTGACAGTGACCGACAGACTTGGCTGCAACTCTTGCTCCGTTTTCTGCCTCATGAAACTTATCACCCGTTCTCAGTTCTCTACCTTTCTGTAGCCCTATGTAACAGATTACATATCTGGGATCCTGATCTGGTATCACATACCCAGGACGTAGAGGATACGGAGAAACAGTTCTTTGTAACGAACACACCCGAAGATGATGCATCAACATGCACTCTCTTCGTTTGGGCTGCACTGGAATTCTGGTAATCCCCAAATTTCTTGCTCTGTCTTATAACATTTATAAGTTGGAGCGGGACCAACGTTCCCCAGCTCAGTATAACAAGCGGGTTCGGTCAATAATCCGTATTATTATCTTGATTAAGGCGTGATATGGTCGCTACCAGGAGAGAGAGAGAAGAAAACACTCAGCGTGCGCTCTGTCAAGAATAGATTGGTTATTATTTTATCTAATCAGGATGGCTCCTACTGCTTTTTATCAAATCTTCCTTCAAACCCTAAAAGGAAAGACTAGCCGGGATTAATTACACACTACAAGTTCGCCAATCTTTCAGCCAGGCCAGTGTCGGTACTTTGAGGGAGGTCCCCCGTGCTTTCGCACGAACCTAATTAATGTAAACCTCGTTTTCCCAGAGGCGTAACCTCGTTAACACCTTTCTAGACACCTACTTGATCGGCTAATTGTAATGTATAAAACTCTCCCAGGAGTAACTCTTACTCGCAGCGGGTATCGGGATCCAACTATCTCATAGAAGGTATGCAATCTCATTGCAAATTTCAACACTTGAAATTCCCGATAATATTTTGCCCCTAGCGTCCTATGACCTTGACGCAGGCCAACAAACCATAGTCCGCTAGTCAAGTTCAACCCGTCATTTCCTGATTGAATTAAACCCACCCGCACGACCCTTGACGCAGGCCAACAAAGTCGCACGACTACCCTAATCCAATCACATCATATGCTTATACAGATAAGCACCAGTTAGCTACCGCACACTACGCCTTGACGCAGGCCAACAAACGTAGCACGAATACTAACTACTACTTATCTGAAATGACGGAGGGCTACGACAGGTTTTTCTGAAAACCTATTGCGTAATGAACTTGATATCGTTGTAGGATCGAATGAATTTTAAAATGGAGTGTTTTTTAGGCTTTTCTAGTTTTGCTAAAGGAGTCACTCCCGGTGAAGGGATCGTCGGTCCTTTCCTCGTCGAATGAGGTGCGGGATATATCGTATATATCACTGTGCAAAGCAAAAACACTTAAAAGCAATCAAAAGACAAACCGAGCGTGTAGCATCTGCCAGTTATTGCTAAAGGAGTCACTCCCGGTGAAGGGATCTCGGTCCTTTCCTCATCGAATAAGGTGCAGGATATATCGTATATACCGCTGTGCAAAGCAAAAAACTGTAGCTACCTGTTTTATTTTGAAATTCGATTCTACAACATCTTAGGTTTCTTTTATTTCATTAATCACATTAATGAAGTCCCATCATTAAAGTACCTAAACATCACAGATAGATATGACGTACACTTATGCCATCCGCATTCGCCTCGATGTCCCCTCGTGCACCGTTAGGTTAGGTAACTAACGACAGAGCAGGGCAGGGCTAGCGCGGGTGTAAAACATAAGTAACGTCTATATAATATATCATATATACTATATAATGTATCTATCACAGAACATCGCATGATCACATCACAGATATCGCAGCAGAAGAAACATATGAAATATTGGATATATTAGGACGTCCGTGTTTTCAATACGAGCCAGTATAAAACACGGATTCCACGGTCGTGATGAATAGCCAAACCCACACCCCTAGACCCCTACGAGAGCGGCAAGCAACCCTACCAATTCTAGAGTTAGGAGACCCGGACTCGACTCCTCGAGTTGGTCTCCCACTGGACTCCAGAACCCGGTTACTTGTGCCCTCCTCCTTGGGTCTATCCTAGTGCGGAAAAGTAAATAATATACAACAGGTGACAACTCCCGCAACCTGGAAGCGCCCCAAATAAAAGAATATTACATACAAGTTTTTACATGAATGAAAATGAAAAACACTCATCTCACATAAAAACCCCCGGCTATTCAAACACGACGATCCAATATAACATATCCAGCAACACATAACATCACATGTCATCAACGTAAGTAAATATGCGCATCCCAATTGTCGTTGACATATAGCAACGAAACCGGCGATATCACATATTACACTTACGGTCATAGAAAAGAAAGTGTAAAACTACAACAGTTGGAATCCGCAACCACCTCAGACATCGCATGCCTGACCAAATGAATACCTTAGACATCGCATGCCTAACAATTATAAACCCCGCATTTTAGTCTCATTATCGAAAACTCTTTTCAATATCAAGTCGGGCAATTCAACAAGATTCCCGACATCCTGATCGAATGCTCGTCGCAAACTTCAGTAGGCGTCCGCACCCCCTGATACCGTCTACGAAGTGCACCAAGGCGGAACACCGCTACCGCGAGCACCCGGACGGATGCTTTCGGCGACGGGGTTCTCCTACAGTCACTTGGTCGGGGCTATGGGGTGTAGCTGTCTATTAAGTTTACCCGGCGAGTATACGCGTACGCTACGTGATTGCGACGGACTTTTGATCACATCAAAATTCCGTGGCAACCGATCAAGTGAGACTAAAGTGCTATGTTTATAACATTCATTTAGTTATCACATAACTTATTGTGAATTCCAATTATTGTATCCCATTCCAGATAAACAGAAAATGTCAAACTTTTCGATCGAACAATCGAACACCCAAGTTTTCCCGAAACTGATCAACACATGAAACAAGTATAACAACATTCCGTTCGTGCCTCAGTACCAACGGTCCAGCCGTAGAAGGGTCAAGCCAACGCCTCACATGTGGCACGCCGTACTACCCCAAACCCGAAGGTTCAAAGGGCAGTTCAAGACGGTCACATAATCGAGTTAAGGTTTGTGTCTTCTAGAGGGACCATCGCGTTACTTGCACTACTTAGAACGTCGTTAAACTACGGAAAAATCCAACACTTGGAAATTTCCCGACAGGGGAAAAATTGGGTATTTATATCCGGTCGAACTTTTTAACATATTCTAAGATTTATCCGGAAAGCCACACAGACAAAATTTGATACCCCGATCGAAACACCGAAGCTCCAAAACATTCCAGATTATTCAACACTTGAATAAAATTTTAAAAATATCTAGAGAACTCAGCACAACTAAATAGGAGTTACTGTGCAAACGTAACCACAGAAGATGACAAAACAGCCGCCCTTCCGCCGCACGAGCCATGATCGTGCCGCGGAAGCGCGGCGCTTTTATGGAGTTAGGGCTACGGGTTGCACAGTTAATCTTATATTTTCCTGCATGTTTTTCTGAATATTTTTAATGTGGAAAAATGCACTGTTTTGAAAAAAGTACAGAGAGCATATTTGATTTGGAGTTCCGGGTTCGTTCGGACTTCAATTTCCGTCTGGACTTCGCCTAAGGCTCTAACTAGGCTCTGATACCACTGCAGGGTTCCTAGGCACTCTAGTGAGGTCTCCCAAGCCATCAACCATGGCAATTTCAAAAATTATGGTGCCTACAAACCCTAAAGTACGGATCGTTTGCTAGATGTCTAGGCGAACAAGCTAACTAGTTAACTCTTAACTAAAAGATACGGAAATACAACCTTTGTAGATCCGGTGCTCCACCTCCACGGCTCCGCAACGAGGTCCTCTCCGCTGTCCAAATCAAATCCGGGCTCTAGGATCGGCTTCGTCGGAGAATGGGCAAGCTAGGTCGTCGATGTCCATGCCGAAGATGATCTACGTCGAGGCATCGATGAATCAAGCTCCACCTTCACCAAACCGTGAAAAGTTGTGAAGGAAACACACTCTACTACTTGGCAAGAGGTAGAGGATGAAGAAATAGGAAGTGGGTTAGCTTTAGAATTGGATTTCTCACTCATTTCCAACAATCACCATTGATGGACCTTGCTTTTCTTCACTTGAAGAATGAAGAAGAAGAAGAAAGATATTATGATAAGTTATTAGAAAATGAAAAGAAAATGAATTCTTATCATAATGTTAACCATGGTCAAGTGTAGAGAATGAATCATGGTTAGTGTGAATGGTTAGGGTTAAGGATGAGATAAGTATGGTTGACTTTATCAAAGCTTCATGAAGCTTCAACTAAACTCCAAATCTAGCAACCATTCTTTTCTCTTTTCTTTTTAATTTCCAAAGTGAATAAACAAATAAATAAATGAATAAATAAGTAATGGAAAATAAAACCCTAACCATTCTTTTAACCATGGTTTATTCTTTGCACTTAACCAAGTAAACTTGTATCATCAAACATGATACAATCAAGTGCACAAAATCATATCGCATATGTAATGTGCACACCCGAGCGAGAAAATCCATCTTAAGTAAACCGATACTAGTTGATGCAAAGCAATATATCAAATATATAAATATGCATTAAATCATTAAATCAACACTTGATTCAATGATCCGGTCATGCGCACATAACCGACTGGTATCTAATATATCGGCTTATCGAATCAACGCTTGAATCGATAACTAGGTTATATCGCATACAACCATTCGATATATTTATCGCGAGAATAAAATACGGTATCACATACACGCATTATTCTCGGTCCCGCACATATCTCATATGCGCTCCTATTTCGTTTCGCTTGAGCCAGGAAACCTCTGTGTAGGACTCTAAAGACTCGTCAATACGCCGGCAGCGGATGATGATCATATCAAACATCCACAAGCCGCAAGCGGTCTGCTAAACGTAACGGCCACCCGGGTATTGAGCGATCTGAAGATCGACGAGCAAGCCCGCTCACACTCCAGTGAATCCGACCAGTAACACTACCGTACAGTCCGGTCTGATCGTCTGATATGTCGCATATCTCGCCTAGGGGTGGTAAACGTCAGACCCCAATAGCTCAATAAGTCGTGTCGATATGAGGTCTATAACTGTTCGAGAAACTACTGGTAACACTTACCAGTAAATCTCAGCAACCCTGGTCAGGGATTTCCTGTTATAGCCAATCGAACACAGCGCAACATCAACCCCCATATACCGGGAGAGACGAATCCCCTCCTATCGCTCATTGCCTCCATGTGACTCGGGACTGTACCCAAAAACCACCGTTTTGCACGCCCTCTTGGACGTGGTAAGATGGAAATCAAAGCACAGTGGGAACCACACAAGACTCTATGACGATCTCGGGTCAACAGACTACTCTGTACCAGTGTCACCAGAGAACTGCCATCTGACGTGAGGTATAATACCATCTGGGAGTTCTCGGCGAGTCCGTCCAGTGTACCCAGTCTCTACTGAGCACCCGTATATCATCTCTGATGTCAAACACCAATGGATATGGGATCATCCATCGCCCATCTGTATGGGTCGAGAAGGTACACGCTAGTCTACTCTGGTATATCGATGCCCCGTCTCGATACACCCACGACTAGGGACTTTGAAGGATGTACTTATGGACTACCATGTCCCCACTAGTATGATCCGCATCATAGTCCAGGTAGTCAAGTACAGATCCTAAGGGCTTTACCAACATGTAACAGAGAGACAATCAGCATACACGTTAAGGTAAAGTTCAACCAGATAGCATACTATCATGTCGAGCAAGAAAGTCCTCCCTATATATGTCCCAGCATCCACTACAATATACATCCTATGTATAGTAATGGCCTCTAGGGCATACATATAACTAACAGTAGACATCTCTGGGTTTCCATCGGCATACAACACTCCACCCCGGATGCTTCAAACACTGTGAGTAGTATACTTGGAACGCTTGGTTCGGAAAGATAAACGGATCGTCCTGACCGTAAAATCGAAGTTTGTTCACACTGGTCAATCCATATTCATCTTTCCAAGTCCCAAGACTGCTTCTCCACCTGTCCGTATCGGTTCGCGGATCGTACCAAGTACACTGGAATATATAAAAGGGTTCTGATCATCCGGGATAGTGGATGCCGAGTATACAATTTAAGTACCCATAGTAAATCACACCGTCCGATCCTACCGTCGCAATCCTACTATTCTGAGTGGTTCTAGATGTTTCTATGTCCTTAACTTCGAATTTGTATCCAAGGACACCAAATCCTTTGTAATATGCAACCTCCATACTAGGAAATTGAGCTAAATATCTTGAATCACTCTTAAATGATGCAGACAAGTTCGGATCGTGGATCTAACAAAATAAATTTTACGACAAAATACATAACGATACAAGTTTAGATTAAAACTGATAGCAATAAAATGTTATTCGAATAACTTACATGATCTGTGACCCAATCACAAAAATTATGCTGATGGTATTTTTCCAAACGTTCTTCGTTCCAATCAGGATGCCCCTCACGTACCTCATTAAAATGAGTTCTGTTTTCGACAAGTAATTGTGACATTAATATTATGTCATTTCATACATACACAAACACAGATATAACAATTAATCCAAAAGAACTTACTCTCTAATTTGTTCAAGATATGCGCAATTAAGCAAGATAAACCGGTTTATCTTGTTGATAAACATAGTGTCTACCCTCTTATACTCGGCTTGACCATATGGCCCGTCTTGAATTCTTCGTGGTAGGTTAAGCCTTATCTCAATGTTCTCGTCCAGATAGCGGGAACAAAATGTGGTTGCTTCATCAAGAAGATAACCTTGCATGATAGAACCCTCTGGTCGATTTTTATTGCGTATATACTTCTTAAGAGTGTAGAGGTGCCTAATGAGAATATGTTGAATAAATAAATACGGGCATACATGACAATAATAAATTTTTAAATTGCGCGAAACGAAAAATTACACGTACCTCTCGACGGGATATATCCATCAATATTGTACCGGTCCGGCTAACTTCGCCTCAGTTGCAAGATGAACCGTCAAGTGTATTATGATATCGAAAAATGACGGTGGGAAAATACGCTCAAACTTGCAAAGTATCAACGCAATAGAATTTTCTAGTTTATCCAACGTCGCAACCTCCAATGTTTTAGCACACAACTCCTTGAAAAAACAACATAGGTCGTTGATTACTAGACCAACCGAGTCGGGGAGAGAAGTCCTGAGGGCTAATGGAAGAAGGTGCTCTACGATAACATGGTGATCATGACTTTTCAGCCCATCGATTTTGCCCTTCACAATTTTTATTTTCTTGCTGAATGATCCTGAGAAACCTGTGTGGACTTTCAAATCATGCAACACCTGCAGAAATCTTTTCTTCTCCGGTTGTGACATATGATAAGCGGCATTGGGAAGTACAAACTTGCCCGGTTTACCCGCTACCGGTTTAGGGTGCAGTTCACTTCTTATTCCCCACTCTTGTAGATCCATTCGAGCATTCATGTTGTCTTTCGATTTCCCGTCTTTACACAGAAGCAAGTTAAGTATGTGCTCTGATACTCCCTTCTCTATATGCATGATGTCCAGACAATGACGCACTGAATTTGTAGACCAGTACGGAAGCTCGAAAAAAATGCTTAACTTGTTCCAATATTGTGGTTTGACCTGTTTTGTCGGATCCATCCCGAAGGTCACATTATTGTAACCATCCCATTTAGCAGTCACGTCCTCTCCGGACAATGGGGATGGAGGTCCAAGAATCTCTTGATGACCATCAAAGTGAACCGTGTCTAACCTATAGGGGTGGTTTGGAGGCAGAAAACGTCGATGGCCGCAATAACAAACCTTCCTGCTAAAATTCAAAAATTTTGATGTTGTGTGTTCATGGCAATGAGGACATGCTTTGTGACCATGTACGGACCAACCTGATAGCATTCCATACGCAGGAAAGTCATTAATTGTCAACATTAAAGCCGCACGTAGTATGAAGGTTGTATTTGTGTTTGAATCATATGTCTCTATACCATCAATGAACAAAGTTTTCAGCTCCTAGATCAGAGGTCGGAGATAGACGTCGATATTGTTCCCCGGTGAGTTTGGTCCGTCGATAAGAAGAGGCATCATAAAGTATGATTGGTCCATAGCCAACCAAGGTGACAGATTATAAATTATCATTACAACGGGCCATGTACTGTGACTTCCAGCCATATAGTTGAATGGGCAGAAGCCATCGGTAGCCAGTCCGAGCCGACATTGCGAGGATCGCTACTGAATATTGCGTGCCTCCTATCGAAATCCTTCCATGCCGGTGAATCTCTTGGATGGCTCATTTTTCCATTTTCGCTTGGAGGAGCACGGTGATGCCAAATCATTGCCTCGGCTGCTTTCTTGCACCTGAATAGCCTCTGTAGCCTCTGTGTTATAGGAAAGTATCGTGCTATCTTCACAGGTATATCAGGCTTCTTATCAGAATCTTTCGGCTTATACCTGGCCTCTCCGCATGTTGGACACTCTTTCAAATCTGAATTCTCTTTCCGGTACAACACGCAATTTTTAGGACATGCTTGAATATTCTCGCACTTTAGACCCAAATCAGACATCATCTTCTGGGCTTCGTACCAGCTTCGGGCACATTATTTCCCGGAGGCATAGAATCTTTCAAGAACGAAAGAAGCATTGTGAATGACTTGTTGCTCCATCCATTTAGGCACTTAATCTGGAAAAGTTGGACGAACCATGAGAGGGTGGAATACTTCGCATTCTCATAAATTGGTTTCCTAGCATCATTCATGAAATTTTCATATTTATCCGCACGCGATCCTTGACCGGAAGGAATGTCATCTTCGGTACGAATAGATTCATCTACGGCAGCCTCTACCATATCCTCCATTTCTTCTGATGGAAATAAATTTCCGTCTCCTGCCGTATTACCGAATTCTTCTTCTTCTCCTGCCGCATTATTATGTTCTCCTTCTTCTTCTACCGCAGTACCGCATTCTTCTCCTTCCCCGTGATATTTCCAAGTTGAATAAAGTCTAGTAAACCCATGTTTTACAATATGAAGCTCTGCCAATTCTACCTTCTGCCAGTACTTATTGCCACATCTATCGCACGGACAGAGAATCTTCTCTATTATGATCTTATTATGTGCGCGTGCAAATTCAAGGAAAGAAGCAACTCCTGCGACAAACTTAAGTTGCATACGTTGTTTCCAATCCACATACATCCAGTCCTTAACTCTGACGTACTCATGGGCATGTTCGACTGAATAACATATAAATTGTTGGTTATGCTGACTATATTGAGAAATATAAGAACGGGATAGTTACTGACAAAGGAGAAAATCCGTGTGTATGCTTTGTGTGTGCGTTTGTCGTTGAAAAGAATAAATTATCGTACGTATGTTAACCGATAGACGGGGACTAAGTGGCCCTTTTAGTTTCATATATGAGTATCGATGGAATATGAAGGTTTCATATTATCATATATTGGTTCTAACCCGAACATCTCGAATCGCTCTATAATTATGCGTTTGTATGTGTGTGTTCCGGCTGTCGGGGGTAGGCTTCTATCCCATTAAGAATGTATAGAGCGAACGCCCATCACTTGTGCTTTCAACCGTTTCGAGTAAATTTCGGCAGCACCTCCCCGCTGTTCTCCGAGTACACTGTAATAGAATAGATAATCATTTCAAAGCTGTGAAACAACGTTGAAATGAACATCTAATCTATCTTTGTACACGGAGAACCAGCGGAAAGGTACCGACGAAATATCTCGAAACGGATGAAAACACAAGTGAATGAAGGCGTTTTCTTTATACATTCTTAACTTGTCCACACGGGACAAATCTATGGGTTACCATACGATTGAATTTTCTCGTCGCGTAGACTATACGACGGTTGTTAGTATCGAGCTATACTGTCCGATATTTAACAACCTTCGTATAGTTCTAGGTCACGACGAGCATCGCACGTATGTTAACCGATAGACGGGGACTAAGTGGCGCTTTTAGTTTCATATATGAGTATCGATGGGAATATGAAGGTTTCATATTATCATCGAGTATCATATATTGGTTTTAACCCGAACATCTTGAATCGCTCCCTAATTATGCGGTTGTTGTGTATTCTTGTTGTATGTGTGTGTTCCGGCTGTCGGGGGTAGGCTTCTATCCCATTAAAAATGTATAGAGCGAACGCCCATCACTTGTGCTTTCAACCGTTTCGAGTAAATTTCGGCAGCACCTCCCTGCTGTTCTCCAAGTACACTGTAATAGAATAGATAATCATTTCAAAGCTGTGAAACAATGTTGAAATGAACATCTAATCTATTTTTGTACACGGAGAACCAGCGGAAAGGACCGACGAAATATCTCGAAACGGATGAAAACACAAGTGAATGAAGGCGTTTGCTTTATACATTCTTAACTTGTCCACACGGGACAAATCTATGGGTTACCATACGATTGAATTTTCTCGTCGCGTAGACTGTACGACGGTTGTTAGTATCGAGATATACTGTCCGATATTTAACAACCTTCGTATAGTTCTAGGTCACGACGAGTATCGCACGTATGTTAACTGATAGACGGGGACTAAGTGGCGCTTTTAGTTTCATATATGAGTATCGATGGGTATATGAAGGTTTCATATTATCATCGAGTATCATATATTGGTTTTAACCCGAACATCTCGAATCGCTCTCTAATTATGCGTTTGTTGTGTATTCGTGTTGTATGTGTGTGTTCCGGCTGTCGGGGGTAGGCTTCTATCCCATTAAGAATGTATAGAGCGAACGCCCATGCCCCTTTTACCAATCAAGGGAATACTACTAATAACTTATTGATAACATAAACAATATAATAATATTTTAGTATGTCAGGTTAAAATAATTGTATTAGCAAATACATTTTAGATAGTTATATAGACTACAAATTTCCAGAGAGAAAAAGTGGATGGGCAAGGAGAACAGAAGTTCCACTTTGTTCACTTTTTGGATGGAACGATTTTGGTAGGCGGAAATCTATCATATACCAAAAAATTTCTAACTGAAACCATCAACTTCCAATATTAGATTCATTCATAACTAACAATAAAAGGTTCTACTTCTCATTTTATTTGACTGACACCAAATAAACCTTTCCCATTAAAGATATACTTCAAAGTTCCAAACACCAATTCCAATTGACTAACCTCCTTACTTAATTTGGGTCAACAACATAAGCTTATTGAATATTATCAATCACTAAAGTAATATTAAGGAGTATGATAAAGTTCAATGTCAAGACCATGCATAAATTCTCGGAAGAAATATTCAAAAAAAATGATATCATGATCATTCAAGTAATATCTAATTTTCCCACAATAATTGAAAGGCATAGAGTTGAAGGGGATTATGAAGAAAGAATGGACCCAGTCACCACGCATCAAGCAGCTTTCTCCCTACACCAATTTACTTTCTGTTTTATGAAAGACATCCTAGTGTTGTCAAATATCTTACGACATGCAAATCAATCTTACGATTCAATACAAGATACAGGAAAATTAATAAGTATCTTATGGATGTATTTGTTGGATGATTGGATCAAGTAGTTTTAGGATACAATTTCTGCATCTTACAATATAATATAATGGAATCACAAATATTCAACCTAACTAATAAATGTGTTTCAAATATATTTAGAAAGATTTATTAGTCACATTTTGGTTGCTAGTTTTAAGATGAGAAAACGGAGTATACGTTTGAATTTCCTATGTTGGCGGGACACATAACATCACTAAATTTATCGATCCATCCATGTTTTTTATTGTCATCAATCCACCTAACCCTAACCCCAACCTAGCCCCAGCCCCAGCCCCAGCCCCAGCCCAGCCCCGACCTAACCCTAACCCCAGCGCGGCCAGCTAAACCCCAACACCAACCCTAAGGCAAACCCTAACCCCAGCCCCAGCCCCAGCAGCAGCGAACCCCAACCCTAACCCTAACCCTAACCCCGAACCCGACCCCGACCGCGACCCCTGCCGAACCCCAACTCGCGCGCGCAACCCCAAACCCAGCCATGAACCCTAAGCCCAAAATAATCAAAAAATTCTTTAATTTACCTCAAGATTTACTCACCTGAACGGCGGTGGCGACGAGAACGGCGGTGGCGACGAGGAGAACGATGGTGGCGACGAGAAGAACGGCGTGGCGATTTCGGGATTTTTTTCGCGCTCGATCGAGATCGAGAGAGAAAGAAATTGTGAGCGTAGGCGATCGATCTGTGCTTTAGTAAATCGATATTTAGTTGCCCCTGCGGATTTACCCGTAGGTCCTTTGTTTGCGGCTCCGTAGGGGCAAACACCAAATTAAGAATTAATATTTTTATTCTTGGACGTCTGAGCCCGTAGGGGCAACCTTTTAGCCCTACGGATTAATCCGTAGGGCCAAGTTAAATCTACCCCTACGGATTCCAATATCCGTAGGGGCAACCCCCTATTTTAGTAGTGCATGTGAGAGTCTTTTTTTAATCTCACACACACACACTCTCTCTCTCTCATCCTATACTAGTTACCTCAAAACCTGTATAGAGTAAAGTATATATATCTGTATGCTATCCAAAAGATAGACAAAATGTAGATCCTTCATGTTCAACGTTTATACTAATATCTGTATAGCATGAACTCTTTCCATTTATTTTTGGATAGGCATACGAATAAGAATATGATTGAAATAAATAGAAGAAGTAAGTATAAATCTTTCTTTGTATTTCACTGTTGTAGATAGATTAAAAATGGATATGATAAGTACACTTATGTGAACAAATATGCTGAAAGACTCTGCTCTAAAATTATGTGTCTAGCCCATTCCATGATGTAAGATCAACCCCCATCTACTTTATGATTATTGCAACCCACCATATGTCTTTACTTATCATGTATTTTCACCCATCATGAATTAGTTAATGTATAATAAAATTAAAACTTTTTTTCTATATACAACCCCCGAATCTTTCGTATTTTTAAATAAGACCCTCTAAACCTTCATATTTTCAAATAAGACACCAAATCCTTTAAGTTGCCTAAAAAAAGACCCTTATTAGTTAAATATTGATTAATTAGCCTAATATGCACGTAGCGGAGATGCACGTAGCGGAGATGCGCATGTTTCGTTGGATGTGCGATAATACTAGAAAAGATAAGGTGCGAAATGAGAATATTCGTGCAAAAGTTGGTGTAGCACCTGTTGAGAAGAAGATGCAGGAAAATCGGCTAAGATGGTTTGGTCATGTGCGACGCAGACCTATGGAAGCACCGGTTCGACGAATAGATACTCTTGATATGGGCAATGGCAAAAGGGCAAAAGGGAGACCGAAGAAAATATAGATGAAGGTGATAGGAAACGATATGGTTGCCAAAGGACTCAATGAAAGTATATTGTTCGATAGGAGTGAGTGGAGACGGAGGATTCATGTGCTAAACCCGGTGTAATTCTCATGTTGGTTCATGTAGCCTATCCCATATGCTTGGGATAAAAGCCTCAGTTGTTGTTGTTGTAGCCTAATAAGCTGCTAAATACCTGATCTACCTTCAGCAACCTAATCAACCCTTAGTCCATCCTTGCATAGTCTATTTCGTCCTCTGTGGGGGAAAATAATCGTTCGCTATTCATGAAGGTGGTTTCGAATGGTTTAAAGGAATTATAATTGTAGATGGGTGCAATTTAAATGGGGGTTAGAATTTGAAAAGAAATAGAAGAATGGTATTGAAAGAGTATGGAAGAAGAAGATAAGGATAAAATGATCATTTTAACTGGAATTTGGCTGAAAAACTGATCATTTAGACAAATTAAAGGATTTGGGGGTCTTATGTAAAAATATGAAAGTTTTGGCATTGAATATAGAAAAAAAATACCCTCAAATTAAAGCAATAACATACTTTGTTGATGGAACAGTCAAATTAAAGCAATTGGAGTCGGCTTTATATTGTTATTGGTTATATTTCGCTTTCTATTTCTTTGTCTTGCGCGTCGAATATTATCTGCGCGGTTGCTTTGCTGTTTGGGCATGGAAGCTAGCTCCTGTTGGGGATGCTTTATATATATTATGCTTTGTATGTGGTTTTATTCAAAATTTACAAAGGAGGTAGAGCCTGATTTTCAAACGATATAGGCGCTTTCAAACAAATTTACTTATATTTTAAAAAGAAACTTGATTCCTTTTAATGACTCTTTTTAAAACTTCACCTCCATTATTTTCTTAAAAAATGTTTAGATTCCGGATTTTTAGCTTACTTGGATCACGTCGACATCTTTAGACATCACGTGATCTAAGTGCCGGTCACGTGTCGCTTTCGGGTCATGACAAAGTTAGTATCAGAGCGTTAGATTTAACCTTTATTCGAGTATACGTTTGACTATATGGAGTCTTGCGCGTATATTTTTGTTACCTAGGCTTAAACTTTCGGAATTTAGACTTGACTTTGGTGGTTTTATAGCCGAACTTCATAGGTTGACCTTGGTATGATGGAGTTGGTACTAAGTAGAGTGAAGTACCGTACGTATACTCTGCGTCATATTTGTTGGGTTTCGGTGTCCGCGCCGCGAAAGCCGTGGCCGATGCGGAAGCGAAAACAAAAACATTAGCGAGCGCCGAACGTCTGTAAAAACCAGGATACTGTCCAATAACTTAAAATAGCTAACTAAGAGTGCAAGGGTTGAGAAATTACAACTTTTGTCGCGTATCCACCAAATTATGGAAGACCACTCCAAGCTCGTAACCGCCGGGATCGCGCTTGAAAGTCAACCGACCTCGCAGAAGACGATCCACTCAAGGGAAACCAGAGGAGGCTCTAACCGATGATCCAGACTTGCTAGATGTGAATAGTCAGTGATATAGGAATATTTTATTAAATATTTCTCTCTAGAATCCATGCTCAAATGAGAGCAAGAAGAAAGAGAAGAGGAGAAAGGAAGCAACCATGAAGCATGAAGCTCGTCATGTGAAGCAAAAAAGAAAAAGAAGCATCAAGTGTAAAGAAAAAGAATGGCTTTGCTTTTAACAACCAGGCATCAATAGTGGATCAAAATGATTTTATCATTTTTCAAAGCAAAGCCTTATCTCTCTACATGTTTAACACCATACATCATCCTATGTCCTTTCCACCTCATTTCAATTTAATTTTCTAAAAGAAAATCAAATATGAGGTGCCCTTCTTCTAAAAGCATTCCCGTATAAATACGGAATACTTCACCTGGTATATATATTGCTATATATACGCGTATCCGCATAAAAATATGGATAGCACCAAAGAGAGAAAATGAACAGTGAACAATAATATTAAAATATATGTATCAAAATACATATATAAATTATTAAATCAAAACATCATTTAATAATCCGGCTTAATCCTAAACCGGCTAGTATTATCAACCGCCCGATTAATTTCCATGTATCCCATACATGTATTTAATTGGACCCATGCACATACTAATGTATGGCTCCTACATCTATTGCCTGAATCGGGAAAACGCTTTGTGTGGGACTCCAAAGACTCGACAATATGCTGGCAGTAGGTTTAACCACAACCACGTCAGCGGCACTAGCTGTACTTAACGGCTACCCAGGTATTTGTCGAAAGGGGGGTCGACAATCAAATACGTCCTTACCCTACTGAGCCTAAATGTGACAATCTCCGTACAGTCATATCTCTTCATCAAAGAGTATCACATATCGGGTGTAGGGGTGGATAACGTCAAACCCCTGCTAACCCGATAAGTCATGTCTGAGTCAAGCTCATCACCAACAGAGATACTACTGATCAACTATCAGTAAATCTCATCCACCATGGCTACGGATTTCTGGTGATAGCCAAATGAACACGGCGCGATATCGACTCCTAATACAAGGAGAGATGAATCCCTGACAATCGACCACTGCCTCCATATAACTCTAACTAGAACCTATTTGTATGACTCCTTTGAGTCGTGGTAGGGTAGTTATCAAAGTACAGTAGGAACTCACATGAGACAAATGACGATTTTAGGTCAAAGGACTAAGCTGTACTCATGATACCTGAGAACCACCATCTGACGATAGATATAATATCATCCAGAAGTTCTTGGAAAGTCCGTCCAGTGTACTCACCTTCAGTGAGCACCTGTATACTATCTTAGGTGACACAACACCAATAGATTGTAAGACCGGTCACCGCTCCTCGTCGGGGTGTAGAAGCGTATACACTAGTCTATACCGGAATATCGATGCCCAGTCTCGATACTCGCATGACTAGAGACATTTAAGGATGTGCTTATAGACAACCCAGCTCCTATATATTTGATTGCCACCATAATGCTGGTTGTCAAGCAACAATCCTACGAGCTTCATCAACAATGAAGATAAACCGGATAGCATACTATCATCTCAAGTAAGACTGTTATACCTGTATAGATCCTCCCTCAATTATTATAATCGCTTACTCTTGAAGGAACTATATCCAACAATCTCCCACCTGTACATAAGGCCAATTATTACGGTATCGTGTACCCACAGCTCGTGTGCTACCGAATACCCAACATCTTTGCTAATCAGTATCGCAAACTATGTTTGTGAAACTTAATTTGTTCGAGAAATAGCCTCAGTGAGTGGATCCAATATAATGTTCCAACTTCATCTCTTTATATCTTAACTTTGTGGAGATTAACAATCTCCCAAACTGAGCGATACCATACCACAAGAATTTGTCTGGATACTTGATGAGACCAAGTTCATAAATGAACAATTCTATCCAACAAATTTCTTGGGCTGTATTCTCTGTTGAGTTATAACCAGCATCATGCACCATGATTACCTCAGTATCCCTATTGAAACACTATCTAATATACCGATCCTCAGAAGAGGCTAAACTCAAAACTCTTACAGCATCTATGTCATTCAGGTCACCTTGGAAGCATGAACGGATAACCGCCTCCCATAGGAGGCTGCTATTATCTTATACCAAGGACATGCACTTATGTTCTTTATAGCTTCTCTTTGTTTCTCCAGGATTGGATTAATAAAACTTATTGCTGCTAGTGCAAAAGCAATATTTTATATTGCATAAGATATTGCATGATTGACTCAACTGCCTAAGAAAATGATATGTCATTCATGCCAGTCCTTCTCTTCATCAGTCTAAAAGACATCCTTTTTAGAGAGGGTGACTCCATCACCTGTAGGTACACCACCACGCCAGGAGTCTTCCATTCTAAAAATACTTTTAGAATGCTGTCCAAGTGCCCGATTGGGAAACTTCCCAAATCTAGATCTAAAACCAAAATCCCTGATACACTATCCATCTGGTTTTATACAAGTATTGCATTATTGACTCAATTGCCTAAGCAAATGATATGTCATTCACGCCAGACCCTCTCTTCATCAGTATTGAAGACTTCCCTTTAGAGAGGGTGACTCCATCACCTGCAGGTACACTACCACACCAGGAGTCGTCCATTCTAAAATACTTTTAGAATGATGTCTAAGTACCCGATTTAGGAAACTTCAAAGATCTAGTTCTAGTCACCAGAATTCCTAATATACTATCCACATCTAACATAGAGAAAACACTATGTGACAACCAAACTTTGACTGATTGTAGTATAGGAACATCATTTCCTATTTGGAGTATGTCATCCAAATTCAGGACAGTACTCCTGTTCACACCATAATATTGCATTATTATATTCCCCATTCTTATTCTTTTTATGAATAAACAGGTACTTTTGACGCATGTCTGCTACATGTTACAGGTTACAGGTTCTTGGATAGAAAACAGTGAAAGCGATGTAAAGACGATAAAAAAAATGGACTTAAACCGACAAATGGGAGAACCTTGATCAAGCCTACACAAAGATCAGTTCACAAGTATAAGGCAGTGCATGGTTCAAAACTTCGTCACGAAGCAACAGCAAAAGTTCACTACAATTGTTCACTGTGGAGATCTGGAAGCAACCTGGAATCTAATCTGAGAACCAACCCAAGAAATAGTCATGAAAAGTCAACAGAAAACCAGTACAAGAAACAGAAGCACACAAGCCCTTACTTTGGCCGTGGAACCGCGGCCGGGTATGGCCTGTGTCGGCGCAGAAAACTTTGGCGGTGCGAAGCTCGTTGACTTGGTTTTTTCTTCTTAGGGGTATTTTTGTAATAGCAGATGTGCGATTCAAGATGTAACCCTAGGATTTCCTATTCTTTATAAATAGGAACTCTACAGATTGTAATTCTTTATGCCTCCCTTTAATGAATAAAATTTAGAAATCTTTTGGAGAGTATCGGTGCCTCTCTTCAATTCAGAAATCCAGATTTGACAACCCTGCTTTGATGTTTGGAGAGAGCCATCTGTAAGTAATTTATTTTCTTGCCCTAGATAATTTCAATTGCTGCCCTAGATTAAATTTATTTTCCCGCCCTAGTTATAACTTTTAATTAATTGCCCTAGGATAATTTAGATTTTTAGATTTAATAATCTGTTCGAACACCTTTCGGAATTAACTCGTAAGAACGAATCGGAAATTCACAACATCCCTGTGGACCGACCCGTACTCACCGGCTAGCTGCAAAGCGACGTCGTTCTTGATTGCGGTTACAAATATTTTTGATCTATCTTTTAGAAAGTGCAAGCGCGCTAAATCTCATTCAACCAAATGGCGCCGTTGCCGGGGATGGCGTAGAATTTTCTTTTTGCAATTTCGGGTTAATCATAAAATTTAAAAATTCATAAAAATCTGAAAAATTCGAAAATTATAAAAATATATCAATTGTTATTTTTTGGAAAGGGTACTTTGTTGTGTGAAATCTTGCAGGAACAAACTCGGATCTAAAAATTTACAGAAAGACAAATAGAAATCAGAAGATCAGAACAGAGGGGAATTTCAGAAACAGAACAACAGAAAAAATCTCGACACGCGAGGTGCCCATCACACCGCGTTTCCGCGGCATAAGTCGACTTCTGCCGCCCATCCGCGGTGATCTGATCAAGTCTCGGGATCTGCGCTGCCTCCGCCACCGCATTTCCGCCGCGCCAAGCCTCACACACCGCGGATCCGCGGTTATCCTGTGTCATCAGCTGGAGAAAGTTACACTGTAAGCTCCTATGTTCTTTCTCTGCAAATATTTTTATATATCTTCTGAAAAATGCCTGCAGGATTCCGTGAGCTTTAAAAATATATCTTTCCAAATAACAATTTTGTGCAGGATTTGTGGGCCCTCGTTTAAATTAGAAATAGATTGCAAGTAAATTTTTTGTTGCATATCTTGTCTTTAAAATCTTTTTGCAACAAAATCTTTCCAAATAAAGAGAAAGAAAAAAAATCAATGAAAAATGAAAATAAAAAGGGCAAATATTTTATAGAACTTGCAAAATTTTTTTTTAGCCCCAAATAAATCTTTGTACCACCCAACCTTCCTTCTTGTCACCCTTCTTCTTCTAACATGGGTACTCCACATAAAAAATCATTAACCGAACTTTGGTATCCCGAACCTAATTTTGCGTCATATGTTAATTTGTTCGGTCAATTTAAAAACGATCCTTCCTTGCCAAAAATTTCGTTGAAAGATCAAATAAAGGCGTCTAGGAGAAATAGTTTGACTTTTCAACCTACCTTGTGTCAACCGAGTCAACCTTTACCACCTACATATGTTGATACCACTTCTTTAAATCCTTCTGTCACTCCTAGGACGATGTCCATTGCTGAGCATATTGCTCAATCTCGCAGTCGATCTTTCACCCCTCTCCACTCGTCTAGTTCTAGGGATCAACATGATTATTCACCTTTTTATCTATATGTTGACCCTACCCCTGCCCAACCACCCACTTTCTACAAGTCATACCCGACCTTCCCACCTTTACTAGACACTGTTTTGACACAGCCATTAGGGAGTTTCACATATCCAACCAATTTTGAATCTTTTACTGAAAACCCCTCACCACCTAAGTCTAGTTTGGAAGAGTCGTTGGAAGCGTACATTGCTGCAACAAATAAAATGACTAGGAATGTGGAAGCGTCCGTGGCCGCCCTTATGCAACCTAGTGAACCGGTAGCTAGTTTCCCGCTAGCTCAAATTTTTTAAATGTATAAGGAGGCGGTTGGACAGAGTGAGAATGAGAGAGGATTTTCAAATCAAACCTACCCGTACCCAATTGAAGCCCACAACTCCTGTTTTCCATCGATTGTACTAAATAGTTCAACAGTTGAAAATAAAAACGAGTTGTGTGATTTTGTAGTGTTTGATTTGCCAGATTGTGAGGAACCCCTTTCGAGTGAAACTGCACCTAATCCTTTCGATCTTTACACCTCCCATCTAGAACCTAAATCGATAGATATCCATGCTTTTGATGAGGTGTCTAAAGAAATTGATTTTCACTTGATTGAGGATATAGACGCCGGGAATATTTCGGATGATGAACATGTCGATTTGCTTGAAATTTTATGTTCAAATTATCATCCTGAGTTATTAAATGTTTCTCCCGAATCTCATATGCGTCTAGATTTTGATGATAATGGCATGGATGAGTTGAATATTGAGGATAGTATTAAGGAGAATATTGAGGATAATATTGAGGTTGAATCATTTTTATTTTATGTGTCTGATTTTCCAATTCATCCTCCTGAACCTTTGACTGTTATATCACCCTCCCTCCTTTCCATCGTCCCGACCCCGCTTGAAGACTCTGAGTTTGAAACCTTTTCCCTTGAATCTGACACAATTCTCACAGACGATAACACCTACGAGTGTTTCAATTTTTCGGACGATGTTGATGACTCACCGCCCGAATTTGAGTTCTTTACATTTTCAGATGAGCCATCAGACTCGGTTGATTATAGTAGTTTCGAACCATTAATGGAATCTTTCAAGTTCGAAACAGTTTACTACGGTGAGAAAGATACTATCCCTAATTCACCCCCTTTCGTCCGTCCTATCGTTCCGACCGGGCAAATGACCGTTACGCTTTCATCTCCTATACCAAGTTCGGCGTACCCATGTTTTCTTGCGAGTCTTGAGGGATTTGACCCCATTTCCCGACGAGTTGATAGGTTAGCGCAATCGCTTATAACATATCGGCCATCACATATTGCGCTAATTTATTCACTCAATTTACACCCTCAAGATCGTAATCCACTTCCTTCTTCTTTTCGCCATTCTTCTCCCCCACCGAGACCATATTCTACCATTCTTCTTTCCACACGGTCTCGCGTGCTTCTCATTTTCTTGCACCAACTATACCATTTCCAAGATAAGATTTTTGAATGGTTGGTGCTAACCTTTGGCTTGTGTAAGGCCAAGCTTAAGTTTGGGGAGGATGCTTGTTGTATATATGTATATATCTTTTTGTTTTCTTTTTTCTATAAAAAAAATTCAAAAAAATAAAAACAAAAAAAAACAAATTTATAAATAAATAAATAGGGGAGTGCCAGTATTTTGGCCCTCTTGGTTTAGTATGACAGTGAGGACACTGTCAAGTTCAAGTTTGGGGGTATGCTCGGTACGTCTTCTTTCTTCATATTCATTTGTATATATTTTTGCATTTGCATACTTATTTGAAAACCCATAAAAATTTGAAAAAATTTCAAAAAAATTATAAAAATTATTATATTCAATATTGGCTAATTGACTTGAGTTTGACAAATAGGTTAACTGGCTAGGAACAACTAGATCTTAGATTTAGTAAATTAAAAACCCTAAAAATAACCTTCCTTAAAGTTTAACGGTAGAAAGTATATGCCTTGTAGTTTATTTAGAAATAGGCAAATTTTGGGTTGACTTCTTGGGCTAAGTCAAAATGAGGGAAGAGTATTGATGTTCTTATTATAGTATAAGTTTGAAAAATAGTTCCTAGCTTAAGTCTAGATTCTGAAAACGTATACCCTATAATTTGCACAATCACACACCTTGAAACTTGGAATAGTAGAAGAGACCTTGAAATGCTCTTGTCTAAAGTCCTTAGTACAATGAAAATAAAAGAAAGAAAAAATGTGAATAAAAGAATAAAAAAATGGACACTGGTTTTTGTGATTACTTAAGACTGTAAGAATAGAAAAATATTTAGCGAGGGTGCTTCATCACCTAGTGCCTTAGACCAACTGGTTTGGGAGTCACTGCTAAAGCCTTGGGTGTTGCAAAACTAGGAAGTACGCTTTAAAAGTGCAAACACATTTTGTAATCGGTCGTTGGTACCTCAAAAAGTATTAACGGTCGCGTGAAGGATGTGTAAGCAAAAATTCAATTAAAAATTCACCTACTAATAAGTATTTTGGACAACGGACAAGGGCATGATTGCTTGATTTGAATTTCCAAGTGTAGGGGTGATCTATAGACACACGTGGGGGTATATGATTGGAATTTAGAGAAGAGAGAGGAATGAAAGATAGAACTTGTATCTTTAATAGAGTTGATAGAAAGTCCTAAGTGGAGATGGAACCTTAGAAGAAAAACTTAAGAGATGCCGAAAGCTAAGTAGGTCTACATAACATATATAATCTTAAGTTAAATAATGAGGAAGTGTGAAGAATATGGGTGGATAATTTGCGAATCAAAAGATAATAGAATTCCTTGTTAGAAAACCTAATTGGAGAACAAAAGTCAATGGGCCGAGTTGATAGGATTTTGTGGGTGTAATCCGCTGAAAACCCTCAGGAGACAACACTCCTCCTACTAGGGACACCTAGAGATTTAACGGCTTGTTGCACGTGCTCAGTGCAATCGCGTTTCCCTGTGAAAGTGCGGTTAGGATTTTAGTGAATAAAAATAAGTTTGCTCGAGGACGAGCAAAAGATAAGTTTGGGGGTATTTGTTCACACCATAATATTGCATTATTATATTCCCCATTCTTATTCCTTTTATGAATAAACAGGTACTTTTGACGCATGTCTGCTACATGTTACAGGTTACAGGTTCTTGGACAGAAAACAGTGAAAGCGATGTAAAGACGATAAAAAAATGGACTTAAATCGACAAATGGGAGAACCTTGATCAAGCTTACACAAAGATCAGTTCACAAGTATAAGGCAGTGCATGGTTCAAAACTTCGTCACGAAGCAACGGTAAAAGTTCACTACAATTGTTCACTGTGGAGATCTGGAAGCAACCTGGAATCTAATCTGAGAACCAACCCAAGAAATAGTCATGAAAAGTCAACAGAAAACCAGTACAAGAAACAGAAGCACACAAGCCCTTACTTTGGCCGCGGAACCGCGGCCGGGTATGGCCCGTGTCGGCACAGAAAACATTGGCGGTGCGAAGCTCGTTGACTTGGTTTTTTCTTCTTAGGGGTATTTTTGTAATAGCAAATGTGCGGTTCAAGATGTAACCCTAGGGTTTCCTATTCTTTATAAATAGGAACTCTACAGATTGTAATTCTTTATGCCTCCCTTTAATGAATAAAATTTAGAAATCTTTTGGAGAGCATCGGTGCCTCTCTTCAATTCAGAAATCCAGATCTGACAACCCTGCTTTGATGTTTGGAGAGAGCCATCTGTAAGTAATTTATTTTCTTGCCCTAGATAATTTCAATTCCTGTCCTAGATTAAATTTATTTTCCCGCCCTAGTTATAACTTTTAATTAATTGCCCTAGGATAATTTAGATTTTTAGATTTAATAATCTGTCCGAACACCTTTCGGAATTAACTCGTAAGAACGAATCGGAAATTCACAACATCCCTGTGGACCGACCCGTACTCACCGGCTAGCAGCAAAGCGACGCCGTTCTTGATTGCGGTTATAAATATTTTTGATCTATCTTTTAGAAGCACAAGCGCGCTAAATCTCATTCAACCAACTCCCTACATCCTTCTTACTAGATTCATCTTTTGTTTTGATGGATTCAATCACCTTGGCTGTCACATCAAAAAATATGATCTGTCTCCACTATCCATGCTTCATTCTATGAATAGAAATAAGCAATTTGCATACCTTCCGCTGCTCCCATTGACTACGATAACCCTCTGGCAGAGTCATATATACCTGCACTTTCAAAACTCTATTTGGAATGATGTTATAGTCACCCACCTACTAAATATTATGGCCATGAACTGCATCAGCGGCAAATCATATCCATATGGATTTCAGCGTAGACACTGAAGTAAAAGTCACATCACAATCCACAACGGGTATTTGATGAAAACTCTTTACAACAAGTCTAACCTTATTAGGTTAGTACCTTTCCACCTGCACAGATCTTGAAAGATCTACTTACTTCTAATGGGCTTCACTCCTTCAGGCGCACCTAGCAAAGTCCAAAATCTATGACTTGCTGAAGTGCGTGGAGTCCATCTTGGGTATAAAATATCTGGTCACCTGGAAGTTACCACTTCCTATGACCTGCTGATAAGAAGTAGGGGGAATAGCAGTGCCAAATCATATCCATATGGACTTCGACATAGATACTGAAATAAAAGTCTCATCACAATCCACAACGGGTATTTAATGGAAACTCTTTACAACAAGTTCAGCCTTATTAGGTTAGTACCTTTCTACCTGCACAGATCTCGATAGATCTACTTACTCCTAATGGATTTTACCCCTTCAGGAGCACCCAGCAAAATCTAAAATTCATGATTTGCTGAAATGCGTAAAGTCTATCTTAGATATGAAGTATCTGACCACCTGAAAATTACTACTTCCTATAACCTGCTGACAACTAGTAGGGCCATTATCACCATGATGTTGACCTTCCTGCCACCGTCTACGAGAAAACCGAAATATCTCTCGGGTGTCTGAGGTCACCTACTAAAATCTGCAGAGTGGCTAACGGTTTTTCAAGTCTAATTGAATACTTAATATCTACTAAATTTTCGGTAACCGTTTATGGTTCTGAAATCACTTCCAATTCTACCATACTCCTACTAGTTTATTTTGTAAAAAAGATTCCTTTTATAAAAAGGTGGCGAGTCAAGAACAATATATCTATTGATCTTGAAAATGGTAGAAACAAAATCCTAGAGAATGCATGGGATAATTCATAAACAGCCATTATAGAAACATGTCTTAAGTTTGTCCGGATTTTTCTTTTAAACAGAAACCAGATAACTCCATATTTTAACAACCTCATGATATGTAACCATTCTATGTCTATATAGAATCAAGACACTAATTTAGATAGAATCAGATTCAAATGTCATGCAGCTGTTTCCAATGCATATTACTGAATGGAAAAAAGGCTAATACATCATTACTCATTAAGGAGAGAACTCACGGATGAGCAACCTGTAAGAGAATCAAGTTCTCAATACTATGATGGAATACTTAGTATAAGTATTTATATTTTCGATCAGCTCGAAAAATCCTGATACTTCAATCATATGATTCTCTACTTTATTCTTATACTTACAAACTTCTTAAAATATTTGGACCTTGCATGACAATGAATGCATGTCCAAAACCGGAGAACTCATAGGTAAAGCTGAATGAAGTAAGAGTACCAACCCCTCTTCCTGAAGAACACCGGACAACATACATTTTCATGTATATCTCATGAGTATACAAACTCAAATTCTGTGTTTTGTAAATTGAAAACTGTATCTTGATTAAGAATTTCTTACACCATTATTCAATTTACCTTATCTTATCCTCAACTGATAAAGGTAAATGTTTACAACACAATTTTCAAAATGGATATCTCACTTTATAAAATAAAAGTACAGATATTTCATTTTAAAATTTGGTGCATAACAATGGTTATTCGATACCAAATATTTGTCGTTAGGCAAAACCCAGACGGTTTAATCCAATATCACCAATTACAACGAATTCCGATATCGATGATCAAATCGTCCATTTCCCAGTAGACTACTCCTTCTCAACATCTGTAACACCGTATAGATGTGAGATCCAAATCTAATAAATATATACCCTGGAATCTGAATTAATTGGGAAAACGGTTCTCTTTTACAAATACACAGAAATAGTGAAACCTGGAAATGTTTCATAACGGGTGGCCAGGTATTCCTAATAATGCATTTTCCATTATCTAGATTTATGACTGTAACAACTCCAATTTTAGTGTATATAAAATTCAGTTAAAATTAATATATACTTGGAATATTTTCAATTCCTGTGAGTACTATAAGTATTTGTTTTGCTTTTTAATAGCAAGAAAGAGCTTGTGGCTCACTGGTAAAGCCTTGTACTACTGTTACAAAGTACCAGAGTTCAAATCCCATCAGCCACATTATTTTTTAATTAGTTTTCTTTTAATATTTTTAGAAGCCCAAGAGTCTATACATTCATAACCCGTAAACCCAAAGGTCACACTAAAAACAAACGAGTTTAGGAAGTAGACCAAATGACGATGGACACGTGGCGTCGAGACCCGGCCCGACTCGGGCCGGCGGAGCCAGCCCGACCGAGTAGGATCACCGATTTTCTTCACTTCACATGTTCCTCTTGGTCTCCACATAACCCCTGTTCTGTTCAAATACCCTGCATTATTCCAGATGATTAAAAACCTAATTAAAATCTTTTTAATGCATTTTCTATCAAACCCTAACCCTAATCTTTTTCTATAAATACCACTCCATTCCATACACCCCTCACTCACAATCTCTGCCCTAACTCTCAAGAAAAATCTTTAGAACTTTTGTGTACAAGTGGAGTTAGTGAAGGGCGAGGCTCCGACGAACTTCTGACGACGACCTTAGGAGCTCCCGGCGACGAAACGACGCACTGGCACCTCCTACCACTCTCTCTTCTTCTTCTTTAATCTAAAATCTAGTAAGTCCCTCCTCTCTCTTCTCTTTTCTCATCTAAAAACTTGTATTTCTAAAACCCAATGGAAGCGGAGTTAATCCGACTTCCGATTCGGTTTTCTTTAAAAAGTTCCAATTTTCTTAAATACAACAATACCAAACTTGTACATTATGACCAATAAACATTAACAAAATATATTGAATAAGTTTCATAGCAAAAAAATTCATATTGTAATTCTTATCGCACTTTTTCAGAAAAATACCATATACTTTAGTTTTGACATAAATCATTATAATTCCTTACTATACCTTTAGATAGTTCATAAAGTAATGACCTACCTCCTCACAACACTCATATGTAATATAGCACGATACTTTTTGGGAACATAAAATACGGAAAAATGAAATTTTACATATAAATACCTTTTACTATTAAAACGTTTTTTCTACAAGAAAGGTGTTTTTAACAAATCTTTGCAATGTGCCGCTACAACCCATTTGGGGAACGTTCGGGATGGTGTGGATTATCGCACATTCTCGGGTTTAGTAGTGCGAGATGCAGACCTCCGCAAGGAGCATTCGATCTCGAAAGATTTAAAATATAATTTTCTTTAGAAAATGTGATTTCTATTATAAATAAAACTTATATTTTTAACAAATAAATATATATGTAATTAATATCAAAATATCTATTTTTAATATTTATAATATTCCTCATTTCCAAAATTCAAGAAAAACATTCCATTTACAAGAAAATACCATATAAATTCCAATATTATAAATAAATACCATATATTATGAAAATATGGTTTATTCACTAAAAATGTCACAATGATAAAATATATATCAATGAAAATTCTAAAGACGATAATAAAATACTTTAGGTGTATTTTGAAAATTATACAAAATTATTTTTACATAAAACCCCTCAAGTTATACTAAATTACAATAAGGACCCAAGTAAATACAGGTATAAGCGGGACCAGTCTCTTGAGCCTCAGGGAGCCGGAGATATGGGTGCTTGCCTATTTAAGCTAGAAAACTTAAAAAACGGTGTTATCAACACGGTAATCGTCTTTGAAAAAGACACAAATCCTGCCGTCCATGTGCAGCGGTTACCGATAATACCAAAACCTAATTTAGGATTCAATTTCTTTTCTAATTGTCTAACTCAGACTGGGCTCAATATATTCAATCTGACTTGAATGAGATTCAAGTATTAAACTACAATATGCCAGTGTATATGAGAGGAGCACAAAGCCCCGTCAAAACCCAAAACGACAACGGTAATGGATATTCAGGTTAGGTGTATTAAAGTGACCGTCATCGTGCTACTTTTAACACATTCCGTACCAATCTACCCCTTTAAAACCCTGTAATGTTTTATTGTGTTGTTTATAGATGATTTGTAGATATAAGACTTGCTGAAACCATGATATCAATTGTTTATGTAAACGGATAAGGATATAAATGGATAATCATGTAGTCAAGTCAATGTATATCTATGGTTTGGTTAGATCAAGTCATGTTAATATTGATTATATTCTGGTATTCATGTTTCAAGTTTCAGTATATATGGATTCAACTTGTAATGGAGTTATATTTGAATTGTATTCATGGATGGATTGTTCTCAGATTTGACTGAGACTCAGATTGAGTCTGACACTTTAAACAGAATTGAAATCCTGAATTTGGTTTTGGAGTTATCGGTAACTGCTGCACATGGACGGCAGAATTTGTGTCTTTTTCCAAAATAATTACCGTATTGATAACCTCATTTTAGTTGTATAACCTAAATAGGCAAGCACCCACATTCTCCGGCTCTTTAAGGTTCAAAAGAATTGGTCCCGCTTAAATCTATAATTACTAAGGTCCTTATTGTAATTTAACATAACTTGAGCGGGTTTTATGAAAAAATATTTTTGATATAATTTCAAAATAAACCTCAAGTATTTATTATTCATATTTAGGGTTTTCATGGATGTAATTTTTAAATATGAAGTATTCTACTGAATATAAACTAAATTGAATAGTATATGGTATTTTAGTGTAAATTGGAATTGTATGGATTTGTGATGGTATATTCATGAAATTTAGGATTGTTTTGTTTAGAAAACATGGAATTTATTAAATATATTTAAAATAGATAGTTTGATAATATTATATATAATTATAAAAAATAAATTTATTTATTAAATAGAAATCACGTTTTCTTAAAAGTTGTAATAAAAATTCTATCGAGATCGTATGCTCTGTGAGGAGGTTTGCATCTCGCCCTACTAGTCCGATGGATATGCGATAATCCTCACCATCCTATTCAGATTCCCCAAGAGTGGGTTGTAAGGACATAATCGTAAGAAATTTAATTAAAACAATTTAAAGAAATACGGTTTTTAATAGTTTAGGGTATTTTAATGTAAAATTGTATTTGTCCAAAAAATATTGTTTTCAAGCAATCTTGCTATGTCAAGATATGTGTTGTGATAAGATATGTCATTATCTCGTGAGATTTTCTAAAGGTAATACAAGTAAACATGATGAAATATGTCGAATGTAAAGTTTTTGGTATTAAACTATAAAAGTGTAATACAAGTTGCATAGCATGGTATTTTGAATTGAAACTTGTTCTCGATGTTGGTGTATAGTTTCTAAACAATATATAAAGAAATAGTTGATTTGTTATTAGGAAAAGTTGGGTTTTTAACAAATTTAGAATCGGAAGTCAGAATAACTCCACTTCCGACGAGTTTTGAAAAGAGACCAGTTTAGAATAGGAAGAGAGGAGAGGAGAGGGGACTTACTGGATAAAAAGAGGGACGGGAGGTATAGGAAGAGTTTAAGAGCTTCGTGGAGTCTTGATGTCGTCGGATTTGTCCCGAATCGTCGCCGGAAGGTGACCTTGGGCTAACTCCGCATGTATACTTATTTAACTTAGAAAAATTTGAGAGTTTTGACAATGGATTTTAGAATGGAGAGGGTTAGGATATGGGGTGGTATTTATAGGATAGAATTAGGGTTTAGCGAATTAAAAATGAGAATTAAAATGCATTAAAACATTGGTTTGATGGTGATTTTTAATCATCTGGTTAATTGCAGGAAAAACAAGCAGAAGAGGAATAGTGGGGGGAGACCAAAGGGTGTTGGGGTAAAATTTTTAAGCATTGCCCATGGGGGGCCCGGCGGCGCCGGCCTTTTTGGTATCTTCGCCGGTCGTTTGGGGTGGGTTGGGGTCTGGATTTGTGCCACTTGTCGGGGTCTGTTCATATGACATTTTCCATATGTTTAATTTTAGTGAATTTTCATTTTTACGTGTATTGCACATGTAAACTTTTGGACTTCCAAAAGGTTTAAAATAAAAATCATTAAAAATAATATATGGCTAAGGGGATTTGAATACAGGAGCTACGTCACAGCAGTGCAAGTCTTTACCAATGAGCCACAAGTGATTTCTTGCTGTTCAAAAACAAATTAAATATTTATAGCATGCTTAGGGTTGCAAATACTCCATTTAGTATTTTAACTTTAAATAAATTTTGTATATTATAAACAGAGTCGTTACATAGACAAACTTGTGTGATTGTGAAATCTAGAGCGATGGGTGTATGTTCACTTCTTTTGGGTTGTTGGTGTCTTACTTTATTTATTCTTTCTGTGTTGATCTTCACCGTTAGGCGTCGTATATATTGCTTAATGACATGGTTGTGATTCCGCCATTTGGCGAGAGCTAGCTCCCGCTTGGGGATGCTTATATATATATATATATATATATATATATATATATATATTGCTTGTAGGTGGTTTTAGATCAAAATATATAAGGGAGGTGCTGTCCAAATTTTTAAAGACGAAAAATGTTTTCAACTAGGATATAATCCACTTGCATTTTCATATATCATTACCTATGCATTTAAAGAAAAACTTGATTTCATTATACCTTTATTTTAAAAACTTCACCTCTATTATTTTCCCTAAAAAGGTTTAGATTTCTGGGTTTCGTCTTACTTGAATTGCATTACGCCTTTAAACGCTGTGTGATTTAAGTGTCGGTCACGAGCTAAATTCCGGGTCGTGAAAATTTGTTCCCTCATAAAAAAGAAAAGGGGAGAAAATTCCCCCACAACTCAAACCTCACGTGTTAAACACGTGAGCACCTATATACAGAGCATATAGGCACTGCAATCAAACAACTAATAGGCTACATAAGCCTCACGTATTAAAGACGTGAACGCCTATATGCAAAGCATATGGGTGCTGCAATCAAACAACTAATAGGCTAAATAAGCCTCACGTGTTAAACACGTAAGCGCCTATATGCAAAGTATAGGCGCTGAAATCAAACACCTAATAGGCTAAATAAGCCTCACGTGTTAAACATGTGAGCGTCTATATGCAAAGTATAGGCACTGAAATCAAACACCTAATAGGCTAAATAAGCCTCACGTGTTATACACGTGAGCGCCTATATGCAAAGCATATAGGCGCTGCCGTCAAACAACTATAGGCCAAATTGGCCTGACGTGTTAAACATATGAGTACTCATATGCAGGGCATATGGGCGCTAAATCAGAGAAGCTAAATAAGCCTCACGTGTTAAACACATAAGGGCACCTCCTTACATAGAATTAAATTCTACTCAAACAAGAAACCGTTGGATTAAAGATCCAATGGTGATTAAGCATAGAATTAAATTCTATTAGGAAGGATTTTTTTGTTAAACAGAAAATTGGTGGATCAAATATCTAAGGACATCGAAGATATTTCCCATATCTTTCAAAATAAAGAAAGATTGTGCTATGTTAAACCGAGCACCCTTGGATTAAAAATCCAATGGTGATAAAAATATCACCGTTCAATAGAATTTTATTCTATATATGGGAGAATATTCCTTCAATCTTGTAAAATAAGAAAACATAGTCTGTAAAACAGAAACATTTGGATCAAAGATCCAACGGTGGGTAAAAGTCTCCAAATTAATTTTGAATCCAATTAAACCAATTGGAATCTCTCAATGAGATATTTTCTCAGAATTAATTAACAAACTTGCCTTCACTATATAAAACACCCGAGACTTCAAGTCTCAAGATAGAAAAAAAAACCCTATAAGCTCCTGCCAAAATATAGCGAGCTCTTAAGAAAACAGAGAATTTAATTCTCAAAGAAAAAAGACCTTCCTCTTTCAAAACACTCTAGGTAAATGAAAAAAGAGAAATTAAAAGTAACCCTCCTGTCTAGTATAATGGATATAAGGGTTTAAGCATTCATATAAGAACTTAGTTCTTCCTATGGTTTGAGATTTGCAAAAGAAAATCTCCCCACAAGTTGAGAATTTAATTCTCATCGGGGAGATTCTATTCTTCAGACTCAAAACTTAAGGAAAAGAATTAGGTTAAAAAGAAAATGAATATATATTCTAGGAATTTAATTCTCCCAAAATTAGGGTTTAACCCTACATAAAAAGCTTAGTTTTTATAACAAAAACAGATAACTTAGTTCTTCAATAAAAAACAATGATGATTCAAGATCTTCAAAACAGAAATCTTGATAATCATCAATAATAAAATGTCATTAACAGAGATTAATATCTCTAAAAATAAGAAGAACTTAGCATCTCACGTGAAACACACGTGAGTAAAATTAGTTCTTAGCACTATTATATTGCCTCATATGTTTCCCACGTGAGTGCTTAAAACAAACAAAAGAAAAACTAAAATGTATCACGTGCTTCTTACATGAGCGTCCAAAGAGTAAAGAAAAACTCCTTTGTGTTGATTAGGCAGCCACCAAATAAGGCATCCTGACACCCCAAAATAAAGCAATCACATGAGATATACGTGAAACACTCTTGGAAACCCAAAATCTGGCGTCTCACGTGCTTCACACGTGAACTCCAGCCAAGTGCTTAGCACTTATGTCAAAAAAGGGGGTGAGCAAATAAAACCTGAAATTAATGCTCAGCACTCACGTGCTTCCCACGTGAGTGCCATGCAAAGTTCTTAGCACTCCATGTTCAGTCAAAATAACTAAGTTCTTAGCATTGGTTGGGCAGCGCCCATATCTGAGCACCTCACATGTTTCACACGTGAGCGCCAGAGAAGATTAGTGCTCAGTTCTATTCTAGTGCCCCATGTGAAATACACGTGAGCGCTACATATATTAGTGTTTAACACTACTGGGTAGTATAGAAACCCAATCTTAGCCCAAATGGGCTAATTTTTCTGAGGTTAAGCCTCTTTGATTCTAAATTAACCGAGCCCATATTGCTCATGATTTCCAAACTGATCTTAGTCTCAAACATGACTAATGATCCTCATAGATGATATCCAAAATGATATTCATCCCATATCTCCTAAGATAATCTTAGTCTCAAATATGACTAACGATTCTTAGGTCCATCACCCATTTTCCTTCAAATACGAGATTTGGTTTAAGGGTACATCTTTTCACACCTCTGATATATGTCGTTGTAATTCCTCAACGTCTTCAGAGAGGTGGCAGGTCCCGACAACCAACAACTCCTTTCTCGTCTCAATTTGATATAAAATTTCATCAAGATAGGGAATGATACATTCCACATTGATGCACTTCCAAATTGACGTGCACACTTCAAATCGGATCGCCTCCCAAATTGGGCGCATTCCATGTCACCATCGTTCACTCCGCCATGTAACAAATACACATGCGCGCAAGATGGATAATGGACCGAAATGTCCTTAAACTAACATTCGTCCCCAAAATAGGAATGTTGGACCGAAATATCCTTAAACTAACATTCGTCCCAAACAGATGATGTTGGACCGAAATGTCCTTAAACTAATATTCACCCCAAACACGGCGATAATGGACCAAAACGTCCTTAAATTAATATTCTCTCCAAACATGGCGATGTTGGACCGTGATGTCCTTACACTAATATAATTAAGTTCATATGCTCACTTATTTCTAAGTTGATTTTAGTCTCAAATATGACTCAAGATCCTTAGATCAAACTCAAATATCCTATGAACGAATGGAAATTTCAAATGTGAGAAATGCGTCCTAAGTTCATTCCCATTGGAAAATGAAGCTACCAACATGGACCCCGTCAAGCAAATTCTTGACCCAAACCCAAATTTCAGACATTAGATTTGGACTAATCCGTGCCCTATGGGCGACGACATAAACTAGTCTCTGTATACAATCCACAGGCAACCAAAATAAACAAAAACACACACGACACGAAGTGAACTACTGGAGTAGGAGAAAGTGGTTACCGCGATATGATAACGTAATTAACTGCAGGGGCTTGCGCTTGGAGGAAAGAGCATCCGTACAATAAAAAAAACCTCATAAAATGAGGGGGAATCTAATAAATTCTGCTACAACGGTCACATCTGTCCAAACCTCCGATATATGGTGCCATAAATCAACTTGGTATTTTCGGAGAGGTAGACGGATAAATCCAAATAGCATCTGCCCCTAGATTCAGGCAAGATGATCCATTCCGGTTCTTCTCTATCTCCAGCGGTGAACAAGCACGTGCGGCGCTATATAAGAATTTAATTCTTATATAATAAGCACCCTTTGCACATTGGCGCCCACATGAGCTTCACATGCGGCACCACCACGGGATTTAATCCTAAGAGGTTGGCGCCGGCGCCCTCGTGAGGGGCGCGTGAGACGCTGCCTCAAAACTTAACGGAGCTTAGCTTTTTTTTGTATTATTTAAATTTTGGGGGAACAGAGTAGAGCATATTATATTTATTACATTACATCATTTCTTTCGGATTCCCAATTGACATTGTATCTTTTGTTGGTTTAGTATACCTGTAACAATCTAGTGTGTATAGCTGGTTGCTTCCAAGCTCAAACCATTTAAAAGTGCATTTTTTCTTGTTCGTCAATAGAGTGGTCTTATCCACCCCTTTCAAATAAAGAGATAACTAGAAGAGAGAAGGAAAAAAGCAAAGAAAGGATTTACAATAATAATAGGAGAAGAAGGTCGACAGCATTTTCAACTAGAAAATGGAATCTAACCAAAGCGGTCTAACCCCCGAGGCACCAAAGCTAGACACGACAAGCGAGATAAAGAAAGCAGCTGTACTGCCTTGCCGCGGGAGAGACTTTCCCCACCTCTTAAATTCAAAAGTCTCGCCAAATTAGGTAGAAATCAAACATATCAAATCAACATCCTGTTGGTTATAGTGCCCTCAAGTCAATTATTATAATCGCAGTCATGCGATTGTGATGATTGAGGGAGGACCTATACGGGTAGAACAGTCTTACCCAAAATGATAGTATGCTATCTGGTTTGTCTGTATCATCATGTATATGCATTATATAGTATTACAGATCACTATTATATGTTGATAGAGCCCATAGAATTCTTGCTTAACTACCAGCATTATGATGGCGTCATATACATAGGAGCTGGGTGGTCTATAAGTACATCATTTAATGTCCCTAGTCGAGAGAGTATCGAGACTGAACATCGATACTCCAAAGTAGACCAGTGTATACTTATCGAGACCCCGACAAGGAGCGGTGGCCGGTCTCATAAGCCATTGGTGTCAGTTAGTCACCTAAGATAGTATACAGGTGCTCATTGGGTTATGAGTACGCTGGACGGACTCACCGGGAACATGCTAGTTGGTATTATACCTATTGTCAGATAGCAGTTTCCAGGTGGCATGAGTACAGATTAGTCTGTCGACCTGAGACCATCATTTGTCTCGTGTGAGTTCTCACCGTGCTTTGATTACTATCCTACCACGGCTCAAAAGAGTCGTGCAAATAGGTTTTAGTTGGGTATAGTCCCGAACCACATGGAGGCAATGAGCGGATCGTCAGGGATTCATCTCTCCCGGTATTGGGAGTTGATGTCGCACGGTGCATGGGTGGCCATCACCAGAAATCTTTGGCCAAGCTAGACGAGAATTACTGATTTGGATCAGTAGCTTCTCGGTGGGTGATGGGCTTCATACCGACACGAAATATCACGTTATTAGGGGTCTGGCTTTATCCCACCTAGACTCGATATCCGATACTTTTAGACGAACAGACCAGATTGTATGGAGATTTTCATGGACCGGCTCAGTAGGGGTTCAGATGAGTTTACTTATCAGCCTTCCTTGTTAGTGTATATGCCCTAGAGGCCATTACTATATCATACTGGTTTGTATATTACTTAATGGAAACTTGGGATATTCACCTTGTATATACAATCTTGCTCAAAATAGTAGTATGCTACTTGGTTTGTTTCTACTTTAATGTGTACATGTGTTTATTTTGTGATATCACCTATACGCATTAGTGGAGCCCTTAGGATCTTTGCTTGATTACCAGCGTTGTGATGGCAGTCACACTAGTAGGGGCTGGGTAATCTATAAGCACATCCTTATGCAGGTCCCTAGTCGCAGGACTATCGAGACAGGGCATCGATACTCCGGAGTAGACTAGCGCATGCGCTTCTCATCTCAGTGTGGGAGACGGTCTGTCCCACAGCCGTCAGTACGTCGTACTTGAGATAGTATGCGGGTGCTCGTTAGGTTACGAGTACACTGGACAGGACTCGTCGGGAACTGACTAGTTGGTTTTATACCTATCGTCAGTTATCAGTTCCCAGGTGACATGAGTACAGCTTAGTCCGCTGACTTGACACTGGCACTTCGCCTCGAGTGTGTTTCCACTGTACTTTGATTACTACCCTACCACGGCTCAAAGGAGTCGTGCAAACAGGTGGTAGTTGGGTGCAGTCCCGAAGCACTTGGAGGCAGTGACAGTTAGACAGGATTCGTCTCTCCCGGTATTAGGGGTTGACATCACGCTGTGTCTAGGAGAGCCATTACATGAGTAGTCCCTGGCCAGGGCAAGCGAGATATACTGGTAGGCTTCCAATGTTATCTCAGGGTGTTTTGGGCTTCACTCCGACACGACTTGTACCGCTATTAGGGGACTGACGTTTACCGCCCCCTAGGCCCGACATGCGATGTATCAGACGAACAGACCGGACTGTACGGAGACTGTCACATTCAGACTCAGTAGGAGTTCAGATGGGGTTCACCTCGTCAGTCTTCTTATCGGCATCTACCTAGGGACCGTTACGCACAGCTAGTGCCTCTTGCGGTCTGTGGTTAAACCCACTGCCAGCATAGTGTCGAGTCTTTAGAGTCCCACACAGAGGGCTATTCGCCTCTGGACAAAACTGAGTAGAGGTCGCATGGTTTTGCGACAGGGTTCGTTCTCATCCGCGCACTTGTGCACGTTTGGAGTCCGGACGGATATTACTAGCGGGCTCTGGTTTGAGCCAGATACTGGTATATGTTTTTGGGGTTGCTTTTATCTCATAGTATTCATGTTCCTCGGAACAAGAATGCGGGTGTGTATGCACAATTGATTGAGGTGGAGGAAGAGGATTTTCATTAGGGTTTCGGAACGGGTGTGTATGCACAGTTGACAGTCGTCTTTTTCCAAACCCTAATGAATTTATGAATTATCAATTAATAATATTAATTAAATGAAATTGTATCATGGTTGAGTTTGTTGACTTGTTGACCAAGGTTGACTAGTTGACCATGGTTGAAAGTTTGACTATCATCATTACATTACAAAGATGCTCTTTGATTCTAGCAAAATTCATTTAATGAATGTGATGATAGTGGTCATTCCAAACCATCCATCAACTATTTCATTTTTATTATTATTGTTAATTTGATAATTCTTTTCTTTTTGTTATGGTTGTAAAAATAAAAAGCTCTCATTCTATCATAACACTTCTCTCTCCTCACTTCTTCTTCCTCCTCCTCTATTTCAAGGAGAATCCTTCTCATGTGTTGAGAATCCCTCTCCTTGAGAGAAAAACACCCCAAAGACACTATCTACTCTCTCTAGGGTTAGAGGTTTAGCAAGCCGAAGATTCTAGTTCTCTCAAAGTTCGAGAAAGAGCCCGAAGGTTGAACCCTCAGGTGGATCCATCTTTGACGGAAGAAGGCGACGAGGAAAGCACCATCAACCCCTACAAAGGTTTCAAGAAGAAGGAGTTCAAGTTAGGTATAACCTCTTTTGCTGAGTAGCTAACTCTCTTTAGCATGATAGCTAGTTTAGTTTAGAAAAGATCCCGACTTTGTTAGTCCATGTTGCCCTATGCGTTAAAAATTTGATTTTTATACCGTTTCCGCCTCCCCGCAAGAACCGGGGGTGGCAACGTGGACTTACAGTGGTATCAGAGACTAACTAAACATGTACTAGCTAGGTAGTGAAGTGTATCGAAGTTCGAAACGGAAAAATCGAAAAACCGAGTTTCAAAAACCCTAAGTTTCTGTCAAATTTTTTTCTGTTCAAAATAAAATTTGTCATACCCCAAAAATCATCTCAGGGTTTTTAGAAGAAAGCCACCAAAAACGAGCCAGTGACTCGACCAAAGAGCCGCATTTCCGCGGCAATAGCAAGTTATTGCCGCGCAACCGCGGCCGTCTTGGTGAGTCACTGGGTCGATTTTGGTGCAGTGTATTTCTGGCTTGGTTTTGTGATTTTTAAGATGGTTTGTATGTGCCCAGATTTTCCAGAATAGAAATTTATTTTTGGGGGCCTATAAATCAGTATTTTTTTTCCAAACTTCAATACACTTTGACTATGAAGGTTATATCTGTAATGTTTATATGTATTGAACGTCGGCTAATCGCTATATCTGTGTTTGATGAAGGTTTGTGTATATGAATGTGTTGGACTGTCGCGGGTGAATAGCCGGGATGGATGTGAGATGAGTGTTTCTTTTTCTTTCATTCATTGTAAAATGTAAATTGATATAATATTATTATTTGTATGGCCGCACAACCGGGTCGGGGTTGTAGCCGTCATTGTATAATTCTTTTTACTGTTTTTGCTTCTAGGATAGACCCATGGAGGGGTGCACAAACTACCGGGTATCTCGAAGTGTCGAGTGGCCTACTAACGGCGTTGAGGGAGGTTGCTCCACTTCGGGTGCTTGGCGGGTAGTTTGCCGCACCCGTAGGGGTCTTGGGTAGGGTATTGGCTATTCACCGCGACCGTGTAATCCGCTTTTCGTTGCAGGCTCGAAAGGATTGCGGATTCCTAGTATATCCAATGTATTCATCTGTGATCTGTAATGTCTATCATTACTATATATTTATAACTATTTAGGCGTTGCTTATGTTTTACAGCCGCGCTAGCCCAGCCCCCGCTCTGTCGTTAGTTAAGTAACCTAACGGGTGATGACGGGGCCCCGTGGCGAATGCGAATGGCATAAGCGTACGTCATATTTTGGTTGTTTTCTGCAATAGTAGGATTAAATGATGGGACGCATTAAAAGAACTAATGCAAGAATATCACGCATTAAAAGAACTAATGCAAGATAATAAACCAAGCTAAAGTCGTTGGAACACTTTCGAAAAAATCACTCGGTTCTTTTCAAAACTAACTTTTAAATGCGGAGATTAAGCCACTCCTTTTAAAAGCTATCTCGTTCCATCGATTATATCAAGCTCACTACGTTTACGGTTTTACCAAAACCATTCGTAGCCCTCCATCATTTCAGTTAAACATTCGGTAGTATTCAACTATGTATTTTGACCTCACGCCAAGGCATAGTGATTGGTAGCTACCGGATATTTATCTGTTGCATATATAGAATGCGTTGTTTTGGGACAGCCGTACTGCCATTTTGGCCTACGTCAAGGGTAAGTACGGATGGGTTCAAATCAACCGAGATAATGATGGGAAGAACTTGACATGTGACTTATGACATTTTGACCTCACGCCAAGGTCATAAGAGCATGGGGCAAAAATCACATCGGGAGTTTCATAAGTACTGAAACTTGCTAGATTTGCATACCATTTGGAGTGTGATGATTCTGGTAGGATTCCTTCAGTTTCATCACGCGATGATATTTGGATCCCGATCCTACTGTGAGTATATGCTACTCCTCGGGAAATTTCTCACTAAACGATCAATGCTATAAACCTAGTAGGTGCCTAAAAAGGTGTTAGCGGGGCTACGTCCCCAGGGAAAAGTGGTTCTTAAATTAAGGAACTTCGCGAAAGCGTTGGAAAACCTCCCTCGAAGTACCGACACTGGCCTGGCTGAACGGTTAAGCAAGTATTGTGCGGTGGGATTGATCCCGACTAATTCTTCCTTTATGGTTTGAGGAGAGATTTGAGAGACAGTGGGAGCCATCCTGTTTAGACAAATTAAAAACCATTCTAAACTTGCAAGAGCATCGTGCTGAGTGTTTCTTCTCTCTCTCCTAATTGCAGCGACCAATCAACATGACTGGACTTAAGTTACTCCTAGATAAAAACATACTGACAGGGCCAAACTACAAAGATTGGCTCAGGAATATCAAAATGGCAATCACTTACGACAAGCTGGGGTATCTTCTTACCACCAAAGCTCCCCCCGTCCGAGGTCCCATCTCCAGCGTCGCGGATAAGGAAATCCGTAAGACTTGGGAGATTGATTGCGCGAAGGCCAAGTGCCTCGTGCTTCCCTCTATGGACAACGAACATCAGAGGAGGCACGAGAATATGGACCTAGAATCCATATTTCTCCATACAAAAGAACTGTATGGAGAGCAGTCTCGTATCGCAAGATACGAAGTGTCGAAGAAGTTGTTTTCGGCAAGATTGGCCGTCGGATCATCGGTAGCGGAACACGTGCTTAAGATGATTGGCTACATTGAGGAGCTCGCAGAACTTGGGACCACGTTGGAGAGTGAGCTCTATACAGACTTGATTCTCCAGTCCCTTCCTTCCACTTACGCCCAGTTTATACTGAACTTCAACTTACAAGAAAAGGAAGTTGAACTTTCAGAACTCCTCAACATGCTGAGGAGCGCAGAGGGCACCCTACAGAAAGGTAGGGAAACACCCACTTTGTTTGTAAGAGGATCTTCTTCTTCTAGGTCCAAGGCGAAAGCCAAGGGAAAGAAGAAGAAAGCCCCCGCCAAACCAAGGGGCGGTGTTAGTAAAGTGGGTAAGAAGGGAAAGGAAAAAGCAACAAAGTTAGCGGGGAAGCTTGTGGGTAAAGAAGAATGCTTCTATTGTCATAAGAGTGGACACTGGAAGAAAGATTGCAGGGCTTGGAAGGCCAGGACACAGGAACTGAAGCAGGTTGCGGCTTCAGCTTCAGGTGTGTATGTTATTGAAAACCGTCTTTCGATAAACTATACTTCCTGGATATTGGATACCGGATCAGGATCTCATATCTGTAATTCTTTGCAGGTATTGAGAAACCGTAGGGTTTTGAAGGCAGGTGACATGACCCTCAGAGTTGCGAACGGAGCTAGCATGGATGCTAAAGCCGTGGGGGACTATCACCTGGGAATGTCAGATGGACATGTTTTGGTTTTGCGTAATTGCTTTTTTGTACCCAACGCAACTTGTAATATCATTTCTGTATCTTTGGTTTCAAAAGAAGGTTATGAATTTGCGTTTGTAAGTAATGTTGTAAACATTCACCTTAATCAAGTTCTGATTGGTTCAGGTACACTAAGCAATGGTATATACGTATTAAACCAATCACAGATTTTCAATGTCCAGAATACACACAAAAGAAAGTCTCCAGATATAAATCAGGGTTTCTTATGGCATTGTAGACTGGGTCACATCAATGAGAGAAGGTTGACGAAGTTACATACAGAAGGATATTTGAATCCATTAGAATATCAATCGTATGCCACTTGTCAATCCTGTCTCAAAGGAAAGATGACAAAGACTCTGTTCACTGGACACGGAGTAAGAGCGAGCGAGCTCTTGGGACTCGTACACAGCGACGTGTGGGTCCAATGTCTACACATGCGCAAAGCGGTTTTTCTTACTTCATTACTTTTACGGATGATTTTTCAAGATTCGGACATGTCTTCTTAATGAAACATAAATCCGAAGCCTTTGGAAAGTTCCAGGAATATAAGAATGAAGTAGAAAAACAAACCAGCAAAAGTATCAAGATTCTAAGATCGGATCGAGGTGGAGAATACTTAAGTGCCGAGTTCCTGAATTACTTAAAAGAGAATGGAATTCTCTCTCAGCTTACTCGTCCATACACTCCGCAACATAACGGTGTATCGGAGAGACGGAACCTCACCCTATTGGATATGGTGCGGTCCATGATGAGCAACGCTGAGTTACCGCGATCATTCTGGGGATATGCGCTAAAATCATACGCATACCTTTTGAACCGAGTTACCACTAAGACTGTGCCTACCACACAATATGAGTTATGGAGTGGGAAGAAACCCTATCTTCAATATCTGAAAATCTGGGGATGTCCAGCTTTTGTCAAAAAGCAGCATGCAGACAAACTCGAGGCACGCTCAGTACTGTGCAAGTTTGTGGGATACCCAAAGGACACCATGGGTATCTTTTCTACCACGCAGAGGAACAAAAAGTCCTTGTTTCTCGTAATGCCCACTTTCTAGAACACCAGTTCTTGGAAAAGGAAATTAGTGGGAGTGCAGTAGAACTGGAAGAAATTCCAGAACCACAAACTATTACTGAAAGCTTAGTGGAACCAGAGGGGTCAAAAGAACATGACATTCCTACGCCGCTCCGCAGGAGTAGTAGGCAGTCTCATCCGCCCGAGAGATACTACGGTTTTCTCATAGACGGGGATAGAGAGGATTGCATCATAGATTATGATGAGCCTACTAGCTTCCAGCAGACCGTTCAGAGCGTTGACTCGGTAAAATGGCTGGATGCAATGCGGACAGAAATGGAGTCCATGTACACCAACAAGGTATGGACGTTGGACATTGCTCCAGACGGGGTAAAACCCGTAGGATGCAAGTGGATCTTCAAAAGGAAGATTGGTGTAGATGGACAGGTTGAGACCTATAAAGCTAGACTTGTTGCAAAAGGTTTTCGTCAAAGACTTGGTTTGGACTATGACGAAACCTTTTCTCCAGTGGCTATGCTGAAATCCATTCGGATCCTTCTTGCCATTGCTGCCTTCCACGATTATGAGATTTGGCAGATGGACGTAAAAACCGCTTTTCTAAATGGAAATTTAGAGGGGTGTGTCTATATGGATCAGCCAGAGGGTTTCATTCAGAGTGGGAGCAGCGGAAAGGTGTGCAAGTTGCTTAAGTCCATCTATGGACTAAAGCAGGCATCGCGGAGTTGGAACATCTGCTTTGATGAGACGGTCAAAGAATTTGGCTTCATCAAAAATCCAGATGAACCATGCATCTATAGTAGATTTGTAGCGAGAACTGTAGTATTCCTCGTTTTATACGTGGATGACATTCTCTTAATAGGAAATGACATTCCTATGCTACAATCTGTCAAGGGATTCTTGTCACACAGGTTCTCCATGAAAGACCTGGGTGATGCCTCATACATCCTGGGGATCCGGATCCATCATGATAGATCCAAGAGGATATTAGGACTTTCACAGTCCAGGTACATCGACACTATACTGAAGAGATTTAGTATGGAAGATTCCAAGCGCGGTAACCTACCGGCTTGTCACGAGATCATCCTCTCTAAAGAGATGTCTCCCAAGACTGATTTGGAGAGGGATCGCATGTCTACTATACCCTACGCTTCTGCGGTAGGCTCTATAATGTATGCGATGTTGTGTACCAGACCGGATGTAGCTTATGCACTGAGTGTAGTAAGCCGGTATCAGTCAAACCCTGGGGAGAAGCACTGGATAGCGGTAAAGAACATTCTCAAGTACCTGAGAAGGACTAAGGAGATGTTCTTGGTGTATGGCGGAAAAGACCTCCAGATCGAGGCCTTTGCTGACTCCAGCTTCCAGAGTGACAAGGATGATTCCAAGTCCATGTCGGGTTTTGTCTTTACCCTCAATGGAGGGGCGGTGTGTTGGAAGAGTTCCAAACAGGAACCGTTGCAGACTCGACGATGGAAGCGGAATACATCGCTGCATCTGATGCCGCAAAAGAAGCTGTCTGGATGAGGAAGTTCTTGAAAGAACTTCAGGTGGTTCTGTCCATTGTTGACCCAATACCTTTGTATTGCGACAACAACGGGGCTATAGCTTTAGCGAAGGAACCCAGGTCCCATCAGAGATCCAGACACATCTTGAGGCGGTATCACCTGATCAGGGAGATCGTGGATCGCCAGGAGATCGAGGTTCGGAGGGTTGCTTCGGAAGAAAACACTGCAGATCCATTCACCAAGGCCTTGCCCCAGACTCAGTTCGAGCGGCTGATCGAGATGATAGGTCTTCGATACGCCAGTACATGGCCTTAGTGCAAGTGGGAGATTGTTAGTGTATATGCCCTAGAGGCCATTACTGTATCATACTGGTTTGTATATTACTTAATGGAAGCTTGGGATATTCACCTTGTATATACAATCTTGCTCAAAATAGCAGTATGCTACTTGGTTTGTTTCTACTTCAATATGTACATGTGTTTATTTCGTGATATCACCTATACGCATTAGTGGAGCCCTTAGGATCTTTGCTTGATTACCAGCGTTGTGATGGCAGTCACACTAGTGGGGGCTGGGTAATCTATAAACACATCCTTATGCAGGTCCCTAGTCGCAGGACTATCGAGACAGGGCATCGATACTCCGGAGTAGACTAGCGCATGCGCTTCTCATCCCAGTGTGGGAGACGGTCTGTCCCACAGCCGTCAGTACGTCGTACTTGAGATAGTATGCGGGTGCTCGTTAGGTTACGAGTACACTGGACAGGACTCGTCGGGAACTGACTAGTTGGTTTTATACCTATCGTCAGTTATCAGTTCCCAGGTGACATGAGTACAGCTTAGTCCGCTGACTTGACACTGGCACTTCGCCTCGAGTGTGTTCCCACTGTACTTTGATTACTACCCTACCACGGCTCAAAGGAGTCGTGCAAACAGGTGGTAGTTGGGTGCAGTCCCGAACCACTTGGAGGCAGTGGCGGTTAGACAGGATTCATCTCTCCCGGTATTAGGGGTTGACATCGCGCTGTGTCTAGGAGAGCCATTACACGAGTAGTCCCTGGCCAGGGCAAGCGAGATATACTGGTAGGCTTCCAGTGTTATCTCAGGGTGTTTTAGGCTTCACTCCGACACGACTTGTACCGCTATTAGGGGACTGACGTTTACCGCCCCCTAGGCCCGACATGCGATGTATCAGACGAACAGACCGGACTGTACGGAGACTGTCACATTCAGACTCAGTAGGAGTTCAGATGGGGTTCACCTCGTCAGTCTTCTTATCGGCATCTACCTAGGGACCGTTACGCACAGCTAGTGCCGCTTGCGGTCTGTGGTTAAACCCACTGCCAGCGTAGTGTCGAGTCTTTAGAGTCCCACACAGAGGGCTATTCGCCTCTGGGCAAAACTGAGTAGAGGTCGCATGGTTTTGCGACCGGGTTCGTTCTCATCCGCGCACTTGTGCACGTTTGGAGTCCGGACGGATATTACTAGCGGGCTCTGGTTTGAGCCAGATACTGGTATATGTTTTTGGGGTTGCTTTTATCTTATAGTATTCATGTTCCTCGGAACAAGAATGCGGGTGTGTATGCACAATTGATTGAGGCGGAGGAAGAGGATTTTCATTAGGGTTTCGGAACAGGTGTGTATGCACGGTTGACAGTCGTCTTTTTCCAAACCCTAATGAATTTATGAATTATCAATTAATTATATTAATTAAATGAAATTGTGTCATGGTTGAGTTTGTTGACTTGTTGACCAAGGTTGACTAGTTGACCATGGTTGAAAGTTTGACCATCATCATTACATTACAAAGATGCTCTTTGATTCTAGCAAAATTTATTTAATGAATGTGATAATAGTGGTCATTCCAAACCATCCATCAACTATTTCATTTTTATTATTATTTTTAATTTGATAATTCTTTTCTTTTTGTTATAGTTGTAAAAATAAAAAGCTCTCATTCTATCATAACACTTCTCTCTCCTCACTTCTTCTTCCTCCTTCTCTAGTTCAAGGAGAATCCTTCTCATGTGTTGAGAATCCCTCTCCTTGAGAGAAAAACACCCCAAAGACACTCTCTACTCTCTCTAGGGTTAGAGGTTTAGCAAGCCGAAGATTCTAGTTCTCTCAAAGTTCGAGAAAGAGCCCGAAGGTTGAACCCTCAGGTGGATCCATCTTTGACGGAAGAAGGCGACGAGGAAAGCACCATCAACCCCTACAAAGGTTTCAAGAAGAAGGAGTTCAAGTTAGGTATAACCTCTTTTGCTGAGCAGCTAACTCTCTTTAGCATGATAGCTAGTTTAGTTTAGAAAATATCCTGACTTTCTTAGTCCATGTTGCCCTATGCGCTAAAAATTTGAATTTTATATCGTTTCCGCCTCCCCGCAAGAACCGGGGGTGGCAATGTGGACTTACATTCCTTTCGAACAATACCCGGGTAGTCGTTACATACAGCTAGTGCCGCTGACGTGTTTGTGGTTAAACCTACTGTCAGCATATTGACGAGTCTTTAGAGTCCCACACAGAGGGTTTTCCTGGTTCTGGAGAAACAATATAGTATTCGTATTGGATAGTGCAGGGTTCCGATCGATTGATTGTACTATATACCTGGACTTTCGATCGGATAGTTGATAATACTATCCGTCTCGGGTTTGAGATGGATTATTAAATTATATATTGATTTAATAATTTAATTATATGTATTTTGATATGTATATTCTAGTATTATGTTCTTTGTGTTATTCTATCTTTTCGAGTATTCGTATTTCGGTACGAATACAGGTATGTATATGCAGTAGAGTGTAATCCATATTTTTTATAGATACCATTCTAGAAGGTGGACACCTCATCCACCTCATTATCCATTTATTATAAATGGATAATGAGGTGGAAAAGGAAAAAGGAGAGTATGGTGAGAACCATGCTTAAATAGTGTTGACAAATGAATTGTTAATTCATCTGTGCTCACTATTCAAGTATGGTTACATATTGTTTAATTGAAAAATGTGTTTTATAAAACCATACCATATGTTATGTTTTCTTACTTGATGAAAATTGTTGGATGGTTCGTTTTGGAGATGGCTTTCTCACACTCACCATCATGCTTCACTCTCCTCTTGAGTTTCTTGAGTTTCTCCACCTTCATACTCAACCTCCTCTCTACAATCTCATGAGTTGAGAATCAAGAGATGAGATGAGATGGATAAACACTTAGATCACTCACTACATTCTAGGCATTCTAGATTAGCAACCTAGAATTCCTAGTTGCTTCACTTACTTTTGATGTGAAGATAGAGCCATCAGTTACATCACTCGGGTGGATCATTTTCGACGAAGGAAGACCAGCGGCCAAGTTCAATCAAGCATGCCTCAAGGAGCTAAGGAAGATGATGGAAAACCGAAGGACTTTGTTCGTTCGGTATAACATTTCTAACCTTGTAGTTTAGCTCTTATAGTTTGCTAGTAGGCGGGTTCTCGTTAGCGCCAAGTTTTTTAACGCCAATTTTTGTTCCGCATCAGCCACGGAAGATGGCCAGGGCGCTATCGTAACCCAACATATCCCACACGGCAGCACTTCCAAGCTCAAAAGTCCCGCTGGACGGGTAGGAAACTCCCAAAATAAATCAAATCACCGGTCAACCAATGAACTCCCAGGAGAAATCAAGCTCCACTTTGGAAACAAATCAAATCCCAACACCGCAAGAAGCGGAGCAAGTCAACTTCAACCCCGATACCACTGAAAGAGGAGAAAGTCAAATCAAATCTCGACTTAGCAAAGGGCAGAGCAAGTCAACTTCAACCCCGACACTGCAGAAAGTGGAGTAAGTCAAATGAAATCCCGACATCGCATGAAGCGGGGCAAGTCAAATCAAGCACTGACCGTCCAATTCGCAAAAATGGCAGCACCGACTGTCCAAATCGTAAAGTTGGCAGAACCGACCGTCCAAGCCACAAAAATGGTAGCACTGACCATCCAAGTCGCTAAAAGGGCAGCACTGACCCTCCATAGGGAATCAAACCAAATCAATCTCCATATAAAACAAGATCCATCAATTTCATGCATACAACCTATACACGCGATGTGCATTTGTTGATGGGGGCACTTTGTTGGGGTCAAAAATTACACCTAGATTGACTAAGTCAAAATCAGTCAACCCCAAGCAAGCGAGCCCAAGCCCAAGTCAAGACCGAATATGGAAGTGGCCGGCTCCTTTCTAAAAAGGAGGCGATAAATTAGTTTAAATGCAAACTTTTAGAAATAAATGTATGAAAAATGGGCAAAAAACCAAAATTTTGTAAACCCTATGGGTTATGTCCAAAAAGAAATAAGCACATAAGGCATAAGGTGCCACAAGTGCCATTTGGAAAAACCCAAGGGGCAATATGTAAAGTGTAGCCTATAAAAGGAGTATATGATGAGAAAATCAATAAAAACTTTCATTCTCTCATAATTTCTAGGGTTCCGTGTTTCCTTCTCCTTCCTCAAAGCTTTAAACCTCCTTTTTTTTTTGAATTAAATCAAGAGTTAAACTATTTTTTCCCAAAAATAAATAATTTTCACCATAAAACCCTTGATGGGAAGCTCATATCTCTCATTAAATCCCTAAAAGGGGGATTTTTTTTTATCTCACCACCCCTTTTCTCCAAGATTCAACAAAAAAATAGATGGAAGAAGGAACCCATCGCAAAAGAACCTATCTTAGGGAAGTCTAAACTTTGAAGAGGAAAAAAAGGGATCTCCTTTCACCATCTAAGATCTAAACCCTTTGGGAGTTTAACTCCAAATCAATTTTTGAGTCCAAGATCCAAATTCTCAAAAGATTTTACCAAATCAATCATTGAGTAGCTCAACTCAAAATAAAAATACTTCTTTTTTTTAGAAGTTTAACTTTAAATTCTCTCAAGAGTTAAACTCCCAGTCTAGGGGCTAAGCCCCTTGACCCACATGCGTCCATGCGCCAGACACATGACCCACTGGTGTCCAGCACCCATGCGCCCAGCCACGTGCCATTTCATGCATCCTTAGGACTCTCCTCACCCCTCCTTTTTTAAACATTCCACAATAAAAATACTTCTCCCGTGAGAAAAATTTTCCAACGGGATGCAACCCAGCATCCCGCAAGGGGGCTGTTAGCCCCTAAACCCTGAGCCCGCTATCCGGGTAGCAGGACCCCCCGTAAACTCTGTGAGGCCCCCGATACATCCAAGACCGCTTCAAACCACAACACACATACACTGCACATTGATTTCGCATGACACGTTTTACCCGTCAATCGGAGGTTCTCTCACTCCAAAAGCGAGGGGTAATTAACGGCAGCTTAGTCCGCAGCTGCTGGAGATTCGGATCCTCACAATCAATAAACCCTGGCCTAGCTTAGGCAGGGGGAATCTGTAATACGCCTGACAAGCGACACGCATTTCTATCTCAATATGGTGATGGAAAACGCTCTACACTGGGCAGGGAGTTGAATTCCCGAGAAAGGTTGGAGTTAAATTACTAGAAAAATAGGGATTTTACTTAGAGTTAAACTCCCAAAAGATTTTTTATTTGGAGTTAAATTCCTAAAGAACTTTTATTTGAAGTTAAACTCTAAAAAGATTTATTTGTTTGGGAGTTAAACTCCAAAAAGATTTTTTTTTGGAATTAAACTCCTAAAATATTTTTGAGAGGAAAACCAAAGAAAGACCTTTCTTAAAACTTCAAGATCTAAATCATAGATCTTGGATGATGAAAGGGGACCCTTTGCTTCTCTTTTGAGGCTTGGATCCTCCCAAAAATGTAACTTTTGGGTCTCTTCCTTCCTCCTCTCTTTTTCTTGGAATTTAGAAGAAATGGTGGTGAGATTTAAAATCTCTCCTTTTAGAGATTTGATGGGAGATTTGGACTCCCCTACAAAGGTTTTATAGTGAAAAATTATTTCTTTTTGGGAAAAGATGAGTTAAACTCTTAATTTAATTCAAAAGGTGTAACGACTCTGAAATCCCTGCACAAATGCAACTTGTTCAGAAAGGGTATTTCAGCCTAATTAGGAGTTATAAGTTAATTTTGTTCAATAAAAATAAGAAACAACTTGTAACTCACTGATTAAACATCTACACTGCGGTGCCATAGCATGCGTGTTCGAATCCCATCAGTCCTAATTATTTTTATATTTTTCTTTTTAACTTTTCGAAAGCCCAAGAGTTGCACGTATAATACACGGAGAATCGAAAAGTTTCAAAAAAATTAAACAGGATAAATGAGGAGTTGAGACCGATTAACACACATGGCACAAAACTCGAGATGCATGGGCCCTATCCGACCGCCCGTTTTAACCTTTGGGCCGCCATCGGCAGTTAATATGGCTCTAAATCACTCTGTGCTTTGCCGGTGCACCCCTTTAGCTCCCCTCTAATCTATTTTCTTGTTTAATTTCTCTGCAATAAGGTAATTGCAAGACCCAAAGACACTAGCCCACCCATTATCTCAAAACCATTAAACAGAGAGCAGTCTGCCCCTTCATTTGCCTATTTACACTCTCTTTACTCTAATTTTAATTCTTTTTAATTCACCCTATAACTATATTCATCCCTATAAATACCATACAATTCCCTAGCTTTCCCCTATTCTGAAATTTCTCAAAAATTCTCTAAGTTCAAGAAGGGTTAAGGCTAGTCAAATGGAGTTAGCAATCTAAGTTCACTCCGTTGAAGCCCGGAGCCATTCCCAACGATACTGCGACGCCATGAAGACTTCCTCTCGTTCCCTTACTCATTTCTCAATGCTCTAAAACTGTAAGCCTCTATTTCTCTCTTTCATTTCGACTCAAACCGTTTTCTAAAATATCATATCAACAAAGTGGAGTTAACTTTAAAAAATATTTTTATCATCTTTGATAGGTCAATATGTCACATAAATACCACAATATCACTTCAAAATATTGTTCACATTTTAACATTTTGATGTAATTAAAATTTCATACGAAATAAACATAAAACAAATTTTTTCACATAAGTATCATGAACTTTAAAATTAACTTTTATTGGTATTCAGAAATATATACCTCTAAAAAACTCACGGGGTAATGACCTATCCCATCACATACACTATGGCTTCATAGCACAGTATGCCAGGTTACAAGTTTAGCCAAAATGAAACAATTACATTAAAATACCATTACTTTTATAAAAAGTGTTTTTTATCGATATTTTTAATCCTTTGCAATTGCACCTCTACAACCCTTTTAGGGAACTCATTTATGGATGGTGCGGGTTATCGCACGTCTTGGGATGGTAGAGTGAGATACAGAACTTTTTACGGAGAATTCGGTCTCGAAAGGAAATAAAATACGGTTTAAAAAATACATCTTTTTAAAAGAAATTAAACTTTGGAAAATTTATATAAAATTATGAATCCGTATTTTCAATGAAAATAAATTGTGAAAAATATATTTTTAAATGAAAATTAAAATTTTAATAAAATACTCTAATGTTTCCAAAAGTGTAGTTTTCATAAAAATATCATAAACTTTTAAAACTAGGTTTTTATCACTAAAATACTATCTAAACTAAAATATATTTTTATAAAACTTTTAATATTGTAAATCACCCTTGAGATTTATTTTAAAAAATATTAAAACATTTTTTTCATAAAACCTCCTCGAGAAATGTAAATACATAATAAACAAACTTGAATAAATCTTTAAGGACTCTAATTTAATATAGTTTTAAGCGATATCATTTTTCTTGAGCCTCAAGCAGCCGGAGAAAGTGAATGCTTGTCTATCCATGTTAGATAATATTGCAAATTAACTGAGTTATCAATCGCAACCGTCTTGAAAAAAACACAAATTCTGTCGTCCATGTGCAGTGGTTGTCCAATTATTTCTGAACTTAAGATTTTCAAAGTTAAATCTAGTAATATGAAATGTTTATAATTCGAATCCAAACTCGAACCTAACTTGAATTTAAATTCGAACTCTAATCCAAACTTGAACGTAAAATCGAACTCATTCTACTCGAACTAACTTAACTCAATCCTAGATTGTAATTGACATGACTCGCATTTTACTTGGCTCACTCGACTACATTATTCACTTTTGCAATCTATAGTTTCGATCAAGATATGTTATAATCGACCAAGCAAATCAACTAAGGATATCTAACAGTTACAATATATATTACTCGAGGTGTATGAGATAGTTTCAGGTGTAAATCCAACGGAACTTCAGGAGTGTCGTATTAACCTACTCGAATTCTATTTACTCGAATCTTAGTCGGGTTGATTTCTTCACAGCTTGGAGATCCAATACTAACACATGAAATTGGACCGTGTTTCCTTACTCCTGGGGCCCCACTCTTGAGCTCGTGAATATATCTACGGTTGCGTTAATATTCACACTTGGAACTTAATTTTAATATAGTAACCATATAGAGACCTATAATACATATACCCATGTTCGTATACTCTTACTCGACATATACATTATTTCATGATTATTCTATACTTGTCACTTTCACTTTTACTCTATGTTTGGGACATACCGAGCGCTAATTCACTGACAGGCATTCCACCCACTTTTCTTTCAGTTTATGTATGTCAGTCACATGTTTAGACATTTCTGTTATTGTATTTGTAAGGTTCTTAGGCACTAGAACAAGGTTTTACAAGGCATCAAACATGCCTTATTAAAACTTTTCAAAGTGCCAAACAACCTAAGTAAAGATCTTTACCAGAGAATTAGGCTTAGAAACAATAAGTAAACTCTTTATTACTAAGTGATTAGGGATTACAACCTTTGTAGTCCTCTCCTTCACTTCTAAAGCTCCGAGTTGAGGTCCCTTCGCTGCGATCCTCAAGCTCCTGGACTCTAGAGAGGCTCCATAAGGTGAATGATCCATGCTAGGTTGAAGTCTTCACAATCCAAGATGATTCACCTTGAGGAATCACAAACCCAAGCTATCTCTTCACTAATTATGGATTAGTAAAGCTAGCACACTAATCTATATGGCTAGTATAGAAGAGGATGATGAAGTAGGAATTTTGTTCACTTTAGTATTTTAATTCTCATTATTTTTCATCACATGAAGAAAATCAAGAGAGCAAAATCAATGAAGAAGAAGAAGAAGAAGCTCAAGTGAGAATGAATTGTGATGAGATTAGAAATGCAACCATGGGTGAGTGTGTGTCTCACTAACTCTTATAGAGATTAAACCATAAGTTAATCGATAAGGGTTAGGTTAATAAATATCTTAGGTAAAACAAAAATAGTGGACTTTGTCAATGCATCTACAAGCTTCCACAAGCTTCATGAATTTGTCCAAAATCCGCATTTGTCCAAAATCCACCTCATTTTTGAATTACCTTAAATAAATATAAACCCACAATTATTAATAGCATGGTGTATGTCTCATACACCCTAGTTGTATGTATAACCTAGCATGTCACAATATTATATATCACATATATAATATTAATTATATCAAAGGAAAAGAATACATTAAACATATATTGCATATATGTTAAATGTATCCAAATGTGAGAAAATGAAATACTTAAGTGAGCATATATATTAGTTAATGTAATTTAATATATCAAATATATATAATTATACATTAAATTATTAAATCAATACTTGATTTAACAATCCAGCTATATTGCATATAACCGACCAATATAACATGTATCTTTTTATCGAATTGACACTTGATCCGATAACTTGGTTATATCACATGTAACCGGCCGATATCATATATCGCGAGAATAGAATACGGTATCACATATCGTATTAATCTCGGTCCCGCATATATCACATATGTGCTCCTACTCCGTTTCTCCTGAGCTAGGAAACCTCTATGTAGAACTCTAAAGACCCATCTATACGCCGGCAGTAGGTGATGATCATATCAAACACCCGCAAGTTGTAAGCGGTCAGCTAAACGTAACAGCCACCCGGGTATTGAGCGATCAGAATATCAACAAGCAAGCCTGTACACACCCCTGCGAATCCAATCAGTAACACTCCCGTACAGTCCGGTCTCTTCGTCTGATATGTCGCATATCCAGTCTAGGGGTGGTAAACGTCAGACTCCAATAACCGATAAGTCGTGTCGATTTGAGGCACATAACGGGTCGAGAAACTACTGATAACACTTACCAGTACATATCCATATCAGCCCTGGCCAGGGACTTCCAGTTATAGCCAATCGAACATAGCACAACATCAACCCCAAATACCGGGAAAGATGAAACCCCTCCTATCGCTCATTGCATCCATGTGATTCGGGACTGTACCCAAAAGCCACCGTTTTGCACATTCTCATGAACGTAGTAAGGTGGAAATCAAAGCACGGTGGGAATCACACAAGACTCTAAGACGATCTTGGGTCTACAGACTAACCTGTACCAGTGTCACTAGAGAACTGCTATCTGACGATAGGTATAATACCAGCTAGGAGTTCTCGGTGAGTCCGTTCAGTGTACCCAATCTCCACTGAGCACCCATACACCATCTTTGATGTCAAACACCGATGGATATGGGATCATCCATCGCCCGTCATATGGGTCAGGATGCGTATACGCTAGTCTACTCTAGAGTATCGATACCCTGTCTCGATACACCTTCGACTAGGAATAGTTATAGGATATACTCTTGGACTACCCTGGCCCCACTAGTATGTTCTGCATCATAGTCCTAATAGTCGAGTACATATCCTAAGGGCTTTATCAACATGTGGGAGAAAGACAGTAAACCAATACAAGTCAACATGTTTAGATAAAGTGAAACCAGATAGCATACTATCATATCGAGCAAGAAAGTCATCTCTATATATATTCAAGCATCCAGTATAATATATATCATATGTACAACAATGGCCTCTAAGGCATATACATAACTAACAGTATTTACTTTTCAGTTAAACTCTTGTATCTGTAAATATTTCAAGTTTGAATGTAAATAAAGATATTTGCTGAAAATGTTTACAATCTCCATTTATTCTTACACTGTGTATTATTATTTCAATACTCTTAGTATATTTATTTAGGAAATGACCATCTCTGGATAAATATACCGTAAGTTTGTCATTTCACCGTTTACGTCTACTGGGAAGTGGGGCGTAACAAAAGGAAAAAGAAGAAGGTTTAAAAGCTTGAAGAAAAAGGTGGCACAGAACCCTAGATTGATATAGGAATAATCTTATTTGTTATCATGATACATTATATAGGCCTTGCACTTTACATATAGCCCCTTTGGCTTTATAAAATGGCACATGTGCTTTCCCATATCATGTGCTCTTTTCTTTTTTTGCACATAAGTCAAGCGTCTTTTACATAATTTGGGTTTTTTTGTCTATTTTTATTATATTTATTCATAGAAGTTACATTAAGCCTATTTATTACTTTAACAATTATTCTTTTGACATTGGGGCCGGGCACTTTATGTGTCACGTCCCGCTTCCCAGTGTACGGGCAAGGAGACGCGGCAGACCCGCTACGTATTTACTCAGAAGTAAACACGCTAAGTGTATCTAAGCAATATAAAGTAAAATGTACATAAGAAATAACAAAAGATATAATTAAACATCAACTTTTTATTGATTACAAATTCTTATACAAGTACAACTGGAATGTAAATACAGAAATAGAAAGCAATGGCTAAACAATGACATAACTAAAATGAAAAGTAAGTACAAGCGTCTACAGCTCTGAAGCTTTTTCAAACTACTCCAAGTCTTCGGTGCTGGGCTCGATTTCTAGTGGGTCCGATACACCTGACAACATTCCAAAGAAAGAAGAAACGAACTGTCTTCAGTGAACAATCGCTCGGTAAGTCCCAAAAAAAGAAGGAGAAGAATAGACAGAAGGAGAGTATAATTATTTAATGTTTTATTATATTATTAACGCTGTTGTTTATAGCTTGTTACAGAAAATGTCAGCGTATACGAGAGGAGTCCCACTATTCCGGAGACTAAGGTATACGGAGCATAAGGAACCGTTCAGCCACGGTACAACGGCAATAGATATTCAGGTTAGATGTATTATGGTTACAGTCTTATGCAACTTTTAACACCTTCCATACCAATTTACCGCTTATAAACCCCGCGATATCTTTTATATTGGTTGAATTGTATTCTGTTGTCTTGTATTATAAATTGTATATGGATGACTTGCCGAAACCATGATATCAGTAAATAGAACAGATATAATGGATGGACATGTAGATGGAATATATTTATGGTTCGATTCGGTCGATATAGATTGATATAGATTGAATAGACGGATTCATATTGAATTGTAGATTTACATTTGAATCATATGCAAGTCAGATTGATTAGATTGAGATTCAGTCTGAGTCAGAGAAATTGAAAAGAAATTGAGGTCCTGAATTAGTTTTGATGTTATCGATAACTGCTGCTCATGGACAGCAGGATTTGTGTCATTTTCAAAGACAATTACCGTGTTGATAACACCGTTATTTATATTTTCTACCTTAGATAGGCAAGCAAACATATTCTCCGGCTCCCTGATGCTCAAGAGAACAGGTCCTGCTTAAACATATATTTACTAGGGTCCTTATTGTAATTTATATAACTTAAGCGGGTTCTATTTAAAAATAGTTTTGGTATAATTTTAAAATACACCTCAAGTATTTAATTATCGTCTTTAGGGTTTTCATAGATGTAAATTTTAAAAGTGAATTATTTTCCAGTTGATATAAACCTAGTGTTATTTATCCATTGTATTTTACAGTAATAAAGAAGTTGTTTTGAATTGTGATGGTAGTTTCATATAATTGGTGATTCTTTTCTTTTGATTTTGGAAACATGGAATATTTTATATCTTAAAAATAGGTATCTTGATAATTTTTTACATATATAATTATTTATAAAAATATAATTTTATTATTTTCTAGAAATCTCATTTTTCTTAAATTATAATAATAATTCCATTGGAATCCGAATGCTCCTTGCGGAGGTCTGAATTCTGCCCTAGTAGATCTGAGGACGTGTGATAATCCACACCATCCCAATCGGATTTCCCTAAATGTGGGTTGTAAGGACGAGAATTGTCTGGAATTAGTTACAACATTTTAAAGAAATACGGGTGTAGTAATTTAGGGTATTTTAATGTGACATGTAAATTTCCCACAAATATTGTCTAAGAGTAATATCGTGCTATGTCATGAATGCGTGTTGTGAGAAGATAGGTCATTATCTCGTGAGTTTTCTAAAGGTAATATATTTAGAACGAATAAACAATGTTGAAAGTAAACATGAGGGTATTTTAATATAAAAATGAAATAGAAGTTGTTATGATTATTATTTTGAGATAAAACTAATTCTAATATTTTTTATTTGTGTTTGTTAAATATTATGAGAGAATTTGGAATTTTATTATTTAAGAAAAAAATGAAATTTTTTTAAAAGAAAAACGGATCGAAAGTCGGAATAACTCCTCTTCCGATGAGTTTTGAAAAATAGAAGTTTTAGAATAGGGATGGAGAAGGGAATAGAGACTTACTGGCTATTAAGAAAGAGGGATAAAGGAGAAAGCTCTCGGAACCGTCGGGGCGGCGTTTCGTCACCGGAATCTCCCCGAAACGTCGTCGGAACTTCGTCTCTTACTATCTCCACTTGTACAACTTTTTGGCTTAGAAAATTTAGAGAGTTTTGACAATGGATTTCAAAATAGAGAGGGCTATGATTTCGCGAGTGTGACGAGACGGAAAAATGAAGTAACGAAGAGAAAGATGAAGAGAGTGGGGGTGTTTAAATAGTATTTGGATTTGATTTTTATAATAATAATTAATATATATTATATAAAGAGGAAGTGAGAGCTGGGTGTGAGTTGTAAAGAAAAAAGTGTGGGTTGTAAAGAGAGAGAACATGAGAGTTGTGGGTTGGAAGATTATTTAAAAAAAAAAATATATATATATAATAATAATAATAATAATAATAATAATAATAATAATAATAATAATAATAAAAGGAGAGAGAGAGTGATCGTAAGGAGAGGAGGGAGGTGAGAATAAGGAACGGGAGTGTTGAAATTTTTAGAATTGGTTTGAAAATATAATAATATATAAACTTGAGTTTTAAGGCTAATACAAAAATACTTCGAAAAATACCCGGCTTGTGTCTAAATATCTAGTTTTAAAATATGGAGAATATACGTATAAGTTAAAACCATAATTCGATATCTGGTTAATAAAAATGTATACCCTCAAGAACGGATGCACGTAAAATGCACGTAGCAATTCAAGCAAATTCGTGCAATAAATATGAAGTGAACACGATGTACGGATGCAACCATAGGGTCTAGGGTATGATGTAAGCCATGTGTTGGTGTCGTTCCATATATCTTAGTACACACGTTTGATTAATCTGATTTTTCATTTTACGTGCAGTGCACGTGCAAACTTTTAGGCTTCTAAAAGTTTAAAAGAAAAATCAACAAAAATAATATGTGGCTGGAGGATTTGAACACAGGTGTTATGTCTCAGCAGTACAAGACTTTATCAGTGAGCTACAAGCTCTTTCTTACTGTTCAAAAGCAAATTTAATTTATAACTTGTGCTCAGGCTTAAGTATTCTTTTTTGTATTTTTTAAAAAAAATTGTTCAGAAAGGTTAGAGTTGTTACATTCTACCCTCGTTACAAAAATTTCCTCCTCGGAATTTACAATTATTAAGGACTAATTTGCAAACAAGTGAGGGTTTATTGCACGCATGTCATGTTCTCTTTCCCACGTTGATTCTTCTGGTGTGTCTTTTCTCCATATCACTCGAACCAAATTTACTTCTTTGTTCCAAAGTGACTTCACTTTTCTGTCCAGAATTTCAACGGGTTGTTACTCACAAGATAGATCCGTCTGTATAGTGAGCTCAGAGTGATCAAGAATATGACTGGGGTCACTCACATACCTTCTGAGTTGGGATATATGGAATACATTATGCACTCCTTCTAATGAGGGTGGAAGTACCAAAAGATATGTCATTTCTCTGACTCGTTCGAGTATGTCGAACGGTCCAATATATCTCAGACTTAATTTACCCATTCTTCCAAAACGAATCACTCCATGGTTTGGAGAAATCAAAGACATGTTCTCCCGGTTGGAACTCTAAGTGAAGGCGCTTTGCATCATCCCAGTGATTCTGTCGGTCTTGGGCTATGCGCATTCTTTCCTTGATGGTGCGGACCACATCTACAATTGTCACTATCATCTCAGGTCCAAAGAGTTATTTATCTCCGATGTCGTCCCAACTTTATGACAATCGACACTTTCTTCCATAGAGCACTGCAAAGGGTGGCATTCGAATACTTGCTTGGCAGCTGTTATTGTATGAGAAATCCACAAGATGTAGGTGATCTTCCCATGATCCTCCAAAATTTAACGTACACGCTCTTAGCATGTCTTCAAGGATCTGAATAGTTCACTCACACTGTCCATCTGTTTTTGGATGATAAGTTGTGCTAAAGTTCAAACTTGTTCACAAGCTAGCTTGCAGACTGTGCCAAAACTGTGATCGGAATCTAATGTCACGATCGGAGACAATGCAAACCGATACTCCATGTAATCTCCCGATTTCCTTCATGTATTTCTTTGCTAGTGTCTCGGTAGATTGGCCAACTCAAAATGAGATGAAGTGAGCTGATTTTGTGAGTCGGTCCACAATAACCCATACCGCATCGTTACCTATGCTGCGAGAAAGTGCAGTCACGAAATCCATAGTGATGTGTTGCCACTTCCATTCTGGAATTGGTAACGGTTGAAATAAACTAGTTGTCATGTGATGTTCAGCCTTTACTTGCTGACATATCAAGCATTTAGCGATACTTCTGGCTACTTCACGCTTCATTCCATACCACCGGTAATTTTGACGTAGATCTTTTTACATCTTTCATTAACTCTTTCCGAACATGACCTTTTAGTACACATAGCCTGCTGCCGTATCTCAAAGATCCATCTTCATAGATGATGAAGTCTGTTCTAAGTCCACTTTCTACTTGTTTTATGATCTTTTGTAATTTAGCATTACTTGCTTGAGCTACTTTGATCTGATTGACAATGGTAGATTGAACTTGTAAGTTCATCAAATTTGAAGCGTTACCTGGCATGACTTCTTCAATCTGCATTTGATGTAAGACCTGTTGAAACTTCCACTGAGCGGTGAGATTCAATGCTAATAGTTGGCGACTGAGAACATCAGGTACTATATTCACCTTCCCTGGATGATATTATAGGTTTTTATAGAAATATTCCATAAGTTTTAACCATCTTCTCTTCCGCATATTCAACTCTCTCTGAGTAAACACATACTTCAGACTTTTATAGTCTGTGTATATGTCCACTCGTTCTCCAAAGAGATAATGATGCCAAATCTTGAGTGCAAAGATCACGGCTGCCAACTACAGATCATGCGCCGGGTAATTGCACTCATGAATCTTTAGCTGTCTTGATGCATAAGTTACAACTTTACCATGCTGATGTAAAACATATTCTAATCCTTTACCGGATGCATCGCAATGCACTACCAAATCTCCAGATTGGTCCGGTATTGTGAGAATAGGCGCTGATATCAATCTTAACTTGAGTTCTACGAAAGCTTGTTCACATGCTTCTGACCACACAAATTCTTCATCTTTACGTGTGAACTTGGTCAGGGGTGTTGTGATCTTGGAAAATCCCTCAATGAACTTTCTGTAATATCCAGCTAGAACCAAGAAACTTCGAATGTCCTTCACTGACACTGAGTTCGGTGTCGGCCATTCGCTTACTGCTGATACCTTTGCTAGATCTACAGAGTGTTAGTGTTTATGCCCTAGAAGGCCATTACTGTATCATACTAGTTTGTATATTACTTAATGGAAGCTTGGGATATTCACATGTATATAACAGTCTTGCTAAACATGGTAGTATGCTACTTGGTTTTTCTATCTTAATATGTCAGTGTACGTATTGATAGAGCTCTTAGGATCTTGCTTGTCTACCAGCGTTGTGATGGCAGTCACACTAGTGGGGGCTGGGTAGTCTACAAGCACATCCTTATTCAGGTCCCTGGTCATTGGATTATCGAGACAGAGCATCGATACTCCGGAGTAGACTGGTGTGTACGCTTCTCATCCCAGTTGGGGAGATGGTCTGTCCCACAGCTGTCAGTACGTCGTACTGGAGATAGTATGCAGGTGCTCGTTAGGTTACGGGTACACCGGACAGGACTCACAGGGAACTGTTGGTTGGTTTGATACCAGTCGTCAGTGAGCAGTTCGCAGGTGACATGAGTACAGCATAGTCCGCAGACTTGACACTGCTGCTTCGCCTCGAGTGTGTCCCACTGTTCTTAGATTGCTACCCTACCACGGCTCAAAGGAGTCGTGCAAACAGGTAGCTGTTGGGTGCAGTCCCGAGCACTTGGAGGCAGTGGCGGTTAGACAGGATTCGTCCCTCCCGGTATTGGGAGTAGATATCGTGCTGTGTCAGAGAGCCATTACGCAAAGTCTCTGGCCAGGGCAAGCGAGATTTGCTGGTAGGTTCCAGTAGTTTCTCAGGGTGTAATGGGCTTCGCTCCGACACGACTTATACCGCTATTAGGGGACTGACGCTTGCCGCCCCCCTAGGCCCGATATGCGATAGTCTTAGACGAACGGACCGGACTGTATGGAGATTGTTACATCGGACTCAGTAGGAGTTCGGATGGGTTTCCTCATCGGCCTTCTTATCGACAACTACCTGGGGACCGTTACGTACAGCTAGTCCCGCTTGCGGTCTGTGGTTAAACCCACTGCCAGCGCAGTAGTCGAGTCTCTAGAGTCCCACACAGAGAGTTTCTTACTCCAGGCGAAACGATATAGAGGTCGCATGGTTTTGCGACAAAGGGTTCGGACGCATACGTGCGTTTTCGCGCGTACGACTTTCGGACAGTTTTTACCAGTCGGCTTTGGTTTAAGCCAGTTACTGGTATCCGGTTATTGGATTTATACAGTCTAAAGTTTTTCCGTATTTTTACGGATCAGAGGGGCGTTCTCGTAATTACTCGAGAAGCTTCTAGAAGATGGTGACTAAGGAGGGTTATGTGTCATTTGCATTAAATGAGTTTAGTGAGTCATGAGGGTGATTCATGCATATCATTAATGCATGATAAATGCTTAGTGAGTCATGACAATGAATCACCATTAGATATTTGTGAAGCATGCTTATTCATTATGCATTATTCTTTTTCTCATAAATAAGAATGCTTCATATTTATTATGATAGATTTACTATTCTCATTTGATATTCATTCTCACATTCTCTCTCCTCAAGCTCTCATCTTCAAACCCTAATCCTTACACCTCATGTGTTGAGATCAAAGGATTAGAAAGACTAATCAATCCATAACCATCACTCTATTTCATTCTATCTTCTTTGATTAGCAATCCAAGAAGATTAGTTACCTCAAGTTAGAGGTTTAGTTTGGAGTTTTGCTCTCGGGTGGATCGTCTACTACCTAGAGAAGGCCGAGGAGAACAAGGAGATCGTAAAGACGAAGGACTGGTTTCATTAGGTATAATCCCTAAACACAATAGTTATGAAACTCTTTGTGTACGGTTATTTGTAGTTTAGCTTCGATTCAAGCGGTTAGTCGATGTTCGTTCACTAAACAAGATCGTTTTTGAAAATTCCGCCTCCCCACAAGTTCTGGGGTGTATTTTCTTTTAAGAAAAGATATGTGATTTAAATAAATTGTGCATGTACTATATGGTTTATTGAGAGTGAGTTAGGGGGGATATGTCAGCTTATCTTATACCTCATGCATACCACACCACCACACAAATATCTTAACAAAATATTATATGTGTATGTCATACACACTCTCTTCTTCTCATTATCCTATACACAAACATCTCCATTTCTCAATTATCTCTAACTTCTTCAAACTCTCACCCAGACCTTATCCTTCCTTCAACAAATCAAAATAGATTTTGATGGTTCCTTCACATAAATGGATCAAGACATCAAGCTAGGCCCATATCACTGTAAAGATCTTTACCAAGTCATCTCATGAGTTGAATCCCTCTCTTTAATATCTTAGAAATGTAAAGATCCATTCTTTGATATGTCTTTATAAATCTTTGTTTATTTACTTAGTGTTTCTAGCATAAATTTTTAGCTTTGTTGGTTTAGAACTTTCAAGTTTAAGTTTTGAATGTGTTTTGAGTTTTAGAACATGATTTTCATGAGTTTTTGATGTTAGATTTCAATCTGGCGCAACTAAGGATCTCTCAAAAATATTTTGCACATAAATTAGACCTATTTAGACCACCAGGAGACCCCACCAATTACATCAGATCCTGACTCCCTGTTCTGACCGCAAATTGCGGTTGAATGGAATTTTTGTCGGCCCTGCTTTTGAGTTAGATGTTGTGCTATGGTCGGTAGGTGTTTTACATTATATACAAGTTTATTTTATATGCTAATTTGTCTTAGATTCCCTGAGTCAAAATTTGGGAGTATTTTGACTTGATTTTGGCGATATTTTCCGATATTTGAAACTTGAATTTCATATTTTATGTCTTGACTCAGTCGTTCGATGTTCGTACGTCGACGTCGGGGGTATTTGATCATTTTTAGCGTATATTGGCCATAAGTTCTAACCTATGCGCGCTTCGCTCGTTTTATCATCACTACGGATAAAGGTATCCGTAGGGGCAAACTTTTATTGTCTCTACGGATTAATCTGAAGGACCCATAGTTGCCCCTACGGTACCCTATTGATTAATTTAAAAATATTAAAACATAATTTTTTATTTGGCTTTACGGAGCCGCAAACGAAGGCCCTACGGATTAATCCGTAGGGGCAATATATTGGTTATTTATAACAAAATAAAGCCCAGAAATTTCCTCGTTCCTACAATTTCCTCGATCTCACTCTCCTGTGCGAGCCTCGTCGCCACTGCGCGCGCTTCGTCGTCCCCGACATCACCGTCGACTTCCTCGTCGATGTTAGGAACTCTCTCGTCGCCGATTGCGTTGTCGACCGACCATCTCCGGTCTCCTCCACCTTGGGACAGTACAATCGTCGGCTTAATGTTAGTAAATTTCATATTTTAACTTCTAATTATGCATTTATTTGTGTTATTGTTGATTATTGGGTTGCTACTTGGGCTTAGAGTTAAGGTTCGGTCTAGGGTTTAGGCTAGGGTTAGGGTTCAGTGTAGGGTTAAGGTTCGGTTCAGGAATAGGGTTAGGGTTCAGTTTAGGGTTAGGGTTCGGTTCAGTTAGGGTTAGGGTTGGGGTTAATTAGTTGGGGTTAGGGTTAGGGTTGGGGTTCAGTTTAGGGTTAGGGTTTGGTTCAAGGTTAGGGTTAGAGGCTAGAGTTAATTTGGGTTAATTAGGTAAAATAGAGTGTATTTGTGTTTGGGTGTTGATTAGGATTAATTGGGTCAATTAGTGATAATTTGAAGGGTTAACTAGTTGATTAGGGTTAACTAGGTTAATTTGGGTTAAGTTTGGGTTAATTAGGGATGATTTGTGTTAGAGTAACGATTATGGTTAATTGGGGTTAATTTGGGTTACTTAGGGTTATAGTTTAGGATGCACTAGTTTATTCAGCATGATACTCGATGATAAGGTAAACGTATAATTTTACCGTAAACGCAAGAAAAATTTACCCTAAACTAAAAACTTCGAACCCTTAATAACGAAACGTAAACGTAAAACCTATTCAAGTTAAATGTTCAAGTTAAAACCAATATATGATACTTGATGATAATAAGAAACTTTCATATTCTTATCGATACTCATATATGAAAATCAAAGCGCGACTTAGTCCCCGTCTATCGGTTAACATACGTTCGATATTCGTCGTGACATAGAACTATACGAAAGTTGTTAAATATCGAACGGTATAGTTCGGTACTAACAACCGTCGTGTAATCTATATGACGAGAAGATTCAACTGTATGATAACCAATAGATTTGTCTAGTGTGGACAAGTTAGGAATGTATAAAGCAAACACCTACATTCACTTGTGTTTTCATTCATTTTGAGTTATTTCGTCGGTACTTTTCCGCTGGTTCTTCGTGTACAAAGATAGATTAGATGTTCATTTCAATGTTGTTTCACAGCTTTGAAATGATTATCTATTCTATTATAGTGTACTCGGAGAACAGCGGGGAGGTGCTGCCGAAATTTACTTGAAACGGTTGAAAGTACAAGCGAATAAGTGTCTGCTCTATACATTCTTAATGGGATAGAAGCCTTACCCCCGACAGCCGAAACAAACACATACAATATGAATACGCAACAAACGCACACACAACACATACACACTAACAACTCTACACTTAAGCGAAATCATAAATTGAAACACACATATATAGAATACAACTTATACTTGGGTATCCTCAAATCTAACTTTTTTTTTATCGATAATTTATTCTTTTCAACGACAAACGCACACACAAAGCACATACACTGATTTTCTCCTTTGTCAATAACCATCCCGTTCTTAGATTTCTCAATACAGTCATCGATCATAACCTAGAATTTATATGTTATACTGTCTAATATGGCCCATGAGCACATCAGAGTTAAAAACTGGATGTATGTGGATTGGCAACAATATATGCAACCTAAGTTTGTCGTAGGAGTTGCTGCATTCATTGATTTTGTACGCGCACATAATAAGATCGTGTTAGAGAAGATTCTCTGCCCGTGCGATAGATGTGGGAATAAGTACTGGTAGAAGGTAGAAGTCGCAGAGCTTCATATCGTTAAACATGGTTCTATTAGACTTTATACAATTTGGCTATATCACGGGAAAGGAGAAGAAGACAATAATGCGGCAGAAGAAGAAGAAGACGGTAATGCGGCAGAAGAAGAAGACGGTAGTTTCTTTCCAGGAGAAGAAATGGAGGATATGGTAGAGGCTGCCATAGGTGAATCTATTCGTACCGAAGATGACATTCCTTCTGGTCAAGGACTGCGTACGGATAAGTATGAAAAGTTCATGAATGATGCTAGAAAACTAATTTATGAGAATGAAAAGTATTCCACATTCTCATGGTTCGTCCAACATTTCCAGATTAAGTGCCTAAATGGATGGAGCAACAAGTCATTCACAATGCTTCTTTCGTTCTTGAAAGATTCTATGCCCTCAGAAATAACATACCCGACAGCTGGTACAGAGCCCAGAAGATGATGTCTAATTTGGGTCTGAAGTGTGAGAAGATTCAAGCATATCCCAAAAATTGGTGTTGTACTGGAAAGAGAATTCAGATTTGAAAGAGTGTCCAACATACGGAGAGGTCAGGTATAAGCCAAAAAATTCTGATAAGAAGCCCGATATACCTATCAAGATAGCACGATACTTTTCCATAACACAGACGCTGCAGAGGCTATTCTGGTGTAAGAAAACAGCCGAGGTAATGATTTGGCATCGCCGTGCTCCTCCAAGTGAAGATGGAAAAATAAGTCATCCAAGAGATTCACCGGCATGGAAGGATTTTGATAGGAGGCATGAAATATTCAGTAATGATTCTCGCAATGTCAGGCTCGGACTCGCTAGTAATGGCTTCTGCCCATTCAACTATATGGCTGGAAACCACAATACATGGCCCGTTGTAATGATAGCTTATAATCTGTCGCCTTGGTTGGCTATGGATCAATCATACTTTATAATGCCTCTTCTTATCGACAGACCAAACTCATCGGGAAACAAAAAGGTTATCAGTAATGTTATATTATTACTTCACATTTTACGATATATATATATATATATATATATATATATATATATATATATATATAACATGCATATGTAATGATTGTCTAATGCGTCCACGAACCGTTTTATCAAGATTTAATGATGATGAAGAGAGCAGCAAGGGGCAGCAGGAGCTCCAGCCACGGCACCGGTAGAGCCAGAGGCAGAGGCAGAGCGGTTCTGCCGCCTGGAAAGCTGCGTAGGGAGCTTTAGAGGGCCGGTCTTGCACTCGATCGGAGACCCTTTCGGATGCCTTCTTCCGTATGGACTTTGCCACACCTTCAGGTACATTGTACGCATATTCATTTTGAATGTAATATTATAGATATACATGCATATTTATGTCAAAATTACTTATATTGTCAATGTTTGATTGTCTAGCTGTTGGTGGTGCGTCCACATCAGGGACAGTGGCCACACCCGTACCTCCAGGTATATTTATATATCCTATAGTACATGCATATTGATTTAGAATGCTATATTATAAATATACATACATTCTTTTTGCTCTTACGTACTTAGATAATCATTTTTTAATTGTCTAGCTGTAGGTGGTGTCCCCACATCTCGGGCAGAGGCCACCACCCCGCCTGCGGGTATATATATATAACATGCATATGTAATGATTGTCTAATGCGTCCACGAACCGTTTTATCAAGATTTAATGACGATGAAGAGAGCAGCAAGGAGCGGCAGGAGCTCCAGCCACGGCACCGGTAGAGCCAGAGGCAGAGGCAGAGCGGTTCTGCCGCCTGGAGAGCTGCGTAGGGAGCTTCAGAGGGCCGGTCTTGCACTCGATCGGAGACCCTTTCGGATGCCTTCTTCCGTATGGACTTTGCCACACCTTCAGGTACATTGTACGCATATTCATTTTGAATATAATATTATAGATATACATGCATATTTATGTCAAAATTACTTATATTGTCAATGTTTGATTGTCTAGCTGTTGGTGGTGCGTCCACATCAGGGACAGTGGCCACACCCGTACCTCCAGGTATATTTATATATCCTATAGTACATGCATATTGATTTAGAATGCTATATTATAAATATACATACATTTTTTTTGCTCTTACGTACTTAGATAATAATTTTTTAATTGTCTAGCTGTAGGTGGTGTCCCCACATCTCGGGCAGAGGCCACCACCCTGCCTGCGGGTATATTTATATATCATATAGTGTATACATATTGATTTAGAATGTTATATTATTGATATACATATTCATTTTGCAATTACTTATATAGTCAATATTTGATTGTCTAATTATAGGTGGTGCGTCCACGTCTGGTGCAGGGGCCACTCCCGCCACTTCCATACCCTCCGCTTAGTCTGCAGGTTAGTATGAATAAATATAAATACTTATTCATTTTACATATCCTTTAAGAATAAATATGAACTTCATGTAATTTTATTGATATTTATTTTCTAGTTGGAAGGGATGCGTCTGCGTCCGGGTCACCGGCTGTTCCTCATCGGAGGAACTATCGTCCCGATTGTGCAGCTGCTCGGGCCCAGGCTCGTACTTCTATCGCCGGAGGTATATATCACACTTCAATTTTCTTTAAACTTTGATTTTTTAATACCGCTTTTTCTTAATATTGATTGTCTTGATATTTCTTGTAGATGCAGGGCATCCCATCCCGAGAGGGGGACTCGAGGCCCGAATCAGTCCCACATGCCGAGGCTTGACAGAGCTAGGGGAAGGCAGTATTCCCCCTCTTCTTTACCCATGATTATCGCTATACTAGCGATTATGCCGAGAGGTTCGGCTGGTATATGGGGGATGAGAGGCGCTTCGTGAAGAAATATCCACTTCACGTTGAGTGGGGCAACCAGCACCGACGCTCATTTGCCCTCTTCTGGGATTAGGCTCGGGTATTAATATATATTTTCATTTGACTTATCCAATATATTTATTATTATTTAACACATGCAATTTAATAACAATGTTTTTTTTATTTGTAGTTGGATTACGACTTTCACCCTCTACCCGACCCTGATCACCCTGAGAGAGTGCTCGATCTTCACGCTCTGTACCATGGCCTGATGAAGAACATGCAATTAAAGGTCCGATATAATAGAAACGAGTTGAAGATCGACTGCTATTCCCTATGGATGGAGACCCCTGAGACAGAGAGAGCGGCTCTCCTACATACTCTGGTCTTTGCGAGAGTCGATGTAGATACATGGTCTCTCTTGTGCCAATATTTCGACTCTCATCGGAAACAGGTTTGTATTTTAAATGTAATTCATTGTTTAGTATATAATTTATTTTTTCGTGTTTCTTAATTAGAAAACTAAATCTGAATGTGTTGTGTAGAAATATGCCGATCAAAATAAAAAGAATAGGAAGGCGGCGAAGAGGGGTCGCCCCACTTATACAGGTGGCTCAAGGAATATTACTCGTTCCATGAAGGCATCAGTAAATTACAATAGATCTACTGTGATATAATATAATATTAAGAGTTATTTTATAATATATGTAATTTTTTTGCGAATTGCAGAGAGCTCAAACTCTGGCGCAGGATGGTACACCGAGCGTGCTGACCGTGTATCTTACCATCCACGTCACCTCGACAGATCCCGCCATGGATGAGTTTCGATTCCCTGACACCGCTACCCAGGAGTATTGCGTAATTATTAATATTTATTCTAATGGGTTTGAAATTTTTGTTTTGAAAAGTTCAAATTTAAATGATATACTTATATTTTACTTGTTAATGTGGGTGTAGGAGCGGGTGGCGGAGCAGGTGGAGGCATCGGGGATCGATTTTACTGGACAGACCGATTCGATACTGCTGACCCCAGTCCTAGACACCGCACACGGAGGACATCATGGAGGTTGGGAGAGAGGCCAGGGACTGGGTCCTAGCAGGGCCTATTTGAGGTTGAACTCTACTCCGGCGGTTACTGCCTCTACCTCCCGTGAGCGACATCTAGAGCAAGATGTTGCCACCTTGAAGACCACCGTCCAGGAGTTGAAGGAGATGATGGTATGTATACTACTTAATAGTAAAATATTATATCATATTATAGATAGTAACATATCCAATATTAGTAGGCTGAGCTTATTTAATTGTAGACTTAGTTTTGATTAATCATACTTACATAGAACTGTCTAATTAAAATAAACTATATTTTTCCAAACTAGATATCTAAACGAAGCCTAAGTCCCTAAGTATTCTTAGATTGGGGTTTCGCAATAACCTGATAATGATACAAATTCGACTAATACACAGTTCTTACTCGTTTATTACACACAAAATTAAACAGATGCGACAGGGTACTTCGGCTGCGGCTCCACATGCATCTCCTTTGGCTGCGGCTCCGCAAGACACTACCTCGGCTGAAGTCGGGTAGACCACTCCTGCAGCTCCACAGCCCGTTCAAACTCTTGCACAGTCCGCTCCTTCATTTGTCGAGTTTTTGACGACTCAGGTCTGCACCGAGGAGCAGATGCACCAGATTATGGCGATTATCAAAGGTGGAGGAGTTGGACTAAGCTAGGGTAGCTTTTTTTATATTATAAGCATGTATATACTTATATGATACATATTCTATATATTTTGGATGATATTGGTGGTTTTTGCGTGTTCACGATGATTTAGGTTGATATCGTATTCTGTTTGTTGATTTCTTTTATATATTATACGTGAGATGTTGATCATGAATACTGTGGTATTTGGTTATATGATATATATATATTATTGTGCACAGGGAGAATAAAAAACAGGAAGCCCTTTTTAAAAAAACCCTGATATTTATACCGTTGTAGTAGTGTGTTTTTGATTTGGATATTTATACCGTTGTGCCATGATTTCAATTGTAGGTATGATCGCGGGGATTTCTGAGACGGCAAGGACGGGCGAGGCAGTCGTGGGTTTCGACTAGCTCGAGATGTTGGTGAGTAGATTTATATTTACGGGAGAGGTCGAGTGGATGGCGTATAGCACCCCCGCAACCAATTAACTAGGATATCTATTCTATACCTAGGATATTGTTATATTAGGTAACTTAGTTTATAACTAAATTAGTAATAGTTTGTATCTAGGAGGATATATGTATGCATGGATATATAGTTATATATGATTATTGTGATATGTGTACGTGATTATAGATCCGTACGATATCGATTGGGATATGATTATAATGTGGATAGATTACTAGATATGGAGGATATGTATTTGACTCACAAAATCTTGCTATATCCCAATTAGGATATTGTTATGTTTGCTCAGATATATTCTTTTAAAAACTAACGATACGTTTTCTACTTTTAAATGGCAATATCAAGGATGTACTAAAATTTCAAATGAATATCTATTCCAAAAACATTGTAGCCTCCTTATTTGTAAAATAACGTTTCGTTCTATTTTAAACTATAATTGCATAACTCATAAAACTTAACTATATTTAACGATTATTCACGTTACGATTTGTATAACCTTTTTATATGCTCGCGTTTCGATTACCTATTATATATGCTAGTTGCGCTATTATTCTCATACGAACACACTAATACAGCATTACACAATTACCAATGATTGCTATGTTACACTACACCTCATTGGTACTGCCATGACACTATAGGATTTCCACGCTTGATAGTGTTAATGTTATTATATGAATATGATGATGGACATATCCATGTGATAGTGATGTTCGAACACCTCGGATAGAACACTTGCATAAATACTAATGATTGCCTTATTGTATGAGCACAGACACGTATGCTCACGACACATCATTAGTATTGCCATGACATAGTAGGACTGCGATGTTACTTGTGTTCTAGATATCCATGATTGATGTGATAATACCGATAATGATTTTGATATACGAATACCATCATTATGGATATTCGCATATTTTTGTTGCTAATGTGGCAAAGATAATATATGCATTACATTTTTATGAACTCTAAATAGATTATATATGTGTTCTTCGGAACTTGTTTCTTTCCATGAATTTGAGAAGTCGCGGTGGGATTATAAAACTTGTGAATGTTTTAAAATGCGGTATTCTCGTGATACAATAATTTAGCGTCCACCATGAGTTTTGGTTTTTATGATGAGATATTCGAATCGAGAGAGAGGTTAACCGATTATCGATATATAGTGGACCCGGTACAACACCAAGGGGCAGTAAGACCGTAGGAAGGTACTTGAAGCCTAGCAAAGTGGATTGATACCGGACTGAGTATTAGAGCGTGGCGGATATCCGGGAGATACCGACCGTGGCTGTTGATATCAGGAGAGGACCGGTCTGACGAGACTATCTATGATATATGGATTTACGTGTCGGTAACAAACACAAGATTTATGAGATTTAGAGTGTCGATACTGGACACTCATATGTTCAAGGTTGCACGATCCGTTAAGATTCGCTGTTATAGATTATATCATATAGTAGCCAAACATGTCCAATCAAAGGGACAATACTTGAATACTATTTTGATATTTCGATGTATATTAAAGAGGTTTCCATATGAGCTATAGTCTTACTATTTTTACGTGTCTGGGAAGACACAAGAAAATTTTAAACGGAAACCCTCTTAAAACTTATTTCTAAAAGCGAGATGTATACTTTAAACAAAACACATATAATACTTTATAAAACTACGTCTGAACCTTGTGCCATGATATACGTATCATATGGCTATTTTAAAAGGGTTTTACATACATTTTTCGGCTATTTTATAGGCTTATACATTGATGCATGCTATATATTTTAGCTTAGGATATGATAATACTATACGTTATGACCTCGGTAGATCGTTATGCATTACGATTTCTATCTTACGATATATTTTTATTCGCTGAGTTGGTAACTCATCCCCGTTGTGCCCCAATTTCTTTCAAGATTGACCGCTCGGATCCGTAGCAGATTGCTGGCACATTTCTTCTTCGGTGATTGTTTTGGTAGGTGGGTTACATATGGGATCGTAACCGCCTGTTGTATATGTATATTCTTTTGAATCTTGTTAAAAACTCTATCGACCTAAAATTATTTATTTGTGGACATAGAAGCGCAACTTAAATATTGTGTGTTTTGGGCGTTATATTCATTTGGAGTCGGCTTTATATTGTTGTTAGTTATATTTCGCTTTCTATTTCTTCGTCTTACACGTCAAATATTATCTGCATGGTTGATCTGCTGTTTGGGCATGGAAGCTAGCTTCCGTTGGGGATGCTTTATATATATTATGCCTTGTATGTGGTTTTATTCAAAATTTACAAAGGAGGTACAACATGATTTTCAAACGATATAGGCGTTTTCAAACAAATTTACTTATACTTTAAAAAGAAACTTGATTCCATTTAATAGCTCTTTTTAAAACTTCACCTCTACTATTTTCTTAAACAGGTTTAGATTCCGGGTTTTTGGCTTACTTGGATCATGTCAACATCTTTAGACATCACGTGATCTAAGTGACGGCCACGTGTCGCTTTCGGGTCGTGACAAAGTTAGTATCAGAGCGTTAGATTTAACCTTTGTTCGAGTCTACGTTTGACTATGTGGAGTCTAGGTCATATATTTTCGTTACCTAGGTTTAACCTTTCGGAATTTAGACTTTACTTTGGTGGTTTTATACCCGAAATTCATAGGTTGACCTTGGTATGATGGAGTTGGTACTAAGTAGAGTGACGTACCGTACGTATTCTCCGCGTCATATTTTTTAGGTTTCGGTGTCCGCACCACGAAAGCCGTGGCCGATGCGGAAGCGAAAACAAAAACATTAGCGAGCACCAAACGTCCGTAAAAACCAGGATACGGTCCAATAACCTAAACTAGCTAACTAAGAGTGCATGGGTTGAGAAATTACAACTTTTATCGTGTGTCCACCCAATTGTAGAAGACCCCTCCAAGCTCGTAACCGCCGGGATCGCGCTTGAATGTCGACCATCCTCACAGAAGACGATCCAGTCAAAGGAAACCGGAGGAGGCTCTAACCGATGATCCAGACTTGCTAGGTATGGATGGTCGGTGATGTAGGAATATTTCACTAAATATTTCTCTCTAAAATTCATGCTCAAATGTGAGCAAGAAAAAGAAGGAGAAGAGTAGAAGGAAGCAACCATGATGCATGAAGCTCATCATGTGAAGCAAAAAGAAAATGAAGTATCAAGTGTAAAGAAAAAGAATGGCTTTGCTGTTAACAACCATGCATCAATAGTGCGTCAAAATGATTTTATCATTTTTAAAAGCAAAGCCTTACCTCTCTACTTTTTTAACACTATACATCATGCCACGTCCTTTCCACCTCATTTCCATTTAATTTTCTAAAAGAAAATCAAATATGAGGTGCCCTTCTTTTAAAAGTATTCCCGTATAAATACATAATACTTCACCTAGTATATATATTGCTATATATATGTATATCCGCATAAAAATATGGATAGAACCTAATAGAGAAAATGAACAGTGAACAATAATACTAAAATATATGTATCAAAATACATATATAAATTATTAAATCAAAACCCGATTTAATAATCCGGCTTAATCCTAAACCGGCTAGTATTATTAACGCCCGATTATTGTCTGTGTATCCCATACACGTATTTAATTGGACCCATGCACCTACCAATGTACGGCTCCTACATCTATTGCCTAAACCGAAAAAACCCTCTGTGTGGGACTCCAAAGACTCGACAATATGCTGGCAGTAGGTTTACCCACAACCACGTCAGCGGCAATAGCTGTACGTAACGGCTACCTAGGTACTTGTCGAAAGGGGGGTTGACAATCAAATACGTCATTACCCTACTGAGCCTAAATGTGACAATCTCCGTACAGTCAGGTTTTTTCATCAAAGAGTATCATATATCGGGTGTAGGGGTGGATAACGTCAGACCCCTGCTGACCCGATAAGTCGTGTCTGAGTCAAGCTCATCACCAACAGAGATACTACTGATCAACTATCAGTAAATCTCATCCACCGTGGCCACGGATTTCTGGTGATAGCCAACTGAACATGGCGCGATATCGAATCCTAATACCAGGAGAGACGAATCCCTGACAATTGACCACTGCCTCCATGTGGCTCGGGATCGTACCTAACTGAAACCTGTTTGCACGACTCCTTTGAGTCGTGGTAGGGTAGTAATCAAATTACAGTGGGAACTCACACAAGAAAAATGACGATTTCAGGTCAAAGGACTAAGATGTACTTATGCTAGCTGAGAACTTCTATTTGATGATAGATATAATACTATCTAGAAGTTCTCGGCGAGTCCGTCCAGTGTTATCACCTCCAGTGAGCACCTGTATACTATCTTAGGTGACACGACACTAATGGCTTGTGAGACCCGCCACCGCTCTTCATCGGGGTGTAGAAGCATATACACTAGTTTACTCCGTAATATCGATGCCCAGTCTCGATACTCCCACGACTAGGGACATTTAAGGATGTGCTTATAGACAACCCAGCTCCCACATATATGATCGCCACCATAATGTTGGTTGTCAAGAAACAATCCTACGAGCTTCATCAACAATGAAGGTAAACCGGGTAGAAAACCATCATATCGAGTAAGACTGTTATACCTATATAGGTCCTCCCTCAATTATCATAATCGTCTACTTGCAATCATAATAATTGTCTTGAGGGCACTATATCCAACAATCTCCCACTTGCACATAAGGCCAATTATTGCGGTATTGTGTATCCACAGCTCGTGTGCTACCGAATACCCAACTTCTCTACTAATCAGTTTCGCAAACTATGTTTGTGAAACTTAATTTGTGCGAGAAATAGCCTCAGTGGGTGGATCTGCTATAATGTTCCAACTTCATCCCTCTATATCTCAACTTTGCAGAGATTAACAATTTCCCAAACTGAGCGATACCATGCCATAAGAATTTGTCTGGATACTTGATGAGACAAAGTTCATAAATGAACAACTCTATCCAACAAACTTCTTGGGCTGTATTCTCTGTTGAGTTATAATCAGCATCCTGCACCATGATTACCTCAGTATCCCTATTGGAACACTGTCCAATATAACGATCCTCAGAAGAGGCTAAAATCAAAACTCTGACAGCATCTCTGTCATCAAGGTCACCTTGGAAGCATGAGCGGATAACCGCCTCCCAAAGGAGGCTGTTGTTATCTTATACCAAGAACATGCTCTTATGTTCTTTATAGCTTCCTTTTGTCTCTCTTGGATTGGATTAATATATACTTATTTCTGCTAGTGCAAAAGTAATATCTTATGTTGCACAAGACATTGCATGATTGACTCAACTGCCTAAGCAAATGCTATGTCATTCATGCCAGTCCTTCTCTTCATCAGTCTAGAAGACATCCTTTTTAGAGAGGGTGACTCTATCACCTGTAGATACATCACCACGCCAGGAGTTGTTCATTCTAAAAATACTTTTAGAATGTTGTCCAAGTACCCGATTGGGAAGCTTCCCAAATCTAGATCTAAAACCAAAATCCATGATACATTATCCATCTGGTTTTATACAAGATATTGCATGATTGACTTGGTTGCCTAAGCAAATGATATGTCATTCATGACAGTCCCTCTCTTCATCAGTCTAGAAGACTTACTTTTAGAGAGGGTGACTCCATCACCTGCGGGTACACTACCACGTCAGGAGTCGTCCATTCTAAAATACTTTTAGAATGATTTCTAAGTACCCGATTTGGGAAACTTCCCAGATCTAGATCTAGTCACCAGAATTCCTGATATACTATCCACATCTAACATAGAGAAAACACTATGTGACAACCAAAATTTGACCGATTGTAGTATAGGAACATCATTTCCTATTTGGAGTATGTCATCTAAATCTAAGACAATACTCTCTTCATCCTTCTTCCCAGATTCATCTTTTTTCGATGGAGTCAATCACCTTGGCTGTCACATAAAAAAAGATGATCTGTCTTCAGTATCCATGTTTCATTCTATGAATAGACATAAGCAATTTGCATACCTTCCGCTGCTCCCACTGACTATGATAACTCTCTGGCAGAGTCATATACACCTGCACTTTCAAAACCCTATTCGGAAAGCCGTTATAGTCACCCACCTACCAGATATTATAGCCATGAACTGCATCAGCAGCAAATCATATCCATATGGATTTTAGCATAGACACTGAAGTAAAATTCACTTCACAATCCACAACGGGTATTTGATGAAAACTCATTACAACAAGTCTAACCTTATTAGGTTAGTATCTTTCCACCTGCACAGATCTTGAAAGATCTACTTACTTCTAATGGGCTTCACTCTTTCAGGAGCACCCAGTAAAGTCTAAAATCCATGACTCGTTGAAGTGCGTGGAGTCCATCTTGGGTATGAAATATCTGGTCACCAGGAAGTTACCACTTCCTATGACCTGCTGATAAGAAGTAGGGGGAACAGTAGTGCCAAGTCATATCCATATGGACTTCAACATAGACACTGAAATAAAAGTCTAATCACAATCCACAACGGATATTTGATGAAAACTCTTTACAACAAGTTCAGCCTTATTAGGTTAGTACCTTTCCACATGCACAGATCTCGATAGATCTACTTGCTCCTAATGGGTTTTAACCGTTTAAAAGCACCTAGCAAAGTCTAAAATCCATGATTTGCTGAAGTGCGTAGAGTCCATCTTGGATATGAAGTATCTGGCCAGCTGAAAGTTACCACTTTCTATGTCCTGCTGATAACTAGTAGGGCCATTATCACCATGATGTTGACTTTCTTGTCACCGTCTACGAGAAAACAGAAGTATCTCTCGGGTGTCTGAGGTCACCTACTAAAATCTGCAGAGTGGCTAACGGTTTGTCAAGTCTAATTGAATACTTATGTTCTACTAAATTTTCGGTAACCGTTTATGGTTCTGAAATCACTTCCAATTCTACCATACTCCTACTAATTTATTTTGCAAAAAAAAATTTCCTTTTATAAAAAGGTAGCGAGTCAAGAACAATATACCTATTGATCATGAAAATGGTAGAAACAAAATCCTAGCGAATGCTTGGGATAATTCACAAACAGCCATTACCGAAGCGTGTCTTAAGTTTGTCCGGATTTTTCTTTTAAACAGAAACCAGATAACTCCATATTTTAACAACCTCATGATATATAACCATTCTATGTCCATATAAAATCAAGACAATAATTTATATACAACCAGATTCAAATGTCATGCAGCTGTTTCCAATGCATATTACCTAATGGAAAAAGGCTAATAGATCATTACTCATTAAGGAGCGAACTCACGGATGAGCAACATGTAAAAGAATCAAGTTCTCAATATTATGATGGAAACTACATCTTTGATCACCTCGAAAAATACTGATACTTCCAATGTATGGTTCTCTACTTTATTCTTATACCTACAAACTTCTTAAAATATTTGGACCTTGCATTACAACGAATGCATGTCCAAAACCAGAGAACTCATAGGTAAACCTGAATGAAGTAAGAGTACCAACCCCTCATCCTGAAAAACACTGGACAATATACATTTTCATGTATAAGTCTCATGAGTATACCAACTCAAATTCTGTGTTTTGTAAATTGAAAACTGTATCTTGATTAAGAATAGCTTACACAGTTATTCAATGCACTTACATTATCCTCAACTGATAAAGGTAAATGTTTACAACAAAATTTTCAAAATGTATATCCCACTTTATAAAATAAAAGTACAGATATTTCATTTTAAAATTTGGTGCATAACAATGGTTATTCGAAACCAAATATTTGCCGTTAGGCAAAACCCAGACGATTTAATCCAATATCACCAATTATAACGAATTCCGATATTGAGGATCAAATCGTCCATTTCCCAATATACTACTCCTTCTCAATATCTGTAACACCGTATAGATATGAGATCCAAATCTAGTAAATATATACCCTGGAATCAGAATTAATTGGGAAAACGGTTCTCTTTTACAAATACACAGAAATATTGAAACCTGGAAATGTTTCATAGGGGGTGGCCAGGTATTCCTAATAATGCCTTTTCCATTATCCAGATTCATGACAGTGGTCTTAATTTCTTTTGCCCTCACTTCAATTTCTTTATATGTCTATACATCTTACCTTCTACACACCGTGCCGGTGCTAACTGGCTTTCTTCCTTCCATACCTTTCGACGCCATCCTAAGATTTAGAAGAAAACTATCCAATAAGCGTGATGGTTTTACTCTCCTAATACAAGGAGCTCTCGCAACCTGAAAGAAAGTAAAGGGAAGAGAAAAACAAATAAATCTTATTCAATTTCTCCAGATCCTGTGGCCATCCTCGATTGATGTAACTTCTTCGAGTTCGTATGTAACTATACGATGGTCGTTCCAAGCAATATGGATTATCGTAGTGATGCGACGTGTTCTGAAGAAATGCAAAGGGTAAAATAGGAGTGGAAGGGATATATGTGAATTTGTCGTGAATCAAGACAAGCTAAAACCAAAGGGTGTAAGAAGGTTTGGTTAACTTGGTTCATGAGTTTGTCATGGGTTGTTGTACCAAAGAGAGAGAGAGAGAGAAGAAACACTCAGCATGCACTCTATCAAGATCAGATTGGTTATCACTTTATCTATTCATGATGGCTCCCACCGTTTCCTCGAATTTTCCTTCAAAATCTAAAAGGAGAACTAGTCAGGATCATTTACACTTTACATGTTCGCAAATCGTTTAGCCAGGTCAGTATTGATACTTCGAGGGAGGTCCCCCGTGCTTTCGCACAGACCCAATTAAGAACCCCGTTTCCGCAGAGGTATAACCTCATTAGCACTTTCTAGACACCTAATAGGTTAGCTAATTGTGAAGTAAAAAATCTCCCAAGGAGCAATACATACTCATCAGTTGGAATCGAGATATAACTACCATCATGTGATAACCTGATTGAATCCACTCAAGTCACCACACTCCAGAAGATATTCGCATGCTTGGCAAGTTTCCCATATTTTGAAACTCTTGATATGGTTTTTTCCCCAAGCGTCTTATGACCTTGATGAAGGCCAACAAATTATAAGTCGCAAGTCAAGTTCTACCTGTCATTGTCCTAATTAATCTAAACCCACCCGTACTCGCCCTAGACGAAGGCTAAAAAGGCTGTACGACTGTCCTAGATTAATGCATCCCTATGCTGCAGAAAAGTAACGCATAGCTACCATACACTATGCATTGACGAAGGCCAACAAATATAGCATGAATACTAGGTGCTACCCATCTGAATTGACGGAGGGTTGCGGCTGTTTTTTGGTAAAAAACCTTTAACGTAATGAACTTGATATCGTTGAAGGAACTCGAGTGGCTTTCAAATGGAGTGGCTTATGCTCCGCTTTTTAAAACTAGTAACATAAATTTTTTCTTAAGAGCGAACTCCCAATGAAAGGATCAAGGCTCTTCCCTCATAGAATGAGATGCGGGATATTCTTAACCGAATATCTCTATGCAAAGCAAAAGAATACGACCATGAGTTTTGAAGAAAACCGAGTACTTTTAAAATTGGTTCCGACAACATCATTTAGGTTTATTTTTCCTTTCATTATTTAGATAATGTGTTCCCATCATTTTATGTTTCCAAGCCATAAAAGAAATAACCAAAATAGCATACTTTTTATATGTCATCCGCATTCGCCACGGGACCTTGTCATGCACCGTTAGATTACTTAACTAACGGCAGAGCGGGGGCAGGACTAACGCGGATGCAAAACATATAGAAGCATATACTAAATAAATATAAAATATATATCAACATTGCAAGCAGATAATAGTCATCACAGGCAGATAAAAATCATTACAAGTATACGAACAACAATATGAAATAGCGGATAATTTAGGATCCCCGCATTTCATTTGAGCCAAAATTAGACGCGACGTTCCCTAATAGTGTGGATAGCCAGCGCAATGAAGAACCTAGACCCTTACGAGTGCGGAAAGTTACCCACCAATTCCGGAAGTGAGGCAACCATAATCAACAAAGTGAATAGGCCACCCAGCATTTCACAGAATTCGGTAACTTGAGCACCCCTCCGTAGGTCAACCTATACCCCCTACTAGTGCGGCAAATAGCCCGCTAATTCTAGAGTAAATCCCTGCGGTCTCAACGCCATAAGATGCAGGCCCGTTGCCCTCTAAAACCTGGATATTCGAGAACTCCTCTACGGGGTAATCTTAGTATAGAAAAGAAAATATATACAATGGTGACATCGACCTCAACCCGGTTGTGCCCCAATAAAAGAATATACAAACTGGCAAAAACGGCAGTCCACATGTCGGATGCTCGCCCCGCAATAATGAATATACAAATAAATCTGAACAGTACATCTAACATAGCACACAAGGCTATCCATCACGACAATCCATCCATAACATCAGTGCAACACAGAACATCAACATGAATATCATGTTCGTAAACCCGTCAGATTGTATATATAGCAACCAGTCGGATTGCACCGCGCTATGATATTCACGGTCACAGAAACTAACAAACACACTAAAAACCACGAATTCAAAATTTTGATCAATTAAAATTTTCCGCATTGGTCCTAAGCACAAATCATTACTCAAACAAATCTGGGCAAAAATCAAATATCCTAAAAATCACATTTCCATATACTTGAGCACCTGAAGAAATTTGGAGCACAACGGCTCCAAGTTGACCGCGGAACTGCGGCCAAATGCTATGATAGGCCACAGTTTCGTGGCCAAACTTTAGGAACTTGTGCTCCAATTTCTTCTTGCCCTCTCGTATTGCCTATACATAATTTTAAGGCAAACAGAACAATTTTTTGAATGACTTCAAAATTTGAACAACGGGCATACTTTTAGAAATGCGATTCGGAAAAATTCTTCGATCGAAATTTTAAATAAGTGAAAATTAGCTAGTTAAGATTTATGTAGCGGCTTTGATATCATGTTGGGTTTCGGTGCCCGCGCCGCAGAAGCTGTGGCCGATGCGGAAACGAAAACAAAAAGTTTAGCGAGCACCGAACGCCCGTCAAGACCAGATACGGTCCAATAACCTAAACTAGCTAACTAAAAGTGTAAGGGTTGAGAAACTACAATCTTTGTTGCGTGTTCACCTAATTGTGGAAGACCTCTCCAAGCTCATAGCCTGCTCCAGAGATCGCTGTATTGTATACTGTTCAGACAGTTGTACCAGCTGTTACTGAGATTATCGAGGTGTCATTTCCAGAGTTCATGAAGCTAAAGCCGCCGGTATTTACGAGCATGGATGTGACAAAGAATCTATAGTCATTCCGGGATAGTATGGCTAGGTTATTTCATTCGTTGTGATGCTCTGATGCGAGATCGGTGAGGTTGGCTAGTTTTCGTATGAAGGGTCTTGCTCAGATCAGGAGTGAGTCGATCGAGAGAGACCAAGCAGTGGGTTTTCAGCTGATGACTTGGGATGAGTTCTCGAGGCGTACTCAGCCAGATTTCTCACGCAGAGTGTTAGAGATGTCGAAATTGTAGTTTCGAGTCTTTTTGTAAGACCCCGGGCATGATCGTAACCAAGTATGATTTGCAGTTCGCGTAGTTATCACGATACACTCCTTATTTGATCGATACTAAAGAGAAGTGGATTATGAGATTCACGTGAGATCTCGATACACAGTTGTTCCCCATTGTTGGTGCCAGATATTAGATATGTATGCAAATGCATTGGATATTGCCATGCTTTCAGAGGAAAGTCTTGATGAGATTGCAGCTGTTCCAGAACGGAAATGGATTCATTAAGGAATGTTAGCTTCCGAGCAGTTCGGTAAGATGATATCGGCAGAAGCTGTGGTGGGTTCTTTCCGGGATGCTATAGTGATATTGTGTGGACCCAGGGCCAGTTGTATGGCACGTACTCTGAGGGCAGAAGTCCGCCGTCGTTGGCATGTTACATTATGAGAGGTCGGATTACTTAGCCAGGAAGTGTTCAGAGAAGTGTCAAAATAAGACTGTTTTTGTCGCTACTCCTCACCAAGCGATTATATCGAGAGGCCGTGGTTTTTTAGGTCCGAAGAGAGAACAAGACCCAGAGACAGAGGACGCTAGACCGTGGGCAGAAGGCAAGAAGGAATCTTTACTCTGCCAGCTCCGGGTGTACAGACACCTTTCGACATTGAAGAAGGCGTACATCAATATCATTTGTTATTGATTTGTATTTTTGTGATCCGTGTATCACATTTTCTACGTTGAAAAATGGATATTTCGACGTCTGTTATTTTGACTTATGTGTTTTGATGATTTGAGGGTCACACATACGATTTTGTGAACACCAGTTGCACTTGGTTGAGATTTTTCAGGCACAAGAGCTGCACTTGATTAATATTTTTAGTTCACATCGTTTGCACTTGTTTGAGATTTTTTCTTGCACAGTAGTTGCACTTGATTGATGTTTTGTGCACACTAAATGCACTTGATTGGGATTTCCGTGCACAATAGTTGCACTAGATTGATATTTTCATGTACAACAGATGCATTTGATTGAGATTTTCATGCACTCTAGATGCATTTGATATTGTTTTTATGCACACCAGTTGCACATGTTGATGTTTTATGCACCCTAATGCACCTGGTATTGATTTGTGCACCCCGATGTCACGCCCCGCTTCCCGGTGTATGAGGAAGGGGCGTGGGGTGGCATGCGACGTATTTACTCAGAAGTAAACACGTTAAGCGTAAATAAGCAATATAAATAAATGCATAAGAATAACAAGAGATATAATATAAACAACAACTTTTATTAACATTCATTCTTTACATTTCAATTGATTTGAAAAGGAAATGTACAATGATAAAAGCAATGCCTAAACAGTGGCATACAAATGAAAAGGTAAGTACAAGTAAAGACTAGAAGTCCGGCTGCTCTGTGAACTGATCCAAGTCTTCCTGGCTGGGTTCGGTCTCCTGAGAGTCGTGTCCTCCTGACGAACATTTTAAAGAAAGAAGAGACAGGAATGTCGTCAGCGAACTAGCGCTCGGTAAGTCCCAAAAGAAAGGAAGGAATATTACAAGTAGAGAGAAATATAACTATAATTTGTACAGATTTAAGTATGTTATACTAACATAGTTGTTTGAAATTTGGTACAGAATGTATCAGTGTATACGAGAGGAGTCCAACTATCCCGTGGACTATGATAACATGTAAGTACAAGGCCCCATCAAAATCCATGAAACAACGGCACGAGAGTTCATGTAGGTGTATTTTAGTGTCCATTATCGTGCCACTTTTAATACATTCCGTACCAATCTACCCCTTTAAAACCCCGTAATGTATTGTATTGGATTATAGTTATCAGACTTGTAGAAACCATGGATACCGGCTGTTCATGTTATCAGGTTCAGAATGTAAACAAGTAGTCATATAATCAAGTCAAGTTATAGCTATGGTTCGGTCAAGTCAAGTCATGCTTGCATGTTGATCTTATTCTGGTATTTAGATTCAGGTTCAAATATACATGTTGGTATATTAGATTCATGTTGAATTGGATTGAGTTTGGATTGAATTCAAGCTTGATTTAGACTCATACTTGAGTCAGACACTCAGAACTGATTTGGATCCTGATTTAGGTTTGGGAGTTATCGGTAATTGCTGCACATGGATGGTAGGATTTTTGTCTTTTTCCAAGACAATTATCATTGATAACACCGTTAAGTTTTTCTATCTTAAATAGGCAAGCACTCACTTTCTCCGGCTCTCTGAGGCTTAAGAGAATTGATCCTGCTTAAACCTATATTTACTAAAATCCTTAACAGTGTTTTATATAGCTCGAGGGGGTTTTATGAAAAATATTTTATATACTTTCAAAATAAATCTTGAGTATTTATTTATATTATTTAGGATTTCCATAATTGTGAATTTTAAGAATGTGAAGTATTTTAGTGATAATAGTTTGGCTTGGATAGTTCAGGGTATTTTAGTGTAAAACTTGTCTTTTGGATAACTTGAGGGTATTTTGGTGAAACTTGTCATTCTTTTATTTTTTAGAAAACATGGAATTTTATTATATCTTGAAAATATATGGTTTGATAATATTTATATATTTATAAAAATTAATTTTATTATTAAATAGAAAATCTTGTTTTTCTTAAAAAATCGTATTAAAAATCTTTCGAGATCGAATGCTTCGTGAAGAGGTCTGCATCTCGCCCGAGAATGTGCAATAACCCGCACCATCTAATAGCGGGTTCCCCAAAATGGGTTGTAGAGGCATAATCGGAAAGACTTTTGATAATACAATTCAAAGAAAACCGGATTTTTATAGTTCATGGTATTTTAATGAAATGTTGTAGTCGCCACAAATATATGTTCGAAAGAGTATCGTGCTATGTAAACACGTGTGTATGTGAGGGGTAGGTCATTACCCCGTGAAGTTTTCTAAAGGTAACAGTGAGCAAAACAATTAAATATGGTAGATAAAAAGTTCATGGTATTTAAATATAAAACTCAATTTAATGTTATTTAACATGATGATTTATGGTGAAGGTTGTTTCTGTTAGTTATATGTATGCCCTAGATGCCATTACTGTACATTGGATGTATATTGTAGTGGATGCTGGGACATATATAGGAAGGACTTTCTTGCTCGACATGATAGTACGCTATCTGGTTGCACTTTATCTTAACATGTATAATTTCTGTCTCTCTGATTACATGTTGATAAAGCCCATAGGATGTGTGCTCAACTTCCAGGACTATGATGAAGATCATACTAGTGGGGCCTGGGTAGTCCAAGAGTACATCCTTGAATTGTTCCTAGTCGTGGGAATATCGAGACGGGGCATAGATATTCCAGAGTAGACTAGCGTATATCTTCTCGACCCATGCGATGGGCGATGGATGATCCCATATCCATTGGTGTTTGACATCGAAGATGGTATGCGGGTGCTCAGTGGAGACTGGGTACACTGAACGGACTCGCCGAGAACTCCCAGATGGTATTATACCTCACGTCAGATGGCAGTTCTCTGGTGACACTGGTACAGCTTAGTCTGTTGACCCGAGATCGTCATAGAGTCTTGTGTGTCTCCCACTGTGCTTTGATTTCCACCCTACCACGGCTCTACTGAGTCGTGCAAACAGGTGGTTTTTGGGTACGGTCCCGATTCACATGGAGGCAATGAGCGATAGGAGGGGATTCGTCTCTCCCGGTATTGGGGGTAGATGTTGTGCTATGCTCGACTGGCCATAACAGAAAATCCCTGGCCAGGGTTGCAGTGATATACTGGTAAGTGTTATCAGTAGTTTCACGAATGTTATGGACCCTACGTCGGCATGACTTATCGAGCTATTGGGGTCTGACGTTTACCACCCCTAGGCGAGATATGCGACATATCAGACGAACAGACCGGACCGTACGGTAAGTGTTACTGGTTGGATTCGCAGGAGTGTGAGCGGGCTTGCTCGTCGATCTTCTGATCGCTCAATACCCGGGTGGCAGTTACGTTTGGCAGACCGCTTGCGGCTTGTGGGTGTTTGATATGATCATCATCCGCTGCCGGAGTATTGACGAGTCTTTAGAGTCCTACACAGAGTTTTCCTAGCTCAAGCGAAACGAAATAGGAGCGCATATGAGATATGTGCGGGACCGAGAATAATGCGTGTATGTGATACCGTATTTCATTCTCGCGATGAATGTGTCGAATGGTTATATGCGATATAACCTAGTTATCGAATCAAGGATTGATTCGATAAGCCGATACATATGATACTAGTCGGTTATATCCGATATGACCGGATCATTGAATCAAGTGTTGATTTAATGATTTAATGTATAATTATATATTTGATATATTGCTTTGCATTAACTAGTATTGGTTCACTTTAAATGGATTTTCTCACTTGAATTGTGCAAGTTGTATATGTGATATATTTCTTTGTGCACATGATTGTATCATGTTTGATGATACATTCTTGTTTGGTTTTGTTTAAAGTATTAAACCATGGTTAGTTAGTGATTAGGGTTTCATCTTATTCATTCATCTTTTTATTTTATTTATTTCAAAAGAAAAAGAAAATGAGAAATGAATGGTGGCTATTTTTGTTTTTAGTTGAAGATTCATGAAGCATTGTTTTAGTCACCATTCTTGTCTCATGCCTAACTCTAACCACTCATCTAACTTAAGTTAAGTCTCTACACTAAACCATGGTCAAAGATATGATAAGTATTGTATTTTCTTTTCTATTTTAATTCAAGTTATCATATCTTCTTCTTCTTCTTCATCTTCTTCAACATTGAAGAAAGCTTGCTACTTCAATGGCAAGTCATGAAGTCTAGTGAGAAATCCAAAACTAAAGTTTACCCACTTCCTATTTCTTCATCCTCTACCTCTTGCCAAGTAGTATAGGGTGTTTCCTTCACAAGTTTTTCCGACTTGGTGAAGTTGGAGTTTGTTCTAGCGATGCCTCGACGTAGATCATCTTCGGCATCGAACCGACGATCAAGCCCGCCCATTCTTCGACGAAGCCGACGTTGGAGTCCGGATTCTTTTTGGACAGCGAGGGGACATCATTGCGGAGCCGTGGAGGTGGTGGACCGGATCTACAAAGGTTGTATATCCGTTCCCTTAGTTAAAATTGTTAACTAGTTTTTTGTTTTCGCCTAAATATCTAGTAAACGATCCGTAGTCGGGTTTGTAGGCACCCATAAAATTTGATTTGTGCATGTTTGATCACTTGTAAGACCTCACTAGAGTGCCTAGGAACCCTACAGTGGTATCAGAGCCTAGTTAGAGCCTTAGACAAAGTCCAGACGGAATTTGAAACCCGAACGAACCCGAAACCCACACCCGAATATGCTCTCTGGACGATTTCTGAAAACGTGGATTTTTCCAAATTAAAAATTGCTAAAAAATTCAGCAGGGAAAAATAAGAATTACCATGCAAAATTTTTTGGATGAACAGTAAATACCGCGGCGGAAGCGCGGCAGAAGGCTGCCTTATGCGGCGGTTCCGCCGCAACTTGATGACGTCATCATCCACTTTTTGTACAGTAAATCATTTTGTCTGATGCTGAGTTTTCTGGGAATTTTTAAAATTATTTCCAGAGTTGAATTTTCTGGAATTGTTTTGGGGATTCGGTGTTTCGATCGGGGTATCAAATTTTGTCTATTTGGCTTTCCGGATAATTTTGTGATTATGTTAAAAAGTTCGACCGGATATAAATACCCAATTTTTCCCCTGTCGGGAAATTTCCAAGTGTTGGATTTTTCCGTAGTTTAACGACGTTCTAAGTAGTGCAAGTAACGCGATGGTCCCTCTAGAAGACAACAAACCTTAACTCGATTATGTGACCGTCTTGAACTGCCCTTTGAACCTTCGGGTTTGGGGCAGTACGGCGTGCCACATGTGAGGCGTTGGCTTAACCCTTCTACGGCTGGACCGTTGGTACTGAGGCACGAACTGAATGCTGTTAGACTTATTTCATGTGTTGAGCTGTATCGGGAAAACTTGGGTGTTCGATTGTTCGATCGAAAAGTTTAGCATTTTCTATTTATCCGGAATTTGATACAATAATTGGAATTCGCAAATAGTTATGAGATAACGGAATGAATATTATAAACATAGCAGTTTAGTCTCACTTGATCGGTTGCCACGGAATTTTGATGTGATCAAAAGTCCGTCGCAATCACGTAGCGTACGCGGATACTCGCCGGGTAAACTTAATAGACAGCCTCACCCCATAGCCCCGACTAAGTGACTGTAGGAGAACCCCGTCACCGAAAGCATCCGTTCGGGTGCTCCCGGTAGCGGTGTTCCGCCTTGGTGCACTTCGTCGACGGCGTCGGGGGTGCGGCCGCCTACTGAAGTTTGCGACGAGCATTCGATCAGGATGTCGGGAATCTTGTTGAATTACCCGACTTGATATTGAAAAGTGTTTTCGATAATGAGACTAAAATGCGGGGTTTATAATTGTTAGGCATGCGATGTCTAAAGAATTCATTTGATTAGGCATGCGATGTCTATGCAGATTGCGGATTCCAACTGTTGTAGTTTTACACTTTCTTTTCTGTGACCGTAAGTGTAATATGTGATATCGCCGGTTTCGTTGCTATATATCAACGACAATTGGGATGGACATATTTACTTACGTTGATGACATGTGATGTTATGTGTTGCTGGATATGTTATATTGGATCGTCGTGTTTGAATAGCCGGGGGGTTTTTATGTGAGATGAGTGTTTTTCATTTTCATTCATGTAAATAACTTGTATGTAATATTCTTTTATTGGGGCGCTTCCAGGTTGCGGAAGTTGTCACCGTTGTTGTATATTATTTACTTTTCTGCACTAGGATAGACCCAAGGAGGGGAGCACAAGTAACCGGGTTCTGGGTTCCAGTGGGAGACCAACTCGAGGAGTCGAGTCCGGGTCTCCTGACCCTAGAATTGGTAGGGTTGCTTGCCGCTCTCGTAGGAATCTAGGGATGTGGGATTGGCTATTCATCACGACCGTGGAATCCGTGTTTTATACTGGCTCGTATTGAAAACACGGACGTCCTAGTATATCCAATATTTCATATGTTTCTTCTGCTGTGATTTATCTGTGATCATGTGATGTTCTGTGAGAGGTATTATATATAGTATATATGATATATTTGTTGGAGATAGTGCCCTCAGAGTCAATTATTGGATCACAGGCACGTGATTGCAATGATTGAGGGAGGACCTATCCCGGGACGACAGTCTTACTCGTGATGATAGTATGCTATCTGGTTTACCTTTATCATCGTGTACTAGTTTAGGTGACCTGACAGGTCGCTATTGCACGTTGATAGAGCCCCTAGGATTCTTGCTTAACTGCCAGCAGTATGAGGGCGATCATATAAGTGAGAGCTGGAGTCTACAAGCACATCCTTAAAAGGTCCCTAGTCGTGGGAGTTTCGAGACAGGGCATCGATTCTCCAAAGTAGACTAGTGTATACAGTCGAGACCCCGACGAGGGGCGGTGCCCGGTCTCACAGGCTACTGGTGTCAGTTGGTTCACCTAAGATGTATACAGGTGCTCATTGGGTTATGAGTACACCGGACAGGACTCGCCGGGAACATGCTAGTTGGTCTTATACCTGACGTCAGATAGCAGTTCCCAGGTGACATGTGTACAGGTTAGTTCATCGACCTGGGGATCGTCATTTGTCTCGTGTGAGTTCCCACTGTGCTTTTATTACTACCCTACCACGGCTCAAAGGAGTCGTGCAAACAGGTTTTAGTTGGGTACAGTCCCGAGCCACATAGAGGCAGTGAGCGGATCTTCGGGGGTTTCGTCTCTCCCGGTATTGGGGGTGAGGTCGCGCTGTGTCTAGGAGAGCCATTACACGAAGTCCTTGGCCAAGGCAGGAGATTTACTGGTAGGTATTCCAGTAGTATCTCAGGGTGTTCTGGGCTACACTCCGACACGACTTGTACCGCTTTTGGGGGTCTGACTTTTACCCACCCCCTAGGCCCGACATGCGATGCTCATAGACGAACGGACCGGACTGTACGGATATTGTCACTGACAGGCTCAGTAGGGTGTCAGGATGAGTTCGCTCATCGACGTCCCTTTTAGTCAATAGCTGGTGGCCCGTTACGTATTGGCTTATACCTCTGATGGACTAGTGGTTAAATCCACAGCCATAGTATTGACGAGTCTTTAGAGTCTACCACACTTTCAGTTACTCAAGCTTTCGGGCGAAACGCTGTAGAGGCCGTATGGAGATATGGCAAGGTCCGATCAGATACGTGTGGTATTGCACGGATCAGGATCGGACGGTTTGTACTAGTAGCCGTATAGGTATATGGCAGGGTTCGATCAGATACGTGCGGTGTTGCACGGATCAGGATCGGATGGATATTACTAGCCGGCTTTGGTTTAAGCCGGATCCTAGTTTAGTACAGTGTAGATTTTGTCTCTTTGCATTTGTATCCGGACGGAATACAGATGCGGGTGTGTATGCACAGTGTTGGGGTTTTCCTGTAATTTATTACGGGACCAGTTTTCTGGAGTTGCCAGTTTGCATTCCGTTCCGGCCGGTTTTCCTTTGTTCTTTCCCGGCCGGACTTTTCCGATGGAGGGTGTTATTTGCAATTGTGCAAATAACTTTTGTGGAAGGGATTTCTTGCAAAAGGATTTATTATGATAGAATCATTTCTTTTGTTCCATGCTTTTGTTTTAATAGTGCTTTAATGAGATTTGAGTGGGCATGGGTTTGATGTAAGAAATAAGCATGGTTGATGTTTCTTTGCTTTATGGATGTGGTCACCTCTTTCATCTCCTACACTCACCTCCCTTCATGATATGTATTTGATCCCTCCACCATTCTCCAAATGCAAGGGCCGGCCACAATTTTTGTGAGGAGATGAGAAAAATGAGAGAGATTCATTTTGTGTATAGCATTCTTCATCTCATTCCATTTTGCTAGAAAATTGAAAGCACCAATTTGCTAAAAATTAATGTATTCAATTTTGGCTAATTGACTAGAGTTTGACAAATAGGTTAACTAGCTAGGAAAAACTACATCTTAGACTTAGTGAATTAAAAACCCTAAAAATAACCTTCCTTAAAGTTTAACAGTAGAAAGTATATGGCTTGTAGTTTATTTAGAAATAGGCAAATTTTGGGTTCACTTCTTGGGCTAAGTCGAAACAAGGGAAGAGTATTGATGCTCTTATTAGAGTATAAGTTTGAAAAATAGTTCCTACCTTAAGTCTAGATTCTGAAAATGTATACCCTACAATTTGCACTATCACGCACCTTGAAACTTGGAATAGTAGAAGAGACCTTGAAATGCTCGTCTAAAGTCCTTAGTACAATGAAAATAAAAAAGAAAAAAAAAGTGAATAAAGAAAGAAAGAAAAATGGACACTGGTTTTTGTGGTTACTTAAGGCTGTAAAAATAGAAAAATATTTAGCAAGGGTGCTTCATCACCTAGTGCCTTAGACCAACTGGTTTGGGAGTCACTGCTAAAGCCTTGAGTATTGCAAAGACTAGGAAGTACGCTTTAAAGTGCAAACACATTTTGTAATCGGTCGTTGGTACCTCAAGAAGTATTAACGGTCGCATGAAGGATGTGTAAGCAAATTTCATTCACCAATTAATAAGTACTTTGGACAATGGACGAGGGCATGATTGCTTGAATTGAATTTCCAAGTGTAGGGGTGATCTTTACACACACGTAGGGGTATGTGATTGGAATTTAGATAAAAGAGAGGAATGAAAGATAGAACTTGTATCTTTAATGGAGTTGATAGAAAATTCCTAAGTAGAGATGAAACCCTAGAAGGAAGACTTAAGAAATACCGAAAGCTAGGTAATTCTATAGGACATATATAATCTTAAGTTAAATAATGAGGAAGTGTGAAGAATATGGGTGGATAATTTGCGGGTCGACGATAATAGAACTCTTAGTTAGAAAACCTAATTGGAGAACAAAAGTCGAAAAGCCAAATTGATAGGATTTTGTGGGTAGTATGCGCTGAAAACCCTCAGGAGACAACACTCCTCCTACTAGGGACACCTAGAGGTTTAACGGCTTGTTGCACGAGCTCAGTGCAATCGCGTTTCCCTGCGAAAGTGCGGTTAGGTTTTTTGTAGAGAATAAAACAATAAGTTTGCTCGAGGACGAGCAAAAGATAAGTTTGGGGGTATTTGTTCAGACCATAATATTGCATTTATCATTCCCCTATTTCTTATTTTTTTATAAATAAACAGGTACTCTTGACGCACGTTTGTTGCATATTACAGGATACAGGTTTCTGGAGCAAATAGAGTGAAAAAGACACAAAACAACAGAAAAGGGACTTTTGACCAGCAATTAGACGGATCTTACTCAAGCCGAGACGAAGAACAGTACAAGGTCCAAAATGTCATGTGAACGGTTAAAAGATCGCTACAAGTATTCACTGAAATATCTGGAAGAGAACCAGAAGCCCAAAAAAGAAACCAAGTGAAGAAACAGAAGCCCAAAGAGCCAATGAACCAAGCCCAAAAAGCATAGGGCTCAACTCCCTTGTTTGGCCGCGGAACCGCGGCCAAACCCTACCTGGCGCCGCGGTTCCGCGGCCATCAAGCGCCCGTGTCGGTGCAGTTTTTCTGTACTGGCGCGACGGTTCAGATGTGAGGATTTTTCGTGGGCAAATCTGTAATTGCGCATGTGCGAGAGCCTGTAGCCCTAGGTTTTCTATTTTCCTATAAATTGTAGTTTTAGATCTGTAAAATGTATGCCTCTTTTCAATCAATAAAATTCAGAATTTCTGGGAGCAAATTTCAGATCTGTTCTTCTTGTTTGAAGGGAGCCGTCAACCTAGTAAGTCTTTTATTTCTTTTAATTATAATGTCTTCTCATCCCCTAATGAGCGAGTAGTCTCCTCGCTTGTTAGGGTTAGCCTTAGGGAAAGGGTTGAGAGATGAAATCTCTCGCCCCTTTCAATGCCACCTTCACCTAATGAATTAGAACTTCACGCATACGAGCACAACCGCTCCCTGCGGCATCCTACCCTTCGAGGTAACGATGAACCGTAGTATAAAGGGCCGGTTCCGCGCGTTTTCCGTGAGGGTTATGATAATTATCAACAAAGGTAGGGTACAAATCTAGAGGAAGAAACATCTTCCCAAAAGATTTGTATCCACTTTATTGATAATTAACTTAACACCTAATAGATCTAAAAAAGGAAGGTATTGAAAGCGGTGAGGAAAAATATTAATTTCCAAAACTTCCCCTAATCCTAACCCTAGCAAGATTCTTAATTAGATTAATTAGATCCAGTCTTTAGATTTTTATAAACCAACCAAAACTACAAATAGAATCAACTCGTTAAAACACTTTAAAGAAATTTACCCGTCTCTGTGGATCGACCCGTACTCACCGGCTAGCTGCGAAGCGACGCCGTTTCTGATTGCGGTAAACTCAAATTTTTGACTTAATCAATTATTCAGTTGTCTTTTCCCTTTTACCTTCTCTCAAGTTGTGAGTACTCCTTGGTTTAGGAGATAGTACACTTATTACGCAAATTGGATAGTCTTCTTCCAAACCTTAGGCTGGTGCCGACCGGTAGGGAATGAAGAAAACCAATTAGCGTAAACGGTGTGCAGAAGGTATTAAGATTAAGACAAAGCAAGGGATTAGTAAGAGGGCAAAGTAAATTGCGACTGATATTCACGACCAAACCAAGTATTTCTTCGCCAATCCTAAATCACCTTTGTATTTCTCCAGGACACTCCGTATCACTACAAAGATCCACAGTTTATTGGATACTCCATCGTATGGTTATATACGAACTCGAAAGGGACTTGTTCCAGTTCGGGGATGGATTCTGGTCCAGGAGAAATAGGAATAAGGTTTATTCGGTTGTCTTTTATCTTCACATTCTCTCGCATTGCGAGTGCTCCTAGGACTAGGACAGTACACCCATTATGCTTATTGGATAGTCTTCTTCCAAACCATAGGCTGGTGCCGAACGGTAGGGAGGGAAGAAAACCATTTGGCCTAAGGGGTGTGCAGAAGGTAATGACTAAAGACATATAAAGGGATTTGGAGAGGTGGCAAAGAATTATACGGTTATAGTTGTGAATCTGGATAATGGTAGAGGCATTACTAGGAATACCAGTATACCCCATCGAAACATTTCAATGTTTCAGTTCCACTGTGTACTGTTAAAAGAAAACTGATTTCCCGATTAGACACCTGCTCCAGGGTATGTATTTACCAGGTTTGATTCTCACATCTGTATGGTTTTACAGATGATGAGTGGGAGTAAGTTATTGGGAATAGGGTGATCATCCTCAATATATCGGGATTCGTTGTAATCGGTGATATTTGGGGAGATCATCTGGGTTGTTTGCCGGTCGGCAAATGTTTGGTTTTGAATATCCGCTGTTGTGCACCAATTTCAAATTGATATATCTGTACGTCTATTTTTCATAGAGTGAGATATACCTTTTGATATTATGTCGATGACATTTACCTATATCAGTGGATGGTTAGGTAAGGAGCATTAAACAGCGGTGTAATTCTTCTTAACCATAAGTACAGTCTTCAACCTACGACACACAGTGAAAGAGTTGTAAGACTCAGCGGACTTATACAGAGTATTGTATGTTGTCCAGTGTCCATGAGGACAGAGGGGTTGGTCCTCATACTATATTCTGTTTACTTTTAACTTCTCTAGTTCTTAGACATGTGTTTCGTAGAAACACAGGGTCTAAGTTTTGAGGAGTTATAGGTATTTGAATAGAGTAGAGAACCAGGTGTAGCAAGTATCGGGATTCTTCAAAGTGATCGAAGATGTAGATACTTGTGTATGGTATTCAGTTGATAGTAATGATAAAGAGAAATTGCTTCTCTTTCAGGTTACTCATAATTGGAAGCATTCCTATGTTGAGTAATGCTGATCGGCCTCCTTCCATTTAGTTGACATGCACTGGAGATAGCTGCATGATTTGAATCTGGTTCAATTAAATCAGTGCCTCTGGTTCTATATTGGATATAGTACAGTTCATATCTTAACATTGTTAAGGTACGGGGAGTTGTCCGGCTTATGATTAAAACCAGACTCTGGATAACTCAAGGCACGTTTCTGTAATGGTTGTTTGTGGGTTGACCCAGGCTATGACGAGGGTTGACTTTCTACCATAAGAAAGATCAATAGTGATATTGTTCTTGACTAGCCACAGTTTTAAAAAGAAATGGTTATTTTTCAGAAAACAGTAGTGGAAGTATGGTAGAACTGGAAGTGATTCCAGAACCGCAAACGATTACTGAAGATTTGATAAGGAACCTAAAGATTCAATCTGTTTTGACATTCCATTGGCCACTCCGCAGATAAGGTGGGTAACTTCAGGCACCCGAGAGGTACTCCGGTAGCCTCAAGGACGGTGACGGGGAAGTTCTTGTTTACCCGCACTTGCCATTGTTGTTGTTCCAGGCTGCGAGACCCGGCAGGAGGATGAGTATAGCGTCGTTCTAAACTAGCTTTAGAAGTGCACGTCTATATGACTCTGCCAGAGGGTTGTCGTAGTCAGTGGGAGCAGCGGAAGCATTGGTGGACATCAGGCTTATGTCTATTCATAGACTAAAGCAGATAAAGCGGAGATAGATCATCTGTTTCTGACAGTCATAGGTTTGACGTCATCAGAATAGGGGATGAATCTGTTGAGAAGGTAGTAGGAAGTGATATTCCTATACTACGATCGGTAATACTTTGGTCGTCACACAGTGTTTTCTCCACATGGGACTTGGACATTATATCTGACATACTGGTTACTAGATCTATGGTTTTAGATCTAGATTTGGGTGTTTTCCCAATCAGGGTACTTTGACAGCATTCTAAGAGTATTTAGAATGGACGACTCCTGGCACGGTAGTGTACCTGCAGGTAATGGAGTCACCCTCTCTAAAGGTGTCTTATAGACTAAAGAAGAGAGGGATGCGCATGATTGGCAGATCACTTGCTTAGGCAATTGAGTCAATCATGAGGGGTCAAGTACCACACCAGATGTTGTTCTTGCACTAGATGCAATAAGTTGACATTGATCCAATCCTGGAGAAACAGTCGGAAGCAGTTTTAGAACATAAGTTGATGTTCCAGGGATATGATAGCAGCAGCCTCCTTTAGGAGACGGTTATCATTCCAGGCTTCCAAGGTGACCTGGATAGCAGAGTGGCTGTCAGAGTTATAGTTTTCCCTCTGACGAGGGGCAGTATTTTGGACGGGTGGTCCAAGGCAATACTGAGGGTGGCATGGCGCAGGATACTGATTATATTCAGTTGACGATACAGTCTAAGAAGTTTGGATTTGGAGTTCATTTATGAGCTCGGTCCCATCAGACATCCAGACATTCTAAGACAGGTATTGCTCATTTCGGGAGATAGTTTTCTCCGCGAACTTGAGATATAGAGAGACATAGAAAGAAACATCTAGGCGGATCCACTCACTGAGGCTATTCCTCGAACACAATAGTTTCGCAAACAGACTTTCTGCGACTGACTAGTAGAGGAGTTGGGTGTTCGGTATCACACGGGCTGTGAGTATGCGACATCGCAATAATTAGCCTTGAGTGCAAGTGGGAGATTGTTGGAGATAGTGCCCTCAGAGTCAATTATTGGATCACAGGCACGTGATTGCAATGATTGAGGGAGGACCTATCCCGGGACGACAGTCTTACTCGTGATGATAGTATGCTATCTAGTTTACCTTTATCATCGTGTACTGCTTTAGGTGACCTGACAGGTCGCTATTGCACGTTGATAGAGCCCTTAGGATTCTTGCTTGACTGCCAGCAGTATGAGGGCGATCATATAAGTGAGAGCTGGAGTCTACAAGCACATCCTTAAAAGGTCCCTAGTCGTGGGAGTTTCGAGACAGGGCATCGATTCTCCAGAGTAGACTAGTGTATACAGTCGAGACCCCGACGAGGGGCGGTGGCCGGTCTCACAGGCCACTGGTGTCAGTTGGTTCACCTAAGATGTATACAGGTGCTCATTGGGTTATGAGTACACCGGACAGGACTCGCCGGGAACATGCTAGTTGGTCTTATACCTGACGTCAGATAGCAGTTCCCAGGTGACATGTGTACAGGTTAGTTCATCGACCTGGGGATCGTCATTTGTCTCGTGTGAGTTCCCACTGTGCTTTGATTACTACCCTACCACGGCTCAAAGGAGTCGTGCAAACAGGTTTTAGTTGGGTACAGTCCCGAGCCACATGGAGGCAGTGAGCGGATCTTCGGGGGTTTCGTCTCTCCCGGTATTGGGGGTGAGGTCGCGCTGTGTCTAGGAGAGCCATTACATGAAGTCCTTGGCCAAGGCAGGAGATTTACTGGTAGGTATTCCAGTAGTATCTCAGGGTGTTCTGGGCTACACTCCGACACGACTTGTACCGCTTTTGGGGGTCTGACTTTTACCCACCCCCTAGGCCTGACATGCGATGCTCATAGACGAACGGACCGGACTGTACGGATATTGTCATTGACAGGCTCAGTAGGGTGTCAGGATGAGTTCGCTCATCGACGTCCCTTTTAGTCAATAGCTGGTGGCCCGTTACGTATTGGCTTATACCTCTGACGGACTAGTGGTTAAATCTACAGCCATAGTATTGACGAGTCTTTAGAGTCTACCACACTTTCAGTTACTCAAGCTTTCGGGCGAAACGCTGTAGAGGCCGTATGGAGATATGGCAAGGTCCGATCAGATACGTGCGGTATTGCACGGATCAGGATCGGACGGTTTGTACTAGTAGCCGTATAGGTATATGGCAGGGTTCGATCAGATACGTGCGGTGTTGCACGGATCAGGATCAGACGGATATTACTAGCCGGCTTTGGTTTAAGCCGGATCCTAGTTTAGTACAGTGTAGATTTTGTCTCTTTGCATTTGTATCCGGACGGAATACAGATGCGGGTGTGTATGCACAGTGTTGGGGTTTTCCTGTAATTTATTACGGGACCAGTTTTCTGGAGTTGCCAGTTTGCATTCCGTTCCGGCCGGTTTTCCTTTGTTCTTTCCCGGCCGGACTTTTCCGATGGAGGGGGTTATTTGCAATTGTGCAAATAACTTTTGTGGAAGGTATTTCTTGCAAAAGGATTTATTATGATAGAATCATTTCTTTTATTCCATGCTTTTGTTTTAATAGTGCTTTAATGAGATTTGAGTGGGCATGGGTTTGATGTAAGAAATAAGCATGGTTGATGTTTCTTTGCTTTATGGATGTGGTCACCTCTTTCATCTCCTACACTCACCTCCCTTCATGATATGTATTTGATCCCTCCACCATTCTCCAAATGCAAGGGCCGGCCACAATTTTTGTGAGGAGATGAGAAAAATGAGAGAGATTCATTTTGTGTATAGCATTCTTCATCTCATTCCATTTTGCTAGAAAATTGAAAGCACCAATTTTCTTTAGACCATTCCTCCGTCTATGGCAACCAACCCCAAAGAGACATGATTCTACACTACACTTCCTACAGCATATCTTGGACGCGTCGGTTAGCCTACTTCGCGCCCGAGTTGCCTCGGTATTGAGGTGGGAGCCCGTAAAAGCTACAGGCGATGTGGTGCCCTTCCGGCGAGGAGGCGACGACCGGAGTTCCCGCGAGGAGATTGGAGTGGAGATGAAGACCGGAGGACTCGGATCAGTCGGTATATCTCTAACCCATCCTCTTGTTAGCTTAGACTAGTTTAATGGCACGATCCGGGGTTTAGTGCGCGGTGGTGCCGGTTTGCTAAGTCCGCAAAATTAAAGTTTATCACCGCTTCCGCGTTTGGCCGTCGGACTGACGGCCGGGGCGCCGCCGTGCACTTACAGTGGTATCAGAGCCTCGCCATTAACTTCGTCTAGCTTTGTTTGATGTGTTTTTCAGTTCCGATCGACCAAAATTCCAAAAACCGTAATTTTCCTTCACATCAGTTTCTGTTGAAATTTTTTGAAGTCTAAAAATTTTTCAGGTGGTCTCAGAATGATGTGCAGGGAGTTCTAAGACATCTGGGAAAATTCGAGTCATTGACCTTTCAACAGGAGCGCGGAACCGCGGCCAATACCCACTTGGGGCCGCGGTTCCGCCGCAGTTTGTAAGGATCAATGGGCCGGGTTTTTCTAGTGGGCTTCTGGGCTATAATTAGGGGTTTTGGAATATTAAAGTTGGGCCAATTATTTCTGTGAGTGCTACAGTTTTCTTTGGGGCCCACTTGTTAATTGTTTGATCAATCGGAAATTTTTAAACACATTTTTTTTCACAGTATTTACATTATATCTGCGACCGTGAATGTCACTCGATCGGTAAATCCAGTCTAACTGCTATAGCCCGGTTAGACGGATTTGCGAACGTGACTTTCACGTTGATGTTCTATGTTTATGCTGTGATGTTGCGGATCGATCGTGGGGGATAGCCTGGATGCAATGCTAGTACAGTTGTGGTTGTATTATGTACATTTGATATTGCGGGGCGAGCGTCCGACATGTGGACTGCCGTCACCGCCTGATTGTATTATTCTTTTGGGGCACGACCAGGTTGCGGTCGATGTACCCGGTGTATGTATATTTTACTTTCTGTACAAGGATTACCCCGCGGAGGGGTGCACGGATAGCCGGGTTCTAGAGGGCAACGGGCCCGCATCTCATGGCATTGAGACGGAGGGGGCTTCACTCTAGGATTGGCGGGCTATTCGCCGCACTCGTAGGGGGTACAGGTTGACCCAGGAGGGGTGCCCAAGTTACCAGATTCCGTGGAGTGCTGGGTGGTCCATTCACGGAGCTGAAGGGGGCTGCCTCGCTTCAGGTTTTGGCGGGTAACTTGCCGCGCCCGTAGGGGTCTAGGATTTCATTGCACAGGCTATCCACACGACCAGGGGAACGTCGGGTTTCAGTAGTGGCTCTGTGAAACCCGGGGATCCCAGATATCTGTATTGTTCTGTGATGCTGTACATTTCTGTGATGTTGCATTTTATTCACGCCTTGAGCGAAATACTATATATTGGTATATATATTAGTAGATGTTGTATATGTTTTTCATCCGCGCTAGTCCAGTCCCCGCTCTTCCGTTAGTTAGCTAACCTAACGGGTGATGACGGGACCCAGTGGCGAATGCGGATGGCATATACGTACGTCAGTATATTTTCGTTCATTGTGGTGTGATCAATTGATGGGACTGCGTTGATTCGGATCAATGCAAGTTAAACAAATCTATTCTGATGTTGTTGGAACACTTTTCAAAAAGCTGTTATTGCAAGGACGTTCACTTTTGTTTTGCATCGTGGTATTCATTTGGAATATCCTGCTCCTCAGTCGACGAGGCAAGGGCCGAGATCCCTTCACCGGGAGTGACCCCTTGGACAGAAGTTTGCGTCAGGGCATTAACTTCACTATAGCCGATTACTTTTGCTTTGCATCGCGGTATTCATTTGGAATATCCTGCACCCCATTCTACGGGGAAAGAGCCGAGATCCCTTCACCGGGAATGAACTCTTTAGTAAAGGTTTTCGTCACTATATTTTCTAAAAGCTATCCGTTCCTTCAACGATATCAAGTTCATTACGTTAAAGGTTTTCGCCAGAAACCATTCGTAGCCCTCCGTCGTTTCAGACGGGTAGCACATAGTATTCATGCTATGTTTGTTGACCTTCGTCAAGGCATAGTGCATGGTAGCTGCTTGTTGCTTTTCTGCTGCATAGATAGATGTGTTGGTTTGGGACAGTCGTATAGCCTTGTTGGCCTTCGTCAAGGGCTTGTGCGGGTGGGTTCAAATCAACCTGGAGAATGACGGGCAGAACTTGACATGTGACTTATGATTTGTTGGCCTTCGTCAAGGTCATAAGAGCATGGGGCAAAAATCACATCGGGAGTTTCAAAAGAACTGAAACTTGCCAGATATGCGCATACCTTCTGGAGTGTGATAGCGTGACCGGATTCCGTCACGTTATCATGCGATGATAGTTGGATCCCGATTCCCACTGATGAGTTGGTTTACTCCTCGGGTAACCCCGACTAATTCTTCTTTCAGGTTTGGAGGAGAATTTGAGGTACAGTGGGAGGTTTCCTGATTAGATAAATTGGTAACCATTCTGATCTAGGTTAGAGTGCACGCTGAGTGTTTCTTTTCTCTCTCTCTCTGGCAGCGACCATTGACCCGACCCTAAGACTATGACTCAGTGACCAAGTTGACCGAACCTTCTTAACACTGGCTTTTGGATTGTCAGAATTGCAGACCTCATTGCCACTCCTACTTTTACCCTTTTCTCCAGGACACCCCGTATTACTACGAACGTCCACTTCCATTGGACAAAACCATCGTATGGTTAGATACGAACTCGAAGGAATTCGAGGATGGTTTCCGGTTCTGGAGAAAACGGATAGGATTAATGTTCAGACCATAATATTGCATTTATCATTCCCCTATTTCTTATTTTTTTATAAATAAACAGGTACTCTTGACGCACGTTTGTTGCATATTACAGGATACAGGTTTCTGGAGCAAATAGAGTGAAAAAGACACAAAACAACAGAAAAGGGACTTTCGACCAGCAATTAGACGGATCTTACTCAAGCCGAGACGAAGAACAGTACAAGGTCCAAAATGTCATGTGAACGGTTAAAAGATCGCTACAAGTATTCACTGAAATATCTAGAAGAGAACCAGAAGCCCAAAAAAGAAACCAAGTGAAGAAACAGAAGCCCAAAGAGCCAATGAACCAAGCCCAAAAAGCACAGGGCTCAACTCCCTTGTTTGGCCGCGGAACCGCGGCCAAACCCTACCTGGCGCCGCGGTTCCGCGGCCATCAAGCGCCCGTGTCGGTGCAGTTTTTCTGTACTGGCGCGACGGTTCAGATGTGAGGATTTTTCGTGGGCAAATCTGTAATTGCGCATGTGCGAGAGCCTGTAGCCCTAGGTTTTCTATTTTCCTATAAATTGTAGTTTTAGATCTGTAAAATGTATGCCTCTTTTCAATCAATAAAATTCAGAATTTCTGGGAGCAAATTTCAGATCTGTTCTTCTTGTTTGAAGGGAGCCGTCAACCTAGTAAGTCTTTTATTTCTTTTAATTATAATGTCTTCTCATCCCCTAATGAGCGAGTAGTCTCCTCGCTTGTTAGGGTTAGCCTTAGGGAAAGGGTTGAGAGATGAAATCTCTCGCCCCTTTCAATGCCACCTTCACCTAATGAATTAGAAATTCACGCATACGAGCACAACCGCTCCCTGCGGCATCCTACCCTTCGAGGTAACGATGAACCGTAGTATAAAGGGCCGGTTCCGCGCGTTTTCCGTGAGGGTTATGATAATTATCAACAAAGGTAGGGTACAAATCTAGAGGAAGAAACATCTTCCCAAAAGATTTGTATCCACTTTATTGATAATTAACTTAACACCTAATAGATCTAAAAAAGAAAGGTATTGAAAGCGGTGAGGAAAAATATTAATTTCCAAAACTTCCCCTAATCCTAACCCTAGCAAGATTCTTAATTAGATTAATTAGATCCAGTCTTTAGATTTTTATAAACCAACCAAAACTACAAATAGAATCAACTCGTTAAAACACTTTAAAGAAATTTACCCGTCTCTGTGGATCGACCCGTACTCACCGGCTAGCTGCGAAGCGACGCCGTTTCTGATTGCGGTAAACTCAAATTTTTGACTTAATCAAATGGCGCCGTTGCCGGGGACGGCGTAATCTTTCTTTTTGTGAATTTTCGGGTTGATATAAATTTTAAAAAATTATAAAAATCTGAAAAATCAAAAATATAAAAAAATATCATCTTTTATTGTTTGAAGGGTACTCTTTGTGAATCTTTGCAGGTTTGACGGATCTGAAACAACACAGGAAGTGAAACAGAAAACAATACATCAGAACAGGAGGAGATTGGAAGTACAGAGCAGCTGAAGAAATCCAGAGACCTAAAGCCTCCAATCCACCGCGCTTCCGCCGCATAATACCACCTCGCGCGGCGCATCCGCGGCCCTCTGGATCCCTCTCTGTGAAGAAATTGCACTGTTTGTTTTCTTTCCTTCTCCTCTACAAATCTCCATATATCTTTTGCCAAATCTTCTGCAGGATTCTTCGCGCTAAAAATCTTCTTCCCCCTTCCAATAATTGATTTTCTGCAGGATTCTTTGCGCCGCGCTTAAAAGCAAATTGATTGCAAGTGATTTACTGCTTTGCATACTTTAATCTGACTTTAAGGGGCTATTGACCAATTCAGATTGGGTGGGGATTTCATCACCCTTCCCAGGACCCCAGAAAACACCTAAGCATTTTGCATCAACCACCTTTAATTAAAAAAGATTAGACTCAGACCTAAGGACAGCGAGCTCATTAGGAAAAGGACTAGGGTAGGCATCGGCCGTTTATCCTAACCGACATTGCGGTGTCTAGGCTAGTGGTTTTTAATTAGGCCCACTGTAGTGGTGGTTCCTTCCTACTTACCTGGCCGTATTTGTCCGTGAAGAGGCGGTTTGAGGTCTATTTCTAGCCCTAGTTAGGAGCTGTCTAGCAGACCTAGGCGACCCTAGATCTAGGCCTGATTGTGCATGTGTGGTTGAGTCAGTTGTGTCACGAGTCCGTTTTCAAAAACTTCTTTGCAAAACTCACACAAAAAAAAAAAAAGAAATCTTTTCAAAACTTGCAACTTGCCGCTAAAGAAACTTGAAACTCACTTCCACCACTTCTTCTCACTGACGTTATCTTACCCCCACATTCTGTTTTTCTTTTTTTTCTGACTGCACTACCCTTTAGTGTATGTCATCTTGGACTAGGGATACTAACGCCCGATTAGTCCGTGTTTCGTTGGTACCGACCAACGAACCCTTCGACGAACCCTTCGTCGATCTTCCGTCCACTTCCTTACCTCCACCTTTAAATTCTTCTTTCGAAGGTATGTCGGGATTCAACCCTAACGATACCTTACCGACGGGAATGATTCCACCTCCGCCAGGTGCGAATAACCCGAATCTCCCGCCTGTTGTAGCGCCCGCACGAGTTGCGCTCCAGGATCTCTTCTACCCCGTCCGCACTTCTTTACCCACATGTCTTTCACCTCCACCGGCGAATGGGGATAATTTTGAAATAAAACCACATTTCATTAATATGCTGCCTAAGTTTCATGAATTGGAATCCGAAGATGCATATATTTTTATTAATAAATTCCAAAACGTTTGCGGCATGATGAAGACAACCCAATTAAGTGATGACGCAATAAGGCTAAGGGTCATTCCTTTTTCCTTATGTGACCTAGCCGAGAAGTGGCTATACAGCACCGCATCACATTCCATTAGAAATTGGGACGAGTTTGTGAGAGCTTTTCTGAAAAAGTTCTACCCTCATCATAAAACTGCTAGAATCCGAAACGAGATTATACAATTTTCACAGCTTCCGTCCGAACCATTCTGGAAATGCTTCGAGAGATTTAAAGACCTACTCGTTCAATGCCCTCATCATGGGATAGATAATTGGCAACTTTGCCAAACATTATACGAGGGATTGAACGCAGCAACGAAGCAGTTGCTAGAAACAATATGTCAAGGTCATTTTCTCTCCAAGTCTAGCGACGAAGCTTGGCAGTTTCTTGAGGACCTAAGTGAGCAAACAATTCAGTGGGAGAGTACAAAGTCCACATCATCTTCCTCAATTGGTCAATCTAGGGCAGGCATACATCAAATAGATATGTCGATTGCTATGAAGGCCGAGATGGCCTCACTTATGAAAAAGCTAGAAGCCATTGAGACAAAAATCTCATCGACTTCTCCTGCCCCTACTCTACCCACACGAACTGTTTGTGCTTGTTGTTCGAATCCATCGCATTTAACCGAAGAGTATCCTTATAATGCACCTATTCAAGGACAGGATCAAGTCAATGCTGCATTTCAGCAACGACAAAGAAATGATCCTTACGCTTCGACATACAATCAAGGGTGGAGGAGTCACCCAAATTTCGCTTGGAACCAAAATCAACAGGTCCAAGGAACTAACAATTTTCAAAGAGCTCCTCCACAGCAACAACAAGCACCCTTACAAACTCAAAACCAGCAACCTTTCCAACAACAACCTTATACAAATCAAACGAACAATTTGGTTCAACCTAATGATGATAAGGTTAGCTCGCTCGAGAAAAGTCTTGAAGCATTTCTCAAGCAATCTACAGAATCCGCAGCAAGATTTGAAAGTTATGTGCAATCTTTAATGAATAACAATGCCTCACACGATCAAAGTATCAAATCTATTGAGGCACAAATTGCACAATTAACTGCTGCGTTGAGCGAGAGAGAAAAGGGAAATCTTCCATCTCAACCATTGCCCAATCCCGGTCACGCACAAAATGCATATCACAATCACAATGTAAATGCGGTGACCACGTTGAGATCCGGAAGAGAGTTGCAAAATAATGTGGAAACTAGTGATGACATCCCCGCCGGTGGTTCTTCTTCCCCTTCTTCATTTTCTTCACTTCCTTCTTCACCTTTTTCTTTAGAGCCTATTCTCCACCCTTCACACGGCTCTACTTCTTCTGACTCGAACGGACCCATTTCTAACAACACGAACACATCCACACTGGGATCCGTTCCTATTCCACATTCTACTCCACAGACATGTGACTCAACAAATTTTCAAAATGCACCATTTCCAAACAGGTTGAGTCCTAATAAACCAAATGCACAAGTGGAGAAGATTGTGGAGATCTTTAAGCAGGTTAGCATAAATATACCTCTCTTGGATGCTATCCAACAAGTCCCTTCATACGCTAAAATCTTAAAGGGCTTGTGCACCTCGAAGAGAAAGGCATCTCAAGTACCCAAGAAAGTGCTAGTGGCTAGTACAGTGAGCAATGCTATTAACCACCATCAAACCTTACCCCAAAAACGAAAGGATCCCGGCTGTCCTACTATTTCAATCACAATTGGGGATAAGCAAATTAATCGTGCACTTTTAGATCTTGGGTCTAGTGTTAACCTGATTCCTTACTCCGTGTACGAACAATTAGGGGTTGGAGAGTTGAAACCCACTCGTTGCACTCTCCAAATGGCTGATCGATCAATCACCTATCCAAGGGGTCAACTAGAGGATGTGTTGATCAAAGTCGGGGAATTCATATTCCCCGTTGATTTTATCGTTATGGATACACAACCTGTTGTTAACCCAAGAAACCAAATTCCGGTGATTCTTGGTCGACCATTTTTGGCCACTTCCAATGCCATAATAAATTGTCGCAATGGCTCCATGACTCTATCCTTCGGGAAGAGATCTAGTGAGTTCAATATTTATAAGATGGGAAGTCTGCCCCCTGTGCCTAAAACTAGTACACGAGAAGTTTGCTCTATTCACGAAATCACGCAGGAGGACTGCGAGCTTGAAAGATTTCTATTTGATGAAAACAGTTTTGACGCCACTAGTGCGTCCCTCCTTGAGCCTACTACTGTTGACACAACCGATGTTGATTATGAATGTTTCACTTTTTTGGATGATGACGACTCACAGCCCGAATATGAGTCGTTTGAATTTTTGGATGAGTCAGTCGAACCATCCGAATCGGTTGTTTGCAGTGATTTCGAACCTGTGTTAGAGTCCTTTGAGTTCGAGGTAGATTCCGCAGTGGTTCTTTCGCCTCAGAAATTCGAACTCATGCCCTTGCCGTCTCACCGTAGATATGCTTACATAGGTGAGAATGAGACTTTTCCCATTATCATATCAGCCTCTCTAGCCTTCGAGCAAGAGAACGCTATTTTAAAAGTCTTACAAGATAGGCGGCAAGTTTTCAGTTGGACTATGGCGGACATCGAGGAGATAAGTTCCCTCATAAGTGAATATCATAAACATGTGATGGATGATGCCATGTCAATAGAGGACCCACAGGAACATCTTGGGGGTATTGTGGTGAGTCAACTTCCTCCCGTAGAAGTTGAAATACCCCCATTTCTTTTAATAAGGTACGAGAATGCTAATACTCCACTGATTGCTGATCATTTACATTCTCGTTTCGATGCATCACCATCACCTGTATATTCACCTCCACACCTCCCATTCCACTACTTCTATCTTCCCCAATTCTTTGCGGACCACCACAACTTATTTTTTCACCCACCAATATTCTTTACTGATAAATTTTTCAAATGGTTGGTGTTGACTTTTGGCCTATGCAAAGTTGGGCAGTATTGTCTAACATAGTTTAATTGAAGTTTGGGGGAGGGTCTTTTTGTATATATTTTTGTTTTTCTTAACAATAAAAAAAAATTATTATAAATAAATAAACAGGGGAGTATCGGTATTTTGACCCTCTTGGTTTAGCATGACAGTGAGGACACTGTCAAGTTCAAGTTTGGGGGTATGCTCGGTACGTCTTCTTCCTTCGCATTCATTTGTATATATTTTTGCATTTGCATACTTATCTGAAAACCCATAAAAATTTGAAAAATTTGAAAAATTATAAAAATTAATGTATTCAATTTTGGCTAATTGACTAGAGTTTGACAAATAGGTTAACTAGTTAGGAAAAACTACATCTTAGACTTAGTGAATTAAAAACCCTAAAAATAACCTTCCTTAAAGTTTAACAGTAGAAAGTATATGGCTTGTAGTTTATTTAGAAATAGGCAAATTTTGGGTTCACTTCTTGGGCTAAGTCGAAACAAGGGAAGAGTATTGATGCTCTTATTAGAGTATAAGTTTGAAAAATAGTTCCTACCTTAAGTCTAGATTCTGAAAATGTATACCCTACAATTTGCACTATCACGCACCTTGAAACTTGGAATAGTAGAAGAGACCTTGAAATGCTCGTCTAAAGTCCTTAGTACAATGAAAAGAAAAAAGAAAAAAAAAGTGAATAAAGAAAGAAAGAAAAATGGACACTGGTTTTTGTGGTTACTTAAGGCTGTAAAAATAGAAAAATATTTAGCGAGGGTGCTTCATCACCTAGTGCCTTAGACCAACTGGTTTGGGAGTCACTGCTAAAGCCTTGAGTGTTGCAAAGACTAGGAAGTACGCTTTAAAGTGCAAACACATTTTGTAATCGGTCGTTGGTACCTCAAGAAGTATTAACGGTCGCATGAAGGATGTGTAAGCAAATTTCATTCACCAATTAATAAGTACTTTGGACAATGGAGGAGGGCATGATTGCTTGAATTGAATTTCCAAGTGTAGGGGTGATCTTTACACACACGTAGGGGTATGTGATTGGAATTTAGATAAAAGAGAGGAATGAAAGATAGAACTTGTATCTTTAATGGAGTTGATAGAAAATTCCTAAGTAGAGATGAAACCCTAGAAGGAAGACTTAAGAAATGCCGAAAGCTAGGTAATTCTATAGGACATATATAATCTTAAGTTAAATAATGAGGAAGTGTGAAGAATATGGGTGGATAATTTGCGGGTCGACGATAATAGAACTCTTAGTTAGAAAACCTAATTGGAGAACAAAAGTCGAAAAGCCAAATTGATAGGATTTTGTGGGTAGTATGCGCTGAAAACCCTCAGGAGACAACACTCCTCCTACTAGGGACACCTAGAGGTTTAACGGCTTGTTGCACGAGCTCAGTGCAATCGCGTTTCCCTGCGAAAGTGCGGTTAGGTTTTTTGTAGAGAATAAAACAATAAGTTTGCTCGAGGACGAGCAAAAGATAAGTTTGGGGGTATTTGTTCAGACCATAATATTGCATTTATCATTCCCCTATTTCTTATTTTTTTATAAATAAACAGGTACTCTTGACGCACGTTTGTTGCATATTACAGGATACAGGTTTCTGGAGCAAATAGAGTGAAAAAGACACAAAACAACAGAAAAGGGACTTTTGACCAGCAATTAGACGGATCTTACTCAAGCCGAGACGAAGAACAGTACAAGGTCCAAAATGTCATGTGAACGGTTAAAAGATCGCTACAAGTATTCACTGAAATATCTGGAAGAGAACCAGAAGCACAAAAAAGAAACCAAGTGAAGAAACAGAAGCCCAAAGAGCCAATGAACGAAGCCCAAAAAGCATAGGGCTCAACTCCCTTGTTTGGCCGCGGAACCGCGGCCAAACCCTACCTGGAGCCGCGGTTCCGCGGCCATCAAGCGCCCGTGTCGGTGCAGTTTTTCTGTACTGGCGCGACGGTTCAGATGTGAGGATTTTTCGTGGGCAAATCTGTAATTGCGCATGTGCGAGAGCCTGTAGCCCTAGGTTTTCTATTTTCCTATAAATTGTAGTTTTAGATCTGTAAAATGTATGCCTCTTTTCAATCAATAAAATTCAGAATTTCTGGGAGCAAATTTCAGATCTGTTCTTCTTGTTTGAAGGGAGCCGTCAACCTAGTAAGTCTTTTATTTCTTTTAATTATAATGTCTTCTCATCCCCTAATGAGCGAGTAGTCTCCTCGCTTGTTAGGGTTAGCCTTAGGGAAAGGGTTGAGAGATGAAATCTCTCGCCCCTTTCAATGCCACCTTCACCTAATGAATTAGAACTTCACGCATACGAGCACAACCGCTCCCTGCGGCATCCTACCCTTCGAGGTAACGATGAACCGTAGTATAAAGGGCCGGTTCCGCGCGTTTTCCGTGAGGGTTATGATAATTATCAACAAAGGTAGGGTACAAATCTAGAGGAAGAAACATCTTCCCAAAAGATTTGTATCCACTTTATTGATAATTAACTTAACACCTAATAGATCTAAAAAAGGAAGGTATTGAAAGCGGTGAGGAAAAATATTAATTTCCAAAACTTCCCCTAATCCTAACCCTAGCAAGATTCTTAATTAGATTAATTAGATCCAGTCTTTAGATTTTTATAAACCAACCAAAACTACAAATAGAATCAACTCGTTAAAACACTTTAAAGAAATTTACCCGTCTCTGTGGATCGACCCGTACTCACCGGCTAGCTGCGAAGCGACGCCGTTTCTGATTGCGGTAAACTCAAATTTTTGACTTAATCAATTATTCAGTTGTCTTTTCCCTTTTACCTTCTCTCAAGTTGTGAGTACTCCTTGGTTTAGGAGATAGTACACTTATTACGCAAATTGGATAGTCTTCTTCCAAACCTTAGGCTGGTGCCGACCGGTAGGGAATGAAGAAAACCAATTAGCGTAAACGGTGTGCAGAAGGTATTAAGATTAAGACAAAGCAAGGGATTAGTAAGAGGGCAAAGTAAATTGCGACTGATATTCATGACCAAACCAAGTATTTCTTCGCCAATCCTAAATCACCTTTGTATTTCTCCAGGACACTCCGTATCACTACAAAGATCCACAGTTTATTGGATACTCCATCGTATGGTTATATACGAACTCGAAAGGGACTTGTTCCAGTTCGGGGATGGATTCTGGTCCAGGAGAAATAGGAATAAGGTTTATTCGGTTGTCTTTTATCTTCACCTTCTCTCGCATTGCGAGTGCTCCTAGGACTAGGACAGTACACCCATTATGCTTATTGGATAGTCTTCTTCCAAACCATAGGCTGGTGCCGAACGGTAGGGAGGGAAGAAAACCATTTGGCCTAAGGGGTGTGCAGAAGGTAATGACTAAAGACATATAAAGGGATTTGGAGAGGTGGAAAAGAATTATACGGTTATAGTTGTGAATCTGGATAATGGTAGAGGCATTACTAGGAATACCAGTATACCCCATCGAAACATTTCAATGTTTCAGTTCCACTGTTTACTGTTAAAAGAAAACTGATTTCCCGATTAGACACCTGCTCCAGGGTATGTATTTACCAGGTTTGATTCTCACATCTGTATGGTTTTACAGATGATGAGTGGGAGTAAGTTATTGGGAATAGGGTGATCATCCTCAATATATCGGGATTCGTTGTAATCGGTGATATTTGGGGAGATCATCTGGGTTGTTTGCCGGTCGGCAAATGTTTGGTTTTGAATATCCGCTGTTCTGCACCAATTTCAAATTGATATATCTGTACGTCTATTTTTCATAGAGTGAGATATACCTTTTGATATTATGTCGATGACATTTACCTATATCAGTGGATGGTTAGGTAAGGAGCATTAAACAGCGGTGTAATTCTTCTTAACCATAAGTACAGTCTTCAACCTACGACACACAGTGAAAGAGTTGTAAGACTCAGCGGACTTATACAGAGTATTGTATGTTGTCCAGTGTCCATGAGGACAGAGGGGTTGGTCCTCATACTATATTCTGTTTACTTTTAACTTCTCTAGTTCTTAGACATGTGTTTCGTAGAAACACAGGGTCTAAGTTTTGAGGAGTTATAGGTATTTGAATAGAGTAGAGAACCAGGTGTAGCAAGTATCGGGATTCTTCAAAGTGATCGAAGATGTAGATACTTGTGTATGGTATTCAGTTGATAGTAATGATAAAGAGAAATTGCTTCTCTTTCAGGTTACTCATAATTGGAAGCATTCCTATGTTGAGTAATGCTGATCGGCCTCCTTCCATTTAGTTGACATGCACTGGAGATAGCTGCATGATTTGAATCTGGTTCAATTAAATCAGTGCCTCTGGTTCTATATTGGATATAGTACAGTTCATATCTTAACATTGTTAAGGTACGGGGAGTTGTCCGGCTTATGATTAAAACCAGACTCTGGATAACTCAAGGCACGTTTCTGTAATGGTTGTTTGTGGGTTGACCCAGGCTATGACGAGGGTTGACTTTCTACCATAAGAAAGATCAATAGTGATATTGTTCTTGACTAGCCACAGTTTTAAAAAGAAATGGTTATTTTTCAGAAAACAGTAGTGGAAGTATGGTAGAACTGGAAGTGATTCCAGAACCGCAAACGATTACTGAAGATTTGATAAGGAACCTAAAGATTCAATCTGTTTTGACATTCCATTGGCCACTCCGCAGATAAGGTGGGTAACTTCAGGCACCCGAGAGGTACTCCGGTAGCCTCAAGGACGGTGACGGGGAAGTTCTTGTTTACCCACACTTGCCATTGTTGTTGTTCCAGGCTGCGAGACCCGGCAGGAGGATGAGTATAGCGTCGTTCTAAACTAGCTTTAGAAGTGCACGTCTATATGACTCTGCCAGAGGGTTGTCGTAGTCAGTGGGAGCAGCGGAAGCATTGGTGGACATCAGGCTTATGTCTATTCATAGACTAAAGCAGATAAAGCGGAGATAGATCATCTGTTTCTGACAGTCATAGGTTTGACGTCATCAGAATAAGGGATGGATCTGTTGAGAAGGTAGTAGGAAGTGATATTCCTATACTACGATCGGTAATACTTTGGTCATCACACAGTGTTTTCTCCACATGGGACTTGGACATTATATCTGACATACTGGTTACTAGATCTATGGTTTTAGATCTAGATTTGGGTGTTTTCCCAATCAGGGTACTTTGACAGCATTCTAAGAGTATTTAGAATGGACGACTCCTGGCACGGTAGTGTACCTGCAGGTAATGGAGTCACCCTCTCTAAAGGTGTCTTATAGACTAAAGAAGAGAGGGATGCGCATGATTGGCAGATCACTTGCTTAGGCAATTGAGTCAATCATGAGGGGTCAAGTACCACACCAGATGTTGTTCTTGCACTAGATGCAATAAGTTGACATTGATCCAATCCTGGAGAAACAGTCGGAAGCAGTTTTAGAACATAAGTTGATGTTCCAGGGATATGATAGCAGCAGCCTCCTTTAGGAGACGGTTATCATTCCAGGCTTCCAAGGTGACCTGGATAGCAGAGTGGCTGTCAGAGTTATAGTTTTCCCTCTGACGAGGGGCAGTATTTTGGACGGGTGGTCCAAGGCAATACTGAGGGTGGCATGGCGCAGGATACTGATTATATTCAGTTGACGATACAGTCTAAGAAGTTTGGATTTGGAGTTCATTTATGAGCTCGGTCCCATCAGACATCCAGACATTCTAAGACAGGTATTGCTCATTTCGGGAGATAGTTTTCTCCGCGAACTTGAGATATAGAGAGACATAGAAAGAAACATCTAGGCGGATCCACTCACTGAGGCTATTCCTCGAACACAATAGTTTCGCAAACAGACTTTCTGCGACTGACTAGTAGAGGAGTTGGGTGTTCGGTATCACACGGGCTGTGAGTATGCGACATCGCAATAATTAGCCTTGAGTGCAAGTGGGAGATTGTTGGAGATAGTGCCCTCAGAGTCAATTATTGGATCACAGGCACGTGATTGCAATGATTGAGGGAGGACCTATCCCGGGACGACAGTCTTACTCGTGATGATAGTATGCTATCTGGTTTACCTTTATCATCGTGTACTGCTTTAGGTGACCTGACAGGTCGCTATTGCACGTTGATAGAGCCCTTAGGATTCTTGCTTGACTGCCAGCAGTATGAGGGCGATCATATAAGTGAGAGCTGGAGTCTACAAGCACATCCTTAAAAGGTCCCTAGTCGTGGGAGTTTCGAGACAGGGCATCGATTCTCCAGAGTAGACTAGTGTATACAGTCGAGACCCCGACGAGGGGCGGTGGCCGGTCTCACAGGCCACTGGTGTCAGTTGGTTCACCTAAGATGTATACAGGTGCTCATTGGGTTATGAGTACACCGGACAGGACTCGCCGGGAACATGCTAGTTGGTCTTATACCTGACGTCAGATAGCAGTTCCCAGGTGACATGTGTACATGTTAGTTCATCGACCTGGGGATCGTCATTTGTCTCGTATGAGTTCCCACTGTGCTTTGATTACTACCCTACCACGGCTCAAAGGAGTCGTGCAAACAGGTTTTAGTTGGGTACAGTCCCGAGCCACATGGAGGCAGTGAGCGGATCTTCGGGGGTTTCGTCTCTCCCGGTATTGGGGGTGAGGTCGCGCTGTGTCTAGGAGAGCCATTACATGAAGTCCTTGACCAAGGCAGGAGATTTACTGGTAGGTATTCCAGTAGTATCTCAGGGTGTTCTGGGCTACACTCCGACACGACTTGTACCGCTTTTGGGGGTCTGACTTTTACCCACCCCCTAGGCCTGACATGCGATGCTCATAGACGAACGGACCGGACTGTACGGATATTGTCATTGACAGGCTCAGTAGGGTGTCAGGATGAGTTCGCTCATCGACGTCCCTTTTAGTCAATAGCTGGTGGCCCGTTACGTATTGGCTTATACCTCTGACGGACTAGTGGTTAAATCTACAGCCATAGTATTGACGAGTCTTTAGAGTCTACCACACTTTCAGTTACTCAAGCTTTCGGGCGAAACGCTGTAGAGGCCGTATGGAGATATGGCAAGGTCCGATCAGATACGTGCGGTATTGCACGGATCAGGATCGGACAGTTTGTACTAGTAGCCGTATAGGTATATGGTAGGGTTCGATCAGATACGTGCGGTGTTGCACGGATCAGGATCGGACGGATATTACTAGCCGGCTTTGGTTTAAGCCGGATCCTAGTTTAGTACAGTGTAGATTTTGTCTCTTTGCATTTGTATCCGGACGGAATACAGATGCGGGTGTGTATGCACAGTGTTGGGGTTTTCCTGTAATTTATTACGGGACCAGTTTTCTGGAGTTGCCAGTTTGCATTCCGTTCCGGCCGGTTTTCCTTTGTTCTTTCCCGGCCGGACTTTTCCGATGGAGGGGGTTATTTGCAATTGTGCAAATAACTTTTGTGGAAGGGATTTCTTGCAAAAGGATTTATTATGATAGAATCATTTCTTTTGTTCCATGCTTTTGTTTTAATAGTGCTTTAATGAGATTTGAGTGGGCATGGGTTTGATGTAAGAAATAAGCATGGTTGATGTTTCTTTGCTTTATGGATGTGGTCACCTCTTTCATCTCCTACACTCACCTCCCTTCATGATATGTATTTGATCCCTCCACCATTCTCCAAATGCAAGGGCCGGCCACAATTTTTGTGAGGAGATGAGAAAAATGAGAGAGATTCATTTTGTGTATAGCATTCTTCATCTCATTCCATTTTGCTAGAAAATTGAAAGCACCAATTTTCTTTAGACCATTCCTCCGTCTATGGCAACCAACCCCAAAGAGACATGATTCTACACTACACTTCCTACAGCATATCTTGGACGCGTCGGTTAGCCTACTTCGCGCCCGAGTTGCCTCGGTATTGAGGTGGGAGCCCGTAAAAGCTACAGGCGATGTGGTGCCCTTCCGGCGAGGAGGCGACGACCGGAGTTCCCGCGAGGAGATCGGAGTGGAGATGAAGACCGGAGGACTCGGATCAGTCGGTATATCTCTAACCCATCCTCTTGTTAGCTTAGACTAGTTTAATGGCACGATCCGGGGTTTAGTGCGCGGTGGTGCCGGTTTGCTAAGTCCGCAAAATTAAAGTTTATCACCGCTTCCGCGTTTGGCCGTCGGATGACGGCCGGGGCGCCGCCGTGCACTTACAGTGGTATCAGAGCCTCGCCATTAACTTCGTCTAGCTTTGTTTGATGTGTTTTTCAGTTCCGATCGACCAAAATTCCAAAAACCGTAATTTTCCTTCACATCAGTTTCTGTTGAAATTTTTTGAAGTCTAAAAATTTTTCAGGTGGTCTCAGAATGATGTGTAGGGAGTTCTAAGACATCTGGGAAAATTCGAGTCATTGACCTTTCAACAGGAGCGCGGAACCGCGGCCAATACCCACTTGGGGCCGCGGTTCCGCCGCAGTTTGTAAGGATCAATGGGCCGGGTTTTTCTAGTGGGCTTCTGGGCTATAATTAGGGGTTTTGGAATATTAAAGTTGGGCCAATTATTTCTGTGAGTGCTACAGTTTTCTTTGGGGCCCACTTGTTAATTGTTTGATCAATCGGAAATTTTTAAACACATTTTTTTTCACAGTATTTACATTATATCTGCGACCGTGAATGTCACTCGATCGGTATATCCAGTCTAACTGCTATAGCCCGGTTAGACGGATTTGCGAACATGACTTTCACGTTGATGTTCTATGTTTATGCTGTGATGTTGCGGATCGGTCGTGGGGGATAGCCTGGATGCAATGCTAGTACAGTTGTGGTTGTATTATGTACATTTGATATTGCGGGGCGAGCGTCCGACATGTGGACTGCCGTCACCGCCTAATTGTATTATTCTTTTGGGGCACGACCAGGTTGCGGTCGATGTACCCGGTGTATGTATATTTTACTTTCTGTACTAGGATTACCCCGCGGAGGGGTGCACGGATAGCCGGGTTCTAGAGGGCAACGGGCCCCATCTCATGGCATTGAGACGGAGGGGGCTTCACTCTAGGATTGGCAGGCTATTCGCCGCACTCGTAGGGGGTACAGGTTGACCCAGGAGGGGTGCCCAAGTTACCGGATTCCGTGGAGTGCTGGGTGGTCCATTCAAGGAGCTGAAGGGGGCTGCCTCGCTTCAGGTTTTGGCGGGTAACTTGCCGCGCCCGTAGGGGTCTAGGATTTCATTGCACAGGCTATCCACACGACCAGGGGAACGTCGGGTTTCAGTAGTGGCTCTGTGAAACCCGGGGATCCCAGATATCTGTATTGTTCTGTGATGCTGTACATTTCTGTGATGTTGCATTTTATTCACGCCTTGAGCGAAATACTATATATTGGTATATATATTAGTAGATGTTGTATATGTTTTTCATCCGCGCTAGTCCAGTCCCCGCTCTTCCGTTAGTTAGCTAACCTAACGGGTGATGACGGGACCCAGTGGCGAATGCGGATGGCATATACGTACGTCAGTATATTTTCGTTCTTTGTTGTGTGATCAATTGATGGGACTGCGTTGATTCGGATCAATGCAAGTTAAACAAATCTATTCTGATGTTGTTGGAACACTTTTCAAAAAGCTGTTATTGCAAGGACGTTCACTTTTGTTTTGCATCGTGGTATTCATTTGGAATATCCTGCTCCTCAGTCGACGAGGCAAGGGCCGAGATCCCTTCACCGGGAGTGACCCCTTGGACAGAAGTTTGCGTCAGGGCATTAACTTCACTATAGCCGATTACTTTTGCTTTGCATCGCGGTATTCATTTGGAATATCCTGCACCCCATTCTACGGGGAAAGAGCCGAGATCCCTTCACCGGGAATGACCTCTTTAGTAAAGGTTTTCGTCACTATATTTTCTAAAAGCTATCCGTTCCTTCAACGATATCAAGTTCATTACGTTAAAGGTTTTCGCCAGAAACCATTCGTAGCCCTCCGTCGTTTCAGACGGGTAGCACGTAGTATTCATGCTATGTTTGTTGACCTTCGTCAAGGCATAGTGCATGGTAGCTGCTTGTTGCTTTTCTGCTGCATAGATAGATGTGTTGGTTTGGGACAGTCGTATAGCCTTGTTGGCCTTTGTCAAGGGCTTGTGCGGGTGGGTTCAAATCAACCTGGAGAATGACGGGCAGAACTTGACATGTGACTTATGATTTGTTGGCCTTCGTCAAGGTCATAAGAGCATGGGGCAAAAATCACATCGGGAGTTTCAAAAGAACTGAAACTTGCCAGATATGCGCATACCTTCTGGAGTGTGATAGCGTGACCGGATTCCGTCACGTTATCATGCGATGATAGTTGGATCCCGATTCCCACTGATGAGTTGGTTTACTCCTCGGGTAACCCCGACTAATTCTTCTTTCAGGTTTGGAGGAGAATTTGAGGTACAGTGGGAGGTTTCCTGATTAGATAAATTGGTAACCATTCTGATCTAGGTTAGAGTGCACGCTGAGTGTTTCTTTTCTCTCTCTCTCTCTGGCAGCGACCATTGACCCGACCCGAAGACTATGAATCAGTGACCAAGTTGACCGAACCTTCTTAACACTGGCTTTTGGATTGTCAGAGTTGCAGACCTCATTGCCACTCCTACTTTTACCCTTTTCTCCAGGACACCCCGTATTACTACGAACGTCCACTTCCATTGGACAAAACCATCGTATGGTTAGATACGAACTCGAAGGAATTCGAGGATGGTTTCCGGTTCTGTAGAAAACGGATAGGATTAATGTTCAGACCATAATATTGCATTTATCATTCCCCTATTTCTTATTTTTTTATAAATAAACAGGTACTCTTGACGCACGTTTGTTGCATATTACAGGATACAGGTTTCTGGAGCAAATAGAGTGAAAAAGACACAAAACAACAGAAAAGGGACTTTCGACCAGCAATTAGACGGATCTTACTCAAGCCGAGACGAAGAACAGTACAAGGTCCAAAATGTCATGTGAACGGTTAAAAGATCGCTACAAGTATTCACTGAAATATCTGGAAGAGAACCAGAAGCCCAAAAAAGAAACCAAGTGAAGAAACAGAATCCCAAAGAGCCAATGAACCAAGCCCAAAAAGCACAGGGCTCAACTCCCTTGTTTGGCCGCGGAACCGCGGCCAAACCCTACCTGGCGCCGCGGTTCCGCGGCCATTAAGCGCCCGTGTCGGTGCAGTTTTTCTGTACTGGCGCGACGGTTCAGATGTGAGGATTTTTCGTGGGCAAATCTGTAATTGCGCATGTGCGAGAGCCTGTAGCCCTAGGTTTTCTATTTTCCTATAAATTGTAGTTTTAGATCTGTAAAATGTATGCCTCTTTTCAATCAATAAAATTCAGAATTTCTAGGAGCAAATTTCAGATCTGTTCTTCTTGTTTGAAGGGAGCCGTCAACCTAGTAAGTCTTTTATTTCTTTTAATTATAATGTCTTCTCATCCCCTAATGAGCGAGTAGTCTCCTCGCTTGTTAGGGTTAGCCTTAGGGAAAGGGTTGAGAGATGAAATCTCTCGCCCCTTTCAATGCCACCTTCACCTAATGAATTAGAAATTCACGCATACGAGCACAACCGCTCCCTGCGGCATCCTACCCTTCGAGGTAACGATGAACCGTAGTATAAAGGGCCGGTTCCGCGCGTTTTCCGTGAGGGTTATGATAATTATCAACAAAGGTAGGGTACAAATCTAGAGGAAGAAACATCTTCCCAAAAGATTTGTATCCACTTTATTGATAATTAACTTAACACCTAATAGATCTAAAAAAGAAAGGTATTGAAAGCGGTGAGGAAAAATATTAATTTCCAAAACTTCCCCTAATCCTAACCCTAGCAAGATTCTTAATTAGATTAATTAGATCCAGTCTTTAGATTTTTATAAACCAACCAAAACTACAAATAGAATCAACTCGTTAAAACACTTTAAAGAAATTTACCCGTCTCTGTGGATCGACCCGTACTCACCGGCTAGCTGCGAAGCGACGCCGTTTCTGATTGCGATAAACTCAAATTTTTGACTTAATCAAATGGCGCCGTTGCCGGGGACGGCGTAATCTTTCTTTTTGTGAATTTTCGGGTTGATATAAATTTTAAAAAATTATAAAAATCTGAAAAATCAAAAATATAAAAAAATATCATCTTTTATTGTTTGAAGGGTACTCTTTGTGAATCTTTGCAGGTTTGACGGATCTGAAACAACACAGGAAGTGAAACAGAAAACAATACATCAGAACAGGAGGAGATTGGAAGTACAGAGCAGCTGAAGAAATCCAGAGACCTAAAGCCTCCAATCCACCGCGCTTCCGCCGCATAATACCACCTCGCGCGGCGCATCCGCGGCCCTCTGGATCCCTCTCTGTGAAGAAATTGCACTGTTTGTTTTCTTTCCTTCTCCTCTACAAATCTCCATATATCTTTTGCCAAATCTTCTGCAGGATTCTTCGCGCTAAAAATCTTCTTCCCCCTTCCAATAATTGATTTTCTGCAGGATTCTTTGCGCCGCGCTTAAAAGCAAATTGATTGCAAGTGATTTACTGCTTTGCATACTTTAATCTGACTTTAAGGGGCTATTGACCAATTCAGATTGGGTGGGGATTTCATCACCCTTCCCAGGACCCCAGAAAACACCTAAGCATTTTGCATCAACCACCTTTAATTAAAAAAGATTAGACTCAGACCTAAGGACAGCGAGCTCATTAGGAAAAGGACTAGGGTAGGCATCGGCCGTTTATCCTAACCGACATTGCGGTGTCTAGGCTAGTGGTTTTTAATTAGGCCCACTGTAGTGGTGGTTCCTTCCTACTTACCTGGCCGTATTTGTCCGTGAAGAGGCGGTTTGAGGTCTATTTCTAGCCCTAGTTAGGAGCTGTCTAGCAGACCTAGGCGACCCTAGATCTAGGCCTGATTGTGCATGTGTGGTTGAGTCAGTTGTGTCACGAGTCCGTTTTCAAAAACTTCTTTGCAAAACTCACACAAAAAAAAAAAAAAGAAATCTTTTCAAAACATGCAACTTGCCGCTAAAGAAACTTGAAACTCACTTCCACCACTTCTTCTCACTGACGTTATCTTACCCCCACATTCTGTTTTTCTTTTTTTTCTGACTGCACTACCCTTTAGTGTATGTCATCTTGGACTAGGGATACTAACGCCCGATTAATCCGTGTTTCGTTGGTACCGACCAACGAACCCTTCGACGAACCCTTCGTCGATCTTCCGTCCACTTCCTTACCTCCACCTTTAAATTCTTCTTTCGAAGGTATGTCGGGATTCAACCCCAACGATACCTTACCGACGGGAATGATTCCACCTCCGCCAGGTGCGAATAACCCGAATCTCCCGCCTGTTGTAGCGCCCGCACGAGTTGCGCTCCAGGATCTCTTCTACCCCGTCCGCACTTCTTTACCCACATGTCTTTCACCCCCACCGGCGAATGGGGATAATTTTGAAATAAAACCACATTTCATTAATATGCTGCCTAAGTTTCATGGTTTGGAATCCGAAGATGCATATATTTTTATTAATAAATTCCAAAACATTTGCGGCATGATGAAGACAACCCAATTAAGTGATGACGCAATAAGGCTAAGGGTCATTCCTTTTTCCTTATGTGACCTAGCCGAGAAGTGGCTATACAGCACCGCATCACATTCCATTAGAAATTGGGACGAGTTTGTGAGAGCTTTTCTGAAAAAGTTCTACCCTCATCATAAAACTGCTAGAATCCGAAACGAGATTATACAATTTTCATAGCTTCCGTCCGAACCATTCTGGAAATGCTTCGAGAGATTTAAAGACCTACTTGTTCAATGCCCTCATCATGGGATAGAAAATTGGCAACTTTGCCAAACATTATACGAGGGATTGAACGCAGCAACGAAGCAGTTGCTAGAAACAATATGTCAAGGTCATTTTCTCTCCAAGTCTAGCGACGAAGCTTGGCAGTTTCTTGAGGACCTAAGTGAGCAAACAATTCAGTGGGAGAGTACAAAGTCCACATCATCTTCCTCAATTGGTCAATCTAGGGCAGGCATACATCAAATAGATATGTCGATTGCTATGAAGGCCGAGATGGCCTCACTTATGAAAAAGCTAGAAGCCATTGAGACAAAAATCTCATCGACTTCTCCTGCCCCTACTCTACCCACACGAACTGTTTGTGCTTGTTGTTCGAACCCATCGCATTTAACCGAAGAGTATCCTTATAATGCACCTATTCAAGGACAGGATCAAGTCAATGCTGCATTTCAGCAACGACAAAGAAATGATCCTTACTCTTCGACATACAATCAAGGGTGGAGGAGTCACCCAAATTTCGCTTGGAACCAAAATCAACAGGTCCAAGGAACTAACAATTTTCAAAGAGCTCCTCCACAGCAACAACAAGCACCCTTACAAACTCAAAACCAGCAACCTTTCCAACAACAACCTTATACAAATCAAACGAACAATTTGGTTCAACCTAATGATGATAAGGTTAGCTCGCTCGAGAAAAGTCTTGAAGCATTTCTCAAGCAAACTACAGAATCCGCAGCAAGATTTGAAAGTTATGTGCAATCTTTAATGAATAACAATGCCTCACACGATCAAAGTATCAAATCTATTGAGGCACAAATTGCACAATTAACTGCTGCGTTGAGCGAGAGAGAAAAGGGAAATCTTCCATCTCAACCATTGCCCAATCCCGGTCACGCACAAAATGCATATCACAATCACAATGTAAATGCGGTGACCACGTTAAGATCCGGAAGAGAGTTGCAAAATAATGTGGAAACTAGTGATGACATCCCCGCCGGTGGTTCTTCTTCCCCTTCTTCATTTTCTTCACTTCCTTCTTCACCTTTTTCTTTAGAGCCTATTCTCCACCCTTCACACGGCTCTACTTCTTCTGACTCGAACGGACCCATTTCTAACAACACGAACACATCCACACTGGGATCCGTTCCTATTCCACATTCTACTCCACAGACATGTGACTCAACAAATTTTCAAAATGCACCATTTCCAAACAGGTTGAGTCCTAATAAACCAAATGCACAAGTGGAGAAGATTGTGGAGATCTTTAAGCAGGTTAGCATAAATATACCTCTCTTGGATGCTATCCAACAAGTCCCTTCATACGCTAAAATCTTAAAGGGCTTGTGCACCTCGAAGAGAAAGGCATCTTAAGTACCCAAGAAAGTGCTAGTGGCTAGTGCAGTGAGCAATGCTATTAACCACCATCAAACCTTACCCCAAAAACGAAAGGATCCCGGCTGTCCTACTATTTCAATCACAATTGGGGATAAGCAAATTAATCGTGCACTTTTAGATCTTGGGTCTAGTGTTAACCTGATTCCTTACTCCGTGTACGAACAATTAGGAGTTGGAGAGTTGAAACCCACTCGTTGCACTCTCCAAATGGCTGATCGATCAATCACCTATCCAAGGGGTCAACTAGAGGATGTGTTGATCAAAGTCGGGGAATTCATATTCCCCGTTGATTTTATCATTATGGATACACAACCTGTTGTTAACCCAAGAAACCAAATTCCGGTGATTCTTGGTCGACCATTTTTGGCCACTTCCAATGCCATAATAAATTGTCGCAATGGCTCCATGACTCTATCCTTCGGGAAGAGATCTAGTGAGTTCAATATTTATAAGATGGGAAGTCTGCCCCCTGTGCCTAAAACTAGTACACGAGAAGTTTGCTCTATTCACGAAATCACGCAGGAGGACTGCGAGCTTGAAAGATTTCTATTTGATGAAAACAGTTTTGACGCCACTAGTGCGTCCCTCCTTGAGCCTACTACTGTTGACACAACCGATGTTGATTATGAATGTTTCACTTTTTTGGATGATGACGACTCACAGCCCGAATATGAGTCGTTTGAATTTTTGGATGAGTCAGTCGAACCATCCGAATCGGTTGTTTGCAGTGATTTCGAACCTGTGTTAGAGTCCTTTGAGTTCGAGGTAGATTCCGCAGTGGTTCTTTCGCCTCAGAAATTCGAACTCATGCCCTTGCCGTCTCACCGTAGATATGCTTACATAGGTGAGAATGAGACTTTTCCCATTATCATATCAGCCTCTCTAGCCTTCGAGCAAGAGAACGCTATTTTAAAAGTCTTACAAGATAGGCGGCAAGTTTTCAGTTGGACTATGGCGGACATCGAGGAGATAAGTTCCCTCATAAGTGAATATCATAAACATGTGATGGATGATGCCATGTCAATAGAGGACCCACAGGAACATCTTGGGGGTATTGTGGTGAGTCAACTTCCTCCCGTAGAAGTTGAAATACCCCCATTTCTTTTAATAAGGTACGAGAATGCTAACACTCCACTGATTGCTGATCATTTACATTCTCGTTTCGATGCATCACCATCACCTGTATATTCACCTCCACACCTCCCATTCCACTACTTCTATCTTCCCCAATTCTTTGCGGACCACCACAACTTATTTTTTCACCCACCAATATTCTTTACTGATAAATTTTTCAAATGGTTGGTGTTGACTTTTGGCCTATGCAAAGTTGGGCAGTATTGTCTAACATAGTTTAATTGAAGTTTGGGGGAGGGTCTTTTTGTATATATTTTTGTTTTTCTTAACAATAAAAAAAAATTATTATAAATAAATAAACAGGGGAGTATCGGTATTTTGACCCTCTTGGTTTAGCATGACAGTGATGACACTGTCAAGTTCAAGTTTGGGGGTATGCTCGGTACGTCTTCTTCCTTCGCATTCATTTGTACATATTTTTGCATTTGCATACTTATCTGAAAACCCATAAAAATTTGAAAAATTTGAAAAATTATAAAAATTAATGTATTCAATTTTGGCTAATTGACTAGAGTTTGACAAATAGGTTAACTAGCTAGGAAAAACTACATCTTAGACTTAGTGAATTAAAAACCCTAAAAATAACCTTCCTTAAAGTTTAACAGTAGAAAGTATATGGCTTGTAGTTTATTTAGAAATAGGCAAATTTTGGGTTCACTTCTTGGGCTAAGTCGAAACAAGGGAAGAGTATTGATGCTCTTATTAGAGTATAAATTTGAAAAATAGTTCCTACCTTAAGTCTAGATTCTGAAAATGTATACCCTACAATTTGCACTATTACGCACCTTGAAACTTGGAATAGTAGAAGAGACCTTGAAATGCTCGTCTAAAGTCCTTAGTACAATGAAAATAAAAAAGAAAAAAAAAAGTGAATAAAGAAAGAAAGAAAAATGGACACTGGTTTTTGTGGTTACTTAAGGCTGTAAAAATAGAAAAATATTTAGCGAGGGTGCTTCATCACCTAGTGCCTTAGACCAACTGGTTTGGGAGTCACTGCTAAAGCCTTGAGTGTTGCAAAGACTAGGAAGTACGCTTTAAAGTGCAAACACATTTTGTAATCGGTCGTTGGTACCTCAAGAAGTATTAACGGTCGCATGAAGGATGTGTAAGCAAATTTCATTCACCAATTAATAAGTACTTTGGACAACGGACGAGGGCATGATTGCTTGAATTGAATTTCCAAGTGTAGGGGTGATCTTTACACACACGTAGGGGTATGTGATTGGAATTTAGATAAAAGAGAGGAATGAAAGATAGAACTTGTATCTTTAATGGAGTTGATAGAAAATTCCTAAGTAGAGATGAAACCCTAGAAGGAAGACTTAAGAAATGCCGAAAGCTAGGTAATTCTATAGGACATATATAATCTTAAGTTAAATAATGAGGAAGTGTGAAGAATATGGGTGGATAATTTGCGGGTCGACGATAATAGAACTCTTAGTTAGAAAACCTAATTGGAGAACAAAAGTCGAAAAGCCAAATTGATAGGATTTTGTGGGTAGTATGCGCTGAAAACCCTCAGGAGACAACACTCCTCCTACTAGGGACACCTAGAGGTTTAACGGCTTGTTGCACGAGCTCAGTGCAATCGCGTTTCCCTACGAAAGTGCGGTTAGGTTTTTTGTAGAGAATAAAACAATAAGTTTGCTCGAGGACGAGCAAAAGATAAGTTTGGGGGTATTTGTTCAGACCATAATATTGCATTTATCATTCCCCTATTTCTTATTTTTTTATAAATAAACAGGTACTCTTGACGCACGTTTGTTGCATATTACAGGATACAGGTTTCTGGAGCAAATAGAGTGAAAAAGACACAAAACAACAGAAAAGGGACTTTTGACCAGCAATTAGACGGATCTTACTCAAGCCGAGACGAAGAACAGTACAAGGTCCAAAATGTCATGTGAACGGCTAAAAGATCGCTACAAGTATTCACTGAAATATCTGGAAGAGAACCAGAAGCCCAAAAAAGAAACCAAGTGAAGAAACAGAAGCCGAAAGAGCCAATGAACGAAGCCCAAAAAGCATAGGGCTCAACTCCCTTGTTTGGCTGCGGAACCGCGGCCAAACCCTACCTGGAGCCGCGGTTCCGCGGCCATCAAGCGCCCGTGTCGGTGCAGTTTTTCTGTACTGGCGCGACGGTTCAGATGTGAGGATTTTTCGTGGGCAAATCTGTAATTGCGCATGTGCGAGAGCCTGTAGCCCTAGGTTTTCTATTTTCCTATAAATTGTAGTTTTAGATCTGTAAAATGTATGCCTCTTTTCAATCAATAAAATTCAGAATTTCTGGGAGCAAATTTCAGATCTGTTCTTCTTGTTTGAAGGGAGCCGTCAACCTAGTAAGTCTTTTATTTCTTTTAATTATAATGTCTTCTCATCCCCTAATGAGCGAGTAGTCTCCTCGCTTGTTAGGGTTAGCCTTAGGGAAAGGGTTGAGAGATGAAATCTCTCGCCCCTTTCAATGCCACCTTCACCTAATGAATTAGAACTTCACGCATACGAGCACAACCGCTCCCTGCGGCATCCTACCCTTCGAGGTAACGATGAACCGTAGTATAAAGGGCCGGTTCCGCGCGTTTTCCGTGAGGGTTATGATAATTATCAACAAAGGTAGGGTACAAATCTAGAGGAAGAAACATCTTCCCAAAAGATTTGTATCCACTTTATTGATAATTAACTTAACACCTAATAGATCTAAAAAAGAAAGGTATTGAAAGCGGTGAGGAAAAATATTAATTTCCAAAACTTCCCCTAATCCTAACCCTAGCAAGATTCTTAATTAGATTAATTAGATCCAGTCTTTAGATTTTTATAAACCAACCAAAACTACAAATAGAATCAACTCGTTAAAACACTTTAAAGAAATTTACCCGTCTCTGTGGATCGACCCGTACTCACCGGCTAGCTGCGAAGCGACGCCGTTTCTGATTGCGGTAAACTCAAATTTTTGACTTAATCAAATGGCGCCGTTGCCGGGGACGGCGTAATCTTTCTTTTTGTGAATTTTCGGGTTGATATAAATTTTAAAAAATTATAAAAATCTGAAAAATCAAAAATATAAAAAAATATCATCTTTTATTGTTTGAAGGGTACTCTTTGTGAATCTTTGCAGGTTTGACGGATCTGAAACAACACAGGAAGTGAAACAGAAAACAATACATCAGAACAGGAGGAGATTGGAAGTACAGAGCAGCTGAAGAAATCCAGAGACCTAAAGCCTCCAATCCACCGCGCTTCCGCCGCATAATACCACCTCGCGCGGCGCATCCGCGGCCCTCTGGATCCCTCTCTGTGAAGAAATTGCACTGTTTTTTTTCTTTCCTTCTCCTCTACAAATCTCCATATATCTTTTGCCAAATCTTCTGCAGGATTCTTCGCGCTAAAAATCTTCTTCCCCCTTCCAATAATTGATTTTCTGCAGGATTCTTTGCGCCGCGCTTAAAAGCAAATTGATTGCAAGTGATTTACTGCTTTGCATACTTTAATCTGACTTTAAGGGGCTATTGACCAATTCAGATTGGGTGGGGATTTCATCACCCTTCCCAGGACCCCAGAAAACACCTAAGCATTTTGCATCAACCACCTTTAATTAAAAAAGATTAGACTCAGACCTAAGGACAGCGAGCTCATTAGGAAAAGGACTAGGGTAGGCATCGGCCGTTTATCCTAACCGACATTGCGGTGTCTAGGCTAGTGGTTTTTAATTAGGCCCACTGTAGTGGTGGTTCCTTCCTACTTACCTGGCCGTATTTGTCCGTGAAGAGGCGGTTTGAGGTCTATTTCTAGCCCTAGTTAGGAGCTGTCTAGCAGACCTAGGCGACCCTAGATCTAGGCCTGATTGTGCATGTGTGGTTGAGTCAGTTGTGTCACGAGTCCGTTTTCAAAAACTTCTTTGCAAAACTCACACAAAAAAAAAAAAAAGAAATCTTTTCAAAACTTGCAACTTGCCGCTAAAGAAACTTGAAACTCACTTCCACCACTTCTTCTCACTGACGTTATCTTACCCCCACATTCTGTTTTTCTTTTTTTTTCTGACTGCACTACCCTTTAGTGTATATCATCTTGGACTAGGGATACTAACGCCCGATTAGTCCGTGTTTCGTTGGTACCGACCAACGAACCCTTCGACGAACCCTTCGTCGATCTTCCGTCCACTTCCTTACCTCCACCTTTAAATTCTTCTTTCGAAGGTATGTCGGGATTCAACCCCAACGATACCTTACCGACGGGAATGATTCCACCTCCGCCAGGTGCGAATAACCCGAATCTCCCGCCTGTTGTAGCGCCCGCACGAGTTGCGCTCCAGGATCTCTTCTACCCCAACCGCACTTCTTTACCCACATGTCTTTCACCCCCACCGGCGAATGGGGATAATTTTGAAATAAAACCACATTTCATTAATATGCTGCCTAAGTTTCATGGTTTGGAATCCGAAGATGCATATATTTTTATTAATAAATTCCAAAACGTTTGCGGCATGATGAAGACAACCCAATTAAGTGATGACGCAATAAGGCTAAGGGTCATTCCTTTTACCTTATGTGACGTAGCCGAGAAGTGGCTATACAGCACCGCATCACATTCCATTAGAAATTGGGACGAGTTTGTGAGAGCTTTTCTGAAAAAGTTCTACCCTCATCATAAAACTGCTAGAATCCGAAACGAGATTATACAATTTTCACAGCTTCCGTCCGAACCATTCTGGAAATGCTTCGAGAGATTTAAAGACCTACTTGTTCAATGCCCTCATCATGGGATAGAAAATTGGCAACTTTGCCAAACATTATACGAGGGATTGAACGCAGCAACGAAGCAGTTGCTAGAAACAATATGTCAAGGTCATTTTCTCTCCAAGTCTAGCGACGAAGCTTGGCAGTTTCTTGAGGACCTAAGTCAGCAAACAATTCAGTGGGAGAGTACAAAGTCCACATCATCTTCCTCAATTGGTCAATCTAGGGCAGGCATACATCAAATAGATATGTCGATTGCTATGAAGGCCGAGATGGCCTCACTTATGAAAAAGCTAGAAGCCATTGAGACAAAAATCTCATCGACTTCTCCTGCCCCTACTCTACCCACACGAACTGTTTGTGCTTGTTGTTCGAACCCATCGCATTTAACCGAAGAGTGTCCTTATAATGCACCTATTCAAGGACAGGATCAAGTCAATGCTGCATTTCAGCAACGACAAAGAAATGATCCTTACTCTTCGACATACAATCAAGGGTGGAGGAGTCACCCAAATTTCGCTTGGAACCAAAATCAACAGGTTCAAGGAACTAACAATTTTCAAAGAGCTCCTCCACAGCAACAACAAGCACCCTTACAAACTCAAAACCAGCAACCTTTCCAACAACAACCTTATACAAATCAAACGAACAATTTGGTTCAACCTAATGATGATAAGGTTAGCTCGCTCGAGAAAAGTCTTGAAGCATTTCTCAAGCAAACTACAGAATCCGCAGCAAGATTTGAAAGTTATGTGCAATCTTTAATGAATAACAATGCCTCACACGATCAAAGTATCAAATCTATTGAGGCACAAATTGCACAATTAACTGCTGCGTTGAGCGAGAGAGAAAAGGGAAATCTTCCATCTCAACCATTGCCCAATCCCGGTCACGCACAAAATGCATATCACAATCACAATGTAAATGCGGTGACCACGTTGAGATCCGGAAGAGAGTTGCAAAATAATGTGGAAACTAGTGATGACATCCCCGCCGGTGGTTCTTCTTCCCCTTCTTCATTTTCTTCACTTTCTTCTTCACCTTTTTCTTTAGAGCCTATTCTCCACCCTTCACACGGCTCTACTTCTTCTGACTCGAACGGACCCATTTCTAACAACACGAACACATCCACACTAGGATCCGTTCCTATTCCACATTCTACTCCACAGACATGTGACTCAACAAATTTTCAAAATGCACCATTTCCAAACAGGTTGAGTCCTAATAAACCAAATGCACAAGTGGAGAATATTGTGGAGATCTTTAAGCAGGTTAGCATAAATATACCTCTCTTGGATGCTATCCAATAAGTCCCTTCATACGCTAAAATCTTAAAGGGCTTGTGCACCTCGAAGAGAAAGGCATCTCAAGTACCCAAGAAAGTGCTAGTGGCTAGTGCAGTGAGCAATGCTATTAACCACCATCAAACCTTACCCCAAAAACGAAAGGATCCCGGCTGTCCTACTATTTCAATAACAATTGGGGATAAGCAAATTAATCGTGCACTTTTAGATCTTGGGTCTAGTGTTAACCTGATTCCTTACTCCGTGTACGAACAATTAGGGGTTGGAGAGTTGAAACCCACTCGTTGCACTCTCCAAATGGCTGATCGATCAATCACCTATCCAAGGGGTCAACTAGAGGATGTGTTGATCAAAGTCGGGGAATTCATATTCCCCGTTGATTTTATCGTTATGGATACACAACCTGTTGTTAACCCAAGAAACCAAATTCCGGTGATTCTTGGTCGACCATTTTTGGCCACTTCCAATGCCATAATAAATTGTCGCAATGGCTCCATGACTCTATCCTTCGGGAAGAGGTCTAGTGAGTTCAATATTTATAAGATGGGAAGTCTGCCCCCTGTGCCTAAAACTAGTACACGAGAAGTTTGCTCTATTCACGAAATCACGCAGGAGGACTGCGAGCTTGAAAGATTTCTATTTGATGAAAACAGTTTTGGCGCCACTAGTGCGTCCCTCCTTGAGCCTATTACTGTTGACACAACCGATGTTGATTATGAATGTTTCACTTTTTTGGATGATGACGACTCACAGCCCGAATATGAGTCGTTTGAGTTTTTGGATGAGTCAGTCGAACCATCCGAATCGGTTGTTTGCAGTGATTTCGAACCTGTGTTAGAGTCCTTTGAGTTCGAGGTAGATTCCGCAGTGGTTCTTTCGCCTCAGAAATTCGAACTCATGCCCTTGCCGTCTCACCGTAGATATGCTTACATAGGTGAGAATGAGACTTTTCCCATTATCATATCAGCCTCTCTAGCCTTCGAGCAAGAGAACGCTATTTTAAAAGTCTTACAAGATAGGCGGCAAGTTTTCAGTTGGACTATGGCGGACATCGAGGAGATAAGTTCCCTCATAAGTGAATATCATAAACATGTGATGGATGATGCCATGTCAATAGAGGACCCACAGGAATATCTTGGGGGTATTGTGGTGAGTCAACTTCCTCCCGTAGAAGTTGAAATACCCCCATTTCTTTTAATAAGGTACGAGAATGCTAACACTCCACTGATTGCTGATCATTTACATTCTCGTTTCGATGCATCACCATCACCTGTATATTCACCTCCACACCTCCCATTCCACTACTTCTATCTTCCCCAATTCTTTGCGGACCACCACAACTTATTTTTTCACCCACCAATATTCTTTACTGATAAATTTTTCAAATGGTTGGTGTTGACTTTTGGCCTATGCAAAGTTGGGCAGTATTGTCTAACATAGTTTAATTGAAGTTTGGGGGAGGGTCTTTTTGTATATATTTTTGTTTTTCTTAACAATAAAAAAAAATTATTATAAATAAATAAACAGGGGAGTATCGGTATTTTGACCCTCTTAGTTTAGCATGACAGTGAGGACACTGTCAAGTTCAAGTTTGGGGGTATGCTCGGTACGTCTTCTTCCTTCGCATTCATTTGTACATATTTTTGCATTTGCATACTTATCTGAAAACCCATAAAAATTTGAAAAATTTGAAAAATTATAAAAATTAATGTATTCAATTTTGGCTAATTGACTAGAGTTTGACAAATAGGTTAACTAGCTAGGAAAAACTACATCTTAGACTTAGTGAATTAAAAACCCTAAAAATAACCTTCCTTAAAGTTTAACAGTAGAAAGTATATGGCTTGTAGTTTATTTAGAAATAGGCAAATTTTGGGTTCACTTCTTGGGCTAAGTCAAAACAAGGGAAGAGTATTGATGCTCTTATTAGAGTATAAGTTTGAAAAATAGTTCCTACCTTAAGTCTAGATTCTGAAAATGTATACCCTACAATTTGCACTATCACGCACCTTGAAACTTGGAATAGTAGAAGAGACCTTGAAATGCTCGTCTAAAGTCCTTAGTACAATGAAAATAAAAAAGAAAAAAAAAGTGAATAAAGAAAGAAAGAAAAATGGACACTGGTTTTTGTGGTTACTTAAGGCTGTAAAAATAGAAAAATATTTAGCGTGGGTGCTTCATCACCTAGTGCCTTAGACCAACTGGTTTGGGAGTCACTGCTAAAGCCTTGAGTGTTGCAAAGACTAGGAAGTACGCTTTAAAGTGCAAACACATTTTGTAATCGGTCGTTGGTACCTCAAGAAGTATTAACGGTCGCATGAAGGATGTGTAAGCAAATTTCATTCACCAATTAATAAGTACTTTGGACAATGGACGAGGGCATGATTGCTTGAATTGAATTTCCAAGTGTAGGGGTGATCTTTACACACACGTAGGGGTATGTGATTGGAATTTAGATAAAAGAGAGGAATGAAAGATAGAACTTGTATCTTTAATGGAGTTGATAGAAAATTCCTAAGTAGAGATGAAACCCTAGAAGGAAGACTTAAGAAATGCCGAAAGCTAGGTAATTCTATAGGACATATATAATCTTAAGTTAAATAATGAGGAAGTGTGAAGAATATGGGTGGATAATTTGCGGGTCGACGATAATAGAACTCTTAGTTAGAAAACCTAATTGGAGAACAAAAGTCGAAAAGCCAAATTGATAGGATTTTGTGGGTAGTATGCACTGAAAACCCTCAGGAGAAAACACTCCTCCTACTAGGGACACCTAGAGGTTTAACGGCTTGTTGCACGAGCTCAGTGCAATCGCGTTTCCCTGCGAAAGTGCGGTTAGGTTTTTTGTAGAGAATAAAACAATAAGTTTGCTCGAGGACGAGCAAAAGATAAGTTTGGGGGTATTTGTTCAGACCATAATATTGCATTTATCATTCCCCTATTTCTTATTTTTTTATAAATAAACAGGTACTCTTGACGCACGTTTGTTGCATATTACAGGATACAGGTTTCTGGAGCAAATAGAGTGAAAAAGACACAAAACAACAGAAAAGGGACTTTTGACCAGCAATTAGACGGATCTTACTCAAGCCGAGACGAAGAACAGTACAAGGTCCAAAATGTCATGTGAACGGTTAAAAGATCGCTACAAGTATTCACTGAAATATCTGGAAGAGAACCAGAAGCCCAAAAAAGAAACCAAGTGAAGAAACAGAAGCCCAAAGAGCCAATGAACGAAGCCCAAAAAGCATAGGGCTCAACTCCCTTGTTTGGCCGCGGAACCGCGGCCAAACCCTACCTGGCGCCGCGGTTCCGCGGCCATCAAGCGCCCGTGTCGGTGCAGTTTTTCTGTACTGGCGCGACGGTTCAGATGTGAGGATTTTTCGTGGGCAAATCTGTAATTGCGCATGTGCGAGAGCCTGTAGCCCTAGGTTTTCTATTTTCCTATAAATTGTAGTTTTAGATCTGTAAAATGTATGCCTCTTTTCAATCAATAAAATTCAGAATTTCTGGGAGCAAATTTCAGATCTGTTCTTCTTGTTTGAAGGGAGCCGTCAACCTAGTAAGTCTTTTATTTCTTTTAATTATAATGTCTTCTCATCCCCTAATGAGCGAGTAGTCTCCTCGCTTGTTAGGGTTAGCCTTAGGGAAAGGGTTGAGAGATGAAATCTCTCGCCCCTTTCAATGCCACCTTCACCTAATGAATTAGAACTTCACGCATACGAGCACAACCGCTCCCTGCGGCATCCTACCCTTCGAGGTAACGATGAACCGTAGTATAAAGGGCCGGTTCCGCGCGTTTTCCGTGAGGGTTATGATAATTATCAACAAAGGTAGGGTACAAATCTAGAGGAAGAAACATCTTCCCAAAAGATTTGTATCCACTTTATTGATAATTAACTTAACACCTAATAGATCTAGAAAAGGAAGGTATTGAAAGCGGTGAGGAAAAATATTAATTTCCAAAACTTCCCCTAATCCTAACCCTAGAAAGATTCTTAATTAGATTAATTAGATCCAGTCTTTAGATTTTTATAAACCAACCAAAACTACAAATAGAATCAACTCGTTAAAACACTTTAAAGAAATTTACCCGTCTCTGTGGATCGACCCGTACTCACCGGCTAGCTGCGAAGCGACGCCGTTTCTGATTGCGGTAAACTCAAATTTTTGACTTAATCAATTATTCAGTTGTCTTTTCCCTTTTACCTTCTCTCAAGTTGTGAGTACTCCTTGGTTTAGGAGATAGTACACTTATTACGCAAATTGGATAGTCTTCTTCCAAACCTTAGGCTGGTGCCGACCGGTAGGGAATGAAGAAAACCAATTAGCGTAAACGGTGTGCAGAAGGTATTAAGATTAAGACAAAGCAAGGGATTAGTAAGTGGGCAAAGTAAATTGCGACTGATATTCACGACCAAACCAAGTATTTCTTCGCCAATCCTAAATCACCTTTGTATTTCTCCAGGACACTCCGTATCACTACAAAGATCCACAGTTTATTGGATACTCCATCGTATGGTTATATACGAACTCGAAAGGGACTTGTTCCAGTTCGGGGATGGATTCTGGTCCAGGAGAAATAGGAATAAGGTTTATTCGGTTGTCTTTTATCTTCACCTTCTCTCGCATTGCGAGTGCTCCTAGGACTAGGACAGTACACCCATTATGCTTATTGGATAGTCTTCTTCCAAACCATAGGCTGGTGCCGAACGGTAGGGAGGGAAGAAAACCATTTGGCCTAAGGGGTGTGCAGAAGGTAATGACTAAAGACATATAAAGGGATTTGGAGAGGTGGCAAAGAATTATACGGTTATAGTTGTGAATCTGGATAATGGTAGAGGCATTACTAGGAATACCAGTATACCCCATCGAAACATTTCAATGTTTCAGTTCCACTGTGTACTGTTAAAAGAAAACTGATTTCCCGATTAGACACCTGCTCCAGGGTATGTATTTACCAGGTTTGATTCTCACATCTGTATGGTTTTACAGATGATGAGTGGGAGTAAGTTATTGGGAATAGGGTGATCATCCTCAATATATCGGGATTCGTTGTAATCGGTGATATTTGGGGAGATCATCTGGATTGTTTGCCGGTCGGCAAATGTTTGGTTTTGAATATCTGCTGTTGTGCACCAATTTCAAATTGATATATCTGTACGTCTATTTTTCATAGAGTGAGATATACCTTTTGATATTATGTCGATGACATTTACCTATATCAGTGGATGGTTAGGTAAGGAGCATTAAACAGCGGTGTAATTCTTCTTAACCATAAGTACAGTCTTCAACCTACGACACACAGTGAAAGAGTTGTAAGACTCAGCGGACTTATACAGAGTATTGTATGTTGTCCAGTGTCCATGAGGACAGAGGGGTTGGTCCTCATACTATATTCTGTTTACTTTTAACTTCTCTAGTTCTTAGACATGTGTTTCGTAGAAACACAGGGTCTAAGTTTTGAGGAGTTATAGGTATTTGAATAGAGTAGAGAACCAGGTGTAGCAAGTATCGGGATTCTTCAAAGTGATCGAAGATGTAGATACTTGTGTATGGTATTCAGTTGATAGTAATGATAAAGAGAAATTGCTTCTCTTTCAGGTTACTCATAATTGGAAGCATTCCTATGTTGAGTAATGCTGATCGGCCTCCTTCCATTTAGTTGACATGCACTGGAGATAGCTGCATGATTTGAATCTGGTTCAATTAAATCAGTGCCTCTGGTTCTATATTGGATATAGTACAGTTCATATCTTAACATTGTTAAGGTACGGGGAGTTGTCCGGCTTATGATTAAAACCAGACTCTGGATAACTCAAGGCACGTTTCTGTAATGGTTGTTTGTGGGTTGACCCAGGCTATGACGAGGGTTGACTTTCTACCATAAGAAAGATCAATAGTGATATTGTTCTTGACTAGCCACAGTTTTAAAAAGAAATGGTTATTTTTCAGAAAACAGTAGTGGAAGTATGGTAGAACTGGAAGTGATTCCAGAACCGCAAACGATTACTGAAGATTTGATAAGGAACCTAAAGATTCAATCTGTTTTGACATTCCATTGGCCACTCCGCAGATAAGGTGGGTAACTTCAGGCACCCGAGAGGTACTCCGGTAGCCTCAAGGACGGTGACGGGGAAGTTCTTGTTTACCCACACTTGCCATTGTTGTTGTTCCAGGTTGCGAGACCCGGCAGGAGGATGAGTATAGCGTCGTTCTAAACTAGCTTTAGAAGTGCACGTCTATATGACTCTGCCAGAGGGTTGTCGTAGTCAGTGGGAGCAGCGGAAGCATTGGTGGACATCAGGCTTATGTCTATTCATAGACTAAAGCAGATAAAGCGGAGATAGATCATCTGTTTCTGACAGTCATAGGTTTGACGTCATCAGAATAGGGAATGGATCTGTTGAGAAGGTAGTAGGAAGTGATATTCCTATACTACGATCGGTAATACTTTGGTCGTCACACAGTGTTTTCTCCACATGGGACTTGGACATTATATCTGACATACTGGTTACTAGATCTATGGTTTTAGATCTAGATTTGGGTGTTTTCCCAATCAGGGTACTTTGACAGCATTCTAAGAGTATTTAGAATGGACGACTCCTGGCATGGTAGTGTACCTGCAGGTAATGGAGTCACCCTCTCTAAAGGTGTCTTATAGACTAAAGAAGAGAGGGATGCGCATGATTGGCAGATCACTTGCTTAGGCAATTGAGTCAATCATGAGGGGTCAAGTACCACACCAGATGTTGTTCTTGCACTAGATGCAATAAGTTGACATTGATCCAATCCTGGAGAAACAGTCGGAAGCAGTTTTAGAACATAAGTTGATGTTCCAGGGATATGATAGCAGCAGCCTCCTTTAGGAGACGGTTATCATTCCAGGCTTCCAAGGTGACCTGGATAGCAGAGTGGCTGTCAGAGTTATAGTTTTCCCTCTGACGAGGGGCAGTATTTTGGACGGGTGGTCCAAGGCAATACTGAGGGTGGCATGGCGCAGGATACTAATTATATTCAGTTGATGATACAGTCTAAGAAGTTTGGATTTGGAGTTCATTTATGAGCTCGGTCCCATCAGACATCCAGACATTCTAAGACAGGTATTGCTCATTTCGGGAGATAGTTTTCTCCGCGAACTTGAGATATAGAGAGACATAGAAAGAAACATCTAGGCGGATCCACTCACTGAGGCTATTCCTCGAACACAATAGTTTCGCAAACAGACTTTCTGCGACTGAATAGTAGAGGAGTTGGGTGTTCGGTATCACACGGGCTGTGAGTATGCGACATCGCAATAATTAGCCTTGAGTGCAAGTGGGAGATTGTTGGAGATAGTGCCCTCAGAGTCAATTATTGGATCACAGGCACGTGATTGCAATGATTGAGGGAGGACCTATCCCGGGACGACAGTCTTACTCGTGATGATAGTATGCTATCTGGTTTACCTTTATCATCGTGTACTGCTTTAGGTGACCTGACAGGTCGCTATTGCACGTTGATAGAGCCCTTAGGATTCTTGCTTGACTGCCAGCAGTATGAGGGCGATCATATAAGTGAGAGCTGGAGTCTACAAGCACATCCTTAAAAGGTCCCTAGTCGTGGGAGTTTCGAGACAGGGCATCGATTCTCCAGAGTAGACTAGTGTATACAGTCGAGACCCCGACGAGGGGCGGTGGCCGGTCTCACAGGCCACTGGTGTCAGTTGGTTCACCTAAGATGTATACAGGTGCTCATTGGGTTATGAGTACACCGGACAGGACTCGCCGGGAACATGCTAGTTGGTCTTATACCTGACGTCAGATAGCAGTTCCCAGGTGACATGTGTACAGGTTAGTTCATCGACCTGGGGATCGTCATTTGTCTCGTGTGAGTTCCCACTGTGCTTTGATTACTACCCTACCACGGCTCAAAGGAGTCGTGCAAACAGGTTTTAGTTGGGTACAGTCCCGAGCCACATGGAGGCAGTGAGCGGATCTTCGGGGGTTTCGTCTCTCCCGGTATTGGGGGTGAGGTCGCGCTGTGTCTAGGAGAGCCATTACATGAAGTCCTTGGCCAAGGCAGGAGATTTACTGGTAGGTATTCCAGTAGTATCTCAGGGTGTTCTGGGCTACACTCCGACACGACTTGTACCGCTTTTGGGGGTCTGACTTTTACCCACCCCCTAGGCCTGACATGCGATGCTCATAGACGAACGGACCGGACTGTACGGATATTGTCATTGACAAGCTCAGTAGGGTGTCAGGATGAGTTCGCTCATCGACGTCCCTTTTAGTCAATAGCTGGTGGCCCGTTACGTATTGGCTTATACCTCTGACGGACTAGTGGTTAAATCTACAGCCATAGTATTGACGAGTCTTTAGAGTCTACCACACTTTCAGTTACTCAAGCTTTCGGGCGAAACGCTGTAGAGGCCGTATGGAGATATGGCAAGGTCCGATCAGATACGTGCGGTATTGCACGGATCAGGATCGGACGGTTTGTACTAGTAGCCGTATAGGTATATGGCAGGGTTCGATCAGATACGTGCGGTGTTGCACGGATCAGGATCGGACGGATATTACTAGCCGGCTTTGGTTTAAGCCGGATCCTAGTTTAGTACAGTGTAGATTTTGTCTCTTTGCATTTGTATCCGGACGGAATACAGATGCGGGTGTGTATGCACAGTGTTGGGGTTTTCCTGTAATTTATTACGGGACCAGTTTTCTGGAGTTGCCAGTTTGCATTCCGTTCCGGCCGGTTTTCCTTTGTTCTTTCCCGGCCGGACTTTTCCGATGGAGGGGGTTATTTGCAATTGTGCAAATAACTTTTGTGGAAGGGATTTCTTGCAAAATGATTTATTATGATAGAATCATTTCTTTTGTTCCATGCTTTTGTTTTAATAGTGCTTTAATGAGATTTGAGTGGGCATGGGTTTGATGTAAGAAATAAGCATGGTTGATGTTTCTTTGCTTTATGGATGTGGTCACCTCTTTCATCTCCTACACTCACCTCCCTTCATGATATGTATTTGATCCCTCCACCATTCTCCAAATGCAAGGGCCGGCCACAATTTTTGTGAGGAGATGAGAAAAATGAGAGAGATTCATTTTGTGTATAGCATTCTTCATCTCATTCCATTTTGCTAGAAAATTGAAAGCACCAATTTTCTTTAGACCATTCCTCCGTCTATGGCAACCAACCCCAAAGAGACATGATTCTACACTACACTTCCTACAGCATATCTTGGACACGTCGGTTAGCCTACTTCGCGCCCGAGTTGCCTCGGTATTGAGGTGGGAGCCCGTAAAAGCTACAGGCGATGTGGTGCCCTTCCGGCGAGGAGGCGACGACCGGAGTTCCCGCGAGGAGATCGGAGTGGAGATGAAGACCGGAGGACTCGGATCAGTCGGTATATCTCTAACCCATCCTCTTGTTAGCTTAGACTAGTTTAATGGCACGATCCGGGGTTTAGTGCGCGGTGGTGCCGGTTTGCTAAGTCCGCAAAATTAAAGTTTATCACCGCTTCCGCGTTTGGCCGTCGGACTGACGGCCGGGGCGCCGCCGTGCACTTACAATATTATATAGACGTTGCTTATGTTTTACACCCGCGCTAGCCCTGCCTCGCTCTGGCGTTAGTTACCTAACCTAACGGTGCAGACGGGACATCGAGGCGAATGCGGATGGCATAAGCGTACGTTATATTTATCTGTGATGGTTAGGTGGATTTAAATGATGGGATATTCATTAATGAGATTAATGAAAGAAAATAAACCTAATTGATGTTGTGGAATCGAATTTCAAAATAAAAACAGGTAGCTACAGTTCTTGCTTTGCATTGTGGTGTTCATTATAGAACATCCTGCACCTTATTCGATGAGGAAAGGACCGAGATCCCTTCACCGGGAGTGACTCCTTTAGCAATAACTGGCAGATGCTACACAATCGGTTTGTATTTGATCGCTTCTATAGTTTCTGCTTTGCACAGTGATATATATGATATATCCCGCACCTCATTCGACGAGGAAAGGGCCGACGATCCCTTCACCGGGAGTGACCCCTTTAGCAAAACTAGAAAAGCCTCAAAAACATTCCATTTAAAAACCATTTGATTCCGCAACGAGATCAAGTTCAAAGCGTTAAAGGTTTTCACAAAAACCATTCGCAACCCTCCGTCATTTTAGGAAGTAGAGTACCTAGTATTCGTGCTACGTTTGTCGACCATAGCCGAGGCGTAGTGTGCGGTAGCTAAGTGATGTCTTCCTACACAGCATATGATGCGATTAGTTAGGACAGTCATGTGGCTTTGTTGACCTTAGCCAAGGGTCATGTGGGTGGGTCTAATTAATCACGAAATGACGGGTAGAACTTGACTAGTACCTATGATTTGTTGACCTTAGCCAAGGTCATAGGTGCTAGGGGTAAAAACCTTTATCGGGAGTTTCAAGTGTTGAAACTTGCAATGAGATTGCATACCTTCTATGTGATAGTTGGATCCCGATACCCACTGCGAGTAATTGTTACTCCTGGGAGAGTTTTGCACTTTGCAATTAGCCGATCAAGTAGGTGTCTAGAAAGGTGTCAACGGGGTTACGCCTCTGGGAAAACGAGGTTTACAGTAATTAGGTCCGTGCGAAAGCACGGGGAACCTCCCTCAAAGTACCGACACTGGCCTGGCTGAAAGATTGGCGAACTTGTAGAGTGTAATTAATCCCGGCTAGTCTTTCCTTTTAGGGTTTGAAGGAAGATTTGATAAAAATAGTGGGAGCCATCCTGATTAGATAAAATACATAACCAATCTGATCTTGCAAGAGCGCACGCAGAGTGTTTTCTTCTCTCTCTCTCCAGGTAGCGACCGTATCACGCCTTAATCAAGATAACAATATGGATGTATTGACCGAACCCGCTTGTTATACTGAGCTGGGGAACGTTGGTCCCGCTCCAACTTATAATTGTTATAAGACAGAGCAGGAAATAGGGGAATACCAGAATTCCTATGCCGCCCAAACGAAGAAAGTGCATATGATGCATCTCCTTCGGGTGTGTTCATTACAAAGAACTGTTTCTCAGTATCCTCTGCATCCTGGGTATATGATACCGGATCAGGATCCCAGATATGTAATCTGTTACATAGGGCTAAAAAAAGGTAGAAAAACTGAGAACGGGTGATAAGTTTCATGAGACAGAAACCGGGGCAAGTGTTGCAGCCAAGTCTGTTGGTCACTGTCACCCTGTATTACCAATACATTGATTCTGAACAAATGCTATTAGATGCCGAACCTGATATACAAAATCATATCAGTCTCTTTATTAGTAAAGAAAGGATATAATTTTGTATTGATGGATAATGTTCCTATATCAAAAGTTGATCGGTTCAGGCACGCTATCTAAAAGCATTGACGTTCTAAATCAAACTACAGTTCCTCGTATACAGAACACACACAAGAGGAAGAGTTCAGAAATGAACGAATTCTTCTTAAGGTATTGTAGACTAGGTCATATCAATGCGACCCGACTAGCTGAAGTTACATTTAGATGCATATTTAAATCAGTTTGAATTTACATCTTGTGAAACTTGCCAGTCATGTCACAAAGATATAATGACACCAGCTCTGTTTACTGGAAACGGAGAAAGAGTTGGTAAACTCTTGGGACTGATACATGATGATGTATGCAAGGTCTCCAGTCTACACATGCCAGGACTGGTTCTTTATACTTCATTATATTCTCTGATAATCTCTCAAGATTCAGTCATATATTCCTGTTGAAATATAAGTCTGAACCTTTTGAGATATTCACAGAATATAAGTTAGAAGTAGAGAACCAAAATACGGGTATAAGTATTATGTCCTATAATGAGATCAGGGAGGAGAATACTTGTGCATAGAATTCCTGGACTATTCTAAAGGAGAATGAGATTCTCTCTCAGCATTACTCCTCCGTATACACCATAGCACAACGGTGTATCGGGGCGGAGCAATCATACAATATTAGATATCGTACGCTCTATGATGAGTATTACTGAGTTACCTGTTTCCTTTTGGGAGTTATGCGCTTGAGAAGCTCCATACCTATTGAATTAGGTTCGAATCAAATCACTGCCTACCATTTCATATGTGATATGGAAAGGGAAGAGCCCATATCTTAAGTAAGTTAAGATTTGGGATTGTCCAGCCTATGTTTAAAACAAAATCCAGACAAGATCGAGGCAGGATCAGTTCTGTAGAACTGGAAAGGTTCCAGCTATACAAAACTGCAGTTGATGATTTGACAGAACCATAAGATTCTATAGTTCCCGACGAACCTCAGCCTCTCCGCCGATCTAGTAGGATTCCTCATCCGCCTGAGAGATACCTCGGTTTCTCGATGACAGTGGGAGCAAGGATTGCATCATGAGATGATGACCCAACTAGTTTCGAGCAGGCCATCGAGAGTAGGGACTCTGTAAGAATGGCTGGATGCTTAGCGATCTGAGATGGAATCCATGTACACCAGCAAAGTATGGACTTTAGCTGCTATATACAAAAGGGTAGTAGAGAGTAAGGTGGTCATCTTCGTATTGTAGGGAGACAACATACTCTTGATAGGAAAAGAGTTTCCTATACTACGATCGGTCAATCTCCTATTATCACTAGGATTCCCCAAATAGGATCGAAGTGATACCTCCTAAATCCTGAGTTTTCATCTATGAGATAGATGTAATTGGATGTTAGGATTCTCACTAGATGTAGTGAGATGGTATCAATCGATCCTGGGGAGAATCACTGGAAGTGTTCCAGGGTGATAAAGACGACTGAATGTCAGTCACAGGCACTGTCTTTACCCTCAGTAAAGGGACGGTATGTTGGAAGAGTTCCAAGCTCGATACCGTGGCAATCTAGACGATAAAGGCTGGTAACATCGCTATTAAAGATACTACCAAAGAAGAAGTTTGGGTGTATATTGGTTCATAAGATGAACTAGGTTCCTGCCATTGTATGACAATGGAAGCGTGGCTTCGACCCTGGAACCCTGGTCCCATCAGTGACCCAGACATAATCTAAGGCAGCATCACCTGATCATGGAGATAGTTGATCTCCAGGGTGATCGAGGTTAGGAGAGTAGACTCAGAGGACAACACGGCGGATCCACTCACAAAGGCCCTTTTCCCAAAGAGAGACTTTTAGGGGATGGTTGAGTATGTGATACTGCAACCACTGCTACAGATGGCCCTAGTGCAAGTGGGAGATTGTTAGTTATATGTATGCCCTAGAGGCCATTACTGTACATTGGATGTATATTGTAGTGGATGCTGGGACATATATAGGAAGGACTTTCTTGCTCGACATGATAGTACGCTATCTGGTGGCACTTTATCTTAACATGTATACTTTCTGTCTCTCTGATTACATGTTGATAAAGCCCATAGGATATGTGCTCGACTTCCAGGACTATGATGAAGATCATACTAGTGGGGCCTGGGTAGTCCAAGAGTACATCCTTGAATTGTTCCTAGTCGTGGGAATATCGAGATGGGGCATCGATATTCCAGAGTAGACTAGCGTATATCTTCTTGACCCATGCGATGAGCGATGGATGATCCCATATCCATTGGTGTTTGACATCGAAGATGGTATGCGGGTGCTCAGTGGAGACTGGGTACACTGAACGGACTCGCCGAGAACTCCCAGATGGTATTATACCTCACGTCAGATGGCAGTTCTCTGGTGACACTGGTACAGCTTAGTCTGTTGACCCGAGATCGTCATAGAGTCTTGTGTGTCTCCCACTGTGCTTTGATTTCCACCCTACCACGGCTCTACTGAGTCGTGCAAACAGGTGGTTTTTGGGTACGGTCCCGATTCACATGGAGGCAATGAGCGATATGATGGGATTCGTCTCTCCCGGTATTGGGGGTAGATGTTGTGCTATGCTCGACTGGCCATAACAGAAAATCCCTGGCCAGGGTTGCAGTGATATACTGGTAAGTGTTATCAGTAGTTTCATGAATGTTATGGACCCTACGTCGGCATGACTTATCGAGCTATTGGGGTCTGACGTTTACCACCCCTAGGCGAGATATGCGACATATCAGACGAACAGACCGGACCGTACGGTAAGTGTTACTGGTTGGATTCGCAGGAGTGTGAGCGGGCTTGCTCGCCGATCTTCTGATCGCTCAATACCCGGGTGGTCGTTACGTTTGGCAGACCGCTTGCGGCTTGTGGGTGTTTGATATGATCATCATCCGCTGCCGGAGTATTGACGAGTCTTTAGAGTCCTACACAGAGTTTTCCTACTCAAGCGAAACGAAATAGGAGCGCATATGAGATATGTGCGGGACCGAGAATAATGCGTGTATGTGATACCGTATTTCATTCTCGCGATGAATGTGTCGAATGGTTATATGCGATATAACCTAGTTATCGAATCAAGGATTGATTCGATAAGCCGATACATATGATACTAGTCGGTTATATCCGATATGACCGGATCATTGAATCAAATGTTGATTTAATGATTTAATGATTTAATGTATAATTATATATTTGATATATTGATTTGCATTAACTAGTATTGGTTCACTTTAAATGGATTTTCTCTCTTGAATTGTGCAAGTTGTATATGTGATATATTTCTTTGTGCACATGATTGTATCATGTTTGATGATACATTCTTGTTTGCTTTTGTGTAAAGTATTAAACCATGGTTAGTTAGTGATTAGGGTTTCATCTTATTCATTTATCTTTTTATTTTATTTATTTCAAAAGAAAAAGAAAATGAGAAATGAATGGTGGCTATTTTTGTTTTTAGTTGAAGATTCATGAAGCATTGTTTTAGTCACCATTCTTGTCTCATGCCTAACCCTAACCACTCATCTAACCTAAGTTAAGTCTCTACACTAAACCATGGTCAAAGATATGATAAGTATTGTATTTTCTTTTCTATTTTAATTCAAGTTATCATATCCTCTTCTTCTTCTTCATCTTCTTCAACATTGAAGAAAGCTTGCTACTTCAATGGCAAGTCATGAAGTCTAGTGAGAAATCCAAAACTAAAGTTTACCCACTTCCTATTTCTTCATCATCTACCTCTTGCCAAGTAGTATAGGGTGTTTCCTTCACAAGTTTTTCCGACTTGGTGAAGTTGGAGCTTGTTCTAGCGATGCCTCGACGTAGATCATCTTCGGCATCGAACCGACGATCAAGCCCGCCCATTCTTCGACGAAGCCGACGTTGGAGTCCGGATTCTTTTTGGACAGCGAGGGGACATCATTGCGGAGCCGTGGAGGTGGTGGACCGGATCTACAAAGGTTGTATATCCGTTCCCTTAGTTAAAATTGTTAACTAGTTTTTTGTTTTCGCCTAAATATCTAGTAAACGATCCGTAGTCGGGTTTGTAGGCACCCATAAAATTTGATTTGTGCATGTTTGATCACTTGTGAGACCTCACTAGAGTGCCTAGGAACCCTACAGTTTCTAATTATTAGTTTCATGATTAACAAGTAAGGTGTAGGAATATGCATGAGCAATGCTTAAGAAAAAGTGTAGTTTTCAGGGTTTTATAATAAGATGTCGGTATAACTCCACTTACCGACATATTTTATGAAAAGAGACTTTTACAGAAGAAAAGGGAGGATTAGAAGGAAACTTACTTTTGGAATTTTTTAAGAGAAGAGAGAGAGAGAGAGGAAGAGGTTGAGGTCGTCGTAGCGTAGCTGGGTCGCCGGAATTACTTCGTTTCCTCGCCGGAAGTTAGTCTTGAGATAACTCCTCTTCTACTCCACTTGTACTTGAGAAAATGTGAGTGTTTTGGCTAGAATTTTCAGAATGAGAAGGGGTTAGGGTATGGGGTTGTATTTATAGTATGAAATTAGGGTTTTGGAATCGAAAGAATGAATTAAAATGCATTAAAATTTTATTTAAAGATGAAATTGAAGTCTCTGTTTAAATTCAGAGAAATCAAACAGTGCAAGGGTAATGGGGGTAGGCAAAAGGTTTTGTGTGCAAGGCCTGGGGACTTTTAGCCATGGGGGCCCGTCCCCGCCGGCCAAACATGGCATCTCACCGGTCGAACTTGAGGAGGGGACCGTCGGATTGAAGCACGCATACTCTTCTGTGTTTATAACATTTTCCACAAGTTTATTTTTCTATTTTTTCATTTCTATGTGCTGTGCACGTGTAAACTTTTGGGCTTCCAAAAATTTTAAAAGAAAATCAGAAAAAATATAATGTGCTTGAGTGGATTCGAACACAAGGGCTACGTCACAGCAGTGAAAGCCTTTACCAATGAGCAACAAGCTATTTCTTGCTGTTCTTAACAAAAATTAACTTTTAAATTGTGCTCAGGCTTGCTAAGAAAAAAATTTAAAGTCGTTACACCGATGCAATTGAGGTTGATTTTGTGCGTCCAGATACACTCGATATTGCTTTAGTGCACTCTAAATACACTTGATGTTGGTTTCATGCACATTCGATGCAGTAGATGCTGTTTTCGTGCACACCCGTTGCACTTGACATTGTTTTCATGCACACCCATGGCATGTGATTTGGTTTTCGTGAAAGCCCGTTAGGGTTGATTTCATTTTCGTGCATTACACTTGAGATGATATATTATAGCTGGATTATATATTTTCTCTTGGTCATGTGCTATAGATACTGCATTACGGTTATTGCTATGATTGTATACTCGATTTATAAGGTTGATTTCGTATTTTATATTTTGCATCATAACTTGTGTGATTCTCACAGCATCTGCTAGAGTTACAGTTATACGAGTTTTTATATTTTGGATTTTCACACGCACATGCTACGTTAGTATAGTCTTAGCTTGTAGGGGGGCTTTGGAGTCCTGTTGATTTGAGTAGACTAAATTTTTCAAGAATTTGGACCCAGTTGATTTGATTTGATTTTGATTTTGATTGGGCAAAATGTTTTAAGTATTTCAGGGTTAAATTTAAATTCGGCGACCAAATTTATTTAAGAGGGAAATTATAACATTTTGAAAATTATAAATATTATTTTATAATTAAAATATGGATATTATGAGTTTACAAAAATAATATCATGTATGGATTTTAGGTTTTCGGATCGGTATCCGTAAAAATATAATTATTTTAGGAAAAATAAAATATGAAATATTTTAAAGATGACGTGTATTTTGTTTTGAGAAAAGATATGTGATTTAAATGAATTGTGCATGTTTTATATGGTTTTGTGAGGGAAAGTGTGGGGGGATATGTTAGCTTATCTTATACCTCATGCACACCACACTACCACACAAATATCCTGACAAAATATCATATGTGTATGTCACATACTCTCTCTTCTTCTCATTATTCTCTACATAAATATCTTCATCTCTCAATTATCTTTAACTCCTTCAAACCCTCACCGAAACCCTAATCTTCCTTCAACAAATCACCTTGAATCTTGATGGTTCTTTCATACAAATGGATCAAGACATCAAGTTAGGCCTATATCACTTCAATGATCTTCACCAAATCATCTCATGAGTTCAATCCCTCTCTTTAATATCCTAGGAAGGTAAAGATCCCCACTTTGATATGTCTTTATAAATCTTTCCTTATTTACTTAGCCTTTCTAGTATAAAGTCTTGGTTTTGTTCCTTCACACAAATGGTTTTCATGAGTTTTTTAATGTTAGATTTGAATCTGTTGCAGTTAGGGATCTCTAAAAAATATTTTACATATAAATTAACCTATTTAGACCACCAGGAGACCCCACTAATTGCACGAGACCCTGATTCCCTGTTTTGGCCGCAAATTGCAGTCGAATAGAATTTTTTGGTGGCCTTACTTTTGAGAAAATGTTGGGGTTTGGTCAGTAGGTATTTTACATTGTATAAAAGTTTATTTTATATGCTAATTTTCCCAGATTCCCTGAGGAAAAATCTAGGAGCATTTTTACTTAGTGTTGGTGATATTTTCCGATATTTGAAACTTGGATTTCATATTTTATGTCTTGACTCGGTCGTTCGACATTCGTACGTCAACGTCGGAGGTATTTGGTCGTATTTAGCGTATGTTGGCTATACGTTCTAATCTATGTGCGCTTCACTCATTTTATCGTTTTTTATTTGGATTTTATGCCGTTGTGTCATGAATTTCATTGTAGGTACGATCACGGTGATTTCCGAGACATCGAGGCAGTCGTGGGTTTCGACTAGCTCAAGATGTCGGTGAGTAGATTTATATCTAAGGGGAAAGTCAGATGGATGGCGTATATCTCCCCCGCAATAAGTTAACTAGTATATCTATTCAATATCTAGGATAGTGTTATGTTAGATAATATAGTTTATAACTAAGTTGGTATATAGTTTGTATCTGGTAGGATATATGTATGCGTGGATTTACAGTTATGTATGATTATTGTGATATGCGTACGCGACGATAGTTCCGTATGATATTAGTTGGGATATGATTATGATAAGGATAGATTGCCGGATACGGTGGATATGTATTTGACTTGCAAAATCTTGCTATATCCCGATTGGGATTGTTTACCGCCGTAAGACGCGACCGGGACGTTTAGGACGTCTGGCCTGAATTTGGGGGCAGATGCTATTTGGTTTTATTCATCCATCTCTCCGAAGATGCCAAGTTGATTTAATGCACTGTGTATGGAAGGTTTAAACGGATGCGGCCATTTGAGCAGAGTTCGTCAGATCCCCCTCGTTTGCGAGGGGTTTTTTCATTGTGGGGACGCTCTTCCCTGCACGCGCAAGCCCCTGCAGTTAATTACGTTACCGAATCGCGGTAACCACTTTCTCCTGCTCCAGAAGGTCAATTTGTGTCGTGGGTGTTTGTTTTATTTTTGGTTGCCCATGGATTGTATACGGAGACTAATTTATGTTGTTGCCCGTAGGGCGGTGATTAGTCCAAATCCGTATTTTCTTAGATTTGGGCTTGGGTTTGATTTAAGGCTCGTTAACCTCTTTTGAGATGAAAATCGACTTAAATATTTGTTAAGGATACGTTAGTCTAATTTTTAGACTAAAATCTACTCAACAGGATTTTGGGATCATTTAGATCCAACGAAAGGGTATTTGGACTCTATCGTTTTAGTTTAAGAACATTGCGGTTTATTGCGTTTAAGGACATCATAGTCCATGAGTTAAGGACCTCATAGTCCGTAAGGTTTAAAGTTATCATAGTCTATATGGTTTAAAGACATCATAGTCTGGTTTAAAGACATCATAGTCTGTAAGGTTTTGGTTTAACCGTTTGGGGATGCACAAAAAATTATTGGTTATTGGGTCCTCCATCTCTCTGAACACGTAGAAGAATTACAATGACATATATCAGATGTATAAAGAGATGTACTCTTGAACCAATGTTGGTTGGGAGATCCATAATCAGGTTTGGGACTAAGACCAATTAAAAATATTGTGAGCACAAGGGCTCGGTTAATCTGAATTAGGGACTTGTGGCCAACTTGGGCTCAGCCCACTCATTTTTGAATAAAATGTTAAACATTTGTTTGGGCTCAGTCCCCTTTTATTCAAAAATGCTGAGCATTGATTTGGGTTCTGACATCCCTTTTTCTTTTTGTCTTTTATTGAGTGTTGAACACTTTTTATGGCGCTGGAGCTTTATTTACAGAGCACTTTGTAATTCCTTAGCGCCCACGTGAGGAGCACGTAGAGCGCTTGGCGCTGAGTGCCAAACTTGGAGCGCTAAGGCGCTTCTTATAAAATAGCGCCCACGTGAGGAGCACGTGGAGCGCTTGGCGCTGAGCGCCAAACTTGGAGTGCTAAGGCGCTTCTTATAAAAAAGCACCCACGTGAAGAGCATGTGGAGCGCTTGGCGCTGAGCGCCAGACTTGGAGAGCTAAGGCGCTTCTTATAAAATAGCGCCTACGTGAGGAGCACGTGGAGCGCTTGTCGCTGAGCGCCAGACTTGGAGAGCTAAGACGCTTCTTTTAAAATAACGCCCACATGAGGAGCGCGTGGAGTGCTGGGCGCTGAACGCCAGACTTAGAGCGCTAAGGCGCTTCTTTTAAAATTGGCAGTTTTGATCAGTTCTGTGCTCTGAGAATTAAATTCTCGGTTTATAAGAGACTTTATCTCATGGATCTAAGAACTAAGTTCTTCTTTTTTTATGAGATACTGTGATCTCTTTTACTTTTGTAAAAGACTTTGTCTTATAGATCTGTGATCTGAAAAAGAACTAAGTTCTTCTGATGTGAGAGTTAAACTCTCAAATATGGAGGAGATGCCATGATCTCTCCTCTTGCTATTTATCTTGAGAAGAAATTGCTCTCGTCTTTGAAGTTTCTTGAAGTTTATGGGGGGTTCCTCCATACAAGACTTGAAGTCTTGGGTCCTTTATATATAGGAGGCTGATTTGTTGAATCAGTTAAAGAAATCTGTCATTGAGAGATTTCTAATTGATTTGGGGATATTTCCCACCATTGGATCTTTGATCCAAGGACTTCTTTTTTACAGAAGATATTTTTTTGTTATTAACAAGATTAGGAAAATATTTTCCCATACAGAACTTATTTTGTATCTTGGTGATTTTTAATCACCATTGGATCTTTCATTCAACGGTGCGCTGATTTACAGAGCACAATCTTTTTTGTTTGGAATGATTTGAGGAGTATTTCCTCAACAGAATTTAATTATGTAATTTGATGATTTTATCATCTTCGTTAGATTTTTGATCCAAGGGTGGAGAATATTTAGTTCTATCGCTGGCGCTCTCGTGCTTTGCACGTGAGGCGCTGCCTCAGAGTTTTTGACTCTTGGCGCTGGCGCTTTCGGCACGAGCGCTCTTGTGCTTTGTACATGAGGCGCTGCCTCAGAGTCTTTGAATCTTAGCGCTGGTGCTCTTGGTGCTGGCGCTCTCGTGCTTTGCACGTGAGGCGCTGCCTCAGAGTTTTTGACTCTTGGCGCTAGCGCTCTCGTGCTTTGCACATGAGGCACGACCTCAGTTCAAATTTCTAATTTTGAACAGAGCTTTGCTCTTTTATTGGGGGGAAATAAATGCCCCCACCGCTGCGCTCACATGGCTCATACGTGAGTGCAGCGGTGGCAGCCTTTCCACCGTTGGATTGTCTTCGAAGTCGGATCGACTTCCAATGCCTATAAATAGGGCCTTTGGACCTTGAGATGACTGCTGTTCATCTTCTTGCCTCCTTGTTTTCCTGAGAATTTAATTCTCTCTTTAGAGCATAGATCTCTGGCCAAAGAACTTTCTTTTAACTAAGAACTTTGTTTAAAAGGTTGGTAAGAATCATGTTCGACTCCATTAACAGAGCTTTGCTCTTACTAGATCATAGATCTAAAACATCTTTTTTCAGGTTTCTTTACACCGTTAATTAAAACAGAGCTTTGTTCTTCATAAATCATAGATTTAAAGAAATCTTTTTTAGAGTTTCTTAGCAGAGTTTGTTCTTTCTTAGAACACAGATCTAAAAAGATCTTTTTTAGGGTTTCTTAACCCATTAATGAAGAACTCTTAGAGTTTCTAGGATTTGTATTTCAGATCTTTAAAAATCTTGGGGTTTTACCTCTGTAAAAAGCTTTGCTTTTTAGGGTTCTGATGGCTTGTTCCATCGTCTTTGCAGAGCATAGCTCTTTAGAACTTTTGGGGAATTTTTATTCCCCTCATAATGACAGATGTGACTTCTGTTGAAAAGGGCTGCTCTCAATGGAGTTTAACTCCTTGGCCTAAAGAGTCTCTCATTAAATAAGAATCCTTTTAGGATTTCCTCTTTAATGAGTGACTGTCTCATCAATGATGAGCCGTCATCTTGATTCTGTGGGTCCCCTTTGGTCCATTTCCACTGAAGTGCAGTGTGGTACAAACTTAAAGTGCAAAGTGTCAGAATTTGGACTATAGCATTGACCGCTAACCCTTGTTCTTTTTCACGCAGGTACTATGTCTTGAAACTTCTTTCCCATTTGTTCATCTGGAGAGTGCATTTCCTGACACGCCTGTGGATAGGGAAGTCTTCGCGCTCATTAAAGATCACGACCCGGAGCAGAAATCACTTCATCTATGGGGGTCGTGGTACAATCAAATCATCCGGGTGGCGTAGTTTTTCTTGTGCAGTACCTTCAGAGCCCATTTCAGTGATTCACTACGCCGACTCACCCCAAGTGAACTATGCCGTAGAAAAGGTCAACTGGACTTCGGAAGGTCGCCTTCAACACTTTATAGCCTCGATACCCATGCAGCCGCCGATGGCTTTGGATATTCTGTGGCGGTGCATATGTCAAGACGAGTCGCGCCCTTAGGGACAACTGTACATGATCGGTTTGACTCCTCAACACTCAACCGGATACTTGCAGTGGGCTCGATACATTTTGTCGGCTAAGAAATCACTGCTGCTGAAGCTCGGGTTGTACCCCGCAGTTTACACGTCTCTTTTCCAGTATTCCATGCCCCTTGTATGGTAGGTCAAAGATTTCTTGGAACAATGGAATGTATGACTCACACCTTCCTTCTATCAGATCGGGAAGTTTCTATCTCTTTGGAGGAGTTTGCGGAGGTCTCCGGCTTACCTGTCAGGGGAGAACATTATGAGGAGCTACTTCCTCCTGATGAGTATCTTTGCCACCAAATCAGTGGTGATAGGACTCACCCCGGAGAATGCCATTCAACATTAATTCCTAAGTCTGATTAAGGTGTTGGAAATTTATGAAAGTCTGTTTCTCGAATCTGGAGGACACGGGGTCAGCTTCGCGGATTTTATCGCTCGCTTTCTTCGTTCGGAAGTCTTATCAAAACAAGCTGCGAAATTATCTAAGCTTGACGACCTATTTGGTTTTGGCTTGGACAGCCAACCAACAGCGAAGGCAGATCAAAGGAATTTCTTTCTCTCGGATACCCCGGTCGTCCCCTTTGCAGAGCTCGCAGCTTCAAACATTGATGAAGAGACATTCTTTTTGGGGTTTCTCGGCCTATGGTTAAGTTGGTTTGTGCTTCCAATGCACCCTCGCCATATGAGGCCATCTGTCTTCTACCCGACTCACCGAATGGTTGTTGGGATGCGAGTGGCCGTCGGGGTCGCTGGGCTGGCTCACTTGTATCATGGCCTCAGCTTAGCGATAGACACCACTCAGCCGGGGGTGCGGCCTGTAAATTTCCTGCTGCACTATCTCACTTCGTGGCAGCGGCCCCTTTTCTACGACAGTTATAACTTTCCTTGGGTTATGCGGCTAGTTGACGCTTCTGCTTTGGAACCGACTTAGTGAAAAGCTCGGGGTCTGGTTCTTCGCCCGGGTGTGGTTGGATATAGCATGGCCTTCGTCGATAAGGTCTTAACCATCGGCAAGGGATCCACAAAATCGGTGCAGCCGCTGCGCGACACCTTCAAAGACAGGGTTTCTATCTTGAATGCTCGGGAGATTCTTCATTTATATTCAATCAAGCTAGGCTTTTTAGTGTTTAGGCAGAACGATTCGGCGCTGTTCATGTGATACAACCCGCACCGTTTTGCTCAACAATCGAGCTACAATCAGAGCGTCCCGCTAGAGGCCTTCTTAGCTGAGCCGGTTGCTACGGAAGACGGTATCCGCAACGCGTTGCACCATTTCATGTGGCTAAACACCGGATCCAACTTCTTTATCGCAGAGTCGAGCTGCGTTCCGAAAGCCTCGAACGCGTACGCGGCATGGTACCAGCATGCAACGAGTGCTGTTATTAGGGAAGAAAAGCGGTTGCTGCTTGATCGCAAGGGTGCGGCTCCTGCTGGTAATCCATTTGTCCCTTTGAAGCGACATACTATTGTTCGTCCCTCCATGAGAGAAGCTGCTGCGGTTGCGGTCCCGAGCGCTTTGCCTGAGATGCCACTACCCCGTGCTCCTGAAGAAGCGGTAGCGATAACGTCCCTGGGGTCTGGAGTGGGTATAGAAATCGGGGCTCGTCGCCCAAAATTGCCCTCCAAGCGCAAACTTTTGCCACCGACTGCCGGTGCTCACTTGCAAAAGAGGAAGTCGTTGTTTTCTGTCGACGTTGTACTCGGCCAGGAGCCTCATGCTCCTTACAGCGAAGGCTTGTGCGAGTATGGCACTAATGATAGCTTGGTTGACACGCCGGTGACTGACACCGACCTACAGGCTGCCCTTCTGGCCTCCGAGCAATTGGCTTGAGAAGAAGTGATGTTAATTACCATCGCGAAGTCAGGTATACTTCGGTTGTATTTTTTGTTTATTCCTTCCTTATAATTATACTTTCACTAATGCCCTTATCTGCAATAAGCATTTCTGCTGAAGAGGCTCTCGTGGCTTCCATCAAGACTTTCGAGGAGGAAGAGAGGCTCTGCGCTTCTTTGGGACTTGGTATAATTCGGCTTAGTGTGCCTCCAGTCCCTTTTTCTTTATTCGTGGTCTGACCCTCTCCTTTATTTTATTGCAGGGACTACCTTGACTCAGGTTATCCTGAGTGTGGTGCCGATCCTAAGTGGTGATGCGGCGACGCTTCCAGAGCCAGCTATTGTGGCCCCAGCTCGTCCAACATTACCGCAGGAGGCTTCGCTAATGCGGCTGATGACAGACGCTATAACGGCTCCAGAGGCGGAGCTTGGTTCGGACGATGACGTCCCTTTGATGGAGGTCTTAAGGAGATCAGCTCTTATGGCCCAAACTGAAAGGAAATGCAGGAAGCGCGCAGCGAAGGAATGTGATGCCGCTTTGGCTGTAGGTGCAGGCTCAAGCACCACTCCATCTGTCGCTATTCCTTCACAGGGTGCTCCGGCTGCCCTGTCTACCGCCCATAGATAGGTCGCGCACGCGGCTCGAGAGGCAATCGAGAATTTTTCGCAAGGTAACATAATGCCTGGTCTTTTTTATTAGAACTCGATCTGCAAATTCTTATACATCATATCCTACAGGACTAAGTTCTGGCGATGAGATGGCAGGCGAGAAGATGTTGACCACAGAGCCCGAAGTGGCTACTCTCTCTCGGGAGTCTGGGACTGCCCAAACCGCTGCTCTTTTCCCTTTGTGGATCCTCGGTTTCGGCGGGCTTTGCAAGCGTTACGACGGCCCTTGTCGAATCAGAGGACGAAGCCATGGGCGCAGAGACTACTCTTCTGCGGGAGAGCGAAGAAGCCGCAACGCTTGGTGACACTTCTATTGCGGCTTTGGTTGGTGACTCGTCTGGTAAATCTTGAGTCACTGTTCTTTTTGTTTCATAATTCCGTTCATCTTCTCCTGACGATGTTTTATTTGCAGGTGCCACGAACGCTGAGATTGTGCCATCTGAAACACCTCCGGTCGCCGCCATGATGGTTGTTGTTCCCTCGCCTTCTCCTATGTCCTCCAAAATGCTGGATGGTATGGGTTCATGATTTATTTAGTTGAACTATGAACATTGTCTTCCTTGTACTAACCATGTATTGTCGCAACTTTGTAGGAGTCCTTTTTGACCATCTATATCAGGTGCTAAACCCGCATTTCTCCTTCCAGTCGGAAGTCATTCCGCCTGCTGGTATTGGTTAGTATATTCTTTTGCTAATGTCTCTCTCTTTCTTTTATGAATAGCCATATGGTTGCTAAGTCTTCTTTATATTGATCGCAGCATCCCGGATCGGAGGAGGAGACGAAGGGATAGCCGCACCTCCGGTACTCCCAATTTTGCCACCTGCCACAGCCGGTATAGTAGACTCCGTCGCTCATATATTTTTTTACCTCCCGAGTCGACATTTGACCATAATTTGTTTTGTAGCAATCGCACCGGCTCCAGCTCCCTTTGAGTCTCGCATCCCAATGCCGGCAGGGCCCATTGCTAAACGCCCATCTTCCAGGGGCTCTGCGAATAGCCTGCGAATGTTGTTAGTGTTTATGCCCCAGAGGCCATTATTGTATCATACTAGCTTGTATATTATTTAATGGAAGCTTGGGATATTCACAGTTATATTGACAGTCTTGCTAAAAATGGTAGTATGCTACTTGGTTTGAGTCTACTTTAATATGTGCATATGTTTCTTATAACGTATCACTTATACATATTAGTAGAGACCTTAGGATCTTTACTTGATTACCAGCGTTGTGATGGCAGCCACACTAGTGGGGGCTGGGTAGTCTATAAGCAACATCCTATATAGATCCCTAGTCGTAGGATTATCGAGACAGGGCATCGATACTCCGGAGTAGACTAGTGTGTACGCTTCTCATCCCAGTTGGGGTGTTGGTCTGTCCCACAGCCATCAGTATGTCATACTGGAGATAGTATACAAGTGCTCGTTAGGTTACGGGTACACCGGACATGACTCGTCGGGAACTGCAGGTTGGATTTATACCCATCGTCAGATAGCAGTTCCCAGGTGACATGAGTACAGCTTAGTCCGTCGACTTGATACTGCTACTTCGTCTCAAGTGTGTTCCCACTGTACTTAGATTACTACCCTACCACGGCTCAAAAGAGTCGTGCAAATAGGTAGTAGTTGGGTGCATTCCTGAAGCACTTGGAGGCAGTGGCGGTTAGACAAGATTCGTCTCTCCCGGTATTGGGGGTTGATATCGCGCTGTGTATGGAGAGCCATTACGCAAAGTCCCTGGCCAGGGCAAGCGAGATTTACTGGTAGGTTCCAGTATTTTCTCAAGGTGTAATGGGCTGCACTCCGACATGATTATACCGCTATTAGGGGTCTGACGTTTACCGCCCCTAGGCCTGATATGCGATAGTCTTAGACGAACGGACCGGATTGTACGGAGATTGCCATATCAGGCTCAGTAGGAGTTTGGATGGGTTTTCTCATCGACCTTCTTATCGACATCTACCTGGGGACCGTTACGTACAGATAGTGTCGCTTGTGGTCTATTGTTAAACCCACTGCCAGCGTAGTGTCGAGTTTTTAGAGACCCACACAGAGAGTTTCCCTGCTTCAGGCGAAACGATATAGAGGTCGTATGGTTTTACGACAGGGTTCGAATGGATACGTGTTTTTACGCACGTACGATATTCGGACAGTTTTTACTAGCCGGCTTTGGTTTAAGCCAGATTCTAGTATCGGATTATTGGATTTATACAGTCTAAAGTTTTTCCGTGTTTTCACGGATAGGAGGGGCGTTATCATAATTTGGCGGGAAGCTTCTAGAAATATGGTGACTTGAGGGTTTAGGTGGCATTTACATTAAATGCATTTGTGACTCATTAGATGAATCATTCAAGTGAGTTAATGAAGCATTTATTGCTTAATGACCCACTTGATGATTCATTGCACATATTTAATGAAGCATGATGATAAATCATTTGAATTATTCATTTGATAATTCTTTATGGTTCATAATATATTAGAAGTGAGAAATATTTTCATATGATAATTGATGCTCACCTTCTCTCTCCTCAAGCTCTCTTTCTTCAAACCTTAATCCTATCCCTCATGTGCTGAGATCAAGGATTAGATAGACTAATTAATCCATAACCATACTCTATATCACCTAGGTGCCTTTAATTAGCAACTAAAGAAACCTAGTTACCTCAAGCTTAGAGGTGAAGCTTGGAGTAGAAGCTCTTGGGTGGATCGTCTTTGACTCGAGGAGGCCGTTGAGGTGTCGACATTCTAAAGAGCCAACGAGGAGTAGAAGACAGCGATGAAGACCCGAAGGACAAGTAACGTGAGGTATAACTTCGAATCCGAGTAGTTAAACCTTTCGTAGTTTGCTAGAAATGGTTTAGACAAGATCCGTATGCTTAAATCCGTGTTACGAAACTTTGATAATTGTTTTTCATATATTCCGCCTCCCCGCAAGCTCGTGGGGTGCGTGACATGGACTTACAGTGGTATCAGAACCAACTAAATCTTTACTAGCTTGTTAGCAACTAATTAGAACTTCGATCATCGGAAAAACGCAAAAATAAAACCCCGGACCCCTCAAGTTTTTGTCAATTTTAAACGTGTCGAAAAAATTATTTGATGTGCCTGAAAATTAATAGCAGGGGATTATAAGAATTCTGGGAAAATACGAGATTGTAACTCGGTAAGATGGCCGTGGATCCGCGTCCGGTTAGTGCTTTTGGCCGTGGATCCGCCGCCGAGTCAACTCCGAGTTGACTTAGATTTACGCAGTAATTCATATATTTTGGTGTTTTGTTTTCCAGTATATTCTGTTTCTGCCCAGCTTACTTCTACGCTGGCTTGCATTTGGGGTAGACACGGAAAAAAGGTTGTCGGTTGATATTCTAATTTATTTGCTAATCGGGTTTTTATCTGTAATGTTTAATGTGTTCGTAAACCTCCCCTAACTGCTAGTATGTCGATTGGCAGGGGGTTGCATATTTCTGTAATGATTTTACTGTTTGTGTATATGAATTTGATTGGAATGTTGTGATGATTAGCCGGGGTTTGAGATCGGTTATTATATTCATTCATTCGATGTAATTGTAATATGTTGTAATATTATTTTGCGGGGTATATCCAGGTTGCGGTTGTAGCCACCGTTGCATTATTTCATTTTACTGATTTTTGCTCCTAGGATAGTGTTCAGACCATAAAATTGCATTTATCATTCCCCTATTCTTATCCTTTTTATAAATAAACAGGTACTCTTGACGCACGTTTGTTGCATATTACAGGATACAGGTTTCTGGAGAAAATACAGTAAAAAAGACACAAAACAACAGAAAAAAGGACTTTTGACCAACAAGTAGACGGATCCTAGTCAAGCCTAGTCGAAGAACAGTGCAAGGTCCAAAAAGTCAAGTGAACGGTTAAAAGATCGCTACAAGTGTTCACTAAAACATCTGGAGAAGAACCAGAAGCCCAAAAGAGAAAATAAGTGAAGAAACAGAAGCCCAAAGAGCCACTAAACCAAGCCAGCATTTGCCGCGGATCCGCGGCCGTCTAATGCCCGGGTCGGTGGAGATTTCTTCTGTTGCCGCGACGTTGCAGATGTTGGGATTTTACGTGGGCAAATATGTAATTTTGCATGTGCGAGAGTCTGTAACCCTAGGTTTCCTATTTTCCTATAAATTGTAATTTTAGATCTATAAAACCTATGCCTCTTTTCAATCAATAAAATTCAGAATTTCTGAGATAAAAATTCAGATCTGTTCTTCTTGTTTGGAGGGAGCCGTCAACTAGTAAGTATTTTATTCTTTTAATTATAATGTTTTCTAATCCCCTAATGAGCGAGTAGTCTCCTCGCTTGTTAGGGTTAGCCTTAGGGAAAGGGTTGAGAGATGAGATCTCTCACCCCTTTCAATGCCACTTTAACCTAACGAATTAGAACTCCACGCATACGAGCACAACTGCTCCCTGCGGCGTCCTACCCATCGAGGTAACGATGAACCGTAGTATAAAGGGCTGGTAGCGCGCGTTTTCCGTGGGGGTTAGGTAATTATCAACAAAGGAAGAATACGAATCTAGAGGAAGAAATATCTTCCCAAAAGATTCGTATCCACTTTATTGATAATTAACTTAACATCTAATAGATCTAAATAAGTAGGCATTGAAAGCGGTGATGAAGAACATTAATCTCCAAAACTTCCCCTAAGCCTAACCCTGGCAAGACTTTTAATTAGATTAATTAGATCCAGATTTTATAGATTTTAGAAATCAACCAAAACGACAAATAGAATCAACTTGTTAAAACACACTAAAAGGAATTTACCCGTCTCTGTGGATCGACCCGCACTCACCGGCTAGCTGCGAAGCGACGCCGTTTCTTGATTGCGGTAAACATCATACATTTGACACGAATCAAATGGCGCCGTTGCCGGGGACGGCGTAATCTTTCTTTTTGTGAATTTTCGGGTTGATATAAATTTTAAAAATTATAAAAATCTGAAAATATAAAAAATAAAAAAAATAATCAAATTTGATCTGTTTGAAGGGTGTATCTTTTGGATCTTGCAGAACAGCGAAGAATCAAGGATCTGGAATTTTACAGAGGGCAAATCAAAATTTGGTACATAAGAACAGAGAGGAATTGAAAGTGCAGAACCACAGAAATTTTTCCAGAGCACGATCCCACCAGAGGACCGCTCTTCCGCCGCATAAACAGGGTTCCCGCCGCGGTTCCGCGCTTTCATTGCCACGTCAGCGCATCAGATTTGCACTGTTTGTTTCCTTTTCCTCCCCTCTGCAACCTACAATATATCTCTCTGTAAAAAATTTTCTGCAGGAATTCTTTGCGTAAAGAGTCTTTCTCCCCCTTCTCTATAACAGATTTTCTGCAGGTTTCTTTGCGCCGCGATAAAATTGAATGCAAGTGAAATTTTATTTGTTTTGCATAATTTAACCGGACTCTAAGGGGCTAATTGACCAAACTCAGATTGGGTGGGGATTTCATCACCCTTCCCAGGACCCCAGAAAACACCTAAAGCATTTTGCATCGACCACCTTTAATTAAAAAAAAATTAGACTCAGACCTAAGGACAGCGAGCTCAATAGGAAAAGGACTAGGGTAGGCATCGGCCGTTATCCTAACCGACATTGCGGTGTCTAGGCTAGTGGTTATTAATTAGGCCCACTGTAGTGGTGGTTCCTTCCCACTTACCTGGCCGTATTTGTCCCTGAAGAGGCGATTTGAGGTCTATTTCTAGCCCTAGTTAGGAGCTGTCTAGCAGACCTAGGCGACCCTAGATCTAGGCCTGATTGTGCATGTGTGGTTGACACATTGGTGTCACGAGTCCCTTTCCTAAAACCTCTTTGCAAAACCTTCATATAAATAAAAGAAAAAGAAAAAGAAAAATCTTTTAAAAACTTGCAACTTGCCGTTAAAGAAAATTTGCAAACTCACTTCCACCACTTCTTCTCACTGACGTTATCTTACCCCCACATTCTGTTTTTCTCTTTTTTCTGACTGCACTACCCTTTAGTGTATATCATTTTGGACTAGGGATACTAACGCCCGATTAGTCCGTGTTTCGTTGGTACCGACCAACGAAACCTTCGGCGAACCCTTCGTCGAAATTCCCTCCATTTCCTTACCTCCACCCTCAAATTCTTTCGAAGGTATGTCGGAATTCAACCCCAACGATACCTTACCGACGGGAATGATTCCACCTCCGCCAGGTGCGAATAACCCGAATCTTCCGCCTGTTGTAGCGCCCGCACGAGTCGCGCTCCAGGATCTCTTCTACCCCGTCCGCACTTCCTTACCTACATGTCTTTCACCCCCACCGGCGAATGGGGATAATTTTGAAATAAAACCACACTACATCAATATGCTGCCTAAGTTTCATGGTTTAGAATCCGAAGATGCATATATTTTCATTAATAATTCCAAAACGTTTGCGCCATGATGAAGACAACCCAATTAAGTGATGACGCAATAAGGCTAAGGGTCATTCCTTTTACCTTATGTGACCTAGCCGAGAAGTGGCTATACAGCACCGCATCACATTCCATTAGAAATTGGGACGAGTTTGTGAGAGCTTTTCTGAAAAAGTTCTACCCTCATCATAAAACTGCTAGAATCCGAAACGAGATTATACAATTTTCACAGCTTCCGTCCGAACCATTCTGGAAATGCTTCGAGAGATTTAAAGGCTTACTTGTTCAATGCCCTCATCATGGGATAGAAAATTGGCAACTTTGCCAAACATTATACGAGGGATTGAACGCAGTAACGAAGCAGTTGCTAGAAACAATATGTCAAGGTCATTTTCTTTCCAAGTCTAGCGACGAAGCTTGGCAGTTTCTTGAGGACCTAAGTTAGCAAACAATTCAGTGGGAGAGTACCAAGACAACATCATCTTCTTCAGTTGGTCAATCTAGGGCAGGCATACATCAAATAGATATGTCGATAGCTATGAAGGCCGAGATGGCCTCACTTATGAAAAAGCTAGAAGCCATTGAGACAAAAATCTCATCGTCTTCTCCTGCCCCTACTCTACCCACACGAACTGTTTGTGCTTGTTGTTCGAACCCGTCGCACCTAACCGAAGAGTGTCCTTATAATGCACCCATTCAAGGACAGGATCAAGTCAATGCTGCATTTCAGCAACGACAAAGAAATGATCCGTACACTTCGACATACAATCAAGGGTGGAGGAGTCACCCGAATTTCGCTTGGAACCAAAATCAACAAGTCCAAGGGAACAATAATTTTCAAAGACCTCCTCCACAACAACAACAAGCACCCTTACAAACTCAAAACCAGCAACCTTTCCAACAACAACCTTATACAAATCAAACGAACAACTTAGTTCAACCAAATGATGATAAGGTTAGCTCGCTCGAGAAGAGTCTAGAAGCATTTCTCAAGCAATCTACAGAATCTGCAGCAAGATTTGAAAGTTATGTTCAATCTTTAATGAATAACAATGCCTCACACGATCAAAGTATCAAATCTATTGAGGCACAAATTGCACAATTAACTGCTGCGTTGAGCGAGAGAGAAAAGGGAAAGCTTTCATCTCAACCATTGCCCAATCCCGGTCACGCACAAAACGCATATCACAATCACAATGTAAATGCGGTGACCACGTTGAGATCCGGAAGAGAGTTGCAAAATAATGTGGAAACTAGTGATGACATCCCCGCCGGTGGTTCTTCTTCCCTTTCTTCATTTTCTTCACTTCCTTCTTCACCTTTTTCTTTAGAGCCTATTCTCCACCCTTCACATGGCTCTACTTCTTTTAGCTCTAACGGACCCATTTCTCACAACACGAACACATCTACACCGGGATCCGTTCCTAATCCACAGTCTGCTCCACAAACATTTGACTCAACTAATTTTCAAAATGCACCATTTCCAAACAGGTTGAGTCGTAATAAACCAAATACACAAGTGGAGAAGATTGTGGAGATATTTAAGCAGGTTAGCATAAATATACCTCTCTTGGATGTTATCCAACAAGTCCCTTCATACGCGAAAATCTTAAAGGGATTATGCACTTCAAAGAGAAAAGCATCTCAAGTACCCAAGAAAGTGCTTGTGGCTAGTGCAGTGAGCAATGCTACTAACCACCATCAAACCTTATCCCAAAAACGAAAGGACCCCGGCTGTCCTACTATTTCAATTACAATTGCGGATAAGAAAATTAATCGAGCACTTTTAGATCTTGGGTCTAGTGTTAACCTGATTCCTTATTCCGTGTACGAACAATTAGGGGTTGGAGAGTTGAAACCCACTCGTTGCACTCTCCAAATGGCTGATCGATCAATCACCTATCCAAGGGGTCAACTAGAGGATGTGTTGATCAAAGTCGGGGAATTCATATTCCCCGTTGATTTTATCGTTATGGATACACAACCTGTTGCTAACCCAAGAAACCAAATTCCGGTGATTCTTGGTCGACCATTTTTGGCTACTTCCAATGCCGTAATAAATTGTCGCAATGGCTCCATGACTCTATCCTTCGGAAAGAGGTCTAGTGAGTTCAATATTTATAAGATGGGAAGTCTGCCTCCCGTACCTAAAACCAGTACACGAGAAGTTTGCTCTATTCACGAAATCACGCAGGAGGACTGCGAGCTTGAAAAATTTCTATTTGATGAAAACAGTTTTGACGCCACTAGTGCGTCCCTCCTTGAGCCTACTACCGTTGACACAACCGATGTTGATTATGAATGTTTCACTTTTTTGGAGATGACGACTCACAGCCCGAATATGATTCGTTTGAATTTTTGGATGAGTCAGTCGAACCATCCGAATCGGCTGTTTGCAGTGATTTCGAACCTGTGTTAGAGTCCTTTGAGTTCGAGGTAGATTCCGCAATGATTCTTTCGCCTCAGAAATTTGAACTCACGCCCTTGCCGTCTCACCTTAGATATGCCTACATAGGTGAGAATGGGACTTTTCCCATTATCATATCAGCCCCTCTAGCCTTTGAGCAAGAGAACGCTATTTTAAAAGTCTTACAAGATAGGCGGCAAGTTTTCAGTTGTACTATGGCGGACATCGAGGAGATCAGTTCCCTCATATTTGAATATCATACATTGATGGATGATGCCATGCCAATAGAGGACCCACAGGAACATCTTGGGGGTATTGTGGTGAGTCAACTTCCTCCCTTAGAAGTTGAAATACCCCCATTTCTTTTAATAAGGTACGAGAATGCCAACACTCCACTGATTGCTGATCACTTACATTCTCGTATCGATGCATCACCATCACCTGTATATTTATCTCCACACCTCCCATACCACTACTTCTATCTTCCCCAATTCTTTGCGGACCACCACAACTTATTTTTCCACCACCCAATATTCTTTACTGATAAATTTTTCAACTGGTTGGTGTTGACTTTTGGCCGATGCAAGGTTTGGCAGTATTGTCTGACATAGTTTAAGTGAAGTTTGGGGGAGGGTCTTTTTGTATATATTTTTGTTTTTCTTAACAATAAAAAAATTATAAATAAATAAACAGGGGAGTATCGGTATTTTGACCCTCTTGGTTTAGCATGACAGTGAGGACACTGTCAAGTTCAAGTTTGGGGGTATGCTCGGTACGTCTTCTTCCTTCGCATTCATTTGTACATATTTTTTGCATTTGCATACCTATTTGAAAACCCATAAAAATTTGAAAAATTTCAAAAATTATAAAAATAAATGTATTCAATTTTGGCTAATTGACTTGAGTTTGACAAATAGGTCAACTAGCTAGGAATAACTAGATCTTAGACTTAGTGAATTAAAAACCCTAAAAATAACATTCCTTAAAGTTTAACGGTAGAAAGTATATGCCTTGTAGTTTATTTAGAAATAGGCAAATTTTGGGTTCACTTCTTGGGCTAAGTCGAAACAAGGAAAGAGTATTGATGTTCTTATTAGAGTATAAGTTTGAAAAATAGTTCCTAACTTAAGTCTGGATTCTGAAAATGTATACCCTACAACTTGCATAATCACGCATCTTGAAACTTGGAATAGTAGAAGAGACCTTGAAATGCTCTTGTCTAAAGTCCTTAGTGCAAGAAAAAAAAATGAATGAATAAAAGAAAAAAATGAACACTGGTTTTTGTGATTACTTAAGGCTGCAAAAATAGAAAAATATTTAGCGAGGGTGCTTCATCACCTAGTGCCTTAGACCAACTGGTTTGGGAGTCACTGCTAAAAGCCTTGGGTGTTGCAAGACTAGGAATTACGCTTTAAAGTGCAAACATATCTTGTAATCGGTTGTTGGTACCTCAAGAAGTATTAACAGTCGCATGAAGGATGTGTAAGCAAATTTCATTTAAAAATTCACTAATCAATAAGTGCTTTGGACAATGGACGAGAGTACGATTGCTTGATTTGAATTTCCAAGTATAGGGATGATATTTACACACACGTGGGGATATGTGATTAGAGTTTAGATGAGAGAAAGGAATGAAAGATAGAACTTGTATCTTTAGTAGAGTTGATAGAAATGCCTAAGTGGAGATGTAACCCTAGAAGGAAAACTTAGGAGATGCCGAAAGCTAAGTAGGTCTACATAACATATATAATCTTAAGTTAAATAATGAGGAAGTGTGAAGAATGTGGGTGGATAATTTACAAGTAGAAGATAATAGAATTCCTTGTTAGAAGACCTAAATGAAGAACAAAAGTCAGTGGGCCGAGTTGATAGGATTTTGTGGGTGTAATCCGCTGAAAACCCTCAGGAGACAACACTCCTCCTACTAGGGACACCTAGAGGTTTAACGGCTTGTTGCACGTGCTCAGTGCAATCGCGTTTCCCTGCGAAAGTACGGTTAGGATTTTAGTGAATAAAATAATAAGTTTGCTCGAGGACGAGCAAAAGGTAAGTTTGGGGGTATTTGTTCAGACCATAATATTGCATTTATCATTCCCCTATTCTTATCCTTTTTAAAAATAAACAGGTACTCTTGACGCACGTTTGTTGCATATTACAGGATACAGGTTTCTGGAGCAAATACAGTAAAAAAGACACAAAACAACAGAAAAAGGGACTTTTGACCAACAAGTAGACGGATCCTAGTCAAGCCTAGTCGAAGAACAGTGCAAGGTCCAAAAAGTCAAGTGAACGGTTAAAAGATCGCTACAAGTGTTCACTGAAACATCTGGAGAAGAACCAGAAGCCCAAAAGAGAAAATAAGTGAAGAAACAGAAGCCCAAAGAGCCACTGAACCAAGCCAGCATTTGCCGCGGATCCGCGGCCGTCTAATGCCCGGGTCGGTGGAGATTTCTTCTGTTGCCGCGACGTTGCAGATGTTGGGATTTTACGTGGGCAAATATGTAATTTTGCATGTGCGAGAGTCTGTAACCCTAGGTTTCCTATTTTCCTATAAATTGTAATTTTAGATCTGTAAAACCCTATGCCTCTTTTCAATCAATAAAATTTAGAATTTCTGAGATAAAAATTCAGATCTGTTCTTCTTGTTTGGAGGGAGCCGTCAACTAGTAAGTATTTTATTCTTTTAATTATAATGTTTTCTAATCCCCTAATGAGCGAGTAGTCTCCTCGCTTGTTAGGGTTAGCCTTAGGGAAAGGGTTGAGAGATGAGATCTCTCACCCCTTTCAATGCCACTTTAACCTAACGAATTAGAACTCCACGCATACGAGCACAACCGCTCCCTGCGGCGTCCTACCCATCGAGGTAACGATGAACCATAGTATAAAGGGCCGGTAGCGCGCGTTTTCCGTGGGGGTTAGGTAATTATCAACAAAGGAAGAATACGAATCTAGAGGAAGAAACATCTTCCCAAAAGATTCGTATCCACTTTATTGATAATTAACTTAACATCTAATAGATCTAAATAAGTAGGCATTGAAAGCGGTGATGAAGAACATTAATCTCCAAAACTTCCCCTAAGCCTAACCCTGGCAAGACTTTTAATTAGATTAATTAGATCCAGATTTTATAGATTTTAGAAATCAACCAAAACGACAAATAGAATCAACTTGTTAAAACACACTAAAAGGAATTTACCCGTCTCTGTGGATCGACCCGCACTCAACGACTAGCTGCGAAGCGACGCCGTTTCTTGATTGCGGTAAATACAGTTTTTGACATTAATCAGATAGACCCAAGGTGGGGTACACAAACTACCGGGTACTTAGTGGGCTACTCACGTTGTTGAGGGAGACCGCTTCACTTCGGGTACTTGGCAGGTAGTTTGCCGTACCCGTAGGGGTCTAGGATGGGGTAATGGCTATTCATCACAATTGTGTAATCCGTCTTTTGTTGCAGGCTCAAAGCAAACGCGGATTGCTAGTATATCCAATAATGTTCATCAGTGATCTGGAATGCCTATTATCGCGTCTGACGAATGTACAATATCTATATATGATAGCTATTTAGACGTCACTTACGTTTTACACCCGCGCTAGCCCAGCCCCCGCTCTGTCGTTAGTTAAGTAACCTAACGGGTGATGACGGGACCCCGTGGCAAATGCGGATGGCATAAGAGGACGTTGTATTTTCGTTGTTTTCTGCAATGATAGGAAAATTGATGGGATGCATTATTATATGCAAAGAAAATAAACCAAAGTTGAGTCGTTGGAACAAATTTAAAAGAAACCACTCGGTTATTTTAAAAGAGCAGAATTTTTAAATTACGGAGCTTTAACCACTCCTTTTAAAAAGCTGTCAGGTTCCTTCGATTATATCATGTTCACTACGTTCACGGTTTCGCCAAAACCAGTCGTAGCCCTTCGTCATTTCTTATGGATGGTCAGTAGTATTCAAGCTATGTTTGTTGGCTTTCGTCAAGACATAGTGTTTGGTAGCTGCTGGGGTATTCATTTGTTGCATAGATAGATGAGTTGGTTTGGGACAGTCGTATTACCTTGTTGGCTTTCGTCAAGGGTATGTACGGGTGGGTTCAAATTAACAAGATAATGATGGGCAGAACTTGACATGTGACTTATGATTTGTTGGCTTTCATCAAAGTCATAAGAACATGGGGCAAAAATCCACATCGGGAGTTTCTAAAGAAACTGAAACTTGCTAGTGTTGCATACCATTTGGAGTTTGATGAATGTTGGTAGGATTCCTTCAACATTATCATATGATGATATTTGGATCCCGATCCTACTGTGAGTATATGCTACTTATCAGGAGATTCGTCACTTAACGATCAATGCTATAAACCAAGTAGGTGTCGAGAAAGGTGTCAGCGGGGCTATGCCCCCAGAGAAAAGAGGTTCTTTAATTAAGGAATTTCGCGAAAGCGTTGGAAAACCTCCCTCGAAGTATCGACACTGGCCTGGCTGAACGGTTAAGCAAGTATTGTACGGTGAGAATAGTCCTGGCTAATTCTTCTTTTATGATTTGAGGAAGGATTCGAGAAACAGTGGGAGCCATCCAGTTTAGATAAACTAAAAACCAATCTAAACTTGCAAGAGCATCATGCTAAAGTGTTTTCTTCTCTCTCTCATTGCAGCGACCTTGTGAGCATGACTAGGTTACATCTAGATAACAATTTGACTGAATCTGACTTATATGACTGGCAAAGGTCTGTCCAGATGTCCATTACCTATGACAAGCTGGACCACCCTATTACTACTTAAGATCCCGCCATCCCAGGTCCAGTTTCCACCGTCGCGGATATGGATATCCGTCAGACAAGGGAAAAGGATAATGCGAAAGCCAAGTGCCTCGTGTTGGATTTAGTTGATGTTGTATATCAGAAGCAGCACGAAAAGATGGACTCAGTTTCCATCTTTCTCCATAACAAAGATTTATATGGAGAGCAATCTTATATTGCAAGATATGAGACCTCGAACGAATTAATTCAAGCGAGGTTGGCTGTCGGGTCATCTGTAGGGGACGACGTCCTTATGATGACTAGCTATATTGATGAGCTCAAGGACCTGGAGACCATGTTAGGAAACAGGTTACATGCTGACTTATTTCCACAGTCCTTACCCTCTACTTACACCCTGAAAGAAACCAGGGAGACACAAGCTCTGCTTAATGGGGGACCTTCTTCTTCTACATCCAAGGCGAAAGCAAAGGGTGAAAAGAAGAAGACCTCTACAAAGCCGATATACGGTGTCAGTAAAGTAGGAGGAAAGGGAAGATCAAAAGTTTCGGGACTTGATGTAGGTAAGGAGGATATTCCTATTGTTATGGGATTGGGCATAGGCAGAAGGACTACAGGGCTTTAGAAGCCAGTAGCCAGGATACGAAGCATGTTGTGGTTTCGGCCTCAAGTGTGTTTGTAATTGAGAATTGTTTGTCAATTAACTCTACTTTCTGGGTAGTAGATACCGGAGCAGGATCTCATATCTATAATTCATTACATTCTTTGAGAAACCGTAGAGTTATAAAGGTAGGTGATTTGTCTCTCAAAGTTGCAAACGGAATGAGCGTGGACGCTGAATCCGTAGGAGAATATCGCCTAGGTTTGACAAGTAGGCAGATATTTATTCTACGTAACTGTTTGTATGTGCCTAGTTTGACTTGTAATATCATATTAGTGTCCTCACTTTCGAGAAAGGGATATGATTTTACATTCGTAAGCGATGTAGTTCACATCCACCTAAATCAAGTTCTGATTGGGTCCGGTACATTAGATAGCGGTATATACGTATTGAGTCAAGCTCAGTTTTTAATGTCCAGAACACACTTAAAAGAAAGTCTCCAGAAATAAATCAGGCTTTCTTATGGCATTGTAGACTAGGTCACATCAATGAAACACGATTAACCAAGTTACATAGAGAAGGATATTTGAATCCGTTCGAATATCAATCTTATGCTACTTGTGAATCTTGTCTCATGGGAAAGATGACAAAGACTCCGTTTACTGGACCCGGAGTAAGAGCGAGCGAGCTCTTGGGACTCGTACACAGTGACGTGTGCGGTCCAATGTCTACACATGCGCGAAGTGGTTATTCCTACTTCATTACTTTTACAGATGATTTCTCTAGGTATGGACATGTCTTCTTGATGAAGCATAAATCCGAGGCCTTTGAGAAATTCCAGGAATACAAGAATGAAGTAGAAAACCAAATAGGCAAAAGTATCAAGACACTGAGATCTGATCGAGGTGGTGAATACTTAAGTGCCGAGTTCCTGGGTTACATAAAAGAGAATGGAATTCTCTCTCAGCATACTCCTCCATACACACCACAACACAACGGTGTATCGGAAAGGAGGAATCGAACCCTATTGGATATGGTTCATTACATGATGAGTAAGGCTGAGTTACCATGATCTTTCTGGGGTTATACGCTAGAATCGGCTGCATATCTTTTGAACAAGGTTCCAACCAAAACTGTGCCTACCACACCATATCAGATGTGGAATGGGAAGAAACCCTATCTTCAGTACCCGAAGACATGGGGATATCCAGCTTTTGTAAAAAAGCAGCATCCGGACAAGCTCGAGGCAAGCTCAGTAGAGTGTAAGTTTGTGGGATATCTAAAGAACTCCATGGGATATTGTTTCTATTACGCAGAGGAACAAAAGATTTTTGTTTCTCGTCATGCACACTTCTTAGAAACTGAATTTTTAGAAAATCAGAAGAGTGGGAGCACAATAGAACTGGAAGAAATTCCAGAACCACAAGCTGTTACTGAAAGTATGGTAGAACCAGAGGTTTCAGAAGAAAGGGACATACTAGTGCCTATCCGCAGAAGTAGTAAGCAGTCTCATCCGCCCGAGAGATACTACGGTTTTCTCATAGACGGGGATCGAGAAGATTGCGTCATTGATAATGATGACCCTACTAGCTTCCAGCAAGTCATTCAGAGCGGCGACTCGGTAAAATGGCTGGATGCAATGCGAACCGAAATGGAGTCTATGTACACTAACAAAGTATGGACTTTGGACATTGCTCCAGATGGGGTAAAACCTATAGGATGCAAATGGATCTTCAGAAAGAAGATTAGTGTAGATGAACAGGTTGAAACCTATAAGGCTAGACTTGTTGCAAAGGGTTTCCATCAAAGACCTAGTTTGGACTATGACGAAACTTTTTCTCCAGTGGCTATGCTCAAATCCATTCGGGTCCTTCTTGCTATTGCTGCCTTCCACGATTATGAGATCCGGCAGATGGACGTAAATACGACCTTTCTAAATGGTAATTTGGAAGAGTGCGTCTATATGGATTAGCCAGAGGGATTCATTCAGAGTGGGAGCAGCGGTAAAGTATGCAAGTTGCTTAAGTCCATTTATGGACTAAAGCAATCATCGCGGAGTTGGAACATCTGTTTTGATGATACTGTCAAAGAATTCGACTTTATCAAAAATCCAGATGAACCATGCATATACAGAAAGATTGTAGGGAGAGCTGTAGTATTCCTCGTCTTGTACGTGGATGACATTCTCCTAATAGGAAATGATATTCCTATGCTATAGTCAGTCAAAAGATTCTTATCACAGAAGTTCTCCATGAAGGACCTGGATGATGCCAGCTACATTCTGGGGATCCAGATCTATCGTGATAGATCAAAGAGGATATTGGGACTTTCGCGGTCCAGATACATAGACACCATATTGAAAAGATTCAGTATGGAAGATTTTAAGCGCGGTAACCTACCAGCTTGTCACGGAATCACCCTCTTCAAAGAGATGTCTCCCAAGACTGATTTGGAAAGGGATCGCATGTCGATTATACCCTACGCTTCTGCGGTAGGCTCTATAATGTATGCGATATTATGTACCAGACCAGATGTAGCATACGCATTGAGCGTTGTAAGCCGGTATCAGGCAAACCCAGGGAAAAAGCACTGGATAGCAGTAAAGAACAATCTCAAGTACTTGAGGAGGACTAAGGAGATGTTCTTCGTGTACGGCGGAAAAGACCTCCAGATCGAGGCCTTTGCCGACTCCAGCTTCCAGAGTGACAAGGATGACTCCAAGTCCATGTCGGGTTATGTCTTTACTCTCAATGGAGGGGCGGTCTGTTGGAAAAGCTCCAAGCAGGAGACCGTTGCTGACTCAACGATGGAAGCGGAGTACATAGTTGCTTGCGATGCCGCAAAAGAAGCTGTCTGGATGAAGAAGTTCCTTACAGAACTTCAGGTGGTTCCTACCAGTGTTGGTCCAATACCTCTATATTGTGACAACAACGACGCTATAGCTTTAGCGAAGGAACCCAGGTCCCATCAGAAGTCCAGACACATCTTAAGGCGGTATCACCTGATCAGGGAGATCGTAGATTGCCGGGAGATCGAAGTAAAGAGAGTAGAGACGGACAATAACATTGCTGATCCATTCACAAAGGTCATTCCTTAGACGCAGTTCGAGAGGCTATTCGAGATCATGGGTCTGCGATATGCCAGTACATGCCCTAGTGCAAGTGGGAGATTGTTAGTGATTATGCCCTAGAGGCCATTAAATACTAGCTTGTATATTACTTAATGGAAGCTTGGGTTATTCACAGTTATATTGACAGTCTTTCTAAAAATAGTAGTATGCTACTTGGTTTGAGTCTACTTTAATATGTGCATATGTTTCTTGTAACGTATCACTTATACATATTAGTAGAGCCCTTAGGATCTTTGCTTGATTACCAGCGTTGTGATAACAGTCATACTAGTGGGGGCTGGATAGTCTATAAGTAACATCCTATAGAGGTCCCTAGTCATAGGATTATCGAGACAGGGCATCGATACTCCGGAGTAGACTAGTGTGTATGCTTCTCATCCCAATTGGGGAGATGATCTGTCCCACAGCCATCAGTACGTCGTACTGGAGATAGTATACAGGTGCTCGTTAGGTTACGGGTACACCGGACAGGACTCGCCGGGAACTGCAGGTTGGATTTATACCCATCGTCAGATAGCAGTTCCCAGGTGACATGAGTACAGCTTAGTCCGTCGACTTGATACTGCTACTTCGCCTCGAGTGTGTTCCCACTGTACTTAGATTACTACCCTACCATGGCTCAAAGGAGTCGTGCAAACAGGTAGTAGTTGGGTGCAGTCCCGAAACACTTGGAGGCAGTGGCGGTTAGACGGGATTCGTCTCTCTCGGTATTGGGGGTTGATATCGAGTTATGTATGGAGAGCTATTACGCAAAGTCCCTAGCCAGGACAAGCGAGATTTATTGGTAGGTTCCAGTAGTTTCTCAAGGTGTAATGGGTTGCACTCCGACACGACTTATACCGCTATTAGGATCTGACGTTTACCGCCCCCTAGGCCCGATAAGCGATAGTCTCAGAAGAACGGACCGGACTGTACGGAGATTGTCACATCAGGCTCAGTAGGAGTTCGGATGGGTTTCCTCATCGGCCTTCTTATCGACATCTATCTGAGGATCGTTACGTACAGCTAGTACCGCTTGCGGTCTATGGTTAAACCTACTGCCAGCGTAGTGTCGAGTCTTTAGAGTCCCACAGAGAGTTTCCATACTTCAGGTGAAACGATATAGAGGTCGTATGGTTTTATGACAGGGTTCGAACGCATACGTATTTTTACGCACGTACGGTGTTCGGATAGTTTTTACTAGCCGGCTTTGGTTTAAGCCAGATTCTAGTATCGGATTATTGGATTTATACAGTCTAAATTTTTTCCGTGTTTTCACGGATAGGAGGGACGTTCTCGTAATTTGGCGGGAAGCTTCTAGAAGTATGGCGACTTGAGGGTTTAGGTGGTATTTACATTAAATGCATTTATGACTCATTAGATGAATCATTCAAGTGAGTTAATGAAGCATTTATTGCTTAATGACTCACTTGATGATTCATTGCACATATTTAATGAACCATGATGATAAATCATTTAAATTATTCATTCGATAATTCTTTATGCTTCATAATATATTAGAAGTAAGAAACATTTTCATATGATAATTGATGCTCACCTTCTCTCTCCTCAAGCTCTCTTTCTTCAAACCCTAATCATACCCCTCATGTGTTGAGATCAAGGATTAGATAGACTAATTAATCTATAACTATACTCTATATCACCTAGGTGCCTTTGATTAGCAACTAAAGAAACCTAGTTACCTCAAGATTAGAGGTGAAGCTTGGAGTAGAAGCTCTCGGGTGGATCGTCTTTGACTCGAGGAGGCCGTTGAGGTGCCGACGTTCCAAAGAGCCAACGAGGAGTAGATGACAGCGATGAAGACCTGAAGGACAAGTAACGTGAGGTATAACTTCGAATCCGAGTAGTTAAACCTTTCGTAGTTTGCTAGAAATGGTTTAGACAAGATCTGTATGCTTAAGTCCGTGTTACGAAGCTTTGATAATTGTTTTTCATATATTCCGCCTCCCCGCAAGCTCATGGGGTGCGTGACATGGACTTACAAATGTTGAGCGAATTCATCGAGGATCTTGACGCCGAGGCCCTCGCATTCGCTGCAGATTTTGCTTCTGAGGTTAATCCTATGCTGGCGACGCTCGTGAACTTCCATGACGAAGGTGTCGTCGAGCTTGGGTTAATTACTGCAGAAAGATCGAGGCTTGCCTGCATGAGATTGAACTCAAGCGTCCCGCTCTGGAAGTATCGGCTTTGAACTCCCAGCGAGCTGCATGGATTGAGCAGAGTCTTCCTTTCCTTCGCCATTTTGAACAAGAGGCGACCCTAAGGCGAAAAGAACGTGAGGCGGCTTCAACCGAGTCTGTCCAATTGCGTGCCCAGGTCAAAGTGAATGCTACACAGCTGAAAGCTATTTTTGAAGGTCTCCAACGATGTATTTCCGACAGGCTGGTGTTGAGGAAGAAGCTTGACTTCAATGAGCGGGTTACGCGGGTCGCGAAGTTGCTCAGCGGAAAATCGATGAGAAACTTTTATCTTGTTTGCAGCAATGGGCTCGAATTGAAGCGGAGTTGGCTGCGGCGACTGACCGTGAAAAGGAGTTAAGAGGAGTGCGCGAGCGTCTTGCTGACTTACTGAAGGCGCCTCCTTCTTGGTAGCCACCTTAGTATCGACTGAAAATTTGTAATCCATGAATAACATGCATTCATTCATTTTTTTATTTTTTATATGATGTATCTTGTACTCAATTGAATTCATGAATAAAAGGCACATTTTTTTATCATGTACTATCGCTTTCTTTTCTTTGTTGTGTCATTGACATGTTACATTAGCAAATGTGGCCTGTAGATAATAGATAGCAATCTATCTTAACCTCCTTGTAGGGTAGTGATGGCTTAGGAAGCAGGTTCAAGTCTGCTGCCTAAGACTTTTCAACTTTATGAGCCGTGAGGGTCTCATAAAGTCTTTTCTCCCTACGAGTCGAGAGGATCTCATAGGTGTAACTTCACCTTAGGAATCGTAAGTGTGTATTTTCCCTAAGTGTGTATTTTCCCTCGAGAGTCGTAAGGATCTCACAAGAGAATTTCTCCCTTTTACAAGTCGAGAGGACTCCTAAATGGTTGTTTCCCTCCTTGTCGAGATTCGACTTTGGAAAGTGTGACCCATGAATATTATATAATGGTCCATCTTGGGCCGACTTGCAGGATCTCAATGCTTAGAAAACAGGTGTTTATCCTTATTTTCTAATGCTTTCCCCTACGAGTCGAGACGAGTCGAGAGATTATTGGTTGACTGGCTCCGCTTTCTGCGGTGTCAGGGTTGACGTGCTCCACTTTCTACGGTGTCGGGTTAACGTACTCCACTTTCTGCGGTGTCAGGGTTGACGTTCTCCGCTTTCGGCGGTGTTAGGGTTGACGTACTCCGTTTTCTGCGGTGTCAGGGTTGACGTACTCCACTTTCTGCGGTGTCGGGATTGACATACTCCGCTTCCTGTGGTGTCAGGATTGACGTACTCCACTTTCTGCGGTGTCAGGGTTGACATACTCCGCTTTCTGCGGTGTCAGGGTTGACGTACTCCCCTTTCTGTAGTGTCAGGGTTGATGTGCTCCGCTTTCTGCGGTGTCAGGGTTGACGTGCTCCGCTTTCTGTGGTGTCAGGGTTGACGTGCTCCGCTTTCTGTGGGGTCAGGGTTGACATACCCCACTTTCTGCGCTGTCGGGGTTGACGTGCTCCACTTTCTGCGGTATCAGGGTTTACGTTCTCCACTTTCTGCGGTGTCAGGGTTGATGTTCTCCGCTTTCTGCGGTGTCAGGATTGACTTACTCCACTTTCTGTAGTGTTAGGGTTGACTTACTCCGTTTTCTATAGTGTCAGGATTGACTTACTCCACTTTCTGCGGTGTGAGGGTTGACGTACTCCACTTTCTGTGGTGTCAGGGTTGATTCTAGATTGTCTGTGAACCGTAGAGTCTTGGAACTGGGGATTGCACCATAGTTCCGATTGGTGATTTCATGTCTGTATCCTGCTGGAACGAGGATGAACGCCATTGTTTATCTCTAGGCTGTAGATATTGCCGTTGAGATCCGACTCTCCGTTTGAAAGAGTCTGGTGGGGAAATGTGGTCCCCTTTTCGTTTATGCCCATGGATTGTATACAAGTCAGTATGGACTCGCCTGTAAGGCAAAAGTTTCATTCTTTCATTTGTTTATTTCCTTCCACGATGTTCTATCATTTCAGCTTTTTATATCGCGAAAGTTGCGACTGCCTAATCATTTCAGCTATTTTTCACGGTGGCCAATCATTTCGGCTATTTTTTGTTTTTACTCATTGCTTTTTATTGCGAGTTGCCTAATCATTTCAGCTATTTTTTTGTATGCATGTCTTTTACTTGCTGATTTTTTTGCAAATTGCCCTATCATTTTGGCTATTTCATATGCATTTACAGCTCGCTGACTTTTTGCTGCGAGTATGGAACTTGGAATCTTATACCAATCTTAGCAACAGCATCACTACGACTGGAATATTAGCAGGAGCGAATCATCACTTGCCGTGAAAGGACTTGGAATTTGTTACCGATTTAGGCATCAGCATCGCTACTACTGGGATATTTCCAGGAGCGAATCATCATTTGCCTTTGTCGATTCGAACAAAGGTGGCTTAATAAATAGGGTTATGATCCTTTCGACTAAGGCTTTTGACTTAATGAGCCGTAAGGGTTTCGACTTAATGAGCCGTAAGGGTTTCATAAAGGTGTTTTTCCCTATGAGTCGTGAGGATCTCATAGGTGCGATTTCTCATTAGGAATCGTGAGGATTCTTAAGTGAGTGTTCTCTTATAAGTCGTAAGAATCTTATAAGAGCGTTTTCTTCTTATAAGTCGAGAGGACTTACAAGTGTTGTTCACCAAGTGGGGAAATTTTGCGCCATTGGTGGGAACTTGGTGAGGGAGACGTTTATTTGTGCCCGTGGATTATATACAAGGGTCAATATTGAACCGTTTGTAGGGTAGACTGGGAAATGTGATGGCTTAAGAACATGTTCAAATCCCTGTAACTTAAGACTTTTGAATCTATGAGCCGTGAGGGTCTCATAAGAGGGTTCTCCTTATGAGTCTTGAGGATCTCGTAAGTGTAATTTCTCCTTAGCGATCGTGAGGATTCCTAAGTGTTTTGCTTGAAAGGTTCCTAGGCACCCTAATGAGGTCTCACAAGGCATCGATCATGCCAAATTAAAATTTTAAGGGTGCCGAGAGACCCGACTACGGATCGTCGGCTAGAAGTTTAGGCGAAAAAGTAATCTAGTTAACAGTTAACTAAGGGATACGGATATACAACCTTTGTAGATCCGTTTGTCCACCTTCATAGCTCCATGAAGAGGTCATCTCCGCTGTACAAATCCGAAATCCGGGCTCTTGCGTCGGCTTCATCGGAGAAGAAGCGGGCTAGGTCATCGACGACGTGCCGAAGATGATCTACGTCGAGGCATCGCTAAATCAAGCTCCGACTTCACCAAGTCCAAAAACTTGTGAAGAGAACACACTCTACTACTTGGCAAGAGGTAGAGGATGAAGAAATAGGAAGTGGGTAGACTTTAGATTTGGATTTCTCACTCTTTATCATCAATCACCATTGATGAAGAAAGCTTTTTCTTCCTTGCTCATGAAGAAGAAGAAGAAAGAAATATATGATAAGTTAATTAAAAACAATAGAAAAATCAAAACTTATCATAATGTTAACTAGAGTCAAGTGTAGAGAATGAATCATGGTTAGTGGGAATGGTTAGGGTTAAGGATGAGATAAGAATGGTTGACTTGATCAAAGTTTCATGAAGCTTCAACTAAACTCCAAATTAAGCCACCATTCTTTTCTCCTCTTTTCCAAAATGAATAAACAAATAAATAAATGAATAAATAAAGGAAATGAAACCCTAACCATTCTTTTAACCATGGTTTAATTCTTTGCACTTAACCAAGTAAACATGTATCATCAAACATGATACAATCAAATGCACAAAATCATATCGCATATGTAATGCGCACACCCGAGTGAGAAAATCCATTTAAAATGAACCGATACTAGTTAATGCAAAGTAATATATCAAATATATAATTATGCATTAAATAATTAAATCAACACTTGATTCAATGACCCGGTCATGTCGCACACAACCGACTAGTATATAATGTATCGGCTTATCAAATCAACCTTTGATTCGATAACTAGGGTATATCGCATATAACCTAATCGATACATTCATCGCGAGAATGGAATACGGTATCATATACACGCATTATTCTCGGTCCCGCACATATCTCATATGCGCTCCTATTTCGTTTTGCTTGAGCCAGGAAACCTCTGTGTAGGACTCTAAAGACTCGTCAATACGCCGACAGCGGATGATGATCATATCAAACATCCATAAGCCGCAAGCGGTCTGCTAAACGTAACGGCCACCCGGGTATTGAGCGATCTGAAGATCGACGAGCAAGCCCGCTCACACTCCAGTGAATCCGACCAGTAACACTACCGTACAGTCCGGTCTGATCGTCTGATATGTCGCATATCTCGCCTAGGGGTGGTAAACGTCAGACCCCAATAGCTCAATAAGTCGTGTCGATATGAGGTCTTTAACAATTCGAGAAACTACTGGTAACACTTACCAGTAAATCTCAGCAACCCTGGCCAGGGATTTCCTGTTATAGCCAATCGAACACAGCGCAACATCAACCCCCTATACCGGGAGAGACGAATCCCCTCCTATCGCTTATTGCCTCCATGTGACTCGGGACTGTACCCAAAAACCACCGTTTTGCACGCCCTCTTGGACGTGGTAAGATGGAAATCAAAGCACGGTGGGAACCACACAAGACTCTATGACGATCTCGGGTCAACAGACTACTCTGTACCAGTGTCACCAGAGAACTGCCATCTGACGTGAGGTATAATACCATCTGGGAGTTCTCGGCGAGTCCGTCCAGTGTACCCAGTCTCTACTGAGCACCCGTATATCATCTCTGATGTCAAACACCAATGGATATGGGATCATCCATCGCCCATCTGTATGGGTCGAGAAGGTATACGCTAGTCTACTCTGGTATATCGATGCCCCGTCTCGATACACCCACGACTAGGGACTTTGAAGGATGTACTTATGGACTACCATGTCCCCACTAGTATGATCCGCATCATAGTCCAGGTAGTCAAGTACAGATCCTAAGGGCTTTACCAACATGTAACAGAGAGACAATCAGTATACACGTTAAGGTAAAGAGTAACCAGATAGCATACTATCATGTAGAGCAAGAAAGTCCTCCCTATATATGTCCCAGCATCCACTACAATATACATCCAATGTACAGTAATGGCCTCTAGGGCATACATATAACTAACAATCTCCCACTTGCACTAGGGCCATCTGTAGCAGTGGTTGTAGTATCTCATACTCAACCATCCCATAAAAATCTCTCTCCGGGAATAGGCCTTCGTGAGTGGATCCGCCGTGTTGTCCTCTGAGTCTACTCTCCTAACCTCGATCACCCTGGAGATCAACCATCTCCATGATCAGGTGATACTGCCTTAGAATATGTCTGGATCACTGATGGGACATGCGTTCCTTGGCATAAGCCACAACTCCAATGTCACACAATAGGAGGAACATAGTTCATCTCATGAACCAATATACATCCAAACAGCCTCTTTGGTAGCATCTTAAGTAGCGATGTATCCTGCCTTTATTGTCTAGTATGCCACGGTATCTAGCTTGGAACTCTTCCAACATACCATCCCTTTACTGAGGGTAAAGACAATGCCTGCGACTGACATTCAGTCGTCTTTATCACCCTGGAACCCTTCCAGTGATTCTCCCCAGGATCGAATGATACCATCTCACTACAGCTAGTGAGTAGCCTAACATCCATTTAGATAGATCCAAAATCCAAGATTTAGTAGGTATCACTTTGATCCTATGTGGAGAATCATTGTGATAAACGGAGATTGATCGAGCGTAGCATAGGAAAATCCTTCCCTATCAAGAGTATGTCATCCACGTACTCTACGAGGATCGTCACCATACTCCCTACTACCTTTTTGTTTATACAAGGTTCATCTACCATTTTGATGATGTCAAACTCTTTGACTAACTCATCAAAACTGATGTTCCAACTCCGCGATGCCTGCTTTATCCTATAAAGTATCTTGCACACGTTTCCGCTGCTCCCACTGTCTACGAAGCCCTCTGGCTGTGTACTTATAGACGCTCTCTTCCAAAATATCATTTAGAAAAGCAGTCATGACACCCAACGACCAGATATCGCAGTCATGGTATGTAGCCGTGACAAGTAGGATCTGGATGGACTTAAGCATAGCTACTTGAAAAGGTTTCATCATTATCCACACCTGGTCAATGATGCAAACTTTTAACAAGTCTAGCTTTGAAAGTCTCAACTTTTCCATGTACACCAAGTAATCTTCTCAAGATATACTTGCTCCTGATGGGGATTTAACCCTTCAGATATAGCAGCTAAAGTCCATACTTTGCTGGTGTATAAGGATTCCATCTCAGATCACTAAGCATCCAGCCATTCTTACAGAGTCTTACTCCTGATGGCCAGCTCGAAGCTAGTTGGGTCATCATCTCATGATGCATTCCTCGCTACCACTATCATAGAGAAACCGAAATATCTCTCAGGTGGGTGAGGAACCCTACTAGATCGGCGGAGAGGCTGAGGTTCGTTGGTAACTATTGAATCCTTTGGTTCTATCAAATCATCTTCTGTAGTTTGCATAGCTGGAACCTTTCCAGTTGTACATAACAGACCTTGCCTCGAGCTTGTCCGGATTTTGCTTTTAGACATAGGCCAGACAACCCCAAATCTTAACTAGCTTAAGACATGGGCTCTTCCCTTTCCATATCACATATGAAGTGGTAGGCAACTGATTTGATTTGAACCCTATTCAATAGGTATGCAACTTCTCAAGTGCATAACTCCCAAAAGGAAACAGGTAACTCAGTAGTACTCATCATAGAGCACACCACATCATATATGGTGCATCTGCTCCACCCCGATACACCGACGTACTGGGGTGTATACGGAGGAGTAATGCTGAGAGAGAATCTCATTCGCCTTTAGAATAGTCCAGGATTTCCGTGCTCAAGTATTCTCCTCCTTGATCACATCAAAGGACATAATACTTATACCCGTATTTTGGTTCTCTACTTCTAACTTATATTCTGTGAATATCTCAAAAGGTTCGAACTTGTGTTTCAGCAGGAACATAGGTCTGAATCTTGAGAGATTATCAGAGAATGTAACGAAGTACAAAGAACCAGTCTGGGCATATGTAGACTGGGGACCTACATACATCAAACATTTATCATCCCAAGAGTTCACTAACTCTTTCTCTGTTTCCAATAAACAGGGCTATGGTCATTTTATCTCTGTGACATGACTGGCGAATTTCACAAGATGTAAATTCAAACTAATTTAAATATGCATCTTTATGTAACTCTAGCTAGTCGGGTCACATTGATCTGACCTAGTCTACAATGCCTCAAGAAGAATTCGTTCATTTCTGAACTCTTCCTCTTGTGTGTGTTCTATATACTAAGAACTGTAGTTTGATTTAGAACATCAATGCTTTTAGATAACGTGCCTGAACCGATCAACTTTTGATATAGGAAATGTTCAAAACATTATCCAACAATACAAAATTTTATCATTTCTTTACTAATAAAGAGATTGATATGATTTTGTATATCAGGTTCGGTATCTAATAACATTCGTTCAGAATCAATGTATTGTAATACAGGGTGACAGTGACCAACAGACTTGGCTGCAACATTTGCCCCGTTTTCTGCCTCATGAAACTTATCACCCGTTCTCAGTTCTCTACCTAGCTGTAGCCCTATGTAACAGATTACATATCTGGGATCCTGATCTCGTATCACATACCCAGGACGTAGAGGATACAGAGAAACGGTTCTTTGTAACGAACACACCCGAAGATGATGCATTAGCATGCACTCTCTTCGTTTGGGCGGCACGGGAATTCTGGTAATCCCCTATTTCCTGCTCTGTCTTATAACATTTATAAGTTGGAGCGGGACCAACGTTCCCCAGCTCAGTATAACAAGCGGGTTCGGTCAATATTCCGTATTATTATCTTGATTAAGGCGTGATATGGTCGCTACCAGGAGAGAGAGAGAAGAAAATACTCAGCGTGCGCTCTTGCAAAATCAGATTGGTTATTATTTTATCTAATCAGGATGGCTCCCACTGCTTTTTATCAAATCTTCCTTCAAACCCTAAAAGGAAAGACTAGCCGGGATTAATTACACACTACAAGTTCGCCAGTCTTTCAGCCAGGCCAGTGTCGGTACTTTGAGGGAGGTCCCCCGTGCTTTCGCATTAACCTAATTACTGTAAACCTCGTTTTCCCAGAGGCGTAACCTCGTTGACACCTTTCTAGACACCTACTTGATTGGCTAATTGTAATGTATAAAACTCTCCCAGGAGTAACTCTTACTCGCAGCGGGTATCGGGATCCAACTATCTCATAGAAGGTATGCAATCTCATTGCAAATTTCAACACTTGAAATTCGCGATAATATTTTGCCCCTAACGTGCTATGACCTTGACGAAAGCCAACAAACCATAGCCCGCTAGTCAAGTTCAACCCGTACATTTCTTGATCGAATTAAACCCACCCGCACGACCCTTGACGAAAGCCAACAAAGCCGCACGACTACCCTAATCCAATCGCATCGTATGGTAGCAGATAAGCAGCATATAGCTACCGCACACTGCACCTTGACGAAAGCCAACAAATGCAGCACGAATACTATATACAACTTATCTGAAATGACGGAGGGCTACGACAGGTTTTTCTGAAAACCTATTGCGTAATGAACTTGATATCATTGTAGGATCGAATGAATTTTGAAATGGAGTGTTTTTGAGGCTTTTCTAGTTTTGCTAAAGGAGTCACTCCCGGTGAAGGGATCGTCGGTCCTTTCCTCATCGAATGAGGTGCGGGATATATCATATATATCACTGTGCAAAGCAAAAACTCTTAAAAGCAATCAAAAGACAAACCGAGGGTGTAGCATCGACCAGTTATTGCTAAAGGAGTCACTCCCGGTGAAGGGATCTCGGTCCTTTCCTTATCGAATAATGTGCAGGATATATCACATATACCGCTGTGCAAAGCAAGAACTGTAGCTACCTGTTTTATTTTGAAATTCGATTCTACAACATCTTAGGTTTCTTTTATTTCATTAATCACATTAATGAAGTCCCATCATTTAAGTACCTAAACATCACAGATAAATACGACGTACACTTATGCCATCCGCATTCGCCTCGATGTCCCCTCGTGCACCGCTAGGTAAGGTAACTAACGGCAGAGCGGGGCAGGGCTAGCGCGGGTGTAAAACATAAGTAACGTCTATATAATATATCATATATACTATATATAGTATCCATCACAGAACATCACATGATCACATCACAGATATCGCAGCAGAAGAATCATATGAAATATTGGATATACTAGGACGTCCGTGTTTTCAATACGAGCCAGTATAAAACACGGATTCCACGGTCGTGATGAATAGCCAAACTCACACCCCTAGACCCCTACGAGAGCGGCAAGCAACCCTACCAATTCTGGAGTTAGGAGACCCGGACCCGACTCCTCGAGTTGGTCTCCCACTGGACTCCAGAACCCGGTTACTTGTGCCCTCCTCCTTGGGTCTATCCTAATGCGGAAAAGTAAATAATATACAAAGGGCGACATCTTCCGCAACTTGGAAGTGCCCCAAATAAAAGAATATTACATACAGATTTTTACATGAATGAAAATGAAAAACACTCATCTCACATAAAAACCCCCGGCTATTCAAACACGACGATCCAATATAACATATCCAGCAACACATAACATCACATGTCATCAACGTAAGTAAACATGCGTATCCCAATTGTCGTTAACATATAGCAACGAAACCGGCGATATCACATATTACACTTACGGTCACAGAAAAGAAAGTGTAAAACTACAACAATTGTAATCCGCAACCTTTTCAGACATCGCATGCCTGACCAAATGAATTACTTAGACATCGCATGCCTAACAATTATAAACCCCGCATTTTAGTCTCATTATCGAAAACACTTTTCAATATCGAGTGGGGTAATTCAACAAGATTCCCGACATCCTGATCGAATGCTTGTCGCAAACTTCAGTAGGCGGTCGCACCCCCGATACCGTCGACGAAGTGCACCAAGGCGGAACACCGCTGCTGCGAGCACCCGAACGGATGCTTTCGGCGACGGGGTTCTCCTACAGTCACTTGGTCGGGGCTATGGAGTGAGGCTGTCTATTAAGTTTACCCGGCGAGTATCCGCGTACGCTACGTGATTGCGACGGACTTTTGATCACATCAAAATTCCGTGGCAACCGATCAAGTGAGACTAAATTGCTATGTTTATAACATTCATTTAGTTATCTCATAACTACTTGTGAATTCCAATTATTGTATCCCATTCCAGATAATTAGAAAATTTTAAACTTTCCGATTGAACATTCAAACACCCAAGTTTTCCCGATACAGATCAACATATGAGACAAGTCTAACAACATTCCGTTCGTGCCTCAGTACCAACGGTCCAGCCGTAGAAGGGTCAAGCCAACGCCTCACATGTGGCACGCCGTACTGCCCCAGACCCGAAAGTTCAAAGGGCAGTTCAAGACGGTCACATAATCGAGTTAAGGTTTATTGTCTTCTAGAGGGTCCATCGAGTTACTTGCACTACTTAGAACGTCGTTAAACTACGGAAAAATCCAACACTTGGAAATTTCCCGACAGGGAAAAAATTGGGTATTTATATCCGATCGAACTTTTTAACATATTCTAAAAATTATCCGGAAAGACACACAGACAAAATTTGATAATCCGATCGAATATACTAAGTCCCCAAAACAACCCAGAAAATTCAACACTTGAAAAAATATTAAAAATTCCCAGAAGACTCAGCATTACAAGACATGAGTTACTGTGGAAAACACGTGCTGTAATTCAATACAGTGGCCGGGGAACCGCCGCGCATCCCATGGTGGGGACCGCGGTTCCGCGCCTCTGTTGTCGAATTACAATCACGTGCTTCACAGTAACTCATGTAATTCCCTGCTGAATTTTTTGGAAATTTTTAATATGGAAAAATCCACGTTTTTAGAAAAAGGACAGAGAGCTATTTTGGGTTCTCAATTTCGGTTCGATCGGACTTCAAATTGCGTCTGGACTTCGCCTAAGGCTCTAGCTAGGCTCTGATACTACTGAAAGGTTCCTAGGTACCCTAATGAGGTCTCACAAGGCATCGATCATGCCAAATTAAAATTTTAAGGGTGCCGAGAGACCCGACTACGGATCGTCGGCTAGAAGTTTAGGCGAAAAAGTAATCTAGTTAACAGTTAACTAAAGGATACGGATATACAACCTTTGTAGATCCGTTTGTCCACCTCCATAGCTCCATGAAGAGGTCATCTCCGCTGTACAAATCCGAAATCCGGGCTCTTGCGTCGGCTTCATCGGAGAAGAAGCGGGCTAGGTCATCGACGACGTGCCGAAGATGATCTACGTCGAGGCATCGCTAAATCAAGCTCCGACTTCACCAAGTCCAAAAACTTGTGAAGAGAACACACTCTACTACTTGGCAAGAGGTAGAGGATGAAGAAATAGGAAGTGGGTAGACTTTAGATTTGGATTTCTCACTCTTTATCATCAATCACCATTGATGAAGAAAGCTTTTTCTTCCTTGCTCATGAAGAAGAAGAAGAAAGAAATATATGATAAGTTAATTAAAAACAATAGAAAAATCAAAACTTATCATAATGTTAACTAGAGTCAAGTGTAGAGAATGAATCATGGTTAGTGGGAATGGTTAGGGTTAAGGATGAGATAAGAATGGTTGACTTGATCAAAGTTTCATGAAGCTTCAACTAAACTCCAAATTAAGCCACCATTCTTTTCTCCTCTTTTCCAAAATGAATAAACAAATAAATAAATGAATAAATAAAGGAAATGAAACCCTAACCATTCTTTTAACCATGGTTTAATTCTTTGCACTTAACCAAGTAAACATGTATCATCAAACATGATACAATCAAATGCACAAAATCATATCGCATATGTAATGCGCACACCCGAGTGAGAAAATCGATTTAAAGTGAACCGATACTAGTTAATGCAAAGTAATATATCAAATATATAATTATGCATTAAATAATTAAATCAACACTTGATTCAATGACCCGGTCATGTCGCACACAACCGACTAGTATATAATGTATCGGCTTATCAAATCAACCTTTGATTCGATAACTAGGGTATATCGCATATAACCTAATCGATACATTCATCGCGAGAATGGAATAAGGTATCACATATACGCATTATTCTCGGTCCCGCACATATCTCATATGCGCTCCTATTTCGTTTTGCTTGAGCCAGGAAACCTCTGTGTAGGACTCTAAAGACTCGTCAATATGCCGGCAGCGGATGATGATCATATCAAACATCCACAAGCCGCAAGCGGTCTGCTAAACGTAACGGCCACCCGGGTATTGAGCGATCTGAAGATCGACGAGCAAGCCCGCTCACACTCCAGTGAATCCGACCAGTAACACTACCGTACAGTCCGGTCTGATCGTCTGATATGTCGCATATCTCGCCTAGGGGTGGTAAACGTCAGACCCCAATAGCTCAATAAGTCATGTCGATATGAGGTCTATAACAATTCGAGAAACTACTGGTAACACTTACCAGTAAATCTCAGCAACCCTGGCCAGGGATTTCCTGTTATAGCCAATCGAACACAGCGCAACATCAACCCCCTATACCGGGAGAGACGAATCCCCTCCTATCGCTCATTGCCTCCATGTGACTCGGGACTGTACCCAAAAACCACCGTTTTGCACGCCCTCTTGGACGTGGTAAGATGGAAATCAAAGCACAGTGGGAACCACACAAGACTCTATGACGATCTCGGGTCAACAGACTACTCTGTACCGTGTCACCAGAGAACTGCCATCTGACGTGAGGTATAATACCATCTGGGAGTTCTCGGCAAGTCCGTCCAGTGTACCCAGTCTCTACTGAGCACCCGTATATCATCTCTGATGTCAAACACCAATGGATATGGGATCATCCATCGCCCATCTGTATGGGTCGAGAAGGTATACGCTAGTCTACTCTGGTATATCGATGCCCCGTCTCGATACACCCACGACTAGGGACTTTGAAGGATGTACTTATGGACTACCATGTCCCCACTAGTATGATCCGCATCATAGTCCAGGTAGTCAAGTACAGATCCTTAGGGCTTTACCAACATGTAACAGAGAGACAATCAGTATACACGTTAAGGTAAAGAGTAACCAGATAGCATACTATCATGTCGAGCAAGAAAGTCCTCCCTATATATGTCCCAGCATCCACTACAATATACATCCAATGTACAGTAATGGCCTCTAGGGCATACGTATAACTAACATTGCTCCCTTGTGAGTTGTAAGGATCTCATGCATGTATTTTCTTCTTACAAGGTCGAGAGGACCTTGCAAGTGTGTATGAACTTTTTTACGAGCCTGGCCCTTTCGGGTTTTCACAAACTCGCCGGTAGCCCTGCTGTTTTTACTCACGGAGGCCTTTCGGGTTTTCATCTATACCCCTTTTGCTTATGGACATACCTTTTTTTTATTTTTTTTGCATCAGCCCAAGGATGTTGCGGTTTGTAGTAGTTTAAGGACATTACGGTCCGTAGCTAGTTTATGGATGTTTCGGTCCGTTGTTAGTTTTAAGGACGTTTCGGTCTATTGTTAGTTTAAGGAAGTTTCGGTCCGTTGTTAGTTTAAGGACGTTTCGGTCTGTGGCACGTTTTTGAGGCGAGGTTTCGCTGGATACTACTTATAGAGTTTGGTCTTAGGAAGATAGCGAGCGGACATAGGCGTAGTCATCTATCGTTGACCTAGGCCGTAACTCGTCAGGCGTAGTATTTTTTAGAACCGACTGTTTATAGGCCCGAAAGGTCTTTCGCCATGCATATCCATGAGTAGATAGGCCCCTCCTTGGTAGTCCTTGTCTATGATGTATGGGACTTCATAGTTCGGATCGAATTTCTCCATTTGGCACGATTGGGGATCATATGCCACTTGACCACTAGCACGAGTTCGCCTTGTCGAAATGTTCTCGGTCTAGTTAATCTTTCGTATGAGCGCGTCCTCCTTTCTTTGCAAGTTTTTAGGTTTTGCTGCGCCATGACACGAGTTTCATCGAGGATGTCGAATTTCTCAAGCCGAAGATGAGCATTTTCTTCGTCTGTTTGCTCGTAATGAACCGCCAGTCGGAAAGAGGGTAGCTCTATCTCCAAGAGGAGTACTGCTTCAGTGCCGAATACTAATGCATACGGCGTTGCGTTTGTGGCCGTTTTGGACGTAGTCCGATACGCCCAGAGAGCTTCATGCAGTCTTTCGTACCGGTCCTTTTTATTTTTGGACACCGTTGATCAGTCGAAAATATTGTATTTTAACACATCAATTTCCCCACTCTTTGCAATAATTTAAAGGTGTTTGGTATAAATATAGCACATATTAGAAAATTGTCTGTAAAATATCAAATAACATGTGTTATACATTATAACAGGTATTTTGGGGGAAATTGTGTGTTTATTATTGCACGCATGATCTTTTTTGAATCAACACTTGCCTCGAGATTGTGTGCACGAAATTTTCCAGGTAAAAGAGCCAAAACTGATTAAAGTACTGATAAAAAACGCCAAGTCCAAGACCTAAAATCTGGCAGTGAACAAGAAAGTATAAAAATATTCCAGACATCAGAAAAGTGCCATAAAGCCAACACCAAAATACACTGGAATTTTCATGCACCAAGCCCATCAAACGACCACGGATCCGCGGCCGAGTTGGCCGATCCGCCGTGGATCCGCGGCCGCGTTGACTCGTTGACCGTTGTTCAGGTTCCAGAAGTCTTCTCTTTAAATGGCAAACTTCTTCAAGACACTTCAGTCCCTAGAGATCTCCAGAAGCTTCCTTTCTAATAGCCAATCTTCTTGTGCAAGCCTAATACCTACCAAGCTTCTCATGCAAGCTAACTAACTATCTTAATCTAGAAGCTTCTCTATAACTACCTAGCTTCCTATGCAAGCTTCATAACAACTTAGTTTCTAAAGGAAGCTAAACCTAGCTTAGCTTCTAAAGGAAGCTAAACCTAGCTTCTAGGGGAAGCTTGAGGGAAAGGTATAGAAAGGGATCTAGTGCTTCATTACAAAGGTTGTTCTACAATTCTACACACAAGTTGAGTGACACAACTTGTAAACTCAAAATCCTAGCCCAAATACAATTCAAAAGCCAAATCAAGAATCATCGAGTACCAAGTCAAGCAAGCATTCAACAAGCCTTTGAAGCAACACCGATCTTCATCCGAGCAAGAGATTCATGACGATCCGCGACTCAAGAAGACGATGCGAAGCTAGTTCGACGATTTAGTTCCTCCTCAAATCTTGTAGTCTTTGAATGTATTGTAACGAACGTCGATTTATAAAAGGTGAAAATTCTTGATCTTGCTTTTCTTTACATTTGAGCATTATGAAGAGTTATCAATTCTTGATTGTTTTCTTTTTCATGATCTTTGAGTGAAAACTCCGCTTGTAGAGGAATCGAGAAAATAGATAGATGATGATGATTAAATTCTTGAACGATCTTAAGTCTTATGGGTTTTGTAAACTTTAGCAAATTGAATCAACGATGACCTAGTTTTGAGCGAGATGTTTTCTTGAATGTTTTCGCTCCAAATTAGAGATCAACGATCGATGATTGAATTTCTTAAAGGCTAGAATTTGAATATTAATCAATGAAAGGACAAGGGATGATAATGAAGAAACCCTAGTTTCTTCGATAGATCCCTAAACCTCGTTGATCATCATCGATCTAGTAACAAATCTTCAATAGATAAGAATTTGTAATCATTATTCTTCATCATCACTATCGATTGGATCGATTCCTACAAGTTTCTTTACAAATCTTGATAATTCATTCGATTTGGACATCTTCTTGATCTTTAGTATTTCTTGATTTTAGATCTAGTTCTTTATAATTCTTGAAACTAAATTTCACAATTCTTAAATCATTTTCTTTTATCTTTTAATTTTCGACTCAACTAAAACAATAGCGATCAAATCACACTTTCTCAGTGGACGATTCGTTCTCATTGACAAAACTACAATAGACACTGTTAATTGATTGCGGTATAAATTTCTTTGGTTGTGATTAAAAATGAACGTTTGTGCCCTAATGGTTTTGCTTTGAAACATTCTAAACACGACACGGAAACGATCAATCAAATTGCGCCGTTGCCGGGGGTCGTATGCTAATTTGTTCGTTTTTGTAATTTGAGTTGAAAATTTTATTATTCCATCAGAATTTTCGGATCAAAATTCGCACAAGCGCTTAACGATTTGTTATGATTTGTTGCAAGGAGATCTGAAATCTGTAGAGCGAGAAAAAAAATTTTAGGACATCTCAGGGAGTTCAGTGACTGAACAGGAGCAATTGTTAAAATATTTGTGCAGAGATCTTAACAACAGACCGTGCATCCACAGCCAATTCAAGCATATCGCGGTGGTTCCGCGGCGAGATTTGGGCTTCAGTGCACCAAACTTCTTTGGTATATTTTTGAACTTTCTTATCTCCTCCCTGCTCTGTCCATTAACCAATTTCTGCAGGATTCTTTGCAAAAATTCACAGCGCCGCAAAAAGAAAAATTGTGCGTGTTTGATCTTGATTGTTTGCATTTTTAACACGGAAATTAAGAGGCAAAGACCAAATTCAGATTAGGTGGGGAGTTCATTACCCTTCCTAAGCCCCAAAAATCACAAACTTGCATCCGCATCACTCTCATTAACTAAAAAATATCTAGACATGACTCTAAGGACCTTCGCGCTCACTGAGGACAGAAGGAGGTCGTGGGTAATCTATTGCTTATCCGCGTTTCTTTTGTGGTGTGTAAGGCAAGCATGTCTAAGGCAAATGGTTAGTTAATTAGGCCCACTAATTACGCAGTGGAGAACCTCCCACTTACCTGGTACTTACCTGGCCACAGGAGAAGCAAAGAGGCAGTAGAGGATCTATCTTACGACTTGTCTTTTGGAAGTCTAGGAACGGTCTAGAGACTTGACTTAGGTGACTACTAGAATTAGGGTTGCTTGTGCATTGTTTGTGTGAATTTTTCAAAAATCCGTATCTTTTTCAAAAGAAACACCAATCCATCTTTTCCTTAATTATCACAACGCTGCCACTTGTGCTAAACCATTTAGTGCATGCTCGGCTGGACACGGGATTATAGTGCCCGTCTTGTCCGCGTTCCTTCTATCGACTCCGAAGTCGGTAATTCTACGTCTACTTGTTCTTTCCCTCCACCACACCCACTTCGATGGACAATTCTCTGTCGAACTTCTTTAACACTACTCTACCCACCGTCCGCAGGTGCGCAGAATCCACCCCGCATCTCTCTCCAAGAGAGATGTTACCCTATGCGAGTTCCTCTTTCGACCTGTCTCACCATTCCACCAGCCAATGGGGACAATTTTGAAATCAAACCATAATACATCAATCATCTACCCAAATATCATGATCTTGAGTCTGAAGACGCATACGTCTTTATTACCAAATTTGAAAATGTATGCGCAATGATGGGTACTTCACAGCTTTCTGTGGATGGTATGCGTTTGCGTCTTCTCCCATTCACTTTGTGCGATATAGTGGAGAAGTGGCTTTATAACACAGCCACACATTCTATTTCAAACTAGGATGAATTTGTCGCAGCTTTCTTAAAGAAATTCTACCCTAATCATAAGACAGCTCAAGTCTGTAGCGAAATAAATCAATTTACCCAGCTTCCAAATGAATCATTCTCGAAGTGTTTTGAACGGTTCAAGGAGCTGTTAGTTCAATGTCCTCATCACGGAATTCTTAAATAGGATCTGTGCAGAATCATATATGAGAGCATTAATCCTACCACAAAACAGACCCTTGAATCTATGTGTCTAGGCACCTTCATGAATAAAAATGATGGTGGAGCCTGGAGAGTTTTAGAAGATTTCGCTGAAAGAGCTTTATAGTGGGAGAGTGTAAGTTAACCATCGTCTAGGGGTGATAATCACCAGTCTGATGTTTCCATAAGAGTTAGAGCTGAAATGTCAGCAATGCAAAAGAAACTCGAAGCTATGTAACATAAATTTTTAGCAGCCTCCCTAAATCAAATGTCACTTTTCAAAACTGTCTGTGGATGCTGTTCTAATCCATCTCATCTTACGGAAGAATGTCCACTGAATTCTCTGTTTGAAGGTCAAGAGCACACCAATGCTGCTTTCCAACTTAGAAACGATCCATATTCTTCAACTTATAATTAGGGTTGGAGGAATCACCTAACTTTGCTTGGAACCAACAACAAAATCAAAACACGGTTCCAAATCAAATAATTTCCAAAGGGGTCCTCCACCACAACAACAACCACTTCAACTGAGTTAGCATCCCTACCAAACACAAACTTTTCAAAATCCGGCTACAAATTCTGTACCTGGGAATAATTCTTTCCAAACGGTTGGTTCAGATAACTCCTCTTCACTCGAACAAACCATGAATTTGCTTATGACAAATTTCATGCAAGTTACGGCCACTACTAGAAATAAGGGTTGCCCCTACGGATTTATCCGTAGGGGAAACCCACTGCCCCTACGGATACCTCCATAGGGGCAAAAAATTAATCTGTAGGTGCAAACGCCGTAGGTGCAAGTTGAAGCCCTGAACTTGCCCCTACGGTCAAAAACTTGCCCCTACGGAGTTCTATGTAGGTACATTTGCACCTACGGATTAGGGCGTGGGGGAAAAAAGTTATTTTATTTACGGTTATTTTAATTATATTAACTGTACCTATAGATATATCCGTAGGGCCAAGTAGTATCCCCTACGAATATATGCGTAGGTACTTATCCGTAGGGGTCTTTTTTGCCCCTACGGATAAATCCGTAGGGGCAAGACCAACCCCCCCCGACACTGAGATCAGGGGGAAATATCAGTTACTGCTGATATTTTGCCCCTACGGCTTAAACCGTAGGGGCAACATGTGTACCTAACCTACGGATTAATCCGTAGGTACACATTATCTGGTTTTTTTAAAAAAAGGGGTGCCTTATTTTTTCTCGCCATGTGCACAATAATATATATATATCATCAATAAAATATAAAATTAATCATCACACAACATATATCGCAGTATTCATAATCACATCTCACGCATATAATATACAAAAGAAACCAAAATACTGAATATGATATAAATATAAACCAATATCAATATCAATTCATTTCAAAATGTAGTACAATATGTATGATATAAATAAATACATGTTTCAAAAAATAAGAACCAAAAAGCTACCCTAGCTCGGTCCAGCTCTACCTCTGAATAACGATAAAATATCGCGCGCCTGCTCCTCGATCAATAAACCTTGCAATTCGGCTCGAGCGGGAGTCTGAGCGTCCTGTGGAGCTGGCGATATGGTCTGCACAGCTGCCGTCGAGGGAGTCGCTTGCGGAGCCGCGGCTGCGGGAGTCTGAGCGGGCGGTGGAGCTATAGGAGCTGTCTGCGGAACCGCAGCCAATGTAGTGGCTTGCGGAGCCGCAGCTGAAGGAGATGCATGCCATGTACCCTGTCGCGTCTGGACCAAACGTGTGTAAGAAGCGTGTAAGAACTATGTATTACTCGAATTCGTATCATTATCAAGTTATTTCGAAATCCCATTTGGATATATAGTTTGGATAACCGTTGTTTATTTTAATTACATATGTATGTATGATTAATCAAACCTAAGTCTAAAACCAAATAAGCTCAAGCTACGTACTAATTATGGATATGTTGATATCTATAATATGATATGATATTTTACTATAAAGTAGTATACATACCAGCATCTCCTTCAACTCCTCAACGGTGGCCCTCAAGCTCTCCAGTTCTTGCTGGACACGTCGCTCACTGGAGACGGAGGAAGTAACCGCCGGGGTGGAGTCCAACCTCATATGGGCCCTGCTAGGGCCCAGTCCTCGGCCTCTCTCCCAGCCTCCGTGGTGCCCTCCGTGTGCGGCGTCCAGAACTGGGGTCAGCAGCCTCGGATCGCTCTGTCCGGTAAAATCGATCCCGGAGGCCTCGACCTGCTCAACCACCCGCTCCTACACCCATATTAAGCGGTAAAGTATAAGTATAAAATTTAAACTTGAAACTTCCAAAACTAAAATTTCAAATATGGGTAGAATAAATATTTAACACTTACGCAATACTCCTGGGTAGCGACGTCGGGAAGCTCGCCCTTGGCGGGATCTGTCAAGGTGACGTGGACTGCAAGATATGCGAACAGCACGCTCGGCGTACCACCTTGCGCTATGGTCCGAGCTGTCTGCAATATTAGAAAATAACTCTTAATATTAGAAATTTTAGAAAATAACTCTTAATATTGCAGAATATCAGAAAGGTCGGTCTATTGTAATTTACCGATATCTCTATGGCTCAAGTAATATTCCTCGAGCCACATGTGTAAGTGGGGCGACCCCTCTTCGCCGACTTCCTGTTCTCTGTATTCTGAGCGGCCTGTTTCTGCGCAACGCATTAACATTTAGTTTTCTAATTAAGGAACACAAAGAAATAAATTATATCATAAACAATGAATTACATTTAAAATACATACCTGTTTGTGTTGGGAGTCGAAATAATCGCACAATAGAGGCCATGTCTCTACGTCGACTCTCGCAAACGCCGGAGTAGATAGGAGGGCCGCTCTCTCTGCCTCGGGGGTCGCCATCCACAGGGAGTAGCAGTCGGCCTTCAGCTCATTCCTGTTGTATCAGACCTTGGTCTGCATGTTCTTCATCAGGCCATTGTACAGAGCATGAAGGTCGAGCACCCTCCCAGGGTGATCAGGGTCGGGTACAGGCTGAAAATCGTAATCCGACTGAAAATACAAAAAAACATTGTTATTAGATTACAAATGTTAATAATAAATATATTGGATAAACCAAATGAAAAAAGGCCGTTAATACGTACCCGAGCCTGATCAAAGAAGAGGGCGAATGAGCGTCGGTGCTGCTCGCCCCACTCAACGTGAAGTGGATAGTTCTTCACGAGCCGGCTCTCATCCCACATATACCGACCGAACCTCTCGGCATGAGGACCGGTATAGCTGCCTCCCCCTATCTCTGTCAGGCCTCAGCCTATGGGACTGATTCGGGCCTCGAGTCCCCCTCTGGGGATGGGGAGGCCCTGCGTCTGCACGAAATATCAAGACAATCAATATTAGGACAAAGTTGTATTAAGAAATCAATCTTAAGCGAAAATTGAAGTGTGATATATACCTCCGGTGACTATCGCACGAGCCTGGGCCTGGGCAGCGGCACGAGCGGGACGATAGTTCCTCCGGTGAGGAACAACCGGGGTCCCGGATGCGGACGCATCCCCTGCAACTAAAAAATAAACATTGACGCTAAATTTCCATGAAGTTCATATTTATTCTATAGAGCATATGTAAAATGAATAAATATTTTATATTTATTCATACTAACCTGCAGACGATACGGATGGTATGGAAGCGGCAGGAGTGGCCCCTGCGGAAGATGTGGACGCACCACCTATAATTAGACAATTAAAAATAGATTATATAAGTAATTGCAAAAAAGAATGTATAGATCAATAATATAATGTTCTAAGTCAATATGCATGCACTATAGGATATATAAACATACCCGCAGTTGCGGTGGTGTCACCACCTACAGCTAGACAATAATAAAAATTACTAAGTAAGAGCAAAAGGAATGTGTGTATATTTATGATATAGCATTCTAAATCAATATACATGCACTATATGATATATAAACATACCTGAAGGAGCGGGAGTGGCCTCTATCCCAGATGTGGACGCACCACCTATAATTAGACAATTAAAAATAGATTATATAAGTAATTGCAAAAAGAATGTGTAGATCAATAATATAACGTTCTAAATCAATATGCATGCACTATAGGATATATAAACATACCCGCAGGTGCGGTGGTGTCACCACCTACAGCTAGACAATAATAAAAATTGCTAAGTAAGAGCAAAAGGAATGTGTGTATATTTATGATATAGCATTCTAAATCAATTTACATGCACTATATGATATATAAACATACCTGGAGGAGCGGGAGTGTCTTCTGTCCCAGATGTGGACGCATCACCAATAATTAGACAATCAAACATTGACAATATAAGTAATTTTGACATAAATAGGCATGAATATCTGTAATATTACATTCTAAATGGATATGCGTGTAGTATACCTGCAGGTGTGGCAAAATCCACACGGAAGGAGGCATCCGAAGGGGTCTCCGATCTGGGTGCAAGACCGGCCCTCTGAAGCTCCCTACGAAGCTCTCCGGGCGGCAGAACCACTCTGCCTCTGCCGCGGCTGGAGCTCCTGATGCCCCTCGTTGCTCCCGACATCGTCATCAAATCTAGATAAACGGTTTGTGGACGGATTAGACAATCATCAAAAGTATTGACTATATATGTATAGAGCGTAAAATATGAAGTAATAATATAACATTTCTGATAACCTTTTTCGTTTCGTCGGCGCATTATACATATCTACTTGGATTTCATCGTCGATGTCATTTCTAACCCACGTAACTTCATGATCGGTCGAAGACAACCCGTCCTTCGAAAAAGACGGTCGGAGCACTTTAAGCCTTCTCTCTTCTTCGTCCTCATCGCTGTCCTCGTATTCTGGGACATCGTAGACATCTCTGGGTTTCCATCGGCATACAACACTCTACCCCGGATGCTTCAAACACTGTGAGTAGTATACTTGGAACGCATGGTTCGGAAAGAAAAATGGATCTTCCTGATAGTAAAATCAAAGTGTGTTCACACTGGTCAATCCATATTCATCTTTCCAAGTCCCAAGATTGCTTCTCCACCTGTCCGTATCGGTTCGCGTATCATACCAAATACAGTGTAATATATAAAAGGGTTCTGATCGTCCGGGATAGTGGATGCCGAGTATACAATTTAAGTACCCATAATAAATCACACCGTCCGATCCTACCGTCGCAATCCCACTATTCTGAGTGGTTCTAGATATTTCTAATTCCTTAACTTCGAATTTGTATCCAAGGACACCAAATCCTTTGTAATATGCAACCTCCGTACTAGGAAATTGAGCTAAACATCTTGAATCACTCTCAAATGATGCAGACAAGTTCGGATCGTGGATCTAACAAAACAAATTTTACGACAAATACATAACGATACAAGTTTAGATTAAAAATGCTAGCAATAAAATTTTATTCGAATAACTTACATGATCTGTGACCCAATCACAAAAATTATCCTGATGATATTTTTCCACTTGTTCTTCATTCCAATCAGGATGCCCCTCACGTACCTCGTTAAAATGAATTCTGTTTTCGACAAATAATGGTGACATTAATATTATATCATTTCATACACACACAAACACAGATATAATAATTAATCCAAAAAAACTTACTCTCTAATTTGTTCAAGACATGCGCAATTAAGTAAGATAAACCGGTATATCTTGTTGATAAATATAGTGTCTACCCTCTTATACTCGGCTTTACCATATGGTCCGTCTTGAATTCTTTGTGGTCGGTTAAGCCTTGTCTCAATATTCTCGTCCAGATAGCGGGAACAAAATGTGGTTGCTTCATCAAGAAGATAACCTTGCATGATAGAACCCTCTGGTCGATTTTTATTGCGTATATACTTCTTAAGAGTGTAGAGGTACCTAATGAAAATATGTTGAATAAATAAATACGGGCATACAAGACAATAATAAATTTTTAAATTGCGTGAAATGAAAAATTACACGTACCTCTCGACGGGATACATCCATCGATATTGTACCGGTCCGGCTAATTTCGCCTCAGTTGCAAGATGAACCGTCAAGTGTATTATGATATCGAAAAATGACGGTGGGAAAATATACTCAAACTTGCAAAGTATCAACGCAATAGAATTTTCTAGTTTATCCAGCGTCACAACCTCCAGTGTTTTAGCACACAACACCCTGAAAAAACAACATAGGTCGTTGATTACTAGACCAACCGAGATGGGGAGAGAAGTCCTGAGGGCTAAGGGAAGAAGGTGCTCCAAGATAACATGGAGATCATGACTTTTCAGCCCATCGATCTTGCCCTTCACAATTTTTATTTTCTTGCTGAATGATCCTGAGAAACCTGTGGGGACTTTCATATCATGCAACACCTACAGGAATCTTTTCTTCTCCAGCGGTGACATATGATAAGCGGCATTGGGAAGTACAAACTTGCCCTTTTTACCCGCTACCGGTCTAGGGTGCAATTCACTTCTTATTCCCCACTCTTGTAGATCCATCCGAGCATTCATGTTGTCTTTAGATTTCCCGTCTTTACCAAGAAGCAAGTTAAGTATGTGCTCTGATACTCCCTTCTCTATATGCATGACGTCCAGACAATGACGCATTGAATTTGTAGACCAGTACGGAAGCTCGAAGAAAATGCTTAACTTGTTCCAATATGGTGGTTTGACCTGTTTCGTTGGATCCATCCCGAAGGTCACGTTATTGTAAGCATCTCATTTAGCAGTCACGTCCTTTCCGGACAATGGGGATGGAGGTCCAAGAAGCTCCTGATGACCATCAAAGTCAACCGTGTCTAACCTATAGGGGTGGTCTGGAGGCAGGAAACGTCGATGGCCGCAATAACAAACCTTTCTGCTAAAATTCAAGAATTTCGATGTTGTGTGTTCATGGCAATGAGGACATACTTTGTGACCATGTACGGACCAACCTGATAGCATTCCATACGCAGGAAAGTCATTAATTGTCCACATTAAAGCCGCACGCAGTATGAAGGTTGTATTTGTGTTTGTATCATATGTCTCTACACCATCAATGAACAAAGATTTCAACTCCTCGATCAGAGGTCGGAGATAGACGTTGATATTGTTCCCCGGTGAGTTTGGTCCGTCGATAAGAAGAGGCATCATAAAGTATGACTGGTCCATAGCCAACTAAGGCGACAGATTATAAATTATCATTACAACGGGCCATGTGCTGTGACTTTCAGCCATATAGTTGAATGGGCAGAAGCCATCAGTAGCCAGTCCGAGCCGGACATTGCGAGGATCGCTACTGAATATTGCGTGCCTCCTATCGAAATCCTTCCATGCCGGTGAATCTCTTGGATGGCTCATTTTTCCATCTTCACTTGGAGGAGCACGGTGATGCCAAATCATTGCCTCGGCTGTTTTCTTGCACCTGAATAGCCTCTGTAGCCTCTGTGTTATGGGAAAGTATCGTGCTATCTTCATAGGTATATCAGGCTTCTTATCAAAATCTTTCGGCTTATACCTGGCCTCTCCGCATGTTGGACACTCTTTCAAATCTGAATTCTCTTTCCGGTACAACACGCAATTTTTAGGACATACTTGAATTTTCTCGCACTTTAGACCCAAATCAGACATCATCTTCTGGGCTGCGTACCAGCTGTCGGGCACATTATTTTCCGGAGGCATAGAATCTTTTAAGAATGAAAGAAGTATTGTGAATGACTTGTTGCTCCATCCATTTAGACACTTAATCTGGAAAAGTTGGACGAACCATGAGAGCGTGGAATACTTCGCATTCTCATAAATTGGTTTCCTAGCATCATTTATAAAATTTTCATATTTATCCGCAAGCAGTCCTTGACCGAAAGGAATGTCATCTTCGGTACGAATAGATTCCCCTAGGGCAACCTCTACCATATCCTCCATTTCTTCTGATGGAAATAAATCACCGCCTTCTCCTTCTGCCGCATTACCGAATTCTTCTTCTTCTCTTGCCGCATTATCGTGTTCTACTTCTTCTGCCGCAGTACTGCATTCTTCTCCTTCCCCGTGATATTTTCAAGTTGATAAAGTCTAGTAAACCCATATTTTACAATATGAAGCTCTGCCAATTCTACTTTCTGCCAGTACTTATTGCCACATCTATCGCACGGACAGAGAATCTTCTCTATTATGATCTTATTATGTGTGCGTGCAAATTCAAGGAAAGCAGCAACTCCTGCGACAAACTTAGGTTGCATACGTTGTTTTCAATCCACATACATCCAGTCCTTAACTCTGACGTACTCATAGGCCATGTTAGACTGTATAACATATAAATTGTAGGTATGCTGACTATATTGAGAAATATAAGAACGGGATAGTTACTGACAAAGGAGAAAATCCGTGTATATGCTTTGTGTGTGCGTTTGTCGTTGAAAAGAATAAATTATCGCACGTATGTTAACCGATAGACGGGGACTAAATGGCGCTTTTAGTTTCATATATGAGTATCGATGAGAATATGAAGGTTTCATATTATCATATAGTGGTTTTAACCCGAACATCTCGAATCGCTCTCTAATTATACGTTTGTTGTGTATTCTTGTTGTATGTGTGTGTTCCGGCTATCGGGGGTAGGCTTCTATCCCATTAAGAATGTATAGAGCGAACACCCATCACTTGTGCTTTCAACCGTTTCGAGTGAATTTCGGCAGCACCTCCCCGCTGTTCTCCGAGTACACTGTAATAAAAAAGATAATCATTTCAAAGATGTGAAACAACGTTGAAATGAATATCTAATCTATCTTTGTATACGGAGAACCAGCGGAAAGGTACCGACGAAATATCTCGAAACGGATGAAAACACAAGTGAATGAAGGCGTTTGCTTTATACATTCTTAACTTGTCCACACGGGACAAATCTATGGGTTACCATACGATTGAATTTTCTCATTGCGTAGACTATACGACGGTTGTTAGTATCGAGCTATACCGTCCGATATTTAACAACTTTCGTATAGTTCTATGTCACGACGAGCATCGCACATATATTAACCGATAGACATGGATTAAGTGGCACTTTTAGTTTCATATATGAGTATCGATGGGAATACGAAGGTTTCATATTATCATCGAGTAGCATATATTGGTTTTAACCTGAACATCTCGAATCGCTATCTAATTATGCGTTTGTTGTGCATTCGTGTTGTATGTGTAACATGATTTTAAATCATTGAGATCAAGATTAATAGAACTGATCATCCTACATTGCAATAGCATTCATCAACCAAAAACTATTATTGCAATGACATTCATCTATAACAATCAACAATTAAAACTACAAATGTAGGATACTGATATCATAAAGCGTTATACGCAACATATGAATTCACATGACTGAAACATGCATCAAAAAAACATGTTCATCCAAAAGAAAGGCCACTGTCAACAAATATAGACAAATACGTTATAAAAACAGTAACTAATTAACAAGTTGATTAGCATGTGGATCAAGAAAATGATAGGAAAAACAATTGACTATGATCTATAATGACAAGTCTATTACCATGACTCTCAACTAACAAAGGTGGCTTTTCATCCTCGGTAGCTTGATAATTGGGATTTCATGGCAAATAAAAATATGCATATGCCGTTTGACCAGGAACTTCAATAGGAAACTCAATAAGGTCGGGTGTACTGAAGTACACTTTGTATTTCGCTATATCAGGTGATGAAGCCTAAGCCCTAGCCAAGCCCAGCCCCACCCCAACCGAACCCTATCGAAGGTAAAGAACGTCCTTACACTTTCATATTTCTATTAATGATGCAAGTCTCCACCAAGTCAAATTCTTGCAATATCATTCTTTTTAGAGTATGTCTAATTTAATAGATAGAATTTTCAAAGTTGGGCAACCAAGAAAAAGTAACAAGGGATTTTATATACATGCCAAAACTTTGATTATTTATTTATTTATTTTCCATTTCATATTAGTATTTTTATATGTTTGATGATGGCAAGAAATACAAATTATATTAGAACATTGTACATACCTAATTTCCACTTGAAATCGGTTTTTCTTTTATCAGTACTCGTTGACATATAGTAACAAACAATGTTTGATTAGAAGAACCCAAGATTTTCTCGATCAACAATAATTTTAGTAATTAAACTAGGCTAAAATTGCTGAAAATTCCTCTCAGGTTTGCCAAATTCAGCAAACCCCAACCCCAACCAAACCCTAACCGCAGACCCAGCCCCAGCCCCAGCCCATCCCCACCCCAACCCCAACCTAACCCTAGCCCCAGCCCCAGCCCAGCCCAGCCCTAACCTAACCCTAACCCCAGCCCCAGCCCCAGATAAACCCCAACCCTAAGCCAAACCCTAACCTCAGACCCAGCCCCAGCCCAGCCCCGCCCCACCCCCCAACCTAACCCTAGCCCCAGGCCCAGCCTAGCCCCGCCCCAACCTAACCCTAACCCCAGCCCCAGGTAAACCCCAACCCCAACCCTAAGCCAAACCCTAACCCCAGCCCCAGCCGCAGCCGAACCCCAACCCTAACCCTAACCCCAACCCCAACCCCAACCTCGATCGCAACCCCTGTCGAACCCCAACTCCAACCGCAACCCCAGCCCCAGCTATGAACCCTAGCCTTAAATAATCAAAAATTTCTTTAATTTAGTTGAAGATTTACTAACCTGAACGGCGGTGGCGATGACGGGAACGGTGGTGGCGACGACGAGAACGGCGGTGGCGACGACGAGAACGGCGAGAATGAATTGGGGATTTTGTTTCGCGCGCGATCGAGAGAGGGAGAAAGAGATAACGGGCGTAGGCAATCGATCTGTGCCTTTATTAAATCGCTATTTAGTTGCCCCTACGGATTTGTCCGTAGGTCCTTGGTTTGCGGCTCCGTAGGGGCAAACACCAAATTAAGAATTAATATTTTTATTCTTGAACGTCTTGGCCCGTAGGGGCAACCTTCTAGCCCTACGGATTAATCCGTAGGCCAACATAAATCTGCCCCCACGGATTTCAATATCCATAGGGGCAACCCCCTATTTTAGTAGTGGGCAAATTTTCAGTCTTCCGTTGATGACATAAAAAGGAACTCTGCCTCCTAAAATGAGAGTATTAACTCGATGGAAGCATAAATTGCCCGTATAAATGCCGAATTGAGTGCTAGGGAGAAAGGGAAACTTCCAGCTCAACTTTTACCCAATCCTGGCTATTCATATGATGTGAATGCTATCACCACGTTGAGATCTGGAAGAGTGCTTGACAACCATGTCGGTGAAGAGATTGATAATAATGAAGAATCAATCGATGATACCCCGGTTGATACTTTTCCTTCCACTTCTACTTCTACTTCTGACCCCAGTTCGTCTACCCCACCATTTTCTTCCGAGCCTATTCTCCGTTTCCTTAAGGCCCGAACCCTCAGCACACCTCTTCTAGTTCACCAAAGATGACCCCCACTCCTATTCTTGGATCATTTCTACCCACACGATCTTCTCCAATGTTGGACCCCGCACTTATTGCTAAAGCTCCTTATCCGAATCGGTTAAGGGGAAACAGACCAAGTCCGCAAATGGAGAAGATCACTGAAATCTTTAAACAGGTTAATATCAACATCTCTCTTCTAGATGCAATACAACAAGTCCCCGCTTATGCAAAAATTCTCAAAGACTTGTGCACTAGGAAGAGGAAGACTCAAGTGCCAAAGAAGGTATTCATGTCAAAGACTGTAGACACAGGTTTTCCCAACAATTACCTAGGAAACGTAAGGATCCTGGTTATCCTACTATTTCTTTTTTTATTGGGGATAAACACATTAACCGTGCTCTACTTGACCTTGGAACAAGTGTTAACCTGCTTCCATACTCTATTTATGAGCAGCTAGGGATCAGAGAGTTGAAACCAGCACACTGCACTCTCCAGATGGCCGACCGATCAATCACCAAATCTAGGGGTGAACTAGAGGATGTGTTATTAAAAATCAGTGAATTTGTATTCCCTGTGGAGTTTATTATACTTGATACACAACCTGTAGTAAACCGACGGAATCAAATTTCGGTGATCCTTGGTCGCCCTTTTTGGTCACTTCCAATGCTATAATCAACAGTCGTAACGGCTCTATGACCCTATCCTTCGGGAAGATGTCAATTGAGCTTAACATTTACAGGTTGGGAAGTGTACCCTCCGAACCTTCTGCTCAGGCATGTTCTGTCGAGTTAATGGATGTCGACAGCAGTGAATTTGATCAGCCTCATGATACTGATCTTGACTCTTTTCATATATTATTGTTTGACCCAATTATGTATCATACACATATGGACTCTTCCACCGAGTTGTCCGGGTCAATATCTAACACTGATTATGAACCGTTTTTGGAGTCTGAAGATCATCCCGCGATTTTTGATGACATTATTCTTCGGCGTATTGATGAAAGCTTTGAGGAGATTTTCACTGATGAGCTCGCATTTTTAGCAAACATGGGTGTTGAGCTGAATCAACTACAAGAAAAAGAAATTGAACCTCCACCCCTTCTTCTTGATAATTATAAAAGTACGAGTAATCCATCACAATCACTGTGTCGTCTTTCCAAAACGAGATGCAAACACATTCTTTCACACCACTTATCTCTTCCCCACTTCATTCTAGCTCCTTATAACATGTCATCCCACCAACCGATGCACTACACTGATAAAATCTTCGAATGGTTGGTGTTGACTTTAGATATTTGCAAAGCTTGGCATTGACCAGTAATTTTGACCCCCTCTTGTGATTTTAAAAGCTTAACATTGTTTAACTCAAGTTTGGGGGGTATAATCTGTCTCTTGAAAATAAAAATTTTTTACTCAAAATGGTGAGCCAAAGAATAAGTTTGGGGGAGGATTTTCACGATCATATTTATTGCCCCCGTTAATAAATTTCCTCCCAAGCTTACAGGTTTTTGTGATCCAGTGGATGGCAACAGTGAGAACACTTTTGTAAACAAGTTTGGAGTAGGTTTGTGCTTATTTTCGCATCATTTTGCATCATACTTTGCATAAGCACAAAACATTTAAAACATATAAAAAAATTTCAAAAGATAAAAATATTTAATATTTAATTAAATAATAAAAGATTAGATAGTGAAAAATTACATCCAAAAGATTGGAAAAATTTAAGAAAACCAAGAAAATTAGAAGTTTTTATAAACGAACTAGTAATAAGTAGTTATGAGCCGTTGTCCCAAGAGTTAGTAAGATGAAAGAGGTCACTAATCTGAGAATAAAAATAAGTCTGAAAAATAGTTCCGATTCTGGAAGCCAAACATTTGAACGTTGATACCCTACTATATGCACTTACACACATCTTGAAACTCGGGATAGTAGAGGATACCTTGAAGTGCTCTTGTCTAAAATCCAAAGTATGAAGGAAATTATAAATTGAGAATAAAATATAAAATGGTGAAGAAAAATGAACATTGGTTTTGTTATCACCAAGGCAATAATAAAAAAATATAGCGAAGGTGCTTCATCACCTAGTGCCACAGACCAACTGGTTTGGGAGTCACTGCTAAGCCTTAGGTGTTGCAAGACGAGCAAAATACTAATACACCTAATCAGCAAGCACATAAGTAATCGGTCGGTTAGTACCTCAAGAAGTATTAACGATCGCATGAAAAATGTGTGAGCAAATCCATCTAAATATTCATCGATTAAAAAATACAGAGGTTGATGGACAAGAGTATGATAGCTTGAATTGAATTCTCCGAGTGTAAGGATGTTCTTTACACACACGTAGGGTTATATGATTGATGTTTGGAAGAAAGGTAGGAATGAAGAATAAAGACGATGTTTTATTGAGGGATGATGTGATTTCTAACATTTTTTCCTGACTATTAAGATAGGGCTCATGACAACCGAAAAACTAGTATAGTTGGAAACTCTAAATTTTCGAAGTCTTTCTTTTACAATTCTTATCTTTATATGCAACTTTCACCGTCTTCCTTTTATTATGCGATTTTGTGGGTGCAATCCGCTGAAAACCCTCAGGAGACAACACTCCTCCTACTAGGGACACCTAAAGGTTTAAAAGCTTGTTGCACATGCTCAGTGCAATCGTGTTTGCCTACGAAAGTGTGCTAGTTAGTTTTTCTTTTTCTTATATTTTCTCCTTCACCTGAATAAATTAAGTTTGGGGGAATTTGATCAGTCGAAAATATTGTATTTTAACACATCAATTTCCCTACTCTTTGCAATCATCTAAAAGTGTTTGGTATAAATATAGCACATATTAGCAAATTGTCTGCAAAAAATCAAATAGCATGTGTTATACATTATAACCAGCATTTTGGGGGGAAATTGTGTGTTTATTATTGCACGCATGATCTTTTGTGAATCAACACTTGTCTCGAGATTGTGTGCAGGAAATTTTCCAGGTAAAAGAGCCGGAACTGCTTAAAATACAGATAAAATACATCAAGTCCAAGAATTGAAATATGGCAGTGAACAAGAAAGTATAACAATATTCCAGACATCAGAAAAGTGCCATAAAGCCAACACAAAAATACACTGGAATTTTCATGCACCAAGCCCATCAAACGGACGTGGATCCGCGGCCGAGTTGGCCGATCCACCGCGGATCTACGGCCGTGTTGGCTCGTTGACGGTTGTTCATGTTCCAGAAGTTTTCTCTTTAAATGGAAAACTTCTTCAAGACACTTCAATCTGTAGAGATCTCCAGAAGCTTCCTTTCTAACAGCCAAGCTTCTTGTGCAAGCCTAATACCTACCAAGCTTCTTATGCAAGCTAACTAACTACCTTAATCTAGAAGCTTCTCTACAACTACCTAGCTTCCTATGCAAACTTCATAACAACTTAGCTTCTAAAGGAAGCTAAACCTAGCTTCTAGGGGAAGCTTGAGGGAAAGCTATAAAAAGGACCTAGTGCTTCATTACAAAGGTTGTTCTACAATTCTATACACAAATTGAGTGTCACAACTTGTAAACTCAAAACCCTAGCCCAAATACAATTCAAAAGCCAAATCAAGGTTCATCGAGTACCAAATCAAGCAAGCATTCAGCAAGCCTTTGAAGCAACGCCAATCTTCATCCGAGCAAGAGATCCACAATGATCCGCGACTCAAGAAAATAATGCGAAGCCAGTTCGACGATTTAGTTGCTCCTCAAATCTTGTAGTCTTTGAGTGTATTGTAACAAACGTCGATTTATAAAAGGTGAAAATTCTTGATCTTGCTTTTCTTTACATTTGATCATTATGAAGAGTTATCAATTCTTTTATTTTCTTTTTCATGATGTTTGAGTGAAAACTCCGCTTGTGGAGGAATCGAGAAAATTGATAGATGATGATGATTAAATTCTTGAACGATTCTTAAATCTTATGAGTTTTGTAAACTTTAGGAAATTGAATCAACGATGACCTAGTTTTGAGCGAGATGCTTTCTTGAATGTTTTTGCTCCAAATTAGAGATCAACGATCGATGATTGAATTTCTTAGAGGCTAGAATTTGAATGTTAATCAATGAAAGGACAAGGGATGATGATGAAGAAACCCTAGTTTCTTCGATAGATCCCTAAACCTCGTTGATCATCATCGATCTAGTAACAAATCTTCAATAGATAAGAATTTATAATCATTATTCTTCATCATCACTATCGATTGGATCGATTCCTACAACCTTCTTTACAAATCTTGATAATTCATTCGATTTGGATATCTTCTTGATCTTTAGTATTTCTTGATTTTAGATCCAGTTCTTTATAATTCTTGAAACTAAATTTCACAATTCTTAAATCATTTTCTTTTATCTTTTAATTTTTGACTCAACTAAAACAATAGCGATCAAATCACACTTTCTCAGTGGACGATCTATTCTCATTGACGAAACTACAATAGACACCACTAATTAATTGCGGTATAAATTTCTTTGGTTGTGATTGAAACATTCTAAACACGCCACGGAAACGATCAAGCAACCGTCTTCTTTATGATCTTCGTCAAGGTCTTGTTAGAAGGCTCAGCTAGACCGTTAGCTCGGGGATTATAGACCGATGAGTATCTCCAGTCTATGTTATGCTGCTGTGTGAAGCGAGCAATTTTATGGCTCCTGTAGGTTGGCCCGTTATCGCAGATAATCCATCGTGGAGTACCGAACCGATAGATGACGTGTGTCTTGAATAAATGGAGGATGTTCTCCGTCTTCACTTCTCTTAGCGGTATAGCTTCTGCCCACTTGGAGAAGTAATCGGTTGTCACCAATATGAACCGATGTCTTTTAGATGACGCTGGTTCGATGGGCCCAATTATGTCGGTTCCCTACATTTCGAACGGCCATCTAGCCACTGTTGGGTGTAGCGGGTTTGGATACTGGTGGATGAAGTCCCCATAAATTTGACACGAGTGGCACTGCTTCGCGTATTCGAGGAAGTCCTAAATTATCGTGGGCCAATAATGGCCCATTCTTTTGATCTTCAGCTTCATCTTTGGCCCAGCTTGATGAGAACCGCAGAGTCCATCGCGAGTTTCTTGGACTACTTTCCTTGCTTCTTCTTGTCCCAGGCATCTGAGCCACCGAGAGTCGAACGATCTCTTATACAGAGTATCATTGACGAAGGCGAAAGACAGAGATCTTTTAATGAGCTGATGTCTTGAGGATGCATCTTCAGGTGTTCGATGGAATTTGAAGTAGTCTATAAAGACTTCTCTCTAATCTTTAGCCTTTTCCTGGTCCTCTATTTGTAGGGTTGTTTGCTTGGTCGCTTCCTTTTCTTCGAACGACTCCGGAGATATTTCTGCTGGTGTAAGAACCCAACGGCTTTGCACAACGATCCTTACGTCATCGAGGTTTTCGTAAGATGGTTCTTTAGCGAGTTAGGCTAATGCATCTGCTTTTCTATTCTCCGCAAGCGGTATGCTCTCCAGGATGTAGGAAGGGATTTGAGTCAGCAATTGTTGCACTCTCTCGCCGTACTTCACCAGCTCTGGTTTGCACGTTTGATAGTTGCCGTTTACTTGACTAATGACCAGCTGGGAGTCTCCGTATATGAGGAGGTTTTCGATTCTCATGTCGGCAGCGATCTCAAGACATGCTATCAAAGCTTTATATTCTACTTCATTTTTTTCCTCAGCTCTGTCAAGGAAAAGGAAAAGCGCATTATCCCTCCTTGTGGAGTCACGAAGATGAGGCCTACCCCGGATTTGATTATAGGAGAGTTGTGCTTTCGCTTCTTCATGGAAGATGCCCCGTCGAAGTAGAGTTCCCATCGGGTATCACTCCCTCCTCTCTCCCCGTCGATCGTGTCAAACGTGTGCTCGTCTGGCAATTCGCAATTTAGGGGTGAATCGGCAAGTATCGGATGCTCAGCGAGGAAGTAGACGATGGCCTGGCCTTTCACTGCCTTGAGAGGCCGGTATGTTATCAAGAATTAAATTAAGAGTAGGGCCCATTTAGAGAGTCGTCCCGTTAGCATATCTCTTGACATCAAATATTTGAGAGGATCCACTTTTGATATGAGATGGACCTCATGCGCCAAAGCATAGTGCTGAAGCTACGTTATCGTGAAGATTAATGCCAGGTAGTGTTTTTCGATAGGGGAGTAGTTGTTTTCTGCCCCCAGGAGAACTTGACTCAAATAGTAGAGGGCTCTCTCTTTCCCTTTCATGGTCGTTCTCCTGTGCCCATAGCGCGCCTAAAGAACGTTCAAGGGTTGTTGTGTACAGGATGAGGGGCTTTCCTTTGACCGGAGCGGTCAGTACTGGCGGATTATGCAGGTATTGCTTGATTTCATCCAGTGCGCTTTGGCATTTGCGATCCCAGACGAATGGGGTCCCCTTCTTCATCAGGTGACTGTAGGAACGACATTTGCCGGAGAGGTTAGCTATGAACCACCGGATATATGTGAGCTTTCCTTTAAGAGGCCGCAGTTGCTTGAGAGTTCTTGGCGGAGGCATCTCCATAATCGCCTTGATCTTTGACGGGTCTATTTCGATGCCCTGGTGTCATATGAAGAATCCTAGGAGTTTGCCTGAAGAAACTCCGAATACGCATTTCAGAGGGTTCATCTTCATGTTGTATTTCTGAAGGCGCTGGAACACGATCTTCAGATTCTCTCAATGCTCCTCGTATGATTTGCTTTTCACCACGAGGTCGTCGATATAGAATTCGATGATTTCATGTATGAGGTCATCAAAAATCTTCGTCATGGCCCTCTGATAGGTGGCGCCGGCGTTCTTCAAACCGAAAGGCATCACTTTGTAGCAGAATATGCCAAGAGGAGTCCGGAAACCGATATGCTTCTGGTCTTCGGGATGCATCTTTATTTGATTGTACCCCGATGATCCGTCCATGAAGAAGAAGACTTCGTGAGTGGACGTGTTATCTATCATCAGCCTGGTAACCGGTACGGGAAAGTCATCCTTCGGACATGCTTTGTTGAGGTCCCGAAAGTCCACGCAGATGCGCACCGTCCCATTTTTCTTCATCACTGGGACAATGTTGGCGATCCAGTCAGGGTATTGAACTTCTTGGATGAAGACGGAGTGGATTAGCTTCTTGACTTCGGCATTGATACACATTTCAAGTTCGAGCCGCATTCTCCTTGGTGCTTGTTTGACTGGCTTGACATACGAAGATATCGCCAATTTATGCACAGCTATTTCTGGATCTAGCCCCGGTATCTCGGAATAGTTCAACGCGGAGCAGTCTTTATACTGCATGAGCACGTCTTTTTGCCTAGCCACCTGCTCTTTAGACAGCAGCTCACTAACGAACGTTGGCCGCGGGTCGTTTGCCGTCCCCAAGTCAATTTTCCTTAGGTTGCCCGCAGTTGTATGTATTCCATCTTCCAATTCTTTTAGCGCCGGTCGAAACTCTAATATCAAATCATCTTCATCCTCATTTTCAAAGCATTAGGAGAGGTCATCCATGTTCTTGGGCATTTCTTTTTCTAAAAGCGCTATCACGTGACAGGTAAGAGATCGTTTCCAAAGCCGATGTTGATCTGGTTCTACTCCTGCTATATACGTTGCTTTTGGCACATGCCTTTGTGGTGGGGCTATCCTCCAACTGTTGGATAGAGCGAACCTGCCGAGTTGATATTGGTCTTCGACCTAGTTTTTAAAGGTGAAACAATCTTTAAGAGGGTGTCCAATCACTTGATGATAGGAGCAATAATCCGGGTGATGAACCTCGTTTGCTTAATCAGGGTGCCGAGACTCCGGGAGTGTCATCAGCTGGTGTTTTATGACAAGGTCAAAGATTCTCTTTGTCTTGTCTTGAGGGAAAGAGTATAGTCGACCCATCTTTTTCATAATAGACGGATTCGGGCTGACCCTTTCTCGATCACATGGTTTCTTGGATCTGCTTTGCCGTTTCTGAGAATTTTTCTCGTTCTTTAACTTCTTTTGCCTCCGCGTCGGGCCATTATCTTGTCTTGGGAATGCATGCGGGCTGACGGCGGAGGGCATTGTCATTCTCCGTAGCCTGTTGAAGGAGACGTTGCGTCTTGGATTTCTCGTAAATGGCCATTTCGCGGCTGTGGTCGTTCAGAACCTTTTGACTTGCTTCCCGTATTAGCTTGTCCATCCGTTCTTCAAACAACGGACTCGGCATTTTTATGGTAGGCTCGCGTTCTGGTTCAGCGTCAGCGTCTTTTAAAAGAGCATCCTCTTCTTGTCACGCCTCGCATCCTGGTGTACGGCGAAGGGGACGCGACGAGATCAGCTACGTATATACTTAGAAGTACATACGCTAAGCGTATCTAAACAATATAAAAGTAAATCATAAGAGACAAGAGATATAGAAATAACAACAACTTTATTAATAACATTCTTTTGTACAATGAATGAAAAATAAATACAACTGGAATGAAAAGCGATGCCTAAACAAAGGCATAACAGGAAATGAAAAATACTGAATAGAACAAGGTACAATGTCTAGAGCTCGGGGTCTTCGTGAAACTGATCCAAGTCTGCCGGGTCCAAAGCACCTAACGACATTCAAAGAAGAAAGAAATATAATGTCATCAGAGAACAGGTTGCTCGGTAAGTCCCAAAGATAAAGAAGAATTAGAAAGAATAGAATAAACGGTATCTTCTAAAGTTATATACTATTTATTGTAATGTTATATTAACGCTGTTGTTTGTAGCTTCGTACAGAAGAATGCCGGTGTATAAGAGAGGGGTTTCTATATGCTAGAGACCGGGGCAAACGAAAAATAGAGTACAAGGCTCCGTTAGAAGGCTCGGAACAACGGCAATTGGATTCATGTTAGGTATCTTAAGTCTGACCGTCTCGTGCCACTTTTAACATCTTCCGTACCAATCTACTTCTTAAACCCCGTAGTGTTTTGATTGTATTGTTGTATTGTATAAGTTGGATGACCGACCAAAACCATGATATCAGTAAACAGATTATAACTGCATAATCAGGTAAATGGAATAATGGAATAATGGATGTATATCCATGGTTTGATTTAGTCAAGTTGTATAGATTGTTAACTGGATTTTGGGATTCATGTGTTCGTATTGAGTTCGAATATTAAAGAATGTAGATTGACTTAAATCATATTCAAGTCAGAAGTAATCAGACTCAAACCCGAGTCAAACCAAAAGAAATGTAAGTCGAACTTCTATAATTTTTAGGGTCCTTATTATAATTTATAAAACTTGAGGGGGTTTTATGTAATAATACTTTTGTATAGTTTTCAAGATACACCCCAAGTATTTATTATTCGTCTTTATAGTTATAATGAGGGTAATTTTATATTGTGTTATTTCTAGTGAAAATATCCTAATTATATAAATAAAGGAATTTATCTGTAATTTTGGTTTATTTGAAATTCATGGTATTTTAATGTAACATTTAGTCTTGTGATTTTTAGGAAAAGGTCGAAACTTTATCTTATAATAAAATAGGTGTTTAAATGATAAATATACATATGTTTATACCAGAATAATTTTTATTAAATATTTTATTTTCCAAAAATCTCATTTTCCTTAAAAGTCGTATTTTAAACCTTTCGAGACCGAATGCTCCTTGCGGAGGTCTGAATCTCGCACTACTAAGCCCGAGGGTGCACGATAAACCGTACTATCCCTAACGAGTTTCCCAAAGGTGGGTTGTAGTGGTGCTTTGCAAAAATTTTATAAATACTAATCCTTTAGAAAACGGTTTTATAAAGATAAGGTATTTATTTGTAAAAGGTGTAAATTTTCGTATTTTAGATTCTAGGGTTTCCTAAGCCAACTAGCCTATTTCTAAATGGCCTAAAGGACAAGTCATTAGAAGCCTCAAATCGCCTCTTCACCGCCAATTGTGGCCAGGTAAGTACAAGTGAGGAAGGAGGGATCCGCTCACGAATCGTGAGGCGGGCCTTTTAAAATTACCTAAGCTCACTTGCCTAGCCTTAGACACCACAAAGTCAGATTTAGATAAACGATCGATGTCCACAACTTATTGTATTTTCCTATTAAAGATATTTTTTTAAGAATGTATCAACCTAAAACTTTTAGAAAAGGTTTTATAAAGAAAATGGTATTTTAATGTAAAATCTTGTTTTATCGTATTCTAATTTTTAAGGTAGCGTGTTATGATTGCATATGAGTGTGTGAGGAGGTAGGTCATTACCTCGTGATCTACTTTAAGGTATATCAATACTAAAGGGTTAAATGTGAAAACTAAACATTATGGTATTTAAGTGAAAGAATACGATATATTGCAAAAGCTATCATTGCATGTGTGAAAACTTGTTCAAATTAATTTTTAAGTGATTAGTCGTCAACATGATGATGTTTAAGCATTATGGAATTGGTGATAAGTGGGATTTTATTGAAAACCGAATCGGAAATCGGTTTGTTCCGATTTCCGTCGGGTTCATAAGTTCGTATTTTTTTATGAAGGAACAGAAAGGTAGAAAAGGGGACTTACGGGTTTGGACAATGCTAGAGAGTGAGAGGGAGGTAGAGGGTTTGCCGGTGCGTCGAATCGTCGTTGAGAGGTCCTAGCTCGATCACCGGAATTTCGCCGTCGATTTCGTCAGGCTTCACCTTTCGCTCGTTTTCTAACGTACCAAGTTCTCTTAGAATTTTGAGAGAGTGGACTTAGAAATTTAGGATGAGAGGTAGAAGGTATAGGGTGTTTATATAGGGTTAGACTAGGGTTAGGCTAGGGTTAGGGTTTTAATAAAAAAATATGAATATATATAAAAATCATTAAAATCATTAAAATTTCGGAGTAAAAGGGATTTATTGAGCTCTCTGTAACCGATCCAACCATTTAAAGTGTGCAGGGGGTGGACCAGGTCAAAGGGAAACTTTTCCGTGTTGACGACTCGGCTGTCCGGTCGAGTCCGGCCGGAGTCGGCCGGTCCGCCGACCAACTCGGCCAAGTCAGGCCGAGTCGACGGGCCGGGGGCTGGGGAAACTCCAGAGGGGATTTATGGTATTTTTATATTTTATTGTTCAGTTTATGTTTTGTGAGTTATGGCGTTTTGACTGTTGACTTCCAAAAGAATTTAAAACAAAATAAATACAAAAATAATGTGGGGCATGGGATTTGAACTCTGGTGGCTTAGTTCAGCAGTGCAAGGTATTACCAATGAGCTACAAACTCCTTCTTGTAATTATTGTGGGAAAATAAATAGTTAAAGTGGTAACAGCAATATTAAATACCCCAAGTATAATTTAATTTTTAAAACAATTTTATGTACACTAAAAATGGAGTTATTTAAAAACAAAATAATTACTTATATATATTGTGCTCAGGTTAAGATACTCTTTTATGGATTTTTAAAAATTTAAAAAAAAATTTGCATAGAAAAGTGTATAGGAAAATTAGGGTTGTTACATTCTACCCTCCTTAATAAAATTTCGTCCTCGAAATTTGAAAAAAGAAAGTATAACAGTTTCAAGGAAAATCTGGTGACTGTAGTATAGATAGTATATAAAAATGACAAAGTGATACAAGGGTGAAAAAGGCTTACCGGTGTTAGCTTGACCTACAGTCTTGGCTTCTACGGCTTCTAATGTGAATGCCTGTCGCCGTGGTACATTCCTTCTAGCTGGAGGCACATTCTGCCTTTGGGGCTTCTTTCTCTGCCCTCTAGGCATGTCCCTCATTGCTTGTTGAAATTGGCGAGTAGGCTGTGCAGGTGGTGGAGCAGGTAGTGCATAACGAAGTGCAGGAGCCTGGATAGCTGGCCGCTGTGGGTAGTTGGTGGGTGTGTGAGTTGGGTTGCTATTATAAGGACAGTTCCCAATACCGTGGTTGGATGCGCCACAAAATATACACAAGCCTTTTGCGTGCCTACAGTCCTTACACAAGTGTCCCTTTTTTCTGCAGTAGTAACATAAATCTAGACTTGACTGGTTATTGTTTTCTTCTGGTCTCCTGGGTTCAAACGATGGCCTTGGAGAGGCTCCTCCTGCCATTTGAGTGGCAGGGCATTTCAAACCGGCAGATTGAGGTCTGCCCCTTGCTTTTATCATCGCTTCATAACAGTAGGCAGCTTCCAAAGCATCCTCATGAGTCATAAATTTTCCCGTGGCTAGAGCAGCCTAAATCTCCGTATCCAGTCCTTGTTGAAAGCAACGGGCTCTGATCTCGTCCGTCGAAATCAAGTGTGCCGCGAATCGGCTTAACATGGTGAATTCAGCGTCGTACTCATCTACTGATTTGTCCCACATCGAACCCTGTTGTAGATGAATGAACTGCTGCTCCATGGCAAACTTGGAAGTCACAGGGAAGTATTTCGTGTCGAACTTCTCGCGAAAAGTCTTCCATTTAATAGGCTGTACCAGACGGCTTTCTTCCGCCTTCCACCAGTTGCGAGCATTATCCGTGAGCTGTAGTTTCACCACACGGACCCAAGCGATGTTTGGCACTTGAGCTGCGGCCAGATCGTCTTCGATACTTTGTGCCCATCCTTCAGCTTCAAGAGGGCTTCCTTACCAAAGAACTGCTTGGGGTGCAAAGCCCTGAATTGCTTTACCCCTGGTGCGTCGATCTCAGGACGGTTCAGGAGTTGTTGCTATCCTTCAAGAAGGTTGCGAATCGCCTCAAGTAACACTGTTTGCTCCGTGGGTGGTGCAGAAACAGCTGGTGCGAGAGGTAGTGCTGGAGGTGTGTTGTTGACGTTGGTGCTGGTGTTGTTCGGGGAATCCATAACCTTGAACAAAAATTTAGGTCAGGACAGATTCAAATACATGAAATGATAAGATTCAAGGAATAGAAATTTGTAATATTCAAGAAACATGAATTGTAAAGAATGTTTTAGTTACTGGTTCTTGTGTTATATTGATTAGGTTATTCACGCAGACCAGAACTGCATGATAGGGATTCATACAGCTCTGACCTGCATGGGCCACCAACAAAACCTGTCACGCCCCACTTCCCGGTGTACGGCGAAGGGGACGCGACGAGGTCCGCTACGTATATACTTAGAAGTACATACGCTAAGCGTATCTAAACAATATAAAAATAAATCACAAGAGACAAGAGATATAGAAATAACAGCAACTTTATTAATAACATTCTTTTGTACAATACATGAGAAGTAAATACAACTGGAATGAAAAGCGATGCCTAAACAATGGCATAACAGGAAATGAAAAATACTGAACAGAACAAGGTACAATGGCTAGAGCTCGGGGTCTTCGTGAAACTGATCCAAGTCCTCACCGGTGGGCTCCATCTCTGCCGGGTCCAAAACACCTGACGACATTCAAAGAAGAAAGAAATAAAATGTCGTCAGCAAATAGGTCACTCGGTAAGTCCCAAAGATAAAGAAGAATTAGAAAAGATAGAATAAGAGGTATCTTCTAAAGTTGTATACTATTTGTTGTAATATTGTATTAACGTTGTTGTTTGTAGCTTGGTACTGAAGAATGCCAGTGTATACGAGAGGGGTCTCTATATGCTAGAGAACAGGGCAAACGGAAAATAGAGTACAAGGCTTCGTTAGAAAGCCCGGAACAACGGCAATTGGATTCATGTTAGGTATCTTAAGTCCGACCATCTCGTGCCACTTTTAACATCTTCCGTACCAATCTACCCCTTAAACCCCGTAGTGTTTTGATTGTATTGTTGTATTGTTTAAGTTAGATGACCGACCAAAACCATGATATCAGTAAACAGATTGTAACTGCATAATCAGGTAAATGGAATAACGGAATAATAGATGTATATCCATGGTTTGATTCAGTCAAGTTGTATAGATTGTTAACTGGATTCTGGGATTCATGTGTTTGTATTGAGTTGGAATATTAAAAAATGTAGATTGACTTGAATCATATTCAAGTCAGAAGTAATCAGACTCAAATCCGAGTCAAACCAAAAGAAATGTAAGTCGAAGTTCTATAATTGTTAGGGTCCTTATTGTAATTTATAAAACTTAAGGGGGTTTTATGTAAAAATACTTTTGTATAGTTTTCAAGATACACCCCAAGTATTTATTATTCGTTTTTATAGTTATAATGAGTGTAATTTTATTTTGTGTTATTTCTAGTGAAAATATCCTAATTACATAAATAAAGGTATTTATTTGTAATTTTGGTTTATTTGAAATTCATGGTATTTTAATGTAACATTTAGTCTTGTGATTTTTAGGAAAAAGTGGAAACTTTATCTTATAATAAAATATGTGTTTAAATGATAAATATATATATGTTTATACCAGAATAATTTTTATTAAATATTTTATTTTCCAAAAATCTCAATTTTCTTAAATGTCGTATTTTAAACCTTTCGAGACCGAATGCTCCTTGCGGAGGTCTGAATCTCGCACTACTAAGCCCGAGGGTGCACGACAAACCGTACTATCCCTGACGATTTCCCCAAAGGTGGGTTGTAGTGGCGCTTTGCAAAGATTTCATAAATAGTAATCCTTTAGAAAACGGTTTTATAAAGATAAGGTATTTATTTGTAAAACGTGTAAATTTTCGTATTTTAGATTATAGGGTTTCCTAAGCCAACTAGCCTATTTCTAAATGGCCTAAACAACAAGTCATTAGAAACCTCAAATCGCCTCTTCACCGCCAATTGTGGCCAGGTAAGTATAAGTGAGGAAGGAGGGATCCGCTCACGAATTGTGAGGCGGGTCTTTTAAAGTTATCTAAGCTCACTTGTCTAGCCTTAGACACCACAAAGTCAGGTTTAGATAAACGATCGATGTTCACAACTTATCGTATTTTCCTATTAAAAATATTGTTTTAAGAATGTATCAACCTAAAACTTTTAGAAAAGGTTTTATAAAGAAAATGGTATTTTAATGTAAAATTTTGTTTTATCGTATTCTAATTTTCAAGGTAGCGTGTTATGATTGCATATGAGTGTGTAAGGAGGTAGGTCATTACCTTGTGATCTATTTTAAGGTATAACAATATTAAAGGGTTAAATGTGAAAACTAAATATTATGGTATTTAAGTGAAAAAATACGATATATTGCAAAAGCTATTATTTCATGTGTGAAAACTTGTTCAAATTAATTGTTAAGTGATTAGTCGTCAACATGATGATGTTTAAGCATTATGGAATTGGTGATAATGAGATTTTATAGAAAACCGAATCGGAAATCGGTTTGTTCCAATTTCCGTCGGGTTTATAAGTTCGTATTTTTTTATGAAGGAAAAGAAAGGTAGAAAAGGAGGACTTACGGGTTTGGACAACGCTAGAGAGTGAGAGAGAGGTAGAGGGTTTGCCGGTGCGTCGAATCGTCGTTGAGAGGTCCTAGCACGATCACCGAAATTTCGCCGTCGATTTCGTCAGCGCTTCACCTTTCGCTCGTTTTCTAACGTACCAAGTTCTCTTGGAATTTTGAGAGAGTGGACTTAGAAATTTAGGATAAGAGGTAGAGGGTATGGGGTGTTTATATAGGGTTAGGCTAGGGTTAGGGTTTTAATAAAAAAATATAAATATATATAAAAATCATTAAAATCATTAAAATTTTGGAGTAAAAGGGATTTATTGGGCTCTCTGTAACCGATCCGACCATTTAATATGTGCACGGGGTGGACCAGGTCAAGGGGAAAATTTTCCGTGTTGACGACTCGGCCGTTCGGCCGGCGGCGCCGGCCTGAGTCGGAGGGTCGGAGGCTGGGGGAACTCCAGAGGGGATTTATGGTATTTTTAGATTTTATTGTTCAGTTTAAGTTTTGTGAGTTATGGCGTTTTGACTGTTGACTTCCAAAAGAATTTAAAACAAAATAAATACAAAAATAATGTGGGGCATGGGATTTGAACTCTGGTGGTTTGGTTCAGCAGTGCAAGGTATTACCAATTAGCTACAAGCTCCTTCTTGTAATTATTGTGGGAAAATAAATACTTAAAATGGTAACAGCAACATTAAATACCCCAAATATACTTTAATTTTTAAAACAATTTTATGTACACTAAAGGAGTTATTTTAAGAAAATAATTACTTATATATATATTGTGCTCAGGTTGAAATACTCCTTTATGGATTTTTAAAAAATTTAAAAAAAAATTTGCATAGAAAAGTGTATAGGAAAATTAGGGTTGTTACACTTCTTCATCAAGGTCCTTTATGACATGGTAGCTATGGAACTGCTCCCGTTTCTTGGACTGGACATATCCAAGCCCGATCATTTCCATTTTTCCGTTGGGCAATTTTTGCTGAGTTCCGGGGACGTTCCAGATCCTGTTGTAGAATTGGGCCTGTCGCGCGGTTTTCTTAAAGGGTACGCCTTAGCATCTCAATAACCTTTTCAATCCTTCTGCGTAGTATCCGGGCAGACGGATTGGTTGGAGCCCGTCGAGCGCAAAATCGGCACCATCCCAGACTTCTCTTTCGACTTTAGTCTCCGTAGATTGGTAGAATAGGATCGTCTTTTCAGCTCTTCACTAGGGAGGGACGTATAATGTCCGTAGCTCTTGCACACTATATGTCTCAAGCGCATCAAGCTCTCAGTAGTGCTGCCGCGGAACCATGACGATCTACAAACTCTGATCATCTCCAGTGAGGGCCTGCACTGATGGATGGACCGAGAACACTGCGTTGAGTTCGTCTTCAGAGTCACTTCCAAAAACCAGAATAGGGGTAGATGGTCTCTGCTTGCTGCATTAGGGCGGCCCCGAATAGATTATCTCTTCTTCCTCCTCGGTATCTCTCCCGAAAACCGAAATAGTGGTGATAGCTTTTTGCTTATTCTTTGGTTTATGGCATCTTTCCTTGTTTTCAAAGTCTGGCAGGAAATACTTAGCATCCTCGTATTTGCGGAGTTCATTCACAGAGAATGGGTTTAGCCCCCCATTACGGTGTACTCGAGACCATCTTTGAAATACTTCATACACTAATGCTGTGTAAAAGGGATGATGTTGTACTCGTATAACCAAGGCTTGCCGAGCAAGGCGTTGTAGCAGGTCTTGGAGTCAATGACATGAAATTTGATGTCAGTGATGAATAGCCCAAAGCATAACGTCAGTATTACAGACCCGAGTATCCGTGATGACTGGGAGTAGAACCCGGAGATGGTGATTTTATCCCGAGTGAGGTGCCGGACGCTCATGCAGATTTTTTTTAGTACCCTCACATTCAGGAGATTGACAGAGGACCTATTGTCAACTAAGATCTTCCTTATCTTGATGTCATGGCAGTACCCAGTGACATACAGGGGACGGTTATGCTTGCACATTCCGAGGAGGAGATCTTCATTGCCGAAAGTGATGTCATCTTTTTGCACTTCTTCTAGCTCGTTCTTAATCTTTTCTTCGGCAAGGATAGCTTGAAATTAGTCAGGCTCTTGTAGTATCTTGATCATAGAATCTCGCACATCTTTAGATAGCAGAAGGGCATCCAAAATGCATAGCTGCGAGGGTATCTTCCTCAGGTGTGCCAGAACATTGTAATCCACCTTGTTTTTCCTGGGCGGGTCCTTGGCTGCCAGCTCTTAGACGATTCGATCATTGAGGGCGATATTCTCAGGGACTTTTTCCTTCCCCTTATCTTTTTTGTTCGATCCCTTGTTTGTAGGTCCGAGATTCTTTTCGGGTAACGTACGGTTGCACAGCTGAATATTCTCACAGTTCTTCATCTCTTCCTCTTTTCCCGAGGTGGATTCTTTGAAGAGAGGGCCGAGGGCTATTTCTTCATCAGAATCTCTTCCGAAGGTGAGAACTTGCGATCCCCGGAATCAACCATGTGAAAGTTGCCGGCAGTTCTTTTGTGCTCATCTGTCATGCTTCTCTGCTCCCGACGAGCCTTGCGCTTCGATCGCTTAAAGTGTTGTCGGTGAGCAACATATCCCTGCCACCAGTTTTTAAAGGCGTTTCACTCTTCGGTAGGGTGTGTGACCCTTTGATGGTATAAAAAATAGTGAGGATGTACATCCGCTTCGTCAAGGCGTATACCGGCAGGAGTATTTCCTTTGAAAGGTGGCAGCTTCATTCCCATTGATAGGGCTTTAGCGAACCATTTCCTTGCCTTAAGCTTGCTTTTGTCTACGGCGGGCGTGCTTCTATCTGGTTGGAGCACTCTGCGACTCATCTCCACCATGACTTCTTCAGCTTGATGCCGACGCCTGGCTCTTTCGAATATGGCTATTTCACGCTCTTGATCAGCTTTGCTCTTTTGGTGGGCTCCGTTCAGTAGCATGTCGATCATCTCGTATGACGGTTCCAAAGATTTTGGCACCAATCCTACCCCCAGTTCCGCTTTGTTATCTTTTAACGCCGAGTGAGCTTCTTCGTTATTTAGCGACGAATGAGAGATCATGTGGCAACTTGCCACATGATCTTCGGGTTCCTATGACGAGTCGTCTCCCTCATCATTGTCGTTATCTCTACTTTCAAGGATATGGTTAAGAAACTCTTAGAGCGTGACTGGGGTTCGCGCCTTCTGGTTGTATTCTTCCAGCGCCGTCAATGTGTTTTTGCAGATCTATACGATTGTCATCAGACTGAGCGGGCTTTTTGGTCTTCTTTTTCTTCCTTGAAGACTTCGCCGGCTGGGCCTGGATATTTTGCTCATCGTTGCCAGCCCCCAATGTTCGTCGCGGTTTTAGCATCCCCTCAATAATTTCTGACTCTAGCCGGCTTCTCCACCTGATTACCGAGCATGTTTGAAGATCTTTCAGCATTCTTTTAGTTTTTGCCAAAAGAACTACTTCTTATGGAGCTTCCTCTATGAATGAGCATGATGCCCCCGACGTGTCCATCTTTTTCGGAGCATGTGGTTGTGGTGGGTTTACCCTCCAGTTTTTAGACAGTGCGAATTTTCCCTGCTGGTACTGGTCCTCAATCCAGCTTTTGAAGACGAAGCAATCTTCGATTGGATGGCTCAACATTCGATGGTAGGGCCAATAGTTAGGATTGTTGACGTCACCGGGCTGCAGTGAGCACTTCGGATCCGGCAAGGTGATGAGCCTGTTGCACACCGCTAGTTCGAACAGTCTCCTTGTTTTATCCCGGGGAAACGAGTAAGGACATCTCAACTTCTCGTCGAAGAATCGCAGTTTGTTGCCTTGGCGAGTAGCTGGTTTCGGATCACTCGACTGCTGTCGAGCGTTGGCGACGAATGTCGCTTTCCTTTTGCCTTTTTCATTTCGAAGCTCCGTTTTCGAGGAGGGCGGTCTATGGCCCATCTGGTCCATTTAGGCCGGCTTATCGATCAAGGCCTGGAAGGTGGTCGGCTTAAAAAACATCATAAACTGGGATATAGTTGTTTGCGGATCCAGGGTCCCTACGAACATGCTCACGGCAGGAGCTTCTTCTATGCGTTGCTTGCATCTCGACCATAGATTTCGCCACTGGATTGCATACTGCACCAATATCTCTCCTGACTTTACCCTGGCATTGATTAATGTCGTGATTGGGGTGCATTTGCTGGCGCTTGCAAAACGCTGGGTAAATAACTGCTCCATTACCGTAAATATTTTTACGGAGTCATTCGAAAGCTCCGAGTACCATTCAAAAGATGTCTCCACTAAGCTGCCGATGAACTGGCGAACTAGCAGTTTGTCATCACCTCCAGTATTGCCGCAAAGAGCCCTGAACTGAGCGACGTGCTGGTGGGGATTGCCTGTCCCCTTATACATGTGAAATTTAGGGATCGTATATCCCGGCGGGTACTTAATTTGATCGTACCAGCCTGGATATGGTCACCGAGTTCTGATGACTTGTCCTGCCATTTCGTTTGCCTAATAAGCTCATATTGGTTAAGCTATATAGTCATCAAGCGCAGCTTTCGAGATTGTCTCCTCCCTGACCACCGATAAAGTTCGAGGAGGGTTCGATGTCTCCCCTCTGTCGTCTTCAATGACTACTGGAGGGTCTTCAGCTGGAGGATCCGGTTGGATCATCGTGCCTACCATATCTTGGAACAAGATCGCCATTAGTTTTATATTAGCCGCTTGTTCCGCGGCCTCTTTATCTTTTCTCTCGAGCATCTTTCGTAGGAACTCGGCGTCGGTTTCTTGCTCCTGGCATTGATCCGACGATAGTTCTGGGCTTTCTTTCTGCCCAGTAAGTGTGGCCATTTGTGTCAGCATCTTCTGAAGCGTTTGTTGCTGCTCCTGAGTTACAGACCGTGTGAGCTGTCTATGAACTGTAGAAGCACGGCTTTCCTCTTTTCCAGACACCATGTAGACGGTGTGCACTACCATGCCTCCAGATTTGGGGCGTTTGGATTCAACACCTTTGAGATTTGTCGTGGACACGGGGATCTTCTCCGGCCTTCTCCTTTTATGAATGGTCGAAGTTGAGGGGGTTGTTGCAGCCGATGCTTTCCATTGTACGACGGCGGTGAGATAGTCCTCCTCTTGACGAACCTTCATTTTCTTCTGTCGGTGGGAGTAGTCTTTGTCGATTACAGAGTCTTGGACTCTTCGCTAGACCCTGTGGATTTTGGAGGACAGCCGCTGCGAAAGCTGCTCCGGCTTCGCCTTAATAACATTTTCAGCGGGTGGAGGAGACCTTTTTAGTATGGCAATTGGAGAGTTCTTGCGCACCCTCCTGAGCGGTTCAAAGCTGTTCCTAGTTGGAACAGCAGCATCAATTTCCACCATTGGAACTGGTGGAGTCAGTCCAGAGGGAAAGCTTCCCCTATTTTTCCTCACTTAGCGCCAGTGGTGACATCGAGCATGTCTTGCAGATGGGAATGGCTCAGCTACGGAAGTGGCTTGGTTATGCCCCCTGTTTTGGTGAAGGGCTGTTGTTGGCGCCAACCTATCAAAGACTGACGTCCATTGAGAGGGAACGGTCAATCTTGCAATAGCTGGCTTTTGGGCAGAGGAAGCATTTTTAATGACTTCGTCCGTCGGAGTTGGAATGGCTATCCGCTTCGGGATAACTCCTTCAGGTATTGCAGGCTTCTTTATGGGCCCACTTAGGCATATCCTATTAAAGACTGATACAGTAGACTTAGAACTGGACGACCCGTTGAGAGGGGCCGTGGTTGTTGTAAGCTGATCGAAGACCGACTTTTTTGGAGCTTCTTATGACGGCATTGGAGCGTTGAAGCCCATTGGCAGGAGCATGGTCCCGAAGAACAATCCACTGGTAGCGTGAGTCACATGTTCCACTGGCATGGCAACGTTGGGGGCCGCTTGGGGCCATAGGCCACTCCTCCAGCGAGAACGGAGTAGGAGTTGCTGTTGCAGTTAGTGCAGTTGGAGTCCATTGCCCTTCTTTTCTCTGCATGGGAGCAAGACACCAAATCTTAGTATCTCGAATCCGCAGGCAACCATAGCAGACCACGATTTGTTAGCGAAACACGACACACGAAGTGTGGAGTGGAAAGAGGAAAATGTCCCACCGGGAGTGCCAGAATCTGTTTACCGCCGAAAGACGCGACCAGGACGTTTAGGACATCTGGCTTGAATATGGGGGTAGATGCCGTTTGGTTTTATCCGTCCATCTCTTCGAAGATTCCAAGTTGATTTATGGCACCATGTATCGAAGGTTTAAACGGATGCGGCCGTTGTAGCAAATTTCGTCAGATTCCCCCTTGTTTGTGAGGGTTTTTTTTTTATTGTGGGGACGCTCTTCCCTGCAGGCGAAAGCCCCTGCAGTTAATTACGTTACCGCATCGCGGTAACCACTTTCTCCTGCTCCAGAAGGTCACATCGTTTCGTGTGTGTTTGTTTTGTTTTTTGTTGCCCGTGGATTGTATTTATGTTGTCGCCCATAGGACGGGGATTAGTCCAAATCCGTATTTTCTTAGATTTGGGTTTGGGTTTGATTTAAAGCTCGTTAACTTCTTTTGAGATTAAGATCAACTTAAATATTTCTTAAGGATACGTTAGTCTAATTTTTGGACTAGGATCCACTCGACAGGATTTGGGGATCGTTTAGATCCAACGAAAGAGTATTTGGACTCTATCGTTTTAGTTTAAGGATATTGCAGTCCATTAGGTTTAAGGACATCATATTCCATGGGTTTAAAGACCTCATAGTCCATAAAGTTTAAAGACATCATAGTCTGTATGGTTTAAAGACATCGTAGTCTGTATGGTTTAAAGACATCATAGTCTGGTTTAAAGACATCATAGTCTGTAAGGTTTTGGTTTAACCGTATGGGGATGCACCAAAAGTTATTGGTTATTAGGACCCTCCATTTCTCTGAAGACGTTGAAGAATTACAACGACATGTATCAGAGGTATGAAGAGATGTACCCTTGAACCAATGTTGGTTGGGAGATCTATAGTCAGGTTTAGGTCTAAGACCAATTAAAAATATTGTGAGCATATGGGCTCGGTTAAGCTGAATTAGGAACATGTGGCCAACTTGGGCTCAGCCCACTCAGTTTTGAATAAAATGTTGGACATTTGTTTAGGCTCAGTCCCTTTTTATTCAACAATGCTGAGCATTGATTTGGATTCTGACACCCCTTTTTCTTTTTGTCTTTTATTGAGTGTTGGACACTTTTTATGGCACTGGGGCTTTATTTATAGAGTGCTTTGTAATTCCTTACCGTCTACGTGAGGAGCACGTGGAGCGCTTGGCGCTGAGCGCCAAACTTGGAGCGCTAAGGCGCTTCTTATAAAATAGCGCCCACGTGAAAGGCACGTGGAGCGCTTGGCGCTGAGCGCCAAACTTGGAGCGCTAATGCACTTCCTATATAATAGCGCCTACGTGAGGAGCACGTGGAGAGTTTGGCGCTGAGCACCAGACTTGGAGCGCTAAGGCGCTTCTTTTAAAATAGCGTCCACGTGAGGAGCGCGTGGAGCGCTGGGCGCTGCGCGCCAGACTTATAGCGCTAAGGCGCTTCTTTTAAAATTGGAAGCTTTGATCAGTCCTGCGCTCTGAGAATTAAATTATCAGTTTATAAGAGACTTTGTCTCATGGATTTAAGAACTAAGTTTTTCTTTTTTTTTTTTGATGAGATGCTGGGATCTCTTTTACTTTTGTGAAAGACTTTGTCTTATAGATCTGTGATCTGAAAAAGAACTAAGTTCTTCTGATGTGAGAATTAAACTCTCAAATATGAAGGAGATGCCATGATCTCTCCTCTTGCTATTTACCTTGATAAGAAATTGCTCTCGTCTTCGAAGTTTCTTGAAGTTTATAGGGGGTTCCTCTGTACAAGACTTGAAATCTTAGGTCCTTTATATAGGGGAGGCTGATTTGTTAAATCGGTTAAGGAAATCTCTCATTCAGAGATTTCTAATTGATTTGGGGATATTTCCCACCATTGGATCTTTGATCCAAGAACTTCTGTTTTACAGAAAATATTTTTTTGTTATTAGCAAGATTGCGAAAATATTTTCCCATATAGAACTTATTTTGTATCTTGGTGATTTTTAATCACTATTGGATCTTTGATCCAACGGTGCTCTGATTTACAGAGCACAATCATTCTTGTTTGGAAAGATTTGAGGAGTATTTCCAAAACAGAATTTAATTCTGTAATTTGATGATTTTATCATCTTCGTTGGATCTTTGATCCAAGTGTGGAGAACATTTAGTTCTAGCGCTGGCACTTTCGTGCTTTGCACGTGAGGTGCTGCCTTAAAGTCTTTGACTCTTGGCACTGGCGCTTTTGGCGCTGGCGCTCTCGTGCTTTACACGTGAGGCGCTTCCTCAGACTCTTTGACTCTTAGCGCTGGCGCTCTTGGAGCTAGCGCTCTCGTGCTTTGCACGTGAGGCGCTGCCTCAGAATCTTTGACTCTTGGCGCTGGCGCTCTCGTGCTTTGCACGTGAGGCGCTGCCTCAGTTCAAATTTCAAATTTTGAACAGAGCTTTGCACTTTTATTGGGGGAAACAGGGATATTGTTATGTTGCCCGACCTATACTCTTTTAAAAACTAACGATACGTTTTCTACTTTTAAATGGCAATATTAAAGAAGTACTACAATTTCAAATGAATATTTGTCTCGAAAACACTGTAGCCTCATTATTTGAAATTCGTTCTATTTTAAACTATAACGGTATAGCTCATAAAAGTTAGCCACGTTGAACGATTATTTACGTTACGATTAGGATAACCTTTTTATATGCTCGCGTTTCGATTACCTATTATATATGCTAGTTGTGCTATTATTCTTATACGAACACATTGATAGAACACCGCACAACTATCAATGATTGTTATACTGCATAAATCATAGACGCGCATATTACACTACACCTCATCGGTACTGCCATTACAATGTAGGATTTCCACGCTTGATAGCGATAATGTTACTATATGAATGCGATGATGAACATATCCATATGATAGTGATGTTTGAACACCTCTGATAGAATACTTCCACAAATACTAATGATTAATATGTTGCATGAGCACAGACGCGTATGCTACACGACACATCATAAGTATTGCCATGACAGAGTAGGACTGCCATGTTACTTGTGTTCTAAATATCCATGATTGCTGTGATGATACCGATAATGATTTTGATATATGAACACCATCGTTATGGATACTCATATATATTTATTGCCAATGTGGCAAAGATAATATATGTGTTATGTTTTTATGAACTCGAAATATATTATATATGTGTTATTCGAAACTTGTTGTTTTCTATGAATTTGAGAAGCCGCGGTGGGATTTATAAAACTTGTGAACGTTTTTAAATATGGTCTTCTCGTGATACAATAATTTAGCATCCACCATAAGTTTTGGTTTTTATGATGAGATATTCGAATCGAGAGAAGGGTTAACCGATTACGGGTACATAGTGGACTCGATACGACACCAAGGGGTAGGAAAACCGTAGGGAGGTACGAGAAGCCTAGCAAGGTGGATCGATACTGGAGTGAGTATTAGAGCGTGGCGGATATCCGGGAGAAACTGACCGTGGCTGTTGATATCAAGAAAGGACCGATCTGACAAGACGGTGCCTATGATATCTGGATTTACATGTCGGTGATAGGAACAAGATTTATGAGATTTAGAGTGTCGATATTGGACACTCATATGTTGATGGTTGCGCGATCCGTCGGGATACGCTGTTATAGATTATGCTATATAGTAGCCGAACAGGACCGATCCATAAGACAGTCCCTGAATACTATTTTCACATTTCGATGTACATTAAAATGGTTTCTATATGAGCTATATTCTCACTATTTTAACGTGTCTTGGAGGACACAAGAAACTTTTAAACGGAAACCCTCTTAAAAGTCATTTCTAAAAGCGAAACGTATACTTTAAACAAAACGCATATGATACTTCATAAAACTATGTCTGCTACTTGTGCTGTGATATATGTATCATACGTCTATTTTGAATGGTTTTACATAAAATTTTTGGCTATTTTATAGGGTAATACAAGGATGTGTATGTGTGTGTGTATTTCCATGTTTATGTGATTGATATTGATATGCTTATAATACTTGTCTATGATACATATTTTAGTTCAGGATATGATAGTACTATAATTTATGATCTTGGTAAATCGTTATGCATTTCGATTTCTACCTTGCGATATACTTTTATTAACTGAGTTGGCGACTCACCCCTATTGTGCCCCAATTTCTTACAGGATTGAGCGCTCAGATCAGAAGCAACTTACTGGCACGTTTCTTCTTTGGTGATTGTATTGGTAGGTGGGTTATATGTTGGATCATAACCACCCGTTATATATATATTCTTTTTTATCTAGTTAAAAACTTCATAGACTTAAACTTGTATATTTGTGGATTTAGAAGCGAGACTTAGATATTGTGTGTTTTGGGCATCGTGCTCATTTGGAGTCGACTTTATATTGTTGTTGGTTATATTTCTCTTTCTATTTCTTCACCTTAGGCATCGTATATTTTCTACATGGTTGCTCCGCCGTTTGGGCGTGGAAGCCATCTCTCATTGGGGATAATTTATATATATTATGTCTTGTATGTGATTTTATTCAAAATTTACAAAGGAGCTTCTGCTTGTACGTGTTTCAAACAAATTTACTTATATTTTAAAAATAAACTTGATTCCATTTAATAACTCTTTCTAAAACTTCACCTCCATTATTTTCTTAAAAAAGTATAGATTCCGGGTTTTTGGCTTACTTGGATCACATTGATATCTTTAAACGTCACGCAATCTAAATGCCAGTCACGTACCGCTTTCGGGTCGTGACACCAGCAACTCCCATTCTCAATATTTTATTTTTATTGATTTTAAATACTTTAATTATAAACTAAACTATTTTTAAGTAAAAAAATAAATAAAAACCGTTAAAAGTTAACAGGGTTGGCAGAACATTCAAAGAATATTCTCTTTTTGGATGGCAGGGATTTTTTGTGGAACTTAAAAGAATGGGGAGTTTTTTTGTAATTAGCTAAAATAGAGGTTCTTTTTGTACATAGCTAGCTTTTGGGGAGCCTTTCTGTAAAATGCGGGAAACCCACCTCACTTTTGCTTTAAAAGCGGAAACCGCCCTAAACTTGAAAAGTCTGCACCTTACCATGAAAAAGTTAACACCATTAGTTATTTTTCTATATATTTCTCATAATGCCCCCAAGTCTTTCTTCTTTAATTTTTTTCCTTTTTCTTCTATAAATTTTTTTTTTCTATCCAAACTTTTTTTTATCTCATTTCTTTCTCAAAATCTCTAATTCGAAACATAGACAGCATTTTCTTTGCTCCAAAGAGTGAGCAAAAATTCAAGAGAGTAGGGATTTGAAAAAATTGAAGGAAAAAAAGAGAATATTATATTAGTCGATTAAATTTGACATTTTTTGCATAAAATAAGCTTATGGATGGAAAAGTTAACATCGTTAGAGTTTTTCGGTAAAGTGTATGTTTTTCAAATTTAGGAGTGTTTCTCGCTTCTCAAGCAAAAGTGAGAAGGGTTTCTCGCATTTTAACCAAACATCAATATCACGTCTCCATTTTTCATTGATATTTATATATTTTTGGTAACATGTCAGGCCTTGAAAGCTAAGACAACGACCGCTCTTCCAAACTATCATTCTGATTATAATACTATAAAGTTGGATCAATGGAGGGAATCTCTTGCAAAATGCGAATATTTTTCCAAAACACTCACCTAAGAGAATCTTTTGCAAAAGAGAATTTTTATCCCCGAAACACTATTTTTTCCCTATTCCTTATGCTCTTGCCCTTTTATTTTATTATTTTTCCTACCAATTTCCAAAGTGTCCATGTGAGCCCAAGAAAAAATGTTTGAGGCCCAAAAAGGATAAAAGTACTTGTGGATTTTCTCTAAGTATTTGGTTTTAATTTTTATTACTTTGTTTTTTTATTTCCTTAATTTAACCTTAAATCATATGCTAATCAATGATTTGGTGTTGATTTAGAAAGAAATTCTGGTGTTTTAATCTTTTTTTTCCAAGAGAACCATTAGTATTTTTTATCTTCATACATATTTTATTTAAAATAATATATACTAGAATAAAATATGTTTACTAGATAATTCACTCTTTACATTTAATTATAAAAACTGTAGTTGCTTTAAAGTTTGTACTCATATTTTATTATTTAAATAATTATCAATGCTCCTTCAAAAAGGAAAAAAATTATCAATATTTGAAATATCATACTTAAAAAAAAACCCCAATCATAATATAGTATTTTTAAATGGAACTAATACTAATTTTCTATGTTTTTAAAATGGGTATTGATTTCTTCTTAACAAAATAAATGTATATTAATTTTCTATTTTCTTTTTCGATTTTTTTCAGAAATATCTTAAATTATTTTGACCCCACGCCACTACTACAATAATGGGTTTCCCCTACGGATTTAGCTGTAGGAAAAAACCACTGCCCCTACGGATGTATCCGCAGAGACATAAAATTCTCCCGTAGGTGCAAAGGCCACAGGTGCAAGTTTTCGTCCTGAACATATCCCTACGGAGTAATAATTGCCCCTACGCCTTACTTCGTAGGGACATTTAGCCCTACGGAGTACTCCATTGAGACATAATTTTTATTTAATTTATTAGTTTATAAAATAAAATACTTGCCCCTACGGATTTATCCGTTAGGCCTGATAGAATCCCCTACGGATGTATCCGCAGGGCCTGATAAATGCCCCTGCGGATTAATTCGTAGGGGCAAGTTTTAACCATGTTACTGAGTCCATCGGGACAAAATATCAGGTATCCTGATTTTTTGTTCCTACAGCGAACTGTGTGGGGGCAAACATTGCATCTATAGATTAATCCGTAGGGGCAACAGATAGCTCTACAGATTAATCCGTAAGGACAAATTATCATGGGTTTTTTTATAAAAAAATGGGCTTCTTGTTTTTTCCCCACCCGGTGCACAATAATATATAGATCATATAACCAAATATAGAAATATTCATAATCAATATCTCACGCATAATATATAAAAGAAATAAACAAACAAAATACGATATTAATCTAAATCATCGTGAACAAGCAAACAACCACCAATATCGTCCAAAATATATACAATATGTATCAGATAAGTACATACATCCTCAAAATATATATAAAAAAAAAGCTACCCTAGCTCGGTCCAGCTCCCCCACCTCTGATAACTGCCGTAATCTGGCTCATCTGCTTCTCGGTTCAGCCTTTAGTCGTCAAAAACTTGACTAATGAAGGAGCATACTGTGCGGGAGTCTGAGCGGGCTGTGGAGCTGCAGGAGTGGTCTGTGCAACCGCAGCCGAGATAGTGGCTTGCGGAGCCGCAGCCGAAAGAGATGCATGTGGAGACGCGACCGAAGTAGCATGTCGCATCTGTTAAATTTTGTGTGTAATAAATGAGTAAGAACGGTGTATTAGATTTTAGTTGAACTCGTATCATTATCAGTTATTGCGAAACCCCAAGCTAAGAATACTTAGGGACTTATGGCTCATTTGGGTATCTAGTTTGGAAAACCGTAGTTTATTTTAGTTAGATAGTTTTATGTGGGTATGATTAATCAAAGCTAAGTCTACAACCAAATAAGCTCAAGCTACTAATATTGCATATGTTACTATCTATAATGTGATATAATATTTTATTATTAAGTAGTATATATACCAACATCTCCTTCAACTCCTCGACGGTGGTTTTCAAGGTGGCAACATCATGCTCCAGACGTCGTTCACGGGGCCTTCAACTCCTCGACGGTGGTTTTCAAGGTGGCAACATCATGCTCCAGACGTCGTTCACGGGGGGGGGGGGGGGGGGTAGGAGAAGTAACCGCCGAAGTGGAGGCCAACCTCATATGGGCCCTGCCAGGACCCAGTCCCCGGTCTCTCTCCTAACCTCCGTGGTACCCTCCGTGTGCAGCGTCTAGGACCAGGGTCAGTAGCATTGGATCGGTCTGTCCACTAAAATCGATCCCCAATACCTCCGCCTGCTCTACCACCCGCTCCATCACCCACATTAATCATTAAAATATAAGTATATCATTTAAATTTGAACTTTTCAAAACTAAAATTTCATTCGAATTAGAATAAATATTAACACTTACGCAATACTCCTGGGTAGCGGTGTCGGGGAATCGAAGCTTGCCCGTGACGGGATCTGTCGAGGTGCAGTGGACGACAAGATACGCGGTTAGCACGCTCGGTGTACCATCCTGCGCTAGGCTTTGAGCTCTCTGCAATTCGCAAAAAATTTACTTAAATTATAAACTAACTCCTAATATTAAATTATATCAAAATAGATCTATTATAATTTACCGATGCCTCCATGGCACGAGTAATGTTCCTCAAGCCACCTGTATAAGTGGGGCGACCCCTCTTCGCCGACTTCCTATTCTCCTTATTTTGATTGGCATGTTTCTGCACAACACATTCAGATTTAGTTTTCTAATTAAGAACACAAAAAATAAAATTATATACTAAAAAATGAATTACATTTAAATTACAAACTTGTTTGCGTTGAAAGTCGAAATATTGGCACAAGAGAGATCATATATCTACGTCAACTCTCGCAAAGACCGGAGTATGTAGGAGAGCCGCTCTCTCTGCCTTGGGGGTCTCCATCCATAGGAAATAGCAGTCGCCCTTCAGCTCGTTCCTATTGTATCGGATCTTCGATTGCATGTTCTTCATCAGGTCGTGATACAGAGCATGAAGATTGAGCACTCTTTCAGGGTGATCAGGGTCGAATATAGGCTGAAAGTCATAATCCAACCGCAAATACAAAAAAATAATGTATTTAAATTTCAAGTGTTAAATAATAATAAATATATTGGATAAGTCCAATGAAAAAATTTATTAATACCCGAGCCTGATTCCAGAAGATGGCAAATGAGCATCTGTGCTGATCGCCCCACTCAACGTGAAGCAGATACTTCTTTAAGATGCGGCTCTCATCCCACATATACTGGCTGAACCTCTCGAAATAATCATCAGTATAGCGATAATCGGAGGTAAAGAAGAGGAGGAATGGTGTCTCCCCCTAGCTCTATCGGGCCTCAGCCTGTGGGACTGATTCGGCCCTTGAGTCCCCCTCTTGAGATGGGGCTGCCCTGCATCTACAAGAAATATCAAGACAAGAAATATTAAGACAAAGTGGCATTAAGAAATCAAGGATTAAAAAAAATTGAAATGTGATATATACCTCCGGCGAAAGCAGCACGGGCCTGGGCTCGGGCAGTAGCACGAGAAGGACGATAGTTCCTCCGGTGAGGAACAGTCGATGACCCGGACGTGGATGCATCTCCTCCAACTAGAAAATAAACATTGACGATAAAATTACATGAATTTCATATTTATTCTTAGAGCATATGTAAAATGAACTCTTTTTTTATATTTATTCATACTAACTTGCAGACTGAGTCGGTTCAGGAAGTCCTAGACCAACCAATTTGGGAAGTGAAGTCCTAAGGGCTAATGGGAGAAGGTGATCCATAATAACATGGTGATCTTGACTTTTCAGCCCATCGATCTTGCCTTTCATAATTTTTATTTTCTAGCTAAATGATCCTAAGAAACCTATGGGAACTTTCAAATCATGTAATACCTACAGGAACCTTTCTTCTCCGGTTGTGACATATGATACGCGACATTGGGAAGTACAAACTTACCTGATTCACCCGCTTTCGGTTTAAGATACAATTCACTTCTAATTTCCCAGTCCTAAAGATCCATCCGAGTACAGAGGTTGTCTTTCGATTTTCCGTCTTTATAAAGAAGCAAGTTGAATACGTGCTCGGATACTCATTTCTCTATGTGCATGACGTCCAAACAATGACGCACTAAATTTGTTAACCAGTAAGGAAGCTCGTAGAAAATACTTAACTTGTTTCAGTATGGTGGTTTGACCTATTTTGCCGGATCTATCCCAAAGGTCAAATTATTGTAACCATCTTACCGAGCTGTCACGTACTCTTCGGACAATGAAGCGGGAGGCCCAAGAAGCTCCTGATGACCATTAAAGTGAGCAGCGTCTAATATATAGGGAAGGTCCTGGTAGGAAACGCCGATGACCGCAATAACAAACTTTCCTGCTAAATTTCAACCATTTCGATGTTGTATATTGATGGCAATAAGGGCATGTTTTATGACCATGCACGGACCAACCTCATAGCATTCCATATGCAGGAAAGTCATTAATTATCCACATTAAATCCGCATGCAGTGTAAAGGTTATATCTGTGTTTGCATCGTAAGTCTCTACACCATCAATGAATAAATATTTTAACTCATTGATCAAAGGTTGAAGATATACGTCGATATTGTTTGCCGGTGAGTTTGGTCCGTCAATGAGGAAAAGCATCATAAAGTAGGATTGACCAATAACCAACAAAGGCGACGGATTATAAACTATCATTAGAACGGGCCATGTGCTTTGGTTTCCAGCCATATAGTTGAATGGGCAGAAGCCATCACTAGCGGGTCCGAGCTTGACATTGCGAGGATCACTACTGAATATTTCATGCCTCCTATCGAAATCCTTCCATACTGGTGAATCTTTTAGATGACTCATTTTTCCATCTTCACCTGTGGCAGCACGGTGATGCCAAATCATTGCCTCTGCTGTTTTCTTGCACCTGAATATCCTCTGCGGCCTCTATGTTATGGGAAAGTATCATGCTATCTTAACAGGTATATTGGGCTTCTTATCAGATTCTTTCGGCATATATCTGGCCTCTCAGCATATTGGACACGCTTCCAAATCTGAATTCTCTTTCCGGTACAACACACAATCTTAAGGACATGCATGAATCTTCTCACGCTTCAGACCCAAATCAGACATCATCTTCTGGGCTTCGTACCATCTGTGGGCACATTATTTCTCGAGGGTATAAAATCTTTCAGGAACTTCAGAAGTATCGTGAATGACTTGTTGCTCCATCCATTTAGGCACATAATTTGGAAAAGTCGGACGAACCATGATAGGGTAGAATACTTTGCATTCGCACAAATTGGTCTTCTAGCACCATTCATGAACTCTTCAAACTTATCCGCACAAGGTCCTTCACCGGAAGGAATGTCATTTTCAGTAGGAATACTATCACCTAGGGCAGCCTATACCATATCGTCCATTTCTTCTCCTAGAAAGTGGTTATCGTCTTCTTCTTCTTCTTCTACCGTAATACCGTCTTCTCCTTCTCCTTCTTCCGCATTACCGTCTTTTTCTTGTCCTTCCTCGTGATATAGCCAAGTTGTATAAAGTCTAGTAAAACCATGTTTAACGATGTGAAGCTCTACGATTTCTACCTTCTGCCAGAACTTATTCCCACATCCATCGCACGGGCAAAGAATCTTCTCTAACACGATCTTATTATGTGCGCATGCAAATTCAATGAGAACAACAACTCTTGCGACAAACTTAGATTGCATGCGTTGTTGCCAATCAACGTACATCCAATCCTTAACTCTGATGTACTCATGGGCCATATTAGACTGTATAACATATAAATTGTAGGTTATGGTGATTATATTAAGAAATCTAAGAATGTGATGGTTACTGACAAAGAAGAAAATCTGTAGAGGCAAGTTTGTCATTGAAAAGAATAAATTATTGATAAACAAATCTAGATTTGAAGATACCCAAGTATGAGTTGTATTCTGTGTATGTGTGTTTCAATTAATGATTTCGCTTAAGTGTAGGGTTGTCAGTGTGTGTGCGCTTTGTATGTGCGTTTGGTGTGTATTCATGTTGTATGTGTGTGTTTCAGCTGTCGGGAGTAAGGCTTCTATCCCATTAAAAATGTATAGAACAGATACCCATTCGCTTGTGCTTTCATCTGTTTCGAGTAAATTTCTGCAGCACCTCCTCGCTGTTCTCTGAGTACACTGTAATAGAATATATAATCATTTCAATGTTGTGAAATAAAGTTGAAATGAATTTCTAATCTATCTTTGTACATGGAGAACCAGCAGAAAAGTACCGATGAAATAACTCGAAATGAATGCAAACACAAGTGAATGCAGGTGTTTACTTTATACATTCCTAACTTATCCATACTGGACAAATCTATCGGTTATCATACGACTGAATCTTCTCATCACATAGACTACACGACGGTTGTTAGTACTGAACTATACCGTCCGATATTTAACAACCTTCGTATAGTTCTATATCACGACGAATATCGAATATATGTTAACCGATAGAAGGTGACTAAGTCGCGCTTTGATTTTCATATATGAGTATCGATGAGAATATGAAAGTTTCATATTATCATCAAGTATCATATATTGGTTTTAACTTGAACATTCAACTTGAATAGGTTTTACATTTATGTTTCGTTTTTAAGGGTTCGAAGTTTTTAGTTTAGGATAAATTTTTCATACGTTTACGTTATCATCGAGTATCCTACTGAAGAAACTAGTAAACCCTAAACCCTAACCCTAATTAACCTAATTAACCCAAATTAAACCTAATCATCACCCTAACTCAAATTATCCCTAATTAACCCAAAATTAACCCAAATTAACCCTAATCATTACCCTAACTCAAATTATTTATTAACCCAAAATTAAGGCAATTAAACCAAATTAATCCTAATCAACACCCTAACACAAATACACTCTATTTTACATAATTAAACTAAATTAACCAAAACCTAAACCCAAATTAACCTAACCCTAATCATCACCCGAACCCTAAGCCAAATTAGCATAACCCTAATCATCACCCAAATCCCAACCCAAATTAACCCTAGCCCAAACCAAAATTAACCCTAATTAATCTAATTAACCAAAATCCTAATCATCACCAACCCTATTTTATCTAATTAACCAAAACTAACCCTAACCCTGTCTAATTAACCCTAACCCTAAATATCAACCAAACCCTAACCTTACCTAATTAACCCTAACCCTAATTAACCTATAATTAACTGGCCCTAGCTATAACCCTAACCCTAAAATCAACCGAACCCTAACCCTACCTAATTAACTCTAACCCGAACCCTAATTAACCCCCAATCAACCGAACCCTAACCCTAACCCTAAATCAACAGTAACACAAAGAAGCATAATTATAAGTTCAAAATGGAAATTAACTCACCTCAGTACTAGTTTTGCCGGCGGCAAAGAGCTCGACGAGGTGGAGGAGGCCGGGGATGGAGCTCGACGAGACTGTGGCGGCAACAAAGAGGTCGACGAGCGTGCGGTGATGAGACCGTGGTGCCAACGACGATGAGAGTGTGGTGGCGACGGCGGGAAATTTTGGGGACGCGAATGTAGTGACAAGAGAGTGGAGGAGGAGGTGATTGATCGCGCGGGAGTTGGTAAGAAAATTTAGGGGCGGTGGGAAATTACTGAGCTTTATTTTTATTAAATAACCCATTATTGCCCCTACGGATTAATCCGTAGCGCTTTTTTTGCGGCTCCGTCGGTCCAAATAAAAGATTACATTTTAATATTTTTTAATTTATTTATGCCCCTACGGTGGGCGCCGTATGGGCAAACCGATAGACCTACAGATTAATCCGTAGGGGAAATAAAAAATTAACCCTATAAATTCCTATATCCGAGACAAGCTACTACAATAAAAGGTTGCTCCTGCGGCTACAGGAATCCGTAGGGGCAACTTTTTATTGCCCCTACGGATTAATCTGTAGGTACCCATGGTTGCCCCTACGGTGTCCTACGAATTAAATTAAAAATATTAAAATGTAATTTGTTAGTTGGCCCTACAGACCCGCAAAAGAAGGCCCTACGGTTTAATTCGTGGGGGGCATATATGGGTTATTAATAAAAAAATAAGCACCGAAAATTCCTCGATTGTTCCAAAAATTTCCTCGCTCTCACTCGTCTCCCGCGTGCTCCTCGTCGCCACCGCACTCCCGCATGCGCCACATCATCGCCGACATCATCGTCGGCTTCCTCGTCGACGGTAGGAAGTCTCTCGTCGCTGATCTCCCCCTTGCGTCATCGGGAGAGAAGAATCGTCGGGTTAAGGTTAGTAAATTTCATTTTTTAACTTCTAATTATTCATGTATTTATGTTATTGTTGATTAGTTAGGGTTAGGATTAGGGTTCAGTGTAGGGTTTGCGTTCGGTTCGGGAATAGGGTTAGGGCTAGGGTTCAATTTAGGGTTAGGGTTGGGTTCGGTTCAGTTCAGGTTAAGGTTAGGTTTAGGGTTAATTGGTTTGGGTTAGGGTTCAGTTTAGGGTTAGGGTTCGGTTTAGGGTTAGGGTTCGGTTCAGGGTTAGGATTTGGTTCAGGGTTAGGGTTAGAGGCTAGGGTTAATTTGGGTTAATTATGTAAAATAGAGTGTATTTGTGTTAGTGTGTTGATTAGGGTTAATTGGGTTAATTAGTCATAATTTGAAGGGTTAGGGTGTTGATTAGGGTTAATTTGGGTTAATTAGGTTAATTTGGGTTAAGTTTGGGTTAATTTGTGTTAGGGTGATGATTATGGTTAATTGGGGTTAATTTTGGTTAATTAGGATTAGTGTTTAGGGTGCACTAGTTTCTTTAGTAGGATACTGGATGATAACGTAAACGTATAATTTTACCGTAAATGCAAGAAAAATTAACCCTAAACTTGAAACTTCGAACCCTTAATAACGAATCGTAAACGTAAATCTATTCATGTTAAATGTTCAAGTTAAAACCAATATATGATACTTGATGATAATATGAAGCTTTCATATTCTCATCGATACTCATATGTGAAAATCAAAGCGCGACTTAGTCCCCGTCTATCAGTTAACATACGTTCGATTTTCGTTGTGACATAGAACTATACAAAGGTTGTTAAATATTGGACGGTATAGTTCGGTAATAACAACCGTCGTATAGTCTATTTGACGAGAAGATTCAATCGTATGATAACTGATAGATTTGTCCAGTATGGGCAAGTTAGGAATGTATAAGGAAAACACCTGCATTCACTTGTGTTTTAATTCGTTTCGAGTTATTTTGTCAGTGCTTTTCCGCTGGTTCTCTGTATACCAAGATAGATTAGATGTTCATTTCAACATTGTTTCACAGCTTTGAAATGATTATCTATTCTAATACAGTGTACTCGGAGAACAGCGGGGAGGTGCTGCCGAAATTTACTCGAAACGGTTGAAAGTACAAACGAATGGGTGTCTGCTCTATACATTCTTAATGGGATAGAAGCCTTACCCCCGACAGCCAAAACACAAGTATACAACATGAATACACAATAAATGCATACACAACACATACACACATCAACCCTATACTGAAGCAAAAAAATAAATTGAAACACACATATACAGAATACAACTCATACTTGGATATCTTCAAATCTAACTTTGTTTATCGATAATTTATTCTTTTCAACGACAAACGCGCACACAAAGCATATACACGGATTTTCTTCTTTGTCAGTAACTATCCCGTTCTAAGATTTCTCAATATTGTCATCATAACCTACAATTTATATATTATAAAGTCTATCATGGCCCATGAGTACATCAGAGTTAAGCACTGGATGTATGTGATTTGCCAACAACGCATGCAATCTAATTTTTTCACAGGAGTTGCTGCTTTCATTGCATTTGCACGCGCACATAATAAGATCGTGTTAGAGAAGATTCTCTACTCGTGCGATAGATGTGGGAATAAGTACTGGCAGAAGGTAGAATTCGCAGAGCTTCATATCGTTAATATGGTTTTATTAGACTTTATACAACTTGGCTATATCACGGGGAAGGAGAAGAATACAGTAATGCGGAAGAAGAAGAAGGAGAATACGGTAATGCGGCAAAAGAAGAAGACGATAACTTCTTTCTAGAAGAAGAAATGGAGGATATGGTAGAGGCTGCCCTAGGTGAATCTATTCGTACCGAAGATGGCATTCCTTTCGGTCAAAGACCGCGTGCGGATAAGTATGAAAATTTCATGAATAATGCTAGAAAACCAATTTATGAGAATGCAAAGTATTCTACCCTCTCATGGTTCGTCCAACTTTTCCAGATTAAGTGCCTAAATGGATGGAGCAACAAGTCATTCATAATACTTCTGAAGTTCTTGAAAAATTCTATGCCCCAGGGAAATAACGTCCCCGATAGCTGGTAAGAAGCCCAGAAGATGATGTCTGATTTGGGTCTGAAGTGTGAGAAGATTCAAGCATGTCCCAAAAATTGCGTGTTGTACCGGGAAGAGAATTCAAATTTAAAAGAGTGTCCAACATGCGGAGAAGCCATGTATAAGCCGAAAGATTTTGATAAGAAGCTCGATATACCTATAAGATAGCACGATATTTTCCCATAACACAGAGGCTACAGAGGCTATTCAGGTGCAAGAAAACAGTTGAGGCAATGATTTGGCATCACCATGCTCCTCCAAGTCAAGATGGAAAAATGAGTCATCCAAGAGATTCACCGGCATTGAAGGATTTCGATAGAAGGCATGAAATATTCAGTAGCGATCCTCGCAATGTCAGGCTCGGACTTGCTAGTGATGACTTCTGCCCATTCAACTATATGGCTGGAAGCCACAGCACATGGCCCGCTGTAATGATAGTTTATAATCTATCGCCTTGGTTGGTTATGGATCAATCATATTTTATGATGTCTCTTCTTATCGACGGACCAAACTCACCGGGAAACAATATCGACGTCTATCTCCGACCTCTGATCGATGAGTTAAAATCTTTATTCATTGATGCTGTAGAGACATACGATGCAAAAAAAAATACAACCATCATACTGCGTGCGGCTTTAATGTGGAAAATAATGACTTTCCTGCGTATGGAATGCAATCAGGTTGGTCCGCACATGGTCACAAAGCATGTCCTTATTCCCATCAACATACAACATCAAAATTCTCGAATTTTAGCAGGAAGATTTTTTATTGCGGCCATCGACGTTTCTTGCCTTTAGACCATCCCTACAGGTTAGACACTGTTCACTTTGATGGTCATCAGGAGTTTCTTGGACCTCCAGCCCTATAGTCCGGAGAGGACGTGACTGCTCAGTGGGATGGTTATAATAATGTGACCTTCAGGATAGATCCGACAAAACAGATCAAACCACCATTCTGGAACAAGTTAAGCATTTTCTTCAAACTTCCATACTGGTCAACAAATTTAGAGCGTCATTGTCTGGACGTCATGCACATAGAGAAGGGAGTATCCGAGCACGTACTCAACTTGCTTCTTTGTAAAGACGGAAAATCGAAAGACAACCTCCATGCTCGGATGGATCTTCAGGACTGGGAAATTAAAAGTGAATTGCATCCTAAAGCGATAGCGGGTAAACCAGGAAAGTTTGTACTTCCCAATGCCGCGTATCATATGTTACAACCGGAGAAGAAAAGATTTCTGCAGGTGTTGCATGATTTGAAAATTCCTACAGGTTTCTCAGGATCATTTAGCAAGAAGATAAAAATTATGAAAGGCAACATCGATGAGTTGAAAAGTCATGATCACCATATTATTATGGAGCACCTTCTCCCATTAGCCCTCAGGACTTCCCTTCCCCAATCGGTTGGTCTAGTAATCAATGACCTATGTTGCTTATTTAGAGAATTATGCACTAAAACCCTGGATGTTGTGAGCTGGAGAAACTAGAAAATTCTATTTCGTTGATACTTTACAAGTTTGAGCATATTTTTCCACCATCATTCTTCGATATCATAATACACTTGGTGATTCATCTTGCAACTGAAGCTAAGTTAGCCGGACTGGTACAATATCGATGGATGTATCCCGTCGAAAGGTACGTGGAATTTTTTAAATTATTGTTGTCCTATATGCCCGTATTTATTTATTTAATATATTTTTCTTTAGATACCTCTACACTCTAAAAAAGTATATATGCCATAAAAATTGACTAGAGGGTTCTATCATGTAAGATTATCTTCTAGATGAAGCAACCACATTTTGTTCCCGCTATCTGGACGATAACATTGAGACGAAACTTAACCGGCCTCGAAAAATTCAGGACGGGACATATGGTAAAGCTGATTATAAGAGAGTAGACACTATGTTTATCAACAAGATATATCGGTTTATCCTCCTTAATAACGCATGTCTTGAAGAAATTAAAGAGTAAGTTTTTTTGGATTAATTTTTATATTTATATTTGTTTGTCTATGAAATGATATAATATTAATGTCATAATTTATTGTTGAGAACATAATTCATTTTAACGAGATACGTGAGAGGCATCCTAATTGGAATGATGAATGATTGGAAAAATATCATTATGATAATTTTTGCGATTGAGTTGCAGATCATGTAACTTGTTCGAATAACATGTTATTTCTACCAGTCTTAATCTAAATTTATATCGTTATGTATTTGCCGTAAAAAAAATTTTGTTAGATCCACGATCCTAACTTGTCTGCATCATTAGAGAGTGATTCAAGATATTTAGCTCAGTTTTCTAGTATGGAAGTTGCATATTATAAGGGATTCGGTGTTCTTGGATACAAATTCAAAGTTAAGGACATAAAAACATCTCGAACCACTCAGAATAGTAGGATTGCGACGGTATGATCGGATGGTGTGATTTATTATGGATACTTAAATTGCATACTTGACATCCAATATCCCAGACGATCAGAACCGTTTTATATATTTCAATGAACTTGCTACGATACACGAACCAATACGAATAAGTAGAGAAACAATCTCGGGACTTGGAAAGATGAATATAGTTGACCAATGTGATCGCACTTCGATTTTACGGTCAGGATTATCCGTTTATCTTTCCAAACCAAGCGTTCCAAGTATACTACTCATAATGTTTGAAGCATCCGGGATGGAGTGTCGTATGCCTTTGGAAATCTAGGGATGTTTACGATATCTCAGAATTCAAGAACAGCGATGAGGATGAAAAAGAGAGAAGACTTAGAGTTCTCCGACCATAACTTTCAAAAGACGGGTTGTCTTCGGCTGATCATAAAGTTACGTGGGTTAGAAATGATATCGATGATGAAATCCAAGTAGATATTTCAAATGCGTCCACGAAACGAAAAAGGTTATCACTAATATTATATTATTACTTCATATTTTAGGATCTATACATATATAGCATGCATATGTAATGATTTTACTCTTGACTAGATTTGATGACGATAACGGGAGCAGCGAGGGGCGGTAGGAGCATCAGCCATGGCACCGGCAGAGGCAGAGCCCGGAAAGCTGCGTAGGGAGCTTTAGAGGGCCGGTCTTGCACCCCGATCAGAGACCCCATCGGCTGCCTCCTTCCGTGTGGACTTTGCTATACCTCCAAATATATTGCACGCATATTCATTATGAATGTAATATTATAGATATACATGCATATTTATGTCAAAATTACATATAGTCAATGTTTGATTGTATAGCTGTTGATGGTGCGTCCACATCAGAGGCAGAGTCCACTCCCGCACCTCCAGGTATGTTTATATATCCTATAGTGCATTCGTATTAATTTAGGATGCTATATCATAAATATACATACATTCTTTTTGCTCTTACGTACTTAGATAGCCATTTTTTAATTGTCTAGCTATAGGTGGTGCCTCCACATCTCGGGCAGAGACCACCACCGCACCTGTGAGTATGTTTATATATCCTATAGTGTATGCATGTTGATTTAGAATGTTATGTTATTGATATACATATTTTTTTGCAATTACGTATATAGTCAATATTTGATTGTCTAATTATAGTGGTGCGTCCACGTCTGGTGCAGGGGCCATTCCCGCCACTTCCATACCCTCCACTCAGTCTGCAGGTTAGTATAAATAAATATAAAATATTTTTTCATTTTATATATCCTTTAAGAATAAACATGAACTTCATGTAATTTTATCGATATTTATTTTCTAGTTGGAAGGGATGCGTCCACGTCCGGGTCACAGGCTGTTCGTCACCGGAGGAACTATCGTCCCGCTCATGCTGCTGCCCGGGTCCTGGCCCGTGCTTCTGTCGCCAAAGGTATATATCACAGTTCAATTTTCGTTAAATCTTGATTTTTTAATACCACTTTGTCTTAATATTGATGGTCTTGATATTTCTTGTAGATGCAGGGTAGCCCCATCCCGAGAGGGGGACTCAAGGCCCGAATCAGTCCTACAGGCTGAGGCCCGAAAGAGCTAGGGGGAGGCAGCATTCCCCCTCTTCTTTACCCCCGATTATCTCTATACCGGTGATTATTCCGAGAGGTTCGGCCGGTATATGGGGGATAAGAGCCGCCTCGTGAAGAAGTATCCACTTCACGTTGAATGGGACGATCAACACCGGCGCTCATTTGCCTTCTTCTAGGATCATGCTCAGGTATTAATATATATTTTCTTTTGACTTATCCAATATATTTATTATTATTCAACACTTGCAATTTAATAACAATGTTTATTTTGTATTTACAGTTGGATTACGACTTTCAGCCTGTACCCGACCCTGATCACCCTGAGAGAGTGCTTGATCTTCACGCTCTGTACCATGGTATGATGAAAAATATGCAATCAAAGGTCTGACACAATAGGAACGAGCTGAAGATCGACTGCTATTCTCTATGGATGGCGACCCCTGAGGTAGAGAGAGCAGCTCTCCTACATACTCCGGCCTTTGCGAGAGTCGACGTAGATAGATACATGGCCTCTCTTGTGCCAATATTTCGACTCTCAGCGCAAATAGGTTTGCAATTTAAATTTAATTAATTGTTTAGTTGTCATGCCCCACTTCCCAAGATACGGGCAGAGGACATGACAAGGCCGCGACGTATTTACTGTGAAGTAAATACGCTAAACATATCTAAGCAATATAAAAGTAAATCCACAAGAGACAAGATATAATAAAACATCAAGTTTATTTATTCACATTCTTTCTGTACAATACATGGAAAAAAATACATCTGATGAAAACAATGCCTAAACAATAGCATAACAGAAAAGGAAAAGTACTGGAATGAAATGTGTACAATGAAGCTAGAGCTCTGGGTCTTTAATAATCTGGTCCAAGTCCTCGATGCTGGGCTCTGTCTCCAGAAGGTTCGAAACACCTGACGACATTCAAAGAATAAAGAAAGAGAATGTCGTCAGCGAACAGATCGCTCGGTAAGTCCTAAAGAGAAGGGAGAAATAGAAAAGAAGAAAGAGTGAAAGTAACTTTTAAAGTTATATTATATTGTTATGATGTTTTGTTAACGATGTTGTTTGTACCTTGGTATAGAAGGATGCCAGTGTATACGAGAAGGGTCCCTATATGCTATAGACTAGGGCAAACGAAATATAGAGTACAAGACTCTGTCATACAACCCAGAACAATGGCAATAGGATATGGTTAAGTGTCTTAAATCTTGCAGTCGCGTGCCACTTTTAACACCTTCCGTACCAATCTACCTCTTAAACCCCGTGTTATCTTGATTGTATTGTTGTATTGTATTGTCTTGTATTGTAAACTATATAGATTGTATGTTAGGATGACTAACCGAAACCATGATATCAGTAAACGTATGTAACTGGAGAATCATGTATGTAACTGTAGAATCATGGATGTAACTATATAATCATGTAAATGGAATGTATATCCATGGTTCGGTTCAGTCAAGTTGATAGATTGAATATATGGAATAATGGATTCATGGATTCATGTTGAATTGTAATATTGTAGATTGTAGATTGTAGATTGTACTTGAATCATATTCAAGTCAGATTATTAATAAGAAGACTCAGTCTGAGTCAGACAATTAGAAAATTAAATTGAAGCCCTGATTGTTTTGATGTTATCGGTAACCGCTGCATATGGGCGGCAGGATTTAAATCTTTTTCAAAGACGATTACCGTATTGATAACACCGTTGTTAAGTTGTCTACCTTAAATCCACTTCTCCGGCTCCCTGAGGCTCAAGAGATTGGCCCTGCTTAAACCTATGTTTACTAGGGTCCTTAGGATAATTTATATAACTTGAGGGGGTTTTATATAAAAATACTTTATATACTTTTCAAAATACTCCCTAAATATTTAGTTATCGTCTTTAGAGTTGTAATGAATGTAGATTTTATATTGTGATACTTCTAGTGAAAATATCCTAATTTCATAAATAAAGGTATTTATTTGTAATATCGATTTGTAGGGAATTCATAGTATTTTAGTGTAAAATGATTCTTATGATATTTTTAGAAAAAGGTGGAATATTTATATTATGACAAAATAGATATTTTAAGGATATATATACATATATTTATATGAAAATAATTTTTTTAATATATATAATATTTCTAGAAATCTCATTTTCTTTAGATTTTCATATTTTAAATCTTTCGAGACCGAATGCTCCTTGCGGAGGTCTACATCTCGCACTACTAAGCCCGAAGATGTGCGATAATCCGTACCATCCCAAACGGGTTTCCCAAATGGGTTGTAGCGGCGCTTTGCAAGGATTTTTATAAATACTAAATCGTTTAGAAAATGGTTTTATTACTAAAAGGTATTTAAATGAAAAGGTGTCGTTTTCCCGTATTCTATGTTCCTGCGAGTATTGTGCTATGTTGCATATAAGTGTGTGAGGAGGTAGGTCAATACCTCATGATCTACTTAATGGTATAGCAAGGGTTTTGATGGTTTAAATGTAGAAATGAACTATATGGTATTTTAATGAAAAATACGGTAAAATGAAAATACCAATTACATTTGATATGAAATTTGATCAATATCGTTGATTAGTGTTTAATAGTCAACATGAATTGGTTTTAGCATAATTGTATTAAAGAAAAAAGAGCTTTTAGGAAGAAACCGAATCGGAAATCGGTTTTGTTCCAATTCCGTCGGGTTTTGTAATTCCGTATTTCTAGAAAAGAATAGAGAAGATAGAATTGGGACTTACGGTTTTCGATCAAAGACAAGAGGAAGATGGATCGAGAGGAGTCGCCAGTGCGTCATTTCATCGCCGGGATCTCCTAGGGTCATTGCCGGAACATCCGCCGGAACTTCACTCTTGCTCATTTCGATTACACACTAGGGTTTTCTAGAGAATTCTTGAGAGTTGGCTCAGAGTTTTAGGATGAGAAGGTAGAATGTAGGGGTGGTATTTATAGGGTTAGGCTAGATGAAGAGTTTAAATTTAAAAAAATGTAAAAATATATTAAAAATTCATTAAAAACAGAGTAAATGAGGTTTAATTGTCTCTGGAAGTGGTCTGAACATTTAAACTATGCACGGGTATAGAAGAGGAAAAGCCACAATTTTTGTTCAGGGGACTCGGCCGTCCGGCGGCGCTGGCCCGAGTCGGGCCGAGTCAGGCAGTGAGGAGGGGCGTTGTCTCATGTAGTCACTCGTATGTTCACTTTTCGTAGGTAGTGGAGTTTTTAGAAGTTATCACGTGTTGACTCTTGAACTTCTAAAATTTTCAAAATAAAACAAATTTAAAAATAATGTGGGGTATGGGATTTGAACTTTGGTGGCTTGGTTCAGCAGTGCAAGGTATTACCAATGAGCTACAAGCTCCTTCTTGTAATTATGGAGATAAATAATTACTAAAAATAATAACGGTAAATGTAAATACCCCAATTATGCATTAATTTTAAAGCAAATTTTTGTACACTAAAAATGGAGTTGTTACATTCTTTTAACTTGTAATTGAAAAGCAAAATAATTACTTATATCTTGTGCTCAGGCTAAAATACCCCTTTATGGATTTTGAAAAAATATTTTGAAAAAATTTGTATAGGAAATTTAGGGTTGTTACATTCTACCCTCCTTATAAAAATTTCGTCCTCGTAATTTGTAAATGGAAAGTGTAACAAATTCAAGAAAAGTTTGGTGATAGAAGTACTTGATAGTGTATGAAAATATATGAAGGAATGAAAGAATGCGAAGATTTTGGTAAGATTGTAAAAAAGATGAGGGAATTTTGGATTAGGACAGATTCAAAGAATATGAAATTGTAAGATTCAAGGAACATGGATATAAAGAATATTTTAGTTGCTGGTTCTTGTGTTATATTGCTTAGGTTGTTCACGCAGAACAAAATTGCATGGCAGTGTTCCATACAACTCTGACCTGCATGGGCCAACAACAAAACCTGTATGCCCCGCTTTCCAGTATACGAGAAGAGGACGTGACGAGGCCGCGACGTATTTACTGTGAAGTAAATACTCTAAGCATATGTAATCAGTATAAAAGTAAATCCACAAGAGACAAGATATAATAAAACATCAATTTTATTTATTCACATTCTTTCTGTACAATACATAGAAAAAATAAATACATCTGATGAAAACAATGCCTAAACAATGGCATAATACAAAAGGAAAAGTGCTGGAATGAAATGTGTACAATGAAGCTAGAGCTCTGGGTCTTCAATAATCTGGTCCATGTCCTCGATGCTGGGCTCTGTCTCTAAAAGGTCCGAAACACCTGACGACATTCAAAAAATAAAGAAAGAGAATGTCATCAGCGAACAGATCGCTCGGTAAGTCCCAAAAAGAAGGGAGAAATAGAAAAGAAGAAAGAGAGAAAGGAACTTTTAAAGTTGTATTATATTGTTATGATATTGTGTTAACGATATTTTTTGTAGCTTGGTACAGAAGGATGCCAGTGTATACGAGAGGGGTCCCTATGTGCTAGAGACCAGGGCAAATGGAATATAGAGTATAAGGCTCCGTTATACAACCCGGAAGAACGACAATTGGATACGGTTAGGTGTCCTAAATGTTGCAGTCTCGTGTCACTTTTAACACCTTCCGTACCAGTCTACCCCTTAAACCCCGTGTTATCTTGATTGTATTGTTGTAGTGTATTGTCTTGTATTGTAAACTATTTATATTGTACGTTTGGATGACTGACCGAAACTATTATATCAGTAAACGGATGTAAGTGGAGAATCATGTATGTAACTGTATAGTCATGTAAATGGAGTGTATATCCATGGTTCGGTTCAGTCAAGTTGATAGATTGAATATATGGAATAATGGATTCATGGATTAATGTTAAATTGTAATATTGTAGATTGTAGATTGTAGATTGTAGATTGTAATTGAATCATATTCAAGTCAGATTATTAATAAGAAGACTCAATCTGAGTTAGACAATTAGAAAATTAAATTGAAGTCCTGATTGTTTTTATGTTATCGGTAACAGCTGCACATGGGCGGCAGGATTTGAATCTTTTTCAAAGACGATTACCGTATTGATAACACCGTTGTTAAGTTGTCTAGCTTAAATAGGCAAGCACCCACTTCTCCGGCTCCCTGAGGCTCAAGAGATTAGTCCCGCTTAAATCTATGTTTACTAGGGTCCTTAGGATAATTTATAGAACTTGAGGGTGTTTTATGTACAAATACTTTATATACTTTTCAAAATACTCCCCAAGTATTTAGTTATCGTTTTTAGAGTTGTAATGAATGTATATTTTATATTGTGGTATTTCTAGTGAAAATATCCTAATTTCATAAATAAAGGTATTTATTTGTAATACTGATTTGTAGGGAATTCATGGTATTTTAGTGTAAAATGATTCTTTTGATATTTTTAGAAAAAGGTGGAATATTTATATTATTAAAAATAGATATTTTAAGGATATATATACATATATTTATTTGAAAATAATTTTTTTAATATACATAATATTTCTAGAAATCTCATTTTCTTTAGATTTTCGTATTTTAAATCTTTCGAGACCGAATGCTCCTTGCGGAGGTCTGCATCTCGCACTACTAAACCCGAGGATGTACAATAATCCGCACCATCCCGAACGGGTTTCCCAAATAGGTTGTAGCGGTGCTTTGCAAATATTTGTATAAATACTAAATCGTTTAGAAAATGGTTTTAATATTAAAAGTTATTTAAATGAAAAGGTATCGTTTTCCCGTATTCTATGTTCCCGTGAGTATTCTTCTATGTTGCATATGAGCGTGTGAGGGGGTAGGTCATTACCTCGTGATCTACTTAAAGGTATAGCAAGGGTTTTGATGGTTTAAATTTAGAAATGAACTATGTGGTATTTTAATGAAAAAATACGGTAAAATGGAAATAGCAATTACATTTGATATGAAACTTGATCAATATGGTTGATTAGTGTTTAATAGTCAACATGAATTGGTTTTAGCATAATTGTATTAAAGAAAAAGGAGGTTTTAGGAAGAAACCGAATCGAAAATCTATTTTGTTCCGATTCCGTCGGGTTTTGTAATTTCGTATTTCTAGAAAAGAATAGAGAAGATAGAATTGGGACATACGGGTTTCGATCAAAGACAAGAGGAAGATGGATCGGGAGGAGTCGCCGGTGCGTCGTTTCATCACCGGGATCTCCTAGGGTCGTTGCCGGAAAATTTGTCGGAACTTCGCCTCTTGCTCACTTCGATTGCACACTAAGGTTTTCTAGAGAATTCTTGAGAGTTGGCTCAGAGTTTTGGGGTGAGAGGGTAGAGTGTAGCAGTGGTATTTATAGGGTTAGGCTAGGGTTAGGGTAGATGAAGAGTTTAAATTAAAAAAATGTAAAAATATATTAAAAATTCATTAAAAATAGAGTAAATGGGGTTTAATTGTGTCTCTGGAAGTGGTCTGAACATTTAAACTATGCAGGGGGTGTAGAAGAGGAAAAGTCATATTTTTTTTCAGGGGACTCGGCCGTCCAGCCGAGTCCGGCCGGCGACGCCGGCCCGAGTCGGGACAAGTCAGGCAGTGGGGAGGGGGGCCATCTCATGTGGTCACTGGTATCTTCACTTTTCCTAGGTAGTGGGTTTTTTGGAAGTTAATACGCGTTGACTCTTGAACTTCTAAACATTTCAAAATAAAACAAATTTAAAAATAATGTGGGGGTATGGAATTTGAATTCTAGTGGCTTGGATCAGCAGTGCAAGGTATTACCAATGAGCCACAATCTTCTTCTTTTAATTATGGAGATAAATAATTATTTAAAGTAATAACGGTAAATGTAAATACTCTAAGCATGCATTAATTTTAAAGCAAATTTTTGTACACTAGAAATGGAGTTGTTACATTCTTTTAACTTGTAATTAAAAAGAAAAACAATTAATTATATCTTGTGCTCAAGCTAAAATACCCCTTTATGGATTTTGAAAAAATTTGTATAGGAAATTTAGGGTTGTTTCACTCTACCCTCCTTAAAAAAATTTCATCCTCAAAATTTGTAAAAGGAAAGTGTAACAAATTCAAGGAAAGTTTGGTGATAGAAGTACTTGATAGTGTATGAAAATGTGTGTAAGAATGAAAGAATGCGAAGGGTTTGGTAAGATTGTAAAAAAGGTGAGGGAATTTTGGGTTAGGACTGTAGGGTTCCTAGACACACCCATGAGGTTCTACAACTGATCAACCATGCCAAATTCAAAAATTTATATGCCGAGAAACCCTATGCAAGATCGTTAACTAGAGAATAGGCGAAACTAAATGCAAGCAAACAAATTTACTAACAAGTGAAAGGGACTACAACCTTTGTAGATCCGGTCCTCCACCTCCAAAGCTTCGTGATGATGTCCCTCCGCTGTGAACATTGGGATCCTGGACTCTAGCGTTGGTTTTATCGGAGAAATGATCGGGCTAGGTTGTTGACTTCAATGCCGAAGATGATCTACGTCGAGGCAACTCAAACCCAAGCTCCATCTTCACTAGGTCATGAAACTTGTGAAGATAACACCCTATACAACATGGCAAGTGGTAGAGGATGAAGAAATAGGAAGTGGGTTCACTTTGGATTTGGATTTCTCACTTGATTTCATCACTTGGAAATTTTCAAGAATGGTTTTCTTCACTTCATAAAGAAGATGAAGAAGAAGCAAAAGAAAAGAATTATCTTAAAAGAAAATTCAAGTGATGCTTATCATAATGCAACCATGGGTGAGTTAACACATGTAGAGAATAAACTAGGGTTTAGGTGTAATGGTTAGGTTAAGGGAAAAAACAAAATGGTCAAAACTTTTTAAAGATCATGAAACTTCTAGCAATTAACAAAGAAAGCCACCCATTTTGTTTTTGCCAAAAATAAATAAAGAAAATAAATAAAACAAATAAAACCTAACCATTAACCTAAACATGGTTTAAAGCATACACACACCCAAGTTTGTATGTATCATCAAACATGATACAAACTAGTGCACAAACATATATCATATATACAATGTGCACAATCAAGTGAGATAATCAATTTTAAGTGAACCAATACTAGTTAATATAAAGTAATATATCAAATATATAATTATACATTAAATCATTAAATCAACACTTGATTTAATGATCCGGTCATACTGTACATAACCGACTAATATTAAGTGTATCAATATATCGAATCAACATTTGATTCGGTAACCCGGCTATATCTTATATAACCGTCCGATGATACAAATCGCGAGAATAGAATTCAGTATCACATACTGGTATTATTTCCGGTTCCGCACATATCTCATATACACTCCTATTTCGTTTCGCTTGAGCCAGGAAACCTCTGTGTAGAACTCTAAAAACTCGTCAATACGCCGGCAGCAGGTGATGATCATATCAAACACCCACAAGCCGCAAGCGGTCTGCTAAACGTAACGACCACCCGGGTATTGAGCAATCATAAGATCAACGAGCAAGCCCACTCACACTCCTGTGAATCCAACCAGTAACACTTACCGTACAGTCCGGTCTGTTCGTCTGATATGTCGCATATCTCGCCTAGGGGTGGTAAACGTCAGACCCCAGTTGCTTGATAAGTCATGCCGACGTAAGGTCCATAACAAGTGTGAAACTACTGATAACTCTTACCAGTATATCACTGCAACCCTGGCCAGGGATTTCCAGTTATGGCCAGTCGAGCATAGCGTAACATCAACCCCCAATACCGGGAGAGACGAATCCCCTCCAATCGCTCATTGCCTCCATATGAATCGGGACTGTACCCAAAAACCATCTGTTTGCACGCCTCGTTAGAGCCGTGGTAGGGTGGAAATCAAAGCACAGTGGGAGACACACAAGACTCTATGACGATCTCGGGTCAACAGACTAAGCTGTACCAGTGTCACCAGAGAACTGCCATTTGACGTAAGGTATAATACCATCTGGGAGTTCTCGGCGAGTCCATTCAGTGTACCCAGTCTCCACTGAGCACTCGCATACCATCTCTGATGTCAAACACCAATGGATATGGGATCATCCATCGCCCATCACATGGGTTGAGAAGATATACGCTAGTCTACTCTGGAATATCGATGCCCCGTCTCGATATTCCTATGACTAGGAACATTGAAGGATGTACTCATGGACTACTCAGGCCCCACTAGTATGATCTGCATAACAGTCCTGGAAGTCAAGCACATATCCTAAGGGCTTTATCAACATGTAACAGAGAGACAGAAAGTATACATGTTAAGATAAAGAGCAACCAGATAGCGTACTATCATATCGAGCAAGAAAGTCCTACCTATATATGTCCCAGCATCCACTACAATATACATCCAATGTACAGTAATGGCCTCTAGGGCATACATATAACTAAAAATCTCCCACTTGCACTAGGGCCATCTGTAGCAATGGTTGTCGTATCTAATACTCAACCATCCCATATAAGTCTCTCTCTGGGAAAAGCCTTTGTGAGTGGATCCACCGTGTTGTCCTCCGAGCTTACTCTCCTAACCTTGATCACCCTGGAGATCAACTATCTCCATGATCAGGTGATGCTACCTCAGAATATGTCTGGGTCACTGATGGGTCCAGGGTTCCCAGGCCAAAGCCACACTTCCATTGTCACACAATGGTAGGAACCTAGTTCATCTCATGAACCAATATACACCCAAACTGCCTCTTTGGTAGCATCTTTGATAGTGATGTTACCAGCCTTTATCATCTAGTTTTCCACGGTATCTAGCTTGGAACTCTTCCAACATCCCGTCCCTTTACTGAGGGTAAAGACAATGCCTGCGACTGACATTCAGTCGTGCTTATCATTCTGGAACTTTTCCAGTGATTCTCCCCAGGATCGATTGATACTATCTCACTAAACTTAGTGAGAACCTTAACATCCATTTAGATCTATCTCATAGATCCAAATCCCAGGATTTAGGAGGTATCACCTTTATCCTATTTGGAGAATCCTTGTGATAAGAGGAGATTGACTGTGTGTAGTATAGGAAACTCTTTTCCTATCAAGAGTATGTTGTCCACGCACAATACGAGGATAACCACCTTACACTCTACTACATTTTTGTATATACAAGGTTCATCTACCATTTTGATGAGGTCAAACACTTTGACTACTACATCAAAACAGACGTTCCAACTCCGCGATGCCTGCTTTATCCTATAAAGCAACTTGCACATGTTTCCACTGCTCCCACTATTTACGAAGCCCTCTGGCTGTGTTCTTATAGACGTTCTCTTCTAAATCATTATATAGAAAAGTAGTCATGGCACCCAACCACCAGATATCGTAGTCATGGTATGTATCAATGGCAAGTAGGATCCGGATGGACTTAAGCATACCCACTGGAAAAAAGGTTTCATCATTATCCACGCCTGGTCGATGACGAAAACCTTTAACAAGTCTAGTTTTAAAAGTCTCAACTTTTCCATCTACACCAAGTAATCTTCTCAAGATATACTTGCTCCTGATGGGAATTCAACCTTTCAGATATAGCAACCAAAGTTCATACTCTGTTGGTGTACATGGAATCCATCTCAGATCGCTAAGCATCCAGCCATTCTTACAAAGTCCCTACTCTCGATGGCCTGCTCGAAACTAGTTGGGTCATCATCTCATGATGCATTCCTCACTCCCACTGTCATCGAGAAACCGAAGTCTCTCAGGCGGATGAGGAACCCTACCAGATTGGCGGAGAGGCTGAAGTTCGTTGGGGACTATTAAATCCTTTGGTTCTGTCAAATCATTAGCTACAGTTTGTATAGCTGGAACCTTTCCAGTTCTACAGAACTGACCTTGCCTCGATCTTGTCCGGATTTTGTTTTTGACATAGGCCGGACAATCCCAAATCTTAACTTACTTAAGAGATAGGCTCTTCCCATACCATATCTTATATGGAATGGTAGGCACTGATTTGATTCGAACCCAATTCAATAGGTATGCAGCTTCTCAAGTGCATAACCCCCTAAAAGAAACAGGTAACTCAATAATACTCATCATAGAGCACACCATATCATATAGGGTGCTATTGCTCCGCCCTGATACACCGTTGTGCTGTGGTATATTCAGAGGAATAATGCTGAGAGAGAATCTCGTTCTCCTTTAGAATAGTCCAGGAATCCTATGCACAAGTATTCTCCTCCCTGATCTTATCATAGGACATAATACTTATACCCGGTTTTTGGTTCTCTACTTCTAACTTATATTCTGTGAATATCCCAAAAGCTTCGGACATATGTTTCAACAGGAACATATGGCTGAATCTTGAAAGATCATCAGAGAATGTAATGAAGTATGAAGAACCGGTCCTGGCATGTGTAGACAGGGGACCTTACATACATCATCATGTATCAGTCCCAAGAGTTTACTAACTCTTTCTCTGTTTCCAATAAACAGAGCTATGGTCATCTAATCTTTGTGACATGACTGGCAAGTTTCACAAGATGTAAATTCAAACTGATTGAAATATGCATCTAAATGTAACTTAAGCTAGTCGGGTCATATTGATATGACCTAGTCTACAATACCTCAAGAAGGAATCATTCATTTCTAAACTCTTCCTCTTGTGTGTGTTCTGTATACTAGGAACTGTAGTTTGATTTAGAACGTCAATGCTTTTAGATATCATTCATTTCTAAACTCTTCCTCTTTTGTGTGTTCTGTATACTAGGAACTGTAGTTTGATTTAGAACGTCAATGCTTTTAGATAACGTGCCTGAACCGATCAACTTTTGAAATGTTTAAAACAATATTCAACAATACAAAATTATATCCTTCTTTAATAATTAAAGAGATTGATATGATTTTGTATATCAGGTTCGGTATCTAATAGCATTTGTTCAGAATCAATGTATTTGGAAATACAGGGTGACAGTGACCAACAGACTTGGTTACAACACTTTCACCGTTTTCTGTCTCATGAAACTTATCACCCGTTCTCAGTTCTATACCTTTCTGTAGCACATGTAACGGATTACATTTGCGGGATCCTGATCCGGTATCTAATACCTAGGACGTAGAGGACACTGAGAAACAGTTCTTTATAATGAACACACCCGAAGGAGATGCATCATATGCACTTTCTTCGTTTGGGCGGCATGGGAATCCTGGTATTCCCCTATTTCCTGCTCTGTCTTATAACAATTATAAGTTGGAGTGGGACCAACGTTCCCCAGCTCAGTATAACAAGCGGGTTCGGTCAATACATCCATATTATTATCTTGATTAAGGCGTGATATGGTCGCTACCTGGAGAGAGAGAGAAGAAAACAATCTGCGTGTGCTCTTGCAAGATTAGATTGGTTATATATTTTATCTAATCAGGATGGCTCCAACTGTTTTTATCAAATCTTCTTTCAAACCTTAAAAGCAAAGACTAGCCGGGATTAATTATACTCTACAAGTTCGCCAATCTTTCAGCCAGGCCAGCGTCGGTACTTTGAGGGAGGTTTCCCGTGCTTTCGCACGGACCTAATTATAATAAACCTCGTTTTCCCAGGGACATAACCCCGTTGACACCTTTCTAGACACCTACTTGATCGGCTAATTGTAAAGTGTAAAACTCTCCTAGGAGTAACAATTACTCGCAGTGGGTATCAGGATCCAACTATCATATAGAAGGTATGCAATCTCATTGCAAATTTCAACACTTGAAACTCCCGATAAAGGTTTTTACCCCTAGCACTTATGACCTTGGCTATGGTCAACAAATCATAAGCACTAGTCAAGTTCTACCCGTCATTTCGTGATTAATTAGACCCACCCACATAACCCTTGGCTAAGGTCAACAAAGTCACATGACTGTCCTAATTAATCGCATCATATGCTGTGTAGGAAGACATTACTTAGCTACCGCACACACGCCTCGGCTATGGTCGACAAACGTAGCACAAATACTAAGTACTCTACTTCCTACAATGATGGAGGGCTGCGGATGGTTTTTAAGAAAACCTTTAACGCTTTGAACTTGATCTCGTTGCGGAATCAAATGGTTTTTAAATGGAGTGTTTTTGAGGCATTTCTAGTTTTGCTAAATGGGTCACTCCCGGTGAAAGGATCGTCGGCCCTTTCCTCATCGAATAAGGTGCATAATATATCATATATACTGCTGTGCATAGCAGAAACTATAGAAGCAATCAAAATACAAACCGAGGGTTGTAGCATCTGCCAGTTATTGCTAAAGGGGTCACTCCCGGTGAAGGGATCGTCGGCCCTTTCCTAATCGAATAAGGTGCAGGATGTTCTACAGGGAACACCGCGATGCAAAGCAAGAACTGTAGCTACCTGTTTTTAAGAAATTCGATTCCACAACATATTTTAGGTTTATTTTCTTTCATTAATCATAATAATGAAGTCTCATCATTTAAGTTCACCTAAACATCACAGATAAATTTAACGTACGCTTATGCCATCCGCATTCGCCTCGATGTCCCGTCTGCACCGTAAGGTTAGGTAACTAACGCCAGAGCGAGGCAGGGCTAGCGCGGGTGTAAAACATAAACAACGTCTATATAATATATCATATATACTATATATAATATCTATCTGAACATATCACATGATCACATCACAGATAACGCAGCAGAAAATATCATATGAAATATTGGATATACTAGGACGTCCGTGTTTTATTTTGAGCCTATATAAAACACGGATTCCACGATCGTGATGAATAGCCAATCCCACACCCCTAGACCCCTACGAGAGCGGCAAGCAACCCTACCAATTTTAGGGTTAGGAGACCCGGACTCAACTCCTCGAGATGGTCTCCCACTGGACCCTAGAACCCGATTACTTGTGCTCCCCTCCTTGGGTCTATCCCAATGCGGAAAAGTAATGACATCTTCCGCAACCTGGAAGTGCCCTAACAAAAGAATATTACATACAAGTTTTTTACATGAATGAAAATGGAAAACACTCATCTCACATAAAAACCCCCCGGCTATTCAAACACGACGATCCAATATAACATATCCAGCAACACATAACATCACATGTCATCAACGTAAGTAAGTATGCATACACCGATTGTCGTCGACGTATAGTAACGAGAACCGGTGATACAACTATATACTACACTTACGGTCACAGAAAAGAAAGTGAAAAAACTACAACAGTTGGAATCCGCAACCTCTTTAGGTAAAGCATGCCTAACCAATTATAAATCCCGCATTTTAGTCTCATTATCAAAAACTCTTTTCAATATCAAGTTGGGCAATTCAGCAAGATTCCCGACATCCTTAACGAATGCTCGTCGCAAACTTCAGTAGACGGCCGCACCCCCGATGCCGTTGACGAAGTGCACTAAGGCGGAACACCTCTACCGCGAGCACCCGAACAGATGCTTTCGGCGACGGGGTTCTCCTACAGTCACTTGGTCGGGGCTATGGGGTGTAGCTGTCTATTAAGTTTACCCGGCGAGTATCCGCGTACGCAATGTGATTGCAACGGATTTTTGATCACATCAAAATTCTGTGGCGACCAATCAATTGAGACTAAAGTGCTAGATTTATAATATTCATTCAGTTATCTCATAACTACATGTGGATTCCAAATATTGTATCACATTTTGGATAAATAGAAAATGTTAAACTTTCCGATCGAACAATCAAACACCCAAGTTTTCCCGAAACAGCTCAACACTTGAAATAAGTTTAAAAACATCCATTTCGTGCCACAGTACCAACTGTCTAGCCATAGAAGGGTCAAGCCAACGTCTCACATGTGGCACACCATACTGCCCCAAACCCTAAGGTTCAAAGGGAAGTTCAAGACGGTCACATAATTGAGTTAAGGTTTGTTGTCTTCTAGAGGGTCCATCGCGTTACTTGCACTACTTCGAACGTTTTAGACTACGGAAAGATCCAACACTTGGAAATTTCCCGACAGGGGAAAAAGTGGGTATTTATATCCGATCGAACCTTTTAACATGTTCTAAATTTACCCGGAAAAACATAAACGAGATTAAAATATCCGATCGAAACAACGAGTTCCCAGTACACCCCAGAAAACTTAACTGTTGAGTATATTTAAAAGTACCCAAAAACATCAGGAATCACATACGGGGGAAACTTTACAAAACTGAAACCCTAACTCTTTATTTGCGCCGCGGAACCGCAGCTAATGGCATGTCATTGCCGCGGTTCCGCGGCCGTTTAAGTGAGTTGGTGTCTTGTTTTTTACAGTTAACCTTATATTTCCCTGCACTATTTTCTGAGCATTTTTAATTAGGAAAAATCCACAGTTTCAAAAATTGTACAGAGAGGGGTGAAATTTAGGGTTTCGGGGTTCGATCGGGTTTCTAACATCGTCTACACTTCGCCTAAGGCTCTAACCAGGCTCTGATACCACTGTAGGGTTCCTAGGCATACCCATGAGGTTCTATAACTGATCAACCATGCCAAATTCAAAAATTTATGTGCCGAGAAACCCTATGCAAGATCGTTAACTAGAGGATAGGCGAAACTAAATGCAAGCAAACAACTTTACTAACAAGTGAAAGGGACTACAATCTTTGTAGATCCGGTCCTCCACCTCCAAAGCTCCGTGATGACGTCCCTCCGCTGCGACCATCGGGATCCTGGACTCTAACGTTGGTTTCATCGGAGAAATGATCGGGCTAGGTCGTTGACTTCGATGCCGAAGATGATCTACGTCGAGGCAACTCAAACCCAAGCCCCATCTTCACTAGGTCATGTAAATTGTGAAGATAACACCCTATACAACATGGCAAGTGGTAGAGGATGAAGAAATAGGAAGTGGGTTCACTTTGGATTTGGATTTCTCACTTGATTTCATCACTTGGAAATTTTCAAGAATGGTTTTCTTCACTTCATGAAGAAGATGAAGAAGAAGCAAAAGAAAAGAATTATCTTAAAAGAAAATTCAAGTGATGCTTATCATAATGCAACCATGGGTGAGTTAACACATGTAGAGAATAAACTAGGGTTTATGTGTAATGGTTAGGTTAAGGGAAAAAACAAAATGGTTAAGACTTTTCAAAGATCATGCAGCTTCTAGCAATTAACAAAGTAAGCCACCCATTTTGTTTTTGCCGAAAATGAATAAAGAAAATAAATAAAACAAATAAAACCTAACCATTAACCTAAACATGGTTTAAAGCATACACACACCCAAGTTTGCATGTATCATCAAACATGATACAAACTAGTGCACAAACATATATCATATATACAATGTGCACAATCAAGTGAGATAATCAATCTTAAGTGAACCAATACTAGTTAATGTAAAGTAATATATCAAATATATAATTATACATTAAATCATTAAATCAATACTTGATTTAATGATCCGGTCATACTGCACATAACCGTCTAATATTAAGTGTATCAATATATCGAATCAACATTTGATTCGGTAACCCGGGTATATCTTATATAACCGTCTGATGATACAAATCGCGAGAATAGAATTCAGTATCACATACTGGTATTATTCCCGTTCTCGCATATATCTCATATGCGCTCCTATTTCATTTCGCTTGAGCCAAGAAACCTCTGTATAGGACTCTAAAGACTCGTCAATACGCCAGCAGCAGGTGATGATCATATCAAACACCCACAAGCCGCAAGCGGTCTACTAAACGTAACGGCCACCCGGGTATTGAGCGATCAGAAGATCAACGAGCAAGCCCGCTCACACTCCTGTGAATCCAACCAGTAACACTTACCGTACAGTCCGGTCTGTTCGTCTGATATGTCATATATCTCGCCTAGGGGTGGTAAACGTCAGACCCCAGTAGCTTGATAAGTCATGCCGACTAAGGTCCATAACAAGTGTGAAACTACTGATAACTCTTACCAGTATATTACTGCAACCCTGGCCAGGGATTTCCAGTTATGGCCAGTCGAGCATAGCGCAACATCAACCCCCAATACCGGGAGAGACGAATCCCCTCCTATCGCTCATTGCCTCCATGTGAATCGAGACTGTACCCAAAAACCACCTGTTTGCATGCCTCGGTAGAGTCATGGTAGGGTGGAAATCAAAGCACAGTGGGAGACACACAAGACTCTATGACGATCTCGGGTCAACAGACTAAGTTGTACCAGTGTCACCAGAGAATTGCCATCTGACGTAAGGTATAATACCATCTGGGCGTTCTCGGCGAGTCCGTTCAGTATACCCAGTCTCCACTGAGCACCCGCATACCATCTCTGATGTCAAACACCAATGGATATGGGATCATCCATCGCCCATCACATGGGTCGAGAAGATATACGCTAGTCTACTCTAGAATATCGATGCCCCGTCTCGATATTCCCACGACTAGAAACATTGAAGGATGTACTCATGGACTACCCAGGCCCCACTAGTATGATCTGCATCACAGTCTTGGAAGTCGAGCACATATCCTAAGGGCTTTATCAACATGTAACAGAGAGACAGAAAGTATACATGTTAAGATAAAGAGCAACCAGATAGCGTACTATCATGTCGAGCGAGAAAGTTTTACCTATATATGTCCCAGCATCCACTACAATATACATCCAATGTACAGTAATGGCCTCTAGGGTATACATATAACTAACAAGGACAGATTCAAAGTATATGAAATTGTAATATTCAAGGAACATGTTTGCAAAGAATGTTTTAGTTGCCAGTTCTTGTGTTATATTGCTTAGGTTGTTCACGCAGAACAGAATTGCATGGAAGTGTTCCATACAACTCTGACCTGCATGGGCCACCAACAAAACCTGTCACGCCCGGCTTCCCAGTATATGAGAAGAGAACGTGACGAGGCCGTGACGTATTTACTGTGAAGTGAATACGCTAGGCGTATGTAAGCAATATAAAAGTGAATCCATAAGAGACAAGATATAATAAAACAACAACTTTATTTATTCACATTCTTTCTGTACAATACATAATATATCTGATGAAAACAATGCCTAAACAATGGCATAACAGAAAAGAAAAAGTGCTGGAATGAAATGTGTATAATGAAGCTAGAGCTCTGAGTCTTCAATAATCTGGTCCAAGTCCTCGATGCTGGGCTCTGCCTCCAGAAGGTCTAAAACACCTGACGATATTCAAAGAATAAAGAAAGAGAATGTCGTCAGCGAACAGATCGCTCGGTAAGTCCTAAAGAGAAGAGAGAAATAGAAAAGAAGAAAGAGAGAGAGAGAGTATCTTTTAAAATTGTATTATATTTTTATGATGTTGTGTTAACGATGTTGTTTGTAGGTTGGTACAGAAGGATTCCAGTGTATACAAGAGGGGTCCCTATATGCTAGAGACCAGAGCAAATGGAATATAGAGTACAAGGCTCCGTTATACAACCCGGAAGAACGGCAATTGGATATAGTTAGGTGTCTTAAATCTTGCAGTCTCATGCCACTTTTAACACCTTCCGTACCAGTCTACCCCTTAAACCACGTGTTATCTTGATTGTGTTGTTGTATTGTATTGTCTTGTATTGTAAACTATATAGATTGTATGTTTGGATGACTGACCGAAACCATGATATCAGTAAACGGATGTAACTGGAGAATCATGTACGTAACTGTAGAATCATGGATGTAACTGTATAATCATGTAAATGGAATATATATCTATGGTTCGGTTCGGTCAAGTTGATAGATTGAATAAATGGAATAATGGATTCATAGATTCATGTTGAATTGTAATATTGTAATTTGTAGATTGTAGATTGTAGATTATACTTGAATCATATTCAAGTCAGATTATTAATAAGGAGACTCGGTCTGATTCAAACAATTCGAAAAGTAAATTAAAGTCCTGATTGTTTTGATGTTATCGGTAACCGCTGCACATGGGCAGCAGAATTTGTGTCTTTTTCAAAGACAATTATCGTATTGATAGCACCGTTGTTAAGTTGTCTATCTTAAATAAGCAAGCACCCACTTCTCCGGCTCCCTAAGGCTCAAGAGATTGGTCCCTCTTAAACCTATATTTACTAAGGTCCTTAAGGTAATTTATAGAACTTGAGGGGGTTTTATGTAAAAATACTTTATATACTTTTCAAAATACTCCCCAACTATTTTGTTATCGTCTTTAGAGTTGTAATGAATATAGATTTTATATTGTGATATTTCTAGTGAAAATATCCTAATTTCATAAATAAATTTATTTATTTATAATATTGATTTATAGGGAATTCATGGTATTTTAGTGTAAAATGATTCTTGTGATATTTTTAGAAAAAGATAGAATATTTATATTATTAAAAAATAGATATTTTAAGGATATATATACATATATTTATATGAAAATAATATTTTTAATATATATAATATTTCTAGAAATCTCATTTTCTTTAGATTCTCGTATTTTAAATCTTTCGAGACCGAATGCTCCTTGCGGAGGTCTGCATCTCGCACTACTAAACTCGAGAATGTGCGATAATCCGCACCATCCCGAACGGGTTCCTCACATGGGTTGAAGCAGCGCTTTGCAAAGATTTGTATAAATACTAAATCGTTTAGAAAATGGTTTTATTATTAAAAGGTATTTAAATCAAAAAGTGTCATTTTCCCATATTCTATGTTCCCGAGAGTATTGTGCTATGTTGCATATGAGTGTGTGAGGAGGTAGGTCATTATATCATGATCTACATAAAGGTATAGAAAGGGTTTTGATGGTTTAAATGTAGAAATGAACTATGTGGTATTTTAATGAAGGAAATACGGTAAAATGGAAATAGCAATTATATTTGATATGAAACTTAATCATTATGGTTGATTAGTGTTTAATAGTCAACATGAATTGGTTTTAGCATAATTGTATTAAACAAAAGGGAGGTTTTAGGAAGAAACCGAATCGGTAATCAGTTTTGTTCTGATTCCGTCGGGTTTTGTAATTCCGTATTTCTAGAAAAGAATAGAGAAAGATAGAATTGGGACTTACGGGTTTCGATCAAAGACAAGAGGAAGATGGATCGAGAGGAGTCGTCGGTGCATCATTTCGTTGCCGGGATCTCCTAGGGTCGTTGCCAGAAAATCCACCAGAACTTCACATCTTGCTCACTTCGATTGCACACTAGGGTTTTCTTGAGAATTCTTGAGAGTTGGCTCAGAGTTTTGGGTGAGGGGGTAGAGTGTAGGGGTGGTATTTATAGGGTTAGGCAAGGGTTAGGGTAGATGAAAAGTTTAAAATTAGAAAAATATAAAAATATATTAAAAATTCATTAAAAAGAGTGTTAATGAGGTTTAATTGTGTCTATGGAAGTGGTCTTAACATTTAAACTATGCAGGGGGTATAGAAGAGGAAAAGCCACAATTTTTGTTCAGGGGACTAGGCCGTCCGGCCGAGTCCGGCCGGTCCGCCGGCCTACTCGGCCGAGTCAGGCCGAGTCCGGCCGGTCCGCCGGCCGACTCGGCCGAGTCGGGCCGAGTCAGGTAGTGGGTAGGTCGGGGGTCGTCTCATGTGGTCACTGGTATGTTCACTTTTCCTAGGCTAGTGGGGTTTTTGGAAGTTATCACGTGTTGACTCTTGAACTTCTAAAAATTTCAAAATAAAACAAATTTAAAAATAATGCAGTGTATGGGATTTGAACTCTGGTGGCTTGGTTCAGCAGTGCAAGGTATTACCAAAGAGCCACAAGGTCCTTCTTGTAATTATGGAGCTAAATAATTACTTAAAGTAATAACAGTACATGTAAATACCCTAAGTATATATTAATTTTAAAGCAAATTTTTGTACATTGTTACATTCTTTTAACTAGTAATTAAAAAGCAAAATAATTACTTATATCATGTGATCAGGCTAAAATACCCCTTTATAGATTTTGAAAAAATTTGTATAGGAAATTTAGGGTTCTTACATTAGTATATAATTTATTTTTTTTGTGTTGCTTAATTAGAAAACTAAATCTGAATGTGTTGTACAAAAATATGCCGATCAAAATAAAGACAATAGGAAGTCGGCGAAGAGGGGCCGCCCTATTTATACAGGTGGCTCGAGGAATATTACCCGTGCTATGGAGGTATCGGTAAATTACAATAGATTTACTCTGATATAATGTAATATTAAGATTTATTTTATAATATATGTAATTTTTTTGCGAATTGCAGAGAGCTCAGACCCTGGCGCAGGGTGGTACACCAAGCGTGCTGGCCGCATATCTTGCCGTCCACGGCACCTCGACAGATCCCACCGCGGGCGAGCTTCGATTCCCGACACCGCTACCCAGGGGTGACTGATAAGTCGAAAATATTGCATTTTTAACGCATCAATTTTCCTACTATTTGCAATTATCTAAAGGTGTTTGGTATAAATATAGCACATGTTAGCAATTTGTCTGTAAAATACCAATTAACTTGTGTTATACATTATAACTGGCATTTTGAGGGACATTGAGCGTTTATTATTGCATGCATGATCTTTGTATATCGCAACACTTGTCTCGAGATTGTGTGCAGGAAATTCTCCAGGTAAAGAGCCAAAACTGCTAAAAGTGCTGATAAAAATGCACCAAGTCCAAGACTTGTGATCTGGCAGTGAACAAGAAATTATAAAAATATTCCAGACTTCAAAAAAATACCATGAGGCCAACACAAAGCAGCACAGGAGTTTCCATGCATAAATCATTCAAAACGGCCGCGGATCCGCAGCCGAATGGGCCGATCCGCCGTGGATCCATGGCCAGGCTGACACATCATCGGCAGATCATTATTTCAGGCTTCTCCTTCCAATATCAAAACTTCTTCAACACACTTCGGTCTCCAAATATCTCCAGAAACTTCTTTCCTAAAAGCCAAGCTTCTTGTACAAAACTAATACCTCCAAGCTTCTCAGGCAAGTTAGCAAAATCTAGAAGATTCTCCTCAACAATCAAGCTTTTTAAGGAAGCTAACTAACTACCTAAATCTAGAAGCTTCCTTCATAACTACCAAGCTTGCAAGAGAAGCTAAACCTAGCTTAACTTTTAAAGGAAGCTAGTTTAAGCTTCTAAGGGAAGCTAAAGAAGAAGGCTATATAAAGGGACCCAAGGCTTCATTCTAAAGATTATTCAACAATTCATCCACAAGTTGAGTGACACAACTTGTGCATCCAAACCCTAGCCCAAATACAATTCAAAATCCAAATCAAGATCATCGAGTACCAAATCAAGAAAGAATCCATCGAGCCTTTTTGAAGCAACGCCGATCTTCATCTGAGTAAGTGATCCAAGACGATCCGAGGCTCACGAAGACGATGCGAATCTAATTCGACGATCAAGTTCTCTCCTCAATTCTAGTAGTCTTTGAGTGAATTGTAACAAAACGTTGAATAATGAAAGGTGAAAATTCTTGATCTTGCTTTTCTTTACATTTGATCATTATGATGAGTTCTCAATTCTTGATTGTTTTCTTTATCATGATGTTTGAGTGTAAACTCCGCTCGTGGAGGAATCGAGAAAATAGATAGATGACGATGATTAAATTCTTGAACGATTCTTAAGTCTTCTGAGTTTTGTAAACTTTAGAAAATTGAATTATTGACAACCTAGTTTCGAGCGAGATACTTTCTTGAATGTTGTCACTCCTAATTAGAGATCAACGATCGATGATTGAATTTCCTAGAGACTAGAATTTGAATGCTAATCAACGAAAGGACAAGGGATATGATGAAGAAACCCTAGTTTCTTCGATAGATACCTAATTCTCGTTGATCGTCATCGATCTATCGATCTAGCAACAAATTATCAATAGATAAGAATTTGTAATCAACATTCTTTATCATCACTATCGATTGGAGGAGCTTCATTACAAATCTTGATAACTCATTTGATTTGGTCGATTCTTAATTCTTGATCTTTATTTTCTCTTGATTCTTAAAACTAAAATTCATAAATCTTGAATCAAATTTTCTTTTCTCTTTTAATTTCAACTCAACTAAAACAATTACGATCAAATTATACTTTCCCTGTGGACGATCCGCACTCGCTAACGAACCTATAATTGACACCGTTATTGATTGTGGTTTACAAATTTCTTTGGTTGTGATCTTTACACTTTTCTACCTACACACCGAGAAAATGATCAATCAAATGGCGCCGTTGCCAGGGATGTGTGCTATTTTGTTCGTTTTTGTTATTTGAGTTGAAAATTTTATTATTCCATCAGTTTTTAGGTCAAAATTCATAAAAAATGCTTAACAATTTGTTGTGATTTGTTGCGAGGAAATCTGGAATCTGTGGAGCAAGAGGAAAAATTTTCAAAGCATCTCAGATAGCTCAGTGAGACAATTGGAACAGTTTCAGAAATTTTTGTGCAGTGATCAAACGAATGGATCGCAGATCCACGGATTAAGAGGCTTAACGCGGAGGAAGCTCGGCGTTCAGTGCACGAAAATTCTCAGGTATATTTCTGACTTTCTTATCTCCTCCCTGCTCTACTCCATTAACCAATTTCTGTAGATTTCTTTGCAAAAATTCGCAGCGCTGCAAAAAGAAAAATTGTTGCGTGTTTGATCTTGGTTGTTTGCATATTTTAATACGGAAATTAAGGGGAAAAGACCAAATTCAGATTAGGTGGGGAGTTCATTACCCTTCCTAAGCCCCAAAAATCGCATCCGTATCATCCTCATTAACTAAAAAATATCTAGACATGACTCTAAGGACCGTCGCGCTCATTTAGGACAGAAGGAGGTCGTGGGTAATCTATTGCTTATCCGCATTTCTTTTGTGGTGTCTAAGGTAAGTGTGTCTAAGGCAAGTGGTTACTTAATTAGGCCCACTACTTACATGGTGGAGAACGTCCCACTAACCTAGCACTTATCTGGCCAAAGAAGGGATAAAGAGGCAGTAGAGGATTTATCCTACGATTTGTCTTCTAGAACTTTAGGAGCGGTCTAGAGACTTGACCTGGGTGACTATTAGATCTAGGGTTGTGTATGCATTTTTTGTGATTTGATTTTTCAAAAACCGTTTTTTTTCAAAACAAACACCAACCAACTTTTCCCCTAATTATCACAACGCTTCCACTTGTGCTAAATCCTTTAGTGCAAGCTCGGCTGGACAAGGGATTCTAGTGCCCGTCTTGTCCGCTTTCCCCCATCGACCCCAAAGTTGGTATTTCTACATTTTCTTTTTCCCAACACCACCGCGATGGACGGATATCCATCAAACTTTAACACCACTCTGCCATCGCCCGCAGGTGCGCAGAATCCTTCATGCATTTCTCTCGAAAAGAGAAGCTATCCTACACGTGTTTCCCTTCCCACCTGTCTTTCTATACCACCTGCCAACGGGAAAATTTTTGAAATCAACCCCAATTTATCAAACTGTTACCCAAATTTCACGGTCCTGAGTCTGAAGACGCATACGTTTTTATCTCCAAATTTGAAAATGTATGCGCAATGATTGGAACGTCACAACTGTCTTTGGATGCTCTGCGTTTACGTTTTCTCCCATTCACTTTGTGTGATTTAGCCGAGAAGTGCCTTTATAATACAACTGCACATTCTATTTCAAAATGGGATGAATTTATTGCAGCATTCCTTAAGAAATTTTATTCCAATCATAAGACCAGTCGTGTTCGGAGCGAAATCTTCAAATTCACCCAACTTCCTAATAAACCATTCTGGAAATGCTTTTAACGGTTCAAGGATCTTCTTTTACAATGCCCTCATCACGGAATCCCCAAATGGGATTTGTGTCAAGTTATCTATGAGGATATTGATCTCACGACTAAACGGGTCCGTGAAACCATGTGTCATTGTCAATTCCTATCTAAAGATGATGGTGAAGATTTGAAATACCTAGAAGATTTAGCTTAAAACACTTTACAGTGGGAAAGTGTTAGACTACCATCACCTAGGGAAGATATCAATCAGCTCGATATTTCCATCACAATGAGAGCCGAAATGGCCGCAATACAAAGGAAACTCGACGCTATAGAAAACAGAATCTCTTCAGCCTCCCTAAACCAATACACACTTCCCAAAACCGTGTGTGGTTTCTATTCAAATCCATCACATTTGACGGAAGAATGACCTTTGAATGTACTGTTTCAAGGTCATACTAATGCTGCATTTCAGCAACAACCTAGAAACGATCCTTCTTCTTCTACATATAATCAATATTGTAGGAATCACCCTGATCTTTCTTGGATCCAACACCAAACTCAAACACGAATCTAAACCAGAATAACTTTCAATAGGCCCCTCCACCACAACAGCAACCACCACAACTGAGTCAGCACCCCTTTCAATCGCAACCTTTTCAAAACCCGGCTAACAATTTTGATCCTTTTTCTGCCGGTACCAATAACACCTCTGCACTTGAACAAACCATGAGTTTGCTTCTCTATTCAAATGTCGGCTGATTTGAAGCCTTCTATCGATGATATAAAGAAAACCACCGCCTCCCAAGGTGAGATTATTAAATCGATGGAAGCACAAATTGCACAGTTAACAGCCGAAATAAGTACTGGAGAGAAAGGGAATCTTCCATCTCAACCTCTACCTGATCCTGGACCTTCACATTACACTAATATGAATGCACTTACCATGTTGAAATCTGGAAAAGTGCTAGAAAATCATGTGGGTGAACAGATTGATGTTGAGGAATCAATTGAACCCCAGGCTTCCACTTCCACTTCCACTCCCACTTCTACTTCTTACCCCATTTCGTCTAATTTACATTTTTCTTCCGAACCTATTCTCCGTTTTCCCAAAGGCTCGAACCCTCCACCCACTTCATCCTTTCCACCCCCATAACCTTCTCCACAAATGTGGGACCCAACACTTATTGATAGAGCTCCATTTCCGGAAAGGTTGAGGCCCAACAAACTCAATGCCCAAATGGAGAAGCTTGTGGAAACGTTTAAGCAAGTTAACATCAACATCACTCTCCTAGATGTTATACAACAAGTTCCGTCCTATGCGAAAATTCTTAAAAACTTGTACACTAGGAAGGGGAAGACTTAAGTGCCGAAAAAGTGTTCATGTCCAGTACTGTAGACACGGCTTTTCCCCAATAATTACCAAGGAAACGTAAGGACCCTGGTTGTCCTACTATTTCTATTTCTATTGGGGATAAACACATTAACCGTGCTTTACTTGACCTTGGCGCGAGTGTTAATTTGCTTCCATTTTCAGTCTATGAGCAACTAGGTATCGGAGTGTTAAAGCCCTCGAACATAACTCTCCAGATGGCCGACCGATCAATCACCAAAGCTAAGGGTGAACTTGAGGATGTGTTGATAAAAATCGGGGAATTTGTCTTCCCGGTAGACTTTATTGTTCTTGATACACAGCCTATAGTAAACCCACGGAACCAAATTCCAGTGATTCTAGGTCGTCCCTTTTTGGCTACTTCCAACGCTGTAATCAACTGTAGAAATGACTCTCTGAATCTATCTTTCGGGAATAGGTCAACTGAGCTCAACATTTATAAGTTGGGAAGTCAACCCTCCGATCCTCATGCTCGAGTCTGTTCTGTCGAATTAATGGATGTCGACAGCAGTGAAATTGATCAACCTCATTATATTGATCTAGACTCTTTTCTTATGTTGTTATTTGACCCAACTATATATCATACACATACGGACTCTTCCACCAAGTTGTCTGGGTCAACAACTAACACTGATTATGAACCGTTTTTGGAGTCTGATGATCACCCCGCACTTTGTGATGACATTATTCTTCGGGGTATCGATGAGAGTTTTGAGGAAATTTTCGCTGATGAACTTGCATTTTTGAAAGACACGGGTGTTGAGATGAATCATCTCCCAAACAAAGAAATTGAACCTCCACCCCTTCTTCTGTACTATAAAGAGAATGCGAGTAATCCATCACAATCACTAAGTCGTCTCTCCGAAACGAGACGCAAACACATTCTTTCACACCACTTATCTTTTCCCCACTTCTTCTTGGCTCTTTTGAACCTGTTCTTCCACCAACTGGTGCACTACACTGATAAAATTTTTGAATGGTTGGTGTTGACTTTCGGTCTATGCAAAGCTTGGCATCGACCAATAATCTTGACCCTCCATTGTGATTTTCAAAAGATTAACATTGTTTAACTCAAGTTTGTGGGGGATAATCTGGCTCCTGAAAAGAAAATTTTTACTCAAAATTATGAGCCAAAAATAAGTTTGGAGGAGGATTTTCACGATCATATTTATTGCTCCCATTAATAAATTTCCTCCCAAACTTACAGGTTTTTTGAGATCTAGCAGAAGGCAACAGTGACACTGTTGAAAACAAGTTTGGGGGAGGTTTGTGCTTATTTACGCATCATTTGCATCATATTTTGTATAAGCACAAAACATATAAAAAATATAATAAAATTTTTGTACATAAATAAGATAATAAAATATTAGATAGTGAAAATTACATCCAAAAGATTGGAAAAATTTAAGAAAAACAAGAAAATTAGAAGTTTTCTTGAACGAACTAATAATAAGTAGTTATGAGCTATTGTCCTACGGGTTAGTAAGATGAAAGAAGTCACTAATCTGAGAATAAAAATAAGTCTAAAAAATAGTTCATATTCTGAAAGCCAAATATTTGAACGTTGATACCCTACTATACGCACTTACACATGTCTTGAAACTCAGGATAGTAGAGGATACCTTGAAATGCTCTTATCTAAAAGCCAAAGTATGAAGGAAATAAAAAATTGAATATAAAAATGGTGAAGAAAAATGAACACTGGTTTTGTTATCACTAAGGCAGCAATAAAAAAATATAGCGAAGGTGCTTCATCGCCTAGTGCCTTAGACCAACTGGTCTGGGAGTCACTGCTAAGCCTTAGGTGGTGCAAGACGAGGAAAATACTAAATAAGCAAGCACATAAATAATCGGTCGGTTAGTACCTCAAGAAGTATTAACGGTCGTATGAAAAATGTGTGAGCAAATCCATCTAAATATTCATCAAATTAAAAAGTACTGAGATAGATGGACAAAAGTATGATAGCTTGAATTGAATTCTTTGAGTGTAGGGATGTCTATTACACATACGTAGGGTTATATGATCGATGTTTGGAAGAAAGATATGAATGAAGAATAAAAACAATGTTTTATTGGGGGATGATGTGATTTCTGACATCTTTTCATGACTATTAAGATAGGGGTTATGACAACCAAAAAGCTAGTGTAGTTGGAAACTCTAATTTTCAAAGTCTTTCTTTTATAATTCCTATCTTTATATGTAGGTAGTTATTAGCGGTAATTCTTAGCGAAGGCCGTCATAGTCGAGCCCTTTCACGGTCTTACTTTTATTATTCGATTTTGTGGGTGCTATCCACTAAAAACCCTCAAGAGACAACACTCCTCCTACTAGGGACACCTAGAGGTTTAGAGGCTTGTTGCACGTGCTCAGTGCAATCGTGTTGCCTACGAAAGTGTGCTAGTTAGTTTTTATTTTTCTTATACTTTCTCCTTCTCTTTTTAATAAAACAAGTTTGCTCGAGACGACTAAAAATAATTTTGGGGGAATTTGATCAGTCGAAAATATTGCATTTTTAACACATCAATTTCCCTACTATTTGCAACCATCTATAGGTGTTCGGTATGAATATAGCACATGTTAGCAATTTATCTGTAAAATACCAATTAACATGCGTTATACATTATAACCGGCATTTTGAGGGAAATTGAGTGTTTATTATTGCACGCATATTTTTTGTATATCGCTGTTAGTGTATATGCCCTAGAGGCCATTACTGTATCATACTAGTTTGTATATTACTTAATGGATGCTTGGGATATTCACCTTGTATATACAATCTTTCTCAAAATAGTAGTATGCTACTTGGTTTGTTTCTACTTCAATGTGTACATGTGTTTATTTTTGTATATCGCCTATACACATTAGTAGAGCCCTTAGGATCTTTGCTTGATTACCAGCGATGTGATGGCCGTCACACTAGTGGGGCTGGGTAATCTATAAGCACATCCTTATGCAGGTCCCTGGTCGCAGGACTATCGAGACAGGGCATCGATACTCCGGAGTAGACCAGCGCATGCGCTTCTCATCCCAGTGTGGGAGACGGTCTGTCCCACAGCCGTCAGTACGTCGTACTTGAGATAGTATGCGGGTGCTCGTTAGGTTACGGGTACACTGGACAGGACTCGTCGGGAACTGACTAGTTGGTATTATACCTATCGTCAGTTATCAGTTCCCAGGTGACATGAGTACAGCTTAGTCCGCTGACTTGACACTGTCACATCGCCTCAAGTGTGTTCCCACTGTACTTTGATCACTACCCTACCACGGCTCAAAGGAGTCGTGCAAACAGGTAGTGGTTGGGTACAGTCCCGAAGCACTTGGAGGCAGTGACGGTTAGACAGGATTCGTCTCTCCCGGTATTGGGGGTTGACATCGCGCTGTGTCTAGGAGAGCCATTACACGAGTAGTCCCTGGCCAGGGCAAACGAGATATACTGGTAGGTTTCCAGTGTTATCTCAGGGTGTTTTGGGCTTCGCTCCGGCACGACTTGTATCGCTATTGGGAGACTGACGTTTACCACCCCCTAGGCCCGCCATGCGATGTATCAAACGAACAGACCGGACTGTACGGAGAATGTCACACTCAGGCTCAGTAGGAGTTCAGATGGGTTTCGCCTCGTCGGTCTTCTTGTCGGCATTACCTGGGGACCGTTACGCACAGCTAGTGCCGCTTGCGGTCTGCTGTTAAACCCACTGCCAGCGTAGTGTCGAGTCTTTAGAGTCCCACACAGAAAGCTTTTCGCCTTTAGGCAAAAGAGTAGAGGTCGCATGGTATTGCGACAGGTCGCATGGTTTTGCGACAGGGTTCGGTCACATCCGTGCACTTGTGCACATACAGTGTCCGGACAGTTTATACTAGTGGGCTTTGGTTTAAGCCAGATCCTAGTGTACCTTATGGGATTGGATTTATCCAGTTTGCATTCGTGTTCCTCGGAACGCGGATGCGGGTGTGTATGCACAGTTGACAGGGAGGCACAGACAGCGGATTCTCATTAGGGTTGTTGACAGTTGACCGTTGACTTTTTGACTTTTTGCTCAACCCTAATGAGAATATGATATGTGATTAACTATTATATTAATTAAGTATTATGGTGACTTGGTTGTTGACTTTTGTTGACTTTGTTGACTTGTTGACTTTTGTTGACTTGTTGACTTTGTTGACCGGTTGACTAGGCTTGACTAGTTGACCATCATGATAACCATGGTTATCATTTCATGCCAAAGACTTTTACTTGCTTGTTCATTTGAGTAAAATGAGTGCATGACATGATAAGGTTATGGTTGCTTCAACCATCACATAAGACTTTTATTGATATGATGAGTTATGATTGCATTGGATTATGAGAGGGTGAGAGACAAAAGAGTTGCTCATTCTTTCTTGCTCATTCTCTCTCTTGTTCTTGAGCTCTCCTCTTGCTCTCACCCTCAACCTCTTGCTCCCTCTCTTGATCTATGGTTCTCTTGTCTCATGAGTTGAGAATCAAGAACCATAGATAAAATCCCATTCTATTTCTTCTCTACTCATTCTAGTTCACTAGGTTTAGCAAACCAAGTGAACTAGGTTCTTCAAAGAACGAAGAAGGAGCTAAAGGTTGGAGCTTTCAGGTGGATCTTTCTTCGGCACAAGGAGACGACGAGAAGAAGCCGGTCCGGACCACCATCGGAGCTTGAAGACGAACGAGTTCAAGACAAGCAAGGTATAACCCCCTAACCGAGTAGCTAAAACTCATAGTTAGGATGTTAGATAGATGTTTAACCAAGATCCGGGGTTTTAGGTCCATGTTACCATATTTAAGAAAATCGTTTTTTACCAAATTCCGCATTCCCGAAAGTGCCGGGAGAGGTAGCATGGACTTACAGTGGTATCAGAGCCTAGTTAAACTCTATCTAACATGTTAGCAAGTAACTAGATGATCGATCAAAGAAAAAGTCCCGAAAACAAAACCCCAAATTTTCAACTTTCTGTCGATTTTTAAAGTACTGGAAAAACTTTTTTGAACACACCTAAAATCGACTCAGGCTTTTTAAATGAATCTGCAAAATTTTGGGCCCCTGACTCGGTGCGGCGGGAGCACGCTCCCGCCGCGGAAGCGCGGCCGAGTTGACTCGGTCAGGGGTTTTATCTTTTGCAGTTTACTCTTAGGGGTATTTTGGGATTTTTGGTATATATATTTTCTACCCAGATTTTCCAGAACGAAAATTTTATTTTGGGGTCCCGAAAATCCGTATTTTTGATCGAACTTCTAAAAGACTTGAGCTAACGGGTTTTTCTGTAATGCGATATTTGTATTGAACGTCTACTAATCGCTATATGTCGATTAGTGGGGGTTATACAAATCTGTGATCTGTAATGTGCTGGAATGTGTATATAAATATGTTGGATTGTCGCGGGTGAATAGCCGGGGGTTGTGAGACGAGAGTTTTCTTTTCTTTCAATTCTTGTAAATTTGTAAATTGATGTAATAATTATTTGTATGGCCGCACAACCGGGTCGGGGTTGTAGCCGTCATTGTATAATTTCTTTTTACTGTTTTTGCTCCTAGGATAGACCCATGGAGGGGGTGCACAAACTACCGGGTATGCCGAAGTGTCGAGTGGCCTACTCATAGGAGATGAGGGAGGTTACTACGCTTCGGTTACTTGGCGGGTAGTTTGCCGCACCCGTAGGGGTCTTGGGTGGGGTATTTGGCTATTCACCGCGACCGTGTAATCTGTCTTTCATTACAGGCTCGTACGAATTACAGATTCCTAGTATATCCAATGTATTTATCTGTGATCTGAAATGTTTATCATTGCAGTATATCTATATATGATATTATTTAGGCGTTGCTTATGTTTTACAGACGCGCTAGCCCAGCCCCCGCTCTGTCGTTAGTTAAGTAACCTAACGGGTAATGACGGGGCCCCGTGGCGAATGCGAATGGAATAAGCGTACGTCATATTTTGGTTGTTTTCTGCAATGGTAGGATTAAATGATGGGACGCATTAAAAGAACTAATGCAAGAATATCACGCATTAAAAGAACTAATGCAAGATAATAAACCAAGTCAAAGTCGTTGGAACACTTTCGAAAAACCACTCGGTTCTTTTCAAAAACAACTTTTAAATGCGGAGCTTGAGCCACTCCTTTTAAAAGCTATCTCGTTCCATCGACCATATCAAGTTCACTACGTTCACGGTTTTGCCAAAACCATCCGTAGCCAATAGTATTCAAGCTGTGTATGTTGGCCAAAGTCAAGGCACAGTGATTGGTAGCTATTGGGTGTTCATGTGTAGCATAGATAGATGCGTTGGTTTGGGACAGTCGTACTGCCATTTTGGCCAAAGTCAAGGGTAGGTACGGATGGATCCAAATTAACCTGGATAATGATGGGTAGAACTTGACATGTGACTTATGATATTTTGGCCAAAGTCAAGGTCATAAGAGCATGGGGCAAAAATCCACATCGGGAGTTTCATAAGTACTGAAACTTGCTAGATTTGCATACCATTTGGAGTGTGATGATTCTGATAGGATTCCTTCAGTTTCGTCACGCGATGATATTTGGATCCCGATCCTACTGTGAGTATATGCTACTCCTCGGGAAATTTCTCACTAAACGATCAATGCTATAAACCTAGTAGGTGCCTAGAAAGGTGTTAGCGGGGCTACGCCCCCAGGGAAAAGAGGTTCTCTAATTAAGGAACTTCGCGAAAGCGTTGGAAAACCTCCCTCGAAGTACCGACACCGGCCTGGCTGAACGGTTAAGCAAGTATTGTGCGGTGGGATTGATCCCGGCTAATTCTTCCTTTATGGTTTGAGGAGGGATTCGAGAAACAGTGGGAGCCATCCTGTTTAGACAAACTAAAAACCACTCTAAACTTGCAAGAGCATCATGCTGAGTGTTTCTTCTTCTCTCTCCTAATTGCAGCGACCAAATCAACATGACTGGACTTAAGTTACTCCTAGATAAAAACAAACTGACAGGGCCAAACTACAAAGATTGGCTCAGGAATGTCAAGATAGCAATCACTTATGACAAGCTGGGGTATCTTCTTACGACCAAAGCTCCCCCTGTCCCTGGTCCAACTTCCAGCGTCGCGGATAAGGAAATCCGCAAGACTTGGGAGATTGATAGCGCGAAGGCCAAATGCCTCCTGCTTGCCTCGATGGACAACGAACATCAGAGGAGGCATGAGAATATGGACATGGAGTCCATATTGCTTCATACAAAAGAACTGTATGGAGAGCAGTCTCGTATCGCAAGATACGAAGCGTTGAAAAAGTTATTTTCGACAAGAATGGCCGTCGGATCATCAGTAGCCGAGCACGTGCTAAAGATGATCGGCTACATTGAGGAGCTCGCTGACCTAGGGATCACATTGGAGAGTGAGCTATATACGGATATAGTTCTCCAGTCCCTTCCTTGCACTTACGCCCAGTTTATACTGAACTTCAACTTACAAGAAAAAGAGGTTGAACTATCAGAGCTCCTCAACATGCTGAGGAGCGCAGAGGGCACCCTACAGAAAGGTAGGAAAACATCCACTTTGTTTGTAGGAGGATCATCTTCTTCTAGGTCCAAGGCGAAAGCCAAGGGAAAGAAGAAGAAGGCCCCCGCCAAACCAAGGGGCGGTGTTAGTAAAGTGGATACGAAGGGAAAAGCAAAAGCAACAAAGATAGCGGGGAAGCTTGTGGATAAGGAAGAATGCTTCTATTGTCATAAGAAAGGACACTGGAAGAATGATTGCAGGGCCTGGAAGGCCAGAACACAGGAAATGAAGCAGGTTGCAGCTTCAGCTTCAGGTGTGTATGTTATTGAAAACTGTCTTTCAATAAACTCTACTTCCTGGGTATTGGATACCGGATCAGGATCTCATATCTGTAATTCTTTGCAGGCGTTGAGAAACCGTAGGGTTTTGAAGGCAGGTGACATGACCCTCAGAGTTGCGAACGGAGCTAGCATGGATGCTAAAGCCGTGGGGGACTATCACCTGGGAATGTCAGATGGACATGTTTTGGTTTTGCGTAATTGCTTTTTTGTACCCAACGCAACTTGTAATATCATTTCTGTATCTTTAGTTTCTAAAGAAGGTTATGAATTTGCGTTTGTAAGTAATGTTGTAAACATTCACCTTAATCAAGTTTTGATTGGGTCAGGTACATTGAGTAATGGTATATACGTGTTAAACCAACCACAGATTTTCAACGTCCAGAGTACACACAAAAGAAAGTCTCCAGAAATAAATCAGACTTTCTTATGGCATTGTAGATTGGGTCACATCAATGAGAGAAGGTTGACTAAGTTACATACAGAAGGATATTTGAATGCGTTCGAATATCAATCGTATGCCACTTGTCAATCTTGTCTCAAAGAAAAGGTGACAAAGACTCCGTTTACTGGACAAGGAGTAAGAGCGAGCGAGCTCTTGGGACTCGTACACAGTGATGTGTGCGGTCCAATGTCTACACATGCCCGAAGCGGACATTCTTACTTCATTACTTTTACGGATGACTTCTCAAGGTACGGTTATGTCTTCTTAATGAAACATAAGTCCGAGGCCTTTGGAAAATTCCAGGAGTATAAGAATGAAGTAGAGAAACAGACCGGCAAAAGTATTAAGATTCTAAGATCGGATCGAGGTGGAGAATACTTAAGTGCCGAGTTCCTGGACTATCTAAAAGAGAACGGAATTCTCTCTCAGCTTACTCCTCCATACACCCCGCAACATAACGGTGTATCGGAGAGACGGAACCGCACCCTATTGGATATGGTGCGGTCCATGATGAGTAACGCTGAGTTACCGCGATCATTCTGGGGGTATGCGCTAGAATCAGCTGCATACCTTTTGAACCGAGTTCCCACTAAGACTGTGCCTACCACGCCATTTGAGATGTGGTGTGGGAAGAGACCCCATCTTAATCACATTAAGATATGGGGAAGTCCAGCTTTTGTCAAAAAGCAGCATGCGGACAAGTCGAGGCACGCTCAGTACTGTGCAAGTTTGTGGGATATCCCAAGAATTCCAAGGGAAATTTCTTCTACTGCGAAGAGGAACAAAAAGTTCTTGTTTCTCGTCATGCCCACTTTCTAGAACACCAGTTCATAGAAAAAGAAATAAGTGGGAGCGCAGTGGAACTGGAAGAAATTCTAGAACCACGGACTATTACTGAAAGTTTAGTGGAACCAGAGGGTTCGGAAGAACAGGACATTCCTACGCCGCTCCGCAGGAGTAGTAGGCAGTCTCATCCGCCTGAGAGATACTACGGTTTTCTCATAGACGGGGATAGAGAGGATTGCATCATAGATTATGATGAGCCTACTAGCTTCCAGCAGGCCGTTCAGAGTGTTGACTCAGTGAAATGGCTGGATGCAATGCGGACCGAAATGGAGTCCATGTACACCAACAAGGTATGGACGTTGGACATTGCTCCAGACGGGGTAAAACCCGTAGGATGCAAGTGGATCTTCAAAAGGAAGATTGGTGTAGATGGACAGGTTGAGACCTATAAAGCTAGGCTGGTAGCAAAGGGTTTTCGTCAAAGACCTGGCTTGGACTATGACGAAACCTTTTCTCCAGTAGCCATGCTGAAATCCATTCGGATCCTTCTTGCCATTGCTGCCATCCACGATTATGAGATCTGGCAAATGGACGTAAAGACCGCTTTTCTAAATGGAAATTTAGAGGAGTGTGTCTATATGGACCAACCAGAGGGTTTCATTCAGAGTGGGAGCAGCGGAAAGGTGTGCAAGTTGCTTAAGTCCATCTATGGACTAAAGCAGGCATCGCGGAGTTGGAACATCTGCTTTGATGAGACGGTCAAAGAATTTGGCTTTATCAAAAATCCAGATGAACCATGCATCTATAGTAGATTTGTAGCGAGAACTGTAGTATTCCTCGTTTTATACGTGGATGACATTCTCTTAATAGGAAATGACATTCCTATGCTACAATCTGTCAAGGGGTTCTTGTCACACAGGTTCTCCATGAAAGACCTGGGTGATGCCTCGTACATTCTGGGTATCCGGATCTACCGTGACAGATCCAAGAGGATATTAGGACTTTCACAGTCCAGGTACATCGACACCATACTGAAGAGATTCAGTATGGAAGATCCCAAGCACGGTAACCTACCGGCTTGTCACGGGATCACCCTCTCTAAAGAGATGTCTCCCAAGACTGATTTGGAGAGGGATCGCATGTCTATTATACCCTACGCTTCTGCGGTAGGCTCTATAATGTATGCGATGTTGTGTACCAGACCGGATGTTGCTTATGCACTGAGTGTGGTAAGCCGGTATCAGTCAAACCCAGGGGAGAAACACTGGATAGCGGTAAAGAACATTCTCAAGTACCTGAGAAGGACTAAGGAGATGTTCTTGGTGTATGGCGGAAAAGACCTCCAGATCGAGGCCTTTGCTGACTCCAGCTTCCAGAGTGACAAGGATGATTCCAAGTCCATGTCGGGTTTTGTCTTTACCCTCAACGGAGGGGCGGTGTGTTGGAAGAGTTCCAAACAAGAAACCGTTGCAGACTCGACGATGGAAGCGGAATACATCGCTGCATCTGATGCCGCAAAAGAAGCTGTCTGGATGAGGAAGTTCTTGAAAGAACTTCAGGTGGTTCCGTCCATTGTTGATCCAATACCTCTGTATTGCGACAACAACGGGGCTATAGCTTTAGCGAAGGAACCAAGGTCCCATCAAAAATCCAGGCACATCTTAAGGCGGTATCACCTGATCAGGGAGATCGTAGATCGCCAGGAGATCGAGGTTCGGAGAGTCGCTTCAGAAGATAACACTGCAGATCCATTCACCAAGGCCCAGCCCCAGACTCAGTTCGAGCGGCTGATCGAGATGATTGGTCTTCGATACGCCAGTACATGGCCTTAGTGCAAGTGGGAGATTGTTAGTGTATATGCCCTAGAGGCCATTACTGTATCATACTAGTTTGTATATTACTTAATGGATGCTTGGGATATTCATCTTGTTTATACAATCTTGCTCAAAATAGTAGTATGCTACTTGGTTTGTTTCTACTTCAATGTGTACATGTGTTTATTTTTGTATATCGCCTATACACATTAGTAGAGCCCTCAGGATCTTTGCTTGATTACCAGCGATGTGATGGCCGTCACACTAGTAGGGCTGGGTAATCTATAAGCACATCCTTATGCAGGTCCCTGGTCGCAGGACTATCGAGACAGGGCATCGATACTCCGGAGTAGACCAGCGCATGCGCTTCTCATCCCAGTGTGGGAGACGGTCTGTCCCACAGCCGTCAGTAAGTCGTACTTGAGATAGTATGCGGGTGCTCGTTAGGTTACGGGTACACTGGACAGGACTCGTCGGGAACTGACTAGTTGGTATTATACCTATCGTCAGTTATCAGTTCCCAGGTGACATGAGTACAGCTTAGTCCGCTGACTTGACACTGTCACTTCGCCTCAAGTGTGTTCCCACTGTACTTTGATCACTACCCTACCACGGCTCAAAGGAGTCGTGCAAACAGGTAGTGGTTGGGTGCAGTCCCGAAGCACTTGGAGGCAGTGACGGTTAGACAGGATTCGTCTCTCCCGGTATTGGGGGTTGACATCGCGCTGTGTCTAGGAGAGCCATTACACGAGTAGTCCCTGGCCAGGGCAAACGAGATATACTGGTAGGTTTCCAGTGTTATCTCAGGGTGTTTTGGGCTTCGCTCCGGCACGACTTGTACCGCTATTGGGGGACTGACGTTTACCACCCCCTAGGCCCGCCATGCGATGTATCAGACGAACAGACCGGACTGTACGGAGAATGTCACACTCAGGCTCAGTAGGAGTTCAGATGGGTTTCGCCTCGTCGGTCTTCTTGTCGGCATTACCTGGGGACCGTTACGCACAGCTAGTGCCGCTTGCGGTCTGTGGTTAAACCCACTGCCAGGGTAGTGTCGAGTCTTTAGAGTCCCACACAGAAAGCTTTTCGCCTTTAGGCAAAAGAGTAGAGGTCGCATGGTATTGCGACAGGTCGCATGGTTTTGCGACAGGGTTCGGTCACATCCGTGCACTTGTGCACATACAGTGTCCGGACAGTTTACACTAGTGGGCTTTGGTTTAAGCCAGATCCTAGTGTACCTTATGGGATTGGATTTATCCAGTTTGCATTCGTGTTCCTCGGAACGCGGATGCGGGTGTGTATGCACAGTTGACAGGGAGGCACAGACAGCGGATTCTCATTAGGGTTGTTGACAGTTGACCGTTGACTTTTTGACTTTTTGCTCAACCCTAATGAGAATATGATATGTGATTAACTATTATATTAATTAAGTATTATGGTGACTTGGTTGTTGACTTTTGTTGACTTTGTTGACTTGTTGACTTTTGTTGACTTGTTGACTTTGTTGACCGGTTGACTAGGCTTGACTAGTTGACCATCATGATAACCATGGTTATCATTTCATGCCAAAGACTTTTACTTGCTTGTTCATTTGAGTAAAATGAGTGCATGACATGATAAGGTTATGGTTGCTTCAACCATCACATAAGACTTTTATTGATATGATGAGTTATGATTGCATTGGATTATGAGAGGGTGAGAGACAAAAGAGTTGCTCATTCTTTCTTGCTCATTCTCTCTCTTGTTCTTGAGCTCTCCTCTTGCTCTCACCCTCAACCTCTTGCTCCCTCTCTTGATCTATGGTTCTCTTGTCTCATGAGTTGAGAATCAAGAACCATAGATAAAATCCCATTCTATTTCTTCTCTACTCATTCTAGTTCACTAGGTTTAGCAAACCAAGTGAACTAGTTTCTTCAAAGAACGAAGAAGGAGCTAAAGGTTGGAGCTTTCAGGTGGATCTTTCTTCGGCGCAAGGAGACGACGAGAAGAAGCCGGTCCGGACCACCATCGGAGCTTGAAGATGAAGGAGTTCAAGACAAGCAAGGTATAACCCCCTAACCGAGTAGCTAAAACTCATAGTTAGGATGTTAGATAGATGTTTAACCAAGATCCGGGGTTTTAGGTCCATGTTACCATCTTTAAGAAAATCGTTTTTTACCAAATTCCGCATTCCCGAAAGTGCCGGGAGAGGTAGCATGGACTTACAATCGCAACACTTGTCTCGAGATTGTGTGCAGGAAATTCTCCAGGTAAAGAGCCAAAACTGTTAAAATTGCTGATAAAAATGTGCCATGTCCAAGACTTATGATCTGGCAGTGAACAAGAAATTATAAAAATATTTCAGACATCAGAAAAATACCATGAGGCCAACAAAAAGCAGCACAGGAGTTCCCATGCACAGATCATTCAAAACGGCCGCGGATCCGCGGCCGAATGGGCCGATCTGCCGCGGATCCGTGGCTAGGCTGACACGCCATCGGAAGATCATTATTTCAGGCTTCTCCTTCCAAGATCAAAACTTCTTCAACACACTTCGGTCTACAGATATCTCCAGAAGCTTCTTTCCTAACAGCCAAGTTTCTTGTACAAGCCTAATACCTCCAAGCTTCTCAAGAAAGTTAGCAAAATCTAGAAGGTTCTCCTCAACAACCTAGTTTTCCAAGGAAGCTAGCTAACTACCTAAATCTAGAAGCTTTCTTCATAACTACCAAGCTTGCAAGAGAAGCTAAACCTAGCTTAGCTTCTAAAAGAAGGTAGTTCAAGTTTCTAAGGGAAGCTAAAGAAGAAGGCTATATAAAGGGACCCAAGGCTTCATTCTAAAGGTTGTTCAACTATTCACCCACAAGTTGAGTGACACAACTTGTGCATCCAAACCCTAGCCCAAATACAATTCAAAATCCAAATCAAGATCATCGAGTACCAAATCAAGCAAGAATCCATCGAGCCTTTTTGAAGCAACGCCGATCTTCATCCGAGTAAGTGATCCAAGACGATCCGTGACTCACGAACACGATGCGAAGCTAATTTGACGATCAAGTTCTCTCCTCAATTCTTGTAGTTTTTGAGTGAATTGGAACGAAACGTTGAATAATGAAAGGTGAAAATTCTTGATCTTGCTTTTCTTTACATTTGAGCATTATGATGAGTTCTCAATTCTTGATTGTTTTCTTTATCATGATGTTTGAGTGAAAACTCCGCTCGTGGAGGAATCAAGAAAATAGATAGATGACGATGATTAAATTCTTGAACGATTCTTAAGTGTTCTGAGTTTTGTAAACTTTAGGAAATTGAATCATCGACAACCTAGTTTTGAGCGAGATGCTTTCTTGAATGTTTTCGCTCCTAATTAGAGATCAACGATCGATGATTGAATTTCCTATAGGCTAGAATTTGAATGCTAATCAATGAAAGGACAAGGGATATGATGAAGAAACCCTAGTTTCTTCGATAGATCCTTAATTCTCGTTGATCGTCATCGATTTAGCAACAAATTATCAACAGATAAGAATTTGTAATCAACAGATAAGAATTTGTAATCAACATTCTTCATCATCACTATCGATTGGATCGATTTCTACGAGCCTCATTACAAATCATGATAACTCATTTGGTTTGGATGATTCTTGATTCTTGACTCTTGATCTTTATTTTCTCTTGATTCTTGAAACTAAAATTCATAAATCTTGAATCAAATTTTCTTTTCTCTTTTAATTTTAACTCAACCAAAACAATTACGACCAAATCACACTTTCCCTGTGGACGATCCGCACTCGCTAACGAACCTATAATTGACACTGTTATCGATTGCGGTTTACAAATTTCTTTGGTTGTGATCTTTACACTTTTCTATCTATACACCGAGAAAATGATCAATCAGTGACCTCCCAGACCACTGCTGTGCCCGCCTTACAAACACCCGTTGGCTCGCCTCCGAGGCCTCCCGCACGCTAAGTTCCCTTAGCCCTCATAGCTCGCCTCTGAGCTATTGCTGAAACAAGCCCCTCGGCCTCCCACTCATTCCCGATCCTCCCACCGAGCTTAGCTTCCTCGGTCTCATCGACCGACCCACGACACAGATCACAGGCGTCTCCGCCACGGCTCCGCGAATCTCGCCAGATGCGAGATATCTGCCACCTACGATCCCACGTTCCATTCCATCGCATTCCCCATTAACGAGCATATCTCGTCATTAATGGGGGATCCCGTCTTTCGCGCAGGCGCAACGCCAGGGGCTTAAAGGCCGGCGTGAATCTCGCGCCCGCCAGCCCATGGATGCCACTATATAAACCCTTCTTCAAATGACTCAGTTAAGGCAATTTTACCCCAACAAGTCGTTACTCTGCCTAAATACTTCGAATAACTTGATCGTCGGAGGGTCCTCGGTGGTACAATCACCCCGGGACTTCCTTACAGGTAGCCCGGCTTCATTCTCAAATCAAGCCCATTGAGATCCACACGCACTGAGAGGCTACCCTCAAATCCAATCTCAGCCATCCATCAATGCTCGCTACAGATCAACAGAAGATAACATCTGAAGGAGATCACAGCCTCCATCAGTTGGCGCCGTCTGTAGGAACATTCGAAAGTTCCACTTAACGAAAGTTAATCTTCCGATCTCGAACATATGGCGAGTGATCATCGCGACGATCCAAACTCCAGCCACCGTCCTCCCCACAATGGAAACGCGGGTGGATCCCCTCCTCCCCCGACTGCCATTCACTCCCTATCTTCTCGGATAGATCGGCTCGCGTCCGTCGTGGATGCACTTTTTCGCCTCCAAACGGCGGGACAAGCTCCCCAAGTCGTTGTTCCCCCACCTCGGAAGTGACAAATGGGGAGAGAAGACACTGCCCGCGCCGGCACATCTTGACACCGCCTCGCTATCTCGGGCGGCCACAAATCCCCCATGGCGACCAATTCGATGACCGGTGGCCACCTCACAGCTCGACGCCGAGGTCCTATGAAAGAGCGCCCCGCCCTGAGGCCCATCGTGCTCCTGTCCCTCCTGAGGAGGTGTCGGTCAGCTCGCCTGCTCCCAGGCATGGTCGGCGCCACCTCCCTCGACAGGTTCATGTAGACGGGACTAACCACGGCAGTTCGAAGACAATCTCGCCAGGGGACCTACGAAACCTCATAGAACGGAACTGGAGCCGAGGCCCGGCGTTGGTCGGCATCAGCAGGGGCCATAAATCTGAGTATGCCGAATCCTCGGGATACCACGACCGACTCGACGCCCTCGAAAAGAAGATCGAGGGTATACATCGGGAGAGTCGTCCCTCAAGCGACGGGGCTAGATACGCCGCTGACTTCACCGAGGAGCTTCTCGCTGTCCACGTCTCCTTTAGGAACAAGCTCCCAAAGGTCTCCCTCTTCGACGGAAAGTCCGACCCAAAAGACCATTTGGATGCATTCACAGTAGGGATGAGTTTCCAGGACAACTCCGATGCCACGCAATGCCGGGGTTTCCCCGCCACTCTCATCCGTTCTGGACGAGATTGGTTCCGAGGACTCATGACATGCCCAATCTCTACCTTTGATGAGCTGGCCACCCATTTCCTCGGCCACTTCGTCAGGAACAAACGGCAGAACCAGACCGTCAATTATCTCTTCACAATAAAGAGCGAGGACAAGGAGTCCTTCAAGGGATACATCACCCACTTCTACAATGCCCTCCTCAAGGTCCCAGAGCACCGGGACGAGGCGATCATCACTACACTTAGGTCAGGTCTTAGGCACAAGGAGTGGCTCCACTCCTTTGCATTGGCGCAACCTAAGATCATGGCCGAGATAAAAGCCTAGAGTGAACGAGAGATCCAGCTAGAGTCCTCGGTAAATGCGATCCTACCCCGGACCGACCAGATCGATTAGAAGAAGAGGCCAAGAGATGATAAAAAGAAGATTGAGCGGCCAAAGCCCTACTCCCCAAAATTCCAGGAGTACACTCCGCTTAACGTCTCCCAGACTATTGGAGGAGGCAAAGGGAAAGAGATTCTTCAAACTTCCCCCGGTCAGCCACAAGGCGGCCAAATGGACACGAGGGCCCTATTGCGCTTTCTACAGGTCGTAGGGATACCCCACCGAGAACTGCAAACAGCTTTGAGACTACATCGAGGAGTTGATTCGCTCGGGGCACCCAGCAAGCTACTTCTGGGACAAGCGAGAAGCCGACCGAGAACAAGAGAACCACCCCCTCCCGGTGAATTGACGATCGGCCAAATCATGGTCGTATTGGGAGGTGCGCCTAGGGCCATCGAGACACGGCGCCTCTTGCCAGTCGAAGGGACCAGCAAGCAACCAAGGAAGAGGGTCAAAACAGCCGAGCCGATCATCTTTACCGATGAGGACATTAACGGGATATCCCTGCCACACAACGACCCTCTGGTAATCATAGCGCAGGTCTACCATTATGATGTGCAGAGGATACTAGTAGACTCAGGAAGCTCAGCAGACATCCTCCTCTACGACTGCTTCCTACGTATGGGACTCACCCCATCGGACCTCAGGCCCACCGCCCATATCCTGTTGGGGTTCACCAATCACTCCATCCCAGCAGAAGGGGTGGTTACCCTCCTGCTTAATATCAGGGAGACTGTCCATATGCGTAATGTGCCTGTAGAGTTCATCGTCGCCAGAATTCCATCGGCCTACAATATCCTCCTGGGATGCCCAACGCAGAATTCCTTCCGGGCCCAGATATCAACCTACCACCTGGCAATCCAGTTTCCCCTCGACCAATGCGGGATAGGTCGGGCCTATGGAAACCAGCAAAACGTGAAGATTTGCTTCACAGCGACGCCCATGCCAGAGGGGAGAAGCGATGATCTTGAGAGCACGAATGATTTCAGGGGATTTTGGATACTCGGGACGAGCATAAAGAGATCCGTGGAGCCCCGGTTGAGCCGCTAACAGAGGTCCCCCTCGTCGAAGGGGACAATGAACGAACCGTCCAAATCGGGTCATTCTTAATGGGAGCTCGGCACGACGACCTGGTCCACTTCCTCAGAGGAAACTCAGACGTGTTCGCCTGGGCGCCCGCCGACATGCCCGGGATAGACCCCAAAAAAATATCACATATGCTTGGGGTCAACCCGGCGGTCCGACCCGTCAGGCAGAAGAAACGAAGCATCGCTCCGATCAAGCAAAAAGCAATCGAAGACGAGGTTGATTGACTGCTCGCAGCCAACTTCATTCGAAACGTGGCTTAGTCGGAGTGGTTGGCGAATGTAGTTATGGCTGAAAAGGCCAGCAGGAAGTGGCGCATGTGTGTCGACTTCACTGACCTTAACAAGGCCTGCCCGAAAGACAACTATCCCTTCCCTCGGATAGATCATCTCATCGACAGTTCGGCAGGCCACGAACTACTCAGCTTCATGGACGCCTTCTCCGGCTAGAACCAAATCCGTATGAATCCGGTAGACGAAGAGCTCACCGCATTCACAATGGACCGGAGGGTATACAGCTATAAAGTGATGCCCTTCGACCTTAAAAACGTTGGGGCTACGTACCAACGTTTGGTCAACAGGATGTTTAACCTTCAGATTGGCAGAAACATAGAGGTTTACGTCAACGACATGCTCATCAAATCGACCTCGTCAGATCAGCATGCCAAAGATCTGGGTGAGGCCTTCGACGCCCTCCGCAAATACAAGATGAAACTGAACCCCTCCAAGTGCACAATCATGGTCACCAGTGGAAAGTTCCTCGGCTTCATAGTCACCCACTGTGGAATCGAGGCTAACCCGGAGAAAATCTGCAACATCCTCAACATGGCCGTACCCAAGACTAACATCGAAATCATGTGGCTAAAAGGGCAGGTAGCCGCTCTGAGTCGTTTCATGTCAAGATCTGGGGAAAAGTGCCTCCCTTTCTTCAAAGCACTAAGGAAGATCCCAAGGTTTGAATGGTCGGAAGAGTGTCAGATCGCCTTCGAGCAATTGAAAGTGCACCTAGCGACTCCCCCGCTACTCACCCGGCCAGTTGAGGGAGATGAGCTCTCGCTGTATCTGGCAGTGCCCGATCAATCTACAGGTTCGGTGCTCGTCCGAGAAGTTGAGGGTGTCCAAAAGCCGGTCTACTATGTAAGCCACATCTTTAAGAACGTGGAAACGAGGTACCCGGCCATAGAGAAGATTGTCCTGGCACTCATCGTGATCTCGAGGAAACTAAGGAACTATATCTAGGTGCACACCATCCTCGTACTCACCGAACGCCCCTTGGGGGCTATTCTCGCCTCCCCCGAGTCTTCTGGTCGTTTGGAGAAGTGGTGGTGGGAGCTGTCCCAATTTGACATCAAGTACCGCCCGAGTCAAGCTATCAAGGCGCAAGTCCTGGCCGATTTTATCGTCGAATGCACCATCTCCATCAAGGAGGCGGTTTCCGTGCTCGTCCCCGGATCCCAATCCTCGACCGAAGATGGGCCCGACTCTGTCCCCTATTGGGTCCTTTACATTGACGGGTCATCAACCGAGAAAGGCTGTGGTACCGGCCTCATCATCCAGGGCCCGAACGAAGCAGAGATGGAATATTCTTTGAAGCTCAGATTCAAAGCCTCAAACAACGCGGCTAAGTACGAGGCTCTGCTCGCTGTACTGCGGATCGCCTCAGGAGTTGGGTTGAAGAAGATCTGAATCCGTAGCGACTCTGCTCTGTTCGTCGGCCAAGTGACTTGCCGTTTTGAAGCACGGGAGCCCCTGATGGTGAAGTACTTAGCCGAGGTAAGAAGGCTGCGAAAGGGCTTCAACGAAGTTCAAGTAGAGCAGATCCCCCGACACCTAAACGCCCAGGCCAACGCTCTGAGCAAGCTAGCTTCCTCTTACGTGGCCAACAACAAGAGAAATATCCTCTTCGAGGTCCTGCCACGGCCGAGCATGGAAGAAGGAGCGACATCGCTCCAAGTTTACACAGCCCAGGAAGAGGAGCGAGATTGGAGGAAGCCCATCGTCGAATTCCTGAAGGAGGGTACACTCCCCGGAGATCATGGGGATGCCAGCCGCCTCCGAGCCAAATCCCGCCATTTCTTCTGAAGCAATGGGAACCTTTACAAGAAATCCTTCACACAACCCCTGCTTCGGTGCGTCGACCCCCATGAAGCCAACTATGTCCGCCGTGAGGTCCATGAAAGGGTCGGCGGAGCACACCAAGGGGCCCGCACCTTAGTCCAGAAGACGCTCTTCTAAGGGTACTACCGGCCGACCATTTATCATGATGCTCAGAAGCTCTTCAGAAGGTGCAAGAATTGCCAACTCCATAACAGCATACCCCGCCTTCCGGCTACCGAGCTTACTACTCTGACCTCCCCATGGCCATTTTCCCAGTAGGGAATGGACATGATAAGCCATCTCCCAACAGGTACGGGCGGGCATTGTAAGTGTACGGCGGTGCCCCGGCCGTCGATCCGACGCCGGAAACGCGGAAACGAAAAACTTTGCGAAACTTGCAAACCGGCATTACCTCGCACTATCAACCCGGATCGGGCCATTAACCTAGGTACTAGCAAACTAAAGATGGGAAGAGAGATATACCAAGCGATCCGTGTCCTTCGGTCTTTGTCTCCACTTTGATCTCCCGCGAAATCTCCGTTCGCCGCCTTCTCGTCGGAAAGGCACCACGTAGCCGATTTCTTTTACGGGCTCCCACCTCTGGATCGAGGCAACTCGGGCATGAAGTTGGCTAGCTGACGCATCCAAGGGTACTGTAGGTGTAGTTTAAAAATTCTTGTCTCTTTTGGGGTTTGAAGTTGCCTTTGATGGAGAAGAGAATGAGATGAGCTTTGGAGAGGGGTTAGGGATTTTGGAACAAGCAAAATGAGATAATCAAATTTCCTTCCATGAAAAATGAACTCGCCCTCTCTCCTAAAGTGGCCGGCCCCTCAATCTTAGAATGGTGGAGAGAAAAAGAATAATACATGAAGGGACGTGAGAGTAGTAGAAGAAGAATGGTGACCACACCCAAAATTCATGATAACAATGTCACACCAAATAATATCCAACTCTAATCTCAATTAATGCAAAAGAAGTGATTCAAAAAGAATCTCATGATAATACAACCATCATGAAGCCACAAAAGAAAGAAACCCCTTTCACAATAAATTATTTGCATAACTGCAAATACCCCCTCCATCGTAAAAGTCCGGCCGTGAAGGAATAAAGGAAAACCGACCGGAACGGAATGCAAACTGGCAACTTCAGAAAACTGATCCCGTAATAAATTACAGGAAAACCCCGCGACTGCATATGCATGCCCGCATTTGTATTCCCACTGAAGACAAATGTAAAGAGACAAAATCTACACTATCTAATACTAGGATCCGGCTTAAACCAAAGCCGGTAGTAAAATCCGTCCGATAGCTGGAATTCTCCCAGATCGAAAGGAAGCGAATGAGCTGAGGCAAGGAAGCCAAAATCCCCGATCCGTGCAATACCGCACGTATCTGATCGAACCCTGCCATATCTCCATACGGCCTTTACAGCGTTTCGCCCGAAACTTGAGTAACTGTGTGTGGGGGACTCTAAAGACTCATCAATACTATGGCTGTGGATTTAACCACTAGCACGTCAGAGGTATCAGCCATACGTAACGGGCTACCAGCTATTGACCAAAAGGGACGTCGATGAGCGAACTCATCCTGACACCCTACTGATCCTGTCAGTGACAATATCCGTAAAGTCCGGTCCGTTCGTCTATGAGCATCGCATGGCGGGCCTAGGGTGTTGGTAAAAGTCAGACCCCCAAAAGCGGTACAAGTCGTGTCGGAGTAGCCCAGAACACCCTGAGATACTACTGGAATACCTACCAGTAAATCTCCTGCCTTGGCCAAGGACTTTCATGTACTGGCTCTCCTAGACACAGCGCGACCTCACCCCCAATTCCGGGAGAGACGAACCCCTGCAGATCCGCTCACTGTCTCCATATGGCTCGGGACTGTACCCAACTAAAACCTGTTTGCACGTCTCTTTTGAGCGTGGTAGGGTAGTAATCTAAGTACAGTGGGAACTCACATGAGACAAATGACGATCTCAGGTCGATGAACTAACATGTACACATGTCACCAGGGAACTGCTATCTGACATTAGGTATAAGACCAACTAGCATGTTCCAGGCGAGTCCTGTCCTGTGTACTCATAACCCAATGAGCACCTGTATACATCTTAGGTGAACCAACTGACACCAGTGGCTTGTGAGACCGGCCACCACCCCTCGTCGGGGTCTCGACTGTATACACTAGTCTACTCTGGAGTATCGATGCCCTGTCTCGAAACTCTCTCGACTAGGGACCTTTTAAGGATGTGCTTATAGACCCCAGCTCCCACGTATATGATCGCCCTCATACTGCTGGTAGTCAAGCAAGAATCCTATGGGCTTTATCAACATTCAATAGTGACCTGTAAGATCACCTAAAGCAGTACATGATGATAAAGATAAACCAAATAGCATACTATCATCTTGAGTAAGACTGTCCTACCGGCATAGGTCCTCCCTCAGTCATTGCAATCACGTGCCTGTGATCCAATAATTGACTCTGAGGGCACTATATCCAACAATCTCCCACTTGCACTCAAAGCTAATTATTGCGATGTCGCATACTCACAGCCCGTGTGATACCGAACACCTAACTCCTCTACTAGTCTGTCTCACAAAGCTCGTTTGCGAAACTATTCCGTTCGAGGAATAGCCTCGGTGAGTGGATCCGCTCTGATGTTTCTTTCTATGTCTCTCAATATCTCAAGTTTGCGGAGAAAGCCATCTCCCGAAATGAGCAATACCTGTCTTAGAATATGTCTGGATGTCTGATGGGACCTAGTTCATAAATGAACTCCAAATCCAAACTTCTTAGGCTGTATCGTCAACTGAGCTGAATCAGTATCCTGCGCCATGCCTCCCTCAATATCCGCCTGGACCACCTGTCCAATATACTGCCCCTCATCAGAGGGAAAACTATAACTCTGACAGCCACTCTGTCATCCAGGTCACCTTGGAAGCCAGGAATGATAACCGTCTCCTAAAAGGAGGCTGTCGTTATCAAATCCCTAGAACATCCACTTATGTTCTAAAACTGCTTCCGAATGTTTCTCCAGGATTGGATCAATATCAACTTATTGCATCTACTGCAAGAACAACATCTGGTGTGGTATTTGACATCTCATGATTGACTCAATTGACTAAGCAAGTGATCTGCCAATCATGCACATCCCTCTCTCTTTAGTCTGTAAGACACCTTTAGAGAGGGTGACTCCATCACCTGCAGGTATGCTACCGTGCCAGGAGTCATCCATTCTAAATACTCATAGAATGCTGCCTAAGTACCCAGATTGGGAAACTACCCAAATCTAGATCTAAAACCATAGATCTAGTAACCAGAATGTCTGATATAATATCTAAGCCTTATGTGGAGAAACTACTGTGTGACAACCAAAGAATAACCGATCGTAGTATAGGAATATCGCTTCCTACTCTGTGTATGTCATCCAAATACTAGGACATCACACCCTACTACCTTCTTAACAGATCCATCCCCTATTCTGATGAAGTCAAACCTATGACTGTCATATCAGAAATAGATGATCTATCTCCGCTATATCTGCTTTAGTCTATAAATAGACATAAACCTCTTGTCCACCAATGCTTCCGCTGCTCCCACTGACCATGACAACCCTCTGGCAGAGTCATATACACGTACGCTTCTAAAGCCAGTTTAGAACGATGCTATATTCATCTTCCTACCGGGTCTCACAGTCTGGAACAACAGTAATAGAAAGTCTGGATAAACAAGAACCTCCCTGTCACCGTCCTTGAGGCTACCGGAGTACCTCTTGGGTGCCTGAAGTTGTTAGGTTTGCCTAGCACCCTATGTGGAGTTTTGAAGCATTACATGTCTCAAAGTTTAAATTTTTTATGGTGCTAAATAAGCATACAAAGGAATCGATCCTAGAAAATTAGGGTTTCAAAACTTAAATCCAATAAAACTAGGGTTTCGAGACTACAACCTTTGTAGCTCCCTTTCGCTGGACTCGTTGGTCTCTTGGGTGTTGGAAGAAGGTCCTCTTGAAGTCTTCTTGCGTCCACGACGATCCACCCGGAGTTCCTCGTCCAAGCTCGCAACTTCGAGAATCGAAGAGAACACTCTAAACAAGTTGGCTAAACTTGTGTAGAATAAGGTTATGGTTAAGATTCTCACTTCAAAAACCTTTCTTTATGTGTATTTTACTCACTAGAAGAAACTAGAGAGCAAATAGTGAAGGAGGAAGAAGATGGAGGCTTTCTTTTAACAAGAGTGAATATGATAACCATTGAAAAGAAAATGAAATATATCTTTATATATTTTATTTCTTCTCACATCAAACCATGGTTAAATCTTTTAGTTGTTATTTAATTAGGGTTTAAAACATGTAAGGAAAGGTTAATCCAAGGTTAAGGGTAGGTGAGAATGGTTAGGTTAAAGAAGAGTGTAGAAGCAAGTGAAGAATTATCCTTTCCTTTTCTATTTTGTTTTAAACCAAAAATCAAATAATAATCCATAGATTTATCCATGGTGTGAGTCTTATATTGCCACCATTTCCATGTGTAAACAACCATGATAGATGGGTGTATGTATGTATGTATGTATGTATGCACATCCATATATGCATGAAACTAGAAAGAAAGAAAGAAACACATACATGCATGCATACATCCATCATATACAAGAAAGGTTTTAAGTGAGAAAACTAATGGTTAAATGATAAATCAACACTTGATTTATCAATCCGGCCATATCACATATGACCCCACCAAAAGCAAGCCGCCCAATCAATGTTCGGTATTCTATACGTGCATTTTAATCGGGTCCATGCGCATATCGCATACGCGCACCACAACGTTTCACCTGGACTGGGTAACTCCTTTGTGGGACTCTAAAACTCGTCAATATGCCGGCAGAAGGTGATGATCATATCAAGCACCCCCAAGCCGCAAGCGGTCAGCTAAACGTAACGGCCACCCGGGTATTGAGCGATCAGAAGAAGACAAGCGAACCTGCTACAACTCCCGTCGAGCCAACCGGCAACACTACCGTAGAGTCCGGTCTCTTCGTCAGATATGCTGCATATCGAGCCTAGGGATGGTCATGTCGACCCTAATAACTCAATAAGTCATGTCGGTGAATGGTCTATAACAGATCGAGAAACTACTGATAACACTTATCAGCAAATCTCAGCAGCCCTGGCCAGGGACTTACTGATATAACCAGTCGGGTACAGTACAGCATCAACTCCCAATACCAGGAGAGACGAAACCCCTCCTATCGCTCATTGCCTTCGTGTGTCTCGGGACTGTACCCAACGGCCACCTGTTTGCACGACTCAGTAGAGCAGTGGTAGGGTGGCAATCAAAGTACAGTGGGAGAACACACAAGACTCTATGACGATCTCGGGTCTACAGACTAACCTGTACCAGTGTCACCTGAGAACTACTATCCGACGATAGATATAATTCCATATAGGAGTTCTCGGTGAGTCCGTCCAGTGTACCCAGTCACCACTGAGCACCCGTATATGATCTTGATGTCAAACATCGATGAATGTGGGAACATTCATCGCCCATCGTATGGGTCTAGTATCATATACGCTAGTCTACTCTGGTATATCAATGCCCCGTCTCGATATACCTACGACTAGGGACTTTCCAGGATATGCTTATAGACTACAGATGTCCCACTAGTATGATCTCTATCATAATCGGAGTAGTCAAGCCGATATCCTTAGGGCTTTATCAGCATGTATGAATGAATAAATGCATGATCAAATCAACATGTCAGATAAAGAAGAACCAGATAGCATACTATCATGTCGAGCAAGAATGCATACTGAATATATATACATGTATAGATACATCCACTATCATATAATAGCCTCTAGGGCATACATATATCCAACAGAGATTACCCACTATATCTGCGGAGTGGCCAATAGAATGTCAAACCAAATTGAATCTTTAGGTTCTTTATCAAATCTTCAGTAATCGTTTGCGGTTCTGGAATTACTTCCAGTTCTACCATACTCCCACTACTGTTTTATGAAAAAAATCCAATTTTATTAAAACTGTGGAAAGTCAAGAACAATATCATTATTGATCTTCCAGATGGTAGAAAATCAACCCTCGTCATAGCCCGGGTCAACCCACAAACAGCCATTACAGAAACGTGCCTTGAGTTATCCAGAGTCTGGTTTTAAGCATAAGCCGGACAACTCCATGTATCTTAACAATGTCAAGATATGAACTGTTCTATATCCAATACAGAAACAGAGGCACTGATTTAATTGAACCAGATTCAAATCATACAGCTGTCTCCAGTGCATGTCAAGTAAATGGAGAGAGGCCGATCAGCGTTACTCAACTTAGGAGTGCTTCCAATTATGAGTAACCTGAAAGAGAAGCAAGTTCTCTTAAACATTACTATCAACTGAATACCATACACAAGTATCTACATCTTCAATTACCTTGAAGAATCCCGATACTTGCAACACCTGGTTCTCTACTTTATTCGTATACCTATAACTTCTCAAAACTTAGACCCTGTGTTTCTAGGAAACACCTGTCTAAGAACTAGAGAAGTCATAAGTAACTGAATATAGTACGAGGACCAACCCCTCTGTCCTAATAGACACTGGACAATATGCAATACTCTGTATAAGTCTCCTGAGTCTAGCGACTCATTCACTGTGTGTCGTAGGTTGAAAACTGTACTATGGTTATGAAGGATTATACCGCTGTTGAATGCTCCTCACCTAACCATCCACTGATATAGGTAAATGTTATAAACATAATTTCAAAAAGGTATATCTCACTCTATAAAAATAGACGTACAGATATATCAATTTGAAATTGGTGCAAAACAACGAATATTCAAAACCAAACATTTACCGTCCGGCAAACAACCCAGGCGATTTCCTCAAATATCACCGATTACAACGAATTCCGATATAATGAGGACAATCACCTAATTCCCAATAGCTTACTCCCACTCAGCATCTGTAAAACCATACAGATGTGAGAATCATACCTGGTAAATACATACCCTGGAGTAAGGACTAATTGGGAAATCAGTTTTCTTTTAACAGTACACAGTGAAACTGAAACATTGAAATGTTTCGTAGGGATATCTAGGTATTCCTAGAAATGCCTCTTCCACCATCCAGATTTACAACTGTAACCGTATATCTCTTTCCTACCTCTCCAAATCCCTTCGCCACCTCTCCAAATCCCTTCATATATCTTTAGTCATTACCTTCTGTACACCCCTTTAAGCCAAATGGTTTTCTTCCTTCCCTACCGTTCAGCACCAGCCTATGGTTTGGAAGAAGACTATCCAATCAGCATATTGGGTATACTGTCCTAATCCTAATTGCACTCGCAATGCGAGAGAAGGTGAAGATAAAAGACAACCGAATAAACCTTATTCCTATTTCTCCTGAACCAGAATCCATCCCCGAACTAGAACAAGTTCCTTTCGAGTTCGTATATAACTATACGATAGAGTATCCAATAAACTGTAAATCTTCGTAGTGATACGGAGTGTCCTGGAGAAATACAAAGGTGAAATGGGAGTGGTAATGAAATACTTGGTTTGGTCGTGAATATCAGTCGCAATTTACTTTGCCCTCCTTCTAATCCCTTTCTTTGTCTTAACTTAATACCTTCTGTACACCATTTAGGCTAATTGGTTTTCTTCATTCCCTACCGGTCGGCACCTGCCTATGGTTTGGAAGAAGACTATCCAATTTGCGTGACAGGTGTACTGTCCTAATCCAAGGAGCACTCGCAACCTGAGAGAAGGTAAAAAGAAAAGACAACTGAATAGTCCTATTCGTTTTCTCCAGAACCAGAAACCATCCTCGAATAAATTCCTTCGAGTTCGTATATAACCATACGATGGTTTTGTCCAATGGAAGTGGACGTTCGTAGTAATACGGGATGTCCTGGAGAAAAGGGTAAAGTAAGAGTGGCAATGAGGTCTGCAACTTAGACAATCCAAAAGTCAGTCTTATAAGAAGGTTCGGTCAACTTGGTCACTGAGTCATAGTCTAGGATCGGGTCAATGGTCACTGACAAGAGAGAGAGAAAAGAAACACTCAGCGTGCACTCTAACCTAGATCAGAATGGTTGTCAATTTATCTATTCAGGAAACCCCCACTGTACCGTCAAATTCTTCCCCAAACCTGAAAGAAGAATTAGTCGGGATCACCCGAGGAGTAAACCAACTCATCAGTGGGAATCGGGATCCAACTATCATCACATGATAACGTGACGAAATCCACTCACGTTATCACACTTCAGAAGGTATGCACATATCTGGCAAGTTTCAGTTTCTTTTGAAACTCCCGATGTGATTTTTGCCCCATGCTCTTATGACCTTAACGAAGACCAACAAATCATAAGTCACATGTCAAGTTCTACCCGTAATTGTCTAGGTTAATTTGAACCCACCCGTACAAGCCCTTGACGAAGGCCAACAAGGCTATACGACTGTCCCAAACCAACGCATCTATCTATGCAGCAGAAAGGCAATAAGCAGCTACCATACACAATGCCTTAACGAAAGCCAACAAACATAGCATGAATACTATGTGCTACCCGTCTGAAATGACGGAGGGCTACGAATGGTTTCTGGCGAAAACCTTTAACCTAATAAACTTAATATCGTTGAAGGAACGGATAGCATTTAAAAATATAGTAACGAAAACTTTTGCTAAAGAGGTCATTCCCGGTGAAGGGATCTCGGCTCTTTCCCCGTAGAACGAGGTGCAGGATATTCCAACTGAATACCACGATGCAAAGCAAAAGTAAACGACTATAGTGAAGTTATTGCCCTGACGCAAACTTCTGTCCAAGGGGTTACTCCCGGTGAAGGGATCTCAGCCCTTGCCTCGTCGACTTAGGTGCTGGATATTCATAACCGAATACCACTGTGCAAAACAAAAGAGAACGCCCTTACAATAACAGCTTTTTGAAAAATGTTCCAAAAACTTCAGAATAGGTTTGTTCATCTTGCATTGATCTGAATCAATACAGTCCCATCAATTGATCACACCAAAAAAGAACGAAAATAATGATGTAAGTATATGCCATCCGCATTCGCCACTGGGTCCCGTCATCACCCGTTAGGTTAGTTAACTAACGACAGAGCGGGGACTGGACTAGCGCGGATGAAAAGCATATACAACATCTACTAGTATATATATCAATATATAATATCGCTCAAGGCGTGATAAAATGCAACATCACAGAAATGTAACCAGCATCACAGAACAATACAGATATCTGGGATCCCCGGGTTTCATAGAGCCGCTACTGAAACCCGACGTTCCCCTGGTCATGTGGATAGCCTGTGCAATGAAATCCTAGACCCCTACGGACGCGGCAAGTTACCCGCCAAAACCTGAAGCGAGGCAGCCCCCTTCAGCAACGTGAATGGACCACCTAGCACTTCACGGAATCTGGTAACTTGGGCACCCCTCCTGGGTCAACCTATACCCCCTACGAGTGTGGCGAATAGCCCGCCAATTCTAGAGTGAAGCCCCCTCCGTCTCAACGCCATGAGATGCTGGCTTGTTGCTCTCTAGAACACGGCTATCCGTGCACCCCTACGTGGGGCAATCCTAGTACAGAAAGTAAAATATACATACAACGGGTATATCGACCTCAGCCCGGTCGTGCCCCAAAAGAATAATACAAACAGGCAGTGATGGCAGTCCACATGTCGGACACTCGCCCCGCAATAACAAATGTACATATAAAACAAAACTGTACTAACATTGCATCCAGGCTATCCCCCACGACCAATCCGCAGCATCACAGCACAACACAGAATATCAACGCGAATGTCACGTTCGCAAATCCGTCTAAAAGGGGTATAGCAGTTAGACAAGATTTACTGATCAAATGACATTCACGGTCGCAGATATAATGTAAATACTGTGAACTAACATGTTTAAAATATTCGATCGATCAAATTTACCGAAGTGCGCCCCAAGCACTACTGTAGCACTCACAGAAAATCTGGGCCCAAAAATAATATTCCAAAACCCCTATTTTCAAGTCCAAGAGCCTCTGGAAAAATTTGGTGCCATGTGGAGTTATTATGGCCGCAGAATCGCGGCCAAAGCATAGGTTTGGCCGCGATTCCGCGGTGGAAAAGTATGTTTTGGCCACCAAAATTTTGCAGAACCCTTATAATTACCTGCATGTTCCTTTGCAATGTACTGAAAAATTTTTGGAGCTAAAAAAATTTCGACAGAAAACAGATGCAATGAAAACACAGTTTTTGGAAATACCGATCGATCGAACTTGTAAACATGTTAGAGCAAGCTAGAGTAGGTTAATGACATTGCTCTGATACCAATGTAAGTGCACGGCGGTGCCCCGGCCGTCGATCCGACGCCGGAAACGCGGAAACGAAAAACTTTGCAAAACTTGCAAACCGGCACTACCGCGCACTATCAACCTGGATCGGGCCATTAACCTAGGTACTAGCAAACTACAAGATGGGAAGAGAGATATACCAAGCGATCCGTGTCTTTCAGTCTTCTTCTCCACTCCGATCTCCCGCGGAATCTCCGTTCGCCGCCTCCTCGTCGGAAAGGCACCACGTAGCCGATTTCTTTTACGGGCTCCCACCTCTGGACCGAGGCAACTCGGGCATGAAGTTGGCTAGCCGACGCGTCCAAGGGTACTGTAGGTGTAGTGTATAAATGCTTGTCTCATTTGGGGTTTGAAGTTGCCTTTGATGGAGAAGAGAATGAGATGAGCTTTGGAGAGGGGTTAGGGATTTTGGAACAAGCAAAATGAGATGATCAAATTTCCCTCCATGAAAAATTAACTCACCCTCTGTCCTAAAGTGGCCTGCCCCTCAATCTTAGAATGGTGGAGAGAAAAAGAATAATACATGAAGGGAGGTGAGAGTAGTAGAAGAAGAATGGTGACCACACCCAAAATTCATGATAACAATGTCACACCAAATCAAATCCAACTCTAATCTCAATTAATGCAAAAGAAGTGATTCAAAAAGAATCTCATGATAATACAATCATCATGAAGCCACAAAAGCAAGAAACCCATTCCACAATAAATTATTTGCACAACTGCAAATACCCCCTCCATCGTAAAAGTCCGGCCGTGAAGGAACAAAGGAAAACCGGCCGGAGCGGAATGCAAACTGGCAACTTCAGAAAACTGATCCTATAATAAATTACAGGAAAACCCCGCGACTGCATATACATGCCCGCATTTGTATTCCCACTGAAGACAAATGCAAAGAGACAAAATCTACACTATCTAATACTAGGATCCGGCTTAAACCAAAACCGGTAGTAAAATCTATCCGAACACGATCCATGCAATACCGCACGTATCTGATCGAACCCTGCCATATCTCCATACGGCCTTTACAGCGTTTCGCCCGAAACTTGAGTAACTGTGTGTGGGGGACTCTAAAGACTCGTCAATACTATGGCTGTGGATTTAACCACTAGCACGTCAGAGGTATCAGCCATACGTAACGAGCTACCAGCTATTGACCAAAAGGAACGTCGATGAGCGAACTCATCCTGACACCCTACTGAACCTGTCAGTGACAATATCCGTACAGTCCGGTCCGTTCGTCTATAAGCATCACATGGCGGGTCTAGGGGGTTGGTAAAAGTCAGACCCCCAAAAGCGGTACAAGTCGTGTCAGAGTGTAGCCCAGAACACCCTGAGATACTACTAGAATACCTACCAGTAAATCTCCTGCCTTGGCAAAGGACTTTCATGTACTGGCTCTCCTAGACACAGCGCGACCTCACCCCCAATACCGGGAGAGACGAACCCCTGCAGATCCGCTCACTGCCTCCATGTGGCTCGAGACTGTACCCAACTAAAACCTGTTTGCATGTCTCCTTTGAGCGTGGTAGGGTAGTAATCTAAGTACAGTGGGAACTCACATGAGACAAATGGCGATCTCAGGTCGATGAACTAACCAGTACACATGTCACCAGGGAACTGCTATCTGACATTAGGTATAAGACCAACTAGCATGTTCCAGGCGAGTCCTGTGCTGTGTACTCATAACCCAATGAGCACCTGTATACATCTTAGGTGAACCAACTGACTCCAGTGGCTTGTGAGACCGGCCACCGCCCCTCGTCGGGGTCTCAACTGTATACACTAGTCTACTCTGGAGTATCGATGCCCTGTTTCGAAACTCCCTCGACTAGGGACCTTTAAGGATGTGCTTATAGACCCCAGCTCCCACGTATATGATCGCCCTCATACTGCTGGTAGTCAAGCAAGAATCCTAGGGGCTTTATCAACATGCAATAGTGACCTGTAAGGTCACCTAAAGCAGTACACGATGATAAAGATAAACCATATAGCATATTATCATCTTGAATAAGACTGTCCTACCGGCATAGGTCCTCTCTCAGTCATTGCAATCACGTGCATGTGATCCAATAATTGACTCTGAGGGCATTATATCCAACAGGCATAAGTATATCCTTGTCGCGGTGGACTACTTTACGAAGTGAATCGAGGCCGTCCCCATCAGAAAACCGGACGCTACCACGACCATCAAGTTCCTGCAGAACAACGTAATATTCCGGTTCGGGATCCCGAGGTGTATCATCACTGACCACGGGAAGAATTTCGAGAATGAAAGAATTAAAGAATTCTGCAGCGAATACCATATACTGATGAAGTTCGCTGCCGTCGCGCACCCCCAGTGCAACGGGCAAGTCGAGGTCGCTAACAGGGAATCATTTGATGACTTCGAGCTTGCCTTAAAGGGCGACAGGGAAATTGGGTCGACGAATTACCTCGGGTCTTATAGGCCTTATGCACATCGAAGAAGACCCCCATCGGAGAAACCCCTTTCATCCTCTGCTACGGTACCGAGGCGATGGTCTCAGCTGAGATCGAACTACCCAGTTATAGGGTCGAGCACTTCGATGACAAAGCAAATACTTCGGCCCTTCGGACTAATTTGAATGTCTTGCTGGAGAAGCAGGACCGGGCACGGATCAGAGCCGCCACTTACCAACAGCAAACTGCCCGCTACTACAATGCTCGAGTCAACCATCGCGCCTTTAGGGCCGGGGACTTGGTCCTATGGCGGAATGAATTCGTTGATCAGTGCAAGCTGCACAAGTTTTCTCCAAAGTGGGACGACCCTTTTCTCTTCTCTGAGGTCCTTCCCGGTGGGGCCTACCGCTTACAAGATGCAACGGGTCGCAAATTTCCGCGGCCTTACAACGCCAAGAAGCTCAAGTTGTACCTTTAAAAATCAAGCCTATGAATACATGTCTCTCCTTTTAGAAAGCGATGTAATTTTGCTAAGTTTTTTTATATATAATAAGAAGAAACTTCCCCTATATGTTTCACTCTTCCTCGGTTCGAAGATCACGGATTCTGTCTCGCTGACATACTTAAATGAACCCAAAAGACAAAAAAGAAACAATAGAACTTCATAAAAAGGAGAACTTTATTCATTCATCAAAAGGTATTATGGGCTCCTCAGCCTTACATAAAAGTTGAAATTACAACAACGGAGGAAGGGGGTGCAGGAAGCATTGCTCATGGTACTCCAAAGAAATTTCTGCCAACCGAGCTCTTGTCGCCTCGGACCTCTGCCTCTGGTGCTGCCCGCGAACCCTTGACGCCACGGACAGGCCGGAGGACTCTCCAGCTGGGCACCCATCGTTGGGATGTCTCAGTTGGTAACACTCGAGGATGAGAGCCACCGAGCGATCGCGCCGGCTCTTCGAAATCAGGCCGAAATGGCATAACGATCTTAACTTGCCAGCCGCCTCGTCCTTCAGTTGCTCGAACAAGGCGTTGTGCAGCCCCGGCGACGTCTTCCAGATCGAGTACATCAGCAGCTCAAGCAGGGGTGATCGCCGGGGAAGCAGTCGGCTAAAATGGTCCTCCATGCCCCGAACCACCGCCTGAAGCGTCTCCTCGGAGCTCAGCTGGTCGTACAAGTATACATCTTCGAAAGAAATGATATCGGGGATGGAGAAAGGGAATTCATCCATTCTTACGTTTCGGGGATGGAGAAAGGAATGAACAACACACCCTCTTTATTTTATTGCCTCCACAGCGCCCCCAAGAATCCAGATTTGTGCACGCATAGGCGTGAGTCCAAGGATTCGCTCAGTCCTTCCAATACTGTACCGCCACACGGCGGATATCCCGTACTTCTCGGCAAATCGAAGTCGGAGCAATGCAGATCTTTGAACGTTTCACCTCCACTATGCGTTTCTGCCACGTGCCGCGCGCGACGGTCACTCTCCTCGATATTCACACATCTCGGAAGGTCGGGCAGAGCCTCGCGACACCGAGCAGCTACCCTGCTCGGTCTATCCTTAGCAGGTAACTTCTTACCCATCTACTCTAAGGATCAAATCCCTCTCCAAAAGACAACCGAGCAGCTACCCTACTCGATCCATCCATGGCTAGTAGTTCACTACCCACCAACGCTAAGGATCAAAGCCCTCGCCAAGAGGCAACCGAACAGCTACCCTGCTTGTTCTATCCTTAGCGGGTAACTTCTTACCCATCTGCGCTAAGGATCAAAGCCCTCGCCAAGAGGCAACCGAGCAGCTGCCCTGCTCGGTCTATCCTTAGTAGATAACTTCTTACCCATCTACTTTAAGGATCATAGCCCTCGTCAAGAGGCAACCGATCAGCTACCCTGCTCGGTCCATCCATGGCTGTTAGTTCACTACCCACCGACGCCAAAGATCAAAACCCTCGCCAAGAGGCAACCGAGAAGATACCCTGCTCGGTCCATCCATGGCTGGTAGCTCACTACCCACCGACGTCAAGGATCAAAGCCCTCGCCAAGAGGCAACCAAGCAGATACCCTGCTTGGTATATCCTTAGCGGGTAACTTCTTACCCATCTACGCTAAGGATCAAAGCCCTCGGCAAGAGGCAACCGAGCAGCTACCCTGCTCGGTCTATCCATGGATGGTAGTTCACTATCTACCGACACCAAGGATCAAAGCCCTCGCCAAGAGGCAACCGAGCAGCTACCCTACTCGGTCTATCCTTAGCGGGTAACTTCTTACCCATCTACGCTAAGGATCAAAGCCCTCGCCAAGAGGCAACTGAGAAGCTACCTTGCTCGGTCCATCCATGACTGGTAGTTCACTACCCACCAACGCCAAGGATCAAAGCCCTCACCAAGAGGCAACCGAGCAGCTACCCTGCTCGGTCTATCCTTAGCGGGTAACTTCTTACCCATCTATGCTAAGGATCAAAGCCCTCACCAAGAGGCAACCGAGTAGCTACCCTGCTCGGTCCATCCATGGCCGGTAGCTCACTGCCCACCGACTCCAAGGATCAAAGCCCTCGCCAAGAGGCAACCGAACAGCTACCCAGTTCGGTCTTCAGAGCAGCGGTCGCCGGTCTAACTCGACTTACCTTCAACGAGCGATCGCCACCTCGACTTCGGGGCCATAAATACGCCGACCTTACACCGGTCTTTGCACACTTGACAAATGACTGGATTTAACCCGACGCGCGATCGCCAACTAATGGACCGGCCGCCGAAGAGACATTCATCAAGCGAGCAAAATGAGACATTAACACAAACTGGAACATTGCTGCAAACAAGATTTCTCCAAAAGGCTTTATTCACAACTCAGAAGTCTTTACAAAGGTATTCTGGGCTCCTCAGCCTTACAAAATCGCCCGAAGGCCTACAAAATCCCAAAACAAAAACAAAAATATACAAAAAAAAAGAAAGGGCGGGGAGACTTAGGCCTCAGGTCCAGGAAGGACCTCGACCTGCTTCGCGGCCACCTCGGGAGCCGGGGCGACTGTTTGAGGGTCGGAAACTACCATGAGGACTTCGGCACTGGGAGTCGGGGTGACCAACGTCTCCCCGATGCCCCCACCAGGGGCCTTCCCCCCGGCGATGCTTCCGGAGGCATCCCCCTGCCCTTCACCCTCGAGGGGGTACTTGAGCCGGAGCATACCGTTGGGAATCTCCGGCATTAGCGTCTTGACGGCGTCAAGGGAATCATGCCAGATGAAGGCCGAGGCTTCGGCGAGGTCAGCATAGAACTTTTCCAATGTTCTGTAGGTATTCACCGCCTTCGTGGCCCGAAGGTCGGCGCGCCTCACCGCCTCCTTCATCGCCTCGTTCTCCCTCTTGAGGGTGTCCCAGGTCTTCTTCAGGGTGGCGGCGAGCACCCTGGCATCCTCCAACTTGGTCTTGATGACCTTGTTGGACTCCATCATAACCCGGATGGTCTCCCGGCAGTTGGAGTTCACCCGATCCTTGGCCGCCCCCAGTCATCGAGGGCGGCGATCCTCTCCTTCGCCTCGCGCAGCTCCCAACTCAAGCCCTCCTCCCGCGAGGTGTACTCGCCAACGATCTTCATCGCCGGGGCAATCTCCTCATCCTCCATGATGTCAACGAGGGTGCAGTGCTGGAGGACATGGGGAAAACAAAAGGAGGGGTTAGAAAGAAAATAGGGGCACCCGATCTTGCGAACCAAAAATTACTTAATAAAAACCAGAGTGGGAGGCGAATACTGACCTGCACGGCCTCTTGGGCTATGGCCACCATCTAGGCCTTAAGGGTCCGTCGGGGAAATTTTTCCCCCAACCGACCTTTCCATTTTTGAGAGCAGGCTGTCGACGACGGAAAGCCCCGAGGGCACCTTGAAGCGAAGATCCCCTTCGTCTACGAAGATCGGGGAGGCCAGGGAATGGGGCACCGTCCTATGGTGGCTCTTCAGGAGGGGCACGGGAACATCTTCTTCGTCTCCCACCTCCAAGACTCGGGGTTCCTGCCCCCAAGCGCGTTTGCGGCTCTGCCCATGGCCGGCCTCCGAGGCCCGGGGCATGCTGGAGCGCCTGGCCAGGGCGGTCTCTGACGGCCTCAGGCTCGCAGCGGGGCATGACGGGCCGGCGCCTCCAGCCTTCCTCCCTTTCATCTCGGCCAGGGCAGCCCGGAACTTTGATCGATCCATCGGCTCAGCAAAAAAAACGAAAATACAAAGAAGAAGTTAGCAACGCCAGAAAAAATAGAAGAATGCACAAAGCCTAAACAGTTCGTCTAAACTCCCAACTTACCCACAAACTGAGCGGGGCTGAGCCCGGCCCAACTGAGGGCCTGCTCAAACAGCAACACATCGGCCTGTTGGACGGGCTCCCACTCCGACACCGCCACCGCATCGGGATCATTCGACCTCCTCACCTGAGGGCAGGTGTCCCTGTGCTACTGGACGGGTACAGGTCAATCCTCACTCTGAGGTGTCTCGATGAACAAGAACTTCTCCTTCCATTCATGAATGGAAGGAGGCACTGCTACGACCCCCGATCCGGCCACCCCTTCTCTGTGTTTTCTAAAAGAAATATATACCCTGTTAGGCTCATCCCTATGAGTACCGGGGTGATTTTTGTAGCAGAGGGAGGAAACGAGAACGTTCGGGTTGAAAGGAATCTCCTGCAGCCTCAACTGAACCAGGAACCTGAGGAGAATACTCCACGAATTCGGCACTAACTGGCCCAGGGCTAATTAAAAGCAACGTAACGCCGCACTCACCTCGGAGGAGAAATGCACGCATGCCGGCCCAAAAGGCCTCTAAGTGCAAGGCAATCTCCTTTCCCCGTACCTGGTTTGCCCTCTCTCCTTTCCCAGCCAAGCGAAGCGAGTAGCCAGGGGGAATGTGGAAGCGAACCCGGATTGTGGCGAGCTAGTCTGCATGTCTCAGGAAGGAAGGCGTGTCACGAACACTCTTGACACCCACTCTGGGGACCGTCCCCGTCGCATGACCCCGGGAAGTGTGACTAACCCTAACTTCCCGAGGAGATCCTGACTCGGGCGAGGAAGAGGAAGAAGCAGAAGAGGAAGCTGCAGAAGACTCCCTAGACTCTACCCGAACAATTTCTATGGACTCCCCAAAGGAAGACATCTAACCTGAGCAAAGGAAAGAGTCTACCAATGAAAGAACGCAAGAAATCCGACCTAAGGGGAAGAGCACCGAGCTAACACAGGAAGGGCTGAGGAAATTATAGCGAAGTGTGGACCTTAGGGGGATCTCACCTTTATTTATAGCAGTCGGCGAGCACATCCTACGGCGCCGATCATCTCCCACTAAAACAACACTTCGCATTCAACGGCCGTCGGCGTTCCACCTGTCATGCTTGCATTGGGCGCATCCCGTCAAGCGCGAAGAACACCGGCGGCCCGTCACGTCAGCCAACCAACGCCGGACACGTGTCCTAGCGTTTCGGCAAATGTATGCCCGTATCGGCGCTTCCTCTTTAATGCAAGATTTCTCCCCTGATCCGCTGACGTCATCGAAAAAATACGACTAGTTGCCCGGGAATCCGCACCGATGATATCTTCAAATGAGAACTAGGCCCAGGCGACCGATCGGACCACTCTCAACCCAACCAATGAATAGGTCGGTCCGAGAGTGGGGGGCTAATGATAATGCTTGGTACTGAGGACTCCCCAAATCATGACACACGGCAGATGATGTGTCCCAAAGCTCACGAGAAAGAAGCGATAAAGGTACAGTGGAAGCATGCCCCGGGCCTTCAACCCAAGGATGGTCCCGACCTTCGGTGGCCTCCCAGAGCACTCCTATCCCCGCCTTACAAACACCCATTGGCTCTCCTCCGAGCCCTCCCACATGCTGAGTTCCCCCGGCCCTCCTAGATCGCCTCCGAGCTATCGTTGAAACAAGCTCCCTCGGCCTCCCGCTCGTTCCCGAGCCTCCCGCCGAGCTTAGCTTCCTCGGTCTCATCGACCGACCCACAGCATAGATTACAGGCGTCTCCGCCACGGCTCTACGAATTTCGCCAAACACGAGATATCCATCGCCCACGATCCCGCGTTCTACGCCATCGTTTTCCCCCTATTAATGAGCGTATCTCGTCATTAATGGGGGATCTTGTCTTTCATGCAGGCGCAACGTCAGGGGCGTAACGGCCGGCATGAATCTCGCGCCCGCCAGCCCATGGCTACCACTATATAAATCCCTCTTCAGATGACTCAGGTAAGGCAATTTTACCCCAACAGGCCGTTACTATGCCTAAATATTTCGACTAACCTGATCGTTGGAGGGTCCTCGGTGGTACAACCACCCCGAGACTTCCTTGCAAGTAGCTCGGCTTCACTCTCAAATCAAGCCCATTGAGATCCACACGCACTGAGAGGCTACCCTCAAATACAATCTCAGCCATCTATCAACGCTCGCTACAGATCAACGGAAGATAACATCTGAAGGAGATCATAGCCTCCATCAGTAGCTTTCTCCATCAAATCCTATGATCGAGCACTAAAAAGATTCGCTTTTTAATTTAGGAAGTTGAAAAAAATGGAGAAGATATGAAAAAGAAAAAACTGAAAATAAGGTTTAAATAACTTATATAAGTTTATGTTTTTAATCTTAGCCGTAAAATTATATCTATCAAAGATTCAAATGTATATTGAACAAACGGGTTCGGCTCGGTTGAGGGCCAGTAAGGATTGTAGGATCAAGCAAACTATAAATAGTTTAAAACCCGTCCTATTGAAACGCGGATGGGTTCAGATTTTTAACCAATCAACTTTGGCTAGATTTAGAACGGTCATTCTTCCCGTAAAAAAATGGACGAATCCGGACGGGTAATGGGTCCAAACCAACCCAGGAAACACCCCTATGGCACCGCCTCTCCTAAATCCTCCCTCCCCTTCCTCCAACGCCATCGGACTACGAGCGCCGTCAACAACAAAATATATATTGTGAAGCCGAAGCACTACCTTTGTGTCATTCAATCATCACAGATCAGATCTCGGCAGCCTCACATCAATTTCCCCATTCCTCGCTCTCCTTAGTGAAGTGATGACGATAAACAAGGAGTTCGCCAACATATGATACCCATTATTTTACATTAATCTTTCCTATAATTATTCTGGTGGTGGCAAGGTTACCTCTTTGTGCATTCAGACGGAGCTTCATATTGTCGTTACCGTTGTTAATGTTAGTTCGCATTAATGATCCTCTCTCTCATCCATTAAACATTCTCTTTCATACTCCAAAACCCAAAAATGGACATGCCTTATTAAGTTATACATAAGCTTATATATGTTTGTTATATTTTCTATAACCCATAAATTTCTCAATTCTAATATTACTAGTAATCTTATTCATTTAATTTAAATTTCAAAAATCTACAGATATCTTCAGAAATTTACATATAATGTCCGCAACAAATTTTTACCCACGTGTTCAAAATATAACCACATGTATCGCACAACATACTAGTGAACCTGACGGCATTTTGGCTAGAAAATAAACACAAGTTGTTGATTTTTGCATTGCTTTTTGTTTTTGTTCGGGACGAGGATTTGTACCGAGAGGGGATAGCTTATTGTTGGTTATAGGAGACAAACAATCAAATCAAACCTCTTGCCTATTTATTTTTTAAATATAGAAAGTACACCCACTCTTGTTCACGTGAGTTAGCTACACTCATGGCAGAAGTTGATTGGCCAAAACCGGCAAATGTATCTATCTGGGTTTATGCGCGAGTTCCTAGAGAAAAAGGGGAAGCAGCAAAGTAAAACCCAGTATTTCATGCTTGTACAAATCTTTGAGCTTAATGCCACAACCCTGTTAGTTGCACTCAATAGGGACGAAACAACTTAAGGGGCTGGGGGTTGGGATGGAGCCTATGAGTTAAGTTGGGCGGGCTCATCTTTAATGAGGCCAGGGCTGAGCACAGCCTCAGGGCTGGCTTACTATTGGATTTTAACATTAATAAAATTTGAAAGGAAGCTTATGAATAGATACATCACATGTCCTCTTTTTATCTGAATGACTATCCCAAGCTTGATTACTTGATGCGACATTGACTCTCAAAGTTGTCTCTTTATTTTAGTCGGTATTCTGTCCGTAGAAATCATTCAATGTGTCAGATGTAATACACAATAATGAGAGGAATAAAATGATGAAGAGTTTGGGGCAAACATCGGACAATTTATAAGGTTCATAATCTTATTTTTCATTTTCTTTCATGACTAAAAATATACGGCCACCATACTGTGAAATTTTTCCTGGCCCCGAGACATCACCCCTCTTTTTCTACTTTTGTTTTTTATTTTTGTTTTTATCCCTTTCATGTTATGTGTGTCAAGGCCCGGTTGTTATTTACGGAACAAAGTGTCACACGGATTAACAAAGTGTCATGCCAAGGGGACGGGAGCCATCCCTTGAATCCATGGGGCAACCTCTTGAGTCCATGAGACCTACTGTTGAACAAGGTGAATATTCGGAACACATTCCGAGAGAGGACTGACCTGTGTTATAAATGTAATGATAACACACTTAATTAAAGAGACGTCTTTTAAGTGAATCGGCACTACATGAGTATGAGAACTCCGTAGTTAAGCGTGTTCAGACTAGAGAAGTTTAGGGATGGGCGGCCTCCTGCGAAGTGGCCCCTGCTCGGGTCCGGTTCGTTTTAAAAGACAAAACCGTACAGTTTCGACCAGAGCGGACAATACCATCTGCACTGGGGCATGATGCGTTGCATTTATGGTGGCCCATGCAGGTCTCTCAATAGGTCTGTGGTTCGAGAATGAACCATTGTTTTAAAGATGGGGAGAATGTCGGGACGCTGTTCTTGTTCACGGGACAAACTTCTACACGGAACAAAGTGCCATGTCAATTGTCATGCCAAGTAGGCGGGGGCCTACCTCTTGAATCGGCAGGGGCCACTTCGATTCCGTAGGACCCATTGTAGAACAATGGGTCTACAATGGGGGAATATTCGGAACACATTCTGAAAGAGAAACGAACTGCGTTATAAATGTAATGATAGCACCCTCAATTACAGAGACGCCATTTAAGTGAATCGTCTCTACAGGAGCCTGAGAACTTCGTAATTATGCATGCTTGGGCCAGGGAACTTTTTTTATGGGTGGCCTTCTAGGAAGTGGCCTTTGGTCGGGTATGGTTCGCTTTAAAGGACAAAACTGTTCGGTTTCGACCAGAGCGGACAATACCATCTGCACTAGGTAGTAGTGTGTTACATTTATGGTGGCCCATGCAGGTCTCTCAGTAGGTCTGTGATTCGAGGATGAACCATTATTTAAAGATAGGGAGAATGTCGAGACGCGGTTCTTGTTCAAGGGACAAACTGCTACACAGAACAAAGTGTCATGCTAATTGTCATGCCAAGGGAGCTGGGAGGCTACCTCTTGAATCGGCGGAGGCCACCTCGAGTCCGTAGAACCCATTGTAGAACAATGGGTCTACAATGGGGGAATATTCGGAACACATTCTGAAAGAGAAACGAACTGCATTATAAATGTAATAATAGCACCCTCAATTACAGAGACGACTTTTAAGTGAATCTGCTCTACAGGAGCCTGAGAACTTCGTAATTAAGCATGCTCGGACCAGGGAACTTTTGGGATGGGTGGCCTCCTGGGAAATGGCTCTTGGTCGGGTCCGGTTCGCTCTAAAGGACAAAACCGTTCGGTTTCGGTCAGAACGGACAATACTATCTGTACTGTGATGTTGGGGTGTTACAGCGTGGCAGTTCATTGATGGCTAGACCGAACTAATTTTTCAAGTTTTATTTCAGATATGGCTAAATTGCACGTAAATACCGAAGATTTCACAGTTTTGACAAATAAATACGGTCGGGTCCGGTTCGCTCTAAATGACAAAACCGTGTGGTTTCGGCCAGAACGGACAATACTATCTGTACTATGATGTTGGGGTGTTACAACGTGGCAGTTCATTGATGGCTAGACTGAACTAATTTTTCAAGTTTTATTTCAGATATGGCTAAATTGCGCTTAAATACCCAAGTTTTCACAGTTTTGACAGATACATACCTAAGTTTCCGTGAGTGGCATATAAATACCCTCGTTTGCAAATAACTACCTTGTGTGATATATGAATGTGGTATAACGGTTATCTTGCCATTATTGTTACTTTCGTTTAAAAAATTGCATCGGTCAAAGAGCTATATGTTAAAATGTTGTTGCTAAATTATTTAAAACACAAGCAACACATGCCTATGCTCTGCATATAGAATAGTGTATTACTATACAATACAATAATTGCATGCAAAAAAAAACAAGAGCCTTTAATTTAATGTACAGGGAAGGTAAGGGCCCAAAGGGTTATCTCTAATAATTATATCTCTAAGGCTAGGCTACACATAGAGCCTGTGATCTTTAAAGATGCCGGCCAAGCATGAATTAAGGGTCAACATCAAAATAATTCATAAGGGCGCAAGAGAGACTTTCCGAACAAAGTATGTGATAAAACTCATGAAAGGGAGTTCTCAAGTTATGACACATAACGGATGGCGTGTCGTCCACGTAAACCCACTGGCTCCTGAGGCTGCAGAGGTGGAATCAACGCGGCGTCCCGGGGAATTTCCTCGGGGCCTCGTCTCCGAGCTTACGTCCCCACCTCTCGGCCCCAAACCATCCAGCAGTCGAATTTATATCCCCTTCTCTCGTCACCGAGCTGTTGCGAGGACCGAGCTTACTCGGCCTCTCGGCTCGTCTCCGAGCCACCGGAAGAGTTGAGCTTCCTCGGCTTCCCCGGTCAACCGAGAACACGAAGCTTAAGCGTCCCCACAACGGCTCCGTATATCTCACCAATGCAAGATATCCGCCGCCTCATGTTCTGCGTCCCGCGTGGGCGCGTTCCCCTATTAATGAACGGATCCCTTCATCAACGCAGGCGTAACTGACGGTGAGGATCTCGTACCGGCTCGCTCCATGTGACCACTATATAAACCCATCTTTTCAGACGACTCAGGTAATTTGAACTTATTCTAATACTCCGCTACTATGCCTTTAAACTTCGGTACTAACTTGATCGTCGGAGGGTCCTACGGTGGTTTCCTGTCCCGGGACTTCCCTTGCAGGTAGCTTGGCGTCAACAACATCTAACAACACATTGAGATCCACACAACTATTCTCATACCCAACCTTTACCGTCCAAAACCGCTTGTAGACAAATCGACGGAGGACAACAACTGAGGAAGATTTCCACCTCCATCAGTTGGTGCCGTCTGTTGGAAATCAGGCTAGAAGTTTCTCCACCCGTAAAGTTGATCTTCCACTCTCGATCTGAAGACGAGAGACAACCGCGATGATCCCAATGTGAGCCGCCCCACCCACCATAATGAAGGCGGGAGCGGTTCTACTCCCCCTCCTAACGTCATTAACACCTTATCCGCTCGGATCGACAGACTCACAGCGATGGTGGATGCACTCGCTCGCATTCAAGCGGTAGGCCCTACCCGCCAGACCGCATGTCATGCCCCGCTTGCCAGTTGATTCGAATTGTGATTTCTGATTGTGTGTAAATCAAATCAAACGATCCCCGATAAATGGTACCATTTGATTGATCTTTATCTTTGTGTCGGTATTAAGAGAATGAATAAAATTCACAATCAAAGAATTATATTTGACCACAATCAATAACGGTGTCATGTATAGATTTCGTTAGCAAGTGCAGATCGTCCACAGGGATTGTGCGATTCGTTCGTATTTTGATTTGTTTTGAATTGAAATGTTAATCGAAAAGAGAAGAAAACATGATTCAAGAATTATCAATTTCAAGTGTCACTATTCTATTCAAGAATCAAGAAAATGATAAACAATCAAGAATCAGGGTTTCGATGATATTTCCAACCAAATGTCAAGAATCTAAATGAGGCTTGTAGGAATCGATCGGATCTATAGACGTGATGTTATCTTAAAATATCGTGTTCTTGTCCTTCGAAGAATTGATGCTAGATTAATGATGATCGACGAGAGTTAGGGCTTTCTCATGAAACTAGGGTTTCATCTTTTAACCCTTGTTCTTTCGTCGATATCGTTCACATTCTAGCCTCTAGCAATTTCAAGAAACGATCGTAACTCCCCAATCTCGAGGGATATCAATCAAGAAAGCATCACATCGAATTGGGTCATCGATTCTTGAACTTGCTAGGGTTTACAAAACTCGTAGGACTCAAGAATCGATTCAAGATATATTACATCATCATTCAATTGATCGTCTCGACTCCTCGACGAGCAGAGTATTACTCAAACATCACAACAAGAATTACAACTAGAAATTTAGATCGAATCATGACGCAAGAATTTAAAGAAAACAAGATAAAAGAATATCACCTTTTATTTATATCAACAATTTGATTACAGTCGCTCAAGAACTACAAGAGGAAGAACTAAATTGTCGAATTGGCGTCGCTCGGCTCCGTGAGTCGCGGATCGGCTTGGACCACTTGCTTCGTTGGAGATCGGCTCGACTCATAAAAGGTTGCAAGGATTCTTGCTTGATGGGGTACTCGGGAGCTTGGCTTTTTATTGGAATTAGGGTTAGGGTTTCACACAAATTCTCTCACTAGACTTGTGGAAGAAGATGAAGAAGAGATAAGAGAATGGCTACTACAATGAACTAATGGGGGCTCTCTTCATATATTTTTACAAGTGAGCCTGGGGTCTTATTTATACATCTCCCAAACCCTAGGTCTAGGATTGAAATTACAATTCCCTCCAAAAGTTTGTTGAGGCTTCTAGAAGGTAGTTTGTTAGGAGCTAGCTTAGGGTTTAAGCTAGGATTAATTAAGCATTAGAAACACTAGTTTGTTGATCTGGCAGAAGTCTCTGGAGTCTTCTGGAACTTGAAGTGTCTTGGAGAGCTTCTGGAAGTGAGACAGGAGTTATGAAGCTGAAATGAGATGCTGACGTGTCCAAGCCGCCGCGGAACCGCGGCCTAAGCCGGCTTGCGCCGCGGTTCCGCGGCCAAGTTGTGGGTTCATTGCTTGGTTCTTCTGGTGTTGTCTTGGGCTAACATTTGGGGCTTTATCTGATGTGTTGATTTGTAGTTGTTCCTTTGGATTGATACCAGAACTGAAATTATTGAGTTGGCATAATGTTTTAGCGGTGTAGATTTGAACAAGCTTCTGATTTTCCTGCACAGACTTCAAAACACGGGTTGCGATATATAGAAATGATGCCATGCTATGAAATGCAGTCAATTTCCCTAGAAATGCCAGTTTTAAGGTCTAATACTTGTAATCTGATATTTTGCGACAGATTTGCTAATATGTGAAATATGAATGACGAACACTTCTATATGAATGCAAATGATAGGGAAATTGCCGTTTAAAAGATGCAATATTTTCGACTAATCAAATTCCCCTAAACTTAATTTCGATCGTCTCGAGCGAACTGTTTTATTAAAAAGAGAAGGAGAAAATAAAGAAAGAGAAAAAACTAACTAGCACACTTTCGTAGGCAACACGATTGCACTGAGCACGTGCAACAAGCCTTTAAACCTCTAGGTGTCCCTAGTAGGAGGAGTGTTGTCTCCTAAGGGTTTTCAGCGGATTGCACCCACAAAATCCAATAATAAAAGAAAGATCATGAATATTACATTTAAAGAAAAGAATCGTAGAAGAAAAGCCTTGAAAATTAGGGTTTCCAACTAAGCTAGCTTTTCGGTGGTCATGAGCCCTATCTTAATAGCCATGAAAAGATGTTAGAAATCACGTCCTCTCTCAATAAAACATCGTCTTATTCTTCATTCCTATCTTTCTTCCAAACATCGATCATATCACCCTGCGTGTGTGTAAAGGACATCCCTACACCCGGAGAATTCAATTCAAGCTATCATACTCTTGCCCATCAGCCTCGGTACTTTTTGATTAATGAATATTAGATGAGATTGCTTTCACACTTTCATGCGACCGTTAATACTTCTTGAGGTACTAACCGACCGATTACTCATATGCTTGCTTATTTGGTGTATTTTCCTCGTCTTGCACCACCTTAGGCATAGCAGTGACTCCCAGATCCGTTGGCCTTAGGGCACCAGGTGAAGAGGCACCCTCGCTATACAATTTTTTATTGCTCTTGGTGATAACTGTTAGTTATATGTATGCCCTAGAGGCCATTACTGTACATAGGATGTATATTGTAGTGGATGCTGGGACATATATAGGGAGGACTTTCTTGCTCGACATGATAGTATGCTATCTGGTTACACTTTACCTTAACGTGTATGCTGATTGTCTCTCTGTTACATGTTGGTAAAGCCCTTAGGATCTGTACTTGACTACCTGGACTATGATGCGGATCATACTAGTGGGGACATGGTAGTCCATAAGTACATCCTTCAAAGTCCCTAGTCGTGGCTGTATCGAGACGGGGCATCGATATACCAGAGTAGACTAGCGTATACCTTCTCGACCCATACAGATGGGCGATGGATGATCCCATATCCATTGGTGTTTGACATCAGAGATGATATACGGGTGCTCAGTAGAGACTGGGTACACTGGACGGACTCGCCGAGAACTCCCAGATGGTATTATACCTCACGTCAGATGGCAGTTCTCTGGTGACACTGGTACAGAGTAGTCTGTTGACCCGAGATCGTCATAGAGTCTCGTGTGGTTCCCACTGTGCTTTGATTTCCATCTTACCACGTCCAAGAGGGCGTGCAAAACGGTGGTTTTTGGGTACAGTCCCGAGTCACATGGAGGCAATGAGCGATAGGAGGGGATTCGTCTCTCCCGGTATAGGGGGTTGATATTGCGCTGTATTCGATTGGCTATAACAGGAAATCCCTGGCCAGGGTTGCTGAGATTTACTGGTAAGTGTTACCAGTAGTTTCTCGAAAAGTTATAGACCTCATATCGACACAACTTATCAAGTTATTGGGGTCTGACGTTCACCACCCCTAGGCGAGATATGCGACATATCAGACGATCAGACCGGACTGTACGGTAGTGTTACTGGTCGGATTCACTGGAGTGTGAGCGGGCTTGCTCGTCGATCTTCAGATCGCTCAATACCCGGGTGGCCGTTACGTTTGGCAGACCGCTTGCGGCTTGTGGGTGTTTGATATGATCATCATCCGCTGCCGGCGTATTGACGAGTCTTTAGAGTCCTACACAGAGGTTTCCTGGCTCAAGCGAAACGAAATAGGAGCGCATATGAGATATGTGCGGGACCGAGAATAATGCGTGTATGTGATACCGTATTCCATTCTCGCGATGAATGTATCGATTAGGTTATATGCGATATACCCTAGTTATCGAATCAAAGGTTGATTTGATAAGCCGATACATCATATACTAGTCGGTTGTGTGCGACATGACCGGGTCATTGAATCAAGTGTTGATTTAATGATTTAATGCATAATTATATATTTGATATATTACTTTGCGTTAACTAGTATCGGTTTACTTTAAATGGATTTTCTCACTCGGGTGTGCGCATTACATATGCGATATGATTTTGTGCATTTGATTGTATCATGTTTGATGATACATGATTACATGGTTAAGTGCAAAGAATTAAACCATGGTTAAAAGAATGGCTAGGGTTTCATTTCCTTTATTTATTCCTTTATTTATTTATTTATTCATTTTGGAAAAGAAGAGAAAAGAATGGTTGCTAGATTTGGAGTTTAGTTGAAGCTTCATGAAGCTTTGATAAAGTCAACCATACTTATCTCATCCTTAACCCTAACCATTCACACTAACCATGATTCATTCTCTACACTTGACCATGGTTAAAATTATGATAAGAATTCATTTTCTTTTCTTATTCTATTAACTTATCATTTTTTCTTTCTTCTTCTTCTTCATTCTTCAAGTGAAGAAAAGCAAGGTCCATCAATGGTGATTGTTGGAAAAGAGTGAGAAATCCAATTCTAAAGTTAACCCAACTCCTATTTCTTCATCCTCTACCTCTTGCCAAGTAGTAGAGTGTGTTTTCTTCACAAGTTTCATGACTTGGTGAAGTGAGAGCTTGATCTTGCGATGCTTCGACGTAGATCATCTTCGGCATGGACATCGACGACCTAGCTTGCCCATTCTCCGACGAAGCCGACTCTAGAGCCCGGATTTGATTTGGACAGCGGAGACGACCTCGTTGCGGAGCCGTGGAGGTGGAGCACCGGATCTACAAAGGTTGTATTTCCGTATTCTCTTTAGCTAAGTTGTTAGCTTGTTTTTGTTCGCCTAGACATCTAGCAAACGATCCGTAGTTTAGGGTTTGTAGGCACTCTAAAATTTTAATATGGCATGTTCGATGCCTTGTAAGACCTCTTTGGGGTGCCTAGGAACCCTGCAGTGGTATCAGAGCCTAGCTAGAGCCTTAGGCGAAGTCCAGACGGAAATTGAAGTCCGAACGAACCCGAAACCCCGAACCAATATTGCTCTCTGTCCAATTTTCAAAAACAGGGAATTTTCAGCATTAAAAATATTCAGAAAAACATGCAGGAATATCTAAGAGTTACTGTGAAGTCGTAAGCCCTAATTCCTTTAAAGCGCCGTGCTTGCGCGGCACGAGCATGCCTCGTGCGGCGGAAGCGCGGCCGTTTTGTCGTTTTGTGAGACGAAGTTTACACAGTAACTCCTAGTTTCCAGTGTTGGTCTTCCTGGGTATTTTTAATATTTTTTCAAGAGTTGAATTTTTCTGAGTTGATTTGGGGATTCGGTATTTCGATCGGGGTATCAAATTTTGTCTGTGTGTCGTTCCGGATAATTCTTAGAATATGTTAAAAAGTTCGACCGGATATAAATACCCAACTTTTCCCCTGTCGGGAAATTTCCAAGTGTTGGATTTTTCCGTAGTTTAACAACGTTCTAAGTAGTGCAAGTAACGCGATGGTCCCTCTAGAAGACACAAACCTTAACTCGATTATGTGACCGTCTTGAACTGCCCTTTGAACCTTCAGGTTTGGGGCAGTACGGCGTGCCACATGTGAGGCGTTGGCTTGACCCTTCTACGGCTGGACCGTTGGTACTGAGGCATGAACGGAATGTTGTTAGACTTGTTTCATGTGTTGATCTGTATCGGGAAAACTTGAGTGTTAGAATATTCGATCGGAAAATTTAACATTTTCTATTTATCTGGAATGGGATACAATAATTGGAATTCACAATAGTTATGTGATAACTAAATGAATATTATAAACGTAGCAGTTTAGTCTCACTTGATCGGTTGCCACGGAATTTTGATGTGATCAAAAGTCCGTCGCAATCACGTAGCGTACGCGGATACTCGCCGGGTAAACTTAATAGACAGCTTCACTCCATAGCCCCGACCAAGTGACTGTAGGAGAACCCCGTCGCCGAAAGCATCCGTTCGGGTGCTCGCGGTGGCGGTGTTCCGCCTTGGTTCACTTCGTCGACGGTATCGGGGGTGTGGCCGTCTACTGAAGTTTGCGACGAGCATGCGATCAGGGTGTCAGGAATCTTGTTGAATTCCCCGACTTGGTATTGAAAAGAGTTTTCGATTTTGAGACTAAAATGCGGCGTTTATAATTGTTAGGCATGCGATGTCTAAGTAATTCATTTGGTCAGGCATGTGATGTCTGAGGAGATTGCGGATTCCAACTGTTGTAGTTTTACACTTTCTTTTCTGTGACCGTAAGTGTAATATGTGATATCGCCGGTTTCGTTGCTATATGTCAACGACAATTGGGATGGACATATTTACTTACGTTGATGACATGTGATGTTATGTGTTGCTGGATATGTTATATTGGATCGTTGTGTTTGAATAGCCGGGGGTTTTTCATGTGAGATGAGTGTTTTTCATTTTCATTCATGTAAAAACTTGTATGTAATATTCTTTTATTGGGGCGCTTCCAGGTTGCGGGAGTTGTCACCTGTTGTATATTATTTACTTTTCCGCACTAGGATAGACCCAAGGAGGAGGGCACAAGTAACCGGGTTCTGGAGTCCAGTAGGAGACCAACTCGAGGAGTCGAGTCCGGGTCTCCTAACTCTAGAATTGGTAGGGTTGCTTGCCGCTCTCGTAGGGGTCTAGGGGTGTGGGTTTGGCTATTCATCACGACCGTGGAATCCGTGTTTTATACTGGCTCGTATTGAAAACACGGACGTCCTAGTATATCCAATATTTCATATGTTTCTTCTGCTGCGATATCTGTGATGTGATCATGTGATGTTTCTGTGATGGATATAGTATATAGTATATATGATATATTATATAGACGTTACTTATGTTTTACACCCGCGCTAGCCCTGCCCTGCTCTGCCGTTAGTTACCTAACCTAACGGTGCACGAGGGGACATCGAGGCGAATGCGGATGGCATAAGTGTACGTCGTATTTATCTGTGATGATTAGGTACTTAAATGATGGGATATTCATTAATGTGATTAATGAAATAAAAGAAACCTAAAGATGTTGTAGAATCGAATTTCAAAATTAAAACAGGTAGCTACAGTTTTTGCTTTGCATAGAGGTATATGTGATATATCCTGCACCTTATTCGATAAGGAAAGGACCGAGATCCCTTCACCGGGAGTGACTCCTTTAGCAATAACTGGCAGATGCTACACACCCGGTTTGTTTTTGATTGCTTTTAAGTGTTTTTGCTTTGCACAGTGATATATACGATATATCCCGCACCTCATTCGACGAGGAAAGGACCGACGATCCCTTCACCGGGAGTGACTCCTTTAGCAAAACTAGAAAAGCCTCAAAAACACTCCATTTCAAAATTCATTCGATCCTACAACGATATCAAGTTCATTACGCAATAGGTTTTCAGAAAAACCTGTCGTAGCCCTCCGTCATTTCAGATAAATCCTGTTTAGTATTCGTGCTGCGTTTGTTGACCTTGTCAAGGCACAGTGTGCGGTAGCTAACCAGTATTTATCTGCTTATACATATGATGCAGATTGGGTTAGGGTAGTCGTGCGGCCTTGTTGACCTTGTCAAGGGTCGTGCGGGTGGGTTTGATTCAATCAAGAAATGACGGGTTGAACTTGACTTGCGGTCTATGGTTTGTTGACCTTGTCAAGGTCATAGATCGTTCGGGGCAAAATATTATCGGGAATTTCAAGTGTTGAGATTTGCAATGAGATTGCATACCTTCTATGAGATAGTTGGATCCCGATACCCGCTGCGAGTAAGTGTTACTCCTGGGAGAGTTTTACATATTACAATTAGCCGATCAAGTAGGTGTCTAGAAAGGTGTTAACGAGGTTACGCCTCTGGGAAAACGAGGTTTACATTAATTAGGTTCGTGCGAAAGCACGGGGGACCTCCCTCAAAGTACCGACACTGGCCTGGCTGAAAGATTGGCGAACTTGTAGTGTGTAATTAATCCCGGCTAGTCTTTCCTTTTAGGGTTTGAAGGAAGATTTGATAAAAAGCAGTGGGAGCCATCCTGATTAGATAAAATAATAACCAATCTATTCTTGACAGAGCGCACGCTGAGTGTTTTCTTCTCTCTCTCTCCAGGTAGCGACCATATCACGCCTTAATCAAGATAATAATACGGAATATTGACCGAACCCGCTTGTTATACTGAGCTGGGGAACGTTGGTCCCGCTCCACCTTATAATTGTTATAAGACAGAGCAGGAAATTGGGGAATACCAGATTTCCCGTGCCGCCCAAACGAAGAGAGTGCATGCTGATGCATCATCTTCGGGTATGTTCATTATACAGAACTGTTTCTCAGTATCCTCCGCGTCCTGGGTATGTGATACCAGATCAGGATCCCAGATATGTAATCTGTTACATAGGGCTACAGAAAGGTAGAGAACTGAGAACGGGTGATAAGTTTCATGAGGCAGAAAACGGGGCAAATGTTGCAGCCAAGTCTGTTGGTCACTGTCACCCTGTATTACAAATACATTGATTCTGAACGAATGTTATTAGATACCGAACCTGATATACAAAATCATATCTGTCTCTTTATTAGTAAAGAAACGATAAAATTTTGTATTGTTGGATAATGTTTTGAACATTTCCTATATCAAAAGTTGATCGGTTCAGGCACGTTATCTAAAAGCGTTGATGTTCTAAATCAAATTACAGTTCTTAGTATACGGAACACACATAAGAGGAAAAGTTCAGAAATGAACGGATTCTTCTTAAGGTATTGTAGACTAGGTCAGATCAATGTGACCCGACTAGCTAGAGTTACATATAGATGCATATTTAAATCAGTTTGAATTTACATCTTGTGAAACTCGCCAGTCATGTCACAAAGATAAGATGACCATAGCTCCGTTTACTGGAAACAGAGAAAGAGTTAATGAACTCTTGGGATATGATACATGTTGATGTATGTAAGGTCCCCTGTCTACATATGCCAGGACTGGTTCTTTGTACTTCGTTACATTCTCTGATAATCTCTCAAGATTCAGACATATGTTCCTGTTGAAACACAAGTCCGAACCTTTTGAGATATTCACAGAATATAAGTTAGAAGTAGAGAACCAATACGGGTATAAGTATTATGTCCTATGATGAGATCAAGGAGGAGAATACTTGTGCACGGAAATCCTGGATTATACTAAAGGAGAATGAGATTCTCTCTCAGCATTACTCCTCTGTATACACCATAGCACGATGGTATATCAGGGCGGATCAATCACACCCTATATGATAAGGTGTGCTCTATGATGAGTACTGCTGAGTTACCTATTTCCTTTTGGGAGTTATGCACTTGAGAAGCTGCATACCTATTGAATAGGGTTCTAATCAAATCAGTTGCCTACCGCTTCATATGTGATATGGAAAGGGAAGAGCCCATGTCTTAAGCTAGTTAAGATTTGGGGTTGTCTGGCCTATGTTTAAAAACAAAATCCGGACAAGCTCGAGGCAAGGTCTGTTATGTAGAACTGGAAATGTTCCAGCTATACAAACGACAACAGATGATTTGAAAGAACCAAAGGATTCGATAGTTGCCAACGAACCTCAGCCTCTCCGCCGATCTAGTAGGGTTCCTCACCCACCTGAGAGATACTTCGGTTTCTCTATGACAGTGGGAGCGAGGATTACATCATGAGATGATGACCCAACTAGTTTCGAGCTGGCCATCAGGAGTAAGACTCTGTAAGAATGGCTGGATGTTTAGTGATCTGAGATGGAATCCTTATACACCAACAAAGTATGGACTTTAGTTGCTATATCTGAAGGGTTAAATCCCCATCAGGAGCAAGTATATCTTGAGAAGATTACTTGGTGTACATGGAAAAGTTGAGACTTTCAAAGCTAGACTTGTTAAAGGTTTTCGTCATTGACCAGGCGTAGATAATGATAAAACTTTTTCAAGTAGCTATGCTTAAGTCCATCCAGATCCTACTTGTCACGGCTACATACCATTAATACGATATCTGGTGGTTGGGTGTCATGACTGCTTTTCTAAATGATGTTTTAGAAGAGTGTGTCTATAAGTACACAGCCAGAGGGCTTCGTAAACAGTGGGAGCAGCGGAAACGTGTGCAAGATGTTTTATATGATAAAGCAGGCATCGCGGAGTTGGAACATCTGTTTTGATGAAGCGGTCAAAGAAGTTGACATCATCAAAATGGTAGATGAACCTTGTACAAAAAGGAAGGTAGTAGGGAGTATGGTGACGATCCTCGTAGAGTACGTGGATGACATACTCTTGATAGGGAAGGAGTTTCCTATGCTACGCTCGATCAATCTCCGTTTATCACAATGATTCTCCATAAAGGATCATAATGATACCTACTAAATCCTGGATTTTGGATTTATGAGATAGATCTAAATGGATGTTAGGATACTCACTAGATGTAGTGAGATGGTGTCAATCGATCCTGAAGAGAATCACTGGAAGGGTTCCAGGGTGATAAAGACGACTGAATGTCAGTCGCAGGCATTGTCTTTACCCTCAGTAAAGGGACGGTATGTTGGAAGAGTTCCAAGCTGGATACCGTGACACACTAGACGATAAAGGCAGGATACATCGCTACTTAAGATGCTATCAAAGAAGATGTTTGGGTGTATATTAGTTCATAAGATGAACTACGTTCCTACCATTGTGAGACAATGGAGTTGTGGCTCATGCCGAGGAACGCCGGTCCCATCAGTGATCCAGACATATTCTAAGGCAGTGTCGCCTGATCATGGAGATAGTTGATCTCCAGAGAGTGATCGAGGTTTGGAGCGTAGACTCAGAGGACAACACAGTGGATCCACTCACAAAGGCCTTTTCCCAGAGAGAGACTTTCATGGGAAGGTTGAGTATGAGATACTACAACCACTGCTACAGATGGCCCTAGTGCAAGTGGGAGATTGTTAGTTATATGTATGCCCTAGAGGCCATTACTGTACATAGGATATATATTGTAGTGGATGCTGGGACATATATAGGGAGGACTTTCTTGCTCGACATGATAGTATGCTATCTGGTTACACTTTACCTTAACGTGTATGCTGATTGTCTCTCTGTTACATGTTGGTAAAGCCCTTAGGATCTGTACTTGACTACCTGGACTATGATGCGGATCATACTAGTGGGGACATGGTAGTCCATAAGTACATCCTTCAAAGTCCCTAGTCGTGGGTGTATCGAGACGGGGCATCGATATACCAGAGTAGACTAGCGTATACCTTCTCGACCCATACAGATGGGCGATGGATGATCCTATATCCATTGGTGTTTGACATCAGAGATGATATACGGGTGCTCAGTAGAGACTGGGTACACTGGACGGACTCGCCGAGAACTCCCAGATGGTATTATACCTCACGTCAGATGGCAGTTCTCTGGTGATACTGGTACAGAGTAGTCTGTTGACCCGAGATCGTCATAGAGTCTCGTGTGGTTCCCACTGTGCTTTGATTTCCATCTTACCACGTCCAAGAGGGCGTGCAAAACGGTGGTTTTTGGGTACAGTCCCGAGTCACATGGAGGCAATGAGCGATAAGAGGGGATTCGTCTCTCCCGGTATATGGGGTTGATGTTGCGCTGTGTTCGATTGGCTATAACAGGAAATCCCTGGCCAGGGTTGCTGAGATTTACTGGTAAGTGTTACCAGTAGTTTCTCGAAAAGTTATAGACCTCATATCGACACGACTTATCAAGTTATTGGGGTCTGACGTTCACCACCCCTAGGCGAGATATGCGACATATCAGACGATCAGACCGGACTGTACGGTAGTGTTACTGGTCGGATTCACTGGAGTGTGAGCGGGCTTGCTCGTCGATCTTCAGATCGCTCAATACCCGGGTGGCCGTTACGTTTGGCAGACCGCTTGCGGCTTGTGGGTGTTTGATATGATCATCATCCGCTGCCGGCGTATTGACGAGTCTTTAGAGTCCTACACAGAGGTTTCCTGGCTCAAGCGAAACGAAATAGGAGCGCATATGAGATATGTGCGGGACCGAGAATAATGCGTGTATGTGATACCGTATTCCATTCTCGCGATGAATGTATCGATTAGGTTATATGCGATATACCCTAGTTATCGAATCAAAGGTTGATTTGATAAGCCGATACATCATATACTAGTCGGTTGTGTGCGACATGACCGGGTCATTGAATCAAGTGTTGATTTAATGATTTAATGCATAATTATATATTTGATATATTACTTTGCGTTAACTAGTATCGGTTTACTTTAAATGGATTTTCTCACTCGGGTGTGCGCATTACATATGCGATATGATTTTGTGCATTTGATTGTATCATGTTTGATGATACATGATTACATGGTTAAGTGCAAAGAATTAAACCATGGTTAAAAGAATGGCTAGGGTTTCATTTCCTTTATTTATTCCTTTATTTATTTATTTATTCATTTTGGAAAAGAAGAGAAAAGAATGGTTGCTAGATTTGGAGTTTAATTGAAGCTTCGTGAAGCTTTGATAAAGTCAACCATACTTATCTCATCCTTAATCCTAACCATTCACACTAACCATGATTCATTCTCTACACTTGACCATGGTTAAAATTATGATAAGAATTCATTTTCTTTTCTTATTCTATTAACTTATCATTTTTTCTTTCTTCTTCTTCTTCATTCTTCAAGTGAAGAAAAGCAAGGTCCATCAATGGTGATTGTTGGAAAAGAGTGAGAAATCCAATTCTAAAGTTAACCCAACTTCTATTTCTTCATCCTCTACCTCTTGCCAAGTAGTAGAGTGTGTTTTCTTCACAAGTTTCATGACTTGGTGAAGTGAGAGCTTGATCTTGCGATGCTTCGACGTAGATCATCTTCGGCATGGACATCGACGACCTAGCTTGCCCATTCTCCGACGAAGCCGACTCTAGAGCCCGGATTTGATTTGGACAGCGGAGACGACCTCGTTGCGGAGCCGTGGAGGTGGAGCACCGGATCTACAAAGGTTGTATTTCCGTATTCTCTTTAGCTAAGTTGTTAGCTTGTTTTTGTTCGCCTAGACATCTAGCAAACGATCCGTAGTTTAGGGTTTGTAGGCACTCTAAAATTTTAATATGGCATATTCGATGCCTTGTAAGACCTCCTTGGGGTGCCTAGGAACCCTGCAATAACAAAACCAGTGTCCATTTTTCTCACCACTTTATACTTTTTTATTCACTTTTTTCTTTTATTTCCTTCATACATCGGCTTTAAGACAAGAGCATTTCAAGATATCCTCTACTATCCCAGGCTTCAAGACGTGTGTAAGTGCGAATAGCCGGGTAGCCACGTTCAAAAATGTTTGGCTTCCAGAATAGAAACTATTTTTTAGACTTAGTTTTATCCTCAGATGAGTGACTTCCTTCATCTTACTAACCTTTGGGACAACGGCTCATAACTACTTATTACTAGTTCGTATAAGAAAACTTCTAATTTTCTTAGTTTTCTAAAATTTTTCTAATCTTATGGATGTAATTGTTCACTATCTAAACTTTCATTATCTTATTTATATACAAAAAGGTTTAAATATTAAAATATTTTTATATTTGAAATTTTTTTAAAATTTTTATGGGCTTTGAAAATTTTTAAATTTTTATAGATTTTTAAAAGAAATGTTTTGTGCTTATGCAGATGATATGCAAATGATGCAAAAATAAGCACAAATCTCTTCCAAACTTGTTTTCAACAGTGTCCTCACTGTTGCCAACTGCTATACCTACAAAAATCTGTAAGACTGGGGGGACTTATTAGTGGGGGCAAAATATATAAGTGAAGAACTTCCCCCAAACTTATTCTTTTCACTCACCTTCATCCAAAAGATAATGCAATGATATACAGGATATGAAGGTGAGACGGAGGAATTTTAATCCAAATAAACTGGCTCTTGTAAAAACAAGAGCTCCTCCGTGGGTCAGTGGAAAAATACGGCTTTAGTCTATGTCCATTCACTTTAAAAAATGTGCCGTTTTTAACATTTTCTATCTCTACTGCCCCGTGCGGGTATACAGACCGCACAATAAAAGGTCCCTTCCACCAAGATCGAAGCTTACCCGCGTAAAGGTGTAATCGTGAATCATAAAGAAGGACTTGTTGACCAGGTGAAAATGTTTTCCTCAAAATGTTTTGATCGTGAAAAACCTTAGTCCTATTCTTTGTGATTACCGTATTATCATAAGCTTCATCGCGGAGTTCGCTTAGCTCATTTAGTTGCAGCTTCCGAAAGTTGCAGGCTTCTTTTAGATCAAAGTTTATTTCCTTTATAGCCCACAATACTTTATGCTCTATCTCAACGGGTAAGTGACATGCTTTCCCAAACACTATCCTACATGGAGATATCCCTAGGTCGGTTTTATATGCAGTTCTGAATGCCCAAAGAGCATCCGTCGGTTTGGTCGACCAGTCTTTTCTATTTTTAGCAACAGTCTTCTCCAGGATAAGTTTGATCTGTCTATTTGAAATTTCAGCCTGCCCGCTCGTTTGGGGATGATAGGGTGTAGAAAGTCGGTGGTTGATTCCGTATTTTCGCATCAGAGTCTCGAAAGATCTGTTGCAGAAATATGTCCCATTATCGCTAATGATAGCACGTGGGTGTCCAAATCGCGAAAAGATATTCTCTTTTAAGAACTTAATGACAGCCTTTTTGTCATTAGTGCGACATGGAATGGCGTTTACCCACTTGGAAACATAATCAACCGCCAGCAGTATATACAAATTCCCAAAGGAGTTGGGAAAGGGACCCATAAAATCTATGCCCCAAACATCGAAGATTTCAACAACCAAGATGGGTTGTTGAGGCATTTCATTTTTCCGGGATATTCTACCCGTGTACTAACACTGTGTACAGGTTTTGCAATGGTCAAATGCGTCCTTGAATAAGGTCGACCAATAAAATCCACATTGCAAAATCTTTTCCGCTGTCTTTCTAGGACCGAAGTGACCCCCACAGGCCTGATCATGACAAAAAGAAAGAACACTCTTGAACTCTTGATTTGGGACACACAAGCGAATGATCTGATCAGGACAATATTTAAACAAATAGGGTTCATCCCAGTAAAAGTGTTTTACTTGGGATAGAAAACGATATTTGTCCTGTTTTGACCAATCGCTGGGTATCAGTCTCATGGCATGATAGTTCACAATATCCCTGAACCAAGATTCAGTGGATACGTTCAAGAGTTGTTCATCAGGGAACGAATCATTGATCGGCAGGGTCACAGGGAAAGAAATGATGCGTAAAAGATGGTCGGCTACGACGTTTTCACATCCTTTCTTATCTTTGATAACAAGATCAAATTCTTGTAAAAGAAGGATCCAGCGTATTAGTCGACATTTTGCATCTTTCTTCGCCAAAAGATGTTTTAAAGCGGAATGGTCAGTGTACACAACTATGGATGAGCCAATCAAGTAAGGCCTGAATTTTTATAATGCAAATACAACCGCTAAAAGTTCTTTTTCAGTGGTTGTATAATTGATTTGCGCATCATTCAGGGTCTTACTCGAGTGGTAGATCACGTGTGGCATCTTATCAATGTGCTGTCCTAAGACTGCACCTACTGTATAGTCGGATGCATCACACATCAGCTCAAATGGGTAGTCCAAATCTGGAAACGATAAAATGGGGGCTATGGTGAGTGAGTGTTTAAGTGACTCAAAAGCTGTCTTGCAATCCGAGTCAAAGTGGAAGGTCGTATCCTTGGCCAGGAGTAGAGTTAAAGGTCTAGCAATTTTGCTAAAGTCCTTTATGAATCTCCTATAAAAGCCCGCATGGCCAAGAAAGGATCGAATGTCCTTGACGCTTTTGGGATGAGGTAGGTTTTGAATGACATCTATCTTAGCTCTGTCAACCTCAATGCCTTTCTGTGAAATGATATGTCCAAGCACAATTCCTTCTTGGACCATGAAGTGGCATTTTTCCCAGTTCAAGGTTAAGTTCTTCTCTTTACAACGAGTAAGAACAGCGTCAAGATTCGATAGACAATCTGAAAAAGAGTCTCCAAAAATCGAGAAGTCGTCCATAAAAATCTCCAAGAAATTCTCTACCATATCAGAGAATATCCCCATCATACACCGCTAAAAGGTAGCGGGAGCATTGCATAGCCCAAAGGGCATGCTTCTATAAGCAAATGTGCTAAAAGGACAAGTAAAAGTGGTTTTATCTTAATCCTTTTTGGCGATGGGGACTTGATTGTAGCCTGAGTATCCGTCCATAAAACAATAATACTCTCGTCCGGCTAAGCGCTCTAGTATCTGATCAATGAAGGGTAGAGGAAAATGGTCTTTCCTCGTAGCGGCGTTGAGTTTTCTATAATCAATACATACACGCCACCAAATTTGGGCGCGTGTCTGAATCAACTCATTCGCCTCATTGGTCACAACAGTGATGCCAGATTTCTTAGGGACGACATGTATATGACTCACCCATTGGCTATCGTAGATTGGGTATATAATACCATTATCTAAGCATTTGATGATCTCTTTCATTACCGCTTCCTTCATGACGGGATTCAACCGTCTCTGTGGTTCTCGGGTTGGTCTAGCATCATCCATCACATTTATATGATGTTCAACAATCAAGGGACTAATCCCTTTGATGTCCGCCATGGTCCAACCAAAGGCCTCTTTGTTAGATCTCAATACCGATAAAAGTGCATTCTCTTGCTCTGATGCAAGAGAAGCGGAAATGCTAACCGGTAAAGACTCATTCTCAGCTAGATATGCATATTTAAGGTGAGAAGGTAAAATTTTGAGATCTAAAGCTGGCGGAGAAATGATAGAAGGAGGGATCATCGAGTGATTTTCGGAGTCACAAAGAAGCTCATAGCCTGTGTAAGATACAGACTCGGGTGGAGTAAAGTCAGGAGTGCCGGACTCAAGTGTAGGAAAATTGTCCTTACTAAGATCAGGTGTAAGATCAAGCAGAGATGTGGTAATGTCGTCGAGATCTAGAAAGCATAGATCATCAGCTCCACAACTATCGGGAGCGATCTCGTGGACAGAGCACACATCTAGAATATGAGCAGAGGGTAGTGATGGCTGACTTCCAACTCTATAGATATTCAGTTCAATAGTCATATTTCCAAAGGATAAGTTCATTGAACCGTTTCTACAGTTAATAACAGCGTTGGAAGTGGCAAGGAAAGGACGACCCAAAATCACCGGAATTTGGCTTCGGGGGTTTGCTACTGGTTGTGTGTCGAGAACAATAAAGTCCACGAGAAATACAAATTTCCCGACCTTAATCAACACATCTTCGAGCTCACCCCTAGGTTTAGTGATCGAACGGTCTGCCATTTGAAGAGTGCAATGAGCAGGTTTTAACTCTATAATCCCTAGTTGCTCATATACAGAATAAGGGAGTAGGTTAACACTTGCGCCAAGGTCTAAAAGAGCACGATTTATGTTTTTACCCCCAATAGAAATTGAAATTGTAGGACATCCTGGGTCTTTTCGTTTCTTTGGTAGCTGTGGGATAAAAGCAGTGCTGATATTATTAGACATGAAGACCTTCTTTGGCACTTGGGTCTTCCTCTTCCTAGTGCACAAGTCCTTAAGAATTTTCGCATAAGCGGGGACTTGCTGCATCGCATCTAGGAGAGGGATATTGATATTAACCTGTTTGAACATTTCTATTATTTTCTCCATATGAGGACTCGTTCTGTTAGCCCTTAACCGATTCGGGTAAGGTGTTTTCACAATAAGTGTCGGGTCCATCATAGGAGAAGGAAAGGGGGGTAGACGAGATCCCAAAAGAGGAGTGGGGACCGTCTGTGGAGAACTATAAGGGTTGGGTTGAGGTGTTGAGCCTAATGGGAAATGGACAATAGGCTCTCGAGAAGATGGTGTGGTAGAAGAACAAGGATCAGAAGGAGAAGTGTGTGTGTGAGGGAAGGTCTCAGCCGGGATGTTGATATGATTTTCAGTATTATCAACTTCTTCCCCAACATGGTTGTTTAGCACTCTTCCTGATCTTAACGTTGTGATGGCATTTACATTGTAATGCCCAGGGTTCGGTAGGGGTTGAGAAGGAAGTTTCCCTTTTTCTCTCGCACTCAATTCGGCTTTAAGTCGTACGATTTCAGCTTCCATCGATCTGATACTCTCAGCTTGGGACGCTGAGTTTTTCTTTATCTCACTGACGGAAGATCTAACCTCAGCAGAAACCTCTATGAAATTTGACAAAAGTGATTTCATGGTTTGAGTGAATTGAGAGAACTCATCAGAACAGGTCATGGGATTAGACTGTCTAGGAGTGTTGACCTGATTTTGGAAGTTTTGTGACTGGTAGGGGTGCTGAGTGAGTTGAAGGGGTTGCTGCGGTGGAGGAAGAGCCCTTTGAAATTGATTCGTGTTTGGAACCGTGTTTTGAGATTAGTTTTGGTTCCAAGCGAAATTCGGATGATTCCTCCAACCCTGATTGTACGTGGAAGAATATGGATCGTTTTGAGGTCTTTGAAATGCGGCATTAGAATGCTCGTGACCTTGAAACGGTGAGTTCAATGGACATTCTTCCGTTAAATGGGATGGATCAGAACAGCACCCACAAACAGTTTTGGGGAGCGATATTGGGTTTAGGGAGGCTGCTGCAAATTTGTGTTCCATAGCTTCGAGCTTCTTTTGCATTGCTGCCATTTCAGCTCGAACTCCTATGGACACATCTACTTGGTGTACGCCACCCCTATTCAATGGTTGGGTTCCACTCTCCCACTGTAGTGATTTTTCAGCGAACTCTTCTAAAAATTTCCAAGCTTCCCCATCATCCTTAGTCATAAAAGTACCTTGACACATGTTATCAAGGTTCTGTTTAGTATTTAGGTTAATGCCTTCATATAAGATTCGACAAAAATCCCATCTCGGGATGCCGTGATGAGGACATTGAACCAAAAGATCCTTGAAACGTTCAAAGCATTTCGAGAACGGTTCATTCGGAAGCTGGGTAAATTGGTTGAGTTCGCTACGGATTCGAGCTGTCTTTTGCATTGGGTAAAATTTCTTAAGGAATGCCGCGACGAATTCTTCCCAATTTGTAATGGAATATGCGGTAGTGTTATATAGCCACTTCTTGGCTATATCGCACAAAGTAAATGGAAGAAGTCGTAGACGCATAGCATCCACTGAAAGTTATGACGTACCCATCATTGCGCATACGTTTTCAAATTTGGTAATGAAAACGTAAGCGTCCTCAGACTCGAGACCGTGGAATTTGGGTAAAAGATTGATGTACTGGGGCTTAATTTCAAAATTATCCCCGTTGGCTGGTGGTGTGGATAAGCAGGTCGAAAGAGGACCTCGAATAGAGTAGCATCTCTCCTGGAGAGAGATGCGGGGTGGATTCTGCGCACCAACGGACGGCGGCAGATTAGTGGAAGAGAAATTTGATGGATTCGGATCCATCGATGAGGGTGTGGTGGTGGGTAAAGAAAAGGTAAATGTAGAAATATCGACTTCAGAGTCGATAGAAGGTACGCGGACTAAACGGGCACTAGAATCCCGTGTCCAGCCTATCTTGTACTAAAAAGGGTTAGTATAAGTGGCAGCGTGGCTTATAATTAGGGGTAAATGATGAATGCAGTGTTTGCTTTTGGAAAAGGGACGGATTTTGAAAAAAAAATGATGCGACACAATAAATACAACACACAAAACCCTAATTCTAGGGGTCACCTAGATCAGATCTCTAGACCGCTCCTAATTGCCAGAAGACAAGACGCAGGATAGAATCCTCCACTGCCTCTTTATCCTTTCTGCGGCCAGGTAAGTGCCAGGTAAGTGGGAGGTTCTCCACTACGTAAGTAGTGGGCCTAATTAAGTAACCACTAGCTTTCGACACACTTTCCTAGGCACCACAAGAGAAACGCGGATAAGCAATGAATTACCCACGGCCTTCCTCTGTCCTAAGTGAGCGCGATGGTCCTTAGAGTCATCTCTAGATATTTTTTAGTTAATGAGGGACAATGCGTATGCAATTTTGTGATTTTTGGGGCCTAGGAAGCGTAATGAACTCCCCACCTAATTTGGATTTGGTCTTTGCCCCTTAATTTCCGTATTAGTAATGCAAACAACCAAGAAACAAAAACACGCACAAATTTAATTTGCTTTTTAGCGGCGCTGCGATTTTTGCAAAGAAGCCTGCAGAAAATATTAGTTGGAGCTAAAAAGAGGAGAGAGGAGAAGGTAAGAAGTTACCTGAACCAAAAATTTTACAGAGATCCCCCAAGAGTGCCGCGGTTCCGCCGCAAATGACTCTTAATGCCGCGCTTCCGCGGTCTCTTGATGAGATCACACCACCAAAATTCAACAGCAGCTTTCTGTTGATTCTTCCAACTCTCTGAAAATCTCCAAAAATTATTTCACTTTCCCAACAAACTCCAGATCTCCTTACAATAAACCACAACAAATCGTTTAGGGTTTGTGCGAATTTCGATCTCAAGAAATGTAATGGAATAAATCTTTCAATTCAAACTACAATATAAAACGAATTAGCGCGTGATCCCCGGCAACGGCGCCATTTGATTCGAATCTTTGTGTCGGTATTAAGAGAATGAATAAAATTCACAATCAAAGAATTATATTTGACCGCAATCAATAACGGTGTCGTGTATAGATTTCGTTAGCAAGTGCAGATCGTCCACAGAGATTGTGCGATTCGTTCGTATTTTGATTTGTTTTGAATTGAAATGTTAATCGAAAAGAGAAGAAAATATGATTCAAGAATTATCAATTTCAAGTGTCACTATTCTATTCAAGAATCAAGAAAATGATAAACAATCAAGAATCAGAGTTTCGATGATATTTCCAACCAAATGTCAAGAATCTAAATGAGGCTCGTAGGAATCGATCGGATCTATAGACGTGATGTAATCTTAAAATATCGTGTTCTTGTCCTTCGAAGAATTGATGCTAGATTGATGATGATCGATGAGAGTTAGGGCTTTCTCGTTAAACTAGGGTTTCATCTTTTAACCCTTGTTCTTTCGTCGATATCATTCACATTCTAGCCTCTAGCAATTTCAAGAAACGATCGTAACTTCCCAATCTCGAGCGATATCAATCAAGAAAGCATCACATCGAATTGGGTCGTCGATTCTTGAACTTGCTAGGGTTTACAAAACTCGTAGGACTCAAGAATCGATTCAAGATATATTACATCATCATTCTATTGATCGTCTCGACTCCTCGACGAGCGGAGTATTACTCAAACATCACAACAAGAATTACAACTAGAAATTTAGATCGAATCATGACGCAAGAATTTAAAGAAAACAAGATAAAAGAATATCACATTTTATTTATATCAACAATTTGATTACAGTCGCTCAAGAACTACAAGAGGAAGAACTAAATTGTCGAATTGGCGTCGCTCGGCTCCGTGAGTCGCGGATCGGCTTGGACCACTTGCTCCGTTGGAGATCGGCTCGGCTCATAAAAGGTTGCAAGGCTTCTTGCTTGATAGGGTGCTCGGGATCTTGGCTTTTGATTGGAATTAGGGTTAGGGTTTCACACAAATCCTCTCACTAGACTTGTGGAAGAAGATGAAGAAGAGGTAAGAGAATGGCTACTACAATGAACTAATGGGGGCTCTCTTCATATATTTTTACAAGTGAGCGAACTAATGGGGGCTCTCTTCATATATTTTTACAAGTGAGCCTAGGGTCTTATTTATAGATCTCCCAAACCCTAGGTCTAGGATTGAAATTACAATTCCCTCCAAAAGTTTGTTGAGATTTCTATAAGGTAGTTTGTTAGGAGCTAGCTTAGGGTTTAAGCTTGGATTAATTAAGCATTAGAAACCCTAGTTTGCTGATTTGGCAGAAGTCTCTGGAGTCTTCTGGAACTTGAAGTGTCTTGGAGAGCTTCTGGAAGTGAGACAGGAGTTATGAAGCTGAAATGAGATGCTGACGTGTCCAAGTCTCCGCGGAACCGCGGCCTAAAGCCGGCTTGCGCCGCGGTTCCGCGGCCAAGTTGTGGGTTCATTGCTTGGTTCTTCTGGTGTTGTCTTGGGCTAACATTTGGGGCTTTATCTGATGTGTTGATTTGTAGTTGTCCCTTTGGATTGATACCAGAACTGAAATTATTGAGCTGGCGTAATGTTTTAGCGGTGTAGATTTGAACAAGCTTCTGATTTTCCTGCACAGACTTCAAAACACGGGTTGCGATATATAGAAATGATGCCATGCTATGAAATGCAGTCAATTTCCCTAGAAATGCCGGTTTTAAGGTCTAATACTTGTAATCTGATATTTTGCGACAGATTTGCTAATATGTGAAATATGAATGCCGAACACTTCTATATGAATGCAAATGATAGGGAAATTGCCGGTTAAAAGATGCAATATTTTCGACTAATCACCAGTGTACGGGGAGGGGATGCGGCGAGCCCTGCTGCGTATTTACTCAGAAATAAACACGCTAAGTGTAACTAAGCAATATAAAATAAAATATATATAAGAGACATGAATATAAATGAACATCAACTTTTATTTATTTAACATTTCTTTACAAATACAATTGAAAATGTAAATACAGAAATGGAAAGCAATACCTAAACAATGGTATGAACAGAAAAGAAATATGTACAAGTGATTACAGCTCATGGTTTTCAGTGAATTTCTCCAATTCTTCTGAAATAGGCTCGGTCTCCGGTGAATCGGATCCTCCTGACAACATTCCAAAGAAGAAGAGAAATAGAAATGTCATCAGCGAATAATCGCTCGGTAAATCCCAAAGAAAGAGAGAAGTAGAATAAACAGAAAAGAGAATATAAGTCTATAATGTTTGATTGTTATGTTAACGCAGTTGTTTGTAACTTGGTACAGAATATGCCAGTATATACGAGAGGAGTCCAACTTACACCGTGGACATTGGTAACCCGTAATACAATACTCCGTCGATCAGTGGGGTACGAACAATTATTAAGGCTATGCAAGACGCTTCCTTCCTAATAGCTGCCTTTGTGCCAATAAACTTGTAAAAAAATTTCTTTTTCGAATAACATGTATCCATTCTTTATTCCTTTTGTATGATTCACCCTGTATCTGATTGAAGTCAATAAATAAAGATACACATTTTCTTTGCAATGTCTTGTATACTCTTTTGCTTTCTATCTTCTCTTATTATCAGCATGCTGACTTGATAATCATAATTGGCAGATAACTTAGTTTTTTCTTTCAAGAGATATTGATGGCTTAGGCCGCAGGTTCAGATCTGCCGCCTAAGACTTTTCAACTCCATGAGCTGTGAGGGTCTCATAAAGACTTTTCTCCCTACGGATCGAGAGGATCTCGTAGGTGGGTTTTCACCTTAGGAATCGTGAGGATTCCTCAGTGTGTTTTCTCTTATAAGTCGTAAGGATCCTATAAAAGAAATTTTCCCTCTTACGAGTCAAGAGGATCCGTAAGCGGTTGTTTCCCTCCTTCTCGAAACTCGACTTTAGAGAGTGAGACCCGTGAATAGTATGCAAGAGACCGTTTTAGACCGACTTGCAGGGTCCCATTGTTCAGGAAGCAAGTTTTTTAATCCCTGCCGCCTGAGGCTTCATCTTGCAAGTTGAGACGAATCGAGAATTTCCCGCGGGGACACTGGTTTCTCTGCGAGCCGACGTGAATCAGGAGGCTCTCATCAAGGACGCTGGTTTCCCTGAGTTGAGGTATTTTCCAAGGATTATTTGTTTCCCTGGTGTTGAAAGGAATCGAAAATTTCCCGCGGAGGCACTGGTTTCTCTGCGAGTCGACGCGAATCAAGAGGCTCTCGTCAAGGACGCTGGTTTCCCTGAGTTGAGGTATTTGCCAAGGATTATTTGTTTCCCTGGTATTGAAACGAATCGAGAATTTCCCGCAGAGACACTGGTTTCTCTGCGAGTCGACGCGAATCAGGAGGCTCTCGTCAAGGACGCTGGTTTCCCTAAGTTGAGGTATTTGCCAAGGATTATTTGTCTCACTGGTGTTGAAACAAATCGAGAATTTCCCGTGGAGACACTGGTTTCTCTGCGAGTCGACGCGAATCTGGAGGCTCTCGTCAAGGACGCTGGTTTCCCTGAGTTGAGGTATTTGCCAAGGATTATTTGTTTCCCTGGTATTGAAACGAATCGTGAATTTCCCGCGGAGACACTGGTTTCTCTGCGAGTCGACGCGAATCAGGAGGCTCTCGTCAAGCACGCTGGTTTCCCTGAGTTGAGGTATTTGCCAAGGATTATTTGTTTCCCTGATGTTGAAACAAATCGAGAATTTCCCGCGGAGACACTGGTTTCTTTGCGAGTCGACGTGAATCAGGAGGCTCTCGTCAAGGACGCTGGTTTCCCTGAGTTGAGGTATTTGCCAAGGATTATTTGTATCCCTGGTGTTGAAACGAGTCGAGAATTTCCCGCGGAGACACTAGTTTCTCTGCGAGTCGACGCGAATCAGGAGGCTCTCGTCAAGGACGCTAGTTTCCCTGAGTTGAGGTATTTGCCAAAGATTATTTGTTTCCCTGGTGTTGAAACGAATCGAGAATTTTCCCGCGAAGGCCCTGGTTTCTCTGCGAGTCGACACGAATCAGGAGGCTCTCGTCAAGGACGCTGGTTTCCCTGAGTTGAGGTATTTGCCAAGGAATATTTATTTCCCTGGTGTTGAAACGAATCGAGAATTTCCCACGGAGACACTGGTTTCTCCGTGAGTCGAAGCGAATCAGGAGGCTCTCGTCAAGGACGCTGGTTTCCCTGAGTTGAGGTATTTCCAAGGATTATTTGTTTCCCTAGTGTTGAAACGAATAGAGAATTTCCCATGGAGACACTGGTTTCTCTGCGAGTCGACGCGAATCAGGATTTTGTTTTTCAAGGACGTTTGTTTCCTCGAGTCGAAGTATTTTGCCGAAAACACTGGCTTCTTCGAGGTTGGGATGAACCGTCGAGATTTGGCTTCGTTTTCTGGCACAGCCTATTGGGAAAGTAAAGTTCCCTTTTTGTATGCGCCTTTGGATTGTATACAGGGATCGATGTGATCTCAACTGTAGGGCAAAAGTTTTATCATCAATTTTTTTTGTTTTATTTCCGCGATGCTCTATCATTTCAGCTTTTATATCACGAAGGTCGTAATTGCCCAATCATTTCGGCTGTTTATTTTATTTTTTCTCGCTGCTTTTTATTGCGAGTTGTCCAATCATTTCGGATATTTTGTGTGCATACGTTTTTACTCGCTGCTTTTTATTGCAAGTTGCCCCATCATTTTGGCTATTTCGTATGCATGTGCGGCCTACTGGCTTTTCGCCGTAAACCTGAAATTAGACACCGATTTCGGCATCAGCACCGCTACAGCTGGGATATTACCAGGAGCGAATCATCATTTGCCTTTGTCGATGTCGACCAAAGGTGGCTTAGCAAACAGGATTAAGGTCCTGTCGACTAAGGCTTTTGACTTCATGAGCCGTAAAGGTCTCACAAAGTTATTTCTCCCTACAAGTCGTGAGGATCTTGTAGGTGTATTTTCTTCTTAGGAATCGTGAGGATTCCTAAGTGTTTGTTCCTTTGTAAGTCGTAAGGATCCTACAAGAGGATTTTCTCCTTGTAAGTCGAGAGGACTTATAAGGGTTGTTCGTCATGCGTACATATCCCCAGTCTCGGATGGGACTTGGTTGGGGAAATGTTTATTCGCACCCGTGGATTGTATACAAGGGCCAGTATTGAGCCACTTGTAGGGCAATATCGGAAGTTATGGGGGTTGCTTAAGCACAGGTTCAGGTCTCTGTAACTAAAGACTTTCAAATCTTATGAGCCGTGAGGGTCCCATAAGAGAGTTCTCCTTACGAGTCGTGAGGATCTCGCAAGTGTATTTTCTCCTTAGGAATCGTGGGGATCCCTAAGTGTGTTGCTTCCTTGTGAGTCGTAAGGATCTCACGTGGGTGGTTTCTCCTTACAAGGTCTAGAGGACCCTATAAGTGTCTTTTAAATAGGTTGCGCCTTTTTGGGTTTTCACAAACACTCGCCGATAGTTCTGCTGTTTTTATTCACGGAGCCCTTTCGGGTTTTCATCCGTGCCCATTTTGCTTATGGACATACCATTTTTTTTTATTCTTTTTATTTTCTTCTTTTTTTTACGAGGTCGTGCCCTTTCGGGTTTTCACGAACACTCCCCGGTAGCCCTGCTGTTTTTACTCACGGAGCCCTTCTGGGTTTTCATCCATGCCCTTTTTGCTTATGGACATACCGTTTTTATTTATTATATTTTTCTTTATTTATTTTTTTATTCATCTCGTCAGCCTAAGGATGCTGCGGTATTAGTTTAAGGACGTTTCGGTCCCTATTAGTTTAAGGACGTTTCGGTCCGTCAGGAGAAGGCTGGCTACTGCTTATAGAGTTTGAGCTTAGGAAGATAGCGAGCGGACATAGTCGTCGTCATCTATCATTGACCTAGGTTGTGGCTCATTAAGCATAGTATTTCTTTAGGAAGCGATCGTTTATTGGCCTGAAAGGCCTTTCACCGTGCATGTCCATGAGTAGATAGGTCCCACCCTGGTAGACCTTATCTATGATGTACGGGCCTTCATAGTTTGGCTCGAATTTTCCCCGCTTGGCGCAATTGGGGATCATAGGCCTTTTGACCACTAGCACAAGTTCGCCTTGGCGGAATGTCATCGGACAGGTCAATCTTTCATATGAGCGCGTCATCTTTGCTTTATAAGCCTCCAGATTTTGTTGCGCTATGAGCTGTGTTTCTTCAAAGGCATCAAGCTCCTCAAGCCGAAGGTGAGCATTTTCTTCGTTCGTCGGCTCGTAGTGAACTGCCACTCGTAGAGAGGGTAACTCTATCTCGAGGGGGAGTACTGCTTCCGTACCGAATACCAACGCGTACGGCGTTGTGTTCGTGGCCGTCTTGAACGTAGTTCGATACGCCCAAAGAGCCTCTTGTAGTTTCTCGTGCCAGTCTTTCTTATTTCGGGACACCGCCTTTTTCACGATCTTCGTCAGGGTCTTGTTGAAGGCCTCGACTAGACCATTGGCTCTCGGATTATAAACCGAAGAATATCTCCAGTCTATATCGCGTTGTTGCGCGAAGTGACTGATCTTGTGGCTCCTGTAGGCAGGCCCGTTATCGGAGATGATCCGTCATGGAGTTCCAAACCGATAAATGACGTGCGTTTTGAAGAAATGGAGGATATTCTCCGCCTTCACTTCTCTCAGCGGTACTGATTCTGCCCATTTGGAGAAGTAATCGGTCATCGCCAGGATGAAACGATGTCCTCTGGAAGATACTGGTTCGATGGGGCCGACTATGTCGGTTCCCCACATCTCGAACGGCCAGCTAGCCACCGTTGGATGTAATAGATTTGGATGTTGGTGGATGAAGTCCCCATGGATTTGGCATGAGTGGCATTGCTTCGCATATTCGAGGCAATCCTGAATCATCGTGGGCCAGTAATAGCCCATCCGTTTGATCTTCAACTTCATCTTCGGGCCCGCTTGGTGAGAACCACAGATTCCGTCATGAACTTCCTGAACGACTCTTTCTGCTTCGTCAGGTCCTAAGCATCTCAGCCATAGAGAATCAAACGACCTCTTGTACAAAGTATCATTGACGAAGGCGAAAGATAGAGCTCATTTCATAAGCTGATGTCTTGAGGACGCATCTTCAGGCGTTCGACGGTATTTGAAGTAGTCTATAAAGATTTCTCTCCAATCCTCAGCCTTTTCCCGGTCTTTTATTTATAGGGTCGTCCGTTCAGTCGCTCCCTTTTCTTCGGATGATTCTGGAGGTATTTCTGTTGGGGCAAGCACCCGACGGCTTTGTACCACGATTCTAATGTCATCGAGGTTCTCGTCAGCCAGTTCCTTAGCAAGCTTGGCCAACGCGTCTGCTTTGCTGTTTTCCGCGCGTGGTATGTTTTCCAACGTGTAGGAAGAGATTTGGGTCAACAGTTGTTGCACCTTTTCTCCATACTTCACCAGCTTTGGCTTGCACATTTGGTAGTCGCTGTTTACTTGACTGATGACCAGTTGGGAGTCTCCGTATATGAGGAGGTTTTCAATTCCCATGTCGATGGCGATCTCGAGATATGCTATCAAGGCTTCATATTCAGCTTCATTATTCGTCCTCGGCTCTGTTAAGGAGAAAGCGAAGCGCATTATTCCTCCTTGTGGGGTCACGAAGATGAGGCCTACCCCTGATTTGATCATTGGCGTACTTTGTTTGCGCTTCTTTATGGAAGACACTCCATCAAAATTGAGTTTCCATCGGGTATCGTTCCCATCGATAGCGTCAAATGCATGTTCGTCTGGCAACTCGCAATTTAGAGGAGAATTGGCCGGTATCGGATGCTCAGCAAGGAACTCGTCGATGGCCTGGCCTTTCACTGCCTTGAGAGGTTGATACGTTATCAAGAATTCCATTAAGAGCAGGGCCCATTTAGCGAGTCGTCACGTCAATATGGCCTTCGACATTAAATATTTAAGGGGGTCCACCTTCGAAATGAGACGAACTTCATGTGCCAATGCATAGTGCCTGAGCTTTGTTATCGCAAAGATCAACGCCATGCAGTGTTTTTCAATAGGATAATAGTTGCTTTCTGCCCCCAGCAGAACTCGACTTAAGTAGTAGAATGCTCTTTCTTTCCCCTGGTCATTCTCTTGCGCCCATAATGCGCCTAAAGAACCTTCGAGGGCGGTCGTGTAAAGAATGAGAGGCTTTCCCTTAACCGGAGCAGCCAGTACTGGCGGGTTCTGCAGATACTGTTTAATCTCGTCCAGTGCGCTCTGGAATTTTTGATCCCAGACGAATGGAGTTCCCTTCTTCATCAGGTGACTGTAAGGGCGGAACTTGCCTGAAAGGTTGGCTATGAATCGTCGTATATATGCGAGCTTCCCTTGGAGAGACCGCAACTGTTTGAGAGTTCTCGGCGGAGGCATTTCCATGATCGCCTTGATCTTAGACGGATCTATTTCGATATCTCAGTGTCGGATGATGAATCCTAGGAATTTGCCCAAAGAAACTCCGAATGCACACTTGAGAGGGTCCATCTTCAAGTTGTATTGTCGAAGGCGTCGAAATACAGTCTTTAGATGCTCGAGATGTTCTTCATATGATTTGCTCTTAACCACGAGGTCGTCAATATAGCACTCGATGACTTCATGTATAAGGTCATTGAAGATCTTCGTCATGGCCCTCTGATAGGTGGCGCCGGCATTCTTTAGACCGAAGGGCATTACCTTGTAACAAAATATTCCCAAAGGGATCCGGAAAGCGGTATGCTTCTGGTCTTCGGGATGCATCTTTATCTGATTATACCCTGATGAACCATCCATGAAGGAGAAAACCTCATGAGTGGACGTATTGTCTATCATCAGTTCGATGACTGGCACCGGGAAATCATCCTTCAGGCAGGCTTTATTGAGATCCCGAAAATCTACGCATATGTGCACCGTCCCATTTTTCTTCATCACTGGGACGATGTTGGCGATCCATTCAGGATATTGAACCTCCTGGATAAAGCCAGAGTCGATTAGCTTCTTGACCTCGGCGTTGATGCTCATCTCAAGCTCGAGCCGCATTCTCCTCGATGCCTGTTTGACTGGCTTGACGTCTGGGGATATTGCCAATTTGTGCACAGCAACTTCTGGATCTAGTCCCGGCATTTCGGAATAGTTCCATGCGAAGCAATCTTTATGCTGTACAAGAACATCTTTTAACGCAGCCACCCTTTCTTCAGATAGCAGCTCGCTGACAAATGTCGGCCGCGGATCGTTCGCCGTCCCCAACTCAATTTTCTTGAGGTTATCTGTAGTGATATGTATTCCATCCTCCAGTTCTTTCGGAGCTGGCGGAAATTCTGAGATCACCTCATCATTGCTATTTTTGAAGCACTAGGGAAGATTATCCACGTTCTCGGGCTCTTCTTTTAATATTGTTATCATGTGACAAGTATGGATCCGCTTCCAATCCCAATGTGGAGTTGGTTCTGTTTTTGTGGTTTTGGGTTCGTGCTTCTGTGGCGGTGTTACCCTCCAGTTGTCAGATAAAGCGAACTTGCCAAGCTGATACTGATCTTCAACCCAGTTCTTGAAGGTGAGGCAGTTTTCGAAAGGATGTCCTATTACTCGATGGTAAGAGCAATAATTTGGGTGAGAGACTTCGCCTGCTTGTTCAGGATGCTTGGACTCCGGCAGTGTAAGCATCTGGTATTTTATAGCAAGATCAAGTATCTTTTTCGTCTTGTCCCGAGGAAACGAGTACGCTCGACCCATTTTCTTCATGAGGGATAGATCAATAACGCTCGACTCCCGTTTGCGTGGCTTCTTAGTCCCGCTTTGTTGGTGTTGAGCGCTTTTTTGGCCTTTCGACTTGTTTCTGTCTCTGCGTCGAGCCTTTTTTATAACAGGTTGACAGGAGGCAGCACTTTCATCTTTGACGGCCTGTTGAAGGAGGCGTTGCGTTTTGGCTTTCTCGTAGATGGCCATTTCGCGGTTGTGAACATCTCAGACTTTTTGACCAGCTTCCTTTATAAGCCTGTCCATTTGTTCCTCGAACGACGGATTGGGAACTTTCGCATCAGGAACTTTTACTGGTTCAGGATTAGCATCCTCCCGTTGAGCATCTGTTTCTTCATTGAAGTCATGCACGACGTAACAGTCACGGAGCAGCTCTCGTTTCTTGGAGCGAATGTATCCTAGCCCGATTGTCTCCATCCTTCCACTAGGCAGCTTGTGCTGAGTTCCGGGGATGTTCCAGACCCTGTCATAGAATTTGGCCTTTCTAACGGTTTGTTTGAAGGGTATCCCTTGGTGCTTCAACAGCCTCTTCAAGCCTTCTGTATAATATCTGGGTAGACGGATGGGTTGAAGCCTGTCTAGCGTAGGATCCGCCCCATGCCAGATTTCTTTCTCCACTTTGTTTTCTTCAAAGAGGTGGAATAAAATTACCTTCTCGCCTTCTCGCCTGGGCGGGATATAGAATGTCTGCAAATCCTCTACACTGTCGGTATTAAGCGCATCCGGTTCCTTATAATGTTTAAGCGGCACTATGGCGACTTGCAGACTTAGCTTTTCGTCAGCGGAAGCTTGTATTGAAGGTCGAGCAGAGAATACAGCATGGACCTCATCCTCCAAATCACTACCAAAGATCAACGTAGGAGCAGATGGTCCCGGCTTGGTTATTGGGGCGGACCCGAATAAACTATCTCCTCTTCTTCCTCAGTATCACTGCCGAAGACAGTGATGGTAGCGTTAGTTTTATTCTCCGGCTTGTGACGCCTTTCCGTGTCTTCGAAACTCAGTAAAAAGTATTTAGCATCTTTATATTTGCGAACTTCGTTCACGGAAAATGGATTCAGTTCTCCTGTCACGGTATACTCGAGACCATCCCTAAAATATTTCATACATTGATGCTGTGTAGAAGGGATGATGTTGTACTCGTGTAACCATGGTCGGCCGAACAGAGCGTTGTAGCATGTCTTGGTATCTATGACGTGGAATTTAATGTCCGTGATGAGCATCCCAAAGCGTAGCGTCAGTATCACAGATCCAAGAGTCTTTGATGATTGGGAGTCGAACCCGGAGATGGTGATCTTGTCCCGAGCAAGGTGTTGGACGCTCATACAGATTTCCTTTAACACCCGCACATTGAGTAGATTAACAGATGATCCGTTATCGATCAGGATTTTGCCTATCTTTATATCATGGCAGTATCCTGAGACGTAGAGGGGGCGATTGTGTTCGCACGTCCCAAGGAGAAGGTCTTTATCGCCAACAGTGACATCTGCCGTGTGCACTTCCTCCAATTCATCCTTCATCTTTTCTTCGGACAGGAAAGCTTGGAACTGCTCCGGGTCCTGTAGTGCCTTAATTAACGAATCTCTTGCCTCCTTTGATAGTAAAAGGGCGTCAAGAATGCTGAGCTGCGAAGGTAGCTTCCTCAGATGCGCTAAGACGTTGTAATCCACCTTATTTTTCTTTGGCGGGTCTTTGGCAGTTAGCTCTTCCATGACTTGGTCGTCTAGGGCGATATCCTTAGAGATCTTTTCTTTTCTTTTATCTTTTTTGTTTGGGGGTCCGAGATTCTTTTCGGGCAACGTGCGATTACGCAGCCGGATATTTTCGCAAATTTTCGGCTCTTCTTCTTTTCCCGAAGTGGACTCTTTAAAGAGGGGGCTAAGCTCCAACTCCTCATCAGAATCGCTCTCGAATGTGAGTACTTGTGATCCTCCGGCGTTGACCATGCGACAATTGCCGGTGGTTCTGTTAAGCCCTTCGGTCGTACCGTTTTGCTCTCGGCGGGTCTTGCACTTTTCCCGCTTAAAATGCTGCCGGTGAGCAACATATCCTTGCCACCATCTATCGAAAGCTTTGCACTCTTCAGTGGGGTGCGAAATCTTCCGATGATATAAGCAATAGGAGAGGTGCGTTTCCGCTTCACCAGTAATGCTTCCCTCAGAGGATGGTAGCTTCATACCCATTGACACGGCTTTAGCAAAGCTCTTCCTCATCTTGAATTTGATTTTATCCGCAGTGGGTGTGGTTTGCTCCTACGAGAGTATCTCAATTTTTTTGTTAAGGCGTTGGCGTTTGGCCTTTTCGAATATGACCGACTCACGCTCCCGATCAGCTTTACTTTTTAAGAGAGCTTCATTAAGGAATGCGTCAATTACTTTATCCGATGGCCCCGAAATTTTTGGTTCAGGATCTGCCCCCAGCTTTTCAGTACAAGGAGTCTCCTCATCATTCGTGAGCGAATGGGAAATCATATGACAGCTCGCCACATACTTCTCGGATTCGTCCGACGAACTATCTCCATCATCTTCCTCTTGAAAGACGTGGTTGAGGAACTCTTGGAATGTAATGGGAGTCCGTACCTTCTGATTGTATTCCTCCAGCACGTCAATTTGTTTTTGCAAATTCGTGCGCTTGTCGCCAGGCTTCACGGGCTTCTTTGACTTCTTTTTCTTCTTCTTTGAAGATTTCGACGGCTGGTTATGAATGCTTGGGCCACCTCCATCGATCTTTTGAGTTGGACGAGACTTCAACATCCCTTTAATGATCTGCGGCTTCCACGGGTTCTTTCACTTGATTGATGGACATGTTTGAAGATCATTTAGCATCCTCTTCGTCTTGGCTGATAATACAACCTCCCAAGGAGCTTCTTCAACGACAGAGCATGTTACCCCCGGCGTATTCGTTCCCTTAGAGGTGTGGGGCTGCGGTGGATTCACCTTCCATTTGTCGGACAATGCAAACTTGCCCTGTCGGTACTAGTCTTCAAGCCAATTTTTGAAGACGTAGCAATCCTCGATCGGATGACCCAGTACTCGATGATAAGGATAGTAGTTGGGCTCATTGACATCACTTGGTTGCGACGGACGTTTTGGATCCGGCAGATTTATGAGTCGGTTGCGCAACGCCTGCTCGAATAACCTTCTTGTTTTATCTCGGGGAAACGAGTAAGGACGTCCCATCCTTTCCTTAAGGGCTACGTACGGGCGCATATTATTTTGATGAACGACCGGCTTCGAATTGTTCGGTTGTTGTTGAGCATTAGCGACAACGATCGTTTTCCCCTTCCCCTTCTCATTTCGGAAGTCCGGCTTTGGAAGAGGAGGTTTATGGCCCATCTGATCCATTTGCGCCAGCTTGTCGATTAGTGCCTGGAAGGTGGTCTGCTTGAAGAACATCATAGATTGCGAGATGGTTGCTTGCGGATCGAGGGTTCCCACAAACATTCCCACTGCAGGAGCTTCTTCTATGCGCTGCTCGCATTTTGACCATAAATTACGCCACCGTATAGCATATTGGACCCATATCTCGCCCGGCTTTACCCTGGCATTGATCAATGCCGTTATCGGGGTACGCTCGCTAGCACTCGTGAAACGCTGGGTAAACAGCAGTTCCATCTCAGCAAAGGTCTTGATAGAGTCGTTCGGGAGCTCGGAATACCACTCGAATGCTGTATCCGATAAGCTACCAACGAACTGGCGGAGCAACAATTTATCATCACCGCCAGTGTTTCCGCAAAGCGCCCTGAACTGGGCAACATGCTGGTGGGGATTGCCAATCCCCTTATACACATGGAATTTTGGTATCGTATAACCTGGCGGGTACTTGATCTAGTCGTACCAGCCCGGATACGGTCGCTCTGTTTTTACGACCTGACCCGCTGCTTCAGTCGCTTGATGAACCCGGATCTGCTAAGCTATATATTCATCTATGTCAGCTTTGGAGATCGCCTCCTCCTTGGCTGTTGACAGAGCCGGTGGAGGATTTGACGTTTCTCCCCTATCGTCTTCAAGGACGATCGGGGGATCTTCAGCAGGAGGGTCTTGCTGAATCATCATGCCCACCATGTCCTGAAACAGGAGGGCCATTTTCTTTATGCTGGCTGCTTGTTCCGCGGCCTCTTTATCCTTCTTCTCCAGTATGCGACGAAGGAATTCGACGTCAGTTTCTTGTTTCTGACGTTCATCCGAGGACGTTTCAGGGATTTCTTTTGGCCCAGTAAGTGCGGCCATCACGGTCATCATTTCCTGGAGCTTTTGCTGTTGCTCCTGAGCCTTGGTCACTGACCGTGTAAGCGGTCTATGACCTGTGGATTCAAAATTCAAATTAGTGATTCAAAATTCAAATTTTCCTCCAAAACTTTGTTATAGACAAAGGCTTCTAGAAGTAGTTAGTTGGAGGGAGGCTTCTAGAACTAGGTTGTTAGGCCGAGCCTTCTAGATGAAGCCATGTGGATAATCTGGAGTGTTCTGGAAGCTTTAGCTGTTACAGGAAGCACGTAGGAAAAATCATTGCTGCTGACGTCACTATGACACCGCGGATCCACGGCGCCAAGGGCACTTTGGCCGCGGATCCGCGGCACTACTGTGGCCTTGGGGCATGAGATTTTCTGGTATTTCTTGGCATAACATTTTGGTATTTTCTGATATGTTGAATATCATTTTGCTTTCTTAATTTCTGCCAGATCCCAAGTCTTGGACTTGGCGCATTTTTATCAGCACTTTTGACAATTTTGGTTCTGTTCCTGAAATTTCCTGCACAAATCTTTGAAACAAGTGTTGCGCTATACAAGGATGATGTGATGCCACAATAAACAGTCAATTTCCCTAAAAATGCCGGTTTTAGTATACAACACAGGTAATTCAGTATCTTAGGGATGTTTTGCTAATATGTGCTATACTTAACCTGAATACCTTTAAATGAATGCAAATGATAGGGAAATTGATGTGTTAAAAATATATTATTTTCGACTGATCAACTATTTTCACATTTCGATATACATTAAAGAGCTTTCCACATGAGCTATAGTCTTACTATTTTGACGTGACTGGGAAGACACAAGAAAATTTTAAACGGAAACCCTCTTAAAACTAATTTCTAAAAGCGAGATGTATACTTTAAACAAAACGCATATAATACTTCATAAATCTACGTCTGCAACTTATGCCGTGATATACGTATCATACGGCTATTTTAAAAGGATTTTACATACATCGTTCGGCTAGTTTATATATATATATATATATATATATATATATGATATGTTGATATATTTCCATGTTTATGTGATTGATATTGATATGCTTATAGTACTTATGCATGATATATATTTTAGCTTAGGATATGATAGTAATATACGTTATGACCTCGGTAGATCATTATGCATTTCGATTTATACCTTACGATATATTTTTATTCACTGAGGTGGTAACTCATCCCCGTTGTGCACCAGTTTCTTGCAGGATTGACCGGTCGGATCCGTAGTGGATTGCTGTCACATTTCTTCTTCGGTGATTGCTTTGGTAGTGTGTTCCATGTTGGATCTGTAAGTGCACGGCAGTGTCCCGGCCATCTGAACGAGGCCAAAATGCGGAATATGAAACTTTTCTATAAACTACAACCGCCGCTACCGCGGACTTTCAAACCCGGATCGGGCCATTAACTTACTCCTAACTAACTAGAGAAGGGGTAGAGAGATATACCGAGCGATCCATGTCCTTCGGTCTTCTCGTCGTCGTCCCGATCTCCCCGCGGAATCTCTGGTCTTCATATCCTCGTTGGAAGGGCACCACATCGCCAGGTTCTTTTACGGGCTCCCACCTCTGGACCAAGGCAACTCGGGCACGAAGTTGACGAGTCGACGTGTCCAAGAATACTGTAGATGAAGTGTAGAAAACTTTGTCTCATTGGGGTTGAGAAGTTGCCATTCTTGAAGTGGGGTTGAAGGAAATAGTTTTTAGATGATCAAAAGGATTTTGTGCAAAGCCAAAAGAACAATTTTTTCACCCCAAAAATTTAGGACAGCCCTACAAACTTGTGGCCGACCTCATGCTTGGAGAGAGAGAGAGAGAGAGAGAGAGAGGATCAAAAAAATAATGAAAAATGATTGATCATGAGTCAAAAAGCAAGCCACACTCCCTCATCATAACCAATCCAATCAAGAAAAAGTTAAGCTATGATGCACAAAATAGAAGTCAAGGGATGGGAGAATCATCATGATACAACAATTTACAAAGATCATCCTCCACAAAGCTAATTTGCATGCTTGCAAATAACCCCCTCTCCACCAATTTCCAGCCAAAGAAAGTGTAACACCCGAGCCCAATGCTACCATTTTTCAGTTACTGTTTGAGCATTAGCTGGTACTCATTTTATTTATCTTGCTTGTTTATGGGTTACTGTAAAATTTTACCCGGCAAAGTCATTTCTGCATATAACAATTTTTGGCATCTAAAATAAAATTAAAAATGTTCATCTTGGCCTACTCGACACCCCTAGCCTTGTGGTAGCGTCCGTGTTTTGTGTTCTCATCCCGTTCAGTGAAACGGGCGAGTTTGGATGGCTACGCGCGCGTACATGTGTCCGTTTTGGGGGTATGCTTTTTAGTCATAAAACACTTATTTTTTAAATTTGGAACCCGCTTAAAATCCTATTATTTCAATTTCAAATTTTTGGACCCAACCCGGGCGCGATTTGGAAATATTTTATTTAGCGCCAAAATCCCAAATTCTAATAATATTTAAACCATAATATATTTCGATAACTTATATTTATATTTTACTGTTTACTTATCTTTTAAATCTTTTAAGTAATCTCAACCAATCCGATCCCTTCTTCTCATTTCTCCCGTGGGCCCCATCGCTTAAATCTCTCTCTCTCTCTAACTTATTTCTCTTTCTATTTCTCTCTCTACCCCTCAAATCTCTCTCTCTCTCTAACTTATTTCTCTTTCTCTCTCTCTTTTTTTTAAACTACTGTTTTCCCTCCCCATCTTTTTCCTCATGAGAAACCCAACGGCAGCAGGTCCTAGCCGCCTCCATCCTCTCCGCTGTAGTCCCGACGCCGACGCCGCTACCACCAGCACCCTCGCCTCCTCTTCCTCGTCTCACCCATATCCTCTTTCTTCCTCCCTTCTCCCGGTGCACCCCGACCAGACCCACAACCACTTGCACCCTCAGTCGCGACCCCTGCCCTCGCCGCTGCAGCCATCGTCGTCGACACCCGCACCACCACCTTCACCCTTCTCACCCCCAACCATCTCCTCTCCCCTCCTTTCTCCATTCCTGCATCCCTGCACCCTCACCGCAGCCTGCGCACACCCACTGCACAGGTTCGATCGCCGGATCTGTAGCCGCCGGCGATCTCGATCTGCCTCCCCGGCCTTCGTTCGACCCACTGTAAGCCCTCTACTTCTTTTCCTCCTTCCTTTCTCCTCTGGTTTCTTGTACTCTTGCACTGCATATCTTGACGGTTTACTGTTCACATACTCGCCGGAATCCGGCTGTGCCGGTGACGTGTCCCGACGATCCAGCGAGGTACCCCGACCCGCATGGTTCCTTTGTTCGTTGTTTGGGTTCAATCCGTGAACCGTGCGCCCGTCGCGAGTTTCCCCACCGACATTACGTTCCGTTTTTCCCGGTTCGTGACCCGTCGAGGCAAGTACCCCTTGTTACATGCTATACAACATTTATATATATGTATTGACACCCTAAACCTGTAAAATTTAACTTGGTATAATCGTTTCCCATTTTCGGTTACAATATTGCATTATATCAATTTACTGTTAAATATGGAACTTACAGTTTGCAAATTGAACCTAATAATCATATCTACCGGTTCAATCACATTTTACTATTAAAGTAGCTGGTAGCATTTATCCCTGTAGTTCTGTTACATTCGGACACTCGTATGCATTTAACCTGAATAACTGTATTGAACCGTTACATAAATTATTACACCGCTAAGGGTGCTTAAACCTGTTAACATGACTAAACGGCTATATCGTCTTACTGCACTCTTGTAATTTGAATGAAACTGCTTATTATGTAATTTATTGCTTATCTCATGTTGTTAATAAATATTATTGTATTCAATTTTGGCTAATTGACTTGAGTTTGACTAATAGGTTAATTGGTTAGGAACAACTAGATCTTAGACTTAGTAAATTAAAAACCCTAAAAATAACATTTCTTAAAGTTTAACGGTAGAAAGTATATGCCTTGTAGTTTATTTAGAAATAGGCAAATTTTGGGTTCACTTCTTAGGCTAAGTCAAAATGAGGGAAGAGTATTGATATTCTTATTAGAGTATAAGTTTGAAAAATAGTTCCTAACTTAAGTCTAGATTCTGAAAACGTATACCCTATAATTTGCACAATCACGCACCTTGAAACTTGGAATAGTAGAAGAGACCTTGAAATGCTCTTGTCTAAAGTCCTTAGTACGAAGAAAATAAAAAAAATTATATAAGTGTGAATGAAGAATATAAAAAATGGACACTAGTTTTTGTGATTACTTAAGGCTGCAAAAATAGAAAAATATTTAGCGAGGGTGCTTCATCACCTAGTGCCTTAGACCAACTGGTTTGGGAATCACTGCTAAAACCCTTGGGTATCACAAGACTAGGAATTACGCTTTAATATGCAAACACATCTTGTAATCGGTTGTTGGTACCTCAACAAGTATTAACGGTCGCATAAAGGATGTGTAAGCAAAATTCAATTAAAAATTCACCTACTAATAAGTGCTTTGGACAACGGACGAGAGTATGATTGCTTGATTTGAATTTCCAAGTGTAGGGGTGATCTATAAACACACGTAGGGGTATGTGATTGAAATTTAGATAAGAGAGAGGAATGAAAGATAGAACTTGTATCTTTAATAGAGTTGATAGAAATTCCTAAGTGGAGATGGAACTTTAGAAGAAAAACTTAAGAGATGCCGAAAGCTAAGTAGGTCTACATAACATATATAATCTTAAGTTAAATAATGAGGAAATGTGAAGAATATGGGTGGATAATTTGCGGGTCGATGATAATAGAATTCTTAGTTAGAAAACCTAATTGGAGAACAAAAGTCAAGGGCCGAGTTGATAGAATTTTGTGGGTGTAATCCGCTGAAAACCCTCAGGAGACAACACTCCTCCTACCAGGGACACCTACAGGTTTAACGGCTTGTTGCACGTGCTCAGTGCAATCGCGTTTCCCTGCGAAAGTGTGGTTAGGATTTTATTGAATAAAAATAAGTTTGCTCGAGGACGAGCAAAAGATAAGTTTGGGGGTATTTGTTCAGACCACAATATTGCATTTTTCATCCCTCCATTCTTATTCATTTTATAAGTAAACAGGTACTCTTGACGCACGTTTGTTGCATGTTACAGGATACAGTCTCTTGGAGCGAATATAGTGAAGAAGACGAAAGTTGAGACAGAAAAGAGACTTTTAACCAGCAATTAGACGGAGCCTAGTCAAGCCCAGTTCACAGAGGTGCAAGGCAACGCATGTCAAGGTGAAACGGTTAAAAGACCAATACAAATCTTCACTGAAGATCTGGAGGAGACTAAGAAGCCCAACAGAGAAAAGAAGTATAAAAATAGGAAGCCCAAGAAATGCTGAACCAAGCCCAGAAGATTGGTGAGCTAAGCCCACCAAAGGGCCGCGGAACCGCAGCCCAAGCGCCCTATTGCCGCGGTTCCGCGGCCGTTCTGTGCCCGTGTCGGTGCATTTTTTCTGTATCGGTGTGTCGGTGCAGATGTTGGGATTTTCAGGGGTCAAATCTGTAATTGCACATCTGTAAGAGTCTGTAACCCTAGCTTCACTGTTCACTTATAAATTGTACTCACAAATCTGTGAAAGGCTATGCCTCTTTTCAATCAATAAAATTCAGACTTGCTGGGAGTATTATTCAGATCTGTTCTATATTGCTTGGAGGGAGCCGTCAACCTAGTAAGCTATTTTAATGTCTTTTTTTTAATTCTTTTAATTAGTATGTCTTATCATCCCCTAATGAGCGAGTAGTCTCCTCGCTTGTTAGGGTTAGCCTTAGGGAAAGGGTTGAGAGATGAGATCTCTCACCCCTTTCAATGCCACCTTCACCTAAGAGTTAGAACTCCATGTATTCGCGCACAACCGCTCCCTGCAGCACCCTACCCCTTAAGGTAACGGTGAACCGTAGTATAAAGGGCCGGTTGCGCGCGTTTTCCATGAGGGTTAGGGTAATTATCAACAAAGGAAGGATACGAATCTAGAGGAAGAAACATCTTCCCAAAAGATTCGGATCCACTTTATTGATAATTACTATAACATCTAATAGATCTAAAACAAGGTATTGAAAGCGGTGAGGAAAACGTTAATCTCCAAAACTTCCCCTAAGCCTAACCCTAGCAAGACTTTAAATCAGATTAATTTAGATCAGTTTTTATAGATTTTAGAAACCAACCAAAAACATCATTTTGAATCAACTCGTTAAAACACATTAAAGGAAATTACCCATCCATGTGGATCGACCCGTATTCACCGGCTAGCTGCAAAGCGACACCGTTTCTGATTACGGTAAACTTATATTTTTGGACTTAATCAGGGGACTCTAAAGACTCGTCAATACTTTGGCTGTGGATTTAACCACTAGCACGTCAGAGGTATTAGCCATACGTAACGGGCTACCAGGTATTGACCAAAAGGGACATCGATAAGCGAACTCATCCTGACACCCTACTGAGCCTGTCAGTGACAATATCCGTACAGTCCGGTCCGTTCGTCTATGAGCATCGCATGGCGGGCCTAGGGGGTTGGTAAAAGTCATACCGCCAAAAGCGGTATAAGTCGTGTCGGAGTGTATCCCAGAACACCCTGAGATACTACTGGAATACCTACCAGTAAATCTCCTGCCTTGACCAAGGACTTCGTGTAATGGCTCTCCTAGACACAGCGCGACCTCACCCCCAATACCGGGAGAGACGAACCCCTGCAGATCCGCTCACTGCCTCCATGTGGCTCGGGACTGTACCCAACTAAAACCTGTTTGCACGTCTCCTTTGAGCGTAGTAGGGTAGTAATCAAAGTACAGTAGGAACTCACATGAGACAAATGACGATCTCAGGTCGATGAACTAACCTGTACACATGTCACCAGGGAACTGCTATCTGACGTCTGGTATAAGACCAACTAGCATGTTCCCGGCGAGTCCTGTCCGGTGTACTCATAACCTAATGAGCACATGTATACATCTTAGGTGAACCAACTGACACCAATGGCTTGTGAGAACGGCCACCGCCCCTCGTCGGGGTCTCGACTGTATACACTAGTCTACTCTGGAGTATCGATGCTCTGTCTCGAAAACTCCAACGACTAGGGACCTTTTAAGGATGCGCTTATAGACCCCAGCTCCCACGTATATGATCGCCATCATACTGCTGGCTGTCAAACAAGAATCCTAAGAGCTCTATCAACGTGCAATAGTGACCTGTAAGGTCACCTGAAACAGTACACGATGATAAAGATAAACCAGATAGCATACTATCATCTTGAGTAAGACTGTCCTACCGGCATGGGTCCTCCCTCAATCATTGCAATCACGTGCCTGTGATCCAATAATTGACTCTACGGGCACTATCTCCAACAATCTCTCACTTGCACTCAAGGCTAATTATTACGATGTCGCATACTCACAGCCCGTGTGATACCGAACACCCAACTCCTCTACTAATCAGTCTCACAAAACCCGTTTGCGAAACTAATGTGTTCGAGGAATAGCTTCAATGAGTGGATCCACTCTAATGTTTCTTTCTATATCTTTCTTAATCTCAAGTTCGCGGAGAAACCTATCTCCCGAAATGAGCAATACCTATCTTAGAATATGTCTGGATATCTGATGGGACCTAGCTCATAAATGAACTCTAAATCCAAACTTCTTAGACTTTATCGTCAACTAAACTTAATCAGTATCCTGCGCCATGCCTCTCTCAGTATCCACCTGGACCATCTGTCCAAAATATTGCCCTCGTCAGAAGGAAAACTATAACTCTGACAGTCACTCTGTCATGCAGGTCACCTTGGAAGCCTGGAATGATAACTGTCTCCCGAATGAGGCCGTCGTTATCATATCCCTAGAACATCCACTTATGTTCTAAAACTGCTTCCGAATGTTTCTCCAGGATTGGATCAATATCAACTTATTGCATCTACTGCAAAAATAACATCTGGTGTGGTACTTGACATCTCATAATCGACTCAATTGCCTAAGCAAGTGATCTGCCAATCATGCACATCCCTCTCCCCTTTAGTTTGTAAGACACCTTTAGAGAGGGTGACTCCATTACCTGCAGGTATACTACCGTGCCAGGAGTCATCCTTTCTAAAACACCTTTAGAATGCTGTCTAAGTACCCAGATTGGGAAACTACCCAAATCTAGATCTAAAACCATAGATCTAGTAACCAGAATGTCTGATATAATATCAAAGTCCCATATGGAGAAACCATTGTGTGACAACCAAAGTATAACCGATCGTAGTATAGGAATTTCACTTCCTACTCTGTGTATGTCATCCAAATACCAGGACATCACACCCTACTACTTTCTTAACAGATCCATCCTCTATTCCGATAAATTCAAACCTATGACTGTCACATCAGAAATAGATGATCTATCTCCGCTATATCTACTTTAGTCTATAAATAGACGTAAGCTACTTGTCCACCAATGCTTCCGCTGCTCCCACCGACTACGATAACCCTCTGGCAGAGTCATATACACGTACACTTCTAAAGCTAGTTCAGAACGACGCTATACTCATTCTTCTGCCGGGTTTCACAGTCTGGAACAACAGCAATGGCAAGTCTGGGTAAACAAGAATCTCCCTGTCACCATCTTTGAGCATACCGAAATACCTCTCGAGTGCCTGAGGCTACCCACCATATCTGCGGAGTGGCTAATGGAATGTCAAATCAGATTGAATCTTTAGGTTCTTATCAAATCTTCAGTAATTGTTTGTGGTTCTGGAATCACTTCCAGTTCTACCATACTCCCACTATTGTTTTCTGAAAAAATGCATTTTTATTAAAACTGTGGCGAGTCAAGAACAATATCACTATTGATCTTCCAGATGGTAGAAAGTCAACCCTCATAAAAGCCTGGGTCAACCCACAAACAGCCATTACGGAGACGTGTCTTGAGTTATCCAGAGTTTGGTTTTAAGCATAAACCGGACAACTCCCCGTACCTTAACATCATTAAGATATGAACTGTTCTTTATCCAATACATAAACAGAGGCACTGATTTAATTGAACCAGATTCAAATCATGCAGCTGTCTCCAGTGCATGTCAACTAAATGGAAGGAGGCCGATCAGCGTTACTCAACTTAGGAGTACTTCCAATTATGAGTAACCTGAAAGAGAAGCAAGTTCTCTTAATCATTACATATCAACTGAATACCATACACAAGCATCTACATCTTCGATCACCTTGAAGAATCCCGATACTTGCAACACCTGGTTCTCTAATTTATTCTTATACCTATAACTTCTCAAAACTTGGACCAAGTGTTTCTACGAAACACTTGTCTAAGAACTAGAGAAGTCATAAGTAAACCGAATATAGTATGAGGACCAACCCCTCTATCCTAATGGATACTGGACAATATACAATACTCTGTATAAGTCTCCTGAGTCTAGTGACTCATTCACTGTGTGTCGTAGGTTGAAAACTGTACTTATGGTTAAGAAGAATTACACCGCTGTTCAATACTCCTTACCTAACCATCCACTGATATAGGTAAATGTCATAGACATAATTTCAAAAAGGTATATCTCACTCTATAAAAATAAACGTACAGATATATCAATTTGAAATTGGTGCATAACAATGGATATTCAAAACCAAATATATTCCATCCAGCAAACAACCCAGGTGATTTCCTCAAATATCACCAATTACAACGAATCCCGATATAGTGAGGATAATCACCCAATTCACAATAACTTACTCCCACTCATCATCTGTAAAACCATACAGATGTGAGAATCATACCAGGTAAATACATACTCTGGAGTAAGTGTCTAGTTGGGAAATCAGTTTTCTATTAACAGTACACAGTGAAACTAAAACATGTAAATATTTCAAAAGGGTATCTGGGTATTCTTAGTAATGCCTCTTCCATTATCAGATTCACAACTTTAACCGGATACTTCTTTGCCATCTCTCCAAATCCCTTCATATTTCTTTAGTCATTACCTTCTGTACACCCCTTTAGGCCAAATGGTTTTCTTCCTTCCCTACTGTTTGGCACCAGCCTATGGTTTGGAAGAAGAATATCCAATAAGTATAATGAGTGTACTGTCCTAATCCTAGGAGCACTCACAACCCGAGAGAAGGTAAAGATAAAAGACAACTGAATAAACCTTATTCCTATTTCTCCTGAACCAGAATCCATCCCCGAACTGGAACAAGTTCCTTTCGAGTTCGTATATAACCATACGATAGAGTATCTAAATAACTGTGGATCTTCGTAGTGATACGGAGTGTTCTGGAGAAATACAAAGGTGATATAGGATTGGTGAAGAAATACTTGGTTTGGTCATGAATAGAAGTCGCAGTTTACTTTGCCCTCCTTCTAGTCCATTTATTTCTTTACTTAATACCTTCTGTACACCACACTTAAGTTAATCGGCTTTCTTCATTCCCTACCATTCGGCACCAGCCTAAGGTTTGGAAGAAAACTGTCCAATAAGCGTAACAGGTGTACTATCCCCTAATCCAAAGAGCACTCACAACTTGAGAGAAGGTAAAAGGAAAAGACAACTGAATAGTCCTATTCGTTTTCCAGAATCGGAAACCATTCTCGAATCTGGAACAAGTTCCTTTGAGTTCGTATATAACCATACGATGGTTTTATCCAACGGAAGTAGACGTTCGTAGTAATACGGGGTGTCCTGGAGAAAAAGGGTAAAAGTAGGAGTGGCAATGAGGTTTGCAACTCTGACAATCCAAAAGCCAGTGTTTAAGAAGGTTCGGTTAATTTTTGGTCACTGAGTCATATTCAAGGGTCGGGCCATGGTCGCTGCCAAAGAGAGAAAGAAAAGAAACACTCGGCGTGCACTCTAACCTAGATCAGAATGGTTACCAATTTATCTAATCTGGAAACCTCCCACTGTACCGTCAAATTCTCCTCCAAACCTGAAAGAAGAATTAGTCGGGATCACCGGAGGAGTAAGCTAACTCATCAGTGGGAATCGGGATCCAACTATCATCGCATGATAACGTGACGGAATCCGCTCACGTTATCACACTCCAGAAGGTATGCACATATCTGACAAGTTTCAGTTTCTTTAGAAACTCCCGATGTGATTTTTGCTCCATGCTCTTATGACCTTGACTAAGGCCAATAAATCATAAGTCACATGTCAAGTTCTACCCTTCATTGTCCAGGTTAATTTGAACCCACCCGTACAAGCCCTTGACTAGGGCCAACAAGGCTATACGACTGTCCCAAACCAACGCATCTATCTATACAGCAGAAAGGTAACAAGCAGCTACCATACACTATGTCTTGACTAAGGCCAACAAACATAGCATGAATACTACGTGCTACCCGTCTGAAATGACGGAGGGCTACGAATGGTTTTTGGCGAAAAACCTTTAACGTAATGAACTTGATATCGTTGAAGGAACTGGATAGCTTTTATAAAAATATAGTGACGAAAACCTTTGCTAAAGAGGTTACTCCCAGTGAAAAGATCTCGGCTCTTTCCCCGTAGAATGAGGTGCAGGATATTCCAACTGAATACCACGATGCAAAGCAAAAGGCAATCGGCTATAGTGAAGTTATTATCCTAACGCAAACTTTTGTCCAAGGGGTCACTCCCGGTAAAGGGATCTCGGCCGTTGCCTCGTCGACTGAGGTGTTGGATATTCATAACCGAATACCACTGTGCAAAACAAAAGAGAACGTCCTTGCAATAACAGCTTTTTGAAAAATTGTTTCAACAACATCAGAATAGGTTTGTTTAGCTTCCATTGATCCGAATCAATGCAGTCTCATCAATTGATCACACCACAAAGAACGAAAATAATGATGTACGTATATGTCATCTGCATTCGCCACTGGGTCCCGTCATTACCCGTTAGGTTACGTAACTAACGACAGAGCGGGGACTGGACTAGCGCGGATGCAAAACATATACAACATCTACTAGTATATATATCATTATATAATATTCGCTCAAGGCGTGATAAAATGCAACATCACAGAAATGTAATAAGCATCACAGAACTATACAGATATCTGGGATCCCCGGGTTTCGTAGAGCCGCTACTGAAACCCGACGTTCCTCTGGTCATGTGGATAGCCTATGCAATGAAATCCTAGACCCCTACGGGCGCGGCAAGTTACCCGCCAAAACCTGAAGCGAGGCAGCACCGTGAATGGACCACCCAGCACTTCACGGAATTCGGTAACTTGGGCACCCCTCATTGGGTCAACCTATACCCCTTACGAGTACGGCGAATAGCCCGCCAATTCTAGAGTAAAGCCCCCTCCATCTCAACGCCGTGAGATGCGGGCCCGTTGCCCTCTAGAACCCGGCTACCCGTGCACCCCTCCTTGGGGTAATCCTAGTACAGAAAGTAAAATATACAACGGGTACATCGACCTCAGCCCGGTCATGCCCCAAAAGAATAATATACAAATAGGCAGTGACGGCAGTCCACATGTCGGACACTCACCCCGTAATATCGAATGTACATAAACAACCAAACTGTACTACCATTGCATCCAGGCTATCCACCACGACAAATCCGCAACATCACAGCACAACACAGAACATCAACGTGAATGTCACGTTCGCAAATCCATCTAAAAGGGCTATTGCAGTTAGATAGGATTTACCGATCAAGTGGCATTCACGGTCGCAGATATAATGTAAATACCGTGAACTAACATGTTTAAAATTTTCGATCGACTAAATTTTCCCAAGTGGGCCCCAAGCACTACTGTAGCACTCAAAGAAAATCTGGGCCCAAACAGAATATACCAAAACCCCCATTTCCAAGTCCAAGACCCTCTGTAAACATTTGGTGCACTGTTTCCTTAATACTGCGGCGGAACCGCGGCCAGAATAGGGGTAAGGCCGCGGTTCCGCAGTACTACAGGAACAACAGTGAACAAAAATTTCACAGAATACTTAAAAAACCCTGCACGATTTTTTGACATGCTCAGAAAATTTTTTGGAGCACAAAATAAAATCGACAGAAACTGTTACTTTGAAAATGCAGTTTTGGGACATTTGTTCGATCGAAGTTTTAAACACACTAGAGCAAGCTAGAGTAGGTTAATGGCGTGGCTCTGATACCAGTGTAAGTGCATGGCAGCGCCCCGGCCGTTTGAACGAGGCCAAAATGCGTAATACGAAACTTTTCTATAAACTAGAACCGGCGCTACCGCGGACTTTCAAACCCGGATCGGGCCATTAACTTACTCCTAGCTAGCTAGAGAAGGGGTAAAGAGATATACCGAGCGATCCATGTCCTTCGGTCTTCTCGTCGTCGTCCCGATCTCCCCGTGGAATCTCTGGTCAACATCTCCTCGTCGAAAGGGCACCACATCGCCGGGTTCTTTTACGGGCTCCCACCTCTGGACCGAGGCAACTCGGGCACGAAGTTGGCGAGTCGACGTGTCCAAGAATACTGTAGATGATGTGTAGAAAACTTTGTCTCATTAGGGTTGAGAAGTTGCCATTCTTGAAATGGGGTTGAAGGAGATAGTTTTTAGATGATCAAAAGGATTTTGTGCAAAGCCAAAAGAACAATTTTTTCACCCCAAAAATTTGGGACAGCCCCACAAACTTGTGGCCGGCCTCATGCTTGGAGAGTGTGAGAGAGAGAGAGAGAGAGGATCAATAAAATAATGAAAAATGATTGATCATGAATCAAAAAGCAAGCCACACTCCCTCACCATAATCAATCCAATCAAGAAAAAGTTAAGCCATGATGCACAAAATAGAAGTCAAGGGATGGGAGAATCATCATGATACAACAATTTACAAAGATCATCCTCCACAAAGCTAATTTGCATGCTTACAAATAACCCCCTCTCCACCAATTTCCAGCCAAAGAAAGATACAAAGGAAAATGGCCGAAACGGAAAGCAAACTGGCAACTTCAGAAAAACGATTCCATAAAAAATTACAGGAAAACCCCGCTACTGTATATACATACCCGCATTTGTATTCCGACCGAATACAAATGCAATAAGACAAAATCTACACCGTACAATACTAAGATCCGGCTTAAACCAAAACCCGCTAGTATTATCCGACCAATCATGATCCGTGCAATACCGCACGTATATGATCGAACCCTGCCATATCTCCATACGGCCTCTACAGCGTTTTTCCCGAAACTTGAGCAACTGTCTGTGGGGGAATCTAAACACTCGTCAATATTTTGGCTGTGGATTTAACCACTAGCACGTCAGAGGTATTAGCCATACGTAACGGGCTTCCAGGTATTGACCAAAAGGGACGTCAATAAGTGAACTCATCCTGACACCCTATTGAGCCTGTCAGTGACAATATCCGTACAGTCCGGTTCGTTCGTCTATGAGCATCGCATGGCGGGCCTAGGGGGTTGGTAAAACTCAGACCCCCAAAAGCGGTACAAGTCGTGTCGGAGTGTAGCCCAGAACACCCCGAGATACTATTGGAATACCTACCAGTAAATCTCCTGTCTTGGCCAAGGACTTCGTGTAATGGCTCTCCTAGACACAGCGCGACCTCACCCCCAATACCGGGAGAGACGAACCACTGCAAATCCGCTCACTGCCTCCATGTGGCTCGGGACTGTACCCAACTAAAACCTGTTTGCACGTCTCCTTTGAGTGTGGTAGGGTAGTAATCAAAGTACAGTGGGAACTCACACGAGACAAATGACGATCTCAGGTCGATGAACTAACCTGTACACATGTCACCAGGGAACTGCTATCTGACGTCTGGTACAAAACTAACTAGCATGTTCCAAGCGAGTCCTGTCCGGTGTACTCATAACCCAATGAGCACTTGTATACATCTTAGGTGAACCAACTGACACCAGTGGCTTGTGAGACCGGCCACCGCCTCTTCTCGGGGTCTCGACTGTATACACTAGTCTACTCTGGAGTATCGATGCCCTGTCTCGAAAACTCCCATGATTAGGGACCTTTTAAGGATGCGCTTATAGACCCCGGCTCCCACGTATATGATCTCTATTATACTGATGGCCGTCAAGCAAGAATCCTAAGGGCTCTATCAACGTGCAATAGTGACCTGTAAGGTCACCTAAAACAGTACACGATGATAAAGATAAACTAGATAGCATACTATCATCTTGAGTAAGACTGTCCTACCGGCATAGGTCCTTCCTCAATCATTGCAATCACGTGCCTGTGATCCAATAATTGACTCTGAGGGCACTATCTCCAACAGGATCGTAACCACCCATTGTATATGTATATTCTTTTGGATCTTGTTAAAAACTCTATCGACCTAAAGTTGTATATTTGTGGACATAGAAGCATGACTTAAATATTGTGTGTTTTGGGCGTTATACTCGTTTGGAGTCGACTTTATATTGTTGTTGGTTATATTTCATTTTCTATTTCTTCGCCTTACGCGTCGAATATTATCTGCATGGTTGCTCTTTTGTTTGGGCATGGAAGCTAGCTCCCATTGGGGATGGTTTATATATATTATGTCTTATATGTGGTTTTATTCAAAATTTACAAAGGTGGTAAAGCCTGAATTTCAAATGATATAGGTGTTTTCAAACAAATTTACTTATATTTTAAAAAGAAACTTGATTCCTTTTAATAGCTCTTTTTAAAACTTCGCCTCCGCTATTTTCTTGAAAAGGTTTAGATTCCGGGTTTTTGGCTTACTTGGATCACGTCGACATATTTAGACATCACGTGATCTAAGTGTCGGTCACGTGTCTCTTTCGGGTCGTAACAAAGTTAGTATCAAAGCGTTAGATTTAACCTTTGTGTCCTTTCGGAATATAGACTTGACTTTGGTGGTTTCATACCCGAACTTCATAGGTTGACCATGGTATGATGGAGTTGGTACAAAGTAGAGTGGCGTACCGTACGTATACTCCGCGTCATATTTGTTTGGTTTCGGTGTCCGCGCCGTGAAAGCCATGGCCGATGCGGAAGCGAAAACAAAAACATTAGCGAGAACCGAACGTCCGTAAAAACCAGGATACAGTTCAATAACCTAAACTAACTAACTAAGAGTGCAAGAGTTGAGAAATTACAACCTTTTTCACGTGTCCACCCAATTGTGGAAGACCCCTCCAAGCTTGTAACCGCCGGGATCGCGCTTGAAAGTCGACCACCCTCGTAGAAGACGATCCACTCAAGAGAAACCGGAGGAGGCTCTAACCGATGATCCAGACTTGCTAAGTGTAATTGGTCGGTGATGTAGGAATATTTCACTAAATATTTCTCTCTAGAATCCATGCTCAAATGAGAGTAAGAAGATGAAGGAGAAGAGGAAAAAGGAAGCAACCATGAAGCATGAAGCTCGTCATATGAAGAAAAAAGAAAATGAAGTATCAAGTGTAAAAAAAAAAAGAATGGCTTTGCTTTTAACAACCATGCTTCAATAGTGCATCAAAATGATTTTATCATTTTTAAAAGCAAAGCCTTACCCCTCTACATGTTTAACACCATACTTCATGCCACATCCTTTCCATCTCATTTCCATTTAATTTTCTAAAATAAAATCAAATATGATGTGCCCTTCTTCTAGAAGCATTTCCGTATAAATATGGAATACTTCACCTGGTATATATATTGCTACATATACGCGTATCCGCATAAAAATACGGATAGCACCAAGGAGAGAAAATGAATAGTGAACAATAATACTAAAATATATGTATCAAAATACATATATAAATTATTAAATCAAAACCTGATTTAATAATCCGGTTTAATCTTAAGCCGGCTAGTATTATCAACCACCCAATTAATTTCCGTGTATCCCATACACGTACTTAATTGGACCCATGCACTTATCAACGTCCGGCTCCTATATTTATTGCCTGAACCGGAAAAACTCTCTGTGTGGGACTCTAAAAACTCGACAATACGCTGGCAGTGGGTTTAACCACAAGCACGTCAGTGGCACTAGCTGTACATAACGGCTACCCAGATACTTGTCAAAAGAGGGGTGACAATCAGGTACGTTCTTACCCTATTAAGCCTGAATGTGACAATCTCCATACATTCAGGTCTCTTTGTCAAAGAGCATCACATATCTGGTCTAGGGGGTGGATAACGTCAGACCTCTGGTAACCCGATAAGTCATGTCTGAGTCAAGTTCATCACCAACAGAGATACTACAGATCAACTATCAGTAAATCTCATTCACCATGGCCACGGATTTCTGGTGATAGCCAATTGAACACGATGCGATATCGACTCCTAATACCAGGAGAGACGAATCCTTAACAATCAACCACTGCCTCCATGTGGCTTGCGACCGTACCTAACTAAAACCTGTTTGTAAGACTCATTTGAGTCGTGGTAGGGTAGTAATCAAAGTACAGTAGGAACTCACACGAGAAAAATGACGAGTTTAGGTCAAAGGACTAAGCTGTACTTGTAGGGTTCCTAGGCACGCTAATGAGGTCTCACAAGGCATCAACCATGCCAATTTCAAATTTTACAAGTGCCGAGAAACCCTAATACGGATCGTTGACTAGAGTTTAGGCGAAACTAGAAACTTGTTAACGACTTAACTAAGTGAACGGAAATACAACCTTTGTAGATCCGGTTCTCCACCTCCATAGCTCCATGATGAAGTCTTCTTGCTGTCCAAATCGAATCCTGGGCTCTAGCGTCGGCTTCATCGGAGAAATGGACGGGCTAGATCATCGACTACGATACCGAAGATGATCTACGTCGAGGCATCACAAGATCAAGCTCCGACTTCACCAAGTCATGAAACTTGTGAAGAAAACACCCTATACTTCATGAAAAGAGGTAGAGGATGAAGAAATAGGAGGTGGGTTCACTTTAGATTTGGATTTCTCACTCTTTTTATCAAATCACCATTGATGGAATCAAGCTTCTTCATCTTGAAGAAGAAGAACAAGAAGAAGATCATTTTATGATAAGTATTAAAAAAGAATAATAAAATCATTCTTATCATAATATTAACCATGGTTATGTGTAGAGAGTTAACTAAGGTTAGATGAATGGTTAGGGTTTTGGAGATGAAGACAAAATAGTCACTTTGGTCAAAGCTTCATGAAGCTTCAACAAGCTTCATGAAGGAAAGCAAACTTTTGTCTTTCTTTTCTCCTTTTTAATCCAAATTAAAAGATAAATGAATGAATAAATAAAAACCCTAACCATTTACTTAACCAAGGTTTAACTCTTTACACAAACCCTAGCAATCTTGCATCATCAAACATGATACAATCAAGTACACAAAAATATATCACATATACGATGTGCACATGCGAGTGAGAAAATCCATCTTAAGTGAACCGATACTAGTTAATGCAAAATAATATATCAAATATATAATTATGCATTAAATCATTAAATCAACACTTGATTTAATGATCCGGTCATATCGCATATAACCGACTAATATCAACAGTAACAACTTATCGAATCAACATTTGATCCGATGACCCGGCTATATCGCATATAACCGATCAATGTCACAAATCGTGAGAATCGAATACAGTATCACATACTGGTATCATTCTCGGTCCCGCACATATCTCATATGCGCTCCTATTTCGTTTCGCTTGAGCCAGGAAACCTCTGTGTAGGACTCTAAAGACTCGTCAATACGCCGGCAGCAGGTGATGATCATATCAAACACCCACAAGCCACAAGCGGTCTGCTAAACGTAACGGCCACCCGGGTATTGAGCGATCAGAAGATCGACGAGCAAGCCCGCTCACACTCCTGTGAATCCAACCAGTAACACTTACCGTACAGTCCGGTCTGTTCGTCTGATATGTCGCACATCTCGCCCAGGGGTGGTAAAACGTCAGACCCCAATAGCTTGATAAGTCGTGTCAATATGAGGTCTATAACAGTTTGAGAAACTACTGGTAACACTTACCAGTAAATCTCAGCAACCCTGGCCAGGGATTTCCGGTTATAGCCAATCGAACACAGCGCAACATCAACTCCCTATACCGGGAGAGACGAATCCCCTCCTATCGCTCATTGCCTCCATGTGATTCGGGACTGTACCCAAAAACCACCGTTTTGCACGCCCTCTTGGACGTGATAAGGTGGAAATCAAAGCACAGTGGGAATCACACAAGACTCTATGACGATCTCAGGTCTACAGACTAACCTGTACCAGTGTCACCAGAGAACTGCCATCTGACGTAAGGTATAATACCATCTGGGAGTTCTCGGCGAGTCCGTCCAGTGTACCCAGTCTCCACTGAGCACCCGTATATCATCTCTGATGTCAAACACCAATGGATATGGGATCATCCATCGCCCATCTGTATGGGTCAAGAAGGTATACGCTAGTCTACACTGGTATATCGATGCCCCATCTCGATACACCCACGATTAGGGACCTTGAAGGATGTACTTATGGACTACCATGTCCCCACTAGTATGATCCGCATCATAGTCCAGGTAGTCAAGTACACATCCTAAGGGCTTTACCAACATGTAACAGAGAGACTATCAGTGTACACGTTAAGGTAAAGAGTAACCAGATAGCATACTATCATGTCGAGCAAGAAAGTCCTCCCTATATATGTCCCAGCATCCACTACAATATACATCCTATGTACAGTAATGGCCTCTAGGGCATACATATAATTAACAGTACTCATGCTACCTGAGAACTTCCATCTGACGATAGATACAATACCATCTAGAAGTTCTCGACGAGTCCATCCAGTGTACTCACCTCCTGTGAGCACATGTATACTATCTTAGGTGACACAACACCAATGGTTTGTATGACCGGCCACCACTCCTTGTCTGGGTGTAGAAGCGTATACACTAGTCTACTCCGGAATATCGATATCTAGTCTCGATACTACTACGACTAGAGATATTTAAGGATGTGCTTATAGACAACCCATCTTCCACATATATGATCGCCACCATAATTCTGGTTGTCAAGCAACAATCTCACAAGCTTCATCAACAATGAAGATAAACCGGATAGCATACTACCATCTCGCGTAAGACTGTAATACCTGTATAGGTCCTTGCTCAATTATCATAATCTCCTACTTGTAAGTAGTGAGAGAATCTTTTCCCAAAACACTATTTTTTCTCTTTCCGTTTTTTCCTTACCTTTACATTTTATTATTTTTCGTATTCATTTCCAAATGGTCCATATGAGCCAAAAATAAATGTGAGGCCCAAAATGAAAAAAAAACTATGTGGATTTTTCTCTTAGTATTTGGTTCTAATTTTTATTGCTTTTTTTTATTTCCTTAATTTAACCTTAAATTCTATGGCAAGCATTGATTTGGTGTTGTTTTAGAAAAAAATTCTGGTGTTTTTTATTTTTCTCAAGAAAAAACAATAGTAAATTTTTTTATCATGATAATTTTTTTTAAAAAATAAAACATAATAGAATAAAATATGTTTACTATATAATCCATTCTTTACATTTGATTATAAAAATTATAGTCGATTTAAATTTTGTGGTCAGATTTCATTATTTAAATAATTATCCATGTTCCTTCAAATAGGAAAAATTTATCAATGTTTGTAATTGCATACTTTCAAAAAAAAATTCAATCATAATATAAATTTATTAAAATGGAACCGATACAAATTTTTTATGTTTTTAAAATGGATACTAACTACTTCTTAACAAAATAAAAGCATATTGATTTTCTATTTATTTTTTCAATTTTGTCCTGAAATATCTTGAATTATTTTGATCACATACGTTACACCTGGGATCAAAGTCAAGTTTACTGCAAATGGATGGGGATCATGCGTATGGATAAATTATTAAGATATAAAGTCAATACTCATCCTAGACATTTTTTTATATATATTTATTATGTGCATAACACTGATCTATATCTACTAAGCAAATGAAATTTACGCTCATTTCATAATTGGGCTAAAAGATAGAGGGAACCCTATCCTGAATGTGGAATGTATTCAAAGTTATTTAAGCCCATTTAATTATCATATCCGTATCAATGAAACTTAAAATTTAACTAGTTAACCATAGAGTCTATTGTTTAATAAGCTAGTAATACAAATCACCAAGTATAACAATTATGTGAAGCATATCAATTATTTCAGCTACCTTCAAACATACACGACGGAGCTAGCGCTCTTATTCTAGGTCATAACTTGCCCCGGCCATTACAGGCTAATTTTTTTTTTTTTACAATCCTTAACACAAAGCATATATAGATGCAGCAGATATAGATCCAGGATAGCTCAATGGTAGAGCTCGATGATGCAGCGGGAACCAAGGGCTGGGATTATATTGTAATCTTTGAAGCCAGCTTCAGCGAAGATCTTCTTCCATTCCTTCTCTGTTCTCTGTCTTCCCGTCACGTGGACCATCATCTGAAGATCGAAGTAGAGCTGGACTTCGGTGTGTTTTGGATGTACTCTGTCGGGGCTGACATCGAGAACTTTCTCCATTATTATCACTTTCCCTCCGTTTTCTTTAGTTGGAATAGCCGCTTTGCAATTTTTCAGTATCTTCACGCATTCTTCATCGTTCCATGCCATCAGTACCCACTGCAAAACAAATATTCAATCATTAAGAAGATTGTCGAGAGATAATCATTCCGAGCGTTGGGCCATGTTTGGATATGGAGTTAGAACAACTGTAGTTTATTTTTAAATGGAGGCAAGAGGTACCCAAACTCCAAACATGGAGTTTAGATAACTTAGATCATATATGAACTGAGATAACTGCAGTTATCACTAACTCCAAAATGATTGTTAAGCAGGTAAAGTAAGGATTTCGGAGTTAAGTTTTTCTGACTATGAAACACCAGTTTAGAAAGCTTAACTCTATTCCCAAACAGGGCCTTAGTCCTTAACCCTCAACATTTTTTTAAATTCAAACAATCGGTTAAGCATTTTAGGCTGGATACGAATTTAGATGGCTATGATACTAATTTTGAGCACTTTATACCACCCCTCTACAAAACCTTTAATTTTATTAGTTGCGGAGAGATCTTAAGGAAATATTCTTGTACTCTTGGTAATTTTATTTTGAAGTTTTGGTAATTTTATTTTGAAGTTGCTAAGGTTAGCATCAATAATCGTAACTATAGCAACTATTGCATTCAAAATATGCCTTAAGAATCAGCGCATCGGCGCTCGGGATGCTCTTAAACATGTCCCCGGCAACATACTCAACATCACCACTCTTTTCCATCTTCTCAACCACATGCGGCAGATCGAGCACTTTACACTCGATCCCCGGAAACGCCTCCTTTATGGTCTTGGCAATCTTCCCTTTCCCTCCTGCAACTTCCATGAGAGTCTTCACCCCTTCAAACTGATCCCTGCAGTCTTCGATGATCACCTTTGCCACCGTCACCGAATCGCTGTCCAACCCCTCCAGCATGGCCTTCAGCAGGTCCGGCATCCTCTCCGTCGCCTCCCAGAAGTAAACCCCGTGAAACAACTCGAACGGTGTCGACGGCGCGTTCTCGTTCTTCAACCACTCGCTCACGGACGTCCATGGGACGATGATGGAGTTGTGCATGGCTAACTCGATGAAGGGCGCGATGGACGCGCCCTTTTCGGCGACTAGGACGGTGGAGTTCGGTGTGAGGGCGTAAACGTAGGGCTCGGGCTCGGCGAAGAAGTTGTTGTGGGCCAAGAGGCGCATGAGGCGATGGAGGTAGGGGGTTCGGCAGGCGGGGATGGAGAGCACGGAGGCGAGCTCGGCAAGAGCGATGGGCTTGCCGTGGTTGTGAATGGCGTCAGCAATGCCGAGCTCGACGGCAACTTTGAGGGAGAAGGAGTTCATGAAGCCGAAGAGCTGGCTCCATAGGTGAGTTTGGGCATCTAGGATCTCTTTTGATGTTACTGCACTGCTACCAGCCATTGTTTACTGACGAGTTTGTTTATATGGTGCAATGCTTTATGAGTTCTCTGAGACGCAAATTTATATGGGGATTTAATTTGATGAAAGGATAGGAGTACTGTGAGTCTCATTTTTCTATTGGCATGCTTATTTAAAAATAGCACGCTTAATTATTTGATTTGATTTGATTGTAACCCGAGAAAATGACTAAATTATGTATGGTTATTCTAAACCCACTATGTCATATTTCAAAATTATAAAAAATGCCAATGCCCTGAATCCTCACTTATTTTTGTCTACAAGGCAGAAAAAACCTATGAACTTGAAAAACATGGATACGCTTTATCCCTAAAATCCTATGCTATTAGTTTTCAAAAAATGTACCTCTTTTATGGTTCACGTACATTTAAATTAATCCAAAGGCTGTTAGCTAACCGCCAGAGCATTTATGCATCAGATGAGATGAGATGAGATGAGATGCAGATATCAATACTGCATACTCTTGCATCATTTGATTTGATTTGATTTCATTGGATGAGAAAATGACTAAATTATGTATGGTTATTCTCAGCCCACTATATATATGATCATATTTCAAAATTATAAAAAATGGCAATGCCATGAATCCTTGCTTATTTTTGTCTAAAATGCAGAAAAAACCTATAAACTTGAAAAACAAGCATGCGCTTTATCCCTAAAATCCTAACGGTGTTAGTTTTTCCATGCCAAAAATACACCTCTTTTATGGTTCACGTACATTTAAATTGTTCCAAAGAATGTTAGCTAACCGCAAAGCATTTTTGCATCAGATGAGATGAGAAAAGATGCAGATATCAATACTGTATATTTTTACCTGAGAGTCTTTTTTTAATCTCACACTCTCTCTCATCCTATACTAGTTACCTCAAAACCTGTATAGCGTAAAGTATATATATCCGTATGCTATCCAAAAGATAGACAAAATGTAGATCCTTCATGTTCATCGTTTATACTAATATCTGTATAGCATGAACTCTTTCCAATTATTTTTGGATAGGCATACGAATAAGAATATGGTTGAAATAAATAGAAGAAGTAAGTACAAATCTTTCTTTGTATTTCACAGTTGTAGATAGATAAAAAATGAATATGATAAGTACACTTATGTGAACAAATTTGCTGAAATGCTCTGCTCTAAAATTTTGTGTCTTGCCCATTTCATGATGTAAGATCAAACCCCGTCTCCTTTATGATTATTGCAACCCACCATATGTCTTTACTTACTTATCATGTATTTTCACCTTTCATGAATTAGTTTATGTATAATAAAATTATGGCTTTTTTGCTATATACAACCCTGAATCTTTTGTATTTTAATAAGACCCCCGAAAACTACATATTTTCAAATAAGACCCCAAATCCATTAAGTTGCCTGAAAAAAGACCCTTATTAGTTAAATATTGATTAATTAGCCTAATTAAGCTGCTAAATACCCGATCTATCCTTAGCAACATAATCAACCCTTAGTCCATCCTTGCATAGTCTATTTCGTCCTCTGTGGGGAAAAATAATCGTTCGTTATTCATAAAGACGGTTTCGAATGGTTTAAAGGAATTATAATTGTAGGTGGGTGCAATTTAAATGGGTGTTAGAATTTGAAAAGAAATAGAAGAATGGTATTGACAGAGTATGGAAGAAGAAGATAAGGATAAAATGATCATTTTAACTGGAATTTGGATGAAAAACTGATCATTTAGACAAATTAAAGGGTTTGGTGGTCTTATTTAAAAATATGAAAGTTTTGGCATTGAATATAGAAAAAAATGCCTTCAAATTAAAGCAATAACAGACTTTTTTGAAGGAACGGTCAAATTAAAGCAATTGGAATCGGCTTTATATTGTTGTTGGTTATATTTTGCTTTCTATTTCTTCGTCTTGCGTGTCGAATATTATCTGGGTGGTTGCTCTGCTGTTTGGGCATGGAATTTGTTAGTTATATTTATGCCCTAGAGGCCATTACTGTATATGTGATATATATTCTAGTGGATGCTTGGACATATATAGGGAGGACTTTCTTGCTCGACATAATAGTATGCTATCTGGTTGCACTTTATCTTAACATATTTACTTGTATAAGTGATGCTGTTTTGCTCTCACATGTTGATAAAGCCATTAGGATGTGTACTTGACTACCAGGACTATGATGGAGATCATACTAGTGGGGCCAAGGGTAGTCCACAAGTACACCCTATAATTATTCCTAGTCGCAGGAGTATCGAGACAGGGCATCGATACTCCAGATTAGACTAGCGTATGCGCTTCTTGACCCATATGATGGGCGATGGATAATCCCACATCCATTGGTGTTTAATATCAGAGAAAGTATACGGGTGCTCAGTGGAGACTGGGTACACTGAACAGACTCGCCGAGAACTCCTAGATGGTATTATACCTATCGTCAGATAGCAGTTCTCTGGTGACACTGGTACAGGTTAATCTGTTGACCCGAGATCGTCATAGAGCCTTGTGTGATTCCCACTGTGCTTTGATTTCCACCTTACCACGGTCAAGAGATCATGCAAAACGGTGGATTTTGGGTACAGTCCCGAGTCATATGGAGGCAATGAGCGATAGGAGGGGATTCGTCTCTCCCGGTATTGGGGGGGTTAATGTTGCGCTATGCTCGATTGGCCATAACATGAAATCCCTGGCCAGGATTGCTGAGATTTACTGGTAAGTATTATCAGTAGTTTCTCGAACCGTTATGGACCTTTCATCGGCATGACTTATTAGGCTATTGGGGTATAACGTTATACCACCCCCAGGCTATGATATGTGACATATCTGACGAAGAGACTGGACTGTACAGTAGTGTTACTGATTGGATTTGCTGGAGTTTGAGCAGGCTTGCTTGTTGATCTTCTGATCGCTCAATACTCGGGTGGCCGTTACGTTTAGCAGACCGCTTGTGGTCTGTGGGTTTTGATATGATCATCACCTACTGCCAGCGTATTAACGAGTTTTTAGAGTCCTACACAGAGATTTTCTGGTTCATGCGAAACAAAATAGGAGCACATATAAGATATGTACGGGACCGAGATTAATGCGCGTATGTGATACCGCATTCTATTCTTGTGATATGTGATATCGGTCGGTTATATGCGATATAGCCGGGTTATCGAATCAAGCGTTGATTCAATAAGTTAATTCATATGATATTAGTTGGTTGTATGTGATATGGCCGGATTATTAAATCAAGTATTGATTTGATAATTTAATGTATAATTATATATTTGATATATTAACTTACATTAACTAATATTTGCTTAGTAAGTATTATTTTTCTCACTTGTGTGCATATTGTATATATGTGATATATATTAATGTACATTTTATTGTGTCATGCTTGATGCCACATGTTTCATGGGTGTATGAGACTTACACTATAGTTAGTATAATCTTAGGGTTTTTATTTATCAAAGTAATTCAGAAATGGTGGATTTTGTCATGGCTGGAAGCTTTGAGAAAGCTTGCGGATAACCATTGACCAAGTTCACTCTTTTTGTTTTGCTATAGATATTTACTAACTTAACCATTATCCTCAACCCTAGTTAAGTCTCTACATGAGTTAGTGTATGACACTAACTCACTCATGGTTTATATTCTCATCTCATGAGTTCATTCTCTCATTCTACGCTTGATCATCTTCTTCTTTATTGAGAAAAGCTTTCTAGCTTTTGAAATGGTGAGAAAATATTGTGAGAAAAAGAAAACTAAAGAGAGCACATTTCCTACTTCATCATCCTCTACTATTAGCCATTTAGTTTAGCGTGTTTGCTTCACTAAACCATAATTTAGTGAAGAGATAGCATGAGCTTGAGTCGCCTCGACATAGATCATCTTCGGTCTTAAAAACTTTGAGCAAGTTTGCATCTTTCACCTTGTGGATCCTCTCAAGGGTTCGAGAGATCATTACTCGCGGCGAAGGGACTTATACATGGAGTATTTGAAGTGAAGGACCGGTCTACAAAGGTTGTATTCCGTATTCACTTAGTTGTAAAATTGTTTACATTGCATGTTTGTTTAAAACTCTAGTTAAGATTCTAGAGTTAGGGTTTTTTAGAACGGCCAAAATTTGAAAACGGCATGGACGATACTTCCCGAAACTTTGCTGCCGCGCTAAGTAACCCTACAGTGGTATCAGAGCCAAGCTAGAGATTTAAACGATATTTGTTAGATTATGAAACCGAAACAACTCCGAAACGTGAAACTACGAAATCCTGTTTCTGTCGAATTTAAAAGGGCTTCTAAAATTTTTTTAAACAACTGCAAAATTTTGTATGAGATATGACATGAACACCAAGAAAATTTGAGGGGATTTTGTGCAAAAGTGGCCGGCCACATAAGGCTAAAAACCGGCCTCCTTGGGTCAATTTTGGAATTTTGGCTTCAAATTTTCATGGTGTTCCAGTCTCTGGGTTTTGGTGTTTCAGGTGTTGTTTGTTTTTGCTAAATTTTCATGTGATGTTAACTTTCTGCAAAGGCAACTCAGAGTGTTCGTAGTCGTAATTCTAACATGTATTCGGGTTATTTGGACGCTGTTAAAATGTTTGATCGGATATCAATAACCCAATTTTTCCCAGCTGGAAATTTTCCAAGAGTTGGATTTTTCCGAATTTAAAATCTTCAGAAAATCATGCAAGCGATTCTGTGGACCCTCTAGAAGAACGATACCCAAAATCGACTTTTTGGATCGCGGAACCGCGGTCATACCCTAAGGTTTGCGGCAGTTTCATGGCGACATGAGTGAGGCATGGGTCGGCCCTTCTACGGATGGTTCATAGGGGTCGTGGTGTGTTCTGGCTACTTTTTGAACTCCGCTCAAGTGTTGAGGTTGTTAGGAAATTTTGGGTGCTTGCTTATTCGATCGAAAAGTTTAACTTCGTCTAGCTATCTATGATTGTGATACAATATTTGGAATCCACGCAATGAGTTATGTGATAACTAGTTTGAATTTTATAAATCTAGCAATTTAGTCTCATTTGATCGGTTGACACGGAATTTTGATTTGGATCAAAAGTCCGTCGCAATTACGTAGTATACGCGGATACTCGCCGGGTAATCTTACTAGATAGCCATGCCCATAGCCCCGACCAAGTGACTGTAGGAGAACCCCGTCGCCAAAAGCATCCGTTCAGGTGCTCGCGGCCGCGGTGTTCCGCATTAGTGCATTTCGTTCATTCTTACTCGCATCAGTCACAGGATCAGGTCGACGGTATCGGGGGTGCGGCCGTCTACTAAAGTTTCCGACGAGCATTCGATCAGGTTATTAGGAATTTTATTGAATTACCCGACAGGTTATTGAAAAGTGTTTTCAATATAAATGCGGGGTTTATAATTGTTAGGCATGTGATGTCTAAGGAATTCAATTGGTTGGGCATGAAATCCAAAATATGAGATATATTGGGTTTATGATGTCTAACGTAGTTGAGAATTCCAATTGTTGTAGTTTTTCACTTTCTTTTCTGCGACTGTAAGTGTAATATGTGATGTATCGCCGGTTTCGGTGCTATATATCAATGACAATTGGGATACGCATATTTACTTACGTTGATGGAATGTGATGTTATGTGTTGCTGTAATATGTTATATTGGATCGTCGTGTTTTGAATAGCCGGGGTTTTTTTTATGTGAGATAAGAATTTTTCATTTTCATTCATGTAAAAGCTTGTATGTAATATTCTTTTATTAAGGCACTTCCTGGTTGAGGATGATGTCACCATTGATATATATTATTTACTTTTCCGCATTAGGATAGACCCAAGACGGGGAGCACAAGTACCTAAGTTCTATGGTCTAGTGGGAGACCATCTCGAGGAGTCGAGACCGGGTCTCCTAACTCTAGAATTGGTAGGGTTGCTTACCGCTCTCGTAGGGGTCTAGGGATATGAGTTTGGCTATTCATCGCGACCGTGGAATCCGCATTTTTTATTGGCTTAATTAAAACACGAAATTTTTAGTATATCCAATATTTCATATGCGTTCTTCTGCTGCTGATATTCTGGGATGTGATCACTTAATATGTTCTGAGACAAATGCTTATATTATATATATGATAATATATATTAAATATTGATGCTTTTGTTTCTTCTGTGATGCTTAGGAAGCATATTTGATGAGACTTCATTAATGAGATTAATGAAAAAAAAGAAACCTAAAGATGTTGCAGAATCTTGTTTTAAAAACTGGTAGCTCTAGTTCTTGCTTTGTATAGCCGTATTCCTTATAGAATATCCAGCACCTTATTCGATAAGGAAAGAGCCGTGATCCCTTCACCGGGAGTGACCTCTTTAGCGAAACTGGCAGATGCTACAACCCACTCGGTTTGTTTTTGATTGCTTCTATAGTTTTTGCTTTGCATAGAGGTATTTGTGAAATATCCTGCATCTTATTAGATAAGGAAAGAGCCGAGATCCTTTCACCGGGAGTGAAATCTTTAGCGAAACTAGTAAAAGCCTAAAAACACTCCTTTTCAAAATCACTCGATTGTACAAACGATATCAAGTTCATTACGCTCATGGTTTTCTTAAATACCTGCGTAGCCCTCCGTCATTTCAGATAAGTAATGTTTAGTATTTGTGCTGCGATAGTTTGGCCTGCGTCAAGGCATAGTGTATGGTAGTTAACTAGTGCTTATCTGCTAGCATACGATGCGATTGGATTAGGGTATTCATACGGCGTAGTTTGGCCTGCATCAAGGGTCTGTGGATAGGTTTAATTCAATCATGAAATGTACGGGTTGAACTTGACTAGCGCCCTATGGGTAGTTTGGCCTGCGTCAAGGTCATAGAATGCTAAGGGTAAAAACCATTATCGAGAATTTCAAGTGTTGAAATTTGCAATGAGATTGTATACCTTCTATGAGATAGTTGGATCCCGATACCCACTACGGGTAAGAGTTACTCCTGGGAGAGTTTTGCACATTACAATTAGCCGATCAAGAAGGTGTTAAGAAAGGTGTTAACGGGGTTACGCCCCTGGGAAGACGAGGTTTATTTTAATTAGGTCCGTGCGAAAGCACGGGGAACCTCCCTCAAAGTACCGACACTGGCCTGGCCGAAAGATTGGCGAACTTATAGGGTGTAACTAATCCCGGCTAGTCTTACCTTTTAGGTTTTGAAGGAAGATTTGATAAAAACAGTGGGAGTCATCCTGATTAGATGAACTAATAACCAATCTAATCTTTCAAGAGCGCACGCAGAGTGTTTTCTTCTCTCTCTCTCTCCTGGTTGCGACCATGTCACGTCTTAATCAAGATAATAATATGGATGCATTGACCAAACCTGCTTATTATACCGAGCTAAGAAACGTTGGTTCCGCTCTATCTTATAATTATTATAAGTCCGAGCACGAAATAGGGGAATATCCGGATTTCCCCATGACCCAATTGAAGAAAGAGTATGTTGATGCATATTCTTCGGGTGTGTTCATTACCAAGAACTGTTTCTCAGTATCCTCTACGTCCTAAGTATGAGATACCGGATTAGGATCCCACATATGTAATCTGTTACATGGGCTACCAAAAGATAGAGAACTGGGATAGGTGATATGTCTCTAAGTGTTAGATAATGGTGCAATTGTTGCATCCAAATCAGTTGGCAGATATCACCTTGTATTACCAAATACATTGATTCTGAACAAATGTTATTAGATACCGAACCTGATATACAAAATTACATCAAATTCTTCATTGAGTTAAAGAAGATATAATTCTGTATTGGAGGATAATGTTGTGAACATTTTCTTGAATCAAGAGTTGATTGGATCAGGCACGTTATGTAATGGCATATAAGTTCTGAATCAAACAATAGTTCAAAGTAAGTAGAACACACACAAGAGTAGTAGTTTAGAAATGAACGAATCCTTCTTGTGACATTGTAGACTAGGTCATATCAATGCGACACGACCAGCTAAGTTACATAAAGATGAATATAAGAATCTGTTTGAATTTTCATCTTATGATACTTGCCCGTCTTGTCTCAAAGGTAATATAACCAATACTCCGTTTACTGGAAACAGAGAAAGAGTTACTGAACTCTTGGGACGGATACATGATTATGTTTACGATCGTATGTCTACAAATGCCAGGAATGGTTCTTTATACTTCATTATATTCATTAATCATCTCTCAAGATTCGAACATATGTTCTTATTGAAGCACAAGTCTGAAACTTTTGAGAAATTCAATGAATATAAACTTGAAATTGAGAACCAAACAGGTAGAAGTATTATAGTCCTACGATGTGATCGAGAAGAAAAATACTTGGGCATGGAGATCCTGAAATTTCTAAAAGGAGAATGGGATTCTCTCTCAGCTTACTCCTTCGTATACACCACAACACCATGGTGTATCGGGACGGAGATATCACGCCCTGTGAGATAAGGTGCGCTCTATGATGAGTACTGCTGAGTTACCTGTTTTCTTTTGGGTGTTATGTACTTGAGAAGCTGCATACCTATTGAATGGGGTTCCGTCCAAATCAGAGCCTACCACTACATATGACATATAGAATATGAAGAGACCATGTCTTAAACGAGTTAAGATTTGGGGTTGTCCGGCCTATATTGAAAGGCAGAATCCGGACAAGCTCAAGGCAAGGTCAGTTCTGTATAAGTTTTTTGGATATCCCAAACATTTATGAAGGAATATCTTCTACCACTCTGAGGAATAAAAGGTGTTTTGTTTCTCAGCATGCCACCTTTTTAGAAAAGGAATTTCTTGTGAAGAAATTAGTGGTTATGAGGTAAAACTGGAAGGAGTTCTATCTAGACAAACTAGCAGCTGATGATTTGGTGAAACCAAAGGATTCAATAGTCTCCAACGAACCTCAGCCTCTCTACGAATATAGTAGGGTTCCTCATCCACTTGAGAGATACTACAGTCTTCTCGGTGACAGTGGGAGTGAAGATTGCATCATGGTAGATGATGGCCCAATTACGTTCAGGCAGGCCATCATGAGTGGTAACTCTGTGAAAAGGCTGGATGCTATGCGATCAAAGATGGAATCCTTATAAATCAACAAAGTATGACTTTGCATGTTGCACCTGAAGGGGTAAAACCCATTGGGAGCAAAAGGATCTTGAGAAGATTCTTGGTGTACATAGAAAAGTTGAGACTTTCAAAGCTATGCTTAAGTCCATTAGAATCAATGCACGCATCGTGGAGATGGAACATCTGTTTTGATGTGGCAATCAAAGAGTTTGACTTCATCAAAATGGTAGATGAACCTTGTATATACAAAAAGTTGTAGAGAGTATGGTTGTCTTCCACGTATTGTACGTAGATGACATACTCTTGATAGGAAATGGTTTCCTATGCTACACTCGGTCAAGCTCCTCTTATCATGGGGATTCTTTATAGAAGATCTAGATGATACCTACTATATCTTGTTGTTTATGATCTATGGTGATAGATCTAAGTGGATGTTAGGAGTGTCCCAAATCCACGTACATTAACACCATACTAAAAGGGTTTAGTATGGAGGATTCTAAGCGTGGTGCTTAGCCCACTTACTCATGAATCACTCTCTCCAAAAAGATGTCTTCCGAGACTGATTTGGAAAGAGCTCGCATGCAAGGGATACCCTATGCTTCGGCAGTAGGCTCTATCATGTATGCGATGTTAAGTACCAGACAAGATGTAGATGGCTCACTAGGTGTAGTGATCAGGAATCAATCGGATCTTGGGAGAATCACTGGACGGCTGTGGAGGACATTCTTAAGTACTTGAGAAGCACTAAAAGAAAGTTCTTGGTTCCAGCTTCCAGAGTGATAAGGACGACTAAAAGTCAGTCATAGACATTGTCTTTATTCTCAGTGAAGGGATGGTATGTTGGAAGAGTTCCAAGCTAGATACCATGACATACTAGATGATAAAGTCTGAATACATTGCTACCAACGATACTACCAAAGTAGTTGTCTGGGCATTACTTGTTCATGAGATGAACATGGTTCTTACCATTGAGTGTCTAATAACTATTATTGTGCCTACGATGGAGTTGTGGACATAATCTGAGGACAATATCACCTGATTAGAGAGATAGTTGATCTCCAACGGATCGAGGTCAGGAGAGTTGACACGAAGGATAACACGGCGGACCCACTCACCAAAGCCTACTTCCCCAAATACTATTTTAGAGATTTTGGGATGGTTGAGTATGTGATACTACATCCACTACTATATTGTTGGGTATTGGATACTACAACAGATAGTCTTAGTACAAGTGGGAGATTGTTAGTTATATGTATGCCCTAGAGGCTATTACTGTACATGGTATGTATATTGTAGTGGATGCTTGGAAATATATAGGGAGGACTTTTTTGCTCGACATGATAGTATGCTATCGGTTGCACTTTATCTTAACATGTTGACTTGTATAAGTGATGTTGTCTTGCTCTCACATGTTGATAAAGATCTTCGGATGTGTACTTGACTACCAGGACTATGATGGAGATTATACTAGTAGGGCTAAGGGTTGTCCACAAGTACACCCTATAATTGTTCCTAGTCGCAGGAGTATCGAGACAGGGCATCGATACTCCAGAGTAGACTAGCGTATGTGCTTCTTGACCCATACGATGGGCGATGGATGATCCCACATCCATTAGTTTTTGACATCAGAGAAGGTATACGGGTGCTCAGTGGAGACTGGGTACACTAAATGTGCTCGCCGAGAACTCCTAGATGGTATTATACCTATAGTCAGATAGCAGTTCTCTGGTGACACTGGTACAGGTTAATCTTTCGACCCAAGATCGTCATAGAGTCTTGTGTGATTCCCACTGTGCTTTGAATTCCACCTTACCATAGTCAAGAGATCGTGCAAAACGGTGGTTTTTGGGTACAGTCCCGAGTCACATGGAGGCAATGAGCGATTGGAGGGGATTCGTCTCTCCTGGTATTAGGGGTTGATATTGCGCTATGCTCGATTAGCCATAACATGAAATCCCTGGCCAGAGTTGCTGAAATTTACTGGTAAGTGTTATCAGTGGTTTCTCGAACCATTATGGACCTTTCATCGGCATGACTTATCAGGCTATTGGGGTCTGACGTTATACCACCCCCAGGCTGTGATATGCGACATATCTGACGAAGAGACCGGACTGTACGGTAGTGTTACTGATTGGATTCGCAGGAGTTTGAGCAGGCTTGCTTGTTGATCTTCTGATCGCTCAATACCCGGGTGGCCGTTACGTTTAGCAGACTGCTTGTGGCTTGTAGGTGTTTGATATGATCATCACCTACTGCCGGCGTATTAACGAGTCTTTAGAGTCCTACACAGAGGTTTCCTGGTTTATGCGAAACGAAGTAGGAGAACATATGAGATATATCCAGGACCGAGATTAATGCGCGTATGTGATACCGCATTCTATTCTCGCGATATGTGATATCGGTCGGTTAGATGTGATATAGCCGGGTTATCGAATCAAGTGTTGATTCGATAAGTTGATTCATATGATATTAGTCGGTTGTATGTGATATAGCCGGATTATTAAATCAAATATTGATTTGATATTTTAATGTATAATTATATATTTGATATATTAACTTACATTAACTAATATTTGCTCACTAAGTATTCTTTTTCTCACTTGTGTTGATATTGTATATATGTGATATATATTAATGTACATTTTATTGTGTCATGCTTGATACCACATGCTTCATGGGTGTATAAGACTTACACTATAGTAAGGATAATCTTAGGCTTTTTATTTATTAAAGTAATTCAAAAATGGTGGATTTTGTCATGGCTGGAAGTTTTGAGAAAGCTTGTGGATAACCATTGACCAAGTCTACTCTTTTTATTTTGCTATAGATATTTACTAACTTAACCATTATCCTCAACCCTAGTTAAGTCTCTACATGAGTTAGTGTATGACACTAACTCACCCATGGTTTATATTCTCACCTCATGAGTTCATTCTCTCATTCTTCACTTGATCATCTTCTTCTTCATTGAGAAAAGCTTTCTAGATTTTGAAATGGTGAGAAAATATTGTGAGAAAAAGAAAACTAAAGAGAGCCCATTTCCTACTTCATCATCCTCAGCTATTAGCCATTTAGTTTAGGGTGTTTGCTTCACTAAACCCTAATTTAGTGAAGAGGTAGCAAGAGTTTGAGTCTCCTCGACGTAGATCATCTTCGGCCTCGAAGACTTCGAGCAAGTTTGCATCTTTCACCTTATGGATCCTCTCAAGAGTTTGGAAGATCATTACTCGTAGCGAAGAGACTTCTACACGGAGCATTTGAAGTGAAGGACTGGTCTATAAAAGTTGTATTCCGTATTCACTTAGTTGTTAAGTTGTTTACATTGCATGTTCGTTTAAAACTCTAGTTAAGATTCTAGGGTTAGGGTTCCTTAGAACGGCAAAATTTGAAAATGACATGGATGATACTTCCCGAAACCTTGCTGCCGCGCTAAGTAACCCTACAGAAGCTAGCTCCCATAGGGGTTGCTTTATATATATTTTGCCTTGTATGTGGTTTTATTCAAAATTTACAAAGGAGGTATATCCTGATTTTCAATTGATATAAGCGTTTTCAAACAAATTTACTTATACTTTAAAAAGAAACTTGATTCCATTTAATGGCTCTTTTTAAAACTTCACCTTCACTATTTTCTTTATAAAGTTTAGATTCCGGATTTTCAGCTTACTTGGATCATGTCGACATCTTTAGACATCACGTGATCTAAGTGCCGGTCATATGTCGCTTTCGGTTCGTGACAAAGTTAGTATCAGAGTGTTAGATTTAACCTTTGTTCGAGTCTACGTTTGACTATGTGGAGACTTGGGCATATATTTTCGTTACCTAGGCTTAACCTTTCGGAATTTAGATTTGACTTTGGTGGTTTTATACCTGAACTTCATAGGTTAACCTTGGTATGATGGAGTTGGTACTAAGTAGAATGAAGTACTGTGCGTATGCTCCGCGTCATATTTTTTGGGTTTCGGTGTCCGCGCCGCGAAAGCCATGGCCGATGCGGATATAAAACATTAGCGAGCACCGAACGTCTGTAAGAACCAGGATATGGTCCAATAACTTAAACTAGCTAACTAAAAGTGCAAGGTTTGAGAAATTACAATTTTTGTCATGTGTCCACTAAATTGTGGAAGACCCCTCCAAGCTCGTAGCCGCCGGGATCGTGCTTGAAATTCGACCACCCACACAAAAGACGATCCACTCAAGGAACCCGAAGGAGGCTCTAATCGATGATCCAGACTTGCTAGATGTGCATGGTCGGTGATGTAGGAATATTTCACTAAATATTTCTATCAAGAATCCATGCTCAAATGAGAACAAGAAGAAGAAGAGGAGGGGAGAAAGGAAGCAACCATGAAGCATGAAGCTCATCATATGAAGCAAAAAGAAAAAGAAGTATCAAGTGTAAAGAAAAAGAATGGATTTGCTTTTAACAACCATGCATCAATAGTGGATCAAAATGATTTTATCATTTTTAAAAGCAAAGACTTACCTCTCTACAGGTTTAACACCATACATCATCCCACGTCCTTTCCACCTCATTTCCATTTAATTTTCTAAAAGAAAATCAAATATGAGGTGCCCTTCTTCTAAAAACATTCCCGTATAAATACGGAATATTTCACCCGGTATATATATTGCTATATATACGCGTATCCGCATAAAAATATGGATAGCACCAAAGAGAGAAAATGAACAGTAGACAATAATACTAAAATATATGTATCAAAATACATATATAAATAATTAAATCAAAACTTGATTTAATAATCTGGTTTAATCCTATGCCGGCTAGTACAATCAACCGCCCGATTAATTTCCGTGTATCCCATACACGTATTTAATTGGACCCATGCATATACCAATGTACGGCTCCTACATCTATCGTCTAAACTGGGAAAACCCTCTGTGTGGAACTCCAAAGAATCGACAATATGCCGACAGTGGGTTTAACCACAATCACGTCAGTGACACTAGCTGTACGTAACGGTTACCCAGGTACTTGTCGAAAGGAGGGTCGACAATCAAATACGTCCTTACCCTACTGAGCCTAAATATGGCAATCTCCGTACAGTCAGATCTCTTCATCAAAGAGTATCACATATCGGGTGTAGGGGTGGATAACGTCTGACCCCTGCTAACCCGATAAGTTGTGTCTAAGTCAAGCTCATCACCAACAGAGATACTACTGATCAACTATCAGTAAATCTCATCCACCGTGGCCACGGATTTCTGGTGATAGCCAATTGAACACGGCGCGATATCGACAACTAATACCAGGAGAGACGAATCCCTGACAATCGACCACTGCCTCCATATGGCTCGGGACCGTACCTAACTAAAACCTGTTTGCACGACTCCTTTGAGTCGTGGTAGGGTAGTTATCAAAGTACAGTGGGAACTCACACGAGACAAATGACGATTTCAGGTCAAAGGACTAAGCTGTACTCATGCTACCTGAGAACTTCCATCTAACGTAGATATAATACCATCTAGAAGTTCTTGGTGAGTCCGTCCAGTGTACTCACCTCCAGTGAGCACCTGTATACTATCTTAGGTGACACAACACCAATGGCTTGTGAGACCGGTCACCGCTCCTCGTCGGGGTGTAGAAACGTATACACTAGTCTACACCAGAATATTGATGCCCAGTCTCGATACTCCCATGACTAGGGGTATTTAAGGATGTTCTTATAGACAACCCAGTTCCCACATATATGATCGCCACCATAATGCTGGTTGTTAAGCAACAATCCTACGAGCTTCATCAACAATGAAGATAAACCGGATAGCATATTATCATCTCGAGTAAGACTGTTATACATGTATAGGTCCTCCCTCAATTATCATAATCGCCTACTTGCAATCATAATAATTGTCTTAAAGGCACTATATCCAACAATCTCCTACTTGCACATAAGGCCAATTATTGCGGTATTATGTACCCACTGCTCGTGTGCTACCGAATACCCAACTTCTTTATTAATCAGTTTCGCAAACTATATTTATGAAACTTAATTTGTTCGAGAAATAGTCTTAGTGAGTGGATTCGCTATAATGTTCCAATATCATCTCTCTATATCTCAACTTTGTGGAGATTAATAATTTCCCAAACTGAGCGATACCATGCCACAAGAATTTTTCTGAATACTTGATGAGACCAAGTTCATAAATGAACAACTCTATCCAACAAACTTCTTGGGTTGTATTCTCTGTTGAGTTATAACCAGTATTTTGCACCATGATTACCTCAGTATCTCTATTGGAACACTATCCAATATACCAATCCTCAGAAGAAGCTAAACTCAAAACTCTGACAGCATCTCTGTCATCCAGGTCACCTTGGAAGCATGAACGGATAACCGCCTCCCAAAGGAGGCTGCTGTTATCTTATACCAAGAACATGATCTTATGTTCTTTATAGCTTCCCTTTGTTTCTCCAGGATTGGATTAATATATACGTATTGCTGCTAGTGCAAAAACAATATCTTATGTTGCACAAGACATTTCATGATTGACTCAACTACCTAAGCAAATGATATGTCATCCATGCCAGTCCTTCTCTTCATCAGTCTAGAAAACATCCTTTTTAGAGAGGGTGACTCCATCACCTGTAAATACATCACCACGCCAGGAGTCGTCCGTTCTAAAAACGCTTTTAGAATGCTGTCCAAGTACTCGATTGGGAAACTTCCCAAATCTAGATCTAAAACCAAAATCCCTGATACATTATCCATCTGGTTTTATACAAAATATTGCATTATTGACTCAATTGCCTAAGCAAATGACATGTCATTCATGCTAGTCCCTCTCTTCATCAGTCCAGAAGACTTTCCTTTAGAGAGGGTGACTCCGTCACCTGTGGGTACGCTACCTCACCAGGAGTCGTCCATTTTAAAATACTTTTAGAATGATATCTAAGTACCCGATTTGGGAAACATCCCAGATCTAAATCTAGTCACCAAAATTCCTGATATACTATCCACATCTAACATGGAGAAAACACTATGTGACAACCAAACTTTGACCGATTGTAGTATAGGAATATCACTTCCTATTTGGAGTATGTCATCCAAATCCAGGACAGTACTCCTTACATCCTTCTTACTATATTCATATTTTGTTTTGATGGAGTCAATCACCTTGGGTGTCACATCAAAAAAGATGATGTCTCCACTATCCATGCTTCATTCTATGAATAGACATAAGCAATTTGCATAGCTTTCTCTGCTCATACTGACTATGATAACCCTCTGGCAGAGTTATATACATCTGCACTTTCAAAACCCTATTTAGAAAGATGTTATAGTTACCCACCTACCAGATATTATAGTCATGAACCGCGTCAGCGGCAAATCATATCCATATAGATTTCAGCGCAGACACTGAAGTAAAAGTCACATTACAATCCACAACGGGTATTTGATGAAAACTCTTTACAACAAGTCTAACCTTATTAGCTTAGTACCTTTCCACCTGCATAGATCTCGAAAGATATACTTACTTCTAATGGGCTTCACTCCTTCAGGAGCACCTAGCAAAGTCCAAAATCCATGAGTTGCTGAAGTGCGTGGAGTCCATCTTGGGTATGAAATATCTGGTCACCTGAAAGATACCACTTCCTATAACCTGCTGATAAGATGTAGGGGGAATAGCAGTGCCAAGTGATATCCATATAGACTTCGGCATAGACACTGAAATAAAAGTCTCATCACAATCCACAACGGGTATTTGATGAAAACTCTTTACAATAAGTCCAGCCTTATTAGGTTAGTACCTTTCTACCTGCACAGATCTCGATAGATCTACTTGCACCTAATGGGTTTTACCCCTTCAGGAGCACCCAGCAAAATCTAAAATCTATGATTTGCTGAAGTGCGTAGAGTCCATCTTGGATATGAAGTATCTGGCCACTTGAAAGTTACCACTTCCTATATCCTGCTGACAACTACTAGGGCCATTATCACCATGATGTTGACCTTCCTGTCACCGTCTACGAGAAAACCGAAGTATCGCTCGGGTATCTGAAGCCACCTACTAAAATCTGCAGAGTGGCTAACAGTTTGTCAAGCCTAATTGAATACTTAGGTTCTACTAAATTTTCGGTAACCGTTTGTGGTTCTGAAATCACTTCCAATTCTACCATACTCCTACTAGTTTATTTTGCAAAAAAATTTCTTTTATGAAAAGGTGGCGAGTCAAAAACAATGTACCTATTGATCTTGAAAATGGTAGAAACAAAATCCTAGCGAATGCTTAGGATAATTGGCAAACAACCATTACCGAAGCGTGTCTTAAGTTTATCCGGATTTTTCTTTTAAACAGAAACCAGATAACTCTATATTTTAACAACCTCATGATATGTAACCATTCTATATCCATATAGAATCAAGACACTAATTTAGATAGAACCAGATTCAAATGTCATGCAGCTATTTCCAATGCATATTACCTAATGGAAAAAGGCTAATACATCATTACTCATTCAGGAGCGAACTCACGGATGAGCAACCTGTAAGAGAATCAAGTTCTCAATACTATGATGAAATACTTAGTATAAGTATCTACATTTTCGATCACCTCGAAAGATCCTGATGTTTCCAACGTATGGTTTATTCTTATACCTACAAAATTCTTAAAATATTTGGACCTTTCATTACAACGAATGCATGTCCAAAACCAGAGAACTTATAGGTAAACCTAAATGAAGTAAGAGTACTAACCCCTCATCCTGAAGGACATTGGACAACATACATTTTCATGTATAAGTCTCATGAGTATATCAACTCAAATTCTGTGTTTTGTAAATTGAAAACTGTATTTTGATTAAGAATGTCTTACACCGTTATTCAATGCACCTTACCTTATCCTTAACTGATAAAGGTAAATGTTTACAACACAATTTTCAAAATGTATATCTCACTTTATAAAATAAAAGTACAGATATTTCATTTTAAAATTTGGTGCATAACAATGGTTATTCGAAACCAAATATTTGTCGTTAGGCAAAACCCAGACGATTTAATCTAATATCACCAATTACAACGAATTCCGATATTGAGGATCAAATCGTCCATTTCCCAATATAGTACTCCTTCTCAACATCTGTAACACCGTATAGATGTGAGATCCAAATCTAGTAAATATAAACCTGATTAGTCCAAAAATTTTATGTTTACCGCAATCAGAAACGGCGTCGCTTTGTAGCTAGCCGGTGAATACGGATCGATCCACAGAGATGTGTAATTTTCTTAATGTGTTTTTACGAGTTGATTCCAAATGTTGTTTGGATTGATTTATTAAATCTAAAACCTAGAGCTATCAATAAACTAAATTAATCTAATTTAAAGTCTTGCTAGGGTTAGGCTTAGGGGAAGTTTGGAGATTAAAGGTTTCCTCACCGCTTTCAATGCCTTATTTTAGATCTATTAGATGTTATAGTAATTATCAATAAAGTGGATTAGAATCTTTGGGAAGATGTTTCTTCCTCTAGATTCTTGTCCTTCCTTTATCGATCCTTACCCTAAGCTCCATGGAAAACGCGCGCAACCGGGCCTTTATACTACGGTGTCACTGTTACCTCGAGGGGTAGGGTGCCGTAGGGAGCGGTTGTGCGTGTATGCATGGAGTTCTAATTCTTAGTTGTGAAGGGGCATGAAAGGGGTGAGAGATCTCATCTCTCAAACCTTTTCCTAAGGATAACCCTAACAAGCGAGGAGATTACTCGCTCATTAGGAGATTAAAAAACATTCTAAATTAAAAGAGAACAAAGCAAAAAAATAAAATTAACTTACTAATTTTTATTGATGGCTCCCTCCAAGCAATAATACAGAACAGATCTGAATTTGTTTATTGAAAAGAGGCATGAGTTTTACAGATCTGTGATTACAATTTATAGGAAAACAGAAAAACTAGGGTTACAGATTCTCGCACATGTGATTTTACAGATATGCCCACGGAAAATCCAAACCCCCGCACCGACGCACCGTCTCACGAAATTTGCATCGACACGGGCTCTAAGCGGCCGCGGAACCGCGGCAAATATGGGGGTTGGGTCGCGGTTCCGTGGCCCTTTGGGGAGATCACTTGACCAAATTTTCTATGCTGGCTCTGTATATATTGGGCTTTCTATTTCCATAGTTCTTTTCTCCCTTTGGCTTCTAGGTCTTCTCCAGATCTTCAGTGAAAACTTGTAAGTATCTTTTGACCGTTCATTTTGACATTTCAGACTGCGTTGCCTTATACAATTGTGAATTGTTCTTCGTCTAAGCTTGACTAAGATCCGTCTACTTGTTGGCCAAAAAGTCCCTTTCCTGTATCAACTTTCGTCTTTTTCACTGTATTTGCTCCAAGAGCCTGTATCCTGTAATATGAAACAAATGTGCGTCAAGAGTACATGTTTATTTATAAAACGAATAAAAATGGGGAGTACAATAATGCAATATTATAGTATGAACAAATACCCCCAAACTTACCTTTTGCTCGTCCTCGAGCAAACTTATTATTTTATTCTCTAAAATCCTAACCGCACTTTCGCAGGGAAACGCGATTGCACTGAGCACGTGCAACAAGCCGTTAAATCTCTAGGTGTCACTAGTAGGAGGAGTGTTGTCTCCTGAGGGTTTTCAGCGGATTACACCCACAAAATCCTATCAACTCGGCCCATTGACTTTTGTTCTCCAATTAGGTCTTCTAACAAGGAATTCTATTATCTTCTACTTGTAAATTATCCACCCATATTCTTCATGCTTCCTCATTATTTAACTTAAGATTACATATGTTATGTAGACCTACTCAGCTTTCGGCATCTCTTGAGTTTTCCTTCTAAAGTTCCATCTCCACTTAGGAATTTCTATCAACTCTACTAAAGATACAAGTTCTATTCTTCATTTCTCTCTTTTATCTAAATTCCAATCACATACCCCTATGTGTGTGTATATAGATCACCCCTACACTTGGAAATTCAAATCAAGCAATCATGCCCTTGTCCGTTGTCCAAAATACTTATTAATACGTGAATTTTTAATTGAATTTTGCTTACACATCCTTCATGCGACCGTTAATACTTCTCGAGGTACCAACGAACGATTACAAAATGTGTTTGCGCTTTTAAAGTGTACTTCTTAGTTTTGCAACACCCAAGGCTTAGCAGTGACTCCCAAACCAGTTGGTCTAAGGCACCAGGTGATAAGGCACCCTCGCTAAATATTTTTCTATTTTTACAGCCTTAAGTAATCACAAAAACCAGTGTCCATTTTTTTCTTGATTCACTTTTTTTTTCCTTTTATTTTCTTTGTACTAAGGACTTTAGACAAGAGCATTTCAAGGTCTTTTCTACTATTCCAAGTTTCAAGGTGTGTGATTGTGCAAATTGTAGGGTATACATTTTCTGAATCTAGACTTAAGTTAGGAACTATTTTTCAAACTTATACTCTAATTTGAACATTAATACTCTTCCCTCATTTTGACTTAACCCAAGAAGTGAACCCAAAATTTGCCTATTTCTAAATAAACTATAAAGCATATATTTTCTACCGTTAAACTTTAAGGAATGTTATTTTTAGGGTTTTTAATTTACTAAGTCTAAGATCTAGTTGCTCCTAACTAGTTAACCTATCTATCAAACTCAAATCAATTAGCCAAAATTGGATATAATTATTTTTATAATTTTTGAAATTTTTTCAATTTTTATGGGTTTTCAAATAAAATATGCAAATGCAAAAATATGTACAAATGAATGGGAATGAAGAAAACCTACCGAGCATACCCCCAAACTTGAATTTGACAGTGTCCTCACTGTCATGCTAAACCAAGAGGGTCAAAATACCGGCACTTCCCTGTTTATTTATTTATACTTTTTTTTATTGTTAAGAAAAACAAAAATATATACAGAAAGGCCCTTCCCCAAACTTCATTTAAATTATGTTAGACATTACTGCCAAACTTTGCATAGACCAAACGTCAACACCAACCAGTTGAAAAATTTATCAGTAAAGAGTATGGGTTGGTGGAAGAATAAGTTGTAGCAATCCAAAAAGAATTGGGGAAGATAGAAGTGGTGGTATGGAAGGTGTGGAGGTGAATAGACAGGAGGTGGTGATGAATTAAAACGAGAATGCGAATGATCAGCAATCAGTGGAATGTTGGCATTCTCGTAGCTTCTTAAAAAAATAGGGGTGGTTCAACTTCTAAAGGAGGAGGTTGACTAACCACAATACCCCCAATATGTTTCTGTGGGTCCTCTATTGACTTGGCATCATCCATCAACTGCATATGATATTCAATTATAATGGAACTGATCTCCTCGATGTCCGCCATAATCTAACTGAAAACTTGCCACCTATCTTGTAAGACCTTTAAAATAGCGTTCTCTTACTCGAAGGCTAAAGAGCCTGATATTATAATGGGAAAAGTCTCATTCTCACCTATGTAAGCATATTTAAGGTGAGGCGGTAAGGACATGAGTTCGAGTTTCGGAGGCGAAAGAATCATTGCGGAATCTACCTCGAACTCAAAGGACTCCAACACAGGTTCGAAATCACTGCAAACAACCGATTCGGATGGTTCAACTAACTCATCCACAAATTCAAAAGACTCATATTCGGGCTGTGAGTCGTCATTATCCGAAAAACTGAAACATTCATAATCCATATCGGTTGTGTCAACGGTGGTACGCTCAAGGAGGGACGCACTTGTGGCGTCAAAACTGTTTTCATCAAACAAGAATCTTTCAAGCTCGCAGTCCTCCTGCGTGATTTCGTGAATAGAGCAAACTTCTCGTGTACTAGTTTTAGGCACGGGGGGCAGACTTCCCATCTTATAAATATTGAACTCACTAGACATCTTCCCAAAGGATAGAGTCATGGAGCCATTGCGACAATTTATTACGGCATTGGAAGTGGCCAAAAATGGTCGACCGAGAATCACCGGAATTTGGTTTCTTGGGTTAGCAACAGGTTGTGTATCCATAACAATAAAATCAACGGGGAATATGAACTCCCCAACTTTGATCAATATATCCTCTAGCTCACCCCTTGGATGGGTGATTGATCGATCAGCCATTTGGAGAGTACAACGAGTGGGTTTCAACTCTCCAACCCCTAATTGTTCGTACACCGAGTAGGGAAGCAGGTTAACACTAGACCCAAGATCTAAAAGTGCTCGATTAATTTTCTTATCCCCAATTGTGATTGAAATCATAGGACAGCCGGGGTCCTTTCGTTTTTGGGGTAAGGTTTGAGAGTGGTTAATAGCATTGCTCACTGCACTAGCCAGTAGCACTTTCTTGGGTACTTGAGATGACTTTCTCTTCGAGGTGCATAAGCCCTTTAAGATTTTCGCGTATGAAGGGACTTGTTGGATTGCATCCAAGAGAGGTATATTTATGCTAACCTGCTTAAATAACTCCACAATTTTCTCCACTTGTGCAGTTGGTTTATTGGGACTCAACCTGTTTGGAAATGGAGTATTTTGAAAATTTGTTGAGTCAAATGTCTGTGGAGTAGAATTTGGAGTAGGAACGGATCCCAGTGTAGATGTGTTCGTGTTGTGAGAAATGGGTCCGTTCGAGCTAGAAGAAGTAGAGCCGTGTGAATGGTGGAGAATAGGCTCTAAAGAAAAAGGTGAAAACGAAAGTGAAGAAAATGAAGAAGGGGAAGATGACGATGGAGAAGAAGAAGAAGAACCACCGGCGGGGATGTCATCACTAGTACCCACATTATTCTGCAACATTCTTTCGGATCTCAACGTGGTCACCGTATTTACATTGTGATTGTGATATGCGTTTTGTGTGTGACTGGGATTTGGCAATGGTTGAGATGGAAGCTTTCCCTTTTCTCTCTCGCTCAACGCAGCAGTTAATTGTGCAATTTGTGCCTCAATAGATTTGATACTTTGATCATGTGAGGCATTATTATGCATCAAAGATTGACATAATTTTCAAATCTTGCTGCGGATTCTGTAGATTGCTTGAGAAAGGCATCTAGACTTTTTTTCTAGCGAGATAACCTTATCATCATTTGGTTGAACCAAATTGTTCGTTTGATTTGTATAAGGTTGTTGTTAGAAAGGTTGCTGGTTTTGAGTTTGCGAAGGTGCTTTTTGTTGTTGTGGAGGAGGAGGTCTTTGAAAATTGTTATTTCCTTGGAATTGTTGATTTTGGTTCCAAGCGAAATTTGGGTGACTCCTCCACCCCGGATTGTATGTCGAAGAGTACGGATCATTTCTTTGTCGTTGCTGAAAGGCAGCATTGACTTGATCTTGTCCTTAAATAGGTGCATTATAAGGACACTCTTCGGTTAGATGCGATAGATTCGAACAACAAGCACAAACAGTTCGTGTGGGTAAAGCAGGGGCAGGAGAAGACGATGAGATTTTGGTCTCAATGGCTTCTAGCTTTTTCATAAGTGCGGCCATCTCGGACTTCATAGCAATCGACATATCTACTTGATGTTTGCCTGTCCTAGATTGACCAATAGAAGAAGATGATATGGTCTTGGTACTCTCCCACTGAATTGTTTGCTCACTAAGATCCTCAAGAAACTGTCACGCTTCATCACTAGACTTAGAGAGAAATTGACCTTGACATATGGTTTCTAGCAACTGCTTCGTTACCGAGTTCAATCCCTCATATAATGTTTGGCAAAGTTGCCAACTTTCGATCCCATGATGAGGGCATTGAACAAGTAGGTCTTTAAATCTCTCGAAGCACTTCCAAAATGGTTCGGAAGGAAGCTGTGAAAATTATATAATCTCGTTACGGATTCTAGCAGTTTTGTGATGAGGATAGAAATTTTTCAGAAAAACTCTCACAAACTCGTCCCAATTTCTAATAGAATGTGATGCGGTGCTGTATACCCACTTCTCGGCTAGGTCACATAAGGTGAAAGGAATGACCCTTAGCCTTATAGCGTCATCACTTAATTGGGTCGTTTTCATCATAGCGCACACATTTTGGAATTTATTGATAAAAATATACGCATATTCTGATTCCAAACCATGAAATTTTGGCAGCATATTGATGAAATGTGATTTTATTTCAAAATTGCCCCCATTTGCCGGTGGGGGTGAAAGACATGTAGGTAAAGAAGTGCGGACGGGGTAAAAGAGATCCTGGAGCGCAACTCGTGCGGGTGCTACAACAGGCGGAAGATTCGGGTTATTCGCACCTAACGGAGGTGGAATCATTCCCATCGGTAAGGTATCGTTGGGGTTGAATCCCGACATACCTTCGAAAGAAGAATTTGAAGGTGGAGGTAAGGAAATGGAGGGAATTTCGACTTCGGTGTCGAAAGGTTCGTCGGTCGGTACCAACGAAACACGGACTAATCGGGCGTTAGTATCCCTAGTCCAAAGTGACATACACTAAAGGAGTAGTGTAGTCAGAAAAAAAAAACAGAATGTGGAGGTAAGATAACGTCAATGAGAAGAAGCGGCGTAAGTGAGTTGCAAGTTCCTTGAGCGACAAGTTGCAAGTTTTGAAAAGATTTTCCCCTTTTTTTTTATTATGTGAGAGTTTTGCAAAGAGCTTTTTTAAAAGGGACTTGTGACACAAATGTATCAACCACACATGCACAATCAGGCCTAGATCTAGGGTCACCTAGGTCTGCTAGACAGCTCCTAACTAGGGCTAGAAATAGGACCTCAAACCGCCTCTTCACCGACAATTACGGCTAGGTAAGTGCCAGGTAAGTGGGAAGGAACCACAATAGTGGGCCTAATTAATAACCACTAGCCTAGACACACTTGTCTAGACACCGCAAAGTCAATTAGGATAAACGGTCGATGCCTATACTAGTCCTTTTCCTATTGAGCTCGATGTCCTTAGGGCTGAGTCTAGTATTTTTTAATTAATTGTGGTCAATGCAAATACTTTAAGTGTTTTCTGGGGTCCTGGGAAGGGTGATGAAATCCCCACCCAATCTGAGTTTGGTCAATTAGCCCCTTAAAGTCCGATTAAATTATGCAAAACAATAAAATTCACTTGCAATCAATTTTTTTTAAGCGCGACGCAAAGAAACCTGCAGAAAATCTGTTATTTAGAAGGGGAGAGAAGATTTTTGGCGCAAAGAAATCCTGCAGAAAATTTTCACAGAAAGATATATGGTGGTTGACAGAGGGGAGAAGGAGAAACAAACCCAGAAAAATTGGTGCGCTGACGTGGCCAAGGCGCGGCGGAACCGCGGTGTGGGGCCCCCTTATACGGCGGAAACGCAGCGGGATGAGGAGAACAGTAGCTCAAAAAATTTGTGTGGCTCTGTTGTGATCTTTCCCCTCTGTTCTGATATGACTTATTTTCTTTTGCCCTCTGTGAATTTCCAGATCCGCGATTCTTCGCTGTTCCTGCAAGATTCAAACAATAAACCCTTCAAACATATAAAGAAAACTTTTTTATACTTTTTTTTTAGATTTTCAGATTTTTATGATTTTTTTTAAAATTTATATCAACCCGAAATTACACAGAAAAAAATTTACGTCATCCCCGGCAACGGCGCCGTTTGATTAGTCCAAAAATTTTATGTTTACCGCAATCAGAAACGGCGTCGCTTTGCAGCTAGCCGGTAAATACGGGTCGATACACAGAGATGTGTAATTTTCTTAATGTGTTTTTACGAGTTGATTCCAAATGTTGTTTGGATTGATTTATTAAATCTAAAACCTAGAGCTATCAATAAACTAAATTAATCTAATTTAAAGTCTTGCTAGGGTTAGGCTTAGGGGAAGTTTGGAGATTAAAGGTTTCCTCACCGCTTTCAATGCCTTATTTTAGATCTATTAGATGTTATAGTAATTATCAATAAAGTGGATTAGAATCTTTGGGAAGATGTTTCTTCCTCTAGATTCTTGTCCTTCCTTTATCGATCCTTACCCTAACCTCCATGGAAAACGCGCGCAACCGGGCCTTTATACTACGATGTCACCGTTACCTCGAGAGGTAGGATACCGTAGGGAGCAGTTGTGCGTGTATGCATGGAGTTCTAATTCTTAGTTGTGAAGGGGCATGAATGGGGTGAGAGATCTCATCTCTCAAACCTTTCCCTAAGGCTAACCCTAACAAGCGAGGAGATTACTCGCTCATTAGGGGATTAAAAGACATTCTAAATTAAAAGAGAACAAAGTAAAGAAATAAAATTAACTTACTAATTTTTATTGATGGCTCCCTCCAAGCAATAATACAGAACAGATCTGAATTTGTTTATTAAAAAGAGGCATGAGTTTTACAGATCTGTGATTACAATTTATAAGAAAATAGGAAAACTAGAGTTGCAGATTCTCGCACACGTGATTTTACAGATATGCCCACGGAAAATCCAAACCCCCACACCGACGCACCGACTCACGAAATTTGCATCGGCACGGGCTCTAAGCGGCCGCGGAACCGCGGCAAATATGGGGGTTGGGCCACGGTTCCACGGCCCTTTGGGGAGATCACTTGACCAAATTTTCTATGCCAGCTCTGTATATATTGGGTTTTCTAATTCCATAGTTCTTTTCTCCCTTTGGCTTCTGGGTCTTCTCCAGATCTTCAGTGAAAACTTGTAAGTATCTTTTGACCGTTCATTTTGACATTTCGGACTGCGTTGCTTTATACAATTGTGAATTGTTCTTCTTCTAGGATTGACTACGATCCGTCTACTTGTTGGCCAAAAAGTCCATTTCCTGTATCAACTTTCGTCTTTTTCACTGTATTTGCTCCAAGAGCCTGTATCCTGTAATATGCAACAAACATGCGTCAAGAGTACCTGTTTATTTATAAAACGAATAAAAATGGGGAATACAATAATGCAATATTATAGTATGAACAAAACCCTGGAATTAGAATTAATTGGGAAAACGGTTCTCCTTTACAAATACACAGAAATATTGAAACCTGGAAATGTATCATAGGGGGTGGCCAGGTATTCCTAATAATGTCTTTTCTATTATCCAGATTCATGACAGTGCTCATAATTTCTTTGCCCTCACTTCAATTCCTTTATTTGTCTATACATCTTACCTTCTGCACACCGTACCTGTGCTAACTGGTTTTCTTCCTTCCATACCTTTTGTAACCATCCTAAGGTTTAGAAGAAAACTATCCAATAAGCTTGATGGGCTTAATCTCCTAAACAAGGTTCTCTCGCAACCTGAGAGAAATTAAAGGGAAGAGAAAACTGAATAATCTTATTCAATTTCTCCAGAACCTGTGGCCATCCTCGATTGAAGTAACTTCTTCGAGTTCGTATGTAACTATACGATGGCCGTTCCAAGCAATATGGATTATCGTACTGATACGACGTCTTCTGAAGAAATGCAAAGAGTAAAGTAGGAGTGGTAGGGATATATGTGAATTTGTCGTGAATCAAGACAAGCCAAAACCAAAGGGTGTAAAAAGGTTCGGTTAACTTGGTTCATGAGTTTTTAAGGTAAGTCATGAGTCGTTGTACCAGAGAGAGAGAGAGCGAGAGAGAGAGAAGAAACACTCAGCATGCACTCTATCAAGATCAGATTGGTTATCACATTATCTAATCAGGATGACTCCCGCTGTTTCCTCGAATTTTCCTTCAAAATCTAAAAAGAGAACTAGTCAGGATCAATTACACTTTACAAGTTCACTAACCGTTCAGCCATGCGAGTATTGATACTCCGAGGGAGGTCCTCCGTGCTTTCGCACATACCTAATTAATAACCCCGTTTCCGCAGAGGCATAACCTCGTTAGCACTTTCTAGACACCTAATAGGTTAGCTAATTGTGAAGTGAAAAATCTCCCGAGGAGTGACACATACTCATTAATGGGAATCGGGACCCAACTACCATCATGTGATAACCTGACGGAATTCACTCAAGTCACCACACTCCAAAGATATTCGCATGCTTGGCAAGTTTCCCGTATGTTTGAAACTCTCGATATGGTTTTTTCCCCAAGTGTCTTATGACCTTGACGAAGGCCAACAACTCATAAGTCGCAAGTCAAGTTCTACCTGTCATTGTCCTAATTAATCTAAACCCCCCGGTACTCGCCTTAGACGAAGGCTAACAAGGCTGTACGACTGTTCTGGATTAATGCATCCCTATGCTGCAAAAAAGTAACGCATAGCTACCATACACTATGAATTGACAAAGGCCAACAAATATAGCATGAATACTAGGTGCTACCCATCTGAAATGAAGGAGAGTTACTGCTGGTTTTTGGCAAAAAACCTTTAACGTAATGAACTTGATATCGTTGAAGGAACTCGAGTGGCTTTCAAATGGAGTAGCTTATGCTCCGCTTTTTAAAACCAGCAACATAAATTTTTTCTTAAGAGCGGACTCCCAATGAATGGATTAAGGCTCTTCCCTCATAGAATGAGGTGCGGGATATTCCTAACCGAATATCTCTATGCAAAGCAAAAGAATATGACCATGAGTTTTGAAGAAAAATGAGTTGTTTTAAAATTAGTTCCGACAATATCATTTAGGTTTATTTTTCCTTTCATTGTTAGATAACGTGTTCCCATCATTTTAAGTTTCCAAGCCACAAAAGAAACAACCAAAATAACATACTTTTTATATGCCATCCGCATTCACCACGGGGCCCTGTCATGCACCATAAGATTACTTAACTAACGGTAGAGCGGGGGCAGGACTAGCGTGGATGCAAAATATATAGAAGCATATACTAAATATATATAAAATATATATCAACATAGTCATTACAGGCAGATAAAAGTCATCACAGGCAGATAAAAATCAACACAAGCATATGAACAACAATATGGAATAGCGGATAATTTAGGATCCCTGCATTTCATTTGAGCAATAAATGAGACGCGACGTTCCCCAGTCGTGTGGATAGCCAATGCAATGAAGAACCTAGACCCCTAAGAGTGCGGAAAGTTACCCACCAATCCCGGAAGTGAGGCAACCCTAATCAACAAAGTGAATAGGCCACCCAACACTTCACAAAATTCGGTAACTTGAGCACCCCTCTGTAGTTCAACCTATACCCCCCAATAGTGCGGCGAATAGCTCGCCAATTCTAGAGTAAGGCCCACCCGGTCTCAACGCCATGAGATGCAAGCCCGTTGCCCACTAAAACCCGGCTATTCGAGAACTCCTCCGCGGGTTAATCTTAGTACAGAAAAGAAAATATATATACAATGGTGATATCGACCTCAACCCGGTCGTGCCCCAATAAAAGAATATACAAACTGACAGAAACGTCAGTCTACATGTCAGATGCTCGCCCCGCAATAATGAATATAAAAATGAATCTGAACTGTACATTTAATATTGCACACAAGGCTATCCATCACAACAATCAACGTGAATATCATGTTCGTAAACCTGTCTGATTGTACATATAGTAACCAGTCGGATTGCACCGCGCTGTGATATTCACGGTCATAGAAACTAACAAACGCACTAAAAACCACGAATTCAAAATTTCGATCAATTAAAATTTTCCGCATTGGCCCTAAGCACAAATCAGTACTCAAACAAATCTGAGCCAAAATCAAATATCCCAAAAATTATATTTCCATATATTTGAGCACCTGAAGAAATTTGGAGCACAACGGCCCCAAGTTGACCGCGCAACCACGGCCAAATGCTATGATAGGCTGCAGTTTCGCGGCCAAACTTTGGGAACTTGTGCTCTAATTTCTTCGTGGCCTCTCGTATTGCCTGCACATAATTTTAAGGCAAACAAAACAATTTTTTGAACAACTTTAAAATTTAAACAGCGGGCATACTTTTAGAAATGCGATTCGAAAAAATTCTTCGATCGAAATTCTAAATAAGTGCAAACTAGCTAGTTAAGATTTATGTAGTGGCTCTGATATCATGTTGGGTTTCGGTGCCCGCGCCGCGGAAGCCGCGGTCGATGTAGAAATGCAAACAAAAAGTTTAGCGAGCACCGAACGCCCGTAAAAACTAGGATACGGTCCAATAACCTAAACTAGGTAACTAAGAGTGTAAGGGTTGAGAAACTACAACCTTTGTTGCGTGTCCACCCTATTATGGAAGACCCCTCCAAGCTCATAACCACCGGGATCGCGCTTAAAATTCAACCACCCTCGCAAAAGAGGATTCACCCGAGGTAAACTGAAGGAGGCTCTAACCGATGATTCAGACTTGCTAGGTGTAGATGGTCGGTGATATAGGAATATTTTACTAAATATTTCTCTCTAGAATCTATGCGCAAATGAGAGCAAGAAGAAGAAGGAGAAGAGGAGAAAGAAAGCAACCATGAAGTATGAAGCTCATCATGTGAAGCAAAATGAAAATGAAGCATCAAGTGTAAAGAAAAAGAATTGCTTTTCTTTTAACAACCATGCATCAATAGCGCATCCAAATGATTTTATCATTTTTAAAAGCAAGGCCATACCTCTCCACATGTTTTAATACCATGCTTCATGCCACCTCCGTTCACCTCATTTCCATTTAATTTTTTAAAAGAAAATAAAATATGAGGTGTCCTTTTTCTAGAAGTATTCCCGTATAAATACGAAATACTTCACCTGGTAATGTATCGCTGCATATACGCGTATCCATATAAAAATATGGATTGCACCAAAGAGAAAAAATGAATATTTAACAATAATACAAAAATATATGTATCAAAATACATATATAGATTATTAAATCAAAACCTGATTTAATAATTCGGCTTAATTCTAAACTGGCTAGTATTATCAACCGCCCGATTAAAGTCTGTGTATCCCATACACGTATTTAATCGGACCCCTGCACATACCAATGTACGGCTCCTACATTTATCATGTAAACCGGAAAAACTCTCTGTGTGGGACTCTAAAGACTCGACAATACGCTGACAGTGAGTTTAACCACAAGCACGTCAGCGGAAATAACTGTACGTAATGGCTACCCAGATACTTGTCGAAAGGGGGGTCGACAATCAAGTACGTCCTTACCCTACTAAGCCTGAATATGATAATCTCCGTACAGTCCAGTCTCTTTGTTAAAGAGTATCGCATATCGGTTCTAAAGGGTGGATAATGTCAGGCCCCTACTAACGCGATAAGTCGTGTCTGAGCCAAGCTCATCGCCAACAAAGAGAATACTGATCAACTATCAGTAAATATCATCTACCGTGGCCACAGATTTCTGGTGATAGCCAACTGAACACAGCACGACATCGAATCATAATATCAGGAGAAATGAATGCCTAACAATCGACCACTGCCTCCATGTGTCTCGGGACTGTACCCTACTAAAACCTGTTTGCACGACTCCTTTAAGTCGTGCTAGGGTAGTAATCAAAGTACAGTAGGAACTCACACAAGAAAAATGACCACTTCAGGTCAAAGGACTACGTTTTACTTATGCCACCTGAGAACTTCTATCTGACGATGGATGTAATACCATCTAGAAGTTCTCGGTGAGTCTGTCCAATACTTACCTTCAGTAAGCACCTGTATACTATCTTAGCTGACACAACACTAATGGGTTGTGAGACCGGCTACCGCCCTTCGTCGGGGTCTAGAAGCATATACACTAGTCTACTCCGTAATATCGATACCCAGTCTTGATACTCCCACGACTAGGGACATTTAAGGATGTGCTTATAGACAACCCATCTTCCACATATATGATCGCCATTATAATACTGGTTGTCAAGAAACAATCCTACGGGCTTCATTAACAATGAAGATAAACCAGATAGCATACCATTATCTCGAGTAAGACTGTTATACCTATATACGTCCTTCCTCAATTATCATAATCGCTTACTTGCAACCATAATAATTGCCTTGAAGGCACTATATCCAACACTATTAAAGATACGAGACTCCGCCTAAATAATCTTAGGATGTATATATTATGATCCTTTCTTCTATTTCATTCACTTGATCTATCCTCATCGATACTTGTTGGTTGTTCCGGTCATCGTTTCTACGCTAGCCGAGAAGGCTGCGGTTAGAGACGAGCTCAGGGCAGGCTCGTCTGAGATGAAGACTGACCATGGTTTTATCCCAGTGACATAGGAACATGTTATTTATCATTTTATTAGAGGATTTATCGTTTATAAGCGAGTTTCTTAGGATCCGTACCAGATAGTCGAATCATTGCTTGAGACCAGCCGGACTTGGAGGCCTGATGTTGTTCAGCCTGCTTTAGAGATCGCTGTGTTGCATACTGTTCAGACAGTTGTACCAGTTGTTACTGAGATTATCGAGGTGTCACTTCCAGAGTTCATGAAGCTAAAGCCGCCGGTATTTACAGGAATGGATGTGACAAAGAATCCGTAGTCATTCTAGGGTAGGATGGCTAGGTTATTTCATTCGTTGTGATGCTCTGATGTGAGATCGGTGAGGTTGGCTAGTTTTCGTATGAAGGGTCTTGCTCAGATCAGGAGTGAGTCGATCGAGAGAGACCAGGCAGTGGGTCTTCAGCCGATGACTTGGGACGAGTTCTCGAGGGTACTTAGCCAGATTTCTTACGCAGAGTGTTAGAGATGTTGAAATTATAGTTTCGAGTCTTTGTGTAAGACCCCGTGCATGATCGTTACCGAGTATGATTTGTAGTTCGCATAGTTATCACGATACACTCCTTATTTGGTTGATACTGAAGAGAATTGGATTATGAGATTCACGTGAAGTATCGATACACAGTTGTTCCCCACTGTTGGTGCCAGATATTGGATATGTATGCAAAGGCATTAGATATTTCCACACTTTCAGAGGAAGGTCTTGATGAGATTGCGGCTGTTCCGGAATGGAAATGGATTCATTAAGGAATGACAGCTTCTGAGTAGTTTGGTAAAGATGATATCGCCAGAAGCCATAGTGGGTTCTTTCCGGGATGCTATAGTGATATAGTCTGGACCCAGGGCCAGTTGTATGGCGCGTACTAAGAGAGCCAAAGTCCGCCGTCGTTGGCATGTACATTATGAGAGATCGGGTTACTTGGCCAGGAAGTGTTCAGAGAAGCGTCAAAATAAGACTGTTTTTTTCGCTACTCCTCACCAGACAATTGTATCGGGAGGCCGTGGTTTTTTAGGTTCGAAGAGAGAACAAGACCAAGAGACAGAGGACGCCAGACTATGGGCAGAAGGCAATAAGGAATCCTTACTCTGCCAGCTCCGGGTGTACAGACACCTTTCGACATTGAAGAAGGTGTACTTCAATATCATTTGTTATTGATTTGTGTTTTTGTGATCCGAGTATCACATTTTCGACATTGAAAAATGGATATTTCAACATCCGTTGTTTTGACTTATGTGTTTTGATGATTTGAGGGTCACACCTACGATTTTGCGCACACCACATGAACTTAGTTGAGATTCTTCATGCACAGGAGCTGCACTTGATTAATATTTTTGGTGCAGTCCGGTTGCACTTGTTTGAGATTTTTTCTTGCACAGTAACTACACTTGATTGATGTTTTGTGCACACCAAATGCACTTGATTGAGATTTCCGTGCACAACAGTTGCACTAGATTGATATTTTCATGTACACCAGATGCATTTGATTGAGATTTTCGTGCACTCTAGATGCATTTGATATTGTTTTTGTGCACACCAGTTGCACGTGTTGATGTTTTATACACCCTAATACACTTGGTATTGATTTGTGCACCCCGATGTCACGCCCCGCTTCCCAGTGTACGAGGAAGGGGGTGCGGCGAGACATGCGACGTATTTACTCAAAAGTAAACATGTTAAGCGTAAATAAACAATATAAATAAATGCACAAGAATAACAAGAGATATAATATAAACAAAAACTTTTATTAACATTCATTCTTTATATTACAACTGATTTGAAAAGGAAATGTACAATGATAAAAACAATGCTTAAACTGTGGCATACAAATGAAAAGATAAGTACAAGTAAAGATTAGAAGTCTGGCTGCTCTGTGAACTGATCCAAGTCTTCCTGGCTAGGCTCGGTCTCCTGAGAGTCGGGTCCTCCTGACGAACATTCTAAAGAAAGAAGAGACAAGAATGTCGTCAGCGAACTAGCGCTCGGTATGTTCCAAAAGAAAAGAAGGAATATGACAAGTAGAGAGAAATATAACTATAATTTGTACAGATTTATGTTTGTTATACTAACGTAGTTGTTTGTAGCTTGGTATATAATATATCAGTGTATACGAGAGGAGTCCAACTATCCCGTGGACTATGGTAACATGTAAGTACAAAGCCCCGTCAAAATCTATAGGACAATGGCACGAGAGTTTATGTAGGTGTCTTTTAATGTCCACATTGTGCCACTTTTAATACATTCTGTACCAATCTACCCCTTTAAAACCCCGTAATGTATTGTATTGGATTATAGTTATCAGGCTTGCCGAAACCATGGATACCAGTTGTTCATGTAATCAGGTTCAGATGTAAACAAGTAGTCATGTAATCAAGTCAAGTTACAGTCATGGTTCGGTCAAGTCAAGTCATGCTTGCATGTTGATCTTATTCTGGTATTTAGGTTTAGGTTCAAATATACATGTTGGTATATTGGATTCATGTTAAATTAGATTGAGTTTGGATTGAATTCAAGCTTGATTTAGATTCAGACTTGAGTCAGACACTTAGAACTAATTTGGATCCTGAATTAGGTTTGGGTGTTATTGGCAACCGCTGCATATGGACGGTAGGATTTTTGTCTTTTTCCAAGACAATTATCATTGATAATACCGTTAAGTTTTTCTACCTTAAATAGGCAAGCACTCACTTTCTCCGGCTCCCTGAGGCTCAAGAGAATTGATCCCGCTTAAACCTATATTTACTAAAATCCTTAACAGTGTTTTATATAGCTCGAGGGGGTTTTATGAAAAATATTTTATATACTTTCAAAATAAATCTCGAGTATTTATTTATATTATTTAGGGTTTCCATAATTGTGAATTTTAAGAATGTGAAGTATTTTAGTGATAATAGTTTGGCTTGGATAGTTCAAGGTATTTTAGTGTAAAACTTGTCTTTTGGATAACTTGAGGGTGTTTTGGTGAAACTTGTCATTCCTTTATTTTTTAGAAAACATGGCATTTTATTATATCTTGAAAATATGTGGTTTGATAATATTTATATATTTATAAAAATTAATTTTATTATTAAATAGAAAATCTCGTTTTTCCTAAAAAATAGTATTAAAAATCTTTTGAGATCGAATGCTCCGTGAAGATGTCTGCATCTCGCTCTACTAACCCGAGAATGTGCGATAATCCGCAACATCTAATAGTGGGTTCCCTAAAATGGGTTGTAGAGGGATAATCGGAAAGACTTTTGATAATACAATTCAAAGAAAACCGGATTTTTATAATTCATGGTATTTTAATGAAATGTTGTATTCGCCACAAATATATTTTCGAAAGAATATCGTGCTATGTAAAAATATGTATATGTAAGGAGTAGGTCATTACCTAGTGAAGTTCTCTAAAGGTAACAGTAAGCAAAAAAATTAAATATGGTAGATACAAAGTTCATGGTATTTAAATATAGAACACAATTTAAAGTTATTTAACATGATGATTTAGGGTGAAAGTTGTTTCTAATTATTAGTTTCATGATTAACATGTAAGGTGTAGGAATATGCATGAGTAAGGCTTAAGAAAATGTGTAGTTTCTAGGGTTTTATAATAAGATGTCGGTATAACTCCACTTACCGACATATTTTATGAAAAGAGACTTTTAAAGAAGAAGGGGGAGGATTAGAAGGGAACTTACTTTTGGAATTTTTTAAGAAGAAGGAGAGATGAAGAGATTGAGGTCGTCGTGGCGTCGCTGGGTCACCGGAATTGCTTCATTTCCTCGCGGAAGTTGGTCTTGAGCTAACTCCTCTTCTACTCCACTTGTACTTAAGAAAATGTGAGGGTCTTGGCTAAAATTTTCAGAATGAGGAGGGGTTAGGGTATGGGGTTGTATTTATAGTATGAAATTAGGGTTTTGGAATTGAAAGAATGAATTAAAATGTATTAAAATTTTATTTAAAGATGAAATTGAAGTTTTTTTTTAAATTCGGAGAAATCAAACAGTGCAGGGGTAATGAGGGTAGGCTAAGGGTTTTGTGTGCAAGGCCCGAGAACTTTAGCCATGGGGGGCCCGTCCCCGCCGGCCAAACATGGCATCTCGCCGGTCGAACTTGAGGTGGGGGCCGTAGGATTGAAGCATGTGTACTCTTTTATGTTTATAACATTTTGCATATGTTTATTTTTCTGTTTTTTCATTTCTTTGTGCGGTGCACGTGTAAACTTTTGGGCTTCCAAAAATTGTAAAAGAAAATCTGAAAAAATATAATGTGCTTGAGTGGATTCGAACACAGGGGCTACGTCACAGCAGTGCAAGGCTTTACTAATGAGCTACAAGCTATTTTTTGTTGTTCTTAAAAAAATTAACTTTTAAATTATGCTTAGGCTTCCAAAGAAAAAAATTTAGAGTCGTTACACCGATGCACTTGAGGTTGATTTTGTGCATCCCGATACACTCGATATTGCTTTAGTGCACTCTAAATGCACTTGATGTTGGTTCCATGCACATTCGATACAGTAGATGTTGTTTTCCTGCACGCCCGTTGCACTTGACATTGTTTTCATGCACACCCGTGGCATGCGACTTGGTTTTCGTGAAAACTCGTTAGGGTTGATTTCATTTTCGTGCATTACACTTGAGATGATATATTATAGCTGGATTGTATATTTTCTCTTGGTCATGTGCTATAGATACCGCACTACGGTTATTGCTATGATTGTATACTCGATTTACAAGGTTGATTTCATATTTTATATTTTGCATCATAACTTGTGTGATTCTCATTGCATCTGCTAGAGATACAGTTATGCGAGTTTTTATATTTTGGATTTTCATAAGCACATGCTATGTTAGTGTAGTTTTAGCTTGGGGGGGGGGTTGGAGTCCCGTTGATTTGAGCAGACTAATTTTTTTTAGGATTTGGACCCCGTTGATTTGATTTGATTTTGATTGGGCAAAATGTTTTAAGGATTTCGGGGTTAAATTTAAATTTCGGGACCAAATTTATTTAAGAGGGGATATTATAATATTTTGAAAATTATAAATATTATTTTATAATTTAAATATGGATATTATGAGTTTACAAAAATAATATCATGTATAGATTTTGGGTTTTCGGATCGGTATCCGTAAAAATATAATTATTTTGGGAAAAATGAAAAATATGAAATATTTTAAAGATGGCGTGTATTTTGTTTTGAGAAAAGATATGTGATTTAAATGAATTGTGCTTGTTATATATGGTTTTGTGAGGGAGAGTGTGGGGGGATATGTTAGCTTATCTTATACCTCATGCACACCACACTACCACACAAATATCCTGACAAAATATCATATGTGTATGTCACATACTCTCTCTTCTTTTCATTATTCTCTACACAAATATCTTCATCTCTCAATTATCTCTAACTCCTTCAAACCCTCACCGAAACCCTAATCTTCCTTCAACAAATCACCTTGAATCTTGATGGTTCTTTCACACAAATGGATCAGGACATCAAGTTAGGCCTATATCACTTCAAAGATCTTCACCAAATCATCTCATGAGTTGAATCCCTCTCTTTAATATCCTAGGAAGGTAAAGATCCCCACTTTAATATGTCTTTATAAATCTTTCCTTATTTACTTAGTGTTTCTAGTATAAAGTCTTGGTTTTGTTCCTTCACACAAATGGTGTTCATGAGTTTTTGATGTTAGATTTGAATCTGTTGTAGTTAGGGATCTCTGAAAAATATTTTACATATAAATTAACCTATTTAGACCACCAAGAGACCCCACTAATTTCACGAGACCCTGACTCCATGTTCGGGTCGCAACTTGCGGTCGAATGGAATTTTTTGGCGGCCCCACTTTTGAGTAGATGTTGGGGTTTGATCAGTAGGTATTTTACTTTATATAAAAGTTTATTTGATATACTAATTTTTCCCAGATTCCCTGAGGAAAAATTTGGGAGCATTTTTACTTAGTGTTGGTGATATTTTCCGATATTTGAAACTTGGATTTCATATTTTATGTCTTGACCCGGTCGTTCGACATTCGTATGTCAACGTCGGGGGTATTTGGTAGTTTTTAGCGTATGTTGGCTATACGTTCTAACCTATGTGCTCTTCACTCATTTTATCATTTTTTATTTGGATTTTTTGCCGTTGTGTCGTGATTTTGATTGTAGGTACGATCGCGGTGATTTCCGAGACAGCGAGGTGGTCGTGGGTTTCAACTAACTCCAGATGTCGGTGAGTAGATTTATATCTATGGGGAAAGTAAGATGAATGACGTATATCACCCCCGCAACCAGTTAACAAGTATATCTATTCAATATCTAGGATAGTGTTATGTTAGATAATATAGTTTATAACTAAGTTGGTATATAGTTTGTATCTGATAGGATATATTTATGCGTGGATTTATAGTTATATATGATTATTGTGATATGCATACGCGACTATAGTTCCGTATAATATCGATTAGGATATGGTTATGATAAGGATAGATTGCCGGATACAGTGGATGTGTATTTGACTCGCAAAATCTTGCTATATCCCGATTGGGATATTGTTATGTTTGTCGACCTATACTCTTTTAAAAACTAACGATATACTTCCTACTTTTAAATGGCAATATTAAGGATGTACTACAATTTAAAATGAATAATTGTTTCAAAAACGCTATAGCTACATTATTTGTAAAACAATGTTTCGTTCTATTTTAAACTATAACGGTATAGCTCATAAAAGTTAGCCGCTTTTAACGATTATTTATGTTACGATTAGGATAACCTTTTTATACGCTCGCGTTTCGATTACCTATTATATATGCTAGTTGCGCTATTATTCTTATACGAACACATTGATAGAACACTGCACAACTATCAATGATTGTTATGCTGCACAAATCATAGACGCGCATGTTACACTACACCTCATCGGTACTGCCATACCACTGTAGGATTTCCACGCTTGATAGCGATAATGTTATTATATGAATGCGATGATGAACATATCCATATGATAGCGATGTTTGAACACCTCTGATAGAATACATCCATAAATACTAATGATTGATATGTTGCATGAGCACAGACGCGTATGCTACACGACACATCATAAGTATTGCCATGACAGAGTAGGACTGCCATATTGCTTGTGTTCTAAATATCCATGATTGCTGTGATGATACCGATAATGATTTTGATATATGAACACCATCGTTATGGATACTCGTATATGTTTATTGCCAATGTGGCAAAGATAATATATGTGTTACGTTTTTACGAACTCGAAACATATTATATATGTGTTCTTCGAAACTTGTTGTTTTCCATGAATTTGAGAAGCCGCGGTAGGATTTATAAAACTTGTGAATGTTTTTAAATGCGGTCTTCTAGTGATACAATAATTTAGCGTCCACCATGAGTTTTGGTTTTTATAATGAGATATTCGAATCAAGCGAGGGGTTAACCGATTACGGGTGCATAGTGGACCCGGTACGACACCAAGGGGCAGGAAAATCGTAGGAAGGTACGAGAAGCCTAGCAAGGTGGATCGATACTGGAGTGAGTATTAGAGCGTGGTGGATATCCGGGAGAAACCGACCGTGGCTGTTGATATCAAGAAAGGACCGGTCTGACGAAACGGTGCCTATGATATCTGTATTTACATGTCGGTGGTAGACACAAGATTTATGAGATTTAGAGTGTCGATATTGGACACTCATATGTTGATGGTTGCGCGATCCGTCGACATACGCTGTTATAAATTATGCTATATAGTAGCCGAACAGGACCAATCCATAGGACGGTACCTGAATACTATTTTCACATTTCGATGTATGTTAAAGAGGTTTATATATGAGCTATAGTCTCACTATTTTGACATGTCTGGGACGACACAAGAAACTTTTAAATGGAAACCCTCTTAAAGGTCATTTCTAAAAGCGAGACGTATATTTTAAACAAAACGCATATAATACTTCATAAAACTACGTCTTCTACTTGTGCCATGATATATGTATCATACGTCTATTTTGAAAGGTTTTACATAAATTTTCCGGCTACTTTATAGGCTAATACATAGATGTGTGTGTGTGTGTGTGTATTTCCATGTTTACACGATTGATATTGATATGCTTATAATACTTTTCCATGATACATATTTTAGTTCAGGATATGATAGTACTATAATTTATGATCTAGGTAAATCGCTATGCATTTCGATTTTTACATTGCGATATACTTTTATTAACTGAGTTGGAAACTCACCCCCATTGTGCCCCAATTTCTTACAGGATTGAGCGCTCGGATCAGTAGCAACTTACTGACACGTTTCTTCTTCGATGATTGCATTGGTAGATGGGTTACATGTTGGATCGTAACCACCCGTTATATATATATATTCTTTTTTATCTAGTTAAAAACTTCATCGAATTAAACTTGTATATTTGTGGATTTAGAAGCGAGACTTAGATATTATGTGTTTTGGGCTTCATACTCGTTTGGAGTCGACTTTATATTGTTGTTGGTTATATTTCTCTTTCTATTTCTTCACCATAGGCATCGTATATTATCTATGTGGTTGCTCCGCCATTTGGGCGCGGAAGTCATCTCTCGTTAGGAATGCTTTATATATATTATGTCTTGTATGTGTTTTTATTCAAAATTTACAAAGGAGCTTTTGCCTGATTTTCAAACGACATACGCGTTTCAAACAAATTTACTTATATTTTAAAAAGAAACTTTGATTCCATTTACTAATTCTTTTTAAAACTTCACCTCCATTATTTTCTTTAAAAAGTTTAGATTCTGGGTTTTGGCTTACTTAGATCGCATTGATATCTTTAGACGTCACGCGATCTAAATGCCGGTCACGTGCTGCTTTCGGGGGGTAACACCAGCAACTCCCATTCTCAATATTTTATTTTTATTGATTTTAAATATTTTAATTATAAACTAAACTATTTTTAAGTAAAAAATAAATAAAAACCGTTAATAGTTAACAGCGTTGCCAGAACATTCGAAGAATATTCTCTTTTTGGATGGCTGGGTTTTTTTATGGAACTTAAAAGAATGGGGAGTTTTTTTTTTGTAATTAAATAAAATAGAGGGTCTTTTTGTACATAGCTAACTTTTGGAGAGCCTTTCTGTAAAATGCGGGAAACCCACCTAACTTTTACTTTAAAAGCAGGAAACTGTCCTAAACTTGAAAAGTCAGCGAAAAAGTTACCATTAGTTTTTTTTCTATATATTTCTCATAATGCCCCCAAGTCTTTCTTCTCTATTTTTTTTTCTTTTTCTTCTATAATTTTTTTTCTCTCCAAACTTTTTTTTATCTCATTTCTTTCTCAAAATCTCTAATTCAAAACATAGTCTGCATTTTCTTTACTCCAAAGAGTGAGCAAAAATTCAAGAGAGTAGGGATTTGAAAAAATTGAAGGAAAAAAAGAGAATATTAGGTTAGTCAATTAAATTTGACACTTTTGGCTTAAAATAAGCTTATGGATGGAAAAGTTAATACCGTTAGGGTTTTTTCGGTAAAGTGTATGTTTTTCAAATTTAGGAGTATTTCCCGCTTCTCAAGCAAAAGTGAGAAGGGTTTCTCGCATTTTAGCCAAACATCAATATCGCATCTCCATTTTTCATTGATATTTAGATATTTTTGGTAAAATGTCGGGCCTTGAAAGCTAAGACAACGACCGCTCTTCCAAACTATCATTTTGATTATAATACTATAAAGTTAGATCATTTGAGGGAATCTCTTGCGAAATGCGAATATTTTTCCAAAACACTCACTTAAGAGAATCTTTTGCAAAAGAGAATTTTTTTCCCCAAAACACTATTTTTTCCCTTTTCCTTGTGCTCTTGCACTTTTATTTTTATTATTTTTCCTACCAATTTCCAAATTGTCCATGGGATCCCAAGAAAAAAATTTTGAGGCCCAAAAAGGATAAAAGTACTTGCGTATTTTCTCTAAGTATTTGGTTTTAATTTTTATTACTTTGTTTTTTTATTTCCTTAATTTAACCTTAAATCCTATGGCAATCAATGATTTGGTGTTGATTTAGAAAGAAATTCTGGTGTTTTAATCTTTTTTTCAAGAAAACCATTAGTATTTTTTATCTTCATACATATTTTTTTTAAAATAAAATAGAATAGAATAAAATATGTTTACTAGATAATTTATTCTTTACATTTGATTATAAAAATTGTAATTGCTTTAAAGTTTGTACTCATATTTCATTATTTAAATAATTATCAATGTTCCTTCAAAAAGGAAATATTTATCAATATCTGAAATGTCATACTTAAAAAAAACAATCATAATATAGTATTTTTAAATGGAACTAATACTAATTTTCTATGTTTTTAAAATGGGTATTAATTTCTTCTTAACAAAATAAATGTATATTAATTTTCTATTTGCATTTTCAATTTTTTCCAAAAATATCTTAAATTATTTTGAACCCACGCCACTGCTACAATAATGGGTTGCCCCTACGGATTTAGCCGTAAAGGCAAACCACTGCCGCTACGGATATATCCACAGGGACATAAAATTCTCCCGTATGCACAAAAGAAGCAGGTGCAAGTCTTTGCCCTGAACATGCCCCTACATCTTATTTCGTATGGACATTTAGCCCTACGGAGTACTCCATAGAGACAAAATTTTTATTTAATTTATTGGTTTATAAATTAAAATACTTGTCCCTACGGATTTATCCATTGGGCCTGATAGAATCCCCTACGGATGTATCCGTAGGGCCTGATAAATGCCTTTACGGATTAATTCATAGTGGCAAGTTTTACCCATGTTACTGAGTCCATAGGGACAACATCAGGTATCCTGATATTTTGTTCCTACAGCGAACTGTGTGGGGGCAAACATTGCATCTATGGTTTAATCTGTAGGGGTAACAGATAGCCCTAAAGATTAATCCGTATGGATAAAATATCAAGGTTTTTTTTTCTAAAAAATGGGCTTCCTGTTTTTTCCCCACCCTGTGCACAATAATATATACATCATATAACCAAATACAGAAGTATTCATAATCAATATCTCACGCATAATATATAAAATAAATAAACAAACAGAATACAATATCAATCTAAATTATCGTGAACAAGAAAACAACCACCAATATTGTCCAAAATATATACAATATGTATCAGATAAGTACATACATCCTCAAAATATATTAAAAAAGCTACCCCGGCTCGGTCCAACTCCTCCACCTCTGATAAACGCTGTAATCTGGCTTATCTGCTTCTCGGTGCAGCCCTGAGTCGTCAAAAACTCGACTAATGAAGAAGCGGACTGTGCCGGAGTCTAAGCGGGCTATGGTGCAGCCCTGAGTCGTCAAAAACTCGACTAATGAAGAAGCGGACTGTGCCGGAGTCTAAGCGGGCTATGGAGCTGCAGGAGTAGTCTGCGCAACCGTTGCCGAGGTAGTAGCTTGCGGAGCCGCAGCCGAAAGAGATGCATGTAGAGCCGCAGCCGAAGTAGCCTGCCACATCTGTTAAATTTTGTGTGTAATAAACGAGTAAGAACGGTGTATTAGAGTTTAGTCGAATTCGTATCATTATCAGGTTATTGCGAAACCCCAATCTAAGAATACTTAGGGAATTAGGCATTGTTTGGGTATCTAGTTTGGAAAACCGTAGTTTATTTTAATTAGATAGTTTTATGTGAATATGATTAATCAAAGTTAAGTCTACAACCAAATAAGCTCAGGCTACTAATATTGCATATATTACTATCTATAATGTGATATAATATTTTACTATTACATAGTATATGTACCAACATCTCCTTCAACTTCTCGACGGTAGTCTTCAAGGCGGCAACATCATGCTCCAGACATCACTCACGGGGGTAGGGAAAGTAACCGCCGCAGTGGAGGCCAATCTCATATGGGCCCTGCTAGGACCCAGTCCCCGGTCTCTCTCCTAACCTCCGTGGTGCTCTCCGTGTGCAGCGTCTAGGACTGGGGTCAGTACCATCGGATCGGTCTGTCCACTAAAATCGATCCCCGAGGCCTCTGTCTGCTCTACCACCCGCTCCATCACCCACATTAACCATTAAAATATAAGCATATCATTTAAATTTGAACTTTTCAGAACAAAAATTTCATTCGAATTAGAATAAATATTAACACTTACACAATACTCCTGGGTAGCGGTGTCGGAGAATCGAAGCTTGCCCGTGGCGGGATCTGTCGAGGTGCAGTGGACGACAAGATACGCGGTCAGCACGCTTGGTATACCACGCTATGCCAGGGTCTGAGCTCTTTGCAATTCGCCAAAAATTTACATATATCATAAAATAACTCCTAATATTACATTATATCAAAATAGATCTATTGTAATTTACCGATGCCTCCATGGCACGAGTAATGTTCCTCGAGCCACCTGTATAAGTGGGGCGACCCCTATTCGACGACTTCATTTTCTCCTTATTTTGATCAGCTTGTTTCTACACAACACATTCAGATTTAGTATTCTAATTAAGCAACACAAAAATATAAATTATATACTAAACAATGAATTACATTTAAATTACAAACCTGTTTGCGTTAAAAGTCGAAATATTGGCACAAGAGAGGTCATATATCTACGTCAACTCTCGCAAAGACCGGAGTATATAGGAGAGCCGCTCTCTCTGTCTCGGGGGTCGCCATCCATAGAGAATAGCAGTCGATCTTCAGCCTATTCCTATTGTATCGGATCTTTGATTGCACGTTCTTCATCAGGCCGTGGTAAGGAGCGTGAAGATCGAGCACTCTCTCAGGGTGATCAGGGTCGGGTATAGGCCGAAAGTCATAATCCAACTGCAAATACAAAAAAATAATGTATTTAAATTGCAAGTGTTAAATAATAATAAATATATTAGATAAGTCAAATGAAAATATATATTAATACCCGAGCCTGATCCCAGAGGAGGGCAAATGAGCGCCGGTGCTGATCGCCCCACTCAACGTGAAGTGGATATTTCTTTAGGATGCGGCTCTCATCCTACATATAACGGCCGAAACTCTCGGCATAATCGCCAGTATAGCAATAATCGAGGGTAAAGAAGATGGGGAATGGTGTCTCCCCCTAGCTCTATCGGATCTCAGCCTGTGGGACTGATTCGGCCCTCGAGTCCCCCTCTTGGTATGGGGCTGCCCTGCATCTACAAGAAATATCAATACAAGCAATATTAAGACAAAGTGGTATTAAGAAATTAAGGATTAAAGAAAATTGAAGTGTGATATATACCTCCGGCGACAGTAGCACGGGCCTGGGCTCAGACAGCAGCACTAGAGGGACGATAGTTCCTCCGGTGAGGAACACCCGGTGACGCGGACGTGGACGCATCCCCTCCAACTAGAAAATAAACATTGACAATAAAATTACATGAAGTTCATGATTATTCTTAGAGGATATGTAAAATGAACTCCTTTTTTTTATATTTATTCATACTAACCTGCAGACTAAACCAATTCAGGAAGTCCTAGACCAACCAATTCGGAAAGGGAAGTCCTGAGGGCTAATGGGAGAAGGTGCTCCATAATAACATGGTGATTATGACTTTTCAGTCCATCGATCTTGCCTTTCACAATTTTTATCTTCTTACTAAATGATCCTAAGAAACCTGAAGGAATTTTCAAATCATGCAACACCTGCAGAAACCTTTTCTTCTCCGGTTATGACATATGATACACGGAATTGGGAAGTACAAACTTGCCTGTTTTACCCGCTATCGATTTAGGATACAATTTACTTCTAATTTCCCAGTCCTGAAAATCCATCCGAGTACAGAGGTTGTCTTATGATTTTCCGTCTTTATAAAAAAGCAAGTTGAGTACGTACTCGGATACTCCTTTCTCTATGTGCATGACGTCCAGACAATGACGCACTAAATTTGTTGACTAGTACGGAATCTCGTAGAAAATTCTTAACTTATTCCAGTAGGGTGGTTTTACCTATTTTGCCGGATCTATTCCGAAGGTCACATTATTGTAACCATCCAACCGAGCAGTCACGTCCTCTCCGGACAATGAAGCGGGAGGTCCAAGAAGCTCGTGATGACCATTAAAGTGAGCAGCGTCTAATATATAGGGATGGTCTAGTGGCAGGAAACGCCGATGACCGCAATAACAAATTTTCCTGCTAAAATTCAACCACTTCAATATTGTATATTGATGACAATAAGGGCATATTTTGTGACCATATACGGACTAACCTGATAGCATTCCATACACAGTAAAGTCATTAATTGTTCACATTAAATCCGCACGTAGTGTGAAGGTTATATCTATGTTTGCATCGTAAGTCTCTACACCATCAATGAATAAAGATTTTAACTCATCGATCAGAGGTCGGAGATAGACGTCGATATTGTTTTCCGGTGAGTTTGGTCCGTCAATAAGAAAAGGCATCATAAAGTAAGATTGATCCATAACTAACCAAGATGAAAAATTATAAACTATCATTAGAACAGGCCATGTTCTGTGGTTTCTAGCCATATAGTTGAATGGGTAGAAGCCATCACTAGCGAGTCCAAACCCGACATTGTGAGAATCAATACTGAATATTTCATGCCTCCTATCGAAATCCTTCCATACTAGTGAATCTCTTGGATGACTCATTTTTCCATCTTCACCTGTGGTAGCACGGTGATGCCGAATCATTGCCCCGGCTGTTTTCTTGCACCTGAATAGCCTCTGTAGCCTTTGTGTTATGGGAAAGTATTGTGCTATCTTGACAGGTATATCGGGCTTCTTATCAGATTCTTTCGGCATATATCTGGCATCTCCGCATATTGGAAACTCTTTCAAATCTGAATTCTCTTTCCGGTACAACACACAATCTTTAGGACATCCATGAATTTTCTCACACTTCAGACCTAAATTAGACATCATTTTCTGGGTTTCGTACCATCTGTCGGGCACGTTATTTCCCGAGGGTATAGAATCTTTCAGGAACTTCAGAAGTATCGTGAATGAATTGTTGCTCCATCCATTTAGGCACTTAATTTGGAAAAGTCGGACGAACCATGATAGGGTAGAATACTTTGTATTCTCATAAATTGGTCTTCTAGAATCATTCATGAACTTTTCATACTTATCCACACAAGGTCCTCGACCAGAAGGAATGTCATTTTCAGTAAGAATACTATCATCTAGGGCAGCCTATACCATATCGTCCATTCATTCTCCTGTAAAGAGGTTATCGTCTTCTTCTTCTTCTACTGTATTACCGTATTCTCATTCTTCTTCTGCCGCATTACCGTCCTTTTCTTGTCCTTCCCCATGATATAGCAAAGTTGTATAAAGTCAGTAAAATCACGTTTAACGATGTGAAGCTCTACGATTTCTACCTTCTGCCAGAATTTATTCCCACATCCATCGCATGGGCAGAGAATCTTCTCTAACATGATCTTATTATGTGTGCAGTCATTAGAGTTAAGGACTGGATGTACGTGGATTGGCAACAACCTATAATTTAAACATATAAATTGTAGGTTAAGGTGACTATATTGAGAAATCTAAGAATGTGATGGTTACTGACAAAGAAGAAATCCGTAGAGGCAAGTTTGTCGTTGAAAAAAATAAATTATCGATAAACAAAGCTAGATTTGAAAATACCCAAGTATTAGTTGTATTCTGTGTATGTGTGTTTCAATTCATGATTTCGCTTAAGTGTATGGTTGTTAGTGTGTATGTGCTTTGTGTGTGCGTTTGGTGTGTATTCGTGTTGTATGTGTGTGTTTTGGCTATCGGGGGTAAGGCTTCTATCCCATTGAGAATGTATAGAACAGACACTCATTCGCTTGTGCTTTCATCCGTTTCGAGTAAATTTCGGCAGCTCCTCCCCGCTGTTCTCCGAGTACACTGTAATAGAAGAGATAATCATTTCAATGCTGTGAAATAACGTTAAAATGAATTTCTAATCTATCTTTGTACATGGAGAACCAGCGAAAAAGTACCGACGATATAACTCAAAACGAATGCAAACACAAGTGAATGCAGGTGTTTACTTTATACATTCCTAACTTATCCACACTGGACAAATCAATGGGTTATCGTACGATTGAATCTTCTCATCACATAGACTGCACGACGGTTGTTAGTACCGAACTATACCGTCCGATATTTAACAACCTTTGTATAGTTCTATATCACGAGTAATATCGAACGTATGTTAACCGATAGAAAGAGACTAAGTCGCGCTTTGATTTTCATATATATATGAGTATCGATGAGAATATGAAAGTTTTATTTTACCATCGAGTATCATATATTGGTTTTAACTTGAACATTTAACTTGAATAGGTTTTACGTTTACGTTTCGTTTTTAAAGGTTCGAAGATTTTAGTTTAGGATAAATTTTTCTTATGTTTACATTATCATCGATTATCCTACTGAAGGAACTAGTACACCCTAAACCCTAACCCTAATTAACCTAATTAACCCAAATTAAACCTAATCACTACCCTGACTCAAATTATCCCTAATTTACTCAAAATTAACCCAAATTAACCCTAATCATCACCCTAACTCAAATTATCCCTAACTAACCCAAAATTAAGCTAATTAAACCAAATTAATCTTAATCAACACCCTAACACAAATACACTCTATTTTACGTAATTAACCCAAATTAACCCTAACCCAAACCCAAATTAACCTAACCCTAATCATCGCCCAAACCCCAACTCAAATTAACCTAACCCTAATCATCACCCAAATCCCAACCCAAATTAACCCTATTCCAAACCAAAATTAATCCTAATTAATCTAATTAACCCTAATTCTATTCATCACCAACCCTATTTTACCTAATTAACCCAAACTAACCATAACCCTACGTAATTAACCCTAACCCTAAACATCAACCGAACCCTAACGCTACCTAATTAACCATAACCCTAACCCCTAACTAACCGGCCCTAGCTATAACCCTAACCCTAAAATCAACCGAACCCTAACCCTAATTAACCCCCAATCAACCGAACCCTAACCCTAACCCTAAAATCAAGAATAACACAAAAAAAATAATTATAAGTTCAAAATGGAAATTAACTCACCTCAGTACTAGTTTTTTCGGCGGCAAAGAGCTCGATGAGGTGGAGGAGGTCGGGGATGGAGCTCGACGAGATTGTGGCGGCGGCAAAGAAGTCGATGAGCGTATAGTGACGAGACTGTGGTACCAACAACGACAAGAGTATGGTGGCGACGGCGGAAAATTTTGGGGACGAGAATGTGGAGACAAAAGAGTGGAGGAGGCGGGTGATCGATCGCGCGAGAGTTGGTGGGAAAATTTGGTGCAGTAGGAAATTACTGAGCTTTATTTTTTTTATAAATAACCCTTTATTGCCCTTACGGATTAATCCGTAGAGTTTTTTGCGGCTCCGTAAGACCAAATAAAAGATTACATTTTAATATTTTTTAAATTTATTTATACCCTTACGGTGGGCGCCGTATGGGCAAACCATGGACCTACGGATTAGTCCGTAGGGGCAATAAAAAATTGCCCATATGAATTCCTATAACCGGGACACACTACTACAATAAGGGGTTGCCCCTACGGCTACATGAATCTGTGGGGGCAACTTTTTATTGCCTCTACGGATTAATCCGTAGGCCCCCATGGTTGCCCCTATGGTGCCCTACGAATTAAAGTAAAATTATTAAAACGTAATTTGTTATTTGGCCCTACGGATCCGCAAAAAAAGACCATACAGTTTAATCCGTAGGGGCATATATAGGTTATTAATAAAAAAAAATAAAGCACAGAAAACTCCTCGATCGTTCCCAAAATTTCCTCGCTCTCACTCGTCTCCTGTGCGCGCCTCGTCGCCACCGCACTCCCGCACGCGCCTCATCGTCGCCGACATCATCATCGACTTTCTTGTCGATGGTAGGAAGTCTCTCTCTTCGCCGATCTCCCCCTTGCGTCATCGGGATAGAAGAATCTCCGGGTTAAGGTTAGTAAATTTCATTTTTAACATCTAATTATTCATGTATTTGTGTTATTGTTGATTAGTTAGGGTTAGGGTTCATTGTAGGGTTTGCGTTCAGTTCGAGAATAGGGTTAGGGTTAGGGATTAGTTCAGTTCGGTTCAGGTTAGGGTTAGGGTTAATTGGTTAAGGTTATGGTTCAGTTTAGGGTTAGGGTTCGGTTCAGGGTTAGGGGTAGAGGCTAGAGTTAATTTGGGTTAATTAGGTAAAATAGAGTGTATTTGTGTTAGGGTGTTGATTAGGGTTAATTGGTTGAATTAGTGATAATTTGAAGGGTCAGGGTGTTGATTAGGATTAATTTGGGTTAATTAGGTTAATTTGGGTTAATTGGGTTAAGTTTGGATTAATTAGGGATAATTTGTGTTAGAGTGACGATTAGGGTTAATTGGGGTTAATTAGGGTTAGAATTTAGGGTGCACTAGTTTCTTCAGAAGGATACTCAATGATAACGTAAACGTACAATTTTACCGTAAACGCAAGAAAAATTAACCCTAAACTTGAAACTTCGAACCCTTAATAACAAAACATAAACGTAAAACCTATTCATATTAAATGTTCAAGTTAAAACCAATATATGATACTCGATGATAATATAGAACTTTCATATTCTCATCGATACTCATATGTGAAAATCAAAGCGCGACTTAGTCCCCGTTTATCAGTTAACATACGTTCGATGTTCGTCATGATATAGAACTATACGAAGGTTGTTAAATATTGGACGGTATAGTTCAGTACTAACAACCGTCGTGTAGTCTATGTGACGAGAAGATTCAATCATATGATAACCGATAGATTTGTCCAGTGTGGACAAGTTAGAAATGTATAAAGCAAACACCCATATTCACTTGTGTTTTTATTCGTTTCGAGTTATTTCATCGGTACTTTTCCGCTGGTTCCCCATATACAAAGAATGATTATATGTTCATTTCAACGTTGCTTCACAGTTTTGAAATGATTATCTATTCTAATACAGTGTACTCAAAGAACAGCGAGGAGGTGCTACCGAAATTTACTCGAAACGGTTGAAAGCACAAGTGAATGGTGTCTGCTCTATACATTCTTAATGGGATAGAAGCCTTACCCCTGATAGATGAAACACACGAATACAACATGAATACACAACAAACGCACACACAGAGCATACACACTAACAACCCTACACTCAAGCGAAATTATAAATTGAAACACACATATACAAAATACAACTCATACTTAGGTAACCTCAAATCTAATTTTGTTTATCGATAATTTATTTTTTTCAACGACAAACGCACACACAAAGCACATACACGGATTTTCTCCTTTGTCAGTAACTATCATGTTCTAAGGTTTCTCAATATAATTATCATAACCTACAATTTATATGTTATACAGTCTAACATGACCCATAAGTACATCAGAGTTAAGGACTGGATGTATATGGATTAGAAATAACATATGCAACCTAAGTTTGTCGTAGGAGTTGCTGCTTTCATTGAATTTGCACGCACACATAATAAGATCGTGTTAGAGAAGGTTCTCTGCCCGTGCGATAGATGTGGGAATAAGTACTGGCAGAATGTAGAATTCGCAGAACTTCATATCGTTAAACATGGTTTTACTAGACTTTATACAACTTGGCTATATTACGGGAAAGGAGAAGAAAACAGTAATGCGGCAGAAAAAGAAGGAGAAGATGGTAATGCGATAGAAGAAAAAGACAATAACTTCTTTCCAGAAGAAAAAAATGGAGGATATGGTAGAGGCTGCTCTAGGTGAATCTATTCGTACCGAAGATGACATTCCTTTCGGTCAAGGACCGCGTAAGGATAAGTATGAAAAGTTCATGAATGATGCTAGAAAACCAATTTATGAGAATGCAAAGTATTCCGCCCTTTCATGGTTCGTCCAACTTTTTCAGATTAAGTGACTAAATAGATGGAGCAACAAGTCATTCACAATACTTCTGAAGTTCTTGAAAGAATCTATACCCCCGGGAATAACGTCGGCCACAGCTAGTACGGAGCCCAGAAGATGTCTGATTTGGGTCTGAAGTGTGAGAAGATTCAAACATGTCCCAAAAATTGCGTGTTGTACCGGAAAAAGAATTCAGATTTGAAAGAGTCTCCAACATGTAGAGAGGTCAGGTATAAGCCGAAAGATTCTGATAAGAAACCCGATATACCTATCGAGATAGCACAGATACTTTCCTATAACACAGACGCTGCAGAGGCTATTCAAGTGTAAGAAAATAGCCGAGGCAATGATTTGGCATCACCATACTCCTCCAAGTGAAGATGGAAAAATGGGTCATCCAAGAGATTCACCGGCATGGAAAGATTTCGATAGGAGGCACGAAATATTCAGTAGTGATCCTCGCAATGTCAGGCTCAGACTCACTAGTGATGGCTTCTGCCCGTTCAACTATATGGCTGGAAGTCACAGCACATGGCCCGTTATAATGATATTTTATAATCTGTCGCCTTGGTTAGCCATGGATCAATCATACTTTATGATGCCTCTTCTTATCAATGGACCAAACTCACCGGGAAACAATATCGACGTCTATCTCCGACCTCTGATCGATCAGTTAAAATCTTTATTCATTGATGGTGTAGAGACTTACGATGCAAACACAAATACAACATTCATACTACGTGTGACTTTAATGTGGACAATTAATGACTTTCCTGCGTATGGAATGCTATCAGGTTGGTCCGTACATGGTCACAAAGCATGTCTTTATTTCCATCAACATACAATATCGAAATTCTTGAATTTTAGCAGGAAGGTTTGTTAATACGGCCATCGACGTTTCCTTCCTCTAAACCATCCCTACAGGTTAGACGCTGTTCATTTTGATGGTCATCAGGAGCTTCTTGGACCTCCAGCCCCATTGTCCGGAAAGAACATGACTACTCAGTGGGATGGTTATAATAATGTGACCTTCGGAATAGTCCGACAAAACAGGTCAAACCACCATTCTTGAACAAGTTAAGCATTTTCTTCGAGCTTTCGTACTGATCAAAAAATTTAGTGCGTCGTTGTCTGGACGTCATGCGCATAAAGAAGGGAGCATCCTAGCACATACTCAACTTGATTCTTTGTAAAGACGGAAAATCGAAAGACAACCTCCATGCTCGGATTGATCTTCAGGACTAGGAAATTAGAAGTGAATTGCATTCTAAACCGATAGCGGGTAAACCAGGCAAGTTTGTACTTCCCAATTGCACGTATCATATGTCAAAACCGGAGAAGAAAAGATTCCTGCAGGTGTTGCATGATTTGAAAGTTCTCAAAGGTTTCTCATGATCATTTAGCAAGAATATAAAAATTGTGAAAGGCAAGATCGATGGGCTGAAAAGTCATGATCACCGTATTATTATGGAGCACCTTCTCCTATTAGCCCTCAGGACTTCCCTTCCCCAATCGGTTGGTCTAATAATCAATGACCTATGTTGCTTTTGTAGAGAATTATGCGCTAAAACCCTGGATGTTGTGACACTGGAGAAACTAGAAAATTCTATTTCGTTGATACTTTGCAAGTTTGAATGTATTTTCCCACCGTCATTCTTCGATATCATAATACACCTGACGGTTCATCTTGCAACTGAAGCTAAGTTAGCCGGACCGGTACAATATTGATAGATGTATCCCATCAAAAGGTACGTGGAATTTTTAATATTATTGTTGTCCTATATGCCCATATTTATTTATTTAACATTTTTTTTAGATACATCTACACTCTAAAAAAGTATATACGCAATAGAAATCGACCAGCGGGTTCTATCATGCAAGATTATCTTCTAGATGAAGTAACCATATTTTATTCCTACTATCTGGATGAGAATATTGAGACGAAACTTAACCGGCCTCGAAAAATTCAGGACGGGCCATATGGTAAAGCTGATTATAAGAGAGTAGATACTATATTTATCAACAAGATATATCGGTTTATCCTCCTCAATAACACACGTCTTGAAGAAATTAGAGAGTAAGTTTTTTTAGATTAATTGTTATATTTGTGTTTGTGTATATGAAATGATATAATATTAATATCATAATTTATTGTTGAGAACAGAATTCATTTTAACGAGGTACGTGAGGGGCATCCTGATTGGAATGATGAACGATTGGAAAAATATCATCAGGATAATTTTTGCGATTGGATTGCAGATCATTTAAGTTGTTCGAATAACATGTTATTGCTACCAGTCATAATCTAAATTTATATCGTTATGTATTTTTCGTAAAAAAATTTGTTAGATCCACGATCCGAACTTGTCTGCATCATTAGAGAGTGATTCAAGATATTTAGCTCAGTTTCCTAGTATGGAGGTTGCATATTATAAAGGATTTAATGTCCTTGGATACAAATTTGAAGTTAAGAACATAGAAACATCTTGAACCACTCAGAATAGTGGGATTACGACGGTAGGATCGGATGGTGTGATTTATTATGGATACTTAAATTGCATACTTGGCATCCAATATCCCGGACAATCAGAACCATTTTATATATTTCAGTGTACTTAGTACGATACAATAACCGATACGGATAAGTGGAGAAATAATTTCGGGACTTGGAAAGATGAATATGGATTGATGATTGTGAACACACTTCGATTTTACGGTCAGGACTATTCGTTTATCTTTCTGAACCAAGTATTCCAAGTATACTACTCACAGTGTTTGAAATATCCGGGATGGAGTGTCGTATGCCGTTGGAAACCCAGGGATTTTTACGATGTCTCTGAATTCGAGGACAGTGATGAGGACGAAGAAGAGAGAAGACTTAGAGTACTCCAACCGTCTGTTTCAAAAGACGGCTTGTCTTCAGCTGATCATAAAGTTACGTGGGTTAGAAATGATATCGATGATGAAATCCAAGTAGATATGTCTAATGCGTCCACGAAACGAAAAAGGTTATTGGTAATATTATATTATTACTTCACATTTTACGATCTATACATATATAGCATGCATATGTAATGATTGTACTCTTGTCTAGATTTGATGACGATGACGGGAGTAGCGAGGGGCTACAGGAGCACCAGCCGCGGCACTGGCAGAGGCAGAGGCAGAGCGGTTCTGCCGCCCGGAGAGCTGCGTAGGGAGCTTCAGAGGGCCGGTCTTGCACCCCGATCGAAGACCCCTTCGGATGCCTCCTTCCGTATGGACTTTGCCACACCTCCCGATATATTCCACGTATATTCATTTTGAATGTAATATTATAGATATACATGCATATTTATGTTAAAATTACTTATATAGTCAATGTTTGATTGTATAGCTTTTGGTGGTACGTCCACATGAGAGGCAGAGGCCACTCCCGCACCTCCAGGTATGTTTATATATCCTATAGTGCATTCATATTGATTTAGAATGATATATCATAAATATACATACATTCTTTTTGCTCTTACGTACTTAGATAATCATTTTTAATTGTCTATCTGTAGGCGGTGCCTCCACATCTCAAGCAGAGGCCACCACTGCACCTGCGGGTATGTTTATATATCCTATAATGTATGTGTACCGATTTAGAATGTTATATTATTCATATAAACATTTTTTTGCAATTACTAGTATAGTCAATGTTTGATTGTCTAATTATAGGTGGTGCGTCCACGTCTGGTGCAGGGGCCACTCCTGCCGTTTCCATACCCTCCGCTCAGTCTGCAGATTAGTATGAATAAATATAAAATATTTTTTTCATTTTACATATCCTATAAGAATAAACAATTATTTCATGTAATTTTATCGATATTTATTTTCTAGTTGGAAGGGATACGTCCACGACCGGGTCACAGGCTGTTCCTCACCGGAGGAACTATCGTCCCGCTCGTACTGCTTCCCGGGCCCAAGCTCGTGCTTCTGTAGTCGGAGGTATATATCACACTTCAATTTTCGTTAAACTTTAATTTCTTAATACCACATTATCTTAATATTGATTTTCTTGATATTTCTTGTAGATGCAGGGCAGCCCCATCCCGATAGAGGGACTCGAGACCCGAATCAGTCCCACAGGCTGAGACCCGACAGAGCTAGGGGAGGCAGCATTCCCCATCTTCTTTACCCCCGATTATCGCTATAACGGCGATTATGCCGAGAGCTTCGGCCGGTATATGAAGGATGAGAGCCGCCTCGTGAAGAAGTATCCACTTCACGTTGAGTGGGGTGATCAGCACCGGCGCTCATTTGCCCTCTTCTGAGATCAGGCTCGAGTATTTATATATATTTTCATTTGACTTATCCAATATATTTATTATTATTTAACACTTGCAATTTAATAACATTGTTTTTTTGTATTTTCAGTTGGATTACGACTTTCAGCCTGCACCCGACCCTGATCACCCTGAGAGACTGCTCGATCTTCAAGCTCTGTACTATGGCCTGATGAAGAACATGCAATCAAAGGTCCGATATAATAGGAACGAGCTGAAGATCGACTACTATTCCCTGTGGATGGCGACCCCCGAGGTAGAGAGATCGGCTCTCCTACATACTCCGACCTTTGCGAGAGTCGACGTAGATACATGGCCTCCCTTGTGCTAATATTTCGACTCTCAGCGCAAACATGTTTGTAATTTAAATTTAATTCTTTGTTTAGTATATAATTTATTTTTTTGTGTTGCTTAATTAGAAAACTAAATTTGAAGGTGTTGTGCAAAAACAAGCCGATCAAAATAAAGAGAATAGGAAATCGGCGAAGAGAGGTAACCCCACTTATACAGGTTGGTCGAGAAATATTACTCGTGTCATGGAGGCATCGGTAAATTACAATAGATCTACTCTGATATAATGTAATATTAAGAGTTATTTTATAATATATGTAATTTTTTTGCGAATTGCAGAGAGCCCATACCATGGCGCAGGGTGCTACACCGAGCGTGCTGACCGCGTATCTTACCGTCCACGGAACCTCGACAGATCCCGCCACGGGCAAGCTTCAATTCCCCGATATTGCTACTCAGGAGTATTGCATAAGTGTTAATATTTATTCTAACAGGTTTGAAATTTTTGTTTTGAAAAGTTTAAATTTAAATGATATACTTATATTTTAATGGTTAATATGGGTGTAGGAGCGGGTGGTGGAGCAGGAGGAGGCATCGGGGATCGATTTTACTGGACAGAACGATCCGATACTGCTGACCCCAGTTCTAGACGCCGCATATGGAGGGCACTACGGAGGTTGGGAGAGAGGCCGGGGACTGGGTCCTAGCAGGGCCCATATGAGGTTGGACTCCACTCCGGCGGTTACTTTCCCTACCCCCCGTGAGCCACGTCTAGAGCATGATATTGCTGTCTTGAAGGCCACCGTCGAGGAGTTGAAAGAGATGTTGGTACGTATACTACTTAATAGTAAAATATTATATCACATTATAGATAGTAACATATGCAATATTAGTATCCTGAGCTTATTTGGTTGTAGACTTAGGTTTGATTAATCATACTTACATAAAATGTCTAATTAAAATAAACTGCGGTTTTCCAAACTAGATATCCAAACGAGGTCTAAGTCTTTAAGTATTCTTAGATTGAGGTTTCGCAATAACCTGATAATGATACGAATTCGACTAAAATTTAATACACAGTTCTTACTCGTTTATTACAGACAAAATTGAACAGATGCGACAGGTTGCTTCGGCTGCGGCTGTAATACCCCAGGTATTATTCGGCATACCCATTTATACCAGATAAGCATGGGGACCCACTATAAAACAATGTGGAATTTTCGGAATACATTCCGAAAGAGGACAGATCTGTACTATAAATGGAATGATACCACTCTTTAATACAGAGGCGCTTTTTAAATGAACTGGCACTACAAGAGTTTGAGAACTCCGTAGTTAAACGTGCTCGAGCCAGGGAAGTCCTGGAATGGGTGACTTCCTCGGAAGTGGCCCCTGGTCGGGTCCAGTTCATCCCGAAGGACAAAATCGTGCGGTTTCGGCCAGAGCGGACAATACTCTCTGTATTGGGGGTGGGTCGTGACAAATTGGTATCAGAGCTGGTTCCTCAATGGTAGGTCTGTGGTTCAAGAACGAACCATTGTTCTAAGTGGGGGAAAATGTAATACCACAGGTATTATCCGGTATACCCATTTATACTAGATAAGCATAGGCACCCACTATAAAATAATGGGGAATGTTTGGAATACATTCCGAAATAGGACAGATCTGTACTATAAATTGAATGATACCACTCTTTAATATAGAGTCGCTTTTTAAGTGAACTGACACTACAGGAGTTTGAGAACTCCGTAGTTAAGCGTGCTCGGACCAGGGAGGTCCTGGGATGGGTGACCTCCTGGGAAGTGGCCCCTGGTCGGGTCCAGTTTGTCCTGAAGGACAAAACCGTGCGACTTCGGCCAGAGTGGACAATACTCTCTGTATTGGGGGTGGATCGTGACAGCGGCTCTACATGCATCTCCTTCGACTGCGGCTCCGCAAGCCACTACCTCGGCTGTGGTTGCGCAGACCACTCGTGCAGCTCCATAGCCCGCTCAGACTCCCACACAGTCCGCTCCTTCATTGATCGAGTTTTTGACGACTCAGGGCTGCACCGAGGAGCAGATGCGTCAAATTACGACGTTTATGAGAAGTGGAGGAGCTGGACCGAGCTAGGATAGCTTTTTTTTATATATATTTTAATCATGTGTGTACTTATATGATATATATTGTATATATTTTGGACGATATTGGTGTTGTTTGTGTGTTCACGATGATTTAGATTGATATTGTATTTTGTTTGTTTATTTCTTTTATATATTATGCGTGAGATGTTATGAATACTGTGTTATTTGGTTATATGATGTATATATTATTGTGCACAGGACGAGGAAAAAACATGAAGCCCTTTTTATAAAAAAAAACCCTGATATGTTGTCCCTACAGATTAATCCGTAAGGCCATCTGTTACTCCGTAGGTCCAAAGTTTGCCCCTACACAGTTAGCCATATGGGCAAAATATCATGATACATGATATTTTGCACTTATGGACTCAGTAACAGGCGTTAAACTTGCCCCTACGCATGTATCCGTAGGGGCTTCTATCTGGATCTACGGAGAACACCATAGGGGCATGTTTAGGCCCTACGAAGATATCCGTAGGGACAAATATTTATTTTTATAAACCAATAAATTGTCCATATGGACTTACGCATATATCCGTAGGGGTTTCTATCTGGACATACAAATAACTCCGTAGGGGCATATTAAGACCCTACGACTTTATCTGTAGGGGCAAGTATTTTATTTTTTAAACCAATAAATTAAATAAATATTTTGTCTCTACGGCTTACACCGTAGAGAAATATGTCCCTGCGGAGTAACGCGTAGGGTCAATTATTTCTCTGTAGGGGTATGTTCAGGGCGAATACTTGCACATGCGGCCTTTGCACCTACGGTGTATTTTTGTGCCACTACGAATATATCCGGAGGGGCAATGCTTTTGCCCTATGGATAAAGTCATAGGGGCAATTCCTTATTGTAGTAGAGCGCGTTAGGCGTGGAGGGTTAAATTTTAGTTTATTGCAAACGGATGGGATCATGCATAAGGATAAGGTATTTTAAGATATAAAGTCAAATGCTCAATCACGACATTTTTTTTATTATTTATCATGTGCATGCATTACAGGATGCGTTTTTTAATAAATCTTTTCAGGCTGCAATTAATTTACTGATTATCTTATAGCTAGTCATGTAGACGTGACTTTTAATTCAAGTGGGTCCCATACACCATGTGGGTAAATCAGAAAAATATGATTAAAATGAACAATCAAATTAGTAAATAAGTTTTTCTTAATTGCCAATGTGGTTAACCAAAAGATACAAGATGTTTTAACTTGCAGAAGCTGATATATATATTAGCGACTCAACTGATACTTAGATTTCTTCCCCCTTGTGCTTAATAACAAAAGCACCATATTTTCCTAGGGATTTGGATCTCCCTTACTTGGGAGAGTAAATATTCTCACAACATTTTTAGTAATATGTATGGAAACTTGTTAATCGTAATACTCATTTCATATAATGTACGTGGTTTTCAGTGGTAACTGATGATCATGATGTTTACATGCATAGTAGAAATTTACTCTTTGATACTTTCATTTTATTATTTTAATTAAAATAGGGATTAAATCTTGACCGTCTGATGAAGAAAAACCGGTTGAGCCGGTTACGTTAGCGCACAGTGTATATGGTCTCCATCACATCAACTGCTAAAAAACAGTCCCATACTCCTCTCTCTCTTTATCTGAATATTAATAATAAACTGGGTCCCCTCACTCGAGCTCATTTAATCCTCCTCTTAAAAAATAAAATAATCATTTAATCCCCTTGTCCCCTTTCCAGTAAATCTATCCAGGCCGTGCATGGATGGGATTGGCAGGCTCTCGATCGAATGAACTCAAACTCGCTAATATGGATAGATAAACTTGAATCCAAGCGGTTCGGACAGGTTCCGGCTTTTGGTTTGGGTTTGGGTTTAATTACTTCGGACGGATGAAATGCGGTTTCGGATACCCATGAGTTTAACATATTGAATTTGACGTTTAATATGTATAAAGTAAAGCGATGAACCATATAACCCTGGTTTTATTTCATCTCTTCGTCCGGAAACCATGATTTTTCTATCATCTTTTGATTTTAAAAGTTGAAACTGTCCCTTTCTCCATCAAATCCTATGATCAAGCACTAAAAAGATTCCCTGTTTAATTTCGGAAGTTGAAAAATTGGGAGAAGATTAGAAACGGCAAAAACTGAAAATAGGGTTTAAATAACTTATATAAGTTTATGCTTTTAATCTTAGCCGTAAAATTATATCTATCAACGATTCAAATGTATATTGAACAAACGGGTTCGGCTCGGTTGAAGGCCGGTAAGGATTGCAGGATCATGCAAACTATAAATAGTTTAAAACCCGTCCTATTGAAACACGGAAGGGTTCGAGTTTTTAACCAATCAACTTCGGCTAGATTCAGAGCGGTCATTCTTTCCGGAAAAAAAACGGACGGATTCGGACTGGTAATGGGTCCAAACCAACCCGGACGACACCCCTATGACACCGCCTCTCCTAAATCCCCCCTCCCCTTCCTCCAACACCATCGGACTACGAGTGCAGCAAAATATTTATTGTGAAGCCGAAGCACTGCCTTTGTATCATTCAATCATCACAGATCAGATCTCGGCACCCCCACATCAATTTCCCCATTGAAGTGATCACGACAGGCAAGAAGTTCGCCAGCGTATGATACCCATCATTTTACATTAATCTTTCCCATAATTATTCTTGTGGTGGCAAGGTTGCCTCTTTGTGCATTCAGACGGAGCTGCATATTGTTGTTATCGTTGTTAATGTTAATTTGCATTAATAATCCTTTCTCTCATCCATTAAACATTCTCTTTCATACTCCAAAATCTAAAAGTAGACATGTCTTATTAAGTTATACATAATCTCATATATGTTTGTTATTTTGTATAACACATAAATTTCTCAATTCTAATATTACTAGTAACCTTATTCATTTAATTTAAATTTAGAAAAACTACAGATATCTTTAGAAATTTACATATAATGTCCGGAATAAATTTTTACCTACGTGTTCAAAATATAACCACAATACCATCTGCACTGGGACGTGGTGCGTTACATTTTATGGTGTCCCATGCAGGTCTCTTAGTAGGTCTGTGGTTCGAGAATGAACCATTGTTTAAAGATGGGGAGAATGTCGGGACGCGGTTCTTGTTCATGAGACAAACTGCTACACGGAACAAAGTGCCACGCCGATTGTCATGCCAAGGAGGCGGAGGGCTACCTCTTGAATCAGCGGGGACCACCTCGAGTCCGTAGGACCCATTGTAGAAAAATGGGTCTACAATGGGGGAATATTCGAAACACATTTCGAAAGAGAAACGAACAACATTATAAATGTAATAATAGCACTCTCAATTGTAGAGACGCCCTTTAAGTGAATCGGCTGTACATGAGCCTGAGAACTTCGTAATTAAGCGTGCTCGGGCCAGGGAACTTTTGGGATGGGTGGCCTCCTGGGAAGTGGCCCTTGGTCGGGTCCGGTTTCGGCCAGAACGGATAATACTATTTGTACTGTGATGTTGGGGTGTTATTAAGCAGTTCATTGATGGCTAAATTGAACTAATTTTCCAAGTTTTATTTGAGATATGGCTAAAATTGTGTGTAAATACCCAAGATTTCACAGTTTTGACATATAAATACCTAAGTTTCCGTGAGTAGCATATAAATACCCTCGATTGCAAATAACTATCTTGTGTGATATATGAATATGGTTTGACGGATATTTTGCCATTATTGTTAGTTTGGTTTAAAAATTTGCATCGGTCAAAGAGCAATATTTTAAAATATGTTGCGAAATTATTTAAAACACAAGCAATACATGCATATAGAGTAGGGTATTACTATACAAATACAGTAATAGCATGCCAAAAGAAAACAAGAGCCTTTAATTTAATGTACATAGAAGGTAAGGGCCCATAGGTTATCTCTAATCATTATATCTCTAAGGCTAGTCTACACATAGAGCCTCTGATCTTTAAAGATGCCGGCCAAGCATGAATTAAGGGTCAACATCAAATTAATTCATAGTGCCTCTAATCTGTAAAGATGCCAGCCAAGCATGGATTAAGGGTCAACATCAAATTAATTCATAGGGGCGCAATGGAGACTTTCCGAACAAAGTATGTGATAAGACTCATGAACGGTCCTCAGATTATAACACGTAACAGATGGCGTGTCGTCCACGTAAACCCACTGGCTCCTGAGGCTGCGGAGATGGAATCAACGTGGCATTCCGGGGACTTTCCTCGGGGCCTCGTCTCCGGGCTTATGCCCCCACCTCTCGCCCCCGAGCCATCCAGCAGCCGAATTTATATCCCCTTCTCTCGTCACCGAGCTGTTACGAGGACTGAGCTTCCTCGGCCTCTCGGCTCGTCTCCGAGCCACCCGAAGAGTTGAGCTTCCTTGGCTTTCCCGGTCAACCGAGAGCACGAAGCCTAAGCGTCCCCATAACAGCTCCATGTATCTCGCCAAAGCAAGATATCCGCCGCCTCACGTTCTGCGTCCCGCGTGGGCGCGTTCCCCTATTAATTAACGGATCCCTCCATCAACGCAGGCGTAACGAGAGAGCGTAACCGACAACGAGGATCTCGTACCGACACGCTCCATGTGACCACTATATAAACCCATCTTTTCAGATGACTCAGGTAACTTGAACTTATTCTAATACTCCGCTGCTATGCCTTTATACTTGGGTACTAACTTGATCGTCGGAGGGTCCGACGGTGGTGTCCGGGCTTATGTACTCGTCTCAGGGCTTACATCCCCACCTCTCGCCCCAAGCAGCCGAATTTATGTCACGGCCCGCTTCCCAGTATACGGCGAAGGGGACATGACCGGTCCGCTATGTATTTACTCTGAAATAAATACGCTAAGCATATCTAAGCAATATAAAAGTAAATGCACAAGAGACAAGATATAAAATAATAGCAACTTTATTTATTAATATTTTTTTGTATAATACATGAAAAAGAAATACAACTGAAATAAAAGCAATGCCTAAACAATGGCATGACAGGAAAATATACTGAATAGAAAATGTACAATATTTAGAGCTCAGGGTCTTCGCTGTACTGATACAAGTCTTCTGCAGTTGGCTCGATCTCTAACGGTTCCAAATCACCTGACGACATTAAAAAAAAAAGAAATAGAATGTTGTCAGCGAACAGGTCGCTCGGTAAATCCAAAAAATAAGAGATATAGAATTGACAGAGAGTAAGAGAGAGAGAGTGAGAGTAGCTTTTATAGTTGTATTATATTGTTATATTGTTGTATTTAGTGTTAACGTTGTTATTTGTAGGTTGGTATAGAAGGATGCCAGTGTATACGAGAGGAATCTCACTTGCTCCGGAGACTAAGGTATCAGGAATTCAAGAAACCGTTTATACCACGGTACAACAGCAACTGGAATAATGTTGGGTGTCTTAATCTTACCGTCTCGTGCCACTTTTAACACCTTTCGTATCAATCTACCCCTTAAACCCCGTAGTGTTTTACTTGTATTGTTTTGTGTTGTAAATTGTATTGAGTGTATAATTGAAAGACTGACCGAAACCATGATATCAGTAAATAGATGTAACTATGGAATCATGTAAATGGAATAACTAGAGAACCATGTAAACTGGATGATCATGTAAATGAAATGTATATCCATAGTTCAGTTCAGTCAAGTTGTAGATTGAATATCTGGAATAGTGGATTCATGAATTCATGCTGAATTGTAATATTGTAATTTGTAGATTGTAGATTTTACTTGTAATCTCCTCTTCACCGCCAATTGTGGCCAGGTAAGTACAAGTGAAGAAAGGAGAGATCCGCTCACGAATCACCGTGAGACGGGCCTTTTAAAGTTGCCTTTCTCACTTACCTAGCCTAGACACCACAAAGTCAGGTTTAGATAAATGAATGATATCGACAAATTATCCTAGTTTCATAATAAGTGGTATTTATTTAAAAAGTGTATCAAAGCTAAATTTTTTAGAATTAGTTTTTATTAAGTATATGGTGTTTAATTGAAAATGTTTGTTTTCTCATATTCTAAGTTTTCGATGGTATCATGTTAGGTTGTATGTAAGTGTGTGAGGAGGTAGGTCGTTACCTCGTGATCTACTTTAAATGTATATCAAGTTTGATAGAGTTAAATGAAGGATTGAAACAATGTGGTATTTAAGTGAAAAATACGATAAGTTGACATAGCTATCATTTCATATGATGAAATTTGTTCAAATTGTTTGATTAGTGTTTAATAGTCAACATGAAAAAGTTTAAGTATGATTGTATTAGTGATAAGTGAAATTTTATAGAAAACCGAATCGGAAATCGGATTTGTTCCGATTCTATTAGGTTTTGTAATTTCGTATTTTGAGAATGGAAAAGAGAGATAGAAAGGGACTTATGGGTTTCGATCAAAGATAAGAGGAAGGTGGATCAGGAGGAGTCGCCGGTGCGTCGTTTCGTCTCCGGGAGTTCCTACGTTCGTTGCCGAAAATTTCGCCGATGAATTCGCTGGAGCTTTACCTTTCGCTCAATTCGATTGCACATAAGAGTTCTTGAGAATTTTAGAGAGTTGGCTCAGAGTTTGGGATGAGAGTGTAGAGCCTAGGGGTGATATTTATATGGTTAGGCTAGGGTTAGGGTAGGTGAAAAGTTAAAATGAAAAAATGTGATAAAATGCAATAAAAATATATTAAAAGTTGAGTAATTGGGGTTTTAAAAGATTTCTCGAAATGGTCTGAGGCTAAAATTTTGCAGGTGTACAGGGGAGACCAAAAGACATATTTTTTGTGTTGGGGTCGTTGCCGGAATCGTCCGACTCAGTCGCGTCTCGGCTGTGACTCGGTCTACGGCCGAGTTGGCCTGGTTTGCCAGCCGAGTTGGCCGATTCTGGCCGAGTCAGGAGGCCGGAATCCTCCCCTGACGACTGGTGATCCCTCTGGTACAGTTACATTTTTGGGTATAGTGAGGTTTTTGTGAGATATGCACGTATAAACCCTTAGTATTCTAAAGGTTTTAAAAAAATCAATATTAAAAATAATGTGGGGTATGAGATTTGAACTCTGGTGGCTTGGTTCAGCAGTGCAAGGCATTACCAATGAGCTACAAACTCCTTCTTGTAATTACGGAGCTAAATAGTTACTTAAAGTAATAACAGTAAATGTAAATACCCCAAGTATACATTAATTTTAAAGCAAATTTTTGTACACTAAAAATTGAGTTGTTACATTCTTTTAACCTGTAATTAAAAAGCAAGATAATTACTTATATCTTGTGCTCAGGCTAAAATACCCCTTAAGGATTAATAAAAAAATATTTGAAAAATTTGTATAGGAAAATTTGGGTTGTTACATTCTACCCTCATTATAAAAATTTCATTCTCGAAGTTTGTAAAAGGAAAGTATAACAGATCCAAGGAAAGTTCGGTGCTGGTGTACTGACAGTATGTGAAAAATCACAAGGTGGTGCAAGGGTTTTAAAATATGAAGTATGTGTGAAGAAATGAAAGAATACGAAGGTTTTGGTAAGAGGTGAAGGAATTTTAGGTTAGGATAGATTCAAAGTATATGATGAAAGATAAGATTCAAGGATCATGCTTGTAAAGAATGTTTTAGTTGTTGGTTCTTGTGTTATATTGCTTAGGTTGTTCACGCAGAACAGAACTGCATCATAGAGTTCATACAGCTCAGACCTGCATGGGCCACCAACAAAACCTGTCATGCCCCGCTTCTCAGTATACGGCGAAGGGGACGCGACCGGTCCACTACGTATTTACTCTGAATTATATATTGCTAAGCGTATCTAAGCAATATAAAAGTAAATACACAAGAGACAAGATATAAAATAACAGCAACTTTATTTATTTACATTCTTTTGTACAATACATGAAAAGGAAATACAACTGAAATAAAAGCAATGCCTAAACAATGGCATGACAGGAAAAGATACTGAATAGAAAATATACAATGTCTAGAGCTCAGGGTCTTCGTTGTACTGATCCAAGTTTTCTGCAGTTGGCTCGATCTCTGAAGGTTCCAAATCACCTGACGGCATTCAAAGAAGAAAGAAATAGAATGTCGTTAGCGAACAGGTCGCTCGGTAAGTCCCAAAGATAAGAGGAGATATAGAATAGACAGAGAGTAAGAGAGAGAGAGAGAGAGAGTAGCTTTTACAGTTGTATTATATTATTATATTGTTGTATTTAGTGTTAACGCTGTTATTTGTAGGTTGATACAGAAGGATGCCAGTGTATACGAGAGGAGTCTCACTTGCCCCGGAGACTAAGGTATCAGGAACTCAAAGAACCGTTTATGCCACGGTACAACAGGAACTGAATTCATATTAGGTGTCTTAATCTTACCATCTCGTTCCACTTTTAACACCTTCCGTACCAATCTACCCCTTAAACCCCTAGTGTTTTACTTGTATTGTTTTGTACTGTAAATTGTATTGAGTGTATAATTAAAAGACTGACCGAAACCATGATATCAGTAAACCGATGTAACCGTGGAATTATGTAAATGGAATAACTGGAGAACCATGTAAACTGGATGATCATGTAAATGAAATGTATATCCATGGTTCGGTTCAGTCAAGTTGTAGATTGAATATCTGGATTCATGGATTCATGTTGAATTGTAATATTGTAATTTGTAGATTGTAGATTTTACTTGAATCATATTCAAGTCAGATTATACAGAGACTCAAAATGAGTCAGACAATTAGCAAAGTATATTGAAGTCCTGATTGTTTTTATTAATTTGTCTACCATAGATAGGCAAGCACCCAATTCTCCGTCTCCCTGGGGCTCAAGAGATTAGTTCTGGTTAAACCTATGTTTACTAGGGTCCTCAGGGTAATTTATAGAACTTGAGAGGGTTTTATGTACAAATACTTTTATATACTTTTCAAAATACACCTCAAATATTTATTATTCGTTTTTAGGGTTGTAATGAATGTGGATTGTATATTGTGATATTTCTAGTGAAAATATCCTAGTTTCATAAGTAAATGTATTTATCTGTAATATTGATTTATTTGGAATTCATGGTATTTTAGTGTAAAATTTATTCTTGTGATTTTTTTAGAAAAAGTGGAATATTTATATCATAACAAAATAGGTATTTTAATGATAAATATACATATATTTATACAAAAATAATTTTAATATATTTATTATATTCTAAAAATCTTATTTTCTTAAGATGTCGTACTTTAAATCTTTCGAGACCGAATACTCCTTGCGGAGTTCTGAATCTCACACTACTAAGCCCGAGGATGTGCAATAACCCACACCATTCCGAACGGGTTCCTTAAAATGGGTTGTAGCGGCGCTTTACAAAGATTGTAAAATACTAAATTCTTTAGAAAATGGTTTTATGAAGTAAATGGAATTTATATGTAAAGATATAAATTTTCCCGTATTCTAGGTTCTACGGTCTCCTAAGTCAACTAGACCGTTCCTAAATGGTCTAAAACGATAAGTTGTAAGATGCCTCAAATCGCCTCTTCACCGCCAATTGTGGCCAAGTAAGTACAAGTGAAGAAAGGAGGGATCCGCTCATGAATCACCGTGAGACGGGCCTTTTAAAGTTACCTTTCACACTTGCCTAGCCTAGACACCACAAAATCAGATTTAGATAAACGACTGATGTCTACAACTTATCCTAATTTCATAATAAGTGGTATTTATTTAAAAAGTGCATCAAAGCTAAATCTTTTAGAATTAGTTTTATTAAGTATATGGTATTTAAATGAAAATGTTTGTTTTCTCGTATTCTAAGTTTTCGATGGTATCGTGTTAAGTTGTATGTAAGTGTATGAGGAGGTAGGTCGTTAACTCGTGATCTACTTTAAATGTATATCAAGTTTGATGGAGTTAAATGAAGGATTGAAACAATGTGGTATTTAAGTGAAAAATACGATAAATTGAGATAGCTATCATTTCATATGATGAAACTTGTTCAAATTGTTTGATTAGTGTTTAATAGTCAACATGAGAAAGTTTAAGTATGATTGTATTAGTGATAAGTGAAATTTTATAGAAAACCGAATCGAAAATCGGATTTTTTTCGATTCCGTTGGGTTTTGTAATTTCGTATTTTGAGAATGGAAAAGAGAGATAGAAAGGGACTTACGGGTTGATCAAAGATAAGAGGAAGGTGGATCGGAAGAAGTCGCCGGTGCGTCGTTTCGTCTCCGAGAGTTCCTACGTTCGTTACCGGAAATTTCGCCGACGAATTCGCCGGAGCTTCACCTTTCGCTCAATTCGATTGCACACAAGAGTTTTTGAGAATTTTAAAGAGTTGGCTCAGAGTTTGGGGTGAGAGGGTAGAGGGTAGGGGTGATATTTATAGGGTTAGGGTAGGTGAAAAGTTAAAATGAAAAAATGTGATAAAATATAATAAAAATGTATTAAAAGTGGAGTAATTGGGGGTTTTAAAAGAGTTCTGGAAATGGTCTGAGGTTAAAATTTTTGCAGGTGTACAGGGGAGACCAAAAGGCACATTTTTTATGTTGGGGTCGTCGCCGGAATCGGCCGACTCGGTCGCGACTCGGCCATGACTCGGTCTACGGCCGAGTTGGCCTGGTTTGCTGGCCGAGTTGGCCAATTCCGGCCGAGTCAGGCGGTTGAAATCCTCCCCCGACGACTGGTGATCCCTCTGGTACAGTTACATTTTTGGGTGCAGTGGGGTTTTTGTGAGATATGCACGTGTAATCCCTTGATATTCTAAAGGTTTTAAAAAAAATCAATATTAAAAATAATGTGGGGTATGAGATTTGAATTCTGGTGGCTTGGTTCAGTAGTGCAAGATATTACCAATGAGGTACAACCTCCTTCTTTTAATTATGGAGCCAAATAGTTACTTAAAATAATAACAGTAAATGTAAATACCCCAAGTATACATTAATTTTAAAGCAAATTTTTGTACACTAAAAATGGAGTTGTTACATTCATTTAACTTGTAATTAAAAAGCAAGATACTTACTTATATTTTGTGCTCAGGCTAAAATACCCCTTAAGGATTAATAAAAAAATATTTGAAAAATTTGTATAGGAAAATTAGGGTTGTTACAATTTATATTTCCCTTCTCTCGTCACCGAGCTGTTGCGAGGACTGAGCTTCCTCGGCCTCTCGGCTCGTTTCTGAGCTACCCGAAGAGTTGAGCTTCCTCATCCTCCCTGGTCAACCGAGAGTACGAAGCCTAAGCGCCCCCGTAACGGCTCCGTGTATCTCGCCAAAGCAAGATATTCACCGCCTCATACTTTGCGTCTCGCGTGGGCGCGTTCCCCTATTAATGAACGGATCCCTCCATCAATACAGGCGTAACGAGAGAGCGTAACTGACGATGAGGATCTTGTACCGGCTCGCTCCATGTGAGCAGTATATAAACCCATCTTTTCAGACGACTCAGGTGACTTGAACTTATTCTAATACTCCGCTACTATGCCATTATACTTCGGTACTAACTTGATCGTCGGAGGGTCCTACGGTTGTTTTCCACTCGGGACTTCCCTTGCAGGTAGCTTGGCGTCGTCAGCATCCAGCAATACATTGAGATCCTCACAACTATTCTCATACCCAATCTTTACCGTCTAAAACCGCTTGCAGCCAAATCGACGGAGGACAGCAACCGAGGGAGATTTCCTCCTCCATCAGTTAGCGTCGTCTGTTGGAAATCAGGCTAGAAGTTTCTCCACTTGTGAATTTGATCTTCCGCTCTCGATCCGATGTCGAGAGACAACCGTGACTATCCCAATGTGAGCCGCTCTACCCACTATAACAAAGGCGGGAGCGGTTCTACTCCCCCTCCTAACATCATCAACACCTTATCCGCTTGGATCGACAGAATCACAGCGATGGTGGATGCGCTCATCCGCATTCAATCGGTAGGCCCTACTCGCCAGACCGCATGTTATGCCCCGCTTCCCAATGTATGGGGAGGGGACGCGGCGATGCCTGCTACGTATTTACTCAGAAGTAAACACGCTATGTGTAACTAAGCAATATAAAGTAAAATATACACAAGAGACCTGAATGTAAATGAACATCAATTTTTATTTATTTAACATTTCATTACAAATACAACTGAAAATGTAAATACAGAAATAGAAAGCAAAGCCTAAACAATGGTATGAATAGAAAAGAAATATGTACAAGTGATTACAGCTCGTGGTTTTCAATGAAATGCTCCAAGTCTTCTGAAATAGGCTCGGTCTCTACTGAGTCGGATCCTCCTGATAACATTCTAAAGAAGAAGAGAAATAGAAATGTCATCAACGAACAATCGCTCCGTAAGTCACAAAGAAAGAGAGAAGTAGAATAGAAAGAAAAGAGAATATAACTGTATAATGTTTGATTGTTATGTTAAAGCAGTTGTTTGTAGCTTGGTACAGAGTATGCCAGTGTATACGAGAGGAGTCCAACTTACACCGTGGACTTTGGTAACCCGTAGTACAAAGCTCCGTCGATAAAACCACAGAACAACGACATGGATGTATAGTCACGTCTTTTAGTGACTGATTGCATGTTTTTGACGTGTCGTGTATTTGAAGTTCTAAAGTTAACTGCAATGAGTACGGGTCGATCCACAGGGAGACGGAGCATTTTTACGTTGTTGTTTTCACGAGTTAATGTGCGAGGTGAATTGTTCGTATCTATCCTATGTGTATATATGCAACGTATAAGTTTGTTAGGAAAATATAGGTTAATGTAAGTTAAACAAATCCGTATTCAAGTCCTTTAAACCGAACTCAACAAATGAAGTTAGAGCATTCGGTAACAACGTGGATTAGGGTGCTTAAGCACTTATTGACCCCTGTCCGTCCGTTCTTGTCCTTACTTTCGCCTCCGGCCAAACCGAACACAACCGGCCGCGGTTAGGAATCACTGGTACTTTTGTAGGGTAGGGTGCCTAATGGAGCGCTTGCGTAAGGTTTGGGCGGAGTTTCAATTGGAAAATACGGGAAAAGGATATGAGAAATGAAACCTTAACTTAAAATGTCGTATTCTTTTCCTAACAACACATATTCACAAACATTACAACAACAAACCAAAAAGAGCAAATAAAAGAACAAAGAAAAGAGAACATTACAAGTAAGTAAATGCATGTAATTTAAATTGCAAGTAAGTAAAGAGCATGTAATAAAGAGCAAGAAATGAAAAGAGCAAGAATTAAAACAGCAAGTAAGTAAAGAAAGATAGAAACACTAAGACCCCAAGTGTGCAAATGAAATCTTTATCATGTCCAAGATACGACCTTGAGATTAATAACCAACTCTTAAACTTGCATGCTCATTGAAGAGGTTGCAAGATCAAGAGGAGGCAAGGAACACAAGGGATACAAAGCTATGTACAAGAGAATAAAAAGAAAACAAAAGAGGCTTGGTGTAAAGAATGAGAAAAATGCAAGACAATCAAAGACCAAGAATGGCCCCCCTCCTTTTCTCACTCATCTGCCTTATATAGGCACAAAAGGAAAATAAACAAACAATAAAAACATGATGACAAGGCAGCAAGGGAGGGACCACAGAAGACTGAGGGCATTTAGAGGCAGGGGGCCGGCCTGCTTGGTTCTTGGAGGAATGTGGCCAGCCACTTTTTTGAGTCTTGGGGTCGTATTGGAAGTTTAGTCTTGTGTGGTCCCATATATCACATTGGTGCTGCAAGATTTCTCTAATTTAACCTGGTCTGCACTCTGTGATTTGGAGGGAAACTTGATGCAACATATCACACATAATCTTTAGCATTCAATGCACATTTAATGCACATCACTTCTCATGCCCACTTGCCTTGCATCATGGCAGCCCTAACCCAAGTCCAAGCATCCAAGAGTTGTGTTCACACATGCCATGTGTTGGACCAAAATGTGTACACTTTATTTGTTTGCAAAATAACTCTTGGATATCGATCGGTTTCCAATTCTGGATGCAGTGTCGGCTCTCAAGTGTTATATCCGTGATTTTAAATGTATTTCCAGTATTTTGTCACGGATAACTGTAATCTTTATTACTGAGCAGACACTGGTTAATAGTACCGATATATAACAAAATAGATAATGAATGAGCAGTATTAAAATGCAATATTCTGGTACGAACAAATACCCCCAAACTTATCTTTTGCTCGTCCCGAGCAAAACAAAATCCTAGCCTCACTTTTGCAGGGAACGTGATTGCACTGAGCGCGTGCAACAAGCCGTTAAACCTCTAGGTGTCCTTAGTAGGAGTAGTGTTGTCTCCTGAGGGTTTTCCGTGGATACTACCCATAAAATCCCGTCAAGCTAGTTTCATAAGTTAATATCGATTCTACTCCTACAGTTTAGTATCTAAATTAGAAACTCTATTATCCTAAGTTAGAAATATCCAACCCTAATGTTTCACGCCTCCTATTTATTCAACCCCAGATCCTATACGTTTTACAGTTTAGAAAGTTCTCGGTATTTTTTGAGTTTTCATTCTAAAAGTGAGTTCTCCAATTATGGATTTTTATTAGTTTTATAGAAAACATAAGTCTTATTCTTTATTTCTCTCTTTCCTCCAAATATCGATCGTATACCTCTACGTGTGTGTAATTTTTCATCCCTACACTTGAGAATTCAATTCAAGCTATAGTATTCTTGCCCTAATACCTAATACTACTTCTTTTCATTAATGATGGATGGTGCTGCTCACACACCTTTCATGCGACTATTAATTCTTCTTGAGGCACTAACGGCCGATTACTGAATGAGTAAGCTTAAAGCGTAATTAGTAGTTTCTAGGTCTTGACTTTATTTGTTTATTTTTCTTTTCTTTATTTTTCTTTTTCAAGATCGGATATATTTTTTAATGTTGCTCTTTTTGGTGTTTAGCTTTAAATACCGTTTTTTCTTTCATACTAGGTTTTCAGGCAAGAGTATTTCTAGGTATCCTCTACCATCCCAAGTTTTAAGGTGCGTGTATATGCAGTTTGTAGGGTATATACTTTCTAAATTTGAACTCAAGAATAGAAACTATTTTTCTGACTTATTTTTCAGTAAAACTTTCAATACTTTTCTTTCATCTCAACTTAACTCAAGAACTGAACTCAAGATTACCTACTTCTATAAAAAAAACTGTAAGGACGTATAATTACTAAGGTTAAACAGAATGAGGGTTATTTTTAGGGTTTTCAATTCCTAAGCCTAGGATTTAGTTATTTTTAACGTATCAACTAAACTTTCGGAATCAAAGTCTAGGTTACCTTATTAGCTAACTTGACGACAAAGTTTTTATAATTTTTTTGGAAATCTTTTGATTTTTGTGGGTTTTTAAATAAGAATGCAAATACAGAATATACACATGAATGCGAAGGTAGAAAGCTTACCGAGCACACCCCCAAACTTAAACTTGACAGTGCCCTCACTGTCAGGCTACACCAAGAGGGTCAAAATTGTTGGTGCTTCTTAAAATAAATATATACAAAGCAAAAAGAAAAACAAAAATAGATACACAAAAACATTCCCCCCAAACTTAAGTGAAATAGTGTTTCCACTGTTTAAGCGGTGAAGTTCAGGATTAGGGGAGAGAGAACAATATCAATCTATACAAGGCCTTATATAAGCCAAAAGTGAGCACCAACCATTCAAAAAATTTATATCTATAGTGTGCTGGTTGGTGAAAGAATGCAGAAAGAAAAGAAATAGAGAACACGCGAGACCGTATGCGGATAGAAGCAGGATACAGTCTCGGTATATGAGGAGAAGAATGGTGGAGGGGAGAAAGAAATGGAGTACGCATTTGAGGGTGAAAATGGAGTGAATAAATTAGTAAAATTTGTGATGACCGATGCGTGAAAAGCGATTGTGCTAATCTATTAACCCGTAGAGAGATGGGGCCAAATCTCTCAAGATTCGTGAGAAAATATGGGTAGGCTGAATTTGGTAAACCAGACATAGTAAATGAAAGTGATACAGTGTCTTGCAAGGTCGGAACGATGGAAAGGATAGAGGGGAGTGATCGAGGAAATGGATCGGTTAAACATTCAGGAGGGTGTACACAGTCAATGAAAGGGACATGATGAATTGGAAAATCCGACTCATCAAGTAAAGCTGGTTCATCCTCAATACCATCCTCAAAATTCTCCTAAAATATTAGCTCATCCATGCAATTTTCATCAAAATCAAGACGCATATGAAGTTCGGGAAAAATAGTTAATGACTCGGGATGATGAATTGGAGAGAAAAACTCATCCAAATCTGTGGGTTCATCATCCAAAATATCCTCAGCGTCGATATTCTCAATCAAGTGAAAATCAATATTCTCAAACACCTCATCAAAAGAATGGGTTTCAATCAATCTGGTTCTAAGATGGAAGTGTAGAGGTCAAAAGGTTTGGAATTGGTTTCACTTAGAATGGACCCTTCACAATCTGGTAAATCAAACACTACAAAATCACACAACTCATTAATATTTTATCTTCAATTGATAAATTATTTAGGACACTTGATAGACATTCAAAACCGGAGTGGTGGGATTCAATTTGGGACTGTTCCCCTCCGAATACAGAGACGCGATCGCGTAGGTTCGTCTTGCCTGAGATTCGGGGCAGATACTATTTGGTTTTATCCATCCACCTCTCCGAAGATTCCAAGTTGATTTATGGCACCGTGTATTGGAAGTTAGGACGGACGCAGCCGATGTAGCAGACTTCGTCAGATTTCCCCTCGTTTGAGGGGTTTTTTTTATTGTGGGGACGCTCTTCGCTGCAGGCGCAAGCCCCTGCAGTTAATTATGCTACCGTATTGCGGTAACAACTTTCTCCTTCTCCAGAATTTCACTTCGTGTCATGTATGTTTGTTTTGTTTGTGGTTGCCCATGGATTGTATACGGAGACTAAGTTATGCCGTCGCCCGTAGGACGTGGATTAATCCAAATCCGTATTTACTTAAATTTGGGTTTGGGGTTTTAGTTTAAGGATACGTTAGCCATATTTGAGACTAAGATCAACTTAAACGTTCGTTAAGGATACGTTAGTCCAATTTGAGACTAAGATCAACTTGACGGGATCGTTTAGATCCGACAAAAGAGCGTTTGGAAGCTCTATTGTCCCAATTTAGGGACATAGTGGTCCATTGCCAGTTTAGGAATATGGTGGTCCAACATTCCCATTTTGGGGACGAATATTGGTTTAAGGAAGCATTAGTCCATGAGTTTAAGGGCCCCACTGTCCGTATTGTTGGTTTAAGGACGCATTAGTCCATGAGTTTAAAGACCCCACAGTCAGTATTGTTGGTTTAAGGACGCATTAGTCCATGAGTTTAAGGACCCCACGGTCCATATTGTTGGTTTAAGGTCGCATTAGTCCATGAGTTTAAAGACCCCACAGTCCGTAGCAATGTGTGGTTGTCGAGACCCATCACCTCTCTGACATCGTTGAAGGATTACAACGACAAATATCAGAGGAGTTCAGAGATGTACACTTGAACCGGGTGTAAATTGATTTGAGAGAGCAGTCGTGCTCAGTTCAATTTAATTTGAGGACTTATGACCAGTATTGGGCTAAGTCCAGTTAAAATTGTTCAATATTTTATTTGCATTTGGCCTGTTAGGCCTTTACTAGGGCTCTGCCCCTGTTTAATAATGCACAACATTTTTATGTGGTCTATTAGACCTTTATTTGGACTTTGCCCCTTTTTTAAATGATCCACAACATCTGTTTTGGTCTGACAGACCTTTGTTTGGGCTTTGCCCTTTCTTAAAGAATGCATGGCATTTTTATTAGGCCTGTTAGGCCTTTTTAATTGGGCCCTGCCCTTCTTTTTAATAATGCACTGCATTAGTTAGTCTGACAGCGCGCCACGTGGCTTGTCAGGCGCTTTGCGCTAATTAAAGAGCGCAAGGCGTAAGTGCATATGGAGGTGACACGTGTCACGCTCTGATGAGCGCAAGTCTGTTAGCGCAGTGCACTGCCGACACATGGCGCGCTCTGGTGACTTGCGCCAATCCGAGAGCGCAGTGCTCAAATTAAGAGTGCAGGGCACTGTTCAAAAGTGCAGAGCAAATCTTGACCCAATTTTGGATCAAAGAAAATAATCTAAAGAGGTTTTTTCCTCAAGATTCAAGAACCGAGGGTTCAACAAAAGGCAATTCCTTTATAGAGATAAAAAAGATCTAATAAAAAAGTAAATTACTTCTCTTTATTATTATTATTATTATTATTTTTATTCAAGATCTTGATCTTGTTCTTAGATCATTGATCTTTTCAGAAGAAATTCTTCTCTTTTCAAAGGTTTATCTTTTTTTTGAGTTCTTCTCAAAGTTTTAGAGGAATTCTCTGGTTTCTCTCTCTCTGTGTATTTTAGACTTGGAGTCTAGGGGCCTTTATATAGTGCCAATTGATTTGTTAAATCAGTTAAAGAGATTTTTCTCTGAGTGATTTAGGAATTTTCCCCACCGTTGGATCTTTGATCCCAGGGCTTCTGTTTTACAGAAAATAATCTTCTTGTTTTAACAAGATTAGAAAGATCTTTCCAGAATTTTTCTGTTTTAAATGCTGGCATAGTTGGTGCAAGCGCACCTGCGCTTGACACGTGTCGCGCGGTGCAGAGCGCAGCGCAACTGCGCTGACACGTGTCGCTCGGCGCAGAGCGCAGCGCAACTGCGCTGACACGTGTCGCGTGGCGCTGAGCGCAGATCATCTGAAGCGTTGCTTCCTTTATTTTTATTTTAAATAGAGTTTTACTCTGATTGGGTGCGCTGTCTTGGGCGCAGTGCTGGCGTGTCAGCTTTTGACACGTGGCGCCTTGCGCGCAGCGCAAGGAATCTGAAGCTTTGATTCAATTTTTGAATTTTTGAAATTGAAACAGAGCTTTTCTCTGATTGGGGGAAACAAATGCCCCCCACTTTTGCGCTCACGTGGCACACGTGAGTGCAGCGGTGGGAAGATCCCAACCGTCGGATCAACTCAGGAGTTGAAGGGGCGCTTGAGCGCCTATAAATAGGACTCTTGGTCCTCAACAGATGATCATCATCTTCAAGATTCTCACTTTCAGAGCCTTGCTCTTGCTTTCAAGAACTTCAGAGCCTTGCTTTTGCTCCCAAAGTTAGAACTTTTTAGAAAAAAACTTTAGGTAAAAATTAATTTTAAATTAAATTAATTTTAATTAATAGAGCCTTGCTCTCATTGATCTTTTGATCTAAAGAAAGCCCTTTTGGGGTTTCACCAACAGAGCCTTACTCTCAAGAATCTGTTTCAGTGTTTCTTAACCCATGAACAGAGCTTTGCTCTTTGGCAAAATATAGATCTTTTGATCTAAAAATGAAGAACTCTTAAGAGTTTTCATGGATCTTTAAGATCCCAAAATTTTTTAATTAATAATTTTTTTAGAAATTAATTTTCCTTTGATGGATATTTCCATCATTATCACAGAGCTAGGCTCTTTTAATCTTTTAAGGAATTTTATTCCTTTGAGACCAGAGTTTGACAAGTGTCACTCTGTGACAGAGCTTTGCTCTGAAAGAGAAGATTTTCTCCTTGTCTCTAGGGATTTCTCATTAATGAGAATATTCTTTTAGGGCTCTCCTCATTAATTGACAGTCTCGTCCAATGATGGGGCTGTCTTATTAACTGATACATTGTCATCTAGATTTTGTGGGTCCCCTTTGGCCCTCTATCCACTGCATTGCAGTATGGTACAAATCTTGAAGTTCTAAGTGTCAGGCCTTTTTTAAAAACTAAATTATGACACCGACAGTCGAATTTCGTTCTTCTTTGCAGGCAATCATATCTGCTGATCTGTTTTTCCCATTTGTCCTTTCAGAGGAAGGATTTCCTGAGGCGCCGGTGGACCGAGAGGTGCTCGCTCTCATTAAGGATCATGACCCCGAGTATAAGAACCTTCACCTGTAGGGTAGGTGGTACAGTGAAACCATCAAGGGTCGTCGAAGCTTCAGTTGCGCGACGCCGACTGAGCCTATCTCGTCGATCCCCTATGCGGATGAACCCCCGGTGAAGTATGCCATGGAGGTCGTGAACTGGAATTTGGAGGATCTTTTCTAGCCTTCGATCACTGCCATTCCCATCAGCCGCCGCCGGCCGTGGACATTCTAGGGCGACACATATGTCAGGGTGAGGCACGCCCTTAGGGACAACCTTACAATATTGGATTGACCTCTCGACAATCGGCCGGATATTTGCAGTGGGCCAGGTATATCCTATCAGCGAAGAGGACGCATCTGATGAAGATTGGTCTGTACTCCGCAGTCTACGTCTCACTGTTTGAGTACCCTGTTCCTCCGACGTGGTGGGTTAAGGCATTCATAGAACAATGGAACATCCCCACCCACACCTTCCTTCTATCGGACAGGGAAGTCTCCATCTCCCTGGAAGAGTTCGCTGAGATCTCGGGTTTGCCGGTGAGGGGGGAGCATTATGAGGAGTTGCTTCCTCCTGACGAGTATGTCTTTACTACCAAGCTACTCGTAATAGGCCTAACACCCGAGAACGCTATTCAGCACCAGTTTCCGAGTCTGGTGAAGGTGCTGAATATATATGAAGGTCTTTATTTGGAATCAGGAGTCCGGGGAGTTAGTTTTGCAGACTTTATCACCCGCTTCCTTCGACCGGAGATTTTATCGCAGCGGAGTGAAAAGTTCGCTAAGCTCGATGACCCTTTCGGCTTTGGCTTAGATCGTCGACCAGTATCGGAAGACGATCAAAAGGATTTCTATCTCCCCGATGCCGCCATCATGCCTTTATTAGAAATCGCCGCCCCGGGCATTGATGAGGAGACCTTCTTTTTAGGGTTTCTGGGATTGTGGCTGTGCTAGTTCGCGCTCCCCTTGCACCCGCGCTACATGAGGCCGTCTGTTTTCTACCCAGCGCATTGGATAGTGGCTGGCCTACAGTTGTCAATCTGAATCGCCGGGCCGGCTCACCTATACAATGGACTCAGCGTAGCGGCAGACGCAAATGAACCTGGGGTGCAGCCTGCCAATTTCCCGATACACTACTTCACTTCGTGGATGGAAATGCATGTGCTCGGGTTATTCGGCTTTCATAAGAACCTTTCGTTTTTCGAAAGGTGCAGACTTCCAAGAGTCATGCGGCTGATCGGCTCCTCGATTGTGAATCCGCCTCCACGGGAGGCTAGGGGGTTGCTCCTTCGTCCGCACCTGGTCGGAGCGAGGATTTCTTTTATGGACAAAGTCGTGACTATTGGCTCAGAAACCTCCAAGGCGGTGTTGGCGCTGCGTGATGGCTTCAAGGACAGGGCCTCCGTACTGAAAGCCCGGGAGATTCTTCACTTATACTCCATTCGGCCGGGCTTCCTGGTGTTCAGGCAAAACAACATGGCTCTCTTCATGAGGTATAACCCCCACCGGTTCGCCCAACAATCAAGCTATAACCAGGGGGTCCCACTGGAAGATTTTTTAGAAGAGCCTGCGGCCACCATGGAGGGAATACGGAGCGCGATGCATCATTTCATGCGGCTGAACACGGGCTCCCACTTCTTTATCAGCGAGCCGAGCTGTATCCCTCGGGTCCTCCATGCGTATGTGGCTTGGTACGCGCACGCAATGGGTGCAGTCATCCATGAAGAGAAGCGCATGTTGGTTGACCGCAAGGGTGCGTCTTCCGGTAGTGACCGCAAAGCTCCCCTGAAGCCAAGGACCCCTGTCGTTCCTCCGTTGAAAGATGCTAGAGTATTCTTGTCACAGAGGTTCTCCATGAAAGACCTGAGTGATGCCAATTACATTTTGGGGATCCAGATCTATCATGAGAGATCAAAAAGGATGTTGGGACTTTCACAGTCCAGGTACATCAACACCACACTGAAAAGATTCAGTATGGAAGATTTTAAGCACGGTATTCTACCGGCTTTTCACGGAATCACCCTCTCCAAAGAGATGTTTCCCAAGACTGATTTGGAAAGGGCTCACATGACAACTATACCCTACACTTCTGCGGTAGGCTTTATAATGTATGCGATATTGTGTACCAGACCAGATGCTGTTTACGCACTAAACATGGTAAGCCGGTATCAGTCAAACCCTGGGGAGAAGCACTGGATAGTAGTAAAGAACATTCTCAAGTACCTGAGAAGAACTAAGGAGATTTTCTTGGTGTACGGCGAAAAAGACCTCCAGATCGAGGCCTTTGCAGACTCCAGCTTCCAGAGTGAAAAGGATAACTCCAAGTCCATGTCGGGTTATGTCTTTACCCTCAATGGAAGGTCGGTCTGTTGGAAGAGCTCCAAGCAGGACACCGTTGCTTACTCGACGATGGAAGCGGAGTATATCGCTGCTTGTGACGCCACGAAAGAAGCAGTCTGGATGAGAATGTTCTTAACAGAACTTCAGGTGGTTTCCATTGTTGATCCAATACTGTCGTATTGTGAAAACAAAGGCGCTATAGCTTTAGCGAAGGAGCCCAGGTCTCATCAGAAGTCCAGACATATCTTGAGGCGGTACCACCTGATCAGGGAGATCGTTGATCTATGGGAGATCGAGGTGCGGAGAGTGGATACAGAGAATAACACTGCAGATCCACTTACAAAGGCCATCTCTCAGATACAGTTTGAAAAGATATCTGAGATGATAGGTCTGTGATATACCAACACATGGCCTTAGTGCAAGTGGGAGATTTTTAGTAATATAAGCCCTAGAGGCTATTATTGTATCATAATGGTTTGTATATTACTTAATGGAAGCTTGGGATATACATGGATATTTTAACAGTCTTACTCAAAATGATAGTATGCTACCTGGTTTGTTTCTACCTCAATATGTGCATGTGTTTCTTTTAGCATATCGCTTATACATATTGGTAGAGCCCTTAGGATCTTTGCTTGATTATCAGCGTTGTGACGGCAGTCGCACTTGTGGGGGCTGGGTAATCTATAAGCACATCCTTATACAGCTCCCTAATCGTAGGATTATCGAGACAGGGCATCGATACTCCAGAGTAGACTAGTGTATACGCTTCTCGTCCCACCAGGGAAGATGGTCTGTCCCACAGCCATTAGTATGTCGTACTGGAGATAGTATGAAGGTGCTCATTGGGTTATGAGTACACTGGACAGAACTCGTTGGGATCTGCTGCTGGGTATTATACCTATCGATGGGTAGCAGTTACTAGGTGACATGAGTACAGCTTAGTCCGTTGACTTGACACTGCTACTTCGCGTCGAGTGTGTTCCCATTGTTCTTTGATTACTACCTTACTACGGCTCAAAGGAGTTGTACAAAAAAGTAGTAATCGGGTGCAGTCCCAAAGCACTTGGAGGCAATAGCGGTTAGATAGGATTCGTCTCTCCCGGTACTAGGGGTTGATATCGCGCTGTGTTCGGAGAGCCATTACACAAAGTCCCTGGCTAGGACAAGCGAGATTTACTGGTGGGTACTTCAGTAGTTTCTCAGGGTGTTTTGGGCTATACCCCGGCATGACTTATTACGCTATTAGGGGTATTAAGTTTACCGCCCCTAGGCCCGATATGCCATATTCTTAGACGAACAGTCCGGACTGTACGGAGATTGTCACATATAGGCTCAGTAGGAGTTCGGATGAATTTGCTCATCGGCCTTCTTATCGAAAAATACCTGGGTAGCCGTTACGTGCAGCTAATATCGCTGACGGCTTATGGTTAAACCCACTGCCAACGTAGTGTCGAGTCTTCAGAGTCCCACACAGAGGGTTTCCCTGCATCGGGCAAAAGATGTAGAGGTCGTATGGTTTTACGACAGGGTCATTTGACGTGCACACCTCAAATCAAACCACATCACAAACTGGGTGTATTCCACATCAACACCGTTCATCCCAACACGTAACAAATATACGTGCACGCAAGATGAGCAATAGACCTACTATCCTTAAACTAACAGTAAAACGTAATGTCCTTACACTAATAACATAACGAAATGTCCTCAAACTAAACCTCGCCTCCAAAATGGCGACAATAGACCGTAATGTCCTTAAACTAACAACAGACTGAAACGTCCTCAAATTAAACCTCGCCTCCAAAATGGCGACAACGGACCGAAACGTCTCTAAACTAACAGTCACCTCCAAAATGGTGATAATCGAGCCTCAAATGCTCACCCCTATTTAAGTTGATCTTAATCTCAACTTAGATTAACTATCCTTAAATCAAACCAAATCCAAATCTAAGAATATACGGATTTGGTCTAATCCACTCTCTGTGGGTGAAAACATAAATTAGTCTCCGTATACAATCCACGGGTAACCAAAAATAAAACAAAACACACACACATGACACAAAGTGAACTGCCGGAGCAGGAGAAAGTGATTATCGTGATGTGGTAACGTAATTAACTGTAAGGGCTTGCGCCTGCAGGGAAGAGCATCCCCATAATCAAAACCCCTCACAAATGAGGGGGAATCTGACGAAGTCTGCTACAACAGCCGTATCCGTCCAAACCTCCGACATACGGTGTCATAAATCAATTTGGTATCTTCGGAGAGGTGGACAGCTAAAACCAAATAGCATCTTCCCCTAAATTCAGGCAAGACGACCTACAAGGTTTCGTCTCTGTTTTCGGCAATAAACAGATTCTGGCATGCCCAGTGGGACCTTTTTCTCTTTCTGCTGCACACTTCGTTTGTCGTGTTTCACGAACAAATCGCGGTTTACTATGCTTGCCCCTGGATTCAAGATACTAAGATTTGGCGTCTTACTCCTATGCAGAGAAAAGAAGATCAATTTCTTCGAAGTGTACCTGCAACAGCACCTCCCGCTCCGTCTCAACAGGAGGAGTAACATAAGGGCCGAATGCGGCCTCTATATTTTCGATACCAGTGGAATAGGTGACTCAAGCCATTACAGGATTTTTCTTCGGGACCATGCTCCTGCCAGCAGGCTTCAGCGCCCTAGCGCCACCACAAGAAGCTCCAAAGAAGTCTTTCTTCGACCGACTTGCAACCACCATGGCCCCTCTCAACGGGTCGTCCAAGTCTACCACCTCAGTCTTTGACAGGCTAGGCCAGAACCAAAACGAGCCAGCAAAGAGGCTCGTCATCCATCTAGGGGCTATCCCTTTCAGAAAGTCGGCCTTTGAAAGATTGGTTGTTCCCTCTCAACGGATGTAAGTCTTTGACAGGCTGGCACCAGCAGCAGCCCCTCATCAAAGCCTGGGGAACGACGAAGCCACTTCCATAACCGAGGTGTTCCTATCTTCCAGACACGCTCGACGTCTCTACTGGCGCCGAGTGAGGAAAGTTAGGGGAAGTTCCCCTTCTGGACTTACTCTGCCAGCTCCAATGGTGGAAGTTGATGCTGCTGTTCCAACCGGGAACAACTTTAATCTGCTTAGGAGGGTGCGAAAGAACTCTCTAACCACAGTACTGAAGAAGTCTCCTCTGCCTACTAAAAACATGATGCAGGAAAAGCTGGAACAGCCTCATCAACGGTTCTTGTCCCAAATTCACAGGATCTGGCGGAATGTCCAAGACTCTGTGGTCGACAAAGACTACTCTCGCCGAATGGAGAAAATGAAGGCTCGGCAAGAGGAGGGCTATCCCTCCGCCATACCACGGAAGGCCTCGTCTACATGGTTGCCTGTTATAACAGCTCTTTCAACTTCGAATTCCCACAAAAGGAGAAGACCAGAGAAAATTCCACTGCCTACGGCAAATTCCAAAGGTGCTGGACCTAAGTGCCTAATTCTGGGGGCATGATCATCCACACAGTCCACATGGCTTCTATGAAAGAGGAAAGCCGTGCTTCTATAATTCATCGACCATTCACTCGGTCGTTGACGAAAGCTCAGGAGAAACAACAAAAGCTCCAGGAAATGCTGATCAAAATGTCAGCGCTCACCGGGAAAAAGAAAGCCCAGAATCGACGTCTGAACAGCGCCAGGAGAAAGAGACCGATACAGAGTTTCTTCAAAGCGTGCTGGAAAGAATGGATAAAGAGGCCGTGGAACAAGCTGCTAATATGAAGCAGATGACGCTTATGTTCCAAGACATAGTTGGAATGATGATCCAGCCAGAGCCTCCAGCTGAAGGCCCGCAAATAATCATCAAGGACGACAGAGGGAAAACATCAAACCCTCTTCCAGCTTTATCAACAGCCAAGGAGGAAACGATCTCCAAGGCTGCCCTTGATGATTACATAGCTCAACAGATACGAGCTTATCAAGCAAGTGAAGCCGCTGACCAAGTCGTCAAAACCGGGCAACCGTATCCGGGCTGGTATGATCAGATCAAATACCCACAGGGATATACAATCTCCAAGTTTCATGTGTATAAGGGGACGGGCAATCCACATCAGTACTTCACTCAGTTCAGAGCTTTGTGTGGTAATACTGGAGGCGATGACAAATTGCTGTTGCGCTAGTTCTTGGGTAGCCTATCAGAAACAACATTTGAATGGTACTCGGAGCTCCCAAATGACTCCGTTAAAACATTCACAGAAATGGAGTTATTATTCACACAGCGGTTCACCAGCGCAAGAGAGCGAACCCCGATTACGGCATTAATCAATGCCAGGGTGAAGCCAGGAGGGACCTGGGTTCAATACACAATTCGATGGCGGAACCTATGGTCGAAATGCGAACAATGCATCGAAGAAGCTCCTGCCATGGGTATGTTCATAGGGACCCTCAATCCTCAGGCGACTGTTTCCTAATTCATGACTTTCTTTAAGCCGATCACCTTCCAGGCGTTGATCGACAAGTTGGCCCAAATGGACCAGATGGGCCATGGACCTTCCTTTTCAAAAACAGACCCTCGAAATGTCAAGGGTAAAGGGAAAACAAATTTTATTGCCAACACTCAGCAACAACCGAATGACCTGAAAACGGTTGCTCGCCCGAACAATACGCGCCCGCGCCAATCCCTCGAAGAGAAGCTAGGACGTGCCTACTCGTTTCCCCATGATAAAACGAAGAGATTGTTCGAGCTGGCCAAGCGCAACAAACTCATTACGTTGCCGGATCCAAGACCTCCACCGCAGCCCGGCAATGTCAACAATCCCAACTACTGCTCTTATCACAGAGTGGTGGCTCACCCGATTAAGGATTGCTACATTTTCAAGAACTAGATTGAGGACCAATACCGACAAGGGAAATTCGCGCTGTCTGAGAACTAGAGGGTGAACCCACCACAAAGGCACATTCCTAAAAAGGTAAATAAACAGGGGGCATCATGTTCATTTGTGGAAGAAGCTCCGTGTGAAGTTTTCCTTTCAGCTAAAACCAAAAGAATGCTGAAGGATCTTCAAGCATGTCTGGCGATCAGGTGGAAAAGCCCGCTGGAACCCGAGATCATTAAGGGGATGCTGAAATCGCGTCTCGCACCGAAAACTGTTAACGAAGGACAAAATCTCCAGGTCAAGCCCTCAAAGTCTTTGAAGGAGAAGAAGAAGACCAAGAAGCCCGTGCAGCCTACAGACAAGCGCACAGAACTGCAAAAGTATATCGATACGCTGGAAGAATACAATCAAAAGGTGCGGACCCCGGTCACTCTCGAAGAGTTTCTCAACCATATCCTTGAGAACGGAGATAGTGACGATGATGAGGGAAATGACTCGTCAAAAGAAACCAAGGACTATGTTGCAAGTTGCCACATGGCCTCACATTCATCGTTAAATGACGAAGAAACTCCCTCGGCGTCGGAAATCAACGCAAAGGAACTGGGGGTAGGACCGGCACCAGAATCCCAGGAACCATCAGATGACCTGATCGATAGGCTGTTAAACGAAGCCCTTCGGAAAAGCAAAGCTAACCGAGAACACGAAACGACCTTCTACAAAAATGCCAGGTTTCAGCGTCGGTAAAAAGAAGCTGCGGCAAGGAGGAGTCATAAAACACTCCAACCAGAACGAAGCACACCTGGGACAAGCAAATGCAGAATTATGACGGAGAAACAGTTCGCTAAAGCCCTGTCAATGGGAATAAAGCTGCCACCTTTTAAGGGAAACACTTCTGGGGCCACATGCCTCAACAGAGAGGTTTCACATCCGAACTACTGCCTATATCATCGGAGGGTAACCCACCCCACCGAAGAGTGCAGTGCTTTCCAGAAATGGTGGCAAGGATACGTCGCCCATCGACAGCACTTCAAAAGGTTGAAACGTGAGGCTCACCGACAGCAAAGAAGTTCGACAAGTGCACGTGAAGGAATGCTTGGCAACTGCCATATGGTTGATACCAGGTCGGAAGGGAATAAATCCCAAGTTCTTACGTTTAGAAGCAATTCTGAGGAAGAAATAACCCTCGGCCCTTACATCAAAGACTCCATCTTCGAAAAAGAAGAGGAGGAGGAGAACTGCGAGAACATTCAGCTCCGTAACTGCACGCTGCGTGAGAAGAATCTTGGACCTGCAAATAAAGGTTCAAGCAAAAGAGACAAGGGGAAGGAGAAAGTTCCTGAGGAAATTGCCCTCGATGATGGAATCGTCAAAGAGCTCACAGCCAAGGACCCGCCTAAGCAAAACAAGGTGGATTACAATGTCCTGGCACATTTAAGGAAGATACCCTCATAACTGAGCATACTGGATGCTCTGCTCCTATCCAAAGAGGCATGAGACTCTCTGATCAAGGCATTACAAGATCCTGGTCAATTCCAAGCTGAAGGAAGAGCTGGCAGAAATTCACACGACTGACATTACATTCGGCGATGAAGATCTCCTCCTCGGAACGTGCGAACACAATAATCCTCTATATGTCACCGGGTATTGCCACGACATCAAGATAGGCAAAATCTTGGTCAACAATGGTTTCTCTGTCAACCTTCTCAACGTGAAGGTACTGAAGGAGATTCGCATGGATGTTCAACACCTGGCTCGGGATAAAATTACCATCTTCGGGTTTGACTCACAGTCATAACGGACGCTTGGATCAATAATATTGACATTACGCTTCGGGCTACTCGTCACTAACATCAAATTTCATGTCATTGATGCCAAGACATACTACAACGCTCTACTCGGGAGGCCTTGGATGCATGAATATAATGTTATCCCTTCTACACAACATCAGTGTATGAAGTATTTCAAAGCTGGCCTCGAGTACACCGTCACGGGGGAGCTAAACCCATTCTCCGTAAATGAAGTTCGAAAATATGAGGACGCAAAGTACTTCCTCCCAGACTTCAAAGATACGGAAAGATGTCATAAACCCGAGAATAAATAAAAAGCCATCTCCACTATCCTGATCTTTAGGAGCGATACCGAGGAGGATGAAGAGGTAGTCTACTCAAGGCAACCCCAAGGCAACAGACCCGGACCATCTGCCCCTATTCTGGTCTTTGGTAGCGACTCTGAGGACGAAGCCAACGCCGTGTTCTCCATTCGCCTGTCAGCACAAACCCTTACTGGAGCTGATCAGAGTTTATAAATCACCATGGTTCTCGCGCCAGCAGAGATGCCTTCAGAGGATCTAACAGAGTCATCTGAAGAAAAGGAGATGACAAAAAAATTGGTCTTCCAAGTAGAGGATGAAAAAAAGGTTAAGGATTGGAGGGAAGCCTTCATAGACTACTTCAAACCCATCGTACACCCAAATATGCGTCATCAAGAAACTAGCTCAAGAAACGAGCCATATCCTTCGCCTTTGTCAATGATATTCTATATAAGAGATCGTTCAACAGTTTGTGGCTAAGGTGCTTAGGACCAGAAGAAGCTAGGAGAGTCATCCAAGAAACTCGCGACGGATTCTGCGGTTCTCATCAAACGGGGCTAAAGATGAAGCTGAAGATCAAAAGGATGGGTTATTATTGGCCCACAATGATTCAGGACTGTCTCGAATATGCGAAGCAGTGTCACTCATGAAAAATTTCATGGGGAATTCATCCACCAGCATCCAAATCCGCTACACCCAACAGTGGCTAGCTGGCCGTTCGAAATGTGGGGAACCGATATAATTGGACCCATCGAACCAGCGTCATCTAAAGGACATCGGTTCATATTGGCAACGATCGATAACATCTCCAAGTGGGCAGAAGAAGTACCGCTAAGAGAAGTGAAGACGGAGAACATCCTTCATTTCTTTAGGACACATGTCATCTACCGGTTCGACACTCCATGACGAATTATCTCGGATAATGGGCCAGCCTACAGAAGCCATCAGATCAGCCGCTTCGCACAACAGTATAATATAGATTGGTGATACTCTTTCTTCTATAATCCCCGAGCCAACGGTCTAGCTGAAGTTTTCAACAAGACCTTGACAAATATTATAAAGAAAACGATGTCCAGAAATAAAAAGGACTGGCACGAGAGACTGCATGAAGCTCTCTAGGCATATCGAACCACATTCAAAATGGCCACGAATATAATGCCATATGCATTGATATTCGGCGCGAAAGCGGTTCTTCCCTTGGAAATAGAGCTACCCTCTCTACGAGTGGCAGTTCGATACGAGCTGAAGGATGAAGAAAATGCCCATCTTCGGCTTGAGGAGATCAATGCGCTCGATGAAACTCACCTCATGGCGCAGCAAAACCTGAAAGCTTACAAAACAAGGATGGCGCGCTCATACGAAAGACTGACTAGGTCGAGAACATTTTGCTCAATGCGCTCAAACGACCAATGATCCCCAATCATGCCAAACGGGAGAAATTCGAGCCGAACTATGAGGGCTCATATATTATAGACAAGGTCTGCCAAGGTGGGGCCTACTTGCTCATGGATATGCCTGGAGAAAGACCCTTCCGGCCAATAAACGGCCGATTCTTTAAGAAATACTACGCTTGACGAGTCACGACTTAGGTCAATGATAGATGACGATGCTCGTGTCCGCTCGCTATCGTCCTTAGTAAAAACTCTAAGTGGTACTGGGAAAAATTTCGCCTCCAACACGGTGGCTATGGACCGAGATGTCACTAAACTAACAATGGACCACTACTTCTTTAAACTGGATATGGACCGGAACGTCCCTAAACCAGTGTGTCGCCCCAGATATGGTGATACAGTCTCTTAAGATCTATATTGCAATCAAATTCCTAGTAACAAAGATTGCAACTCAAGCAATGAGTGGAAAAACTACTCTCGAGAGTCCTGGAGAAAAAAAAGGGTAGTCCACAAGCAAAATGAGCACGGATAAAAACCCAAAAGGGCACCATGAGTAAAAACAGCGAGACTACGAGTGAGCTTGTGAAAAACCGGAAGGTGCAATCCCGTTAAAGTAAATACACTTGCAAGGTCCTCTCGACCTTATGAGGAGAAAATACCTACATGAGATCCTTACATCTCACGAGGGAGCGACACGCTTAAGAATCCTTATGATTCCTAAGGAGAAATTACACTTGCGAGATACTTACGACTCGTAAGGAGAATTCCTCTTATAAGACCCTTATGGCTTATAGGATTCAAAAGAATTAAGCTACACAGATCCAAACCTGTTCTTAAGCTATCATATTTCTCGATTTGCCCCACAGGGGGTCAAATATTGACCCTTGTATACAATCCACGGGCATAAATAAACATAGCCCTCGCCTAGTTCCACCAATGGCATGAAATTTCTTAATTTGGTGAACGGCACTTATAATTCCTCTCGACTTGTAAGGAGAAAACACTCTTGTAAGGTCCTTACGACATACAAGAGAAGATACCACTTAGGAATCCCCACGATTCTTAAGGAGAAAATACACCTATAAGATTCTCACGACTCGTAGGGAGAAAACCCTTTATGAGACCCCTACGGCTCATAAAGTCAAAAGCCTCAGTCGACAGGATCCTAACCCTGTCTACTAAGCCACCTTTGTCCAAATCGGCAGGGGCAAATGATGATTCGCTCCTGATAATATTTCAGTCGCAGCGATGCTGATGCTGGAATTGGTGTCAGGATCCAAGTTCCCGACTAGCAACAAAAGTATATGCATATGAAATAGCCGAAATGATGGGATAACTCGCAATAAAAATCAGTGAGCAAAACATATATGCATATGAAATAGCCTAAATGATAGGGCAACTCGTAATAAAAAAAATAGCGAGTAAAAATAAAAAATATATATAGCTGAAATGATTGGGCACCGCGATAAAAAGCCGAAATGAATAGGCAGTCGCGACTTTCGTGATATAAAAAGCTGAAATGATAGAGCGTCAAGGAAAGAAATAAAAGAAAATGAAATGAAACTTTGGCCCTGCAGGTGAGTCCATATCAACCCTTTGTATACAATCCATGGGCATAAACAAAAAAGGAACCGCATTTTCCCATCAGCCCCCATCAAAGGAAGAGCCAAGTCTTGACAGTTTACAAACAACCAAGATACCACCTTGACATTCGTCTCGTTACAGCAGACGCAATATCACCAACGGTGTTCATTCTCAAGTCCAGCAGGATGCAGACGCTATGTCAACAAAAGACCCCAGGGTCAAAACAAAACGGAGCCATGGAAAAGTCCCTATCTCCAAGTCTTGACGGTTCACAAAAAAACCTAGAGATAACCTCGACATGCTTCTCGTTACAGCAGACGCAATATCAACAATGGCGTTCCTTCTCAGTCTAGCAGGATGCAGACGCTGTGTCAACAAAAGAACCTAGGGTCAAAACAAAACGAAGCCATGGCTAAGTCCCTAACACCAAGTCTTGACCGTTCACAAACAACCTAGAGACCACCTCGATATTCGTCTCGTTACAGCAGACACAATGTCAACAACGACGTTCCTTCTCACTCCAGCTGGATGCAAACACAACGTCAACAAAAGACCCCAGGGTCAAAACAAAACGGATTCATGGCAAAGTTCCTAGCTCCAAGTCTTGACGGTTAACAAAACAACCTAAAAACTATCTCAACATTCGTCTCGTTACAACAGACGTAATGTCAACAAAGGCTCCAAAATAGCCACACAAAGGAAGCGAAAGCAAAATTCCTAACTTCAGAGTCTTGACGGCAACTCAAATAAAACTCGAAAGACTATTGGAGATCATCCTACACCGGCACAGAGTGGTTATGACTCATCGGGGCTCCCAAAATGAGCCTAACCTCAAGTAAAAAGCGACATGGCAAAATTCCTAACGCTTGCTCTTCTGACGGACAAATTGTCTAAGAAGATTACTTGAAGACGCCTTGTCTAGCCACTGAAGGGATCAGAGACACGACAGTCGCGGGACTATTCGAACAACAGCGTAAAGACTGTATATCGGGGAATGCATCAGCCAACATGATGGTACGACGGACAAAAACCCTAGTGCCATAAAACCTAACGGACCTTTGTTGCAAAAGCAGGGGTTATCTATATGTTAGGAAAAGTTTTCCTATAAACCCAAGGGAGGTAAACTAAACAAACTCGGAAATGAGTTCATAAACTAGAGACTCCGGGATAAGTGAATAAACTACAAACCTCGAAATAAGTCCATAAACTAGAGACTCTGGGATGAGTGAATAAACTACAAACTCCGAAATGAGTACACAAACTAAAGACTCCGAGATGAGTGAATAAACTACAAACTTCGAAATGAGTCCATAAACTAGAGACTCCGGGATGAGTGAATAAACTACAAACTCCGAAATGAGTCCATAAACTAGTGACTCCGGGATGAGTGAATAAACAACGAACTTCGAAATGAGTACATAAACTACTTTGCGCCAAGTCAAAACAGAAAGGCACAACGCATGGGCATCAACTATATGCTATGCAAGTCAGTGGGGAGAGCATTTGATTCATATCCAATTAAGCGTTCAAAGCGTACTGACTTATGTATGCGTGAGAAGGATTAATGCATGATACAAGCACAACAGTGGCATTTGTATATAGCAAAAATTCCTAAGGATAAAGCACAAGGTTCATGCACAGATACAAGATGCACATACGAATATGTGTTGAAGATGAAACATGCAATAGATAACGATAAAGAGATACATTTAAATAAGAATCTTACTCTACAGGGAAGAGATCACCATAAATGGGATCAGAAATACAAGGGTTAATAAAAAAATAAACAAAATTCTCCAACTCTCTCTCTTCCTTTTCCACTATGCCGATGCGGCGATCTTCATGAGGATTTGCTCCCTACCGGTCAGTGTCGTGCTCGTCAGTAAAGGCAGACATGATGGCCCGCTGAGCCCGTATCTGGCTTAGCAACTGAACCGAACGATCCCTCGGAGGTTGAGTAATCAAATGTGCTTTATAGAAACACTCGATCTTGTCCTATGCCGTGTCGAGAATCGCCGGAGTCATCTCCGCCGGATATGGGGGGATGTCAGCGAGCACGGATAGGAAGATCATCCGGAGCCAAATGGAACCCATAGGAAGAGGAAAGCCCCTACGAACTAAGAGCGCGTACATCACCGCGTCACATTGGTCATCGGTGAGAAGAGGATCCGCTAACCGAGCAGCAAAACGAGGAATAATCTCCTCTATAGGGACCTCCCATGGTTGCCGACGAGCGTTAGGATGATTACAAGCCATAACTATTAAAATGGTCACTGTAAGATCTGTCAAGAGAAGTGGTTTTTCTGTGAGAAGAGGAGGAAGACATGGCTTCAGGATATAAAGAGAAGCATTCAAGTCTAGACACAGAAAATTATGTGTATGGTGGAATTATTTCCAAGGCCTGAAAAAAGGGCATAGAAAAATAAAAGAGTAGACTCATAGGAATCAGAGCAAGAAGGTGAACCGATTCCAGTACTTCATTAACGGTGAAAAAGATGACAACGTTGCACTCATGTGTGAGCCACATGAGCACAACGGTAGGGGGCATTTATTACCACCAAGCTAGCTGTTTGTTCTCTTATAAAAAGAGAGGAAAAACTTTCTGTTATCCAAGCCTCACGTGTGAGCACGTGAGCACCTATATGCAAAGCATATAGGCGCTGCACTTAAGCAACTGATAGGCTAAGGGAGCCTCATGTATTAACACGTGAGTGCTTATATGCAAAGAATATAAGTGCTGCTTGTAAACAACTAAGGGGCTAAAAGCCTCACACGTGTTAAACACGTGAGCGCCTATATGCAAGGCTATAAGCGCAACAATCAAATAATTGGCAAGCCAAACAGGCCTCACGTGTTAACACGTGAGCGTCCATATGCAAAAGCATATGGGCACTAAAAGTAAACAAAGTGAGCCCTCATTGGGGATCACATGCCACACGTGAGTTTTTTTAAACTTCTCGCACCTGATAGAATTAAAATTCTATGTAATAGAATTAAATTCTATTTGGGAGATATTTCCTTAATCTTTCTAATATGGGAGATCTTTTTCTAACAAAGAATATTGGATGACCTATGTGATAGAATTAAATTCCACGTGGGAATATTTCCCTAATCATTCTTAAAATTAAAGAGATCTTCTCTGTTAAATAGAGGACCCTTGGATCAATAATCCAACGGTGATTATAAAACCACCAACCGATAGAATAAAATTCTATCTTAGGAAAAGTATTTCCTAATCTTGTTAAATAAACAAGGAAACCTATCTGTTGAACAGAGAGCCTTCGAATTAAAATCCAATGATGAATAAAATTCACCGATTGATCTCAATATAATTTTTGATCTCTTAATCAGAGATTTTCTCAACGAAATTGATATTTTCCCCTCTCTTATAGATAGGAGCAAGAAAAAAAGAAGAAAGGAACTGGAAAAAGAGACGGGACAGAGAGAAAGACTAAAAACAAAAGGAGAGAATATAATTCTCGGTGAAGACTTTGTGTTCGTAAGAAGACGTTAGGTAAAGGAAGAAACAAAGATTATTCTTTACCTCTCTAAGGGTTTAACCCTTCTTAGAAGAACTTAGTTCTTCCTCTGGTTGAGAGCTGCAGAAGCAGACCTCCACACAAGTTGAGAATTTAATTCTCATTGGGGAGATTCTGTCATGCAGATTCAAAACCTAGAGGAAAGAACTGAGTTCAAAGAATTTAATTCTTACAAAAGCATATTGGAATTTAATTTCTCTGATAAAACTAGGGTTTAACCCTATAAAAAGAATTTAATTCTTACAAAACAAGAGACTTAAGATTCTCTAAACCCAAATCCTAGCATCATTAACGTGAGATCAAAATCACCAAGTACCCAGAAGAAAAGACGGATGATTCATTAGCGTTTAACATTACAATGAGACATCATGTATTTTCCACGTGATCCCCAACTAAGTGCTTAGCACTTGTATAGATGAAAGAGGGAATAAAATCCAAAGGGCAGTGCCCATCTTTGGGGTGCCTCACGTGTTCGTATGTGAGCACCTTATATAAGAAAAAAAGATAAAGAAAGAGGGAATAAAACCCAAAGGGCAGTGCCCATTTTGAGGGCGCCTCACGTGTTCACACGTGAGCACCGCAAGAACCAAGTGCTTAGCACTTCTATAAAAGGGGGAATAAAACCCAAGTAACAGCTCCCACTTTGGGGTGTCTCATGTGCTCACATGTGAGCACCTCCAAAGTTTAGTGTTTAACACTGATCCAGAGCTTCACGTGGGAGCACATGAGTGCTGAATATACACCAGGGCTTAGCACTGTGGGAAATCAACTTCAGCCCAAATTAGCTAAGTTTCCCGAGGTCAAAATCTATTTGATCTCCAATCAACCAAGCCTCCCTGTGCTCATGTCTTCCCAAAACGATCTTATGTAAGTCCATGTTACCTTTCCCGGTTCTTTCGGGCTTGCGGAAATCGTGAAAAACAATTTTTAGGGTTTAGGTAACTTGGACTACAAAAACGGATCTTGGCTAAACTACACACTAGCAACCTAACTAGAGATTTATCTACTCGGTTAGGGGTTATACCTCAACTTGAACTTCTTCTCTTGGACTCCTTGTAGCGGTCGGATGGTTCTCTTCTCGTCGCCTTTCTTTGCCGAAGAAGGATCCACCTGAGGGTCTCTACCTTGAGCTCTTTTCTCGATCTTGAGAGAACTAAAGTATCCGGCTTGCTAGACCTTCTACCTTAGAGTGAGTAGTGAGTGGTTTAGGGTGTTTTATCTCTAAGGAGATGTTTCTCAACTCATGAGAATGGTTCTCCTTGAACTAGAGAAGGAGGAAGAAGAAGAGATGAGAGAGAATAGATATATGAGAGAATGAGATAGCTTTTTACAACCATAACAATATAAGTGAATTAATTAAATTAATAATTTTAATCAAATGAAAAAGTTGATGGTTGGTTTGATGAGACAATTATCATTTCACATTAAATGGTTTTTGCAAAGATCAAAGAGTATCTTTGATGTGTAATGATGATGGTTAATGTTTCAACCATGGTCAACTAGTCAACCTTGGTCAACAAGTCAACAAACCCAACCATGACACAATTTCATTTAATTAATATTATTAATTGATATATCACAAGTTCATTAGGGTTTAGAAAAAGACGACTGTCAACTGTGCATACACACCCGTTCCAAAACCCTAATGAAATCCTCTTCCTCTGCCTCAAACAACTGTGCATACACACCCGTATTCGTGTCCAGAGGAACACGAATACAATGAGATAAAACTAACCCCAAAACATATACTAGGACCTGGCTCAAACCAGAGCTCGCTAGTAATGACCGTCCGGACACCAAACGTGCACAAGTGCGCGGATGTGAACGAACCCCATCGCAAAACCATGCGACCTCTACTCTGTTTTGTCCAAAGGCGAATAACCCTCTGTATGGGACTCTAAAGACTCGACACTACGCTGGCAGTGGGTTTAACCACAGATTGCAAGCGGCATTAGCTGTGCGTAACGGCCCCCAGGTAGATGCCGATAAGAAGACGGACGAGGTGAAACCCATCTGAACTCCTACTGAGCCTGAATGTGACAGTCTCCGTACAGTCTGGTCTGTTCGTTTGATAACATCGTATGGCGGGCTTAGGGGGTGGTAAACGTCAGTCCTCTAATAGCGGAACAAGTCGTGTCGGAGTGTAGCCTATAACACCCTGAGATAACACTGGAAACCTACCAGTATATCTTGCTTGCCCTGACTAGGGACTACTTGTGTAATGGCTCTCCTAGACACAGCGCGATGTCAACCCCCAATACCGGGAGAGACGAATCATGTCTAACCGTCGCTGCCTCCAAGTGCTTCGGGACTGCACCCAACTACTATCTGTTTGCACGACTCCTTTGAGCTGTGGTAGGGTAGTAATCAAAGTGCAGTGGGAACATATTCGAGGCAAAGTGACAGTATCAAGTCAGCGGACTAAGATGTACTCATGTCACCTGGGAACTGATAACTGACGACAGGTATAATACCAACCAACAGTTCCCGACGAGTCCTGTCCAGTGTACTCGTAACCTAACGAGCACCCGCATACTATCTCAAGTACAACGTACTGACGGCTGTGAGACAGACCGCCTCCCGTACTGGAATGAGAAGCGCATGCGCTAGTCTACTCCAGAGTATCGATGCCCTGTCTCGATAATCCCACGACTAGGGACGTGTATATAAGGATGTTCTTGTAGATTACCCAGCTCCCACGAGTGTGACTGCCTTCACAACGCTGGTAATTTAAGCAAAGATCCTAAGGGCTCTACTAATGCGTATAGGTGATATACTAAAAGAAACACATGTACACATTAAAGTAGAGACAAACCAAGTAGCATACTACCATTTCGAGCAAGATTGTCTATACAACTGTGAATATCCCAATCTTCCATCAAGAAATATACATACTAGTATGATACAGTAATGGCTTCTAGGGCATATACACTAACAATCTCCCACTTGCACTAAGGCCATGTACTGGCGTATCGAAGACCTATCATCTCGATCAGCCGCTCGAACTGAGTTTGGGGCAAGGCCGTCGTGAATGGATCAGCAGTGTTATCTTCTGAAGCAACCCTTTGAACCTCGATCTCCTGGCGATCCACGATCTCCCTGATCAGGTGATACCGCCTCAAGATGTGTCTGGATTTCTGATGGGACCTGGGTTCCTTCGTTAAAGCTATAGCCCTGTTGTTGTCGCAATGCAGAGGTATTGGATCAACAATGGATGGAACCACCTGAAGTTCTTTCAAGAACTTACTCATCCAGACCGCTTCTTTTGCGGCATCAGATGCAACGATATATTCCGCTTCTATAGTCGAGTCAGCAACGGTTTCCTGTTTGGAACTCTTCCAACACACTGCCCCTCCGTTGAGGGTAAAGACAAAGCCCGACATGGACTTGGAATCATCCTTGTCACTCTGGAAGCTGGAGTCAGCAAAGGCCTCAATCTAGAGGTCTTTTCCGCCATACACCAAGAACATCTCCTTAGTCATTCTCAGGTACTTGAGAATGTTCTTTACCACTATCCAGTGCTTCTCCCCAGGGTTTGACTGATACCGGCTTACCACACTCAGTACATAAGCTACATCTGGTTTAGTACATAAAATCGCATACATTATAGATCCTACTGCAGAAGCGTAGGGTATAATGGACATGCGATCCCTTTCCAAATCAGTCTTGGGAGACATCTCTTTGGAGAGGGTGATCTCGTGACAAGCCGGTAGATTACCGCACTTGAAATTTTTCATACTGAATCTTTTCAGTATGGTGTCGATGTACCTGGACTGTGAAAGTCCTAATATCCTCTTGGATCTATCACGATGGATCCGGATCCCCAAAATGTAGGAGGAATCACCCAGGTCTTTCATGGAGAACCTTTGTGACAAGAACCCTTTGACAGATTGTAGCATAGGAATGCCATTTCCTATTAAGAGAATGCCATCCACGTATAAAACGAGGAATACGACAGTTCTTGCTACAAATCTACTGTAGATGTATGGTTCATCTGGATTTTTGATAAAGCTAAATTCTTTGACCGTCTCATCAAAACAGATGTTCCAACTCCGCGATGCCTGCTTTAGTCCATAAATGGACTTAAGCAACTTGCACATCTTTCCGCTGCTCCCACTCTGAATGAAACCCTCTGGCTGGTCCATATAGACACACTCCTCTAAATTTCCATTCAGAAAATAGGTCTTTACGTCCATCTACCAGATTTCATAATCGTGGATGGCAGCAATGGCAAGAAGGATCTGAATGGATTTCAGCATAGCCACTGGAGAAAAGGTCTCGTCATAGTCCAAACCAGGTCTTTGACGAAAACCCTTTGCAACAAGTCTAGCCTTATAGGTCTCAACCTGTCCATCTACACCAATCTTCTTTTTGAAGATCCACTTGCATCCTACGGGTTTTACCCCATCTGGAGGAATGTCCAAAGTCTATACTTTGTTGGTGTACATGGACTCCATTTCGGTCCGCATTGCATCTAGCCATTTTACCGAGTCAACGCTCTGAATGGCCTGCTGGAAGCTAGTAGGCTCATCACTATCAATGATGCAATCCTCTCTATCCCCGACTATGAGAAAACCGTAGTATCTCTTGGGCGGATGAGACTGCCTACTACTCCAGCGGAGTGGCGCAGGAATGTCCTGATCTTTTGAACCTTCTGGTTCTACTAAGCTTTCAGTAATAGTCTGTGGTTCTGGAATTTCTTCCAGTTCTATTGCGCTCCCACTAATTTCCTTTTCTAAGAACTGGTATTCCAGAAAGTGAGCATTACGAGAAACAAACACCTTTTGTTCCTCTGCGTGATAGAAAAGATACCCCCTGGAGTTCTTTGGGTATCCCACAAACTTGCACAGTACTGAGCGTGCCTCGAGTTTGTCCGCATGCTGCTTTTTGACAAAAGCTGGACATCCTCAAATCTTCAGGTATTAAAGATAGGGTTTCTTCCCACTCCATAACTCATATGGTGTGGTAGGCACAGTCTTAGTGGGAACTCGGTTCAAAAGGTATGCGGCTGATTCTAGCGCATATCCCCAGAATGATCGCGGCAACTCAGCGTTACTCATCATGGACCGTATCATATCCAATAGGGTTCGGTTCCGTCTCTCCGATACACCGTTATGTTGCGGAGTGTATGGAGGAGTGAGCTGAGAGAGAATTCCATTCTCTTTTAGGTAATCCAGGAACTCGGCACTTAAGTATTCACCACCTCGATCGGATCTTAGTGTCTTGATACTTTTGCCGGTTTGTTTTTCTATTTCATTCTTATATTCCTGGAACTTTTCAAAGGATTCAGATTTATGCTTCATTAAGAAGACATGTCCGAACCTTGAAAATTCATCCGTAAAAGTAATGAAGTAAGAATAACCGCTTCGTGCATGTGTAGACATCGTCGCTGTGTACGGTCCCAAGAGCTCACTCGCTCTTATTCCGTGTCTAGTGAACGGAGTTTTTGTCATATTCCCTTTGAGACAAGATTGACAAGTTGCATATGATTGATATTCGAATGGATCCAAATATCCTTCTGTATGTAACTTCGTCAACCTTCTTTCATTGATGTGACCGAGTCTACAATGCCATAAGAAAGCCTGATTGATTTCTGAAGACTTTCTTTTGTGTGTATTCTGGACATTGAAAATCTGTGGTTGGTTTAATACGTATATACCATTGCTTAATGTACCTGACCCAATCAAAACTTGATTAAGGTGAATGTTCACAACATTACTTATAAATGCAAATTCATAATCTTCTTTAGATAATGAAGATACAGAAATGATATTACAAGTTGCATTTGGTACAAAATAACAACCACACAAAACCAAAAAGTGTCCATCTGACAATCCCAGGTGATAGCCCCCCACGGCCTCAGCATCCATGCTAGCTCCGTTTGCAACTCTAAGGGTCATATCACCTGCCTTCAAAACCCTACGCCTTCTCAATGCCTGTAAAGAATTACAGATATGAGATCCTGATCCGGTATCCAATACTCAGGAGTATAGTTTATTGAAAGACAGTTTTCAATAACATGCACACCTGAAGCTGAAGCCCCAACTTGCTTCAGATCCTGGGTTCTGACCTTCCAAGCCCTGCAATTCTTTTTCCAGTGTCCACTCTTATGACAGTAGAAGCATTCTTCCTTTCCCACAAGCTTTCCCGCTACCATTGTTGCTTTTGCCTTTTCCTTCGTATCCACTTTACTAACACCGCCCCTTGATTTGGCGAGGGCTTTCTTCTTCTTTCCCTTGGCTTTCCCCTTGGACTTAGAAGAGGAAGATCCTCCTACAAACAAAGTGGATGTTTCCCTACCTTTCTGTAGGGTGCCCTCAACACTCCTCAACATGTTCAGAAGTTCGGAAAGTTCAACCTCCTTTCCTTGCATGTTGAAGTTCAGGATAAACTGGGCGTAAGTGGAAGGAAGGGACTGGAGAATCAAGTCAATATAGAGCTCATTCTCCAACGTGGTCCCAAGGTCCGCGAGCTCTTCAATGTAGCCAATCATCTTAAGCACGTGTTCCGCTACCGATGATCCGACGGCCAATCTTGTCGAAAACAGCTTCTTCGACACTTCATATCTCGCAATACGAGACTGCTCTCCATACAGTTCTTTTGTATGAAGAAATATGGATCCCAGGTCCATATTCTCGTGCCTCCTCTGATGTTCATTGTCCATAGAGGCAAGCACGAGGCACTTGTCTTTCGCGCAATCGATCTCCCATGTCTTATGGATTTCTATATCCGCGACGCTGGAGGTGGGACCTGGGATAGCGGGAGCTTTGGTGGTAAAGAGATACCCCAACTTGTCGTAAGTGATTGCCATTTTGACATTCCTGAGCCAATCTTTGTAGTTTGGCCCTGTCAGTGTGTTTTTATCTAGTAATAACTTAAGTCCGGTCATGTCGATTGGTCGTTGCAATTAGGGGAGAGAAGAAACACTCAGCATGATGCTCTTGCAAGTTTAGGGTGGTTTTTAGTTTGTCTAAACAGGATGGCTCCCACTGTCTTTTGAATCCCTCCTCAAACCATAAAGGAAGAATTAGTCGGGATCAATCTCACCGCACAATACCTGCTTAACCGTTCAGCCAGGCCAATGTCGGTACTTCGAGGGAGGTTTTCCAACGCTTTCGCGAAGTTTCTTAATTTAAGAACCTCTTTTCCCTGGGGGCGTAGCCTCGCTAACACCTTTCTAGACACCTACTAGGTTTATAGTATTGATCGTTAAGTGAGAAATTTCCCGAGGAGTAGCATATACTCACAGTAGGATCGGGATCCAAATATCATCGTGTGACGAAACTGAAGGAATCCTACCAGAATCATCACACTCCAAATGGTATGCAACATTAGCAAGTTTCAGTTCTTTTGAAACTCCCGATATGGATTATTGCCCCATGCTCTTATGACCTTAGCGTGAGGTCAAAATGTCATAAGTCACATGTCAAGTTCTACCCATCATTATCCAGGTTGATTTGAACCCACCCATACCTACCCTTGACGTAGGCTAAAATGGCAGTACGGCTGTCCCAAACCAACGCATTCTATCTATGCAACACATAAATATTCGGCAGCTACCAAACACTATGCCTTGGCGTGAGGTCAAAATACATAGCTTGAATACTACCGAATATTTAACTGAAATGATGGAGGGCTACGAATGGTTTTGGGGAAACCGTGAACGTAGTGAACTTGATATAATCGATGGAATGAGATAGCTTTTAAAAGGAGTGGTTCAAACTCCGCATTTAAAAGTTGGTTTTTGAAAAGAACCGAGTGGTTTTGAAAGTGTTCCAACGACTTTTACTTGGTTTATTTTCTTGCATTAATTTTAATGCGTCCCATCATTTAATCCTACCATTGCAGAAAACAACCAAAATATGACGTACGCTTATGCCATCCGCATTCGCCACGGGGCCCCGTCATCACTGGTTAGGTTACTTAACTAACAACAGAACGGGGGCTGGACTAGCGCAGATGCAAAACATAAGCAACACCTAAATAGATATCGTATATAGATATATAGCAATGATAGCCATTCCAGATCACAGATGAATACATTAGATATACTAGGAATCCGCAAATCGTTCGAGCCCGTAACGAAAAGTGGATTACACGGTCGCGATGAATAGCCAATATCCCACCCTAGACCCCTACAGGTGCGGCAAACTACCCGCCAAGTACCCGAAGCGAAGCAACCTCCCTCAACGACGTGAGTAGGCCACTCAGCACTTCGAGATACTCGGTAGTTTGTGCACCCCTCCTTGGGTCTATCCTAGGAGCAAAAAAAGTAAAAAGAAATTATACAATGGTGGCTACAACCTCATCCCGGATGTGCGGCCATACAAATAATATTACATCAAATTTACATAATACATGAATTGAAAGATAAACAAAACTCTCATCTCACAACCCTCGGCTATTCATCCGCGACAATCCAACGAATTCATATACACATACCAGCAACATCACAGATCACGGATATGTATAATCCCCACTAATCGACGTATAGCGATTAGCAGACGTTCAATACATATATAACATTACAGATACAACCCATTAGCCAAAGTCTACAGAAAATCGACCAAAAATACGGATTTGTAACCACCCCAAAAACGAACTTGTTCTCTGGAAATTCTGGGCAGAAACAAACCATCTCAAAAATCATAAAAACACCACCAGAAGCAAACTGCAGGAGAAACGATCCATGGCCGAGTCAACTCGGCCGCGGAACCGCGGTGAGTTCGTCGGTTCACTGGATCATTTTTCTTGCATGTTCATAAAAAAGCCTGAGCCCATTTTTAGTACATGATTTATTATTTTTAGAGCAGAAATAAAAATCGGCAGAAACTAGGATTTTCCGGGGTGTTTTGCGGTTTTTCGTTCGGTCGAAATTCTAAATACTTTGCTAACATGCTAGGGTGTGTTTAGTTAGGTTCTGATACCACTGCAAGTCCATGTTACCTCTCCCGGTTCTTTCGGGCTTGCGGAAATGGTGAAAAACAATTTTTAGGGTTTAGGTAACTTGGACTACAAAAACGGATCTTGGCTAAACTACACACTAGCAACCTAACTAGAGATTTATCTACTCGGTTAGGGGTTATACCTCAACTTGAACTCATTCTCTTGGACTCCTTGTAGCGGTCGGATGGTTCTCTTCTCGTCGCCTTCCTTTGCCGAAGAAGGATCCACCTGAGGGTCTCTACCTTGAGGTCTTTTCTCGATCTTGAGAGAACTAAAGTATCCGGCTTGCTAGACCTTCTACTTAGAATGAGTAGTGAGTGGTTTAGGGTGTTTTATTTCTAAGGAGATGTTTCTCAACTCATGAGAATGGTTCTCCTTGAACTAGAGGAGGAGGAGAAAGAAGAGATGAGAGAAAATAGATATGAGAGAATGAGATAGATTTTTACAACCATAACAATATAAGTGAATTAATCAAATTAATAATTTTAATCAAATGAAAAAGTTGATGGTTGGTTTGATGAGACAATTATCATTTCACATTAAATGGTTTTTGCAAAGATCAAAGAGCATCTTTGAAGTGTAATGATGATGGTCAATGTTTCAACCATGATCAACTAGTCAACCTTGGTCAACAAGTCAACAAACCCAACCATGACACAATTTTATTTAATTAATATTATTAAATTATATATCACAAGTTCATTAGGGTTTGGAAAAAGACGACTGTCAACTGTGCATACACACCCGTTCCAAAACCCTAATGAAAACCCTCTTCCTCCGCCTCAAACAACTGTGCATACACACCCGTATTCGTGTCCCGAGGAACAAGAATACAATGAGATAAAACTAACCCCAAAACATATACTAGGACCTGGCTCAAACCAGAGCCCGCTAGTAATGACCGTCCGGACACCAAACGTGCACAAGTGCACGGATGTGAACAAACCCCGTCGCAAAACCATACGACCTCTACTCTGTTTTGCCCAAAGGCGAATAACCCTCTGTCTTGGACTCTAAAGACTCAACATTACGCTGGCAGTGGGTTTAACCACAGACCGCATATGCCACTAGCTGTGCGTAACGGTCCCCAGGTAGATGCCGATAAGAAGACGGACGAGGTGAAACCCATCTGAACTCCTACTGAGCCTGAATGTGACAGTCTCCATACAGTCCGGTCTATTCGTCTGATAACATCACATGGCGGGCCTAGGGGGTGGTAAACGTCAGTCCCCTAATAGCGGTACAAGTCGTGTCGGAGTGTAGCCTATAACACCCGGAGATAACACTGCAAACCTACCAGTATATCTCGCGTGCCCTGGCTAGGGACTACTTGTGTAATGGCTATCCTAAACACAGCGCGATGTCAACCCCCAATACCGGGAGAGACGAATCCTGTCTAACCATCACTGCCTCCAAGTGCTTCGGGACTGCACCTAACTACCACCTGTTTGCACGACTCCTTTGAGCTGTGGTAGGGTAGTAATCAAAGTGCAGTGGGAACACACTCAAGGCGAAGTAACAGTATCAAGTCAGCGGACTAAGCTGTACTCATGTCACCTGGGAACTGATAACTGACGATAGGTATAATACCAACCAACAGTTCCCGACGAGTCCTGTCCAGTGTACTCGTAACCTAACGAGCACCCGCATACTATCTTAAGTACGACGTACTGACGGCTGTGGGACAGACCGCCTCCCGCACTGGGATGAGAAGCGCATGCGCTAGTCTACTCCGGAGTATCGATGCCCTGTCTCGATAATCCCACGACTAGGGACGTGTATATAAGGATGTGCTTGTAGATTACCCAGCTCCCACGAGTGTGACTGCCATCACAATGCTGGTAATCAAGCAAAGATCCTAAGGGCTCTACTAATGCGTATAGGTGATATACTAAATGAAACACATGTACACATTAATGCAGAGACAAACCAAGTAGCATACTACCATTTCGAGCAAGATTGTCTATACAACTGTGAATATCCCAAGCTTCCATCAAGTAATATACATACTAGTATCATACAGTAATGGCCTCTAGGGCATATACACTAACATCTTAGTCCCAAACATGACTAATGATCTCCCAACAGATGATATCCAAAATGATATTCATCCCATATCTCCCAAGATGACATTAGTATAAAAAATGATTAATGATTCTTAGCTCCTCAGCAACTCTTTTTCCCCTCAATCTGGAAACTGGTTCAAGGGTACATTTCTCCACTCCTCTGATATATATCGTTGTAATTCCTCAACGTCTTCAGAGAGGTGTTGGGTCCCGATGACCAACGGCTCTTTGGTGCACTTCTAAATTGATGTGCACACCTCAAATCAAACCGCATCCCAAACTGGGTGTATTCCACATCAACACCGTTCATCCCGTTACGTAACAGATATACGTGCACCCAAGGTAAACATTGGACCGTAATGTTCTTAAACTAACAGTAGACCGTAATGCCCTTACATTAACAACAGACCGAAATGTCCTCAAACTAAACCTCGCTTCTAAAATGGCGACAATGGACCGTAATGTTTTTAAACTAACAACAGACCAAAACGTCCTCAAACTAAACCTTGCCTCCAAAATGGCGACAACGGATCAAAACGTCTCTAAACTAACAGTCACCTCAAAAATGGTGATAATCGAGCCCCAAATGCTCACCCCTATTTAAGTTGATCTTAATCTCAAATTAGATCAAACCAAACCCAAATCTATGAATATACGAATTTGGACTACTCCACGCCCTACAGGTGATAACATAAATTAGTCTCCGTATACAATTCACGAGAAACCAAAAATAAAACAAAACACACACATGACACAAAGTGAACTACCGGAGCAGGAGAAAGTGGTTATCGCGGTGAGATAACGCAATTAACTGCAGGGGTTTGGGCCTGCAGGGAAGAGCATCCCCACAATCAAAAAACCCTCACAAACATGGAGGAATCTGACGAAGTCTCCTACAACGGCCTCATCCGTCCAAACCTCCGATATACGGTGCCATAAATCAACTTGGTATCTTCGGAGAGGAGGACGGATAAAACCAAATAGCATCTATCCCAAATTCAGGCAAGACGACCTACGCAGTTTCGTCTTTGTTTTCGGCGGTAAACACCTGCTTTAGTCCATAAATGGAATTAAGCAAATTGCATACTTTCCCGTTTCTCTTACTCTGAATGATACCCTCTGGCTAATCCATATAGACGCTCCAAATTTCCATTTAGAAAAGCGGTATTTACATCCATCTGCCAAATCTCATAATCATGGAAGGCAGCAATGGCAAGAAGGATCTGAATGGATTTGAGTATAGCCACTGGAGAAAAGGTTTCATCATAGTCCAAACCAAGACTTTGACGAAATCCTTTTGTAACAAGTTTAGCCTTATAGGTTTCAACATGTCCATATACACCAATCTTCTTTCTGAAGATCCATTTGCAGCCTATGGGTTTTACCCCTTCTGGAGCAATGTCCAAAGTCCATACTTTTTTGGTGTATATGGACTCCATCTCGGTCCGCATTGCATCCAGCAATTTTACCGAGTCTCTGCTCTGAATGGCTTGCTGGAAGCTAATTGGCTCATCATCGTCGATGATGCAATCCTCTCGATCCCCGTCTATGAGAAAACCGTAGTATCTCTCAGGTGGATGAGACTTCCTATTAGTTCTGCAGAGTGGCGTAGGAATGTCCGGTTCTTTCGAAACTTCTAGTTCTACCATGCATTCAGTAATAGCTTGTGGTTCTGGAATTTCTTCCAGTTCTATTGCACTCCCACTTATCTGATTTTCTAAAAATTCAGTTTCCAGGAAGCAGGCATGCCGAGAAACAAAAACTTTAGTTCCTCTGCGTAATTGAAAATATACCCCCTGGAGTACTTTGGGTATCCCACAAACTTACACAGTACGGAGCGTGCCTCGAGCTTGTCCGCATGCTGCTTTTTTTACAAAAGCTGGACATCCTCATGCCTTAAGGTACTTAAGATAGGATTTCTTCCCACTCCACATCTGATACGGTGTCATAGGCACAATCTTAGTAGGAACTTTGTTCAAAAGATATGCAGCTGTGCATACCCCAGAAGGATCGCAGTAACTCAGCATTACTCATCATGGAACGAACCATATCTAATAGGGTTCTGTTCCACCTTTTCGATACACCATTGTGCTGAGGTGTGTATGGAGGAGTAAGCTGAGAGAGAATTCCATTCTCTTTTAAGTAATCCAGGAACTCGGCACTTAAGTATTCACCACCTTGATCAAATCTCAGTGTCTTGATACTTTTGCATGTTTGTTTTTCCACTTCATTCTTATATTTCCGGAATTTCTCAAAAGCCTTGGATTTATATTTCATCAAGAAGACATGTCCATACCTAGATAAATCATCCATAAAAGTAATGAAATATGAATAACCATTTCGTGCATGTGTAGACATTAGACCATACACATCACTGTATATGAGTCCCAAGAGCTCGCTCTCTCTCTCTTACTCCGTGTCTATTGAACGGAGTCTTTTTCATCTTTCTTATGAGACATGATTGACTAGTTGCATAAAACTGATATTCAAACGGATCCAAATATCTCTTTCTATGTAACTTCGTCAACCTTGTTTCATTGATATGACCCAGTTTATAATACCATAAGAAAGTCTTATTTAATTCTAGAGAGTTTCTTTTAAGTGTGTTCTGGACGTTGGAACCTGAGCTTGATTTAATACATATATACCATTATCTAGTGTACCTGATGTTAGTTATATGTATGCCCTAGAGGCCATTACTGTACATTGGATGTATATTGTAGTGGATGCTGGGACATATATAGGAAGGACTTTCTTGCTCGACATGATAGTATGCTATCTGGTTGATCTTTACCTTAACGTGTACACTGATTGTCTCTCTATTACATGTTGGTAAAGCCCTTAGGATGTGTACTTAACTACCTGGACCATGATGCGGATCATACTAGTGGGGACATGGTAGTCCATAAGTACATCCTTCAAAGTCCCCAGTCGAGGGTGTATCGAGACGGAGCATCGATATACCAGAGTAGACTAGCGTGTACCTTCTCGACCCATACAGATGGGCGATGGATGATCCCATATCCATTGGTGTTTGACATCAGAGATGATATACGGGTGCTCAGTAGAGACTGGGTACACTGGACGGACTCGCCGAGAACTCCCAGATGGTATTATACCTCACGTCAGATGGCAGTTCTCTGGTGACACTGGTACAGAGTATTCTGTTGACCCGAGATCGTCATAGAGTCTTGTGTGGTTCCCACTGTGCTTTGATTTTCATCTTACCATGTCCAAGAGGGCGTGCAAAACGGTGGTTTTTGGGTACAGTCCCGAGTCACATGGAGACAATGAGCGATAGGAGGGGATTCGTCTCTCCCGGTATAGGGAGTTGATGTTGCGCTGTGCTCGATTGGCTATAACAGGAAATCCCTGGCCAGGGTTGCTGAGATTTACTGGTAAGTGTTACCAGTAGTTTCTCGAAGTGTTATAGACCTCATATCGACACGACTTATCGAGCTATTGGGGTCTGACGTTTACCACCCCTAGGCGAGATATGCGACATATTAGACGATCAGACCGGACTGTACGGTAGTGTTACTGGTTGGATTCACTGGAGTGTGAGCGGGCTTCCTCGTCGATCTTCAGATCGCTCAATACCCGGGTGGCCGTTACGTTTGGCAGACCGCTTGCGGCTTGTGGGTGCTTGATATGATCATCACCTGCTGCCGGCGTATTGACGAGTCTTTAGAGTCCTACACAGAGGTTTCCTGGCTCAAGCGAAACGAAATAGGAGCGCATATGAGATATGTGCGGGACCGAGAATAATGCGTGTATGTGATACCGTATTCTATTCTCGCGATGAATGTATCGAATGGTTGTATGCGATATAACCTAGTTATCGAATCAAGTATTGATTCGATAAGCCGATACATTGAATACTAGTCGGTTGTATGCGACATGACCGGATCATTGAATCAAGTGTTGATTTAATGATTTAATGCATAATTATATATATGATATATTACTTTGCATTAACTAGTATTGGTTCACTTTAAGATGGATTTTCTCACTCGGATGTGCGCATTGCATATGCGATATGATTTTGTGCATTAGTTTGTATCATGTTTGATGATGCATGCTAAATTGGCTAAGTGTAAAGATTAAACCATGGTTGTGTAATGGTTAGGGTTTTGTTTTTACTTATTCATTTATTTATCTATTTGTTCTTTTTGGAAAATGATTTGCATAAAGAATAAATGGTGGCTTTCTTTGGATGGATTATGAAGCTTCATGAAACTTTGACTAAGTCACCATTTTTGTCTTGATGCTAAACCCTAACCCTTCAATCTAACCATGATTTATTCTCTACACTAAACTATGGTTGGTTAATGATAAGTATTCATATTTATTTCTTTTTAAAAAATGAACTTATCATAACTTTTATGATCTTCTTCTTCTTCACTTCAAGAAGAAAGCTTGCCTCATCAATGGTGATTGATGAATTAGAGTGAGAAATCCAATTATAAAGTCTACCCACTTCCTATTTCTTCATCCTCTACCTCTTACCAAGTAGTAGAGTGTGTTTTCTTCACAAGTTTCATCACTTGGTGAAGTTGGAGCTTGATCTAGCGATGCCTCGACGTAGATCATCTTCGGCACGAAGCCGACGACCTTGCCCGCTCTTTCTCCGATGAAGCCGACGCTAGAGCCCGGATTTTGATTTGGACAGCGGAGATGACTTCATCACGGAGCCGTGGAGGTGGAGGACCGGATCTACAAAGGTTGTATTTCCGATTCTTATAGTTAAGTGTTAACTAGTTACTTTGTTCGCCTAAACATCTAGCCGACGATCCGTAGTTTAGGGTTTCTCAGCACGTTAAAATTTGAAATTGGCATGGTTGATGCCTTGTGAGACCTCATTAGGGTGCCTAGGAACCCTACAGTGGTATCAGAGCCTAGCTAGAGCCTTAGGCGAAATCTAGACGGAGTTTGAAGTCCGAACGAAACCGAAACCCCAAAATTTCCACGCTCTCTGGACTTTTTCTGAAAACGTGGATTTTTCCAAATTAAAAATTGCTAAAAAATTCAACAGGGAAATATATGAGTTACGGCGCAAAATTGGACCCATGATTCATCCAAAACGGCGCGGAACCGCGGCAGAAGCCCAGCTTCTGCGGCGGTTCCGCGGCTTGGTGATGACGTCACCTTCCCATTGTTGCACAGTAATTCCTATTTTAATATGCTGGGTTTTCTGGGAATTTTTAATATTTATTCAAGAGTTGAATTTTCTGGGGTTGTTTTGGGCATTCGGTGTTTCGATCGGAGTATCAAATTTTGTCTATGTGGCTTTCCGGATAAATATTAGAATATGTTAAAAAGTTCGACCGGATATAAATACCCAATTTTTCCCCTGTAGGGAATTTTCCAAGTGTTGGATTTTTCCGTAGTTTAACGACGTTCTAAGTAGTGCAAGTAACGCGATGGTCCCTCTAGAAGACAACAAACCTTAACTCGATTATGTGACCGTCTTGAACTGCCCTTTGAACCTTCGGGTTTGGGGCAGTACGGCGTGCCACATGTGAGGCGTTGGCTTGACCCTTCTACGGCTGGACCGTTGGTACTGAGGCACGAACTGAATGTTGTTAGACTCATATTTCATGTGTTGATCTGTATCAGGAAAACTTGGGTGTTCGATTGTTCGATCGGAAAGTTTGACATTTTCTATTTATCCGGAATGGGATACAATAATTGGAATTCACAAGAAGTTATGAGATAACTGAATGAAGGTTATAAACATAGCAGTTTAGTCTCACTTGATCGGTTGCCACGGAATTTTGATGTGATCAAAAGTCCGTCGCAATCACGTAGCGTACGCGGATACTCGCCGGGTAAACTTAATAGACAGCCTCACTCCATAGCCCCGACCAAGTGACTGTAGGAGAACCCCGTCGCTGAAAGCATCCGTTCGGGTGCTCGCGGTAGCGGTGTTCCGCCTTGGTACACTTCGTCGACGGTAATGGGGGTGCGGCCGTCTACTGAAGTTTGCGACGAGCATTCGATCAGGATGTCGGGAATCTTGTTGAATTGCCGGACTTGATATTGAAAAGTGTTTTCGATAATGAGACTAAAATGAGGGGTTTATAATTGTTAGGCATGCGATGTCTAAAGAATTCATTTGATTAGGCATGCGATGTCTAAAGAGATTGCGGATTCCAACTGTTGTAGTTTTACACTTTCTTTTCTGTGACCGTAAGTGTAACATGTGATATCGCCGGTTTCGTTGCTATATGTCAACGACAATTGGGATGCGCATATTTACTTACGATGATGACATGTGATGTTATGTGTTGCTGGATATGTTATATTGGATCGTCGTGTTTGAATAGCCGGGGGTTTTTATGTGAGATGAGTATTTTTCATTTTCATTCATGTAAAAACTTGTATGTAATATTCTTTTATTGGGGCACTTCCAGTTTGCGGAAGTTGTCATCCTTTGTATATTATTTACTTTTCCGCACTAGGATAGACCCAAGGAGGGGAGCACAAGTAACCGGGTTCTGGAGTCCAGTGGGAGACCAACTCGAGGAGTCGAGTCCGGGTCTCCTGACTCTAGAATTGGTAGGGTTGCTTGCTGCTCTTGTAGGGGTCTAGGGGTGTGGGTTTGGCTATTCATCGCGACCGTGGAATCCATGTTTTATACTGGCTCGTATTGAAAACACGGACGTCCTAGTATATCCAATATTTAATATGATTCTTCTGCTGCGATATCTGTGATGTGATCATGTGATGTTCTGTTATAGATACAGTATATAGTATATATGATATATTATATAGACGTTACTTATGTTTTACACCCGTGCTAGCCCTGCCCCGCTCTGCCGTTAGTTACCTAACCTAACGGTGCACGAGGGGACATCGAGGCGAATGCGGATGGCATAAGTGTACGTCGTATTTATCTGTGATGTTTAGGTACTTAAATGATGGGACTTCATTAATGTGATTAATGAAATAAAAGAAACCTAAGATGTTGTAGAATCGAATTTCAAAATAAAAAGGGTAGCTACAGTTCTTGCTTTGCACAGAGGTATATGTGATATATCCTGCACCTTATTCGATGAGGAAAGGACCGAGATCCCTTCACCGGGAGTGACTCTTTTAGCAATAACTGGCAGATGCTGCACACTCGGTTTGTCTTTTGATTGCTTTTAAGAGTTTTTGCTTTGCATAGTGATATATGTGATATATCCCGCACCTCATTCGACGAGGAAAGGACCGACGATCCCTTCACCGGGAGTGACTCCTTTAGCAAAACTAGAAAAGCCTAAAAAACACTCCATTTAAAAATTCATTCGATCCTATAACGATATCAAGTTCATTACGCAATAGGTTTTCAGAAAAACCTGTCGTAGCCCTCCGTCATTTCAGATAAGTTGTATATAGTATTCGTGCTGCATTTGTTGGCTTTCGTCAAGGTGCAGTGTGCGGTAGCTATATGCTGCTTATCTGCTAGCATACGATGCGATTGGATTAGGGTAGTCGTGCGGCTTTGTTGGCTTTCATCAAGGGTCGTGCGGGTGGGTTTAATTCAATCAAGAAATATACGGGTTGAACTTGACTAGCGGGCTATGGTTTGTTGGCTTTCGTCAAGGTCATAGCACGTTAGGGGCAAAATATTATCGGGAATTTCAAGTGTTGAAATTTGCAATGAGATTGCATACCTTCTATGAGATAGTTGGATCCCGATACCCGCTGCGAGTAAGTGTTACTCCTGGGAGAGTTTTATACATTACAATTAGCCGATCAAGTAGGTGTCTAGAAAGGTGTCAACGAGGTTACGCCTCTGGGAAAACCAGGTTTACATTAATTAGGTTCGTGCGAAAGCACGGGGGACCTCCCTTAAAGTACCGACACTGGCCTGGCTGAAAGATTGGCGAACTTGTAGTGTGTAATTAATCCCGACTAGTCTTTCCTTTTAGGGTTTGAAGGAAGATTTGATAAAAAGCAGTGGGAGCCATCCTGATTAGATAAAATAATAACCAATCTATTCTTGCTAGAGCGCACGCTGAGTGTTTTCTTCTCTCTCTCCTGGTAGCGACCATATCACGCCTTAATCAAGATAATAATACGGATAATTTACCGAACCCGCTTGTTATACTGAGCTGGGGAACGTTAGTCCCGCTCCAACTTATAATTGTTATAAGACAGAGCAGGAAATTGGGGAATACCAGATTTCCCGTGCCGCCCAAACGAAGAGAGTGCATGCTAATGCATCATCTTCGGGTGTGTTCTTTATACAGAACCGTTTCTCTATTCTTTACGTCCTGGGTATGTGATACCGGATCAGGATCCCGCATATGTAATCTGTTACATAGGGCTACAGAAAGGTAGAGAACTGAGAACGGGTGATAAGTTTCATGAGGCAGAAAACGGGGCAAGAGTTGCAGCCAAGTCTGTTGGTCACTGTCACCCTGTATTACCAATACATTGATTCTGAACGAATGTTATTAGATACCGAACCTGATATACAAAATCATATCAGTCTCTTTATTAGTAAAGAAATGATAAAATTCTGTATTGTTGGATAATGTTTTGAACATTTCCTATATCAAAAGTTGATCGTATCAGGCACGTTATCTAAAAGCGTTGATGTTCTAAATCAAACTACAGTTCTTAGTATATGGAACACACACAAGAGGAAGAGTTCAGAAATGAACGAATTCTTCTTGAGGCATTGTAGACTAGGTCATATCAATGCGACCCGACTAGCTGAAGTTACATGTAGATGCATATTCAAATCAGTTTGAATTTACATCTTGTGAAACTCGCCAGTCATGTCACAAAGATAAGATGACCACAGCCCTGTTTATTGGAAACAGAGAAAGAGTTAGTGAACTCTTGGGATGATACATGTTGATGTATGTAGGTCCCCTGTCTACACATACCAAGACCGGTTCTTTGTACTTCATTACATTCTCTGATAATCTCTCAAGATTCAGACATATGTTCCTGTTGAAACACAAGTCCGAATCTTTTAAGATATTCACAGAATATAAGTTTGAAGTAGAGAACCAATACGGGTATAAGTATTATGTCCTTTGATGAGATCAAGGAGGAGAATACTTGAGCACGGAATTCCTGGACTTTTCTAAAGGAGAATGAGATTATCTCTCGGCATTACTCCTCTGTATACACCATATCACGATGGTATATCGGGGTGGAGCAATTACACCCTATGTGATAAGGTGTGCTCTATGATGAGTAATACTGAGTTACCTTTTTCCTTTTGGGAGTTATGCACTTATGAAGATGCATACCTATTGAATAGGGTTCCAATCAAATCAGTTGCCTACCATTTCATATGTGATATGGAAAGGGAAGAGCCCATGTCTTAAGCTAGTTAAGATTTGGGGTTGTCCGGCCTATGTTTAAAAGCAAAATCCGGACAAGCTCGAGGCAAGGTCTGTAATGTAGAACTGGAAAGGTTCCAGCTATACAAACTACAGCAGATGATTTGGTAAAACCAAATGATTCAATAGTTACCAACGAACCTCAGCCTCTCCGCCGATCTAGTAGGGTTCCTCACCCACCTGAGAGATACTTCGGTTTCTCTATGACAGTGGGAGCGAGGACTGCATCATGAGATGATGACCCAACTAGTTTCGAGCTGGCCATCAGGAGTAAGACTCTGTGAGAATGGCTGGATGTTTATCGATCTGAGATGGAATCCTTATACACCAACAAAGTATGGACTTTGGTTGCTATATCTGAAGGGTTAAATTCCCATCAGGAGCAAGTATATCTTGAGAAGATTACTTGGTGTACATGGAAAAGTTGAGACTTTCAAAGCTAGACTTGTTAAAAGTTTGCATCATTGACCAGGTGTGGATAATGATGAAACCTTTTCAAGTAGCTATGCTTAAGTCCATCCAGATCCTACTTGTCACGGCTACATACCATGACTGCGATATCTGGTGGTTGGGTGTCTTGACTGCTTTTCTAAATGATGATTTAGAAGAGAGCGTCTATAAGTACACAGCCAGAGGGCTTCGTAGACAGTGGGAGCAGCGGAAACGTGTGCAAGATGCTTTATTTGATAAAGCAGATATCGCGGAGTTGGAATATCTGTTTTGATGAATTAGTCAAAGAAGTTGACATCATCAAAATGGTAGATGAACCTTGTATAAACAAAAAGGTAGTAGGGAGTATGGTGACGATCCTCATAGAGTACATGGATGACATACTCTTGATAAGAAAAGAGTTTCTTATGCTACGCTCGGTCAATCTCCGCTTATCACTAGGATTCTCCATATAGGATCAAAGTGATACCTACTAAATCCTGGATTTTAGATCTATGAGATAGATTTAATTGGATATTAGGATTCTCACTAGTTGTAGTGAGATGGTATCAATCGATCCTGGGGAGAATCACTGGAAGTGTTCCAGGGTGATAAAGACGACTGAATGTCAGTCGCAGGCATTGTCTTTACCCTCAATCGAGGGACGGTATGTTGGAAGTGTTCCAAGCTAGATACCGTGACATACTAGACGATAAAGGCAGGATAGATCGCTACTTAAGATGCTACCAAAGAGGCTGTTTGGGTGTATATTGGTTCATGAGATGAACTATGTTCCTCCCATTGTGTGACAATGGAGTTGTGGCTTATGCCAAGGAACGCCGGTCCCATCAGTGATCCAGACATATTCTAAGGCAGTATCACTTGATCATGGAGATGGTTGATCTCCAGGGAGATCGAGGTTAGGAGAGTAGACTCAGAGGACAACACAGCGGATCCACTCACAAAGGCCTGTTCCCAGAGAGAGACTTTTATGGGATGGTTGAGTATGAGATACTACAACCACTGCTACAGATGGCCCTAGTGCAAGTGGGAGATTGTTAGTTATATGTATGCCCTAGAGGCCATTACTGTACATTGGATGTATATTGTAGTGGATGCTGGGACATATATAGGGAAGACTTTCTTGCTCGATATGATAGTATGCTATCTGGTTGATCTTTACCTTAACGTGTACACTGATTGTCTCTCTATTACATGTTGGTAAAGCCCTTAGGATGTGTACTTAACTACCTGGACTATGATGCGGATCATACTAGTAGGGACATGGTAGTCCATAAGTATATCCTTCAAAGTCCCTAGTCGAGGGTGTATCAAGACGGGGCATCGATATACCAGAGTAGACTAGCGTGTACCTTCTCGACCCATACAGATGGGCGATGGATGATCCCATATCCATTGGTGTTTGACATCAGAGATGATATACGGGTGCTCAGTAGAGACTGGGTACACTGGACGGACTCGCCGAGAACTCCCAGATGGTATTATACCTCACGTCAGATGGCAGTTCTCTGGTGACACTGGTACAGAGTAGTCTGTTGACCCGAGATCGTCATAGAGTCTTGTGTGGTTCCCACTGTGCTTTGATTTCCATCTTACCACGTCCAAGAGGGCGTGCAAAACGGTGGTTTTTGGGTACAGTCCCGAGTCACATGGAGACAATGAGCGATAGGAGGGGATTCGTCTCTCCCGGTATAGGGAGTTGATGTTGCGCTGTGCTCGATTGGCTATAACAGGAAATCCCTGGCCAGGGTTGCTGAGATTTACTGGTAAGTGTTACCAGTAGTTTCTCGAAGTGTTATAGACCTCATATCGACACGACTTATCGAGCTATTGGGGTCTGACGTTTACCACCCCTAGGCGAGATATGCAACATATCAGACGATCAGACCGGACTGTACGGTAGTGTTACTGGTTGGATTCACTGGAGTGTGAGCGGGCTTCCTCGTCGATCTTCAGATCGCTCAATACCCGGGTGGCCGTTACGTTTGGCAGACCGCTTGCGGCTTGTGGGTGCTTGATATGATCATCACCTGCTGCCGGCGTATTGACGAGTCTTTAGAGTCCTACACAGAGGTTTCCTGGCTCAAGCGAAACGAAATAGGAGCGCATATGAGATATGTGCGGGACCGAGAATAATGCGTGTATGTGATACCGTATTCTATTCTCCTGATGAATGTATCGAATGGTTGTATGCGATATAACCTAGTTATCGAATCAAGTATTGATTCGATAAGCCGATACATTGAATACTAGTCGGTTGTGTGCGACATGACCGGATCATTGAATCAAGTGTTGATTTAATGATTTAATGCATAATTATATATATGATATATTACTTTACATTAACTAGTATTGGTTCACTTTAAGATGGATTTTCTCACTCGGATGTGCGCATTGCATATGCGATATGATTTTGTGCATTAGTTTGTATCATGTTTGATGATGCATGCTAAATTGGCTAAGTGTAAAGATTAAACCATGGTTGTGTAATGGTTAGGGTTTTGTTTTTACTTATTCATTTATTTATCTATTTGTTCTTTTTGGAAAATGATTTGCATAAAGAATAAATGGTGGCTTTCTTTGGATGGATTATGAAGCTTCATGAAACTTTGACTAAGTCACCATTTTTGTCTTGATGCTAAACCCTAACCCTTCAATCTAACCATGATTTATTCTCTACACTAAACTATGGTTGGTTAATGATAAGTATTCATATTTATTTCTTTTTAAAAAATGAACTTATCATAACTTTTATGATCTTCTTCTTCTTCACTTCAAGAAGAAAGCTTGCCTCATCAATGGTGATTGATGAATTAGAGTGAGAAATCTAATTATAAAGTCTACCCACTTCCTATTTCTTCATCCTCTACCTCTTGCCAAGTAGTAGAGTGTGTTTTCTTCACAAGTTTCATCACTTGGTGAAGTTGGAGCTTGATCTAGCGATGCCTCGACGTAGATCATCTTCGGCACGAAGCTGACGACCTTGCCCGCTCTTTCTCCGATGAAGCCGACGCTAGAGCCCGGATTTTGATTTGGACAGCGGAGATGACTTCATCACGGAGCCGTGGAGGTGGAGGACCGGATCTACAAAGGTTGTATTTCCGATTCTTATAGTTAAGTGTTAACTAGTTACTTTGTTCGCCTAAACATCTAGCCGACGATCCGTAGTTTAGGGTTTCTCGGCACGTTAAAATTTGAAATTGGCATGGTTGATGTCTTGTGAGACCTCATTAGGGTGCCTAGGAACCCTACACCTGACCCAATCAAACTTTGATTATGGTGGATGTGGACCACATCGGTTACAAATATAAAATCATATCCTTCTTTAGAAAGTAAAGATACAGATATGATATTACAAGCTAGACTAGGTACACACAAACAGTTACATAAAATCAATATCTGCCCACTTGTCAATCTTAGGTGATATTCCCCAAAGGATACAGTATCTACGCTCAATCCGTTAGCAACCCTGAGAGTCAAATCACCTGCCCTGATAACATTACGATTTCTTAAAGCCTGTAATGAATTATAGATATGAGATCCCGATCCGGTATCTAGTATCCAGGAAGTAGAGTTAATTGACAAACAATTTTCAATTACAAATAAACCCAAAGTCGAAACCACAACGTGCTTCCGATCCTGGATCCTGGCTTTCCAAGCCCGGCATCTTTTCTTCCAATGCCCTTTCCTATGACAATAGGAATAACCCACCTTCCCTACTGTTAGCCCCAAAACTTTTGCCCTTCCCTTTTCCTCTACATTACTGACACCACCTATCGGCTTGGTGGTGGCCTTCTTCTTCTTTCCCTTAGTTTTCGCCTTGGATCTAGAAGAGGAAGATTCCCCAATAAGATGAACGGGTGTCTCCCCGGTTTCCTTCAGGGTGTAAGTAGAAAAGAGGGACTGTAGAATCAAGTCAGCATATGACTCGTTCTCCAACGTGGTCTCCAGATCCATGAGCTCATCAATATAGCTAGTCATCATAAGATGTCGTCCCCTACAGATGACCCGATAGCCAATCTTCCTTGAAGCAATTCCTTCGAGGTCTCATATTTTGTGATACAAGATTGCTCTCCATATAAATCTTTGTTATGAAGGAATATGGAAAATAAGTCCATCTTCTTGTGCTGCCTCTAGTTTACACCATCTACTGAGGCCAACAAAAGGCACTTGGCATTCACACTGTCTTTTTCCGTTGCCTTGCGGATATCCATATCCATGAAGGTGGAAACTGGATCAGGAACGGCAGGGGCGTTATTAGTAAGGAGGTTGCCCATCTTGTCATAGCTAATGGACATTTGGACAAACTTTTGCCAATCAATATAGTCTGGTCCAGTCAATTTATTATCTAGTTGTAACCTATGTCCGGTCACCTGGTCGCTGCAATTAAGAGAGAGAGAGAGAGAAGAAACACTTAGCATGATACTCTTGCAAGTTTAGATTAGTTTTTAGTTTATCTGAACAGGATAGCTCCTACTGTATCTCGAATCTTTTCTCAAACCATAAAAGAAGAATTTGTCAGGATTAATCTTACCCTACAGTACTTGTTTAACCTTCTAGCCAGGTTGGTGTTTATATTTCGATAGAGGTTTTTCAGCGCTTTTGCGAAATTCCTTAATTACATACCTCTTTTCCCTGGAGGCATAGCCCCGCTAACACCGTTCTAGACACCTACTTTGTTTATAGCATTGATCATTAAGTGAAAAAATCTCCCCGAGCAGTAGCGGATACCCACAGTAGGATCGGGATCTAAATATCATTGTATGATAAAGCTGAAGGAATCCTACCAAAATTATCACACTCTAAATGGTATGCAACACTAGCAAAATTTAGTTTCTTTAGAAACTCCCGATGTGGATTTTTGCTCCATACTCTTATTGTTAGTGTATATGCCCTAGAGGCCATTACTGTATCATACTAGTTTGTATATTACTTAATGGAAGCTTGAGATATTCACAGTTGTATATACAATCTTGCTCAAAATGATAGTATGCTTCTTGGTTTGTTTCTACTTTAATGTGTACATGTGTTTCTTTTAGCATATTATCTATACACATTAGTAGAGCCCTTAGGATCTCTGCTTGATTACTAGTGTTGTGATGGCAGTCACACATGTGGGGGCTGGGTAATCTACAAGCACATCCTTATACACGTCCCTAGTCGTGGGATTATCGAGACAGGGCATCGATACTCCGGAGTAGACTAGCGTATGCGCTTCTCATCCGAGTGCGGGAGGCGGTCTGTCCCAAAGCCGTCAGTACATCGTACTTGAGATAGTATGCGGGTGCTCGTTAGGCTACGAGTACACTGGATATGACTCGTTGGGAACTGGTGGTTGGTATTATACCTATCGTCAGTTATCAGTTCCTAGGTGACATGAGTACAGCTTAGTCCGCTGACTTGACACTGTCACTTCGCCTCGAGTGTGTTCCCACTGCATTTTGATTACTACCCTACCACGGCTCAAAGGAGTCGTGCAAACAGGTAGTAGTTGGGTGCAGTCCCGAAGCACTTGGAGGCAGTGACGGTTAGACAGGATTCGCCTCTCCCGGTATTGGGGGTTGACATCGCGCTGTGTCTAGGAGAGCCATTACATGAGTAGTCCCTGGCCAGGGCAAGCGAGATATACTGGTAGGTTTCCAGTGTTATCTCAGGATGTTCTGGGCTTCACTCCGACACGACTTGTACTGCTATTAGGGGACTGACTTTTACCGCCCCTAGGCCATCCATGCGATGTATCAGACGAACAGACCGGACTGTACAGAGATTGTCACATTCAGGCTCAGTAGGAGTTCAGATGGGGTTCACCTCGTCAGTCTTCTTATCGGCATCTACCTGGGGACCGTTACATACAGCTAGTGCTGCTTGCGGTCTGTGGTTAAACCCACTGCCAGCGTAGTGTCGGGTCTTTAGAGTCCCACACAGAGGGCTATTCGCCTTTGGGCAAAATGAGTAGAGGTCGCATGGTTTTGCGACAGGGTTCGTTCGCATCCGCGCACTTGTGCACGTTTGTTGTCCGGACAGCTTATACTAGCGGGCTTTGGTTTAAGTCGGATCCTACTATATCATTTGGGATTGGTTTTATATCTTTGTGTTCGTGTTCCTCGGAACATGAACGCCGGTGTGTATGCACAGTTGATTGAGGCGGAGGAAGAGATTTTTCATTGGGGTTTTGGAACGGGTGTGTATGCACAGTTGACAGTCGTCTTTTTCCAAACCCTAATGATCATGTGATTTATCAATTAATAATATTAATTAAATAAAATTGTGTCATGGTTGGGCTTGTTGACTTGTTGACCAAGGTTGACTAGTTGACTAGGTTTGAAACTTTGACCATCATCATTAGCTTTTTAGATGCTCTTTGAACTTTGCAAAATCATTTATGGTGATATGATAATGGTCTATTCAAGCTAACCATCACCTTTTCATTTTTGATTAATATTATTTTTGATAAATCACTTATATTTTGTTATGGTTGTAAAACCATTTCATTCTATCATATTCACTCTCTCTCCTCTCTTCTTCTTCCTCCTCCTCTAGTTCAAGGAGATTCATTCTCATGTGTTGAGAAATCTCTCCTTGAGATAAAAATACCCTAAACCACTCTCTACTCACTCTAGGATTGAAGGTCTAGCAAGCCAAAGACCTTAGTTCTCTCAAAGTTCGAGAAAGGAGTCCAAGGTTGAACCCTCAGGTGGATCCATCTTTGACGGAAGAAGGCGACGAGGAAAGCACCATCCAACCTCTACAAAGGGTTCAAGAAGAAGGAGTTCAAGTGAGGTATAACATCTTTTCCGAGTAGCTAACTCTCTTTAGCTTGGTAGCTAGTTTGTTTAGTAAAGATCCCGACTTTTGTTAGTCCATGTTGCCTAGTGCGCTAAAAATTTGATTTTTATACCGTTTCCGCCTCCCCGCAAGAACCGTGGGCGGCAACGTGGACTTACAGTGGTATCAGAGCCTAACTAAATATAAACTAGCTAGGTAATAAAGTGTATAGAAGTTCGATCGGAAAAATGGTAAAACTACGACATGCAAAACCCTATGTTTCTGTTAAAATGTTTTCTGCTCTAAAAATAAAAAGTCATACTCCAATAATCATCTCAGGGTTTTGTGAAGAAGCCCACCAAAAATGGTCGAGTGATCCCTTCAAAGTGCCGCGGTTCCGCGGCAATGGGTATACATTTGCCGCGGAACCGCCGCCGTTTTGACTCGGCTCATGACCGAGTTTGGTGCAGTGTCTTTAGGTTGTGGTTTTGGGATTTTTAAGATGGTTTATTTCAGCCCAGATTTTCCAGAAAAGAAATTTGTTTTTGGGGGCCTATAAATCCGTATTTTTTGATTGAACTTCACTATACTTTGACTAATCGGTTATATCTGTGATGTTTTTATGTATTGAACGTCGGCTAATCGCTATATGTCGATTAGTAGGGGTTATACATATCTGTGATATGTGTTTGATGATGGTATGTGTATATGAATGCATTGGATTGTCGCGGGTGAATAGCCGGGGTGGATGTGAGATGAGTGTTTTTTTTCTTTCATTCATGTAATATGTAAATTGATGTAATAATATTTGTATGGCCGCACAACCGGGTCGGGGTTGTAGCCGTCATTGTATAATTCTTTTTACTGTTTTTGCTCCTAGGATAGACCCATGGAGGGGTGCACAAACTACCGGGTATCTCGAAGTGCTGAGTGGCCTACTCATGGAGTTGAGGGAGGTTGCTTCGCTTTGGGTACTTGGCGGGTAGTTTGCCGCACCCGTAGGGGTCTTGGGTGGGGTATTGGCTATTCACCGCGACCGTGTAATCCGCTTTACGTTGCAGGCTCGAACGGATTGCGGATTCCTAGTATATCCAATGTATTCATCTGTGATCTGTAATGTCTATCATTGCTATATATTTATATATAATAACTATTTAGGCGTTGCTTATGTTTTACAGCCGCGCTAGCCCAGCCCCCGCTCGATCGTTAGTTAAGTAACCTAACGGGTGATGACGGGGCCCCGTGGCGAATGCGAATGGCATAAGCGTACGTCATATTTTGGTTGTTTTCTGCAATGGTAGGATTAAATGATGGGACGCATTAAAAGAACTAATGCAAGAAAATAAACCAAGTAAAAGTCGTTGGAACACTTTCGAAAAACCACTCGGTTCTTTTCAAAACCAACTTTTAAATGCGGAGCTTGAGCCACTCCTTTTAAAAGCTATCTCGTTCCATCGATTATATCAAGTTCACTACGTTCACGATTTAGCCAAAACCATTCGTAGCTCTTCGTCGTTTCACATGAATAGTCAATGGTATTCAAGCTGTATATGTTGGCCAAAGTCAAGGCATAGTGATTGGTAGCTATTGGGTATTCATGTGTAGCATTGATAGATGCGTTGATTTGGAACAGTCATACTGCCATTTTGGCCAAAGTCAAGGGTAGGTACGGGTGGGTTCAAATTAACCTGGAGAATGACGGGTAGAACTTGACATGTGACTTATGATATTTTGGCCAAAGTCAAGGTCATAAGAGCATGGGGCAAAAATCACATCGGGAGTTTCATAAGTACTGAAACTTGCTAGCGCTGCATACCATTTGGAGTGTGATGATTCTGGTAGGATTCCTTCAGTTTTATCACGCAATGATATTTGGATCCCGATCCTACTGTGAGTATATGCTACTCCTCGGGAAATTTCTCACTAAATGATCAATGCTATAAACCTAGTAGGTGTCTAGAAAGGTGTTAGCGGGGCTACGCCCCCAGGGAAAAGAGGTTCTTAAATTAAGGAACTTCGCGAAAGCGTTGGAAAACCTCCCTCGAAGTACCGACACTAGCCTGGCTGAACGGTTAAAGCAAGTATTGTACGGTGGGATTGATCCCGACTAATTCTTCCTTTATGGTTTGAGGAGGGATTCGAGAAACAGTGGGAGCCATCCTGTTTAGATAAACTAAAAACCACTCTAAACTTGCAAGAGCATCATGCTGAGTGTTTCTTTTCTCTCTCTTAATTGCAGCGACCAATCGACATGACTGGACTTAAGTTATTACTAGATAAAAACATACTGACAGGGCCAAACTACAAAGATTGGCTCAGGAATGTCAAGATGGCAATCACTTACGACAAGCTGAGGTATCTTCTTACCACCAAAGCTCCCCCTGTCCCAGGTCCCACTTCCAGCGTCGCGGATAAGGAAATCTGTAAGACTTGGGAGATTGATAGCGCGAAGGTCAAGTGCCTCGTGCTTGCCTCTATGGACAATGAACATCAGAGGAGGCATGAGAATATGGACCTGGAATCCATATTTCTTCATACAAAAGAACTGTATGGAGAGCAGTCTCGTATCGCAAGATACGAAGTGTCGAAGAAGTTATTTTTGGCAAGATTGGCCGTCGGATCATCGGTAGCGGAACACGTGCTTAAGATGATTGGCTACATTGAGGAGCTCGCGGACTTTGGGACCACGTTGGAGAGTGAGCTCTATACGGACTTGATTCTCAAGTCCCTTCCTTCCACTTACGCCCAGTTTATACTGAACTTCAACTTACAAGAAAAAGAAGTTGAACTTTCAGAACTCCTCAACATGCTGAGGAGCGCAGAGGGCATCCTACAGAAAGGTAGGGAAACATCCACTTTGTTTGTAGGAGGATCTTCTTCTTCTAAGTCCAAGGCGAAAGCCAAGGGAAAGAAGAAGAAAGCCCCCGCCAAACCAAGGGGCGGTGTTAGTAAAGTGGATACGAAGGGAAAGGCAAAAGCAACAAAGATAGCGGGGAAGCTTGTGGGTAAAGAAGAATGCTTCTACTGTCATAAGAGTGGACACTGGAAGAAAGATTGCAGGGCTTGGAAGGCCAGAACACAGGATCTGAAGCAGGTTGCGGCTTCAGCTTCAGGTGTGTATGTTATTGAAAACTGTCTATCAATAAACTCTACTTCCTAGGTATTGGATACCGGATCAGGATCTCATATCTGTAATTCTTTGCAGGCGTTGAGAAAGCGTAGGTTTTTGAAAGCAGGTGACATGACCCTCAGAGTTGCAAACGGAGCTAGCATGGATGCTAAGGCCGTGGGGGACTATCACCTGGGTTTGTCAGATGGACATTTTTTGGTTTTGCGTGGTTGTTATTTTGTACCAAATGCAACTTGTAATATCATTTCTGTATCTTTATTATCTAAAGAAGGTTATGAATTTGCATTTATAAGTAATGTTGTGAACATTCACCTTAATCAAGTTCTGATTGGGTCAGGTACATTAAGCAACGGTATATACATATTAAACCAACCACAGATTTTCAACGTCCAGAATACACACAAAAGAAAGTCACCTGATATCAATCAGGCTCTTTTATGGCATTGTAGACTAGGTCACATTAATGAGAGAAGGTTGACTAAGTTACATACAGAAGGATATTTGGATCCGTTCGAATATCAATCTTATGCAACTTGTCAATCCTGTCTCAAAGGAAAGATGATAATGATTCCGTTCACTGGACACGGAGATAGAGCGAGCGAGCTCTTGGGACTCGTACACAGCGACGTGCGAGATCCAATGTCTACGCATGCACGAAGTGGTTTTTCTTACTTCATTACTTTTACGGATGACTTTTCAAGGTACGGATATGTCTTCTTGATGGAACATAAATCCGAAGCCTTTGAAAAATTCCAGGAATATAAGAATGTAGTAGAGAAACAAACAGGCAAAAGTATCAAGACACTAAGATCTGATCGAGGTGGTGAATACTTAAGTGCCGAGTTCCTGAATTACTTAAAAGAGAATGGAATTCTCTTTCAGCTTACTCCTCCTTACACTCCGCAACATATCGGTGTATCGGAGAGACGGAACCGAACCCTATTGGATATGGTACGGTCCATGATGAGTAACGCTGAGTTACCACGATCATTCTGGGGATATGCGCTAGAATCAGCTGCATACCTTTTGAACCGAGTCCCTACTAAGACTGTGCCTACTACACCATATCACATGTGGTATGGGAAGAGACCCTATCTTAATCACATTAAGACATGGGGATGTCCAGCTTTTGTCAAAAAGCAGCATACGGACAAGCTCGAGGCACGCTCAGTACAGTGCAAGTTTGTGGGATATTCGAAGAACTCCAAGGGATATTTCTTCTATTGTGAAGAGGAAAAAAAGGTTTTTGTTTCTCGTCATGCCCACTTCCTAGAACACCAGTTCTTAGAAAAGGAGATTAGTGGGAGCGCAGTAGAACTGGAAGAAATTCCAGAACCACAAGCTATTACTGAAAGCTCAGTAGAACCAGAGGGTTCGAAAGATCAGGACATTCCTACGCCGCTCCGCAGAAGTAGTAGGCAGTCTCATCCGCCCGAGAGATACTACGGTTTTCTTATAGACGGGGATAGAGAGGACTGCATCATTGATAGTGATGAGCCTACTAGCTTCCAGCAAGCCATTCAGAGCGTTGACTCGGTAAAATGGCTGGATGCAATGCGGACCGAAATGGAGTCCATGTACACCAACAAGGTATGGACGTTGGACATTGCTCCAGATGGAGTAAAACCCGTAGGATGCAAGTGGATCTTCAAAAGGAAGATTGGTGTAGATGGACAGGTTGAGACTTATAAGGCTAGACTTGTTGCAAAGGGTTTTCGTCAAAGACCTGGTTTGGACTATGATGAAACCTTTTCTCCAGTGGCTATGCTAAAATCCATTCGGATCCTTCTTGCCATTGCTGCTTTCATGAGATTTGGCAGATGGACGTAAAGACCGCTTTTCTAAATGGAAATTTGGAAGAGTGCGTCTATATGGATCAGCCAGAGGGTTTCATTCAGAGTGGGAGCAGCGGAAAGGTGTGCAAGTTGCTTAAGTCCATCTATGGACTAAAGCAGGCATCGCGGAGTTGGAACATCTGTTTTGATGAGACTGTCAAAGAATTTAGCTTTATCAAAAATCCAGATGAACCATGCATCTATAGTAGATTTGTAGCAAGAACTGTCGTATTCCTCGTTTTGTACGTGGATGACATTCTGTTGATAGGAAATGACATTCCTATGCTACAATCTGTTAAAGGGTTCTTGTCACACAGGTTCTCCATGAAAGACCTGGGTGATGCCTCCTACATTCTGGGGATCCGGATCTATCGTGATAGATCCAAGAGGATATTAGGACTTTCGCAGTCCAGGTACATCGACACCATACTGAAAAGATTCAGTATGGAAGATTCCAAGCGCGGTAATCTACCGGTTTGTCACGGGATCACCCTTTCCAAAGAGATGTCTCCAAAGACTGATTTGGAAAGGGATCGCATGACTATTATACCCTATGCTTCTGCGGTAGGTTCTATAATGTATGCGGTGCTGTTTACCAGACCAGATGTGGCTTATGCACTGAGTGTAGTAAGCAGGTATCAGTCAAACCTTGGGGAGAAACACTAGATAGCGGTAAAGAACATTCTCAAGTACCTGAGAAGGACTAAGGAGATGTTCTTGGTGTATGGCGGAAAAGACCTCCAGATCGAGGCCTTTGCTGACTCCAGCTTCCAGAGTGACAAGGATGATTCCAAGTCCATGTCGGGCTTTGTCTTTACCCTCAATGGGGGGCGGTGTGTTGGAAGAGTTCCAAACAGGAAACCGTTGCAGACTCGACTATGGAAGCGGAATACATCGCTGCATCTGATGCCGCAAAAGAAGCCGTCTGGATGAGGAAGTTCTTGAAAGAACTTCAGGTGGTTCCGTCCATTGTTGATCCAATACCTCTGTATTGCGACAACAACAGGGCTATAGCTTTAGCGAAGGAACCCAGGTCCCATCAGAAATCCAGACACATCTTGAGGCGGTATCATCTGATCAGGGAGATTGTGGATCGCCAGGAGATCGAGGTTCGGAGGGTTGCTTCAGAAGATAACACTGTAGATCCATTCACCAAGGCCTTGCCCCAGACTCAGTTCGAGCGGCTGATCGAGATGATAGGCCTTCGATACGCCAGTACACGGCCTTAGTGCAAGTGGGAGATTGTTAGTGTATATGCCCTAGAGGCCATTACTGTATCATACTAGTTTGTATATTACTTAATGGAAGCTTGGGATATTCACAGTTGTATATACAATCTTGCTCAAAATGGTACTATGCTACTTGGTTTGTTTCTACTTTAATGTGTACATGTGTTTCTTTTAGCATATTATCTATACACATTAGTAGAGCCCTTAGGATCTTTACTTGATTACCAGCGTTGTGATGGCAGTCACACTCGTAGGGGCTGGGTAATCTACAAGCACATCCTTATACACGTTCCTAGTCGTGGGATTATCGAAACAAGGCATCGATACTTCGGAGTAAACTAGCGTATGCGCTTCTTATCCTAGTGCGGGAGGCGGTTTGTCCCACAGCCGTCAGTACGTCGTACTTGAGATAGTATGCGGGTGCTCGTTAGGCTACGAGTACACTGGACAGGACTCGTTGGGAACTGGTGGTTGGTATTATACCTATTGTCAGTTATCAGTTCCCAGGTGACATGAGTACAGCTTAGTCCGCTGACTTGACACTGTCACTTCGCCTCGAGTGTGTTCCCACTGCATTTTGATTACTACCCTACCACGGCTCAAAGGAGTCGTGCAAACAGGTAGTAGTTGGGTGCAGTGCCGAAGTACTTGGAGGCAGTGACGGTAAGACAGGATTCGTCTCTCCCGGTATTGGGGGTTGACATCGCGCTGTGTCTAGGAGAGCCATTACACGAGTAGTCCCTGTCCAGGGCAAGCGAGATATACCGGTTGGTTTCCTGTGTTATCTCAGGGAGTTCTGGGTTCACTCCGACACGACTTGTACCGCTATTAGGGGACTGACGTTTACCCCCCTAGGCCCGCCATGCGATGTATCAGACGAACAGACCGGACTGTACGGAGACTGTCACATTCAGGCTCAGTAGAAGTTCAGATGGGGTTCACCTCGTCAGTCTTCTTATCGGCATCTACCTGGGGACCGTTACATACAGCTAGTGCTGCTTGCGGTCTGTGGTTAAACCCACTGCCAGCGTAGTGTCGAGTCTTTAGAGTCCCACACAGAAGGCTATTCGCCTTTGGGCAAAATGAGTAGAGGTCGCATGGTTTTGCGACAGGGTTCGTTCGCATCCGCGCACTTGTGCACGTTTGTTGTCCGAACAGCTTATATTAGCGTGCTTTGGCTTAAGCCGGATCCTAGTATATCATTTGGGATTGGTTTTATCTCTTTGTGTTCGTGTTCCTCGGAAAATGAACGCGGGTGTGTATGCACAGTTGATTGAGGCGGAGGAAGAGATTTTTCATTGGGGTTTTGGAACGGGTGTGTTTGCACAGTTGACAGTCGTCTTTTTCCAAACCCTAATGATCTTGTGATTTATCAATTAATAATATTAATTAAATGAAATTGTGTCATGGGTGGGCTTGTTGACTTGTTGACCAAGGTTGACTAGTTGACTAGGTTTGAAACTTTGACCATCATCATTAGCTTTTTAGATGCTCTTTGAACTTTGCAAAATCATTTATGGTGATATGATAATAGTCTATTCAAACTAACCATCACCTTTTCATTTTTGATTAATATTATTTTTGATAAATCACTTATATTTTGTTATGGTTGTAAAACCATTTCATTCTATCATATTCACTCTCTCTCCTCTCTTCTTCTTCCTCCTCCTCTAGTTCAAGGAGATTCATTCTCATGTGTTGAGAAATCTCTCCTTGAGATAAAAATACCCTAAACCACTCTCTGCTCACTCTAGGGTTGAAGGTCTAGCAAGCCAAAGACCTTAGTTCTCTCAAAGTTCGAGAAAGGAGCCCAAGGTTGAACCCTCAGGTGGATCCATCTTTGACGGAAGAAGGCGACGAGGAAAGCACCATCCAACCTCTACAAAGGGTTCAAGAAGAAGGAGTTCAAGTGAGGTATAACATCTTTTCCGAGTAGCTAACACTCTTTAGCTTGGTAGCTAGTTTTGTTTAGTAAAGATCCCGACTTTTGTTAGTCCATGTTGCCTAGTGCGCTAAAAATTTGATTTTTATACCGTTTCCGCCTCCCCGCAAGAACCGGGGGCGGCAACGTGTACTTACACTTATGCCTTAACGAAGGCCAACAAATCATAAGTCACATGTCAAGTTATACCCGTCATTATCCAGGTTAATTTGAACCCATCCATATATAATCTTGATGAAGGCAAACAAAGTAGTACAACTTTCCCAAACCAACGCATCTATCTATGCTACATATGAATACCCAGCAGCTACCAATCACTATACCTTGGCGAAGGTCAACAAATATAGCTTGAATACTACTGAATATTCATATGAAATGATAGAGGGTTACGAATGGTTTTGGCGAAATCGTGAACGTAATGAACTTGATTTAATCGAAGGAACCTGATAGCTTTTAAAGGAGTGGTTTAAGCTCTGCATTTAAAAATTTTTGTATTGAAAAAACCAAGTGCTTTTAAAACTATTCTAACGATTCAGCTTTGGTTTATTTGCTTTGCGTTAATCTAATGCATTCCAATCATTTACACCTATCATTACAGAGAGAAATGAAAATACCACGTACGCTTATGCCATCTGCATTCGCCACTAGGCTCCGTCTAACACCGTTAGGTTACTTAACTGATGCCAGAGAGGGGGCTGGACTAGCGCGGATGCAAAACATAAGCAATGACTACTATATAGCATATACATAATAACCATTCATCTCATGCAATATTAGGCATTCTAGATCACAGGTGAATATATTGGATATATTAGAAATTCCGCATTTCGTTTAAACCAGTAACGAAAAGACAGATTCCACGGTCATAATGAATAGACAAACCCCACCCTAGACCCTTACGGGTGCGACAAACTGCCCACCAAATTCCCGAAGTGAAGCAACCTCTCTCAGTAAAATGAGTAGGCCACTCGGCACTTTAATGAACCCGGTAGTTTGTGCACCCTACCTTGGGTCTATCCTAGGAGTAGAAAACAGTAAAAGAAATAATACAACGGCGGCTACAACCTCAATCCGGATGTGCCCCGCAAAATAATATTACATCACTTTACAATTTATATCGAATGAAGATAAAATACTCATCTCACATCTCCGGCTATTCCATCACGACGATCCAATAAAGTTCATATTCACAAACCAACATCACAAATATGTGTAACCCCCAACTAACTAACGTAAAGCAATTAGTGGAAGTTTACGAAAACATATAACAACAACTGAATATGTTAAACTACGTTAAAACTGCGATTTCAAAATACTCCGTATTGCCACAACTGAGAATTAACAGTATAAGAAAAATTGGCAAAATCAAACACCACCTGAGATCCTAAATCCAAGAGACTAGAACACAGAACAAAACACGATGCAATCCGACATACAAAAACCGGTGGGGCCGTTTTTTTTTCCACTGTGGCCGGCCAAATCCGGTGGAATTGCCTTGTTTTTGGTGTGTGTTCATATCACAAGTAAAGGAGCACTCTGTAATTGTTTGAAAAATTTTAGAGCCTCCGAAAAATTTGACAGAAACATGGATCTATGATTCGATGTTGCAGAGCTATTTCGGTTTCGTAGTAGGCGTCATAAAACTTGGACCTTTGGTGCGCAGCTAAAGCCCCCAACACGTGCATCTTAATCCAGGACGTGAAGTAATGAAAAGAGAAATTTACCACATCTACGCCCGGAGTTAAGGTACTGGCTGCGGCACTTAACCCATGATATAGATGCGCTAGTCCTGGAATGCCCACAGCTAGTCGTGTTCCCTCAGCAATGCGATAAGCAGGGTAAATAACTGAGGCTCTTATGAAACGGCGATGCATGGGAATAAAGAACCAGCTAAGCTAAACGCTGATGAAGCCCATGAAGAAAGTCTCCTCATCCATACCAGGAGCTGCAATCGATTCGAATGATACCGCCGACATGATGGGAATGAAATACTGCGGCAAGTCCTCTTCTTTAGTCGACCGCCTGTTTAAAGCAAACCCAAAGGGGTCGTTAATGTTCGTGAACTTCGGAGCCGTCTTTGATAGGACATCCGCGCGAAGGAAGCAAGCGATAAAACTTTTAAAAGTGACGCCCTGCTCCTCTGACTCTGTGAACAGTTTGTCAAAAATACCCAGAGTCTTGATCAAACTTGGGTGCTTGTGGCGGACGGCGTTCTCGGTAGACAGGCCGTCAAGCATTGTAGGCTCGATTTCAAAAACATACTCATCGGGAGGCAGCAATTCTTCATAAAGTGTCCCCCTGATCGGCAGCCCTGAGATCTCGCGAAATTCTTCCTGGGAAATTGAAACTTCGCGGTCCCCTAGAAGGAAGGTGTTGATGGGAAGATTCCATTGGTTTAAGAAGGCCTTAACCCACCAGACATAAGGAGATTGGTAGTGGAAAAGGGATTCATATATTGCCTGATAAAGTCCAACCCTTTGCAATCGCGCGCGATGGGCGGACAGGATGTAAAGATCCTAGTGAAGGTAGCCCGTGGGGTGTTGAGGGGTAAGCCCTATCTTATAAACTTGTCCCCATGGCTGGGCTTCGCCCTGGCAAATGCGGCGCCCCAAAATATCTATAGCCGGCACCGGATGGTTCGGAATACCAGTTGTTGATGGCTTAAGCCGTCCCATAGGAGTCCAATGCGACATCTCAACAGCAAAGGCAGTCTTTAGAGGATCATCGGCAGTAATGGATAGGTAGGCTCCGTCGGTATCTCGCAGAAGAAACTTCGGCGACCGCGGATGATATGACCGTACCAGGTCCCCCATAAAAGCAAATTGGTGTGATTCGGGTCATGAGCCCTGATCATCGCCATCACTTTCTCGTCAGACGGTGATTGAGGAAAAGCAGCCTCTGAGCGAGTGAAAGGGAAGTACGGAATAGAAGTCATTGTGCCTGAAGTAAAAGAAGGGGAAGCTATTAAGCGAAGCCAACACGTTTATATGTGTGTGTGTGTGTTTGTGTGTGTGTGTGTGTGTGTGTGTGTGTTTGTAAATGCATATATAAAAGACAACGGAAGAAAGCAACAGGGGACTCATTTTATGGACCATTGGTTACAAAACACATGGGTCCCACAAAATCAAGATGGCGGTTTGCTAATGATGAGGCAAAGCAATTACAATGAGACAAAAAGAAGATTCTCAATAAATGAACAGTGGATTTCAGATGACCCTATACATTCCTCAATAAGAAATCCATCTTGGACTACATAACAAATAAAAAAAAACAAGGGAATTAAATTCCCAGAAAACACTACTGCAAGTCCCTTCTTCTTGGTTGCAAAGAAACAACTCAGGGCAAGAAAACCCCAAGAAATTCTTTGGGTAGAACTAAGTTCTTCATAGGAATTAAATTCCTTCTGAAAAAGGGGAATTAAATTCCCAGAAACATTTTTTTCAGAGCCAAAGCTCTTTGAGATGAAATTAAATTCCATGGAAAAGACAAACACCACTACTGACCCCTGAAGACCAGAGAAACCCTAGCAAGGTCTATTGTTTAAGGATTGAATGGGTTTCTTTTTAAAAAGAACTTAAAAAAAATGGGTTCTTGTTAAAGGGAAAACCCCTTGATGTGGATTTAAAATCCGATGAAAATTTCTGCAAAGTTCTTCAGCCGTTCAAGATCATTACCTGAGAAAAGGGAATCTTTAGACAGGGTTAGAATCTGGAAATTTTCGAGACAGAGAACTAAGCTCTGAGAAAAGAGAATTAAATTATCAAAGGCAAAAAGTTAGCAAGGAAGAAGATGAGCAAAGTGGTGGCGCTTCTGAAGGGACACTGGCATTTATAGGATGTGATGAGAAACATTTCATCTCCCCTATTCCCTAAACAGATCCAATGGTCACAAAGGAGATAGCGTTGCACTCACGTGCAGACACGTGAGAGCAACGCTGTGGGGGCATTTGTTCCCTGATTAAAAATCAGGAATTACCTCAATGAGGTATCACGTGTTCACACATGACCAAGGGTCACATACTGACACGTGATCTCTTTACAGAATTAAATTCTAATCAAGCAAAAGTGTAAACAAATGGTTAAGGAAAGACTCCAATGGGGCGTCACGTGCTCATACGTGACCAAAGGTCACGTGCTGACACGTGATGGTCTTTAGCCCAGTTAAAAGACATAATTAAAGTTCTGAAGGAGGAGGGGTCACGTGCCAATACGTGATAAGCTTTGAAAGCCCTTATAACTTGATAGAATTAAATTCTAATTAAGGGAAATCAAAGACCCTAACTGGGAAAGTATTTCTCCAATAACAAAAAAGGATTATGGGGGACCGTTGGATTAAAAATCCAATAGTGATTAAAAATCACCAATTTATGGAATGATTTTATACAAGGAAAGATTTCCCTAAAATTCACCAAGAATAACAAACAGAATATCTTTTGGATTAAAAATCCAATGGTGAATAAAAAATTCACTGAGATCATGTTAGTTACAAAAAACAAACAAAATCTTTCAATGAAAGATTCACTAAACAAATTGATTCTTTTCCTTCTCCTATAAATAGGTGCTAAGAAGAAAAAAAAGAAGAATTTTGGATCTTAGAATTTTCTGAAGAAAAATAGCAGAGAGAAAAGAAAGGAGAATTTAATTCTTAAGAAAAGAAAGCCTAGGTGAGAAAGGGGAAAGGGATCAAAACTTCATAAAACAAAAAGAGAATTTAATTCTCAATCTAAGAGTTTAACTCTTCTGCAAAAGAACTTAGTTCTTCTTCTGGTTGATGATTTGCAGAAGCAAATATCCTCACAGGTTGAGAATTTAATTCTCATTGGGAAGATTCTGCCATGCAGATCTAAAACTTAGAGGGAGAACTGAGTTTAGAGAATTTAATTCTCCTAAAAGTAAAACTAGGGTTTAACCCTATATGAGAATTTAATTCTCCCAAATTCATAGGAATTTAATTCCTCCAAGCTAAAACTAGGGTTTAACCCTATATGAGAATTTAATTCTCCTAAATTCATAGGAATTTAATTCCTCCAAGAAAAACAGAACTAGGGTTTGACCCTATATAAGAATTCAATTCTCCCAAATTCATAAAAAAAATTCAATTCCTCTAAATGAAATTAGGGTTCAACCCTACATAAGAATTTAATTCTTCCACCTACATAGGAATTTAATTCCTCTAAAAACATAATTAGGGTTTAACCCTATAGAGAATTTAATTCTTAAAATAAAGAGACTTGAAAGATCTCCATGCACGTAAAGAACATTGGTCACGTGATGTCACGTGACCCTAATCCGCAGTGATCAGAAAAGAAAGGATAAAACTAGGTCACGTGTCCCCACGTGACCCCTAAACAGATCCCCCAAAAATGAGAAGAAAAAGCTTTGAGGAAATGCTTCACGTGCTCCCACGTGATTTATAAAACCAAGAGATAACAGCAAAGGCAACGCTGGTTTTGGGGACTCTCACGTGTCCCCACGTGACCCCTAATAAATGTTCTAATAAATCAAGACATGAGTACCCATCACGTGCTCACACATGATGGCTATGAAAATTAAAAGTGTTTAGTACTTGTTTGCAGAACAAAGTAAAGGAAATCTGGCCCCACCTTTGGGTGCCCTCACGTGTCCCCACGTGACCCCTTTCTCTCTAGTGTTTAACACTAATTTGAAAGTTTAATTCCCAATGTTTAACACTGTTGTCCTCTAGTGTTTAACACTAATTCGAGTACTTCATTTCTAGTGTTTAACACTGTTGTCTTCTAGTGTTTAACACTAACTTGAGAGTTTTATTTCCAGTGTTAACACTGTTGTTCTCCAGTGTTTAACACTATTTTTAGCCAAAGTGGCTAATTTTCCAGATGCAAAAGCCTCCCTTTCAACTGAATCTCAAAATTGAGTAAAATTCAGAGCTATAATGTTTAATGCTCAGTCAAAGACAAAAATGTTACCAAAGCCATCAAACTCTTGTTTAAGCATTGCTAAATGATGAGGGGCTAAACCCAGACAAATTTTTAATGGTCCAACAAGGGGCCTACATATCAAATTTAATTGGACTTAGCCCAAATTGGCCATAAGTCTTCAATTTAGATTTAACTGAGCCAATGAGCTCATAATCTAATTAATTGATCTTAGTTCTAAATTGGACTACAGATCCCCATTCCACTTTGGTTCGAGGGTACATCTTTTCACTCCTCTGATATTTGTCGTTGTAATCCTTCAACGTCTTCAGAGAGGTGGCGGGTCCGATAACCACACATTTCACGGACTATGATGTCCTTAATCTTGACTGTGAGGTCTTTAAACTCACGGACTATGATGTCCTTAACCTTGACTGTGAGGTCTTTAAACTCATGGACTATGATGTCCTTAACCTCGACCGTGATGTCTTTAAACTAACATTTGACTGTGAGTTCTTTAAACTCACGGACTATGATATCCTTAATCTTGACCGTGATGTCTTTAAACTAACATTTGACTGTGAGGTCTTCAAACTCACGGACTATGATGTCCTTAACCTCGACCGGGATGTCTTTAAACTAACATTTGACTGTGAGGTCTTTAAACTCACAGACTATGATGTCCTTAACCTTGACTGGGATGTCTTTAAACTAATACTAGACCGAGATGTCCTTAAACTAACGATGGACCACAATGTCCTTAAACTAATCGACCGCAATTTCCTTAAACTAAACATTAGAGTCCAATTGCTCTTTTGTTGGATCTAAAAGAACCCGTTGAGTTGATCTTAGTCTAAAATTAGACTAACGTATTCTTAACAAACGTTTAAGTTGATCTTAGTCTCAAACGAGGATAACACAACCTTAAACCCAACCCCCAAATCCAAATCTAAGAAATGATACGGATTTGGACTAGTCCACCCCCTTTGGGAGACAACATAAATTAGTCTCCGTATACAATCCATGGGCAACCATAAACAAAACAAACACCCATGGCACGAAGTAACCACCTGGAGAAGGAGAAAGTTGTTACCGCGATGCGGTAGCGTAATTAACTGCAGGGGCTTGCGCCTGCAGGGAAAATCATCCCCACAATTAAAAACCCCTCAACGAGGGGGAATCTGACGAAGTCTGCTACATCGGCCGCATCCGTTTAAACCTTCGATACATGGTGCCATAAATAAACTTGGCATATTCGGAGAGGTGGATGGATAACACCAATTAGCATCTGTCCTTAGCATCTGTCCCGAAATTCAGGCAAGACGTTTGTCTTCCCGTTTTTCGGAGGGGAACAGATTCTGGCACGCCCGGTGGGACTTTTTCCTCTTTCCACTCCACACTTCGTGTGTCATGTTCGCAAATGAATCGCGGTTTGCTAATGGTTGCCCTTGGGTTCGAGATACTAAGATTTGGCATCTTGCTTGGTGCAAAAAGCGAATGATCAATGGCGTCTACTTGCGCGAAGTGTTCCAACTGCAATTGCAATTCACGCTCCGCCTCATCTGGAGGCATAGCTTACGGGCCCCAAGCGGCTTCTCTGTTCACAATGCCGGTGGACCAGGTGACTCAGGCCATCACTGAATTGTTTTTCGGGACCATGCTCCCACCTATGAGCTTCAGCGTTTCTATACCAACTCAAGAAGCTCCCAAGAAGTCGGTCTTCGATCAACTTACCACTACAGCAGCCCCCTTCAACGGGTCGTCCAGCTTAAGCGCCTCTGTCTTCGCCAGATTAGGCCAAAGTTCATGTGGGCCTATGATGAAGCCTGCAAGTCCAGAACAGGTTTTTCCGAAGAGGATAGCCATCCCTACTCCCGAAGTTGTCAAGGTGGGTTCTCCAGCCAAAGGGTCAGTCTTCACAAGACTGACTGTCCCTGCTCCCACTCCGGCTCCCGTTCCTGGTCAAAAGTCTGTCTTCGACAGGTTAGACACGGCTGCTCGACGGACCTCGGCCTTCAAGAGGTCGGTACCAGCAACGCCTCATAAGAACAGGGGGCATAACGAGTCGCCCTTAAAGCTGAAAAAATCCCAACGGCTCGACACGCTCGACGTCGCCATTGGCGCCGAGTAAGGAAAGCTGGGGGCAATTCCCCCTCTGAGCTAACTCTGCCAGCCCCAACGGTGGAAGTCAACGTTGCTGTTCCAACAGAGAACAGCTTCGAGTTGCTGAACATGGTCCTCAGGAACTCTCCTACCGCCGTACTGAAAAAGATCTCCTCCATCAGTGGAGAATGTTGCCGAAGCGAAGCCGGAACAGTCCCCTCAGCGACTGTCCTCCAAAATCTTCAAAGTCTGGCGATAGATTCAGGACTCAGTAATTGATCAAGATTACCCTCACCGACAGAAAAAGGTGAAGGTTCAACAAGAAGAGAACCATCCTGCCAAGCCATAAAAAGCTGCCTGTGTGCCCGCTGCGACACCCCCCTCGGCTTCAATCGCTCAAAATGGGAGGAGGCCAAAGAAAGCCCCCGTGACAGCGGCAAATCGTAAAGACGCTGAGCCTAAACGCCCTAAGTCTAGGGGAATGATGGTACATATCGTTTATATGGCTTTCGGAAAAGAGGAAAGCCGTACTTCCATGGGTCACCGACCGCTCACCCGATCAATAACAAGGGCCCAGGAACAACAACAGCATAACCTTCAGGAGATGCTGACTGCAATGGCCGCACTCACCGGACCAAAAGAAAGCCCGGAGGCGTCATCAGAGCGGCGTCATCAGAGCAAGAAACCGATGCTGACTTTCTTCACAGAGTCCTCGAACCGCAGAACAAGCGGCTAATATAAAATGAATGGCGCTTCTCTTCCAAGACATGGTCGGGATGATGTTACAGCCAGATCCTCCAGCTGAAGCCCTCCCGATCATCATCGAAGACGACAAAGGGGAGACATCGAACCCTCCTCCGGCTCTTTCAGCAGCCAAAGAGAAAACTATTTCCAAGGCTGCTCTGGATGACTATATTGCTCAGCAAATACGAGCTCACCAGGCAAATGAAGTGGCCGGCCAAGTCGTTAAAACTGGGCGGCCGTATCCAGGCTGGTATGACCAAATAAAGTACCCGCCGGGATACACAATCCCTAAATTCCATGTGTACAAGGGGACATGCAATCCCTATTAACATGTCGCTCAGTTCAGGGCTCTTTGCAGAAACATCGGGGGTGATGATAAGCTTTTGCTCCGCCAATTCGTCGGCAGCCTGTCGGAGACGGCATTTGAGTGGTGCTCCGAACTTCCAAACGACTCCGTCAAGACTTTGGCAGAAATGGAGTTGTTATTCACCCAGCGATTCACGAGTGCTAGTGAGCGCACCCCAATAACGGCACTGATCAGTGCAAGGGTGAAGCCAGGAGAGACGTGGGTTCAATACGCAATCCGATGGTGGAATCTGTGGCTAAAATGTGAGCAGCGCATCGAAGAAGCGCCGACAGTGGATATGTTCATGGGCACTCTGGACCCTCATGCAACTATTTCCTAATTCATGATATTCTTTAAGCTGACCACATTCTAAGCCTTGATCGACCAGCTGGCCCAGATGGACCAGATGGGTCATAGACCGTCTCCTCCGAAGCCGGAGTCGCGGAACAAAAAGGGTAAAGGGAAGGCGACCTTCGTTGCGAATACTCAACAGCAGCCCAGTGCCCTAAAACTAACGGATCAGCTGGAAGAGAGAGGGCGATACTACAATGAGAAAATGAAACGTCCTTATTCGTTCCCTCGGGACAAAACGAAGAGACTATTCGAACTAGTGGTGCATAACAGGCTCATCAATCTGCCGAATCCGAAATGACCATTGCAATCTGGAGAGGCTAATGGTCCCAATTATTGCCCTTACCATCAAATGGTAAGCCATCCATTCGAAGATTGCTTTGTCTTTAAGGGATGGATCAAGGACCAGTACCAACAAGGCAAGTTTGCGTTGTCTGAGAAGTGGAAAGTAAGTCTACCATAACCGCACAATCCTAAGAAGACGGACACACCGGGGGCATCGTGCTCTTTTGTTGAAGAGGCTTCGTGGAAAATCGTTCTTTCAGCCAAAACAAAAATAATGCTGAACGATCTCCAGACATGCCCGGCGATCAGGTGAAAGAATCCACTGGAACCCCAGATTATCAAGGAAATGCTGAAACCGCGCCCAACTCCAAAAATTGGTGGTGATATTCAAAACACTCACACTCAGCCATCGAAGTCTTCAAAGAAGAAAAAGAAGATCAAAAAGCCCGTGAAGCCTGGTGACAAGCGTACGGACCTACAAAAGCAGATTGACGCGCTGGAAGAGTACAACTAGAAGGCACGGACTCCAATCACACTCCAAGAATTTCTCAGCCATGTCCTTGAGGGCGAAGGTGATGACAATGGAGAAGACTAGTCGGATGAATCTGAAGGTTACGTAGCAAGTTGCCATGTGATCTCTCACTCATCAATAAATGATGAAGAAGTTCCTTGCACAGAGAAACTGGGGGCTGGTCCTGAGCTGGAACTTCTAGGGCCATTAGACAAAATGATTGATGCGTTCCTAAATGAAGCGCATCTTAAAAGCAAAGCTGCTCGAGAGCGTGAGATGGCCATATTTGAAAAATCCTAGCGCCGACGACTGGACGAAAGGGTTGAAACGTGATTGAATACGATTTCGGACTGTGTAGTATGAAAATTGTAAAGAAATCACAACCAAAAAATATTTGACCGCAATCAATAATGGTGTCGGATGTAGCGCGTTAGTAAGTGCGGATCGTCTACAGGGAAAGTGTAATCATTCGTGTTTCGAATTAGATGAATTGAAACTTTAAGGAAAAGAAAAGAAAATAATTCACGATTTGTAATTGAATTTCAAGAATTAGAAAAATCTAGATCTAATAACAAGAAAGCATTAAAATCAAGAAGTGATAATTTATGATGATTTCCAACCGACAATCAAGATTCGAAGTGTAGCTCGTAGGAGTAGATCGGATCTATAGATGTGATGAGATTTAAAGATTTCATGTTCTTATCCATTAACGAATTGATACTAGATCGATGATAATTCATCGAGGTTAAGGATTTTGCGAAGAAGCCTGGGTTTCCTCGTCTTATCCTTTATCCTTTCGATGAATCTCATTCAAATTCTAGTTTCTAGTTAATCAAATGATCAATCGTTGTTCCCTAGTTTTGAGTGAACACAATCAAGAAAGGATCATCCCGAAACTAGGTCATTGATAATTTGATTCACAAGAATTTACAATCGTTATAGGATTTAAGAATTGTAAAAGAATCTAAATCATCATCATTTTATTGATCGTCACAACTCCTATACGAGTGGAGTTTACTCAAACATCATAATAACAAACGCAATCACAAATTGAGAAGAATCATAATATTTGAATTAAAAGATAAGCAAGATATAGAAATTTCACCTTTATTTATCGACAAATTTCGTTACAACTCTCTTGAAATTTACAAAAGGAAGGAACTAGATCGTCGATTTCGGCTTCGCTCGGCTCCTTGAGTCGCGGATCGGCTTGGATCTCTTGCTCCGATGAAATTCGGCATCGCTTTCTAAAGATTGAAGGCTCTCTTGTTTGAATGGTACTCGGGATCTTGATCTTGATTTTGAATTGGAATTAGGGTTAGGGTTTGAGGCACAAGTTGTGTCACTCAACTTGTGTTAGAAATGGGGGAGATTAGAGATTTCTTGAACCCTAAATTCTTGGACTTTCCCTCCAAAAGTTTGTTAAAGAGAGCCTTCTAGAAATAGTTTGTTAAGCCGAGCCTTCTAGATGTGCCACGTGGAGAATCAGGAGTCTTCTGGAAGCTTGTACAGTTATAAATAGGCACATGGGAAAAATTAAGTCACTGATGACGTCATCACGCCGCGGATCCGCGGTGTAAGCGGGCTCTCGCCGCGGATCCGCGGAGCTATGTGGGCCTTACTGCTTAGGATTTCTGGTAAATGTTTGGACTGACATTTGGGCATGTTTCTGATATGTTGAATTTTATATTTCCCTCTGAATTGCTACAAGCTTTCAAGTCTTTGAGTTGGCGTAATTTTTGTCAGTATTGTTGGCTTTGTTCCTGCAATTTTCTGCAAAATTTCTCGGGATAAGAGTTGCGCAATACAAGGATGATGCGATGTCATGATAAACGGTCAATTTCCCTTAAAGTGCCGGTTTTAATGTTTAACACATGCAATCTGGTATTTCAGAGATGTTTTGCTAATATGTGCAATATGAATACCGAACACTTCTAGATGAGTGCAAATGATACGGAAATTGCCGTGTTAAAAATGCAGTATTTTCGACTGATCAAATTCCCCCAAACTTATTTTCGATCGTCTCGGTCGAATTGTTTTATTAAAAGAGAAGGAGAAAATAAAGAAAGAGAAAAACTAACTAGCACACTTTCGTAGGCAACACGATTGCACTGAGCATGTGCAACAAGCCTTTAAACCTTTAGGTGTCCCTAGTAGGAGGAGTGTTGTTTCGTGAGGGTTTTCAGCGGATTGCACCCACAAAATCCAATAATAAAAGAAAGATCATGAATATTACATTTAAAGAAAAGAATTGTAAAAGAAAAGCCTTGAAAATTAGGGTTTCCAACTAAGCTAGCTTTTCGGTTGTCATGAGCCTTATCTTAATAGTCATGAAAAGATGTCAGAAATCACGTTCTCCCTCAATAAAATATCGTCTTATTCTTCATTCCTATCTTTCTTCCAAATATCGATCATATCACCCTGCGTGTGTGTAAAGGACATCCCTACACCCGGAGAATTCAATTCAAGCTATCATACTCTTGCCCATCAGCCTCAGTACTTTTTAATTAATGAATACTTAGCTGAATTTGCTCACACACTTTCATGCGACCGTTAATACTTCTTGAGGTACTAACCGATCGATTACTCATTTTCTTGCTTATTTGGTGTATTTTCCTCGTCTTGCACCACCTAAGGCATAGCGGTGACTCCCAGACCAGTTGGCCTTAGGGCACTAGGTGAAGAGGCACCCTCGCTATATATTTTTTATTCCCCTTGGCGATAACAAAACCAGTGTCCATTTTTCTCACTATTTTATATTTTCTTCATTTTTTTTATTTTCTTCATACATCGGCTTTAAGACAAGAGCATTTCAAGGTATCCTCTACTATCCCGAACTTTAAGACGTGTGTAAGTGCGAATAGCAGGGTATCAACATTCAAAATGTTTGGCTTCCAGAATAGGAAATATTTTTATCCTCAGATTAGTGACTTCCTTTATCTTACTAACCCTTGGGACAACGGCTCATAACTACTTATTACTAGTTCGTATAAGAAAACTTCTAATTTTCTTAGTTTTCTTAAATTTTTCTAATCTCATGGATGTAATTGTTCACTACCTAATCTTTTATTATCTTATTTATGTACAAAAATATTTTTATCTTTTTGAAATTTTTATAGGTTTTCAAAAATGTTTTGTGCTTATGCAAATGATATGCAAATGATGCGAAAATAAGCACAAACCTCCCCCAAACTTGTTTTCAACAGTGTCCTCACTGTTGCCATCTACTAAATCTGAAAAACCTGTAACCTTGGAAGGAATAGGGGGGCAAATATTTAAGTGAAGAACCTCCCCCAAACTTATTTTTGGCTTAAAATTTTGTAAAGATTTTCTTTTCAGGAGCCAGAAAATATCCCCCCCCCCAAACTTGAGTTAAGCAATGTTAATCTTTGAAAATCACATGAGGGGGTCAAAAATCATTGGTCGATGTCAAGCTTTACAAAGACCGAACGTTAACACCAACCATTCAAAAATTTTATTAATGCAGTGCTCTGGTTGTTGGAAGAAGAAGTGGGGAAAGGGTAAGTGGTGGAATAGAAAGTGTGTGCGTCTCATTTTGGAGAGACGATACAGTGAATGTGATGGATTACTTGCATTCTTTTTACAGTTTAGGAGAAGGGGTGGAGGTTCAATTTCAATGTTTGGGAGATGATTCATCTCAACGCCCGTGTCATTCAAAAATGTGAGTTCATCAGCGAAGATCTCCTCAAAAGTTTCATCAATACCCCGATAAATAATGTCATCACAAAGTGCGGGGTGATCTTCAGACTCTAAAGACGGTTCATAATCAGTGTTAGTTATTGACCCGGACATCTCGGTGGAAGAGTTCGTATGTGTATGATACATAGTTGGGTCAAACAATAACGTATGAAAAGAGTCAAGATCAGTATGAGGATCATCAAATTCGCTGCTGTCGACATCCATTAAGTCGACAGAATAGACCTGGGCAGTAGGTTCGGAGGATACACTTACCAACTTGTAAATATTTAGCTCAATTGACCTATTCCCGAAGGATAGGGTCATAGAACCATTACAACAGTTGATGATAGTGTTTGAAGTGGACAAAAAGGGGCGACCTAAAATCACCGGAATTTTATTACGTGGGTTCGCTACAGGCTGTGTATCAATTACAATAAAGTCCACAGAGAATATAAATTCCCTGATTTTTATTAACACATCCTCCAGTTCACCCCTAGGTTTGGTGATTGATCGGTCAGCCATCTGGAGAGTGCAAGGAGATGATTTCAACTCTCCGATCCCTAACTTCTCATAGACTGAGAAAGGAAGCAGGTTAACACTTGCCCCAAGGTCTAAGAGAGCACGGTTGATGTGTTTTGCCCTAATAGAAATGGAAATAGTAGGATATCTAGGATCCTTACGTTTCCTCGGTAATTGTTGGGGGAAAGCCGTGTCTACAGTCTTTGCCATGAAAATCTTCTTGGGTACTTGAGTCTTCCTCTTCCTAGTACACAAGTTCTTAAGAGTTTTCGCATAGGATAGAACTTGTTGGATGGCATCTAGGACAGGGATGTTGATGTTAACGTGCTTAAACATGTCCATAATCTTCTCCATATGTGGACTCGATGTGTTAGTCCTTAACCGATTAGGATAAGGTGCTTTAGCAATAAACGCTGGGTCCATCATAGGAGAAGGAAGTGTGTGGACCCGATCCCAGAATAGAAGTGGGGATCGTCCGTGGATGAGTTGAAGAGGTGGGCTGGTGGCGAGCCTTTTGGGAAACGAAGAATAGGCTCGCAAGAAGGTGGTAGGGTAGAAGAACTGGGGTTAGAATTAGAAGTAAAGGTGGAAGGAAAGGTCTCAACCGGGGTTTTATTGATTGATTTATCAGTGTCATCAATCTCTTCCCCAACGTGATTGTCAAGCACTCTTCCAGATCTCAACGTGATTGCATCCACATGATGTGAATAGTCAGGATTGGGTAAAGGTTGAGCTGGACGTTTCCCTTTCTCTCTTGCACTCATTTCAGCTTTTAATCGTGCAATTTCTTCTTCCATCGATTTAATAGTCTCGCTTTGAGAAATGGAGTTTCTCTTTATATCATCGACGGAAGTCTTTATTGTTAAAAGCAAATTCATGAATGAAGAGGATTCATCAGCACCGATCAACTGCAAAGGATCGGACGGTGCAGGTGTGTTGACCGGATTTTGGAAGTTTTGTGCTTGGAAGGGGTGCTGACTCAATTGTGGTTGCTGTTGTGGTGGATGTGCCCTTTGGAATTGATTCGGATTTGGAACCGTGTTTTGAGATTGGGATTGGTTCCAAGCAAAGTTCGGGTGATTCCTCCAACCCTGATTATATGTTGAAGAAAAAGGGTCGTTTCTAGGTCCTTGTTGGTAAGCAGAATTGATATGCTCATGACCTTGAAACGGAGAATTTATTGGACATTCTTTCGTCAAATGAGAAGGATCAGAATAGCAGCCACATACAGTTTTGGAGAGTGACATTTTATTTAGGGCGGCAGCTAATTTGTTTTCCATAGCGTCGAATTTCTTGTGTAAAGCTGAAATTTCAGCTCTAATTCCTATGGAAATATCATTGCCATCCCTAGTCGATTGACTCACACTCTCCCACTGTAATGATTTTTCAGCGAAATCTTCTAAAAATTTCCAGGCTTCACCATCATCTTTGGTCATGAAGTTGCCTTGACACATAGATTCAATGGTCTGTCTTGTGTTAGGATTAATGCCCTCATAAATGATTCGGCACAGTTCCCATCTATGGATTCCGTGATGTGGACATTGGACTAACAGATCCTTGAAGCGTTCAAGACAATTTGAAAATGGTTCATTTGGAAGCTGGGTGAATTGATTTATTTCGCTGCGGAATCGAGTTGTTTTATGATGTGGGTAGAATTTCTTAAGGGATGCTTTGACGAATTCTTCCCAGTTCGAGATGGAATGTGCGGTAGTGTTACACAGCCACTTCTCGGCTATATCGCACAAGGTAAATAGGAGAAGACGAAGACGCATAGCATCCACAGAAAGCTGTGAGGTACCCATCATTGCGCATACATTTTCAAATTTGGTAATAAAGACATATGCGTCTTCAGACTCGAGACCGTGAAATTTTGGTAGAAGGTTGATGTATTGAGGTTTTATTTGAAAATTGTCCCCATTGGCTGGTGGAATGGAGAGACAGGTGGAAAGGGGACCTCGTGTTGGATAGCACCTCTCTTGGAGAGAGATGCGAGGTGGATTCTGCGCACCAACGGACGGCGGCAGAGTAGTGGTAAAGAAGTTCGATAGAGACGGATCCATCGATGTGGATGTGGTGGTGGGTAAAGAAAGGGTAAATGTAGAAATACCGACTTTAGGGTCGATCGAAGTGACGCGGACTAAACAGGCACTAGAATCCCGTTGTCTAGCCTATCTTGCACTAAATAGGGTTAGTACAAGTGGCAGCGTGAATTTATACTTAGGGGAAAGAATGAATGTGATTGGTGTTTGTTTTGAAAAAAATGGACGGATTTTTTGAAAAAATGATGCGAGCACAACAAATGCAACAAGCAAAACCCTAATTCTAGTGGTCGCCTAGGTCAAAGCTCTAGACCGCTCCTAACTGCCAAAAGACAAGTCGCAGGATCAATCCTCCACTGCCTCTTTGTCTCTCCTGTGGCCAGGTAAGTTCCAGGTAAGTGGGAAGGTTCTCCACTACGTAAGTAGTGGGCCTAATTAATAACCACTAGCCTTAGACACACTTACCTTAGACACCATAAAAGAAACGCGGATAAGCAATGAATTACCCATGGCCTTCTCTTATCCTAAGTGAGCGCGACGGTCGTTAGAGTCATCTCTAGATCTTTTTTAATTAATGAGGGTAAATGCGAATGCAAGTTTGTGATTTTTGGGGCTTAGGAAGGGTAATGAATTCCCCACCTAATCTGGATTTGGTCGTGCCCCTTAAATTCCGTATTATTTATGCAAACAACCAAGAATCAAAAACACGCACAATTTATTTTGCTTTTGCAGCGCTGCGATTTATTTGCAAAGAAACCTGCACAAATTGTTATTTGGAGTAGACATGGAAAGAGATAAGAAAGATAGAAAATACCAGAGAAATTCCTGTTCACTGTAGCTTCAGACCCGCGGCGGATCCTCCGCGGATGTGCTTAAATGCTGTGGAACTGCGGTGACATCATCAGATCACTATATGAAATTTCTTGTAATTGCTACTGTTCACCTCAAGAGCTCTGTGGAATGCTCTGAAAAATTTTTCCACAGCTCCACAAGTTCCAGATTTCCTCGCAACTTGTGGAGAACCTTCCCACTTACCTGTGTTGGATGTAGCGCGTTAGTAAATACGGATCGCCCACAGGGAAAGTGTAATCATTCGTATTTCGAATTAGATGAATTGAAACTTTAAGGAAAAGAAAAGAAAACAATTCATGATTTGTAATTGAATTTCAAGAATTAGAAAAATCTAGGTCTAATAACAAAAAAGCATTAAAATCAAGAAGTGATAATTTGTGATGATTTTCAACCAACAATCAAGATTCGAAATGTAGCTCATAGGAGTAGATCGGATCTATAGATGTGATGAGATATAAAGATTTCATGTTCTTATCCATTAACGAATTGATACTAGATCGATGATAATTCATCGAGGTTAAGGATTTTGCGAAGAAGCTAGGGTTTTCTCGTCTTATCCTTTATCCTTTCGATGAATCTCATTCAAATTCTAGCTTCTAGTTAATCAAATGATCAATCGTTGTTTCGTAGTTTTCAGTGAACACAATCAAGAAAGGATCATCCCGAAACTAGGTCATCAATAATTTGATTCATAGGATTTAAGAATTGTAAAAGAATCTAAATCATTATCATTCTATTGATCGTCACAACTCCTATACGAGCGGAGTTTACTCAAACATCATAATAACAAACGCAATCACAAAGTGAGATCGAATCATAATGTTTGAATCAAAAGATAAGCAACATATAGAAATTTCACCTTTATTTATCGACAAATTTCGTTACAACTCTCTTGAAATTTACAAAAGGAAGGAACTAGATCGTCGATTTCGGCTTCGCTCGGCTCCTTGAGTCGCGGATCGGCTTGGATCTCTTGCTCCGATGAAATCCGGCGTCGCTTTCTAAAGGTTGAAGGCTCTCTTGCTTGAATGGTACTCGGGATCTTGATCTTGATTTTGAATTGGAATTAGGGTTAGGGTTTGAGGCATAAGTTGTGTCACTCAACTTGTGTTAGAAATGGGGGAGATTAGAGATTTCTTGAACCCTAAATTCTTGAACTTTCCCTCCAAAAGTTTGTTAAAGAGAGCCTTCTAAAAATAGTTTGTTAAGCCGAGCTTTCTAGATGCGCCACGTAGAGAATCGGGAGTCTTCTGGAAGCTTGTACAGTTATAAATAGGCACATTGGAAAAATTAAGTCACTGATGACGTCATCACGTCGCGGATCCGCGGTGCAAGAGGGCTCCCGCCGCGGATCCGCGGCGCTATGTGGGCCTTACTACTTAGGATTTCTGGTAAATGTTTGGACTGACATTTAGGCCTATTTCTGATATGTTGAATTTTATATTTCCCTCTGAATTGCTACCAGCTCTTAAGTCTTTGAGTTGGCATAATTTTTGTCAGCACTGTTGGCTTTGTTCCTGCAATTTCCTGTAAAATTTCTCGGGACAAGAGTTGCGCAATACAAGGATGATGCGATGTCATGATAAACAGTCAATTTCCCTTAAAGTGCCGGTTTTAAAGTCTAACACATGCAATCTGGTATTTCAGAGATGTTTTGCTAATATGTGCAATATGAATACCGAACACTTCTAGATGAGTGTAAATGATAGGGAAATTACCGTGTTAAAAATGCTGTATTTTCGATTGATCAAAACGCTCTCGCACAATCAAAGCACATCCGCCGCGAATAAAAGCAGGTTCAAAATGACGAAGAGGTTCGCCAAATCCATACCAATGGGAATGAAGCTGCCACCCTCCGAAGGAAACACTCTTGGTGAAGCGGAAATACATCCTAATTATAGCATATATCATCGAAAGATTGCGCACCCCACAGAAGAGTACAATGCTTTTAGAAGATGGTGGCAGGGATATGTTGCTCACAGGCAACATTTCAAACGGATAAAATGCAAAACTCGTCGGGAGCAAATAAATACGACCGAGGAGCATAAAAGAACTACTGGAAACTGTCACATGGTCGATGCTGGGGTATCGCATGTTCTTACCTTCGGGAGTGACTCTGACGAAGAAATGACTCTTGGCCCTCTCTTTAAAGAGTCCACCGCGGGAAAAGAGGAAGAACCGAAGGCCTGTGAAAATATTTAGCTGCGCAATCATACGTTGCCCGAAAAGAACTTTGGGTCCTCGAACAATGGGTCAAATAGAAGAGATAAGGGGAAAGAAAAGGTCCCTGAGGATATCATCCTTGATGACCAAGCCGTCGAAGAGCTGACAGCCAAGGACCCGCCAAAGAAAAGTAAGGTGGACTACAACGTTCTGGCACACTTGAGTAAGCTACCCTCGCAGCTCAGCATTCTCGATGCCCTTCTGTTATCCAAAGAGGCAAGAGATTCATTGTTCAAGGCACTGCAAGAGCCAGATCAATTCCAAGCTTCCTCGCCGAAGAAAAGATGAAGGACAAGCTGGAAGAAGTGCACACAGCCGATATCACCTTCGGCGATGAAGATCTTATCCTTGGGACCTGCGAGCACAACCGTCCCATTTATGTCTCCGGATACTGTCACGATATAAAGATAGGAAAAATCCTGGTTGACAATGGGTCTTCCATCAATCTCCTCAACGTGAGAGTGTTGAAGGAAATCTGCATGAGCGTTCAGCACCTTGTTCGTGATAAAATCACCATCTCCGGTTTCGACTCCCAGTCATCACGGACTCTCGGGTCTGTGATACTGATGCTGTGCTTTGGGCTACTCGTCATGGATATTAAATTTCACTTCATTGACGCCAAGACTTGCTACAATGCTTTGCTCGACCGGCCTTAGTTATACGAGTACAACATCATCCCTTCTACACAACACCAGTGTATGAAATATTTCAAAGATGGTCTCGAGTACACTGTGATGGGGGAGTTGAACCCATTCTCTGTGAACGAAGTCTGAAAGTACGAAAATACAAAATATTTCTTACCAAACATTGAGGACACGGAAAGATGCTACAAACCGAATAACAAAACTATCACCACTATTCCGGTGTTTGGGAGTGATACCGAGGAAGAAGAAGAGATAGTTTATTCAGGGCCGCCCCAACGCAACAACCTGGAACTGTCCGTCCCTATGTTGATTTTCGGCAGCGACTCGGAAGATGAGATTAACGCTATATTTTCCATTCGGCCGTCAATACACGCCTTCGCTGGCGATAATCAAAGTTTGCAAATTACCATGGTTCCATGGGAGCATTACAAAGAGCTCGATGCACTTGAAACTTATAGTGTGCAAGATCTGCAGACATTTTACGTCCCTCGCAGGCGAAAGGGTAAAGAAGCGATCCTATTCTACAGATCTGGGGAAACCAAAGTGGAGAAAGAAATCTGGCATGGCGTCGATTCTACGCTCGACAGGCTCCATCCCATCGGCTGCCTAGATATTACACGGAAGGCTTGAAAAGGCTATTGAAGCGCCAAGGGGTGCCATTCAGACAGACTACTAGACAAGCTCGATTCTACAACAGGATTTGGGACGTCCCTGGAACTCAGCGAAAGTTGTCCAACGGGAGAATGGAAATGGTCAGGCTTGGATATGTCCAATCCAAGAAATGGGAATGAATCCATGGTAGCTACGTCATATATGACTTCGATAAAGAAGGGGACGCCCTGTTAGAAAATGTTGACCATGAACCAAAACGAGATCCTACCATCAAGATACCGAGTCTGTCGTTTGAAGAACGAATGGACAAGCTCATAAGGGAAGCGGGTTGAAAGGTCCGGGATGACCATAACTGTGAAATGGCCATTTATGAGAAAGCCAGGACGTAGCGCCTCCTTCAGCAGGTCGTGGAGAATGACAATGCTCTTCCTTACCAACCCGTCATAAAAAATGCCCGACGCAGAGGCGAAAATAAATCAAAGAGTGGGAAAGGCATTCGACAACAACAAAGCGGGACCAAGAAGCCACGCGATCGGGAATCGAGCTATCTAGATTCGACTCTTATAAAGAAGATGGGTCGAGCATAATCTTTTCCCCAGGACAAAACACGTAAGATACTTGATCTTGCTATAAAACATCAGATTATGACACTTCCGGAGTCCAAACACCCAGAGCAAGCCAACGAGGTCTCTCATCCAGACTATTGCTCTTATCACCGAGCAATAGGACATCCTCTCGAAGACTGCTTCACCTTCAAGAACTGGGTCGAAGACCAATATCAACAAGGTAGGTTTGCTCTATCTAGCAGTTGGAGGGTAAGCCCGCCACAGATGCATGAACCGAAAGCGACGCGAATAGCGAGATTAGAGCCAGATCAACATTGGTCTTGGAAGCGAGCTCGTACCTGTCACGTGATATCTCTATCAGAAGAAGAGCCCGAGAATATGGATGACCTCCCCCGGTGCTTCGAAAACAATGATGACGAGGTAATCTCAAAGTTTCCACCGGCGCCAAAAGAGTTGGAAGATGGAATACACACTACTGCAGATAACATCAAGAAAATTGATTTAAGGACGGCATATGACCCACGACCGACATTCGTCAGTGAGCTGTTGTCTGAAGAAAGGATGGCTGCGCTAAAAGACGTGCTTATGCAGCATAGAGATTGCTTTGCATGGAATTATTCCGAGATGCTAGGACTAGATCCAGAGATTGCCGTACACAATTTGGCAATATCTCCGGACATCAAACCGATCAAACAAGCACCGAGGAGAATGCGGCTCAAGCTTGAGATGAGCATCATTGTCGAAGTTAAAAAGCTAATCGACTCTGGCTTCATCCAAGAGGTTTAGTACCCCGACTGGATCGCCAACATTGTTCCAGTAATGAAGAAAAATGGGACGGTGCACATATGTGTGGACTTCCAGGATCTCAACAAAGCTTGTCCGAAAGATGGCTTTCCAGTACCGGTCATTGAGCTGATGATAGATAACATGTCCACTCACGAAGTCTTCTCTTTCATGAACGGATCATCATGATATAATCAGATAAAAATGCATCCCGAGGACCAGAAGCACACCGCTTTCCGGACTCCTTTGGGTATATTCTTTTATAAGGTAATGCCTTTCGGCCTAAAGAACACCGGTGCTACCTATCAGAGGGCCATGAAGAAGATCTCCGATGACCTCATACATGAAATCGTCGAATTCTATATCGACGACCTCGTAGTTAAAAGCAAATCATATGAGGAACATTTAGAGCTTTTGAAGACTGTATTTTAACTCCTTCGGAAATACAACTTGAAGATGAACCCTCTTAAATGCACGTTTGGAGTGTCCTCAGGAAAATTCCTAGGGTTCATCGTCCGACACCGAGGCATCGAGATAGATCCGTCAAAGATTAAGGCGATTATAGAAATGCCTCCGCCAAAGACTCTCAAGCAGCTGCGTTCTCTCCAAGGAAAGCTCGCATATATCCGGCGGTTTATAACCAATCTCTCAGGCAAGTGCCGCCCCTACAGTCACTTGATGAAAAAGGGAACCCCACTCATCTGGGATCACAAATGCGAAAGTGCACTGGACGAAATTAAGCAAGACCTGCAGAATCTGCCAGTACTGGCCGCTCCCGTTAAAGGGAAACCTCTCGTCCTGTATACAACAGCCCTTGAAGGTTCGCTAGGTGCATTATGAGCGCAAGAGAACGATCAAGGAAAAGAGAGAGCCCTTTATTATCTGAGTCGAGTTCTCCTGGGGGCAGAAAGCAATTACTCTCCCACTGAAAAACACTGCCTGGCGTTGATTTTCGCAATAACGAAGCTCAGATACTACGCTTTAGCACATGAGGTCCATCTCATATCGAAGGTGGATCCTCTCAAGAATTTGATGTTGAAGGCCATACTAACAGGACGACTCGCTAAATGGGCCTTGCTCTTGATGGAGTTCTCGTAACTTATCGACCCCTCAAGGCAGTGAAAGGCCAAGCTATCGCCGAGTTCCTCGCTGAGCATCCGATACCTGCCGACTCTCCTTTGAACTGCGAATTGCTAGACGAACACGCGTTTGACACGATCGACGTCGGTGATACTCGGTGGGAACTTTATTTCGATGGGGCATCTTCAATGAAGAAGCGCAAACAAAGTACGCCCATAATCAAATTGGGGGTAGGCCCCATCTTCGTAACTCTACAAGGAGGGATAATGCGCTTTGCCTTCTCCTTAGCAGAGCCAAGGACGAACAATGAAGCCGAGTATGAAGGTTTGATAGCAGGTCTCGAGATTGATATCGACATGGGAATTGAAAACCTGCTCATATACGAGACTCCTAGCTGGTCGTTAGTCAAATAAACGGCGACTATCAGACGTGCAAGCCAGAGTTGGTAAAGTACGGCAAGAGAGTACAGCAGCTGCTGACGCAAATTCCTTCCTACACCTTAGAAAGCATACCGCGTGCGGAAAATAGCAAAGCGGATGCATTATCCAAACTCGCTAAAGAACTAGCTGACGGAAACCTTGATGACGTGAGGATCGTTGTGCAAAACCGTCGGGTTATTGCACCAACGGAAATATCTCTGGAGTCGTCTGAAGAAAAGGGAGCGACTGAGAAAATGACTCTGCAAATAAAAGACCAAGAAAAGGTTGAGGATTGGAGGGAGTTCTTTATATATTACTTCAAGTCTCGTCGAACACCTGAAGATGCGTTCTCAAAACATCAGCTCATGAAGCGAGCCCTATCTTTTGCCTTCTTCAATGATACTCTGTACAAGAGGTCATTTGATTCTTTGTGGTTAAGATGCCCGTGACTTGAAGAAGCAAAAAGAGACGTCCAAGAAACTCACGACGGACTCTGCGGTTCTCACCAAGCCGGACCGAAGATGAAGTTGAAGATCAAAAGGATGGGCTATCATTGGCCCACGATGATCCAGGACTGCCTCGAATACGCAAAGCAATGCCACTCGTGCCAGATTCATGGGGACTTTATCCATCAGTATCCAAATCAATTACACCCAACAGTGGCTAGCTGGCTGTTCGAAATGTGGGGAACTAACATAATCGGTTCCATCAAACCAGCATCCTCCAGAGGACATCGATTCATTTTGGCGACAACTGATTACTTCTCCAAATGGGCAGAAGCAGTACCGTTAAGGGAAGTGAAGACGGAGAATATCCTCTATTTCTTCAAGACACGCGTCATTTATCAGTTTGGAACTCCGCGACGGAACATCTCCGATAACAGGCCAGCCTACAGAAGCCACAAGATCAGTCGCTTCGCACAACAGCATAACATAGACTGGAGATATTCATCGGTCTACAATCCCCGAGCTAACGGTCTAGCTGAAGCCTTTAACAAGACCCTGACGAAGATCGTGAAAATGATGGTGTCTCGAAATAAGAAGGACTGGCACGAAAGACTGCATGAAGCACTCTGGGCATATCGAACTACATTCAAAATGACCATGAACACAACGCCGTACGCGTTGGTATTCGGTACAGAGGCGGTACTCCCCTTCGAGATAGAGCTACCCTCTCTACGAGTGGCAGTTCATTACGAGCTAACAAACGAAGAGAATGCTCACCTTCGGCTCGAAGAGCACGACGCTCTTGATGAAAGCCAGCTCATAGCGCAACAAAAACTGGAGGCTTATAAAGCAAAGATGACGCGCTCATATGAGAGATTGACTAGGCCAAGGACATTCCGCCAAGGCGAACTTGTACTAGTGGTCAAAAGACCCATGATCCCCAATCGTGCCAAACGGGGAAAATTCGAGCCGAATTATGAAGGCCTGTATATCATAGACAAGGTCTGCCAGGGTGGAGCCTATCTACTCATGGACATGCATGGTGAAAGGCCCTTCAGACCAATAAATGGTCGCGTCCTAAAAAAGTACTACGCCTGATGAGTCACGACCTAGGTCAATGATAGACGACGACGACTATGTCTGCTCGCTATCTTCTTAAGCCCGAACTCTATAAGTAGTAGCCGGCGAAATGGACTAAAATGTCCTTAAACTAATAGCGGACCGAAACATCCTTAAATTAACAACGGACCGAAACGTCCTTAAACTAACGATGGACCACTATATCCTAAAAATAGCTGTTGACCGAGACGTCGATAAACTACGGTGGATTGCAGTATCCCAAAGCTGATAAAAAAAGAATAAAAAAAAGAGAAAGAAATAAAAACGGTATGACCATAAGAAAAATAGGCACCGTTCATACCAGAATATTGCATTTTATACCGCCCATTCTTACGCTCGTTTGGTTATAGGCAGGTGCTTTTAATCAGTGTTTGCTACATATTTACAGGATACTGGTTCTCATCTCTAGACAGTGAAATTCATAGGAAAGTACGTCAAATTCCGGATTACTGCCAACAACAGATAAAACACGGGTCTCCGCTCTCTATCCGTATGTTGCCACACACCAGTTTAAGGGACAAAATGGCAAATCGATGTCATTTTCGTGCACAAAGCTCAATGTCAACACATGATCCAACATATCTACGTGGAGCTCGAGAAAATCTTGGCAAAAGATCCACATCACATCACCTATTGATCTACTGAAATTCTGGAAGAAATGGGAAGAGTTTCTGAGAAAAAGTCATATACCACACTGAAGAGTACTAAAAACTAGGGAAAACCACCAAATTTCATGGTCTAACTCCTCTAAATGGCCGCGGTTCTGCGGCATAAGCACGCTTAGGCCGCGGTTCCGCGGCCATTTAGTCTCCTCTCTCTGTCGTTTTCTGGGGTTAGTTTGGTACTTTCATATTATGCCAGATTCTTGCCCTAGCTTTACATTTCTCCTCCTATAAATACCTTAGAACTGAGCCAAACCAAGGTGTTAATTTGTTTAGCCTCTTTTAGTGTAGTTTTGTTCTTCTTCTTCTTCTTCTTCATTCTTTCCTCCATGAAAATTGTAGTGAGAGCTTTTTGAGTGGATGATGAAATGAAGATGAGGGTTTTTTGTATCATTCTCTTTTGTTTAACTTCCCCTTGAGATTTTTGCTTTCTCTTGATCTTTCAACCTCTTCATTGAGCTTGAATGGTTAAGGGTTAGTTATTGATCTCAAGGGTCGTATTTTCTTATGGAATTAGTTCTTCACTTCACATGAGTTCTTTACCCTTCTCTTGATTTTGCAACCTCTTGATTGAGCTTGCAAGTTTAAGGGTTGGCTATTGATCCCATGCTTGTCTTGAGTTCTAGTTTCTAGTTCTTTTTTCTTGCTTATTTATTTCTCTCTTTTTATTATCTTGCTTTACTTACTTGCAATTTTAATTCCATGCACTTACTTGTAATCTTTTCTTTTCTTTGTTCTTTTCTTTTGCTCTTTTTGGTTCGTTTTTGTGAATGGATGTAATTATCGTTGTTAAGAATAAATACGGTATTGTAAGTTAACGTTTCTTTGCTCATTTCCTTTTCCCGTTATTTTCCATTGAACTCCGCCCAAACGTTACGCAAGCGCTCCGTTAGGCACCCTACCCTACCAAGGTAAAGGTGATTCCTAACCGCGACCGGTTGCGTTCGGTTTGGCCGGAGGCGAAAGCAAGAGACAAGAACGGAAGGACAAGGGTAAATAAGCCGGATTCCACGAATACCGTGCTTAAATCCCCTAATCCACGTTGTTGCCGATTACTCTAGCTTCAATTGGTCTAGACTCGGCTCAAAGGTTTTGAGTGCTGATTTCTTTAGCTTACAATTTCGTATCTTTTTCTTAACAACTTTATACTTGCATATAACACATAGGTTAGAATCGAACAAACACATACAAATTCTTTATTGACTCGTCTAAGACAAGAACGGACATACAACTATCTCCCTATGGATCGACCCGTGCTCAACCGGCTAGCTGCATAGCGACACCGTCCTGATCGCGGTTATACTTTAGAACTTTGAACATCCGACACGTCAAAAGCGTGCGATCAAATGGCGCCGTTGCCGGGGAGACGGTAGCGTATTTTCTTTCTTGTTATTCGGGTTAATATTCTTTTTGTATATATTTATATAAAAAAAATCTTTTTCTTTTTGATCATTTTTGTGGGCAACAGTGCAGATTTTTGCGGATTTCCAAACTGCGATTATGGGGAGCAAAGTGTACATTCAAGGTTAAGGTGATTACGAAGTACAGTGCCAAAGATCCGGGTAGTTTGACCCGCTCAAGCGAACTTTTTCAAGCTTACCGGAATTGATTCAACGGGGGTTTCCTAACCCAAAAACTTAACGGTACGTATTTCGTAAACACCTTCTTCTCAAATCCGACACATCCAATATACTATTCTTTGCAGGATTCTTTGCAAGCTCGCTAGCAAACGCTAAAAATTGACTAACCCGTATTTGTTGCAGTGATGTGCTTAAACTAAAAAACGATTGTTTGATTCTTTATAGAATTTATTGAATTACGCATTGCATACATTAATACGGACTTAAGGGCAAGCGAACCCCACAACATACGGTAAAGGATTTCATCACTTTTTCCGTGGCCCACAAATCACAAACTTGAGCATAACGTTACCCGCACAAAATTTTAAAGAAACTAGACTTTAAGCCTTAAGGACTTCGTGCTCACTAGGAGAAATTAACTGTGTTTAGAACCTCGCTTAACGGTATATTGTTTACGGGGTGTCTAGGAAAGTGTTAACGGCGAAACCGCCAAAAGAGAAAGGGTTATTTAATTAAGGAACTTCGCGAAAGCGTTGGAAAACCTCCCCTTATCTTTGCACTTACCCGGCCTCGTGATCAGTGTATCTTGAGCCCATTTCTCGACACAGTTTTACTTCGACAATCAAGTTCTGGAGCAAGTCTAGTTGACCTAGGAGAACCCTAGAACGATTAGATGTGTGGTATTTTTGTGTCGTGATTATTTTTGTCCAGATTCTTTTTGTGTGTATATTTCATTCTTTTGTTAATAACTAAAAAAAAATCACACTTTTTCCCTCCTTTTCTCTGCCTTTCTTTCTTTCTCTCTTCATATCATGGGTAGCCCACCTCGTAAAACTCTTGCTGAACTGTGGTACCCACAACCAGACATTACTTCTTACATTTCTTTCTTTGGCCGAACGTCGAACGATCCCTCCATGCCCAAAATCTCTTTGAAAGATCAGATAGAAGCGTCTAGGACAAACACTTGCATTCCGCAATCCATTTTGTATCAACCTTTTCAACCACCCCCACCCTTTTATGTTGATACCTCTTTTGCAAGTCGTCCTTTGTCCATCGCTGAACGCATTGAACAATCCTGTAGCCGATCTTTCACTCCTTTCACCACTATAGATTCTTGGGATCAACAATTCCATTCACCTTCTTATCCAAATGTTGATCCTGCTCCTGTCCAGCCATTCAATCCTACCAGGCCTACCCGACTTTTGCACCTTCCCTAGACATTGCTTCTGAACCGCCATTTGGGAGTTTTCAGTATCCAAACAACTTTGAATCTTTTACTAAAACCCCTTCACAACCTATGTCTAGTCTGGAACAGTCGTTGGAAGACTTTAGGGTAGCGTCAAGCCAACAAATGATGGATTTGAATGCGTCCATGGCCGTCCTCATACAACCTAGTGACCTGGTAGCTAGTTTTCAATTAGCTTCAAATTTTTCAATGTATGAAGAGGCGGTAGGACAGGCTGAGAATTTGAGTGGAGAGAGTGAGATGTACCCCCTTCCGAATCAAGCCTACCCAATTCATCTTGACTCCCACAACTCCGGTTTTGAATGTCTATCTAGTGTTCCAACCGATTCATTGATTACAGATAGAACAGATAATGAGTTGTGTGACTTCGTAGTGTTTGATTTACCTGATTGTGAAGGGTCCCTTCTAAGTGAAATCAATCCCAATCCTTTTGACATCTACACCTCCATCTTAGAACCAAAATCGATTGAAATCCATGCTTTAGATGAGGTGTCTGAGAATATTGATTTTCACTTGATTCAGGATATTGACGCTGAGAATATTTTGGATGATGAACCCATAGATTTGGCTGAGTTTGTCTCTTCAAATCATCATCCCGAGTCATTAAATGTTTTTCCCGAACCCCATATGCGTCTTGATTTTGAAGAGAAGTGCATGGATGTGCTAAATTTTGAGGAAAATTTTGAGGATAGTTTTGAGGATGAACCCGTTTTGCTTGATGAGTCGGATTTCCCAATTCATCCTATTCCTGTCATTGACTGTGTACACCCTCCTGAACCTTTAACCGATACCCTTCCTCAACCACTTCCCCCCATCCTTTCCATTGTTCCGACCTTACAAGAAACCGTATCATTTTCACTTCCTGTGTCTGGTTTACCAAGTTCGGCGTACCCATGGCTTCTTACGAATCTTGAGGGATTTGACCCAATTTCTCGCCATATTGATAGATTAGTACAATCCATCTTTTCACATCGATCATTACAGATTGTACTAATTTATTCAATCCATTTCCACCCTCAAGTTCGTATTCCATTTCTTTCTCCCTTCTACCATTCTTCTTCCGATATACCGAGACCGTATCCCGCTTCTATCACCATACGGTTTCGCGTATTCTCCATTTCTTTCCTCTTCACTTTCTTTCACCAACCCGCATATTACAGAGATAGAATTTTTGAATTGTTGGTGTTAACTTTTGGCCTGTGTAAGGCCTTGTATAGCTTGACACTGTTCTTTCCCCCCTAATCCTGAACTTCATCGCTTAACAGTGGAAACAATGTTTCACTTAAGTTTGGGGGGGAACCCTTTTTGTGTATTTTTTGTTTTGTTTTCTTTGTTGTATATAATTTGTTTTTAGGGAGTGCCGGTAATTTTGACCCTCTTAGTATAGCCTGACAGTGAGGGCACTGTCAAGTTTAAGTTTGGGGGTGTGCTCGGTAAGCTTTCTTCCTTCGCATTCATTTGTATATTCTGCATTTGCATACCTTATCAAAAAACCCACAAAAATTGAAAATTTTTCCAAAAATATAAAAACTATATCGTCAAGTTAGCTAATAGGGTAACTTAGATTTTTATTCTGAAAGTTTAGTTGATACGTTAGAAATAACTAAATTCTAGACTTAGGAATTGAAAATCCTTAAAATAACCCTCATTCTGTCTAACTTTGGTAAGTATGCGTCCTTACAGTTTTTTGAGTTCAGTTCTTGAGTTAAGTCAAGATGAAGAGAAAGTATTGAAGCTTTACTGGAGGATAAGTCTGAAAAATAGTTTCTTTTCTTAAGTTCAAATTTAGAAAGCATATACCCTACAAACTGCATTTACACGCACCTTGAAACTTGGGATAGTAGAGGATACCTACAAATACTCTTGCCTGAAAGCCTAGTATGAAAGAAAAAACGGTATTTAAAGCTAAACAACAAAAGAGCATATTGAAAAATATATCCGGTCTTGAAAAAGAAAAATAAAAAGAAAAATAAAAAGAAAAAATAGAATAAAGTCAAGACCTGGAAACTGCTATTTACGCTTTAAAGTTCACACATTCAGTAATCGGTCGTTAGTGCCTCAAGAAGCATTAATAGTCGCATGAAAGGTGTGTGAGCAAATCCGTCCATCCTTAATGAAAAGAAGTAGTATTAGGTATTAGGGCAAAGGGTATTATAGCTTGAATTGAATTCTTGAGTGTAGGGGTGCAAATATACACACACGTAGAGGTATACAATCGATGTTTAGATAAAAGATAGAAATAAAGAATAAGACTTGTGTTTTCTGTAAAGTTGATAAAAATCCCAGATTTGAGGCCGCACTTTAGAAGGAAAACTTAGGAGATCCAAGGTTAAATAGATAGGAGGTGTGAGAAATAAGGGTTGGATATTTCTAACTTAGGATGATAGAGTTTCTAACGTAAAAACTAAACTGTAGGAGTAGAATCAATGTTAACTTATAACACTAGCTTGACAGGATTTTGTGGGTGTAATCCGCTGAAAACCCTCAGGAGACAACACTCCTCCTACTAGGGACACCTAGAGATTTAACGTCTTGTTGCACGTGCTCAGTGCAATCGCGTTCCCTGCGAAAGTGCGGTTAGGACATTTTTGTGAATAATTGGTTTTGCTCGGGACTAGCAAAAGTTAAGTTTGGGGGTATTTGTTCATACCAGAATATTTCATTTTATACCGCACATTCTTACGCTCGTTTGGTTATAGGCAGGTGCTTTTAATCAGTGTTTGCTACATATTTACAGGATACTGGTTCTCATCTCTAGACAGTGAAATTCATAGAAAAGTACGTCAAATTCCGGATTACTGCCAACAACAGATAAAACACGGGTCTCCGCTCTCTATCCGTATGTTGCCACACACCAGTTTAAGGGACAAAATGGCAAATCGATGTCATTTTCATGCACAAAGCTCAATGTCAACACATGATCCAACATATCTACGCGGAAATCTTGGCAAAAGATCCACATCACATCACCTATTGATCTACTGAAATTCTGGAAGAAATGGGAAGAGTTTCTGAGAAAAAGTCATATACCACACTGAAGAGTACTAAAAACTAGGGAAAACCACCAAATTTCATGGCCTAACTCCTCTAAACGGCCGCGGTTCCGCGGCATAAGCACGCTTAGGCCGCGGTTCCGCGGCCATTTAGTCTCCTCTCTCTGTCGTTTTCTGGGTTAGTTTGGTACTTTCATATTATGCCAGATTCTTGCCCTAGGTTTCCATTTCTCCTCCTATAAATACCCTAGAACTGAACCAAACCAAGGTGTTAATTTCTTTAGCCTCTTTTAGTATAGTTTTGTTCTTCTTCTTCTTCTTCTTCTTCATTCTTTCCTCCATGAAAATTGTAGTGAGAGCTTTTTGAGTGGATGATGAAATGAAGATGAGGGTTTTTTTGTATCATTCTCTTTTGTTTAACTTCCCCTTGAGATTTTTACTTTCTCTTGATCTTTCAACCTCTTCATTGAGCTTGAATGGTTAAGGGTTAGTTATTGATTTCAAGGGTCGTATTTTCTTATGAAATTAGTTCTTCACTTCACATGAGTTCTTTACCCTTCTCTTGATCTTGCAACCTCTTGATTGAGCTTGCAAGTTTAAGGGTTGGCTATTGATCCCATGCTTGTCTTGAGTTCTAGTTTCTAGTTCTTTTTTCTTGCTTATTTATTTCTCGCTTTTTATTATCTTGCTTTACTTACTTGCAATTTTAATTCCATGCACTTACTTGTAATCTTTTCTTTTCTTTGTTCTTTTCTTTTGCTCTTTTTGGTTCGTTTTTGTGAATGGATGTAATTATCGTTGTTAAGAATAAATACGGTATTGTAAGTTAACGTTTCTTTGCTCATTTCCTTTTCCCGTTATTTTCCATTAAACTCCGCCCAAACGTTACGCAAGCGCTCCGTTAGGTACCCTACTCTACCAAGGTAAAGGTGATTCCTAACCGCGACCGGTTGCGTTCGGTTTGGCCGGAGGCGAAAGCAAGAGACAAGAACGGAAGGACAAGGGTAAATAAGCCGGATTCCACGAATACCGTGCTTAAATCCCCTAATCCACGTTGTTGCCGATGACTCTAGCTTCAATTGGTCTAGACTCGGCTCAAAGGTTTTGAGTGCTGATTTCTTTAGCTTACAATTTCGTATCTTTTTCTTAACAACTTTATACTTGCATATAACACATAGGTTAGAATCGAACAAACACATACAAATTCTTTATTGACTCGTCTAAGACAAGAACGGACATACAACCATCTCCCTATGGATCGACCCGTGCTCAATCGGCTAGCTGAATAGCGACACCGTCCTGATCGCGGTTATACTTTAGAACTTTGAACATCCGACAAGCCAAAAGCGTGCGATCAGGCACGGATGAAAACCCGAAAGGGCTCCGTGAATGAAAACAGCAGGGCCACCGGTGAGTTTTGTGAAAACCCGAAAGGGCGCAACCTCATTAAAAAAAGAAGAAGAAAAGAAAACGGTATGTCCATAAGCAAAATAGGCACGGATGAAAACCCGAAAGGGCTCCATGAGTAAAAACAGCAGGGCTACCGGCAAGTGTTTGTGAAAACCCGAAAGGGCGCAATCTCGTTAAAAGACACTTACAATGTCCTCTCGACTTTGTAAAGAGAAACCACCTGCGTGAGATCCTTACGACTCATAAGGGAGCAGCACACTTAGGGATCCCCACGATTCCTAAGGAAAAACTACACTTACGAGATCCTCTTGACTCCTAAGGAGGACCCTCTTATGAGACCCTCACGGCTCATAAAATTCAAAAGTCTTAAGCTACAAGGATCTGAACCTGTTCTTAAGCAGCCACCACAACCTCCAATACTGCCCTACAAGCGGCTCAATGCCGACCCTTGTATACAATCCACGGGCGCGAATAACCATTTCCCTAACAAAGTCCCATCCGCGACTAGGGATATGTCTACATGGTGAACCCCTTTTGTAAGTCCTCTCGACTTAGAAGGAGAAAATATTCTTGTAAGATCCTTACGACTTACGAGAAGCCATACACTTAGGAGTCCTCACAACTCCTAAGGAGAAAACGCACCTACCAGAACCTCGTGACTTGCAGGGAGAAATACCTTTATGAGACCCTTATGGCTCATGAAGTCAAAAGCCTTAGTCGACAGAATCCCAACCCTGTCTACTAAGCCACCTTTGTTCGACATCGATGAAGGCAAATGATGATTCACTCCTGGCAATATCCCAATTGTAGCAGTGCTGATGCTGAAATCAGTGTCTAATTTCAAGCTTGCAGCAAAAAAAAAGCTAGCAAGCCGGACATGCATAGGAAATAGCCGAAATGATGGGGCAACTTGCAAACAAAATCAGCAAGTAAAAATATATGCATGCAAAATAGCCAAAATGATTGGGCGACTCGCAATAAAAAGCAGCGAGTAAAAATAAAACAAATAGCCGAAATGATTGGGCACCGCCAAAAATAGCCGAAATGGTTGGGCACCCGTGACCTTCGGGATATAAAAAGCTGAAATGATAGTGCATCGCGGAAAGGAATAAAAAAATGAAATTTTTGCCCTGCAGATGATATCGCATCAATTCCTGTTTACAATCCAGGGACGCAAACAAAGGAGGAATCATACCTTCCCTCCTCAGGCTTCATCAGAAGAAGAAGCCAAATCTCAATAGTTCACAGATAGCCTAGAGATCGTCTCAACATTCGTCTCATTTCAACAGACAAGACATCAACAAATCGGAGCTGCGGCAAAATTCCTAATTCCATGACTCGACGATTCACAAGCATCCAGAGCAAAATTCCTGGTTACATGGAACGCCGTTTATGTCAATACTGACCCCGTGGGAAACGTCCAGAGCGAATCTTGGTCCTCGCAGAACACGGCAATGACCCGTGGGAAGCATCCAAAGCAAATTCCTGGTTACGTGGAATGCGGCTTATGTCAATCCTAACCCCGTGGGAAATGTCCAGAGCGGATCCTGATCCTCGCAGAGCACGGCAATGACCCCATGTGAAGCATCCAGAGCGGAGCCTGGTCCTCGCAGGACATGGCAATGACCCCGTGGGAAGCATCTAGAGCAAATTCCTGGTTATGTGGAACGCGGCTTATGTCAATCCTGACCTTATGGGAAATGTCCAGAGCGGAGCCTGGTCCTCGCAGAATACGGCAATGACCCCGTAGGAAGCATCCAGAGCAAATTCCTGGTTACGTGGAACACGGCTTATGCCAATCCTGACCCCGTGGGAAACGTCCAGAGCGGAGCCTGGTCCTCGCAGAACACGGCAATGACCCAGTGTGAAGCATCCAGAGCAAATTCCTGGTTACGTGGAACGCGACTTATGTCAATACTGACCCCGTGGGAAACGTCCAGAGCGGATCCTGGTCCTCGCAGAGCATGGCAATGACCTCGTGTGAAGCATCCAGAGCGGAGCCTGGCCCTCGCAGAATACGGCAATGACCCCGTGGGAAGCATCCAGAGCAAATTCGTGGTTATGTGGAACGCGGCTTATGTCAATACTGACCCCGTGGGAAACATCCAGAGCGGATCCTGGTCCTCGCAGAGCACATCAATGACCCAGTGTGAAGCATCCAGAGCGGAGCCTGGTCCTCACGGAATACGGCAATGATCCTGTGCGAAGCATCCAGAGCAAAATTCCTGGTCACGTGGAACGCAGCTATGTCAATCCTGACCCCATGGGAAACTTCCAGAGCGGAGCCTGGTCCTTTCAGAACACGGCTATGACCCCGTGGGAAGCATCCAGAGCAACTCCTGATTCTGTGAAATACAGATGATGGTAACCTCACCCATCACTTATAGGTCCTTACAACTTTCAAGAGAAAACATACAGAAGAATCCTCACGATTATTAAGGAGAAATTACACCTACGGGATCCTCTCGACCGGTAGGGAGAAAATTCTTTATGAGACCCTCACGGCTCATAAAGTTGAAAAGTCTTAGGAGGCAGATCTTAACCCTGAATCCTAAGCCATCGTTGTCCTGCAACAAAAAAAATCGAGATAGACTATCCATAGAATACACTTAATAAAAAGGGACACACCATCGTGAAGGAAAATATATCTTTTATTCATGAATCAAAATGAATACAAAGTGTAATTCGTGAAAGAAGAAAAAAGTGTACTCTCATTCAGGAATATCTACAAAGGAAGAATAAAAAAAATATACATATACAATTCTTCAAGTCGGCGGGAAATTTAATAGATTAGCCAGTTCGTCCCACTTTCGCTGGGCCTCGCCTTCATGGTTCAGTATCGTCAGGAGATGGGCCTCCGCTTGAGCCTGTTGGGCCTGGTATGAGGCAAGCCGGCCTTCAAGCTCTTTTTCAGTAGCCTTATGGGCCATAACCATTTCACGAGTGAATACGATGGCCTTATCAATGGCTACCATCTCCTTGATGGCCTCTTGGAGCATGCGCCAAAGTTCATATGATTTAGTGGCCTTAGCCGTAAGGTTGGCTTGAAGCTCCCTTAGCGCTTTAAAAGCCAGTTCCCTCTCTGAAAACTTGCAGCCGAGCCTCTTCTCACATGATATCATATTCGCCGCACACTGCTCAATTAGACCCCGTGAGCTGGCCATTGCAGCCACAACCTTCGCAGAAAGGCGGGTACATTCAAGCACATGCAAGCAAGCCTCTACCTGCCGATAAAACTCAACCCAGACTTGCCCCACTGTTTCACTATGATAGGTGGCAAGAAAGGGAAGAGGGCCGTTAGTTTCAGCAGCAAACGCTTCGGCCGTGATTAGATTGCCGGCGCGAAGTTCCTCAATTAGGGATGACAGGGAGTCGAGGTTTAACTTAGCCATCCGTTCCGAGGCTCACAGGGCATAGGGGCTGGGTGGCATTACAATGCGTGACTCCAACGCGATAAGAACTGGCAGAGCTGTTCAGATTTATAAACAGTCAGCTGAACGTATAAGCAAAAGAATAAATGGAACGACGTTGGGACTTTACTTACCCACAGTCATGCAAGAGGGATCTGAAAGCTTCCCAGGCCCTTCAAGAATCTCAACCTCATTGTCGGCTTCCAGAACTGTAAAATACATCAATGTCATTTTATGAAATAGTAATAATGTTGTGAAAAGAGGGTAAACAACACTAACCTTGTCCAGATGAGAGGACGATGCGCTGAGGAGATATCGCTTGCGGTGCAGCCATCTCCAACAGGCGCTGAAAAGACTGCCCGGGAGACAGATCAGTAATAGATGCCGCCAATTCACGCAATTCTGAAAAGACATAAGGGTTCAGATAATGGAAAGATTACTAATTTAAAATATAGAAGGCTACCTTCGACGCTCCTCCCATTCTGAGTCGGAGGGATAGCAGCTTCAGCGGCCTCCTCCGTGACCTCAGGCACATCATCGGGGACGCGGACTAGTGTAGCGGCTTCTGAACGAGGAGCAGCGGCTGCTACTACAGGCTCCAATGAAAGGACGGTAACCTCGACTACCTATACCCTAGTCTCTGAGCCGCCCCCAGAAAGATACATTAGAGCGGCGACCGACAAAGATGCCTCCTCCGAGGGAACAAGCGCTTGGGGAGTGGGAACCACCGAGGAAGACTCCGTCATAAGAGCGACGGTTGCATCGACCCCCTCCACACTGATTGGTGTTTCACTGGGGATATCAGCAGGATCTACAATCAAAGCGCGGCTCAGAGCCTCTACCGCCGCCGAAGTCCCTGCAAAGTTTTGCACGAGGATCAGGATACATATATATGTATGCAAACAATACAAAATATTACAAAAGAGACATATGAACATACCAATGCGCAAGGGAGACTCCAATATGGCTTGTTCGAGCCGACGCTCCTTCCCGAGGAGATGTGCTCACCGAGGTCCAAGGGTAGACTCATGGCCGCCGGTCCACAGTGAAAGCGCGTCCTCACCGTCCGCCAAAACGACCTGTTTAAGGGCTCTTTCGCCCCATTCTTCCAAAGGGCCTATGAATTGTCGCCGTATCCACGGAGGGTCTTCATAAAAGATGAAGGCAGGGCAGGGCTTCTTTGGAATCCTTACGTTCTCCGATTCATCTTGCGAACATCTTATAGCCTCAGCCAATTGTGCGGCTTCCTCGGCAGATGAGCTCGGGAAAAGTAGGCCACCATCCGATTGTGGCATTGTTAGCGGTTCGTCCTGAAGAATAGGCTCAGACTCTGTTAAAGAGTTAAGCAGATTGGTGGCCGTCTTCCTCCGCCTCTTGGACCCAGAACTGACCGCCAAAGATGATCGTTTCCTCCCCCGTGGAGCTTTGCTACGACGCTGACCCACTTCACCTTCAATGTCCTCGCTTGGCGGTGCTACCGAGGACGACACGGCCATTGTCGACGCCACAGACGATGAAACTTCTACCGGCGCCCTGTTAGCCCTTGACTGAGCCCGAGTACGCAGTGGCATACCAGCTGTGGGAGTTAAGTCCACTTCCGCCACCTCCGGAATAAGCGCGACACTGGTGTCCCTCAGGGGAAAGCGAACCGGTGCACGCGGTCGCGGCGGAACTCCCGTGGCTTGACCTGGAATGGGAGCGCTGTATCCAAGAAGCACCCTCTTCTCCTCAGCAATAATTGGACTGACCCGATGAAGGTACCAGCCCGTGAAGGACCCTACACATCGGGGAATATGGTCAGCTTCAGGAATCATGAAGCGAGAACCAGTGTTCAACCTCATAAAATGATGAGCAGCGCCACGAACAACTTCAGATAATGGGCTGGGCGCAACTGTAAATGCCTCAAAAAGGACGCCCTGATCATATCCAAGTTTCCGGGCGAAGCGGTGTGGGTTATACCGCATAAAAAGGGCTGCACTGTTCTGACGAAATACCAGATAACCTGGTCTGATCGCGTACAGGTGCATGGCTCCCTGGGCCTCAGAGAAGGTACCCCCTCTTTCGACAAGTCGTAGAGCTGTTGAATCGGTCCTGAGGGAGCAGATAGGGCCCGATCAGTGAATACCATTCTGCTCGTACTAGCATAGGAGCGATCAATACACGAATAGCCCCAGACTGAGTCAGGTCAGGAGCAGAAGCGCCCACCAGCCGCATGAGTCGTGGAAAAGTGTAGGCGTCATAAAATTTGGGCCTTTGGTGCGCAGTAAAAGCCCACAACACGTGCATCTCAATCCAGGACGTGAAGTAATGAAGAGAGAAATTTACCACATTTACGCCCAGAGTTGAGGTATTGGCTGCGGCATTTAACCCATGATATAGATGCGCTAGCCCTGGAATGCCCACAGCTAGTCGTGTTCCCTCAGCAATGCGATGAGTAGGGGAAATAACCGAGGCTCTCATGAAACGGCGATGCATGGGAATGACGAACCAGCTAAGCCAAACGCTAATGAAGCCCGCGAAGAAAGTCTCCTCATCCATACCTGGAGCTGCAATTGATTCGAATGATACCGCCGACATGATGGGAATGAAATACTGCGACAAGTCTTCTTCTTTAGTTGGCCGCTTGTTTAAACTAAACCCAAAGGGGTCGTTAATGTTTGCGAACTTCGGAGCCGTCTTCGATAGGACATCCGCGCGAAGGAAGCAAATGATAAAACTTTTAAAAGTGATGCCCTGCTCCTCTGACTCTGTGAATAGTTCGTCAAAAATACTCAGAGCCTTGATCAAACTCGTGTGCTTGTGGCGGACGGCGTTCTCGGTAGACAGGCCATCAAGCATTGCAAGCTCGATTTCGAAGACATACTCATCAGGAGGTAGCAATTCTTTATAAAGTGTCCCCCTGACCAGCAGCCCTGAGATCTCGCGAAATTCTTCCAGGGAATTTGAAACTTCGCGGTCCCTAGAAGGAAGGTGTTGGTGGGAAGATTCCATTGGTTTAAGAAGGCCTTAACCCACCAGACATGAGGAGATTGGTACTGGAAAAGGGATGCATATATTACCTGATAGAGTTTAACCCTTTGCAATAGTGCGTGATGGGCGGACAGGATGTAACGAGCCCAGAGAAGGTAGCCCGTAGGGTGTCGAGAGGTAAGCCCTATCTTGTAAATCTGTACCCATGGCTGGGCTTCGCCCTGGCAAATGCGGCGCCCTAAAATATCTATAGCCGGCATCGGATGGTTCGGAATACTTATTGTTGCAGGCTCAAGCCATCCCATAGGAGTCCAATGCGGCATCTCCACAGCAAAGGCAGTCTGTAGAGGATCCATCGGCAGGAATAGATAGGTAGGCTCCGTCGGTATCTCGCAGAGGAAACTTCGGCAAACGCGGATGATATGGCCGTACCAAGTCGCCCATAAAAGTAAATTGGTGCGATTCGGGTCATGAGCCCTGATCATCGCTATCACTTCCTCGTCAGATGGTGACTGAGGAAAAGCAGCCTCTGAGCGAGTGAAAGGGAAGTACGGAACAGAAGTCATTGTGCCTGAAGTAAAAGAAGGGGAAACTGTTAAGCGAAGCTAACACGTGTGTGTGTGTGTGTGTGTGTGTGTGTGTGTGTGTGTTTAAATGCATATCTTAAAGACGGCGGAAGAAAGCGACATGGGACTCATTTTATAGGACCATTGGTTACAAAACACATGGGTCCCACAAAATCAAGATGGCGGTTTGCTAATGATGAGGCAAAGCAATTACAATGAGACAAAAAGAAGATTCTCAATAAAAGAACAGTGGATTTCAGATGACCCTACACATTCCCCAATAAGAAATCCATCTTGGACTACACAACAAATAAAAAAACAAGGGAATTAAATTCCCAGAAAACACCAATGCAAGTCCCTTCTTCTTGGTTGCAAAGAAACAACTCAGGGCAAGAAAACCCCAAGAAGTTCTCTGGGAAGAACTAAGTTCTTCATAGGAATTAAATTCCTTTTGAAAAAGGGGAATTAAATTCCCAGAAACATTTTTTTCAGAGCCAAAGCTCTTTGAGATGGAATTAAATTCCATGGAAAAGACAAACACCACCATTGACCCCTGAAGACTAGAGAAACCCTAGCAAGGTCTGTTGTTTAAGGATTTAATGGTTTTCTTTTTAAAAAGAACTTAAAAAATGGGTTCTTGTTAAAGGGAAAAACCTTTGATGTGGATTTAAAATCTGATGAAGATTTCTGCAAAGTTCTTCAGCCGTTCAAGAACATTACCTGAGAAAAAGGAATCTTTTGACAGAGTTAAACTCTGAAAATTTTCGAGACAGAGAACTAAGCTCTGAGAAAAGAGAATTAAATTATCAAAGGAAAAAAGTTAGCAAGGAAGAAGATGAGCAAAGTGGTGGCGCTTCTGAAGGGACACTGGCATTTATAGGATGTGATGAGAAACATTTCATCTCCCCTATTCCCTAAACAGATCCAATGGTCACAAAGGAGATAGCGTTGCACTCACGTGCAGACACGTGAGAGCAACGCTGTGGGGGCATTTGTTCCCTGATTAAAAATCAGGAATTAGCTCAATGAGGTATCACGTGTTCACACGTGACCAAGGGGTCACGTGTTGACACGTGATCTCTTTACAGAATTAAATTCTAATCAAGCAAAAGTGTAAACAAATGGCTAAGGAAAGACTCCAATGGGGCGTCACATGCTCACATGTGACCAAGGGTCACATGCTGACACGTGATAGTCTTTAGCCTAGTTAAAAGATAGAATTAAAGTTCTGAAGGAGGAGGGGTCACGTGCCAACACGTGATAAGCTTTGAAAGCCCTTATAACTTGATAGAATTAAATTCTAATTAAGGAAAATCAAAGACCCTAACTGGGAAAGTATTTCTCCAAATCTTTCCAAACAAAAAAGGATTATGGGGGACCGGTGGATTAAAAATCCAATGGTGATTAAAAATCACCAATTTATGGAAAGATTTTATATAAGGAAAGATTTCCTTAAAATTCACCAAGAATAACAAATAGAATATATTTTGGATTAAAAATCCAATGGTAAATAAAAAATTCACTGAGATCATGTTAGTTACAAAAAAAAAACAAAATCTTTCAATGAAAGAATCACTAAGCAAATTGATTCTTTTCCTTCTCCTATAAATAGGAGCTAAGAAGAAAAAAAAAGAATTTTGGATCTTGGAATTTTCTGAAGAAAAATAGTAGAGAGAAAAGAAAGGAGAATTTAATTCTCAAGAAAAGAAAGCCTAGGTGAGAAAGGGGAAAGGGATCAAAGCTTCATAAAAAAAAAAGAGAATTTAATTCTCAATCTAAGAATTTAACTCTTCTGCAAAAGAACTTAGTTTTTCCTCTGGTTGAAGATCTGCATAACCAAATCTCCCCACAGGTTGAGAATTTAATTCTCATCGGGGTGATTCTGCCATGCAGATCCAAAACGTAAAGGGAGAATTGAGTTTAGAGAATTTAATTCTCCCAAAAGTAAAACTAGGTTTTAACCCTATATGAGAATTTAATTCTCCCAAATTCATAGGAATTTAATTCCTCCAAGATAAAACTGGGGTTTAATCATATATGAGAATTTAAATCTCCCAAATTCATAGGAATTTAATTCCTCTAAGAAAAACAGAACTAGGGTTTAACCCTATATGAGAATTCAATTCCTCTAAATGAAATTAGGATTCAACCCTACATAAGAATTTAATTCTTCCATATACATAGGAATTTAATTTCTCTAGAAACATAATTATGGTTTAACCCTACAGAGAATTTAATTCTTAAAATAAAGAGATTTGAAAGATCTCCATGCACGTAAAGAACATTGGTCACGTGATGATACGCGACCCCAATCCGCAGTGATCAGAAAAGAAAGAATAAAACTAGGACACATGTCCCTATGTGACCCCTAAACAGATCCCCCAAAAATGAGAAGAAAAAGCATTAAGGCAATGCCTCACGTGCTCCCATGTGACCTCCAAAACAAAGAGATAAAAGCAAAGGAAACGCTGGCTTTGGGCGCTCTCACGTGTCCCCACGTAACCCCTAATAAATGTTCTAATAAATCAGGGCATGAGTACCCATCACGTGCCCACACGTGATGGCTATGAAAATTAAAAGTGTTTAACACTTGTTTGCACAACAAATTAAAGGAAATCTATCCCCACCTTTGGGTGCCCTCACGTGTCCCCATGTGACCCCTTTCTCTCTAGTGTTTAACACTAATTTGAAAGTTTTATTCCCAGTGCTTAATACTGTTGTTCTCTAGTGTTTAACACTAATTTGAGTAGTTCATTTCCAGTGTTTAACACTTTTGCCTTCTAGTGTTTAAAACTAACTTGAGAGTTTTATTTTCAGTGTTTATCAATGTTGTTCTCTAGTGTTTAACACTATTTTTAGCCAAAGTGGCAAATTTTCCAGAGGCAAAAGCTTCCCCTTCAACTGAATCTCAAAATTGAGTAATATTCAGAGCTATAATGTTTAATGCTCAGTCAAAGACAAAAATGTTACCAAAGCCCTCAAACTCTTGTTTAAGCATTACTAAATGATGAGGGGCTGAACCGAGACAAATGTTTAATGGTCCAACAAGGGGCCCACATATCAAATTTAATTGGACTTAGCCCAAATTGGCCATAAGTCCTCAATTCAGATTTAACTGAGCCAATGAGCTCATAATCTAATTAATTGATCTTAGTTCCAAATTGGACTATAGATCCCCAATCTACTTTGGTTCAAGGGTACATCTCTTCACTCCTCTGATATTTGTCGTTGTAATCCTTCAATGTCTTCAGAGAGGTGACGGGTCCCGATAACCACACATTTCACGGACTATGATGTCCTTAACCTTGACTGTGAGGTCTTTAAACTCACGGACTATGATGTCCTTAACCTTGACTGTGAGGTCTTTAAACTCACGGACTATGATGTCATTAACATCGATCGTGATGTCTTTAAACTAACATTTGACTGTTAGGTCTTTAAACACACGGACTATGATGTCCTTAACCTCGACCGTGATGTCTTTAAACTAACATTTGACTGTGATGTCTTTAAACTCACGGACTATGATGTCCTTAACCTCGACCGGGATTTCTTTAAACTAACACTGGACCGAGATGTCCTTAAACTAACAATGGACCATAATGTCCTTAAACTAATCGACTGCAATGTTCTTAAACTAAATATTAGAGTCTAATTGCTCTTTTGTTGGATCTAAACGATCCTGTTAAGTTGATCTTAGTCTAAAATTAGACTAACGTATCCTTAACAAACGTTTAAATTGATCTTAGTCTCAAACGAGGCTAACATATCCTTAAACCCAACTCCCAAACCCAAATCTAAGAAAAGATACGGATTTAGACTAGTCCACGCCCTACGGGCGACAACATAAATTAGTCTCCGTATACAATCTACGGGAAACCACAAAAAAAACTAACACTCACGACACGAAGTGACCATCTGGAGAAGGAGAAAGTTGTTACAGCGATACGGTAGCGTAATTAACTGCAGGGGCTTGCGCCTGTAGGGAAGAGCATCCCCACAATCAAAAACCCCTCAACAAGGGGGAATCTGACGAAGTCTGCTATATCGGCCGTATCCGTTTAAACCTTCGATACATGGTGCCATAAATCAACTTGGCATCTTCGGAGAGGTGGATGGATAGCACCAATTAGCATCTGCCCCAAAATTCAGGCAAGACATTTGTCTTCCCGTCTTTCGAAGGGGAACATGTACTAAGGCCATTTATTGGCATATCACAGACCGATCATCTAGGATAGCATCTCGAACTATGTCTGAGGGATGGTCTTTGTGAGTGGATCTGCAGTATTATTCTCTGTATCTACTCTCTGCATCTCGATCTCCCATCGATCAACGATCTCCCTAATCAGGTGGTACCGCCTCAAGATATGTTTGGACTTCTGATGGGACCTGGGCTCCTTTGCTAATGCTATAGCGCCGTTGTTGTCATAATACAGTGGTATTGGATCACCAATGGATGGAACCACCTGAAGTTCTATTAAGAACTTCCTCATCCAGACCGCTTCTTTCGCGGCGTCACAAGTAGCGATATACTCCACTTCCATCGTCGAGTCAGTAACGGTGTCCTGCTTGGAGCTCTTCCTACAGACCGCTCCTTTATTAAGGGTAAAGACATAACCTGACATGAACTTGGAGACATCCTTGTCACTCTGGAAGCTGGAGTCGGCAAAGTCCTTTATCTGGATATCTTTTCCACCGTACACTAAGAACATCTCCTTAGTCCTTCTTAGGTACTTGAGAATGTTCTTTACTTCTATCCAGTGCTTCTCCATAGGGTTTGACTAATACTGGCTTACCACGCTTAGTGCATAAGCAACATCTAGTCTGGTACACAGCATTGCATACATTATAGAGCCTACCGCAGAACCGTAGGGTATAGTTGTCATGCGAGCCCCTTCCAAATCAGTTTTGGGAGACATCTCTTTGGAGAGGGTGATTCCGTGACAAGCCGGTAGACTACCGTGCTTAGAATCTTCCATACTGAATATTTTTAGTATGGTGTCGATATAACTGGACTGTGAAAGTCCCAACATCCTCTTTGATCTATCACGATAGATCTGGATCCCTAGAATGTAGTCGGTATCACTCAGGTCTTTCATGGAGAACCTCTATGACAAGAATCCTTTGACAGATTGTAGCATAGAAATATCATTTCCTATTAAGAGGATGTCATCTACGTACAAGACGATGAATACCACAGTTCTCCCTGTAATCTTACTATAAATACATAGTTCATCTAGATTTTTGATAAAGTCAAATTCTTTGACCGTCTCATCAAAACAAATGTTCCAATTACGCGATTCCTGCTTTAGTCCATAAATGGACTTAAGCAACTTGCACGCTTTCCCGTTGCTCCCACTCTGAATGAAACCCTCTGGCTGATCCATATAAATGCGCTCTTCCAAATTTCCATTTAGAAAAGCGGTCTTCACGTCCATCTGCTAAATCTCATAATCGTGGAAGGAAGCAATGGCAAGAAGGATCCGAACAGATTTGAGCATAGCCACTGGAGAAAAGGTTTCATCATAGTCCAAACCTGGTCTTTAACGAAATCCATTTGCAACAACTCTAGCCTTATAGGTTTCAACCTGTCCATTTACACCAATCATCTTTCTGAATATCCATTTGCAGCCTACGGGTTTTACCCCTTCTAGAGCAATGTCCAAAATCCATATTTTGTTGGTGTACATGGACTCCATCTTAGTCCGCATTGCATCTAGCCATTTTACCGAGTCTCTGCTCTGAATGGCTTGCTAGAAGCTAATTGGCTCATCATTGTCGATGATGCAATCCTCTCGATCCCCGTTTATGAGAAAACTGTAGTATCTCTTGGGTGGATGAGACTGCCCACTAGTTCTGCAAAGTGGCATGGGAATGTCCGGTTCTTTTGAAACTTCTAGTTCTACCATACGTTTAGTAATAACATGTGGTTCTGGAATTTCTTCCAGTTCTATTTCGCTCCCACTTATCTTATTTTCTAAAAATTCAGTTTCCAAGAAGTGGGCATGCTAAGAAACAAAGAAATTTTGTTCCTATGCGTAATAGAAAAGATACCCTCTGGAGTTCTTTGGATATCCCACAAACATACACAGTACTGAGCGTGCCTCAAGTTTGTACGCATTCCGCTTTTTTACAAAAGATGGATATCCTCATGTCTAAGGTACTTAAGATAGGGTTTCTTCCCACTCCAAATCCGATATGGTGTGGTAGGCACAGTCTTAGTAGGAACCTTGTTCAAAAGATATGCAGCTCATTTTAGTGCATAGCGCCACAAGGATCGCGGTAACTCAGCATTACTCATCATGGAACGAACCATATCCAATAGGGTTCTGTTCCGCCTTTTCGATACAACGTTGTGCTAATGTGTGTATGGAGGAGTAAGCTGAGAGAGAATTGCATTCTCTTTTAAGTAATTCAGGAACTCGGCACTTAAGTATTCACCACCTCGATCAGATCTCAGTGTCTTGATACTTTAGCCTGTTTTTTTTCTACTTCATTCTTATATTCCCAAAATTTCTCAAAGGCCTCGGATTTATGTTTCATCAAGAAGACATGTCCATACGTAAAAGTAATAAAATAGGAATACACATTTTGTGCATGTGTAGACATTGGAATACACACATCGCTGTGTATAAGTCCCTAGAGCTTGCTCGCTCTTACTCCGTGTCCAGTAAACGGAGACTTTTTCATCTTTCCTATGAGACATGATTGACAAGTTGCATAAGACTGATATTCGAACGGATCTGAATATCCCTCTCTATGTAACTTCGTCAACCTTGTTTTATTGATGTGACCCAGTATACAATATCATAAGAAAGCCTTATTTAATTTTGGAGACTTTCTTTTAAGTATGTTCTGGACGTTAAAAACCTGAGCTTGATTTAATATATATATATATATACTGTTATCTAGTGTATCTAACCCAATCAAATTTTGATTAAGGTGGATGCGGACCACATCGCTTACAAATGGAAAATCGTATCCTTCTTTAGAAAGTAAAGATACATATATGATCTTACAAGTTAGACTAGATACACACAAACAGTTACGTAAAATCAATATCTTCCCACTTGTCAATCCTAAGTGATGTTCCCCAACAGATACAGCGTCCACGCTTATTCCGTTAGCAACTCTAAGAGTCAAATCACCTGCCCTGATAACTCTACGGTTTCTCAAAGTCTGTAATGAATTAAAGATATGAGATCTTGATCCGGTATATAGTACCTAGGAAGCAGAGTTAATTGACAGATGGTTTTCAATTACAAACACATCCGAAGTCAAAGCCACAATGTGCTTTAGATCCTGGATCCTGGCTTTCCAAGCCCTGCATCTCTTCTGCCAATGCCCTTCCCGTGACAATAGGAACAACCCTCTTTCTATACTGTTAGCCCCGAAACTTTTGCCCTTCCCTTTCCCTCTACCTTACTGAGACCGCCTATCGGCTTGGTAAAGGCCTTCTTTTTCTCTCCCTTGGCTTTCGCTTTGGATCTAGAAGAGGAAGATTCCCCAATAAGCAAAACGGGTGTCTCCCTGGTTTCCTTCAGGGTGTAAGTGAAGGGAGGGACTGTAGAATCAAGTCAGCATATGTCTTGTTATCCAACGTGGTCTTCAGATCAGTGATCTCATCAATATAGCTAGTCATCATAAGGACATCGTCCTCTATAGATGACCCGATAGCCAACCTCGCTTGAAGCAATTCCTTCGAGGTCTTGTATCTTGCGATAAGAGATTGCACTCCGTATAAATCTTTGTTATGGAGCAAGATGGAAACTAAGTCCATCTTCTCATGCTTCCTCTGGTTTACACTGTCTACGGAGGCCAACACAAGGCACTTCGCATTCGCACTGTCTTTTTTCGTTTCCTTACGGATATCCATACCCGTGACGGTGGAAACTGGACCTGGGATGACGGGGGCGTTAGTAGTAAGGAGGTTGCCCATCTTGTCATAGGTAATGGGAATCTAGACAAACTTTTGCCAATCAATATAATCCGGTCCAGTCAATTTATTATCTAGCTGTAACCTATTTCCGGTCACATGGTTGCTGTAATTAGGAGAGAGAAAAAACACTTAGCATGGCGCTCTTGCAAGTTTTGATTGGTTTTTAGTTTATCTAAATATGATGGCTCCCACTGTATCTCGAATCCTTCCTCAAACCATAAAAGAAGAATTAATCAGGATTAATCTTACCCTACAATACTTGCTTAACATTTCAGCCAGGCTGGTGTTGGTACTTAGAGAGAGGTTTTCCAACGCTTTCGCGAAGTTCTTTAAAAGCATAACCTCTTTTCTTTGGAGGCGTAGCCCCGCTAACACCATTCTAGACACCTACTTGGTTTATAACATTGATCGTTTAGTGAAAAATCTCTCAGGGAGTAGCAGATACTCACAGTAGGATCGGGATACAAATATCATTATGTGATAACGCTGAACGAATCCTACCAAAATTATCACACTCCAAATGGTATGCAACACTAGCAAATTTCAGTTTCTTTAGATACTCCTGATGTGGTTTTTTGCCCCATGCTCTTATGATCTTGACGAAGGCCAACAAATCATAAGTCACATGTCAAGTTATGCCTGTCATTTTCCAGGTTAATTTGAACTCACCTGTACATACCCTTGACGAAGGCGAACAAAGTAATACGAATGTCCCAAACCAACGCATTTATCTATGTTACATATGAATACCTAGAAGCTACCAATCACTATGCCTTGGCGAAGGTCAACAAATATAATTTGAATACTACTTAATATTCATATGAAATGACGGAGGGCTATGATGGTTTTGGTGAAACTATGAACATAATGAACTTTATTTAATCGAAGGAACCTGATAGATTTTAAAGGAGTGGTTTAAGCTCCGCATTTTAAAAGTTTTTGTTTTGAAAAAACCGAGTGGTTTTAAAATTGTTCCAACAATTCAGCTTTGGTTTGTTTGCTATGCATTAATCTAATACAATCCCGTCATTTACACCAATCATTACAGAGAGAAACGAAAATACCAGGTACGCTTATTCCATCCGCATTCGCTATTGGGCCCCGTCTAACACCGTTAGGTTACTTAACTAACGCCAGAGCGGGGGCTGGACGAGCGCGGATGCAAAATATAAGCAACGTCTACTATATAACATATATAATAACCATTCGTCTCACGCAATAATAGGCATTCCAGATCATAGATGAACATATTGGATATACTAGGAACTCCGCGTTTCGTTTAAGCCTGTAACGAAAAGTCGGATTCCACGGTCGTGATGAATAGCCAAACCCCACCCTAGACCCCTACGGGTGCGGCAAACTACCCACCAAATTCCCGAAGTGAAGCAACCTCCCTCGGTAAAATAAGTAGGTCACTCGGCATTTCAAAGAACTTGGTAGTTTGTGCACCCCATCTTAGGTCTATCCTAGAAGTAGAAAACAGTAAAAGAAATAATACAACGGTGGCTACAACCTCAACCTGGATATGCCCCAAAAAATAATATTACATCATTTTAAAATTTATATCGAATGGAAAATAAAACACTCATCTCACATCCGTGGCTATTCCATCACGACGATCCAATAAAGTTCATATACACAAACCAACATCACATATATGTGCAACCCCAACTAACCTACATATTACAATTAGTGGAAGTTTATGAACACATATAACAACAACTGAATATGTTAAATTATGTTAAAATTGCGAATTCGAAATACTCCGTATTGCCACAACAGGGAATTAACAGTATAAGCAAAATTAGCAAAATCAAACACCACCTGAGATCCTAAATCCAAGAGACTAGAACACAGAACAAAACATGATGCAATCTCACATACAAAAACCGGTAGGGCTGGTTTTTTTTGCAATTATGGCCAGCCAAAATCCAGTGGAATTACCTCATTTTTAGTGTGTGTTCATATCACAAGTAAAGGAGCACTCTGCAATTGTTTTAAAAAAATTTAGAACCTCCGAAAAATTTGATAGAAACTTGGAACTATGTTTCGATATTTCGGAGTTATTTCAGTTTCGTAGTTTTACACGTTGTCTAAACAATTAGCTAAGGTTTAATTGGCTCTGTTACCACTGTAATTCGATTTCATGAACCCCGTGTGTTTGCGGGGAGGCGGAATATTTAAAAAATGATTTTTCAAAGCTCGCAACACTGACATGAACTTCAGGATCGATACTAAACCTTAACTAGCTAAACTGTATGAGGTTAACTACTCGGATAGGAAGTTATACCACACTTTATATGTCCTTCGGGTCTTCTTTGCTGTCCCCCTCCTCGTCATAAGCTCCAAGGATCGTAACAGATCGATGCCTCCTCGTCGGCCTCTTCGAGTAAAAAACGATCTACCCGAAAGTCTATTGATCGAGCTTCTACCTCAAATCCGAGGTAACTAGGGCACCTAGTTCGCTAAACTAGATGGCTTAGATGTGTAGAGAGTGAAGATGGATTAATGTCTCTATTTGCGCAAGGTTTCTCAACACATGAGAGGTTTATGGTTTGATGAATAAGAAGGGGACTTGAGGAAAATCTAATGAAGAAATGAGCATTTGAATGAGTATGGCTCAAGTGTGTAGAATAATCAAGCATACCAATAATTCATGAGATAAATATCTCACAAAATATCAAGCATGCTTGAAAATATCTAAGTGGTGATTCATAGCAATGAGTCACCAAGAGCTATGCTTCATTTGACAAATATCTCCACCTCATTTCCTCCATCTTATTAATCTTTTAATCAAAAGATTAAAAACCCTAAATGAGGTATCTTCGTCTAGAAGAAATTTCGAATAAATTACGAATATGCCCCTCATCCGTATATACATACCTGTATCCGTATTCCGAAGAATACGCATACAATGAGACAAAAATAATTCATCGATATAATACTAGGATCCGGCTTAAACTAAATTCCACTAGTATTATCTGTCCGAATCATCATACGTGCACAAGTACATGTACGCGATCGAACCCTGTCGTAAAACTATACGACCTCTACATCTTTTGCCCAATGCAGGAAAACCCTCTGTGTGGGACTCTAAAGACTCGACACTATGTTGGCAGTGGGTTTAACCACAAGCAAAACCACAAGCCGTCAGCGGTACTAGCTGCACGTAACGGCTACCCAGGTATCTGTCGATAAGAAGGCCAATGAGCAAAATCATCCGAATTCCTACTGAGCCTATCTGTGACAATCTACGTACAGTCTGGTCTGTTCGTCTAAGATTATCGCATATCAGACGTAGGGGGTGGTAATCTTAAGACCCTTAATAGCATAATAAGTCGTGCCGGAGTGTAGCCCAAAACACCCTGAGAAACTACTAGAGTACCTACCAGTAAATCTCGCTTGCCTTTACTAGGGACTTTATGTAATGGCACTCCGAACACAACGTGATATCAACCTCCAATACCGAAAGAGACAAATCCTATCTAACCGCCACTGCCTCATAGTGCTTCGGGACTGCACCCAACTACTACCTGTTTGCACAACTCCTTTGAGTTGTGGTAGGGTAGTAATCAAAGAACAGTGGGAACACACTCGAGGCGAAGTAGCATTGTCAAGTCGACGGAATAAGCTGTACTCATGCCACCTGGGAAATGCTACTCGACGATAGGTATAATACCCACCAGCAGATCCCAATGAGTCATGTCCATTGTACTCATAACCCAATTAGCACCTGCATACTATCTCCAGTACGATGTACTAAAGGCTGTGGGACAAACCATCTCCCCTGCTGAGATGAGAACCGTATACACTAGTCTAATCTGGAGTATCGATGTCCCGTTTCGATAATCTTATGACTAGGGACCTATATAAGGATGTGATTATAGACTACCCAGCCCCCATAAGTGTGACTACCATCACAACGCTGGTAATCAAGCAAAGATACTAAGGGCTCTACCAATATGTATAAGTGATATGCTAAAAGAAATACATGCACAAATTGAGGTAGAAACAAACCAGGTAGCATACTACCATTTTGAGCAAGACTGTTATAATATCCGTGTATATCCTAATCTTCCATTAAGTAATATACAAACCAATATGATACAATAATGGACTCTAGGGCATATATCACTAACACACGACACATCGTTAGTATTGCCATGACACAGTAGGACTGCCATGTTACTTATGTTCTAGATATCCATGATTGATGTGATGATATTGATAATGATTTTGATATATGAATACCATCGTTATGGATATTCTCATATGTTTATTGCTAATGTGGCAAAGATAATATATGCGTTACGTTTTTATGAACTCGAAATAGATTATATATGTGTTCTTTGAAATTTGTTGTTTTCTATGAATTTGAGAAGCCGCGGTGGGATTTATAAAACTTGTGAATGTTTTTAAATGTGGTATTCTCGTGATATGATAATTTAGCATCCACCATGAGTTTTGGTTTTTATGATAAGATATTCGAATCGAGAGAGGGGTTAACCGATTATGGATATATAGTGGACCCAGTACGACACCGAGGGGCAGGAAAACCTTAGGGAGGTACGAGAAGCCTAGCAAGATGGATCGATACCGGAGAGCATTAAAGCATGGCGGATATCCATGAGATACCAAACGTGGCTGTTGATATTAGGAGAGGACCAGTCTGGTGAAACGATGCCTATGATATATGGATTTACATGTCGATAATAGACACGAGATTTATGAGATTTAGAGTGTTGATACTGGAAACTCATATGTTGAAGGTTGCGCGATCTGTCGAGATACGCTGTTATAGATTATATCATATAATAGCCGAACATGATTGATCCATTGGACAGTACCTGAATATTGTTCCCCTCCGAAAGATGGCGCGACGGAACGTCTTGCCTGAGATTCGTGGCAGATGCTAATAGGTGATATCCGTCCACTTCTCCAAAGATGCTAAGTTGATTTATGGCACCATGTATCGAAGGTTTAAACGGATGCGGCCGATGTAGCAGACTTCTTCAGATTCCCCCTCGTTTGAGGGGTTTTTGATTATGGGGACGCTCTTCCCTGCTGGCGCAAGCCCCAGCAGTTATTTACGCTATCGCATAGCGGTAACAACTTTCTCCTTCTCCAGATGGTCACTTCATGTCGTGGGTGTTTGTTTTATGTTTGGTTGCCCGTGGATTGTATATGGAAACTAAGTTATGTTGTCGCCCGTAGGGCGAGGACTAGTCCAAATCCGTATCTTTCTTAGATTTGGGTTTTGGGGGGGTTGTGTTTAAGGATACGTTAGCCTTATTTAAGGCTAAGGTCGACTTAAACTTTCGTTAAGGACACGTTAACCTAATTTTAGACTAAGATCGACTTAACGGGATCGTTTAGATCCGACAAGAGAGCAATTGGGGGCTCTATTGTTTAGTTTAGTGGCATTGCGGTCGATAGGTAGTTTAAGGATATTGCGGTCTAATATTAGTTTTAAGATATTGCGGTCAAGGTTAAGGACACCATAGTTCGTGGATTTAAGGACTCCACAGTCCGACGTTAGTTTTAAGACATCAAGGTCGAGGTTAAGGACATCATAGTCCATGAGTTTAAGGACCCCACAGTCCGATATTAGTTTTAAGACGTCACGGTCAAGGTTAAGGACATCATAGTCCATGAGTTTAAGGACCCCACAGTCCGATGTTAGTTTTAAGACGTCACGGTCAAGGTTAAGGACATCATAGTTCATGAGTTTAAGAACTCCACAGTCCATGAAATGTATGGTTGTTGGGACCCATCAGCTCTTTGAAGACGTTGAGTAATTACAACGACAAATATAAAAGGAGTGAAGAGATGTAACCTTGAACCAAGGTGGATTAAATGATCTGTAACCCAATTTGGAGCCAATACTAATTAATTATATTATGAGCACATTGGCTCAGTTAGGTCTGGATTGAGGACTTATGGCCAACTTGGGCTGAGTCCAATTGGATTTGAAGTGTTGGCCTTTTGTTGGACCATTAAACATTTGTCTGGGTTCAAGCCCACATTATTTAGCAATGCTAAATCAGAGTTTGAGGGCTCTGAGAACATTTTTATCTTTGATTGAGCAGTAGACATTTGAATGGGAGGCTTTGCCTCTGGAAAATTAACCAATTTGGCTAAAAGTAGTGTTAAACACAGGAGAACCTCAGTATTGAACATTGGAGATAAACTCTCAAATTAGTGTTAAACACTAAAAGATAATCAGTGTTAAACACTGGAAATATAATCCCCCAAATTAGTGTTAGACACTAGCAAACAACAGTGTTAAACACTGGAAATGAAGTTGTCAAATTAGTGTTACACACTAAAAAACACCAGTGTTAAACACTGGGTACAAAGTTCTCGAATTAGTGTTAAACACTAAAGAAAGATGGGTCATGTGGGAGCACGTAAGGGGGCCCAAAGGTGAGACCAGATCCCCTTTTATCTTGTTCTGCAATTAAGTGTTATATATTTTTTATTATTTTTATTTTGAGTGTCACGTGTTGACACGTGATGGGGATTTATGTGCTGACTGTTAAAACGTTCGCCAAGGGGTCATATGGTAACACGTGAGAGCGCTCAAAGCCTTCATTTCCTTTGATTTTTCTTTCTGCGTTTTGGGAGTTACGTGGGAGCACGTGAGGCATTGCCTCAAAGCTATTTCCTTTCTATCTTTGGGGATCTTTTTAGGGGTCACGTGACCTAGTTTTATTCCTTCTTTTCTGATCACTGCGGATTGGGGTCACATGTCATCACGTGACCAATGTACTTTATGTGCATGGAGATCTTTCAAGTCTTTTTATTTTAATAATTAAATTCTCTGTAGGGTTAAACCCTAATCATGATTTTGGAGGAATTAAATAACTATTATGAAAGAATTAAATTCTTATGTAGGGCTAAACCCTAATTTCTTTTAGAGGAATTAAATTCCCATATATGTAAAAGATAAATTCTTGTATAGGGTAAAACCCTAATTTCATTTTAAGAGGAATTAAATTCCTGTGAATTTGAGATAATTAAATTCTCAAGTAGGGTTAAACCCTAGTTCTGTCCATCTTGAAGAAATTAAATTCCTGTAATTTTGGGAGAATTAAATTCTCATATAGTGTTAAACCCTAAGTTTGTTTTGGGAGAATTAAATTCTCTAAACTAAATTCCCCCTCTAAATTTTGGATCTGCATGGTAGGATCTCAACCCGATGAGAATTAAATTCTCAACATATGAGGAGACGTGCTCTTTGCAGATCTTCAACCAGAGGAAGAACTAAGTTATTTTGTGCAGAAGAGTTAAACTCTTAGATTTGAGAATTAAATTCTCTTTTTTGAAGTTTTGATCCCCTTTCTTTTCTCACCTAGGGTTTTCTTTTCTCTTCTAAAAAAAATTTCTTTTCTCTCTTGAGAATTATCCTCTCTTTTTTCTCTCTTGAGAATTAAATTCTCCTCTCTCTTTTTTCTCTCTCTGTTCTTCTCTAAAAAAAAGTAGATCCTTTCTCTTCTCTTCTTGGCTCCTATTTATAGGAGAAAGAAAAGAATCAAATTGTTTAGTGAATCTTTCATTGAAAGATTTTGTTTGTTTTCATAATTAATGTGATCCTTTAGATCATTCAGTGAATTTTATTCACCGTTGGATTTTAAATCCAAAGATACTCTGTTTGTTATTTTTAGTGAGATTTGAGGGAAATCTTTCCTTGTCTAAGATTTTTTTTCCATAAATTGGTGATTTTTAATCACCCTTGGATCTTTAATACAACGGTCCCCATAATCCTTTTCCATTTGGAAAGATTTAGATGCTTTTAGAATTTAATTCTATTAGTTCAGAAGGTTTAGATGTCTATCACGTGTGAGCATGTGACCCCACTGTTTAAGTTTTTAGTCAGAATTTAATTCTATTGTTGTAAAGAATTCATGAATTATCACGTGTCAGCACGTGACCCCACGTGTGAGCACGTGATGCCCCATTAGGGTTTTTCCTTGTTATTTTATTATACTTTTAATTCTTTTCAGTGGGTTTAAAGGCCCATCACATGTTGGCATGTGACCCCATTTAATTATTTATTTTATTCAGTGCCTACAGGTTTTGCCTGTAAATGGTCACGTGTGGGCACGTAATGGCCGATCACGTGTGGGCACGTGATGTCTCATAACTTTTGATCCCGGATGAATTATGATGCCCATAATATATCAAATCGAAGGTTTTTTCGAGATGATTTCAATACCATCAGAATTTAGCTGTTTCTCATTCAGAAATTTGTCAAAATATAGCGAAAAATACTGGTTCACATTTTCTTAAGCGTATCGCCGCCATTTGATACCTTGGGCTCTTTGCGCAGAAATTTTAGTAGGAATAAATGCCCCCCACTACTTTGCCCACGTAAGTATGTACATGGGTGAAGTAGTGCAGAGTTATGCATGGCGTATGAACAGTTTCGGGTTGGTACATAACTTTCAGAATCTTGATCTGTGAAGATAATGAGCGGACACAAGCGTCGTCATTTATCATTGACTCAAATCTCGACTCTTAAGGGATATAGTTCCAAACCCTCAGCCCCATGAGCCGCACCCTTCTATTTCTTTATGTCTTACTCTGGTGTGAAGGAGTTTATATGCTCATGAGTAACTTCTCCATTTCAGTGACATGTAGCTTTGGCAAATGTAGCCCATAGATGGTAGATAACGGTTCATCTTGAACTCTTTATAGGGCAGCGATGGCTTAGGAGACAGGGTTAGGATCTGTCTCCTAAGACTTTTCACCTTTATGAGCCGTGAGGGTCTCATTGAAGAATTTTCTCCCTACAGGTCGAGAGGATCTCGTAGGTGTATTTTCTCCTTAGGGGTCGTGAGGACTCCTAAGTGCATTTTTTCTTGAGAGTCATAAGGATCTCATAAGAGAATTTTCTCCCTTACAAGTCGAGAGAACTCATAAGTGATTGTTTCCCTCCTTGTCGAGATTCGACTTTGGAGAGTGTGGTCCGTGAATAGTATGCAAGAGTCCATTTTGGACCGACTTGCAGGGCCCCAGTGCTTAGGAAACAGGTCTTTATCCACATTGCCCAAGGCTTTTCCTTACAAGTCGAGACAAATCGAGAGGTTCTCGCAAAGACACTAATTTCCTCACGAGTCGAGGTGAATCGAGAAGTTCTCGCAAGAATGTCCTAATGTCACAGCTAACCTTTGCACTTTACGACAGAGGTCCGTTAGGGTCTGTATGGTAATAGGGTTTTGCCCGTCGTACCGTCGCGTTGGCTGATGCATCCCTCGATAGGCAATCTTGCTGTTCGAGTAGCCTTGCGACTGTCGTGTCTCTGATCTCTTCAGGGACTGGACAAGACGTCTTCAAGCAATCTTCTTAGGCAGTTTGACCGTCAGAAGAGTAAGCGTTAGGAATTTTGCCATACCGCTTTTTACTTGAGGTTAGGCTCATTTTGGAGAGGCCCGATGAGTCATAACCACTCCACGCTGGTGTGCGATGATCTCTGATAGTCTTTCAGGTTTTATATGAGTTGCCGTCAAGACCTTGAAGCTAGGAATTTGGCCTTTGCTTCGTTTGCTGGCATTGTGTCTGCTGTATCGAGACGAATGTCGTGGTTGTCTCTAGGTTGTTGGTGAACCGTCGAGGTTTGGAACTAGGGATTTTGTCGTAGCTCCGTTGTTGTTGTCACGTCTGCACCTTGTTGGAGAAAGAACGCTGTGGTGACATCTCGTCTGCTGTCTCGAGATGAACGTCGAGGTGATGACCACTCCATGTGGGATGATCTCCGGTAGTCTTTCAGGTTTTATATGAGTTACTGTCAAGACCCTGAAGCTAGGAATTTGGCCTTTGCTTCGTTTGCTTTGGCGTGTCCGGATCCTGTTGGAGGAAGGACGCTGTGGTGACATCCCGTCTGCTGTATCGAGACAAACGTTGAGGTGGTGACCACTCCGCACTGGTGTGGGATGATCTCCGATTGTCTTTCAGGTTTTATATAAGTTACCGTCAAGACCCTGAAGCTAGAAATTTGGCCTTTGCTTCGTTTGCTTTGGCGTGTCCGGATCCTATTGGAGGAAGGACGCTGTGGTGACATCTCGTCTGCTGTATCGATACGAACGTCGAGGTGGTGACCACTCCACGCTGGTGTGGGATGATCTCCGATAGGCTTTCAGGTTTTATATGAGTTACCGCCAAGACCCTGAAGCTAGCAATTTGGTCTTCGCTTTGTTTTGTTTTGACCATGAGGTCTTCTGTTGACGTTGCGTCTGCATCCTGCTGGACTGGGAAGGAACGCCATTGTTGAAATTGCATCTGCTGTAACGAGACGAATGTTGAGGTGGAGCTGGGATTTTGCCGTCACTCCGCTTTATTTCGACCATGGGGTCTTTCGTTGACGTTGCGTCTACATCCTGCTGGACTGCGAAAGAACGCCGTTGTTGACATTGCGTCGGCTGTAACAAGACGAATGCTGAGGTGGAGTTGGGATTTTGTTGTCACTCCGCTTTGCTAACCATGGGGTCTTCCGTTGACGTTGCATCTGCATCCTGCTGGACTGCGAAGGAACGCCGTTGTTGACATTGCGTCTGCTGTAACGAGACAAATGATGAGGTGGAGTCAGGATTTTGTTGACTCCGCTTTGCTGGATGATCAGTCGAAAATATTGTATCTTTTAACTGGCAATTTCCCTATCCTTTGCATTCATTTAGAAGTGTTCGGCATTCATATTTCCATATTAGCAAATCTGTCGCAAAATATCAGATTACATGTATTAGACTTTAAAACCGGCATTTCTAGGGAAATTGACTGCATTTCATAGCATGGCATTATTTCTATATATCGCAACCTGTGTTTCGAAGTCTGTGCAGGAAAATCAGAAGCTTGCTCAAATATACACCGCTAAAAGATACGCCAACTCAAGCAATTGGAATCTGGTAATGATCAAAAGGGTATTCTAAAATTCAATATATCATAAAAGACACCTGAAGACATAAGAAGCCATAAGAAGAAGTTTCAAGCATCAAGGCCACAACTTGGCCGCGGTTCCGCGGCCTAAGCAAGCCATTGCCGCGGAACCGAGGCAGTTATGCCACATCAGCCCTAAATTTTTGGTGCACAATGCTTCTCTTAGGGCCCACACTTCAGCAAGACATGTGAAATTCCAGAAGACCCCAGAACCTTCTGCCAGATCAGCAAACCCTTGGATCTACACTAAACTAGCCTTGTATTCTAGAAACTTCTCCCTAAACCCTAGCTTAAATCCTAAGCTAAGCCTAACTAACTTCTTCTAGAAGTCTTTCAACAAACTTTTGGAGGGAACTTTTCAAGGCTTAGGGTTTGGGAAATCTATAAATAGGGCCCTAGACTCACTTGTAAAAGGGGAATCCATGATTGAAATCATTCATTCATTCTAATTCATTGATTCATTTGTTGTTGAGTAGAAACCCTAGTTCTTCTTCTTCTACCCAACAACAACCACCTCAAAACCCTAACCCTAATCCAATCCACAAATACCCATTTCAAGATTCATGGAGTTCAAGCCAAGCAAGTCTTCTACAACCCTTTAGAAGCAAAGCCGGACTTCATCAGAGCACGAGGTCGAAGAGATCCAAGACTCAAGAAGCCGAGCGATGCAAGATTCAATGAGCGATGTTCCTTCCTTTTGTAATTCTTGAGAGTTGTAACTTCTTGTTGATGTAATAAAGATGAAGATTCTTTAAACTTGTTTACATTTTAATTCTAGCATCATGATTTCTTTTCAATTCTTGAATGCATTCTTTGTGATGATGTGTGAATAAACTCCGCTCGTGGAGGAGTCGAGATGATTGTAGAATGATGGTGTTGACGAATCTTTAAATATTTTCTTAAGTCTTATAGCAATTGTAAATTCTTGAAAATAGAATGATCGATGATCTAGATCGATATGAAATGGGTTCTTGATTCTTTTCGTACGATCTAGAAATTCAAGAATCGATCATTGTATCTTCAAGAACCTATCTAGTGAATGTGATTCATCAAAAGGACAAAGGATAGGACGAAGAACCCTAATTCTTCGCAAGATCCTTAAACCTCGATCAATCGACATCGTGTTAGCATCAATTCGCTAATGGATAAGAAATCGTATTCTTGAATCTTCATCACATCTACAATCTAATCGATTCCTATGAGCATTTTACTTCAAATCTTGAAACCCTAAGTGATTGGAATTCAAAGAAACTCGATTCTTAATGTTTATCATTTTCTTGATTCTTGAATAGAATAGTGACACTTGAAATTGATAATTCTTGAATCATGTTTTCTTCTCTTTTCGATTGACATTTCAATTCAAAACAAATCAAAATACGAACGAATCGCACAATCCCTGTGGACGATCCGCACTTGCTAACGAAATCTATACACGACACCGTTATTGATTGCGGTCAAATATAATTCTTTGATTGTGAATTTTATTCATTCTCTTAATACCGACACAAAGATAAAGATCAATCAAATGGTACCATTTATCAAAGATCGTTTGATTTGATTTACACACACACAAACAAGAAATCGATTTCAATCAAATGGCGCCGTTGCCGGGGATCGCGCGCTAATTCGTTTTATATTGTAGTTTGAATTGAAAGATTTATTCCATTACATTTCTTGAGATTGAAATTCGCACAAACCTTAAGCGATTTGTTGTGGTTTATTGCAAGGAGATCTGGAGCTTTCTGTGCATGTGAAATAATTTTTGGGATATACCAGAGAGCATAGGGAGTCTACAGAAGCTCCCTGGTGATGTTTTGTGCACTGTTCCCATAACTTGACCGCGGAAGCGCGGCAGTAAGCCCCTATTGCGGCGAAACCGCGGCAAGATTGGAGGCTCTCTGTGAAAGTTTTGCTGCAGGTGAATTCTTACCTTCTCCTCTCTCCTCTTTTTAGCTCCAACTAATATTTTCTGCAGGCTTCTTTGCAAAAATCGCAGCGCCGCTAAAAAGCAAATTAAATTTGTGTGTGTTTTTGTTTCTTGGTTGTTTGCATTACTAATATGGAAATTAAGGGGCAAACACCAAATCCAAATTAGGTGGGGAGTTCATTACCCTTCCTAGGCCCCAAAAATCACAAACTTGCATACGCATTGTCCCTCATTAACTAAAAAATATCTAGAGATAACTCTAAGGACCGTCGCGCTCACTTAGGACAGAGGAAGGCCGTGGGTAATTCATTACTTATCCGCGTTTCTCTTGTTGTGCCTAGGCAAGTGTGTCGAAGGCTAGTGGTTACTTAATTAGGCCCACTACTTACATAGTGGAGAACCTCCCACTTACCTGGCACTTACCTGGCCGCAGGAGGGACAAAGAGGCAGTGGAGGATTCTATCCTGCGTCTTGTCTTCTGGCAGTTAGGAGCGGTCTAGAGATCTGACCTAGGCAACCCCTAGAATTAGGGTTTTGTGTGTTGCATTGTTGTGTCGCATCATTTTTTTTCAAAATCCGTCCTTTTTCAAAAGTAAACACTGCATTCATCATTTACCCCTAATTATAAGCCATGCTGCCACTTGTACTAACCCTTTTTAGTACAAGATAGGCTGGACACGGGATTCTAGTGCTCGTTTAGTCCGCGTACCTCCTATCGACTCCGAAGTGGATATTTCTACATTTACCTTTTCTTTACCTACCTCCACACCCTCATCTATGGATCCGAATCCATCGAATTTCTTTTCCACTAATCTGCCGCCGTCCGTTGTGCGCAGAATCCACCCCGCATCTCTCTCTAAGAGAGATGCTACTCTATTCGAGGTCCTCTTTCGACCTGCTTATCCACACCACCAGCCAACGGGGATAATTTTGAAATTAAGCCCCAGTATATCAATCTTTTACCCAAATTCCACGGTCTCGAGTCCGAGGACGCTTACGTTTTCATCACCAAATTTGAAAACGTATGCGCAATGATGGGTACGTCACAACTTTCAGTGGATGCTGTGCGTCTACGACTTCTTCCATTTACTTTGTGCGATATAGCCGAGAAGTGGCTATATAACACTACCGCACATTCAATTACGAATTGGGAAGAAATCGTCGTGGCATTCCTTAAGAAATTTTACCCAATGCAAAAGGCAGCTCGAATCCGTAGCAAACTCAACCAATTTACCCAGCTTCCGAATGAACCGTTCTCGAAATGCTTTGAACGTTTCAAGGATCTTTTTGTTCAATGTCCTCATCACGGCATCCCGAGATGGGATCTTTGCCGAATCTTATATGAAGGCATTAACCTAAATACTAAACAGAACCTTGAAAACATGTGTCAATGTACTTTTATGACTAAGGATGATGGGGAAGCTTGGAAATTTTTAGAAGAGTTCGCTGAAAAATCACTACAGTAGGAGAGTGGAACCCAGCCATTGAATAGGGGTGGTGTACACCAAGTAGATGTGTCCATAGGAGTTCGAGCTGAAATGGCAGCAATGCAAAAGAAGCTCGAAGCTATGAAACACAAATTTGCAGCAGCCTCCCTAAACCCAATATCGCTCCCCAAAACTGTTTGTGGGTGCTGTTCTGATCCGTCCCATTTAACGGAAGAATGTCCATTGAACTCACCGTTTCAAGGTCACGAGCATTCTAATGCCGCATTTCAAAGACCTCGAAATGATCCATATTCTTCCACGTACAATCAGGGTTGGAGGAATCACCCGAATTTCGCTTGGAACCAAAACCAATCTCAAAACACGGTTCCAAACACGAATCAATTTCAAAGGGCTCTTCCTCCACCACAGCAACCCCTTCAACTCTCTCAGCACCCCTACCAGTCACAAAACTTCCAAAATCAGGTCAACACTCCTACACAGTCTAATCCCATGACCTGTTCTGACGAGTTCTCTCAATTCACTCAAACCATGAAATCACTTTCGTCAAATTTCATAGAGGTTTCGGCTGAGGGTAGATCTTCCGTCAGTGAGTTAAAGAAAAACTTAGCGTCCCAAGCTGAGAGTATCAGATCGATGGAAGCGGAAATCGCACGACTTAAAGCCGAAATGAATGCGAGAGAAAAAGGGAAACTTCCTTCTCAACCCCTACCGAACCCTGGGCATTACAATGTAAATGCCATCACAACGTTGAGATCAGGAAGAGTGCTGAACAACCATGTTGGGAAAGAAGTTGATGATACTGAAAATCATATCAACACCCCGACTGAGACCTTCCCTCACACACACACTTCTCCTTCTGATCCTTGTTCTTCTACCACACCATCTTCTCGAGAGCCTATTCTCCATTTCCCATTAGGCTCAACACCTCAACCCAACCCTTATAGTTCTCCACAGACGGTCCCCATTCCTCTTTTGGGATCTCGTCTACCCCCCTTTCCTTCTCCTATGATGGACCCGGCACTTATTGCGAAAGCACCTCACCCGAATCGGTTAAGGGCTAACAGAACGAGTCCTCATATGGAGAAAATAATAGAAATGTTCAAACAGGTTAACATCAATATCCCTCTCCTAGATGCGATTCAGCAAGTCCCCGCTTATGCGAAAATTCTTAAGGACTTGTGCACTAGGAAGAGGAAGACCCAAGTGCCAAAGAAGGTCTTCATGTCTAATAATATCAGCACTGCTTTTATCCCACAGCTACCAAAGAAACGAAAGGACCCAGGATGTCCTACAATTTCGATTTCTATTGGGGGTAAAAACATAAATCATGCTCTTTTAGACATTGGCGCAAGTGTTAACCTACTCCCTTATTCTGTATATGAGCAACTAGGGACTGGAGAGTTAAAACCTGCTCACTGCACTCTCCAAATGGCAGACCGTTCGATCACCAAACCTAGGGGTGAGCTAGAAGATGTGTTGATTAAGGTCGGGGAATTTGTATTTCCCGTGGACTTTATTGTTCTCGACACACAACCAGTAGCAAAACCCCGAAGCCAAATTCCGGTGATTTTGGGTCGTCCTTTTCTTGCCACTTCCAACGCTGTTATTAACTGTAGAAACGGTTCAATGAACTTATCCTTTGGAAATATGACTATTGAACTGAATATCTATAGAGTTGGAAGTCAGCCATCACTACCCTCTGCTCATATTCTAGATGTGTGCTTTGTCCACGAGATCGCTCCCGATAGATGTGGAGCTGATGATCTATGCTTTCTAGATCTCGACGACATTACCACATCTCTGCTTGATCTTACACCTGATCTTAGTAAGGACACTTTTCTTACACTTGAGTCCTGCACTCCTGACTTTACTCCACCCGAGTCTATATCTTACACAGGCTATGAGCTTCTTTGTGACTCCGAAAATCACTCGATGATCCCTCCTTCTATCATTTCTCAGCCAGCTTTAGATCTCAAAATTTTACCTTCTCACCTTAAATATGCATATCTAGGTGAGAATGAGTCTTTACCGGTTATCATTTCCGCTTCTCTTGCATCAGAGCAAGAGAATGCACTTTTATCGGTATTGAGATCTAACAAAGAGGCGTTTGGTTGGACCATGGCGGACATCAAAGGGATTATTCCCTTGATTGTTGAACATCATATAAATGTGATGGATGATGCCAGACCAACCCGAGAACCACAGAGACGGTTGAATCCCATCATGAAGGAAGCGGTAATGAAAGAGATCGTCAAATGCTTAGATAATGGTATTATATACCCAATCTCCGATAGCCAATGGGTGAGTCCTATACATGTCGTCCCTAAGAAATCTGGCATCACTGTTGTGACCAATGAGGCGAATGAGTTGATTCAGACACGCGCCCAAACTAGGTGGCGTGTATGTATTGATTATAGAAAACTCAACGCCGCTACGAGGAAAGACCATTTTCCTCTACCCTTCATTGATCAGATGCTAGAGCGCTTAGCCGGACGAGAGTATTATTGTTTTATGGACGGATACTCAGGCTACAATCAAGTCCCCATCGCCAAAAAGGATCAAGATAAAACCACTTTTACTTGTCCTTTTGGCACATTTGCTTATAGACGCATGCCCTTTGGGCTATGCAATGCTCCCGCTACCTTTCAGCGGTGTATGATGGGGATATTCTCTGATATGGTAGAGAATTTCTTGGAGATTTTTATGGACGACTTCTCGATTTTCGGAGACTCTTTTTCAGATTGTCTATCGAATCTTAACGCTGTTCTTACTCGTTGTAAAGAGAAGAACTTAACCTTGAACTGGGAAAAATGCCACTTCATGGTCCAAGAGGGAATTGTACTTGGACATGTTATATCACAGAAAGGTATTGAGGTTGACAGAGCTAAGATAGATGTCATTCAAAACCTACCTCATCCCAAAAGCGTCAAGGACATTCGATCTTTTCTTGGCCACGCGGGCTTTTATAGGAGATTCATAAAGGACTTTAGCAAAATTGCTAGACCTTTAACTCTACTTCTGGCCAAGGATACGACCTTCCACTTTGACTCGGATTGCGAGGCAGCTTTTAACTCGCTTAAACACTCACTCACCACAGCCCCCGTTTTATCTTTTCCAGATCGGGATTACCCATTTGAGCTGATGTATGATGCATCCGACTTTGCAGTAGGTGCAGTCTTAGGACAATACATTGATAAGATGCCACACGTGATCTACTACGCGAGTAAGACCCTGAATGATGCGCAAATCAATTATACAACCACTGAAAAAGAACTTTTAGCGGTTGTATTTGCATTAGAAAAATTCAGGCCTTACTTGATTGGCTCATCCATAGTTGTGTACACTAACCATTCCGCTTTAAAACATCTTTTGGCGAAGAAAGATGCGAAAGGGCGACTAATACGTTAGATCCTTCTTTTACAAGAATTTGATCTTGTTATCAAAGATAAGAAAGGATGTGAAAACGTCGTAGCCGACCATCTTTCACGCATCATTTCTTCCCCTGTGACCCTACCGATCAATGATTCGTTCCCTGATGAACAACTCTTGAACGTATCCACTGAACCTTGGTTGAGGGATATTGTGAACTATCATGCCACGGGACTGATACCCAGCGATTGGTCAAAACAGGACAAATATCGTTTTCTATCCTAAGTAAAACACTTTTACTGGGATGAACCCTATTTGTTTAAATATTGTCTTGATCAGATCATTCGACTGTGTGTCCCAAATGAAGAGTTCAAGAGTGTTCTTTCTTTTTGTCATGATCAGGCCTGTGGGGGTCACTTCGGTCCTAGAAAGACAGCGGAAAAGGTTTTGCAATGTGGATTTTATTGGCCGACCTTATTCAAGGACGCATTTGAGCATTGCAAAACCTGTACACAGTGTCAGTACATGGGTAGAATATTCCGGAGAAATGAAATGCCTCAACAACCCATCTTGGTTGTTGAAATCTTCGATGTTTGGGGCATAGATTTTATGGGTCCCTTTCCCAACTCCTTTGGGAATTTGTATATACTACTGGCGGTTGATTATGTCTCAAAGTGGGTAGAAGCCATTCCATGTCGCACTAATAAAAAGAAAGTTGTCATTAAATTCTTAAAAGAGAATATCTTTTCGTGATTTGGACACCCACGCGCTATCATTAGCGATAATGGGACACATTTCTGCAACAGATCTTTCGAGACTCTGATGCGGAAATACGGAATTAACCACCGACTTTCTACACCCTATCATCCCCAAACGAGCGGGCAGGCTAAAATTTCAAATAGACAGATCAAACTTATCCTGGAGAAGACTGTTGCTTAAAATAGAAAAGACTGGTCGACCAAACTGACGGATGCTCTTTGGGCATTCAGAACTGCATATAAAACCGACCTAAGGATGTCTCCATATAGGATAGTGTTTGGGAAAGCATGTCACTTACCCGTCGAGATAGAGCATAAAGCATTATGAGCTATTAAGGAAATAAACTTTGATCTAAAAGAAGCCTGCAACTTTCGGAAGCTGCAACTAAATGAGCTAAGCGAACTCCGCGATGAAGCTTATGATAATGCTGTAATCACAAAGAATAGGACTAAGGTTTTTCACGATCAAAACATTTTGAGGAAAACATTTTCACCTGGTCAACAAGTCCTTCTTTATGATTCACGATTACACCTTCACGTGGGTAAGCTTCGATCTCAGTGGAAGGGACCTTTTGTTGTGCGGTCTGTATACCCGCATGGGGCAGTAGAGATAGAAAATGTTAAAAACGGCACATTTTTTAAAGTGAATGGACATAGACTAAAGCCGTATTTTTCCACTGACCCCACGGAGGAGCTCTTGTTCTTACAAGAGCCAGTTTATTTGGATTAAAATTCCTCCGTCTCACCTTCATATCCTGTATATCATTGTATTATCTTTTGGATGAAGGTGAGTGAAAAGAATAAGTTTGGGGGAACTTCTTCACTTATATATTTTGCCCCCACTAATAATTCCCCCCAGTCTTACAGATTTTTGTAGATATAGCAGTTGGCAACAGTGAGGACACTGTTGAAAACAAGTTTGGGGGAGGTTTGTGCTTATTTTTGCATCATTTGCATATCATCTGCATAAGCACAAAACATTTTTTTTTAAAATCTATAAAAATCTAAAATTTTTCAAAACCCATAAAAATTTTAAAAAAATTTCAAATATAATAATATTTTAATATTTAAACCTTTTTGTATATAAATAAGATAATGAAAGTTTAGATAGTGAACAATTACATCCATAAGATTAGAAAAATTTTAGAAAACTACGAAAATTAGAAGTTTTCTTATACGAACTAGTAATAAGTAGTTATGAGCCGTTGTCCCAAAGGTTAGTAAGATGAAGGAAGTCACTAATCTGAGGATAAAACTAAGTCTAAAAAATAGTTTCTATTCTGGAAGCCAAACATTTTTGAACGTGGCTACCCTGCTATTCGCACTTACACAAGTCTTGAAGCCTGGGATAGTAGAGGATACCTTGAAATGCTCTTGTCTTAAAGCCGATGTATGAAGGAAATAAAAGAAAAAAATGAATAAAAAAGTATAAAGTGGTGAAAAAAAATGGACACTGGTTTTGTTATCACCAAGGGCAATAAAAATGTATAGCGAGGGTGCATCTTCACCTAGTGCCCTAAGGCCAACTGGTCTGGGAGTCACTGCTATGCCTGAGGTGGTGCAAGACGAGGAAAATACACCAAATAAGCAAGCACATGAGTAATCGGTCGGTTAGTACCTCAAGAAGCATTAACGGTCGCATGAAAGTGTGTGAGCAATTTCAGCTAATATTCATTAATCAAAAAGTACTGAGGCTAATGGGTAAGAGTATGATAGCTTGAATTGAATTCTCCGGGTGTAGGGATGTCCTTTACACACACGCAGGGTAATATGATCGATGTTTGGAAGAAAGATAGGAATGAAGAATAAGACGATATTTTATTGAGGGAGGACGTGATTTCTAACATCTTTTCATGACTATTAAGATAGGGCTCATGACCACCGAAAAGCTAGCTTAGTTGGAAACCCTAATTTTCAAGGCTTTTCTTCTACGATTCTTTTCTTTAAATGTAATATTCATGATCTTTCTTTTATTATTGGATTTTGTGGGTGTAATCCGCTGAAAACCCTCAGGAGACAACACTCCTCCTCCTAAGGACACCTAGAGGTTTAAAGGCTTGTTGCACGTTCTCAGTGCAATCGTGTTGCCTATGAAAGTGTGCTAGTTAGTTTTTCTCTTTCTTTATTTTCTCCTTCTCTTTTTAATAAAACAGTTCGCTCGAGACGATCAAAATTAAGTTTGGGGGAATTTGATCAGTCAAAAATATTGCATCTTTTAACCGGCAATTTCCCTATCCTTTGAATTCATTTAGAAGTGTTCGGCATTCATATTCACATATGAGCAAATCTGTCGCAAAATATCAGATTACATGTATTAGAGTTTAAAACCGGCATTTCTAGGGAAATTGACTGCATTTCATAGCATGGCATCATTTCTATATATCGCAACCCGTGTTTCGAAGTCTGTGCAGGAAAATCAGAAGCTTGCTCAAATTTACACCACTAAAAGATACGCCAACTCAAGCAATTGGAATCTGGTAATGATCAAAAGTGTATTCTGAAATTCAATATATCACAAAAGACACCTGAAGACATAAGAAGCCATAAGAAGAAGTTTCAAGTATCAAGGCCACAACTTGGCCGCGGTTCCGCGGCCTAAGCCAGCCATTTCCGCGGAACCGCGGCAGTTATGCCACATTAGCCCTAAATTTTTGGTGCACAATGCTTCTCTCAGGGCCCACACTTCAGCAAGACATATGAAATTCCAGAAGACCCCAGAACCTTCTGCCAGATCAGCAAACCCTTGGATCTACACTAAACTAGCCTTGTATTCTAGAAACTTCTCCCTAAACCCTAGCTTAAACCCTAAACTAAGCCTAACTAACTTCTTCTAGAAGTCTTTCAACAAACTTTTGGAGGAAACTTTTCAAGGCTTAGGGTTTGGCAAATCTATAAATAGGACCCTAGGCTCACTTGTAAAAGGGGAATCCATGATTGAAATCATTCATTCATTCTAATTCATTGATTCATTTGTTGTTGAGTAGAAACCCTAGTCCTTCTTCTTCTATCCAACAACAACCACCTCAAAACCCTAACCCTAATCCAATCCACAAATACCCATTTCAAGATTCATGGAGTTCAAGCCAAGCAAGTCTTCTACAACCCTTTAGAAGCAAAGCCGGACTTCATCAGAGCACGAGGTCGAAGAGATCCAAGACTCAAGAAGCCGAGTGATGCAAGATTCAATGAGCGATGTTTCTTCCTCTTGTAATTCTTGAGAGTTGTAACTTCTTGTTGATGTAATAAAGGCGAAGATTCTTTAAACTTGTTTACATTTTAATTCTAGCATCATGATTTCTTTTCAATTCTTGAATGCATTCTTTGTGATGATGTGTGAATAAACTCCGCTCGTGGAGGAGTCGAGATGATTGTAGAATGATGGTGTTGACGAATCTTTAAACATTTTCTTAAGTCTTATAGCAATTGTAAATTCTTGAAAATAGAATGATCGATGATCTAGATCGATATGAAATGGGTTCTTGATTGTTTTCGTACAATCTAGAAATTCAAGAATCGATCATTGTATCTTCAAGAAGCTATCTAGCGAATGTGATTCATCGAAAGGACAAAGGATAGGACGAAGAACCCTAATTCTTCGCAAGATCCTTAAACCTCGATCAATCGACATCGTGTTAGCATCAATTCGCTAATGGATAAGAAATCGTATTCTTGAATCTTCATCACATCTACAATCTAATTGATTCCTATGAGCATTTTACTTCAAATCTTGAAACCCTAAGTGATTGGAATTCAAAGAAACTCGATTCTTGATGTTTATCATTTTCTTGATTCTTGAATAGAATAGTGACACTTGAAATTGATAATTCTTGAATCATGTTTTCTTCTCTTTTCGATTAACATTTCAATTCAAAACAAATCAAAATACGAACGAATCGCACAATCCCTGTGGACGATCCGCACTTGCTAACGAAATCTATACACGACACCGTTATTGATTGCGGTCAAATATAATTCTTTGATTGTGAATTTTATTCATTCTCTTAATACCGACACAAAGATAAGGATCAATCAAATGGTACCATTTATCGGGGATCGTTTGATTTGACTTACACACAAACAAACAAGAAATCAATTTTAATCACTGGCTATGGGGTCTTTCGTTGACGTTGCATCTGCATCCAGCTGGACTGTGAAGGAACGCCGTTTTTGACATTGCGTCTGCTGTGACGAGACGAATGCTGAGGTGGAGCCGGGATTTTTCCGTTACTCCGCTTTGCTGGCCATGGGGTCTTTCGTTGACGTTGCATCTGCATCCTGCTGGACTGTGAAGGAACGCCGTTGTTGACATTGCGTCTACTGTAACGAGACGAATGCTGAGGTGGAGTTGGGATTTTGCCGTCACTCTGCTTTGCTGACCATGGGGTCTTTCGTTGACGTTGCATCTGCATCCTGCTGGACTGCGAAGGAACGCCATTGTTGACATTGTGTCTGCTGTAACGAGACGACTGCTAAGGTGTAGTCGGGATTTTGCCGTTACTCCATTTTGCTGACCATGGGGACTTTTGTTGACGTTGTATCTACATCCTGCTGGGCTGCGAAGGAACGTCGTTGTTGACATTGTGTCTGCTGTAACGAGACGAATGTCGAGATGGTCTCTAGGTTGTCTATGAGCCGTCAAGATTTGGAACTAAGGACTATGCCATAGCTCCGTTTGATAGTGTAGCATCTATGTCTTACTGAAATGAGGAGGCACACCGTTGTTGGTCTCCAGGCTGTAAATGTGGCCATTGAGATTTGGAACTAGGGACTATGTCATAGCTCCGTTTGATGGTGTAGCATCTATGTCCTGCTGGAATGAGGAGGCACACCATTGTTGGTCTCCAGGATTTAGATGTGGCCATTGAGATTTGGAACTAGGGACTTTGCCATGGCTCCATTTTGTTGCGACTTTGAGTTTTCTAAATCCTTAAAAAAGTTAATCAATAAAAATTTAATTAATTAAATCCTTAACTTAATTAATAAATTTTAATCCCTACCAAATCATAACCCTAATGGCCTTGCCCTCTTACTCCTTGACTTCGCAGTCGCCGACGCCCCGACTTCCTCCCTTAGCCTCCCCTTCCTCTCCTCCCTGATTATCATCCGCTACCCCCTCCTCTCCTCCATGACCATCTTCTTCATTCCACATCCCCTCCCTCACCACCACCATCTTCTTCATTCCACATCCCTTCCTCGATCACCACCATCCCCTATTACCCCATCATCATCTTCATCCCGCACCCCTCACCTAATTAGCACCACCATCACCATCAATATCATCATCTTCTTCCTCTTCTTTCCTAACCTCCGCTCAATCTCTCCCTTCTTCCTCAACCTCTGCTCAACCGCCTCCTTCCTTACTCGACTTCCTCTCGTGCACCTCCTCCTCTATCCTAAACCTAACCCCTAAGTTTAACCTTACCATAATCCTATATCCACGTCTTCGATCCCACCTCACTGCCACCATCATCTCCTTCTCGCTGCAGCCCCCTCGACCTTGCAATCGCCGCCCCCACGACCTTGCCACCGCCGCCCCCACAAGCCCATCCTTCGTCTCCTTTATCCTCTTTTCCCTTTCCCCTTCCTCCACCCTCACCTCCCTTTCTTCTCCCTTGTCGTAGCCTCAGCCTTTCCTTAGACCATTGCTACTCCTCCATAGCCCTCCATCTCCTTCTCCACCGCCGCTCCCCCTCCTGTGCCCTCCGCTTTCTCTTCTTCTTTTAATCCTTCCCTCACCTTTACCACGAAGTCCTCTTCAACGTCCACATCCGCGTCTTCTCCTTCGCCTCCCAAAGACCCCATCTTCGACATCCACGAGCTCCCTGGCCGCACCCGTCCCGTCACCGGCTGCATCATTTTAAAATTTATTAATATTATTTTATAATTTAAATATGGATATTATGAATTTACGAAAATAATATCATGTATGGATTTTGGGTTTTCAGATTGGTATCCGTAAAAATATAATTATTTTGGAAAAATATGAAATATTTTAAAGATGGCGTGTATTTTGTTTTGAGAAAAGATACATGATTTAAATGAATTGTGAATGTTCTATATGGTTTTGTGAAAGTGAGTTAGGAGGGATATGCCAGCTTATCTTATACCTCATGCACACCACACTACCACACCAATATCCTAACAAAATATTATATGTGTATGTCACACACACTCTCTTCTTCTCATTATCCTCTACACAAATACCTCCATTTCTCAATTATCTCTAACTTCTTCAAACTCTCACCCAAACATTATCCTTCCTTCAACAAATCACATTAGATCTTGATGGTTCCTTCACATAAATGGATCAAGACATCAAGTTAGGCCCATATCACTGTAAAGATCTTCACCAAGTCATCTCATGAGTTGAATTTCTCTCTTTAATATCCTAGGAAGGTAAAGATCCCTTCTTTGATATGTCTTTATAAATCTTTCCTTATTTACTTAGTGTATCTAGCATAAAGTCTTAGTTTTGTTGGTTTAGAACTTTCAAGTTTAAGTTTTGAATGTGTTTTGAGTTTTAGAACATGATTTTCATGAGTTTTTTATGTTAGATTTCAATCTTGCACAACTAAGGATCTCTAAAAAATATTTTGCACATAAATTAGACCTATTTAGACCGCCAGGAGACCCCACCAATTGCATGAGATCCTGAATCCCTGTTCTGGCCACAAATTGTGGTCGAATGGAATTTTTTGGCGGCCCTGCTTTTGAGTTAGATGTTGCAGTTTGGTCGGTAGGTGTTTTACATTATATACAAATCTATTTTATATGCTAATTTGCCTTAGATTCCCTGAGTCAAAATTTGGGAGTATGTTGACTTGGTTTTAGCAATATTTTCTGATATTTGAAACTTAGATTTCATATTTTATGTCTTGACTCATTCGTTCGACGTTCATACGTCGACGTCGAGGGTATTTAGTCATTTTTAGCGTATATTGGCCATAGGTTCTAACCTATGTGCCCTTCGCTCGTTTTATCATTTTTTTTATTTTGATATTTATACCATTGTGCCATGATTTCAATTATAGGTATGATCGTGGGGATTTCCGAGAAGGTAATGACAGGCGAGGCAGTCGTTGGTTTTGACTAGCTCGAGACGTCGGTGAGTAGATTTATATCTACGGGGGAAATCGGGTGGATGGCGTATAGCACCCCTGCAACCAATTAACTAGGATATCTATTCTATATCTTAGATAGTGTTATATTAGATAATTTAGTTTATAACTAAATTAGTAATAGTTTGTATCTAGTAGGATATATGTATGCGTGGATGTATAATTATATATGATTATTGTGATATGCGTACGTGATTATAGATCCGTACGATATAGATTGGGATATGATTATAATGAGGATAGATTACCGGATATGGCGGAAATGTATTTGACTCACAAAATCTAGCTATATCCCGATTGGGATATTGTTATGTTTGCTGAGCTATATTCTTTTAAAAACTAACGATACGTTTTCTACTTTTAAATGGCAATATCAAGGATGTACTAACATTTCAAATGAATATTCATTCCAAAAACATTGTAGCCTCCTTATTTGTAAAATAACGTTTCATTCTATTTTAAACTATAACGGCATAGCTCATAAAAGTTAACTATGTTTAACGATTATTCATGTTACGATTAGGATAACCTTTTTATATGTTCGTGTTTCGATTGCCTATTATATATGCTAGTTGTGCTATTATTCTCATACGAACACACTAATAGAACACTGCATAATTACCAATGATTGCTATGTTGCATAAATCACAGACATGCATGTTACACTACACCTTATTGGTAATGCCATGACATTGTAGGATTTCCACGCTTGATAGCGTTAATGTTATTATATGAATGTCATGATCGACATATCCATGTGATAGTGATGTTCGAACACCTCTGTTAGAACACTTGCACAAATACTAATGATTTCTATATTGTACAACCACAGACACGTATGCTCACGACACATCATTAGTATTACCATGACACAGTAGGACCGTTATGTTACTTGTGTTCTAGATATCCATGATTGATGTGATGATACCGATAAGGATTTTGATATACGAATACCATCGTTATGGATATTCGCATATGTTTGTTGCTAATGTGGCAAAGATAATATATATATGCGTTACGTGTTTATGAACTCGAAATAGATTATATATGTGTTCTTCGGAACTTGTTGTTTTCCATGAATTTGAGAAGCCGCGGTGGGATTTATAAAACTTGTGAATATTTTTAAATGCGGTATTCTCGTCATACGATAATTTAGCGTCCACCATGAGTTTTGGTTTTTATGATGAGATATTTGAATCGAGAGAGTGGTTAACCGATTATGGATATATAGTGGACCCGGTACGACACCGAGGGGCAGGAAGACCGTAGGGAGGTACGAGAAGCCTAGCAAGGTGGATTGATACCGGAGTGAGTATTAGAGCATGGCGGATATCCGGGAAATACCGACCGTGGCTGTTGATATCAGGAGAGGACCTGTCTGACGAGTCAGAGTCTATGATATATGGATTTACGTGTCGATAATTGACACGAGATTTATGAGATTTAGAATGTCGATACTGGACACTCATATGTTGAAGGTTGCGCGATCCGTCGAGGTACGCTGTTATAGATTATATCATATAGTAGTCGAACATGACTAATCCATGGGACAGTACCTGAATACTATTTTTACATTTCGATGCACATTAAAGAGGTTTCCATATGAGCTATAGTCTTACTATTTTGACGTATCTGGGATGACTCAAGAAAATTTTAAATGGAAACCCTCTTAAAACTCATTTTCTAAAATCCAGAAGTATACTTTAAAAAAAACGCATATAATATTTCATAAAACGCATATAATATTTCATAAAACCGTGATATACATATCATACGGAGATTTTAAAAGGCTTTTACAGACACCTTTCGGCTACTTTATAGGCTTATACATTGATGCATGCTATATATATATATATATATATATATATATATATATATTGTCACACCCCGCTTCCCAAAATACGGAATATGAGGGGTGATTAGGCCAGCCATGCTCCAACGGTCAGGGAATAATCCCGCCGTAGTCACACTTCAGCTTCTAGCATTACATGGTAGTCAGTAAACAGTACTTGAGTAAAGAAAAATCACAATTTACAACTTTATTACATCGCAAATAAAAGAGTTCGAGGTACATTTATTTTACAGGATAAAAATAAACTAACCAACAAAACAAGTGCTGAAAGCAAAGGAAATAGCGCTGGTGATGCAGTATAGACCTCCGCGATCTGAAATGGCAGGTCCTGCTCCGGGGCTGGATCCACTCCGTCTTCTGAGCATGCACACTCAGGTCGTCAGGGAGATACATACAACAATAATTATATAAAGGCGTGGAACGTTATTAAATGCAAGAAGTACAATAAAATGCAGAGCATGAGTATAATAAACATCTACTGAATATGAATAGTGCAATATGGGTATCATGTCAGTAAACTCGGCAATGCGTATATCGCTACTTATCGGTCACTAAGTCATTGTAATCAAATTGTGGAAAGGATGCTCGTGTTTAACAAGGGTCTCATGTATGTTCGAGACTACGGTCCACCGTGCCCGGGACATAACCCTGTCAGCCATGCCGTTAGGCCCACGACCTAATGTGTGTGTGTGTGTATCACTAATAGCGAATGGTCATCCTCTAAATCATTGCAACTCGCTAAATACGAGTTCAATTCCACCTTGATTTCCTCATTCCCCAGGTTATAGCATGTCTTCAGGTATTCGATGGGTTGTGAACAAATAGGTATCGCTGTCACTTTTAATCACTTTTCCATTTATCAGTATCATTGTCGTATTTATCACAACCCAATAACTAACACTAATATATCGACAATGCAAATCAGTCGCTAGGTTCCAATGTGAATGATCACTATGCAACATGTATAAATCAAGCATGAAATATGCAGAAATGCACTGAACAGATATTCTCTATTTCAATGATGACCAATGCCATATAACTTGCAAAATTCACGATAAATCACACGTATAGAATCGTACAAAAAAATATAAAAGGCGTACGAAGTAAACTTGATCATCTAGACAGTAAAATTATTTTCATGTCAATCGGGATTCAGGTTAGGGAATTATCATCATTTTAAGGTAGCGAGCAATTGCTGGAATTCCAGTTTCAGAACTGGAAGCCCAACTTCGCGCGCATTTTGGCAGTGATTGTGTTCAGATTCAGGTGTTATCCCAGTTGAATGAAATGTAGTCATATCTGTTCAGTTTCCAATGCATCAAATGGATTATCATTAGTATTTCTGTATTAATTGTTATGTTCTTTTTAATATGGCGGTGTAGGAAACATTACTGTAGAAACTGCAGAACACAGCGACACTCAAAAATGCAAATCTAATATCAAACAATGGTGAAACAGCACAGGAATAGATTAAGGTGTTAGCTAACTTGATTGTCTACGTGAATATATGGGGCTTCATGCATTTTCAGTTTAAAACAGGGACGTACAGGTGTTCAAAGTCAGGTATTCCAACGAAATGCTGCCCCGGACTGCAGTCTAGTGCCGCGTTCACACTCAATTATCGTTACGGAAATCCATAAACGTCGAGAATTAAACTATAGGTGGTTTTATTTTATCGAGTCATCTTCGATATTAGCTATAGAACGTTACGTTCCAAGCGGTATTTAATTTACAACGATTTTAATAAGGTAACATGCGCGGTAAGGTTCAGATTTTGTGTCACCTTTAGAAGCGACGTTACATGATTATAGACACGATTCTTTTAACCCAAGCCCTACATGACATTCATTAATCAGTAAGGGATTTGACGATTACAAAACAAGGGCACTTTAATAAAGTTTTCATTCGTGTATCGCTTTGAACCTAGAATTAAATACGAGTATCGTTCGTCGTCAGTTTTATCGGAGTGATTATAACAATTAACTCGTGTAAATTATAAATGATATCATTACGGTTGACAGATCCGAATTAGGTTCAATTCAATAAAAATAACTCAATGGTTTGTTAACAATTCCATGATAATTTACGATCTAAATATATATGCATACACATACAATTAAATATTTAACTTGATTAGTCAATCTAACCGGTAAATTAGCATGATTAGTAAGTGGGGAGTTTTCACTTGCCTTTGGTGAAGGTGGCACGACAGCGACGACGATGGCGGTGTACGTCGATGTACAACACCCCAATACTTGTGGGGAGGCGGAATATTTAAAAACTAACTTGTTTAAATCATAAACATCGACTAACCGTTTGAATCGAAGCTAAACAATAACTAACTACAAACATAGAAGTTCTATACTACTATATTTAGGGATTATACCTAACGAATCGTGTCCTTCATCTTTGCGAACTCCACCTCCTCCTCAGCCTTCTCAAAGTAGTAGACGATCCACCCGAGAGCTTTACTCCAAGCTTAGCCTCTAAACTTGAGGCAACTAACTTTCTTTAAGTGCTAATCAAAGAAGGTAGGTGATATAGAGTGAGGGTTATGGTTTAATTAGTCTAACTAATCCTTGTACTCAACACATGAGAGGGGAGGATTAGGGTTTGAAGAGAGAGAGCTTGAGGAGAGAGAAGATGAACATAATAATGAGAAAGAAAAATGAGTTATCATAATATATATCAAGCATTTATCTTTAACAAGAAAAGAAAAGAAATGATTTAACAACCATGCTTGATAAATATCAAGTGATGATTCATCTCCATGAGTCATTAAGCATTTATGATGCATTAATGACATGGATGAATCATCCATATGACTCACTAATCTCATTCATTGTATATGCCACCTAATGCACCCTTAGTCATCACCTTCTGGAAGCTTCTCGCGCAATTATGAGAACGCCCCTCCTTTCCGTAAAAATATGGAAAAACTTTAGACTGTATAAATCCAATAACCGGATACCAGTAACTGGCTTAAACCAAAGCCGACTGGTAAAAACTGTCTGAACGACGTACGTGTGTAAACACACGTATGCGTCCGAACCCTTTGTCGTAAAACTATACGACCTCTATATCATTTCGCCTGGAGTAGGAAACTTTCTGTGTGGGACTCTAGAGACTCGACTACTACGCTGGCAGTGGGTTTAACCACAGACCGCAAGCGGTACTAGCTGTACGTAACGGTCCCCAGGTAGATGTCGATAAGAAGGCCGATGAGGAAACCCATCCGAACTCCTACTGAGCCTGCTGTGACAATCTCCGTACAGTCCGGTCTGTTCGTCTAAGACTATCGCATATCTGGCCTTGGGGGGCGGCAAGCGTCAGTCCCCTAAAAGCGGAATAAGTCGTGTCGGAGCAAAGCCCATTACACCCTGAGAAACTACTGGAACCTACCAGCAAATCTCGCTTGCCCTGGCCAGAGACTTTGCGTAATGGCTCTCTGACACAGCGCGATATCAACTCCCAATACCAGGAGAGACGAATCCTATCTAACCGCCACTGCCTCCAAGTGCTTCAGGACTGTACCCAACTGGTACCAGTTTGCATGACTCTTTTGAGCCGTGGTAGGGTAGCAATCTAAGAACAGTGGGAACACACTCGAGGCGAAGCAGCAGTGTCAAGTCTGCGGACTATGCTGTACTCATGTCACCTGGGAACTGTTAACTGACGACGGGTATAAAACCAACCAATAGTTCCTCGTGAGTCCTGTCCGGTATACCCGTAACCCAACGAGCACCTGTATACTATCTCCAGTACGACGTACTGACGGTTATGGGACAGACCATCTCCCCAGCTGGGATAAGAAGCGTACACACTAGTCTACTCCGGAGTATCGATGCCCTGTCTCGATAATCCTACGACTAGGGACCTGAATAAGGATGTGCTTGTAGACTACCCAGCCCCCACTAGTGTGACTGCCATCACAACGCTGGTAGTCAAGCAAGATCCTAAGAGCTCTATCAATACGTATACTCACATATTAAGATAGAAAAACCAAGTAGCATATTACCATGTTTAGCAAGACTGTTATATGCATGTGAATATTCCAAGCTTCCATTAAGTAATATACAAACTAGTATGATACAATAATGGCCCCTAGGGCATATACACTAACAATCTCCCACTTGCACTAGGGCCATATACTGGCATATCGAAGACCGATGATCTCGAGTAGCCTCTCGAACTGAATCTGAGGTAGGGCCTTCGTGAATGGATCATCAATGTTCTCTTCAGTAGCGACTCTCCGAACCTCGATCTCCCGACGATCAATGATCTCCCTGATCAGGTGATACCGCCTCAAGATGTGTCTGGACTTCTGATGGGACCTTGGTTCCTTTGCTAAAGCTATAGCTCCGTTGTTGTCGCAATACAGAGGTATTGGATCAACTATCGTAGGAACCACCTGAAGTTCTGTTAGGAACTTCTTCATCCAGACAGCTTCTTTTGCGGCATCGCAAGCAGCAATATACTCCGCTTCCATAGTCGAGTCAGCAACGGTATCCTGCTTGGAGCTCTTCCAGCACACCGCCCCTCCATTGAGGATAAAGACATAACCCGACATGGACTTGGAATCGTTTTTATCACTCTGGAAGCCAGAATCGGCAAAGCCCTCTAACTTGAGGTCTTTTCCACCGTAAACCAATAACATCTCCTTAGTCCTTCTCAGGTACTTGAGAATGTTCTTTACTGCTATCCAGTGATTCTCCCCTGGGTCAGACTGATACCGGCTTACCACGCTGAGTGCGTAAGCTACATCTGGTCTGGTACACAACATCGCATACATTATAGAGCCTACCGCAGAAGCGTAGGGTATAATCGACATGCGATCCCTTTCCAAATCAGTCTTGGGAGACATCTTTTTGGATAGAGTGATTCCGTGACAAGCTGGTAGATTACCGCGCTTAGAATCTTCCATACTGAATCTTTTTAGTATAGTGTTGATATACCTGAACTGTGAAAGTCCCAACATCCTCTTGGATCTATCATGATAGATCCGGATCCCCAGAATGTAAGAGGCATCACCCAGGTCTTTCATGGAGAACCTGTGTGACAAGAATCCTTTGACAGATTGTAGCTTAGGAATATCATTTCCTATCAGTAGAATGTCTTCCACGTATAATACGAGGAATACGACACTTCTTGCTACAACTTTACTATATATGCACGGTTCATCTGGATTTTTGATAAAGTCATATTCTTTGACTGTTTCATCAAAACAGATGTTCCAACTCCGTGATGCTTGCTTTAGTCTATAAATGGACTTAAGCAACTTGCATACTTTCCCGCTGCTCCCACTCTGATTGAAACCCTCTGGCTGATCCATATAGACGCACTCTTCTAAATTACCATTCAGAAAAGCCGTTTTTACGTCCATCTGCCAGATTTCATAATCATGGAAGGCAGCAATTGCAAGATGGATACGAATGGATTTGAGCATAGCCACTGGAGAAAAAGTTTCGTCATAGTCCAAACCAGGTCTTTGACGAAAACCCTTTGCAACAAGTCTAGCCTTATAGGTTTCTACCTGCCCATCTACACCAATCTTTTTCTTGTAGATCCATTTGCATCCTATGGGTTTTACCCCACCTGGAGCAAAATCCAAAGTCCATACTTTGTTGGTGTACATGGACTCCATTTCGCTTTGCATTGCATCTAGCCATCGTACCGAGTCGCCGCTCTGGATGGCCTGCTGGAAGCTAGTAGGTTCATCATCATCTATGATGCAATCCTCTCTATCCCCATCGACGAGAAAACCGTAGTATCTCTCAGGCGGACGAGACGGCCTACTACTTCTGCGGAGGGGTGCGGGAATGTCCTGTTCTTTTGAAACTTCTTGTTCTACCAAACTTTCAGTAACAGCTTGTGGTTCTTGAATTTCTTCCAGTTCCACTACTCTCCCACTCTTCTGATTTTCTAAAAATTCAGTTTCTAAGAAGTAGGCATGACGAGAAACAAAAACCTTTTGTTCCTCTGCGTAATAGAAATAATATCCCATAGAGTTCTTTGGATATCCCACAAACTTACACTCTATTGAGCGTGCCTCGAGCTTGTCCGGATGTTGCTTTTTTACAAAAGCCGGACATCCCCATGTCTTCAGGTACTGAAGATAGGGTTTCTTCCCACTCCACATCTGATATGGTGTGGTAGGCACAGTTTTGGTTGGAACTCTGTTCAAAAGATATGCAGCTGGCTCTAGTGCATAACCCCAGAATGATCGCGGTAACTCAGCATTACTCATCATGGATCGTACCATATCCAATAGGGTTCGATTCCGTCTCTCCGATACACCGTTATGCTGTGGAGTGTATGGAGGAGTAAGTTGAGAGAGAATTCCTTTCTCTTTTAGATAACCTAGGAACTCGGCACTTAAGTATTCACCACCTCGATCAGATCTTAGTATCTTGATAGTTTTGCCGGTTTGGTTTTCTACTTCATTCTTATACTCCTGGAATTTCTCAAAGGCCTCGGATTTATGCTTCATTAAGAAGATATGTTCATACCCAGAGAAATCATCTGTAAAAGTAATGAAGTAGGAATAACCACCTCTCGCATGTGTAGACATTAGACCGCATACATCACTGTGTATGAGTCCTGAGAGCTCGCTCGCTCTTTCTCCATGTCCAGTGAATGGAGTCCTTGTCATCTTTCCTTTGAGACATGATTCACAAGTGGCATAAGTTTGATATTCAAACGAGTCCAAATATCCTTCTTTATGTAACTTAGTTAATCTTGTCTCATTGATATGACCTAGTCTACAATGCCATAAGAAAGCCTTATTTAAATATGGAGACTTTCTTTTTAGTGTGTTCTGGACATTGAAAATCTGGATTTGGTTTAAGACATATATACCGTTATCCAATGTACCGGACCCAATCAAACTTTGATTAAGGTGGATGTTGACAACATCACTTACAAACGTGAAATCATAACCTTTATTTGATAACAAGGAAACAGATATGATATCACACGTCAAACTAGGTACACAAAAACAGTTATGTAAAACCAAAATGTGTCCACTGGTCAATCCTAGGTGATAATCCCCGACGGACACAGCTCCCACGCTAGCTCCGTTAGCAACCCTGAGGATCATATCACCTTCCTTCAGCACTCTACGGTTTCTCAGTGCCTGCAATGAATTGAAAATATGAGATCCTGAACCGGTATCCAATACCCAGGAAGTAGAGTTGATTGACAAACAATTCTCAATTACAAACACACCTGAAGTCGAAGCCACAGCTTGCTTCGGTCCTTGGTTCTTGGCGATCCACGCCTTGCAATCCTTTTTCCAGTGCCCCTTCCTATGACAATGGAAGCACTCATCTTGAGCCACTGCTGGTACCGGCAACTTTTTCTTTCCCTTTCCTACCACCTTACTAACACCTCCTCTAGGTTTGGTGGCAGCCTTATTCTTCCTTCCTTTTGCCTTAGCCTTGGACCCGGAAGAAGAAGCACTGCGAACAAACATAGTGTGTGTTTCCCTTGCCTTCTGCAAGGTGCCCTCTGCACTCCTCAACATGTTAAGGAGTTCTGAAAGTTCAACTTCTTTACTTGGAATGTTGAAGTTCAGTATAAACTGGGCGTAGGTGTTAGGAAGGGACTGGAGAACAAGGTCTGTATAGAGCTCATTATCCAAAGTCGTCCCCAGGTCTGCGAGCTCTTCAATGTAGCCAATCATCTTTAGGACATGTTCGCCTACCGATGACCCGACTGCCAACCTCGCTGAAAACAGCTTCTTTGAGGTATCGTATCTTGCTATACGAGATTGCTCTCCATACAGTTCTTTTGTATGAAGAAATATGGATTCAAGGTCTATATCTTCGTGCCTCCTTTGATGTTCATTGTTCATTGATTCAAGCACGATGCACTTGGCTTTCGCGCAATCTAAATCCCAGGTTTTGCGGATTTCTTTATCCGCATTACTGGATTTTGGACCTGGGGCTTCAGGTGCCTTAGTGGTGAAGACATACCCCAATTTGTCATAGGTCAAAGCCATTTTGACATTCCGCAGCCAATCTTTATAGTTTGGCCCCGTCAGTATATTTTCTCTAAAAGTAACTTAAGTCCAGTCATTTTCAGGGTCGCTGCAATTAGGAGAGAGAGAAGAAAACACTTTAGCATGATGCTCTTGCAAGTTTAGAGTGGTTTTTAGTTTATCTAAACTGGATGGCTCCCACTATTTTTCGAATCCCTCCTCAAACCAAAAAGGAAGAATTAGCCAGGACTATTTTCACCGTACAATACTTGCTTAACCGTTCAGCCAGGCCAGTGTCGATACTTCGAGGGAGGTTTTCCAACGCTTTCGCGAAGTTCCTTAATTTAAGAACCTCTTTTCTCTGGAGGCGTAGCCCCGCTGACACCTTTCTAAACACCTACTTGGTTTATGGCATTGATCGTTAAGTGACAAATATCCTGATAAGTAGCATATACTCACAGTAGAATCGAGATCCAAATATCATCGTCTGATAATGTTGTAGGAATGCTACCAACATTCATCAAACTCAAAATGGTATGCATCTCTTTGCAAATTTCAGTTTCTTTAGAAATTCCCGATATAAGTTTTTGCCCCATGCTCTTATGACCTTGATGAAAGCCAACAAATCATAAGTCACATGTCAAGTTCTGCCCATCATTATCTTGTTAATTTGAACCCACCCGTATATACCCTTGACGAAAGCCAACAAGGTAATGCGACTGTCCCAAACCAACACATCTATCTATGCAACAAATGAATACCCAGCAGCTACCAAACACTATGCCTTGACGAAAGCCAACAAACATAGCTTGAATACTACTGACTATCCATAAGAAATGACGGAGGGCTATGACTGATTTTGGCGAAACCGTGAACGTAGTGAACTTGATATAACCGAAGGAACCTGATAGCTTTTAAAAGGAGTGGTTAAAGCTCCGCATTTAAAAATATCTATTTTAAAATTAACCGAGTGGTTTCTTTTAAATTGTTCCAACGATTCAAACTTTGGTTTATTTTCTTTGCATTATAGATAATGCGTCCCATCATTAACCTATCATTGCAGAAAACAACGAAAATATGACGTCCTCTTATGCCATCCGCATTCGCCACTGGGTACCGTCATCATCCGTTAGGTTACTTAACTAACGACAGAGCGGGGACTGGGCTAGCGCGGGTGTAAAACATAAGTGACGTCTAAAATAGCCATCATATATATAGATATTTTACATTCGTCTGACGCAATGATATTCATTCCAGATCACAGATGAACTTTATTGGATTTGCAAGCAATCCGTATTTCTTTTGAGCCTGCAAGAAAAGACGGATTACACAGTTGTGATGAATAGCCATTACCCCACCCAAGACCCCTACGGGTACGGCAAACTACCCGCCCGGCAGTTTGTGTACCCCACCTTGGGTCTGTCCTAGGAGCAAAAACAGTAAAATGAAATAATACAACGGTGGCTACAACCGCAACCTGGATGTGCCCCGCAAAATAATATTACAAAAAATTACATTTACATCAAATGAATTATATAATAACCCATCGCATAACCCCGGCTATACATCACAACAGTCCAACAAAGTTCATATGCACAAGCAGATAAAATCCATTACAGAAATGTGCAACCCCCTGCCAACCGATATACTAGCAGTTAGGGGAGGTTTACGAACATATTATACAAACACAGATATAATCTAGCAAGCAAATACTGTATAATTTCGATCGATTAAACACATTTGATTTTGCTCCAATACTTCTCTGTAAATCTGAAACCTGAGCAAGAATTTAAAAATTCCAGAAAATACCAAATTTCACAGAGAACCAACACAGGAAAATTGGGTTCACGATTCGGCAACTCCGCGGCGGAACTGCGGCGGATAGTATAGGATCCGCCGCGTTTCCGCGGCGCTTTAGCCGAATCATGTGCCCAATTTTCTTGGGTGTTCTTATACTGACTTTTAGAGCTTTCTGAACCTTCCTGAAAAATTTTTGGACTTCATTTAAAAATCGACAGAAACTCATGATTTCGGGGTTTTCTGGTTTCGTTTTTTCCGTTCGAAATTCATACAATTTTGCAAGTGAGTTATTTATTGTTTAGTGAGGCTCTGATACCACTGTACGTCGATGTACAACACCCCAATACTTATGGGGAGGCGGAATATTTAAAAACTAACTTGTTTAAATCATAAACAACGACTAACCGCTTGAATCGAAGCTAAACAATAACTAACTACAAACATAGAAGTTCTATACTACTATGTTTAGGGATTATACCTGACGAATCGTGTCCTTCGTCTTTGCGAACTCCACCTCCTCCTCAGCCTTCTCAAAGTAGTAGATGATCCACCCGAGAGCTTTACTCCAAGCTTAGCCTCTAAACTTGAGGCAACTAACTTTCTTTAAGTGCTAATCAAAGAAGCTAGGTGATATAGAGTGAGGGTTATGGTTTAATTAGTCTAACCAATTCTTGTACTCAACACATGAGAGGGGAGGATTAGGGTTTGAAGAGAGAGAGCTTGAGGAGAGAGAAGATGAACATAATAATGAGAAAGAAAAATGAGTTATCATAATATATATCAAGCATTTATCTTTAACAAGAAAAGAAAAGAAATGATTTAACAACCATGCTTGGTAAATATCAAGTGATGATTCATCTCCATGAGTCATTAAGCATTTATGATGCATTAATGACATGGATGAATCATCCATATGACTCACTAATCTCATTCATTGTATATGCCACCTAATGCACCCTTAGTCATCACCTTCTAGAAGCTTCTCGCGCAATTACGAAAACGCCTCTCCTTTCCGTAAAAATACGGAAAAACTTTAGACTGTATAAATCCAATAACCGGATACCAGTAACTGTCTTAAACCAAAGCCGATTGGTAAAAACTGTCCGAACGACGTACGTGTGTAAACACACGTATGCGTCCGAACCCTTTGTCGTAAAACCATACGACCTCTATATCATTTCGTCTGGAGTAGGAAACTCTCTGTGTGGGACTCTAGAGACTCGACTACTACGCTGGCAGTGGGTTTAACCACAGACCGCAAGCGGCACTAGCTGTACGTAACGGTCCCCAGGTAGATGTCGACAAGAAGGCCGATGAGGAAACCCATCCGAACTCCTACTGAGCCTACTGTGACAATCTCCGTACAGTCCGGTCTGTTCGTCTAAGACTATCGCTTATCCGGCCTAGGGGGCGGTAAGCGTCAGTCCTCTAAGAGCGGAATAAATCGTGTCGGAGCGAAGCCCATTACACCCTGAGAAACTACTGGAACCTACCAGCAAATCTCGCTTGTCCTGGCTAGGGACTTTGCGTAATGGCTCTCTGACACAGTGCGATATCAACTACCAATACCGGGAGAGACGAATCCTATCTAACCGCCACTGCCTCCAAGTGCTTCAGGACTGTACCCAACTGCTACCTGTTTGCATGACTCCTTTGAGCCGTGGTAGGGTAGCAATCTAAGAACAGTGGGAACACACTCGAGGCGAAGAAGCAGTGTCAAGTCTGCGGACTATGCTGTACTCATGTCACCTGGGAACTGTTAACTGACGACGGGTATAAAACCAACCAACAGTTCCCCGTGAGTCCTGTCCGGTGTACCCATAACCCAACGAGCACCTGTATACTATCTCCAGTACGACGTACTGACGGCTGTTGGACAGACCATCTCCGCAACTGGGATGAGAAGCGTACACACTAGTCTACTCCGGAGTATCGATGCCCTGTCTCGATAATTCTATGACTAGGGACCTGAATAAGGATGTGCTTGTAGACTACCCAGCCCCCACTAGTGTGACTGCCATCACAACGCTGGTAGTCAAGAAAGATCCTAAGAGCTCTATCAATATGTATACTCACATATTAAGATAGAAAAACCAAGTAGCATATCACCATGTTTAGCAAGACTGTTATATACATGTGAATATCCCAAACTTCCATTAAATAATATACAAACTAGTATGCCACAATAATGGCCCCTAGGGCATATACACTAACAGGCGGACGACGCGACATGGGCACGATCACAGCACGATGCACGCTTTACTTGGCTGGATCTACGTACCTGGGCTCAACACTAGCGCTGAGGCGGCCACAATAGCGAACTCCGGTGAAGCGCTCGGAGGCAGACGGCTTATCGGCGGCTAGCTCAGACAGTTCTGGAGAGTGGAGTTGGTGAATCGGGAAGCTCTGACTCGGGTGCAGGGGCTCGGGTGCGGGGTTGGTGCTTGGAGATGGTGAGCAGGGGAGAAGCTCGGAGATGTTCGGCGAGGTGGAGCGGGAAGTAGTTGCTGTCAGTGGTGTCGCGGCTTTGGAGGGAGTGGGGATTGGTGACGGGGAGTAGCAGCTGCGGTGTCGAAGAGGGGGGCTCGTCGGATGTTTTGGGTCGGGGGGCAGAGGAAAGGAGGAGACGGTAGTCTCCAGGGAGATCGTTGGTGATTGGTCGGAGCTTGGAGATGGGGGTGCTCGGTGGCGGAGCAGAGAGTGAGTGAGAGAATGAAGCAGAGAGGGAGAAGAGGGAGAAAGGGAATGAAGTAAAGGTAGTGAAACAGAGAGAAAGGCGAGGGAAGTCATGGTCGTTGGAGGCATGCTGTTCATGGGGAGATGGGTGCGGCCGTCGCGAGCGAGCACGAGGAGCGGAGAGTCATGGGGAGAGCCGTTGGGGGAGCGGGTCTCGGGTGAGTGCGGGTCATGGGGAAGATGGGCGTGAGGAGCAGGTGTGGGCGCGGGGGAGTTGACGAGCGGGGGTGGGTGCGGTCGTCGCAGGCGCAAGAAGCAAGAGACGTTGGAGGAAAGGGCGGGAAACGAAAATAGGTGAGGAAGAAGGAGACGTGGGTGAATGGGTCGGGTCGGGTCGGGTTTGCACAGGTCGGGTAGGTAGATTTTGGATTTTTAGAGTTTAGGTAATAATTAAAATATATTATAAAAATTATAAAATATATAAAATGGAAAATTTAAGGAAAAAATCTTGAAAAATATACGGAAAATATAAACGAGAAATGGGGATTTACATCATACTCTCCTTACAAAAATTTCTTCCTCGAAATTAAAAATGAAATCAACGGACAACGACACTACACAAACAGATGCGGGAAACGTGCACAGACGTCCTCCTCGCGTTCTAAGGTAGACTCCCCTGGAGAACGACCACCCCAAGAAACCCAAACCAGGGAAATGACTTTGTTCTTCAACACTTTTTTCCGACGATCGAGAATGATGGTGGACTGCTCCTCGTAAGGCAGATCGGTGCCCAAAGTTAACACCGAATGGTCAAGAACATGGCTGTCATCCCGAACGTAGCACCTCAGCTGAGAAACAAGGAAAGTATTGTGCACACCAGCTAAAGATGGAGGTAAGGCTAGTCGATAAGCCACCTTTCCTACTCGCTCCAGCACTTTAAAAGGTCCGATGAATCGGGGACTGAGTTTCCTACGACCTCCAAATCTGATAATACCGCTGGTAGGAGAAATCTTCAGAAATACATGATCTCCGACCTTGAATTCTAGCGCTCTCCTGCCGGCATCCGTCCAACCCTTCTATCAGTTCTGAGCCATCTTAATGCGCTGTTGATCATCTAGATCTTGTCTACTATCTGAACAATAAGTTCGGGGCCTAGTAATCTCCGCTCTACCACGTCATCCCAACAAACAGGGGATCGAAATTTCTATCCGTAAAGTGCTTCGAATGGAGCCATCTGGATGGTAGCTTGGAAGCTGTTGTTATAAGAAAACTCCACCAGATGAAGGTGATCCTTCCAAGAACCCTGGAAGTCTAGCAGGCAAGCCCTCAACATGTCCTCGAGCGTCTGAATAGTATGATCGGACTGTCCGTCCGTCTATGGATGGTAAGCCGTGCTGAACTTGAGACATGTACCCAGACTCTCCTGTAACCTCTTCCAAAAGTGTGAAACAAATCTGGTGTCTCGATCTGACACTATACTGACCGGAACTCCGTGAAGTCGCACTAGCTCTTGCATGTATTTCTCCGCAAGTGACTCTGTCGACTGTCTCACACGGAAGGGTATAAAGTGTGCAGTTTTCGTAAGACGGTCGACGAAAACCCAGACGGCGTTGTTTCACCTTGGGCTCCATGGTAAGGCAGTCACAAAATCCATAGTGATGTGCTCCCACTTCCACTAGGGGATCGGAAGCGGTTGCAACAGTCCAGCTGTTCTCTGGTGTTCTGCCTTTACTTGCTGGCATACTAAACACTTGGATACAAACTGTGCAATCTCTCGCTTCATCACGTTCCACCAATAGTGTTGATTCAGATCTCGATACATTTTCGTGCCTCCCGGATGCACAGAATAAGCCGAACTATGAGCCTCAGCTAGTACCTCTTCTCGAACATCCCCTTTGGGGATGCAGAGTCTGCTGCCGAATCTCAGAGAACCATCTCGATGTATGAGTAAGTCCGTCCTCAGCCCGGCTTCCACCTGCTCTCTGAACTTTTGCAATCGAGGATCATTAGTTTGCGCGGCCTTAATGCGATCTACAAAAGAAGACTGCACCTGTAACTGCCAGAACTTCCTGATTGCGCTCGGTGTAACAACCTCTAGTTTGAGCTTCTGAAAATCCTCAATGATGCTCTTCTGACTGGTCAACATCATGACCGTTGGCTTACGACTGAGAGCGTTGGTTACGGCATTTACCTTTCTCGGATGGTACTGTAAGTCCAAGTCGTAGTCCGCCATTAATTCTAGCTATCGGCGTTGCCTCATATTCGGTTCTCTCTTAGTGAACACGTATTTCATACTTTTGTGATCCGTGTATACTTCCACATTTTCGCCCAACAAATAATGTCTCCAGATCTTCAATGCGAAAACTACTGCGGCTAACCCCAAGTCGTGTGTTGGGTAGTTCCTCTCGTGATTCTTCAGCTGTTGTGTGGCGTAAGCAACTACCCGACCGTGCTGCATCAGGACGCAGCCTAAGCCTTTCCAAGCCTTTCCCTGAAGTATCGCTGTGTGTCACCAAACCACCTGAATTATCTGGCACTGTAAGAATAGGTGTTGTGGTCAATTTCTGTTTCAATACTTCAAAAGCCCTTGTACATTCCTCCCTCCATACGTATGGTACTTCCTTCCATCTCAGCTTTGTCAAAGGTTCAGCGACTCATGCAAAGTCTTGAACGAACCGCCGATAATATCCTGCCAATCCCAGGAAGCTTCTGATCTCGGCCACTGACTTCGGTTTCGGCCAATCTCTAACAGATTCTATCTTTGCTGGGTCCACCGAGATGGCTTCACCCGAAACAACGTGTCCCAAGAACTGCACTTTGTTGAGCCAGAACTCGCACTTGCTCAATTTTGCGTATAGCTTCTCTTCCCGAAGAATTTGTAATACCGTTTTCAAGTGTTCGGTATGCTCCTCTCAGGTCTTAGAGTAGACTAGTATGTCGTCGATGAATACAACGACAAATGTGTCTAAGTATTTCGCAAATACTCTATTCATCATATCCATAAATATAGCTGGAGCATTGGTAACATTGAACGACATCACAAGAAACTCATAATGCCCGTATCGGGTCCTGAAAGCCGTCTCGCATATATCTTCGGCCTTTACTCTGATTTGGTGATAGCTTGAACGAAGATCCAGCTTCGAAAATACCTTGGACCCACCCAACTGATCAAATAAGTCGTCAATAGGCGGAATGGGGTATTTGTTCTTTATCGTAACTCTGTTCAGATCCCAGTAGTCTATGCACATCTGTAGCGATCCGTCCTTTTTCTTCACCAAAAAGACTGGTGCACCCCACAGCGTAGTGCTTGGGCGTATAAATCCTTTCTCCAGGAGTTCTCCAATTTGTTTCTTCAATTCTGCCAACGCAACTGGCGCCATCCTGTAAGGAGCTTTGGAAACGAGCGACGTTCCTAGAATCAAGACAATAGAGAATCCCAAGATGCGGGGAGATGGTAGACGTGGTAAATCTTCAGGGAACACATTAAGAAAATCCCGAACGATCTCTGGTGCTGGACTCTCATCAATCTCTACAGCCGTCAACGCTTTTGGCTTGGCTCTAAACTTGGCTGGCTCCAAAGACTCGCTTCCGCCATCGAAAACAAATTCAGGGTGATTTGGGATGCGGAAGGTTACTTTCCTAGCCCGGCAATTGATGATCGCATGGAAGGTGCTTATCCAATCCATCCCGAGAATCGCGTCATAGCTGCTCGTCCCGATTAAAAGGAAATTCACATAGAATTCTCTGCCGCATACTACCACCGGACATAATCTACACTCTTGGTTAGACACAATAATACCGTTACCCGTATGTATCTCCCAACATTTGGTCAATGGCTCGTGAGGTATAAGGTGTGTGTCAACAAACCGCGTGGAAATAAAGTAATGCGAAGCACCCGAATCGAAAAGAACTCTAACTAGTACAGAATAAACAAGGATGGTACCTGTAACCACATCACCAGAAGCCTATGCCTGCTCTGCGGACAGGGTGAAAGCCCGTCCCTGATTTCAACCTGTACTAGTCTACCTCTGATCGAAAGAACGCTGCTGGGACGCCCGAGGTAGACCCCTCTGAGCTGATGTGCCATATGACGGTTGTTGTTGCTCGAACCCTCCCAGTAGCTCAGATCTTTGGGGACACCCGCTGACCCTTTGCTCGCTGGATCCGCAATTTCAGACACTGCCCCTTAGCTCTACGGCAATCTCTCTGCATGTGTCCTGGCTTCTGGCAATAATCGCAAAACAGAGCCCTCCACTGCGGCTGCTGAGGTGAGAAGGTGCGCTTCATCTGTGTGACACCCGACTTGTGAACTGGGATCGCTCCACGGGGAGAGATGGCAGGCCGTGCCGAAACCAAGTGGGGTCTCTTGTCCATCTATCGTTGGCTCTTAACCTTCTCTACCAATCTTTCCTGTACTCGGGCAGCGTTCAAAACTTGGGCAAAGGTTAGTAGGTTGATAGACGCGATAAGTTGTTGCAGTTTAATATCGAGCCCTTGCTGGAACCATCTTACCCTGGCGGCTTCGGTGGCTACCATGTACGGTGCGAAGCGACTCAGCCGATTGAACTCCGCGGCGTAGACATCCATTGAGCGCCCATTATGCTTCAACATAATGAATTTCTCCTCCATCTCGGCCTTTGCAGTAGACGGAAAGTAGTGATCCAGGAAGCATGCGGAGAATCTGTCCCATCCAATAGGTTTCTCTAGCCGGCTATCCTCTACGGACTACCACGTGCGGGCCTCGTCTTCTAGCTGAATCTTTACCACATTCACTCTGTCGTCGTCAGGAATTTAAGCAGCTGTCAGGGGGTTCTCCACGTTGATGAGCCATTGCTCGGCCTCAAGTGGACTTGTTGATCCCGTGAACACTGCTGGATGAAGCTCCTGAAATCTGAAATGGCACCAACTCTAGCCTGTGGAGTCGGTACGAGCGCGTCCTCGGGGGCAGCAGGAACAGCCGTAGATCTCTCCAGGGTAGTAATTGTGGTCTCCTGTACTGCCTTCAATCCCTCGGCCAGGAGATCAATCTTTCTTTCTTGAGCTTGGGCCAGGGTCGTCAGTGTGCTAAGGATCTTCTCGGTACGATCGTGGGGCACAACACCGGAGGAGTTGCTCGAGGAGTCCATATCTCTAAAAAGATCAAAAGAAATTAGATTCAAACAAGGATACACAATGATTCAAAAAGGGTTAGAAAGTGAGGAAGTAATGTAATAATGCATACGCTATGGGTGTAACTCAATCTAGAGGTCCCATGACGGAGCTGTAATTTCATCCAAAAACACGACACCGATACCAACAAAACCATGTCACTCCCCGCTTCCAAAAATAGAGAATATGATGGGTGACTAGGCCAGCCATGCTCCTACGGTCAGGGAATAATCCCGCCGTAGTCACACGTCGGCTTCTAGCATTACATGGTAGTTAGTAAACAGTACTTGAGTAAAGGAAAATCACAGCTCACAACTTTATTACATTGAAAATAAAAGAGTTCGAGGTACATTTATTTTACAGGATAAAAATAAACTAACCAACAAAACAAGTGCTTAAAGCAAGGGAAATAACGCTGGTGAAGCAGTCTAAACCTCCGCGATCTCAAATAGCAGGTCCTGCTTCTGGGCTGGATCCACTTCGTCCTCTGAGCATGCACACTCAGGTCGTCAGGGCGACACATAAAACAATAATTATATAAAGGCGTGGAATATTCTTAAACGTGAGAAGTACAACAGAATGCAGAATATGAGTATAATAAATATCAGGTGAATATGAATAGTGCAATATGGGTATCATGTCAGTAAACTAGGCAATGCGTATGTCACTACTTATCAGTCACTAAGTCAATGTAATCAAATGGTGGAAAGGATGCTCGTGATTAACAAGGGTCTCGTGCATGCCCGAGACTACGGTCCGCTGTGTCCGGGACATAACCCTGTCAGCCGTGCTGCTAGGCCTACGACCTAATGCGTGTGTGTGTGTGTGTGTATGTGTGTGTGTCACTAATAGCGAATGATCATCCTCTAAATCACTGTGCCTCGCTAAATATGAGTTCAATTCCACCTTGATTTCCCCATTCTCGAAGTTATAGCATGCCTTCAGGTATTCGATGGGTTATGAACAAATAGGTGTCGCTGTCACTTTCAATCACTTTTCCACTTATCGGTATCACTGTCGTATTTGCCACAACCCAATCACTAACACTAATATATCGATAATGTAAATCTGTCGCTAGGTCTCAATATGAACGATCACTATGCAGCAGGTATAAATCAAGCACGAAATATGCAGAAATGCACTGAACACATATTCCCTATCTCAATGACGACCAAAGCTATATAACTTGCAAAATTCACTATAAATCACACGTATACAATGGACCAAAATAATATAAAAGGCGTACGAAGTACACTCGATCATTTAGACAGTAAAATTAATTTCATGTCAATCGGAATTTAGGTTAGGGAATTATCATCATTTTAAGATAGCGATCGATTGCTGGAATTCCAGTTTCAGAACTGGAAGCCCAACTTTGCGCGCGTTTTGGCAGTGATTGTGTTCAGATTCAGATATTGTCCCAGTTGAATGAAATATAGTTATATTTATTAAGTTTCCAACGCATCGAACAGATTATCATTAGTATATTTTATTAAAAGTTATGTTATGTTTAATGTGGCGATGTAGGAAACATTACTGCAGAAACTGCAGAACACAGCGACACTCAAAAGTACAAATTTAATATCAAACGATGGTGAAATAGCACGGGACCAGATTAAGATGTTAGCCAACTATATTATCTACGCGACTATATGGGGCTCCGTGCATTTTCAGTTCAAAACAGAGACGTACAGGTGTTTGAAGTCAGGTATTCCAACGAAATGTTGCACCGGACTGCAGTCTAGTGCCGCGTTCGCAGTCAATTATCGTTTCGGAAATCTATAAAGTCGAGAATTAAACTATAGATGGTTTATCGAGTCGTTTTCGATTTTGGCCTTAGAACGTTACATTCCAAGCGGTATTTAATTTACAAAGATTTTAATAAGGTAACATGCGCGGTAAGGTTCAGATTTTGTGTCACCTTTAGGGGCGACGTTACACGATTATAGACATGATTCTTTTAACGCAATCCCTACACAACATTCATTAATCAGTAAGGGATTTGACGATTACAAAATAGGGGCACTTTAACCAGAGTTTTCATTCGTGTATCACTTTGAACCTAGAATTAAGTACGAGTATCGTTCTTCGTCGGTTTTATCGGAATGATTATAACAATTAACTCGTGTAAATTATAAATGATATCATTACGGTTAACAGACCCAAATTAGGTTCAATTCAATACAAATAACTCAATGGTTTGCTAACAATTCCATGATAATTTATGATCTAAATATATATATACACACACGTACGATTACATCTTTAACTTTGATTAGTCAATCTAACCGGTAAATTAGCATGATTAGCAAGTGAGGAGTTTTCACTGGCCTTAGCCGAAGGTGGCACGGCAGCGACGACAATGGAGGATGGTGCGACACGGGCATGATGTACGCTTGACTTGGCTGGATCGGCGTACCTGGGCTCAGCATTGCCGCGGAGGCGGCCATGGCAGGGGACTTCGGTGAAGCGCTCGGAGGCAGAGGGGTTGCCGGCGGTGAGCTCAGACAGTTCTGGAATGTGTAGTTGGTGAATCGGGGAGCTCCAACTTGGGTGCAGGGGCCTGGGCACGGGGTTGGTGCTCGGAGATGGTGAGCAGGGGAGAAGCTCAGAGATGGTCGGCAAGGTAGAGCGGGAGGTGGTTGCTGTCGGTGGTGTCGCGACTTAGGAGGGAGTGGGGCTTGGTGACGGGGAGTAGCAGCTGTGATGTCGAAGCGGGAGGGGGCTCGTCGGATGTTTTGGGTCGGGAGGCAGAGGAAAGGAGGAGACAGAGGTCGCCGGGGAGATCGTCGGTGATTGGTCGTAGCTTGAAGATGGGGGTGCTCGGTGATAGAGCAGAGCGGGAGTAAGAGGGAGAGAGAATGAAGCAGAGAGGGAGACGAGGGCGAGAGGGAATGAAGTAGAGAGAGTGAAACAGAGAGAAAGGCGAGGAAAGTCGTGGTCGTTGGAGGCGTGCGGGTCGTGGGGAGATGGGTGCGGCCGTCACGGGCGAGCGCGAGGAGTGGGGAGTCGTGGGGGAGAGTCGTTGGGGGAGCGGGTCTCCGGTGAGTGCGGGTAATGGGGAAGATGGGCGTGAGGAGTGGGCGCAGGCGCAGGGGAGTTGATGAGCGGGCGTGGGTGCGGTCGTTGCTGGCGCGAGAAGCAGGGGACGTTGGAAGAAAAAGCAGGAAAAAAAATAGTGAGGAAGAAGGAGACGTGGGTGAATGGGTCAGGTCGGGTCGGGTTTGCACAGGTTGGGTAAGTAGATTAGGGATTTTTAGAGTTTAGGTAATAATTAAAATATAATATAAATATTATAAAATATATAAAATGGAAAATTTAAGGAAAAAATCTGGAAAAATATACGGAAAATATAAACGGGATATGGGGATTTACATCATACCCTCCTTACAAAAATTTCGTCCTCGAAATTAAAAATGAAAACAATGGACAACAGCACTACATAAACAAATGCGGGTAACGTGCACGGACATCCTCCTCGCGTTCCCAGGTAGATTCCCCTGGAGAACGACCACCCCAAGAAAATCGAACCAGGGGAATGACTTTATTCTTCAGCACTTTTTCCCGACGATCGGGAGTGATGGCTCGTAAGACAGATCGATGCCCTAAGTTAACTCTGAATGGTGCAGAACATGGCTGTCATCCCAAACGTTGCACCCAAGCTGAGAAATATGGAAAGTATTATGCACACCAGCTAACGATGGAGGAAAGGCCAGTCGATAATCCACTTCTCCTACTCGCTCCAGCACCTCAAAAGGTCCGATGAATCGGGGAATGAGTTTCCCGCGACCTCCAAATCTGATAACACCCTGGGTAGGAGAAATCTTCAGAAACACATGATCTCCGACCTTGAATTCTAGCGCTTTCCTACTGGCATCCGCCCAACCCTTCTGTCGGTCCTGAGCCGTCTTAATGCGCAGTTTGATCATCTGGACCTTGTTTACCGTCTGAACAATAAGTTCGGGGCCTAGTAATTTCCGCTCTCCCACATCATCCCAACATTCAGGGGATCGACATTTCCTTCCTTAATGTGCTTTGAATGGAGCCATCTGGATGGTAGCTTGGAAACTGTTGTTATAAGAAAACTCCACCAGATGAAGGTAATCCTCTCAAGAACCCTAGAAGTCTAGCATGCTAGCCCTCAACATGTCCTCGAGCGTCTGAATAGTATGCTCGGACTGTCTGTCCGTCTATGGATGGTATGCCGTGCAGAACTTAAGACGTGTACCCAGACTCTCCTGTAAGCTCTTTCAAAAGATTGAAACAAATCTGGTGTCTCGATCTGACACTATACTGACCGGAACTCCGTGAACTCACACTACCTCTTGCATTTATTTTTCCGCAAGCGACTCTGTGGACTGTCCCATACGGAAGGATATAAAGTGTGCAGCTTTCGTAAGACGGTCGACGATAACCCAGAAGGCGTTGTTGCCCCTTGGGCTCTATGGTAAGGGAGTCACAAAATCCATAGTGATGTGCTCCCACTTCCACTCAGGTATCAGAAGCGGTTGCAACAGTCCAGCTGTTCTCTGGTGTTCTTCCTTTACTTGTTGGCATACTAAACACTTGGATACAAACCGTGCAATCTCTCGCTTCATCCCGTTCCACCAATAGTGTTGCTTCAGATCTCGACAGATTTTCATGCCTCCCGGATGCACAGAATAAGCCGAACTATGAGCCACAGCTAATACTTCTTCTCGAACATCTCCTTTAGGGACGCAGAGTCTGCGGCCAAATCTCAGAGAACTGTCTCAATGTATGAGTAAGTCCGTTATCAGCCCGGCTTCCACCTGCTCTCTGAACTTCTGCAATCGAGGATCACAGCTTGCACAGCCTTAATGCGATGTACAAGAGATGATTGCACCAGTAACTGCCAGAACTTCCTGATTGCACTCAGTGTAACAACCTCTAGTTCGAGCTTCTGAAAATCCTCAACGATGTTCTTCTGAGTGGTCATCATGACTGCTGGCTTGCGACTAAGAGCGTCGGGTACGACATTTACCTTTCCCGGATGATACTGTAAGTCCAAGTCGCAGTCCTCCATTATTGCAGTCCTCCATTAATTCTAGCTATCGGCATTGCCTCATATTCAGTTCTCTATAAGTGAGCACGTATTTCAGACTCTTGTGATCCATCTATACTTCCACATTTTCGCCTAACAAGTAATGTCTCCAGATCTTCAATGCGAAAACCGCTGTGGCTAACTCCAAGTCATTTGTTGGGTAGTTCCTTTCATGATTCTTCAGTTGTCATGAGGCGTAAGCAACTACCCGACCGTGCTGCATCAGGACGCAGTCTAAGCCTTTCTCTAAAGCGTCGCTGTGTATCACCAAACCGCCTGAATTATCTGGCACTGTAAGAATAGGTGTTGTGGTCAATTTTTGTTTCAATACTTCAAAAGCCCTAGTACATTCCTCCGTCTATACGTATGGTACTTCCTTCCGTATCAGCATTGTCAAAGGTTCAGCGACTCGTGCAAAGTCTTGAATGAACCGTCGATAATATCTTGCCTATCCCAGGTAGAAGCACATCTGCAAAATACCATTTACCATGTGTTTATATATTATAATCAACATTATATAGGAAATTGTTTGTTTAATATTTTACGCATAATATTTTGTATCTCAACTATAACTAACATTCTTCATTAAGATCTTGTCCAAGATTAAGCTCAGGTCAGATATCGGGAATCAGGAATCTGTCGACAAAATACAAGAAATCGAGGAATTAAATACTGGCAGAGACTCAGAAGTGATAAAAAGATTCCAGACATCAATTAAAGACCCATATACCAATAGGAGAAGACACAAGCTTCTTTGTAACAACCTAGCTTGTTGTGGAAGCTTCTTTGTAACAACCTAGCTTGAACTAGAAGTTTCTTTGTAACAACATAACTTATTGGGAAAGTTTCTTTGTAACAACCTAGCTTGTTCTGAAAGTTTCTTTGTAACAACCTAGCTTGTTGGGAAAGCTTCTTTGTAACACCTAGCTTGTTCTAGAAGATTCTTTGTAACAATCTAGCTTGTTGGGAAATCTTCTTTGTAATAATCTAGCTTGTTGGGAAAGCTTGATTAGGGGCTATAAAAAGGACCTAGGGCTACATTGAAAAGATTCCAATTTTCCCCCCAATTTTATCCTAATTCTTGATCAGATCAAATCAAGAAAAGAGCTAATAAATTCAACAAATCCAAGATCAAGAATCATTAAGAAATTCATTGAACGGCATCATTCAAGACTCCTTTATACGAAGACGATCATCATCAATGAGCACGCGATCCACGACAGGTCCAAGACTCACGGTGATCGAGCGACGTGAAGATTGACTGAAAAATTACCTCTTCAAGGGAGTGATCGAGAGCAATACTTCTTGTAATCTTGGATTGAAGAAGTGTAATTTGAAGTTGAATAATAAAGGTGATAATTAGTTTCACTTTCGCTTTCTTTAAATTTCCGCATTATGAATTCTTCCTCTAATGTTTTTTCGATTTTCATGATGCGCGAGTAAATCTCCACTTGATAGGATTTGTAGGATTAGGGTAGATTGATGGATGCTAAAATTCTATACTTTTAAGTCTTATGAAGTTTATAAACTTTCGGAAAAGAATCGTTAACATCCTCATCGGGCGCGATATCAAATTCTTGATAATCTTGACCACGATTTGAGATAAGATTGACGATCTTTTTGTGAAGGGCTAGAAAATGAATGGGATCAATGAAAGGACAAGGGACTATAGTGAAGAAACTCTAGTTTCTTCCAAAAAACCCTAATCCGCATTCATCGCCATCAATCTAGTGTTAAACTGTCAATAGATAAGATGAGTCATCTTTATTAGTCATCCATGGCTACTAAATCCGATCGAATCCTACAACCCTTCTTCATATTTTCTTGATAATTAGATCTTGAACATTTTCTTGATTTCCTTTCTTGAAAACAATTTCTTGATTTTCTTAAAACTATTACTTCAACTAAATCTTGATCCATTTTCTTGATTTTCTTTATTATTTCTTTCAACCGATCTAAAGCAAAAACGATAAAATTCCATGAATCGAAGAGGACGACCCGTACTCACTAAAAGTCTAGCTACATGCAACACCGTTATTGATTGCGGTTACTTTACTACTAAAACATCTCTTCTTTAAATCCTTTACTTTTCTTTTAATCAAAAGAAGAATCATTTTTTGAGTATCAACCATGCGTGTAGCTCATGAAGAGAGTGAACGACTACCTCAAGGTAGAACAACGCACGATCCTTGATAACAGCTTCTCCCCTCCTGTCTATTTATTTAACATGCGCGTTTATATTTACAAGACTAAATTTGGATGACGACGGGACAGGTGAAGCGCCGGTAACAAAAAAGCATGAAGCGTCCAATCATTCCCTGAAATCTGGAACCGTTCCAACTGTTGCTCTTTCCCCCCTGTGGATCCTTGATATCGGCGGGTAACACAAGTGTTATGATAGCCCTTGTCGAATCAGGAGATGAAGCTGTGGACGTTGAATCTGCTCTCCCAATGGAAACCGAAGAAGCCGTCACAGCTGGTGACGCTTCGGGCACGGTTTCGGTTTCTGACTTGCCAGGTATTTCTTTGGTTATTATCTTTGAGTTTTTAATCCTGCTAAGTGTTTCTGATGACATCTCCTTTGTCTTGAGCATAGATGCGATAAATCCCGAAGCTGTACCAGCTGAAGAATTACTGCCGGTCGCTGCCTTGACCGTCATTGTTCCTTTTGTGCCTTCCCGAATATTGGAAGATATGGGTTACTCATTTAGTTGCCTTATTGAATTTACCAATTTTCTTTGCGTTAACCATATAATTTCGCAACCTTGCAGGAGTGCTTTTTGACCACTTATACCAAGTGTTGAACCCGCATTTTTCCTTCCGATTAGAAGTCGTTCCCTCTTCCAGCATTGGTCAGTATATTCTTCGCTTGTTTTCTTAGCAAATCTTTTATTTCTAAGCTTTCCTCATGTCGACCACAGTATCATGGCTCGAAGGAGGGAGCTAAGGAATAGTCAAGCCTCCGAAACTCCCTATTTTGCCATCTTCAACAGCTGGTACGGTAGATTTCGTCCGTCAGGTGTCTTCATTGTCTTTCAAGTTGAAATCTGAGTGCGATTTATTTTGCAGCGATTACACCAGCTTCAGTTCTTTTTGAGTCCCGCATTCCTATGCCCACGGGGCCCTTCGCTAAACGTCCATCTTCCAGGGGCGCGGTGAATAGCCGATGAACGTTAAGCGAGTTTATTAAAGATCTCAACACCGAGGCCCTCACCTCTGCTACGGATTTTGTCGACGAAATCAATCCAATACTAGGGATGCTCATGAATTTCCATAATGAAGATCTCTTCGGTTCTTGGGTTGACTATTGCAGGAAGATCGAGGCTTGCCTACATGAGATTGAGCTTAAGTGTCTCGCTCCTAAGGTATTGACTTCGAACTCTCAACGGGCTATGTGGGTCGAGCAGAGTGACTCTTTCATTTGATATTTTGAACAAGAGGCGGCCCTGAGGCGAAAGGAGCATGATGCATCTTCCGGTGAATCCGTCTAATTGCGTGCCCATATTGAAGCGAATGCTGCGCTGCTGAAAGCTATTTTTGAAAATCTCCAGCGATATATTTCTGACGGGCTGGTGCTGAGGCAGAAGCTTGACTTCACTGAGCGAGTCACGCATGTTTGCAAAGCTGCCAAGCCGAAAATCGATGAGAAGCTTTCATCCTACTTGCAGCAATGGGCTCAAATCGAAGCGGAGTTGACCTCCATAGCTGAACGCGAGGAGGAGTTAAAGGGAGCGTGCGAGCGGTTCATCAGTTTGTTGAAAACGCCTCCTCTTTAATCATTGTAATTGTATTCTCCTTTTTGCACTGATTGTATCTCTTAAACATTTCGATTCATGAATTAAGAACATACATTCTTTTTTGTGTGCTCATCCGTATCTTGATGCCTTGATGTGATGGTAATTAGTTTACTTACTCGCTTTGGAGTTTATGTGCTCGTTTCGGAGCCTGTAGTTTATTAACTCATTTCGGAGTTTGTAGTTTATTCACTCATTTCGGAGTCTCTAGTTTATTCACTCATTCCGGAGTCTCTAGTTTATGAACTCATTTCGGAGATTGTAGTTTATTCACTCATTTCAGAGTCTCTAGTTTATGCACTCGTTTCGGAGCCTATAGTTTACCTCACTTGGGCTTGTAGGTAAACTTACCCTAACTCATGGATAAACCCTGCTCTTTGCGATAGAGGTCCGTTAGGTTTTGTGATACTTGGGTTTTTGTTCGTCGTGCCGTCGCGTTGGCTGATGCATTTCCCGATATGCAGACTTTACGCTGCTGTTCGAGTAGCCCTGCAACTTTCTTGTCTCTGATCCTTTCGGGGGCTGGACAAGAAATCTTCAAGTAATCTTCCTAAGCAATTTTACCGTCGGAATAGCAAGCGTTAGGAATTTTGCCGTGCCGCTTTTTACCTGAAGTTAAGCTTAGTTTGGGAGCCCCGATGAGTCATAACCGCTCTGTGCTGGTGTGAGATGATCTCCAATAGTCTTTCAGGTTTTATTTGACTTGCCGTCAAGACCCTAAAGCTAGAAATTTGGCCTTCTCTTCCTTTATCAACATTGCATCTGCTGTAATGAGACGAATGTCGAGGTGATATCTAGGTTGTTTTGTGAAACGTCAAGATTTGGAACTAGGGACTTAGACATGGCTCCATTTTGTTTTGACCCTGGGGTCATTTGTTGACGTCGCGTCTGCATCCTGCTGGAGTGAGAAGGAACGCCGTTGTTGACACTATGTCTGCTGTAACGAGACGAGTGTTAAGATGGCCTAAGATTGTTTGTGAACCGTCGAGACTTGGAACTAGGGACTTAGCCAAGGGTCCGTTTTGTTTTGACCCTGGGGTCGTTTGTTGACGTCATGTCTGCATCTTGCCAGAGTAAGAGGGAACGCCGTTGTTGACACTATGTCTACTGTAATGAGACAAGCGTCGAGGTGGCCTAAAGGTTATTTGTGAACCGTCGAGATTTGGAACTAAGGAATTAGCCATAGCCCCATTTTATTTTGACCCTGGGGTCGTTTGTTGACGTCGTGTCTGCATCCTGATAGAGTGAGAAGGAACGCCGTTTTTGACACTATGTCTGGTGTAACGAGACGAGTGTCCAGATGACCTGAAGGTTGTTTGTGAACCGTCGAGATTTGGAACTAGGCACTTAGCCATAGCTTCGTTTTGTTTTTACCCTGGGGTCATTTGTTGATGCCGCGCCTGCATCCTGCTAAAGTGAGAAGGAATGTCGTATTGATCTTTGGACTGTAGATGTCGTCATCAAGATCTATCTCTCTCTTTAACAGAGCCTGGTGGGAAAACATGGTTTCCCTTTTCATTTGTGCCCATGGATTGTATATGGGGGTCAGTATGGACTCACCTGCAGGGCAAAAGTTTCATCATTTTTTTTATTTCTTCCGCGATACTCTATCATTTCATCTTTTTATATCGCGAAAGTCGCAATTGCCCAATCATTTCGGCTATCTTTCGCGGTGCCAAATAATTTCGACTATTTTTTCTTTTTACTTGCTGCTTTTTATTACGAGTTAATGAAACATTTCGGCTATTTTTATATGCATATATTTTACTCGCTGTTTTTTTATTGTGAGTTACCCCATCATTTCGGCTGTTTCATATGCATTTTTTGCTCACTGATTTTTGTTGCGAGTATGGACTTTAGATCTGATATCAATCTTAGCATCAGCATTGCTGCGACTGGAATATGGCCAGGAGCGAATCATCATTTTCCTTAAGAGGACTTGGAATTTGATACCAATTTAGGCATCAACATCGCTACAGCAGGTATATTGCCAGGAGTGACTCGTCATTTGCCTTTGCTGGTTTGAACAGAGGTGGCTTAGTAGACAGGGTTAGGATCCTGTCGACCAAGACTTTTGATTTTATAAGCCGTAGGGGTCTCATAAATTGTTTTCTCCCTACGAGTCGTGAGGATCCCGTAAGTACTTTTTCTCCTTAGGAATCGTGGGGATCCCTAAGTGATATTTTCTCTCATAAGTCGTAAGGATCTTACAAGAGTGTTTTCTCCTTGCAAGTCGAGAGGACCTACAAGTTTTGTCAACCATATGGGATTTTTTTAGCAGTGGTAGAACTTGGTGAGGGAACGTTTATTTGTGCCCATGGATTGTATATAAGGGTCAATATTCAACCACTTGTAGGGCAATTTAAAGAATGTGATGGATTAAGAACAAGTAATGGTCCCTGTATCTTAAGGCTTTTGAATCCCGTGAGCCGTGTGGGTCTGATAGGGGGAAATTCTCTTTACGAGTCGTGAGGATCTCGCAAGTGTAATTTCTCCTTAGGAATCGTAGAGATTCCTAAGTGTGTTGCTCCCTTGTGAGTCGTAAGAATATTATGCAGGTGTTTGTTCCCTTATAAAAAAATAAATAATAAATAAAAAGCTATGAGAAAAACTCCCCTAATGGAGCATCACGTGCCCACACGTAATGCGCCTTGGAGCAAAGATTATAGGCATTACGCTTAACAATTAAGGCTAGAATTAAGCCTCACGTGCAAACACGTGAGCATCTATATACAAAGTATATAGGGGCTTTCCTAAAACAAAAATTAGGCCAGAGAAGCTCACGTGTCAGCACGTGATGCTCTTTATTAAGCTTAACTTCATGGGGGTCATGTGCCACACGTGACATTCCTGAACATCAGCTCACGTGCCAATATGTGATGCCTTTTCTCTGGGACTGTTGCATATAAGGAAACCAGTTTAATGCTATGGGGGTTACGTGCTACACGTGAGGGTTCCTAATCACCTTCCAAGCTGATAGAATTAAATTCTAAATAAAAGGGATCAAAACCCTATTTGGGAAATATTTCCTTTGATCTTTCTAAATAAGAAAGATTACGCTCTGTAAAACAGAGCACCGTTGGATTAAAAATCCAAAGGTGATTAAAAATCATCAAGCTACAGAATAAGCTCTATATGGGAAAATATTTCCCTAATCTTTCTAAACAAGAAAGATTACGCTCTATAAATAGAGCATCGTTGGATTAAAAATCCAATGGTGATTAAAAATCACCAAGCTACAGAATAAGCTCTGTATAGGAAAATATTTTCCCAATCTTGTTAAAAACAAGAAAAATATCTTCTGTAAAACAGAATTCCTTGGGTCAAAGATTCGACGGTGGATAAAATCCCCAAATCAATTAAGATTTCTCAACGAGAGATTTCCTTAACTAAATCAACAAACTTGCCTCTACTATATAAAGGGTCCGAGACTAAAGGGAGAAAAGGGGGAGACCCCCCATAAGATTTGAGAAAAAAAGACGAAGAGGAGTTCTCTTTTAAGAAAAGAAACCTTAGGTAAGAAAAAAAGACTTAGAGATCATTTTATCTCCCCTTCGCCATTATAAGAGTTTAACTCTTCCAAATAAAGAACTTAGTTCTTACTCTAGTTGAGGTCTGCAGAAGCAGATCTCCCCACATGTTGAGAATTTAATTCTCATCAGGGAGATTCTGTCATGCAGTCTCAAAACTTAGAGGAAAGAACTAAGTTTGAAGAATTTAATTATTCCAAAAGATATCGGAATTTAATTCCTGTGACAAAACTAAGGTTTAACCCTGCATAAAAAAAACAATTGAGATTGACTTACGTATTTCCACGTGACCCCTTAAGACAAGTGCTTAGCACTTATAAAAGGAAAAGGGAATAAACCCAAAGACATTCCCCATTTTAGGGCGCCTTACGTGTTCCCACGTGAGCCCCAAACAGTTGTTCAACACTCATATGAAAAAGGGGGAAATTCCAAAGATAGTTCCTATATTGGGGCACTTCACGTGATTCCATGTGGCCCTCTAATAGTGCTTGGCACTTTCAAAAGAACAAAAGGGGGGATAAATGTAAGTGCACGGCGGCGCCCCGGCCGTCAATCCGATGCCGGAATGCGGAAGCTGTGATAAACTTTAATTTTGCGGACTTTGCAAACCGGCACCACCGCGCACTAAACTCCGGATCGTAACCATTAACAAGTCTAAGCTACTAACAAGAAAGGGAAGAGATGTACCGACTGATCCGAGTCCTCCGGTCTTCATCTCCACTCCGATCTCCTTGCGGGATCTCCGTCCGTCTCCTCCTCGTCGGAAAGGGCACCACATCGCCTGTAGCTTTTACGGGCTCCCACCTCAATACCGAGGCAACTCGGGCGTGAAGCTGGCGAATCGACGCGTCCAAGATTTGCTGTAGGAAGTAGTGTAGAGTATGTCTCTTTGGGGTTGGTTGCCTTTGGATGGAGGAAACATGAATGGACTTTGGAATGAAGTGAGGAATTTTGCAAGCATGAAAATGATATGTGAATTAATCCCTCATACCAAAAATGAACTCCTCTCTCTCTCACTCCAAGATGTGGCCGGCCAAAACAATGAGATGAGAATGGTGGAGGGATGAAATAAAAAGCATGAAGGGAGGTTATTGTAGGAGATACAAAAGGGGTGACCACATCCAAAACATCAACCATGCTTATATCTATACACACCTTAACCTCATTAATGCAAAAGTATGGATGAAAGATTCTAATCCTATCATAATCAAGACAAGTGCAAGAAACCCCCTCCTCAAATGTTATTTGCACAATTGCAAATAACCCCCTCCATCGGAAAAGTCCGGCCAGGAAAGAACAAAGGAAAACCGGCCGGAACGGAATGCAAACTGGCAACTCCAGAAAACTGGTCCCGTAATAAATTACAGGAAAACCCCGATACTGTGCATACACACCCGCATCTGTATTCCGTCCGGATACAAATGCAAAGAGACAAAATCTACACTGTACTAAACTAGGACCGGCTTAAACCAAAGCCGGCTAGTGATATCCGTTCGATCCTGATCCGTGCAATACCGCACGTATTTGATCGAACCCTGCCATATACCTATACGGCTACTAGTACAAACCGTCCGATCCTGATCCGTGCAATACCGCACGTATCTGATCGGACCCTGCCATATCTCCATACGGCCTCTACAGCGTTTCGCCCGAAAGCTGAGTAACTGAAAGTGTGGTAGACTCTAAAGACTCGTCAATACTATGGCTGTGGATTTAACCACTAGCCCGTCAGAGGTATAAGCCAATACGTAACGGGCCACCAGCTATTGACTAAAAGGGACGTCGATGAGCGAACTCATCCTGACACCCTACTGAGCCTGTCAGTGACAATATCCGTACAGTCCGGTCCGTTCGTCTATGAGCATCGCATGTCGGGCCTAGGGGGTGGGTAAAAGTCAGACCCCCAAAAGCGGTACAAGTCGTGTCGGAGTGTAGCCCAGAACACCCTGAGATACTACTGGAATACCTACCAGTAAATCTCCTGCCTTGGCCAAGGTCTTTGTGTAATGGCTCTCCTAGACACAGCGCGACCTCACCCCCAATACCGGGAGAGACGAAACCCCCGAAGATCCGCTCACTGCCTCCATGTGGCTCGGGATTGTACCCAACTAAAACCTGTTTGCACGACTCCTTTGAGCCGTGGTAGGGTAGTAATCAAAGCACAGTGGGAACTCACACGAGACAAATGACGATCCCCAGGTCGATGAACTAACATGTACACATGTCACCTGGGAACTGCTATCTGACGTCAGGTATAAGACCAACTAGCATGTTCCCGGCGAGTCCTGTCCGGTGTACTCATAACCCAATGAGCACCTGTATACATCTTAGGTGAACCAACTGACACCAGTGGCCTGTGAGACCGGCCACCGCCCCTCGTCGGGGTCTCGACTGTATACACTAGTCTACTCTGGAGTATCGATGCCCTGTCTCGAAACTCCCACGACTAGGGACCTTTTAAGGATGTGCTTATAGACTCCAGCTCTCACTTATATGATCGCCCTCATACTGCTGGCAGTCAAGCAAGAATCCTAGGGGCTCTGTCAACGTGCAATAGCGACCTGTCAGGTCACCTAAAGCAGTACACGATGATAAAGGTAAACCAGATAGCGTACTATCATCTCGAGTAAGACTGTCCTATCGGGATAGGTCCTCCCTCAATCATTGCAATCACGTGCCTGTGATCCAATAATTGACTCTGAGGGAACTATCTCCAACAATCTCCCACTTGCACTCAAGGCTAATTATTGCGATGTCGCATACTCACAGCCCGTGTGATACCGAACACCCAACTCCTCTACAAGTCAGTCTCACAAAGCTCGTTTGCGAGACTATTGCGTTCGAGGAATATCCTCAGCGAGTGGATCCGCTCTGAAGTTTCTTTCTATGTCTCTCTATATCTCAAGTTCGCGGAGAAAGCCATCTCCCGAAATGAGCAATACCTGTCTTAGAATGTCTGGATGTCTGATGGGACCGAGCTCATAAATGAACTCCAAATCCAAACTTCTTAGACTGTATCGTCAACTGAACTTAATCAGTATCCTGCGCCATGCCACCCTCAGTATTTCCTTGGACCACCTGTCCAAAACACTGCCCCTCGTCAGAGGGAAAACTACAACTCTGACAACCTCCTTGTCATCCAGGTCACCTTGGAAGCCTGGAATGATAACTGTCTCCCAAATGAGGCTGTCGTTATCATATCCCTAGAACATCCACTTATGTTCTAAAACTGCTTCCGACTGTTTCTCCACGATTGGATCAATATCAACTTATTGCATCTAGTGCAAGAACAACATCTGGTGTGGTACTTGACATCTCATGATTGACTCAATTGCCTAAGCAAGTGATCTACCAATCATGCACATCCCTCTCTACTTTAGTCTATAAGACACCTTTAGAGAGGGTGACTCCATTACCTGCAGGTACACTACCATGCCAGGAGTCGTCCATTCTAAATACTCTTAGAATGCTGTCAAAGTACCCTGATTGGGAAACCACCCAAATCTAGATCTAAAACCATAGATCTAGTAACCAGTATGTCTGATATAATGTCCAAGTCCCATGTGGAGAAACGACTGTGTGACGACCAAAGTATAACCGATCGTAGTATAGGAATATCACTTCCTACTACCTTCTCAACAGATCCATCCCCTATTCTGATGACGTCAAACCTATGACTGTCACATCAGAAACAGATGATCTATCTCCGCTTTATCTGCTTTAGTCTATGAATAGACATAAGCCTGATGTCCACCAATGCTTCCGCTGCTCCCACTGACTACGACAACCCTCTGGCAGAGTCATATAGACGTGCACTTCTAAAGCTAGTTTAGAACGACCCTATACTCATCCTCCTGCCGGGTCTCGCAGCCTGGAACAACAACAATGGCAAGTGTGGGTAAACAAGAACTTCCCCGTCACCGTCCTTGAGGCTACCGGAGTACCTCTCGGGTGCCTGAAGTTACCCACCTTATCTGCGGAGTGGCCAATGGAATGTCAAAACAGATTGAATCTTTAGGTTCCTTATCAAATCATCAGTAATCGTTTGCGGTTCTGGAATCACTTCCAGTTCTACCATACTCCCACTACTGTTTTCTGAAAAATAAACATTTCTTTTTAAAACTGTGGCGAGTCAAGAACAATATCACTATTGATCTTTCTTATGGTAGAAAGTCAACCCTCGTCATAGCCTGGGTCAACCCACAAACAACCATTACAGAAACGTGCCTTGAGTTATCCAGAGTCTGGTTTTAATCATAAGCCGGACAACTCCCCGTACCTTAACAATGTTAAGATATGAACTGTACTATATCCAATATAGAACCAGAGGCACTGATTTAATTGAACCAGATTCAAATCATGCAGCTATCTCCAGTGCATGTCAACTAAATGGAAGGAGGCCGATCAGCGTTACTCAACTTAGGAATGCTTCCAATTATGAGTAACCTGAAAGAGAAGCAATTTCTCTTTATCATTACTATCAACTGAATACCATACACAAGTATCTACATCTTCGATCACCTTGAAGAATCCCGATACTTGCTACACCTGGTTCTCTACTCTATTCAAATACCTATAACTCCTCAAAACTTAGACCCTGTGTTTCTACGAAACACATGTCTAAGAACTAGAGAAGTTAAAAGTAAACAGAATATAGTATGAAGACCAACCCCTCTGTCCAAATGGACACTGGACAACATACAATACTTTGTATAAGTCCGCTGAGTCTTACAACTCTTTCACTGTGTGTCGTAGGTTGAAAACTGTACTTATGGTTAAGAAGAATTACACCGCTGTTTAATGCTCCTTACCTAACCATCCACTGATATAGGTAAATGTCGTAGACATAATTTCAGAAAGGTATATCTCACTCTATGAATATAGACGTACAGATATATCAATTTGAAATTGGTGCATAACAGTGGATATTCAAAACCAAATATTTGCCGACCGGCAAACAACCCAGGTGACTTCCTCAAATATCACCGATTACAACGAATCCCGATATAATGAGGATGATCACCTAATTCCCAATAACTTACTCCCACTCATCATCTGTAAAACCATACAGATGTGAGAATCAAACCTGGTAAATACATACCCTGGAGCAAGTGTCCAATCGGGAAATCAGTTTTCTTTTAACAGTACACAGTTGAACTGAAACATTGAAATGTTTCGATGGGGTATCCTGGTATTCCTAGTAATGCCTCTACCATTATCCAGATTCACAACTATAACCGTATAATTCTTTGCCACCTCTCCAAATCCCTTTATATGTCTTTAGTCATTACCTTCTGTACACCCCTTTAGGCCAAATGGTTTTCTTCCTTCCCTACCGTTCGGCACCAGCCTATGGTTTGGAAGAAGACTATCCAATAAGCATAATGGGTGTACTGTCCTAGTCCTAGGAGCACTCGCAATGCGAGAGAAGGTGAAAACAAAAGACAACCGAATAAACCTTATTCCTATTTCTCCTGGACCAGAATCCATCCCCGAACTGGAACAAGTTCCTTTCGAGTTCGTATATAACCATACGATGGAGTATCCAATAAACTGTGGATCTTCGTAGTGATACGGAGTGTCCTGGAGAAATACAAAGGTGATTTAGGATTGGCGAAGAAATACATGGTTTGGTCGTGAATATCAGTCGCAATTTACTTTGCCCTCTTACTAATCCCTTACTTTGTCTGAACTTAATACCTTCTGCACACCATCGTTATGCTAATTGGTTTTCTTCATTCCCTACCGTCGGCACCAGCCTAAGGTTTGGAAGAAGACTTTCCAATAAGCATAATAGGTGTACTATCTCCTAAACCAAGGAGTACTCACAACTTGAGAGAAGGTAAAAGGAAAAGACAACTGAATAATCCTATCCGTTTTCTCCAGAACCGGAAACCATCCTCGAATCCCTTCGAGTTCGTATCTAACCATACGATGGTTTTGTCCAATGGAAGTGGACGTTCGCAGTAATACGGGGTGTCCTGGAGAAAAGGGTAAAAGTAGGAGTGGCAATGAGGTCTGCAACTCTGACAATCCAAAAGCCAGTGTTAAGAAGGTTCGGTCAACTTGGTCACTGAGTCATAGTCTTAGGGTCGGGTCAATGGTCGCTGCCAAAGAGAGAGAGAAAAGAAACACTTAGCGTGCACTCTATCCTAGATCAGAATGGTTACCAATTTATCTAATCTGGAAACCTCCCACTGTACCTCAAATTCTCCTCCAAACCTGAAAGAAGATTTAGTCGGGGTCACCCGAGGAGTAAACCAACTCATCAGTGGGAATCGGGATCCAACTCTCATCGCACGATAACGTGACGGAATCCGCTCACGGTATCACACTCCAGAAGGTATGCGCATATCTGGCAAGTTTCAGTACTTTTGAAACTCCCGATGTGATTTTTACCCCATGCTCTTATGACCTTGGCGTGAGGTCAAAATATCATAAGTCACATGTCAAGTTCTACCCATCATTGTCCAGGTTAATTTGAACCCACCCGTACATACCCTTGACGTAGGCCAAAATAGTAGTACGACTGTCCCAAACCAACGCATCTATCTATGCAACAGATAAATACCCGGTAACTACCAAACACTATGCCTTGGCGTGAGGTCAAAATACATAGCTTGAATACTACCGAATATTTAACTGAAATGATGGAGGGCTACGAATGGTTTCTGGCGAAAACCTTTAACGTAATGAACTTGATATCGTTGAAGGAACGGATAGCTTTTTAGAAAATATAGTGACGAAAACCTTTACTAAAGAGGTCACTCCCGGTGAAGGGATCTCGGCTCTTTCCCCGTAGAATGGGGTGCAGGATATTCCAACTGAATACCACGGTGCAAAGCAAAAGTAATCGGCTATAGTGAAGTTAATGCCCTGACGCAAACTTCTGTCCAAGGGGCCACTCCCGGTGAAGGGATCTCGGCCCTTGCCTCGTCGACTGAGGAGCAGGATATTCCAAATGAATACCACGATGCAAAACAAAAGTGAACGTCTTTGCAATAACAGCTTTTTGAAAAGTGTTCCAACAACATCAGAATAGGTTTGTTTATCTTGCATTGATCCGAATCAATGCAGTCCCATCAATTGATCACACCACAAAGAACGAAAATATACTGACGTACGTATATGCCATTCGCATTCGCCACTGGGTCCCGTCATCACCCGTTAGGTTAGCTTACTAACGGCAGAGCGGGGACTGGACTAGCGCGGATGAAAAACATATACAACATCTACTAATATATATACCAATATATTATATTTCGCTCAAGGCGTGAAAAGAAATGCAACATCACAGAAATGTACAGCATCACAGAACAATACAGATATCTGGGATCCCCGGGTTTCACAGAGCCACTACTGAAACCCGACGTTCCCCTGGTCGTGTGGATAGCCTGTGCAATGAAATCCTATACCCCCCACGAGTGCGGCGAATAGCCAGCCAATCCTGGAGTGAAGCCCCCTCCGTCTCAAAGCCCTGAGATGCGGGCCCGTTGCCCTCTAGAACCCGGCTATCCGTGCACCCCTCCGCGGGGTAACCCTAGTACAGAAAGTAAAATATACATACAATGGGTACATCGACCGCAACCAGGTCGTGCCCCAAAAGAATAATACAAACAGGCAGTGACGGCAGTCCACATGTCGGACGCTCGCCCCGCAACATCAAATGTACATAATACACCAACACTGTACTAGCATTGCACCAGGCTATCCCCCACGACCGATCCGCAACATCACAGCAAAAACAGAACATCAACGTGAAAATCACGTTCGCAAATCCGTCTAACCGGGCTATAGCAGTTAGACTGGATTTACCGATCGAGTGACATTCACGGTCGCAGATATAATGTAAATACTGTGAAAAATGTGTTTAAAATTTTCCGATTGATCAAAAATTAACAAGTGGGCCCCCAATCAAAACTGTAGCACTCACAGAAAACCTGGGCCCAATTTTAATATTCCAAAACCCATATTTTAAGCCCAGAAGGCCTCTGTAAAAAATTGGTGAAGTGATCTCCACAGTGCGCGGCGGAAGGGCGGCGGGAAGGGGGTTTTCGCGGCGGTTCCGCGCTCCCACTGTGGAGTTACTTCGTCGAATTTTTACAGAGCTCTTAGATTTTCCAGTACATCAATATTTTACAACCTGAAAAATTTTTAGACTTCAAAAAATTTCAACAGAAACTGATGTGAAGGAAAAATACAGTTTTTGGAACTTTGGTCGATCGGAACTGAAAAACACATTACACAAAGCTAGACTAAGTTAATGGCGAGGCTCTGATACCACTGTAAGTGCACGGCGGCGCCCCGGCCGTCAATCCGACGCCGGAATGCGGAAGCGGTGATAAACTTTAATTTTGCGGACTTTGCAAACCGGCACCACCGCGCACTAAACTCCGGATCGTAACCATTAACAAGTCTAAGCTACTAACAAGAAAGGGAAGAGATGTACCGACTGATCCGAGTCCTCCGGTCTTCATCTCCACTCCGATCTCCTTGCGGGATCTCCGTCCGTCTCCTCCTCGTCGGAAAGGGCACCACATCGCCTGTAGCTTTTACGGGCTCCCACCTCAATACCGAGGCAACTCGGGCGTGAAGCTGGAGAGTCGACGCGTCCAAGATTTGCTGTAGGAAGTAGTGTAGAGTATGTCTCTTTGGGGTTGGTTGCCTTTGGATGGAGGAAACATGAATGGACTTTGGAATGAAGTGAGGAATTTTGCAAGCATGAAAATGATATGTGAATTAATCCCTCATACCAAAAATGAACTCCTCTCTCTCTCACTCCAAGATGTGGCCGGCCAAAACAATGAGATGAGAATGGTGGAGGGATGAAATAAAAAGCATGAAGGGAGGTTATTGTAGGAGATACAAAAGGGGTGACCACATCCAAAACATCAACCATGCTTATATCTATACACACCTTAACCTCATTAATGCAAAAGTATGGATGAAAGATTCTAATCCTATCATAATCAAGACAAGTGCAAGAAACCCCCTCCTCAAATGTTATTTGCACAATTGCAAATAACCCCCTCCATCGGAAAAGTCCGGCCGGGAAAGAACAAAGGAAAACCGGCCGGAACGGAATGCAAACTGGCAACTCCAGAAAACTGGTCCCGTAATAAATTACAGGAAAACCCCGATACTGTGCATACACACCCGCATCTGTATTCCGTCCGGATACAAATGCAAAGAGACAAAATCTACACTGTACTAAACTAGGACCGGCTTAAACCAAAGCCGGCTAGTGATATCCGTTCGATCCTAATCCGTGCAATACCGCACGTATTTGATCGAACCCTGCCATATACCTATACGGCTACTAGTACAAACCGTCCGATCCTGATCCGTGCAATACCGCACGTATCTGATCGGATCCTGCCATATCTCCATACGGCCTCTACAGCGTTTCGCCCGAAAGCTGAGTAACTGAAAGTGTGGTAGACTCTAAAGACTCGTCAATACTATGGCTGTGCATTTAACCACTAGCCCGTCAGAGGTATAAGCCAATACGTAACGGGCCACCAGCTATTGACTAAAAGGGACGTCGATGAGCGAACTCATCCTGACACCCTACTGAGCCTGTCAGTGACAATATCCATACAGTCCGGTCCGTTCGTCTATGAGCATCGCATGTCGGGCCTAGGGGGTGGGTAAAAGTCAGACCCCCAAAAGCGGTACAAGTCGTGTCGGAGTGTAGCCCAGAACACCCTGAGATACTACTGGAATACCTACCAGTAAATCTCCTGCCTTGGCCAAGGTCTTTGTGTAATGGCTCTCCTAGACACAGCGCGACCTCACCCCCAATACCGGGAGAGACGAAACCCCCGAAGATCCGCTCACTGCCTCCATGTGGCTCGGGACTGTACCCAACTAAAACCTGTTTGCACGACTCCTTTGAGCCGTGGTAGGGTAGTAATCAAAGCACAGTGGGAACTCACACGAGACAAATGACGATCCCCAGGTCGATGAACTAACCTGTACACATGTCACCTGGGAACTGCTATCTGACGTCAGGTATAAGACCAACTAGCATGTTCCCGGCGAGTCCTGTCCGGTGTACTCATAACCCAATGAGCACCTGTATACATCTTAGGTGAACCAACTGACACCAGTGGCCTGTGAGACCGGCCACCGCCCCTCGTCGGGGTCTCGACTGTATACACTAGTCTACTCTGGAGTATCGATGCCCTGTCTCGAAACTCCCACGACTAGGGACCTTTTAAGGATGTGCTTATAGACTCCAGCTCTCACTTATATGATCGCCCTCATACTGCTGGCAGTCAAGCAAGAATCCTAGGGGCTCTATCAACGTGCAATAGCGACCTGTCAGGTCACCTAAAGCAGTACACGATGATAAAGGTAAACCAGATAGCGTACTATCATCTCGAGTAAGACTGTCCTATCGGGATAGGTCCTCCCTCAATCATTGCAATCACGTGCCTGTGATCCAATAATTGACTCTGAGGGCACTATCTCCAACAATAAATCCAAAGACAGTTCCCATTTTGGGGCACCACACGTGATCCCACGTGACCCCCAATAGTGCTTATCACTTATAAAAGAAAAAGGAATAAACCCAAAGAATTAGTGTCCAACTCTGGGGCGCCTCATGTGTCCACACGTGATGGCCAAAAGATTTAAGTGTTTAACACTTATATGTATAGACGGGGATGTGAACCCAAAAGCACCATACCAACTTTCGGCCGCCTCCCGTGCCACACGTGTGCGTCTCAATTTTCAATGCTTAACACTACCTTGGAGTCTCACGTGGGAGCACGTGAGCACTTAGTATACATTAGTGTTTAACACTATAGGAAGCCAACTTCAGCCCCAAATTGGCTAAGTCCTCTTGAGGTTAAGACGTCTTGGATCTCCAAATAAACTGAGCCTCTATGCTCATGACTTCTCAAACTAATTGATCAGAATGATGTCCATCACATATCTTCGGAGTTAATCTTTGTCTCCCAAAAATGACTAATGATTCTTAGATGGTCCACCATGATCCCTCCCATCAGTCTGGAATTTGGTTCAAGGGTACATCTCTCCATACCTCTGATACATGTCATTGTAATTCCTCAATGGCTTCAGAGGGGTGGAGGGTCCCTACAACCAACAGCTCTTGGGTGCACTCCTGAACCCATTAGCACATGACAATGGACTATAATGTCCTTAAACTAGCTATGGACCGCAACGTCATTAAACTAAATGCTCACCACAAAAAAATAGTGATTTATGGACCATAACGTCCCTAAACTAAAACGATAGAGCCCAAATGCTCTTTTATTGGATCAAAAATGATCATGAACCCCCGTTAAGTAGATCTTAGTCCAATATCGGATTAACGTATCCTTAAAAAATATTTAAGTTGATCTTAATCTCAAACAAGGTTAACGATCCTTAAATCAAACCAAACCCAAATCTAAGAATATACGGATTTGGACTAATCCACGCCTACGGGCGACAATACAAATTAGTCTCCGTATACAATCCATGAGAAACCAAAAATAAAATAAACACACACGACACGAAGTGAACATCTGGAGTAGGAGAAAGTGGTTATCGCTACGCGGTAACGTAATTAACTACAGGGGCTTGCGCCTGCAGGGAAGAGCGTCCCCATAATCAAAAAGCTCTCAAATTGATGGGGAATCTAACGAAGTCCGCTACAACGGTCGCATCCGTCCAAATCGCCGAAATACGGTGCCATAAATCAACTTGGCATCTTCGGAGAGGTGGACGGATAAACCCAAATAGCATCTGCCCCTAAATTCAGGCAAGACGTTTGTCTTTCCCGGCTTTCGGCGGTAAACAGATTCTGGCACGCCAGGTGGGACCTTTTTCTCTTTCCACTTCACACTTCGTGTGTCGTGTTCGCGAACGAATCGCGGTTTAATATGGTTGCCTCTGGATTCGAGATACTAAGATTTTGTGTCTTGCTCCTATGCAGAAGAGAAGAAGATCGATGGCTTTCAAGTGTAACTGCAACAGCAACTCTCGCTCTGTCCCTGCCGAAAAAGTGACTTATGAGCCCCAAGAGGCCTCTATCTTTGTAATGCCGATGGAACAGGTGACTCAGGCCACCACTGGACTATTTTTCGGGACCATGCTCCCTCCAATAAGCTTCAATGCCTCAATGCCAACATAAGAGGCTCTAAAGAAGTCGGTCTTTGATTAGCTCGCAACCACCACGATCCCTCTCAACGGGTCATCCAAGTCTGCCGCCTCAGTCTTCGATAGGCTGAGCCAAATCTCCAGTGGGCCCGCAAAGAGGCTCGTGATACCTGAAGGGGTTATCCCAAAACGGATAGCTATTCCAGCTCCGGCAGATGAAGTCGTCATTGGGGCTTCTCCTACTAAAGGATCGGTATTCACAAGACCGGCCGTTCCAACTCTCGCTTTGGGTGAAGTCATCAAGGCCGCTTCCCCTGCCAAAAAAGTCTGCCTTCGACAGACTAACCGTTCCCTCTAAGCAGACGTCAGTCTTCGACAGGCTGATGTCAACAGCGGCCTCTCATCAAAGCAGGGAGCGTGACGAAGTCGCTTCAACGACAAAGGTAGTCCAATTTGAACGACATGCTCGATGTCGACACTGGCGTCGAGTATAGAAAGCCAGGGGTAGTTCCCCCTCTGGACTCACCCCACCAATTCTAACAGTGGAAGCTGATGCTGCTGTTCCAACTGAGAACAGCTTCGAGCTACTCAGGAGGGTACGAAAGAATTCTCCAACCGCCATCTTGAAGAAATCTCCTCCGCCTGCTGAAAGCATGAAACAGGTGAAGCCGGAACAGCCTCCTCAGCGGTTGTCCTTCTAGATCCACAGAGTTTGGCGGAAAGTCCAAGACTCTGTAATTGACAAAGATTACACTCGTCGGCTGAAGTAAACAAAGGCTCGGCAAGTTAAGGACCATCCCTCCATCATACCACGGAAGGTATCATCTGCATGGGTGCCTGCTGCAACGGCCCCCTCAACTTCGACCTCACATAAGAGGAGAAGGTGGTAGAAGATCCCCATGCTTGCGGTAAATTTCAAAGGCAGTGGACCCAATCGTCCCAGGTCTGGGGGCATGGTAGTACACACGGTTTAGATGGCTTCTGGGAAAGAGGAAAGTCGTACTTCCACGGGTCATAGACCACACGGTCTGTGAGAAAAGCTCAAGAGCAACAACAAAAGTTCTAGGAAATGTTGACAAGGATGGCCGCACTCACTGGGTAGAAAGAAAGACCGGAAGTATCGTCGGAACAACGCTAGGAGCAGGAGACCGACCCTGAATTCCTATGGAGGGTGCTTGAAAAGAAAGATGAAGAGGCCGCGGAACAAGTGGCTAATATAAAACAAATGACGCTTCTGTTCCAAGACATGGTTGGGATGATGATCCAGCTGGATCCTCCAGCCAAAGACCCTGCAATAATCATTGAAGACGACAGAGGGGAGACATCAAACCCTCCTCCAGCTTTATAAGCAGCCAGAGAGGCGACAACCACTCTGAGCTAAGAGAATGAAATTAGGCTTCCTCCTCAATGGACATGAAAAAGAAATTGCGACGATCTCCAAAGTTACCCTTGATGACCACATAGCTCAACAAATACAAGCTCATCAAGAGAACGAAGCGGCAGGCTAAGTCGTTAGAACTGAGCGATCTTATCCAGACTGGTAAGATCAAATTAAGTACCCACCAAGATATACGATCCCCAAATTCCATGTGTATAAGGGGACAGGCAATCCTCATCAACACGTTGCTCAATTCAAAGCTTTGTGCGGTAATACTAGGGGTGATCAAAAATTTTTGCTGCGCCAGTTTGTTGGCAGCTTATCTGAGATGGCATTTGAATGGTACTCTGAGTTCCCAAATGACTCTGTCAAGACATTTACAGAGATGGAACAACTGTTCACACAACAGTTCGCAAGCGCAAGCGAGAGAACCCAAATCACGGTATTAATCAATGCTAGACTGAAGCCGGGAGAGACCTGGGTTCAATACGCGATTGGGTGGCGTAATCTATGGTCGAAGTATGAATAGTGCACAGAAGAAGCTCCTGCTATGGGCATGTTCATGGGGACCCTTGATCCTCAGGCAACTATATCCCAGTTTATGATGTTCTTCAAGCCGACCACCTTCCAAGCCTTAATTGACAAACTGGCCCAAATGGACCAGATGGGCCATAGACCGTCCTCTTCAAAGACAGATTTTCGGAATGAAAAGGGCAAAGGGAAAGCGACCTTCGTCGCCAACGCTCAACAACAACCGAGTGAACCGAAACCGGTAGCTCGCCAAAACAACAAACTATGATCCCTTGAAGAAAAGTTAAGACGTCCTTACTCATTCCTCAGGGATAAAACGAGGAGACTATTCGAACTTGCGGTGCGCAACAGGCTCATCACACTGCCTGATTCGAGACGCCCACTGCAATCGGGTGACGTCAACAATCTCAATTACTGCCCCTACCACCGAATAGTGGGCCACTTAATCGAATATTGCTACGTCTTCAAAAACTGGGTTGAAGACCAGCACCAACAGGGCAAGTTCGTGCTGTCCGAAAACTGGAAAGTAAGCCCGCCACAGCAGCACGCTCCTAAAAAGATGGATACGCCGGGGGCATCATGCTTATTTGTAAAGGAAGCTCTGTGGGAAGTTGTCCTTTCGACTAAAACTAAAAGAATGCTAAAGGATCTTCAAGCATGTCCGGCGATTAGGTGGAAAAGCCCGCTGGAGCCTGAGATTATTGACGGAATACTGAAACCACACCCAATGCCGAAAGTTGGTAACGATAGGAAAAACCTCCAGGCCAAGCCTCCAAAATCTTCAAAGAAAAAGAAGAAGGCCAAAAAGCTCGTCCAGCTCGATGACAATCGTACGGGTCTACAAAATACATCGATGCACTGGAGGAATACAACCAAGAGTCAGGGACCACAGCCACACTAGAAGAATTCTTCAAGCATGTTCTTGAGAATGGAAACAGTGACATTGATGAAGGAGGCGATTATTCAGAAGAACCCGATGATATGTGGCGAGTTACCACATGATCTCTCACTTTTCGATAAATGGCAAAGAAGCTCCTGATGTAGAGAAACTGGGGGCAGATCCAGAACCAAAATCCATGGAACTGTCAGATGGCCTGATCGACAAACTGCTGAACGAAGATCTTCAAAAGAGCAAAGCTGATCGAGAACGTGAAGCGCCCATTTACGAAAAGGCCAAGCGTTGGTGTCAGGCCGAAAAAGCTCCGGTAATGAGAAACTATAAAGTACCTAAACCGGATCAAAGCGCCCTTGCCACCAGCAAGAGCAGAATCAAGATAAGGAAGCAGTTCGCTAAAGCTCTGTCAGTAGGAATGAAGCTGCCACCTTTCAAAGAAAATACTTCCGGGAGTACATGCCCTGACGAACTGGATGTACATCCGAACTACTTTTTATACTATTGGAAGGTCACGCACCCTACCGAAGAGTGCAATGCCTTCAAGATGTGGTGGCAGGAATACGTTTCCCATCGACAACGATTCAAGCGAATGAAGCACAAAGCCCGTCGGGAGCAGAGAAGCACGATAGATGAGCATATAGGAACAACTGGTAACTGTCATATGGTTGATGCTATCCCAACAAAAGGGAAGTCTCAAGTTCTTACCTTCGGGAGCGATTCAGACGAGGAAATGGCCCTCAGCCCTCTCTTCAAGGAATCCACCTCTGGAAAAGAAGAATAGATGAGGAACCGTGAAAACATTCAGCTGTATAACCGTACGTTGCCTAAAAAGAATCACGAACCTTCAAACAAAGGTTCGGGCAAAAGTGACAAAGGGAAGGAAAAAGTTCCTGAGGAGATTGCCCTCGATGATAAATTCGTCGAAAAGCTCACAACCAAGGACCCGCCTAAGAAGAACAATGTGGATGACAATGTCCTGGCACACCTGAGGAAGATACCCTCACAATTAAGCATTTTGGATGCCCTTCTCCTATCTAAAGATGCATGAGATTCCCTGATCAAGGCGTTACAATAGCCCTACCAGTTTCAAGCCTTCCTTGCCTATGAAAAGATAAAGGACGAGCTGGAAGAAGTCCACACGGCTGACATCACCTTCAGCGATGAAGACCTCCTACGCGGAACGTGTGAGAACAACCATCCGCTGTATGTAACCAGGTATTGTCACGATATCAAGATAGGGAAGATTCTGGTCGACAACGGGTCCTCCTTCAACCTTTTCAATGTAAGGGTGTTGAAGGAGATTTGCATGAATGCGCAGCACCTACCTCGGGATAAAATTACCATCTCCGGTTTTGACTCCCAATCATCACAAACGCTCGGGTCTGTAATACTGACATTACACTTCGTGCTGCTCGTCACTGACATCAAGTTCCATGTCATTGATGCCAAGACTTGCTACAACGCTTTGCGCGGCAGTCCTTGGTTACATGAGTACAACATCATCCCTTCTGCACAACATTAGTGTACGAAGTACTTCAAAGACGGCCTCGAGTACACAGTTACAGGGGAGCTGAACTCATTCACTGTAAATGAAGTCCGCAAATAAAAAGACGCCAAGTACTTCTTACCAGATTTCGAAGATATAGAAAGATGTTGCAAACAGGAGAATAAACAAAAAGCCATCGCCACTATCCCGATATTTGGGAGCGATACCGAGGAGGATGAAGAGATAGTCTACTCGGGACAACCCCAAGGCAACGGGCTAGGAACATCTACTCCTATTCTGGTCATTGGCAGTGACTCTGAAGAAGAGGCCAACACAGTGTTCTCCGTCCGCCCGTCATTGCAGGCCTTTACCGGAGCTGACCAGAGTTTATAAATTACCATGGTTCCGCAGTGGCATTACAAAGAACTTGATGCGCTTGATACGTACAGCGTGCAAGAGCTTTAGACCTTCTACGTCCCTCCTAAGCAAATGGGTGAGAAGGAGATCCTTTTCTATCAATCCACGGAGACTAAAGTAGAGAAAGAAGTATGGCATGGAGCCGAACCTACGCTCGACAAGCTTCAACCAATCCGTCTGCCCAGATACTATGCAGAGGGACAGAAAAGGCTATTAAGATGCCAAGGCGTACCATTCAAACAGACTGCTTGACAAGCCCAGTACTATAACAAGATTTGGGATGTTTCCGGGACTCAGCGAAAGATGCCCAGCAGGAAAATGGAGATGACTGGCCTTGGAGATGTTCAGTCCAAGAAAAGGGAGCGGTTCTATAGCTGCCATGTCATAAATAACTCCGGTGGAGAAGCGAATGCATTTCTAGATAGCGTTGATGTCAAACCAGAGCGAGATCCCGCCGTGAGAATTCCAATCCCGTCATTCGAAGAATAGATTGACAAGCTGATATGAGAAGCGATTCAAAAGGTTCGGGATGACCATAGCCGTGAAATGGCCATTTACGAGAAAGCCAGGATGCAGTGTATCATTCAGCAGGTTACGGAAAGATAAGACGACGATGCCCTTCACCCTGTGCGCTCTCACGGCAAGGAAAAAGTCCGACGCAGAAACAATGACAAGATCAAGAACGAGAACGGCGTTCAAAGATAGAGAAGTAAATCCTAGAAGCCACGCGAGCGAGAAAAAGTCAGCTGGAACTCATCTTTTATGAAGAAGATGTGTCGGGAATACTCTTTCCCTCAAGAAAAGACAAGGAAAATATTCAACCTTGTCATGAAGCATTAAATGATGACGCTCCCGGAGTCTCGATACCCCGAACAGATAAATGAGGTCCATCACCCGGATTATTGCTCCTACCACCGAGTAGTGGGACATCCTTTTGAAGAATGCTTCATCTTCAAAGACTGGGTTGAAGATCAGTATTAACAAGGCAGGTTTGCTCTATCCGACAGTTGGAGGGTAGCACCGCTACAAAAGCAAAAGCCAAAAGCAATCTATAGGGCGAGAATGGAACCAGACCAACACCGGTCTTGGAAACGGGCTCGTACCTGCCACGCGATAACGTTCTCAAGGGAAAGAGAGCATAAGAATATGGATGAACTCTCCCAATGCTTCGTAAATGAAGATGAAGACGAGGCGACCACAGAATTTCCACCAGCACCGAAGGAGTTGGAAGACGGGATACATACCACAACAGACAATCTGAGGAAAATCGACTTCGGGACGGCAAACGAGCCAAGGACAACGTACATCAGTGAGCTATTGTCTAAAAACTAGATGGCTACACTAAAAGATGTGCTTATGAAGAATAAAGACTGCTTCGCATGGAACTATTCCGAGATGCCGGGACTAAATCAAAAAATAGCCGTGCATAAACCGGCAATATCACCTGACGTCAAGCTAGTCAAACAAGCACCAAGAGGAATGCGGCTCGAGCTTGAGATGGGTATCAATGCCGAATTCAAGAAGCTAATCGACTCCGGTTTCATCCAAGAAGTTCAATACCCTGACTGGATAGCCAATTTTGTTCCATTAATGAAGAAAAATGGGACAGTACACATCTGCGTAGATTTATGGGATCTCAAAAAAGCTTGTCTGAAGGATGACTTCCCTGTGCCTGTTACCAAGCTGATGATCGATAACACATCCACCCATGAATTCTTCTCCTTCATGGATGGATCTTCGGAGTATAATCAAATAAAGATGTATCCAGAAGACCAAAAACACACTGCTTTCCGAACTCAGCTGGGAATATTCTGCTACAAAGTGATGCCCTTTAGTCTGAAGAATGCTGGCACCACCTACCAGAGGGCCATGACAAAGATCTTCGATGACCTCATACACGAGATCGTCGAATGATATATCGACGACCTCTTGGTTAAAAGCATATCATATACGGAGCACTGGGAGCATCTAAGGATAGTGTTCCAACATCTTTAGAAATATAATCAGAAGATGAACCCTCTGAAATGCGCGTTAGGAATATCCTTAGGCAAATTCCTGGGATTCATCGTACAACATCAAGGCATCGAAATAGACCCGTCAAAGATCAAGGCGATTATGGAAATGCCTTCGCCAAGAACTCTCAAACAACTACGGTCTCTCCTAGAAAAACTCGCGTATATCCGGCGGTTCATAGCTAACCTCTCGGGGAAATGCCGCCCCTGCAGTCATCTAATGAAGAAGGGGACCCCATTCATTTTGGATCGTAAATGCCAAATCGAACTGGAAGAAATCAAGCAATATCTGCAGAACCTGTAGGTACTGACCGCTCCAGTCAAGGGAAAGCCCCTCATCCTATACACAACAGCCTTTGAAGGTTCTTTAGGTGCGCTATGGGCACAAGAGAACGACCAGGGGAAGGAGAGAGCTCTCTACTATTTGAGTCCAGTTCTCCTGGGGGAAGAAAAAATTACTCCCCCATCGAAAAGCTTTGCCTGGCACTGATCTTCGCGGTAACGAAGCTTCGAAATTACACCTTGGCACATGAGGTCCATCTCATATCAAAGGTGGATTCTTTCTAATATTTGATGTCAAGAGCTATACTAACGGGAAGGCTTGCCAAATGGTCTCTCCTCTTGATGGAGTTCTCGATAGTATATCGACCCCTCAAGGCAATAAAATGCCAGGACATCGCTGGCTTTCTCGCTGAGGGTCCGAAACCAGCTAATTCTCCTTTAAACTGCGAGTTGCCGGACGAACACGTGTTTGATGCAATCGACGGAGAGAAAGAAGGGAGTGATATTCGATGGGAACTCTACTTCGATGGGGCATCGTCTATGAATAGGCAGAAGCAAAGCACCCCCATAATCAAACCCAAGTATGACTTATCCCTGTGACTCCACAAGGAGGGATAATGCGTTTTGCCCTTTCCTTAATGGAGCCAAGAACAAACAACGAAGCGGAATATGAAGCTTTGATAGTAGGTCTCGAGATGGCCATTTACATGGAAATCGAGAACCTCCTCATATATGGAGACTCTTAGTTGGTCGTTAGCCAAGTAAATAGAGACTATCAGACGTGTAAGCAAGAACTGGTAAAATATGGCAAAAGAGTGCAGCAATTACTGACTCAAATCCCCTATTAGGACCTGGAAAGCATACCGTGGACGGAAAATAGTAAGGAAGATGCATTAGCCAAGCTCGCTAAAGAACTGGCCGACGAAATCCTCGATGACGTATGGATCATCGTGCAAAGCCGCTGGATTCTCGCACCGGCAGAGATATCTCCGAAGACGTCTGAAAGAAAGGAAGCGAGTCTTTTAATTCCTTCAGTATGTCTTTAAAGGCCCATCACGTAGGGGCACATGACTCCACTAATTGCTTGCTTGATTAGAATGTAATTTTATTATAACAGAGTCCCAGAAAACCATCACGTGTGAGAACGTGACCCTTGGTCACGTGTCAGCACGTGATACCCCATTGAGGTATTTCCTGATATTTTGTTATATTTTTGTTTGACTAGAATTTCATTCTATAATTTAGAGATCACAGGAACCCATCACGTGTCTGCATATGACCTCTGGTCACATGTGGACACGTGATACCCCATTGGGGTATTCCTTGCTATTTTAGTTTATTTTTAATTCTTTCCAGTGGGGTTTAAAGTCTTATCACGTGTAGACACGTGACTCCTGTCCAGTTAGAATTTAATTCTTTTCATTATTTTGGAGGGCTTAAGAGCCCATCACGTGTCTACACGTGATGCCCTATTAGGGTCATTCCTTAGCTGTTTTGTTACATTTTTATTTGACTAGAATTTAATTCTATAAAGTAGAGATCACAGGAACCTATCACGTGTCAGCACGTGACCCTTGGTCATGTATGAGCACGTGATACCCCATTGGGGAATTTCCTGATATTTTATCAGGGAACAGCGACCGAACAAGCGGCCTTCCAAATAGAGGATAAAGAAAAGGCTAAGGATTGGAGAGAATCCTTTATAGACTTCTTCAAATCCCGTCGAACACCCAAAGACGCGTCGTCAAAACATCAGCTCATGAAGAGAGCTCTGTCTTTCGCCTTCGTCAATGATACTCTATATAAGAGATCGTTCGATTGTTTATGGCTAAGATGTTTGGGACCAGAAGAAGCAAGGAGAGTCGTCCAAGAACTCATGAAGGACTCTATGGTTCTCATCAAGCCAGACCAAAGATGAAGCTAAAGATCAAAAGAATGGGTTACTATTGGCCCACGATGATTTAAGACTGCCTCGAATATGCGAAGCAATGTCACTCGTGCCAAATTCACGCGGACTTTATCCACCAACATCTGAATCCTCTACACCCAACGCTGGCTAGCTGGCCATTCGAAATGTGAGGAACTGATTTAATTGGGCCCATCGAATCGGCATCATTCAATGGATATCGGTTCATATTGGCAACGAACGATTACTTCTCCAACTGGGCAGAAGCAATACCGCTAAGAGAGGTGAAGACGGAGAACATCCTCCATTTCTTCAAGACACATGTCATCTACCGGTTCGGCACTCCGCGATGGATCATCTCGGATAATGGGCCGGCCTACAGAAGCCATAAGATCAGCCGCTTCGCACAGCAGCATAAAATAGGTTGAAGATACTCTTCAGTCTATAACCCCCGAGCTAACGGTCTAACTGAGGCTTTCAACAAGACCTTGATGAAGATCATAAAGAAGACGGTTTCTAGAAACAGAAAAGATTGGCACGAGAGACTGAATAAAGCTCTCTGGGCTTATCGGGCCATGTTCAAGACGACCATGAATACAACGCCATTCGCGTTGGTATTTGGCATGGAAACAGTACTTCTCTTGGAGATAGAGCTATCCTCTCTACGAGTAGCGGTCTGACACGAGCTGACGGATGAAGAAAATGCCCACCTTCGGCTTGAGGAGCTCGAAGCCCTCGATGAAACTCATCTCATAGCGCAGGAAAACCTAGAAGCTTACAAAGCGAGGATGACGCACTCATACGAAAGACTAACTAGGCCAAGAGCATTCCGTCAAGGCGTACTCATGATAGTTTTCAAAAGACTTATGATCCCCAATCGTGCCAAACGAGGGAAATTCGAGCCAAACTATGAAGGCCCGTATATCATAGACAAGGTCTACCAAGATGGGACCTACATGCTCATGGATATGCATAGCGAAAGACTCTTCGGGCCAATAAATGACCGGTTCCTTAAGAAATACTATGCTTGACAAGTCACGGCTCAGGTTAATGATGGATGACGACGCTCATGTCCGCTCACTGTCTTCCTGAGTCCAAACTCTATAAGTAGTATCCGGCGAAACCTCGCCTCAAAATCCCGATGAACAGCAACGTCCTTAAACTAGCTGTGGACCGAGATGTCCCTAAACAAACAACTGACCACAACGTCATTAAACTAGCTGTGGACCGAGATGTCCCTAAACTAACAACGGACCGCAACGTCCTTAAACTAGCTGCGGACCGAGATGTCCCTAAACTAACAATGAACCGAGATGTCCTTAAATTAACCTAACAATGGATCACAATGTCTTTGAACTAAATACGCCACCACAAACATGGCGAGAGTGGAGTCCAGGTCTACAGGTCCCAGCGGCGAGGATAGCAACTTAAGTTCCACTGGCTGCACAACCGCCCCGGAAGTGAAATTCCCCCTAAGTGCCATTGGCAAACGGAGGAGTTAAAAAAACCCAAAAAAATGCGGTATGTCCACAAGAAAAAGGGGCACGGATGAAAACCCGAAAGGGCGTCATGAGTACAAACAGCAGGGCTACCGGCGAGTTTGTGAAAACCCGAAAGGGCGCGATCTCTTTAAAATAAAAAACACCTGCAAGGTCCTCTCAACCTTATGAGGAGAAAACACCTGCGTGAGATCCTTACGACTTATAAGGGAGCAACACACGTAGGGATCCCCACAATTCCTAAGGAGAAATTACGCTTACGAGATCCTTACGACTAGTAAGGAGAATCCCCCTTATGAGACCCTCACGGCTCATAGGATTCGAAACCCTTAAGTTACAGGGATCATCACATTCCCCAAGTTGCCCTACAGGCGGTCCGATATCGGCCCTTTTATACAATGCATGGGCACAAATAAACGTTTCCCCCACCAAGTCCCACCAACGACAAGGATTGTCCTCAGGTGGTGAACGACACTTGTAAGTCCTCTCGACTTATAAGGAGAAAACGCTCTTGTAAGATCCTTACAACTTATAAGAGAACACACACTTAAGAATCCTCACGACTCCTAAGGAGAAAACATACCTACGAGATCCTCACGACTCGTAGGGAGAAATACCTTTATGAGACCTTTACGGTTCATGAAGTCAAAAGTCTTAGTCGACAGGATCCTAACCCTGTTTGCTAAGCCACCTTTGTGAAAATCGACAAAGGAAAATGATGATTCGATCCTGGAAATATTCCAGTTGTAGCGATGCTGATGCCTAAATCAGTATCAAATTCTAAGTCCTTTCACGGCAAATGATGATTCGCTCCTGGATATATTCCAGTCGCAACAATGCTGATGCTAAAATTGGTATCAGATCTTAAGTTCCATACTCGCAGCGAAAAACAGCGAGCCAAAAATGCATATGAAATAGCCGAAATGATAGGGCAACTCGCAACAAAAATCAGCGAGTAAAATATATGCATATAAAAATAGCCGAAATGATTGGGAAACTCACAATAAAAAGCAGCGAGTAAAGAAAAGAAAAATAGCCGAAATGATTGGACACCACGAAAAATAGCCGAAATGATTGGGCAATCGTGACTTTCGCGATATAACAAGCAGAAATGATAGAGCATCGCGAAAAGAAACAAAAAAAATAAAACTTTTGTCCTACAGGTGAGACCACATTGACCTCTGTATACAATCCATGGGCACAAACGAAAGGGAACCATATTCCCCACCGGGCTTCGTCAAAGGGAAGCCAGATCTGAATGGCTGCATCTACTGCCTAGAAATCAACAATGGTGTTCCTTCTCGTTCCAACCAGAAGAAGATACTACGTTAGCAAAACGGAGCCACGGTAAAGTCCCTTGCTCCAAATCTCGACGGTTCATAGACAGCCTAGAGACTACCTCGGAGCCACGGCAAAGTCCTCTACATCCAAATCTCGACGGTTCACAGACAGCCTAGAGACTACCTCGAAGCCATGGCAAAGTCCCCTAGTTCTAAATCTAGACGATTCACAGACAGCCTAGAGACTACCTTGGAGCCATGGCAAAGTCCCTAGTTCCAAGTCTCGACGGCAGCATCCACAGCCTAGAGATCAACAACAGCGTTCTTCCTCCCCTTCCCCCAGCAGGATGCAGACACGACATCAACAGGGAGCCATGGCAAAGTCCCCTAGCTCCAAATCTTGACGGTTCAGACATAACCCAGCAACCTCGACATTCGTTGTAATATTGTAGACACAATGTCAACAAACGAACCAAAAGAAGATCCCTAACTTCAGGATCTTGATGACAACTCAAATGGCATATGAAATACTATCGGAGATCATTCTACTCCAGCACGAAGTGGTCATGACTCATCGGGGCTCCCCTAACTGAGCCTAACCTCAAGTAAAAAGCAGCATGGAATATCCTTAACGCTTGCTCTTTCGACGGTAATATCACTTGGAAGATTACTTGAAGACGTCTTGTTCAGCTCCTGAAGGGATCTGAGACACGACAGTCACAGGGCTACTAGAACAGCAAGATTGCGTATCGAGGAATACACCGGCCAACGTGGCGGTACGACAGGTAAAAAACCTTAGTACCATAGACCTTGACGAACTTCTATTAGCAGGAGTTAACTGTGACGTTAGGACATCCCTGCGAGAACTTCTCGATTCGTCCCGACTCATGGGGAAAAGAATGTTCCTGCGAGAACTTCTCGACTCGTCTCGGCTTGTAGGGAAAAGCCTTAGGTAATGGGGATAAGGACCTGTTCCTAAGCACTGGGGCCCTGCAAGTCGGTTCAAGATGGACTATTGCGTACTATTCACGGGCCACACTCTCCGAAGTCGAATATCGACAAGGAGGGAAACAACCACCTACGAGTCCTCTCGACTTGTAAGGGGGAAAAATTCTCTTGTGAGATCCTTATGACTCTCAAGAAAACGCACTTAGAAGTCTTCACGACTCCTAAGGATTAAATACACCTACAGGATCCTCTCGACTCGTAGGGAGAAAAGTCTTTATGGGACCCTCACGGCTCATAAAGTTGAAAAGTCTTAGGCGGCAGACCTGAACCTGTTTCCTAAACCATCGCTGCCCTGCAAGAAAATTAAGATGGACTATCTACGAGCCACATTTGCCAATGTTACATCCTAAAGAAGCTACTTATGAGTCCTCAAAATTCGTAATATATATATATATATATATATATATATATATATATATATATCTCCAAGCGAGATCCTGGCGACTCAAGGAAGCGATGAACGCTTGGAAATCCTTATGATTTCTAGGGAGGATGTACTCTCCCAACAGTAATATGACCTGGGAGATTATTTGAGGATGCCTTGTGCAGCCCCGAAGGGAGCATAGACACGACAACAAGACTACGTATCGGGAATGCCTTAGTACCACACACCCTAACGGACCTCTTTCATAAAGAGAAAGGGTTAACTATGACGTTACGACGGGTTTGCCTATAAGCCTAAGGGAGGTAAACTAAACAAACTCAAAAATGAGTATATAAACTACTTCACGTCCAATCAAGACAGAAATGCGCAGCCCATGAGCACTAACCATGTACTGTGCAAGGCAGTAAGGAGAGTCTTTGGTTCGTGCCCCACTATGCATGCAATCACGACTGCGTGCCTGTTTAAATGGAAATGGTGTCCAAAACGTGTTGATTTATGTACGACACTACAATGGCGCTCGCACTTAAAAAAAATTCTAAGAGTAAAGTATAAAGATCGTGTACAGGGGCGAGATACACGTACAAATATATGATGAACAGAAAACATTCAACAGAAAGCATTCAGCAGGTAATAATAAGAAAAATATATTGAAACAAATATACTACTCTACAGGGAAGAGATCACCAAATGTAGGATCAGAGATACAAGGGTTAACAAAACAATAAATAAAATTTTCTAATTCTCTCTCAGCCCACTCTACCATATCGAAGCAGCGGTCTTCACGAGGAGTTGCTCCCCATCAATTAGCGCCATACTCATCAGTGAAGGCAGACATAATAGACCGCCGATCTCGTATCTAACTCAGTAAATGAACCAAACGATCCTTCAGAGGCTGAGTAATCAAGTGGGCATCGTGGAAACATTCAATCTTGTCTTCCGCCGCATCGAGAATCGCCGGAGTCATCTACGCTGGATGAGGAGGGATATCAGCAAGCACGGACAAGAAAATCATCCGGAGCCAAATGAAAGCTATTGGGAGAGGAGAACCCCTATGAGCTAGGAGCTCATACAATACCACGTCACATTGGTCATCAATAAGAAGAGGATCCGCTAACCGCGTGGCAAAGCGAGGAATAATCTCCTCGATAGACACCTCCCAAGGGTGCCGACGAGCATGGGGATGGTTGCAAGTCATAATTCTTAGTTTGTTTCTAAAAAATGATCACCCTAAGGTATGAATGGGTCTCTCTCTGTGAAGAAAGATGAAGACAAAGATTTAGGTTATAAAGAGAAGCATTCAAGTCTAGACACGGAAAATTTTGTGCATGGTGGAACTATTTCCAAGGCCGGAAAAAGGGACACGGGGAACAAGATAGTTGACCCATAGGAATCAGAACAAGGAGGTGAAATGACCCCCTCAGCAAAGTCTCATGTGCATGACATGTGAGCACCCGTGTTGATCCTTTTGGGGACTAAAGCGGTGCCACACGTGCATAACACGTGAGCGCCGGCGCTAGTACAGGATTAAAATCCTCAACAGCGCCTCACGCGCAAAATAAGTGACTGCCAACAACAGTATAACGACACTCATGCAAGAAACATGCGAGCATTGGTAAAAAAGGAGGAAAGAGGCAGTTTTGTCATTTATGCTCCAAGAACTTATACATGGTAAAAAAAATGTTTACAATGGTAAAACACTAAATTCCGGACATGGATTGAGGAATTCAGAAGCAAGGCCAAGTAAAATACTTTTGACTTCTCTGACCATTTTCGTGTGCATTTTCTCACGAATGCAAGCGTCAGGATTCTCGCAGATATCGTTCGTCCTGTGGTAGGCAGAAATTATCGTCGTCTGTTAGAAGACTTGATGCAAGATATCAACAAGATCATCGCCCCGCCTCCTCGAGATCAATCCCATCAGATATAATAAGTGCACCTTGTCTTCAGCATCATCAAGTGCCTCAAACGGCATGGCTTCGTTAAATTCAAGAAGTGCTTCCCAAATCGCCCTAACGATGATTTTCAAAACAGCAGAACGATGGGGGAGCAGTCGACCGTTGTATTCATCGAAGTGACGCATAACCTCTGCACATTGGGCATTCGTAAACTCCTGGTTTAGACAGCGACCTTGGACACGAATGTCTTCATAGGAGATAATTTCGTCAAGATCATACAGATAAGCAGCCATAGTATCTAAAAAGAAAAATCAGTAAGAGTTTAGTGATCAAAATGATCAAGAAAATGCTTATTATGATAATCTAAAAGGATTATCGTCAAATGAACACTAGAGTTTAAACAACTCCTAACAAACTCTTAAAGCAAGTTTTATTAGAGAATGCAACAGATTCAAATCTGCTTTAAGGGTATTAAAACCCTAAAATATTCATGGAAAGCAGGGGGATAAAATTTCTCCAGAACCAAGCTCTGTGGGTATACGGAATTAAATTCCTTTGATAAAGAGATTAAATCCCAGAAGTCTCACATGGCAAGGAGACAATGAAAACGGAATTAAATTCCAAGATTCTTAAAGATTGGTGATGGGGTAAACCCCTAAAAGGAGGATTGATAATTCCCACTAATCCAAGACTCCAAAATCTACAAAAAAATGTGTTTTGGGGGTCTTTAAGAACTCGGTTCAAGAACTATGCTCTAATTGATGAATTTAAAATCCATGGAAGGAAGAAGGCTAGGGTCGTTCAAAATCCTTACCCAACGGAAAGTTTTAACAGAGTTTAACTCTGGAATTGCAATAGGCAGAGAACTAAGCTCTGAAGAAGAGAATTCAATTCTCGAAAAAGACAAGGAAGGAAGAAGATGATGGAACAATGGCTTCCCAAAGGTAAAACCCTTGCATTTATAAGACATGACAAGGACGGTCCATCCCCATTCCTCTAGGCAATCCAACGGCTGTAAAGATGACAACGTTGTACTCACGTGCAAGTCACGAGAGAACAACGCTGTGGGGGAATTTGTTCCCTTATAAAAAATTAAATAATAAATAAAAAGCGATGGGAGAAATTCCCCTGATGGAGCATCACGTGCCCACACGTGATGCGCTTTGGAGCAAAGATTATAGGCATTGCGCTTAACAATTAAGGCTGAAATTAAGCCTCACGTGCAAACACGTGAGCATCTATATACAAAGTATATAGGGGCTTTCCTAAAATAAATAACAGGCCGGAGAAGCTCACGTGTTAGCACATGATGCTCTTTGTTGGGCTTAACTTCGTGGGGGTCACGTGCTACACGTGACATTCCTGAATATCAGCTCATGTGCCAACACGTGATGTCTTTTCTCTGGGATTGCTGTATATAAACAAACCAGTTTAATTCTATGGGGGTCACATGCTACACGTGAGGGTTCCTAATCACCTTCCAAGCTGATAGAATTAAATTCTAAATAAAAGGGATCAAAACCCTATTTGGGAAATATTTCCTTAGATCTATCTAAACAAGAAAGATTACGCTCTGTAAAACAGAGCACCGTTGGATTAAAAATCCAATGGTGATTAAAAATCACCAGGCTGCAGAATAAGCTCTGTATGGGATAATATTTCCTCAATCTTTCTAAACAAGAAAAATTACGCTCTGTAAAATAGAATACCGTTGGATTAAAGATCCAATGGTGATTAAAAATCACCAAGCTACAGAATAAACTCTGTATGGGAAAATATTTTCCCAATCTTGTTAAAAACAAGAAAAATATCTTCTGTAAAACAGAATTCCTTGGATCAAAGATCCGACGGTGGATAAAATCCCCATATCAATTAAGATCTCTCAACGAGAGATTTCCTTAACTAAATCAATAAACTTGCCTCTACTATATAAAGGACCCGAAACTAAAGTGTGAAAAGAAGGAGACCCCCCATAAGATTTGAGAAACAAAAAAAAGAAGAAGAGGAGTTCTATTTTAAGAAAAGAAATCTTGGGAAAGAAAAAAAAGACCTAGAGATCATTTTATCTCCTCTTTACCATTATAAGAGTTTAAATCTTCAAAAAAAAGAACTTAGTTCTTCCTCTGGTTGAGGTCTGCAGAAGTAGATCTCCGCATAAGTTGAGAATTTAATTCTCATCAGCGAGATTCTGTCATGCAGTCCCAAAACATAGAGGAAAGAACTAAATTTGAAGAATTTAATTCTTCCAAAAGATATACGAATTTAATTCCTCTGACAAAACTAGGATTTAACCCTGCATAAAAAAGACAACTGAGATCGAATCACGTGTTCCCACGTGACCGCCTTAAGACAAGTGCTTAGCACTTATAAAAGAAAAAGGGAATAAATCCAAAGACAATCCCTATTTTGGGGCTCCTCACGCGTTCCTACGTGACCCCCAAACAGTTGTTCAACACTCATATAAAAAAGGGGGAAATTCCAAAGACAGTTCCTATTTTGGGGCGCCTCACCTGATCCCACGTAACCCTCTAATAGTGCTTGGCACTGTCAAAAGAAAAAAGGGGGATAAATCCAAAGATAGTTCCCATTTTGGGACGCCTCACGTGATCCCACGTGACCCCCAATAGTGCTTATCACTTATAAAAGAAAAAGGAATAAACCCAAAGAATCAGTGCCCAACTCTGGGGTGCCTCATGTGTCCACACGTGATGACTACAAGATTTAAGTGTTTAACACTTATATGTATAGAAGGGGATGTGAACCCAAGGGAACCACACCAACTTTCGAGCGCCTCACGTGCCACACGCGAGCATCTCAATTTTCAATGTTTAACGGTACTTTGGAGTCTCACGTGGGAGCACGTGAGCACTGAGTATACATTAGTGCTTAACACTATAGGAAGCCAACTTCAGCCCCAAATTGGCTAAGTCCTCTTGAGGTTAAAACGTCTTGGATCTCCATATAGACTGAGCCTCTATGCTCATGACTTCTTAAATTAATTGATCAGAATGATGTCCATCACATATCTCCTGAGTTAATCTTAATCTCATAAAAATGACTAATGATTCTTAGATAGTCCACCATGATCCCTCCCCTCAGTCTGGAAATTTTTTCAAGGGTACATCTCTCCATACCTCTGATTCACGTCACTGCAATTCCTCAATGTCTTCAGAGAGGTGGAGGGTCCCTACAACCAATAGCTTTTGGGTGCACTCTGATTGGGAGTTATTTTGCGTATGCGTTTTAAAATTAAAGTTAAGAATATACCGCAATCAATAACGATGTCGCTTGGTTGCTAGCCGGTTGAGTACGGGTCGGTCCACAGGGAGAAGGATTCCTTTTCTTTATGTTCGAACAAGTTAAGTCCAAATAGTTGGTGGTTTTGTTGTAGATCTAGGAATGAGAATAAATTGATAAAAAGGCTTGCTAGGGTAAAATTAGGTTAGTTCGAAAAAGGGATTCTTCCCGCATCTATCAATGCCCTAATTAAGAATATAGGTGTTAGGGTAATAGTCAACAACGGGGATTAGCACAACTAGGATGAAACTTAGTTTCTTCCATTTGGTCCTTGTCCGTCCGTTCTTGGCTCTTAGCCCTAACCTCTGGTTAATTCAAGTACAACCGGTCTAACTAGGAAATCACCACTATCTTGTAGGATAGGGTGCCGTAGTGAGCGGATTATGGTTGATTTAAAGAGAATCCTTTAAATAAAATTATTTGGGCAAAGAAAAGAGGGAGAGAGATTTCCATCTCTCAAACCTTCCCAATCATAACCCTAACAAATAAGGAATTACTCACTCATTAGGGTATTAATAATGGAATTCATTTTTTTTATAAATTTTTATATTAGATAACTAAATTGTAGATAATAAAAGAACAGATAAAAATTGCAGGAATTAAAATTGCAGATAAAAAGAATGCAAGATAAAAATAAAAAAATACCTTTATTGATGACCTCTAACGATTCATTACAAAATGAGAATTAAATTTAGAAATTGAAAAGAGATTAAGAACTAAAGAGAGGCATCTCAAAAGAGTCACCCAAAAGAGGCATACTTTATTTGGCTTTGAGCCTCCTATTTATAGATAGGAAAAACCCTAGGTTTACATTCTGATCCATACATGAAATTACAAAACAATCCCAAAGAACGAGTCAAAGCACCGACAACCCACCGACACGTGCATTGTACGGCCACGGAACAGCGGCAGAAAGGCCTGTTTGGCCGCGGTTCCGCGGCCATTTGGTGGGTTCTTGGGCCCAACTCTTCACGGTTTCTCTGTGTTGCTTTTATCTTCTGTTTTCTTTACTTGGTTTCTCAGAAGTTCTTCTATTTCCTTCCAGATTTTCAACAGTGCAAAATGATGTGGACTTTTACTTTGATCTCCGCTTGAACTGGTATGCGGTATCATGCGGATCAGTATTCATCTGTTATTAGTCGTAGGCCCACATTTGTAGCAACTTTGCATGAATTTCACTGTAACGAGATGAAAACCTGTAACCTGCAAGTATTTAGCAGACATGGATCAAAAATACTTATTTATATGCAATGTGATTAAGAATGGGTGATATAATAATGCAAAAATCTGATATGAACAAATACCCCCAAACTTATGTTTTGCTCGTCCCGAGGAAAGCCAATTTTATTCTCGAAAAATCCTAACCCCACTTTCGAAGGGAATCGCAATTGCACTGAGCTCGTTCAATAACCCGTTAAACCTCTACGTGTCCCTAGTAGGAGGAGTGTTGTCTCCTGAGGGTTTTTAGCGGATACTACCCACAAAATCCGATCAATTTGATCATTGACTCTAATTCTTCAATTCAGCATTCTAGCAAGAAATTCTATTATCTTAAAATTAGAAATCATCAACCCGTATTTTTCACACTTCCTTTTTATTATCTTAAAATCATATACGTTTTGCCAATTCATAAAGCTTTCAACATCTCCTGAGTTTTCCTTCTAAGCTGCACTCTCAACTTAGGAATTTTTATCATCTCTACTGAAGGTATAAGCCCTATCTTTTATTCCTATCTCTCCTCCAAACTCCAATTATATACCCCTACGTGTGTGTAATTATCACCCCCTACACTTGGAAATTCAATTCAAGCTATCATACTCTTGTCCATCTTCCAAAATAGTTTTAGTTGGTGAATTTTAGATAAAATTGCTCACACATCTTTTATGCGACCGTTAGTACTACTTGAGGTACTAACGACCGATTACAAAATGTGTTTGCGTATTTAGAAATAATTCCACGTCTTGTAATACCTAAGGCTTAGCAGTAACTCCCAAACCGGTTGATCTAAGGCACTTGGTGATAAAGCACCCTCGCTATAATTTTTAATTTATGCTGCCTTAAGCAATTATAAAACCAGTATTCATTTTTTTATGTCTCTTTATTCACCATTTATACTTTATTTTATTTTCCTTCATACTAAGGTTTTTAGACAAGAGCATTTCAAGGTACCCTCTACTATTCCAAGTTTCAAGGTGCGTGTATGTGCAAGTTGTAGGGTATATATTTTCAGAATTTAGACTTAATGTTCAGAATTATTTTTCAGACTTACATTTCAAATAAATATTTCAATACTCTTCCCTTATTTTGACTTAGTCCAAGAACTGAACTCAAAATTTGCCTATTTCTAAATAAACTATAAGGACATATATTTTCTACAGTTAAACTTTAAGAATGGTTATTTTTAGGATTTTTAATTTACTAAGTTTAAGATCTAGTTTTTCCCTACTATTCAACCGTATTGTCGAACTTAAGTCAAATATGGTCAAAATTGAAATTTTTATAATTTTTTTAATTTTTATGGGTTTTAAAATAAGTATGCAAACGCAAAAATATACATATGAGTGCGAAGGAAAAAAGCTTACTGAGCACACCCCCAAACTTAAATTTGACAGTGCCCTCACTGTTAAGCTTCTCCAAGAGGGTAAAAATTGCTGGTACTCTCCTGTTTGTTTATTTATTAATTTTTTTTTGTTTTTTTATTGTTAACAGAAAAAGAAAACAAAATATATATACAAAAAGGTCCCCCCAAATTTAAGTGAAACAGTGTTTCCACTGTTTAAGCGTTAAAGTTTAGAGTTAGGGGGGAAACACAGTATCAAGCTATACAAAGCCTTACACAGGCCAAAGGTTAGCACCAAACATTCAAAAATTTTATTGTTATAATGGTGTGGTTGGTGAAAGAATGGAGTGTAGAGAAAAGAAATGAGAAACACACCAGACCGTGTGGAGATCAAAGCAGTATACGGTCTCGGGTGAGGAGAAGACTGGCTGAAGGGAAAAAGAAATGGTGGTAGTTCGACTTCTTCAGGTGGAGGTTGATTAATCACAAAATCCGTGTCGTTTAGGAATGCAAGTTTGTCAGCCAAAAGTTCTTCAAAACTTTCATTGATATAATTGAACATTTTGCTGTCAGTAAGTTTTGTGCCAGAATTTGTCATACTTGATTTGTAAAAAATTATGGAGGTAGGAGACTCGAAAAACTCATCTACCTCATTTTCAAAAGTATTCAAATCAAGTTAGCTTTCTGGAATGATCAAACTTGAATTTTCGGATTGTGATTCATCAACACTCACTGAAATTATAGGAAGAATAGAAGAGGAACCTAAGAAAGTGGGAGAAAGAAGTTGAATACGAACTTGAGGGTGGAGATAGAGTGTATAAATTAGCACAATTTGTAATGACCAATGTGTAAAAAGTGATTGTGCTAATCTATCAACCCACGGAGAAATGATATCAAATCCCTCAAGATTCGTGAGAAAACATGGGTACGTTGAACTTGGTAAACCGGGCATTGAAAATGAAAGTGCAATGGTTTCTTATGCAGTCGGAACGAGGATGGAGGGAAGTGATTGAGGAAGGGTATCGGTTAAAGATTTAGGAGGGTGTGCGCAGTCAATGAAAGGGATAGAATGAATTGAAAAATCCGACTTCTCAAGTAAAATTGCTTCATCCTCAATAATTTCCTCAATACTCTTCTCGAATTTTAGCTTATCCATGCAATTCTCATCGAAATCAAGACGCATATAAAGTTCGGGAGAAACATTTAATGACTCGGGATGATGAATTGGAGAGAAAAATTCAGTCAAATCTGCGGGTTCATCATCCAAAATATACCCAGCGTCGATATCCTCAATCAAGTGAAAATCAATTTTTTCAAACACCTCATGAAAACCATGGATATTTATCAATTCAGGTTCTAGAGTGAAAGTGTAGAGGTCAAAAGGATTAGTGATAGTTTCACTCGAAAGGGGCCCTTCACAATCTGGCAAATCAAACACTACAAAGTCGCACAACTCATTAAACACTTTATTTTCAACTGGTGAATCATTTAGAACACTTGATAGACATTCAAAACCAGAATTGTGGGATTCAATTGGGGATGGGTAGGTTTGATTTGGAAGGATGTACAACTCACTCTCAGCACTCAAATTCTCAATCTGTCCAACCGCCTCATCATACATTGGAAAATTTGGAGCTAGTTGGAAACTAGCTACCGGGTCACTAGGTTATATAAGGGCGGCCATAGACGCATTCAAATCCATCATATGTTGTCTTGATGTTACCATAAAATCTTTTAACGACTGTTCCAGATTAGACATGGGTTGTGAAGGGGTTTCAGTAAAAGATTCAAAGTTGTTTGGATACTGGAAACTCCCAAATGTCTGTGTAGTAGTAATGTCTATGGAAGGTGCGAAAGTCAGGTAGGACTGGTAGAAATTGAATGGTTGGACAGGAGTAGGATCAATATTTGGATAAGAAGGTGAATGGAATTGTTGATCTAAAAAGTCGCAGTGGTGAAAGGAATGAATGATCGGTTACGAGATTGTGCAATATGTTCAGCAATAGACATGGTTTTCGGGATTACAACAGGACTCGAAAAAGGAGTTCCAATGTGAGAAGGTGGTGAATATTGAAATGGTTGATACAAGGTAGATTGCGGAGTCCAACTGGATGCCCTAGACGCATCTATTCGATCTTTCAAAGAAATTTTGGGCATGGAGGGGTCGTCCGAAATTCGACCAAAACAATGAGCGTAGGAAGTAATGTCTGGTTGAGGGTACCAAAGTTTGGCAAGAGTTTTGCGAGGTGGGGTACCCATGATGTGATGAGAGAAAGGAAAAGAGTGGATATTTTTTTTAGTTTTTTTAAAAAAACTTTTTGCTTTTGGAGTTTTGAAATTTTTTTGAAAGTGTTTATTTTTTTAGAAAGAGTTTTTGCAAAAATTTTATATGGAACTACGACACACTTTCAAACAGTCACAATTTAAGCATGCATAATCAAGCCTAGGTCTAGGGTCTCCTAAGTCAACTAGACTGCTCTTAACTGGTCCAAAGGGAAAGTTGTGAGATGTCCCTCAAATCACCTCTTCAGCGCCAATTGTGGCCAGGTAAGCACAAGTTAAGAAAGGAGGGATCCGCTCACGAATCACCATGAGACGGGCCTTTTTAAAGTTACTTTTCCCACTAGTCTAGCCTAGGCACCACAAAGTCAGGTTTAGATAAATAACCGATTGCTCACAACCTTCCTCTGTCCTAATGAGCGCGATAGTCCTTAATTGGCCGAGTCTAGATATTTTTTAATTAACTCGAGGGTTAATGCATATGCTTTTTATGATTTTTGTGCTCTTAGGAAGGATAATGAAATCCCCATCCAATCTGAATTGGTGTTATAGCCCTTTAAAAGTCTGTGTTAATTATGCAAAGCAGTTAACACACCAAAAATCTAAAACACTTGCAAATTTTTTTTTATTTGGCAGCGCAAAGAATCCTGCATAAAAACAATTTATTGGTTAGGAGAAAGAATTTTGCGCAAAGAACCCTGCAGAAAAAATTTTCAGTGGAGTTCAGGGGGTTACAGAGGAGAAATGGAATGCTTACAGAGATTTTTGGGTGCTGACATCACCAGTTGACCGCGGTTCTGCGGTCAAACCCCTGAATCTGCCGCGGTTCCGTGGCGGTTTAGTTGGTTTAGATCTTCAAAATTTTCTCTATGTTGTTTGGATTCTCCCCTGTCTGTTTAGATCCTCTATTTTTTGATTTGTTCCCTGGGCTTGCTCCAGATCTGAAACAGAGTTTGTTCCAAACCTGCACACTTGCACAAAAACCTTTCAAAAAGAACAAGATGATTTTTATTTTTATTTTATTTTTTTAAAATTTTTCAATTTTTTTAATTTTTAAATATTTTTAAAAAATTTATTAACCCGAAATTACATAAAGAAAGAGACTGCCGTCTCCCCGGTAACGGCGCCATTTGATTTGGAGTTGTTTTGCATATGCGTTTTAAAATCAAAGTTAAAAATATACCGCAATCAAGACGGTGTCGCTTGGTAGCTAGCTAGTTGAGTACGGGTCGGTCCACAGTGAGAAGTATTCCTTTTCTTTATGTTCTAACGAGTTAAGTCCAAAAAATTGGTAGTTTTGTTGTAGATCTATGAATGAGAATAAATTGATAAAAAGGCTTGCTAGGGTTAGGATTAGGTTAGTTCGAAAAAAGGATTCTTCTCGCTTCTATCAATGCCCTAATTAAGAATATAAGTTTTAGGGTAATAGTCAACAACGATGATTAGCACGACTAGCAAGAAACTAAGTTTCTTCCCTTTGGTCCTTGTCCGTCCGTTCTTGGCTCTTACCCCTAACCTCCGGTTAATTCAACCACAACTGGTCTAACTAAGGAATCACCACTATCTTGTAGGATAGGGTGCCGTAGTGAGCGGATTATGGTTGATTTAATGAGAATCCTTTAAATAAAATTATTTGGGTAAAAAAAGGAAGGAGAGAGATTTCTTTCTCTCAAACCTTCCCTATCCTAACCCTAACAAGTGAGGAATTACTCACTCATTAGGGTATTAACATTGGAATTCATTTTTTTATAAATTTTTATATTAAATAACTAAATTGCAGATAATAAAAGAACAGATAAAAATTGCAGGAATTAAAATTGCAGATAAAATGAATGCAAGATAAAAAAAAAAAAATACCTTTGTTGATGACCTCTCAATGATTCATTACAAAATGAGAATTAAATCTAGAAATTGAAAAGAGATTAAGAACTAAAGAGAGGCATCTCAAAAGAGGCATACTTTATTTAGCTTTGAGCCCTCCTATTTGTAGATAGGAAAAAGCCTAGGTTTACATTCTGATCCATACATGAAATTACAAAACAACCCCAAAGACCGAGTCAAAGCACCGACACCCTATCGACATGTGCATTGTACGGCCGCAGAACCAGGGCAGAAAGGCCTGTTTGGCCGCGGTTTCACGGCTATTTGGTGGGTTCTTGGGCCCATCTCTTCAGGGTTTCTCTGTGTTGCTTTTATCTTCTGTTTTCTTTACTTGGTTTCTCAGAAGTTCTTCTATTTCCTTCCAGATTTTCAACAGTACAAAATGATGTGGACTTTTGCCTTGATCTCCGCTTGAACTGATATGCGGCATCATGCGGATCAGTATTCATCTGTTATTCGTCGTAGGCCCACATTTGTAGCGACATTGCATGAATTTTACTGTAACGAGCTGAGAACCTGTAACTTGCAACTATTTAGCAGACATGGATCAAAAGTACGTACTTATATGCAATGTGATTAAGAATGTGTTATATAATAATGCAAAAATCTGATATGAACACCTCTTAAACCCATGAGCACATGACAATGGACCATAATGTCCTTAAACTAGCTGTGGACCGCAACGTCCTTAAACTAAATCCTCACCCCAATAATATGGTGATATATGGACCGTAACATCCCTAAACTAAAACGATAGAGCCCAAATGCTTTTCCATTGGATCAAAAATGATCCTGAACCCCCGTTAAGTAGATCTTAGTCCAATATTGGATTAACGTATCCTTAACAAATATTTAAATTGATCATAATCTCAAACAAGGTTAACGATCCTTAAATCAAACCAAACCCAAATCTGAGAATATACGGATTTGGACTAATCCACCCCCTTACGGGCGACAACACAAATTAGTCTCCGTATACAATCGACAGGCAATCAAAAATAAAACAAACACGCACGACACGAAAGGAACATCTGGAGCAGGAGAAAGTGGTTATCGCTACGCGGTAACGTAATTAACTGTAGGGGCTTGCGTCTGCAGGGAAGAGCTTCCCCACAATCAAAAACCTCTCACAATAAGGAGGAATCTGACGAAGTCCGCTACAACGGTCGCATCCATCCAAACCTCCAAAACACGTTTCCATAAATCAACTTGGCATCTTCGGAGAGATGAACGGATAAACCCAAATAGCATCTGCCCCCAAATTCAGGCAAGACATTTGTCTTTCCCGGCTTTCGACGGTAAACAGTGTTTTCTCCTCACAAGGTCGAGAAGGCCTTGCAAGTGTCTTTACTTTAACGAGATTACGCCCTTCCGGGTTTTCATACGCTCGCCGGTAGTCGCGTTGTTTTTACTCACATCGCCCTTTCGGGTTTTCATCCATGCCTATTTTGCTTGTGGACCTATCGTTTTTTTAGAGACGGCGGGACTCTCGAGAATAGTTTCGCCGCTCACCACTTGAGTTGGAATCTTCGCTACCAAGACTTTGATTGCAATATGGATCTCAGGAGGTTGTATCGCCGTATCCGAGGAAATGCGCTAGTTCAGAGATGTTCCGGTCCAATGTTAGTTTAGGGACATCTCGGTCCATTTTTAGTTTAAGAACAACTCGGTACAGCGTTGCCAATTTTAGAGGCACTGTTTAGCTTAAGGACATTTCGGTCCGTCGTAGTTTAAGAACGTTTCGGTCCATTGTTGCCAACGTTTTCCCGAATACCACTTAGAGTTTTGACTTAGGAAGATAGCGAGCAGACACGAGCGTCGTCATCTATCATTAACCTAAGTCGTGACTTGTCAAGCGTAGTATTTCTTGAGAAATCGGTCGTTTATTGGCCAAAACGGTCTTTCGCCATGCATATCCATGAGCAATTAGGCCCTACCTTGACAGACTTTGTCTATGATATACGGGCCCTCATAGTTTGGCTCGAATTTCTCCCGTTTTGCATGGTTGGGGATTATGGGTATTTTGACAACTAGCACGAGTTCGTCTTGGCAAAATTTTCTTGGCCTGATTATTCTTTCGTATGAGTGCGTCATCCTTAATTTGTAAGCTTCCAGGTTTTGTTGCACCATGAGACGAGTTTCATCGAGGGCATCGAGCTCCTCAAGCCGAAGATGGGAATTTTTTTCATCCCTCAACTCGTACCGAACTGCCACTCGTAGAGAGGGTAGCTCTATTTCCAAGGGAAGTACCGCTTCCGTGTCGAATACTAATGTGTATGGCATTGTATTCGTGGCCATTTGAACGTGGTTCAATACGCCCAGAAAGCTTCATGCAGTCTCTCATGCCAGTCCTTTTTTATTTCTGGACACCGTTTTCTTTATGATCTTCGTCAAACACTTGTTGAAAGCCTCAGCTAGACCGTTAGCTCGGGGATTATAGACTGAAGAGTATCTCCAATCTATATTATACTGCTGTGCGAAGTAGCTGATCTTATGGCTTTTTTAGGCTGGCCCATTATCCGAGATAATCCGTCGTGGAGTGCCGAACTGATAGATGACATGTGTCCTGAAGAAATGGAGGATGTTCTTCATCTTCACTTCCTTTAGCGGTACAGCTTCTGCCCACTTAGAGAAGTAATCGATTATTGCCAAAATGAACCGATGTCCTTTGGATGACGCTGGTTCGATGGGGCCAATTATATCTGTTCCCCACATTTCGAACGGCCAACTAGACAGTGTTGGATGTAGCGGATTTGGATGCTGATGGATGAAGTCCCCTTGATTTAGCACGAGTGACACTGCTTCGCATATTCGAGGCAGTCTTGAATCATTGTGGGCCAATAGTAACCCATTCTCTTGATCTTTGGCCTGGCATGATGAAAATTGCAGATTCCATCGTGAGTTTGTTGGACGACTCTCCTTGCTTATTCTGGTCCTAAGCACCTTAGCCACAAACTGTCGAATGATCTCATGTATAGAATATCATTGACGAAGGCGAAAGACAGAGCCTTTTTTATAAGCTGATATCTGGACGATGCATTTTCAGGCGTTCTATGAGATTTTAAGTATGAAGACTTCTCTCCAATTCTTTGTCTTTTCTTCATCCTCTATTTGTAAGGTTGCTTGTTTGGTCGCTTCCTCTCCTCCAGATGAATCCGGAGATATTTCTGCTGACGTAAGAATCCGACAGCTTTGCACAATGATCCTTACGTCATCGAGGTTTTCGTCAGCCGGTTCTTTAGCGAGCTTGGCTAATGCATCTGCCTTTCTATTTTTCGCACGCGGTATGCTTTGCAGGATATAGGAGGGAATTTGAGTCAGCAATTGCTGCACTCTTTCACAATATTTACCAACTCTGGTTTACATGTCTGATAGTTGCCATTTACTTGGCTAACGGCCAGCTGGGAGTCTCCATATATTAGGAGGTTTTCGTTTCCCATGTCGACAGCGATCTCAAGACCCGCGATCAAAGCTTCGTACTCAGTCTTGTTGTTTGTTCTTGGCTCTATTAAGGAAAGGAAAAACGCATTATCCTCCTTTGCGAAGTTACGAATATATGGCCCACCCCGGCTTTGATTATGGGGTGTTTTGCTTTCGCTTCATCAAGGAAGATGCTCCATCGAAGTAAGGTTCCCATCGGGCATTATTTCCTCCTTTCTCCCTTTCGATTGCATTGAACGCGTGTTCATCTGACAATTCACAATTTAAGGGAGAGTCGGCTGGTATCGGATGCTCGGTGATTAATGTAGGATTTTAACGATCAAAAATAATTTACCGCAATCAAGAATGGCGTCGCTTTGCAGCACCGGTGAGTATGGGTCGGTCCACAGGGATGTGTAATTTTCCTTAGTGTTCTTACGAGCTGATTCCAATGGGTGTTTGGTCCTTTAATTGAATCTAAAAATTAAGTTGTACGATGGTTAAGAAACTTGCTAGGATTAGGTCTAAGGCGGAGTTTGGTAAGATTATATTTCACACCTCTTTCAATGCCTTCAATTTAATCTTTTAGGAGTTATAGCAATTATTAGTAAAGGGGGTTAGGATGATTGGGAAGAAACGAAGTTTCTTCCTCTAGATCCTTGTCCGTCCTTTCCTAATAATTGCTTTAACCTTCATAGAAGTCATGCATGTCTGGTCCTTTATACTACGGTTTCACCATTACCTCATGGGTAGAGTGCCGTTGGGAGCGGATCATGCATGCATGCATGAAGTTCTAATTTCTATATTTGATTGGGCACGAAAAAGATGAGAGATATTCATCTCTCAATCCCTCCCTTATTCCTAACCCTAACAAGCGAGGAAATTACTCGCTCATTAGGGGAATTGTTAAAAACATCATTTTATTGTATGTTTTTTTAGATCTAATAGATTACTTACCTACTGCAGTTTAAAAGATTCTACACTAGATTAAACTAAGGCAAAAGATTACTTTATCTAGGGCAAGAATTTAATTATAAGACTTAAGGCAGAAATTAACAGATAACTTACAGAAATGATGCTCTTAGATCTTCAAAAGAATCTGAATTTTTATTTCTTAAAAAAAGGCATCCCTAATACAATCTTTTGAATACATTTTTATAGGGAATAGGAAAATTAGGGTTACAATTGCTCGGACATGTGATATTACAGATATACTCCTGAAAAATCCCAACAAAAGCACCGACGCACCGCCACCAGCTTTCTGCGCCGACACGTGCAGTAGACGGCCGCGGAACCGTAGCATGGATGGGGGTAGGGCCGCAGTTCCGCGGCCCATTGGTAGGATCGTCTGATCATTTTTTGTGGGCTGCTTCTTGATGCTTTGGGCATTCTATTTCTCAAGTTCTTTTCTCCATTTGGCTTCTGGGTCTTCTCCAAATCTTTCAGTGAAACTTGTAGTGGTTTTTTAACTGTTCCCTTTGACATTTTGGACCATGCGTTGCCTTGTACAATTGTGAATTGTTTTTTGTCTAGGCTTGACTAGGATCTTTCTACTTGTTGGTCAAAAGTCCCTCTTTTGTATCATCTTTTGTCTTTTTCACTGTTTTCGCTCCAAGAACCTGTATCCTGTAATATATAGCAGACATGCGTCAAAAGCACCTGTTTAGCGTCAAAAGCACCTGTTTATTTATAAAACGAATAAGAATAGGGAATATAATAATGCAACATTATGGTATGAACAAATACCCCCAAACTTATTTTTTGTTCTTCCTCGAGCAAAACTTATTATTTTTATTCTCAACAAAAAGAACTTAACAGCACATTCGCAGGGAAACGCGATTGCACTGAGCTCCTGCAACAAGCCGTTAAACCTCTAGGTGTCCCTAGTAGGAGGAGTCTTGTCTCCTGAGGGTTTTCAGCGGATTATACCCACAAAATCCTATCAATTTGGCTTTTTCGACATTAATTCTCCAATTAGGTTTTCTAACACGGAATTCTATTATCATCGACTCGTAAATTATCCACCCATATTTTTCGCCCTTCCTCATCATTTAACTTAAGATTATATATATGTCCTATAGACTCACTCAGCTTTCGGCATTTTTTAAGTTTTCCTTTTAGGGTTCTATCTCCACTTAGGAATTTTTATCAACTCTACTAAAGATACAAGTTCTATTCTTCATTCATTTCTCTTATCTAAATTCTAATCATATATCCTCACGTATGTGTATAAATCACCCCTACATTTGGAAATTCAAATCGAGCAATCATACCCTTGTCCGTTGTCCAAAGCACTTATTAGTTGTTGAATTTTGAATTTTTGCTTACACATCCTTCATGCGACCGTTAATATTTCTTGAGGTACCAACGACCGATTACAAGATGCGTTTGCACTTTAAAGCGTACTTCCTAGTCTTGTAACAACTAAGGCTTTTAGCAGTGACTCCCAAACCAGTTGGTCTAAGACACTAGGTGATGAAGCACCCTCGCTAAATAGTTTTTTCTATTTTTGCAGCTTTAAGTAATCATAAAAACCAGTGCTCTTTTTTTTCACACTTGTATTTTTTTTCGTTTTCTTTGTACTAAAGACATTAGACAAGAGCATTTCAAGGTCTCATCTACTATTCCAAATTTCAAGGTGTGTGATTGTGCAATTTGTAGGGTATACATTTTCAGAATCTATACTTAAGGTAGGAATTATATTTCAAACTTATACTCTAATAAAAATCAATATTTTTCCTCTATTTCGACTTAGCCCAAGAAGTGAACCTAAAATTTGCCTATTTCTAAATAAACCATAAAGGCATATACTTTCTACCGTTAATCTTTAAAGAAGATTATTTTTAGGGTTTTTAATTTACTAAGTCTAAGATCTAGTTATTCGTAGCTAGTTAACCTATTTGTCAAACTCAAGTTAAATATGGCCAAAATTGAGTACATTAATTTTTATAATTTTTGAAATTTTTAAATTTTTTATGAGTTTTCAAATAAATATGCAAATGCAAAAATATACATATGAATGCGAAGGAAGAAGACGTACTGAGCATACCCACAAAGTTAAACTGGACAGTGTCCTCACTGTCATGCTGCACCAAGTGGGTCAAAATGTCGGCACTTCCCTATTTATTTATTTACAACTTTTTTATTTTTTTATTTTTTTTAATTGTTATATACAGAAAGGCCCCCCAAATTTCATTGAAACAGAGTTACACGTCATTGCCAAACTTTGCAAAGACCAAACGTCAACACCAACCAGTCGAAAAATTTATCTGTAAAGAGTATCGGTTGGTGGAAGAATAAGTTGTAACGATCCAAAAAGAATTGGGGAAGACAGAAATGGTGGTATGAAAAGTGTGGAGGTGAATAGATAGGAGGTGGTGATGAATCAAAACGAGAATGTGAATGATCAGCAATCAATGGAATATTGGTATTCTCGTAGCCTATTAAAAGAAATGGGGGTGGTTCAACTTCTAAATGAGGAGGTTGACTAACCACAATATCCCCAAGATATTTCTGTGGATCCTTTATTGACTTGGCATCATCCATCATATGCTTATGATATTTAATTATGAGGGAACTAATCTCCTCGATGTCCGCCATAGTCCAACCGAAAACTTGCCGCCTCTCTTGTAAGACCATTAAAATAGCGTTCTCTTGCTCGAAGGCTAGAGAGGCCGATATGATAATGGGAAAGGTCTCATTCTCACCTATGTAAGCATATTTAAGGTGAGACGGCAAGGGCATGAGTTCGAGTTTCGGAGGCGAAAGAATCATAAGTAAAATTGGGGAATCTACCTCGAACTCAAATGACTCCAGCACAGGTTCGAAATCACTGCAAACAACCGATTCGGATGGTTCAACAAACTCATCCAAAAATTCAAAAGACTCATATTCGGGCTGCGAGTCGTCATTATCCGAAAAAGTGAAACATTCATAATCAATATCGGTTGTGTCAACTGTGGTAGGCTCAAGGAGGGACGCACTAGTGACGTCAAAACTGTTCTCATCAAACAAAAATCTTTCAAGCTCGCAGTCCTCCTGCGTGATTTCGTGAATAGAGCAAACTTCTCGTGTACTAGTTTTAGGCACGGGGGGTAGACTTCCCAACTTGTAAATATTGAACTCACTAGACGTCTTCCCGAAGGATAGAGTCATGGAGCCATTGCGACAATTTATTACGGTATTGGAAGTGGCCAAAAATGGTTGACCGAGGATCACCGGAATTTGGTTCCATGGGTTAGCAACAGGTTGTTTGTCAATAATAATAAAATCAACGGGAAATATGAAATCCCCAACTTTGATCAACACATCCTCTAGCTCACCCCTAGGATGGGTGATTGATCGATCAGCCATTTGGAAAGTACAACGAGTAGGTTTCAACTCTCCAACCCCTAATTGTTCGTACACGGAGTAGGGAAGCAGGTTAACACTAGACCCAAGATCTAAAAGTGCTCTATTGATGTTCTTGTCCCCAATTGTTATCGAAATAGTAGGACAACCGGGGTCCTTGTGCTTTTGGGGTAAAGATTGGACAAGAGCATCGCTAACAGCACTAGCCACAAAAACTTTCTTTGGTACTTGTGACTTCCTCTTTTTAGTGCATAAGTCCTTTAAGATTTTTGCATATGAAGGAACTTGTTGGATCGCATCCAAAAGATGGATGTTTATGCTAACCTGATTGAACAACTCTACAATCTTCTCCATCTGTGGAGTTGGTTTATTGAATCTCAACCGATTTGGAAAAGGAACATTTTGAAAAGTTGTTGAGTCCAATTTTTGTGGATCAGATTGTTGAGTTGGAACGGAACCCCGTGTAAATGTGTTCGTGTTGTGAGAAGTGGGTCCGTTCGAGCTTGAAGAGGTAGAGCCGTGTGAAGGATGAAGAATAGGCTCTAACGAAGAAGAAGAAGAAGGTGAAGAAGAACCACCGGCAGGGGTGTCATGGTTAATACCCACATTGTTTTCCAACACTTTTCCCGATCTCAACGTGGTCACAACATTTACGTTATGATTCTGCTGTTGATATGCAGCATGTGCGTTACCGGGATTGGGCAGTGGTTGAGATGGGAGCTTTCCTTTTTCTTGCTCGCTCAATGCTGCATTGAGTTGTGCAATTTGTGCCTCAATAGATTTGATGCTTTGATCGTGTGAGGCACTGTTTTGCACCAATGATTGAATAGAAGTCTCTAATCTTGCAGTAGATTGTGTAGATTGCTTTAGGAATGCATCTAGACTTCTTTCGAGCGAGCTAACCTTGTCATTATTAGGCTGAACAAAATTGTTTGGTAGGTAAGAAGTGTTAGGCACAAAACTGTTCACCAGATTAGGGTAAGGTTGCTGTTGAAACGGTTGCTGTTGAAATTGAGTTTGTGGAGGTGCTTGTTGTTGTGGAGGAGGAGGCCTTTGAAAATTGTTATTTCCTTGGAATTGTTGATTTTGGTTCCAAGCGAAATTTGGGTGACTCCTCCAACCCGGATTGTATGTCGAAGAGTATGGATCGTTTCTCTGTCGTTGCTGGTAGACAGCATTGAGTTGATCATGTCCTTGAGTAGTTGCATTGTAAGGACACCCTTCGGTTAGGTGTGATGGATCCGAACAACAAGAACAAACAGTTTGTGGAGGCATAACAGGGGCAGGAGAAGGCGATGAGATTTTGGTCTCAATCGCTTCTAGCTTTTTCGTAAGAGCGGCCATCTTGGCCGTCATAACAATCGACATCTCTACTTGATGTATGCCTGCCCTAGATTGACCACTAGAAGAAGATGATGCGGTCTTGGTGCTCTCCCACTGAATTGTTTGTTCACTAGGGTCCTTAAGAAACTGCCACGCTTCCTCACTAGATTTGGAGAGAAAGTGACCTTGACAGATGGTTTCTAGCAACTGCTTCGTTGCCGAGTTCAATCCCTCGTATAATGTTTGGCAAAGTTGCCAACTTTCAATCCTATGATGAGGCCATTGAACGAGTATGTCTTTAAATCTCTCAAAACACTTCCAAAATGGTTCGGAAGGAAGCTGTGAAAATTGTATAATCTCATTACGGATTCTAGCAGTTTTGTGATGAGGATAGAAATTTTTAAGAAAAGCTTTCATAAACTCGTCCCAATTTCTAATGGAATGTGATACTGTGCTGTATAGCCACTTCTCGGCTAAGTCACATAAGGTGAAAGGTATGACCCTTAGCCATATAACGTCATCACTTAATTGGGTCGTTTTCATCATAGCGCAAACATTTTGGAATTTATTGATAAAAATATACGCATCTTCTGATTCCAAACCGTGAAATTTTGGCAGCATATTGATGAAATGTGGTTTTATTTCAAAATTGTCCCCATTTGCTGGTGGGGGTGAAAGACAGGTAGGTAAAGAAGTGCGGACAGGATAGAAGATATCCTGGAGCGCGACTCGTGCGGGCACTTCAACAGGCGGGTGATTCGGATTATTCGCACCTAACGGAGGTGGAATCATTCCTGTCGGTAAGGTATTGTTAGGATTGTATCCCGACATACCTTCGGAAGAAGAATTTGAAGGTTGAGGTACGAAAGTGGATGGAATTTCGACTTTGGTGTCGAAAGGGTCGTCGGTCGGTACCAAAGAAACACGGACTAATCGGGCGTTAGTGTCCTTAGTCCAAAGTGACATACACTAAAGGGGTAGTGTAGTCAGAAAAAAAAATGAAAGACAGAATGTGGAGATAAGAAAACGTCAATGAGAGGAAGTGGTGTAAGTGAGGTGAAAGTTTTCTTTAGCGACAAGTTGCAAGTTTTGAAAAGATTTTTTTTCTTTATGTGAGACTTTTTTGCAAAAAGATTTTTGAAAAGAGACTTGTGACACAAATGCGATCAACCACACATGCACAATCAGGCCTAGATCTAGGGTTACCTAGGTCAGCTAGACAGCTCCTAACTAGGGTTAAAAATAGGACATCAAACCGCCTCTTCACCGCCAATTGCGGCCAGGTAAGTGCCAGGTAAGTGGGAAGGAACCACAGTAGTGGGCCTAATTAATAACCACTATCCTTTGACACACTTGTCTAGACACCACATAGTCAGGTTAGGATAAACGGTCGATGTCTATAACTAGTCCTTTGTTCTATTAAGCTCGAAGTTCTTAGGGCTGAGTCTAGTATTTTTTAATTAATTATGGTTAATGCAAATGCATTAAGTGATTTCTGGGGTCCTGGGAAGGGTAATGAAATCCCTACCCAATATGAGTTTGGTCAATAGCCCCTTAAAGTCCGATTAAAATATGCAAAACAGTAAATTCAATTGCAATTAATTATTTTTAGCGCGGCGCAAAGAAACCTGCAGAAAATCTGTTATTGAGAAAGGGGAAGAAGATTTTTAGCGCAAAGAAATCCTGCAGAAAATTTCGCGAAAAGATATATGGAGGTTGGCAGAGAAAGGTATTAGAAAACAAACAGAGCTAATTTTGCGCAAAGAGGCCATGTAGCCACCGCGGTTCTGCGGTTTGGGGCGCTCCTGAGCCGCGGTTCCGCGGTCTTGTGGAAGGATCACTTCCCGAGAAAATTTCTCCTATTCTGCTGTGGACTCCTCCCTCTGTTTTGATGTACCCTTTTCTGTTTCGCCTTCTGTAAATTTCCAGATCCAAGATTCTTCGTTGTTCCTGCAAGATTCTAACGATAACCCTTCAAACAATAAAAAAAATTGATAAAATTTTTTGTACTTTCTATATTTTCATATTTTTATGATTTTTAAAATTTATATCAACCCGAAATTACACAAAGGAAATTTTTACGCCATCCCCGGCAACAGCGCCATTTGATTAATGTAGGATTTTAACGATCAAAAATAATTTACTGCAATCAAAAACGGCGTCGCTTTGCAGCTAGTCGGTGAGTACGGGTCGGTCCACAGGGATGTGTAATTTTCCTAAGTGTTCTTACGAGCTGATTCCAATGGGTATTTGGTCCATTAATTGAATCTAAAAACTAAGTTGTACAATGGTTAAGAAACTTGCTAGGATTAGGTCTAAGGTGGAGTTTGGTAAGATTATATTTCACACCTCTTTCAATGCCCTCAATTTAATCTTTTAGGAGTTATAGCAATTATTAGTAAAGGGGATTAGGATGATTGGGAAGAAACGAAGTTTCTTCCACTGGATCCTTGTCCGTCCTTTCCTAATAATTTCTTTAACCTTCATGGAAGTCATGCATGTCCGGTCCTTTATACTACGGTTTTACCGTTACCTCGTGGGTAGGGTACCGTAGGAAGCGGATTATGCATGCATGCATGAAGTTCTAATTTCTATATTTGATTGGGCACGAAAAAGATGAGAGATATTCATTTCTCAATCCCTCCCTTATTACTAACCCTAACAAGCGAGGAATTACTCGCTTATTAGGGGAATTGTTAAAAAGATCTTTTATTGTATGTATTTTTTAGATCTAATAGATTGCTTACCTACTGCAGTTTAAAAGATTCTACACTAGATTAAACTAAGGCAAAAGATTACTTTTTCTAGGGCAAGAATTTAATTATAAGACTTAAGGCAGAAATTAAAAGATGAACTTACAGAAATGATGCTCTTAGATCTTCAAAAGAATCTGAATTTTTATTTCTTGAAAAGAGACATCCCTAATACAATCTTTTGAATACATTTTTATAGGGAATAGGAAAATTAGGGTTACAATTTCTCGCACATATGATATTACAGATATACCCCCGAAAAATCTCAACAAAAGCACCGACGTACCGCCACCAGCTTTCTGCACCGACACGTGCAGTAAACGGCCGGGGAACCACAGCATGGGTTGGGGTAGGGCCGTGGTTCCACGGCCCATTGGTAGGATCGTCTGATCATTTTTTGTGGGCTTCTTCTTGATGCTTTGGGCTTTCTATTTCTCTAGTTCTTTTCACCATTTGGTTTCTGGGTCTTCTCCAGATCTTTCAGTGAAACTTGTAGTGGTCTTTTAACTGTTCCCTTTGACATTTTGGACCATGCGTTGCCTTATACAATTGTGAATTATTCTTCGTCTAGGCTTGACTAGGATCCTTCTACTTGTTGGTCGGAAGTCCCTCTTTTATATCATCTTTTGTCTTTTTCACTGTTTTCGCTCCAAGAACCTGTATCCTGTAATATGTAGCAGACATGCGTCAAAAGCACCTATTTATTTATAAAACGAATAAGAATAGGGAATATAATAATGCAACATTATGGTATGAACACTCTTCGAGAAATTCGATGATGGCCTGGCCTTTCATTGCCTTGAGGGTTCGATACGTTATCGAGAACTCCATCAAGAGGAAGGCCTATTTGGCAAGCCTTCCTGTTAGTATGGCTCTTGACATCAAATATTTGAGAGGATCTACTTTTGATATGAGATGGACCTTATGTGCCAAGTCATAATGTCAAAGCTTCGTTATCGCGAAGATCAATGCCAGGAAATGCTTTTCAATGAGGGAGTAGTTGTTTTCTGTCCCCAGAAGAACTCGACTCAAATAGTAGAGAGCTATCTCCTTCCCCTGGTCGTTCTTTTGTGCCCAAAGCGCACCTAAATAACCTTCAAGGAATGTTGTGTAAAGGATGAGAGGCTTTTCCTTGACCGGAGCGGTTAGTACGGGAGGATTCTGCAGGTATTGCTTGATTTCATCTAGTGCACTTTGGCATTTACGATCCCAGACGAACGGGGTCCCCTTCTTCATTAAATGGCTGTAAGGGCGGCATTTTCGGGAGAGGTTAGCTATGAACCGCCGGATATATGCGAGCTTTCCTTAGAGAGACCGCAGTTGTTTAAGAGTTCTTGGCATAGGCATTTCCATGATCGCCTTGATCTTTGATGGGTCTATTTCGATGCCTCGGTGTCGTATGATGAATCCTAGGAATTTTCCTGAGGAGACTCCAAACATGCATTTCAGAGGATTCATCTTCAGATTGTATTTTCGGGGACGCTGGAACACTATGTTCAAATTCTCCCAGTATTCCTCGTACGATTTGCTTTTCACCATAAGGTCGTTAATATAGCATTCGACAATCTCATGTATGAGGTCATCGAAGATCTTCGTCATGGCCCTCTGATAGGTAGCGCCTGTGTTCTTCAGACCGAAGGGTATCACCTTATAGCAGAATTTGCCCAGCGGAGTCCGGAAGGTGGTGTACTTTTGGTCTTTAGGATGCATTTTTATTTGGTTGTACCCTGAAGATCCATCCATGAAAGAGAATACCTCATAGGTAGACATGTTGTCGATCATCAGCTCGGTAACGGGCACTGGGAAGTCATCCTTCGGGTAAGCTTTGTTGATGTCCCAAAAGTCCACGCAGATGCGCACCATCCCATTTTTATTTATCATCGAAACAATGTTGGCGATCCAATCAGGATATTTAACTTCTTGGATGAAGCCGTAGTCAATTAGTTTCTTGACTTTGGCGTTGACAATCATCTTAAGTTCGAGCCGCATTCTTCTTAGCGCTTGCTTGAATGGCTTTATGTCCGGCGATATAGCCAGTTTATTTACTGCTATTTCTGGATTTAGTCCCGACATCTCAGAATAGTTCCACATGAAGAAGTCTTTATATTGCATAAGCACGTCCTTTAGTGTAGCCACCTGCTTTTCAGATAGCAGCTCACTGACGAACGTGGGCCTCGGCTCATTTTCCGTCCCCAAGTCGATTTTCCTCAGGTTGTCCGCCATAGTATGTATCCCATCTTCCAGCTCTTTTGGCGCCGATGAAAACTCTAAGATCACCTCATCCTCATCCTCATTTTCGAAGCACCGGAAGAAGTAATCCATATTCTTGTGCTCCCCCTCCATTGATAGTGTTATCACGTGGCAGGTACGAGCTCGTTTCCAAGCTCGATGTTGATCTGGACTTACCCTCGCAATATAGGTTGATTTTGGCTCATGCTTTCATTGTGGGGTCATCCTCCAACTGTAGGATAAAGCGAACCTGCCTTTTTGATACTGGTTTTCGACCTAATCTTTGAAGGTGAAGTAGTCTTCAAGAGGATGTCCTATTGCTCAGTGGTAGGAGCAATAATCCGGATGATGGACCTCATTTATTTGTTCGAGGGTGCCAAGACTCCGGGAGAATCATCATTTGATGCTTCATGACAAGGTTGAATGTTTTCCTTGCTTTGTCTTGAGGGAAAGAGTATCCCGATCCATCTTCTTCATAAATGATGAATTCCAGCTGACATTTTCTCGATCGTGCAGATTCTTGGACCTGCTTTGCTATTTTCGAACGTCATTCTCGTTCTTTACCTTGTTTCTGCCTCTGCGTCGGGTCTTTCCGTTATCATGAGAATGCACAGAGGGCTGAGGGTGAAGGACATCGTAACCTTCTCTTCCCGCAGATAGCTGAGGGAGACACTGCGTCCTGGCCTTTTCGTAGATAGCCATTTCGCGACTGTGGTTATCCCGAACCTTTTGACCGGCTTCTCTTATTAGCTTTTCAACTTGTTCTTCGAATGATAGACTTGGCATTCTTACGACGGGATCTCACTCTGGTTCATTGTTATGACCATTTGGAAAAACGTTCCCTTCTTTACCAAGGCCATTTATGACGCGGCAAATATAGAATCGCTCCCGTTTGTTTGATCGAACGTATCCGAGCCCAATCGTCTCTATTCTCACATTGGGCATCTTTCGTTGAGTTCCGGGGACATCCCAAATCTTGTTGTAAAACTGAGCTTGTCGAGCAGTTTGTTTGAAAGTTACACCTTGGCATTTTAATAAACATTTCAATCCCTCTGTGTAATATCTGGGCAGACGGATTAGTTGAAGCGTGCCAAGCACAAAATCGGCACCATGCCAGACTTCTATTTCCACTTTAGTCTCCGTAGATTGGTATAAGAGGATCGCCTTTTCACCTCTTCGATTAGGAAGGACGTAGAAAGTCTGCAGATCTTGCATGCCGTATGTATTGAGTGCATCAAGTTCCCTATAATGCCGTTGCAATACCATGGTAACCTATAAACTCTGATCGGTTCTAGTGAAGCTTTGCACCAATAGGCGGATGGAGAACACAGCGTTGGCCTCGTCCTTAGAGTCACTACCAAAGACCAAAATAGGAGTAGATGGTCCGGGCCTGTTTCTTTGGGGTTTCCCCGAGTAGACTATTTCTTCATTTTCCTCGGTATCACTCCTAAAGATCGGGATAATGGCGACGGCTTTTTGTTTATTCTTCGGCTTATGACATCTTTCCGTGTCTGTGAAGTCCGATAGGAAGAACTTGGTGTATTCATACATTCGGAATTCGTTTATAGAGAATGGATTTAGCTCCCCTGTAATTGTGTACTCGAGGCTGGCTTTGAAATACTTCATACACTGATGTTGTGTAGAAGGAATGACATTGTACTCGTGTAACCAATGCCTGTCTAGCAGAGCGTTGTAGCAAGCCTTGGCATCGACAACATGTAATTTGATGTCAGTGGCTAGCAGCCCAAAGCGTAATGTCAATATTATGGACCCAAGCGTCCATGATGACTGTGAGTCGAACCCGGAGATAGTAATTTTTTCTCGAGCCAGGAGCTGAATGTTCATGAAAATCTTCTTTAGCACCCTCACGTTAATAAGTTTGACGGAAGACCTGTTGTCGACCAGAATTTTTCCTATCTTGATGTCATGGCAAAACCCGATGACATATAAAGGACGGTTATGATCACAGGTTCCAAGGAAGAGATCCTCATCGCTGAATGTGATGTCAGCTGTTTGAATCTCTTCCAGCTTGTCCTTCATCTTTTCATCTGCAAGGAAAGCTTGGAACTGATCGGGCTCTTGTAACGCCCTGATGAGAGAATTTCTTGCTTCTTTGGATAGGAGGAGAGCATCCAGTATGCTCAGTTGCGAAGGTATGTTCCTCAAATGTGCCAGGATGTTATAATCCACCTTGTTTTTCTTAGGCGGGTCCTTGGCTGCGAATTCTTTGACGGCTCCATCATCGAGGGCAATTTCCTCAGGAACTTTTTCCTTCACTTTGTCTCTTTTGCTCGAACCTTTATTTGAAGGTCTGAGGTTCTTCTCAGGCAGCATGCGGTTACGCAGCTGAATGTTCTCGCAGGTCTTCTCCTCCTCTTCTTTTTCGGATGTGGAGTCTTTGAAGAGAGGGCCGATGGTTATTTCTTCCTCAAAATCGCTCCCGAATGTAAGAACTTTGGATTTTCCTTCTTTCAAACTGGTATCAACCATATTATAGTTGCCAGTCGTTTTCTCACGTGCACTTGTCGAACTTCTTTGCTGTCGGCGAGCTTCACTCTTCAACCTTTTGAAGTGTTATCGATGGGCAACGTATCATTTCCACCACTTCTGGAAAGCACTGAACTCTCGGTGGGGTGTGTTACCCTCCGATGATATAGGCAGTAATTCGGACGTGAAACCTCTCTGTTGAGGTATGTGGCCCCGGAAGTGTTTCCCTTAAGAGGTGGCAGCTTCATTCCCATTGATAGGGCTTTAGCGAACCGTTTCTCCGTCTTAATCTTGCTTTTGTTTGCTGCAGGTGTGCTTCGGTCTGGTTGGAATACTTTACGACTCTTCTTTGCCGCGGATTCTTTTTCCTGACGCTGACGCTTAGCCTTTTCATATATGGTTGTTTCACGTTCTCGGTCAGCTTTACTTTTTCTAAAGGCTTCGTTTAAAAGCCTATCGATTAGTTCGTCCGACGGTTCCAGGGATTCTGGTGCCGGTCCTATCCCCAGTTCCTCTGCATTGCTTTCTGACACTAAGGGAACTGCTTCGCCATTTGGCGACGAATGAGAGACCAAGTGGCAGCTTACTACATAATCCTCGGTTTCTTCTGACGAGTTATTTCCCTCATCATCGTCACTATCTACGTTCTTAAGGATATGGTTGAGAAACTCTTCGAAAGTGACCGAGGTTCGCGCCTTCTGGTTGTACACTTCCAGCGCGTCGATGTACCTCTGCAGGTCAGTGCACTTGTCGTCATACTCGGCAGGCTGCACAGGTTTCTTGGTCTTCTTCTTTTTCTTCGAAGACTTTGAAGGCTTGACCTGGGGGTTTTTCCCATCATCAACATTTTTCGGTATTGGACGCGGTTTCAGCATCCCCTCAATAATCTCGGGTTCCAGCGGGCTTTTCCATTTGATTGCCAGACATGCTTGAAGATCTTTCAGCATTCTTTTAGTTTTAGCTGAAAGAACAACTTCCCACGTTGCTTCTTCCACAAACGAGCATGATGCCCGCGGCGTGTCCACCTTTTTAGGAGCATGCTTCTGTGGAAGGTTCACCCTCCAGTTTTCAGACAGCGCAAACTTCCCTTGTTGGTACTGGTTTTCGACCTAGTTTTTGAAGACGTAGCAAGCCTCAATTAGGTGGCCCACTACACTATGGTAGGAGCAGTAGTTGGGATTGTTGATGTCACCAGGCTATAGTTGACGTCACCAGGCTGTAGTGGACGTCTCGGATCCGGCAAATTGATGAGTCTGTTGTGCACTGTCGGTTCGAACACTCTCATCATTTTATTATGGGGAAACGAATAAGGACGTCCTATGTTCTCTTCGAGGGATTAGCGTGGATGCGCGTTGCTTTGGTGAGCAACCGGTTTCAGGCCACTCAGTTGTTGTTGAGAGTTAGCAACGAACGCCGCTTTCCCTTTACCCTTTGCATTCTGAGGGTCCATCTTTGAAAAGGGAGGCCCGTGGCCTATCTGGTCCATTTGGGCCAACTTGTCGATCGAAACCTGGAAAGTGGTCGGTTTAAAGAACGTCATGAACTGGAACACAGTCGCTTGAGGATCGAGAGTCCTTATGAACATGCCCACGGCAGGAGCCTCTTCGATGCGTTGTTCGTATTTTGACCATAGGTTCCACCACAGGACCACATATTAGACCCAGGTTTTTCCTGGCTTCACCCTGGCATTGATTAATGCCGTGATCGGGGTGCGCTCGCTTGCTCTTGCGAACCGCTGTGTGAATAGTAGCTCCATTTTTGTAAATGTTTTGACAGAGTTATTAGGGAGCTCCGAGTACCATTCAAATGCCGTCTCCGACAAGCTATGATCAGTCGAAAATATTGCATTTTTAACACGTCAATTTCCCTACTATTTGCAATCATCTAATGGTGTTCGGTATGAATATAGCACATATTAGCAAATTAACTGTAAAATACCAAATAACATGTGTTATATATTATAACAGGCATTTTGAGGGAAATTTAGTGTTTATCATTGCATGCATCATCTGTGTATATCGCAACACTTGTCTCGAGAATCTGTGCAGGAAATTCCAGGTAAAAAAACCAAAACTGTGAAATGTGCTGATATAAATACGTTACATCTTTGATCTGAGATCTGGCAGAAATCAAGAAAGAATAAAAAGATTCCAAGCATCTCAGAAAGTGCCAAAAACCCAAAACAGAGCAGCCCAGAAGTTTCAAGCACAGAGGCTTCCAAAGAGCCGCGGATCCGTGGCCATAGGGCCCTATTGGCGGCGGATCAGCGGCCATATGGTGACATCAGCAATGCAAATTTTCCCACGTGCTTTCTCATAACGGCCAATGCTTCCAGAAGACTCCAAATGACCATGTGGCTTCATCAAGAAGGCTCGGCCTAACAACCTTACCTAAGAATATTCCTCATTCTAGAATATTCCCTCCAACAAACTTCTTCTAGAAGCCACTCTCTAACATCCTTTTTGGAGGGAAATTTGAATTTGAATTCTAGATCTAGGGTTGAGGTGATTATAAAATGAGATCTAGATCTAAGGTTTTGGGGGTTGTTTATTTAGTGAGCTAGTTAGTTAGTGGTTTATTTTGGAGGGAAAAATTATAGTTCCAAATCAAATTTCAAATCAAATTGAGTGACACACTTTGATTGAGATCAAGATCTATCGAGTACAATTCAAGCAAGAAGCCATCAACCTTTTACAGGCGACGCCGATCTTCAACCGAGCAAGTGATCCAAGACGATCCGCGACTCACGGAAACGATGCGGAGCTAAATTCGACGATCGAGTTCTTTCCTCTTGTAGTTCTTGAGCGAATTATAACAAAATTGTTGATTAATAAAAGGTGAAATTTCTTTATCTTGCTTATCTCTATATTTGAGCATTATGATTAGTTTTCAATTCTTGATTGATTTCTTGGTTATGATGCTTGAGTAAAAACTCCGCTCGTGGAGGAATCGAGAGAACAGATAGATGATGATGATTACAATCTTGAAACGATTCTTTAGTCCTATGAGTTTTGTAAACTCTAGAAAATTGAATCATCGACAACCTAGTTTTGAGCGAGATACTTTATTAAATGTTTTCGCTCTTAATTAGAGATCAACGATCGGTGATTGAATTTCTTAGAGGGTAGTTTGTGAATGATAATCAACGAAAGGACAAAGTATAGATGATGAAACCTTAGTTTCCGCAAGAGATCCCTAATCCTCGTTGATCATCATCGATCTAGAAACAAATCATTAATGGATAAGAATACATAATCATAAATCTTCATCACTTCTATAGATTTCATCGATTCCTACGAGCCTCATTTCAAATCCTGATAGCTTATTAGATTTGGACATCTTTGAGAATTTTATTGATTCTTGATCTTTAGATCTAGTTCTTACTAATTTTTGAAACTAAATCTCAAAATTCTCAAATTTATTTTCTTGCAATTTTCTTTTATCTTTTCATTTCAACTAATCTAAAACGAAAGCGAGCAAAACACACATCTCAGTGGACGATCCGCACTCATTAATGCGCTACATCGACACCGTTAATTGATTGCGGTATAAATTTCTGTGATGGTGATCTTTACACATTTTCAAAACACGACATCGAAATTAATGATCAATTAAATTGCGTTGTTGCCGGGGACATGTGCTATTTTGTTCGTTTTTGTTATTTGAGTTAAAAAATTATTATTCCATCCAATTTTAATTCAAGATTCGCATCGTGTGCTTAACTTTAGCTTTTGAATTTTGCGAGCTAATCTGGAATCATTGTACTGAGGAAATCAAGATTCAGAGGAGTTTTACAGAATACAGAGAAGTACGGGGACCTACAGGAAAATTTATAAACCTTAGTTCACCCATAGCACCGCGGATCCACACCCTTAGAGACGTTTTTGCGGTGGAACCGCCGCCATTTAGGGTTTACATCATGTCAAAATTCTCAGGTCTGCTCTTTGTGTTCCCCTCTTCTCTCTGATCTTGTCCAATAATCAATTTCTTGCTGGATTCTTTGCAAAATTCAGCGCCGCTAAAAAAATAAATTTGTTGAGATTCTTGAAATTGGTTGTGTGCATATTTTTAATACGGAAATTAAGGGGCAAAGACCAAATTCAGATTAAGCGGGGAGTTCATTACTCTTCCTAAGCCTCGGAAATCACAAACTTGCATCCGCATCACCCTCATTAATTAAAAAATATCTAGACATGACCCTAAGAACCGTCGCGCTCACTTAGGACAGAAGGAGGTCGTGGGTAATCTATTGCTTATCCGCGTTTCTTTTGTGGTATCTAAGGCAAGTGTGTCTAAGGCAAGTGGTTACTTAATTAGGCCCACTACTTACGTAATGGAGAACCTCCCAGTTACCTGGCACTTACCTGGCCACAGGAGGGGCAAAGAGGCAGTAGAGAATTGATCCTGCGACTTGTCTTCTGGAAGTCTAGGAGCGGTCTAGAGACTTGACCTAGGTGACCATTAGATATAGGGTTGATTGTGCATGTTTGTGAGAATTTTCAAAAATCCATTTCTTTCTCAAAACAAACCAATTATTTCCCCCTCCCCCTCTTTTTACCTTTTTACCCTTTTCCCCTCTTCTCTTCTTATAATGGGTACCCGAACAGAAAAACTCTTGCCGAGCTTTGTTGTCCACAACCAAATATTAAATATTTTTGTAATCCCTTCGGTATATCGTCCGGCTCTTCCATGTCCTTAAAAGATCATATAGAACAAGCGGGAAAAACAGTTGGCCACCTCAGTCTAGGTCCTATCAACCGTATCCCAATTCCACATCCGTTCCAGTTGATACTCCGAGTGAGGAAGCCCCTAGACGAATGTCCATTGCTGAGCATATAGCTAGGGCTAGAAGCCAAAGTTTCAATCCGAACCAATATCGACCGTACCCTAATTCTACACCTATTTCTGTTGATACTCCGAGTGAGGATGCCCCGAGACGAATTTCAATTGCTGAGCATACAGCTAGGGCTAGAGGCTAAAGTTTCAACCCGGACCAATATCAACCATTTCCTCCACTTTCCAAAAAGAATTTGATAGGCGGTTTGTAGCATGTATGATATCCAATAACCAACCGACGAACCAATATCAAAATTCTTCTTATCACAACATTGACCCGACTCCTACTCAATTTTCACAACCATTCTGTTCCTATCAATCAAATCCGACTTTTCCACCTTCTCTAAACGGTCCTTCTAATCACTCATTTAAGAGTTTTAACTGTCCACCAGAATTTCAATCTTATCCTGAAACTCCTTATCGACCCAAGTCTTGTCTTGAGCAGTCATTAGAAAAATATATGGAATTGACGAACTAATTTAGGAAGGTAACAACAGAGTGGACGCAAGCAAATAATTTCAAACCGGCCCAAAATTTTTCAGTATATAATTCGGGTATTGGACAAAATGAGAATTTGGGTAGTATGAGAGAGCTGTACACCTTTCCCAATCAAACATTCCCTTTCCAAACTGAAATCCACAACTCCAGTTTCACAGATTCATCGAGTGCACCAAAGAATTCATCAATTGACGATAGAATGTATGACAAGTTGTGTAATAATGCAATGCTTGATTTACCCAACTGCGAAGGGTCCATTTCAAGTGAAACCATGCCAAATCCTTGTGATCTCTACACTTCCACTCTTGAACCAAAACTGATTGAAAACCATTCTTTGAATGAGGTGTTTAAGAATTTTAGCCTTCACTTGAATGAGGTGATTGACATTGGGGATATATTGATTGATGAACCCGAAATTTTGGATGAGTTTGTCCCACCAATTTATCAGATCCTTTAACTTCCTTGTGGTCATCATCTTGAGCCTTTAATCCTTCCCGAACCCCAAATACGTCTTGAAGTTGTTGATATTTGTATACCCAAGGATCAGACCGAAACTCAGCCTTCATCTCCCACATCTGCTTTAGCGACACTCGACATATCGATACGTTCACCCATTTTATCTTCCACTCTTTCTGGTTCTTCTTCTGTCCCTGAAATGATAGTGAGTGTTGATGAATCACAATCCGACAGTGCAAGTTCGACAATCTTAGAAAGCCAACTTGATTTGGATATTTTTGAAAATGAGGTAGATAAGTTTTTCAACTCCACATATTTTGACAAATCAAGTATGGTAAAATCTGGCACAAAACTTTTTGACAGCAAAATGTTCGATCACACCATTGATAAAAGGTTTGAAAATTTTTTGCTAACGAACTTGAATTTTTAAAGAATACGGATTTTTTGATTAATCAACCTCAAACTATAAAAGTTGAATCGCCACCATTCTTTCTTCCTAATCATTAACATTCATCCTCATTCTTTCTTTTCTCTACTTTAAAATTCAAACCCTTTCCAGACCACCTCTTATCCCTTCCTCACTTTTTCTTGACTCGATACAACACATTCTTGCACCAACCAATACACTTTACTGATAAATTTTTTGAATGGTTGGTATTAACTTTTGGTCTTTGTAAAGTCTTACTTTGACTAAATAACTCACCCCCTCTTAAAATGCTTCGTATTGTCTAACTCATGTTTAAGGGGGGTGTATTTTTGGCTCTTGAAATACTTGTTGTCCTCAATATTGAGAGCCAAAAATAAGTTTAGGGGAGGATTTTCACTTTAATATATTTTTCCCCCGTTAATAAATGTCTTCCTAAGCTTACAGGTTTTTTGAGGTTTAGCAGATAGCAACCGCAAGGACACTGTTGAAAACAAGTTTGGGGGAAGTCTGTGCTTATTTTCTCATCATTTGCATCATACTTCGCATTAGCAAAAAACATATCATAAAAATTTAAAAACTTATAAAAATTTAAAAACATATAAAAATTTTAAAAATTTCAATAAAAAAATAAATATTTTTGTACATAAATAAGATAATAAAAGATTAGATAGTGAAAAATTACATCCAAATGATTGGAAAATTTTAAGAAAACCAAGAAAATTAGAAGTTTTCTTAAACGAAACTAGTAATAAGTAGTTATGTGCCGTTGTCACAAGGGTTAGTAAGATGAAAGAAGTCACTAATCTGAGGATAAAAATAAGTCTGAAAATTAATTCCTATTCTGGAAGCCAAACATTTGAACGTTGATACCCTACTATTCGCACTTACACACGTCTTGAAACTCGGGATAGTAGAGGATACCTTGAAATGCTCTTGTCTAAAAGCCAAAGTATGAACGGAATAAAAAATAAAAAAATGAATAAAATATAAATGGTGAAGAAAAAATGAACACTGGTTTTGTTATCGCCAAGGCAGCAATAAAAAAATATCGAGGGTGCTTCATCACATAGTGCCTTAGACAAACTGGTCTGGGAGTCACTGCTAAGCCTTAGGTGGTGCAAGACGAGGAAAATACACCTAATAAGCAAGCACATGAGTAATCGGTCGATTAGTACCTCAAGAAGTATTAACGGTCGTATGAAAATGTGCGAGCACATCTAAATATTCATAAATTAAAAAGTACTGAGGCAGATGGACAAGAGTATGATAGCTTGAATTGAATTCTCCGGGTGTAGGGATGTTCTTTACACACACGTAGGGTTATATGCTCGATGTTTGGAAGAAAGATAGGAATGAAGAATAAGAAGATGTTTTATTGAGAGATGATGTGATTTCTAATATCTTTTCATGACTATTAAAATAGGGCTCATGACAACCGAAAAGCTAATGTAGTTGGAAACTCTGATTTTCAAAGTCTTTCTTTTACAATTCTGATGTTTATATGTAACTTTCACGGTCTTCCTTTTATTATGGGATTTTGTGGGTGCAATCCGATGAAAACCCTCAGGAGACAACACTCCTCCTACTAGGGACACCTAGAGGTTTAAAAGCTTATTGCACGTGCTCAGTGCAATCGTGTTGCCTACAAAAATGTACTAGTTAGTTTTTCTTTTTCTTATATTTTCTCCTTCTCTTTTTAATAAAAATGTTCGCTCGAGATGACCGAAAATAAGTTTGGGGTAATTTGATCAGTCAAAAATATTGCATTTTTAACACGTCAATTTCCCTACTATTTGCAATCATCTAAAGGTGTTCGGTATGAATATAGCACATATTAGCAAATTAACTGTAAAATACCAAATAACATGTGTTATATATTATAACCGGCATTTTGAGAGAAATTTAGTGTTTATCATTGCATTCATCATCTGTGTATATCGCAACACTTGTCTCGAGAATCTGTATAGGAAATTCCAAGTAAAAGAGCCAAAACTGTGAAAAGTACTGATATAAATACATCAAGTCTTTCACCTGAGATCTGGCAGAAATCAAGAAAGAATAAAAAGAATCCAAGTATCCCAGAAAGTGCCAAAAACTCAAAACAGAACAGCCCAGAAGTTTCAAGCACAGAAGCTTCCAATGCGCCGCGGATCCGCGGCCATAGGGCCCTATTGGCGGCGGATCCGCAGCCATATGGTGACATCAGAAATGCAAATTTTCCCACGTGCTTTTTCGTAACGGCCAATGCTTCCAGAAGACTCCAGATGACCACGTGGCTTTATCCAGAAGGCTCGGCCTAACAACCTTACCCAAGAATATTCCTCATTCTAGAATATTCCTTCCAACAAACTTCTTCTAGAAGCCTCTCTCTAACAATCTTTTTGGAGGGAAATTTGAATTTGAATTCTAGATCTAGGGTTGAGGTGATTATAAAATGAGATCTAGATCTAGGGTTTTGGGGGTTGTTCATTTAGTGAGCTAGTTAGTTAGTGGTTCATTTTGGAGGGAAAAATTGTAGATCCAAATCAAATTTCAAATCAAATTGAGTGACACACTTTGATTGAGATCAAGATCTATCGAGTACAATTCAAGCAAGAAGCTATTAAAATTTTAGATGCGACGCCGATCTTCAACCGAGCAAGTGATCCAAGACGATCCGTGACTCACGGAGACGATGCAGAGCTAAATTCGACGATCGAGTTCTTTCCTCTTGTAGTTCTTGAGCGAATTATAAAAAAATTGTTGATTAATAAAAGGTGAAATTTCTTTATCTTGCTTATCTCTATATTTGAGCATTATGATTAGTTTTCAATTCTTGATTGATTTCGTGGTTATAATGCTTGAGTAAAAACTCCACTCGTGGAGGAATCGAAAGAATAGATAGATGGTAATGATTACAATCTTGAAACGATTCTTAAGTCCTATGAGTTTTTTAAACTCTAGAAAATTGAATCATCGAAAACCTAGTTTTGAGCGAGATGCTTTATTGAATGTTTTCTCTCTTAATTAGAGATCAACGATCGGTGATTGTATTTCCTAGAGCTTAGTTTGTGAATGATAATCAATGAAAGGACAAGGGATAGATGATGAAACCTTAGTTTCCGCAAGAGATCCCTAATCCTTGTTGATTATCATCGATCTAGCAACAAATCATCAATGGATAAGAATACGTAATCACAAGTTTTCATCACTTCTATAGATTCGATCGATTCCTACGAGCCTCATTTCAAATCTTGATAGCTCATTAGATTTGGACATCTTTGAGAATTTTATTGATTCTTGATCTTTAGATCTAGTTCTTACTAATTTTTGAAACTAAATCTCAAAATTCTTGAATCTATTTTCTTGCAATTTTTCTTTTATCTTTTCATTTCGACTCATCTAAAACGAAAACGAGCAAAACACACATCTCAGTGGACGATCCACACTCATTAACGCGCTACATCGACACCGTTAATTGATTGCGGTATAAATTTCTTTGATTGTGATCTTTACACATTTTCAAAACACGACACACAAAGAATCGAATCAATCAAGCTGCCAACGAACTGACGAAGCAGCAGTTTGTCGTTGCCTCCAGTATTACCACATAAAGCTCTGAATTGAGCAACGTGCTACTGTGGATTTCCCGTCCCCTTTTACACGTAAAACTTGGGAATAGTATATCCCAACGGATATTTGATTTGATCGTACTAGCCTGGATAGGGTCGCCCAGTTCTGAAGACCTGACCAGCCGATTCACTTGCTTGATGAGCTCATATTTGCTGAGCTATGTAATCATCAAGGGCAGCTTTGGAGATCGTCTCCTCCTTGTCTGTTGACAAAGCTGGAAATGGTTTTGATGTTTCACCTCTATCGGCTTCGATGATTATCGGCGGGTCTTCAGCTGGAGGTTCCGACTGGATTATCATTCCAACCATGTCTTGGAATACGAGCACCATCTTCTTTATATTAGCAGCCTGTTCCGCGGCCTCCTTATCCTACTTTTCGAGCGCTCTTCGCAGGAACTCGGTGTCGGTCTCCTATTCCTGGCACTGTTCAGATGTCGATTCCGGGCTTTCTTTCTGCCCGGTGAGTGCTGACATTTTGATCAGCATCTCCTGGAGATTTCGTCACCGACCGAGTGAGTGGTCTGAGACCTACGGAAGCACGGCTTTCCTTTTTTCCGGAAGCCATGTAGACTATGTACATGATCATTCCCCCAGACTTTGGGCGTTTTGGGTCCAACGCCTTTGGAATTTGTCGCAGGCATCGGGACCTTCTCCGTCCTTCTCCTTTTGTGGGAAGTCAAAGTTGAGGGGGCTGTTGTAGTAGACGCCCATGTGGACGAGGCCTTCCGTGGTATGGCAGAGGGATGGTCTTCCTCTTGCCGAGCCTTCCTTTTCTCCAATCGGCAATGGTAGTCTTTGTTGATCACAGAATCCTGGACTTTCCGCCAGACTCTGTGGATTTTGGAGGACAGCCGCAGAGGGGGCTGCTCCGGCTTTGCCAGTGTTATGTTTTCAGCAGGCAGAGGAGACTTCTTCAGTACAACGGTTGGAGAGTTCTTTCGCACCCTCCTGAGCATATGGAAGCTTTTTTCGGTTGAAACAGCAGCATCAACTTCCACCATTGGAACTGGTGGAGTAAGTCCAAAGGGGGAGTTTCCCCCAGCTCTTCTCACTCAACGCCAGTGGTGACGTCGAGCATGTATTGCAGACAGGACTGTCTCAGTTGTGGGAGCGGCTCCGTCATGCCCCCGACATTCATGAAGGGCTGCTGTTAATGCCAGCTTGTGGAAAACTGACGTCCGCCGATAGGGAACGACGAATTTGTCAAAGGCCGACTTTCTGGTAAGGGAAGCGCTTTTGAGGAATTCTCCCATAGCAGGAATTGGAATGGCCAATCTTGCGAAGACCAACCCTCTAGTAGGAGAAACCCCTGTGATGACTTCTCCCGCCGGAGCTGGAACGGCTATCCGTTTCGGGATAACCCCTTCAGGTATTGCGGGCCTCTTTGCAGGCCCACTTAAGCTTTGGCTCAGCCTGTTGAAGACTGGGGTGACAAACTTGGACGACCCATTGAGAGGAGCCATGGTGGTTGCAAGTCGATCAAAGACCGACTTCTTTGGAGCTTCCTCTGGTGACACTGGGGTGCTGAAGCTTGTTGGCGGGAACATGGTCCCGAAGAACAATCCCGTGGTGGCCTGAGTAACCTGTTACACCGGCATTGAAAAGATGCAGGCCGCGTTCGTCCCGTATGACACTCCTCCAGTTGGGGCGAAGCGAGAGTTGCTATTGCAATTGGTGCAGCTAGATGCCATTGACTTATTTCCTGCACAGGAGCAGGACACCAAATCTTAGTACCTCGAATCTAGGGGCAACCACAGCAAACCGAGATTTGTTTCCAAAACACGACACACAAAGTGTGGAGTGGAAAGAGGAAAAAAGTCCCACCGGGCGTGCCAGAATCTGTTCACCGCCAAAAACGGGAGACAGAACCGTATAGATCGTCTTGCCCGAATTTAGGGGAAGATGCTATTTTGTTTTATCCGACCACCTCTCCAAAGATGCCAAGTGTATTTATGGCACCGTATATTGGAGGTTTGGACGGATGCGGCCGTTGTAGCAGACTTCGTCAGATTCCCCCTCGTGTGTGAGGTTTTTTTTATTGTGGGGACGCTCTTCTTGCAGGCGCAAGCCCCTGCAGTTAATTACGTTACCGCATCGCGATAACCACTTTCTTCTGCTCCGGAAGTTCACTTTGTTTCGTGTGTGTGTTTTGTTTTATTTTTGGTTGCCCGTGGATTGTATACGGAGACTAATTTATGTTGTCTCCCGTAGGGCATGGATTAGTCCAAATCCGTATAATCTTAGATTTAGGTTTGGTTTGACTTAAGGATCGTTAATCTAGTTTGAGATTAAGATCAACTTAAATGGGGGTTAGCCTTTGGGGCTCGATTATCACCATTTTAGGGGTGAATGTAAGTTTAGGAACGTTTTGGTCCGTTGTTAGTTTAAGAACATTACGACCCGTTGTAGTTTAAAGACGTTTCGGTCCGTTGTCCATCTTATATGCATGTGTATTTGTTACGTGACGGGATGAACGGTGTTGATATGGAATGCACCCAGTTTAGGATGCGGTCAGATTTAGGGTGTCCACGTCAGTTTGGGAGTGCACTATAGAGTTATTGGTTATCGGGACCCGCTACCTCTCTGAAGACGTTGAGCAATTACAACGACGTGCATCAAAGGAATGGAGAGATGTACTCTTGAACCAATTCCCGTATTGGGAGAAAAGGGAGTTGTAGTGAACCTAAAGATCGTTAGTCATATTTTGAGACTAAGATTCCCTTAGGAGATGTAGGATGAGTATCATTTTGGATATCATCTATCGGAAGATCATTAGTCATGTTTAGGACTAAGATCAGTTCGGTAAGCATGAGCCTATGGGCTCGGTTCATCTAAACCAAAGAGGTTCTGTCCTCAGGAAGGCCTAGTCAATTTGGGCTTGGTCCGTTCAATTCTCTTTTTTTTTTGAAAAAAGTGCTAAGCATTTGTTTAGGCACTATTTAAATAGTCCTCTTTTTATACAAAAAGTGTTGAACGCTTATATAGGTTCTGACGCCTACATATGATTATGTGAAGCTCTTAGTCTTAGGGATTGCCCAATAAGTGTTAAACACTTCACCCCCCTTTTGTTTTTATATGGAGGGCTAGGCTCCCTTTATGGCGCCTGCGTGCAAAGCATGTGAGGCGTTGTGCGCTAGGCGCTGGCTACTGAGTGCTAAACACTCTTTCTTCTGTGGCGCCCACATGAGAGGTACGTGAGGCGCTGGCCGCTGAGTGCTGCTCAATGAGTACTCGGTACTCTCTTCTGTGGTGCCCACGTGAGGCGCTGGGCGCTGAGTTTTCTTTTCTTTTTTAATCATCAATAGGATCTTTATTTTATAGATGAATTTTTGATTCTCAAGAACAAGTTTTTCCAAATGAGAATTAAATTCTCATCATATGGGTGACTTATCTTATGGATCTTAGATCCAGAGAAAGAACTCAGTTCTTTGAGGAGGGTTAAACCCTCCAATAAGAAGATGATATATATATATATATATATATATATATATATATATATATATTTATATATATTATCTCTATATGTACTTTTATTTACCTAAATTTTCAAGAAGAGGGTTCTTCTTCGAGAATTTTAATTCTCTGTTCTCTTCGAAACTTTTTCTCTCTCTCTTTTTAAGCTTATGGGGGGTTCTTCTCTGTCTCTCTCTCTACTCTTAGACTTGAAGTCTTGGGTCCTTTATATAGTGGAGGAAAGTCTGTTGATTAGTTGAAGAAATCTCTTGTTAAGAGATCCTAATTGATTTTGGGAATTTTACCCACCGTTGAATCTTTGATCCAAGGACTTTTATTTTACAGAAAGTATACTCTTGTTTTTAACAAGATTAGGGAAATATTTTCCCTTACAGAATTTATTCTACAGATAGGTGATGTTTTAATCACCGTTGGATTTTAGTCCAACGGCACTCTATTTTACAGAGGGCAATCTTTCTTTTTTAGAAAGATTTAAGGAATATTTCATCAACAGAATTTAATTCTGCATTCTGATAATTTATTATCTCCATTGGATTTTTGATCCAACGGCTCTGTTTAACAGAGAGTAGAGTTTAATTCTACTAGGCGTCTACGCTCACGTGCTGTGCATGTGCGGCGCCAATAAGAGTTTTTTTAACTCTGGCGCTGGCGTCCTCATGGAAGGCACGTGAGGCGCTAGGTTATAGAGCTTTGCTCTTTTATTGGGGAAACACACCTCAATTTCTATTTTCATAAAATAGAAAATTAAATGCCATGCTTCATATATATATATATATATATATTGAAAATAATTAGTGAGCTAATAATATTAGTTAAGATATAATTATATCAAATATAATTTATATCATAGCATTAAATCAACACTTGATTTAATAATCCAGTTATATCACATATAACCGACTAATATAATTTATCTGTATATCGCATTATCAAATCAACACTTGATTCGATAATCCGGTTATGTCACATATAACCTGACTGATAACAGATAACTGACAGATTATAATACGGTATCACATACATACATTTGATCAGTCCCACACGCATATCACATATGTACTCTAATTCGTTTCGCTTGAATCAGGAAACTTCTATGTGGGAGTCTAAAGACTTGCAATACGCCAGCAGTAGGTGATGATCACATCAGTCAGCCACAAGCCGTCAGCGGTACTAACCGGACGTAACGGCTACTCAGGTATTGAGCGATATGAAGATCAACAAGCAAGTTTGTCCATACTCTCCATGGAGCCTATCTGTAACACTACCGTATAGTCCGGTCTCTTCGTCTGATATGTCGTATATCATGTATAGGGGTGATAAATGTCAGACCCCAGTAACGTGATAAGTCATGTCAATGTCTGGTCTATAACGGTTCGAGAAACTACTGATAACTCTTATCAGTAAATTTCAGCAGCATCCCTGGCTAAGAACTTCCAGTTATAACCAATCGAGCATAGCGCAACATTAACCCCCAATACCGGGAGAAACGAAACCCCTCCTATCGCTCATTACCTCTATGTGACTCGGGACTGTACCCAAAATGCACCTATTTGCACGTCTCCTTTGAGCGTGGTAGGGAGGAAATCAAAACACAGTAGGAGCCACATAAGACTCTATGACGATCTCGGGTCTACAGACTAACCTGTACCAGTGTCACCGGAGGACTGTTATCTGACGATAGGTATACTACCAACTTGTAGTCCTCGGCGAGTCTTATTCGGTATACCCATTCTTCAATGAGCACCTGTGTACAATTTTTGATGTCACACACCAATGGTTGTGGGATCAACCATCGCCCTCTAAGGGACAATAAACGTACACACTAGTCTACTCTATAATATCGATACCCCATGTCTCGATATCCCTTCTACTAGGAACTGTTAAAGGATGTACTTTTGGACCACCTTGGCCCTACTAGTATGATATTATCATAATCCTGGTGGTCAAGTACATATCCTAAGGGCTTTATCAACATGTGAGAGAAAGAAAATAAAATAATACCAGTCTACATGTTAAAATAAAGGCAACCAGATAGCATACTATCATGTCGAGCAAGAAATTCCTCTATATATATGTCCAAGCATCCACTATATCGTACAATAATGTCCTCTAGGGCATACATATTCCTAACAGTGCATTCAATGATGGGGGCACTTTGTTAGGGTCAAAATTTACACGTCATTGACCAAAAGTCAAAGACACAGCGCGAACAAGTGGGCCCAAGCCCAAAACGAAGTCAAGTGGGTTCAAGACCGGCCTAAGCCCACATCAAATGGGCTTATACCCAAGTCGAGCCCAAGCATGAAGAGGCCGGCCCATGCCAAGAAAAAATATTAATTAACAAATAAATAAATTTTAATGTAATTCTCATGAATAAATATAAAATAAATTGACCAAAAGCCAATTTTTTAAAAACCCATGACTTGTGTCCAAAAAGAAAAGAGCACATGGCATGAGAAAGGCACAAGTACTATTTTGTAAAGCCCAAAGGGGCTATATGTAAAATTTGTAGCCTATAAAAGGTAAACATAGTAAGAAATGAATAAAAATTCATTCTCCCTTATAATTTTCTATGGTTTTGTGTCTCCTTCTTCTTTAAGATTTTAAACCCTTTAAATCAAGAGTTTAACTCTTCTTTTCTAAAAAAAAAGTTTTTCACCATAAAATCATTGAAAAGGAGTTCAAATCTCCTATCAAATCACTAAAAGAGGAGATTTTAAATCTCATCACCCTTCTTCTCCAAGATCCCAAAAAAAAGAGGAGGAAGATGAAGAGCCATCTCCGAAAATCTCACTTTGAGAAGATGCAAGGCTCAAAAGAGAAGAAAAATGTCTCCTTTCATCATCCAAGATATAGATCTTGAAGCTTTAAGAGCCCTTTTTTTGTTCTCAATAAATCTTTTGGGATTTTAACTCCAAATAAAAATATTTTCTTTTGTGAGTTTAACTCCAAATAAAAAAAATCTTTTAGGAGTTTAACTCCAAATAAAAATCTTTGGGAGTTTAACTCTAAATAAAAATATTTTCTTTTGGGAGTTTAACTCTAAATAAAAATCTTTAGGAATTTAACTCGAAATAAAAATATTTTATTTTGGGAGTTTAACTCTAAATAAAAAAAATTCTTTTGAGAGTTTAACTCCAAACAAAAATCTTTTGGGAGTCCAATGCCAAATCCAAATCCATAGCCGGGGCTTAGCCCCTTTTCCTTGCCGACGTCACCGTGCGCGCGCACGGCGTGCGTGTCACGGGTGCCCCGTGGTAACGCACAATGCGCGGGCCTCTTCAGCTCCCACCCCTTCTCATGTAAGGGGGTCCATTCCTGACATGAGGGGGACGACACCCTCACGTGAGGGTACTTTCCCCTCACGTGAGGAGGACAGCCCTTTCACATGAGGGGACTGCTCTCATGCTACTGTGTGGGGGACTGCCCTTGATTGTTGTGAAAAAGTGAGTTTTTATGTGTCCTAAATACCGCAATCGATAATGGTGTCGCAAATAGCTAGCTGACAGTGGGTACGGGTTGTCTATAGGGAGATGGTAAATTACTACTCTTGTTTTAGACGAGTTAATAGAAGAAACTTTGGATTTGTCATTTTTATTCTAAAAAGATTAAAAATATTAATATTAGAATAACTCATTAGGGTTTTCGAATTGGGTTGTTTGATGGATGTATTAAAAATTCTTCATCTTTAACCACTTGTTGAATTCATGCGAGAATAATAGCAAACGATGGGGATTAGGATTTAAAGAGGTACTAAGGAGTCCCTTCGTTGACCCTTGTCCTTCCATTAATCACTATTATCTCAAGTTTTTAGCTAAGTTCGCACAATTTGTCTTGAAAGTTGAGTTGCAACTATAATGGAAGGATAGAGCGTCCAAAAATAGAGATATGTGCTTTATCATTGAAAAAGTTTTAGATTCATATGTTGGGTAAAGGGAAAATGTAAGGGATTTTTCCACCCCTTAAACTCCCATTTTCTAAACCTTAACGAGCGAGAAAATTACTCACCCATTAAATCAAAATAAAACAAAAAAAAGGAGAAAAACAAATTAAAAATAATGATTTAAAGCTAACTTCTAGGGCCCTCACGAATGCAAGGAGCAACATTTGAGTGTCATCACTTTATAAAAGATTAAGAAAGAAGAAGGAAAAAGAAAGATTCATAAAAGAAAAAAACCCATCTACGATTAATAAAATAAAAGCATAAGAATTAAAGTGCAGAAATTTAAGTTACGAAAAGAAAAGACAAGAAATAAAATTGAATACTACCTTTTATTGATAAACCTCAATATTTAATGGCTAAAAGAAAAGATACAAGAGTTATAAGACCTTAAAAAGAAAACCCTAGATGATCCTTCTTCATTGCTGCTCGGTCCTTTATATAGGACTTGGATTACAAAACCCTAACCCTAATATTGATGTACTTGTAATGACGATCATGACCCTAAAATTTCACATCGAATGGCCACGATTAGGCCTCTTATCCACCGCCATTTGCCCTATTTGGCCGCTGATCCACCGCCTTTTTATGAGATCTCGTCTCTAAATTTTTTTCGCTTTCTTCTCTTGATTTTAGGAACTTTTTCTGACAATAAAATCTTGAAAATATTATCTTCTTTTTGAAGTTGCTAGAATCTTCAATTTGCTCCTAAATTTGGCAGATTTGATTTGCTAACTTGATTTGATTTGGATCTCTTACTCATGTTTGTAGTCTTGAACCGATTTGTTACTTTAATACTTGTACAATATCTCAAATCAAATCATTAGTAATATTTATTTTATTTGAGAAAATATTCCAACCAATTTTACTCACAAATAAATTACTTAATGGTTAAGAAATTCAAGGATATTTGATATGATATGATATGCATATTTTAATAATTAAGAATCACATGGATATTTTAAATATGATATGCTTACACCCAATTATATAAATTATAACTTAAGAAACATATGACAAAATATTTTAACACATAAACCCGCATATGTTCTTAAATTATAAATAACACATTTAGTAATTAATAAAAATAAGGAAAATGACCGTAAAAATATACAATAAATATGACTGATCAAATGCCCCCAAACTTATCTTTTGATCTTCCCGACCAAACTTTTTTATTTTAAAAAAAAACGAAAATCTAGCACACTTTCGTAGGCAACACGATTTCACTTAGCTCGTGCAACACGCCTTTAAACTTTAGGGTATCCCTAGTAGAAGGAGTGTTTCCTCCTGAGGGTTTTCAACGGATTACACCTACAAAATCCTGTCAAGCTAGTTTCATAAGTTCACTGTCAATTCAAATCCTAAAGTTCAATATCTAAATTATAAACTCTATCATCCTAAGTTAGAAACAACCAACCCTTATTTTTCACACCTCACTTTTCATTTAACTTAAGCTCCTATACGTCTTTACGTGCTTGTGTAGTGTCATTTTGTTTCAAGAATTTCGATTAAAAGTCTTCAACTCTTCAATAAAGACTAAGAATAACTTCAAAAAGCATCTCGAGAGTTTGTAAAGTCTTAAACTTTTCTTGAGTTTTCATTCTACGGTTTAGTCATAAATCTAGGATTTTTATTGTCCTTAATAAAGAACTTCCACCTCTCACATATTTTCGTTCATGCATACCTTTGTGAACATGTAATAGTCTTTAGTCTAGTAACTTCAATTTAAACTTTCATATCTCTGTTAAATTCCCTTTTAAATTTTTATATCTTGTAGTCGAAACGCGTCTTTAACCAAGATTATTCTCCCATAAAGAACCGCAAGGACTTTTAACTTGGAGAAAACACTTTCTTGGCTTTTTTTATTAGGCTTTCTAGGTTTCTTAATAAGTTTTGGGTCAATGACTCTCAAACCAGATAGTTTTAGAGTATTAGGTGTAGAGACACCTCAAGGACTTAATTGCCCAAGTCACCAAGGCTACAAAACAAAAACTTATTTTATGCATGAAAATTATTAGAAAGAAAATCAACGGAGATATTTCAAGTTATGTTTTTCATCTCAAAGATCAAAAATGTGTATGTGCGAAAAAGATGTATAATCACTCCAATCAAGCTCAAGATGTGTTATTTTTCAGACTTAGTCTCCATTAAAGATTCAATATTTTCCCTTCATATTAATTTCACTCATGAATCATACTCAATATTATTTATTTCCTAATAAACTTATTTAATCTTAAGAAAATTCACAAAATTTTAATTTAGATATATCAAACTTGTCATCTAGTTCTCAAACATCACGACACGTGTAGTGTGGTGCAAAAACGTATATTTGCTGCAGTTAAACTTAAGGAGGGTTATTTTTCGGGTTTTCAACTTCTAATCCTAAGACATAATTATTTCTAACCTATCAATATAAACTGTCGGATTTTGAATCTAAGTTTCCCACTAGCTAACTTGACAACAAAGTTTTTTATATTTAGAAAAAAAATTCAATTTTTATGGTTTTTTTTTATATATATGAAATACAGAATTTAAATATGATGCAATATGGAATTTAAACATGTAAAAGAAAAGAAAAATTGGCAACTGAAAATAAATGTGCAAATGCATGGGGAAAGTAAACGTGAATGCACGGATAGAAACTCACCGAGCATGCTCCCAAACTTAAACTTGACAGTGTCCTCGCTGTCATGCCACACAAAGAGATCACAAATGTTTTGAGTTTTTAAAATTTTCGGAGAGTTTTTCTTAATAAAAATAAAAAAAACAAAATATATACACTAAATAAAATCCCCCCAAACTTAATCAAAACAGTGTTTCCACTATTTAAGCATTTAAAGTTCAAAGTAAGAGGGAGGAAATGTCATAGGTCTACACAGGGTTTTACAAAGACCAAAAGTCAACACCAACGATTCAAATATTTTTTCATGATAACACCATGGTTGGTGAAAATAGTGTAATGGATAGACATGAAGAAGACTCGAGACTGAATAAGAATGGAGGTTGTTTCATGTCTCGAGTAGAAGAAACAGAAATAAGAGCAATGATAAGAGATGGTATGGAGAGAAGATAAGAGGCATAATCGAAAGTTTTTATGTCTCAGTTGATGGAGACGAAAAAGTGCTTGTAGATGGAAACGAGAATGTGAAAGATAAGGACGGAGTGGAGTATTCGCATTCTTATACGTGATACGAGGAAAGGATGGAAATTCAACTTCTTCGATCTTAAAGAGAAGCGCACAAATTTCCGGTGGAGGTTGATTCATCATAGCATCCAATTCTTCAAGGAACGCGAGTTCTTCGGCGAAAATATCTTCAAACTATCATCGATGTCTCTAATGATGATCTCATCGGAAAGAAAGGATTCGATAGCCATATCAGTCTAATATTCAAATTCACTAGGAAGATTGGAAATTCCAAAATCAATGTGTTGCGCACCATAATTCAAAATATTTGATTCGTCGAAAATTATGGAGATAGGAGACTCAAAAAGATCGTCTCCCTCATTCTCAAAAGAGTCTAAATCAAGTGGTTTTTTAAGAATCATAGAACTCGAAATATCGAAATGTAGTTCATCAAATCTCGGTGGAATTGAAAGAAGATGAGAAGAAGAACCAAAGAAAGTGTGTAATGAAATAGGTAAACGAACTTGGGTGATGAGCTTTGTTGATTCAGATGTGGGAGGTAAAAGCTGAATGTCGTCTTGCATATCGGATAGATTGGCAGTAAGAATATGACTGGTTAAAGGTACAGGAAGATGTTCACATTCAATGGAAGAGACATGATGAGTCGGAGAATCCAACTCATCCAATATAGCGAGTTCATCCTCAAAAATATTCTCAACATTGATCTCACTAGCACCGTCCGTTAAATCAAACGAATGGTTCTTTAAAAATTTATCAATTATATTATCCTCAATTGATGGATCACTAGGTTCACTTGATGGGATTGAAAAACTGGAAATGTCAAGATTAGTCAGATAAGGATAAGTTTGATTTAGAATGGTGTAAGGCCTTCTTTCACACTCATGATTGAGAAAATCAAACATGTTATTCTTGGACACCTCATCAATTAAATTATTAAGGTTGATCGTCATATACATTCGGTTAGAGTTCAAGATGGAAGGTGTTGAGATCAAAAGAATTGGTTCCGGTTTGACTAGGAGGGATCCCCAGTTTTTTCTCACTACTCAATTCCAAGTCTACTTTAAGACTATACATGGTTTGTGAAGAAGTTTCAATGAATAATTCTCTTTGAACGGTGAAACATCCTAATTGATGTTCAAGAGCACTGTGTAGATGAGGTGCAAAAATTGAGTATGGTTGAAATGGGTTTAATTGTTGGCTACGAGCGAGTTCAATGTGTTCCGCAATAGAAATAGGTTTACGAATTTCCAGGTTCTCCTCAAGAGAAGTATCAACATGAGAGGGTGTGAAAGTTTTGTACTGTTGATAAGAGTTAGAAGATTGTATCCAATTTTCATAAATAAGATTAGGATCAATATTTTCATATGAAGAAAATTGAGATTGAGTGAATTGTTGGCAATTAGATTTTGCACTTTGCTCAGCAATGGTCATGGACTTAAAAGTTTCCATATTCACCTCGAAAGGAGTATCAAAATTTTCATATGAAAATGATTGAAATTATTGTTCTAAGGGTTTTGGATTAGTGAAAGTCGTTAAACTTTGGCTACAGGCTTTCGTAAAATGTTCAGCAGTGGACATGCGTTTAAAAGTTGCCTCACTAGCTTTAAAAGGAGTATCAATATAAGAAGGTGTTGAATTTTGACATGGTTGATAGGAATTTGAGTGTAGTGGCCAACTGTTAATTCTAGCGCCCTTTATCCTATCCCTCAAAGAAATGGTGGGGTCGGAAGTTCTACCAAATCAATAACAATATAAAGAAATATCTGGTTGTGTGTAGCAAAGCTCGCCAAGAGTTGGTCGGTTTGGATTACCCATCATAACAGAAGTGAAAAGAATTTGAGATGAAAAGAAAAGAGGGTGAAATGGTAAGTTTTTTTTTTTTGAAATTGTTTTTCTTAGACAAAAATATGGAAAGAGGGACTTGACTCAGCCAATCACAAACGTGCACAAACAATACCTAGAATTAGGGTCACCTAAATCAAATTATTAAACCGCTCCTAGACTTCTGAAGGACAATACGTAGGATAAATCCTCTATCATCTCTTTATCTCTCGTGCAGCCAAGTAAGTAGGAGGTATCCGCTATACGAATCACAAAAATAGTGGGCCTAATTAAATAAACATTTGCCTTAGACACACTTTACTTAGACACTATAAGAAAGATGCAGATAAGTAACAGATTACCTACGACCCTCCTCTGTCCTAATCAAGCGTGAATGTCCTTAAGACTTTGTCTAGATCTTTTTTAATTAATGCAGGGTGATATTTATGCTTGTTTGTGATTTTTAGGGCTTAGCAAGGTAATGGACTCCCCACCTAATCTTAATTTGGGTTTCTTGTCCCTTAAGTCCATATTATTTGATGCAAAACAAAAACAATCCAAAAATCTAAACACGCAAAAAGATTTTTTCTGGCAGCGCTGTTTGCAAAGAATCCTGCAAAGAAATACAATTTATTGGAGCTACAGAGGGGGTGTTATGAAGAAAAGAACCTTACCAAAAAAATTAGCATGTGATCTCTCTGTAAGGCCGCGGAATCACGGTCAAATAAGATGGATGGCCGCAGATCGCGGTCAAGGATGGGTCGATCTTCCCACAACTTTAGCACCATTCTCCATCTTCTCTTTCTTTCTATTTCCAGTGTTAATGTTATCTGTTGGCTCACTCTAGATGCTCAAGAATTCTGCACACTCAACAAGCCGTCGAAAGAAATAAGATGCGGTTTATATTTTATCTTATTTTTTGAATTTTTTTTGTAAAATAAATAAAAAGAAATCAACCCGAATAACAAGAAAAATAATACTACCGTCTTTCCGTTAATGACACCATTTGATTGTTGTGAAATAGTGAGTTTTTATGTGTCCTAAATACCGCAATCTATAACAGTGTCACAAATAGCTAGCTGATAGTGAGTACGGGTCGTCTACAGGGAGATGGTAAATTACTACTCTCGTTTTAGACAAGTTAATAGAAGAAGCTTTGGATTTGTCGTTTTTATTCTAAAAGGATTTAAAAATATTAATGTTAGAAGAACTTATTAGGGTTTTCGGATTGGGTTGTTTAAAGGATGTATTGAAAATTCTTCACCTTTAACAACTTGTTGAATTGATGCGAGGATAATAGCAAACAATGGGGATTATGGTTTAAAGGGATATTAGGGATTCCTTTTATTGAACCTTGTCCTTCCATTAATCACTATTATCTCAAGCCTTTAGAAACTATCATGGAAGGATAGAACATCCAAAAGGAGAGAGATGTGGTTTATCATTGAAAAAGTTTTAGATTCATGTGTTGGGTAAAGAGAAAGTGTATGGGATTTTTCCATCTCTCAAACTCCCCTTTCTAAACCCTAACGAGCGAGAAAATTACTCACCCATTAAATCAAAATAAAACAAAACATAAAGGAGAAAAAATTAAAAATAATGATTTAAAGCTAACTTCTAGGGCTCTCAAAAATGCGAGCAACTTTTGAGTATCATCGCTTTATAAAAGATTAAGAAAGAAGAAGAAAAAAGAAAGATTCATAAAAGAAAAAAAATCTATGATTAATAAAATAAAAGCGCAAGAATTAAAGTGCAGAAATTTAAGATGCGAAAAGAAAAGACAAGAAATAAAATTGAAGACTGCCTTTTATTAATAAACTTCAATATTTAAGGGCTACAAGAAAAGATATAAGAATTCTAAAACCCTAAAAAGAAAACCCTAGATGATCCTTCTTCATTACTGCTGTCTTCTATATAGGACATGGATTAGAAAACCCTTACCCTAATATTGATGTACTTGTAATGACGATCATGACCCTGAAATTTCACATCGAATGACCACGATTCGGCCGCTTATCCGCCGCCAATTGCCCTATTCGACCACTGATCCGCCTCCTTTTTATGAGATCTCATCTCCAAATTTTTTTCGCATTCTTCTCTTGAGTTTATGAACTTTTTCTGAAGATAAAATCTTGAAAATATTACTTTCCTTTTGATGTTGCGAGAATCTTCAATTTGCTTCTAAATTTGGCAGATTTGATTTGCTAACTTGATTTGATTTGGATACCTTACTCATGTTTGTAGTTTTGAACTGATTTGTTACTTTAATACTTGTACAATATCTCAAATCAAATCATTAGTATAATTTATTTTATTTGAGAAAATATTCCAACCAATTTTACTCACAAATAAATTACTTAATGGTTAAGAAATTTATGAATATTTGATATGATATGATATGCATATTTTAATAATTAAGAATCACATGGACATTTTAAATATGATATGCTTATATTACATCCAATTATATTAATTATAACTTAAGAAATATAAGACAAAATCTTTTTACACATAAAGCTACATATGTTCTTAAATTATAAATAACACATTTAGTAATTAATAAAAATAAGGAAAATGACCATAAAAATGTGCAATAAATATGACTGATCAGCCCCCTCACATGAAGGATCCCCCCCCCCACGTGAGGGGATGGTCCCCTTATGTGAGGGTGATAGCCCCTTACAGGGTCTCCCCGGCTGCCAAAAAAATAAAATAAAATAAAATAAAACAAATATATATATATATATAATAATAATATACAAAACTTAAATATTAAATAAAGAAAAAAAATTTCCTTTTGGATAATTAATTATTTTTTTAGTCATTGCTTTACTTTAGCGAATAAAATAAATAAAAAAATGAAATAGAAACGCCCTTATATTTTTTAAAGCACCAACACATCATATTGAGTTTGCATGACCCATTTTACCCGTTAATTGGAGCTTCTCTCCCTCCAAAAGCAAGGAGTAATTAACGACTGTTTATTCCGCGGCTGCCGGAGATTTGGATCCCCACAATCATTAAACCCATGCCTATCCCAGGCAGAAAGAAACTATATATGCCTGATAAGCGCGTGCATTCCCATCTCAATGGGGTGACGAAAAACACTCTACATAGAACTTTTCTTAAAACTTCACGTCTACTTAATATTATCTATTTTTCTAATATATATGGTTTATTTTCCTGGTTTTGGCTGGCTTGGGTTACGGTGGGGTCTACTGGACTTCACATGATTTTTGTGCTGATCATGTGCCTTTTTGGGTCATGACAAAATTGGTATCAGAGCATTAGATTTTACCATTGTTGAGTCTAGATTTAACCATATAGGCTCTAGGTTATAAAGTTTCGAAAATTAGGCCTAACCTTGCGGAACTTAAACTAGACTTTGGGGTATTAGACCCGAACATCATTTTCCTTTGTTAAGTTTATATTTGACCATGCGGAGTCTAGGATTCGATCTTTCAAGACCTAGGCTTAACCTTGCAGAATTTAGACTTAACTTTGGGGGTATTAAATCCGACCTTTCGATTCATAGGTTACCCTTGTTATGATGGAGTAGCTTAAGTATTGTTACGTAGCGTGCGTATGTTCCGTGGCATATTTACGACACAATACTCCGCTTAAGTAATCTTAGGATGTATATTTCAAATTCTTTTAAGATTCCCTTTCCTTCTTTTCCGATTTGGTTGCATTGCATTGCTATCTCGTTGAGATTCGGAAGCCAACCTTTTTTGTTTCTTGTTCCAGTCACCATGCCATCAAAGACTTCATGAGCTAAGAGGGCTACAGTTAGAGATGTGGTCAGGGCAGGCTCGTCTGAGATGAGGAATGATCAGGAAGGTACTCTGGTAACACAGGAACATGTCGATCTTCACTCTTCCAATAGGATTTCTTGTTTAGAAGAGAACGTTCAGGATCTACATCATTTGATAGGGTCGTTAGCTAAAGACTATTCGGACCCAGAGGTCTATAGTTGCGCAGCCAGCTCCGGAGACCTTAGCGCAGCCTGATGCTCAGAGATCAGTTGTGTCTCTTATGACTGAGAGTATTGATGTATCGCTTTTCGAGTTCATGAAACTCAAGTTCACTGTGTTTACTGGTATGGATGTGTCAGAGGATCTGCAGTCGTTCATCGACATGATGGAGAGAATATTTTGTTCTTTGAGATGCTCTGATGCGAGATCAGTAGAGTTGGCCAGTTTCCGTTTAGAGGGTCTTGCTCAGATCTGGTGCGATTCAATTAAGAGAGGCCGGGTGATTGGTAGAGATTTCACGTACTTGCATTTTAAAACCAAAGTTAAGAATACCGCAATCAATAACGGTGTTGCTTAGTAGCTAGCCGGTTGAGTACGAGTCGATCCACAAGGAGATGGATTCCTTTTCTTTATGTTCTAACGAGTTAATCCGATCAAATCGGGTTTTGTTTTAAGAACTAAGAATGAGATTAAATCAATTTAAAAGCTTGCTAGGGTTAGGATTAGGTCAATTCGAAATAAGGATTCTTCTCACTGTTTTTAATGTCCTAGTTAGGATTTTAGGTGTTAGGGTAATAGTCAACAAAGGGGATTAGCATAACTAGGAAGAAACTTAGTTTCTTCCTTTTGTTCCTTGTCCGTCCTTTCTTAACTCTTAACCCTAAGCTCTATGTAAATCAATAACAACCGGTCTTAACTAGGGAATCACCGCTATCTCGTGGGATAGGGTGCCGTAGTGAGCGGTGTGTGGTTAATTTAAATAGAGTCCTAATTAAAAATTATGGGAGCAAGAAAAGGAGGGAGAGATATTTCCTTCTCTCAAACCTTCCCACTCCTAATCCTAACAAGTGAGGAATTACTCACTCATTAGGGTATTAACAATGGAATTCATTTTTAATAAATTTTTATATTAGAAAACTAAATTGCAAATATTAAAAAAACGGATAATAAATGCAAGAATTAAATTCAGAAAAGGAATGCGAGATAAAAATAAAAATACCTTTCTTTATTGATGCACTCTTGAACGATTACAAGGGAATTGAAATTTTAAACTAGAATAAAAAGAGGCATCTCAAAAGAGGCACCCAAAAGAGGCACACCCCAAAAGAGGCTGTAGGCTTTCCTATTTATGGATAAGAGAAACCCAAGGGTTTACATCTGATCCATATCTAAAATTACAAGACTACCCTAAGAAAGCCTGATCAACGCACCGACACCACCGACAAGCTGCACCGACACGTGCACTATATGGCCGCGGAACCGCGGCAAGAAGGCATGTTTGGCCGCGGTTCCGCGGCCAAATGGTGGGCTCTTGGGCTCTTTTTCTCAGGTTTGCTTCATGTTGCATTTTTCTTCTGTTTTCTTCACTTGGTTTCTCAGAATCTTTTCTACTTTGTTCCAGATTTCCAACGGTGCAGAATTTGTGAACTTTTACCGTAAGTTTCGCGTTGGAGTCTTGAATCTTGTGCTGCCCTCATTCTTTGTGCATTGAACTGTTCATTGATCATTGTTTGTTCCTTAAACTGGTAGGCGGCATCATACAGATTCATCTATTTGTTGGTCATAGTCTCACATTTGTAGCGTCTTTTCTTGAATTTCACTGTATTATTCTGAGAACCTGTAACCTGCAACTATTTAGCAGACATGGATCAAAAACACCTATTTATTTGTAATATGATTAAGAATAGGCGATATAATAATGCAATATTCTGATATGAACAAATACCTCCAAACTTATCTTTTGCTCTTCCCGAGCAAAGCCAATTTATTCTCGAAAAATTCTAACCTCGCTTTCGTAGGGAATCGCGATTGCACTGAGCTCGTGCAACAAGCCGTTAAACCTCTAGGTGTCCCTAGTAGGAAAAGTGTTGTCTCTTGAGCGTTTTCAGCGGATACTACCCAAAAAATCCAATTAATTTGACCTGTTGACTTTCATTCTTCAATTCGGTGTTCTAGTAAGAAATTATATTATCCTCAACATCGAAATCATCAACCCATATTTTTCACACTTCCTTTTCATTTAACTTAAGATCGTATATGTCCTGCAAAATTATTAAGCTTTCAGCATCTTTTGAATTTTCCTTCTAAGGTTCCATCTCAACTTAGGAATTTTTATCATCACTACTGAAAGTATAAGCCCTATCTTTCATTCCTATCTTTCATCCAAACCCCAATCATATACCCCTACGTGTGTGTATGTATCACCTCTATACTTGGAAATTCAATTCAAGCTATCATACTCTTGTCCATCTTCCAAAATACTTTTAGTTGGTGAATTTTAGATGAAATTACACACACATCCTTCATGCGACCGTTAATACTTCTTGAGGTGCTAACGACCGATTACAAAATGTGTTCGCGCATTAAGGCGTAATTTCTCGTCTTGTAATACCTAAGGCTTTAGCAGTGACTCCCAAACCAGTTGTTCTAAGGCACTAGGTAATAAAGCACCCTCACTATAATTTTTTTTATTTATGCAGCCTTAAGTAATTACAAAACCAGTGTTCATTTTTTTTATCTCTTTATTCACACTTGAACTTTTATTTTATTTTCCTTCATACTAAGGATTTTAGAGAAGAGCATTTCAAGGTATCCTCTACTATTCCAAGTTTCAAGGTGCGTGTAGGTGCTAGTTGTAAGGTATATATTTTCAGAATTTAGAATTAAAATTCAGAATTATTTTTCAGACTTACACTTCAAATAAAAATTTCAATACTCTTCTTTTATTTTGACTTAGCCCAAGAACTGAACTCAAAATTTGCCTATTTCTAAATAATCTACAAGGACATATATTTTCTACGGTTAAACTTTAAGAAGGTTATTTTTAGGTTTTTTAATTTACCAAGTTTAGGATTTAGTTTTTCCTAACTAGTCAACCATCATGTTGAACTTAAGTCAAATATGGCCAAAATTGAACTTTTCAATTTTTATAATTTTAAATTTTTTTGATTTTTATGAATTTTAAAATAAGTATGCAAATGCAAAAATATACACATGAATGCGAAGGAAGAAACCATACCAAGCACACCCTCAAACTTAAACTTGACAGTGCCCTCACTGTTATGCTACACCAAGAGGTTCAAAATTGTCGGCACTCCCTTGTTTGTTTATTTTTTTTATTTTATTATTAACAGAAAAAGAAAACAAATGATATATACAAAAAAGGTTTCCCCCAAACTTAAGTGAAACAATGTTTCCACTATTTAAACATTAAAGTTCAGAGTTAGGGAGGAGAAAAACACAGTATCAAGCTATATAAGGCCTTACACAAGCCAAAGGTTAGCACCAACCATTCAAAAATTTTATCGTTATAATGGTATGGTTGGTGAAAGAATGGAGTGTAGAGAAAAGAAATGAGAAGCACACGAGACCGTGTGGGGATAAAAGCAGTATACGATCTCGGTGGAGGAGAAGAATGGAGGAAAGGAAAAAGAAATGGTGGTGGTTCGACTTCTTTAGGTGGAGGTTGATTAATCAAAAAATCCGTATCGTTTAGGAATACAAGTTCGTCAGCAAAAAGTTCTTCAAAACTCTCTTCGATGTAATTGAACATTTTGCTGTCAGTAAGTTTTGTGCCAGAATTTATCAGACTTGATTTGTCAAAAATTATGGAGGTAGGAGATTCGAAAAACTCATCTACCTCATTTTCAAAAGTATCCAAATCAAGTTGGTTTTCTGGAATGATCAAACTTAAATTATGGGATTGTAATTCATCAACACTCACTGAAATTATACGAAGAATAGAAGATGAACCTGAGAAAGTGGGAGAAAGAAGTTGAATACGAACTTGAGGGTAGAGATGGAGTGTATAAATTAGCACAATTTGTAATGACCGATGTGTAAAAAGCGATTGTACTAATCTATCAACCCACTGAGAAATGAGGTCAAATCCCTCAAGATTCGTGAGAAAACATGGGTACATCGAACTTGGTAAACCAGACATTGAAAATGAAAGTGTAACGGTTTCTTGCGCAGTCGGAACGATGGAAAAGATGAAGGGGAGTGATTTAGGAAGGGTAACAGTTAAAAGTTCAGGAGGGTTACACAGTCAGTGGAAGGGACAGAATGAATTGGAAAATCCGACTCCTCAAGTAAAACTGCTTCATCCTCAATAATTTCTTCAATATTCTCCTCAAAATTTAGCTTATCCATGTCATTCTCATCAAAATCAAGACGCATATGAAGTTCGGGAAAACATTTAATGACTCGGAATGATGAATTGGAGAGAGAAACTCATCCAAATCTGTGGGATCGTCATCCGAAATATTCCCAGCGTCGATATCCTTAATCAAGTAAAAATCAATTTTTTCAGACACCTCATCAAAAGCATGGATATTATTCAATTTAGGTTCTAGAGTGGAGGTGTAGAGGTCAAAAGGATTGGTGATGGTTTCACTCGAAAGGGACTCTTCACAATCAGGTAAATCAAACACTACAAAATCGCACAACTCATTACATGTTTTATCTTCAACTGGTGAATCATTTAGGACACTTGACAGACATTGAAAACCGGAGTTGTGGGATTCTATTGGGGATGGGTAGGTTTGATTTGGAAGTATGTATAGCTCACTCTCTCCACTCAAATTCTCAATCTGTCCAACCGCCTCATCATAAATTGAAAAATTTGGAGCTAGTTGGAAACTAGCTACCGGGTCACTAGGTTGTATAAGGGCGGCTATGGATGCATTCAAATCCCTTATCTGTTGGTTTGTCACTACCATATATGCTTCTAACAACTGTTCCAGACTAGACATGGGTTGTCACGGGGTTTCAGTAAAAGATTCAAAGTTGTTTGGATACGTGAAACTCCCAAATGGCTGTGCACAAGCAATGTCTAGGGAAGGTGCAAAAGGAAGGTAGGACTGGTAGGAATTGAATGGTTGGACAGGAGTAGGATCAACATTTGGATAAAAAGGTTAATGGAATTGTTGATCCAATGAATTCGCAGTGGTGTAAGGAGTGAAAGATCAGTTGCAAGATTGATCAATATGTTCAGCAATAGATATGGGTTTCGGAGTTACAATATGACTCGAAAAAGGAGTATCAACGTAAGAAGGTGGTGAAGGTTGAAATGGTTAATACAAGGTGGATTGTAGAGTCCAACTGTTTTTCGACGCGTCTATTCGATCTTTCAAAGAAATTTTGGGTATGGAGGGGTCGTCCGTAATTCGACCAAAACAATGAGCGTAGGAAGTAATGTCTGGTTGAGGGTACCAAAGTTCGACAAGAGTTTTGTGAGGTGGGATACCCATGATATGAGGAAAGAAAGGAAAAGAATGTGAATTTTTTTATTTTTATTTTTTATTATTTTTTTATTTTTTATTTTAAAAAAATTGTTTGTTTTTTGAGTTTTGAAATTTTTGAAAGTTTTAAAAGAGTTTTTGCAAAAATTTGTACGGAACTACGGCATAATTTCAAATAACCACAGTTTAAATATGCACAATCAAACCTAGAGCTAGGGTATCCTAAGTTAACTAGACTGCTCCTAACTGGTCTAAAGGGCATGTTGAGAGATATCTCTCGAATCGCCTCTTCACCGCCAATTGTGGCCAGGTAAGCACAAGTGAAGAAAGGAGGGATCGGCTCACGAATCACCGTGATACGGGCCTTTTAAAATTACCTTTCCTAGTTGTCTAGCCTAGGCACCACAAAGTCAGGTTTAGATAAACGACCAATTGTCCACAACCTTCCTTTGTCCTAATGAGCGCGACAGTCCTTATTGGCTGAGTCTAAATATTTTTTAATTAACTCGAGGGTTGATGCACATGCTTTTTGTGATTTTTGGGGTCATAGGAAGGGTAATGAAATTCCCACCCAATCTGGATTGGTGTTATAGCCCCTTAAAAGTCCGTTTTAAATATGCAAAACAATTAACACACAAAAGCTAAAACACTTGCAAATTTTTTTTTAATTTAGCATAGCAAAGAATCCTGCACAAAAACAATTTATTGGATAGGAGAAGAAGTTTTGCATAAAGAACCCTGCAGGAAAAATTTTTAGTGGAGATCAAGGGGGTTACAGAGAAGACAAGAAATACTCACATAGGAATTAGATTCGGTGATGTCAGCAATTGACCGCGGATCCGCGGTCAAACGCCTCTTACCACCGCGGTTCCACGGTGTAATTGTTGATTCGGATCCAAAATTTTTTTTTGTGCTATTTTGATTCTTCTCTATCTGTTCAGATCTTCTGTTTCTGAATTTGTTCACCGAGATTTTCCAGATCTGAATCTATCCGTCCTCTTTTCCTGCACAATTCACACAAAACCCCTCAAAAAGAGCAAGATGATTTTTTTTTTTTTTTTGTGTTTTAAAGATTTTTTAATTTTTATAAAAAAAATTTAAATTTTTATATTTTTTATATTAACCCGAAATCACACAGAGAAAGAGACTACCGTCTCCCCGGCAATGGCGCCATTTGATTGGTGGATATTTCGCGTACTTGCATTTTAAAATCAAAATTAAGAATACCGCAATCAATAACGGTGTCGCTTGGTAGCTAGCCGGTTGAGTACGAGTCGGTCCACAGGGAGATGGATTCCTTTTCTTTATGTTCTAACGAGTTAATCCGATCAAATCGGGTTTTGTTTTAAGATCTAAGAATGAGATTGAATCAATTTAAAAGCTTGCTAGGGTTAGCTTTAGGTCAGTTCGAAATAGGGATTTTTCTCACTGTTTTTAATGCTCTAGTTAGGATTTTAGGTGTCAGGGTAATAGTCAACAAAGGGGATTAGCACAACTAGGAATAAACTTAGTTTCTTCCTTTTGGTCTTTGTACGTCCTTTCTTAACTCTTAGCCCTAAGCTCAATGTAAATCAACCACAACCAGTCTTAACTAGGGAATCACCGCTATCTCGTAGGATAGGGTGCCGTAGCGAGCGGTGTGTGGTTAATTTAAATAGAGTCCTAATTAAAAATTATGGGGGGCAAGAAAAGGAGGGAGAAAGATTTTTTTCTCTCAAACCTTCTCTCTCCTAACCCTAACAAGTGAAGAATTACTCACTCATTAGGGTATTAACAATGGAATTCATTTTTTATAAATTTTTATATTAGAAAACTAAATTGCAAATATTAAAAGAACAGATAAAAAAATACAAGAATTAAATTCAGAAAAGGAATGCGAGATAAAAATAAAAATACCTTTCTTTATTGATGCACTCTTGAACGATTATAAGGGAATTGAAATTTTAAACCAGAATAAAAAGAGGCATCTCAAAAGAGACACCCAAAAGAGGCACACCCCAAAAGAAGCTGTAGGCTTTCCTATTTATAGATAGGAGAAACCCTAGGGTTTACATCTGATCCATATCTAAAATTACAAGACTACCCTAAGAAAGCCTAGTCAACATACGGACACCACCGACAAGCTGCACCGAAACGTGCACCATATGGCCACGGAACCGCGGCAAGAGGGCATGTTTGGCCGTGGTTCCGTGGCCAAATGGTGGGCTCTTGGACTTGTTTTCTTAGGTCTGCTTCATGTTGCATTTTTCTCCTATTTTCTTCACTTGGTTCCTCAGAATGTTTTCTACTTTCTTCCAAATTTCCAACAGTGCAGAATTTGTGGACTTTTACCATAAGCTTCGTGTTGAAGTCTTGAATCTTGTGCTGCCCTCACACTTTGTGCATTGAACTGTTCATTGATCATTGTTTGTTCCTTAAACTGGTAAGCGGCATCATACATATTCATCTATTTGTTGGTCACAGTCTCACATTTGCAGCGTCTTTTCCTAAATTTCACTGTATTATTCTGAGAACCTGTAACCTGCAACTATTTAGCAGACATGGATCAAAAGCACCTATTTATTTGCAATATGATTAAGAATGGGCGATATAATAATGCAATATTCTGATATGAACACCGAGCAGTGGGTGCTCCTCCGGTGGCTTGGGACAAGTTCTCAAAGGTCTTCTTTACCCGATTTCTTCCTCAGGGTGTCAGAGATGCCCAAGCTTATGGTTTCGAGTCTTTGTGTAAGACTTCAGGTATGATGGTAGCTAAGTATGACCTTCAGTTCCCCTAATTATCGCGATATGCTCCCTAATTAGTCCATACTGAAAAGATCCGGAATAAGAGATTCATGCGAGGTCTTGATGCGTAGTTGTTTTTCTCCATTGGTGCCCAGTATTTTGATACCTATGCGGTTGCAATGGATGCGGCTACACAGATAGAGGAACATTATATTGAGTTTGGTGCTGTCCCAGAGCCGAAGCAGGCTCAAGTTGAGGTTCTATCTATAGGGAAAGAGAGCGGTGAGATGAGTGAATGGCCTCGAGAGCTGTCATTCAACACCGATGGAATGAAGATGCCAGCCTAGTTGTGTTTTAATTGTTAGAGGCCCGGCCATAGAGCCAGAGACCATCTAATCAGGCGTCAGAATAGGAAAGTGTCTCGGAGAGCTACTCCATTTTCTTTTCCCCCTCCTCCGATTATTACACTGGTTCTATCCGGGGATTGAAGGGGTAGTGGATATGATGGTCCTGTGCAGAGAGGAAAAGGATCCAGAGATAGAGCATCGGTCCATGAACGGTGAGAGAGCGAGAGTCCTTGTTCTGACTGCTCAGGGTGCTCAGGTACCTATAGACATTGAGGAATGTATATTTTAATGATTGTTGTTTCAAGTTTGTGTTTTGGTGATCCGAGTATCACCCTTTCATTTTCATACACGCACAGATGTATTTGTGTAGAGATATCAATGAACTTATGTTTTCCAAGAGATTTGAGAAACTGCGTTATACTATTTCATAAAACTTGATTATATTTGCAAATTGCTTTTTCTCTTGAAATGGCAATTATAACGACTCTGTTTTAATGTACAGAAAATTTGTTTAAAAGTTAATGTACAAACGGAGTAATTGCAATCCTGTGTATGCTATAAGTATTTAAATTGCATTTGAACAGCAAGAAATCACTTGTAGCTCATTGGTAAAGCCTTGCAGTGCTGTGACATAGCCCCTGTATTCGAATCCCCTCAGCCACATTTTTTTTTGCTGATTTTTTCTTTTAAACTTTTTGGAAGCCCAAAAGTTTACACGTGCAATACACGTAAAAGTGAAAAGTCTCAAAAATCAAACATGTGTAAAATACTATTTAAACAGACCCTGACACGTGGCCAAGATCTAGAGCCCCACCCTTCTTTTTAGATCGGCAAGATGGTCTCTGGGGCCAGCGCCGTCGGCCGCCCTGTAGGTACCCCTCCAATGTTTTGTGCCCTAGTCTCTTGGCCTCCCCCCTTAACTCCTATTATGTTTGATTACTCTGCAATTACCCAGAGAGTGTAATTTTACTCTTTAATTCTAATTTAATGCATTTTTAATTCTCTCTTCACTCACAAAACCCTAATTTTATCCTAAATACCCCTATACTTTAGCCCTCCCCATTCTGAAATTTAGTATCAAAACTCTCAAAAATTTCTAAGTCCAAAAGTTGTACAAGTGGAGTTAGCCAAGGTCAAAGTTCCAGTGACGATTCGAGACAAATCTGACGAAGACGCAACTCCATGATGCTTCCAAAAGTTTCCTCTACCTCCCCTCTCTTCTCTAAACCTGTAAGTCCCCTCACTTCTTACCTCTTTCTATTCTAAAACAATATTCTATTAAAACTCGTTGGAAGCGAAGTTAATCCGACTTCCGATTCTAATTTTCATTAAAAACCCAAATTTTATTAATAACAAACATACCAATTCTTCATATATTATTTAGCAATCATAAACAAACACTTTAGAACAAGTTTCATATCAAAATAACATGTTGTGCACCTTTTATCACATTTTTACGATTAAATACCACAAACTTTACATTCTACATATTTCATCATATTCTTTTGTATTACCTTTAGAAAACTCACAAGGTGAAGACCTACATCATCACAACTCTCATTTTGACATAGCACGATGGCTTTTGTAACAATTTTTGTAGGAAAAAATACAATTTTACATTAAAATACCCTAAACTATCAAAACCGTATTTCTTAATTGTTTTAATCAAAATTCATACGATTAAGTCCTTACAACTTATTTTGGGGAATCCGATTTGGTTGGTGCGGGTTGTCGTATAACCATCCAACTAGTAGGGCGAGATACAGACCTCCTCACGGAGCATACGATCTTGATGGAATTTTTATTACAATTTTAAGAAAACGTTATTTCTATTAATAAAGAAATTCTGTTTTTATTATATATAAAATATTATCAAATATATATTTTAAAAATATAATATATTCCAAGTTTTCTAAATCAAAAGAAAGAAATCACAAATTTCATGAAACTACATGTTTTCCGCCGAAAGATGCGACCGGGACGTTAGGACGTCGGGGCCTGAATTTTGAGGGCAGATGCAAATTGGTGCTATCCGTCTACCTCTCCGAAGATGCCAAGTTGATTTATAGCACCATGTATCGAAGGTTTAAACGGATGCGGCCGATGTAGCAGACCGCGTCAAATTCCCCCTCATTTGAGGGGTTTTTGATTGTGGGGACGCTCTTCCTTGCAGGCGCAAGCCCTTGCAGTTAATTACGCTACTGTATCGCGGTAACCACTTTCTCCTTCTCCAAATGGTCACTTTATATCGTCGGTGTTTGTTTTGTTTTTGGTTGCCCGTGGATTATATACAGAGACTATTTTATGTTGTCGTCCGTAGGACGTGGATTAGTCCAAATCCATATTTTCTTAGATTTGGGTTTGGGGTTGGGTTTAAGCATACGTTAGTCGCATTTGAGACTAAGATCAACTTAAACGTTTGTTAAGGATATGTTAGTCTAATTTTAGACTAAGATCAACTTAATGGGATCGTTTAGATCCAACAAGAGAGCATTTGGGCTCTGTTGTTTAGTTTAGGGACATTACGGTCCATTAGTTTAAGGACATTACGGTCCAACGTTAGTTTAAGAACATCTCGGTCCAAGGTTAGTTTAGGGACATTACGGTCCAATGTTAGTTTAAAGATATCTCGGCCAAGGTTAAGGACATCATAGTCCGTGAGTTTAAGGACCCCACAGTCTAGTTTAAAGACGTCATAGTCTATGGGATGTATGGTTGTCGGGACCCGTCACCTCTCTGAAGACGTTGAAGGATTACAACGACATATATCAGAGGGGTTCAGAGATGTACCCTTAAACCAAAGTTTATTGAGAGATCTATAGTCCAATTTGGAACTAAAATCAATTAATTAGATTATGAGCACATTGGCTCAGTTAAATCTGAATTGAGGACTTACGGCTAATTTAGGCTAAGTCCAATTAAGTTTGGAATGTTGGCCGTTTGTTGGCCTGTTGAACATTTTCTTGGGTTTGGCCCCTCATTATTTAGCAATGCTAAACAAAAGTCTTGGGGGGGGGGGCTCTGACAACATTTTATCTTTGGCTGAGCACTAAACCCTTCATTATAGCTCTGGACTTTACTCTGCAGAAATGATCAATTTTGAGGTTCAGTTGAAGGAGGGGCTTGCCTCTGGAAAACTTGGCCAATTTGGGCTAAGATTGGCTTTAAAATAGTGTTGAATTCTAGAGGATATTTGGCGATCACGTGCTCCTACGTGAAGTGCTGAAAATAGTGTCAAACACTAAGGACGAAGCATTTAAAGTAGTGTTAAACACTAAAAGTGAGGTAGTTGAATAGGGTCACGTGAGGCGCCTAAAGAGTGGGCGAGACTTCCTTTATTTTGTTCTCAGAATATTCAAATAAGTATTAAACACTTTTAGTCTTTGAAATCATCACGTATGGACACGTGACAATGCATCTGCGTTGGGCATCAATTCCTCTGTCTTCCCTTATTTTATTCTCAGAACAAGTGTTAAAAACTTTAGTCTTCAAGGCCATCATGTGTGGACACGTGATGGGCATCCATGCACTGGATATTAAAAGGATTTGCTAGGGGTCACGTGGGGACACGTGAGGGTGCCCATGTATTGGATTTTAATCCTTTAGTTCTTTCCATGCTTCTTTTTTTTAAAGAGGTGTTTTTCAGGGGTCACGTGGGGACACGTGAGGGCGCCCAAATTTGATTCTGCCTTTGGCTTTGTTCCCTTTATTTTGAGGGTCACGTGGGAGCACGTGAGGCATTGCCTCCAAGTTTTTCTTTCTCATTTTGAGGGATCTGTTTTAGGGGTCACGTGGGGGCACGTGACCCAGTCTTGTCCTTTCTTTTCTAATCATTGAGGATGGGAGCACGTGTTACCACGTGACCAAGTTCTTTGCATGCATGGAGAGCTTTAAGTCTCTTATTTTTAAGAATTAAATTCTCTGTAGGGTTAAACCCTAATTCTGTTTTTAGAGGAATTAAATTCCTATGCATGTGAAAGAATTAAATTCTTATTTGAGAGAATTAAATTCTCACATAGGGTTAAACCCTAGCTCTGTTCTTTTAGAGGAATTAAATTCCTATGAATTTGGGAGAATTAAATTCTCAAATAGGGTTGAACCCTAGTTCTATTTGGAGGAATTAAATTCCTATGAATTTGGGGGAATTAAATTCCTTAAATAGGGTTAAACCCTAATTCTATTTGAAGGAATTAAATTCCTATGAATTTAGGGAAATTAAATTCCTTAAACTTAAATTCTCCCTCTAAGTTTTGGATCTGCATGGCAGAATCTCCCCAATGAGAATTAAGTTCTCAACCTGTGAGGAGATCCGCTTTTGCAGGTCTTCAACCAAAGGAAGAACTAAGTTCTTGTTCAGAAGAGTTAAACTTTTAAATTGAGAATTAAATTCTCTTTTATTTTATGGAGCTTAGATCTCTTTCCCCTTTCTCATCTAGGATTTCTTTTCTTTGAAAGGAACTTCTTTTTTTTCTTGAGAATTAAATTCTCCTATCTTTTCTCTCTGTTGTTTTTCTCCAGAAAATCAAAATTCCAAGATCCCTTCTCTTCTCTTCTTGGCTCCTATTTATAGGAGAAAGAAAAAAATCAATTTGTTTAGTGAATCTTTCATTGAAAGATTTTGGTTGTTTTTGTAACCAACATGATCTTTTAGATCACTCGGTGAATTTTATTGACCATTGGATTTTTAATCCAGAAGATATTCTATTTGTTACTCTTGGTGAATTTCAGGGAAATCTTTCCTTGTATAAAATCCTTCCATAAATTGGTGATTTTTAATCACCATTGGATTTTTAATCCAACGGTGTTCCATTTTACAGAGCACAACCCTTTTTTGTTTGGAAAGATTTAAAGAGATATTTTCCCAGTTAGGGTCTTTAATTTCCCTTAATTAGAATTTAATTTTATTAGCTCAGAAGGCTTTTTAAAGCCCATCACGTGTTGGGCACGTGATCCCAATTGAAATAGAATTCATTAAAGAGTTTAGGAACCTGTCATGTGTTAGCACGTGACCCTCTTGGTTAAATATTTTATTCAGAATTTAATTCTGCCTTTTAACAGAGCTAAGGAATCATCACGTGTCAACACTGAACCCTTGGTCACGTGTGGGCACGTGATGCCTCATTGAGGTTTTTCCTTAGCTGTTTTGTTGCATTTTTGTTTGAGTAGAGATTCACAAGAACCTATCACGTGTCAGCACGTGACCCTTGGTCACTTGTGAGCACGTGATACCTCATTGAGATATTTTTTAATATTTTATCAGGGAACACTACCATTACAAATCAATACAATTCCAATATTACACTAAAATACCATGTACAATGCAATTTAGGTTCTATTCACTAGAAAACTTCATATTATAAAATTTACATCCATGAAAACCTAAAGACGAAAATTAAATACTTGATGTTTATTTTAAAAATATATCAAAACTATTTTTCATAAAACCCCCTCAAGTTATATAATTTACAATAATGACCCTAATAAATATAGGTTTAAGCGAGACCAATTCTCTTAAGCCTCGGGGAGCCGGAGAAAGTGGGTGCTTGCCTATTTAAGGTAGACAAATTAAAAATGGTGTTATCAACACGGTAATTATCTTAGAAAAACACAAATCCTGCCGTCCATGTGCAGCAATTACCGATAACACCAAAATTAATTCAAGACTTCAATTCTGTTTAAAAGGTCTGACTCGGTCTGAGTCTCAATCAAAACTGATAACAATCTATACTCAAATACAATTCAAAGATAATTTCAATGCAACATGAATCCATTTATACTGGATACAATCTATGTTAACTTGACTCGACTGAACCGAACCATGGATATACTCTGATTACTTGACTATCCATTTATATTCATTCTGTTATATGATATCATGGTTTCGGCAATTTGAATACAACCATTCATTACATCAATAAAAACAATACAATAAAACATTACAGAGTTTTAAAGGGGTAGACTTGTACGGAATGTGTTAGAAGTGGCACGAGACGGTCACTTTAATACACCTAAACTGAATATCCGTTGCTTTTGTACCATGGCTTAACGGTTCCTTCTGCTCCGTATACCTTAGTCCACGGGATAGTTGGACCCTTCTCATATAAACTGGTATATTCTGTACCAAGCTACAAACAATTGCGTTAACATGATAATGAAACAATTTATCAGTTATATCCTCTTATCTTTCTATTCTATTTCTACCTTTTTTGGGACTTACTGAGTGATTGTTCGCTGACGACATTCCTTCGCTCTTCTTTCTTTGGAATGTTGTCAGGTGGATCCGACTCACTGGAGATAGAGCCCGATGCTGACGACTTGGAGCAGTTTACAGAAGATCTCGAGCTGTAGACACTTGTATATACTTTTCATTTCAGTTATGCCATTGGTTATGCATTGCTTTCCATTCTTGTATTTACATTTCTAGTTGTATTGTAAAGAAATATTTAATAAATAAAAGTTGATGTTCAATTGCATCTCTTGTCATTTTTCTTGTGTACCTTATTATATTGTTTATATATGCTTAGCCTGTTTACTTCTGAGTAAATACGTAGCGGGTCAGTAACGTCCCATTACCGTACACCGGGAAGCGGGGCGTGACAACAATTTTAAGTCCTCCATGAGTTTTCTTTGCATTTATGGTTTGTGTTATCCGATATCGAGAAGGGCGGAAGCGATTACGGATATCCGATGGATATCTGGAGGATACTGACCGGGGTTTTATGATGAGTACGATTGAAGGTCTGATTAGAGAGACATCGCTTAAGATATTTTAGGATTTCGAGTATCGATGATTGGTACATGATTTGATGATGTTTTTATTGATGCGGATTTTTTATTATGCACGATCCATTATTATACGTTTACATCAACATATGCTATGTACCTGTTATCACACATCATCATAATATTTCTAGCTTTTGTGGGACTTTGGAGTCCTTTGTGATCTAATTGAATGAAATATTTTCAAATTTGAGGCTTAGATTTAAATTCGGGGACTAAATTTATTTAAGGGGGAATATTGTAATACTTCAGAAAATTCTAAAGTTTATTTTAGAATTTAAATAATGATATTATGAGTTTTATTAAAAGATACCAATTATCAAATTGAGTTATCGTAATTTGGTATATAAATATATTTATACAATTTATATTGATGAAACCAATATTTTAATTGTTTAGGCATGGAAAGCATTTCTCTTATGTTAAAGTTTTCATTATATTTTCTAAATGGAAAATTAGGATTTAATCTTTTGGACATGGTTGATGAATTATTGGAGATAGAGACCATGAGCGAGCTTATGCCTACTTATACTCTCAAACCCCCCCTCTCTTCTATCCTCATCCTTCCCATCTCTCATTCTCTTCTCATTTCCTCTTCTTCTTCCATCTCCCAAAATATATCCTCTTTCAAATCTCAAACTCAAAACTCTAGCTCACCTCCATCCAAAACAATTCCTTCCTTCAAGCTTCCTCAACTAGAAGCCATACAAGTTTAGATTTTCTTTTCACTCACTTTCAACGGGTAAAAATTTTCACCTTTTTTCAAGTTTCTAGTTTTGCCATGGAAACTTCATCTTCTACATAAAAATCACATTGTTATGATTCAAATCTTGTAAAGATAGGTTTTACACTACTACGAATAAGGGTTGCCCCTACGGATTTACCCGTAGGGGCAAACTACTGCCCCTACGGATATATCCGTAGGGGCAAAAAAATAACCTGTAGGTGCAAACGTCGTAGGTGCAAGTCGAAGCCCTGCACTTGCCCCTACGGACAAAAACTTGCCCCTACGGAGTTCTGTGTAGGTACATTTGCACCTACGGATTAGGGCGTAGGGGAAAAAAAGTTATTTTATTTACGGTTATTTTTAATTATATTAATTGTACCTACGGATATATCCGTAGGGCCAAGAAGTATCCCCTACGGATATATGCGTAGGTACATATCCGTAGGGGCAAAATATGAGGAATCCTGATATTTTGCCCCTACGGATATATCCGTAGGGGTCGTTGTTTGCCCCTACGGATATATCCGTAGGGACAAGCCCAACCCCCCTGACACTGAGATCAAGGGGAAATATCATTTACTGCTGATATTTTGCCCCTACGGCTTAAGCCGTAGGGGCATCATGTATACATACGGATTAATCCGTAGGTACACATTATCTGTTTTTTTTTAAAAATGGGCTGCCTTATTTTTTATCGCCCTATGCACAATAATATATATATCAGTAAAATATAAAATTAATCATCACACAACATATATCGCAGTATTCATAATCACATCCCACGCATATAATATACAAAAGAAACCCAAATACTGAATATGATATAAATATAAACCAATATTAATATTGTTTCAAAATGTAGTACAATATGTATAATATAAATAAATACATGTTTCAAAAAATAAGAACCAAAAACCTACCCTAGCTCGGTCCAGCTCCACCTCTGAATAACGATAGAATAATGTGCGCCTGCTCCTCGGTCAATAAACTTTGCAATTCGGCGCGACCGGGAGTCTGAGCATCTTATGGAGTTGGCGATGTGGTCTGCGCAGCCGCCGTCGAGGGAGTCGCTTGCGGAGTCGCGGCTGAGGGAGTCTGAGCGAGCGCTGGAGCTATAGGAGCTGTCTGCTGAACCGCAGCCAATGTAGTGGCTTGCGGAGCCGCAGCCGAAGGAGATGCATGGCATGTACCCTGTCGCGTCTGGACCTAACGTGTGTAAGAAGCGTGTAAGAACCGTGTATTACTCGAATTCATATCATAATTAAGTTATTTCGAAATCCCATTTGGATATCTAGTTTGGATAACCGTTGTTTATTTTAATTACATATGTATGTATGATTAATCAAACCTAACTCTAAAACCACATAAGCTCAAGCTACTTACTAATTATGGATATGTTGATATGTATAATATGACATAATATTTTACTATAAAGTAGTATACATACCAGCATCTCCTTCAACTCCTCCACAGTGGCCCTCAAGCTCTCCAGTTCCTGCTGGACACGTCGCTCACTGGAGACGGAGGAAGTAACCGCCGGGGTAGAGTCCAACCTCATATGGGCCCTGCTAGGGCCCAGTCCCCGGCCTCTCTCCCAACCTCCGTGGTGCCCTCCGTGTGCGGCGTCCAAAACTGGGGTCAGCAGCCTCGGATCGTTCTGTCCGGTAAAATCGATCCCCGAGGCCTCGGCCTGCTCAACCACCCGCTCCTACACCCACATTAAGCAGTAAAGTATAAGTATAAAATTTAAACTTGAAGCTTCCAGAACTAAAATTTCAAATATGGGTAGAATAAATATTTAACACTTACGCAATACTTCTGGGTAGCGACGTTGGGATATCGAAGATCGCCCGTGGCGGGATCTGTCGAGGTGCCATGGACGGCAAGATATGCGGACAGCACGCTCGGTGTACCACCTTGCGCCACGGTCCGAGCTGTCTGCAATATTAGAAAATAACTCTTAATATTAGAAATATTCGAAAATAACTCTTAATATTGAAGAATTTCAGAAAGGTCGATCTATTGTAATTTACCGATAACTCCATGGCTCGAGGAATATTCCTCGAGCCACCTGTGTAAGTGGGGCGACCCCTCTTCGCCGACTTCCTGTACTCTGTATTCTGACCGGCCTGTTTCTGCACAACGCATTAACATTTAGTTTTCTAATTAAGGAACACAAAGAAATAAATTATATCATAAACAATGAATTACATTTAAAATACATACCTATTTGCGTTGGGAGTCGAAATAATCGCACAATAGAGGCCATGTCTCTACGTCAACTCCCGCAAACGCCGGAGTAGATAGGAGAGCCGCTCTCTCTGCCTCGGGGGCCGGCATCCACAGGGAGTAGCAGTCGGCCTTCAGCTCATTCCTGTTGTATCGAACCTTGGTCTGCATGTTCTTCATCAGGCCATTGTACAGAGCATGAAGGTCGAGCACCCTCCCAGGGTGATCAAGGTCAGCTACAGGCTGAAAATCGTAATCCAACTGAAAATACAAAAAAAACATTGTTATTAGATTGCAAGTGTTAATAATAAATATATTGGATAAATCAAATGAAAATAGGCCGTTAATACGTACAGAGCTTGATCAAAGAAGAGAGCGAATGAGCGCCGGTGCTGCTCACCCCACTCAACGTGAAGTGGATAGTTCTTCACGAGCCGGCTCTCATCCCCCATATACCTGCCGAACCTCTTGGCATGAGGACCGGTATAGCGAGGGTAAAAAGGAGGGGGAATGGTGCCTCCCCCTAGCTCTGTCAGGCCTCAGCCTATAGGACTGATTCAGGCCTCGAGTCCCCCTCTGGGGATGGGGAGGCCCTGCGTCTGCACGAAATATCAAGAAAATCAATATTAAGACAAAGTTGTATTAAGAAATCAAGCTTAAGCGAAAATTGAAGTGTGATATATACTTCCGGTGACTATCGCACGAGCCTGGGCCTGGGCAGCAGCATGAGCGGGACGATAGTTCCTCCGGTGAGGAACAACTGGGGTCCTGGATGCGGACGCATCCCCTACAACTAGAAAATAAACATTGACGCTAAATTTCCATGAAGTTCATATTTATTCTATAGAGCATATGTAAAATGAATAAATATTTTATATTTATTCATACTGACCTGCAGACGATGCGGATGGTATGGAAGCGGCAGGAGTGGCCCATGCGGAAGAAGTGGACGCACCACTTATAATTAGACAATTAAAAATAGATTATATAAGTAATTGCAAAAAGAATGTGTAGATCAATAATATAACGTTCTAAATCAATATGCATGTACTATAGGATATATAAACATACCCGCAGGTGCGGTGGTGTCACCACCTACAGCTAGACAATAATAAAAATTGGTAAGTAAGAGCAAAAGGAATGTGTGTATATTTATGATATAGCATTCTAAATCAATATACATGCACTATATGATATATAAACATACCTGGAGGAGCAGGAGTGGCCTCTGTCCCAGATGTGGACGCATCACCAATAACTAGATAATCAAACATTGACAATATAAGTAATTTTGACATAAACAGGCATGAATATCTATAATATTACATTCAAAATGGATATGCGCGCAATATACTTGGATGTGTGGCAAAATCCACACGGAAGGAGGCATCCTAAGGGTCTCCGATCTGGGTGCAAGACCAGCCCTCTGAAGCTCCTTATGGAGCTCTACGGGCGGCAGAACCGCTCTGCCTCTGCCTCTGCCTCTGCCTCTGCCTCTGCCGCAGCTAGAGCTCCTGCCGCCCCTCGCTGCTCCCGACATCGTCATCAAATCTAGATAAACGGTTCGTGGACGCATTAGACAATCATTAAAAGTATTGACTATATATGTATAGAGTGTAAAATGTGAAGTAATAATATAACATTACTGATAACCTTTTTCGTTTCGTGGGCGCATTATACATATCTACTTGGATTTCATCGTTGATGTCATTTCTAACCCACGTAACTTCATGATCGGTCGAAGATAACCCGTCCTTCGAAACAGACGGTCGGAGCACTTAAAGCCTTATCTCTTCTTCGTCCTCATCGCTGTCCTGGTATTCTAGGACATCGTAGACATCTCTGGGTTTCCATCGGCATACAACGCTCCACCCCGGATGCTTCAAACATTGTAAGTAGTATACTTGGAACGCTTGGTTCGGAAAGATAAACGGATCTTCCTGACAGTAAAATCGAAGTGTGTTCACACTGGTCAATCCATATTTATCTTTCCAAGTCCCAAGATTGCTTCTCCACCTGTCCGTATCGGTTTGCGTATCGTACCAAGTACACTGGAATATATAAAAGGATTCTGATCGTCCGGGATAGTGGATGCCGAGTATACAATTTAAATACCCATAATAAATCACACCGTCCGATCCTACCGTCACAATCCCACTATTCTGAGTGGTTCTAGATGTTTCTAATTCCTTAACTTCGAATTTGTATCCAAGGACACCAAATCCTTTGTAATATGCAACCTCCGTACTAGGAAATTGAGCTAAACATCTTGAATCACTCTCAAATGATGCAGACAACTTCGGATCGTGGATCTAACAAAACAAATTTTACGACAAATACATAACGATACAAGTTTTGATTAAAACTACTAGCAATAAAATGTTATTCGAATAACTTACATGATCTGTGACCCAATCACAAAAATTATCCTGACGATATTATTCCAATTGTTCTTCATTCCAATCAGGATGCCCCTCACGTACCTCGTTAAAATGAATTCTGTTTTTGACAAATAATGGTGACATTAATATTATATCATTTCATACACACATAAACACAGATATAACAATTAATCCAAAAAACTTACTCTCTAATTTGTTCAAGACATTCGCAATTAAGCAAGATAAACCGGTATATCTTGTTGATAAACATAGTGTCTACACTCTTATACTCGGCTTTACCATATGGTCCGTCTTGAATTCTTCGTGGTCAGTTAAGCCTTGTCTCAATGTTCTCGTCCAGATAACGGGAACAAAATGTGGTTGCTTCATCAAGAAGATAACCTTGCATGATAGAACCCTCTGGTCGATTTTTATTGCGTATATACTTCTTAAGAGTGTAGAGGTACCTAATGAAAATATATTGAATAAATAAATATGGGCATACAGGACAACAATAAATTTTTAAATTGCGCGAAACGAAAATTACACGTACCTCTCGATGGGATACATCCATCGATATTGTACCGGTCTGGCTAATTTCGCCTCAGTTGCAAGATGTACCATCATGTGTATTATGATATCGAAGAATAACGGTGGGAAAATACGCTCAAACTTGCAAAGTATCAACGCAATAGAATTTTCTAGTTTATCCAGTGTCACAACCTCCAGTATTTTAGCACACAACTCTCTGAAAAAACAACATAGGTCATTGATTACTAGACCAACCGAGTCGGGGAAAGAAGTCCTGAGGGCTAAGGGAAGAAGGTTCTCTAAGATAACATGGTGATCATGACTTTTCAACCCATCGATCTTCCCCTTCACAATTTTTATTTTCTTACTAAATGATCCTGAGAAACCTGTGGGGACTTTCAAATCATGCAACACCTGCAGGAATCTTTTCTTCTCCGGTTGTGACATATGATAAGCGGTATTGGGAAGTACAAACTTTCCCGGTTTACCCGCTACCGGTCTAGGGTGCAATTCACTTCTTATTCCCCACTCTTGTAGATCCATCCGAGCATTCATGTTGTTTTTAGATTTCCCATCTTTATAAAGAAGCAAGTTAAGTATGTGCTCTGATACTCCCTTCTCTATATGCATGACGTCCAGACAATGACGCACTGAATTTGTAGACCAGTACGGAAGCTCGAAGAAAATGCTTAACTTGTTCCAATATAGTGGTTTGACCTGTTTCGTCAGATCCATCCCGAAGGTCACGTTATTGTAACCATCCCATTTAGCAGCCACGTCCTCTCCGGACAATGGGGATGGAGGTCCAAGAAGCTCCTGATGACCATCAAAGTGAACCGTGTCTGACCTATAGGGGTGGTCTAGAGGCAGGAAACGTCGATGGCCGCAATAACAAACCTTCTGCTAAAATTCAAGAATTTCGATGTTGTGTGTTCATGGCAATGAGGACATGCTTTGTGACCATGTACGGACCAACCTGATAGCATTCCATACGCAGGAAAGTCATTAATTGTCCACATTAAAGCCATACGCAGTATGAAGGTTGTATTTGTGTTTGCATCATATGTCTCTACACCATCAACGAACAAAGATTTCAACTCCTCGATCAGAGATCAGAGATAGACGTCGATATTGTTCCCCGGTGAGTTTGGTCCGTCGATAAGAAGAGGCATCATAAAGTATGATTGGTCCATAGCCAACCAAGGCGACAAATTATAAATTACCATTACAACGGGCCATGTGCTGTGACTTCCAGCCATATAGTTGAATGGACAGAAGCCATCAGTAGCCAGTCCGAGCCGGACATTGCGAGGATCTCTACTGAATATTGCGTGCCTCCTATCGAAATCCTTCTATGCCGGTGAATCTCTTGGACGGCTCATTTTTCCATCTTCAATTGGAGGAGCACGGTGATGCCAAATCATTGCCTTGGTTGTTTTCTTGCACCTGAATAGCCTCTGTAGCCTCTGTGTTATGGGAAAATATCGTGCTATCTTCACAGGTATATCAGGCTTCTTATCAGAATCTTTCGGCTTCTACCTGGCCTCTCCACATGTTGGACACTCTTTCAAATCTGAATTCTCTTTCCGGTACAACACGCAATTTTTAGGACATGCTTGAATCTTCTCGCACTTTAGACCCAAATAGACATCATCTTCTGGGTTTCGTACCAGCTGTCGGGCATATTATTTCCCGGAAGCATAGAATCTTTCAAGAACGAAAGAAGCATTGTGAATGACTTGTTGTTCCATCCATTTAGACACTTAATCTGGAAAAGTTGGACGAACCATGAGAGGGTGGAATACTTCGCATTCTCATAAATTGGTTTCCTAGCATCATTTATGAAATTTTCATATTTATCCGCACGAGGTCCTTGACCGGAAGGAATGTCATCTTCAGTACGAATAGATTCACCTAGGGCAGCCTCTACCATATCCTCCATTTCTTCTGATGGAAATAAATTACCGCATTCTCCTTTTACCGCATTACCGAATTCTTCTTCTTCTACTGCTGCATTATCGTGTTCTACTTCTTCTGCCGCAGTACTGCATTCTTCTACTTCCCCATTGTTTCCTGATTGAAAATCAGGAAAGCCTACAGAAGAGACATCACGTGCTAACACGTGACCAGCAGTCGCGTGTTGGCACGTGACATTTAAAAGCGGCTTCAAAGGCACATCAGTTCCCGGATCAAATCAAGGAAAAGGCTTCAGAAGAGGTCACGTGCTCACACATGGTCAGGGGTCACGTGTTGGCACGTGACATTTAAAAGCAGCAGACTCATTCTCTGATTAAATCAAGAAAAAGGCTCCAGACGAGGGTCACGTGCTCACACGTGACAAGGGGTCACTTGGTGGCACTTGACGGCTAAGCAGCGGCCAGAAAGCAGAGTGCAAAAAGAAGAAGAGGTCTCGTTCCAAAGGGGTCACGTGCCCACACGTGACCAGGGGTCACGTGGCCACATGTGACCGGCTTTCAAAGCCTATCTGTTAACAGAATTAAATTGTGAAAAGAGATCACTTAAATCTTTCCAAAGGAAAATGATTATTTGGAACCAATTGGATTAAAGGTTTAAATGTGATTAAATATCATCTATTTATGGAAAAATCCTGAACTTGGAAAGATTTCCCCTTAAAATCTAACCGAAATAACAAAAGAGAATCTTTGGATTTAAAATCCAATGGTGAATAAAATTCACCTAATAATCCAAAGGACCAGATAAATGATGAATGCAAATCAAATCTCTCAATGAAAGATTCACCAAAACTAATTGATTCTGCTTCTTCTCCTATAAATAAGAGCCGAGAGACATAAAAAAAAGAGAGAAGACAGAGAGAGAAAAGAGAGAGCCTTGATACTTTGGAGGAATTTGTATCTTCTGCAAAAGAAAAGCTTAGGTAAGAAAGGGAAAGCCTTTAAAAGAGAATTTAATTCTCAGCAGAGTTTAACTCTGATATTAAACAGAAGAACATAGTTCTCTCTTTAGTGGAGGATCTGCAAAGTGCACATCTCCCCTTGAATTGAGAATTTAATTCTCATTGGGTTGAGATGCTGCCATGCAGATCCAAAATATGGAGAGGGAATGGAAGTTTGAGAATTTAATTCTCACGGAACTATAGGAATTTAATTCCTTTAAAATAAAATTAGGGTTTAACCCTATATTACAGGAATTCAATTCCTTCTAAATGAACAGAATCAGGGTTCAACCCTAGTTAAGAACTGAGTTCTGTTAAAATAACAGGAATTTAATTTCCTTAAGAAAGAAGAAATTAGGGTTTCACCCTAAGACAGAATCTCATTCATCAGAATAATTCTCTAAAAGAGAGTGGGAATTTAATTCCTTTAAAGCTTTTATTAGGGTTTAACCCTATGACAGAATGCATTTCTTCATATACATGAGGAATTTAATTCCTACAGAAAATTCAGAGTTCAACTCTATCCCGGAATATAAATCTTCAGAAGGAATTAGGAATTTAATTCCTCTAAAATTATTGTTAGGGTTTAACCCTACGAAAAATTTAATTCTTAAAAAAGATTAACAGATCCTCTAAAAAAACATACATAGAGGCAGGGTCACGTGCTACCATGTGACCCCCGAAAAGATCCACAGAAAGGGCCCTTTGAGGCAGTGCCTCACGTGTCCCACGTGACCCCTTGGCAGAAGCTCTAACAAACAAACACTTAAATGCCCGTCACGTGATGGCACGTGACGCTCCAAAAGATGCAATATTCTCAGCAGAGCAAATAAAGGGAGGGCGCCCTCACGGGCTACCACGTGACCCCTCTTGCCTTAGTGTTTAACACTAAATTGGAACCACGGAATCCAGTGTTAAACACTGTTTGGCCTTAGTGTTCAACACTAATTAAAGAACTTTATTTGCAGTGTTTAAACACTGAATTTCTTAGTGTTTAACACTAAATTAAACCCCTGTTAACAGAGCTTAAGATTAACTCCCTTAGTGTTCAACACTAAATTAAAATCTCCGTCACCAGTGTTTAACACTGATTATTCTTAGTGTTTAACACTAATTTGAAATCTTTGCTGCTAGTGTTTGACACCGATTTGCTCTAGTGTTTAACACTAATTTGAACCCCCTATTGCTGGTGTTTGACACCAATTGCCTTTTAGTGTTAAAACACTAACTTGTTCCCAGTGTTCAACACTGCTGATCTTTAATGTTTAACACTAACTTTAGCCCCATTGGCTAAGTGGATAGAGGCAAAGCCTCTCCTTCGATGGATCAACAGAAAGCCAGTATTCTAAACATGATGGGACTTAGCCCAAGATGGCCATAAGTCCTCAATTCAAACTTAACTGGGCTAATGGGCTCATAACATAATTAATTGGTCTTGATCCCAAATTGGGCCAAAGACTATTTAACCCATCCCGGTTCAAGGGTACATCTCTTCACTCCTTTGATACTTGGCGTTGTAATTCCTCAACGTCTTCAAAGAGGTGACGGGTCCCGATGACCACACATTGACACGGACTGTGGGGTTCTTAAACTCATAGACTACGACGTCCTTAACCTTGACCGAGATGTCTTAAAACTAACAACGGACTGTTGGGTCCTTAAACTCATGGACTACGACGTCCTTAACCTTGACCGAGATGTCTTAAAACTAACAACGGACTGTGGGGTCCTTAAACCCATGGACTGTGACGTCCTTAACCTTGACCGCAACGTCTTAAAACTAATATTGGACCGCAATGTCCTTAAACTACCTATGGACCGCAATGTCCCTAAAGTACCCATGGACCGCAATGTCCTTAAACTACCTATTGGCCGCAACGTCATTAAACTAAACAACAGGGCTCCCTTAATTGCTCTATTGTTGGATCTAAACGACCCCGTTAAGTTGATCTTAGTCCAAAAACTAGACTAACGTGTCCTTAGCAAACGTTTAAGTCGATCTTAGTCTCAAACGAGGCTAACGTGTCCTTAAACCCAAACCCCAAACCCAAATCTAAGATAATACGGATTTGGACTAGTCCACGCCCTACGGGCGACGACATAACTCAGTCTCCGTATACAATCCACGGGCAACTAAACACAAAGTAAACACACACGACACGAAGTGAAATTCTGGAGAAGGAGAAAGTTGTTACCGCGAAGCGGTAGCGTAATTAACTGCAGGGGCTTGCGCCTGCAGGGAAGAGCGTCCCCACAATCAAAAACCCCTCAAGCGAGGGGGAATCTGACGAAGTCTGCTACATCGGACGTATCCGTTTAAACCTTCGATATACGGTGCCATAAATCAACTTGGAATCTTTGGAGAGGTAGACGGATAGCACCAATTAGCATCTGCCCCGAATCTCAGGCGAGACGTCTCCGCGGTCGCGCCGTCTTTCGGAAGGGAACAGATTCTGGCACGCCCGGTGGGACCTTTTCCTCTTTCCACTCCACACTTCGTGTGTCGTGATTCGCAAACTAATCGCGGTTCGCTAAGAGTTGCCCTTGGGTTTCAAGGTACTGAGACTTGGCGTCTTGCTTATTGCAGAAAGCAAAGAATCGATGGCTTCTACTTGTGTGAAATACTCCAACTGCTCGGATTACAACTGCAACCAACGCTCTGCCTCGCCAGGAGGTATAGCCTACGGACCCCAAGCTGCTTCGCTATTCACCATGCCCGTGGAACAAGTCACTCGAGCCACTACAGGGTTGTTTTTTGGGACCATGCTCCCACCGACAAGCTCCACCGCTCTGATGCTGACTAAGGAAGCTCCCAAGAAGCCGGTCTTTGATCGTCTTACCCCTGCCGCGGCCCCTCTCAACAGGTCGCCCAACACTAGCGCCTCGGTCTTCTCTAGATTGGGCCAGAATTCCTGTGGACCCGCAATGGGGCCTACAATCTCAGAGAAGGCTGCTCCTAAGAAAATAACCAGTCCTGCTCCTGAAGTCGTCAAGGCGGCTTCTCCTTCCAAAAAGTCGGTCTTTACAAGATTGACTGTTCCAGCTCCCGCTCCTGCTACCCAAAGGAAATCGGTCTTTGACAGGCTGACACCAGCAGCGACCCCCCACCTACACAGGGGGCAAGACGAGGCTATCGCCCTCACCAGGCTGGTTCCATCAGCACGACGCGCTCGACGTCGTTACTGGCGCCGAATGAGGAAGGCTGGGGGCAACTCTCCCTCTGGGCTAACTCCACCAGCCCCAATGGCAGAAGTTAATGCTGCTGTTCCGATTAGGAACAGCTTTGAGATGCTAAATAAAGTGCGTAGGAATTCTCCTACCGCGGTGCTGAATAAGTCTCCCCCTCCGCTGAAAAGAGCTATAGAAGTAAAAACGGAACAGCCCCAATCTCCTCAACGGCTATCCTCCCGAATCTATAAAGTCTGGCGGCAGACCCGAGACTCAATAATCGATCCAAATTCATCCCGCCAACACAAGAAGCTGAAAATCCAACAGGAAGCCAGTCACCAGCTAAGCCACGAAAAGTTGTCTGGGTGCCCACCTCAACGGCCTCTTCAACTTCTACTGCTCATTGAAAGAGGAAGACGGAGAAGATCCCCAGCCTTACAACAAGAGCTAAAAGCGCTGAGCCCAGACGCCCCAAGGCTGGAGGCAAGATAGTCCACACTGTATACATGGCGTCGGGGAAGGAAGACAGCCGTGCATCTACAGGCCATAGACCACTGACACGGTCAGTAACCAAAGCTCAGGAGCAACAGCAAATGCTTCAAGAAATGATGATTGCAATGGCCGCGCCCACTGGGCTAAAAGAAAGCCCCGAGGCATCCTCGGATCAACAATAAAAAAAGGAAACCGATGCCGAGTTCCTCCGGAGGATATTGGAAAAGAAAGATAAAGAGGCTTCGGAACAAGCGGCCAATATAAAGCGGATAGCCCACTTATTCCAGGATATGGTGGGAATAATGATCCAACAAGACCCACCCGCTGAGGATCCCCCGATCGTCCTTAAAGACGACAGGGGAGAAACGTCAAATCCACCACCGGCTCTCTCAACGGCCAAGGAGGAGACAATCTCTAAAGGTGATTTAGACGAGTATATAGCCCAGCAAATCCGGGTTCATCATGCGACTGAGGCAGCTGGTCAGGTCGTAAAAACGGGGCGGCCGTATCCAAGCTGGTACGACCAAATCAAATATTCGCCGGGCTATACAATACCAAAATTCCATGTGTATAAGGGGACCGGCAATCCCCACCAACATGTTGCCCAGTTTAGGGCCCTTTGCGGTAACACTGGCGGTGATGATAAGCTGTTGCTTCACCAGTTCGTGGGCAGCTTATCAGAAACAGCGTTCGAATGGTATTCGGAACTCCCGAACAATTCCATCAAGACGTTCGCTGAAATGGAGTTGCTATTCACTCAACGGTTCACGAGCGCCAGCGAACGCACTCCGATAACGGCATTGATTAATGCCAGGGTGAAACCAGGCGAAACGTGGGTCCAGTATGCTATACGTTAGCGAAATTTATGGTCGAAATGCGAGCAACGCATTGAGGAAGCGCCCACGGTGGGCATGTTCGTGGGAACCCTAGACCCTCACGCAACTATCTCCCAGTTCATGATGTTCTTTAAGCCAACCGCATTCCAGGCTCTAATCGACAAGTTGGCTCAGATGGACCAAATGGGTCATAGACCGTCTCCCCCGAAGCCCGAGCCTCGGAGTGACAAGGGTGAAGGAAAGGCAACCTTCGTCGCGAATGCCCAGCAGCAACCCAATGCCCCAAAGCTAGCGGATCAATTGGAAGAAAGACGCCGGTATTATAATGAGAAGATGAAGCGTCCCTACTCGTTCTCACGGGACAAGACGAAACGGTTATTCGAGCTGGCAGTACGCAACAGACTTATAAACCTGCCAAATCCAAGGCGACCGCCACAACCCACTGAGGTGAATAACCCTAACTATTGCCCTTACCATCAAACGGTAAGTCATCCGATCGAGGACTGCTTCGACTTCAAAGGATGGATTGAAGATCAATACCTCCAGAGGAAGTTTGCGCTGTCCGAAAAGTGGAAAGTGAACCCACCATAGCCACATACTCCTAAGAAAGCAGATACACCGGGGGCAACCTGTTCCATTATTAAGGAAGCTCCATGGGAGGTCGTGCTGTCAACTAAAACCAAAAGAATGATGAAGGACCTTCATGCGTGCCGGCAGTCGAATGGAAGGACCCGCTGGAACCCCAGATCATTGAAGGAATGCTGAGGCCGTGCCCAACTACAAAAAGCGGTGGTGATGGCCCAAGTACTGCCTTACCGTCAAAATTTTCGAAGAAAAAGAAGAAGAAATCTAAGAAGCCCGTGAAGCCTGGAGACAAGCGCACGAACTTACAGAAGCAAATCGACACGCTGGAAGAATACAATCAAAAGGCGCGAACTCCTGTCACGCTGCAAGAGTTCCTCAACTGTTGGGTTAGCCTAGCACCTCATGAAGGGTTTGGAAGTATCACATGAACCAAAGAAAGCATTTTTAGGGTGCTAAGCTAACATGCATCGGATCGTTCCTATAATCGATTAGGGTTTCAAAATTTTCATATCATCATATGAAAGGAAATGTTAGGGTTTAGAGAGTACAACCTTTGTAGCTCCCTACGCTAGACTCCTCGGCTACCTAGGGTTTGAAAAAGCTCTGCTTGAACTCCTCGAGGTCACCGATGATCCACCCGGAGTCCGCTTTGTCCAAGCTTGCAACTTTATCCGATCAAGTGAACGAAATCAAGCTAACACTCTAAATAAGTGGGCTAGACTTCTGTAGAATGGTGTTGTGGTTCTCTTTCTCACTTCAAAATCCAATCTTGATGGGTATATTGCTCACTACAAAGAACTAGAGAGCAAAATGAGAGAGGTTGATGAAGATGATGGCTTTTTGAAGAAGATGATAAGTTCAACTCTCTTTTTAAAAAGGAAAAATATATCAATATATATTTTCTATCTATCATCTCAAACCATGGTTGAATCATTATTGTACTAAAGTTAAAACACAAAAGGAAACTTAACCAAAGGTTAAAAGGTGAGTGAGAATGGTTAGGTAAAAGAAGAGTGTAGAACAAATCAATAATGAACCTTTTCTTTCCTTTTATGTTTTAGTATAAATACAATAATAATTCATAAATAAAACCATGGCGTGAGTCTTATATTGCCACCATTTTCATGTATATACAACCATGAAAGATGTATGTATGTATGTATGTATGTGTATATGTACATCCATATGTGCATGAATAAAAAAGAAGACATACATGCATGCATACATCTAACTAACTCAAGAAAGGATTTCAAGTGAGAAGCTAATGGTTAAATGATAAATCAACACTTGATTTATCAATCCGGCCATATCACATATGACCCCTACCAAAAGCAATCCGTCCGATCAATATACAGTATCCTATACGCGCATTTTAATCGGGTCCATGCGCATATCGCATACGCGCACCACAACATTTCGCCAGGACTAAGAAACTCCATTGTGGGACTCTGAGACTCGTCAATATGCCGCCAGTGGGTGATGATCGTATCAAGCACCCCCAAGCCGCAAGCGGTCAGCTAAACGTAACGGCCACCCAGGTATTGAGCGATCAGAAGAGAACAAGCGAACCTGCTACAACTCCCGTCGAGCCGACCAGCAACGCTTCCCGTACAGTCCGGTCTCCTCGTCTGATATGTCGCATATCAAGTCTAAGGGTGGTAAACGTCAGACCCCAATAACCGATAAGTCATGCCGATGTGAGGCTCATAACGGGTCGAGAAACTACTGGTAACACTTACCAGCAAATCTCTGAATTAGCCCTGGCCAGGGACTTCCCTGTTACGGCCAATCGAGCACAGTGCAACATCAACCCCCAATACCGGGAGAGACAAAACCCCTCCTATCGCTCATTGCCTCCATGTGACTCGGGACTGTACCCAAAAACCACCATTTTGCATGCCCTCATGGACGTGGTAAGGTGGAGATCAAAGCACAGTGGGAATCACACAAGACTCTATGACGATCTCGGGTCTACAGACTAACCTGTACTAGTGTCCCCTGAGAACTGCCATCTGACGTGAGGTATAATACCATCTGGGAGTTCTCGGCGAGTCCGTCCAGTGTACCCAGTCTCCACTGAGCACCCGTATACCATCTCTGATGTCAAACACCAATGGATATGGGATCATCCATCGCCCATCTCATGGGTCGAGAAGCGTATACGCTAGTTTACACTGGTATATCGATGCCCCGTCTCGATACACCCACGACTAGGGACCTTGAAGGATGTACTTATGGACTACCATGTCCCCACTAGTATGATCTGCATCATAGTCCAGGTAGTCAAGTACACATCCTAAGGGCTTTACCAACATGTAACTTTAAGACAGTTTAAAGAGACTAGTGTACATGTTAAGATAAAGAGCAACCAGATAGCATACTATCAAATCGAGCAAGAAAGTCTTCTCTATATATGTCCAAGCATCCAATATAATATACATCATCTGTACAATACTGGCCTCTAGGGCATACATACAACTAACAATCTCCCACTTGCACTAGGGCCAGCTGCTGTAGTATCGCATACCGAGCATCCCGAAGAGTCTCTCAAACTGTATCTGGGGAATGGCCTTCGTGAGTGGATCCGCCATGTTCTTCGTGTCAACCCTCCAAACCTCGATCTCCCGGCGATCAACTATCTCCCGGATCAGGTGATACCGTCTTAGGATATGTCTGGATCGCTGATGGGACCTGGGTTCCTTGGCCAAAGCCACCGCTCTATTGTTATCGCAATACAAAGGTATTGGATGCTCAATGGATGGAACCACTCCAAGTTCAGTAATGAACTTCTTGATTCAGACAGCCTTTTTAGCAGCATCGTTGGCAGCGATGTATTCAGCCTCCATCGTCGAGTCTGCCACGGTTTCCTGCTTGGAACTCTTCCAGCTAACTGCCCCTCCGTAAAGGGTAAAGACAAATCCCGACTGCGACTTAGAGTCGTCCTCATCACTCTGGAAGTTCGAATCGGTAAAGGACTCTACTTGGTGTTCTCCATTACCATACACCAAGAGCATCTCTTTAGTCCTTCGTAAGTACTTGAGAATGCTCTTCACAGCTGTCCAGTGACTCTCTCCAGGATCAGCTTGATACCTGCTCACTACACTTAGTAAGTATGCAACATCGGGTCTGGTACATAGCATCGCGTACATGATAGAGCCTACAGCCGAAGCATAGGGTATCCCTTGCATGCGAGCTCTCTCCAAATCAGTCTTGGGAGATATCTCTTTGGAGAGAGTAACTCCAGAGATCATGGGCAAGTTCCCACTCTTGGATTCTTCCATACTAAACCTTTTTAGTATGGTGTCAATGTACCTGGATTGGGACAATCCCAATATCCATTTGGATCTATCTCTATAGATCCTAATTCCCAATTTGCAGGAGGCATCACCAAGATCTTTCATTGAGAATCTTTGTGATAAGAAGAGCTTGACTGATTGCAGCATAGGAATATCATTTCCTATCAAGAGTATGCCGTCCATGTACAATACGAGGAAGACAACCTTACTCTCTGCCACCTTCTTGTAAATACAAGGTTCATCTGGGTTTTTGACGAAATCAATCTCTTTGATAACGACGTCAAAGCAGATGTTCCAACTCCGCGATGCTTGCTTTAATCCATAAATGGATTTAAGCAGCTTGCACACCTTCCCGCTGCGCCCACTGTCTATGAAGCCCTCTGGCTGAGTCATGTACACGCACTCTTCTAAATCACCGTTTAGAAAGGCAGTCTTAACATCCATTTTCCAGATTTCATAGTCATGATATGCAGTGATGGCAAGCATGATCTGGATGGATTTAAGCATAGCCACTGGAGAAAAGGTTTCGTCATAGTCCACACCTGGTCTTTGACGAAAACCCTTTGCAACAAGCCTAGCTTTGAAAGTCTCCACTTTCCCATCTACACCAAGTGTTTTCTTGAAGATCCACTTGCTCCCAATGGGTTTTACCCCTTCAGGAGCAACTTCCAAAGTCCATACTTTGTTGGTGTACATGGATTCCATCTCAGACCGCATAGCATCCAGCCATTTCACTGAGTCCCTACTCGTGATGGCCTGCTCGAAGCTAGTTGGGTCATCATCCTCCATGATGCAATCCTCGCTCCCACCATCCATAAGAAAACCGTAGTATCTCTCAGGTTGGCGAGGAACCGTACTAGATCGGCGGAGTGGCTGAGGTTCGTTGGGAGCTACTGAATCCTCTGGTTCCACTAAATCTTCTGTTGTATTTTGTTCAGCTGGAACCTCTTTCAGTTCTACCTCAGAACCACTAATCTCTTTTGCAAGAAATTCCTTTTCTAAAAAGGTGGCATGTTGAGCAACAAATACTCTTTGTTCCTCACTGTGGTAGAAGATATACCTTCACAAATGTTTGGGATATCCAACAAATTTACACAAAACAGACCTTGCCTCGAGTTTGTCCGGTTTTTGTCTTTTGACATAGGCCGGGCAACCCCATATCTTTATAAAATTAAGATATGGTCTCTTCCCCTCCCATATCTCATATGGTGTGGTAGGCACAGATTTGGTGGGAACCCTATTCAGTAGGTATGCTGTTATTTCCAGTGCATATCCCCAGAAGGAAACAGGTAACTCAGCTACACTCATCATAGAGCGCACCATATCTAATAGGGTGCGGTTCTTCCGTTTTGATACACCGTTGTGCTGTGGTGTATATGGAGGAGTTAGCTGAGAGAGAATCCCATTCTCTTTTAGGAAGTCCAGGAATTCAATGCTCAAGTATTCACCTCCTCGATCAGATTGTAGGATTTTAATACTTTTTTCGTTTTGGTTCTCAACTTCTTGTTTATATTCTCTAAATTTCTCAAAAGTTTCTGATTTGTGTTTCATCAGGAACACATACCCGAACCTAGAGAGATCGTCAGTGAATGTAATGAAGTATGAAGAACCATCCCTGGCATGTGTAGACATAGGACCGCATACATCACTATGTATCAGTCCCAAGAGTTCAGTAACTCTTCTCCGTGTCCCATAAACGGAGTTTTGGTCATCTTGCCTTTGAGACATGACTGGCAAGTGTCATAAGATGAAAATTCAAACGGATTCAAATATCCATTCTTATGCAACTTAGCCAGTCGTGTCGCATTGATGTGACCCAGTCTACAATGCCATAAGAAGGATTCGTTCAGTTTTGAACTCTTCCTCTTGTGTGTGTTTGTTATGCTCAGAACTGTTGATTGATTTAGAACATAAATGCCATTGTACAACGTGCCTGATCCAACCAACTTTTGGTTACGGAAAATATTCATAACATTATCCTGTTATACAAAATTATATCCCTCTTTACTCAACAAAGAAACCGATATAATGTTGCATATCAGGTTCGGTATGTAATAGCATTCGTTCAGAACCAATGTATTACCAGTTGGTAATGCAAGGTGGTATTCCCCGACAGTCTTAGCTGCAACAATTGCACCATTTCCAACTCTAATGTCTTTATCACCTTCTCCAAGTTCTCTACCTTTCCTGAGCCCATGTAACTGATTACATATATGGGATCCTGACCCGGTATCTAATACCCAGGACGTAGGGCAAATGGAGAAACAGTTCTCTGTAACGAACACACCCGAAGAAAATGCATCAACATGTACTTTCTTCATTCGGGTGGCATGGGAATCCTGGTATTCCCCTATATCCTGTTCAGTCCTATAACTCTTATAAGAAAGAACGGAACGAACGTTTCCCAGCATAGTATAACATGCGGGTTCGGTCAATACATCCATATTATTATCTTGATTAGGGCATGATATGGTCGCTACCTGGAGAGAGAGAGAAGAAAACACTTTAGCGTATGCTCTTGCAAGATCAGATTGGTAATTATCTTATCTAATCAGGATGGCTCATGTTCATACGATAATATTGCATTATTATATTCCCCATTCTTATTCTTTTTATAAATAAATAGGTGCTTTTGACGCATGTCTGCTACATATTACAGGTTACAGGTTCGTGGATCTAAAACAGTGAAAACGATGTAAAGACGATGAAAAAGTGGACTTTGACCAACAAATAGAAGACTCTTGATCAAGCCTACATCAAAGATAAAATTCACAAAGTACAAGGCAATGCAAGGTCCAAGATTACAAAGCGAACGGTTAAAAGTCCACCGCAATTATTCACTGGAGATCTGGAAGAAACATAGAAGCTATTTTAATAAAGAACCAAATAATAAGGAAGCCCAAAGATCCAAGGCCCAATACTTTCTTTTAAAGAGACATAAAATTTTACCAAAGCTTGAAGTCTACTTTGACTAGGTCTTCCTAAGGATATTTTGGTAAATGTAGACATGCAAATCAATTGTAACCTAGGGTTTCTATCTCCTATAAAAAGAAGCCCAAATCATTGTATTCTTTTCATGCCTCCCTATGCCTCCTTTTAATAATAAATTTTAGAATTCTTTTGGAGAGCATCGGTGTTTCTTTTCAATTCATGAATTCAGATCTGACAACCCTGTGTTGATGATTGGAGAGATGCATCTGTAAGTAGATTTAATTCCTCCCTCTAGTTTAGATTTCAATTCTTGCCCTAGGTAATTTTTATTCTCTGCCCTAGATAGATGTATTTTAATTCCCTAATGAGTGAGTAGTCTCCTCGCTTGTTAGGGTTAGGAATAGGGAAGGATTTGAGAGATGAAGATCTCTCATCTCTTTTCTTTGCCAATCTTTTATGAAAATTAGAATTCCATGCATACCTTCTTATTCCGCTCCCTACGGCACTCTACCCTCGAGGTAACGGTGATTCCGTAGTCTAAAGACCCGGATTATAAGGTTTTCCATGGAGCTTAGGGTAAAGATTAAGAAAGGAAGGACAAGGATCTAGAGGAAGAATCAATCTTCCCAATCATCCTAATCCCCTTTGTTAAGATTTACCATAACACTAATATGATATCTTTAATTAAAGGCAATGGAAAGAGATGTAGATCTTTGTTTACCAAATTTTCCCTAAACCTAATCCTAGCAAGTTTCTAATCCTAGTATCATACAACTTCAATTTTTAGATTTAATAATCAATCCGAACACTCTTCGGAATTAACTCGTAAGAACGACTAGGAGATTCACAACATCCCTGTGGACCGACCCGTACTCACCGGCTAGCTTCATGCGACGCCGTTCTTGATTGCGGTTACAAATATTTTTGATCTATCTTTTAGAAAGCGCAAGCACGCTAAATCTCTATCAATCAAATGGCGCCGTTGCCGGGGATGGCGTAGAACTTTTCTTTTCGCAATTTCGGGTTAATCATAAAATTAAAGAAAATCATAAAAATCTGAAAAATCACAAAAAAAAAATATAAAAATATATCATCTGTTATTTTTGGAAAGGGTATCTTTGTGTGAATTTTGCAGGATCTACGCACAAATTCGGATCTGGAAATCTACAGAAAGCGAAACAGCAAATAAACGATCCTATCAACAGAAGATTGCAACAACAAAGGAACAGAAAAAAATTTAGAGGACCGAGTCAACAAGTCAACCGCGCGATTTGGTGCACAAAAAAAAAAGCGCCGGAGACCAAAAAAAAAAAAATAAGAGCGCCGGAGGCTCTTCTGGCCGCGGAACCGCCGCCGGAGACCACTTCTGGCGGCGGAACCACCGTGGCCTGGTCGGTTCAGGGAAAAAAAAAAACAAACAGGGGCAGAAGCGCGGGGAAAAAAAAAAAAGCTCTGTAAGTTTCTCTGTTCCTGCTCTGCAAAAATTTGCATATATTTTCTGAAAAATTCCTGCAAGATTTTGTGTGCTTTAAAAATCTTTCTCTTTCCAAATAATAATCTTATGCAGGATTTTTGCGCCTAGATTAATATAGAAATTGATTGCAAGTAATCTTTTTGTTGCAAATCTTTTCTCGAAAATCTTTTTGCAACATTTTTTTCCAAATAAAGATTCTTTGTGATATGCTTAAGATTGTAACTGATTGCAGGTAATATTTTTCTGTTGCATATCTTTTATCAAAAATCTTTTTGCAACAATTTTCAAATAAAGAAAAAGAATAAGGAAAATTTTTATTACAAGAACTTGCAAACTTTTGCCGCAAATAAACCCTTGCACCAACAAACTTTCTTTCTTTCTCCCTTTCTTCTAACATGGGTACCCCACATAACAAATCACTTGCCGAACTTTGGTATCCCGAACCTAATTTTGCGTCGTTCGGCAATTTGTTCGATCAATTTAAAGACGATCCTTCCATGCCTAAAATATCTTTGAAAGATCAAATAGAGGCGTCTAGGAGAAACAATTCGACTTTTCAACCCACTTTGTGTCAACTAAGTCAATCTTTACCACCTCCATATGTTGATACCACTTTTTCAAGTCCTTCTGTCACTCCTAAGCCGATGTCCATTGCTGAGCATATTGCTCAATCTCGCAGCCGATCTTTCACCCCTCTCCACACATCTAGTTATAGGGATCCGCACGACTATTCACCTTTTTATCCATATGTTGACCCTACCCCTGTCCAATCACCCACTTCCTACCAGTCCTACCCGACTTTTCCACCGTCACTAGATCCTGTTTCTACACAGCCTTTTGGGAGTTTCACATATCTAAACAATTTCGAATGTTTTGCCGAAACCCCTTTACCACCAAAGTCTAGTTTGGAAGAGGCGTTGGAGGCGTATATCACAGCAACAAACAAAATGGTTAGGAATGTGGAAGCGTCCGTGGCCGCCCTTATGCAACCTGCTGAACCGGTAGCTAGTTTCCAACTAGTTCCAAATTTTCCAATGTATGAGGAGGCGGTTGGACAGAGAGAGAATGTGAGAGGATTTCCAAATCAAACCTACCCATACCCTATTGAATCCAACAACTCCAATTTTCAAACATGTGTCCAAAATGATGAGTTGTGTGATTTTGTAGTGCTTGATTTGCCAAATTGTGAGGAACCCCCTTCGAGTGAAACAACACCTAATCCGTTTGACCTTTACACTTCCACTCTAGAACCTACATTGATAAACATCCATGCTTTTGAGGAGGTGTCTAAAGAAATTGACTTTCACTTGATTGAGGATATAGACGCCGGAAATATTTCGGATGATGAACCTGTCGATTTAATTGAAATTTTATGTTCAAATCATCATCCCGAGTTATTAAATGTTTCTCCCGAATCTCATATGCGTCTTGATTTTGATGATAATGGCATGGATGAGTTGAATATTGAGGAGAATTATGAGGATAATATTGAGGAGAGTAGTGAGGATCATATTGAGGTTGAACCATTTTTCTTTGATGTGTCGGATTTTCCAATTCATCCTCTTGAACTTTTACCTAAATCACCCTCCCTTTTTTCCATCGTTCCAACCACGCCTCATTTCACGCTTGACGACTGTGAGCTTGAAAACTTTTCCTATGAATCTGACACAGTTCCCACAGCCGATGACACTTACGAGTGTTTCACTTTTTCGGACGATATTGAAGTCTCACCGCCCGAGTTTGAGTCCTTTGCATTTTCAAATTAGTTAGTTAATCCTTCAGACTCGGTTGCTTACAGTCGTTTCGAACCATTGATGGAATCTTTCCAGTTCGACACAGTTTACTACGGTAAGAATGATATTATCCCTAATTCACTTCCTTTCGTCCTTCCTATTGTTCCGACCGTGCAAGTGACCATGACGCTTTCATCTCAAATACCAAGTTCGGCGTACCCATATTTTCTTGCGAATCTTGAGGGATTTGATCCCATTTCTCGACGAGTAGATAGGTTAGCGCAATCCCTTATAATATATCGGTCATCACATATTGCGCTAATTTATTCACTCAATTTACACCCTCAAGATCGTACTCCACTTCCTTCTTCTTTTCGCCATTCTTCTCCCCCACCGAGACCATATTCTACCATTCTTCTTTCCACATGGTCTCGCGTGCTTCTCAGTTTCTTGCACCAACTATACCATTTCCACGATAAGATTTTTGAATGGTTGGTGCTAACTTTTGGCTTGTGCAAGGCAAAGCTTAAGTTTAGGGGAATCTTTGTATATATGTATATATTTTTTGTTTTCTTTTTCTATAAAAAAAATTAAAAAAAATTCAAAACATTAAAAATTAAAAAAAAAATTATAAATAAATAAACAGGGGAGTACCGGTATTTTTGACCCTCTTGGTGTAGCATGACAGTGAGGACACTGTCAAGTTCAAGTTTGGGGGTATGCTCGGTACGTCTTCTTCCTTCGCATTCATTTGTACATATTTTTGCATTTGCATATTTATTTGAAAAATCCATAAAAACTGAAAAATTTCAAAAATTATAAAAATAATTGTATTCAATTTTGGCTAATTGATTTGAGTTTGACAAATAGGTTAACAGGCTAGGAACAACTAGATCTTAGACTTAGTGAATTAAAAACCCTAAAAATAACCGTCCTTAAAGTTTAACGGTAGAAAGTATATGTCTTTATAGTTTATTTAGAAATAGGCAAATTTTGGGTTCACTTCTTGGGCTAAGTCGAAACGAAGGAAAAGTATTGATATTTTATTAGAGTACATGTTTGAAAAATAATTCCTAGCTTAAGTCTAGATTCTGAAAATGTATACCCTACAAATTGCACAATCACGCACCTTGAAACTTGGAATAGTAGAAGAGACCTTGAAATGCTCTTGTCTAAAGTCCTTAGTACGAAGAAAATAAAAGAAAAAAATGTGAATAAAGAATAAAAAATGGACACTGGTTTTTGTGATTACTTAAGGCTGTAAAAATAGAAAAATATTTAGCGAGGGTGCTTCATCACCTAGTGCCTTAGACCAACTGGTTTGGGAGTCACTGCTAAAGCCTTGGGTGTTGCAAGACTAGGAATTACGCTTTAAAGTGCAAACATATCTTGTAATCGGTTGTTGGTATCTCAAGAAGTATTAACGGTCGCATGAAGGATGTGTAAGCAAAAATTCAATTAAAAATTCACCTACCAATAAGTACTTTGGACAACGGACAAGGGTATGATTGCTTGATTTGAATTTCCAAGTGTAGGGGTGATATTTACACACACGTGGGGATATGTGATTGGAGTTTAGATGAGAGAAAGGAATGAAGAATAAAACTTGTATCTTTAGTAGGGTTGATAGAAATTCCTAAGTGGAGATGGAACCCTAGAAGGAAAACTTAGGAAATGCCGAAAGCTAAGTAAATCTGCAAGATATATATAATCTTAAGTTAAATGATGAGGAAGCGTGAAAAATGTGGGTGGATAATTTGTGGGTCGACGATAATAGAATTCCTTGTTAGAAAACCTAATTGGAGAATTAAAATCGAAAAGCCAAATTGATAGGATTTTGTGGGTGTAATCCGCTGAAAACCCTCAGGAGACAACACTCCTCCTACTAGGGACACTTAGAGGTTTAACGGCTTGTTGCACGAGCTCAGTGCAATCGCGTTTCCCTGCGAAAGTGCGGTTAGGATTTTAGTGAATAAAAATAAGTTTGCTCGAGGACGAGCAAAAGATAAGTTTGGGGGTATTTGTTCATACGATAATATTGCATTATTATATTCCCCATTCTTATTCTTTTTATAAATAAACAGGTGCTTTTGACGCATGTCTGCTACATATTACAGGTTACAGGTTCGTGGATCTAAAACAGTGAAAACGATGTAAAGACGATGAAAAAGTGGACTTTGACCAACAAATAGAAGACTCTTGATCAAGCCTACATCAAAGATAAAATTCACAAAGTACAAGACAATGCAAGGTCCAAGATTACAAAGCGAACGGTTAAAAGTCCACCGCAATTATTCACTGGAGATCTGGAAGAAACATAGAAGCTATTTTAATAAAGAACCAAATAATAAGGAAGCCCAAAGATCCAAGGCCCAATACTTTCTTTTAAAGAGACATAAAATTTTACCAAAGCTTGAAATCTACTTTGACTAGGTCTTCCTAAGAATATTTTGGTAAATGTAGACATGCAAATCAATTGTAACCTAGGGTTTCTATCTCCTATAAATAGAATCCCAAATCATTGTATTCTTTTCATGCCTCCCTATGCCTCCTTTTAATAATAAATTTTAGAATTCTTTTGGAGAGCATCGGTGTTTCTTTTCAATTCATGAATTCAGATCTGATAACCCTGTGTTGATGATTGGAGAGATGCATCTGTAAGTAGATTTAATTCCTCGCTCTAGTTTAGATTTCAATTCTTGCCCTAGGTAATTTTTATTCTCTGCCCTAGATAGATGTATTTTAATTCCCTAATGAGTGAGTAGTCTCCTCGCTTGTTAGGGTTAGGAATAGGGAAGGATTTGAGAGATGAAGATCTCTCATCTCTTTTCTTTGCCAATCTTTTATGAAAATTAGAACTCCATGCATACTTTCTTATTCCGCTCCCTACGGCACTCTACTCTCGAGGTAACGGTGATTCCGTAGTCTAAAGACCCGGATTCTAAGGTTTTCCATGGAGGTTAGGGTAAAGATTAAGAAAGGAAGGACAAGGATCTAGAGGAAGAATCAATCTTCCCAATCATCCTAATCCCCTTTGTTAAGATTTACCATAACACTAATATGATATCTTTAATTAAAGGCAATGGAAAGAGATGTAGATCTTTGTTTACCAAATTTTTCCTAAACCTAATCCTAGCAAGTTTCTAATCCTAGTATCATACAACTTCAATTTTTAGATTTAATAATCAATTCGAACACTCTTCGGAATTAACTCGTAAGAACGACTAGGAGATTCACAACATCCCTGTGGACCGACCCGTACTCACCGGCTAGCTTCATGCGACGCCGTTCTTGATTGCGGTTACAAATATTTTTGATCTATCTTTTAGAAAGCGCAAGCACGCTAAATCAAATCAATCAGCTCCCACTAGTTTTTATCAAATCTTCCTTCAAACCCCAAAAGGAAAGACTAGCTGGGATTAATTACACCCTATAACTTCGCCAATCTTTCAGCCAGGCCAGTGTCGGTACTTTGAGGGAGGTTCCCCGTGCTTTCGTATGGACCTAATTAATGTAAACCTCGTTTTCCCAGAGGCGTAACCCCGTTGACACCTTTCTAGACACCTACTTGATCGGCTAATTGTAATGTGTAAAACTCTCCCAGGAGTAACTCTTACTCGCAGTGGGTATCGGGATCCAACTATCTCATAAAAGGTATGCAATCTCATTGCAAATTTCAACACTTGAAATTCCCGATAATATTTTGCCCCAAGCATCCTATGACCTTGACGGAGGTTAACAAACCACAGGGTGCAAGTCAAGTTCAACCTGTCATTTCTTGATTGAATCAAACCCACCCGCACGACCCTTGACGGAGGTCAACAAGGTTGTACGACTACCCTAATCCAATCTGCATGACATGCATAAGCAGATAAATACTAGTTAGCTACCGCACACTACGTCTTGACGGAGGTCAACAAACATAGCACGAATACTAAGTAGGATTTATCTGAAATGACGGAGGGCTACATCAGGTTTTTCTGAAAACCATGAGCGTAATGAACTTGATATCGTTATAGAATCGTGTGAATTTTGAAATGGAGTGTTCTTGAGGCTTTTCTAGTTTTGCTAAAAGGGTCACTCCCGGTGAAGGGATCGTCGGCCCTTTCCTCGTCGAATGAGGTGCGGGATATATCATATATATCACTGTGCAAAGCAAAACTCCAAAAGCAATCAAAAGTAAACCGAGTGTGTAGCATCTGCCAGTTATTGCTAAAGGGGTCACTCCCGGTGAAGGGATCTCGGTCCTTTCCTCATCGAATAAGGTGCAGGGTATATCATATATACCACTATGCAAAGCAAAACTGTAGCTACCCTTTTTGTTTAAAATTTGATTCTATAACATCTTTTAGGTTTCTTTTCTTTCATTAATCACATTAATGAAATCCCATCATTTAAGTCACCTAAACATCACAGATAAATACGACGTACACTTATGCCATCCGCATTCGCCTCGATGTCCCCTCGTGCACCGTTAGGTTAGGTAACTAACGACAGAGCAGGGCAGGGCTAGTGCGGGTGTAAAACATAAGTAACGTCTATATAATATATCATATATACTATATATTGTATCCATCAGAACATATCAAATGATCACATCATAGATATCGCAGCAGAAACATAGATATAATGTGGGATATACTAGGACGTCCGTATTTAGTATTTAGCCAGAATAGAAAATACGGATTTCACAGTCGCGATGAATAGCCAATCCCACACCCTGGACCCCTACGAGAGCGGCAAGCAACCCTACCAATTCTGGAGTTTAGGAGACCCGGTCTCGACTCCTCGAGATGGCCTCCCACTGAACCCCAGAACCCGGTCACCCGTGCTCCCTTCCTTGGGTCCATCCTAATGCGGAAAAGTAAATAATATACAACAGAGATGGCATCGACCTCAACCCGGAAGTGCCCCAAATAAAAGAATATTACATTACATTTGAATTTACATGAATGAAAATATAAAACTCTCATCTCACATAAAAACCCCCTGGCTATTCAATCGCGACAATCCTGCACATCATATCTCAGCAACACATAATATCTCATATCATCAACGTAAGTAAGTATGCATACATCGATTGTCGTCGACGTATAGCAACGACAATCGGCAATACCACTACATACTACACTTACGGCCACAGAAAAGAAAGTGTAAAACTGCAATATCTGGAATCCGCATTCTCCTCAGACATCGTAAATGCGAAATATCACATACCTCGTATTTCATGTCTAGTAATATGAATTCCCCATATTGCATCAAATTCCAGATAAACAGACAGTATTAAATTTTTCGAACGAACGATCAAATATCCAAGATTCACTAAAGCTCAACACTTGAGCAGGGTTCAAAAACTTGGAGTGTGACACAGTAGTAGCGGTCCAGCCGTAGAAGGGTCAAGCCAACGCCTCACATGTGGCACGCCGTACTGCCCCAAACCCTAAGGTTCAAAGGGCAGTTCAAGTCTGTCACATAATCGAGTTAAGTTTTGTTGTCTTCTAGAGGGACCACCACAAAACTTGCACGAACCTCCGAAGGAATTAAACCCCGTGAAAAGTGAGCAAATGATACTCGTTCAAACACTTCACTACTTTCTAATTTACCCGGAAAAGCCACGAAATGAAAATTCCGATCGAATTGTCGAGTCCAAAACCATCACCAAAATTTTCAGCACTAAATTCAGATTAAAAATACACTAAAAATACACAAGCAGAAAACAATATTACAGTATAAAATTGATGCAGAGATCGATTGGTACGGCCGCGGAACCGCGGCCTAAGCAAGCTTAGGCTGCGTTTCCGCGGCACTATTAACTGTTCATCGCATCATTTTTACATCGTAATTCTTATATTTTCCTGCTGAATTTTTTACATATTTTTAATTCTGAAAAACAGCAATTTTTAAAAAATGTCCAGAGAGCGCTCAGAAAACCGGTTTTTCGGTTCGATCGGAGTTTTAACTTCGTAAAATGGTCGCCTAATATTCTAGGCCTGCTCTGATACCAATGTTAGGTTAGCCTAGCACCTCATAAAGGGTTTGGAAGTATCACATGAACCAAAGAAAGCATTTTTAGGGTGCTAAGCTAACATGCATCGGATCGTTCCTAGAATCAATTAGGGTTTCAAAATTTTCATATCATCATATGGAAGGAAATGCTAGGGTTTAGAGAGTACAACCTTTGTAGCTCCCTATGCTAGACTCCTCGGCTACCTAGGGTTTGAAAAAGCTCCGCTTGAACTCCTCGAGGTCACCGATGATCCACCCGGAGTCCGCTTTGTCCAAGCTTGCAACTTTATCCGATCAAGTGAACGAAATCAAGCTAACACTCTAAACAAGTGGGCTAGACTTGTGTAGAATGGTGTTGTGGTTCTCTTTCTCACTTCAAAATCCAATCTTGATGAGTATATTGCTCACTACAAAGAACTAGAGAGCAAAATGAGAGAGGTTGATGAAGATGATGGCTTTTTGAAGAAGATGATAAGTTCAACTCTCTTTTTAAAAAGGAAAAATATATCAATATATATTTTCTATCTATCATCTCAAACCATGGTTGAATCATTATTGTACTAGAGTTAAAACACAAAAGGAAACTTAACCAAAGGTTAAAAGGTGGGTGAGAATGGTTAAGTCAAAAGAAGAGTGTAGAACAAATCAATAATGAACCTTTTCTTTCCTTTTATGTTTTAGTATAAATACAATAATAATTCATAAATAAAACCATGGTGTGAGTCTTATATTGCCACCATTTTCATGTATATGCAACCATGAAAGATGTATGTATGTATGAATGTGTATATGTACATCCTTATGTGCATGAATCAAAAAGAAGGCATATATGCATGCATACATCCAACTAACTTAAGAAAGGATTTCAAGTGAGAAGCTAATGGTTAAATAATAAATCAACACTTGATTTATCAATCCGACCATATCACATATGACCCCTACCAAAAGCAAGCCGCCCGATCAATATACGGTATCCTATACGCGCATTTTAATCGGGTCCATGCGCATATCGCATACGCGCACCACAACATTTCGCCTGGACTAAGAAACTCTATTGTGGGACTCTGAGACTCGTCAATACGCCGCCAGTGGGTGATGATCGTATCAAGCACCCCCAAGCCGCAAGCGGTCAGCTAAACGTAACGGCCACCCGGGTATTGAGCGATCAGAAGAGAACAAGCGAACCTGCTACAACTCCCGTCGAGCCGACCAGCAACGCTTCCCGTACAGTCCGGTCTCCTCGTCTGATATGTCGCATATCAAGTCTAGGGGTGGTAAACGTCAGACCCTAATAACCGATAAGTCATGCCAATGTGAGGCTCATAACGGGTCGAGAAACTAATGGTAACACTTACCAGCAAATCTCTGAATCAGCCCTGGCCAGGGACTTCCCTGTTACGGCCAATCGAGCACAGTGCAACATCAACCCCCAATACCGGGAGAGACGAAACCCCTCCTATCGCTCATTGCCTCCATGTGACTCGGGACTGTACCCAAAAACCACCATTTTGCACGCCCTCATGGACGTGGTAGGGTGGAGATCAAAGCACAGTGGGAATCACACAAGACTCTATGACGATCTCGGGTCTACAGACTAACCTGTACTAGTGTCACCTGAGAACTGCCATCTGACGTGAGGTATAATACCATCTGGGAGTTCTCGGCGAGTCCGTCCAGTGTACCCAGTCTCCACTGAGCACCCGTATACCATCTCTGATGTCAAACACCAATGGATATGGGATCATCCATCGCCCATCTCATGGGTCGAGAAGCGTATACGCTAGTCTACACTGGTATATCGATGCCCCGTCTCGATACACCCACGACTAGGGACCTTGAAGGATGAACTTATGGACTACCATGTCCCCACTAGTATGATCTGCATCATAGTCCAGGTAGTCAAGTACACATCCTAAGGGTTTTACCAACATGTAACTTTAAGACAGTTTAAAGAGACTAGTGTACATGTTAAGATAAAGAGTAACCAGATAGCATACTATAAAACCGAGCAAGAAAGTCATCTCTATATATGTCCAAGAATCCAATATAATATACATCATCTGTATAATACTGGCCTCTAGGGCATACATACAACTAACATCAACCACATCTTTCAAGAGAAAGATGATGGAGAGAGTTCGTCGGATAAATCCGAGGGAAATGTAGCAAGTTGTAACGTAATCTCCCACTCGTTTACCGACGAGGAAAAAACTCCTAGCACTAAGAAACTGGGGACAGAGCCTGAACCAGAGCTTGTGTGGCCAACAGATGAAATGATCGACGCCTTTCTAGATAAGATTCGTCTGAAGAGCAAAGCGGATCAGGAGCATGAGATGGCCGCATCGGAAGGAGCCAAACGCAGGCGACTAAACGAAAGAGTTGAAGTACTCCCGCCAGATCGAAAGGCATCCGAGGCAGACAAAAAGATATTCAAGACGAGGAAAAGGTTTGCCAAAGCCATGTTAATGGGAATGAAGATACCACCCTTGGAAGAAAACACGCTCAATGGGGCGGAGAGGCACCCTAATTATTGCACATATCATCGGAAAATTTCACACCCTATGGAGGAGTGCGACGCCTTTAGGATATGGTGGCAGGGATATGTTGCTCATCGGCAACATTTTAAGCACATGAAACGAAAGACTCGTCGGGAACGAAGAAGTACTGCCGACGAGCACAACAGAACTACTGGCAACTGTTACATGGTTAACGCCGAAGGGTCATAAGTTCTCACCTTTGGGAGCGACTCTGATGAAGAAATGGCTCTAGGCACTCTCTTTAAAGAATCCGTTTTAGGGAAAGAGGAAGAACCAGAGGCCTGCGAGAACATTCAGCTGCGCAATCGTACGCTCCCGGAAAAGAATCTCGGGCCCGCAAATAGAAAAGACAAGGGAAAAGAAAATGTCACTAAGGATATCACTTTAGATGACCAAGTCATGAAAGAGCTGACTACCAAGGACCCTCCCAGGAAGGGTAAGGTGGACTACAACATCCTAGCGCACCTAAGGAAGCTACCCTCTCAACTCAGCATTCTCGATGCCCTCCTATTATCAAAAGAAGCGTGAGATTCATTAATTAAGGCGTTACAAGAACCCGAGCAATTCCAAGCCTTCCTCGCTGCGGAAAGGATGAAGGACGAACTGGAAGAAGTGCACACGGCCGATATCACTTTCGGTGATAAAGACCTCCTCCTCGGGACATGCGACCACAATCGTCCCCTATATGTCTCTGGATACTGCCATGATATCAAGATAGGCAAGATCCTGGTAGATAATGGATCCTTCGTCAATCTCCTTAACGTTCGGGTGTTAAAGGAAATTTGCATGAGCGTGCAGCACCTCGCTCGTGACAAAATTACCATCTCTGGTTTCGACTCCCAATCGTCACGGACTCTCGGATTCGTAATACTGACATTACGCTTCGGACTGCTCGTCACGGACATCAAGTTTCACATCATTGACGCCAAGACCTGCTACAACGCCTTGCTCGGTCGCCCTTGGTTACACGAGTACAACATCATCCCTTCTACACAGCATCAGTATATGAAGTACTTTAAGGACAGTTTCGAGTATACCGTAACAGGCGAGCTGAACCCATTTTCCATGAATGAAATCCGCAAGTACGAGGATGCGAAGTACTTTTTGCCAGATTTCGAGGATACAGAAAAGTGCCGCAAGCCGGAGAACAAAGCCGCCGCCGCCATCCCTCTTTTCGGAAGCGATACCGAAGAAGAAGAAGAAGAGATAGTTTATGCTGGTCCGTCCCGACGCAACAACCCGGGACCGTCCGCCCCCATGTTGGTCTTCGGAAGTGACTCGGAAGATGAAGTTAACACCGTGTTCTCCAGTCGGCCGTCAATACAGGCATTCCCTAATGATGATCAGAGTTTGTAAATCACCATGGTGCTGCGGAAACACTATAAGGATCTTAACGCACTTCAAGCTCACAATGTGCAGGACCTGCAGACGTTTTACGTCCCTCCCAGGCAAAAGGGTGAAAAAGTGATCCTATTCTATCAATCCACAGAGACGAGAGTGGAGAAAGAGATATGGCATGGCGCGGACGCTACACTCGACATGCTCCAACCCATCCGTTTGCCTCGATATTACACAAATGGACTAAAGAGGTTATTGAAGCGCCAAGGAGTACCCTTAAAACAGACTGTTCGACAAGCTCAGTTCTACAACAAGATTTGGAATGTCCCTGGGACTCAGCGCAAATTGCCTAACGGGAGAATGGAAACGCTTGGGTTTGGATATGTGAGATCCAAGAAACGGGAGCGAGCCCACGGCAGCTACGCCATATATAACTTCGATGAGGAGGAAAACGCCCTGTCCAGCAATGCCAACCCTTCATCAAAACTAGCTCCCGTAATCGAAGTGCCGAGCCCGTCATTTGAAGAACAAATGGACAAGCTTATCAGGAAAGCAGGTCAAAAGGCTCGGGAAGACCACAACCACGAGATGGCCATCTACGAGAAGGCCAGGACGCAACGTCTGTTTCAACAGGCTGCAAAAGACAAAGATGCTCCTCCCTGTCAACCCGTTGTACAAAAGGCTCAGGCAGAAATAAATCAAGAGGCGGAAAGAAGAGCCGACAACAATGACGCAGGATTAGAGAGTTACGTGATCGGGTATTGCGCGGTCCGGATTTGTCTCTCATGAAGAAAATGGGTCGAGCGTATTCCTTCCCTCGAGACAAGACGAATAGAATACTCGAGCTCGCTATCAAATATCAAATGATCGCACTCCCGAAGTCTAAGCACCCTGAGCAGACTAACGAGGTTTCTCATCCGGACTATTGTTCTTATCACCGAACCATAGGACACCCTATCGAAGACTGCTTTACATTCAAGAACTGGGTCGAAGACCAGTACCAACAAGGCAGATTAGCTTTATCCAGCGGCTGCAGAGTAACGCCGCCACAAAAGCACGAACCTAAAGCTGCAAGAGCAGAGCCAGATCCGCACCCGTCTTGGAAGCGGATTCGCACTTGTCACATGATTACAATATTAAAAGAAAAGCCCGAGAACATGGATGACCTTCCCTGGTGCTTTGAGAACAGCAATGATGAGGTGATCTCAGAATTTCTACCAGCTCCGAAAGAACTGGAAGATGGCATACATACTACTGCAGATAACCTCAAGAAGATTGAGTTGGGATCGACAGATGATCTGCGACCGACATTCGTCAGCGAGCTGCTATCTGAAGAAAGGGTGGCTGCGTTAAAGGACGTGCTTCTACAGCATAAAGACTGCTTCGCGTGGAACTATTCTGAGATGCCAGGATTAGATCCGGAGATTGCTGTGCATAAATTAACAATATCCCCGGATATCAAGCCAGTCAAATAGGCGCCGAGAAGGATGCGGCTCGAGCTTGAGATGAGCATCAACGCCGAAGTCAAGAAGCTGATCGATTCTGGATTTATTCAAGAAGTCCAATATCCCGACTGGATCGCCAACATCGTTCCGGTGATGAAGAAGAATGGGACAGTACACATATGCGTGGATTTCAGGGATCTTAATAAATCCTGCCCGAAGGACGATTTCCCAGTACCGGTAACCGAGCTAATGATAGATAACACGTCCTCTCACGAGGTTTTCTCCTTAATGGATAGTTCATCAGGGTACAATCAGATAAAGATGCATCCCGAAGACCAGAAGCACACCACTTTCCGGACCCCTTTGGCTATATTCTGCTACAAGGTTATGCCCTTTGGTCTAAAGAACGCCGGTGCTACCTATCAAAGGGCCATGACAAAGATCTTCGATGATCTCATACATGACATCGTCGAGTGCTATATTGATGACCTCGTAGTGAAGAGCATGTCATACGATGAGCATTTAGAGCATCTGAAGACTGTATTTCAACGCCTTCGGCAATATAGTTTGAAGATGAATCCCCTAAAATGCGCGTTCGGAGTCTCCTCGGGTAAATTCCTGGGATTCATCATCCGACACCGAGGTATCAAAATAGATCCATCTAAGATCAAGGCGATCATGGAAATGCCTCCGCCAAGAACCCTCAAACAGTTGCGGTCCCTCCAAGGGAATCTCGCATACATCCGGCGGTTTATCGCCAATCTTTCAGGCAAGTGCCGTCCTTACAGCCACCTGATGAAGAAGGGAACTCCATTCGTCTGGGATTAAAAATGCCAGGGCGCGTTGGACGAAATTAAACAGTATCTGCAGAACCCGCTGGTGTTGGCTGCTCCGGTCAAGGGAAAACCCCTCATTCTTTATACAACCACCCTCGAAGGTTCCTTAGGCGCATTATGGGCACAAGAGAACGATCAAGGAAAAGAAAGAGCACTCTACTACTTAAGTCGAGTTCTGCTGGGGGCAGAAAGCAACTACTCTCCCATTGAAAAACACTGCCTGGCGTTGATCTTCGCGATAACAAAGCTCAGGCACTATGCATTGGCGCACGAAGTCCGTCTCATCTCGAAGGTGGACCCTCTTAAATATTTGATGTCAAAGGCTATATTGACGGGTCGACTTGCTAAATGGGCTCTACTCCTAATGGAGTTCTCGATAACATATCGACCTCTCAAGACAGTGAAAGGCCAGGCCATTGCCGACTTCCTTGCTGAGCATCCAATACCTGCCGGTTCTCCTCTGAACTGCGATTTGCCGGACGAACATGCATTTGATGCGATCGGCGGCGGTGATACCCGGTGGGAACTCTATTTTGATGGGGCATCTTCCATGAAGAAGCGCAAACAATGTACCCACATAATCAAATCGGGAATAGGCCTTATCTTCGTAACCCCACAAGGAGGGGTAATGCGCTTTGCTTTCTCCTTAACGGAATCGAGGACGAACAATGAAGCCGAATACGAAGCTTTGATCACGGGCCTCGAAATCGCCATTGATATAGGAATTGAAGACCTCCTTATATACGGGGATTCTCAACTGGTCGTTAGTCAAGTAAATGGTGACTACCAAATATGCAAGCTGGAGTTGGTGAAGTACGGGGAAAAGGTGCAATAACTGTTGACCCAAATTCCCTCCTACACTTTGGAAAGCATACCACGCGCGGAAAATAGCAAAGCAGATGCGTTAGCTAAGCTCTCTAAAGAATTGGCTGACGAGAACCTTGATGACATTAAAATCATGATACAAAGCCGTCGAGAGCTCACCCCAGCGGAAATATCCCCGGAATCATACGAAGAAGAAGGAGCGACTGAGCAGACGACCCTACAAATAAAAGACCGTGAGAAGGTGGAGGACTGGAGGGAAGTCTTCATAGACTACTTTAAGTCCCACCGAATGCCTGAAGAAGCGTTCTCAAGACATCAGTGTTAGTGTATATGCCCTAGAGGCCATTACTGTATCATACTAGTTTGTATATTACTTAATGGAAGCTTGGGATATTCACCTTGTATAAATAATCTTGCTCAATATAGTAGTATGCTACTTGGTTTGTTTCCACTTCAATGTGTACTTGTGTTTATTTCAGTATATCACTTATACGCATTAGTGGAGCCCTTAGGATCTTTGCTTGATTACCAGCGTTGTGATGGCAGTCACACTAGTGGGGGCTGGGTAATCTATAAGCACATCCTTATACAGGTCCCTAGTCGCAGGACTATCGAGACAGGGCATCGATACTCCGGAGTAGACTAGCGTATGCGCTTCTCATCCCAGTGTGGGAGATGGTCTGTCCCACAGCCATCAGTACGTCGTACTGGAGATAGTATACGGGTGCTCGTTGGGTTACGAGTACACTGGACAGGACTCGTCGGGAACTGACAGGTTGGTATTATACCTATCGTCAGTTATCAGTTCCCAGGTGACATGAGTACAGCTTAGTCCGCTGACTTGACACTGGCACTTCGCCTCAAGTGTGTTCCCACTGCATTTTGATCACTACCCTACCACGGCTCAAAGGAGTCGTGCAAACAGGTGGTGGTTGGGTGCAGTCCCGAAGCACTTGGAGGCAGTGACGGTTAGACAGGATTCGTCTCTCTCGGTATTGGGGGTTGACATCGCGCTGTGTCTAGGAGAGCCATTACACGAGTAGTCCCTGGCCAGGGCAAACGAGATATACTGGTAGGTTTCCAGTGTTATCTCAGGGTGTTTTGGGCTTCGCTCCGGCACGACTTGTACCGCTATTGGGGGACTGACGTTTACCACCCCCTAGGCCCGCCATGCGATGTATCAGACGAACAGACCGGACTGTACGGAGACTGTCACATTCAGACTCAGTAGGAGTTCAGATGGGGTTTCACCTCGTCAGCCTTCTTGTCGGCATCTACCTGGGGACCGTTACGCACAGCTAGTGCCGCTTGCGGTCTGTGGTTAAACCCACTGCCAGCGTAGTGTCGAGTCTTTAGAGTCCCACACAGAGGGTATTCGCCTCTGGGCAAAACAGAGTAGAGGTCGCATGGTTTTGCGACAGGGTTCATTCTCATCCGCGCACTTGTGCACGTTTGGAGTCCGGACGGATTATACTGGCAGGCTCTGGTTTGAGCCAGATACTGGTATATGTTTTGGGGTTGCTTTTATATCTCGGTATTCTTGTTCCTCGGAACGAGAATGCAGGTGTGTATGCACAGTTGCTTGAGGCGGAGGATGAGTTTTTTCATTAGGGTTTCGGAACGGGTGCGTATGCACAGTTGACAGTTATCATTTTCCAAACCCTAATGGATTTATGGATTATCTATTAATAATAGTAATTAAATGAGAATTTTGTTATGGTTGATTTTGTTGACTTGTTGACCATGGTTGACTTGTTGACCATGGTTGAATGTTGACCACCATCATGCTTTAAAAAGTCCTCCTTGATTTATACTTACATTTCATTAAATGAAGCATGGTAGTGGTCATTCCAAATTACCATCAACTATTCTCATTTTCAATTATTATTATTAGATAATTCTTTTTCTTTTGCATTATGGTTGCAAGAAAGAATAGGATAGCTCATTCTATCATATTCATTCTCTCTCCTCACTTCATCTTCTTCTTCCTCTAGCAAAAGAGAAACCTTCTCATGTGTTGAGAATCCCTCTCTTTAAAAAGAAAAGCAAACCCTAGTCACTCTCTACTCATTCTAGGTTCATGGTTTAGCAAGCCGGAAGCCCTAGTTCACTCAAAGATCGAGGAAGAGCCCAAAGGTCGAACCTTCGAGGTGGATCCATCTTCGACGGAAGAAGGCGACGAAAAGAGAACCATCAACCTCTACAAGTTTTGAAGAAGAAGGAGTTCAAGTTTAGGTATAACCTTCATCCGAGTAGCTAACTCCCTTTAGCGTATTTGCTAGTTTAGTTTAGACACGATCCCGACCTTGTTTAGTCCATGTTGCCTCTTGCGATAAAAATTTGTTTTTTATACCGTTTCCGCCTCCCCGTAAGCACCGGGGGTCGCAATATGGACTTACAGTGGTATCAGAGCCTAACTAAACTTAAACTAGCTTGGTAGTGAAGTGTAACGAAGTTCGGAAGCGAAAAATCACAAAACCGGATAAATTACAAAACCTGAGTTTCTGTTGAAATTTTTTTGGCTCAAAATGAAAAAATTTATACTTGTAAAATCGTCTCAGGGTTTTGTGAGTGCACTGATGAAAAACGATCCACTGTTGCGTTCAAAGCGCCGCCCTTCCGCGGCACGAGGTAGGAATGTGCCGCGGAACCGCCGCGCTTTGTCGTCTTCTCTGCATCGTTTTTCGTGCAGTGTGTGTCTGTGTTGGTTTTGGGATTTTTGAAATATATTATATGTGCCCAGATTTTGCAGAAAAGAAATTTCCTTTTGGGGTCCTATAATTCCGTATTTTTTCCGAACTTCACTACACTTTGACTATGATGGTTATATCTGTGATGTTTGCATGTATTGAACGTCGGCTAATCGCTATAAGACGATTAGTCGGGGTTATACATGATCTGTGTTTGATATTGGAATGTGTATATGAATGTGTTGGACTGTCGTGGGTGAATAGCCGGGGTGGATGTGAGATGAGCTTTTGTTTTTCTTTCATTCATTGTAAATGTAAATTGATGTAATAATTATTATTTGTTTGGCCGCACAACCGGGTCGGGGTTGTAGCCGTCATTGTATAATTCTTTTTACTGTTTTTGCTCCTAGGATAGACCCATGGAGGGGTGCACAAACTACCGAGGACTTGGCGGGTAGTTTGCCGCATCCGTAGGGGTCTTGGGTGGGGTATTTGGCTATTCACCGCGACCGTGTTATCCGCTTTTCGTTCCAGGCTCGAAAGGATTGCGGATTGCTAGTATATCCAATGTATTCATCTGTGATCTGTAATGTCTATCATTGCTTTCTATTTAGGCGTTGCTTATGTTTTACAGCCGCGCTAGCCCAGCCCCCGCTCTGTCATTAGTTAAGTAACCTAACGGGTAATGACGGGGCCCCGTGGCGAATGCATATGGCATAAGCGTACGTCATATTTTGGTTGTTTTCTGCAATGGTAGGATTAAATGATGGGACGCATTAAAAGTACTAATGCAAGAATATCACGCATTAAAAGAACTAATGCAAGATAATAAACCAAGTTGAAGTCGTTGGAACACTTTCGAAAAACCACTCGGTTCTTTTCAAAACTAACTTTTAAATGCGGAGATTGAGCCACTCCTTCTAAAAGCTATCTCGTTCCATCGATTAAATCAAGTTCACTACGTTCACGGTTTCGCCAAAACCATTCGTAGCCCTCCGTCGCTTCGCATGAATAGGCAATAGTATTCAAGCTATGTATTTTGGCCAAAGTCAAGGCATAGTGATTGGTAGCTATTGGGTGTTCATGTGTAGCATAGATAGATGCGTTGGTTTGGGACAGTCGTGCTGCCATTTTGGCCAAAGTCAAGGGTAGGTACGGATGGATCCAAATTAACCTGGATAGTGACGGGCAGAACTTGACATGTGACTTATGATATTTTGGCCAAAGTCAAGGTCATAAGAGCATGGGGCAAAAATCCACATCGGGAGTTTCATAAGTACTGAAACTTGCTAGATTTGCATACCATTTGGAGTGTGGTGATTCTGGTAGGATTCCTTCAGTTTCGTCACGCGATGATATTTGGATCCCGATCCTACTGTGAGTATATGCTACTCTTCGGGAAATTTCTCACTAAACGATCAATGCTATAAACCTAGTAGGTGCCTAGAAAGGTGTTAGCGGGGTTACGCCCCCAGGGAAAAGAGGTTATTTAATTAAGGAACTTCGCGAAAGCGTTGGAAAACCTCCCTCGAAGTACCGACACTGGCCTGGCTGAACGGTTAAGCAAGTATTGTGCGGTGGGATTGATCCTGACTAATTCTTCCTTTATGGTTTGAGGAGGGATTCGAGAGACAGTGGGAGCCATCCTATTTAGACAAATTAAAAACCATTCTAAACTTGCAAGAGCATCATGCTGAGTGTTTCTTCTTCTCTCTCCTAATTGCAGCGACCAAATCAACATGACTGGACTTAAGTTACTCCTAGATAAAAACAAACTGACAGGGCCAAACTACAAAGATTGGCTCAGGAATGTCAAGATAGCAATCACTTATGACAAGCTGGGGTATCTTCTTACCACCAAAGCTCCCCCTGTCCCTGGTCCAACTTCCAGTGTCGCGGATAAGGAAATCCGCAAGACTTGGGAGATTGATAGCGCGAAGGCCAAGTGCCTCCTGCTTGCCTCGATGGACAACGAACATCAGAGGAGGCATGAGAATATGGACATGGAATCCATATTACTCCATACAAAAGAACTGTATGGAGAGCAATCTCGTATCGCAAGATACGAAGCGTCGAAAAAGTTATTTTCGACAAGAATGGCCGTCGGATCATCAGTAGCCGAGCATGTGCTAAAGATGATCGGGTACATTGAGGAGCTCGCTGAACTAGGGATCACATTGGAGAGTGAGCTATATACGGATATAGTTCTCCAGTCCCTTCCTTCCACTTACGCCCAGTTCATACTGAACTTCAACCTACAAGAAAAAGAGGTTGAACTTTCAGAGCTCCTCAACATGCTGAGGAGCGCAGAGGGCACCCTACAGAAAGGTAGGGAAACATCCACTTTGTTTGTAGGAGGATCATCTTCTTCTAGGTCCAAGGCAAAAGCCAAGGGAAAGAAGAAGAAAGCCCCCGCCAAACCAAGGGGCGGTGTTAGTAAAGTGGATACGAAGGGAAAAGGGAAAGCAACAAAGATAGCGGGGAAGCTTGTGGATAAGGAAGAATGCTTCTTTTGTCATAAGAAAGGACACTGGAAGAATGATTGCAGGGCCTGGAAGGCCAGAACACAGGAATTGAAGCAGGTTGCAGCTTCAGCTTCAGGTGTGTATGTTATTGAAAACTGTCTTTCAATAAACTCTACTTCCTGGGTATTGGATACCGGATCAGGATCTCATATCTGTAATTCTTTGCAGGCGTTGAGAAACCGTAGGGATTTGAAGGCAGGTGACATGACCCTCAGAGTTGCGAACGGAGCTAGCATGGATGCTAAAGCCGTGGGGGACTATCACCTGGGAATGTCAGATGGACATGTTTTGGTTTTGCGTAATTGCTTTTTTGTACCCAACGCAACTTGTAATATCATTTCTGTATCTTTAGTTTCTAAAGAAGGTTATGAATTTGCGTTTGTAAGTAATGTTGTAAACATTCACCTTAATCAAGTTTTGATTGGGTCAGGTACTTTGAGTAATGGTATATACGTGTTAAACCAACCACAGATTTTTAATGTCCAGAATACACACAAAAGAAAGTCTCCAGAAATAAATCAGACTTTCTTATGGCATTGTAGATTGGGTCACATCAATGAGAGAAGGTTGACGAAGTTACATACAGAAGGGTATTTGAATGCGTTCGAATATCAGTCGTATGCCACTTGTCAATCCTGTCTCAAAGGAAAGATGACAAAGACTCCGTTTACTAGACATGGAGTAAGAGCGAGCGAGCTCTTGGGACTCGTACACAGTGACGTGTGCGGTCCAATGTCTACACATGCCCGAAGCGGACATTCTTACTTCATTACTTTTACGGATGACTTCTCAAGGTACGGTTATGTCTTCTTAATGAAACATAAGTCCGAGGCCTTTGAAAAATTCCAGGAGTATAAGAGTGAAGTAGAGAAACAGACCGGCAAAAGTATTAAGATTCTAAGATCGGATCGAGGTGGAGAATACTTAAGTGCCGAGTTCCTGGACTATTTAAAAGAGAACGGAATTCTCTATCAGCTTACTCCTCCTTACACCCCGCAACATAACGGTGTATCGGAGAGACGGAACCGCACCCTATTGGATATGGTGCGGTCCATGATGAGTAACGCTGAGTTGCCGCGATCATTCTGGGGATATGCGCTAGAATCAGCCGCATACCTTTTGAACCGAGTTCCTACTAAGACTGTGCCTACCACGCCATTTGAGATATGGTGTGGGAAGAGACCCCATCTTAATCATATTAAGATATGGGGAAGTCCAGCTTTTGTCAAAAAGCAGCATGCGGACAAGCTCGAGGCACGATCAGTACTGTGCAAGTTTGTGGGATATCCGAAGAATTCCAAGGGATATTTCTTCTACTGTGAAGAGGAACAAAAAGTTCTTGTTTCTCGTCATGCCCACTTTCTAGAACACCAGTTCATAGAAAAGGAAATAAGTGGGAGCGCAGTAGAACTGGAAGAAATTCCAGAACCACGGACTATTACTGAAAGTTTAGTGGAACCAGAGGGTTCGGAAGAACAGGACATTCCTACGCCGCTCCGCAGGAGTAGTAGGCAGTCTCATCCGCCCGAGAGATACTACGGTTTTCTCATAGACGGGGATCGAGAGGATTGCATCATAGATTATGATGAGCCTACTAGCTTCCAGCAGGCCGTTCAGAGCATTGACTCGGTAAAATGGCTGGATGCAATGCGGACCGAAATGGAGTCCATGTACACCAACAAAGTATGGACGTTAGACATTGCTCCAGACGGGGTAAAACCCGTAGGATGCAAGTGGATCTTCAAAAGGAAGATTGGTGTAGATGGACAGGTTGAGACCTATAAAGCTAGGCTGGTAGCAAAGGGTTTTCGTCAAAGACCTGGCTTGGACTACGACGAAACCTTTTCTCCAGTAGCCATGCTGAAATCCATTCGGATCCTTCTTGCCATTGCTGCCTTCCACGATTATGAGATCTGGCAAATGGACGTAAAGACAGCTTTTCTAAATGGAAATTTAGAGGAGTGTGTCTATATGGACCAGCCAGAGGGTTTCATTCAGAGTGGGAGCAGCGGAAAGGTGTGCAAGTTGCTTAAGTCCATCTATGGACTAAAGCAGGCATCGCGGAGTTGGAACATCTGCTTTGATGAGACAGTCAAAGAATTTGGCTTTATCAAAAATCCAGATGAACCATGCATCTATAGTAGATTTGTAGCGAGAACTGTAGTATTCCTCGTTTTATACGTGGATGACATTCTCTTGATAGGAAATGACATTCCTATGCTACAATCTGTCAAGGGGTTCTTGTCACAAAGGTTCTCCATGAAAGACCTGGGTGATGCCTCATACATCCTGGGGATCCGGATCCATCATGATAGATCCAAGAGGATATTGGGACTTTCTCAGTCCAGGTACATCGACACCATAGTGAAAAGATTCAGTATGGAAGATTCCAAGCGCGGTAACCTACCGGCTTGTCACGGGATCACCCTCTCTAAAGAGATGTCTCCCAAGACTGATTTGGAGAGGGATCGCATGTCTATTATACCCTACGCTTCTGCGGTAGGCTCTATAATGTATGCGATGTTGTGTACCAGACCGGATGTAGCTTATGCACTGAGTGTGGTAAGCCGGTATCAGTCTAACCCTGGGGAGAAACACTGGATAGCAGTAAATAACATTCTCAAGTACCTGAGAAGGACTAAGGAGATGTTCTTGGTGTATGGCGGAAAAGACCTCCAAATCGAGGCCTTTGCTGACTCCAGCTTCCAGAGTGACAAGGATGATTCCAAGTCCATGTCGGGTTTTGTCTTCACCCTCAATGGAGGGGCGGTGTGTTGGAAGAGTTCCAAACAGGAAACCGTTGCAGACTCGACGATGGAAGCGGAATACATCGCTGCATCTGATGCCACAAAAGAAGCTGTCTGGATGAGGAAGTTCTTGAAAGAACTTCAGGTGGTTCCGTCCATTGTTGACCCAATACCTCTGTATTGCGACAACAACGGGGCTATAGCTTTAGCGAAGGAACCCAGGTCCCATCAGAGATCCAGGCACATCTTGAGGCGGTATCACCTGATCAGGGAGATCGTGGATCGCAAGGAGATCGAGGTTCGGAAGGTTGCTTCAGAAGAGAACACTGCAGATCCATTCACCAAGGCCCTACCCCAGACTCGGTTCGAGCGGCTGATCGAGATGATAGGTCTTCGATACGCCAGTACATGGCCTTAGTGCAAGTGGGAGATTGTTAGTGTATATGCCCTAGAGGCCATTACTGTATCATACTATTTTGTATATTACTTAATGGAAGCTTGGGATATTTACCTTGTATAAACAATCTTGCTCAATATAGTAGTATGCTACTTGGTTTGTTTCCACTTCAATGTGTACTTGTGTTTATTTCAGTATATCACTTATACGCATTAGTGGAGCCCTTAGGATCTTTGCTTGATTACCAGCGTTGTGATGGCAGTCACACTAGTGGGGGCTGGGTAATCTATAAGCACATCCTTATACAGGTCCCTAGTCGCAGGACTATCGAGACAGGGCATCGATACTCCGGAGTAGACTAGCGTATGCGCTTCTCATCCCAGTGTGGGAGATGGTCTGTCCCACAGCCATCAGTACGTCGTACTGGAGATAGTATACGGGTGCTCGTTGGGTTACGAGTACACTGGACAGGACTCGTCGGGAACTGACAGGTTGGTATTATATCTATCGTCAGTTATCAGTTCCCAGGTGACATGAGTACAGCTTAGTCCGCTGACTTGACACTGGCACTTCGCCTCAAGTGTGTTCCCACTGCATTTTGATCACTACCCTACCACGGCTCAAAGGAGTCGTGCAAACAGGTGGTGGTTGGGTGCAGTCCCGAAGCACTTGGGGGCAGTGAAGGTTAGACAGGATTCGTCTCTCCCGGTATTGGGGGTTGACATCGCGCTGTGTCTAGGAGAGCCATTACACGAGTAGTCCCTGGCCAGGGCAAACGAGATATACTGGTAGGTTTCCAGTGTTATCTCAGGGTGTTTTGGGCTTCGCTCCGGCACGACTTGTACCGCTATTGGGGGACTGACGTTTACCACCCCCTAGGCCCGCCATGCGATGTATCAGACGAACAGACCGGACTGTACGGAGACTGTCACATTCAGACTCAGTAGGAGTTCAGATGGGGTTTCACCTCGTCAGCCTTCTTGTCGGCATCTACCTGGGGACCGTTACGCACAGCTAGTGCCGCTTGCGGTCTGTGGTTAAACCCACTGCCAGCGTAGTGTCGAGTCTTTAGAGTCCCACACAGAGGGTATTCGCCTCTGGGAAAAACAGAGTAGAGGTCGCATGGTTTTGCGACAGGGTTCGTTCTCATCCGCGCACTTGTGCACGTTTGGAGTCCGGACGGATTATACTGGCAGGCTCTGGTTTGAGCCAGATACTGGTATATGTTTTGGGGTTGCTTTTATATCTCGGTATTCTTGTTCCTCGGAACGAGAATGCAGGTGTGTATGCACAGTTGCTTGAGGCGGAGGATGAGTTTTTTCATTAGGGTTTCGGAACGGGTGCGTATGCACAGTTGACAGTTATCATTTTCCAAACCCTAATGGATTTATGGATTATCTATTAATAATAGTAATTAAATGAGAATTTTATTATGGTTGATTTTGTTGACTTGTTGACCATGGTTGACTTGTTGACCATGGTTGAATGTTGACCACCATCATGCTTTAAAAAGTCCTCCTTGATTTATGCCTACATTTCATTAAATGAAGCATGGTTGTGGTCATTCCAAATTACCATCAACTATTCTCATTTTCAATTATTATTATTAGATAATTCTTTTTCTTTTGCATTATGGTTGCAAGAAAGAATAGGATAGCTCATTCTATCATATTCATTCTCTCTCCTCACTTCATCTTCTTCTTCCTCTAGCAAAAGAGAAACCTTCTCATGTGTTGAGAATCCCTCTCTTTAAAAAGAAAAGCAAACCCTAGTCACTCTCTACTCATTCTAGGTTCATGGTTTAGCAAGCCGGAAGCCCTAGTTCACTCAAAGATCGAGGAAGAGCCCAAAGGTCGAACCTTCGAGGTGGATCCATCTTCGACGGAAGAAGGCGACGAAAAGAGAACCATCAACCTCTACAAGTTTTGAAGAAGAAGGAGTTCAAGTTTAGGTATAACCTTCATCCGAGTAGCTAACTCCCTTTAGCGTATTTGCTAGTTTAGTTTAGACATGATCCCGACCTTGTTTAGTCCATGTTGCCTCTTGCGATAAAAATTTGTTTTTTATACCGTTTCCGCCTCCCCGTAAGCACCGGGGGTCGCAATATGGACTTACAATCAGCTCATGAAACGAGCTCTATCTTTCGCTTTCATCAATGACACTCTGTATAAAAGGACGTTTGATTCTCTCTGGCTGAGATGTTTAGGACCTGACGAAGCAGAAAGAGTCGTTCAGGAAGTTCATGATGGAATCTGTGGTTCTCATCAAGCAGGCCCGAAGATGAAGTTAAAAATTAAACGGATGGGTTACTACTGGCCCACGATGATCCAGGACTGCCTCGAGTATGCCAAATGGGCGGAAGCAGAAAAGAGTCATTTCATCCTGGCGACGACTGATTACTTCTCCAAATGGACGGAAGCGGTACCGTTGAGGGAAGTGAAGACGGAGAATATCCTCCACTTTTTCAAAACGCACGTCATTTATCGGTTTGGAACTCCACGGCGAATTATCTCCGATAACGGGCCAGCCTACAGAAGCCATAAAATTAGCTGCTTTGCGCAACAGCATAATATAGACTGGAAATACTCCTCAGTGTATAATCTACGAGCTAATGGTCTGGCCGAGGCCTTCAATAAAACCTTGACAAAGATCATAAAAAAGACGGTGTCCTGAAATAAGAAGGACTGGCACGAGAGACTGTAAAAGGCTCTTTGGGCATATCGAACTACGTTCAAGACGGCCACGAACACGACGCCATACGCATTGGTATTCGGTACGGAGGCAATACTCCCCCTCAAGATAGAGCTACCTTCTCTACGAATGGCAGTCCACCACGAGTTGACAGACGAAGAAAATGCTCACCTTCGGCTTGAGGAGTTTAATGCTCTCGATGAAACCCGGCTCATAGCGCAACAAAATTTGGAGGCTTATAAAGCAAAGATGACGCGCTCGTACGAAAGATTGACCAGGCCTAGGACATTCCGCCAAGGCGAACTCGTACTAGTGGTCAAAAGACCTATGATCTCCAATCACGCCAAGCGGGGAAAATTCGAGCCAAATTATGAAGGCCCGTACATCATAGATAAGATCTACCAGGGTGGGGCTTATCTACTCATGGACATCCATGGTGAAAGGCCTTTCAGGCCAATAAACGGCCGCTTCCTGAAGAAATACTACGCTTAATGAGCCACAGCCTAGGTCAATGATAGATGACGACGACTATGTCCGCTCACTATCTTCCTAAACCTCAAAGCTCTATAAGTAGTAGCCGGCTCTCTCCTTATCGGACCGAAACGTCCTTAAACTAACGACGGACCGAAACGTCCTTAAACTAACGACGGACCGAAACGTCCTTAAATTAACGACGGACCGAAACATCCTTAAACTAACAATGGACCGAAACGTCCTTAAAACTACTACCGCAGCACTCTTAGGCTGACAAGATAAAAAAATATAAAAATAAAAAAATAAAAATAAAAACGGTACGCCCATAAGCAAAAAAGGGCACGGATGAAAACCCGAAAGGGCTCCGTGAGTAAAAACAGCAGGGCTACCGGCGAGTGTTCGTGAAAACCCGAAAGGGCGCGACCTCGTAAAAAAAAAGGAAAAAAAAATATAATAAAACGGTATGTCCATAAGCAAAAAAGGCACGGATGAAAACCCGAAAGGGCTCCGTGAGTAAAAACAGCAGGACTACCGGCGAGTGTTTGTGAAAACCCGAAAGGGCGCAACCTCATTAAAAACACTTACACGGTCCTCACGACCTTGTGAAGAGAAACCGCCTGCGTGAGATCCTTACGACTTACAAGGGAGCAACACACTTAGGGATCCTCATGATTCCTAAGGAGAAATTACACTTGCGAGATCCTCACGACTCGCAAGGAGAACTCTCTTATGGGACCCTCACGGCTCATAAGATTTGAAAGTCTTAAGTCACAGAGACCTAAACCTGTGCTTAAGAAAAATCCCCCACAACCTTCGACAATGCCTTACAAGCAGCTCATACTGACCCTTGTATACAATCCACGGGCGCGAATAAACATTTCCCCAGCAAAGCCCCACCCGTGACTAGGGACATGTCCATATGATGAGCAACCCTTATAAGTCCTCTCGACTTATAAGGAGAAAGCCCTCTTGTAGGATCCTTACGACTTACAGAGGAACATACACTTAGGAATCCTCACGATCCCTAGGGAGAAAATACACCTATAAGATCCTCACGACTTGTAGGGAGAAATACCTTTGTGAGACCCTTACGGCTCATGAAGTCAAAAGCCTTAGTCGATAGGACCTTAACCCTGTTTGCTAAGCCACCTTTGTTCAACATCGACAGAGGCAGATGATGATTCGCTCCTGGCCATATCCCAGTTGTAGCGGTACTGATGCCGAAATTTGTGTCTACTTTCAGATTTATGGCGAAAAGCCAGTAGGCCGCACGTGCATATGAAATAGCCGAAATGATGGGGCAACTTGCGATAAAAACGGCTAGTAAAAAAATGTATGCATGAAAAATAGCCGAAATGATGGGGCAACTCGCAATAAAAAGCAGCGAGTAAAAATGAAATAAATAGCCGAAATGATTGGGCACCGCGAAAAATAACCGAAATGATAGGGCAATCGCGACCTTCGCGATATAAAAGCTGAAATGATAGAGCATCGCGGAAAAAGAAATAAAAATAAAAAAAAGAGAAAGTTTTTAATTTATGCCCTACAGGTGATGCTCCATCACACCCTGTATACAATCCAAGGGCGTAAACAAAGAAGTGATCACATTTCTCCCAGGTTTCATCAAAGAAAGGAGTTAAATCTCGACGGGCCACAAGGACCTAGAGATCATCCCAACACTCGTCTCGTAACAACGGACACAACTTCAAGCAAAGCAGAACAGCGGCAACCCCTCCCAGTTCCATGGCTCGGCGACACACATATCACCAATAGTCAAACTCCCGTTCCTTGAAATGCGGATACAATCAGCAAAATTCCTGGTCACGTGGAACGCGGATAACGTCACTCTTTGACCCCGTGGGAAACTTCCAAACCGGATCCTGGTCCTCACAGAGCACGGCAGTGAACCCGTGTGAAGCATCCAGAGCGGAGCCTAGTCCTCGCCTAACGCGGCAGTGAACCCATGTGAAGCATCTAGTGCAAAATTCCTGGTTACGTGGAACGCGGATAACGTCACTCTTTGACCCCATGAAAAACGTCCAGAGCGGATTGTTTATACCAGTTTTTTGCATTTTTATACCGCCCAATTTTTATCATATTGTTTATCGGTAGGTACTCTTGAGCCGTGTTTGCTAGTCAATTGCAGGATACAGGTTCTCGGCTCTAAACGGTGAAACTCATGGAAAAACACGACAAAACCCGGGTTCCTGCCAACCACTGATAAAACACGGTCTCCGCTCTTCATCCGTATGTTGCCAGACACCAGTTTAAGGGACAAAATGACAAATCGATTGTCACCTTCATGCACAAAGCAAAATGGCAACACCAAATCCAAGAGATCTATGCGGAGCTCGAAGAAATCATGACAAAAACATCCACATCAAATCACCTCTGGCTCAACAGAAATTCTGGAAAAATCGTGAAGACAATTTGAGAAAATACATATACCAGAATTAAGTACAGAGAAAACCAGGGAAGCACAGAAAGTTGGAGGGCCCAACTCTACTATAGGGCCGCGGAACCGCGGCCAATAGAGGGTATAGGCCGCGGATCCGCGGCCGTACTGGCGCCGCACTTGATGTGATTTTGGGGGTATTTTGGTAATTTTAAATTGAGGCAGAATTTTGCCCTAGATTTTCAGTTCCCTGCCTATAAATAGCCCAGAACCTTGTGAAGCCAAGGGTGCATAATTTTGTATTTTTCTAGGTTTAGAATACTTGATTCTTCTTCCTCTTCTCATCTCTTCTCCATTGAAAATCTTGTAGTGAGCTTTTGTGAGTGAAGAATGATGAATAAAGAAGAACCTTTTACTTATCATGCTTGTCTTGTTCTTTAGTTAACTTGTTAATTGTTGTTATTTTCATTTGTTAACTTAGTTGTTGTTATTTCTTGTTGTTTCTTTCTTCTCTCTTTTTCTTTATCCTTAAAACAACCATGATGCTTACGTTTGATCCTTTCCAAGGTGAGGTCGCAAATAGCTAGTTGTCATCTTCTAATCTCTTTCTTTCTATCTTCCTCTTTTGTGTTGTTTTCTTTTCATTATGATGTGTGAGTAGTTTCATACTTGTTAGGGTAGGATAAGGGAAGTTTGAGAGAAGGAAATCTCTCTCACTCTTTCCTTGCCCAACATCTTAAAATCGACTCCCGTTAATTGAACCACAATCCGCTCCTTACGGCACCCTATCCTACATGATAGCGGTGATTCCGTAGTGAGACCGGTCGTGGTTGAATTAACCGGAGGTTATGGCTAAGAGCCAGGAACGGACGGACAAGCACCAAAAGGAAGAACTTATGCGTTGGAAAGCCTAGCTTATACTCGCAAGTTCCTTCCTAGTCGTGCTAATCCCCGTTGTTACCGATTACCGTAACACCGATATTAAGAGTGGCAACGAAAGAAGTGAGCGACTCCTAACTTAAACTAACCTAATCCTAACCCTCACAAGCTCTCTTTACTTATCATTTTATCACTTAGATAATCACAAACAAATCTGGACTCTCGGACTTAACTCGTCAAAAACACATAGAAAAAGATTCCCATCTCCCTGCGGACGACCCGTACTCAACCGGCTAGCTACGTGCGAAACCGTTTTGATTGCGGTAATTAACTAAACTTGAACACGCAGAATCTCTACCAATCAAATGGCGCCGTTACCGGGGAGACGGTAGTTTATTTCTTTGTGTAATTTCGGGTTAATTTGTGAATATAAATATAACCGAAAAAAATATACATTGTAAAAAACCATCTTGTTATTTTTGATTAGTTTTTGTGCAAGTGTGAAAGAAAATACGAAGTTCGAGTTCAGTGCACTAGACGTGGAAAATACGAAGTACAAGTTCAGTGCCAAAAACGTGGGAAGATAGACCCATATTTCGCGGCTACACCGCGACGAATCAAAACGAAGCCAACGGTCTACTGAAAAATCTGGAGCAGTTACAGTGAGCAAATAAAGATTCAGGACATCCAGACAACCAGAGGAGACCCAGACCAGCACCTCCACAAAATTTCAAGGCCCAAGCCCACCACATTGCCGCGGAACCGCGGCCTGAGCACGTGTTTGGCCGCGGAACCGCGGCCAATTTATGGCTTCAGGGCACCATTTTTTCTGGGTAAGTATCTCTTCTCTCTCCCACTCCTCTGAACTCCACTGAACTGTGTTTTCTGCAGCATTCTTTGCGCAAATTCTCTCCCCTTCCAATAAACTGTTCTTGTGCAGGATTCTTTGCGCCGCGCTAAAAAAAATAAAAATTATTTGCAGTTGATTTGTTACCGCTTTGCATTCATTAATACGGACTTAAGGGGCTTGAAACCAATTCAGATTGGGTGGGGATTTCATCACCCTTGCCAGGACCCCAAAAATCATAAAAAGCATATGCATTGTCCATTGTTAATTAAAAAATACTAGACTCGGCCCTAAGGACTTCGCGCTCATTAGGAGAAGTTAACCGTGTTTAGAACCTCGCTTAACGGTATATTGTTTACGGGGTGTCTAGGAAAGTGTTAACGGCGCAACCGCCAAAAGAGAAAGGGTTACTTAATTAAGGAACTTCGCGAAAGCGTTGGAAAACCTCCCCTTATCTCTGCACTTACCTAGCCTCGTGATCAGTGTATCTTGAGCCCGTTTCTCGACACAGTTTTACTTCGACAATCAAGTTCTGGAGCAGGTCTAGCAGACCTAGGTGACCCTAGATCTAGGTGTGATTGTGCATATCTTGTTTGTGATTACTTAAGCCGTAAATCCGTACATATCTCTGTAAAGTTCTTTCTAAAAAGAAAAAAGAAAAATCAAAAACTTTTATAAAAACTTTCCCTTTGTCGCCAAATCCATTTCTTACCCACCACCCATCGCACTTCTCCATTGACGTTTTCTTACCCTCACCTTCTCCGTTTTGACTATACTAAATCCGTTTAGTGTATGTCCGCTTGGACTCGGGACCCTAGCGCCCGCCTAGTCCGTGTTTCGTTAGTCGCTACCGACTACGCAATCGACCCAGACGTCGAAACTCCGTCCACGCCTCTTTCACCCTTACCTTTGCCGGCCAACTCCGACGTTGACCGGAATTCTGTTCATACTTCACCTTCACCTTCACTTTCACCGACCTCTTCTTCCGCGATGTCAGGATTTAATCCAAACATCTCTTTGACTACCCCTGGATTGGCTCCACCTCCTACGGAGACCAATAACCTACCACCACCGCCTGTTGTAGCGCCGCAGCGAAATGCGCTCCAGGATAGTTTCTATCCCACCCGTTCTGCACTCCCCACCTGCCTTTCTCTTCCACCGGCCAATGGGGATAATTTTGAAATTAAGCCCCACTTCATCAACATGCTTCCACGATTTCATGGGCTTGAATCTGAAGATGCCTATATCTTCATTAACAAATTTCAAAACGTTTGTGCCATGATGAAAACCACCCAGCTGCCGGACGATGCTATACGCCTACGGGTCATTCCGTTCACTTTATGCGATCTTGCTGAAAAATGGCTGTATAGCACCGCTTCCCACTCCATAACCAGTTGGGACGAGTTTGTTAAAGCGTTTCTCAAAAAGTTTTATCCGAATCACAAAACCGCAAGGATCCGTAACGAAATCAATCAATTCTCCCATCTTCCTTCTGAACCCTTCTAGAAATGCTTTGACCGGTACAAAGACCTTCTTGTTCAGTGTCCTCACCACGGTATAGAAAAATGGCAACTTTGCCAAACCTTATACGAGGGTCTGAACCCAGCAACCAAACAGTTGTTGGAAACCATCTGTCAGGGCCACTTCCTATCAAAATCTGACGAGGAAGCGTGGCAATTTTTCGACGACCTTGCAGAACAAACGCTTCAGTGGGAGAGCACAAGACCGACTTCTTCTTCTACCTCCACTTCTACCGGTCAGTCTAGGGTAGGAATTCACTAACTTGACGTCTCTATTGCAATGAAAGCTGAAATGGCTGCAATAACAAGAAAGCTTGAAGCGATAGAGAGCAAATTTTCTTCTCCTGCTCCTAGCCATGTTCTTCCCCTTCGTACCATTTGCGCTTGTTGTTCCGATCCTTCTCACTTGACCGAAGAGTGTCCTTACAATCCACCATCACAAGGACAGGATCAGGTTAATGCTGCATTTCAGCAAAGACCGATACTCTTCCACCTACAATCCCGGTTGGAGGAACCACCCCAATTTCTCCTGTAATCAGAATCAGCATCAATTCCAGGGCAACAATTTCCAAAGGCCCCCTCCTCCGCAACAACAAACGCAACAACAAACTCAACATCAATTTCAGCAGCCCTTCCAACCCCAACCTTTTAAAAATCAGACGAACAACTTTGCACCCAACAATTCTTTTCCCCAAAACAACTTTGTTCCGTCAAATAACGATAAGGTTTTCTCGCTCGAACGAAGTCTGGAGGCGTTCGTCAAACAATCGACACAATCCACCGCAAACATCCAGTCTTCCATTCAGTCCTTAGTGCAACACACCGCCGCACACGGACAAAGCATCAAGACCATCGAGGCCCAGATTGCACAGCTGAATGCGGCCTTAAGAGAGCGAGAGAAGGGGAAGCTCCCGTCCCAGCCACTCCCAAATCCCGGTCACCCACATAATATACATGTTGCTCTTGAACAACAGAACCATAATGTGAGTGCTGTGACCATACTGAGATCGGGAAGGATGCTGCAAAACAACATTGGCACACGGATCAACGATGACACCCTGGCCGCTGCTTCTTCTTCTTCTTCTTCTCCTACTTCTTCATCTTCTGATCCTATTCTCCATTCTTCAAAAGGCTCTTCTTCTTCTTCTTCTTCTTCTTCTTCTTCTTCTTCTGCTCTGAACGGACCCACTTCTCACTCCACGAAAACACCTATTCTGGGATCCGTTCCAACTCCACAATCTCCTCTACAAGCATTAGACTCAACCAATTTTAAAAATGTCCCATTTCCAAACCGGTTGAGGTCTAATAAACAAAATCCACACACGGAGAAGATTCTGGAGTTGTTTAAGCAAGTTAACATTAACATTCCTCTTTTAGATGCTGTCCAACAAGTCCCATCCTACGCAAAAATTTTAAAGGACTTGTGCACGAAAAAGAGGAAGTCTCAGGTACCCAAGAAAGTTTTCTTGGCTAGTGCTGTGAGTGATGCTCTTACCCAATCTTTACCACAAAAACGGAAGGACCCTGGCTGTCCTACGATTTCTATTACCATTGGGGATAAGAACATCAACCGCGCACTATTAGATCTTGGCGCCAGTGTTAACCTGCTTCCATACTCTGTATATGAGCAATTAGGTATAGAAGAGCTGAAACCCACCCACTGCACTCTCCATATGGCCGACCGATCGATCACCCACCCTAGGGGTGAGCTAGAGGATGTGTTAACCAAAGTCGGGGACTTCATATTCCCCGTTGACTTCATTGTATTAGACACACAGCCTGTAGCTAACCCCCGGAATCAAATTCCGGTGATACTCGGTCGCCCATTCCTTGCAACCTCAAATGATGTGATCAATTGTCGCAATGGTTCGATGAACCTCTCTTTTGGTAATATGACAATTGAACTCAACATTTTTAGGTTGGGGAATCAGCCCACCGAACCTAATGCTCATATATTAGACGTCTGCTCGATCCAGGAGATCACCCCAGAAGAGTGTGAATTCGAGGAGTTTCTGTTTGATCACGATAACCTTGACGCCACTAGTGCGTTTCTTTTCGAACCTGTTGCTGTTTCTGCGCCCGACAACGACTACGAGTGTTTCACTTTCTCGAACGATCTTAGCCACTCACCGCCCGAGTTTGAATCCTTCGAATTTCCGGATGAGTTACCTGAACCATCCAACTTGGTCGCTTACACTCGTTTTGAACCTTTGCTGGAGTCCTTTGAGTTCAAGACCTTTGTACCAATCTTGCCTTCCATCGTTTCACCTCCAACGCTCGAACTCAAGCCTTTGCCGTCTCACCTTAAGTACGCTTACTTAGGTGAGAACGAGACCCTCCCGGTTATCATCTCGGCTTCTCTAGCTCCAGAGCAAGAGAAAGCCCTTCTTACGGTCTTGCACGGCAATAGGCAAGCTTTTGGCTGGTCCATGGCGGACATCAAGAGGATTAATCCCCTGATCGTTAAGCATCATATTCATCTGATGGATGATGCCAAACCAGCCAGGGATCCACAAAGACGTCTTAACCCAGTCATGAAGGAGGCTGTGAAGAAAGAGATCGTCAAATGTCTGGATAGTGGTATCATTTACCCTATCTCTGATAGCCAGTGGGTTAGCCCCATTCACGTTGTCCCCAAGAAATCAGGTATCACGGTCATAACCAACGAGGCGAACGAGTTAATCCCTACTCGCACCCAAACTGGGTGGCGAGTATGCATCGATTACCGAAAACTCAACGCCGCAACGCGGAAAGACCACTTTCCGCTACCTTTCATTGACCAGATGCTTGAACGATTGGCCGGACACGAGTACTACTGCTTTCTTGATGGCTACTCTGGCTATAATCAAATTCCCATCGCCGAAAAAGACCAGGACAAGACCACTTTCACTTGTCCCTTCGGCACGTTTGCATATCGTCGCATGCCCTTTAGGTTATGCAATGCGCCCGCTACCTTCCAGCGGTGTATGATCGGAATATTCTCAGACATGGTGGAAAAATTCTTGGAGATCTTCATGGACGATTTCTCCATCTTCGGTGATTCCTTTGACGAGTGTCTGCTGCATCTCGACGCTGTCCTTAACCGGTGTAAGGACAAGAACCTCACTTTGAACTGGGAGAAGTGCCACTTCATGGTGCGCGAAGGTATTGTCTTAGGACATATCATCTCGCAAAAAGGCATTGAGGTAGATAAAGCAAAGATTGAGGTCATTTCCAATCTCCCTCCTCCCCGATGCGTCAGAGATATCCGAGCCTTCCTTGGCCACGCCGGTTTCTATAGATGGTTTATCAAGGACTTTAGCAAGATTGCTAGGCCCTTGACTCTTCTACTGGCCAAGGACATGCCATTCAACTTCAACTCGAGCTGTGTGAATGCATTCGAGTCATTAAAACGCTCACTCACTTCTGCTCCCGTTCTCTCTTCTCCTGACTGGACGCACCCATTTGAGATCATGTGCAATGCATCCGATTTTGCCATCGGTGCTGTCCTTGGACAACACATCAACAAAATGCCGCACGTAATCTATTATGCCAGCCGAACCCTGAACGACGCCCAACTCAATTATACAACAACTGAGAAGGAATTCTTGGCTGTTGAATTTGCTTTAGAAAAGTTCAGGCCCTACCTCATCGGCTCTCCAGTCATTGTCTACACAGACCATTCAACTCTGCGCCATCTTTTTGCGAAGAAAGATGCCAAATCTCGGCTTATACGTTGGATCCTCTTGCTTCAAGAGTTTGACCTTGTCATTAAGGACAAACGAGGATGTGAAAATGTCATTGCCGACCATCTCTCACGACTTCCTTCTTCGCCGTCGCTTCAAATCCCGATCAATGACGTTTTCCCGGATGAACAGCTCTTAACATATCTCGCGAACCCTGGTTCGCAGATATTGTGAACTATTTGGCCACAGGGTTACTACCGACTGAATGGTCAAGTCAGGACAGACTCCGCTTCTTATCCCAAGTAAAACATTTTTACTGGGACGAACCTTATCTGTTCAAGTACTGTCCCGACCAGATTATTCGTCGGTGTGTCCCTGACGATGAATTCAAGAGTGTGCTGTCATTTTGCCACGATCAAGCATGTGGCGGGCATTTTGGCCCCAGAAAGACAGCTGAGAAGATCTTGCAATGTGGTTTCTACTGGCCACAACTCTTCAAAGGTGCTCATGACTATTGCAAGACTTGCTCCCGGTGCCAACACATGGGCCGGATATCCCGGAGGAACGAGATGCCGCTCCAACCAATCTTGGTTGTGGAGATTTTCGATGTTTGGGGGATAGATTTCATGGGGCCGTTTCCCAGCTCTTTCGGGAACTTGTACATCCTTCTAGCTGTAGATTACGTCTCTAAATGGGTCGAGGCTGTGCCCAGCCGGACTAACGACAACAAGGTTGTCGTTAGGTTCCTTAAAGACAACATTTTCTCCCGTTTTGGGCACCCCCGAGCGATCATTAGCGATAATGGAACTCATTTCTGCAATAAGACCTTCGAGGCCTTGATGCGGAAGTATTCCATTAATCATAAGCTATCCACGCCCTATCACCCCCAAACCTGTGGTCAAGACGAAGTCTCAAATCGGCAAATCAAGCAGATATTGGAGAAGACGGTTTCCAAGAACCATAAGGATTGGTCGCTGAAACTCACTGATGCCCTTTGGGCCTTTCGAACCGCTTATAAGACCGACCTTGGCATGTCTCCCTATCGGCTTGTGTACGGAAAAGCTTGCCACCTTCCTGTCGAAATAGAGCATCGCGCATTTTGGGCGATAAAAGAGCTGAATCTGTCTCTAGGAGATGCGGGCAGCCATCGGAAGCTGCAGTTGAACAAATTGAACGAGCTTAGGGATGAGGCTTACGATAACGCGGTTGTCGTTAAGAACTGAACGATGGTGTTTCACGATAAACACCTTTTGCACAAGACATTCGTACCTGGTCAATAAGTATTGCTTTACGACACCCGGCTACACTTCCATCCAGGAAAGCTCAGATCTCGCTGGAAAGGGCCGTATTTTGTGCGGAATGTGTATCCGTATGGCACTGTGGATTTGGAGAATCCAAAGGACGGTTCACTTTTCAAAGTGAACGGACATCGACTAAAACCGTACCTTAGCGCCGAACCAACAGAGGAGCTCCTGTTCTTACAGGAGCCGGTTTACCCTGCATAATCTTCCTCTGTCTACCTCCAAACTTCGGTTATCCAGCCAAGAACAGTGGACACTGTTCTAAATAAGTTTGGGGGTATGTATATACCATTTTGTACATTTTTGTGGATATTCTTTTCCATTTTTTTTGCTCTCTTTCTTTTCTTTAAAAACAAAAACAAAAAAAATGTGTATAGCTAACCGACAATTTTGACCCTTCAAATGATCCCTTCATTCAATGACAGTGAGGACCCTGTCCAGTTTAAGTTTGGGGGTACGCTTGGTACGCATTTCTTACCTTCGCATTCATTTGTATATTTTGCATTTGCATACATATTTAAAAATCCATAAAAATCGGAAAATTTTCTAAAAACATAAAAAAACTTTCTTGTCAAGTTAGCTAGTGAAAGGACTCTGATTCAACATTTTGACGGTTTTGTTTGATAAAATAAGAATAACTAAATCTTATTTTTAGATTTTGAAAACCTGAAAGATAACTCTCCTTTGAAGTTAACTATAGCTGATATACGTCTACACGTGTCGTGAGTTTTTGGAAATTAGATGACAAGTCTTTTATGTCTAAAAACTTTTAAATGGATCAATGATTTTCTGAGGATCAAATAGGTTTGTTCTGAAATAAGTAATATCAAGAATAGTTTATGAAGTAAAGTGAATATGAAGGAATGTTATTGATGCCCTAATTGGAACTAAGTCTGAAAAATAACCCATCTGAAACTTGATTGGAATGATTACGCACTGAATCCACTAAACACGTCTTTTATCCAAAAAATAATTGAACTGCCAGCTATATCTCCGTTCGTATTGAATCATCATGATTTTCACGCCAAACTGTCTTTTGTTTTTGGACCTAGGTAACTTGAGTAATTAAGTCCGCTGGGGTGTTTCTACACCTAATGCCCTAAAACCAACTGGTTTGGGTGCATTGGCCTAAAGCTCGCTAAGAAGCCTAGAAAGTCCAGATTAAAATAAGGTCAAGCAAGTGTTCTCTCCGAGTTAAAATTCCTAACGGTTCTTTGTGTGAGAATAATCTTGATAAAAGACAGGCTTTTATAAAAATTTTAGCGGAGATACGAAGGTTTTATTCTATGATAAAGACTATTGCACGGTCACAAAGGTGTGTATGAAATGAAAACAAGGAAAGGGTGGAGTGAAAAATAAGACCTAGTCTCCTGTTAAAGAAGATAGAAATTTTGATGTTGAAACTTTTACTGGAAAACGAAACTTGAAAAATGCTTAACTCTTTATAAAACTTATGTGATCCTTTTAAAATTTTTATCCGGGCTTAATTGAGTGATATGATGACTTTATTCGATCCTTCTGGAACTTAACGACAATATTCGCACTGCACGTAAAGACATATAAAATATGTAGTTAAATAAGAAGCGATGTGTGAAAAATAAGGGTTCGATAGTCTAGACTTAGGATAATAGAATTGTTATTTTCTGAAACAAAACTTTAGGGTTTGAATCATAGTTATTTTGCAAAACTAGCTTGCCCGGATTTTGTGGGTAGTATCCGCTGAAAACCCTCAGGAGACAACACTCCTCCTACTGGGGACACCTAGAGATTTAACGGCTTGTTGCACATGCTCAGTGCAATCGCGTTCCCTGCGAAAGTGAGGTTAGGAAATTTTTTTTGGGAATAAATTGGCTTTGCTCGGGACGAGCAAATGATAAGTTTGGGGGTATTTGTTCATACCAGTTTTTTGCATTTTTATACCGCCCAATTTTTATCATATTGTTTATCGGTAATTACTCTTGAGCCGTGTTTGCTAGTCAATTGCAGGATACAGGTTCTCGGCTCTAAACGGTGAAACTCATGGAAAAACAAGACAAAACCCGGGTTCCTGCCAACCACTGATAAAACACGGTCTCCGCTCTTCATCCGTATGTTGCCAGACACCAGTTTAAGGGACAAAATGACAAATCGATTGTCACCTTCATGCACAAAGCACAATGGCAACACCAAATCCAAGAGATCTATGCGGAGCTCGAGGAAATCATGACAAAAACATCCACATCAAATCACCTCTGGCTCAACAGAAATTCTGGAAAAATCGTGAAGACAATTTGAGAAAATACATATACCAGAATTAAGTACAGAGAAAACCAGAGAAGCACAGAAAGTTGGAGGGCCCAACTCCACTATAGGGCCGCGGAACCGCGGCCAATAGGGGGTATAGGCCGCGGATCCGCGGCCGTACTGGCGCCGCACTTGATGTGATTTTGGGGGTATTTTGGTAATTTTATATTGAGGCAGAATTTTGCCCTAGATTTTCAGTTCCCTGCCCATAAATAGCCCAGAACCTTGTGAAGCCAAGGGTGCATAATCTTTTATTTTTCTAGGTTTAGAATACTTGATTCTTCTTCCTCTTCTCATCTCTTCTCCATTGAAAATCTTGTAGTGAGCTTTTGTGAGTGAAGAATGATGAATAAAGAAGAACCTTTTACTTATCATGCTTGTCTTGTTCTTTAGTTAACTTGTTAATTGTTGTTATTTTCATTTGTTAACTTAGTTGTTGTTATTTCTTGTTGTTTCTTTCTTCTCTCTTTTTCTTTATCCTTAAAACAACCATGATGCTTACGCTTGATCCTTGCCAAGGTGAGGTCGCAAATAGCTAGTTGTCATCTTCTAATCTCTTTCTTTCTATCTTCCTCTTTTGTGTTGTTTTCTTTTCATTATGATGTGTGAGTAGTTTCATACTTGTTAGGGTAGGATAAGGGAAGTTTGAGAGAAGGAAATCTCTCTCACTCTTTCCTTGCCCAACATCTTAAAATCGACTCCCGTTAATTGAACCACAATCCGCTCCTTACGGCACCCTATCCTACATGATAGCGGTGATTCCGTAGTGAGACCGGTCGTGGTTGAATTAACCGGAGGTTATGGCTAAGAGCCAGGAACGGACGGACAAGCACCAAAAGGAAGAACTTATGCGTTGGAAAGCCTAGCTTATACTCGCAAGTTCCTTCCTAGTCGTGCTAATCCCCGTTGTTGCCGATTACCGTAACACCGATATTAAGAGTGGTAACGAAAGAAGTGAGCGACTCCTAACTCAAACTAACCTAATCCTAACCCTAACAAGCTCTCTTTACATATCATTTTATCACTTAGATAATCACAAACAAATCTGGACTCTCGGACTTAACTCGTCAAAAACACATAGAAAAATATTCCCATCTCCCTGCGGACGACCCGTACTCAACCGGCTAGCTATGTGCGAAACCGTTTTGATTGCGGTAATTAACTAAATTTGAACACGCAGAATCTCTACCAATCACGAATCCTGGTCCTCGCAGAGCACGGCAGTGAACCCGTGTGAAGCATCCAGAGCGGAGCCTAGTCCTCGCCTAACGCGACAGTAAACCCGTGCAAAGCATCTAGTGCAAAATTCCTGATCACGTGGAACGCGGATAATGTCACTCTTTGACCCCGTGGAAAACGTCCAGAGCGGATCCTGGTCCTCGCAGAACACGGCAGTGAACCCGTGTGAAGCATCCAGAGCGGAGCCTAGTCCTCGCCTAACGCGGCAGTGAACCCATGTGAAGCATCTAGTGCAAAATTCCTGGTCGCGTGGAACGCGGATAATGTCACTCTTTGACCCCGTGGAAAATGTCCAGAGCGGATCCTGGTCCTCGCAGAGCACGGCAGTGAACCCGTGTGAAGCATCCAGAGCGGAGCCTAGTCCTCGTTGAGTACGGCAGTGAACCCGTGTTAAGCATCTAGTGCAAAATTCCTGGTTACGTGGAACGCGGATAATGTCACTCTTTGACCCCGCGGAAAACGCCCAGAGCGGAGCCTGGTCCTCGCCAAGCACGGCAGTGAACCCGTATGAAGCATCTAGAGCAAACACCGGACTGTGGAAGTCCTTAAAATCCACGGACTATGATGTCCTTAACCTCGACCGTAATGTCTTAAAACTAACAATCAACCACCCCGATTCCCTACGGATTCTACCTGGGTTTAAGGGTACATCTCTTCACTCCTTTGATACCTGGCGTTGTAATTCCTCAACGTCTTCAAAAAGGTGACGGGTCCCTGCAACCAAACATCAGACTGTGGAGTCCCTAAATCCACGAACTATGAGGTCCTTAACCTTGACCGTGATGTCTTAAAACTAACATCGGACTGTAGAGTCCCTAAACCCACGGACTATGAGGTCCTTAACCTTGACCGTGATGTCTTAAAACTAACATCGAACTATGGAGTCCCTAAATCCACGGACTATGAGGTCCTTAACCTTGACCGTGATGTCTTAAAACTAACATCGGACTGTGGAGTCCCTAAATCCACGGACTATGAGGTCCTTAACCTTGACCGTGATGTTTTAAAACTAACATCGGACTGTGGGGTCCTTAAACCCATGGACTATGAGGTCCTTAACCTTGACCGCGATGTCTTAAAACTAATATCGGACTGTGGAGTCCCTAAATCCACGGACTAGGTCCTTAACCTTGACCGTGATGTCTTAAAACTAACATCGGACTGTGGAGTCCCTCAATCCATTGACTATGAGGTCCTTAACCTTGACCGTGATGTCTTAAAACTAACATCGGACTGTGGAGTCCTTAAACCTACGAACTATGAGGTCCTTAATCTTGACCGTGATGTCTTAAAACTAACATCGGACTGTGGAGTCCTTAAATCCACGGACTATGAGGTCCTTAACCTTGACCGTGACGTCTTTAAATTATGATACCTTGGGCGACCCCTGCCCCATGAAACACGGATAAGGGCGACCACATCCAGCACTTGCAGGTCCTCACGACCTGCAAGGAAGAAAACTCTCTTGTGAGATCCTTACGACTCTCAAGGGAAAAACTCGCTTAAGAATCCTCACGATTCTTAAGAACAACTTACACCTATGGGATCCTCTCGACCTATAGGGAGAAAAGCTCTTTATGAGATCCTTGTGGCTCATAAAGTACAAAAGATTTAGGAAGCAGATCTTAACCCTGAATCCCGAGCCATCGCTGCCCTGCAAGGAAATCGAGATAAATTGTCTACAAAATACATCAAATGGAAAGAGACACACCATTAAGAAGAAAAAATATATCTTTTATTCATAAGCCAAAATGGATACAAGGTACAACTCATGAAGCAACAAAAAGAAGATACTTTCATCCATGAGTATGTACAAAAGAAAAAGAAAGGAAAAGATACAAGTCTTCAAGCCGGCGGGCGATGTAGCAATTTTACCAGCTCATCATTTTGTTGCTGAACCACGGCTTCATGGTGCAAGATCTCCAGAAGACGAGCCTCCGCCTGAGCTTGCTGAGCCTGATACGAAGCAAGCCGAGCTTCAAGCTCTTTCTCGGTGGCCTTATGAGCCTCGACCCTTTCACGAGTGAACGTGGCAGCTTTATCGAGAGCCACCACCTCTTTGATGGACTCCTGAAGCACTCGCCAGAGTTCGTATGCTTTGTTGGCTTTGGCTGTGAGATTGGCTTAAAGCTCGCTCAGCGCCTTGGAAGCTAGCTCCCTCTCCGAGAACTTGCGACCGAGCCCCCTCTCGCACGACGTCATGTTTGCCGCGCACCGTGCTATCAGCCCCCGTAACTCCGCCTTTGCAACCACGGCTTCCGAGGAAAGGTGGGAACATTCAAGGGCGTGCAAACAAGCCTCCACCTTCCTACAGAACTCCACCCAGACCCGCACCACCTCTTCACTGTGATAGGTGGAAAGAAAAGGGAGAGTGTCGTTAGCTTCGATGGAAAACGCTTTTGCTGTAGTCGCGCTACCAGCACGGAGCTCCTCAATAAAAGACGAGAGGGAGACAAGGCTTAATTGAGCCAGGCATTCTGAAGCTCGCAGAGCATAAGGGCCGGGCGGCATCACGATGCGCGATTCCAATGCCATGGAGACTGGCAGGGCTGTTCAAATTTGAAAGATGTCAATAAAATCCTTAAGCACAGAATGAATGGGACTATAATAAAACGTCGCTTACCGACAGTCATACAAGTAGGAGCTGAAGGTTCCCCTGGCCCTTCAATGACCTCGACCTCGTCATCAGCTTCCAAAACTGCAAGAGACATCAACATCATTTCGCAAAATGGTAACAATACTATGGTAAAAGGAAAAATAGCAAATGACACTAACCTTGCCCAGAGGAAAGGACAATGCGCTGAGGGGAGATCGCCTGTGGAGCTGCCATCTCCAACAAACGTTGAAATGACTATTGAGGCGACAGATCAGCGATAGTGGCCGCCAAACCGCACAGTTCTGGGAAAGATAAAAGAGTTCAGACCATGAAGCGATTGCTAATTTAAAATGCAGAGGGTTACCTTCAACACTTCTCCCGTTTTGAGTCGAGGGGATAGCGGCTTCGACAGGCTCTGCCAGAACCTCGGGCTCCAACAGAAGAGGGTAGTCCCCACTACCTCCATCTCAGCCTCTGGGCCGCCTTCGGGAAGAGCTGTTGGGGCAGCAACCTCTAAAAGAGCCTCTCCCAAAGGGGCGAGCACTCCCTGATCAAGAACCGCCACTGGAGGCTCTATTGCAAGAGGAGCAGCCTCATCAGCCCCTCTACATCAAGCAATGCTTCATCGGGGATTTCGGCAGGCGTCAGCTTCAATGAGCCCGTAGGAAGCTCCCCCAGCGTCGAAGATTCTGCACAATTTAGATAAAGATAAGGATACATATGTACAGGCATAAAAAAATCCGAAAAAAAAACTACAGAAAAGAACCACAACGTACCGACGCGCAAGGAAGCCTTCAGTATGGCTTCTTCAAGCGGTTGTTCCTTCTCAAGGAGGCGTGCTCGCCGGGGTTCAAGACTAGACTCATGGCCGCCGGTCTATAAAGAGAGTGCGTCCGCCGCGTCCTCTGAAATAGCCTGCTTCAAGGCCCTTTCCCCCCATTCCTCCAAAGGGCCTATAAACCGCCGCCGAATCCACGAGGGGTCTTCGTAGAAGATTACAGCAGGATAGGGCTTCTTCGGAATTCTGGCATTATGAGACTCGTCTTTAAAGCGCCGTATGGCCTCGGCCAACTGTGCGGCCTCCTCATCAGCCGAACTCGGGAAAAGGAGTCCAGCGTCTGACTCTGGCAAGGCCAATGGTTCGTCTTCAAGAATAGGCTCAGACTCCGCCAAAGAATCGAGCAAATTGGTGGCCACTTTCTTCCGCCGCTTGGACCCAGAGCTGGCCGCCGAGGATGACTGCTTCCTCCCCCGCGAAGCTTTAGGGTGGCGCCGACCCACATCGCCCTCGACACCCTCATCCCTATTACCCTCGCCCGGTGCCATAACCGGGGATGACACCGCCATTGTCGATGCCTCGGAATGCGGTGCCGCCTCGGGAGGTGGTGTTATCACCGGAGCCTGCCTACCCCGCGACCGAGTACCCGGTGGCATACCAGCTATTGGAGTGAGATTCACCCCCGACTCCCCTGGAATAAGCACGGCGCCAGTATCCCTAAGAGGAAAGCGGACCGGAGCACGCGGACGTAGTATAGCTCCCGCGGCCGAAATTTGAGCAGGGGCACCATGACCGAGAAGTACCCTTCTTTCCTCAATAATAACCGGTTTGATTCGATGGAGATACCAACCCGTGAACGACCTGATCAGTCGAAAATATTGCATCTTTTAACCGGCAATTTCCCTATCTTTTGCACTCATTTAGAAGTGTTCGGTGTTCATATTTCACATATTAGCAAATCAGTCGTAAAATATCAGATTGCATGTGTTAGACTTTAAAACCGGCACTTTAAGGGAAATTGACTGTATTTTATGGCATCGCATCATCCCTATATTGCGCAACACTTGTGCAAAGATTTGTGCAGGAAATTGCAGGAGCAAAGCCAAAGGGCTGATCAAAAGTACGCCAACTCAAATGATTTCAGATCTGGTAGCAATTCAGAAGGAATTACACAATTCAATATATCACAAAAGGGCCCATATGTCAGTACCAAAGAAGCTCAAAAGTTGCAAGCCCTGAAGCCTCCAAAGCTCCGCGAAACCGCGGCGGGAGCCAGCTTATGCCGCGGAACCGCGGCGCTTTTGCCACATCATCACTTGAATTTTGGTGCATAAGTCTTCTCTCAGTGGCTACACCTCATTTTGACACGTCAAATTCCAGAATTCTCCAGAGTCTTCTGCCAGATCAGCAAAGATCACTAAGCATGCTAATCTTGATTAAGCTCCTAACTAATCACATCTAGAAGCTTCTCCTCTAACTAACTTTTGGAGGGAAATTCAAATTTCCTCAACAAACTTTTGGAGGAAAACTTAAAATTCAAATCCTAGATCTACGGTTTTGATGGCTATAAATATGAACCTAGATCTAAGGATTGAGGTTAATCATTAGTTAGCTAAATCTCCCTCATTCTTTACCTCTAATTCTTCATCTTCTTCCACAAGTCTAGTGACAAGGCTTGTGTGAAACTCTAACCCTAATTCCACTCCAAATTCAAGATCTTGAGTACCAATCAAGCAAGAAGCCCTTCAACCTCTTAGGAGCCGAGCCGATCTTCAATTGGGCAAGTGATCAAAACCGATCCGCGACTCACGGAGACGAGCGAAGCCATATCGACGATCGAGTTCTTCCTCTTATAGTTCTTGAGCGATTGTAATGAAATTGTTGATATAAATAAAAGGTGAAATTCTTTAATCTTGCTTTCTTGTAATTCTTGCATCATGATTAGATCTCAATTTGTAATTGTAGTTCTTGTTGTGATGTTTGAGTAAAACTCCGCTCGTGGAGGAATCGAGACGATTGTAGAATGATGATGTAACAAATCTTAATACGATTTTTAAGTCCTACGAGTTTTGTAAACCCTAGCAAGTTCAAGAATCGATGACCTAGTTTTGTCGCGATACTTTATTGATTGTTATCGCTCGAAATTAGGGATCTACGATCGTTTCTTGAAATTACTAGAAGCTAGAATATGAATGATATCAATGAAAGAACAAGGGATAAGATGAAACCCTAGTTTCACAAGAAATCCCTAATTCTTGTCGATCATCATCGATCTGGTGTCAATCCATCAAAGGATAAGAATACATCATTGTAAGATTGCATCACATCTATAAGATCCGATCGATTCCTACGAGCCTCATTTCGATTCTTGATATTTGGTTTGGAAAAATCATCACAAATTATCAATTCTTGATTCTATCTTTTACTTTTCTTAGATCTAGATATTTTCTTTTTCTTGAAATACAATTTTAAATCATGAATTGTTTTCTTTTCTTTTCTTAAAGTTTCAGTTCATCTAATTCAAAAGACGAACACTTACACTTTCCCTGAGGACGATCCGCACTTACTAACGCGCTACATCCGACACCGTTATTGATTGCGGTCAAATAATTTTTTGGTTGTGAATTTCTATACAATTTTCTAAATACTACACAACGCAAAAAAAAAACAATTTCAATCAAATGGCGCCGTTGCCGGGGATAGTGCGCTAATTGTTCGCATTTTGAAATTTGAGTTGAAAGATTTATTCCATTACAATTTTTTTTTAGATCTAAACTTGCGTAAACACTAATACGTGGTGTTATGATTTATGAGAGGAAATCTGGAGCTTTCTGTGCACTTGAATTAATTTATGGAGATTTCCAGAGAGCTGGAGAAATCAACAGCAAGCTACTGTTGAAATTTGGTAGAGTGAACAGTACCAACGGTGGCGGATCGGCGGTTTTTGCCAAGTTTTGCGGCGGTTCCGCGCCTTTGTGGAAGCTTTTCTGCACAAAATTTTCACAGTAACTTCTAACTTTCTTATTTCTCTCTCAAATCTGCTCCAAATAACATTTTGTGCAGGTTTCTTTGCAAATAATCGCAGCACGCAAGAAGCAAAATAAATTGTGCTTGTTTTTGATTTTGTGGTTGTTTGCATAATTAATACGGATATTAAGGGGCACGACCAAATCCAGATTAGGTAGGGAGTTCATTACCCTTCCTAGGCCCCAAAAATCACAAACCTGCATACGCATTGTCCCTCATTAACTAAAAAATATCTAGAGATGACTCTAAGGACCGTCGCGCTCACGTAGGACAGAGGAAGGCCGTAGGTAATTCATTGCTTATCCGCGTTTCTCTTATGGTGCCTAGGCAAGTGTGTCGAAGGCTAGTGGTTACTTAATTAGGCCCACTACTTACGTAGTGGTGAACCTCCCACTTACCTGGCACTTACCTGGCCACAGGAGGGACAAAGAGGCAGTGGAGGATTCTATCCTGCGTCTTGTCTTCTGGCAGTTAGGAGCGGTCTAGAGATCTGACCTAGGCGACCCCTAGAATTAGGGTTTTGTGTGTTGCATTTGTTGTGTCGCATCATTTTTTTTCAAAATCCGTCCCTTTTTCAAAGCAAACACTGCATACATCATTTACCCCTAATTATAAGCCACGCTGCCACTTGTACTAACCCTTTTTAGTACAAGATAGGTTGGACACGAGATTCTAGTGCCCGTTTAGTCCGCGTACCTCCTATCGACTCCGAAGTCGATATTTCTATATTTACCTTTTCTTTACCCACCACCACACCCTCATCGATGGATCCGAATCCATCAAATTTCTTTTCCACTAATCTGCCGCCGTTCGTTGGTGCGCAGAATCCACCCCGCATCTCTCTCCAGGAGAGATGCTACCCTATTCGAGGTCCTCTTTCGACCTGCTTATCCACACCACCAGCCAACGGGGATAACTTTGAAATTAAGCCCCAGTATATCAATCTTTTACCTAAATTCCACGGTCTCGAGTCTGAGGACGCTTACATTTTCATTACAAAATTTGAAAACGTATGCGCAATGATGGGTACGTCATAACTTTCAGTGGATGCTATGCGTCTACGACTTCTTCCATTTACTTTGTGCGATATAGCCGAGAAGTGGCTATATAACACTACCGCACATTCTATTACGAATTGGGAAGAATTCGTCGCGGCATTCCTTAAGAAATTTTACCCAATGCAAAAGACAGCTCGAATCCGTAGCGAACTCAACCAATTTACCCAGCTTCCGAATGAACCATTCTCGAAATGCTTTGAACGTTTCAAGGATCTTTTGGTTCAATGTCCTCATCACGGCATCCCGAGATGGGATCTTTGCCGAATCTTATATGAGGGCATTGACCTGAACACTAAACAGAACCTTGAAAACATGTGTCAAGGTACTTTTATGACTAAGGATGATGGGGAAGCATGGAAATTTTTAGAAGAGTTCGCTGAAAAATCACTACAGTGGGAGAGTGGAACCCAACCATTGAATAAGGGTGGCATACACCAAGTAGATGTGTCCATAGGTGTTCGAGCTAAAATGGCAGCAATGCAAAAGAAGCTCGAGGCTATGGAACACAAATTTGCAGTAGCCTCCCTAAACCCAATGTCGCTCCCTAAAACTGTTTGTGGGTGCTGTTCTGATCTGTCCCATTTAACGGAAGAATGTCCATTAAACTCACCGTTTCAAGGTCACGAGCATTCTAATGCCGCATTTCAAAGACCTCGAAACGATCCATATTCTTCCACGTACAATCAGGGTTGGAGGAATCACCCGAATTTCGCTTGGAACCAAAACCAATCTCAAAACACGGTTCCAAACACGAACCAATTTCAAAGGGCTCTTCCTCCACCACTGCCACCACTTCAATTGAGTCAGCACCCTTTTCAAGCACAAAACTTCCAAAATCCGGCCAACACTTTTACACCGTCTAGTCCTTTGCAATTGACCGGTACAGATAATACCTCTGCACTAGCACAGACCTTGGATACTTTCATGAAACAATCCATCCAAGGGACGGCAAGTTTGCAATCTTCCGTCGAGAATGTGATGAAAATCATTGTCTCTCAAAATGAGAATATCAAATCGATGGAAGCACAAATTGCACAACTAAAAGCCGAAATGCGTGCAAAAGAGAAAGGAAAACTTCCAGCTCAACCTTTACCTAATCTTAGCTATTCACATCATGTGGATGAGATCACGTTGAGATCTGAAAGAGTGCTTGACACTCACATTGGGGAAGAGTTTGATGATACTGATAAATCAATCAATAAAACCCCGGCTGAGACCTTTCCTTCCACACACACATCCAATTCTGACCCCAGTTCTTCTACCCCACCACCTTCTTACGAGCCTATTCTTCGTTTCCCAAAAGGCTTGCCACCTCAGCCCAGCTCTTCTAGTTCTCCACAGACGATCCCCACTCCTCTTTTGGGATCATGCCTACCCCCACTTCCTTCTCTTATGATGGACCCAGCGCTTATTGCTAAAGCACCTTATCCTAATCGGTTAAGGAAAAACACACCGAGTCCACATATGGAGAAGATTATGAACATGTTTAAGCAAGTTAACACCAACATCCCTCTCTTAGATGCCATCCAACAAGTTCCGTCCTATACGAAAACTCTTAAGAACTTGAGCACTAGGAAGAGGAAGACTCAAGTGCCCAAGAAGATTTTCATGGAAAAAACAATAGACACGGCTTTCCCCCAACAATTACCGAGGAAACGTAAGGATCCTGGATATCCTACTATTTCCTTTTCTATTGGGGAAAAACACATTAACCGTGCTCTACTAGACCTTGGCGCTAGTGTTAACTTGCTTCCATATTCTGTTTACGAGCAACTAGGTATCAGAGAGTTGAAGCCAACCAATTGCACTCTCCAGATGGCTGACCGATCAATCACCAAACCTAAGGGTGAACTGGAGGATGTGTTAATAAAAATCGGGGAATTCATATTCCCTGTGGACTTTATTGTAATTGATACACAGCCTGTAGCGAACCCACGGAATCAAATTCCGGTGATTTTAGGTCGCCCTTTTCTGGCCACTTCCAACGCTATCATCAACTGTCGTAATGGTTCTATGACCCTATCTTTCGGGAATAGGTCAATTGAGCTAAACATTTACAAGTTGGGAAGTGTACCCTCCGAACCTACTGCTCAGGTCTGTTCTGTCGACTTAATGGATGTCGACAGCAGCGAATTTGATGATCCTCCTAATACTGATCTAGACTCTTTTCATACGTTGTTGTTTGACCCAACTATGTATCATACACATACGGACTCTTCCACCGAGATGTCCGGGTCAACAATTAACACGGATTATGAACTGTTCTTAGAGTCTGAAGATCACCCCGCACTTTGTGATGACATTATTTTTCGGGGTATTGATGGAACTTTTGAGGAAATTTTCGCTGATGAACTCGTATTTTTAAATGACACGGGTGTTGAGATGAATCATTTCCAAATCATTGAAATTAAACCTCCACCCCTTCTTCTGAACTGTAAAAAGAATGCGAGTAATCCATCACATTCACTGCATCGTCTCTGCAAAATAAGACGCACACACATTCTATTCTACCCCTTACCCTTTCCCCACTTCCTCTTCCACCAACCAGAGCACTGCATTGACAAAATTTTTGAATGGTTGGCGTTAACATTTGGTCTTTGCAAAGCTTAGCATCGACCACTGATTCTTTGACCCCCTCATATGATTCTTAAAAATTAACATTGCTTAAGTTGGGGGGGTACATTTTATCCGGCTCTTGAAAAGAAAATTTTTACAAACTTTTGAGCCAAAAATAAGTTTGGGGGAGGTTCTTCACTTATATATTTTGCCCCCACTAATAAATTCCTCCCAAGCTTACAGGTTTTTCGAGATTTAGCAGAAGGCAACAGTGAGGACACTGTTGAAAACAAGTTTGGGGGAGGTTTGTGCTTATTTTCGCATCATTTGCATATCATTTGCATAAGCACAAAACATTTTTTTTGAAAACCTATAAAAATTAAAAATTTTCAAAAATATAAAAATATTTTTTGTACATAAATAAGATAATAAAAGTTTAGATAGTGAACAATTACATCCATGAGATTAGAAAAATTTAAGAAAACCAAGAAAATTAGAAGTTTTCTTATACGAACTAGTAATAAGTAGTTATGAGCCGTTGTCCCAAAGGTTAATAAGATGAAGGACGTCACTAATCTGAGGATAAAACTAAGTCTGAAAAATAGTTTCTATTCTGGAAGCCAAACATTTTGAACGTTGCTACCCTGCTATTCGCACTTACACACGTCTTGAAGCCCGGGATAGTAGAAGATACCTTGAAATGCTCTTGTCTTAAAGCCGATGTATGAAGAAAACAAAAAGAAAAAAGTGAATAAAAAATATAAAGTGGTGAGAAAAATGGACACTGGTTTTGTTATCACCAAGGGCAATAAAAATGTATAGCGAGGGTGCCTTTTCACCTAATGCCCTAAGGCCAACTGGTCTGGGAGTCACTGCTATGCTTGAGGTGGTGCAAGACGAGGAAAATACACCAAATAAGCAAGCACATGAGTAATCGGTCGGTTAGTACCTCAAGAAGTATTAACGGTCGCATGAAAGTGTGTGAGCAATCTCATCTAAATATTCATTAATTAAAAAGTATTGAGGCTGATGGGCAAGAGTATGATAGCTTGAATTGAATTCTCCGGGTGTCGGGATGTCCTTTACACACACGCAGGGTAATATGATCAATGTTTGGAAGAAAGATAGGAATGAAGAATAGGACGATGTTTTATTGAGGGAGGACGTGATTTCTAACATCTTTTCATGACTATTAAGATAGGGCTCATGACAACCGAAAAGCTAGCTTAGTTGGAAACCCTAATTTTCAAGGCTTTTCTTCTACAATTCTTTTCTTTAAATGTAATATTCATGATCTTTCTTTTATTATTGGATTTTGTGGGTGCAATCCGCTGAAAACCCTCAGGAGACAACACTCCTCCTACTAGCAACACCTAGAGGTTTAAAAGCTTGTTGCACGTGTTCGGTGCAATCGTGTTGCCTACGAAAGTGTGCTAGTTAGTTTTTCTCTTTCTTTATTTTCTCCTTCTCTTTTTAATAAAACAATTCGCTCGAGACGATCGAAAATAAGTTTGGGGGAATTTGATCAGTCGAAAATATTGCATCTTTTAACCGGCAATTTCCCCATCTTTTGCACTCATTTAGAAGTGTTCGGTATTCATATTTCACATATTAGCAAATCAGTCGTAAAATATCAGATTGCATGTGTTAGACTTTAAAACCGGCACTTTAAGGGAAATTGACTGTATTTTATGGCATCGCATCATCCCTATATTGCTCAACACTTGTGTAAAGATTTGTGCAGGAAATTGCAGGAGCAAAGCCAAAGAGCTGATCAAAAGTACGCCAACTCAAATGATTTCAGATCTGGTAGCAATTCAGAAGGAATTACACAATTCAATATATCACAAAAGGGCCCATATGTCAGTACCAAAGAAGACCAAAAGTTGCAAACCCTGAAGCCTCCAAAGCGCCGCGGAACCGCGGCGGGAGCCAGCTTATGCCGCGGAACCGCGGCGCTTTTGCCACATCATCACTTGAATTTTGGTGCATAAGTCTTCTCTCGGTGGCTATACTTCATTTTGACACGTCAAATTCCAGAATTCTCCAGAGTCTTCTGCCAGATCAGCAAAGATCATTAAGCATGCTAATCTTGATTAAGCTCCTAACTAATCACATCTAGAAGCTTCTCCTCTAACTAACTTTTGGAGGGAAATTCAAATTTCCTCAACAAACTTTTGGAGGGAAACTTAAAATTCAAATCCTAGATCTACGGTTTTGATGGCTATAAATATGAACCTAGATCTAAGGGTTGAGGTTAATCATTAGTTAGCTAAATCTCCCTCATTCTTTACCTCTAATTCTTCGTCTTCTTCCACAAGTCTAGTGACAAGGCTTGTGCGAAACCCTAACCCTAATTCCACTCCAAATTCAAGATCTTGAGTACCAATCAAGCAAGAAGCCCTTCAACCTCTTAGGAGCCGAGCCAATCTTCAATCGGGCAAGTGATCAAAGCCGATCCACGACTCACGGAGACAAGCGAAGCCATATCAACGATCGAGTTCTTCCTCTTGTAGTTCTTGAGCGATTGTAATGAAATTGTTGATATAAATAAAAGGTGAAATTCTTTAATCTTGCTTCCTTGTAATTCTTGCATCATGATTAGATCTCAATTTGTAATTGTAGTTCTTGTTGTGATGTTTGAGTAAAACTCTGCTCGTGGAGGAATCGAGACGATTGTAGAATGATGATGTAACAAATCTTAATACGATTTTTAAGTCCTACGAGTTTTGTAAACCCTAGCAAGTTCAAGAATCGATGACCTAGTTTCGTCGCGATACTTTATTGATTGTTATCGCTCGAAATTAGGGATCTACGATCGTTTCTTGAAATTACTAGAGACTAGAATATGAATGATATCGATGAAAAAACAAGGGATAAGATGAAACCCTAGTTTCACAAGAAATCCCTAATTCTTGTCGATCATCATCGATCTAGTATCAATCCATCGAAGGATAAGAATACGTCATTGTAAGATTGCATCACATCTATAAGATCCGATCGATTCCTACGAGCCACATTTCGATTCTTGATATTTGGTTTGGAAAAATCATCACAAATTATCAATTCTTGATTCTATCTTTTACTTTTCTTAGATCTAGATATTTTTTTTTCTTGAAATACAATTTTAAATCATGAATTGTTTTCTTTTCTTTTCTTAAAGTTTCAATTCATCTAATTCAAAAGACGAACATTTACACTTTCCCTGAGGACGATCCGCACTTACTAACGCGCTACATCCGACACCATTATTGATTGCGGTCAAATAATTTTTGGTTGTGAATTTCTATACAATTTTCTAAATACTACACAACGAAAAAAAACAATTTCAATCACGACCCCACACATCGGGGGATGTAATCGCCATCAGGTATCATGAATTGAGAACCGCTGTTCAGCCTCGCAAAATAGTGGGCGGCATCTCGAACGGCCTCAAGCGAAGGAACCGGCGCGACTATGAAAGCTTCGAACGGGACACCCTGGTCATAGCCGAACTGCCGGGCAAAACGGTGCGGATTGTACCGCATGAAGAGGGCCGCGTTGTCCTGACGGAATACCAGGTAACCCGGTCTAATTGCATATAAGCGAGCAGCCTCCCGGGGCTTCAAAGTGGGCGCGTCATCCTTCGACCGGTCCCAAAGCAGCTGGGCCGAACCCGTGGAAGAAGATAAGACCCGATCAGTAAATATTAATCCGCCGGTAGTAGCGTAAGGAGAAATCAACGCCCGAATGGCCCCGAATTGAGTCGGGTCAGCGGCAAAAGCATCCACCAATCGCATAAGCCGAGGGAAAGTATAGGCGTCGTAGAATGCGGGCCTCTGATGCATAGCGAAAGCCCCCAACGCGTGCATCTCAATCCAAGATGTGAAGTAATGGAGCGAAAAATTCACCAAGTCTACGCCAGGAGTGGAAGTGTTAGCCGCGGTGCCTAACACATGGTAAAGATGCGCCAGCGCTGGGATGCCAATAGTCAACCGCGTCCCCTCAGCGATACGATGAGCCGGGTAGATAACCAAGGCTCTCATGAAGCGGCGATGCATGGGAATAACGAACCAACTGAGCCAAACACTGACAAACCCCACGAAAAATGTTTCCTCATCCATTCCGAGTGCTGCAATGGACTCAAAAGACATCGGCGACATGATGGGAATATAGTATTGTGGCAGATCCGATTCATTAGTCGGCAGCTTCTTCGGGCCAAACCCAAAGGGGTCTTTGATGTTTGCAAACTTCGGAGCCGTCTTCGACAAGACGCCCTCGCGGAGGAAACAGGCAATGAAGCTCTTGAAAGTAACACCCTGCTCTTCAGAGTCGGTGAACAAACGATCAAAGATACCCAGCACCTTGATTAAGCTAGGACGCTTGTAGCGAACAGCATTCTCAGCAGACAAGTCGTCAAGCGGCACGGGCTCGGGTTCAAAGACGTATTCATCAGAGGGCAGCAACTCCTCATAAAGCATCCCTCGAATTGGCAGTCCCGAGATCTCATAGAACTCCCCCAAAGAGATCGAGACCTCTCTATCCCCCAGAAGAAAAGTGTTGGTGGGGAGATTCCATTGATTCAAGAAAGCCTTAACCCACCAGGCATGCGGGGACTGATAATGGAAGAGTGACGCATATATTGCCTAGTAAAGCCCGACCTTCTGCAGCCGCGCACGATGGGTAGCAAGGATATAGCGAGCCCAGAGAAGGTAGCCCGTAGGGTGGCGAGGAGTGAGCCCTATCTTATATATTTTCCCCCATGGGTGGGCCTCACCTTGGCAAATGCGTCGTCCCAAGATATCTATAGCAGGGATTGGATGGTTCGGGATACCGGTCGTTGAAGGCTCGAGCCGTCCCGTTAGGGTCCAATTTGGCATCTCCACAGCGAAAACCGTCCTCAGAGGATCCATCGGTAAGAATGGGAAAGTGGGCTCTGTCGGTACTGCGCAAAGGAAACTCCGGCGACCCTGGATAATATAGCTGTACCAAGATCCCCATTGAAGTAGGTTGGTGCAGTTCGGGTCATGAGCCTAGATCATCGCCATTGCTTCCTCATCAGAGGGTGATTGAGGAAAAGCAGCCTCCGAACGAGTGAAAGGAAAGCATGGAACAGAAGCCATCGCACCTGAAATCCAATAAAAGAAGACTGTCAAAAGCAAAGCTAACAATATATATACATGCATGAACATGAAGACTAGCTGAAGAAAACAACAACAGACTCTTTTATGGGGCCATTGGCTACAAAACACATGGGCCCCACAGAATCAGGATGACGGCTCATTGATAATGAGACCAAACAGTTGTAATAAAACAGAGAGAATATCCTCATTAAATAAAGGGTGGGCTTCAAGTGACCCTACACATCCCTCCTAGAAGACAAATCTGTCTCGGGCCCTACACCAGATCCAACAGGATCAAAGGAATTAAATACTCACAGAAGACATTATTACAAAACTTCTATTCCATTAATCGCAGAAGGACAACCTCGGGCTAAGAGACCCTAAGAAGCATCCATATGAAGAAACTGAGTTCTTCGTAGGAATTAAATTCCTTATTAAGAAAAAGGGAATTAAATTCCCAGAAACTCTTTTGGGGATGGAATTAAATTCCATAGATTTTAACAGTCATCATTATCTCCCTAAAGATCATATGAACCCTAAAAAGATCTACTGTTGAAAGTGTTATTTCATACTTCAGTAGAAAAAACTTAAGGGAAAATGGGTTCATATTAAAAAGGTAAACACCCTTGTTTTGGATTTAAAATCCAGAGGAATGTGAAAGTTCATCGTTTGTTCAAGGACATTACCTGAGGAAAAGAATTCCTTTCGAATAGAGTTAAACTCTGAAAATTGTTTCAAGGCAGAGAACTAAGCTCTGAAAAAAGAGAATTAAATTCTCAGAAAAAGTTTGCAAGGAGGAAGATAAGCAAAGTGGAGGCTCTTCTGAAATGACCCCGATATTTATAAGAGGTGATGGAAACGCTTCATCTCCCCAAATCCCTAGAGGAATCAAACGGTCGCAAAAGGTGACAGCGTTGCACTCACGTGTAGACACATGAGAACAACGCTGTGGGGGCATTTGTTTCCTGATTTAAAATCAGGAAAGCCTACAGAAGAGACATCACGTGCTAACACGTGACCAGCAGTCACGTGTTGGCACGTGACATTTAAAAGCGGCTTCAAAGGCGCATCAGTTCTCGGATCAAATCAAGGAAAAGGCTTCAGAAGAGGTCACGTGCTCACACGTGGCTAGGGGTCACGTGTTGGCACGTGACATTTAAAACCAGCAGACTCATTCTTTGATTAAATCAAGAAAAAGGCTCCAAACGAAAGTCACATGCTCACACGTGACCAGAGGACACGTGGTGGCACGTGACGGCTAAGCAGTGGCCAGAAAGCAGAGTCAAAAAAAGAACAAGAGGGCTCGTTCTAAGGGGGTCACGTGCCCACACGTGACCAGGGATCACATGGCAACACGTGACCGGCTTTCAAAGCCTATCTGTTAACAGAATTAAATTATGAGAAGAGATCACTTAAATCTTTCCAAAGGAAAATGATTATTTGGAACCAATTGGATTAAAGATTTAAAGGTGATTAAATATCATCTATTTGTGGAAAAATCCTGAACTTGGAAAGATTTCCCCTTAAAATCTAACCGAAATAACAAAGGAGAATATTTGGATTTAAAATCCAATGGTGAATAAAATTCACCTAATAATCCAAAGGACCAGATAAATGATGAATGCAAATCAAATCTCTCAATGAAACATTCACCAAAACTAATTGATTCTGCTTCTTCTCCTATAAATAGGAGTCGAGAGACACAAAAAAAAAAGAGAGAAGACAGAGAGAGAAAAGAGAGAGCCTTGATACTTTGGAGGAATTTGTATCTTCTGCAAAAGAAAAGCGTAGGTAAGAAAGGGAAGGCCTTTAAAAGAGAATTTAATTCTCAGCAGAGTTTAACTCTGATATTAAACAGAAGAACATAGTTCTCTCTTTAGTGGAGGATCTGCAAAGTGCACATCTCCCCTTGAATTGAGAATTTAATTCTCATTGGGTTGAGATCCTGCCATGCAGATCCAAAGTATAGAGAGGGAATGGAAATTTGAGAATTTAATTCTCACAGAACTATAGGAATTTAATTCCTTTAAAATAAAATTAGGGTTTAACCCTATATTACAGGAATTCAATTCCTTCTAAATGAACAGAATCAGGGTTCAACCCTAGTTAAAAACTAAGTTCTATTAAAATAACAGGAATTTCATTCCCTTAAGAAAGAAGAAATTAGGGTTTCACCCTAAGACAGAATCTCATTCATTAGAATAATTCTCTAAAAGAGAGTGGGAATTTAATTCCTTTAAAGCTTTTATATGGGTTTAACCCTATGACAGAATGCAGTTCTTCATATACATGAGGAATTTAATTCCTACAGAAAATTCAGAGTTCAACTCTATCCCAGAATATAAATCTTCAGAAGGAAATAGGAATTTAATTCCTCTAAAATTATTGTTAGGGTTCAACCCTACGAAGAATTTAATTCTTAAAAGGGATTAACAGATCCTCTAAAAAATATACATAGAGGCAGGGTCACGTGCCACCACGTGACCCCCGAAAAGATCCACAGAACGGGCCCTTTGAGGTAGTGCCTCACGTGTCCCATGTGACGCTTTGGCAGAAGCTCTAACAGACCAACACTTAAATTCCCGTCACGTGATGGCACGTGATGCTCCAAAAGATGCAATATTCTCAGCAGAGCAAATGAAAGGAGGGCGCCCTCATGGGCTACCACGTGACCCCTCTTGCCTTAGTGTTTAACACTAAATTAGAACCCCGTAATCCAGTGTTAAACACTGTTTGGCCTTAGTGTTCAACACTAATTAAAGAACTTTATTTGCAGTGTTTAAACACTGAATTTCTTAGTGTTTAACACTAAATTAAACCCCTGTTAACAGAGCTTAAGATTAACTCCCTTAGTGTTCAACACTAAATTAAAATCTCCGTCACCAGTGTTTAACACTGATTATTCTTAGTGTTTAACACTAATTTGAAATCTTTGCTGCTAGTGTTTGACACCGATTTGCTCTAGTGTTTAACACTAATTTGAACCCCCTGTTGCTGGTGTTTGACACCAATTGTCTTTTAGTGTTAAAATACTAACTTGTTCCCAGTGTTCAACACTACTGATCTTTAATATTTACCACTAACTTTAGCCCAATTGGCTAAGTGGATAGAGGCAAAGCCTCTCCTTCGATGGATCAACAGAAAGCCAGTATTCTAAACATGATGGGACTTAGCCCAAGATGGCCATAAGTCCTCAATTCAAACTTAACTGGGCTAATGGGCTCATAACATAATTAATTGGCCTTGATCCCAAATTGGGCCAAAGACTATTTAACCCACCCCGGTTTAAGGGTACATCTCTTCACTCCTTTGATACTTGGCGTTGTAATTCCTCAACGTCTTCAAAGAGGTGACGGGTCCCGATGATTACACATTGACACGGACTGTGGGGTCCTTAAACTCGTGGACTACGACGTCCTTAACCTTGACCGAGATGTCTTAAAACTAACAACGGACTGTGGGGTCCTTAAACTCATGGACTACGACGTCCTTAACCTTGACCGAGATGTCTTAAAACTAACAACGGACTGTGGGGTCCTTAAACCCATGGACTATGACGTCCTTAACCTTGACCGCAACGTCTTAAAACTAAAATTGGACTGCAATGTCCTTAAACTACCTATGGACCGCAATGTCTCTAAACTACCCATGGACCGCAATGTCCTTAAACTACCTATTGACTGCAACGTCATTAAACTAAACAACAGGGCTTCCTTAATTGCTCTATTGTTGGATCTAAACGATCCCGTTAAGTTGATCTTAGTCTAAAAGCTAGACTAACGTGTCCTTAACAAACGTTTAAGTCAATCTTAGTCTCAAACGAGGCTAACGTGTCCTTAAACCCAAACCCCAAACCCAAATCTATGATAATACGGATTTGGACTAGTCCACGCCCTACGGGCGACGACATAACTCAGTCTCCGTATACAATCCACGGGCAACTAAACACAAAGTAAACACACACGACACGAAGTGAAATTCTGGAGAAGGAGAAAGTTGTTACCGCGAAGCGGTAGCGTAATTAACTGCAGGGGCTTGCGCCTGCAGGGAAGAGCGTCCCCACAATCAAAAACCCCTCAAGCGAAGGGGAATCTGACGAAGTCTGCTACATCGGACACATCCGCTTAAATCTTCGATATACGGTGCCATAAATCAACTTGGCATCTTCGGAGAGGTAATGGATAGCACCAATTAGCATCTGCCCGGAATCTCAGGTGAGACGTCTTCACGGTCGCGCCGTCTTTCGGAGGGGAACACCCGTGATATTTCCAAGTTGTATAAAGTCTAGTAAACGCATGTTTTACAATATGAAGCTCTACCAATTCTACCTTCTGCCAGTACTTATTGCCACATCTATCGCACGGACAGGGAATCTTCTCTATTATGATCTTATTATGTGCACGTGCAAATTTAAGGAAAGCAGTAACTCCTGCGACAAACTTAGGTTGCATACGTTGTTTCCAATCCACATACATCCAGTCCTTAGCTTTGACGTACTCATGGGCTATGTTAGATTGGATAACATATAAATTGTAGGTTATGCTGACTATATTGAGAAATATAAGAACGGGATAGTTACTGACAAAGGAGAAAATCGATGTATATGAATTAGACTTAAGCTCCTATGGAGAACGTATCTCCTTTTAATATTATTAAATGTTCTCATGTAGTGCGCACGTGCATTGCACGTGGTGCGCGCATAGCGGGCTTACGTGCGTTGCACGTAGCGCACATGGCGCTTGCGCATATATGCATTATGGGGAGGAGCAGGCTCCTAACTTAGAGAACTAAGCCCCTTTTAATATTATTGAATATTCTCATGTGGTGCGCACGTGCATTGCACGTGGTGAACGCATGGCGGGCGCACGTGCATTGCACGTGGTGCGTGCATGGCGGGCACACGTGCGCTGCACGTAGCGCACATGGCGCTTGCGCGTATGCGCATTATGGGGAGGAGCATGTTCCTATCTTGGAGAACTAAGCTCCTATGGAGAACTAGGCTCCTTTTAATATTATTGAATATTCTCATATGATGCGCACGTGCATTGCACGTGGTGCGCGCATGGCGGGCACATGTGCGTTGCACGTAGTGAACGTGTTACTTGCGCATATGCGCATTATGGGGAGGAGCATGCTCCTATCTTGGAGAACTAAGCTCCTTTGAGAATTGAGTATTAAAGAACTAAGATGAATTAGATTTGAGATTGAGATACATACCTGCAACATAGAAAAGAAATCAAAAAACAAGATGAATATAATATAAATTTAAGTTGAAAGAATATATATCCTCCTTTCAAATGCAATTAAGTCTCGATGATGCTGAAGATGTTAGCAGAAAAACATATTCTGCCAACCTTCATGTGTGAAGGGGTGTGTGTGGGAAAATTGGGTACACGGTGTCAGAAAAGTTTTCTGGCGTCCAAGTAAAATCCATAACTAAATCGCTATCTTGCCCTTCTTTTTCTTCAAATCAGAAATGTGTCTTTTTTTTTGCAATTATATATAGCTAAAACAAAGAAGTTCCTACAATTCTAAGCATTTCCAATTAGAACGGCCCATCCTCAAAATCCAGAATCTTATACGCATCTTATGCAATTAGCAAACAAATTCAACCCAACATGCCCAACGACTAAAAGTTCAACAAAACAGTCTCCGTTTCCAAGAAAATTTGAGAATGACAAATAAAATTATTAATTAAACTGGGCTTTGCCGACATTATTAGTCCAGTTTCCAACACCTTCTCAAACTAGACACATTTTCCTCTTATGATCATCATCAACATTTTAATTAACGAGCTTAATGCTAATTAGAATGGAAATTAACTTAGACCCTGAAATCCAAAACCCCAACCCTAACCCCAACCCCAACCCTAACCCCAACCCCAACAGCAACCCCTTGCCGAACCCCAACCCCAACCACAGACCGAGCCCCAGCCCCAACCCTAACGCTAACTGCAGCCCGAGCCCGAGCCCCAACCCCAACCACAGCCCTAGCTGCAGCCCGAGCCCCAGCCCCAACCCTAGCCCGAGCCCCAGCCCCAGCCCTAGCCCCAACCCTAGCCCGCAGCCCCAGCCCCAGCCCCAATCAAGAAGTGCTCAGAGACACACAACCCCAACCCCAACCCCAACCGCTACCCCCTGCCGAACCCCAACCTTAACCATAACAGCAGCCCCCCAGCCCCACCCCTAACCCTAACGCTAACCCCAACCGATGCCTACCCAAACCATGAACCATAGACCTAAAACAATCAAAAATTTGTTTAATTAAGATTTCCTAACCTGTGCAGGCGGTGGCGATGACGAATCGGTGGCGACGACTAATCGGCCGTAGGTTGAAGAAGCAGGCAATGGCGACGACGAACGGAAATGAGGAAAAAGCAGGCGGTGGTGACGACGATTCGGCCGGCGCTGGCGATGACAAGAATGGCGACGACGAAAATGGCGATCGGCGGGAACGTCGAGGGTTTGGGGATTTGGGTTCGCGCGGAACTGATAAATAGAATAAGAAATAATCAGCGTAGGGAACGATCACTTAAATCTCTATTTAGATGCCCTTACGGATATACCCGTAGGTGCTTGGTTTGCGGCTCCGTAGGGGCAAACAACACTTTAAGATTTAATAATTTTTAAATAAATATGGAAGGACCATAGGGACAACCGTTTGGCCCTACGGAGTAATCCGTAAAGCCAAACTAAATCTGCCCCTACGGATGCTGTTATCTATAGGGGCAACCCCCTATTTTAGTAGTGTTAAGTGGGTATTTGTAGTGGTAGAATTTAGCTATCCTAGTTGTTTTCACTTGTTTTAGGTTGAAAGCGTTAGAATTTGGGTAAAGCATAGTTTTCAAAGTTGTTGCAAATGAAGTTTTGTTGATTATTGTAGTGGTAGTGTGTTGGAGCAAATTTCTTTTGAATTTCAACTTGTTTTGGAAAGTAAAGGGTAGTTTGAAGCAAAAGTATGATTTTTGGAGTTTTGCAAAATTCCATATTCTCGAACCAGCATTTTTCTTCTTCAGACGTCTAGACGTTGTTCTTCAGACGTCTGCCGATTCGATATTATTTATTCATATATGATCTTCAGACTTCTGGGCTTAAAGAATATGACATCTGCCTGTAATTTATGACTTTTGGATGTTTTTCCTAAGACGTTGTTCACACCATAATATTGCATTATTATATTCCCCATTCTTATTCTTTTTATGAATAAACAGGTACTTTTGACACATGTCTGCTATATGTTACAGGTTACAGGTTCTTGGACAGAAAACAGTGAAAGCGATGTAAAGACGATGAAAAAATGGACTTAAACCGACAAATGGGAGAACCTTGATCAAGCCTACACAAAGATCAGTTCACAAGTATAAGGCAGTGCATGGTTCAAAACTTCGTCACGAAGCAACGGCAAAAGTTCACTACAATTGTTCACTGTGGAGATCTGGAAGCAACCTGGAATCTAATCTGAGAACCGACCTAAGAAATAGTCATAAAAAGTCAACAGAAAACCAGTACAAGAAACAGAAGCACACAAGCCCTTACTTTGGCCGCGGAACCGCGGCCAAAGCATGCCTTTGGCTGCGGAACCACGGCCGGGTATGGCCCGTGTCGGTGCAGAAAACTTTGGCGGTGCGAAGCTCGTTGACTTGGTTTTTTCTTCTTAGGGGTACTTTTGTAATAGCAAATGTGCGGTTCAAGATGTAACCCTAGGGTTTCCTATTCTTTATAAATAAGAACTCTACAGATTGTAATTCTTTATGCCTCCCTTTAATGAATAAAATTTAGAAATCTTTTGGAGAGCATCGGTGCCTCTCTTTAATTCAGAAATTCAGATCTGACAACCCTGCATGGATGATTGGAGAGAGCCATCTGTAAGTAATTTATTTTCTTGCCCTAGATAATTTCAATTCCTGCCCTAAATTAAATTTATTTTCCTGCCCTAGTTATAACTTTTAATTAATTGCCTTAGGATAATTTAGATTTTTAGATTTAATAATCTGTCCGTACACCTTTCGGAATTAACTCGTAAGAACGAATCGGAAATTCACAACATCCCTGTGGACCGACCCGTACTCACCGGCTGGCTGCAAAGCGACGCCGTTCTTGATTGCGGTTACAAATATTTTTGATCTATCTTTTAGAAAGCGCAAGCATGCTAAATCTCTTCAATCAAATGGCGCCGTTGCCGGGGATGGCGTGTTATTTCCTTTTTGCAATTTCGGGTTAATCATAAAATAATAAAAAAATCATAAAAATCTGAAAAAATCATAAAATATAAAAATATATATCATTTGTTATTTTTGGAAGGGATACTTTGTTGTTTGAATTTTGCAGGATATACGAAAATCGGATCTGGAAATCTACAGAGATCAAAACAGGAAAAAACAGATCGGAACAACAGAAGATCACAACAACCGAGGAACAGAAGAAATTTGGAGGACCGAGTCTACAAGTTAACCGTGGTGATCTGGTCCAAAAAAAAAAAGCCGAACCCACCAAAGCGCGGCGGAACCGCCGCGCTGGCCCCCTTTTGGCCGCGGAACCGCCGCGGTCTGGTCTAATCAGGGCTTAAAAAAAATGGGCAGAAGCGCGATAAAAAAAAAACTGTTCCGCCACTGGAAATTTCTGTGAGTTTTCTCTCTCTCCTCCTCTGCAAATTTTGATATATCTTCTGTAAATTTGCCTGGAGGATTTCTTTGCGCTCAAAAATCTTTTCCCTTTCAAAAAACAATCCTGTGCAGGATTCTTTACGCCGCGCATAAAATAAAAATATTTGATTGCAAGTGATTTACTGTTTTGCATATCTTTAATTGAACTTTAAGGGGTTTTTTGACCAATTCAAATTGGGTGGGGATTTCATCACCCTTCCCAGGACCCCAGAAATCACATAAGGCATTTGCCTTGACCAATCTTTAATTAAAAAATACTAGACTCAGCCCTAAGGACTTCGAGCTCAATAAGAAAAGGATTAGTATAGGCATCGACCGTTTATCCTAACTGACTTTGCGGTGTCTAGGCTAGTGGTTATTAATTAGGCCCACTGTTGTGGTGGTTCCTTCCCACTTACCTGGCCGTACTTGTCGGTGAAGAGGCGGTTTGAGATCCTATTTCTAGCCCTAGTTAGGAGCTGTCTAGCAGACCTAGGTGACCCAAGATCTAGGTCTGATTGTGCATTTCTGGTTGATTACATTTGTGTTTAAGCCCTTTATCGATATTTTTTTCTGCAAACAGTCTCAAATAAAGAGGAAAAGGAAAAAGGAAAATTTTTATAAAAACTTGCAAAAATTTTGTCGCTAAGAAATCCTTGCACCCCACTTGCACCACCTACCTTCTTTCTTTTCTCATTCTTCTATCATGGGTACCCCATATCATAAATCTCTTGCCGAATTTTGGTATCCTGAACCTAACTTTGCGTCGTTCGTCAATTGTTTCGGTCGATTTAAAGACGATCCTTCCACGCCCAAAATTTCGCTGAAAGATCAAATAGAAGCGTCTAGGAGAAACAGTTCGACTTTGCAACCCACTTTGTGTCAACCAAGTCAACCTTTACCACCTTCGTATGTTGACACCACTTTTTCAAGTCCTGCTGTCACTCCTAAACCAATGTACATTGCTGAGCATATTGCTCAATCTCGTAGCCGATCTTTCACCCCTCTCCACACATCTAGTTCTAGGGATCCACAAGACTATTCACCTTTTTACCCACATGTTGACCCTACCCCTGTCCAACCACCCACTTCCTACCAGTCCTACCCGACTTTCCCACCTTCACTAGACACTGTTTCTACACCGCCAGTTGGGAGTTTTGCATATCCACACCATTTCAAATCTTTTACCGAAACACCCTCACCACCTAAGTCTAGTTTGGAAGAGTCGTTGGAGGCGTATATCGCAGCAACAAATAAAATGACTAGGAATATGGAAGCGTCCGTGGCCGCCCTTATGCAACCTACTGAAGCGGTAGGTAGCTTCCCACTAGCTCAAAATTTTTTAATGTATAAGGAGGCGATTGGACAGAGTGAGAATGAAAGAGGATTTTCAAATCAAACCTACCCTTACACAACTGAAGCCCACAACTCCTGTTTGCCATCGATTGCCCTAAATAGTTCACCTATTGAAAATAAAAATGAGTTGTGCGATTTTGTAGTGTTTGATTTGCCAGATTGTGAGGAACCCCTTTCGAGTGAAACCGCATCTAATCCTTTCGATCTTTACACCTCCACTGTAGAACCTAAATCGATAGATATCCATACTTTTGATAAGGTGTCTAAAGAAATTGATTTTCACTTGATTGAGGATATAGACGCCGGGAATATTTCGGATGATGAACCTGTCGATTTGCTTGAAATTTTATGTTCAAATCATCATCCTGAGTTATTGAATGTTTCTCCCGAATCTCATATGCGTCTAGATTTTGATGATAATGGCATGGATGAGTTGAATATTGAGGATAGTATTGAGGATAGTATTGAGGATAATATTGAGCTTGAATCATTTTTGTTTGATGTGTCTGATTTTCCAATTCATCCTCCTGAATCTTTGACTGTTATATCACCATCTCTCCTTCCCATCGTTCTGACCCCGCTTGAAGACTGTGAGCTTGAAACCTTTTTCTTTGAATCTGACACAATTCTCACAGATGATAACACTTACGAGTGTTTCACTTTTTCGGACGATGCTGATGACTCACCGCCCGAGTTTGAGTCCTTTACATTTTCAGATGAGCCATCAGACTCGGCTGATTATAGTAGTTTCGAACCATTAATGGAATGTTTCAAGTTCGAAACAGTTTACTACGGTGAGAAAGATACTATCCCTAAGTCACTCCCTTTCGTCTTTCCCATTGTTCCGACCGAACAATTGACCGTTACGCTTTCATCTCCTATACCAAGTTCGGCATACCCATGTTTTCTTGCGAATCTGGAGGGATTTGACCCCATTTCCCGACGGGTTGATAGGTTAGCACAATCACTTATAACATATCGGTCATCACATATTGCGCTAATTTATTCACTCAATTTATACCCTCAAGATCGTACTCCACTTCCTTCTTCTTTTCGCCATTCTTCTCCCCCACCGAGACCATATTCTACCATTCTTCTTTCCATACGGTCTCGCATGCTTCTTATTTTCTTGCACCAACTATACCATTTCCACGATAAGATTTTTGAATGGTTGGTGCTAACTTTTGGCTTGTGTAAGGCCAAGCTTAATTTTGGGGGAATCTTTGTATATATGTATATATATTTTATTTTCTTTTCTATAAAAAAATAAAAAAAAAATTCAAAACATTAAAAATATAAAAATTATAAATAAATAAACAGGGGAGTGCCGGTATTTTGACCCTCTTGGTTTAGTATGACAGTGAGGACACTGTCAAGTTCAAGTTTGGGGGTATGCTCGGTACGTCTTCTTCCTTCGCATTCATTTGTACATATTTTTGGATTTGCATACTTATTTTAAAACCCATAAAAATTGAAAAATTTCAAAAAATTATTGTATTTAATATTGGCTAATTGACTTGAGTTTGACAAATAGGTTAACTGGCTAGGGACAACTAGATCTTAGATTTAGTAAATTTAAAACCCTAAAAATAACCTTCCTTAAAGTTTAACGGTAGAAAGTATATGCCTTGTAGTTTATTTAGAAATAGGCAAATTTTGGGTTGACTTCTTGGGCTAAGTCAAAATGAGGGAAGAGTATTGATGTTCTTATTAGAGTATAAGTTTGAAAAATAATTCCTAGCTTAAGTCTAGACTCTGAAAATGTATACCCTACAAATTGCACAATCACGTACCTTGAAACTTGGAATAGTATAAGAGACCTTGAAATGCTCTTGTCTAAAAGTCCTTAGTACAATGAAAATAAAAGAAAAAAAGTGGATAAAGAAAAAAATGGACACTGGTTTTTGTGATTACTTAAGGCTGTAAAAAATAGAAAAATGTTTAGCGAGGGTGCTTCATCACCTAGTGCCTCAGACCAACTGGTTTGGGAGTCACTGCTAAAAGCCTTGGGTATCACAAGACTAGGAATTATGCTTTAATATGCAAACACATCTTGTAATCGGTTGTTGGTATCTCAAGAAGTATTAACGGTCGCATGAAGGATGTGTAAGAAAATTTCATTTAAAAATTCACTAATTAATAAGTGCTTTGGACAATCGATAAGGGCATGATTGCTTGATTTGAATTTCCAAGTGTAGGGGTGATCTATACACACACGTAGGGGTATGTAATTGGAGTTTAGATAAGAGAGAGGAATGAAAGATAGAACTTATATCTTTAATAGAGTTGATAGAAATTCCTAAGTGGAGATGGAACCCTAGAAGGAAAACTTAACAAATGCCGAAAGCTAAGTAAGCCTGCATAACATGTATAATCTTAAGTTAGATGATAAGGAAGCGTGAAGAATATGGGTGGAAAATTTACAAGTAGAAGATAATAGAATTCCTTGTTAGAAAACCTAATTGGAGAACAAAAGTCAATGGGCTGAGTTGATAGGATTTTGTGGGTGTAATCCGCTGAAAACCCTCAGGAGACAACACTCCTACTAGGGACACCTAGAAATTTAACGGCTTGTTGCACGTGCTCAGTGCAATCGTGTTTCCCTGCGAAAGTGCGGTTAGGATTTTAGTGAATAAAAATAAGTTTGCTCGAGGACGAGAAAAAAATAAGTTTGGGGGTATTTGTTCACACCATAATATTGCATTATTATATTCCCCATTCTTATTCTTTTTATGAATAAACAGGTACTTTTGACGCATGTTTGCTACATGTTACAGGTTACAGGTTCTTGGACAGAAAACAGTGAAAGCGATGTAAAGACGATGAAAAAATGGACTTAAACCGACAAATGGGAGAACCTTGATCAAGCCTACACAAAGATTAGTTCACAAGTATAAGGCAGTGCATGGTTCAAAACTTCGTCATGAAGCAACGGCAAAAGTTCACTACAATTGTTCACTGTGGAGATCTGGAAGCAACCTGGAATCTAATCTGAGAACCGACCCAAGAAATAGTCATAAAAAGTCAACAGAAAACCAGTACAAGAAACAGAAGCACACAAACCCTTACTTTGGCCGCGGAACCACTGCCGGGTATGGCCCGTGTCGGTGCAGAAAACTTTGGCGGTGCGAAGCTCGTTGACTTGGTTTTTTCTTCTTAGGGGTATTTTTGTAATAGCAAATGTACGGTTCAAGATGTAACCCTAGGGTTTCCTATTCTTTATAAATAGGAACTCTACAGATTGTAATTCTTTATGCCTCCCTTTAATGAATAAAATTTAGAAAACTTTTGGAGAGCATCGGTGCCTCTCTTTAATTCAGAAATTCAGATCTGACAACCCTGCATGGATGATTGGAGAGAGCCATCTGTAAGTAATTTATTTTCTTGCCCTAGATAATTTCAATTCCTGCCTTAGATTAAATTTATTTTCCTGCCCTAGTTATAACTTTTAATTAATTGCCCTAGGATAATTTAGATTTTTAGATTTAATAATCTGTCCGAACACCTTTCGGAATTAACTCGTAAGAACGAATCGGAAATTCACAACATCCCTGTGGGCCGACCCGTACTCACCTGCTAGCTGTAAAGCGACGCCGTTCTTGATTGCGGTTACAAATATTTTTGATCTATCTTTTAGAAAGCGCAAGCACGCTAAATCTCTTCAATCAGACGTATGAAAGTTCTTCTTCAGACGTTTGCCTTTTTCTGTCTCTTTGAGACGTCTTCATCAGACGTCTAAGACATTTTTCTTCAAACGTCTGATTCTTTTTTATGGCCTAATTTTCTTATTGTTTTCGTCGTATTTTTTTTCTTGGATTTATGTCGATTTTGATGGAATTTCCTTACTTGTTTATAATTACAATTGGTTATAGGATCGAGTGTGGATGATCGCTGGATGACAAAAAGAAGCGCGGTTGTCATGAGATTCAACTGGTTAGCTAGTGTCATGGTCAGTGAGTAGATTTGTATCTACGAGTGGGGAATCGGGTGGATAGCGTGGAGCACCTCCATGAAAAATCTTTAAACTTATATGCTTATGATTCATGCCATATGCATATTGACACTTGTTTGTTAATTAGTAGATTTCATTAGTTTTGCTTTAGCATGCTTATCGTGAATACGCTTGTTAGAACACTTGCACGTTTACTAGTAATTGCCATGTGGCACAATCACAAATGTGCATGCCAACACATACACATTACTAGTAATTGCAATGACACGAGTAAGGCTTGTCATGCTTTATGTTATAGTACGGTACGTGTAGACCTTACTATGCATTACGCTGTAGTACGATACAAATAAGACTTGTCATGCTATATATGTTATAGAATGATCAACGATATGTTCATGTACACGACTAGATGTTCGTATTGATTATTGGGCAAGTACGCGACTAGAGGTCCGTACTGGTCAATGTGCATGTACGAGAATTGATATTCATACCGATAGTTGAGCGAGTGCGTTGACGAGATGTCCGCACCAGTCGTTGTGTGCATACATGACTAGATGTCCATACTAATTGATATATGTGTACGTAGACTCAATGTCCTTACTAGTTAAACCGTGTATTTAGGTACGTAGACTAGATGTCCATACCAATTATCATAATTTGATTAAATGGAATATTTGGTTGTTATCGTAAGAGGTGTGATTCCGTACTGGATGCAATGATGATGGTTAGTCGATTACAGCCTTTTATATTATTGACTCGCGGAGTCTTACTATTTATCCTTATTAGGAGATTATGAAAATATAAATGTTTTTACCTATTTCCAAATAACGATTCATTTCATGTTCTAAAAGCCATAATGCTAAGGATGTGTTGCTTGGAATTCAAAAGGATATCTATATATATTTTAAAATATCGCAGCCTCCTTATTTTCAAATAACGTTTCGTTCTACTTTAATATATATATATATATGGGATTATTCGGAATTATTTATCTATCTACTATGTTCATTCACGCTATGCTTGCTTTATATGTTATTCGTGTACGTTATATTTACTTTATCGATTATACTACGCTTATATTATCCATTGCGCTGTGATTATTAGTTCGCACTATGTTTATTTTACTAGCTTGCGCTGTGTTATACTATCCGTCTGTGTTATGTTTTTCACAGAGACTAAAAGAGTACGATTTAAACGAGATTTATATTATTTTAGAAATGATATGATATCAATCCTAAGAAATTGAGAATATATGAAGAGATTATATGAAATAGAATTATAGTATGAAATGATAGTTTCGAACACGGTGGATATGGCCGGGTTCTGTGATCAATCCGTGGGCGATTGAGTGTGTGTGTGTGTGTGTATACATACATACATATACATATATACATACATACATACATATAAATATATATATATATATATATATATATACATATATATATATTTTGATCAATCCATGAGTGATTGAGGTGAGAAGGCACGAGATGTCTTAATGGAGATCGAAGGGTCGATATAGATACCCTGCCGAGAATGAGATGTATTATGCTTATAGTAGCCGAACGGGACTGGTCCAAGAAACATTACCTGAAATATTATTTTCATATATCGATGTATATTAAAGAGGTTTTCAAAAAAAAATTATTCGTACTATTTTTCCATGTGTCTATGATCGACACAAGAATCCTTCAAAAGAAACCCCTTTAAATCCTTTTCAAAGGCGTAACGTATATTTTAAACGAAATGCTTATATTACTTGAAAAATTATTGTCCTCTACTTATACCGTGATATACACACCATACAGCTATTTTGAAAGGATTTTACATACATATATTTTCGGCTATTTTTATATGATTACACATGAATGCGTGTTATATATGTATTATAGTCTTGATTGTGTTTATACTTGGTCGTGTATTATAGATATTGCACTACGGCTACGGTGATAGTGATTTAACACCGTTGTATATATATGCAGTTGAGTTATTGATGAATGATGATTGTTATCATGTCATTACGCATTTATGCATATTACGTTCGTGACTCACATGCTTTTTTATGCTTGTGATTATGCTATGTCATATTGGGTGAGCTATAGATTATTTGTTGATAACATGATAACCACACATGTTATTACTGCACATGTTAGGATGGTGGTACACGAATTGTACATGAGGGGTTATTATTTTTGTTGTTGTTCATCACTCGAACTCTAGTTTCGATGCTTGCTTATTTACCCTCCTTGATGTACATGTTTGTCATGCTTTAGTTTTTCACCGTTTATCCATACGATTTCTATCTTGTTATGTGAATTCTACTTATGAGTTGGTAACTCACCCCCGTTGTGCCATAGTTCTTGCAGGTTTGACCGCTTGGATCAATAGCGACATTGCTGACACATTTTATTTCTTTGGGCGTGATTGCATCTACCTTTTAAGTTAGGTGGATTAGAATTCGGTTTGGCATTTGCATTGTATCTATTATTGTATTTAGAAGTACTCCATCAATTAAGTCTAGTGTATTGGACTGAAACCTTAGATGTTGTATTGTTGTTGTAATCAAACTCGTGTGGAATCGGCTTGACTTTATGTATATATAGTGTTATTGCTTTCCGCTTGTTCATCTTCACCTTTTGGTGTCGTATATTATTGCATGGATTGTGTCTCCACCGTGTAGGCGTTGAGTTAGCTCCCATGTGAGGATGCTTAATATTTTATTATTGTACAGGATATTTATTCGAAATTTACAAAGGAGGTCTGTCCATTTTCTTTTAAAACGTCTATAGAAACAAACTTGCTTCATTTTATAAAAAATTTCTTAAAACTTCACCTCTACTTACTAATATCTATTTTACTTATATATGGTTTAGATTCATGGTTTTTTCTTACTTAGGTTACGGTGAGATCCACTGGACTTCACGTGATCTTTGTGTCGATCATGTGCCTTTTCGGGTCATGATATATATAAAGAGGTATAAGCTGGCGACCCCCTTTTTTAAAAATGAGCTTTCGTTCCAAAACAAAAATACCCCCCTGTATTTTACCGATCCAAACTGACCATCTTGATCTACGTATCATAAAACCCTTATATATAAAAAATCTAGGGATTTAAAGACCTCTAACACGTTAATCAAGCAAATAGAAAAATTAATGGCTTATCGTTATAAGAAAATTGTGGTCGCTTGATGAACGTGTTAGAGATTTTTAAATTCTGAGATTTTTTGTATATAAGGGTTTCATAATGCGTAGATTAGGATGGCTGGTTTGGATCGATAAAATACACGGCGGTATGTATATTATAGGATGATGGCTCATTTTTAAAAAAAAAGTCGTCGGCTCATACACACCCCTCTCTATATATATAAAGCTAAAATAAACATAAAATTTTGAGAAATTCGCTATTTTCATGTGGTAGCATATAAAATATTAAAATTTTGAAGGAAAAAATATGAATTTAAAATTTTCACTTTTTTCATGCGTTATATGCATAATATTGAAAAAATAGAAGAAATCAGAATATTGTCTGGTGCAATAGCATGTAAAATATGGAAAAACAGACAGAAAACATAAAATTCTTGATATTTTTGAAAATTCCATTATTTTTATGTGTTATAACAAAAGAAATATTGAAAAAAAAAAGATAGAAAATTTATGGATTTTTTAAAATTTTGCGATTTTCTTATGTTTTGTGCAAAATATTAGAAATTTGAAGAAAGCAAAATTCTTTGATATTTCTAATTTCGAGATTTTCTTGTGTTGCCAAGAGTTTTTAGTCATCCGAGTATCGGTCACTCGGAATAGAATCTTTGTTCAAATAGTTTCTTAGTAGCAATCGACGATTTTTTTACGTCACGTATCTTTTTGTCTCCTTAATATCTAAAAGATTTCTAAAAGCATAAAGAAGTAAAATATTGGAAAATGAAGCCTTTTCTCTTCTTGATACTTGAAAGATCTCTAAAAATATGAGAAGATAAGATATAGGAAAACCGAAGAAAACAATAAATTATGAGATTTTTAAAATTTCATGATTTTCGTGTGTTATATACAACATGCAAAATAATGAAAAAAGAAAGGAAAACAATTTTTTCCAAATTTTTGAAAATTTCATTATTTCATGTGTTATATAATGCAAAATATTGAAAAGTGAAGAAAACGGATTTTCTAAAGATTTATGAACATTTTGCGATTATTATTTGTAATAACAAGAAAAATGTTGAAAAACAAAAAAAAATAGAAATTTTTTGGAATTGTTTAAAATATTGCAATTTTCATGCTCTATAACTGTTACACCCTGCTTCCCAAAAAGACGAGAAAAGAGAATGACAAGCCTACAATGTATTCACACCAAGAAGCACACCTTTTTGATTTGAATACGCTAAGCATCTGGTTAAACAGAATAAATAACAAGAAAATTTAAAAGTCAACTGAATAAGAAATGAATAGCCATTACCATCTATTACACTATCAAAGTCTAGAGGGAACACAGCCCAACAAAAACTACTACAATAAATAATTTTTTTTGAAACTAAGTCTTAAGCATAAGGCACACTGGACTAACAGGAAAAGAAACTAAATATCGGTTTGTGGATTGAGATATTGGCTGTCCTCCCCAATCTCGTATGGAACTGCATCACATGTCTTTGTGACTTCTAACAGACATCCCCAATAAGAAAGAAAACAAAGTAGAATGTCTGTCAGCGAACTTGCACCTGGTAAGTTTCTTATTATAAAAAAATATTTTATATTTGAAAAATATATAATTTAAAAAATTTAAGAGACGGTAACAAAGTATATGAAAACCAATGATGCATTAGATTAATAACAAAAGACACAACAATCACAAGCAATGCATACAAGAGGAAACATTTAAAAACAAGATATAGTATTAGGAATGCATGGCAATCAAGCATATAACTTTAGCATTAACATGATGGTACAAATTAGGGATTTAGCATACAATTATGGAAAATGACAGATCACAATGAATAACAATGGCATGATAATCAATTATATGAAAGTACATGTAAACAATGATAATAGAGGTCAGAGAATTCATATATAAACGTGGAGTTCTTAGGTCAAGACTAAAGGAAGCTTGTATGGTCATATATTTATAGGTTTCCTGTTCTAACGCAAATTAAGACATGGTGTTCAATCGCTTCATAAGATTTTATACGGGATGTACCTTTCCGGCTATGTACCACAGGAAATAATATAATGGACCTTTCCGACTTGGTGCCACAACAAACACGGGTTCACGGGTTCCAGTAGGGGGTCCGAAGCAGCTGAACAACTCATTTTCAACTATACCAACTCCCCCAGCAATCATTGATCAAACTATTTATAGATTAATATAGTTTCATGGATACATGTATACACAGAGTCATGTCGAGTTCAAGATGTAATGTAAACATATCAATACACATGCAGTATGACACTCCAATCATCACTTATTCAGGCTAGAAATCAACCATAAGTTAGCAAGCAGAAAAACGTAGTTTTGGATTGGAATTTGGAAATATTACAAAAGGAGTAAGTTTTCGTTCAGGGTGTCGTGTAAATAATGATACCGAGTTTGTCTCGATAAGGTTCCTGATGAGAGAGTTGCTGGTGTTTTCATAACGTTGCGCATAATAGGCCGGTGCAGATTTAAGAATGCATGCACTGGTGGTATTGCATTTTCGAGAATATTCTGTTCAGTTTATAGTTTCAAGAATAAAAGAGTAAAAAAGCGTCTATGCGTTGGGAACGATTCACCATAAAAATCTCCTGGTTTCAATAACCAGAGAGAGTTATGGTTATTCTACGATAGCTACGCAGATAGTTCCTGCTGCTGTTCAGATTCGACACATATTTTTAAAATATGTTTTAAGATAGTTTCCATTAGTCTTCAGGAAAATTAATTTAGGAGAAAATTATAGCTATTTTTTGGTAGATATTCTAGAAAATTGAGTTCGCTTAATTTGGACATCAGAGTTAGAAGTTATGTCTATTCTAATGCATGTGTAAATTAGTTTCAGCATTACAAGAAAAACAGATTTCATTCATAAAAGTAAAACAATGCAACAACCCAACTTAACCTAAAATATGAATTTCGTACTGACCACAGGGAGACGTCATCGCTCGTAGGTTAGATAAGTACGATAGAGCAGTCGCTGGATCATTGTGAAATATAATTTCAGGTTAAGTCCCCGTATATGTAAATATAGGAAAACATATAACATAGGGTATAAACATATAAATGATTGCATAATATTAACATATTTCACACTAATTAACATGATATAGGAATCCATCACATAGGATGTCAGAAAAAAAATAAAATTTAAATATAACCAACATGATATTGACAGTCCTGACCTAAGATGTCGAAAGAAAAAAAAATCAGTAGTATTCATTATGAAATAGAAACCCATAACATAGGGTGTCAAGATAACTAGAAGAAATCTTTCTATTTTAACGATTAAGATAAAATTGGTATAATGAGATAAAAATTCATAAAAAGATTACCTTTTTTCTATTGACAGAATTAAGGTTTTCAAGATTTGTGACAAATGTATGATCTTTATTTGTGGTTATCAATCTAAAGGTAATAAACAAAACAAAATAACGATGCGAATAAGGTGTATCGAAGATAAATACAAAACATGATTAACATATATAGAAATGATCATTTTGATGGCTTATATTATAACGTGATAAATTTTTATTATTTTTCTGTATTGCTTCATAAAAAATTCTTTTTTATAAATAAATTATTTTATAAGATGTTTTGCAAATTCATTGGTGATACGATCTAGTTGTTCTCTTAATTAATAGTTTAAAACTCTCCATCAAGATCACATAAAGAACCATGATTACTACATAATTTATAATAATACGCTTGAAGGCAACATATCATAAAGTCTCACTTTTTATGTCTAAGATTAATGCTTTATTAAAATAGTTTCTTTTTTTCCTTAAAAACTAGGTTTTTCATATGTTAAAAGTAAAAGAGGAAAGGGAGGAATTTACTATCAAGAGACTTGTCCGTCATTGTCTCGAGTTGATCAAGATGATGGAGACAATGTTTGGAGGGACTCCTTTTCCAAGGGCCTTTTCTGCGCTTGCTAGAATTCCAAGGGCATGAGAGATGAACAGTCGAGAGAAGGGAAAAATCAGAGAATGGAGAAGAAGATTCAGATTATGAAGAAGAAGGCTCAGAAAAAGAAAAAGATCTAAGGTTTGAATAGGTTTTATAGGCTTCTGGAACCTCTGGGGTTGATTTATAAAAATTAGGGGGAATAAAAAATCTATTGGGGACCCGATCAGATCACACGAGAAAACTCGTGTGATTCGGGCCCACAATAGCTGCCGGGGGTAGCCAAACCACCGCCTGGGGATGCCCAAGCATGGCCAAATGGCCTGGATCTTGGGCAGTGTGTCCTACTAGGTCTCGTTAGGTCAAAAACACACTCTGTATTTGATATGATCGTTTCGGGGTTTGTGTGGCACCCACGTAAAGCTATAGATCAAAAAAAGATCAAAAAAAGATCAAAAAAGAAAATAAAACAAGATATTGCAAATATCAAAAATCATACTTGTATTGTAACGTATGAGATGGTGATGCAAGCAGGTAACTAGTAGGTACTATGGATAATTATGTACATTAATCACAAAAATATTCATATATACCTACTTAATTTGAAGAAAAAAAATTTATTCAAAAAAGGAAAATTAAAAAGGAAAATATATGAAATTTGCGGTTGTTACAACAGCGGGTAAAATAACAAAAAACAGAAGACCGAACAATTTCAAGATTTTTTAAAATTTCATAATTTTCGTGTGGTTTACAAAAAATTGTAAAACCCAAGAAAACAAAAAAAAATCGAGATTTTTAATTACCGGTTTTCGTATGCTATAAGAAAAAAATATTGAAAACTGAAAGAAAACAAAAAATGTTGATATTTAAAAAATTTCGCGATTTTATGTATACCAAGCAAAATATTGAAAAACTGAATAAAATAAAAAAATATTGAGATTTTTGAAATTTTCACTGTTTTCGTGTCCTACATAGCATGCAAAATATTTAGAATTTGAAGAAAATAAAAAAAAATTTAAATGTTAAAAAAATTTGCAATTTTATACCATACAAAATATTGAAAACTAGAAGGAATTTTTTTTCATTTTTTATTTTTGAAGATATCGTGATATCTGTGCGCTACAGCAAGCAAAATATTGAAAAAAAGAAAAGCACAAAATATTTTGAGATTTTTATAATTTCATGATTTTTTTTTTGAAAAATGAACGAACATTGAAATTTTTTCATATTTAGTAAATTCCATGGTTTTTGTTTGCAATAGTAAATATAATATTGAAAATCCGAGAAAAGAGAAAATATTTAGATTTTTGAAAATTACGTAATTTTCGTGTCGTAGCTGCTAAATATTGTTAATTTGAGAAAAACAAATATTTTTTGGATTTTTATAGATTTCGTGATTGTCATGTACTATAGCATCCAAATGTTGGAAAACCGAATCAAACGGAAAAATTTTATATTTTTGAAAATTACATGCTTTTCATGGGATATATCATGCTTAACATTGATAAAAGAAAGAAACATGAATTTTTTTTTTAAAAAATTCGGTTTCTTGTGTGTTATATCATTAAAAATATTAATACTACAGCAAGCAAAATATTAGAAACTAAAAATAAAAATCTTAAGATTTTTAAAATTTCTCCATATTCATGCACGAAGAAAACAAAAACCTTTAGCATTTTTGTGCATTTCGTGATTTTCGTGTGTTATAATAAACAAAATGTTGAAAAACCGTAGAATAAAGAAATTTTGAGATTTTTAAAAGCCGAAGAATGAACAATCATCAAAGCAACCAATCCGAACACCAGGCTCGATTGCATCTCCCTCTCTCGAACTTCGATCGCCTCGCCAGCGACCTCCCTATAATCATCTTATGCTTATAAAAACCCATCGGCCGAAGATTTCCCTTCAAATGTGAACAAGATGATCAAGATATCCCTCTCTGAATCATTTTATCCATATCCCTCTCTAAATCACTTAACCATTTTTATCCATTTTCTGGGCAAATCATACACAGCTCCGACGGCGAGCCCGAAATTCTATGCAACAACAAAGGCATTCACCTCATCGAAGCTTCTGCAAATATTTCCTTTTCTGGACTGGACTTAAATATTTCCTTATCTGAACTCGTCTTTAATAACCAAAAAGTATCGGAAATCTCTGTTATAATATTAATATAATTTCAATAAATTATGTATAGATAAATATTTTCGTCTTTTATGTTTATATGTTTTAGTTGAAAATAAGATTGGGAAATTTTGATGTGAAGCTTGACAAAGTCAAACTGATTTTTTGACCGTTGAAAGTGAGAAACCAACGAAGGCTAAAAGAATGTATTCGGCCAAAGATCCAACAGTGGTGCCCTTGTTTTGTTAGCCAAACAACCTTTCACTTCAGTAACGGTTGCTTGACACCAAAAATCCAAGAGTTGGATTTTTCAAAATTTGAAATCCAAATGTTGGCTATGGTTGCCTTGCAACGGTTAGAGAAAGCAACGGTTAGAGTAAGCTTTTCACAGTGAAGGATTTTTTCCAAAACGCCTTCAACTCTTAAATAAATTAACTTATTTTCATTTTTCAAATACAACTCCTTTTCTCCTCTTCTTTTTATTATTTTTGATACACATAAAAATCAAGTTATTCGGGAAAATTCAATGCAGGTAAAACGCAGGAGATTGTAAACATAAGGTTGGGTTATTATATCCTGAAAACGAATAGCCACTAATACAATAAGGAGTTGCCCCTACGGGTATAAGAATCCGTAGGGACAACATTTTATTACTTCTGCGGATTAATCCGTAGGGCCATCGGTTTGTCCTTACGGTGCCCTACGGATTAATTAAAAATTATTAAAATGTAATCATTGATTTGGCCCTACGGAGCCACAAAAGAAAGTCGGGACATCAAAGGCTTATTTATATAAAAATAAATAAATAAATAAAGCCCGGAAATTTCCTCATCGTTCCCAAAATTTCCCAACTCCGTCGTCACCGATCTCCCGCGCGCGTCTCCACGCCACCACGCGCGCGTGCGCCTCCTCGTCACCGGTACACCATCGTCGACTTCCTCGTCAACAGTAATATCCCGTGAGCTCGCGTCGTCGACTTTGTCTCGTCGATTGTGGAATCTCCGGTCTCCTCCACCTCATCGATAGTAGAATCGCCGGCGAAACTACTAGTAAAGTGAGTTAATTTCAATTTTAACTTATAATTATGCTTTTGTTTGTGTTATTATTGATTTTACGGTTACTACTAGGTCTTAGAGTTAGGGTTTGGGCTAGGGTTAGAGTTAGGGTTCAGTTTATAGTTAGGGTTAGGGATCGGTTTATGGTTAGAGTTAAGGTTAGGATTAATTAGGTAGGGTTAAGGTTAGTTTGGCTTAATTAGGTAAAATAGGGTTGGTGATGATTAGGACTAGGGTTTGGGTTAATTAAATTAATTAGGGTTAATTTTGGTTTGGGCTGGAGTTAATTTGTGTTGGGGTTTTGTTGATGATTAGGGTTAGATTAATTTGGGTTAGAGTTTGGGATAGGGTTAATTTGGGTTAATTAGGTAAAATAGAGTGTATTTTTGTTAGGGTGTTGATTAGCGTTCATTGGGTTAATTAGTGATAATTTTAAGGGTTAGAGTGTTGATTAAGGTTAATTTTGGGTTAATTAGGTTAATTTTGGTTAATTAGGTTAATTTTGGGTTAATTGGGTTAATTTGAGTTAGGGTTAATTTGGGTTAATTAGGTTAACTGGGTTAATTTGGGTTAGGGTTAGGGTTTAGGGTGCACTAGTTTCTTCAGTAAGATACTCGATTATAACGTAAACGTACAATTTTACCGTAAACGCAAGAAAAATTTACCCTAAATTAAAAACTTCGAACCCTTAATAATGAAATGTAAACGTAAAACCTATTCATGTTAAATGTTCAAGTTAAAACCAATATATGATACTCGATGATAATATGAAACTTTCATATTTTCATCGATACTCATACGTGAAAATCAAAGCACGACTTAGTTCTCATCTATCAGTTAACATACGTTTGATATTCGTGATATAGAACTATACGAAATTTGTTAAATATCGGTCGGTATAGTTCGCTGTACCAACAACCGTCGTGTTGTCTATGTGACAAGAAAATTTAATCGGATGATAACCGATAGATTTGTCCAGTATGGACAAGTTAGCAATGTATAAAGCAAACACCTATATTCACTTGTGTTTTCATTCGTTTGGAGTTATTTTGTCGGTACTTTTTCGCTGGTTCTACGTGTACATAGATAGATTAGATATTTGTTTCAACGTTGTTTCACAATATTGAAATGATTATTTATTATATTACAGTGTACTCGGAGAACAGCAGGAAGGTGCTGCCGAAATTTACTCGAAACGGATATAAATACAAGCGAATAGGTGTCTACTCTATACATTCTTAATAGGATAGAAACCTTACCCCCGACAGCCGAAACACATGCATACAACACGAATGCATAACAAACGCACACACAAAGCACATACACACTAATAACTCTACACTTAAGCAAAATCATAAATTGAAACATACATACACAGAATACAACTCAAACTTGAGTATATTCAAATCTAATTTTGTTTATCGATAATTTATTATTTTCAACGAAAAACTTGCATCTACGGATTTTCTTCTTTATCAGTAAACATCCCGTTCTTAGAGTTCTAAATATAGTCATCATAAGTGTCACGCCCCGCTTCCCAGAGTACGCAAGATTGGGCACGTGACATAGCCAACCATGCTACCTGTGGGTAGGAAGTATCCATCCACAGTCACATTACGGCTGTAGAGATATCAAGAACAAGATAAAACTATCTAACACATGTCCAAATCCAGAATAACAAGAGTCAATGATAAATAAAATGCGGAAGCAAATGATCCAATACAATAACAGAAAAGTATGTCCCATAATGCGGGCTCACAACTGGAAATAAATATGCAGGAAATAAAACTAATCACTACAGAACTCACAAATCAGCCTGCTGGCTGAAGTACTCCTGCTCGGTCAGTGACAGTGGTAAAGAATCTGGGCCATGCAAAACCCAGACGTCAGCGCGTCATGTCAACCAATAATATAATATGAACAGTGTAATAGGCAATGCAGAAATAAACATGAATAAAGCAATAGTGTGGAACAAGCAGTGCAGGGTAGTGTGCAGTGGGTAACTAAACTGTTCTATCGGGTTTTCTATTCTAAAGTCTTTGAAATCAATTCGAGTAATTCTCCATGTAACTCAAAGGATATGTCCCGTTACCCCCCGGGACCACGGATCAGGAAGATGGGAACCAATAATGGTTTTGTCCCGTTGCCCCCCGGGACCACGGATCAGGAAATGTAAGTGTCACGAATGGCTCTGTCCCGTTACCCCCCGGGACCACGGATCAAGTAATACCCTTTTAAGTTACACTTTAGATTACCCTTTTGATTTCCCCATACCCCCAGGTTATATGTGTCAGGTCAGGTATTCAGTAGTCAAGGACTAATGCCAACACAGGATCAGGTAACAGGTCAGGTTTGTCTGGATAGACAACAGGAATGGTCCATGAGGACTCCATGTCAGGTTTGTTGGCATTAGGCATGAGATCAGGTAACAGGTCAGGTCATGGTATATCAGGTCAAGTCGATAGTAAAGGGTACCATGTCAGGTGCATCGGTATATATATCATGTGTAGCAAGGTCAGGTCAAGATGTAACAAATCGAGGGTGTGCTCACAACAGGTATATAATCGAACAAGGATTAACAGCAGGAAATAAGCAATAAATTAAACAACAATAAGCAGTTCATTTAATCACAATAGTGCATTAGTATAGTACAGCCGTTTCATCATATTAGCAGGTTTCGAGCACCCCTTGCGGTGCAATGGATCACATGGTGGTGCAATACCGTTACATCAATATCAGAAGGTAATAGAGCTACATGTGTAAAGGCTATCATCCTTTAAACGGTAAAATGTGATTAACGGGTAAACTTCGTTGTTAGGGTTAAAGTGGCAAGCTGTAATTTTAGGTTAACTGTAAAATGATATATGTCATATTGCGACCAAATGAGAAAATATCCATACCGAGTTGAGTTTTGCAGGTTTAATGAGTCAAAATATATATAATTGTATAGTATAGCATGTAGCAAGTGATACTTGCCTCGACGGATCAAGAACGGGAATACGGAACGACTCACGTCGGCGGAAACGTCGCGACGCGCGCACGGCACACGGAATGAGTCCAAACAACGCACGATGGAAACACACGGGTCAGGGGTTCTTGCTGGGTCGTCGGGAAACATCGCCGGCATGGTCGGATTCCGGCAACCAAAGCAACAGTGAAAACCACAGAATGAAATGCCAACAGAAGCGACGTAGGGGAGAAAGAAGAAGATCTTACAGTGGTTTAGGCGTTCTGGGATTCCAGGGAAGTCAGCAAGGGGCGACGGCGGCGGGGTTGGTCGGCGTGGTGGTTTCCCGGCGAAGGGCAGTGGGTTACACGAGTGCTGTTGTGGTCGGAGGGTTTGCAGAGGGTGGTGGTAGAGGTTTGTTATGTCGGGAAGTGGAGAGGGAGCTGAGGGGGTGACGAGGATGACGACGGCTAGCCACCGGAGAGGTTGGGCTCGCCGGAGGTTGCTGCAGGTGGCATCGTCGAGGTGCAATGGGTTCTCGGGGATCGTCTGAAGAAGGAGATGAGAGAAAGGAGGCGGATGGGAGTGGTCACGAGGGCGAGATGATGGTGATACCGACGAGGGACTGCGGTGGTGAAGGGACGAGGCTAGGGCAGCGCGACGACGAGGCTCTGGTGGGTTCGCGTGGGAAAAAATTATGGAGGAGGGAAAATATACAGAGAAGGGAGAGAGAAAAGTTAGAGAGAGAGAGAGAGAAAGAGATTCAGGGGAGAGAGAGAGAGATTTAGGGGGTAGAGAGAGGAGGAGAGAGATAGAGAAAGAGACGCAGAAGGTGGGGCCCAGGGTTTTTTAAAAATGAATTGATTGGCTGCAGAATGATTTAGGTGTTAGGAAAATACTAAAAAAGATTTTGAGATTTAAATTTGAACAGTAAAATATATGGTTACCTAAGATTATACGATAGTTATAAAAATATTGAAATTTGGGATTTTGGCGCAAAATAAAACATTTCCCAATCGCGCCCGGGTTGGGTCCAAAAATTCGAAATTCAAATAATAGGATTTTAAGCGGGTTCCAAATTTTAAAATGAAATGTTTTATGATTAAAAAGCATGCCCCCAAGTCGGACATCTGCACGCGCGTAGTCGTCCAAACTCGTCCGTTTCACCGAACGGGATGAGAACTCGACGCACGGACGCTACCACGCGGCTAGGGGTGACGAGTAGGCCAATATAGATATTTTTAATTTCCTTTTAGGTGCTAAAATTTGTTAAATGCAAAAATGACTTAGCCAGTTAAAAATTTTACATTAAGACCCAAACAAGCAAGATAAATGAAATGAGCGATATCTAACACTCAACCAGTAACAGAAATGGTAGTATTGGGCTCGGGTGTTACATCATACCCAACTACAAAAAGAATTTCGTCCTCGAAATTCCGAGAATACAAGATAGAAAACTACAGGAAAATGTGAGAAAACTTCTGCCGGATCTCGTCTTCTCGCTCCCACGTGGATTCTCCATGCGATCGATTACCCCAAGAAACTAGCACAAGGGGGATAATCTTGTTCTTAAGAACCTTTTCCCTACGATCCATGATTTCAACCGGTCGCTCCTCAAAAGTTAGGTCCTCCCGTACCGTTAACTCCGAATGATCCAAGACGTGTATTTCATCTCGAACATACCTTCGTAGTTGAGATACGTGAAACATATCGTGCACACCTGCCAAGGACTGTGGTAACGCCAAACGATACGCTACCTCTCCAACACGCTCCACTATCTCAAAGGGTACAACGAATCGAGGACTAAGCTTTCCTCGACTCCCAAAACGAATCACCCCTCTAGTCGGTGATATCTTCAAGGATACCAAAACACTCACGGCAAACTCTAGAGGTCTTCTTGACGTGTCTGCCCAACTCTTCTGTCGGTCCTGTGCTGCCTTCATAAGATTTCTGATAGGGTTAACCTTCTCAACTGTCTGCACAACCAAATCTGGTCCCAGTAATCTTCATTCACCGACATCGTCCCAACAAACAGGTGAACGGCATTTACGACCATACAAAGCTTCAAATGGAGCCATCTGAATAGTTGCCTGAAAACTGTTGTTGTAAGACAACTCTACCAAAAGTAGATGATCCTCCCAAGACCCCTTGAAGTCCAACATGCATGCTCTCAACATATCCTCAAGAGTTTGGATTGTTCTCTCCGACTGACCATCAGTTTGAGGATGATAAGCTGTGCTAAACTTCAATCGAGTCCCTAAACTTTCCTGTAAACTCCTCCAAAAGTGTGATAAGAACCGAGTGTCCCGATCGGACACGATGCTCACCGGTACTCCATGCAATCTTACAATCTCCTGCATGTACCGCTCTGCTAAAGTCTCTGTTGATTGACCAACCCGAAAAGGAATAAAGTGAGCTGCCTTGGTCAATCGGTCAACAATTACCCATACTGCATTGTTGCCTTTTGGACTTCGCGGTAAAGCCGTCACGAAATCCATGGTTATATGTTCCTACTTCCACTGAGGAATCAGAAGTGGTTGCAATAAACCAGCAACCCTTTGATGTTCAGCCTTAACTTGTTGACACACCAAGCACTTTGCCACAAAGCGAGCAATCTCCCGCTTCATGCCCTCCCACCAGAAATGCTGTCGAATATCTCGGTACATCTTTGTGCCTCCTGGATGTACAGAATAAGCTGAACTGTGTGCCTCCTTCATAAGCTCTTCACGAACATCCCCCTTTGGCACACACAAACGACTACCATACCTCAACGAACTATCTTCGTGGATCAATAAATCTGTTCGTAGCCCGGCTTCAACCTGCTCTCGAAACTTTTGCAGTCTAGGATCCTGCGATTGAGCTGCTTTAATATTCTTGATCAATGACGAATGTACTTGTAGCTGCAACAACTGTCCCGTATAATGTGGTAGCACAACCTCCAAGTCAAATCTTCGAAAATCTGCGACGATCTCCTTCTGCATAGTTAACACCTGAATTACCGGTAACCGACTAAGCGCATCCGGCACAACATTAACCTTCCCCGGATGGTACTTAAGATCAAAATCGTAGTCAGCCATCAGCTCCAACCATCTACGCTGCCTCATGTTAAGCTTCTTCTATGTGAACACATTCTTCAAGCTCTTATGATCTGTAAAAACTTCGACTCTTTCGCCCAAAAGGTAGTGTCTCCAAATCTTCAAAGCGAAAATCACAGCCGCAAGCTCCAAGTCATGAGTTGGATAATTCTTCTCATGGGTCTTCAACTGTCTCGATGCGTATGCTACAACCTTCCCATGCTGCATCAAAACACATCCCAATCCTTTCCCAGATGCGTCGCTATGAATCACCAGTCCTCCGGAATTGTCTGGTACGGTCAGGATAGGGGCGGTTATCAACTTTTGCTTCAACGTCTCGAAAGCCAATGAACATTTATCCGTCCATACAAAAGGTACTTCCTTGCGCGTAAGCTTGGTCAACGGTTCTGCCAAACGAGCGAAGTTCTCCACAAATCTCCTGTAGTATCCGGCTAATCCAAGGAAATTTCTTATCTCAGCAACATTCTTTGGAATAGGCCAATCTCGAACTGCTGCAATCTTTTCTGGATCGACGGCAATGCCATCGCCAGACACAACATGCGCCAAAAACCTTACTTCCTCCAGCCAAAACTCGCACTTACTTATCTTCTCATGCAATTTCTCCTTTCTCAATGTCTGCAGTGCGATCTTCAAATGCTCAGCATGCTCCTCCGAACTCTTCGAGTAAACCAGAATATCGTCAATGAATACCACAAGGTCCAAGAACGGTGAAAAGATTCGGTTCATCAAATCCATGAATATTGCCGGCGCATTCGTTACTCCGAAGGGCATTACTAAGTACTCGTAATGTCCATACCGAGTTCGAAACGCCGTCTTGCAAATATCCTCTGCTTTCATTCGGACCTGATGATATCCGGATCGCAAATCCAGTTTCGAGGATACCCTCGCGCCACTAAGCTGCTTAAAAGTTCTCCAATGCGAGGGATCGGGTACTTGTTCTTAATAGTCACCCGGTTTAATTCTCGATAATCGATGCACATCCTTCTCGTGCCATCCTTCTTCTTTACTAGAAGAACTGGAGCTCCCCAAGGCGAGTTGCTGCTTCGAATCCAACCCTTCTCAAGCAATTCAGCAACTTGCTTCTTAACTTCTTCCAATTCTACTGGTGCCATTTGGATAATACGCTTTAGATACTGGTGCTGCACCAGGGATAAGATCAATTGCGAACTCCACGTCTCGCTTCGGCGGTAAACCTGATATATCTTCAAATACGTCCATGAAATCGCGAACCACCACCGGTTCTTCACAACCATCAACTTCCATAGCTGCAAGAACATTGTTTGTCGGCCTAGCCCTAAACTCTACTGGCCCTGACAGAACTGCTTCCTTACCGCAACTGCTGTCTGCATCGTTGGCAGCTAAAGGTCCAGCGAAACTACTGAGTCTCGTCCATTCTGCTGCATGCACGTCCACGGGTGCTCCATTCTGCCTTAGTCCGATGAACTTCTCTTCCATTTCCTCCCGTGCAGTCCGCGGGAAGAGCTTCTCCAGGAAACTCTTAGAAAAAAAATTGCCCACTTGATCAGCTTGGGCAAGCGGGTCTCCTCAACAAGCCACCATTCTCGGGCGTAGTCTATTAGCTGAATGCGTACCACGACAACCTTTTTTTGTCATCTGGAAACGGTGCCGCAAAAGCAAGTTCTCTGTGTCAACTAGCCACTGCTTCACTGACAACGGCTCCTCCAAACCAGTAAATATAGACGGACCCAAATGTCTGAACTCTGCTACGGTCCCTACTCGGTCGACTGGTTTAGCTCCAACGTTGTTTACAGACTGCGGAACGATCTGCAAACCTTCCTGGAACGAGTCTGCTAGCTGCTGGATCAGCTCGGTCTGTTTCTTTGATTCTCCAGCATTCCTCTTATCACACCAAGCATGGCGGCTTCGTCCACCCGCCTCTGGTACGTCTTCATATTCTTACCTGCCATAATCCTGAACTCAAAGCACCCAACATTAGCATGATGATAGATTCTGAATATGGATCAAGGCTAGAACTCCAAGATACTTAAATAGAGTACCGTATTGTAACTATGCCGCGGTATCATAGCCACAATTACTTAACTCCACCCAAGTCGCTTAAGTCCTAGAGATAACAAGAAATCAGGTTTTCGAGTCGACATACAAAGTAAGTTTGCACGTCGTAAAAGATATAATCAGGAAGAATGCGATTCAAGAATGGTAAACGGCAAAGTGACAGGACATGTTTCCTAACACGGGTATTCTGATTCGTGTATCGGGTACAATACCCAACTACAAAAGAATCAACCCAACTAACCTATCTCTCTGATACCAAAAGAACCATGTCACGCCCCGCTTCCCAGAGTACTCAAGATTGGGCACGTGACATAGCCAACCATGCTACATGTGGGTAGGAAGTATACATCCACAGTCACATTACGGCTGTAGAGATATCAAGAACAAGATAAAACTATCTAACACATGTCCAAATCCAGAATAACAAGAGTCAATGATAAATAAAATGCGGAAGCAAATGATCCAATACAATAATAGAAAAGTATGTCCCATAATGCGGGCTCACATCTGGAAATAAACATGCAGGAAATAAAACTAATCACTACAGAACTCACAAATCAGCCTGCTGGCTGAAGTACTCCTGCTCGGTCAGCGACAACGGTAAAGAATCTGGGCCATGCAAAACCTAGACGTCAGCGCGTCATGTCAACCAATAATATAATATGAACAGTGTAATAGGCAATGCAGAAATAAACATGAATAAAGCAATAGTGTGGAACAAGCAGTGCAGGGTAGTGTGCAATGGGTAACTAAACTGTTCTATCGGGTTTTCTATTCTAAAATCTTTGAAATCAATTCGAGTAATCCTCCATGTAACTCAAAGGATATGTCCCGTTACCCCCCGGGACCACGGATCAGGAAGATAGGAACCAATAATGGTTCTGTCCCGTTGCCCCCCGGGACCACGGATCAGGAAATGTAAGAGTCACGAATGGCTCTGTCCCGTTACCCCCCGGGACCACGGATCAAGTAATACCCTTTTAAGTTACACTTTAGATTACCCTTTTGATTTCCCCATACCCCCAGGTTATATGTGTCAGGTCAGGTATTCAGTAGTCAAGGACTAATGCTAACACAGGATCAGGTAACAGGTCAGGTTTGTCTGGATAGACAACAGGAATGGTCCATGAGGACTCCATGTCAGGTTTGTTGGCATTAGGCATGAGATCAGGTAACAGGTCAGGTCATGGTACATCAGGTCAAGTCGATAGTAAAGGGTACCATGTCAGGTGCATCGGTATATATATCATGTGTAGCAAGGTCAGGTCAAGATGTAACAAATCGAGGGTGTGCTCACAACAGGTATATAATCGAACAAGGATTAACAGCAGGAAATAAGCAATAAATTAAACAACAATAAGCTGTTCATTTAATCACAATAGTGCATTAGTATAGTACAGCCGTTTCATCATATTAGCAGGTTTCGAGCACCCCTTGCGGTGCAATGGATCACATGGTGGTGCAATACCGTTACATCAATATCAGAAGGTAATAGAGCTACATGTGTAAAGGCTATCATCCTTTAAACGGTAAAATGTGATTAACGGGTAAACTTCGTTGTTAGGGTTAAAGTGGCAAGCTGTAATTTTAGGTTAAATGTAAAATGATATATGTCATATTGCGACCAAATGAGAAAATATCCATACCGAGTTGAGTTTTGCAGGTTTAATGAGTCAAAATATATATAATTGTATAGTATAGCATGTAGCAAGTGATACTTGCCTCGACGGATCAAGAACGGGAATACGGAACGACTCACGTCGGCGGAAATGTCGCGACGCGCGCACGGCACACGGAATGAGTCCAAACAACGCACGATGGAAACACACGGGTCGGGGGTTCTTGCTGGGTCGTCGGGAAACATCGCCGGCATGGTCGGATTCCGGCAACCAAAGCAACAGTGAAAACCACAGAATGAAATGCCAACAGAAGCGACGTAGGGGAGAAAGAAGAAGATCTTACAGTGGTTTAGGCGTTCTGGGATTCCAGGGAAGTCAGCAAGGGGCGACGGCGGCGGGGTTGGTCGGCGTGGTGGTTTCCCGGCGAAGGGCAGTGGGTTACACGAGTGCTGTTGTGGTCGGAGGGTTTGCAGAGGGTGGTGGTAGAGGTTTGTTATGTCGGGAAGTGGAGAGGGAGGTGAGGGGGTGACGAGGATGACGACGGCTAGCCACCGGAGAGGTTGGGGTCGCCGGAGGTTGCTGCAGGTGGCATCATCGAGGTGCAATGGGTTCTCGGGGATCGTCTGAAGAAGGTGTAAGTCCGTGTTGCCCACCCCGGTGCTTACGGGGAGGCGGAAAACATAATAAAAATTGGATTTTTATCAACTATAGGCAACATGGACTATGCTTTAAGGATCTTTGCTAAACATAAACTTGCTAACCCTAACTACAAAGTTGCTAAGTGATGGAAAGGTTATACCTTGAGCTCAAAGTCTTTCTCTCCTTGCTCCTTGGAATGGTTGAAAGAGTTCACCTTGCTTGTCTTCTCCCGTCAAAGAACGATCCACCCGAAAGCCACTACCTTTAGCTTCAACTCCAAGCTAGGAGTAACTAGAGTGCAAGAAATGCTAAGACTTGAACCCTAGAAGAGAGTAGAGAAGATCAAGAGAGGGTTTTTCTCAAGCTTTTTTGTTTCTCAACACATGAGAGGGAGAGAGCTTGAGGGAGAGGATGAACAAGAGAGAGAAATAATATGAGAGAATGAATTATTAGTGAGCCATTCTCACTAATATGTGTGAATAATTTTAATTGGATAATTAGCTTGAAAATTGTCATGATAAATCATGACATGACCATTATCATTTCAATTTTGCAAAGATCAAAGAGCATCTTCCAAATGAAATGATTATGGTCAAGTTGTCAACAAGGTCAACAAGTCAATGAAGTCAAATTGTCAACAACAACCATGCACAATTATTAAGCTAATTATCAATTAACAATAATTCACACAAAAACAATGGGGTTAATAAAATGACAATAGTCATTAACCCTAAACAAGGTCCTCTCCCTCAATCTCTAGCAACTGTGCATACGCACCCGTATTCGTGATCCGAGGAACACGAATGCCCTGAGAAAAACCAATCTCAAAACATATACTAGGATCCGGCTTAAACCAAAGCCCGCTAGTATAAACTGTCCGGACAGCAAACGCGCACAAGTGCGCGGATGCGAACGAACCCTGTCGCAAAACCATGCAACCTCTACTCATTTTGCCTAAAGGCGAATAGCTCTCTGTGTGGGACTCTAAAGACTCGACACTACGCTGGCAGTGGGTTTAACCACAGACCGCAAGCGGCACTAGCTGTACGTAACGGTCCCCAGGCAGATGTCGATAAGAAGACTGACGAGGTGAACCCCATCTGCACTCCTACTGAGCCTGTATGTGACAGTCTCCGTACAGTCCGGTCTGTTCGTCTGATACATCGCATGGCGGGCCTAGGGGGGCGGTGAACGTCAGTCCCCTAATAGCGGTACAAGTCGTGTCGGAGTGTAGCCCAGAACACCCTGAGATAACACTGGAAACCTACCAGTATATCTCGCTTGCCCTGGCCAGGGACTACTCGTGTAATGGCTCTCCTAGACACAGCGCGATGTCAACACCCAATACCGGGAGAGACGAATCCTGTCTAACCGTCACTGCCTCTAAGTGCTTCGGGACTGCACCCAAAAACTACCTGTTTGCACGGCTCCTTTGAGCCGTGGTAGGGTAGTAATCAAAGTGCAGTGGGAACACACTCGAGGCGAAGTGACAGTGTCAAGTCAGCGGACTAAGCTGTACTCATGTCACCTGGGAACTGATAACTGACGATAGGTATATTACCAACCAACAGTTCCCGACGAGTCCTGTCCAGTGTACTCGTAACCTAATGAGCACCCGCATACTATCCCAAGTACGACGTACTAACGGCTGTGGGACAGACCGTCTCCCACACTGGGATGAGAAGCGCATACGCTAGTCTACTCCGGAGTATCGATGCCCTGTCTCGATAGTCCAACGACCAGGGACCTGTATACGGATGTGCTTATAGATTACCCAGCTCCCACGAGTGCGAGCGCCATCACAACGCTGGTAATCAAGCAAAGATCCTAAGGGCTCTACTAATATGTATACCAGCAATATGCTAAAAGAAACACATGCACATATTAAAGCAGAGACAAACCAAGTAGCATACTACCATTTCGAGCAAGATTGTATATACAACTGTGAATAGCTCAAGCTTCCATTAAGTAATATACAAACTAGTATGATACAGTAATGGCCTCTAGGGCATATACACTAACAATCTCCCACTTGTACTAAGGCCATGTACTGGCGTATCGAAGACCTATCATCTCGATCAGCCGCTCGAACTGAGTCTGGGGCAAGGCCTTGGTGAATGGATCTGCTGTGTTATCCTCTGATGCAACTCTCCGGACCTCGATCTCCTGGCGATCCACGATCTCCCTGATCAGGTGATACCGCCTTAAGATGTGTCTGGATTTCTGATGGGACCTGGGTTCCTTCGCTAAAGCTATAGCCCCGTTGTTGTCGCAATACAGAGGTATTGGGTCAACAATGGACGGAACCACCTGAAGTTCTTTCAAGAACTTCCTCATCCAGACGGCTTCTTTTGCGGCATCAGATGCAGCGATGTATTCCGCTTCCATCGTCGAGTCTGCAACGGTTTCCTGTTTGGAGCTCTTCCAACACACCGCCCCTCCATTGAGGGTAAAGACAAAACCCGACATGGACTTGGAATCATCCTTGTCACTCTGGAAGCTGGAGTCAGCAAAGGCCTCAATCTGCAGGTCTTTTCCGCCATACACCAAGAACATCTCCTTAGTCCTTCTCAGGTACTTGAGAATGTTCTTTACTGCTATCCAATGTTTCTCCCCAGGGTTTGACTGATACCTGCTTACCACACTCAGTGCATAAGCCACATCCGGTCTGGTACACAACATCGCATACATTATAGAGCCTACCGCAGAAGCGTAGGGTATAATAGACATGCGATCCCTTTCCAAATCAGTCTTGGGAGACATCTCTTTGGAGAGGGTGATCCCGTGACAAGCCGGTAGATTACCGCGCTTGGAATCTTCCATACTGAATCTCTTCAGTATGGTGTCGATGTACCTGGACTGCGAGAGTCCTAATATCCTCTTGGATCTGTCACGGTAGATCCGGATACCCAGAATGTATGAGGCATCACCCAGGTCTTTCATGGAGAACCTGTGTGACAAGAACCCCTTGACAGATTGTAGCATAGGAATGTCATTTCCTATTAAGAGAATGTCATCCACGTATAAAACGAGGAATACTACAGTTCTCGCTACAAATCTACAATAGATGCATGGTTCATCTGGATTTTTGATAAAGCCAAATTCTTTGACCGTCTCATCAAAATAGATGTTCCAACTCCGCGATGCCTGCTTGAGTCCATAAATGGACTTGAGCAACTTGCACACCTTTCCGCTGCTCCCACCCTGAATGAAACCCTCTGGCTGGTCCATATAGACACACTCCTCTAAATGACCATTTAGAAAAGCCGTCTTTACGTCCATCTGCCAAATCTCATAATCGTGGAAAGCAGCGATGGCAAGAAGGATCCGAATGGATTTCAGCATAGCTACTGGAGAAAAGGTTTCGTCATAGTCCAAACCAGGTCTCTGACGAAAACCCTTTGCTACCAGTCTAGCTTTATAGGTCTCAACCTGTCCATCTACACCAATCTTCCTTTTGAAGATCCACTTGCATCCTACGGGTTTTACCCCGTCTGGAGCAATGTCCAACGTCCATACTTTGTTGGTGTACATGGACTCCATCTCGGTCCGCATTGCATCCAGCCATTTTACCGAGTCGACGCTCTGAATGGCTTGCTGGAAGCTAGTAGGCTCATCACAATCTATGATGCAGTCCTCTCTATCCCCATCAATGAGGAAACCGTAGTACCTCTCGGGCGGATGAGACTGCCTACTACTCCTGCGGAGTGGCGTGGGAATGTCTTGATCTTTCGAACCCTCTGGTTCTACTAAGCTTTCAGTAATAGCTTGCGGTTCTGGAATTTCTTCCAGTTCTATCACGTTCCCACTTAATTCTTTTTCTATGAACTGATGTTCTAGAAAGTGGGCATGGCGAGAAACAAGGACTTTTTGTTCCTCTTTGCAATAGAAGTAATATCCCTTGGAGTTCTTTGGATATCCCACAAACTTGCACTGTACTGAGCGTGCCTCGAGCTTGTCCGCATGCTGCTTTTTTACAAAAGCTGGACATCCCCATGTCTTAATGTGATTAAGATAGGGTTTCTTCCCACTCCATAACTCATATGGTGTGGTAGGCACAGTCTTAGTGGGAACACGGTTCAAAAGATATGCAGCTGTTTCTAGCGCATACCCCCAGAACGATCGCGGTAACTCAGCGTTACTCATCATGGACCGTACCATATCCAATAGGGTTCGGTTCCGTCTCTCCGATACACCGTTATGTTGCGGAGTGTATGGAGGAGTAAGCTGAGAGAGAATTCCATTCTCTTTTAAGTAGTTCAGGAATTCGGCACTTAAGTATTCTCCTCCTCGATCCGATCTTAGGATCTTAATACTTTTGCCTGTTTGTTTTTCTACTTCATTCTTATATTCCTGGAATTTTTCAAAAGCCTCGGATTTATGTTTCATTAAGAAGACATAACCGTACCTTGAAAAATCATCCGTAAAGGTAATGAAGTAAGAATAACCGCTTCGCGCATGTGTAGACATTGGACCGCACACGTCGCTGTGTACGAGTCCCAAGAGCTCGCTCGCTCTTTCTCCGTGTCCAGAAAACGGAGCCTTTGTCATCTTTCCTTTGAGACAGGATTGACAAGTTGCATACGATTGATATTCGAACGAATCTAAATATCCTTCAGTATGTAACTTAGTCAATCTTCTCTCGTTGATGTGACCCAGTCTACAATGCCATAAGAAAGTTTTATTAATTTCTGGAGACTTTCTTTTGTGTGTATTCTGGATATTGAAAATCTGTGGTTGGTTTAAAACGTATATACCGTTGTTCAATGTACCTGACCCAATCAAAACTTGATTAAGGTGAATGTTCACTACATTACTTACAAATGCAAATTCATAACCTTCTTTAGATAATAAAGATACAGAAATGATATTACAGGTTGCATTTGGTACATAATAACAACTACGCAAAACCAAAAAGTGTCCATCTGATAATCCCAGGTGATAGTCCCCCACGGCCTCAGCATCCATGCTAGCACCGTTCGCAACTCTGAGGGTCATGTCACCTGCCTTCAAAACTCTACGCTTTCTCAACGCCTGCAAAGAATTACAGATATGAGATCCTGATCCGGTATCCAATACCCAGGATGTAGAGTTTATTGATAGACAATTTTCAATAACATACACACCTGAAGCTGAAGCTGCAACTCGCTTCAAATCCTGTGTTCTGGCTTTCCAAGCCTTGCAATCTTGTTTCCAGTGACCACTTTTGTGACAATAGAAGCATTCTTCCTTCCCCACCAGCTTCCCCGCTACCTTTGTTGCTTTACCCTTTCCCTTCGTATCCACTTTACCGACACCGCCTCTTGGTTTGGCGGGGGCTTTCTTCTTCTTGCCCTTGGCTTTCGCCCTGGACCTAGAAGAGGAAGATCCTCCTACAAACAAAGTGGATGTCTCCCTACCCTTTTGTAGGGTGCCCTCAGCAGTCCTCAACATGTTCAGAAGTTCGGCAAGTTCAACCTCCTTTCCTTGCATGTTGAAGTTAAGAATGAACTGGGCGTAAATGGAAGGAAGGGACTGGAGAATCAAATCGGTATAGAGTTCATTCTCCAACGTGGTCCCTAGGTCCGCGAGCTCCTCTATGTAGCCGATCATCTTAAGCACGTGGTCCGCTACCGATGATCCGACGGCCAACCTTGCCGAAAAGAGCTTCTTCGACACTTCGTATTTAGCGATACGAGACTGCTCTCCATACAGTTCTTTTGTATGGAGAAATATGGACTCTAGGTCCATATTCTCGTGCCTCCTCTGATGTTCGTTGTCCATCGAGGCTTAGTACGAGGCATCTGGCCCTCGCGCAATCTATCTCCCATGTCTTACGGATTTCTACATCCGCGACGCTGGAGGTGGGACCTGGGACGGGGGGAGCTTTGGTGGTAAGTATATACCCCAGCTTGTCATAAGTGATAGCCATCTTGACATTCCTGAGCCAATCTTTGTAGTTTGGCCCTGTCAATATGTTTTTATCTAATAGTAACTTAAGTCCGGTCATCTTGAATGGTCGCTGCAATTAGGAGAGAGAAAAGAAACACTTTAGCATGATGCTCTTGCAAGTTTAGAGTGGTTTTTAGTTTGTCTAAACTGGATGGCTCCCACTGTCTCTCGAATCCCTTCTCAAACCGTAAAGAAAAGGATTAGCCGGGATCATTCTCACCGTACAATACTTGCTTAACCGTTCAGCCAGGCCAGTGTCGGTACTTCGAGGGAGGTTTTCCAACGCTTTCGCGAAGTTCCTTAATTAAGTAACCTCTTTTCCCTGTGGGCGTAGCCCCGCTAACACCTTTCTAGGCACCTACTAGGTTTATAGCATTGATCGTTAAGTGAGAGTTTTCCCGAGGAGTAGCATATACTCACAGTAGGATCGGGATCCAAATATCATCGCGTGATAAAACCGAAGGAATCCTACCAGAATTATCACACTCCAAATGGTATGCAACGCTAGCAAGTTTCAGTACTTATGAAACTCCCGATGTGGATTTTTGCCCCATGCTCTTATGACCTTGACTTTGGCCAAAATATCATAAGTCACATGTCAAGTTCTACCCGTCATTCTCCTGGTTAATTTGGACCCACCCGTACCTACCCTTGACTTTGGCCAAAATGGCAGCACGACTGTCCCAAATCAACGCATCTATCTATGCTGCACATGAATACCCAAACGCTACCAATCACTATGCCTTGACTTTGGCCAAAATACATAGCTTGAATACTTTTGACCATTCATGTGGAATGACGGAGGGCTACGAGTGGTTTTGGCGAAACCGTGAACGTAGTAAACTTGATATAATCGATGGAACGAGATAGCTTTTAAAAGGAGTGGTTCAAGCTCCGCGTTTAAAAGTTTAGTTTTGAAAAGAACCGAGTGGTTTTCAAAGTGTTCCAATCGACTTTTACTTGGTTTATTTCTTGCATTAGTTCTTTTAATGCGTCCCATCATTTAATCTTACCGTTGCAGAAAACAACCAAAATATGACGTACGCTTATGCCATTCGCATTCGCCACGGGGTCCCGTCATCACCTGTTAGGTTACTTAACTAACGACAGAGCGGGGGCTGGGCTAGCGCGGCTGTAAAACATAAGCAACGCCTAAATAGTTATTATATATAAATATATAGCAATGATAGACATTACAGATCACAGATGAATACATTGGATATACTAGGAATCCGCAATGCGTTCGAGCCTGCAACGCAAAGCGGATTACACGGTCGCGGTGAATAGCCAAAACCCCACCCAAGACCCCTACGGGTGCGGCAAACTACCCGCCAAGCACCCGAAGCGAAGCAACCTCCCTCACCACCGTGAGTAGGCCACTCGGCACTTCGAGATACCCGGTAGTTTGTGCACCCCCTCCATGGGTCTATCCTAAGAGCAAAAACAGTAAAAAGAATTATACAATGACGGCTACAACCCCGACCCGGTTGTGCGGCCATACAAATAATATTATTACATCAATTTACATGTTACAAATGAATGAAAGAAAAATAACGCTCATCTCACATCCAACCCGGCTATTCACCCGCGACGATCCAATCCATTCATATCCACAAACCAACAATCACAGATCACAGAGATGTATAACCCCGACTAATCGACTTATAGCGATTAGCCGACGTTCAATACATACAAGCATCACAGATATAACCGATATAGTTAAAGTGTAGTGAAGTTCCGAAAAAAAATACGGATTTATAGGCCCCCAAAAGTAAATTTTAGTTCTGGAAAATCTGGGCACATATAATATATTTTAAAAATCCCTAAACCAACACAGACACACACTGCACGAAAAACGATGCACAGAAGACGACAAACCGCGGCGCTTCCGCGGCACATGCCTACCTCGTGCGGCGGAAGCGCGGCGGTTTGAACGAATCACTGCATCGTTTTTCTTGGGTGTTCATACAAAACCCTGAGATAATTTTTGGAGTCTAAAGTTTTTCATTTTGACCAGAAAAAATTTTAACAGAAACTTGAATTTTGAAAAAGTTTGGTTTTTGGGTTTTTCGGTTTCGAAACTTCGTTACACTTAACTACTTAGCTAGTTTAGGTTTAGTTAGGCTCTGATACCACTGTAAGTCCGTGTTGCCCACCCCGGTGCTTACGGGGAGGCGGAAAACATAATAAAAATTGGATTTTTATCAACTATAGGCAACATGGACTATGCTTTAAGGATCTTTGCTAAACATAAACTTGCTAACCCTAACTACAAAGTAGCTAAGTGATGGAAAGGTTATACCTTGAGCTCAAAGTCCTTCTCTCCTTGCTCCTTGGAATGGTTGAAAGAGTTCACCTTGCTTGTCTTCTCCCGTCAAAGAACGATCCACCCGAAAGCCACTACCTTTAGCTTCAACTCCAAGCTAGGAGTAACTAGAGTGCAAGAAATGCTAAGACTTGAACCCTAGAAGAGAGTAGAGAAGATCAAGAGAGGGTTTTTCTCAAGCTTTTTTGTTTCTCAACACATGAGAGGGAGAGAGCTTGAGGGAGAGGATGAACAAGAGAGAGAAATAATATGAGAGAATGAATTATTAGTGAGCCATTCTCACTAATATGTGTGAATAATTTTAATTGGATAATTAGCTTGAAAATTGTCATGATAAATCATGACATGACCATTATCATTTCAATTTTGCAAAGATCAAAGAGCATCTTCCAAATGAAATGATTATGGTCAAGTTGTCAACAAGGTCAACAAGTCAATGAAGTCAAATTGTCAACAACAACCATGCACAATTATTAAGCTAATTATCAATTAACAATAATTCACACAAAAACAATGGGGTTAATAAAATGACAATAGTCATTAACCCTAAACAAGGTCCTCTCCCTCAATCTCTAGCAACTGTGCATACGCACCCGTATTCGTGATCCGAGGAACACGAATGCCCTGAGAAAAACCAATCTCAAAACATATACTAGGATCCGGCTTAAACCAAAGCCCGCTAGTATAAACTGTCCGGACAGCAAACGCGCACAAGTGCGCGGATGCGAACGAACCCTGTCGCAAAACCATGCAACCTCTACTCATTTTGCCTAAAGGCGAATAGCTCTCTGTGTGGGACTCTAAAGACTCGACACTACGCTGGCAGTGGGTTTAACCACAGACCGCAAGCGGCACTAGCTGTACGTAACGGTCCCCAGGCAGATGTCGATAAGAAGACTGACGAGGTGAACCCCATCTGCACTCCTACTGAGCCTGTATGTGACAGTCTCCGTACAGTCCGGTCTGTTCGTCTGATACATCGCATGGCGGGCCTAGGGGGGCGGTGAACGTCAGTCCCCTAATAGCGGTACAAGTCGTGTCGGAGTGTAGCCCAGAACACCCTGAGATAACACTGGAAACCTACCAGTATATCTCGCTTGCCCTGGCCAGGGACTACTCGTGTAATGGCTCTCCTAGACACAGCGCGATGTCAACCCCCAATACCGGGAGAGACGAATCCTGTCTAACCGTCACTGCCTCTAAGTGCTTCGGGACTGCACCCAAAAACTACCTGTTTGCACGGCTCCTTTGAGCCGTGGTAGGGTAGTAATCAAAGTGCAGTGGGAACACACTCAAGGCGAAGTGACAGTGTCAAGTCAGCGGACTAAGCTGTACTCATGTCACCTGAGAACTGATAACTGACGATAGGTATATTACCAACCAACAGTTCCCGACGAGTCCTGTCCAGTGTACTCGTAACCTAACGAGCACCCGCATACTATCTCATGTACGACGTACTAACGGCTGTGGGACAGACCGTCTCCCACACTGGGATGAGAAGCGCATACGCTAGTCTACTCCGGAGTATCGATGCCCTGTCTCGATAGTCCAACGACCAGGGACCTGTATAAGGATGTGCTTATAGATTACCCAGCTCCTACGAGTGCGAGCGCCATCACAACGCTGGTAATCAAGCAAAGATCCTAAGAGCTCTACTAATATGTATACCAGCAATATGCTAAAAGAAACACATGCACATATTAAAGCAGAGACAAACCAAGTAGCATAATACCATTTCGAGCAAGATTGTATATACAACTGTGAATATCCCAAGCTTCCATTAAGTAATATACAAACTAGTATGATACAGTAATGGCCTCTAGGGCATATACACTAACAGAAGGAGATGAGAGAAAGGAGGCGGATGGGAGTGGTCACGAGGGCGAGATGATGGTGATGCCGGCGAGGGACTGAGGTGGTGAAGGGACGAGGCTAGGGCAGCGCGACGACGAGGCTCTGGTGGGTTCGCATGAGAAAAAATTATGGACGAGGGAAAATATACAGAGAAGGGAGAGAGAAAAGTTAGAGAGAGAGAGAGAGAGAAAGAGATTCAGGGGAGAGAGAGAGATTTAGGGGGTAGAGAGAGGAGGAGAGAGAGAGAGAAAGAGACGCAGAAGGTGGGGCCCAGGGTTTTTTAAAAAAGAATTGATTGGCTGCAGAATGATTTAGGTGTTAGGAAAATACTAAAAAATATTTTGAGATTTAAATTTGAACAGTAAAATATATGGTTACCTAAGATTATACGATAGTTATAAAAATATTGAAATTTGGGATTTTGGCGCAAAATAAAACATTTCCCAATCGCTCCCGGGTGGGTCCAAAAATTCGAAATTCAAATAATAGGATTTTAAGCGGGTTCCAAATTTTAAAATGAAATGTTTTATGATTAAAAAGCATGCCCCCAAGTCGGACATCTGCACGCGCGCGTAGTCGTCCAAACTCGCCCGTTTCACCGAACGGGATAAGAACTCGACGCACGGACGCTACCACGCGGCTAGGGGTGACGAGTAGGCCAATATAGATATTTTTAATTTCCTTTTAGGTGCTAAAATTTGTTATATGCAAAAATGACTTAGCCAGTTAAAATTTTTACAGTAAGACCCAAACAAGCAAGATAAATGAAATGAGCGATATCTAACACTCAACCAGTAACAGAAATGGTAGTATTGGGCTCGGGTGTTACAATAAGCTACAATTTATATGTTATACAGTCTAACATGGCCAATAAGTACATCGAAGTTAAGGACTGGATATACGTGGATTGACAACAACGTATGCAAGCTACGTTTACCACAGGAGTTGTTGCTTTCATTGAATTTGCATGCTCACACAATAAGATCGTGTTATATAAGATTCTCTACCCGTGTGATAGGTGTGGGAATAAGTAGTGGCAGAAGGTAGAATTCGTAGAGCTTCACATCGTTAAATATGGTTTTACTAGACTTTATACAACTTAGCTACATCACAGGAAAGGAGAAGAAGAAAACAGTAATGCGGTAGAAAAAGAAGAAGAAGACCGTAATGCGGCAGAAGAAGAAAACTTAACTTCTTTCCAGGAGAAGAAATGGAGGATATAGTAAAGGCTGCCTTAGGTGATAGTATTCATACTGAAGATGACATTCCTTTCAGACGAGGACCGCATGCGAATAAGTATGAAAAGTTCATTAATAATGCTAGAAGACCAATTTATGATAATGCAAATATTCCATCCTCTCTTGGTTCGTCCAACTTTTCCAGATTAAGTGCCTAAATGGATGGAGCAACAAGTCATTCACGATACTTCTGAAGTTCATAAAAGATTCCATGCCCCCGGGAAATAACGTGCCCGAAAGCTGGTACGGAGCCCATAACATGATGTCTGATTTGGGTCTGAAACGTGAGAAGATTCAAGCATGTCCCAAAAAATACGTGTTTTACCGAATAGAGAATTCAGATTTGAAACACTGTCCAACATGCGGAGATGCCAGGTATATGCCGAAAGAATCCGATAAGAAGCCCGATATACCTGTCAAGATAGCATGATATTTTTCCATAATACAGAGGCTGCAGAGGCAATTCAGGTGCAAGAAAACAGCCTAGACAATGATTTGATATCACCGTGCTCCTCCAAGTGAAGATGGAAAAATGAGTCATCCAAGAGAGTTTGTAACGACCCTAACCTTTCTGTACAATTTTTTTTTCAAAATACAGAAAGGAATACCTAAGCCTGAGCACAAATTATAAATTAAATTTGATTTTGTATAGTAAGAAAGAGCTTGTAGCTCATTGGTAAAGTCTTTCACTGCCGAGACATAGCACCTGTATTCAAATCCTCCAGCCGCATATTATTTTTTTGATTTTTCTTTTAAACTTTTAGATGCTCAAAATTTTGTACGTGCACTGCACGTAAAATGAAAAGTCAGATTAACCAAACATGTGCACTGAGATATATAGAACGACACCAACACATGGCCTGCATCATACCCCAGACCTTATGGTTGCATCCGTACATCGTGTTCACTTCTTGTTTATTGAAACGGGCTTGTTTAGATTACTACGTACATTTTACGTGCATCCGTTCTTGGGGGCATGCATTTTTATTAACAGAATATCACATTATTGTTTTAACTTATACGTATATTCTCCATATTTTAAAACTAAATTTTTAGACACAGCCTGGATATTTTTCAGAGTATTTTTGTATTAGCCTTAAAACACAAGTTTATATATTATTATATTTTCAAACTAATTCTAAAGATCCCAGCACCTCCCTAGTTCCTTATTCCCATTTCCCTCCTCTCCTCACTTCACTCTCTCTCCTTTATATATATATATATATATATATATATATATATATAATATTTTTTTAAAAATAATTTTTTTTAAATAATCTTTCAACCCACAATTCTTATGTTCTCTCTCTCTTTACAAACCACACTTTTTTTCTTTCTCTTTTTTTTTCTTTACAACTCACACCCAACTCTCTCTTCCTCTTTATATATATATATATATATATATATATACACACACACACACACACATATATATATATTATAAAAATCAAATCCTAATATTATTTAAACACCCCCACTTTCTTCTTCTTTCTCTCATTCCTTCTTTTTTTCCGTCTCGTCACACTCGCGAAACCATTGCACTCTCTATTCTGAAATCCATTATCAAAACTCTCTAAATTCTCTAAGTTAAAAAAAGTTGTACAAGTGGAGTTAGCAAGATTTGAAGTTCCGACAATGTTTCGGGGAGATTCCGGCGACGAAACGACGCCCCGAAGGTTCCGAGAGCTTTCTCCTTCATCAGTCTTTCTTAATAACCAGTAAGTCCTCATTCCCTCCTCCATCCCAATTCTAAAAATTCTCTTTTTCAAAACTTATCGAAAGCGGAGTTATTCTGACTTCCGATCTGTTTTTCTTTTTAAAAAAAACTTTATTTTTTTAAAATAATAAAATACCAAATTCTCTCATAATGTTATACAAACACAAATTAAAATATTAGAACAAGTTTCATCTCAAAATAATAATCATAGCAACTTCTATTTCACTTTTATAGTAAAATACCCTCATGTTTACTTTCGACATTGTTTATTCGTTCCAAACGTATTACCTTTAGAAAACTCATGAGGTAAAGACCCACCTACTCACAACATGCATTCATGACATAGCACGATATTACTCTTAGACAATATTTGTGGGAAATTTACATGTTACATTAAAATACCTGATTTAGAGAGATTTTATAGATTAAAAATATATTACCGCAATTAAGAACGGCGTCGCTTAGTAGCTAGCAGGTGAATACGGGTCGGTCCACAGGGATGTTGTAAATCTCCTAAATGTTCTTACGAGCTAATTCCAAATTGTGTTGGGTCTTTTAATTAAATCTAAAAACTAAGTTGAGTTATACTGGGATTAGGAAACTTGTTAGGATTAGGTTTAGGTAAAATTTGGTAAATAAAGATCTATACCTCTTTTCAATACCTTAAATTAGATATCATATTAGGAGTTATGGTAATTATTAATAGAGGGGATTAGGATGATTGGGAAGATATTTCTTTCTCTAGATCCTTGTCCGTCCTTTATTAATACTCACCCTAACCTTCATGGAAAACTTACAGATTCGGTCTTTTATACTACGGTATCACCGTTACCTCGTGGGTAGAGTGCTGTAGAGAGCAGAAGATGAAAGTATGCATGGAGTCCTAATTGTTCATAAGAGATTGACAAAGAAAAGAGATGAGAGATCTTTATCTCTGAAACCCTTCCCTATTCCTAATCCTAACAAACGAGGAAACTACTCGCTCATTGAGAGATCTACGAAAGGCATAATTTCTATTTTGTTTTGATTTAAGAGATGAAACATCTACTGCAAGTTAATAAAAATTCTAAACTATATTAAACTAGAGCAAGAAAAGAAATTACTTAGGGCAGAAATTAAAACTAAAATTAGGGCAGAAAAATAAACCTACTTACGATTGATGCTCTCCAAACTTCGAAGAAAACTGAATTTTTATTGATGAAAAGAGGTATGAACAAATACAATGAATTGGGTCTCTATTTATAGGACATAGAAAACCTTAGGTTTACAGTTGCCGTACGTCTGCATTTACAAAAATACATCTAGAAAGACTTTTCAGCGTCACCTCCAAGTTATGGTAAAATTTTTACCAAGTACGGGCACTAAATGGCCGCGGAACCGCAGCCGCAGCATGGGTTGGGCCGCGTTTCCGCCGCCCAATGATAAAGTCATTTTCTGAAACTTTTTGTGCTGACTTTGGGTCTTTTGAGCTTCCTGATTCTTTGGTTCTTTTCTCCATTTGGATTCTAGGTCTTCTCCAGATCTTTTCAGTGAATACTTGTAGTGGACTTTTAACCGTTCGCTTTGACATCTTGGATCTTGTGTTGCCCTGTACATTGTGAACTGTTCTTCGTGTAGACTTGACTAAGATCTTTCTATTTGTTGGTCAAAGTCGCTCTTTTGTGTCGTTTTTTGTCTTTTTCACTGTTTTTGCTCCAAGAACCTGTAATCTGTACTATGTAGCAGACATGGGTCAAAAGCACCTGTTTATTTATAAAATGCATAAGAATGGGGAATATAATAATGCAATATTATGATATGAACAAATACCCCAAACTTATCTTTTGCTCGTCCTCAACCAAACCTAGTTTTATTCTCGACAAAAAGCTAATCTCACTTTCGCAGGGAAACGCGATTGCACTGAGCTCGTGCAACAAGCCGTTAAACCTAGGTGTCCCTAGTAGGAGGAGTGTTGTCTCCTGAGGGTTTTCAGCGGATACTACCCACAAAATCCTATCAATTTGGCTTTTCGACTTTTGTTCTCCAATTAGGTTTTCTGACAAGGAATTCTATTATCGTCGACTTGTAAATTATCCACCCATATTCTTCACACTTGCTCATCATTTAACTTAAGATTATATATGTTCTGCAGACCTACTTAGATTTCAGCATCTCTTAAGTTTTCCTTCTAGGGTTCCATCTCCACTTAGCAATTTTTATCAACTTTACCAAAGATACAAGTTCTATTCTTCACTCCTTTCTCTTATCTAAACTCCAATCACATACCCCTACGTGTGTGTAAATATCACCCCTACACTTGAAAATTCAAATCAAGCAGTCATACTCTTGTCCGTTGTCCAAAGCACTTATTTATTGGTGAATTTTTAATTAAATTTTGCTTACACATTCTTCATGCGACCGTTAATATTTCTTGAGGTACCAACAACCGATTACAAGATGCGTTTGCACTTTAAAACGTACTTCATAGTCTTGTAAAACCTAAAGCTTTTTAGCAGTGACTCCCAAACCAGTTGGTCTAAGGCACTAGGTGATGAAGCACCCTTTCTAAATATTTTTCTATTTTTTATCTTTAAGTAATCACAAAAACCAGTGTTCATTTTTTTTATTCACACTTGTATATTTTTTTTCATTTTTTTCGTACTAATGACCTTAGACAAGAGCTTTTCAAGGTCTCCTCTACTATTCCAAGTTTCAAGGTGCGTGATTGTGCAATTTGTAGGGTATATGTTTTCAGAATCTAGAATTAAACTAGAAATTATTTTTCAAACTTATACTCTAATAAAAATATCAATACTTTTCCTTTGTTTCGACTTAGCCCAAGAAGTGAACCCAAAATTTACCTATTTCTAAATAAACTATAAAGACATATACATTCTACCGTTAAACTTTAAGAAATGTTATTTTTAGGGTTTTTAATTTACTAAGTCTAAGATCTAGTTTTTCCTAACCAGTTGACCTATTTGTCAAACTTAAGTCAAATACAGCCAAAATTGAATCATTAATTTTTATAATTTTTCAAATTTTTCATATTTTTTATAAGTTTTCCTTTTTCTATTTTTTTTTTATTTTTCAAATTTTTCAAATTTTTATGATTTTCATATAAAGATGCAATGCAGAAATTAAATATGCAAAAGGAAAAGAAAAATATATACAAAAATGAAAATATGCAATGCAATGCAAAAGATAATTATATACACCACCATCTCCCCCAAACTTAAGCAAAGCAGTGCCCTCACTGTCCGGCCCCACGTCGCGCCCTTGAGCGTGAACGTGATCGCTCCTCTCTTGCCAATAGGGTTTGAATACCCCTCTCAACCTCCGTTAGTCGACGGTCATGCTCCCTAGCCGTCGCCCTAAACTCCTCCCTCAAAGCATCAATTCCCCTCACAGTTCTCCTCATTAAGCGCGCATGCCCTTGAGGGGTCATTTCGCCCTCGCTCGATGTCGAGCTAGAGTTAGGGGTGCGAGCGGGTACTGTCTCCGCCGGTTCGGTTCGCGACCATATATCAGTCAATCTAGAGTAGGACGAAGAAACGTTCTCAACAAGTGGTCGAACCGGAATCCCTCCTGTCATGTAAAACTCAAATTCCTCAACGGGAAGAAAATAACGGCAAAGCTGTGTGACAAGCATAGGACAGGGGTAGTTGGAGGCCCGTTTGCCCCCACCTATAGAATTAAGCAAGACTGTGCACATATCGAAATGTGGGTTCTTCATCATTAGTGTGTGCACCACATGTAAGGAGGGGGTGAAAAAAGTTGTGTTGTGAGAGCTGCCAAAAATGTTATTCTGTGCCCACCGGCACACAATCAAAACATTCGCGAAAAGGGTTCTTGCTTGGATACCCTTTCACGGCTCTCTCGAGCAATCGTTGCCCATCAAGGGCAAGTAGTCCTCAAATTGTAGGGGGAGGTCGTGTGCAGGTAAACGAGGTATAAGTGGGACATCGTGAATTAAATCCCTATCAATGTTTATTACGCGATCTCCCCAATTCAACTTTTTATATCCTAAGTCAGCTAGACATCTATCCTCCATGTATTCATATAAATGGGTAACTAAATCTGGTAGAGCAAATGCAGAGGGGTCGTTGTAGTATAGTGGTGAGTATTCCCGCCTCTCACGTGGGTGACCTGGGTTCGATCCCCGGCAACGGCGCCATTTGATTTAGAGAGATTTTATAGATCAAAAATATATTACCGCAATCAAGAACGGCGTCGCTTGGCAGCTAGCTGGTGAATACGGGTCGGTCCACAGGGATATTGTAAATCTCCTAAATGTTCTTACGAGCTAATTCCAAATGGTGTTGGGTCTTTTAATTAAATCTAAAAACTAAGTTGAGTTATACTAGGATTAGGAAACTTGTTAGGATTAGGTTTAGGTAAAATTTGGTAAATAAAGATCTATACCTCTTTTCAATGTCTTAAATTAGATATCATATTAGGAGTTATGGTAATTATTAATAGAAGGGATTAGGATGATTGGGAAGATGTTTCTTTCTCTAGATCCTTGTCCGTCCTTTATTAATACTCATCCTAACCTCCATGGAAAACTTACAGATCCGGTCTTTTAAACTACGGTATCACCGTTACCTCGTGAGTAGAGTGCCGTAGGGAGCGGAAGATGAAAGTATGCATGGAGTCCTAATTGTTCATAAGAGATTGGCAAAGAAAAGAGATGAGAGATCTTCATCTCTCAAACCCTTCCCTATTCCTAACCCTAACAAGAGAGGAAACTACTCGCTCATTGAGAGATCTACTAAAAACATAATTTTTATGTTGTTTTGATTTAAGAGATGAAACATCTACTGCAAGTTAATAAAAATTCTAAACTATATTAAACTAGAGCAAGAAAAGAAATTACCTAGGGCAGAAATTAAAACTAAAACTAAGACAGAAAAATAAACCTACTTACGATTGATGCTCTCCAAACCTCAAAGAAAACTAAATTTTTATTGATGTAAAGAGGCATGAACAAATACAATGAATCGAGTTTCTATTTATAGGACATAGAAAACCCTAGGTTTACAATTGCCGCACGTCTGCATTTGCAAAAATACCCCTAGAAATACTTTTCAGCGCCTCCTCCAAGTTATGGTAAAATTTTTACCAAGTACGGGCACTAGATTACCGCAGAATCGAGGCCGCAGCATGGGTTGGGATGCGTTTCCGTGGCCCAATGATGGAGTCATTTTCTGAAACTTTTTGTGCTGACTTTGGGCTTTTTGAGCTTCCTGATTCTTTGGTTCTTTTCTCCATTTGGATTCTAGGTCTTCTCCAGATTTTTCAGTGAATAGTTGTACGGGACTTTTAACCGTTCGCTTTGACATCTTGGATCATGCGTTGCCTTATACATTGTGAACTGTTCTTCGTGTAGGCTTGACTAAGATCCTTCTATTTGTTGGTCAAAATCCCTCTTTTGTGTCGTCTTTTGTCTTTTTCACTGTTTTTGCTCCAAGAACCTGTAACATGTACTATGTAGCAGACATGGGTCAAAAGCACCTGTTTATTTGTAAAATGTACAAGAATAGGGAATGTAATAATGCAATATTATGATATGAACAATACCCTAAATTACTACAAAACCATATTTCTTTAAAATGCAGTAACTAATCCATACAATTCTCGTCCTTACAACCCACTTTTGGGAAAATCCGATCGGGATGGTGTGGATTATCGTACGTCCTCGGATCTAGTAGGGCGGAATTCATACCTCCGTAAGGAGCATTCGGATTTCGATGGAATTATTATTACAATTTAAGAAAAACGAGATTTTTAGAAAATAATAAAATTACATTTTTATAAATAATTATATATGAAAAAATTATCAGGATACCTAATTTTAAGATATTTAATATTCCATGTTTCCAAAATCAAAAGAAAAGAATCCAAATATTATATGAAACTAACATCACAATTCAAAACAACTTCTATATTATAGTAAAATACCATGGATACTAGGTTTATATCAACTAGAAAATACTTCACTTTTAAAATTTACTTCTATAAAAATCCTAAAGACGATAATTAAATACTTGAGATATATTTTGAAATTATACCAAAACTATTTTTACATAAAAAAAACCCCTCAAGTTATTCTAAATTACACTAAGGACCCTAGTAAATATAGGTTTAAGCGGGACCAATTCTCTTGAGCCACAGGGAGCCAGAGAAAGTGGGTGCTTGCCTATTTAAGGTAGATAACTAAACCGGAGTTATCAATACGGTAATTGTCTTGGAAAAAGACACAAATCCTGCCGTTCATATGCGGCGCTTACCGATAACATCAAAACTAATTCAGGACCTCAATTTCTTTTCAATTTCTCTAACTCAGACTGAGTATCAATCTAATCAATCTGATTTGAATATGATTCAAGTATAAATCTACAATTCAATATGAATCCATCTTTTCAATCTATATCAATCTATATTGACCGAACCAAACCATGGATATATTCCATCTACATGTTCATCCATTATATCCGTTCTATTTACTGATATCATGCTTTCGGCAAGTCAACCATATACAATTTATAATACAAGACACCACAATATAATTCAACCAATACAAAAGATATCGCGGGGTTTATAAGGGGTAGATTGGTACAGAAGGTGTTAAAAGTGGCATGAAACTGTAACCATAATACACCTAACCTGAATATGTATTGTCGTTGTATCGTGGCTGAACGGTTCCTTGTGCTCCGTATACCTTAGTCTCCGGAATAGTGGGACTCCTCTCGTATACACTGGTATTTTCTGTACCAAGTTACAAACAACATCGTTAACAATATAATAAAACATTTAATAATTGTACTCTCCTTCTGTCTATTCTTCTCCTTCTTTCTTTGGGACTTACCGAGCGATTGTTCGCTGACGACATTCCGTTTCTTCTTTCTTTGGAATGTTGTCAGGTGGATCGGACCCACTAGAAATCGAGCCCAGCACCGAAGACCTCAGAGCTGTTTGAAGAAGCCTCAGAGCTGTAGACACTTGTACTTACTTTTCATTTCAGCTATGCCACTGTTTAGGTATTGCTTTATATTTATATATTTACATTCCAGTTGTACCTGTATAAGAATGTGTAATCAATAAAAAGTTGTTGTTTAATTATATATTTTGTCATTTCATGTGTACATTTTACTTTATATTGCTTAGATACGCTTAGCATATTTACTTCTGAGTAAATACGTAGCGGGCCTCGCCTCGCCCCTTTTTGCCCATACACTGGGAAGCGTGGCGTGACAACTTTTGTTGGCGGCCCATGCAGGTCAGTTCTGTATGGACATGCAGGTCAATTCTGCATGAAGTCCTAAGGAATATAACACAAGAAACAGCAACTGAAAACATTCTTTACAATTTCATATTCCTTGAAATCTTACCGTTTGATATTCATTGAATCTATCCTAACCCTATTTCTTCATTCAAGATTATAGATTCCCCGAACAACACCAGCATTAATGTCAATAACACACCTCCACCTCTACCGTTTACACCTGTCGTAGCTGCTCCGATCAATGAGTAGACGGTACTGCTTGAGACAATCTGTAGGCTCCTGGAAGGACAGCAGCAATAGACTACTATTCTGATGAATCGACCAGAAGCAGAAGCCCCAGGGGTAAAGCAATTCCGAGATTTACACCCTAAGCAATTTTCCGGAAAAGAGAGCCTTTTGGTAGTTGTGGAATAGGCTCAGAGTATTGAGGATGACCTGGCAGCAGCACAAGTGCCAGAGGTCGCTTGGGTACGAATTGTGAAGCTGCAGCTCACAGATAACGCCCGAGTCTGCCGGAAAACGAAAGAAAGCTGTCTCACCCAACCGATCGAATATAAAACTTTTCACGATATGTTCTACGCGAAGTACTTCCCCGAGACTGCCAGATTCGATATGGAACATCAGTTCATCCACTTACAACAGGGTTCAATATGGACCAAATCCATGGATGAGTACGATACTGAGTTTACCATGCTCAGTCGGTAAGATATGTCTCTCTATTTCGATTTTCAAATATCACATACTACACAGCTAATACTATACCTTAACAGATTCACAGCACACTTGATACTGACGGGATAAGATCAGAGCTCGACGATTTCAACAAGGATTAGATCCTGAGATCCAAGCTGCGTTAGCCACAGGGGATTTCCCGACCCACGAATTGGCTCTGAAAGCTGCCCGTCGATATAAGACAGTGGTAAAGATGAAGGGAAGACCTTAATCTTCCAGAGTAAAGCGCCCTGCCAACCAGATGGCAGGAGGAGCCTTTTCAAGGTCACCGTTTGTGCCCAGGAGACCGGGAGTACCGAACAACCGGCCTAGTCCTTCTTTTTCCATATACTGCAGAGGAGATGGACATCTAGCAAAGGACTGCCGGCGTGTGAATCACCTTTGCTTAGTCTACGCCTCAGCTACTCATGACATTGGATCTTGTCCTCGTCGACATAACCCAAATGCTGCACAATCACCTACCTCCAGCGGGCAGCTATTCAGGTACCAGCTCTACGGCTCGCTCTCCCTGCTCTACCTTGTCATGGACTGACTGCACCTCCTCCTCGTCAGTTCCATCAAGCTCAACGGAACCCACCTCAAGGATAGAGGAACGGACAGAGGAATGCTCATTTAACAAGGAGGAACGTGTCGGGGCGACATGCTTTCACAATGACTGTGGAAGAAGCTGAAGCCACCGGCCAACTTATCACTGGTAACACTTCCCTTTTCAAACTCTCATTCAGTCCATATACATATCCATATATCTTTTCATTATACCTAAAACATATCCCACATACTTTAGGTACAATCTTAGTAGCCTCACTTCCTGCACTCGCACTATTAGATACTGGAGCATCTTATTGTTTTATGTTGTAACGGTTCGTCCGAACTCATGCGATTCCAGTTACACCGCTCGTATCCAGCTGGAATGTCAGTTCAGGGAACGTCATTCTAACGAAAACAATGGGATACAACCTGTGTCTAGTGGTCATCTGCAGCAGAGAATTCTATGCTGACTTCAAGATACTGGACAGAACGAACTTTGATATGGTTCTGGGAATGGATTGGCTAGGAACCTTCTACGCTACTATCGACTGTCGTCAAAGGAGGGTAGTGTTCGAGATTCTAGACCATTCGGTCTTTTATTTCAAAAGTGGAGATCGTACCCTTGAGCCAGGCACTTACAAAGTGAAACCGAAGAAGGCAGTGATTGCTATGCATCAGGCGGAAGAAGACAAGCCAGAGGTAGTTCGAGAGTTTAATGTGTTAGTTATATGTATGCTCTAGAGGCCATTACTGTACATAGGATGTATATTGTAGTGGATGCTGGGACATATATAGGGAGGACTTTCTTGCTCGACATGATAGTATGCTATCTGGTTACCCTTTACCTTAACGTGTATGCTGATTGTCTCTCTGTTACATGTTGGTAAAGCCCTTAGGATCTGTACTTGACTACCTGGACTATGATGCGGATCATACTAGTGGGGACATGGTAGTCCATAAGTACATCCTTCAAAGTCCCTAGTCGTGGGTGTATCGAGACGGGGCATCGATATACCAGAGTAGACTAGCGTGTACCTTCTCGACCCATATAGATGGGCGATGGATGATCCCATATCCATCGGTGTTGACATCAGAGATGATATACGGGTGCTCAGTAGAGACTGGGTACACTGGACGGACTCGCCGAGAACTCCCAGATGGTATTATACCTCACGTCAGATGGCAGTTCTCTGGTGACACTGGTACAGAGTAGTCTGTTGACCCGAGATCGTCATAGAGTCTTGTGTGGTTCCCACTGTGCTTTGATTTCCATCTTACCACGTCCAAGAGGGCGTGCAAAACGGTGGTTTTTGGGTACAGTCCCGAGTCACATGGAGGCAATGAGCGATAGGGAGGGGATTCGTCTCTCCCGGTATAGGGAGTTGATGTTGCGCTGTGTTCGATTGGCTATAACAGGAAATCCCTGGCCAGGGTTGCTGAGATTTACTGGTAAGTGTTACCAGTAGTTTCTCAAACAGTTATAGATCTCATATCGACACGACTTATCGAGCTATTAGGGTCTGACTTTCACCACCCCTAGGAGAGATATGCGACATATCAGACGATCAGACCGGACTGTACGGTAGTGTTACTGGTTGGATTCACTGGAGTGTGAGCGGGCTTGATCGTCGATCTTCAGATCGCTCAATACCTGGGTGGCCGTTATGTTTAGCAGACCTCTTGCGGCTTGTGGGTGTTTGATATGATCATCGCCTGCTGCCGGCGTATTGACGAGTCTTTAGAGTCCTACACAGAGGTTTCCTGGCTCAAGCGAAACGAAATAGGAGCGCGTATGAGATATGTGCGGGACCGAGAATGATGCGTGTATGTGATACCGTATTTCATTCTCGCGATGTGACATTGATCGGTTATATGCGATATAGCCGGGTTATCGGATCAAGTGTTGATTCGATAAGTTGTTACTGATAATACCAGTCGGTTATGTGCGACATGACCGGATCGTTAAATCAAGAGTTGATTTAATGATTTAATGCATAATTATATATTTGATATATTACTTTGCATTAACTAGTATCGGTTCACTTTAAATGGATTTTCTCACTCGGGTGTGCGCATTGCATATGCGATATGATTTTTGTGCACTTGATTGTATCATGTTTGATGATACATATCTTTCATGTTAACTGTAATGAATTAAACCTAGGTTAAGTAAATGATTAGGGTTTTCTTTTATTCATTCATTTATCTTTTCATTTGCATTTAAAAGATAAATGAGAAAAGGAAAAGAAGTCAAAAATGGTGGCTAGTTTTGTTTTCAACATGAAGCTTCATGAAGCTTTCATTATGTCACCATTTTTGTCTCATCTCCTTAACCCTAACCATTCTTTAACCTTGGTCAATTCTCTACACTTAACTTAGGTTAATATTATGATAAGAATAAATTTATTATTCTTTTCATAATAAGATATCATTTTCTTCTTCTTCTTCCTAAAACTCAAGAAGAAAACCTAAGGTCCATCAATGGTGATTGATGCATATGAGTGAGAAATCCAATTCTAAAGTCTACCCACTTCCTATTTCTTCATCCTCTACCTCTTGCCAAGTAGTAGAGTGTGTTTCCTTCACAAGTTTTTAGGGCTTGGTGAAGGTAGAGCTTGATCTATCGATGCCTCGACGTAGATCATCTTCGGCATGGATATCGACGACCTAGCTCGCCATTTCTCCGACGAAGCCGACACTAGAGCCCGGATTCTTTTTGGACAGCGGAGACGACTTCGTTGCGGAGCTATGGAGGTGGAGCACCGGATCTACAAAGGTTGTATTTCCGTATCTCATATTTAAGTGTTAACTAGTTAGCTTTTTCGCCTAGTTTTCTAGCAAACGATCCGTAGTCGGGTCTCTCGGCACCTAGATTTTTTGAAAATGGCATGTTCGATGCCTTGTGAGACCTCACTAGGGTGCCTAGGAACCCTACAGTAGTATCAGAGCCTAGCTAGAGCCTTAGGCGAAGTCCAGACGAAGTTTGAAACCCGGACGAACCCGAAACCCGATCACAAATGTGCTCTCTGTATTTTTTCTAAAAACAGGGATTTTTCAGTATTAAAAATATGTAGAAATATCAGCAGGAAAATATAAGAGTAACTGTGCAATTCGTAACCCTAATTCTATTAAATCGCTGCGGTTCCGCGGCACGAGCATGGCTCGTGCGGCGGAACCGCGGCCAGTTTGTCATTTTGTGAAGTGATGTTTGCACAGTAACTCCTATTTAACAGTGCTGGTTTTCCTGGGTATTTTTAATATTTTTTCAAGAGTTGAATTTTTCTGAGTTGTTTTGGGGATTCGAATGTTCGATCGGATTATCAAATTTTGTCTGTGTGGCTTTCCGGATAAATTTTAGAATATGTTAAAAAGTTCGACCGGATATAAATACCCAATTTTTCCCCTGTCGGGAAATTTCCAAGTGTTGGATTTTTCCGTAGTTTAACGACGTTCTAAGTAGTGCAAGTAACGCGATGGACCCTCTAGAAGACAACAAACCTTAACTCGATTATGTGACCGTCTTGAACTGCCCTTTGAACCTTCGGGTTTGGGGCAGTACGGCGTGCCACATGTGAGGCGTTGGCTTGACCCTTCTACGGCTGGACCGTTGGTACTGAGGCACGAACGGGATGTTGTTAGACTTGTTTCATGTGTTGATATGTATCCGAAAAACTTGGGTGTTCGAATGTTCAATCGGAAAGTTTAACATTTTCTAATTATCTGGAATGGGATACAATAATTGGAATTCACAAATAGTTATGAGATAACTAAATGAATGTTATAAACGTAGCAATTTAGTCTCACATGATCGGTTGCCACGGAATTTTGATGTGATCAAAAGTCCGTCGCAATCACGTAGCGTACGCGGATACTCACCGGGTAAACTTAATAGACAGCCTCACCCCATAGCCCCGACCAAGTGACTGTAGGAGAACCCCGTCGCCAAAAGCATCCGTTCGGGTGCTCCCGGCAGCGGTGTTCCGCCTTGGTGCACTTCGTCGACGGTATCGGGGGTGCGGCCGTCTACTGAAGTTTGCGACGAGCATTCGATCAGGATGTCGGGAATCTTGTTGAATTACCCGACTTGATATTGAAAAGTGTTTTCGATTTTGAGACTAAAATGCGGGGTTTATAATTGTTAGGCATGTGATGTCTAAGTAATTCATTTGGTCAGGCATGCGATGTCTGAGGTGGTTGCGGATTCCGACTGTTGTAGTTTTACACTTTCTTTTCTGTGACCGTAAGTGTAATATGTGATATCGCCGGTTTCGTTGCTATATGTCAACGACAATTGGGATGCGCATATTTACTTACGTTGATGACATGTGATGTTATGTGTTGCTGGATATGTTATATTGGATCGTCGTGTTTGAATAGCTGGGGGGGGTTTTATGTGAGATGAGTGTTTTTCATTTTCATTCATGTAAAAACCTGTATGTAATATTCTTTTATTGGGACGCTTCCAGGTTGCGGAAGTAGTCACCGTTTGTATATTATTTACTTTTCCGCACTAGGATAGACCCAAGGAGGGGAGCACAGGTAACCGGGTTCTGGAGTCCAGTGGGAGACCAACTCGAGGAGTCGAGTCCGGGTCTCCTAACTCCAGAATTGGTAGGGTTGCTTGCCGCTCTCGTAGGGGTCTAGGGGTGTGGGTTTGGCTATTCATCACGACCGTGGAATCCGTGTTTTATACTGGCTCGTATTGAAAACACGGACGTCCTAGTATATCCAATATTTCATATGATTATTCTGCTGCGATATCTGTGTTGTGACTCTGTGATGGATATAGTATATAGTATATATGATATATTATATAGACGTTACTTATGTTTTACACCCGCGCTAACCCTGCCCTGCTCTGTCGTTAGTTACCTAACCTAACGGTGCACGAGGGGACATCGAGGCGAATGCGGATGGCATAAGTGTACGTCGTATCTATCTGTGATGTTTAGGTATTTAAATGATGGGAATTCATTAATGAGATTAATGAAATAAAAGAAACCTAAGATGTTGTAGAATCGAATTTCAAAATAAAACAGGTAGCTACAGTTTTTGCTTTGCACAGCGGTATATGTGATATATCCTGCACCTTATTCGATAAGGAAAGGACCGAGATCCCTTCACCGGGAGTGACTCCTTTAGCAATAACTGGCAGATGCTACACACTCGGTTTGTCTTTTGATTGCTTTTAAGTGTTTTTGCTTTGCACAGCGATATATGTGATATATCCAGCACCTCATTCGACGAGGAAAGGACCGACGATCCCTTCACCGGGAGTGACTCCTTTAGCAAAACTAGAAAAGCCTCAAAAGCACTCCATTTTAAAATCATTCGATCCTACAACGATATCAAGTTCATTACGCAATAGGTTTTCATAAAAACCTGTCGTAGCCCTCCGTCATTTCAGATAAGTAGTAGTTAGTATTCGTGCTGCGTTTGTTGGCCTTTGTCAAGGCGCAGTGTGCGGTAGCTAACTGGTGCTTATCTGCTTATGCATATGATGCAGATTGAGTTAGGGTAGTCGTGCGACCTTGTTGGCCTTTGTCAAGGGCCGTGCCGGTGGGTTTAATTCAATCAGGAAATGACGGGTTGAACTTGACTAGCATCCTATGGTTTGTTGGCTTTTGTCAAGGTCATAGGAGGTTGGGGGCAAAACATTATCGGGAATTTCAAGTGTTGAAATTTGCAATGAGATTGCATACCTTCTATGAGATAGTTGGATCCCGATACCCGCTGCGAGTAAGAGTTACTCCTGGGAGAGTTTTATACATTACAATTAGCCGATCAAGTAGATGTCTAGAAAGGTGTCAACGAGGTTATGCCTCTGGGAAAACGAGATTTACATTAATTAGGTTCGTGCGAAAGCACGGGGGACCTCCCTCAAAGTACCGACACTGGCCTGGCTGAAAGATTGGCGAACTTGTAGTGTGTAATTAATCCCGGCTAGTCTTTTCTTTTAGGGTTTGAAGGAAGATTTGATAAAAAGCAGTGGGAGCCATCCTGATTAGATAAAATAATAACCAATCTATTCTTGCAAGAGCGCACGCTGAGTGTTTTCTTCTCTCTCTCTCCTGGTAGCGACCATATCACGCCTTAATCAAGATAATAATACGGATTATTGACCGAACCCGCTTGTTATACTGAGCTGGGGAACGTTGGTCCCGCTCCACCTTATAATTGTTATAAGACAGAGCAGGAAATTGGGGATTACCAGAATTCCCGTGTCGCCCAAACGAAGAGAGTGCATGCTGATGCATCATCTTCGAGTGTGTTCATTACAAAGAACTCTTTCTCCGTATCCTCTACGTCCTGGGTATGTGATACCAGATCAGGATCCCAGATATGTAATCTGTTGCATAGGGCTACAGAAAGGTAGAGAACTGAGAACGGGTGATAAGTTTCATGAGGCAGAAAACGGGGCAAGAGTTGCAGCCAAGTCTGTCGGTCACTGTCACCCTGTATTACAAATACATTGATTCTGAACGAATGTTATTAGATACCGAACCTGATATACAAAATCATATCACTCTCTTTATTAGTAAAGAAATGATAAAATTTTGTATTGATGGATAATGTTTTGAACATTTCCTATATCAAAAGTTGATCGGTTCAGGCACGTTATCTAAAAGCATTGATATTCTAAATCAAACTACAGTTCTTAGTATACGGATCACACACAAGAGGAAGAGTTCAGAAATGAACGAATTCTTCTTGAGGCATTGTAGACTAGGTCAGATCAATGTGACCCGACTAGCTAGAGTTACATATAGATGCATATTTAAATCAGTTTGAATTTACATCTTGTGAAACTCGCCAGTCATGTCACAAAGATAAGATGACCATGGCTCCGTTTACTGGAAACAGAGAAAGAGTTAATGAACTCTTGGGACTGATACATGATGATGTATGTAAGGTCTCCTGTCTACACATGCCAGGAATGGTTCTTTTTACTTCATTACGTTCTCTGATGATCTTTCGAGTTTCAGACCTATGTTCCTGTTGAAACACAAGTCCGAACCTTTTGAGATATTCACAGAATATAAGTTAGAAGTAGAGAACCAAAATACGGGTATAAGTATTATGTCCTTTGATGTGATCAAGGAGGAGAATACTTGAGCACGGAAATCCTGGACTATTCTAAAGGAGAATGAGATTCTCTCTCAGCATTACTCCTTCGTATACACCATAGCATGATGGTATATCGGGGTGGAGCAATCACACCCTATATGATAAGGTGTGCTCTATGATGAGTATTACCGAGTTACCTATTTCCTTTTAGGGGTTATGCACTTGAGAAGCTACATACCTATTGAATAGGTTCGAATCAAATCAGTTGCCTACCACTCCATATGAGATATGGAAAGGGAAGAGCCCATGTCTTAAGCTAGTTAAGATTTGGGGTTGTCCGGCCTATGTTTAAAAGCAAAATCCGGACAAACTCGAGGCAAGGTTAGTTATGTAGAACTGGAAAGGTTCCAGCTATGCAAACTACAGAAGATGATTTGATAGAACCAAAGGATTCAATAGTTACCAACGAACCTCGGCCTCTCCGCCGATCTAGTAGGGTTCCTCACCCACCTGAGAGATACTTCGGTTTCTCTATGACAGTGGGAGAGAGGATTGCATCATGAGATGATGACCCAACTAGTTTCGAGCTGGCCATCAGGAGTGAGACTCTGTAAGAATGGCTGGATGTTTAGTGATCTGAGATGGAATCCTTATACACCAGCAAAGTATGGACTTTAGCTGCTATATCTGAAGGGTTAAATCCCCATCAGGAGCAAGTATATCTTCAGAAGATTACTTGGTGTAGATGGAAAAGTTGAGACTTTCAAAGCTAGACTTGTTAAAAGTTTGCATCATTGGCCAGGTGTGGATAATGATGAAACCTTTTCAAGTATCTATGCTTAAGTCCATCCAGATCCTACTTACCACGGCTACATACCATGACTACGATATCTGGTGGTTGGGTGTCATGACTGCTTTTCTAAATGATATTTTGGAAGAGAGCGTCTATAAGTACACAGCCAGAGGGCTTCGTAGACAGTGGGAGCAGCGGAAACGTGTGCAAGATGCTTTATAGGATAAAGCAAGCATCGCGGAGTTGGAACATCCGTTTTGATGGATTAGTCAAAGAGTTTGACATCATCAAAATGGTAGATGAACCTTGTATAAACAAAAAGCTAGTAGGGAGTATGGTGGTGATCCTCGTAAAGTACGTGGATGACATACTCTTTATAGGGAAGGAGTTTCCTATGCTACGCTCGGTCAATCTACGTTTATCACAATGATTCTCCATATAGGATCATAATGATACCTACTAACTCCTGGATTTTGGATCTATGAGATAGATCTAAATGGATGTTAGGACTCTCACTAGTTGTAGTGAGACGGTATCAACCGATCCTGGGGAGAATCACTGGAATGGTTCCAGGGTGATAATGACGACTGAGTGTCAGTCACAGGCATTGTCTTTACCCTCAGTAAAGGGTCAGTATGTTGGAAGAGTTCCAAGCTAGATACCGTGACATACTAGACGATAAAGGCTGGATATATCGCTACTTAAGATGCTACCAAAGAGGCTGTTTGGGTGTATATTGGTTCATGAGATGAACTATGTTCCTCCCATTGTGGGATAATGGAGTTGTGGCTTATGCCAAGGAACGCCGGTCCCATCAGTGATCCAGACATATTCTAAGGCAGTATCACTTGATCATGGAGATGGATGATCTCCAGGGTGATCGAGGTTTGGAGAGTAGATCAAGAGGACAACACAGCGGATCCACTCACAAAGGCCTGTTCCCAGAGGGAGACTTTTATGGGATGGTTGAGTATGAGATACTGCAACCACTGCTACAGATGGCCCTAGTGCAAGTGAGAGATTGTTAGTTATATGTATACCCTAGAGGCCATTACTGTACATAGGATGTATATTGTAGTGGATGTTGGGACATATATAGGGAGGACTTTCTTGCTCGACATGATAGTATGCTATCTGGTTACCCTTTACCTTAACGTGTATGCTGATTGTCTCTCTGTTACATGTTGGTAAAGCCCTTAGGATCTGTACTTGACTACCTGGACTATGATGCGGATCATACTAATGGGGACATGGTAGTCCATAAGTACATCCTTCAAAGTCCCTAGTCGTGGGTGTATCGAGATGGGGCATCGATATACCAGAGTAGACTAGCGTGTACCTTCTCGACCCATATAGATGGGCGATGGATGATCCCATATCCATCAGTGTTTGACATCAGAGATGATATACGGGTGCTCAGTAGAGACTGGGTACACTGGACGGACTCGCTGAGAACTCCCAGATGGTATTATACCTCACGTCAGATGGCAGTTCTCTGGTGACACTGGTACAGAGTAGTCTGTTGACCCGAGATCGTCATAGAGTCTTGTGTGGTTCCCACTGTGCTTTGATTTCCATCTTACCACGTCCAAGAGGGCGTGCAAAACGGTGGTTTTTGGGTACAGTCCCGAGTCACATGGAGGCAATGAGCGATAGGGAGGGGATTCGTCTCTCCCGGTATAGGGAGTTGATGTTGCGCTGTGTTCGATTGGCTATAACAGGAAATCCCTGGCCAGGGTTGCTGAGATTTACTGGTAAGTGTTACCAGTAGTTTCTCGAACAGTTATAGACCTCATATCGACACGACTTATCGAGCTATTAGGGTCTGACGTTTACCACCCCTACGCGAGATATGCGACATATCAGACGATCAGACCGGACTGTACGGTAGTGTTACTGGTTGGATTCACTGGAGTGTGAGCGGGCTTGCTCGTCGATCTTCAGATCGCTCAATACCCGGGTGGCCGTTACGTTTAGCAGACCGCTTGCGGCTTGTGGGTGTTTGATATGATCATCGCCTGCTGCCGGCGTATTGACGAGTCTTTAGAGTCCTATACAGAGGTTTCCTGGCTCAAGCGAAACGAAATAGGAGCGCGTATGAGATATGTGCGGGACCGAGAATGATGCGTGTATGTGATACCGTATTTCATTCTCGCGATGTGACATTGATCGGTTATATGCGATATAGCCGGGTTATCGGATCAAGTGTTGATTTGATAAGTTGTTACTGATAATACCAGTCGGTTATGTGCGACATGACCGGATCGTTAAATCAAGAGTTGATTTAATGATTTAATGCATAATTATATATTTGATATATTACTTTGCATTAACTAGTATCGGTTCACTTTACATGGATTTTCTCACTCGGGTGTGCGCATTGCATATGCGATATGATTTTTGTGCACTTGATTGTATCATGTTTGATGATACATATCTTTCATGTTAAGTGTAATGAATTAAACCTAGGTTAAGTAAATGATTAGGGTTTTCTTTTATTCATTCATTTATCTTTTCATTTGCATTTAAAAGATAAATGAGAAAAGGAAAAGAAGTCAAAAATGGTGGCTAGTTTTGTTTTCAACATGAAGCTTCATGAAGCTTTCATTATGTCACCATTTTTGTCTCATCTCCTTAACCCTAACCATTCTTTAACCTTGGTCAATTCTCTATACTTAACTTAGGTTAATATTATGATAAGAATAAATTTATTATTCTTTTCATAATAAGATATCATATCATTTTCTTCTTCTTCTTCCTAAAACTCAAGAAGAAAACCTAAGGTCCATCAATGGTGATTGTTGCATATGAGTGAGAAATCCAATTCTAAAGTCTACCCACTTCCTATTTCTTCATCCTCTACCTCTTGCCAAGTAGTAGAGTGTGTTTCCTTCACAAGTTTTTAGGGCTTGGTGAAGGTAGAGCTTGATCTATCGATGCCTCGACGTAGATCATCTTCGGCATGGACATCGACGACCTAGCTCGCCATTTCTCCGACGAAGCCGACACTAGAGCCCGGATTATTTTTGGACAGCGGAGACGACTTTGTTGCGGAGCTATGGAGGTGGAGCACCGGATCTACAAAGGTTGTATTTCCGTATCTCATAGTTAAGTGTTAACTAGTTAGCTTTTTCGCCTAGTTTTCTAGCAAACGATCCGTAGTCGGGTCTCTCGGCACCTAGATTTTTTGAAAATGGCATGTTCGATGCCTTGTGAGACCTCACTAGGGTGCCTAGGAACCCTACATAATGATGTATTTCCTGAAGACATATCAGGTTTGTCTCCCGATCGAGCTCTTGAATTCAGCATTGATTTAGTACCTGAACCACAACCGGTGATCAAAGCACCTTATCGCCTAAGTCCAGAAGGTTTGAAAGAGTTCCGAACTCAGTTGGATGAGTTATTGAAGAAAAGATAGATTCGTCCCATTACTTTAAGTTTGGGATCTCCAGTTTTTCTCGTGAAGAAGAAGGAAGGTTCATACCGAATGTGCATTGATTATAGAGTCTTGAATAAAGTAACGATAAAGAACAAATATCCACTACCGCGCATCGATGATTTATTCGATCGGCTAAGTGGATCTTGTATTTTCTCTAAATTAGATATTCATTCGAGTTATTATCAGGTGAAGGTCAAGGAAGCTGATATTCATAAAACAGCCTTCAGAACTCGTTATGGACATTACGAATATCTCGTGATGCCATTTGGAGTGACCAACGCACCAGCAATATTCATGAACCTGATGAATCAAGTTTTCCGAGAGTACCTAGACAGGTTTGTTGTCATCTTCATCGACGACATCCTGGTGTATTCAAAAAGTCAAAAAGAGCACGCCGAACACTTGAGAATTGTCCTGGAGACTTTGCGACAGTATCAGCTCTATGCCAAATACAACAAGTGTGAGTTTTAGCTAGATCAAGTCGGATTTCTCGGACATATTGTATCAGGCAAAGAATCTTTATAGATCCAGCAAAGGTATCAGCAGTAAGCGAATAGCCGACACCGAAGTCGGTGAATGACATTAGAAACTTCTTAGGTTTAGTAGGATATTACAGAAAATTCATTGAAGGCTTTCCGAAAATTGCAACACCCCTGACCAAGCTCACACGTAAAGATGAAGAATTTGTGTGGTCAAAAACATGCGAACAAGTTTTCTTAGAACTTAAGTCAAAATTGACATCAGCGCCTCTTCTCGTAATATTGGACCAATCTGGAGGTTTCGTAGTGCATTGCGATGCATCCGATAAAGGATTAGGATGTGTTCTACATCAGCACGGTAAAGTTGTTGCTTATGCATCAAGACAGCTGAAAATTCATGAGCGCAACTATCCAACGCATGATCTGGAGTTGACAGCCGTTATCTTTGCTCTTAAAATTTGGTGCCATTATCTTCTTGGGGAATGGATAGATATATACATAGACCATAAAAGTCTGAAGTATGTGTTTAGACAGAAAGAGTTGCATATGGGGCAGAGAAGATGGTTAGAACTTATGGCGGATATCGACATCAACCTACAATATCCTCCAGGGAAGGTGAATGTAGTACCTAATGCCCTCAGTCGCCAACCATTAGCATTGAATCTCACCTCTCAGTGGAAGTTTCAACAGGACTTACATCAAATGGAGATTGAAGTAGTCATTCCAGGTAACGCTTCAAGTTTGATAAACTTACAGGTTCAATCTACCATTGTCAATCAAATCAAAGCAGCTCAAGCAACTGATGATAAGTTGTAAAAGATCAGAGAACAAGTAGAAAGTGGACTTAGAACAGACTTCATCATCCAGGAAGACAGATCTTTGAGATACGGCAGCAGGTTGTGTGTACCAAAAGGTTCTGTGTAGGAAGAGTTAATGAAAGAAGCTCATAGCTTTCCGTACTCAGTATATCCTGGAAGTACAAAGATGTACAAAGATCTACGTCAAAATTATTGGTGGCATGGAATGAAGCGTGAAGTAGTCAGAAGTGTCGCTAAATGCTTGGTGTGTCAGCAAGTAAAGGTTAAATATCACAGGACCGCTGGATTACTTCAACTGTTACCTATCCCAGAATGGAAGTGGCAACACATCACCATGGACTTCATGACTGTGCTTCCTAATAGCACGAAAGGTAACGATGCAATATGGGTTATTGTGGATCAACTCACAAAATCGACTCACTCCATCCCATTTCGAGTTGGCCAATCTACTAAGAAACTAGAAAAGAAGTACATGAAGGAAATCGTGAGATTATATGGAGTACCGGTTTGCATTGTCTCCGATCATGACACTAGATTCCGATCGTAGTTTTCGCACAGTCTGCAAGCTAGATTGGGAATAAGTCTGAACTTTAGCACAGCTTAACATCCACAAACAGATGGACAATCTGAGTGAACTATTCAGATCCTTTAAGACATGCTAAGAGCGTGTATGTTAGATTTCGGAGGATCATGGAAAGATCACATATATCTTGTGGAGTTCTCATACAACAACAGCTACCAAGGAAGAATTGGAATGGAACCTTTGCAGAGCTCTATGGAAGGAAGTGTCGATCGCCATTAAGTTGGGACGCCATCGGAGATAGAGAACTCCTTGGACCTGAGCTGATAGTGGCAACTGTAGATGTGGTCCGCACCATTAAGGAAAGAATGCGCATAGCCCAAGACTGACAGAAACACTGGGTTGATGCAAAGCGCCTTCAGTTGGAGTTCCAACTGGAAGATCATGTCTTTCTGAAGATTTCTCCAAACTGTAGAGTGATTCGTTTTGGAAGAAGGGGTAAATTAAGTCTGACATATATTGGAACGTTTGACATACTCGAACGAGTTGGAGAAGTGGCATACCATTTGGCACTTCCACCCTCATTGGAAGGAGTGCACAATGTGTTCCACATATCCCAACTCAGAAGGTATGTGAGTGACCCCAGTCACATTCTTGATCACTTCGAGCTCACTGTACAGACGGATCTATCTTGTAAGCAATAACCCTTTGAAATTCTGGACAAAAAGGTGAAGTCACTTCGGAACAAGGAAATAAATTTGGTTCGAGTGATGTGGAGGAAAGACATACCAGAAGAATCAAAGTGGGAAAGAGAATACGACATGCGTGCAAGATACCCTCACTTGTTTGTAAATTAGTTCTTAATAATTGTAAATTTTGAAGACGAAATTTTTGTAAGGAGGGTAGAATGTAACGACCCAAACATTTCTGTACAATTTTTTTTTCAAAATACAGAAAGGAATATCTAAGCCTGAGCACAAGTTATAAATTAAATTTTCTTTTGAACAGTAAGAAAGAGCTTATAGCTCATTGGTAAAACCTTGCATTGCTGATGTTAGTTATATATATGCTTTAGTTATATATATGCCCTAGAGGCTATTACTGTACATGGGATGTATATTGTAGTGGATGCTTGGACATATATAGGGAGGACTTTCTTGCTCGATATGATAGTATGCTATCTGGTTACACTTTATCTTAACATGTTGACTTGTATAAGTGATGATATCTTACTCTCACATGTTGATAAAGCCCTTAGAATGTGTATTTGACTACCAGGACTATGATGGAGATCATACTAGTGAGGCCAAGGATAGTCCACAAGTGCACCCTATAATTGTTCCTAGTCGTGGAAGTATCGAGACAGGGTATCGATACTCTAGAGTAGACTAGCGTATACGCTTCTCGACCCATATAATGAGCGATGGATGATCCCACATCTACTGGTGTTTGACATTAGAGAAGGTATACGGGTGCTCAGTGGAGACTGGGTACACTGAACAGACTCGCCGAGAACTCCTAAATGGTATTATACCTATCGTCAGTAGCAGTTCTCTGGTGACACCGGTACAAGTTAGTCTGTCGATCCAAGATCGTCATAGAGTCTCGTGTGATTCCCAATGTGCTTTGATTTCCACCATACTACGGTCAAGTGATCGTGCAAAAATATGGTTTTTGGGTACAGTCTCGAGTCACATGGAGGCAATGAGTGATAGGAGGGGATTCATCTCTCCCGGTATTGGGAGTTGATGTTGCGCTATGCTCGATTGGCCATAACATGAAATCTCTGGCCAGGGTTACTGAGATTTACTGGTAAGTATTATCAGTAGTTTCTCGAACCTTTATAGACCTTGCACCGGCATGACTTATCAGGCTATTGGGGTCTGACGTTTTACCACCCCCAGGCTGCTAATATGCGACATATCTGACGAAGAGACCGGACTGTACGGTAGTGTTACTGATTGGATTCGCAAGAGTATGAGCAGGCTTGCTTATTGATCTTCTGATCGCTCAATACCCGGGTGGCCGTTACGTTTAGCAGACCGCTTACGTCTTGTGGGTATTTGATATGATCATCACCTACTGCCGGTGTATTGACGAGTCTTTAGAGTCCTACACAGAGCTTTCCTGGTTCATGTGAAACGAGTAGGAGCACGTATGCGATATGTGCCGGAACAAGATTAATGCGTGTATGTGATACCACATTCTATTCTCGGGATATATGATATCGGTCGGTTATATGTGATATAGCCGGGTTATCAGATCAAGTATTGATTCGATAAGTTGGTGCATTTGATATTAGTCGGTTGTATGTGATATAGCCGGATTATTAAATCAAGTATTGATTTAATAATTTAATGTAAAATTATATATGTGTTATATTAATTTATATTAATTAATGTTAGCCCACTTAAAATTTCTTTTCTCACTTGTGTGCATATAGTATATATGTGATATATATTAATGTACATTATTTTGCGTCATACTTGATGCCACATGTGACATGGATGTATGAGACTTACACCATGCTTATAATAATGGAATGGTTTTATTTATTTAAAGTTAATCAAAATAAGTAAGAAATTAGTCACAAGCTTGAAAGCTTGGAGAAGCTTGTAGTATTTTTGACTTAGTCCACTAGTTTTGTTTTACTTGTAAATATTTATTAACCTAACCATTATTGTAACCCATGGTTTATTCTCTACATGAGTTAGTGTATGACACTAACTCACCCATAGTTGCTATTCTCACTTAATGAGTTTATTTTCTCATCTTCATTCTTCATCTTCTTCTTCATGAGAGAAAAAGCTTACTAGATTTTTCTAAGTGAGAAAATATTGTGAGAAAATAAAATATAAAAAGAGCACACTTTCTACTTCATCATCCTCTACTATTAGCCATTTAGTTTAGGGTGTTTGCTTCACCAATTCATATATTAGTGAAGAGATAACATGAGCTTGAGTCTTCTTGACGTAGATCATTTTCGGCCTCGAAGAAATTGAGCAAGGTTGTTCATTTCATCATGTGAAATCTTACTAGAGTCCGGGTGTTCACTACTTGAAGCGAAGGGATTACTACATGGAGCTTTAGAAGTGAAGGACCGGTCTACAAAGGTTGTATTCCTCATTCACTTTACTTGCAAAGTTGTTTGCATGATATTTGGTTTAAAACTCTAGTTAAAGATTCTAGGTTAGGGTTCTTCAGAACGGCAAAAATTTGAAAACGGTATGGACGATACCTCCCGAAACCTTACTGCCGATCTAGGGAACCCTACAGCTAAGACATAGCACACATGTGTTCAAATCCCCCAGCCATATATTATTTTTGTTGATTTTTCTTTTAAACTTTTAGAAGCCCAAAAGTTTGCACATGCACTGCACGTAAAATGAAAAGTCAGATTAATCAAACATATGTACTGAGATATATGGAACGACACCAACACATGGCCTGCATCATACCTTAGACCCTATGGTTGCATCCGTATATCGTGTTCACAACCTGTTTATTGAAACGGACTAGTTTGCATTGCTACGTGCATTTTACGTGCATCCATTCCTGGGGGTATGCATTTTTATTAACCAGATATCACATTATGATTTTAACTTATACGTATATTCTCCATATTTTAAAACTAAATTTTTAGACACAACCCGGGTATTTTTGTATAAGCCTTAAAACCCAAATTTATATATTATTATATTTTCAAACCAATTCTAAAGATCCCAACACCTCCCTCATTCCTTATTCTCACCTCCCTCATCTCATCACAACACTCTCTCTTTTATATATATATATAACTTTTTTTTTAAAATAATCTTTCAATCCACAACTCGCATGTTCTCTCTCTCTTTACAACCCACACTTTTTTCTTTTTCTCTTTTTTTTTCTTTACAACTCACACCCAACTCCTTCTTCCTCTTTATATATATATATATATATATATATATATATATATATATATATATATATAAATTATTATTATAAAAATCAAATCCTAATACTATTTAAACACCCTTACTCTTTTCTTCTTTCTCTCGTTCCTTCATTTTTCCATCTCGCCACACTCGCGAAACCACAACCCTCTCTATTCTGAAATTCATTATCAAAACTCTCTAAATTTTCTAAGTCAAAAAAGTTGTACAGATGGAGTTAGCAAGAAGCGAAGTTCCGACGACATTTCGAGGAGATTCTGGCAACGAAACGACGCCCCGAAGGTTCCGAGAGCTTTCTCCTTCATCCCTCTTTCTTAATAGCCAGTAATTCCTCATTCCCTCCTCCATCCCTATTCTAAAACTTCTCTTTTTCAAAACTCAACGGAAGCGGAGTTATTCCGACTTCTGATCTGTTTTTCTTTTAAAAAAAACTTCATTTTATAAAAATAATTAAATACCAAATTCACTCATAATTTTTAACAAACACAAATAAAAATATTAGAACAAGTTTCATCTCAAAATAATAATCATAGCAACTTCTATTTCACTTTTATATTAAAATACCTCCATGTTTACTTTCGACGTTGTTTATTCGTTCTAAACATATTACCTTTAGAAAACTCATGAGGTAATAACCTATCTCCTCACAACACGCATTCATGATATAGCACGATATTACTCTTAGATAATATTTGTGGGAAATTTACATGTTACATTAAAAAACCCTAAATTACATAAAACCGTATTTCTTTAAAATATAGTAACAATTACATACAATTCTCGTCCTTACAACCCACTTTTGGGAAAATCTAATCGGGATGGTAAGGATTATTGCACGTCTTCGGATCTAGTAGGGCGGAATTTAGACCTCCGTAAGGAGCATTCGGATTTCGATGGAATTATTATTACAATTTAAGAAAAATGAAATTTCTAGAAAATAATAAAATTATATTTTTATAAATAATTGTATATGTAAAAAATTATCAAGATACATAATTTTAAGATATAAAATATTCCATGTTTCAAAATAAAAAGAAAAGAATCCAAATATTACATGAAACTACTATCACGATTCAAAACAACTTCTATATTACAGTAAAATACCATGGATAAATAACACTAGGTTTATATCAACTAGAAAATAGTTCACTTTTAAAATTTACATCTATCAAAACCCTAAAGACGATAATTAAATACTTGATATATATTTTGAAATTATACCAAAACTATTTTTACATAAAACACCCTCAAGTTATTCTAAATTACAATAAGGACCGTAGTATATATAGGTTTAAGTGGGACCAATTCTCTTGAGCCCCAGGGAGCCAGAGAAAGTGGGTGGTTGCCTATTTAAGATAGATAACTAAACCAGAGTTATCAATACGGTAATTGTCTTGGAAAAATACACAAATCCTGCCGTCCATATGCAGCGATTACCGATAACATCAAAACTAATTCAGGACCTCAATTTCTTTTCAATTTCTCTAACTCAGACTGAGTATCAATCTAATCAATCTGATTTGAATATGATTCAAGTATAAATCTATAATTCAATATGAATCCGTCTATTCAATCTATATCAATCTGTATTGACCGAACCGAACCACGGATATATTCCATCTACATGTTCATCTATTATATTTGTTCTATTTACTGATATCATAGTTTCGGTAAGTCATCCATATACAATTTATAATACAAGACAACACAATACAATCCAACCAATACAAAAAACATCGTGGGGTTTATAAGGGGTAGATTGGTACGGAATGTGTTGGCACCAGACTGTAACCATAATACACCTAACCTGAATATTCATTTCCATTGTACCGTGAATGAACGGTTTCTTGTGCTCCGTATACCTTAGTCTCCGGAATAGTGGGACTCTTTTTGTATACACTGGCATTTTCTGTACCAAGCAATAAACAACAGTGTTAACAATATAATAAAACATTAAATAATTGTACTCTCCTTCTGTCTATTCTTCTCCTTCTTTCTTTGGGACTTACCGAGCGATTGTTCGCTGACGATATTCCGTTTCTTTTTTCTTTGGAATGTTGTCAGGTAGATTGGACCCATTAGAAATCAAGCCCAGCACCGAAGACTTGGAGCAGTTTGAAGAAGCCTCGGAGCTGTAGACACTTGTACTTACTTTTCATTTCAGTTATGCCATTGTTTAGACACTACTTTCTATTTCTGTATTTACATTCCAGTTGTACCTGTACAAGAATATGTAATCAATAAAAAGTTGTTGTTTAATTATATCTTTTGTCATTTCTTGTGTACATTTTACTTTATATTGTTTAGATACGTTTAGCGTGTTTACTTCTGAATAAATACGTAGCGGTCCTTGCGCGCCCCCTTTCCCGTACACTGGGAAGCGGGGCGTAGCAGATTCATCGGCATGGAAGGATTTCGAGAGGAGGCATAAAATATTTAGTAGTGATCCTCTCAATGTTAGGCTCGGACTCGCTAGTGATGACTTCTACCCATTCAACTATATGGAAGCCACAACACATGGCTTGTTGTAATGATAGTTTATAATCTGTCTTCTTGGTTGGTTATGGATCAATCCTACCTTATGATGCCTCTTCTTATTGACGGACCAAACTCACTAGGAAACAATATCGACGTCTATGTCCGTCCTCTGATCGATAAGTTAAAATCTTTATTCATTGATGGTGTAGAGACTTACGATGTAAACACAGATACAACATTCATACTGCGTGCGACTTTAATATGGACAATTAATAACTTTTTTGCTTATAGAATGCTATCAGGTTGGTCCGTACATGGTCACAAAGTATGCCCTTATTGTCATCAATATACAACATCAAAAATCTTGAATTTTAGCACGAAATTTTGTTATTTAGGTCCTCGGCGTTTCCTGCCACTAGACCATCCCTACAGGTTAGACGCTGCTCACTTTGATAGTCATCAGGAGCTTCTTGGGCCTCCAGCCTCATTAACGTGACTGCTCAGTGGGATGGGTACAATAATTTGACCTTCGGGATAGATCCGGCAAAACATGTCAAACCACCATACTGGAACAAATTAAGCATTTTCTACGAGCTTCTATACTGATCAACAAATTTAGTGCGTCATTATTTGGACGGTATGCACATAGAGAAGGGAGTATCCGAGCACGTACTCAACTTGCTTCTTTGTAAAGACAGATACAACCTTCGTGCTCAGATGGATCTTCAGGACTTGAAAATTAGAAGTGAATTGCATCCTAAACCGATAGCGAGTAAATCAGGCAAGTTTGTACTTCCCAATGCCGCGTATCATATGTCATAACCGGAGAAGAAAAGTTTCCTACAGGTGTTGCCAGATTTGAAAGTTCCCACAGGTTTTTCAGAATCATTTAGCAAAAAAATAAAAATTGTGAAAAGCGAGATCGATGGGCTGAAAATTCATGATCACCATGTTATTATGGAACTCCTTCTCCCATTATCCCGTAGGACCTCCCTTCCCAAATCGGTTTGTCTAGTAATCAATGACCTTTGTTGCTTTTTAAGAGAATTGTGCACTAAAATCTTGGATGTTATGACGCTGGAGAATCTAGAATATTCTATTTCATTGATACTTTGTAAGCTTGAGCGTATTTTCCCACCATCATTCTTCGATATCATAATACACCTGACAGTTCATCTTGCAACTGAGGCTAAGTTAGCCGGATCGGTACAGTATTGATGGATGTATCCCGTCGAAAGGTACGTGGAATTTTTCGTTTCACGAAATTTATAAAATTATTGTTGTCTTATATGCCCGTATTTATTTATTTAACATTTTTTTTAGGTACCTCTGCACTCTAAAAAAGTATATACGCAATAGAAATCGACCAGAGGGTTCTACCATGCAAGGTTATCTTCTAGATGAAGCAACCACATTTTGTTCCCGCTATCTGGACGAGAACATTGAGACGAAACGTAACCGGTCTCGGAGAATTCAGGACTGGCCATATGGTAAAACTGATTATAAAAGAGTAGACAATATGTTTATCAACAAGATATATCGGTTTATCCTCCTTAATAGCGTATGTCTTGAAAAATTAAAGAGTAAGTTTTTTTTGGATTAATTGTTAAATTTGTGTTTGTGTATGCATGAAATGATATAATATCAATGTTATAATTTATTGTTGAGAACAAAAATTATTTTAATGATGTACATGAGGGGCATGCTGATTGGAATGATGACGATTGTAAAAACATCATCGGGATAATTTTTGCGATTGGATAGCAGATCATGTAAGTTGTTCGAATAATATGTTATTACTTCCAGTCTTTATCTAAACTTATATTTTTATATATTTGTCGTAAAATTTATTTTGTCAGATATACAGTTCGAACTTGTTTGCATCATTAGAGAGAGATTCAAGATGTTTAGCTCAATTTTCTATCATGGAGGTTGCATATTATAAAGGATTCGGTGTCCTTGGATACAAATTTGAAATTAAGGATATATAAACATTTTGAACCACTCAGAATAGTGGGATTGCGCCGGTAGGATCAGATGGTGTGATTTATTATAGATACTTAAATTACATACTTAGCATCCAATATTCCGGACGATCAGAACCATTTTATATATATTAGTGTATTTGGTATGATACACGAACCGATACGGATAAGTAGAGAAACAATCTCGGGACTTGAAAAGATCAACATGGATTGACTTGTGCGAACACACTTTTGATTTTACGGTCAGGACGGTCCATTTATCTTTCTGAACCAAGCATTCCAATTATACTACTCATGGTGCTTGAAGCATCCAGGATGGAGTGTCTATGCGGTTGGAAACCCAGAAATGTTTACGATATCCCAAAATTCGAGGATCATACGGAAGACAACGATGAGGATGAGAAAAAGAGAAGACTTAGAGAACTCTGACCGTCTGTTTCAAAAGACGGGTTGTTTCTGGCTGATCATGTAGTTATGTAGGTTAGAAATGATATCAGTGATGAAATCCAAGTATATATATCTAATACGTCTATGAAACGAAAAAAAGTTACCAGTAATGTTATATTATTACTTCACATTTTTACGATCTATACATATATAGCATGCATATTTAACGATTGTACTCTTGTCTAGATTTTATAACGACGACCAGAGTAGCGAGGGGCGATAAGAGTACCAGCCACGACACCGGCAGAGGCAGAGGTGTTCCCGCCAAAATCTTCGGCCAAGAGCTATTTGTTCCTGTTTACACCGGTTTAAGTTTCATTTACAGATATGTATGAAATCGGGCTCATTCATATACGCGCATACACACATCAGAGGAAGAACATGTATTAGAAAGGGAGCACTTGGTGGTCAATGATAAAAAGAAAACATTTAATTGAACATTTTATTCTACAGAAAATAGATCACCATACATGGGATCGAAAGTACAGGGATTTACAAAACTATAGATAAAATTCTCTAACTCCCTCTCTGCCTTCTCTACCATGGTAAAGCGGCGATCTTCACGAAGAGTCGCTCCCCATCAGCCAGCACCATGCCCATCAGCTTAGGCAGACATGATAGCCCGCTGAGCCCGTATCTAGCTTAGCAGCTGAACAGAGCGATCCTTCAGAGCCATGGTAATCAAAAGTGTCACATAAAAGAATTCGGTCTTGTCATCTGCTGCGTCGAGTATCGCCGGAGTCATCTCCGCTGGATGAGGGGGAATATCATTGAGCACGGACAAGAAGACCATCCGGAGCCAAATGAAGCCGATAGGGAGAGGAGATCCTCTACGAGTCAAGAGCTCGTGCAGCACCGTATCACATTGGTCATTCGTGAGAGCAGGGTTCGCCAAGCGGGCAGCAAAATGAGGAACAATTTCCTCAATAGGAACCTCCCATGGCTGCCGGCAAGCATGTAAACGATTACAAGCCATAGCACTTCTCTGTTAAAATAATTCTCTGAAAGTGAAAGAGAAGAGAAGCATTGCATCAGGTTATAAAGGAAGACATTTAAGTCTATGCACAGAAAATGTTATGCATGATGGAACTATTTCCAAGCGTTGGAAAAGAAAAGTTTGACTCAAGAAAAAGCAAAAATACACCTTCAGTAAAGAGGCAGCGCTTCACGTGCCTTGCACGAGGGCGCCAGCGCCAAGAGTTAAAAACTCTTAGAAATCGCCTTACGTGCCTTGCACAAGGGCGCTAGCGCCAAGAGTTAAAAACTCTGAGGCAATACCTCACGTGCTTTGCACGAGAGCGCCAACGCAAAAAGTTAAAAATTCTGAGGCAGCGCCTCACGTGTCTTGCACGAGGGCACTGACGCTAGAACTAAAAGTTCTCTGCCATTGAATCAAAAATCCAACGGAGATAATAGATCATCAAAATACAGAATTAAATTCTGTTAAGAAAATACTCCTCAAATTTTTCTAAACAAGAAAGATTATTATCTGTAAAACAGAGCACCGTTGGATTAAAAATCCAATGGTGGTTAAAAATCACCAAGCTATAGAATAAGCTCTGTATGGGAAAATATTTCCCAATCTTATTGAAAACAGGAAAGGTATTCTGTAAAACAGAAGTCCTTGGATCGGTTTTCGGCGGTAAACAAGAGGCATAGCGGTTCTGCCGCCCAAAGAACTTCATAGAGAGCTTCAGAGGGCCTGTCGTGCACCCCGATCGGAGACCCCTTCAAATGACTCATTCCATGTGGACTTTGTCATACCTCCAGGTATATTGCAGGAATATTCATTTTAAATGTAATATTATAGATATACACGTATATTTATTTCAAAATTACTTATATAGTCAATGTTTGATTGTCTAGCTGTTGGTGGTACATCCATATCAGAGGCAGAGGCCACTCTCGCACCTTCAGGTATGTTTATATATCCTATAGTGTATGCATATTGATTTAGAATGTTATATCATAAATATACACATGTTCTTTTTGCTCTTACTTAAATAATACTTTTTTTACTGTCTAGCTGTAGGTGGTGCCTCCACATCTCAGGCAAAGGCCACCACCGTATCTGTGGGTATATTTATATATCGTGTATGCATATTGATTTAGAATGTTATATTATTGATATACACATCCTTTTTGAAATTACTTATATAATCTATTTTTAATTGTCTAATTATAGGTGGTGTGTCCACATCTGGCGCAGGGGCCACTCCCGCCACTCCCGTACCCTCCGCTCAGTCTGCAGGTTAGTATGAGTAAATATAAAATATTTATTCATTTTACATGTTCTTTTAGAATAAACATGAACTTCGTGTAATTTTATTGTTTATTTTCTAGTTGGATGGGATGCATCCACGTCTGAGTCACCGGCTGTTCATCACCGGAGGAACTATCGTCCCGCTCGTGCTGCTGCCCGGGCCCAGGTCCGTGCTGCTGTCACCAGAGGTATATATCTCACTTCAATTTTCGTTAAATCTTGATTTCTTAATACCACTTTGTCTTAATATTGATTGTCTTGATATTTCTTGTGGATGCAGAGCAGACCCATCCCGAGAGGGGACTCGATGGCTGAATCATTCCCATAGGCTGAGGCCCGACAGACCAAGGAAGGAGGCAGCATTCCCCCTCTTCTTTACCCCCGATTATCGCTATACCGGAGATTATGCCGAGAGTTTCGGCCGGTATATAGGAGATGAGAGTCGCTTCGTGAGGAAGTATCCACTTCACGTTGAGTGGGGCGATCAGCACCAGCGCTCATTCACCCTCTTCTGGGATCGGGCTCGTGTATTAATATATATTTTCTTTTGAGTTATCCAATATATTTATTATTATTTAACACTCGCAATTTAAATACATTATTTGTTTGTATTTGCGGTTGGATCACGACTTTCAGCCTATACCCGACCCTGATCACCTTGAGAGAGTGCTCAATCTTCATGCTCTGTACCATGGCATGATGAAGAACATGCAATCAAAGGTCCGATACAATAGAAACAAGCTGAAGATCAACTACTATTCCCTATGGATGGCGACTCCCGAAGCAGAGAGAGCAGCTCTCCTACAAACTCCGGCTTTTGCGAGAGTCGGCGAAGATGTATGGCCTCTTCTCTCTTGTGCCAATATTTTGACTCTCAGCGCAAACGGATTTATAATTTAAATTTAATTCATTATTTAGTATATAATTTATTTTTTGTGTTACTTAATTAAAAAACTAAATCTGAATGTGTTGTGCAGAAACATGCCGATCAAAATAAAGAGAATAGCAAGTCGGCGAAAAGGGGTCGCCCCACTTATACAGGTGGCTCAAGGAACATTAATCGTGTCATAGAGGCATCGGTAAATTACATTAGATCTATTCTATTCTAATGTAATATTAAGAGTTATTTTATAATATATGTGAATTTTTTGATAATTGCAGAAAGCTCAATCCCTGGCGCAGGGTAGTACACTGAGTGTGCTGACCATGTATCTTGCCGTACACGGCATCTCGACAGATCCCGCCACGGTTGAGCTTCGATTCCCCGACACCACTACCCAGGAGTATTGCGTAAGTGTTAATATTTATTCTAACAGATTTGAAATTTTTGTTTTGAAAATTTCAAATGTAAATGATATACGTACATTTTAATAGTTAATGTGGGTGTAGGAGGGGGTGGTGGAGCAGGTGGAGGTATCGGGGATTGATTTTATTGGACAGACCGATCCGATACTGCTGACCCCAGTTCTAGACACCGCACACGGAAGGCACCACGGGGTTTGGGAGAGAGGCCGGGGACTGGGTCCTAACATGGCCCATATGAGGTTGGATTCCACTCCGGCGGTTACCTCCCCTACCCCCCGTGAGTGACTTCTAGAGCATGATATTGCCGCCATGAAGACCACCGTCGAGGAGTTGAAAGAGATGTTGGTACGTATACTCCTTAATAGTAAAATATTATATCACCTTATAGAAAGTAACATATGCAATATTAGTAGCCTGAGCTTATTTGGTTGTATATTTAGATTTGATTAATCATACTTACATAAAACTCTCTAATTAAAATAAACCATGGTTTTCCAAACTAGATACCCAAACGAGGCCTAAGTCCCTAAGTATTCTTACTCGTTTATTACACACAAAATTTAACAGATGCGGCAGGCTGCTTCGGCTGTGGCTCCACATGCATCTCCTTCAGCTGTGGTTTCGCAAGTCATTACCTCGGCTGCGGTTGCATAGACCACTCCTGCATCTCCATAGCCCGCTCAGACTCCCGCACATTCCGCTCCTTCATTGATCGAGTTTTTGACGACTCAGGGCTGCATCAAAGAGCAGATGTGCCAGATTACGGCGTTTATCAGAGGTGGAGGAGCTGGACCGAGTTAGGGTAGCTTTTTTTTATATATTTTTGAGGATGTACGTACTTGATACATATTGTATATATTTTGGACGATTTTTCTGGTTGTTTGATTGTTCACAATAATTTAGATTGATATCGTATTCTGTTTCTTTATTTCTTATATATATTATGCGTGAGATGTTGATTATGAATATTTCTATATTTAGTTATATAATGTATATATTATTGTGCACAGGACGGGAAAAAAACAGTATCCCCTTTTTAAAAAAATCTGTTATTTTTTCCCTACGGATTAATCTGTAGGGAGATCTATCGCACATACGGATTAATCCATAGGCGCAAAATTTGCCCCTACACTGTTATCCGTAGGGATAAAATATCAAGATACATGTATTTTGTCCCTATGGACTCAGTAAAACTTGCCCCTACTAATTTATCTGTAGGGGCATTTAGCTGGACCTACAAATATTTCCGTAGGGGCAACAATCAGCCCCTACGAATACATCTGTAGGGGCAAGTAGTTTATTTTATAAACCAATAAATTAAAATATTTATCAGGCCTTACAGAGTAATCCGTAGGTATACGTGTCCCTATGGATTAAGGCGTAGGGGAAATTATTACTCCATAGGGGCATGTTCAGGGAGAAAAATTGTACCTGTGGCCCTTGCACCTACGGGGTATTTTATGTCCCTACGGCTATATTCGTAGGGTCAGTGGTTTGCGCCTATGGATAAATTCGTAGGGACAACCTCTTATTGTAGTAGCGAGTATAAATCCTTTTTGTATGGTAGGAAGTAAATATTTTTTTAAAAAAAGCGTCAAACATGTCTCGTCCTAATCTATTATGTTGTGTGTGTTTTTGTCATTAATTTCAACCCCAATTTTGCAACTAAAATTTAAAGCAATATTCGTATTTGTCAATGGCACGGAAAACTCCACGATGAAAATGACAAGTCACAAACTTGTCAAACTTGATTGCTTCAATGGTACCAGCTTCAAGCGGTGGAAAAATAAAGCCCACTTTCTTCTCACAACTCTCAATATCGTCTACGTACTCAATACTTGGAAGGCCATCATGCCGGAAAATGAAGAGGATGAAACATTTGCACAAAAGAGATGACAGTAAAAGCGGGAACAAGATGACTATCTATGCAAGGGTCACACCTTAAATGCAATGGCGGAGAGTTTGTTCGACGTCTACCAACATATGGAAACGATGAAGGAATTGTGTGAGGCGCTTGAAGCAAAATACAAAACCAAACATTCGGAAGAGAAGAGCTTTCTGGTAAATAAGTATCTAGATTTTAAATTTATTGATAATAAACATATTCCTGATCAAGTTTACGAATTACATGTCATCTTAGCGAAATTCGTCAACTTGGTATCACATTTGATACTTCCATATTCATGCAATTACTCACAAATTACCAAACTCTTAGAAAGATTATAAAAAGACTCTTAAATATGATATTAAAGAGTTAAATTTTGATTTTGATATGTCACCATTTCTGAATAGAAGAGAAATTATGTCTTTGAGATAAGAAAGATGAACCGAAAGGTGAACCAAAAGAAATAATTTTCAATACTCATATGGTGGAAAGTAACGATCAAAAGAATTAGTTTAAGACTTGAAAGAGTACAAACTTAAGAAGAAGGACACAAGAATGATCTAAAAACGTTTTCATTGTAAAAAGGCCGGTCACTTCAAGAAAGCTCAAAAGGGAGAAGAAATTGGAAGCAAATGCAGCCTAGAATGGACTCATCGCATAAATTTGTAATTTTTAAGAGTGAGGTATTTATGAGAAAATATTGTGTATGTAATATGATGTTCAAGTTGGTTTAAACAAATAAGGATATTATATCTACTTATACGTTGAATTCTATTATTTATTGCGTGATAGATAAGAATACGTATATTCTCTCGTATGCTTGATTAATTCAATTAAGACCTATTTCTGCTTGTGCTTTTAATAAATAATAATAATAATAATAAATATGTATATATAAACATCAGTTTATCAAAGTACATTATTTATTTTAATGAGTAAATTTTCGGCTTATTGTTTATTTTTCGGGCAAGATATTAGATTAAATATTTTGAAAATAGTCATTCAGCATTACTTAATATATATATACTGTTTCTTGTGTTTTTAGACATGCATTTGCCTACGTGCTAATCATACATTTGCATGCATATATATATGATTGGCATGTGAGTATTGATTTTTCATGATTTTAAAACTAGGCTTTTAAAATTTTGCATGAGATATGCTTTTATATCTTTATTATTTAATCATTCAATCATCTCCCTTACATGATAACATATGCAACATACAGATTATATTTTTAATGATGCTATTGAATGGGTATTATATAACTTTACTCTATAAGAAAATTTAAAAACTTTGAAAAAGGAGAGAAAATATACTCTATGTTATTTTAAAGTATAGCGATGTTATGTTCTTGTTAGGCTCCAAAGCCTGGACAAAATTTATTGCTCCACCCTATTACGGAAAGAAAGCGAAATGTTTAAGGAATCTTCTTTTGATCCCTTTGTGTCTAACTCTAAGCCACTCATTGTCATTAATTGTGACAATGATAATGCTAAATTAATAGCGTGAAAAATCTAGACACTTGAGTCTAAGAAATTTTTATATCCGATAATTACTCAAAGATGAGTAAGTAATTGGGATAAACTGTATTCATACAAATTGGAATCTTGTTGATCCTTTTATGAAAGGTTTTTGAGAAGATTTGCTGTTGGGGATAAGGTGAAACCTTACACGTAGATTAACTATCATTTGAATCATACTCGATACATGTGCTTCCAAATACGACGAGTTCAAAGAAAGAGTAGTTACGATTGATTGTAAAAGCATGACAACTTATTCTTATCCCTGAAATGATCATGCTTGGATCTTGTAGATAAATGAAGAGGTTGAATTATTTCTTAATAGATGATAATGTATGAGTATAGGTCATACTAGATTACCTATCTATATGAATGTGAAAGTACGGCCGCCTTCTATGAGTTCAAAAAGTTTTCTCATAAGTATTCATGAAATCAGGACATGCACATGGGCATAATAGTGCAAACTTATAAATTACTTGATTTTTTAAATGTACATATGTGCTTTATATACGGTTCTTTCGCAAAACGGTCACCGGTTCTTTCGCAAAAGAGTCCACGGTTCAAAACTTCGGTTATTGTGCATCTTGATTGGATTTTGATGTAACTACACTAAGTGAAAATTCAATTCCAGAAGTTCTCTTCATGGTATGTATGTACATTTATTCTCAACTTTGTTTGGTTTTGAATTTTTTTGAAATTGGTTGGGAATGTTATATTATTTGTTATAATCTTTACATTCTATTTAGTTTTAGGAATATGTGTAATCGGACTCGCTTTTGACATATCTATCGTTATTTGGGTAACATATTCACTTCTTTAGGCTTCTATTGAATCGAGAAATAGGTTTGATTGTATATCTTTTTGATATGTAGGGTATCCGGATAATTCAAATCGAAGCAATAAATATTTAAGTCTTTATGTTTATATGTTTTAGTTGAAAATAAGATTGGGAAATATTGATGTGAAGCTTGACAAAGTCAAACTGATTTTTTGACCGTTGATAGTGAGAAACCAACCAAGGCTAAAAGAGAGAAAGCAGTATCGGGCCAAAGATCCAATAGTCGTGGCCTTATTTTGTTAGCCTAACTATTTGCAACCTTTCACTTCATTAATGGTTGCTTGCCACCAAAAATCCAAGAGTTGATTTTTCAAAATTTGAAATCCAAATGTTGGCTATGGTTACTTTGCAACGGCTAGAGACAACTTTTCACAGTGAAGGGGGTTTTCCAACGTAGTTTCATTTTTCAAATACAACTCAGTTTTTTTTCTCATCCTTTCATTATTTTTGGTACTCATATAGATCAAGTTATTCGGGACAATTTCCTGCGGGTGCAACACGAGAGCTAGTAAATACCTTTTGCATAGTAGGGAGCGAATATTGTTTCAAAAAAACGTCAAACATGTTTTGACCCAATCTATTGCCTTGTGTTTTTTCTTGTCATTGGTTTCAACCCCAATTTTGCAACTACAATCTCTTGCTCCCAATTGATCATCCAAATCGGTTTCTGGTATGTTTACAAATAACAAGGTACAACTGTGGGAGGCTTCTCGATTTCTTAGACCTTCGATCACTCGGTCGCTGATGCTTTGGGATTCATAAAATTCCAATCCGCTTGGTGAGACATGGCAAGAATGAAAAAACTTTCGACCGTGTTTTGCCACGATTTCTCCCTCGTTCGCCTCCAATTTATAACCAATATATCGATTGAATATACAGTGTGTGGAGCATGAACACCATGATTGGAACGTTGCCATGCGTTTTGTGCTACAGAGAGGCGGCTCTACTTGGTGAAAGGTTCGACTCTCGAAACCCTAAAGGCAACTTCAAACAAAACCAGGACCGCGGCCTTATCGGCCTATTTGCGGAAGCCGATGGCTAAAATATTCAAAAAGTTCAGCTATACTCGTTGCAGCATAGGCGTGGTAGTAGACGGGCGCAAGAGGATCGGCTAGCATTCAGAAACGATGCTGAATTTTACAGGGAATGTAATATCGATGGCTTACGGAGAAGAGAGAATCGAAAATTTGAACCAAGGATCACTGGAACATGTAGCAGGGATTTTGTCAGGAGCTATCGATGAGGTTGTGAATCATGAGTATTTCTTAGGTTTGGTTGATTGGGTCGAGGTCAATCGGCCTAGTTAAGAACATGTCGCCTAATGTCTTGCTTGTTAGATTTGAAGTTTGGTTAAGACAGAATTAAAAGTTTTGAGGTGTGTATGATACACTTTCCGAAAAATGATATTACCCCTACTATGGAAGTACAGCAGAAGACAATTACCCCCAAGATACAACAAACCCCGTGAAATTCGTTTAGAAGATAATAAGAAGAAAATGCAAAATCTGTGAAGAGAAAAACTTAATTTATAGAGTTGAACAGACACAACTGTTTATTTTGTAACTGTTCAAATAACAAAACTGCAGTAGATAGTTTTCAGACAACTTTTGAATTCGAAATTCAAAAAAAAAGGCAAACTCTGTTTTTAAGTCAAAACCCAAGATACCCCAAGTGCCCTATTAAAAACAATAATAAATAAATATTATAAGCCCACTATAAATTAGGCCCACTTGGCTCATAATCCACTTTATTCAAGATATTATTTAAAGATTGAGAATTATTATAAAGGCTTGGACATTCTTCTCTCCATCTAATGTGGGACTATTTTCCATATACAAATGGTATCAATAGATTCAAACTACCAACAATCCCCCGCTAGTTTGTATATATTGGTTGCAACCACATCTCTCTCGTGACAAATGTTATGCATAAAAAAAGGAATCACTTGATTTAAACCTTCTATTAGTTTATATATATCAATCATCTAACAAAGTTATTGGTGTCCACAGATTAAACCAAAACTTTTATTATTAGAATTTGAAATACAATACACACAATACTCATCTTATTTTCTAAGAGGTCTATAACTGCTTTAGCACTATTATGTCCATATGCTATTCTTGTTCTTCATAAGCATTTACAGGAGAACATTTCATATCTCTTGTGAAAGTGGTACCACTTCTATGCTCATATAGATGGAGTTTTCTTTATTATATCCCTGTTATTGTGGATATTTAAAAATTAAATAACTCCATTAAGAGAATTCACTCATCCTCTTTATCGTAACAGACAGCACTAGATACTGATTTATATAAGAACGAGACATCTAGTGCAATACAGACACATGACAGTAACTTATTATTGTCCATTGAACTATTAAAATTAGTTTTTACTAATTAAAATTAGGTTACCATTTCTGATGCCAAATTGTAAATATTTAAATCCCATTCCGATCGACGTATTTTTTACCAAATCTCTAGATCATGTCTTGGTAAAGGGATTGTTCCCGCCAAAATTTTTCGGTCAAAAGCTACTTGTTACCTTATAAAAAAGGGGGGAGGGTTCTCAAAATTTGGCCTCACATGTTAAACACGTGGGCGCTCATATGCAAAGCATATGGGCGCTGAAAATAAAATAACTAATGGCCAAACAGGCCTCACGTCTAAAACACGTGAGCGTTCATATATAAAATATATGAGCGCTGAAAATAAACTAAATAAAACAATTAATAGCCAAACAGGCCTCACGTGTAAAGCACGTGAGCGCTCATATATAAAGCATATGAAAGCTGAAAATAAACAAGCTGAAACCCACACTAGGGGTCACGTGTTAAACACGTGAGTTCTCTTGCTATTCACGTCCAAAGTATGTGAGCGCCCTAATTTAAAATGCTCCTGTCAAATTATAAAATTAAATTCTATTTGGGAAATATTTTCCCGATCTTTCTCAAACTAGAAAGATCTTTTCTGTTAAACAGAGGACCTTTGGATCAAAAATCCAATGGTGATTATCTAGTAGAATAAAGTTTTATCATAGGAAAATATTTTCCTAATCTTATTAAATTAATAAGATATTCATATGATAAGAATAAAATTCTATGTTAAACTAACGACATATCCATATGATATAATTAAATTCTATATTAAGAAAATATATTTCCGATCTTATTAAATTAGAAGATATGATAGAATAAAATTCTGGTCTTATTAAAACTAACAAGATATTCATAATCTTGCTAAACAAACAAGAAATCTTCTCTGTTAAATAAAAAGCCTTTGGATTAAAAATCCAACGGTGAATAAAATTCACCGATTGATCTAAAAGATCATGGAATCAATCATGAACTCTCAATGAGAGATTTTCTTAACAAATTGATTCTTTTTCTTCTCATATAAATAAGAGCAAGAAGAGGAGAAAAAAAAGGTAAGAGATATACACAGAGAGAGGGGAAGAAAAATACAGAGAGAATTTAATTCTCTAAAGAAGAAGAACCCCTCCCCAAAGCTCCCACAAAACAAAAAGAGAATTTAATTCTCAAATCAAGAGTTTAACTCTTCTCAAAGAACTTAGTTCTTCCTCTGGTTAAGATCTGCAGAAGCAGATCTCCCCACAAGTTGAGAATTGAATTCTCATCGGGGAGATTCTGTCATGCAGATTCAAAATCTAGGGGAAAAAACTTAGTTCAAAAGAGTTTAACTCTTACAAAACATATGGGAATTTAATTCCTCTGAAACTAGGGTTTAACACTTTAAAAAGAATTTAATCCTTGCAAAGAACAAAAGGAGAACTTGATTCCTCAGAACCACAGAAGAACAACCTGGTGATTCATTAGTGTTTAACACTATAATGAAACCTCACGTGTTTCCCACGTGAGCACCTCTGAAGACCAATAAAAGAATGGTTGAGACCGAGTCACATGTTTCACACGCGAGCACTTAAAAGGTGAACTAGAAGTGCCTCCTAGGGCAGTCACATGTTCCCACGTGACGCCCGAACAAGCACTTATATAGAAAAGGGAATAGATCCAAAAACAGCGCTTATATTTTGAAGGCGCCTTACGTGTTCGCACGTAAGCATCATAGGGTCCAAGTGCTTAGCACTTATAAAAGGAAAGGGGGAATAAATCAAAGACAGTTCCCATTTTTTTGGGCTCCACACGTGATCTCACGTGACCCCCTAATAGTGCTTAGCATTTATAAAAGGAAAGGGAAATAAATCAAAGACAGTTCCCATTTTTGGGGCACTTCACGTGATCCCACGTGACCCCCAATAGTGCTTAGCACTTATACAAGAAAAAGGGAATAAACCTAAAGAAGCAGTGCCTAATTCTCAGGCGTCTCACGTGCCTCACGTGAGCGTCCCAATTTTCAGTGTTTAACACTGCTTTAGAGCCTCACGTGGGAGCACGTGAGCTTCGAGTAGATATTATTGTTTAACACTATGATAAGCCAACCCTAGCCTAAACTAGATAAGTCTCCCGAGGCCAAAACTCTTTTGATCACCAATTAACCGAGCCTTCCTAAGCTCAGGTCTCCCCAAATCGATCTCAATTCCAAAGATGACTAATGATCTCCTAACATATGGTATCTAAAATGGTGTTTATTCCACCATGATCTTTCCCTTCAATCTGGAGTTTGGTTTAAGGGTACATTTCTCCATGCCTTCGATACATGTCGTTGTAATTCTTCAACGTCTTCAGAGAGGTGGAGGGTCCCGACAACCAACAGCTCTTTGGTACACTCCCAAACCCATGAGCACATCCTAATGGACCGCAACGTCCTTAAACTAGCTATGGACCGCAACGTCTTTAACCTAAACCCTCACCTCAAAAATGGTGATCTGTGGACCGAAATGTCCTTAAACTAACAATGGACCGTAATGTCCTTAAACTAGCTGTGGACCGCAACGTCCTTAAACTAAACCCCCACCCCAAAAAATGGTGATCTATGGACCGTAACGTCCATAAACTAAAACGATAAAGCCAAAATGCTCTTTCGTTGGATCAAAAATGATTCTGAACCCCCGTTCTTTCTAGTTTGAGAAAGATCAGGTAAATATTTCCCAAATAGAATTTAATTTTATAATTTGACAGGAGCATTTTAAATTGCAGCGCTCACATGCTTTGCACGTGAATAGCAAGAGAACTCGTGTGTTTAACGTGTGACCCCTAGTATGGGTTTTAGCCTGTTTATTTTCAGCGCTTATATGCTTTACATATGAGCGCACATGAGGCCTGTTTGGCTATTAATTGTTTTATTTAGTTTATTTTCAGTGCCCATATGCTTTACATATGAGCGCTCACGTGTTTTACATGTGAGGTCTGTTTGGCCATTAGTTGTTTTATTTTCAGCGCCCATATGCTTTGCATATGAGCGCCCACGTGTTTAACACGTGAGGCCAAATTTTGAGGGCTCTCCCCCATTTTTTTTATAAGGGAACAAGTAGCTCTTGGCCGTAAATTTTGGCGGGAACAAATACCCCCTACTACTTTACCCACGTAAGTATGTACGTGGGTGAAGTAGTGCAGAGTCATGCATGGCTATAGAATTGATGGATTAGGAGACAAATTTAGGGTCCTTGTAGCCTAAGACTTTTCTCTTTTCATCTTCATGAGACGTAAGGGTCTCAAGAAGGTTTTTTTCCCTAAGAGTCGAGAGGTTCTCGCAAGAACATTGTTTTCCCTACGAGTTGAGACGAGTCGAGAAGTTCTCGCAGGAACATTATTTTCCCTGCGAGTCGAGATGAATCGAGAAGTTCTCGTAAGTACATTATTTTCCTTACGAGTCGTAAGGATCTCATAGGTGTATTTTCTCCCTAGAAATCGTGAGGATTTCTAAGTGTTCGTCGCCTCTGTGAGTCGTAAGGATCTCACTCTGGTATTTTCCTTACGAATCGTGAGGACCCGTAAGTAGCTTATTTATTTCATTGGCGAATGTGGCTCGCAGATAGTCCATCTTGACCTCCTTGTACAGCAGCGATGGCTTAGGAAACAGGTTTGGATCTGCCGCCTAAGACTTTTCAACTTCATGGGCCGTGAGGGTCTCATAAAGACTTTTCTCCCTACGAGTCGAGAGGATCCCATAGGTGTATTTTCTCCTTAGCAGTCGTGAAGACTCCTAAGTGCGTTTTCTCTTGAGAGCCGTAAGGATCTCACAAATGAATTTTCCCCCTTATAAGTCGAGAGGACTCGTAAATGGTTTTTTCTTTCCTTGTTGATATTCAATTTTGGAGAGCGTGGCCCGTGGATCGTATACAATAGTCCATCTTGGACCGACTTGTAAGGCAGTGATGACTTAGGAAACAGATTCAGATCTGTCCCCTAAGACTTTCAACGAGTCGAGAGGATCCCTTAGGTGCATTTTCTCCTTAGGATTCGAGAGGACCCTTAAGTGATTTTTCTCTTGAGAGTCGTAAGGATCTCACAAGAGAATTTCCCCCTTTACAAGTCGAGATGACTCGTAAGTGGTTGTTCCCCTTCTTACCGATATTCGAATTTGGAGAGTGTCGCCCATGAATAGTATGCAATAGTCCATCTTGGACCGGCTTGCAAGGCCCCAGTGCTTAGGAAACAAGTCTTTATTCCCATTTCCGAAGGCTTTTCCCTATGAGTCGAGACGAGTCGAGAAGTTCTCGCAGGAACATTATTTTCCCCACAAGTCGAGACGAATCGAGAAGTTCTCGCAAGGATGTCCTAACATCACAGTTAACTCCTGCTAATAGAATTCTGTTAGGGTCTGTAGTACTAGGTTTTTTACCTGCCGTACCGCCGCATTGGCCGGTGTATTTCTCGATACGCAATTTTGCTGTTCGAGTAGTCCCGTGACCGTTGTGTCTCTGATCCCTTCGAGGGCTGGACAAGACGTTTTCAAGTAATCTTCTAGGTGATATTACCGTCGAAATAGCAAGCATTAGGGATATTCCATGCCACTTTTTACTTGAGGTTAGGCTCAGTTTAGGGAGCCCCGATGAGTCATGACAACTCTGCGCTGGAGTGGGATGATTTCCGATAGTCTTTCAGGTCTCATTTGAGTTGCCGTCAAGACCCTGAAGCTAGGGATCTTCCTTTGCTTCGTTAGTTGACATTGTGTCTACAATATTGCGACGAATGTCGAGGTTGTCTATGGGTTGTCTGTGAACCGTCGAGATTTGGAACTAGGGGACTTTACCATGGCTCCGTTTTGTTGATGTCTCGTCTGCATCCTGCTGGAGGGAGAAGAAACATCGTTGTTGACCTCTAGGCTGTGTATGTTGCCATCGAGACTTGGAATTAGGGACTTTGCCATGGCTCCGCGGTAGTCTCTAGGTTGTCTGTGAACCGTCGAGATTTGGAACTAGGGGACTTTGCCATGGCTCCGTTAATTAATGTCGCGTATGTATCATGCTGGAGGGAGGAAGAACTCTGTTGTTGATCTCTAGGCTGTGGATGCTGCCATCGAGACTTAGAACTAGGTACTTTTCCATGGCTCCGAGGTAGTCTCTAGGTTGTCAATGAACCGTCGAGATTTGGAACTAGAGGACTTTGCCGTGGCTCCGTTTTGTTGACGTCGTATCTGCTTCCGGTTGAAACGAGAAAGAACGCCGTTGTTGATTTCTAGGCTATAAATATAGCTATCGAGATCTGGCTTCCCTTTGATGAAGCCTGGTGGGGTAATATGGTTCTCTTTCTGTTTGTGCCTATGGATTGTATACAAGGGTCAATATGATCTCACATATAGGGCAAAAGTTTCATTTTTTTTGTTTCTTTCTGCGATGCTCTATCATTTCATCTTTTTATATCGCGAAAGTCACGATTGCCGAATCATTTCGGCTATTTTTCTTTTCTTTACTCGCTGCTTTTTATTGTTAGTTGTCCAATCATTTTGGCTATTTTTATATGCATATATTTTACTCGCCAATTTTTGTTGCGAGTTGACCTATCATTTCGGCTATTTCATATGCATTTTTGGCTCGCTGATTTTTTGCTGGGAGTAAGGAACTTGAGATCTGATACCAATCTTAGCATCAGCATCACTGCGACTGAAATATGACCAGGAGTGAATCATCATTTACCGTGAAAGAACTTAGAATTTGATACTGATTTAAGCATCAATATCGCTACAACTAGGATATTGTCAGGAGCGAATCATCATTTGCCTTTGTCGATTTCGACAAAGGTGGCTTAGCAAACAGGGTTAGGATCCTATCGACTAAGGCTTTTGACTTCATGAACCGTAAGGGTCTCATAAAGGTGTTTCTCCCTACGAGTCGTGAGGATCTCGTAGGTATGTTTTCTCCTTAAGAGTCATAAGAATTCCTAAGTATGTGTTCTCTTATAAGTCGTAAAGATCTTACAAGAGCGTTGTCTCCTTATAAGCCGAGAGGACTTACAAGTGTCGTTCACCACATAAGGACATTCCTTGTCAATGGTGGGACTTGGTGGGGGAAACGTTTATTTATGCCCGTGGATTGTATACAAGGGCCGATATCGGACCGCCTGTAGGGAAACATAGGGAATGTGATGGCTTAAGAACAGGTTCAGATCACTGTAACTTAAGGCTTTCGAATCCTATGAGCCGTGAGGGTCTCATAAGGGGGATTCTCTTTACGAGTCGTAAGGATCTCGTAAGCGTAATTTCTCCTTAGGAATCGTGGGGATCCATAAGTGTGTTGCTCTCTTGTGAGTCGTAAGGATCTCACGCAGGTGTTTTCTCCTCACAAGGTCGAGAGGACCTTGTAGGTGTTTTTTTTATTTTAACGAGATCGCGCCCTTTCGGGTTTTCACAAACTCGCCGGTAGCCCTTCTGTTTTTACTCACGGCGCCCTTTTGGGTTTTCATCCGTGCCCCTTTTGCTTCTGGACCTATCGCATTTTTTTAACTCCTCTGTTTGCCAATGGCACTTAGGGGGAATTTCACTACCGGGGCGGTTGTGCAGCCAGCGGGACATAAGTTGCAATCCTCGCCGCTGGGATCTGTGGACCTGGATTCCACTCTCGCCGTGCTTGAGGTGACGTATTAAGTTTAAAGACACTGCGGTCCATTTTTAGTTTAAAAACATCTCGGTCCAATGTTAGTTTAAGAACATCTCGGTCCATTGTTAGTTTAGGGACATCTCGGTCCGAAACAAGTTTAAGGACGTTGCAGTCCGTTGTTAGTTTAGGGATATCTCGGTCCAAAGCTAGTTTAAGGACGTTGCGATCTGTTGTTAGTTTAGGGACATCTCGGTCCACAGCTAGTTTAAGGACGTTGCGGTCCGTCAGGATTTTGAGGCGAGATTTCGCCGGATACTACTTATAAAGTTTGGACTCAGGAAGACTGTTTCCCCCAATCAGAGCATGGCTCTGTTTGAATTTCAAAAATTCAAATTTTGAAGCAACGCTTCAAATCCCGTGCGCTGCGCGTAACGCGCCACGTGTCAGCAGTTGATACGTCAGCGCAGCGCCCAAGACAGTGCGTCCAATCAGAGCAAGGCTCTTTTAAAACAAAAATAAAGGAAGCAACATTTCAATTGCGCAAATGCTGCGCTGCGTGACACGTGTCTGCGCAGTTGCGCAAGCACAGCTACGCAAGCGCTGCAGTGCACGACACGTGTCTGCACAGTTGCGCAAGCACAGCTGCGCAAGCGCTGCGCGACACGTGTCTGCGCAGTTACGCAAGCACATCTGCGCAAGCGCTGCGCTGCGCGACACGTGTCATGCGTTGGGGGAGTTGCGCAAAATAGAATAAATCTTTTCTGTTCTTGTTAAAACAAGAAGATTTTCTTCTGTAAAGCAGGGGCCTTTGGATCAAAGATCCAACGGTGGGGAAAATTCCCCAAATCACTCAGAAAAAGATCTCTTTAACAAATTTAATTAATTTATGAGCACTATAAAAAGACCCCAGACCTCAATTCAAAGGAAGGAAGATCTTGCTAAAAAAAAGAGAAGAAAGGAACTCTCAAGAACTCCTGAAGAAAAAAAAAGGTAAAAACATTTAAAAGAAGAGAAAATTCTCTTATGAACAGATCATTGATCTAAGAACAAGATCATTGATCTTCAATAAATAAATAAATAAATAAAAATAAAAAAATAAAAATAGTGCCTTGCACTTGTTATAAACCTTTGGTTCTCTGAAACAAGGAAAAACTTGTTTTTCTCTGATTCAAATTTAGATCAAGGGATCAAAAAGTGCTTTGCACTTCTGTTCTTGAATCTAAAAAGATTTTTAGTGCTCTGCACAAATGCAGTGCATTACTTAAAGGGCCAGGCCCAAGTCAAAAAGACCTAATAGGTCTAAATAAATTGTAAAGCAATAAAAGGGCAGAGCCCCATTTAAATTGATACTCTGTTTTGAGCAGAGCCCAAAATAAATGAACAGCCCTGGCACAGGTCTAACAGACCAACAAATAAAAGTGTTGAATATTTCCAATTGGACTTAGCCCAATCATGGCCATAAGTCCTTAAATTAAATTGACTGAGCAAAATTGCTCTCCTAAATCAATTTACATCATGTTCGAGGGTACATCTCCGAACTCTTTTGACATCCATCGTTCTAATTCCTCAACGACGTCAAAGAGGTGACGGGTCCCAACGACCACACATCAATATGGACTGTGGGGTCCTTAAACTCGTGGACCGAGACGTCCTTAAACTAATGATGGACCGAGATGTCCTTAAACTAATATTGGACCGAAACGTCCCTAAACTAATATTGGACCGAAACGTCCCTAAACTAATATGGACCGAGACGTCCTTAAACTAATATTGGACCGAAACGTTCTTAAACTAATGATGGACCGAGATGTCCTTAAACTAATATTGGACTGAAACGTTCTTAAACTAATGTCGGACCGAAACGTCCTTAAACTAATGATGGACCGAAATGTCCTTAAACTAATGACGGACCGGAACGTCCTTAAACTAATAATGGACCACCACGTCCCTAAACTGGCGATGGACCACCATGTCCCTAAACTGGAGCAGTAAAGCCTCCAAATGCTCTTCTGCCGGATCTAAACGGTCCCGTTTAAGTTGATCTTAGTCCCAAACACGGCTAACGTATCCTTAAACATGCAAATGAACTATAAAACTCCAAATCAAGTTTGGTTCAAGGGTACATCTCCGAACTCCTCTAACACCTATCGTTGTAATCCTTCAATGATGTCAGAGAGGCGACGAGTCCCGACGGCCATGTATTAAATGGATCACCCCGTTAAGTTGATCTTAGTATCAAACAGGACTAACGTATCCTTAACGAACGTTTAAGTTGATCTTAGCCTCAACGCGGCTAACGTATCCTTAAACTAAAACACCAAACCCAAATATCAGTAAATACGGATTTGGACTAATCCACGTCCTACGGGCGACGGCATTACTCAGTCTCCGTATACAATCCACGGGCAACAACAAACAAAACAAACACACACGACACGAAGTGAAATTCTGGAGAAGGAGAAAGTGGTTACCGTGATGCGGTAGCGTAATTAACTGCAGGGGCTTGCGCCTGCAGGGAAGAGCGTCCCCACAATCAAAAACCCCTCAATCGAGGGGGAATCTGATGAAGTCTGCTACATCGGCCGCATCCGTCTAAACCTCCGATACACGGTGCCATAAATTAACTTGGCACCTTTGGAGAGGTGGAAGGATAAAACCATATAGCATCTGCCCCGAATCTCAGGCCCAGACGGTGCCTCACGTCGTCTCGGCCGCCGTTCGGAAGGGAACAAAGACAGCGAGCGGACACGAGCGTCGGCATCCATCTTTAACCTGAGCCGTGAATTGTCAAGCATAGTATTTCTTAAGGAAACGGCTATTTATTAGCCGGAAGGGTCTTTCGCCATGCATATCCATTAGCATGTAGGCCCCACCTTGGTAGACCTTGTCTATGATATACGGACCTTCATAGTTTGGCTTGAATTTTCCCTGTTTGGCACGATTGGGGATCATAGGTCTTTTGACAAATAGCACGAGTTCTCCTTGGCGGAATACTCTTGTCATAATTAGTCTTTCCTATGAGCGCGTCATCCTCGCTTTGTAAGCTTCTAGGTTTTGCTGCGCCATGAGACGAGTTTCATCGAGGGCATTGAGCTCCTCAAGCCGAAGGTGGGCATTTTCTTCATCCGTCAGCTCTTGTCGGACCGCTACTCGTAGAGAGGGTAGCTCTATCTCCAAGGGAAGTACTGCTTTCGTGCCAAATACCAATGCAAATGGTGTTGTATTCGTGGCCGTATTGAACGTGGTCCGATAAGCCCAAAGAGTTTCATGCAATCACTCGTACCAATCTTTTATGTTTGTGGACACCGTCTTCTTTATGATCTTCGTCAAGGTCTTGTTGAAAGTCTCAGCTAGACCGTTAGCTCAGGGGTTATAGACTTAAGAGTATCTTCAATCTATTTTATGCTGCTGTGCGAAATGGCTGATCTTATGGCTTCTGTAGGTCGGCCCATTATCCCAGATGATCCGTCGCCGAGTGTCGAACCGGTAGATGACATGTGTCCTAAAGAAATGGAGGATGTTCTCCGTCTTCACCTCTCTTAGCGGTATTGCTCCTGCCCACTTAGAGAAGTAATCGGTTGTTGCTAGTATGAACCGATATCCCTTGGATGATGCTGGTTCGATGGGCCCGATTATATCGGTTCCCCACATTTCGAATGGCCAGCTAGCCAATGTTGGGTGTAAAGGATTCGGATGCTGGTGGATGAAGTCCTCGTGTATTTGGCACGAGTGACACTGCTTTGCATATTTAAGGCAGTCCTGAATCATTGTTGGCCAATAGTAACCCATTCTCTTGATTTTTAACTTCATCTTTTGGCCCAGCTTGATAGGAATCACAGAATCCGTCGTGAGTTTCTTGGACGACTTTCCTTACTTCTTCTGGTCCTAAGCATCTTAGCCACAAATTGTCAAACGATATATTATATAGAGTATCATTGACGAAGGTGAATGATAGAGCTCGTTTCATGAGCTGATGTCTTGACGACGCGTCTTCGGGCGTATGATGAGATTTGAAGTATTCTACAAAGACTTATCTCCAAGCCTTCTCCTTTTTTCATCCTTGATCAGTCGAAAATACTGCATTTTTAACACGGAAATTTCCCTATCATTTGAACTCATATAGAAGTGTTCGGTATTCATATTGCACATATTAGCAAAACATCTCTGAAATACCAGATTTCATGTGTTAGACTTTTAAACCGGCACTTTTAGGGAAATTGTGTATTTATCATGGCATCGCACCATTCTTGTATAACACAACTCTTGTCTTGAAGTCTGTGCAGGAAATTGCAGAAACCGAGCCAAAATTATGAAAACAATGCTGATAAAATACGCCAACTCAAAGGCTAAAAATCTGGTAGCGATACAGAAGGCCAAATAAAATTCAACATATCATAAAAAGGCCCATAAGTCAGCCAAAGAATTACCAAGAATTTTCATGCAGTGGGTCCCTCAAAGGACCGCGGATCCGCGGCCCAAATCCACTTGGCGCCGCAGATCTGCGGTGGTATGATGTCATCAGAAGCTCCAATTTTCCCACGTGCTTACCTCTAACGGCCCAAGCTTCCAGAAGACCCGAGAAACTCCACGTGGCGCATCTAGAAGGCTCGGCTTAACAAACTATTTCTAGAAGGCTCTCTTAACAAACTTTTGGAGGGAAAATTCAAGACTCCCCCTCGAGATAGAGTTACCCTCTCTACGAGTGGCAGTCCACTACGAGCTGACTGACGAAGAAAATGCTCACCTTCGGCTTGAGGAGATTGATACCCTTGATGAAACACGACTCATAGCACAACAAAATCTGGAAGCTTGTAAAGCAAAGATGACGCGCTCATATGAAAGATTGACCCGACCGAGGACATTCCGCTAAGGCAAACTCGTGCTAGTGGTCAAAAGGCCTATGATCCCCAATCGCGCCAAGCGGGGAAAATTCGAGCCAAACTATGAAGGCCCGTACATCATAGACAAGGTCTACTAGGGTGGTGCCTATTTACTCATGGATATGCACGGTGAAAGGCCTTTCAGGCCAATAAACGGTCGCTTCCTGAAGAAATACTACGCTTAATGAGCCACAACCTAGGTCAATGATAGATGACGACGACTATGTCCGCTCGCTATCTTCCTAAGCCCAAACTCTATAAGCAGTAGCCGGCCTTCTCCTGACTGGAGCGAAACGTCCTTAAACTAATGACGGACCGAAACGTTCTTAAACTAATGACGGACCGAAACATCTATAAACTAATGATGGACCACTACGTCCTAAAACTAGCTACGAACCGAAACGTCCTTAAACTACTACCGCATCATCCTTAGGCTGACGAGATGAATAAAAGAAAAATATAATAAAAAAATAAAAAATAAATAAAAATGGTATGTCCATAAGCAAAAAAGGGCACGGATGAAAACCCGAAAGGGCTCCGTGAGTAAAAACAGCAGGGTTACCGGCGAGTGTTCGTGAAAATCCGAAAGGGCACGACCTCGTAAAAAAAAAGAATAAAAAAATATATAATAAAAAAAGAGGTATGTCCATAAGCAAAAAGGGCACGGATGAAAACCCGAAAGGGCTCCGTGATTAAAAACAGCAGGACTACCGGCGAGTGTTTGTGAAAATCCGAAAGGGCGCAACCTCGTTAAAGGACACTTACAAGGTCCTCTCGACCTTGCAAGGAGAAACCACCCGCGTGAGATCCTTACGACTCACAAGGAAGCAACACACTTAGGGATCCTCACGATTCCTAAGGAGAAAATGCACTTACGAGATCCTCATGACTCGTAAGGAGAACTCTCTTATGGGACCCTCACGGCTCATAAGATTTGAAAGTCTTAAATTACAGAGACCTAAACCTATGCTTAAACAACCCCCACAACCTTCAATATTGCCCTACAAGTGGCTCAGTACTGACCCTTGTATACAATCCACGGGCGCGAATAAACATTTCCTTAACAAAGTCCCACCCGTGACTAGGGATATGTTCGCATGATGAACAACCCTTGTAAGTTCTCTCAACTTATAAGGAGAAAACCCTCTTGTAGGATCCTTAAGACTTACAGAGTAACATGCACTTTGGAATCCTCACGATTCCTAACGAGAAAATACACCTACAAGATCCTCACGACTTGTAGGGAGAAATACCTTTGTGAGACCCTCACGGCTCATGAAATCAAAAGCCTTACTCGACAGGACCTTAACCCTGTTCGCTAAGCCACCTTTGTTCGACATCAACAGAGGCAAATGATGATTCGTTCCTGGCAATATCCCAGTTGTAGCGGTGCTGATGCCGAAATCGGTGTCTAATTTTAGGTTTAAGGCGAAAAGCCAGTAGCCCGTACATGCATACGAAATAGCCGAAATGATGGGGCAACTTGCAATAAAAGGCAGCAAGTAAAAACGTATGCATACAAAACAGCCGAAATGATTGGGCAACTCGCAATAAAAAGCAGAGAGTAAAAATAAAATAAAAAAGCCGAAATGATTGGGCAAATCGCGACCTTCGCGATATAAAAGCTGAAATGATAGAGCATCGCGGAAATAAAACAATAAAAAAATATATGAAACCTTTTCCCCTACAGTTGAGATCACATCGATCCCTGTATACAATCCAAGGGCGCAAACAAAGAGGGAACTACACCTTCCCAACAGGCTCCGCCAAAATGCAAAGCCAAATCTCGACGGTTCACCAACAGCCTAGAGACAATCGTGACATTTGTCTCGATACCGCAGACGCAGTGCCAATAAATGAAGCGAAGATCAAATTCCTAGCTTCACGGTTTTGACGGTAACTTATATAAAACCTGAAAGACCACCACAGATCAGTTCAACTTCCAAGGAAACCAGTGTCCTTGGCAGCTCCTCAATTCAGGGAAACTAGCGTCCTTGATGAAAGCCTCCTGATTCGCGTCGGCCCGCAGAGAAACCAGTGTCTCCGCAGGAATACTCCGATTCGTTTCAACCCCGAAGAAACCATTGTCTTCGGCAAAATCTTTCGACTCAGGGAAACCAGTGTCCTTGACGAGAACATCCTGATTCGTGTCAACCCGCAGAGAAACTAGCGTCTCTACAGGAACACCTCGACTCATTTCAACCCCAGGAAAACCAGTGTCCTTGGCCAATTCCTCAACTCAGGGAAACTAGCGTCCTTGATGAGAGACTCCTGATTTGCGTCGGCCCGCAGAGAAACCAGTGTCTCCGCTGGAATATTCCGATTCGTTTCAATTTCGAAGAAACTAGCATCCTCGGCAAAATCCTTCAACTCAGGGAAATCAGTGTCCTTGACAAGAACATCCTGATTCGCGTCGACCTGCAAAGAAACCAGTGTCTCCGCAGGAATACATTGATTCGTTTCAACCCTAGGGAAACTAGTGTCCTTGGCAAATACCTCAATTCAGGGAAACTAGCGTCGTTGATGAGAGCCTCCTGATTCGCGTCGTCCCGCAGAGAAACCAGTGTCTCCACAGGAATAATTTGATTCGTTTCAACCCCGAAAAAACCAGTGTCTTCGGCAAAATACTTCGACTCAGGGAAATCAGTGTCCTTGACGAGAACATCCTGATTCGCGTCGACCCGCAGAGAAACTAGCGTCTTTGCAGGAACACCTTGACTCGTTTCAACCCCAGGGAAACCAGTGTCCTTGGTAAATACCTCAATTCAGGGAAACTAGCATCCTTGATGAGAGCCTCCTCGATTCGCGTCGGCCCGCAGAGAAACCAGTGTCTCCGCAGGAATACTCCGATTCGTTTCAACCCCGAAGAAACCAATGTCTTCGGCAAAATACTTCGACTCAGGGAAACCAGTGTCCATGACGAGAATACTTCGATTCGCGTCGACCCGCAGAGAAACTAGCGTCTTTGCAGGAACATCTCGACTCGTTTCAACCCCAAGGAAATCAGTGTCCTTGGCAAACTCCTCAACTCAGGGAAACTAGCGTCCTTGATGAGAGCCTCCTGATTCGCGTCGGCCCTCAGAGAAACTAGTGTCTCCGCGAGAACTTCCCGGTTCGTTTCAACTTGTAAGATAAAGCCTTAGGCAGCAGGGATTTTAAAAAAAAACTTGTTTCCTAAGCACTGGGACCCTGCAACTCGGCTTAAAACGGTCTCTTGTATACTATTCACGGGTTTCACTCTCTGAAGTCGAATCTCGACAAGGAGGGAAACAACTGCTTGCGAGTCCTCTCGACTCGTAGGAGGGAAAATTCTCTTATAGAATCCTTACGACTTATAAGAGAAAACGCACTTAGGAATCCTCACGATTCCTAAGGAGAAAATCCACGTACGAGATCCTCTCGATCTGTAGCGAGAAAAGTCTTTATGAGACCCTCACGGCTCATAAAGTTGAAAAGTCTTAGGCAGCGGATTTGAACCTGTGGCCTAAGCCATCGCTGCCTTTTGAAGAAGCCAATACAGGATGCTAGCTCTATCACCTATCAACCATGTTTACTAAAGCAGTATACTGATAATAAAAGAAAGAGGGAAGCGACAAAAAGGACATTCGATTTGCATTTGATCAAGCATTCAAGACACATCCATTCGTGTGTGTGCAACAAACTCAGAATGAGAAATAAGACAAGCTGAAATAAAAATTTTCCATTCATATTTCAAAAGGCTTTTACAACCATAAAAAAATAAATAACAACATTATTGAAATGTTTATAACGGTATAACCTCGGACCCAAAACATGGATTAAGGAACTCGAAAGTAACCTTATCTAAGATTTTCCAAGCCTGGCGAACCATCCTAGTATGCTTTCTTTCGTGATCACAAGCGTCGGGGTCCCCACGGATGTCCTCCTCCTTCCAATAAGCAGTGAGTATGGCGGACTGTTGGAAGGCCTGGTGCAGGAGATCGACAAGATTGTCTCGCCATCTCTTCGAGATTAAGTTCATCAGGTACACCGAGTGCACCTTATCCTCGGAGGCATCCAACGCCCCAAGCGGCACACCGGAACAGAATAGGGGAAGCGCTTCCCAGATGGCTCCCACGATAAACTTCAGGAAGGAGGAACGTCTGGGAAGCAGCTGACCGTTATATGCATCAAAGCGGCTCATGATTTCAGCACACTCCGCGTTCGTGAACTCTCGATTTTGAGAACGGCCAAGTCAGCGGATGTCCCCGTAAGAGATGATATCGTCAAGATCGTACATGTGGGCGTCCATTGTTTCTATGAAAGAGAATCAACAAAATTATCAGAAAGACTGATTAAGCAAAGCGATATAATGCACCGAGAAATAAAATGCCATCTTTAAACTCCAAGATCAATGAAAAACTACTAAGAGTTCTTTTAGATGATTTGGAAGGAGCAAAGCTCCATTAACGAATTCAAAAAATACAAGGAAAATGTTTTAGAGAGCAGAGCTCCATTAATGGAACCCTAATAGGGTTCCCTTTAGTTCTCTTTAGATCCTTTTAGACCTATAGAGCAATGCTCTGCTAAGTGAAACCCTAAATGGGTCTTCTCTAGATCAGGGATCTATTTAGAGCATTGCTCTTAAAATTAATTTAATTTAATCTAAATTAATTTTTACCTAAATTTTTTTTCTAGAGTTTTAACTCTTAAAAGTGCTTGAACAAAAAGAGCAGGGCTCTGGAAAAAATTCTTATGAAGAGATGAAGATCATCTAAGGGACCAAAGGTCCTATTTATAGGCAATAAGTGTCGTTCCAAGTTCCCAACAGTTGGGATTCCGCCACCGCTGCGCTCACGTTTTAGGCCACGTAAGCGCAACGGTGGGGGGGGCATTTGTTTCCCCCAATCAGAGCAAGGCTCTATTTGAATTTCAATAATTCAAATTTTGAAACAACACTTCAAATTCCGTGCGCAAGCACACTTCAAATTCTGTGCGCCGCGCGCAACGCGCCGCGCGCAACGCGCCGCGTGTCAGAAGCTGATACATCAGCGCAGCGCCCAAGGCAGTACACCCAATCAGAGTAAGGCTCTATTAAAAAACAAAATTAAAGGAAGCAACGCTTCAGTTACGCAAGCGCTACGCTGCGCGACACGTGTCAGCACAGTTGCATCTGCGCAAGCGCTGCGCTGCACGACACGTGTCAGCGCAGATGCACAAGCGCAGCTGCGCTGCGCTGTGCGCTGGGCGACACGTGTCAATCGCAGGTGCATCTGTGCCAAACAGAATTAAAATTCTAGTAAGATCTTTCTGTTCTTGTTAAAACAAGAAGATTGTCTTCTGTAAAACAGAAGCCCTTGGATCAAAGATCCAACGGTGGGGAAAATTCCCCAAATCACTCAGAGAATGATTTCTTTAACAAATTTAACAAATTTATATGCACTATATAAAGGCCACTAGACCCCAATTCAAAACAGATAGACATCAAGAACTTCAAAAAAAAAAAAAAAAAAAGAGAAAGCTCTGAAGAATTTTGAAGAACTCAAGAAAGAAGGTAAAAACCTTTATGAAAAAGAAGAAGAAGTTCTTCTGAATAGATCATTGATCTAAGAACAAGATCAATGATCTTCAATAAATAAAAATAATAACAGTGCCTTGCACTTTTTATGAACCATTGGTTCTGGAATCTTAAAGATTCTTTTCTTAAATCCAAAATTGGATCAAGTTACTGAAACAGTGCCTTGCACTTGCAAAAACTGCACTGTTGCGCTCCTGGGTTGGCGCAAGCCATCAGAGAGCGCCAAGGGTCAGCAGCGCAACAGCGCATCGCACTGACACAGCGCACTGCGCTGTTGCGCCTGCGCTCACCAGAGTGTGATACGTGTCACCTCCACATGCGCTTGTGCTTAATAATTGGCGCAAAGCGCCTGACAAGCCACTGTCAGATAATTAATGCACTGCATTATTTGCAGAAGGGCCAAGCCCAATTAAAAAAGGCCTAACAGGCCTAATAAAATGCCATACATTATTTTTTTTAAAAAGGGGCAGAGCCCAAATAAAAACAGATGCAATGCATCATTCTTTTTTAAAAAGGGGCAGAGCCCAAACAAGGGTCTGTCAGACCAAAACAGATACTGTGCATCATTTAAAAGGGGCAGAGCCCAAATAAAGGTCCAACAGAGACCAAGATTAATGCTATGCATTATTAAACATGGGCAAAGCCCTAGCACAGGCCTATTAGGCCAAAGATAAAGAAAAAACGTTGAACATATTCAACAGGACTTAGCCCAATCATGGTCGTAAGTCCTCAAACTAAATTGACTGAGCAAGACTGCTCTTCTAAATCAATTTACAACCGGTTCAAGGGTACATCTCCAAACTCCTCTGATTACCTATTGTTGTAATCCTTCAACGACGTCAGAGAGGTGACGGGTCCCGACAACCACACATCAACACGGACTGTGGGGTCCTTAAACTTATGGACTTATGCGTCCTTAAACCAAGATACGGACTGTGGGGTCCTTAAACCCACGGACTTATGCATCCTTAAACTAACGGACTAATGCGTCCTTAAACACACCCATATGGACTGTGGGGTCCTTAAGCCTATGGACTTATGCATCCTTAAACTACCTATGGATCACCACGTCCCTAAACTGGCAATGGATCGCAATGTCCCTAAACTACCTATGGACCACTACGTCCCTAAACTGGAACAATAGAGCCCTCAAATGCTCTTTCTGTTAAGTTGATCTTAGTCTCAAATCAGACTAACGTATTCTTAACAAACGTTTAGGTTGATCTTAGCCTTAATGCGGCTAACGTATTGATCAGTCGAAAATATTGCATTCTTAACACGGCAATTTCCCCATCTTTTGCACTCATTTAGAAGTGTTCGGTATTCATATTTCACATATTAGAAAATCAGTCATAAAATATCAGATTGCATGTGTTAGACTTTTAAACCGGTACTTTAAGGGAAATTGACTGTATTTTATGGCATCGCATCATCTCTGTATTTGCGCAACACTTGTGTCGAGATTTGTGTAGGAAATTGCAGGAGCAAAGCCAAAAGAGCTGATCAAAAATACGCCAACTCAATGATTTTAGATCTGGTAGCAATTCAAAAGGAAACATAAAAATCAACATATCAAAGAAAGGCCCACAAGTCAGCCCAAATCATCACCAGAAGTTGCACGCCCTAAAGCCTCTAAAGCGCCGCGGAACCGCGGCGGGAGCGCGCTTGAGCCACGGTTCCGCGGCAGTTTGGTTAGATCATCACTCCAATTATGGTGCATAACTCTCCTCTCAGTGGGTACACCTCTTTTTGACACGTCAAATTCCAGAATTCTCCAGAGTCTTCTGCCAGATCAGCAAAGATCATTAAGCAAAGTTAATCCTAATTAAGCTCCTAACTAACATCTTCTAGAAGCTCCTTCCTAACTAATCACATCTAGAAGTTTCTCCTCTAACTAACTTTTGGAGGGAAATTCAAATTTCATCTAACAAACGTTTGGAGGGAAATTCAAATTTCATCCAACAACCTTTTGGAGGGAAATTCAAATTTCATCTAACAAACTTTTGGAGGGAAATTCAAATTTCATCTAATAAACTTTTGGAGGGAAATTCAAATTTCATCTAACAAACTTTTGGAGGGAAACTTAAAATTCAAATCCTAGATCTAGGGTTTTGATGGCAATAAATAGGAACCTAGATCTAAGGGTTGAGGTTGTTCATTAGTTGTTCAATCATTGGTTGTTCATCATTAATTCATTAGTTCATTCTTTACCTCTACTCTCTTCATCTTCTTCCACAAGTCTAGTGACAAGACTTGTGCGAAACCCTAACCCTAATTCCACTCCAAATTCAAGATCCCGAGTACCAAATCAAGTGAGAAGCCTTCAACCTTTTATGAGCCGAGCCGATCTTCCATCGGGTAAGTGATCCAAGCCGATCCGCGACTCACGGAGACGAGTGAAGCCAAATCGACGATCGAGTTCTTCCTCTTATAGTTCTTGAGTAATTGTAACGAAATTGTTGATATAAATAAAAGGTGAAATTCTTTAATCTTGTTTTCTTGTAATTCTTGCATCATGATTAGATCTTAATTTGTAATTGTTGTTCTTGTCGTGATGTTTGAGTAAAACTCCGCTCGTAAAGGAGTCGAGAAGATCAATAGAATGATGATGTAACAAATCTTAAAACGACTTTTAAGTCCTACGAGTTTTGTAAACCCTAGCAAGTTCAAGAATCGATGACCTAGTTTCGTCGCGATACTTTCTTGATTGTTATCGCTCGAAATTAGGGATCTATGATCGTTTCTTAAAATTACTAGAGGCTAGAATATGAATGATATCGATGAAAGAACAAGGGATAAGATGAAACCCTAGTTTCACAAGAAATCCCTAATTCTTGTCGATCATCATCAATCTAGTATCAACTCATCGAAGGATAAGAATACGTCATCTTGAGATTGCATCACATCTATAGATCCGATCGATTCCTACGAGCTACATTTAGATTCTTGTATTTGGTTTGGAAAAATCATCACAAATTATCAATTCTTGATTCTATCTTTTACTTTTATTAGATGTCACGCCCCGCTTCCCAAAATACGGAAAGCGAGGGATGACTAGGCCAGCCATGCTCCTACGGTCAAGGAATCATCCCGCCGTAGTCACACTTCGGCTTCTAGCACTTCATGGTAATCAGTAAATAAAGCACAGTATTAAAGGAATCACATCACTAATTTATTACATTAAAATTCCATTGTTCACAAATTACAAATAATAAGAACAATAACTAACCAAGTTCAATCTCACGATCACTCTAAGAAAAGCAATAAAGATAGGGAGTACGCCAGACTATATCTCTGTGAACTCGAAGGGTAGATCCGTCTCCCGTGCTGGTCCTCCCGCGGAATCTGAGCATGCATACTCAGGTCGTCAGAGCGACACAATAATAATATGATTATAATCAGATGAAACAGGTAAATGAGGTAATACTGGTATGAGAATAATGCAAGTAATCACTATGTCACAATATGATGCAGAATATGTTATGTGTCCCTATCGGTCTCTAAGTCATGTTTGAAATCACATAGTGGAAGGAGGATCATGTTTAACAGGAGTCTCGTACATACCCGAGACCACGGCCCACATGCCTGGGACATAACCCTGTCACCCGGATCGCTAGATCCTATCCTATACGTATCAGTATCACAGTTCGAATAATCATCCTCTAAACACGGTCCCGCTAAATACGATACTCTTTCCACTTTGATTTCCCCTTTTTCCCCAGGTTACTATTTATGATATTGATCTAGTTGTGTACAAGTATACCAATGGCACGGTTTCATCACTGTCCACTGTATCAATCACTGTCACGAATATTCACTTTCCATTGGTGTACTCGTCACTCCTAAACCAACATCTATCACGCACGATAATGCAATGTCCACACGCACTAATACTAAGTATGTGACAAGGGTATGATATATGTATTGTATGCTACCGATAAGCTCTGTATGTTATGAATTAACATGCATGTCTTGAACTAAAATAAATTGCACAAAATAATATGTTAAGAATTCAGCAAAAATGATGTAAGTAAGATATATAGAACAATCAGTCAGTAATTCATCAAAATTTGTTTCAGTTCAATCGTGATTTCGGTTCTCAAGATACATCTATTTCATTTTAAGTGCTCGCGGCTGGAAATTCAGTTTCAGAACTGAACATCTGTTTTGCGACACGAATTGCACCCAGTTGGGCTCAGAATTTAGTGATGTCACAGTTAAATGAAATCTAGGGTTTTTGATAAAGTATTCAATGCAACAGACGGATCCTCAATCGCATCTGTACGTTGAAAGTTATACACAGTTTAATCTCAATATGTCATTTCAGAAATTGTTCTGAACAGTTTTACGTTCTGCCCTTTTAAATATAGTTTAAAATAGCAAACGGCGATGAATCGGAATGGAACCACTTGTTTTGTTTAGCTAACAGAATTATCTCTAATCTACTGTAAAGTTCCGTAACGTACGATTTCAGGAAACACAGTGACGCAGGTCTTTGGACAGAACACAATAATCAGAAACGCTCTGGACTGCAGTCCAGAGTCGCTTTCCGATCCAATTAACTTCATGGTTACATAACAGAAATCATCAGAATTTTATATAGGCTTAAAGTTCGTCGAGTCGGCTTCGATTTAAGCCCTCAAACGCATCTTTCCAATATGTGTATGATTTATGGTGTGTTTATTCGTTTTCAGGTACGAGAGAATTCTAGTTTTAACGGCATGTTTGGGGGTATCGATTTTTGTTACTAACAATCGTATTTTCCAGCGAGTTTCACACACGATATTCATCATTATAAGGGCCAACATAAAACATCGATTTCCGTCAAATTAGACAATTATTTCCATTGGGATCTAACATCGAGCACTTAGGTCATGATATACATCGGTAATCGGTAAGTTTAATAACCATGTGATTTAGGTTTGTAATACAACTAAATTAGCATGAAGCAAGTGAATACTTGCCTGAAAACGTTTTGGGGTCGTACGGCAGCCGTGTTGTCACGAACGCGTGATATACGCCGTGTGCCGGATTCTCGCGAGCCTAGTTCGAAACACGAGTTTTACGTCGGAGTTTCCCGGAGTCGTCTTGCGCGCGCTGGAAGCTTAGGGGTGCTCTGTGGTCCGCCTGAGAATTGTTGGGGTTGCCGAAGGTCGACGGCGTCGCTCTGGCAACGCGCACAGTGGAGTTTACAGTGAGGGAAAAAGTTAGAAGATAGGTTTTTTTTGGAATTTTTGAAGAGGGGAATAGGTTGAGCTGTGGGGCTGGGGATTGTTGTGATGGTAATGATGCTGAGGAGATCTTAGGGAGGTCGGCGATGTGATGGGGAGTTCACCGACGTCGAGGGTGTAAGGTGGTGACTCGAGCTCGATCGGTTAAATGGGTTTCTGTGCAGGGGATGCTTGGTGGGGGCTCGGTTGATGAAAGGAGGAGTCGTGGAGGGAGAAAGAGGGTGACTGAGTGGCTGTCGTCGACGTGGGTCAAGCGACGAGGTGGGATGATCGCCGGCGGTGGAGGTGGCAATGGGTTCGAGAGAAATTTTGAGAGGGATGGGAGTTTTTCTGTGATGGAGTTGGTGAGTAAGAGAGAGATGAGGGCGACGGGTTAGAGAGGGGAGTGCGAGGGGGTAACGTCGCACGACGGGTGCGTGGGCGTGGGCGTGAGCGACGGCGGAGGAGGCGGGTCGCGCGCGAGTTAAGGGAGGTTACCGTTGGGTTTTTTTTTTAGAAGAGGAACAGTGGAGGGTGAGTGAGGGAAATGGAAAATTGGGCTTGGTTAAATTTTTTTAAAAAAACGATTCCCTTTTAATTATTTCGTGGGCTGCAGGCGAGGAAACGGGCCGGTTCAAAACTTGGGTTAAGGAATTATTTAGAAAAATAGGATTGGGCTGAGGGCAGCGGCTGGGAAAAATTTATCAATGGATTTATATAAAAATGTTGGCTGAGTAAGGAGTTTGGGCCAAGGGATTAAAGGATTTATTTCAATCCTAGTGGGCTGAGGAAAATAGAGAGGGGCCGGCTTGGGTTTTATGTTTAGGGATTTATTAAAAATTTTGAATGGGCTGAAGGTATAGTTTATGGTTTTAATTTATTTTAGCCTTGGTTTTAATTCGGCTTTGGTTTTAGGTTTTAAGTCTTGGGTTTTAACTTTTAGGGTTTGGGAAAAATATAATTATTAAGCTTAATACCCAAATCGAAATATGACGGAAAAGAAGAGAACTACTGAAAATCAGAGAATAGGAAACTTTTATTAGAATGGAAACGGGGATTTACATCATACCCCCCTTAACAAAATTTCGTCCTCGAAATTTAACAAAGATACAAGAAGATGTACTAAACAAAGAGATGTGGATAACGATCACGGATATCTTCCTCCCTCTCCCAGGTGGATTCTCCTGGGGAACGATCGCCCCAAGACACTCGGACTAACGGAATGACCTTATTCTTCAGCATTTTCTCTCTGCGGTCGAGAATGGTAGTAGGCTGCTCCTCGTATGATAAATCAGTACCCAAAACTAGCTCTGAATGGTCCAGGACATGGCTCTCATCCCGAACATAACGCCGCAACTGTGACACGTGGAAGGTATTGTGCACACCAGCTAGCGATGGAGGCAAGGTAAGTCGATAGGCCACCTCTCCTACTCGCTCTAGCACCTCAAAAGGTCCGATAAAACGGGGACTAAGTTTTCCCCGACTTCCGAATCTGATCACTCTACGAGTAGGGGAAATCTTCAAGAACACATGATCTCCGACTTCGAACTCAAGTGCCCTTTTGCTGGTATCTGCCCAACTCTTTTGTCGATCCTGAGTCGTCTTAATACGCTGCCTGATCATCTGGACCTTGTCGACTGTCTGAACAATGAGTTCGGGGCCCAGTAGTCTTCGTTCTCCCACATCATCCCAACATACTGGGGATCGACACTTCCGCCCGTATACTGCTTCAAAAGGAGCCATCTGAATACTAGCCTGATAACTATTGTTATAAGAGAACTCGACTAGATGCGGATGGTCCTCCCAGAAACCCTGAAAGTCCAACATACAGGCTCTCAACATATCCTCGAGCGTCTGAATCGTACGCTCGGATTGTCCATCCGTCTGTGGGTGATAAGCTGTGCTGAATTTAAAGCGGGTTCCCAAACTCTCCTGTAAGCTTTTCCAAAAGTGCGACAAAAATCTCGTGTCCCGGTCTGACACAATACTGACTGGAACACCGTGAAGTCGCACAATCTCCTGCATATATCTTTCTGCCAGTGATTCTGTCGACTGTCCCACTCGGAAAGGTAGGAAGCGTGCAGCTTTTGTGAGGCGGTCGACGATAACCCAAATAGCGTTATTGCCTCTAGGGCTCCGTGGTAAGGCCGTCACAAAATCCATAGTAATGTGCTCCCACTTCCATTCAGGTATCGGCAATGGTTGTAATAATCCTGCTGTCCTCTGATGTTCCGCTTTCACCTGCTGACATACCAAGCATCTGGATACGAACCTCGCAATTTCCCGCTTCATTCCGTTCCACCAAAAGTGCTGCTTTAGGTCCTGATACATTTTTGTACCTCCTGGATGCACAGAATAAGCTGAACTGTGTGCTTCAGCCAAAACTTCTTCTCGAACATCTCCTTTAGGTACGCAGAGTCTGCTACCGAATCTCAGAGAGCCATCCTCATGTATAATCAAATCCGTTCTCAGTCCAGCTTCCACTTGCTCTCTGAACTTTTGTAATCGGGGATCATCCGCTTGTGCTATCTTGATGCGATCCACCAGGGAAGATTGCACCTGTAGTTGCCAAAATTGACTGAGTGCGTTCGGAGTAATGGCCTCAAGTTCAAGTCTCTGGAAATCCTCAATAATGCTCCTCTGATCGGTCAACATCATGACCGCTGGTTTGTGACTGAGCGCATCTGGTACAACATTGACCTTCCCTGGGTGATACTGAAGGTCCAAGTCATAATCTGCCATTAGCTCTAGCCATCGGCGCTGCCTCATGTTCAGTTCCTTCTGGGTGAAAACATACTTCAGACTTTTATGATCCGTGTATACCTCCACTTTCTCACCCAATAGATAGTGCCTCTAAATCTTCAACGCAAAGACTACAGCGGCTAACTCCAAGTCATGCGTGGGGTAGTTCTTCTCGTGGTTCCTCAGTTGTCGAGAGGCGTAAGCAACCACTCGGCCGTGTTGCATCAAAACACAGCCTAATCCCTTTCCTGAGGCATCACTGTGTATCACCAAGCCACCGGAATCATCTGGTACAGTAAGAATAGGCGCCGTGGTTAACTTCTGCTTTAGTGTGTCGAATGCCTGAGTGCATTCCTCTGTCCATGTAAACGGCACGTCCTTCCGTGTCAGCCTCGTCAATGGTTCCGCGATTCTTGAGAAATCTTGGACGAATCTCCGATAATAACCTGCCAATCCCAGAAAGCTCCTGATCTCGGCTACTGACTTCGGCGTTGGCCAATCTCTGACCGATTCTATCTTTGCCGGGTCCACCGAGATGCCTTCGCCCGAAACAATATGTCCCAAAAACTGAACCTTGTCGAGCCAGAATTCACACTTGCCCAGCTTCGCATATAGCTTCTCTTCCCGAAGAATTTGTAGGACCGTGCGCAAATGCTCAGCATGCTCTTCCCAGGTCTTCGAGTAGACAAGTATGTCGTCGATAAACACAATGACAAACGTGTCCAAGTATTTTGCGAACACCCTGTTCATTAAATCCATGAATATTGCTGGGGCATTGGTAACACCGAACGGAATCACAAGAAACTCGTAATGTCTGTATCGGGTCTTGAAAGCCGTCTTGCATACATCCTCGGCTGCTACTCTGATTTGATGATATCCAGAACAGAGGTCCAACTTCGAGAAAACCTTGGCTCTACTTAGCTGATCGAATAGGTCATCAATACGCGGGATTGGGTACTTGTTCTTTATTGTGACCTTGTTCAGCTCCCGATAATCTATACACATTCGCAACGATCCATCCTTCTTCTTTACTAATAGAATTGGTGCACCCCACGGTGAAGCGCTTGGCCGAATAAATCCTTTCTCCAATAATTCTTCAACCTGCTTCTTCAATTCCGCCAACTCCACTGGTGCCATCCTGTATGGTGCTCTGGATACTGGGGCTGTACCTGGAATCAAATCGATTGAGAACTCCAAAATTCGAGGAGGTGGTAGACCTGGTAGATCTTCGGGAAATACATCCAGAAAGTCCCGAACAATTTCTGGGGCTGGGCTCTTATCAATCTCCATAGCGGTCAGTTCCTTGGGCTTGGCTCTATACTTAGCTGGCTCCAAAGATTCACTTCCGCCCTCAAAAATAAACTCCGGGTGATTGGGGATGCGGAAGATCACCTTCCTTGCATGACAATCGATAACTGCATGGAAAGTGCTCATCCAATCCATCCCGAGAATTGCGTCGTAACTGCCTGTCCCGATCAGAACGAAATTCGCATAGAATTCCCTGCCACACACTACAACTGGGCATAATCTACATTCTCGACTAGATATAATAATGCCATTACCCGTATGAATTTCCCACCCCTTGGTTAGTGGTTCATGTGGTATTGAGTGTGTATTAGTGAAATGCTCAGACAAGAAACAATGCGATGCTCCTGAATCAAATAGTACTCTAGCTGGCAAAGAATGTACGAGTAGAGTACCTGTAACCACATCTCCTGACGCTTCTGCCTGCTCGGCGGTCAAGGTGAAAGCCCGTCCCTGACCGCGACCCGTAAATGGTTGCCTCTGCTCCTGTGGCCTCTGCTGTGGCGGTCCAGAACCTCCCTGTATTTCTGCTCGCTCAGGGCAACTGTTAATCCTGTTCTGACTGGAACCGCAAATTAGGCATTGCCCCTTGGCACGGCGACAGTCCTTCTGGGTATGCCCTCCTCTACCGCAATAGCCGCAAGTTACGCCCTGTCTCTGGGGGCGATGCTGTGGTACGAACGGGCGCTTCATTTGTATCGTTCCTGCTCTGTGAACCGGTATGGGTCCTCGAGAAGGCGCGTGGGTACGTGCTGGAACGACTGGGGGTCTTCTGAACTTGTTAATCAGTTGCTTCTGAACTCTCGCCGCGTTGAGTACCTGTGCGAAAGTCTGCAAATCCAACGATGCAATCAACTGCTGCAACTCGAAATCTAACCCCTGAAGGAAGCGTCTGGCCCTGGTGACTTCTGATTTGACCATGTATGGAGCAAAGCGGCTCAGACGGTTGAACTCTGTCGCATAAACGTCCACTGGGCGTCCATTCTGCTTCAAAAGAATAAACCTTTCCTCCATTTCTGCCTTGGCTGTGGGAGGAAAATAATGATCTAGGAAGTACTCCTTAAACTTGCTCCATTCAATCGGCTCATCAAGTCTGCTTTCTTCCACCGACCACCAAGTACGGGCTTCGTCTTCTAATTGAATCTTGATCACGTCCACTCTGTCTTCCTCTGGAACCCTGGCGGCTGTCAATAAATTCTCCATGTTTACCAGCCATTGCTCAGCCTCAAGGGGTTCAGCTAGTCCTGTGAAGACAGCTGGGTGTAACCGTCGGAAATCTGATACGGTACCAGCCCTAGCCTGATAAGCTGGTGGAGTAACGCCTTCGGGGGCAGTAATGAGTGCGGAGGGTCCTCCTGCGGCGGTAATCGCCCTGAGTCCCTCAGTAATCAAATCTGTCTTCCTCTCCTGAGCTTCTGCGAGAGTGGTCAGTGCACTGAGTATTCTTTCCGTGCGGTCCTGAGAGCTGGAGTCCGAGGAGGGGTCATTCGGGGACGTCATATCACTGGAAGATTCAAAAGGATAGGATCAGATTCAAGGATGGAAATCAAGAGTAGTGAAACAAGAATAACGTAATACAGTATAGTTAATGTTATTCCTTGATACTAAACACAGGCTCTGATACCAACTAAACCATGTCACGCCCCGCTTCCCAAAATACGGAAAGCGAGGGATGATTAGGCCAGCCATGCTCCTACGGTCAAGGAATCATCCCGCCGTAGTCACATTTCGGCTTCTAGCACTTCATGGTAATCAGTAAATAAAGCACAGTATTAAAGGAATCACATCACTAATTTATTATATTAAAATTCCATTGTTCACAAATTACAGATAATAAGAACAATAACTAACCAAGTTCAATCTCACGATCACCCTAAGAAAAGCAATAAAGATAGGGAGTACGCCAGACTATATCTCTGTGAACTCGAAGGGTAGATCCGTCTCCCGTGCTGGTCCTCCCACGGAATCTGAGCATGCATACTCAGGTCGTCAGAGCGACACAATAATAATATTATTATTATCAGATGAAACAGGTAAATGAGGTAATACTGGTATGAGAATAATGCAAGTAATCACTATGTCACAATATGATGCAGAATATGTTATGTGTCCCTATCGGTCTCTAAGTCATGTTTGAAATCACATAGTGGAAGGAGGATCATGTTTAACAGGAGTCTCATACATACCCGAGACTACGGCCCACATGCCCGGGACATAAACCTGTCAGCCGGATCGCTAGATCCTATCCTACACGTATCAGTATCACAGTTCGAATGATCATCCTCTAAACACGGTCCCGCTAAATACGATACTCTTTCCACTTTGATTTCCCCTTTTTCCCCAGGTTACTATTTATGATATTAATCTAGTTGTGTACAAGTATACCAATGACACAGTTTCATCACTGTCCACTGTATCAATCACTGTCACGAATATTCATTTTCCATTGGTGTACTCATCACTCCTAAACCAACATCTATCACGCACGATAATGCAATGTCCACACGCACTAATACTAAGTATGTGACAAGGGTATGATATATGTATTGTATGCTACCAATAAGCTCTGTATGTTATGAATTAACATGCATGTCATGAACTAAAATAAATTGCACAAAATAATATGTTAAGAATTCAGCAAAAATGATGTAAGTAAGATATATAGAACAATCAGTCAGTAATTCATCAAAATTTGTTTCAGTTCAATCGTGATTTCGGTTCTCAAGATACAGCTATTTCATTTTAAGTGCTCGCGGCTGGAAATTCAGTTTCAGAACTGAACGTCTGTTTCGCGACACGAATTGCACCCAGTTGGGCTCAGAATTTAGCGATGTCACAGTTAAATGAAATCTAGGGTTTTCGATAAAGTATTTAACGCAACAAACGGATCCTCAATCGCATCTGTACGTTGAAAGTTATACACAGTTTAATCTCAATATGTCATTTTAGAAATTGTTCTGAACAGTTTTACGTTCTGCCCTTTTAAATATAGTTTAAAATAGCAAACGGCGATGAATCGGAATGGAACCACTTGTTTTGTTTAGCTAACAGAATTATCTCTAATCTACTGTAAAGTTCCGTAACGTACGATTTCAGGAAACACAGTGACGCAGGTCTTTGGACAGAACACAATAATCAGAAACGCTCTGGACTGCAGTCCAGAGTGGCGTTCCGATCCAATTAACTTCATGGTTACATAACAGAAATCATCAGAATTTTATATAGGGTTAAAGTTCGTCGAGTTGGCTTCGATTTAAGCACTCAAACGCATCTTTCCAATATGTTTATGATTTATGGTGTTTTTATTCGTTTTCAGGTACGAGAGAATTCTAGTTTTAACGGCATGTTTGGGGGTATCGATTTTTGTTACTAACAATCGTATTTTCCAGCGAGTTTCATACACGATATTTATCATTATAAGGGCCAACATAAAACATCAATTTCCGTCAAATTAGACAATTATTTCCATTGGGATCTAACATCGAGCACTTAGGTCATGATATACATCGGTAATCAGTAAGTTTAATAACTATGTGATTTAGGTTTGTAATACAACTAAATTAGCATGAAGCAAGTGAATACTTGCCTGGAAACGTTTCGGGGTCGTACGGCAGCCGTGTCATCACGAACGCGTGATATACGCCGTGTACCGGATTCTCGCGAGCCTAGTTCGAAACACGAGTTTTACGTCGGAGTTTTCCGGAGTCGTCTTGTGCGCGCTGGAAGCTTACGGGTGCTCTGTTGTCCGCCTGAGAAGTGTTGGGGTTGCCGAAGGTCGACGGCGTCGCTCTGGCAACGCGCACAGTGGAGTTTACAGTGAGGGAAAAAGTTAGAAGATAGGTTTTTTTTGGAATTTTTGAAGAGGGGAATAGGTTGAGCTGTGGGGCTGGGGATTGTTGTGATGGTACTGATACTGAGGAGATCTTAGGGAGGTCGGCGATGTCATGGGGAGTTCACCGACGTCGAGGGTGTAAGGTGGTGACTCGAGCTCGATCGGTTAAATGGGTTTCTGTGCAGGGGATGCTTGGTGGGGGCTCGGTTGATGAAAGGAGGAGTCGTGGAGGGAGAAAGAGGGTGACTGAGTGGCTGTCGTCGACGTGGGTCGAGCGACGAGGTGGGATGATCGCCGGCGGTGGAGGTGGCAATGGGTTCGAGAGAAATTTTGAGAGGGATTGGAGTTTTTCTGTGATGGAGTTGGTGAGTAAGAGAGAGATGAAGGCGACGGGTTAGAGAGGGGAGTGCGAGGGGGTAACGTCGCACGACGGGTGCGTGGGCGTGGGCGTGAGCGACAGCGGAGGAGGCGGGTCGCGCGCGAGTTAAGGGAGGTTACCGTTGGGTTTTTTTTTAGAAGAGGAACAGTGGAGGGTGAGTGAGGGAAATGGAAAATTGGGCTTGGTTAATTTTTTTTTAAAAACGATTCCCTTTTAATTATTTCGTGGGCTGCAGGCGAGGAAACGGGCCGGTTCAAAACTTGGGTTAAGGAATTATTTAGAAAAATAGGATTGGGCTGAGGGCAGCGGCCGGGAAAAATTTATCAATGGATTTATATAAAAATGTGGGCTGAGTAAGGAGTTTGGGCCAAGGGATTAAAGGATTTATTTCAATCCTAGTGGGCTGAGGAAAATAGAGAGGGGCCGGCTTGGGTTTTATGTTTAGGGATTTATTAAAAATTTTGAATGGGCTGAAGGTATAGTTTATGGTTTTAATTTATTTTAGCCTTGGTTTTAATTCAGCTTTGGTTTTAGCTTTTAAGTCTTGGGTTTTAACTTTTAGGGTTTGGGAAAAATATAAATATTAAGCTTAATACCCAAATCTAAATATGACGGAAAGGAAGAGAACTACTGAAAATCAGAGAATAGGAAACTTTTATTAGAATAGAAACGGGGATTTACATTAGATCTAGATTTTTTCTACTTCTTGAACGTCAATTCTTTAAATCATGAATTGTTTTGTTTTGTTTTCTTTAAATTTTTAATTCATCTAATTCAAAAGACGAACACTTACACTTTCCCTGAGGACGATCCGCACTTACTAACGCGCTACAACCGACACCGTTATTGATTGCGGTCAAATAATTTTTTGGTTGTGAATTTCTTTATAATTTTCTAAAAACTACACAATGAGAAATCATTCAATTAAATGGCGCCATTGCCGGGGATAGTGCGCTAATTGTTCGTATTTTGAAATTTGAGTTGAAAGATTTATTCCATTATAATTTTTAGATCTAAACTCGTGCAAACCCTAATACGTGGTTGTGATTTGATTGCGAGGAAATCTGGAACTTGTGGAGCTGTGGAAAATTTTTTCTGCAAACTCCAGAGAGCTGTGTAAGTGAACAGGAGCTTGTACACAAAAATTGGTGCAGTGATCCCATTAGAAGACCGCGATTCCGCGGCAATTGGCTACTTAAACCGCGGTTCTGCCGCAGTTTAACTTCTTCACTGTTCCAAACTTTCAGGTATACTTCCACACTTTCTTATCTTCTCCAAAATCTGCTCCAATTAACATTTTGTGCAGGTTTCTTTGCAAATAATAACAGCGCCGCGCAAAAAGCAAAAATTAAATTGTGCGTGTTTTGATTTTGTGGTTGTTTACATAATTAATACGGACATTAAGGGGCAAAGACCAAATCCAGATTAGGTGGGGAGTTCATTACCCTTCCTAAGCCCCAAAAATCACAAAACTTGCATCCGCATTGACCCACATTAACTAAAAAATATCTAGAGATGACTCTAAGGACCGTCGCGCTCACTTAGGACAGAAGAAGGCCGTGGGTAATTCATTGCTTATCCGCGTTTTCTTGTGGTGTCTAAGGCAAGTGTGTCGAAGGCTAGAAGTTATTAATTAGGCCCACTACATACGTAGTGGAGTGCCTTCCCACTTACCTAGCCACAGGGGGACAAAGAGGCAGTGGAGGATTCTATCCTGCTACTTGTTTTTTGGCAGTTAGGAGCGGTCTAGAGTTTGACCTAGGTGACCACTAGAATTAGGGTTTTGTGTGTTGCATTTGTTGTGTTGCATCATATTTTCAAAAATCCGTCTGTTTTCAAAACAAACACCAGCATTCATCATTTCCCCTAATTATAAATTCACGCTGCCACTTATACTAACCCGTTTTAGTGCAAGATAGGCTGGACAACGGGATTCTAGTGCCTGTTTGTCCGCGTCCCCAAATCGACCCTAAAGTCAGTATTTCTACACTTACCTTTTCTTAACCCACCACCACACCCACATCGATGGATCCGACTCCATCGAACTTCTTTACCACTACCCTGCCGCCGTCCGTTGGAGCGCAGAATCCACCTCGCATCTCTCTCCAAGAGAGGTGCTATCCTACTCGAGGTCCCCTTTCCACCTGTCTTTCCATTCCACCAGCCAACGGGGATAACTTTCAAATAAAACCCCAATACATCAACCTTCTACCCAAATTCCACGGTCTCGAGTCTAAAGATGCATACGCCTTTATTAACAAATTTGAAAATGTATGCGCAATGATAGGTACCTCACAGTTGTCTGTGGATGCTTTGCGTCTTCGTCTTCTCCCATTTACCTTGTGCGATTTAGCCGAGAAGTGGCTATATAACACTACCGCACATTCCATTTCAAATTGGGATGAATTTGTCAAAGAATTCCTAAAGAAATTGTACCCACATCAAAAGACAGCTCGAGTCCGTAGCGAAATCTATCAATTAACCCAGCTTCTAAATGAAACATTTTCAAAATGTCTTGAACGTTTCAAGGATCTGTTAGTCCAATGTCCACATCACGGCATCCCGAGATGGGAATTGTGCCGAATCATTTATGAGGGCATTACTCCTTACACAAGACAAACCCTTGAATCCATGTGTCAAGACAACTTTATGACTAAGTATGATGGGGAAGCTTGGGAATTCTTAGAAGATTTCGCTGAAAAATCTTTACAGTGGGAGGGTGTGAGTCAATCATCTAGGGATGGTAATGATATTTCCATAGGAGTTAGAGCTGACATTGCAGCTATACACAAGAAACTCAAGACTATGGAAAACAAATTTTTAGCCGCCACCCTACATCAAATATCACTCTCCAAAACTGTATGTGGCTGTTTTTCTGATCCGTCTCACTTGATGGAAGAATGTCCGTTTCAAGGTCATGAGCATACCAATGCCGCATTTCAAAGACTTAGAAACGATCCATCTTCCTCCACATATGATCAGGGTTGGAGGAATCACCCGAATTTTTCTTGGAACCAATCCCAAAACACGGTTCCAAACCCGAATCAATTCCAAAGAGTCCCTCCACCACAACAGCAGCCACCATTTCAATTGAGTCAGCACCCCTTTCAATCACAAAACTTCCAAAATCCGGCCAACACTTTTACACCGTCTAGTCCTTTGCAATTGACCGGTACAGACAATACCTCTGCACTAGCACACACCTTGGATACTTTCATGAAACAATCCATCCAAGGGACGGAAAGTTTGCAATCTTCCGTTGAGAATGTGATGAAGATCACTGTCTCTCAAAATGAGAATATCAAATCGATGGAAGCACAAATTGCACAACTAAAATCCGAAATGAGTGCGAGAGAAAAAGGGAAACTTCCAGCTCAACCTTTACCCAATCCTGGCTATTCACATCATGTGGATGCAATCACGTTGAGATCTGGAAGAGTGCTTGACAATCATGTTGGGGAAGAGTTTGATGTCACTGATAAATCAATCAATAGAACCCCGGCTGAGACCTTTCCTTCCACACACACTTCTAATTCTAATCCCAGTTCTTCTACCTCACCACCTTCTTGCGAGCCTATTCTTCGTTTCCCAAAAGGCTCGACACCTCAGCAACCCTCTTCTAGTTCTCCACAGACGATCCCCACTCCTCTTTTGGGATCATGTCTACCCCTACTTCCTTCTCCTATGATGGACCCAGCGCTTATTGCTAAAGCACCTTATCCTAATCGGTTAAGAGCAAACACACCGAGTCCACATATGGAGAAGATTATGAACATTTTAAAGCAAGCTAATACCAACATCCCTATCCTAGATGCCATCCAACAAGTTCCGTCCTATGCGAAAACTCTTAAGAACTTGTGCACTAGGAAGAGGAAGACTCAAGTGCCTAAGAAGATTTTCATGGAAAAAATAATAGACACGGTTTTCCCCCAACAATTACCGAGGAAACGTAAGGATCCTGGATATCCTACTATTTCCATTTCTATCGGGGAAAAACACATAAACCGTGCTCTACTAGACCTTGGCGCTAGTGTTAACTTGCTTCCATATTCTGTTTACGAGCAACTAGGTATCGGAGAGTTGAAGCCAACCAATTGCACTCTCCAGATGGCTGACCGATCAATCACCAAACCTAGGGGTGAACTGGAGGATATGTTAATAAAAATCGGGGAATTTATATTCCCTGTGGATTTTATTGTACTTGATACACAGCCTGTAGCGAACCCCCGGAATCAAATTCCGGTGATTTTAGGTCACCCCTTTTTGGCCACTTCCAATGCAATAATCAATTGTCGTAATGGTTCTATGACCCTATCATTCGGGAATAGGTCAATAGAGCTAAACATTTACAAGTTGGGAAGTATACCCTCCGAACCTACTGCTCAGGTATGTTCTGTCGACTTAATGGATGTCGACAGCAGCGAATTTGATGATCCTCCTGATACCGGTCTTGACTCTTTCCATACGTTATTGTTTGACCCAACTATGTATCATACACATACGGACTCTTCCACCGTGATGTCCGGGTCAACAACTAACACTGACTATGAACTGCTTTTAGAGTCTGAAAATCACCCCGCACTTTGTGATGACATTATTCATCGGGGTATTGATGGAACTTTTGAGGAGATCTTCGCTGATGAACTCGCATTTCTGAATGACACGGGTGTTGAGATGAATCATGTCCCACTCAATGAAATTGAACCTCCACCCCTTCTTCTGAACTGTAAAAAGAATGCGAGTAATCCATCACACTCACTGCATCCTCTCTCCAAAATGAGACGCACACACTTTCTATTCCACCACTTACTCTTTTCCCACTTTTTCTTCCACCAACCAGAGCACTGTATTGATAAAAATTTTGAATGGTTGGTGTTAACATTTGGTCTTTGCAAAGGTTGGCATCGACCACTGATTTTTGATCCCCTCATATGATTTTCAAAGATTAACATTGCATAACTCAAGTTTGGGGGGGGTACATTATCTGGCTCTTGAAAAGAAAATTTTTACAAAATGTTGAGCCAAAAATAAGTTTGGGGGAGGGTCTTAACTTAAATATTTTTCCCCCACTAATAAATTCCTCCTAAGCTTACAGGTTTTTCGAGGTTTAGCAGAAGGGAACAGTGAGGATACTGTTGAAAACAAGTTTGGGGGAGGTTTGTGCTTATTTTCGCATCATTTGCATATCATTTGCATAAGCACAAAACATTTTTTTTTGAAAACCTATAAAAATTTAAAAATTTTCAAAAATATAAAAACATTTTTGTACATAAATAAGATAATAAAAGTTTAGATAGTGAAAAATTATATCCATGAGATTAGAAAAATTTAAGAAAACCAAGAACATTAGAAGTTTTCTTATACGAACTAGTAATAAGTAGTTATGAGCCGTTGTCCCAAGGGTTAGTAAGATGAAGGACGTCACTAATCTGAGGATAAAACTAAGTCTGAAAAATAGTTTCTATTCTGGAAGCCAAACATTTTGAACGTTGCTACCCTGCTATTCGCACTTGCACACGTCTTGAAGCCTGGGATAGTAGAGGATACCTTGAAATGCTCTTATCTTAAAGCCGATGTATGAAGGAAATAAAAAAAAGGTGAATAAAAATATATAAAGTGGTGATAAAAATGGACACTGGTTTTGTTATCACCAAGGGCAATAAAAATGTATAGCAAGGGTGCCTCTTCACCTAGTGCCCTAAGGCCAACTGGTCTGGGAGTCACTGCTATGTCTGTGGTGGTGCAATACAAGGAAAATACACCAAATAAGCAAGCACATGAGTAATCGGTCGGTTAGTACCTCAAGAAGTATTAGCGGTCGCATGAAAGTGTGTGAGCAATCTCATCTAAATATTCATTAATCAAAAGGTACTGAGGCTGATGGGCAAGAGTATGATAGCTTGAATTGAATTCTCTGGGTGTAGGGATGTCCTATACACATACACAGGGTGATATGATCGATGTTTGGAAGAAAGATAGGAATGAAGAATAAGACGATGTTTTATTGAGGGAGGACGTGATTTCTAACAACTTTTCATGACTATTAAGATAGGGGTCATGACCACCGAAAAGCTAGCTTAGTTGGAAACCCTAATTTTCAAGGCTTTTCTTCTACGATTCTTTTCTTTAAATGTAATATTCATGATCTTTCTTTTATTATTGGATTTTGTGGGTACAATCCGCTGAAAACCCTCAGGAGACAACACTCCTCCTACTAGGGAAACTTAGAGGTTTAAAGGCTTGTTGCTCAGTGCAATCGTGTTGCCTACGAAAGTATGCTAGTTAGTTTTTCTCTTTCTTTATTTTCTCCTTCTCTTTTTAATAAAACAATTCGCTCGAGACGATCGAAATTAAGTTTGGGGGAATTTGATAAGTCGAAAATATTTCATTCTTAACACGGTAATTTCCCCATCTTTTGCACTCATTTAGAAGTGTTCGGTATTCATATTTCACATATTAGCAAATCAGTCATAAAATATCAAATTGCATGTGTTAGACTTTTAAACCAGAACTTTAAGGGAAATTGACTGTATTTTATGGCATCGCATCATCTCTGTATTTGCGCAACACTTGTGTCGAGATTTGTGCAGGAAATTGCAGGAGCAAAGCCAAAAGAGCTGATAAAAAATACGCCAACTCAATGATTTCAGATCTGGTAGCAATTCAAAAGGAAATATAAAAATCAACATATCAAAGAAAGGCCCACAAGTCAGCCCAAATCATCACCAGAAGTTGCAAGCCCTAAAGCCTCTAAAGCGCCGCGGAACCGCGGCGGGAGCGCGCTTGAGCCGCGGTTCCACGGCAGTTTGGTCAGATCATCACTCCAATTTTGGTGCATAACTCTCCTCTCAGTGGGTACACCTCATTTTGACACGTCAAATTCCAGAATTCTCCAAAGTCTTCTGCCAGATCAGCAAAGATCATTAAGCAAAGCTAATCCTAATTAAGCTCCTAACTAATCTCTTCTAGAAGCTCCCTCCTAACTAATCACATCTAGAAGCTTCTCCTCTAACTAAGTTTTGGAGGGAAATTCAAATTGCATCCAACAACCTTTTGGAGGGAAATTCAAATTTCATCCAACAAACTTTTGGAGGGAAATTCAAATTTCATCCAACAACCTTTTGGAGGGAAATTCAAATTTCATCTAACAAACTTTTGGAGGGAAATTCAAATTTCATCTAACAAACTTTTGGAGGGAAACTTAAAATTCAAATCCTAGATCTTGGGTTTTGATAGCTATAAATAGGAACCTAGATCTAAGGGTTGAGGTTGTTCATTAGTTGTTCAATCATTGGTTGTTCATCATTAATTCATTAGTTCATTCTTTACCTCTACTCTCTTCATCTTCTTCCACAAGTCTAGTGACAAGACTTATGTGAAACCCTAACCCTAATTCCATTCCAAATTCAAGATCCCGAGTACCAAATCAAGTGAGAAGCCTTCAACCTTTTATGAGCCGAGCCGATCTTCCATCGGGCAAGTGATCCAAGCCGATCCGCGACTCACGGAGACGAGCGAAGCCAAATCGACGATCGAGTTCTTCCTCTTGTAGTTCTTGAGTGATTGTAATGAAATTGTTGATATAAATAAAAGGTGAAATTCTTTAATCTTGCTTTCTTGTAATTCTTGCATCATGATTAGATCTCAATTTGTAATTGTTGTTCTTGTGGTGATGTTTGAGTAAAACTCCGCTCGTAAAGGAGTCGAGAAGATCAATAGAATGATGATGTAACAAATCTTAAAACGACTTTTAAGTCCTACGAGTTTTGTAAACCCTAGCAAGTTCAAGAATCGATGACCTAGTTTCGTCGCGATACTTTCTTAATTGTTATCGCTCGAAATTAGGGATCTACGATCGTTTCTTGAAATTACTAGAGGCTAGAATATGAATGATATCGATGAAAGAACAAGGGATAAGATGAAATCCTAGTTTCACAAGAAATCCCTAATTCTTGTCGATCATCATCGATCTAGTATCAATTCATCGAATGATAAGAATATGTCATCTTAAGATTGCATCACATCTATAGATCCGATCGATTCCTACGAGCCACATTTAGATTCTTGATATTTGGTTTGGAAAAATCATCACAAATTATCAATTCTTGATTCTATCTTTTACTTTTATTAGATCTAGATTTTTTCTACTTCTTGAACGTCAATTCTTTAAATCATGAATTGTTTTGTTTTGTTTTCTTTAAATTTTCAATTCATCTAATTCAAAAGACGAACACTTACACTTTCCCTGAGGACAATCCGCACTTACTAACGCGCTACAAGCGACACCGTTATTGATTGCGGTCAAATAATTTTTTGGTTGTGAATTTCTTTATAATTTTCTAAAAACTACACAACGAGAAATCATTCAATCATGTATCCTTAAACTAAAACACCAAACCCAAATCTAAGTAAATACGGATTTGGACTAATCCACGTCCTACGGGCGACGGCATTACTTAGTCTCCGTATACAATCCACGGGCATCCACAAACAAACAAGCACACATGACACGAAGTGAAATTTCTGGAGAAGGAGAAAGTGGTTTCCGCGATGCGGTAGCGTAATTAACTGCAGGGGCTTGCGCCTGCAGGGATGAGCGTCCCCACAATCAAAAATCCCTCAAGCGAGGGGGAATCTGACGAAGTTTGCTATATCGGCCGCATCCGTCTAAACCTCCGATGCACGGTGCCATAAATCAACTTTCGAAGAGGTAGATGGATAAAACCAAATAGCATCTACCCCGAATCTCAGGTAAGACGTCCTCACGTCGTCGTGGCCGCCATTCGGAGGGGAACAAGCCTCACGGTGCCGGGCTACTTCCCGTTTCCCGGCCTCCACCTCGCCTTCCAAGGCTGCAACCTTCGCCGTCACCGCCTCTAACTCCGGCCTGGAGCTCTCTTTCAGCGACGCGAGCTGGCCCGCAGCCTCCAGCACCGGGGCTACTACCTCGGCTTCCATACGCAAGGCGAGGGTAATGTACTAGAGAACCTGGGAGATACGAAAGAGATCAGAAAGTCGAAGGAGGCACCGAATCTCATAATGAACCAAACACTTACCTGCATGGACTCCTGGGCGATGGACGCCAGTTGAGCCCTGAAAGTCCCCCCGGAAACTTTACCCCCGGCCGAGGCCTCTATCTCATGCAGAAGGCTATTCGCAACGGATAGCTCCGATGGCACCGTGAACCGGAGGCCCCTTTCTTCCACCGTGATCGTCGAGGACCGGCCCCGGGAAGGTTTCTGGGAGCTCCTCTTGAGCGGCTCTGAGGGTGAGCCGATCTCCTCCTCCGAGACTGGGTCCTCCAAAACCAGGGCTCGCTTTCGGCCCGACACTCTGCTGGGACCCAGGACGGGATCCTTCCCCAAACGTTTACGTGACACCACCTCCAAAGCAGTAGGAGCCGGGGCGGGCTTCGCGCGAGAAGAGCTGGCGCCCCCAGCCTTCGTAACCTTCCTCGGCTGGCGCATGGAGGATTTAAGTGAGTCGAAATCCATGGGTCCTGCACAAAACAAATACCAAAATGTCAGCGACACGAGCAATACACAAACCATAAAGCAAGCCTAACTTACCGATGAACTCGATGGTGTTGAGCCCGGCCCAACTTAGGACCCTCTCAGACAGCAGCACGTCGGGTCGGAGGATGGGCTCCTACGACGCCACTCTCACCACGGCGGGGTCATTGGACTGGTTCCCCGGCAAACATTTCTCCCTCGACCACTTGGTAAGCACGGGCCAGTCCTTGCCCTCGATAGGGGAAACGAAGAAAAATTTCTTCTTCCAATCATGAATAGAAGTGGGCAAGGCTATGACCCCGGTCCCAGCAACGCCCCCCGGCCGCTTTCTGAAAGAGAGATAGACCCATCTCGGGTCGCCTACTCGACCACCGGGGTGACTTCGAGAGAAGAATCGAGAAGGGAGAGGCTGAAGGGAACCGCCTGTAACTTCAGCCGGATCAAGAACCCGAGGAGGATCCTCCACGAGTTCGGCACGAACTGGTCGGGGGCCAAACCGAAAAAATTCAGCGCTGCGACGACCTCAAGAGAGAAGGGCAGGCGCATTCCGCCACAAAAATCTTCCAAATACAGGGTGATCTCCCTGCCCCGTACGTGATCCGCTCTCTCCCCCTCCTTGGCCAGTCGGAGTGTGTAACACGAGGGGATGTGGAAAGCAAGCCTGGGCATTGGCGAGCTCGTCCTTATGCCTCACCCAACACGAGGAACCGGGGGCCGCATCTGCCGCCTCATCCCTGGGGGCTGCCCCCGCCGCACGATCCCGGGGAGAGGATCCGACCCCTGCTTCCTAGGGGGACTCGGACACAACTAAAGGATCCCTAGAACCTACTCCTACAATATCTACTGACTCTATGAAGGAAGACATCTAACCTTGAAAAAGTGAATCCTCGGGAGCCGAAAGCGGGAGAAAGAAGACGAGCGCCGAGCAACCGGGACTTAGAAGAGGGAAAAATGAAGGAGTAGGAGCCTAAGGACGGGCCCACCCCATTTATTGTAGCAAGCGGCCTCATCCAACGACGCCTGTCATCTTCCGCCAAAGCGACTCCTCGCGTCCAGCGGCTCCGATCGCTCTACATGTCGACTCTGCGCTGGACCGCATCCCATCAGACGCCGCAGGCCTGGATACATCGCGTCGGCCAATCGATGCTTGACACGTGGACCGTCGCTTCAGTGGCAGAGTGCACGAACCGGCGTACCTTCCTTAAATGCAGAGATCTCGCCCCGATTCGCTAGAAGAAAAGACAATTGACAGCCCGAGGACTCGTCCCGACAAAGCCTTAGAAGGAACTGTAACACCCGAGCCCAATAATACTATTTCTGGTTCTAGTTGAGTGTTATACATTGCTCATTTCAATTATCCTGATTGTTTGGTTTTTATTGCTAAATTTTAACCGGTTAAGTCATTTTGGCACATAACAAATTTTAACACCTAAAATGAAATTAAAAATATCCATGTTGGCCTACTCGTCGCCACTAGTCGCGTGGTAGCGTCCGCGTGTCGAGATTCCGTCCCGTTCGGTGAAACAAGCAAGTTTGGACGACTACGCGCCCGTGCAAGTGTCCGACTTGGGGGCATGCATTTTAATCATTAAACACCTCTTTTCAAAATTTGGAACTCGCTTAAAATCTTATAATTTGAATTTGAACCATTTGGGCGCAACCCGGGCGCGATTTGGAAATGTTTCATTTAGCGCCGAAATGCCCATTTAATTAAATATATTATAAAACTAAAATATATACTTATAATATTCATTCTGTTACTTTTTAACGTTAAATCTTTTTTTTTAAATCTTTTAAATTTTCTTTTCTAACTCCCGCACCTTCCTCAGCCAATCACGAGGGCTAAAACCCTCGTGGGCCCCCCAACTCTCTCTCTCTCCCTCTCCGTCTCTCTCTACATCTCTCTTTATCTCTCTAATCTTATTCTCTCTCTCTCTCTAACAATCTCTCTCTATCTCTCTCCTATAATATTCTCTCTCTCTCTCTCTCTTTTTAAATCCCTATTGTTCCTCTTCTCCCCCACGAGAAAACGTTCACGAGAACCCCCCGAACCCTAACCCTAGCCACCTCCTGCCGTCGCCGTCGACCTCCCCGCGACCTCGCCGTCACCGTCCTCGCCTCCACAGCCTAGCCGCACCCCCTACCTCCTCTCCTCCCTCCTTCAGAGCCTGCGACCCAACCCCGACGCCACCACCTGCACGCAGATCTCGCCGTCGCCGCCGCCTCCCGTCGCCGACGACGCCTGAGACTCCCTCTCTTCACCCTCGTCCCGACCTCCTCGTCTTCCTCCTCCTTCCCTCGCCGGAGTTGCAACTGCAACAGACCTAACCCTATCACCAATCCTAGTCGCCGGGAGTGATCCTAGTCGCCGGGAAACTTGCCGTCGATCCTCGCTGTCGTTGCCAGAGCCACCTCCGACCACCTCCTTCTCTCCTTGATCACCAGAGCAGGCCAGCAACCCCTCTACTCACCGCACCACCCCTTCCAGCGAACCCAGGAATTTTCCAGCCTTCGCTGTTCGCCGTCGCTGCCTCGCCGGCGCCCCATCGCCGTCGAACTCGTCGTGGTTGCCCCCTGGTTCTTCCCTCTAAGTACTCTGGTCCGTGTGGTCCTACTGTTCGCTGTTTGGACTCGATCCGTGGCCCGAGCATCCGTCTCGTATTTTCCGCCGACATTGCATTCGTGTTTTCCGGTTTGCGAAACCGTCGAGGCAAGTATCCGAATAATTGCTCTAACATGCTAATACAAGATCAAGTCTTGCTATACATTTAATTATCATATTATTTAATATAACCACACAGTTGATGGTAATATCGATATTTTAGTATGGCTTAGAATTGACGGTTGCATTTCTCTTTAACATTAAATCAGTATAGTAGCTTCGTGAAATTAAGTGGTATGCTATTAATCCATGCTTTAACTAATTAAACCAGTTAGATCGTCCTTGCTTTATTTGTTAGATCATCCATGTGACAATTATTTATGCTTTAGTTTTAATTTCATATAGCTTCATTGCTTTACGTTATTGATATTGCTTTACCCTGTGACTATTGCACCCCAAGGGTGTTTGAACCTGTTAATAAAGATAACACAAAGCACCATTGTGATTAAGTGACTATTATTGCTGTTTAATTTAAATTCTTGCTGCTGTTACTTATTCGATTGTATACCTGTTGAGAGCACATACTCGATTGCATTACATATTGACCCGACCCTGCTACACATGACATATACATACATACCGATGCACCGGACATGGTACCCTACATACCGACTCATTCTGTTGTACCATGACATGACTTGTTACCTGATCTCATGCCTAATGCCAACAAACCTGACTTGGGGTCCTCATGGACCATTCCTGTTGTCTATCCAGACAAACCTGACCTGTTACCTGATCCTGTGTTGGCATTAGTCCTTGATTACTGAATACCTGACCTGACATACATAACTTGGGGGTATGGGGAAATCAAAGGTGAAACCGACTTGTAACTCAACAGTTCGATACCTGTTCTGATCAGTCTTACGGGCTTGGCCAGCCCCGGAGTGATGATGCTGACATCACTCGCCCATCCTGCTACCTATTACTGCCTAGCGGCACGTCTCGGATTCAGCCCCGAGAATCTTGACCGTGGTCCAGGGCACGCACGGGATACTATTGAGTTACATCGACGAGTCACCAATTGATTTCAAAGACTTTAGAGTAGAAACCTGATAGGACAGTTTAGTTACCACTGCACATTACCCTGCACTGTTATTTCATAGTACTGCTTTATTCATGTTCATACATGCATTGCTTATTACCATGTTTATATTATATTATTGGTTGACATGACGCGCTGACGTCTGGGTTTTGCATGGCCCAGATTCCTTACCACTGTCGACGACCGAGCAGGAGTACTTCAGCCAGCAGGCTGATCTGTGAGTTCCTTAGTGATTAGTTTATTTATTTCATTTCATTTCCAGATGTGAGCCCGCATTATGGGACGTACTGTTATTTATTGTATTGGATCATTTGCTTCCGCACTTATTGTTTATTGACTCTTGTTATTATGGATTTGGACATGTTAGATTAGTTTATTATCTTGTTCTTGATATCCTTACAACCGTAATGTGACTGTGGATGGATACTTCCTACCCACAGGTAGCATGGTTGGCTATGTTACGTGCCCAATCTTGCGTACTCTGGGAAGCGGGGCGTGACAGGAACTCACCTCGGGAGGCCTGGTAGTCCACTTCTGACTCGACCCGGGATAAGAGTGGGGGGGGGGGGGCTAAAGATGATGCTCAATATTGGCGATACAAGATCAGGACACGTGGCGGATGACATGTCCCGAGACCCGAAAGGAAGAGCTCACAGAAGCCGACTATGCCACCCTTGTACCCGACCTGCAAGCACAAGCTGACCCTCCTCGGTATCCCCCCCCCGGAAATTTGCCTCCTCGGCCCTTCAGCTCGCCCGCAGCTGCCATAGGACCGAGACTCCTCAACCCTCTTGCACGGTCCCGGACTCCCAGCCGAGGCCGTCCTCCTCGGCCTCTCTGACCGACCAACTCCACCACTCGCAGACGTAACCGCCGCTCCGCGAATCTAGTCACACGCAGATTCTCCGCCAGCAACGTCCCACGTTCTACGCCATCACGATCCCCATTAATGGGCGATCCGCTCTTCACGCGGGCGTGACGTCGAGAGCGTAACGGCCAGCGAGACTCTCGGGCCTACTGCTGCGTGCCGCCGCCGCTATATAAACCCCCATCACAGAGGGGTCAGGTAAGCCATTTTTATTCCACTTAGCTGCTACTCTGCTCGGATCTAGCACTAACTTGATCGTCGGAGGGTCCTCGGTGGTACCAAACCACCCCGAGACTTCTTTGCAGGTACTCGACGCTAAACTCCTCAAATCGCTAATCTCATCAAAATCCATTGAGATCCACACGCAACAGAAGATCGCCACCAAAATCCACCTGGAGATCAACGAAAGACAACATCTGACGGAGACCCGAAAAGGACCTCCATCACATAGACAGACGTAGACTTTCGCGTTTCAAGGCATATCCAGTAAAATTTGAATCTGAATATCCAACCACTTCCAAAATGTTGGATCTCCTATAACGAGGCAGGTAGTCCTTAGTGTCTTGGAGACATCTCGTGGTCTTCTTTGCAGCTTGCCAATGAATCATACGTACCAGGGCTGCTCCCCTACATGCTAATAACAAAAGCAACATGCATCAAGCCTCATCCAAATCTGAAAGTGCGTTCTGAATTATCCCCATCAGAACTTTATTATAGCTACATTTTCTATATATAGGTGTTGTGAGAGGGATAATACAGAAACCATCATCAAAGCCACCAACCCAAACACAAACCATGATCACAACTTCCCTCTCTCAAACTTCGATCGCCTCGTGAGCCGCGTCCCCATACTCATCTTTTATGCGTATCGTAAACCATCGGCCGGAGAACTCACTTCAGTTGTACACACCATCGATTCCTCTCTCTCTCTCTCTCTCTCTCTCTGAATCTCTCAGTCACTTCTTTCCCTTTTCTGGACAAATCCTGCACATCCCCGATGGCGAACCTGAAATCATATTCTACAACAAAGGTGTTTGCCTTATCGAAGCTACTGCATACATTTCCTTGTCACAGCTTGACTTCTATAACCTAAACCAAACTATTAAGAAACTCATGATCACCATGGATCCTTCTGAATTTGCGCTGAGCGTACAAATCACCAACTACCACTGTGGTGGATTCTCAATTTCCTGGGCATTCAATCATGTCCTCTCCGATGCCTATGGTTTCATAAAATTCCCGTCCTCATGGTTCCAAATAGGGTGAAGTAAAAAACTTTCAACTCTGTTTCACCTTGATAGGTCGATCTTTCGCCCTCGTTCACCTCCGGTTTACAACCAGATTGTCAATCGCAGCTACAGCGTGTTGCGCACAAACGATATGTTTAAGATGCCACCGTTTTGTGCTATGGTGAAACGTCTCTACTTGGTGAAGCGTTCGACTCTAGAAACCTTAAAAGCAGCATCAAACAGAAGCAGGACCGTGGCGTTATTGGCGTATCTGTGGAAACTGACGGCTAAAGCATTCGGAAAGAGCAGCTACACTCATTGCAGGATGGTTTGACAGTAGACGGGCACAGGAGGATCAAGCCGGATTTAGAAACCATGCTAAACTTTACAGGGAACATCGTGGCAGCCACACGCGGCCGTAGAAGAGAGTGTCAAAGATTTGAATGGTGATTCTCTACAAGACGTAGCAGGGATTGTATCTCGAGATAATCGATGAGGTTGCGAATCGTGAATATTTCTTGGGCTTGCTTTCTCTTCGAGTGCAATCGATATCTGAAGATGCTGCCTAATATCATGCTTAAACATAGTGTTCCGGTGATTATAGTGTCATCGTGTTACAGTATGCCATGGAAATGGATTGCCTTCGGTAGGCTTGTATTGGTCGGCAATGGACAATTGGTTTACAGGTTACGTGAATTTTGTTTCGAGCCGCAGAGGTGACGATTCTTGGTTTGTGTCTGCATTCATATGGTCGAGCTTGGCAGCAGAGTTGGAGCTGGATCCTGACCGCATGTTTGAGCCTGCCACTCTTGACCATCTTCAGCTACAATAATAAAAGTGCCAAAAACAAGAAGTACAGAGAGAATTGAATTTTGTGTGTATTGATCATGCCATGTCTGCAAGCCTCCTTTCTATAAAAGAAAAAAAAAATCACTTGGGATCAATGTTGAGAAATCTTGTTAATAACTCTCTAATTTGAGTAAGATTTGATCACACAAAATCACAAAAATCAAGGATCCATATAAGGGTTTATGTGTAGGCAAATTTCTAAAATCTTAGTAAATTTGACCACACATAATCATTGTGCAAAAATCAAGAATTCCCGTAAGGATTATGTGTAGGCGATTTTCTTTAATCTTAGTATATTTGACCACACATGATCTCACATAAATCTGAAAGCTCATGGAAATAATGTCAATACTCCCCTTAAGGTGGGTTGTGAATGTCTTGAACACCCAACGGGAGATGGAAAAAGAATCTGAAGGTAACAATTTGACATCTAATTTAGAGCTTGATGGAGGCCGGAATCTCCCTCAGATATTGTCCTCCGTCGATCTTACTGCTAGCGGGCTGAACAGTTGAGATTTGAGATGAGAGTTAAGCGTATGGATCTTAATTGGTTGTTGGTTGTTGCTGACGCCGAGTTACCTGCAAAGGAATTCTCAGGGTGGGAAACCATCTTAGGATCCTCCGACGATCAAGCAAATATCGAGAAATATTAGGGCAGAGTAGTGACGTATTGAAATAAGTTTGACCTGTCTGAGTCGTCTGGAAGGTCGCATGGAGCGAGACGCTACGAGATTCTCGCCTTCCGTTACGTCCCTGTATCACATTCGCGTTGATGGTGGGATAAGCCCTATATAAGGGCTTATATAGCGGCGAGATACACTCATTAACACACTAGCGTGCGATGCGGGACGTGGAGCGGCGGGGATCTCGTCGTGGCAAGATACACGGAGCCGTTATGGGGGCGCTCGAGCTCCGTGTTCCCGGCCAAACAGGGACGCTGAGAAATCTCAGACATAGGATAGCTCGATGACGAGCAAGGGAGCTGAGGATTCTCAGCTATAGGACAGCTCGAAGACCAGCTATTGGCTGGCGGTCGGCCAAAGGGTAAACATATTCCGGAAAGATCTTCCAAAAAGTCGGGCGCAGCCTCGGAGACGAGGCACCGAGAAATGTTCCGAATGCATCATATTTATTCCAGCTTCGTAGCTCCCAAGAATCTAGTGGGCATACATGGATGACACGTCATCCGCTACGTGTCAAGATCTAGGGAGTTCCCACTTACGAGTATCATCATTAGCCCCCCACTCTCGTTCCGACTTATTTTATAGTTCGGGTTGAGAGTGGTCTACTCGGTTTTCTCCGTTCGGCTTGGTGCCGAGGAATCTTAGTGGTAGATTGTCTGGGCGTGATGTGGCGTTTAGCGATTGTGTTTCTTCGATCTCTGGATCAAAGCGGCGATTCACGACACGTCTAGGTTTCCACGCGTATCCTTGATGATATCAGCGGATCAACGAAATGATTGCGCCATAAAGGAGACATTGCTTCGTTCGCTCAGTCAGTTGATCTTTATGCTACGTGGCCACCATTGGGAAGCGGACTGCGAGACGTTGCCAGTTTGGATCCGTATGAGGGGAGACATCCAATGGTCATTTTCCACGTGGCGTCGTTGGGGCCGTGGGGTGCGATGCTTCGTTTCGACGGGAGCGGATTTGGACCGTCGGATGGCTTTTGCTGGGAGTATAAATAGAAGAGGCCTTTCCTTAGGAAACACTTTTGCTTTAGTTGCCTTCTTTATCTGATGATTGCTCGGTGCTCTATTACTTAGGTCGGATTTTCAGCCAAAATCCATCTTCAGCCAAACTTTTCTTGAATCGGATTAGATATCTTCTTCTGAAGTTTCCATTGATATAGTTAGGGTTGAGTAAGGCAGTGGGATTTCAGCTTTTGAAGCCGAGTCCAGCGGGTCATCTACTTCTTCCTCGGCTTCCGATAGCCAAGGGAATTCGTTTTCTTCTTCAACTTCTTCTCCGGCGTCAGGCTCGCCCCCAAGGGATGGTGACGCCCTTGTCCTTCGTCGTCTGGTGGAAAAGAGGGCCCTAAGGTGCGCATCAGAAATACCCATGATACGCTTTCGATATTGAATCGATTGGACGGGCTTTCCAATATCCGGGCTCGTTTCTATATACCCCTAGCTATTCGCTTCGTCAGGCCAGGGAGGGTGAATGGGCAGACCAGGTACAGATCAATAAGATTTCTATGTACCTAGAAGCGTTCCGAGTGGGGATGCATTTTCCTTTCTCATTCAATGTTTGTGTCGTTCTCCATTGCTTCCGGCTTGCCCCGGGCTCGCAAGCCCCGAACTCGTGAAGAATTCGCCTCGGGTTCCTGGTCCGGTTAAAAACTGATCGGATCCCATTTGACTTGGGCCTCTTTCTTTCCTTCTTTTTCTACAAAAATCACCTTGGCACTCGAAAGGATGAGCCGAGCTGGGTTTACCTTTCTTTTAAGAAACATGAGGGTAGGGTAGCCAAGGCTGGGGCAGTGGTCGTCCTTTCTTCCATAAGACAAGTGGAAGGAGAAGTTTGTTTTCGTCGGTCCTCCAGAGGGAGAGGATTTTCCAGTGCCCACCAAATAGCATAGGGCGGATTGCCTAAGGATCAAGCAATCAAACGCTCCGGAAGCGGGGGTAGTGTTGCGGTGGGAGCCGATCCAACGAGCCGATATTCTGCTTTCTGAACAGACCTTGAGCTGGGCGGGACTCAGTCCCGCGCGCTTCAAATTATTATATGGTATTGTTGGGGTCGAAAATTGCACCCCGGTTGACCAAGTCAAAGTCAAGGTTAACCCCAAGCCAAGTGGGCCCAAGCCAGATCAAGTGGGCTCATTCCCGAGTCGAGCCCGAACATGAAGCGGCCGGCTTCCCCCATGCTGAAATAAAAAATCATGTAATAAATAATTTTGATGTAATTTTTTATACATGAATGGGCATAAAGCCAAATTTTTGTAAAGCCCATGGCTTATGTTCAAAAAGAAATGGCACATGAGCCATGCGATGGGAAAAATGCCATTTTGTAAACCCCAAGAGGCTATGTGTAAATGCGTAAGCCTATACGCAACATAATGAAAATATCTAGGGGGACTTTTTCATTCTAAAAAAATCAGGGCCTGTGGCTTTTTCTCCTTCCTCAAGATTCTAAAACCTTCTTTTTTTTTGAATTAAATCAAGAGTTTTACTCTTTCTTTTCCAGAACTAAATAGGTTTTCACCATACAACCCACAAAGGGGAGCTTGGATCTTCCATTAGATATCAAAAATGGGGAGATTTTTAAATCTCACCCACTTTCTCCATGATCCGGCCAAATGACAAGAAGAAGAAAGGGACCCATCTCCCGAAACCCCATTTTGAGGAAGATCCAGGGCTCAAGGGGAGAAGTCCCTTCATCAGCTTCAAAATATCTTAGGAGTTTAACTCCTCATATATATAATAATAATAATAATAATAATAATAATAATAATAATAATAATAAGTGTTCCTTTCTGGGAGTACAATTCCCATTACAGGGACCAATTCCCTTTTGCCTCCCAAGCGCCTACGTGCCTGGCACGTGAGGCGCTAGCGCCCAAAGCGCTAGCGCTCGAGCGCCCATGTGCCTGGCACATGGGGCGCTGGTGCTCAAAGCGCTAGCGCCCGTATGCCCACATGCCTGGCACGTGAGGCGCTGGTGCTCAAAGCGCTAGCGTCCGTACGCCCACGTGCCTGGCACGTGAGGCGCTAGCGCCCAAAGCGCTAGTGCCGTGGCGCTCAAAGCGCTAACGCCCAAAGCGCGAGCGCCCGAGAGCCCATGTGCCTGGCATCTGAGGCGCTAGCGCCCGAGCGCTTTCTCCCATGCATCCTTTGGATGCCCTTTTCCCTTATATATATATATATATATGTATATGTATATATGTATATATACATACACACACTTTACGACACTGTCCTTGTTAGAAAAAAATTTCTAATGGGGCATTGCCTTGCACCCCGGAAGGGGGCTGCTAGCCCCCTTGACCTCCAGCCCGCTATCCGGATAGCGGGACCCCCTTAAAAACTCTGCGGGGCTCTCGATATATCCAAAACCTTCTAAAACACAATACTGCACATTGAGTTCGCATGACCAGTTCAGCCCGTCAATTGGAGGTTCACTCGCCCCAAAGGCGAGGGTAATTAACGGTTGCTTAGTCCGCGGCTGCCGGAAATTCGGATCCCCACAATCAATAAACCCCCGCTTACCCTAGGCAGGGAGAATCTGTAGTACGCCTGACCAGCGCGCGCGTATTCCCATCTCAATGGGGCGACGAAAAACAACCTACAGATTCTGGCACGCCCGGTGGACATTTCTCTCCTCCTATATTTCGGGTTAAATATCCATGCGAACAAAATCAATCTACATATCAATTTCCTGTACTGAAATCATGCTCCTTTGTGCAGATTAACAAATTTCAAATTGCAATCTCCGGTCGCAGCAAAAATGTCTCCAAGGACAAGCTCAGCTCTCGACACAGCTCCCATCTCCTACATTATGAAGATAGACGCCAGGACGATCCTTCCGGCCAGTCTCGGGCGACAATGGGAAAAACCGCTACTACCATTCGGCTCTATTCTGTTCGTGTCAGCTAACGCCATCCCAGCTCTTCAAGCCCCGGTGACAGACAAGCGGTCTCGGAAAGCAAGATGCCAAATGTGGTGGTCTCGAAGGCGTCCCAACTCAAACACAAGTCGGTGTTTGAACGACTCTCCTGTTAGTGTTTATGCCCTAGAGGCCATTACTGTATCATACTAACTTGTATATTACTTAAAAGAAACTTGGGATATTCACAGTTGTATTGACAGTCTGGCTAAAAATGGTAGTATACTACTTGGTTTATGTCTACTTTAATATGTGCATATGTTTCTTGTAACGTATCGTTTATACATATTAGTAGAGCTCTTAGGTTCTTTGCTTGATTATCAACGTTGTGATGGCAGTCACACTAGTGGGGGCTGGATAGTCTATAAGCAACATCCTATACAGGTCACTGGTCATAGGATTATCGAGACAGGGCATCGATACTCCAGAGTAGACTGGTGTATACGCTTCTCATCCCAGCATAGGGAGATGGTCTGTCCCACAGCCATCAGTACGTCGTACTGGAGATAGTATGCAGGTGCTCATTAGGTAACGGGTACATCGGACAGGACTCGTCGGGAACTGCAGGTTGGATTTATACCCATTGTCAGATTGCAGTTCCCAGGTGACATGAGTACAGCTTAGTCCGTCGACTTGATACTGCTACTTCGCCTCGGGTGTGTTCCCACAGTACTTAGATTACTATCCTACCACGGCTCAAAAGAGTCGTGCAAACAGGTAGTAGTTGGGTGCAGTCCCGAAGCACTTGGAGGCAGTGGCGGTTAGATAGGATTCGTCTCTCCCGGTATTGGGGGTTGATATCGCACTGTGTATGGAGAGCCATTACGTAAAGTCCTTGGCCAGGGCAAGCGAGATTTACTGGTGGCTTCCAGTAGTTTCTCAATGTGTAATGGGCTGCACTCCAACAAGACTTATACCGCTATTAGGGGTCTGACGTTTACCGCCCTCTAGGCCCGATATGCGATAGTCCTAGACGAACAGACCAGAATGTACAGAGATTGTCACATCAGGCTCAGTAGGAGTTCGGATGGGTTTCTCATCGTCCTTCTTATCGACATCTACCTGGGGACCATTACGTACTGCTAGTGCCGCTTGCGGTCTGTGGTTAAACCCACTGTCAGCGTAGTGTCGAGTCATTAGAGTCCTACACAGAGGGTTTCCCTGCTTCGGGCGAAACGATATAGAGGTTATATGGTTTTACGACAGGGTTCGGACGCATATGTGTTTTTACGCATGTATGATGTTCAGACAGTTTTTACTAGCCGGCTTTGGTTTAAGCCATATTCTAGTATCGGATTATTGGATTTATACAGTCTAAAGTTTTTCCGTGTTTTAACGGATAGGAGGGGCGTTCTTGAAATTTGTCGAGAAGCTTCTAAAAGTATGATGAGTTGGAGGCTAAGGTGGCATTTACATTAATTGGTTTAATGAGTCATGAAGTGATTCATCCATGGAGTTAATGTTTCATTTATGATTTAAATGACTCATGAGATGAATCACTATGTGTATTAATGAAACATGATGATATATCATTATTTGTTATTCATTTAATAATATGATATGTTTCATATATACACAAATGATATCATTATTCCAAAAGGATTCTCATTCTCACCTTCTCTCTTCTCAAGCTCTCTCTCTTCAAACCATAACCCTAACCTCTCATGTGTTGAGATCAAGGGTTAGCTAGACTTATTGATCCATAATCCTACTCTATATTCTCTAAGTTTCTTAGATTAGCACTTTGAGTAACCTAGTTACCTCAAGTTAGAGGTCAAGCTTGGAGTAGTAGCTCTCGGGTAGATCGTTGATGTCACGCCCCGCTTCCCAAAAAAGAAGGAGAAGGAAGACGTGGCAAGGTCCGCAACCTAACTGTATTGAAGGTGGTCTATTCAATACAGTTACGTTAAGCGTATAAATAATTAATATGCAGGATGTGTACCAAAACAAAAGTAATAAAAGCGAAAGGCATTTTATTTCCATTAACCAAACTTTATTACATCCCAAAGGAAATAGTAAAATAAACTAAGTAGTTTATTTACATCAAAGGAGAAATAAAAAGCCCTAAACATGTGGGCAACAATAAAAATTAAAACTATCTAATCTTCCATTGTCCTGTCTGCAAAAACTTCATAAGTTGGCTTCACACCTTGATCTTCGCTGTAATGCTCATTCTTATCTGACGGACATTCCAAGGATAGAGAAAGAAAAGGAAGGTCCGTCAGCGAGTTATACTCGGGTAGGGTTGCCTCATAAGATAGTAAAGGTATAGGAACGAACATGTGTGTATAATGAATATGATGTACATGAGTATAAAGGTATGAGGTCAAGTACAAATTGGATATGTGAATATAAGTAGGTTATATATGTTGTAAGTTATATGTAGATGAAGGTCATAGTTTGTATTAGTTTGTTAAACAAGGGTCCGGATACTCGAGATTATTCCGTTGTGGCCACGGAACAACAACTGGGGAAGAGAAATGTACCGTTTCACTTCCCGGGATCATGATCAAATAGTAGGGGAATCCGAGTTCCGAATTATCCTTGCCTAATCAAACTACCCATCCCCGTGGTTTAGTATAAAGGCTTGGACGGATTAGAGTTAGTGCGTATACTTCTAGGCATGGAATTTCCATATTGTATAGTCGCCCACTTTTGGACTGTTCACCCGAAATATCGGGATCTTCATATTTGTATAGTCGTCCACACTTTGGACTGTTCACCCGGAATATCGGGATCTTCATATTTGTAGTCGCCCATATATTGGACTGTTCACCCGAAATATCGGGATCTTCATATTTATATAGTCGCCCATATATTGGACTGTTCACCTTGCCTGCAGGGATCTTCATAAAGTATCCATACCTAGGTCCGCGCATTCTAACCCTAACCGTATCATATTTTGTATATGTCATGTTGTCATAAACTGAAATTTTAGAAAGAGTATTTGATCTCATTTAATATGGCCTTCCACAACCACTCGTTTTATTTTCTAGAATTTGTAAAGTACTTCGTGTTCTTCGGAAAAAGCTTGGTTAAATAATAAGGTTTAAATATCGTTTATTATTTCTAAGAAAAATCATGATATTTGAGATATTCATTATTTTGGAAAAGAATAAGTTTTACAGAAAATATCCTTTTGATACAAGGTTGTGATGTTTATTTGAAAATCTTTTAAAAGGGGTCTTTATTTGAAAAATTTAGACTGCTCCTAATATTCCAAAAGGATAAGTTATGAGGTCCTCAAATCGCCTCTTCACCCCCAATTGTGGCTAGGTAAGTGCCAGGTAAGTGGGAAGGTACTCCACTACGTAAGTAGTGGGCCTAATTAATAACCACTAGCCTTAGACACACTTGCCTAGACAGCACAAAATCTGGTTTAGATAAACGATCGATGCCTACAACCTTTCCTTTATTTTAGATTGGTTTTAAAAATTTCTTTTTTAAAAGATACTAAATATTCCCTTTTGAAAAGATATCGTTATTTAAATAATATTTTCTTTCTTAAAAAGTTGAGGGGGTTTAAAAATATTTGTAAGTAAAATATATCTAAAATATTCATTTTACATATATTTAAAATATAATATTTAAACGAGGGTATCTTGTGGAAGTAACCTATTTTGAGATCATTTTTATAGTGTGGGTATGTCAGAGGTGAAATGACAATTCATGGGTTACATCAAATTTCAGGTATTATGAATGTGCAATATAATTGTGTACAGATGAAATTTAATACCGTTTTAAAGATATGGGTTAACATTATCATGATTAAGGGTACAAGCAAAAAGAGTATGCACAATTATAATAACAACATTTTAAATGTGGGTTGATGATTAGAAGTTGGAATTTCGATAGAAGAAGGTGACAGGAAAAGGAGAGAGAGGCGGATCCTACCTTTTGTTTGAGTCGGAAAGCCGAAGAGCTAGAAATGTAGTCTCGTACTAAATTCTCAATAACTTCGTATCCCGATTTTTCCTCTGCGATTGGATGGAGCCGTAGCGTCCGCGTCGTCGATACGGAGGCACCGGTATTTTTTTCAGAATTTTTGGAGCTCTGAGTTGTGAGAAAATGAGGTTTGAAGGTGCCTATTTATAGGGTTCAAAAATAACAAGAAAAAAATCCAAAAACCTCAAAATCCGCGCCAGAAATCACTTCAGCAATGATTTCGCAATCATTGCCGCCGCCGCCGCCGCCTCTTCCTGCCCGTTGGATCTGCATCCAACGGCGCAGATCACGCCGCCGCCACGCCACGTGTCGCGAGCTCATTCGCTCGTGGCCGTGGGTGCGGATCAGGCGCCGCCGCAGAGCTCTGGGCCGTTGGATCTCGTGATCCAACGGTCCAGGTTAAAAGGATTAAAAAAATATAAAAATAAAAATTAATAAAATAAATAAAATAGCAGATTATTTAAAATATTGATTTGGCTTTAAAAAAATTAGTAAAAATAGTTAAAAATATGGGAAAATTATGGAAAAATTCCAGAAAATATATTTTATTATTATCTTTAATATAAAAATAGTTTTGGGCTAAAAATAATTAGTATATTTATTTCTAACTTGTTAACTAGTTATAATAATTATATAATATCTAGTTAATCTTTAAAATATTTAAATTACGAATTAATTATTTTAATTGATAATAAAAATATGTAGATTATTTTAAGGTATTATAAAATCTTTCTAAAACATTTTAAGCTTATAAAAATAATAAATAAATTTTAGAAATTTCCTTTAATCATATTTACTGCTTTAAAAATTATTAACACTACTTTAAAAATTATTATTATATAAAAGAAACACGTAAATAATTATTTGATAGTAAAATATATTTTATTAGGTATTTAGAAAACATGATCGTTACAGTTGATCAGTCGAAAATATTGCATATTTTAACCGGCAATTTCCCTATCATTTGCATTCATATAGAAGTGTACGGTATTTCATAATTCACATATTAGCAAATCTGTCACAAAATATCAGATTACATGTATTAGACTTTAAAACCGGCATTTCTAGGGAAATTGGCTGCATTTCATAGCATGGCATCATTTCTATATATCGCAACCCCTGTTTCGAAGTCTGTGTAGGAAAATCAGAAGTTTGCTCAAATTACACCGCCAAAAGATACGCCAACTCAAGGATTTAGAATCTGGTATTGATCTAAAGGGCATTCAGAGATTCAACATGTCAGAAAATACTAAAGAAGACATAAGAAGACAACTCCAGAGAGATGAAGCCCTAAGGAGCCCAAATGGCCGCGGAACCGCGGCCTAAGCCACCTATTGCCGCGGTTCCGCGGCCAACATGCCACGTCAGCCTCCCATTTTTGGTGCAGAGTGCTTCTCTCAGGGCCCACACTCCAGAAAGACATGTCAAATTCCAGAAAGCTCCTGAACATTCTGCCAGATCAGCAAGCTTTGAAATCAATACTAAACTAGCCTTGTATTCTCGAAACTTCTCCCTAAACCCTAGCTTAAACCCTAAGCTAAGCCTAACTAACTACTTCTAGAAGTCTTTCAACAAACTTTTGGAGGGAATTTCTCAAGGCTTAGGGTTTGGGAGATCTATAAATAAGACCTTAGGGATCACTTGATCAAATCATGAAGAGAGCTCCCCATTAGTTCATTGTAGTAGCCATTTTACCTCTTCTTCATCTTCTTTACAAGTCTAGTGAGAGGGCTTGTGTGAAACCCTAACCCTAATCCAATCCACAAATACCCATTTCAAGATTCATGGAGTTCAAGCCAAGTAAGTCTTCTACAACCCTTTAGAAGCAAAGCCGGACTTCATCGGAGCACGAGGTCGAAGCGATCCAAGGCTCAAAAAGCCGAGCGATGTGAGATTCGATGAGCGATGTTCCTTCCTCTTGTAATTCTTGAGAGTTGTAACTTCTTGTTGATGTAATAAAAGTGAAGATTCTTTAAACTTGTTTACATTTTAATTCTAGCATCATGATTTCTTGTCAATTCTTGAATATATTCTTTGCGATGATGTGTGAATAAACTCCGCTCGTGGAGGAGTCGAGATGATTGTAGAATGATGGTGTTGACGAATCTTTAAACATTTTCTTAAGTCTTCTAGCAATTGTAAATTCTTGAAATAGAATGATCGATGATTTAGATCGATATGAAATGAGTTCTTGATTCTTTTCATACGATCTAGAAATTCAAGAATCGATCATTGTATCTTCAAGAAGCTATCTAGTGAATGTGATTCATCGAAAGGACAAAGGATAGAACGAAGAACCCTAATTCTTCGCAAGATCCTTAAATCTCGATCAATCGACATCGTGTTAGCATCAATTCGCTAATAGATAAGAAATAGTATTCTTGAATCTTCATCACGTCTACAACCTAATCGATTCCTACGAGCATCTTACTTCAAATCTTGAAACCCTAAGTGATTGGAATTCATCGAAACCCGATTCTTGATTGTTTATCATTTTCTTGATTCTTGAATAGAATAGTAACACTTGAAATTGATCATTCTTGAATCATGTTTTCTTTTCTCTTCGCTTAACTTTTCAATTCAAACAAATCTAATATTGAAACGAATCGCACAATCCCTGTGGACGATCCGTACTCACTTACGATCTACAATTGACACCGTTATTGATTGCGGTCAAATATAATTCTTTGATTGTGAATTTTATTCATTCTTTAATACCGACACAAACAAGAATATCGTATCAATCAAGTAGCACCGTTGCCAGATACTATTTGATTTGATAAACACAGTCGGAGAAGAATTGTTCTTTTAAAACCAATCAAATGGCGCCGTTGCCGGGGATCGTGTGCTAATTCGTTTATATTGTAGTTTGAATTGAAAGATTTATTCCATTACATTTCTTGAGATCAAAATTCGCACAAACCCTAAACGATTTGTTGTGGTTTATTGCAAGGAGATCTGGAGCTTGCTGTGAATGTGAAATAATTTTTTGGATATACCAGAGAGCAGAGGAAGGCCACAGAAGCCTTCTGGAGAAAATTGGTACAGTGATCCCATTGTCAGACCGCGGAAGCGCGGCATTTAGGCCATATTGCGGTGGAACCGCCGCACCTTTGGGGGATCTCTGTGAAATTTTTCCTGCAGGTGACTTCTTACCTTCTTCTCTCTCCTCTTTTTAGCTCCAACTAATATTTTGTGCAGGCTTCTTTGCAAAAATCGCAGCGCCGCTAAAAAGCAAATTAAATTTGTACGTATTTTTGTTTCTTGGTTGTTTGCATTACTAATACGGAAATTAAGGGGTAAAGACCAAATCCAAATTAGGTGGGGAGTTCATTACCCTTCCTAGGCCCCAAAAATCACAAACCTCCATACGCATTGTCCCTCATTAACTAAAAAAGATCTAGAGATGACTCTAAGGACCGTCGTGCTCACTTAGGACAGAGGAAGGCCGTGGGTAATTCATTGCTTATCCGCGTTTCTCTTGTGGTGCCTAGGAAAGTGTGTCGAAGGCTAGTGGTTACTTAATTAGGCCCACTACTTACGTAGTGGAGAACCTCCCACTTACCTGGCACTTACCTGACCGCAGGAGGGACAAAGAGGCAGTGGAGGATTTTATCCCGCGTCTTGTCTTCTGGCAGTTAGGAGCGGTCTAGAGATCGGACCTAGGTGACCATTAGATTTTTAGGGTTTTGTGTGTTGCATCATTTTTTCAAAATCCGTCCTTTTTTCAAAAGGCAAGCACCGCATTCATCATTTACCCCTAATTATAAGTCACGCTGCCGCTTGTACTAACCCTTTTTAGTACAAGATAGGCTGGACACGGGATTCTAGTGCCCGTTTAGTCCGCGTACCTCCTATCGACTCCGAAGTCGATATTTCTACATTTACCTTTTCTTTACCCACCACCACACCCTCATCGATGGATCCGAATCCATCGAATTTCTTTTCCACTAATCTGCCGCCGTCCGTTGGTGCGCAGAATCCACCCCGCATCTCTCTCCAGGAGAGATGCTACCCTATTCGAGGTCCTCTTTCGACCTGCTTATCCACACCACCAGCCAACGGGGATAATTTTGAAATTAAGCCCCAGTATATCAATCTTTTACCCAAATTCCACGGTCTCGAGTCTGAGGATGCTTACGTTTTCATCACCAAATTTGAAAACGTATGCGCAATGATGGGTACGTCACAACTTTCAGTGGATGCTATGTGTCTACGACTTCTTCCATTTACTTTATGCGATATAGCCGAGAAGTGGCTATATAACACAACCGCACATTCCATTACGAATTGGGAAGAATTCGTCGCGGCATTCCTTAAGAAATTTTACCCAATGCAAAAGACAGCTCGAATCCGTAGCGAACTGAATCAATTTGCCCAGCTCCCTACCGAACCATTCTCTAAATGCTTTGAACGTTTCAAGGATCTTTTGGTTTAGTGTCCTCATCACGGCATCCCGAGATGGGAGCTTTGCCGAATCATTTATGAGGGCATTAACCCAAAAACTAAACAGAGCCTTGAAAACATGTGTCAATGTACTTTTATGACTAAGGATGATGGGGAGGCTTGGAAGTATTTAGAAGAGTTCACTGAAAAATCACTACAGTGGGAGAGTGGAACCCAACCATTGAATAGGGATGGCGTACACCAAGTAGATGTGTCCATAGGTGTTCGAGCTGAAATAGCAGCAATGCAAAAGAAGCTCGACGCTATGGAACACAAATTTTCTGCAGCCTCCCTAAACCCAATGTCGCTCCCCAAAACTGTTTGTGGGTGCTGTTCTGATCCGTCCCATTTAACGGAAGATTGTCCATTAAATTCTGCGTTTCAAGGTCACGAGCATTCTAATGCCGCATTTCAAAGACCTCGAAACGATCCATATTCTTCCACGTACAATCAGGGTTGGAGGAATCACCCGAATTTCGCTTGGAACCAAAACCAATCTCAAAACACGGTTCCAAACACGAATTAATTTCAAAGGGCTCTTCCTCCACTACAGCAACCCCTTCAACTTACTCAGCACCCCCACCAGTCACAAAACTTCCAAAATCAGGTCAACACTCCTACACAGTCTAATCCCATGACCTGTTCTGACGAGTTCTCTCAATTCACTCAAACCATGAAATCACTTTTGTCAAATTTCATAGAGGTTTCGGCTGAGGTTAGATCTTCCGTCAGCGAGATAAAGAAAAACTCAGCGTCCCAAGCTGAGAGTATCCGATCGATGGAAGCTGAAATCGCACGACTTAAAGCCGAAATGAGTGCGGGAGAAAAAGGGAAACTTCCTTCTCAACCCCTACCGAACCCTGGGCATTACAATGTAAATGCCATCACAACGTTGAGATCAGGAAGAGTGCTGAATAATCATGTCGGGGAAGGTATTGATGATACTGAAAATCATATCAACACCCCGGCTGAGACCTTTCCACACACACACACTTCTCCTTCTGATCCTTCTTCTTCTATCACACCACCTTCTCACGAGCCTATTCTCCATTTCCCATTAGGCTCAACACCTTCACCCAACCCTTATAGTTCTCTAAAGACGATCCCCACTCCTCTTTTGGGATCTCGTCTACCCCCCTTTCCTTCTCCTATGATGGACCCGGCACTTATTGCAAAAGCACCTTACCCGAACTGGTTAAGGGGTAACAAAACGAGTCATCATATGGAGAAAATAATAGAAATGTTCAAACAGGTTAACATCAATATCCCTCTCCTAGATGCGATTCAGCAAGTCCCCGCTTATGCGAAAATTCTTAAGGACTTGTGCACTAGGAAGAGGAAGACCCAAGTGCCAAAGAAGGTCTTCATGTCTAATAATATCAGCACTGCTTTTATCCCACAGCTACCAAAGAAACGAAAGGACCCAGGATGTCCTACTATTTCGATTTCTATTGGGGGTAAAAACATAAATCGTACTCTTTTAGACCTTGGCGCAAGTGTTAACCTACTACCTTATTCTGTATATGAGCAACTAGGGATTGGAGAGTTAAAACCTGCTCACTGCACTCTCCAAATGGCAGACCGTTCGATCACCAAACCTAGGGGTGAGCTCGAAGATGTGTTGATTAAGGTCGGGGAATTTGTATTTCCCGTGGACTTTATCGTTCTCGACACACAACCAGTAGCAAACCCCCGAAGCCAAATTCCGGTGATTCTGGGTCGTCCTTTCCTTGCCACTTCCAACGCTGTGATTAACTGTAGAAACGGTTCAATGAACTTATCCTTTGGAAATAGGACTATTGAACTGAACATCTATAGAGTTGGAATTCAGCCATCACTACCCTCTGCTCATATCCTAGATGTGTGCTCTGTCCACGAGATCGCTCCCGATAGTTGTGGAGCTGAGGATCTTTGCTTTCTAGATCTCGACGATATTACCACATCTCTGCTTGATCTTACACCTGATCTTAGTGAGGACACTTTTCCTACACTTGAGTCCTGCACTCCTGACTTTACTCCACCCGAGTCTGTATCTTACACAGGCTATGAGCTTCTGTGTGACTCCGAGAATCACTCGATGATCCCTCCTTCTATCATTTCTCCGCCAATTCTAGATCTCAAAATTTTACCTTCTCACCTTAAATATGCATATCTAGGTGAGAATGAGTCTTTACCGGTTATCATTTCCGCTTCTCTTACATCAGAGCAAGAGAATGCACTTTTATCGGTATTGAGATCTAACAAAGAGGCGTTTGGTTGGACCATGGCGGACATCAAAGGGATTAGTCTCTTGATTGTTGAACATCATATAAATGTGATGGATGATGCCAGACCAACCCGAGAACCACAGAGACGGTTGAATCCCGTCATGAAGGAGGCGGTAATGAAAGAGATCGTCAAATGCTTAGATAATGGTATTATATACCCCATCTCCGATAGCCAATGGGTGAGTCCTATACATGTCATCCCTAAGAAATCTGGCATCATTGTTATGACCAATGAGGCGAATGAGTTGATTCAGACACGCGCCCAAACTGGGTGGCGTGTATGTATTGATTATAGAAAACTCAACGCCGCTACAAGGAAAGACCATTTTCCTCTACCCTTCATTGATCAGATGCTAGAGCGCTTAGCCGGACGAGAATATTACTGTTTTATGGACGGTTACTCAGGCTACAATCAGGTCCCCATAGCCAAAAAGGATCAAGATAAAACCACTTTTACTTGTCCTTTTGGTACATTTGCTTATAGACACATGCCCTTTAGGCTATGCAATGCTCCCGCTACCTTTCAGCGGTGTATGATGGGGATATTCTCTGATATGGTGGAGAATTTCTTGGAGATTTTTATGGACGACTTCTCGATTTTCGGAGATTCTTTTTCAGATTGCCTATCGAATCTTGACACTGTTCTTACTCGTTGCAAAGAGAAGAACTTGACCTTAAATTGGGAAAAATGCCACTTCATGGTCCAAGAAGGAATTGTTCTTGGACATGTCATTTCACAAAAAGGCATTGAGGTTGACAGAGCTAAGATAGATGTCATTCAAAACTTACCTCATCCCAAAAGCGTCAAGGACATTCGATCTTTTCTTGGCCACGCGGGCTTTTATAGGAGATTCATAAAGGACTTTAGCAAAATTGCTAGACCTTTAACTCTACTCCTGGCCAAGGATACGACCTTCTACTTTGACTCGGATTGCGAGGTAGCTTTCGACTCACTTAAACACTCACTCACCACAGCCCCCGTTTTATCATCTCCAGATTGGGACTACCCATTTGAGCTGATGTGTGATGCATCCGACTTTGCAGTAGGTGCAGTCTTAGGACAGCACATTGATAAGATGCCACACGTGATCTACTACGTGAGTAAGACCCTGAATGATGCGCAAATCAATTATACAACTACTGAAAAAGAGCTTTTAGCGGTTGTATTTGCATTAGAAAAATTCAGGCCTTACTTGATTGGCTCATCCATAGTTGTGTACACTGACCATTCCGCTTTAAAACTTCTTTTGGCAAAGAAAGATGCAAAAGGTCGACTAATACGTTGGATCCTTCTTTTACAAGAATTCGATCTTGTTATCAAAGATAAGAAAGGATGTGAAAACGTCGTAGCCGACCATCTTTCACGCATCATTTCTTTCCCTGTGACCCTGCCGATCAATGATTCGTTCCCTGATGAACAACTCTTGAACGTATCCACTGAACCTTGGTTCAGGGATATTGTGAACTATCATGCCACGGGACTGATACCCAGCGATTGGTCAAAACAGGACAAATACCGTTTACTATCCTAAGTAAAACACTTTTACTGGGACGAACCCTATTTGTTTAAATATTGTCCTGATCAAATCATTCGCCGGTGTGTCCCGAAAGAAGAGTTCAAGAGTGTTCTTTCTTTTTGTCATGATCAGGCCTGTGGGGGTCACTTTGGTCCTAAAAAGACAGCGGAAAAGGTTTTGCAATGTGGATTTTATTGGCCGACCTTATTCAAGGACGCATTTGAGCATTGCAAAACCTATACACAGTGTCAGTACACGGGTAGAATATCCCGGAGAAATGAAATGCCTCAACAACCCATCTTGGTTGTTGAAATCTTCTATATTTGGGGCATAGATTTTATGGGTCCCTTTCCCAACTCCTTTGGGAATTTGTATATACTGCTGGCGGTTGATTATGTCTCCAAGTGGGTAGAAGCCATTCCATGTCGCACTAATGACAAGAAAGTTGTCATTAAGTTCTTAAAAGAGAATATTTTTTCGTGATTTGGACACCCACGCGCTATCATTAGCGATAATAGGACACATTTCTGCAACAGATCTTTCGAGACTCTGATGCGAAAATACGGAATCAACCACCGACTTTCTACATCCTATCATCCCCAAACGAGCGGGCATGCTAAAATTTCAAATAGACAGATCAAACTTATCCTGGAGAAGACTGTTGCTAAAAATAGAAAAGACTGGTCGACCAAACTGACGGATGCTTTTTGGGCATTCAGAACTGCATATAAAACCGACCTAGGAATGTCTCCATATAGGATAGTGTTTGGGAAAGCATGTCACTTACCCATCGGGATAGAGCATAAAGCATTGTGGGTTATAAAGGAAATAAACTTTGATCTAAAAGAAGCCTGCAACTTTCGGAAGCTGCAACTAAATTAGCTAAGCGAACTCCGCGATGAAGCTTATGATAATGCTGTAATCACAAAGAATAGGACTAAGGTTTTTCACGATCAAAATATTTTGAGAAAAACATTTTCACCTGGTCAACAAGTCCTTCTTTATGATTCACGATTACACCTTCACGCTGGTAAGCTTCGATCTCGGTGGAAGGGACCTTTTGTTGTGCGGTCTGTATACCCGCACGGGGCAGTAGAGATTGAAAATGTTAAAAACGGCACATTTTTCAAAGTGAATGGACATAGACTAAAGCCGTATTTTTCCACTGACCCCACGGAGGAGCTCTTGTTCTTACAAGAGCCAGTTTATTTAGATTAAAATTCCTCCGTCTCACCTTCATATCCTGTATATCACTGCATCATGTTTTGAATGAAGGTGAGTGAAAAGACTAAGTTTGGGGGAAGTTCTTCACTTATATATTTTGCCCCCACTAATAATTCCCCCCAGTCTTACAGATTTTTGTAGGTACAGCGGTTGGCAACAGTGAGGACACTGTTGAAAAAAGTTTGGGGGAGGTTTGTGCTTATTTTTGCATCATCTGCATATCATCTGCATAAGCACAAAACATTTTCCTTTAAAAAAATCTATAAAAATTTAAAAATTTTCAAAACCCATAAAAATTTAAAAAATTTTCAAATATAAAAATAATTTTAATATTTATACCTTTTTGTATATAAATAAGATAATGAAAGTTTAGATAGTGAACAATTACATCCATGAGATTAGAAAAATTTTAGAAAACTAAAAAAATTAGAAGTTTTCTTATACGAACTATACTACTACAAATAAGGGTTGCCCCTACGGATAAATCCGTAGGGGCAACCCACTGCCCCTACGGATATATGCGTAGGGGCGAAAAAATACCCCGTAGGTGCAAAGGCCGCAGGTGCAAGTTGAGGCCCTGAACTTGCCCCTACGGGCAAATTCTTGCCCCTACGGATTTATGTGTAGGTCCTGTTGCCCCTACGGATTAAGCCGTATGGTATAAGATTTTATATTATTTACGGTTTTTTAATATATTACTTGTACCTACGAACATATCCGTAGGTACATGTACTACCCCCTACGGATATATGCGTAGGTACGTTTCCGTAGGGGCAAAATATCAAGATTCCTGATATTTGGCCCCTACGGATAACGCCGTAGGGGAGAGGCAGTGGCCCCTACGGATATGTCCGTAGGGGCATTCCCAACCCCCTGGCACTGAGATCAGGGGGGAAATATCAGTTACTGCTGATATTTTGCCCCTACGGATGTATCCGTAGGGGCAACATGTGTGCCTACGGATTAATCCGTAGGTACATATTGTCTGTATTTTTTTTTTAAAAAATGGGCTGCTTGATTTTTTCCCGTCCTGTACACAATAATATATACATCAATCAAATCATATATTGCAGTATTCATAATCACATCTCACGCATATATATAATATACAAAAGAAACCCAAAAACTGAATATGATATAAATACAAACCAATATCAATATCGTTTCAAAATGTAGTACAATGTGTATGATATAAATAAATACATGTTTCAAAAAATAAGAACCAAAAATCTATCCTAGCTCGGTCCAGCTCCACCTCTGAATAACGATAGAATAACGCGCGCCTGCTCCTCGGTCAATAAACTCTGCAATTCGTCGTGAGCGGGAGTCTGAGCGGCATGTGGAGCTGGCGATGTGGTCTGTGCAGCCGCCGTCGAGGTAGTCGCTTGCGGAGCCGTAGCTGCGGGAGTCTGAGTGGGCGGTGGAGCTACAGGAGCTGTCTGCGGAACCGCAGCCGATGTAGTGGCTTGCGGAGCCACAGCCGAAGGAGATGCATGTGGAGGCTCGGCCGATCTACCCTGTCGCGTCTGGACATAACGTGTGTAAGAAGCGTATAAGAACTGTGTTTTATTCGAATTCGTATCATTATTAAGTTATTTCGAAACCCTGTTTGGATATCTAGTTTGGAAAATCGTTGTTTATTTTAATTACATATGTATGTATGATTAATCAAACTTAAGTCTAAAACCAAATAAGCTCAAGCTACGTACTAATTATGGATATGTTGATATGTATATAATATGAAATGATATTTTACTATAAAGTAGTATACATATCAGCATCTCCTTCAACTCCTGAACGGTGGCTCTCAAGCTATCCAGTTCCTGATGGACATGTCTGGAGACGGAGGAAGTAACCGCCGGGGTGGAGTCCAACCTCATATGGGCCCTGCTAGGGCCCAATCCCCGGCCTCTCTCCCAACCTCCGTGGTGCCCTCCATATGCGGCGTCCAGAACTGGGGTCAGCAGCCTCGGATTGTTCTGTCCGGTAAAATCGATCCCCGAGGCCTGGGCCTGCTCAACCACCCGCTCCTACACCCACATTAAGCAGTAAAGTATAAGTATAAAATTTAAACTTGAACCTTCCAAAATTAAAATTTCAAATTTGGGTAGAAAAAATATTAACACTTATGCAGTATTCCTGGGTAGCGACGTCGGGATATCGAAGCTCGCCCTTGGCGTGATTTGTCGAGGTGCCGTGGACGGCAAGATATGCGGACAGCATGCTCGGTGTACCACCTGACGCCACAGTCCGAGATGTCTGTAATATTAGAAAGTAACTCTTAATTTTAGAAATATTAGAGAATAACTCTTAATATTGCAGAATATTAGAGAATAACTCTTAATTTACCGATAACTCCATGGCTCGAGTAATGTTCCTCGAGCCACCTGTGTAAGTGGGGCGACCCCTCTTTGCCGACTTCCTGTTCTCCGTATTCTGAGCGGCCTGTTTCTGCACAACGCATTAACATTTAGTTTTCTAATTAAGAAACACAAAGAAATAAATTATATCATAAATAATGAATTAAATTTAAAATACATACCTGTTTGCGTTGGGAGTCGAAATAAGTGCACAATAGAGGCTATGTCTCTACGTCGACTCTCGCAAACGCCGGAGTAGATAGGAGGGCCGCTCTCTCTACCTCGGGGGTCGCCATCCATAGGGAGTAGCAGTCGGCCTTCAGCTCATTCCTGTTGTATTGGACCTTGGCCTGCATGTTCTTCATCAGGCCATTGTACAGAGCATGAAGGTCGAGCACCCTTCCCGGGTGATCAGGGTCGGCTACAGGCTGAAAATCTTAATCCAACTGAAAATACAAAAAAAAACATTGTTATTAGATTGCAAGTGTTAATAATAAATATATTGGATAGATCAAATGAAAATATATATTAATACATACCCGAGCCTGATCAAAGAAGAGGGCGAATGAGCGCTGGTGCTGCTCGCCCCACTCAACGTGAAGTGGATAGTTCTTCACGATCCGGCTCTCGTCCCCCAAATACCGGCCGAACCTCTCGGCATGAGGACCGGTATAGCGATAGTCAAGGGTAAAAAAAAGGGGGAATGCTGCCTCCCCTCTAGCTCTATCAGGCCTCAGCCTATGGGACTGATTCGGGCCTCGAGTCCCCCTCTGGGGATGGGGAGGCCCTGCGTCTGCACGAAATATCAAGACAATCAATAATAAGACAAAGTTGTATTAAGAAATCAAGGTTAAACAAAAATTCAAGTGTGATATATACCTCCGGTGACTAGCGCACGAGCCTGGGCCCGGGCAGCAGCACGAGCGGGACGATAGTTCCTCCGGTGAGGAACAACCGGGGTCCCGGACCCGGACGCATCCCCTCCAACTATAAAATAAATATCGACGCTAAATTTCCATGAAGTTCATATTTATTCTATAGAGCATATGTAAAATGAATAAATATTTTAAATTTATTCATACTAACCTGCAGACGATGCGAAGGGTATGGAAGCGGCAGAAGTGGCCCCTGTGGAAGGTGTGGACGCACCACCTATAATTAGACAATTAAAAATAGATTATATAAGTAATTGCAAAAAGAATGTGTAGATCAATAATATAACGTTCTAAATCAATATGCATGCACTATAGGATATATAAACATACCCGCAGGTGCGGTGGTGTCACCACCTACAGCTAGACAATAATAAAATTTGCTAAGTAAGAGCAAAAGGAATGTGTGTATTTATGATATAGCATTCTAAATCAATATACATACACTATATGATATATAAACATACCTGGAGGAGCGGGGGTGGCCTCTGTCCCAGATGTGGACGCATCACCAACAACTAGACAATCAAACATTGACAATATAAGTAATTTTGACATAAACATGCATGAATATCTGTAATATTACATTCAAAATGGATATGCGTGCAGTATACCTGGAGGTGTGGCCAAATCAACACGGAAGGAGGCATCCGAAGGGGTCTCCGATCTGGGTACAAGACTGGCCCTCTGAAGCTCCCTACGGAGCTCTCCGGGCGGCAGAACCGCTCTGCCTCTACCTCTGCCGCGGCTGGAGCTCTTGCCGCCCCTTGCTGCTCCCAACATCGTCATCAAATCTAGATAAACGGTTCGTGGATGCATTAGACAATCATTAAAAGTATTGACTATATATGATCTAGAGCGTAAAATGTGAAGTAATAATATAACATTACTGATAACCTTTTTCGTTTCGTGGGCGCATCATACATATCTACTTGGATTCAATCGTCGATGTCATTTCTAATCCACGTAACTTCATGATCGGTCGAAGATAACCCGTCCTTCGAAACAGACGGTCGGAGCACTTTAAGCTTTCTCTCTTCTTCGTCCTCATCGCTGTCCTCGTATTCTGGGACATCGTAGACATCTCTGGGTTTCCATCGGCATACTGCAGGGTTCCTAGGCACACAAGTGAGGTCTCCCAAGCCATCAACCATGGCAATTTCAAAAATTATGGTGCCTACAAACCCTAAACTACGGATCGATAACTAGATTTCTAGGCGAACAAGAACTAGTTAACAGTTAACTATATAAATTACGGAAATACAACCTTTGTAGATCCGGTACTCCACCTCCATAGCTCCGCAACGAGGTCCTCTCCGCTGTCCAAATCGAATCTGGGCTCTAGGATCGGCTTCGTCGGAGAATGGGCAAGCTAGGTCGTCGATGTCCATGCCGAAGATGATCTACGTCGAAGCATCGCAAGATCAAGCTCTCACTTCACCAAGTCATGAAACTTGTGAAGAAAACACACTCTACTACTTGGCAAGAGGTAGAGGATGAAGAAATAGGAGGTGGGTTCACTTTAGATTTGGATTTTGCTCACTAGAACACAAGTTGCCATGAATGGCATCAAGGTTGCTCACTTGAAGAAGAAGAAGAAGATGAGCATAGAATTATGATAAGTATATTTTTAATCAAAAAGAAAATCCAATACTTATCATAACTAACTAGGGTTAGGTGTAGAGAATTAACCATGGTGATTAGAGTGGGTTAGGGTTAAGCAAAATGATAAGAATGGTGGCATATAGTCAAATGTTCATGAAGCATCCAATAAGAAACAAAAATAGCCTCCATTCTTATCATAACTCATAACCTTTTTCATTTAAATAAATAAATGAATAAATGAAATGATAAAGCAAACCCTAATCATCTCTTAACCATTGTTTAATTCTTCACACTTAACCTCAAGAGCAAGCATCATCAAACATGATACAAAGATGTGTACTAAAGTATATCACATATACTTTGTGCACAATCCAAGTGATAAAATCCGTTTAAAGTGAACCAATACTAGTTAGTGCAAAGTAATATATCAAATATATAATTATGCATTAAATCATTAAATCAACACTTGATTCAATGATCCGGTCATGTCGCACACAACCGACTAGTATACAATGTATCGGCTTATCGAATCAACGCTTGAATCGATAACTAGGTTATATCGCATACAACCATTCGATACATTTATCGCGAGAATAGAATACGGTATCACATACACGCATTATTCTCGGTCCCGCACATATCTCATATGCGCTCCTATTTCATTTCGCTTGAGCCAGGAAACCTCTGTGTAGGACTCTAAAGACTCGTCAATACGCCGGCAGCGGATGATGATCATATCAAGCATCCACAAGCCGCAAGCGGTCTGCTAAACGTAACGGCCACCCGGGTATTGAGCGATCTGAAGATCGACGAGCAAGCCCGCTCACACTCCAGTGAATCCGACCAGTAACACTACCGTACAGTCCGGTCTGATCGTCTGATATGTCGCATATCTCGCCTAGGGGTGGTAAACGTCAGACCCCAATAGCTCAATAAGTCGTGTCGATATGAGGTCTATAACTGTTCGAGAAACTGCTGGTAACACTTACCAGTAAATCTCAGCAACCCTGGCCAGGGATTTCCTGTTATAGACAATCGAACACAGCGCAACATCAAGCCCCATATACCGGGAGAGACGAATCCCCTCCTATCGCTCATTGCCTCCATGTGACTCGGGACTGTACCCAAAAACCACCGTTTTGCACGCCCTCTTGGACGTGGTAAGATGGAAATCAAAGCATAGTGGGAACCACACAAGACTCTATAACGATCTCGGGTCAACAGACTACTCTGTACCAGTGTCACCAGAGAACTGCCATCTGACGTGAGGTATAATACCATCTGGGAGTTCTCGGCGAGTCCGTCCAGTGTACCCAGTCTCTACTGAGCACCCGTATATCATCCCCGATGTCAAACACCAATGGATATGGGATCATCCATCGCCCATCTGTATGAGTCGAGAAGGTATACGCTAGTCTACTCTGGTATATCGATGCCCCGTCTCGATACACCCACGACTAGGGACTTTGAAGGATGTACTCATGGACTACCATGTCCCCACTAGTATGATCCGCATCATAGTCCAGGTAGTCAAGTACAGATCCTAAGGGCTTTACCAACATGTAACAGAGAGACAATCAGCATACACGTTAAGGTAAAGGGTAACCAGATAGCATACTATCATGTTGAGCAAGAAAGTCCTCCCTATATATGTCCCAGCATCCACTACAATATACATCCTATGTACAGTAATGGCCTCTAGGGCATACATATAACTAACAATCTCCCACTTGCACTAGGGCCATCTGTAGCAGTGGTTGCAGTATCTCATACTCAACCATCCCATGAAAGTCTCTCTCTGGGAACAGGCCTTTGTGAGTGGATCCGCTGTGTTGTCCTCTGAGTCTACTCTCCAAACCTCGATCTCCCTGGAGATCAACCATCTCCATGATCAAGTGATACTTCCTTAGAATATGTCTGGATCACTGATGGGACGGGTGTTCCTTGGCATAAACCACAACTCCATTGTCACACAATGGGAGGAACATAGTTCATCTCATGAACCAATATTACACCCAAACATCCTCTTTGGTAGCATCTTAAGTAGCGATGTATCCTGCCTTTATCGTCTAGTATGTCACGGTATCTAGCTTGGAACTCTTCCAACATACCGTCCCTTTACTGAGGGTAAAGACAATGCCTGCGACTGACACTCAGTCGTCTTTATCACCCTAGAACACTTCCAGTGATTCTCCTCAGGATCGATTGACACCATCTCACTACATCTAGTGAGTATCCTAACATCCATTTAGATCTATCTCATAGATCCAAAACCCAGGATTTAGTAGGTATCACTTTGATCCTAAGTGGAGAATCTTTGTGATAAGCGGAGATTGATCGAGCGTAGCATAAGAAACTCCTTTCTTATCAAGAGTATGTCATCCACGTACTCTACGAGGATCGTCACCATACTCCCTACTACCTTTTTGTTTATACAAGGTTCATCTACCATTTTGATGATGTCAAACTCTTTGACTAATTCATCAAAACAGATGTTCCAACTCCGCGATGCCTGCTTTATCCTATAAAGCATCTTGCACACGTTAATGCTGCTCCCACTGTCTACGAAGCCCTCTGGCTGTGTACTTATAGACGCACTCTTCTAAAACTTTATTTAGAAAAGCAGTCATGACACCCAACCACCAGATATCGTAGTCATGGTATGTAGCCGTGGTAAGTAGGATCTGGATGGACTTAAGCATAGATACTGGAAAAAGGTTTCATCATTATCCACGCCTGGTCAATGACGAAAACTTTAACAAGTCTAGCTTTGAAAGTCTCAACTTTTCCATCTACACCAAGTAATCTTCTCAAGATATACTTGCTCTTGATGGGGATTTAACCCTTCAGATATAGCAACTAAAGTCCATACTTTGTTGGTGTATAAGGATTCCATCTCAGATCGCTAAACATCCAGCCATTCTTACAGAGTCTTACTCTTGATGGCCAGCTCGAAACTAGTTGGGTCATCATCTCATGATGCAATCCTCGCTCTCACTGTCATAGAGAAACCGAAGTATCTCTCAGGTGGGTGAGGAACCCTACTAGATCTGCGGAGAGGCTGAGGTTCGTTGGTATCTACTGAATCCTTTGGTTCTGTCAAATCATCAGCTGCAGTTTGTATAGCTGGAACATTTCCAGTTCTACATAACAGACCTGCCTCGAGCTTGTCCGGATTTTGCTTTTCAGACATAGGCTGGACAACCCCAAATCTTAACTAACTTAAGACATGGGCTCTTCCCTTTCCATATCATATATGAAGTGGTAGGCAACTGATTCGATTCGAACCCTATTCAATAGGTATGCAGCTTCTCAAGTGCATAACTCCCTAAAGGAAATAGGTGACTCAGTAATACTCATCATAGAGCACACCATATCAAATAGGGTGTGATTGCTCCGCCCTGATATACCATCGAGCTATGGTGTATTCAGAGGAGTAATGCTGAGAGAGAATCTCATTCTCCTTTAGAATAGTCCAGGATTTCCGTGCTCAAGTATTCTCCTCCTAGATCACATCAAAGGACATAATACTTATACCCGTATTGGTTCTCTACTTCTAACTTATATTCTGTGAATATCTCAAAAGGTTCGGACTTGTGTTTCAACAAGAACAAATGTCTGAATCTCGAGAGATTATCAGAGAATGTAATGAAGTACAAAGAACCAGTCTTGGCATGTGTAGACAGGGGACCTACATACATCAACATGTATCATCCCAAGAGTTCATTAACTCTTTCTCTGTTTCCAATAAACGGAGCTATGGTCATCTTATCTTTGTGACATGACTGGCGAGTTTCACAAGATGTAAATTCAAACTGATTTAAAAATACATCTATATGTAACTCTAGCCAGTCGGGTCGCATTGATCTGACCTAGTCTACAATACCTCAAGAAGGATTCGTTCATTTCTGAACTCTTCCTCTTGTGTGTGATCCTATACTAAGAACTGTAGTTTGATTTAGAACATTAATGCTTTTAGATAACGTGCCTGAACCGATCAACTTTTGATATAGGAAATGTTCAAAACATTATCCAACAATACAAAATTATATCCTTTCTTTTCTAACAAAGAGAGTGATATGATTTGGTATATCAGGTTCGGTATCTAACAACATTCGTTCAGAATCAATGTATTGTAATACAGGGTGACAGTGACCAACAGACTTGGCTGCAACACTTGCCCCGTTTTCTGCCTCATGAAACTTATCACCCGTTCTCAGTTCTCCACCTTTCTGTAGCCCTATGTAACAGATTACATATCTGGGATCCTGATCTGGTATCACATACCCAGGACGTAAAGGATACTGAGAAACAGTTCTGTATAATGAACACACCCGAAGATGATGCATCAGCATGCACTCTCTTCGTTTGGGCGGCACGGGAAATCTGGTATTCCCCAATTTCCTGCTCTGTCTTATAACATTTATAAGTTGGAGCGGGACCAACGTTCCCCAGCTCAGTATAACAAGCGGGTTCGGTCAATAATCCGTTTTATTATCTTGATTAAGGCGTGATATGGTCGCTACCAGGAGGGAGAGAGAAGAAAACACTCAGCGTGCGCTCTGTCAAGAATAGATTGGTTATTATTTTATCTAATCAGGATGGCTCCCACTGCTTTTTATCAAATCTTCCTTCAAACCCTAAAAGGAAAGACTAGCCGGGATTAATTACACACTACAAGTTCGCCAATCTTTCAGCCAGGCCAGTGTCGGTACTTTGAGGGAGGTCCCCCATGCTTTCGCACGAACCTAATTAATGTAAACCTCGTTTTCCCAGAGGCGTAACCCCGTTGACACCTTTCTAGACACCTACTTGATCGGCTAATTGTAATGTATAAAACTCTCCCAGGAGTAACACTTACTCGCAGCGGGTATCGGGATCCAACTATCTCATAGAAGGTATGCAATCTCATTGCAAATCTCAACACTTGAAATTCCCGATAATATTTTGCCCCTAGCACCCTATGACCTTGACGGAGGTCAACAAACCATAGGCTACTAGTCAAGTTCAACCCGTCATTTCTTGATCGAATTAAACCCATCCGCACGACCCTTGACGGAGGTCAACAAGGCCGCACGACTACCCTAACTCAATCTGCATCATATGCATAAGCAGATAAATACTGGTTAGCTACCGCACACTGCGCCTTGACGGAGGTCAACAAACGCAGCACGAATACTAAACAGCACTTATCTGAAATGACGGAGGGCTACGACAGGTTTTTCTGAAAACCTATTGCGTAATGAACTTGATATCGTTGTAGGATCGAATGAATTTTGAAATGGAGTGCTTTTGAGGCTTTTCTAGTTTTGCTAAAGGAGTCACTCCCGGTGAAGGGATCGTCGGTCCTTTCCTCGTCGAATGAGGTGCGGGATATATCGTATATATTACTGTGCAAAGCAAAAACACTTAAAAGCAATCAAAAGACAAACCGAGTGTGTAGCATCTGCCAGTTATTGCCAAAGGAGTCACTCCCGGTGAAGGGATCTCGGTCCTTTCCTCATCGAATAAGGTGCAGGATATATCATATATACCTCTATGCAAAGCAAGAACTGTAGCTACCTGTTTTATTTTGAAATTCGATTCTACAACATCTTAGGTTTCTTTTATTTCATTAATCACATTAATGAAGTCCCATCATTTAAGGTACCTAAACATCACAGATAAATATAACGTACACTTATGCCATCCGCATTCGCCTCGATGTCCCCTCGTGCACCGTTAGGTTAGGTAACTAACGACAGAGCGGGGCAGGGCTAGCGCGGGTGTAAAACATAAGTAACGTCTATATAATATATCATATATACAATATACAATATCCATCACAGAAACATCACATGATCTCATCACAGATATCGCAGCAGAAGAAATATATGAAATATTGGATATACTAGGACGTCCGTGTTTTCAATACAAGCCAGTATAAAACACGGATTCCACGGTCATGATGAATAGCCAAACCCACACCCCTAGACCCCTACGAGAGCGGCAAGCAACCCTACCAATTCTAGAGTTAGGAGACCCGGACTCGACTCCTCGAGTTGGTCTCCTACTGGACTCCAGAACCCGGTTACTTGTGCCCTCCTCCTTGGGTCTATCCTAGTGCGGAAAAGTAAATAATATACAACAGGTGACAACTCCCGCAACCTGGAAGTGCCCCAAATAAAAGAATATTACATACAAGTTTTTACATGAATGAAAATGAAAAAACACTCATCTCACATAAAAACCCCCGGCTATTCAAACACGACGATCCAATATAACATATCCAGCAACACATAACATCACATGTCATCAACGTAAGTAAATATGCGCATCCCAATTGTCGTTGACATATAGCAACGAAACCGGCGATATCACATATTACACTTACGGTCACAGAAAAGAAAGTGTAAAACTACAACAGTTGGAATCCGCAATCTGCATAGACATCGCATGCCTAATCAAATGAATACCTTAGACATCACATGCCTAACAATTATAAACCCCGCATTTTAGTCTCAAAATTGAAAACTCTTTTCAATATCAAGTCGGGCAATTCAACAAGATTCCCGACATCCTGATCGAATGCTCGTCGCAAACTTCAGTAGACGGCCGCACCCCTAATACCGTCGACGAAGTGCACCAAGGCGGAACACCGCTACCGCGAGCACCCGGACGGATGCTTTCGGCGACGGGGTTCTCCTACAGTCACTTGGTCGGGGCTATGGAGTGAGGCTGTCTATTAAGTTTACCCGGTGAGTATCCGCGTACGCTACGTGATTGCGACGGACTTTTGATCACATCAAAATTCCGTGGCAACCGATCAAGTGAGACTAAACTGCTGTGTTTATAACATTCATTTAGTTATCACATAACTTATTGTGAATTCCAATTATTGTATCCCATTCCAGATAAACAGAAAATGTTAAACTTTTCGATCGAACAATCGAACACCCAAGTTTTCCCGAAACTGATCAACACATGAAATAAGTCTAACAACATTCAGTTCGTACCTCAGTACCAACGGTCCAGCCGTAGAAGGGTCAAGCCAACGCCTCACATGTGGCACGCCGTACTGCCCCAAACCCGAAGGTTCAAAGGGCAGTTCAAGACGGTCACATAATCGAGTTAAGGTTTGTGTCTTTTAGAGGGACCATCGCGTTACTTGTACTACTTAGAACGTCGTTAAACTACGGAAAAATCCAACACTTGGAAATTTCCCGACAGGGAAAAAGTTGGGTATTTATATCCGGTCGAACTTTTTAACATATTCTAAAATTTATCCGGAAAGCCACACAGACAAAATTTGATATCCCGATCGAAACACCGAATTCCCAAATCAACTCAGAAAAATTCAACTCTGGAAAAATATTAAAAATACCCAGAAAATCCAGCATTAATAATTATGAGATACTGTGTAAAAATCACTGAACAAACAGGCCGTACCGCCGCGCAACCGCCGCACGAGGCTAGCTCGTGCCGCGGAAGCGCGGCAATATGAAGGAATTATGGGCACGAATTTCACAGTATTTCATATATTCACCTGCTGATTTTTCTGAACATTTTTAATGTGGAAAAATACCAGATTTTAAAAATTGGACAGAGAGCAATTTTCCGGGTATGGTTTCGGTTCGATCGGACTTCAAATCGCGTCTAGAGTTCGCCTAAGGCTCTAGCTAGGCTCTGATACCAATGCAGGGTTCCTAGGCACACTAGTGAGGTCTCCCAAGCCATCAACCATGGCAATTTCAAAAATTATGGTGCCTACAAACCCTAAACTACGGATCGATAACTAGATTTCTAGGCGAACAAGAACTAGTTAACAGTTAACTATATAAAATACGGAAATACAACCTTTGTAGATCCGGTACTCCACCTCCATAGCTCCGCAACGAGGTCCTCTCCGCTGTCCAAATCGAATCTGGGCTCTAGGATCGGCTTCGTCGGAGAATGGGCAAGCTAGGTCGTCGATGTCCATGCCGAAGATGATCTACGTCGAAGCATCGCAAGATCAAGCTCTCACTTCACCAAGTCATGAAACTTGTGAAGAAAACACACTCTACTACTTGGCAAGAGGTAGAGGATGAAGAAATAGGAGGTGGGTTCACTTTAGATTTGGATTTTGCTCACTAGAACACAAGTTGCCATGAATGGCATCAAGGTTGCTCACTTGAAGAAGAAGAAGAAGATGAGCATAGAATTATGATAAGTATATTTTTAATCAAAAATAAAATCCAATACTTATCATAACTAACTAGGGTTAGGTGTAGAGAATTAACCATGGTGATTAGAGTGGGTTAGGGTTAAGCAAAATGACAAGAATGGTGGCATATAGTCAAATGTTCATGAAGCATCCAATAAGAAACAAAAATAGCCTCCATTCTTATCATAACTCATAACCTTTTTCATTTAAATAAATAAATGAATAAATGAAATGATAAAGCAAACCCTAATCATCTCTTAACCATTGTTTAATTCTTCACACTTAACCTCAAGAGCAAGCATCATCAAACATGATACAAAGATGTGTACTAAAGTATATCACATATACTTTGTGCACAATCCAAGTGATAAAATCCGTTTAAAGTGAACCAATACTAGTTAGTGCAAAGTAATATATCAAATATATAATTATGCATTAAATCATTAAATCAACACTTGATTCAATGATCCGGTCATGTCGCACACAACCGACTAGTATACAATGTATCGGCTTATCGAATCAACGCTTGAATCGATAACTAGGTTATATCGCATACAACCATTCGATACATTTATCGCGAGAATAGAATACGGTATCACATACACGCATTATTCTCGGTCCCGCACATATCTCATATGCGCTCCTATTTCGTTTCGCTTGAGCCAGGAAACCTCTGTGTAGGACTCTAAAGACTCGTCAATACGCCGGCAGCGGATGATGATCATATCAAGCATCCACAAGCCGCAAGCGGTCTGCTAAACGTAACGGCCACCCGGGTATTGAGCGATCTGAAGATCGACGAGCAAGCCCGCTCACACTCCAGTGAATCCGACCAGTAACACTACCGTACAGTCCGGTCTGATCGTCTGATATGTCGCATATCTCGCCTAGGGGTGGTAAACGTCAGACCCCAATAGCTCAATAAGTCGTGTCGATATGAGGTCTATAACTGTTCGAGAAACTGCTGGTAACACTTACCAGTAAATCTCAGCAACCCTGGCCAGGGATTTCCTGTTATAGCCAATCGAACACAGCGCAACATCAACCCCCATATACCGGGAGAGACGAATCCCCTCCTATCGCTCATTGCCTCCATGTGACTCGGGACTGTACCCAAAAACCACCGTTTTGCACGCCCTCTTGGACGTTGTAAGATGGAAATCAAAGCATAGTGGGAACCACACAAGACTCTATGACGATCTCGGGTCAACAGACTACTCTGTACCAGTGTCACCAGAGAACCGCCATCTGACGTGAGGTATAATACCATCTGGGAGTTCTCGGCGAGTCCGTCCAGTGTACCCAGTCTCTACTGAGCACCCGTATATCATCCCCGATGTCAAACACCAATGGATATGGGATCATCCATCGCCCATCTGTATGAGTCGAGAAGGTATACGCTAGTCTACTCTGGTATATCGATGCCCCGTCTCGATACACCCACGACTAGGGACTTTGAAGGATGTACTCATGGACTACCATGTCCCCACTAGTATGATCCGCATCATAGTCCAGGTAGTCAAGTACAGATCCTAAGGGCTTTACCAACATGTAACAGAGAGACAATCAGCATACACGTTAAGGTAAAGGGTAACCAGATAGCATACTATCATGTTGAGCAAGAAAGTCCTCCCTATATATGTCCCAGCATCCACTACAATATACATCCTATGTACAGTAATGGCCTCTAGGGCATACATATAACTAACACATACAACACTCCACCCCAGATGCTTCAAATACTGTGAGTAGTATACTTGGAACGCTTGATTCGGAAAGATAAACGGATCGTATACTTGGAACGCTTAGCACACAACTCCCTGAAAAAACAACATAGGTCGTTGATTACTAGACCAACCGAGTCGGGGAGAGAAGTCCTGAGGGCTAATGGAAGAAGGTGCTCTACGATAACATGGTGATCATGAGTTTTCAGCCCATCGATCTTGCCTTTCACTATTTTTATTTTCTTGCTGAATGATCCTGAGAAACCTGTGAGGACTTTCAAATCATGCAACACCTGCAGGAATCTTTTATTCTCCGGTTGTGACATATGATAAGCGGCATTGGGAAGTACAAACTTGCCCGGTTTACCCGCTACCGGTCTAGGGTGCAATTCACTTCTTATTCCCCACTCTTGTAGATCCATCCGAGCATTCATGTTGTCTTTCGATTTCCCGTCTTTACACAGAAGCAAGTTAAGTATGTGTTCTGATACTCCCTTCTCTATATGCATGACGTCCAGACAATGACGCACTGAATTTGTAGACCAGTACGGAAGCTCGAAGAAAATGCTTAACTTGTTCTAATATTGTGGTTTGACCTGTTTCGTCGGATCCATCCCGAAGGTCACGTTATTGTAACCATCCCATTTAGCAGTCACGTCCTCTCCGGATAATGGGGATGGAGGTCCAAGAAGCTTATGATGACCATCAAAGTGAACCGTGTCTAACCTATAGGGGTGGTCTGGAGGCAGAAAACGTCGATGACCGCAATAACAAACCTTCCTGATAAAATTCAAAAATTTTGATGTTGTGTGTTCATGGCAATGAGGATATGTTTTGTGACTATGTACGGACCAACCTGATAGCATTCCATACGCAGGAAAGTCATTAATTGTCCACATTAAAGCCGCACGCAGTATGAAGGTTGTATTTGTGTTTGAATCATATGTCTCTACACCATCAATGAACAAAGTTTTCAGCTCCTGGATCAGAGGTCGGAGATAGACGTCGATATTGTTCCCCGGTGAGTTTGGTTCGTCGATAAGAAGAGGCATCATAAAGTATGATTGGTCCATAGACAACCAAGGCGACCGATTATAAATTATCATTACAACGGGCCATGTACTGTGACTTCCAGCCATATAGTTGAATGGGCAGAAGCCATCGGTAGCCAGTCCGAGCCGGACATTGCGAGGATCGCTACTGAATATTGCGTGCCTCCTATCAAAATCCTTCCATGCCGGTGAATCTCTTGGATGGCTCATTTTTCCATTTTCGCTTGGAGGAGCACGGTGATGCCAAATCATTGCCTCGGCTGTTTTTTTGCACCTGAATAGCCTCTGTAGCTTCTGTGTTATGGGAAAATATCGTGCTATCTTCATAGGTATATCAGGCTTCTTATCAGAATCTTTCGGCTTATACCTGGCCTCTCCGCATGTTGGACACTCTTTCAAATCTGAATTCTCTTTCCGGTACAACACGTAATTTTTAGGACATGCTTGAATCTTCTCGCACTTTAGACCCAAATCAGACATCATTTTCTGGGCTTCGTACCAGCTTTCGGGCATATTATTTCCCGGAGGCATAGAATCTTTCAAGAACGAAAGAAGCATTGTGAATGACTTGTTGCTCCATCTATTTAAGCACTTAATCTGGAAAAGTTGGACGAACCATGAAAGGGTGGAATACTTCGCATTCTCATAAATTGGTTTCCTAGCATCATTCATGAAATTTTCATATTTATCCGCACGCGGTCCTTGACCGGAAGGAATGTCATCTTCGGTACGAATAGATTCACCTAGGGCAGCTTCTACCATATCCTCCATTTCTTCTGATGGAAATAAATTTCCGTCTCCTGCCGTATTATCGAATTTTTCTTCTTCTCCTGCCGCATTATCGTGTGCTCCTTCTTCTTCTACCGCAGTACTGCATTCTTCTCCTTCCCCGTGATATTTCCAAGTTGAATAAAGTCTAGTAAACCCATGTTTTACAATATGAAGCTCTGCCAATTCTACCTTCTGCCAGTACTTATTGCCACATCTATCACACGGACAGAGAATCTTCTCTATTATGATCTTATTATGTGCGCGTGTAAATTCAAGGAAAGAAGCAACTCCTGCGACAAACTTAGGTTGCATACGTTGTTTCCAATCCACATACATCCAGTCTTTAACTCTGACGTACTCATGGGCCATGTTAGACTGAAAAACATATAAATTGTAGGTTATGCTGACTATATTGAGAAATATAAGAACGGGATAGTTACTGACAAAGGAGAAAATCCGTGTATATGCTTTGTGTGTGCGTTTGTCGTTGAAAAGAATAAATTATCGCACGTTATGTTAACCGATAGACGGGGACTAAGTGGCGCTTTTAGTTTCATATATGAGTATCGATGGGAATATGAAGGTTTCATATTATCATATATTGGTTTTAACCTGAACATCTCAAATCGCTCTCTAATTATGCGTTTGTATGTATGTGTTCCGGCTGTCGGGGGTAGGCTTCTATCCTATTAAGATGTATAGAGCGAACGCCCATCACTTGTGCTTTCAACCGTTTCGAGTAAATTTCGGCAGTACCTCGCCGCTGTTCTCCGAGTACACTGTAATAGAATAGATAATCATTTCAAAGCTGTGAAACAACGTTGAAATGAACATCAAATCTATCTTTGTACACGGAGAACCAGCGGAAAGGTACCGACGAAATATCTCGAAACGGATGAAAACACAAGTGAATGAAGGCGTTTGCTTTATACATTCTTAAATTGTCCACACGGGACAAATCTATGGGTTACCATACGATTGAATTTTCTCGTCGCGTAGACTATACGACGGTTGTTAGTATCGAGCTATACTGTCCGATATTTAACAACCTTCGTATAGTTCTAGGTCACGACGAGCATCGCACGTATGGTAACCGATAGACGGGGACTAAAGGGCGCTTTTAGTTTCATATACGAGTATCGATGGGAATATGAAGGTTTCATATTATCATCGAGTATCATATATTGGTTTTAACCCGAACATCTCGAATCGCTCTCTAATTATGCGTTTGTTGTGTATTCTTGTTGTATGTGTGTGTTCCGGCTGTCGGGGGTAGGCTTCTATCCCATTAAGAATGTATAGAGCGAACGCCCATCACTTATGCTTTCAACCGTTTCGAGTAAATTTCGGCAGCACCTCCCCGCTGTTCTCCGAGTACACTGTAATAGAATAGATAATCATTTCAAAATTGTGAAACAACGTTGAAATGAACATCTAATCTATCTTTGTACATGGAGAACCAGCGGAAAGGTACCGACGAATTATCTCGAAACGGATGAAAACACAAGTGAATGAAGGCGTTTGCTTTATACATTCTTAACTTGTCCACACAGGACAAATCTATGGGTTACCATACGATTGAATTTTCTCGTCGCGTAGACTATATGACGGTTGTTAGTATCGAGCTATATACTCATATATTTAACAACCTTCATATAGTTCTAGGTCACGACAAGCATCGCACGTATGTTAACCGATAGACGGGGACTAAGTGACGCTTTTAGTTTCATATATGAGTATCGATGGGAATATGAAGGTTTCATATTATCATCGAGTATCATATATTGGTTTTAACCTGAATATCTCGAGTCGCTCTCTAATTATGCGTTTGTTGTGCATTCGTGTTGTATGTGTAACATGATTTTAAACCATTGAGATCAAGATTGATAGAACTGATCATCCTACATTGCAATAGCATTCATCAACTAAAAACTATTATTGCAATGGTATTCATCTATAACAATCAACAATTAAAACTACAAATGTAGGATACTGATATCATAAAGCGTTATACGCAACATTGATAAAACTGATAAATAAAAAAACGAAACACAAACCGTATCAAGATTTAACAACTTTGATTATGTCATATAGGCGGGCCGATATTTTCATATTAGCCAATAGGCAAAAATAGATTGCGGTCTGGATATGGCATATTGGCAGATGTTACCTATATGCATACATGCATGTTGTCTCCCCATTTTTTCATAAATCAAACCAACTACATACATCAAACTAGTCCATGCCACCAATCGAAAACTCCACTATGTCTTTGAATTATTATTTTTCCAAATAGCATTGAGCTCCTATTGACATTGTCCCATCCAACAAATTTGTTGTGCTTGCCTCGACCTTCATCTAGCTTTCACATGACATACACATTATATGAGTAATATAGTTATAAATTATGGTATTTTGTTGTCATCAATCCACCTAACCCTAACCCCAAGTTGCTCTCTGAAAGCACATAGAACCATCCCCCTAGTCAAGCATAGCTTTTTCTGTGCAATTGTTATCATTCTTAATTCCTCACATTCATTACTCTCTCATTTTCTTGTCAAAAAATTTTTTGTGCAATTGTTCTCATTCTTAATTTCTCACATTCATTACTCTTTCATTTTCTTGTTTTTTTCCAACTCCCCACCACTTAATCCCAACCCAGCCCCAGCCCCAGCCCCCAGCCCCAGCCCCAGCCCAGCCCCAACCTAACCCTAACCCCAGCGCGGCCAGCTAAACCCCAACACCAACCCTAAGGCAAACCCTAACCCCAGCAGCAGCCGAACCCCAACCCCGACCCCGACCGCGACCGCGACCCCTGCCGAACCCTAACTCGCGCGCGCAACCCCAGACCCAGCCATGAACCCTAAGCCCAAAATAATCAAAAAATTCTTTAATTTACCTCAAGATTTACTCACCTGAACGGCTGCTGCTGGGCTGGGGCGACGACCTGAACGGCGGTGGCGACGACCTGAACCGCGGTGGCGACGAGAACGGCGGTGGCGACAAGAACGGCGGTGGCGATGAGGAGAACGACGGTGGCGACGACGGCGTGGCGATTTGGGGGTTTTTTTCACGCGCGATCGAGAGAGAGAGAGAAAGTGAGCGTAGGCGATTGATCTGGGCTTTTGTTAAATCGATATTTACTTGCCCCTATGGATATACCCGTAGGTCCTTTGTTTGCGGCTCCGTAGGGGCAAACACCAAATTAAAAATTAATATTTTTATTCTTGGTCGTCTGTGCCCGTAGGGGCAACCTTTTAGCCCTACGGATTAATCCGTAGGGCCAAGTTAAATCTGCCCCTACGGATTCCAATATCCGTAGGGGCAACCCCCTATTTTACTAGTGCTAGTAATAAGTAGTTATGAGCCGTTGTCCCAAAGGTTATTAAGATGAAGGACGTCACTAATCTGAGGATAAAACTAAGTCTGAAAAATAGTTTCTATTCTGGAAGCCAAACATTTTGAACGTGGCTACCCTGCTATTCGCACTTACACACGTCTTGAAGCCTGGGATAGTAGAGGATACCTTGAAATGCTCTTGTCTTAAAGCCGATGTATGAAGGAAATAAAAAGAAAAAGTGAATAAAAAAGTATAAAGTGGTGAGAAAAATGGACACTGGTTTTGTTATCACCAAGGGCAAGAAAAATGTATAGCGAGGGTGCCTCTTCACCTAGTGCCCTAAGGCCAACTGGTCTGGGAGTCACTGCTATGCCTGAGGTGGGGTAAGACGAGGAAAATACACCAAGTAAGCAAGCACAGGAGTAATCGGTCGGTTAGTATCTCAAGAAGTATTAACGGTCGCATGAAAGTGTGTGAGCAATCTCATCTAAATATTCATTAATTAAAAAGTACTGATGCTGAGGGGCAAGAGTATGATAGCTTGAATTGAATTCTCCGGGTGTAGGGATGTCTTTACACACACGCAGGGGATCGATGTTTGGAAGAAAGATAGGAATGAAGACTAAGACGATGTTTTATTGAGGGAGGACGTGATTTCTAACATCTTTTCATGACTATTAAGATAGGGCTCATGACCACCGAAAAGCTAGCTTAGTTGGAAACCCTAATTTTCAAGGCTTTTCTTTTACAATTCTTGTCTTTAAATGTAATATTCATGATCTTTCTTTTATTATTGGATTTTGTGGGTGTAATCCGCTGAAAACCCTCAGGAGACAACACTCCTCCTACTAGGGACACCTAGAGGTTTAAAGGCTTGTTGCACGTGCTCAGTGCAATCGTGTTGCCTACGAAAGTGTGCTAGTTAGTTTTTCTCTTTCTTTATTTTCTCCTTCCCTTTTTAATAAAAGTTCGCTCGAGACGATCGAAATTAAGTTTGGGGGAATTTGATCAGTCGAAAATATTGTATATTTTAACCGGCAATTTCCCTATCATTTGCATTCATATAGAAGTGTACGGTATTCATAATTCACATATTAGCAAATCTGTCACAAGATATCAGATTACATGTATTAGACTTTAAAACAGCATTTCTAGGGAAATTGGCTGCATTTCATAGCATGGCATCATTTCTATATATCGCAACCCCTGTTTCGAAGTCTGTGCATGAAAATCAGAAGCTTGCTCAAATTTACACCTCCAAAAGATACGCCAACTCAAGGATTTGGAATTTGGTATTGATTTAAAGGGCATTCAGAGATTCAACATGTCAGAAAATACTAAAGAAGACATAAGAAGATAACTCCAGAGAGATGAAGCCCCAAGGAGCCCAAATGGCCGCGGAACCGCGACCTAAGCCACCTATTGCCGCGGTTCCGCGGCCAATATGCCACGTCAGCCTCCCATTTTTGGTGCAGAGTGCTTCTCTCAGGGCCCACACTCCAGAAAGACATGTCAAATTCCAGAAAGCTCCTGAACATTCTGCCAGATCAGCAAGCTTTGAAATCAACACTAAACTAGCCTTGTATTCTAGAAACTTCTCTCTAAACCCTAGCTTAAATCCTAAGCTAAGCCTAACTAACTACTTCTAGAAGTCTTTCAACAAACTTTTGGAGGGAATTTCTTAAGGCTTAGGGTTTGGGAGATCTATAAATAAGACCTTAGGGATCACTTGATCAAATCATGAAGAGAGCCCCCCATTAGTTCATTGTAATAGCCATTTTACCTCTTCTTCATCTTCTTCACAAGTCTAGTGAGAGGGCTTGTGTGAAACCCTAACCATAATCCAATCCACAAATACCCATTTCAAGATTCATGGAGTTCAAGCCAAACAAGTCTTCTACAACCCTTTAGAAGCAAAGCCGGACTTCATCGGAGCACGAGGTCGAAGCGATCCAAGACTCAAGAAGCCGAGCGATGCGAGATTCGATGAGCGATGTTCCTTCCTCTTGTAATTCTTGAGAGTTGTAACTTTTTGTTGATGTAATAAAGGTGAAGATTCTTTAAACTTGTTTACATTTTAATTTTAGCATCATGATTTCTTGTCAATTCTTGAATATATTCTTTGCGATGATGTGTGAATAAACTCCGCTCGTGGAGGAGTCGAGATGATTGTAGAATGATGGTGTTGATGAATCTTTAAACATTTTCTTAAGTCTTCTAGCAATTGTAAATTCTTGAAATAGAATGATCGATGATTTAGATCGATATGAAATGAGTTCTTGATTCTTTTCATACGATCTAGAAATTCAAGAATCGATCATTGTATCTTCAAGAAGCTATCTAGTGAATGTGATTCATCGAAAGGACAAAGGATAGAACGAAGAACCCTAATTCTTCGCAAGATCCTTAAACCTCGATCAATCAACATCGTGTTAGCATCAATTCGCTAATAGATAAGAAATAGTATTCTTGAATCTTCATCACGTCTACAACCTAATCGATTCCTACGAGCATCTTACTTCAAATCTTGAAACCCTAAGTGATTGGAATTCATCGAAACCCGATTCTTGATTGTTTATCATTTTCTTGATTCTTGAATAGAATAGTGACACTTGAAATTGATCATTCTTGAATCATGTTTTCTTTTCTCTTCGCTTAACTTTTCAATTCAAAAAAATCTAATATTAAAATGAATTGCACAATCCCTGTGGACGATCCACACTCACTTACGATCTACAATTGACACCGTTATTGATTGCGGTCAAATATAATTCTTTGATTGTGAATTTTATTCATTCTCTAATACCGACACAAACAAGAACTCAGTATCAAGCAAATAGCATCGTTGTCGGAGACTATTTGATTAGATACACATTACAAGCAATCCAAAAGAAGAAATTCTTTTCAATCAATCGTCTTTGACTCGAGGAGGCCGTTGATGTGCCGACGTTCCATAGAGCCTACGAGGTGTGGATGACAGCGATGAATACCCGAAGGACAAGTAACGTGAGGTATAACTTTGAATCCGAATAGTTAAACCATTCGTAGTTTGCTAGTAATGGTTTAGACACGATCCGTGTGCTTAAGTCCGTGTTACGAAGCTTTGATAATTGTTTTTCATATATTCCGCCTCCCCACAAGCTTGTGGGGTGCGTGACATAGATTTACAATGGTATCAGAGCCTACTAAACGTTTACTAGCTTGTTAGCAACTAATTAGAACTTCAATCTTCGGAAAAACGCGAAAACATAACCCCGAACCCCTCAAGTTTCTGTCAATTTTAAACGTGTCGAAAAAATTATTTGATAGGCCTGAAAATTAACAGCAGGGGATTATAAGAAATCTGGGAAAATACGAGCTGCTAACTCGGTAATAAGGCCGCGGATCCACTGCGGAATAGTGCTTTTGGCCACGGATCCGCCACCGAGTCAACTCCGAGTTGACTCGGATTTTCACAGTAATTCTTATTTTGTGGTGTTTTGTTTTCCAGTATATTCTATTTATGCTCAGGTTACTTCAGTACTGGCTTGCATTTGGGGTAGACACGGAAAAAGGTTGTCGATCGATATTCTAAGTCATTTTCTAATCGGGTTTTTATCTGTAATGTTTAATGTGTTCGTAAACCTACACTAACTGCTAGTATGTTGGTTGGCAGGGGGTTGCACATTTCTGTAATGTTTTTACTGTTTGTGTATATGAACTTGATTAGATCGTTGTGATGATTAGCCGGGGTTTGAGATGGGTTTTTATATTCATTCATTCGATATAAACTGTAATATGTTGTAATATTCTTTTACGGGGCACATCCAGGTTACGGTTGTAGCCACCGTTGTATTATTTCATTTTACTGATTTTTGCTCATAGGATAGACCCAAGGTGGGGTGCACAAACTACCGGGTACTTTGAAGTGTTTAGTGGCCTACTCACGTTGTTGAGGGAGACCGCTTCACTTCAGGTACTTGGCTGGTAGTTTGCCGTACACGTAGGAGTCTAGGGTGGGGTAATGGCTATTCATCACAACTGTGTAATCCGTCTTTCGTTGCAGGCTCGAAGGAAACGCGGATTGCTTGTATATCCAATAATGTTCATCAGTGATCTGGAATGCCTATTATTGCGTCTGACGAATGTACAATATCTATATAGGATAGCTATTAGACGTCACTTATGTTTTACACCCGCGCTAGCCCAGCCCCCGCTCTGTCGTTAGTTAAGTAACCTAACGGGTGAATAACGGGGCCCAGTGGCGAATGCAGATGGCATAAGAGGACGTGGTTTTGTTGTTTTCTGCAATGATAGGATAAATGATGGGACACATTATATTAATGCAGAGAAAACAAACCAAATTTGAATCGTTGGAACAAATTTAAAAGAAACCACTCGGTTATTTTAAAAGAGCAGAATTTTTAATTGCGGAGCTTTAACCACTCCTTTTAAAAAACTATCAGGTTCCTTCGATTATATCAAGTTCACTATGTTTACAGTTTCGCCAAAACCAGTCGTAGTCCTCCGTCATTTCTTATGGATGGTCAGTAGTATTCAAGCTATGTTTGTTGGCCTTCGTCAAGGCATAGTGTTTGGTAGATGCCGGGGTATTCATTTGTTGCATAGATAGATGAGTTGGTTTGGGACAGTCGTATTACCTTGTTGGCCTTCGTCAAGGGTATGTACGGGTGGGTTCAAATTGACAAGATAATGATGAGCAGAACTTGACATGTGACTTATGATTTGTTGGTTTTCGTCAAGGTCATAAGAACATGGGGCAGAAATCTATATCGGGAGTTTCTAAAGAAATTGAAATTTGCTAGTGTTGCATACCATTTGGAGTTTGATGAATGTTGGTAGGATTCCTTCAATATTATCATACGATGATATTTGGATCCCGATCCTACTGTGAGTATATGCTACTTATCAGGAGATTCGTCACTTAACGATCAATGTTATAAACTAAGTAGGTGTCGAGAAATGTGTCAGCGGGGCTACGTCCCAGAGAAAAGAGGTTATTTAATTAAGGAACTTCGCGAAAGCGTTGGAAAACCTCCCTCGAAGTTCCGACACCGGCTTGGCTGAACGGTTAAGCAAGTATTGTACGGTGAGATTAGTCCTGGCTAATTCTTCTTTTATGGTTTGAGGAAGGATTCGAGAAACAGTAGGAGCCATCCAGTTTAGATAAACTAAAAACTAATCTAAACTTGCAAGAGCATCATGCTAAAGTGTTTTCTTCTCTCTCTCTTATTGCAGCGACCTTGTAACCATGACTAGGTTACATCTAGATAATAATTTGACCTAATCTAACTTATATGACTGGCAAAGGTCTGTCCAAATGTCCATTGCCTATGACAAGCTGGACCACCCTATTACTACTTAAGATCCCGCCGTCCCAGGTCCATTTTCCACCGTTGCGGATATGGATATCCGTCAGACAAGGGAAAAGGATAATGCGAAAGCCAAGTGCCTCATGTTGGCTTCAGTTGATAGTGTATACCAGAAGCAGCACGAGAAGATGAACTCAGTTTCCATCTTTCTCCATAAAGATTTATATGGAGAGCAATCTCATATCGCAAGATATAAGATCTCGAACGAATTAATTCAAGCGAGGTTGGCTGTCGAGTCATTTGTAGGGGACGACGTCCTTATAATGACTAGCTATATTGATGAGCTCAAGGACCTGGAGACCATGTTAGGAAACAGGTCATATGCTGACTTATTTCCACAGTCCCTACCCTCTACTTACACCCTGAAAGAAACCAGGGAGACACAAGCTCTGCTTAATCGGGGGCCTTCTTCTTCTAAATCCAGGGCGAAAGCAAAAGGTGAAAGAAGAAGACCTCTACAAAGCCGATATACGGTGTCAGTAAAGTAGGAGGAAAGAGAAGAGCAAAAGTTTCGGGACTTGGTGTAGGTAAGGAGGGATGTTCCTATTGTTATGGGATTGGGCATTGGCAGAAAAATTGCAGGGCTTTGGAAGCCAGTAACCAGGATTCGAAGTATGTTGTGTCTTTGGCCTCAAGTGTGTTTGTAATTGAGAACTGTTTGTCAATTAACTCTACTTCCTAGGTACTAGATACCGGAGCAGGATCTCATATCTGTAATTCATTACATGCTTTGAGAAACCGTAGAGTTATAAAGGTCGGTGATTTGTCTCTCAGAGTTGCAAACGGAATGAGCGTGGACGCTGAATCCGTAGGAGAATATCGCCTAGGTTTTACAAGTGGGCAGATATTGATTCTACGTAGCTATTTGTATGTACCTAGTTTGACTTGTAATATCATATCACGCAGTGAACGATCGAGCTAACCGAGTGAAGCGAAGCGGAACGGATAGGCGAGTGAAGCGAGTTTTACGAGCGATTCCTCACTTTCGAGAGAGGGATATGATTTTACATTCGTAAGCGATATAGTTCACATCCACCTAAATCAAGTTTTGATTGGGTCCGGTACATTAGATGACAGTATATACGTATTGAGTCAAGCTTAAGTTTTCAATGTCCAGAACACACTTAAAAGAAAATCTTCAGAAATAAATCAGGCTTTCTTATTGCATTGTAGACTAGGTCACATCAATGAAACACGATTAACTAAGTTACATAGAGAAGGATATTTGAATCCGTTCGAATATCAATCTTATGATACTTGTGAATCTTGTCTCATGGGAAAGATGACAAAGGCTCCGTTTACTGGACACGGAGTAAGAGGGAGCGAGCTCTTGGGACTCGTATACAGTGACGTGTGCGGTCCAATGTCTACACATGCAAGAGGTGGTTATTCCTACTTCATTACCTTTATGGATGATTTCTCTAGGCATGGACATATCTTCATGATGAAGCATAAATCCGAGGTCTTTGAGAAATTCCGGGAATACAAGAATGAAGTGGAAAACCAAACAGGAAAAAGTATCAAGAAACTGAGATCTGATCGAGGTGGTGAATACTTAAGTGCTGAGTTCCTGGGTTACTTAAAAGAGAATGGAATTCTCTCTCAGCGTACTCCTGCATACACACCACAACACAACGATGTATCGGAAAGGCGGAATCGAACCCTATTGGATATGGTTCGTTCCATGATGAGTAGGGCCGAGTTACCGCGATCTTTCTGGGGTTATGCACTAGAATCAGCTGCATATCTTTTGAACAAGGATCCAACCAAGACTGTTCCTACCACACCATATCAGATGTGGAGTGGGAAGAAACCCTATCTTCAGTACCTGAAAACATGGGAATGTCCAGCTTTGTATAAAAAAGCATCCGGACAAGCTCGAGGCACGCTCAGTATCGTGTAAGTTTGTGGGATATCCAAAGAACTCCAAGGGATATTGTTTCTATTACGCAGAGGAACAAAAGGTTTTTGTTTCTCGTCATGCCCACTTCTTAGAAGCTGAATTTTTAGAAAATCAGAAGAGTGGGAGCGCAGTAGAACTGGAAAAAATTCCAGAACCACAAGCTGTTACTGAAAGTATGGTAGAACCAGAGGTTTGAGAAGAAAGGGACATACCAGCGCCTATCCGCAGATGTAGTAGGCAGTCTCATCCGCCCGAGAGATACTATGGTTTTCTCATAGACGTGGATCGAGAAGATTGCATCATTGATAATGATGACCCTACTAGCTTCCAGCAAGCCATTCAGAGTGGCGACTCGGTAAAATGGCTGGATGCAATGCGGACCGAAATGGAGTCCATGTACACTAACAAAGTATGGACTTTGGATATTGCTCCAGATGGGGTAAAACCCGTAGGATGCAAATGGATTTTCAGAAAGAAGATTAGTGTAGATGGATAGGTTGAAACCTATAAGGCTAGACTTGTTGCAAAGGGTTTCCGTCAAAGACCTGGTTTGGACTATAACGAAACCTTTTCTCCAATGGCTATGCTCAAATCCATTCGGGTCCTTCTTGCCATTGCTGCCTTCCACGATTATGATATCTGGCAGATAGATGTAAAGACGGCCTTTCTAAATGGTAATTTGGAAGAGTGCGTCTATGTGGATCAGCCAGAGGGATTCATTCAGAGTGGGAGCAATGGTAAAGTGTGCAAGTTGCTTAAGTCCATTTATGGACTAAAGCAAGCATCACGGAGTTGGAACATCTGTTTTGATGATGCTGTCAAAGAATTCGACTTTATCAAAAATCCAGATGAACCATGCATATACAGTAAGATTGTAGGGAGAGCTGTAGTATTCCTCGTCTTGTACGTGGATGACATTTTCCTAATAGGAAATGATATTCCTATGCTACAGTCAGTCAAAAGATTCTTGTCACAGAAGTTCTCCATTAAGGACCTGGGTGATACCACATACATTCTGGGGATCCAGATCTATCGTGATAGATCAAAGAGGATGTTTGGACTTTCGCAGTCCAGGTACATAGAAACCATATTGAAAAGATTCAGTATGGAAGATTCTAAGCACGGTAACCTACCGGCTTGTCACGGAATCACCCTCCCCAAAGAGATGTCTCCTAAGATTGATTTGGAAAGGGGTCGCATGTCGATTATACCTTACGCTTCTGCGGTAGGCTCTATAATGTATGCGATGTTATGTACCAGACCAGATGTAGCATACGCATTGATCGTTGTAAGCCGGTATCAGGCAAACCCAGGGAAGAAGTACTGGATAGCAGGAAAGAACATTCTTAAGTACCTGAGGAGGACTAAGGAGATGTTCATGGTGTATGGCGGAAAAGACCTCCAGATCGAGGCCTTTGTCGACTCCAGCTTCCAGAGTGACATGGATGCCTCCAATTCTATGTTGGGTTATGTCTTTACCCTCAATGGAGGGGCGGTCTGTTAGAAGAGTTCCAAGCAGGAGACCGTTGCTGACTCAACGATAGAAGCGGAGTACATAGCTTCTTGTGATGCCACAAAAGAAGCTGTCTGGATGAAGAAGTTCCTCACAGAACTTTAGGTGGTTCCTACCAGTGTTGGTCTAATATCTCTGTATTGCGACAACAACGGCGCTATAGCTTTAGTGAAGGAACCCAGGTACCATCAGAAGTCCAGACACATCTTAAGGCGGTATCACCTGATCAGGGAGATCGTAGATTGCCGGGAGATCGAGGTAAAGAGAGTAGATACGGAGAATAACATTGCTGATCCATTCATAAAGGCCATTCCTCAGACGCAGTTCGAGAGGCTATTCGAGATGATAGGTCTGCGATATGCCAGTACATGGACCTAGTGCAAGTGGGAGATTGTTAGTGTTTATACCCTATGGGCCATTACTGTATCGTACTAGCTTGTATATTACTTAATGGAAGCTTGGGATATTCACAGTTGTATTGACAGTTTTGCAAAAAATGGTAGTATGCTACTTGGTTTATGTCTAATTTAATATGTGCATATGTTTATTGTAACGTATCGCTTATACATATTAGTAGAGCCCTTAGGATATTTGCTTGATTACCAACGTTGTGATGGCAATCACATTAGTGGGGGCTGGGTAGTCTATACGCAACATCCTATACAGGTCCCTGGTCATAGGATTATCGAGACAGGGTATCGATACTTCAGAGTAGACTGTTGTATACGCTTCTCATCCCAGCATAGGGAGATGGTCTGTCCCACAGCCATTAGTACGTCGTACTGGAGATAGTATGCAGGTGCTCGTTAGGTTACGGGTACACTGGACAGGACTCGCCAGGAACTGCAGGTTGGATTTATACCCATCGTCAGATAGCAGTTCCCAGGTGACATGAGTACGCTTAGTCCGTCGACTTGATACTGCTACTTCGCCTCGGGTGTGTTCCCACTGTACTTAGATTACTACCCTACCACGGCTCAAAGGAGTCGTGCAAACAGGTAGTAGTTGGGTACAGTCCCGAAGCACTTGGTGGCAGTGGCGGTTAGACATGATTCGTCTCTCCCGGTAATGGGGGTTGATATCGCGCTGTGTATGGAGAGCCATTACGCAAAGTCCCTGGCCAGGGCAAGTGAGATTTACTGGTGGCTTCCAGTAGTTTCTCAAGGTCTAATGGGCTGCACTCCAACACGACTTAAACCGCTATTAGGGGTTTGACGTTTACCGCCCCTAGGCCCAATATGCAATAGTCCTAGATGAATAGACCGGACTGTACGGAGATTGTCACATCAGGCTCAGTAGGAGTTCGGATGGGTTCATCGTCCTTCTTATCGACATCTATCTGGGGACCGTTATGTACTGCTAGTGCCGCTTGCGGTCTGTGGTTAAATCCACTGCTAGCGTAGTGTCAAGTCTTTAGAGTCCCACATAGAGGGTTTCCCTGCTTCGGGCGAAACGATATAGAGGTCGTATGGTTTTACGAAAAGGTTCGTGTAAGTCCACGTTGCCAACCCCGGTTCTTGCGGGGAGGCGGAAACGGTATAAAAGTCAAATTTTTAGCGCATAGGGCAACATGGACTAACAAAGTCGGGATCTTTTCTAAACTAAACTAGTAAGAAAGCTAAAGAGAGTTAGCTACTCGGAAAAGAAGTTATACCTAACTTGAACTCCTTCTTCTTGAAACCTTTGTAGGGGTTGATGGTTCTTTCCTCGTCGCCTTCTTCCGTCAAAGATGGATCCACCTGAGGGTTCAACCTTCGGGCTCTTTCTCGAACTTTGAGTGAAATAGGATCTTTGGCTTGCTAAACCTCTAACCCTAGAGTGAGTAGAGAGTGGCTTTGGGGTGTTTTTATCTCAAGGAGATGGATTCTCAACACATGAGAAGGGAGCTCCTTGAACTAGAGGAGGAAGAAGAAGAAGTGAGGAGAGAGAAGAGTTATGATAGAATGAGAGCTTTTCATTTTACAACCATGACAAAATAAGAAAATGAATTATCAAAATAATAATAATAATGTAAATGAAATAGTTGATGGATGGTTTGGAATGACCATTATCATTACACACATTAAATGAATTTTGCTAGAATCAAAGAGCATCTTTGTAATGTAATGATGATGGTCAAACTTTCAACCATGGTCAACTAGTCAAACTTGGTCAACAAGTCAACAAACTCAACCATGACACAATTTCATTTAATTAATATTATTAATTGATATATCATTAATTCATTAGGGTTTGGAAAAAGACGACTGTCAACTGTGCATACACACCCGTTCCAAAACCCTAATGAAAATCCTCTTCCTCCGCCTCAATCAACTGTGCATACACACCCGCATTCTTGTTCCGAGGAACATGACTACTAAGAGATAAAAGCAACCCCCAAAACATATACCAGTATCTGGCTCAAACCAGAGCCTGCTAGTAATATCCGTCCGGACTCCAAACGTGCACAAGTACGCGGATGAGAACGAACCCTGTCGCAAAACCATGCGACCTCTACTCAATTTTGCCCAGAGGCGAATAACCCTCTGTGTGGGACTCTAAAGACTCAACACTACGCTGGCAGTGGGTTTAACCACAGACCGCAAGCGGCACTAGCTGTGCGTAATGGTCCCCAGGTAGATGCCGATAAGAAGACTGACGAGGTGAACCCCATCGGAACTCCTACTGAGTCTGAATGTGACAGTCTCCGTACAGTCTGGTCTGTTCGTCTGATACATCGCATGTCGGGCCTAGGGGGTGGTAAACGTCAGTCCCCTAAAAGCTGTACAAGTCGTGTCGGAGTGAAGCCTAAAACACCCTTAGATAACACTGGAAGCCTACCAGTATATCTCGCTTGCCCTGGCCAGGGACTACTCGTGTAATGGCTCTCCTAGACACAGCGCGATGTCAACCCCTAATACCGGGAGAGACGAATCCTGTCTAACCGCCACTGCCTCCAAGTGCTTCGGGACTGCACCCAACCACCACCTGTTTGCACGACTCCTTTGAGCCGTGGTAGGGTAGTAATCAAAGTACAGTGGGAACACACTCGAGGCGAAGTGCCAGTGTCAAGTCAGCGGACTAAGCTGTACTCATGTCACCTGGGAAATGATAACTGACGATAGGTATAAAACCAACTAGTCAGTTCCCGACGAGTCCTGTCCAGTATACTCGTAACCTAACGAGCACCCACATACTATCTCAAGTACGACGTACTGACGGCTGTGCGACAGACCGTCTCCCACACTGGGATGAGAAGCGCATGCGCTAGTCTACTCCGGAGTATCGATGCCCTGTCTCGATAGTCCTGCGACTAGGGACCTGCATAAGGATGTGCTTATAGATTACCTAGCCCCCACTAGTGTGACTGCCATCACAACGCTGGTAATCAAGCAAAGATCCTAAGGGCTCCACTAATGCGTATAGGTGATATCACAAAATAAACACATGTACACATTGAAGTAGAAACAAACCAAGTAGCATACTACTATTTTGAGCAAGATTGTATATACAAGGTGAATATCCCAAGCTTCCATTAAGTAATATACAAACCAGTATGATACAGTAATGGCCTCTAGGGCATATACACTAACAATCTCCCACTTGTACTAAGGCCATGTACTGGCGTATCGAAGACCTATCATCTCGATCAGCCGCTCGAACTGAGTCTGGGGTAAGGCCTTGGTGAATGGATCTGCAGTGTTATCTTCTGAAGCGACTCTCCGAACCTCGATCTCCCGGTGATCCACGATCTCCCTGATCAGGTGATACCGCCTCAAGATGTGTCTGGATCTCTGATGGGACCTGGGTTCCTTCGCTAAAGCTATAGCCCCGTTGTTGTCGCAATATAGAGGTATTGGGTCAACAATGGACGGAACCACCTGAAGTTCTTTCAAGAACTTCCTCATCCAGACAGCTTCTTTTGCGGCATCAGATGCAGCGATGTATTCCGCTTCCATCGTCGAGTCTGCAACGGTTTCCTGTTTGGAACTCTTCCAACACACCGCCCCTCCATTAAGGTTAAAGACAAAACCCGACATGGACTTGGAATCATCCTTGTCACTCTGGAAGCTGGAGTCAGCAAAGGCCTCGATCTGGAGGTCTTTTCCGCCATACACCAAGAACATCTCCTTAGTCCTTCTCAGGTACTTGAGAATGTTCTTTACTGCTATGCAGTGTTTCTCCCCAGGGTTTGACTGATACCGGCTTACCACACTCAGTGCATAAGCTACATCCGGTCTGGTACACAACATCGCATGCATTATAGAGCCTACCGCAGAAGCGTAGGGTATAATAGACATGCGATCCCTCTCCAAATCAGCCTTGGGAGACATCTCTTTAGAGAGGGTGATCCCGTGACAAGCCGGTAGGTTACCGCGCTTGGAATCTTCCATACTGAATCTCTTCAGTATGGTGTCGATGTACCTGGACTGTGAAAGTCCTAATATCTTCTTGGATCTATCACGATGGATTCGGATCCCCAGGATGTAGGAGGCATCACCCAGGTCTTTCATGGAGAACCTGTGTGACAAGAATCTCTTGACAGATTGTAGCATAGGAATGTCATTTCCTATTAAGAGAATGTCATCCACGTATAAAACGAGGAATACTACATTTCTCGCTACAAATCTACTATAGATGCATGGTTCATCTGGATTTTTGATAAAGCCAAATTCTTTGACCGTCTCATCAAAACAGATGTTCCAACTCCACGATGCCTGCTTTAGTCTATAGATGGACTTAAGCAACTTGCACACCTTTCCGCTGCTCCCACTCTGAATGAAACCCTCTGGCTGGTCCATATAGATACACTCCTCTAAATTTCCATTTAGAAAAGCGGTCTTTACGTCCATTTGCCAAATCTCATAATCGTGGAAGGCAGCAATGGCAAGAAGGATCCGAATGGATTTCAGCATAGCCACTGGAGAAAAGGTTTCGTCATAGTCCAAACCAGGTCTTTGACGAAAACCCTTTGCAACAAGTCTAGCTTTATAGGTCTCAACCTGTCCATCTACACCAATCTTCCCTTTGAAGATCCACTTGCATCCTACAGGTTTTACCGCGTCTGGAGCAATGTCCAACGTCCATACCTTGTTGGTGTACATGGACTCCATTTCGGTCCGCATTGCATCCAGCCATTTTACCGAGTCAACGCTCTGAACGGCCTGCTGGAAGCTAGTAGGCTCATCATAATCTATGATGCAATCCTCTCTATCCCCGTCTATAAGAAAACCGTAGTATCTCTCGGGCGGATGAGACTGCCTACTACTCCTGCGGAGCGGCGTAGGAATGTCCTGTTCTTTTGAACCCTCTGGTTCCACTAAACTTTCAGTAATAGTCCGTGGTTCTGGAATTTCTTCCAGTTCTACTGTGCTCCCACTTATCTGGTTTTCCAAAAACTCAATTTCCAAGAAATAGGCATGACGAGAAACAAGAACTTTTTGTTCCTCTTCACAGTAGAAGAAATATCCCTTGGAGTTTTTTGGATATCCCACAAACTTGCACTGTACTGAGCGTGCCTCGAGCTTGTCCGCATGCTGCTTTTTGACAAAAGCTAGACATCCCCATGTCTTAATGTGATTAAGATGGGGCCTCTTCCCACACCACATCTCATATGGTGTGGTAGGCACAGTTTTAGTGGGAACTCGGTTCAAAAGGTATGCAGCTGATTCTAGCGCATACCCCCAGAAAGATCGCAGTAACTCAGCGTTACTCATCATGGACCGTACCATATTCAATAGGGTCCGGTTCCGTCTCTCCGATACACCGTTATGTTGCAGAGTGTATGGAGGAGTAAGCTGAGAGAGAATTCCATTCTCTTTTAAGTAATTCAGGAACTCGGCACTTAAGTATTCTCCACCTCGATCCGATTTTAGAATCTTGATACTTTTGCCGGTTTGTTTTTCTACTTCATTCTTATACTCCTGGAACTTTTCAAAAGCTTCGGACTTATGTTTCATTAAGAAGACATAACCGTACCTTGAAAAGTCATCCGTAAAAGTAATGAAGTAAGAATAACCGCTTCGCGCATGTGTAGATATTGGACCGCACACGTCGCTGTGTACGAGTCCCAAGAGCTCGCTCGCTCTTACTCCGTGTCCAGTGAACGGAGTCTTTGTCATCTTTCCTTTGAGACAGGATTGACAAGTGGCATACGATTGATATTCGAACGGATCCAAATATCCTTCTGTATGTAACTTAGTCAACCTTCTCTCATTGATGTGACCCAGTCTACAATGCCATAAGAAAGTCTGATTGATATCTGGAGACTTTCTTTTGTGTGTATTCTGGACATTGAAAATCTGTGGTTGGTTTAATACGTATATACCATTACTTAGTGTACCTGACCCAATCAGAACTTGATTAAGGTGAATGTTTACAACATTACTTACAAACGCAAATTCATAACCTTCTTTTGAAACCAAAGATACAGAAATGATATTACAAGTTGCGTTGGGTACAAAAAAAAAAAATTACGCAAAACCAAAACATGTCCATCTGACATTCCCAGGTGATAGTCCCCCACGGCTTTAGCATCCATGCTAGCTCCGTTCGCAACTCTGAGGGTCATGTCACCTGCCTTCAAAACCCTACGGTTTCTCAATGCCTGCAAAGAATTACAGATATGAGATCCTGATCCGGTATCCAATACCCAGGAAGTAGAGTTTATTGAAAGACAGTTTTCAATAACATACACACCTGAAGCTGAAGCTGCAACCTGCTTCAATTCCTGTGTCCTGGCTTTCCAAGCCCTGCAATCCTTTTTCCTGTGTCCACTCTTATGACAATAGAAGCATTCCTCTTTACCCACAAGCTTCCCTGCTAACTTTGTTGCTTTTTCCTTTCCTTTCTTATCCACTTTACTAACACCGCCCCTTGGTTTGGCGGGGGCTTTCTTCTTCTTTCCCTTGGCTTTCGCCTTGGACCTAGAAGAAGAAGATCCTCCTACAAACAAAGTGGGTGTTTCCCTACCTTTCTGTAGGGTGCCCTCTGCGCTCCTCCGCATGTTGAGGAGTTCTGAAAGTTCAACTTCTTTTTCTTGTAAGTTGAAATTCAGTATAAACTGGGCGTAAGTGGAAGGAAGGGACTGGAGAATCAAGTCCGTATAGAGCTCACTCTCCAACGTGGTCCCAAGTTCTGCGAGCTCCTCAATGTAGCCAATCATCTTAAGCACGTGTTCCGCTACCGATGATCCGACGGCCAACCTTGCCGAAAATAACTTCTTCGACACTTCGTATCTTGCGATACGAGACTGCTCTCCATACAGTTCTTTTGTATGGAGAAATATGGATTCTAGGTCCATATTCTCGTGCCTCCTCTGATGTTCGTTGTCCATAGAGGCAAGCACGAGGCACTTGGCCTTCGCGCAATCAATCTCCCAAGTCTTACGGATTTCCTTATCCGCGACGTTGGAGGTGGGACCTGGGACAGGGGAGCTTTGGTGGTAAGAAGATACCCCAGCTTGTCGTAAGTGATTGCCATTTTGACATTCCTTAGCCAATCTTTGTAGTTTGGCCCTGTCAGTATGTTTTTATCTAGGAGTAACTTAAGTCCAGTCATGTTGATTGGTCGCTGCAATTAGGAGAGAGAAGAAACACTCAGCACGATACTCTTGCAAGTTTAGAATGGTTTTTAATTTGTCTAAACAGGATGGCTCCCACTGTCTCTCAAATCCCTCCTCAAATCAAAAAGGAAGAATTAGTCGGGATCAATCCCACCGCACAATACTTGCTTAACCGTTCAGCCATGCCAGTGTCGGTACTTCGAGGGAGGTTTTCCAACGCTTTCGCGAAGTTCCTTAATTTAAGAACCTCTTTTCTCTGGGGGTGTAGCCCCGCTAACACCTTTCTAGGCACCTACTAGGTTTATAGCATTGATCGTTTAGTGAGAAATTTCCCGAGGAGTAGCATATACTCACAGTAGGATCGAGATCCAAATATTATCGTGTGACGAAACTGAAGGAATCCTACCAAAATCATCACACTCCAAATGGTATGCAAATCTAGCAAGTTTCAGTACTTATGAAACTCCCGATGTGGATTTTTGCCCCATGCTCTTATGACCTTGACTTTGGCCAACAAATCATAAGTCACATGTCAAGTTCTACCCGTCGTTCTCCAGGTTAATTTGAATCTACCCGTACCTACCCTTGACTTTGGCCAACAAGACAGTACGACTGTTCCAAATCAACGCATCTATCTATGCTGCACATGAATACCCAATAGCTACCAATCACTATGCCTTGACTTTGGCCAACAAACATAGCTTGAATACTATTGACTATTCATGTGAAACGACGATGGGCTGCGAATGGTTTTGGTAAAACCGTGAACGTAGTGAACTTGATATAATCGATGGAACGAGATAGCTTTTAAAAGGAGTGGCTCAAGCTCCGCATTTAAAAGTTAGTTTTGAAAAGAACCGAGTGGTTTTTCGAAAGTGTTCCAACGACTTTTGCTTGGTTTATTATCTTGCATTAGTTCTTTTAATGCGTGATATTCTTGCATTAGTTCTTTTAATGCGTCCCATCATTTAATCCTACCATTGCAGAAAACAACCAAAATATGGCGTACGCTTATGCCATTCGCATTCGCCACAGGGCCCCGTCATCACCCGTTAGGTTACTTAACTAACGACAGAGCGGGGGCTGGGCTAGCGCGGTTGTAAAACATAAGCAACGCCTAAATAGTTATAAATATATAGCAATGATAGACATTACAGATCACAGATGAATACATTGGATATACTAAGAATCCGCAATCTTTTCGAGCCTGTAACGAAAAGCGGATTACACGGTCGCGGTGAATAGCCAATACCCCACCCAAGACCCCTACGGGTGCGGCAAACTACCCGCCAAGTACCCGAAGTGGAGCAACCTCCCTCAACGCCGTGAGTAGGCCACTCGGCACTTCGAGATACCCGGTAGTTTGTGCACCCCTCCATGGGTCTATCCTAGGAGCAAAAACAGTAAAAAGAATTATACAATGACGGCTACAACCCCGACCCGGTTGTGCGGCCATACAAATAATAATATTACATCAATTTACATTTTACAATGAATGAAAGAAAAAGAAACACTCATCTCACATCCATCCTGGCTATTCACCCGCGACAGTCCAACGCATTCATATACACAAACCATCATCAAACACAGATCACAGATATGTATAACCTCGACCAATCGACATATAGCGATTAGCCGACGTTCAATACATATAAACATCACAGATATAACCGTTATAGTCAAAGTGTATTGAAGTTCGGAAAAAAAATACGGATTTATAGGCCCCCAAAAATAAATTTCTATTCTGGAAAATCTGGGCACATACAAACCATCTTAAAAATCACAAAACCAAGCCATATATACACTGCACCAAAATCGATCCAGTGACTCACCAAGACGGCCGCGGTTGCACCAAGACGGCCGCGGTTGCGCGGCAATAGCTTGCTATTGCCGCGGAACCGCGGCTCTTTGGTCGAGTCACTGGCTCGTTTTTGGTGGCTTTCTTCTAAAAACCCTGAGATGATTTTTGGAGTATGACAAATTTTATTTTGAACAGAAAAAAATTTAACAGAAACTTAGGGTTTTTGAAACTCCGTTTTTCGATTTTTCCGTTTCGAACTTCGATACACTTCACTACCTAGCTAGTTTATGTTTAGTTAGGCTCTGATACCACTGTAAGTCCACGTTGCCAACCCCGGTTCTTATGGGGAGGCGGAAACGGTATAAAAGTCAAATTTTTAGCGCATAGGGCAATATGGACTAACAAAGTCGGGATCTTTTCTAAACTAAACTAGTAAGAAAGCTAAAGAGAGTTAGCTACTCGAAAAAGAGGTTATACCTAACTTGAACTCCTTCTTCTTGAAACCTTTGTAGGGGTTGATGGTTCTTTCCTCGTCGCCTTCTTCCGTCAAAGATGGATCCACCTGAGGGTTCAACCTTCGGGCTCTTTCTCGAACTTTGAGTGAACTAGGATTTTCGGCTTGCTAAAACTCTAACCCTAGAGTGAGTAGATAGTGGTTTTGGGGTGTTTTTATCTCAAGTAGATGGATTCTCAACACATGAGAAGGGAGCTCCTTGAACTAGAGGAGGAAGAAGAAGAAGTGAGGAGAGAGAAGAGTTATGATAGAATGAGAGATTTTCATTTTACAACCATGACAAAATAAGAAAATGAATTATCAAAATAATAATAATAATGTAAATGAAATAGTTGATGGATGGTTTGGAATGACCATTATCATTACACACATTAAATGAATTTTGCTAGAATCAAAGAGCATCTTTGTAATGTAATGATGATGGTCAAACTTTCAACCATGGTCAACTAGTCAACCTTGGTCAACAAGTCAACAAACTCAACCATGACACAATTTCATTTAATTAATATTATTAATTGATATATCATTAATTCATTAGGGTTTGAAAAAAGACGACTGTCAACTGTGCATACACACCCGTTCCGAAACCCTAATGAAAATCCTCTTCCTCCGCCTCAATCAACTGTGCATACACACCCGCATTCTTGTTCCGAGGAACATGAATACTAAGAGATAAAAGCAACCCCCAAAACATATACCAGTATCTGGCTCAAACCAGAGCCCGCTAGTAATATCCGTCCGGACTCCAAACGTGCACAAGTGCGCGGATGAGAACGAACCCTGTCGCAAAACCATGCGACCTCTACTCAGTTTTGCGCAGAGGCGAATAGCCCTCTGTGTGGGACTCTAAAGACTCGACACTACACTGGCAGTGGGTTTAACCACAGACCGCAAGCGGCACTATCTGTGCGTAACGGTCCCCAGGTAGATGCCGATAAGAAGACTGACGAGGTGAACCCCATCGGAACTCCTACTGAGTCTGAATGTGACAGTCTCCGTACAGTCCTGTCTGTTCGTCTGATACATTGCATGTCGGGCCTAGGGGGCGGTAAACGTCAGTCCCCTAAAAGCGGTACAAGTCGTGTCGGAGTGAAGCCCAAAACACCCTGAGATAACACTGGAAGACTACCAGTATATCTCGCTTGCCCTGGTCAGGGACTACTCGTGTAATGGCTCTCCTAGACACAGCGCGATGTCAACCTCCAATACCGGGAGAGACGAATCCTGTCTAACCGCCACTGCCTCCAAGTGCTTCGGGACTGCACCCAACCACCACCTGTTTGCACGACTCCTTTGAGCCGTGGTAGGGTAGTAATCAAAGTACAGTGGGAACACACTCGAGGCGAAGTGCCAGTGTCAAATCAGCGGACTAAGCTGTACTCATGTCACCTGGGAACTGATAACTGACGATAGGTATAAAACCAACTAGTCAGTTCCCGACGAGTCCTGTCCAGTGTATTCGTAACCTAACGAGCACCCGCATACTATCTCAAGTACGACGTACTGACGGCTGTGGGACAGACCGTCTCCCACACTGGGATGAGAAGCGCATGCGCTAGTCTTCTCCGGAGTATCGATGCCCTGTCTCGATAGTCCTGCGACTAGGGACCTGCATAAGGATGTGCTTATAGATTACCCAGCCCCCACTAGTGTGACTGCCATCACAACGCTGGTAATCAAGCAAAGATCCTAAGGGCTCCACTAATGCGTATAGGTGATATCACAAAATAAATACATGTACACATTGAAGTAGAAACAAACCAAGTAGCATACTACTATTTTGAGCAAGATTGTATATACAAGGTGAATATCCCAAGCTTCCATTAAGTAATATACAAACCAGTATGATACAGTAATGGCCTCTAGGGCATATACACTAACAGTTCGGACGCATACGTGTTTTTACGCACGTATGATGTTCGGACAGTTTTTACTAGCCGGCTTTGGTTTAAGCCAGATTCTAGTATCGGATTATTGGATTTATACAGTCTAAAGTTTTTCCGTGTTTTTACGGATAGGAGGGGCATTCTCGTAATTTGTCGAGAAGCTTCTAGAAGCATGATGAGTTGGAGGCTAAGATGGCATTTGCATTAATTGGTTTAATGAGTCATGAAATGATTCATCCATGGAGTTAATGTTTCATTTATGATTTAAATGACTCATGAGATGAATCACTATGTGTATTAATGAAACATGATTTGTTATTCATTTAATAATATGATATGTTTCATATATACACAAATGATATCATTATTCCAAAAGGATTCTCATTCTCATCTTCTCTTTCCTCAAGCTCACTCCCTTTAAACCCTAACCATAACCTCTCATTTGTTGAGATCAAGGGTTAGCTAGACTTATTAATCCATAATCCTACTCTATATTCCCTAGGTTTCTTAGATTAGCACTTTGAGTAACCTAGTTACTTCAAGTTAGAGGTCAAGCTTGGAGTAGTAGCTCTCGGGTGGATCATCTTTGACTCGAGGAGGCCGTTGAGGTGCCGATGTTCCATAGAGCCTACGAGGTGTGGAGGACAGTGATGAAGACCCGAAGGACAAGTAACGTGAGGTATAACTTCGAATCCGAGTAGTTAAACCTTTCGCAGTTTGCTAGTAATGGTTTAGACATGATCCGTGCGCTCAAGTCCGTGTCACGATGCTTTGATAATTGTTTTTCATATATTCTGCCTCCCCGCAAGCTCGTGGGATGCGTGACATGGACTTACATCTCCTTGGCCCCAGCTGGGGGCAAGGCCATCAACACCAACAAAGCAACAAGGCGTCTTGAACAAGCTCCGGCGGTGTCCCTGACAACTGGTCGATCGGGTGTCTTCTCTAAGCTCCTTGCTAATCGACTCACAGTGGCTTCCCAAGAAACAGATGCCCGCCAAGCCCTTAAAATCGAGAAGCTAAGGCGAAAAAGGCTCAGATATAGAGCCAACCAAAGGGCTAGGGATCCTGCTAGGCCGGACCTCATGAGGTTCGAAGAACAGGTTTATCCCGCCGAAGATGAGGAAATGGCTAGATATGTGGTCCACACTGTCTATACAGTGGGAACGCGCAGCAAGAGCAAGGACAGGGCCACCACATCTCAAATCTAATCTGGCTTGAATGTGGTTTCCGCTTCCCAAAAACAGCCACCTCCGCTGGATGATGAAAACCCTCTCGACGAGGATGATAGGTAGAAAGACCCCTCAATCCATGTAGAGTCAAACTCGGACAGCGAAGAAGATCCGACTTTCCGCCCCAGGACCGTGGAGCAAGAGCTGCTTCATGAGCTCCGAAAGCAGCTCAAAAACAAAGACAAGGAGATGACCAAAGTCTACTCCAAAATTGACGACTTGACTAATGTCGTGATGCAGCTCATGGCCTGACTTGCCTCCTAGCTTCCCAATCAAGTGCATGGCTCTGCTCATGAACCAGGAAATGGTGTCACAGGGCAGCCGACGCCTATTCCTTCAAATCCAAAGGTAGACGGACCGCATGAAAGTCAGTCCCATCCTATCTCGGGAAATGTCTTGGCTACCGATGACAGTAGCCTGCTAACTCAAGATCAAATTATGGAGTTGGTTGCCAACAAAGTCAAAACATTGGTAGCCGAATCCAAAACGCAAAAAGATGTTAGCAGCAGCGGGAGACCATATCCTGCTCAATATGATATGGTAGAATTTCCTAGCGGCTATGTCATCCCATAAATTCGGAAGATTCGATGGGACAGGAAATGCGAATCAGCACATCGCCCACTTTAAAGCCTCATGCGGGAATACTGGGGGCAATGATGCGCTTCTCCTCTGCTAGTTCGTTAATAGCTTGGCCGACGTTGCTTTCGACTAGTATGTGAGCATATCGGATGGCTCCGTCACAACTTTCGTCCAAATGGAGTCTCTGTTTCGGCAGAGGTTCATGAGCATCAATGATAAGATCACCATTACCGACCTCGTAAGGACCAAGCCAAAGAACAATGAAAGCGGCACGGATTTTATAATTCGATGGCGCAATCTCTCCGTCAAATGTGAACTGCCGATAGAGCAGGACCAATCTGTCAGTCTCCTCGTCGGAAATCTCAACAATTGGATGGCCCCATTTCTATGCACCATGGGTCTCAAAACATTCCAAGATCTGACCAGGAAAGTTCAGATGTTGGAGCGCTCAAAGCAGGAGTCCTACTCGGATTCCCAAAATAACAATAGGTCCTGGAGAAACCGAAAGGATGATAATCGCAAAGGCGGGAATTCCGACGATTCTGAAACTTTTAACACTTCGACTAACCGAAATAAGTAAGGGATGAGCGGGCCTAGTGCCAACCAGCCTTGGAAGCCAGTGTTCGGAGAGGGAGGAGAATCTCCACTCAAAGAGAAGTTAGATAAGGTCTATTCCTTCAGAAGGGACAAAATACAAAAAATATTCAAAGACGTCCTGAAGAACGGTCTACAACTGCCAGAGTCAAAAGACCGCAGGAAGCGAATATGACCGACGACCCTAAATACTGCCCCTATCATAGAGTGATAGGTCATGCCATTGAGGAATGCTTTGTCTTTAAAGATTGGGTCGAAAAGCAATACAAGACAGGAGAGATAGAACTGTCTAAAGGCGTGTTAACAAACAGTCCAGCTGCGACCGTCAATTTCATACAAACGGAGACCGAAGTTCTTCGTGAAACTGATTCTCTCAGACATATGCCTTTTTCTGAAAACAATCGACTTCTAAGTCGTTAAACTGGGAATGTAAACAGAAATATATGTAAATAAACAAAAAAAATGTGTAAATAAAAGAAAAATAAAAGCCGAAATGATGGGGCAACTCGCAATAAAAATCAGCGAGTAAAATAAAGCCGAAATGGTAGGCCAATCGCGAATAAAAACCGAAATGATAGGGCAATCACGACCTTCACGATAAGAAAAGCTGAAATGATAGAGCAATCGTGGTAAAACGAAAAAAAACAAAAAAAAAACAACGGCGAATGATGAGTCGCTCCTGATACCATATTCCAGTGCAGTGATGCAGACGCCAACAAAAATCCAATTTCCTAAAATTCTTCCAGCCCTACGGCCAGTCCCCAAATTGACTACTGTATACAATCCGCGGGCTTAAACAATTCTCATCATACCCATACCCCACCATAATCACCAGTTTCGCGGTTGGTCTCTGCCTTTAGAATTATGCTCCTTTGGGAAGACCCACTCATGTATCCTTACGATGCATGAGGAGAACAAACCTCCGTGGGACCCTTACAACTCACAAAGGAAAAACACACTTAGGGTTCCTCACGACTCTTAAGGAGAAAATGCACCTACGGGATCTTTACGATAACCATTTTCCCAAGGTCACATTCTTTCCCAAGGTGACACTGCACCTACGGGATCCTAATTGTGAAGAAACTTGGATTGCATTGCTGGCACCTCCTAAATCCTTTCCCAAGGTGACAAGCTTTTTCGATAGTTCTACATACAAGTGGTTATATGTTTTTACAACTGAAGCATTTTCCAAAGGCCACATTCTTACAAAATCCAGCGAGGAATCTTGGCAATTTCTTGACGATCTTGCTGAACAAACACTTCAGTGAGAAAGCACTAAGATCACTTCATCTACTTCATCAGGTCAGTCTAGGGCAGGCATACATCAACTTGATATGTTGATTGCAATGAAGGCCGAAATGGCTGCACTCACGAAAAAACTAGAAGCAATTGAGAGCAAATTCACATCGCCTTCTCCTGCCCCTGCTTTACCCCCACGCATAGTTTGCGCTTGTTGTTTGGATCCGTCCCATCTTACTGAAAAGTGTCCTTACAATCCACCTGTTCAAGGACAAGATCAAGTCAATGCTGCCTTTCAGCAAAGACAAAGAAATGATCCATACTCTTCAACTTACAATCCTGGTTGGAGGAGCCATCCAAATTTTGCTTGGAATCAAAATCAACAACAATTCCAAGGCAACAACAACTTTCAAAGGCCTCCTCCACAACAACAAGCCCCTCAACAAACTCAATATCAGTAACCTTTCTAACCCCATCCTTACCCAAACCAAATGAACAATTTTGTACCTAACAAATCTTATCCTCAAAACAATTTTGTTCAGCCGAATAACGATAAGGTTTTCTCGCTAGAATGAAGTTTGGATGCGTTTTTAAAACAATCTACACAATCCTCAGAAAGGTTGGAGACTTCCATTCAGTCTTTGGTGCAACACAGTGCTTCACATGATCAGAGCATCAAATCAATTGAAGCCCAAATTGCACAAGTGAATGCTGCGTTAAGCGAGCGAGAAAAGGGAAATCTTCCGTCTCAACTATTGCCAAATCCCGGTTACACACACAACGCACATGTTGCTTATGAACAACAAAGTCATAATGTAAATGCTGTGACCACGTTGAGATCTGGAAGAGTGTTGCACAATAATGTGGGTATTAGTGATGACACCCCGACCGCCGCTTCTTCTTCTTCTTCTTCTTCGTTAGAGCCCGTTCTTCTTCTTCACAAGACTCTACTTCTTCTAATTCGAACGGACCCACTTCTCACTCCATGAAAACACCAACACTGGGATCCGTTCCAACTCCGCAATCTACTCCACAAATATTGAACTCAACAAACTTTCAAAATATTCCATTTCCAAACAGGTTGAGATCCAATAAACAAACTCCCCAAATGGAGAATATTGTGGAGTTATTCAAACAGGTTAGCATTAACATCCCTCTCTTGGATGCAATCCAACAAGTCCCTTCATACACTAAAATCTTAAAGGACTTATGCACCAAGAAGAGGAAGTCGCAGGTACCCAAGAAAGTATTCGTGGCTAGTGCGGTAAGTGATGCTCTTACCAAACCTTTACCCAAAAACATAAGGACCCTGGCTGTCCTACAATTTCAATAACAATTGGGGATAAGAACATCAATCGTGCACTTTTAGATCTTGGTGCTAGTGTTAATTTTCTACTCTATTCAGTATATGAACAATTAGGCATTGGAGAGGTTAAACTCACACATTGTACTCTCCAAATGGCCGACTGATCCATCACCCATCCTAGGGGAGTGTTAGAGAACATGTTAATTAAATTAGGGGATTTCATTTTCCCCGTTGATTTCATTGTTATGGACACACAGCCTGTAGCTAAACCCCCGAAGTCAAATTCCGGTGATACTCGGTCGATATTCCTTGCGACTTCTAATGCGGTGATCAATTGTCGAAATGGTTCGATGAACTTATCCTTTAGAAATATGACAATTTAACTCAATGTTTTTAAGTTGCGGAATCATCCCTCCAAGCCTAATGCTAGTATGCTTGATGTTTGCTCGATCCAAGAGATCACGCAGGAAGACTGTGAGCTTGAAAAATTTCTGTTCGATCACAGCAGTTTTGACGCCACTAGTGCGTTCCTCTTTAAATCTGAACCAACTTTTACACCAGATAATGACTACGAGTGTTTCACTTTTTTGGACGATTTTGAAGACTCACCACCCGAGTTTGAGTCCTTTGATTTTTCGGATGAGTTAGCCGAACCATCCGACTCGGTTGCGTACACTCGCTTTGAACCATTGATGGAATCCTTCGAGTTCGAGACAGTTTCACCAATTTTACCCTCAATTGTTTCTCCTCCAAAACTCGAACTCAAGTTATTGCCGTCTCACCTTAAATACGCTTACCTAGGTGAGAATGAGACCCTTCCTGTTATCATATTGGCATCTCTAGCTCTCGAGCAAGAGAAAGACCTTTTAATGGTCTTACAAAATAACCGGAAAGCTTTTGGCTGGACTATGGCGGACATCAAGGGGATTAGTCCCCTCATAGTTGAACATCACATACATATGATGGATGATGGCAAGCCAGTAAGGGATCCACAGAGACGCCTCAACCCCATAATGAAGGAGGCTGTTAAAAAGGAGATTGTAAAATATCTTGATAGTGGTATCATTTACCCTATCTCAGATAGCCAGTGGGTTAGTCCCATTCATGTTGTCCCAAAGAAATCGGGCATAACGGTCATAACGAATGAGGCGAATGAGTTAATACCTACTCGCACCCAAACTGGATGGTGAGTTTTCATCGATTATAGAAAACACAACGCCACTACACGGAAAAACCACTTTCAGTTACCTTTTATTGACCAAATGCTAGAACGATTGGTTGGGCACGAATTTTACTGCTTTTTGGATGGTTACTCCGGCTATAATCAAGTGCCCATTGCCGAATAGGATCAAGACAAGACCGCATTTACTTGTCCTTTCGGTACATTTGCTTACTGTCGCATGCCCTTTGGGTTATGCAATGCACCCGCTACTTTCCAGCGGTGTATGATAGGTATCTTTTCAGACATGGTGGAGAAATTTTTGGAGATTTTTATGGATGATTTCTCCATTTTCGGCGACTCATTTGATGAGTGTTTGCTACACTTAGACACAGTTCTTACTCATTGTAGGGATAAGAACCTCACTTTAAATTGGGAGAAGTGCCACTTTATGGTACGGGAGGGTATTTTCTTAGGACATATCATCTCACAAAATAGCATTGAGGTTGATAAAGCAAAAATTGAAGTCATTTCCAATCTTCCTCCTCCTAAGTGCATCAAAGACATCCGAGCCTTCCTTGGCCATGCCGGTTTTTATAGATGGTTCATCAAGGATTTTAGCAAGATAGCTAGACCCTTGACTCTCTTGTTGGCCAAGGACACAACTTTTGATTTTGACTCAACCTGCATGAAAGCGTTCGAGTCATTGAAACACTCACTTATTTTTGCGCCCATTCTTTCATCTCCCGACTGGACGCATCCATTTGAAATTATGTGTGATGCATCTGATTCGCCATTGATGCTGCCTTTGGATAGCACATTAATAAGATATCGCACGTAATTTATTACGCTAGCCGAACATTAAATGTGGCCCAATCAAATTAGACAACAACTGAAAAAGAATTCTTAGCCGTTGTGTTTGCACTAGAAAAATTCAGGCCCTATTTAATCGGCTCTCCAATCATAGTTTACACGGACCATTCAGCTCTTCGCCACCTTTTTGCGAAGAAGGATGCTAAATCTCGGCTAATACGTTGGATCCTATTGCTATAAGAGTTTGACCTTGTTATAAGAGACAAGAGAGGATGTGAAAATGTAGTTTCTGACCACCTTTCAAGACTCCCTTCTTCTCCTACACTTCAATTTCCTATCAAAGACGTTTTTCCTGATGAGCAGCTCTTAACCGTATCATGCGAACCTTGGTTCACTGATATCGTAAATTATTTGGCCACCGGACTGATACCAAATGATTGGTCGAAACAGGATAAACTCCGATTCCTGTCCGAAGTAAAACGTTTTAACTGGGATGAACCATATCTCTTTAAATACTGTTCTAACCAAATCATCCGTCGGTGTGTCCCCGACAACGAGTTTAAGAATGTGCTGTCATTCTGCCACGATCAAGCATGTGGCGGGAATTTTGGCCCCAAGAAGACAATAGAAAAAATCTTGCAGTGTGGCTTCTACTGGCCATGACTTTTTACAGATGCATACGAATACTGCAAGATATGCTCCCGGTGCCAACACTTGGGCCGGATATCTCGGAGAAATGAAATGCCGCTCCAACCGATTTTGGTTATTGAAATTTTTGATGTTTGGGGGATAGACTTCATGGGACCATTTCCTAATTCTTTTGGGAACATGTATATTCTACTTGCTGTTGACTATGTTTCAAAATGGGTCGAGGCTGTGCCCACCCGAACGAATGGCAACAAGATTGTCGTTAGATTTCTTAAAGAAAACATTTTTTTCTCGGTTCGGGCATCCTCACGCGATTATAAGTAATAATGGATCTCACTTTTGTAATAGGACTTTTGAGTCCTTAATACGCAAATACTCCATAACTCACAAGCTGTTAACACCATATCATCCCCAAACTTGTGGGCAAGCCGAGATTTTGAATCGGCAAATTAAACAAATATTGGAGAAAACGGTTTCCAAAAACCGTAAAGATTGGTCATCAAAACTGATTGATGCACTATGGACATTCCGTACTGCCTACAAGACCGATCTTGGTATATCTCCATACAGGCTTGTTTATGGAAAGGCTTGCCACCTTCCTGTTGAAATAGAGCACAAGGCATTTTGGGCAATTAAAGAGTTGAATTTATCTTTGGGAGATGCAGGCAGCAATAGAAAGCTGTAATTGAATGAATTAGACGAGCTGCGGGATGAGGCCTATGAGAATGCGGTAATTGTTAAAAACCGAACGAAGATGTTCCACGACAAACACTTTATGCGCAAGACGTTCAAACCTGGTCAACAGGTTTTGTTTTACGATACTCGGTTACATTTCCATCCCGGCAAGCTCAAATCTCGATGGAAAGGGCCAATTTTGGTACACACCGTATAGTCGCACGGTGTGGTAGATCTAGAAAACCCGGAGGACGGTACATTGTTCAATGTTAACGGACATCGACTTAAACTGTTCCTCACTGCGGATCCTTCGGAGGAGCTCATGTTTTTGCAGGAGCCGATTTATACTGACTGATCTTCCTCCATCTACCCCCAAATTTTCAACCATCTAGCCAAAACACCGTTTCAAACAAGTTTGGGGGTATGTATCATTTGTAATTTTATATAAATACAAAATAACATAAAAAATAAAAATTTGAAAATAATTTTCTTTTGGGTATTTTTGTAAATTTCCAGATTTAATAAAAAATGAAAAAATAAAAATAAAATTTTTATTTGCAAATAATTTCCTCTTTTTAGTGGGGTTTATTTACAAATATCTAACACTTCCTCCCTTTAAATAGAACCCGACCCTCTCTGCCCAATTTCCATAACCCTAAATTTGCATCTCAGCAAACCCTAGCCGCGGCTTCAATTTTGCAGCGAGATCGCTCCAGACCGCCGCTGATCCGCTGCCAAACCCTGCATTGAGCCGTGCTTCCGCCGCACTTGTGTGTCTTCTCCCTCTGATTTTCTCAGAGGCAGTTTGATCTCTCAAAAACTCTCTGTTTTAATTTTTTTAGATCTGTAGATTATCTGTGATGGCACCAAATATGCAACTAGAGCGTGATTTCTCACAGATATTTTCACACACGATATATAGGAGTTACTTTGATAATGAAATCGCATGTAGGGGCTGCAATTTTTTGATCTATAATCACCCAAATGCTTATGCCCTTCCAGATCTAGTCACTCGTTTTTACGAGTGTATGGAAGACGGCTGTCTCGCACAATATGGCTTATAAAATTACTGTGGGGTGATAGGAAAATAATTAGAGACAGAGATTTCATCCATGAAGTCACTTTAATCCCTAGGATACCTGTTCATGATCAGCCCCTTCAGTTTGAGGATTACATGCCCTTAATGGGTAATGATTGCTCAAGGGAACCGCGGAAAGAAATACAAGCGAGAGCCCTTTTTGCTAATGTTTTAACTGTATGCCGGTGGGCACAAAACAATATTTTTAGGAGTTCCCATAATACCATAATTTTTACCCCCTCACTTCATATTGTGCACACACTTATGATAAGGAACCCTACATTCGATATGTGCAAAGTTCTGCTTAACTCAATTGGTGCGGGCAAAAGGGCCACGAACTACCCATGCCCCATGCTAGTGACACAACTGTGTCGCCATTTCCTCCCTGTGGAGGAATTTGAATTTTACATGCATAGAGGTATACTCATCAGGCCTCTCATTGAGGGCGTATCTACGTCCTATACACGCTTGACAGTCTCGAATAGAACCGGCGGAACACGTGCCCGCCAGAACTCCTAGCTCCAGCTCGACCGCGAGCGTGGGAGAGCTCACCCCCTTAGAACATGCATAATTAATAAGAAGAGCCGTTAGGGGGATTGACGATTTGAAGGGGATGATGAGAGAGCATGATCGGCGTTTGACTGAAGTAGAGCAGGGGGTCCTAACCCTGTTAGCTAGGGAGGAGCGTTCCCGTTCACGTTCAAGGGCACGGCATGGGGCCAAGCAGTGAGGGCACTGCTTTTGGTAAGTTTGGGGGAGGTGGTGGTTGTAAATAGTTATCATTGCATTGCATTTTTTAAAAAAAATTTTGTACATATTTTTCTTTTTCTTTTGCATGTTTAATTCTGCAATGCATCTTTATAAAAAAAATCATAAAAATTGAAAAAATGAAAAAAATAAAAAAATATATAAAGAGAAAAAATCAAATAAAACTAAACAAAATTTTAAAATCATAAAAATTGAAAAATTCAATTTTGGCCATAATTGACTTAAGTTTAACAAGACGGTTAACTAGCTAGGAAAAACTAGATCCAAAACTTAGTAAATTAAAAACCCTAAAAATAAACTTTCTTAAAATTTAATGGTACAAATTATATGTCTTTGTAGTTTACTTAGAAATAGGCAAATTTTGAGTTCACTTCTTAGGCTAAGTCAAAATAAACGAAGAGTAATGAAATTTTTATTAAAGTGTAAGTCTGAAAAATAATCCCTAAACTTAAATCTAAATTCTAAAAATATATACCCTACAACTTGCACAAACACGAATCTTGAAACTTAGAATAGTAGAGCATACCTTGAAATGCTCTTGTCTAAAATCCTTAGTATGAAAGAAAATAAAATTATAAGTGTGAATAAAGAGATATAAAAAAAATGAACAATGGTTTTTTAATTACTTAAGGCTGCGTAAAATAAAAAAAATATATAGCGAGGATGCTTTATCACCTAGTGACTTAGACCAACTGGTTTGGGAGTCACTGCTAAAGCCTTAAGTATTATAAGACTAGGAATTACGCCTAAATGTGCGAACACATTTTGTAATCGGTCGTTAGTAGCTCAAGAAGTATTAACGGTCACATGAAGGATGTGTGAGAAATTTCATCTAAAATTCACAAACTAAAAGTATTTTGGACGATGGACAAGAGTATAAGAACTTGAATTGAATTTCCAAGTGTAGGGGTGATACATACACACACGTATGGGTATATGATTGGGGTTTGGATGAAAGATAGGAGTGAAAAATAGAACTTATATTTTTAGTAGAGATGATAAAAATTCCTAAGTTGAGATGGAACCTTAGAAGGAAAACTCAAAAGATGCTGAAAACTAAATAAATTTACAAAACATATACAATCTTAAGTTAAATGATAAGGAAGCGTGAAAAATATGGGTTGATAATTTCCGAGTCGAAGATAATAGAATTTCTTGCTAGAAAACCGAATTGAAGAATAAAACTCAATAGGCCAAATTGATTGGATTTTGTGGGTAGTATCCGCTGAAAATCCTCAGGAGACAACACTCCTCCTACTAGGAACACCTAGAGGTTTAACGACTTATTGCACGAGCTCAGTGCAATCGCGTTTCCCTGCGAAAGTGAGTTTAGGTTTTTTCGAGAATAAACTAGTTTTGCTTGCGACGAGTAAAAGATAAGTTTGGGGGTATTTGTTCATATCATAATTTTGCATTATTATATTTCCCATTCTTAATCATATTGCAAATAAATAGGTGCTTTTGATCCATGTTTATTGAATAGTTGCAGGTTACAGGTTTTTAGAACAATACAGTGAAAATGGTAAAATAACGCTACAAAAGTGAGACTACGACCAACAATTTGAAGAATTTTTATGATGCCGCCTAAAGTTTAAGGAACAAGTGAAGATCAATGAACAGTTCAATTGCACAAGGTACGAAGGCAGCACAAGATTCAAGACTTCAACACGAAGCGAACGTTAAAAGTCCACAACATTCTGCACTGTGGAAATCTGGAAGAAACTAGAAGACATTCTGAGAAACCAAGTGAAAAAACCAGAAGCCAAATGCAACATGAAGTAGCCCTAGAAAAATGAGAAAGAGATTCCACTATTTGGCCGCGGATCTGCGGCTAAACAAGGCATATGGTCGCGGATCCGCGGCCATATAGGACACGTGTCAATGCTTCGTTATGTGTCCGTGGGAGTCGGTGTGTTGACCAGGCTTTCTTAGTGTATTTTTGTAATTCTAGATATGGATCAGATGTAAACCCTAGGGTTTCTTTTATCTATAATTAGAAATCCTATAGCTCTTTTTGGAGCATGCCTCTTTTTATTTCTCTAGTTTAGAATTTTTATTTCCTGTAATTGTCGAAGAGTGCATCAAATAAAAAAGTAAGCTTTCTTATCTGCCCTAGTTATTTTAATTTATTTTCTGCCATAGTTATTTCTCTAGCAATTTTATTTCTCTGCCGTAGTTGTTAAATTAAAACCATAAAAAATGAACTCATTTATCAATTCCCTAATGAGTGAGTAGTTCCTCACTTGTTAGGATTAGGTTTGGGGACGGTTTGAGAGATGAAAATCTCTCACCCCTTTCTTGCCCGTTATACATTTTAAAATAGGACTCTATGCATACATACACACACCGCTCACTACAGCACCCTATCCTACGAGGTAGCGGTGATACCATAGTTAAAGACTGGTTGTGTATGATTTCCATGGAGATTAGGGCTAAGAGTGAAGAAAGGACGGACAAGGGCCAAATGGAAGAAACATAGTTTCTTCTCGATCGGGCTAATCCCCTTTGTTAACTATTACCTTAACACCTAAAAATTCTTAATTAGGGTAAAGAAAGCGGTGAGAACAATTGACTTTCCAAACTAACCTAATCCTAACCCTAGTAAGGTTTTAATCCAAATTAATTTTAAACTCAGTTTTTATTGAAAATCAAAACGTACACAAATATGAATTGACTCGTTAGAACAACTAGAAAATACATGTAATCCCTGGGGACTGACCCGTACTCAACCGGCTAGCTACCAAGCGAAACCGTTCTTGATTGCGGTTAATTCTTTGATCTAAAAACGCATAAGCATAAAACTCCGTACAAATCAATAATCCTACGACTAGGGACCTGTATAAGGATGTGGTTGTAGATTACCCAGCCCCCATTAGTGCGACTGCCATCACAACGCTGGTAATCAAGCAAAGATCCTAAGGGCTCTACTAATACGTATAAGCGATATGCTAAAAGAAACACATGCATTGAAGTAGAAACAAATCAAGCAGCATACTACCATTTTGAGAAAGACTGTCAATACCATTGTGAATATCCCAAACTTCCATTAAGTAATATACAAACCAGTATGATATAATAATGGCCTCTAGGGCATACATCACTAATAATCTCACACTTGCACTAGGGCCATATACTGGCATATCACAGACCTATCATCTCGATCTGCCTCTCGAACTGTGTCTGAGGGATGGCCTTTGTGAGTAGATCTGCAGTGTTATTCTCCATATCTACCCTTCTCACCTCGATCTCCCGGCGATCTACGATTTCCCTGATCAGGTGGTACTGTCTCAAAATGTGTCTGGACTTCTGATGGGACCTGGGTTCCTTCGCTAAAGTTATAGCGCCGTTGTTGTCGCAATACAGCGGTATTGGATCAACAATGGTTAGAACTACCTGAAGTTCAGTTAAGAACTTCCTCATGCAGACTGCTTCTTTTACGGCATCATAAGCAGCTATGTACTCCGCTTCCATTGTCGAGTCAGCAACGGTGTCCTGCTTGGAGCTCTTCCAACATACCGCCCCTCCATTGAGGGTAAAGACATAACCCAACATGGACTTGGAGTCATCCTTTTCACTCTGGAAGCTGAAGTTAGGAAATGCCTCGATCTAGAGGTCTTTTCCGCCATACACTAAGAACATCTCGTTAGTCCTTCTCAGGTACTTAAGAATGTTCTTTACTGCTATCCAGTGCTTCTCCCCTGGGTTCGACTGATACCGGCTTACAACGCTCAATGCGTATTCTACATCTGGTCTGGTACACAATATTGCATACATTATAGAGCCTACCGCCGATGCGTAGGGTATAGTTGATATGCGAGCCCTTTCCAAATCAGTCTTTAGAGACAACTCTTTGGAGAGGGTGATTCCATGACAAGCCTGTAGATTACCATGCTTTAAATCTTCCGTACTGAATCTTTTTAGTATGGTGTCGATGTACCTTGACTGTGAAAGTCCAACTATCCTTTCAGATCTATCACGATAGATCTGGATCCTCAGAATGTAAGAGGAATCACCCAGATTCTTCATAGAGAATCTCTATGACAAGAATCCTTTGACTGACTATAGTATATGAATGCCATTTCCTACTAAGAGAATGTCATCCACGTACAAGACGAAAAATACCACAGTTCACTCTACAATCTTACAGTAAATGCATGGTTCATTTGGATTTTTGATAAAGTCGAATTCTTTGACCGTCTCATCAAAACAGATGTTCCAACTCCATGATGCCTGCTTTAGTCCATAAATGGACTTAAGCAACTTGCACACTTTACCACTGCTCCCACTCTGAATGAAACCCTTTGGCTGATCCATATAGACTCACTCTTCCAAATTTCCATTTAGAAAAGCGGCCTTTATGTCCATCTGCCAAATCTCATAATCGTGGAAGGCAACAATGGCAAGAAGGATCCAAATGGATTTGAGTATAGCTACTGGAGAAAAGGTTTCATCATAGTCCAAATCAGGTCTTTGACGAAAACCCTTTGCAACAAGTCTATCCTTATAGTTTCAACATGTCCATCTACACCAATCTTCTTTCTGAAGATCCATTTGCAGTCTATGGGTTTTACCCTTTCTGGAGCAATGTCTAAAGTCCATACTTTGTTGGTGTACATGGACTCCATTTCGGTCCGTATTGCATCCAGCCATTTTACTAACTCACCGCTCTGAATGGCTTGCTGGAAGCTGGGAGGCTCATCATTGTCAATGATGCAATCCTCTCGATCCCCGTCTATAAGAAAACTATAGTATCTCTCGGGCGGATGAGTCTGCCTACTACTTTTGCGGAGTGGCGCTGGGATGTCCGGTTCTTCTGAAACCTCTGGTTCTACCAAGCTCTCAGTAATAGCTTGTGGTTCTGTAATTTCATCCAGTTCTATTGCGCTCTCACTTTTCTGATTTTCTAAAAATTCAGCTTCCAAGAAGTGGGGATGTTGAGAAACAAAAACCTTTTGTTTCTCTGCGTAATAGAAAAGATACCCCCTGGAGTACTTAGGGTATCCCACAAACTTACACAGTACTGAGTGTGCCTCGAGCTTGTCCGCATGCTGCTTTTTTTTATAAAAGCTGGACATCTCCATGTCTTAAGGTACTTAAGACAAAGTTTCTTCCCACACCATATCTGATATGGTGTGGTAGGCACTGACTTAGTAGGAACCTTGTTCAAAAGATATGCAGCTGATTCTAGTGCATAACCTCAGAAGGATCGTGGTAACTCTGCCTTACTCATCATGGAACGAACCATATCCAATAAGGTTCGATTCCGCCTTTCCAATACACTGTTGTGTTGAGGCATGTGTGCAGGAGTAAGCTGAGAGAGAATTCCATTTTCTTTTAAGCAGTCCAAGAACTTGGCACTTAAGTATTCACCACATCGATCAGATCTCAGTGTCTTGATACTTTTTCCTGTTTGTTTTTCCACTTCATTCTTGTATTCCCGGAATTTCTTAAAGGCCTCGGATTTGTGTTTCATCAAGAAGACATGTCCATACTTAGAGAAATCATCCGTAAAAGTAATGAAATAGAAATAACCACTTCGTGCATGTGTAGACATTGGACCACACACATCACTGTGTATGATCCCAAGATCTCGCTCTCTCTTACTCTGTGTCTAGTGAACGGAGTCTTTGTCATCTTTCCTATGAGACAAGATTGACAAGTTGCATAAGACTGATATTCGAACGGATCCAAATATCCCTCTCTATGTAGCTTCGTCAACCGTATTTCATTAATGTGACCCAGTCTACAATGCCATAAGAAAGCTTGATTTTTTTCCGAAGACTTTCTTTTAGGTGTGTTCTGGACACTGAAAACCTGAGCTTGATTTAATACGTATATACCGTTATCTAATGTACCTGACCCAATCAGAGTTTGATTTAGGTGGATGTGGAACATATCGCTTATAAATGTAAAATCATATCCTTCCTTAGAAAGTAAGAATACAGATATGATATTACAAGCTAGATTAGGTACATACAAACAGTTACGTAGAATTAATATCTGCCCACTTGTCATTACTAGGTGATATTCCCCTACGGATACAGCGTCCACGCTCATTCCGTTAGCAACCCTGAGAGTCGTATCGCCTTCCCTAATAACTCTATGGTTTCTCAAAGCCTGTAATGAATTACAGATATGAGATCCTGATCCGGTATCTATTACCCAGAAAGTAGAGTTAATTGACAGACAGTTTTCAAGTACAAACACACCCGAAGCCGAAGCCACAACGTGCTTCGAATCCTGGCTACTGGCTTTCCAATCCCTGCAATCTCTCTACCAATATCCTTTCCCGTAACAATAGGAACATCCTTCCTTCCCTACTGTTAGCCCAGAAATTTTTGCCCTTCCCTGTCCTTCTACCTTACTGACACCGCATATCGTCTTTGTGGATGTCTTCTTCTTCTCACCCTGTTCTTTCGCCTTGGATGCAGAAGTGGAAGATTCCCCAATAAGCTGAGTGGGTGTCACCTTGGTTTCCTTCAGAGTGCCCTCAACTAGAAGTATAACTTTCTTCCCCTGGACATACGTAGATGGTAGGGACTGTAGAATCAAGTCAGTATGTGACTCGTTCTCCAACGTGGTCTCCAGGTCCGTGAGCTCATCAATATAGCTAGTCATCGTAAGGATGTTGTCCCCTACAGATGACCCAACAACCAACCTCGCTTGAAGCAATTCCTTTGAAATCTTATATTTTGCGATAAGAGATTGCTTTCCATATAAATCTTTATTATGAAGAAAGATGGAAACTGAGTCCATCTTCTCGTGCTGCCACTGGTTTACACAATCTATTTAGGCCAACATGAGGCACTTGGCATCCACACTGTCCTTTTCTGATGTCTTATGGATATCAATATCCGCGACGGTGGAAACTGAACCTGGGACGGCGGGGGTTTTAGTAGTAAAGAGGTGGTCCAGCTTGTCATAGGTAATGGACATCTGGACAGACCTTTGCCGATCATTATAGTTAGATTCAGTCATTTTATTATCTAGATGTGACCTATGTCTGGTCACAGGGTCGCTGCAATTAAGAGAGAGAGAAGAAAACACTTTAGCATGATGCTCTTGCAAGTTTAGATTGATTTTTAATTTAACTAAACAAGATGGCTCCCACCGTCTCTCGAATCCTTCCTCAAAGCATAAAAGAAGAATTAGTCAGGATTAATCTCACCGTACAATTCTTGCTTAACCGTTCAGCTAGGCTAGTGTCGGTACTTTGAGGGAGGTTTTACGACGCCTTCATGAAGTTCCTTAGTTAAATAACCTATTTTCCCTGGAGGCGTAGGCCCGCTAACACTGTTCTAGACAGCTACTTGGTTTATAAAATTGATCGTTAAGTAAAAATTCTCCTGAGGAGTAGCAGATACTCACAGTAGAATCGGGATCCAAATATCATTGTGTGATAATGCCGAAGGAATACTACCAATATTATCAAACTCCAAATAGTATGCAGCACTAGCAAGTTTCAGTTTATTTAGAAACTCCCGATGTGGATTTTTGCCCCATGCTCTTATGACCTTGACGAAGGTCAACGAATCATAAGTCACATGTCAAGTTCTACCCATCATTGTCCGGGTTAATTTGAACCCACCCGTATATACCCTTGACGAAGGTCAACAAGGTAATACGACTGTCCCAAACCAACGCATCTATCTATACTACATATGAACACCCAGCAACTACCAATCTCTATGCCTTGACGAAGGTCAACACATAACTTGAATACTATTGAATATTCATATGAAATGACGGAGGCCTACGACTGGTTTTGGCGAAACCGTGAACATAGTGAACTTGATATAATCGAAGGAACCTGATAGCCTTTAAAAGGAGTGGTTTAAGCTCCGCATTTAAAAGTCTGCTGTTTTGAAAAAACCGAGTGGTTTTAAAATTGTTCCGACGATTCAACTTTGGTTTATTTACTTTGTATTAATGAAATATAGTCCCATCATTTACACCTATCATTGCAGAAAGAAACGAAAATATAACGTACGCTTATGCCATTCATATTCTCCACTGGGCCCCGTCTAACACGGTTAGGTTACTTAACTAACGCCAGAGCGGGGGCTGGACTAGCACGGATGCAAAACATAAGCAATGTCTAATATATAATATATATTATAACCATCCGTCTTACGCAATAATAGGCATTCCAGATCACAGATGAACATATTGGATATACTAGGAATTCCGCGTTTCGTTTAAGCCTGTAAAAAAAGTCGGATTCCACAGTCGTGATGAATAGCCAAACCCCACCCCAGACCCCTACGGGTGCGACAAACTACCCGCCAAATACCCGAAGTGAAGCAAATGTAAGTCAACGGTAGCGCCCCGGCCGTCTACAGACGCCAAATGCGAAACAAAAACTTTTTAACTTGCGCCATCGTATACTAAAACCCGGATCTGCCATTATTGCTAAACTAACAATCAGTAAAGAGTGTAGAAAGGTTATACTGAACGATCCGAGTCCTTCGTTCTTCAACCATCATCCCATGCTCCGTTGCGGCTGCTCTGATCTCGTCGGTCTCCGATCTGCTCGTCCAGGTGGCACCACGTCAACGATTCTTTAAATGGGCTCCCGCCACTGACTCGAGGCAACTCGGTCGTCAAGTTTGCTAAAAGAGACAACCAAGAATGATGTAGAATATGAGTAGATCACTTTGTCTCACTTCGTCCAAAACCGTGGACGATCGGTTAATGAAGCTGCCATTTTTATCGGTTGATGGAATAAAAGAGGCAATGAAATTTCCATGCACCCTAAAACTATCATAATCTTTTCAACAAATGAAAACCATCAAGCAAATGAGAGAGAGGAGGGGGCCAGCCATAAATAGATGGAGGGAGGTGAGTGTAGGAGAGGGGAGAGTGACCACAAGAGAAAAGATCAACCACAAATATCCTTCATGCAAACAAAACCTCATTAATGCAAATGGTGATTCATTAACCTAGTCACCATTGCATTAATGGCTCCATTAAAGCACGAATGACTCACCATGCCAAGTCACCCTCTCTAGAACCTTCTAGAATCATGACTCACCCTTATCCAAGAAAAGATAAATCCGTCTTTAACCGAATGTTAAAAGACGGCTGATAGAAAACTGGAAACTGGCAATTTCCAAAAGTGGTCCTGAAACGAATTTCAAGACAACCCCGTAACTGTATAAATATACCCGCATTTGTATTACGACCGAATACAAATGCAACTGAGACAAAGATATTATATCTATTCAATATAATACTCGGATCCGGCTTAAACCAAAGCCGACCAGTATCATCTGTCCGAAAACCGACACGTGCGTAAACGCACGTGCATTCTCCGAACCCAGCCATAAAACCATACGGCCTCTATCACGTTTCACCCGAACTTGGGAAACTGTCTATGGGGGACTCTAATGACTCGTCAGTACCCTGGCAGTGGGTTTAACCACAAACCGTCAGCGGCACTAGCTATGCGTAACGGCTGCCCATGGACTGACCTCAAGGGAGGCCGATGAGCGAACTCATCCGGAAACCCTACTGAGCCTAACAGTGACAATGTATATACAGTCCGGTCCGTTCGTCTATGAGTATCGCATATCTGCCTAGGGGGTTAGTAACGTCAGACCCCCAATAGCAGTATAAGTCGTGTCGGAGTATAGCCTCAATACACCCTGAGATACTAATGGAGTACCTACCAGTAAATCTCCTGCTATGGCCATGGACTTTGTGTAATGGCTCTCCTAGACACAGTGCGATCTCGCCCCCAATACCGGGAGAGACGAATCCCCTGCCGATCCGCTCACGTGCCTCCATATGGCTCGGGACTGTACCCAAAAGCTACCTGTTTGCACGACTCCTTTGAGCCGTGGTAGGGTAGAAATCAAAGCACAGTGGGAACTCACACGAGACAAATGACGACCTCAGGTCGATGAACTAACCTGTACACATGTCTCCAGGGAACTGCTATCTGACGATAGGTATAGTACCAACTAGCCGATTCCCGGCGAGTCCTGTCCGGTGTACTCATAACCCAATGAGCACCTATATACATCTTAGGTGATCCAACTGACACCAGTGGCTTGTGAGACCGGCCACCACCCCTCGTCGGGGTCTCGACTGTATACACTAGTCTACTCCGGAGTATCGATGTCCTGTCTCGAAACTCCCACGACTAGGGACCAAAATCAAGGATATGCATATAAACCACCCAACTCTCACGTATATGATCGCCATCATACTGTTGGTAGTAAAGCAAGATCCTAAGGGCTCTATCAAAGTGTAACAGTGATCAGTCACCTGAACCTGTACACGACTGATAAAGGCAAACCAGATAGCATACTATCATCTCGAGTAAGACTGTCCTACAGGTATAGGTCCTCCGCAATCATTGCAATCACGTACCTGCGATCCAATAATTGACTCTGAGGGCACTATATCCAACAATCTCCCACTTGCACTTAAGGCTAATTATTGCGATGTCGACTACTCACAGCCCGTGTGAAACCGAACATCCAACTCCTCTACTAATCAGTTTCACAAAGCTCGTTTGTAAAACTATTGTGTTCGAGAAATTGCCTCAGTGAGTGGATCCACCTAGATGTTTCTTTCTATATCTCTCTAAATCTCAAGTTCGCGGAGAAAGCCATCTTCCGAATTGAGTAATACCTGTCTTAGAATATGTCTGGACATCTGATGGGACCTAGTTCATAAATGAACTCCAAATCCAAACTTCTTAGACTGTATCGATCACTGAACCTAATCAATATCCAGCACCAAGCCTCCTACAGTATCCACTTGGACCACCTGTCCATAATACTGTTCCTCATCAGAAGGAAAACTATAACTCTGACAGTCACTCTGTCAACCATGTCACCTTTGAAGCCTGGAATGATAACCGTCTCCCGAAGGAGGCTGCCGTCATCAAATCCATAGAACATGTACTTATGTTCTAAAACTACTTCCTTATGTTTCTCCAGGATTGGATTAATACAAACTTATTGCATCTAGTGCAAAAACAACATCTGGTGTGGTACTTGACATCTCACGATTGACTCAATTGCCTAAGTAAGTGATCTGCCAATCATGCACATCCCTCTCCCCTTTAGTCTATACGACACCTTTAGAGAGGGTGACTCCATCACCTACAGGTACACCACCATATCAGGAGTCAACTATTCTAAAAAAAATTAGAATACAGTCAAAGTACCCACATTGGGAAACTACCCAAATCCAGATCTAAAACCATAGATCTAGAAATCAGAATGTCAAATATTATATCCATATCCTGTTTGGAGAAACAACTGTGTGACGACCACAGTACAACCGATCGTAGTGTAGGAATTTTACTTCCTACTCTGTGTATGTCATCCAGATACCATGACATCACACCCTACTACCTTCTTAACAGATCCATCCCTTATTCTGATGAAGTCAAACCTATGACTATCACATCAAAACTAGATGATCTATCTCCGCTATAACTGCTCAAGTCTATAAATAGACATAAGCTACTTGCCCACTATGCTTCCGTTGCTCCCACTGATTACGACAACCTTCCTACCGGGTCTCATAGCCTGGAACAACAGTAGTGTCAAGTCTGGGTAGATAAGAACCTCCCTGTCACCGTCCTTGAGGCTACCGAAGTACCTCTCAGGTGTCTGAGGTTATCCACCAAATCTGCGGAGTGGCTAATGGAATGTTAAACCTGATTGAATCTTTGGGTCCTATTAAATTTTCCGTAATCGTTTGCGGTTCTGGAATCACTTCCAGTTCTACCATACTCCCACTACTGTTTTCTGAAAAAATCCATTTTAATAAAACTGTGGCGAGTCAAGAACAATATCACTATTGATCTTCCAAATGGTAGAAAGTCAACCCTCGTCATAGCCTGGGCCAACCCACAAACAGCCATTACAGAAACGTGCCCTGAGTTATCCAGTGTCTGGTTTTAAGCATAAGCCAGAAAACTCCCCGTACCTTAACATTGTTAAGATATGAACTATTCTATATCCAATATAGAAACTTTGGCACTTATTTAATTGGAACCAGATTCAATCATGCAGCTGTCTCCAGTGTATATCATCTTAATGGAGAGAGGCTACTCAGCAGTACCCAACTTAGGAATCCATCCAATTATGAGTAACCTGATAGAGAAACAAGTTTCTCTAAACCATTACTATTATCTGAATACCAATCACAAGAATCTACATCTTCGATCTCTTTGAAGAATCCCGATTCTTGTGACATCTGGTTCTCTACTTTATTCTTATACCCACAACTTCTCAAAACTTAGACACTGTATTTCTACGAAACACTTGTCTAAAAACTACAGAAATTATAAGTAAACAGAACATAGTACGAGGACCAACCCTTTTGTCCTGACGAACACTGGACAGCATACAATACTCTGTATAAGTCTGCTGAGTTCAATAACTCAAAACCTTTGCGTCGTAGGTTGAAAACTGTACCCTGGCGATTTCCTCAAATATCACCAATTACAACGAATCCCGATATTATGAGGATGATCACCTTATTCCCAATAACTTACTCCTGCTCATCATCTGTAAAACCATACAGATATGAGAATGTAACCTGGTAAATACATACCCTTAGAGTAAGTATCTAATCGGGAAAACAGTTTTCCTTTAACAATACACTGAAACATGAAAAATGTTTCGGAGGGGTATCCTGGTATTCATAGTAATGCCTCTTCCATAATCCACTTCATGACTTTAACCGTATATCTCTTTGCCATCTCTCCAAATCTCTTTATTTATCTTTAGTCATTACCTTCTGTACACCATCATTAGGCTAAATGGTTTTCTTCCTTCCCTACCGTTTGGCACCAGCCTATGGTTTGGAAGAAGACCATCCAGTAAGCATAATAGGTGTACCCTCCTAATCCTAGGAGTACTCATAACTTGAGAGAAGGTGATGATAAAAGACAACTGAATAATACCTTATTCTTGCAAAGGCGAAATAGGAGTGGCGATGAAGTACGCGGTTTGGTCGTGAATGATAACAGTCGCAATTTACTTTGCCCTCTTTCTAATCCCTTTATTCTGTCTTTACATATTACCTTCTGCACACCCAACTTAGGCTAATTGGTTTTCTTCATTCCCTACCTTTCGGCACCTGCCTATGGTTTGGAATAAGACTATCCAATAAGCGTAATAGGTGTACTCTCCTAAACTAAGGAGCCCTCGCAACCTGAGAGAAGGTGATAATAAAAGACAACTGAATAAACCAATTTTTTTTCTCCTGAACCTTGATCCATCCTCGAAGAAATCCCTTCGAGTTCGTATATAACCATACGATGGATCTATCCAATGGAAGTGGATGTCCGTAGCAATACGGGGTGTTCTGAGAAATCCAAAGGGTAAAAGAAGGAGTAGCGATGAGTTATGCAACTTAGACAATCCAAAAGCCAGTATTTTAAGAAGGTTCGGTCAACATGATCACTGAGTCATAGTCTAGGGTCGGTCAAAGGTCGCTGCCAAAGAGAGAGAGAGAAAAGAAACACTCTGCGTGCACTCTAACCTAGATCAAAATGGTTATCACTTTATCTAATCAGGAAACCTCCCACTGTCCTGTCAAATTCTCCTCCAAACCTAAAGAAGAATCAATCGGGATCACCCGAAGAGTAACCAACTCATCAGTGGGAATCGGGATCCAACTCTCATCACATGATAACGTGATGAAACGCATCCACGTTACTCATACTCCAGAAGGTATGCGCATACTTGGCAAGTTTCAGTTTCTTTAGAAACTCCCGATATCATTTTCGCCCCATGCTCTTATGACCTTGGCGTTAGGTCAAAATGTCATAAGTCACATGCCAAGTTCTACCCGTCACTATCTTGTCAATTTGAACCCACCCGCATATGCCCTTGGCGTTAGGTCAAAATGGCAGAACGGCTGTCCCAAACCAACTCATCTATCTATGCAACAATTGAATACCCAGCAGCTACCAAACACTATGCCTTGGCGTTAGGTCAAAATACATAGCTTGAATACTACTGAATACCCAAAAGAAATGACGGAGGGCTACGGCTGGTTTTTGGCGAAAAACATTTAACGTAGTGAACTTGATATCGCTGAGGGAACCTGATAGCTTTTTATAAAAATATAGTGGCGAAAACCTTTTGCTAAAGAGGTCATTCCCGGTGAAGGGATCTCGGCTCTTTCCTCGTGGAATGAGGTGCAGGATATTCCACTGAATACCGCGATGCAAAGCAACTTGTAATCGACTATAGTAAAGTTATTACCCTGACGCAAACTTCTATTCAAGGGGTCTTTCCCAGTGAAGGGATATCAGCCCTTGCCTCGTCGAATGAGGTGCAGGATATTCACACCGAATACCGCTATGCATAACAAGAGGAAACGTCTTTGTAATAACACTTTTAAAATTGTTCCAACAACTCAAACAGGTTTGTATTCCTTTGCATTGATAAGAATCAATGCAGTCCCATCATAAATCACACCAGAAAAGAACGAAAATAAAATGTACGTATATGCCATCCGCATTCGTCACTGGGTCCCGTCATCACCCGTTAGGTTACTTAACTAACGACAGAGCGGAGACTGGACTAGCGCGAGTGCAAAACATATACAACATCTAATAGTATATATACCAACATACAATAATCGCTCCAGGCATGATAATATGTAACATTACAGAAAAGTAATAAGCATCACAAAACAATACAGATAATCTGGGATCCCCAGGTTTCACAGAGCCGCTGCTGAAACCCGACGTTTCCTTGGTCATGTGGATAGCCTATGCAATGAAAACTTAGACCCCTACGGGTGCGGCAAGTTACCCGCCAAAACCTGAAGAGGGGCAGCCCCTACAGCGTAGTGAATGAACCACCCAACACTTCACGGAATCCGGTAGCTTGTGCACCCTTCCTTGGGTCAACCTGTACCCCCTATAAGTGCGGCGAATAGTCTGCCAATTCTAGAGTGAGGCCCCTCTGCCTCTCAAAGCCATGAGATGCGGACCTGTTGCCCTCCAGAACCCGGCTATCCGTGCACTCCGTCGCGGGGTAAACCTAGTACAGAAATAAATAATAGTACAACAGGTACATCGACCGCAACCTAGTCATGCCCCAAAAGAATATTATACAACAGGCAGTGACGGCAGTCCACATGTTGGATGCTCGTCCTGCAATATCAAATGTACAAATAAAACCAAACTGCACTATCATTGCACACTGCTATCCACCACGACAAATCCGCAATATCACAGCACAACACAGAACATCAACGCGAATGTCACGTTCGCAAACCCGTCTAAAAGAACTATAGCAATCAGACGCGGTTTACCGATCAAATGACATTCCCGGTCGGAGATATAATGTAAGTACTGAAAACTAACATGTTTAAATTTCGATCGACTAGATATCACAAAGTGGGCCCCACGAACAACTGGTGTACAGTAACAAAACCTGGGCCTAAAAGACATATACCAAAAACCCCAATTTCCAGAGAAGAACCCACTGAGCAAATTTGGGGGCATGATGACACAGAATGGCCGCGGATCCGCGGTCAAACCATGTGTTTGGCCGCGTTTCCGCGGAAGTCTTGTCGAATCATGATCCTAAATTTGTACGGTGTTCTTAAAAAACCCTGCACAGATTTCTGAGATGTGTAGAATATTTTTAAGACATCATTTAAAATCGACAGAAACTGTGAAGTTGGAATTTTGCAGTTTTTGATTTCCGGTTCGATCGATGTTTTAAACGCGTTAGCACAAGTTATTATAGCATAATGGTTAGGCTTCGATACCACTGTCAGTCTACGGTAGCGCCCCGGCCGTCTACAGACGCCAAATGCGGAACAAAAACTTTTTAACTTGCGCTATCGTATACTAAAACCCGGATCTGCCATTATTGCTAAATTAACAATCTGTAAAGAGTGTAGAAAGGTTATACTGAACGATCCGAGTCCTTCGTTCTTCAACCATCATCCCATGCTCCGTTGCGGCTGCTCCGATCTCGTCGGTCCCCGATCTGCTCGTCCAGGTGGCACCACGTCAACGATTCTTTAAACGGGCTCCCGCCTCTGACTCGAGACAACTCGGTCGTCAAGTTTGGTAAAAGAGACGACCAAGAATGATGTAGAATATGAGTAGATCAATTTGTCTCACCTCGTCCAAAACCGTGGACGATCGGTTAATGAAGCTGCCATTTTTATCGGGTGATGGAATAAAAGAGGCAATGAAATTTCCATGCACCCTAAAACTATCATAATCTTTTCAACAAATGAAAACCATCAAGCAAATAAGAGAGAGGAGGGGGCCGGCCATAAATAGATGGAGGGAGGTGAGTGTAGGAGAGGGGAGAGTGAACACAAGAGAAAAGATCAACCACAAATATCCTTCATGCAAACAAAACCTCATTAATGCAAATGGTGATTCATTAACCTAGTCACCATTGCATTAATGGCTCCATTAAAGCACTAATGACTCACCATTCCAAGTCACCCTCTCTAGAACCTTCTAGAATCATGACTCACCCTTATCCAAAAAAAGATAAATCCGTCTTTAACCGAATGTTAAAAGACGGCTGATAGAAAACTGGAAACTGGCAACTTCTAAAAGTGGTCCTGAAACGAATTTCAGGACAACCCCATAACTGTATAAATATACCCGCATTTGTATTACGACCGAATACAAATGCAACTGAGACAAAGATATTATATATACTCAATATAATACTCGGATCCGGCTTAAACCAAAACCGACCAGTATCATCTGTCCGAAAACCGACACGTGCGTAAACGCACGTGCATTCTCCGAACCCTGCCATAAAACCATACGGCCTCTACAACGTTTCACCCGAACTTGGAAAACTGTCTGTGGGGGACTCTAATGACTCGTCAGTACCCTGGCAGTGGGTTTAACCACAAACCGTCAGTGGCACTAGCTGTGTGTAACGGCTGCCCATGGACTGACCTCAAGGGAGGCCGATGAGCGAACTCATCCGGAAACCCTACTGAGCCTAACAGTGACAATGTATATACAGTCCGGTCCGTTCGTCTATGAGTATCGCATATCTGCCTAGGGGGTTAGTAACGTCAGACCCCCAATAGCAGTATAAGTTGTGTCGGAGTATAGCCTCAATACACCCTGAGATACTAATGGAGTACCTACCAGTAAATCTCCTGCCATGGCCATGGGCTTTGTTTAATGGCTCTCCTAGACACAGCGCGATCTCGCCCCCAATACCGGGAGAGACGAATCACCTGCCGATCCGCTCACGTGCCTCCATGTGGCTCGGGACTGTACCCAAAAGCTACCTGTTTGCACGACTCCTTTGAGCCGTGGTAGGGTAGAAATCAAAGCACAGTGGGAACTCACACGAGACAAATGACGACCTTAGGTCGATGAACTAACCTGTACACATGTCTCTAGGGAACTGCTATCTGACGATAGGTATAGTACCAACTAGCAGATTCCTGGCGAGTCCTGTCCGGTGTACTCATAACCCAATTAGCACCTGTATACATCTCAGGTGATCCAACTGACACCAGTGGCTTGTGAGACCGGCCACCGCCCCTCGTCGGGGTCTCGACTGTATACACTAGTCTACTCCGGAGTATCGATGTCCTGTCTCGAAACTCCCACGACTAGGGACCAAAATCAAGGATATGCATATAAACCACCCAACTCTCACGTATATGATCGCCATCATACTGTTGGTAGTAAAGCAAGATCCTAAGGGCTCTATCAAAGTGTAACAGTGATCAGTCACCTGAACCTGTACACGACTGATAAAGGCAAACCAGATAGCATACTATCATCTCGAGTAAGACTGTCCTACCGGTATAGGTCCTCCGCAATCATTGCAATCACGTACCTGCGATCCAATAATTGACTCTGAGGGCACTATATCCAACAGCAACCTTCCTCATCAAAGTGAGTAGGCCACTCGGTGCTTCAAAGTACCCGGTAGTTTGTGCACCCCACCTTGGATCTATCCTAGGAGTAGAAAACAGTAAAAGAAATAATATACAACGCTGGCTACAACCTCTACCCGGATGTGCCCCGCAAAATAATATTACATCACTTTACAATATTACATTGAATGAAAGAATGAAAAACCCTCATCTCACATCCCCCGGCTATTCATCCACGATGATCCAATAAGTTCATATACACAAACCACAAGAACAACAACACAGATATATGCAACCAACTAATCGACGTATAGAAATTAGTTGACGTTTCTAAACACATATATCATAACTCGAAACTTTAAACGGCGTTAAAACTACGGCTTCGAAACACCCCGTATTGCCACAGTAAAAAGATAACAGTTTATCCAAAATTGGCAAAAACAAATAACACCCGAGACCTTAGATCCAAGCAACTAGAACACAGACCAAAATTCAAAGCATTTTACCACAACAAAAAAGGTGACACCCATTTTTTTGAGCTTTTGGCCAGCCCTATTCTGGTGAAACTACTTCAATTTTGGTGTGTGGTCATATCACAACAAGTAGAGCACTCTGTAATTGTTTAAAAAAATTTTAGAGGCTCGGAAAAATTTGACAGAAACTTAGATCTTTGTCTCGATGTTTCGGAGTTATTTCGGTTTCGTAGTTTTACACTTTATCTAAACTGTTAGCTATGGTTTAGTAGGCTCTGATACCACTTTCAGGTCTTTTATTCGTTGTCCTCCTCGTCATCATAGGCTCCGAGGATCGTTACGGATCGTGGCTTCCTCGTCGGCTTCCTCGATTCAAAGACGATCCACCCGGGAGTCTATAATCCGAGCTCCAACCTCAACTCCGAGGTAACTAGGGCAAGTAGCTTCCTAGACTAGATGGCCTAGGTGATGTAGAGAGTGAAGATGGAATACTTTGTCTCTTGGAACCCTAGGTTTCTCAATTCATGAGACAATTAGGGTTTTCTTGAGAAAAGAAGAAGACTTAAGAAATAAGAGAGGAGTTGTGAACTTTGAAGATTCTTGGCTACCCTCTTAGAATGAGTGAGTCTTTTTCAATAATTGTAGAGATATTTCTCACACAAATATCTTACAAGTTCACAAATATCTTATGGTGAGTTACAACCATGAGTCACCAAGTAGCCATGCAAGGTTCAATGTTCACAATCCAACTCATTTCTCCACCCATAATGTTTAATCCATAAAAAAGAATCCAAACCCTAATAGGTGTCCTCTTTTAGAAGCTTTCCCAAACTAATTACGAGAATGCCTCTCATCCGTATATACATACCCGCATCCGCATTTCGAAGAATACGAATACAAAGAGACAAAAAATCCATCAATATAATACTAGGATCCGGCTTAAACCAAAGCTTACTAGTATCATCCACCCGAACATCATATGCGCACAAGTGCACGTACGTGATCGAAGCCTTTTCGTAAAAACATACGACTTCAACATCTTTCGCCCGATGCAGGGAAACCCTCTGTGTGGGACTCTAAAGACTCGACAGTATACTGGCAGTGGGTTTAACCACAAGCCGTAAGCGGTACTAGTTGTATGTTCTAAAAAACAGTAATACTCATGTCTAGCTAATCTTTCTAGCATTTGGTCAATGAAAGGTAGCGGAAAGTGATCTTTCCGTGTTGCGGCGTTGAGTTTTCGATAATCAATGTATACTCGCCACCCGGTTTGGGTGCGAGTAGGGATCAACTCATTTTCCTCATTTGTGATGACCGTAATACCCAATTTTTTAGGGACAACGTGTATAGCATTTGATCCATTGGCTGTCTGAAATAGGGTAAATGATACCACTATCCAGACATTTGTTGATCTCCTTTTTCACAGTCTCCTTCATGACTAGATTTAATCACCTCTGTGGTCCCTAACTGGTTTGGCATTATTCATCATATGAATGTGATATTCAACGATTAGGGAACTTCCCCTTGATGTCCGCCACGTCCAGCCGAATGCTTGCCGATTGGATTGTAAGACCGTGAGAAGGGCTTTCTCTTGCTTTAAAACTAGAGAAGCAGAAATGATTCCCGGAAGAGTTTCATTCTCATCTAAGAAAGCATACCTGAGGTGAGACGGCAGATGCTTGAGTTTGAGCATAGGAGGTGAAACGAATGAAGGCAAGATCGGAAAAAATGTCTCGAACTTAAAGGATTCTAACAGGGGCTCAAAGCGAGTGTATGCAACCTAGTCGAATGGTTCAACTATCGCATTCGAAAATTCAACAGATTCAAACTCGGGCGGTGAGAAACCAAGATCATTTGAAAACGTGAAGCACTCATAATCATTGTCAAAATCGGAAGCAACAGATTCAAAGAGGAACGCACTAGTGGCGTTAAGATCACTGTGATCAAATAGAAATACTTCAAATTCACAGTCTTTAGGATCGATCTCCTGAATGGAACAAACATTTAGTATATGATCACTCGGTTCGGGTGGCTGATTCCCTAACCTAAAAATGTTGAGTTCAATTGTCATGTTGTCAAAAGATGGGTTCATGGAACTATTTCGACAATTGATCACAGCATTTGAGATTGCAAGGAATAGGTGATCGAGTATCACCAGAATTTGATTCCGGGGGTTGGCTACAGGTTGTGTATCTAAAACAATGAAATCTACGGGGAATATGAAGTCTCCGACCTTGATCAACACCTCCTCTAGCTCACCCCTAGGATGTGTGATATATCGGTCAGCCATTTGAAGAGTACAGTGTGTAGGTTTCAGTTCTCCTACACCGAGTTGCTCATAAACAGAATAATAAAGCAGGTTAACACTGGCATCAAGATCCAAAACAACGCGGTTAATGTTCTTATCCCCAATAGTTATTGAAATCGTAGGATAGCTAGGTCCTTCCGTTTTTGTGGTAAATCTTAGGTAAGAGTATCACTCACGTTACTAGCCAAGAAAACTTTCTTTCGTACTTGAGATTTCCTTTTCTTAGTGCATAAGTCTTTCAAGATTTTTACGTAAGATGGTACCTGCTAAATTGCATCTAAGAGGGGAATGTTGATATTAACTTGTTTGAACAACTCCATAATTTTCTCCATTTGTGGATTTTGTTTATTGGATCTCAACCGGTTTGGAAATGGAACATTTTGGAAATTGGTTGTGTCCAATGCTTATGGAGGAGATTGTGGAGTTGGAACGAAACCCAAAACTGGAGTTTGAGTAGAGTGAGATGTGGATCCGTTCGAAGCTGCAGATGAAGATGAAGAGCCTTTTGAGGAATATAGAATAGGCTCAAAAGAAGAAGAAGAGGAAGAGGAAGAAACGACCGGGGTGTCATCATCATCAATTCATGTGCCGATGTTGTTGTTCAGCATTCTTCCATATCTTAACATAGTCACAGAACTCACATTATGGTTCTGTTGTTCAAGAGCAACATGTACATTATGTGGGTGACCAGGATTTAGGAGTGGTTGAGATGTAATCCTTCCTTTCTCTCGCTATCTTAATGCTGCGTTCAGCTGTGCAATCTGGGCTTTGATGGTCTTGATGCTTTGCCCATGTGCAGCGGTGTGTTGCACTAGAGATTGAATAGAAGGCTGGATGTTGGCGGTGGATTAAGTCGATTGCTTTACAAACGCCTCTAGACTCCGTTCTAGTGAGGAAACCTCATCGTTATTTGACGGAACAACGTTGTTTTGAGGAAAAGAATTGTTGCAGGGTGCAAAGTTGTTCGTCGGATTCTGAAAAGGTTAGGGTTGGAAAGGATGCTCAAATTGTTGTTGAGCTTGTTGTTGAGGAGGAAGAGGTCTCTGAAAGTTGTTCTGGCCTTAGAACTGATGCCGGTTCTGATTCTAGGCAAAATTGGGATGGTTCCTCTAACTGGGATTGTATGTGGAAGAATATGGATCGTTTCTTGGTCTTTGCTGAAAAGCAGCATTAACCCGATTCTGTCCTTGAGATGGTGGATTGTAAGGACACTCTTCGGCCAAATGAGATGGATCCAAACAGAAAGCGCAAATGGTACGAGGAGGAAGAACAGGGGCAGGACAAGGAGATGAGAATTTGCTCTCAATTTCTTCCAGTTTCCTCGTGATTGTCACCATCTCGGCCTTCATTACAATTGAGATATCGAGTTGATGAACTCCTGTCCTAGAGGGACCTAAATAAGAAGAAGAAGTTGAGATGTTCGGTCGGGTGCTCTCCCACTGTAGCGTTTGTTCCGCAAGATCGTTAAAGAATTGCCAAGCCTCCTCGTCAGATTTGGACAGGAAGTGACCCTAACATATGGTATCAACTGTCTGGTTGCTGGATTCAGGCCTTCGTACAGAGTTTGGAAAAGTTGCCATTTCTCTATACCATGATGAGGACACTGAACAAGGAGGTCCTTGTAACGGTCAAAGCACTTCCAAAAAGGTTCGATTGGAAGCTGGGTGAATTGATTTATTTCGTTTCGGATCTGTGCGGTCTTATGATTCGGGTAGAATTTCTTCAGAAATGCTTTAAAAACTCGTCCCAACTGGTTATCGAATGAGATGCAGTGCTATACAACCACTTTTCAGCAAGGTCACACAAGGTGAAAGGAATAACTCGTAGCCGTATAACATCATCAGACAGTTGGGTTGGCTTCATCATCACACATACGTTCTGGAATTTATTGATGAAGACGTAGGCATATTCAGATTCAAGCCCGTGAAATTTTTGCAGCATGTTGATGAAGTGGGGCTTAATTTCGAAATTATCTCCATTAGCCGGTGGAAGAGAAAGACAAGAGGGAATGCAGCCGTGTTAGTTATATATATGCCCTAGAGGACATTGTTGTACATATGATGTATATTATAATAGATGCTTGGATATATATAGAGAGGACTTTCCTGCTCGTCATGATAGTATGCTATTTGGATTCATTTTATCTTAACATGTTGACTTATATTAGTTTACTGCTTAATCTCACATGTTGATAAAGCCCTTAGGATATGCACTCGACTACTGCGACTATGATGAGATTGTACTAGTTGGGCCAGGGTAGTCAATGAGTACATCCTATAAATGTTCCTAGTCGAGGGTGTATCGAGACAGGGCATCGATACACCAGAGTAGACTAGTGTATACGCATCTTGACCCATATGATGAGCGATGGATGATCTCATATCCATCGGTGTTTGATATCAAGGATGGTGTACGGGTGCTCAGTAGAGACTGGGTATACTGGACGGACTCACTGAGAACTTCCAGATGGTATTATACCTCACGTCAGATGGCAGTTCTTTGGTGACACTGGTACAAGTTAGTCTGTAGACCCGAGATCGTCATAGAGTCTTGTGTGATTCCTACTATGCTTTGATTTCCACCTTACCACGTCCAAGAGGGCGTGCAAAACGGTGGCTTTTGGGTACAGTCCCGAATCACAGGAGGCAATGAGCGATAGGAGGGGATTCGTCTCTCCCGGTATAGGGAGTTGATGTTGTGCTGTGTTCGATTGGCTTTAACTGGAAGTCCCTGGCCAGGGCGAATATTGAGTACTACTGGTAAGTGTTATCAGTAGGTTCTTGACCTGTTATGAGCCTCACATCGACACGACTTATCGGTTACTGTGGTCTGACGTATACCACCCCTAGACTAGATATGCAGCATATCAGACGAAGAGACCGGACTGTACGGGAGTGTTACCGATTGGATTCATAGGAGAATGTATAGGCTTGCTTGTTGACCTTCTGATCGCTCAATACCTAGGTGGCTGTTACGTTTGGCTGACCGCTTGCAGCTTGTGGGTGTTTGATATGATCATCACCTACTACAGGCGTATTGACGATTCTTTAGAGTCCTACACAGAGGTTTCTTGACTCAGGCAAAACGAAGTAGGGGCACATATGTGATATGTGCAGGACCGAGGATAATACGATATGAGATACCGTATTATATTCTCGCGATATTTTGATATGGGCCGAGTCATCGGATCAAGTGTTGATTCGATGAATCGGTACATGATATATTAGTCGGTTTTATTCGATATAGCCGGATTGTCGGATCAAGTGTTGATTCGATAATTTAATGTATAATTATATATGTGATATATTACATTACATTATCTAATATTGACTCGCTTTATTATTTCATTTTCTCACCGGATAATACATTGATATATATGCGATATATGTTAATTGTATTATTTTTTTTTGTTACAAAATATATTATATATGTGATATATAATATTGTAACATGTTATAATTACTAATGCAACATGATTAATGGAAATTAAATATGGTTAGGGTTTGATTTGGGTTAGTGCTTTTATGAAGCTTCTAGAAACTTTCCTTTTGTTTCTTGCAAAGATATTATGATGGATATTTTGTGAGATATTTTCCTTACCCAAACCACACCCTTAACCGTCGTTAACTCTCTATAATGGTTTGCCTTGTCATCTCTGACCATGGTTGCATTTGTAATCATATAATCTTTTTCATTATTCATCACAAATAGAATAATTCATTCATATTCTTCTTCTTCTTCCTTGAGCTTTGAAAAAGCTTTCTAGGTTTTCTTTATGTGATGATTTAGTGTGAGAATTTGATAATAAAAGAGAGCATTCATCCTACTTCATCATCCTCATCTAATCTAGCCAATTAGATTAGGGTGTTCACCTCATTAGTGAGAAAGAGCTTGAGTTAAAGGAACTTCAAGGTAGATCATCGGAGAAAAGGAAGACTACAAGCAAGTATGGATCATTCGGATTGTGGAGCCTCTCTTGAGTCCGGGAGATCATGGATGGCGGCGAAGGGATTTCTACTCGGAGCTTATGAAGCAAAGGAGTAGACTACACAGGTTGTAATTCTTCACTCTTAGTTGTAAAGATATTTACTTGCATATTTAACCCTAATAATCTAGCAAAGATCCCGGCTTTGGGTTGTTCGGCATGTCTAAATTTTAAATCGGGCATGGTTGATGCCTTATAGACCCTTGTAAGAGTGCCTAGGATCCCTACAGTGGTATCAGAGCCTAGCTAGAGTATTAGGCGACGTGTATACGAAGTTAAAACTCCGATCGAACCTCGAAACATCGAACTAGACCCCCTCTCTGGAAATTTTCTAAAAAGTTGGTTTTTTCTGCATTAAAAATACTCAAAAAATCAGCAGGGAATTCTAAGGATATCCATGAAAGACGAGCCCCGAAGACTCTCAAAGAGCCGTGGAGCCGCGGCAAGAACATGCTTGTCGCGGTGGTTCCGCGGCCATATGTGGGAATTGGGGACACGTGTTTGGAGGCTATATCCGTAGGTATTTGTAACTGCTTCTGGGTATTTTTAATCTTACTCAAGTGTTGAGTGTTCTGGGGATTTTTCAGTACTCGTCGATTCGATCGGAAAGTTTAACTTCGTGCTATTTTCCAGATATTTTAGAAACTGTTAAAATGTTCGAACGGATATCATTAACTCAATTTTTCCCGGCATGAAAAACTTTCAAGTGCTGAATTTTTCTCGAGTTTAAATCTTTCGGAAAACCGTGCAAGTAACACGGTGGACCCTCTAGAAGAACACAAACCTTAACTCGATTATGTGACCGTCTGAACCGCCTCTAAAGCTTAGGGTTTGGGGCAGTACGGCGTTGCCACATGTGAGGCATTGGTTTGACCCTTCTACGGCTATACCATTGATACTATGACATATTCTAGGATTTTTTGAACTCCGCTCAAGCGTTGAGCTATTTAGGAAATCTTGGGTATTTGATTATTCGATCGGAAAGTTTAATATTGTCTATTAATTTGAAATGCGATACAATATGTGGAATTCATATAGTTAGGCATGAAATGCGAAGTATATGATATTTCGGATTTATGATGTCTAAAATAATTGTGGATTCCAAATGTTATAGTTTTAACTTTCTTTTCTGTGACCGTAAGCGTAGTATGTGGGGTATCACCGGCTTCATTGCTATATATCAACGACAAAAGGGATACACATACTTGCTTACGTTGATGATATGAGATATTATGTGTTGCTGTGATATGTTGTATTGGATCATCGTGTTCTGAATAGCTAGGGGTTTTATGTGAGATGAGGGTTTTTATTTTCATTCATGTAAAATTCATTTGTATGTAATATTCTTTTATTGGGGCACTTCCGAGATGAGGATGATGTCACCATTGTATATTATTTACTTTTCCGCATTAGGTAGACCCAAGGAGGGGAGCACAAGTAACCGGGTTCTAGGGTCAGTGGGAGGCCATCTCGAGGAGTCGAGACCGAGTCTCCTAACTCTAGAATTGGCAGCGTTGCTTGCTGCTCTCGTAGGGGTCTAGGGATGTGGGTTTGGCTATTCATCGCGACCGTGGAATCCGTGTTTTATACAGGCTCGTATTAAAACACGGACATCTTAATATATCCAATATTTCATATATGTTCTTCTACTGCAATGTCCTGTGATGAGATCATATTACTTCCTGAGACGAATGCTTATACTATATATATATGCTGATATATAAATATTACTGCTTTCGTTTCTTCTGTGATGCTTAGGAAGCATAAGCTGATGGGATATATTAATGAGATTAATAAAAGAAAAGAAACCTACAAGATGTTGTAGAATCAAAACTTTATAAAAGGGTACCTACAGCTTTGCTTTGCATAGCGGTATATATGATATACCCTGCACCTTATTCTATGAGGAAAGAGCCGAGATCTCTTCACCGGGAGTGACGTCTTTAGCTAAACTGGAAAATGCTACAAACTAGAGGTTTAATTTTTGACAGCTTATATAGTTCTTGCTTTGCACAACGATATATATGATATACCCTGCACCTTATTCGATGGGGAAAGAGCCGAGATCCCTTCATTGAGAGTGACCTCTTTAGCGAAACTAGAAAAGCCTAAAAAACACTCCTTTTCAAAAATCACTTAATTCTACGACGATATCAAGTCATTATGCTCATGGTTTTCTTAAAAACCTGCGTAACCCTCCGTCATTTCAGAGAAGTACTACTTAATATACGTGCTGTGGTAGTTTGGCCTCCGTCAAGGCGTAGTGTACGGTAGCTAACTAGTGCTTATCTGCTAGCATACGATACGATTGGATTAGGCTATTCGTACGGCATAGTTTGGCCTTCGTCAAGGATCGTACGGGTGGATTTAATTCAATCAAGAAATGAACGGGTTGAACTTGACTAGCGCCCTATGGGTAGTTTGGCCTTCGTCAAGGTCATGGGATGTTAGGGGTAAAAGTATTATTGGGAATTTCAAGTGTTGAAATTTGCAATGAGATTGCATACCTCTTATGAGATAGTTGGATCCTGATACCCACTGCGAGTAAGAGTTAATCCTGAGAGAGTTTTACACAGGACAATTAACCGATCAAGTAGGTGTCTAGAAAGGTGTTAAAGGGGTTATGCCTCTGGGAAGACGAGGTTTATTTTAATTAGGTCCGTGCGAAAGCACGAGGAACCTCTCTCAAGTACCAACACTGATCTGACTGAAAGATTGACGAAATTTTAGGGTGTAATTAATCCCGGCTAATCTTACCTTTTAGGTTTTGAAGGAAGATTTGATAAAAACAATAGGAGACATCCTGATTAGATAAGATAATAACCAATCTAATCTTGCAAGAGCATACGCTAAGGTGTTTCCTTCTCTCTCTCCAGGTAGCGACCATGTCAGGCCTTAATCAAGATAATACTATGGATGTATTGACTGAACCCGCTTATTATACTGAGCGGTGTTGGAGATAGTGCCCTCAGAGTCAATTATTGGATCACAGGAACGTTATTGCAATGATTGAGGAAGGACCTATCCCGGTAGGACAGTCTTACTCAAGATGATAGTATGCTATCTGGTTTACCTTTATTATCGTGTACTGCTTTAGGTGACCTTACAGGTCGCTATTACACGTTGATAGAGCCCCTAGGATTCTTGCTTGACTGCCAGCAGTATGAGGGCGATCATATACGTGAGAGCTGGCAGTCTATAAGCACATCCTTAAAAGGTCCTTAGCCTTGGGAGTTTCAAGACAGGGCATCGATTCTCCAGAGTAGACTAGTGTATACAGTCGAGACCCCGACGAGGGGCTGTGGCCGGTCTCACAAGCCACTGGTGTTAGTTGGTTCACCTAAGATATATACAGGTGCTCATTGGGTTATGAGTACACCGGATAGGACTCACCGGGAACCTGCTAGTTGGTCATGTACCTGACGTCAGATAGCAGTTCCCTGGTGACATGTGTACAGGTTAGTTCATCGACCTGGGGATCGTCATTTGTCTCGTGTGAGTTCCCACTGTACTTTGATTACTACCCTACCACGCTCAAAGGAGACATGCAAACAGATTTTAGTTGGGTACAGTCCCGAGCCACATGGAGGCAGTGAGCGGATCTTCAGGGGTTCGTCTCTCTCGGTATTGGGGGTGAGGTCGCGCTGTGTCTAGGAGAGCCATTACACGAAGTCCTTGGCCAAGGCAGGAGATTTACTAGTTGGTATTCCAGTAGTATCTAAGGGTGTTCTGGGCTACACTCCGACACGACTTGTACCGCTTTTGGGGGTCTGACTTTTACTAACCCCCTAGGCCAGCCATGCGATGCTCATAGACGAACGGACCGGACTGTACGGATATTGTCACTGACAGGCTCAGTAGGGTGTCAGGATGAGTTCGCTCATCGACGTCCCTTTTGGTCAATAGCTGGTGGCCCGTTATGTATTGGCTTATACCTCTGACGTGCTAGTGGTTAAATCTACAACCAAGGTGTTGATGAGTCTTTAGAGTCCTCCACATTCAGTTACTCAAGCTTTCGGGCGAAACGCTGTAGAGGCCGTATAGAGATATGGCAGGGTCCGATCAGATACGTGCGGTATTGCACGGATCAGGATCGGACGGTTAGTACTAGAGGCCGTATGGATATATGGCACGGTTCGATCAGATACATGCAGTATTGCATGGATCAGGATCGGACGGATATTACTAGCCGGTTTTGTTTTAAGCCGGATACTAGTATAGTACTGTATATATTTTGTCTCATTGCATTTGTATCCGGTCGGAATACAGATGCGGGTGTGTATGCACAGTATCGGGGTTTTTCCTGTAATTTATTACGGGACCAGTTTTTTGGAGTTGCCAGTTTGCATTCCGTTCCGGCCGGTTTTCCTTTGATCCTTCCCGGCCGGATATTTCGATGGCGGGGGTTATTTGCAAGTTTGCAAATAACATTTGTGGAGGGGATTTCTTGCATATGGATTGATTATGAGAGCATCTTTATATTCCATTCTTTCTTATCATCATTTCTTGCATTAATGAGATTAGAAAGGATTAGAGTTGATTTGGTTTTTGATGTGAGGTTCACCTTTTGGATGTGGTCACCCCTTGGCGTTTATTACCATCACCTCCCTTCTTGTCTTTTGATTCTCTTCACCATATTTCCTTAAAGGGGGGCCGGCCACTTGATTAGAAAGGAGAAGAGAGAGGTTTTCATTTGGTATGAGGAAAATTTCATTATCTCAATTTGTCTTGCTCACAAAATCCTTCTCACCTCTCCAAAGTTCATATTGATTCCTCCATCAATGGTAACTATATAAACCCCAAGAGAAAAGTTTCATTCACTAGCCTACAGCAAATCTTGGACGCGTCGGCTAGCCAACTTCACGTCCGAGTTGCCTCGGTATAGAGGCGGGAGCCCGTAAAAGATGCAGGCGATGTGGTGCCCTTCCGACGATGAGGTGGAGACCGGACATTCCGCTGGAGATCGGGACGACGGCGAGAAGACCGGGGGACTCGGATCACTCGGTATATCTCTCTTCCCTATCTTGTAGTTAGCTAGGACTAGTTAATGGCTCGATCCGGGTTTTAGTGCGCGGTGGTGCGGGTTTGCTAGTTTGCAAAATTAAAGTTTTTCGCTTCCGCATTTTGGCGTCGGATTGACGGTCGGGGCGCCGCCGTGCACTTACAGTGGTATCAGGGCCTCGCCATTAACATAGTCTAGCTTTGTCTAATATGTTTTGCATTTTCGGTCGAACAAAAACTCCAAAACCGCGTTTTTCTCATGCATCAGTTTCTGTCGAAATATTTTTGTCTCGAAAAATTTTTCAGGGTGTTTCAGAATGATGTACAGAGAATCCTAAGAACACTGAGAAAATTTGGTACCCTGATCCTTTCGTACGACCGCAGAACCGCAGCCATAACCCCTCTTTGGCCGCGGTTCCGCCGCAGGAATTTGGATTCACGTCACCATTTTTTTCAGTGGGCTTGTGGGCTGAAAATAGGGGTTTTGCTATACTTTGTTTGGGCCCAGAATTTCTGTGAGTGCTACAGTATTGCTTGGGGGCCCACTTGGTAAATTTGATCGATAGGATATTTTAAACACATTAGTTCACAGTATTTACATTATATCTGCGACCGTGAATGTCACTCGATCGGTAAATCCTGTTTAGCTGCTATAGCCCGGTTAGACGGATTTGCGAACGTGACATTCACGTTGATGTTCAATGTATTGCTGTGATGTTGCGGATCGGTCGTGGGGGATAGCCTGGATGCAATGCTAGTACAGTGTTTTGTTGTATTATGTACATTTGATATTGCAGGGCGAGCGTCCGACATGTGGACTGTCGTCATTGCCTGTTTGTATTATTATTTTGGGGCACGACCAGGTTGCGGTCGATGTGCCCGTTGTATGTATATTTTATTTTCTGTACTAGGATTACCTCGCGGAGTGGTGCACGGATAGCCGGGTTCTAGAGGGCAACAAGCCCGCATCTCATGGCATTGAGACGGAGGGGGCTTCACTCTAGAATTGGCAGGCTATTCGCCGCACTCGTAGGGGGTACAGGTTGATCCAGGAGGGGTGCCCAAGTTACCGGATTCCGTGAAATGCTGGGTGGTCCATTCACGGTGCTGAAGGGGGCTGCCTCGCTTCAGGTTTTGGCGGGTAACTTGCCGCGTCCGTAGGGGTCTAGGATTTCATTGCACAGGCTATCCACACGACCAGGGGAACGTCGGGTTTCAGTAGTGGCTCTGTGAAACCCGGGGATCCCAGATATCTGTATTGTTCTGTGATGCTGTACATTTCTGTGATGTTGCATTTTATCACGCCTTGAGCGAAATATAATATATTGGTATATATATTAGTAGATGTTGTATATGTTTTGCATCCGCGCTAGTCCAGTCCCCGCTCTGTCGTTAGTTAGCTAACCTAACGGGTAATGACGGGACCCAGTGGCGAATGCGGATGGCATATACGTACATCAGTATATTTTCGTTTTTTGTGGTGTGATCAATTGATGGGACTGCGTTGATTCGGATCAATGCAAGTTAAAAACAAACCTAATCTGATGTTGTTGGAACACTTTTCAAAAAGCTGTTATTGCAAGGACGCTCTCTTTTGTTTTGCACAGTGATATTCGGTTATGAATATCCAGCACCTCAGTCGACGAGGCAAGGGCCGAGATCCCTTCACCGGAAGTGACCCCTTGGACAGAAGTTTGCTTCAGGGCATTAACTTCACTATAGCCGATTACTTTTGCTTTGCATCGTGGTATTCAGTTGGAATATCCTGCACCCCATTCTACGGGGAAAGAGCCGAGATCCCTTCACCGGGAGTGAACTCTTTAGTAAAGGTTTTCGTCGCTATATTTTCTAAAAAGCTATCCGTTCTTTCAACGATATCAAGTTCGTTACGTTAAAGGTTTTCGCCAGAAACCACTCGTAGCCCTCCATCATTTCAGTTAAGTATTCGGTAGTATTCAAACTATGTATTTTGACCTCACGCCAAGGCATAGTGTTTGGTAGCTGCCGGGTATTTATCTGTTGCATAGATAGATGCGTTGGTTTGGGACAGTCGTACTACTATTTTGGCCTACGTCAAGGGTATGTACGGGTGGGTTCAAATTAACCTGGACAATGATAGGTAGAACTTGACATGTGACTTATGATATTTTGACCTCACGCCAAGGTCATAAGAGCATGGGGCAGAAATCACATCGGGAGTTTCTAAAGAAACTGAAACTTGCCAGATATGCGCATACCTTCTGGAGTGTGATAGCGTGAGCGGATTCCGTCACGTTATCATACGATGATAGTTGGATCCCGATTCCCACTGATGAGTTGGTTTACTCCTCGGGTGATCCCGACTAATTCTTCTTTCAGGTTTGGAGGAGAATTTGATGGTACAGTGGGAGGCTTCCTGATTAGATAAATTGGTAACCATTCTGATCTAGGTTAGAGTGCACACTGAGTGTTTCTTTTCTCTCTCTCTCTTCGGCAGCAACCATTGACCTGACCCTAAGATTATGACTTAGAGATCAAAATTAACCGAACCTTCTTAAACACTGGCTTTTGGATTGTCAGAGTTGCAGACCTCATTGCCACTCCTACTTTTACCCTTTTCTCCAGGACACCCCGTATTACTACAAACGTCCACTTCCATTGGACAAAACATCGTATGGTTATATACGAACTCGAAGGAACTTGCTCCAGATTCGAGGATGGTTTCCGGTTCTGGAGAAAACGAATAGGACTATTCAGTTGTCTTTTCCTTTTACCTTCTCTCAAGTTGCGAGTACCCCTTAGATTAGTGGATAGTACACCTATTACGCAAATTGGACAGTCTTCTTCCAAACCTTTGGCTGGTGCTGAACGGTGGGGAATGAAGAAAACCAATTTGCCTAACGATGGTGTACAGAAGGTATTATGTAAAGACAAAGAAAGGGATTGGAAGGAGGGCAAAGTAAATTGCGACTGATATTCACGACCAAACCAAGTATTTCATTTACCACTCCCACATCACCTTTATATTTCTCCAGGACACTCCGTATCACTACGAAGATCCACAAATATTTGGATACTCCATCGTATTGTTATATACGAACTCGAAAGGAACTTGTTCCAGTTCGGGGATGGATTCTGGTTCAGGAGAAATAGGAATAAAGTTTATTCGGTTGTCTTTTATCTTCACCTTCTCTCGCATTGCGAGTGCTCCTAGGATTAGGACAGTACACCCATTATGCTTATTGGATAGTCTTCTTCCAAACCATAGGCTGGTGCCGAATGGTAGGGAAGGAAGAAAACCATTTGGCCTAAAGGGGTGTGCAGAAGGTAATGACTAAAGACATATGAAAGGATTTGGAGAGGTGGCAAAGAAATACACGGTTACAGTTGTGAATCTGGATAATGGAAAAGGCATTACTAGGAATACCCGGATACCCCAACGAAACATTTCAATATTTCAGTTTCACTGTGTACTGTTATAGGAAAACCGATTTCCCAATTAGTCCTTACTCCAGGGTATGTATTTTACCAGGTATGATTCTCACATCTGTATGGTTTTACAGATGATGAGTGGGAGTAAGTTATTGGGAATTGGGTGATCATCCTCATTATATCGGGATTCGTTGTAATCGGTGATATTTGAGGAAGTCACCTGGACTGTTTGCCGGTCGGCAAATATTTGGTTTTGAATATCCGCTGTTATGCACCGATTTCAAATTGATATATCTGTACGTCTATTTTTATAGAGTGAGACACATCTTTTTGAAATAATGTCTATGACATTTACCTATATCAGTGGATGGTTAGGTAAGGAGCATTAAACAGCGGTGTAATTCTTCTTAACCATAAGTACAGTTTTCAACCTACGACACACAGTGAATGAGTTATCAGGCTCAAGGGACTTATACAGAGTATTGTATGTTGTCCAGTGTCCATTAGGACAGAGGTGTTGGTTCTCGTACTATATTCGGTTTACTTATGACTTCTCTAGTTTTAGACAGGTGTTTCGTGGAAACAAAGGGTCCGAATTTTGAGAAGTTATAGGTATAAGAGTAAAGTAGAGAACCAGATGTTGCAAGTATCGGGATTTTTCAAGGTGATCGAAGATGTAGATACTTGTGCATGGTATTCAGATGATAGTAATGATTAAGAGAACTTGCTTCTCTTTCAGGTTACTCATAATTGGAAGCACTCCTAAGTTGACTAACGCTGATCGACCTCCTTCCATTTAGTTGACATGCACTGGAGACAGCTGTATGATTTGAATCTGGTTCAATTAAATCAGTGCCTCTGGTTCTATATTGGACATAGAACAGTTCATATCTTAACGTTGTTAAGGTACGGGGAGTTGTCTGGCTTATGCTTAAAACCAGACTCTGGATAACTCAAGGCATGTTTCTGTAATGGCTGTTTGTGGATTGACCCAGGCTATGACGAGGGTTGACTTTCTACCATCTGGAAGATCAATAGCAATATTGTTCTAGACTCGCCACAGTTTTAACAAAAATGGATTTTTTAGAAAACAGTAGTGGGAGTATGGTAGAACTGGAAGTGATTCCAGAACCGCAAACGATTACTGAAGATTTGATAAAGAACCTAAAGATTCAATTTGATTTGATATTCCATTGGCCACTCCGCAGATACAGTGGGTAACCTCAGGCACCAGAGAGGTATTCCGGTAGCCTCAAGGACGGTGGCAGGGAGGTTCTTGTTTACCCAGACTTGCTAATGCTGTTGTTCCAGACTGTGAGACCCAGCAGGAGGATGAGTATAGCGTCGTTCTAAACTAGCTTTAGAAGTGTACGTATATATGACTCTGCCAGAGGATTGTCGTGATCAGTGGGAGCAGCGGAAGCATTGGTGGACAGGTGGTTTATGTCTATTTATAGACTAAAGCAGATGTAGCGGAGATAGATCATCTATTTCTGATGTGACAGTCATAGATTTGACTTCACTAGAATAGTGGATGGATCAGTTGAGAAGGTAGTAGGGTGTGATATCCTGGTATTGGATGACATACACTGAGTAGGAAAAGAAACTCCTATACTACGATCGGTTATACTTTGGTCGTCACACAGTGGTTTCTCCACATGGGACTTGGATATTATATCAGACATACTGGTTACTAGATCTATGGTTTTAGATCTAGATTTGGGTGGTTTCCCTATTAAGGGTACTTAGACAGCATTCTAAGAGTATTTAGAATGGATGACTCCTGGCACGGTAGTATACCTGCAGGTGATGGAGTCACCCTCTCTAAAGGTGTCTTACAGACTAAAGGGGAGAGGGATGTGCATGATTGGCAGATCACTTGCTCAGGCAATTGAGTCAATCATGAGATGTCAAGTACCACACCAGATGTTGTTCTTGCACTAGATGCAATAAGTTGACATTGATCCAATCCTGGAGAAGCAGTCGGAAGCAGTTTTAGAACATAAGTGGATGTTCTAGGGATATGATAACGACAGCCTCATTCGGGAGACAGTTATCATTCCAGGCTTCCAAGGTGACCTGGACGACAAGGAGGTTGTCAGAGTTATAGTTTTTCCCTCTGACGAGGGGCAGTAGTTTGGACAGGTGATCCAGGCAGATACTGAGGGAGGCATGGCACAGGATACTGATTAAGTTCAGTTAACGATACAGTCTAAGAAGTTTGGATTTGGAGTTCATTTATGAACTAGGTCCCATCAGACATCCAGACATTCTAAGACAGGTATTGCTCTTTTCGGGAGATGGCTTTCTCCGCGAACTTGAGATATAGAGAGACATAGAAAGAAAACATCAAGGCGGATCCACTCACTGAGGCTATTCCTCGAACGCAATAGTTTCGCAAACGAGTTTTGTAAGACTGACTAGTAGGGGAGTTGGGTGTTCGGTATCACACGGGCTGTGAGTATGAGACATCGCAATAATTAGCCTTGAGTGCAAGTGGGATATTTTTGGAGATAGTGCCCTCAGAGTCAATTATTGGATCACAGGCACGTGATTGCAATGATTGAGGGAGGACCTATCCCGGTAGGACAGTCTTACTCAAGATGATAGTATGCTATCTGGTTTACCTTTATCATCGTGTACTGCTTTAGGTGACCTTACAGGTCGCTATTATACGTTGATAGAGCCCCTAGGATTCTTGCTTGACTGCCAGCAGTATGAGGGCGATCATATACTTGAGAGCTGGCAGTCTATAAGCACATCCTTAAAAGGTCCCTAGTCATGGGAGTTTCGAGACAGGGCATCAATTCTCCAGAGTAGACTAGTGTATACAGTCGAGACCCCGACGAGGGGCGGTGGCCGGTCTCACAAGCCACTGGTGTTAGTTGGTTCACCTAAGATGTATACAGGTGCTCATTGGGTTATGAGTACACCGGACAGGACTCGCCGGGAAGCTGCTAGTTGGTCTTGTACCTGACGTCAGATAGCAGTTCCCTGGTGACATGTGTACAGGTTAGTTCATCGACCTGGGGATCGTCATTTGTCTCGTGTGAGTTCCCACTGTACTTTGATTACTACCCTACCACGCTCAAAGGAGACGTGCAAACAGGTTTTAGTTGGGTACAGTCCCGAGCCACATAGAGGCAGTGAGCGGATCTTCAGGGGTTCGTCTCTCCCGGTATTGGGGGTGAGGTCGCGCTGTGTCTAGGAGAGCCATTACACAAAGTCTTGGCCAAGGCAGGAGATTTACTGGTAGGTATTCCAGTAGTATCTCAGGGTGTTCTGGGCTACACTCCGACACGACTTGTACCGCTTTTGGTGGTCTGACTTTTACCAACCCCCTAGGCCCGCCATGCGATGCTCATAGACGAACGGACCGGACTGTACGGATATTGTCACCGACAGGCTCAGTAGGGTGTCAGGATGAGTTCGCTCATCGACGTCCCTTTTGGTCAATAGCTGGTGGCCCGTTACGTATTGGCTTATACTTCTGACGTGCTAGTGGTTAAATCCACAACCAAGGTGTTGACGAGTCTTTAGAGTCCCCCACATTCAGTTACTCAAGCTTTCGGGCGAAATACTGTAGAGGCCGTATGGAGATATGGCAGGGTCCGATCAGATACGTGCGGTATTGCATGGATCAGGATCGGACGGTTAGTACTAGAGGCCGTATGGATATATGGCAGGGTTCGATCAGAAACGTGCGGTATTGCACGGATCAGGATCGGACGGATATTACTAGCCGGATTTGTTTTAAGCCGGATCTTAGTATAGTACTGTGTAGATTTTGTCTCATTGCATTTGTATCCGGTCGGAATACAGATGCCGGTGTGTATGCACAATATCGGGGTTTTTCCTGTAATTTATTACGGGATCAGTTTTCTGGAGTTGCCAATTTGCATTCCGTTCCGGCCGATTTTCCTTTGATCCTTCCCCGCCGGACATTTCGATGGCGGGGGTTATTTGCAAATTTGCAAATAACATTTGTGGAGGGGGTTTCTTGCATATGGATTGATTATGAGAGCATCTTTTTATTCCATTCTTTTCTATCATCATTTCATGCATTAATGAGATTAGAAAGGATTAGAGTTGATTTGGTTTTTGATGTGAGGTTCACCTTTTGGATGTGGTCACCCCTTGGCTTTTACTACCATCACCTCCCTTCTTGTCTTTTGATTCTCTTCACCATATTTCCTTAAAGGGGGGCCGGCCACTTGATTAGAAAGGAGAACAGAGAGGTTTTCATTTAGTATGAGGAAAATTTCATTATCTCAATTTGGCTTGCTCACAAAATCCTTCTCACCTCTCCAAAGTTCATATTAATTCCTCCATTAATGGAAACTACATAAACCCCAAGAGACAAGTTTCATTCACTAGCATACAGCAAATCTTGGACGCGTCGGCTAGCCAACTTCGCGTCCGAGTTGCCTCGGTATAGAGGTGGGAGCCCGTAAAAGATGCAGGCGATATGGTGCCCTTTCGGCGACGAGGTGGAGACCGGACATGCCGCGGGAGATCGGGACGACGACAAGAAGACCGGAAGACTCGGATCACTCGGTATATCTCTCTTCCCTATCTTGTAGTTAGCTAGGACTAGTTAATGGTTCGATCCGGGTTTTAGTGCGCGGTGGTGCCGGTTTGCTAGTTTGCAAAATTAAAGTTTTTCGCTTCCGCATTTTGGCATCGGATTGACGGCCGGGGCGCCGCCGTGCACTTACAAGCGGGGGATCGTTGGTCCCGTTTTTTCTTATAAGAGTTATAAGGCTGAGCAGGAAACAGGAGAAAATCTGTAATCTCGTGCCGCCCAAACGAAGAATAAGCATGTTGATGCATCTTCTTCGGGTGTGTTAGTTATTGAGAACTGTTTCTCAGTTCACCCTACGTCCTGGGTATTAGATACCGTATCGGGATCCCACATATGTAAATTGTTACGTGGGCTACGTAAAGGTAGAGAACTGGGAAAATGTGATCATTCCGTACAAGTAGGGAATGGTGCAAGTATTGCAGCCAAAGCAGTTGGCGAATATCACCTTGTATTACAAAGTAGTAATACGATGATTCTGAATGAGTGCTATTATATACCGAACATAATGTGCAACATTATATCAGTTTCTTTATTAAGTAAAGAAAGGTATAATTTTGTAATACAGGATAATATTATGAACATCTTCCTAAATCAAAAGTTGATTGGATCAGGCTCGTTACATAATGGCATATTCATTCTCAATCAATAAACAATCCTTAATATACAAAACACACAAGAGGAAGAGTTCAGAAATGAACGAATCCTACTTGTGGCATTGTAGACTTGGTCATATTAATGCGACACGGCTAACTAAGTTACATAAGGATGGATATTTAAATCCGTTCGAATTATCATCTTATGATACTTGCCATTCATGTCTTAAAGGAAAAATGACCAAAACTCCGTTTAGTGGACACGGAGAAAGAGTTACGGAACTCTTAGGACTGATACATAGTGATGTATGCAGTCCCATGTCTACACACGCCAAGAACGGTTCTTCCTGCTTTATTACATTCACTGACGATCTCTCTAGGTACGGACATGTGTTCCTGATGAAACACAAATCTGAAACTTTTGAGAAATTCAGAGAATATGAAAACAAAGTAGAGAACCAAACGGACAAAAGTATTAAGATCCTTCGATCTGATCGAGGAGGAGAATACTTGAGTAATGAGTTCCTAGTATATCTAAAAGAGAATGGGATTCTCTCTCAGCTTACTCTTCCTTATACACCACAACACAACGGTGTATCGGAGCGGAGGAATCGCACCCCATTAGATATGGTGCGCTCTATGATGAGCAATGCTAAGTTGCCTGTTTCCTTTTGGGGATATGCACTGGAAGCAGTTGCATACCTATTGAATAGAGTTGCAACCAAATCAGTGCCTACCACTCTATATGAGAAATGGAATGGGAAGAGACCATGTCTTAATTTTATTCAGATATGGGATTTTCCAGCCTATGTAAAAACACAAAATCCGAACAAGCTCGAGGCAAGGTCTGTCCTGTGCAAGTTTATTGGATATCCCAAACATTCGCGAGGGTATATTTTCTACCACTCCGAGGAACAAAAGGTGTTTGTTTCTCGTCATGCCACTTTCTTAGAAAAGAGTTTTCTAATGAAAGAATTAAGTGGCAATGAGGTAGAATTGGAAGAAGTTCCAGCAACACAAACTGTAACAGAAGATTTGGTAGAACCAGAGAATTCAGTAGTTCCCAACGAACCCCAGCCTCTCCGTCGATCTAGTAGGGTTTCTCATCCACCTGAAAGATACTACGGTTTTCTCATTGATGATTGGAGCGAGGATTGCATCATGGAACATGATGACCCAACTAGTTTCGAGCAGGCCATCACGAGTGGTGACTCTGTGAAATGGCTGGATGCAATACGATCTGAGATGGAATCCATATACACCAACAAAGTATAGACTTTGGAAGATGCTCCTGAAGGGGTAAAACCCATTGGGAGCAAATGGATCTTTAAGAAGAAACTTGGTGTAGATGGAAAAGTTGAGACTTTCAAAGCTAGACTTGTTGCAAAGGGTTTTCGTCAACGACCAGGCGTGGATTATGACAAAACCTTTTCTCCAGTGCTATGCTTAAGTCCATCCAGATCTTACTTGCCATTGCTGCATACCATGACTATGAAATCTGGCAAATGGATGTTAAGACCGCCTTTCTAAATGGTGATTTAGAAGAGTGCGTATATATGACTTAACCAGAGGGTTTCGTAGATAGTGGGAGCAGCGGAAATGTGTGCAAGCTGCTTAAATCCATCTATGGGTTAAAGCAAGCATCCAGGAGTTGGAACATCTACTTTGATGTTGTAGTCAAAGAGTTTGACTTCATCAAAAACGTGGATGAACCTTGTATTTATAAGAAGGTTGCAGAGAGTAAGGTTGTCTTCCTCGTATTGTACGTCGATGACGTACTCTTGATAGGAAATGATGTTCCTATGCTACAATCAGTCAAGCTCTTCTTATCACAAAGATTCTCAATGAAAGATCTAGGTGATGCTCCCTGCATACTGGGAATTATGATCTATAGAGATAGATCTAAAAGGATATTGGGATTGTCCCAATCCAGGTACTACTAAAAAGGTTTAGTATGGAAGAATCCAAGCATGGGAACTTACCCACGATCTCTGGACTCACTCTCTCCAAAGAGATGTCTCCCAAGACTGATTTGGAGAGAGCTCGCATGTAAGGGATACCCTATGCTTCGGCAGTAGGCTCTATCATGTATGCGATGCTATGTACCAGACCCGATGTAGCATACTCACTAAGTGTAGTGAGCAGGTATCAAACAAATCCTGGAGAGAGTCACTGGACAGCTGTGAAGAACATTCTCAAGTACTTTCGAAAAACTAAAGAGATGTTCTTGGTGTATGGTGATTGAAACGATTTCCGATTATGTAAGTAAATCAAATGATCCCCGGTAACGGCGCCATTTGATTGAATACGATTTAGGATGTGTAGTATTAAAAAATTGTAAAGAAATCACAACCAAAAATTATTTGACCGCAATCAATAACGGTGTCGAATGTAGCGCGTTAGTAAGTGCAGATCGTCCACAGGAAAAGTGTAATCGTTCGTGCTTCGAATTAGATTAATTGAAACTTTAAGGAAAAGAAAAGAAAACAATTCATGATTTATAAAATTGCATTTCAAGAATTAGAAAAATCTAAATCTAAGAAAGCATTAAAATCAAGAAGTGATAATTTGAAATGATTTCCAAACCAACAATCAAAATTCGAAGTGTAGCTCGTAGGAGTAGATCGGATCTATAGATGTGATGAGGTCTAATGATTTCATGTTCTTATCCATTAATGAATTGATACTAGATCGATGATAATTCATCGAGATTAAGGATTTTGCGAAGAAGCTAGGGTTTTCTCGTCTTATTCTTTATCCTTTCGATGAATCTCATTCAAATTCTAACTTCTAGTTAATCAAATGATCAATCGTTGTTCTCTAGTTTTGAGTGAACACAATCAAGAAAGGATCATCCCGAAACTAGGTCATCGATCATTTGATTCACAAGAATTTACAATCGTTATAGGATTTAAGAATTGTAAAAGAATCTAAATCATCATCTTTCTATTGATCGTCACAACTCATATACGAGCAGAGTTTACTCAAACATCATAATAACAAACGCAATCACAAATTGAGATCGAATCATAATGTTTGAATCAAAAGATAAGCAAGATATAGAAATTTCATCTTTATTTATCGACAAATTTCGTTTGTACTCTCTTGAAATTTACAAAATGTAGGAAATAGATTGTCGATTTCGGCTTCGCTCGGTTCCTTGAGTTGCGGATCGGCTTGGATCTCTTGCTCCGATGGAATCCGGCGTCACTTTCTAAAGGTTGAAGGCTTCTTGCTTGAATGGTACTCGGGATCTTGATCTTGATTTTTGAATTGGAATTAGGGTTAGGGTTTGAGGCACAAGTTGTTTCACTCAACTTGTGGGTAGAAGATGATGGATGATTTCTTGAACCCAATTTCTTGAACAACCACATCCCTAGATCTAGGCTCCTTTTTATAGATCTCAAAACCCTAGATCTAGGATTTCAAATTTGAATTTTCCCTTCAAAAGTTTGTTAAAGAGAGCCTTCTAGAAATAGTTAGTTAAGCCGAGCCTTCTAGATGAGCCACGTGGCATTTCTACAATGTTCTGGAAGCTTGGGCCGTTAGCTGAGACACGTGTAGGAAATCTAGGGAATTGATGACGTTATCACGCCTTGGATCCGCGGCGTAAGCGGGCTCCCGCCGCGCATCCGCGGCGCTCTGTGGGCTTTGGTACTTGTGTCTTCAACTGTGGCCTTGGGCTGACATTTGGGTCTTTGTATGATATGTTAAATTGTATTTGGCTTTTTGTATTACTACCAGATCTCACATCTTGGAGTTGGTGTATTTTTGATCAGCTCTTTTCCCTAATTTTGGCTTTTTTCCTGCAATTTCCTGCACAATTTCTCGAGACAAGAGTTGCGCAATATAAGGATGATGCGATGCCATGAAACATAGTCAATTTACCTTAAAGTGTCGGTTTTAAAGTCTAACACATACAATCTGGTATTTCAGAGATGTTTTGTTAATCTGTGCAATATGAATACCGAACACTTCTAGATGAGTGCAAAAGATAGGGAAATTGCCGTGTTAAAAATGCATTATTTTCGACTGATCAAATTCCCCCAAACTTATTTTCGATCGTCTCAATCGAACTGTTTTATTAAAAAGAGAAGGAGAAAATAAAGAAAGAGAAAAACTAACTAGCACACTTTCGTAGGCAAGACGATTGCACTGAGCACGTGCAACAAGCCTTTAAACCTCTAGGTGTCCCTAGTAGGAGGAGTGTTGTCTCCTGAGGGTTTTCAGCGGATTGCACCCAAAAAATCCAATAATAAAAGGAAGATCATGAATATTACATTTCAAGAAAAGAATTGTAAAATAAAAGCCTTGAAAATTAGGGTTTCCAACTAAGCTAGTTTTTCGGTTGTCATGAGCCCTATCTTAATAGTCATGAAAAGATGTCAGAAATCACGTCCTCCCTCAATAAAACATCGTCTTATTCTTCATTCCTATCTTTCTTCCAAACATCGATCATATCACCCTGCGTATGTGTAAAGGACATCCCTACACCTGGAGAATTCAATTCAAGCTATCATACTCTTGCCCATCAGCCTCAGTACTTTTTAATTAATGAAAATTTAGATGAGATTGCTCACACACTTTCATGCGACCGTTAATACTTCTTCAATTACTAACCGACCGATTACTCATGTGCTTGCTTATTTGGTGTATTTTTCTCGTCTTGCACCACCTAAGGCATAGCAGTGACTCTCAGAGCAGTTGGCTTTAGGGCACTAGGTGAAGAGGCACCCTCGCTATATATTTTTTATTGCCCTTGGTGATAACAAAACCAGTGTCCATTTTTCTCACCATTTTATATTTTCTTCATTTTTTTATTTCCTTCATACATCGGCTTTAAGACAAGAGCATTTCAAGGTATTCTCTATTATCCCGGGATTCAAGACGTGTGTAAGTGCGAATAGCAGGGTATCAACGTTCAAAATGTTTGGCTTCCAGAATAGAAATTATTTTTCAGACTTATTTTTATCCTCAGATTAGTGATTTCCTTCATCTTACTAACACTTGGGACAACGGCTCATAACTACTTATTACTAGTTCGTATAAGAAAACTTCTAATTTTCTTAGTTTTCTTAAATTTTTCTAATATCATGGATGCAATTTTTCACTGTCTAATATTTTATTATCTTATTTATGTACAAAAATATTTTTATTTTTTTGAAATTTTTTTAAATTTTTATGGGTTTTCAAAATTGTTTTGTGCTTATGCAAATGATATGCAAATGATGCAAAAATAAGCACAAACCTCCCCCAAACTTGTTTTCAACAGTGTCCTCACTGTTGCCTTCAGCTAAATCTCGAAAAACCTGTAAGCCTGGGAGGAATTTATTAGTGGGGGCAAAATATTTAAGTGAAGAACCTCCCCCAAACTTATTTTTGGCTCAAAATTTTGTAAAGATTTTCTTTTCAAGAGCCCGATCACCCCCTCCCCCCCAAACTTGAGTTAAGCAATGTTAATCTTTGAAAATCACATGAGGGGGTCAAACGTCAGTGGTCGATGCCAAGCTTCGCAAAGACCGAAAGTTAACACCAACCATTCAAAAATTTTATCAATGCAGTGCTCTGGTAGGTGGAAGAAGAAGTGGGGAAAGGGTAAGGGGTGGAATAGAACTTGTGTGCGTCTCATTTTGGAGAGAAGATACAGTGAATGTGATGGATTACTCGCATTCTTTTTACAATTCAGAAGAAGGGGTGGAGGTTCAATTTCAGTGATTGGATGTGGATTCATCTCAACACCCGTGTCATTCAAAAATGCGAGTTCATCAGCGAAGATCTCCTCAAAAGTTTCATCAATACCCCGAAGAATAATGTCATCACAAGGTGCGGGATGATCTTCAGACTCTAAGAACAGTTCATAATCAGTATTAATTGTTGACCCTGACATCTCGGTGGAGTCCGTATGTGTAATATACATAGTTGGGTCAAACAATAACATATGAAAAGAGTCAAGATCGGTATCAGGAGGATCATCAAATTCGCTGCTGTCGACATCCATTAAGTCGACAGAACAGACCTGAGCAGTAGGTTCGGAGGGTACACTTCCCAACTTGTAAATATTCAGCTCTATTGACCTATTCTCGAAGGATAGGGTCATAGAGCCATTACGACAGTTGATGATAGCGTTGGAAGTGGCCAAAAATGGGCGACCTAAAATCACCGAAATTTGATTCTGTGGGTTCGCTACAGGCTGTGTATCAATTACAATAAAGTCCACAGGGAATATAAATTCCCTGATTTTTATTAACACATCTTCCAGTTCACCCCTAGGTTTGGTGATTGATCGGTCAGGCATCTGGAGAGTGCAATGGGCTAGTTTCAACTCTCCGATCCCTAACTGCTCATAGACTGAGAAAGGAAGCAGGTTTACACTTGCGCCCAGGTCTAGTAGAGCACGGTTAATGTGTTTTCCCCCAATAGAAATGGAAATAGTAGGATATTCAGGATCCTTACGTTTCCTCGGTAATTGTTGGGAGAAAGCCGTGTCTACTGTCTTTGCCATGAATATTTTCTTAGGCACTTGTTTCTTTCTCTTTCTAATGCAGAAGTCTTTAAGAACTTTCGCATAAACGGGGACTTGTTGGATAGCATCTAGAAGAGGGATGTTGATGTTAACCTGTTTAAACATTACAGCGATCTTCTCCATTTGTGGACTCAGTGTGTTTCCCCTTAACCGATTGGGGTAAGGAGCTTGAGCAATAAGATCAGGATCCAACATTGGAGAAGATCGTGTGGGTGGAAACGATCTAAGAATAGGAGTGGGGATCGTTTTCTGTGTGGGCTGAGGTGGCGAGCCTTGTGGTAAACAGAGAATAGGCTCATGAGAAGGCGGTGGGGTAGAAGAACTGGGGTCAGAATTGGAAGTAGAAGTGGAAGGAAAGGTCTCAGCCAGGGTATCATTGATAGATTTTTCAATATCATCAATCTCTTCCCCAACTGTAGGGTTGCTAGGCACGCGCACAAGAGTCTACGAGGCATCAACCATGCCCGAATAAAAATTTAGCCGTGCCGAACAACCCAAATACGGAAATTTAAACTAGAGATTAGGCGAAAACAAGCATGTTAACAACTTTAACACTAAGTGAGAGGGATTACAACCTTTGTAGATCCGGTCCTTCACTTCATATGCTCCGTGTTGTGGTCCCTTCGCTGCGATCATCGGGATCCGGACTCTCGAGAGGTTCCACGAAGAGAAAGATGCAACCTTTGCTTCCGATCTTCGATACTAAGATGATCTACCTCGAAGTTTCTTTAACACAAGCTAACACTCATGAAATGATGTGAACACCCTCATCTAAATGGCAAGGGAAGATGATGATGATGAAGTAGGATTTTTGCTTTAATTATTTATCTTTTTCTCACTATTATTCATCACTTGGAAAAATCAAGAAAGCTTTTTTTCCATGAAAGAAAATGAAGGAAGAAGATGAACAATATCCATTATTCTTTTGTGATGAATAGGAAATGAAATAATATGATAGATTATGCAACCATGGTTCACTTAACCATTGTAGAGAATTAACTAGGGTTAGGGTTTGGGTTTGGTTAAAGCATGACTCACTTGAAAATATCTTTATCATGACAAAAAGAAAAGCTTCTAGAATCAACTAGAAGGTTTAACCCTAATCCAAACCCTAATCAAGTTTAAACTCCACTAAACAAGTTGTATTAGTTATCATATCATGTTACAATATTATATATCACATATATAATATTTATCGTAACAAAATAAAATAATACAATTAACATATATCGCATATATATCAATGTATTACCCGAGTGAGAAAAAGAATCTTTTAGTGAGCAAATATTAGTTAATGTAATTTAATATATCATATATAATATTATACATTAAATTATCGAATCAACACTTGATCCGACAATCCGGCTATATCGCATATAACCGACTAATATTTATCCGTACCGATTCACCGAATCAACACTTGATCCGATGACCCGGCTGATATCAAATATCGCGAGAGTATAATACGGTATCATATATCGCATTATCCTCGGTCCCGCACATATCACATATGTGCCCCTACTCCGTTTTGCCTGAGTCAAGAAACCTCTGTGTAGGACTCTGAAGAATCGTCAATACGCCGGCAGTAGGTGATGATCATATCAAACACCGACAAGCTGCAAGCGGTCAGCTAAACGTAACAGCTACCCAGGTATTGAGCGCTCAGAAGATCAACAAGCAAGCCTGTAACTTCTCCTGCGAATCCAAACAGTAACACTCCCGTACAGTCCGGTCTCGTCGTCTGATATGTTGCATATCTCGCCTAGGGGTGGTAAACGTCAGACCCCAGTAGCTCGATAAGTCGTGTCGATATGAGGTCTATAACAGTTCAAGAAACTACTGATAACACTTACCAGTAAATCTCAGCAACCCTGGCCAGGGATTTCCGGTTATAGCCAATCGAACACAGCACAACATCAACTCCCTATACCGGGAGAGACGAATCCCCTCCTATCGCTCATTGCCTCCATATGATTCGGGACTGTACCCAAAAGCCACCTTTTTGCACGCCCTCTTGGACGTGGTATGATGGAAATCAAAGCACAGTGGGAACCACACAAGACTCTATGACGATCTCGGGTCAACAGACTACTCTGTACCAGTGTCACCGGAGAACTGCCATCTGACGTATGGTATAATACCATCTGGGAGTTCTCGGCGAGTCCGTCCAGTGTACCCAGTCTCTACTGAGCACCCGTACACCATCCTTGATGTCAAACACCGATGGATATGGGATCATCCATCGCCCATCATATGGGTCAAGATGCGTATACGCTAGTCTACTCTGGTGTATCGATGCCCTGTCTCGATACACCCTCGACTAGGAACAGTTATAGGATGTACTCGTCGACTACCGTGGCCCCACTAGTATGATCTCATCATAGTCCCAGTAGTCGAGTACATATCCTAAGGGCTTTATCAATATGTAACATAGAGACAATCAGAGTACATGTTAAGATAAAGTACAACCAGATAGTATACTATCATGTCGAGCAAGAAAGTCCTCCCTATATATGTCCTAGCATCCACTACAATATACATCGTATGTACAGTAATGGCCTCTAGGGCATACATATAACTAACAATCTCCCACTTGCACTAGGGCCATTTGTTATGGTATCGCATACTGATTTAGAGAGATTTAGCGTGCTTGCGCTTTCTAAAAGATAGATCAAAAATATTGTTAACCGCAATCAAGAACGGCGTCGCTTGAAGCTAGCCGGTGAGTACGGGTCGGTCCACAGGGATGTTGTGAATCTCCGATTCGTTCTTACGAGTTAATTCCGAAGGGTGTTCGGAGTTGTTATTAAATCTAAAAACCAAAATTATCCTAGAGCAATTATCTAGATCTAAATCTTGCTAGGGTTAGGTTTAGGAATGGTTTGAAAATGTAAATAAATCTCAACGCTTTCTATACCCAGATTAGGATCTAAGAGGAGTTATGGTAATTATCAATAAAGGGGATTAGATCCATTCGGGAAGGTGTTCCTTCCTCTAGGTTCTTGTCCTTCCTTTAGAGATCCTTACCCTAACCTCCATGGAATACGCGCGCAACTGAGCCTTTATACTACGGTATCACCGCTACCTCGAGGGATAGGGTGCCGTAGGGCGCAGTGTGTGCGTGTATGCATGGAGTCCTATAGATTCTATGTGATGGGTAAGAAAGGGTTGAGAGATCTCATCTCTCAAAAGCCCTTCCCCAAGCTAACATCTAAGGTAAGGAATTAAAATCTAAACTAGAACAATTAAATAAAACTACTTACAGTTGGCTCTCTCCAAACATCAACGCAGGGTTGTCAGATCTGGATTCATGATTTGAAAAGAGGCACCGATGCTCTCCAAAAGAATTCTAAAATTTATTAATGAAGGGAGGCATAAAGTTTACAATGAATTAGAGTCCCTATTTATAGAAGATAGGAAACCCTAGGGTTACAATGACTTGCATGTTTGCATTTACAAAAATAGCCCTCTGGGAAGACCGGTCAACAAAGCCACTGAATTTTGGTAAAACATAATTCTCTTTTTGTCTTCTTCTGGCCGCGGAACCGCGGCAATGGTGGGCTTGGGCCGCGGTTCCGCGGCCCTTTAATTGGCTCACATGCTGAAATTTCAGGGTTTTGTTCTTTGTCCTTTTTGGCTTCTGGTTCTTTGGTTCTTTTACAAATTGGGCTTCTACATTAGCTCCAGATCTTCAGTGAATAATTATGGTGAACTTTAACCGTTGCTTTGTGTACTGTTTCTTATGTAGGCTTGATCAAGATCTTCTGTTCATTGGTTAAAATTCACTTTTTCATCATCTTTACCTCGTTTTCACTGTTTTCTGTCCAAGAACCTGTAACCTGTAACATGTAGCAGACATGCGTCAAAAGCACCTGTTTTCATTGAAAAATGCATAAGAATGGGGAATATAAAATACAATATTATGGTGTGAACAAATACCCCCAAACTTATCTTTTGCTCGTCCTCGAGCAAACTTATTGTTTTATTCTCTACAAAAAACCTAACCGCACTTTCGCAGGGAAACGCGATTGCACTGAGCTCGTGCAACAAGCCGTTAAACCTCTAGGTGTCCCTAGTAGGAGGAGTGTTGTCTCCTGAGGGTTTTCAGCGGATACTACCCACAAAATCCTATCAACTCAGCCCATTGACTTTTGTTCTCCAATTAGGTTTTCTAACAAGAAATTCTATTATCGTCGACCCACAAATTATCCACCCATATTCTTCACGCTTCCTCATCATTTAACTTAAGATTATATACATCCTGTAGAATTACCTAGCTTTCGGTATTTCTTAAGTTTTCCTTCTAGAGTTCCATCTCCACTTAGGAATTTCTATCAACTCTATTAAAGACACAAGTTCTATTCTTCATTCCTTTCTCTTATCTAAACTCCAATCACATATCCCTACGTGTGTGTATAAATCACCCCTACATTTGGAAATTCAAATCAAGCAATCATACTCTCGTCTGTTGTCCAAAGTACTCATTAGTAGGTGAATTTTTAAATGAAATTTGCTTGCACATCCTTCATGCGACCGTTAATACTTCTTGAGGTACCAACGACCGATTACAAAATGCGTTTGCACTTTAAAGCATACTTCCTAGTCTTTGCAACACCCAAGGCTTTAGCAGTGACTCCCAAACCAGTTGGTCTAAGGCACTAGGTGATGAAGCACCCTCGCTAAATATTTTTCTATTTTTGCAGCCTTAAATAATCACAAAAACCAGTGTCCATTTTTTTCTTTATTCACACTTTTTCATACTAAGGACTTTAGACAAGAGCATTTCAAGGTCTCTTCTACTATTCCAAGTTTCAAGGTGCGTGAACGTGCAATTTGTAGGGTATACATTTTCAGAATTTAGACTTAAGCTAGGAACTATTTTTCAAACTTATACTCTAATAAGAACATCAATACTCTTCCCTTGTTTCGACTTAGCCTAAGAAGTGAACCCAAAATTTGCCTATTTCTAAATAAACTACAAGGCATATACTTTCTACTGTTAAACTTTAAGGAATGTTATTTTTAGGGTTTTTAATTCACTAAGTCTAAGATCTAGTTGTTCCTAGCCAGTTAACCTATTTGTCAAACTCAAGTCAATTAGCCAAAATTGAATACATTAATTTTTATAATTATTGAATTTTTTCAAATTTTTATGGGTTTTCAAATAAGTATGCAACTGCAAAAATATACATATGAATGCGAAGGAAGAAGACGTACCGAGCGTACCCCCAAACTTGAACTTGACAGTGTCCTCACTGTCATGCTAAACCAAGAGGGTCAAAATGTCGGCACTCCCCTGTTTATTTATTTACATTTGTTTTTAATGTTTTGAATTTTTTTTTTTATAGAAAAAGAAAACAAAAATATTTACATATATACACAAGATTCCCCCCAAACTTAAGCTTGGCCTTACACAAGCCAAATGTTAGCACCAACCATTCAAAAATCTTATCATGGTAATGGTAGAGTTGATGCAAGAATGGGATGGAAAGAAAAGAGATGTAAAGCACGCGAGACCGTGTTGAGAAAAGAATGGTAGAATAAGGTCTCGGTGGGGGAGAAGAAAGACGGAAAGAAGAAAGAAGTTGAGTGCGATCTTGAGGGTGTAAATTGAGTGAATAAATTAGCGCAATTTGTGATGACCGATGTGTTAAAAGCGATTGCGCTAACCTACCAACTCGACGTGCAATGGGGTCAAATCCCTCAAGATTCGTAAGAAAACATGGGTACGCCGAACTTGGTATAGGAGATGAAAGCGTAACAGTCATTTGTTCGGTCGGAACAATAGGAAGGAGGGAGGTTGATATAATAGGCAAAGGTTCAGGAGGATGAATTGGAAAATCAGACACATCAAACAAAAATGATTCAACCTCAATATTATCCTCAAGACTCTCCTCAATACTATCCTCAATTTTTAACTCATCCATGCTATTATCATCAAAGTCTAGACGCATATGAGATTCGGGAGAAACATTTAATAACTCGGGATGATGATTTGAGCATAAAATTTCAATTAAATCGACAGGTTCATCATCCGAAATATTCCCGGCGTCTATATCCTCAATCAAGTGAAAGTCAATTTCTTTAGACACCTCCTCAAAAGCATGGATGTTTATCAATGTAGGTTCTAGAGTGGAAGTGTAAAGGTCAAACGGATTAGGTGCTGTTTCACTCGAAGGGGGTTCCTCACAATTTGGCAAATCAAACACTACAAAGTCGCACAACTCGTTTTTATTTTGAACAGGTGAACTATTTAGGGCAATCGATGGAAAACAGGAGTTGTGGGCTTCAATTGGGTAAGGGTAGGTTTGATTTGAAAATCCTCTCTCATTCTCACTCTGTCCAACTGCCGCCTCATACATTGAAAAATTTGGAGCTAGCGGGACACTAGCTACCTGTTCAGCAGGTTGCATAAGGGCGGCCACGGACGCTTCCACATTCCTAACCATTTTATTTGTTGCGGCGATATACGCCTCCAACGCCTCTTCCAAACTAGACTTAGGTGGTAAGGGGGTTTCAGGAAAAGATTCGAAATTGTTTGGATATGCAAAACTCCCAATAGGCTGTGTAGAAACATTGTCTAGTGAAGGTGGGAAGGTTGGGTATGACTGGTAGGAAGTGGGTGGTTGGGCAGGGGTAGGGTCAACATATGGATAAAAAGGTGAATAATCGTGCGGATCCCTAGAACTAGATGAGTGGAGAGGGGTGAAAGATCGACTGCGAGATTGAGCAATATGCTCAGCAATGGACATAGGCCTAGGAGTTACAGCAGGACTTGGAAAAGTGGTGTCAACATATGTAGGTGGTAAAGGTTGACTAGGTTGACACAAAGTGGGTTGAAAAGTCAAACTGTTTTTCCTAGACTCCTCTATGTGATCTTTCAAAGATTTTTTAGGCATGGAAGGATCGTCTTTAAATTGACCGAACACATTGACATATGACGCAAAATTAGGTTCGGGATACCAAAGTTCGGCTAATGATTTTTTATGTGGGGTACCCATGTTAGAAGAAAGGACGAAAGAAAGAAAGTTGGGTGATGGTGCAAGGATTTATTTGGGGCTAAAAAATTTTGCAAGTTCTATAAAATATTTTTCCTTTTTATTTTCATTTTTCATTGATATTTTTTTTCTTTCTCTTTATTTGAGAAAATTTTGTTGCAAAAAGATTTTAGAGAAAAGATATGCAACAGCAAAATATTTTATAGAAAAGATACGCAACAGCAAAATATTACTTGCAATTGGTTATTATTTGAAGCATATCACAAGAATCTTTATTTGGAAAAATTGTTGCAAAAAGATATTATAGAAAAGATATGCAACAACAAAATATTTCTTGCAATCAATTTAGTTCAAGCGGGGCCCAAAAATCCTGCACAAGATTGTTATTTGGAAGGGAAAATATTTTTAAAGAGCACAAAATCCTGCAGTAATTTTTCAGAAAATATATTTCAAAAATTATAGAGGAGAAACAGAAGATCTTACACAAAATTTTTCAGAAGAAGATGCCACTGTACCGCCGCCTTTCCACGGTAAAAACGCGTTTGTGCCGCGTTTTCGCGGCTAGATTGTTGGCTCGAGTCCCCAAAAAATTTTACATGCTCTGATTCCACTAGAAGGCCGCGGTTCCGCGGCCTAAGGTGGGTTTTGGCCGCGGAATCGCGGCGGGATGGGGGAATTGTGTCTCCAAAAAATTTTCACTACTCTGATTTTCAAAATCTCTTCTGTTGCGATATCTCTTTTTCCGTTTCGCTTTCTGAAAATTTCCAGATCCGAATTTGTATATCCTGCAAAAATTTAAACAACAAAGTATCCCTTCCAAAAATAACAAATTATATATTTTTATATATATTTTTTTATTTTTCAGATTTTTATGATTTTTTTAAAATTTATGATTAACCCGAAATTGCGAAAAGGAAAGTTCTACGCCATCCCCGGCAACGGCGCCATTTGATTTAGAGAGATTTAGCGTGCTTGCGCTTTCTAAAAGATAGATCAAAAATATTGTTAACCGCAATCAAGAACGGCGTCGCTTGAAGCTAGCCGGTGAGTACGGGTCGGTCCACAGGGATGTTGTGAATCTCCGATTCGTTCTTACGAGTTAATTCCGAAGGGTGTTCGGAGTTGTTATTAAATCTAAAAACCAAAATTATCCTAGAGCAATTATCTAGATCTAAATCTTGCTAGGGTTAGGTTTAGGAATGGTTTGAAAATGTAAATAAATCTCAACGCTTTCTATACCCAGATTAGGATCTAAGAGGAGTTATGGTAATTATCAATAAAGGGGATTAGATCCATTCGGGAAGGTGTTCCTTCCTCTAGGTTCTTGTCCTTCCTTTAGAGATCCTTACCCTAACCTCCATGGAATACGCGCGCAACTGAGCCTTTATACTACGGTATCACCGCTACCTCGAGGGATAGGGTGCCGTAGGGCGCAGTGTGTGCGTGTATGCATGGAGTCCTATAGATTCTATGTGATGGGTAAGAAAGGGTTGAGAGATCTCATCTCTCAAAAGCCCTTCCCCAAGCTAACATCTAAGGTAAGGAATTAAAATCTAAACTAGAACAATTAAATAAAACTACTTACAGTTGGCTCTCTCCAAACATCAACGCAGGGTTGTCAGATCTGGATTCATGATTTGAAAAGAGGCACCGATGCTCTCCAAAAGAATTCTAAAATTTATTAATGAAGGGAGGCATAAAGTTTACAATGAATTAGAGTCCCTATTTATAGAAGATAGGAAACCCTAGGGTTACAATGACTTGCATGTTTGCATTTACAAAAATAGCCCTCTGGGAAGACCGGTCAACAAAGCCACTGAATTTTGGTAAAACATAATTCTCTTTTTGTCTTCTTCTGGCCGCGGAACCGCGGCAATGGTGGGCTTGGGCCGCGGTTCCGCGGCCCTTTAATTGGCTCACATGCTGAAATTTCAGGGTTTTGTTCTTTGTCCTTTTTGGCTTCTGGTTCTTTGGTTCTTTTACAAATTGGGCTTCTACATTAGCTCCAGATCTTCAGTGAATAATTATGGTGAACTTTAACCGTTGCTTTGTGTACTGTTTCTTATGTAGGCTTGATCAAGATCTTCTGTTCATTGGTTAAAATTCACTTTTTCATCATCTTTACCTCGTTTTCACTGTTTTCTGTCCAAGAACCTGTAACCTGTAACATGTAGCAGACATGCGTCAAAAGCACCTGTTTTCATTGAAAAATGCATAAGAATGGGGAATATAAAATACAATATTATGGTGTGAACACATACCCAACAATTAGCTGCGGTTGAAATATCTCATACTCAACCATCCCGTAAAAGTCTCTACTGGGAAAAAAGGCCTTTGTGAGTGGATTCGCGCTGTTGTCCTCTGTGTCTACTCTCCTAACCTCGATCTCCCTGGAGATCAACCATCTCCATGATCAGGTGATACTGCCTAAGAATTATATCTGGATTTCTGATGGGACGGTAGTTCCTTGGCTAAAGCCACAACTCCATTGTCACACAATGGTAGGAACGAAGTTCATCTTATGAACTTATATTTATCCAGACTGCCTCTTTGGTAGTATCCTCGGTAACGATGTATCTTGCCTTTAATCGTCTAGTATGTCACGGTATCTAGCTTGGAACTCTTCCAACATACCGTCCCTCCACTGAGGGTATAGACAAGCCTCTGACTGACATTCAGTCGTTCTCATCACCCTGGAACCTTTCCAGTGATTCTCGTTAGGATCCATTGATACCATCTCACTACAATTAGTGAGTATACTAACATCCAATTAGATCTATCTCATAGATCCAAAACCTAGGATTTAGGAGGTATCACTTTGATCCTATATGGAGAATCCTTGTGATAAGCGGAGATTGATCGTGCGTAGCATAAGAAACTTCTTCCCTATCAAGAGTATGTCATCCACGTACTCTACGAGGATCACCACCATACTCTCTACTACCTTTTTGTATATACAAGGTTCATCTACCATTTTGATGAAGTCAAACTCTTTGACTACCACATCAAAACAGATGTTCCAACTCCGCGATGCCTGCTTTATCATATAAAACATCTTGCTCACGTTTCCGCTGCTCCCACTGACTGCGAAGCCCTCTGGCTGTGTACTTATAGACGCTCTCTTCTAAAACATCATTTAGAAAAGCAGTCATGACACCCAACCACCAGATATCGTAGTCATGGTATGTAGCCGTGGCAAGTAGGATCTGGATGGACTTAAGCATAGCTTTGAAAGTCTCAACTTTTCCATGTACACCAAGTAATCTTCTCAAGATATACTCGCTCCTGATGGGGATTTAACCCTTCAGATTAAGCAACCAAAGTCCATACTTTGTCGGTGTATAAGGGTTCCATCTTAGATCGATAAGCATCCAGCCATTCTTACAGAGTCCCACTCCTGATGGCTAGCTCGAAACTAGTTGGGTCATCATCTCATGATGCAATCCTTTCTCCCACTGTCATAGAGAAACCGAAGTATCTCTCAGGTGGGTGAGGAACTCTACTAGATCGGCGGAGAGGCTGAGGTTCGTTGGAAACTATTGAATCCTTTGGTTCTACCAAATTATCAGCTGTAGTTTGTATAGCTGGAACATTTCCAGTTCTACATGATAGACCTTGCCTCGAGCTTGTCCGGATTTTGCTTTTAGACATAGGCCGGACAACCCCAAATCTTAACAAACTTAAAATATGGGCTCTTCCCTTTCCATATCACATATGAAGTGGTAGGCATCTGATTTGATTTGAATCCTATTCAATAGGTATGCAGCTTCTCAAGTGCATAACTCCCAAAAGGAAATAGGAAACTCAGTAGTACTCATCATAGAGCACACCATATCACATAGGGTGCTATTGCTCCGCCCCGATACACCGACGTGCTGTGGTGTATACGGAGGAGTAATGCTGAAGAGAGAATCTCATTCTCCTTTAGAATGGTCCAGGAATTCCGTGCTCAAGTATTCTCCTCCTTGATCTCATCAAAGGACATAATACTTATACCCGTATTTTGGTTCTCTACTTCTAACTTATATTCTGTGAATATCTCAAAAGGTTCGGACTTATGTTTCAACAGGAACACATGTCTGAGTCTTGAGAGATTATCAGAGAATGTAATAAAGTACAAAGAACCGTTCTTGGCATGTGTAGACAGGGGACCTTCATACATCAGCATGTATCAATCCCAAGAGTTCACTAACTCTTTCTCTGTTTCCAATAAACAGAGCTATGGTCATCTTATCTTTGTGACATGACTGGCAAGTTTCATAAGATGTAAATTCAAACTAATTTAAATATGCATCTAAATGTAACTTCAGCTAGTCGGGTCGCATTGATATGACCTAGTCTACAATGCCTTAAGAAGGACTCGTTCATATCTGAACTCTTCCTCTTGTGTGTGTTCTGTATACTAAGAACTGTAGTTTGATTTAGAACGACAATGCTTTTAGATAACGTGCCCGAACCGATCAACTCTTGATATAGGAAATGTTCAAAACATTATCCAACAATACAAAATTATATCCTTTCTTTACTAATAAAGAGACTGATATGATTTTGTATATCGGGTTCGGTATCTAATAATATTCGTTCAGAATCAATGTATTCTGATAATACAGTGTGACAGTGACCAACAGACTTGGCTGCAACACTTGCCCCGTTTTCTGTCTCATGAAACTTATCACCCGTTCTCAGTTCTCTACCTATCAGTAGCCCATGTAACAGATTACATATACGGGATCCTGATCCGGTATCACATACCCAGGACGTAAAGGATACTGAGAAACAGTTCTGTGTAACAAACACACCCGAAGATTATGCATCAACATGCACTCTCTTCGTTTGGGCGGCACGGGAATTCTGGTAATCCCCAATTTCCTGCTCTGTCTTATAACAATTATAAGTTGGAGCGGGACCAACGTTCCCCAGCTCAGTATAACAAGCGGGTTCGGTCAATATATCTGTTTTATTATCTTGATTAAGGCGTGATATGGTCGCTACCTGGAGAGAGAGAGAAGAAAACACTCAGCGTATGCTCTTGCAAGATTAGATTGGTCATCTAATATATCTAATCAGGATGTCTCCCACTGTTTTAATCAAATCTTCCTTCAAACCCTAAAAGGAAAGACTAGCCGGGATTAATTACACGCTACAAGTTCGCCAATCTTTCAGCCAGGCCAGTGTCGGTACTTTGAGGGAGGTCCCCCGTGCTCTCGCACGAACCTAATTAAAGTAAACCTCGTTTTCCCAGAGGCGTAACCCCGTTAACACCTTTCTAGACACCTACTTGATCGGCTAATTGTAATGTGTAAAACTCTCCCAGGAGTAACTCTTACTCGCAGCGGGTATCGGGATCCAACTATCTTATAGAAGGTATGCAATCTCATTGCAAATTTCAACACTTGAAATTCCCGATAATATTTTGCCCCAAGCGATCTATGACCTTGACTGAGTCAACAAACCATAGACCGCAAGTAAAGTTCAACCTGTCATTTCCCGATTGAATTAAACCCACCCGCACGACCCTTGACTGAGTCAACAAGGCCGCGCGACTACCCTAATCCAATCGCATCATATGCTTTGCAGATAAGCACTAATCAGCTACCGCACACTACGCCTTGACTGAGTCAACAAACGCAGCACGAATACTAACTATTACTTATCTGAAATGACGGAGGGCTACGACAGGTTTTTAAGAAAACCCTTTGCGTAATGAACTTTATATCGTTGTAGAATCGAGTGATTTTAAAATGGAGTGCTTTTGAGGCTTTTCTAGTTTTGCTAAAGGAGTCATTCCCGGTGAAGGGATCGTCGGTCCTTTCCTCGTCGAATGAGGTGCGGGATATATCATATATATCACTGTGCAAAGCAAAAACACTTAAAAGCAATCAAAAGACAAACCGAGTTTGTAGCATCTTCCAGTTATTGCTAAAGGAGTCACTCCCGGTGAAGGGATCTCGGTCCTTTCCTTATCGAATAAGGTGCTGGATGTTCTACAAGGAACACCGCGATGCAAAGCAAGAACTGTAGCTACCAGTTTTTAAACAAGTTTCTACAACATCTTAGGTTTCTTTTATTTCATTAATCTCATTAATGAAGTCCCATTTTATTTATGCTTCACAAGCATCTCTTTTGAAACGAAATCTGCAATATAACATATATCTCATATATATATAATATAAACATTCGTCTCAGGCAGTAATATGATCTCATCACAGAACATTGCAGCAGAAGAACATATATGAAATATTGGATATACTAGGACGTCCGTGTTTTCAATACGAGCCTGTATAAAACACGGATTCCACGGTCGCGATGAATAGCCAAACCCACATCCCTAGACCCCTACGAGAGCGGCAAGTAACACTGCCAATTCTAGGGTTAGGAGACCCGGTCTCGACTCCTCGAGATGGTCTCCCACTGGACCCTAGAACCCGGTTACTTGTGCTCCCCGCCTTGGGTCTATCTGATGCGGAAAAGTAAATAATATACAACGGTGACATCTTCCGCTACCTGGAAGTGCCCCAATAAAAGAATATTACATACATATGAATTTTACATGAATGAAAAAGAAAAACTCTCATCTCACATAAAACCCCCGGCTATTCACACGCGACGATCCAATACAACATATCACAGCAACACATAATATCTCATATCATCAACGTAAGCAAGTATGCGTATCCCGATTGTCGTTGATGTATAGCAACGAAGCCGGCGATACACCACATACTACGCTTACGGTCACAGAAAAGAAAGTGTAAAACTACAACAGTTGGAATCCGCAACCTACTTAGACATCACATGCCTAACCAAATGAATTCCTTAGACATCGCATGCCTAACAATTATAAACCCCGCATTTTAGTCTCATTATCGAAAACTCTTTTCAATACCAAGTCGGCCAATTCAACAAGATTCCCGACGTCCTGATCGAATGCTCGTCGCAAACTTTAGTAGACGGCCGCACCCCCGATACCGTCGACGAAGTGCACCAAGGCGGAACACCGCTACCGCGAGCACCCGAACGGATGCTTTCGGCGGCAGGGTTCTCCTACAGTCACTTGGTCGGGGCTATGGGGCGTAGCTGTCTATTAAGTTTACCCGGCGAGCATCCGCGTACTCTACGTGATTGCAACGGACTTTTGATCACATCAAAATTCCGTGGCAACCGATCATCTGAGACTAAACTGCTATGTTTATAATATTCAAATTAGTTATCACATAACTACCTGTGGATTCCAATTATTGTATCACATTCCAGATAAATAGAAAAAGTTAAACTTTCCGATCGAATTGTCAAGTACCCAAGATTTCCCCAATATATCTCAACACTTGAAAACAGTTTAAAAACATCCATCACATGCCACAGTACCAATGGTCCAGCCGTAGAAGGGTCAAGCCAACGCCTCACATGTGGTAGTCCGTACTGCCCCAAACCCTAAGGTTCAAAAGGCGGTTCAAGACGGTCACATAATCGAGTTAAGGTTTGTGGTCTTCTAGAGGGTCCACCGAGTTACTTGCATGACTTAGAACATTCTTAAACACGAGGAAAAATCCAACTTTTGAAAAATTTTCCGACAGGGGAAAAAGTGAGTTATTGATATCCGTTTGAACTTTTTAACAGTTTCTATAAGATATCCGGAAAGACACATAGACAAAATCTAATACTCCGATCGAAACACCGAATCCCCAAAACAACTCCAGAAAATTCAACACTTGAATAAATATTAAAAATTCCCAGAAAATCCAGCATAATTGAATAAGAGTTACTGTGCAGAAAAGAATTGATGACGTCACATTTTCTCCGCGGAAGCGCCGCCGAAAGCATGGTTATGCCGCTCTTCCGCCGCGAGATATACTGTTCATCAAAAAATTTTTGTACCGTAATTCTTATAATTCCCTGCTGAATTTTTTGAACATTTTTAATTTGGAAAAACTCCAGATTTTAGAAAAAGTCCAGAGAGCAATTTGTGATCGGGTTTCGGGTTCGTTCGGACTTCAAAATCCGTCTAGACTTCGCCTAAAGCTCTAGCTTGGCTCTGATACCACTGTAGGGTTGCTAGGCACGCGCATAAGGGTCTACGAGGCATCAACCATGCCCGAATAAAAATTTAGCCGTGCCGAACAACCCAAATACGGAACTTTAAACTAGAGATTAGGCGAAAACAAGCATGTTAACAACTTTAACACTAAGTGAGAGGGATTACAACCTTTGTAGATCCGGTCCTTCACTTCATATGCTCCGTGTTGTGGTCCCTTCGCTGCGATCATCGGGATCCGGACTCTCGAGAGGTTCCACGAAGAGAAAGATGCAACCTTTGCTTCTGATCTTTGATACTAAGATGATCTACCTCGAAGTTTCTTTAACACAAGCTAACACTCATGAAATGATGTGAACACCCTCATCTAAAAGGCAAGGGAAGATGAGGTTGATGAAGTAGGATTTTTGCTTTAATTATTTATCTTTTTCTCACTATTATTCATCACTTGGAAAAATCAAGAAAGCTTTTTTTCCATGAAAGAAAATGAAGGAAGAAGATGAACAATATCCATTATTCTTTTGTGATGAATAGGAAATGAAATAATATGATAGATTATGCAACCATGGTTCACTTAACCATTGTAGAGAATTAACTAGGGTTAGGGTTTGGGTTTGGTTAAAGCATGACTCACTTGAAAATATCTTTATCATGACAAAAAGAAAAGCTTCTAGAATCAACTAGAAGGTTTAACCCTAATCCAAACCCTAATCAAGTTTAAACTCCACTAAACAAGTTGCATTAGTTATCATATCATGTTACAATATTATATATCACATATATAATATTTATCGTAACAAAATAAAATAATACAATTAACATATATCGCATATATATCAATGTATTACCCGAGTGAGAAAAAGAATCTTTTAGTGAGCAAATATTAGTTAATGTAATTTAATATATCATATATATCATTATACATTAAATTATCGAATCAACACTTGATCCGACAATCCGGCTATATCGCATATAACCGACTAATATTTATCCATACCGATTCACCGAATCAACACTTGATCCGATGACCCGGCTGATATCAAATATCGTGAGAGTATAATACGGTATCATATATCGCATTATCCTCGGTCCCGCACATATCACATATGTGCCCCTACTCCGTTTTGCCTGAGTCAAGAAACCTCTGTGTAGGACTCTAAAGAATCGTCAATACGCCGGCAGTAGGTGATGATCATATCAAACACCGACAAGCTGCAAGCGGTCAGCTAAACGTAACAGCTACCCAGGTATTGAGCGCTCAGAAGATCAACAAGCAAGCCTGTAACTTCTCCTGCGAATCCAAACAGTAACATTCCCGTACAGTCCGGTCTCGTCGTCTGATATGTTGCATATCTCGCCTAGGGGTGGTGAACGTCAGACCCCAGTAGCTCGATAAGTCGTGTCGATATGAGGTCTATAATAGTTCAAGAAACTACTGATAACACTTACCAGTAAATCTCAGCAACCCTGGCCAGGGATTTCCGGTTATAGCCAATCGAACACAGCACAACATCAACTCCCTATACCGGGAGAGACGAATCCCCTCCTATCGGTCATTGCCTCCATATGATTCGGGACTGTACCCAAAAGCCACCTTTTTGCACGCCCTCTTGGACGTGGTATGATGGAATTCAAAGCACAGTGGGAACCACACAAGACTCTATGACGATCTCGGGTCAACAGACTACTCTGTACCAGTGTCACCGGAGAACTGCCATCTGACGTATGGTATAATACCATCTGGGAGTTCTCGGCGAGTCCGTCCAGTGTACTCAGTCTCTACTGAGCACCCGTACACCATCCTTGATGTCAAACACCGATGGATATGGGATCATCCATCGCCCATCATATGGGTCAAGATGCGTATACGCTAGTCTACTCTGGTGTATCGATGCCCTGTCTCGATACACCCTCGACTAGGAACAGTTATAGGATGTACTCGTCGACTACCGTGGCCCCACTAGTATGATCTCATCATAGTCCCAGTATTCGAGTACATATCCTAAGGGCTTTATCAATATGTAACATAGAGACAATCAGAGTACATGTTAAGATAAAGTACAACCAGATAGCATACTATCATGTCGAGCAAGAAAGTCCTCCCTATATATGTCCTAGCATCCACTACAATATACATCGTATGTACAGTAATGGCCTCTAGGGCATACATATAACTAACACCAACGTGATTGTCAAGCACTCTTCCAGATCTCAACGTGATTGCATCCACATGATATGAATAGCCAGGATTGGGTAAAGCTTGAGATGGAAGTTTCCCTTTCTCTCTTGCACTCATTTCAGCTTTTAATCGTGCAATTTCTTCTTCCATCGATTTAATAGTCTCACTTTGAGAAATGGAGTTTCTCTTTATATTATCGATGGAAGTCTTTATGGTCAAAAGAAAATTCATGAATGAAGAGGATTCATCAGCACCGGTCAACTGCAAAGGATTAGACGGTGCAGGTGTGTTGACCGAATTTTGGAAGTATTGTGCTTGAAAGGGGTGCTGACTCAATGGAAATAGTTGTTGTTGTGGTGGAAGGAACCTTTGGAAATTGTGTTGGTTTGGAACCGTGTTTTGTGATTGGTTCCAAACAAAATTTGGGTGATTCCTCCAACCCTGATTATATGTGGAAGAAAATGGGTCGTTTCTAGGTCTTTGTTGGTAAGCAGAATTGATATACTCATGAACTTGAAACGGTGAATTTATTGGACATTCTTCCGTCAAATGAGAAGGATCAGAACAACAGCCACATACAGTTTTGGAGAGTGATATTTGATTTAGGGTGGCAGCTAAAAAATTTGTTTTCCATAGTCTCAAGTTTCTTTTGCATAGCTGACATCTCAGCTCTAACTCCTATGGAAACTTCCGATTGGTTATTGCCAGCCCTAGACGATTGACTCACACCCTCCCACTGTAAAGATTTTTCAGCGAAATCTTCTAGAAATTTCAAGGCTTCCCCATCATCTTTGGTCATAAAGTTGCCTTGACACATTAATTCAAGGATCTGTCTTGTGTTAGGATTAATGCCCTTATAAATGATTCGGCACAGATCCCACCTGGGGATTCCATGATGTGGACATTGAACTAAATGATCCTTAAAGCGTTCAAGACATTGTGAAAATGTTTCATTTGGAAGCTGGGTGAATTGATTTATTTTGCTGCTGACTCGAGCTGTTTTATGATGTGGGTAGAATTTCTTAAGGAATGTTTTGACGAATTCTTCCCAATTTGTAATGGAATGTGCGGTTATGTTATACAGCCACTTCTCGGCTATATCGCACAAAGTGAATGGGAGAAGTCGAAGGCGCATAGCATCCACAGAAAGCTGTGAGGTACCCATCATTGCGCATATATTTTCAAATTTGGTAATAAAGACATATGTGTCTTCAGTCTCGAGACCGTGAAATTTGGGTAGAAGGTTGATGTAATGGGGTTTAATCTGAAAATTTTCCCCGTTGGCTGGTGGAATGGAGAGACAAGTGGAAAGGGGACCACGTGTAGGATAGCACCTCTCTTGGAGAGAGATGCGAGGTGGATTCTGCGCACCAACGTACGGCGGCAGAGTAGTGGTAAAGAGGTTCGATGGAGTCGGATCCATCGATGTGGGTGTGGTGGTGGGCAAAGAAAAGGTGTATATAGAAATACCGACTTTAGGGTCGATCGAAGGGACGCGGACTAAACGGGCACTAGAATCCCGTTGTCCAGCCTATCTTGCACTAAAAAGGGTTAGTACAAGTGGCAGCGTGAATTTATAATTAGGGAAAAGAATGAATGTGATTGGTGTTTGTTTTGAAAAATGGACGGATTTTTGAAAAAATAATGCGAGCACAACAAATGCAACAAGCAAAATCCTAATTCTATGGTCACCTAGGTCAAAGCTCTAGACCGCTCCTAACTGCCAAAAGACAAGTCGCAGGATCAATCCTCCACTGCCTCTTTGTCTCCCTATGGCCAGGTAAGTCCCAGGTAAGTAGGAAGATACTCCACTACGTAAGTAGTGGGCCTAATTAATAACCACTAGTCTTAGACACACTTGCCTTAGACACCACAAAAGAAATGCGGATAAGCAATTAATTACTCACGGCCTTCTCTTGTCCTAAGTGAGCGCGACGGTCCTTAGAGTCATCTCTAGAACTTTTTTAGTTAATGAGGGTAAATGCGGATGCAAGTTTGTGATTTTTGGGGCTTAGGAAGGGTAATGAACTCCCCACCTAATCTGGATTTGGTCGTGCCCCTTAAATTCCGTATTATTATGTAAACAACCAAAAATCAAAAACATGCATAATTTATTTTGCTTTTTGCAGCGCAGCGATTTATTTGCAAAGAAACCTGCACAAAATTGTTAGTGGAGCAGATTGAGAGAGATAAGAAAGTTAGGGGGTTACAGAGAAATTTTCACGCAGCGATGATGTTAGCTCACCTCGGAACCGCCGCAGGAGGTTGCAAATGCCGTGGAAATGCGGTCACAGGAACAGTTCTCTGCATAAAGTTTTAGGAAAATGCTACTGTTGCTCCACTTAGCTTTCTGGAATATTCAGAAAAAATTTTCTCCAGCTCCAATGATTCCAGATTTTCTCGCAACAAATCACAACAACTCGTATTAGTGTTTGCGCGAATTTTGATCTAAAAATTATAATGGAATAAATCTTTCCACTCAAATTTCTAAATAGGAACAATTAGCGCACTATCCCCGGTAACGACGCTATTTGATTGAAACGATTTCCGATTGTGTAAGTAAATCAAATGATCTCTGGCAACGGCGCCATTTGATTGAATACGATTTAGGATGTGTAGTATGAAAAAATTTTAAAAAAATCACAACCAAAAATTATTTGAACGCAATCAATAACGGCGTCGAATATAGCGCGTTAGTAAGTGCGGATCATCCACAGGGAAAGTGTAATCGTTCGTGCTTCGAATTAGATGAATTGAAAATTTAAGGAAAAGAAAAGAAAACAATTCATGATTTATAAAATTGCATTTCAAGAATTAGAAAAATCTAGATCTAAGAAAGCATTAAAATTAAGTGATAATTTATGATGATTTCCAAACCAACAATCAAGATTCGAAGTGTAGCTTGTAGGAGTAGATCGGATCTATAGATGTGATGAGATCTAATGATTTCATATTCTTATCCATTAACGAATTGATACTAGATCGATGATAATTCATCGAGGTTAAGGATTTTGAGAAGAAGCTAGGGTTTTCTCGTCTTATCCTTTATTCTTTCGATGAATCTCATTCAAATTCTAGGTTCTAGTTAATCAAATGATCAATCGTTGTTCCTTAGTTTTGAGTGAACACAATCAAGAAAGGATCATCCGAAAACTAGGTCATCGATCATTTGATTCACAAAAATTTACAATCGTTATAGGATTTAAGAATTGTAAATGAATATAAATCATCATTCTATTGATCGTCACAACTCCTATACGAGCGGAGTTTACTCAAACATCATAATAACAAACGCAATCACAAATTGAGATCGAATCATAATGTTTGAATCAAAAGATAAGCAAGATATAGAAATTTCACCTTTATTTATCAAAAAATTTCGTTACAACTCTCTTGAAATTTACAAAAGGTAGGAACTAGATCGTCGATTTCGGCTTCGCTTGGCTCCTTGAGTCGCGGATCGGCTTGGATCTCTTGCTCCAATGGAATCCGGCGTCACTTTCTAAAGGTTGAAGGCTTCTTGCTTGAATGGTACTCGGGATCTTGATCTTGATTTTTGAATTGGAATTAGGGTTAGGGTTTGAGGCACAAGTTGTGACACTCAACTTATGGGTAGAAGATGATGGATGATTTCTTGAACCCAATTTCTTGAACAACCACAACCCTAGATCCAGGCTCCTTTTTATAGACCTCAAAACCCTAGATCTAGGATTTCAAATTTGAATTTTACCTCCAAAAGTTTGTTAAAGAGAGCCTTCTAGAAATAGTTTGTTAAGCCGAGCCTTCTAGATGAGCCACGTGGCATTTCTATAATGTTCTGGAAGCTTGGGCCGTTAGCTGAGACACGTGTAGGAAATCTGGGGAATTGATGACGTTATCACGCCGCGGATCCTCGGCGCAAGCGGGCTCCCGCCGCGGATCCTCGGCGCAAGCGGGCTCCCGCCGCGGATCCGCGACGCTCTGTGGGCTTTGGTGCTTGTGTCTTCAACTGTGGCCTTGGGCTGACATTTGGGCCTTTGTATGATATGTTAAATTGTATTTGGCTTTCTGTATTACTACCAGATCTCACATCTTGGAGTTGGTGTATTTTTGATCAGCTCTTTTCCCTAGTTTTGGCTTTGTTCCTGCAATTTCCTGCACAATTTCTTGAGATAAGAGTTGCGCGATATAAGGATGATGCGATGCCTTGAAACACAGTCAATTTCCCTTAAAGTGCCGGTTTTAAAGTCTAACACATGCAATCTGGTATTTCAGAGATGTTTTGTTAATCTGTGCAATATGAATGCCGAACACTTCTAAATGAGTGCAAAAGATAGGGAAATTGCCGTGTTAAAAATGCATTATTTTCGAATGATCATATGGTAACGAAGAACTCTAGGTGGAGTCCTTTACCGATTCGAGCTTCCCGAGTGATAAGGACAACTCTAAGTCGCACTCGGGATTTGTCTTTACCCTCAATGGAGGGGCGGTGTGTTGGAAGTGTTCCAAACAGGATACCGTTGCAGACTCGATGATGGAGGTTGAATACATTGTTGCCAACGATGCTGCTAAAGAGGCTGTCTGGATAAAGAAGTTCATTACTGAACTTGGTGTGGTTCCATCCATTGAGCATCCAATCCCTTTGTATTGCGATAACAATGGAGCTGTGGCTTTGGCCAAGGAACCCAGGTCCCATAAGAAGTCCAGACATATTCTGAGACGGTATCACCTGATCAGGGAGATAGTTGATCGCCAGGAGATCAAGGTCAGGAGAGTTGATACGAAGGATAACACTGCGGATCTACTTACGAAGGCCATTCCCTAGATACAGTTTGAGAGATTATTCGGGATGCTAGGTATGAGATACTACAACAGCTGGCCTCAGTGCAAGTGGGAGATTGTTAGTTATATATATGCCCTAGAGGCTTTTGTTGTACATATGATGTATATTATAATGGATGCTTGGATATATATAAAGAGGACTTTCTTGCTCGTCATGATAGTATGCTATTTGGTCTCATTTTATCTTAACATGTTGACTTACATTAGTTTACTGTCTTACTCTCACATGTTGATAAAGCCGTTAGGATATGTACTCGACTACTGGGACTATGATGAGATCGCACTAGTAGGGTCAGGGTAGTCAATGATTACATCCTATAACTGTTCCTAGTCGAGGGCGTATCGAGACAGGGCATCGATACACCAGAGTAGACTAGCGTATACGCATCTTGACCCATATGATGGGCAATGGATGATCCCATATCCATAGGTGTTTGACATCAAGGATGGTGTACGGCTGCTCAGTAGACACTGGGTACACTGGATGGACTCGCCGAGAACTCCCAGATGGTATTATACCTCACGTCAGATGGTAGTTCTCTGGTGACACTGGTACAGGTTAGTCTGTAGACCCGAGATCGTTATAGAGTCGGGTGTGAATCCCACTGTGCTTTGATTTCCACCTTACCACGTCCAAGAGGGCGTGCAAAACGGTGGCTTTTGGGTACAGTCCCGAATCACATGGAGGCAATGACCGATAGGAGAGGATTCGTCTCTCCCGGTATAGGGAGTTGATGTTGTACTGTGTTCGATTGGCTATAACTGGAAGTCCCTGGCCAGGGCGGATATTGAGTACTACTGGTAAGTGTTATCAGTAGGTTCTCGACCTGTTATGAGCCTCACATCGACATGACTTATCGATTACTGGGGTCTAACGTATACCACCCCTAGATTGGATATGCAGCATATCAGACGAAGAGACCGGACTGTACGGGAGTGTTACTGATTGGATTCATAGGAGAATGTACAGGCTTGCTTATTGATCTTCTGATCGCTCAATACCTGGGTGGCTGTTACATTTAGCTGACTGCTTGCAGCTTGTGGATGTTTGATATGATCATCACTTGCTACTGGCGTATTGACAATTCTTTAGAGTCCTACACAGAGGTTTCTTGACTCAGGAAAAACGGAGTAGGGGCACATATGTGATATGTGCAGGACTGAGGATAATACGCTATGAGATACCATATTATAATCTCGCGATATTTTGATATGGGCCGGGTCATCGGATCAAGTGTTGATTCGATGAGTCGGTACATGATATATTAGTCGGTTATATTCGATATAGCCCGATTGTCGGATCAAGTGTTGAATCGATAATTTAATGTATAATTATATATGTGATATATTACATTACATTATCTAATATTGGCTCATTTTATTATTTCATTTTCTCACCGGATAATACATTGATATATATGTGATATATGTTAATTGTATTATTTTCTTTTATTACAAAATATATTATATATGTGATATATAATATTGTAACATGTTATAATGACTATTGCAACATGATTAGTGGAGATTAAATATGGTTAGGGTTTGATTTCGGTTAGTGCTTTCATGAAGCTTCTAGAAGCTTTCCTTTTATTTCTTGCAAAGATATTATGATGGATATTTTATGAGATATTTTCCTTACCCAAACCACACCCTTAACCCTAGTTAACTCTCTATAATGGTTTGCCTTGTCATCTTTGACCGTGGTTGCATTTGTAATTGTAGGGTTCCTAGGCACACAGTAGAGGTCTCACAAGGTATCAACCATGCCATTTTACAAAAATATGGTGCCGAGAAACCCTAGTTAACGGATCGTTTACTAGATGTTTAGGCGAAACTATAAACTAGTTAACTACTTAACTAGAAGTGAGAAGCTACAACCTTTGTAGATCCGGATTTCCACTTCCTTAGCTCCACGCGGGTGTCCTCTCGCTGTCCATCATGAATCCCGAACCCAATCGTCGGCTTCATCGGAGAAACGGGCGAGCTAGGTTGTCGGCTTTGTGTCAAAGACGATCTACGTCGAGGTTGCACTAGTTCAAGCTCCGACTTCACCAAGTAGTGAAACTTGTGAAGAAAACACCCAAAACCACTTGGCAAGAGGTAGAGGATGAAGAAATAGGAGGTGGGTTCACATTAGATTTGGATTTCTCTCACTAGAACTCAAGTTGCCATTAAAGTAGCAAGCTTTTCTTTTGAAGAAGAAGATGATAGAATATCATAAAATCCTTAATCAAAATAGAAATGAAAATGATATTTATCATATCCTAACCATGGTCAAGTGTAGAGAATTGACCATGGTTAGTGGGAGTGGTTAGGTTTAAGTATGAAGACAAAATAGCATCATTAGAAAATGCTTCATGAAGCTTCACCATTCTTCATGATAAATGAAACCATTTTATTTTCATAAAACCAATTAATAAATAATGAATGGATTAAATAATAAGTGAATAAATCATAAACCCTAACCACTCTCATAACCATGGTTCAATTCTTTTACACATAGTCAAGTCAACATGCATCATCAAACATGATACAATCATGTGAACAAAAGCATATCACGTTTACAATGTGCATCAAGTGAGAAAAATCCGTTTAAAGTGAACCAATACTAGTTAATGCAAAGTAGTATATCAAATATATAATTATACATAAAATCATTAAATCAACACTTGATTCAATGATCCGGTCATGTCGCACATGACCGACTAGTATTCAATGTATCGACTTATCGAATCGATCTTCGATTCGATAACTAGGTTATATCATATACAACCAATCGAAACATTAATCGCGAGAATCAAATACGGTATCACATACACGCATTATTCTCGGTCCCGCACATATCTCATATGCACTCCTATTTCGTTTCGCTTGAGCTAGGAAACCTCTGTGTAGGACTCTAAAGACTCGTCAATACGCCGGTAGCAGATGATGATCATATCAAGCACCCACAAGCCGCAAGCGGTCTGCTAAACGTAACGGCCACCCGGGTATTGAGCGATCAGAAGATCGACGAGCTAGCCCGGTCACACTCCTACGAATCCGACCAGTAACACTTACCGTACAGTCCGGTCTCTTCGTCTGATATGTCGCATATCAAGTCTAGGGGTGGTAAACGTCAGACCCTAATAACCCGATAAGTCGTGCCGATGTGAGGCTCATAACGGGTCGAGAAACTACTGGTAACACTTACCAGCAAATCTCTGATCAGCCCTGGCCAGGGACTTCCCTGCTACGGCCAATCGAGCACTGCGCATCATCAACCCCCAATACCGAGAGAGACGAAACCCCTCTTATCGCTCATTGCCTCCATGTGACTCAGGACTGTGCCCAAAGACCACCATTTTGCACGCCCTCATGGACGTGGTAAGGTGGAGATCAAAGCACAGTGGGAATCACACAAGACTCTATGACGATCTCGGGTCTACAGACTAACCTGTACAAGTGTCACCTAAGAACTGCCATCTGACGTGAGGTATAATACCATCTGGGAGTTCTCGACGAGTCCGTCCAGTGTACTCAGTCTCTACTGAGCACCCGTATACCATCTCTGATGTCAAACACCAATGGATATGGGATCATCCATCGCCCATCACATGGGTCGAGAAGCGTATACGCTAGTCTACACTGGTATATCGATGCCCCGTCTCGATACACCCACGACTAGGGACCTTGAAGGATGTACTTATGGACTACCATGTCCCCACTAGTATGATCTGCATCATAGTCCAGGTAGTCAAGTACAAATCCTAAGGGCTTTACCAACATGTAACTATAAGACAGTATAAAGAGACTAGTGTACATGTTAAGATAAAGAGTAACCAGATAGCATACTATCATATCGAGCAAGAAAGTCATCTCTATATATGTCCAAGCATCCAATATAATATACATCATCTGTACAATACTGGCCTCTAGGGCATACATACAACTAACAATCTCCCACTTGCACTAGGGCCAGCTGCTGTAGTATCGCATACCGAGCATCCCGAAGAGTCTCTCAAACTGTATCTGGGGAATGGCCTTCGTGAGTGGATCCGCCGTGTTGTTCTTCGTGTCAACCCTCCTGACCTCGATCTCCCGGCGATCAACTATCTCCCGGATCAGGTGATACCGCCTCAGAATATGCCTGGATCGCTGATGGGACCTAGGTTCCTTGGCCAAAGCCACCGCTCCATTGTTATCGCAATACAAAGGTATTGGACGCTCAATGGATGGAACCACTCCAAGTTTAGTAATGAACTTCTTGATCCAGACAGCCTCTTTGGCAGCATCGTTGGCAGCGATGTATTCAGCCTCCATTGTCGAGTCTGCCACGGTTTCCTACTTGGAACTCTTCCAGCTAACCGCCCCTCCGTAAAGGGTAAAGACAAAGCCCGACTGCGACTTAGAGTCGTCCTTATCACTCTGGAAGCTCGAATCGGTAAAGGACTCCACTTGGAGTTCTCCGTTACCATACACCAAGAACATATCTCTAGTCCTTCGCAAGTACTTGAGAATGCTCTTCACAGCTGTCCAGTGACTCTCTCCAGGATCAGCTTGATACCTGCTCACTATACTTAGTGAGTATGCAACATCGGGTCTAGTACATAGCATCGCATACATGATAGAGCCTACTGCCGAAGCATAGGGTATCCCTTGCATGCGAGCTCTCTCCAAATCAGTCTTGGGAGACATCTCTTTGGAGAGAGTGACTCCAGAGATCGTGGGCAAGTTCCCACGCTTGGACTCTTCCATACTAAACCTCTTTAGTATGGTGTCAATGTACCTGGATTGGGACAATCCCAAAATCCGTTTGGATCTATCTCTATAGATCCTAATTCCCAATATGCAGGAGGCATCACCAAGATCTTTCATTGAGAATCTTTGTGATAAGAAGAGCTTGACCGATTGCAGCATAGGAACATCATTTCCTATCAAGAGTATGTCGTCCACGTACAATACGAGGAATACAACCTTACTCTCTGCCACCTTCTTGTAGATACAAGGTTCATCTGGATTTTTGACGAAATCAAACTCTTTGATAACGACGTCAAAGCAGATGTTCCAACTCCGCGATGCTTGCTTTAATCCATAAATGGATTTAAGCAGCTTGCACACCTTCCCGCTGCTCCCACTGTCTACGAAGCCCTCTGGCTGAGTCATGTACACGCACTCTTCTAAATCACCATTTAGAAAGGCGGTCTTAACATCCATTTGCCAGATTTCGTAGTCATGATATGCAGCGATGGCAAGCATGATTCGGATGGATTTAAGCATAGCCACTGGAGAAAAGGTTTCGTCATAGTCCACACCTGGTCTTTGACGAAAACCCTTTGCTACAAGTCTAGCTTTGAAAGTCTCCACTTTCCCATCTACACCAAGTTTCTTCTTGAAGATCCACTTGCTCCCAATGGGTTTTACCCCTTCAGGAGCAACTTCCAAAGTCCATACTTTGTTGGTGTACATGGATTCCATCTCGGACCGCATAGCATCCAGCCATTTCACTGAGTCCCCACTCGTGATGGCCTGCTCGAAGCTAGTTGGGTCATCATCCTCTATGATGCAATCCTCGCTTCCACCATCAATGAGAAAACCGTAGTATCTCTCAGGTGGACGAGAAACCCTACCAGATCGGCGGAGAGAGGTTCGTCGGGTACTACCGAATCTTCTGGTTCCACTAAATCTTCAGTTATAGTTTGTGTTTCTGGAACTTCTTCCAGTTCTACCTCAGAGCCACTAATCTCTTTTGCAAGAAATTCCTTTTCTAAAAAGGTGGCATGTTGAGCAATAAACACTTTTTGTTGTTTACTGTGGTAGAAGAGATATCCATTTGAATGTTTAGGATATCCCACAAACTTACATAGAACTGACCGTGCCTCGAGTTTATCTGGATTTTGCCTTTTGACATAGGCCAGACAACCCCATATCTTAACTTGTTTAAGACATGGTCTCTTCCCACTCCATATCTCATATGGTGTGGTAGGTACAGATTTAGTTGGAACTTGATTCAATAGGTATGCCGCTAACTCAAGCGCATACCCCCAGAAGGAAATAGGTAACTCAGCTGTACTCATCATAGAGCGCACCATATCTAATAGGATGCGATTCCTCCGCTCCGATACACCGTTGTGCTGTGGTGTATAAGGAGGAGTAAGCTGAGAGAGAATCCCATTCTCTTTTAGGAAGTCCAGGAATTCATTGCTCAAGTATTCACCTCCTCGATCAGATCGAAGGATTTTAATACTTTTTCCGGTTTGTTTCTCGACTTCTTGTTTATATTCTCTGAATTTCTCAAAAGCTTCAGACTTGTGTCTTATTAAGTACACATGTCCGTATCTTGAGAGATCGTCAGTGAATGTAATGAAGTACGAAGAACCATCCCTGGCATGTGTAGACATGGGACCGCATACATCACTATGTATTAGTCCCAAGAGTTCGGTAGCTCTTTCTCCGTGTCCCGTAAACGGAGTTTTGGTCATCTTGCCTTTGAGACATGACTGGCAAGTGTCATAAGATGAAAATTCAAACGGATTTAAATATCCATCTTTATGCAACTTAGCTAGTCGTGTCACATTGATGTGACCCAGTCTACAATGCCACAAGAAGGATTCGTTCAGTTCTGAACTCTTCCTCTTGTGTGTGTTTGTTATGCTCAGAACTGTTGATTGATTTAGAACATAAATGCCATTGCACAACGTGCCTGATCCAACCAACTTTTGGTTACGGAAAATGTTCATAACATTATCCTGTAATACAAAATTATATCCTTCTTTGCTTAATAAAGAAACCGATATAATGTTGCATATCAGGTTCGGCATGTAATAGCATTCGTTCAGAACCAATGTATTACCAGTTGGTAATACAAGGTGATATTCCTTGACAGTCTTAGCTGCAACAATTGCACCATTTCCAACTCTGATGTCTTTATCACCTTCCCCAAGTTCTCTACCTTCCCTGAGCCCATGTAACTGATTACATATATGGGATCCTGACCCGGTATCTAATACCCAGGACGTAGAGCAAATGGAGAAACAGTTCTCAGTAACGAACACACCCGAAGAAAATGCATCATCATGTACTTTCTTCAATCGGGTGGCATGGGAATCCTGGTATTCCCCTATATCCTGTTCAGTCCTATAACTCTTATAGGAAAGAACGGAACCAACGTTCCCCAGCACAGTATAACATGCGGGTTCGGTCAATACATCCATATTATTATCTTCATTAGGGCATGAAATGGTCGCTACCTGGAGAGAGAGAGAGAAGAAAACACTTTAGCGTATGCTCGTGCAAGATCAGATTGGTTATTATCTTATCTAATCAGGATGGCTCCCACTGCTTTTTATCAAATCTTCCTTCAAACCCTAAAATGAAAGACTAGCCGGGATTAATTACACACTACAGGTTCGCCAATCTTTCAGCCAGGCCAGTGTCGGTACTTTTGAGGGAGGTCCCCCGTGCTTTCGCACGAACCTAATTAATGTAAACCTCGTTTTCCCAGAGGCGTAACCCCGTTGACACCTTTCTAGACACCTACTTGATCGGCTAATTGCACTGTGTAAAACTCTCCCAGGAGTAACTCTTACTCGCAGCGGGTATCGGGATCCAACTATCTCATAGAAGGTATGCAATCTCATTGCAAATTTCAACACTTGAAATTCCCGATAATATTTTGCCCCTAGTGTGCCATGACCTTGTCAGAGGTCAACAAATCATAGTGCACTAGTCAAGTTCAACCCGTCATTTCTTGATTGAATCAAACCCACTCGCACGACCCTTGACAGAGGTCAACAAGGTCGTACGACTACCCTAATCCAATCACATCACATGCTTTGCAGATAACTACTAGTTAGCTACCGCACACTACGCCTTGACAGAGGTCAACAAACGCAGCACGAATACTAAATAGTCTTTATCTGAAATGACGGAGGGCTACGACAGGTTTTTCTGAAAACCTATTGCGTAATGAACTTGATATCGTTGTAGAATCAAATGAAGATTTTGAAATGGAGTGATTTTGAGGCTTTTCTAGTTTTGCTAAAGGAGTCACTCCCGGCGAAGGGATCTCGGTCCTTTCTTCGTGGAATGAGGCGCGGGATATATCATATATATCGCTGTGCAAAGCAAAAACCCAAAAGCAGTCAAAAGCAAACCGAGTCAGTAGCATCTGCCAGTTATTGCTAAAGGAGTCACTCCCGGTGAAGGGATCTCGGTCCTTTCCTTATCGAATAAGGTGCAGGGTATATCATATATACCGCTGTGCAAAGCAAGAACTGTAGCTACCCTGTTTTATTTTAAAATTCGATTCTACAACATCTTAGGTTTCTTATCTTTCATTAATCACATTAATGAAGTCCCATCATTTAAATACCTAAACATCACAGATAGATATGACGTACACTTATGCCATCCGTATTCGCCTCGATGTCCCCTCGTGCACCGTTAGGTTAGGTAACTAACGACAGAGCAGGGCAGGGCTAGCGCGGGTGTAAAACATAAGTAACGTCTATATAATATATCATATATACTATATACCATACCCATCACAGAATCACAACACAGAAATCGCAGCAGCAGAAACATATGAAATATTGGATATGCTAGGACGTCCGTGTTTTTAATACGAGCCAGTATAAAACACGGATTCCACGGTCGTGATGAATAGCCAATCCCACACCCCTAGACCCCTACGAGAGTGGCAAGCAACCCTGCCAATTCTACGGTTAGGAGACCCGGACTCGACTCCTCGAGTTGGTCTCCCACTGGACCCCAGAACCCGGTTACTTGTGCTCCCCTCCTTGGATCTATCCTAATGCGGAAAAGTAAATAATATACAAAAGGTGACATCTTCCGCTACCTGGAAGTGCCCCAAATAAAAGAATATTACATACAAGTTTTTACATGAATGAAAATGAAAAACACTCATCTCACATAAAAACCCCCGGCTATTCAAACACGACGATCCAATATAACATATCCAGCAACACATAACATCACATGTCATCAACGTAAGTAAGTATGCATACCCCAATTGTCGTTGACGTATAGCAACGAAACCGGCGATATGAACATACTACACTTACGGTCACAGAAAAGAAAGTGTAAAACTACAACAATTGGAATCCGCAACTGCTTTAGACATCACATGCTTAATCAAATGAAATACTTAGATATCACATGCCTAATTATTATAAATCCCGCATTTTAGTCTCATTATCGAAAACTCTTTTCAATATCAAATGAAACTAAACCGCTAGATTTATATCATTCATTCAGTTATCACATAACTGTTTGTGAATTCCAATTATTGTATCCCATTCCAGATAAATAGAATATATTAAACTTTCCGATCGAACATTCGAACACCCAAGTTTTCCCGAAACCATCCAACACATGAAATAGGTTCAAAGACATTCGTTTCATGCCTCAGTACCAACGGTCCAGCCGTAGAAGGGTCAAGCCAACGCCTCACATGTGGCACGCCGTACTGCCCCAAACCCGAAGGTTCAAAGGGCAGTTCAAGACGGTCACATAATCGAGTTAAGGTTTGTTGTCTTCTAGAGAGACCATCGCGTTACTTGCACTACTCAGAACGTCCTTAAACCACACAATAATCCAACACTTGGATATTTTTGGCAGGGGAAAGATTGGGTATTTATATCCGGTCGAACTTTTTAACATATTCAAAAAATTATCCGGAAAACACATAGACAAAGTTCGATAATCCGATCGAATCGTTGATTCCCTACACAACCCCAGAATACTCAAACCTAGAGTCAAATTAAAATTCCCAGAAAACTCAGAACAATTAATTAGGAATTACTGTGCAAAAACCAAGGGCTGACGTCACTGTACAGTCGCGGAACCGCCGCAGAAGCCTAGCTTCTGCCGCGGTTCCGCCGCACTTTGTACTGTTCACAGGAAACGTTTTGCGCAGTAATTCTTAGATTTTATTGCTGAATTTTTAAAGCATTTTTAATTGACAAAAAACCACAAATTCGAAAAATTTCCAGAGAGCTATTTCGGGGTTGGGTTTTCGGTTCGTCCTGGTTTCAAACTCCGTCTAGACTTCGCCTAAGGCTCTAGCTAGGCTCTGATACCATTGTAGGGTTCCTAGGCACACAGTAGAGGTCTCACAAGGCATCAACCATGCCATTTTACAAAAATATGGTGCCGAGAAACCCTTGTTAACGGATCGTTTACTAGATGTTTAGGCGAAACTATAAACTAGTTAACTACTTAACTAGAAGTGAGAAGCTACAACCTTTGTAGATCCGGATTTCCACTTCCTTAGCTCCACGCGGGTGTCCTCTCGCTGTCCATCATGAATCCCGAACCCAATCGTCGGCTTCATCGGAGAAACGGGCGAGCTAGGTTGTCGGCTTCGTGTCAAAGACGATCTACGTCGAGGTTGCACTAATTCAAGCTCCGACTTCACCAAGTAGTGAAACTTGTGAAGAAAACACCCAAAACCACTTGGCAAGAGGTAGAGGATGAAAAAATAGGAGGTGGGTTCACATTAGATTTGGATTTCTCTCACTAGAACTCAAATTGCCATTAAAGTAGCAAGCTTTTCTTTTGACGAAGAAGATGAAGAAGATGATAGAATATCATAAAATCCTTAATCAAAATAGAAATGAAAATGATATTTATCATATCCTAACCATGGTCAAGTGTAGAGAATTAACCATGGTTAGTGGGAGTGGTTAGGTTTAAGTATGAAGACAAAATAGCATCATTAGAAAATGCTTCATGAAGCTTCACCATTCTTCATGATAAATGAAACCATTTTATTTTCATAAAACCAATTAATAAATAATGAATTGATTAAATAATAAGTGAATAAATCATAACCATGGTTCAATTCTTTTACATATAGTCAAGTCAACATGCATCATCAAACATGATACAATCATGTGCACAAAAGCATATCACATATACAATGTGCATCAAGTGAGAAAAATCCGTTTAAAGTGAACCAATACTAGTTAATGCAAAGTAATATATCAAATATATAATTATAAATAAAATCATTAAATCAACACTTGATTCAATGATCCGGTCATGTCGCACATGACCGACTAGTATTCAATGTATCGACTTATCGAATCGATCTTCGATTCGATAACTAGGTTATATCATATACAACCAATCGAAACATTAATCGCGAGAATCAAATACGGTATCACATACACGCATTATTCTCGGTCCCGCACATATCTCATATGCACTCCTATTTCGTTTCGCTTGAGCTAGGAAACCTCTGTGTAGGACTCTAAAGACTCGTCAATACGCCGGTAGCAGATGATGATCATATCAAGCACCCACAAGCCGCAAGCGGTCTGCTAAACGTAACGGCCACCCGGGTATTGAGTGATCAGAAGATCGACGAGCTAGCCCGCTCACACTCCTACGAATCCGACCAGTAACACTTACCGTACAGTCCGGTCTCTTCGTCTGATATGTCGCATATCAAGTCTAGGGGTGGTAAACGTCAGACCCCAATAACCCGATAAGTCGTGCCGATGTGAGGCTCATAACGGGTCGAGAAACTACTGGTAACACTTACCAGCAAATCTCTGATCAGCCCTGGCCAGGGACTTCCCTGCTACGGCCAATCGAGCACTGTGCATCATCAACCCTTAATACCGGGAGAGACGAAACCCCTCCTATCGCTCATTGCCTCCATGTGAATCGGGATTGTGCCCAAAGACCACCGTTTTGCACGCCCTCATGGACGTGGTAAGGTGGAGATCAAAGCACAGTGGGAATCACACAAGACTCTATGACGATCCCGGGTCTACAGACTAACCTGTACAAGTGTCACCTAAGAACTGCCATCTGACGTGAGGTATAATACCATCTGGGAGTTCTCGGCGAGTCCGTCCAGTGTACTCAGTCTCTACTGAGCACCCGTATACCATCTCTGATGTCAAACACCAATGGATATGGGATCATCCATCGCCCATCACATGGGTCGAGAAGCGTATACGCTAGTCTACACTGGTATATCGATGCCCCGTCTCGATACACCCACGACTAGGGACCTTGAAGGATGTACTTATGGACTACCATGTCCCCACTAGTATGATCTGCATCATAGTCCAGGTAGTCAAGTACAAATCCTAAGGGCTTTACCAACATGTAACTATAAGACAGTATAAAGAGACTAGTGTACATGTTAAGATAAAGAGTAACCAGATAGCATACTATCATATCGAGCAAGAAAGTTATCTCTATATATGTCCAAGCATCCAATATAATATACATCATCTGTACAATACTGGCTTCTAGGGCATACATACAACTAACAGTAATCATATAATCTTTTTCATTATTCATCACAAATAGAATAATTCATTCATATTCTTCTTCTTCTTCCTTATGCTTTGAAAAAGCTTTCTTAGTTTTCTTTATGTGATGAATTAGTGTGAGAATTTGATAATAAAAGTGAGCATAAATCCTACTTCATCATCCTCATCTAATCTAGCCAATTAGATTAGGGTGTTCACCTCATTAGTGAGAAAGAGTTTGAGTTAAAGGAACTTCAAGGTAGATCATCGGAGAAAAGGAAGACTACAAGCAAGCATGGATCATTCGGGTTGTGGAGCCTCTCTTGAGTCTGGGAGATCGTGAATCACAGCGAAGAGACTTCTACTCGGAGCTTATGAAGCGAAGGAGCGGACTACAAATGTTGTAATCCCTCACTCTTAGTTGTAAAGATATTTACTTGCATGTTTAACACTAATAATCTAGCAAAGATCCCGGTTTTGGGTTGTTCGGCACGTCTAAATTTTAAATTGGGCATGGTTGATGCCTTATAGACCCTTATAAGAGTGCCTAGGAACCCTACAGTACGGGTAGGATAGAATCGATCCTGGAGTGCAATTCATTGTGGCACTGCTGGATGTGGTTGCGGATTATTCACACCAAGTGGAGGTGGAATTATTCCTGGGGGAGATAACATGATCTTAGGAGGAAATCCTGGCATCTCGGAAGAAGAGTTGGGTAAAAGTGAAAGTGAAGGTGAAAATGTATGAACAGAATCGCGGTCAATGTCGGAGTTGGCAGGCAAAGATAAGGGTGAAAGAGGCATGGAAGGAGTTTCGACGTCGGAGTCGATCGCGTAGTTGGTAGCGACTAACGTAACGCGAACTAAGCAGGCACTAGTGTCCTGAGTCCAACCGAACATACACTAAACGAGTTTAATGTAGTCAAAGCATAGAATGTGAGGGTAAGAAAATGTCAATGGAGAAAAGTCGGTGGCAGGTGAAATGGAAATTTGGCGACAAATGGAAAGTTTTTATAAAAGTTTTTGTTTATTTTTAAGGAATTTTGCAAAATATATACAGATTTATGGACACAACTTCAAACAATCACAGTCACAACATGCACAATCACACCTAGAGCTATGGTCTTCAAATTCCACTAGAATGCTCCTAACTATTCCAAAGTGACAAGTTGTGACATAACCCTCAAATCGTCTCTTCACTGCCAATTGTGGCCAGGTAATTAAGCACAAGTGAGGTAAGGAGGGTTCATAAATCACCGTGAGACGGGCCTTTTAAAATTACCTCCTCACTTGTCTAGCCTAAGCACCACAAAGTCAAGTTTAAATAAACGACCGAATGCCCACAACCTTCCTTTGTCCTATTGAACACGACAAGTCTTTAGATGGCCGAGTCTAGATATTTTTTAATTAATCTCAAGGGTAATGCATATGCTTTTAGTGATTTTTAGGGTCTTAGGAAGGGTGATGAAATCCCCACCCAATCTGAGTTGGTGTTATAGCCCCTAAAAATCCGTTTTATTTATGCAAAACGATAACAAACAAAAATCTAAAACACTTGCAAAAATTTTACTTGGTGGCGGCGCAAAGAATCCTGCACAAAAACAGTTTTATTGGAGAGGGGAAGAGAGTTTGTGCAAAGAATACTGCAGAAAAAATAGTTCAGTGGAGTTTAGATGGGGTACATGGAAGAAAGGAATACTCACAAAAGTTTTTAGGCACTGACGTGACAGGTTGACCGCGGTTCCGCGGTCAAACCTACTCTATTGTCGCGGTTCCGCGGTGGGCCAGATGATTGAGAGATTCAAATTTCTTCCACAATCTAAGTATGATCTCCTCTTATGTTTTAGTGCCTTTTAATCTTGAATTAGTTTCTAAATTTGCTCCAGAATTTGTACGGTTAGCCGAGGTTTCGTCTTGATCCGCCGTGGTGTAGCTGCGAGATGCGCGTTTAACTTCCCACGACTTTGGCAATGAACTTGATCTTCTCTTTATTCTGCAAACTTGCACAAAATGAATAAAAAATAACAAGATAATTTTTACAGTTTTGTTTATTTGGTTTTTTTATTCACAAATTAACCCGAAACAACACCTTGAAATAAACTACCGTCTCTCCGGCAACGGTGCCATTTGATTGATAGAGTTTTAGTGTGCTAGTTTTACCGTAATCAAGACAGTTTCGCTTGGTTGCTAGCCGGTTGAGTACGGGTCGATCCACGGAGAGATAGGAATTTTTTTCTTAGCGTTTTAACGAGTTAAGTCCAAATAGTCCGGGTTTGTCCAAAGTTAACTATGTGCTAGATATGTATGAAATAGAGCTTATTAGGGTTAAGATTAGGTAAGTTTGAGTTAAGAGTTCACTCACTTCTTTCGTTTTCCACTCTTGATATTGATGTTACGGTAATCGGCAATAATGGGGATTAGCACGACTAGGAAGGAAACTTGCGAGTATAAGCTAGGCTTTCCAATGCTTAGTTCCTTCCTTTTGGTTCTTGTCTCTCCGTTCTTGGCTCTTAGCCATAACATCCGTTCAATTCAACCACAACCGGTCTCACTAGGGTGTCACCGCTATCATATAGGATAGAGTGCCGTAAGGAGTGGATTGTGGTTGTCTTGACGGGAGTTCGAATCAAGATATTGGGCAAAGAAAAGAGTGAGAGAGATTTCCTTATCTCAAACTTTCCTTATCCTACCATAACAAGTGAGAAACTACTCACTTATTATAAAAGAAAAAGAAAATAAAACAAACAAAGAAGATATAAAGAAATAAGAAAGAAAATATACAACTAGCTATTTGGGATCTCACCTAGGCAAGGATCACACTTAAGTATCATGGTTGCAAAAAGAAAATAGAAGAAGAAAACAAGCAAACAAACAAAACAATAACTACTTAACATAGAGAATTACAAGCAACATTTATAAAAATTAACTTACAAAACATGCATATGAAAAGAACATTTCTTTATTCATCATTTACTCAGAAGCTCACTACAATGTTAATGGAGGAATAGATGAGGAGGAAGAAGAAATACAAACCTAACTATCCAAAATTCTAACAAAGAATAAGCATCCTCACTTGGCTTGAAACTGGGCTATTTATAGGCAGATAGATAAAACCCTAGGAGAAAATTCTAAACCCTAACACAATTACAAAACTACCCTAAAAATATCTTCTGACTCTGAGTCGACTCGGTCGCGGAACTGCCGCGTAAATGCCACATCGGCCGCGGTTCCGCGGCTCTTTGGATGAATTTGTGTCTCGTTTTTTCTGGGTATTTTCATGTTTCTTTCTTGCTCTGATTAGTACACTTGGTTTTCCAATAATCATTCCATTTTTCTCCCAAATTCTCAACAATCCAAAAAGATGAAAGAATGTGGACTTTTTGCCTTGGTTTTCTTGAGCTCCGCGTTATCAACTTGATTCTTGTGCTGTCTTTCTTGTGCTTTGTGCATGAATGACCCTTGATTGAGTTTTGTCCCTCGAACTGGTAGGCGACACCTGATGGATGGTCAGCGGAAACCCGTGTTGTTGGCAGTTGTCCAGAATTTGTCATGACTGCTCATGATTTTCATTGTTTTGAACTGAGAACCTGTAACATGCAATTATGTAGCAAACACGGATCAAAGGTACCTAGCTATATGCAATGCGATCAAGAATGGGTAGTATAAAAGTGCAAAATTCTGATATGAACACTCCCCACCGTAGAAGCATATAATGTTCTCACCATCTTGTTCTTCTGCTCTTGAGTTGTTGAGCACAACTCTTTCATGAGTTTGAAATGCTTCGCTAAATGCGTACTCAACGGTTTTAACTTGTCCATGTTGAACCGCTTCGAAACCTTCTTAATGTTGTCTCTTTGAGACAACCATAGTTTCCGTTTCTTTTTATCTCGAACTATATTCATACCCAAGATTTTCTTGGCCGCTCCCAAACCCTTCATAGAGAATTTCTCAGCCATCAACTTTCTTAAACTTTGAATTTTCTAGAAATTTGGACCCGCTGCCAACATGTCATCCACGTACAGTGATAGAATAATGTAGTCTCTGTCCTCAAAAGTTTGAACATACACGCAGTGATCTGATTCACAGTGCTCAAATCATGTCTCTATTATAAACTAATCGAACTTGATATACCACTGCGTAGGAGCTTACTTGAGGCCATACGAGGTCTTCCGCAGCGAACATACCATATTCTCTTTCCCCTTCAGCTCGTATCTCGGTGGCTACATCATATAAATCTTCTGCTCCAAATCTCCATGAAGGAATGTAGTCTTCACATCAAGATGCTCTAAGTGCAAATTCTCCACTGCCACAATACTAAGGATCACTCGAATAGATGCCATCTTCACCACAGAGTAAAAAATCTCTTGATAATCAATTCCTTACTTTTGCGCATAACCCTTTACTACAAAGCGATCCTTATACGGCTTCACACCCTCAGTATCATCTTTAATCATGTACACCTATCTATTAAACAACACTTTTCGACTCTTGGGTAGCTTCACATGATCACACGTACGGTTCTTTTTCAAAGAATCCATCTTATCGTCTATAGCTTACTCCCACTGTTTGCTAGCACCATCGCTCGTTTCTTTTTCAAGAGATTCGGGCTCTTCTGCATCTGTGTACAAAATGAAATCGGTCATAATTATTTTATGTATCCTTCTTTCACTAGTAGATCTCCTCAGAACTAGTACATCTGGTTGTTGAACATGGTCACCATCCTATTCTTGAACCTGATCCTGCACTGCAGTATCCTCCATGTTTTGATCTCCACATGTAGGTACCTGATTACTCTCTTGTGTTCCTGCTAGCATGAAGAACTCACGTATTCCACCTTCCTTGGCTTGCTTTTCTTTTTTATACAAGTGCTGCTCATCAAAGATAACGTTCCGACTTTGTATAACCTTCTTTCTTGTGTAATCCCACAGCCGATATCCGAACCCATCTCCAGCATATCTGATGAAAGCACACTTCCTAGACTTTGAATCAAGCACACTCATTTCTTCCTTATCAACCAAAGAATACGCAACACAGCCAAACACTTTTAAGTGCGAATAATCAACCGGTTTATCTGACCAATTTTCTTCCGGAATGCTTTCATAAAGCACACTTGCCGGGCTTCTGTTTATCAAGTACACAACAGTATCAACTGCCGCTGCCCATAGGAACTTAGGCACATCCGCATCTAAGGTCATGCTCCACACTCATTCTAGGATCATCATGTTCATCCTTTCAGCAATCCTATTTTGTTGTGGCTTCCCTGGTACCGTAATCTACCAACGAATATTCTTCTGCGAGAAAAACCTCTCGAACTCCTGTGTATAATAATTCCCTCCATTATCAGACTTAAGGTATTTAACCTTCAGTCCCGTTTGGTTCTCCACCTGCGCAATCCAGTGTTTGAAGATACTAAACATATCGGATTGCTTCTTCATCGCATACTGTCACGACCCAAATAAGGAACGCGACCAGCACTTAAATCACGTGACGTCTAAAGGCGTAACGCAATTTAAGTAAGCCGAAGCCCAGAATCTAAACCATTTAAAAAGAATTTAGGAGGTAAAGTTGTTAGAAAAATGTTACCTTAAACGTAAAGGAGTTTGGATTGAAAATGTTTTGAAAAAGAGTTATCGTTAAAATTTTCGACAGCACCTCCTTTGAAAATTTTGATAAAACCAATACATACACAATATATATATATATATATATATATATATATATATATACACATACATACATACATACATACATCCCCATTCTACGCCCACTTAGCGAAAACACAATCACGCAGTTAAATATACGACGCCTCTGGCAAAGAATAAAGCAAAGAAAGAAAAGAAAGCAATACTAAAATCATAACTACAACAAGTCATCTCGCACGAGCATGACATCCAGAGTCAATATAATACAAATCTCTCAGTCTCGTCTCTAAGTCAAATATACATATGATAGATAGATTTCTACTAGATACAAAATATATGTACAAGGAGAGCAAGTACAAGGTAACCTTGCAACCCACCTCAGCAAAAGGAAGCAAGTCGAAAGATATATACGCAGGTGTCACCGCTAAGTATCCAATTGGTCGGCCCTGCAAGAAGCTAAGACTCAGCAGGGATGAGTTTCCAATTCAGTGAATAAAACTAACATCATAAAGTGGAAATTTCATGCATAAACGAAATAGTGACTAAATCTATGCACACTATAATCATAATGTATAATAGCATGCGTATGATACATGTGAAACACGAGCATATCACGACAGTGTCCGTATAAAAGAAAAATGGAAATCTCATCAAAATATCCCAATATTTCGAGCATATCCATAAAACCATCATCATATCCGGCGTCAAATATCGACACAAAACCTTCAAATATCGCAAGCATCGTTTCTCCGAACGGTCCTGACTTCCAACAACACTGATCGGTATACTCCAGATATCTGTCGTGTTTCCTAATCTATCTCCAATATCGAGTGTCCTCGCTAGAATCCACACCTCATATGCGGCTTTCCTGCACCTCGGCCTCGACTGGGTCCACCATGTATCCGACTGTATGCTTCCCCACTCAGTCACGATAACATAGAAATCTGAAACCGTATATCTCCACAACTCGGTTCAGAATAAAAATCAAATCAAAAAAATATCAAACTCAGGGTGGATGCATCATCATATATCATGAGAAACCATGAAATTGGGAAACACAATCAAGTCTTATAAAATGTATCATGAAGTATCTTAAATCCCGTAGCAACAGGAATCTCATAAAACAACATCGCAGAAAAAGACGTAGTACCAATGGAAATAAGGTACAATGTACAGAATAATATATGATGCTGAGTGATAAACGGTAGTCTACAATACTAGTAGGGTACAATGTGATGCAAGTGACATGGCAAGTTCTATAAGTGTATGTGGCACCGATAAGGTGTAGGTGTAATATGTGGGTATGCGCAAGTGCAACATGAATTCATCGATAATGGTGTGAGTGTCCTAGCAAGCATTAGGAAACAGTGTTACGATGGATAAATGCAAGCAATGCAAATCTAAGTATATGTATATGAATGAAATGAATCGAAATAGTTTATCGAAAGATTTAGGTTTCGGGCACTATATGCCATCCATACAATGTCCCTGATAAATGTTTAGTCTACTCACCCTAATGGGTCTCGATCTACTCGAATCTAATCATTGCCTTCCCCTTTCTCGCTGCCTCTGAAGTCTCCGCACCCGATCCTAACATCGAATAAAAACTTTCGTACGTGAGAGGCTAGATTATCGATTCGACGTATATACATTTATAAAGCGAACCAAACTCATGTATGTTAACACGTGCAACCGTCGTGTGCTATACGTATGCAAAACCACGTAGGACTACCTTGAATTGCCGTTAATTAACGAAAATACCAAATCGAGAGTCGAGATATCTGTATTGTATGCTAATCTATCATGAAAAGTGGAGTAAAGCGCTCCCAGATTTTTATATAGATGATCTGGGAAAAAACAATGTATACCAAAAATCTAGTTTGAAACAAACAGAGCCCTCAACAAAAATCCAAACCCTAATTCAACAAAAAGACCGACAGGGGCGGCTATATAGGGATTTCTGGCTGTCAAAGCTTCATGAAATGTTCTCGGATTTCGAGGATGGTATCTAGGTTCATTAACAAGCTTCCAGTAATTTTTTTTTTGTGAAACCTCGTTTTATACCAGATTTCATTTGAACCCTAAAAACCCAGTGAAATCCTAATCTTTCATTTTAAACAAGTTTAAAACTTAATAAAGATTGGATATTACCTTAACTTGGATGAGAAAGGAAGTTTTCCATGCTTTTAGGAGGCCACTAGGTTGCTTTTGAGTCGCTAAAATTGAAATATTAAAAGAGGGGCTTGGTTTTGTGTAGATAGATTAAGATTTTGCTTAGGAATTTCTTGATGTATTAGGGTGTGTAGTGAGGAGGTTTTATATTAGGGTGAATAAGAAGAAAAGGAGGAGGAGGGAGATGAGAATGACGAGAAGAAATGGCTAAGATCTTAGCCATTTACCCCCTCTCTTCACAACCATTCCTATTTTTTCTCTCTCCATGCTTGAGCTATACTTCATTGTCCCTCATGCCAAGATATTTTTCAAATAAAAACTAATTAATTTAGCTAAATGGTTAAGAAATTTAACCTAGAGTTTATTGTCATGGCAACTTAATTGGTGTTTAGCTTTAACTAACATTTTACTAGTTCTAGGTTAATAAGTATATAAGTGCGCGCGTGTGTGTATTATATATAGAAAATTTAAAAACCTTAATTTGTGACAATCATTTACTTAATAGCACTTGTTATATCCCTAACTAAATTATAATTAACCCTAATAAATTTTCAAGATGTTACACATACACCCATGTCTTCCGGGTTGCATCGTCGATGAACATCATGAACTACCGATTATCTCCATAAGACTCCACCGAGGCTGGACCCCAAACGTCCGTATGCACCATCTCCAGCTTCTTGGTCTTCTTTACTACACCTTCAATCTGAAATTTGAGCGTGTTTTTCTTCCCGCAAATATAACTCTCGAACAGCTCCAACTCCACATTTTTCATCCTTGAAAAAAGTACCTTTCCTTGAAGAATTTTAATTTTCTTCTCGCTAAGATGCCCCAATAGCCTATGCCACAACGAAGTCTCCAAATTTAACTCTAAACCCATTACCAATGCAACCGAACCTCCGCTACTCTCACTGAAGGGATACAACGAATCGCTCAACTTACTCCTAGAAACCACCAATAACCGTTTGGTAATCTTCCACTACGAATTCCCAAATATTGTAATAAAACCTTTGTTGTTAAGCTGAATAGTTGAAATTAGGCTCTTCTTCAAATATGAAATATGACGAGTATTCTTCAATTTAATTTGACCACCTCCTGATGGTTATAACATGTTTGTTCCCTTTCTAACTATCTTACATGACTAACCATTCCCTACCGTCACATGTCTAAGACCCCCTGAACATACTCACTGAAATGATGCAGATCTGAAGTGCAATGGAAGGATGCTCTTGAACCTAGGAACCAAGTATCCTACTTTGTTCTCATGCTCACCGATAGATAAAGATCTTGTTCCCCTTGTTCTTATGTTGACACTACATTATCTTCTTTTCCATATGCCTTCTCATCCGAGATTTTCTTCAAAAGTCTACATTAGTATTTCCTGTGATTCTTCTTTCCACAGTTCTAACAGTCACCTTGGATGTTCGCCTTCAATTTTCCTCGACTCTAAGACTTGCCCTTCTTGTCCTTTCCCTTTTTCCATCGTTCTATCACGATTCTTCACCGAAAGAGCAGAAGTTCCCGAAATCTTACTCATGAACTTTCTCCGCATCTCATCGTTTAATATGAAACTTACCGCATCATCAAACGCGAGAGTCTTCGTGAACGAGTTGCCAACCGCTATTACTAGGTTCTCCCAACTCTCCGGCAATGAACAGAGGAATAGAAGTGTTCGAATCTCATTTTCAAAGGTGATTGAAACCGACTCAAGTTGGCTCATCACGCTGTTGAACTCATTTAGATACTCTATCACCGAACCGTTTTTAGCCATCTTCATATTAGAAATCATTTTCATCAAAAATATTTTGTTTGATGTTGAAGTCTTTTCATACAACTTTGTTAACGTCATCATTAGAGTCTTGGTTGTTTTCTCTTTCAAAATGTTAAAGGCCACCTGCAGAGTTGATGACAACCAGATTTTCGCCAGGGCTTTCCTATCTAAAAGGTTCCGCGTCTTATCGGCCATCTTCTCGGGCTTCTCTCCAAGCAATGAAAGATAAAGGTCCTTTTGATACAGGTATTCCTCCATTTGCATGCGTCACCAATCAAAATTATGACCATTGAATATTTCGATCTTTATCTTATCCTCTATCATCTTTCGTCTATATCGCAAAAAACTCAACTTCTCCCTAGATCTGAACCAAAGAGTTCAAAACGATGATCTAAGAAAATGCGGAAGAGGACGTAGTTGTCGTTACCCACCGTTGACTTAGATCGTCGATTTGAAGAACTCTAGGTTTGTTAATGTAACGATCATGTTTTTACTATAATGTTTCTTAATAAAAAAAATATACGTGTTTCGGAATGATACGTTTTATAAAAAGAAAAAGTTTTGAAAGATTTTTAAAAGTTTTAGTTTGATCTCTTTAACATAAAGATTTTTTTCGTTTTGAAAGGAAAGTTTTGGGAACTCACTCAATGAAAATAGGAGATCCATCAGACCTTATTCTATTCCTAGAAATTCATTTAGAGAATCTAGATCTTTCATAGTAGAAACTCCTTCTACTCAAGAAGATCCTTCAATAAGGATTCACAATCAAACACCTATTCCTGACATTTCAAATAAACTCAATTTTTCCCCTAATAATTCTCCTAATTCCAGTCAGATGCATGGAGAATTCCACGGTATTAATGTTATCACTAAAGTTGGTGTTAAGATTGATATCGAAGAACTTGAAAAAGATTTCAAAGAAGAATCAGAATACTACACATGGTATTCTAAGCTAGATGCTTACTGTCATACGTGCGGTATTGCACGGATCGTGATCGGACGGATTTTACTAGCCGGCTATGGCTTAAGCCGGATCCTAGTATTAGATAGTGTAGATTTTGTCTCTTTGCATTTGTGTTCAGTGGAAATACAAATGCGGGCATGTATATGCAGTAGCGGGGTTTTCTTGTAATTTATTACGGGATCGGTTTTCTGGAGTTGCCAGTTTGCATTCCGTTCCGGCCGGTTTTCTTTTATTCCTTCACGGCCGTACTTTCCGTAGGAGGGTGTTATTTGCAGTTTGCAAATAACATTTTGTGGAGGAGTTTCTTGCATATTTGTGGCCTCTTCATCATGAGATGCTTTTTACTGGTATTCACAATGCTTAACAGATAATAAGGTAAAGTGCGTAAATAAATCATACAAGCAGATACACTTATCAAGCCTACTGTGTCATGGCAATACTAATGATGTGTAGTGTAACATACGCGTCTGTGCTCATGCCGCATGACAATCATTAGTATTTGTGCAAGTGTTTAAAGGTGTAATAGCTTACTCATGTCAACATCTATATACGTATTACGAAGTATAACAGTTCTACAGTGACATCGCGGTACCAATGAGATGTGGTGTAATATACATGTACGTGCTTGTACAACATAGTACTCATTGGTATTTGTGCAATGTTCTATCAGAGTGTTAGTATTACAGAAACGTGTACTATCGATAAATAAAATGCGAACATGTAAAGTAAATCTAAGCATAACTAATAACTGTACTTATCTGCTATGAGCTATATCATTATATCTCAAATAATTGTGGCAAGGGCAAAAAACCTTATAGCAAATAAACTCGTATACTCTGGCAACTAAATTAGCTCTGAGCAAACACTTGAGTCACAAGTAACCTTGATACCTGGTAAGATGGTATAAATATGAGTTATAAAAGAAATCTCAGCTTGTGATCGACAATCAGGTAGGTTACAACAATGTGTTGCGATTTAAAACATTACTTTAATTGCTCCTACATAGTGGGCAAGCCAACAACAAGGTTCTCAAATTTCAACTACTGAGATTTAGAACTGTGTTAGATGGATAATTTCTATATTGGATAGCAGATATCATACAATATATCGGGGGAACAAAGCATTATCGGACGTTCATATCATGGATTTCTATACAGTTGTCCACACATATTTATGCACATATATTATTTACACATGAGATCCAAGATAAAGTCCCACAATGTCATCTATCATTGGTTAAACTTAATTATAACAATAAAAGAACCATTAAGATAAGATAAGCTAAATTTCTCCAACATACCTGAAAGTTCACATAATTTTTCTTTTTTATAGTTTATTTTTTGTCCAAAATGATTCAAAATTTCTTCTGTTTTCAATGCGCATGTCTCCTTCTGAAAGAATATTCCAAAGAGCATTCCAAGGGAGTAAAATTGTCTCTTCCGATGATTATACCTATGGTATGTAATGTGACATCAAAAATTAGTCCAAAATACAATTCGAATTCTCCATAAATTTCTTCTGTTTTTAATGCTTGTGTTCGCTTCTGATATAAGAATCAGATTCCTCATTAGAATCTAATTCCTCTGACAACTCTGAAGTTCAATCCTCTGAAAACTCTGTAGTTCAACAAATCAATAAAGTTGAAAACGATATCTTACAAATTAATTCTGATCAAAATATTAATAAAATTGAAAGAGGAAAGAAACCAAATTTCAATAGACCTCATAAAAATTGGAACAGTAGTAGGAATAAAGACTACTATCCACGACCTACTCCTCCTGACATTATGTATGAAGAAAGAGCAAAATTTCATACGAAGGATTATGATGGAAATTCCATTTATGAATGGAATATTGATGGAAAAAGTGAGTATGAAATACTCAACACATTACAAGAAATGGGTATGGCCAAATTGGTATACAAAATGAAAAGATGTTCTGAACAAGATATTGCGAGTTTATTCATAACTGGTTTTACTGGACAGTTAAAGTATTGGTGGGACAATGCTTTAACCTTGCAAGACAAAACAGCAATTCTTGAGCATACTATAGACGTAGAAAATGCCCAAGGAGAAATTACCACCCAAAACGATTCAAGTGATTTCCTTATAGTTACCATAGCTATGCACTTTGTAGGAAATCCTCAGGAAGAATTAGCTTCTTCAAAGATATTCCTTACTAACATTAGGTGTCCAACACTTAGTGACTTCAGATGGTACAAAGACATGTTTTTGACTCATGTTCTTAAACGAACAGACAGTACTGCACCATTCTGGAAAGAAAAATTCATTACTGGTTTACCAACTCTGTTTTCCCAAAGAATTATGACTAATTTACAAAAGGAAATGGGAACAGAACAAATTGATTTCTCTTCAATGACCTTCGGTCAACTTTTTGCTTTTGTCAAAAAAGAAGCCCTTGCAGCTTGTCAAGAGCTTAAATTCCAAGCTAAATATGGCAGTAAGAGAAAAGAAATGGGATCTTTCTGTCAAGCTTTTGGAATTACTGGAATCAGTGCTCCTTCCACTGAAAGAAAGAAAAAATTCCTTCAAAAATCTTTTTCACAAAAAAGATATTCAAAGAAAAAGAAATATAAAGATGATTCCGTTTCCCCAAAGAAATTCAGGAGATTTAATAGAAAAAAGAACTCAAGTGATTTCAAGTGCTTTAAATGTGGCAAGAAAGGTCATATTGCTAGCAAATGTCGAAGCAAAGGAAAGATTAATGAAATCATTGATGGAATTTCTGATATTGAAGAAAATATCAGAAACAAGTTAAAAAACAGACTGCAAATCTATTCTGAAATCAATCATATTACTGACGGTGATAATGGCAATTATGATTCCTCTAGTGAAAGTCAGGATGACTGTCACTGTAAACAGATTAATATGATTAAGTCTTCTACTGATAATAAGAAGATAAATTCTGATACAAAAGAATTCATTTTTGATATGATTCAACAATTACCTGATCCTATCAAACAAAAGGAACTTTTTGAAAGATTAAAATCTTTAATCCTGCAAGAAGATGAGAAGTTTAATATCATTCAACCTTTCAGTATATCAAAAGTTTTTGAAAAATATCCTATGAATCAAACCTCTGGTATTAAGTCCATCTCTACCAGAGAATTGCAAACGGAGATTCATATTCTAAAGGAAGAAGTCAAGTCTTTAAGACAAACTACTAACAATATAGAGATGAAGAATCTCTCTTTAGAAGCTCATATTGCAATTATTCAATCTAGACTTTCCAAAGGAAAAGAGACTTATCTAGAAGAAGAAGAAATAGAAGAAGAAACACTTATTCTTCCACAAGAAATAAATATTACCCCTACTCAACCTTCAGCTTCTCAATTCATTTCTACAATTGAGAAATTCCAATTTCAAAAATGGTTAGTTCATCTAACTATTTCTATAGGAAACTTCAAACAGACTTTTGTTGCAATGTTAGACAGTGGTGCAGATCAAAGCTGCATCAGAGATGGTCTAATACCAACAAAATACTATAATTTTACTAATGAAGTCCTTATAGCAGCCAACAACTCTCCTCTTCGAATCAAAGGAAAATTGACAAAAACCGAAATATGTAATCAAAATTACTGCTTTAAACATCAGTTTATTGTAGTGGAAAATCTCAACACTGATATTATCCTAGGCACTCCATTCCTTACTCAAATCTACCCTTTTGTTGTTGATAACAAAGGTATCAGCACTAACATTATGGGTAATACTATACATTTCAGATTCCTGATTCCTGTTCGACAAAAGGAGTTAAATGCTTTGCAAAATAACTCCATTTATCAACATATCAACCTTATTCAAAGGAAGCAGAATAAGATAAATTTTCTTAAAGAAGATTTGTCTTATGCTCAAATTGATGAACACTTACAATTACCCAGCACAAAACAAGAAATTCAACAGTTAGAAGATCTATTCAAAAGAGAAGTCTGTGCTGATCTTCCTAATGCTTTTTGGGAAAGAAGCAAGCACATCGTTGAATTACCATATGAAAAGGAATTTTCAGAAAGAAATATTCCTACAAAGGCAAGACCCATTCAAATGAATCATGATCTATTAGAAGTTTGTAAAAAAGAAATTCAAACTCTTTTAGATAAAGAGCTGATACGGCCATCCAAATCACCTTGGAGCTGTGCAGCATTTTATGTCATGAATCAAGCAGAAAAGGAACGTGGTGTCCCTAGGCTTGTTATTAATTATAAACCTCTCAGCAAGGTTCTTCAATGGATTCGTTACCCTATTCCAAATAAAAGAGATTTATTAAAACGTTTAAGTATTGCAAAAATCTTTTCAATGTTTGACATGAAATCTGGCTTTTGGCAAATTCAAGTTGCTGAAAAAGACAGGTACAAAACCGCCTTTACCGTACCCTTTGGCCATTACGAATGGAATGTAATGCCTTTTGGACTCAAAAACGCCCCTTCAGAATTCCAAAGGATAATGAATGATAGGATAATGAATGATATTCTGAATCCATATTCAAAGTTTATGATTGTTGAGACTGATGATTTAAAAGGTACTGACAATTCATTACCAGACTTTTTCTCACAGGAAAAAATGGGTGATCCCAATTCAAAAGTTCGCACTTCAAAGGATTATGAGATGAAAAAATTGACAACAGCAACTTCATCAGCGAACAAATTCCATATTCTCCAAGATTTCCCTGCTCTGACTTACTCATCAGTAGTAGAAAACAAGAAACCTCAAAATTCAACTCCACAAGTTCAAACTCCTCCAAAAGATCAAGACAGCCGATATTTCACAAAATCTGGTGTTCAACACATCTGCTTGACCACCTTCAAAGAACCTCCCCACTACAACACACTTCAAATCTACACTCATCAATTATTCCCGCCAAACTCCTATTGGCTGGATGATCCCCTCAAAACTCAACAATTCTATGAGTTGATCTTAGTTGACTCTGGGTCAGCTGAAATCACTCATACTCCTGATAGAAAAACTCCTTCACTGATTTCTTATTCAAAATGCGTCATAAAGAAGGTTATTCTACCAAATGAATGGTCCAGCATCTGGACTACAAAAGAATTCTCAATTACTTACGTTCCCGAAGGTTATACTTACCAAGACTATCAAATGGCTTGGTTTCGAACCTTATTCTATAGGCCATTCAATCATTCATGGTTCCTTACCTTCCACTCAAATTGTGCTGACAATATTCCTATCTGGTTCTATGAATGGTGGCTACGTTTTGGCCCCGTTCCAGACATACTTCCACCTGTTGTTCTAAAGGCCTTCCAAACTTGGGTCCAAAGAACGGGAGGTGAACATTTCAAAAAGGCTCTCCTATTCCACAAATCCTTCAAAGTCCCATGGATATTTTGTTGGACATTTACATTATTCAAACACTACAACAGTGACTACCCTCTCAGTCTGGGTAGAGAATTCAAAGTCAAATGGTGGACCCGTTACACTCAAGATTACTGCAATGAGAAGGCAGTGGTGCATTACATTCAAACGGGAAAGAAACTTCAACAAGAAATTCAGAAAATTCCAAAAGAACCAGCAAAACCTGAACCAAAAACTCCTGCAAAAGAAGTAAGGACTCAAAAGAAGGCAAAGGCAGTCATAGATTTCAACTCCTCAGATTCAGAGAATGATGATATGAAGATTTTTCTGGAGTTCCAAAAATTCAAAAAAATGCATAAACAAATGAGAAGCTCAAAATCAAACTCCAAGCATTCCTCAGAAGGATCCTCTACTGATCGTATGGGAGGGCCTTGTGCTCAAGACCCTTTTGATTTGTAAAAAAAATAAAAAAATAAAAATGTATATGTATATTATCTTATCTTCCTAGTGTTCTCTTCTCTGTAGTGAATGGTGACTACAGCTAGTCCGGAGCAAACGGCTACCGGTAAAGACTTATCAAATCCGTTTTAAAAAGGTTTGCTCCTAACCCAAAGGAGTATGGCTCTCAAACAGCCAATTTACTGGAGAAGTAATTCTCCACAACAACGTCATATGTAGAACGGTTCAAATCTACATGCTAGCCCAATCTCAAACGGTGGTTGGTAAAGGCATATTAAATCCGTTAATGGCTGCGGATTTGCCCAAAATTCGATTACTAAAGATTCCTCTCAAAACAAGGACAGCTCAAAAGAAGACAAAAGATGTCTGCTCAAAGATGCCAGCTAAAAAGAAGACAAAGAACAAAAGATGCCTACTCAAAGATGACAGCTCAAAAGAAAGATTCCTCTCAAAAGCAAGGACAGCTCAAAAGAAAAAGTAAAAGACAAATGTCTACTCAAAGATGCCAGCTCAAAAGAAAAGATGCCCGCTAGAAGACGCCAGCTCAAAAGGAAAAGGACTCAAAAGTCAAAAAATGCTTTTATAAAAGAAGAAAGGACAACACAACCACTCAAATAATTGAAGACAACTAGCCACTCAGCTTTTCAAAAAGCAAGACAAGACATCCACTCAAAAGATTCATGCCAATCCAACTCAAAGAGCATTCAAGTCTATATAAACAAGAGCTCATTCATGTAACTAGGCAGAGGTTTTTGGAGAGGTTTTAAAGAGAGAGTTCAGACTTTGTAAACTTTACTCTTTACTTCTGTATCCAAACTCTCAATTCAAATAAAGATCAAAGCTAGTTCTCATTCCATCTTCTTGTTTACCTTGTTTTATGATCCTGAACGCCCTTATGGTATCATAAGGGGGACAGGATCATAAAACAAGGTAAACAAGAAGATGGAATGAGAACTAGCTTTGATCTTTATTTGAATTGAGAGTTTGGATACAGAAGTAAAGAGTAAAGTTTACAAAGTCTGAACTCTCTCTTTAAAACCTCTCCAAAAACCTCTGCCTTGTTACATGAATGAGCTCTTGTTTAAATAGACTTGAATGCTCTTTGAGTTTGATTTGCACGAATCTTTTGAGTGGATGTCTTGTCTTGCTTTTTGAAAAGCTGAGTGGCTAGTTGTCTTCAATTATTTGAGTGGTTGTGTTGTCCTTTCTCCTTTTGTAAAAGCATCTTTTGAATTTTGAGTCCTTTTTCTTTTTGAGCTGGCGTCTTCTACCGGGCATCTTTTCTTTTGAGCTGGCATCTTTGAGTAGACATTTGTCTTTTACTTTTTCTTTTGAGCTGGCATCTTTTGAGTAGACATCTTTCGTCTTCTTTTGAGCTGGCATCTTTGAGTAGGAATCTTTACTTTTGAGCTGGCATCTTTTGAGTAGACATCTTTTGTCTTCTTTTGAACTGGCATCTTTTGAGTAGACATCTTTTGTCTTCTTGCTTTTGAGAGGAATCTTTAGTAATCGAATTTTGGCAAATCCGCAGCCATTAATGGATTTAATATGCCTTTACCAACCACCGTTTGAGATTGGGCTAGCATGTAGATTTGAACCGTTCTACATATGACGTTGTTGTGGAGAATTACTTCTCCAGTAAATTGGCTGTTTGAGAGCCATACTCCTTTGGGTTAGGAGCAAACCTTTTTAAAACGGATTTGATAAGTCTTTACCGGTAGCCGTTTGCTCCGGACTAGCTGTAGTCACCATTCACTACAGAGAAGAGAACACTAAAAAGATAAGATAATATAACATATACACACACTTTTTCTTTTTTTTTTTAATTTTTTATTTACATTTCAAAAGGGTCTTGAGCACAAGGCCCTCCCATAGGATCAGTGGAGGATCCTTCTGAGGAATGCTTGGAGTTTGATTTTGAGCTTCTCATTTGTTTCTGCATTTTTTTGAATTTTTGGAACTCCAGAAAAATCTTCATATCATCATTCTCTGAATCTGAGGAGTTGAAATCTATGACTGCTTTTGCCTTCTTTTGAGTCTTTATTTCTTTTGCAGGAGTTTTTGGTTCAGGTTTTGCTGGTTCTTTTGGAATTTGCTGAATTTCTTGTTGAAGTTTCTTCCCTGTTTGAATGTAATGTATTACTGCCTTCTCATTGCAGTAATCTTGAGTGTAACGAGTCCACCATTTGACTTTGAATTCTCTACCCAGACTGAGAGGGTAGTCACTGTTGTAGTGTTTGAATAATGTAAATGTCCAACAAAATATCCATGGGACTTTAAAGGATTTGTGGAATAGAAGAGCCTTTTTGAAATGTTCACCTCCCGTTCTTTGGACCCAAGTTTGGAAGGCCTTTAGAACAACAGGTGGAAGTATGTCTGGAACGGGGCCAAAACGTAGCCTCCATTCATAGAACCAGATAGGAATATTGTCAGCACAATTTGAGTGGAAGGTAAGGAACCATGAATGATTGAATGGCCTATAGAATAAGGTTCGAAACCAAGCCATTTGATAGTCTTGGTATGTATAACCTTTGGGAACGTAAGTAATTGAGAATTCTTTTGTAGTCCAGATGCTGGACCATTCATTTGGTAGAATAACCTTCTTTATGACGCATTTTGAATAAGAAATCAGTGAAGGAGTTTTTCTATCAGGAGTATGAGTGATTTCAGCTGACCCAGAGTCAACTAAGATCAACTCATAGAATTGTTGAGTTTTGAGGGGATCATCCAGCCAATAGGAGTTTGGCGGGAATAATTGATGAGTGTAGATTTGAAGTGTGTTGTAGTGGGGAGGTTCTTTGAAGGTGGTCAAGCAGATGTGTTGAACACCAGATTTTGTAAAATATGGGCTGTCTTGATCTTTTGGAGAAGTTTGAACTTGTGGAGTTGAATTTTGAGGTTTCTTGCATTCTACTACTGATGAGTAAGTCAGAGCAGGGAAATCTTGGAGAATATGGAATTTGTTTGTTGATGAAGTTGCTGTTGTCAATTTTTTCATCTCATAATCCTTTGAAGTGCGAACTTTTGAATTGGGATCACCCATTTTTTCCTGAAAAAAGTCTGGTAATGAATTGTCAGTACCTTTTAAATATTTATTGTAGAAATTCACAATAGCCTGACAATCAGTTCTAAGAGTGAATTCAGATTTACCAAGGATGAAAATCTTGAATTTATCAAGCGTGTAAAAACAAGCCATGATTTCAGCGTCAATTGTTGAAATTGAGGTATAGTGAGCTATTTTCTCAGCACCTTTTGAATCATCAGTCTCAACAATCATGAAAACAGGATGAGGAATATTAATGCAAGGTAAAGAATGAATAGTTCTTTGATTTATGAAATGTCCAAGAAGATGAATATTGTTTTGAAATAATTTCATTTTTGTGCCTGAAAGAACTAAGCCATTTTTCTTTATAGTATATAAGAAAGTTTTCAAATGTTTAAAATGTTGATTAATGTTTTCAGAGAAAACTAATACATCATCAATATAAACAATCATAAACTTTGAATATGGATTCAGAATGTCATTCATTATCCTTTGGAATTCTGAAGGGGCGTTTTTGAGTCCAAAAGGCATTACATTCCATTCGTAATGGCCAAAGGGTATAGTAAAGGCGGTTTTGTATCTGTCTTTTTCAGCAACTTGAATTTGCCAAAAACCAGATTTCATGTCAAACTTTGAAAAGATTTTTGCAATGCTTAAATGTTTTAATAAATCTCTTTTATTTGGAATAGGGTAACGAATCCATTGAAGAACCTTGTTGAGAGGTTTATAATTAATAACAAGCCTAGGGACACCACGTTCCTTTTCTGCTTGATTTATGACATAAAATGCTGCACAGCTCCAAGGTGATTTGGACGGCCGTATCAGCTCTTTATCTAAAAGAGTTTGAATTTCTTTTTTACAAACTTCTAATAGATCATGATTCATTTGAATGGGTCTTGCCTTTGTAGGAATATTTCTTTCTGAAAATTCCTTTTCATATGGTAATTCAACGATGTGCTTTTTTCTTTCCCAAAAGGCATTAGAAAGATCTGCACAGACTTCTCTTTTGAATAGATCTTCTAACTGTTGAATTTCTTGTTTTGTGCTGGGTAATTGTAAGTGTTCTTCAATTTGAGCATAAGACAAATCTTCTTTGAGAAAATTTATCTTATTCTGCTTCCTTTGAATAAGGTTGATATGTTGATAAATGGAGTTATTTTGCAAAGCATTTAACTCCTTTTATCGAACAGGAATCAGGAATCTGAAATGTATAGTATTACCCATAATGTTAGTGCTGATACCTTTGTTATCAACAACAAAAGGGTAGATTTGAGTAAGGAATGGAGTGCCTAGGATAATATCAGTGTTGAGATTTTCCACTACAATAAACTGATGTTTAAAGCAGTAATTTTGATTACATATTTCGGTCTTTGTCAATTTTCCTTTGATTCGAAGAGGAGAGTTGTTGGCTGCTATAAGGACTTCATTAGTAAAATTATAGTATTTTGTTGGTATTAGACCATCTCTGATGCAGTTTTGATCTGCACCACTGTCTAACATTGCAACAAAAGTCTGTTTGAAGTTTCCTATAGAAACAGTTAGATGAACTAACCATTTTTGAAATTGGAATATCTCAATTGTAGAAATGAATTGAGAAGCTGAAGGTTGAGTAGGGGTAATATTTATTTCTTGTGGAGGAATAAGTGTTTCTTCTTCTATTTCTTCTTCTTCTAGATAAGTCTCTTTTCCTTTGGAAAGTCTAGATTGAATAATTGCAATATGAGCTTCTAAAGAGAGATTCTTCATCTCTATATTGTTAGTAGTTTGTCTTAAAGACTTGACTTCTTCCTTTAGAATATGAATCTCCGTTTGCAATTCTCTGGTAGAGATGGACTTAATACCAGAGGTTTGATTCATAGGATACTTTTCAAAAACTTTTGATATACTGAAAGGTTGAATGATATTAAACTTATCATCTTCTTGCAGAATTAAAGATTTTAATCTTTCAAAAAGTTCCTTTTGTTTGATAGGATCAGGTAATTGTTGAATCATATCAAAGATGAATTGTTTTGTATCAGAATTTATCTTCTTATTATCAGTAGAAGACTTAATCATATTAATCTGTTTACAGTGACAGTCATCCTGACTTTCACTAGAGGAATCATAATTGCCATCATCATTGTCAGTAATATAATTGATCTCAGAATAGATTTGCAATCTGTCTTTTAACTTGTTTCTGATATTTTCTTCAATATCAGAAATGCCATCAATGATTTCATTTATCTTTCCTTTGCTTCGACATTTGCTAGCAATATGACCTTTCTTGCCACATTTAAAGCATTTGAAATCACTTGAATTCTTTTTTCTATTGAATCTTCTGAATTTCTTTGAGGAAAAGGAATCTTCTCGATATTCCTTTTTCTTTGAATATCTTTTTTGTGAAAAAGATTTTTGAAGGAATTTTTTCTTTCTTTCAGTGGAAGGAGCACTGATTCCAGTAATTCCAAAAGCTTGACAGAAAGATCCCATTTCTTTTCTCTTATTGCCATATTTAGCTTGGAATTTGAGTTCTTGGCAAGCTGCAAGGGCTTCTTTTTTGACAAAAGCAAAGAGTTGACCAAAGGTCATTGAAGTGAAATCAATCTGTTCTGTTCCCATTTCCTTTTGTAAATTAATCATAATTCTTTGGGAAAACAGAGTTGGTAAACCAGTAATGAATTTTTCTTTCCAGAATGGTGCAGTACTATCTGTTCGTTTAAGAACATGAGTCAAAAACATGTCTTTGTACCACCTGAAGTCACTAAGTGTTGGACACCTAATGTTAGTAAGGAATATCTTTGAAGAAGCTAATTCTTCTTGAGGATTTCCTACAAAGTGCATAGCTATGGTAACTATAAGGAAATCACTTGAATCGTTTTGGGTGGTAATTTCTCCTTGGGCATTTTCTACGTCTATAGTATGCTCAAGAATTGCTGTTTTGTCTTGCAAGGTTAAAACATTGTCCCACCAATACTTTAACTGTCCAGTAAAACCAGTTATGAATAAACTCGCAATATCTTGTTCAGAACATCTTTTCATTTTGTATGCCAATTTGGCCATACCCATTTCTTGTAATGTGTTGAGTATTTCATACTCACTTTTTCCATCAATATTCCATTCATAAATGGAATTTCCATCATAATCCTTCGTATGAAATTTTGCTCTTTCTTCATACATAATGTCAGGAGGAGTAGGTCGTGGATAGTAGTCTTTAGTCCTACTACTGTTCCAATTTTTATGAGGTCTATTGAAATTTGGTTTTTTTCCTCTTTCAATTTTATTAATATCTTGATCAGAATTAATTTGTAAGATATCGTTTTCAACTTTATTGATTTGTTGAACTACAGAGTTTTCAGAGGATTGAACTTCAGAGTTGTCAGAGGAATTAGATTCTAATGAGGAATCTGATTCTTCATTTTCTTCTATAGTGTCAATATTGTTGATTTTTGAAGGACCAGGAAGGTTCTTATTAATTGAATCAAGTGTTTGATTTAATTTAGATAATAATGATTCGTTTTCAAACGTGAGCTTATTTTCTAAGGCTCTAGGAATACTTCTTGGTTGAAAATGTGGTAAAGAAGTACTGTGAGGGAATGTTGAACTTGTTGGTTTTGAAATAGCCTTGATGTCAGTAGATAAGGAATCTATCTGTGTTGAAATCGTGTGTAAAACTTGATTGGAATAGTTATTCTGGTGATATAATTTCTTAATATCATCCAAATTAACTTGATCATTTCCTCTAGGATCAATACTTTCACGACCCTTTTTGAAAGGTGTAGCTATGACTTCTCCTTCTTTGGAATGGAGTTTCAACGTCTGTAAGGGAGGAGTGATTGCAGTAATAGTAGTACCATCTTGAAGTTGCCATTTCTTGTACAAACTTGTTTGTACATTAATAGCAGATTTTTTGAATGGTTCAGAAATTTCATTTTTTGTAAAATAAAATTCTAACCATTTTTCAAAATGAAAGGGAGCATGATACTTTTGAATATCTTTTATCCATTGAAGTTGAATCTTAGCTTGACAGTAAGCATCTAGCTTAGAATACCATTCGTAGTATTCTGATTCTTCTTTGAAATCCTTTTCAAGTTCTTCGATATCAATTTTAACACCAAGTTTAGTGATAACATTAATACCGTGGAATTCTCCATGCATCTGACTGGAATTAGGAGAATTATTAGGAGAAAAATTGAGTTCATTTGAAATGTCAGGAATAGGTGTTTGATTGTGAACCCTTATTGAAGGATCTTCTTGAGTATAAGGAGTTTCTACTATGAAAGATCTAGATTCTCTAAATGAATTTCTAGGAATAGAGTAGGGTCTGAAGGATGTCCTATTTTCATTGAGTGAGTTGAAACGAACCAGGACTGTACCATCTTGTTCTTCAACTATCTCTTGAATTTCTGTTCTCTCGAGATTTCTTGGTCTCTGAGTAACATCTATTTGAAAGGCTTCTGGAATGGTAATTTCATTCCATTTCAGGCGTTTAGGAACAAAGGTCTTTGAATAGTCAGCATCAATTTGTAATAGTATTGTCTCATCAGTAAAGTTATTAATTAATTTGCATTTGGGATTAATAGCAGAACTCATTAATCGAAAGTAAATGCGATAAATGATTACAAATTGTTCTGCAAGTTTTTCAAATTCATCTCCTTGCAGATGAACATCAAGAATTAAGGAATTCATAATTAAAGGATCAGTTATTGAAACAGGAAAATTAGGAATGCAATTAAAATAAATAGGACCATTACAAATATTAGTTTGAATCATACTTAAAATTGACGATTTGTATCTTCGCAAACGTTTATCACGTAAAGCCATGTAAACAGGAATGTCTATGCCAATATGAGCAAGTGGTCTGACTGCTACTTGAATCATACCAAAATGAATATAACGAAATCCTTTTTCTAAATATTTTTGTAAAGAAATATGAGATAAAAGAGGAATTGATTGAAACTTGTTTTGAATGTTTAAAGTCTCTTCATGAATTTTTACGCTAAAAGCGCTTTTGAAATCAAAAGTACCAATTTTATAAATATTTTCAATATTTTCATTAGGAAGAGTCCAATTTGAAAAGTCCTCATTAATCATCTCTTCTTTGCTTTGTATTATGTGTCCTGAATTACTTCCAGAACCAGAGAAAAGTTTTCTAATAAAACCAGCCATCACTAATAGAAATTTTATGAACTAAACACAGATCATACCTTGACCGGGAACAACGGGAACACTCCACCGGGAACACCACGCTCTCTTCGGGCTTACCAACGGATTCACGAGCTTACCAACGTCTTACCAACGCTCAGGATATTCACTATGAGTAGGTCACTCGTTGCTCTCAACAAAGAGTGGAATTACTAGAACACTTGGCTCTGATACTTCCAGTAATTTTTTTTTTGTGAAACCTCGTTTTATACCAGATTTCATTTGAACCCTAAAAACCCAGTGAAATCCTAATCTTTCATTTTAAACAAGTTTAAAACTTAATAAAGATTGGATATTACCTTAACTTGGATGAGAAAGGAAGTTTTCCATGCTTTTAGGAGGCCACTAGGTTGCTTTTGAGTCGCTAAAATTGAAATATTAAAAGAGGGGCTTGGTTTTGTGTAGATAGATTAAGATTTTGCTTAGGAATTTCTTGATGTATTAGGGTGTGTAGTGAGGAGGTTTTATATTAGGGTGAATAAGAAGAAAAGGAGGAGGAGGGAGATGAGAATGACGAGAAGAAATGGCTAAGATCTTAGCCATTTACCCCCTCTCTTCACAACCATTCCTATTTTTTCTCTCTCCATGCTTGAGCTATACTTCATTGTCCCTCATGCCAAGATATTTTTCAAATAAAAACTAATTAATTTAGCTAAATGGTTAAGAAATTTAACCTAGAGTTTATTGTCATGGCAACTTAATTGGTGTTTAGCTTTAACTAACATTTTACTAGTTCTAGGTTAATAAGTATATAAGTGCGCGCGTGTGTGTATTATATATAGAAAATTTAAAAACCTTAATTTGTGACAATCATTTACTTAATAGCACTTGTTATATCCCTAACTAAATTATAATTAACCCTAATAAATTTTCAAGATGTTACACATACACCCATGTCTTCCGGGTTGCATCGTCGATGAACATCATGAACTACCGATTATCTCCATAAGACTCCACCGAGGCTGGACCCCAAACGTCCGTATGCACCATCTCCAGCTTCTTGGTCTTCTTTACTACACCTTCAATCTGAAATTTGAGCGTGTTTTTCTTCCCGCAAATATAACTCTCGAACAGCTCCAACTCCACATTTTTCATCCCTGAAAAAAGTACCTTTCCTTGAAGAATTTTAATTTTCTTCTCGCTAAGATGCCCCAATAGCCTATGCCACAACGAAGTCTCCAAATTTAACTCTAAACCCATTACCAATGCAACCGAACCTCCGCTACTCTCACTGAAGGGATACAACGAATCGCTCAACTTACTCCTAGAAACCACCAATAACCGTTTGGTAATCTTCCACTACGAATTCCCAAATATTGTAATAAAACCTTTGTTGTTAAGCTGAATAGTTGAAATTAGGCTCTTCTTCAAATATGAAATATGACGAGTATTCTTTAATTTAATTTGACCACCTCCTGATGGTTATAACATGTTTGTTCCCTTTCTAACTATCTTACATGACTAACCATTCCCTACCGTCACATGTCTAAGACCCCCTGAACATACTCACTGAAATGATGCAGATCTGAAGTGCAATGGAAGGATGCTCTTGAACCTAGGAACCAAATATCCTACTTTGTTCTCATGCTCACCGATAGATAAAGATCTTGTTCCCCTTGTTCTTATGTTGACACTACATTATCTTCTTTTCCATATGCCTTCTCATCCGAGATTTTCTTCAAAAGTCTACATTAGTATTTCCTGTGATTCTTCTTTCCACAGTTCTAACAGTCACCTTGGATGTTCGCCTTCAATTTTCCTCGACTCTAAGACTTGCCCTTCTTGTCCTTTCCCTTTTTCCATCGTTCTATCACGATTCTTCACCGAAAGAGCAGAAGTTCCCGAAATCTTACTCATGAACTTTCTCCGCATCTCATCGTTTAATATGAAACTCACCGCATCATCAAACGCGAGAGTCTTCGTGAACGAGTTGCCAACCGCTATTACTAGGTTCTCCCAACTCTCCGGCAATGAACAGAGGAATAGAAGTGTTCGAATCTCATTTTCAAAGGTGATTGAAACCGACTCAAGTTGGCTCATCACGCTGTTGAACTTATTTAGATACTCTATCACCGAACCGTTTTTAGCCATCTTCATATTAGAAATCATTTTCATCAAAAATATTTTGTTTGATGTTGAAGTCTTTTCATACAACTTTGTTAACGTCATCATTAGAGTCTTGGTTGTTTTCTCTTTCAAAATGTTAAAGGCCACCTGCAGAGTTGATGACAACCAGATTTTCGCCAGGGCTTTCCTATCCAAAAGGTTCCGCGTCTTATCGGCCATCTTCTCGGGCTTCTCTCCAAGCAATGAAAGATAAAGGTCCTTTTGATACAGGTATTCCTCCATTTGCATGCGTCACCAATCAAAATTATGACCATTGAATATTTCGATCTTTATCTTATCCTCTATCATCTTTCGTCTATATCGCAAAAAACTCAACTTCTCCCTAGATCTGAACCAAAGAGTTCAAAACGATGATCTAAGAAAATGCGGAAGAGGACGTAGTTGTCGTTACCCACCGTTGACTTAGATCGTCGATTTGAAGAACTCTAGGTTTGTTAATGTAACGATCATGTTTTTACTATAATGTTTCTTAATAAAAAAAATATACGTGTTTCGGAATGATACGTTTTATAAAAAGAAAAAGTTTTGAAAGATTTTTAAAAGTTTTAGTTTGATCTCTTTAACATAAAGATTTTTTTCGTTTTGAAAGGAAAGTTTTGGAAATAGAATTTGTCACTACTACAAATAAAGGTTGCCCCTATGGATTTATCCGTAGGGGCAAACCACTGCCCCTACGGATATAGCCGTAGGGAAAAAAAAAACCCTGTAGGTATAAACACCGTAGGTGCAAGTTGAAGCCCTGAACTTGCCCCTACGGACAAAAAATTGCCCCTGCGGAGTTCTGTGTAGGTCCCTTTTCTACTACGGAGTAGACCGTAGGGGCAAAAAAATTATTTAATTTACGGTTTTTTTAAATATATTACTTGTACCTACGGATGCATCCGTAGGGCAAAGAAATAGCCCCTATGGATACATGCGTAGGTACATATCCGTAGGGGCAAAATATCAGGATTTCTGATATTTTGCCCCTACGGATAATTCCGTAAGGACTTCTGTTTGTCCTTACGGATATATCCATATGGGCACACCAAACCCCCTGAAACTGAGATCAGGGGGAAAAATATCAGTTATTCTGATATTTGGCCCCAACGGTTTAATCCGTAGGGGCAACATATGTACCTACGGATTAATCCGTAGGTACATATTATCTGTTTTTTTAAAAAAAGGGCTGCCTGATTTTTTCTCGCCCTGTGCACAATAATATATACATCAATCAAATATAAAATTAATCATCACACAACATATATCGCAGTATTCATAATCACATCTCACGCATATATATACAAAGAAACCAAAAAACTGAATATGATATAAATATAAACCAATATCAATATCGTCCAAAATGTTTCAAAATGTAGTACAATATGTATCATATAAATAAATACATGTTTCAAAAAATAAGAATAAAAAATCTACCCTAGCTCGGTCCAGCTCCACCTCTGATAAACGCTAGAATCTGGCGCGCCTGCTCCTCGATCAATAAACCATGCAATTCGGCGTGTGCGGGAGTCTGAGCGGGCGATGTGGTCTGCGCAGCCGCCGTCGAGATAGTGGCTTGCGGAGCCGTGGCTACGGCAGTCTGAGCGGGCGGTGGAGCTATAGGAGCTGTCTGCGGAACCGCAGCCGATGTAGTGGCTTGCGGAGCCGCAGCTGAAGGAGATGCCTTGGCCGATGTATCCTATCGCGTCTGGACCTAACGTGTGTAATAAGCATGTAAGAACCGTGTATTATTCGAATTCCTATCATTATCAAGTTATTTTGAAACCCCGTTTGGATATCTAGTTTGGAAAACCGTAGTTTATTTTAATTAGATATGTATGTATGATTAATCAAACCTAAGTCTACAACCAAATAAGCTCAGGCTACGTACTAATATTGGATATTTGATATTTATAATATGACATGATATTTTACTATAAAGTAGTATACATACCAGCATCTTCTTCAACTCCTGAACGGTAGCCTTCAAGCTCTCCAGTTCCTACTGGACACGTCGCTTACTGGAGACGGAGGAAGTAACCGCCGGGGTGGTGTCCAACCTCATATGGGCCTTGCTAGGGTCCAGTCCCCGGCCTCTCTCCCAACCTCCGTGGTGCCCTCTGTGTGCGGTGTCCAGGACTGGGGTCAGCAGCCTCGGATCGCTCTCTCCGGTAAAATCGATCCCCGAGGCCTCGGCCTGCTCAACCACCCGCTCCTACACCCACATTAAGTAGTAAAGTATAAGTATAAAATTTAAATTTGAACCTTCCAAAACTAAAACTTCAAATATGGGTAGAATAAATATTAACATTACGCAATACTCCTGGGTAGCGACGTCGGGATATCGAAGCTCGCCCATGGCGGGATCTGTCGATGTGCCGTAGACGGCAAGATATGCGGACAGCACGCTCGGTGTACCACCTTGTGCCACGGTCTGAGGTGTCTGCAATATTAGAAAATAACTCTTAATATTAGATATATTAGAAAATAACTCTTAATATTGCATTATATCACAAAGGCCGGTCTATTGTAATTTACCGATAACTCCATGGCTCGAGTAATATTCCTCGAGCCACCTGTGTAAGTAGGGCGACCTCTCTTCGCCGACTTCCTGTTCTCTGTATTCTGAGCGGCCTGTTTCTGCATAACGCATTAACATTTAGTTTTCTAATTAAGGAACATAAGAAAATAAATTATATCCTAAGCAATAAATTACATTTAAAATACATACATGTTTACGTTGAGAGTCGAAATATTCTCACAATAGAGGCCATGTCTCTACGTCGACTCTCGCAAACGCCGAAATAGATAGGAGGGCCGCTCTTTCTGCCTCGGGGGTCGCCATCCACAGGGAGTAGCAGTCGGCCTTCAGCTCATTCCTGTTGTATCAGACCTTGGTCTGCATGTTCTTCATCAGGCCATTGTACAGAGCATGAAGGCCGAGCACCCTCCCAGGGTGATCAAGGTCGGGTACAGGCTGAAAATCGTAATCCGACTGAAAATACAAAAAAAACATTGTTATTAGATTGCAAGTGTTAATAATAAATATATTGGATAAATCAAATGAAAATATATATTAATACGTACCCGAACCAGATCAAAGAAGAGGGCGAATGAGTGCCGGTGCTGCTCACCCCACTCAATGTGAAGTGGATAGTTCTTCACGAGCCGGCTCTCGTCCCCCATATACCAGCCGAACCTCTCGGCATGAGGAACGGTACAGCGATAGTCAAGGGTAAATAAGAGGGGGAATACTGCCTCCCCCTGGCTCTGTCAGGCCGCAGCCTATGGGACTGATTCGGGCCTCGAGGCCCCCTCTAGGGATAGGGAGGCCCTGCGTCTGCAAGAAATATCAAGACAATCAATATTAAGACAAAGTTGTATTAAGAAATCAAGCTTAAACGAAAATTGAAGTGTGATATATACCTCTGGTGACTAACGCACGAGCCTGGTCCCGGGCAGCAGCACAAGCGGGACGATAGTTCTTTCGGTGAGGAACAGCCGGGGTCCCGGATGCGGATGCATCCCCTCCAACTAGAAAATAAACATTGACGCTAAATTTCCATGAAGTTCATATTTATTCTATAGAGCATATGTAAAATGAATAAGTATTTTATATTTATTCATACTAATCTGTAAACGATGTGGAGGGTTTGGAAGTGGCAGGAGTGGCCCCTACGGAAGACGTGGATGCACCACTTATAATTAGACAATTAAAAATAGATTATATAAGTAATTACAAAAAGAATGTGTAGATCAATAATATAACGTTCTAAATCGATATGCATGCACTATAGGATATATAAACATACCCGCAGGTGCGGTGGTGTCACCACTTACAGCTAGACGGTAATAAAAATTGCTAAGTAAGAGCAAAAGGAATGTGTGTATATTTATGATATAGCATTCTAAATCAATATACATGCACTATATTATATATAAACAAACCTGGAGGAGCGGGAGTGGCCTCTGTTCCAGATGTGGATGCATCACCAACAACTAGACAATCAAACATTGACAATATAAGTAATTTTGATATTTATCCACATGAATATCTATAATATTTCATTCAAAATTGATATGCGTGCAATATACCTGTAGGTCTGGCAAAATCCATACGGAAGGAGGCGTCCGAAGGGGTCTCCGATCTGGGTGCAAGACCGGCCCTCTGAAGCTCCCTACGGAGCTCTCCGGGCAGTAGGACCGCTCTGCCTCTGCCTTTACCTCTGCCGTGGCTGGAGCTCCTGTCGCCCCTCGCTGCTCCCGACATCGTCATCAAATCTAAATAAACGGTTCGTGGACGCATTAGACAATCATTAAAAGTATTGACTATATATGTATAGATCGTCAAATGTGAAGTAATAATGTGACATTACTGATAACCTTTTTCGTTTTGTGGACGCATTATACATATCTACTTGGATTTCATCGTCAATGTCATTTCTAACCCACGTAACTTCATGATTGGTCGAAAACAACCCGTCCTTCGAAACAGACGGTTGGAGCACTCTAAGCCTTCTCTTTTCTTCAACCTAATCGCTGTCCTCGAATTCTGGGACATCGTAGACATCTCTAGGTTTCCATCGGCATACAACACTCCATCCCAGATACTTCAAACACTGTGAGTAGTATACTTGGAACGCTTGGCTCGGAAAGATAAACGGATCTTCCTGACCGTAAAATCGAAGTGTGTTCATACTGGTCAATCCATATTCATCTTTCCAAGTCCCAAGATTGCTTCTCCACTTGTCCGTATCGGTTCGCGTATCGTACCAACTACACTGGAATATATAAAAGGGTTCTGATCGTCCGGGATAGTGGATGCCGAGTATACAATTTAAGTACCCATAATAAATCACCCCGTCCGATCCTTCCGTCACAATCCCACTATTCTGGGTGGTTCTAGATATTTCTATGTCCTTAACTTCGAATTTGTATCCAAGGACACCAAATCCTAACCTTACCGTCACAATCCCACTATTCTGGGTGGTTCTAGATATTTCTATGTCCTTAATTTCGAATTTGTATCCAAGGACACCAAATCCTTTGTAATATGCAACCTCCATACTAGGAAATTGAGCTAAACATCTTGAATCACTCTCAAATGATGCAGACAAGATTGGATCGTGGATATAACAAAACAAATTTTACGAAAAATACATAACGATACAAGTTTAGATTAAAACTGATAGCAATAAAATATTATTCGAACAACTTACATGATCTGTGACCCAATTACAAAAATTATCCTGATGATATTTTTCCAATCATTCTACGTTCCAATCAGGATGCCCCTCACATACCTCGTTAAAATGAATTCTGTTTTCAACAAATAATGGTGACATTAAAATTGTATCATTTCATACACACACAAACAAAAATATAACAATTAATCCAAAAAAGTTTACTCTCTAATTTGTTCAAGGCATGCGCAATTAAGCAAGATAAACCGGTATATCTTGTTGATAAGCATAGTGTCTACCCTCTTATACTCGGCTTTACCATATGGCCCGTCTTGAATTCTTCGTGGCCGGTTATGTCTTGTTTCAATGTTCTCATCCGGATAGCGGGAATAAAAATGTGGTTGTTTCATCAAGAAGATAACCTTGCATGATAGAACCCTCTGGTCGATTTTTATTGCGTATATACTTTTTAAGAGTGTAGAGGTACCTAATGAAAATATGTTGAATAAATAAATATGGGCATACAGGACAACAATAAATTTATAAATTGCGCACAACGAAAAATTACACATACCTCTCGACGGGATACATCCATCGATATTGTACCGATCCGGCTAACTTAGCCTCAGTTGCAAGATAAACCGTTAAGTGTATTATGATATCGAAGAATGACGGTGGGAAAATACACTCAAACTTGCAAAGTATCAACGCAATAAAATTTTCTAGTTTATCCAGTGTCACAACCTCCAGTGTTTTAGCACACAACTCATTGAAAAAAAATATAGGTCGTTGATTACTAGACCAACTGATTCGGGGAGAGAAGTCCTGAGGGCTAATGGAAGAAGGTGCTCCACGATAACATGGTGATCATGAATTTTCAGCCTATCGATCTTGCCCTTCACAATTTTTATTTTCTTGCTGAATGATCCTGATAAACCTGTGAGAACTTTCAAATCATGCAACACCTCCAGGAATCTTTTCTTCTCCGGTTGTGACATATGATAAACAGCATTGGGAAGTACAAACTTGCCCGGTTTACCCGCTACCGGTTTAGGGTGCAATTCATTTCTTATCCCCACTCCTGTAAATCCATTCGAGCATTCAGGTTATCTTTCGATTTACCGTCCTTAAAAAGAAGCAAGTTAAGTATGTGCTCTGATACTTTATTCTCTATATGCATGACGTCCAGACAATGCCGCACTAAATTTGTTGACCAGTACGGAAGCTCGAAAAAAATGCTTAACTTGTTCTAAAATGGTGGTTTGACCTGTTTCGTCGGATCCATCCCGAAGGTCATATTATTGTAACCATCCCATTGAGCAGTCACGTCCTCTTCGGACAATGGGGATGGAGGTCCAAGAAGCTCCTGATGACCATCAAAGTGAACGTGTCTAACCTATAGGGGTTTGTCTGGAGGCAGGAAACGTCGATGGCCGCAATAACAAACCTTCTTGCTAAAATTCAAGAATTTCGATGTTGTGTGTTCATGGCAATGAGGACATGCTTTGTGACTATGTACGGACCAACCTGATAGCATTCCATACGCAGGAAAGTCATTAATTATCCACATTAAAGCCGCACGTAGTATGAAGGTTGTATTTGTGTTTGCATCATATGTCTCTACACCATCAATGAACAAAGATTTCAACTCCTCGATCAGAGGTTGGAGGTAGACGTCGATATTATTCCCCGGTGAGTTTGGTCCATCGATAAGAAGAGGCATCATAAAGTATGATTGGTCCATAGCCAACCAAGACGACAGATTATAAATTATCATTACAACAGGCCATGTGTTGTGACTTCCGGTCATATAGTTGAATGGGCAGAAGCCATCAGTAGCCAGTCCGAGCCGGACATTGCGAGGATCGCTACTGAATATTGTGAGACTCCAATCGAAATCCTTCCATGCCGGTGAATCTTTTGGATGGATCATTTTTCCATCTTCACTTGGAGGAGCACGGTGATGCCAAATTATTGCCTCGGCTGTTTTCTTGCACCTGAATAGCCTCTGTAGCCTCTGTGTTATGGGAAAGTATCGTGCTATGTTGACAGGTATATCAGACTTCTTATGAGAATCTTCTCATAAGAATCTTCTATGTTGCCACATCTATCGTGCTATGTTGCCAAAGTATCGTGCTATGTTGCCACATCTATCGCACGGACAGAGAATCTTCTCTATTATGATCTTATTATGTGCGCAAGCAAATTCAATGAAAGCAGCAACTCCTGCGACAAATTTAGGTTGCATACGTTGTTGCCAATCCACATATATCCAGTCCTTAACTCTGACGTACTCATAGGCCATGTTAGACTGTATAACATATAAATTATAGGTTATGGTGACTATATTGAGAAATATAAGAACGGGATAGTTACTGACAAAAGAGAAAATCCGTGTATATACTTTGTGTGTGCGTTTGTCGTTGAAAAGAATAAATTATCGAACGTATGTTAACCGATAGACGGGGACTAAGTGGCGCTTTTAGTTTTATATATGAGTATCGATGAGAATATGATGGTTTCATATTATCATCGAGTATCTTATACTGGTTTTTAACTTGAATATCACGAATCACTCTCTAATTATGCGTTTATTGTGTATTCTTGTTGTATGTGTATGTTCCGGCTGTCGGGGGTAAGACTTCTATCCCATTAAGAATGTATAGAGAGAACACCCATCACTTGTGCTTTCAACCATTTCGAGTAAATTTCGGCAGCACCTCTCCGCTGTTCTCTGAGTACACTGTAATAGAATAGATAATCATTTCAAAGCTGTGAAACAATGTTGAAATGAACATCTAATCTATCTTTGTACACGGAGAACCAGTGGAAAGGTACCGACGAAATATCTCAAAACGGATGAAAACACAAGTGAATGAAGGTGTTTGCTTTATACATTCTTTACTTGTCCACATGAGACAAATCTATCGGTTACCATACGATTTAATTTTCTCGTCGCGTAGACTATACGACGGTTGTTAGTATCGAGCTATATCATCCGATATTTAACAACTTTCGTATAGTTCTATGTTACGACGAACATTACACGTATGTTAACCGATAGACGGGGACTAAGTGGCGCTTTTAGTTTAATATATGAGTATCGATGAGAATATGAAGGTTTCATATTATCATCGAGTATCATATATTGGTTTTAACTTGAACATCTCGAATCACTCTCTAATTATCCGTTTGTTGTGTATTCTTGTTGTATATGTGTGTTCCGGCAGTCGGGGGTAAGGCTTCTATCCCATTAAGAATGTATAGAGCGAACACCCATCACTTGTGCTTTCAACGTTTCGAGTAAATTTCGGCAGCAACTCCCCGCTGTTCTCCGAGTACACTGTAATAGAATAGATAATAATTTCAAAGCTGTGAAATAACGTTGAAATGAACATCTAATCTATCTTTGTATATGGAGAACCAGCGGAAAGGTACCGACGAAATATCTCGAAACGGATGAAAACACAAGTGAATGAAGGTATTTGCTTTATACATTCTTAAATTGTCCACACGGGACAAATCTATCGGTTACCATACGATCGAATTTTCTCATCGCGTAGACTATACGACAGTTGTTAGTATCGAGCTATATCGTCCAATATTTAACAACCTTTGTATAGTTCTATATCACGACGAACATCACACGTATGTTAACCGATAGACGGGGACTAAGTGGCGCTTTTAGTTTCATAAATGAGTATCGATGAGAATATGAACGTTTCATATTATCATCGAATATCATATATTGGTTTTAACTTGAACATCTCGAATCGCTCTCTAATTATGCGTTTGTTGTGTATTCTTGTTGTATGTGTGTGTTCTGGCTGTCGGGGGTAAGGCTTCTATCCCATTAAAAATGTATAGAGCGAACACCCATCACTTCTGCTTTCAACCGTTTCGAGTAAATTTCGGCAGCACCTCCCCACTGTTCTCCGAGTATACTGTAATAGAATAGATAATCATTTCAAAGCTGTGAAACAACGTTAAAATGAACATCTAATCTATCTTTGTACACGGAGAACCAGCGGAAAGGTACCGACGAAATATCTCAAAACGGATGAAAACACAAGTGAATGAAAGTGTATGCTTTATACATTCTTAACTTATCCACATGGGATAAATCTATCGGTTACCATACGATTGAATTTTCTCGTCGCATAGACTATACGAATGTTGTTAGTATCGAGCTATATTGTCCGATATTTAACAACCTTCATATAGTTCTATGTCACGACGAACATCGCACATATGTTAACCGATAGACGGGGACTAAGTGGCACTTTTAGTTTCATATATGAGTATCGATGAGAATATAAAGGTTTCATATTATCATCGAGTATCATATATTGGTTTTAACTTGAATATCTCGAATCACTATCTAATTATGCATTTGTTGTGTATTCTTGTTGTATGTGTGTGTTCTGGCTGTCGGGGGTAAGGCTTCTATCCCATTAAGAATGTATAGAGCAAACAGCCATCACTTGTGCTTTCAACCGTTTCGAGTAAATATTGGCAGCACCTCTCCGTTGTTCTCCTACACTGTAATAGAATAAATAATCTTTTCAAAGCTGTGAAATAACGTTGAAATGAACATCTAATCTATCTTTGTACACGGAGAACCAGCGGAAAGGTATCGACAAAATATCTCGAAACGGATGAAAACATAAGTGAATGAAGGTGTTTGCTTTATACATTCCTAACTTGTCCACTTGAGACAAATCTATCAATTACCATACGATTGAATTTTCTCGTCGCGTAGACTATACTACGGTTGTTAGTATCGAGCTATACCGTCCGACATTTAACAACTTTCGTATAGTTCTATGTCACGACGATCATCGCACGTATGTTAACCGATAGACGGGGACTAAGTGGCGCTTTTAGTTTCATATATGAGTATCGATGAGAATATGAAGGTTTCATATTATTATCGAGTATCATATATTGGTTTTAACTTGAACATCTTGACTCACTCTCTAATTATGCGTTTGTTGTCTATTCGTGTTGTATGTGTAACATGATTTTAAACCATTGAGATCAAGATTGATAGAACTGATCGTCCTACATTGCAATGGCATTCATCTACCAAAAACTATTATTGCAATGGTATTCATCGAAACAATCAACAATTAAAACTACAAATGTAGCATAATGATATCATAAAGCGTTATACGCAACATTTGAATTCACATGACCGAAACATGCATCAAAAAAACATGTTCATCCAAGTGAAAGGCAACTGTCAACAAATATAGACAAATACGTCATAAAAGCAGTAACCAATTAATAAGTTGATTAGCATCTGGATCAAGAAAATTATAGGAAAAACAATTGACTATGATCTATAATGATAAGTCTATTACTACAACCTTTAGAACGGTTGAAATTAATAGCATTTTGAACACAATAAGGTATAGAATACTCAGCCCCAATTTATTTATGTTTGGATTTTGCTCACTTTGGGCTTCAACTTAAATAATTGGTTTAATTTTTTCTTGGATCATTGTATACAAGTAATTTAATCTTAAAATTATGTGATGGGGAAGTAAATTAAAGCTTAAGATGCCTTAGAAATTAAGCAACACTCATGAGCATCTTTTGAGTTGGATATGGCTCAATTTGCTCTGGCATCCAAATTAATTATTAGGGGAAACTATGTTTAGATTCTAAATCTCAACATGTTATACATATTTATATACTACTCATGCACTTGTATAATTATTTGTGTTTTGTTAATTAATTTTAATCGGATTTAACTTGCACAAAGTGGGATAGCTAAATTCCTTAATCAACAATCATCATCACCATCTAAACCTTTTTCCATTATATGGGATCGCTATGAAGAAAATCTCCAGCAAAAATTTGACAAAATTTTACGACTGGCTTTCGACCTGACGTCAGCCCTTTTCAAGTGCGCTCCAAATTTCTGATTCAAAAAGAAAAAAAACTATGACAACAGAGGATTTAACTTCCTGCTAAAATTCCCTAGCCCCAGCCCCAGCCCCAACCCCAACCAAACCCTAGCCCAGCCCCAGCCCAGCCCCAGCCCCAACCCCAACCCTAACCGAACCCCACAACCGAACCCTAACCCTAACCCTAACTGAACCCGATGCCGACGCCGACGCTGACGCCGATGCCAAACCCTCACCCCTACCCGAGTCTGGCCTGAACCCTAGACTACAACGTCAAAATTAAAAATTATTTGAGATTTACTTACAAACCGTGCACGCGGTGGAAGAGATGGTAGAAATTGGTGGTCGACGACGATCGGCGAAGGTGGCGACGAGGCGCGGGAAGTCGACGAAGGTGTGGGAACGACCGACAAAGCTGGCGACGAGGCGCGGGAACTAGCGATGAGAGGCGCGGGAGTGAGAGAGAGAAATTTTGGGAACGATGAATAATTTTTCTGTGCTTTTTTTATTAATAATCTATTTAGATGCCCCTACGGACATAACCGTAGGTCCACGGCTTGCGGCTCCGTAGGGCCAAACAAAAATTTAGAACGTAACGCACCGTAGGGACAACGATATGGCCCTACGGATAAATCCGTAGGGGCAATAAATATTTGCCCCTACGGATTTCTGAGTCCGTAGGGGCAACCCCATATTGCAGTAGTGTGTTTTGTTTGAAAGGAGAAAAAATTAGTTTAAGAAAATGATTTATTTCATTTAACTTTTAAATTATTCTCTTTTGTAACTCTGCATATATTTATTTCTATTTAAATTTATGCTATAATAGCCTTATAGCCCATTGGTTAAGTCATTGCATTATTATTCCATAGGCCACATGTTCGGATCTCGGGTCTTGCAATTATATTTATATATTTTTTTAAAACCCTCTTGTAACATACAAATGTGATCTTTTATTTTTTTAACTCCCAAATGAATGGACAGCCTTTCAATTTCTGCTTAACTCCCATTATGAATTCATATTAATTTAAATTAATATGACATAAATTTTTATATATTCATCTTATTCTTTTAAAAAGAGAGAAAGAAAGAGAAGAACAAGTAATCTCCTCCCTTTCTTCCTCACAAATATGGTACATCTCTTTTTCCCTCTTCATCTAAAGTCCTCGAAGAAGAACATGAAGAAGCTATAAAAAAAGGTCTCCCTCGTAATGTGAGGCTATCGTCGGATAGACAAGCCCAGTGATGATACCGGCTTGTGCTTATAAGTTCCCTCCGTCTCTCTCACCCCCACTTAGCCTTCCTCTTATTGAATCTTTTTCTTCTTACCATATCTCTACTTATGTATACCTGCATCTATTTTGGCTATACTTCCATATAATTTCGGTAATCCTCATGTTTAAATAACGAACACAAAATAAAGTGATAGTGTAATCTTTTATTTAGATTTTTAATATATATGCCATGACCGATTCATATGCATATATGCATGATTTCATATTGCTCACTGTTTTTAATTTATTTTATTATTTTTGGAAAAAAAGATTTTTCAAATAAATATCATGATCTTGTCAATCTCAAATACGACCATCAATGAAGTACCTTTATGTCCAAGGAAAATTTCAGAAATTGATTTTTTCATCTGGAAATTCTAGGAACATTAGGATAAATATTAAATAGAATTTCAGATCCACAATAAAAATTTCAGATTTGATCGATTAAGGAGTTACGTATTTTTTATTCACTATTTATAAAACCAGAAAACTGTATTTATTGGTCAACTTCTATGGCACATAACTCAGTCTACCGATATCCAAATTGAGTAAACTCGGGTGTTTTGGACATTTAAATCGAAAGATCTAAACTTTCTTAGTTATACCGATTCCCTGAAATTGACATAAATTATAGAAAACTTTGTTACAAAATTACGTGATGAGTCTAGACAGAATCTGCCCTGAGTTGCACACACTGTTGTTAAATAGGACATAATTCGAACTCCCAATATCCGTTTGTGGCAAACATTATAGGTATAGATGCACAGTTGATAGATCTAGAATTTAATATATACACGGTGACCCATAATGCAAAGAACTCCCCAATATATTCCCGATAATACACCCCAACGTTACTGTCCAAAAATACGAACTTCTGTTTTAAACCCTGATATTAAAATGACCATAACTAGAGCTTCATGAATCCAAATCAGACGAAACTTAGTTGTTTGGATAATTACTCCGAAATACCAAAAATTTTATGATAATATTTGAAACCTGAAACCTGGCAGAAACCCACTCAAACTGTGTTTATAAAATTTGCGACAGTGCTGGAAAGATTCTGATCTGTTCTACGCGATGATACGAAAATTGGTATATCTCCCAAACCGGTAGTTGTATTTGTAGAGTGTTTTTGGTAACTCTATTGAGATAGGAATGCCATGCTTGTCAGGTGTATACAGATTCACCCTGCCTGGGGTATGCCGGGGTTTATTAATTCTGGGGATCTGAATCTCCGAAAGTCACGGACTTAGCTGTCGTTAGTTACCTCTTGCTCTCAGAAGCGAGAGAACATCCGATTAACAGGTCAAACAAATCATGCGAACTCAATGTGTAGTATGCGTGTGTTGTGTTTTGAATGTGTTTTGGACATATCAGGGGCTTCACAGAGTTTATGAAGGTCCCGCAACCCGGATTGCCAGCTGGGGGTCAATGGGGCGAGCAGCCCCCTTGTAAGGTGCGGGGCAGCATCCCATTAGAATTTTTTTTCAAACGGAAGAAGTGTTTTGAGTATGGAACGTGTGTGTTTTTTAAAACAACAGTGAATGGGTGAGTTCATTTTATTTTTTTATTTATTCTATTTGGGGAAAAAGAATTTATTTATTCAAAAGAAACATTTTTTCTTTTATTTTACTTTTTATTTTTTGGGAAAAGTGTGGGTAAAGAAGGGTGAGGAGCATCCTGAGAACGCATGACATGGCACGTGGCCGTTGGATGCCAACGAACCACGTGAGCGGTACGTGACCGCTGGACGCAGCTCGCCATGTGAGCGGCACAGGGCCACCGGGCGCCAGCGGATGACGTATGTGGTACACGACCACAGGACGCAGCGGGCTACGTGAGTAGCACATGCCCGAAGGAAACACCATCGTAAAAAGGAGAATTAGCCCATGGGCGTTGGGGTAAAAAATTATACTCCGATTGACCAAGTCAAAGTTAGTCAACCCTCAGCCAAGTAGGTGTAATACTCAATCCCTTTGTATTTATTATTTGTACTTCAGACTATATTTTCTATTTAATTTATTCCATATATATATATATATATATATATTTCATCAAAAATATTTTTCCCTAATAAATTTTTTCCTAACTCTTTTGCTACCTAACTTAATGCTTAAAACCCTAAACCCAGATCCATCTTTAATCCCACTCTTTTCCTTCTAAATTTTTTCTTAAGCCCAAGCCTAACAACCTAAACCCTCCACTTCCTTTTAATCAACAGATACTTTCTCCCCTTTTCGAATTAAAAAATTTTCTCATTTAAATCCAAATCCTGCCCCAATCAATTTTATTAAATCCCTAATTAAAACCTAATTATTATATATTAATTTTATCCATTACACTCGCTGTCCCTTCTTTATTTTTACATTATTATCTTTTTTAAAACCCCCACGTTCACTCTCTCTCTCTCCCTAGGTTCTCTCTCTCACATCTCGATCACTCTCACTCTCCCTCCTCTCGATCCCTCTCCTTCTTCTCCCGAGCTTGATCCCTCCTCCCTTCCCCATCGCCCTCATCTCTACGTAGCGACCCTCGCCACCGAACTCAACAACTCCGGCGAGCCTCAGCACGCCATTACCACTAACACCCCCCCACGAGTTCCTTCTCATATCCCTCAAACCCAACATCACCTACAGTGCAGCGCCACCACCTCCTACGACCTCACAACACCACCTCCAACTGCCGCCGACATCTTCTCGCTGCCGACGAGCCGCCTGCTGCCGCCACCGCCACCGCAGCTCCAAGCAACCACCACACCACCAAGTCCCCACAAGTCTCAACCTTCACCCACCATCAAGCCCAAGTCGAGCCTCCACTCGCCGTCACTGCCTCCTCCGCGTCCACAAGTGCCGTCGGGCCTTCGTCGACGACTACCCTGTAAAACACACTCCAGCCAAGGACCAAGGTCAAAATCGCACCCAGCTCGAGCCGACGTCGAGTTTTTCGTGTCGTACCTAGCCACGCTTGTGTCATGATCGCGCCGTTGCCATAGATCACCACTGTTGCCACGTCGCTGACATATCATCATCGATATGTTGTCAGGCAAGTTCAAATACTTGCTAAATGCTATAGTATATTTATTTCGGTTGCGTATGAACTAAAATTTCTATTGTGATTTAATATTAAGCCTTATCTAAATATTAGTACTAATGTTTGAAATATAATGAAGTCTAGAAGCTAGTGATAATGTTATGAGAAAATTGTAGAATTAATATTGTGTATCGGTTGAAACATACGAGCGTTTCGGTGGCGAATCAAATGTTTATCATAGGTGCTCGATGCAAATCCTAAGCTAAAAACCATCTTAAAATGATGGAACTTATGTGTATCGTATTACCTTTGTGATAATAAATACTGTGTAGGGAGTTGGTTCGAAAATACGGACCCTAACACTGTAAAATGTCATCCCCATTTAGACCGGCCCAAATCCGAAACTTCTATACCTGAAAATTGTAAAAATCATAGTAAATTGGATACACACCGCAATATTTTTTTAGAGGGCTCATATATAATCCGACTCGACAAGCTAGAACCCCATATAATTTATATTTTGTTTCTATTTTAAAGCGGTGACAGAAAATGTTCGGGAATGCGGCTCTGGACTGCAGTCCAGAGCAGCATTGCTTGTCGACACTTGAAATAAAATTCTTTTAAAACATTGTGTGAAAATGGTATTATGTGGAACCCTATACCGTTGCGAAGATTAATCTGTTAGCTAACTATTGGAAGTGATTTCATTCATTTTTACCCTCGTTTGATTTTTTAATCATATTTTAAATCATCAATACATACTGCAGTTCCAAGCAGGGACGGAACGTATATCTCAATCTTAAATAATACATAACTCCCAGTACATAGGGGATATTGTCCATCTGTCTTATGCGTTGGAAACATATCTGATAAAACTAAATATTATCCAACTGTAGTATCACCTAATTATGAACCCAATAGTGTGAACACTGTGTTACAAAATGGACTTTCAGTTCAGGAACTGAATTTCCAGCTGTGAACACTTAAAAAGAAATAACCGTAATTTGCGAACCCGAAACCCGATTTACTTGAAACCAATTTCGTTGATTTTCTGATTAAGTTTACTTATTACCACTTTTGTATAAATTTACTTAATTCTAAATCTGCGATTTAATGCGAATTTCTAACTTCATAAGATGCGTAATGACTTGCATTGCATATGATTTGTTTAGCGGCATAAATGCACATATTTACCTAACTGCAATACCTCTAGCGATAGTGAACGCTATTATTAATTCTCAGTGTATAATGCATTATCGAACGTGAATGGTATTGGTTTAGATGTGTCAAGTACGCCAGTAAAAAGTGAATGATTCATGATAGTGAACAACCCAGTGAATAGTGATTAAAGCAGTGTTATTGGTGCGTACTTGTATATAACTAGCCATACTGAAAGATAGTGAAACCTGGGAGGAAAAGGGAAAATCGAAGTGGAAAGGAACTTGTATTTAGCGAGATTAGCGATTTAGAGGATGATCATTTGAACAACGACTCTTATATATTAGGTTGGACCTAGCGGTCCGGCCGACAGGGTTATGTCCCGGGCAACAGTAGGCCGTAGTCTTAAGTACATACGAGACCCTAGTTAAATATGATGATTCCTTTCCGCAACTCGCTTTCAAAAGTGACTTAGAGACCGATATGGACACAGATCATACATTGCATTGTTTATTGACATATCGATTACCTGTATTTATTGTCTCCACCGTTAATACTTTTTTTCTTGACTCTTTGTTATTATTATAATATTGCTATTGCGTCACCTTGCGACCTGTGTATGCATGCTCAGAGATTGGAACGGACCTGGTTCAAGAGTCAGACCTACCATTCGATCTCACAGAGATCTAGACATCCGTACCTACAATACTTTTACCGCTTTTCATTACTCAGCTTGTATTCACACTTGGTTAGTAGTTTCCGTTTCTTTTGAACTATTATAAATTGTGAACAATGAAAGTTGGTTTAATAAACTAGTGATGTTTTTTCTTTACTTCTGTGCTTTGTTTACTGATTAACGTGTAATGCTAGAAGCCGAAGTGCGACTACAGTGGGATTGTTCCCTGACCGTAAGAGCATGGCTGGCCTAGTCGCCTCCTATATTCCATATTTTGGGAAGCGGGGCATGACATGGTTTTGTTGGTATCAGAGCGCCAGGCTTTAGTATTAAGGGATGACATTAACTACACTTTATTATATTATTTTCACTTCATTGTCTTTCACTTTCATCTTTGTATCTAATCTTATCCGTTCATCTATCTTTCAACGACATGACTTCTCCGCACGACCTCTCCTCGGACTATAGTTATAGGATCGCACAGAGAGGATACTGAATGCAATGACAACCCTCGCGGAAGCCCAAGAGAGAAAGACGAACCTACTTAGGGCAATGACAGCATTATGGGGACCCTCTGCTCTAATTACCGCCCTCTAGGGCACCGCTACACCAGCTACATCTGCAAGAACTGGCACTGTGTCAGATTTCCAGAGGTTACACCCAGCTGTGTTTACGGGACTAGCCAAACCACTCAAGGCTGAACAATGGATGGTCAATGTGGAGAATCTTTTGACGGCCGCATGGGTCCCCGATGAAAAGAAGGTGAATATGATAAAGATCCAGCTGGAGGATGAAGCCCGTACTTGGTGGTCAGTTGAAGAGAGAAGACTTGATGGGCCGATCGATAGGAGAAAGTTCAAAGAATTCTTCTTGGAACGCTATTTTCCCTCCACCGCCAAGGCAGAGGTGGAAGAAAGATTTATCTTACTGAAGCAGAACGGCCATTCCGTTGACGTGTATGCAATAGAATTCAACTAGCTGAGCTGATTCGCTTCATATATGGTCGCTTCAGAGGCCACAAGGTCCAGACGTTTCTTGTAGGGACTGGACTTTGAGCTGCAACAGTTGATTGCGTCACTCGAGTTGCAGACTTTCGCGCAGGTGCTCAACGCTGCATGAATTCGGGATAAGCTAATCAATAAATTCAAGTACCCTAGCTCGAGTGACAGGAGTCCCCAGTTGTTCCGACGTGTACTCAAACTTTGTCCCGAGGGGTCATACCAGTTCATAGGCCAGGGACGATGCAGATGAAGCGTCCCTTCGTGCCCCAGCAGCACCCATAGAGGAAAGCTTTAGTCTGCGGCTACTGTCACAGGGACGGGCACACCTAGAAAGACTGTCGCCATGCCGAGGGACAATGTTTGAATTGCAGATCCAACCAACACCGGGTTAGTGGTTACCGTCAGTGAACATGGTTACAGCGAGGGTCTGGACCATGGAAGCAGAGGTCATTAGAGCAGAGGTGAACTAACACAGGTCGCGGTAAAGGGAGGGCTTTCAACCTGACCGCTGAGCAGGTAGAGGCCTCAGGTGAAGTTGTTACTGGTATTCTATTTGTTCATTCTATACCAGCTAGAGTACTGTTTAATTCTGGAGCATCACACTGTTTCATATCTGCAAATTTTGTCGATACACACTCCATACCACATGAACCATTGAACAAGGGATGGGAAATACATATGGTTAATTGTGTTATAATATCTAGTCGAGAATGTAGATCTTGTCCAGTTGTAGTGTGTAGCGGGGAATTATGCAAATTTCCTTTTAATCAGAACATGCAGCTATGACGCAATTCTCGGGATGGATTGGATGAGTACATTCCATGCGATTATTGATTACCGAGCTAGGAATGTGACTTTCGTCATTCCTAATCACCCAGAGTTTATTTTGGAGGGCGGAAGCGGGTCTTTGGAGCCAGCCAAGTTTAGAGCCAAACCGAAAGTATTGACGGCTATGGAGGTTGATGAAAACCCTGCACCAAAAATTGTTCGGGATTTTCTTGACGTTTTCCCTGAAGATTTTCTATGCCTACCGCCTCCACACGTCTTGGGATTCTCGATAGATCTGATTCCAGGTACATCACCAGTTTCTAAGGCACCGTACAGAGTGGCACCAGTTGAGTTAGCAGAATTGAAGAAGCAGATTGGAGAACTTCTGGAGAAGGGATTTATTCTCCCAAGCGTTTCTCCATGGGGTGCACCAGTCTTGTTGGTGAAGAAGAAAGATGGATCACTACGGATGTGCATAGGCTACCGTAAGCTGAACAGGGTAACGATAAAGAACAAATACCCCATTCCGCGTATCGACGACTTATTTGATAAATTGGGTGGTGCCAAGGTATTTTCGAAGCTGGATCTTCGTTCGGGTTATCACCAAATTAGAGTAACGGCCGAGAATATATGCAAGACGGCCCTCCGGACCCGATACGGGCATTATGAGTTTCTTGTGATGCCGTTCGGCGTTACCAATGCTCCAACTATATTTATGGATATGATGAATAGAGTATTTGCATAATAATTGGACACATTTGTCATTGTATTCATTGAAGATATACTAGTCTTATCTAAGACTCGAGAGGAGTACACCGAACACTTGCGAACTGTACTATAAATTCTTCGGGAAGAGAAGCTATACGTAAAATTGAGCAAGTGTGAGTTCTGGCTCGACAAAGTGCGGTACTTGGGATACATTGTTTCGGGAGAAGGCATCTCAGTAGACCCAGCGAAGATAGAATCTGTTAGGGATTGGCCGACACCGAAGTCAGTGGCAGAGATCAGGAGCTTCCTGGAATGGCAGGACATTATCGGCGGTTTGTTCAAAACTTTGCACAAGTCGCTGAACCTTTGACAAAACTGACATGGAAGGAAGTACCTTACGTATGGACAGAGAATTGTACTCAGGCTTTTGAGGTACAGAAACAAAAGTTGATGACGGCTCCTATTCTTACAGTGCCAGATAATTCATGTGGTTTGGTAATACACAGCGATGCTTCAGGGAAAAGTTTAGGCTGCGTTCTGATGCGGCACGGTCGGGTAGTTGCTTATGCCTCACAGCAGCTGAAGAATCACGAGAGGAACTACTCAACGCATGACTTGGAGTTAGCCACAGTGGTTTTCGCATTAAAGATCTAGAGACATTACTTATTAGGCGAAAAGGTCGAAGTGTACACGGATCAAAAGAGTCTGAAATATGTATTCACTCAGAGAGAATTAAATATGAGACAACGCCGATGGCTAGAACTAATGGCAGACTGCGACTTGGACTTACAGTACCATCAGAGGAAAGTAAATGTCGTACCTGACACTTTAAGTTGCAATCCAGCGGTCATGATGTTGACCAATCAAAGGAGCATCATTGAGGGCTTTCAGAAGCTCAAACTAGAGCTTGTTACACCAAGTGCAACCGGGCAGTTTTAACAGTTACAGGTGCAGTCTTCACTTGTAAATCAAAATAAGGCTGCACAGGCTAATGATCCTCGATTGCAAAAGTTCAGAGAGTAGGTGGAAGCCGGACTAAGGATAGGCTTGCTCATACATTGAGACGGTTCTTTGAGATTTGGTAGCAGACTCTGCATTCCCAAGGGGGATGTTCAAGAAGAAATACTAGCCGAGGCTCATAGTTCAGCTTATTCTGTGCATCCGGGACGCATGAAAATGTATCGAAATCCGAGGCAGAACTATTGGTGGAACGGGAAGAAGTGAAAGATTGCACGGTTTTTATCCAAGTGCTTAGTATGCCAGCAAGTAAAGGCTGAACACCAGAGAACAGTTGGACTGTTGCAACCGCTTCCGATACCCGAATGAAAATGGGAGCACATCACTATAGATTTTGTGACTGCTTTACCACGGAGTCCAAGAGGCAATAACGCTGTTTAGGTTATCGTCGACCGTTTTACGAAAGAAGCACACTTTATACCTTCCAAGTGCGACAGTCGACAGAGTCTCTTGTGGAGAGGTACATTCAAGAAGAAGTGCGACTTCACGGAGTTCCGATTTGTATAGTATCAGATCGAGACATCAGATTCTTTTCTTACTTTTGGAAGAGCTTGCAGGAGAGTCTGGGTAAACGTCTCAAGTTCAGCACGGCTTACCATCCATAGAAGGACGGACAGTCCGAGCATACTATTCTGACGTTCAAGGACATGTTGAGGGCGTGCATACTAGACTTTCAGGGTTCTTGGGATGATCACCTCCATCTAGTGGAGTTTTCTTATAACAACAGCTTCCAAGCTAGCATCCAGATAGGTCCATTCGAAGCACTTTATGGATGGAAATGTCGATTCCCTGTTTGTTGGGAAGACGTGTCTGAGAGAAGATTACTGGACCCCGAACTTATAATTTTGATGGTAGCCAAGGTCCAGATGATCAAAAAGCGCATTAAGACGGCTCAGGACCGACAGAAAAGTTGGGCAGATGCCAGCAGGAGATCGTTAGAATTCAAAGTCGGTGATCATGTGTTTCTGAAGATTTCACCTACCCGCGGTGTTATCTTGTTTGGAAGTCGCAGGGAACTCAATCCCTGATTCATCAAACCATTCGAGATATTGGAACGTGTAGGGGAAGTGGCTTACCGTCTTGCCTTACCCCCATCGTTAGCTGGCACACACAACACTTTTCATGTGTCACAGTTGCGGTGCTACATTCGAGACGACAATCATGTTCTCGATCATTCTAAATTGACTTTGGGTACCGATTTAACTTATGTGGAGCAACCTACTACTATACTCGACCGTAAAGAGAAGGTGCTGAAAAATAAAATCATTCCGTTAGTCCGAGTTGTCGTAGGGCGGTCGTTCACCTAGGGAATCTACCTGGGAACGTGAGGAGGATATCCGTTCGCGGTTCCTAGAACTTTTCGAGTAACCATTTGTATCGCCTTTTTCTTATTTTTTTCGTCCTTTTAATTTCGAGGACGAACTTTTTGTAAGGTTGGTATGATGTAATACCCAGTCCCTTTGCATTTATTATCCATACTTCAGTAATAATTCTCTATATTTTCTATTTAATTTATTCCACACACACACACACACACTCTTCATCAAAAATATTTTTCCCTAGCAAAATTTTTCCTAACTTTTTTGCTACTTAACTTAGCTTAAAACCCTAAGCCCAGGTCCATCTTTAATCCTACTCTTTTCCTTCTAAATTTTTTCTTAGGCCCAAGCCCAAGCCCAACAACTCAATCCCTCCACTTCTTTTTAACCAACAAATACTTTCTCCCTTTTTCAAATTCCAAATTTTCTTATTTAAATCCAAATCCTACCCTAATCAGTTTCATTGAATCCCTAATTAAAACCAAATTATTATATAATAATTTTACCCATTACACTCTCTTTCGCTTCTTTATTTTTCCATTGTTATTTTTTTTAAAACCCCCACGTTCACACACACCCTCTCTCCCCACGTTCACTCTCTCTCATCTCGATCACTCTCACTCTCTCTCCCCTCTCGATCATGCTCTCTCTCATTTCGTTCCCTCTCCTTTCTTCCTGAGCTCGAGCCCCCCTCCTTTCACCATTGCCCTCATCTCCGCGCAACGACCCTCGCCACCGAACTCAACAACTCCGACGAGCCCTAGCGTCCCATCACCACAAACACCCCCACGAGTTCTTTATCATCTCCCTCAAACCCAACATCACCCACACCGCAGTGCCACCGCCTCCTACGACATCATAACACCACCTTCAACCTCCGCCGACATCTTCTCGCCGCCGACGAGCCACTTGCTGCCGCTACTTCAGCTCCAAGAAACCACCGCACCACCAAGTCCCTACGAGCCTTAACCTTCACCCTCCATCAATCCCAAGTCGAGCCTCCACTCGTCGTCGCTGCCTTTGTCGTGTCCACAAGTGCCATCGGGCCCTCATCGACGACCACCCTGCATAACACACTCCAGCCAAGGACCAAGGTCAAAACCGTGCCCAGCTCGAGCTGAGGTCAAGTTTTCCGCGTCGTGCCTAGCCGCACTTGCATCTTGATCGCGCCGTGCCATGCCATTGCCGTTTCCGTAGATCACCGCTGTTTCCACATCGCTGCCGTATCATCATCGATACGTCATCAGGCAAGTTCAAATACTTGCTACATGTTGTAGTACACTTATTTCGTTTGCGTACGAACTAAAATTGCTATTGAGATGTAATACTAAGCTATATCTTAATCTTAGTACTAATGTTTGAAATATAATCAAGTTTAGAAGCTAGTGATAACATTATATGAAAAAATTATAGAATCAATATTGTGTATCGGTTGAAACAAACGAGCGTTTCGGTGGTGAATCAAATGTTTATCATAGGTGCTCGATGCAAATCCTAAGCTAAAAACCCTCTTAAAATGACGGAAATTAGATGTAATGGATTACCTTAGTGATAATAAATACAGTGTAGGGAGTTGGGTCGAAAATACGGACCCTAACACCGTGAAATGTCATCCCCATTTAGACCCGCCCAAATCTGAAACTTCTATACTTGAAAATTATGAAAATCATAGTAAATTGGATACACACCGGAATATTGTGTTCGAGGGATCGTATCGAATCAGACTTGACAACCTAGAACCCCATATAATTTATATTTTGTATCTATTTTAAAGCAGTGACAAACTATTCGGGAATGCAGCTATGGACTGCATTCCAGAGCAACACTGCTTGTCGACACTTGAAATAAAATGCTTTAACATTTATATGTAAAAATGGTATTATGCGGAACTCTATACCGTTGAGAATATTAATTTTTTAGATAAATATTGGAAGTAATTTCATTCGTTTTTACCGTCGTTTGCTATTTTAATTATATTTTAAATCATCAATACATACCGCAGTTCCAAGCAGGGACAAAACGTATATCCCGATCTTAAATAATACATAACTCCCATCACACAGAGGATATTATCGATCCGTCTGGTGCATTGGAAACCTAACTAATAAAAATAAATATTATCCAACTGTATAATTGCGTAATTATGATCCCTACAAAGTGAAAACTGTGTTACGAAATGGACTTTCAGTTCAGGAACTGAATTTCCAGAAGAGAACACTTAAAAAAATTATCGTAATTTGCGAAACCGAACCCCGATTACCTTGAAACCAATTTCGTTGATTTTATGGTTAAGTTTACTTCTTACCCCTTTTGTATCAATTTACTTAATTCTGAACGTACGATTTAATGCGAATTTGTAAGTTCATAAGACGCGTAATGACTTGCATTGCATATGATTTGTTGGCATAAATGCACATATTTACCCAACCGAGATATCTCTAGCGATAATGAACGCTCTTATTAATTTTCAGTGTATAATGCATTGTCGAACGTGAATGGTATCGGTTTAGATATGTCAAGTACGCCAGTAAAAGTGAGTGATTCATGATAGTGAGCAACCCAGTGAATAGTGATTAAAGCAGTGTTATTGGTGCATACTTGTAAATAAATAGCTCATATTTAAAGATAGTGAAACCCATGGAAAAAGGGGAAATCAAAATGGAAAGAAACTTATATTTAGCGAGTTTAGCGATTTAGAGGATAATCATTCGAACAATGACTCTTATATATTAGGTTGGACCTAGCGGTCCGGCCGACATGGTTATGTCCCGGGCAACAGTGAGCCGTAGTCTCGGGTACTTATGAGACCCTCGTTAAACATGATCATTCCTTTTCGCAACTTGCTTTCAAAAGTGACTTATAGACCAATAGAGACACAGATCATACATTGCATTGTTTATTGACATATCGATTACCTGTATTTATTGTCTCCACTGTTATTACTTTTTTTTCTTGCCTCTTTGTTATTATTATAATATTGCTATTGTGTCTCCCTGACGACCTGAGAATGCATACTCAGAGATTGGAGAGGACACGGTTTAAGAGTCAGACCTACCATTCGATCTTGTAGAGATCTAGACAGCCGTACCTACAGTACTTTTAGCGCTTTCATTACTCAGCTTGTATTCGCACTTGGTTAGTAGTTTCCTTTTCTTTCGAACTATTGTAAACTGTGAACAATGAAAGTTGGTTTAATAAACTAGTGATGTGTTTTCTTTACTTCTGTGTTGTGTTTACTGATTACCATGTAATGCTAGAAGCCGAAGTGCGACTACGCCGGGATTGTTCCCTGACCGTAGGAGCATAACTGGCCTAGTCGCCTCTCGTATTCCGTATTTTGGAAAGCGGGGCATGACAGTAGGCCCGAGCCCAAGCAAGCGAGCCCGAGCCTAAGTCAAGACTAAGCGTGGAAGAGGCCAGTTCTATGCCAAAAAGGAGACGATAAATTGTTTAAATGCAATTTCTTAGAAATAAATATATGAAAAATGGACAAAAAACCAAAATTTTGAAAACCTTATGGCATATGTGCAAAAAGAAATAAGCACATAAGGCATGGGGTGGCATAAGTGCCATTTGGAAAAGCCCAAGGGGCTATATGTAAGGTGTGTAGCCGATAAATGACAGAAATGATGAGAAAATCACTAACTTTCATTCTCTTATAATTTCTACGGTTCTGTACCTCCTTCCTCTTCCTCAAGATTTTAAACCTTATTCTCTTTTTTTGAATTAAATCAAGAGTATAACTATTCTTTTCTACAAAAAAAAACAAAATAATTTTTCACCATAAAACCCTTAAAGGGAAGCTCATATCTCCCATTAAATCCCTAAAAGGGAGATTTTTTTTTATCTTACCATCCCTTTTTTCCAAGATCTAACAAAAAAAGAGGAGGAAGAAGGAAGCCATCGATAAATAACCCATTTTGGGGAAGTCTATGCCTTGGAGAGAACGAAAAGGGACCTCCTTTCGCCATTATAGATCTAAACCCTTTGGGGGTTTAACGCCAAATCAATTTTTTAGGAGCTCAACTCCAAGTCCAAGATCCAAATCTTCAAACGAGTTTAACTCCAAACCCAGATCTTTTAGGAGTTTAACACCAAATAAAAATAGTTATTTTCTTAGGAGTTTAACTCCAAAGTCTCTCGGGAGTTAAACTCCCAGTCTACAGGCTAAGCCCCTTTTCTCACTGGCACCCAGCATTCATGTGGCGGGCGTGTGACCTGCTGGCGCCCAGAGCCCATGCGCCATGCCCGTGACCCGCCGGCACCAAGCGTCCACATGCAGGGCGCATGACCTGCTGGCGCCCAGCGCCCATGCGCCACGCCCGTGACCTGCCGGCGCCCAGTGTCTACGTGCCAGGCACGTGACCCGCTGGTGCCCACCGCCCATGCTCCACACACCATGCGCCATTTCATGCGTCCTTAGGACGCTTCTCATCCTTCTTTTTTTAAATGTTCCACTCTAAAAATACTTCTCCCGTTAGAAAAAATTTCTAATGGGGTGCTGTCGTGCACCCCACAAGAGGGCTGCTAACCCCCTTGACCTCGAGCCTGCTATCTGGGTAGCGGGACCCCCGAAACACTATGAGGAAACCGATATGTTCAAAACCCCTTCAAAACACAACACATACAAACTGCGCATTGATTTCGCATGACCAGTTTTACCCGTCAATCGGCGGTTCTTTAGTTCCAAAAGAAAGGGGTAATTAACGGTAGCTTAGTCCATGGTTGCCAGAGATTCGGATCTCCATAATCAATAAATAACAGCCTACCCTAGGTAGGGGGAATCTGTAATACACCAGACAAGTAACGCGTATTCCTATCCCATTAGGGTGACGAAAAACACTCTACGAATTCTGGCACATCCGGTTAGACCGTTTCTCTCATATCATATTTTGGGTTAAACGTTTAGGTGAACTCAATCAACATATATATCGATTTCCTGTACTGAAATCTTGCTTATGCAGGATAACAGCTTTCCAATCACAAACTTCAAATTCAACGAGAATGTCTCCAAAGACCATTTCGATCTCTGAGGCAACTCTGATCTCGTACATTGTCATGATTAATGCCTGCGTGGTTCTCCCTGCAAGTCTCAGCTAGCAATAGGAGGAACCGCTACGTCAATTTGCTTTTGTCATCATTTACTATAACACCCAAGTATATATATACTATATATTTTGGGTATTTCAAATTTTGTGCTAAAAATCTTTACTATTGTTACTATTGGGTTCTGAATGATGCAATTAGTAGCTTTGGTCAGTATCCGACGTGACCCGCATATTTGATGTTAGTTATATGTATGCCCTAGAGGCCATTATTGTACATAGGATGTATATTGTAATGGATGCTGGGACATATATAGGGAGGACTTTCTCGCTCGACATGATAGTATGCTATCTGGTTACTCTTTACCTTAACGTGTATACCGATTGTCTCTCTGTTACATGTTGGTAAAGCCCTTAGGATGTGTACTTGACTACCTGGACTGTGATGCGGATCATACTAGTGAAGATATGGTAGTCCATAAGTACATCCTTCAAGGTCCCTGATTGGTAGAGATTCTACGTGTTCAAGTTTAGTTAATTACCGCAATCAAAACGGTTTCGCACGTAGCTAGCCGGTTGAGTACGGGTCATCCGCAGGGAGATGGGAATCTTTTTCTATGTGTTTTTGACGAGTTAAGTCCGAGAGTCCAGATTTGTTTGTGATTATCTAAGTATTACAGTGATATGTAAAAAGAGCTTGTTAGGGTTAGGATTTGGTTAGTTTGAGTTAGGAGTCGCTCACCTCTTTCGTTGCCACTCTTAATATCGGTGTTACGGTAATCGGCAACAACGGGGATTAGCACGACTAGGAAGGAACTTGCGAGTATAAGCTAGGCTTTCCAACGCTTAAGTTCTTCCTTTTGGTGCTTGTCCGTCCGTTCTTGGCTCTTAGCCATAACCTCCGGTTAATTCAACCACAACCGGTCTCAATACGGAATCACCGCTATCATGTAGGATAGGGTGCCGTAGGGAGCGGATTGTGGTTCAATTAACGAGAGTCGATTTAAGATGTTGGGAAAGGAAAGAGTGAGAGAGATTTCCTTATCTCAAACTAACCTTATCCTACCCTAACAAGTATGAAACTACTCACACATCATAATGAAAAGAAAACAACACAAAAGAGGAAGATAGAAAGAAGGAGATTGGAAGATAACAACTAGCTATTTGCGACCTCACCTTGGCAAGGATCAAGCGTAAGCGTCATGGTTGTTTAAGGATAACCGAAAAGAGAAACGAAAGAAACAACAAGAAATAACAACAACTAAGTTAACAAATGAAAATGACAACAATTAACAAGTTAACTAAAGAACAAGACAAGCATGATAAGTAAAAGCTTCTTCTTTATTCATCATTCTTCACTCACAAAAGCTCACTACAAGATTTTCAATGGAGAAGAGATGAGAAGAGGAAGAAGAAACAAGTATTCTAAACCTAGAAAAATACAAGAATGAACACCCTTTCCTTCACAAGGTTCTGGGGTATTTATAGGCTGGAAAATGAAAACCTAGGGCAACATTCAGAACTAAAATGAAAAGACCAAAATAGCCCTGCAAAATCTTCAGCCGACAAGACAAGATGGCCGCGGATCCGCGGCCTATACCCCCTATTGGCCGCGGATCCGCGGCCCTATGGTGGAGTTGGACCCCCCCAACTTTTTGTACTTCCCTGTTTTTCTCTGTACATAATTCTGGTATATGTATTTTCTCAAATTGTCTTCACGATTTTTCCAGAATTTCTGTTGAGCCAAAGGTGATTTGATGTGGATGTTTTTGTCATGATTTCCTCGAGCTCCGCATTGATCTCTTGGATTTGGTGTTGCCATTGTGCTTTGTGCATGAAGGTGACAACCGATTTGTCATTTTGTCCCTTAAACTGGTGTCTGGCAACATACGGATGAAAAGCGGAAACCGTGTTTTATCAATGGTTGGCAGGAATCCGGGTTTTGTCGTGTTTTTCCATGAATTTTACCGTTTAGAGCCGAGAACCTGTACCCTGCAATTGACTAGCAAACACGGCTTAAGAGTACCTACTGATAAACAATATGATAAAAATTGGGCGGTATAAAAATGCAAAAATCTGATATGAACAAATACCCCCAAACTTATCATTTGCTCGTCCCGAGCAAAGCCAATTTATTTCACAAAAAAAAATTTCCTAACCTCACTTTCACAGGGAACGCGATTGCACTGAGCATGTGCAACAAGCCGTTAAACCTCTAGGTGTCCCTAGTAGGAGGAGTGTTGTCTCCTGAGGGTTTTCAGCGGATACTACCCACAAAATCCGGTCAAGCTAGTTTTGTAAAATAACTATGATTCAAACCCTAAAGTCTTGTTTCAGAAAATAACAATTCTATTATCCTAAGTCTAGACTATCGAACCTTTATTTTTCACACCTCGCTTCTTATTTAACTACAGATTTTATATGTCTTTACGTGCAGTGCAAAATAGTGTCGTTAAGTTCCAGAAGGATCGAATAAAATCGTCATATCACACAATTAAGCCCGGATAAAAATTTTAAAAGGATCACATAAGTTTTATAAAGAATTAAGCAATTTTTCAAGTTTTGTTTTCCAGTAAAAGTTTCAACTTCAGAATTTTTATCTTCCTTAACAGGAAACTAGGTCTTATTTTTCACTCCACCTTTTCCTTGTTTTCATTTCATACACACCTCTGTGAACGTGCAATAGTCTTTATCATAGAATAAAACCTTCATATCTCCGCTAAAATTTTTATAAAAGCCTGTCTTTTATCAAGATTATTCTCACACAAAGAACCGTTAGGAATTTTAACTCGGAGAGAACACTTGCTTGACTTTGTTTTAATCTGGACTTTCTAGGCTTCTTAGCGAGCTTTGGGCCAATGCACCCAAACCAGTTGGTTTTAGGGCATTAGGTGTAGAAACACCCCAGCGGACTTAATTACTCAAGTTACCTAGGTCCAAAAACAAAAGACAGTTTGGCGTGAAGATCATGATGATTCAATACGAACGGAGATATAGCTGGCAGTTCAATTATTTTTTTGGATAAAAGACGTGTTTAGTGGATTCGGTGTGTAATCATTCCAATCAAGTTTCAGATGGGTTATTTTTCAGACTTAGTTCCAATTAGGGCATCAATAACATTCCTACATATTCACTTCACTTCATAAACTATTCTTGATATTACTTATTTCAGAACAAATCTATTTGATCCTCAGAAAATCATCGATCCAATTAAAAGTTTTTAGACATAAAAGACTTGTCTTCTAATTTCCAAAAACTCACGACACGTGTAGTGTAATGTAAAGACGTATATCAGCTATAGTTAACTTCAAAGGAGAGTTATCTTTCAGGTTTTCAAAATCTAAAAATAAGATTTAGTTATTCTTATTTTATCAAACAAAATCGTCGAAATGTTAAATCAGAGTCCTCCCACTAGCTAACTTGACAAAAAAGTTTTTTTGTTTTTAGAAAATTTTCTGATGTTTATGGATTTTTAAATATGTATGCAAATGCAAAATATACAAATGAATGCGAAGGTGAGAAATGCGTACCGAGCGTACCCCCAAACTTAAATTGGACAGGGTCCTCACTGTTATTGCATGAAGGGATCATTTGAAGGGTAAAAATTGTCGGTTAGCTATACACATTTTTTTTTTGTTTTTGTTTTTAAAGAAAAGAAAAAGAGCAAAGATGGAAAAGAATATTCACAAAAAATGTACAAAATGCTATATACATACCCCCAAACTTATTTGGAACAGTGTCCACTGTTCTTGGCTGGATAACCGAAGTTTGGAGGTAGGCAGAGGAAGATCATGCAGGGTAAACCAGCTCCTGTAAGAACAGGAGCTCCTCTGTTGGTTCGGCGCTAAGGTACGGTTTAAGTCGGTGTCCGTTCACTTTGAAAAATGAACCGTCCTTTGGATTCTCCAAATCCACAGCGCCATGCAGATACACATTCCGCACAAAATACGGCCCTTTCCAGCGAGATCTGAGCTTTCCTGGATAGAAGTGAAGTCGGGTGTCGTAAAGCAGTACCTGCTGACCAGGTACGAAGGTTTTGCGCAAAAGGTGTTTATCGTGAAACACCTTCGTTCGATTCTTAACGACAACCGCGTTATCGTAAGCCTCATCCCTAAGCTCGCTCAATTCGTTCAACTGCAGCTTCCGATGGCTGCCCGCATCTTCTAGAGACAGATTCAGCTCCTTTATCGCCTAGAATGCGCGATGCTCTATTTCGACAGGAAGGTGGCAAGCTTTTCCGTATACAAGTCGATAGGGAGACATGCCAAGGTCGGTCTTATAAGCGGTTCGGAAAGCCCAAAGGGCATCAGTGAGTTTCAGCGACCAATCCTTACGGTTCTTGGAAACCATCTTCTCCAGTATCTGCTTGATTTGCCGATTTGAGACTTCGGCTTGACCACAGGTTTGGGGGTGATAGGGCGTGGATAGCTTATGATTAATGGAATACTTCCGCATCAAGGCCTCGAAAGTCTTATTGCAGAAATGAGTTCCATTGTCGCTAATGATCGCTCGGGGGTGCCCAAAACGGGAGAAAATGTTTTCTTTGAGAAACCTAACGACAACCTTGTTGTCGTTAGTCCGGCTGGGCACAGCCTCGACCCACTTAGAGACGTAATCAACAGCTAGAAGGATGTACAAGTTCCCGAAAGAGCTGGGAAACGGCCCCATGAAATCTATCCCCCAAACGTCGAAAATCTCCACAACCAAGATTGGTTGGAGCGGCATCTCGTTCCTCCGGGATATCCGGCCCATGTGTTGGCACCGGGAGCAAGTCTTGCAATAGTCATGAGCGTCTTTGAAGAGTTGTGGCCAGTAGAAACCACATTGCAAGATCTTCTCAGCTGTCTTTCTGGGGCCAAAATGCCCGCCACACGCTTGATCGTGGCAAAACGACAGCACACTCTTGAATTCATCGTCCGGGACACACCGGCGAATAATCTGGTCGGGATAGTACTTGAACAGATAGGGTTCGTCCCAGTAAAAGTGTTTTACTTGGGATAAGAAGCGAAGTCTGTCCTGACTTGACCATTCAGTCGGTAGTAACCCTGTGGCCAAATAGTTCACAATATCTGCGAACCAGGGTTCGCGAGATACTGTCAAGAGCTGTTCATCCGGGAAAACGTCATTGATCGGGACTGGAAGCGAAGGCGAAGAAGGAAGTCGTGAGAGATAGTCGGCAACGACGTTTTCACATCCTCGTTTTTCCTTAATAATAAGGTCAAACTCTTGAAGCAAGAGGATCCAACGTATATGCCGAGATTTGGCATCTTTCTTCGCAAAAAGATGGCGCAGAGCAGAATGGTCAGTGTAGACAATGACTGGAGAGCCGATGAGGTAGGGCCTGAACTTTTCTAAAGCAAATACAACAGCCTAGAATTCCTTCTCAGTTGTTGTATAATTGAGTTGGGCGTCGTTCAGGGTTCGGATGGCGTAATAGATTACGTGCGGCATTTTGTTGATGTGTTGTCCAAGGACAGCACCGATGGCAAAGTCGGATGCATCACACATAATCTCGAATGGGTGCGTCCAGTCAGGAGAAGAGAGAATGGGAGCAGAAGTGAGTGAGCGTTTTAATGACTCGAATGCAGTCACACAGCTCGAGTTGAAGTCGAATGGCGTGTCCTTGGCCGGCAGAAGAGTCAAGGGCCTAGCAATCTTGCTAATGTCCTTGATAAACCGTCTATAGAAACCGGCGTGGCCAAGGAAGGCTCGGATATCTCTGACGCATCGGGGAGGAGGGAGATTGGAGATGACCTCAATCTTTACTTTATCTACCTCAATGCCTTTTTGCGAGATGATATGTCCTAAGACAATACCTTCGCGCACCATGAAGTGGCACTTCTCCCAGTTCAAAGTGAGGTTCTTATCCTTATATCGGGTAAGGACAGCGTCGAGATGAAGCAGACACTCGTCAAAGGAATCGCCGAAGATAGAGAAGTCGTCCATGAAGATCTCTAAGAATTTTTCCACCATGTCTGAGAATATTCCTATCATACACCGCTGGAAGGTAGCGGGCGCATTGCATAACCCAAAGGGCATGCGACGATATGCAAACGTGCGAAAGGACAAGTGAAAGTGGTCTTGTCCTGGTCTTTTTCGGCGATGGGAATTTGATTATAGCCAGAGTAGCCATCAAGAAAGCAGATTGGTACAGATTCTGCATGTTCAAGTTTAGTTAATTACCGCAATCAAAACGGTTTCGCACGTAGCTAGCCGGTTGAGTACGGGTCGTCCGCAGGGAGATGGGAATCTTTTTCTATGTGTTTTTGACGAGTTAAGTCCTAGAGTCCAGATTTGTTTGTGATTATCTAAGTATTAAAGTGATATGTAAAGAGAGCTTGTTAGGGTTAGGATTTGGTTAGTTTGAGTTAGGAGTCGCTCACCTCTTTCATTACCACTCTTAATATCGGTGTTACGGTAATCGACAACAACGGGGATTAGCACGACTAGGAAGGAACTTGCGAGTATAAGCTAGGCTTTCCAACGCTTAAGTTCTTCCTTTTGGTGCTTGTCCATCCGTTCTTGGCTCTTAGCCATAATCTCCGGTTAATTCAACCACAACCGGTCTCAATACGGAATCACCGCTATCATGTAGGATAGGGTGCCATAGGAAGCGGATTGTGGTTCAATTAACGGGAGTCGATTTAAGATGTTGGGCAAGGAAAGAGTGAGAGAGATTTCCTTCTCTCAAACTAACCTTATCCTACCCTAACAAGTATGAAACTACTCACACATCATAATGAAAAGAAAACAACACAAAAGAGGAAGATAGAAAGAAGGAGATTGGAAGATAACAACTAGCTATTTGCGACCTCACCTTGGCAAGGATCAAGCGTAAGCGTCATGGTTGTTTAAGGATAACCGAAAAGAGAAACGAAAGAAACAACAAGAAATAACAACAACTAAGTTAACAAATGAAAATTACAACAATTAATAAGTTAACTAAAGAACAAGACAAGCATGATAAGTAAAAGCTTCTTCTTTATTCATCATTCTTCACTCACAAAAGCTCACTACAAGATTTTCAATGGAGAAGAGATGAGAAGAGGAAGAAGAAACAAGTATTCTAAACCTAGAAAAATACAAGAATGAACACCCTTTCCTTCACAAGGTTCTGGGGTATTTATAGGCTGGAAAATGAAAACCTAGGGCAACATTCAGAACTAAAATGAAAAGACCAAAATAGCCCTGCAAAATCTTCAGCCGACAAGCCAAGATGGCCGCGGATCCGCGGCCTATACCCCCTATTGTCCGCGGATCCGTGGCCCTATGGTGGAGTTGGACCCCCCAACTTTTTGTACTTCCCTGTTTTTCTCTGTACATAATTCTGGTATATGTATTTTCTCAAATTGTCTTCATGATTTTTCCAGAATTTCTGTTGAGCCAAAGGTAATTTGATGTGGATGTTTTTGTCATGATTTCCTCGAGATCCGCATAGATCTCTTGGATTTGGTGTTGCCATTATGCTTTGTGCATGAAGGTGACAACCGATTTGTCATTTTGTCCCTTAAACTGGTGTCTGGCAACATACGGATGAAGAGAGGAGACCGTATTTTATCAGTGGTTGGCAGGAATCTGGGTTTTGTCCTGTTTTTCCATGAATTTTACCGTTTAGAGCCGAGAACCTGTATCCTGCAATTGACTAGCAAACACGGCTCAAGAGTACCTACTGATAAACAATATGATAAAAATTGGGCGGTATAAAAATGCAAAAATCTGATATGAACAGTCCCTAGTCATGGGTATATCGAGACGGGGCAACGATATATCAGAGTAGACTACCTTATACCTTTTCGACCCATACAGATGGGTGATGGATGATCCCATATCCATTGGTGTTTCACATCCGAGATGATATACGGGTGCTCAGTGGAGACTGGATACACTGGACGGACTCGCTGAGAACTCCCAGATGGTATTATAGCTCACGTCAGATGGCAGTTCTCTGGTGACACTGGTACAGGTTAGTCTGTAGACCCGAGATCGTCATAGAGTCTTGTGTGATTCCCACTGTGCTTTGATTTCCACCTTACCACGTCCAAGAGGGCGTGCAAAACGGTGGTTTTTGGGTACAGTCCCGAGTCACATGGAGGCAATGAGCGATAGGAGGGGATTCGTCTCTCCCGGTATAGGGAGTTGATGTTGCGCTGTATTCGATTGGCTATAACCGGAAATCCATGGCCAGGGTTGCTGAGATTTACTGGTAAGTGTTACCAGTAGTTTCTCGAACTGTTATAGACCTCATATCGACATGACTTATCGAGCTACTGGGGTCTAACATTTACCACCCCTAGGCGAGATATGCGACATATCAGACGATCAGACCGGATTGTACGGTAAGTGTTACGCGTTGGATTCACAGGAGTGTGAGCGGGCTTGCTCGTTGATCTTCTGATCACTCAATACCCGGGTGGCCGTTACGTTTAGCAGACCGCTTGCGGTTTGTGGGTGTTTGATATGATCATCACCTGCTGCCGGCGTATTGACGAGTCTTTAGAGTCCTACACAAAGGTTTCCTGGTTCAAGCGAAACGAAATAGGAGCGCATATGAGATATGTGCGGGACCGAGAATAATACCAGTATGTGATACTGTATTTGATTCTCGTGATTTGTAACATTGATCGGTTATATGTGATATAGCCGGGTTATCGGATCAAGTGTTGATTCGATAAGTTGTTACTATTGATATTAGTCGGTTATATGCGATATGACCGGATCGTTAAATCAAGTATTGATTTAATGATTTAATGTATAATTATATATTAGATATATTACTTTACATTAACTAATATTGGTTCACTTAAGATACTTTTCTCACTTGTATGTGCACATTGTATATGCGATATATTTTTGTGCACAAGATTGAATCATGTTTGATGTACATGCAAACTTAGGTGTGTATGATTAAACCATGGTTATGTTAATGGTTAGGGTTTTGATTTACTTATCTGTTTATTTCTATTTATTCATTTTAAGGCAAGAAACAAAAGGGTGGCTTCTTTTGTTTTTTCTTTGAAGCTTCATGAAGGTTTGAAGCTTTGACCATTTTATTTTTTAGCCTTAACCCAACCATTAAACCTAACCTTAGTTTATTCTCTACACTTAACCATCGTTGCTTTATGATAAGATAATTCTTTTTATTCTTATCATAATTTTCTTCTTCTTTTTCTTCTTCAAAAAGATGAAGAAAACCTTTGCTACCATTAATGGCAACTTGATGAAAAGAGTGAGAAATCCAATTCTAAAGTGTACCCACTTCCTGTTTCTTCATTCTCTACCACTTTCCAAGTAGTATATGGTGTTTTCTTCATAAGTTTCATGACTTGGTGAAGTGAGAGCTTGATCTTATGTTGCCTCGACGTAGATCATCTTCGGCATCGAAGTCGACAACCTAGCCCGATCATTTCCTCGATGAAACCACCACGAGAGTCCAGGATCCGATGGGTATAGCGGAGGGACTTCATCACAGAGCTATGGAGGTGGAGGACTGGATCTACAAAGGTTGTATCTCCGTTCACTTATTAGTAAAGCAGTTTACTAGTTGTAGTTTTCGCCTAAAACTCTAGTCAACGATCTCATTAGGGTTTCTCGGCACTAGAAATTTTTGAATTTGGCATGGTTGATGCCTTGTGAGACCTTCTTAGAGTGCCTAGGAACCCTACAGTGGTATCAGAGCCTAGCTAGAGCCTTAAGCGATGCGTAGACGATGTTAGAAATCCGATCGAACCCCGAAACCCTAATCGATGCCATTCTCTGTACTTTTTTCAAAATTGTGTATTTTTCCACATTAAAAATATGCAGAAAATTCAGCAGGGAATTTTAAGAAATACTGTGCAGCACGTGCCCATGATTCAACTAAAGAGCAGTGGAACCGCGGCACAAGCATGGCTCGTGCGGCGGTTCCGCGGCCATTATGTCAGATTAGGTTTTTAAAATTGCACAGTAATTTCTATCTTTTAATGCTGTATTTTTTGGGATATTTTAACTTTTACTCAAGAGTTGAGTTTTCTGGGTTGTATTGGGAGTTCGTAGATTTGATCGGATTGTCTAATTTTGTCTGTGTGTTTTTCCGGATAATATAGAATATGTTAAAAAGTTCGACCGGATATAAATACCCAATTTTTCCTTGCCGGAAAATTTCCAAGTGTTGGATTTTTCCGTGGTTTAAAGACGTTCTAAGTAGTCCAAGTAATGCGATGGTCCCTTTAGAAGACAACAAAGCTTAACTCGATTATGTGACCGTCTTGAACTGCCCTTTGAACCATAGGGTTTGGGGCAGTACGGCGTGCCACATGTGAGGCGTTGGCTTGACCCTTCTATGGCTGGACCGTTGGTACTGAGGTATGAAGTGAATGTTTTTGAACTTATTTCATGTGTTGATATGTTTCGGGAAAACTTGGGTGTTTGACTGTTCGATCGGAAAGTTTAACATTTTCTGTTTATCTGGAATGGGATACAACATTTGGAATTTACAAGTAGTTATGAGATAACTGATATGAATGTTATAAACAAAGCAGTTTAGTCTCACTTGATCGGTTGCCATGGAATTTTGATGTGATCAAAAGTCCGTCGCAATCACGTAGCGTACGCAGATACTCGCCGGGTAAACTTAATAGACAACCTCACCCTATAGCCCCGACCAAGTGACTGTAGGAGAACCCCGTCGCCGAAAGCATCCGTTCGGGTGTTCGCGGCAGCGGTGTTCCGCCTTGGTGCACTTCGTCGACGGTGTCGGGGGTGCGGCCGTCTACTAAAGTTTGCGACGAGCATTCGATCAGGATGTCGGGAATCTTGTTAATTTGCCCGACTTGATATTGAAAAGAGTTTTCGATTATAAGACTAAAATGCGGGGTTTATAATTGTTAGACATGCGATGTCTAAGGAATTCATTTGATTAGGCATGCGATGTCTAAAGAGGTTGCGGATTCCAACTGTTGTAGTTTTACACTTTCTTTTCTGTGACCGTAAGTGTAGTATGTAGTGGTATTGCCGATTGTCGTTGCTATACGTCGACGACAATCGGTGTATGCATACTTACTTACGTTGATGACATGTGATGTTATGTGTTGCTGGATATGTTATATTGGATTGTCGTGTTTGAATAGCCGGGGGTTTTTATGTGAGATGAGTGTTTTTCATTTTCATTCATGTAAAAACTTGTATGTAATATTCTTTAATTGGGGCACTTCCAGGTTGCGGAAGATGTCACCGTTGATGTATATTATTTACTTTTCCGCATTAGGATAGACCCAAGAAGGGGAGCACAAGTAACCGGGTTCTAGAGTCCAGTGGGAGACCAGCTCGAGGAGTCAAGTCCAGGTTTCCTAACTCTAGTATTGGTAGGGTTGCTTGCCGCTGTCGTAGGGGTCTAGGGATGTGGGTTTGGCTATTCATCGCAACCGTGGAATCCGTGTTTTATACTGGCTCGTATTGAAAACACAGACGTCCTAGTATATCCAATATTTCATATGATATTTTCTGCTACGTTATCTATGATGTGATCATGTGATATGTTCAGATAGATATTATATATAGTATATATGATATATTATATAGACGTTGCTTATGTTTTACACCCGCGCTAGCCCTGCCTCGCTCTGGCGTTAGTCACCTAACCTAACGGTGCAGACGGGACATCGAGGCGAATGCGGATGGCATAAGCGTACGTTGTATTTATCTGTGATGTTTAAGTGACTTAAAAGATGGGACTTCATTAATGTGATTAATGAAAGAAAAGAAACCTAAAAGATGTTGTGGAATCAAATTTCTTAATAACAGGTAGCTACAGTTCTTGCTTTGCATCGCGGTGTTCCTTGTAGAACATCCTGCACCTCATTCGACGAGGAAAGGACCGAGATCCCTTCACCGGGAGTGATTCCTTTAGCAATAACTGGCAGATGCTACACTCTCGGTTTGTTTTTTGATTGCTTCTATAGTTTCTGCTTTGCACAGTGATATATATGATATATCCAGCACCTCATTCGACGAGGAAATGGCCAACGATCCCTTCACCGGGAGTGACCCCTTTAGCAAAACTAGAAAAGCCTCAGAAACACTCCATTTTAAAAATCATTTGATTATGCAATGATATCAAGTTCATTACGCAATAGGTTTTCAGAAAAACCTTTCGTAGCCCTCCGTCATTTCAGATAAGTTGTATATAGTATTCGTGTTACATTTGTTGGCTTTCGTCAAGGTGTAGTGTGCGGTAGCTATCTGCTGCTTATCTGCTGCATATGATGCGATTGGATTAAGGCAGTCGTGCGGTTTTGTTGGCTTTCGTCAAGGGTCGTGCGGGTGGGTTTAATTCAATCAAAAAATAACGGGTTGGACTTGACTAGTAGCCTATGGTTTGTTGGCTTTCGTCAAGGTCATAGGATGCTAGGGGAAAAATATTATCGGGAATTTCAAGTGTTCAAATTTGCAATGAGATTGCATACTTTCTATGAGATAGTTGGATCCCGATACCCGCTGCGAGTAAGAGTTACTCCTGCGACAGTTTTACACATTACAATCAGCCGATCAAGTAGGTGTCTAGAAAGGTGTCAACGGGGTTACGCCTCGAGGAAAACGAGGTTTACATTAATTAGGTTTGTGCGAAAGCACGGGGGACCTTTCTCAAAGTACCGACACTGGCCTGGCTGAAAGATTGGCGAACTTGTAGTGTGTAATGAATCCCAGCTAGCCTTTCCTTTTAGGGTTTGAAGGAAGATTTAATAAAAAGCAGTAGGAGCCATCCTGATTAGATAAAATAAAAACCAATCTGATCTTGCAAGAGCAAACGCTGAGTATTTTCTTCTCTCACTCTTTAGGTAGCGACCATATCACGCCTTAATCAAGATAATAATACGGATTATTGACCAAACCCGCTTGTTATACTGAGCTGGGGAACGTTGGTCCCGCTCCAACTTATAATTGTTATAAGACCGAGCAGGAAATTGGGGATTACCTGAATTCCCGTGCCGCCCAAACAAAGACAGTGCATGTTGATGCATCATCTTCGGGTGTGTTCATTATAAAGAACTGTTTCTCAGTATCCTCTACGTCCTAGGTATTAGATACCGGATCAGGATCCCGCAAATGTAATCCGTTACATGGGCTACAGAAAGGTAGAGAACTGAGAACGGGCGATAAGTTTCATGAGACAGAAAACGGGGCAAGTGTAGCAGCCAAATCTGTTGGTCACTGTCACCCTGTATTACCAATACATTGATTCTGAACAAATACTATTAGATACCGAACCTGATATACAAAATCATATCAGTCTCTTTATTAGTAAAGAAATGATAAAATTTTGTATTGTTGGATAATGTTTTGAACATTTCCTATATCAAAAGTTGATCGGTTCAGGCACGTTATCTAAAAGCATTGACGTTCTAAATCAAACTACAGTTCCTAGTATATAGAACACACACAAGAGGAAGAGTTCAGAAATGAACGGATCCTTCTTGATGTATTGTAGACTAGGTCATATCAATGCGACCCGACTGGCTGAAGTTACATATAGATGCATATTTAAATTAGTTTAAATTTATATCTTGTGAAACTTGCCAGTCATGTCACAAAGCTTTGATGACGATAGCTCTGTTTATTGGAAACAGAGAAAGAGTTAGTAAACTCTTGGGACTGATACATGATGATGTATGTAAGGACCCCTGTCTGCACATGCCAAGACTGGTTCTTTATACTTCATTACATTCTCTGATAATCTCTCAAGATTCAGACATATGTTCCTGATGAAACACAAGTCCGAAACTTTTGAGATATTCACAGAATATAAGTTAGAAGTAGAGAACCAAAATACGGGTATAAGTATTATGTCCTTTGATGAGATCAAGGAGGAGAATACTTGAGCACGGAATTCCTGGACTATTTTAAAGGAGAATGAGATTCTCTCTTAGTATTATTCCTCCGCATATACCATAGCATGATGGTGTATCGGGGCGGAGCAATTACACCTTATTTGATATGGTGTGCTCTATTATGAGTACTACTGAGTTTCCTATATCCTTTTGGGAGTTATGCACTTATGAAGCTGCATACCTATTGAATAGGGTTCAAATCAAAACAGTTGCCTACCGCTTCCTATGTGATATGGAAAGGGAAGAGCCCATATCTTAAGTTGGTTAAGATTTGGGGTTGTCCGGGCTATGTCTAAAAGCAAAATCCGGACAAGCTCGAGGCAAGATCTGTTATGTAGAACTGGAAATGTTCCAGCTATATGAACTGCAGCTGATGATTTGGTAGAACTAAAGGATTCAATAGTAATCGACGAACCTCAGCCTCTCCGCCGATCTAGTAGCGTTTCTCACCAACCTGAGAGATACTTCGGTTTCTTTATGACAGTGGGAGCGAGGATTGCATCATGAGATGATGACCCAACTAGTTTCGAGCTGGCCATCAGGAGTGGGACTCTGTAAGAATGGCTGGATGTTTAGTGATTTGAGATAGAATCCTTATACACCAACAAAGTATAGACTTTGGTTGCTATATCAGAAGGGTTAAATCTCCATCAGGAGAAAGTATATCTTGAGAAGATTACTTGGTGTACATGGAAAAGTTGATACTTTCAAAGCTAGACTAGTTAAAGGTTTGTATCATTGACCAGGTATGAATTATGTTGAAACCTTTTCTAAGGATCTATGCTTAAGTCCATCCAGATCCTACTTGCCACGGCTACATACCATGACTACGATATCTGGTGGTTGGGTGTCATGACTGCTTTTCTAAATGATGTTTTGGAAGAGAGCATCTATAAGTACACAGCCAGAGGGCTTCGTAGACAGTGGGAGCAGCGGAAACGTGTGCAAGATGTTTTATGTGATGAAGCAGGCATCGTGGAGTTGGAACATCTGTTTTGATGAGTTAGTCAAACAGTGTGACATCATCAAAATGGTAGATGAACCTTGTATATACAAAAAGGTAGTAGGGAGTATGGTAGTGATCCTCGTAGAGTACGTGGATGACATACTCTTGATAGGGAAGGAGTTTCCTATGCTATGCTCGGTCAATCTCCGGTTATCACAAGAATTCTCCATATAGGATCAAAATGATATCTCCTAAATCCTAAGTATTCATTAATGAGATAGATGTAATTGGATGCTAGGATTCTCATTAGTAGTGGTGAGATTGTATAAATCGATCCTAGAGAAAATCATTGGAAGGGTTCCAGAGTGATAAAAACGACTGAATGTCAGTCACAGGCATTGTCTTTACCCTCGGTAAAGGGACGGTATATTGGAAGAGTTCCAAGCTAGATACCGTGGCATACTAGACGATAAAGGCTGGATACATCGCTACTTAAGATGCTACCAAAGAGGCTGTCTGGGTGTATATTAGTTCATGAGATGAACTCAGTTCCTCCCATTGTGTGACAATGGAGTTGTGGCTTATGCAAAGGAACGTCCGTCCCATCAGCGATCCAGAAATATTTCAAGGCAGTATCACCTGATCATGGAGATGGTTGATCTCCAAGGAGATCGAGGTTAGGAGAGCAGACTAAGAGGACAACACGGCGGATCCACTCATAGAGGCCTTTTCCCAGAGAGAGACTTTTATGGGATGGTTGAGTATGAGATACTACAACCACTGCTACAGATGGCCCTAGTGCAAGTGGGAGATTTTTAGTTATATGTATGCCCTAGAGGCCATTACTGTACATAGGATGTATATTGTAGTGGATGCTGGGACATATATAGGGAGGACTTTCTCGCTTGACATGATAGTATGCTATCTGGTTACTCTTTAGCTTAACGTGTATACTGATTGTCTCTCTGTTACATGTTGGTAAAACCCTTAGGATGTGTACTTGACTACCTGGACTGTGATGCGGATCATACTAGTGGGGACATGGTAGTCCATAAGTACATCCTTCAAGGTCCCTAGTCGTGGGTATATCGAGACGGGGCATCGATATACCAGAGAAGACTAGCGTATACCTTCTCGACCCATACAGATGGGCGATGGATGATCCCATATCCATTGGTGTTTGACATCAGAGATGATATACGGGTGCTCAGTAGAGACTGGGTACACTGGACGGACTCGCCGAGAACTCCCAGATGGTATTATACCTCACGTCAGATGGCAGTTCTCTGGTGACACTGGTACATGTTAGTCTGTAGACCCGAGATCGTCATAGAGTCTTGTGTGATTCCCACTGTGCTTTGATTTCCACCTTACCATGTCCAAGAGGGCATGCAAAACGGTGGTTTTTGGGTGCAGTCCCGAGTCACATGGAGGCAATGAGCGATAGGAGGGGATTCGTCTCTCCCGGTATAGGGAGTTGATGTTGCGCTGTGTTCGATTGGCTATAACCGGAAATCCCTGGCCAGGGTTGCTGAGATTTACTGGTAAGTGTTACCAGTAGTTTCTCGAACTGTTATAGACCTCATATCGACATGACTTATCCAGCTACTGGGGTCTGACATTTACCACCCCTAGGCGAGATATGCGACATATCAGACGATCAGACCGGACTGTACGGTAAGTGTTACTGGTTGGATTCACAGGAGTGTGAGCGGGCTTGTTCGTCGATCTTCTGATCGCTCAATACCCGGGTGGCCGTTACGTTTAGCAGACCGCTTGCGGCTTGTGGGTGTTTGATATGATCATCACCTGCTGCCGGCGTATTGACGAGTCTTTAGAGTCCTATACAGAGGTTTACTGGTTCAAGCGAAACGAAATAGGAGTGCATATGAGATATGTGCGGGACCGAGAATAATACCAGTATGTGATACTGTATTTGATTCTCGCGATTTGTAATATTGATCGGTTATATGCGATATAGCCGGGTTATCGGATCAAGTGTTGATTCAATAAGTTGTTACTATTGATATTAGTCGGTTATATGCGATATGACCGGATCGTTAAATCAAGTATTGATTTAATGATTTAATGTATAATTATATATTAGATATATTACTTTACATTAACAAATATTGGTTCACTTAAGATGTTTTTCTCACTTGTATGTGCACATTGTATATGAGATATATTTTTGTGCACAAGATTGTATCATGTTTGATGATACATGCAAACTTGGGTGTGTATGATTAAACCATGGTTATATTAATGGTTAGGGTTTTGATTTACTTATCTATTTATTTTTATTTATTCATTTTAAGGCAAGAAACAAAAGGGTGGCTTCTTTTGTTTTTTCTTTGAAGCTTCATGAAGCTTTGAAGCTTTGACCATTTTGTTTTTTAGCCTTAACCTAACCATTAAACCTAACCCTAGTTTATTCTCTACACTTAACCATGGTTGCTTTATGATAAGATAATTCTTTTTATTCTTATCATAATTTTTTTCTTCTTCTTCTTCAAAAAGATGAAGAAAACCTTTGCTACCATTAATGGCAACTTGATGAAAAGAGTGAGAAATTCAATTCTAAAGTCTTCCCACTTCTTATTTCTTCATCCTCTACCACTTGCCAAGTAGTATGGGTTGTTTTCCTCACAAGTTTCATGACTTGGTGAAGTGAGAGCTTGATCTTGTGTTGCCTCGACGTAGATCATCTTCGGCATCGAAGTCGACGACCTAGCCCGATCATTTCTTCGATGAAACCACCGCGAGAGTCCGGGATCCGATGGGTATAGCGGAGGGATTTCATCATGGAGCTATAGAGGTGGAGGACCGGATCTACAAAGGTTGTATCTCCGTTCACTTATTAGTAAAGCAGTTTACTAGTTGTAGTTTTCGCCTAAAACTCTAGTCAACGACCGCATTAGGGTTTCTCGGCACCGGAAATTTTTGAATTTGGTATGGTTGATGCCTTGTGAGACCTCGTTAGAGTGCCTAGGAACCCTACATTTGAAGCCCAATATGGTTCGATCTTATATCAAATATTTGCCAGTACAGTGTATCTATGTGTGTGTGTGTGTATATATATATATATATATATATATATATAATATTTTAAGCTCTACATATCTCTTTATAATAAAATATAAAAACAAATAATATTTTTTCCCTATATAGCCTTGCATGGAAAATTATCCCATATTAGGTTGTTGCGCCCATTATTCACACCAGAATATTGCATTATTATATTCCCCATTCTTATTCTTTTTATAAATAAACAGGTACTTTTGACGCATGTCTGCTACATATTACAGGTTATAGGTCCTTGGAGTGAAAACAGTTAAAAAGACAAAAGATTATACAAAAGAGGGACTTTTGACCAACAAGTAGAAGGATCTTAGTCAAGCCTAGACTAAGAACAGTTCACAATTAACAAGGCAACGCAAGGTCCAAGATGTCAAAGCGAACGGCTAAAGTCCACCGCAATTCATCACTGGAAAATCTGGAAAAGAATCAGAAGCCAAGTTCAGAAAAGAACCAAAGAATTAAGAAGACCAAAGATCCAGAGATCAGTACCTAAAAGCCTAGAGCCCAAAATCCCTAGTTTGGCCACGGAACCGCGGCCAAACCCAGGCTGGGACCGCGGTTTCGTGGCCGTATAGTGCCCGGGATTTGGGAAATTTCTACGACTTGTTTTGGCTGCGCTGAATACTTAACCTAAGGGCAAATTTGTAAATTTAGACACGCGGATCAATTTGTAACCTAGGGTTTCCTATTCTCTATAAATAGGATCTCTAAAGCTTGTATTCTTTTCATGCTTCCTTTCATTAATAAATTTCAGCATTCTTTTGGAGAGCATCATTTTTTGTAAGTTCTTTATTTTCTACCCTACGTTAGTTTTCTATTCTTGCCCTAGATAAATTTAATTCCTTGCCTTAATTAATCTTTTATTCTCTGCCCTAGATAAATGTATTTTAATTCCCTAATGAGTGAGTAGTCTCCTCGCTTGTTAGGGTTAGATCTGGGTAAGGTTTGAGTGACGAAGATCTCTCATCCCCTTTCTTGCCCGTCATATATATTCATAGGACTCCATGCATACATGCACATACCGCTCCCTACGGCACCCTATCCCACAAGGTAGCGGTGATACCGTAGTATAAAGGCCCGGTTGTGATGGTTTTTCATGGAGGTTAGGGTAAGGATTTCTAAAGGAAGGACAAGAACCTAGAGAAAAAAACATCTATCCAAATGATTCTAATCTCTTTTATTAATAATTATCATAACACCTAATTAGATCTTCTTATAGATATAGAAAGCGATGAGATTTATTGACTTTCCAAAATTAAGCTAGACCTAACCCTAGCAAGATTTAGATATAGATTAATTTAGTTTTTAGACTTAACAATCCGACTTCCATCGGAATTAACTCGTTAGAGCGATTAGGAAATTCAAAAAATCCCTGTGGATCGACCCGTACTCACCGGCTAGCTTCCAAGCGACGCCGTTCTTGATTGCGGTTATAGATAGTTTTTGAGACAAATCAAATGGCGCCGTTGCCGGGGATGGCGTGTTATTTCGTTTTTGCAATTTCGGCTTAATCAAAATTCAAAAAAATCATAAAAATCTGAAAAATCAAAAAAATATAAAAATATATCATCTGTTATTTTTGGGAAGGGTATTTTTGTGTGAATTTTGCAGGATCTACGAACAAATTCGGATCTGGAAATCTACAGAGATCAAAACAGCAAATATCAAATCCGAACAAACAGAGGAATATCACAACAACCGAGGAACAGAAGAAATTTGGAGGACCGAGTCAAACAAGAAGAATCGTTGTGATCTGGTTCCAAAAAAAAAAAAACCGAAGCGACCCTCTCCGGCCGTGGAACCGCCGCGCGACCCCCTCTCCGGCCGCGGAACCGCCGCTCCCTGGTGGCATCACTAAAAAAAAAAACAGTTCCGCTACTGTAAATCTCTGTGAGTTTTCTCTCTCCTCCTCTGCAAATCTCCGATATACCTTCTGAAAAATCTCCTGCAAGATTCCTTGCGCTTTAAAAATCTTTCTCTTTCCAAATAACAAGTTTTGTGCAGGATTTCTACGCCTCGCTTAAATTAGAAAGTGATTGCAAGTAATATTTTTCTGTTGCATATCTTTTCTCGAAAATCTTTTTGCAACAAATCAAATAAAGATAAAAAGGAAAAGGAAAATTTTTATTAGAAAACTTGCCAACTTTTGCCGCAAATAAATCCTTGCACCACAACAAATATTCTTTCTTTTCCCCTTTCTTCTAACATGGGTACCCTACATAATAAATCACTTGCTGAACTTTGGTATCCCGAACCTAATTTTGCGTCGTACGTCAATTTGTTCGGTCAATTTAAAGACAATCCTTCCTTGCCTAAAATATCTTTGAAAGATCAAATAGAGGCGTCTAGGAGAAATAGTTTAACTTTGCAACCTACTTTGTGTTAACCAAGTCAACCTTTACCACCTCCATATGTTGATACTACTTTTTCAAGCCCTTCTGTCACTTCTAAGCCGATGTTCATTGCGGAGCATATTGCTCAATCTCGCAGCCGATCTTTCACCCCTCTCCACTCATCTAGTTCTAGGGATCCACAAGACTATTCACCTTTTTATCCATATGTTGACCCTTCCCATGTCCAATCACCCACTTCCTACCAGTCATACCCGACTTTCCCACCTTCACCAGACATTGATTCTACACAGCCTGTTGGGAGTTTTGCATATCCACACAATTTCGAATCTTTTCCCGAAACCTCCTTACCACCCAAGTCTAGTTTGGAAGAGTCATTGGAGGTATATATCGCAGCAACAAACAAAATGGTTAGGAATGTAGAAGCGTCCGTGGCCGCCCTTGTGCAACCTGCTGAACTAGTAGCTAGTTTTCCGCTAGCTCCAAATTTTTCAATGTATGAGGAGGCGGTTGGACAGAATGAGAATGTGAGAGGATTTCCAAATCAAACCTACCCTTACCCAATTGAAGCCTACAACTCCTGTTTTCCATCGATTGTCCTATATGATTCACAAGTTCAAAATAAAAACGAGTTGTGTGATTTTGTAGTGCTTGATTTGCCAAATTGTGAAGAACCCCTTTCGAGTGAAACCGCACCTAATCCGTTTGACCTTTACACCTCCACTCTACAACCTGAATTGATAAATATTCATGCTTTTGATGAGGTGTCTAAAGAAATTGATTTTCACTTGATTGAGGACATAGACGCAAGGAATATTTCGGATGATGAACCTGTCAATTTGATTGAAATTTTATGTCCAATTCATCATCCCGAGTCATTAAATGTTTCTCCCAAACCTCATATGCATCTTGATTTTGATGATAATGGCATGGATGAGTTGAATTTTGAGGAGAATTATAAGGATAGTTTTGAGGAGAGTTTTGAGGATCATATTAAGGTTGAACCATTTTTCTTTGATGTGTCGGATTTTCCAGTTCATCCTCTTGAACATTTAACTAAATCACCCTCCCTCCTTTCCATCGTTCCAACCACGCCTAATGTCACGCTTGAAGACTGTGAGCTTGAAAATTTTTTCTTTGAATCTGACACAGTTCTCATAATCGATAACACTTACGAGTGTTTCACTTTTTCGGACGATGTTGATGACTCACCGTCCGAGTTGGAGTCCTTTACATTTTCAGATGAGTTAATTGAATTATCAGACTCGGTTGCTTACAGTAGTTTCGAACCATTGATAGAATCTTTTAAGTTCGAGATAGTTTACTACGGTGAGAATGAGATTATCCCTAATTCACTCCCTTCCCTACCTTCAATTTTTCCGACCGTGCATGTGACCGTTACGCTTTCATCTCCTATACCAAGTTCGGCGTACCCATGCCTTCTTGTGAATCTTGAGGGATTTGACACCATTTCACGACGAGTTGATAGATTAGCACAATCACTTTTAACACTTTGGTCATCACAAATTGCGCTAATTTATTCACTCGATTTACACCCTCAAGATCGTACTCTACTTCTTTCTCTTTTCCGCCATTCTTCTCCCCCACCGAGACCGTATCCCGTTTCTACCTCCACACGGTCTCGTGTGCTTCTCATCTCTTTTCTTTATACCCCATTCTTGCACCAACTATATCATTACCACGATAAGATTTTTGAATGGTTGGTGCTAACCTTTGGCTTGTGTAAGGCCAAGCTTAAGTTTGGGGGAAACCTTGTTGTATATATGTATATATATTCTTGTTTTCTTTTTCTATCAAAAAAAATTAAAAAAAATTCAAAACATTAAAAAAATAAAAAAAATTGTAAATAAATAAATAGGGGAGTGCCAACATTTTGACCATGTTGGTTTAGCATGACAGTGAGGACACTGTCAAGTTCAAGTTTGGGGGTATGCTCGGTACGTCTTCTTTCTTCGCATTCATTTGTACATATTTTTGCATTTGCATACTTATTTGAAAACCCATAAAAATTGAAATATTTCAAAAATTATAAAAATTATTGTATTCAATTTTGCCTTATTTGACTAGAGTTTGACAGATAGGTTAACGAGCTAGGAACAACTAGATCTTTGACGTAGTAAATTAAAACCCCTAAAGATAACCTTCCTTAGAGTTTAGCGGTAGAAAGTATATGTCTCTATAGTTTATTTAGAAATAGGCAAATTTTGAGTTCATTTCTTGGGCTAAGTCGAAACGAAGGAAAAGTTTTGATGTTCATATTAGAGTATAATTTTGAAAAATAATTCCTAGCTTAAGTCTAGATTATGAAAATGTATACCCTACAATTTGCACAATCACACACCTTGAAACTTGGAATAGTAGAAGGACCTTGAAATGCTCTTGTTTCAAGTCCTTAGTACAATGAAAATAAAAAAAATAAAAAATAAAAAATATAAGTGTGAATAAAGAATAAAAAAATGGACACTGGCTTTGTGATTACTTAAGGCTGCAAAAATAGAAAAAAATTTAGCTAGGGTGCTTCATCACCTAGTACCTTAGACTAACTGGTTTGGGAGTCACTGCTAAAAGCCTTGGGTGTTGCAAGACTAGGAATTACGTTTTAATGTGCAAACACATTTTATAATCGGTCGTTGGTACCTCAAGAAGTATTAACGATCGCATGAAGGATGTGTAAGTGAAATTCAATTAAAAATTCACTAATTAATAAGTGCTTTGGACAATGGACGAGAGTACGATTGCTTGATTTGAATTTCCAAGTGTAGGGGTGATATTTACACACACGTGGAGATATGTGATTAGAGTTTAGATGAGAGAAGGGAATGAAGAATAAAACTTGTATCTTTAGTAGAGTTGATAAAAATTCCTAACTGGAGATGGAACCCTAGAAGGAAAACTTAAGAAATGCCGAAAGCTAAGTAAGTTCACAGGATATATATAATCTTAAGTTAAATGATAAGGAAGTGTGAAGAATATAGGTGGATAATTTACGAGTCGACGATAATAGAATTTCTTGTTGGAAAACTTAATTGGAGAACAAAAGTCGAAAAGCCAAATTGATAGGATTTTATGGGTGTAATCCGCTGAAAACCCTCAGGAGACAACACTCCTCCTACTAGGGACACCTAGAGGTTTAACGGCTTGTTGCATGTGCTCAGTGCACTCGCGTTTTCCTGCGAAAGTGCGATTAGGATTTTAGTGAATAAAAATAAGTTTGCTCTAGGACGAGCAAAAGATAAGTTTGGGGGTATTTGTTCACACCAGAATATTGCATTACTATATTCCCCATTCTTATTCTTTTTATAAATAAATAGGTACTTTTGACGCATGTCTGCTACATATTACAGGTTACAGGTTCTTGGAGCGAAAACAGTGAAAAAGACAAAAGATTATACAAAAGAGGGACTTTTAACCAACAAGTAGAAGGATCTTAGTCAAGCCTAGACTAAGAACAGTTCACAATTAACAAGGCAACACAAGGTCCAAGATGTCAAAGCGAACGGTTAAAGTCCACCACAATTCATCACTGGAAAATCTGGAAAAGAATCAGAAGCCAAGTTCAGAAAAGAACCAAAGAATTAAGAAAACCGAAGATCCAGAGATCAGTACCCAAAAGCCCAGAGCCCAAATCCCTAGTTTGGCCGCGGAACCGTAGCCAAACCCAGTCTGGGACCGCGGTTCCGCGGCCGTATAGTGCCCGGGATTTGGGAAATTTCTACGACTTGTTTTGGTTGCGCTGAATACTTAACCTAAGGGCAAATTTGTAAATTTAGACATGCGGATCAATTTGTAACCTAGGGTTTCCTATTCTCTATAAATAGGAACTCTAAAGCTTGTATTTCTTTTCATGCCTCCCTTTATTAATAAATTTCAGCATTCTTTTGGAGAGCATCATTTTTTGTAAGTTCTTTATTTTCTGCCCTAGGTTAGTTTTCTATTCTTGCTCTAGATAAATTTAATTCCTTGCCCTAATTAATCTTTTATTCTCTGTCCTAGATAAATGTATTTTAATTCCCTAATGAGTGAGTAGTCTCCTCACTTGTTAGGGTTAGATCTGGGAAAGGTTTGAGTGACGAAGATCTCTCATCCCCTTTCTTGCCCGTCATATATATTCATAGGACTCCATGCATACATGCACATACCGCTCCCTACGGCACCCTATCCCACAAGGTAGCTGTGATACCGTAGTATAAAGGCCCGGTTGTGATGGTTTTCCATGGAGGTTAGGGTAAGGATTTCTAAAGGAAGGACAAGAACCTAGAGAAAGAAACATCTTTCCAAATGGTTCTAATCCCTTTAATTAATAATTACCATAACACCTATTAGATCTTTATATGGGTATAGAAAGCGATGAGATTTATTGACTTTCCAAACTTAACCTAGACCTAACCCTAGCAAGATTTTGATATAGATTAATTTAGTTTTTAGACTTAACAATCCGGCTTCCATCGGAATTAACTCGTTAGAGCGATTAGGAAATTCACAAAATCCCTGTGGACCGATCCGTACTCACCGGCTAACTACCAAGCGACGCCGTTCTTGATTGCGGTTATAGATAGTTTTTGAGACAAATCACCCATATATCATGTTCATATTCTAAGAGTTAGATAGACTTGTAATTGGATCGCTACGTATATTTACGTAGAGTTTATTTTAGGTATATATTTTTAACTACAGAATATTGCATTATGATTAAAATCCTTATGTATATTCTTCCATCGTGATTTCCGACAATCGGAAACCATCATCTTCATCGTTATCATCTAAGATGTGGGTACACCAAATTTCATATGATTCTACAACTTCTCCACCGTTGAATTAGCAATGTAAAAAGTTCTATTGTCGGTAAACCATTAATTTTGAACCTACTAATTCAACGGTGAAAAAATTGTAGAATCACATGAAATTTGGTGTACCCACATCTTAGGTGATAACAATGAAGTTGATGGGTTCCGATCGTCGGAAAACACGATGGATGTTGTATTTTTTTGACGCCATAGGAGGAAATTCACTCCTATGTCATCTTTCCTCCATTATTCTCATATATATATATATATATATTATAACTAAAATGTATATAATAGTTTAATATATATAAATATATAATATAAATTTTATTTTATTTATAAAAACTCTCTCTGTCTTTCTCTCTCCGTCCCCACCTCTCTCTATCTCTATATATAATATATATAATATTAATAATATACTATTTTATAAACCCCTTTCTCTCTTCCCCTATCTTCTTCTTCTCGTCTTCGCTCTCACCCGAACCCTAACCTACACCGTCGCCGTCCCCATCTCGTCGTCGTCCATAATCCTTTATCCTCACCTCCTCACCACCACCACCGGCCACACCTCCTTCCTCCTCCTTTGCCGAAGACTGGCCGAGCCGACCCCAAGCCAGAACGCACCTTCAAACTCCCCTCATCGACCTCGTCGCCGTTCACTCCATCTCCTCGTCATTACCACCCTTATCTCCTCCTCGTCCTTGTCGCCTCGCCACCATCACCATCCTCCCCACCTCCTTTTCTGAAGACCACCCAACCTCGATACCCCGATGCCAGAACCCATCACCCCCTCGTAGTCGACCTCGCCGGAACCTGACTGCCACCATCACCTCCATCACCTTTCTCGTCTTATCAGCAACCCCAGAGCACCCACACACTACACCACACCTTCATCTTCTTCTCCTTCTCAATCTTCCGATCACCATCAACATCTTACCGGCCACGACGCCTTGCCGTTGGCCTCGTCCTGTCACCTCATCGCTGACCTACTCCTTTTTCTGTCCTCGCTAACCCCAGAACCCTGCAACCCCATTTCTTTCTTTCTTTCTTCTTCTTCTCTTCTTCTTCTCTTCTTCTTCTTTCTTCTTTTCTTCTCTTTTCTGATCGGTTCGACGGAGTTGCGCACATCGCCAATGATCCAGACGATCTAGCCTCTATCGTCGTTTAACCTGGGTACCACGCCACGAAGTTGCTCAGCCAGGTCAAGTCCTGTATACGTGAGTTTTTCCTTGTGTCATTATTCGGCGTTGGAACGTGATATCCGGACATTCGTCGTAAGATTTCGATTAGGCAAGTTCTAAACTTGCAACATAATAGTTTATTATATCAATTACTATATGATAAATTATAGTACATAAATATTATCGATTTACAGTTTTATTTTATCAGTCTGTATCCGTACCGATAATGGTTTATCTAGTTGCATGCCAGATCATCACAATATTATTATATTGCTATCTAGATTGCCATACATCTGGTAACAGACGTAAAATGGTTATTACAGATAGATACATATGTATCCTGGCATTAGCTATGTTTACCGTGTTTAGATATTGGTTATAGTTTTACATTTAGTGTCTATTTTGGTTAAAAATATATTGCCTGAATTGTACACGAGTCATTACCAGACCTATTACTTGGATCATCCGCTTATGCCGACAATTCTGACTTGTTATCCTGATGGACGTGACTTGTTTTCTAGATAGAAAAGACCTGTACCTGCTTGATCTTGTGTTAGCATTTGATTTATATCATCAATACTCGACTTGAACACAAAACCTGGTGAAAAAGGGACATCAATAATGAAACCTGACTTGTAACTCAACAGTTTGATTGTTCCAGATACTGATTAGTCGATACGGGCTTTAGCCGGCCCCAGAATGATGCCGCTGACATCATTCGTCTGTACATGATACCTGTTTTACTGCTTAGCGGCACGTCTCGGATTCAGCCTCGAGAGTCTTGACCGTAATCTCGGGTTCGCACGGGATACTATTGGTTATATCAACAATTCAATTTAATTGATTTCAAAGATTTGTAAAATAGATAACCTAGAAGCACAGAGTTTAGGATACATATCACATACATATAGCTTACTGCTTTACATATGTGTTTATTACTTATACTCATGTTTAATCATAGCATCCTATCCTGGTAATTTTTATTATTTTGATATTTATGACGCACCGACGTCTGGGTTTTGCATGGCCCAGTTCCTTTGACTTTGTCACCGGCAGATCAAGAGTATTTTCGCAAGCAAGCTGAACAATGAAGAGCTAGATGTTTAGTTTTAAAGATAATTAGTTTATTTTATTTCCGTAGTTTTATTTTGTCGATGTGATCCCATAAGGGACACGTTTTAGATATTATTATTTATTGGATCTTTACTTGTTTCCGCTATATGCATTTCTTGACTTTTATTTACTGTGGCAGTTGAACATGTGTTAGTTAGATTTTATTTACTGTTCTTAATATCTGACTGACAGCCGTAATGTGACTATAAAGGGATTTTTCCTAGCTATAGGTAGCATGGTTGGCTCTGTCACGTGCCGTATTTATGTATTTTGGGAAGCGGGGCATGATATAGTTTGCTTGGTATCAGAGCCATAGGATTTAGGGTTAATCGAGTTTGGTTCTTTTGTAGATGGGTATTGAATCTAATACATTAACCAGGAAACCTGGAATTAGGAACATGTCCTGCCGCATTATTACCTTGCCAGTCTTGAATCTATACCTATCAATATCTTGTTTGTTGAATCATATTTACCGTTACTAATCCCCTTCAGTGTCTTGGCTTCAGAATCATAGCAGATAGAGATTTGCAGTCATACCAGAGGCGTGTAGATAACGCGCATTACTTGGAGTTGTATGTGGTATGCTTGAAAACCAGAACCGTCAAACTGAGCCGAATCAGCGGCAGGACGAGACTTTCTAAGAGGGTCTGAGGAAGGCCCAATAGTCCTTGGTTACAGCAGCCCCCGGGATAACACAACATGAGGGCACCGTGGTAGACTTTAGGAAGCTCGGTCTGTCCACATTTACAGGACTGGAGGAGCCATTGCCAGTGGAGCAGTGGTTAATTGATACAAAGAACTTACTCGTTGCCGCGCAGATTTCAGATGAGAAAAGGGTGGATGTAGTACGCATCTAATTAGTAGATTATGCTCTCGAGTGGTGGCTCGTAGAGGAAACCCATCTAACGAAGCCAATCAGTTGGGCGACCTTTTCGCGAAGCTTCTTGAAGAAGTTCTTTCGGCAATCTTCTTGGGAGGAAATGGAAGAGAAGTTCATTAGCTTGAAGCAGAATAGCGAATCGGTTGATACGCATGTGGCTGAGTGGACCTGGCTCAGTCAATTTATGGGGACCTTGGTTGCCAATGAGGCAGATTGGGCAAGGTGGTTTATGCATAGCTCAGATGTGGAGATTCGGAGACACATCATATCTCTGGGATTGACCACCTTCTCCCAGGTTCTAAAGGCAACCAGGGAGCATTAGAGTTTATCGGTGAAAGTAAATGGTAATCTACAGTAAGAGGTCGTAGTATGGAAGCCGTCATTTACGCCAAACAGAGTCCCTGTATGTAGAAGCATTCCGGTAAACAAACGAGGCACTGTACCTATGAAGAAGCTTTTTGTATCAGATTAAAAAAAAGGGTGCAATTTCTGACTTTTGCCATCTACCCGGACACACGCAGAAGGAGCGTCGAAGGAGGCTCGGATTTTTTTTAGTTTGTGGATCAGCTGACCATACCATCAGTGCTTGCCCTTCGAAACTACAATCGAGAGATGATATTCAGAAACCACCGCAGAAGCAGTCCTATGGGCAGAAGCTGATCACTTAGAGGCCCAATCAAGGATGGGCCTTCTCCTTGATGGACGAGGAGGCCAAGGCGTCAGACAACGTTGTTTCAGGTATCCTACTTGTTTATAATTTTCCCGTATTGGTATTATTCGATTTAGATGCATCCCATTGCTTCATCTCGTCCAAGTTTATCAGTACACACTATATTCCCCACAAGGCACTGTCTAGTTGCTGGGACATACACACTGGGAATGGGAGAATTGTATCCAACAGTGAGTGCAAGGGTTGCTCGATTGTTATTTGAGGATGAGAGTTATTCACGGATTTCATGGTGATTGATACTGGCAGCTATGATTTTTTCTTGGGAATGGATTTTCGTGGCATTTTCCACACTCGCATTGATTGTAGGGCAAAGAAAGTTATTTTCCAAATTCCCGGGCATTCGGAGTTCATATTTTTGGAAGGTAGCAGATTTATCGGGCCAGTCGAATTTAGGGCTAGGGCGACAAGTGCCGTTCTTTTGTTGATGGAAGTAAACAAGGAAGAAGCACCGGCAGTAGTTGGGATTTTATAGATGTGTTTGAGGACATCTCAGGTTTACCTTCAAAACGAGATATGGAGTTAGCGACTGATCTTATTTCTGGAGCAGTGACGATTTCAAAGGTTTATTATCTAATGGCGCTGGTAGAAATGGAAGAGGTAAAGAAACAAGTTTCCGAATTATTAGAGAAGGGTTGGATTCGCAGCAGCGGTTCACCATGGGGAGCCCTAATTCTTCTAGTCAAGAAGAAGGATGGCATACAAAGGATATGCTTTGACTATCGAGAATTAAATCGGGTGACTATTAAGAACAAGTACCCAATCACTCGCATCGGCGAATTATTCGACCAACTCAGTAGTGCAAAGGTATTCTAGAAGTTGGAATTGTGATCTGGTTATCATCAAGTTCGGGTGAAATCAGAAGACATTTGCAAGACGGCATTCTAAACTCGATATGAGCATTACGAGTATTTATTGATGCCATTTGGAGTTACTAACGCACCGACAATATTTATGGATTTGATGAACCGAATCTTTTCACCATACCTGGACCAGTTCGTAGTGGTGTTTATTAATGATATTCTGGTTTATTCGAGGAGCAAAGAAGAGCATATAGAACACTTAAAGATCGCACTGCAAACGTTCAGACAAGAAAAGTTATATCCTAAGATGAGCAAGTGCGAGTTTGGGTCGAGGAAGTGAAGTTCTTGGGTCATGTTGTATCTGGAGATGGAATTACCGTTGATCCTGAAAAGATTGCAGCTGTTCATGATTGGCCAATTTCAAAGAATGTATGGGAGATTAGAAGTTTTCTTTGGCTTGCCAGATACTATAGAAGGTTTGTGGAGAACTTCACTCGAATAACAGAACCATTGACCAAGCTAACACGAAAGGAGGTACCATTTGTATGGACTGAGAAGTGTCCATCAGCTTTTGAAGCGCTAAAGCAAAGATTGAAAACCGCTCATATCTTGACAGTGCCAGATGGTTCCGGAGGACTAGTTATTCACTGCGACGTATCTGGAAAAGGCTTGGGATGTGTTCTAATGCAGCATAGGAAGGTTATAGTATATGCATCGAGACAATTGAGAACTCATGAGAAAAGCTACCCAACTCATGGTTTGTAGCTAGCATCAGTGATTTTTGCTCTGAAGATTTGAAGACACTACTTATTGAGTTAAAGGGTAGAATTAATTATCGATCACAAAAGCCTAAAATATGCGTTCACACAGAAAGAGCTTAACATGAGGTAGCATAGATGGTTAGAGCTGATGGCAAACTGTGATCTTGATTTAGAATACCATCTAAAAAAATTTAATATAGTTTCGGATACTCTAAATCGGTTGCCAGTATATAGATGTTGACTGTACAGAAGGAGATTATAGTTGATCTTCAAAGATTCGAATTGGAGATTGTACTCCCAAATTTTTCGGGACAGTTGATGCAGTTGCAAGTACATTCATCCTTGATCAATAACATTAAAGAAGCACAATCGCACGATCCAAGATTGCAAAAGTTTCAAGAATAAGTAGAAGCGGGACTTCGAACAAATTTGTTGATGCATAAAGATGGTTTGTTACGATATAGGAGTCGTTTATGTGTTCCTAAAGGAGATGTTCGTGAAGAAGTCATGAAGGAAACTCATTGTTCCTTATATTCAGTACATCCGGGCGGCACAAAGATGTATAAAGATCCGCAACAACATTTCTAGTGGGAAGACATGAAAAGAGAGATTGCTCGCTACGTATCAAAGTGCTTGGTGTGTCAGTAAGTCAAGGTTGAACATCAAAGGGTAGCTGGTTTGTTACAACCACATCCAATTTCTCAATGGAAGTGGGAACATATAACCATGGATTTCATAATAACTTTACCACGGAGTCCAAAGAGCAATAATGCAGTTTAGGTGATTGTCGATCAATTGACCAAGGCAGCTCATTTTATACCATTTCAAGTTCGTCAGTTGACGGAGTCTTTGACAGGGCGGTACATGCAGGAGATTGTAAGATTGAATGGACTACCCGTGAGCATCATTTCCGATCATGATACTCGGTTTCTATCACACTTTTGGAGGAGTCTATAAAAAAGTTTGGGAACTCGCTTGAAATTTAGCATGTTCTATCATCCTCAGATAGATGGCCAGTCTGAAAGAATGATCCAAACTCTTGAAGATATGTTGAGGGCATACATGTTAGACTTCAAGGATTCATGGGAGGATCATTTGCACTTAGTGGAGTTTTCATACAATAACTTCTTTCAAGCGACTATACAAATGGCTCCATTCGAAGTATTATACGGTCGTAAGCGTCGCTCGCCTGTCTGTTGGGACGATATTAGAGAAAGAAGATTATTGGGACCGAATATTATTGTATAAACAGTGGAGAAAGTTAACATGATCTGAAATCATATGAAGGTGGCACAAGATCTGCAGAAAAGTTGGGCTGATATTGGAAGAAGACCTTTGGAGTTCACGGTTGGCGATCTTGTGATCTTGAAGATATCACCGACCAGAGGAGTGATCCGATTTGGCAGTCGAGGCAAGTTTAGTCCTCGACTCGTGGGACCTTTCGATATCATCGGGTGTGTTAGAAAGGTAGCTTATCGATTGGTTTTACCACCATCCTTGGCGGGTGTTCAATGTAAGGTTAGTCTAGCACCCTATGAAGAGTTTTGAAGCATCACATGTCTCAAAGTATGTATTTTTAAGGTGCTAAACAAACACGCAAAGGAATCGATCCTAGAAAATTAGGGTTATAAAACTTTAAGCTAATAAAGATTAGGGTTTGAAGGCTACAACCTTTGTAGCTCCCCTTTGCTAGACTCCTTGGTGTCTTGGGTGTTGAATCGAGGTCCTCTTGAAGTCCCCTTGCGTCCACGACGATCCACCACGGAGTTCTTCGTCCAAGCTCGCTACTTTGGAAAACCGAAGGGAACACTCTAATCAAGTTGGCTAGACTTGAGTAGAATGATGTTGTGGCTTAGGATCTCACTTCAAAAAACTTTCTTTAATGGTGTTTAACTCACTAGAAAAAACTAAAGAGGAAAAGATGAAGGAGGATGAAGATGGTGGCTAATTTTAACAAGAGGTGTAAAAAGATCACCTTAATTTAAAAAGGAAAATGAAATATATATCACTATATATATTTATTTCGTTCTTAACTTCAACCATGATTAAATGATGGATAGTTAGTTTAACTTGGGTTTTAAATGATAAAGAGAAGGATAACCCTAGGTTAGTGGTAGTTCAGATAGCTTAGGTTAGAAGAAGAATGTAGAATCAAGAATGATTATCCTTTCCTTTTTCATTTTGCTTTAAAACCAAAATTAAATAATAATCCATTATTTAATCTATGATGTGAGTCTTATATTGCCACCATTTCCATATTCTAACAACCTTGATGGATGGGTGTATGTATGTATGCATGTATGCACATCCACATGTGCATGAAACTAGAATAGAAGAAAGAAACACATGCATGCATGCATACATCCATCAAACCCTAGAAAGGTTTCAAGTGAGAAAACTAATGGTTAGATGATAAATCAACACTTAATTTATCAATCTGGTCATATCTCATATGACCCTACCAAAAGCTGGCCACCCGATCAATGTTCGGTATCATATACACACATTTCAATCGGGTGCAAGCGCATATCGCATACGCGCACCACAACGTTTCGTCTGGACTGGGTAACTCCTCTGTAGGACTCTAAGACTCGTCAATACGCCGGCAGAGGGTGATGATCATATCAGGTACCCTCAAGCCGTAAGCGGTCAGCTAAACGTAACGGCCACCCGGGTATTGAGCGATCAGAAGAAAACAAGCGAACCTGCTACAACTCCCGTCGAGCCATCCGGCAACACTACCGTACAGTCCGGTCTGTTCGTCAGATATGCTGCATATTGAGCCTAGGGATGGTGACGTCGACCCTAATAACTCAACAAGTCGTGCCGGTGAATGGTCTATAACAGATCGAGAAACTACTGATAACACTTATCAGCAAATCTCTGCAGCCCTGGCTAGGGACTTACTGATATAACCAGTCGGGCACAGTACAGCATCAACCCCCAATACCGGGAGAGATGAAATCCCTCCTATCGCTCAGTGCCTTCGTGTGTCTCGGGACTGTACCCAACGACCACCTGTTTGCACGACTCAGTAGAGCCGTGGTAGGGTGGCAATCAAAGTACAGTGGGAGAACATACAAGACTCCATGACGATCTCGGGTCTACAGACTAACCTGTACCAGTGTCACCTGAGAACTGCTATCCGACGATAGATATAATTCCATATAGTTCTCAGCGAGTCTGTCCAGTGTACCCAGTCAGCACTGAGCACCCGTATATGATCTTGATGTCAAACATCGATGAATGTGGGAGCATCCATCGCCCATCATATGGGTCTAGTATCATATACGCTAGTCTACTCTGGTGTATCAATGCCCCGTCTCGATATACCTACGACTAGGGACTTTTCAGGATATGCTTATAGACTACAGATGTCCCACTAGTATGATCTCCATCATAATCAGAGCAGTCAAGCCAATATCCTCAGGGCTTTATCAGCATGTATGAGTGAATATAAAGCATGATCAAATCAACATGTCAGATAAAGAAGAACCAGATAGCATACTATCATGTCGAGCAAGAATGCATATTGAATATATATATACATGTATAGATACATCCACTATCACATAATGGCCTCTAGGGCATACATATATCCAACAATCTCCCACTTGCACTAAGGCCAGTTATTGGCGTATCTCATACCCAACATCTCAAAAAGTCGCTCATGCTGCGGCTGAGGGAGGGCCTTGGTGAATGGATCCGCGGCGTTATTCTTTGTGTCTACTCTCCTAATCTCGATCTCGCGGCGATCTACAATCTCCCGGATCAAATGAAAATGCCTCAGGATGTGTCTGGACCGCTGATGGGATCTGGGCTCCTTGGCTAACGCCATAGCCCCATTATTGTCACAATACAAAGGTATTGGATCAATAATAGTTGGAACTACTCCTAGCTCCGAGATGAACTTCTTCATCAAGACGGCTTCCTTGGCGGCATCATTTGCAGCAATGTACTCAGCTTCCATCGTAGAGTCTGCAACGGTATCTTGTTTGGAACTCTTCCAACTCACCGCCCCTCCATTGAGGGTAAATACAAACCCAGAGATAGATTTGCTGTCGTCCTTATCGCTCTGGAAGCTCGAATCGGTAAAGGCCTCCATTTGGAGTTTCCATTACCATACACCAAGAACAATTCTTTAGTCCTTCGCAAGTACTTAAGAATGTTCTTCACAGCTGTCCAGTGATTCTCCCCTGGGTTGGATTGATACCTGCTTACAACACTAAGTGCATAAGCTACATCTGGGCGTGTACATAACATCGCATACATTATAGATCCTACTGCCGAAGCATAGGGTATAATACTCTTGCGAGCTCTCTCTTCATCGGTCTTTGGGCAAGAATCCTTGGAGAGAGTGACCCCATGGCAAGCGGGTAAGGCACCCCGCTTGGAGTCTTCCATACTAAACCTTTTTAGGATGGTGTCAATGTACCTGGTTTGGGACAATCCCAATAACCTTTTGGATCTATCCCTATAGATCCTTATGCCCAGAATGTATGTGGCATCACCCAGGTCCTTCATGGAGAACCTCAGTGATAAGAAAGATTTGACTGACTGTAGCATAGGAATATCATTTCCTATCAGAAGAATGTCATCCACATACAATACGAGGAATGTGACAGCTCTTCCTACAGCCTTCTTATAAACACAAGGTTCATCTGGATTTTTGATGAAATCAAACTCTTTGATGACATCATCAAAACAGATGTTCCAACTCCGTGATGCCTGCTTTAACCCATATATGGATTTAAGCAATTTACATGCTTTCCCGCTGCTCCTACTGTCAATGAAGCCCTTTGGCTGATCTATATAAACGCATTCTTCTAAATTTCCATTCAGAAATGCGGTTTTAACGTCCATCTGCCAGATTTCATATTCGTAGTGAGCAGCAATAGCAAGTAGGATCCGAATGGATTTAAGCATGGCTACGGGAGAAAAAGTCTCGTCATAGTCCAAACCTGGTCTTTGACGAAAACCCTTCGCCACAAGTCTTGCCTTATAGGTCTCCACCTGCCCATCTATACCAATCTTTCTTTTAAAGATCCATTTGCACCCCACAGGTTTCACCCCAGGGGGTACAACGTCCAAAGTCCATACTTTGTTGGTGTACATAGACTCCATTTCGGATCTCATGGCATCCAGCCACTTCACAGAGTCTTTACTCGTGATAGCTTGCTGAAAACTGGTAGGATCATCATCATCATCCATGATGCAATCTTCTCCGTTACCATCAATGAGAAAACCGTAGTACCTCTCCGGTGGGCGAGAAGTCCTACCAGACCTACGGAGTGGCCGAGGTTCTTCAGTTTCTGCTGCAACAGCCGGTTCAACCAAATCGTCATTTGTAGTTTGTGTCTCTAGAATCTCTTCTAGATCTACTATCTTGCCATCATCTTTATCTGTGAAAAACTCTTTTTCCAAGAATGTGGCATACTGAGAAACAAACACCTTTTGTTCCTCTTTGTGGTAGAATAGATATCCATAAGAATTCTTTGGATATCCCACAAAGTTACATAAGACTGACCGTGTCTCGAGTTTGTCCGGATTCTGCTTTTTAACATAGGCCGGACAACCCCAAATCTTAATTCTCTTAAGAGACGGTCTCTTCCCATGCCATATCTCATATGGTGTGGTGGACACGGCTTTGGTTGGAACCCTGTTCAGTAGAAACGCTGCAGTCTCCAATGCATGCCCCCAAAACGAGATGGGTAACTCAGTGTCACTCATCATGGACCGGACCATATCTAATAGGGTCCTATTCCGTCTTTCTGACACACCGTTGTGCTGTGGTGTGTAAGGAGGAGTGAGTTGAGAGAGAATCCCATTCTCTTTTAGGAAGTTTGCAAATTCTGTACTGAGATACTCCCCACCTCGATCTGATCGAAGCATCTTGATACTCAAGCCGGTTTGTTTTTCTACTTCTTGTTTATATTCAATGAATTTCTCGAAAGCTTCGGACTTGTGTTTTAATAAAAATACATGACCGAGTCTTGAGAAATCATCAGTGAATGTAATGAAGTACGAAAAACCGCCTCTAGCCTGTGTAGACATTGGCCCACATACATCACTATGTATGAGGCCTAGGAGCTGAGTAGCTCTTTCTCCGTGTCCAGTAAACGGAGTTTTGGTCATTTTACCTTTGATACAAGACTGGCAAGTCGCATAAGATTTATATTCAAAAGAATTTAAATATCTATCTTTATGTAACTTGTTTAGTCTTGTTTCGTTAATATGACCAAGTCTACAGTGCCAAAGAAAAGCTTCATTTAATTCTGAAAGTTTTCTTTTATTAGTGTGTTGTATACTGAAAACTGTGTGTTGATTTAGGACATATATTCCGTTGTTAAGTGTACCATACCCAACCAACATTTGATTCAGGTGAATGTTCATAACTTTGTTCTGCAATACAAAATTATATCCTTCATTGTCCAACAAAGAAACGGATATTATATTACATAGCATATTTGGTACAAAATAACATGGATTTAAAACCAAAATATATCCAGAAGGCAACCCCAAGTGATACTCTCCCACTGCGACTGTATGTACATTGGAACCATTTCCAACGCGGAGAGTATGGTCACCTGTCCTCAAAACCTTGCTATTTCTCAGCCCCTGCATAGAATTGCAAATGTGAGAACCTGAACCGGTATCCAATACCCAGGAAGCAGAGTTTATAGAAAAACAGTTTTCAGTCACAAACGCACCTGAAGCAGAAGCATCACCATGCTTCTTCTTGAGACTTAAGTACTCTATGCAATTGCGCTTCCAATGTCCTGTCTTGTGGCAATGAAAACATTCGCCCTTCCCCGAGTCTCCATCCTTGGATTTTCCCTTTCCCTTCACCTTTTTAACTCCGCCCTTAGGATTAGTGGGTTTCTTCTTCTTCTTTCCCTTGGCCTTAGCTTTCGGGCGAGAAGAGGAAGACTGTCCAATAGTCATAACGGGAGTTCTTGCTAACTTCATAGTGCTCTCTGCACTCCTTAACATATTAAGGAGTTCAGGGAGTTCCTTCTCCATGCCATGCATGTTGAAGTTCACTATGAACTGAGCAAAGGTGGAGGGCAGGGACTGTAGAATAATATCTATATATTGTTCATTGTCCATCGTCCATCCAAGGTCCTCAAGCTCTTCTATAAGAGCTATCATCTTCAAAACATGGTCTCCTACTGGTGTGCCAGGGGCCATCCGCATCTGAAACAATTTCTTTGATGCTTCGTATCTTAATACGCGGGCTTGCTCCCCATACAACTCCTTTGTATGGAGAAATATACTATGAATGTCCATGTCCTCGTGCTGCTTTTGATGTGTGTTGTCCATCGATGCAAGCGCGAGGCATTTGGCCGTGGCACAATCAACGTCCCATGTCTTGCGGACTTCAATGTCCGCAACTGAGGATTTTGGACCAGGGATGGGCGGGGCTGAAGCCGTGAGGACATATGATACTTTATCATAAGTCAAGGCGATTTTCAGATTTCTTAGCCATTCTTTATAGTTGGTCCCATTCAGTTTGTTTTTATCTAGTAGAAGCTTGAATCCCGTCATGGTTATCTGCCATTAAGAGAGAGAAAAGAATACACTCAGCGAAAGCTCTTGCATATATTAGATTGGTTATTATCTTGTCTAATCGATGTTTCCCACTGCTTTTTATCGAGTTTCTCTTTCAAACCTTAAAAAGAAAAACTAGCCAGGATTAATTACAGTCTACAACTTCGCTAACCGTTCAGCCAGGCCAGTGTCGGTACTTGAGGGAGCTTCCCCGTGCTTTCGCACGGACCTAATTAGAGTAAACCTCGTTTTCCCAGAGGTGGAGCCCCGTTAACACCTTTCTAGACACCTAATGAGTTAGCTAATTGTAAACTGTAAAACTCTCCTAGGAGCAACCCTTGCCCACAGTGGGATCGGGATCCAACCATCACATGGAAGGTATGCAATCTCATTGCAAATTTCAACTATTGAAATTCCCGATGCGGTTTTTACCCCTAGCACTTATGACCTTAACTAAGGTCAACAAATCATAAGTACCAGTCAAGTTCTACCCGTCATTTCTTGATTAATTAGACCCACTCATATGACCCTTAACTAAGGTCAACAAAGTCATAAGAATGTACTAATTAATCTGCATCATATGCAATGTAGGTGTTGGAGATAGTGCCCTCAGAGTCAATTATTGGATTGCAGGCACGTGATTGCAATGATTGATGGAGGACCTATCCCGGTACGACAGTCTTACTCGAGATGATAGTTTGCTATCTGGTTTATCTTTATCATCGTGTACTGCTTTAGGTGACCTGACAGGTCGCTATTGCACGTTGATAGAGCCCCTAGGATTCTTGCTTGACTGCCAGCAGTATGAGGGCGATCATATAAGTGAGAGCTGGAGTCTACAAGCACATCCTTAAAAGGTCCCTAGCCGTGGGAGTTTCGAGACAGGGCATCGATTCTCCAGAGTAGACTAGTGTATACAGTCGAGACCCTGACGAGGGGCGGTGGCCGGTCTCACAGGCCACTGGTGTCAGTTGGTTCACCTAAGATGTATACAGGTGCTCATTGGGTTATGAGTACACCGGACAGGACTCGCCGGGGACATGCTAGTTGGTCTTATACCTGATGTCAGATAGCAGTTCCCAGGTGACATGTGTACAGGTTAGTTCATCGACCTGGGGATCGTCATTTGTCTCGTGTGAGTTCCCACTGTGCTTTGATTACTACCCTACCACGGCTCAAAGGAGTCGTGCAAACAGGTTTTAGTTGGGTACGGTCCCGAGCCACATGGAGGCAGTGAGCGGATCTTCGGGGGTTCGTCTCTCCCGGTATTGGGGGTGAGGTCACGCTGTGTCTAGGAGAGCCATTACATGAAGTCCTTGGCCAAGGCAGGAGATGTACTGGTAGGTATTCCAGTAGTATCTCAGGGTGTTCTGGGCTACACTCCGACACGACTTGTACCGCTTTTGGGGGTCTGACTTTTACCCACCCCCTAGGCCCGACATGCGATGCTCGTAGACGAACGGACCGGACTGTACGGATATTGTCACTGACAGGCTCAGTAGGGTGTCAGGATGAGTTCGCTCATCGACGTCCCTTTTAGTCAATAGCTGGTGGCCCGTTACGTATTGGCTTATACCTCTGACGTGCTAGTGGTTAAATCCACAGCCATAGTATTGACGAGTCTTTAGAGTCCACCAAACTTTCAGTTACTCAGCTTTCGGGCGAAACGCTGTAGAGGCCGTATGGAGATATGGCAGGGTTCGATCAGATACGTGCGGTATTGCAGGGATCATAATCGGACGGTTTTTACTAGCCGGCTTTGGCTTAAGCCGGATCCTAGTATTAGACGGTGTAGATTTTGTCTCATTGCATTTGTATCCGGTCGGAATACAGATGCGGGTGTGTATGCACAGTATGGGGTTTTCCTGTAATTTATTACGGGACCAGTTTTCTGGAGTTGCCAGTTTGCATTCCGTTCCGGCCGGTTTTCCTTTGTTCTTTCCCGGCCGGACTTTTCCGATGGAGGGGGTTATTTGCAAGTTTGCAAATAACACTTTGTGGAGGGTTTTCTTGCAATTGTATTGATTATGATATCTTTCATCCATGCTTTTGCTTTAATGAGATGGTATGGGTTTTAAAGTGAGAAGTATGGTTGATGTTGTGGTCACCTCTTGCTTTATCCTACACTCACTCTCCTTCTTGTTTTTAATCATGGTTGATTTCCTTTTCCCACCACCATTCTCATCTCATATAGGCCGGCCACTTGAGTGAGGAAAATGAGGGAATTTCATTTTTGAGCTTGTGGCATTCTTGATCCCATTTGATGCTAGAAAAATGCAAGCACCATTTTTCTTCTTGATTCCTCCATCATCTTTCAAAGGCAACATAACCCCAAAGTGAGGCATAGCCTCTACACTACACATTCTACAGCATATCTTGGGCATGTCGACTTACCGGCTTCATGCCCGAGTTGCCTCGGTATTGAGGTGGGAGCCCGTAAAAGATGCAGGCGATGTGGTGCCCTTCCGGCGAGGAGGCGACGACCGAAGTTTTCCGCGAGGTAATCGGAGTGGAGATGAAGACCGGAGGACTCGGATCAGTCGGTATATCTCTTCCCCATCTTCTAGTTAGCTTAGACTAGTTTAATGGTTACGATCCGGGGTTTTGTGCGCGGTGGTGCCGGTTTGCAAAGTTTGCAAAATTAAAGTTTATCACCGTTTCCGCATTTGGCCGTCGGATTGACGACCAGGGCGCCGCCGTGCATTTACAGTGGTATCAGAGCCTCGCCATTAACTTCGTCTAGCTTCGTTTGATGTGTTTTGCATTTCCGATCGACCAAAATTCCAAAATCTACATTTTCCTTTACATCAGTTTTCTGTTGAAATTTTTTGGGCTCTAAAAATTTTTCAGGTGGTCTCAGAATGATGTGCAGGGAGTTCTAAGAACTCTGGGAAAATTCGAGACAGTGATCCCTCAGGTCGAGCGCGGAACCGCGGCAAAACCCCCCTTGTTGCCGCGGTTCCGCCGCAGGTTGGTGGGATCAATGCTTCCAATTTCTCCAGTGGGCTTCTGGGCTTATTTTAGGGGTTTTGGAATATTAAAATTGGGCCCAGATTTTCTGTGAGTGCTACAGTATTGCTTGGGGGCCCACTTATTAATTTTTGATCGATCGGATATTTTAAACACATTATTTCACAGTATTTACATTATATCTGCGACCGTGAATGTCACTCGATCGGTAAATCCCGTCTAACTGCTATAGCCCGGTTAGACGGATTTGCGAACGTGACCTTCACGTTGATGTTCTATGTATTTGCTGTGATGTTGCGGATCGGTCGTGGGGGATAGCCTGGTTGCAGTGGTAGTACAGTTTTGTTTATATATGTACATTTGATATTGCGGGGCGAGCGTCCGACATGTGGACTGCCGTCACTGCCTGTTTGTATTATTCTTTTGGGGCACGACCTGGTTGCGGTCGATGTACCCGTTGTATGTATATTTTACTTTCTGTACTAGGGTTACCCCGCGGAGGGGTGCACGAATAGCCGGGTTCAAGAGGGCAACAAGCCCGCATCTCAGGGCATTGAGACGGAGGGGGCTTCAGTCTGGAATTGGCGGGCTATTCGCCGCACTCGTAGGGGGTACAGGTTGACCCAGGAGGGGTACCCAAGTTACCGGATTCCGTGAAGTGCTGGGTGGTCCATTCACGGTGCTGAAGGGGGCTGCCTCGCTTCAGGTTTTGGCGGGTGACTTGCCGCGCCCGTAGGGGTCTAGGATTTCATTGCACAGGCTATCCACACGACCAGGGGAACGTCGGGTTTTTCAGTAGTGGCTCTGTCAAACCCGGGGATCCCAGATATCTGTATTGTTCTGTGATACTGTACATTTCTGTGATGTTGCATTTTATTCACGCCTTGAGCGAATACTATATATTGGTATATATATTAGTAGATGTTGTATATGTTTTTCATCCGCGCTAGTCCAGTCCCCGCTCTGCCGTTAGTTAGCTAACCTAACGGGTGATGACGGGACCCAGTGGCGAATGCGGATGGCATATACGTACGTCAGTATATTTTCGTTCTTTGTGGTGTGATCAATTGATGGGACTGCATTGATTCGGATCAATGCAAGTTAAACAAACCTATTCTGATGTTGTTGGAACACTTTTCAAAAAGCTGTTATTGCAAGGACGTTCACTTTTGTTTTGCATCGTGGTATTCATTTGGAATATCCTGCTCCTCAGTCGACGAGGCAAGGGCCGAGATCCCTTCACCGGGAGTGACTCCTTGGACAGAAGTTTGCGTCAGGGCATTAACTTCACTATAGCCGATTACTTTTGCTTTGCATAGTGATATTCGGTTATGAATATCCAGCACCCCATTCTACGGGGAAAGAGCCGAGATCCCTTCACCGGGAGTGACCTCTTTAGTAAAGGTTTTCGTCACTATATTTTCTAAAAAGCTATCCATTCTTTCAACGATATCAAGTTCATTACGTTAAAGGTTTTCGCCAGAAACCATTCGTAGCCCTCCGTCGTTTCAGACGGGTAGCACGTAGTATTCATGCTATGTTTGTTGACCTTCGTCAAGGCATAGTGTATGGTAGCTGCTTGTTGCCTTTCTGCTGCATAGATAGATGTGTTGGTTTGGGACAGTCGTATAGCCTTGTTGACCTTCGTCAAGGGCTTGTACGGGTGGGTTCAAATTAACCTGGACAATGACGGGTAGAACTTGACATGTGACTTATGATTTTTTGACCTTCGTCAAGGTCATAAGAGCATGGGGCAGAAATCACATCGGGAGTTTCAAAAGAACTGAAACTTGCCAGATATGCGCATACCTTCTGGAGTGTGATACCGTGAGCGGATTCCGTCACGTTATCATGCGATGAGAGTTGGATCTTGATTCCCACTGATGAGTTGGTTTACTCCTCGGGTGACCCCGACTAATTCTTCTTTCAGGTTTGGAGGAGAATTTGAGGTACAGTGGGAGGTTTCCAGATTAGATAAAGTGATAACCATTCTGATCTAGGATAGAGTGCACGCTGAGTGTTTCTTTTCTCTCTCTCTCTGGCAGCGACCATTGACCCGACCCTAAGACTATGACTCAGAGACCAAGTTAACCGAACCTTCTTTACACCGGCTTTTGGATTGGCAGAGTTGCAGACCTCATTGCCACTCCTACTTTTACCCTTTTCTCCAGGACACCCCGTATTACTGCGAACGTCCACTTCCATTGGACAAAGCCATCGTATGGTTAGATACGAACTCGAAGGAATTCGAGGATGGTTTCCGGTTCTGGAGAAAACGGATAGGATTATTCAGTTGTCTTTTCCCTTTTACCTTCTCTCAAGTTACGAGTACTCCTTAGAATAGGAGATAGTACACCTATTACGCAAATTGGATAGTCTTCTTCCAAACCTTAGGCTGGTGCCGACCGGTAGGGAATGAAGAAAACCAATTAGCATAACGATGGTGTGCAGAAGGTATTAAGATTAAGACAAAACAAGGGATTAGTAAGAGGGCAAAGTGAATTGCGACTGATATTCACGACCAAACCAAGTATTTCTTCGCCAATCCTAAATCACCTTTGTATTTCTCCAGGACACTCCGTATCACTACGAAGATCCACAGTTTATTGGATACTCCATCGTATGGTTATATACGAACTCGAAAGGAACTTGTTCCAGTTCGGGGATGGATTCTGGTCCAGGAGAAATAGGAATAAGGTTTATTCGGTTGTCTTTTGTTTTCACCTTCTCTCGCATTGCGAGTGCTCCTAGGACTAGGACAGTACACCCATTATGCTTATTGGATAGTCTTCTTCCAAACCATAGGCTGGTACCGAAGGTAGGGAAGGAAGAAAACCATTTGGCCTAAAGGGGTGTGCAGAAGGTAACGACTAAAGACATATAAAGGGATTTGGAGAGGTGGCAAAGAATTATACGGTTATAGTTGTGAATCTGGATAATGGTAGAGGCATTACTAGGAATACCAGGATACCCCATCGAAACATTTCAATGTTTCAGTTCTACTGTGTACTGTTAAAAGAAAACTGATTTCCCGATTGGACACTTGCTCCAGGGTATGTATTTACTAAGTTTGATTCTCACATCTGTATGGTTTTACAGATGATGAGTGGGAGTAAGTTATTAGGAATTGGGTGATCATCCTCATTATATCGGGATTCGTTATAATCGGTGATATTTGAGGAGATCACCTGGGCTGTTTGCCGGTCGGCAAATGTTTGGTTTTGAATATCTGCTGTTGTGCACCAATTTCAAATTGATATATCTGTACGTCTATTTTCATAGAGTGAGATATACCTTTTGATATTATGTCGATGACATTTACCTATATCAGTGGATGGTTAGGTAAGGAGCATTAAACAGCGGTGTAATTCTTCTTAACCATAAGTACAGTTTTCAACCTACGACACACAGTGAAAGAGTTGTCAGACTCAGCGGACTTATACAAAGTATTGTATGTTGTCCAGTGTCCATTTAGACAGAGGGGTTGGTCCTCATACTATATTCTGTTTACTTTTAACTTCTCTAGTTCTTAGACATGTGTTATGTAGAAACACATGGTCTAAGTTTTGAGGAGTTATAGGTATTTGAATAGAGTAGAGAACCAGGTGTAGCAAGTATCGGGATTCTTCAAGGTGATCGAAGATGTAGATACTTGTGTATGGTATTCAGTTGATAGTAATGATAAAGAGAAATTGCTTCTCTTTCAGGTTACTCATAATTGGAAGCATTCCTAAGTTGAGTAACGCTGATCGGCCTCTCTCCATTTAGTTGACATGCACTGGAGACAGTTGCATGATTTGAATCTGGTTCAATTAAATCAGTGCCTCTGGTTCTATATTGGATATAGTACATTTCATATCTTAACATTGTTAAGGTACGGGGAGTTGTCCGGCTTATGATTAAAACCAGACTCTGGATAACTCAAGGCACGTTTCTGTAATGGCTGTTTGTGGGTTGACCCAGCCTATGACGAGGGTTGATTTTCTACCATCTGGAAGATCAATAGTGATATTGTTCTTAACTCGCCACATTTTAAATGAAATGGTTATTTTTCAGAAAACAGTAGTGGGAGTATGGTAGAACTGGAAGCGATTCCAGAACCGCAAACGATTACTGAAGATTTGATAAGGAACCTAAAGATTCAATCTGGTTTGACATTCCATTGGCCACTCCGCAGATAAGGTGGGTAACTTCAGGCACCCGAGAGGTACTCCGGTAGCCTCAAGGACGGTGATAGGGAAGTTCTTGTTTACCCACACTTGCCATTGTTGCTGTTCCAGGCTGCGAGACCCGGCAGGAGGAAGAGTATAGCGTCGTTCTAAACTAGCTTTAGAAGTGCGCGTCTATATGACTCTGCCAGAGGGTTGTCGTAGTCAGTGGGAGCAGCGGAAGCATTGGTGGACATCAGGCTTATGTCTATTTATAGACTAAAGCAGATATAGCGGAGATAGATCATCTATTTCTGATGTGACAATCATAGGTTTGACGTCATCAGAATAGGGGATGGATCTGTTAAGAAGGTAGTAGGATGTGATATCCGGGTTTTGGATGACATACACAAAGTAGGAAAGGAAACTCCTATACTACGATCGGTTATTCTTTGGTCGTCAAACAGTGGTTTCTCCACATGGGACTTGGACATTATATAAGACATACTGGTTACTAGATCTATGGTTTTAGATCTAGATTTGGGTGGTTTCTCAATCAGGGTACCTTGACAGCATTCTAAGGGTATTTAGAATGGACGACTCCTGGCACGGTAGTGTACCTGCAGGTGATGGAGTCACCCTCTCTAAAGGTGTCTTATAGACTAAAGGGGAGAGGGATGCGCATGATTGGCAGATCACTTGCTTAGGCAATTGAGTCAATCATGAGATGTCAAGTACCACACCAGATGTTGTTCTTGCACTAGATGCAATAAGTTGACATTGATCCAATCCTGGAGAAACAGTAGGGAGCAGTTTTAGAACATAAGTTGATGTTCTCGGGATATGATAACGACAGACTCATTTGGGAGACAGTTATCATTCCAGGCTTCCAAGGTGACATGGATGACAAGGAGGTTGTCAGAGTTATAGTTTTCCTTCTGACGAGGGGCAGTATTTTGGACAGGTGGTCCAAGGCAATACTGAGGGTGGCATGGCGCAGGATACTGATTAAGTTCAGTTGACGATACAGTCTAAAGAAGTTTGGATTTGGAGTTCATTTATGAGCTAGGTCCCATCAGACATCCAGACATTCTAAGACAGGTATTGCTCATTTTGGGAGATGGTTTTCTCCGCGAACTTGAGATATAAAGAGAGACATAGAAAGAAACTTCAGACCGGATCCACTCGCTAAGGCTATTCCTCGAACGCAAGAGTTTCGCAAATAGGCTTTATGAAACTGACTAGTAGAGGAGTTGGGTGTTCGGTATCACACGGGCTGTGAGTATGCGACATCGCAATAATTAGCCTTGAGTGCAAGTGGGAGATTGTTGGAGATAGTGCCCTCAGAGTCAATTATTGAATTGCAGGCACGTGATTGCAATGATTGAGGGAGGACCTATCCCGGTACGACAGTCTTACTCGAGATGATAGTTTGCTATCTGGTTTATCTTTATCATCGTGTACTGCTTTAGGTGACCTGACAGGTCGCTATTGCACGTTGATAGAGCCCCTAGGATTCTTGCTTGACTGCCAGCAGTATGAGGGCGATCATATAAGTGAGAGCTGGAGTCTACAAGCACATCCTTAAAAGGTCCCTAGCCGTGGGAGTTTCGAGACAGGGCATCGATTCTCCAGAGTAGACTAGTGTATACAGTCGAGACCCCGACGAGGGGCGGTGGCCGGTCTCACAGGCCACTGGTGTCAGTTGGTTCACCTAAGATGTATACAGGTGCTCATTGGGTTATGAGTACACCGGACAGGACTCGCCGGGGACATGCTAGTTGGTCTTATACCTGATGTCAGATAGCAGTTCCCAGGTGACATGTGTACAGGTTAGTTCATCGACCTGGGGATCGTCATTTGTCTCGTGTGAGTTCCCACTGTGCTTTGATTACTACCCTACCACGGCTCAAAGGAGTCGTGCAAACAGGTTTTAGTTGGGTACGGTCCCGAGCCACATGGAGGCAGTGAGCGGATCTTCGGGGGTTCGTCTCTCCCGGTATTGGGGGTGAGGTCGCGCTGTGTCTAGGAGAGCCATTACACGAAGTCCTTGGCCAAGGCAGAAGATGTACTGGTAGGTATTCCAGTAGTATCTCAGGGTGTTCTGGGCTACACTCCGACACGACTTGTACCGCTTTTGGGGGTCTGACTTTTACCCACCCCCTAGGCCCGACATGCGATGCTCGTAGACGAACGGACCGGACTGTACGGATATTGTCACTGACAGGCTCAGTAGGGTGTCAGGATGAGTTCGCTCATCGACGTCCCTTTTAGTCAATAGCTGGTGGCCCGTTACGTATTGGCTTATACCTCTGACGTGCTAGTGGTTAAATCCACAGCCATAGTATTGACGAGTCTTTAGAGTCCACCACACTTTCAGTTACTCAGCTTTCGGGCGAAATGCTGTAGAGGCCGTATGGAGATATGGCAGGGTTCGATCAGATACGTGCGGTATTGCAGGGATCATAATCGGACGGTTTTTACTAGCCGGCTTTGGCTTAAGCCGGATCCTAGTATTAGACGGTGTAGATTTTGTCTCATTGCATTTGTATCCGGTTGGAATACAGATGCGGGTGTGTATGCACAGTATGGGGTTTTCCTGTAATTTATTACGGGACCAGTTTTCTGGAGTTGCCAGTTTGCATTCTGTTCCGGCCGGTTTTCCTTTGTTCTTTCCCGGCCGGACTTTTCCGATGGAGGGGGTTATTTGCAAGTTTGCAAATAACACTTTGTGGAGGGTTTTCTTGCAATTGTATTGATTATGATATCTTTCATCCATGCTTTTGCTTTAATGAGATGGTATGGGTTTTAAAGTGAGAAGTATGGTTGATGTTGTGGTTACCTCTTGCTTTATCCTACACTCACTCTCCTTCTTGTTTTTAATCATGGTTGATTTCCTTTTCCCACCACCATTCTCATCTCATATAGGCCGGCCACTTGAGTGAGGAAAATGAGGGAATTTCATTTTTGAGCTTGTGGCATTCTTGATCTCATTTGATGCTAGAAAAATGCAAGCACCATTTTTCTTCTTGATTCCTCCATCATCTTTCAAAGGCAACATAACCCCAAAGTGAGACATAGCCTCTACACTACACATTCTACAGCATATCTTGGGTATGTCGACTTGCCGGCTTCATGCCCGAGTTGCCTCGGTATTGAGGTGGGAGCCCGTAAAAGATGCAGGCGATGTGGTGCCCTTCCGGCGAGGAGGCGACGACCGAAGTTTTCCGCGAGGAGATCGGAGTGGAGATGAAGACCGGAGGACTCGGATCAGTCGGTATATCTCTTCCCCATCTTCTAGTTAGCTTAGACTAGTTTAATGGTTACAATCCGGGGTTTTGTGCGCGGTGGTGCCGGTTTGCAAAGTTTGCAAAATTAAAGTTTATCACCGTTTCCGCATTTGGCCGTTGGATTGACGACCGGGGCGCCGCCGTGCACTTACAGTAGGAAGACATCACTTAGCTACCGTACACTACGCCTTAACTAAAGTCAACAAACGCAGCACGAATACTAAGTACTCTACTTCCTAAAATGACGGAGGTTGCGAATGATTTTTAAGAAAATCTTTAACGCTTTGAACTTGATATCATTGTAGAATCAAACGGTTTTCAAAAGGAGTGGCTTAAGCTCCGCAGTTTTTTGAAATATAGCTTTTTCATAAATAGCCGAGTAGTTTTCAAATCTGATTCTACAACATCTTTTAGGTTTATTTTCTTTACATTAATCACATTAATGTAATCCCATCATTTAAGTCCTTAAGCCAATCACAGAAAAGAAACGAAAATAACACGTACGCTTATGCCATCCGCATTCGCCGCAATGTTCCGTTATGCACCGTTACGTTACTTAACTAACGGCATACCGGGACGGGACTAGCGTGGGTGTAAAACATAAGCAACGTCTACTATATATCATATATATAATATGTCATTCGTCTCAGATATCTCAGAACACAGGCAGCAGAAATATAGATATAACGTGGGATATACTAGGACGTCCGTATTTAGTATTTAGCCAGAATAGAAAATACGGATTCCACAGTCGCGATGAATAGCCAAGCCCACACCCTGGACCCCTTCGAGAGAGGCAAGTGACCCTACCAATTCTGAAGTTTAGGAGACCCGGTCCCGACTCCTCGAGATGGCCTCCCACTGAACCCCAGAACCCGGTCACCTGTGCTCCCTTCCGTGGGTCCATCCTAATGCGGAAAAGTAAATAATATACAACACTGGTGGCAGCAACCTCAACCCGGAAGCGCCCCAAATAAAAGAATATTACAATACATTTGAATTTACATGAATGAAAATATAAAACTCTCATCTCACATAAAACCCCCCGCTATTCGATCGCGACAATCCTGCACATCATATCTCAGCAACACATAATATCTCATATCATCAACGTAAGTAAGTATGCATACACCGATTGTCGTCGACGTATAGCAACAACAATCAGCAATACCACTACATACTACACTTACGGTCACAGAAAAGAAAGTGTAAAACTGCAATATCTGGAATCCACATTCTCTTTAGACATCGCAAATGCAAAATATCACATATTCCATATTTCATGTCTAGTAATATGAATTCCACACATTGCACCACATTCCGGATAAACAGACAGTATCGAAGTTTTCGAACAAACAATCAAATACCCAGGATTCACTAAAGCCCAACACTTGAGCAGAGTTCAAACACTTGGAGTGTGACACAGTAGTAGCGGTCCAGCCGTAGAAGGGTCAAGCCAACGCCTCACATGTGGCACGCCGTACTGCCCCAAACCCTAAGGTTCAAAGGGCAGTTCAAGACGGTCACATAATCGAGTTAAGGTTTGTTGTCTTCTAGAGGGACCACCACAAAAAGACTTGCACGTATTTCCAAAGTATTTAAACCCCGTGAATAGTGAGCAAATGATATTCGTTCAAACACTTCAATACTTTCTAATTTACCCGGAAAAGCCACGAAAACAAAATTCCGATCGAATCGACGGGTCCAAAATCATCTTCAGAATTTTTCAAAACTAAATACAGATTAAAAATATCCAGAAAAATATACAAGCAGATTAATGAATTACTGTAAAAAAATTATCCAACAATTAATACATATGGCCGCGGAACCGCGGCCTAAGCAAGCTTAGGCCGCGTTTCCGCGGCTAAAATAACTGTTCATTGAATAATTTTTCTATCGTAATCGTTATTTTTTCCTGCTGTATTTTTTACATATTTTTAATTCTGAAAAATGTCAAATTTTAGAAAATTTCCAGAGAGCACCCTAAAAAAACCGTATTTCGGTTCGATCGGAGTTTTGACTTCGTAAAAGGGTCGCCTAATGTTCTAGGTCGGCTCTGATACCAATGTAAGGCTAGTCTAGCACCCTATGAAGAGTTTTGAAGTATCACATGTCTCAAAGTATGTATTTTTAAGGTGCTAAACAAACACGCAAAGGAATCGATCCTAGAAAATTAGGGTTATAAAACTTTAAGCTAATAAAGATTAGGGTTTGAAGGCTACAACCTTTGTAGCTCCCCTTTGCTAGACTCCTTGGTGTCTTGGGTGTTGAATCGAGGTCCTCTTGAAGTCCCCTTGCATCCACGACGATCCACCACGGAGTTCTTCGTCCAAGCTCGCTACTTTGGAAAACCGAAGGGAACACTCTAATCAAGTTGGCTAGACTTGAGTAGAATGATGTTGTGGATTAGGATCTCACTTCAAAAAACTTTCTTTAATGGTGTTTAACTCACTAGAAAAAACTAGAGAGGAAAAGATGAAGGAGGGTGAAGATGGTGGCTAATTTTAACAAGAGGTGTAAAAAGATCACCTTAAGTTAAAAAGGAAAATGAAATATATATCACTATATATATTTATTTCCTTCTTAACTTCAACCATGATTAAATGATGGATAGTTAGTTTAACTTGGGTTTTAAATGATAAAGAGAAGGATAACCCTAGGTTAGTGGTAGTTGAGATAGGTTAGGTTAGAAGAAGAATGTAGAATCAAGAATGATTATCCTTTCCTTTTTCATTTTGCTTTAAAACCAAAATTAAATAATAATCCATTATTTAATCTATGATGTGAGTCTTATATTGCCACCATTTCCATATGCTAACAACCATGATGGATGGGTGTATGTATGTATGCATGTATGCACATCCACATGTGCATGAAACTAGAATAGAAGAAAGAAACACATGCATGCATGCATACATCCATCAAACCCTAGAAAGGTTTCAAGTGAGAAAACTTATGGTTAGATGATAAATCAACACTTAATTTATCAATCCGGTCATATCTCATATGACCCTACTGTAGGGTTCCTAGGCACTCTAAGGTAGTCTCACAAGCCATCAACCATGGCAAATTAAAATTTTAACGGTGCCGAGAGACCCGACTACGGATCGTTTGCTAGAAATCTAGGCGAAAAAGTAATCTAGTTAACAGTTAAATAAGGGATGCGGATATACAACCTTTGTAGATCCGTTTGTCCACCTCCATAGCTCCATGAAGAAGTCATCTCCGATGTACAAATCCGAAATCCGGGCTCTTGCGTCGACTTCATCGGAGAAGAAGCGGGCTAGGTCATCGACGACGTGCCGAAGATGATCTACGTCGAGGCATCGCTAAATCAAGCTCCGACTTCACCAAGTCCAAAAACTTGTGAAGAGAACACACTCTACTACTTGGCAAGAGGTAGAGGATGAAGAAATAGGAAGTGGGTAGACTTTAGATTTGGATTTCTCACTCTTTATCATCAATCCCCATTGATGAAGAAAGCTTTTTCTTCCTTGCTCATGAAGAAGAAGAAGAAAGAAATATATGATAAGTTAATTAAAAACAATAGAAAAATCAAAACTTATCATAGTGTTAACTAGAGTCAAGTGTAGAGAATGAATCATGGTTAGTGGGAATGGTTAGGGTTAAGGATGAGATAAGAATGGTTGACTTGATCAAAGTTTCATGAAGCTTCAACTAAACTCCAAATTAAGCTACCATTCTTTTCTCCTCTTTTCCAAAATGAATAAACAAATAAATAAATGAATAAATCAAGGAAATGAAACCCTAACCATTCTTTTAACCATGGTTTAATTCTTTGCACTTAACCAAGTAAACATGTATCATCAAACATGATACAATCAAGTGCACAAAATCATATCGCATATGTAATGCGCACACCCGAGTGAGAAAATCCATTTAAAGTGAACCGATACTAGTTAATGCAAAGCAATATATCAAATATATTATTATGCATTAAATCATTAAATCAACACTTGATTTAACGATCCGGTCATATCGCATATAACCGACTAGTATCCAATGTATTGGCTTATCGAATCAACGCTTGAATCGATAACTAGGTTATATCGCATACAACTATTCGACGCATTGATCGCGAGAATGGAATACGGTATCACATACACACATTATTCTCGGCCCCGCACATATCTCATATGCGCTCCTATTTCGTTTCGCTTGAGCCAGGAAACCTCTGTGTAGGACTCTAAAGACTCGTCAATACGCCGGCAGCAGATGATGATCATATCAAACATCCACAAGCCGCAAGCGGTCTGCTAAACGTAACGGCCACCCGGGTATTGAGCGATCTGAAGATCGACGAGCAAGCCCGCTCACACTCCAGTGAATCCGACCAGTAACACTACCGTACAGTCCTGTCTGATCGTCTGATATGTCGCATATCTCGCCTAGGGGTGGTAAACGTCAGACCCCAATATCTCGATAAGTCGTGTCGATATGAGGTCTATAACTGTTCGAGATACTACTGGTAACACTTACCAGTAAATCTCAGCAACCCCGGCCAGGGATTTCCTGTTATAGCCAATCGAACACAGCGCAACATCAACTCCCTATACCGGGAGAGACGAATCCCCTCCTATCGCTCATTGCCTCCATGTGACTCGGGACTGTACCCAAAAACCACCATTTTGCACGCCCTCTTGGACGTGGTAAGTTGGAAATCAAAGCACAGTGGGAACCACACAAGACTCTATGACGATCTCGGGTCAACAGACTACTCTGTACCAGTGTCACCAGAGAACTGCCATCTGACGTGAGGTATAATACCATCTGGGAGTTCTCGGCGAGTCCGTCCAGTGTACCCAGTCTCTACTGAGCACCCGTATATCATCTCTGATGTCAAACACCAATGGATATGGGATCATCCATCGCCCATCTGTATGGGTCGAGAAGGTATACGCTAGTCTACTCTGGTATATCGATGCCCCGTCTCGATACACCCACGACTAGGGACTTTGAAGGATGTACTTATGGACTACCATGTCCCCACTAGTATGATCCGCATCATAGTCCAGGTAGTCAAGTACAGATCCTAAGGGCTTTACCAACATGTAACAGAGAGATAAACAGTATACACGTTAAGGTAAAGATCAACCAGATAGCATACTATCATGTCGAGCAAGAAAGTCCTCCCTATATATGTCCCAGCATCCACTACAATATACATCCCATGTATAGTAATGGCCTCTAGGGCATACATATAACTAAAAATCTTCTACTTGCACTAGGGCCATCTGTAGCAGTGGTTGCAGTATCTCATACTCAACCATCCCAAAAAAAAAAATCTCTCTTTGGGAACAGGCCTTTGTGAGTGGATCCGCTGTGTTGTCCTTAGAATCTACTCTCCTTACCTCGATCACCCTGGAGATCAACTATCTCCTTGATCAGGTGATGCGGCCTCAGAATACGCCTGGGTCACTGATGGGACGGGTGTTCCTTGGCATAAGCCACAACTCCATTGTCTCACAATGGTAGGAACGAAGTTCATCTCATGAACTAATATACACCCAAACAGCCTCTTTGGTAGCATCTTAAGTAGCGATGTATCCTGCCTTTATCGTCTAGTATGCCACGGTATCTAGCTTGGAACTCTTCCAACATACCGTCCCTTTACTGAGGGTAAAGACAATGCCTGCGACTGACATTCAGTCGTCTTTACCACCCTGGAACCCTTCCAGTGATTCTCCCCAGGATCGATTGATACCATCTCACTACATCTAGTGAGAATCCTAACATCCATTTAGATCTATCTCATAGATCCAAAATCCAGGAGTTAGTAGGTATCATTATGATCCTATATGGAGAATCATTGTGATAAACGGAGATTGACCGAGCGTAGCATAGGAAACTCCTTCCCTATCAAGAGTATGTCATCCACGTACTCTACGAGGATCGTCACCATACTCCCTACTACCTTTTTGTATCTACAAGGTTCATCTACCATTTTGATGATGTCAACTTCTTTGACTTGTCCATCAAAACAGATGTTCCAACTCCGCGATGCCTGCTTTATCCTATAAAGCATCTTGCACACGTTTCCGCTGCTCCCACTGTCTACGAAGCCCTCTGGCTGTGTACTTATAGACACTCTCTTCTAAATCATCATTTAGAAAAGCAGTCAAGACACCCAACCACCAGATATCGTAGTCATGGTATGTAGCCGTGACAAGTAGGATCTAGATGGACTTAAGCATAGGTACGGGAAAAGGTTTCATTATTATCCACGCCTGGTCAATGACGAAAACCTTTAACAAGTCTAGCTTTGAAAGTCTCAACCTTTCCATGTACACCAAGTAATCTTCTCAAGATATACTTGCTCCTGATGGGGATTTAACCCTTCAGATATAGCAACTAAAGTCTATACTTTGTCGATGTATAAGGATTCCATCTCAGATCGATAAACATCCAGCCATTCTCACAGAGTCTCACTCCTGATGGCCAGCTCAAAACTAGTTGGGTCATCATCTCATGATGTAATCCTCGCTCCCACTGTCATAGAGAAACCGAAGTATCTCTCAGGTGGGTGAGGAACCCTACTAGATCGGCGGAGAGGCTGAGGTTCGTTGGAATCTACTGAATCCTTTGGTTCTATCAAATCATGTGCTGTAGTTTGTATAGCTGGAACATTTCCAGTTCTACATTACAGACCTTGCCTCGAGCTTGTCCGGATTTTGCTTTTAGACATAGGCCGGTCAACCCCAAATCTTAACTAGCTTAAGACATGGGCTCTTCACTTTCCATATCAAATATGAAGTGGTAGGCAACTGATTTGATTCAAACCCTATTCAATAGGTATGCAGCTTCTCAAGCGCATAACTCCCAAAAAGGAAATAGGTAACTCAGTAGTACTCATCATAGAGCACACCTTATCATATAGGGTGTGATTGCTCCACCCCGATATACCATCGTACAATGGTGTATACGGAGGAGTAATGCTGAGAGAGAATCTCATTCTCCTTTAGAATAGACCAGGATTTCCGTGCTATAGTATTCTCCTCCTCGATCACATCAAAGGACATAATACTTATACCCGTATTTTGGTCCTCTACTTCTAACTTATATTCTGTGAATATCTCAAAAGGTTCGGACTTGTGTTTCAACAGGAACATAGGTCTGAATCTCGAAAGATCATCAGAGAATGTAATGAAGTACAAAGAACCAGTCCTGGCATTTGTAGACAGGGGACCTACATACATCAACATGTATCATCCCAAGAGTTCACTAACTCTTTCTCTGTTTCCAATAAACAGAGCTGTGGTCATCTTATCTTTGTGACATGACTGGCGAGTTTCACAAGATGTAAATTCAAACTGATTTAAATATGCATCTATATGTAACTCTAGCTAGTCGGGTCACATTGATCTGACCTAGTCTACAATACCTCAAGAAGAATCCGTTCATTTCTGAACTCTTCTTCTTGTGTGTGTTCTGTATACTAAGAACTGTAGTCTGATTTAGAACATTAATGTTTTTAGATAACGTGCCTGAACCGATCAACTTTTGATATAGGAAATGTTCAAAACATTATCCAACAATACAAAATTTTATCGTTTCTTTACTAATAAAGAGACTGATATGATTTTGTATATCAGGTTCGGTATCTAATAACATTCGTTCAGAAACAATGTATTGTAATACAGGGTGACAGTGACCAACAGACTTGGCTGCAACTCTTGCCCCGTTTTCTGCCTCATGAAACTTATCACCCGTTCTCAGTTCTCTACCTTTCTGTAGCCCTATGTAACAGATTACATATCTAGGATCCTGATCTGGTATCACATACCCAGGACGTAAAGGATACTGAGAAACAGTTCTTTGTAATGAACACACCCGAAGATGATGCATCAGCATGCACTCTCTTCGTTTGGGCGGCACGGGAAATCTGGTATTCCCCAATTTCCTGCTCTGTCTTATAACAATTATAAGTTGGAGCGGGACCAACGTTCCCCAACTCAGTATAACAAGCGGGTTCGGTCAAAAATCCGTATTTTTATCTTGATTAAGGCGTGATATGGTCGCTACCTGGAGAGAGAGAGAAGAAAACACTCAGCGTGCGCTCTGTCAAGAATAGATTGGTTATTATTTCATCTAATCAGGATGGCTCCCACTGCTTTTTATCAAATCTTCCTTCAAACCCTAAAAGGAAAGACTAGCCGGGATTAATTACACACTACAATTTCGCTAATCTTTCAGCCAGGCCAGTGTCGGTTCTTTGAGGGAGGTCCCCCGTGCTTTCGCACGAACCTAATTAATGTAAACCTCGTTTTCCTAGAGGCGTAACCTCGTTGACACCTTTCTAGACACCTACTTGATCGGCTAATTGTAATGTATAAAACTCTCCCAGGAGTAACACTTACTCGCAGCGGGTATCGGGATCCAACTATCTCATAGAAGGTATGCAATCTCATTGCAAATTTCAACACTTGAAATTCCCGATAATATTTTGCCCCTAGCGTCCTATGACCTTGACGCAGGCCAACAAACCATAGTGCGCTAGTCAAGTTCAACCCGTCATTTCCTGATTGAATTAAACCCACCCGCACGACCCTTGACGCAGGCCAACAAAGTCGCACGACTACCCTAATCCAATCTGCATCATATGCATAAGCAGATAAATACTAGTTAGCTACCGCACACTACGCCTTGACGCAGGCCAACAAACGTAGCACGAATACTAACTACCACTTATCTGAAATGACGGAGGGCTACGGCAGGTTTTTTTGAAAACCTATTGCGTAATGAACTTGATATCGTTGTAGAATCAAATGATTTTAAAATGGAGTGGTTTTGAGGGTTTTCTAGTTTTGCTAAAGGAGTCACTCCCGGTGAAGGGATCGTCGATCCTTTCCTCGTCGAATGAGGTGCGGGATATATCATATATATCACTGTGCAAAGCAAAAACACTTAAAATCTATCAAAAGACAAACCGAGTGTGTAGCATCTGCCAGTTATTGCTAAAGGAGTCACTCCCGGTAAAGGGATCTCGGTCCTTTCCTCATCGAATAAGGTGCAGGATATATCACATATACCGCTGTGCAAAGCAAGAACTGTAGCTACCTGTTTTATTTTGAAATTCGATTCTACAACATCTTAGGTTTTTTTTATTTCATTAATCACATTAATGAAGTCCCATCATTTAAGTACCTAAACATCACAGATAAATACGACGTACACTTATGCCATCCGCATTCGCCTCGATGTCCCCTCGTGCACCGTTAGGTTAGGTAACTAACGGCAGAGCAGGGCAGGGCTAGCACGGGTGTAAAACATAAGTAACGTCTATATAATATATCATATATACTATATACTGTATCTATCACAGAACATCATATGATCACATCACAGATATCGCAGCAGAATAATCATATGAAATATTAGATATACTAGGACGTCCGTGTTTTCAATACGAGCCAGTATAAAACACGGATTCCACGGTCGTGATGAATAGCTAAACCCACACCCCTAGACCCCTACGAGAGCGGCAAGCAACCCTACCAATTCTGGAGTTAGGAGACCCGGACTCGACTCCTCGAGTTGGTCTCCCACTGGACTCCAGAACCCGGTTACTTGTGCCCTCCTCCTTGGGTCTATCCTAGTGCGGAAAAGTAAGTAATATACAAACGGTGACAACTTCCGCAACCTGGAAGCGCTCCAATAAAAGAATATTACATACAAGTTTTTACATGAATGAAAATGAAAAACACTCATCTCACATAAAAACCCCCGGCTATTCAAACACGACGATCCAATATAACATATCCAGCAACACATAACATCACATGTCATCAACGTAAGTAAATATGTCCATCCCAATGGTCGTTGACATATAGCAACGAAACCGGCGATATCACATATTACACTTACGGTCGCAGAAAAGAAAGTGTAAAACTACAACAGTTGGAATCCGCAACCACCTCAGACATCGCATGCCTGACCAAATGAATTACTTAGACATCGCATGCCTAACAATTATAAACCCCGCATTTCAGTCTCATTATCGAAAACACTTTTCAATATCGAGTCGGGCAATTCAACAAGATTCCCGACAGTCTGATCGAATGCTCGTCGCAAACTTCAGTAGACGGCCGCACCCCCGATACCGTCGACGAAGTGCACCAAGGCGGAACACCGCTGCCGCGAGCACCCGAAAGGACGCTTTCGGCGACGGGGTTCTCCTACAGTCACTTGGTCGGGGCTATAGAGTGAGGCTGTTTATTAAGTTTACCCGGCGAGTATCCGCGTACGCTACGTGATTGCGATGGACTTTTGATCACATCAAAATTCCGTGGAAACCGATCAAGTGAGACTAAAGTGCTATGTTTATAACATTCATTCAGTTATCACATAACTTATTGTGAATTCCAATTATTGTATCCCATTCCGGATAAATAGAAAATGTCAAACTTTCTGATCGAACAATCGAACACCCAAGTTTTCCCGATACAGATCAACACATGAAACAAGTCTAACAACATTCCGTTCGTGCCTCAGTACCAACGGTCCAGCCGTAGAAGGGTCAAGCCAACGCCTCACATGTGGCACGCCGTACTGCCCCAAACCCGAAGGTTCAAAGGGCAGTTCAAGACGGTCACATAATCGAGTTAAGGTTTGTTGTTTTCTAGAGGGACCATCGCGTTACTTGCACTACTTAGAACATCGTTAAACCACGGAAAAATCCAACACTTGGAAATTTCCCGGCAGGGGAAAAATTGGGTATTTATATCCGGTCGAACTTTTTAACATATTCTAAAAATTATCCGGAAAGCTACACGGACAAAATTTGATACTCCGATCGAAACACCGAATCCCCAAATCAACCCAGAAAATTCAAATCTGGAAAAAATATTAAAAATTCCCAGAAACACCAGAAATAATATATAAGAATTACTGTGCTGAATGTGATGCACAAAACGCCAAACGGGCCGCTGATCCGCCGCCTCAGCCTCTTGTAAGGCCGCGGATCCGCGCTGAATTTAATGAATCATTCGCCTAAATTTGGACAGTAATTCTTATAATTATTTATTGAATTTTTTAGGCATTTCTAATACACAAAAATCCGCATTTTCGGAAAATGTCCAGAGAGCATTCTCTGGTGTGGGTTTCGGGTTCGTTCGGGTTTCAAATTCCGTCTGGACTTCGCCTAAGGCTCTAGCTAGGCTCTGATACCACTGTAGGGTTCCTAGGCACTCTAAGGTAGTCTCACAAGCCATCAACCATGGCAAATTAAAATTTTAACGGTGCCGAGAGACCCGACTACGGATCGTTTGCTAGAAATCTAGGCGAAAAAGTAATCTAATTAACAGTTAACTAAGGGATGCGGATATACAACCTTTGTAGATCCATTTTTCCACCTCCATAGCTCCATGAAGAAGTCATCTCTGCTGTACAAATCCGAAATCCGGGCTCTTGCGTCGACTTCATCGGAGAAGAAGCGGGCTAGGTCATCGACGACGTGCCGAAGATGATCTACGTCGAGGCATCGCTAAATCAAGCTCCGACTTCACCAAGTCCAAAAACTTGAGAAGAGAACATACTCTACTACTTGGCAAGAGGTAGAGGATGAAGAAATAGGAAGTGGGTAGACTTTAGATTTGGATTTCTCACTCTTTATCATCAATCACCATTGATGAAGAAAGCTTTTTCTTCCTTGCTCATGAAGAAGAAGAAGAAAGAAATATATGATAAGTTAATTAAAAACAATAGAAAAATCAAAACTTATCATAATGTTAACTTGAGTCAAGTGTAGAGAATGAATCATGGTTAGTGGGAATGGTTAGGGTTAAGGATGAGATAAGAATGGTTGACTTGATCAAAGTTTCATGAAGCTTCAACTAAACTCCAAATTAAGCCACCATTCTTTTCTCCTCTTTTCCAAAATGAATAAACAAATAAATAAATGAATAAATAAAGGAAATGAAACCCTAACCATTCTTTTAACCATGGTTTAATTCTTTGCACTTAACCAAGTAAACATGTATCATCAAACATGATACAATCAAGTGCACAAAATCATATCGCATATGTAATGCTCACACCCGAGTGAGAAAATCCATTTAAAGTGAACCGATACTAGTTAATGCAAAGCAATATATCAAATATATTATTATGCATTAAATCATTAAATCAACACTTGATTTAACGATCCGGTCATATCGCATATAACCGACTAGTATCCAATGTATCGGCTTATCGAATCAACGCTTGAATCGATAACTAGGTTATATCGCATACAACCATTCGACGCATTGATCGCGAGAATGGAATACGGTATCACATACACGCATTATTCTCGGTCCCGCACATATCTCATATGCGCTCCTATTTCGTTTCGCTTGAGCCAGGAAACCTCTGTGTAGGACTCTAAAGACTCGTCAATACGCCACAGCAGATGATGATCATATCAAATATCCACAAGCCGCAAGCGGTCTGATAAACGTAACGGCCACCCGGGTATTGAGCGATCTGAAGATCGACGAGCAAGCCCGCTCACACTCCAGTGAATCCGACCAGTAACACTACCGTACAGTCCGGTCTGATCGTCTGATATGTCGTATATCTCGCCTAGGGGTGGTAAACGTCAGACCCCAATAGCTCGATAAGTCGTGTCGATATGAGGTCTATAACTGTTCGAGATACTACTGGTAACACTTACCAGTAAATCTCAGCAACCCTGGCCAGGGATTTCCTGTTATAGCCAATCGAACACAGCGCAACATCAACTCCCTATACCGGGAGAGACGAATCCCCTCCTATCGCTCATTGCTTCCATGTGACTCGGGACTGTACCCAAAAACCACCATTTTGCACGCCCTCTTGGACGTGGTAAGATGGAAATCAAAGCACAGTGGGAACCACACAAGACTCTATGACGATCTCGGGTCAACAGACTACTCTGTACCAGTGTCTCCAGAGAACTGCCATCTGACGTGAGGTATAATACCATCTGGGAGTTCTCGGCGAGTCCGTTCAGTGTACCCAGTCTCTACTGAGCACCCGTATATCATCTATGATGTCAAACACCAATGGATATGGGATCATCCATCGCCCATCTGTATGGGTCGAGAAGGTATACGCTAGTCTACTCTGGTATATCGATGCCCCGTCTCGATACACCCACGACTAGGGACTTTGAAGGATGTACTTATGGACTACCATGTCCCCACTAGTATGATCCGCATCATAGTCCAGGTAGTCAAGTACAGATCCTAAGGGCTTTACCAACATGTAACAGAGAGATAAACAGTATACACGTTAAGGTAAAGATCAACCCGAAAGCATACTATCATGTCGAGCAAGAAAGTCCTCCCTATATATGTCCCAGCATCCACTACAATATACATCCCATGTATAGTAATGGCCTCTAGAGCATACATATAACTAACACCTACCAAAAGCAGGCCACCCGATCAATGTTCGGTATCATATACACACATTTCAATCGGGTGCAAGCGCATATCGCATACGCGCACCACAACGTTTCGCCTGGACTGGGTAACTCCTCTGTGGGACTCTAAGACTCGTCAATACGCCGGCAGAGGGTGATGATCATATCAGGTACCCTCAAGCCGCAAGCGGTCAGCTAAACGTAACGGCCACCCGGGTACTGAGCGATCAGAAGAAAACAAGCGAACCTGCTACAACTCCCGTCGAGCCATCCAGCAACACTACCGTACAGTCCGGTCTGTTCGTCAGATATGCTGCATATTGAGCCTAGGGATGGTGACGTCGACCCTAATAACTCAACAAGTCGTGCCGGTGAATGGTCTATAGCAAATCGAGAAACTACTGATAACACTTATCAGCAAATCTCTGCAGCCCTGGCCAGGGACTTACTGATATAACCAGTCGAGCACAGTACAGCATCAAACCCCAATACCGGGAGAGACGAAACCCCTCCTATCGCTTATTGCCTTCGTGTGTCTCGGGACTGTACCCAACGGCCACCTGTTTGCATGACTCAATAGAGCCGTGGTAGGGTGGCAATCAAAGTACAGTGGGAGAACATACAAGACTCTATGACGATCTCGGGTCTACAGACTAACCTGTACCAGTGTCACCAGAGAACTGCTATCCGACGATAGATATAATTCCATATAGGAGTTCTCAGCGAGTCCGTCCAGTGTACCCAGTCAGCACTGAGCACCCGTATATGATCTTGATGTCAAACATCGATGAATGTGGGAGCATCCATCGCCCATCATATGGGTCTAGTATCATATACGCTAGTCTACTCTGGTATATCAATGCCCCGTCTCGATATACCTACGACTAAGGACTTTTCAGGATATGCTTATAGACTACAGATGTCCCACTAGTATGATCTCCATCATAATCAGAGCAGTCAAGCCAATATCCTCAGGGCTTTATCAGCATGTATGAGTGAATATAAAGCATGATCAAATCAACATGTCAGATAAAGAAGAACCAGATAGCACACTATCATGTCGAGCAAGAATGCATACTGAATATATATATACATGTATAGATACATCCACTATCACATAATGGCCTCTAGGGCATACATATATCCAACAATGACGTGTTTCATATATCTCAACTCCACAAGTATGTTCGAGATGAGACGCACATCCTAGATCACTCGGAATTGATAGTAAGGGAAGATTTAACATATGAAGAGCGACCAATGGCTATTGTGGATTGACGAAAAAAGGTCCTCAAGAATAAAGTCATCCCACTGGTACTTGTTTCATGGGGAAATCGTTCACATGGAGAATCTACTTGGGAACGTGAAGACGAGATACGACAGAAGTTTCCACACCTCTTTTCTTAAATCCGTATCTTCTTGTCTTTTCCTGTTCCGTGAATTTCGAGGACGAAACTCTTTTGTAGTTCGGTATAATGTAACACCCTATTACATTTATACTATATAATTTAGGTATTTCAAATCTTATGATAAAATTCTTTACTATTGTTGCTATTGGGTTCTGAATGATGCAATTAGTAGCTATGGTCAGTATCCGACCCGACCCGCATGTTTGAAACCCAACATGCTTCGAGATTATATCAAATATTTGCTAGTACAGTGTATCTATGTGAATCGAGTGTTAAATATATATATATATATATATATATATAATATTTTAAGCTTTACATATCTCTTTATAATACAATATGAAAACAAATAATATTCTTTTCCTATCTAGGCTTGCATGGCAAATTATCCCATATCAGGTGGTTGTGACTATATATCATGTTCATATTCTAAGGGTTAAACAGACCAATATTGGATTGCTACATATATTTACGTAGAGTTTATTTGTGGGTATATGTTTTTAACTATAGAATATTGCATTATGGTTAAAATCCTTACGTATATTCTTTATATTTAAAAACTATATTTCTGATGGAAGACAGATAATATTCGGAGTAATATGGTATTATCTATAAAATCCCACAATATATATATATATATATATATATATATATATAAAATTTTATTTACAAAAACACTTTCTCTCTTTCCATCCCCACCTCTCCCCCTCTCCCTATATATATAATTTTAATAATATAATATTTTATAAACCCTCTCTCTTTCTTGCCTTGGCTTCTCCTTCTCATATTTACTCTCACTCGAACCATAATCCACGCCTTCGCCGTCCTCATCTCGTCGTCCCCCCTTCATCCTCACCTCCTCACCACCACCATCGGCCACACCTCCTTCCTCCTCCTTCCCCGAAGAATCACCGAGCTGACCCCAAGCCAGAATCCACCATCAACCTCTCCTTGTTGACCTCGTCGCCGTTCACTCAATCTCCTCATCATCACCACCCTCATCACCTCCTTGCTCTCGTTGCCACCATCACCATCATCCCCGCCTTTTTTTCGAAGACCACCCAAGCCCGATACCCCGACGCCAGAACCCATCACCCCCTCGTCGTCGACCTCACCGGAACCTGACCGCCACCATCACCTCCATCATCTTCCTCATCTCATCAGCGACCCCAGAGCACCCACACACCACACTGCACCTTCATCTTCTTCTCAATCTTTTTATCACCATCAACCTCTTACTGGCTACGACGCCTCACCGTCGGCTTTGTCCCGTCAGCTCATCGCCGACCTACTCCTTCTTTTGTCTTCGCCAACCCTAGAACCCAGCAACCCCATTTCTTTCTTCTTCTTTTCTTCTTCTTCTTTCTTCTTTTCTTCTCTTTTCCGATCGGTTCGTTGGAGTTGCGCACATCGCCGACGACCTAGTCACCGTTGTCTTCTAACCCAGTTAACACGTCACGCAGTTGCTCAGCCAGGTCAAGTCATGTGTATGTGAGTTTTTCTTTGTGTCATTATTCGGCGTCGGAACATGATATCCGGATATTCGTCGTGAGATTTCGATAAGGAAAGTTCTAAATTTGCAACATGCTATTTTATTATATTAATATTTATATGATAAATTATAATACATAAATATTATCGATTTACAGTTTTAAATTGTCAGTCTGTATCCGAATCGATAATGGTTTATCTAGTTGCATACCAGATCATCACAATATTATCTTACTACCATCTAGATTGCCATACACCTGGTAATAGACGTAAAACGGTTATTACAAATAGATACATATGCATCCTGGTATTAGTTATGTTTACCGTGTTTAGATATTGGTTATAATTTAATATTTGACGTATATTTTGGTTAAAATATATTGCCTGACTTGTACACGGGACATTACCAGACCTGTTACTTGGATCATCCGCTGAAACTGACAATCCTGACTTGTTGTTCTAATGGACATGACTTGTTGTCTACATAGACAAGACCTGTAGCTGCTTGATCCTATGTTGGCATTAGATTTATATCATCAATACCCGACTTGAACACAAAACTTGGGAAAAAGGGGAAATCAATAATGAAACCTAACTTGTAACTCAATAGTTCGATACTTCCAGATAATGATCAGTCGATACGGGCTTTGACCTGTTAGTTGTATGTATGCCCTAGAGGCCATTATTGTACATGATTGAATATTATAGTGGATGCTTGGACATATATAGAGAGGACTTTCTTACTCGACATGATAGTATGCTATCTGGTTACTCTTTATCTTAACATGTACACTTATATATATACTGTCTTTTTGTTACATGTTGATAAAGCCCTTAGTATGTGGACTTGACTACCTGGACTATGATAGAGATCAAACTAGTGGGGCCAGGGTAGTCCACAGGTACATCCTTTAATTGTTCCTAGTCGAGGGAGTATCGAGAAGGGGCATCGATATTCCAGAGTAAACAAGTGTATGTTTCTTGGCCCTGTATGGGGCGATGGTTGATCCCACAGCCATTGGTGTTTGACATCAAAGAATGTACACAGGTGATCATTGGAGAATGGGTACACCGAAAATGACTCGACGAGAACTCTTAGATGGTATTATACCTAACGTCAGATAGCAGTTCTCTGGTGACACTGGTACATGTTAGTCTGTAAACCCGAGATCGTCATACAGTTTTGTGTGGTTCTCACTATGCTTTGATTTTCACCCAACCATGCTCAAGAGGAGTTGTTTAAACAGGTGGTTTTTGGGTACAGTCCCGAGTCACATGGAGGCAATGGGCGATAGGAGGGGTTTCGTCTCTTCCGGTATTGGGGTTTGATGTTGCGCTATGCTCGATTAGCTATAACAGGAATTTCCTGGCCAGGGCTGATGATGAGATTTGCTGGTAAGTGTTATCAGTAGTTTCTCGACTCATTATGAGCCTCACATCGGCATGACTTATCAAGTTATTGGGGTCTGGCGTTTACCATCCCTAGACTAGATATGTGAAATATCAGATGAAGAGATTGGACTGTACGGTAGTGTTACTTATAGACTTTGCGGGAGTTTGGAAAAGCTTTCTTGCTGATCTTCTGATCACTCAATACCTGGGTAGCCGTTACGTCCAACTAGTACCGCTGACGGCTTGTGGGTGACTAATATGATCATCACATACTGCTGGCGTATTGACGAGTCTTTAGAGTCCTACACAGAAGTTTCCTGGCTCAAGCGATACGAAATAGGGCACATATGTGATATGTGTGGGACCGAGATCAATACGTGTATATGATACCATTTTCTAATATCACGATATAGGTTATATATGGTATAATTAGATTATTGAATCAAGTGTCGATTCAACGATTTGATATTAGTCGGTTATATATGATATAGCCGGATTATTAAATCAAGTGTTGATTTAATGATTTAATATATAATTGTATATTTGATATATTAACATATATTAACTAATATTAGCTCACTTAAGAATTTCTTTTCTACAAATACATTAAACATATATATGTATGTGTGTGTGTGTGTGTGTGTGTTTATTTTTTTTTGTATCATGCTAGATGATACATTGGACAAGGGTGTATGGGACTCATACCATACTTAAGATAATGTGAGGATTTATTTATTTAAGTAACACCAAAATTATGTGTAATTAACCATGGCTAAAGATGCTTTGGAAGCATGTAGAATTCTTGACCTAATTCCATTAATTTTTGTTTTACTCTAGATATTTATTAACCTAACTATTATCTTAGCCCTTGGTTAAGTCTCCAAAAAAGAGTATGATATATTTTTTTCACCCATGGTTAAAACACAAGTTCATCTTCTTCATCTCTCATTTTTCTCTATTGGTTTCTTAAGGTGAAAAAGAAAAAGAAAAAGAAAAAGAAATATTCTAAAGTGAGCAAAAATCCTACTTCATCAATCTATACCATCCTAGCCATTTAGTATTGGTTGTTTGCTTCACTAATTAACCAATTAGTGAAGAGGTAGCTTGAGTTAGAGTCTCCTCGACGTAGATCATTTTCGTCCTCGAAGATCTTTGAGCAAGTTCGTTCATTTCACTTAGTGGAGCCTTAGGAGAGTCTGAGGCACCACTACTTAGAGCGAAGGGAATTCTATACGGAGCTTTAGAAGTGAAGAACCAGTCTACTAAGATTGTATTCCTTGTTCACTTAATGTAATATTTGGTTACTTGCTATAAAACCTTAATTTTCTAGTTCGATTCTAGGTTTGAGTTCATTAGCACACTAAAATTTTAAAATTGTATACTCGATGCGTCTTTAAACCCTAGTAGTCATGCTAATGAAGTCCAACATGGTATCAGAGCCAAGCTAGAGCATTAGGAGTGGTCTAGACGACGTTGAAGTGTTCGAACGAACTTCAAAACCCCAAAATGACCTCCTTTGCGGAAATTTTTTAAAATGTTAGAATTTTTCATATTAAAAATTACCAGAAAAATGTGCAGGGTTTTCGATGGATCCCCAAGAAAAACGACGGCCCAACTCGACTTTACGACCACAGAATCACGGCCAAACCCTAGGGTTTGCAGCGGTTCCGCGGCGCCGTAGGTGAGGCAGGGATCGTGATTTTCTTTTGTCGATCCGTTGGTACCGGGTGCACTGTCTGGATATTTTAAACTATGCTCAAGTATTGAGCTCTCTGAGAATTTTGGGAATTCGTTGATTCAATCGAAATGTTGAACATCGTCTAGCTATCTGTGATTTATGATACAATATTTGGAATCTACAATAATTAGTTTTGTGAAAACTTGTTTATATCTTATAAATCTAGCAATTTAGTCTCGAGTGATCGGTTGCCACAGAGTTTCGATTTGGATCAAAACTCCATCGCAATCGCGTAGTGTACGCGGATACTCACCGGGTAACATTACTACATAGCCACGCCCCATAGCCTCAACCAAGTGACTGCAGGAGAACTTCGTTGCCAAAAGCATCCGTTCGGGTGCTCGCGGCCGCGGTGTTCTGCCTAAGTGCACTTCATCGACGACATCGGGGGTGTCGCCGTCTACTAAAGTTTCCGACGTGCATTCAATCAAGTTATCGGGAATCTTGTTGAATTGCCTGACTGGTTATTGAAAAGTGTTTTTAATATTGAGCCTAAAATGCGGGGTTTTTAATTTTAGTCATGAAATTCGGAATATGAAATATTCCGAGTTTATGATGTCTAAGGAGTTAACTTGGTTAGGCATGAATTCCGAAGTATGTAATATTTCGGGTTTATGATGTCTGAGAATAATGCGGATTCTAATTATTGTAGTTTCGCATTTCTGTTCTGCGACCGTAAGTGTAATATACGGTGTATAGCAGATTTCGTTGCTATATGTCAACGACAATTGGGATACGCATATTTACTTACGTTGATGACATGTGATGTTATGTGTTGCTGTGATATGTTATATTGGATCGTCGTATTTGAATAGCCGGGGTTTTTTTTGTGTGAGATGAGAGTTTTTCATTTTCATTCATGTAAAAACTGTATGTAATATTCTTTTATTGGGGCACTTCCGGGTTGAGGATGATGTCACCAATGATGTATATTGTTTACTTTTCCGCATTAGGATAGACTCAAGGAGAGGAGCATAAGTAACCGGGTTCTAGGTCCAATGGGAGACCATCTCGAGGAGTAGAGACCTGGTCTCCTAACTCTAGAATTGGCAGGGTTGCTTGCCGCTCTCATAGGGGTCTAGGGATGTGGGTTTGGCTATTCATCACGACCGTGGAACCCATGTTTTCTACTGGCTTAATTTAAAACGTAGACTTCCTAGTATATCCAATATTTCATATGTTGACTTCTATTGTAATGTTCTATGAAAAGATCATATAACTGCCTGAAACAAATGTTATTATTATATTTATCATATATAATAGGTGTTGCTTATGTTTTGCACCCGCGCTAGTCCATCCCCCGCTCCGCCGGTAGTTAAGTAACCTAACTGTGAAGACGGGGCCCCGTGGCGAATGCGGATGACATAAGCGTATGTTGTATTTTCATTTCTTTATCTGTGATGATTAGGAAACATAAATGATGGGACTTCATTAATGAGATTAATGAAATGGAAAGAAACTTACTGATGTTGTAGAATCAAATTTTCAAAAAAAAGGTAGCTCTAGTTCTTGCTTTGCATAGGGCTATTCCTTGAAGAATATCCAGCACCTTATTTGATAAAGAAAGAGCCTAGATCCCTTCACTGGGAGTGAGCTCTTTAGCAGAAGCTAGCAGATGCTACACCCACTCAGTTTGTTTTGAAAACACATGATCTTAAAAGCGGAGCTTAAACTACTCATTTTTAAATCACTAGATTCTATAACGATATCAAGTTCATTATGCAATAGGTTTTCTTAAAAACCTGACGTAGCCCACCTTCATTTCAGATAAGCGATATTTAGTATTCGTGCTGCGTTTGTTGACCTTTTTCAAGGTATAGTGTGCGGTAACTGATTAGTGCTTATCTGCAACTATATGATGCGATTAGATTAGGGTAGTCGTGCGACTTTATTGGCCTTTGTCAAGGGTCGTGTGGGTGGGTTTAATTCAATCAGGAAATGACGGGTTGAACTTGACTAGCGCCCTATAATTTGTTGGCCTTTGTCAAGGTCCAAGGACATTAGTAGCAAAATATTATCGGGAATTTCAAGTGTTGAAATTTGCAATGAGATTGCATACCTTCTATGAGATGTTTGATCCCGATACCCGCTGCGAGTAAGTGTTACTTCTGGAAGAGTTTTACACTTTACAATTAGCTAACCCATTAGGTGTTTAGAAAAGTGTCAATGGGGTTATGCCTCTGGGAAAATGAGGTTTACTTTAATTAGGTCCGTGCGAAAGCACGGGGAACCTCCCTCAAAATACCGGCACTGGCCTTACTGACCGGTTAGAGAACTTATAGGGTTTAATTAATCCCGGCTTGTCTTACCTTTTAGGGTTTGAAGGAAGATTTAATAAAAAGTAGTGGGAGCCATCCTAATTAGATAAGATAATAACCAATCTAATCTTACAAGAGCATACGATAAAATGTTTTCTTCTCTTTCTTTCTAGGTAGCGACCATGACACGTCTTAATCAAGATAATAATATGGATATATTAATCGAACCCACTTATTATACTGAGTTGGGGAATATTGGTTCCGCTCTTCCTTATAACTGTTATAAGACTGAGCAGGAAATTTGAGAATATCGGGATTCCCATACCACCCAAACTAGAAATGAGCATGTTGATACATCTTCTTCGGGTGTGTTCGTAACAGAGAACTGTTTCTCAGTACACTCTATGTCCTAAGTATTAGATACCGGATCAAGATCCCACATATGTAATATGTTCACTACTAAAATAGGGGGTTGCCCCTACGGATAACGACATCCGTAGGGGCAATTTTAGTTTAGCCCTACGGATTAATCCGTAGGGCCAAAAGGTTGCCCCTACGGTCCTTACATATTTATTTAAAAATTATTAAATCTTAAATTGTTGTTTGCCCCTACAGAGCCGCAAACCAAGAACCTACGGACTTATCCGTAGGGGCATCTAAATAGGGATTTAAGTTAAAAGCTCATATCGATCCCTACGCTCATTATTCCTAATTCTCGCGCGAACTCAAATTCTCAAACCCTCGTTCCCACCGATCGATCGTCGTTCTCGTCGTCGCCAGCGCCACCGATTCGTCGTAGCCACCGTCTGCTTTCGTCGTCGCCAGTGCCGGCTCATCTCCGTTCTCGTCGTCGCCTCTGCACAGGTAACGAAATCTTCAATTACTCAAATTTTTGATTGGGGTTGGGGCTGCGGGCTGGGGCTAGGGCTATAGCTGCGGGCTGGGGCTGGGGCTAGGGCTAGGGCTGGGGCTGGCTGTGGCTAGGGCTGCGGTTGGAGCTCGAGCTCAGGCTGCGGCTAGGGCTGCGGTTGGCGTTAAGGTTGGGGCTAGGGCTCGGGCTAGGGCTGGGCTGGGGCTGGGGCTGCGGTTGGGGTTAGGGTTCGGCAGGGGGCTGGGGCTGGGGTTAGGGCTGGGGCTGGTGGTAGGGTTAGGGTTAGGATTGGGGTTGGGGTTGGGGTTCGGCATGGGGTTGGGGTTCGGCAGGGGGTTGGGGCTAGGGTTGGGGCTAGGGCTGGTGGTAGGGTTAGGGTTAGGGTTGGGGTTGGGGTCAGGGTCGGGGTTAGAAACTGGATGCTGTTACCGCAGTAGATTGCAAAGGCTGATATTTTGCAAGTGAGATTACAAAATTAGGTAAATACATCTTTAACATAGCCCAAAAACAAAAGAAGCGATGTTGGAAAGCTATAACTGAGCGAGCTAGTCACTGTTAAGAAGTTGAAGTTTCAAGAATTATAAAATATATTTATGAAACTTAATGTATGTATATGCTACCTGCCTTTATCTTAGCATATCTTACATGCTGTTTTTTCGTCGTTAATTGTAAGAATTGAATTAGGAATCTAGGATGATGCAACTTAAGTTGCTTTATCTACTTTTATCATATGATTTAGGAAATAAATTTGAATATAGGATTATGACATTCTTTCTTTTTCTTTTCGTTATAACCTTTAACTGATTTTAGCAATAAAATGTCCTTTAAACAAGAAAAGCCAGTGTCTTGTCAAGAAATTTGACTTTCTTAATTGTTTTAAGCTTATCTATTGATGTATGCTTGGTATTGTAGGCAGAACTTTACTGGGTAAGGAAAGCATTTGATAAAACTGAGCCATTATATTTAGAAGCCATAACTATTATGGAGGAAGTGTTTGGTTATGATGACGTACGGTGTGTATATTATTTCAGTTGAAATTTATTTTATTTTCTAACCTTGTAGACATGTATGTTTAGTAAGTAACTAATGTTAAATCTAAAAATTTGTATAAATAGTTATAAATGAAGTTCAGTGAAGGGTCTTTAAGCCTTTTTAACTTTTTTTAATGATATATACTTACATTATATGTGTAGAACAGATATAGTAATTCTGTTTTTTAATATATGATTTTATGTATTTTTACCTTTTAAGTCACCTAAATTGGATGATGAACACAATTGTCATTCTTTAAGATTTTTTTCTTTTGCAGAGTAGGGGCTGCTTTACAAAACCTAGAGCAACTTTATCTTGTCCAGCGAAAACTTGAGCAGGCTCAGAAGTGCTATGAGGTATAAGTTCTTTTGAAGCACCTTTTTCTTTATGAATTTTTCTATTTTAATAATATTTTTTCCATGAACCATGATACTTGATATGATAGTTGTTAGTAATAAAGTATAAATTTTAAGGCAAGGTTCTCAGAACTCTAATATTGTATTTCGATAGATTTATATCTGAGGTTTAAGGCAATCAACTTTCATCTTTTATAGGCTATTTCTCATCTCCTTCCCCCGAAAGAAAACCCCTTTATTTCTATGTCTTCCCCTCCATTTCATATTTCCAGGTTCTCCCAAAAGAAATTATAATAACATGTCATATCTTCTTTAAGCAGCATAAGTTAATTGTTTATTTATCTATCAATTCCTACGTGATAATCTGTTCTATTGTCTTTTTGTTTCTTTTGGCAGCATGCTATAAAGGTATGAAATAATGCTTGAATTCTCTGATTTTCATTTCCGACATGGTGGTTCATTTCCTTTTATTGCTATATACTGTTTATGTTTTGCGTAGATAGAAGGACATGTTCTGGGCTATGGTGTGCTTATACAATGTATTATCTTAAGAAGGGTAATACCGTGTTTTTCTAATATAGATAATTTGTAATTGATAATCCATCTTCCTGAAAACGGTTTATACGGAGGAAGTATATTTCATGGTACTTGAGAAAAATATATGTTGAAGTCAAAAGTTATCAAGAGTTAAATGCTCTGCTTATAGTCTTCCAAGATATTTTATATTCTAAGGCAAGGTGACAATAATTGCATGCTTGTGCATGATATGGTATGTAGATTCAAGGTTATGCATAGCTACGACCCTTTCTTATGGTTTCTTATCATAATTTTCTGTACACTTGTAGTTTATAAAAGCAGTTAGATCATATCACTATACGAAATATTGTATTGTGTTCTATTGTGTATGGTGAATCACATACTAGAAAACTAAGACATTGCATGCCTGTGCACGTTTTGGTATATTCCTCGATACGTGAAACAAATTTGATTTAATAAAGGAAAACTTAAAATAACAACCTTTATACTAAAAAAATTATATATGCTATTACTTAGTAGTTTATGGTTTTTAGATGCAAAATCCATTTGAGAAATACTTTTCCTACCCACTATTAATCCATATTCTCAATATAGTCATCATAACCTACAATTTATATTATACAGTCTAAGATGGCCCATAAGTACGTCAGAGTAAAGGACTGGATGTATGTGAATTGGTAACAATGTATGCAACCTAAGTTTGTCACTGGAGTTTCTGCTTTCATTGAATTTGCACGCACACATAACAAGAAGGAGAAGACAGTAATGTGGCAGAAGAAGAAGGAGAAGATAGTAATGTGACAGAAGAAGAAGAAAATGAAATTGCTTGTTCTCTGTTTCAGTATCAATCTTCTGATATGAACTAATGATGGATTTCACATTGGCTTTTCCCTTTAGAGACTTCTTAGTGTCCAATGGAAAGCATACATCAGATTTGTGCAGCTCAGGTTCTTCTATGACTTTCAAGAGTTTCAACTGATTCTGTAAATTACACCCTTGTTGGGTGATACTTTTACCACTTCTCACTACGGGTGCGCTCTCTAATATCCATTTTAATGTAATATTATAGATATTCATGCCTGTTTATGTCAAAATTACTTATATTGTCAATGTTTGATTGTCTAGCTGTTGGTGATGCGTCCATATCAGGGACAGAGGCTACTCCCGTTCCTCCAGGTATGTTTATATATCATATAGTGCATGTATATTGATTTAGAATGCTATATCATAAATATACAAACATTCCTTTTGCTTTTACTTAGATAATATTTTTTATTATTGTCTAGCTGTAGCTGGTGACAGTAGTTAACAATAAAATTTGTCATCCTAGAAACTATGATTTTTATATGTGCTCGCATGCGAGAATGATTGTAAGTCGTGGACCTTGTCTAGTCGTCCAACTCATTATCATGGGCTGCTTGATGAGATTAGATTTGCGCCTGATGATCTACAAGAGCTTGTTCACTCCCTGTCTTATGTGTAAGCAGTGCTATATGCGAGTTTACCTTGTTAATATGTATGTACTGAAATTAATTAATATTATTCAAATTTTGATACATGCAGATACCAGAGGAGCACATCTTTTATCTCTTTAGGTAAAGCTTTGAATTTGTTGATTTTGGTATTTCTTGTCAATTTTACAGACCAGTATGTGCTAAATATAATGTTCTGACGGTTGCTAGGGGGAAGGCAGCATTGAGACTGCTGACCCCGGTCCTGGACGCCGCACACGGACGGCACCATGGAGGTTGGGAGAGAGGCCGAGGACTGGGCCCTAGCAGGGCCCATATGAGGTTGGACTCCACCCCGGCGGTTACTTCCTCCGTCTCCAATGAGCGACGTATCCAGCAGGAGCTGGAGAGCTTGAAGGCCACCGTTCAGGAGTTGAAGGAGATGCTGGTATGTATACTATTTAATAGTAAAATATCATGTCATATTATAGATATCAACATATCCAATATCAGTACGTAGCCTGAGCTTATTTGGTTGTAGACTTAGGTTTGATTAATCATACATGTACATATCTAATTAAAATAAGCTACGGTTTTCCAAACTAGATATCCAGATGGGGTTTCGAAATAACTCGATAATGATAAAAATTCGAATAATACACAGTTCTTACACGCTTATAACACACGTTAGGTCCAGACGCGACGGGGTACATCGGCCGAGCCTTCACATGCATCTCCTTCGGCTGCGGCTCCGCAAGCCACTACATCGACTGCGGTTCCGCAGACAGCTCCTATAGCTCCACCACCCGCTCAGACTCCCGCAGCCGCGGCTCCGCAAGCCACTACCTCGACGGCGGCTGCGCAGACCACATCGCCAGCTCCACAGCCCGCTCAGACTCTCGCACGCGCCGAATTGCATGGTTTATTGACCTAGGAGAAAGGGCGCCAGATTCTAGCGTTTATCAGAGGTGGAGCTGGACCGAGCTAGGCTAGCTTTTTTATTCTTATTTTTTGAAACATGTATTTATTTATTTGATACATATTGAAACATTTTGGACAATATTGATATTGGTTTATATTTATATCATATTCAGTTTTTTGTTTTCTTTTGTATATTATATGCATGAGATGTGATTATGAATACTACGATATATATTGTGTAATGATTAATTTTATATTTGATTGATGTATATATTATTGTGCACAGGGCGAGAAAAAATCAGGCAATCCTTTTTAAAAAAAACAAATAATATGTACCTACGGATTAAACCGTAGGTACACATGTAGCCCCTACGGATTTAACCGTAGGGGCACAATATCAGCATTAACAGATATTTTCCCCCTGATCTCAGTATCAGGGGGTTGGGAGTGCCCCTACAGATATATCTGTAGGGGCAAACAACAGTCCCTACGGATATATCCGTAGGAGCAAAATATCAGGATTTCTGATATTTTGTCCCTACGGTTCAGTACCTACGCATATATCCGTAGGGGCTATGACTTAGACCTACGGAGTAATCCGTAGGTACAAATATTATATTGAAAAACCGTAAATAAAATAATGTTTTTGTCCCTACGGCCTACTCCGTAGGGGCTACAGGACCTACAGTGAAATCTGTAGGGGCAGTTTTTTTTCTGTAGGGGCAAGTTTAGGGCTTCAACTTGCACCTACGGTGTTTGCACCTACAGGTTATTTTCTTGCCCCTACGGACATATCCGTAGGGGCAGTGGTTTGTCCCTATGGGTTAATCCGTAGGGGAAACCCCTCTTTGTAGTGGTGGTTACAGGGGTTTAGAAGAGGTAGAGAACTAGGAAAAGATGAACTTTCTCTAAAAGTAGGGAATGGAGTAACTGTTGCAGCCAAAATAGTTGGTGAATATCATCTTGTATTATCGAACGGTAATACACTGATCTTGAACGAGTTTTATTACGTATCATCTATGATGTGCAATTTAGTTTCAATTTCTTTATTAGATAAAGAAGGATATAATTTTGTAGTAGAGAAAAATGTTATGAACATTTTCCTAAATTAATTGTTGATTGGGTTTGGTACGTTATGTAACGGTTTATATGTTCTGAATCAGAATACAGTTCTTAATGTACATAACACACACAAGAGGAAGAGTTCATAAATGAACGAATCCATCTTATGGTATTGTAGACTTCGTCATATCAATGCAACACGGCTAGCTAAGTTACATAAAGATGGATATTTGAATCCATTCGAACTTTCATCTTATGAAACTTGCCAGCCATGTCTCAAAGGTAAAATGACCAAAACTCCGTTTATTGGACACGGAGAAAGAGCTACCGAACTCTTGGGACCGATACATAGTGATGCATGCGGTCTCATGTCTACACATGCCAGGAATGGTTCTTTATACTTTATTACATTCACCGAGATCTCTCAATATTCGGACATGTGTTCCAGTTGAAACACAAGTCCGAAACTTTTGAGAAATTCAAGGAATATAAGTGCGAAGTAGAGAACCAAACGGGTAAAAGTATTAAAATCCTTCGATCTAATCGGGGAGGAGAATACTTAAGTACAGAGTTCCCGGATTATTTAAAAGAGAATGGGATTCTATCTCAGCGTACTCCTCTATATACACCACAACACAATGATGTATCGGAGCGGAGGAATCACACCCTATTAGATATGATGCGCTATATGATGAACACAGCTGAGTTGCATGTTTCCTTTTGGGGTTATGCGCTTGAGACAACTGCATACCTATTGAATCAGGTTCCATCAAAATCAGTGCCCAAAACTCCATATGAGATATGAAGTGGAAAGAGACCATGTCTTAAACGAGTTAAGATATTAGGTTGTCCGGCCTAAGTCAAAAGGAAAAATCTGCACAAACTCGAGGCACGATCAGTTCTTTGTAAGTTTGTAGGATATCCAAAGAATTCACGTGGATATCTATTCTACCACAGCGAAGAACAAAAGGTATTTGTTTCTTTGCATGTCACCTTTTTAGAAAAGGAATTTCTTGCAAAAGAAATTAGTGGTCATGAGGTAGAACTGGAAGAAGTTCCAGCTGCACAAACTACAACTGACGATTTAATCGAACCAGAGGATTTGATAGTCTCCAACGAACCCCAGCCTCTCCATCGATCAAGTAGGGTTCCTCATCCACCTGAGAGATACTACGATTTTCTTGTTTACGGTGGGAGTGAGGATTGAATCATGGAAGATGATGACCCAACTGGCTTATAGCAGGCCATCACAAGTGGGGACTTTATGAAGTGGATGGATGCAATACGTTCTGAGATGGAATCTATGTACACCAACAAAGTATGAACTTTAGAAGATGCTAAACCCATCGGGAGCAACTGGATCTTTAAGAAGAAACTTGGTGTAGATGGAAAAGTTGTGACTTTAAAAGCTAAACTTGTAACAAAAGGTTTTCTTCAACGACCAGGTGTGGATTATGATGAATCCTTTTTTTCCAGTGGCTATGCTTAAGTCCATCCGGATCCTACTTGCCATCGCTGTAACCATGACTATGAAATCTGCAGATGAACGTCAAGACCGCTTTTCTGAATGGTGATTTAGAAGAGAGCGTGTATATGACTCAGCTAGAGGGCTTCATATATAGTGGGGGCAATGGAAAGATATGCAAGCTGCTTAAATCAATCTATGGGTTAAAGCATGTATCGTGGAGTTGGAACATCTGTTATGATGTTGCAGTCAAAAAGTCTGACTTCATCAAAAACGTAGTGAACCTTGTATATACAAGAGAAGGTTGCAGAGAGTAAGGTTGTTTTCCTTATATTATACGTGGATAACATACTCTTGATAGGAAATAATGTTCCTATGCTGCACTCGGTCAAACTCTTTTTATCACAAAGATTCTCCATGAAGGATCTGGGTGATGCCTCCTACATCCTGGGGATTAAGATCTATAGAGATAGATCTAAACGGGTATTGGGATTGTCCCAATCCAGGTACATTGACACCATATTAAAGAGGTTTAGTATGGAAGATTCCAAGCATGGGAATTTACCTACAATCTCAGGAATCACCCTCTCCAAAGGGATGTCTCTCAAGACTGATTTGGAGAGGGCTCGTATGCAAAGGATACCCTATGTTTCAGCAGTCGGTTCTATCATGTATACGATGTTATGTACCCGACCGGATGTAGCATCCGCACTTGTTGTTGTAAGTAGGTATCAATTAGATTCTGGGGGAAATCACTGGACAGCTGTGAAGAACATTCTTAAGTACCTGAGAAAGACTAAAAAAATGTGTTCATCACAGAAAACTGCATTTTAATACCACTCATTTATTATCTTTTTTGTTATATATCAGTGCTATTAACCAGTGTTAGCTCAGTAATTACAGATTACAGGTGTTCGTGATAAACTACTGGAAACACATTTAATATCACAGATATAGCGTTTGGGAGTCGACACTACAAATAGAACAGAAAACCGACCGATATTCAAAGAGCTTTTGCAAAATAAATGTGTGCACACAATTTTGGTCCAACACAATGCAAGTGTACACACGATCTTTGGCACTAGGACCATGGTGGGGCTGCCTATGGAACGCAAGACATGATGAGTGGGCACATGGGGGGACAAGAGTTATTAATGCTAAGAGTTTTGATGTGATACATTGCTTCAAGTTTTCCTCCAAATCTCTGAATGCAAACCAGGTTATTATAGATAAATCAAACAGCACTAGGATGATGTTAGAGTAGACACAAAACCACCACATCAATACGAGCCCATGTGCTTGGATTTTAGCCGGCCACACCCTCATATTATCCGAGCTCGCTGGCCCTCTTACCCTATTTGTCCTCATCTTTTCCCTGTCCCTTCCTTGCAGTCACACCACCTCATTCTAATTACTTGTTTAATCTTTTTTTATGCCAATAAAAGCCAGATCAGTGAGCAAGGGAAGGGCTCTCATATATAGTCTCACATAGTGTGCACAAATTCTATAGTTTTGTTTTAGTTTTGGTTTAGGCTTGAGAGTTGTGCGATCTTAACATGGTCTCTTCTTCTTCTTCTTCTCTCTTGAAGCTTTCTCTTGAGAGCTTCATTATGGAGGTTGAACAAATTACTAATATCTTATACCTCAACTCAAGTGTTAATAATATTGTTGTTTCCTTGTTACTTGTTTTTATTTCTTATTTGCTTTTCTTTTTATCATGTGTAATTAATCTTTTGTGGTTGTGGTGATGGTAAGGAAGTGAGATGAAAGGCTTTGCCTTCCTTCTCCTCCTGTTTATGTTTAATTTGATTAATATGATTTTAACTTAAAGATTGTTTATGTATTGATGTGATATGGTATTTTGGAACCATGGTTACTTTGTAACCTCTTCAAATACCATACTCACTCCCTTTCCCCATTTCACAATGTTTAAGTTAAGATCTATTTGGTGTCATGTTTGCTAAGTTTGGATACGGTTTTTTATGATCAAGTGCTTAACAAACCCTCGGTTTTCATATACCATATACTATCATAAACGCTTAGCAAAGTTAACACTAAAACTAATTAGTCTCACTCACTACTTTGTGTTTTTGATGTTTTCATATGCTTACTAAACCATGTGTTTAGTGTTGATACCTCAAGCTTGGACATACAAATGGTAAGTGAACAATATGTACCCGTTTTGTGTTTTGCGTCGAGATACGGGAACTTGATGATTTTTTCTCTGCAACTGCCTTGACAAGTCATGTTTTACACCGGGATCGACATAAGGACGGACAACTCATTAGCAAGGGAGGGTCGAAGGAATCGTCGCGATTCCACAATCCAAGCCAAAGCCACGAACATTTCTTCCTTAACTTGTTTTCTTTGTTTTCGTATTCTTTATTTTTGTAACAAACCAACCAATTCATTATTTGTTGAACCTTAAACAATAAAACCAAATACACAATTCCCTGCGAATCGACCCGTACCTGCCAGCTTGCTACAACGCGTCGTGCACTTACGGTTTATAAATTTTAAAATGGAGACTGAGCTCGCATGCACATCCATTTTCTTAAAATGATTTCATTTCCAAAACATACGCATTTGCACGCGCGGGTAAGGCCCTAACAAAATGTTCTTGGTGTATGGTAACGATGAACTCTAAATGGAATCGTTTACCGATTCGAGCTTCCAGAGTGATAAGGATGACTCTAAGTCGGTCTCGGGTTTTATCATCACCCTCAATGGAGGGGCGGTTTGTTGGAAGATTCCAAGCAAGAAACCGTGGCAGACTCGATGATGGAGGCTGAATACATCGCTGCCAACAAAGCCGCTAAGAAGGCTGTCTGGATGAAGAAGTTCATAACTGAACTTGGTGTGGTTTCGTCCATCGAGCATCCAATATTTTTGTATTGTGATAACAATGGAGCAGTGGCCTTGGCCAAGAAACCCAGGTCCCATAAGTGATCCAGACATATTCGGCTGTATCGCCTGACCAGGGACATAGTTGATGTTGGGTTTCCCTTGCACCTAGTCTTGGGTTTGGTAGCATCACCCATGCCACTTTAAAAAATAGAGAGGTGGAAAGCAAACAAACCATGAATCTTTGCTAAAAATATTAAGGTAACAAGGTTTGTATCACATACAAAGAACTATCAATCACATAGAGTTTAGGATTACAACCTTTGTAGTCCGTTTCTTCCCTTCATAAGCTCCGTGTTAAGGTCCCTTCGCTGTGATCATCAAGAACTCCGACTCTAGAGAGGCTCCATGAGGTGAATGAGGCATCTTGCTTGTAGTCTTCATGATCTAAGATGATCTACCTTGAAGAATCTCTAAGCCAAGCATACACTTCACTAATGAAGTAATTAGAGAAGTGAACACCCTAATCTAAGTGACTAGAATAGATGAAGATAATGAAGTAGGAATATTACTCTCTTTTGTTTTCAATTTCTCACTATTAATCACCACAACACAAAAAACTAGCAAGCTTTTTTCAAGGAGGAAGAAGAAGAAGAAAACCTTTTGTGATGAGTAATGAATTATTGTTGTGGTTACAATTGCAACCATAAGTTAAGAATGGGATCCTTAACCCTTGTAGAGAATAAACCATTGGTTGAGGGTTTGGGTTGGGTTAACAAATATCTTCACAAAATATCAAAGAAAAATGACAAAGTCAAAGCTTCATGAAGCTTTCTTAACTCGCATCCAAATAGTTAACCCTAATCCAAACCCTAACTTGGTTTAAAGTCAAAATCCATGTTGCATTTGTAACCCTAACATATTACAATATTATATATCACATATATAATATATATATTAACAAAAGAAAATAATACAATTAACACATATTGCATACACATCAATGTATTACCCGGTGAGAAAAAGAATCAATAAAGCGAGCTTATATTAGTTATTGTAACGTAATATGTCACATATATAATTATACATTAAATTATCGAATCAACACTTGATCCGATAATCTGGCTATATTACATATAACCGACTAATATAACATGTACCAATTCTTCGAATCAACACTATTATCCGATGACCCGGCTATATCACATATACCCGGCCGATATCACAGATCACGAGAATAGAATACGGATCTCATATCATATTATTCTCGGTCCCGCAAATATCACATATGTGCTCCTACTCCGTTTTGCCTGAGCCAGGAAACCTCTGTGTAGGACTCTAAAGAATCGTCAATACGCCGGCAGTAGGTGATGATCATATCAAACACCCATAAATTGCAAGCGGTCAGCTAAATGTAACAGCCGCATAGGCATTGAGCGATCAGAAGATCAACAAGCAAGCCTGTACATTCTCCTGTGAATCCAATCAGTAACACTGTACAGTCTGGTCTCTTAGTCTAGTATGTCGCATATCAAGTCTTTGGGTGGTAAACGTCAGACCCCAGTAACAATAAGTCGTGTCGATATGATGCTCATAACAGGTTGAGAAACCACTGATAACTCTTACCGGTAGCACTCCATATCAGCCCTGGCCAGGGACTTCTAGTTATAGCCAATCAAACACAACACAATATCAACTCCCTATACCAGGAGAGACGAAACCCCTCCTATCGCTCATTACCTCCATGTGATTCGGGACTGTACCCAAAAGCCAACGTTTTGCACGTCCTCTTGGACGTGGTAAGGTGGAAATCAAAACACAGCGGAAATCACAAAAGACTCTATGACGATCTCGAGTCTACAAACTAACATATACTAGTGTCACTAGAGAACTGCTATCTGACGGTAGATATAATACCATCTAGGAGTTCTTATCGAGTCCATTCAGTGTATCCAGTCTCTACTAGCACTCGTACACCATCTTTGATGTCAAACATCGATGGATATGTAATCATCCATCGCCCATCATATGGGTCAAGATGCGTATACGCTAGTCTACTCTGGTGTATCGATGCCCTGTCTCGATACTCTCTCGACTAGGAACAATTATAGGATGTACTCTTTGACTACCCTGGCCCAACTAGAATGATCTGTATCATAGTCTTAATAGTCGAATATATATCCTAAAGGATTTATTAACATGTGAGAGCAAGACAGTAAACCAATACAAGCCAACATGTTAAGATAAAGTGAAACCAAATAGCATATTATCATGTCGAGCAAGAAAGTCCTCACTATATATATCCAAGCATCCACTATAATATACATTATATGTATAAAAATGGCCTCTAGGGAATATATACAACTAACCGTTGATCGCCGGGAGATCGAAGTGAGGAGAGTTGACACGAAGAATAACACGGTGGATCCACTCACAAAGGCCATACCATAGATACAGTTTGAGAGACTCTTCGGGATGTTAGGTATGGGATACTACAACAGCTGGCCTTAGTGCAAGTGGGAGATTGTTAGTTGTATATATGTCCTAGAGGCCATTGTTGTACATATGATGTATATTATAGTGGATGTTTCGATATATATAGAGAGGACTTTCTTGCTTGACATAATAGTAACTATTTGGTTTCACTTTATCTTAACATATACACTTATGTATCTATATACTGTCGCTTTGTTACATGTTGATAAAGCCCTTAGGATGTGGACTTGACTACCTTGACTATGATGGAGATCATACTAGTGGGGCCAAGGTAGTCCACAAGTACATCCTTTAATTGTTCCTAGTCGAGGGAGTATCAAGACGGAGCATCGATATTCCAGAGTAGACTAGTGTGTAAGTTTCTTGACCCTGTATGGGGCGATGGTTGATCCCACAGCCATTGGTTATTGACATTAGAGAATGTACACAGGTGCTCATTGGAGAATGGGTACACCAAACAGGACTCACCGAGAACTCCTAGATGGTATTATACCTAACGTCAGATAGCAGTTCTTTGGTGACATTGGTACAGATTAGTATGTAGACCCGAGATCGTTATAGAGTCTTGTATGGTTCCCACTATGCTTTGATTTCCACCCTACCACGATGAAGAGGAGTTGTGCAAACAGGTGATTTTTGGGTAAAGTCCCGAGTCGCATGGAGGCAATGAGCTATAGGAGGGGTTTCGTCTCTCCCGGTATTGGGGGTTGATGCTGCGGTTTCGTCTCTCCCGGTATTGGGGGTTGATGCTACTCTATGCTCGATTGCCTATAATAGGATGTCCCTGGCCATGGATGATGATGAGATTTACTGGTAAGTGATATCAGTCGTTTTTCGACCCGTTATGAGCCTCACATCTGCATGACTTATCAAGTTACTGGGGATCTGGCGTTTACCACCTCTAGACTAGATATGCAACATATCAGACGAAGAGACCGGACTATACGATAGTGTTACTTATAGACTTTACGAGAGTTTGGACGAGCTTCCTTGCTAATCTTCTGATCGCTCAATACCTGGGTAGCTGTTACGTCCATCTAGTACCGCTGATGGCTTGTAGGTGACTGATATGATCATCAGCTACTGCTGGCATATTGACGAGTCTTTAAAGTCCTACATAGAGGTTTCCTGGCTCAACCGAAACGAAGTAGAGCACATATGTGATATGTGCGGGACCAAGATCAATACGTGTATATGATACCGTATTCTAATATCGCGATATAGGTTATATGTGATATAACCGGATTATTGAATCAAGTGTTGATTCAATGATTTGATATTAGTCGGTTATATATGATATAGCCGGATTATTAAATCAAGTGTTGATTTAATGATTTAATATATAATTATATATTTTATATATTAACATATATTAACTAATATTAGCTCACTTAAGAATTTCTTTTCTACAAATACATTAAACACACACACACACACATGTGTGTGTGTGCGATATATATATAAATGTATTTATTTTTTCTTTTGTATCATGCTAGATAATACATTGGACATGGGTGTATCAGACTCATACCATATTTAAGATAATGTGAGGATTTATTTATTTAAGTAAAACCAAAATTAGGTGGAATTAACCATGGCTAAAGATGCTTTGGAAGCTTATAGAAGTCTTGACCTAATTCCACTAATTTTTGTTTTACTCTAAATATTTGTTAACCTAACAATTATCTTATCCCTTGGTTAAGTCTCTAAAAAAGAGTATGAGATATGTTTTCACCCATGGTTAAAACACAAGTTCATCTTCTTCATCTCTCATTTTCCTCTCTTGGTTTCTTAAAGTGAAAAAGAAAAAGAAAAAGAAATATTCTAAAGTGAGCAAAAATCCCATTTCATCAATCTACACAATCCTAGCCATTTAGTATAACTTGTTTTCTTCACTAATTCATCAATTAGTGAAGAGGTAGCTTGAGTTAGAATCTCCTCGATTTGAGCAAGTTCGTTCATTTCACTTAGCGGAGCCTAAGGAGAGTCCGAGACACCACTACTTGGAGCGAAGGGACTTCTACACGGAGCTTTAGAAGTGAAGAACCAGTCTACAAAGGTTGTATTCTTTGTTCACTTAATGTAATGTTTGATTACTTGCAACAAAACCCTAATTCTCTAGTTTGATTCTAGGTTTGAGTTCATTAGCATAATAAAATTTTAAGATTGTATACTCGATGCATCTTTAAACCCTAGTAGTCGTGCTTATGAAGTCCAACATGGCCGACCCCGGAATGATGCTGTTGACATCATTCATCTGTATATGATACATATTTTATTGCTTAGCGGCATGTCTCGGATTCAGCCCCGGGAGTCTTGACCATGGTCCTGAGCACGCACTGGATACTATTGAGTTATATCGACAATTCCATTTAATTTATTTCAAAGACTTGTAAAATAGATAATCTAGAAGCACAGACTTTAGGATACGCATTACATACATATAGCTCACTGCTTTACACCTGTATTTATTACTTATACTCATGTTCAATCATAGCATCCTATCCTGATTATTACTATTATTTTGATATTTATGATGCACTGACGTCTGGGTTTTGTATGGCTCGGATCCTTTGACTTTGTCGTGAGCAGATCAGGAGTATTTTAGCAAGCAAGCCGAACAATGAGGAGCTAGATGTTTAGTTTTAGAGATGCTTAGTTTATTATATTTCCATAGTTTTATTTTATCGATGTGATCCTAAATGGGACATGTTTCAGGTATTATTATTTATTGGATCTTGATTCGTTTTCGCTATATGCATTTCTTGACTTTTATTTACTGTGGCAGATGGATATGTGTTAGTTAGATTTTATTTACTGTTTTTGATATCTGATTTACAGTCGTAATGTTACTATGGAGGGATTTTTTCTAACCATAGGTAGCATGGTTGGCTCTGTCACGTACCGTATTTATATATTTTGGGAAGGGGAGCATGACATTTACCTTTTCGGAAGCGCTCATCTTGTAGAGGTCCCGGCAAACCAAGCGGCCAAATTGACCTCAAGGGACAGGAAGCAGAACGTTGTGGTCGCTAACACAACCTACCCAAATGCAAATCTGTATTCGAATGGCTCTCCACTATTCCTACTAGGGCAAGGTCGTCAACACCAAAGAAGCCACAAAGCATCTCCAGCAAGCTCAGATGGTGGCCTTGATAATCGCGCAAGCATGCATCTTCTCTGGACTCTCTGTCAATCGGTCTACGGTATCTTTCTGAAGGCCGAAGCCTGCCAAGTGCTCAAAATAGAAAAGTTGAGGCAGAAGTGTCACGCCTCGCTTCTCAGTGTACGGGAAGAGGACGCGATGAGACTTCTACGTATTTACTCTGAAATAAACACGCTAAGCATATCTAAGCAATATAAAATAAAGTACACAAGAAACAAGATGTAAATGAACATCAAATTTATTTATTAACATTCTTTTTACAATACAATGAAAAGTAAATAGATGGAAGGAAAGAAATGCCTAAACAGGGGCATAACAGAAATGAAAATGAGATGCGCAAGTAAACTAGAACTTCGGGGCGAATGCTAGCTGATCCAAGTCCTCGCTGGTGGGCTCTGTCTCCAGAAGGTCGGATCCACCTGACAATATTCCAAAGAAGAAGAAAAGGAATATCGTCAGCGAACAATCGCTCGGTAAGTCCCAAAGAATAGGTATAGACAGAATAGACAGAAAGAGAATGTAACTTTTAAAGTTCTATTATATTCTTAACGCTGTATTATATTATTAACGCTGTTGTTTTTAGTTTGGTACAGAAAATACCAGTGTATACGAGAGGAGTCCCACTACTCCGGAGACTAAGGTATACAGATCATAAGGAACCGTTCAGCTATGGTACAACGGCACTGGAGATTCAGGTTAGGTGTATTATGGTTACAGTCTCGTGCCACTTTTAACACCTTCCATACCAATCTACCCCTTAAAAACCCCGCGATGTATTTAATTGTGTTGATTGTATTGTATTGTCTTGTAAATTGTATAGATGGATGAATTGCCAAAACCATGATATCAGTAATAGAACCGATATAGTGGATGAACATGTAAATGGAATATATCCATGGTTCGGTTCAGTCAATACAGATTGATCTAGATTTAATAGATGGAATCATATTGAATCATGTCGTATTGTAGTTTGTACATGAATCACATTCAAGTCATATTGATTATATTGAGACTCAGTCTGAGTCAGACACTTTTAAAAGAACTTAAAATTCTAATCGTTTTGGTGTTATCGGTAACTGCTGCACATGGATAGCAGGATTTGTGTCTTTTTCATAGACAATTACCGTATTGATAACACCGTTTGTAAAGTTGTCTATCTTAAATAGGCAAGCACCCATATCTCCGGCTCCCTGAGGCTCAAGAGGCTGGTCCCGCTTAAACCTATGTTTACTAGGGTCCTTATTGTAATTTAGCATAACTTGAGGGTGTTTTATGTAAAAATAATTTTGTATAATTTTCAAAATACAGCTCAAGCATTTAATTATCATTTTTAGGGTTTTCATTGATGTATATTTTATAAATGTGACATTTCTAGTGAATAAAACCTAATTTCATAATATATAGTATTTATTTGTAATATGGATGTTGTTTTGAATTATCATGATAGTTTCAAATAATATTTGAATTCTTTTCTTGAGTATTGGAAATATGGAATAATATATATATTTAAAATAAGTATTTTGATAATATTTATATATACATATTTAATGAAAATAAATTTATTTATTTTCTTGTAAAAATCTCATTTTCTAAAGAAAAATGTATAAAAATTTCATCGAGATCGAATGCTTCTTATGGAGGTCAGCATCTCACTGTACTAAGACCGAGAATGTGCGATAATCTGCACCATCCCAAACGGGGTCCCCAAAGTGGTTGTAGAGGTTCAATTGCATGGAAATATTTTAATACATCTTTTAAAGAAAACAGTTTTTATAAGTTAAAGGGATTTATTTGCAAGATCGTATTTCCCATGTTCTATTGTCCCAAGATTCATCGTTCTATAATAGATATGTGTTGTGATGAGGTAGGTCATTATCTCGTGAATTTTTCTAAGGTAATACGGTTAAAAGGTATACGTATGTCGAATTGAAACATAAAGTTTTTTTAATGTAAAAATGCGATAAAAATTACCACAATAGTTATTTTGAGGTGAAACTTGATTTACTAGTCTTGTTAATGTTTGCTTAACAATATATGAGAATATGAAGTTATCTTGATTAAGAAAAAATCTAGTTTTCAAGGAAAATCGAATCGGAAGTCAGATTAACTCCGCTTCTGTCGGATTTTAGAATTTAAAGTTTTTAGATTAGAGAATGAGAGGGGGAGGGGGAATTACTGGTTATTTGGCTAAAGGAGAGAAAGGGGAAGAGTGGAGAAGCGCCGGTGCGTTGTTTTGTCGCCAGAAACTCCTCGGATCGTCGCCGGAATTTCGTCGGAGCTTTCTCCTTTGTTAACTCCACTTGCACACTATAGGAACTTGGAATTTTCTTGAGCGTTTTGGAAGGGAATTGTGAGTGAGGAGGTGTGAATTGAGGGTGGTATTTATAGGAAAAATTAGGGTTTAGGGTGTATAAAGAATGCATTGAAATATGCATTAAAATGGGGTTAAATGGGCATTTTATTGCTCACTAGATTAATTAAGAGTAAACAAGCAATGAGGGAGTAGTGTGGTAGCTGAAAGGTTACAGGGGTCGAAGTTTGGGGAGCATTGGGTATGGGGGCCCGGCGGCGCCGGCATTACCTTCGGTCTCGCCGGTCGGAATCCGGTGGTGGGGCTTGGGATTCTCGCCACGTGTCCATGTCGCTTCAATTTCCCTCATGTTTATGTTTGTTTATTCTGTAACTTACCTTATTACGTGTGTTGCACGTGTAGACCCTTTAGCTTCTAAAAGGTTAAAATAATTTAAAATAAAATGAATATATGGCTGATAGGATTTGAACTCTGGTGCTTTGGATCAGCAGTGCAAGGCCTTACCAGTGAGCTACAAGCTCCTTCTTGCTGTTCAAAATTGAATTAAATACTTATAGTACTCACAGAAATTGTAAGTACCCAAATTCTACATAAACTTTAAATGAATTTTATGTACATAGAAATTAGAGTTGTTACAGTCTACCCTCCTTACAAAAATTTCGTCCTGCATGGGTCACCAACAAAACTTGTCACGCCCCGCTTCCCAGTGTACGGGCAGAGGACGCGACGAGGCCGCTACATATTTACACTGAAGTAAACACGCTAAGCGTATCTAAGCAATATAAAAGAAAGTACACAAGAGACAAGATGTAAATGAAAAGCAACTTTATTTATTAACATTCTTTTTACAATACAATGAAAAGTAAATACATGGAATGAAAGTAATGCCTAAACAGTGGCATAACAGAAATGAAAATAACATGTACAAGTAAACTAGAGCCTCAGGTCGAAAGCTTGCTGATCCAAGTCCTCGCTGGTGGGCTCTGTCTCCAGAAGGTCCGATCGAACTGATAACATTCCAAAGAAGAAGAAAAGGAATGTCGTCAGTGAACAATCGCTCGGTAAGTCCCAAAGAATAGGTATATACAGAATAGATAGAAGGAGAATGCAACTTTTAAAGTTCTATTATATTGTTAACGCTGTATTATATTGTTAATGTTGTTGTTTGTAGCTTGGTACATAAATGCCAGTGTATACGAGAGGAGTCCTACTATTTCAGAGACTAAGGTATACGGAGCATACGAAACCATTCAGCCACGATACAACGGCATTGGAGATTCATGTTAGCTGTATTATGGTTACAGTCTCGTACCACTTTTAACATCTTTCGTACTAATCTACCCTTTAAAAACCCCGCGATGTCTTGATTTGTGTTGATTATATTGCATTGTCTTGTAAATTGTATAGATCGATGACATGCCGAAATCATGATATCAGTAATCGAAGGGATATAATGGATGAACATGTAAATGGAATATATCCATGGTTCGGTTCGGTCAATACAGATTGATATAAATTTAATAGATGGATTCATATTGAATCATTTGTATTGTAGTTTGTACTTGAACAAGTCAGATTGATTATACTGAGACTCGGTCTAAGTCAGACACTTTTAAAAGAACTTGAAATCATGATCGTTTTGGTGTTATCGGTAATTGCTGCACATGGACGGCAGGATTTGTGCTTTTTTCAAAGACAATTACCATGTTGATAACATCATTTGTTAAGTTGTCTACCTTAAATAGGCAATCACCCATATCTCCGGCTCCTTGAGGCTCAAGCGACTGGTCCCTCTTAAACCTATGTTTACTAGGTTCCTTATTGTAATTTAGCATAACTTAAGGGTGTTTTATGTAAAAATAATTTTGTATAATTTTCAAAATACACCTCAAGCATTTATTTATCGTTATTAGGATTTTTATTGATGTATATTTTATAAATGTGACATTTTTACTGAATAAAATCTAATTTCATAATATATGGTATTTATTTGTAATATTGATGTTGTTTTGAATTATCATGGTAGTTTCATATAATATTTGAATTCTTTTCTTGAGTTTTGAAAACATGGAATAATATATATATTTAAAATAAGTATTTTGGTAATATTTATATATACATATTTAATGAAAATAAATTTACTTATTTTCTTGTAAAAATCTCATTTTCTAAAGAAAAATGTAAAAAAATTCCATCGAGATCGAATGCTCCTTGCGGAGGTCTACATCTCGCTGTACTAAGCCCGAGGATGTGCGATAATCCACATCATCCTAAATGGGGTCCCCAAAATGGGTTGTAGAGGCTAAATTGCATGGAAATATTTTAATATATCTTTTAAAGAAAACAGTTTTTATAAGTTAAAGGGATTTATTTGCAAGATCGTATTTCCTGTATTCTATTGTCCTAAGATTCATCGTGCTATGATAGATATGTGTGTTGTGATGAGGTAGGTCATTACCTCATGAGTTTTTCTAAGGTAATACGGTTAAAAGGTATAAGTATGTCGAATTGAAACATAAAGGTATTTTAATGTAAAAATGTGATAAAATTACCACAATAGTTATTTTGAGGTGAAACATGATTTTCTAGTCTTGTTAATGTTTGCTTAACAATATGTGAGAATATGAAGTTATCTTGATTAAGAAAAATCTATTTTTCAAGAAAAACCGAATCGGTAGTCGGATTAACTCCGCTTCCGTCGGGTTTTAGAATTTAAAGTTTTTAGATTAGAGAATGAGAGGGGGAGGGGGAATTATTAGTTATTTTGCTAAAAGAGAGAAAGGGGAAGAGTGGGGAAGCGCCGGTGCGTCGTTTCGTCGCCGGAAACTTTTTGGATCGTTGCTGGAAGTTCGTCGGAATTTCGCCCTTTGTTAACTCCACTTGCACACTATAGGAACTTGGAATTTTCTTGAGAGTTTTGGCAGGGAATTTTGAGTAAGGTGGTGTGAATTGAGGGTGGTATTTATAGGAAAAATTAGGGTTTAGGATGTATAAAGAATGCATTGAAATATGCATTAAAATGAGGCTAAATGGGCATTTTATTGCTCTCCGGATTAATTCAGAGTAAACAAGCTATGAGGGAGTAGTGGGGTAGCTGAAAGGTTGCAGGGGTTGATGTTTGGGGTGCATTGGGTAAAGGGGGGCCCGGCTGCGCCGGCTTTACCTTCGGTCTCACCGGTCGGAATCCGGTTGTGGGGCTTTGGATTCTCGCCATATGTCCCTGTCGCTTCAATTTCCCTCGTGTTTATGTTTGTTTATTCTGTAACTTACCCTATTACGTGTGTTGCAAGTGTAGACTCTTGGGCTTCTAAAATTTTAAAAGAATTTAAAATAAAAAGAATATGTGGCTGATGGGATTTGAACTCTGGTGCTTTGGTTCAGTAGTGCAAGGCCTTACCAGTGAGCTACAAGCACCTTTTTATTGTTCAAAATTGACACATAAATTGTAAATACCCTAATTGTACATTAATTTTAAATGAATTTTATGTACATAGAAATTAGAGTTGTTAGAAGAAGCAGCCCAGATATAGAGCCAACAAAAGGGCCAGGGATCCAGCCAAGTTGAATTTTTTGAGGGTCTAAGAACAGGGTTACCCCACAACGACAGCTGAGTCGGTCATAAATGTCACCAATTCCTTTGAACCTCTAAAATAGATTAAGAAAAAAGCCATGACCGCTATAATCAAGAATACAACAATCCGAACAATGTTACAAAAAGACGTATCCCAGCCCTAACATAGAAAGCATGACACCGTCTCTTCAAGAGTGTATCAGGTGCTCCTTGCCGTGTGAAAGCAGCGGTGCAAAGCCAGAAAAGAAGTGCCAGCACCACTTAAGAACCTGGTCAGGCCAGCTGTTTTCAATCGATTGTCCATTTCCGAAACAGAAGGGACACGACAACGGTCAATGAAATCAGCTGCTAATGATGAAAAGACAGCCGTATATGTTCTCCACATGGTCTACATGGCGGGCGGGCGTCCCAGAGGCAACCTGCGCGGTAAAAACAAGGATGGGGCCACTGTATCCGAAGCCTAATTTGGTTTGAATGTGGCCGCCACTTCTTAAGATTGACTTCCTCCACAGGATGATGAAAACCCTCTTAATGGGACCGATAGACAGAAAGAACACTCGGTCCATGTGGAGTCAAGTTCGGATAGCGAGATAGAGCCGACTTTTCGTCCCAGGATTGCAGCGCAGGAGCTGCTTCGAGAGCTCCGAAAACAGCTCAGGAGAAAAGATAAAGAGATGGCCAAGCATTACTCAAAAATTGATGACTTGGAAAACGTCGTGATGCAGCTCACGGCTCAAGTTACTCGAGCACCTTCCAATCAAGCGTAGGTCTCTACTCATGAGCCGGGTGATAATGACCCGAAGCAATAGATGCTTGTCCTCTTAGGTTCAAATTTGGGCAAGCTGCACGAAAGCCGGCTACATTCCACTTCTAGGGACGCTTTGGCCCTAGATAGCACCGTCCCGCTAACACTAGATAAGATAATGGATTTGATTACCAGTAAAGTCAAAACATTGGTCGTTGAAGCCGAGGCCCAGAAGGACGTTGGCAGCAGTAGGAAGACGTACCCCGCACAGCATAATCTGATCGAGTTCTCCATTGGCTACAGCATTCCTAAGTTCAAAAAATTTGATGGAATGGGGAACGCAAATTAGCACGCCACCCACTTTAAAGCGTCGTGCGGAAATACGGAGGGCAATGATGCAATCCTTCTTCATCAGTTTGTTAACAGCCTGACCGGTGTTGCTTTTGACTGGTACGAAAGCATACCAGATGGGGCCGTCACTTCTTTCATCTAAATGGAGTCTCTGCTTTGGAAAAGATTCATGAGTGTCAGTGATAAAATCTCCATTACTGATCTTGTGAGGACAAAGATAGGGAAGAACGAAAGCAACACGAACTTTATCGCCCGATGGCGTAATGTCACGGTCAAGTCCGAACCGTCGCTGGAGCTGGACTAATCTGTCAGCCTTCTCATTGGGAAGCTTAGCAATTGAATGGTCCCATTCTTATGTACAGCAGAGCTCAATACATTTCAAGGGCTGACCAAGAGAGTACAAATGTTGGAACGTTCGAAGTAAGAGTCTACCCCAGACTCTCAGGATGACAGGCCTTAGAAGAGCAGAAAAGACGACAACCATCTACAAAAACAGAACTCAACACGGACTTTATATGCTTTGAACGCGTCTGACAATGAAGTTAAGCGAAAGACGGACGGATCAAAAACAAACCGAGCTCGAAAGCCAGTGGTAGGGGGAGAAGGGCCTACACTAGAGGAGAAAAAGAACAAAGTCTACTCTTTTAGAAGGGAAAAGATCCCCAAGATATTCAAAAATGCCTTGAACAACGGCCTACAATTACCGGAGTCAAAGAGACCTTATGAAGTAAAAATGATCGACAATCCCCTGTATTGCCTGAATCACCGAGTAGTAAGCCATACGATCGAGGATTGCTAAATTTTCAAAGACCAGGTCGAGAAGCAATACAAGGCCGGAGAGATCGAGCTTTCTAAGAGTTTGTTGGTGAACAATCAAGCTGTAACCACCAACTTTATACAAATAAAAGCTGAACCCTTCGGCGAGAAGACAGCTGAACTAGCTACCCCGAGAAATGAATCTGACTCGCCGCAGCCTCCGTGGAGTGTGCACATTTCTAATAAGATGAAGAAGATGTTAAAGCTGCTTCAGAAAAAGCTCAGAACTTAATGGGAAGGGTAGAAGGATCCCACCATTCCAGCTACCAATTTGGCTCGACCGGGTTCAAAATCCAAAATGCTAAAGTAGAAAAAAAAACACGGCTCGATGCGAAAAAGTGTCTGTGGTAAGATCGACCAATTAAAAGTATATCGATTCTCTCGAAGACTATGATCAAAAGAAAAGAACTCTAATTCAATTGAATGAGTTCTTCACCGTAGAAGTGGCTGAGATTCTGGAGGAGCTAGAGGAAGACTCTACAGACAAGATCCCTATTGTGACCTACTACGTCGTCCCCCTTGATAGAGACTCTAAGGAAGAGCTCTGTTTTCCCGGAGAGGACAGGGAGCTCGCCATAAAAACCAACCAAATCGATCTCAAAAGCGGCAAAGCTTTACCATCGAAGCTAGGCAACGGCCCGAAAGAGAAGGGTACACATGCCGCTAACGAAGAAAATGGCGTAGAGCCAACTCATGATGATTCGAGTTCTTCTCCGGTAGATTACAATGTCTTGGCTCACCTCCGGAACCATCTGTCTCTCTTAAGCATCTATCATGCTTTAATCCTATCCAGGGAACTCAGAGATGTTCTCATTCATGCCCTGCAAAACACTGATTGGTATCAGGCTCCTTTCATGGAAATTAATATTAAATAGGCCCAATCTGCATACAGCCGCAGTCATATTTAAAGATGAAGACCTGTTATTGGGAATAGCTAAGCACAATTAACCATTTTACGTGATAGGGTATAGCGACGAAGACCAGATTATTCACATATTGATTGATCTAGGGTCCTTAGTGAACATCATGAACTTGCGAACTCTGAAGAGTTTGTTAATATACGTCTGACACCTGTCAAGAGAAAGCATAGTCATCCAAGGCTTCAATCAAAACTTCCTGTAAGTTCTAAGGTCCATAGCTCTGCCAATTAAATTTGGTGATCCGCAAACCGAAACTAAAATATACGTGATCGACACCGAAACGCATTATAATATTCTCTTGGGGCGGCCGTGGCTCCACGATTATAGTATCGTTTCGTCAACTCTCCATCAGAGCATGAAGTAAACAAAAATGGCGTAGTGATGCATTGACGGAGACATCCAGCCGTTCGGTGTGCATGAAGTCTGATATGAACATTCTCGGTACTTTATGAACCCCGAAAATACCGAGCTACAACTGACCAAAGACCAAATGACTCCGAAACTCAAAAGAAAATCTGATTCGGCTGTCACTTTCAAAAGAAAAAATCGCTAAGTGCGTCCGCATTTCGGCAGTGACACTGATGAGTCCGACGCTGTAAGTCCGTCCTTCCGTAAAGCTCACCCTCATTTGAGTATCGATAAAGACGAGTCTGATATTGAAGGCCTATTCGGTAACAAAATTCGACCTTATTTAGGCAGTGACACTGAAGAATTAGAAGAAGAGAACCCGTCTAGCGACAGCTATGTAAATTGGGCTATCGTGATAAAAGCGAAGCTAAGAAAGACCTTCAAAGTTACAGAAGGGTCTTTGGCCATCACAAGGGTTCTGGAGCAGATATGCAAAGAGCTTGATGCATTATCAGTCTCCACCGTGGACCAGCTGAAAACCTTCTATGTTCCCGAAAGGAAAAGTGGGCAGAAAGGCATCCTTTTTTATGAATCAAATCCTGTCGTGCATTCAGACAATTTGTCTGTCATGTGCCTTCCCTATGAGAGAGATATAAGAGCCGTTCTTAATCCCAGATATTATGTACCCGAGATGTGGGAATATTTTAAATAGTTTGAATGCCAGTTATATTAAACAGAATCTAAAGTGAAGTTTTATGAGAGGCTGTGGCATCCGCCTGAGGCCAGAGCACTCGTCAATGGAAGAATCCCAGATAGACTAAGCATTGGTTTCATTCAACCTGACATCAAAGCATGGTACATGATTCATGTTGATGAAGCCAGCGAGAAATCAAATGATTACGATGAGCTAGCTGAGCCAGAAGAAGCCCCTCGAGAGCTCGAGACTAGCGGACAAGCAACCTTCGACGAGCTAACCGAGATTGATTTAGGAACGCCCGATAATTCAATGCTGATCTACATCAGCTCACTCTTGCCAGAGGAAATGAAAGAGCAGATAATTGCCCTGCTATATGAGTTTGTCGACTGCTTCATGTGGACGTACAAAAAAATCCCTGGCCTCTCTCCTGAAGTGGCTGTACATGAGCTGGCTATATCTCTTGAGGCCAAGCCAGTAAAACACGCTCCTCGAATAATGAAAAGGAAGCTGAAAAAAAATTTCATCATGGAAACTAAGAAACTCATCGATGCCGGCTACATCAGAGAAGAGAAATACGCGGACTGGATCGCATGCATCGTCCCGGTAAAGAAGAAAAATGGGCAGATCCAGGTTTGTGTCGATTTCAGGGACCTGAAAAAAGCATGCCTTAAAGATGATTTTCCGCTCCCTGTCATGGAAATGATGGTCAACAGCAAATCAAATTACGAGCTGTTCACATTCATGAATGGTCCGTCTGGGTACAATTAGATAAAAGTGTCGCCTGATGATGAGAAACATATAGCATTTCGAACCCCGATTTGCACATACTGTTACAAAGTGATGCCATTTAGACTGAAGAACACCAGTGCCACATATCAAAGGGCAAGGAACAAGATCTTCGATGACTTAATCTATAAAGTCGTTGAATGTTATATTGATGATTTGGTCATCAAGACTAAAGCCAAGGCCAATCATATCCAAGATCTCACGACTATTTTGACCAGACTAAGGGAACACGATCTTAAGATGAATCCTCTAAAGTACATTTTTGGCATGTCATCTGGAAAATTCTTGGGCTTCATAGTCTGACATCGGGGGATCAAATTTGACCCATCAAAGATAAAGGCCATCATAGAGATGCCTCCTCCAAAGAATCTGACGCAGTTAAGATCCTTTCAAGGTAAGCTCGCTTACATACGACGGTTCATCTCGAACCTATCAGGGAGATGTCGGCTTTTCTTAAAGGTCATGAAGAAATGAGATCTCTTTGTCTGGAATGTCGAATGTCAGGAAGCATTCGAAAGCATCAAACAGTACCTGTTGCACCCTCCAGTGCTTGCTGCTCTCATTCCAAATAAATCGTTAATTCTCTACACTGCCGTGCTAGATGAATAACTCAGCGCACTCCCTGTCCAGAATAACGAGGAGGGAAAAGAAAATGCCCTCTACTACCTTAGTCGAACATTAGTTGGGCTGAACATAACTATTCCCCAATCGAAAAGAAGTGCCTGGCCCTAATATTCGCCGTGAAAAAGCTAAGACACTATCTGCTCGCTCATCGGGTTATACTGATCTCCAAATTCGACACGCTTAAATACTTAATGACTAAGGCAAGCCTAACTGGCAGAATGGCAAGATGGGCTGTCATGCTGCTCGAGTTCGATATGGTCTATACTCCTTAAAAAGTAATAAAAGGGCAAGCCCTCGTCCACTTCCTCGCAACTCATCCTATACGGGAAGGGTCGCTGCTAAATTGCGAATTACCTGACGAACAAATGCTGCACTTCGAGGATAGAGAGCCATGTTGAGAGCTCTACTTCGATAGAGCCTCATCAATAAAGACCTCCAGCAAATCAAGCGTCCCGGAGATAAAAGCGTGGATAGGATTGGTGTTCATCACACCATCCGAAGGACCCCTATGATGATCTTTCGCTCCCACCGAGCCTCACACAAATAATGAGGTTAAGTATGAAGCTCTGATAGCTGGTCTAGAGCTTTCCATAGAAATGGAATTCTTTCGATTATGGGTCTACGGTGATTCCCAGCTTGTCGTCAACCAAGTGAGCGGCAACTATAAGATATATAAATCCAAATGAGCTTGATACAGATGCCGGGTGGTGGAACTCATGAAACAGTTTACCCACGTTGAACTGATAAGAGTTCCTAAGACGTTGAACGGAAAAGCTGATGTACTGGATCACTTAGCAAAGGAGCTAGCTGATCCTGATATGGATGGAATTATCATAACAGTCAGAAGCCAGCAAATTCTGCCTCTAGTCTCTTTGCTTGAAGAAGAAAGTATAGAACAAGAGTACAATCTTGCCAAAGAAGCTCTGATCATTCAAGATGAGCCCGATTGGAGAGGGCCTTTCATAGAGTACCTCCGTTACGACAAGGCGTCCGAAGAAAAATCTGTGAGGGTTTAGCTGAAGAAGAGAGCTCTCCGATACGTGTTCGTAAATAATACGCTATACCGTAAATCATATGACCAACTCTAACTTAGGTGTTTGTCATCGGCCGAAACTCAAAAAGTCATAAAAGAAGTTCACTCAGGCGTTTGCGAAGCTCACCAGTCTGGCCCCAAAATGCGGCTTCAAATCAAACGGCTTGGGTATTACTGGCCTACCATAATTAGGGATTGCGAAGAGTATGCAAAGAAATGTCATCTCTACCAAATTCACGGTGACTTCATTCATAAGCACCCCAATCCGTTGCATCTAACGGTGGCGTCATAGCCCTTCGAAGTTTGGGGCACCGACATAGTTAACCCGATTGATCCTTTGTCATCTAAAGGCTACCGGTTCATATTGGCGGCAACTGACTATTTATCCAGATGGGCAGAAGCTGTCCCACTTAAAGAAGTCAAGACATAAGATATTTTGATGTTCTTCCGGCAAAATATTCTATACCTCTTTCGTACACCGAGAAGAAGCATATTTGACAACGGGATTTCTTTCAAGAGCTTCAAAGTCTCAAGCTTTTCTACTCAGCATAAGATAGACTGATGATATTCCTCCATCTATAATCCAAGAGCCAATGAGTGAGCCGAAACCTTTAATAAAACTCTATACAAGTTCCTGAGGAAAAATGCTTCAGCCTACAAGAGAGACTAGAATCTCAAACTCTACGAGGCGTTGTGGGCATATCGTACCATGCACCATACTCTAACACGGTCCACACCATACTCACAACTCTTCGGAGTAGAGGCAATCCTCCCCCTCAAAATCGAAGTTCTAAGCCCCAGAATGGCCGTCCAGCACGGTTTGACGGAGGAGGAAAATGTCTTCTCGACCTTGTAAAAACTCGAAAAGGTTTCGTGAGTAAAGACAGCAGGACTGCCGGTGAGTTTGTGAAAACCCTAAAGGGAGAAAACTCATGAAAAGAAGAAAAAAAATACACTTGTAAGGTCCTCTCAACCTAGTGAGAAGAACAACCCCATGTGAGATCTTTACGACTGACAAAGAAGAAACACACTTAGGAATCCTTACGATTCCTAGGGGAAAAACACACCTACGAGATCTCCAATACTCATAGGGAGAAAAATCTTTTATGAGACCCTTATGGCTTATAAAATTAAAAAGCCTTAGGCGATAGGGATATAAACCTGTCTCCTAAGCCATCGCTCCCCAACGGACAACGAAAAATGATGAGTCGCTCTTGACATTACACTTCAGTGTTAGTGGTGTTGATGCCGGCCTAAAAACCAAATCCCAAGTCCTACCGAGGCAAATGATGAGTTGCACCTGGTATTATTCCAGTGCAGCAATGTTGATGCCAAATGATTGATCATCTTCGTGTGTATGGAAAAGTTTTAATCATCACAACTAAAGAAATCTATACCGCAATCAATTGACGGTGTCTATTGTAGTTTCGTCGGTGAATGCGGATCGATCAATGAGAAAGTGTGATTTGTTCGTTATCGTCTCAGTTAAGTTGAAAATTAAAAGATAAAAGAAAATGATTCAATATTTGTGAAATTTAGTTTCAAGAATCTTTAAGAAATATATCTAAAATCAAGAAATGATAGAGATCAGGAAAATGTCCAAATCGATTGAATTATCAAGATATGAAAAATAGCTTGTAGGATCCGATTAAGTTAATAGCTAATGATAAATCTAATAAGTCCTAATCTTATCTATTGAATATTTATATCTAGATTGATGATGATGATTGAAGATTAGGGATCAATTGAAGAAACTAGGGTTTCTCCTTCACTATCCCTTGTCTTTTCAATCATAATCATTCGGATCTAGCCTCTAGCAAAAAAATCACCGATAGTTTGATCCCTAACTTGCAACGAAATAATCAAGAAATCATTTCGCTCTAAATTAGGTCATCAACGATTCTTTTTGCTAAGATTAACAAATCTCATAAGGATTAAGACTAGTATTAAGATTTAATCATCATTAGATCTATCAATTCTTTCGGATGCTCCACAAGCGGAGAATTTACTCATGCATCATGAAAATAAATAAATCAAAGATTGAGAAGCTTCATAACGCAAGAGTGTAAAGAAAACAAGAAGTATAATTATCACCTATATTGAATCGACGACTAATTACATATTCCCTCAATTCAAGATTACAAGATATTGCTCTCGATCGTTCCTTTTGAAGTGGTAACTAGATTCCATCGAAGCTCGCTCCGCTCGATCTTCTTGAATCGTGGATCATCGTGGATCTCTTGCTCGGATGAAGATCGGCGTTGCATCAAAGGCTGGTTGAAGGCTTTCTTGATTCGCTTCTCGATGGATCTTGATTTGGCTTGGGAATTGGATTTGAGTTGCAAGTTGTGTCACTCAACTTACGGGTGATTTGATGTAGAATGATCAACAACCTAATTAATGAACAATCTTTGTAATGAAGCCCTATGTCCCTTTTTATAGTTTTTCCTTTAGCTTCCCCTAGAAACTTGGCTTATCTTTTACTAGAAAGTAGGTTGTTATGAAGCTTGCATGAGAAGCTTGGTAGGTATTAAGCTTGCATGAGAAGCTTGGTAGGTATTAAGCTTGCATGAGAAGCTTGGCTGTTAGAAGGAGAAGCTTCTGGAAAATCTACACAATTCAAAGATTCTTGGAGAAGCTTGGCCATTAAAAGGAGACCTCTGCAAAAAGTTCTCACCGCCGACGAGTCGGATCGGCCTGACTTGGCCGCGGATCTGCGACCGTTTAATGGACTCAGTGCATGAATTCTTCTGTATTGTTTTATGTTGGCTTTAGGGTCTTCTTCTGATGTCTTCAATATTTTTATTGTTCTTGTTTACTGCCAGATCTCAGGTCAAAGACTTGATGCGTTTTATCAGCACTTTTAGCCGTTCCGGCTCTTTTACCTTGAGAATTTACTGCACACAATCTCGAGACAAGTGTTGATACACAAAAGATCATGCATGTAGTAATAAACACACAATTTCCCTCATAATACCGGTTATAATGTATAACACATGTTATTTGATATTTCGTAGACAAATTGCTAATATGTGCTATATTTATACCAAACACCTTTAAATGATTATAAAGAGTAGGGAAATTGATGTGTTAAAAATACAATATTTTCGACTGATCAAATTCCCCCAAACTTAATTTTTGGACGTCTTGAGCTAAGTTGTTTTATTCAGGTGAAGGAGAAAATATAACAAAAAGAAAAACTAACTAGCACACTTTCGTAGGCAACGCGATTGCACTGAGCACGTGCTACAAACCTTTAAACCTCTGGTGTCCTTAGTAGGAGGAGTGCTATTTCCTGAGGGTTTTCAGCGGATTGCACCCACAAAATCACATAATAAAAGGAAGACTGTGAAAGTTACATGTAAGGATAATAATTGTAAAAGAAAAACTTTAAAAATTAGAGTTTCTAACTACACTAGATTTTCGGTTGATATGAGCTCTATCTTAATAGTCATTAAAAGATAGAAATCACATCATCCCTCAATAAAATATCGTCCTTATTCTTCATCCCTACCTTCCTTCCAAACATCGATCATATACCCCTATATGTGTGTAAAAGACATCCCTACACTCGGAGAATTCAATTCAAGCTATCATACTCTTGTCCATCTACCTCAGTAATTTTTAATCGGTGAATATTTAGATTAAATTTTCTCACACATTTTCATGCGATCGTTAATATTTCTTGAGGTACTAACAAACCGATTACTCATGTGCTTGCTGATTAGGTGTATTAGTATTTTCTCGTCTTGCAACACCTAAGGCTTAGCAGTGACTCCCAAACCAGTTGGTCTAAGGCACTAGGTAATGAAGCACCCTCGCTATATTTTTTTATTGCTGCCTTGGTGTTTAAAAAACCAGTGTTCATTTTTCTATACCATTTTATCTTTTATTCATTTATAATTTCCTTCGTACTTTGGTTTTTAGACAAGAGTATTTCAAGGTATCCTCTACTATCCAGCGTTTCAAGACTTGTGTAAGTGCGTATAGTAGGATATCAACATTCAAATATTTGGCTTCCAGAATAAGAACTATTTTTCAGACTTATTTTTATCCTCAGATTAGTGACTTCTTTCAACTTACTAACCCTTGGGACAATGGCTCATAACTACTTATTACTAGTTCGTTTAAGAAAACTTCTAACTTTCTTGGTTTTCTTAAATTTTCCAATCTTTTTGATGTAATTTTTCATTATCTAATCTTTTTTTATCTTATTTATGTACACAAATTTTTTTTTATGTTTTGTGCTTATGCAAGGTATGGTGCAAAATGATGCACAAATAAGCACAAACCTCTTCCAAACTTGTTTTCAACAGTGTCCTCACTGTTGTCTTCTGTTGGATCACAAAAACTTGTAAGCCTGGGAGGAAATTTATTAATAGAGCAATAAATGTGATCGTGAAAACCCTCCCCTAACTTATTCATTGGCTCAACATTTTGAGTAAATTTTTTTTTAAAGAGTCAGATTATACCCTCCCAAACTTGAGTTACACAATGTTAAGCTTTGAAAATCATAAAAGGGGGTCAACATTACTAGTTAATGCCAAGCTTTGCAAAGACCGAATGTCAACAACAACTATTCAAAGATTTTATCAGTGTAGTGCACTGGTTGGTGGAAGAACATGTTCTAAGAAGCCAGGAAGAAGTGGGGAAAAGACAAGTGGTGTGATGGAAAGGGTTTGTGTCTCATTTTGGAGAGACGACACAGTGATTGGGATGGATTACTCGCATTCTCATGATTGTTCAGAAGAACGGGTGGAGATTCAATTTTTTTTTGAAGATGATTCATCTCAACACCCGTGTTTGCTAAAAATGCGAGTTCATCAGCGAAAATATTCTCAAAGTTCTCATCGATACCCCGAAGAATAATGTCATCAAAAAGCGCGGGGTGATCTTCAGACTCCAAAAGCGGTTTATAATCAGTGTTAGTTGTTGACTCGGACAACTTGGTGGAAGAGTTCGTATGTGTATAATACATAGTTGGGTCAAACAACAACATATGAAAAGAGTCTAAATCAGCATCATGAGGCTGATCAAATTCGCTGCTGCCGACATCCATTAATTCAACAGAACAGACCTGAGCAGAAGGTTCGGAGGGTACATTTCCCAACCTGTAAATGTTCAGCTCGATTGACATCTTCTCGAAGGATAGGGCCACAGAGCCATTACGACAGTTGATTATAGCATTGGAAGTGGCCAAAAATGGTCGACCAAAGATCACGGAATTTGGTTCCGTGGGTTCACTACAGGCTGTGTATCAAGTACAATAAAGTCCAAAGGGAATACAAATACCCTGATTATTATTAACACATCCTCCAATTCACCCTTAGGTTTGGTGATTGATCGGTCGACCCTCTGGAGAGTGCAGTGAGCTGGTTTCAACTCTCCAATCCCTAACTGCTCATAAACCGAGAAAGGAAGTTGGTTAATACTTGTGCCAAGGTCAAGTAGAGCACGATTAATGTGTTTACCCCTAATAGGAATAGAAATTGTAGGACAGCCAGGGTCCTTACGTTTTCTAGGTAATTGTTGAGGAAAAGCTGTGTCTATAGTCTTTGACATGAACAACTTTTTTGGCACTTGATTCTTCCCCTTCCTAGTGCACAAGTCCTTGAGAATTTTCGCATAAGCCAGGACTTGTTGTATTGCATCAAGGGGAGGGATATTGATGTTAACCTGTTTAAAAATTTCCGTGATCTTCTCCATTTGCGGACTTGGTCTGTTTCCCCTTAACCGATTCGGATAAGGAGCTTTAGTAATAAGAGCGGGGTCCAACGTTGGAGAAAATCGTATGGGTAGGAAAGATCCCAGAATAGGAGTGGGGATTATCTTTGGTGGAATAGAAGAGGTGTGCTGAGGGTTCAAGCCTTGGGGAAAACGGAGAATAGGCTCGGAAGAAAATAGTAGGGTAGACGAACTGGGGTCAGAAGTGGAAGGAAAAGTCTCACCCGGGGTATCATCGATTAATTCTTCATTATTATCAATCTCTTCACCAACATGGTTGTCAAACACTCTTCTAGATCTCAACGTGGTGATAGCGTTCATATGATGTGAATAGCCAGAATTGGGTAAAGGTTGAGCTAAAAGTTTCACTTTTTCTTTAGCACTCAATTCGGCATTTATTCGGGAAATTTATGCTTCCGTCGATTTAATACTCTCACTTTGGGAGTCAGAGTTTTTATGGATTTTATCGACCGAAGACTTCATCTCAGCCGAAACTTGCATGAAATTTGTTAGAAGCAAATCATGGTTTGTTCGAGTGAAGAGGAGTTGTCAGTACCGGTTACTTGCAAAGAATTGATATATGGTGTAGGTGTGTTGACCGGATTTTGAAAGTTTTGTGATTGGTAGGGGTGCTGACTTATTTGAAGTGGTTACTGTTGTGGTGGAGGACCCCTTTGGAAATTGTTTTGATTTGGAACCGTGTTTTGAGTTTGTGATTGGTTCCAAGCAAAGTTAGGGTGATTCCTCCAACCTTGATTATAAGTGGAAGAATACGGATCGTTTCTAGGTCTTTGTTAGAAAGCAGCATTGGTATGCTCTTGACCTTGAAACGGAGAATTTAAAGGACATTCTTCCGTAAGATGAGATGGATCAGAATAACGTCCACAGACAGTTTTGGAAAGTGACATCTGATTTAGAGAGGCAGATAAAAATTTATGTTCCAGAGATTCGAGTTTCTTTTGCATTGATTCCATTTCAGCTCTAACTCCTATGGAAATATCAAGCTGGTGAATAACACCCCTAGACGATGACTGGTTTACACTCTTCCACTGTAATGTTTTCTCAGTGAAATCTTCTAAAAATCTCCAGGCTTCACCATCATCTTTATTCATGAAGGTGCCTTGACACATGGATTCAAGATTCTGTTTTGTTGTAGGATTAATGCCCTCATATATGATTCTGCATAGATCCCATCTAGGAGTTCCGTGACGAGGACATTGAACTAACAGATCCTTGAAGCGTTCAAAACACTTCGAGAATGGTTCATTTGGAAGCAGGGTAAATTGATTTATTTCGCTACAGACTCGGGCTGTCTTATGATTAGGGTAGAATTTCTTTAGGAAAGCTGTTACGAATTCTCCCCAATTTGAAATAGAATGTGCGGCTGTATTATAAAGCCACTTCTCGGCTATATCGCACAAAGTGAATGGGAGAATACGTAATCTCATAGCATCCACAGAAAGCTGTGAAGTACCCATCATAGCACATACATTTTCAAATTTGGTAATAAAGACATATGCGTCTTCAGACTCAAGACCGTGATATTTTGGTAGAAGATTGATGTATAGTGGTTTGGTTTCAAAATTGTCCCCATTGGCCGGTGGAATGGTGATACAGGTCGAAAGAGGACCTCGCATAGGGTAACATCTCTCTTGGAGAGTGATGCAGGGCGGATTCTGCGCACCTACGGACGGTGACAGAGTAGTGTTAAAGAAGTTCGATGGAGAACCGTCCATCGAAGCGGGTGTGGTAGTGGGTGAAGAAAAAGTAGACGTAGAGTTACCGACTTCAGAGTCAATAGGAGGAACGCGGACAAGACGGGCACTAGAATCCCGTGTCTAGCCGAGCATGCACTAAATGGTTTAGCATAAGTGGCAACATTAAGTGATAATTAAGGAAAAGATGAGTTGGTGTTTGGTTTGAAAAAAAAAATAGACGGATTTTTGAAAAATTTTCACAAACAATGCACAAGCAACACTAAATCTAGTGGTCACCTAGGTCAAGTCTCTAGACCGCTCCTAGACTTCCAGAGGACAAATCGCAAGATAGATTCTCTACTGCCTCTTTACCCCTCCTGTGGCTAGGTAAGTGCCAGGTAAGTCCGAGGTTCTCCACTATGTAAGTAGTGGGACTAATTAAATAACCACTTGTCGTAAACACACTTGCCTTAGACACCATAAAAGAAACGCGGATAAGTAATAGATTACCCACGACCTCCTTCTGTCCTAAGTGAGCGCGACGGTCCTTAGAGCCATGTCTAGATATTTTTTAGTTAATGTGGGTGTGCGGATGCAAGTTTGTGATTTCCGGGGCTTAGGAAGGGTAATGAAATCCCCACCTAATCTGAATTTGGTCTTCGCCCCTTAATTTCCGTACTAAAAATGCAAACAACCAAGATCAAACATGCAACAATTTTCCTTTTTGCGGCGCTGTGAATTTTTGCAAAGAATCCTGCAGAAATTGGTTAATGGACAAGAGCAGGGAGGAGATAAGAAAGACAGAAATTCACCTAAAAAATTGGTGCAATGAATCCTATAGAGTACCGCGGAAACGCCGCAATATGGCCCTAACCGCCGCGGATGCGCGGTCTTATGAAGAGATCCCTGCACAAAAATTGGTACAGATGCTTCTGTTGCCTCACTGAACTCCCTGAGATGCTCTGAAAATTTTTCCACTTGCTCCACAGATTCCAGATTCCCTTGCAGCAATTCACAACAAATCGTTAAGTATTTGTTGTGGATTTTGATCTAAAAATTCTGATGGAATATTAAAATTTTCAACTCAATTAACAAAAACGAACAAATTAGCACACGATCCTCGGCAACGGCGCCATTTTCTTGATCATCTTCGTGTGTATGGAAAAGTTTTAATCATCACAACCAAAGAAATTTATACCGCAATCAATTGACGGTGTCTATTGCAGTTTCGTCGGTGAATGCGGATCATCCACTGAGAAAGTGTGATTTGTTCGTGTAAGTGCACGGTAGCGCCTTAGCCGTCTGTCCGAGGCCAAAATGCGGAATCAAAAACTTTTCTAAAACTAGAAACTGACGCTACCGTGGACTATAAAACCCGGATCGGACCATTAACCTACTTCTAGCTAACTAGAGAAAGGGTAGAGAGCTATATCGAGCGATCCGTGTCCTTCGGTCTTCGGCCACCATCCCGATCTCCCCACGGCAACTCCGGTCTTCATCTTCTCGTCGGAAAGGGCACCACATCGAGAAGTCTTTTTACGGGCTCCCGCTTCGTCCGAAGCAATTCGGGCACGAAGTGTGCTAGTCGACGTGTCCAAGGTGAAGTAAAGAATGTTGTGACCACTTTGTCTCTTGCAACCATGGCTTGGATGGAGGTTAGAGATGTTGCCATTCATGGAAAATGTAAGCTAAAGGAAGAAGAAGAAGAAGAGGCTCTCACTTCTTTTCGTTGTGATAAAATGAGAGTGAGAGAGAGTGTGGAAAAATACAAGACCAAGCTCACACATATGGCAGCCCCTCTCTCTCCTTCTCATTTCATGACACAAATCAATCCATTAATGTGACATATTTTCTAAAAAAGAGACCATGACTCATAGTATATGTCTATGTCACATTAATGCATCTAATGATGATTTCTAGCTCACTAATTCCATTATCCATACATTAATGCAAATGTTCGGTCCAACAAAAAGATCCGGCAATATCTAAAGTAAACTCCTGACGGATCAAAAGGATACCCCTCACCTGTATTTACATACCTGCATCCGCATTCCGAATGAATGCGAATGCGATTAGACTAATGTAATCCAACAAATCTAATACTAGGATCCGGGTTAAACCAAAACCCACTAGTATGATCCGTCCGATCATGATCTGTGAAATACCGCACGTATAAGATCGAACCCTGCTATATATTATACGGCCTCTACAACATTTCGCCCGAAACTTGAGAAACTGTCTATGGGGGACTGTAAAAACTCATCAATACTTTGGCTGTGGATTTAACCACTAGCACGTCAGAGCTATTAGCCATACGTAACGGGCTACCAGGTATTGACCAAAAGGGAGGTCGATGAGCGAACTCATCCTGACACCCTACTGAGCCTGTCAGTGACAATATCTGTACAGTCCGGTCCGTTCGTCTATGAGCATCGCATGTCGGGCATAGAGGGTTGGTAAGAGTCAGACCCTCAAAAGTTGTACAAGTCGTGTCGTAGTGTAGCCCAGAACACCCTGAGATACTACTGGAATAGCTACCAGTAAATCTTCTGCCTTGGCCAAGGATTTCATGTAATGGCTCTCCTAGACACAGCGCAACCTCACCCCCAATACCGGGAGAGACGAACCCCTGCCAATCCGCTCACTGCCTCCATGTGGCTCGGGACTGTATCCAACTAAAACCTGTTTGCATGACTCTTTTGAGCCGTGGTAGGATAGTAATCAAAGCACAATGGGAACTCACACGAGACAAAAGACGATCTCAGGTCGATGAACTAACCTGTACACATGTCACCAAGGAACTGCTATCTGACGTCAGGTATAATACCAACTAGCATGTTCTCGGCGAGTCCTGTCCGGTGTACTCATAACCCAATGAGCACCTGTATACATCTTAGGTGAGCCAATTAACACCAATGGCTTGTGAGACCGGCCACCACCCCTCGTCGGTGTCTCGACTGTATACACTAATCTACTCTGGAGTATCGATGCCCTATCTCGAAACTCCCACGACTAGAGACCACTTTTAAGAATGTGCTTATAGACTACCAGCTCCCACATATGATCGCCATCATACTGCTGGCTGTCAAGCAAGAATCCTAAGGGCTCTATCAACGCGCAATAGTGATCTGTAAGGTCACCTAAAGCAGTACACGATGATAAAGATAAACCAGATAGCATACTATCATCTTGAGTAAGACTGTCCTACCGGCATAGGTCCACCCTCAATCATTGCAATCACATTCCTGTGATCCAATAATTGACTCTGAGGGCACTATATCCAACAATCTCCTACTTGCACTCAAAGCTAATTATTGCGATGTCGCATACTCACAGCCCGTGTGATACCGAACACCCAACTCCTCTACTAATCAGTCTCACAAAGCTCATTTGCGAAACTATTGCGTTCGAGAAATAGCCTCAGCTAGTGGATGCGCCCTGATATTTCTTTTTATGTCTCTCTTTATCTCAAGTTCGCGGAGAAAGCCATCTCCCGAAATGAGCAATACCTGTCTTAGAATATGTCTGGATATCCGATGGGACTTAGTTCATAAATGAACGCCAAATCCAATCTTCTTAGACTGTATCGTCAACTGAAACCAATCAGTATCCTGCGCTATGCCTCCTTCAGTATCCACTTGGACCACCTGTCTAAAATACTGCCCCTCGTCAGAGGGAAAACTATAACTCTGACACTCACTCTGTCATCCAGGTCACCTTGGAAGCCTGGAATGATAACTGTCTCTCGAAGGAGGATGCCGTCATCATATCCCTAGAACATCAACTTATGTTTTAAAACAGCTTCCGAACGTTTCTCCAGGATAGGATTAATATCTTATTGCATCTACTGCAAAAACATCTGGTGTGGTTCTTAACATCTCATGATTGACTCAATTGCCTAAGCAAGTAATCTGCCAATCATGCATATCCCTCACCCCTTTAGTCTGTAAGACACTTTTAGAGAGGGTGACTCCATCACCTGCAGGTACACTGCCATACCTGGAGTCGTCCATTCCAAATACCTTTAGAATGCTGTCTAAGTACCCTGATTGGGAAACTACCCAAATCTAGATCTAAAATCATAGATCTAGTAACCAGAATATCATATATAATATCCAAGTCCTATGTGGAGAAACCACTGTGTGACAACCAAATTATAACCGATCGTAGTATAGGAACTTCACTTCCTACTCTGTGTATGTACTCCAAATACCAGGACATCACACCCTACTACCTTCTTAACAGATCCATCCCCTATTCTGATGAAGTCAAACCTATGACTGTCACATCAGAAATAGATGATCTATCTCCGCTATATCTGCTTTGGTCTATAAATAGACATAAGCCATTTATCCACTATGCTTCCGCTGCTCTCACTGACTATGACAACCCTCTGGCAGAATCATATACACGTGCACTTCTAAAACTTGTTTAGAACGACGCTATACTCATTCTCCTGCCGGGTCTCATAGCCTGGAACAACAGTAGTGTCAAGTCCCTACTTAGCTTCCGCTGCTTCCACTGACCACGACAACCCTCTGGCAGAGTCATATCGACGTATACTTCTAAAGCTAGTTTAGAACGACGCTATACTCATCCTCCTGCCGGGTCTTACAGTCTGGAACAGCAATGGCAAGTCTGGGTAAATAAGAACCTCCCTGTCACCGTCCTTGAGGCTACCGGAGTACCTCTCGGGTGCCTGAGGTTACCCACCATATCTGCGGAGTGGCCAATGGAATGTCAAACCAGATTGAATTTTTAGGTTCTTATCAAATTTTCAGTAATCGTTTGCGATTCTGGAAACACTTCTAGTTCTACCATACTCCCACTACTGTTTTCTGAAAAGATCCATTTCTTTTAAAACTGTGGCGAGTCAGAACAATATCACTATTGATCATCCAGATGGTAGAAAATCAACCCTCGTCATAGCCCCGGTCAACTCACAAACAGCCATTACAGAAATGTGCCTTGAGTTGTCCAGAGTCTGGTTTTAAGTATAAGCTGGACAACTCCCCGTACCTTAAAAATGTGAAGATATGAACTGTTATATATCCAATACAGAAACAAAGGCACTAATTTAATTGAACCAGATTAAATTCATGCAACTGTCTCCAGTGCATGTAAACTAAATAGAGAGAGTCCAATCAACATTACTCAACATAGGAGTGCTTCCAATTATGAATAACCTCGAAGAGAAGCAAGTTCTCTTAATCATTACTATCAACTGAATATCATACACAAGTATCTATATTTTTGATCACCTTGAAGAATCCTGATACTTGCAATACCTGGTTCTCTACTTTATTCATATACCTATAACATCTCAAAACTTAGACCTTGCATTTCTACGAAACACATGTCTAAGAATCAGAGAAGTCACAGGTAAACAGAATATAGTACGAGTACCAACCCCACTATCCTTATAGACACTGGACAACATACAATACTCTGTATAAATTCCTTAAGTCAAACAACTCATTCCCTGTGTGTCGTAGGTTGAAAACTGTACTTATGGTTAAGAAGAATTACACCGCCATTTAATGCTCCTTACCTAACCATCCATTGATATAGGTAAATGTCATAGACATAAGTTCAAAAACTTATATCTCACTCTATAAAAATAGATGTACAGATATATCAATTTGAAATTGGTGTATAACAGCGGATATTCAAAACCAAATATTTTCCGTCCGGCAAAAAACCCAGACGATTTCCTCAAATATCACCAATTACAACGAATTCCGATATAATTAGGATAATTACCTAATTCCCAAAAACTTACTCCCACTCATCATCTGTAAAACCATACAGATCTGAGAATCATACCTGATAAATACATACCAAATAATTTTTCGAGCACAAATGAAATCGACAGAAACTGCAATTTTGAAATTGTGGCTTTTGGAATTTTTTTCAATCGAAATTCTAAACACGCTAGAGCAAGCTAGTAAAAGTTAATGGCCTGGCTCTGATACCATGTAAGTGTACGGTAGCGCCCCGGTCATCTTTCCGAGGCCAAAATGCGGAATCAAAAACTTTTCTAAAACTAGAAACCGACGCTACCGCGAACTATAAAACCCAGATCGGACCATTAACCTACTACTAGCTAACTAGAAAAAGGGTAGAGAGCTATACCGAGTGATCCGTGTCCTTCGGTCTTCGGCCACCATCCCGATCTCCCCGCGGCAACTCTGGTCTTCATCTCCTCGTCGAAAACGGCACCACATCAAGAAGTCTTTTTACGGGCTCCCGCTTCGTCCGAAGCAACTAGGGCACGAAGTGTGCTAGTCGACGTGTCCAAGGTGAAGTAGAGAATGTTGTGACCACTTTATCTCTTGCATCCATGGCTTGGATGGAGGTTAGAGATATTGCCATTCATGGAAAATGTAAGCTAGAGGAAGAAGAAGAAGAAGAGGCTCTCACTTCTTTTCTTTTCTTTTGTTGTGATAAAATGAGAGTGAGAGATAGTGGAAATATACAAGACCAAGCTCACACATATAGCAGCCCCTCTCTCTCCTTCTCATTTCATGACACAAATCAATCCATTAATGTGACATATTTACTAAAAAAGAGACCATGACTCATAGTATATGTCTATGTCACATTAATGCATCTAATGATGATTTCTATCTCACTAATTCCATTATCCAAACAATAATCCAAATGTTCAGTCCAACAAAAAGATCCGACAATATCTAAAGTAAACTCATGACGGATCATAAGGATACCTCTCAGCTGTATATACATACCTGCATCCGCATTCTGACTGAATGCAAATGCGATGAGACTAAAGTAATCCACCAAATCTAACACTAGGATCTGGCTTAAACCAAACCTCACTAGTATGATCCGTCCGATTATGATCCGTGCAATACCACACGTATAAGATCGAACCCTGCCATATATCATACGGGCTCTACAACGTTTCGCCCGAAACTTGAGAAACTGTCTGTGGGGGACTCTAAAGACTCGTTAATACTTTGGCTGTGGATTTAACTACTAGCACGTCTGAGGTATTAGCCGTACGTAACGGGCTACCAGGTATTGACCAAAAGGGAAGTCGATGAACGAACTCATCCTGACACCCTACTGAACCTGCCAGTGATAATATCCGTACAGTTCAGTCCGTTCGTCTATGAGCATCGCATGTCGGGCCTAAGGGTTGGTAAGAGTCAGACCCCTAAAAGAGGTACAAATCATGTCGGAGTGTAGCCCAGAACACCCTGAGATACTACTGGAATCCCTACTAGTAAATCTCCTGCCTTGGCCAAGGACTTCGTGTAATGGCTCTCTTAGACACAGCGCGACCTCACCCCCAATACCGAGAGAGACGAACCCCTGCCGATCCTCTCACTGCCTCCATGTGGCTCGGGACTGTACCCAACTAAAATCTATTTACACGACTCCTTTGAGCCGTGGTAGGGTAGTAATCAAAGCACAGTGGGAACTCATACGACACAAATGACGATCTCAGGTCGATGAACTAACATGTACACATGTCACCAGGGACATGCTATTTGACGTCAGGTATAATACCAACTAGCATGTTCCCAACGAGTCCTGTCCGGTGTACTCATAACCCAATGAGCACCTGTATATATCTTAGGTGAACCAACTGAGACCAATGGCTTGTGAGACCGGCCACCGCCCCTCGTCGGGGTCTCGACTGTATACACTAGTCTACTCCGGAGTATCGATGCCCTGTCTCGAAACTCCCACGACTAGGGACCACTTTTAAAGATGTGCTTATAGATTACCAGCTCTCACGTATATGATCGCCATCATACTGCTGGCTGTCAAGTAAGAATCCTAAGGGCTCTATCAACGCGCAATAATGACCTGTAAGGTCACCTAAAGCAGTACACGATGATAAAGGTAAACCAGATAGCATACTATCATCTTGAGTTAGACTGTCCTACCAGCATAGGTCCTCTCTCAATCATTGCAATGACGTGCCTGTGATCCAATAATTGACTCTGAGGGCACTATATCCAATAGTTCGTTATCATTTTAGTTGAGTTGAAAATTAAAAGATAAAAGAAAATGATTCAATATTTATGAAATTTAGTTTCAAGAATCATCAAGAAATAGATCTAAAATCAAGAAATGATAGAGATCAAGAAAATATCCAAATCGATTGAAATATCAAGATATGAAAAATAGCTTCTAGGATCCGATTTAGTTAATAGCCAATAATGAATCTAATAATTCCTAATCTTATCTATTAAATATTTATAGCTAGATTGATGATGATGATTGATGATTAGGGATCAATTGAAGAAACTAGGGTTTCACCTTCACTATCACTTGTCTTTTCAATCATAATCATTCGGATCTAGCCTCTAGCAAAGAAAATCACCGATAGTTTGATCCCTAACTTGCAACGAAATAATCAAGAAATCATTTCGCTCTAAATTAGGTCATCAACGATTCTTTTTGCTAAGTTTCACAAATCTCATAAGAATTAAGACTAGTATTAAGATTTGATCATCATTAGATCTATCAATTCTCTCGGATCCTCCACAAGTGGATAATTTACTCAAGCATCATGAAAATAAATGAATCAAAGATCAAGAAGCTTCATAACGCAAGAGTGTGAAGAAAACAAGAAGTAAAATTATCACCTTTATTGAATCGACGACTAATTACATATTCTCTCAATTCGAGGTTACAAGATGTTTCTCTTGATCGCTCCTTTTGAAGAGGTAACTAGATTAGGTCAAGGCTCGCTCCGCTCGATCCTCTTGAGTCACGGATCATCATGGATCTCTTGCTCGGATGAAGGTCGGCGTTGCATCAAAGGCTCTTTGAAGGCTTGCTTGATTTGCTTCTCGATGGATCTTGATTTAGCTTGGGAATTGGATTTTAGTTGCAAGTTGTGTCACTCAACATGCGGGTGATTTGATGTAGAATGATGAAAAACCAAATTAATTAACAACCTTTGTAATGAAGACCTAGGTCCCTTTTTATAGTTTTTCCTTTAGCTTCACCTAGAAGTTTGGCTTATCTTCTACTAGAAGCTAAGTTGTTATGAAGCTTGCATGAGAAGCTTGGTAGGTATTAAGCTTGCACAAGAAGGTTGGCTGTTAGAAGAAAAAGCTTCTGGAGAATTCTACATAATTCGAAGCGTCTTGGAGAAGCTTGGCTGTTAAAAGGAGACCTCTGCAAATAGTTCCCAACACCAATGAGTCGGATCGTCCGCGGATCTGTGGCGGATTGGCCTGACTCAGCCGCGGATCCGCGGCCATTTAATGGACTCAGTGCATGTATTCTTCTGTGCTGTTTGATGTTGTCTTTAGGGTCTTCTTCTGATGTCTTTAATATTTTTATTGTTTCTTATTTACTGCCAGATCTCAGGTTAAATACTTGATGCGTTTTATTAGCACTTTTAGCAGTTCAGGCTCTTTTACCTGGAGAATTTCCTGCACACAATCTCGTGAGAAGTGTTGATACACAAAAGATCATGCGTGTAGTAATAAACACACAATTTCCCTCATAATACCGGTTATAGTGTATAACACATGTTATTTGATATTTTGTAGACGAATTGTTAATATGTGCTATATTTATACCAAACACATTTAAATGATTATAAAGAGTCGGGAAATTTATGTGTTAGAAATGCAATATTATCAACTGATCACCAAACAAAATCCGGGCGAGGTCCTGAAGGCTTGTGACACGAGGAATGTTCACTCTACGTTGGAGCACAAAAAGCTCGGTACCTCTAGAGCTCTATCTAAGTATGTTGAAAGACTTCATTTCATCGTTGTTTGTGTTCTGCAATCACCCATGTTCTTTCTCTAATATCGACCTATGGCATCCATCTCCATCCCAAATCTCGTCACTATGAAATGCCAACTTAACTTCATTCTCTGAAAGCTGGAAGCTTACGACTCTATAAACTTCACTCCACAATAGGTACGAACTAGGTTCTGTGTAGTTACATGGCAACGAGGGAGACCCTAAGTTGTCAGTTGGGCTATCGTCTTTTTGGTATGATGACGTGACAGTGGCAAGGTAGATAAAGACCACCAAATGTTATAGGATAGTTTAGTTCTGCAGGAGAGTATGTTCACCGACGAAAGACTGGGACCGAGACGTTTGGACATCTGGCTTGAATTTTGGGGCAGATGCTATTTGGACTTCTCCATCTACCACTCCGAAGATACCAAGTTGATTTATGGCACCATATATCAGAGGTTTGGATAGATGCAACCGTTTTTGCAGACTATATCAGATTCCCCCTCATTTTATAATGGGTTTTTTATTGTGGGGGTGCTCTTCCCTGCAGGCGCAAATCCCTGCTGTTAATTACGTTACCACGTTGCGATAACCACTTTCTCCTGCTCCAGCAGTTCACTTCGTGTCGTGTTATTTCTTTTTTATTTTGGGTTGCTCGTGGATTGTATACGGAGATTATTTTGTGTTTTCTCCCGTAGGACGCGAATTAGTTTAAATCCGTATGTTTTAGATTTGGGCTTGGGTCAAGGATTTGCTTGATGAGGTTTTGAGCTTAGGTTATATATTCCTTTGGTTCAAAAATATTTTATTTTATTTAAAAACCGTTAATCTAGTTTGAGATTAAGATCAACTTAAATGTATGAGCATTTGGGTTCAATCTATTTTAAACTAAAGATACATTAGTCCTGTTTAAGACTAATATCAACATAGCAATATTTTTTAGGATCATTAAATTTATTAAGATTCAGAGCATTTAGGCTCGTTGCAACAGAGACTTAGCCAATTTGGGCTTCCTCGGTCTTCTTTTGTTCTGTTCTAAAGTGTTAAGCACTTATTTAGGCTCTGTTTGTTCAGCCCCCTTTTTATGCAAAAGTATTAAGCACTTATTTGACATTTTGACACAAACATGAATATCATGTGAAGCATTCAATTATAGGCACACTCATCCGTTTTTGCAGTATATGAAGTGCTAAGTACTTTTTATATGGCGCCCATGTGATGAGAACGTGCGGTGTTCGGCGATGTCTAATCAGTGCTAGCACTCAGCCATTTTGGCAGTATATGAAATGCTAAGCACTTTTTGTACGGCGCCCACATGAGGAGCATGTGAGACGCTGGGCACTGCCCAATCAGTGCTAAGCACTTAACCGTTTTGGCCATATATGGAGTGCTAAGCACTTTTATTCAGCGTCCACGTGTGTTTCACGTGAGGTGTTGGCCTTCTGCTTTGGGTGCCCGTGTGTTTTTAACTTAAGGCGCTGGGTGCTGTTAAAAGGGCGCCCACGTGGGAAACACGTGAGGCATTAGGCTTTTTTCGTTTTTTAGATATTAAATCTTTGTTAATGGCATTTTGGTCATTAATGATCACCAAGATCTTCGTTTTTAAAGATTTTGGATCAGGTTTTTCTTTAAGAACTAAGTTTTTTTATAGGTTCTTTTTCGTTTCGTTTTTCTTTTGGACCTAATTCTTTTCTGATTTTTTGATTCTCAAGAACAAGATCTTCCCAATGAGAATTAAATTCTCAACTTGTAGAAGACTTGTCTTGTGGATCTCTGAAGCAGAAAAAGAACTAAATTCTTTGAGAAGGGTTAAACCCTTAAAATAGGTAAAAGTGATATTTTGATCTCTATGTTTTCTTTACCTAGGTTTTTTTTTTGTAATGGAAGCCTTCCTCTTTGAGAATTAAATTCTCTGTATTTTTTCAGAAGCTTATGGGGGTTCCTCCTTTTTTCTCTGTCTCTGCCTCTGTGGTGTGGTGTATGAGACTTGAAGTCTTGGGTCCTTTATACAGTAGAATCAAGTTTGTTAGTTAATTTTGAGAAAATATCTTATTGCGAGATTCTAATTGATTTAATTAGACACGGAATTGATTTGGGGAATTTTACCCACCGTTGGAGCTTTGATCCAAAGACTTCTGTTTTACAGAATATGTTTTCTTGTTTTTAACAAGATTGGAGGAATATTTTTGCATATATAAAATTTTATTCTATTGAACGATGTTTTTTATCACCATTGGATTTTTTATCCAAGGGTTCTTTGTTTTACAGAGCACATATTTCTTTTGATTAGAAAATATATATGGAAATATTTTCCCATTTCATTGGATTTTTGATCCAACAATTTTTTGTTCGTTTAAAAATATTAGGGGAATATTTCCCGATAATAGAATAAAAATCTATTATCTGATGATTTATCCAACGGCTCTGTTTAACCAAGAGTATCCCAGTTTCTAGGAAAATATCCCCTGCAAAATTTAATTTTACTTGGCTTTAATTTGGGCGCTGGCACTCACGTGTTATAAACGTGAGTGCCACTTAAGAATTTGATTCTAGGCGCTCCTATACTTTGCGCATTGACTCTTATACGAGGAGCACGTGCAGTGCCATATACGAATTTAATTCTTATATAATCAGTGCTCATATGCTTTGCACATTGTCACCCACATGAGCTTCACATGCGGCGCCACCATAGGATTTAATCCTAAGGGGTTGGTGCTGGCGCCCTCGTGAGGGGCACATGAGGTATTGCCTCAAAACTTAATGGAGCTTAGCTCTTTTTTTGTATTGTTTAAATTTTGGGGGAACAAATTCACCCCACCGTTGTTCTTACGTGGCTCACACGTGAGTGCTACGGTTTCAGTTTTTCCACCGTTCGATTTTCTAGGAAGTTGAACCGTCCTTCAAATCTTATAAATAGAGCCTTTGGCCCTTGACATGACTGCTATCTCTTCATCTTCTTTCTTGAACCTTCTTTTCTTCTGAGAATTTAATTTTTATTTCTCAAAGCCTAGATCTTTTGTTTCTTAGAACTCTGTCAAATTTCTTGGTAAAAATTATAAACAGAGCTTAGCACTTAACTCCTTTTAAGCATATATATTTTCTTAGTTTTGTATTTTATGATCATTATCAGTTTCGGTAGAGCTTAGCTCCATTTTTTTTTTGAATCGATCTTTTGGAGATTTAAAAACATTCTTTTTTACAGATCAAGGATCTTAATGTTCTCATCCAATACCTGAGAATCTTTAACTCTCTTATTTAGGGTTTTACCCTACTTTCAATCCTGACACTTGTTCTTGAATTTAATTCCATCAATCAACCCATGAATTCTTTTAGCATAGGGATTGTTCCGGGATTTGATCCCACTATTTAGGCGAATTTAATTCCATTTTCCATTTTTTTTGCAGAGCTTGGCTCTGATTTTTGATCTTAAGAACCTTGGGAATTTTATTCGCTTGACCATTCTTGTATGTTTTATTATTATTATTATTATTATTATTATTATTATTATTATTATTATTATTATTATTATTATTATTATTATTATTATTATTATTATTATTATTATTATTTTTGGGGTTTTAATCATTTTTTTCTTCACAAATTTTAATCTGTTGTTTGTTTTAAAGAGCCCGCCTTTTGGGGAATATTAGGTGTTTTTAATTCCACCATTTAATGAGCACTATTTATTTAATGAGAATCCTTTCGGATTCTCACAATGGGCACATGTCTCATCATTGATGAGCCATCACCCAGATTTTGCGGGGCCCACTGTAGTGACTTTAATATGTTAATCGCTAACTCTCCATCCCTCTTTTTAGATACCATGAATGGTTGTCTGTACGATCTTGAAGAGATTATTTCTTACAAGGAAATTCGCATATAAGGCTGCTTCAAAGGCCAGGAGTTTACTGACGTCTAATGCAATGCGGTGATGCGTCGATTTGATGATTACATCGGTCGATTGCTTTCTCGCCGTTCTTCCCTTTTGAAAATTTTCGTTAGGTCGATCTGGGAAGCTATACCAAGGCGCCTTGAGGTTATGCTGCTTCAAGCAATTGATGATACTGAAGACTATGTGCATTCTGTGTATATGATGAGGTTGATATCGAAGAACCGGCGAGACAATCTTGTCGCCATCTTGCACCGTGTCTTTCAATAAAAGGCGATAGTATCAGCATACAAGAAGGTGAAGGACATTAGTGGTGACCTTGACCCTTACAACCGAGAGAAGATGCACAAAAAGATGGTCGATGAAGCTAAAGGCGCATTGCTCAAACTTGCTTTTGAGTTTGAGAATCCGTGTTCGGAGATTAGCTTCTTCTTTCCGTTATAGACCTCAGATGATGTAGTAGTATTTTTCCCTTTTTAGTCTTTCTTATCATCACTGTGTAATCTTTTCTGAAGTATGAATGATAAGCCATTTTTTCCTTTCATATCTGCACTTTCTTTTTCTTGATTGCCTTGATTCGGCGCGAAGTAGTTTATGTACTCATTTCGGAGTCTCTAGTTTACGTATTCATTTTGTAGTTTATTCACTCATTTCGGAGTCTCTAGTTTACGTACTTATTTCATAGTTTATTCACTCATTTCGGAGTCTCTAGTTTATGTACTCATTTCGGACTTTGTAGTTTATTCACTCGTTTCGGAGTCTCTAGTTTATGTACTCATCTCGGAGTTTGTAGTTTATATACTCATTTCGGAGCTTGTAGTTTATTCACTCATTTTAGAGTATCTTTAGTTTATCTCCCTTGGGCTTACAGGAAAACCTGTCCTAACGTTGTATGTAGATAACCCCCGTTCTTTTTACGATAGAGGTCCGTTAAGTTTGTGGTACTAGGGTTTTAGTCCATGGTACCATCGCGTTGGCTGATGTATTACTTGATATGCAATCTTTAAGCTGCTGTTCGAGTAGCCCCGCGACTGTCGTGTCTCTGATCCCTTTGAGGGCTGGACAAGTCGTCTTCAAGTAATCTCCTTAGGTCATATTACCATCGAAAAAGCAAGCGTTAGAAATTTTCCTTGACGCTTTTTAATTGAGGTTGGGCTCAATTTGGTGCCCTGATGAGCTATAACTGTACTCTTCTGGGGTGGGACGATCTCCAATGGTCTTTAGGCTTTTTATGAGTTGCCGTCAAGGCCCGAAGCTAGGAATTTGCCATCACTTTGTTTTTTTCTGCTTTGACGATGTCACGCCAATTCTTTGCTGAAGTAGGATAGACATCTGTAGGACCTTTGTGCTGTTTGTATTGCATTTGAAGTCTGGAACTAGGAATATGCCATCGCTCCAATTTCATTTGATTGCTGCATCCATATTCTGCTGCAATGAGGGGAACGCCGGGTTAGTCTCTAGGTTGTATATGTACCGTCAAGACTTAGAGCTAGGATTTTGCCGTTACTCTATTTTTTATTGATTTGGCCCTTGGGTATTTGTTTTTTTTTTATGATGACGTTGCGTTTGCTGGAATGAGAAGCATGTCGAGTATCTCCAGGCTGTAATATTGCCATCGAGATCTTGAGCTATGAATATTCCATTGCTTCATTTTTATTTGACCCTTGGGTCTTTATAGACGTCACATCTGCACCTTGCTGGAATAAGAAGGATGTCAAGTTAGAGCTAGGATTTTGCTATTACTCCGTTTTGATTTTTCTCATTAGAGCTTTGTTGATGTCACGTCTGCACCCTGTTGGAATGAGAAGAATGTCAAGCTGATCTTTAGGCGGTGGATGTTGCCGTTGAGATCTGGCTCTCCCTTTTGACAAAACCTGGTGGGAAAATATGGTTCCTTTTCTTTCATTTATGCCTATGGATTGTATACAAGGGTCGGTGTGGACCTACGTGCAGGATAGAAAAGTTTCATTTTTTTTCCGCGATGATCGATCTTTTCAGCTTTTATGTCACGAAAGTCGCGATTGGCCAATCATTTCGGCTATTTATCGTGGTGTCCAGTCATTTCGGCTGTTTTTGTTTTTACTCGTTGCTTTTTATTGCGAGTTGCCCTATCGTTTCGTCTTTTTTAAGGGATTTGAAATATGATACCAATCCTGTCATCAGCATCACTACCACTGGAATATTGCCAGGAGCGAAACATCATTTTTCTTAAGAGGACTTTGGGTTTGACACCTATTTAGGCATCAGCATCGCTACAACTGGAATGTTTCCAGGAGAGAATTATCATTTGCCTTTGTTGGTTTGAACAAAGATGGCTTAGGAAATAGGATTAGGATCCCTTCGATTAAGGCCTTTTGTCTTTATAGGCCGTAAGGGTCTCATAAAGGTAATTCTTTCTACAAGTCATGACGATCTCGTAGGTGTGTTTTCTCCTTAGGAATCATGGGGATTCCTAAGAGATATTTTCTCTTTTAAGTCATTAGGATATTCCAAGATTGTTTTCTCCTTATAAGTCGAGAGGACTTACAAGTATCGTTCACTATATGTAGAAATTTCTTGTCGTTGGTGGTACTTGGTGGGGGACATATTTATTTATGCCCGTGGATTGTATACAAGGGTCAATATAAGACCACATGTAGGGCAATATTAGGGGAATATGACAGCTTAAGAATAGGTTCAGATCCCTGTAGCTTAAGGCTTTTGAATCTTATGAGCCGTGAGGGTCTCATAAGGGGAATTCACCTTACGAGTCGTGAGGATCTCACAAGTGTAGTTTCTTCTTTGGAATCGTAGGGATTCCTAAGTGTGTTGATCCTTTGTGAGTCGTAATGATATCACGCAGGTTTTTTTACGAGATTGCACCCTTCTGGGTTTTCACAAGCTCGCCAGTAGCCCTGCTGTTTTTACTCACGGCGCCCTTTCGGGTTTTCATCCGTGTCCATTTCGCTTGTAGACATATCCTTTTTTTCTTTTCTTTTTTTTCGAATGGAGAAACACTCGAAAGTAACTTCTTCGCAGGTGACCCATCTATTTGCCGGTGGATGTGTAGCCATTGGGACTTGAGTTGCAACCTTCGCCGTTATGCCTTCGATTGCAATATAGATCTCAAGGAAGCATATCACCGTATTTGGGGGCGATGTGCTAGTTTAGGGACATCTCGGTCCGTTGTCGCTATGTTTGAGGTGAAGTTCTAGTTTAAAGACATCTCGGTCCGTTGTTAGTTTAGGGACATCTCGGTCTATTATTAGTTTAGGGACATCTCGGTCTGATATCTCTTTAGGGACATCTTGGTCAGATATCGCCATGTTTGAAGTAGATAGTAAGTTTAAGGACTTCTCGTTTCGTTGTCACCGTTTTTGAGGCGACGGAGCTTTTTTTATAGTACTCACAGAGTTCTGACTCAGGAAGATAGCGAGCGGACACGAGCATCGTCATCTATCATTGACCTAAGTCGTGACTCGTTAAATGCAGTATTTTTTGAGAAATTGTCCGTTTATTGGACGGAAGGGTCTTTCGCCATGCATATCCATGAGCAAGTAGGCTCCACCTTGATAGACTTTATCTATGATGTACGAGTCTTCATAGTTCGGCTCGAACTTCTCTCGTTTTGTACGATTGGGGATCATGGGTCTTTTAACGACTAGCATAAGTTCGCCTTGGCGGAATGTTCTCGGCTTATTCAATTTTTCATATTACCGCGTCATCCTTACCTTATAAGCCTTCAGATTTCAATGTTCTATAAGACTAGTTTCGTCAAGGGCATCGAGCTTCTCAAGCCGAAGATGAGCATTTACTTCATCTGTCAGCTCGTATTGAACCGCTACTCGTAGAGAGGAGAGTTCTATTTCCAGGGGAAGCACTGCTTCCGTGCCGAATACCAACCCGTATGGCGTTGTATTCGTGGCCGTTTTGAACGTTGTTCGGTACGCCCAGAGAGCTTCATGCAGCTTTTCGTGCCGAACTTTTGTGTTTCTGGAAACTATTTTCTTTACAATCTTTATCAAGTTCTTGTTGAAAGCTTCGACTAGACCATTGGCTCGAGGGTTATAGGCTGAAGGGTATCTCCAATCTATTTTATGTTATTCTGCGAAACGGTTGATTTTATCACTTCTATAAGCTGGCCCATTATTCGAGATAATTCGTCGCGGAGTGCCAAACCGGTAGATAACATTTGTTCTGAAGAAATAGAGGGTATTCACTGTCTTCACCTCCCTTAGTGGTACTGCTTATGCCCACTTGGAGAAGTATTCGGTCGTCGCCAGTATGAACCAATGTCCTTTGGACGATGCCGGTGCAATGGGGATAATTATATTGGTTCCCCACATTTTGTACGGCCAGCTAACTACTGTTGGGTGTAAAGGATTTGGATGTTGGTGGATGAAGTCCCCATGAATTTGGCACGAGTGACACTGCTTCGCAAATTCGAGGAAGTCCTGAATCATTGTAGGCCAATAGTAACACATTCTTTTTATCTTCAGTTTCATCTTTAGCCCAGCTTGATGAGAACCGCGGATTCGGTCATGAGTTTCTTGGACGACTCTCTTCGCTTCTTCTGGTCCCAGGCATCTTAGCCACAGACAGTTGAACGATCTCTTATATAGAGTATCATTGACGAAGGCGAAAGACAAAACACGTTTCATGGGCTGATGTCTAAATGACGCATTTTTGGGTGTTTGTTGGGATTTGAAGTAGTCTATGAAGACTTCCCTTCAACCCTTTACCTTTTCTTCTTCCTCTATTTGGAGGGCTACTTGTTCGGTAGCTTCTGTTCTTTCGAGATGGATCTGTTAAGCCTTCCGAAGATATATCTATTGGCGCAAGAACCCTTCGGCTTTGCACAATGATCTTTACATCATTGAGGTCTTCATCTGTCAGTTCCTTAGCTAATTTGGCCAATGCGTCTGCCTTACTATTTTCTGCACGCGGTATACTCTATAGGATGTAGGAGGAGATTTTTGTTAGTAGTTGCTGCACTCTTTCGCCATACTTTATCAGCTCTGGCTTGCATGTCTGATAGTCGCCACTTACCTAGCTAACGATCAATTGGGAGTTTCCATATATGAGAAGGTCTTTGATTCCCATGTCGACATCGATCTCGAGACCTGCTATCAAAGCTTCATATTCGATATTAGTCCTTGGCTCCATTAAGGAGACGGTGTAACGCACTATCCCTCCTTGCGGAGTCACGAAGATAAGGCCTATCCCGGATTTTATTATGGGGGTGTTTTGCTTTCGTTGCTTTCTGGAAGATGCTCCATTGAAGTAGAGTTCATATTTGGAATCATTTTCTTCTTTCTCTACTTCGATTGTGTCAAACGCATGTTTTTCTGGAAATTTGTAATTTAACGGGGAGTCGGCTGGTATCGGATTCTCCGTAAGAAAGTCAACTCTGGCCTGACCTTTTACTACTTTAAGGGGTCAATATGTCACTGAGAACTCTATTAGGAGGAGGGCCTATTTGGCAAGCCTTCCTGTTATTATGGCCCTTGACATCAGATATTTGAGAGGATCCACTTTTGAAATGAGATGGATCTCATGTGCCAAGGTGTAATGTCTGAGCTTCGTTATCACGAAGATCAGTGCAAGGCAATGCTTTTCGATAGGGGAGTAGTTGTTTTCTGCCACCAGGAGAACTCGACTCAAATAGTACAGAGTCTCTCCTTTCCCTGATCGTTCTCTTATACCCATAGCACGCCTAGAGAACTCTCAAGGGCTGTTGATTATAGGATACGGGGTTTTCCCTTAACCGGAATGGTCAATACCGGTGAATTTTGCAGGTATTGCTTGATTTTGTCTAGTGCATTTTGGAACTTTTGATCCCAGACGAACGGGGTCCCCTTTTCATCAAATGGCTGTAGGGAAGGAATTTTCCGGAGAGGTTGGTTATGAACCGCTTGATATATGTGAGCTTTCCTTGAAGAGATCGCAACTATTTGAGAGTTCTTGGTGTAGGCATTTTCATAATCACTTTGTTATTTGAGGGATCGATTTTGATACCCCTGTGCCGTATGATAAATCCTAAGAGTTTGCGTAAGGAGACTCCAATCGCGCACTTTAGAGGATTCATCTTCAGATTATACTTCCGAAGACGTCAGAACACTATTTTTAGATATTTCCAATGTTCCTCGTGAGATTTGCTCTTTACCACAAGGTTGGCAATGTAGCATTCGACGATCTAGGGTATGAGATCATCGAAGAACTTTGTCATGGCCCTTTGGTAGGTAGCACCAGTGTTCTTTAAACCGAAGGGCATCACCTTATAGCAGAATATGCCCAGCGGAGTCCAGAAAGAGGTATGCTTTTGGACATCAGGATGCATTTTTATTTGATTGTATCGTGAAGATCCATCCATGAAGGAGAAGACCTCATGGGTACACATATTATCAATTATCAGCTCAGTAACAGGTACTGGGAAGTCACCTTTCGGGCAAGCTTTGTTGAGCTCCTAAAAGTTCATGTAGATGCACACCGTTCTATTTTTCATCATCACTGGAATGGTATTAGCGATCCAGTCGGGATATTGATCTTCTTGGATGAAACCGGAGTCGATTAGTTTCTTGACTTCAGCGTTGATACTCATCTCAAGTTCCAGCCGCATTCTTCTTGGCGCTTGTTTGACTGGCTTTATGTCCGGCGATATGTACCACTACTTTTGGATCTAAACCTGGTATCTCGGAATAATTCCATATGATGCAATCTTTATATTGCATGAGCACGTCCTTTAACGTGGCTACCTGTTTTTCAGATAGCAGCTCACTGACGAATGTCGGCCTCAGATCATTTTATGTTCTTAAGTTAATTTTACTTAGGTTGTCCGCCGTGGTGTGTATCGCATCTTCCAGCTCTTTTGGTGCTGGTAGAAACTCGGAGATTGCCTCGTCTTCATCTTCATTTGCGAAGCACATATGGAAGTCATCCATATTCTCGTTCCCTCTCTCTTTTGAGAGTCTTATCATATGGAAAGTACGAGTTCGCTTCCAATCTGATGTTGAGCTAGTCATATCCTCACGGTATAGGTCCTTTGTGGATCATGCTTTTGCGGCGGGGTTACCTTCTATCTGTCAGATAAAGCGAACTTGCCTTGTTGATACTGGTCTTCTACCCAGTCTTTGAAGATGAAGCAGTCTTCGAGAGGATGACCTATTACTCAGTGATAGGAGCAACAATCCAGATGATGGACCTCGTTTATTTCGGGGTGCCGAGTCTCCAGAAGTGTCATCATTTGGTGCTTCATAACAAGGTTGAATATTTTCCTCATCTTGTCTTGAGGGAAAGTGTATTCCGGACCCATTTTCTTTATAAAGGACGGGTTCCAATCGACCTTTTCTAGATTGCACGGCTTCTTAGATCCACTTTGTTATTTTCGAACGTTGTTTGCATTCTTTGCCTTGTTTTTGCCCCTATTTCAGGATTTTCCCCTTTCGCGAGGACATACAGCGGGTCGGAGATGAAGAGCATTATAGGCTTCCTTGTCCGCATATTGCTAATTGAGGCACTGCGTTCTGGCCTTTTCATAAATGGCCATTTCGCAGTAGTGATTGTCTCGGCTCTTTTGGTAAGCTTCTTTTATTAACTTGTCTATTTGTTCTTTGAGTGACGGACTTAACATTCTTAGAGTTGGATTTCGCTCTGTTTCAACTTCACGGCTATTTGGAAGAGCGTTTTCCCCTTCACTGGAGTTTTTTATGACATGGCAACTGTGGAACCGCTCCCATTTCTTGGACTGAGCGAATCCGAGCCTGGTTGTCTCCATTTTCCTATTGGGCATCTTTCGCTGAGTCCAGGAAATATCCCAAATCCTTTTGTAGAATTGGGATTGTCGAATAGTTTGTTCGAGGGGTACACCTTGGCATCTTAACAGTCTTTTCAATCCCTCCGTGTAATATCTTGGCAGACGGATTGGTTGGAACCTGTCGAGTGCAAAATCGGCACCATGCCAGACTTCTTTTTCAACTTTATTTTCCATAGATTGGTAAAAGAGGATCGCTTTTTCACATCTTCGTCTAGAAGGTACGTAAAAAGTTTGCGGTTCTTGTACGCTGTATGTATGGAGCGCATCAAGTTCCATGTAATATCGAGATGGATCTATTGTAATTTATAGACTCTGATCTGTTCCGGCAAAGGTTTGCACTGACGGGCGGATGGAGAACACTATGCTGGCCTTGTCCTCTGAGTCACGACCAAAGACCAAAATAGGAGTAGATGATCCGGGCATATTGTTTTCTTTCTGGGATTTCCCTGAGTAGACTATTTCTTCATCTTCCTCGGTATCTCTCTCAAAGATTGGGATAGTGGCGATATATTTCTATTTATCCTCCGGCTTATGACACCTTTCCGTATCCTCGAAGTCTGGTAGGAAGTACTTTGCGTCTTCATATTTTCGGACCTCGTTTATAGAAAATGGATTTACCTTCCCTATGACGGTGTATTTCAAGTCGTCTTTGAAATACTTCATACACTGATGTTGTGGACATTGTATTCATGTAACCAATGCCTGCCGAGCAAAGCGTTCGTCAATGGCATGAAATTTGATGTCAGTGGCGAGCAGCCTGAAGCATAACGTCAGTATTACAGACTCGAGCGTCTATGACGACTGTGAGTTGAACCCGAAGATGGTAATTTTATCTCGAGCTCGGTGCTGAATGTTCATGCAAATTTCCTTCAGCACTCTCACGTTAAAAAGTTTGACGGAGGATCCGTTGTCAACAAGGATTATCCCTATCTTGATGTCATGACAATACCCAGTGACGTATAACGGGAGATTATGTTCGCATATACCGAGGAGGAGATCTTCATCACTGAATGTAATGCCAGTCGTGTGTACCTCTGCCAGCTCATCTTTCATCTTTTCTTCCACGAAGAAAGCTTGGAACTGATCAGGCTCTTGTAATGCCTTGATCAGAGAATCTCATGGCTCTTTGGACAGGAGGAGAGCATCCAATATGCTCAGTTGTGAGGGTATTTTCCTCAGATGTGTGAGGACATTGTAATCCACCTTATTTTTCATAAACAGGTCCTTTGCGGTGAACTCTTTGACAACTCCATCGTCGAGGGTAATTTCCTCAGAGATTTTTTCTTTCCCTTTGTCTATTTTGCTTGAACCTTTGTTTATAAGTCTGAGGTTCTTCTCACGCAACGTGCAGTTACGCAGCTGAATATTCTCGCAGTTCTTCTCCTCCTCTTCTTTTTTTAAGGAGGGTCTTTGGAAAGAGGGCTGAGGGGTATTTCATCCTCAGAATCACTCCCGAAGGTAAGAACTTGGGGTTTTTCCCCTTTCGAACTGGTACCAACCATATGACAGTTGCCAGTCATTTCTTCATGCGCGTTTGACGCACTATTTTGCCATCGACGAGTACGAGCTTCATGCTTCTTCTTCTTAAAGTGTTTTTGATGGGCAACGTATCCTTGCCACCACTTCTTGAAAGCACTGCATTCCTCGGTAGGGTAGGTAACCCTCCGATGATATAGACAGTAGTTTGGATGTGAATCCTCTCCGTCGAGGCATATGATCCCGGGAGTGTTTCCTACGAGAGGTGGTAGCTTCATTCCCATTGAAAGGGCATTGGAGAACCGCTTCCCTATTTTATCCTGCTCTTATTTGTCGTAGGTATGCTTTGGTTTGGTTGGAGTACTTTACGAATCATCCTCGCTGCAGCTTCTTCATCCTGACGCTAACGCTTGTCCTTTTGTATATGACTGTTTCGCGTTCTCGGTCAACTTTTCTTTTTTGAAAGGCTTCGTTTAACAGCTTATCGATCAGGACTTCTGGCAGTTCCGGAAATTTTAGTGCCGATTCTGCAACCAGTTCCTCCGTGTTGTTTTCTGACACTGAGAGAGTTTCTTCATCATTTAACAATGAATGGGAGACCATGTGGCAACTTGCTATACGATCCCCGGTATCTCCTGATGAGTCTTTTCCTCATCGTTTTCACTATCTTCGTTCTCAAAAATATACTTGAAGAACTCTTCGAGCGCGGCCGGTGTCCACGCCTTCTAGTTGTACTCCTCCAGCTCATCAATGTATTTTTGCATGTTTGTGCGCTTGTCGTTATACTCGGCAGGCTACACAAGCTTCTTGGTCTTCTTCTTTTTCTTTGAAGATTTCGAGGACTTGATTTGGGGGTTTTCCCCCTCATCAACAATTTTCGATGCGGTATGTGGTTTCAGCATCCTTTCAATAATTTCAGGTTCAAGTGGGCTTTTCCACCTGACTGCTGGACTTTCCTATAGATCCTTCAGCATTCTTTCGGTTTTTGTCACGCCCCGCTTCCCAGAGTACGCAAGATTGGGCACGTGACATAGCCAACCATGCTACCTGTGGGTAGGAAGTATCCATCCACAGTCACATTACGGCTGTAGAGATATCAAGAACAAAATAAATAAACTATCTAACACATGTCCAAATCCATAATAACCAGAGTCAATGATAAATAAGTGCGGAAGCAAATGATCCAATACAATAATAGAAAGGTACGTCCCATAATGCGGGATCACACCTGGAAATAAAATGCAATAAATAAACTAACCACTAGAGAACTCACAAATCAGCCTGCTGGCTGAAGTACTCCTGCTCGGTCGGCGACAGTGGTAAAGAATCTGGGCCATGCAAAACCTAGACGTCAGCACGTCATGTCAACCAATAATATAATATGAACATGGTAATAAGCAATGCAGAAAATAAACATGAATAAAGCAGTAATATGAACAAGCAATGCAGGGTTGTGTACAGTGGGTACTAAACTGTTCTATCAGGTTTTCTATTCTAAAGTCTTTGAAATCAATTGATGACTCATCGATGTAACTCAATAGTATCCCGTGCGTGCCCGGGACCATGGTCAAGATTCTCGGGGCTGAATCCGAGACGTGCCGCTAGGCAGTAACAAGTAGCAGGATGGATGAGTGATGTCAGCATCATCACTCTGGGGCTGGCCTAGCCCGTAAGACTGATCAGAATAAGTATCGAACTGTTGAGTTACAAGTCGGTTTCACCTTTGATTTCCCCATACCCCCAAGTTATGTATGTCGAGTCAGGTATTCAGTAAACAAGGACTAATGCCAACACAGGATCAGGTAAAAGCAGGTTTGTCTGGATAGACAACAGGAATGGTCCATGAGGACCCCAAGTCAGGTTTGTTGGCATTAGGCATGAGATCAGGTAACAGGTCAGGTCATGGTACAACAGGTTGAGTCGATAGTAAAGGGTACCATGTCCGGTGCATCGGTATATGTAATGTCATATGTAGCAAGGTCAGGTTAATATACAACACAATCGAGGGTGTGCTCACAACAGGTATACAATCGAATAAGGAATAACAGCAGGAAAAAAGTAAACAACGGTAACAGTTCATTTAATCACAAAGGTGCATTGATATAGTGCAGTTGTATTATCATATTAACAGGTTCGAGCACTCTTGGGGTGCAATAATCATAAGGTGGTGCAATAACAATGACAGAATGTAATAGAGCTACATGTGTACGGCTATCGTCCTTTAAACAGTAAAATGATTAACTGGTAATATCGTTATTAGGGTTAAAGTGGCAACATGCGGTTTAGGTTAACTGTATCATGATATAAGTCATATTTCGTCCAAATGAGAAAAGTAACTACACTTAGTTAATCTTTGCAAGTTTAATGAGTCAAGCACACTTAATTTGTATAACATAGCATGTAGCAAGTAATACTTGCCTCGACGGATCAAGAACGGGAATACGGAACGACCCACGTCGGCGGAAAACGTCGCAATGCGCGCATGGCATACAGAAGAGTCCAAACAACGCACGATGGAAACATATGGGTCAAGGGTCCTTGCTGGGTCGTCGGGAAACATCGACGTCGAGCCCGGCTCCGGCGAACTATGAAATACAAAAATCAAGAACTAAAGAAAAGAAAAGAAAGAAGAAGAAGAAAGGGGAATGATGCTTACTGTTGTGGTGTTCTGTGGCAGAGGCGAGGCGAGGGATGATGACGGGGTCGACGGAACTCCGGCAAGGGGAGGTTGGATGCTAGGGTTTCGGTTAGGGTTTGGGCTTGTGTTAGGCTCGGGTGTAATGGGGTGCAGGGATATAGGGTTGAGTCGGGAAAGGAGAGAGTGGAGAGAAAGAGGGAGTAGGTGAGGTGATGAAGGCACGTCGGCGAGGTCGGAGCTCCGGCGAAGAGAGTGCAGGGGAAGGGTTCCATGGTCATAGGTATGGGTTCCTGAGGAGGGGTGATGCGTGCTCGGGTGTAGAGAGGAGGGAGGTGATGGAGGTGGTGTTGTTGAGGGTCGGGGTCGAGAACAAGGGCGGTGGCGAGGCGACGATGGACGAGGTGGTGGTGCCGGGTTAGGGTGCAGTGGTGTTCGGGTAAGGGAGGAGATGGCGAGGGGAGGGAAGCTCTGTTGAGGTGAGGAGGAAGGAGAAAGGGCGATGGAGAATGGGCGTCGGCGTTGAGGCTGCGGCGGCTAGGGTTGCAGGCGTCATCGGGGAAAAATGGAGAGAGGTGATGCTGGGTTCTCGCGTGGGTCTCTCTGGAGGAAAGAGACGAGGGAAAAAATAAACATGGGGATAGAGAGAGAGAGATTAGGGGAAGAGAGAGAGAGATGGAGAAAGAGAGAGAGGGGATTAATAGGCGGGGCCCACGAGGGATTGAGCCTCATGATTGGCTGGCGGAAAATATTTTAGTAAAGATTTAAAGGATAAATTCGTTATACAGTAACAGTTTTGAGATTTGAATCTAATTATTATAGTTTTAGTATAGTTTTAGATTATTAAATTAAATTGGGATTTTGGCGCTAAATGAAACATTTCCAAATCGCGCCCGGGTTGCGCCCAAAAATTTAAAATTCAAATAATAGGATTTTAAGCGGGTTCCAAATTTTAAAATGAGATGTCTTATGATTAAAATGCATGCCCCCAAGTCGGACACTCGCACGCGCGCGTAGCCGTCCAGACTCGCCCGTTTCAGCGAACGGGATGAGAACTCGACGCGCGGACGCTACCACGCGACTAGGGGTGACGAGTAGGCCAATATGGATATTTTTAATTTCATTTTAGGTGTTAAAATTTGTTATTTGCAAAACTGACCTAGCCGGTTAAAATTTTGCAATACGTACCAAACAAGCAAGATAAATGAAATGAGCAATGCCAGACACTCAACCAGTAACAGAAATAGTAGTATTGGGCTCGGGTGTTACATCATACCCAACTACAAAAGAATTTCGTCCTCGAAATTCCAAGAATACAAGATGGATAATTACAGGAAAAGGTGAGAAAACTTCTGCCGGATCTCGTCTTCTCGCTCCCAAGTGGATTCTCCATGCGATCGATTACCTCAAGAAACTAGCACAAGGGGGATAACCTTGTTCTTAAGAACCTTTTCCCTCCGATCATTGATTTCAACCGGTCGCTCCTCAAACGTTAGGTCCTCCCGTACAGTTAACTTCGAATGATCCAAGACGTGGGTTTCATCTCGAACATACCTTCGCAGTTGAGATACATGAAACACATCGTGCACACCTGCCAAGGACTGTGGTAATGCCAAACGGTACGCTACCTCTCCAACACGCTCCAATATCTCGAAGGGTCCAACGAATCGAGGACCAAGCTTTCCCCGACTCCCAAAGCGAATCACCCCTCTAGTCGGTGATATCTTCAAGAATACCAAATCACCCACGGCGAACTCTAGAGGTCTTCTTAACGTGTCAGCCCAACTTTTCTGTCTGTCTTGAGCTGCCTTCATATGCTTCCTAATTGTATTCACCTTCTTGACTGTCTGTACTACCAAATCTGGTCCTAGTAACCTTCGTTCACCAACATCATCCCAACACACAGGTGAACGGCACTTACGACCAAACAACGCTTCAAACGAAGCCATCTGGATTGTTGCTTGAAAACTGTTGTTGTACGAAAACTCCACCAACTGTAGATGATCCTCCCACGAACCCTTGAAGTCCAACATGCATGCTCTCAACATATCTTCAAGAGTTTGGATCGTTCTCTCCGACTGCCCATGAGTTTGAGGATGATAAGCTGTGCTAAACATCAATCGAGTTCCCAAACTTTCTTGTAAACTCCTTCAGAAGTGTGACAAGAACCGAGTGTCCCGATCGGACACGATGCTCACCGGTACTCCATGCAATCTTACAATCTCCTGCATGTACCGCTCTGCCAAAGTCTCCATCGATTGACCAACCTGAAAAGGAATAAAGTGAGCTGCCTTGGTCAACCGATCGACAATCACCCATACTGCATTGTTGCCCTTTGGACTCCGCGGTAAAGCCATCACGAAATCCATGGTTATATGTTCCCACTTTCACTGAGGAATCGGAAGTGGTTGCAACAAACCAGCAACCCTTTGGTGTTCAGCCTTGACTTGCTGACATACCAATTACTTAGCCACGAAGCGAGCAATCTCCCGTTTCATGCCTTCCCACCAGAAATGCTGCCGAATATCTCGGTACATCCTTGTACCTCCCGGATGTACAGAGTAAGCTGAACTGTGTGCCTCCTTCATAAGCTCTTCACGCACATCTCCCTTTGGCACACACACACGGCTACCATACCTCAACGAACCATCTTCGTGGATCAGTAAATCTGTTCGCAGTCCGGCTTCAACCTGCTCTCGAAACCTTTGCAGTCTAGGATCCTGCGATTGTGCCGCTTTAATCTTCTCAACTAAGGACGACTGTACTTGCAACTGCATTAACTGTCCCGTAGAGTGTGGTAGCACAACCTCCAAGTCAAATCTTCGAAAATCCGCAATGATCTCCCTCTGTGTAGTCAATACCTGAATTGCTGGTAACCGACTAAGCGCATCCGGCACGACGTTAACTTTACCCGGATGGTACTTAAGATCAAGGTCGTAGTCGGCCCTCAGCTCCAACCATCTGCGTTGCCTCATGTTCAACTCCTTCTGAGTGAACACATACTTCAAACTCTTGTGATCTGTAAAACTTCGACTCTCTCGCCCAAAAGGTAGTGTCTCCAAATTTTTAAGGCGAAGATCACGGCCGCAAGCTCTAAGTCATGAGTCGGGTAATTCTTCTCATGGGTCTTCAGTTGTCTTGATGCGTAAGCTACGACCTTCCAATTCTGCATCAAAACACATCCCAATCCTTTTCCGGATGCGTCGCTGTGAATCACCAGTCCTCCGGAATTGTCTGGTACGGTCAGGATAGGGGCGGTTATCAACTTCTGCTTCAACGTCTCGAAGGCAAATGCACATCCATCCGTCCAAATAAAAGGTACTTCCTTGCGCGTAAGCTTGGTCAACGGTTCTGCCAAACGAGCGAAGTTCTCCACAAATCTCCTGTAGTATCCCGCTAAACCAAGGAAACTTCTTACCTCAGCCACATTCCTTGGAATAGGCCAATCTCGAACTGCTGCAATCTTTTCGGGATCGACGGCGATTCCATCGCCCGACACAACATGCCCCAGATACTTCACTTCTTCCAGCCAAAATTCGCATTTACTCATCTTCGCATACACTTTCTCCTGTCTCAATGTCTGCAGTGCGATCTTCAAATGCTCAGCATGCTCCTCCAAACTCTTCGAGTAAACCAGATTATCGTCAATGAATACCACAATAAACTGGTCCAAGAATGGTGAAAAGATTCTGTTCATCAAATCCATGAATATTGCCGGTGCATTCGTTACTCCGAAGGCATCACCAGCTACTCGAATTGTCCATATCGAGTTCGAAACGCCGTCTTGCAAATGTCTTCTGCTTTCACTCGGACCTGATGATATCCAGATCGCAAATCCAGTTTCAAGAATACTCTCGCGCCACTAAGCTGCTCAAAAAGTTCTCCAATGCGGGGGATCGAGTACTTGTTCTTAATAGTCACCCGGTTTATTTCTCGATAATCGATGCACATCCTTCTCGTGCCATCCTTCTTCTTTACTAGAAGAACTGGAGCTCCCCAAGGCGAGTTGCTGCTTCAAATCCAACCCTTCTCAAGCAATTCACCAACTTGCTTCTTAACTGCTTCCAATTCCACTGGTGCCATCGGATAATAAGCCTTAGATACTGGCGCTGCGCCAGGAATAAGGTCAATCGCGAACCCCACGTCTCGCTTCGGCGGTAAGCCCGATATATCTTCAACTACGTCCATGAATTCGCGAACCACCACCGGTTCTTCACAACCATCAACTTCCATAGCTGCAAGAACACTGTTTGTCGGCCTAGCCCTAAATTCGACTGGCCCGACAGATCTGCTTCCTTACCGCAACTGCTGTCTGCATCGCTGGCCGCGAAAGGTCCAGCGAGACTACTGAGTCTCGTCCATTCTTCTGCATGCACGTCCACGAGCGCTCCATTCTGCCTTAGTCCGATGAACTTCTCTTCCTTTTCCTCCCGTGCAGTCCGCGATAAGAATTTCTCCAGGAACTCTTAGAGAACTCCGCCCAACTGATCGGCTTGGGCAAGCGGGTCTCCCCCACAAGCCACCACTCTCGGGCGTAATCCACTAGCTGAATGTGCACCACATCAACTCCTTTGTCCTCTGGAATCTGTGCCGCAATCAGCAAATTCTCCGTGCCAACTAGCCACTGCTCGGCTGGCAACGGCTCCTTTAAACCAGTAAATGTAGACGGACCCAAAAGTCTGAAATCTGCTACGGTCCCTACTCGGTCAACTGGTCTAGTTCCAACATCGTTCCCAGACTGCCGAACAATCTGCAAACCTTCCTAAAACGAGTCCGCTTGCTGCTGGATCAGTTCGGTCTGTTTCTTTGATTTCCAGCATTCCTCTTATCACTCCAAGCATGGCAGCTTCGTTCACACGCCTCTGGTACGTCTTCAACTTCTTACCTGCCATCATCCTGAACTCAAAACACCCAACATTAGTATGATGATAGATTCTGAATATGGATCAAGGCTAGAACTCCAAGATACTTAAATAGAGTACCGCATTGTAGCTATGCCGCGGTATCATAGCCATAATTACTTAACTCCACTCAAGTCGCCCAAGTCCTAGGGATAACAAGAAATCAGGTTTTCGAGTCGACATGCAAAGTAAGTTTGCACGTCGTAAAAGATATAATCAGGAAGAATGTGATTCAAGAAGGGTAAAACGGTCAAGGTGGCAGGACATGTTTCCTAAACACGGTTATTCTGATTCGTGTATTGGGTACAATACCCAACTACAAAGAATCAACCCAACTAACCTAGGCTCTGATACCAAAAGAACCATGTCACGCCCCGCTTCCCAGAGTACGCAAGATTGGGCACGTGACATAGCCAACCATGCTACCTGTGGGTAGGAAGTATCCATCCATAGTCACATTACGGCTGTAGAGATATCAAGAACAAGATAAATAAACTATCTAACACATGTCCAAATCCATAATAACCAGAGTCAATGATAAATAAGTGCGGAAGCAAATGATCCAATACAATAATAGAAAGGTACGTCCCATAATGCGGGATCACACCTGGAAATAAAATGCAATAAATAAACTAACCACTACAGAACTCACAAATCAGCCTGCTGGCTGAAGTACTCCTGCTCGGTCGGCGACAGTGGTAAAGAATCTGGGCCATGCAAAACCCAGACGTCAGCGCGTCATGTCAACCAATAATATAATATGAACATGGTAATAAGCAATGCAGAAAATAAACATGAATAAAGCAGTAATATGAACAAGCAGTGCAGGGTTGTGTACAGTGGGTACTAAACTGTTCTATCAGGTTTTCTATTCTAAAGTCTTTGAAATCAATTGATGACTCATCGATGTAACTCAATAGTATCCCGTGCGTGCCCGGGACCACGGTCAAGATTCTCAGGGCTGAATCCGAGACGTGCCGCTAGGCAGTAACAAGTAGCAGGATGGATGAGTGATGTCAGCATCATCACTCCGGGGCTGGCCTAGCCCGTAAGACTGATCAGAACAAGTATCAAACTGTTGAGTTACAAGTCGGTTTCACCTTTGATTTCCCCATACCCCAAGTTATGTATGTCGAGTCAGGTATTCAGTAAACAAGGACTAATGCCAACACAGGATCAGGTAAAAGCAGGTTTGTCTGGATAGACAACAGGAATGGTCCATGAGGACCCCAAGTCAGGTTTGTTGGCATTAGGCATGAGATCAGGTAACAGGTCAGGTCATGGTACAACAGGTTGAGTCGATAGTAAAGGGTACCATGTCCGGTGCATCGGTATATGTAATGTCATATGTAGCAAGGTCAGGTTAATATATAACGCAATCGAGGGTGTGCTCACAACAGGTATACAATCGAATAAGGAATAACAGCAGGAAAAAAGTAAACAACGGTAACAGTTCATTTAATCACAAAGGTGCATTGATATAGTGCAGTTGTATTATATAACAGGTTCGAGCACTCTTGGGGTGCAATAATCATAAGGTGGTGCAATAACAATGACAGAATGTAATAGAGCTACATGTGTACGGCTATCGTCCTTTAAACAGTAAAATGATTAACTGGTAATATCGTTATTAGGGTTAAAGTGGCAACATGCGGTTTAGGTTAACTGTATCATGATATAAGTCATATTTCGTCCAAATGAGAAAAGTAATTACACTTAGTTAATCTTTGCAAGTTTAATGAGTCAAGCACACTTAATTTGTATAACATAGCATGTAGCAAGTAATACTTGCCTCGACGGATCAAGAACGGGAATACGGAACGACCCACGTCGGTGGAAAACGTGCGATGCGCGCACGGCACACGGAAGAGTCCAAACAACGCACGATGGAAACATATGGGTCAAGGGTCCCTACTGGGTCGTCGGGAAACATCGACGTCGAGCCCGGCTCCGGCGAACTATGAAATACAAAAATCAAGAACTAAAGAAAAGAAAAGAAAGAAGAAGAAGAAAGGGGAATGATGCTTACTGTTGTGGTGTTCTGTGGCAGAGGCGAGGCGAGGGATGACGACGGGGTCGACGGAACTCCGGCAAGGGGAGGTTGGATGCTAGGGTTTCGGTTAGGGTTTGGGCTTGGGTTAGGCTCGGGTGTAATGGGGTGCAGGGATATAGGGTTGAGTCGGGAAAGGAGAGAGTGGAGAGGAAGAGGGAGTAGGTCGAGGTGATGAAGGCACGTCAGCGAGGTCGGAGCTCCGGCGAAGAGAGTGCAGGGGAAGGGTTCCGTGGTCATAGGTATGGGTTCCTGAGGAGGGGTGATGCGTGCTCGGGTGTAGAGAGGAGGGAGGTGATGGAGGTGGTGTTGTTGAGGGTCGAGGTCGAGAACAAGGGCGGCGGCGAGGCGACGATGGACGAGGTGGTGGTGCCGGGTTAGGGTGCAGTAGTGTTTGGGTAAGGGAGGAGATGGCGAGGGGAGGGAAGCTCTGTTGAGGTGAGGAGGAAGGAGAAAGGGCGATGGAGAATGGGCGTCGGCGTTGAGGCTGCGGCGGCTAGGGTTGCAGGCGTCATCGGGGAAAAATGGAGAGAGGTGATGCTGGGTTCTCGCGTGGGTCTCTCTGGAGGAAAGAGACGAGGGAAAAAATAAACATGGGGATAGAGAGAGAGAGAGAGATTAGGGGAAGAGAGAGAGAGATAGAGAAAGAGAGAGAGGGGATTAATAGGCGGGGCCCACGAGGGATTGAGCCTCGTGATTGGCTGGCGGAAAATATTTTAGTAAAGATTTAAAGGATAAATTCGTTATACAGTAACAGTTTTGAGATTTGAATCTAATTATTATAGTTTTAGTATAGTTTTAGATTATTAAATTAAATTGGGATTTTGGCGCTAAATGAAACATTTCCAAATCGCGCCCGGGTTACGCCCAAAAATTTGAAATTCAAATAATAGGATTTTAAGCGGGTTCCAAATTTTAAAATGAGATGTCTTATGATTAAAATGCATGCCCCCAAGTCGGACACTCGCACGCGCGCGTAGCCGTCCAGACTCGCCCTGATGAATTTTTGCTCCATGGCCTTCTGTACTCCTCTGGATCTCGATGAATGTCTCTATCTCTCTGTTTCCTCAAGTCTGTTACTCCAGATCTCCTTGTAAAATTCACACACAATTCTTAAACATACAATTTGCAGTTTTGTTTTAATTATGATATAGATCGAATAAGAAATCAACACGAATAGTAAGAAAAATAAATTACGCATGTATCACCGACAGCGACGCCATTTGATTGATTTTTTTAGTGTAGATTAACCGCAATCAGAACGGTGTCGCGCGTAGCTAGACCGAGGTGAGTATGGGTCGTCCTCAGGGAAACGTTGAATATTTTAATCTTACTTTAGACGTGTTGAAAAAGAGGAAGAATAGAGGAATAAAGAATAGTAGAAATAGTTCTAGATCTATGTTAAACACGGATGCAAAATATAGATCTAGATTAACTACGGATGTAAGTTTAATATTAAAAGGGAGCTTGTATGGTTCATTGGGATTTAGTAGTTACGGACGATTAATTAAAAATTACACTTTTTATCCTTTAATATATTTAAAACTAGAACGACAGTGATGCATGTAGATTAGAGTTTCTGGAGGGAAAAAGAGTTCTCACTCTTAACCCTTATCTCGACATGGAACCCCGTTCATATCTAGCCTTTACCAAAACAATAGTTAATCTAATCTCTAATCGTGGTCGCGATTATCAATGAGTTGATAGCGCGCCCAATTGGGATATTAACTATTCTTTTGATAAAGTTTATAAATTTTATAGGACTTAAAAAGAGTTTAATGATCTTCATCATCCATTAACTTACCCTAATCCTATGAACCCTAAAAAGCGAAAAATTAATTGCGCATATTGGGAGAAGAAGAGATAGAAATCATGAAGAAAATAAAATCCAATAAAATAAAACTACCATTATTAATCAACAAAATCAAGTACACTTTGTTTCGTTAGAAAATAATTAGAAAACCCTAGTTTGCTTCTCGATCTCTTCTAAGGAGGTAGATGAACTGTTGATGATCAACCAGGATTCTTGAGCCGTCGTGGACTTCGTGATCGCACCGGTTTGATGATTTTTCCAAGAGCCTCTCGGTCCTTATTTATAGTCACAGAGCCAGAACCCTAGTTTCCTAATATAGAAACAAGTTGTTAGGATCCTAACCACCAAAATCCCTTATCTTAACTCCTCAAATCCGCGGCGGAACCGCGGCCATTGGATAGTTTTGGCTGCGGGTCCGCCCCCTTTTGGTGAGATCATGGCCTCTAATTTTTTATAGCTTCATATCTATAATACTTGGTAATCTTTTGAGTATCTAGAGTTTGAAAATCATTTCTACATTTCTGCCAGAATTAGTTTTTTCAATTTACTTGAATATCTTCGGCAGATTTGATCTTACCAACTCGGATTTCCTTAATTTTAGTCATGATATAATTCCTGCACAATTATCTCAATAAATGATATTAGTAGAATTTATTTTTATTAAGATATTATCTTTAACCATTTACCATGATATTTTAGTTTTAAGAATTGGTCAAAGGTATTTAATAAGGTAAGCATATTTAAATTGGTCAAATGTTACATGGATATTATATACTTACATTTTCCTACATAATGTTAATTACAATATATAAACATAAGAAAATATTATTTTTGCAGATAAACCTTCATACGTGTCATATTTATAATAAACACTTTTTATTATATAAAAATAGTAGGAAAAATATCATATTAAATGAGCATTTTTATCAACTGAACATGAGCCGGCAAGTACAGGTCGATCCACAGGGAATTGGAGATTGGGTAGTGTCGCTTAAGGTTCGAGAAACAAAAGAATTGGTTTTGTTGTCACTAAAAATAAATATGAAAATAAAGTAAACAAGTTTAGAAGAAAGTGGCCGTGGTTTTGGCTCGGATGGTTGAATCGTGGCGATAGCTTTGACGCTCCCTTGATCATGAGTTGTCCGTCCTTGTGTCGATCCCGACGTGAAGCATGACTTATTAAGGCGGTTGTGAAGCACAAGTCATCAAGTTGCCGATATCTGACACAAAACACGAAACGAGTCCGTTTTGTTCACTTTTCATTTGTATGTCCAAGCTTGAGGTATCAATGCTAAGCACAAGGGTTAGCATGCATACCACGACATTAAAAACACAAATTAGCGAGTGAGAGCAAATAGTTTTAGTGTTAACTTTGCTAATTGTTTGTGATAGTATAGGGTATATGAAACTAAGAGGTTTATCAAGCCACTTAATCACAAAATACCATATCTAAACTTAGCAAACTTAACACCAAATTGATTTTAACTTAAATATTGTGAAATGGGGGAAGGGTGTGAATATGGTATATGAAGAGGTTACCAAGTAACCATGGTTTCAATATACCATATCACATCAATACATAAAGCAATCTTTAAGTTAGAATCACAAATATAAGCACATTAAACATGAACAAGAAGAGCAGGAAGGCTAAGCCATTCATATCACATCCTCACCATTGCCAAAACCAAAGATTAGTTACACATAATAACAAAAGAAATAAAAACAAAAAAGAAATAAAGAAACAAAGAAAAAGTAATATATTAACACTTGGATAAGTTGAGGTATAAGATATCGGTTACTTGTTCAACCTCCATAATGAAGCTCTCAAAAGAAAGTTTCAAGAGGGAAGAAGAAGAAGGAACCAAGCCAGGCTCACACAATTCTCAATCTAAACCAAAAACTAAGGAAATGAAATGGGTATATAAATGTCCCCTCTCTCTAAATCTGTTCTGGTATTTATAGGCTCAACACCAGAAAAAACAAAATATAAAAACATGATGATGTGACCATAAAAAATAGGCAGAAGAAAAATGGGGACAAGGGGGCCGGCCAGGCCGGTTTTTTGTGGAGTCTCACCAGTCAAAGTCAGAGCATTAGGGCTCATATTTGTGTGGTGGCCATGTGTGCTCTCCACTATCTCCCTGGTGTTGTTTGATTTCTCTTTAAAAGCCTGGTTTGCATTCAGAAGATTTGGAGGGAAACTAAACTTTACATCACATCACAGTTTTATGCATTTCCTCTCATGTGCCCACCACTTGCTCAATTCATTATTTGTATATGCCCACTTGTGCCATTGGCAGCCCCACCTTGGTCCATATTACTAAAAGCTTGTGCACACATTTATTGTGTTGGACCAAAATTTTGTACATAAGTTTATTTGCAAAAGTGCTTTTTGAATCACAATCTGTTTTCTGTGCTGATTACAGTGCCGGCTCCCAAACGTTATATCCGTGATTTTGAGTGTGTTTCTAGTATTTTGTCATGGATACCTATAATCTGTATTTACTGATCAGACACTGGTTAATAATACCGATATATAACAAAATTGATAACGAATGAATGGTATTAAAATGCAGTTTTCTGTGATGAACAAATACCCTCAAACTTATCTTTTGCTTGTCCCGAACAAAACAAATCCTAACCTTACTTTCATAGGGAACACGATTGCACTAAGCACATGCAACAAGCCGTTAAACCTCTAGGTGTCCCTAGTAGGAGGAGTGTTGTCTTCTAAGGGTTTTCAGCGGATTACACCCAGAAAATCCTGTCAAGGTAGTGTCATAAGTTAATATCGATTCTACTCCTACAGTTTAGTATCAAAGTTAGAAATTCTATCATCCTAAATTATAATTATTCAACCATTATTTTTCACGCCGCCTATTTATTTAACCTATGATCCTATACGTTTCACAGTTCAGAAAGATCTCGGTTTTTCTTGAGTTTTCCTTCTAAAGCACAGTTTCCAATCCATGATTTTTATCATCTTTATGGAAAACATAAGTCTTATTCTTTATCCCTATCTTTCCTCTAAATATCGATCATATGCCCGTACATATATGTAAAATTTCACCCCTACACTTAAGAATTCATTTCAAGCTATAGTACCATTGCCTTAATAACTAATACTATTTCTTTTCCTTAATGATGGATGGATTTGCTCACACACTTTTGATGCGACTTTTAATGCTTCTTGAGGCACTAACAGCCGATTACTAAATGTGTGAGCTTAAAGCGTAAATAGCAGTTTTCAGGTCTTGTGCTTTTTCTTTTTATTTATTTATTCAAGACCGGATATATTTTCAATGATACGCTTTTGGTGGTTAGCTTTAAATACCGTTTTTTCTTTCATACAAGGCTTTCAGGCAAGAGTATTTCTAGGTTTCTCTACTATCCTAAGTTTCAAGGGGCATATAAGTGCAATTTATAGGGTATATACTTTCTAAATTTAGACTCAAGAATATAAACTATTTTTCAGACTTATCTTTCAATAAAACTTTCAATACTTTCCCTTCATCTTGACTTAACTCAATATCCGAACTCAAGATTACCTACTTCTAAAAAAAACTGTAAGGACGTATATTTACCAAGTTTAAATAGAAAGAAGGTTATTTTTAGGGTTTTCAATTTCTAAGCCTAGGATTTAGTTTTTTCTAACGTGTCAACTAAATTTTCGGAATAAAAATCTAAGTTACCCAACTAGCTTACTTGACGACAAAGTTTTTATATTTTTGTAAAATTTTTCAATTTTTATGATATTTTTAGCTTTATACAAACAACATAATGCAATATACAAACAGCATAATGCAATATAAAAGCAAATATGAAATGCAACTACATGAAAAAAGAAGAAAAAAAATACATGATATGAAGTGCTGAAATGCAAGAAATATCACATACAAAACTATATGCTGATACAAGATAAACACAAACTCAGGTTTCACCCCCAAACTTAAGTTGGCGATGTCCTCATCGTCTCTTAGCCTTGCCCTTCCCTTTGTTCTTGCTGCTCCCGCTTACCTCGTCTTGGTTTGCTAAGATATGGCTTAATTGCTCTTTTATCTCTTTATTCTGGCGGATCAAAGTATTGATGCCACAGACCTCCATCCTGTATAGCTCATATGGATCAGTCGATACATCCTCTCCCAAGTAAATCTCAGATGAAATCTGTGGTGCCGCGTGCTCGCAAGGGTCGGAGGGTGATCAGATCTGCTGCTCACTCTTGCTATCAGTGTTACCTAGTGAGATCCTCTCAACCTCTACCGGGTAAGTGTCGTACACAGTGACATAAGTGGCGAAATCCTCCTCCTCCATGTAGTAGTAGAAAATCTGAGTAATGAAGACTGGAAGTATTGATCTGCGCCCTGCGACACCCTCGATTATGGTGAATAACATGGTCGCCATGCAGAACGGATAGTTCTTTGTCATCAAACTGTAGACAACATGTCCCACAATCGCCGGAAATAAGGAAACTCGAATGATCCCCCTGACACTACGGTACACCCAACGACAAGCCGTATAGACATTCCGGTATATCTCTTAGGCGTTTGCCCAGCATCTCTTAATTTGCATCTTGACCCTACAATTGTCCTATACTCGGCAAGTTCTAATGGTTTTTGGAAACCGGGTCGAGTGGAGATGTTTGTAACGTTTGAAATTGTTTCAGCGACGAACGCCCGCCTTCTACCCAAAAAATGAAAACGAATACGATCCGGGAATATTTCGCCCTCACACAAAGTATCGTAGAACTCATCAACCAATTGCTCGATGGTACACAACCCTTCATCCCCATATAGTAAAAGTTCCCCACCCATTTGTCAGATAGCATCGTAAAAATAACACCCAAACATCTCGTGGGTGAAAACATCGAAAAAATTCTTTTTCCAAATCAAATGGAGCCATTATCTGTGGGTTTTCGACTTTTCTGAAAAATTAAACAACAATGAAGAATAGGGGAGGAAAAATCTTGCAGCGAGAAGGAAGCCAATCACAGTTTGGATACTGGAAGACCGGCGGCGCCGAATTTAGTGAAGGTTTCGCCGGTTAAAACAGGTGGGGCGGATCTAGGGTCCTGGTGGAGACTTTGGGGAGAGGAGAGGAAACTGATAGATTTGTTTTAGTGAGGAGATAAAGGGGTCGGTTCTGTAGATATGGTGCTTATAAAAGGAATTTTGCAAAAAAAACCCTGATCAAAAGAAGAATCCCTACCTTACATATATTCACCCACTCAAACCTGAATTTTAACAATGTGCTATCCCCAAAACGTAGCGCTCACCCCTAAGCGGATAAGATCTTTATTCTAAAAAAAAAAGAAAAATCTAAGACTAATTACAACATATACAAATTACAAAATTGAGTTAGTCTAGAAATTAATACCAGGTAAAAGAATATGTATATAAAAAAGAAGAAGAAAAAGAATATGTTAGATGTTAGTGAAGGGCATGAGTGTGTGAAATTAGGGATCAGAAAACGTTGAAAATGAAGATGAAGTACTGAAGAGGTCAAAGAATTGTTTCTCGAATGAATTGAATGTTCAAGAAATACGTGTTGAGTTCCGAAGTCAAGTTCGTTTAAAAACTAGAGTTCATTCACAAAAAATTCAGAAAAGGAAAGGTTCATAGAATGTTCTCGAATTGATCATGACTCAAATTCACCAATAATATCAAGCTCATCAGCAAATATCTCCTCAAAACTAGAGATGAAAGAGTATTTTTCAAGGCTTCCTTCCTCCCTATAATCCTGCACTATCTCATTCTCATCGTTACAACTCACTAACTCTCCCAAAACGAGTTCTCCTTCATCACATTTATATCTGAATAGGTTCATGTCATCTAAAATAGTAGGTTCCCACACTAACATTTCTTCCGAAACAATATTACTAGGTGACAACAAAATTGTGGGTTCCTGATCCTTGATTTTCTCTAACAATCTATCCCAACCATACCCGTCAATTTCACAAGCTCCCTCTTCTAAAATCGGAGTGCAAAAATCAGCCGGTTCAAGAATTTCTTCTTCAAGTAGTATATCAATTAAATCAATCTCTAAAGCACAAGTGACAAGAGGTTCAGTGGGTACCTGAAGGCAAGTGTTGGACTGATTTAGAGGGTTCTTTGTGTGTCTTGATAACACTCATTCAATTCAATTGCATCATCAACTATGAAATCATCAAAAAATTGTTTAATCGTTTATCTCACTCGGGTGACTTTCTAGATGACAGAAATTGACACTATTTAGTTCCAATTGACTGTGTTCACTCCCTAGAAACCTCACAACTACATATTCTTCGATTCTAGCCAAAGATTGAGCTTGAGCATGAAACAACTGCTCCGATTGTTATATGAACAGGGCTAGCGTTGCAGCTGTTTGATTCTCGACGGTAGTCATTACTTTAATACCCTTCTCTAAAGCGGTCAACCTAGCATCCATCTTACTATCATCCCCGAATGATGGGTCAATTGTTTTAGGAAGGGAGGGTTGTGACAGTGGTGATGCTAAAGTTGTTATTTTGTCGACATCTTTCTCTAAATTTTCAATCATTTGGTCTATGTTTGAAGTGAGACCGGGTTCAAGAGTGGTAGGTGGGTGACCGTTATCAAAACTCTGGGATGGTCGGTCACCCCCTAAGAAATGATAGTTTTTATGAATGTTGGAAGAATCACAGCAATTTGAACAAACGAGTTGGGACTGAGTATAAACAAAAGAATATGAATCGTGAAAAATTGAATTGAATTATATGTCACCCAATTAACAAGAATTCACAAATATCAAAAAACAAAGAATATCGCCCGCTTAGTAGTTATTTTATGCTAAGTCAACTAGACCTGCTCAAGAACCTGATTGTTGAAGTAAAACTGTGTCGAGAAACGAGCTCAAGCTATACGGATCACAAAGCCAGGTAAGTACAGAGATAAGGGGAGGTTATCTAACGCTTTCGCGAAATTCCTTAATTAGAATAACCCTTTCTCTTTTGGCGGTTTAGCCGTGAACACTTGCCTAGACAACCCGTGAACGATATACCGTTAAGCGGTGTTCTAAACACAGTTAAATTCTCCTAATGAGCGTGAAGTCCTTAAAGTTAGAGTTTTAATTGATTTTAAAATTTCTGTGGGTATGCAAGAATGCAGTTTTGTGATTTGTGGGCCACGGAGAAAGGTGATGACATCCTTTACCATATCTTGTTTAGTTTCGTGCCCTTAATTATCCGTATTAAGATGTAAATGCACAATTCAATAAAAGAATTTAAGTAATCAATCAAGCAAGCAATTATTTTTCGTTTTAAGTTTAAGCGCTGCAATAAATACGGGTTAGTTCTCTATTCAATTGGTTGCAAATTGTGTGAAGAATCCTGCAGAAGATAGAATAGTGGAATGCGTCAGATTTGAGCGGAAGTATTAGAAAATACGTACCGATATGATTTTGGGTGTAGAAATCCCTTTCAAGTGATTACGAGTGTTTTGAATGTTCGCTTGCGTGGATCAAACTACCCAGATATTTGGCACTATACTTCACTAACGTCTTGAAATTGAATTTGAGTCTCGCTCCGCACGGCCGTTGGGCGTAATTCCGTAAAAATCTGCAAATATCGGAATATATGATATTTAGTGCTAAAAGCGATATATCAGCCCCCATTCTTGCAAACACAAAATTATAAAAATCAAACAATACCAATAGAATATTAACAAGGCACTGGATAAACCACAAGAAAAAAATTCCCAAACACCTATAGCGGACCGACGACGCCGGATTTTTATTGAATGTCGCCGGCCAAGTTAAAAGATTTAGTGCTCGAATTTTGGGTGATTTCTCTAGGCTATATTAGTAATCTTTGATTTTTAAGTTTAATTTCAAGGTGATAGCAGGTTATAACAACAGAGAGTAAAGTGAGAAAAAAATTTTGTTTTGTTGGTTTTGAAAGAATTTTGAGTTAAAGGTTAGTTTGTTAGTACGAATCAGAAATAACAATACCTAATGACTACCAACTCCCTAGCAATGGCGCCAAAAACTTGTTGTGGCTTCACCCACATGTGCAAACGTGAATGTTTCGGAAAAAAGATTGTTTTTGAGAAATAGTTGCGCACGCGAGCTCGACCTCATTTCAAAATTTATAAACCGCAAGCGCACGGCATGTTGTAGCGAGCCGGCAAGTACGGGTCGATCCACTGGGAATTAGAGATTAGCTAGTATCGCTTAAGGTTCGAGAAACAAAAGAATTGGTTTGGTTGTCACTAAAAATAAATATGAAAATAAAGAAAACAAGTTTAGAAGAAAGTGGCCCTGGTTTTGGCTCGGATGGTTGAATCACGGCGATAGCTTCGACGCTACCTTGATCATGAGTTGTCCGTCCTTGTGTCGATCCCGACGTGAAGCATGACTTGTCAAGGCAGCACAAGTCATCAAGTTGCTGATATTCGATGCAAAACACGAAACGAGTCCATTTTGTTCACTTACCGTTTGTATGTCCAAACTTGAGGTATTAGTGCTAAGCACAAGGGTTAGTAAGCATACCACGACACCAAAAACACAAATTAGCGAGTGGCAGCAAATAGTTTTAGTGTTAAGCTTGTTAAGTGTTTGTGATATTAAAGGGTATTGAAACCAAGAGATTTGTCAAGCCACTTGATCACAAAATACCATATCTAAACTTAGCAAACTTAACACCAAATTTATTTTAACTTAAATATTGTGAAATGGGGAAAGGGTGTGAATATGGTATATGAAGAGGTTACCAAGTAACCATGGTTTCAACATACCATATCACATCAATACATAAAGAAATTTTTAAGTTAGAATCACAAATATAAGCACATTAAATATGAACAAGAGGAGGAAGGCAAAGCCATTCATCTCACATTCTGACCATAACAACAACCAAAGATTAGTTACACAAAATAGCAAAAGAAATGAAAACACAAAAGAAATAAAGAAACAAAGAAACAAAGAAAAAGCAATATATTAACACTTGAATAAGTTGAGGTACAAGATATTGGTTATTTATTCAACCTCCATAATGAAGCTCTCGAAAGAAAGCTCAAAGGGGGAAGATGAAGAAGAAACCAACCTAGGCTCACACAACTCTCAAGCTAAACCAAAAACTAAGGAAACGAAATGGGTATATATATGTCTCCTCTCTCTAAATTTGTTCTGGTATTTATAGGTTCAACACCAGAATAAAGAAACAATAAAAACATGATGATGTGACCATAATAAATAGCTAGAAGAAAAATGGGGACAAGATGGGCAAGGGGGGCCAGCCAGGCCAGATTTTTGGGGAGTCTCGCCGGTCGAAGTCAGAGCATTGAGGATCGTATTGGTGTGGTGGACATGTGTTCTCTCAACTATCTCCCTGGTGTTGTTTGATTTCACTTTAAAAGCCTGGTTTGCATTCAGAAGAGTTGGAGGGAAACTAAACTATACATCACATCATAATTTTATGCATTTCCTTTCATGTTCCTACCACTTGCTCAATTCATTATTTGTATATGCCCACTTGTGCCATAGGCAGCCCCACTTTGGTCCATGTTCTAAAAAGCTAGTGCACACATGTATTGTATTGGACCAAAATTGTGTACACAAGTTTATTTGCAAAAGAGCTTTTTGAATCATAATCGGTTTTCTGTTCTGATTGCAGTGTCGGCTCCCAAACGTTATATCCGTGATTTTGAGTGTGTTTCCAGCGTTTTGTCATGGATACCTGTAATCTGTATTTACGGAGCAGACACTCGTTAATAATACCGATATATAACAAAATTGATAATGAATGAGTGGTATTAAAATGCAGTTTTTTGTGATGAACAGATAACAATGAAGCTATGGTTTTAGCCATGGAACCCCCGTCCTATCAGCGATCTAGACATATTCTTAGGCAGTATCACCTGATCAGATGATAGTAGATCGCTGGGAGATCGAGGTCAGGAGAGTTGACATGAAGGACAACATAGCGGATCTACTCACGAAGGCCCTCCCCCAGACGCAATTCGAGAGTCTTTTTGGGATGTTGGGTATGCGATACTACAACAACTGGCCTTACTGCAAGTACGAGATTGTTAGGAATATCTATGCCCTAGAGGCCATTATTGTATATTATAGTGGATGATTGGACATATATATAGAGGAATTTCTTGCTCGACATGATAATATGCTATTTGGTTGCCCTTTATCTTAAGATGTACACTTGTATTATTATACGGACTCTCTGATACATGTTGATAAAGTCCTTAAGATGTTAGCTTGACTATCAGGACTATGATGCAGATCATACTAGTAGGGCTTGTGTAGTCCACAATCACATCTTTTAATAGTTCCTAGTCGAGGGGATATTGAGACAGGGCATCGATATTCCAGAGTAGACTAGTGCTTACGTTTCTTGACCCTGTATGGAGCGATGGTTGATCCAACAACCATTTGTGTTTGACATCATAGATTGTACACCGGTTCTCATTAGAGAATGGGTACACCGAATAGGACTCGCCTAGAACTCCTAGATGGTATCACACTTATCGTCAGATAGCAGTTCTCTGGTGACACTGGAACAAGTTAATCTGTAGACTAGAGATCGTCATAGAGTCTTGTGTGGTTCCTACTGTGCTTTGATTTATTCCCTACCACGACTTAAAGGATTCGTGCAAACAAGTGGATATTTGGTATAATCCCAAGTCACATGGAGGCAATGAGCAATAAGAGGGGTTTCGTTTCTCCTGATATTGGGAGTTGATGTTGCACTATGCTCGATCGGCTATAACAGCAAGTCCCTGGCCATGGCTGATGAGATTTACTGGTAAGTGTTAGCAGTAGTTTCTCGAACAGTTATATGCCACACATAAGCATGACTTATCAAGTTACTGGGGTCTGACGTTTCCACCCCCAGATTCGGTATGCGACATATCAGACGAAGAGGCCGAATTGTACGGTAAGTGTTTCTTATAGGCTTCACGAGAGTTTGGACAAGCTTGCTTGTTGATCTTCTATTTGTTCAATACCTAAGTAGCTGTTACATCAAGCTAGTACTGCTGACGGCTTGTGTGTATCTGATATGATCAATACCTACTGCTGGCGTATTGACGAGTCTTTAGAGTCCCACACAGAGATTTTCTAGCTCAAGCGAAATGAAGTAGGACACACATGTGATATGTGTGGGAGCTTGATTAAATATGAGTATGTGATACCGTATTCTAATCTCACGATATTTGATACCGGCTAGGTTATATGTGATATAACCTGATTATTGAATCAAGTGTTGATTCGATGATTTGTTATATGTATACATATTTGATATTGGCCAGTTATATATGATATGACCGGATTATTGAATCAATTGTTGATTGGATATTGTATATTGAATGTTGTCGGTTATATGTGATATGACCGGGTTATTGAATCAAGTGTTGATTCAATAACTTGATATACATATAAACGATATTAGTCGGTTATATATGATATAATCGGATTATTGAATCAATTGTTGATTTAATAATTTAATATATATTTATATATTAACTAATATTTATTGCTCGGTTATGATTTTCTTCTCTTGATATATAATTGTATATATGTGTGTGTGTGTGTGTGTGATATATATATATATACATATATATATATACATACATATATATACATATATATATATACATATATATATATATATACATACATACATACACACACACACATATAGATATATACATACATACATACATACATATATATATATATATATATATATATACATACATACATACATACATACATACATACATATATATATATATATATATGTATATATATACATACATATATATATGTATATATATATATATATATTCTTTTATATATAAAACACTATTGTACATGCTTCATGATACATAGAACATGGATGTTTGTGACTGACACTAGGCTTAAGATAATTGTGGTGATTTTATATTTAAAAGTAAAAAAGAAATGGGTGGAATAATGAGTCATGGCTTGGATGCTTGGAGAAGAATTGAGAAGCCATGACTCATCCTCCCATTTTATTTTACTCTTAGATATTTATTCATCTCATATTTATCTTGATTCAGTGGTTCATTTTCTCTTAACACTTGATATTAGATATTTTCTAATTCACCCAAGTTCTTCTTCTTCCTCTCTAGTTTTTCTTGAGTGGAAAAATAAAAAAGAGCAAAGAATTTCTAAACTGAGTAAAATTCCTACTTCATCAACCTATCTTATCTAGCCTATTAGATTAGATTGTTTGATTCACTAGTTCTTTGATTAGTGAAGAGTTAGAATGAGCTATAAAGACTTCAAGGTGGATCATCTTCGGTCTCGAAGACGACGAAGCAAGCTCGTTCCTTTATTCAAGTGGAGCCTAAAAAGAGTTATAGAGATTAATACTTAGAGCTTAGGGACTACTACTTGGAGCTTTAGAAGTGAAGGACCGGTCTACAAAGGTTGTATTCCTTATTCACTTGTTATAGAACTTGTTTACATGCATACAAACACTAATTCTCTAGTTCTATTCTAGATTAGTATAGCTTAGCCCATTGGATTTTTTAAAATTGCATAGTTAATGCTTCTAGAAACCTAGTAGTGGTGCTTAGACAAACTTTCACTAAACGTCCCAAGTCTCTGAGTATGATCGTACATACAGTCCACATGGCTTCAGGAAAAGAGGAAAGCCGTGACTCCGTAAGTCATCAACCGCAAACTCGGTTGCTGACTAAGGCTAAGGAGTAACAACAAAAGCTCCAGGAAATGCTGACCAAAATGGCAGCACTTACTAGGCAGAAAGAAAGTCCTGATACAACAGCCGAACATCACCTGGAGCAAGAGACCGATACAGAGTTCTTGCGAAGGGTGCTTGAAAGAAAGGTTAAGGAAGCTGGTGAACAAGCTGCTAACATAAAGCAAATGGCTTTCTTGTTCTAAGATATGGTTAGAATGATGATCCAACCAGAAACCCCAGCCGAAGATCCACCGATAATCATCGAGGATGACAGAGGGAAAACATCAAATCCTCTTCCAGCCTTATTAGCAGCCAAGGAGGAAACAATCTCTAAGACTGCTCTTGATGATTATATCGCTCAACAAATAAGAGCTCATCAAGCTAATGAAGCTGATGGCTAAATCATCAGAACCAGGCGACTGTATCCAGGCCGGTATGATCAAATCAAGTACCCACCGCGGTATACGATCCCCAAATTCCATGTATACAAAGGGACAGGAAACCCTTATCAACACGTCGCGTAATTCAGTGTGGCAATACAGGAGGTTACGACAAAATGTTACATCGCCAGTTCGTCTGCAGCCTGTCAGAAATGACCTTTGAATGGTACCCGGAGCTCCCAAATGACTCCGTAAAGACATTCACAAAGATGGAACTATTGTTCACACAGTGATTCACCAGCACGAGTGAGCGCACTCTAATCATAGCATTAATCAGTGCAAGGGTAAAGCCAGGAGAAACTTGGGTCCAATACGCGATTTAGTGGTGGAACCCATGGTCTAAGTGCGAACAACGCATTGAAGAATATCCCGCCATGGGCATGTTCATCGGGACTCTTGATCCTCAAACGATTGAGTCCCAGTTCATAACATTCTTCAAACAAACCACCTTCCAAGCTCTAATCGATAAACTGGCCTAAATGGACCAGATGGGCCACGGGCCTTCCTCCTTAAATAAGGACCCTCGAAATAACAGGAGTAAAGGGAAAGTGGCCTTCGTTGCCAAAATGCAATAACAACCGAGTGGCCCAAAACCGGCTACTCGCCAAAACAACACGCGTCCGCACCCATCCTTGGAGGAAAGACTAGAACGCGCTTACTCGTTTCTACACGAAAAGATGAGGAGACTGTTTGAATTAGCAATGCGTAATAAACTCATCATATTGCCAGACCTGCGGTGTTCACCGCAACCTGGCAATCTCAACAGCCCTAACTACTGCTCCTATCACAGAATGGTGAGCCACCCAATTGAGAATTACTACATCTTTAAGAATTGGGTCAAGGACCAGTATCAACAGGGGAAATTCACGCTATCTGATAACTGAACGGTAAAACCACCATAGAAGCACACTCCTAATAAGGAGGACGCGCATGGGGAATCCTACTCACTCATGAAAGAAACTCTATAGGAAACGTTCTTTCAGCAAAAACTGTAACACCCGAGCCCAATACTACTATTTCTGTTATTGGTTGAGTGTCTGGCATTGCTCATTTCATTTATCTTGCTTGTTTGGTACGTATTGCAAAATTTTAACCGGCTAGGTCAGTTTTGCATATAACAAATTTTAACACCTAAAATGAAATTAAAAATATCCATATTGGCCTACTCGTCACCCCTAGTCGCGTGGTAGCGTCCGCGCGTCGAGTTCTCATCCCATTCGGTCAAACGGCTAATCCTTCTTCCTTGCGGCGGAACCGCGGCACAAGTAGCAAAATAGAGGCGGAAGCACAGCTAAAGGGAGGAGTTAGGGGTCGTAACTTCTCTGGTAAGTTTCTCAACTCTTTCTCTCTTCTCTGAAATCCAATAAAATATATTTTCTATAAGATTCTTTGCAAAATTTTTCCGCTCAAAAATCTTTTTGCAAAGTTTTGTAATTGGTTTGTTTATTCATATTTTAATACGGATTTTAAGGGGCAAGACCACAATTCAGATTTGGTGGGATTTTTCACCCTTCCTAATCCCCGCAAATCACAACACGAGCATCTGCATAAACCCTACATTAATTTAAAAATATCTAGACAAGACTCTAAAGACTATCGCGCTTAATAAGGACAAAGGAAGATCGTGGCTAATTTATCGCTTATCCGCATTACTTTTGTGGTGTCTAGGCAAGTGTGTCTAAGGCAAGTGGTTACTTAATTAGGCCCGCTATTTTCGGTGATTCGTATAGCAGATATCTCTCACTTACCTGGCACTTACCTGGCCACAAGAGTAGTAAAGAGGTGGTAGAGGATTGATCCTGCGGCTTATCCTTTGGAAGTCTATGACGGTCTAGAGACTTGACCTAGGTAAACTTAGTTCTAGGGTTGTTTGTGCATTTTTGTGTGATTTTTCTTAAGTCCCACTTTTTCAAACCAAACCAATTTTAAAATCATATACGCTGTCACTTGCGCTAAACCCGCTTAGTGCATGCATAGCTGGACATTGGATTCTAGTGCCCGTCTTGTCCGTGTTCCTGCTATCGACTCCGAAGTCGGTGCTTCTTCATTTTCTTTTCCCCCACCACCCACCACATCGATCGAGATGGACGGTACTCCATCAAATTATAACAGCACGCTGCCACTACCCGTAGGTGAGCATAATCCACCGCGCATCTCTCTCCAAGAGAGATGCTATCCTATCCATGGTCCACTTCCTACTTGTCTATCTATTCCACAAGCCATCGGGGATAATTTTGAAATTAAACTCCACTACATCAATCTTTTACCAAAATATCACGGTCTCGAGTCTGAAGACGCATACGTCTTTATTACCAAATTTGAAAATGTATGCGCTATGATGGGTACATCACAGCTTTCTGTGGATGTTATGACATTACGTCTTCTCCCATTCACTTTGTGCGATATAGCCGAGAATTGGCTTTATAACACAGCCGCATATTCTATTTCAAACTGGGGGAATTTGTCACAGCATTCCTAAAGAAATTCTACCCTAATCATAAGACAGCTCGAGTCCGTAGCAAAATAAATCAATTTACCCAGCTTCCCAATGAACCATTTTCGAAGTGTTTTGAACGCTTCAAGGATCTGTTAGTTCAATGTCCTCATCACGGAATCTCTAGATAGGATCTGTGCAGAATCGTATATGAGGAAATTAATCCTACAAAAAACAGATACTTGAATCCATGTGTCAAGGCACCTTCATGACTAAAGATGATGGTGAAGCCTGGAGATTTTTAGAAGATTTCGCTGAAATAACTTTACAGTGGGAGAGTGTAAACCAACCATCGTCTAGGGGTGGTATTCACCAATCTGATGTTTCTATAGGAGTTAGAGCTGAAATGGTAGCAATGCAAAAGAAACTCGAAGCTATAGAACATAAATTTTTAGCATCCTCCCTAAATCAGATGTCACTCTCCAAAACTGTCTGCGGATACTGTTCTGATCCATCTCATCTTACGGAAGAACGTCCTTTAAATTCTCTGTTTCAAGGTCAAGAGCATACCAATGCTGCTTTCCAACAAAAACCTAGAAACGATCCTTATTCTTCTACTTATAATCAGGGTTGGAGGAATCACCCTAACTTTGCTTGGAACCAATGACAAACTCAAAACACGATTCCAAATCAAAACAATTTCTAAAGGGGTCCTCTACCACAACAGCAACCACTTAAAATAAGTCAGCACCCCTACCAATCACAAAATTTTCAAAATCCGGTCAACACTTCTGCACCGCACAATAATTCTTTGCAATTGACCAGTACTGATAACTCCTCTTCACTCGAACAAACCATGAATTTGCTTCTGACAAATTTCATGCAAGTTTCGGCTGAGATGAAGTCTTCCGTCGATAAAATCCCAAAAAACTCTGCCTCCCAAAGTGAGAGTATTAAATCGATGGAAGCACAAATTTCCCGAATAAATGTCGAATTGAGTGCTAGAGAGAAAGGGAAACTTCCAGCTCAACCTTTACCCAATCCTGGATATTCACATCATGTGAACACTGTCACCATATTGAGATCTGGAAGAGTGCTTGACAACCATGTTGGTGAAGAGATTGATAATAATGAAGAATCAATCGATGATACCCTGGCTGAGACTTTTCCTTCCATTTCAACTTCTCCTTCTGACCCCAGTTCATCTACCCTACCATTTTCTTCCGAGCCTATTCTCCGTTTTCCCCAAGGCTCGAACCCTCAGCATACTTCTTCTAGTCCACCAAAGATGATCCCCACTCATATTCTTGGATCTTTCCTAGCTACATGATCTTCTCCAATGTTGGACCCAACTATTATTACTAAAGCTCCTTATTCGAATCGGTTAAGGGGAAACAGACCAAGTCCGCAAATGGAGAAGATCACTGAAATTTTTAAATAGGTTAACATCAATATCCCTCTTCTAGATGCTATACAACAAGTCCCGGCTTATGCGAAAATTCTCAAGGACTTGTGCACTGGAAGAGGAAGACTCAAGTGCCAAAAAGGGTGTTCATGTCGAGTACTGTAGACACAGCTTTTCCCTAACAATTACCTAGAAAACGTAAGGACCCTGGCTATCCTACAATTTCTATTTCTATTGAGGGTAAACTCATTAACCGTGCTCTATTTGACCTTGGCGCAAGTGTTAACCTGCTTCCTTACTCGGTTTATGAGCAGTTGGGGATCGAAGAGTTGAAACCAGCTCACTGCACTCTCCAAATGGCCGACCTATCAATCACTAAACGTAGGGGTGAACTGGAGAATGTATTAATAAAAATCAAGGAATTTTTATTCCCTGTGGACTTTATTGTTCTATATACACAGCCTATACTGAACCCATGGAATCAAATTCCGGTGATTCTCGGTCGACCCTTTTTGGCCGCTTCCAATGCTGTTATCAACTGTCGTAATGGCTCTATGAACCTATCCTTCGAGAAGATGTCAATAGAGCTTAACATTTACAAGTTGGGGAGTGTACCCTCCGAACCTTCTGCTCAAGCATGTTCTGTCGAATTAATGGATGTCGACAGCAGCGAATTTGATCAGCTTCATGATACCGATCTAGACTCTTTTCATATGTTGTTGTTTGACCCAACCATGTATTATACACATACGGACTCTTCCATTGAGTTGTCCGGGTCAACATCTAACACTGATTATGAACCTTTCATGGAGTCTGACGATCACCCTATTTTTCTGATAAGATTATTTTTCGGGGTATCGATGAAAGCTTTGAGGAAATCTTCGCTGATGAACACGCATTTTTAGCAAACACGGGTATTGAGATGAATCATCTCCAAAACAAAGAAATTGAACCTTCACCCTTTCTTCTGGACTATAAAGAGAATGCGAGTAATCCATCACAGTAACTATGTCGTCTCTCCAAAACGAGATGCAAACATATTCTATCCCATCACTTATCTTTTCCCCACTTCTTCCTGCCTCTCTACAACATATTCTTCCACCAACTAATACACTACACTGATAAAATTTTCGAATGGTTAATGTTGACTTTCGGTCATTGCAAAGCTTGGCATCGACCAATAACTTTGACCCCCTCTTGTGATTTTCAAAGCTTAACATTGTTTAACTCAGGTTTGCGCGGGGGGAGGGGGGGCGAGGGTATAATCTGGCTCTTGAAAATAACATTTTTACTTAAAATTGTGAGCCAAAAATAAATATGGCGGAGGATTTTCACGATCATATTTATTGCCTCCGTTAATAAATTTCCTCCCGAGTTTACACGTTTTTGTGATCTAGCAGAAGACAACAGTGAGGACACTGCTGCAAACAGGCTTGGGGGGTTTATGCTTATTTGCACATTACTTTGCATTATACTATATATAAGAACACAAAAAAAATTTAATGATGAAAGTTTGAAAGTGAAAATTTAAATATAAAAGATTAGAAAAATTTTAGAAAACCAAGAAAATTAGAAGTTGTCTTAAACGAAACTAGTAATAAGCAGTTATGAGCCGTTGTCCCAAGGGTTAGTAAGATGAAGGAAATCACTAATATGAGGATAAAAATAAGTCTGAAAAATAGTTCCTATTCCAGAAGCCAAACATTTGAATGTTGATACCCTACTATACGTACTTACACACATCTTGAAACTTGGGATAGTAAATGATACCTTGAAATGCTCTTGTCTAAAAACCTTAGTTTGAGGGAAAATAAAATAAAATATATGCGTTGAAGAAGAAAAAATGAACACTGGTTTTGTTATCACCAAGGCAGCAATAAAAAATGTAGCGAGGGTGCTTCATCACCTAGTGCCTTAGACTAACTGGTTTGGGAGTCACTGCTAAGCTTTAAGTGTTGCAAGACGACGAAAATACTACTTACGCCTAATCAGCAAGCACATGAGTAATCGGTTGATTAGTACCTCAAGAAGTATTAACGGTCGCATGAAAAATGTGTGAGCATATTCCATCTAAATATTCACTGACTAAAAAGTAATAAGGTAGATGGACAAGAGTATGATTGCTTGAATTGAATTCTCTGAGTGTAGGGATGTCCAGTTCACACACGTAAGGGTATATGATTAATGTTTGGAAGAAATATATGGAGGAAAACAAAGGCGATGTTTTATAGAGAGATGATGTGATTTCTAATATCTTTTCACGACCATTAAGATAGAGCTCATGACAACCGAAAAGCTGGTGTAGTTGAAAACTCTTATTTTCAAGTTCTTTCTTTCATAATTCTTATCTTTGTATATAATTTTCACTATCTTTCTTTTATTATAGGATTTTGTGGGTGTAATCCGCTGAAAACCCTCAGGAGACAACACTCTCCCTACTAGGGACAACTAGAGCTTTAACGGCTTGTTGCACGTGCTCAGTGCAATTGTGTTGCCTACGAAAGTATGCTACCCAGGATTTTTATTTTTTCTTCTTTCTCCTTCTCTTGAATTACTAGTTTGCTCGGGATGATCAAAGATAATTTTAGGGGTATTTGTTCAGTTGATAAAACTGCACATTTAATATGACAATTTTCCTACTATTTCTATATAATAAAATGTGTTTATTATAAATATGACACATATGAAAGTTTATCTGCAAAAATACTATTTTCATATATTTATATATTATAATTAACATTATGTAGGAAAAAGTAAGCATATAACATCCATGTAACATTTGGCCCATTTAAATATGCTTACCTTATTAAATACCTTTGACCAATTCTGAAAACTAAAATATCATGGTAAATGGTTAAAGATAATATCTCAATAAAAATAAATTCAAGATATATCATTTATTGAGATAACTGTGCAGGAATTATATCATGACTAAAATCAAGGAAATCCGAGTTGGCAAGATCAAATCTGCCGAAAGTATTCAAGTAAATTGAAGAAACTAATTCTGGCAGAAATGTAGAAAAGATTTTCAAAATCTAGATACTCAAAAATTTACCAAGTGTTACAGATATAAAGCTACAAAAAAATTAGAGGCCTTGATCTCACCAAAAACGGTCGGATCCACGGCCAAACCTATCCAATGGCCGCGGTTCCGCTGCGGATTTGAGGAGTTGAGATATGGGATTTTGGTGGTTAGGATCCTAACAACTAGTTTCTATATTAGGAAACTAGGGTTCTGGATCTGTGACTATAAATAAAGACCGAGAGACTCTTGGAAAAATCATCAAACCGGCACGATCACAAAGTCCACGACGGCTCAAGAATCCTGGTTGATCATCAACAGTTCATTTACCTCCTTAGAAGAGATCGAAAATCAAACTAGGCTTTTGTAATCATTTTCTAACGAAACAAAGTGTACTTGATTTTTTCGATTAATGAAGCTAGTTTTATTTTATTGCATTTTATTTTCTTCATTATTTCTATCTCTTCTTCTCCTAACATGCGCGAGTAATTCTTCGCTTGTTAGGTTTATGGGATTAGGGTAGGTTAATGGATGATGAAGATACTTAAACTCTTTTTAAGTCCTATAAAGTTTATAAACTTTATCAAAAGAATAGTTAACATCCTAATTGGGCGCGCTATCAATTCATTGATAATCGCGACCACGATTAGAGATTAGATTAACTATTGTTTTGGTAAAGACTAGATATGAACGGAGTTCCATGTCGAGATAGGGGTTAAGAGTGGAAACCCTTTTTCCCTCTAGAAACCCTAATCTACAGGCATCACTGTCGTTCTAGTTTTAAATCTATTAAAGGATAAAAAGAGTAATTTTTAATTAATCGCCCATAACTACTAAATCCCAATGGACCCTACAAGCTCCCTTTTAATATTAAATTTACATCCGTAGTTAATCTAGATCTATATTTTGCATTCGTATTTAACGTAGATCTAGAAACTATTTCCACTATTCTTTATTCCTCTATTCTTCCTCTTTTTCAACACGTTTAAAGTAAAATTAAAAGATTCAACGTTTCTTTGAGGACGACCCGTGCTCACCTCGGTCTAGCTACGCGGGACACCGTTCTGATTGCGGTTAAACTACACTAAAATAAATCAATCAGCTCGCTACAACACGCCGTGCACTTGCGGTTTATAAATTTTAAAATGAGGCCAAGCTCGCGTGCACAACTATTTCTCAAAAACAATCTCTTTTCCATAACATGCATGTTTGCGGTCGCGGGTGAAGTCACAACATTATCACAATACAAGGGTATTGGATGCTCAATGGATGGAACCACACCATGTTCAGCAATAATCTTTTTTATCCAGACAGCCTCTTTGGCTGCGATGTATTCAGCCTCCATCGTCGAGTCTGCCACGAAATCTTGCTTGGAACTCTTCCGACGTAATGCCCCTCCATTAAGGGTGAAGAAAAAACCCGAGACCGACTTACTGTCATCCTTACCACTCTGGAAACTCGAATCGGTAAAGGACTCCACTTGGAGTTCACCGTTACCATACACCAAGAAAATTTTTTTAGTCCTTCTCAAGTACTTAAGAATGTTCTTTACAGCTGTCCAGTGCTTCTCCCCAGGATCTGATTGATACCTACTTACCACACTAAGTGCGTAAACTACATCTGATCTGGTACATAACATCACGTACATGATTGAACCAAATGCAGAAAGATAGGGATCCCTTGCATGCGATCCCTCTCCAAATCAGTCTTGGTCTCCAAATCAGTCTTGGGAGACATACCTTTAGAGAGAGTTATTCCTGAGCAAGCGGGTAAATTATCATGCTTAGAATCTTCCATACTAAATCTCTTTAATATGGTGTCAATGTACCTGGATTGGGACAATCCCAACATCCTTTTAGATCTATATCTATAGATCTTAATCCTCAGGATGTAGGAGGTATCACCTAGATCTTTCATGTAGAAATTTTATGATAAGAAGAGCCCAACCGAGTGTAGCATAGGAAAATCGTTTCCTATCAAGAGTGTCATCTACGTACAATAAGATGAAGATAACCTTAGTCTCTACAACTTTCTTGTATATACAAGGTTCATCTATATAAATCCCTGATTCCATCAATAATTTTTTTTTCTATTTTCCTAGTTCCCCGATGTTCCCTCTTTCCTCGTAATTTTGTGTGAAACTATTGCTAGGTTTTTAAGTTTTTAAATTTCTCTAAACCTTTAAAATCCAAAACCAAAACTAAATATACATTTTCCCCAATCCCAGCACTTCTTAACCCCAACCCAAACAAATTAATTAAACTAAATAAACATATGAAAAATCCTAAGACCGGCCATCTCCCCTTTCTCTTCCTTAGCAAAAAAAATGAATTAAACAATTAATTCCTTCCGGCCCAGCCCAACTCCAAGCCCCCACAAACCCGACCCGCCTCAAGCCCTTCTTCCCCACTAAACTTTCCCGCTCCTTTTCCCTCGGTTGCGTCCCTACGTCGCCAACGTTCCCCGTCCCGCTCGCGACCACGATCCCACGCTCGTCGACGAGACCACGCGGCTCATGAGCTCTCCAACCTCTCCTCGTCTCTTTCTCCCCTCTCCCTCTTCACACTCGACTTCCTTTCTTCTCCCCTCACTCCATCTCTGCACCTTGCTGAGCCGACAACGATGAGAACGACCACGAATCTTCTCGACTTTCCTCCCTCGCATCTCTCTCCTATTCACCTACTACTTCACCCCCTCCCCCGCACACCCTCCTCATCACCCTCAGCCGAATACAGCCCCCTGCACACCCAACCTACCGCCGAGCTCCCCTGCATCACCTCAGCCACCACCTACACGCTCCTCGCCGACGAGCTCCCCACTGCCCCGTCGACCTCTGCATCCTCTGCATCTCCATCACCTCCTCCAAAACCCACACCAAACTCCTCGCCACCAAGCTCCAAACCCTACACACCACCCTCGCTGTGCCCATCACCGGAGAAACCACCGTCGACTACAGCGCACTCACAGGAACTTCCCAGCACCATACTCCGCCTCCAGCGATCGCGAACCATCCCCAGAAAACTCCGACAACGAACCCGAACGTGAGCCGAGGCCGCGAACCCTAGCCGCGCCTTTCGTAGCGCGTTCGTGCCGTTTCCGCTGCTGTGCATCGTCAAAGCGTCTCCAAGCATGTACCCTACTTGCTACATGCTAGATTATTTCTGTTACAAACCAAAATACCATTAATTCCGTGTTTATAACTCGTGAAAACTTATATGACACAAGTGCTTGATACAAAACCCGAACGAAAATATTCCATTAAACTGACAGAACTCGATTGCATATGCTGGCCCGTGTGGCAATGAATATTGTGGTGAAATTTGACTGAAAAATATGATTGTTAATGAGTTGAACGATCACCCCATTTACACCCATGAAAACTAAGAATTTCCCGCACCTGAAACTTGTCAAAATCATAATTAATTGTGTACATATTGAAATGATGCGTTCAAGGGCTCAAATCGAAGCCGACTCGACGACCTAGAACCATATAAAAGTTTTTAATTGTTTCTATACTGAAAATATAACAAGAACTGATTCGGAGAGCGGCTCTGGACTGCAGTGCAGAGCAGCTCTGGTTGTTGTCTTCTGTCTCGTAATGCTTACCCCTTTGCTGCCTGAACTTGTGTGTTGCGGAACCCTACACTTTATTAAAGATAAAACTGTTAGCTAAATAATGCAAGTGATTTCGTCCATTTTTTTGTCGTCGTTTACTATCTAAACTGCAATTTAAAAGAACAGGACGTCTAGCAGTCCCAAACAGAAACTGAACTGATACCCTAGTGCTGAACAGTGCATAACTTCTGACGTAGAGGTGTGATTGAGAATCCATCTTATGCGTTGGAAACCCAATTGAAAACTCTAAATTTCATCCAACTGTAGCGTCTCTAAATTCTGATCCCAACTGGGTGAAAGTTGTGCCGCGAAACGGACGTTTAGTTCAGAAAGTAAAGTTCCTGCAGCGAGCACTTAAATTGAAACGGCTGGAACTTGAATACCAGAAATCCGATTGTACTGAAACAAATTTTGCTGGACTGCCGACATAGTGTACTTGTTACCGTATTTGTATCGTTTCACTAAATTATGAGCATATGAATTACTGCAATTTTTGTAAGCTTATGACGTGCATTATAGTTCATATTACACATGACTTGTTAACTGCATAAATGTACATACCTTTCCCAATTGCCATATACCTAGTGATAGTGCGCGTTATTATTCAGTGTACAATGCATTATCATGCGTGAACGGTATTGGTTTAGGAGTGTCTAGTACGCTAATGTAAAAAGTGAATAATTCGTGACAGTGATTAATACGGTGAACAGTGACAAAACCGTGTTATTGGTGCATACTTGTACATGACTAGACCATACTCGTCAATAGTGTAAACCTGGGGGAAAAGGGGAAATCAAAGTGTAAAGAGCATCGTATTTAGCGAGGACTGTGTTTTAGAGGATGATCATTCGAACAGCGACTCTTATATATATTAGGTAGGATCTAGCGATCCGGCTAACAGGATTATGTCCCGGACGTATGGGCCGTTGTCTCGGGTATGTACGAGACTCCCGTTAAACAATATCTTCCTTTCCACAACTCGATTTCAAACATGACTTAGAGACTGATAGGGACACATATCATACTTTGTATCATTTAGTGACATAGTGATCATCTGCATTTTATCATCCACTGCCAGTAATTTCATTTTCTAGTTTCTTGTTATTATTATTATATTGCTATTTTTTCGCTCTGACGACCTGAGTATGCATGCTCAGTGATAGGGGTGGATTCACCTGACCTCGAGAAGACCGTGAAGATCCAGACTAGTGAACCAGCTACATTTCTACATTGATTTTCGTGGTTAGTTGCCTTTTTGCTTACTTCCATTGAGCTCAGATTCCTTTATACCTGATAGTTTTAGTGACTGCATTCTCTTTACCCGTATTGCATTTTACTGATTACCTTGTATTGCTAGAAGCCAAAGTGTGACTACGGCGGGATTATTTCTTGACCGTAGGAGTATGGCTGGTCTAGTCATCCCTCGTTTTCCGTATTTTGGGAAGCGGGGCCTGACATGGTTTTGTTGGTATCAAAGCACCGGGTTTAGAATAAGATTGCAGTCCAATTTAGGGATCCCTTGAATCATACTTGGTTTCCTTACTTTCACTTCCATATACTACCTGTGCATCACCACTCAGGCTCATGTTTTGAATCTTATCTACCTTATCCTTCCCTCGTGTTCGCATCATTAATCATTATTTTCCTTCGTGTTCCACTATTTGATCATGACCCTTACTTTTCTGGTCATGGCCAACCATGGGGCAGCACCGCTTCTTAAGGAGGACACTCAGTCATGCGTTTCTTTCGACTGTATGTTAGCGAGTTCAGATGACGAGGGAATCGATGTCGTAGCTCCAGAGATTAATATGATTAATGACTCTATCGATGAAGAGGACCTAATAGGAGAGGATCCACATGGAAATGCGGTAGAGGAGGAACCCGATGAGGATCCTGAAGAGGAAGATCCTGAGGAAGACCCTATGGAAGAGGATCCAGAAGAGGACTCGGAACAGGAAGCTATGACGCGATCCTCGGGATGGATTGGATGGGTACCTTCCATGCAGTTATTGATTGCCGAGCAAGGAATGTGATCTTCCGCATTCCCAATCACCCGGAGTTTATTTTCGAAGGCGGGAGCGAATCTTTGGAGCCGGCCAATTATAGAGCCAAGCCAAAGGAGCTGACAGCTATAGAGATTGATGAGAGCCCAGCCCCAGAGATTGTTCAGGACTTTCTGGACGTGTTTCCTGAAGATTTACCAGGTCTACCACCACCATGCGTCTTATAATTCTCGATCGATTTGACTCAAGGTACAGCACCAGTTTCTAAGGCCCCGTACAGAATGGCACTGGTTGAGTTGGTAGAATTGAAGAAACAGATTGTAGAACTCCTTGAGAAGGGATTTATCCGGCCGAGCGTTTCACCGTGGGGTGCACCAGTTCTGTTAATGAAGAAGAAGGATGGATCGCTGCGGATGTGTATAGATTATTGGGAGCTGAACAAAGTCACAATAAAGAACAAGTACCCAATTCCACGCAGCGACGACTTATTCGATCAGTTAAGTAGGGCCAAGGTATTTTCGAAGCTGGATCTCCGTTCTGGATATCATCAGATCAGAGTAGCAGCCGAGGATATATACAAAATGACTTTCAGGACCCGATACAGACACTATGAGTTCCTTGTGATGCCGTTCGGTGTTACAAATGCTCCTGCAATATTCATGGACTTGATGAACAGGGTGTTTGAAAAGTATTTGGACACATTTTTCGTTGTATTTATCGACGACATACTCTACTCGAAGACCCGGGAGGAGCATGTCGCACGGTTCTACAAATTCTTCGGCAAAGGAAGCTGTATGCAAAATTGAGCAAGTGTGAGTTCTGGCTCGATAAGGTTCAGTTCTTGGGGCATATTCTTTCAGGCGAAGGCATCTTAGTGGACCCGGCAAAGATAGAATCTGTCAAAGATTGGCCAACGCCGAAGTCAGTGGCCGAGATCAGAAGCTTTCTAGGATTGGCAGAATATTATCGGCGATTCATCCAAGACTTTTCACGAATCGCTGAACTGTTGACGAGGCTAACACGGAAGGATGTACCGTTTGCATGGACAGAGGAGTATACTTAGGCATTTGACATACTGAAGCAGAAGTTAGCCATGGCTCCCATTCTTACAGTACCAGATGATTCCGGTGGGTTGGTGATACATAGTGATGCCTTAGGGAAGGGATTAGGCTGTGATTTGATGCAGCATGATTGAGTGGTTGCTTACGCCTCTCGACAGCTAAGAAATCACGAGAGGAACTATCCTACGCATGATTTGGAGTTAGCTGCGGTGGCTTTTGCGTTGAAGATTTAGAGGCACTAACTATTGGGCGAGAAAGTGGAGGTGTACACGGATCATAAAAGTCTGAAGTACGTCTTCACTCAGAAGGAACTACATATGAGGCAACGCCGATGGCTAGAACTGATGGCAGATTATGACTTGGACCATCTGTATCACCCGGGGAAAGTAAATGTTGTATCAGATGCGCTCAGTGGCAAGCCAGCGGTCAAGACGTTGACCAGTCAGAGGAGCCTCATTGAGGATTTTCAGAGACTCGAGCTTGAGGTCGTCACACCGGGCGCAATCATTCAATTTTGGCAACTACAGGTGCAGTCTTCTCTTGTGGATTGCATCAAGACCGCACAAGAGGATGGTCCTCGATTGCAAAAGTTCTAAACGCAAGTAGAAGCCAGGCTGAGAACAGACTTAATCATATATGAAGACGGCTCTCTGAGATTTGGTAGCAGACTCTGCGTACCTAAAGGGGATGTTCGAGAAGAGGTACTGGCTGAGGCACATAGCTTAACTTATTCTGTGCATCCGGGAGGTACAAAGATGTATCGAGATCTAAAGCAGCATTTTTGGTGGAACGGGATGAAGCGAGAAATTGCGTGGTTCGTATCCAGATGCTTGGTATGCCAGCAAGTGAAGGCGGAACCTCAGAGGACAGCAGGATTGTTACAACCACTTCCGATACCAGAATGGAAGTAGGAGCAAATTACTATGGATTTTGTGACGGCCTTACCACGAAGCCCTAGAGGCAACAATGCCATTTGGGTTATCGTCGACCGCCTTAAGAAAGCTGCAAGCTGCACACTTCTTACCATTTCGAGTGGGACAGTCGACGGAGTCACTTGCGGAGAGATACATGCAGGAGATAGTGCGACTTCAGGGAGTCCCGGTCAGCATTGTGTCAGATCGAGACACCAGATTTGTTTCGCACATTTGGAGAAGCTTACAGGAGAGTTTGGGTACTCGCCTCAAGTTCAACACAGCTTATCACCCGCAGACGGACGAACAGTCCGAGCGTATGATTCAGACGCTCGAGGACATGCTGAGAGCCTGCATGTTGGATTTTCAGGGTTCCTGGGAAGATAATCTGCATTTAGTCGAGTTTTCGTATAACAACATTTATCAGGCTAGCATCCAGATGGCTCCCTTCGAAGCACTTTACGGGCGGAAGTGTCGATCCCCAGTTTGTTGGGATGATGTGGGAGAACGAAGACTACTGGGTCCCGAGCTCATCATTCAGACAATCGACAAGGTCCAAATGATCAGGCAGCGTATTAAGACGGCTCAAGATCAACAGGAGAGTTGGACAGATGCCAGCAGGAGGGCACTAGAATTTGAAGTCGGAGATCACGTATTCCTGAAGATTTTCCCTACCCGTGGAGTTATCAGGTTAGGAGGTCGCGAGAAACTCAGACCCCATTTCATCGGACCTTTCAAGATGCTAGAGCGAGTAGGAAAGGTGGCCTACCAACTTGCCTTGCTTCCATTGCTAGCTGGTGTGCATAATACCTTCCACGTGTCTCAGTTGCGACGTTATGTTCGAGATGAGAGCCATGTTCTGGCCTATTCGGAGTTAGCTTTGGGTACTGACCTATCTTACGAGGAGCAGCCCACCACATTCCTCGACCGCAGAGAGAAAGTGCTGAAGAATAAGCCCATTCCGTTAGTCCGAGTGTCTTGGGGCGGTCATTCCCCAGGAGAATCTACGTGGGAGCGGGAGGAAGATATCCGTACACGTTTTCCACATCTCTTTATTTAGTACTGTTATTTCATTGTATCCCTGTTAAATTTCGAGGACGAAATTTTTGTAAGGGGGTATGATGTAAATACCCGTTTCTATCAATCATTTTTTTTTCTATTTTCCAAGTTCCCCGATGTTCCCCTTTCCTCGTAATTTTGTGTGAAACTGTTGCTAGGTTTTTCAGTATTTAAATTTCTCTAAACCTTTAAAATCCAAAACCAAAACTAAATATACTTTTTCCCCAAGCCCAGCACCTCTCAACCCCAGCCCAAACAAATTAATTAAACTAAATAAACATATGTAAAATTTCAAGCCCGTCCTACTCCCCTTTCTTTTCCTTTGCAGAAAAATGAATTAAACAATTAATTTCCTCCAGCCCAGTGTTCACACTAGAATATTGCATTATTATATTCCCCATTCTTATTCATTTTATAAATAAACGGGTGCTTTTGACGCATGTCTGCTACATATTACAGGTTACAGGTTCTTGGAGCGAAAACAGTGAAAAAGACAAAAGATGATACAGGAAATGGATTTTTGACCAAACAGCACACGGATCCTACTCAAGCCGAGACGAACGTCAAGAGAAACGGTCGAAAAGATCCTTACAAGATTCACTGAGAACCTGGAGAATACTAGAAAGCCCAACAGAGAAAAGAACAGTAAAAGAAGAGAGCCCAAGAGAGGATAAATCAACCACAGAAAGATGGTGGGCCCAGCCTACCAAATGGCCGCGGTTTCGCGGCCAAAGGCATGTCTATGCCGCGGAAACGCGGCCATATGGTGCCCGTGTTGGCACCGACTTCTTGTGTCGGTGTGTCGTTTCATTGTTGGGATTTTTAGGGGTTAAATCAGTAAATTCATGTCTACGAAAGTCTGTAACCCTAGCTTCACTAGTTACTTATAAATTGTAATCTAGATCTTAAAAATTGTATGCCTCTTTATATTCAATAAAAGTGAGATTTGTTGAAGGAATCAAGAGCATCATCTTCTTCTTGTAAGTCTTTAATTTATTTAATTTCTGCCTTAGTATAATCATTTGCTTGCCCTAGGAATCATTTAATTGCTAGTTAGCTAATTTCTAAATCTGTCGTAAGATAACTATTCAAAACATAAAAAACAAAAATGTTTCTTACTTATAATTCCCTAATGTGCGAGTAAAAATTCTCGCTCGTTAGGGTTAGGAACAAGGGAGTGAGTGAGAGAGGGATGTCTCTCACCTCCTTCAATGTCAACTTATTTTTAAACGAAACCTTCATGCACACATATACGATCCGCCCCCTACGGCACCCTACCTATAAGGTAACGGTGTTCCGTAGTATAAAAGGCCGGACTTATATGATGTCCATGAAGCTCACATCAATCAATAAGAAAAGACGGACAAGGATCTAGAGGATGAAACTTTGTTTCTTCCCGATCATCTTAATCCCTTTTCCTATTGATTGTTGTGACCTTCCTAAAAGCTTAAATCACGACATTGAAAGAGGTGAACACATTAATCTAAACACACCTACCTTCGACCTAGCCCTAATGAGTTCTTTCTCATCACATAAATTCGTCTTAAACTCAATCGATAAAAAAACCAACAACGATTTGAATCAACTCGTTATAACACAAAATCAGAAATTAACCATCCCTGCGGATCGACCCGTATTCACCGGCTAGCTGCGAAGCGACGCCGTTTCTGATTACGGTAAACTACAAATTTTTGGATTAATCAAATGGCGCCGTTGCCGGGGATGGCGTAATTTTCTCTTTTTGTATGATTTCGGGTTGATATAAAATTTTAAAATTATAAAAATCTGAAAATACAAAATACAAAAAAAAAATTCTTTTCATTATCTTTATCTGTTTGAAGGGTTTCCCGTTTGAATCTTGCAGGAACGACAAGGAATTTTGGATCTGGAGTTTTACAGAAGGTGGAAACAGAAAGAGAACATAAAAACAGAGAGTACTTAACAGCCCAGAACATCAAAAATTTTTACAGAGCCCGATCCCTTCATCAGACCGCGGAACCGCGGCTATGGAGCACCCAAGACCGCGGAAACGCGGCCAATTGTTGGACTCACTGTGTGAATTTTTCTAGGGTTAGTCATCTCTGTATCTCCCCTCTGAAACCTCTATATCTCCACTGTAAACTTTTCTGCAGGGTTCTTTGCGTAAAGAGTCTTTCACCCCCTTCTAAATAACAGATTTCTGCAGGTTTCTTTGCGCCGCGCTAAAAAAAAAATTGATTGCAAGTGAATTGTTGTTTTGCATATTTTAATCGGACTTAAGGGGCTATTTGACCAAACTCAGATTGGGTAGGGATTTCATCACCCTTCCCAGGACCCCAGAAAACACCTAAAGCATTTTGCATCGACCACCTTTAATTAAAAAAGATTAGACTCAGACCTAAGGACAGCGAGCTCAATAGGAAAAGGACTAGGGTAGGCATCGGCCGTTTATCCTAACCGACATTGCGGTGACTAGGCTAGTGGTTTTTAATTAGGCCCACTGTAGTGGTGGTTCCTTCCCACTTACCTGGCCGTATTTGTCCGTGAAGAGGCGGTTTGAGGTCTATTTCTAGCCTAGTTAGGAGCTGTCTAGTAGACCTAGGCGACCCTAGATCTAGGCCTGATTGTGCATGTGTGATTGATACTTTTTGTCACGAGTCCGTTTTCAAAAAACTTCCTTGCAAAATTCACAAATAAAAAAATAATAAAATCTTTTAAAAACTTGCAACTTGCCGCTAAAGAAACTTGAAACCTCACTTCCACCACTTCTTCTCACTGACGTTATCTTACCCCCACCTTCTGTTTTTCTCTTTTTTCTGACTGCACTACCCTATAGTGTATGTCATTTTGGACTAGGGATACTAACGCCCGATTAGTCCGCGTTTCGTTGATACCGATCAACGAACCCTTCGACGAACCCTTCGTCGATCTTCCGTCCACTTCCTTACCTCCACATTCAATTTCTTCATTCGAAGGTATGTCGGGATTCAACCCCAACGATACCTTACCGACGGGAATGATTCCACCTCCGCCAGGTGCGAATAACCCGAATCTACCGCCTGTTGTAGCGCCCGTACGAGTTGCGCTCCAGGATCTCTTTTACCCCGTTCGCACTTCTTTACCCACATGTCTTTCACCCCCACCGGCGAATGGGGATAATTTTGAAATAAAACCACACTTCATCAATATGCTGCCTAAGTTTCATGGTTTGGAATCCGAAGATGCATATATTTTCATTAATAAATTCCAAAACGTTTGCAGCATGATGAAGACAACCCAATTAAGTGACGACGCTATAAGGCTAAGGGTCATTCCTTTCACCTTATGTGACCTAGCCGAGAAGTGGCTATATAGCACCGCGTCACATTCCATAAGAAATTGGGATGAGTTTGTGAAGGCTTTTCTGAAAAAGTTCTATCCTCACCATAAAACTGCCAGAATTCGAAATGAAATAATTCAATTTTCACAACTTCCTTCCGAACTATTCTGGAAGTGCTTCGAGAGATTTAAAGACCTACTAGTTCAATGCCCTCACCATGGGATAGAAAGTTGGCAACTTTGCCAAACATTATATGAGGGATTGAACTCGGCAACGAAGCAGTTGCTAGAAACCATCTGTCAAGGTCATTTTCTCTCTAAGTCTAATGATGAGGCGTGGCAGTTTCTAGAGGATCTTAGTGAGCAGACAATACAGTGGGAGAGCACCAAGACCACATCAACTTCTAGTGGTCAATCTAGGGCGGGCATACATCAAATAGAGATGTCGATTGCTATGAAGGCCGAGATGGCCGCTCTTATGAAAAAGCTAGAAGCGATCGAGACCAAAATCTCGTCGTCTTCTCCTGCCCCTGCTATGCCCCCACGAACTGTCTGTGCTTGTTGTGCGGATCCATCGCACTTAACTGAAGAGTGTCCTTATAATGCATCCACTCAAGGACAGGATCAAGTCAATGCTGCATTTCAGCAACGACAAAGGAACGATCCGTACTCTTCGACGTATAATCCGGGGTGGAGGAGTCACCCAAATTTCGCTTGGAACCAAAATCAACAATTCCAAGGAAATAATAATAATTTTCAAAGACCTCCTCCTCCTCAACAACAACAAGCACCCTCGCAAACTCAATATCAACCGCAACAATTTCAACAACAACCTTACCCTAATCAGGTGAACAATTTTGTGCCGAACAATGCTTACCAGCCAAACAATTTTGTTCAACCTAATAATGATAAGGTTAGCTCGCTCGAGAGAAGTCTAGATGCATTTCTTAAGCAATCTACACAGTCTACAGCAAGACTTGAGACTTCTATTCAATCTTTAGTGCAAAACAGTGCCTCCCACGATCAGAGTATCAAATCTATTGAGGCACAAATTGCACAACTTAATGCAGCTTTGAGCGAGTGCGAAAAAGGAAAACTCCCGTCTCAACCGTTGCCCAACCCCGGTCACGCACATGCTGCCCACAATCAGCAAAATCATAACGTGAATGCTGTGACCACATTGAGATCGGGAAAAGTGTTGCGGAACAATGTGGGCATTAACAATGACACCCCTGCCGGTGGGTCTTCTTCTTCTTCTTCTTCTTCTTCTTCTTCTTCACCATCTTCTTCTTCTTTAGAGCCTATTCTCCATCCTTCACATGGCTCTACCTCTTCTAGTTTGAACGGACCTAATTCTCACGACATGAACACATCTACACGAGGTACCGTTCCAACTCGACAATCTGATCCACAAAAATTGGACTCAACCACCTTTCAAAATGTTCCTTTTCCTAATCGGTTGAGATCCAATAAACCAACTCCTCAAATGGAAAAGATTGTCGAGTTGTTCAAACAAGTTAGCATAAACATCCCTCTCTTGGATGCAGTTCAGCAAGTTCCTTCATATGCCAAAATTTTAAAGGACTTGTGCACCAAAAAGAGGAAGTCGCAAGTGCCAAAGAAAGTTTTTGTGGCCATTGCTATTAGTGATGCTCTTGTAAATTCCCTTCCCCCAAAACAAAAGGACCCCGGGTGTCCTACCATTTCGATAACAATTGGGGACAAGAATATCAATAGAGCACTCTTAGATCTTGGCGTGAGCGTCAATTTGCTACCCTATTCTGTGTACGAGCAATTGGGCGTTGGAGAGCTTAAGCCCACTCACTGTACTCTCCAAATGGCTGACCGGTCGATCACTCATCCTAGGGGAGAGCTCGAGGATGTGTTAATAAGAGTAGGGGATTTCATTTTCCCCGTAGACTTTATAGTAATGGATACACAACCTGTTGCGAACCCCCGGAACCAAATTCCGGTTATACTAGGTCGACCATTTTTGGCTACTTCCAACGCAGTGATCAATTGTCGTAACGGTTCAATGAACTTATCTTTCGGCAATATGACAATTGAGCTCAATATTTTCAAGTTAGGAAGTCAGCCTGCTGAGCCCAATGCTAGCGTACTAGACGTTTGCTCGATCAATGAGATCGCGGAGGAGGACTGTGAGTTCGAGAATTTTTTATTCGACCACAGCAATGTTAACGCCACTAGTGCGTTCCTCCTAGAATCCGACTCAGTTTTCGCGGCGGATAATGATTTTGAATGTTTTACATTCGTCGACGACTTCGAAGACTCATCACCTGATTTGGAGTCTTTTGCTTTTGCGGATGAGTTAGTAGAACCATCCGACACTATTGCGTACACTCGGTACGAACCTTTGATGGAATCATTCGAGTTTGAAACAACTACCCCTTTGCTACCATCTATTGTTTCACCTCCTAAACTCGAATTAAAGCTTTTGCCGACACACCTAAAATATGCATATCTAGGTGATAATGAGACCTTACCTGTCATTATATCAACTTCTCTAGCTCTTGAGCAAGAGAAGGCTCTCTTGACGGTCTTACTTAATAATCGGCAAGCTTTCGGCTGGTCTATGGCGGACATTAAGGGGATTAGTCCCCTCATAGTCGAACATCATATACACTTAATGGATGATGCCAGGCCAGCACGAGATCCACAAAGGCGCCTCAACCCCATCATGAAAGAGGCGGTTAAGAAGGAAATTGTCAAATGTCTGGATAGCGGTATCATTTACCCTATCTCGGATAGCCAATGGGTTAGCCCAATCCACGTCGTGCCCAAGAAATCGGGCATTACGGTCATTGCAAACGAGGCAAATGAGTTGATTCCCACTCGCACCCAAACTGGGTGGCGAGTCTGCATAGACTATAGGAAACTCAATGCCGCTACAAGGAAAGACCACTTTCCTTTACCTTTCATTGACCAAATGCTCGAGCGATTGGCAGGGCACGAATTCTATTGCTTTCTCGATGGCTATTCCGGTTACAATCAAGTCCCCATCGCCAAAGAGGACCAAGACAAGACAACATTTACTTGTCCCTTTGGCACCTTTGCTTATCGTCGCATGCCCTTCGGGTTATGCAACGCGCCCGCTACATTTCAGCGGTGTATGATGGGGATCTTTTCAGACATGGTCGAAAAGTTCTTGGAGATTTTTATGGACGATTTCTCCATCTTTGGCGACTCCTTCGACGAGTGTTTACGCCATCTTGACGCTGTTCTTACCCGCTGCAGGGATAAGAACCTAACATTAAATTGGGAAAAGTGCCATTTCATGGTACGAGAGGGCATTGTCTTAGGACATGTTATCTCGCAAAACGGCATCGAGGTAGACAGGGCTAAAATCGAAGTGATTTCTAACCTACCTCCCCCAAAATGCGTCAAAGATATTAGAGCCTTCCTTGGCCACGCCGGTTTTTACAGACGGTTTATCAAGGACTTTAGCAAGATTGCTAGACCCTTGACCCTTTTACTGGCCAAGGACACGACCTTCGCTTTTGACTCCACATGCACTGAAGCATTTGAGTCTTTAAAACATTCACTCATCACTGCACCCATCCTCTCATCTCCCGACTGGACGCACCCTTTTGAAATCATGTGCGACGCATCAGACTTTGCAATTGGAGCTGTTCTTGGACAGCACATTAATAAGATGCCGCACGTGATTTATTATGCCAGCCGAACACTAAATGAGGCCCAACTTAATTACACAACAACAGAGAAAGAATTTTTAGCTGTTGTGTTTGCACTCGAGAAATTTCGGCCTTATTTAATCGGCTCTCCAGTCGTTGTTTATACTGATCATTCGGCTCTTCGCCACCTCTTTGCGAAGAAGGATGCTAAGTCTAGGCTAATACGTTGGATCCTTTTATTGCAAGAATTTGACCTTGTCATTAAGGACAAAAAGGGATGTGAAAACGTAGTAGCTGATCACCTATCACGACTTCCTTCTTCGCCCACGCTCGATCTTCCAATCTCTGACGTTTTCCCCGACGAGCAGCTCTTGACCGTTTCTTGCGAACCATGGTTCGCCGATATTGTAAATTATTTAGCCACCGGCCTGATTCCTAATGATTGGTCGAAACAAGATAAGCTTCGATTTTTGTCCCAAGTAAAGCATTTTTACTGGGATGAACCCTATCTTTTCAAATACTGTTCCGACCAAATCATTCGTCGGTGTGTGCCCGAGAGTGAGGTCAAGAGCGTGTTGTCTTTCTGCCACGATCAAGCATGTGGCGGGCACTTTGGCCCAAAGAAGACAGCCGAAAAAGTTTTGCAGTGTGGTTTCTATTGGCCACGACTCTTCAAGGATTCATTTGAATACTGCAAAACTTGCTCCCGGTGCCAACATTTGGGCCGGATTTCGCGGAGAAACGAAATGCCACTCCAACCCATTTTGGTAGTGGACATTTTTGATGTTTGGGGTATAGATTTTATGGGACCATTTCCTAACTCTTTTGGAAATGTGTATATTCTGTTGGCGGTTGATTACATTTCTAAGTGGGTCGAGGCTGTGCCCAGTCGAACGAACGATAATAAAGTTGTCGTTCGATTCCTTAAAGAACACATATTTTCTCGATTCGGGCACCCTCGAGCGATAATAAGTGATAATGGTTCTCACTTCTGCAATAGGACTTTCGAGTCCTTAATGCGTAAATACTCTATCACCCACAAATTGTCAACGCCATATCACCCCCAAACATGTGGGCAAGCCGAGGTTTCAAATCAGCAGATAAAGCAAATTTTGGAGAAAACGGTTTCCAAAAACCGTAAGGATTGGTCATTAAAACTGATAGATGCACTATGGGCTTTCCGTACTACATATAAGACCGACCTTGGTATGTCTCCATATCGGCTTGTGTATGGGAAGGCTTGCCACCTCCCAGTGGAAATCGAGCACAAAGCCTTCTGGGCTATCAAAGAGCTAAATTTGTCTTTAGGAGATGCGGGCAGCAACAGAAAGCTGCAACTGAATGAGTTGGAGGAGCTAAGGGATGAGGCATATGACAATGCCATAACTGCTAAAAACCGAGCCAAGGTGTTCCACGATAAACACCTTTTACGAAAAACTTTTGAACCTGGTCAACAGGTTCTACTTTATGACACTCGGTTACACTTGCATCCTGGTAAGCTCAGGTCCAGATGGAGAGGACCTTTTGTGGTCCGCACCGTTTATCCGCACGGTGCGGTTGATCTTGAGAACCCTGAAGACGGTACCTTATTTAAGGTAAATGGGCATCGACTAAAACCGTACTTCACTGCGGATCCTTCGGAGGAGCTCCTGTTTTTGCAGGAGCCGCTTTACACTGATTGATCTTCCTCCGCTTTCACCCCCAAACTTTGTTTCCCAAGGACACGATTTCAAATAAGTTTGGGGGTGTGTATATCATTTGTATGTACATTTCCAAAATACCATAAAAATAAGATAATATAAAATAAAAAAATAAAAAAAATAAAAAAATAAAAAAAAATAATAAGAATAATAATATTTTTCTGGACTAAATTGCAAATGTGCAGATTAATAGCTGCATTTACGAATAAAACCCTCACCTTTGAGGGTGTTTTTTGTAAATCACCCCTTTCCCCCTATATAATGGAACCCGAGCCCTCCTGCCCTCATACCCTAAAACATTTTCTCTTCATAAAAACCCTAGGCGCCGCCCTTCCCTCTGCAGAAATCTCGAGACGCGCCTCCACCTTCCAACCGCGGAACCGCCGCTCCTGCCGTCTCCAGCCGCGCAACCGCCGCCGATCTGCCTCGTCACCCCCTGAAATTTTCAGGGGAGGTAAACCTGAACCCTTTCTCTCTGTTTCTTCATAGAACTTTCTCTGTAAACTTGTGATGGCCCACAAAATGCAGTACGAGAGAGATTTCTCACCGGTGTTCGCACACGAGATCTATGGATCATACTTTCCACACGAAATTGCACAAAGGGGATGGAATTTCCTCCTCTACAACCATGGATCTGCATTTGCTGTCCCTAGCTTAGTTACCCAATTTTATGAGTCAATGGAAGAAAATAGCCTAGACAACTTAGGTTATATTAAATTGATTTGGGGAAATAATGAAATTCGCATTGATAGGGATATGATACACGAGGTGACACTAATACCACGTGTACCGGCACACGAACAACCCCTTCGCTTTGAAGACTATATTCCTTTAATGGGTAATGACTGTGCGCGAGAACCGCGCAAGGGGATCCAAGCACGGACCCTCTTCGCAAATGTTTTAACTGTGTGCCGGTGGGCACAAAACAATATTTTTGGAAGTTCTCACAACACAACCTTTTTCACCCCTTCCTTACATGTCGTTCATACTTTAATGACGAAAAACCCTAGATTCGACATGTGCACAGTTTTGCTATACTCCATAGGTTCGGGTAAACGAGGGAGTGTATATCCATGTCCCATGCTCGTGACCCAACTCTGCCGTTATTTCCTCCCGGCCGAAGAATTTGACTCTTATTTGACAGAAGGTACCGCAATTCGACCACTTTTAGAGGGTGTCTCGTCGTCTTACTCTAGACTGACGGATATTTGGACACGGACTGAGCCGGGAGAAAACATACCTGCACACACCCCCAGCTCAAGCTCGACTTCGAGTGGGGAAGAACTAACTCCCCAAGAACATGCGCGATTAATGAGAAGAACAGTGAGGAGATTAGACTCTTTGCGGGATGAGTTTCGGGAGACGGCACGAGAACACGACCGTCGGTTGACGGAGATTGAGAGGGGGATACAAACACTGTTGGCTAGGGGGGAGAGATCACGTTCACGCTCACGAGCGCGACGTGGGGCCGGGCAGTGAGGGCACTGCTTGGTTCAAGTTTGGGGGTATTAGAGGTGATGTATATAGTTATCCTTGCATTGCATATTCTATATATCTTTGTTTTCCTTTTGCATATTTAATTTCTGCATTGCATATAAAAAATCATAAAAAATTTTGAAAGTTTGAAAAATAAAAAATTAGAAAACAGTAAAACTCAAAAAAATTGAAAATTTTCAAAAAGTAAAAAAATTAATGTATTCAATTCTGGTTAATTGACTTGAGTTTGATAAATAGGTTAACTGGCTAGGAAAAACTAAATCTTAGACTTAGCAAATTAAAAACCCTAAAAATAACCTTCCTTAAAGTTTAACTGTGGAAAGCATATGTCTTTGTAGGCTATTTAGAAATAGGCAAATCTTGGGTTCAGTTCTTGGGCTAAGTCGAAACAAAGGAAAAGTATTAAAACTCTTATTAGAGTATAAGTTTGAAAAATAGTTCCTAACTTAAGTCTAGATTCTGAAAATGTATACCCTACAAATTGCACAAACACGCACCTTGAAACTTGGATTAGTAGAAGAGACCTTGAAATACTCTTGTCTAACGTCCTTAGCACAATGAAAAAGAAAAAAAAAAGAGTGAATAAAGGAAAAAAAATGGACACTGGTTTTTGTGATTACTTAAGGCTAAAAAAAAAAAAGAAAAAAAAATAGAAAAATATTTAGCGAAGATGCTACTGCTAAAAGCCTTGGGTGTTGCAAAACTAGGAAGTACGCCTTAAAGTGCTAACGCATCTGGTAATCGGTTGTTGGTACCTCAAGAAGTATTAGCAATCGCATGAAGGATGTGAAAGCAAAGTCTCACAAGTGCTTTGGACAATGGGCTGGAGTATGATTGCTTGATTTGAATTTCCAAGTGTAGGGGTGATATTTACACACACGTGGGGATATGTGATTAGAGTTTAGATAAGAGAAAGGAATGAAGAATAGAACTTGTGTCTTTAATAGAGTTGATAGAAATTCCTAAGTGGAGATGGAACTCTAGAAGGAAAACTTAAGAAATGCCGAAAGCTAGGTAATTCTACAGGATATGTGTAATCTTAAGTTAAATAATGAGCAAGCGTGAAGAATATGGGTGGATAATTTGCGGGTCAACGATAATAGATTTCCTTGTTAGAAAACCTAAATGGAGAACAAAATTCGAGAAACCAAATTGATAGGATTTTGTGGGTGTAATCCGCTGAAAACCCTCAGGAGACAACACTCCTCCTACCAGAGACACCTGGAGGTTTAACGGCTTGTTGCACGTGCTCAGTGCAATCGCGTTTCCCTGCGAAAATGTGGCTAGGTTAGAATAAACTAATAAATTTGCTCGAGGACGAGCAAAAGGTAAGTTTGGGGGTATTTGTTCACACTAGAATATTGCATTATTATATTCCCCATTCTTATTCATTTTATAAATAAACGGGTGCTTTTGACGCATGTCTGCTACATATTACAGGTTACAGGTTCTTGGAGCGAAAACAGTGAAAAAGACAAAAGATGATACAGGAAATGGATTTTTGACCAAACAGCACACGGATCCTACTCAAGCCGAGACGAACGTCAAGAGAAACGGTCGAAAAGATCCTTACAAGATTCACTGAGAACCTGGAGAATACTAGAAAGCCCAACAGAGAAAAGAACAGTAAAAGAAGAGAGCCCAAGAGAGGATAAATCAACCACAGAAAGATGGTGGGCCCAGCCTACCAAATGGCCGCGGTTTCGCGGCCAAAGGCATGTCTATGCCGCGGAAACGCGGCCATATGGTGCCCGTGTTGGCACCGACTTCTTGTGTCGGTGTGTCGTTTCATTGTTAGGATTTTTAGGGGTTAAATCAGTAAATTCATGTCTACGAAAGTCTGTAACCCTAGCTTCACTAGTTACTTATAAATTGTAATCTAGATCTTAAAAATTGTATGCCTCTTTATATTCAATAAAAGTGAGATTTGTTGAAGGAATCAAGAGCATCATCTTCTTCTTGTAAGTCTTTAATTTATTTAATTTCTGCCTTAGTATAATCATTTGCTTGCCCTAGGAATCATTTAATTGCTAGTTAACTAATTTCTAAATCTGTCGTAAGATAACTATTCAAAACATAAAATACAAAAATGTTTCTTACTTATAATTCCCTAATGTGCGAGTAAAAATTCTCGCTCGTTAGGGTTAGGAACAAGGGAGTGAGTGAGAGAGGGATGTCTCTCACCTCCTTCAATGTCAACTTATTTTTAAACGAAACCTTCATGCACACATATACGATCCGCCCCCTACGGCACCCTACCTATAAGGTAACGGTGTTCCGTAGTATAAAAGGCCGGACTTATATGATGTCCATGAAGCTCACATCAATCAATAAGAAAAGACGGACAAGGATCTAGAGGATGAAACTTTGTTTCTTCCCGATCATCCTAATCCCTTTTCCTATTGATTGTTGTGACCTTCCTAAAAGCTTAAATCACGACATTGAAAGAGGTGAACACATTAATCTAAACACACCTACCTTCGACCTAACCCTAATGAGTTCTTTCTCATCACATAAATTCGTCTTAAACTCAATCGATAAAAAAACCAACAACGATTTGAATCAACTCGTTATAACACAAAATCAGAAATTAACCATCCCTGCGGATCGACCCGTATTCACCGGCTAGCTGCGAAGCGACGCCGTTTCTGATTACGGTAAACTACAAATTTTTGGATTAATCACCCAGCCCAACTCCAAGCCCCCACAAAACCGACCGGCCTCAAGCCCTTCTTCCCCACCAAACTTTCCCGCTCCTTTTCTCTCGGTTGCATCCCCACATCGCCAACGTTCCCCATCCCGCTCATGACCACGATCCCACGCTCGTCGACGAGACCACACGGCTCACGAGCTCTCCAACCTCTCCTCATCTCATTCTCCCCTCTCCCTCCTCACTCTCGACCTCCTTTCTTCTCCCTTCACTCCATCTCTGCACCTCGCTGAGCCGACAACGACAACGACGACAACGAGAATGACCACGAATCTCCTCGTCTTTCCTCCCTCGCATCTCTCTCCTCTTCACCCACTACTTCACCCCCTCGCCTGCACACCATCCTCACCACCTTCAATCGCCGAGCAAAGCCCATTGCACAACCAACCCACTGCCGAGCTCCCCTGCATCACCTTGGCTACCACCTGCACACTCCTCGCCGACGAGCTCCCCAATGCCCCGTCGACCTCTGCATCCTCTACATCTCCATCACCTCATCCAAAACCCACACCAAACTCCTCGCCACCAAGCTCCAAACCCTACACACCACCCTCGCTGTGCCCATCGCCGGAGCGACCACTGTCGACCCCAGCGCACTCACAGGAACTTCCCAGTACCACACTCCGCCTCCAGCGATCGCGAACCATCCTCGGACAACTCCGACGACGAACCCGAACGTGAGCCGAGGCCGCGAACCCTAGCCGCGCCATTCGTAGCACGTTCGTGCCGTTGCCGCTGCTGTGCGTCGCCAAAGCGTCTCCAGGCAAGTACCCTACTTGGTACTTGCTAGATTATTTCCGTTACAAACCAAAATACCATTAATTCTGTGTTTATAACTCGTGAAAACTTATACGACACAAGTTCTTGATGCAAAACCCGAACGAAAATATTCCATTAAACTGATAGAACTCGATTACATATGCTAGCCCGTATGGCAATGAACATTGTGGTGAAATTTGACTGAAAAATATGATGACTTGAACGATCACCCCCAATTACACCCATGAAAATTGAGAATTTCCCGTACGTGAAACTTGTTAAAATCATAATTAATTGTTTACATATTAAAATGATGCGTTGGAGGGCTCAAATCGAAACCGACTCGACGACCTGGAACTATATACAAGTTTTTAATTGTTTCTATACTGAAAATATGACAAGAACTGATTCGGAGAGCGGCTCTGGTCTGCAGTCCAGAGCATCTCTGGTTGTTGTCTTCTGTCTCGTAATGCTTACGCCTTTGCTGCCTGAACTTGTGTGTTGCGGAACCCTACACTTTATTAAAGATGAAACTGTTAGATAAATAACGCAAGTGATTTCACCCCTTTTTTTTATCGTCGTTTACTATTTAAATTGCGATTTAAAAGAACAGGACGTCTAGCAGTCCCAAACAGAAACTGAACTGATACCCTAGTGTTGAACAGTGCATAACTTCTGATGTAGAGGCGTGATTGAGAATCCGTCTGGTGCGTTGGAAACCCTATTGAAAACTCTAAATTTCATCTAACTGTAGTATCGCTAAATTCTGATCCCTACTTGGTGAAAGCTGTGCCGCAAAATGAACGTTCAGTTCAGAAACTAAATTTCCTGCAGCGAGCATATAAATTGAAACGGCTGGAACCTGAATACCAGAAATCCGATTGTACTGAAATAAATTTTGCTGAACTGCCGACATAGTGTACTTGTTACCGTATTTGTATCGTTTCACTAAATTCTGAGCATATGAATTACTGCAGTTTTTGTAAGCTTATGACATGCATAATAGTTTATATTACACATGACTTGTTAACTGCATAAATGTACATACCTTACCCAATTACCATATAACTAGTGATAGTGCGTGTTATTATTCAATGTAGAATGCATTATCGTGCGTGAACGGTATTGGTTTAGGAGTGTCGAGTACGCCAATGGAAAAAGTGAATGATTCGTGACAGTGATTAATACAGTGAACAGTGACAAAACCGTGTTATTGGTGCATAATTATACACGACTAGACCATACTCGTCAATAGTGTAAGCCTGGGGAAAAGGGAAAATCGAAATGGAAAGAGTATAGTATTTAGCGAGGATCGTGTTTTAGAGGATGATCATTCGAACAACGACTCTTATTATATATTAGGTAGGATCTAGCGATCCGGCTGATAGGGTTATGTCCCGGGCGTGTGGGCCGTTGTCTCGGGTATGTACGAGACTCCCATTAAATATGATCCTTCTTTCCACAACTCGATTTCAAACATGACTTAGGGATTGATAGGGACACACATCATACTTTGCATCATTTAGTGACATAGTGATCATCTGCATTTTATCTTCCACTGCTATTACTTTCATTTTCTGGTTTCTTGTTATTATTATTATATTGCTATTGTGTCGCTCTGACGACCTGAGTATGCATGCTCAGTGATAGAGGTGGATTCGCCTGACCTCGAGAAGACCGTGAAGATCCAGACTAGTGATCCAGCTACATTTCTATATTGATATTTCTAGTTAGTTGCTTTTTTGCATATTTCCATTGAGCTCAGATTCCTTTATACCTGATAGTTTTAGTGACTGCATTCTCTTTACCTGTATTGCATTTTACTGATTACCATGTAATGCTAGAAGCTGAAGTATGACTACGGCGGGATTATTCCTTGACCGTAGGAGCATGGCTGCCTAGTCATCCCTCGTTTTCCGTATTTTGGGAAGCGGGGCGTGGCAATCTACATTTTTCATGACGTCAAACTCTTTGACCGCCACATCAAAACAGATGTTCCAGCTCCATGATCCCTGCTTTAATCTGTAAATTGATTTAAGCAGCTTGAACACCTTTCTGCTACTCCCACGGTCTACAAAGCCCTCTGACTGTGTCATGTACACGCTATCTTCTAAATCACCATTTTGAAAAGCGGTCTTGACGTCCATCTGCCAGATTTTGTATTCATGCTATGCAGCAGGAAAGTAGGATCCTGATGGAATTAAGCATAGTCACTGAAGAAAAGGTTTAATCATAATCGACTACTGGTCGTTGACGAAAACCTTTTACTACAAGTCTAGCTTTGAAGGTCTTAACCTTTCCATCTACACCAATTTTCTTCTTAAAAATCCATTTTCTCCCAATGGGTTTTACCCCTTCAGGAGAAACTTCCAAAGTCCATACTTTGTTAGTATACATGGATTCCATCTCAGATCGCATAACATCCAGCCATTTCACAAAGTCCCTACTTGTGATGGCCTGCTCGAAACTAGTTGGGTCATCATCTTCCATGATGCAATCCTTGCTCCTACAGTCTATGAGAAAACCGTAGTATCTCTCAGGTGCATAAGGAAGCCTACTAGATCTGCGAAGTGGCTGCGGTTCATCGGGGATTATTGAATAACCTCATTTCTGCAAGGGCATAACCCCGTTAACACCTTTCTTAGACACCTACTGGATCAGCTAATTATAAAGTGGAAAACTCTCCCAGGAGTAACTCTTACTCGCAGTGAGTATCGGGATCCAACTATCATATAGATTTTATGCAATCTCATTGCAAATTTCAAAACTTGAAACTCCCAATATCTGTTTTTACTCATATCAACTTATGACCTTAACTATGGTCAACAAATCATAAGTGCTAGTCAAGTTCTACTCATCATTTCGTGATTGAATTAAACCAACCCATACGAACCTTAACTATGGTCAACAAGGTCATACGACTACCTTAATCTAATCCTATCATATGTAGCAGATAAGTATCAATCAACTACATCACACCACGCTTTGACTATGGTCAACAAACGCAGCACGAATACTAAATAGTCCTTATCTGAAATGACGGAGGGCTACGACTAGTTTTGTAGAAAACATTTAACGTAATGAACTTGATATCATTTTAGAATCTAATGATTTGAAAAGGAGTGGTTTAAGCTCCGCTTTTAAAATCGAGTAGTTTTCAAAATAAACCGAGTGGGTTGTAGCATTTGCTAGATTTTTCTAAAGAGATCACTCCCAGTGAAGAGATCTAGGCTCTTTTCCTCATCAAATGAGGTGCTGGATATTCATGAAGGAATACCACTATGCAAAGTAAGAACTAGAGCTACCGTTTTGAAAATTTTGATTCCATAACATCTTTAGCTTTCTTTTCTTTTCATTAATCTCATTAATAACGTCCCATCAGTTAAGTTTCCTAAACATAACAGAAGGAAAAAAAATAAAATGTACGCTTATGCCATCCATATTTGCCACGGGACCCCGTTATGCACCGTTAGGTTACTTAACTAACGGCAGAGCTGGGGCTGGACTAGCGCAGGTGTAAAACATAAGTAACGTTTATTATATATGCATTCGTCTCATACAGTTATATGATCATATCACAGAACTCAAGCAGCAGAACTCAACATATGAAATATTAGATATATTAGGAGGTCTGTATTTTAAATTTAGCTAATAATGAAAAACACGGATTACATGGTCGTGATGAATTTCCAAACTCATATCTCTAGACCCTATGAGAGCGACAAGCAACCCTACCAATTCTAGAATTAGGTGACCCGGTCTTGACTCCTCGAGTTAGTCTCTCACTGGATTTTAGAACCCGGTTACTTGTTCTTCCCGCCTTGGTTCTATCCTAATGCGGAAAAGTAAATAATATATATCAATAACGACAACAAACTCAACATGGAAGTGTCCCAATAAAAGAATATTACATTAAAAAATTTACATGAAAGAAAATTGAAAAACTCTCATCTCACACAAAAAACCCAGGCTATTCAATCATGATGATCCAATATAACATATCACAGAAACACATAAACATCACACGTCATCAACATAAGTAAATATGCATATCCTTAATGTCGTTGACGCATAGCAACGAAGTTGGTGATACTCCACATATTACACTTACAGCCGCGGAAAAGAAATGAAAAACTACAATAATTAGAATCCGCAAATACCTTAGACATTATAAACCCGGAATATCACATATTCCGAATTTCATGCCTAACCCTATAAACCATGCATTTTAGCCTCGAATTGAAAATACTTTTCAATAATAAGTTCGGTAATTCAACAAGATTCCCGATTGGATGATCGAATACTCGTCGGGAACTTTAGTAGATGTCCGCACCCCTGATGTCGTCGATGAACTACACTTAGGCGGAAAACCGTGGCTGCGAGCACCCGAGTGGATATTTTTGGCAACAGGGTTCTCTTACAGTCACTTGGTCAGGGCTATGGGCGTGGCTATCTAGTAGTGTTTTCCGGCGACCATTCGCACACAATACGAGATTGCGACGGTGTTTTGATCCGAATCGAAACTCTATGGAAATCGATCAAATAAGACTAAAACTCGAGATTTATAAAATACAAACTAGTTTTCACAAAACTAATTAATGTGGATTCCAAATATTGTATCACATATCAATATCAAAACCGAAACGATGTTAAAATTGCGACTACGAAACACTCCAAAGTACCTTAATAGAAAATACAACATCATATGCAATCTGGGCTAAATAAACATAACTTGAAACCCTAAAATCAACATACCAAAACACCAAAAAAATACGAGACCAAAATGAGAATGTGGGGCCAGCCAGGCCGGGCATATGAAGGTTTTCGCCGGCCAAAATCTTGATTTATGGTCTCGTTTTTCTTCAATGTTCTAGTTACATCACATGTTATATTCTGCACCTGTTTAAAAATTTTCAGAGGACTTAAAAAAATGTACAAAAACTAAGGTTTCGATTCGACTGTTTCGGAATTGTTTTGGTTTCACAATTCTACCAATATCGTCTAATACTCTAGCTTGTCTCTGATACCATGAAAGTATGTCTTAGCACCACTAATATGTTTCTAGAGGCATCAAGTATGCAATTTTAAAAAATCCAGTGGGCTAAGCTATACTAACCTAGAATCGAACTAGAGAATTAGAGTTTGTATGCAAGTAAACAAGTTCTATAACAAGTGAATAAGGAATACAAACTTTGTAGACCGGTCCTTCACTTCTAAAGCTCCAAGTAGTAGTTCCTAAGCTCTAAGTAGTAATCCCTAGAACTCTTCTTAGGCTCCACCCGGTGAAAGGAACGAGCTTGCTTCGTCGTCTTCGAGGCCGAAGATGATCAACCTTGAAGTCTCTATAGCTCAAGCTAACTATTCACCGATCAAAGAATTAGTGAAGCAAACAACCTAATCTAATGGGATAAATAAGATTAGGTTGATGAAGTAGGAATTTTGCTCACTTTAGAAATTCTTTTCTCTTTTTATCTTTCCACGCAATAAAAACTAGAAAGGAAGAAGAAGAACATAGGTGAATGAGAAAATATCTATTATCAAGTGTTGAGAGAAAATGAACCATTAAGTCAAGATAAATATGAGATGAATAAATATCTAAGAGTAAAACAAAATGGGAGGATGAGTCATGGCTTCTCAATGCTTCTCCAAGCATCCAAGCCATGCCTCATTATTTCACCCATTTCTATTTTACTTTTAAATATAAAATTCACCACAATTATCTTAACCCTAATGTGAGTCTTATTCACCCATGTTCTATATATCATCAAGCATGATACAATAGTGTTTTATATAAAAATGAATATACACACACACACACACACACACACACAAAATTATATATCAAGAGAAGAAAATCATAAGCGAGTAATAAATATTAGTTAATATATAAATATATCAAATATAAATATATATATTAAATTATTAAATCAACACTTGATTCAATAAACTGGTTATATCATATATAAACGACTAATATCATTTATATGTATATCAAGTTATCGAATCAACACTTGATTCAATAACCCGGTCATATCACATATAATTGACAACATTCAATATACAACATCCAATCAATACTTGATTCAATAATTCGGTCATATCATATATAACCGGCTAATATCTAATATATATACATATACCAAATTAGCGAATCAACACTTGATTCAATAATCCAGTTATATCACATATAATCTAACCGATATCAAATATCGCGGGATTAGAATAAGGTACTACATACTCGTATTTAATCAAGCTTCTGCACATATCAGATATGAGTCGTACTTCATTTCGCTTGAGTTAGGAAACCTTTGTGTAGGACTCTAAACACTCGTCAATACGCCAGCAGTAGGTATTGATCATATCAGATACTCACAAGCCGTCAGCGGTACTACCTGGACGTAACGGCTGCCCAGGTATTGAACGAATAGAAAAGCAACAAGAAAGCTTGTCCAAACTCTCATGAAGCCAATAAGCAAAACTTACCGTACAGTCCAGTCTCTTCGTCTGTATGTAGCATATCGAGTATGGGGGTGGAAACGTCAGACCCAGTAACTTGATAAGTCATGCCAATGTGTGGCCTATAACAGTTTGAGAAACTACTGATAAAACTTACCAGTAAATCTCATAATCCCTGGATAGGGATTTGCTGTTATAGCCATTCGAGTATAGCACAACAACAACTCCCAATACGGGGAGAGATGAAACCCTTCCTATCGTTCATTTCCTCCATATGACTCGGGACTGTACTCAAAATCTACCTGTTTGCACGACTCCTTTGAGCCATGGTAGGAAGGAAATCAAAGCACAGTAGGAACCACACAAGACACTATGACGATCTTGAGTCTACAGACTAACCTGTACCAGTGTCACCAGAGAACTTCTATATGATATGTATGATACCATCTAGGAGTTCTCGGCGAGTCCTGTTCGGTGTACCCATTTTCTAATGAGCACTTGTGTATAATTTATGATGTCAAACACCAATGGTTGTGGGATCAACCATCGCCCAATACAGGGTCAAGAAACGTACACACTGGTCTACTCTGGAATATCGATGCCCCATCTCGATATCTCCTCGACTAAGAACTATTAAAGGATGTGCTTGTGGACTACACAAGCCCTACTAGTATGATCTACGTCATAGTCCTGGTAGTTAAGCTAACATCATATGGGCTTTATCAACATATATTAGAGAGTCAGTATAATAATACAAGTGTACATGTTAAGATATAGAGAAACCAGATAGCATATTATCATGTCGAGCAAGAAGTCCTCTATATATATGTCCAAGCATCCACTATAATATACAATAATGGCCTCTAGGGAATACATATTCCTAACATTTAGGTCCATCTCCTTTGGAATTTTTTGCCGGCGATTGGATTTTCTCCAGCTTCATCCTTTTGTAGGAGGTTGAAGTTGAAGAAGCCATTGTAACATGGTCCCGTGTAGAAGAAGTCCCTCGCTGTATGAAGGAGGAGTGGTCGTTTTATTTCCAAACCTTTAATTTCTTCGTTCGATGAGATTGATTTTGGTCAATCACAGAGTCCTGGACTTTTCGCCAGACCCTATGATTTTGCGAAGAGAGCTGCTAATGGGGCTGCTCCGGCTTTGCCTGCACAGTAACCTCTACAGGTGGGGGCGATTTCTTTAGCGCCACCGTTGGAGAGTTCTTGCACACCCTCCTGGGCAGATCAAAGCTGTTCCCAGTTGGAACATCAGCGTCAACTTCCACCATTAGTGATGGCGGAGTAAGTCCAGAGGGAGAGTTGCCTCCATCTTTTCTCACTCGTCGCCAGAGGCGACGTCGAGTGTGCCTTCCAGAAGGGGCCGTCTCAGTTTTGGAAGCGGTTTCATTATGCCCCCGGCTTTGCCGAGAGGCTTCACTCAGCATCAGCCTGCTGAAGACCGACATCCTTGTTAAGGTTTGAGGAGGGCCGGCCAATCTTTTAAAGACCGACTTTCTGATGGGGGGAGCGCTTTTGACGGCTTCGCCTGTAGCAGGAGCTGGGAGGGCTATCTGTTTTGGGGCAGCCCCTTCAGGTATCATAAGCCTCTTTGCGGGCCCGGTTAAGCTATTGCTCAGCCTGTTGAAGACTGAGGCGTCGGATTTGGACAACTCGTTGAGAGGGGCCATTGTGGTTGCCAGCCAATCGAAGACCGACCTTTCGGGAGCTTCCTCTCACGGCGCTGAGGCACCGAAACTTACTAGTGGGAGTATGGTCCCGAAGAACAATCCAGTAGTGGCTTGCATAACATGCCCCACTGGAAATGAGAAGATAGAGGCCGCATTGGGATCGTAGGTCACTCATCCAGTTAGGGTGGATAGAGAGTTGCTGCTGCATGAAGTACATTGGGAAGTCATCGATTTTCTCTGCACAGGAGCAAGACACCAAGTTTTAGTATCTCGAATCCAAAGGTAACCATAGTGAACCGCGATTTTATTCGCGAAACACAACACATAAAGTATGGAGTGAAAAGAGAAAAAAGCCCCACCGGGCGTCCAGAATATGTTCACCGTCGAAAGACAGGGACCGAGACGTTGGGATGTCTGGCCTAAATTTTGGAGCAGATGCTATTTGGACTTCTCCATCCACCTGTTCAAAGATATCAAGTTGATTTATGGCACCATATATCGGAGGTTTGGACAGATGCGACTGTCGTAACAGACTATATCAGATTTCTTCTTATTTTATGAGGAGGTTTTGATTATGGGGACACTCTTCTCTGCAGGTGCAAGTCCCTGCAGTTAATTACGTTACTGCATTGTGATAATCACTTTCTCCTGCTCCAGCAGTTTACATTGTTTCATGTTATTTCTGTTTTATTTTGGGTTGCCTGTGAATTGCATACGGAGATTATTTTATGTCGTTGCCCGTAGGGCGTGGATTAGTCCAAATTCGTATGTTTTAGATTTCGGCTTGGGTAATGGATTTGCTTGACGGGGTTTTGAACTTAAGTTATATATTCTTTTGGTTCAAAACTATTTTGTTTTATTTAAGGACCGTTAATCTAGTTTGAGTTTAAGATCAACTTAAATTTATGAGCATTTGGGCTCAATCTATTTTAAACTAAGAATACATTAGTCATGTTTGAAACTAAGATCAACTTAGCAATATTTTTAAGGATCATTAAATTTATTAAGATCCGGAGAATTTAGGCTCGGTTGCAAGAGAGACTTAACCAATTTGGGCTTACTCGGTCTTCTTTTGTTCTGTTCATAAGAATTAAGCGCTTATTTGGGCTATGTTTGTTCATCCTCTTTTTATGCAAAAGTGCTAAGCACTTATTTGACGTTCTGACACTCACATGGATATCATGTGAACCATTTAATTATGGGTGCTTCCTAATCACTACTAAGCACTCAGCCGTTTCGGCAGTATATGAAGTGCTAAGCACTTTTTATATGGCGCTCACATAAGGAGCACGTACGGTGCCGGGCGCTTCCTAATCAGTACTAAGTACTCTACCGTTTTGGCTGTATATGAAGTACTAAGAACATTTTGTCTGGTACCTACGTGAGGAGCACGTGAAGCGCAGGGCGCTGCCCAATCAGTTCTAAGCACTTAACTGTTTTGGCTATATATGGAGTGTTAAGCACTTTTATTCAGCGCCCACTGTGTTTCACGTGAGGCGCTGGCCTTCTACTTTGGGCGCTCGCGTCTTTTTCACGTTCGATGAATCCTCTAAAGATAAAGTGCACTTTTGGCGTGTCATCGGGAAAATTCTTGAGCTTCATAGTCCGACATCGGGGGATCGAAGTTGACCCATCAAAGATAAAGGCTATCATCGAGATGCCTTCTACAAAGAATCTGACGCAGTTAAGATCCTTTCAAGGCAAGCTCGCTTACATACGAAGGTTCATCTCTAACCTATCGGGGAGATGTCGGCTTTTCTTAAAGCTCATGATGAAGGAGGATCTCTTTGTCTGGAATGTCGAATGTTAGGAAGCATTCGAAAGCAACAAACAGTACCTATTGCACCCTCTAGTGCTTTGTACTCACATTCCAAATAAACCGTTGATTCTCTGCACTGCCGCGTTAGATGAATCACTCGGCGCACTCCTTGCCCAAATAACAAGGAAGGAAAAGAAAATACCCTCTACTACATCAGTCGAACATTAGTCGGGGCTGAACATAACTATTCCCTAATCGAAAAGCTATGCATGGCCCTGATATTCGCTGTGAAAAAGCTAAGACGCTATATGCTCGCTCATCGGGTTATACTAATCTCCAAAGTCGACCCACTTAAACACTTAATGACCAAGGCAAGCCTAACCGGCAGAATGGCAAGATGGGCTATTATGCTGCTCGAGTTCGACATAGTCTATACTCCTTAAAAACAGTAAAAGGGCAAGCCCTCACCGACTTCCTCACTGCTCATCCTATACCGAATGGGTTGCTGCTAAATTGCGAGTTACCCGACGAACAAGTACTGCATTTCGAGGATAACACGCCATGTTGGGAGCTCTACTTCGATAGAGCCTCATCAGTAAAGACCTCCACCAAATCAAGCGTCCTGGAGATAAAAGCAGGGATAGGATTGGTGTTTCTCACGCCATCAGAAGGAACCCTATGACGATCTTTCACTCTCACCGAGTCTCACACAAATAAGGAGGCTGAGTATGAAGCTCTGATAACTGGTCTGGAGCTCGCCATAGAAATGGAATTCTTTCGGTTATGAGTCTATGGTGATTCCCAGCTTATCGTCAACCAAGTGAGCGGAAACTATAATATATATAAATTTGAATGAGCTTGATATAGAAGCCTGGTGGTGGAACTCATGAAACAGTTTACCCATATTAAACTGATAAGAGTTCCTAGGACGTTGAACAGAAAAGCCGATGTACTCGATCGCTTAGCCGAAGAGCTAGCTGATCCCGATATAGATGGAATTCGGATAACAGTCAGAAGCCAACAAATTCTGGCTCCAGTTTCTTTGCATGAAGAAGAAAGCGTAGAACAAGAGTACAATCCTGCCAAAGAAGCTCTGATCATTCAAGACGAGCCTGATTGGAGAGAACCTTTCATAGAGTACCTCCAATATGAAAAGCTGTCCGAAGAAAAATCTGTAAAGGTTTAGCTGAAGAAGAGAGCTCTCCGATACGTGTTTTTGTAAATAATACGCTATACCGCAGATCATATGACCAACTTTAGCTTAGGTGTCTGTCATCGACCGAAGCCCAAGAAGTCATGAAAGAAGTTCACTCAGGCGTCTGCGAAGCTTACCAGTCTGGCACCAAAATATGGCTACAAATCAAACGGCTTAGGTATTACTGGCCTACCAAGATAAGGGATTATGAAGAGTATGCGAAGAAATGTCATCTCTACCAAATTCACGGTGGCTTTATTCATAAGCACCCCAATTCTTTGCATCCTACGGTGGCGTCATGGCCCTTCGAAGTTTGGAGCACCAATATAGTTGGCCCAATTGATCCTCCATCATCAAAGGGCCACCAGTTCATATTGGCCGTAACTGACTATTTCTCCAGATGGGCTAAAGCTGTCCTGCTAAAAGAAGTCAAGACAGAAGATATTCTGACCTTCTTCCGGCATAATATTCTATACCGCTTTGGTTCACCGAGAAGAAGTATATCTGACAACGGGCCTTCTTTCAAGAGCTTCAAAGTATCAAGGTATGCTACTCTGCACAAGATAAACTGAAAATATTCCTCCATCTATAATCAAAGAGTCAATGGGCGAGTCGAAACCTTCAATAAAACTCTATACAAGTACCTGAAGAAAAATTCTTCAGCCTACAAGAGACTAGAATCTCAAACTCCACGAGGCATTGTGGGCATATCTAACTTGGTCCACTCCATACTCACTACTTTTCGGAGTGGAGGCGATCATCCCCCTTAAAATAGAATTTCCAAACTTTAGAATGGTCGTCCAGTACGGTTTGACGGATGAGGAAAACGTCCTCTCGACCTTGTAAAATCCCGAAAAGGATCCATAAGTAAAAACAGCATGACTGCCGGTAAGTTCGTGAAAATCCGAAAGGGCAAAAACTCGTGAAAAGAAGACAAAAATACACTCGTAAGGTCATCCCAACCTTTTGAGGAGAACATCCCCGCGTGAGATCTTTACGAATCACAAAGGAGCAACACACTTTGGAATCCTTACGATTCCTAGGGAAAAACACACCTATAAGATCCCCTCGACTCGTGGGGAGAAAACGCTTTTATGAGACCATTATGGCTCATAAAATTGAAAAGTCTTAGCCAATAGCGATCTAAACCTGTCTCCTAAACCATCACTCCCGAACGGACAACGACAAATGATGAGTCGCTCTTAACATTACACTTTAGTGTTAGTGGTGCTGATGCCGGCCCAAAAAGCAAATCCAAAGTCCTCCTGAGGCAAATGATGAGTTGCACCCGGTATTATTCCAGTGTAGCGATGCTGATGCCAAACAAAATCCGAGTGAGGTCTCGAAGGCTTGTGACTCGAGGAATGTTCACTCTACGTTAGAGCACAAAAGGCTCGGTACCTCTGGAACCTTATCTAAGTAAGTCGAAATCCTTCATTTCATCGTTGTTTGTGTTCTGCAATCGCCCATGTTCTTTCTCTATTCTCAACCTATGACATCTATCTCCATCCCAAATCTCGTCACCATGAAAGGCCAACGTAACTTCATTCTCTGAAAGCTGGAAGCTTAAGACTGTATAAACGTCACTCCGCAATAGGTATGAACTAGGTTCTGTGTAGTTACATTGCAATGAGGGAGACCCTAAGTTGTTAGTTGGGCTATCATCTTCTTGGTATGATGACAGGACAATGGCAAGATAGATAGAGACGACCAAATGTTACAGGACAGTTTAGTTCTGTAGGAGAGTATGTTTACCGCCGAAAGACAGGGACCGAGACGTTGAGACGTCTGGCCTGAATTTTGGGGCAGATGCTATTTGGACTTCTCCATCCACCTCTCCGAAGATACCAGGTTGATTTATGGCACCATATATCGGAGGTTTGTACAGATGCGACCGTTTTAGCAGACTATATCAGATTCCACCTCATTTTATAAGAGGTATTTGATTGTGGGGACGTTCTTCCCTGTAGGCACAAGTCTCTACAGTTAATTACGTTACCACATTGCGATAACCACTTTCTCCTGCTCTAGCAGTTCAATTCATGTCGTGTTACTTCTGTTTTATTTTGGGTTGCCCGTAGATTGTCTACGGAGATTATTTTGTGTTATCGCCCGTGGGGAGCGAATTAGTCCAAATCCATATATTTTAGATTTGGGCTTGGGTCAAGGATTTGCTTGATGAGTTTTTGACCTTAGGTTATATATTCTTTTTGTTCAAAAATATTTTATTTTATTTAACGACGGTAAATCTAGTTTGAGATTAAGATCAATTTAAATGTATGAGCATTTAGACTCAATCTTTTTTGAACTAAGGATACATTAGTCCTGTTTGAGACTAAGATCAACATAGCAATATTTTTAAGGATCATTAAATTTAGTAAGATCCAGAGCATATAGGCTCAGTTGCAAGAGCGACATAGCCAATTTAGGCTTACTCGGCCTCATTTTGTTCAGTTCAGAAGTGTTAAGCATTTATTTGGGCTCTGTTTGTTCAGACCCCTTTTTATGCAAAAGTGTTAAGCACTTATTTGATGTTCTAACACTCACATTGATATCATGTGAAACATTCAAATTTAGGCGCTGCCCAATCAGTGCTAAGCACTCAGCCGTTTCGACAGTATATGAAGTGCTAAGCACTTTTTATATGGCGACCATGTGAGGAGCACATGCGGCGATGGACGATGCCCAATCTGTGCTAAGCACTCAGCCATTTTGGCTGTATATGAAGTGCCAATCATTTTATGTGTGACACCCAGGTGAAGAGCACGTAAGGCGCTGGGCGCTGTCTAATCAGTGCTAAGCACTTAACCGTTTTGGCTATATATGGAGTGCTAAACACTTTTATTTAGCGTCCGCGTGTGTTTCACGTGAGGCGATGGCCTTCTGCTTTGGGTGCCCGCGTGTTTTTCACGTGAGTCGTTGGGCGCTGTTAAAAGGATGCCTACGTGGGAAACACGTGAGGCGCTAATCTTTTTTTCCTTTTTTGGAGATTAAATATCTGTTAATGGCATTTTGACCATTAATGATCACCAAGATCTTCGTTTTTGAAGATTTTGGATCAGGTTTTTCTTTAAGAACTAAGTTATTTTATAGGTTCTTTTTCCTTTTGTTTTTCTTTTGGACCTAATTCTTTTCTGAATTTTTTATAATCAAGAACAAGATCTTCCCAATGAGAATTAAATTCTCAACTTGTGCGAGACTTGTCTTGTGGATCTCTGATCCAAAAAAAGAACTAACTTCATTGAGAAGGTTTAAACTCTTAAAATAGGTAAAAGAGATATTTTGATCTCTCTGTTTTCTTTACCTAGGTTTTTTTTTGAAATGGAAGTCTTCCTCTTTGAGAATTAAATTCTCTATTGTTTAGAAAGCTTTCTGTATTTTTTTCATAAGCTTATGGGGTTTCCTCCTTTTGTCTCTGTCTCTGTGGTGTGGTGTATGAGACTTGAAGTCTCGGATCCTTTATATCGCAGAGGCAAGTTTGTTAGTTAATTTTGAGAAAATCTCTTATTGAGATATTCCAATTGATTTAATTGGACTCAAAATTGATTTGGCCGTAGGATCTTTGATCCAAGGACTTCTGTTTTACAGAATATGTTTTCTTGTTTTTAACAAGATTGAGAGAATATTTTCATATATATAGAATTTTATTCTATTGAACTGTGATTTTTTACTACCATTGGATTTTTAACCCAAAAGTTCTCTGTTTTAGAGAGCACATATTTCTTTTGTTTAGAGAATGTATAGGGAAATATTTTCCCATTTTATTGAATATTTGATCCAACAATTTTCTGTTCATTTAGAAAGATTAGGGGAATATTTTCCATTAGTAAAATTTTATTCTATTATCTGATGATTTATCATCACCGTTGGATCTTTGATCCAACGGATCATTTTAACAGAGAATATCCTAGTTTTTAGGGAAATATCCCCTGCAGAATTTAATTTTACTTGGCTTTAATTTAAGCGTTGGCGCTTACGTGTTATGCACGTGGCCTCCGCTTAAGAATTTGATTTTAGGCGCTCAAGTGCTTTGCACATTGGCGCCCATATGAGGAGCACTATTCCCGCCAAAAATTTCTGCGCAAAAAAACCCAAGGTATCAAATGACAGCAATATGCTTAAGAAAATGCAAACAAGTATTTTCCGTGCTGTATTTTCCCAAAATCCTGAATGAGAATCAGGTAAATTCTGATGGCATCGAAAGCGTCTTGAAAAGTCCTTTATGGGTCCCATGACTCTTCCGGAATCAAAAGTTATGAGCAAATACGCAATGCACGTACAGTCTAAGTAATGATCTACCACATCGGGGATACAATTTTAGTCCCACATCAGGAAAAAGAGAGATCTTTTCTCTACCACACCCCAATAAATAAGATGGGATACCTCTTAGAAAAAATAGGATTCAATTCTCAAAAGAGTTTAGTTCTCCATCGGAGCTTAGTTCTCCAAGTTAGGGCCTTAGTTGCCCTCCCCAAAATGCGCGTATGCGCAAGCACATACGCCCGCCAGGTGCAACGCATGTACACCCTCCATGTGTAACGCACATATGCCCATCACGTGCGCACTGCGTGCGAGAATTCAATCCTCAAAGGAGCTTAGTTCTCCATAGGAGCTTAGTTCTCCAAGTTATTGCCTTAGCTGCCCCCCATGATGTGCAAGTGCCACGTGCGACGCACGAGTGCCCGCCATGTACGCACCACGTGCAACGTACGTGTGCCCACCAAGTGCACAACATGTGTGGCGAACGTGCGTCCACACCATGGTTTCGCCATGTGCAACGCATGTGCGACACATGTTTATAAATGCAAAGAAATCTTTTTCAAAAAGCTAGAAGTTTAAGCTCCAACCTATTCTTCCTCTTGATGAATGGGACATTGTTCAAAGGGTACATCCCTCCACACCTTCGATATATGGCACTGTAATTTCTCAGCGTCGTCGGAGAGGTGGTGAGTCCCAACGACCAATGATCTCTCTTTCCAAATAAGGAAGAGACCACCCCATAAGATTCTGTAAAAATACGGAAAGCCTTCAAAACAACGGAGAATTTAATTCTTAATAAAGAAGAAGATTTTCTTCCTCTCAAAACCGAGGTAAAGAAACAATAGAGGTCAAAACATCTCCTTTACCTATCATAACATAACTAAGGGTATAACCCTTCTCAAGAACTTAGTTATTTTTCTGGATCTGAGATCCACAAGACAAGTTTCTGTTTGGGCTTGATAGTGCCTTGGCCATCTACCGTGGCCGATGCTGAACAAAAATGACGTTAAAATTTGGCACTAAGAAACCCGTCTAGAATCGAACCATAAACCTACACTAGCTACAAAAGATATTCTACCTACAAGATTAGAGGTGTTATACCAAATGAACCGTGTCCTTCAGTCTTCTACCATATTCGTTAGCTTCTTGAGGCGTCCTCAACTGAACTTGGTCGCCGGCCTTCCTCCGTCGAAGATGATCCACCCGAGAGATGTAGCTCATGGCTTTAGATTCACACCAAGAATCTAGTAAAGCAAGTAGGGACTTTAGGTTGCTAATCTAGAGTTCCTAAGATGTAGGAATGTGTTCAAAGTGTTTATCTACCTCACCTCCTCACTTGATTCTCAACACATGAGATTGTAGAGAAGAGGTTGAAGATGAAGGTGGATGAACTCAAGAAACTAAAGAGGAGAGTGAAGCTAATGGTGAGAAGAAGAAAAACAATCAACTATCCTCTTTCCTTAAGTGAGGAAAATTAAGTGAAGCTTCGTTTTGTAAAACATTATTTTTCAATTTAAAAACCAACCCATGCTTGAATAGTTTGCACAAATGAATTGTTAATTCATTTGTGTAACACTATACAAGCATGGTTATCACCATACTCCCCTCTCTCTTCCATTACACCTCATTTACCATTTATAATAAATGGTTAAATCTAAAATGAGGTGTTCACCTTTTAGAATGTTTTTCGTATAAATAAGGATTACACTCTACTGTATATATATACCTGTATTCATACCGAAATACGAATACCCGAAGAGATAGAATAACACAAAGAAGATAATATTAGAATATACATATAGAAATACATATATGTAAATTATTAAATCAATACCTGATTTAATAATCCGGCTCAAACCTGAGCCGGATAGTATTGTCAACTGTCCGATCGAAAGTCCGGGTATATAGTACAATCAATCGATCGGAACCCTGCACGTATCCAATACGTCTACTACATCATTCCGCATGAACCAAGGAAATACTCTGTGTTGGACTCTAAAGACTTGTCAATATGCTTGCAGTGGGTTTAACCACAAGCACGTCAGGGGCACTAGCTGTACGTAACGGCTACCCAGGTATTGAGCGAAATGAAGGCCGACGAGCGAACTCATCCGAACCCCTACCAAGCATGTCCGTGACAATCTCCGTACAGTCTGGTCTGTTCATATAAGAGAAACTCATATCGGGTCTAAGGGTAGATAAAGTCAGACCCCTAATAACGTTATATTTCATGTCGGTATGAAGCCCATCACCAACTCAGAAACTACTAATCCAAATCAGTAATTCTCATCTATCTTTGCTAAGGATTTCTGGTGATAGCCACTCATACACAACACGACATCAACCCCTAATACTGGGAGAGACGAATCCCCGACGATCCGCTCATTGTCTCCATGTGGCTTGGGACTTTACCCAACTAAAACCTGTTTGCATGACTCTTTTGAGCCGTGGTAGCGTAATAATAAAAGTACAGTAGGAACTCACACGAGAAAAATGACGATCTCAGGTCGACAGACTAACATGTACTCATGTTACCTGGGAACTGCTATTTGAAAATAGGTATAATACCATCTAGCATGTTACCGGCGAGTCCATCCAGTGTACTCATAACTTAATGAGCACATATATACTATCTTAGGTGACTAACTAACACTAATGGCTTATGAGATTGGCCACCGCCCCTCGCCGTGGTCTCGAAAAGAATACACTAGTCTACTCCGGAGTATCGATGCCCAGTCTCGACAATCCCTTGACTAGGGAAATTTAAGGATGTGCTTATAGACCATTCTGCACCCACGTATATGATCGCCATCATATTGCTGGTTGTCAAGCAAGAATCATATGCGCTCTATCAATATGTAATAATGATCTGTAATAACACATAATGCATGTACATGATGATAAAAACAAACCAGATAGCATACTATCATCTCGAGTAAGATTGTTCTTATCGTATAGGTCATCCCTTAATCTTCACAATCGCGTGCGTGCGATTACAATAATTGACTGGAGGGCACTATATCCAACAATCTCCCACTTGCACTTAAGACTAATAATTGTGGCGTCGCATACTCACAGCCCGTATGACACCAAACAACCAACTTCTCACTAATCAGTCTCGCAAAGCCCGTTTGTAAAACTATTGCGTTCGAGAAATAGCCTCATTGAGTGGATCCGCTCCAATATTTCTATCTTTATCTCTCTATATCTCAATTTCGTGGAGAAAAACTATCTCCCAAAATGAGCGATACCTGTCTTAGAATTTGTCTGGATATCTGATGGGAACCAGTTCACAAATGAACTCCAAATCCAAAAAAAAACTTCTTAGACTGTATCTTCCCCTGAATTTAATCAGTATCCTACGTCATGCCTTCCTCAGTATCCTCTTGGACCACGTGTCCAACATACTGCTCATCAAAAAGAGGGAAAACAATAACTCTGACAGCCACTCTGTCATCCAGGTCACCTTGGAAGCTAGAAATGATAACCTCCTCCTGAAGGAGGCTGCCTTTACCATATACCAAGATCATCCACTTATGTTTATAACTGCTTCCCAACGTTTCTCCAAGATTGGATTAATATATATGCTTATTGCAGCTAGTGCAAAAGCAATATCTAGTGTGGTACCTGATATTTCATGATTAACTCAATTGCCTAAATAAGTGATATGCCAATCATGCAAATTCCGCTCCTCATCAGTTTAGAAGACATCTCTTTAGAGAGGGTGACGCCATCACCCGCGGGTACACCACCGCACCAGGAGTCATCCATTCTAAAACACTTTAGAATAGTGTCAAGTACCTGAATTGGGACACTTTCCAAATCTAAATCTAAAATCATAGATCTAGTGAACATAATCCTTGATATTTTATCCAGATTCTATGCGGAGAAATACCTTGTGACAAACACGGTATAACCGATCGTAGTATAGGAAGATGACTTCCTATCAAAAGCATGTCATCCAAATACCGGGACATCACTCCCTACTACCTTCTTACCAGGTCCATATGTTATTCTGATGAGATCAAACTCTATGACTGTCACATCAAAAATAGATGATTTATCTCCGCTATACCTGCTTTAGTCTATAAATAGACAAAAGTTACTTACTCACTATGCTTCAACTGCTCTCACATACTACAACAACCCTCTGGCAGAGTCATATACATGTGTACTTCTAAAGCTAATTTAGAATGACGTCATACTCATCCTCCTGCCAGATCTCATAATCTAGAACAGCAGTAGTGACATGTTTGGGTAATCAAAAACCTCCTTGTCACCCTCTTTGAGGAGACCGAAGTGCCACATGGATGGTTGAGGTTACTTACAAAATCTGCGGAGTGGATAATAGATTGTCGAATCCAATTGAATCTTTATGTTCTACTAAATTTTCAGTAATCATTTATAGTCCTCGAATAACTTCCAGTTCTACCATACTCCCACTAATGTTTTCTGAAAAAAATTCATTTTACCAAAACAGATGGCGTGTCAAGAACAATATAACTATTGATCTTCCAAATTGGTTGAATGTTAACCCTCATCAATGCTTGGGATAACCCACAAACTGCCATTACTGAAACGTGCCTTGAGTTTATCCAGATTCTGGTTTTAAGTATAAACCGAACAACTCCATATAGCTTAACATCGTTAAGGTATGAATCCATTATATATACAATATAAAAACAAAGGCACTAATTTAATTGGAACCAGATTCAAAATACATGCAACTGTTTCCAGAGCATATCAACTAAATGGAAGGAGCCAAGCAGCTTTACTCATTAAAGAATGCACCCATGTATGAGTAATCTTAAAGAGAAGAAAGTTCTCAAATATATTACTTACAATGAAATACCTAGCATAAGTATCTATATCTTCGATCACCTTGAAGAATCCTGATATTTACAACATATGGTTCTCTACTTTATTTTTGTACCTATAACTTCTCAAAACTTGGACCCTGTATTTCAACGAAATACTTGTCTAAAACTACAGAAGTCATGAGTAAACAGAATATAGTACAAGTACCAACCCCTTTATCCCAATAAACATCGGACAACATACAATAGTTTGTATAATCCTCTGAGTTTAATAATTCAAACCCTGTGCGTCGTAGGTTGAAAACTGTGCTATGGTTAAGAAGAATCACACCGTTATTGAATGCACCTTACATAACCATCAACTAATATAGGTAAATATCATAGACATAATTTCAAAAAATTAAATCTCACTTTATAAAATAAACGTACACATATATCAGTTTGAAATTGGTGCATAACAACGGATATTCAAAAACAAATATTTTCCGTCAGGCAAAACCTAGGTGATTTCCTCAAATATCACAAATTACAAAGAATTCCGATTGTAATACCCAGTCCCTATATGTAATTAGCGTATTTTAATAAATAAGACTCCAGGTGTTTCCCCAAAATTTTCTACAAATTTTCCGAATTTTTATAAGGGTCACTTGCAGAATTTACTTATTGATATTTATAATTATTTTAAGAATTTTAAATAAAACCCTAATCCCTTCATTGTATCTTGGTTCCTTTTTTAACCCTAATCCTATTTTCTAATTTCCCTATACTTTTCCCTTTTATTTTCTTGAGCCCGGCCCATCTCCTTTTCCCAACTTCTTTTATTTTCCTCATTACCTTTTCCCCCCGAGCCCTGCCACTCTCCCCCTCTCTTCTTAGCCCAAACCTAAACCATAAATCTCCATTTCCCTTTTTAATTTCCAAGCCGGCCCACTCGCCTCTATTTTTCCTATTTTTAATTAATCTCCGAACCCAGCCCACTCTCCCTATTTCTTTTCTAAATTCTTTTCCTAAGCATCCCCTGAGCCCGGCCCAACTTCCCCTGACCCGACCTGACTCGTATCACCTTCTTCCGTACGTCCCCTTCTCTTTCTCTCATTTTCCCGCTCGTTTTCCCCATACACTCCCACGTCTCATGCCGAGCCCCGCTCGTGCCCACGTCCCCATGACCCCACGCGCGAGAAGCCTCCCTCGACCCCGTCTCCATCTCGCTCACCTCTCCCCGTCTCTCTAACTCTCTCCCTCCACACTCTCGTTTTCTCTCTCCCCTTCCCCATATCACCTCTCTCTCTCGAACCCACGCCCATGCCGCGCTCGTTGCGCCACCACCGCCGGCTGCCTCCTCACCACCACTTCACCCAAGTCGAGCCCTCTACACCTCTCTTCTTTAAACCATCAACCCGCCGAGCCTCCCCCTGCACACCATCGTCTGCATACTCAGCACTGGAGCTCCCCCAATGCAGACGAATACAGCACCACCACTGCAGCTCCAATCCACAACGGCCGCAACACCCATCGCCTTTCCGAGCTCCCTCATCTCCTTCACTGCGCCCACTCCTGCGTGAGCACCCTCGCTGTCCCCAGGTCATCGGAGCTCCAACTATCTCCCCCGAACACCCCTCGCCCTCACCTGCTCCGACCAACCAACGCCGCCCTCCTCTACCACAACAACTCCACCGCACCCCTGCGCCGAGAACAGACCCGGGCTCATACCTGAGCACGCTGCAGTCACCGCTGCTGGTGCCATGCCGGACCCGTACGTAACCTCTCACCGTCGTTGCTGCTGGGCTTATCATCGTCGCTGCCGGGCTTATCATCGTCGCGGCTGGGCTTATCATCGTCGCGGCCTTGACCGTCACCTCCGGTTACCATCGCCTCCAAGCTCCGTCTGCTTCACCAAAGCCTAGCCAAGCTCAAACCGGGCCATTTTTCTGTCGTGTCGTGTGCTAGTCGTTATGCTAACTGTGCCATCGCTGCAGGCCGCTACCATCATCGCCTTCGTGACCATCGATTGTCGTCACGCAAGTTTTAATGCTTGCTCCATGCTATATTTAGTCATTTCGATTGCGATTTGATACTATTATAAGTGTTCGACGTAAACCATGACCTACAAACCCCGTTAAATTGACAACAACAAATAACATTGGGTAGCCCGAGTTATAATGACTGTCCCTTAAGACTTTGGTTACGATACGATGTCGTTTGCCCGCCTAAAATGATGTCCCGATTTCTGTCATAAAACGTGAAAGCCTTCATACATGCTAAAGCGTGAAATTTATAATAAATTGTGTATAAACCGGTTTTAGAGTTTGACAGCTCGTATCAAAGCTAACTGTTTAACCTACAGTATCCTATAGTTGTTCACTGAATTCTAACTAATTATGCTAGAGATAATTGTGGAGGATTACGATTCTGGACTGCAGTCTAGAATGGAAATCACAGTTATCCCCTGATTTTAAACCTCTGTATTTTCCTGTTCAAACATGAGAATGCACAGAACCCTATATCATTACGTATAGAATTGAGTTAGATTTCTTACTCCACTAGTCTCACTAGATTTCACAACTGTTTGATATTTTTAACTCCTTTTATAGTGCCGATACGTTTTGCTGAATTCTACAGAGGCAGATTTTACACATCGAGCAAGACCTGTCCATAACTCCCTGTCGATATAATATATTACTGATCTTCCAATTGCAGTGAAAACCTAATTTATAAAAATAAATTTTGTTCAACTATAGTATTGTCTAATTGCGATCCCAACAGGGATTAAAATATGTTACAAAAAAGACTTCCGATTCTGAAACCGGATTTCTAGCCGTGAACACTTAAATTGAAATGTTTATAACTAGCAAACCTGAAACCTGATTGGTGTGAAACCAATTTTGATGGATAAATAACTCAATATACTTTTTACCCCTTTTACACCATTTCGCTTAATTCTACATGCATGACTTATAGTAAATTATGCATGTGGTAGGACACTGACTGATGGTATTCCATGCATATGGTAATTGTTGTATCCTCATCATATCGTGTAGAAGTCATTGCATTGGTAACCTAGTGATCATGTTCATTACCGAGTGTTAGGTATTAGTGTTTGATTGTGGCAAGTACGTTAGTGCGTAAGCATGAATGGATAAGTGATAGTGATACGTACTTATGCACAATCAGTGGACCCTATTGATTTATTGCATTGTCGACGTCTATGGTACGTGTATAAGTGTGACTATAATTGGTATGTGACGATTATGGAAGCGCTTATATGGGTATCATAGGTAAGGCACCAAACACTATCCATTTGTCTTGGGTATCATTCGAGACATACTTGATGGAGATCCTGTCTCCAGTTCGCGCGTAGACTCGTCATGGACCGACTGGTATTTGACTTTATGGTTGGCGTTTGATATAGACCATGTGGTGTGGGGTAGTATGAGTGTGAGTTCAACAGAACTCGGGAGTCCCATGCCGGTACATACAACGATTCTGGAGATATATGAGGATATTACTGATTATTAGCGAGCGACTCGGGCCCGTGTTCCCTTGCCCTTGGGTCTTACCTTTGTGTAGGGGATACTCACGAGTGGTTGACTCTCACACTTGGACTGACGATAGGCTTAGAGGCCTATACAGTGAGACTTAGAGACTGATAGGGTTAGTGACATTGATATGCATTGCTTACTGATTCAACATACCTGCCATACTGTTTACTGGTTTACTGTTTACCCACTCTATTAGCTACCTGCATTGGCTACTCCATGTTCACGTCATTATCCCATGATTACTGTTTCATATTCATTATTATTGCACGAGTTCCCATTTGTATCTATATATATATTGCTATCGTGTCACTCTGACGACCTGAGTATGCATGCTCAGAGTGAGAGTGGATCTAGCTTGGACCAGGACCTGACGTATCCCAAGGACTTTGCGGATATCTTGATCAGCGACCCAGAGCTATACTCTCTTCATCTCCATCTGGTTAGTTCTTTTGTATTTGTTTTTGATTTAGTGACTGCATTTCTCATTACCTGTGCATTGATTACTGATTACCACGTAGAGCTAGAAACCAAAGTTTAACTATGGCAGGATATTTCCTTGACCGTAGGAGCATGGCTGGCCTTGTCAACCCTTCGTATTCCGTATTTTGGGAAGCGGGGCGTGACATGATTTTGTTGGTATTAGAGCCAGGTTTTGCTTCGTTTGGGATTGCAGTTTCCGTGTAATGCTTGACAATCTAGGACATCCTTTGGTCTAAATTGTAAACTTGTTATTCTTAATCTTAATCCACATAGTGTGTTCTGCTATACATTTTGATCCATCCGATAGAGTTTTGTGTGACGTAGTAGAGTTACGTGATTGTAATTATGAACTGTAACATGGTTAAAATACTGTACTTTGTTGAGTGACTTGGAGTTCTATATTTGTTTTCCACTCGTTTGAGTTTCACCTCACCCGATACTCTTGTTTCGTTGTTTATTCTATGTCGTATTTTGACTCTAATTCCTGTGCCTTTTATCGTTCTCAAAACTGTTGTTTCTGGATCATGTCTTCCAACAACTCTTCTTCTATCTCCACTCCCCAGAACAAGACCGTCTAGATTTTGAATGTACTGCAAGGTTTAAAGGAAGCCCAGAAGCGAACGAACGACCTGTTAGCTACAGGATTAAGAGGGCAGATGACTCAGGCACCAGAGGAAGCCTCCACTCGTCAGGGAATCCCCGTTAAACGAGGAAAGGAGGTGAAGATGAAGCGCCCACTTGTTCCCCAGCAACGGAAGCAGCGAAATACTCAACGTTGTGGATATTGCAAGAAGCCAGGACACTTTCAGAGAGACTGTCGCAGCGCCAAAGGACAGTGCCTGATTTGCGGATCCAATGAACATCTTGTCAATAGTTGCCCTCGAAAGAATGAGCTACAAAGTGGAGACCCGTCCACACTCCCCACTCCTGCTAAGTGATGGTTATTTCATAGTTTAAGCTTTGAGGATAGTACGGACCAAGCATAGGATTCCACTCGCGTGACGAGAATGCAGCGGTCTAGAAATCAAAGAAGAATTATCACCATTCTGCTTTTAATAAAAATGTGGTCACTCTTTTGTAAATATTTCCTTTCATTTAAGATCTTGTACCCGTTGAACTTCTAGTTGAATGCAATGAAATTCAGAGTTGTGATGTATGTGTCGTCCCCTTGCCACTTATCTTCTTTATATTACTTATTGCATCAGTATTCTAAATTTTGATTTTCGGTCCTTACCTACCGCATATTTTCCTCGTTCTCCATATCCTCGGTTATTTTCTTGGTGTATTCCACTGCCTAATCATTACTCTTCCTTTTCAGGCCATGGACCACCCTGGAGCAGCGCCGCCTCTAGATGAGGACACATGATCGTGCGTTTCCTTGGACTGCATGTTGGTAAGTTCAGATGACGAGATCAACGGCCCACATGTTATTTTCGGAAACAGCGATTCCGAGGGTAAGGAATTTGCAGCCCCAGAAGTCGACATGATCGGTGACTCTGACGACGAAGAAGAGGACCCCGAAGAGGACCCAATAGAGGAAGATTCCGAGGAGGACCCGACAGAAGAAAATCCAGGAGAGGAAAACCTTGAGGAGAATCCAGTGGAAGAAAATCCCGTGGAAGAAGATCCAGAAGAGGTGAATCATGTGGAAGCATACCATGATGAAGAAGCTCAAGTCGAGGCAGAGGAACCAGAAGAAGAAGACCCCGCGGCGGAAGAACCTCCAGTGGCGATCCCTGCGAGGCGCTATAGAAATAGACGCCCCTATCTGAGTCCATGAGCCTACTGTAACCTGCTAAACTTCGACAACCGCGACTGACGCGATTTAGTTTTTATCTTCTCTAGCCAAATAAATCTAAGTATAGCTTAGGGCCACTTTTTATCTTTCGTGAGTACCTTGTTGGAAATTTTCTGGAATGAAATAAAATTGCTGAGTTCGCTAATCTTTTGATTTTTGTTTCGCATGATGCATTTACCATTTTCTTCCCCAATAAATTTCTTCCCTCCCGAGATTCGTGACTGTCCACCTTTGCACCCTGTGCTGACTCACCCCAGTCTCTTCAACATTCAGTTTGATGTACTACAGTTCAACCTTTTGAGTGGGCCATACTCTATTGTAATCCTTACCCTGGCCAGCCCTATACATTTTTTTACTATCTCCTATACCATAATTACATTCTGTGACATCGTATTCGAAATTTAGATTCCACTACCTTGTGTTTACAAAAATTTTGTGTTATTGACTACTTCCGTTTTACCCGTTTTAAATACTCTACTACTCTTCACATTTTCAAAAGCGCAAACATATAACGCGCATATTATTTTGTTCCATATCTCTTATTTTCACCATGTGGGTTTTCTAAGTTATTTTAAAATTGTTTGATCGATACATTATTCTAAAATGTTTTAACCTATCGACAGATCCTTCACTATTTTATTATTGTTACTTTATTTTCTCGAGTATTGTCCTTATAGTTTGCTATTATGCATGGTTATGCCTTATGCTTATTATTTTAGTTGCGCTATTTTTTGATATACGTATGGATATATATATATATATATATATATTATATATATATATATTGGATTATGATTTTATCTGGCTGCTTCTACGTAGACCGCTATATAGTAGTACTTGATTCTGTAGTTTTTCGCATAGCTTATCATTTAATTTAAATTTCGAGGACGAAATTTTTGTAAGGGTGGTATGATGTAATACCCAGTCCCTATATGTAATTAGCGTATTTTAATAAATATGTCTCCAGGTATTTCCCCAAAATTTACTACAAATTTTCTGTATTTTTATAAGGGTAACTTACAGAATTTACTTATTGATATTTATAATTATTTTAAGTATTTTAAATAAAACCCCAATCCCTTCATTGTATCATGGTTCCTTTTTTAACCATAATCCTATTTTCTAATTTCCCTTTCCTTTACCCTTTTATTTTCCCGAGCCCGACCCATCTCCTTTTCCCAACTTCTTTTATTTTCCCCATTCCCTTTTTCCCCCGAGCCCAGCCACTCTCCCCCTCTCTTCTCAGCCAAACCCAAACCCTAAATCTGCATTTCCCTTTTTAAGTTCCAAGACGGCCCACTACCCTCTATTTTTCTTATTTTTATTTAATCTCCGAACCCAGCCCACTCTCCCTATTTCTTTTCTAAATTCTTTTCCTATGCTTCCCCCGAGCCCGGTCAAACTTCCCCTGACCCGACCCGATCCGTATCACGTTCTTCCCCACGTCCCCCTCGTTTTCCTGCTCGTTTTCCTGCTCGTTTTCCCTATATGCTCCCACGTCTCGAGCCGCGTCCCGCTCGCGCCCCGCTCACGCCCACGTCCCCTCGACCCCACGCGCGAGAAGCCTCCCTCGACCCCATCTCCATCTCGCTCACCTCTCCTCGTCTCTCTAACTCGCTCCCTCCTCAGTCTCGTTTTCTCTCTCTCCTTCCCCATATCACCTCTCTCTCTCGAACCCACGCCCACGCCGCGCTCGCCGCCGCACCACCGTCGGCTACCTCTTCACCACTACTACACCCCAAGTCGAGCCCTCTATACCTCTCTCCTTTAAACCATCAACCAGCCGAGCCTCCCCCCTGCACACCATCGTCTGCATACTCAGCAACGAAGCTCCCCCACTACCGACAAACGCAGCACAACCACTGCAGCTCCAACCCACAACGGCCGCAGCACCCATTGCCTTTCCGAGCTCCCTCACCTCCTTCAGTGTGCCCACTCCCTGCGTTAACACCCTCGCCGTCCCCACGCCACCGAAGCTCCGACTATCTCCCCCGAACACCCCTCGCCCACACCCATCGCCCTCACCTGCTCCAACCAACCAACGCCGCCCTTCGCTGCCACGGTAGTGTTCCTAGGCACTCATACAAGGGTTTATAAGTTATCAACCATAGCTGGATAAAAATTTAGATGTGCCGAACAAACCAAAACCGGGATCTTTGCTAGATTATTAGGGTTTAACATGCAAGTAAACAACTTTACAACTAAGAGTGAGGAATTATAACCTTTGTAGTCTGCTCCTTCGCTTCATAAGCTCCGAGTAGAAGTCCCTTCACCGCGATCCATGATCTCCCAGACCCAAGAGAGGCTCTACAACCCGAATGATCCATGCTAGCTTATAGTCTTCCTTTTCTCCGATGATCTACCTCGAAATTTCTATAACTCAAGCTCTCTCTCTCTCTCTCTCTCTCTAATGAGGCAAACACCCTAATCTAATTGGCTAGATTAGATGAGGATGATGAAGTTGGATTTATGCTCTCTTTTATTATCAAATTCTCACTCTAATTCATCACATAAAGAAAACCTAGGAAGTTTTCTCAAAGCTAAAGTTAGAAGAAGAAGGAAAAATCCTTTTGTGATGAATAATGAAATTGAAGTGATAATTACATTTGCAACCATAGTTGATAATGAGTAGGATAAACTATGTAGAGACTTAACCTAGGGTGAAGGGTTTGGGTTGGGTTAACAATGAGTCACTAAATTATCAAGCATAATATCTTAGCTCAAAACAAAAGAAAACCTTCTAGAAGGTTCATGAAAGAACTAACCCAAATCAAACCCTAACTAGATTTAATCTTCACAAAACATATTGCATTAGTAATCATATTATGTTACAATAATATATATAACATATATATTATATATTTGTAACAAAAGAAAATAATACAATTAATATATATCGCATATATATCAATGCATTATCCGGTGAGAAAATGAAATAATAAAGCGAGCCAATATTAGATAATTTAATTTAATATATCATATATATAATTATAAATTAAATTATCGAATCAACACTTGATTCGACAATCCGGCTATATCGAATATAACCGACTGATATATCATGTACCGATTCATCGAATCAACACTTGATCCGATGACCCGGCTCATATCAAAATATCGTGAGAATATAATACGGTATCTCATATCGCATTATCCTCAGTCCTGCACATATCACATATGTGCTCCTACTCCGTTTTGCCTGAGTCAAGAAAGCTCTGTGTAGGACTCTAAAAAATCGTCAATACGCCGGTAGCAGGTGATAATCATATCCAACACCCACAAGCTGCAAGCGGTCAGCTAAACGTAACAGCCACCCAGGTATTGAGCGAACAGAAGATCAATAAGCAAGCCTGTACATTCTCCTGTGAATCCAATCAGTAACACTCCCGTACAGTCCGGTCTCTTCGTTTGATATGTTGCATATCTAGTCTAGGGGTGGATATGTCAGACCCCAGTAACCGATATGTCATGTCGATGTAAGGCTTATAACGGGTCAAGAAACTACTGGTAACACTTACCAGTAAATCTCTATATCAGCCCTGGCGAGGGACTTCCAGTTATAGCCAATCGAACACATCACAACATCAACTCCCTATACCGGGAGAGACGAATCCCCTCCTATCGCTCATTGCCTCCATGTGATTCGGGACTGCATCCAAAAGCCACCGTTTTTCACACCTTCTTGGACGTGCTAAGGTGGAAATCAAAGCATAGTGGGAATCATACAAGACTCTATGACGATCTCGGGTCTACAGACTACCCTGTACCAGTGTCACTGGAGAACTGCTATCTGACATGAGTTATAATACCATCTGGGAGTTCTCGGCGAGTCCGTCCATTGTATCTAGTCTCTACCGAGCACCCGTACACAATCCTTGAAGTCAAACACCGATGGATATGGGATCATCCATCGCCCATCATATGGGTCAAGATGCGTATACGCTAGTCTACTCTGGTGTATCGATGCCCTGTCTCGACACACCCTCGACTAGGAACAATTATATGATGTACGCATCGACTACCGTGGCCCTACTAGTATGATCTCATCATAGTCCCAGTAGTAGAGTACAGATCCTAAGGGTTTTATCAACATGTGAGAGTAAGAAAATAAACTAATATAAGTCAATATGTTAAGATAAAGTGAAACCAAGTAGCATACTATCATGACGAGCTAGAAAGTCCTCTCTATATATATCCAAGCATCCATTATAATATACATCATATGTACAACAATGGCCTCTAAGGCATATACATAATTAACAATCTCCCACTTGCACTAAGGCCAGCTGCTGTAGTATCTCATACCTAGCATCCCGAATAATCTCTCAAACTGTATCTTGGGAATGGCCTTCATAAGTGGATCCGTAGTGTTGTCCTTCGTATCAACTCTTCTGACCTCGATCTCCCGGCGATCAACTATCTCCCTGATCAGGTAATACCGCCTCAGAATATTTCTGGACTTCTGATGGGACCTGGGTTCCTTGGCCAAAGCCACAGCTCCATTGTTATCGCAATACAAAGGTATTGGATGCTCAATTGACGGAACCACACCAAGTTCACTAATGAACTTCTCCATCTAGACAGCCTCTTTGGCAGCATCGTTGGCAGCGATGTATTCAGCCTCCATCGTCGAGTCTGCAACGGTATCCTGTTTGGAACTCTTCCAACACACCGCCCTCCATTGAGGGTAAAGACAAATCCCGAGTGCGACTTAGACTCGTCCTTATCACTTTGGAAGCTCGAATTGGTAAATGACTCTACCTGGAGTTCTCCGTTACTATACACCAAGAACATCTCTTTAGTCCTTCGGAAGTACTTGAGAATGTTCTTCACAGCTATCCAGTGACTCTCTCTAGGATCTCCTTGATACGTACTCACTACATTTAGTGAGTATGCTACATCGGATCTGGTACATAGCATCACATACATGATAGAGCCTACTGCCGAAGCATAGGGTATCCCTTGCATTCGAGCTCTCTCCAAATCAGTTTTGGGAGACATCTTTTTGGAGAGAGTGATTCCAGAGATCGTGGGTTGGTTCCCACGCTTGGATTCTTCCATACTAAATCTCTTTAGTATGATGTCAATGTGCCTAGATTGGGATAATCGCAGTATCCGTTTAGATCTATCTTTATAGATCATTATTCTCAGTATGCAGGTGGCATCTCCTAGATCATTCATTAAGAATCTTTATGATAAGAAGAGCTTGACCGATTATAGCATAGGAACATTATTTCCTATCAAGAGTATGTCATCGACGTACAATACGAGGAAGACAACCTTACTCTCTGCAGCCTTCTTATATATACAGGGTTCATCTACGTTTTTGATGAAGTCAAACTCTTTGACTACAACATCAAAGCAGATGTTCCAACTCCGCGATACTTGCTTTAATCCATAAATGGATTTAAGTAGCTTTCACACCTTTCTGCTGCTCCCATTATCTACAAAGCCCTCTGGCTAAGTCATGTACACGCACTCTTCTAAATCACCATTTAGAAAGGTGGTCTTAACATCCATTTGTCAGATTTCGTAGTCATGGTATGCAGCAATAGCAAGTAAGATCCGAATGAATTTAAGCATAGCCATTGGAGAAAAGGTTTCATCATAATCCATAACTGGTCGTTGACAAAAACCCTTTGCAACAAGTCTAGCTTTGAAATTCTCAACTTTTCCATCTACACCAAGTTTCTTTTTAAAGATCCTTTTGCTCCCAATAGGTTTTACCCCTTCAGGAGAAACTTCTAAAGTCCATACTTTGTTAGTGTACATGGATTCCATCTCAGATCGTATTGCATCTGGCCATTTCACAGAGTCACCACTCGTGATGGCCTGCTCGAAACTAGTGGGGTCATCATCTTCCATGATGCAATCCTCGCTTCCACCATCAATGAGAAAACCGTAGTATCTCTCAGGTGGATGAGAAACCGTGCTAGATCGGCGGAGAGACTGGGGTTCGTCGGGAACTACTGAATCCTTTGGTTCCACTAAATCTTCAGTTGCAGTTTGTATCGCTGGAACCTCTTCCAGCTCTACCTCTTTGCCATTAATTTCTTTTGTAAGAAATTCCTTTTCTAAAAATGTGGCATATTGAGAAACAAACACTTTTTATTTCTCAGCGTGGTAGAAAATATATCCTTGAGTATTCTTTGGATATCCCACAAACTTGCAAAGAACTGATCGTGCCTCGAGTTTGTCTGAATTTTTCCTTTTGACATAGGCCGGATAACTCCATATCTTAAATCTTTTAAAATACGGTCTCATTCCCCTCCATATCTCATATGGGGTTGAAGGCACTGATTTAGATGGAACTTGATTTAATAGGTATGCCTCTGTTTCAAGTGCATAACCCTAAAAGGAAATAGGTAACTCAGCGGTGCTCATCATAGAGCGCACCATATCTAATACGGTGCGATTCCTCCGCTCTGATACACCATTGTGCTGTGGTGTATAAGGAGGAGTAAGCTGAGAGAGAATCCTATTCTTTTTTAGATAATCCAGAAAATCATTGCTCAAGTATTCTCCTCCTCGATCAGATCGAAGGATTTTAATACTTTTGCCCGTTCGGTTCTCTACTTCGTGCTTATATTCTCTGACTTTCTCAAAAACTTCAGACTTGTGTTTCATCAGGAACACATGTGTGTATCTAGAGAGATCGTCAGCGAATGTAATGAAGTAGGAAGAACCGTTCCTGGCATGTGTAGACATTAGACCGCATACATCACTATGTACCAGTCCTAAGAGTTCCTCAACTCTTTTTCCGTATCCACTAAACAGAGTTTTGGTCATTTTACCTTTAAGACATGAATGGCAAGTATCATAAGATGATAATTCGAACGGATTCAAATATCCATCCTTGTATAACTTAGCTAGCCATGTCGCATTGATGTGACCAAATCTACAATACCACAAGAAGGATTCGTTCATTTCTGAACTCTTCCTTTTGTGTGTGTTTTGTATATTAAGGACTGTATTTTGATTGAGAATGAATATGCCATTATGTAGCGAGCCTGATCCTATCAACTTTTGATTTAGAAAGATGTTCAAAATATTATCCTGTATTACAAAATTATATCCTTCTTTACTTAATAAAGAAACTGATATAATGTTGCACATCATGTTTGGTATATAATAGCACTCATTCAGAATCATTGTATTACTACTTGGTAATACAAGGTTATATTTGCCAATTGCTTTGGCTCTATTACTTGCACCATTCCCTACTTGTACGGAATGATCACATTTTCCCAGTTCTCTATCTTTATGCAGCCCACGTAATAATTTACATATGTGGGATCCCGATCCGGTATCTAATACCCAGGACGTAGGGTAAACTGAGAAACAGTTCTCAATAACTAACATTCCCAAAGAAGATACATCAGCATGCATGTTCTTCGTTTGGGCGGCGTGAGAATCCAGATCTTCTCCTGTTTCCTGCTCAGTCTTATAACTCTTGTAAGAAAGAACGGGACCAACGATCCCTGCTCAGTATAATAAGCTGCTTCAGTCAATACATCCATATTATTATCTTGATTAAGTCCTGACATGGTCGCTACCTGGAGAGAGAGAGAAGGAAACACTTTAGCGTATGCTCTTGCAAAAGTAGATTGGTTATTATCTTATCTAATCAGGATGTCTCCACTGTTTTTATCAAATCTTCTTTCAAACCCTAAAAGGTAAGATTAGCTGGGATTAATTACACCCTACAATTTCGTTAAACTTTCAGCCAGATCAGTGTTGGTACTTGAGGGAGGTTCCCCGTGCTTTCGCACGGACCTAAATAAAATAAAGCTCGTCTTCCCAGAGGCATAACCCCATTAACACGTTTCTAAACACCTACTTGATCGGCTAATTGTCCTGTGTAAAACTCTTCTAGGATTAACTCTTACTCGTAGTAGGTATCAGGATCCATCTATCTTATAGAAGGTTTGCAATCTCATTATAAATTTCAATATATTTGAAATTCCCGATAATACTTTTACCCCTAGCAACTCATGACCTTAACATGGTCAACAAATCATAAGCGCTAGCCAAGTTCAACCCGTCATTTCCCGATTGAATTAAACCCACACACACGACCCTTAACATGGTCAATAAAGTCGTACGACTACCCTAATCCAACCACATCACATGTTTTAGCAGATAAGCACTAATTAGGTACCGCACACTATTCCTTAACATGGTCAACAAACGTAGTACAAATACTAAGTAGTACTTATCTGAAATGACGGAGGGCTACACAGGTTTTTAAGAAAACCATGAGCGTAATGAACTTGATATTGTCGTAGAATCGAGTGATTTTTGAAAATGAGTGTTTTTTAGGCTTTTCTAGTTTCGCTAAAGAGGTCACTCCCGGTAAAAGGATCTCGGCTCTTTCTCCATTGAATAAGGTGCAGGATATATCATATATACCGCTGTGCAAAGAAAGAACTATATAAGCTGTCAAAAACTAAACCGCGAGTTTGTAGCATCTGCCAGTTTCGCTAAAGAGGTCACTCCCGGTGATAGGATCTCAGCTCTTTCCTCATCGAATAAGGTGCAGGATATATCATATATACCGCTGTGCAAAGCAAAACTGTAGCTACCCTTTTTATAAAGTTTTGATTCTACAACATCTTTTAGGTTTCTTTTCTTTTACTAATCTCATTAATACATCCCATCAGCTTATGCTTCCTAAGTATCACAGTAGAAACGAAAGAAGTAATATTTATATATCAGCACATATATATAGTATAAGCATTCGTCTCATGCAGTAATATGATCTCATCACAGAATATTGCAGCAGAAGAACATATATGAAATATTGGATATACTAGGATGTCCGTGTTATAATACGAGCCTGTATAAAACACGGATTCCACGGTCGCGATAAATAGGCAAACGCACATCCCTAGACCCCTACGAGAGCGGCAAGCAGCACTGCCAATTCTAGGGTTAGGATGCCCGGCCTCGACTCCTCGAGATGGCCTCCCACTGGACCCTAGAACCCGGTTACTTGTGCTCCCCTCCTTGGGTCTACCTAATGCGGAAAAGTATATAATATACAATGGTGACATCAACCTCATCCCGGAAGTGCCCCAATAAAAGAATATTACATACAAATGAATTTTACATGAATGAAAATAAAAACCCTCATCTCACATAAAACCCCCGGCTATTCAGAACACGACGATCCAATATAACATATCACAGCAACACATAATATCTTATATCATCAACGTAAGTAAGTATGCATACACCGATCGTCGTTGATGTATAGTAACGAAAACCGGCAATACAACTACATACTACACTTACGGTCACAGAAAAGAAAGTGTAAAACTACAACATTTGGAATCCACAATCTCTTTAGACATCGTAAATTCGAAATATCATATACTTCACATTTCATGCCTAACTAAATGAATTCCACATATTGTATCACATTCCAGATAAATAGACAATATTAAACTTTTTGATTGAATAATACAATACCCAAGATTTCCTAAATAGCTCAACACTTGAGCGGAGTTCAAAAATTCCCAGAATATGTCACAGTACCAATGGTCCAGCCATGGAAGGGTCAAACCAACGCCTCACATGTGGCAACGCCGTACTGCCCCAAACCCTAAGGTTTAGAGGCGGTTCAGATGGTCACATAATCGAGTTAAGGTTTGTGTTCTTCTAGAGGGTCCACCGCGTTACATGCACGTTTTTCCGAAAGATTTAAACTCAAGAAAAATTCAATACTTGAAAGTTTTTCGTATCAGGAAAAAGTGAGTTAATGATATCCGTTCGAACATTTTAATAGTTTCTAAATTATCCGGAAAACAAAACGAAATTAAACTTTCCGATCGAATCAATGAGTACCAAAAGATCCCCAGAAAACTCAACACTTGAGTCAGATTAAAAATACCCAGAAGCAGATATAAATACCTACGGATGTACTGTGCCAAAAACCTAACCCTAATACTACTGTGCTGCCGTGGAACCACCGTAGAAGGCATGGTACGGCCTCGGTTCCGCGGCGCTTTAGTGGTATTTTGGTGCCGTTTTGCACAGTAACTCATAGAATTCGCTGCTGATTTTTTTGAGTATTTTTAATGCAGAAAAATCACATTTTTACAAAATTTCCAGATAGGGGGTCTAGTTCAACGTATCAGGGTACGATCGGAGTTTTAACTTCGTAAACACGTCGCCTAATGCTCTAGCTAGGCTCTGATACTACTGTAGGGTTCCTAGGCACTCATACAAGGGTCTATAAGGTATCAACCATGCCCGGATAAAAATTTAGACATGCCGAACAACCCAAAGCCGGGATCTTTGCTTTAGGGTTTAACATGCAAGTAAACAACTTTACAACTAAGAGTGAGGGATTACAACCTTTGTAGTCCGTTTCTTCGCTTCATAAGCTCCGAGTAGAAGTCCCTTCGCCACGATCCACGATCTTCTGGACCTAAGAGAGGCTCCACAACCCGAATGATCCATGCTAGCTTGTAGTCTTCCTTTTCTCCGATGATCTACCTCGATGTTTTTATAATTCAATCTATCTCTCTCTCTCTAATGAGGTGAAAACCCTAATCTAATTGCCTCGATTAGATGAGAATGATGAAGTAGGATTTATGCTCTCTTTTATTATCAAATTCTCACTCTAATTCATCACACAAAGAAAACCTAGAAAGCTTTCTCAAAGCTCAAGGAAGAAGAAGAAGAAGGAAAAATTCTTTCTTGATGAATAATGAAATTGAAGTGATAATTACAAATGCAACCATAGTTGATAATGAGTAGGCTAACCCATGTAGAGACTAAACCTGGGGTGAAGGGTTTGGGTTGGGTTAACAATGAGTTACTAAAATATCAAGCATAATATCTTAGCTCAAAATAAAAGAAAACCTTCTAGAAGGTTCATGAAAGAACTAACCCAAATCAAACCCTAACTAGGTTTAATCTCCACAAAACATGTTGCATTAGTAATCATATCATGTTACAATAATATATATCACATATATATTATATATTTATAACAAAAGAAAATAATACAGTTAATATATATCGCATATATATCAATGTATTATCCGGTGAGAAAATGAAATAATAAAGTGAGCCAATATTAGATAATGTTATTTAATATATCACATATATAATTATACATTAAATTATCGAATCAACACCTGATCCGACAATCCGGCTATATCGAATATAACCGACTAATATATCATGTACCGATTCATCGAATCAACACTTGATCTGATGACCCAGCTCATATCAAAATATCGAGAGAATATAATATGGTATGTCATATCGCATTATCCTCGGTCCTGCACATATCACATATGTGCTCCTACTCCGTTTTGCCTGTGTCAAGAAACCTCTGTGTAGGACTCTAAAGAATCGTCAATACGCCGGTAGCAGGTGAAGATCATATCAAACATCCACAAGCTGGAAGCGGTCAGCTAAACGTAACAGCTACCCAGGTATTGAGCGATCAGAAAATCAACAAGCTAGAGCCTGTACATTCTCCTGTGAATCCAATCAGTAACACTCCCATACAGTCCGGTCTCTTCGTCTGATATGTTGCATATCTAGTCTAAGGGTGGTATACGTCAGACCCTAGTAACCGATAAGTCGTGTCGATGTGAGGCTCATAACGGGTCGAGAAACTACTGGTAACACTTACCAGTAAATCTCTATATCAACCCTGGCCAGTGACTTCCAGTTATAGCCAGTCGAACACAGCACCACATCAACTCCCTATACCGGGAGAGACAAATCCCTTCCTATCGCTCATTGCCTCCATGTGATTCGGGACTGCATCCAAAAGCCATCGTTTTGCACGCCCTCTTGGACGTGGTTAGGTAGAAATCAAAGCACAGTAGGAATCACACAAGACTCTATGAAGATCTCAGGTCTACAGACTACCCTGTAGCAGTGTCACCGGAGAATTGCCATCTAACGTGAAGTATAATACCATTTGGGATTTCTCGGTGAGTCCGTCCAGTGTACCCAGTCTCTACCGAGCACCCGTACACCATCCTTGATGTCAAACACCGATGGATATGGGATCATCCATCGTTCATCATATGGGTCAAGATGCGTATACGCTAGTCGACTCTGGGGTATCGATGCCCTGTCTCGACACACCCTCGACTAGGAACAATTATAGGATGTACTCATCGACTACCGTGGCCCCACTAGTATAGTCTCATCATAGTCCTAGTAGTCGAGTATAGATCCTAAGGGCTTTATCAATATGTGAGAGTAAGACAGTAAACTAATATAAGTCAACATGTTAAGATAAAGTGAAACCAAATAGCATACTATCATGACGAGCAAGAAAGTCCTCTCTATATATATCCAAGCATCTATTATAATATACATCATATGTACAACAATGGCCTCTAGGGCATATACATAACTAACAGCCACAACGACTCCACCTCTCTGCTGCGCTGAGAACATACCCGGGCTCACCCCTGAGCTCGCTGCCATCGCCGCTGCTGGTGCAATGCCGGACCCGTACATGACTTCTCACCGTCATTGCTGCTGGGCTTATAATCGTCATGGCCTTGACCGTCACCTCCGGTTACCGTCGCCTCCAAGCTCCGTCTGCTTCACCAAAGCATAGCCAAGCTCAAACCTGGCCATTTTACTGCCATGTCATGTGCAAGTCGCTGTGCTAACAGTGCCGTCGCTGCAGGCCGCCGCCATCATCGCCTTCGTGACCATCGATCGTCGTCAGGAAAGTTTTAATGCTTGCTTCATGCTACATTTATTCTTTTCGATTGCGATTTGATACTATTATAAGTGTTCGACGTAAACCATGACCTACAAATCCCGTTAAATTGATGACAACAAATAACATTGGGTGGCCTGAGTTATAATGATTGTCCCTTAAGACTTTGGTTACAATACGATGTCGTTTGCCCGCGTAAAATGATATCCCAATTTCTGTCATAAAACCTGAAAACCTTCGTACATGCTAAAGTGTGAAATTTATAATAAATTGTGTATAAACCGGATTTTAGCGTTCGATGGCTCGTATCGAAGATAACTGTTTAAGATACAGTATCCTATAGTTGATTACTGAATTATAATTAATTATGGTAGAGATAATTGCGGAGGATTACGATTCTGGACTGCAGTCCAGAACGGAAATCCCAGTTAACCCCTGTTTTTAAAACCCTGTATTTTCCTGTTCAAAGATGAGAATACACAAAAACCTATATCGTTACGTGGTGAATTGAGTTATCTTTCTTACTCCACTAGTCTTGCTGGATTTCACAGCAGTTTGATATTTTTAACTCTTTTTATAGTGCGGATACGTTTTGCTGAATTCTGGAGAGGCAGATTTTACACATCGAGCATGACCTGTCCATAACGCCCTGTCGATATGGTATATTACTCATCCTCTAATTGCGGTAAAAACCTAACTGGTAACCTTAAATTTTTTTTCAACTATTGAGTCGTCTAATTACGATCCCAACTGGCATTAAAATGTGTTACGGAATAGACTTCCGATTCTGAAACCGGATTTCCAGCCGTGAACACTTAAATTGAAATGGTCATAACTCGAAAACATGAAACCTGATTGGCACAAAACCAATTTTTATGGATAAATAATTCAATATACTATTTACCCCTTTTACATCGTTTCGCTTAATTCTGCATGCATGACTTATAGTAAATTATGCAAGTGGTAGGACACTGACTGATGGTATTCCATTCATATTGTAATTGTAGTATCCTCATCATATCGTATAGAAGTCATTGCATTGGTAACCTAGTGATCATAAGCATTACCCAGTGTTAGGTACTAGTGTTTGATTATGTCAAGTACGTTAGTGCGTAAGCATGAATGGATAAGTGATAGTGACACGTACTTGTGCACAATCAATGGACCCTATTGATTTATTGCATTGTCGACGTCTATGGTACATGTATAAGTGTGACTATAATTGGTATGGGACGATTATGGAAGCGCTTATATGGGTGTCATAGGTAAGGCACCAAACACTATCCATTTGTCTTGGGTATCATTCGAGACATGCTTCATGGAGATCCTGTCTCTAGTTCTCGTATAGACTCGTCATTGACCGACTGGTATTTGACTTTATGGTTCGCGTTTGATGTAGACACAGGGTGTGGGGTAGTTTGAGTGTAAGTTCAACAGAACCTCAGGAGTCCCATGCCGGTATATACAGCGATTCTGGAGATATATAGGGATATTACTGATTATTAGCGAGCGACTCAGGCCCGTGTTCCATTGCCCTTGGGTCCTACCCTTGGGTGGGGGATACTCACGAGTGGTTGACTCTCACACTTGGACTGACGATAGGCTTAGCGACCTGTGCAGTGAGACTTAGAGACTGATAGGGTTAGTGACAATGATATGCATTGTTTACTGATTCAACATACCTGCCATACTGTTTACTGCTTTACTGTTTACCCGCTCTATTAGCTACCTGCATTGGCTACTCCATATTCACGTCATTATCCTATGATTACTGTTTCATATTCATTATTATTGCACGAGTTCCCATTTGTATCTATATATATACTGCTATCGTGTCGCCCTGACGACCTGAGTATGCATGCTCAGAGTGAGAGTGGATCTAGATTGGACCTGGACCTGACGTACCCCGAAGACATTGCGGACACCTTGATCAGCGAACCAGAGCTATACTCTCTTGATCTCCATCTGGTTAGTTCTTTTGTATTTGTTTTTGATTTAGTGACTGCATTTCTCATTACCTGTGCATTGATTACTGATTACCACGTAGAGCTACAAGTCGAAGTGTGACTATGGAAGGATATTTCCTTGACCGTAGGAGCATGGCTAGTCATGTCAACCGTTCTTATTCCGTATTTTGGGAATCGGAGCGTGACACCTATATATTGAGGATATATTCACCCAATTCCTAGTATTCTACTCCCACTCAGCATCTGTAATGACATAACATACAGATGTGAGAATCAAAACTGGTAAATACATAACCTAGAGTCAGAATCTAATTGGGAAAACAGTTTTCAATTAACACCACACAGTAAAACTGAAACATGAAAATTTTTCGAAGGGGTGGCCGGGTATTCCTAGTAATATCTCTTCCATTATCCTAATTCATAACGGTAACCATACATTTCCTTACCCTCACTCCAATCCCTTTAAATATCGTTACTTCTTACCTTCTGTACACCATACTTATGCTAATTGGTTTTCTTTCTTCCCTACCTTTCGGCACCAGCCTAAAGTTTGGAAGAAGACTATCCAATAAGCGTAATTGGTGTACTCTCCTAATATCAGGACCCCTCGCAACCTGAGAGAAGGTAAAGGCAAAAACAACCGAATAATCCTATTCAATTTCTCCAGAACCGGAAACCATCCTCGAATTGAAACAAGTTCCTACGAGTTCGTTTGTAACTATACGATGGCATATCCAAGCAATATGGATCTTCATAGTGATCCGGAGTGTTCTAAAGAAATGCAAAAGGGAAGTAGGAGTGGCAGGCGTATACGCGGGTTCGTCGTGAATGATAGCAGTCATAATTTCCTTTGCCCTCACTTTAATCCCTTTATGTGTCTTTACTTATTATCTTCTGTACACCACACTTAGGCTAATTGGTTTTCTTCATTCCCTACCTTTCGGCACCTGCCTATGGTTTGGAAGAAGACTATCCAATAAGCGCAATAGGTGTACTCTCCTAATACCAGGAGCTCTCGCAACCTGATAGAAGGTAAAGAGAAAAGACAACCGAATAATCCTATTCAATTTCTCAAGAATCGAAAACCATCCTCGAACTGAAACAAGTTTCATCGAGTTCATATGCAACTATACGATGGTATATTCAATAATTATATATCTTCGTAGTGATCTGGACTGTTCCGAAAAAATGCAAAGGGGGGGTAGGAGCGGAAGGGATATATGCGACTAAATGACAATCCAAAAGCCAAAGTGTTTTAAAAAGGTTCAGTTAACTTGGTTTATGAGTTTTAGTTTAGGGTCAGGTCATGGTCACTGATAAAAAGAGAGAGAAAGAAAAGAAACACGCAGCGTTCACTCTAACCTAAATTAGATTGGCTAATAATTTTATCTAATCAGGATGGCACCCACTGTTTCCTCGAATTCTCCTTCAAACTCTAAAAGGAGAATTAGTCGGGATCATCTGAAAATCACCCGAGGAGTAATACCTAATCATCAGTGGGAATCAGGATCCAACTATCATCGCATGATAAACTGATGGAAGCCACTCAAGTCAGCATACTTCAGAAGATATGCACATGCCTAGCAAGTTTCTTTATGTTTGAAACTCCCGATGTATTTTTTGCCCCTAACGGTTTATGACCTTGAAAAAAGGCCAACAAATCATAAACGACTAGTCAAGTTCAACCTATCATTATCCTGGATTAATCAAGGTCTACCCGTACAAACCCTTGACAAAGGCCAATAAGGCTATACGACTGTCCGACTGTCCTTGATAATCTCATCTCAAAGAAACAGACAAGCAATATTTAGCTACCGTACACTGCGCCTTGACAAAGGCCAACAAGCACAGCACGAATACTAGGTATTACTCATCTGAAATGACGGAGGGCTGCGCTGGTTTTTGGCGAAAAACCTTTAACGTAATGAACTTGATATCGTTGAAGGAACCGAGTGGTTTTACAACTATATAGTGGCGTAAACTTTTACTAAAGAGGTCACTCCCTGTGAAGAGATCTCGGCTCTTTCCTCATCGAATGAGGTGCAAGATATTCTTAACTGAATACCATGATGTAAAGAAAAAGAATCGACTATAGTGAAGTTATTACAAAGACGCAAACTTTTGCCCAAGAGGTCACTCCCTATAAAGGTATCTCGGCTCTTGCCTCGTCGAATGAGGTGCTGGATATTCATAATCGAATACCACTATGCAAAGCAAAATGAAACGTCTATAATATCAGTTTCAAGAATTAGATCCAACAACATCATTGAGGTTTTTTTTTCCATGCATTAATTATAATTAATGCAGTCCCATCAATTAATCCAAATCACATCAGAAAAGAAGGAAAATACAATGTACGTATATGCCATCAGCATTCGCCATGGGGCCCCATCATGCACCGTTAGGTTACTTAACTAACAGCAGAGCGGGGCCTGGACTAGCGTGGATGAAAAACATATACAACATCTACTAGTATTTATAAATATATACATTTGCATGATATAAGAAGAATCGCAGAAAAGCGATAAGCAACACAGAGTAACGGATAATCTAGGAGCCCCGGGTTTCCTTTGAGCCGTAAATGAAACCCGACATTCTCCGGTCGTGTGGATAACCTATGCAATGTATAACCAAGACCCCTACGTGTGCGGCAAGTTGCCCGCCAATCCCACAAGTGAGGCAACCCCAATCAACAAAGTGAATGGGTCACTCAGCACTTCACGAAATCCGGTAACTTGAGCATCCTTCCGTGGGTCATCCTATACCCCCTATGAGTGCGGAGAATAGCCCACTAATTCTATAGTAAGGCCCCCCCATCTCAATGCTATGAGATGCAGGCTCGTTGCCTTCTAGAATCTAGCTATTCGAGCATTCCACCGTAGGGTAATGCAAGTACAAAAAGGAAAAATATATATATAATGGTGACATCGAGCTCAACCCGGTCGTGCCCCAATAAAAGAATATACAATCTGGCAGAGATGGCTTTCCATATGTCGGACGCTCATCCAGCAATGACGAATATACAAATGAATTTGAACTGTACTACTACCATTGTACAATAGGCTATCCAACATAACAATCCAACCACAATATCTGCACAACACAGAACATCAACATGAATATTATGTTCGCAAACCCATCTAGTTGAACATATAGCAACTAGTCGGGTTGTACCGCTCAATGATATTTACGGTCGCAGATATTAACACATGCACTGAAAAACAAGTATTCAAAATTTCGATCGATTAAAACTTTTCCACATTTGCCCCAAATGTAAAACAACAGTCAAAACAAATCTGGGCAAAAAACATACATCCCAAAAATCACATTTCGATGTAATAAAGTGCCAGAAAAAAATTTGGTGCACATTGACCACAAAACGACCGCGGAACTACCGCCAATAGGCATGTTTTGCGACGGTTCCACGGCCAAATTGTTAGCTCAAGTGTCCAAATTTCTGGTGGTGCTCTACAAATGCCTGCACGCATTTTTAAGAAAGTCTGAATAATTTTTTGAACAAGTTTTAAAAACGGAAACGGACATGTTGAAATGAAAAAATGATTCAGAAAATTTAGTTGATCGGCATTTTAACCTTGTGTAAAATAGCCAGTAAAGGTTTATGGGGTAGCTGTGATACCATTTTGAGGTTTGATAGCACCCTGGCCAACTACGATGACCGATGCGGAACAAAAATGATGTTTAAAACTTGGCACTAAGAAACCCGTCTAGAATCGAACCATAAACCTACACTAGCTACAAAAGATGTTCTAGTTACAAGGTTATAGGTGTTATACCGAATGAACCATGTCCTTCAGTCTTCTACCATCTTCCTTAGCTCTTTGAGGCGTCCTCGACTAAATTTGGCCGCTGGTCTTCCGCCGTCGATGATGATCCACCTGAGGGATGTTGCTCATGGATCTAGCTGTCGGTTTACTAGGCACTAGAATAAGGTTCTACAAGGTATCAACCATGCCAAAATCAAATTTTTCATGTGGCGAACAACCCTAACCAAGATCTTAGACTAGAGATTAGGTGAAAAAAAGAGCAACTAAATAACTTTACTTCTAAGAGTTAGGTATTACAACCTTTGTAGTCCGTTCCTTCACTTCTAAAGCTCCGTGTTGAGGTCCCTTCGTTGCGATAATAGAGTACCCGGACTCAAGAGAGGCTCCATGAAGAGAAAGATGCAAACTTACTTACGATCTTCAATAACTAAGATAATCTACCTTGAAGAAACTCAAACCCAAACTCTTACTTTGCTAATCAAGTATTAGGAAAGAAAACACCCTAATCTAAGCGGCTAGAATAGATAAGGATGATGAAGTAAGAATTTATTATTCTTTTGTTTTCAATTTCTCACTCATTATCATCACTTTGCAAAAAGCTTGAAAGCTTTATCAAGAGGAAGAAGAAGAAGAATCTATTTGTGATGAATAATGAAATCTTGTGTGAGGTTAGAATTGCAACCATGGGTTAAGAATATAAACTTAACCCTTGTAGAGAAATAATTATGGTAAAGGGTTGGGTTGGGTTAAAGAAATATCAATGCAAAATATCTTTACATAAAAACAAAAAACAAAGCTTCTAGAAGCTTCAAGAAAGCTTAAACCTAATCCAAACCTTAACCATGTTTAAACTCCACAAAACATATTGCATTTGTAACCGTAACTTGTTACAATATTATATATCACATATATAATATATTTTGTAACAAAATAAAATAATACATCTAACATATATCACATATATATCAATGTATTACCCGAGTGAGAAAAAGAATTTTTAAGTGAGCTTATATTAGTTAATGTAATTTAATATATCAAATATATAATTATACATTAAATTAACGAATCAACACTTGATCCGATAATCCGGCTATTTCACAAATAACCGACTAATATATTTTGTATCAGTTCATCGAATCAACACTTGATCCGATGACCCGGTTATATCACATATACCCGGTCGATATCTCATATCACAAGAATCTAATACGATATCACATACACGTATTGTTCTCGGTCCCGCACATATCACATATGTGCTCCTACTCCGTTTTGCCTGAGCCAGGAAACCTCTGCGTAGGACTCTAAAGAATCGTCAATACCTCGACAGTAGGTGATGATCATATCACACACCCACAAGCTGCAAGCGGTCAGTTAAACGTAACAGCCACCCAGGTATTGAGCAATAATAAGATCAACAAGCAAGCCTGTATATTCTCCCGTGAATCCAACCAGTAACACTTCCGTACGGTCCAGTCTCTTCGTATGATATGTCGCATATCTCGCCTAAGGGTGGTAAACGTCAGACCCCAGTAGCTTGATAAGTCATGTTGATATGAGGTCCATAACTGTTCGAGAAACTAATGATAACACTTACCAGTAAATTTCAGCAACCATGGCTAGGGATTTCTAGTTATAACCAATCGAACACAGCGTAATATCATCTCCCTACACCGGGAGAGACGAAACCCCTCCTATCGCTCATTGCCTCCATGTGATTCGGGACTGTACCCAAAAGCCACCGTTTTGTATGCCCTCTTGGACATGGTATGATGGAAATCAAAGCACATTGGGAATCACACAAGACTCTATGACGATCTCGGGTCTACAGACTAACCAGTACCCGTGTCACCAGAGAACTGCCATCTGACGTGAGGTATAATACCATCTGGGAGTTCTCGGCGAGTCCGTCCAGTGTACCTAGTCTCCATTGAGCACCCGTACACCTTCTCTGATGTCAAACACCAATGGATATGGGATCATCCATCGCCCATCATATGGGTCAAGAAGCGTATACGCTAGTCTATTCTGGAGTATCGATACCCTATCTCGGTACTCCTACGACTAGGAACATTTGAAGGATGTACTTGGCGACTACACTGTCCCCACTAGTATGATCTGCATCATAGTCCTGCTAGTCAAGTACTCATCCTAAGGCCTTTATCAACATGTGATATAGAGACAATCAGAGTACATGTTAAGATAAAGAGTAACCAGATAGTATACTATCATGTCGAGAAAGAAAGTCCTCCCTATACATGTCCAAGCATCCACGACGATATACAACGTATGTATAGCAATGGGCTCTAGGGCATACATATAACTAACAATCTCCCACTTGCACTAGAGCCATCTGTTGTTGTATCTCATACCCAACAAAATACTATGGTTGAAGTATCTCATACTCAACCATCCCATAAAAGTATCTACTGGGAAATATGCCTTTGTGAGTGGATCCACGCTGTTGTCCTCTGTGTCTACTCTCCTAACCTCGATCTCCCTGGAGATCAACCATTTCCATGATCAGGCGATACTGCCTAAGAATATGTCTGGATCTCAGATGGGACGGGGGTTCTTTGGCATAAGCCACAACTCCATTGTCACACAATGGTAGGAACGAAGTTCATCTCATGAACTAAAATATATCCAGACTGCCTCTTTCGTAGCATCCTTGGTAACGATTTATCTTGCCTTTAATCGTCTAGTATGTCACGGTATCTAGCTTGGAACTCTTCCATCATACCGTCCCTCCACTGAGGGTAAAGACAATGCCTACAACTGACATTCAGTCGTCCTTATCACCCTGGAACCTATCCAGTGATTCTCCCCAGGATCGATTGATAACATCTCACTACAACTAGTGAGAATCCTAACATCCAATTAGATCTATCTGATAGATCCAAAACTCGGGATTTAGGAGGTATCATCTAAATCTTATATGGAGAATTATTGTGATAAGAGGAGATTGACCGAGCGTAGCATAGGAAACTCCTTCCCTATCATGAGTATGTCATCCACGTACTATGCGAGGATCACCACCATACTCCCTACTACCTTTTTGTAAATACTTGGTTTATCTACCATTTTGATGAAGTCAAACTCTTTGACTACTACATCAAAACAGACGTTCCAACTCCGCGATACCTGATTTATCACATAAAACATCTTACACACATTTCTGCTGCTCCCACTGTCTATGAAGCCCTCTGGCTGTGTACTTATAGACGCTCTCTTCCAAATCACTATTTAGAAAAGCAGGCATGACACCCAACCGCCATATATCGTAGTCATGGTATGTAGCAGTGGCAAGTAGGATCTGGATGGACTTAACCATAGCTTTGAAAGTCTCAACCATTCCATGTACACCTAGTAATCTTCTCAAGATATACTTGCTCCTGATGGGGATTTAACCTTTCAGATAAAGCAACCAAAGTCCATACTTTGTTGGTGTATAAGGATTCCATCTCAGATCTCTAAGCATCTAGCTATTCTCATAGAGTCTCACTCCTGATGGCCTGCTCGAAACTAGTTGGGTCATCATCTCATGATGCAATTCTCGCTCCCACTATCTTAGAGAAACCGTAGTAGCTCTCAGGCAGATGAGGAACCCTACTAGATCGGCGGAGAGGCTTAGGTTCGTTAGAAACTATTGAATACTCCGGTTTTACCAATTCATCAGCTACAGTTTGTATAGCTGGAACTCTTTCCGTTCTACCACATGACCACTAATTTCTCCACAAGAAATTCTCTTTTTTCTCAAAAAGTGGTATGCCGAGAAATAAAACATCTTTTGTTCCTCGGTGTGGTAGAAAATATTCCCTTGCGAATGCTTGGGATATCCAACAAACTTCCACAGAACTGACCTTGCCTCGAGCTTGTCCGAATTTTTCTTTTGACATAGGCCGGACAACCCCAAATCTTAACTTCCTTAAGAGATGGGCTCTTCCTATACCATATCACATATAGTGGTAGGCATCGATTTTGTTGGAACCCTATTCAATAGGTATGCAACTTCTCAAGTGCATAACTCCAAAAGAAAATAGGCTACTCAGTAATACTCATCATAAAGCACACCATATAACATAGGGTGTGATTGCTCCGTCTCGATACACCAACGTGGTGTGGTGTATTCGGAGAAGTAATATGATCGCACGCCAAAAGCGTGTCAGATATTTAAAAGTTCTAAAGTTTAACCGCGATCAGGATGGTGTCGCTTTGCAGCTAGCCGCGATGAGCACGGGTCGATCCACAGGGAAACGGAGCGTTTTATGTTCTTGTTCTTACGAGTTAACGCACATGGCGGATTTGTTTGTTATCTAACCTATGTGTTATATTCAAGTATAAGGCTTGTTAGGAAACGATAGGATAGTGTAAGTTAATGGATTCCGTATTCAAGTACTTTGAGCCGAACTTAACCAATGAAGCTAGAACAATTGGCAACAACGTGGATTAGGGGACTTAAGCACGGTATTCATGGAATCCGGCTTATTGACCCTTGTCCGTCCGTTCTTGTCTCTTGCTTTCGCCTCCGGCCAAACTGAATGCAACCGGTCACGGTTAGAAATCACCTTTACCTTGGTAGGGTAGGGTGCCTAACGGAGCGTTCGCATAAGATTTGGGCAGAGTTTCAAATGGGAAAAGACGGGAAAAAGAAATGAGGAGCGAAATGTTAACTTACAAAATCTTTCTCTTTTCCTAACTACAATATTCACACCAACATTCACAAAACAACAAAGAGGAAAAAAAGAAAAGATACAAAGAAAAGAAAAGACTACAAACAAGTAATTAAATGACATGGTAATAAATTGCAAGTAATAAAAGACAAGAATGAAAATGCATGTAAGTAAAAGAGCGAATAAGAAAGACTAAGAACCATAGAACCCAAAACAAGACATGGGTTCAATAACCAAATTTTAAACTTGCAAGCTTAATGAAGAGGTTGCAAGATCAAGAAGAGGCAAAGAACTCATGGTGAATGAAGGCACAAAAGAGATCTTTATTAATCATCAAGAACGATACAACCCCTTGAGATCAATAACCAACCCTTAAATCTTCAAGCTCAATGAAGAGGTTGAAGGATCAAGAGAAGGTTAAGAACTCAAGGGGACTAAGCTATTTACAAGAAAGGAGAATAGAAAAATTTGGACAAAGAATGACAATCCAAGACTAAATAATGACCTTTGAACCTTTGCTCCATGGTCTGTATTTATAGGCTCCAAAGAATGGAGGGAAATTCGAATTTTTAAATCAACACATAATCTTTAGCATTAAATGCATATTACTTCATGTCCATTTGTTCCTTGATTCTTGTCTTCCTCATCATGGTCCATACTGATTTGTCTATTTGAATTTGACTTGCACTCAGTTTTAGAAGGAAAAAAAATCAACAAATGATGTTTAGCCTTGAATGCATATAATATTTTGCCTTGAATGCATATCCACATGTGCCTAAAAGTCTTGTGTATACATTTGTTGTGTTGGACCATTTAAATAGAAAAATATGTACACAAACTTGTTGCAAAAATGGACTCCTGAAGTATCGGTAAGATTGCGGTTCTGGTTTCAGTGTCGGCTCTCAATCGATATATCTATGCTTTTAAGTATATTTCCATTATTTTATCACGGATACCTGTAATCTGTATTCCTGAGGGTTTTCAGCGGATACTACCCACAAAATCCCGTTAAGCTAGTTTTGCGAAATAACTATGATTCAAACCCTAGGGTTTTGTTTAAAAGATAACAATTCTATTATCCTAAATTTAGAACTATCGAACCTTTATTTTTCACAACTTGCTTCATTTTTAACTTAAGATTTTATATGTTTTTACGTGTAGTGCAAATAGTGTCGTTAAGTTTCAAAAGGATCGAAAAATCATTATGTCACAAAATAAAGCCCAGATAAAGATTTAAAAAGAATCACATAAGTTTTATAAAGAGTTAAGTATTTCTCGAGTTTCGTTTTCCCGTAAAGTTTCAAATTCAGAATTTCTATCTTCCTGAATAGGAAACTAGGTCTTATTTTTCACTCCACCTTTTTCTTGTTTTCATTTCATACACACCTTTCTGAACATGCAATAGTCTTTATCATAGAATGAAACCTTCATATCTCCGCTAGAAATACTTTTTTTTATAAAAATCTGTCCTTTGTCAAGATTATTCTCACACAAAGAACCGTTAGGAATTTTAACTCGGAGAGAACACTTGCTTGACTATTTTTTAATTTGGACTTTCTAGGCTTCTTAGCGAGCTTTGGGCCAATGCTCCCAAACCAGTTGGGTTTAGGACATTAGGTGTAGAGACACCCCAGCGGACTTAATTACTCAAGTTACCTAGGCCTAAAAACAAAAGACAATTTTGGCGTGAAAATCATGACGATTTAATGTGAACGGAGATATAACCAGCAGTTCAATTATTTTTTTGGATAAAAGACGTGTTTAGTGGGTTAGGTGTGTAATCATTCCAATCAAGATTCAGATGGGTGATTCTTCAGAATTAGTTCCAATTAAGGTATCAATAATATCCCTTCATATCCACCTCTCTTCATAAACTATTCTTGATATTACTTATTTCAGAACAAACCTATTTGATTCTCAGAAAATAATTTATCCATTTAAAAGTTTTCAGACATAATATACTTGTCATCTAATTTTCAAAACTCACGACACGTGTAGTGTGATGTAAAGACGTATATTACCTATAGTTAACTTCAAAGGAGAGTTATCTTTCAGGTTTTCAAAATCTAAAAATAAGATTTAGTTATTCTTATCTTATCAAACAAACCGTCGAAATATTGAATCTAAGTTTTTCCACCAGCTAACTTGACAATAAAGTTTTTATGTTTTTAGAAAATTTTCTGATTTTTATGGGTTTTGTAAATAAGTATGCAGATTCAGAATATACATATGAATGCGAAGGTAGAAAGCACACCGAGCACACCCCCAAACTTAAACTTGACAGTGCCCTCACTGTCAGGCTACACTAAGAGGGTCAACATTGTCGGTGCCTCCCCAAAAACAATTTATATACAAAAATAAAGACTAAAAAATATGTACACCAAAAGGTTCCCCCCCAAACTTAAGTGAAACAGTCTTTCCACTGTTTAAGCGGTGAAGTTCAGGATTGGGAGGGAATGAGAACAGTATCAAGCTATACAAGGCCTTACAAAGGCCAAAAGTGAGCACCAACAATTCAAAAATTCTATCATGATAATATGCAGGTTGGAGAAAGAAGATGAAAAGAAAAGAAATGGAGAATATGTGAGACTATATGGAGATGAATCGGGATACGGTCTCGGTATATGAGAGGAAGAATGGCGGAAGGGGAAAAGAAATGGTGTACGAACTTGAGGGTGAAAATGGAGTGAATAAATTCGCACAATATTTAATGACCGATGTGTAAAAAGCGATTGTGCTAATCTATCAACCCGCCGAGAGATTGGGTCAAATCCCTCAAGATTCGTCAGAAAACGTAGGTACCCTGAACTTGGTAAACCAGACACTGGAAATAAAAGTGGTACAGTTTCTTGCAAGGTCGGAACGATGGAAGGGACGAAGGGGAGTGATTTAGGAATAGTCTTACTCACCTAAGTAAACTGTCTCGAACTCGAAAGATTACATCAATGGTTCGAAATAACTGTGAGCAACCGAGTTTGATGGTTCAACTAGCTCATCTGAAAATTAAAAGGACTCAAACTCGGGCCGTGAGCCTTCAACATCGTCCTAAAAAGTGAAACACTCATAATCGTTATCGGCTGTGAGAAGAGTGTCAGATTCAAGGAGGAACGCACTAGTGGCGTCAAATGTGCTGTGATTGAACAGAAATTTTTCAAACTCACAGTCCTCCTACATGATCTTTTGTGTGGTCGGAACGATGGAAAGGATGGAGGATGATTTAGGAAGTATAACAGTTAAAGGTTCAGGAGGATAAATTGGAAAATTCGACAAATCAAACAAAAATGGTTCATCCTTAATACTATCCTCAATACTATCCTCATAATTCTCCTCAAAAATTATCTTATCCATGCAAATCTCATCAAAATCGAGACGCATATAAAGTTCGGGAGAAACATTTAATGACTCGGGATGATGAATTGGAGAGAAAATTTCAGTCAAATCTAACGGTTCATCATCCAAAATACTCTCTGCGTCAATATCCTCAATCAAGTGAAAATTAATATTCTCAGACTCCTCATCAAAAGCATGGATTTCAATCGATTCAAGTTCTAAGATGGAGGTGTAGAGGTCAAAAGGTTTAGCACCGGTTTCACTTGGAATGGACCCTTCACAATCGGATAAATCAAATACTACAAAATCACACAACTCGTTAACCCTTCTATCTTCAATTGGTAAATCTTTTGGGACACTAGATAGACATTCAAAACCGGAGTCGCATGATTCAAGTTGAAACGGGTAGGTTAGATTTGGAAGGGTATACAACCCACTCTCTCCAATCAAATTCTCAATCTGTCCTACCACCGCATCATACATTGGTAAATTTGGAGCTGGTTGAAAACTAGCTACCGGTTCATTAGGTTGTATGAGGACAGCCATGGACGCATTCAAATCCATCATCTATTGGCATGATGCTACCCTAAAGTCTTCCAACATTGTTCTAGGCTAGACATGGGTTGTGAAGGGGTTTCAGTAAAACATTCAAAGTTGATTGGATACTGGAAACTCCCAAAAGGTTGTTCAGAATCAATGTCTAGGGCAGGTGCAAAAGTTGGGTAGGACTCGTAGGAATTGAATGGCTAGACAAGGGTAGGATCATCATACGAATAAGAAGGTGAATAGAATTATTGATCCATAGAATTTGTAGTGGTGAAAGGAGTGAAAGAACGGCTACGAGATTGTTCAATATGTTCAGCGAGGGACAAAGGACGACTTGCAAAAGGGGTGTCAACATAAGAGGGTGGGGGAGGTTGAAAAGGTTTATACAAAGTGGATTGCGGAGTACAAGTGTTTGTCCTAGATGCGTATATGCGATCTTTTAATGTAATTTTTGGCATGGATGAATCGTTCAACGTTCTGCCAAAGCAGGAACCGTAGAAAAAGTTATGTCTGGTTGTGGGTACCAAAGTTCGGCAAGGGTTTTTTGAGGTGGGCTACCTATGATATGAAGAGAGAGAGAAAGAAAGAATGGATAAGAAAAGGAAGGGAAAAAAGAATGTGATTTTTTATTTATTTTTAATATTTTTTGTTACTTATTAATAAAAGAATGAAATATACACACAAAAAGAATCTGGACCAATAACAATCACAACATAAAAATACTACACACCTAATCATTCTAGGGTTCACCTAGGTCAACTAGACCTGCTCAAGAACTTGATTGTCGAAGTAAAACTGTATCGAGAAATAGGCTCAAGATACACTAATCACGAGGCCAGGTAAGTGCAAAAATAAGGGGAGGTTTTCCAACACTTTCGCGAAGGTCCATAATTAAATAACCCTTTCTCTTTTGGCGGTTCCGCCGTTAACACTTTCCTTTGTCACCCCGTAAACAATATACCGTTAAGCGGTGTTCTAAACACAATTAATCTCTCCTAGTGAGCGCGAAGTCCTTAAGGCTTAAAGTCTAATTTTCTTTTAAAATTTGTATGGGTTAACGTTATGCTCAAGTTCGTGATTTGTGGGACACGGAAAAGGTGATGGCCGTATGTTGTGGGGTTCGCTTGCCCTTAAGTCCATATAAATGTATACAATGCACAATTTAATGAAAAAATTTGTTCAAAATTTCAAACAATTTTTTTTAAGCGCGGCACTGCAATAAATACGGGTTAGTCAATTTTTTTTGGCGTTTGCTAGCGAACTTAAAAAGAATCCTGCAAAGATATTATATTGGAAGCGTCTGATTTGAGAAGAAGGTGTTAGTAAAGTATGTACCTTTAAGTTGTGGGTTAAGAAACCCCCGTTAAATCGAATCCGGTAAGCTTGAAAAGTTCGCTTGCGCGGGTCAAACTACCCGGATCTTTGGTACTGTTCTTCGTAACCACCTTGATTTTGAATGTGCACTTTGCTCCCTACTCGCGCTGTTCGCAAATCCGCAAAATCTGAAATGTCGGAAAAAAATGGATATTAGTGCGGAAAAACGATACGAATGCCCAAATACCTGCACACTAAAAATTATAAAAAAAACAAACAATAAAAATGGGTCAAAAACAGGGCACTGAAGTACCGAGAAAAATATTGGAGCCAAAGGGGAAGCTCTGGCCGGCGACGCCGGATTTGGAGGGTGTTTCGCCGGTTCACCTGTGGCAAATGGGCTTTAATTTTTTTTTTTTTGTGTCTCAATGTTCTATTAGTGACTCACCAGTATTGTTTATCTTTTCTGTTTCGTTACAGAGTGCATGCAGGTATGAAATCCAGAGAATAAAATGAGTTAGCAAAGTTAATTATTTGTTTGGTTTTGAAATTCTGAATTTTTTAGTTTGTTTAAGAAAATAGGGTTAGATGGATATTAACAAGATTAAACCGAAATAACAAAAATAAAAACTTTGCTATCACCCGGGCAACGGCGCCATTTGATCGCACGCCAAAAGCGTGTCGGATATTTAAAAGTTCTAAAGTTTAACCGCGATCAGGCCGGTGTCGCTTTGCAGCTAGCCGCGATGAGCACGGGTCGATCCACAGGGAGACGGAGCGTTTTATGTTCTTGTTCTTATGAGTTAACGCGCGTGGTGGATTTGTTAGTTATCTAACCTATGTGTTATATTCAAGTATAATACTTGTTAGGAAACGATAGGATAGTGTAAGTTAATGGATTCTGTATTCAAGTACTTTGAGCCGAACTTAACCAAGGAAGCTAGAACAATTGCCAACAACGTGGATTAAGGGGCTTAAGCACGGTATTTATGGAATCTGGCTTATTGACCCTTGTCCGTATGTTCTTGTCTCTTGCTTTCGCCTCCGGCCAAACCGATTGTAACCAGTCACGGTTAGGAATCACCTTTACCTTGGTAGGGTAGGGTGCCTAACGAAGCGTTTGCGTAAGATTTGGGCGGAGTTTCAAACGGGAAAAGAGGGGAAAAGGAAATGAGGAGCGAAATGTTAACTTACAAAATCTTTCTCTTTTCCTAACAACAATATTCACACCATTCACAAAACAAACCAAAAAGAGATAACAAAAGAAAAGAACAAAGAAAAAAAACACTACAAACAAGTAATTAAATGACATGGTAATAAATTGCAAGTAATAAAAGACAAGAATGAAAATGCATGTAAGTAAAAGAGCGAGTAAGAAAGAGTAAGAACCATAGAACCCAAAACAAGACAAGGGTTCAATAACCAAATCTTAAATTTTCAAGCTCAATGAAGAGGTTGCAAGATCAAGAAGAGGAAAAGAACCATTGGTGAATGAAGGCACAAAAGAGATCTTTATTAATCATCAAGAATGATACAACCCCTTGAGATCAATAACCAACGCTTAAACTTTCAAGCTCAATGAAGAGGTTGAAGGATCAAGAGAAGGTTAAGAACTCAAGGAGACTAAGCTATTTACAAGAAAGGAGAATATAAAAACTTGGACAAAGAATGACAATCCAAGACTAAAGAATGACCTTTGAACTTTTGCCCTATGGTCTGTATTTATAGGCTCCAAAGAATGGAGGGAAATTCGAATTTTTAAATCAACACATAATTTTTAGCATTAAATGCACATTACTTCATGTCCATTTGTACCTTGATTCTTGTCTTCCCCATTATGGTCCATGCTGATTTGTCTATTTGAATTTGATTTGCACTCAGTTTTGGAAGGAAAAAAATCAACACATGATGTTTAGCCTTGAATGCATATAATATTTTACCATCAATGCATATCCACATGTGCCTAAAAGTCTTGTGTACACATTTGTTGTGTTGGACCATTTAGATAGAAAAATGTGTACACAAACTTGTTGCAAAAAGAGACTCCTGAAGTATCAGTCGGATTGCGGTTCTGGTTTCAGTGTCGGCTCTCAATTGATATATCCATGCTTTTAAATGTATTTTCAGTATTTTATCACGGATACCTGTAATCTGTATTACTGAGCAGACATTGGTTAATAGTACCGATAAATACAACAAATAGATAATGAATGGGCAGTATTAGAATGCAATTTTCTCATATGAACAAATACCCCCAAACTTATCTTTTGCTCATCCCGAGCAAAACCATTTATTCACAAAAGAAAATCCTAGCCGCACTTTCGTAGGGAATGCGATTGCACTGAGCGTGTGCAACAAACCGTTAAACCTCTACGTGTCCCTAGTAGGAGGAGTGTTGTCTCCTGAGGATTTTCAGCGGATACTACCCACAAAATCCCGTCAAGCTAGTTTTGCGAAATAATTATGATTCGAACCCTAAGGTTTTGTCTAAAAGATAACAATTCTATTATCCTAAATTTAGAACTATCGAACCTTTATTTTTCACATCTCGCTTCTATTTTAACTTAAGATTTTATATGTCTTTACGTATAGTGCAAATAGTGTCGTTAAGTTTCAAAAGGATCGAAAAATCATTATCTCACAAAATAAAGCCCAGATAAAGATTTAAAAAGGATCACATAAGTTTTATAAAGAGTTAAGTATTTCTCATGTTTCGTTTTCCAGTAAGGTTTCAAATTCAGAATTTCTATCTTGCTTAACAGGAAACTAGGTCTTATTTTTCACTCCACCTTTTTCTTGTTTTCATTTCATACACACCTTTGTGAACATGCAATAGTCTTTATCATAGAATGAAACCTTCATATCTCCGCTAGAAATACTTTTTTATAAAAATCTGTCTTTTGTCAAGATTATTCTCACACAAAGAACCGTTAGGAATTTTATTTCGGAGAGAACACTTGCTTGACTTTGTTTTAATTTGGACTTTCTAGGCTTCCTAGCGAGCTTTGGGCCAATACTCCCAAACCAGTTGGCTTTTGGACATTAGGTGTAGAAATACCTCAGCGGACTTAATTACTCAAGTTACCTAGGCCCAAAAACAAAAGACAAGTTTGGAGTGAAAATCATAACGATTTAATGCGAACGGAGATATAACCTGTAGTTCAATTATTTTTTTGGATAAAAAACGTGTTTAGTGGGTTAGGTGTGTAATCATTCCAATTAAAATTCAGATGGGTTATTCTTCAGAATTAGTTCCAATTAAGGTATCAATAATATCCCTTCATATCCACCTCTCTTCATAAACTATTCTTGATATTACTTATTTCAGAACAAACCTATTTGATCCTCAGAAAATAATTTATCCATTTAAAAGTTTTCAGACATAATATACTTGTCATCTAATTTTCAAAACTCATGACACGTGTAGTGTGATGTAAAGACGTATATTACCTATAGTTAACTTCAAAGGAGAGTTATCTTTCAGGTTTTCAAAATCTAAAAATAAGATTTAGTTATTCTTATCTTATCAAACAAACCGTCGAAATATTGAATCTAAGTTCTCCCACCAGCTAACTTGACGATAAAGTTTTTATGTTTTTAGAAAATTTTCTGATTTTTATGGGTTTTTTAAATAAGAATGCAGATGCAGAATATACATATGAATGCGAAGGTAGAAAGCTTACCGAGCACACCTACCCCCAAACTTATCTTTTGCTCGTCCCGAGCAAAACCATTTATTCACAAAAGAAAATCCTAACCGCACTTTCACAGGGAACACGATTGCACTGAGTGTGTGCAACAAGCCGTTAAATCTCTAGGTGTCCCTAGTAGGAGGAGTGTTGTCTCCTGAGGGTTTTCAGCGGATACTACCCATAAAATCCCGTCAAGCTTGTTTTGCGAAATAACTATGATTCAAACCCTAAGGTTTTGTTTAAAACATAACAATTCTATTATCCTAAATTTAGAACTATCGAACCTTTATTTTTCACATCTCGCTTCTTTTTTAACTTAAAATTTTATATGTCTTTACGTGTAGTGCAAATAGTGTCGTTAAGTTTCAAAAGGATCGAAAAATCAATATGTCACAAAATAAAGCCCAGATAAAGATTTAAAAAGGTTTAAATAAGTTTTATAAAGAGTTAAGTATTTCTCAAGTTTCGTTTTCCAGTAAGGTTTCAAATTTAGAATTTCTATCTTCCTTAACAGGAAATTAGGTCTTATTTTTCCCTCCACCCTTTTCTTGTTTTCATTTCATACACACCTTTGTGAACATCCAATAGTCTTTATCATAGAATGAAACCTTCATATCTCCGCTAGAAATACTTTTTTTATAAAAATCTGTCTTTTGTCAAGATTATTCTCACACAAAGAACCGTTAGGAATTTTAACTCGGAGAGAACACTTGCTTGACTTTGTTTTAATTTGGATTTTCTAGGCTTCTTAGCGAGCTTTGGGCTAATGCTCCCAAACCAGTTGGCTTTAGGACATTAGGTGTAGAGACACCCCAGCGGACTTAATTACTCAAGTTACCAAGGCCCAAAAACAAAAGACAATTATGGCATGAAAATCATAACGATTTAATGCGAACGGAGATATAACCTGTAGTTCAATTATTTTTTTGGATAAAAGATGTGTTTAGTAGGTTAGGTGTGTAATCATTCCAATCAAGATTCAGATGGGTTATTCTTCAGAATTAGTTCCAATTAAGGTATCAATAATATCCTTTCATATCTACCTCTCTTCATAAAATATTCTTGAAATTACTTATTTCAGAACAAACCCATTTAATCCTCAGAAAATAATTTATCCATTTAAAAGTTTTCAGACATAATATACTTGTCATCTAATTTTCAAAACTCATAACACGTGTAGTGTGATGTAAAGACGTATATTACCTATAGTTAACTTCAAAGGAGAGTTATCTTTCAGGTTTTCAAAATCTAAAAATATGATTTAGTAATTCTTATCTTATCAAACAAACCGTCGAAATATTGAATCTAAGTTCTCCCACTAGCTAACTTGACGATAAAGTTTTTATGTTTTTAGAAAATTTTCTGATTTTTATGGGTTTTTTAAATAAGTATGCAGATGCAGAATATGCATATGAATGCGAAGGTAGAAAGCTTACCGAGCACACCCCCAAACTTAAACTTGACAGTGCCCTCACTGTCAGGCTACACTAAGAGGGTCAAAATTGTCGGTGCCTCCCCAAAAACAATTTATTTACAAAAATAAAGACCAAAAAATATGTACACTAAAAGGTTCCCTCTTAAACTTAAGTGAAACAGTGTTTCCACTGTTTAAGCGGTGAAGTTCAGGATTGGGAGGGAAAGAAAACAGTATCAAGCTATACAAGGCCTTATAAAGGCTAAAAGTGAGCACCAACCATTAAAAAATTCTATCATGATAATATGCAGGTTGGTGAAAGAAGATGAACGGAAAAAAAATAGAGAATATGTGAGACTGTATGGAGATAGAATCGGGATACGGTCTCGGTATATGAGAGGAAGAATGGCGGAAGGGGAAAAGAAATGGTGTACGAACTTGAGGGTGAAAATGAGTGCCACAATATTTAATGACCGATGTGTAAAAAGTGATTTTGTTAATCTATCACGTCGAGAGATTGGGTCAAATCCCTCAAGATTCGTCAGAAAATGTGGGTACCCCGAACTTGGTAAACCAGACACTGGAAATGAAAGTGGTACAGTTTCTTGCAAGGACGGAATGATGGAAGGGACGAAGGGGAGTGATTTAGGAATACTCTTATTCTCACCTAAGTAAGCTGTCTCGAACTCGAAAGATTCCATCAATAGTTCAAAATGACTGTGAGCAACCGAGTTTGATGGTTCAACTAACTCATCTGAAAATTCAAAGGACTCAAACTCGGCCGGTGAGCCTTCAACATCTTCTGAAAAAGTTAAACACTCGTAATCGTTATCGGCTGTGAGAAGAGCGTCAGATTCAAGGAGGGACGCACTAGCGGCGTCAAATATGCTGTGATTGAAAAGAAAATTTTCAAACTCACGGTCCTCCTGCATGATCTTTTGCGTGGTCGGAATGATGGAAAGGATGGAGGGTGATTTAGGAAGTATAACAGTTAAAGGTTCAGGAGGATGAATTGGAAAATCCGACACATCAAACATAAATAGTTCATCCTTAATACTATCCTCAATACTTTCCTCAATACTTTCCTCATAATTCTCCTCAAAAATTATCCCATCCATACAAATCTCATCAAAATCAAGATGTATATGAAGTTCGGGAGAAACATTTAATGACTCGGTATGATGAATTGGAGAAAAAATTTCAGTCAAATCTAACGGTTCATCATCCAAAATACTCTCTGCGTTAATATCCTCAATCAAGTGAAAATTAATATTCTCAGACTCCTCATCAAGAGCATGGATTTCAATCGATTCTAGTCTAAGATGGAGGTGTAGAAGTCAAAAGGTTTAGGACCGGTTTCACTTGGAATGGACCCTTCACAATCGGGTAAATCAAATACTACAAAATCACACAACTCATTAACCCTTCTATCTTCAATTAGTAAATCTATTGGGACACTAGATAGACATTCAAAACCGGAGTCGTATGATTCAAGTTGAAACGGGTAGGTTAGATTTGGAAGGGTATACAACTCACTCTTTCCAATCAAATTCTCAACATGTCCTACCACAGCATCATACATTGGAAAATTTAGAGCTAATTGAAAACTAGCTACCGGGTCACTAGGTTGTATGAGGGCGGCCATGGACGCATTCAAATCCATCATCTGTTGGCATGACGCTACCCTAAAGTCTTCCAACATTTGTTCTAGACTAGACATGGGTTGTGAAGGGGTTTCAGTAAAACATTCAAAGTTGTTTGGATACTGGAAACTCCCAAAAGGTTGTTCAGAATCAATGTCTAGGGCAGGTGCAAAAGTTGGGTAGGACTCATAGGAATTGATTGGCTGGACAAGGGTAGGATCATCATACGAATATGAAGGTCAATGGAATTGTTGACCCATAGAATTTGTAGTGGTGAAAGGAATGAAAGATCGGCTACGGGATTGTTCAATATATTCAGCGAGGGACAAAGGACGACTTGCAAAAGGGGTGTCAACATAAGAGGGTGGGGGAGGTTAAAAAGGTTGATATAAAGTGGATTACGGAGTACAAGTGTTTGTCCTAGACGCGTCTATGCGATCTTTCAATGAAATTTTAGGCATGGATGAATCGTTCGACGTTCTGCCAAAACAAGAACCGTAGGAAGTTATGTCTAGTTGTGGGTACCAAAGTTCGGCAAGGGTTTTTCGAGGTGGGCTACCCATGATATGAAGAGAGAAAGAAAGAAAGAAAGGATAAGAAAAGGAAGGGAAAAAAGAATGTGATTTTATATTTTTTTAATTTTTTTGTTAGTTATTAACAAAAGAATGAAATATACACACAAAAAGAATTTAGACCAATAACAATCACGACACAAAAATACCACACCCCTAATCCTTCTAGGGTTCACCTAGGTCAACTAGACCTGCTCAAGAACTTGATTGTCAAAGTAAAACTGTATCGAGAAATAGGCTCAAGATACACTGATCACGAGGCCAGGTAAGTGCAAAGATAAGGGAAGGTTTTCCGACACTTTCGCAAAGGTCCTTAATTAAATAACCTTTTCTCTTTTGGCGGTTTTGCCATTAACACTTTCCTAGACACCCCGTAAACAATATACCATTATGCGGTCTTCTAAACATAATTAACCTATCCAAGTGAGCGCGAAGTCCTTAAGGCTTAAAGTCTAATTTTCTTTTAAAATTTGTATGGTTTAATGTTATGCTCAAGTTCGTGATTTGTGGACCACGGAAAAGGTGATGAAATCCTTTACCGTATGTTGTGGGGTTCGCTTGCCCTTAAGTCCGTATTAATGTATTCAATGCACAATTCAATGAAAAAATTTGTTCAAAATTTTAAGCAATCTTATTTTTAAGCGCGGCACTGCAACAAATACAGGTTAGTCATTTTTTTTTGGCGTTTGCTAGTGAACTTGCAAAGAATCCTGCCAAAATATTATATTGGAAGCGTCGGATTTGAGAAGATGGTGTTAGTAAAATACGTACCTTTAAGTTGTGGGTTAAGAAACCCCCGTTAAATCGAATCCGGTAAGGTTGAAAATTTCGCTTGCGTGGGTCAAACTACCAGAATCTTTGGCACTGTTCTTCGTAACCACCTTGATTTTGAATGTGCACTTTGCTCCCCACGCCCGCTATTCGCAAATCCGCAAAATCTGAAATGTCGGAAAAAATGAATATTAGTGCGGAAAAACGATACGAATGCCCAAATACCTGCACACTAAAAATTATAAAAAACAAACAATAAAAATGGGACGAAAACAGAACACTGAAGCACAGAGAAAAGTATTGGAGCCAAAGGGGAAGCTCTGGCCGGCGACGCCGGATTTGGAGGGTGTTTCGCCGGTTCTCTTGTGGCAAATGGGCTTCAATTTTTTTTTGTGTCTCAATGTTCTATTAGTGACTCACTGGTATTGTTTATCTTTTCTGTTTCATTACAGAGTGCAAGCAGGTACGAAATCCAGAGAACAAAATGAGTTAGCAAAGTTAATTTTTTGTTTGGTTTTGAAATTTTGAATTTTTTAGTTTGTTTTAGAAAATAGGGTTAGATGGATATTAACAAGATTAACCCGAAATAACAAAAACAAAAACGTTACCGTCTCCCCGGCAACGGCGCCATTTGATCGCACGCCAGTAGCGTGTCGGATATTTAAAAGTTCTAAAGTTTAACCGCGATCAGGACGGTGTCGCTTTGCAGCTAGCCGCGATGAGCACGGGTCGATCCACAGGGAGACGGAAAGTTTTATGTTCTTGTTTTAACGAGTTAACAACGTGGCGGATTTTTTTGTTATCTAACCTATGTGTTATATTCAAGTATAAGGCTTGTTAGGAAATGATAGGATAGTGTAAGTTAATGGATTCTGTATTCAAGTACTTTGAGCCGAACTCAACCAATGAAGCTAAAACAATCGGCAACAACGTGGATTAGGGGACTTAAGCACGGTATTCATGGAATCCGGCTTATTGACCCTTGTCCTTCCGTTCTTGTCTCTTGTTTTCGCCTCCGGCAAACCGAATGTAAGCAGTCACGGTTAGGAATCACCTTTACCTTGATACGGTAGGGTGCCTAACGGAGCGTTTGCGTAAAATTTAGGCTGAGTTTCAAATGGGAAAAGACGGGAAAAGGAAATGAGGAGCAAAATGTTAACTTACAAAATCCTTCTCTTTTCCTAACAATAATATTCACACCAACATTCACAAAACAACAAAGAGGAAAAAAGAAAAGATACAAAGAAAAGAAAAAACTATAAACAAGTAATTAAATGACATGGTAATAAATTCCAAGTAATAAAAGACAAGAATGAAAATGCATGTAAGTAAAAGAGCGAGTAAGAAAGACTAAGAACCAGAGAACCCAAAACAAGACATGGGTTCAATAACCAAATCATAAACTTGTAAGCTCAATGAAGAGGTTGCAAGATCAAGAAGCGGCAAAAAATTCATGGTGAATGAAGGCACAAAAGAGATCTTTATTAATCATTAAGAACGATACAACCCCTTGAGATCAATAAACAACGCTTAAACTTTCAAGCTCAATGAAGAGGTTGAAGGATCAAGAGAAGGTTAAGAGCTCAAGAGGACTTAGCTATTTACAAGAAAGGAGAATAGAAAACGTGGACAAAGAATGACAATCCAAGACTAAAGAATGACCTTTGATCCTTTGCCCTATGGTCTGTATTTATAGGCTCCAAAGAATGGAGGGAAATTCGAATTTTTAAATCAACACATAATCTTTAGCATTAAATGGACATTACTTCATGTCTATTTGTGCCTTGATTCTTGTCTTCCCCATCATGGTCCATGCTGATTTGTCTATTTGAATTTGATTTGCACTTAGTTTTGGAAGGAAAAAAATCAACACATGATGTTTAGCCTTGAATGCATATAATATTTTGCCTTGAATGCATATCCACATGTGCCTAAAAGTCTTGTGTACACATTTGTTATGTTGGACCATTTAGATAGAAAAATGTGTATACAAACTTGTTGCAAAAATGGACTCCTGAAGTATCGATCGGATTGCGGTTCTGGTTTTAGTGTCGGTTCTCAATTGATATATCCATGCTTTAAAATGTATTTCCAGTATTTTATCACGGATACCTGTAATCTGTATTACTGAACAGACATTGATTAATAGTACCGATAAATACAACAAATAGATAATGAATGGGCGGTATTAGAATGCAGTTTTCTGATATGAACATAATGCTGAGAGAGAATATTATTCTCCTTTAGAATAGTCCAGGAATTCCGTTCTCAAGTATTCTCTCATCAAAGGACATAATAGTTATACCCAGTTTTTGGTTCTCTACTACTAACTTATATTCTGTGATTATCTCAAAAGTTTCGGACTTGTGTTTCAACAGGAACATATGTCTGAATCTTGAGAGATCATCAGTGAATGTAATGAAGTACAAATAACCGGTCCTGGCATATGTAGACATGGGACTATCATACATCATTATGTATCTATCCCAAGAGTTCACTAACTCTTTCTCTGTTTCCAATAAACGGAGCTATGGTCATCTTATCTTTGTGACATGACTGGAAAGTTTACAAGATGTAAATCCAAACTAATTTAAATATGCATCTTTATGTAATTTCAGCTAGTCGGGTCGGATTGATATGACCTAGTCTACAATGCCTCAAGAAGGATTCGATCATTTCTGAACTCTTCCTCTTATGCGTGTTCTGTACGTTCAGAACTGTGGTTTGATTTAGAACGTCTATGCTTTTAGATAACGTGCCTGAACTGATCAACTCTTGATATAAGAAATGTTCAAAACATTATCCAACAATACAAAATTATATCCTTCTTTACTAATAAAGAGACTGATATAATGTTGTATATCAGGTTCGGTATCTAATAACATTCGTTTAGAATCAATGTATTCTGATAATACAGGGTGATAACTGCCAACAGACTTGGCTGCAACACTTGCATCATTTCCAACTCTTGAAATTTATCACCCGTTCTCAGTTCTCCACCTCTCTGTAGCCCATGTAACAAATTATATTTGCGTGATCCTGATCCGGTATCTCATACCCAGGACGTAAAGGATACTGATAAACAGTTCTCGGTAATGAACACACCCGAAGAAGAGGAATCAACATGTACTTTCTTCGTTTAGGCTGCACGGGAATTCTGGTAATCCCCTATTTCCTACTCTGTCTTATAACAATTATAAATTGGAGCGGGACCAACGTTCCCTAGATTATTATAACAAGCGGGTTCGGTCAATACATCCATATTATTATCTTGATTAAGGCGTGACATGGTCGCTACCTGGAGAGAGATAGAAGAAAACACTCAGCGTATGCTCTTGCAAGATTAGATTGGTTATTAATATATCTAATCAGGATGTCTCCCACTGTTTTAGTCGGCTCTTCCTTCAAACCCTAAAAGGAAAGACTAGCCGGGATTAATTACACCCTACAAGTTTGCCAATCATTCAGCCAAACCAGTGCCGGTACTTCGAGTGATGTTCCTTGCGCTTTCGCACGGACCTAATTAAAATAAACCTCGTTCTCCCAGAGGCATAACCCCGTTGACACCTTTCTAGACACCTACTTGATCGGCTAATTGTAATGTGTAAAACACTCCCAGGAGTAACTCTTACTCACAGTGGGTATCGGGATCCCACTATCTCATAGAAGGTATGTAATCTCATTACAAATATCAACCCTTGAAATTCCCAATAATATTTTACCCCTAGCATCCTATGACCTTGACGAAAGCCAACAAACCATAGGCTACTAGTCAAGTTTAACCCATCATTTCCCGATTGAATTAAACCCACCCGTACGACCCTTGACGAAAGCCAACAAAGTCGCATGACTACCCTAACTCAATCGCATCATATGCTTATACAGATAAGAATAAATAACTACCGCACACATCGCCTTGACGAAAGACAATAAACGTAGCACGAATACTATGAAGTACTTATCTGAAATGACGGAGGGCTATGACAGGTTTTTAAGAAAATCCTTTCCGTAATGAACTTGATATCGTTGTAGAATCGAGTGATTTTAATTGGAATGTTTTTGAGGCATTTTCTAGTTTTGCTAAAGAGGTCACTTCCGGTGAAGAGAACGTCGGCTCTTTCCTTATCGAATAAGGTGCAGGATATTTCATAAATATCACTATGCAAAGCAAAAACGATAAAAACAATCAAAAAACAAACCGAGTTTGTAGCATCTGCTAGTTTCGCTAAAGAGGTCACTCCCGGCGAAGGGATCTCGGCTCTTTCCATATCGAATAAGGTGCTGGATGTTCTATAAGGAACACCGCTATGCAAAGCAAAAATTAGAGCTACCTGTTTTTGAGACAAGTTTCTACAATATCTTTAGGTTTCTTTTAGTTTCATTAATCTCATTAATGAAGTCCCATTTTATTATACATCATAAGCATCATTTGAAACGATATCAGCAATATAACATATATCTCATATATATAATATAAACATTCGTCTCAGGCAGTAATATGATCTCATTACAAAACATTGCAGCAGAAGATAACATATGAAATATTGGGATTTCCGTGTTTTATACGAGCCTGTATAAAACGCGGATTCCACGGTCGCGATGAATAGCCAAACCCACATCCCTAGACCCCTATGAGAGTGGCAAGCAACACTGCCAATTCTAGGGTTAGGAGACCCGGTCTCGACACCTCGAGATGGTCTCCCACTAGACCCTAGAACCCGGTTACTTGTGCTCCTCACCTTGGGTCTACCTAATGCGGAAAAGTAAAAAATATACAATGGTGACATCATCCTCAGCCCGGAAGTGCCCCAATAAAATAATATTACATACAAATGAATAAAATTTAAAACCCTCATCTCACATAAAACCCTCGGCTATTCAGAATACGACGATCCAACATAACATATCACAGCAACACATAATATCACATAACATCAACGCAAGTAAATATACGTATCCTAACTGTCGTTGATGTATAACAACGAAAATGGCGATACACCACATATTACACTTACGTTCGCAGAAAAGAAAGTGTAAAACTACAACAGTTGGAATCCGCAACTTTCTTTAGACATCGCATGCCTAACCAAATGAATTCTTTAGACATCACATGCCTAACAATTATAAACCCCGCATTTTAGTCTCAGTATCGAAAACTCTTTTCAATATCAAGTCAGGCAATTCAACAAGATTCCCGACATTCTGATCGAATGCTCGTCGGAAACTTTAGTAGACGGCCGCACCCCGACGCCGTCGACGAAGTGCACTAAGGCGGAACACCGCTGCCGCGAGCACCCGGACGGATGCTTTTGGCAACGGGGTTCTCCTACAGTCACTTGGTCGAGGCTATAGGGCGTGGCTATCTATTAAGTTTACCCGGCGAGTATCCTTATACGCTACGTGATTGCGACGGACCTTTGATCACATCAAAATCCCATGGCAACCGATCAAATGAGACTAAACTGCTAAATTTACAACATTCAAATTAGTTATCTCGTAACTACTTGTAAATTCCAAATATTGTATCACTTTCCAGATAAATAGACAATGTTAAACCTTCCGATCGAATAAACAAACACCTAAGATTTTCCAAATAGTTCTAAACACTTGAATTTAGTTTAAAAGCATCCATCACATGCCACAGTACCAATGGTCCAGCCGTAGAAGGGTTAAACCAACGCCTCACATGTGGCAACGCCATACTGCCCTAAACCCTAAGGTTTAGAGGCAGTTCAGACGGTCACATAATCGAGTTAAGGTTTGTATTCTTCTAGAGGGTCCCTCACGTTACTTGCACGAATTTGAACGTTCTTTACCTAAGGAAAAATCCAACACTTGGAAATTTTCCGGCATGGGAAAAAGTGAGTTATTGATATCCGTTCGAACTTTTTAACACGTTCTAAATTACCTGGAAAATGTTAAACGAAGTTAAACTTTCTGATCGAATCAACGAATTCTAAAGGATCTCCAGAACACTCAACACTTGAGTAATATTAAAAATTCCCAGAAGCAATTGGTAACACCTACGGATCAATTGTTGAAAATACGATACCTCAATCCTCAAGACTTGCCATGGAACCATCGCCAATACCTTGGTTTGGCCGCGGTTCCGCGGCGCTTTGATGGATTCAGGGGTTCGTTTTTCGCAGATATCCATAAAATTACCTGCTTAATTTCTCTGAGTATTTTTAATACAGATAAAATCAACATTTTAAAAAATTTCCAGAGAGGGGGTCTTATTCGACGTTTCGGGGTTCGATCGGACTTTAAAATTCGTCTAGACTTTTCCTAAAACTCTAGCTTGGCTCTGATACCACTGTAGGGTTACTAGGCACTAGAACAAGGTTCTATAAGGCATCAATCATGCCAAAATCAAAATTTTCATGTGCCGAACAACCATAACCAAGATCTTAGACTAGAGATTAGGCGAAACAAAGAGCAAGTAAACAACTTTACTTCTAAAAGTTAAGGATTACAACCTTTGCAGTCCATTCCTTCGCTTCTAAAGCTCCGTATTGATGTCCCTTCACTGCGATCATCGAGTACTCGGACTCGAGAGAGGCTCCATGAAGAGAAAACGTAAACTTGCTTCCGATTTTCAATAACTAAGATGATCTACCTTGAAGAAACTCAAACCCAAGCTCTTGCTTTGCTTATCAAATATTAGCATAGTAAACACTCTAATCTAAGCAGGTAGAATAGATGAGGATAATGAAGTAGGAATTTAGCATTTTTTGTTTTCAATTTCTCACTCATTATCATCACTTTGCAAAAACCTAGAAAGCTTTATCAAGAGGAAGAAGAAGAAGAATCTATTTGTGATGAATAATGAAATCTTGGGTAAGGTTAGAATTGCAACCATGGGTTAAGAATATAAACTTAACTCTTATAGAGAAATAACTATGGTAAAGGGTTGGGTTGGGTTAAAGAAATATCTATGCAAAATATCTTTACATAAAAACAAAAAACAAAGTTTCTAGAAGTTTCAAGAAAGCTTAACCCTAATCCAAACCCTAACCATGTTTAAACTCCACAAAACATGTTGCATTTGTAAGCTTAACTTGTTAAAATATTATATATCACATATATAATATATTTTGTAACAAAATAAAATAATAAATTTAGCATATATCACATATATATCAATGTATTACCCGAGTGAGAAAAAGAATCTTTAAGTGAGTTTATACTTGTTAATGTAATTTCATATATCAAATATATAATTATACATTAAATTATCGAATCAACACTTGATCAGATAATCCGGCTATTTCATAAATAACCGACTAATATATTCTGTATCAGTTTATCGAATTAACACTTGATCCGATGACCCGGCTATATCACATATACCCGGCCGATATCTCATATCGTGAGAATCTAATACGGTATCACATACACGTATTGTTCTCGGTCCCGCAGATATCATATATGTGCTCCTACTTCGTTTTGCCTGAGCCAGGAAACCCTGTGTAGGACTCTAAAGAATCGTCAATACGCCGACAGTAGGTGATGATCATATCAAACACCCATAAGCTGCAAGCGGTCAGCTAAACGTAATAGCCACCTAGGTATTGAGCAATCAGAAGATCAACAAGCAAGCCTGTACATTCTCCCGTGAATCCAACCAGTAACACTTCCGTACAGTCCGGTCTCTTCGTCTGATTTGTCGCATATCTCGCCTAGGGGTGGTAAACGTCAGACCACAGTAGCTTGATAAGTCATGTCGATATGAGGTCCATAACAGTTCGAGAAACTAATGATAACACTTACGAGTAAATCTTAGCAAACCTGGCCAGGGATTTCTAGTTATAGCCAATCGAACACAGCGCAACATCAACTCCCTATACCGGGAGAGACGAAACCCCTCCTATCGCTCATTGCCACCATGTGATTCGAGACTGCACCTAAAAGCCACCATTTTGCACGTCCTCTTGGATGTGGGATGATGGAAATCAAAGTACAGTGGGAATCGCATAAGACTCTATGACGATCTCAAGTCTACAGACTAACCTGTACCAGTGTCACCAGAGAACTGCCATCTGACGTGAGGTATAATATCATCTGGGAGTTCTCGGCGAGTCTGTCCAGTGTACCCAGTCTCCACTGAGCACCCGTACACTTTCTCTGATTTCAAACACCAATGGATATGGGATCATCCATCGCCCATCATATGGGTCAAGAAGCGCATATGGTAGTCTACTCTGGAGTATCGATGCCCTATCTCGGTACTCCCATGACTAGAAACATTTGAAGGATGTACTTGGCGACTACACTGTCCCCACTAGTATGATCTGTATCATAGTCCTGGTAGTCAAGTACTCATCCTAAGGACTTTATCAACATGTGACATAGAGACAATCAGAGTACATGTTAAGATAAAGAGTAACCAGATAGCATAGTATCATGTCGAGCAAGAAAGTCCTCCCTATACAGGTCCAAGAATCTACTACAATATACAACGTATGTACAAAAATGGCCTCTGGGGCATACATATAACTAAAACTAGCTACACAGCACGAATCTAGTGAAGCAAGTAGCGACTCTGGGTTACTAATCTAAAGTGCATAGGATGTAGTGAAGTGTTCAAATTGTTTATCTACCTCACCTTCTCTCTTGATTCTCAATATATGAGATTGTAGAGAGGAGGTTGAAGATGAAGGTGGAGAAACTCAAGAAACTAAAGAGGAGAGTGAAGCTAATGGTGAGGAGAAGAAAAACAATCAACCATCCTTTTTCCTCAAGTGAGGAAAATTAAGTGAAGCTTGGTTTTGTAAAACAATATTTTCCAATTAAAAAACCAACCCATGATTGAATAGTTTGCACAAAAGAATTGTTAATTCATTTGTGCAACACTATAAAAGCATGGTTCTCACCATACTCTCCTCTCTCTTCCTTTACACCTCATTTACCATTTATAATAAATGGTTAATCTAAAATGAGGTATCCACCTTCTAGAATGTTTTCCTTATAAATACGGATTACACTCTAATGTATATACATACATGTATTCGTACCGAAATAAGAATACCTGAAGAGATAGAATAATACAAAGAACATAATACTAGAATATACATATCGAAATGTATATACGTTAATTATTAAATCAATACCTGATTTAATAATCCGGCTCAAACCCGAGCCGGCTAGTATTATCAACTGTCCGATCGAAAGTCCAGGTACATAGTACAATCAATCGATCGTAGCCTTGCACATATCCAATACGGCTACTACATCATTTTGCATGAACCAGGAAAACCCTCTGTGTAGGACTCTAAAGACTCGTCAATACGCTGGTATTGGGTTTAACCACAAACACGTCAGCCGCACTGGTTGTACGTAACGGCTACTGTTCATATCATAATTTTGCATTATTATATTCCCCATTCTTATTCTTTTTACAAATAAACAGGTGCTTTTGACCCATGTCTGCTACATAGTTGCAGGTTACAAGTTCTCAGAACAAAAACAGTGAAAAAGATGAAAAGACGATACAAAAGTGAGACTAAGAACAACCAATGAAAGAATCTTGATCAAGCCTACAGTTTGGAGACTAAACGAAGATCAATGGACGATTTCACAAAGAACAAAGGCATTGCAAGGTTCAAGACTTCGACGCGAAGCAAGCGGTAAAAGTCCACGACTTTATTCACTGTGGAAATCTGGAAGAAATCTAGAAGACAAACTGAGAAACCAAGTAAAGAAAAAAGAAGCCAAAAGCAGCAGGAAGAAAACAAGAAAACTTGAGCCATCAAGGACCCTATATGGCCACGGATCCGCAGCCAAATAGGGGTTTTGGCCGCGGTTCCACGGCCGTGCTTCGCCAGTGTCGGTGGAAAATTTCTATGGAGGTTGGCGGCGCGTTGACTGGTTCTTTTCTTAGGGGGTAAAATTGTAATTGCAGATATGACGCGATTGTAACCCTAGGGTTTCTATGTTCTATAAATAGAAACCCTAAAATCTGTTTTAGGTTATGCCTCTTCTTGTGCCTCATTTCATCTATCTAAATTCAGATCTGTAAATTTCTGTAAAGAAGGAAGAGAGCATCAAATAAAAATTAGGAGTAAGTTTTCTTTTCATTGCCCTAATTAAATTTTATTTCCATGCCCTAGGTAATTTCATTCTTGCTCTAGTATAGATCTTTATTCTCTGCCCTAGTTAGATAATGTATTTCAATTCCCTAATGAGCGAGTATTCTCCTCGCTTGTTAGGATTAGATTTGGGGAAGGCTTGAGAGATGAAGATCCCTCACCCTTTTCTTGTCCATCACATGTTTTTATAGGACTCCATGCATACATTCACACACCGCTCCCTACGGCACCCTAATCCACGAGGTAGCGGTGATACCGTAGTATAAACGACCGGTTGAGCGTGTTTTCCATGGAGTTTAGGGTAAGAATTAAGAAAGGAAGGATAAGAACCTAGAGGAAGAAATATTGTTTCTTCCCGATGGTACTAATCCACTTTATTAATTATTACCATAATACCTTTTAGATCTTAATTAGGGCATAGAAAGCGGTGAGGAATAATGACTTTCCAAACTTAACCAAAACCTAATCTAGAAAGATTTAGATCAACTTAGTTTTTAGATTTAATCAATCCGACAACAATCGGAATTAACTCGTTAGAACAATTAGGAAATACACAAAATCCCTGTGGACCGACCCATACTCACCGGCTAGCTACCAAGCGACGCCGTTCTTGATTGCGGTTATAAATTATTCTTTGAGAACAAATCAAATGGCACCGTTGCTGGGGATGGCGTGTTATTTTCTTTTTGCAATTTCGGGTTAATATAAAATTAAAAAAATCATAAAAACTGAAAAGTAAAAAATATAAAAATTTATCATCTTGTTATTTTGTGAACGGTATTTTCGTGTGAATTTTGCAGGTTAGACGAAAGAGTTCAGATCTGGAAAAATCCAGAGATTGAAACAGAAAACAGCAGATCTGAACAACAGAGGGAAATCATAACAGAGGAATAAAAAAATTCTTGTGGACCGAACCGTCTAGCACACCGCGGAACCGCGGTCAATGGTGCAGGGTTCCTAGGCACACTAGTGAGGTCTCCCAAGCCATCAACCATGGCATTTTCAAAAATTATGGTGCCTACAAACCCTAAAGTACGGATCGTTTGCTAGATATCAAGGCGAACAAGAACTAGTTAACAGTTAACTAAAGAGATACGGAAATTACAACCTTTGTAGATCCGGATATCCACCTCCACGGCTCCGCAACGAGGTCATCTCCGCTGTCCAAATCAAATCCGGGCTCTAGAGTCGACTTCGTCGGAGAATGGGCAAGCTAGGTCGTCGATGTCCATGCCGAAGATGATCTACGTCGAAGCATCGATGAATCAAGCTCCACCTTCAACAAGTCATGAAACTTGTGAAGGAAACACACTCTACTACTTGGCAAGAGGTAGAGGATGAAGAAATAGGAAGTGGGTAGACTTTAGAATTGGATTTCTCACTCATATGCATCAATCACCATTGATGGACTTCAAGCTTCTTCACTTGAAGCATGAAGAAGAAGAAGAAAAACATTATGATAAGTTAAAAAGAATAAGAAAAGAAAATCAATTCTTATCATAATATAACCATGGTTATGTGTAGAGATTTAACTAGGGTTAATTCAAATGGTTAGGTTAAGCATGAGATAAGAATGGTGGACAAAGTCAAAGCTTCATGAAACTTCAACTTAAAACAAAAATAGCCACCATCCTTTTCTCTTGCCTTTTATTTTCCAAAAATCAATAAATAAATAAATAAACAAATAGATAAATAAAGGAAAAGAAACCCTAACCATTCTTTTAACCATGGTTTAAATCTTTGCACTTAACTAAGTAAACATGTATCATCAAACATGATACATTCAAATGCACAAAATCATATCGCATATGTAATGCGCATATCCGAGTGAGAAAATCCATCTTAAGTAAACCGATACTAGTTGATGCAAAGTAATATATCATATATATATTAATATGCATTAAATCATTAAATCAACATTTGATTGAATGATCCGGTCATGCGCACATAACCGACTGGTATCTTATATATCGGCTTATCGAATCAACGCTTGAATCGATAACTAGGTTATATCGCATACAACCTTTCGATATATTTATCGCGAGAATAGAATACGGTATCACATACACGCATTATTCTCGGTCCCGCACATATCTCATATGCGCTCCTATTTCGTTTCGCTTGACCCAGGAAACCTCTGTGTAGGACTCTAAAGACTCGTCAATACGCCGGCAGCGGATGATGATCATATCAAACATCCACAAGCCGCAAGCGGTCTGCTAAACGTAACGGCCACCCGGGTATTGAGCGATCTGAAGATCGACGAGCAAGCCCGCTCACACTCCAGTGAATCCGACCAGTAACACTACCGTACAGTCCGGTCTGATCGTCTGATATGTCGCATATCTCGCCTAGGGGTGGTATACGTCAGACCCCAATAGCTCAATAAGTCGTGTCGATATGAGGTCTATAACTGTTCGAGAAACTACTGGTAACACTTACCAGTAAATCTCAGCAACCCTGGCCAGGGATTTCCGGTTATAGCCAATCGAACACAGCGCAACATCAACCCCCATATACCGGGAGAGACGAATCCCCTCCTATCGCTCATTGCCTCCATGTGACTCGGGACTGTACCCAAAAACCACCGTTTTGCACGCCCTCTTGGACGTGGTAAGATGGAAATCAAAGCACAGTGGGAACCACACAAGACTCTATGACGATCTCGGGTCAACAGACTACTCTGTACCAGTGTCACCAGAGAACTGCCATCTGACGTGAGGTATAATACCATCTGGGAGTTCTCGGCGAGTCCGTCCAGTGTACCCAGTCTCTACTGAGCACCCGTATATCTCCTCTGATGTCAAACACCGATGGATATGGGATCATCCATCGCCCATCTGTATGGGTCGAGAAGGTACACGCTAGTCTACTCTGGTATATCGATGCCCCGTCTCGATACACCCTCGACTAGGGACTTTGAAGGATGTACTTATAGACTACCATGTCCCCACTAGTATGATCCGCATCATAGTCCAGGTAGTCAAGTACAGATCCTAAGGGCTTTACCAACATGTAACAGAGAGACAATCAGCATACACGTTAAGGTAAAGTTCAACCAGATAGCATACTATCATGTCGAGCAAGAAAGTCCTCCCTATATATGTCCCAGCATCCACTACAATATACATCCTATGTATAGTAATGGCCTCTAGGGCATACATATAACTAACAATCTCCCACTTGCACTAGGGCCATCTGTAGCAGTGGTTTGCAGTATCTCATACTCAACCATCCCATGAAAGTCTCTCTCTGGGAACAGGCCTTTGTGAGTGGATCCGCTGTGTTGTCCTCTGAGTCTACTCTCCAAACCTCGATCACCCTGGAGATCAACTATCTCCATGATCAGGCGATGCTGCCTTAGAATATGTCTGGATCACTGATGGGACCTGCGTTCCTTGGCATGAGCCACAACTCCATTGTCTCACAATGGTTGGAACGTAGTTCATCTCATGAACTAATATACACCCAAACAGCCTCTTTGGTAGCATCTTAAGTAGCGATGTATCCAGCCTTTATCGTCTAGTATGTCACGGTATCTAGCTTGGAACTCTTCCAACATACCGTCCCTTTACTTAGGGTAAAGACAATGCCTGCGACTGACATTCAGTCGTCTTTATCACCCTGGAACCCTTCCAGTGATTCTCCCCAGGATCGATTGATACCATCTCACTACAACTAGTGAGAATCCCAACATCCATTTAGATCTATCTCATAGATCCAAAATCCAGGATTTAGTAGGTATCACTTTGATCCTAAGTGGAGAATCATTGTGATAAGCGGAGATTGATCGAGCATAGCATAGGAAACTCCTTCCCTATCAAGAGTATGTCATCCATGTACTCTACGAGGATCGTCACCATACTCCCTACTACCTTTTTGTTTATACAAGGTTCATCTACCATTTTGATGATGTCAAACTCTTTGACTACTTCATCAAAACAGACGTTCCAACTCCGCGATGCCTGCTTTATCCTATAGAGCATCTTGCACACGTTTCCGCTGCTCCCACTGTCTACGAAGCCCTCTGGCTGTGTACTTATAGACGCTCTCTTCTAAATCATCATTTAGAAAAGCAGTCAAGACACCCAACCACCAGATATCGCAGTCATGGTATGTAGCCGTGGCAAGTGGGATCTGGATGGACTTAAGCATAGTCACTTGAAAAGGTATCATCATGATCCATGCCTGGTCGATGATGAAAAGCTTTAACAAGTCTAGCTTTGAAAGTCTCAACTTTTCCATCTACACCAAGTAATCTTCTCAAGATATACTTGCTTCTGATGGGAATTTAACCCTTCAGATATAGCAACCAAAGTCCATACTTTGTTGGTGTATAAGGATTCCATCTCAGATCGATAAACATCCAGCCATTCTTACAGAGTCTTACTCTCGATGGCCAGCTCGAAGCTAGTTGGGTCATCATCTCATGATGCAATCCTCGCTCCCACTGTCATAGAGAAACTGAAGTATCTCTCAGGTGGGTGAGGAACCCTACTAGATCGGCGGAGAGGCTGAGGTTCGTTGGTTTCTACTGAATACTTTGGTTCTATCAAATCATCAGCTGTAGTTTGTATAGCTGGAACCTTTCCAGTTGTACATAACTGACCTTGCCTCGAGCTTGTCCGGATTTTGCTTTTAGACATAGGCCGGACAAATCCAAATCTTAACTGGCTTAAGACATGGGCTCTTCCCTTTCCATATCTCATATGGAGTGGTAGGCAACTGATTTGATTCGAACCCTATTCAATAGGTATGCAGCTTCTCAAGTGCATAACACCCTAAAGGAAACAGGTAACTCAGTATTACTCATCATAGAGCACACCTTATCATATAGGGTGTGATTGCTCCGCCCCGATATACCAACGTGCTGTGGTGTATACGGAGGAGTAATGCCGAGAGAGAATCTCATTCTCCTTTAGAATAATCCAGGAATTCCGTGCTCAAGTATTCTCCTCCTTGATCTCATCATAGGACATAATTTTTATACCCGTTTAGGTTCTCTACTTCCAACTTATATTCTGTGAATATCTCAAAAGGTTCGGACTCATGTTTCAACAGGAACATATGACTGAATCTTGAGAGATTATCAGAGAATATAATGAAGTATAAAGAACCGGTCTTGGCATGTGTAGACAGGGGACCTACATACATCAACATGTATCATCCCAAGAGTTTATTAACTCTTTCTCTGTTTCCAATAAACAGAGCTGTGGTCATCTTTTCTTTGTGACATGACTGGCGAGTTTCACAAGATGTAAATTCAAACTGATTTAAATATGCATCTATATGTAACTCTAGCTAGTCGGGTCACATTGATCTGACCTAGTCTACAATGCCTCAAGAAGAATTCGTTCATTTCTGAACTCTTCCTCTTGTGTGTGATCCGTATACTAAGAACTGTAGTTTGATTTAGAACATCAACGCTTTTAGATAACGTGCCTGAACCGATCAATTTTTGATATAGGAAATGTTCAAAACATTATCCAACAATACAAAATTTTATCGTTTCTTTACTAATAAAGAGAGTGATATGATTTTGTATATCAGGTTCGGTATCTAATAACATTCGTTCAGAATCAATGTATTCAGGTAATACAGGGTGACAGTGACCGACAGACTTGGATGCAACACTTGCCCCGTTTTCTGCCTCATGAAACTTATCACCCGTTCTCAGTTCTCTACCTTTCTGTAGCCCTATGTAACAGATTACATATCTGGGATCCTGATCTGGTATCACATACCCAGGACGTAGAGGATACAGAGAAACAGTTCTTTGTAACGAACACGCCCGAAGATGATGCATCAGCATGCACTCTCTTCGTTTGGGCGGCACGGAAAATCTGGTATTCCCCAATTTCCTGCTCGGTCTTATAACAATTATAAGTTGGAGCGGGACCAACGTTCCCCAGCTCAGTATAACAAGCGGGTTCGGTCAATATTCCGTATTATTATCTTGATTAAGGCGTGATATGGTCGCTACCAGGAGAGAGAGAGAAGAAAACACTCAGCGTGCGCTCTGTCAAGAATAGATTGGTTATTATTTTATCTAATCAGGATGGCTCCCACTGCTTTTTATCAAATCTTCCTTCAAACCCTAAAAGGAAAGACTAGCCGGGATTAATTACACACTACAAGTTCGCCAATCTTTCAGCCAGGCCAGTGTCGGTACTTTGAGGGAGGTCCCCCGTGCTTTCGCACGAACCTAATTAATGTAAACCTCGTTTTCCCAGAGGCGTAACCCCGTTGACACCTTTCTAGACACCTACTTGATCGGCTAATTGTAATGTATAAAACTCTCCCAGGAGTAACACTTACTCGCAGCGGGTATCGGGATCCAACTATCTCATAGAAGGTATGCAATCTCATTGCAAATTTCAACACTTGAAATTCCCGATAATGTTTTGCCCCGAACGATCTATGACCTTGACAAGGTCAACAAACCATAGACCGCAAGTCAAGTTCAACCCGTCATTTCTTGATTGAATCAAACCCACCCGCACGACCCTTGACAAGGTCAACAAGGCCGCACGACTACCCTAACCCAATCTGCATCATATGCATAAGCAGATAAATACTGGTTAGCTACCGCACACTGCGCCTTGACAAGGTCAACAAACGCAGCACGAATACTAAACAGGATTTATCTGAAATGACGGAGGGCTACGACAGGTTTTTATGAAAACCTATTGCGTAATGAACTTGATATCGTTGTAGGATCGAATGAATTTTGAAATGGAGTGCTTTTGAGGCTTTTCTTGTTTTGCTAAAGGAGTCACTCCCGGTGAAGGGATCGTCGGTCCTTTCCTCGTCGAATGAGGTGCGGGATATATCATATATATCACTGTGCAAAGCAAAAACACTTAAAAGCAATCAAAAGACAAACCGAGGGTGTAGCATCTGCCAGTTATTGCTAAAGGAGTCACTCCCGGTGAAGGGATCTCGGTCCTTTCCTCATCGAATAAGGTGCAGGATATATCACATATACCGCTGTGCAAAGCAAAAACTGTAGCTACCTGTTTTATTTTGAAATTCGATTCTACAACATCTTAGGTTTCTTTTAATTTCATTAATCACATTAATGAAGTCCCATCATTTAAATACCTAAACATCACAGATAGATATGACGTACACTTATGCCATCCGCATTCGCCTCGATGTCCCTTCGTGCACCGTTAGGTTAGGTAACTAACGGCAGAGCAGGGCAGGGCTAGCGCGGGTGTAAAACATAAGTAACGTCTATATAATATATCATATATACTATATACTATATCCATCACAGAAACATCACATGATCTCATCACAGATATCGCAGCAGAAGAATCATATGAAATATTGGATATACTAGGACGTCCGTGTTTTCAATACGAGCCAGTATAAAACACGGATTCCACGGTCGTTATGAATAGCCAAACCCACACCCCTAGACCCCTACGAGAGCGGCAAGCAACCCTACCAATTCTAGAGTTAGGAGACCCGGACTCGACTCCTCGAGTTGATCTCCCACTGGACTCCAGAACCCGGTTACTTGTGCCCTCCTCCTTGGGTCTATCCTAGTGCGGAAAAGTAAATAATATACAACAGGTGACAACTCCCGCAACCTGGAAGCGCCCCAATAAAAGAATATTACATACAAGTTTTTACATGAATGAAAATGAAAAACACTCATCTCACATAAAAAACCCCGGCTATTCAAACACGACGATCCAATATAACATATCCAGCAACACATAACATCACATGTCATCAACGTAAGTAAATATGTCCATCCCAATTGTCGTTGACGTATAGCAACGAAACCGGCGATATCACATATTACACTTACGGTCACAGAAAAGAAAGTGTAAAACTACAACAGTTGGAATCCGCAACCACCTCAGACATCGCATGCCTGACCAAATGAATTACTTAGACATCGCATGCCTAATAATTATAAACCCCGCATTTTAGTCTCATTATCGAAAACACTTTTCAATATCAAGTCGGGCAATTCAACAAGATTCCCGACATCCTGATCGAATGCTCGTCGCAAACTTCAGTAGACGGCCGCACCCCCGTTGCCGTCGACGAAGTGCACCAAGGCGGAACACCGCTACCGCGAGCACCCGGACGGATGCTTTCGGCGACGGGGTTCTCCTACAGTCACTTGGTCGGGGCTATGGAGTGAGGCTATCTATTAAGTTTACCCGGCGAGTATCCGCGTACGCTACGTGATTGCGACGGACTTTTGATCACATCAAAATTCCGTGGCAACCGATCAAGTGAGACTAAAGTGCTATGTTTATAACATTCATTCAGTTATCTCATAACTTATTGTGAATTCCAATTATTGTATCCCATTCCAGATAAACAGAAAATGTTAAACTTTTCGATCGAACAATCGAACACCCAAGTTTTCCCGAAACTGATCATCACATGAAACAAGTATAACAACATTCCGTTCGTGCCTCAGTACCAACGGTCCAGCCGTAGAAGGGTCAAGCCAACGCCTCACATGTGGCACGCCGTACTGCCCCAAACCCGAAGGTTCAAAGGGCAGTTCAAGACGGTCACATAATCGAGTTAAGGTTTGTGTCTTCTAGAGGGTCCATCGCGTTACTTGCACTACTTAGAACGTCGTTAAACTACGGAAAAATCCAACACTTGGAAATTTCCCGACAGGGGAAAAATCGGGTATTTATATCCGGTCGAACTTTTTAACATATTCTAAAATTTATCCGGAAAACACATGGACAGAATTAGACTTTCCGATCGAAACAATGATTCCCAAAACAACTCAGAACAACTCAACTCTTGAGTTCAGTTTAAATATTCCAGGAAAATGAGCATTGAATTTTACGAGTTACTGTGAAAATTGACACGTGTCGGCTTCTTATTGGCGGCCCTTCCGCCGCGCAAACCCCCTTTGTGCGGCGCTTCCGCCGCGCTTTTGTGGAATCACGGTACCAAATTTCACAGTAATTCTTAGAAAAGCCTGCTTATTTTTCTGGATAATTTTAATTGCCAAAAATCAACAGTTTTGAAAAAAGTACAGAGAGCAATTTTGCAATGGGATTTTGGTTCGATCGGGTTTCTAATTCCGTCCGGGGATCGCCTAAGGCTCTAGCTAGGCTCTGATACCACTGCAGGGTTCCTAGGCACACTAGTGAGGTCTCCCAAGCCATCAACCATGGCATTTTCAAAAATTATGGTGCCTACAAACCCTAAAGTACGGATCGTTTGCTAGATATCAAGGCGAACAAGAACTAGTTAACAGTTAACTAAAGAGATACGGAAATTACAACCTTTGTAGATCCGGATATCCACCTCCACGGCTCCGCAACGAGGTCATCTCCGCTGTCCAAATCAAATCCGGGCTCTAGAGTCGACTTCGTCGGAGAATGGGCAAGCTAGGTCGTCGATGTCCATGCCGAAGATGATCTACGTCGAAGCATCGATGAATCAAGCTCCACCTTCAACAAGTCATGAAACTTGTGAAGGAAACACACTCTACTACTTGGCAAGAGGTAGAGGATGAAGAAATAGGAAGTGGGTAGACTTTAGAATTGGATTTCTCACTCATATGCATCAATCACCATTGATGGACTTCAAGCTTCTTCACTTGAAGCATGAAGAAGAAGAAGAAAAACATTATGATAAGTTAAAAAGAATAAGAAAAGAAAATCAATTCTTATCATAATATAACCATGGTTATGTGTAGAGATTTAACTAGGGTTAATTCAAATGGTTAGGTTAAGCATGAGATAAGAATGGTGGACAAAGTCAAAGCTTCATGAAACTTCAACTTAAAACAAAAATAGCCACCATCCTTTTCTCTTGCCTTTTATTTTCCAAAAATCAATAAATAAATAAATAAACAAATAGATAAATAAAGGAAAAGAAACCCTAACCATTCTTTTAACCATGGTTTAAATCTTTGCACTTAACTAAGTAAACATGTATCATCAAACATGATACATTCAAATGCACAAAATCATATCGCATATGTAATGCGCATATCCGAGTGAGAAAATCCATCTTAAGTAAACCGATACTAGTTGATGCAAAGTAATATATCATATATATATTAATATGCATTAAATCATTAAATCAACATTTGATTGAATGATCCGGTCATGCGCACATAACCGACTGGTATCTTATATATCGGCTTATCGAATCAACGCTTGAATCGATAACTAGGTTATATCGCATACAACCTTTCGATATATTTATCGCGAGAATAGAATACGGTATCACATACACGCATTATTCTCGGTCCCGCACATATCTCATATGCGCTCCTATTTCGTTTCGCTTGACCCAGGAAACCTCTGTGTAGGACTCTAAAGACTCGTCAATACGCCGGCAGCGGATGATGATCATATCAAACATCCACAAGCCGCAAGCGGTCTGCTAAACGTAACGGCCACCCGGGTATTGAGCGATCTGAAGATCGACGAGCAAGCCCGCTCACACTCCAGTGAATCCGACCAGTAACACTACCGTACAGTCCGGTCTGATCGTCTGATATGTCGCATATCTCGCCTAGGGGTGGTATACGTCAGACCCCAATAGCTCAATAAGTCGTGTCGATATGAGGTCTATAACTGTTCGAGAAACTACTGGTAACACTTACCAGTAAATCTCAGCAACCCTGGCCAGGGATTTCCGGTTATAGCCAATCGAACACAGCGCAACATCAACCCCCATATACCGGGAGAGACGAATCCCCTCCTATCGCTCATTGCCTCCATGTGACTCGGGACTGTACCCAAAAACCACCGTTTTGCACGCCCTCTTGGACGTGGTAAGATGGAAATCAAAGCACAGTGGGAACCACACAAGACTCTATGACGATCTCGGGTCAACAGACTACTCTGTACCAGTGTCACCAGAGAACTGCCATCTGACGTGAGGTATAATACCATCTGGGAGTTCTCGGCGAGTCCGTCCAGTGTACCCAGTCTCTACTGAGCACCCGTATATCTCCTCTGATGTCAAACACCGATGGATATGGGATCATCCATCGCCCATCTGTATGGGTCGAGAAGGTACACGCTAGTCTACTCTGGTATATCGATGCCCCGTCTCGATACACCCTCGACTAGGGACTTTGAAGGATGTACTTATAGACTACCATGTCCCCACTAGTATGATCCGCATCATAGTCCAGGTAGTCAAGTACAGATCCTAAGGGCTTTACCAACATGTAACAGAGAGACAATCAGCATACACGTTAAGGTAAAGTTCAACCAGATAGCATACTATCATGTCGAGCAAGAAAGTCCTCCCTATATATGTCCCAGCATCCACTACAATATACATCCTATGTATAGTAATGGCCTCTAGGGCATACATATAACTAACAAATGGAGGGGTCAGGCGGTGGATCCGCGGCGCATCTATGACGTCATCAATTCGAAAAATCACTGTATGTTTTCTATCTCCTTCTCTGCAACCCTAATATCTACTCTGTAAAATTTGCCTGCATGATTCTTTGCGCTAAAAATCTCCCCCTTCCAATAATTGATCTTGTGCAGGATTCTTTGTGCCGGGATAGAAGTTTTGTATAAATGTATCGCCGTGTTATTAAGTATTTTGCTTTAAGTTCTTTTCTCTATAAGAGGTGGAATAGAATAACCCGGTTGAAGCGTAATGATCATACGTCTGTAGTTGGTAGAGCTCCGCTCTTGCAATTGGGTCGTTGCGATTACGGGTTGGATGTCTAATTGTCCAGACGGTAATGATAGTATCTTGTACCTGAACCGGTGGCTCTATTCCAATTATTCCAAGATTTTCTTACTTGTTTGTCGCACAAAAAAACTTTTTGAATCTCCGGTAGAAACTGACTTTGCTAAAGAAAAAGCTTTTATTGCAGCTAAATATCCCTTAACATGAAATGGATATCTCCGTATCTTTCTGTATATTTCTGATTCATATTTATGAGATGATAAAATATGGCAAAACCTATACCAAGAATTGGTTCGCGTAGGAATGGACGTATTGGTTCACGTAAGAATGGACGTAGAATGCCATTATCAAGGTAATTAATATTTTAGGCATTAAAGGATATTTTGGGCTGGTAATTATTCCCATTTGCAAGTGTTTGAATGTATTTACCGCTTTGCATATTTAAAATTGACTTTAAGGGGCTTTTACACCAATCAGATTGGGTGGGGATTTCATTACCTTTTCCAGGACCCCAGAAATCACTTAAGGCATATTGCATTGACCATCAATTAATTAAAAAAGATTAGACTCAGCCCTAAGGACTTTGCGCTCAATTGGACAAAGGAATAGTTGTAGGCATCGACCGTTGATCCTAACCTGACTTTGTGGTGTCTAGGCAAGTGTGTCTAAGGCGAGTGGTTACTTAATTAGGCTCACTAGTTACGTAGTGGAGAACCTCCCACTTACCTGGTACTTACCTAGCCACAATTGGCGGTGAAGAGGCGGTTTGAGGTCCTACTTCTTGCCCTTTTGAACAGTTAGGAGCTGTCTAGTTGACCTAGGTGACCCTAGATCTAGGCATGATTGTGCATTTGTGGTTGATTGAACGTGTGTCTAAGCTTTTTATCGAAAATCTTTTTTGCAAAAAGTTCCACATAAAAAAACACAGAAAGAGAAAAAAAAAGAATTTTTTTTTACAAAAACTTGTAACTTGTCGCTAAGAAATCCGTGCACCCCACATTCTTTTTTCTTCTCTTTCTTACATCATGGGTACCCCACCTCATAAAACTCTTGCCGAACTTTGGTACCCTCAACCAAACTTTACTTCATACACGAATTGTTTTGGTCGAATTACGGACGACCCCTCCATGCCCAAAATTTCTTTGAAAGATCGAATAGAATTGTCTAGGAGAAACAGTTCGACTCCACAATCCAGTTTGTATCAACCATTTTAACCTTCACCACCTTCTTACGTTGATACCCCTTTTTCGAGTCCTGTTGTAACTCCGAAACCCATGTCTATCGCTCACTAAAAAAGATCTAGAGATGACTCTAAGGACCGTCGCGTTCACTTAGGACAAGAGAAGGCCGTGGGTAATTCATTGCTTATCCGCGTTTCTTTTATGTTGTCTAAGGCAAGTGTGTCTAAGGCTAGTGGTTATTAATTAGGCCCACTACTTACGTAGTGGAGTACCTTCACACTTACCTGGCACTTACTTGGCCATATGGGAGACAAAAAGGCAGTGGAGGATTGATCCAGCGACTTGTCTTTTAGCAGTTAGGAGCGGTCTAGAGCTTTGACCTAGGCGACCACTAGAATTAGGGTTTTGCTTGTTGCATTTGTTGTGATCGCATCATTTTTTTCAAAAATCCGTATATTTTCAAAACAAACACTACATTCATTCATTTCCCGTAATTATATCAAGGCTACCACTTATACTAACCCTTTTTAGTACAAGATAGGTTGGACATAAGATTCTTGTGCCCGTTTAGTCCGCGTCCCCCCGATCGACTCTAAAGTCGATATTTCTATATTTACCGCTTCTTTACCCACCATCACACCCACATCGATGGATCCATCTCCATCAAACTTCTTTACCACTACTCTGCCGCCGTCCATTGGTGCGCAGAATCCACCCCGCATCTCTCTCCGGGAGAGGTACTATCCTACACAAGGTCCTCTTTTGACCTGCTTATCCATTCCACCAGCCAACGGGGACAATTTTGAGATTAAACTCCAATACATCAACCTTCTACTAAAATATCACGGTCTCGAGTCTGAAGACGCATATGCCTTTGTCACTAAATTTGAAAATGTATGCGCTATGATGGGTACATCACAGATTTCTGTGGATGCTATGCGTCTTCGTCTTCTCCGATTTACCTTGTGCGATATAGCCGAGAAGTGGCTGTATAACACTACCGCACATTCCATCTCAAACAGTGGAGAATTCGTCAAAGCATTCCTTAAGAAATTCTACCCACATCATAAGACAGCTCGAATCCGTAGCGAAATAAATCAATTCACCCAGCTTCCAAATGAACCATTTTCAAAATGTCTTGAACGCTTCAAGGATCTGTTAGTCCAATGTCCACATCACGGAATCCTTAGATGGGATCTGTGCAGAATCATATATGAGGGCATTAATCCTAACACAAGACAGACCCTTGAATCCATGTGTCAAGGCAACTTCATGACCAAAGATGATGGGGAAGCCTGGAAATTTCTAGAAGATTTCGCTGAAAAATCTTTACAGTGGGAGGGTGTGAGTCAATCGTCTAGGGCTCGCAATAATCAATCGAATGTTTCCATAGGAGTTAGAGCTGACATTCCAGCTATGCAAAAGAAACTTGAGACTATAGAAAATAAACTTTTAGCTGCCGCCCTAAATCAAATGTCACTCTCCAAAACTGTAACTGGATGTTATTCTAATCCTTCTTATTTGACGGAAGAATGTCCACAAAATTCTCCGTTTCAAGGTCACGAGCATACCAATGCTTCTTTTCAAAGACCTAGAAACGATCCATTTTCTTCCACATATAATCAGGGTTGGAGAAATCACCCTAACTTTGCTTGGAACCAATCACAAACTCAAAACACGGTTCCAAACCAAAACAATTTCCACTACAACAGCAACCACTTGAATTGAGTCAGCACCCCTTCCAAGCACAAAACTTCCAAAATCCGGTCAACACACCTGCACCGTCTAGTCCTTTACAGTTGACCGGGACTGATGAATCCCTTTCATTCATAAACTTGCTTTTGACAAATCTCATGCAAGTATTGGCTGAAATAAAGACTTCCGTCGATGATATAAAGAAAAACTCCACCTCCCAGGCGGAGAGTATTAAATCGATGGAAGCAGAAATTGCGAGACAAAAAGCCGAAATGAGTGCAAGAGAAAAAGGAAAACTTCCGTCTCAACCCCTACCGAATCCTGGGCATTACAATGTAAATGCCATCACAACGTTGAGATCAGGAAGATTGCTGAATAATAAAGTTGGGAAAGAGTTTGATGATACTGAAAGATCTATCAATGATACCCCGGCTGAGACCATTTCCTCCACTTCTACTTCTAATTCTAACCCCAGTTCTTCTACCCCACCACCTTCTTGCAAGCCTATTCTTCGTTTCCCACAAGGCTCGACACCTCAGCCCAGCTCTTCTAGTACACAGAAAACGATTCCCACTTCTATTCTGGGATCGGTTCCATACACACTTCCTTCTCCTATGATGGACCCAGCGCTTATTACTAAAGCACTTTATCTTAATCGGTTAAGGACTAACAAATTGAGTTCACATATGAAGAAGATTATGGACATATTTAAGCAAGTTAATATCAACATCTCTCTCCTAAATGCCATCCAACAAGTTTCGTCCTATGCGAAAACTCTTAAGAACTTGTGCACTAGGAAGAGGAAGACTCAAGTGCTCAAGAAGATATTCATGGTAAAGACTATAGACACGGCTTTCCCCCAACAAGTACCAAGGAAACGTAAGGACCCTGGCTATCCTACTATTTCTATTTCTATTAGGGAGAAACACATCAACCGTGCTCTACTAGACCTTGGCGCTAGTGTTAACTTGCTTCCATACTCGATCTATGAGCAACTAGGTATCGGAGTGTTAAAACCCTCAAGCATAACTCTCCAGATGGCTGACCGATCAATCACCAAACCTAGGGGTGAACTGGTGGATGTGTTAATAAAAATCGGGGAATTTGTATTCCCTGTGGACTTTATTGTACTTGATACACAGCCTGTAGCGAACCCACGGAATCAGATTCTGGTGATTTTAGGTCGCCCCTTTTTGGCCACTTCCAATGCTATCATCAACTGTTGTAATGGTTCTATGACCCTATCCTTCGGGTATAGGTCAATTGAGCTGAACATTTACAAGTTGGGAAGTGTACCCTCCGAACCTACTGCTCAGGTCTGTTCTGTCGACTTAATGGATGTCGACAGCAGCGAATTTGATTAGCCTCATGTTACTGATCTAGACTCTTTTCATATGTTATTGTTTGACCCATCTATGTATTATACATATACGGACTCTTCCACCGAGATGTCCGGATCAACAACTAACACTGATTATGAACCGCTTTTAGAGTCTGAAGATCACCCCGCGCTTTGTGATGACATTATTCTTCGGGGTATTGATGAGACTTTTGAGAAGATCTTCGCTGATGAACTCATATTTTTAAAAAGCATGGGTGTTGAGATGAATCATCTCCCAATCAATGAAATTGAACCTCCACCCCTTCTTCTGAACTATAAAAAGAATGCGAGTAATCCATCACATTCACTGCATCGTCTCTCCAAAATGAGACGCACATACATTCTATTCCACCCCTTACCCTTTCCCCACTACTTCTTCCACCAACCTGAACACTGCATTGATAAAATTTTCGAATGGTTGGTATTAACATTCGGTCTTTACAAAGTTTGGCATCGACCAATGATTCTTGACCCCCTCATGTGATTTTCAAAGATTAACATTGTTTAACTCAAGTTTGGGGGGGTGGGGGGTATAATCTGGCTCTTGATAGGAAAATCTTTATAAAATGATGAGCCGAAAAATAAGTTTTGGGAGGATCTTCACTTAAATATTTTGCCCCCATTAATAAATTTCCTCCCAGGCTTTCAGGTTTTTCGAGATTTAGCGGATGGCAACAGTGAGGACACTGTTGAAAATAAGTTTGGGGGAGGTTTGTGCTTATTTTTGCATCATTTGCATCATACTTTGCATAAGCACAAAACATTTTTGAAAACCTATAAAAATTTAAAAATTTTCAAAAAAAATATTTTTTGTACATAAATAAGATAATAAAAGATTAGATTGTCAAAAATTACATCCAAAATATTAGAAAATTTTAAGAAAACCTAGAAAATTAGAAGTTTCCTTATACGAACTAGTAATAAGTTGTTATAAGCCGTTGTCCAAAGGGTTAGTAAGATGAAGGAAGTCACTAATCTGAGGATAAAAATAAGTCTGAAAAATAGTTCCTATTCTAAAAGCCAAACATTTTGAACGTTGATACCCTGCTATTCGCACTTACACACGTCTTAAAGCTCAGGATAGTAGAGGATACCTTGAAATGCTCTTATCTAAAAGCCATGTATGAAGGAAATTAAAAAAATGAAGAAAATATAAAATGGTGAGGAAAAAAATAAACACTTGTTTTGTTATCGCCAAGGCAGCAATAAAAAATATAGCGAGGGTGCCTCTTCACCTAGTGTCTTAGACCAACTGGTCTGAGAGTCACTGCTAAGCCTTTAGGTGGTACAAGACGAGGAAAAAACACCAAATAAGCAAGCACATGAGTAATCGGTCGGTTAGTACTTAAAGAAGTATTAACTGTCGCATGAAACTGTGTGAGCAAATTCAGCTAAATATTCATTAATTAAAAAGTACTGAGGCTGATGGGCAAGAGTATGATAGCTTGAATTGAATTCTCCGGGTGTAGGGATGTTTATTACACACACATAGGGTTTTATGATCGATGTTTGGAAGAAAGATAGGAATGAAGAATAAGACGATGTTTTATTGAGGGGTTATGTGATTTCTAACATCTTTTCATGATTATTAAGATAGGGCACATGGCAACCGAAAAGCTAGAATAGTTGGAAACCCTAATTTTCAAAGTCTTTCTTTTACAATTGTTATCTTTATATGTAATATTCATGGTCTTCCTTTTATTATTAGATTTCGTGGGTGCAATCCGCTGAAAACCCTCAGGAGACAACACTCCTCCTACTATGGACACCTAGAGGTTTAAAGGCTTATTGCACGTGCTCAGTGCAATCATGTTGCCTACGAAAGTGTGCTAGTTAGTTTTTCTCTTTCTTTATTTTCTCCTTCTCTTTTTAATAAAACAGTTCGCTCGAGAAGATCGAAAATAAGTTTGGGGGGATTTGATCAGTCGAAAATACTGCATTTTTAACATGGCAATTTCCCTATCATTTGCACTTATCTAGAGGTGTTTGGTTTGCATATTACACATATTAGCAAAACAGTCGTAAAATAACAGATTGCATGTGTTACACTTTAAAACCGACATTGTAAGAGAAATTGAGTGTTTATCATGGCATCGCATCATCCTTGTATAGCGCAACGCTTGTTTCGACGTCTGTGCAGGAAATTGCAGGAACCGAGCCAAAATTATCAAAGTGTTGATAAAAGATGCGCCAAATCTAAGATTTTTGATCTTTCATTGATAAAGAAAGGAATATAAAATTCAACATATCAGATAAATACCATAAAGTTATAAGGAAGCATCACTACAAATTTGTAGCACTGAGGCTCTCACGTGACCGTGGATCCGCGGCCGGAGCAGGCACGTGCCGCGGATCCACGGCAGTATTGCCACATCATCAGCATTGCTTTGCTCCATTATTCTTCAATCAAGGCCAGAACCTCATTAAGCTATGGCAACTTCCAGAAATATCCAGAGTCTTCTGCCAGATCAGCAAGCTCCTTATTCAAGCTAACTTCTAAGCTTCCAAAGCAAGCTTCCCCCTTAACTACCTTAAAGCCTAGAACCTTCTCCCTAACTTCTTAGCTTAAGATGGAAGCTAAACCCTAACTAACTACTTCTAGAGACTTCTACCTAACAACTAGCTTAGAAGGGAAGCTAACCTAATCCTAGCTTCTTAAGGAAGCTAATCATTCTAAAGGCTATAAAAAGGACCCTAGGCTTCACTTTCATAGGTTGTTGAATGTTGTTCATCAATTGGGTTCAACAATTCCCCCGCAAGTTGAGTGACACAACTTGTGCCTCAAAACCCTAACCCTAATTCCAATTCCAAAGCCAAGATCAAGAATTCCGAGCACCGAATCAAACAATGAAGCCTTCGAGCCTTTAGAAAGCGATGCCAGACTTCATCGGAGCAAGTGATCCAAGGAGAACCACGACTCAAGGAGCCGAGCGACGACAAATTCAACGATCAAGTTCCTTCCTCTTGTAGTTCTTGAGAATTGTAACTAAATTGTTGATATAATAAAGGTGAAAATTCTATATCTTGCTTATCTTTTTAATTCAAGCATTATGATTCAATCTAGATTCTAGAATTTGTTCTTTGTGATAATGTTTGAGTAAAACTTTGCTCGTAAAGGAGTCGAGACGATCTATAGAATGATGATGATTTAGATTCTTTTACAATTCTTAAGTCCTATAACGTTTGTAAATTCTTATAAATGGTTTTTTCGACGATCAAGTTTCGATGCGAAATGATTTCTTGATTACTTTCGCTTGGAACTAGAGATCAACTATCGATTATTTGATCTACTAGAAGCTAGTTTATGAATGAGATTCATCGAAAGGACAAAAGATGAGATGAGAAAACCCTAGTTTCTTCGTAAGATCCTTAACCTCGATAAATCGTGATCGATCTAGTATTAATTCGTTAATGGATAAGAGTATGTAATCATTAGATCTTGTCACATCTAAAGGTTCAATCGACTCCTACGAGCCTCACTTCGAATCTTGATTGTTGGTTTGGAAATTATCAAATTCTCAATTCTTGATTTTAACGTTTCTTGATTTAGACTAGATTTTACTAATTATTGAAATTCAATTCTATAAATTATGAATTGTTTCTTTTCTTTTCTTTAAAATTTTGACTCATCTAATTCGAAACACGAACGATCACACTTTCCCTGTGGACGATACGCACTTACTAACGCACTACAAATCGACACCGTTATTGATTGCGGTCAAATAATTTTTGGTTTTGATTTCTATACAATTTTCTAAAACAACACAAACCGGAAATCATATTCAATCACTGAACATATTGAACAATCTCATAACCGATCTTTCACTCCTTTCAACACTTCTAGTTCTTGGGATCAACAAGTCCATTCTCCTTTTTATCCAAATTTTGATCATACTTCTGTCCAACCATTTAATTCCTATCAGTCCTACCCGACTTTCACACCTTCCCTAGACATTGATTCTACATAACCATTTGGGAGTTTCACGTATCCAAAGAACTTTGAATCTTTTACTGAAACCCCTTCACAACCCATGTCTAGTCTGGAACAGTCGTTGGAAGCTTACATTACAGCAACAAACCGACAGATGAGGAATTTAGATGCGTCCATTTCCGCCCTTATGCAACCTAGTGAACCGGTAGCTAGTTTCCAACTAGCTCTAAAACATCCAATGTATGATGAGACGGTTGGACAGAGTGAGAATTTGAGTGGTGAGAGTGAGTTCTACACACTTCCAAATCAAATCTACCCGTACCCAATTGAATCCCACAACTCCGATTTTCAAACAAGTGTCCCAAATGATTCACTAGTTGAAAATAAAACGTTTAATGAGTTGTGTGACTTTGTAGTGCTTGATTTACCAGATTGTGAAGGGTCCTTTTTGAGTGAAACCGTCACTAATCATTTTGATCTCTATACCTCCAATCTAGAACCTGAATTGATAAATATCCATTCTTTTGATGAGGTGTCCGAAAAAATTGTTTTTCACTTGATTGAAGATATTGACGCAGAGAATATTTTGGATGATGAACCCGCAGATTTGACTGAAATTTTATCTCCAATTCATCATCCCGAGTCATTAAATGTTTCTCCCGAACTTCATATGCGTCTTGATTTTGATGATAATTGCATGGATGAGATAATTTTTTAGGAGAATTATGAGGATATTATTGAGGAGATTATTGAGGATAGTATTGAGGATGCAACAGTTTTGTTTGATGTGTCGGATTTTCCAATTCATTCTCCTGAACCTTTAACTGTTATACTTCATAAATCAAACCCCCTCCTTTCCATCGTTCCGACCAAGCCAAAGATCACGCTTGAGGACTGTGAGCTTGAAAAATTTCTGTTTGATCACAACAGTTTTGACGCCACTAGTGCGTTCCTCTTTGAAACTGACACAGTTCTCACAGCTGAAAACAATTACGAGTGTTTCACCTTTTCGGACGATTTTGAAGACTCACCGCCCGAGTTTGAGTCCTTTGAATTTTCAGATGAGTTAGCTGAACCATCAGACTTGGTTGCTTATAGTCATTTCGAACCATTGATGGAATCCTTCAAGTCCGAGACAGATTACTTAGGTAAGAATAAGACTATCCCCAAATCGCTCCCTTTCGTCCTTCCTATCGTTTCGACCATGCAAGAATCCGTCGTGTTTCCATTTTCAATGGATGGTTTACCAAGTTCAACGTACCCATGTTTTTTTGCGAATCTTGAGGGATTTGACCCCATTTCTCGACGGCTTGGTAAACTAGCACAATCGCTTTTAACACATCGGTCATCACAAATTGCGCTAATTTATTCACTCGATTTACACCTTCAAGTTCGTGGTACACTTCTTTCTCTCTTCTGCCATTCTTCTCCTCCACCGAGACCATATTCCACCCTTCTTCCCATACGGTCTCGTGTGTTTCTCAACTCCTTTCTCTACACTCCATTCTTCCACCAACCCTACCATTATCACGATAAAATTTTTGAATGGTTGGTGCTAACCTTTGGTCTGTGTAAGGCCTTGTATAGTTTGATTTTTCTCCTCCCTAACTCTGAACTTTAACGCTTAAGACAGTGGAAACACTGTCTCACTTAAGTTGGGGAGACCTTTTTGTAGATATTTTGTTTTTTTTGTTTTTCTTAAAAAAACCAATAAAAATTATAAAAATTATAAAAAAAACTATAAATAAATAAACAGGAAAGTTCCAACATTTTGACCCTCTTGGTATAGCCTGACAGTGAGGACACTGTCAAGTTTAAGCTTGGGGGTGCGCTCGGTAAGCCTTCTTCCTTCGCATTCATATGTATATTTTTGCATTTGCATACTTATTTTAAAACCCATAAAAATTGAAAAATTTCAAAAAAAAATTATAAAAATTGAAAAGTTAAATTTTGGTCATATTTGACTTAAGTTTAACAGGACGGTTAACTAGCTTGGAAAAACTAGATCCTAGACTTAGTAAATTAAAAACCCTAAAAATAATCTTTCTTAAAATTTAATGGTAGAAAATATATGTATTTGTAGTTTATTTAGAAATAGGCAAATTTTGAGTTCACTTCTTAGGCTAAGTCAAGATAAAGGAAGAGTATTGATATTTTAATTAAAGTATAAGTTTGAAGAATAATTCCTAGTTTAAGTCTAAATTTTGAAAATATATACCCTACAAATTGTACAAACACAAACCTTGAAACTTGGAATAGTAGAAGAGACCTTGAAATTCTCTTGTCTAAAATCCTTAGTATTAAGCAAAATAAAATAAAAAATACAAGCGTGAATAAAGAGATAATAAAAAAATGAATACTGGTTTTTGTAATTACTCAAGGCTGCATAAATAGAAAAATATTTAGCGAGGGTGCTTCATCGACCGGAGAACGCTGCATACAAGGCGAGGAAGGCCGCAGAAAGAAAGGCTAGAGAGGCTGCTGAGCCTAGTGCCTTAGACCAACTGGTTTGGGAGTCACTGATAAAGCCTTAGGTGTTACAAGACTAGCAATTATGCCTTAATGTGCAAACACATTTTGTAATCGTTCGTTGGTATCTCAAGAAGTATTAACGGTCGCATGAAGGATGTGTGAGCAATTTCATCTAAAAATTCACCAATTGAAAAATACTTTTAACGATGGACAAGCGTATAATAGCTTGATTTGAATTTCCAAGTATAGGGGTGATATATACAAACGCGTAGGGGTATGTGATTGGGGTTTAGATGAGAGATAGGAATGAAGAATAAGACTTATATCTTTAATAGAAATGATAAAAATTCCTAAGTTGAGATGGAACCTTAGAAGGAAAACATAAAAGATGCTAAAAGCTAAGTAAATTCACAAGAATATATATAATCTTAAGTTAAATGATAAGGAAGTGTGAAAAATACGGGTGGATAATTTATGAGCCGAAGATAATGGAATTCCTTGTTGGAAAACCTAACTGGAAAATAAAAGTCGATAAGCCGAATTGATAGGATTTTATGGGTAATATCCGCTGAAAACCCTCAGGAGACAACACTCCTCCTACTAGGGACACCTAAAGGTTTAACGGCTTGTTGCACGAGCTCAGTGCAATCGTGTTTCCTTGTGAAAGTGAGGCTAGGTTTTTTTTTCGAGAATAAAATTAGGTCTGCTTGAGGACGAGCAAAATATAAGTTTGGGGGTAATTGTTCATATCATAATTTTGTATTATTATATTTCCCATTCTTATTATTTTTACAAATAAACAGGTGCTTTTGACTCATGTCTGCTACATAGTTGCAGCTTACAGGTTCTCCGAACAAAAATAGTGAAAAATATGAAAAGACGATACAAAAGTGAGACTACGACCAACAAATGGAAGAATCTTGATCAAGCCTACAGTTTGGAGACTAAACGAAGATCAATGGTTTTCACAAAGAACAAAGGCAGTGCAAGGTTCAAGACTTCGACACAAAGTAAGCGGTAAAAGTTCACGACTTTATTCACTGTCGAAATCTAGAAGAAATCCAGAAGACAAACTGAGAAACCAAGTAAAGAAAAAAGAAGCCAAAAGTAGCAGGAAGCAAACCAGAAAACTTGAGCCATCAAGGACCCTATATGGCCGCAGATCCGCAGCCAAATAGGGGTTTTGGCCGCGGTTCCACAGCCGTGCTTCGCCCGTGTCGGTGGAAAATTTCTATGGAGGCTGGCGGCGCGTTGACTAGTTCTTTTCTTAGGGGGTAAAATTGTAATTGCAGATATGACGCGATTGTAACCCTAGGGTTTCTATGTTCTATAAATAGAAACCTTAAAACCTGTTTTAGGTTATGCCTCTTCTTGTGCCTCATTTCATCTATCTAAATACAGATCTGTAAATTTCTTTAAAGAAGGAAGAGAGTATCAAATAAAAATTAAGACTAAGTTTTCTTTTCATTGCCCTAGTTAAATTTTATTTCCATGCCCTAGGTAATTTCTTTCTTGCCCTAGTATAGATCTTTATTCTCTGCCCTAGTTAGATAGTTAGATAATGTATTTTAATTCCCTAATGAGCGAGTAGTCTCCTCACTTGTTAGGGTTAGATTTGGGGAAGGCTTGAGAGATGTAGATCTCTCACCCCTTTCTTACCCATTACACGTTTTTATAGGACTCCGTGCATACTTACGCACACTACTCCCTACGACACCCTATCCCATGAAGCAGCGGTGATACCTTAGTATAAACGACTGGTTGAGCGTGTTTTCAATGGAGGTTAGGGTAAGAATTAAGAAAGGAAGGACAAGAACCTAAAGGAAGAAACGTCGTTTCTTCCCGATGGTACTAATCCACTTTATTAATTATTACCATAACACCTCATAGATCATAATTAGAGCATAAAAAGCGATGGGGAATATTAACTTTCCAAACATAACCTAAACCGAACCCTAGCAAGATTTAGATCAACATAGTTTTTAGATTTAATCAATCCGACAACAATCGGAATTAACTCGTTAGAACAATTAGGAAATACACAAAATCCATGTGGACCGACCCATACTCACCGGCTAGCTGCCAGGCGACGCCGTTATTGATTGCGGTTATAAATTATTGTTTGAGAACAAATCAACTACCCAGGTATTGAGCAAAAGGAAGGCCAACAAGTAAACTCATCCGAACCCTTACTGAGCCTGTCCGTGACAATCTCCGTACGGTTTGGTCCGTTCGTCTAAGAGTATCGTATATCGGGTCTAGAGGGTGGATAAAATCAGACCCTTAATAACATGATATTTCGTGCCAGTATGAGGCCCATCACCAACTGAGAAACTACTGATCCAAATCAATAATTCTCGTCTACCTTAGCCAAGAATTTCTAGTGATGGCCACCCGTGCAAAACGCGACATCAACCCCCAATACCGGGAGAGAAGAATCCCCGACGATCTGCTCACTGTCTCCATATGGCTCAGGACTGTACCCAACTAAAACATGTTTGCACAACTCCTTTGATCCGTGGTAGGGTAGTAATCAAAGCACAGTGGGAACTCACACGAAACAAATGACGATCTCAGATCGACAGACTAACCTGTACTCATGTCACCTGGCAAATGCTATCTGACAATAGGTATAATACCATCTAATATGTTTCCGACGAGTCCGTCCAGTGTACTCATAACCCAATAAGCACCTCTATACTATCTTAGGTAACTAACTGACACCAATGGCTTATTAGACCGGCCACCGCCCCTCGTTGGGGTCTCGAAAGTATACACTACTCTTCTCCGGAGTATCGACACTCACTCTCGATACTCTCTTGACTAGGGACATTTAAGGATGTGCTTATAGACCATCCAGCTCCTACATATATGATCGCCATCATAATACTGGTAGTCAAGAAAGAATCCTATTGGCTCTGTCAACATGTAATAGTGATCTGTAATACCACATAATTCATGTACATGATGATAAAGATAAAACAGATAGCATACTATCATCTCGAGTAAGACCGTTCTACCAGTATAGGTCCTCCCTCAATTATCACAATCGCATGTGTGCCATTACAATAATTGATTTGAAGGCACTCTAGCCAACAGTCTCCCATAAGTTAAGAATTTAATTCTCATCAGGAAGATCTTGTTCTTGAGAATCAAAGATTCCGGGAAGAACAATGTTGAAAAGAAAGAAGATGGATTTCATAATACTCTAGGAACTTAGTTCCTTCAAATCAAGAACTTAGTTCTTTAAGAACTCGATCCAAGATCCTCAAAATAGTGATCTTGGTGATCATTAATGGTCAAAATACCATCAACAGAGATTTAACCTCTTTGAAAACATGAAAAGAAAAACATGGATAAAAGAACATGGAGAATATGGAGTTCATAATACTCCGGGAACTTAGTTCCTTCAAATCAAGAACTTAGTTCTTAAAGAACTTGAACCCAGATCATCAAAATAGTGATCTTAGTGATCGTTAATGGTCAAAATATGATTAATAGAGATTTAAGTTCTCTAAGAACATCAACAGAGATTAAATCTCCAACGAACTCAGTGCCTCACGTGAAACACACATGAGCACCCAAGGCCAAGTTACATAGCGCCTCTCGTAAAACACACGTGAGCACCAGAAAACAGAAAAGTTTAGTGCTTAGCACTAGTGCAGCGTCTCACGTGAAACACACGTGAGCACCAGACATTCAGCGCCTCACTTAAAATACACGTGAGCGCTATATGCAACTGAGTTCTTAGCACTGCTGGGTAATACAAAAACCCAATATTAGCCCAAATTGGCTAAGCTTACATTCATGATATCCAAACTGATTTTAGTCCCATACATGACTAACGATCTTCATTCCATATCTCCCAAGGTAATCTGAGTCTCAAATATGACTAATGATTCTTAGGTCCATCACCCCCTATCCCTCAAATTCGAGATTTGGTTCAAAGGCATATATCTTCACACCTCTGATATATGTCATTGTAATTTCTCAATGTCTTCAAAGAGGTGGCGGGTCTCGACAACCAACAACTCTATTCATCCCACATTAATGCATTTCCAAATTGACGTGCACACCTCAAATCGGATCGCACCCCAAGTTGGGCGCATTCCATGTTACCATCGTTCACTCTGCCATACAACAAATACACGTGCGTGCAAGACGATAATGGACCGAAACGCCCTTAAACTAACATATGTCCCAAACAGGGAAAGTTGGACCGCGATGTTCATAAACTAATATGTTTTGCCTTGCGGACTGTCTCCATAATGACTACCGTATACTATCCATAGGCTATTAATATATGATCTAATGATCGGTTGACCCCATATGCCCATTGCTGATAAGTCGATCTTAGTCTCAAATATGACTAATGATACTTAAATAAAACCCAAATATCCCATGAACCGATGGACCTCACAAATGTGAGATATGCTTCCTAAGTTCATTCCCATTGGCAAACCAGGTTATCAATGTAGGCCCCATCAAGCAAAATTTTTGACCTAAACCCAAATCTCAAATATATGGATTTGGACTAATCCGCGCCCTAGAGGCGATTACATAAATTAGTCTCTGTATACAATCCATGGGTAATCCAAAACAAACAAACACACACACGATACGAAGTGAACTGCTGGAGAAGGAGAAAGTGGTTATCGCAATACGGTAACGTAATTAACCACAGGGTCTTGCGTCTACAAGGAAGAGCGTCCCCATAATCAAATACCCCTCATAAAATGAAAGGGAATCTGATATAGTCTGCTGCAATGGTCGCATCTGTCCAAACCTCCGATATATGGTTCCATAAATCAACTTGGTATCTTTGGAGAGGTGGACGGATAAATCCAAATAGCATCTTCCCCAAGATTTCGGCCAGACGATCTATCCCAGTTCGTCTCTGTTTTCAGTGGTGAACTGGTTTTGGCACGCCCGGTGGGACCATTTCCTCTTTCCACTCCACACTTCCTGTGTCGTGTTTCGCAAACGAAATCGCGGTTCGGTATGGTTGCCTTTGGATTCGAGATACTAAAATTTGGTGTATTTCTCCTGTGCAGAGAAAATCAATGTCCTCTAACTGCACTTCTTGCAACAGTATCTCTCGCTCTGGCCCAGCTAGAGGACAGACTTACAGGCTCAACGCGGCCTCTATCTTTTCAATGTCGGTGGGGCAAGTTACGCAAGCCACTACTGGGTTGTTCTTCGGGAGCATGTTCCTACAAGTGAGTGTTGGTGCCTCAGCGTTGCAAGAGGAAATTCCTAAAAGGTCGGTCTTCGATCGACTAGCGACTACAACAGCCCATCTCAACGGGCTGTCCAAATCTGGTGTCTTAGTCTTTAATAGGCTGGGCAAAAGCTAGAACGGTCCCGAAAAGAGGCTCGTAATATTTGAAGGGGCTACCCCAAAATGGATAGCCCTTTCAAATCCTCCTGCAGGCGAAAACGTCAAAGGTGCTTCCTTTACCAGAAAGTCGGTCTTTGAAAGATTGGCCGACCCTCATCAAACTCTGCCCAGGACGTCGGTCCTCAATAGGCTGACGCCAATTGCAACCCTGCAACAAATCCGTGGGCACAAAGAAGCCACTTCCAAAACTAAGGCGACCCCATCTGCAGGACACGCATGACGTCGCTACTGGCGCCGATTGAGAAAAGCTGGGGGTAACTCTCCCTCTGGACTTACTCCACCAGCTCCAATGGTGAAAGTTGATGATGTTGTTCCGACTGGGAATAACTTTGATCTACTCAGGAGGGTATGCAAGAACTCTCCAACGGAGGTGATAAAGAAATCTCCCCCGCCTGTAGAAACTACAGTGTAGGAAAAGCCGGAGCGCCTCCATCAACGGCTCTCCTCTCAAATTCACAGGGTCTGGCGGAAAGTCCAGGACTCTGTGATCAATAAAGATTACTCTCGTCGACCGAAGAAATCAAAGTCTCGGCAAGAGAAAGACCATCCCTCCATCATAAAGCAAGGGGCTTCTTCTATACAGGTGCCAGTTACAACGGCTCCTTCAACCTCGACCTCCCACAAAAGGATGAGGCCAGAGAAAATCCACCGCCGGCGGCAAATTCCAAAAGCGATGGACCCAAACGCCCAAGGTTTGGGGGCATGATCATACATACGGTCTATATGGCTTCAGGGAATGATGAAAGCTATGCTTCCATAGGTCATAGACCTCAAACTCAGTCGCTGACAAAAGCTCAGGAGCAGGAAAAAAAAGTTCTAGGAAATACTGACCAAAAAGGCAGCACTTATTGGGCAGAAAGAAAGCCTGGACATAACAGTCAAACAGCGCTAGGAGCAGGAGACCGATATAGAGTTCCTACGAAGGGTACTTGAAAGAGAGGACAAGGAACCTGCTGAGCCGGCTGCTAACATAAATCAGATGACTCTCTTGTTCCAAGACATGGTTGGGTTGATGATCTAGCCAGAACCCATGGCTGAGGATCCGCCGATAATCATCGAGGATGAAAGAGGGGAAACATCAAATCCTCTTCTAGCCTTATCGGCAGCCAAGGAGGAAACAATCTCCAAGGCTGCTCTTGATGATTATATCGCTCAACAAATATGAGCTCATCAAGCTAATGAAGCCACATGCCAAATCATCAGAACTGGGCGACCGTATCAAGGCCGGTATGACCAAATTAAATACTCTTCGGGATATACGATCCCTAAGTTCCATGTGTACAAGGGGACAGGCAACCCACATCAACACGTTGCGCAGTTTAGAGCTCTGTGCAGAAACACTGGAGGTGATGAAAAACTGTTGCTTCGCCGGTTTGTTGGCAGCCAGTTAGAGACGGCTTTTGAATGGTACTCGGAGCTCCCAAATGACTCCGTGAGAACATTCACAAAGATGGAACTGCTGTTTACACAGCGGTTCGCCAGCACAAGTGAGCACACCCCGATCATGGCATTAATCAATACCAAGGTGAATTCAGGAGGAAGCTAGGTCCAATATGTGATCCGGTGACGGAACCTATGGTCAAAGTGCGAACAGCGCATCAAAAATCCCCGCCGTGGGCATGTTCATCGGGACCCTTGATCCTCAAATGACTATGTCCTAGTTCATGACGTTCTTCAAACCAACAATTTCTAGGCTTTGATCGATAAACTGGCCCAAATAGACCAGATGGGCCACGGGCCTTCCTCCTCAAGTAAGGGGAAAAGCAGCCTTCGTTGCCAACACTCAACAACAACCGAGTGGCCCAAAACTGGCTGCTTTCCAAAACAACGCACGTCTATGCCTATCCCTGGAAGAAAGGTTAGGACGCACTTACTCGTTTCCCCATGATAAGACGAGGAGACTATTTGAGTTAGCAATGCATAACAAACTCATCACATTGCCAGAACCACGGCGTCCACCGCAACCCGGCGACGTCAACAACCCCAACTACTGCGCCTATCACAGAATAGTTAGCCACCTGTTCACCGTCGAAAGACGGGAAGACAAACGTCCTGCCTGTATTTGGCGGCAGATGCTATTTGGTTTTATCCGTCTACCTCTCCGAAGATACAAAGTTGATTTATGGCACCATGCATCGGAGGTTTGGATGGATACAGCCGATGTAGCAGACTTCGTCAGATTCCCCCTCGTTTGAGGGGTTTTTGATTGTGGGGATGCTCTTTCCTGCAGGCGGAAGCCCCTGTAGTTAATTACGCTACCACATCGCAGTAACCACTTTCTTCTTCTCCAGATGGTCACTTCGTGTCGTGTGTGCATGTTTGGTTTTTGGTTGCCCGTGAATTGTATATGGAGACTAATTTATGTTGTCGCCCGTAGGGTGTGGATTAGTCCAAATCTGTATTTTCTTAGATTTGGGTTTTGGGTTGGGTTTAAGGATCGTTAATCTTATTTGAGACTAAGATCAACTTAAACGTTTGTTAAAGATACATTAGTCTAATTTTAGACTAAGATTAACCTAACCATTTGTTAAGGATATGTTAGTCTAATTTTAGACTAAGATCTACTTAACAGGATCATTTAGATCCAACAAAAGAGCATTTGAGCTCTACAAGTTTAAGGACGTCATAATCCGTGGAGTTTAAAGACATCATAGTCTGGTTTAGAGACATCAGAGTCTGTAAAGTTTAAGGACATCATAGTCCATTAGTTTAAGGACCTCACAGTCCGTGGAATGTCTGGATGTCGGGACCCGTCACCTCTCTGAAGACGTGAAGGATTACAACGACAAATATCAGTGGAGTTAAGAGATGTACCCTTGAACCAATATTGGTTGGGAGATCTGTAGTCCAATTTGGGACTAAGATCAAAGGTTTGTGAGCATATGAGCTCAATTGATCTGAGGTAGGGTTCTGTGTCCACTCTGGGCTCGGCCCATTTAGTTAAAATGTTAAACATTTAACAATGCTGAGCATTGGTTTAGGCTCTAACAATTTTTTTGTCTTTTATTAAATGCTGAACACTCATCATTGCTCTGGGCTTTATTTATAGAACAGTTTATATTCTTTTAGCGTACACGTGAGGAGCTCGTGGCGCGCTTGGCGCTGTGTACCAGTCAATGAGCGCAGAGCGCTTCTGTTGGGTAGCGCACATGTGAGGTGCACGTGGTGTGCTTGGCGCTGGTCACCAAATTTGGAACGCTAAGCGCTTCTTATGAAGTAGCGCACATGTGAAGAGCATGTGGCACGCTTGGCACTGAGCGCCAGTCAATGAGCGGAAAGCGCTTCTTGTGAAATTTGGAGCACTAAGGCTCTGCAACGCTATGCGTTAGTTTTGTAGTGCTGAGGTTCTACAGCGCTGGGCGCTAGATTTGGGGCGCTGAGACGTTTCTTTTAATTGGAGCGCTAGGGCTCTTTTAGGCAGCTTTGCGCTCTGGTTATTAAATTCTCTCTCCTATAAGAGACTTTTTCTCATGGGTCTAAGAACAAAGTTCTTATTTTTTATAGGAGATGTTTCAATCTCTTATGTTTTTGGTGAAATGCTCTGCCTTTATGGATTTATGATTCTAACATAATTGAATTATTCTTCTCCTTTTTTATAATGAGATATTATGATCTCGTTTGTGAAAGACAATTTGTCTTATAGATCTATGATCTGAAGAAATTAAGTTCTTCCCATTATTTTTTATAATGAGATACTTTGATCTCTTTTCGTGAAAGACCTTAGTCCTATAGATCTATGATCTTAGAAAAAGAAGTAAATTCTTCTTTTTATATGAGATGATTTCATCTCTCTGTTCTTTTTTTTTACCTTAAAGAAAATCTTCTTCTTCTGAGAACTTGCTCTTTGTCTTTGAAATTTCCAAAGTTTATGGGGGCGTTCCTCTATATGAGACTTGAAGTCTTGGGGCCTTTATATAGGGTAGGCTGATTTGTTGAATCGGTTGAAAAGATCTTTTCTCTAATTGATTTAGAGATATTTTCCCGTTGGATCTTTGATCCCAGAGCTTCTGATTTACAGAAGGCAATCTTCTTGTTTTTAACAGGATTGGGAAATCTTTTCCCATATAGAATTTATTCTGTATTTTAGTGATTTTTAATCACCATTGGTTCATTGATCCAACGGTGCTCTGATTTTCAGAGCATTATCTTTCCTGTTTGGAAAGATTCTGAGGAATGTTTCCTTAACATAATTTTATTCTGGTCAATTGATGATTTTTAATCATGTTCGTTGGATCTTTGATCTAAGGGCCGAGAACATTTTGTTCTATCGCTAGCGCTCATGTGCTATGCACTTGGTGCGCTGCTTAGAGTGCAGCGCTGTTAGCCCTCACGTGCTTTGCACGTGGTGCGCTGCTTAGAGTCACGTGCTTTGCACGTGGTGCGCTGCTTAGAGTCATGTGCTTTGCATGTGAGCTGCTTCAAGTGCAGCGCTCATAGCGCTAGCGCTCACATGCTTTGCACGTGGTGCGGTGCTTAGAGTGCAGCGCACTTAGCGCTAGCTCTCACATGGCGTGCTGTTTAGAATGCAGCGCTCTTAGCGCTAGCGCTCATGTGCTTTGCATGTGAGCACTGTTTCAGAATCTTTGACTCTCAGCACTGACGCTGTTATAAAGCGCTGCTTCATTTCAAATTTCAAAATTTGAACAAAGTTTTGCTCTGATTGGGGAAACAAATCCCCCCACCGTTACGCTAATGTGGCCTACACGTGAGTGCAGTGGTGGCAGCATCTGTGCCATTGGATCAACTCAGAAGTTGAAACGGCTCTAAGTGCCTATAAATAGGACCCTTGGACCTTGAGATGACCTATGTTCATCTCCTTCCTTGTTTTTTCTGAGAATTAATTCTCTTTTAGAGCATAGCTCTCTGTTTTAAGAAATCTCTTAGAGACAAAACTCTGTAAAATTTTAGGTAAAAGATCAAATCTTTTGAAGAGATTATTTTATAATCTAGGGTTTCACCTATTAGTAAAGCTTTGCTCTCCTTAGATAAGACATCTAAAAATATATTTTTAGGGTTTTACCTATTAACAGAGCTATACTCATCTCCAAGATATAATCTTTTTAGGGTGATTTTAATGCATGAACTGGAATATTGTTCATGAAGAACTTAAGGGTTTATTCACAGATCTTGAAGATCTTGGAGTTTTTACTTTGTAAAGCTTTGCTTTATAGGGTTTATTGATGGATTGTTTCATCTTCCTTACAGAGTATTGCTCTTTAGAATTTTTTTTGGGGGGGGGGGGATTTTATTCCCCTCGTGATTAATTATGACAGATATTTGTCTGTTGCAGAGCACTGCTCTCAATAGGAGATTTACTCCTTCTCCCGAAGGGCCCTCATTAAATGAGAATTGTTTGAGGATTTCCTCATTTAATGACAGTTTCATCAAATGATGAGATTGTTTAATTAATAGCGAGAATCATCTAGATTGTGTGGGTCCCCTTTGGACCCTTTTTACTGCATTGCAGTGTGGTACGGATTTAAAGTACCAAGTACCAAACTTGACTTGTAGCATTGATGGCTAACTTTTTTCTTTTTCGCGCAGGTACCATGTCTTTCGATACTTCATTTTCCTTTGTTCGTTCAGAAAGCGGGTTCCCTGCAGCGCCAGTAGACCGAGAAGTTTTGGCACTGATCAAGGATCACGACCCAGCGCAGAAGAATCTCTATTTATGGGTAACATGGTACCCAGATCATCATGGGTCAGCTCAGCTTCTCTTGCGCAACACCTTCAGAGCCCATTTCGGCGATTCATTATGCTGACGTACCCCCGGTGAACTATGCCGTGGAGGTGGTTAATTGTACTTCAGAAGGTTGCCTTTAGCCCTCTATGGCTGCAATACTTATACAACCGCTGATGGCTTTGGACATTCTAGGACGACGTATATGATAGGGTGAGTCGTGTCCTTGGAGACAGCCATACAACATAGGCTTGACTCCCCGTCACTCAGCTGGATATCTGAAGTGGACCCGATACATCTTATCGGCAAAGAAGTCAGAGCTGCTGAGGCTCGGGTTGTACCCCGCGATCTATTCTTCTCTGTTGCAGTATTCCAAGCCTCCAGCATGGTGGGTCAAAGCCTTTTTAAAACAATGGAACATTCCAACTCACACCTTCCTTATGCATGATCGGGAAGTTTCTATCTCTTTGGAGAAGTTTGTGCATATCTCCGGCTTGCCTGTCAGAGCTGAGCATTATGAGGAGATCTTGCCCCCTGACGAGTATATTTTCGCTACCCAACTGGTGATGACATGTCTAACCCCAGAGAATGCCATTCAGCACCGATTCCCCAGCTTGAGTAAGGTGCTAAACATTTACGAGGGCCTATTTCTTGAATCTGGAAGCTATGGGGTTAGCTTTGCAGGCTTCATCACCCGTTTTCTCTGCCCAGAAGCTTTATCGCAACAAGGTGAAAGGTTTGCCAAACTTGATGATCCTTTCGGTTTTGGCTTGGATAGCCGGCCGATAACGGAAGCCGATCAAAAGAGTTTCTTCCTTCCAAACGTCGCGGTCGTCCCCTTTTCAGAAATCGCTGCTCAGGACATCGATGAAGATGCGTTATTTCTAGGGTTCCTCGGTTTGTGGTTAAGTGGTTCGCACTTCCCATACACCCTCGCTACATGAGTCTGCCTATCTTCTAGCCAGCTCATCGGATGGTTGAAGGGAGACAGGTTGCTATTGGGATTGCCGGGCTGGCTCATTTGTATCACGGCCTTAGCTTAGCCGCCGACACATCTCAACCGAGAGTGCAGCCCATGAACTTCCCGATGCATTATTTTACTTCATGGCTCGAGTTGCATGTGCTCGGTGCTTTTGGAATGCACAAGCGGCCCCATTTCTATGAAACTTGCAATTTTCCATGGATCATGCGGCTGGTCAATACTTCCACTGTGGAGCCAAGTCAGCAAGAGGCTCAGGGTGTGATTCTTCGCCAGCGTATAGTCAGAGACGTCATGGCCTTTGTTCATAAGGACATGACCATCGGTAAGGAATCCACTAAAATGGTGCAGCCGCTGCGGGACACCTTTAAGGACGGAGCTTCTACCTTGAAAGCTCGGGAGATTCTCCATTTGTACTTGATCAGGCCGGGCTACTTGGTATTCAGGCAGAACGACTCGGCTTTGTTCATGAGATATAATCCCCACCATTTAGCCCAGCAATCAAGTTATAATCAGGGTGTCCCGCTCGAGGCATTCTTGACAGAACCGGTTAATACTGAAGAGGGCATCCGGAGCGCTTTGCACCACTTCGTGCGCCTAAACACAGGGTCCAATTTCTTCATCAGTGAGCCGCATTGTGTTCCAAAAGCCCTAAAAGTATACATGGCGTGGTATCAACACGTGATGGGTGCTGTTATCAAGGAGGATAAGCGACTGTTGCTTGATCACAAGGGTGCAGCCCCAGCTGGTAATCCGACCATTCCCCTAAAGCAGTGGACCATCGTTCATACTCCTTTAAAAGAGGCCGCTGCGATTGTGGTCCCACGCGCCATGTCTGAGCTTCCCCTTCCTCGTGCTCCCATGAAAGCGGTAACTGTGGCGTCTCCCGAGTCCGGCATGGGTTCAAAGATCGACACTCGTCGTCCAAAGGTGCCCACCAAGCATAAGCTTGTGCTAGCAGCTACCGGAACTCGCTCACAGAAAAAAGAAGAAGTCGATGTTTTCTGTCGACATCGTACTCGTCCAGGAGCCCCATGCTCCTTACAGCAAGGGCCTGAGTGAATACAGGACTAACAAAGGCTTATTCATGGTACCAGATGATACCGATCTCGAGGCCACCATCGCGGTTTCTAAGCAACTAGCTCACGATGAGGCAGCCCGAATCACCATCACTCAATCAGGTGTCCTTCGGTCATATCTTTCTGCGGTTATTTTAATTTCTATATTTTGACTAACACTTTCTTCTTCAATAGGTATCTCTACCGAAGAAGCTCTTGCAGCTTCCCTCAAAACTTTCGATGAGGAGGAAAGGCTTCGTGCTTCCTTGGGCCTCGGTATATTTCGGTTTATTGTACCTTCGTTTCCTATTTTCTTTATGGATAGTTTGACCCCCTTTTTATTACAGGGACTACTTCAATTCAGGTTATCCTAACTGCGGTGCCAATCCCACATGGTGATGTGGCGACGCTCCCAAAGCCTGCTGCCGAAGTCCCAGCCCCCCAAGTATTGCCGAAAGAAGCTTCGCTCAAACAACCGATGACGGACGCCGTAAAAGCTACAGAGGCGAAACTTGGTTTGGACGATGACGTCTCCTTAACGGAGGTCTTGAGGAGGTCACTTCTCAAGTCCGACAAGAAGCGTAGAAAGCGCGCAGCTAAGGAACGTGATGTCGCTTTGGCTATAGGTGCAGGACCAAGCGCTATTCCATCCATCACTAGTTCCTCCGAAAATGCTCCAGCTGCCCTGTTTACCGTTCACAGATGGGTTTTGCGCACGGTTCGAGAGGCAATCGAAAGGCCGCCTCAAAGTAACATAATACTGGGTCTTTTCATTAGAATTTTATCTTCAAATTCTTATATATCATATCCTGCAGGGCCAAGTCTTGGCGACGAGGCAGCAGGTGAGATAACTGCAACCATCGATCCTGAAGTGGCCAATCTTTCTCAAGAGTCCGGGATTGCCCCAATTGCTACTCTTTCCCCTCTCGGTTCCCTGCCATCGCCTGGCATTGCGAGTGTCACGACGGCTCTCGTAGAATTCGGGATGAAGCCACGGGCGGCGAAACCCTTCCAATGGAGGAGAGCGAAGGAGTTGCTGCGCCTAATGATGCTCTTGTCGCAGTTTCGCTTGGCGACTCATCAGGTAGATTTTGAGTCATAGTTTTCCTTTTTATTCCGCAATCCCTTTCAATCCCTTCTGACGGCATTTCCTTTTTTTGTTTCTAATGCAGGTGTAGTGAGCATTGAGGTCATGCTACCCGAAGAAGCGTCGCCGAATGCTGCACTGTCAGTCGCCGACCCTTCACCTTCTCTCGTGTCCTCTCAAATGCTGGAAGGTATGGGTTTGTGATTTAATTTAAATCGAGGATAGCATTACTGAACATGTATCATCGTAACCTTGCAGGAGTTCTCTTTGATCATCTGTATCAAGTGCTGAATCCGCATTTCTCCTTCCAGTTAGAAGTTACTCTACCTGCTGGTGCCGGTTAGTATAGTTTTTTAAACCGACATCCTTTACTTTCTTAGACGGGCGACATAGCCGCTGTTAATTTTGAATTGGTTGCAACACTACAAATTGAAGAAGGGACGAGAGAATTGTCGCGGCACCAGCACTCCCAACTCTGCCCCTTGTCGTAGCCGGTATGGTAGATTCTATTGTTCGGGCATTTTCTTTATCTCTTGAGCCGATATTTGATCATAATTCGTTTTGCAGCAATTGCACCGGTTCCTGCTCCGTTCGAGTCTCGCATCATAATACCGGCAAGGCCCTTTTCTAGACGTCCATCTTCCAAAGGCGCTGTGACCAGACTGCATATGTTGAGCGAATATATTGAGGAGCTTGATGCGGAGGCCCCTACATTCGCAACAGATTTTGCTGCCGAGATTAATCCAATGTTGGCGACACTTGTGAACTTCCATAACGAAGGCATCATTGAGTCTTGGGTTAACCACTGCAGGAAGATTGAGGCCTGCCTGCATGAGCTTGAGCTTAGGCGTCCTGCTCCTGAGATTCTGGCTTTGAACTCCCAACGGGCTGCGTGGGTTGAGCAAAATGCCATTTTCCTTTGACATTTCGAACAAAAGGCAATCCTCAAGAGAAAGGAACATGAGGCGACTTCCGCTGATTCTGTCCGATTGCATGCCCAGGTCAAAGCGAATGCTGCGCAGCTAAACTCCATTTTTGAAAACCTTCAACGATATATTTCTGACGGGCTGGTGCTGAGGAAAAAGCTTGACTTCACTAAGCAGGTTACGCAGAGTACGGAAGCTGCTCAACAGGAAATTGATGAAAAGCTTTCTTCCTTCTTACAGCAACGAACTCGAATTGAAGCGGAGCTAGCCCCGGCGGCCGATCATGAGAAGGAGTTGAGAGGAGTGCGCGAGAAGATAGCTGATTTATTGAAGACGCCTCCTTCCTAGTAGCCGTTTTTGTATAGATTGAACATTTGTGATCTTTGAATAACATGCTTTTATTCATTTTTTATTCTTTTATATGATATATCTTGTACTCAATTGAACTCATGAATAAAGACACATTTTTCTTATCTCCCACTGTCGCTTTCATTTCTTTGCCGTGTTGTTGGTAGGTTACTCTGCCAAGTGTGACCTGTAGATAATAAAGAACATTTCATCTTAGCCTCCTGGTAGGGTAGCGATGGCTTAGGAAGCAGGTTCAGGTCTGCTGCCTATGACTTTTCAACTTTATGAGCCGTAAAGGTCTTGATTGATCGTTAATTTCCGTGTCGTTTTAGAAATGTTTCACAACCAAAGAAATTTATACCGCAATCAATTGACGGTATCTATTATAGTTTCGTCAATGAGAACGGATCGTCCACTGAGTAAGTGTGATTTGATCGATCCTGTTTTAGTTCAGTTGAAAATTAAAAGCAAAATAGAAAATTATTCAATAATTGTGAAATTTAGTTTCAGGAATCATCAAGAACTAGATCTAAAATCAAGAAATACTAAAGATCAAGAAGATGTCCAAATCGAATGAATTATCAAGATTTGTAAAGAGGCTTGTTAGAATCGATCCAATTGATAGTAATGATGAATACTTATGATTATAAATTCTTATCTATTGAAAATTTGTTGCTAGATCGATGACGATCAATGAGAATTAGGGATCTATCGAAGAAAGTAGGGTTTCTTCATCATCATCTCTTGTTCTTTCATTAATTAGCATTCAAATTCTAGCCTCTAATTTGGAGCGAAAACATTCAAGAAAACATCTCGCTCAAAACTAGGTCATCATTGATTTAATTTTCTAAAGTTTACAAAACTCATAAGACTTAAGAATCGTTCAAGAATTTAATCATCATTATCTATCTATTTTCTTGATTCCTCCACAAGCGGAGTTTTCACTCAAATATCATGAAAAAGAAAACAATCAAGAGTTGATAACTCTTCATAATACTCAAATGTAAAGAAAAGCAAGATCAAGAATTTTCACCTTTTATTTAATCGACGTTTCGTTACAATACACTCAAAGAATACAAGATTTAAGGAGGAACTAAATCATCGAACTAGCTTCGCATCGTCTTCTTGAATCGCAGATCGTCGTGGATCACTTGCTCGGATGAAGATCGGCGTTACTTCAAAAGGCTCGTTGAATGCTTGCTTGATTTGGTACTCGATGAATCTTGATTTGGCTTTTGAATTGTATTTGAGGCAAGGTTTTTTGGTTCACAAGTTGTGTCACTCAACTTGCGTGTAGAATTGTAGAACAACCTCTTCATGAAGCCTTGGGTCCCTTTTTATAGCTTTCCCTTTAGCTTCCCCTAAAAGCTAGGTTTAGCTTCCCTTGAAAGCTTGGTTGTTATGAAACTTGCATAGGAAGCTAGGTAGTTGTAGAGAAGCTTCTAGATTAAGATAGTTAGCTAGCTTCCATGAGAAGCTTGGTAGCTATTTAGCTTGTACAAGAAGCTTGACTGTTAGAAGAGAAGCTTCTGAAGAATTCTAGGAACTGAAGTGTCTTGAAGAAGTTTTGTAGTTGAGATGAGAGGCCTCGGGAAAAAATATGCAGCCGACGAGTCAACTCGGCCGTGGATCCGCGGCCGATCGGCCTGACTCGGCCGCAGATTTGTAGCCGTTTGGTGCGTTCTTTGCATGAAATTTCCAGGTTATTTTGATGTTGGCATTCTAGTAATTTCCTAATGTCTGGAATATTTTTATACTTTCTTGTTCACTACCAGATTTCAAGTCTTTGACTTGACGTATTTTATCAGCACTTTTAGCAGTTCCGGCTCTTTTTCCTGGAGAATTTCCTGCACATAATCTCGAGACAAGTGTTTGATATACAAAAGATCACGCGAGAAATAATAAACACGCAATTTCTCTCAAAATGATGGTTATAATGTATAACACATGTTATTTGGTATTTTGCAGGCAAATTGCTAATATTTGCTATATTTCTACCAAACACCTTTAGATGATTGCAAAAAGTAGGGAAATTGATGTGTTAAGAATGCAATATTTTCGACTGATAAAATTCCCCCAAACTTAATTTTGGTCGTCTCGAGCAAACTTGTTTTATTAGAAAGAGAATGAGAAAATAAAGAAAAAGAAAAACTAACTATCACACTTTCGTTGGCAATACGATTGCACTGAGCACGTGCAACAAGCCTTTAAACCTCTAGGTGTTCCTAGTAGGAGGGGTGTTGTCTCTTGAGCATTTTCAGTGGATTGCACCCACAAAATCCCATAATAAAAGGAAGACCGTAAAAATTACATATAAAGATAAGAATTGTAAAAGAAATACTTTGAAAATTAGAGTTTCCAACTAATACTAGATTTTCAGTTGTCATGAGCCCTATCTTAATAGTCATGAAAAAATATTAGAAATCACATCATCCCACAATAAAATATCGTCTTTATTCTTCATTCCTACCTTTCTTCCAAAAATCGATCATATACCCTTACGTGTGTGTAAAAAGCATCCCTACACTCGGAGAATTCAATTCAAGCTATCATACACTTGTCCATCTGCCTTAGTACTTTTTAATCAATGAATATTTAGATGGATTTGCTCACATATTTTTCATGCGACCGTTAATACTTCTTGAGGTACTAACCGACCAATTACTCATGTGCTTGCTGATTAGGCGTATTCAGTATTTTTCTCGTTTTGTAACACCTAAGACTTAGTAGTGACTCCCAAACCAGTTGGTCTAAGGCATTAGGTGATGAAGCACCCTCGCTATATTTTTTTATTGCTGCCTTGGTGATAACAAATCTAGTGTTCATTTTTTTCTTAACACCAATTTATCTTTAATTCATTTATTATTCCCTTCAAACTTTGGCTTCTAGACAAGATCATTTCAAGGTATCCTCTACTATCCCGAGTTTCAAGACGTGTGTAAGTGCGTATAGTAGGGTATCAACATTCAAATGTTTGGCTTTCAGAATAGGAACTATTTTTCAGACTTATTTTTATTCTCAGATTAGTGACTTCTTTCAACTTACTAACCCTTGGGACAACGGCTCATAACTACTTATTATTAGTTCGTTTGAGGAAACTTCTAATTTTCTTGGTTTTCTTAAATTTTTCCAATCTTTTGGATTTAATTTTTCACTATCTAATCTTTTATTATCCAATTAAATATTAAATATTTTTATCTTTTGAATTTTTTCTAAATTTTTATATGTTTTTAAAAGTTTTGTGCTTATGCAAAGTAATATGCAAATGATGCAAAAATAAGCATAAATCTCCCCCAAACTTGTTTTCAACAGTGTCCTCACTGTTGCCATCCGCTAGATCACAAAAAACCTGTAAACTTGAGAAGGAAATTTATTAATGGGGGCAATAAATATGATCGTGAAAATCCTCCCCCAAAGTTATTCTTTTCACTCACCTCCATTCTAAAGATGATACAGTATTTTACAAGACATGGAGGTGAGACGGAGGAATTTTAATCAAGATAAAGTAGTTCCTGTACAAACAGGAGTTCCTTCGAGGGATCGGTGGAAAAATATAGTTTTAATCTATGTCCATTTACTTTGAAAATTGTACCGTTTTCAACATTTTTGACCTCAACTGCCCCGTGCGGGTATACATACCGCACAACAAAATGTCCTTTCCACCGAGATTTTAGTTTATCCGCATGAAGATGGAGTCGTGAATCATAAAGAAGGACTTGTTAACTAGGTGTAAAAGTTTTTCTCAAAATGATTTTATCGTGAAATATTTTAGTTTGATTATTTACAATTACAACATTATCATAAGCTTCATCGTGGAGTTCGCTTAGCTCGTTTAATTGCAGCTTCCGAAAGTTGCAGGTTTGATTTAAATCAAAGTTAAGTTCTCTAATGGGCCACATTGCTTTGTGCTCAATCTCGACCAGAAGGTGACAACCCTTACCAAACACTAGTCTGTACGGAGACATACCTAGATCGGTTTTATATGCAGTTCGGAATACCCAAAGAGTATCCGTCAATTTGGTTGACCGATCTTTTCGATTTTTAAAAATAGTTTTCTCCAAAATTTGTTTGATTTGTCTGTTTAAAACTTCAGCCTGCCCGCTCGTTTGGGGATGGTAGGGTGTGGAAAGTTTGTGCTTGATTGCATATTTCCGCATTAAAGTCTTGAAAGACCGATTACAGAAATGCGTCCCGTTATCGCTAATGATAGCGCGTGGGTGTCAGAATCGCGAAAAGATGTTTTCTTTTAAGAACTTAATGACAACCATTTTGTCATTAGTGCGATAAGAAATAGCTTCCATCCATTTTGAGACGTAATCAACCGCAAACAATATGTACAGATTGCCAAAGGCGTTGAGAAAAGGACCCATAAAGTAAATACCCAAAATGTCGAAAATTTCAACCATTAAGATGGGTTGAAATGGCATTTCATTTCTTCGGGAAATCCTACCCGTGTGTTGACACTGTGCACAGGTTTTGCAATGATCAAATGCATCTTTGAACAAAGTTGGCCAATAGAAACCGCATTGCAAAACCTTTTCCGCCGTCTTTCGAGGACCGAAATGACCCCCACAAGCCTGATCATGACAAAAAGATAGAACACTCTTGAATTCATCTTTAGGGACACACCTGCGAATGATCTGATCAAGACAATACTTAAACAGATAGGGTTCATCCCAGTAAAAGTGTTTTACTTGAGATAGAAATCGATGTTTGTCCTGTTTTGACCATTCACGGGGAATAAGTCCAGTAACAAGATGATTCACAATATCCCTGAACCAAGGTTCATCGGATACATTCAAGAGTTGTTCGTCCGGAAAAGAATCATTGATCGGAAAGGTCACAGGTGAAAAAGAGATGTGCGACAGATGGTTTGCCACAACGTTTTCACATCCAGTCTTATCTTGAATAACAAGATCAAATTCTTGTAATAGAAGGATCCAACATATTAGCCTACCTTTAGCATCCTTCTTCGCCAAAAGATGTTTCAATATGGAGTGGTCAGTGTACACAACAATAGGTGAGCCAATCAAGTAAGGCCTGAATTTTCTAATGCAAATACAACCGCAAAAAGTTCTTTTTCGGTAGTTGTATAGTTAATTTGAGCATCGTTCAGGGTCTTACTTTCATAATAGTTCACGTGTAGCATCTTTTCAATATGATGTCCTAAGACTGCACCAACTGCAAAATCTGATGCATCACACATAAACTCAAAAGGGTGGTTCCAATCTGGACATGATAGAACGGGGCTGTAGTGAGAGAGTGTTTGAGTGAGTCAAATGCTGCCTCACAATCAATGTTAAAGTGAAAGGCTGTGTCCTTGGCCAAGAGAAGAGTTGATGGTCTAACAATTTTGCTAAAATCTTTAGTGAATCTCCGATAAAAGCCTGCATGGCCAAGAAAGGATCTTATATCCTTGACGCATTTGGGATGAGGAAGGTTTTGAATGACATCTATTTTAGCTTTGTTAACCTCAATGTCTTTTCGTGAAATAACATGTCCAAGCACAATTCCCTCTTGGACCATGAAATGGCATTTTTCCCAATACAAGGTTATGTTCTTCTCTTTAAAATGAGTAAGAACTGCGTCAAGATGAGATAGGCAGTCGGAAAAATAATCTCCGAATATCGAGAAATCGTCCATGAAAATCTCCAGAAAATTCTCGACCATGTCCGAGAATATCCCCATCATACACCGCTGAAATGTAGCGGGAGGATTGCATAACCCAAAGGGCATGCGTCTATAAGAAAAAGTACCAAAAGGAAATGTAAATGTGGTTTTGTCTTGATCCTTTTTGGCAATAGGGACCTGGTTATAGCCAGAGTAATCGTCCATGAAGCAATAATATTCCCGTCCAGCTAAGCGTTCTAGCATCTGGTCAATGAAAGGTAGTGGAAAGTGGTCTTTCCTCGTTGCGGCATTAAGTTTTCTATAATCAATACATACACGCCACCCTGTTTGAGTGCGTGTCTGGATTAACTCATTTGCCTCATTTGTTATGACCGTAATGCCAGATTTCTTAGGGACAACATGAATGGGACTTACCTATTGGCTATCAGAGATTGGGTAAATGATAATATTGTCAAGGCATTTGACGATTTCTTTCTTAACCGCATCCTTCATGACGGGGTTTAACCGTCTCTATGGTTCTCGGGTTGGTTTAGCTTCATCCATCAGATGTATATGTTGTTCAACAATAAAGGGACTAATCCCTTTGATGTTAGCCATGGTCCAACCAAACGCCTGCCTATTAGATCTCAATACCGTGAGAAGCGCATTCTCTTGCTCTGAGGCTAGAGAAGCTGATATGATCATAGGTAAAGACTCATTCTCACCTAAATTTGCATATTTAAAATGAGAAAGTAGCAGTTTGAGATTTAATGCTGGCAGAGAAATTTTAGAAGGTGGGATCATCGAATGATATTCAGAGTCACAAAGAAGCTCGTAGCCTGCAAAAGATACAGACTCAGAAATTGATGAGTCAAGAGTGTCAGACTCAGGGGTGGGAAGAGTTGTCCTCACTAAGATGTGTAAGATCAAACATTGATGTGCTAGTGTCATCGAGATCTTCAAAGAAAAGTTCATCAACTTCGCAGCTTTCGGCGGCAATCTCGTGGACAGAACAGACATCAAGTATATGAGCAAGGGGTTCAGACGGCTGACTTCCAATTTTATAGATGTTCAATTCAATTGTCATTTTTCCAAACGATAGGTTCATTGAACTGTTTCGACAATTAATGACAGCATTGGAAGTGGCAAGGAATGGTTGACCCAAAATCATCGGAATTTGGTTCCGTGGGTTTGCTACAGGTTGTGTATCGAGAACAATAAAGCCCACAAGGAATATAAATTCCCCGACATTTATCAACACATCCTCCAGTTCACCCCTAGGTTTGGTGATTGAACGGTCTGCCATTCGGAGAGTGCAATGAGCTGGTTTTAACTCTCCAATCCCTAACTGCTCATAGATAGAATATGGAAGCAGGTTAACACTTGCGCCTGTTCAAGTAAAGCACGGTTGATATTTTTACCCTCAATAAAAATCGATATTGTAGGACATCCTAGGTCCTTACGTTTCTTTGGTAACTGTGGGGTAAAAGTAGTGCTAACATTATTAGTCATGAATACCTTTTTTGTCACTTGAGTCTTACTCTTCCTAGTGCATAAGTCTTTAAGAATTTTAGCATAAGCGGGGACTTGTTGGACAGTATCTAGGAGAGGGATGTTGATGTTAACCTGTTTGAACATTTCCATAATCTTCTCTATATGTGGACTCGATTTGTTACCCCTTAACCGATTCGGATAAGGAGCTTTAGCAATAAGAGCTGGGTCCAATATTGGAGAAAGTGATGTGTGTGGAAATGATCCCAGAATAGGAGTGGGATCATTTTTTGGTGGACTAGAAGAGATATGCTGAGGTGTCGAGCCTTGGGGAAAACGAAGAATAGGCTCGCAAGAAGGTGGTGGGGTAGATAAAGTAGGCTTAAAAGTAGAAGTGTGTGTGGAAGGAAAAGTCTAAACCGGGATATTATTGATAGATTTTTCATTATCATCAATCTCTTCCCCAACATGATTATTCAGCACTCTTCTGGATCTCAACGTTGTAATGGCATTCACATTGTATTGTTGCGAATGCCCAGGATTTGTTAGGGGTTGAGACGGAAGTTTTCCTTTCTCTCTTGCACTCATTTCGTCTTTCAATTGGGCAATTTGAGCTTCCATCGATTTAATACTCTCACTATTAAATTCAGAGTTTTTCTAGAATTTATCGAGGGAAGCCTTAAATTCAGCCGACATTTGTTTCATGAACATTTCAAAAGTTCATTCAAGTGAAGAGGAATTATCAGGACCGGTCAACTGCAAAAGATTATACGGTGGAAGTGTGTTGACAAGGTTTTGAAAGTTTTGTGATTGGTAGGGGTGCTGAGTCAGTTATAGTGGTTGCTGTTGTGGTGGAGGAGCCCTTTGGAGATTTTTTGGCTTGGAACTGTGTTTTGAGTTTGTTGTTGGTTCCAAGCAATGTTAAGGTGATTCCTCCAACCCTGATTATAAGTGGAAGAATACGGATCGTTTTTAGATCTTTGTTGGAAAGCAGCATTGGTATGCTCTTGACCTTGAAACGGAGAATTCAATGGACATTCTTCCGTAAGATGAGATAGATCAGAACAGCATCCATAGACAGTTTTGTGGAGTGACATCTGATTTAGGGAGGCTGCTAAAAATTTATGTTCCATAGCTTTGATTTTCTTTTGCATTGCTGCCATTTCATCTCTAACTCCTATAAAAACATCAATTTGGTGAATGCCACCCCTAGACGATGACTGGTTTATACTCTCCCACTGTAAAGATTTTTCAGCGAAATCATCCAAAAATATCCAGGCTTCACCATCATCTTTAGTCATGAAGGTGCATTGACACATGAATTCAAGGGTCTGTTTTGTTGTAGGATTAATGCCCTCATATATGATTCTACACAGATCCCATCTAGGGATTCCGTGATAAGGACATTGAACTAACAGATCCTTGAAGCGTTCAAAACACTTCGAGAATGGTTCATTTGAAAGCTGGGTAAATTGATTTATTTTGCTACGGACTCGAGCTGTTTTATGATTGGGGTAGAATTTCTTAAGGAAAGCTGTAACGAATTCTTCCCAGTTCGAAATTGAATGTGCGGATGTGTTATAATGCCACTTCTCGGCTATATCGCACAAAGTAAATGGGAGAAGACGTAGACGCATAGCATCCACAGAAAGCTATGAAGTACCCATCATAGCGCATACATTTTCAAATTTTGTAATAAAGACATATGCGTCTTCAGACTCGAGACCATGATATTTTGGTAAATGATTGATGTATTGTGCTTTGATTTTAAAATTGTCTCCATTGGCTGGTGGAATGGTAAGACAGGTCGAAAGAGGACCTCTCATTAGGTAACATCTCTCTTGGAGAGTGATGCGGGGTAGATTCTGCGCACCTACGGACGGTGGCAGAGTAGTGTTAAAGAAGTTCGATGGAGAATTGTCCATCAAAGTGGGTGTGGTGGTGGGTAAAGAACAAGAAGACGTAGAAACACCGACTTCAGAGTCGATAGGAGGAATGCGGACAAGATGGGCACTAGAATCCCATGTCCAGTCGAGCATGAACTAAATGGTTTAGCACAAGTGGCAGCGTTGTGATAATTAAGGAAAAGATGAGTTGGTGTTTGTTTTGAAAAAGATATGGATTGTTGAAAAATTCACACAAACAATGCACAAGCAACCCTGATTCTAGTGGTCACCGAAGTCTTGTCTCTAGACCGCTCCTAGACTTCCAGAAGATAAGTCGCAAGATAGATCCTCTACTGCTTCTTTTCCTCTCCTGTGGCCAGGTAAGTGCCAGGTAAGTGGGAGGTTCTCCACTACGTACGTAGTGGGCCTAATTAATTAACCACTTGCCTTAAACACACTTGTCTTAGACACCACAAAAGAAACACGGATAAGCAATAGATTACCCATGACCTCCTTCTGTCCTAATTGAGCGCGACGGTTCTTAGAGTCTTATCTAGATATTTTTTAGTTAATGAGGGTGATACGGATGCAAGTTTCGTGATTTTTGGGGCTTAGGAAGGGTAATAAACTCCCCACCTAATCTGAATTTGGTCTTTGGCCCTTAATTTCCGTATTAATAATGCAAACAACCAAGATCAAACACATACAATTTTTCTTTTTGCGGCGCTGCGAATTTTTGCAAAGAATCCTGCAGAAATTGGTTAATGGACAGAGCAGGGAGGAGATAAGAAAGATAGAAATATACCAGAGAAGTTTGGAATAGGGAATCAACTTTCCCTCCGCGGATCCGCCGCAATAAGGCTGCAAAGACTGCGGTTCTGCCACACGATGAAGAGATCACTGCACAAAAAGTTGTGTAAATGCTTTTGTTCACTCACTGAACTCTCTGAGATGTCCTGAAAATTTTTCCTCTCGCTCTACAGATTCCAGATTTCCTTGCAACAAATCACAACAAATCGTTAAGCGCTTGTGCGAATTTTGATCTAAAAATTCTGATGGAATAATAAATTTTTCAACTCAAATTACAAAACTGAACAAATTAGCACATTATCCCCGGTAAAGGCGCCATTTGATTGATCGTTAATTTCCGTGTCGTGTTTAGAAATGTTTCACAACCAAAGAAATTTATACCGTAATCAATTGTCGGTGTCTATTGTAGTTTCGTCAATGAGAACGGATCGTCTACTGAGAAAGTGTGATTTGATCGTTCTTGTTTTAGTTGAGTTGAAAATTAAAACGAAAAAAGAAAATGATTCAATAATTGTGAAATTTAGTTTCAAGAATCATCAAGAACTAGATCTAAAATCAAGAAATACTAAAGATCAAGAAGATGTCCAAATCGAATGAATTATCAAGATTTGTAAAGAAGCTTGTAGGAATCGATCCAATTGATAGTAATGATAAAAACTTATGATTATAAATTCTTATCTATTGAAGATTTGTTGCTAGATCGATGACGATCAACGAGTATTAGGGATCTACCGAAGAAACTAGGGTTTCTCCATCATCATCCATTTTCCTTTCATTAATTAGCATTCAAATTCTAGCCTCTAGGAAATTCAATCATCGATCGTGGATCTCTAATTTGGAGCGAAAACATTCAAGAAAGCATCTCGCTCAAAACTAGGTCATCGTTGATTTAGTTTTCTAACGTTTACAAAACTCATAAGACTTAAGGATCGTTCAAGAATTTAACCATCATCATCTATCTATTTTCTTGATTTCTCCACAAGCGAAGTTTTCACTCAAACATCATAAGAAAGAAAACAATCAAGAATTGATAACTCATCATAATACTCAAATGTAAAAAGATCAAGAATTTTCACCTTTTATTTAATCGATGTTTCGTTACAATACACTCAAGGACTACAAGATTTGAGGAGGAACTAAATCATCGAACTAGCTTCACATCATCTTCTTGAGTCGCGGATCGTCGTAGATCTCTTGCTTGGATGAATATCGGCGTTGCTTCAAAAGGCTCGTTGAATGGTTGCTTGATTTAGTATTCGATGAATATTGATTTGGCTTTTGAATTGTATTTGAGGCTAGGGTTTTTGGTTCACAAGTTGTATCACTCAACATGTGTGTGGAATTGTAGAACAACCTCTTTATGAAGCCTTGGGTCCCTTTTTATAGCTTTCCCTATAGCTTCCCTTAGAACCTAGGTTTATCTTCCCTTGGAAGCTTGGTTGTTATGAAGCTTGCACAGGAAGTTAGGTAGTTGTAGAGAAGCTTCTAGATTAAGGTAGTACTTAGCTAGCTTCCATAAGAAGCTTGGTAGGTATTTAGCTTGCATAAGAAGCTTGACTGTTAGAAGAGAAACTTCTAGAGAACTCTAAGAACTGAAGTGTCTTCAAGATGTTTTGTAGTTGAGAAGAGAGGCCTCAGCAAAAAATATGCCATCGACAAGTCAACTCTGCCGCGGATCCGCGGTCGATCGGCCTGACTCGGCCGCGGATCCACGGCCGTTTGGTGCGTTCTTTGCATGAAATTTCCAGGTTATTTTGATGTTGACATTCTGGAAATTTCCTAATGTCTGGAATATTTTTATACTTTCTTGTTCACTGCCAGATTTCAAGTCTTTGACTTGACGTATTTTATCAACACTTTTAGCAGTTCCGGCTCTTTTACCTGGAGAATTTCCTGCACATAATCTCGAGACAAGTGTTTGATATACAAAAGATCACGCGTGCAATAATAAACACACAATTTCGCTCAAAATGCCGGTTATAATGTATAACACATGTTATTTGATATTTTGTAGACAAATTGCTAATATGCACTATATTTATACCAAACATCTTTAGATGATTGCAAAGAGTAGGGAAATTGATGTGTTAAAAATGCAATATTTTCGACTGATCAGATCTGATAAAGACTTTTCTCCCTACTAGTCGAAAGGATCTTGTAGGTGTATTTTCTCCTTAGGAATCGTGAGGATTCCTAAGTGTGATTTCTCTTGAGAGTCGTAAGGATCTCACAAGAGAATTTTCCCTCTTACAAGTCGAGAGGATTCGTAAGTGGTTGTTTCTTTCCATATCGAGATTCGACTTTGGACAGTGTGGTCTGTGAATAGTACGCAAGGGTCCATTTTAGACCGACATGCAGGGCCCCAGTGCTTAGGAAACAGGTCCTTATCCCTATTACCTAAGGCTTTTCCCTGCGAGTCGAGACGAATTGAGAAGTTCTCACAAGGATGTCCTAATGTCATAGTTCACCTCTGCTCTTTCCTACAGGGGTCCGTTAGGGTCTGTGGTACTTGGGTTTTGCCCGTCATACGGTAGCGTCAGCTGATGTATTCCTCGATAGGCAATCTTGCTGTCGAGTAGCCTTGCGACTGTCGTGTCTCTGATCCCTTCGGGAGCTGGACAAGACATCATCAAGCAATCTTCTAGGTAGTATTAACGTCGAAAGAGCAAGCATTAGGGATATTCCATGTCTCTTTTTACTTGAGGTTAGACTCAGTTTAGGAGCCCCGATGAGTCATAACCGCTCCGTGCTTGTGTGTGATGATCTCCGATAGTCTTTTAGGTTTTATATGAGTTGCCATCAAGACCCTAAAGCTAGGAATATTGCCTTCGCTTCGTTTGCTGGCGTTGCGTCTGCTGTATCGAGACGAATGTCGCGGTTTGTCTCTAAGTTGTTGGTGAAACGTCGAGGCTTAGAACTAGGGACTTTGCCATGACTCCGTTGTTGGTGTTGCGTCTCCATCCTTTTGGAGGAAGAACGCTGGGGTGATATCGCATCTGCTGTATCGAGACGAACATCGAGATAGTCTCTAGGTTTTGGTGAACCGTCAGGACCTGGAACTAGGGACTTTGCCATGGCTCCGTTGCTTTATGTCGCATCTGCATCCTGTTGGGGGAAGAACACTGGGGTGACATCGCATCTACTGTATCGAGACGAGTGCCGATGTGGTCTCTAGGTTGTTGGTGAACTGTCAGGACATGGAACTAGGTACTTTTCTATGGCTCCGCTGCTTTGTGTCGTGTCTGCATCCTGTTGGGGGAAGAACGCTGGGGTGACATCGCGTCTGCTGTAGTTTGTTTGTGAACCATCGAGACTTGGAACTAGGACTTTGCCATGGCTCTGAGATTGATTGTCGCGTCCGAATCCTGCTGGAATGAGGAGTAACGCTGTTGTAGGTCTCCAGGCTGTAAATGTTGCCATCGAGACTTGGCTCTCTTTCTGATGGAGCCCGATGGGATGATATGATTCCCTCTTTTTTTGTGCCCCTGGATTGTATATAGGTATCGATGTGATCTCACATGGAGGGCAAATGTTTCATTTCATGTGTATTTTTTTGTTTTCTTTCCATGATGCTCTATCATTTCAGCTTTTCTATCGCGAAAGTCGCAATTTCCCAACCATTTCGGCTATTTTCACGGTGCCCAATCATTTTAGCTATTTTTCTTTTTTATTGCGAGTTGCCCAATCATTTCGGCTATTTTTGTTTGCATATCTTTTACTTGCTGATTTTGTTGCAAGTTGCCCCATCATTTCGGCTATTTCATATGTATTTTTGGTTCGCAGATTTTTTCTCGCGAGTATGGGACTTGGGATCTGATACCGATTTAGGCGTCAGCATCGCTACAACTGGGATATTGTTAGGAGCGAATCATAACTTGCCTTTGTCGGTTCGAACAAAGGTGGCTTAGCAAACAGGGTTAAGATCCTGTCGACTAAGGCTATTGACTTTGTGAGCCGTAACGGTCTCATAAAGGGATTTCTCCCTACGAGTCGAGAGGATCTCATAGGTGTATTTTCTCCTTGGGGATCGTGAGAATTCAAAAGTGTATGGTCTCATATAAGTCATAAGGATTTCACAAGAATACTTTCTCCTTATATGTCGAGAGGACTTACAAGTGTCGTTCGTCGTGTGAGCATATCCCTATTCGCCGGTGGGACTTTGTTAGGTAAATTTCTATTCGTGCCCGTGGATTGTATACAAGGGTTAGTATTGAACCGCTTGTAGGCCAAACTGGGGAATGTGATGGCTTAAGAACAAGTTCAGATCCCTGTAGCTTAAGGCTTTTGAATGCTATGAGCCGTGAGGTCACATAAAGGGATTCTCATTATGACTCGTGAGGATCTCGTAAGTGTAATTTCTCCCTAGGAATCGTGGGGATCCTTAAGTGTGTTGCTCCCTTGTGAGTCGTAAGAATCTCACACAGGTATTTTCTCCTTACAAGGTCGAGATGACCTTGCAAGTGTCTTTTAACGAGATTGCGCCCTTTCGGATTTTCACAAAACTCGCTGGTAGCCCTGCTGTTTTTACTCACGGAGACCTTTTGGGTTTTCATCCATGCCCATCTCGCTTGTGGACGTACCGTTTTTTTACCACGTCAGCCTAGGGACGCCGCGGGTTTGTAGCAGTTTAACGACATTTCGGTCAGTTGCTCGTAGGTCCGAGATTTTTTCGGCCAACGTATGATTACGCAGCTATATTTTCTCGCAAACCTTCACATATTTTGTGTCGGAGGTGGATGTTCCCTAAGTAAAAATTAGGAATTACCTCAATGAGGTATCACGTGCTCACACGTGACCAATGGTCACGTGTTGACACATGATCGTTAAATTCTTATCAAACAGAAATGAAAAACAAACGGCTGAAGGAGGACCTAATTGGGGGTCACATGCTCACACATGACCAAGGATCACGTGCCAGCACGTGACAGGCTTTGAAAGCCTTATAACTTAATAGAATTAAATTCTAAATTTTTCTAAATCTTTCCAAACGAAAATGGATTCTAGGGGACCATTGGATTTAAAATACAAGGGTGATTAAAAATCACCGATTTATAGAAAGATTTTAGACAAGGAAAGATTTCCCTAAAATCTCACCAAAAATAACAAACAGAATATCTTTTGGATTAAAAATCCAACAGTGAATAAAATTCACTAACTGATCTAAAGGATCATATTAATTATGAAAACAAACAAAATTTTTAAATGAGAGATTTACTAAATAAATTGATTCTTATCCTTCTCCTATAAATAGAAGCCAAGAGACAGAATTTGAGAGATATAGAATTTTGAGAATAGAATTTAGAGAGATATAGAATTTTGGGATCTTGAAATTTGTTAAAGGCAAATAGCAGAGAGAAAAGGAAGGAGAATTCAATTCTCAAGAAAGAAACCCTAGGTGAGAAAAGGGAAAAAGATCAAACTTCAAAAAGAAAATTTAATTCTCAAATCTAAGAGTTCAACGCTTCTGCAAAAAGAACATAGTTCTTCCTTTGGTTGAAAATCTGCAGAAGTAAACTCTCCATAGGTTGAGAATTTAATTCTCATCGGGTTGAGATTTAGCAATGCAGATCCAAGACTTCGGGGGAAAAATGAGTTTAGAGAATTTAATTCTCCCAAATTCACAGGAATTTAATTCCTCTAAATTGAAATTAGGGTCTAACCCTATATGAGAATTTAATTATCTCAAAACTCACAGGAATTCAATTCTTTCAAGACAAAATTATGGTTTAACCCTATATGAGAATTTAATTCTTCTAAAATTATACGAATTTAATTCTTTCAAGATAGAAAAAACTAGGATTTAATCCTAATTGAGAATTTAATTCTCTCAAATTCATATGAACTTGATTCCTCCTAAAATGAAATTAGGGTTTCACCCAATATAAGAATTTAATTCTTTTACATATATGGGAATTTAATTCCTCTAAAGGAAATTAGGGTTTAACCCTACATAAGAATTTAATTCTTTTTTAATTCCTCCAAAATCATAATTAGGGTTTAACCCTATAGAGAATTTAATTCTTAAAAATAAAGAGACTTAAAAGGTCTACATGCATGCAAAGAACTAAGGTCACGTGTCCCCACGTGACCCTTGAAAAGATCCCTAAAAATGACAAGGAAAAAGCTTTGAGGCAACGCCTTACATGCTCCCACGTGACCTCCAAAACAACAAGAATAAAAGCAAAGGCAATACCGGCATCGGGCGCCTTCACGTGTTACTACGTGACCCCTAATAAATGCTTTAACAGATCAGTGCATGAGCGCCTATCACGTACCCACATGTGATGGCCAGGAAACTAAAAGTGTTTAATACTTATTTGCAGAAAAAAGTAAAAGGAGATCTGGCCCCACCTTTGGGTGCCCTCACGTGTTCCCACGTGACCTCTTCTTCTCTAGTGTTTAACACTAATTCGAGAAATTTATTTCCAGTGTTTAACACTGATTGTCTTTTAGTATTTAATACTAATTTGAGAATTTTACTTTTAGTGTTTAACACTAATTTGAGAATCTTATTTCCAGTGTTTAACACTGTTGTCTTCTAGTGTTTAAACACTAATTTGAGAGCTTTATTTTCGGTGTTTAACACAGCTGTTCTTTAGTGTTTAACACTATTTTTAGCCAAATTGCCTAATTTTCCAGAGGCAAAAGACTCCCCTTTAACTGAATCTCAAAATTGAGTAAAATTTAGAGCTATAATATTCACAGCTCAATCAAAAAAATATTACCAAAGCCCTCAAACTCTTATTTAGCATTGCTAAGTGATGAGGGGCTGAACCCAGACAAATGTCTAATGGTCCAACAGAGAGCCAACACTTCAAACATAATTGGACTCAGCCTAAGTTGGCTATAAGTCCTCAATTCAGACATAACTGAGCTAATGTGCTCATAATCTAATTAATCGATCTTAGTTCCAAATTGGGCTACAGATCACTTAATCCACTTTGGTTCGAGGGTACATCTCTTCACTCTTCTGATATTTGTCGTTGTAATCCTTCAACGTCTTCAGAGAGCTGACGGGTCCCGACAACCATATATTTCACAGACTATGACGTCTCTAAACTATGGACGATGGGGTCCTTAAACCCATGGACTATGATCTCCTTAACCTCGACCGTGATGTTTTTAAACTAACATCGGACTGTGGGGTCTTTAAACCCACGGACTATGATATCCTTAACCTCGACCATGATGTCTTTAAACTAACATTGGACTGTGGGGTCCTTAAACTCATGGACTATGATGTCCTTAACCTCGACCATGATATCTTTAAACTAACATCAGACTGTGGGGTCCTTAAACCCATGGACTATGATGTCCTTAAGCTTGACCGTGATGTCTTTAAACTAACATCGGACTGTGGGGTCCTTAAACCCATGGACTATGATGTCCTTACCCTCGACCGTGATGTCTTTAAACTAACATTAGACTGTGGAGTCCTTAAACCCATGGACTATGATGTCCTTAAGCTCGACCGTGATGTCTTTAAACTAACGTTGGACTGTGGGGTCCTTAAACCCATGGACTATGATGCCCTTAACCTCGAACGAGATGTCTTTAAACTAATATTTGACTGTGAGTTCTTTAAACTCACGGACTATGATGTCCTTAGAGGTCTTTAAACTCACGTACTATGATGTCCTTAACCTCGACAGCGATGTCTTTAAATTAACAATAGACCGAGATGTCCTAACAATGGACAGCAATGTCCTTAAACTAATCGACCGCAATGTTAATAAACTAAACAATAGAGCCCAGTTGCTCTTTTGTTGGATCTAAACGATCCCGTTAAATTGATCTTAGTCTAAAATGAGACTAACGTACCCATAACAAACGTTTAAGTTGATCTTAGTCTCAAATGAGGCTAACGTATCCTTAAACCCAACCCCCCAAACCCAAATCTAAGAAAGATACGGATTTGGACTGGTCCACGCCGTACGAGCGACAACATAAATTAGTCTCCGTATACATTCCATGGGCAACCAAACACAAAACAAACACCCACGACACGAAGTGACCATCTGGAGAAGGAGAAAGTTGGTACCGTGATGCTGTAACGTAATTAACTGTAGGGGCTTGCACCTGCAAGGAAGAGCGTCCCCAAAATCAAAAACCCCTCAAACGAGGGGGAATCTGACGAAGTCTGCTACATCAGCTACATCCGTTTAAACCTTCGATACATGGTGCCATAAATCAACTTGGCATCTTTGGAGAGGTGGACGGATAACACCAATTAGCATTTGCCCCGAATTTCAGGCAAGATGAACCTGCGCGGTCGCATCTCTGTGTTCGGAGGGGAACAAATTCAAGAACGCCCGGTAGGACCTTTTCCTCTTTGCAATCCACACTTCGTGTGTCATGTTCATGAACGAATCGCAATTTGCTAATGGTTACCCTTGGGTTCGAGGTACTAAGATTTGGCATTTTGCTTGGTGCAGAAAGCGAAGGATCAATGGCGTCCACTTATGTGAAGTGTTCCAGCTGCAACTGAGACTCACGTTCCGCCTCAGTTGGAGGCATAGCTTATAGGCGCCAAGCGGCTTCCCTGTTCACGATACCGGTAGAACAGGTCACTCAGGCCACCACTGGATTGTTTTTCGGGACCATGCTCCCGCCAACGAGCTTCAGCGTTCCTATACCAACACCGGAAGCTCCCAAGAAGTCGGTCTTTGATCAGCTTATAACTACTGTAGCCCCTCTTAACGGGTCGTCCAGCTCCAGCACCTCAGTCTTTGCCAGATTGGGCCAAAGTTCATGTGGACCCATGATGAAGCCTGCAGTTCCGGAAAAGGTTATTCCGAAGAGGATAGCCATCCCTACTCCTGAAGTCATCAAGGCGGCTTCTCCTGCCAAAGGGTCGGTCTTTACAAGACTGACTGTTCCGGCACCAGCTCTGGCTCCCATTCCTACTCAAAAGTCTGTCTTCGACAGATTGGCTACTGCTGCTCAACGGTCGTCAGTCTTCAAGAGGCTGGCACCGGCGGCGCCTTACTAGAACTGGAGGCATGATGAAGCCATCCCCATCACCGAACCAACACTATCAGCTCGACACGCCCGACGTCGTCACTAGCACCGAATAAGGAAGGCTGGGGGAAACTCCCCCTCTGGGTTAACTCCACTAACCCCAACGGTGGAAGTCAATGCTGCTGTTCCAACTAGGAACAGCTTTGAATTGTTGAACAAGGTGAGCAGGAACTCTCCTACCGCCGTACTGAAAAGACTTCCTCCACTAGTGGAGACTGTCATGGAAATAAAGCCGGAGCAGTCCCCTCAGCGGATGTCCTCCAAAGTTTACAAAGTCTGGCGATGGTCCAAGAGTCAGTGATTGATCAAAACTATCCCCATCGACATAAGAAGCTGATGGTCCAACACAAAGAGAACCATCCTAGCAAGCCACAAAGGACGACAGCCGCTTGGGTGCCTACTGCAATGTCCCCCTCAACGTCAACTGCTCAAAAGAAAAGGAGGTCAGAGAAAGCCCCTGTGACTACGGCAGATCACAAAGACACTGAGCCAAACGCCCCAAGTCTGGGGGTATAACGGTGCATGCTGTTTACATGGCTTCCGGAAAAGAAGAAAGCCGCATTTCGACGGGCCATCGACAGCTCACCCGATCAATAACAAGGGCCTAGAAACAACAACAGCAGAAGCTTCAGGAGATGCTAACAGCAATGGTCGCATTTACCGGGCCAAAAGAAAGCCCGGAGGCATCATCAGAACAGCGTGACGAACAAGAAACCGATGCTGACTTCCTACGTGGAGTCCTCGAAAAGAAGGACAGAGAAGCAGCAGAACAAGCTGCCAACATAAAACAAATGGCGCTTCTCTTTCAAGACATGGTAGGAATGATGTTACAGCCGGATCCTCCAGCTGAAGACCCTCCGATCATTATTTAAGACGATAGAGGGGAGACATCTAATCCTCCTCCGGCTCTATCAGCAGCCAAGGAGGAAACCATTTCCAAGGCCGCATTGGACGACTATATAGCTCAGAAAATACGATCTCACCAGGCCAATGAAGCGGCTGGCCAAATCTTCAAAACTGGGCGACCGTATCCAGACTGGTATGATCAGATAAAGTACCGGCCGGGCTACACGATCCCCAAATTCCGTGTGTATAAGGGGACAGGCAATCCCCATCAACATGTCGCTCAGTTCAGGGCTCTTTGTGGCAACACCGGTGGCGATGATAAGCTTTTGCTCCGCCAATTCGTCGGCAGATTGTCGGAGACGGCATTTGAGTGGTACTCCAAACTTCCAAACAATTCTGTCAAGACTTTCGCAGAAATGGAGTTGTTATTCACCCAGCGATTCGCGAGTGCTAGCGAACGCACCCCAATAACGGCATTGATCAATGCCAGGGTGAAGTGTTCATACCGTAATATTGCATTATTTTATACCCCATTTTTATTCAGTTTAAAAATAAACAGGTGCTTTTGACCCATGTCTGCTACATAGTTATAGATTACAGATTCTCGGGACGAAACAGTGGAAAAGACAAAAGTCGATACAAATGTGAGACTACGACCAATAAATGATGGAATCCTGATCAAGCCTACACGAAGATCAGGTCACAAAGTACAATGCAGTGCAAGGTTCAAGACTTCGTCACGAAGCAACGGTAAAAGTCCACTATAATTATTCACTTTGGAGATCTGAAAGAAACCTAGAAGCCAACCTGAGAAAAAGTGAAGAAAACAGAAGACAAAAGCAGCCAGAATCAGCCCAGGAAAAATGAGCCCACAAAGCCTATAAATGGCCACGGAACCGCGGCCAAACGTGGGCTTTGGCCGCGGATCCGCGGCCGTGCGGGGCCTGTGGCGGTGCAAAATTCTACTTAAGGCTGCGAGCGTTGACTGGGTCTTTTCCTTAGGGGGTATTTTTGTAAAATCGGACATGCGACAATTGTAACCTAGGGTTTCTATGAATCTATAAATAGAACCATAAAAACCTTTTCTAGGGTATGCCTCTTTTCACTTCATAAATTCAGATCTGTACTGTGTTGATGTTTGGAGATAGCCATCAATAAAAATTAGTAAGTTCTTTTATTTTTTTTGCTTTAGTTTACTTTAAATTTAGAATGTCTTTTAATCCCCTAATGAGCGAGTAGTCTTCTCACTTGTTAGGGTTGGAAAGATTTGAGAGATGAGATCTCTCAGCCCTTTCTTGCCCCATCATAAAAAATAATTAGAACTCCATGCATACACGCACACATCGCTCCCTGCGGCACCTTACCCTTCTAGGTAACGGTGATACCGTAGTATAAAGGACCGGTTGAGCGTGTTTTCCATGGAGGTTAGGGTAAGGATCGATAAAGGAAGGATAAGAACCTAGAGAAAGAAACATCTTCCCGATGGTACTAATCCTTTTTATTGATAATTACCATAACACCTAATAGATCTAAAATAGGGCATTTAAAATGGTGAGGAAGCCTTCAATCTCCCAACTTACCCTAGACCTAACCCTAGCAAGACTTAGATCTAGATAATCTTAGTAAAAATCAATTTAGGTTTTAGAAATAATCAAATCCGACACCCATCGGAATTAACTCGTAAAAGCGATTAGGAAAACACAAAATCCCTGTGGACCGACCCGTACTCACCGGCTAGCTACCAAGCGACGCCGTTCTTGATTGTGGTTACTAAATATTCTTTGATTCATCTTTTAAAAGCGCTTAAGCTAGTTAAATCTCTATCAATTAAATGACGCCGTTACCGGGGATGGCGTGTTATTTTCTTTTTACAATTTCGGGTTAATCTAAAATTGAAAAAATCATAAAAAACTGAAAAATAAAAAAAATATAAAAAAATTTATCATTTTGTTATTTTGTGAAGGGTATATATGTTTGAATTTTGCAGGATCTACAATTAAGTTTGGATATGGAAATCTCCAGAGATTAAAACAGCAAATATCAAATCCGAACGAATAGAGGAATATCACAACAGACAACAGAAGAAATTTGGAGGACCGAGTCAACAAGAAGTACCGCGGCGATCTGGTGACATAAAAAAAATGCCGAAGCGACCAATCTGCGGCGGCCGGAAAGGGCAATTCGCGGAGGTTCCGCGGTGGAGGCGACGGATCGGGTCCAAAAAAAACTCTGTAAGTCTTCTGATCTCCTCCTCTGCAAATCTCTGATATCTCCTCTGAAAAATCTCCTGTAGGATTCTTTGCGCTTAAAAATCTCCCCCCTTCCAATAACAAATCTTGTGCAGGATTCTTTGCGCCGCGCATAAAATAAAAAGATTTGATTGCAAGTGATTTACTGCTTTGCATATTTTAATCGGACTTTAAGGGGGTTGAGACGAATTCAGATTGGGTGGGGATTTCATCACCCTTCCCAGGACCCCAGAAATCACATAAGGCGTTTGCATTGACCATATTTAATTAAAAAATACTAGACTCAGCCCTAAGGACGTCGCACTCAATAGGACAGAGGACTAGTTAAAGCTATCGACCATTTATCCTAACCTGACTTTACGGTGTCTAGGCAGGTGTGTCTAAGGCGAGTGGTTACTTAATTAGGACCACTACTTGTAGTTGGGAGCCTCCCACTCACCTGGCACTTATCTGGCCGCAATTGTCGGTGAAAAGACGTTTTGGGGTCCTATTTCTAGCCCTTTGGAACAGTTAGGAGCTGTCTAGCTGACCTAGGTGACCTTAGATCTAGGCCTGATTGTGCATTTGTGGTTGATTGAAAGTGGGTTTAAGCCTTTTATCGAACGTCTTTTTTGCAAAAAAGTTCCAAATAAAGAAAAAAAGGAAAAAGGAATTTTTTTTAAAAAGACTTGCAAATTTTGTTGCTAAGAACTCCTTGCACCACCAACCTTCTTTCTCTTCTCCTTCTTACATCATAGGTACCCTACCTCATAAATCTCTTGCCGAACTTTGGTATCCTGAACCTAACTTTGCATCTTACGCGGATTATTTCGGTCGATTTAAGGACGATCCCTCCATGCCTAAAATTTCTTTAAAAGATCGAATATAAGCGTTTAGGAGAAACAGTTCGACTTTGCAATCCACTTTGTATCAACCGTGTCAACCTTCACCACCTTCGTACATTGATACCACTTTTTCGAGTCCTGTTGTAACTCCGAAACCCATGTCTATTGCTGAACACATTGAACAGTCTCGTAACCGATCTTTCACACATTTCAACACTTCGAGTTCTTTCGATCAATATGTCCATTCACCTTTTTATCCAAACGTTGATCCTACTCCTCTCTAACAATTCAATTCCTACCAGTCCTACCCGACTTTACCACCATCACTCGACACTATTTCGACACAACCATTTAGGAGTTTCTTCCAAACAATTTTGAATCTTTTACCGAAACCCCTTCACAACCCATGTCTAGTTTGGAACAGTCTTTAGAAGCTTATATGGTAGCGACTAACCAAATGCTAAGGAATGTGGATGCGTCTATAGCCGCCCTTATATAACCTAGTGAACCGGTAGCTAGTTTCAAACTGCTCCAAATTTTCCAATGTATGATGGGGCGGTTGGACAGAGTGAGAATTTGAGAGGAGAGAGTGAGTTCTGCACCTTTCCAAATCAAACCTACCCATACCCAATTGAATCCCACAACTTCGGTTTTCCATCGATTTTCCCAAATGATTCACAAGTTGAAAATAAAACATTTAATGAGTTGTGCGACTTTGTAGTGATTGATTTGCCAGATTGTGAAGAATCCCTTTCGAGTGAAACCACACTTAATCCTTTCGATCTTTACATCTCCAATCTAGAACCTGAATTGATAAATATCCATGCTTTTGATGAGGTGTCAGAAAAAATTGATTTTCACTTGATTGAAGATATAGACGCCGGGAATACTTTGGATGATGAACCCGTAAATTTGACTGAAATTTTATCTCCAATTCGTCATCCCGGGTCATTAATAGTTTCTCCCGAATCTCATATGCGTCTTGATTTTGATGATAATGGCATGGATAGGCTAAATTTTGAGAAGAGTTCTGAGGATAGTATTGAGAAGAGTATTGAGGATAATATTGAGGATGAACCATTTTTGTTTGATGTGTCGGATTTTCCAATTCATCCTCCTGAACCTTTAACTGTTATACTTCCTAAATCAAACCCCCTCCTTTCCATCGTTCTGACCTCACAAAAGATCACGCTTGAGGACTATGAGTTTGAAAGATTTCTATTCGATCACAGCAGTTTAGACGCCACGAGTACATTCTTCTTTGAATCTGACACTCTTCTCACAGCTGATATCGATTACGAGTGTTTCACTTTTTCAGACGATGTTGAAAACTCACCTCCCGAGTTTGAGTCCTTTGAATTTTCAGATGAGTTAGTTGAACCATCCGACTCGGTTGCTTACAGTCATTTCAAACCGTTGATAGAATCTTTTAAGTTCGAGACAGATTACTTAGGTGAGAATAAGACTATCCTTCAATCACTCCCTTTCGTCCTTCCTATCGCTTCGACCACGCAAGACTCCGTCGCGTTTCCATTTTCAATGGAGGGTTTACCAAGTTCGACGTACCCATGTTTTCTTACGAATCTTGAGGGATTTGACCCCATTTCTCGACGGATTAATAGATTAGCACAATCACTTTTAACACAACGGTCATCACAAATTGCGCTAATTTCACTCGACTTACACCCTCAAGTTCGTACTACGCTTCTTTCTCTTTTCCGCCATTCTTCTTGTCCACCGAGACCATATTTCACTCTTCTTTCCATTTGGTCTCGTGTGCTTCTCAACTCCTTTCTCTACACTCCACTCTTCGGCCAACTATATCATTATCACGATAGAATTTTTGAATGATTGGTGCTAACCTTTGGCCTGTGTAAGGCGTTGTTTTCTTTGGGGGGAACCATATTGTATATTATTTTTTTCTTTTAACAATAAAAAAATTTTGTAAATAAATAAACAGGGGTGTGCCGATATGTTGACCCTCTTGGTGTAGCATGACAGTGAGGATACTGTCAAGCTTAAGTTTGGGGGTATGCTCGGTAAGCATTCTTCCTTCGCATTCATATGTACATTTTTGCATTTTTCATACTTTTTTTAAAACCCATAAAAATTTGAAAATTTCAAAAATTATCAAAAATTAATGTATTCAATTTTGGTTTTATTTGATTTGAGTTTGACAAATAGGTTAACTAGTTAGGAACAACTAGATTTTAGACTTAGTAAATTAAAAACCCTAAAAATAACCTTTCTTAAAGTCTAACGGTAGAAAGTATATGTCTTTATAGTTTATTTAGAAATAGGCAAATTTTGAGTTCACTTCTTGGGCTAAGTTAAAATAAGGGAAAAGTATTGATGTTTTTATTAAAGTATAAGTTTGAAAATAATTTCTAGCTTAAGTCTAAATTCTGAAAATGTATACCCTACAATTTGCACAAACACGCACCTTAAAACTTGGAATAGTAGAGGAGACCTTGAAATGCTCTTGTCTAAAGTCCTTAGTACGATGAAAAATATAAAAAATACAAGTGTGAATTAAGAAAAAAATGAACACTGGTTTTTGTAATTATTTGAGGCTGCAAAAATAGAAAAAATATTTAGTGAGGGTGCTTCATCACCTAGTGCCTTAGACCAACTGGTTTAGAAGACACTGCTAAAGCCTTAGGTGTTGCAAGACTAGGAATTACGCTTTAATGTGCAATCAAATCATGTAATCGGTTGTTGGTACCTCAAGAAGTATTAACGGTTGGATGAAAGATGTGTGAGCAAACTTCTTCTAAAAATTCACAAATTAAGAAGTGCTTTGGACAACGGACAAGAGTATGATTGCTTGATTTGAATTTCCAAGTGTAGGGGTGACATATACACAGGTAGAGGTATGTGATTTGGGTTTAGATAAGAGATAGAAATGAAGAATAGGACTTGTATCTTTAATAGAAATGATAAAAATTCCTAAGTTGAGATAGAACCCTAGAAGGAAAACTTAAGAGATGCCAAAACCTAAGTAAGTCTATAGAATATATATAATCGTAAGTTAAATGATAAGGAAGCATGAAGAATATGGGTAGATAATTTATGAGTCGAAGATAATAGAATTCCTTTCAGAAAACCTAATTGGAGAATAAGAGTTAATGGGCCGAATTGATAGGATTTTGTGGGTAGTATCCGCTGAAAACCCTCTGGAGACAATACTCCTCATACTAGAGACACGTAGAGGTTTAATGGCTTATTGCACGAGCTCAGTGCAATCGCGTTTTCCTTGCGAAAGTGAGGTTAGGTTTTTGTTAAGAATAAAACTAGGTTTGCTCGAGGACGAGTGATCAGTCGAAAATACTATATCTTTAACACGGCAATTTCCCTATCATTTGCACTCATTTAGAAGTGTTCGGCATTCATATAGCACATATTAGCAAAACAGTCATAAAATATCAGATTGCATGTGTTAGACTTTAAAACCGGCATTTCTAGGGAAATTAACTGTATTTCATAACATTGCATCATTCCTATATTGTGCAACTTGTGTTCCGAAGTTTGTGTAGAGAATTCCAGAAGGATGGTCAAATTTACATAAGAAAGACTGCTGAAGAATACGCCAACCTAAGGAATTGGAATCTGGCAATGATCTAGAATGAATTCAGAGATTCAATATATCTGGAAAACACCAAGAAGATATCAGGAAGCAACACTAAAAAGTTCATGCCCTAAGCCAGCCAAGTGGCCGCGGAACCGCGGCCGGAGCCGCCTTGCGCCGCGGTTCCGCGGCCGGAGCCGCCTTACGCCGTGGTTCCGCGGCTGCCTTGCCACCTCAGCCCCCTGCTTTGCTTCATTGTTCTTCTCTCTGGTCCTATACTTCATAAAACCACTGCAAATTCCAGAAAGATCCTGAACATTCTGCCAGTTCAGCAAACCTAGGATTCCTAACTAAACACCCCAAGCTTCACCCTAACTCCATTAAGAATCTAGAAGCCTCTCTCTACAACAAACTTTTGGAGGGAATTGCAAATTCAAAATCCTAGACCTAGGGTTTTGGAAATCTATAAAAAGGACCCAAGGCTCACTAGAAAAGGTTAATCAATCATTAGTGGGTAAATCACTAGTTGTTCATTAGTTCCTCAATTAGGGTTGTTGATTGTTATGAAACCCTAGTTCTTTCTTGCCACGTCTAAACCCTAACCCTAATCGAATCTAGAAAAACCCAATTCAAAATCCATGGAGTTCAAGCAAAACAAGTCTTCAACCATCCTTTAGAAGTGAAGCCGGCATTCATCGGAGCACGGGATCCAAGCGATCTAAGACTTAAGGAGCCGAGCGATGCAAGATTCGACGAGCGAAGTTCCTACCTCTTGTAATTCTTAAGAGTTGTAACTACTTGTTGATGTAATAAAGGTGAAGATTCTTTAAACTTGTGTATATTTCGATTCGAGCATTATGATTCATTTTCAATTCTTGAATGTATTCTTTATGATGATGCGCGAATAAACTCCGCTCGTGGAGGAATCGAGATGATTGTAGAATGATGATGTTGATGAATCTTTCAACGTTTTCTTAAGTCTTATAACAATTGTAAATTCTTGAAAAGAGAATGATCGATGATCTAGATCGATGCGAAATGTGTTCTTGATTCTTTTCGCACGATCTAGAGATTAACGATCGATCATTGGATTTTCAAGAAGCTATCTAGTGAATGTGATTCATCGAAAGGAAAAAGGATAGGATGATGAAACCCTAATTCTTCGCAAGATCCTTAAACCTCGATCAATCGACATCGATTTAGCATCAATTCGTTAATGGATAAGAAACGTTGATCTTTAGTCTTCTTCACATCTACAATCTAATCGATTCCTACGAGCTTTACTACACATCTTGAAACCCAAATTGATTGGAATTCTATTGATACTTGATTCTTGATATTTATCGTTTTCTTGATTCTTGATTAGAATAGTGTTACTTGAAACTCATCGATAAAAATCTTGAATCATTTTGCTTTTCTTTTCTATTAAAGTTTCGATTCAAACAAAACAAAATACGAACGAATCGCACAATCCTTGTGGACGATCCACACTTGCTAACGAAATCTATATACGACACCGTTATTGTTTGCGGTCAAATATTTTTGGTTGTGATTTCTATTCTATTTTCTCAAACATACACAACAAGACTTTCATATCAATCAAATGGCGCCGTTGCCCGGGATCATTTGATAAACACAATCAAGAAATCAAATCAATCAAATGGCGTCATTGTCAGGGATCATTTGATTTACTTACACAATTGGAAATCTTATTCAATCAAATGGCGCCATTGCCGGGGATTGCGTGCTAATTCGTTATATATTGAAATTTGAATTGAAAGATTTATTCCATTACAATTTTGAGATCAAAATTCGCGCAAAATCTAAACGTGTTGTTGTGATTTGATTGCGAGGAATTCTGGAAGCTGTGGAGCCATTGAAATTTTTTTCAGAATATACCAGAGAGCTGAGGGAGTATACAGTAGCTTGCTGCTGAATTTTGGTGCAGTGAACAGTACCTAGGGGCGTGATTCCGCAGTCCTAACCGACCATTTGCGGCGGTTCCGCAGCTTGGTGAAAGCCTCTCTGTGCAAAAATTTCTCTGTAAGCTTCTTACTTTCTTATCTTCTCCTCTGTCTGCTCCAATTAACAAATTTCTGTAGGCTTCTTTGCAAAAATCGCAGCCCCGCAAAAGCAAAATAAAATTGTGCGTGTTTTTTGTTTTTTAGTCGTTTGCATTCTAATATGTATATTAAGGGGCACGGCCAAATCCAAATTAGGTGGGGAGTTCATTACCCTTCCTAGGCCCCAAAAATCATAAAACTTGCATCCGTATTAACCCACATTAACTAAAAAATATCTAGAGATGACTCTAAGGACCGTCACGTTCACTTAGGACAAGAGAAGGCCGTGGGAAATTCATTATTTATCCGCGTTTTCTTGTGGTGTCTAAGGCAAGTGTGTCGAAGGCTAGTAGTTATTAATTAGGCCCACTACTTGCGTATTGGTGTACCTTCACACTTACCTGGCACTTACCTGGCCACAGGGGGACAAAGAGGCAGTGGAGCATTTTATCCTGTGACTTGTCTTTTGGCAGTTAGGAGCGGTCTAGAGCCGGACCTAGGTGGCCACTAGATTTTAGGGTTTTGCTTGTTGTATTTGTTGTGCTCGCATCATTTTCTTTCAAAAATCCATCCTTTTCCAAAGCAAACACCGCATTCATTCATTCCTCTAATTATAAGTCACACTGCCACTTGTACTAACCCTTTTTAGTGCAAGATAGGCTGGACACGGGATTCTAGTGCCCGTTTAGTCCGCGTCCCTCCTATCGAATCCGAAGTCGATATTTCTACATTTACCTTTCTTTTACCCACCACCACACACACAACGATGGATCCGACTCCATCGAACTTCTTTTCCACTAATCTGCCACCGTCCGTTGGTGCGCAGAATCCACCTTGCATCTCTCTCCAAGAGAGGTGCTATCCCATTCGAGATCCTCTTTCGACCAGCTTATCCACACCACCAGCCAATGGGGATAACTTTGAGATTAAGCCCCAGTATATCAAACTTCTACCCAAATTCCACGGTCTCGAGTTTTAGGACGCATACGTGTTTATCACGAAATTTGAAAACGTATGCACAATGATGGGTACGTCACAATTTTCAGTGGATACTATGCGTCTACGACTTCTTCCATTTACTTTGTATGATATAGCCGAGAAGTGGCTATATAACACTACCACACATTCCATTACGAATTAGAAAGAATTCGTCGCAGCATTCCTTAAGAAATTTTTCCCTATGCAAAAGACAGCTCGAATCCGTAGCGAACTCAATCAATTTACCCAGCTTCCTAATGAACCGTTCTCGAAATCCTTTGAACGCTTCAAGGATCTTTTGGTTCAATGTCCTCATCATGGCATCCCGAAATGGGATCTGTGCCGAATCATATATGAGGGTATTAACCCAAACACTAAACAGAACCTTGAAAACATATGTCAAGGCACCTTTATGACTAAGGATGATGGGGAAGCATGGAAATTTTTAGAAGAGTTCGCTGAAAATTCATTACAGTGGGAGAGTGGAACCCAATCATTGAATAGGGGTGGCGTACACCAAATTGATGTGTCCATTGGTGTTCGAGCTGAGATGGCAGCAATGCAAAAGAAGCTCAAGGCTATGCAACAAAAATTTTTAGCAGCCTCCCTAAGCCCAATGTCGCTCCCCAAAACTGTTTGTGGGTGTTGTTCTGATCCGTCTCACTTAACGGAAGAATGTCCATTAAACTCACCGTTTCAAGGTCACGAGCATACCAATGCCGCATTTCAAAGACCTAAAAACAATCCATATTCTTCCACGTACAATCAGGGTTGGAGGAATCACCCGAACTTTGCTTAGAACCAAAACCAATCTCAAAACACGGTTCCAAACACGAATCAATTCCAAAGGGCTCTTCCTTCACAACAGCAACCCCTTCAACTCACTCAGCACCCCTACCAGTCACAAAATTTACAAAACCAGGTCAACACTCCTACACAGTCTAATCCTATGACCTGTTCTGACGAGTTCTCTTAATTCACTCAAACCATGAAATCACTCCTGTCAAATTTCATAGAGGTTTCGGCTAAGGTTAAATCTTCTGTCAGTGAGATAAAGAATAACTCAGCGTCCCAAGCTGAGAGTATCAGATCGATGGAAGCTGAAATCACAAGACTTAAAGCCGAAATGAGTGCGAGAGAAAAAGGGAAACATCCGTCTCAACCCCTACCGAATCCTGGGCATTATAATGTAAATGCCATCACAACGTTGAGATCAGGAAGAGTGCTGAATAACCATATTAGGGAAGAAGTTGATGATAGTGGAAATCATATCAATACCCCGGCTGAGACTTTTCCTCACACACACACTTCTCCTTCTGGTCCTTGTTCTTCTACCCCACCGCCTTCTCGCGAGCCTATTCTCCATTTTCCTCTAGGCTCGACACCTCAGCAACCCTCTTCTAGTTCTCCACAGACGATCCCCACTTCTCTTTTGGGATCATGTCTACCCCCTCTTCCTTCTCTTATGATGGACCCAACGCTTATTGCCAAAGCTCCTTACCCGAATCGGTTAAGGGGTAACAAAACGAGTCCACATATGGAGAAAATTATAGAAATGTTCAAACAGGTTAATATCAACATTCCTCTCCAAGATGCAATTCAACAAATCCCCACTTATGCGAAAATTCTTAAAGACTTGTGCACTAGGAAAAGGAAGACTCAAGTGCCGAAGAAGGCCTTCATGTCTAATAACATTAGCACTGCTTTTATCCCTCAGCTACCAAAGAAACGAAAGGACCCAGGATGTCTTACAATATTGATTTCTATTGGGGGTAAAAACATAAATCGTGCTCTTTTAGACCTTGGCGCAAGTGTTAACCTACTTCCATATTCTGTCTATGAGCAGCTAGGGATTGGAGAGCTGAAACCAGCTCACTGCACTCTCCAAATGGCAGACCGTTCGATCACCAAACCTAGGGGTGAGCTCGAGGATGTGTTGATTAAGGTCGGGGAATTTGTATTCCCCGTGGACTTCATTGTTCTCGACACACAACCTGTAGCAAACCCTCGGAGCCAAATTCCGGTGATTTTAGGTTGACTTTTCCTTGCCACTTCCAACGCTGTCATTAACTGTAGAAACGGTTCAATGAACTTATCCTTTGGAAATATGACTATTGAACTAAACATCTACAAAGTTAGAAGTCAGCCATCAGAACCCACTGCTCATATTCTTGATGTGTGCTCTGTCCACGAGATTGCTCCTGAAAGTTGCGGAGTTGATGAACTTTACTATATAGATCTCAACGACACTACCACATCACTGTTTGATCTTACACATGATCTTAGTGAGGACACTTTTCCCACACTTGAGTCCGACACTCCTGACGTTTCACCACCCGAGTCTGTATCTTTCACAGGCTATGAGCTTCTTTGTGACTCCGAAAATCACTCGATGATCCCTCCTTCTATTATTTCTCCGTCAGTTTTAAATCTCAAAATTTTACCTTCTCACCTTAAATAAGCATATCTAGGTAAGAATGAGTCTTTACCGGTTATCATATCCGCTTCTCTTGCATCAGAGCAAGAGAATGCACTTTAATCGGTATTCAGATCTAACAAGGAGGCATTTGGTTGGACCATGGCGGACATCAAAGGGATTAGTCCCTTGATTGTAGAACATCATATACATGTGATGGATGATGCCAGACCAACCCGAGAACCACAGAGACGGTTGAACCCCGTCATGAAGGAAGCGGTGATGAAAGAGATCGTCAAATGTCTAGATAATGGTATTATATACCCAATCTCCGAAAGCCAATGGGTGAGTCCAATACATGTCGTCCCTAAGAAATCTGGCATCACTGTTATTACCAATGAGGCGAATGAGTTGATTCAGACACGCGCCCAAACTGGGTGGCTTGTATGTATTGATTACCGAAAACTCAATGCCGCCACGAGGAAAGACCACTTTCCTCTACCCTTCATTGATCAGATGCTGGAACGCTTAGCCGGACGTGAGTATTATTGCTTTATGGATGGATACTCTGGCTATAATCAGGTCCCCATAGCCAAAAAAGATCAAGATAAAACCACTTTTACTTGTCCTTTTGGCACATTTTCTTATAGACGCATGCCCTTTGGGTTATGCAATGCTCCCGCTACCTTTCAGCGGTGTATGATGGGGATATTCTCTGATATGGTAGAGAATTTCTTGGAGATTTTTATGGAAGACTTCTCGATTTTTGGAGACTCTTTTTCTGATTGCCTATCGAATCTCGACGCTGTTCTTACTCGTTGCAAAGAGAAGAACTTAGCCTTGAACTGGGAAAAATGCCATTTCATAGTCTAAGAGGGAATTGTGCTTGGACATGTTATTTCACGGAAAGGCGTTGAGGTTGACAGAGCTAAGATAGATGTCATTCAAAACCTTCATCATCCCAAAGGCGTCAAGGACATTCGATTATTTCTTGGCCATGTGGGCTTTTATAGGAGATTCATAAAGGATTTTAGCAAAATTGCTAGACCTTTAATTGTTCTCCTGGCCAAGGATACGACCTTCCACTTTGACTCGGATTGTGAAGCAGCTTTCGACTCACTCAAACACTCCCTCACTACAGCCCCCGTTCTATCGTCTCCAGATTGGGACTACCCCTTTGACCTGATGTGTGATGCATCTGATTTTCAGTTGGTGCAATCTTAGGACAGCACATTGAAAAGATACCACACGTGATCTATTATCCAAGTAAGACCCTGAATGATGCGCAAATCAATTATACCACTACCGAAAAAGAACTTTTGGCGGTTGTTTTTGCATTAGAAAAATTCAGACCTTACTTGATTGGCTCACCTATAGTGGTGTACAATGACCATTCCTCCTTGAAACATCTTTTGGCGAAGAAAGATGCAAAATGTAGGCTAATATGTTGGATCCTTCTATTACAAGAATTTGATCTTGTTATCAAAGATAAGAAAGGATGTGAAAACATTGTAGCCGACCATCTTTCTTGCATCTCTTCTTCCCCTGTGACCCTGCCGATCAATGATTCTTTCCTTGACGAATAACTCTTGAACGTATCCGAGGAACCTTGGTTCAGGGATATTGTGAACTATCTTGCCACGGGACAGATACCCAGCGATTGGTCAAAACAGGACAAATATCGTTTTCTATCCGAAGTCAAACACTTTTACTGGGATGAACCTTATCTGTTTAAATATTGTCCTGATCAGATCATTCGCCGGTGTGTCCCAAATGAAGAGTTCAAGAGTGTTCTTTCTTTTTATCATGATCAGGCCTGTGGGGGTCACTTCGGTCCTAGAAAGACGACGGAGAAAGTTTTGCAATGCGGTTTTTATTGGCCGACCTTATTTAAGGACGCATTTGACTATTGCAAAACCTGTACACAATGTCAGTACGCGGGTAGGATATCCCGGAGAAATGAAATGCCTCAACAACCCATCTTAGTTGTTGAAATTTTCGATATTTGGGGTATTGACTTTATGGGTCACTTTTCCAATTCCTTTGGGAATTTGTACATACTGCATGCGGTTGATTATGTCTCGAAGTGGGTTGAAGCCGTTCCATGTCGCACTAATGACAAAAAGGTTATCATTAAGTTCTTAAAAGAAAACATCTTTTCGCGATTTGGACACCCACGTGCTATCATTAGCGATAACGGGACACATTTCTGCAACAGGTCTTTCGAGAGTTTGATGCGGAAATACGCAATCAACCACAGACTTTCTACACCCAATCATCCCCAAACGAGCGGGCAGGCTGAGATTTCGAATAGACAAATCAAACAAATCCTGGAGAAGACTGTTGCTACGAATAGAAAAGATTGGTCGACCAAACTGATGGATGCTCTTTAGGCATTCAGAACTGCATTTAAAACCGACCTAGGTATGTCTCCATATAGGATAGTGTTTGGGAAGGCATGTCACTTACCTGTCGAGATTGAGCATAAAGCATTATGGGCTATTAAGGAAATTAACTTTGACCTAAACCAAGCCTGCAAATTTCGGAAGCTGCAACTAAATGCGCTAAGTGAACTCCGCGATGAAGCTTATGATAACGCTGTAATCATAAAGAATAGGACTAAGGTTTTTCACGATAAAAACATTTTTAGGAAATCATTTACACCTGGTCAGCAAGTCCTTCTTTATGATTCACGATTACACCTACACGCAGGTAAGTTTCGATCTCGGTGGAAGGGACCTTTTATTGTGCGGTCTATATACCCGCACGGGGCAGTAGAGGTAGAAAATGTTAAAAACGGCACATTTTTCAAAGTGAATGGACATAGATTAAAACCGTATTTTTCCACTGACCACATGGAGGAGCTCCTGCTCTTATAGGAGCCATTTTATTTGGACTAAAATTCCTCCATCTCACCTTCATGTCTTGTCATTCACTGCATCATCTTTTGAATGAAGGTGAGTGAAAAGAATAAGTTTGGGGGAAGATCTTCACTTATATATTTTGCCCCCACTAATAATTCCCCTCAGGATTACAGGTTTTGTAGGTATAGTGGTTGGTAACAGTGAGGACACTGTTGAAAACAAGTTTGGGGGGGGGGGGGGTTTGTGGTTATTTTTGCATCATCTGCATACCATTTGCATAAGCACAAAACATTTCTTTTAAAAACCTATAAAAATTTAAAAATTTTCAAAACTCATAAAAATTTAAAAATTTTCAAAATATAAAAATATTTAATATTTACACTTTTTTGTATATGAATAAGATAATAAAAGTTTAGATAGTGAAAAGTTACATCCACGAGATTAGAAAAATTTAAGAAAACTAAAAAAATTAGAAGTTTTCTTATACGAACTAGTAATAACTAGTTATGAGCCGTTGTCCCAAAAGTTAGTAAGATGAAGGATGTCACTAATCTGAGGATAAAAATAAGTCTGAAAAATAGTTTATATTCTGGAAGCCAGCCATTTTGAACGTTGATACCCTGCTATTCGCACTTACACACGTCTTAAAGCCCGGGATAGTAGAGCATACCTTGAAATGCTCTTGCCTTAAAGCCGATGTATGAAGGAAATAAAATTAAAAAAATAATAATAAAAAATATATAAAGTGGTGGGAAAAATGGACACTGGTTTTGTTATCACCGAGGGCAATAAAAATATATTGCGAGGGTGCCTCTTCACCTAGTGCCCTAAGGCCAACTGGTCTGGGAGTCACTGCTATGCCTGAGGTGGTGCAAGACGAGAAAAATACACCAAATAAGAAAGCACATTAGTAATCGGTCGGTTAGTACCTCAAGAAGTATTGACGGTCACATGAAAGTGCGTGAGCAAATTCAGCTAAATATTCATTAATATAAAAGTACTGAGGCTGATGGGCAAGAGTATGATAGCTTGAATTGAATTCTCCGGGTGTAGGAATGTCCTGTACACACACGCAGGGTGATATGATCGATGTTTGGAAGAAAGATAGGAATGAAGAATAAGACGATGTTTTATTGAGGGAGGACGTGATTTCTGACATCTTTTCATGACCATTAAGATAGGGCTCATGACAACCGAAAAGCTAGCTTAGTTGGAAACCCCAATTTTCAAGGCTTTTCTTTTAGAATTCTTTTCTTTAAATGTAATATTCATGATCTTTCTTTTATTATTGGATTTTGTGGGTGCAATCCGCTGAAAACCCTCAGGAGACAACACTCCTCCTACTAGGGACACCCAGAGGTTTAAAGGCTTGTTGCACGTACTCAGTTCAATCGTGTTGCCTACGAAAGTGTGCTAGTTAGTTTTTCTCTTTCTTTATTTTCTCCTTCTCTTTTTAATAAAAAGTTCACTCGAGACGATCGAAAATAAGTTTGGAAGAATTTGATCAGTCGAAAATACTGCATCTTTAACACGGCAATTTCCCTATCATTTGTACTCATTTAGAAGTGTTCGGCATTCATATAGCACATATTAGCAAAACAGTCGTAAAATATCAGATTGCATGTGTTAGACTTTAAAACCGGCATTTCTAAGGAAATTAACTGTATTTCATAACATTGCATCATTCCTATATTGTGCAACTTGTGTTCCGAAATTTGTGCAGGGAATTCCAGAAGGATGGTCAAATTTACATAACAAAGACTGCTAAAGAATACGCCAACCCAAGGAATTGGAATCTGGCAATGATCTAGAATGAATTCAGAGATTCAATATATCAGGAAAACACCAAGAAGACATCAGGAAGCAACACTAAAAAGTTCATGCCCTAAGACAGCCAAGTGGCCGCGGAACCGCGGCCGGAGCAGCCTTGCGCCGCGGTTCCGCGGCTGCCTTGCCACCTCAGCCCCCCTGCTTTGCTTCATTGTTCTTCTCTCTGGTCCTATACTTCATAAAACCACAGAAATTCCAGAATGATCCTGAACATTCTGCCAGTTCAGCAAACCTAGGATTCCTAACTAAACACCCCAAGCTTCACCCAACTCCATTAAGAATCTAGAAGCCTCTTCCTACAACAAACTTTTGGAGGGAATTGCAAATTCAAAATCCTAGACCTAGGGTTTTGGAAATCTATAAAAAGGACCCAAGGCTCAATAGAAAAGGTTAATCAATCATTAGTGGGTTAATCACTAGTTGTTCATTAGTTCCTCAATTAGGGTTGTTGATTGTTGTGAAACCCTAGTTCTTCATCTACCCACATTCTTGCCACCTCCAAACCCTAACCCTAATCCAATCTAGAAAAACCAATGGGTGATCCATGGAGTTCAAGTAAAGCAAGTCTTCAACCATCCTTTAGAAGCGAAGCCGGCATTCATCGGAGCACGAGATCCAAGCGATCCAAGACTCAAGGAGCCGAGCGATGCATGATTCGACGAGCGAAGTTCCTACCCTTGTAATTCTTGAGAGTTGTAACTACTTGTTGATGTAATAAAGGTGAAGATTCTTTAAACTTGCATATATTTCAATTCGAGCATTATGATTCATTTTCAATTCTTGAATGTATTCTTTATGATGATGCGCGAATAAACTCCGCTCGTGGAGGAATCGAGATGATTGTAGAATGAATATGTTGATGAATCTTTAAACATTTTCTTAAGTCTTATAACAATTGTAAATTCTTGAAAATAGAATGATCGATGATCTAGATCGATGCGAAATGTGTTCTTGATTCTTTTCGCACGATCTAGAGATCAACAATCAATCATTGGATTTTCAAGAAGCTATCTAGTGAATATGATTCATCGAAAGGACAAAGGATAGGACGAAGAAACCCTAATTCTTCGCAAGATCCTTAAAACTCGATCAATCAACATCGATTTAGCATCAATTCGTTAATGGATAAGAAACGTTAATCATTAGTCTAATTCACATCTACAATCTAATCGATTCCTACGAGCTTTACTACACATCTTGAAACCCAAATTGATTGGAATTCTATCGATACTTGATTCTTGATATTTATCGTTTTCTTGATTCTTGATTAGAATAGTGATACTTGAAACTCATCGATAAAAATCTTGAATCATTTTGCTTTTCTTTCTATTAAAGTTTCGATTCAAACAAAACAAAATATGAACGAATCACACAATCCCTGTGGACGATCCGCACTTGCTAACCAAATCTATATACGACACAATTATTGATTGCGGTCAAATATTTTTTGTTGTGATTTCTATTCTATTTTCTCAAACATATACAAGAAGACTTTCATATCAATCAAATGGTGCCGATGCCGGGGATCATTTGATAAACACAATTAAGAAATCAAATCAATTAAATGGCGCCATTGCCGGAGATCATTTGATTTACTTATACAATCGGAAATCTTATTCAATCAACGAGCAAAAGATACGTTTGGGGGTATTTGTTCATACTGTAACATTGCATTATTTTATTCCCCATTTTTATTCAGTTTAAAAATAAACAGGTGCTTTTGACCCATGTCTGCTACATACTTACAGGTTACAGATTCTCGGGACAAAAACAGTGAAAAGGCAAAAGACGATACAAAAGTGAGACTACGACCAATAAATGATGGAATCCTGATCAAGCCTATACGAAGATTAGTTCACAACGTACAAGGCAGTGCAAGGTTCAAGACTTCGTCACGAAGAAACGGTAAAAGCCCACAATAATTATTCATTGTGGAGATCTGGAAGAAACCTAGAAGCCAACCCGAGAAAAAGTGAAGAAAACAGAACACAACAACAGCCAGAATCAGCCCAGGAAAAATGAGCCTACAAAGCCCATAAATGGCCGCGGAACCGCAGCCAAACGTGGGTTTTGGCCGCGGATCCGCGGCCGTGCAAGGCCCGTAGCGGTGCAAAATTCTACTGGAGTCTGCGAGCGTTGACTAGGTCTTTTTCTTCGGGGGTATTTTTGTAATATCAGACATGCAGCAATTGTAACCAAGGGTTTCTATGAATCTATAAATAGAACTCTAAAAATCTTTTCTAGGGTATGCCTCTTTTCAGTTCATAAATTCAGATCCGTACTGTATTGATGTTTGGAGAGAGCCATCAATAAAAATTAGTGAGTTCTTTTATTTCTTTGCTTCAGTTTACTTTAATTTAAAATGTCTTTTAATCCCCTAATGAGCGAGTAGTCTCCTCGCTTGTTAGGGGTAGTTTTAGGAAAAGGTTTGAGAGATGAGATCTCTCACCCCTTTCTTGCCCTATCACACACAATAATTAGAACTCCATGCATACACGCACACACCGCTCCCTGCGGCACCTTACCCCTCGAGGTAACGGTAATACCGTAGTATAAAGGACCGGTTGAGCGTGTTTTCCATGGAGGTTAGGATAAGGATCGATAAAGGAAGGACAAGAACTTAGAGGAAGAAACATCTTCCCGATGGTACTAATCCCTTTTATTGATAATTACCATAACACCTAATAGACCTAAAATAGGGCATTGAAAGCGGTGAAGAAACCTTCAATCTCCCAACTTACACTAGACCTAACCCTAGTATGACTTAGATCTAGATAATCTTAGTATAAATCAATTTAAGTTTTAGAAATAATCAAATCCGACACCTATCGAAATTAACTCGTAAAAGCGATTAGGAAAACACAAAATCCCTGTGGACCGACCCGTACTCACCGGCTAGCTACCAAGCGACGCCGTTCTTGATTGCGGTTACTAAATATTCTTTGATTCATCTTTTAAAAGCGCATAAGCTAGTTAAATCTCTATCAATCATGAAGCCAGGCGAGACGTGGGTTCAATACGCGGTCCGTTGGCGGAATCTGTGGTCGAAATGCGAACAGCGCATCGAAGAAGCACCAGCGGTGGGGATGTTCGTAGGCACTTTAGACCCTCATGCAACTATTTCACAGTTCATGATGTTCTTCAAACCGACCACGTTCCAGGATTTAATCGACAAGCTAGCCCAGATGGACCAGATGAGTCATAGACCGTCTCCTCCGAAGCCAGAGCCGTGGAATGAAAAGGGTAAAGGGAAGGCAACGTTTGTTGCGAATACTCAACAGCAGCCCAGTTCCCCAAAACCAGCGAATCAACTGGAAGAGAGACGACGCTACTACAATGAGAAAATGAAGGGTCCTTATTCATTCCCTCGGGACAAAATGAAGAGACCGTTCGAACTGGCGATGCACAACGGGCTCATCAACCTGCCAAATCCTAAGCGACCACTGCAACCTGGCACGGCTAATAATACTAATTATTGCCCTTACCACTAAACGGTAAGCAACCCAATCGAAGATTGCTTCGTCTTTAAAGAATGGATCGAGGATCAGTACCAACAAGGTAAGTTTGCGCTATCTGAGAAGTCGAAAGTGAGCCCACCACAACTACACACTCTTAAGAAGACGGTTGCACCAGGGGCATCGTGCTCTTTTGTTGAAGAAGCTCCGTGGGAGGTGGCTCTTTCGGCCCAAACCAAAAGGTTGATGAACGATCTCCAGACATGCCCGGCGATCAGGTGGAAGAATCTGCTGGAACCCCAGATCATCGAAGGAATGCTAAAACCGCGCTCGACTCCAAAAATCGGTGGTGATAGCCAAAGCACATACACCCAGCCATCGAAATCTTCGAAAAAGAAGAAGAAATCCAAGAAGCCCGTGAAACCTGACGACTAAGCGCACGGACCTGCAAAAGCAGATTAACGCGCTAGAAGAATATAACCAGAAGGTGAGGACTCCAATCACGGTCCAAGAGTTTCTCGGCCACGTACTTGTAGACGGAGATGATGGAGAAGACTAGTCAGATGGATCTAAGGATTGCCTAGCAAGTTGCCATGTGATCTCTCACTCGTCGATAAACGATGAAGAAGCTCCTCACATTGAGAAACTGAGGGCAAACCCCAAGCCGGAACTTCCAGGGCCCTCAGACGAAATGATCGACGCATTCCTAAACGAAGCTCTTCTGAAAAGTAAAGCTGATCAGGAGCGTGAGATGGCCATATTTGAAAAAGCCAAACACCGGCGACTGGACGAAAGGGTTGAGACGCTCCCGCCAAATCAAAGGACATCCGTCGCGAATAAAAACAAGTTCAAGACGAGGAAAAGGTTTGCTAAAGCAATATTAATAGGAATGAAGCTACCACCGTCCGAAGGAAACATTCTCGATGAAGCAGAGATGCATCCTAACTACTGCCTATATCATCGAAAGATGGCGTACCCCACCGAAGAGTGCAACGCTTTTAAAAAGTCGTGGCAGGGATATGTTGCTGACCGGCAACATTGTAAGCGGATAAAATGTAAAACTCGTCGGGAGCGAAAAAGTACGACCGAGGAGCTTAGAAGGACCACCGGCAACTGTCGCATAGTTAACGCTGGGGGATCGTAAGTTCTCATCTTCGGGAGCGAATCAGACAAAGAAATGACTCTTGGCCCTCTCTTCAAATAATCCACCTCGGGAAAAGAGGAAGAGCCGAAGACCTGTGAAAATATTCATCTGCGCAATTGTACGCTGCCCGAAAAGAATCTCGGCCCACGAATAGAAAAGATATAGGAAAACAAAAGTCTTTGAGGATATCACCCTAGACGACCAAGTCGTCAAAGAACTGACCGCCAAGGACCCGCCAAAGAAAAGTAAGGTGGACTACAACGTTCTGGCGCACTTGAGGAAGTTACCCTCGCAGCTCAGCATTCTTGACGCCCTTATACTATCAAAAGAAGCAACAGATTCATTGATCAAGGCGGTACAAGAGCAAGAGCAATTCCAAGCTTTCCTCTCCGAAGAAAAGATGAAGGACGAGCTGGATGAAGCGTACATAGCCGATATCACCTTCGATGATGACGATCTCCTCCTTGGGACTTGCGAACACAACCGTCCCCTTTATATCTCCGGATACTGTCACGATATCAGATAGGCAAAATCCTGGTCGACAATGGGTCTTCCGTCAATCTCCTCAACGTACGTGTGTTGAAGGAAATCTGCATGAGCTTTCAGCACCTCGCTCGTGATAAAATCACCATCTCCGGTTTTGACTCCCAGTCATCACGGACTCTCCGGTCTGTGATACTTACGCTGCGCTTCGGGCTACTTGTCACGGATATTAAATTTCATGTCATTGATGCCAAGACCTGCTATAACACTTTGCTCGGCCGGCCTTGGTTACACGAGTACAACATCATCCCTTCTACACAACATCAGTGTATGAAATACTTCAAGGATGGTCTCGAGTACACTATGACGGGGGAGTTGAAACCATTCTACGTGAACGAAGTCTGAAAATACGAAGATGCAAAATACTTATTACCAGATTTTGAGGACACGGAGAGGTGTCACAAACCGAATGACAAAGCTATCACCATTATTCCAGTCTTCGGGAGTGATACGGAGGAGGAAGAAAAGATAGTTTATTCAGGGCCGCCTCAACGCAACAACCCGGGACCGTCCGCCCCCTTGTTGATCTTCGGTAGGGACTCGGAAGACGAAATTAAAGCTATATTTTCCGCTCGGCCATCAATACAAGCCTTCGTTGGCGATGATCAGAGTTTGCAGATCACCATGGTTCTACAAGAGCATTACAAAGATCTCGATACACTTGAAACTTGTAGTGTGCAAGAACTGCAGACATTATACATCCCTTCTAGGCAAAGGGATGAAAATGCGATCCTCTTATATCGATCCACGGAAACTAAAGTGGAGAAAGAAGTTTGGCATGGCGCTGATTCTACGCTTAACAGGCTCCAGCCTATCCGTCTGCTTAGATATTACACGAAAGGCATGAAAAGGCTATTGAAGCGCCAAGGGGTACTTTTCAGACAGACCACTCGACAAGCTCGATTCTACAACAGGATTTAGGATGTCCCTGGAGCTCAGCGCAAGTTGCCCAACGGGAGAATGGAAATAAAGGGCTTGGATATCTTCAATCCAAAAAGCAAGAACGAGTCCATGGCAGCTACATCATACATGACATCGATGAAGATGGAGACATTCTATTAAAAGACGCTGATCCTGAACCAACACAAAGTCCAGTCATCAAAGCGCCGAGTCCTTCATTTGAAGAACGAATGGACAGGCAAGTAAGGGAAGCAGGTTAAAAGATCCGGGATGACCATAACCGTGAGATGGCCATTTTCGAGAAAGCCAGGACACAACGCCTCCTTCAACAGGCCGCGAAGAATGATAATGCTCTTCCTTATTAACCCGTCATACAAAAGGCCCGACGCAGAGGTAAAAATAAATCAAAGAGCTGGAAAAGCGTTCCAGAGCGACAAAGCGGGACCAAGAAGCCACGCGATCGGGAATCAAGCAATCCAGATTCGTCCCTTATAAAGAAGATGAGTCGAGCATACTCTTTTCCTCAGAACAAAACACGGAAGATACTTGATCTTGTCATAAGGCATCAAATGATTACACTTCCGGAGTCTAAACACCCCGAGCGAGCCAACGAGGTCTTTCACCCTGACTATTGCTCTTATCACCGAACAATAGGACATCCTCTCGAAGACTGCTTCACCTTCAAGAACTGGGTCGAAGACCAATATCAGCTCGGCAAGTTCGCTCTATCCAGCAGTTGGCATGTAACTCCACCGCAGAAGCACGAACCAAAAGCCGTGCATACAGCGAAAGTAGAACCAGATCAACATCGGTCTTGGAAGCGAGCTCGTACCTGTCATATGATAACGCTATCAGAAGAAGAGCCCGAGAATAGGGATGACCTCCCCTGGTGCTTCGAAAACAATGATGACGAGGTGATCTCAAAGTTTCCACCGGCACCGAAAGAGCTGGAAGATGGAATACATACCACTGCAGATGATCTCAAGAAAATTGATTTGGGGACGACAAGTGATCCGCGGCCGACATTCGTCAGTGAGTTGCAGTCTGAAGAAAGGGTGGCTACACTAAAAGACGTGCTTATGTAGCATAGAGACTGTTTTGCATGGAGCTATTCCGAGATGCATGGACTAGATCCATAGATTGTTGTCCATAAATTGGCAATATCCCCGGACGTCAAGCCGATCAAACAAGCACCGAGGAGAATAAGGCTCGAGCTTGAGATGAGCATCAACGCCGAGGTCAAGAAACTAATCGATTCTGTCTTCATCCAAGAAGTGCAGTATCCTGACTGTATCACCAACATCGTCCCGGTGATGAAGAAAAATGGGACATTACGCATATGTGTGGACTTTCAGGATCTCAATAAAGCCTACCCGAAAAACAACTTCCCAGTACCGGTCACCGAGCTGATGATAGACAATATGTCCACTCATGAGGTTTTCTCCTTCATGGACGGCTCGTCAGGATACAATCAGATAAAGATGCATCCCGAGGACCAGAAGCATACCACTTTTCGGATCCCTTTGTGTATATTCTGCTACAAGGTGATGCCCTTCGGTCTAAAGAACGCTGGTGCCACCTATCAGAGGGCCATGACGAAGATCTTCGATGACCTCATACATGAAATCGTTGAATGTTATTTCGACGACATTGTGGTGAAAAGCAAATCATACGAGGAACATCTAGAACATCTGAAGATCATATTTCAACGCCTCTGGCAATACAACTTGAAGACGAACCCTCTAAAATGCGCGTTCGGAGTTTCCTCGAGCAAATTCCAAGGATTCATCATCCGACACCAAGGTATCGAGATAGATCCATCAAAGATCAAGGAGATTATGTAAATGCCCCTGCCAAGGACTCTCAAGCAATTGCGATCTCTCCAAGTGAAGCTCGCGTATATTCAGCGATTTATAGCCAATTTCTCAGGCAAGTGTCGTCCTTACAGCCACCTGATGAAGAAAGGAACCCCTTTCGTCCGGGACCGCAAATGCCAGCGCGCTGGACGAAATCAAGCAATACCTATAGAATCTGCCAGTGCTGGCTGCTCCGGTAAAGGAAAAGCCTTTCATTCTGTATACAACCGCCCTTGAAGGTTCCTTAGGCCCGTTATGGGCACAAGAGAACGACCAAGGGAAGGAGAGAGCCCTCTACTATTTGGGTCGAGTTCTACTGGGGGCAGAAAGCAATTATTCTCCCATTGAAAAACACTGCCTGGCATTGATCTTCGCGATAACGAAGCTTAGGCACTATGCGTTGGCGCATGAAGTCTGTCTCATATCGAAGGTGGATCCTCTCAAGTATTTGATGTCAAAGGCCATACTAACGGGACGGCTTGCTAAATGGGCCCTGCTCTTGATGGAGTTCTCGATAACTTATCAACCTCTTATGGCAGTGAAAGGCCAGGCCATCGCCGACTTCCTTGCTGACCATCCGATACCTGCCGATTCTCCTTTGAATTGCGAACTGCCAGACGAACATCCGTTTGACACGATCGACGGAAATGATACCCGGTGGGAACTTTACTTCGATGGAGCATCCTCTATAAAGAAGCACAAACAAAACACCCCCATAATCAAATCAAGGGTAGGCCTCATCTTCGTAACTCAACAAGGAGGGATAATGCGCTTTGCCTTCTCCTTAACAGAATCGATGACAAACAATGAAGCCGAGTACGAAGCTTTGATAGCAGATCTCGAGATTGCCATCGACATGGGGATAGAAAACCTCCTCATATACGGAGACTCCTAATTGGTCGTTAATCAAGTAAACGGCGACCATCAAACGTGCGAACCAGAACTGGTGAAATACGGCGAGTGGGTATAACAACTGCTGACCCAAATCCTTTCCTACACCCTGGAAAGCATACCGTGTTCGGAAAATAGCAAGGCGGATGTATTGGTCAAGCTTGCTAAAGAATTGGCCGACGAGAACCTCGATGACGTGAGAATCATTGTATAAAGCCGTCGGGTCCTCACACCGGCAGAAATATTTCCAAAGTCGTCCAAGGAAAAGGTAGCGACCGAGCAAATGGCTCTACAACTAAAAGACTAGAAAATGGTTGAGGATTGGAGAGAAGTTTTAATAGACTACTTCAAATCCCATCGAACACCTGAAGAAGCGTCCTCAAGGCATCAGCTTATGAAACGAGCTTTGTCTTTTGCTTTCGTCAATGATACCCTGTATAAGAGATCATTTGACTCTTTATGGCTAAGATGCCTGGGACCTGAAGAGGCAAAGAGAATCGTTCAAGAAACTCATGACGGACTCTGCAGTTCTCAGCAAGCCGGGCCGAAGATGGAGCTGAAAATTAAAAGGATGGGCTACTATTGGCCTATGATGATCCAAGACTGCCTCGAGTATGAGATGCAATGCCATTCGTGCCAGATCCATAGAGACTTTATCCATCAGCATCCGAATCTGCTACACCCGACAGTGGCTAGCTGGCCGTTCGAAATGTGGGGGACTGACATAATCGGCCCCATCAAACCAGCATCGTCCAGAAGACATCGATTCATTTTGGTGACAACTGATTACTTCTCCAAATGGGTAGAAGCAGTACCACCGAGGGAGGTGAAGACGGAGAATATCCACTAATTCTTCAAGACACACGTCATTTATCGGTTTGGAACTCCGCGACGGATTATTTCCGATAATGGGCTAGCCTACAGAAGCCACAAAATCAGCCACTTCACACAACAACACAACATAGACTAGAGATACTCATCAGTCTATAATCCCCGAGCTGACGGTCTAGCTGAGGCTTTCAACAAAACCTTAACAAAGATCATGAAAAGGACGGTGTCCCAAAATAAAAAGGACTGGCATGAGAGACTGCATGAAGCTCTCTGGGCGTATCGAATTATGTTCAAAACAGCCACGAACACAACGCCATACGCATTGGTATTCGGTACAGAGGCGGTACTCCCCCTCGAGATAGAGCTACTCTCTGTACGAGTCCCAGTTCATTACGAGCTAACGGACAAAGAGAATACTCACTTTCGGCTTGAGGAGCTCATTGCCCTTGATGAAACCTGGCTCATAGCGCAACAAAATCTGGAGGCTTATAAAGCAAAGATGACGCGCTCATATGAAAAATTGACTAGGCAGAGGACATTCCGCCAAGGAGAAATCGTGCTAGTGGTCAAAAGACCTATGATCCCCAATCGTGCCAAACGGGTGAAGTTCGAGCAAAACTGGGAAGGCCCGTATATCATAAACAAGGTCTACCAGGGTAGGGCCTATCTACTCATGGACATGCATGGTGAAAGACCTTTCAAGCTAATATATGGTCGCTTCCTGAAGAAATACTATGTCTAACGAGTCACGGCTTAGGTCAATGATAGATGACGACGACTATGTCCGCTCGCTATCTTCCTAAAGCCCAAACTCAAAAAGTAGTATCCGGTTAACGGACCGAAACGTCCTTAACATAACAACGGATCGAAACGTCCTTAAGCTAACAACGGACCGAAACGTCCTTAAACTAACAGTGGACCGAGACGTCCTTAAACTAACAACGGACCACTATGTCCTAAAACCAGCCGTTGACCGAGATGTCGATAAACTACGGTGGATTGCAGCATCCCAAAGCTGATACAAAAAAAGGAATAAAAAAAGGGAAGGAAAAAAAAAAAGAAAAACGGTATGTCTATAAGCAAAATGGACACGGACGAAAACCTGAAAGGGCTCCTTGAGTAAAAACAGCAGGGCTACCGGCGAGTTTTGTGAAAACCCGAAAGGGCATAATCTCGTTAAAAGACACTTGCAAGGACCTCTCGACTTTGTAAGGAGAATCCACCTACGTGAGATCCTTACGACTCACAAGGTAGCAACACCCTTAGGGATCCCCACGATGCTTAAGGAGAAATTACACTTGCTAGATCCTCACGACTCGTAAGGAGAACCCTCTTATGGGACTCTCACGGCTCATAAGATTCAAAAGTCTTAAGCTACATGGATCTGAACCTGTTCTTAAGCAGCCCCCACAATTTCCAATTTTTGCCCTATAAGTGGTTCAATATTGACCATCGTATACAATCCACGGGCATGAATAAATATCTCCCTATCAAAGTCCCATCCGTGACTAGGGATATGTCTACACGGTGAACAGCTCTTGTAAGATCCTTACGACTTATAGGAGGACACGCACTTAGGAATCCTCACAACTTCTAAGGAGAAAACGCACCTGCAAGATCCTTACGACCTGTAGGGAGAAATACTTTATGAGACCCTTACGGCTCATAAAGTTAAAAGCCTTAGTCGTCAGGATCTTAACTCTATTTGCTAAGCCACCATTGTTCAACATCGACAGAGGCAAATGATGATTCACTCCTGGCAATATCCAAGTTGTAGTGGTGCTAATGCCGAAATCAGTGTCTAATTCCAAGTTCGCAGCAAGAAGCTAGCGAGCCACACATGCATACGAAATAGCCGAAATGATGGGGCAACTTGCAAACAAAATCAGCAAGTAAAAATGTATGCATGCAAAATAGCCGAAATGATTGGGCAACTCGCAATAAAAAGCAGCGAATAGAAATAAAATAAATAGCTGAAATGATTGGGCACCGCGAAAAATAGCCGAAATGATTGGGTAATCGCGACCTTCGCGATATAAAAGCGGAATGATAGAGCATCATGGAAAGAAACAAAAAAATGAAATTTATGCCCTACTGGTGATATCACATCAATCCCTGTATACAATCCAGGGGGGGAAACAAAAAAGGAATCACACCTTTCCTCCCCAGGTTTCATCAGAAGAAGAAGCCAAATCTCAACGGTTCACGGATAGCCTGGAGATCATCTCGACATTCGTTTCATTACAACAAACACAACAAAACGGAACAGCGGCAACCCCCAGTTCCATGACTCGGCGGTACACAGATGACCGAGAGTCAAACCCTGACTCCGTAAAATGCGGATGAAGTCAACCATTCCTGATCACGTGGAACGCTTGTGTCAATCCTGACCCCATGGGAAACGTCCAGAGCGGATCATGGTCCTGGCAGAGCATGGCAATGACCCAGTGTGAAGCATCCAGAGTGGAGCCTGGTCCTCCCCGAACACGGTAGTGAACCCGTAGGAAGCATCCAAAGCAAAATTCCTGGCTATATGGAACGTGGCTTATGTCAATCCTAACCCCGTGGGAAACGTCCAGAGCGGATCCTGTTCCTCACAGAGCACGGCAATGACCCCGTGCGAAGCATCCAGAGCGGAGCCTGGTCCTCGCAGAACACGGCAGTGAACCCGTGGGAAGCATCCAGAGCAAAATTCCTGGCTACGTAGAACGCAGCTTATGTCAATCCTGACCCCGTGGGAAACGTTCAGAGCAAATCCTGGTCCTCGCAGAGCACAGCAATGATCCCGTACGAAGCATCCAGAGCGGAGCCTGGTCCTCACAGAACACGGCAGTGAACCCGTGGGAAGCATCAAGAACAAAATTCCTGGTTACGTAGAACACGGCAATGACCCCGTGGGAAACGTACAGAGCGGATCCTGGTCCTCGCAGAGCACGGCAACGACCCCGTGTGAAGCATCCAGAGCAGAGCCTGGTCCTCGCAGAACACGGCAGTGAACCCGTAGGAAGCATCCAGAGCAAAATTCTTGGTCACGTGGAATGCGGATAATGTCAACTCTGACCTCGTGGGAAACGTCCAGAGCGGAGCCTGGTCCTCACAGAACACGGTAATGAACCCGTGAGAAGCATCCAGAGGAACTCCTGATTTCGTGAAATGCGGATGATGATAACCTAACCCATCACTTACGGATCCTCATGACTCGTAAGGGAGCAAACTCTTTTGTGAGATCCTTTCGACTTTCAGGAGAAAACACACTTAGAAATCCTCACGATTCTTAAGGAGAAATTACACCCACGGGATCCTCTCGACCGGTAGGGAGAAAATTCTTTATGAGACCCTCGCGGCTCATAAAGTTGAAAAGTCTTAGGAGGCAGATCTTAACCTTGAATCCTAAGCCATCATTGTCCTGCAAAGAAACCGAGATAGACTATCCACAGAATACATTTAATGAAAGGGACACACCATCGTGAAGAAAAATATGTCTTTTATTTATGAATCAAAATGAATACAAAGTACAATTCGTGAAAGAAACAAAAAAATATACTCTTATTAAGGAGTATGTACAAAGAAAGAATAAAAAATATATCTACAATTCTTCAAGTCGGCGGGCGATTCATCAGATTTGCCAGTTCATCCCTTTTTTGCTGAGCCTCGCCTTTATGATTCAGTATTATCAGAAGACGGGCCTCCGCCTGAGGTTGCTGAGCCGGGTATGAGGCGAGCCTGCCTTCAAGCTCTTTCTCAGAAGCCTTATAAGCCTCAACCCTTTCACGAGTGAACATGGAGGCTTTGTCGATAGCGACCACCTCCTTGATGGCCTCTTGAAGCACTCGCCAAAGTTCATACGCTTTATTGGCCTTGGCCGTAAGATTGACTTGAAGCTCCATCAGCGCCTTAGAAGCCTGCTCCCTTTCTGAAAACTTGCGGCTGGGCCTCTTCTCGCATGACACCATATTCACCGCACACCGCTCAATTAGGCCCCGTAAGCTAGCTTTCGCAACCACAGCCTCCGAAGAAAGGCGGGTACATTCAAGCACATGCAAGCAAGCCTCCACCTACCAAAAAAACTCAACCCAGACTTACACCACCGCGTCACTATGATAGGTGGTAAGAAAGGGAAGAGAGCCGTTAGGTTCAGCAGCAAACGCTTCGGCTGTGATTACATTGCCAGCATGAAGTTCCACGATCAGGGATGATAGAGAGGCGAAGCTTAATTTTGCCATACTTTCCGAGGCACGCAGAGCATAGGGGCCGGGTGGTATAGTGATGCGTGACTCCAGTGCGGTAAGGACTGGTAAAGCTGTTCAGATTTACAAACAGTCAGCTGAATGTGTAAGCAAAAGAACAAATGGAACAACGTTGAGACTTCACTTATCCACAGTCATGCAAGAGGGATCTGAAGGCTCCTTAGGCCCTTCGAGAATCTCAACCTCGTCGTCGGCTTCCATAATTGTAAAAGACATCACTGTCAGTTTATGAAATAGTAACAATACTATGAGAAGAAGGTAGACAACATAAACCTTGCCCAGAAGAGAGGACGGTGCGCTGAGAAGCTATCGCTTGTGGAGCAGCCATCTCCAACAGGCGCTGAAAAGACTGCCTGGGAGACAGGTCAACAATAGAGGCCGCCAATCCACGCAATTCTGAAAAGACAAAATAGTTCAGATAATGGAAATTTTACTAATTTAAAATATAGAAGGTTACCTTCGACGCTCCTCCCATTCTAAGCTGGAGGGATAGAAACTTCAACGGCCTCTGCCGTGCCCTCGGGTACATCATCGGGGACACGGACTAGTGCAGCGGCCTCTACGGAAGGAGCAGCAGCTGCCGCTGCAGGCTCCAATGAAAGGACGGTAGCCTCGAACACCTCTACCCTAGCCTCTAGGTCGCCCTCAGGGAGATCCATTGGGACGGCGACATCCAAAGGTGCCTCCCCCAAGGGAGCAAGTGTTTTAGGAGCAGGAACCACCGCAGGAGACTCTATAGCAAGAGCAACAGTTTCATCAACCCCCTCCACACTGATTGGTGCTTCACTGGGGATATCAGCAGATTCTATGGCCAAAACACGACTTAGAGCCTCCGCCGCCGCTGAAATCCCTGCAAAGTTTGGACAATGATAAGGATACTTATATACGTATGCAAGCAATATGAAATATTACAAAGAAATACATGAACATACCGATGCGCAAGGGAGCTTTGAGTATAGCTTGTTCAAGCCGACGCTCCTTCCTAAGGAGGTATGCTTGCCAAGGTCCGAGGTTGGACTCATGGCCGCCGGTCCACAGTGAAAGTGCGTCCTCGGCGTCGGCCGAAACAGCCTGTTTAAGGGCCCTTTCTTCCCATTCTTCCAAAGGGCCGATGAATCGTCGCCGGATCCATGGAGGGTCTTCGTAAAAGATTACGGAGGGATAGGGCATCTTCGGAATCCTTACGTTCTCCGACTCATCTTGCGAACATCTTATAGCCTCGGCCAATTGTGCGGCTTCCTCGGCAGTTGAACTCGGGGAAAGTAAGCCAGCATCCGATTCTTGCATAGCCAACGGTTCATCATGAAGAATAGGCTCGGACTCTACTAAAGAGTCGAGCAGATTGGTAGCCATTTTTCTCCGCCGCTTGGATCCAGAACCGACCGCCGAGGACGACCGTTTCCTCCCTCGTGGAGCCTTGGAACGACGCTGACCCACTTCACCTTCAACGTGCTCGCTCCCAACGTCCTCGCTTGGCACTGCGACCGAGGACGACACGGCCACTGTCGATGCTGCGGGCGATGGTACTGCTACTGGTGCCATTTTACCCCTCGACTGAGCCCAGGTACCAAATGGCATACCAACTGTGGCAGTAAGGCCCGCCTCCGCCGCCCCCGGAATAAGTACAACGCTAGTGTCCTTCAGGGGAAAGCGGACTGGTGCGCACAGTAGCAGCGGAACTCCCGTGGCCTGAACCGGAATAGGAGCACCGTATCTAAGAAGCACCCTCTTCTCCTCAGTAATAATTGGGCTGACCTGATGAAGGTACCAGCCCGTGAAGGACCCCACACATCGGAGAATATGGTCAGCTTCAGGAATCATGAAGCGAGAACCAGTGTTCAGCCACATGAAGTGATGAGCAGCATCATGAACAGCTTCAGGTGAAGGGACCGGCGCAACTGTAAATGCCTCGAAGGGGACGCCCTGATCATATAAAAGTTGTCAGGCGAAGCGGTGTGGGTTATACCGCATAAAAAGGGCCGCACTGTTCTGACGGAATAGCAGATAACCTGGTCCGATCATGTACAGGTGTGTGGCCTCCCGGGGCTTCAGAGAAGGTACCTCCTCTTTAGACAGGTCGTAGAGTTGTTGAATTAGACCTGAAGGAGGAGATAGAACTTGATCAACGAATACCAATCCGCCCGTACTAGCATAAGGAGCAATCAACACGCGAATGGCCCCGGACTGAGTCAGGTCAGGAGCAGAAGCACCCACCCGCCGCATGAGTCGCGGAAAAGTGTAGGCGTCATAAAATTTAGGTCTTTGGTGTGCAGCAAACGCCCCCAACACATGCATTTCAATCCAAAATGTGAAGTAATAGAGAGAAAAGTTTACTACATCCATACCTGGAGTTGAGGTATTTGCCGCGGCGTCTAACCCATGATAAAGATGCACCAGCACTGGAATGCCTATGGCCAGCCGTGTTCCCTCAGCAATGCGATGAGCAGGGTAGATGACCGAGGCTCTCATAAAACGGCGATACATAGGAATGACAAACCAGCTATGACAGACACTGATAAAACCTACAAAGAATGTCTCTTCATCCATGCCGGGAGTTGCAATCGATTCGAAAGATACTGCCCTTATCCATGCCGGGAGCTGTAATCGATTCGAAAGATACCGCCGACATTATAGGAATGTAATATTGCGGCAAGTCCTCTTCCTTAGACGGCCGCCTGTTCAAACCAAACTTAAACGGGTCATTAATGTTCGCAAACTTCGGAGCCGTCTTCGATAGGACACCCTCGTGAAGGAAGCAAGCGATGAAGCTCTTAAAAGTGACGCCCTGCTCCTCTGATTCTGTGAACAGTTTGTCAAAGATGCCTAGGGCCTTGATCAAACTTGGGCACTTGTGGCGGACTTCGTTCTCGGTAGACAGGCCGTCAAGCATTGCAGGCTCAGTTTCAAAGACGTACTCGTCGGGAGGCAGCAGCTCTTCAGAAAGTGTCCCCCTGATCGGCAGCCCCGAGATCTCACGAAATTCTTCTAAGGAAATCGAAACTTCTCGATCCCCTAAGAGGAATGTGTTGGTGGGGAAATTCTACTAGTTCAAGAAAGCCTTAACCCACCAGACGTGAGGAGATTGATAGTGGAAGAGGGACGCATATATCGCCTGATAAAGCCCAACCCTCTGCAGTTGCGCGTGATGGGCGGACATGATGTAGGGAGCCCAAAGATAGTAGCCCATGAGGTGTCGAGAGGTGAGCCCTATTTTGTAAATATGCCCCCGTGGTTGGGCCTCGTTCTGGCAAATGCGATGTCCCAGAATATCTATAGCCGGGACCGGATGGTTCGGAATACCGGTCGTTGAAGGCTCAAGCTGCCCCATAGGAGTCCAATTCGGCATCTCCACGGCAAAGACTGTCCTTGGAGGATCCATCGGCAGGAACGGATAGGTAGGCTCCGTTGGTATCCCGCAAAGGAAACTTCGGCGACCACGGATGATCTGACCATACCAGGTCCCCTACAAAAGCAAGTTGGTGCAGTTCGGGTCATGAGCCCTGATCATTGCCATCATTTCCTCATCAGATGACGACTGAGGAAAAGCGACCTCCGAGCGAGTGAAAGGGAAATGCGGAACAGAAGTCATTGTACCTGAAATGAAATAAGGGGAAACTGTTAAAGCGAAGCCAACAGTGTATATATATATTTATATGATTAAATATATATATATATATATATATATATATATATATATATAAATAAAGACAGTGGAAGAAAACAACAGCGGACTCATTTTATGGGACCACTGGTTACAAAACACATGGGTCCCACAAAATCAAGATGGCCGCTGGCTAATGATGAGGCAAAGCAATTACAATGAGACAAAAAGAAGATTCTCAATAAATGAATAGTAGATTTCAAATGGCCCTACACATTCCCCAAAAAGAAATTCATCTTGGACTTTGTAATAAATCAAATAGAAACTAGGGAATTATATTCCCAGAAAACACCATTGCAAACCCTTTCTTCTTCTTGATTGCCGAGAAACAATTCAGGGCAAGAAAAGCCCCAAGGAGTTCTCTAGGAAGAACTAAGTTCATCATAGGAATTAAATTCCTTTTGAAAAGGGGAATTAAATTTCCAGAAACATCTTTTCAGAGCCAAAACTCTTTGAGATGGAATTAAATTCCATGGAAAAGACAAACAGCACCATTAACCCCTGAAGATCAGAGAAACCCTAAAAGGCCTATTGATTAAAGATTGAATGGTTTTCTATTTTTTAAAGAACTTAAAAAATGGGTTCTTGATTAAAGGGAAAAACCCTTGGTGTGGATTTAAAATCCAAAGAGTTTATATGAATGGAAGTTCTTTGATCGTTCAAAGCTATTACCTGAAGAGATGGGTCTTTCTTGAACAGAGTTAAACTTTGAAGATTTCCTAACAGAGAACTAAGCTCTGAGAACGAGAATTAAATTCTCAAAAGAAAAGTTAACAAGGAGGTAGATGGGCAAAGAGTGGAGGCACTTCTGAAGAGACACCTGCATTTATAGAATGTGATGGAAAACGTTTCATCTCCCCTATTCTCTAGACAGATCGAATGGTCACAAAAATGACAGCGTTGCACTCACGTGCAGACACGTGAGAGCAACGCTATGGAGGCATTTGTTCCCTGATTAACAATCAGGAATTACCTCAATGAGGTATCGCATGCTCACACGTGACCAATTGTCACGTGTTGACACGTGACAGTTAAATTCTCATCAAACAGAAATGAAAAACAAACGGCTGAAGGAGGACCCAATTGGGGGTCGCGTGTTCACACGTGACCAAGGGTCACGTGCCAGCACGTGACAGGCTTTGAAAGCCTTATAACTTAATAGAATTAAATTCTAAAATTTTTTAAATCTTTCCAAACGAAAAAGGATTCTGGGGGACCGTTGGATTAAAAATCTAAGGGTGATTAAAAATCACCAATTTATGCAAAGATTTTAGACAAGGATAGATTTCCCTAAAATCTCACCAAAAATAACAAACAGAATATCTTTTAGCTTAAAAATCCAACGGTGAATAAAATTCACTGATTGATCTAAAGGATCATATTAATTATGAAAAAAAACAAAATCTTTCAATGAGAGTTTTCTAAACAAATTGATTCTTTTCCTTCCCCTATAAATAGGAGCCAAGAGATAGAATTTGAGAGATATAGAATTTTGAGAATAGAATTTGGATAGATATAGAATTTTGGGATCCTGAAAGTTCCTAAAGGCAAATAGCAGAGAGAAAAGAAAGGAGAATTCCATTCTTAAGAAAGAAACCCTAGGTGAGAAAAGGGAAAAAGATCAAATTTCAAAAAGAGAATTTAATTCTCAAATTTAAGAGTTTAACTCTACTGCAAAAAGAACTTAGTTCTTCCTTTGGTTGAAAATCTGCAGAAGCAAATCTCCCAATAGGTTAAGAATTTAATTCTCATCGGGTTGAGATTTTGCCGTGCAGATCCAAGACTTAGGGGGAGAATTGAGTTTAGAGAATTCAATTCTCCCAAATTCATAGGAATTTTATTCCTCCAAGATGAAATTAGGGTTTAATCCTATATGAGAATTTAACTCTCTCAAAACTCACAGGAATTCAATTCCTTCAAGAAAAAATTAGAGTTTAACCCTATATGAGAATTTAATTCCTTCAAGTTGGACAAAACTAGGGTTTAACCCTAATTAAGAATTTAATTCTCTCAAATTCACAGGAACTTGATTCCTCCTAAATTGAAATTAGCGTTTCACCCTATACAAGAATTTAATTCTTTTACATATATGGGAATTTAATTCCTTTAAAGGAAATTAGGGTTTAACCCTATATAAGAATTTAATTCTTTTTTAATTCCTCCAAAATCATAATTAGGTTTTAACCCTACAGAGAATTTAATTCTTAAAAATAAAAAGACTTAAAAGAACCCCATCCATGCAAAGAACTAAGGTCACGTGTCCCCACGTGACCCCTGAAAAGATTCTTAAAAATGAGAAGGAAAAAGCTTTGAGGCAACGCCTCACGTGCTCCCACATGACCTCCAAAACTGCAAGGATAAAAGCAAAGGAAATACTGGCATCGGTTGCCTTCATGTGTTACCACGTGACCCATAATAAATGCCTTAACAGATCAGTGCATGAGCGCCTATCACGTGCCCACACGTGATGGCCAGGAAACTAAAAGTGTTTAACACTTATTTGCATAACAAAGTAAAAGCTGATCTGACCCTACCTTTAGGTGCCCTCATGTGTCCCTACGTGACTTCTTCTTCTCTAGTGCTTAACACTAATTCAAGAACTTTATTTCCAGTGTTTAACACTGATTTTCTTTTAGTGTTTAACACTAATTTGAGAATTTTACTTTTATTCTTTAACACTAATTCGATAATTTTATTTTCAGTGTTTAACACTGTTGTCTTCTAGCGTTTAAACACTAATTTGAGAGCATTATTTCCTGTATTTAACACTGTTGTTCTTTAGTGTTTAACACTATTTTTAGCCAAATTGGCTAATTTTCCAGAGGCAAAGGACTCCCCTTTAACTGAACCTCAAAACTGAGTAAAATTCACAGCTATAATATTTACTGTTCAATCAAAAAAATGATAACAAAGCCCTCAAACTCTTGTTTAGCATTGCTAAGTGATGAGGGGCTGAACCCAGACAAATGTCTAATGGTCCAATAGAGAGCCAACACTTCAAACTTAATGGGACTTAGCCCAAGTCAGCCATAAGTCCTCAATTCAAACTTAACAGGGCCAATGTGCTCATAATCTAATTAATCGATCTTAGTTCCAAATTAGGATACAGATCACTTAATCCTCTTTGGTTCGAGGGTACATCTCTTCACTCCTCTAATATTTGTCGTTGTAATCCTTCAACGTCTTCAGAGAGGTGACGGGTGCCGACAACCACACATTTCACAGACTAGGACGTCTCTAAATTATGGACCGTGGGGTCCTTAAACCCATGGACTATGATGTCCTTAACCTCGACCGTGATGCCTTTAAACTAATATCGGACTGTGGGGTCCTTAAACCCACGTACTATGATGTCCTTAACCTCGACCGTGATGTCTTTAAACTAACATCGGACTGTGGGTTCCTTAAACTCATGGACTATAATGTCCTTAACCTCGACCGTGATGTCTTTAAACTAATATCGGACTGTGGGGTCCTTAAACCCATGGACTATGATGTCCTTAACCTCGACCGTGATGTCTTTAAACTAACATCGGACTGTTGGGTCCTTAAACCCATGGACTATGATGTCCTTAACCTCGACCTTGATGTCTTTAAACTAACATTAGACTGTGGGGTGATTAGTTCAAAAATATATGTTAACCGTAATCAGAAATGGCGTCGCTTTGCAGCTAGCCGGTGAATACGGGTCGATCCACAGGGATGTGTAATTTTCTTAAATGTTTTCACGAGTTGATTCCAAATATGGTTTGATTTTTGTTGATTGATTTTAAAAACTAAGTTGTATGATATTAAGGAACTTGCTAGGGTTTGGTCTAAAGTAAGGTTTGATAAGATTTGTATTAACAACTCTTTCAATGCCTTCGATTAAAACTTTTGTAGAAGTCATAACAATTATTAGTAAAGGGGATTAGGATGATTAGGAAGAAACGAAGTTTCTTCCTCTTGATCCTTGTCCGTCCTTTCCTACTAATTGCTATAACCTTTATGGACGTCATGCATGTCCGGTCCTTTATACTACGGTTTTACCGTTACCTCTCAGGTAGGGTGCCGTAGGGAGCGGATCATACATACGTGCATGAAGTTCTACTTATAAAAATATTTAGCATTGAAAGAGATGAGAGATATTCATCTCTCAATCCCTCCCTTATTCCTAACTCTAACAAGCGAGGAAATTACTCGCTCATTAGGGGATTTATTAACAACGTCAATTTGAGGTTCATTATTAAATCTATTGGATTAATTTCCTACTGCAGTTTTAAAAGATTCTATACTAGAATTAACTAAGGCAAGGAAAGACTTATCTAAGGCATGAATTAAATTATAGAGCTAGGGCAAATAATGAATTGTAAAACTAGGGCAGAAAAAGTAAATTACTTCCAAGAATTGATGCTCTTCCAATTCCAATTGAATCTGAATTTTATTTCCTGAAAAGAGGCATAGGGTTTACAATCTTGTGATTACAATTTATAAGTAAACATGGAAAATTAGGGTTATAGATTCTCGTACACGTGATTTTATAGATATGCCCACGGAAAATCCCAACCCTCGCACCGACGCACCGACATCAGAAAAATACACCGACACGGGAACTTAATGGCCGTGGAACCGCGGCAAATGTAGGCCTTGGGCCGCGGTTCCGCAGCCCTTTGGTGAGCTCAGCTCACCAAATTTCTTGAGCTGCATTCTGGGTATTTGGGCTTATTTATTCTTCACTACTTTTCTCTGTTTGGCTTCTTATTCTTCCCCAGATCTTCAGTGAAAATTTGTATTGGTCTTTTAACCGTTTCACTTTGACATGTTTAGACCTTGCGTTGCCTTGTACCTATATGAACTGTTATTAGTCTAGGCTTGATTTGGATCCGTCTACTTGTTGGTCAAAAATCCCTTTTTTATGTCTTCTTCTGTCTCTTTCACTGTCTTTGTTCCAAGAGCCTGTATCCTGTAATATGCAACAGACATGCGTCAAAAGCACCTGTTTATTTATAAAACGAATAAGAATAGGGACTGTAAAATGCAATATTATAGTCTGAACAAATACCCCCAAACTTATCTTTTGCTCGTCCTCGAGCAAACTTATTATTTTATTCTCGATAAAACCTAACCGCACATTCGCAGGGAAACGCGACTGCACTGAGTACGTGCAACAAGCCGTTAAACCTCTAGGTGTCCCTAGTAGGAGGAGTGTTGTCTCCTGAGGGTTTTCAGCGGATTACACCCACAAAATCCTATCAATTTGGCTTTTTCTACAATAATTCTCCAATTAGATTTTCTAACACAGAATTCTATTATCGTCGACCCATAAATTATCCACCCATATTCTTCACACTTCCTCATTATATAACTTAAGATTATATATGCTCTATAGACTTACTCAGCTTTCGGCATTTCTTAGGTTTTCCTTTTAGTGTTCCATCTCCACTTAGGAATTTTTTTATCAACTCTACTAAAGATACAAGTTTTATTCTTCATTTCTTTCTCTTATCTATACTCTAATTACATATCCCTACGTGTGTGTATAGACCACCCCTACACTTGGAAATTCAAATTAAGCAATCATACCCTTGTCCGTTGTCTAAAGCACTTATTAATTGGTGAATTTTTAATTGAATTTCGCTTACACATCCTTCATGCGACCGTTAATACTTCTTGAGGTACCAACAACCGATTATAAGATGCGTTAGCACTTTAAAGCGTACGTCCTAGTTTTGCAACACCCAAGCCTTTAGCAGTGACTCCCAAACCAGTTGGTCTAAGGCACTAGGTGATGAAGCACCCTCGCTATATATTTTTCTATTTTTAGCCTTAAGTAATCACAAAACCAGTGTTAATTTTTTTTATTCACTTGTGTATTTTTCATTTTCTTCATACTAAGGACTTTAGACAAGAGCATTTCAAGGTCTCTTCTACCAATCCAAGTTTCACGGTGCGTGATTGTGCATTTTGTACGGTATACATTTTTCAGAATCCATACTCAAGCCAGGAATTATTTTTCAAACTTATACTTCAATAAGAATATCAATATTTTTCCTTTATTTCAACTTAGCCCAAAAAGTAAACTCAAAATTTGCCTATTTCTAAATAAACTACAAAGACATATACTTTCTACCGTTAATCTTTAAAGAAGGTTATTTTTAGGGTTTTTAATTTACCAAGTCTAAGATCTAGTTGTTCGTAGCTAGTTAACCTATTTGTCAAACTCAAGTTAAATATGGCCAAAATTGAATACAATAATTTTTACAATTTTTGAAAATTTTCAATTTTTATGGGTTTTCAAATAAATATGCAAATGCAAAAATATGTACAAATGAATGCGAAGGAAGAAGACGTATCGAGCATACCCCCAAACTTAAACTTGACAGTGTCCTCACTGTCATGCTAAACCAAGAGGGTCAAAAAGTCGGCACTCCCCTGTTTATTTATTTACAAATTTTTTTATTATTAAAAATAAAATATATACAGAAAGGTCCCCCCCAAATTTCAGTGAAACAATGTTAGACATTACTGCCAGACTTTGCACAGACCAAATATTAACACCAACCAGTCGAAAAATTTATCTGTAAAGAGTGTCGGTTGGCAGAAGAACATGTTGTACCAATACAAAAAGAATGTGGAAGATAGGAGTGATGGTAGTGAAAGTGTGGAAGTGAATGGATATAATGTGGTGGTGAATCAAAACGAAAATGAGAATGATTAGCAGTCAGTGGAATATTGGCATTCTCATAGCTTATTAAAAGAGATGGGGGTGATTCAACTTCTAAAGGAAGAGGTTGACTCACCACAATACCCCCAAAATGTTTTTGTCGGTCCTTTATTGACTTGGCATCATCTATCAATTGCATATGTTATTCAATTATGAGGGAACTAATCTTCTCGATGTCCGCCATAGTCCAACCAAAAACTTGCTGTCTATTTTCTAAGACCTTTAAAATAGCGTTCTCTTGCTCGAAGGCTAGAGAGGCAGATATTATAATGGGAAAAATTTCATTCTCACTTATGTAAGCATATTTAAGGTGAGGCGGCAAAGACATGAGTTCGAGTTTCGGAGGCGAAAGAATCATTGCGGAATCTACCTCGAACTCAAAGGACTCCAACACAGGTTGGAAATCACTGCAAACAACCGATTCAGATGGTTCAAAAAATTCATCCAAAAATTCAAAAGACTCATATTCGGGCTGTGAGTCATCATCATCCGAAAAAGTGAAACATTCATAATCCATATCGGTTGTGTCAACGGTGGTAGGCTTAAGGAGGGACGCACTAGTGGCGTCAAAACTGTTTTCATAAAACAAGAATCTTTCAAACTCGCAGTCCTCCAGCGTGATTTCATGAATAGAGCAAACTTCACGTGTACTAGTATTAGGCACGGGGGGCAGACTTCCTGACTTGTAAATATTGAACTCACTAGACGTCTTCCCGAAGGATAGAGTCATGGAGCCATTGCGAAAGTTTATTACGGCATTGGAAGTGGCCAAAAATGGTCGACCGAGACTCACCGGAATTTGGTTCCATGAGTTACCAACAGGCTGTGTATCCATAACAATAAAATCAATGGGGAATATGAACTCCCCAACTTTGATCAACACATCCTCTAGCTCACCCCTTGGATGAGTGATTGATCGATCAGCCATTTGGAGAGTACAATGAGTGGGTTTCAACTCTCCAACCCTTAATTATTCGTATACGGAATAAGGTAGCAAATAGACACTAGCACCAAGATCTAAAGTGCTCTATTGATGTTCTTGTCCCCAATTGTTATCGAAATAGTAGGACAACCGGGGTCCTTTTGCTTTGGGGGTAAAGAATTGACAAGAGCATCACTAACAGCACTAGCGACGAAAACTTTCTTTGGTACTTGTTACTTTCTCTTTTTGGTGCATAAGTCCTTTAAGATTTTTGCATATGAAGGAACTTGTTGGATTGCATCCAAAAGAGGGATATTTATGCTCACCTGTTTGAACAGCTCAACAATCTTCTCCATTTGTGGAGTTGGTTTATTGGATCTCAACCGGTTTGGAAAAGGAGAATTTTGAAATGTTGTTGAGTCCAATTTTTGCGGATCAGATTGTTGAGTTGGAACGGAACCCTGTGTAGATGTGTTCGTGTTGTGAGAAGTGGGTCTGTTCGAGATAGAAGGAGTAGAGCCTTGTGAATGATGGAGAATAGGCCCTAACGAAGAAGAAGGTGAAGAAGAACCACCGGCAGGGGTGTCATCGGGAATACCCACATGGTTTTGCAACATTTTCTTCAATCTCAATGTAGTCACAGTGTTTACATTATGATTTTGCTGTTGATGTGCAGCATGTGCGTGACAGGGATTGGGCAGTGGTTGAGATGGGAACTTTCCTTTCTCTCGCTCGCTCAATGCTGCATTGAGTTGTGCAATTTGTGCCTCAATAGATTTTATGCTTTGATCGTGTGAGGCACTGTTTTGCACCAAAGATTGAATAGAAATCTCTAGTCTTGCTGTAGACTGTGTAGATTGCTTTAGGAGCGCATCTAGACTTCTTTCGAGCTAGCTAATCTTGTCATTATTAGGTTGAACATAATTGTTTGGCTGGTAAGCGGTGTTAGGCACAAAATTGTTCACCTGATTAGGGTAAGGTTGCTGTTGAAAAGGTTGCTGTTGAAATTGAGTTTGTAGGGGTGCTTGTTGATTGTTGTGGAGAAAGCCCTTGATAATTGTTATTTCCTTGGAATTGTTGATTTTGGTTCCACGCGAAATTTGGATGACTTCTCCATCCCGGATTGTATGTCGAAGAGTATGGATCGTTTCTCTGTCGTTGCTGAAAGGCAGCATTGACTTAATCCTGTCCTTAAGTAGATGCATTGTAAGGAAACTCTTCGGTTAAGTGTGATGGAGCTGAACAACAAGCGCACACAGTTCGTGGAGGCATAACGGGGGCAGGAGAAGACGACGAGATTTTGGTCTCAGTAGCTTCTAGCTTTTTAGCAAGAGCGGACATCTCGGCCTTCATAGCAATTGACATCTCTACTTGATGTATGCCTGCCCTAGATTGACCACTAGAAGAAGATGATGTGGTCTTGGAGCTCTCCCACTGAATTGTTTGCTCACTAAGATCCTCAAGAAACTGCCACGCTTCATCACTAGACTTGGAGAGAAATTGACCTTGACATATGGTTTCTAGCAACTGCTTCGCTGCCGAGTTCAATCCCTCGTATAATGTTTGGCAAAGTTGCCAACTTTCAATCCCATGATGAGGGCATTGAACGAGTAGGTCTTTAAATCTCTCGAAGCACTTCTAAAATGGTTCGGAAGGAAGTTGTGAAAATTGTATTATTTCATTACGGATTCTAGCAGTTTTGTGATGAGGATAGAACTTTTTAATAAAAGCTTTCACAAACTCGTCCTAATTTCTAATTGAATGTGATGCGGTGCTGTATAGCCACTTCTCGGCTAGGTCACATAAGGTAAAAGGAATGACCCTTAGCCTTATAGCGTCATCACTTAATTAGGTCATTTTCATCATAGCGCACACATTTTGGAATTTATTGATAAAGATATAAGCATCTTCAGATTCCAAACCATGAAATTTTGGCAGCATATTGATTAAATGTGGTTTTATTTCAAAATTGTCCCCATTTGCCGGTGGGGGTGAAAGACAGGTAGCTAAAGAAGTGCGGACGGGGTAAAAGAGATCCTGTAGCGCAACTCGTGCGGGCGCTTCAACAAGCGGTTGATTCGGGTTATTCGCACCTAACGGAGGTGGAATCATTCCCGTCGGTAAGGTATTATTGGGGTTAAATCCTGACATGCCTTTGGAATAAGAATTTGAAGGTGTAGGTAAGAAAGTGGACGGAGTGTCGACTTCGGTGTCGAAAGGTTCGTCGGTCGGTACCAACGAAACACGGACTAATCGGGCGTTAGTATCCCTAGTCCAAAGTGACAAACACTAAAGGGGTAGTGTAGTCAGAAAAAAAAAGAAAGACAGAATGTTGAGGTAAGATAATGTTAATGAAGGAAAGTGGTAGAAGTGAGTTGCAAGTTTTCTTAGCGACAAGTTGCATGTTTTGAAAAGATTTTTCTTTTGTTTTTTTATGAGAATGTTTGCAAAGAGGTTTTTGAAAAGGGACTTATGACACAAATGTATCAACCACACATGCACAATCAGGCCTAGAGAATTGAAAATAAATCATGATTCTAGAATTAAAATGTAAACAAGTTTAAAGAATCTTCACCTTTATTATATCAACAAGAAGTTACAACTCTCAAGAATTACAAGAGGAAGGAACATTGCTCGTCGATTCTTGCATCGCTCGGCTTCTTGAGTCTTGGATCGCTTCGACCTCGTGCTCCGATGAAGTCCGGCTTTGCTTCTAAAGGGTTGTAGAAGACTTGCTTGGCTTGAATTCCATGAATCTTGAAGTGGGTATTTGTGGATTGGATTAGGGTTAGGGTTTGGAGGTGGTTGTTGTTGGGTAGAAGAAGAACTAGGGTTTCTAGCAACTAATGAAATGAGAGGATCAAGGAGTGAATTCTACCAACAATCAATGAATAAATTTTTTACAAGTGAGCCTAGGGTCCTATTTATAGATCTCCAAACCCTAGGTCTTTGATTTGAAATAGGACTTCCCTCTAAAAGTTTGTTGAAAGACTTCTAGAAGTAGTTAGTTAGGGGCTTAGCTTAGGGTTTAAGTTAGGGTTTAAGGAGAAGTTTCTAGAATGATAGGCTAGTTTAGTGTAGGAACCCAAGGTTTGCTAAACTGGAAGAAGCTTCTGGGGTCTTCTGGAAAATGTAGTATCTTTCTGAAGTGTGGAAGCTGGGGGAGGAATTATGGTGCAAAGCAGAGCAGGAGATGTGGCATGTTGACCGCGGAACCGCAGCAATAGCTGGCTTAGACCGCAGTTCCGCGGCCAAGTTGGCTAGTTAGGGCTTCATCTTCTCAGTGTTACTTTGTTCTGTATTTTTATGTATTTTCTGATATGTTGAATTCCTGAATTCCTTTTAGATCAATACCAGATTCCAAATCTTTGAGTTGGCGTATCTTTTTAGCAGTCTTCATTTGAGCAATCTTCTGATTTTCCTGCACGGACTTCGAAACATAAGTTGCGATATATCGAAATGATGCCATGCTATGAAATGCAGTCAATTTCCCTAGAAATGCCGGTTTTAAGCTCTAACACATGTAATCTGATATTTTGCGACAGTTTTGCTAATATGTGCTATATGAATGCCGAACACTTCTATATGAATGCAAATGATAAGGAAATTGCCGGTTAAAAGATGCAATATTTTCGACTAATCAAATTCCCCCAAACTTAATTTCGATCGTCTCGAGCGAACTTTTTATTAAAAAGAGAAGGAGAAAATAAAGAAAGAGAAAAACTAACTAGCACACTTTCGTAGGCATCACGATTGCACTGAGTATGTGCAACAAGCCTTTAAACCTCTAGGTGTCCCTAGTAGGAGGAGTGTTGTCTCCTGGGAGTTTTCAGCGGATTACACCCACAAAATCCAATAATAAAAGAAAGATCATAAATATTACATTTAAAGAAAAGAATCGTAGAAGAAAAGCCTTGAAAATTAGGGTTTCCAACTAAGCTAGCTTTTCGGTTGTCATGAGCCCTATCTTAATAGTCATGAAAAGATGTCAGAAATCACGTCCTCCCTCAATAAAACATCGTCTTATTCTTCATTCCTATCTTTCTTGCAAACATCGATCATATCACCCTGCATGTGTGTAATGGACATCCCTACACCCGGAGAATTCAATTCAAGCTATCATACTCTTGCCCATCAGCCTCAGTACTTTTTAATTAATGAATATTTAGATGAGATTGCTCACAAACTTTCATGCGACCGTTAATACTTCTTGAGGTACTAACCGACCGATTACTCATGTGCTTGCTTATTCGGTGTATTTTCCTCGTCTTTCACCACCTCAGGCATTGCAGTGATTCCCAGGCCAGTTGGCCTTAGGGCACTAGGTGAAGAGGCACCCTCGCTATACATTTTTATTGCCCTTGGTGATAACAAAACCAATGTCCATTTTTCTCACCATTTTATTTTTTTTATTCACTTTTTTTTTATTTCCTTCATACATCGGCTTTAAGACAAGAGCATTTCAAGGTATCCTCTACTATCCCAGGCTTCAAGACGTATGTAAGTGCGAATAGCAGAGTAGCAACGTTCAAAATGTTTGGCTTCCAGAATAGAAACTATTTTTCAAACTTAGTTTTATTTTCAGATTAGTGGCGTGCTTCATCTTACTAACTCTTGGGACAACGGCTCATAACTACTTATTAGTAGTTCGTATAAGAAAACTTCTAATTTTCTTAGTTTTCTTAAATTTTTCTAATCTCATGGATGTAATTATTCACTATCTAAACTTTTATTATCTTATTTATATACAAAAAAGTGTAAATATTAAAATATTTTTATTCTTGAGAATTTTTAAATTTTTATGGGTTTTGAGAATTTTTAAATTTTTATAGATGTTTAAAAGAAATGTTTTGTGCTTAAGCAAATGATATGCAAATGATGCAAAAATAAGCACAAACCTCCCCCAAACTTGTTTTCAACAGTGTCCTCACTGTTGCCAACCGCTATACCTACAAAAATTGTAAGCCTGGGGGGAATTATTAGTGGGGGAAAAATATGTAAGCGAAGAATTTCCCCCAAACTTATTCTTCTCACTCATCTTCATTCAAAAAAATGATGCAGTGATATACAGGATATGAAGGTGAGACGGAGGAATTTTAATCCAAATAAACTGGCTCTTGTAAGAACAAGAGCTCCTCCGTGGGGTCAGTGGAAAAATACGGTTTTAGTCTATGTCCATTTACTTTGAAAAATGTGCCGTTTTTAACATTTTCTATCTGTACTGCCCCGTGCGGGTATACAGACCGCACAACAAAAGGTCCCTTCCTCCGAGATCGAAGCTTACCCGCGTGAAGGTGTAATCGTGAATCATAAAGAAGGACTTGTTGATCAGGTGAAAATGTTTTCCTCAAAATGTTTTTATCGTGAAAAACTTTAGTCCCATTCTTTACAATTACACCGTTATCATAAGCTTCATCGCGGAGTTCGCTTAGCTCATTAAGTTGCAGCTTCCGAAAGTTGTAGGCTAGGTTGAGGTCAAAGTTGATTTTCTTAATAGCCCACAATGCTTTATGCTCTATCTCGACGGGTAAGTGACATGCCTTCCCAAACACTATCCTATATGGAGACATTCCTAGGTCGGTTTTATATGCAGTTCTGAATCCCCAAAGAGCATCCGTTTGTTTAGTCGACCGGTCTTTTCTATTCTTAGCAACAGTCTTCTCCAGGATTTGTTTGATCTGTCTATTTGAAATTTCAGCCTGCCCACTCGTTTGGGGATGATAGGGTGTAGAAAGTCAGTGGTTGATTCTGTATTTCCGCATCAGAGTCTCGAAAGATCTGTTGCAGAAATGTGTCCCATTATCGCTAATAATAGCGCGTGGGTGTCCAAATCGCGAAAAGATATTCTCTTTTAAGAACTTAATGACAATTTTCTTGTCATCAGTGCGATATGGAATGGCTTCAACCCACTTTGAGACGTAATCAACCGCCAGCAGTATATACAAATCCCTAAAGGAGTTGGGAAAGGGACCTATAAAGTCTATGCCCCAAACATCGAAGATTTCAACAACCAAGATGGGTTGTTGAGGCATTTCATTTCTCTGGGATATTCTACCCGTGTACTGACATTGTGTACAGGTTTTGCAATGCTCAAATACATCCTTGAATAAGGTCGGCCAATAAAATCCACATTGCAAAACCTTTTCCGCCGACTTTTTAGGACCGAAGTGACCCCCACAGGCCTGATCATGACAAAAAGAAAGAACACTCTTAAACTCTTCATTCGGGACACACCGGCGAATGATCTGATCAGAACAATATTTAAATAGATAGGGTTCATCCCAGTAAAAGTGTTTTACTTGGGATAGAAAACGATATTTGTCCTGTTTTGACCAATCGCTGGGTATCAGTCCCATGGCATGATAGTTCATAATATCCCTGAACCAAGGTTCAGCGGATACGTTCAAGAGTTGTTCATCAGGGAATGAATCATTGATCGGCAGGGTCACAGGGGAAGAAGTGATGCATGAAAGATGGTCAGCTACGACGTTTTCACATCCTTTCTTATCTTTGATAACAAGATCAAATTCTTATAACAGAAGGATCCAACGTATTAGCCGACCTTTTGCATCTTTCTTCGCCAAAAGATGTTTTAGGGCGGAATGGTCAGTGTACACAAATATGGATGAGCCAATCAAGTAAGGCCTGAATTTTTCCAATGCAAATACAACTGCTAAAAGCTCTTTTTCAGTAGTTGTATAATTGATTTGCACATCATTCAGGGTCTTACTCACGTAGTAGATCACGTGTGGCATCTTATCAATGTGCTGTCCTAAGACTGTACCTACTGCAAAGTCAGATGCATCGCACATCAGCTCAAATGGGTAGTCCCAATCTGGAGACGATAGAACGGAGGCTGTAGTGAGGGAGTGTTTGAGTGAGTCGAAAGCTGCCTCGCAATCCGAGTCGAATTGGAAGGTCGTATCCTTAGCCAGGAGTAGAGTTAAAAGTCTAGCAATTTTGCTAAAATCCTTTATGAATCTCCTATAAAAGTCCACATGGCCAAGAAAGGATCGAATGTCCTTGACGCTTTTGGGATGAGGTAGGTTTTGAATGACATCTATTTTAGCTCTGTCAACCTCAATGCTTTTCCGTGAAATAACATGTCCAAGCACAATTCCTTCTTGGACCATGAAGTGGCATTTTTCCCAGTTCAAGGTTAAGTTCTTCTCTTTGCAACGAGTACGAACAGCGTCAAGATTCGATAGGCAATCGGAAAAAGAGTCTCCGAAAATCGAGAAGTCTTCCATAAAAATCTCCAATAAATTCTCTACCATATCAGAGAATATCCCCATCATACACCGCTGAAAGGTAGCGGGAGTATTGCATAGCCCAAAGGGCATGCGTCTATAAGCAAATGTGCTAAAAGGACAAGTAAAAGTGGTTTTATCTTGATCCTTTTTGGCTATGGCGACCTGATTATAGCCTGAGTAACCATCCATAAAGCAATAATACTCACGTCCGGCTAAGCGCTCTAGCATCTGATCAATGAAGGGTAAGGGAAAGTGGTCTTTCCTCGTGGCGGCATTGAGTTTTCTATAATCAATACATACACGCCACCCAGTTTGGGCGCGTGTCTGAATCAACTCATTCGCCTCATTGGTAATAACAGTGATGCCAGATAGCTTAGGGACGACATGTATTGGACTCACCCATTGGCTATCGGAGATTGGGTATATAATACCATTATCTAAGCATTTGACGATCTCTTTCATCACCGCTTCCTTCATGAAGGGATTTAACCGTCTCTGTGGTTCTCGGGTTGGTCTGGCATCATCCATTACATTTATATGATGTTCGACAATCAAGGGACTAATCCCTTTGATGTCCGCCATGGTCCAACCAAACGCCTCTTTGTTAGATCTCAATACCGATAAAAGTGCATTCTCTTGCTCTAATACTAGAGAAGCGGAAATGATAACCGGTAAAGACTCATTCTCACCTAGATATGCATGTTTAAGGTGAGAAGGTAAAATTTTGAGATCTAAAGCTGGCGGAGAAATAATAGAAGGAGGGATCATCGAGTGATTCTTAAAGTCACACAGAAACTCATAGCCTGTGAAAGATACAGACTCGGGTGGTGAAACGTCAGGAGTGCAGGACTCAAGTGTAGGAAAAATGTCCTCACTAAGATCAGGTGTAAGATCAAGCAGAGATGTGGCAATGTCGTTGAGATCTGTAAAGCAAAGTTCCTCAGCTCCATAACTATCGGGAGCGATCTCGTGGACAGAGCACACATCAAGAATATGAGCAGAGGGTATTGATGGCTGACTTCCAACTCTATAGATGTTCAGTTCAATAGTCATATTTCCAAAGGATAAGTTCATTGAACCGTTTTTACAGTTAATAACAGCGTTGGAAGTGGTAAGGAAAGGACGACCCAGAATCACCGGAATTTAGCTCCAGGGGTTCGCTACAGGTTGTGTGTCGAGAACAATGAAGTCCACGGGAATACAAATTCCCCGACCTTAATCAACACATCTTCGAGCTCACCCCTAGGTTTGGTGATCGAACGGTCTGCCATTTGAAGAGTGCAGTGAGCAGGTTTTAACTCTCCAATCCCTAGTCGCTCATATACAAAATAAGGGAGTAGGTTAACACTTTCGCCATGGTCTAAAAGAGCACGATTTATGTTTTTACCCCCCAATAGAAATCGATATTGTAAAACATCCTAGGTCCTTTCGTTTCTTTGATAGCTGTGGGATAAAAACAGTGCTGATATTATTAGCCACGAAGACCTTCTTTGACACTTGGGTTTTCCTCTTCCTAGTGCACAAGTCCTTAAGAATTTTCGCATAAGCGGGGACTTGCTGAATCGTATCTAGGAGAGGGATGTTGATGTTAATCTGTTTGAACATTTCTATAATTTTCTCCATATGAGGACTCGTTTTGTTAGCCCTTAACCGATTCGGGTAAGGTGCTTTTGCAATAAGCGTCGGGTCCATCATAGGAGAAGGAAAAAGGGGTAGACGAGATCCCAAAAGAGGAGTGGGGATCGTCTTTGATGAACTAGAGCTAGAGGGAAATGGAGAATAGGCTCGTGAGACAGTGGTGTGGTAGAAGAACAAAGATCAGAAGGAGAAGTGGGTGTGTGAGGGAAGGTCTCAGCCGGGGTGTTGATATGATTTCCCATATTATCAACTTCTTCCCCAACATGGTTGTTCAGCACTCTTCCTGATCTCAACGTTGTGATGGCATTTACATTGTAATGCCCAGGGTTCGGTAGGGGTTGAGAAGAAAGTTTTCCTTTTTCTCACGCACTCATTTCGGCTTTAAGTCGTGCGATTTCAGCTTCCATCGATCTGATACTCTCAACTTGGGATGCTGAGTTTTTCTTTATCTCACTGACGGAAGATCTAACCTCAGCCGAAACCTCTATGAAATTTGATAAAAGTGATTTCATGGTTTGAGCGAATTGAAAGAACTCGTCAGAACAGGTCATAGGATTAGGCTGTGTAGGAGTGTTAACCTGCTTTTTAGAAATTTTGTGACTGGTAGGGATGCTGAGTGAATTGAAGGGGTTGCTGTGGTGGAGGAAGAGCCCTTTGAAATTGATTCGTGTTTGGAACCGTGTTTTGAGATTGGTTTTGGTTCCAAGCAAAATTCGGGTGATTCTTCCAACCCTGATTGTACGTGGAAGAATATGGATCGTTTCTAGGTCTTTGAAATGCGGCATTAGAATGCTCGTCATCTTGAAACGGTGAGTTTAATGGGCATTCTTCCGTTAAATGAGACAGATCAGAACAGCACCCACAGATAGTTTGGGGAGCGACATTGGGTTTAGGGAGGCTGCTGCAAATTTGTGTTTCATAGCCTCGAGCTTCTTTTGCATTGCTGCCATCTCAGCTCGTACACCTATGGACACATCTACTTGGTGTACGCCACCCTATTAAATGGTTGGGTTCCACTCTCCCACTGTAGTGATTTTTCAGTGAACTCTTCTAAAAATTTCCAAGCCTCCCCATCATCCTTAGTCATAAACGTGCCTTGACACATGTTTTCAAGGTTCTGTTTAGTGTTTAGGTTAATACCCTCATATAAGATTCGGCAAAGATCCCATCTCGGGATGCCGTGATGAGGACATTGAACCAAAAGGTCCTTGAAGCGTTCGAAGCACTTCGAGAACGGTTTATTCGGAAGCTGGGTAAACTGATTGAGTTCGCTACGGATTTGAGCTGTCTTTTGCATTGGGTAAAATTTCTTAAGGAATGCCGCGACGAATTCTTCCCAATTCGTAATGGAATGTGCGGTAGTGTTATATAGCCACTTCTTGGCTAAATCGCACAAAGTAAATGGAAGAAGTCATAGACGCATAGCATCCACTGAAAGTTGTGACGTACCCATCATTACGCATACGTTTTCAAATTTGGTGATGAAAACATACGCGTCTTCAAACTCGAGACCGTGGAATTTGGGTAGAAGATTGATATATTGGGGCTTAATCTCAAAATTATCTCTGTTGGCTGGTGGTGTGGATAAGCAGGTCGAAAGAGGACCTCGAATAGGGTAGCACCTCTCCTGGAGAGAGATGCGGGGTGAATTCTGCGCACCAACGGACGGCGGCAGATTAGTGGAAAAGAAATTCGATGGAGTCGGATCCATCGGTGTCGGTGTGGTAGTGGGTAAAGAAAAGGTAAATGTAGAAATATCTACTTCCGAGTTGATAGGAGGTATGCGGACTAAACGGGCACTAGAATCCCGTGTCCAGTCTATCTTGCACTAAAAAGGGTTAGTACAAGTGGCAGCATGATTCTATAATTAGGGGTAATGAATGAATGCGGTGTTTGCTTTGAAAAAGGGACGGATTTTGAAAAAAATAATGCGATACAACAAATGCAGCAACAAAAACCCTAGAATCTAGAGGTCACCTAGGTCCGGCTCTAGACCACTCCTAACTGCCAGAAGACAAGACGCAGGATAAATCCTTCACTGCCTCTTTATCCCCATGCGGCCAGGTAAGTGGGAAGGTACTCCACTACGTAAGTAGTGGGCCTAATTAATAACCACTAGCCTTCGACACACTTGCCTTAGACACCACAAGAAAACGCGGATAAGCAATGAATTACCCACGGCCTTCTTCTGTCCTAAGTGAACGCGACAGTCCTTAGAGTCATCTCTAGATATTTTTTTTAGTTAATGTGGGTCAATGCGGATGCAAGTTTTGCGATTTTTGGGGCCTAGGAAGGGTAATGAACTCCCCACCTAATTTGGATTTGGTCGTGCCCCTTAATATCCATATTAGTTATGCAAACAACCAAGAAACAAAAACACGCACAAATTTAATTTGCTATTTAGCGGCGCTGCAATTTTTGCAAAGAAGCCTGCATAAAATGTTAGTTGGAGCTAAAAAGATGAGAGAGGAGAATGTAAGAAAGTACCTGAAGAAAAATTTGCACAAAGAACCCTCAAGCTAGCCGCGGTTCCGCCGCATATGGGTACTTAAACCGCGGTTCCGCGGTTGGTTGATGCGATCACTTGACAAAAATTTTACAGAACACTCCTGATCACTTCCCTAGTCCTCTGGAATTCTCCAATAATTTTCCAATTTCACAGCAAGCTCTAGATCTCCTTGCAATAAACCACAACAAATCATTTAGGGTTTGTGCTAATTTTGATCTATAAAAAATGTAATGGAATAAATCTTTCAATTCAAACTTCAATACAAAACGAATTAGCGCGCGATCACCGGAAATGGCACCATTTGATTGATATGATTTTCTTGGATTGGATGTAAAAGTAATTATCGATTCAGATGATTCCCAATAACGGTTTCTTTTGATCGATAAAAGTTTCTTGTGTGTCGGTATTTAGAAAATAGTATATAGAAATCACAACCAAGAATATTTGACCGCAATCAATAACGGTGTCGGATGTAGTTCATTAGTGAATGCGGATCGTCCACAGGGATTGCGCGATTCGTTCGTATTTTGATTTGTTTGAATAGAAAAGTTAATAGAAAAGAAAAGAAAACATGATTCAAGATTTTATCAAATGTTTCAAGTGTCACTATTCTAATCAAGAATCAAGAAAATGATAAACATCGAGAATCGGGTTTCTTTGGAATTCCAATCACTTTAGGGTTTCAACATTTGAAGTAAAACTCGTAGGAATCGATTAGATTGTAGATGTGATGAAGATTAGAAATCAACTTTTCTTATCCATTAGCGAATTGATGCTAACACGATGTCGATTGATCTAGGTTTAAGGATCTTGCGAAGAATTAGGGTTCTTCGTCCTATCCTTTGTCCTTTCGATGAATCACATTCACTAGATAACTTCTTGAAAATACAATGATCGATCGTTAATTCTCTAGATCGTGCGAAAAGAATCAAGAACCCATTTCACATCGATCTAGATCATCGATCATTCTATTTTCAAGAATTTACAATCGCTATAGGACTTAAGAAAACGTTTACAGATTTATCAACATCACCATTCTACAATCATCTCGACTCCTTCACGAACAGAGTTTATTCACACAATATCACAAAGAATGCATTCAAGAATTGAAAAGAAATCATGATGCTAGAATTAAAATGTAAACAAGTTTAAAGAATCTTCACCTTTATTACATCAACAAGAACTTACAACTCTCAAGAATTACAAGAGGAAGGAACATCGCTCGTCGAATCTTGCATCGCTCGGCTTCTTGAGTCTTGGATCGCTTCGACCTCGTGCTCCGATGAAGTCCGGTTTTGCTTCTAAAGGGTTGTAGAAGACTTGCTTGGCTTGAACTCCATGAATCTTGAAGTGGGTATTTGTGGATTGGATTAGGGTTAGAGTTTGGAGGCGGTTGTTGTTGGGTAGAAGAAGAACTAGGGTTTCTAACAACTAATGAAAGGAGAGGATCAAGGAGTGAATTCTACCAACAATCAATGAATAAATTTTTTACAAGTGAGCCTAGGGTCCTATTTATAGATCTCCAAACCCTAGTTCTTTGATTTAAAATAGGACTTCCCTCCAAAAGTTTGTTGAAAGACTTCTAGAAGTAGTTAGTTAGGGGCTTAGCTTAGGGTTTAAGCTAAGGTTTAAGGAGAAGTTTCTAGAATGATAGGCTAGTTTAGTGTAGGAACCCAAGGTTTGCTGAACTGGCAGAAGCTTCTGGGGTCTTCTGGAAAATGTAGTATCTTTCTGAAGTGTTGAAGCTGAGGGAGGAATTATGGTGCAAAGCAGAGCAGGAGATGTGGCATGTTGACCGCGGAACCGCGACAATAGCTGGCTTAGGCCGCGTTTCCGCGTCCAAGTTGGCTAGTTAGGGCTTCATCTTCTCAGTGTTGCTTTGTTCTGTCTTTTTATGTATGTTTTGATATGTTGAATTCCTGAATTCCTTTTAGATCAATACCAGATTCTAAATCCTTGAGTTGGCGTATCTTTTTAGTAGTCTTAATTTGAGCAATCTTCTGATTTTCCTGCACGGATTTCGAAACACAAGTTGCGATATATCGAAATAATGCCATGCTATGAAATGCAGTCAATTTCCCTAGAAATGCCGGTTTTAAGGTCTAACACATGTAATCTGATATTTTGCGACAGTTTTGCTAATATGTGCTATATGAATGCCGAACACTTCTATATGAATGCAAATGATAAGGAAATTGCCGGTTAAAAGATGCAATATTTTCGACTAATCAACTATCCCTGATTGGTAGCTACCCTACCCCACAATGCCAGGGATCTAAGCCCTCACGAAGAGGCAGCCGAGCGGCTACCCTGCTCGGCTATCCCTGGATGGTAGCTACCCTACCACTCAATGCCAGGGTTCTAAGCTCTCACTAAGAGGCAGCCATGCAGCTTCACTGCTTGGTTCATCCTTGGCAGGATTCCCACAACTCCTCCATCACCAAGGATCGAAGCCCACACCAAAAGGCAGCCATGCAGCTACCCTACTCGGCTATCCCTGGCTGGTAGCTACCCTACTCCACAACGCCAGGGATCTAAGCCCTCACCAAGAGACAGCCCTGCAGCTACCCTGCTCGGCTATCCCTGGTTGTAGCTCCCCTACCCAACAACGCCAGGGATCAAAGCCCTCGCCAAGAGGCACCGAGCAGCAACCCTGCTCGGCCATCCTTAAGGACAAAAAAGCCCTCGCCAAGAGGCACCGGGCAGTAACCCTGCTTGGCCATCCCTAGTGGGCCACTTACGGCCCCTTCCGTGCTAAGGATGAAAAGCCCTCGAAAGAGGCAACCGGGCCCGCCCTTGCTCGGTTATCGGCTGGTAGCTCCCAACCCTAACAAACAAGGGATCAAAATACTCGCCAAGAGGCAACCGGGCCCGCCCTTGCTCGGTTATCCCTGGCTGGTACCTCCCTACCAAACCAGAGATCAAAGCCCTCGCCCAGAGGCACTGGGCAGTAACCCTGCTCGGCTAGTCCTTAAGGATCAAAAGCCCTCGCAAGAGGCAACCGGGCCCAACCTCGCTCGGTTATTCCTATCCGGTAGCTTCTTACCCCAACACACCATGGATCAAAGCCTTCACCAAGAGACACCGAGCAGCTACCCTGCTCGGCCCTATCCTTAGTAGGCCACTTACGGCCCCTCCCGTGCTAAGGATCAAAGCCCTCGCAAGAGGCAACCGGGCCCAACCTCCCTCGGTTATCCCGGGCTGTTAACTCACTACCCTAACACACCAGGGATCAAAGCCCTTGCCAAGAGGCAACCAAGCAGCTTCACTACTCGGTCCGTCCCTGGCAGAGCTTGTATGACCCTTACAACGCTAGGGATCGAAACCCTCGTTTGGAGGCACCGGGAAGCTACCCTGCTCGGTCCGTCCTTAGCGGACCTTGCACGGCCTACTCCGCACTAAGGAACATGACCTCACCAAGAGGCATCCGGGCTATTTAGGTCTACGCGATCTCCACCTCGACTTCAGGGCCATGGAGATACCGTCTTCACATCGGTCTTTGCACACTGGCCAAACGAACAGATTCAACTCGATGTGTGATCGCTAGACAAAGAACCGACATAAAACGAAGGCACTACTGCACAAATACGAGTGTTTACCGATAATGGAAAATACAAGCACAAACACTACTGCAAAAAGTTTTATTCACAAAACCACAAGTCATTACAGTGGTATTGAGGGCTTCCCATCCTTATCAAATTACCTGAAGGCTTACAAAAAGAGATGAGGAGAAGCCAAAAAATCCAAGGCACAAGCCCAGCCTAGGGCTCGCCTCCCTCATCACCATCGGCCGGAGGCATAACCACTGAAAGGGGGACCCGAGCATAAAGCTCACCATCGGCGAGCTCCGGAAACTTCTCCTTAGCGGCATCAAGAGCTTTGTTCCATGAAATGGCGGAGGCATCGCCAATGTCGACGTAAAACTGGTCCGAACCCTTGTAATCAGTCACTGCCTTTCTAGCTTGGATCTCGGCAACCTCTGCCGCCTGAAGCGCCACCTCGGCATCCCTCCTGCTGGCATCCCTCGCCCTCTTCATAGCTGCGAAGCGTGGCCAGCTCCACCAACATCGCCTCGATGAATTGGTGGGACTCACTCAAGCGGTGATAGGAATCCTGGCATTTTGAAACGGTGAGCCCCGTGCCGGCCGACCGAGCTACAAAGACGGCCATCCTCTCCCTCTCCAAACGCAACTCAAGACGCAGATCCTTGGCCTCTGAAGAAGACTCTTCTGCTGACCTCGCAGCATGAATAGCCCCCTCAGCCTCCATACGAGTAACGATGGCGCAGTGCCGAAGGACCTGGCGAAAAACGACAGAGAGACTTAGGGATGCCCCGAACCAAGGAGAGGGCGCTCGGAATGACACATGAGGGAATACATACCTGAACCGCCTCCTGAGCAATGGCCGCCATTGGAGCCTTCAGGGTCCCCCGCGGCATTTGGCCCCCGGCCTACTCCTCCATACCAGCAAAAAGGCTGGCAGCAACGGAAAGCCCCGACGGGACTGCAAAATGGACGTCCTCCTCCTGCACGGGTTTCCCCCTTGGGACCCCCGTCGGCGACACGCGAGAGACCGTCCTCTTCCTCTTAAGGGGAATCCCGTCTTCGTCCTCTCCTGCATCCCTCGTCTGGGGCTCGAGAACCCGTTGAAACCTTCAGCCACTACCAGAACAATCGTCAGGGGATCCTGAAGGGGCAAATGATCCTGCCTACGGAGGCATATCTGGTGCGGGTCTCGGGTTAGCCAGAGACACGGCCGCACCGCCAGCCCCCCTCGGAGACTGAGCGCCGAACGGACCAAAAGTCACGGATCGAACTATTGATCCGACCGAAAAGGGGAGAGCGTCGAGCCAACAAGACTCAAGAACGAGGAAGATATGAAGAGAGATGGGCCCAGAAGGGGACCCCACCTTTAATTATAGCCACCGACATCCTCATCCAACGACGACGGTCAGCTCCCGCCAAAAATAACTATTCGCATTCAACGGCCACGATCGCTCCACCTGCCACATGCACATTAGCCGGACCCTAATAAACGCCAGAAGCCTGAGGCCCGTCACATCAACCAGCCAACGCCCGACACGTGTAATGTCGCTTCAGCAAAAGTACGCACGACCCGGCGCACCCTTTTTAATGCAAAAGATCTCGCCCTAATTCGTTGGCATCATCCAGAAAATACAAAGGATTGCCCTGGGACACGCCCAACGATATCTTCAGAAATGAGCTTACCTCGGGTGACCCGGCAGACCACTCTTGACCCAACCAATCAGCTGGTCGGGCTAAGAGTAGGGGGCTAATGATGATGCTCAATATCAGTGATCTCCCAGATCATGACACGTGGCAGATGACGTGTCCTAGAGCATGAAGGGAAGGGCCTACAGTGGACGACCAGGCCGCTCCCATGCCCGTCCTACTATAGAGATGGCTCGCCTCCGAGCCCCGGCACAATCGGCCTCCTCGGCCCCATAGCTCATTTCCGGGCTACCGTAGAACCAAGATACCTTGGCTCTCCCGCTCGTCCGCGAGCTCTCCTGCCAAGGTCATCTTCCTCGGTCTCATTGACCAAACAACAGCACCGCTCATAGGCGCAACCGACATCCCGCGAATCTCGCCATGCGCGAGATAACTGCCGACCACATCCCACGTTCCACGCCATCACGATCCCCATTAACGAGCCTATCTCTCCATTAATGGGAGATCCCGCTCATCACGCAGACGTGATGTCGGGAGCGTAACGGCCGGCGTGATTCTTGCGCCAACCTCGCCCGCCGCCGCGGCTATATAAACCCTTCCTTCAGACAGTTTAAGTAAGCCATTTTTAGTCCACTAAGCCGTTACTCTGCTCTGATCTCCTCTGTAACTTGATCGTCGGAGGGTCCTCGGTGGTACAACCACCTCGGGACTTCCTTCCAGGTAGCTCGGCGATAACCAGCCTCAAACCCATTGAGATCCACACGCTTCAAGAGCCTGCCTCTAGATCCAATCTTAGCCATCCATCGCCGCCATCAGCAGATCAATGGAAGGCAACATCTTGGCGTGATCCCGCTCGCGTCAGTTCCAGAATCATAATAAAAATCACAAACTTTTCACTTTCTCTTCGTTTGAAGCAACTGTGCTGCTTAAAGAGAAAGACGCGTTCAAGTCTCAATTCTTTCATTCTTGATGAAAGAGAGCTTAATTATTAATATCATAGCTTTCTTAACCCAAAATATTTCATCGCTATACTTTCTCTCTCTAAACTCTTGCTTTTGGTTGAGGATTAGAAGAAGGGCAGAGTGCGTTGTCCATCTTTTAAGCGCTGAGGTGATGGCAAGGAGAAGGAAGAGGGCGTTGTCTATGGAGTCTGTCCGCCAAGCCCATTTCCGACAAGGGGAGGAAGGGAAGGCAGAGGAGAGCCAGATGGCGAAGCCGGAGTTGGCGGGAAAGCCGGAGAGCTCAGCGGTGATGAGTGCCTCAAGGGGGAGAGAGGGAGGGAGAAAGAGAGAGAGACCGGAAGAACAAGCTGTTTGGAATCGTACGGCCTATATTTTTTTGAAATTAGTAAGCACCGAAGAATTACCCCTTGCCCAGCCTCCGAAGGGATCAGAGATACGACAGTCGCAGGGCTACTCAAACAACAGCTTGAAGACTGTATATCGAGGAATACATCAGCCGACGTGATGGTACCATGGAATAAAACCTTAGTACCACAAACCTAACGGACCTCTGTTGTAAAGAATGGGGGTTATCCGTATATAACGTTAATACAAGCTTGTGTGTAAACCCAAGAGAGGTAACTAAAAACACTCTGAAATGAGTACATAAAATAGAAACTCCGAAACGAGTGAATAAACTAGAAACTCCGAAACGGGTGAATAAACTATAAACTCCAAAATGAGTATATAAACTATAAACTCCGAAATGAGTATATAAACTACTTTACGCCAAATTAAGACATCAAAGGATAGAGAGCAAACATGAAATAAATTATGTCTTTCATTCATAAATTAAAATGAATACAAGATAAAAAAAAAGGAGGGGGAGAAGGAAAGATATTTAGCGACAAAAATTTTAGGACGGCGGGCGATTCAATAGGCCGGATAGATCATCATTTTTTCGGCGGACTTCTGCCTCAAGCTCTAGCAACGACAAAAGTTGAGTCCCTGCCTGCGCCTATTGTGTTGGTATGAAGAAAATCAATTCTCAAGCTCTTTCTCGGTGGTTTTGTAGGTCTTGACCATTTCGCTTGTGAAAATGACAGCTTTGTTAAGAGCTACCACCTCAGTAATTGTCTCCTGAAAGACCCGCCAGATTTCATAGGCACGAGTAGTCTTGGTTGTGAGATAGGCTTGAAGTTCCCCCAAAGCGTCCAAAGCCAACTCTCTTTCTGAAAACTTGTGGTTGAGCATTTTCTCACAAGACTGAAGATTGGCCGCACACCGATCGATCCATCTACGCTAGCTGCCCTTTACAGATAGGATATCAGAAAGAAGGCGCACACACTCAACTCCGTGTAGGGAAGCCTCCACTTAACGGCAGTATTCAACCCAAGTACGCACCAGCACCTCGTCATGGTAAGTGGCAAGAACAGACAGAAAGCATTGGCTTCAACAGAAAATTCCTCAGCCATGACAGAAGTACTAGCGCGAAGATCTTCAATGAGGGTTGCCAGTGAATAAGTGCTCTGTTTTTCCACCCTTTCAGACACACGTCTGGCATAAAGGCCCGGCGGCATGCAAATACGGGACTCTAGCGGAGTCAAGGTTGGTAAAACTCTAAAGATACATATATGGTTAGTCACCTTTCCGAACAGAGAATACGTAGAAGAACACCAGGGTTAAAGCATCACTTACTCATGGCCACAGAAGGCGGATATGAGAAGCCCCGAGACCCATCAAGAACTTTAATTTCGTCATCAGCCTGTAAGACTGTGGTTTAAAATAAAAAAGGAGGGCTGTTCATATCAGATTTTTGCATTTTTATATCACCCATTCTTAATCACATTGCATCAAGTTACAGGTTCTCAGCTCGTTACAGTAAAATTCATGAAAAGTCGCTGCAAATGTGAGACTATGACCAACAATAGATGAATCCGTATGATACTGCCCACCAGTTCAAAGAACAAATGGAAAATCATTTAGACACTTTAATACACAAAGCAAAAGGGCAACACAAGATCCAAGACTTCAATATGGAGCTCAAGGCAAAAATCCTCATCATTCTGCACTGTTGGAAATCTGGAAGGAGATTGAAGAGATTATGAGAAACCAAGTGAAGAAAATAGAAGATAAAAGCAACATGAAAAAACCCTGAAGAAATGGGCCCATGAACCCACCAAATGGCCGCGGAACCGCGGCCAAACAGACACTTCTGCCGCGGTTCCGCGGCCGTGCAGTGCACGTGTCAGTGGCAGCGTCGGTGCTTTAACTCGACTCTCTTGGGGTAGTTTTGTAATTTTGTGTATGGATCAGAATGTAAACCTAGGGTTTTCTTATCTATAAATAAGAGAGCTCAAAGCCAAATTAAGTGTGGCTCTTTCAGGGTGCCTCTTTTGGGGCATGTCTCTCTTTATTTTTTTATTCCTTTTTTTATATTCTAGATCTAAATTTTAAATTCAATTATAATGCGTTCTTGAGAGGTCATCAATAAAGTAAGTCTTTTATTTTATTTCGCATTCTTCTTATCAGCACTTTTATTTTTTCTTTATTTATCTGTAATTTAGGCCAATCAATTAAAATAAAAATGAATTTTATTGGTATCTTCCTAATGAGTGAGTAATTCCTCACTTGTTAGGGGTAGGATAGGGAAGGTTTGAGAGAAGGAAATCTCTCTCACTTTTTCTTTGCCCAGATAATTTTAATACGGACTCTCTTTAAATCAACCATAATCCGCTCACTACGGCACCCTATCCTACATGATAGCGGTGATTCCCTAGTTAGACCGGTTGTGGTTGAATTAACCAGAGGTTAGGGCTATGAGCCAAGAACGGACGGACAAGGACCAAAAGGAAGAAACTAAGTTTCTTCTTAGTCGTGCTAATCCCCGTTGTAGCCGATTACCCTAACACCTTATTCACAACTAAGGCATTGAAAGAAGTGAGAAGATCCCTATTTCGAACCGACCTAATCCTAACCCTAGTTAGCATTTTTATCAACTTATTCTCACCCATAGCCCTTAAAACAAAACCTACCGAAGTCTGGACTTAACCCGTTATAACATAAATAAAATGATTCCTTCTCCTTGTGGATCGACTCGTATTTAACCGGCTAGCTACCAAGCTACACCGTCTTGATTGCGGTAATTAAAATTTAAGCACAGAAAACTCCTACCAATCAAATGGCGCCATTGCCGGGGAGACAATAGTCTTTTTCTTTGTGTAATTTCGGGTTAATAAAAAAACTTTTAAAAAAATTATAAAAATTGAAAAATTTTAAAACAAAAAAAAATTAGAACAACAACAACAACAACAACAACAACAATAACAACAACTGAGCCTCTTATCCCAAGCATATGGGGTAGGCTACATGAACCAACATGAGAATCACGCCGGGTCCAGCACATGAAACCTCTGCCTCCACTCACTCCTATCGAACAATATACTTTCATTGAGTCCTTTGGCAACCATATCGTTTCGTATCACCTCCATCCATGTTTTCTTCGGTCTCCCTTTCGCCTTTTTGCCATTGCCCATATCGAAAGTATCTATTCGTCAGACTGGTGCTTCCTTAGGTCTGTGTCGCACATGACCAAACCATCTTAGCCAGTTTTCCCGCATCTTCTCCTCCACAGGTGCGACACCAACTTTTGTACGAATATCCTCATTTCGCACCTTACCTTTCTAGTGTTACCGCACATCCAACGAAGCATGCGCATCTCCTCTACGTGCATCTTCTTTGTATGATACTTCTTAGGAGCCCAGCATTCCGTACCATATAATAAGGCAGGCCGAATAGCGCTCTGATAAAACTTCCCTTTCAATTTTAACGGAAAGTTACGATCACACAAAATCCCTGTTGCACTCCTCCATTTCAACCAACCAGCTTGGATCCTTTGATTAACATCACTATCGATCTCCCCATTCTTTTGGATGATGGAACCTAGATATCTAAACTGGTCGCTCGGTGATATCTCTTGCCCTTCCAATGTTATACCAATATGGTTTTGAGTTCTCCGATTACTAAGTTTGCAATGCATATATGCTGTCTTGGACCTGCTTAATCTGAATCCCTGAGATTCCAATGTTTGCCTCCATAATTCCAATTTGGCATTAACCCCTGCTTTCGTCTCATTTACTAGAACAATATTATCAGCGAATAGCATACACCAAGGTACCTCATCTTGGATAGTTCTAGTAAGCTCATCCATCACGATGGTAAACAGGAATGGACTTAATGCAGATCTTTAATGTAAACCAATAGTAATCGGAAAATCACTCGTTAAGCCGCCGCAAGTTCTGATATTTGCCACTACTCCATCGTATATATCCTTGATTATGTCAATATACTTGATGGGGACCCCCTTCTTCATCATTGTCCCCCATAATACCTCTCTAGGTACCTGTCGTACGCTTTTTCTAAATCAATAAATATCATATGCAAATCTCTTCTCTTCTTTCGAAAACGCTCGACAAGTTGACGAAGCAAATGAATAGCCTCTGTCGTTGATCGTCCAGGCATGAACCCAAACTGGTTTTTTATTATCTTAATATATTTCCTTAGCCTGTGTTCAATTACTCTCTCCTAAAGTTTCATGGTGCGGCACATAAGTTTTATTCCCGGTAGTTTGAGCAACTTTGAATGTCACCTTTGTTCTTGTAGATAGATACAAGGATACTTTTCCTCCATTCATTTGCCATCTTTTTTGTCTGCCAAATCTTATTAAGCATATATGTCAGCCATTTAACGCCTATTTCTCCTAAGCATCTCTAAATTTCGATAGGAATCCCGTCAGGGCCAACCGCTTTTCTTAAACTCATTATGTTCAAAACTTTTTTAACCTCAGGTAGTCTTATTTTACGCATTAAATCACGGTTTATATCTTGAGATTGAATGACAAGTCCACATTTTGTAAAGCTCACATTGAACAATTTGTCAAAAATAATCTCTCCATCTTTCCTTGATATCCTCATCTCGAACTAAAACCTTTTGATTTTCATTTTTGACACACTTCACCGCACATAAGTCTCTAGTCTTCCTTTCCCGCATACGAGCAATCCGGTATATATCATTTGCAGCCTTTTTAGTGTCTAATTTCTAGTACACCTCCTTGTAGACCTTAGATTTAGCTTCCCGGATAGCTTTCTTAACTTCCTTTTTAGCCATTTTGTACTTCTCAAATCTCTCCACATCACTACTTTTCTTCAAATCTTTATAAGAATCCCTTTTAATTTTACTAGCAGCCTTTACATCTTCATTCCATCATGATATGTCCTTAGAGGTAGAGCACCACCTCTCGACTCACCAAGTAGATCTCTAGCTACCTTCTTGATACAACTAGCCATTTTGTTTCATGTTTTGTCTGGATCATCTTCAGACTGCCAATCCGCTTCTTGGACTACACGATCTATAAAAGCCTTTTGGTTATCTTCTTTCAATCGCCACCATTTAAATTTAGGCTCTACCTTACATCTAATCTTCCTAGATTCTCTTCTAAATTGAAAATTTATAACTAAAAGTCTATGTTGAGTGGTTACACTCTCACCTAGCACTACCTTACAGTCGATATAACAACCTCTATCTATTCATCTCGGCAGAAAAAAGTCTATTTGACTAGCACTTGATCCGCTCCTAAAAGTGATAAGGTGGGACTCCCTTTTCCTAAACTAGGTGTTTGCTAAGATCAAGTCATAAGACAAGAGATCTGAACAAAAAATCATCTTGTTATTTTTTAAAGGTTTTTGTGCAAGTGTGCAAGCTTGGAGCAAACTCTGTTTCAGATTTGGAGAAAACTCAGTGAACAAATCCAGAAATAGGAGATCTGAACAGGTAGAGGAAAACCAACTCAGCACAGAGACAAAGTCAGAAGATCCAAACTCTCTGATCTGCCACCGAAACACGGCAGAAGCAAGGGTTTGACCGCAGAACCGCGGTCAACTGGTGACGTCAGCACCTAATTTTCTCTGTATGTATCTCTTTTCTCCTTTCCTCTCCTCTGAACTCCACTAGAATATTTTTCCTATAGCTTTCTCTGCACAGATTCTCTTTCTCCTATCCAATAAATTGTTTTTGTGCAGGATTCATTACGCTGCAAAGTAAAAAAAATTTGAAAGTGTTTTAGAATTTTTTGGTTGTTCCTGCTTTGCATAATTAATACGGAATTTAAGGGGCTATAACACCAACTCGGATTGGTTGGGGATTTCATCATCCTTCCTAAGACCCTAAAAATCACTAAAAGCATACGCATTACCCTTGAGCTTAATTAAAAAATATCTAGACTCAGCCAACTATGGACCGTCGTGCTCAATAGGACAGAGAAAGATTGTGGGCATTCAATCGTTTATTTAAACTTGACTTTGTGCTGCCTAGGCTAGACAAGTGGGAAAGGTAATTTTAAAAGGCCCGTTTCACGGTGATTCGTGAGTGGAACCCTCCTTTTTTCATTTGTGCTTACCTGGCCACAATTGGCAGTGAAGAGACGATTTGTGGGATATCTCACAACTTGTCACTTTGGAACAGTTATGAGCAGTCTAGTGGACTTTGAGGACCATAGTTTTAGGTATGATTGTGCATGTTTTAACTATGAATGTTTGAAATTGTTCCGTAAGTCCGTATACATTCTTGCAAAAACTCTTTCTAAAAAAGACACTTTCAAAAATTTCAAAGCTCCAAAAACAAACAATTTTTTTAAAAAAAATTAATTAAAAAAATCACATTCTTTTTCTTCTCCTTTCTCTCATCAGATCATATGTACCCCACCTTTCAAAACTCTTGCCGAACTTTGGTACCCACAACCAGACATTACTTTCTACGGTTCTTGTTTTGGTCGAATTTTGAACAACCCCTCCATGCCAAAAAGCTCTTTGAATGATCAAATAGACGCGTCAAGGACAAACAATTGGACTCAGCAATCCACTTCGTATCAACCGTTTCAAACATTCTCCCCTTCTCATATTGATACCCCTTTTGAGAGTCCAGCTGTAACGCCAAAACCTATGTCTAATGCTGAACATATTGAACAATCTCGTAACCGATCTTTCACTCCTTTCACCACTGCGAATTCTTTGGATCAACAATTTCATTCATCTTCTTATCCAAATGTTGATCCTACTCATGTCCAACCATTCAATTCCTACCAGTCCTACCCGACTTTCGCACATTCCCTACTTCTACAAAGCCATTTGGGAGTTTTCAGTATCCAAACAACTTTGAATCTTTTACTGAAACTCCTTCACAACCCATGTCTAGTCTGGAACAGGCGTTGGAAGACTTTAGGGTAGCGTCATGCAAACAGATGATGGATTTGAATACGTCCATGGCTGCCCTCATACAACCTAGTGACCCGGTAGCTAGTTTCCAATTAGCCCGACATTTCCCAATTTATGATGAGGAGGTAGGACAGGTTGAGAATTTGAGTGGAAAAAGTGAGTTGTACACCCCTCCAAGTCAAACCTACTGGTCCCCAATTGAATCCCACAACTCAGGTTTTGAATGTTTATCAAGTGTCCCAAATGATTCACCAATTGAAAATAGAACGATTAATGAGTTGTGCGACTTTGTAGTGTTTGATTTACCTGATTGTGAAGGGTCCCTTTCAAGTGAAACCATCACCAATCCTTTTGACCTCTACACCTCCATCTTAGAACCTGAATTGATTGATATCCATGCTTTTGACGAGGTGTCTGAGAAATTTAATTTTCACTTGATCAAGGATATTGACGCTGGGAATATTTTGGATGATGAAACCACATATTTGGATGAGTTTCTCTCTCCAATTCATCATCCCGAGTCATTAAATGTTTCTCCCGAACTTCATATGCGTCTTGATTTTGATGAGAATTGCATGGATAAGCTAAATTTTGAGGAAAGTATTGAGGAAATTATTAAGGATGAAGCAGTTTTACTTGAAGAGTCGGATTTTTCAATTCGTTCTATCCCTTTCGTTGACTGCGCACACCCTCCTAAATCTTTAACCGATACCCTTCCTCAATCACTTCCCTCTATCCTCGCTCTGACCTTGCAAGAAAATGTTACACTTTCATTTTCAGTGTCTGGTTTACCAAGTTCGACGTACCCATGTTTTCTCACGAATCTTGAGGGATTTGACCATATTTCTCTGTGGGTTGATAGATTAGCACAATCGCTTTTTACACATCGGTCGTTACAAATTGTGCTAATTTATACACTACATTCTCACCCTCAAGTTCGTATTCCACTTCTTTCTCCCACTTTCTTTGGTTCTTCTTCTAGTCTTCCTTTAATGATAGCGATTGTTAATGAATCACAATCTGATATTTTGAGTTCGATAATTCTAGAAAAACAACTTGATTTAGACTCTTTTGAGAATAAGGTAGATGAGCTTTACGAGTCTTTTACCTCCATAATTTTTGAAAAATCAAGCGTGTTGAATTCTGGCACGACACTTATTGACATTGAAACGTTCAATCGGACCATCGATGAACGTTTCGAAGATATTTTCGCCGACGAACTCGTATTCCTAAACGACATGGATTTTGTGATTAATCAACCTCCACCTGAAGAAGTCGAACCACCACCATTTCTTCTTATCCCATACGAGAATGTGACCATTCCTCCCATTCCTAATCATCCGCATTCTCGTTTCCGTTCACCATTATTGTTTCGTCTCTACAAATCGAGACGTAAACCTTTTCTTTTGCACCATTTATCTCTTCCACACTTCTTCCTGGCTCCATACAACATGTTCTTCTACAAACCGGTGCGTTTCACTGATAAATTCTTCGAATGGTTGGTGTTGACTTTTGGTCTTTGCAAAGCTTGGCATTGACCCGTAACTTTGATCCCCCTTTTTAAAATCTTAACATTGTTTAACTTCAGTTTGGGAGGGTATAATTTGGCTCTTGAAAATAATTTTTTAATTCAAAGTGGTGAGCTAAAAATAAGTTTGGGGGAGATTTTCACAATCATATTTCATTTCCCCGTTAATAAATTTTTCCTCCCAAGTTTACAGGTTTATGAGATTTAACAAAAATGGCAACGGTCGAAACGCTGTTTTACTTAAGTTTGGGAGGGGCCTTTTTATGTATATATATTTCATTTTCTTTTTCTGTTAAAAAAAAATAAGGGAGTACCGGCAATTTTGACCCTCTTGGTGTAGCCTAACAGTGAGGACACTGTCAAGTTTATGTTTGGGGGTGTGCTCGGTAAGCTTTCTTCCTTCGAATTCATATGTATATTTTTGCATTTGCATACTTATTTTAAAACCCATAAAAATCAAAAATTAAAAACTAAAAATTGAAAAGTTCAATTTTGGCCATATTTGACTTAATTTCAACATGATGGTTGACTCGTTAGGATAAACTAGATCCTAGACTTAGTAAATTAAAAACCCTAAAAATAACATTCCTTAAAGGTTTAACTGTAGAAAATATACGTCCTTGTAGTTTATTTAGAAATAGGTAAATTTTGAGTTCAGTTCTTGGGCTAAATTGAAATAAGGGAAGAGTATTGAAAGCTATAATTGAAGTATAAGTCTGAAAAATAATTCTGAACCTTAAATCCAAATTCTGAAAATATATATACCCTACTTTACGCACTCACACACATCTTGAAACTTGGGATAGTAAAAGATACCTTAAAATGCTCTTGTCTAAAATCCTTAGTATGAAGGAAAATAAAATAAAAGTATAAGGGTTGAATAAAGAGAAAAAAATGAACACTGGTTTTCTAATTGATTAAGGCGGGATAAATAAAAAATATAGCGATGGTGCTTTATTACCTAGTGCCTTAGACCAACTGGTTTGGGAGTCACTGCTAAGCCTTAGGTGTTGCAAGACGAGAAATTACGCCTAAATGCACAAGCACATTTTGAAATCGGTCGTTTAGTACCTCAAGAAGTATTAACGGTCGCATGAAGGATGTGTGAGCAATTTCATCTAAAATTCACCGACTAAAAGTATTTTGGAAAATGGACAATAGTATGATAGCTTGAATTGAATTTCAAAGTGTAGGGTGATAATTACGTACACGTAGGGGTATATAATTGGATTTTGGAGGAGAGATAGGAATAAAAGATAGGGCTTATATCTTCAGTAGAGATGATAAAAATTCCTGAGTTAGGATTGCACATTAGAAGGAAAACTTAGGAGATACCGAAAGCTTTATAAATTTGCAAAACGTATATGTTCTTAAGTTAAATGAAAAAGATGTGTGAAAAATAGGGGTTGATAATTTCTAAATTAAAGATAACAGAATTTCTTGCTAGAGTACTGAATTGAAGAATTAGAGTCAATGGCTAAATTGATCGGATTTTGTGGGTAGTATCCGCTGAAAACTCTCAGGAGACAACACTCCTCCTACTAGGGACACATAGAGATTTAACGGCTTATTGAACGAGCTCAATGCTATGGCGTTCCCTGCGAAAGTGAGGTTAGGAATTTTTGAGAATAAAAATTGGCTTTGCTCTGGACGAGCAAAAGATAAGTTTGGGGGTATTTGTTCATATCAGATTTTTGCATTTTTATATCGCCCATTCTTTGTCGCATTGCATATAAGTAGGTACTTTTGATCCATGTCTGCTAAATAGTTGCAGTTTACAGGTTCTCAGCTCGTTACAGTGAAATTCATGAAAAGTCGCTGCAAATGTGAGACTATGACCAACAATAGATGAATCCGTATGATGCTGCCTACCAGTTCAAGGAACAAATGGAAAATCATTTAGACACTTTAATGCACAAAGCAAAATGGCAACACAAGATCTAAGACTTCAACATGGAGCTCAAGGCAAAAGTCCTCATCATTCTGCACTGTTGGAAATCTGGAAGGAGATTGAAGAGATTATGAGAAACCAAGTGAAGAAAACATAAGATAAAAGCAACATGAAGAAACCCTGAAGAAATGGGCCCATGAACCCAACAAATGACCGTGGAACCGCAGCCAAACAGGCACTTCTGCCGCGGTTCTGCGGCCGTGCAGTGCACGTGTCAATGGCAGTGTCGGTACTTTGACTCGGCTCTCTTGGGGTAGTTTTGTAATTTCGTGTATGGATCAGAATGTAAACCTAGGGTTTTCCTATCGATAAATAGGAGAGCTTAATGCCAAATTAAGTGTGCCTCTTTCAGGGTGTCTCTTTTGGGGCATGCCTCTCTTTATTTTTTTTATTCCTTTTCTTAATTCTAGATCTAAATTTTAAATTCAATTGTAATGCGTTCTTGAGAGGTCATCTGTAAAGTAAAACTTTTATTTTATCTCGCATTCATCTTATCTTCAATTTATTAGCTGCACTTTTATTCGTTCTTTATTTATCTGTAATTTAGGCCATCAATTAATATAAAAAAAATGAATTTTATTGTTATCTTCCTAATGAGTGAGTAATTCCTCACTTGTTAGGGGTAAGATAGGGAAGGTTTAAGAGAAGGAAATCTCTCTCACTCCTTTTTTTGCCCAAATAATTTTAATACGGACTCCGCTTTAAATCAACCATAATCCGCTCACTACGGCACCCTATCCTACATAATTCCTTAGTTAGACCGGTTGTGGTTGAATTAACTGGAGGTTAGGGCTAGGAGCAAAGAATGGACGGACAAGGACCAAAAGGAAGAAACTAAGTTTCTTCCCAGTCGTGCTAATCCCCGTTGTTGCCGATTACCCTAGCACATTTATTCACAACTAAGGCATTGAAAGAAGTGAGAAGATCCATATTTCGAACCGACCTAATCCTAACCCTAGCAAGCCTTTTTATCAATTTATTCTCATTCATAGATCTTAAAACAAAACCCTACCAAAGTTTGGACTTAACTCGTTGGAACATAAAGAAAAGGATTCCTTCTCCCTATGGATCGACCCGTACTCAACCGGCCAGCTACCAAGCGACACCGTCTTGATTGCGGTAATTAAAATTTAAGCACAGAAAATCTCTACCAATCAAGGGCACGTCAGCATCATTATGAAAATATGATACTTAAGGCAAAGTAATACCAACCTTAGCCGGAGGAAAGGACGATGCTCTAGGAGGTACCACATGCGGGGCCGCCATATTAAGTAGATGCAAGAAGCTTTCTTCCGGAGAACGATCTACAATTGAAGACGCCAACTCCCGCAATTCTGAGAGAAAGAAAGGGTCAAACATATGGAAGGGTCGTTAAAACAAATATATATACAAGATTACCTTTGATACATCGTCCATTCTGGACTGGAGAGATAGCAGCTCCAGTAATCTCCTTTACACCGTCAGGTGCGTCACTGAAAATATTTACAGAGTCTATGACCGGTCCGATGACCTCCGCAGAAGGAAGAAAGGCCGCCATCAAAGACTCTGAGGCACGATCTGGACTCGAAGCTGCGCCCGCCATAGAAGCCCCTACAAAGGAAAAATATGTAAAGATGAATACGATATGAAACTAATATAAATTATCTACTGAAAAGAACGTAAATGATACATACCAATACGTCAGGGAATCTGAAGTATGGCCTTTTCGAGCCGCTGCTCTTTTTTGTTTAATCGTGTTCTTCGGGCTTCAATCGAAGATTAATCCCTGCCCGCCTTCATAGCAACCTCGTCTTCAGAAGTGGCCGAGATTGACTGTTTGAGATCCCGTTCTTTTTCCAACGTCAGAGGAGCCACGTAACATATTCTGGACCAGATAAACATCACGGAATTCAAAAGGGGGTAAGCATTCCTTCTTGGGGCACACGTTTTTGGCTTCATCCTATGAACACTTCAAATCCTCGGCCAACTGAGCGGCCTCCTAGGAAGATGCACCAGGAAAGAAGAGACCGTCGTCCGTTTCTTGTGCAGATATAGGCTCATCAGAAGAGGCTCGGACTCGAGCAAGGCATCCAGTAAACCGGCGGCCTATTTCTTCCTCCTTTTAGGACCCGAGCTAGCACTAGTAGAAGGGTGCTACCTCCCCTTTAGCACCTTTGCACAGCACTGCCCAACCTCGCCTTTGGTATCCGTCTTTTGTGATACCACTGCTGATACTTTATCAGTAATCTCTTCCCCGGCTCTAGTTCGAACCGGCATACTAGCAGTATAGGGGACTGATTCTGCTCGGGCGGCTTTAGGAATAAGCACTGAATCACTGTCCCTCAAAGAAGGGCAAACAATCATGGCCGCAACGGGGCGCTGATGGCTTGAGCTGGAGTAAGGGCTTTACACTCGAAAAGCACCCTTCTCTCCTCTATGATGATGGGACTAACCCGGTGGTGATACCAGCCCTTGGAGGGTCCCATGGGCCTTGGAAGATAGTCGGGCTCGGGAATCATGAAGTGGGAACCAGAATTTAACCGCATGAAATGATGGATAACGTTGCGGGCGGCATCCGGCAAGAGAGTAAGCTCAACTTAAAAGGCTTCGAGAGGGACACCCTGGTTGAAACTTAGCTGCTGGGTGAAAAGATGTGGATTATACCGCATGAAGGGAGCAGTTTTATTTAGGCGAAACATTAAGTACTGTTTACAGCCGAACGCCGGGAAAGAAGAACGTCTTTCCTGGATTTAGGGGCAGATGCTATTTGGGTTTATCCGTCCACCTCTCCAAAGATGCCAAGTTGATTTATAGCACCGTTGATTCGTCTGTCAAAAACTATTTATAAACCGCAATCAAGAACGGCGTCGCATGAAGCTAGCCGGTGAGTACGGGTCGGTCCATAGGGATGTTGTGAATCTCCTAGTCGCGCTAACGAGTTAATTCGGAAGGGTGTTCGGATTGGTTATTAAATCTAAAAACCAAAATCTATCTATCTATGATTATCTAGATCTATTCTTGCTAGGGTTAGGTTTAGGGATGATTTGAAAATGTAATTAAATCTCACCGCTTTCTATATGCGAATGAAGATCTATGAGGAGTTATGGTAATTATCAATAAAGGGGATTAGATCCATTCGGGAAGGTGTTCCTTTCTCTAGGTTCTTGTCCTTCCTTTAGAGATCCTTACCCTAACCTCCATGGAAAACACGCGCAATCGAGCCTTTACACTACGGTGTCATCGTTACCTCTAGGGGTAGGATGCCGTAGGGCGCGGTATGTGCGTGTATGCATGGAGTCCTATTGTAAATATTTGGTGGGTAAAAAAGGGATGAGAGATCTCATCTCTCAAAATCCTTCCCCAAAACTAAACCCTAAACAAGTTCCTAGGGCATAAAATTAAATCTACCTAGGGCAAAGAATTGAAATTATCTAGGGCGAGAAAATTAAATCTACTTACAGATGCATCCCTCCAATCATCCATGTAGGGTTGTCAGATCTGAATTTCTTAATGGAAAAGAAACACCGATGCTCTCCAAAAGAGTTCTGGAATTTATTATTAAAAGGAGGCATAAGAATTTACAATTATTAGAGTTCTATTTATAGGAAATAGAAACCCTAGGTTACATCTTGAATCGCATGTCTGAAATTACAAAAATAGCCATAGGTTGACTAGTCAACGCCGCCACAAGAATTAGGTAAATTTTTCCACTCCTGATTGCTCTTGATGGCCGCGGAACCGCGGCCTTGGTAGGGGTTGGGCCGCGGTTCCACGGCCTAATAGTGGACTTGGCTTGTCAAATTTCTTAGGCTGCTTTTAGGTTTTATTTTCTTGCTGTTTCTACATGTCCTTTTCCATTTGGGCTTCTAGGTTGGTTCCAGATCTCCAGTGAACATTGTAGTGGACTTCTACCCATTCGCTTTGAGTCGATATCTTGAATCTTGCTTTGTGAATTGTTCCTTATATAGGTTTGATCAAGATTCTCTGTTTGTCGGTCAAAATCCACTTTTGCATCGTCTTTTCATCGTTTTCACTGCTTCCTGTCCAAGAACCTGTAACCTGTGACATGTAGCAGACATGCGTCAAAAGTACTTGTTTATTTTTAAAAAGAATAAGAATGGGGAATATAATAATGCAATATTCTGGTATGAACAAATACCCCCAAACTTATCTTTTGCTCGTCCTCGAGCAAACTTGTTTTTTTATTCACTAAAATCCTAACCACACTTTCGCAGGGAAACGCGATTGCACTGAGCACGTGCAACAAGCCGTTAAACCTCTAGGTGTGCCTAGTAGGAGAAGTGTTGTCTCCTGAGGGTTTTCAGCGGATTACACCCACAAAATCCTATCAACTCGGCCCATTGACTTTTGTTCTCCAATTAGGTTTTCTAACAAGGAATTCTATTATCTTCTACTTGTAAATTATCCACCCACATTCTTCACACTTCCATATCATCTAACTTAAGATTATATATGTTCTATAGAATTACTTAGCTTTCGGCATTTCTTAAGTTTTCTTTCTAAAGTTCCATCTCCACTTTAGGAATTTCTATCAACCTTACTAAAGATACAAGTTCTATTCTTCATTCATTTCTCTCATCTAAACTCCAATTACATACCTCTACGTGTGTGTAAGTATCACCCCTACACTTGGAAATTCAAATCAAGCAATCGTACTCTCGTCTATTGTCCAAAGCACTTATTAATTAGTGAATTTTTGATTGAATTTCGCTTACACATCCTTCATACGACCGTTAATACTTCTTGAGGTACCAACGACAGATTACAAGATGCGTTAGCACATTAAAGCGTACTTCCTAGTTTTGCAACAACCAAGGCTTTAGCAGTGACTTCCAAACCAGTTGGTCTAAAGCACTAGGTGATGAAGCACCCTCGCTAAATATTTTTCTATTTTTAGAGCCATAAGTAATCACAAAAACCAGTGTCCATTTTTTTTTCTTTATTCACTTTTTTTCTTTTATTTTCATTGTACTAAGGACTTTAGACAAGAGCATTTCAAGCTCTCTTCTACTATTCCATGTTTCAAGGTGCGTGATAGTGCAAATTGTAGGGTATACATTTTCAGAATTTAGACTTAAGTTAGGAACTATTTTTCAAACTTATACTCTGATAAGAACATCAATACTCTTCCCTTGTCTCGACTTAGCCCAAGAAGTGAACCCAAAATTTGCCTATTTCTAAATAAACTACAAGGCATATACTTTCTACCGTTAAACTTTAAGGAATGTTATTTTTAGGGTTTTTAATTCACTAAGTCTAAGATCTAGTTGTTCCTAGCCAGTTAACCTATTTATCAAACTCAAGTCAATTAGCCAATATTGAATACAATAATTTTTATAAGTTTTGAAAATTTTCAATTTTTATGGGTTTTCAAATAAATATGCAAATACAAAAATATGTACAAATGAATGCGAAGGAAGAAGACGTACCGAGCATAGCCCCAAACTTGAACTTGACAGTGTCCTCACTGTCATACTAAACTAAGAGGGTCAAAATACCGGCACTCCTCTACTTATTTATTTACAATTTTTTTATTGTTTTTTATAGTTTTGAATTTTTTTATAAAAAGGAAAGCAAAAATATATATACATATATACAACAAGTTTCCCCCCAAACTTAAGCTTGGCCTTACATAAGCCAAAGGTTAGCACCAACCATTCAAAGATCTTATCGTGGTAGTGGTATAATTGGTGCAAGAATGGGGTGTGGAGGAAAGAAATGAGAAACATGCGAGACCGTGTGGAAAGAAGAATGGTAGAATATGGTCTCGGTGTGGGAGAAGAAGGGCGGAAAGGAGAAAGAAGGAGCGCGCGATCTTGAGGGTGTAGATCGAGTGAATAAATTAGCGCAATTTGTGATGACCGATGTGTTATAAGCGATTGCGCTAACCTATCAACTCGTCGTGAAATAGGGTCAAATCCCTCAAGATTCGCAAGAAAACATGGGTACACCAAACTTGGTATAGGAGATGAAAGCGTAACAGTCATTTGTTCGGTCGGAACAATGGGAAAGACGAAAGGGAGTGACTTAGGGATAGTATCTTTCTCACCGTAGTAAACTGTTTCAAACTTGAAAGATTCCATTAATGGTTCGAAACTACTATAATCAACCGAGTCTGATGGCTCATCTGAAAATGTAAAGGACTCAAACTCGGGCGGTGAGTCATCAATATCGTCCGAAAAAGTGAAACACTCGTAGGTGTTATCGTCTATGAGAATTGTGTCAGATTAAAAGGAAAAGGTTTCAAGCTCACAGTCTTCAAGCAGGGTCGGAACGATGGGAAGGAGGGAGGGTGATATAACAGTCAAAGGTTCAGGAGGATGAATTGGAAAATCAGACACATCAAATAAAAATGGTTCAACCTCAATATTATCCTCAAAACTCTCCTCAATACTATCCTCATAACTCTCCTCAATACTTATCTCATCCATGTCATTATCATCAACATCAAGGCGCATATAAAGTTCGGGAGAAACATCTAATGACTCGGGATGATGAGTTGAACATAAAATTTCTATCAAATCGACAGGTTCATCATCCGAAACATTCCCGGCGTCTATATCCTCAATCAAGTGAAAGTTAATTTCTTTAGACACCTCATCAAAAGTATGGATATTTATCGATTTAGGTTCTAAAGTGGAGGTGTAAAGATCGAAAGGATTAAGCGTGGTTTCACTTGAAAGGGGTTCTTCACAATTTGGCAAATCAAGCACTACAAAATTACACAACTCATTTTTATTTTCAACAGGTGGACTATTTAGGGCAATCGATGGAAAACAGGAGTTGTGAGCTTCAATTGGGTACAGGTAGGTTTGATTTGAAAATCCTCTCTCATTCTCACTCAGTCCAACCGCCTCCTTATACATTAAAAAATTTTGACCTAGCGGGAAACTAGCTACCGGTTCACTATCTTGCATAAGGGCGGCCATGGACGCTTCCACATTCCTAGTCATTTTATTTGTTGCAGCAATATAAGCTTCCAACGACTATTCCAACCTAGACTTAGGTGGTGATGGGGTTTCGGTAAAAGATTCGAAATTGTTTGGATATGTGAAACCCCCTAATGACTGTATAGAAACAGTGTCTAGTGAAGGTGGGAAGGTCGGGTATGACTGATAGGAAGTGGGTGGTTGGGCAGGGATAGGATCAACATATGGATAAAAAGGTGAATAGTCGTGTTGATCCCTAGAACTGGATGAGTGGAGAGGGGTGAAAGGTCGGCTGAGAGATTGAGAAATATGCTCAGCAATGGCCATCGACTTAGGAGTGACAGAAGGACTTGAAAAAGTGGTATCAACATATGGAGGTGGTAAAGGTTGACTTGGTTGACAAAAAGTGGGTTGAAAAGTCAAACTGTTTCTCCTAGACGCCTCTATTTGATCTTTCAAAGATTTTTTAGGTAAGGAAGGATCGTCTTTAAATTGACCGAACAAATTAACGTACGATGCAAAATTAGGTTCAGGATACCAAAGTTCGGCAAATGATTTATTATGTGGGGTACCCATGTTAGAAGAAAGGGTAAAAGAAAGAAGGTTTGTGGTGCAAGGATCTATTTGAGGCCAAAAATTTTGCAAGTTTCTAATAAAATTTGTCTTTTTTATTTTTATTCTTTTTCTCTTTATTTGGAAAAATTTTTGTTGCAAAAAGATTTTAAAGAAAAAAGATATGCAACAACAAAATATTACTTACAATCAATTATTATTTTAAGCATATCACAAGAATCTTTATTTGGAAAGATTTGTTGCAAAAACATATTCGAGAAAAGATATGCAACAACAAAATATTTCTTGCAATCATTTAGTTCAAGCGGGGCCCAAAAATCCTGCACAAGACTTCTTATATGGAAGAGAATATATTTTTAAAGCACACAAAATCTTGCACACATTATTCAGAAAATATATTAAAATTTCCAGAGGAGAAATAACAGAGAGCTTATAGTGCAAATTTCATCACCTGAAGACACCATAAGGCCGCGTTTCCGCGGTTTAAATACATTAATGCCGTGTTTTCGCGGCGGTCTCGTCAGCACGAACCCCCAAAAATTTTCTGACGTTCTGATTCTCTAAGATGGCCGCGGTTCCGCGGCCTAAGGTGGGTTTTGGCCGTGGAATCGTGGCGGTTTGGGGGAGTTGGGTCTCCAGAAAAATTCTTCTATTCTGTTGATCAAAATCTCTTCTGTTTCAATATTTTATTTCCTGTTTTGCTTTCTGGAAATTTCCAGATCCGAATTTGTATATCCTGCAAAAATTCAAACAACAAAGTATCCCTTCCAAAAATAACAAAATATATATATTTTTATATTTTTTGGATTTTTCAGATTTTTATAATTTTTTTTATTAAGATTAACCCGAAATTGCAAAAAGGAAATGACACGCCATCCCCGGCAACGGCGCCATTTGATTCGTCTGTCAAAAACTATTTCTAAACCGCAATCAAGAACGGCGTCGCATGAAGCTAGCCGGTGAGTACGGGTCGGTCCACAGGGAAGTTGTGAATCTCCTAGTCATGCTAACAAGCTAATTCCGAAGGGTGTCCGGATTGGTTATTAAATCTAAAAACCTAAATCTATCTATATATGATTATCTAGATCTATTCTTGCTAGGGTTAGGTTTAGGGATGGTTTGGAAATATAATTAAATCTCACCGCTTTCTATACCCGAATGAAGATCTATGAGGAGTTATGGTAATTATCAATAAAAGGGATTAGATCCATTCGGGAAGGTGTTCCTTCCTCTAGATTCTTGTCCTTCCTTTAGAGATTCTTACCCTAACCTCCATGGAAAACGCGCGCGACCGGGCCTTTACACTACGGTGTTATCATTACCTCTAGGGGTAGGATGCCGTAGGGCGCGGTATGTGCGTGTATGCATGGAGTGCTATTGTAAATATTTGGTGGGTAAGAAAGGGATGAGAGATCTCATCTCTCAAAATCCTTCCCCAAAGCTAAACCCTAAACAAGTTCCTAGGGCATGAAATTAAATCTACCCAGGGCAAAGAATTGAAATTATCTAGGGCGAGAAAATTAAATCTACTTACAGATGTATCCCTCCAATCATCCATGCAGGGTTGTCAGATCTGAAATTCTGAATGGAAAAGAAACACCGATGCTCTCCAAAAGAGTTCTGGAATTTATTATTAAAAGGAGGCATAAGAATTTACAATTATTAGAGTTCTATTTATAGGAAATAGAAACCTAGGTTACATCTTGAACCACATGTCTGAAATTATAAAAACCCTAGGTTGACTAGTCAACGCCGCCACAAGAATTAGGTAAATTTTTCCACTCCTGATTGCTCTTGATGGCCGCGGAACCGCGGCCTTGGTAGGGGTTGGGCCGCGGTTCCGCGGCCCAATAGTGGACTTGGCTTGTCAAATTTCTTGGGCTGCTTTTGGGCTTTATTTTCTTGCTGTTTCTACATGTCCTTTTCCATTTGGGCTTCTAGGTTGGTTCCAGATCTCCAGTGAACATTGTAGTGGACTTCTACCCGTTCGTTTTGAGTCGATATCTTGAATCTTGCTTTGTGAATTGTTCCTTATGTAGGCTTGATCAAGATTCTCTGTTTGTTGGTCAAAATCCACTTTTGCATCGTCTTTTCATCGTTTTCACTGCTTCCTGTCCAGGAATCTGTAACCTGTAACATATAGCAAACATGCGTCAAAAGTACCTGTTTATTTATAAAAAGAATAAGAATAGGGAATATAATAATGCAATATTCTGGTGTGAACAACCGTGTATCAGAGATCTGGACGGATACGGCCATTGTAGCAGACTTCGTCAGATTCCCCCTCATTTGCGAGGGTTTTTTTTGTGGGGACGCTCTTCCCTGCTGCCGCAAGCCCCTGCAGTTAATTACGTTACCACATCGTGGTAACTACAGTCTCCTGCTCCAGATGGTCACTTTATGTCGTGTGTGTTTATTTTATTTTTTGTTGCCCGTGGATTGTATACGGAGACTAATTTGTATTGTCGCCCATGGGGCGTGGATTGGTCCAAATTCGTATTTTCTTAGATTTGGGTTGTTGGCTACAGTGCCCTCAAGTCAATTATTGGATCGCAAGCACGTGATTGCAATGATTGAGGGATGACCTATACCAGTAGAACAGTCTTACTCGAGATGATAGTATGCTATCTGGTTTGACTTTATCATCGTGTACATGCTTCAGGTGACATTACATATCACTATTACATATTGATAGAGCCTATAGGATTCATGCTTGACTACCAGCAGTATGATGGAGATCATATACGTGAGAGTTGGGTGGCCTATAAACACATCCTTAAAGTGTCCCTAGTCATAGAAGTTTCGAGACTGGGTATCGATATTCCAGAGTAGACTAGTGTATATGTATCGAGACCCTGATGAGGGGATGTGGCCGGTCTCATAAGCCATGGGTGTCAGTTGGTTCACCTAAGATATATACAGGTGCTCATTGGGTTATGAGTACAACGGATAAACTCGTCAGGAACATGCTAGTTGGTATTATACCTATTGTCAAATAGCAGTTCCCTGGAGACATGTGTACAGGTTAATCTATTGACCTGAGATCGTCATTTGTCTTGTGTGAGTTCCCACTGTGCATTGATTACTACCCTACCACGGCTCAAAGGAATCGAGAAAACAGGTTTAAGTTGGGTACATTCCCGAGCCACATGGAGGCAGTGAGCGGATCTTCAGGGATTCGTCTCTCCCGGTATTAGGGGTTGATCTTAATTTGTGCACGGATGACCATCACCAGAAATCCTCGGCCGAGGTAGTCAAGAATTAGCGATCTAGGATCGGTAGTTTCTAAGTTCGTGATAGGTTTTATGCTGACACTAAATGTCATGTTATTAGGTGTCTGACTTTATCCACCCCTAGACTCGATATGCGATAATCATAGACGAACAGATCGGACTGTACGGATATTGTCACTGTTAGGCTCAGTAGGGTTTCAGGATGAGTTCGCTCGTCGGCCTCCCTTTCTCTCAATACCTGTGCAGCCGTTACATACAGCTAGTGCCACTGACGTGCTTGTGGTTAAACACACTGCCAGTGTATTGAAGAGTCTTTAGAGTCCCACACAGAGGGTTTCCCTAGTTCGGGCAAAACGTTGTAGATGCTGTACGGTTTTATGGCAGGGTTCGATCATATACGTGCACTCGTGCATGGATCATGATCGGACAGATCATACTAGTGGGCTTGGTTTAAGCCGGATCCTAGTATTAGATTGTTGGATTATTTTCGTCTCGTTGTATTTCTATTAAGTCAGAATACGGATGCAGGTATGTATATACAGATGATGGGTATTCTTGTAATCTATAACAAGATTACTTTTGAAGATACAATTTCCTTTTTCATTTAAACATTTAGCTTAATGTTTAAATATTGTTGTGATGGAAATTGTGAGCTTAAGTTTTGGCTTGTGGCATTTATTGTGGCATGGAGACTCACGGTGTGTTTCTTTGTGCAATGCTTGTTATTTTATTATTGTTGTGAGATATTTGTAGAGGCATGTGTTCATCACAGAAAACTGCATTTTATACCGCCCATTCTTATGCTCGTTTGTTTATAGATAGGTGCTTTTAATCCGTGTTTGCTACATATTTACAGGTTACAGGTTCCCAGTCTAAAATAATACAAGTCTGACAAAATCTCTACAGTTATGCCAATATCCAGAACATCTTTCACAGACAGATAAAAGCCGGGTTCCAGTCATCCGTATCCGTCTAGTGCTGCGTACCAGCTCCAGAGACAAGACATATGACAGTGATCATTCGTGTCTCGGACAAGCACAAAGCACGAGAGGGACAAGCACAAAGCACGATAGGGACAAGCACAAAGCATGAGAGGGTATGGTGCATTCAATGCATAAAGTGTTGATGTGATTCAAAAATTCAAATTTCCCTCCAAACTTTGAGTAAAGGTCTTGTTTTGCCTATAAAAGCAAACCATTGGGTAAGTGAGAGGGGAGTCCAATTTTGCCATACATTGTATCATTCTTTTGCTTAGCTTCCCCTTGAGATCCTTGCCTTCTCTTGATTTTTCAACCTCTTCATTAAGCTTGAAGGTTTAAGGGTTGGTTATTGATCTCAAGGGTTGTATCTTCATATGGAATCAATAAAATCATTCTCTTTTTTGTGCCTTCATTCATCATGAGTTCTTTGCCTCTTCTTGACCTTGCAACCTCTTCATTGAGCTTGCAAGTTTAAGATTTGGTTATTAAACCCATGTCTTGTTTTGGGTTCCATGGTTCTTAGTAATTTCTTACTTGCATTTTCATTCTTGTCTTTTATTACTTGCAATTTATTACCATGTCATTTAATTACTTTCTTGTAATCTTTACTTTACATTCTTCATTTGTTCTTTTGGTTTGTTTTGTGAATGGTTGTTAATATGGTGTTGTTAGGAAGAAATACGATATTGTAAGTTAACGTTTCGTTCCTCATTTCCTTTTCCCATTATTTTCCTTTGAACACCGCTCAAGCATTACGCAAGTGCTCCGTTAGGAACCCTACCCTACCAAGGTAACGGTGATTCCTAACCGCGACCGGTTGCGTTTGGTTTGGCCGGAAGCGAAAGCAAGAGACAAGAACGGAAGGACAAGGGTCAATAAGCCGGATTCCACGAATACCGTGCTTAAATTACCTAATCCACGTTGTTGCCGATTGCTCTAACTTCAATTGGTCAAGACTCGGCTCAAAGGTTTTGAATACGGATTTCCTTAGCTTACACTTTCGTATCTTTTCCTAACAACTTTACTTGTGCATATAACACATAGGGTAGATAAGAACAATTCCACCCACGCGCATTAACTCGTTACGACAAGAACATAAAACGCCCCGTCTCCCTGTGGATCGACCCATGCTCAACCGGATAGCTGCAAAGCGATACAGCCTTGATTGCGGTTAAAACTTTAATTCTTTCAATCAAATGGCGCCGTTGCCGGGGAAATGGTAACGTTTTTATTCTTGTTGTTTCGGGTTAATCTCTGTATATATTTTATCTATACAACTAACCCTATTTTCAAAATCAACTAAAAAGTTCAAAAAACCAAAACAAAAACAAAAACTAACCTTCCTAACTCATTTTGTTCTCTGGATTTTTACCTGCTAGAACTGTGGATCTCAACTAAGAAAACAAACAATACCTGTGTGATATTAGTATAACACTGTGAACCCAGAAGAAGATTGGAGCCCATTCTCCAAAGGAAATCCGGCGACACAACAAGAAAATCCAGCGTCGCCGGCCATACATCCTCTTTCTGCTTCCAATTTTTTCTGTGCTCCAGTGTTTTGTTTCTGTCCCATTTTTATTGTTTGTTTTTCATAATTTTTAGTGTGCATGTATTTGGGCATTTGTATAGCTTTTTCGCACTAATATCCGTTTTTCCGGATTTATTGATTTTTGTGGATTTGCAAACGGCGATTGTAGGGAGCAAAGTGTACATTCCAAGCTAAGGTGATTATGAAGTACAGTGCTAAAGATCCGGGTAGTTTGACCCGCGCAAGCGAACTTTTCAAGCTTACTGGATTTTATTCAACGGGGGCTTCCTAACCCAAAAACTTTACGGTACGTGCTTTACTAACACCTTCTTCTCAAATCTGACGCATCTAATATACTATTCTTTGCAGGATTCTTTGCAAGTTCGCTAGAAAACGCTAAATAATGACTAACCCGTATTTATTGCAGTGCCGTACTTAAACTAAAAAACGATTGTTTGATTCTTTATAGAATTTTTATTACATTGCGCATTGCATACATTAATACAGACTTAAGGGCAAGCGAACCCCACAATATACGGTAAAGGATTTCATCACCTTTTTCGTGGCCCATAAATCATGAACTTGAGCATAACGTTTACCCGCACAAATTTTAAAAGAAACCAGACTTTAAGCCTTAAGGACTTCACGCTCACTAGGAGAAGATAACTATGTTTAGAACACTGCTTAACGGTATATTGTTTACGGGGTGTCTAGGAAAGTGTTAACGGCGAAACCGCCAAAAGAGAAAGGGTTATTTAATTAAGGACCTTCGCGAAAGCGTCGGAAAACCTCCCCTTATCTCTGCACTTACCTGGCCTCGTGATCAGTTTATCTTGAGCCCGTTTTTCGACACAGTTTTACTTCAACAATCAAGTTCTGGAGCAGGTCTAGTCGACCTAGGTGAACCCTAGACCGATTAGGTGTGTGGTATTTTTGTGTCGTGATTGTTTTTTGGTCCAGATTCTTTTTTTTATATTTCATTCTTTTGTTAATAACTAACTCAAAAAAACTAAATTCTTTTTACCCTCCTTTTCTCTTATTCTTCTTCTCTCTTCATATCATTGGTACCCTACCTCGAAAAATTCTTGCCGAACTTTGGTACCCACAACCAGACATAACTTCCTACGGTTCTTGTTTTGATCGAATTTCGAACGACCCCTCCATGCCCAAAATTTCATTGAAAGATCGCATAAATGCATCTAGGACAAACACTTGCACTCCGCAATCCACTTTGTATCAACCGTTTCAACCTTCACCACCATCTTATGTTGATACCCCTTTTGCGAGTCCGGTTGTTATCCGAAACCCATGTCTATTGCTGAACATATTGAACAATCTCGTAGCCGATCTTTCACTCCTTTCACCACTTCAAATTCTTGAGATCAACAATTCCATTCACCTTCTTATCCAAATGTTGATCCTGCCCTTGTCCAGCCATTCAATTCCTACCAGTCCTACCCGACTTTTACACCTTCCCTAGACATTGCTTCTGAACAGCCTTTTGGCAGTTTCCAGTATCCAACAAACTTTCAATCTTTTACTGAAACCCCGTCACAATCCATGTCTAGTCTAGAACAGTCATTAGAAGACTTTAGGGTAGCGTCGTACCAACAGATGATGGATTTGAATGCGTCCATGGACACCCTCATACAACCTACGGACCCGGTAGCTAGTTTCCAGCTAGCTCTAAATTTTTCGATGTATGATGAGGCGGTAGGACAGGCTGAGAATTTGAGTGGAGAGAGTGAGCTGTACACCCTTTCAAATCAAACCTACTCATCCCAGATTGAATCACACAACTCCAGTTTTGAATGTCTATCATGTGTCCCAAATGAATTAACAATTGAAGATAGAACGTTTAATGAGTTGTGCGACTTTGTAGTGTTTGATTTACCCGATTGGGAAGGGTCCATTTCGAGTGAAACCACACCAAATCCTTTTGACCTCTACACCACCACTCTAGAACCTGAATTGATTGAAATCCATGCTTTTGATGAGGTATCTGAGAATATTGATTTTCACTTGATTGAGGATATTGACGCTGGGGAAATTTTGGATGATGAACCCGCAGATTTGGATGAGGTTTTTTCTCCAATTCATCATCCCGAGTCATTGAATGTTTTTCCGGAACTTCATAAGCGTCTTGATGTTGATGAAATTTGCATGGATGAAATAATTTTTGAGGAGACTTTTGAGGATAGATTTGAGGATGAACCAGTTTTACTTGATGAGTCGAATTTTCCAATTCATCCTATCCCTTTCATTGACTGTGTACACGCTCCTGAACCATTAACCGATAACTTTCCTCAAACACTTCCCTCCATTCTTTCTATCGTTCCGACCATGCAAGAAACTGTATCACTTTCTTTTCCAGTGTCTGGTTTACCAAGTTCGGCATACCCACGATTTCTCACGAATCTTGAGGGATTTGATCCCATTTCTCAACGGGTTAATAGATTAGCACAAACGCTTCTTACACATCGGTCATCACAAATTGTGCTAATTTATTCACTCCATTTTCACCCTTAAATTCGTACTCCGTTCCTTTTTCCCTTTCTCCATTTTTCTTCTCATATACCTAGACCGTATTCCGCTTCTATCCCATTACGGTCTCGCATATTCTCCATCTCTTTTCTCTGCGCCTTCTTTCACCAACCTGCACATAATAGCGATAAGATTTTTGGCTGGTTGGTGCTCATTTTTGGCATGTGTAAGGCCTTGTATAGATTGATACTGTTCTCTTTCCCCCTTAATCCTGAACTTCAACGCTTAACAGTGGAAACACTATTTTACTTAAGTTTGGGGGGACATTTTTTTTTGTATATATTTTGGTCTTCTTTTTGTTCTGTATATAATTTTCTTTTAGGGAGCGCCGACAATTTTGACCCTCTTGGTGTAGTCTGACAGTGAGGGCACTGTCAAGTTTAAGTTTGAGGGAGTGCTCGGTAAGTTTTCTTCCTTCGCATTCATTTGTATATTCTGCATTTGCATACCTTATTAAAAACACACAAAAATCGAAAATTTTTCCAAAAATATAAAAACTTTGTCATCAAGTTAGCTAATAGGGTAATTTATATTTTTATTCTGAAAGTTTAGTTGATACGTTAGAAATAACTAATTCCTAGACTTAGGAATTGAAAACCCTAAAAATAACCCTCAATCTGCTTAACCTTGGTAAGTATACGTCCTTACAGTTTTTTTGAGAAATAGGTGATCTTGAGTTCAGTTCATGAGTTAAGTCAAGATGAGGGGAAAGTATTGAAGCTTCACTGAAGGATAAGTCTGAAAAATAGTTTCTATTCTTGAGTTCAAATTCAGAAAGTATATACCCTGAAAACTGCACTTACACGCACCTTGAAACTTGGATAGTAGAGGATACCTAGAAATACTCTTGCCTGAAAGCCTAGTATGAAAGAAAAAATGGTATTTAAAACTAAACACCAAAAGAGCATATTGAAAAATATATCCGGTCTTGAAAAAGAAAAAGAAAAAGAAAAAGAAAAAGAAAAAGAAAAAGAAATAAATTCAAGACCCGGAAACTGCTAATTACGCTTTAAGCTCACACATTCAGTAATCGGCCATTAGTACCTCAAGAAGCATTAATAGTCGCATGAAGTTGTGTAAGCAACACCATCCATCATTTAATGAAAAGAAGTAGTATTAGGTATTAGGGCAAGGGTATTATAGCTTGAATTGAATTCTTGAGTGTAGGGGTGCAAATACACACACGTAGGAGTATACAATCGATGTTTGGAGAAAAGATAGAAATGAAGAATAAGACTTATGTTTTATATAAAGTTGATAAAAATCCCTGATTTAAGACCGCACTTTAGAAGGAAAACTCAGGAGATACCAACATCTTTCTAAACTTTTTTGGAACGTATAGGATCTAGGGTTAAATAGTTAAGAGGTGTGGAAAATAAGGGTTGGATATTTCTTAACTTAGGATGATAGAATTTTTAACCTAGATACTAAACTATAGGAGTAGAATCGATGTTAACTTATGAAACAAGCTTGACAGGATTTTATGGGTGTAATCAGCTGAAAACCCTCAGCAGACAACACTCCTCCTATTAGGGACACCTAGAGGTTTAACGGCTCGTTGCACACGCTCAGTGCAATCGCGTTCCCTGCGAAAGTGTGGCAAGGATTCTCTTTTATGAATAAATGGTTTTGCTCGGGACGAGCAAAACATAAGTTTGGGGGTATTTGTTCATCACAGAAAACTGTATTTTATACCGCCCATTCTTATGCTCGTTTGTTTAAAGATATGTACTTTTAATCTGTGTTTGCTACATATTTACAGGTTACAGGTTCCTAGTCTAAAATAATACAAGTCTGACAAAATCTCTACAGTTATGCCAATATCCAGAACATCTTTCACAGACAGATAAAAGCCGGGTTCCAGTCATTCGTATCCGTCCAGTGCTGCGTACCAGCTCCAGAGACAAGACATATGACAGTGGTTATTCGTGTCTCGGACAAGCACAAAGCACGAGAGGGACAAGCACAAAGCACGATAGGGACAAGCACAAAGCATGAGAGGATATGGTGCATTCAATGCATAAAGTGTTGATGTGCTTCAAAAATTCAAAAAATCAAATTTCCCTCCAAACTTTGAGTAAAGGTCTTGTTTTGCCTATAAAAGCAAACCATTGGGTAAGTGAGAGGGGAGTCTAATTTTGCCATACATTGTATCATTCTTTTGCTTAGCTTCCCCTTGAGATCCTTTCCTTCTCTTGATTTTTCAATCTCTTCATTGAGCTTGAAGGTTTAAGGGTTGGTTATTGATCTCAAGGGTTGTATCTTCATATGGAATCAATAAAGTTATTCTCTTTTTTGTGCCTTCATTCATCATGAGTTCTTTGCCTCTTCATGATCTTGCAACCTCTTCATTGAGCTTGCAAGTTTAAGATTTGGTTATTGAACCCATGTCTTGTTTTGGGTTCCATGGTTCTTAGTAATTTCTTACTTGCATTTTCATTCTTGTCTTTTATTACTTGCAATTTATTACCATGTCATTTAATTACTTTCTTGTAATCTTTACTTTTCTTTCTTCTTTTGTTCTTTTGGTTTGTTTTGTGAATGGTTGTTAATATGGTGTTGTTTGGAAGAAATACGATATTGTAAGTTAACGTTTCGTTCCTCATTTCCTTTTCCCATTATTTTCCTTTGAATACCGCCCAAACATTACGCAAGCGCTCCGTTAGGCACCCTACCCTACCAAGGTAACGGTGATTCCTAACCGCGACCGGTTGCGTTGGGTTTGGCCGAAGGCGAAAGCAAGAGACAAGAACGGAAGGACAAGGGTCAATAAGCCGGATTCCATGAATACCGTGCTTAAATTACCTAATCCACGTTGTTGCCGATTGCTCTAGCTTCAATTGGTCAAGACTCGGCTCAAAAGGTTTTGAATACGGATTTCCTTAGCTTACACTTTCGTATCTTTTCCTAACAACTTTACTTGTGCATATAACACATAGGGTAGATAAGAACAATTCTACCCACGCGCATTAACTCGTTACGACAAGAACATAAAACGCTCCGTCTCCCTGTAGATCGACCCATGCTCAACCGGCTAGCTGCAAAGCGACACCGTCTTGATTGCGGTTAAAACTTTAATTCTTTCAATCAGCATGAGAGATGATATTTCTTAAGTTGCAATACACAAATACCTCATAATTGATCACACAAGAAAATGAGGGCAGCCACTTCATTTTCTTTCATAAGTAGCATTTTTCTTTTCATGCTAAGTCTTGAGCTCAAGCTTCTTTCTTCGCATGGCTTCTTCTTCACCTCCATCCATACCCTCTCATGTCTTGAGAATCCATGGATGTCATGAGACAAAATGATCACACACTCTCTCTACTTCATCTTGTGCATCTAGGGTACCAGACTGGATGCCCGAGTTGCTTCGGTTTTGAAGCAGGAGCCCATATTAAGAACCCTCGATGTGGATCATCTTCGAGGAGGGTGACCGTAGAGCGAACTTGTTCGGGGAAGCCGCGAGGAGCTTGGGAAGAGGTTGAAGACCGAAGGACAATGATCGATCGGTATAATCTCTTAAACTCCTTTTATAGTTAACTAGTATAGGGTCAATGGTTCGATCCGGGAATCAGGTTCCGTTAGCGCCGGGTTTTAAAAGTTTTTGTTCCGCGTTTGGCCACGGATTAATGGCTGAGGCGCTGGCGTAGCCTTACATGGTATCAGAGCCTACCCATTAACAGCATACTAGTTGGTTTAGACAATGTTAAACTATCGAAACCGAAACAACTCAAATTCACTGACCTACGCATTCCAGTTTCTGTCGAATTTCATTTGGTCTTCTAAAAATTTTTTAGTAACTGCAGAAGACTATTAACCTGACCACTAGACCACAGACCAAATACGAGCCAATTCGACCAGAAAAAACCGGCCACAATGCTTCAAAAACCGAGGAGGCCGGCCTCTTTAATGTGTTTGGAGTTTGTGTTTTGTGTGTGGACTTGTCTCTGGAATGTTGGTTCAGTGGTATTGCTAGTTTAGCCCAGTTTTGATATGAGTTTATCTAGTTGTTGGGGGATATTCAGGGTTATTTTGAACTCGATATTTCTAACATTGTTTAAAATTATCAGTTCATACATTTCTATCTGTGACCGTGAATGTTATTAGATCGGTATAACTTGTCAAATTACTATAGCTCTTTTAGACGGGTTTACGAACGTGACATTCACGTTGATGTTCTGTATTGTTGCGGATTCGTCGTGGTGGATAGCTTAGGTACAATGTTAGTACAATTTAGTTTTATTTGTACATTTGATATCGCGGGGTGAGCTTCCGACATGTTGATTGCCGTCACTGTCTGTTTGTATATTATTCGTTTGGGGAACGACCGGGTTGAGGTCGATGTCACCGTTGTACATATTTTCGTTTCTCTACTAGGATTACCCCACAATGAAGTGCATAGAGAGCCGGGTTCTGGAGGGCAACCGGTCCATATCTCATGGCGTTGAGAAGGAGAAGGCCTCACTCCAGAATTGACAGGCTATTCGCCACACTCGTAAGGGGTACAAGTTGACCCAAGAAGGGGTGCTCAAGTTACCGGATTCCGTGAAATGTTGGGTAGCCCATTCACGTTGATGAAGGGGGCCGCCTCGCATCTAGTTTTGGCGGGTAACTTGCCGCACTCGTACGGGTCTAGGTTTTCATTGCACAGGCTATCCACACGACCAGGGAAACGTCGGGTTTCACTTGCGGCTCAAAGGAAACCCGGGGCTCCCAGATATTCTGTATTGTTCTATGATGCTTATTACTTATCTGTGATGTTGAATTTATCATGCCTGGAGCGATCATTATATATTGTTATATATATACTAATAGATGTTGTATATGTTTTACACCAGCGCTAGTCCAGTCCCCGCTCTGTCGTTAGTTAAGTAACCTAACGGGTGATGACGGGACCTAGTTGCGAATGCAGACGGCATATATGTACATCATATTTTCATTCTTTTGTGGTGTGATTAAATGATGGGACTGTATTGATTCTGATCAATGCAAGGAAAACAAACCTATTCGATGTTGATGGAACAATTTTAAAAAAAAAAAGCTATTATTACAAGGACGTTTTCTTTTGTTTTGCACAGTGGTATTCGGTTATGAATATCCAGCACCTCATTCGACGAGGCAAGGGCCGAGATCCTTTCATCGGGAGTGATGCTTTGGGCAGAGGTTTGCGTCAGGATAATAACTTCATTATAGTCGATTACTTTTTGCTTTGCGTCGTTGTATTCAGTCTGGAATATCCTGCACCTCATTCCATGAGAAAGGAGCCGAGATCGCTTCACCGGGAGTAACCTCTTCAGCAAAGGTTTTCGCCACTATATATTTATAAAAGCTATCTGATTCCTTCAACGATATCAAGTTCATTACGTTAAAGGTTTTTCGCCAAAAACCATTCATAGCCTTCCATCATTTCAGACAGGTAGCACTTAGTATTCATGCTATGTATGTTGGCCTTCGTCAAGACATAGTGTATGGTAGCTATTTGTTACTTTTTTGTTGCATAGATAGATGCGTTAGTTTGGGACAGTCGTACTACTATTTTGGCCTTCGTCAAAGGTATGTACGGGTGGGTTCAAATCAACCTAGATAATGACGGGTAGAACTTGACATGTGACTTATGATATGTTGGCCTTCGTCAAGGTCATAAGAGCATCGGGTAGAAATCACATCTGGAGTTGCTAAAGAAACTGAAACTTGCCAGGCATACGCATACTTTCTGGAGTGTGATAATATGAGTGGATTCTATCAGGTTATCATGCGATGATAGTTGGATCCCGATACCAATTGATGAGTTGGTTTACTCCTTGGGTGATCCCGACTAATTCTTGTTTCAGGTTTGGAGGAAAATTTGAGGATACAGTAGGAGACATCCTGAATAGATAAAGTGATTAACCATTCTGATCTAGGTTAGAGTGCACGCTGATTGTTTCTTTTCTCTCTCTCTCTCTTTGGAAGCGACCATGGCCCGACCCTAGACTATAACTCAGTAACCAAGTTAACCGGGGCTTCTTAAAACATATTGACTTTTGGATTGTCAGAGTTGCATACTTCATTACCAATCCTGCTTTTACCCTTTACCTTTTTCTTCGGAATATTCCATATCATTACGAAGATCCACATATTTTGGATATGACTATTGTATAGTTACATACTAGCTCGAAGAAACTTGTTTCAGATTCGAGGATGGTTTCCGGTTCTAGAGAAATTGAATAGGACTATTCGGTTGTTTTTCCTTTTTACCTTCTCTCAGGTTATGAGAGCTCCTAGGATTAGGAGAGTGTACACCTATTGTGCTTGTTGGATAGTCCTCTTCCAAACCATAGGCAGGTGTCAAAAGGTCGGGAATGAAGAAAACAAATTAGCCCAAGTGTGGTGTACAAAAGGTAATAAGTGAAGACAAATCAAGGTATTAGAAAGAGGGCAAAGTAAATTGCGACTGCTATTATTTCACGACCAAACAGTGTATATCATCGCCATTCCTACTTCACCTTTGAATTTCTCCAGAACACCCCGTATCATTATGAAGATCCGCATTATTGGATAATCCATCGTATGGTTATATACGAACTCGAAGGAACTTGTTCCAGTCCGAGGATGGATTCTGGTTCAGGAGAAATAGAATAAGCTTTATTCAGTTGTCTTTTATCTTTACCTTCTCTCAGTTTACGAAGGCTCCTAGGATAAGGAGAGTACACCTATTACGCTTATTGGACAGTCTTCTTCCAAACCATAGGCTGGTGCCGAACGGTAGGGAAGGAAGAAAACCATTTATTCTAAGGATAGTGTACAGAAGGTAATGAGTAAAGAAAAATAAAGGGATTTGGAGAGATGGCAAAGAAATATATGGTTACAGTCAGGAATATGGATAATGGAAGAGGCATTACTATGAATACCCAAATACCCCTTCGAAACATCTTCATGTTTTAGTTTCACTATGTATTGTTAATTGAAAACTGATTTCTCAATTAGATCCTTACTCCAGATTATATATTTACCAGTTTTTAATTCTCACATCTGTATGGTTATACAGATGATCAGTGGGAGTAAGTTATTTGGAATTAGGTGATTACATCCTCCTTATATCGGAATTTGTTATAATTGGTGATATTTGAGGAAATCACCTGGGCTTTTGCCTGATGACAAATATTTGGCTTTGAAAATCCGTTATTATGCACCAATTTCAAACTGATATATCTGTACATTTATTTTATAAAGTGAGATATAACTTTTTGAAATTATGTCCATGACATTTACCTTTATCAGTTGATTATTAGGTAAGGAGTATTGAACAACGGTGTAATTCTTCTTAATCATAAATACAGTTTTCAACCTACGACGCACAGGGTTTGAGTTATTCAACTCAAGAGACTTATACAAAGTATTGTATGTTTTCCAGTGTCCATTAGGATAGAGCGGATGGTACTCTACTATATTCTGTTTACTTGTGACTTCTCAAGTTTTAGACAGGTGTTTCGTAGAAATGCAAGGTCCACGTTTTGAGAAGTTATAGGTACAAAAATAAAGTAGAGAACAAGGTGTTGCAAGTATCAGGATTCTTCAAGGTGATTGAAGATGTAGATACTTGTGTTTGGTATTCAGTTGATAGTAATGGTTTTGAGAAGTTGCTTCTCTTTCAGGTTACTCATATCTAGATGCACTCCTAAGCTGAGTAATGTTGATTGGCCTCTCTCCATTTAGTTGGCATGCACTGGAGACAGCTGCATGATTTGAATCTGGTTCCAATTAAAATTGTGCCTATATTTCTATATTGTATATAGAATGATTCATATCTTAACGATGTTAAGGTATATGGAGTTTTCCGGCTTATGCTTAAAACCAAACTCTTGATAACTCAAGGTATGTTTCTTTAATGGTAGTTTGTGGGTTATCCCAGGTGATGATTGATTTAGAGAGGTTTTGTCGATCAAAAATATTTATCGCAATCAAGAACGGCGTCGCTTGAAGCTAGCCGGTGAATACGGGTCGGTCCACAGGGATGTTGTAAATCTCCTTAAACATCTTACGAGCTAATTCCAAATGGTGTTGGTCTTATAATTAAACCTAAAAATTGAAATTGTGTGATACTAGGATTAGAAACATGCTAGGATTAGGTTTAGGGAAAATTTGGTAAACAAAGATCTACACCTCTTTCCAATGCCTTTAATTAAATATATCATATTAGTGTTATGGTAAATATTAATAAAGGGGATTAGGATGATTGGGAAGATTGTTCTTCCTCTAGATCCTTATCCTTCCTTTTTTAATCTTTACCCTAACCTCCATGGAAAACCTTAAAATCCGGGCCTTTAGACTACAGATCACAGTTACCTCGAGGGTAGAGTGCCGTAGGGAGCGAAATAAGAAGGTATGCATGGAGTTATAATGTTCATAAAATATTGGCAAAGAAAAGAGATGAGTAATCTTCATCTTTCAAATCCTTCCCTATTCCTAACCCTAACAAGCGAGGAAGCTACTCGCTCATTGAGGGAATAAAGAATGACATAATTTTTGTTTTCTTTTTATTAAAGAGAAGAAACATTTATTGCAAGTTAACAAAATTCTAAACTAAATTAAAGTAGGGCAAGTAAAGAATTTACCTAAGGCAGATATAAAAAACTAGAACTAGGGCAAGAAAAATAACCTACTTACGATTGATGCGCTCCAAACTTCAAAGAAAACAGAATTTTATTGATGAATATAGGCATAGGAAAATACAAGGGTTTGGGTTCTATTTATAGGACATAGAAACCCTAGGTTTACAATTGATCCGCTTGTCTGAAATTACAAAACTACCCTTAGGAAATCTTTTCAGCGCCGCTCCCGACTTTTGGTAAAAAATTTATCTCCTCCGGGCTTCTTATGGCCGCGGAACCGCGGCAATGGCAGGCTTGGGCCGCAGTTCCGTGGCCCTTTAACAAGCTTGGTTGCTGAAATTTTTGGGTTTTGTTCTGGATCTTTTTGGGCTTCTGGTTCTTGGGTTCTTTTATCAATTGGGCTTCTACATTAGTTCCAGATCTTCAGTGAACATTTTGCAATGGATTTTTAACCTTTTGCCTTGACATTTTGGACCTTGCGTAGCCTTGTTGATTATGAACTGTTTTTCTTCTAGGCTTGACTAAGATCCTCCTATTTGTTGGTCAAAAGTCCTTCTTTTGTGTCGTCTTTTCTTTTTTTCACCGTTTTCCGCTCCAAGAACCTGTAACCTGTACTATATAGCAGACATGGGTCAAAATTACCTGTTTTTATTGTAAAATGCATAAGAATGGGGGAATATAAAATGCAATATTATGATATGCACAAATACCCCCAAACTTATCTTTTGCTCGTCCTCGAGCAAACTTATTTTTTTATTCTTGATAAAAATCTAACCTAGCCGCACTTTTACAGGGAAACGCGATTGCACTGAGCTCGTGCAACAAGCCATTAAACCTCTAGGTGTCCTTAGTAGGTGGAGTGTTGTCTCCTGAGAGTTTTCAGCGGATTACACCCACAAAATCCTATCAATTTGGCTTTTCGACTTTTGTTTTCCAATTAGGTTTTCTAACAAGGAATTCTATTATCGTCGACCCGTAAATTATCCACCCATATTCTTCGCACTTCCTCATCATTTAACTTAAAATTATATATGTTCTATAGACTTACTTAACTTTCGGCATTTCTTAAGTTTTCCTTCTAGGGGTCCATCTCTACTTAGGAATTTCTATCAACTCTACTAAAGATACAAGTTCTATTTTTTATTCCTTTCTCTCATCTAAACTCTAATCACGTATCCCCACATGTGTGTAAATATCACCCCTATACTTGGAAATTCAAATCAAGCAATCGTACTCTCGTCCATTGTCCAAAGCACTTATTAATTGGTGAATTTTTAATTGAATTTCGCTTACACATCCTTCATGCGACCGTTAATACTTCTTGAGCTACCAACAACCGATTACAAAATGCGTTAGCACTTTCAATCGTACTTCCTAGTCTTGCAACACCCAAGGCTTTTTAGCAGTGACTCCCAAACCAGTTGGTCTATGGCACTAGGTGATGAAGCACCCTCGCTAAATATTTTTCTATTTTTACAGCCTTAAGTAATCATAAAAACCAGTGTCCATTTTTTTATTCACTTTTTTTTCTTTTCTTTTCATTGTACTAAGGACTTTAGACAAAAGCATTTCAAGTTCTTCTCTACTATTCCAAGTTTCAAGGTGCGTGATTGTGCAATTTGTAGGGTATACGTTTTCAGAATTTAGACATAAGCTAGGAATTATTTTTCAAAGTTATACTCTAATAAAAGTTTCAATACTTTTCCTTCGTTTCGACTTAGCCCAAGAAGTGAACCAAAAATTTGCCTATATCTAAATAAACTACAAAGACATATACTTTCTACTGTTAAACTCTAAGGAAGGTTATTTTTAGGGTTTTTAATTTGCTAAGTCTAAGATCTAGTTTTTCCTAGCCAGTTAACCTATTTATCAAACTCAAGTCAATTAACCAGAATTGAATACATTAATTTTTATAATTTTTCAATTTTTATGGGTTTTTTCATTTTCAAATTTTTTAAATTTTCAAAATTTTCAAATTTTTATGATTTTGATATAAGGATGCAATGCAGAAATTAAATATACAAAAGGAAAAGAAAAATATATATAAAATGAAAATATGCAATGCAAAAGATAACTATATACACTACTATCTCCCCCAAACTTGAGCAAAGCAGTGCCCTCACTGCCCGGCCCCACGTCGTGCCCTTGAGCGTGAACGTGATCGCTCCCCTCTAGCCATTAGGGTTTGAATACCCCTCTCAATCTCCGTCAGCCGACGGTCGTGCTCTCGTGCTGTCTCCCTAAAATCGTTCCTCAAAGAATCAATTCCCCTTATCGCTCTTGTCATTAAACGTGCATGCTCTTGAGGTCAGCTCTTCCCCGCTCGATGTCGAGCTAGAGCTAGGGGTGCGCACGGGAATATTCTCTGCCGGTTCGGTTCGCGACCAAATATCAGTAAGTCTAGAGTAGGACAAAGTAACGCCCTCAACGAGTGGTCGAACCGGAACTCCTCCCATCATATAAAAGTCAAATTCCTCGACGGGGAGGAAATAACGGCAGAGTTGGGTGACTAGCATAGGACATGGGTTGATGGTACCCCTTTTCCCCGCACCTATAGAATGAAGCAAAATAGTGCACATGTCGAACCGTGGATTCTTCGTCATTAGTGTGTGTACGACATGTAAGGAGGGGGTGAAAAAAGTCATGTTGTGAGAGCTGCCAAAGATGTTGTTTTGTGCCCACCGGCACACAGTAAAAACGTTCGCGAAAAGGGTCCGTGCTTGGATACCCTTTCGCGGCTCTCTCGCACAGTCATTGCTCATCAAGGGCATATAATCCTCAAATTGTAGGGGGTGGTCATGTGCGGGCAAACGAGGTATAAGTGTGACCTCGTGGATCATATCCCTATCAATGTGAATTACGCGATCTCCCCATTTTAATTTAATGTATCCTAAGTAATAGAGACTTCTATCCTCCATGGATTCATAAAAAAGGGTAACTAGATCAGGTAGAGCAAATGCCGAGGGGTGATTGTAGGTCAGGAAATTCCTGCCCCTCTGCTCTATTTCGTGTACAAAGTAGCTACCGTACAATTCGTGCGTGAAAAATGGGGAAAAATCCCTCTCAAATTGCATTTTGTGTGCCATAAGGATTTTACAGAAATTAATATGCGAAAAACAGAGAGGAAAAGTTCAGATTTACCTCCCCTGGAAATTTCAGGGGGTGAGGCTCCAGAGGCGCGGCGGAAGGGCGGCACAAGCTGGCTAGTGCGGCGGAATCGCGGCGGCGACGTGGCGGCGCGGCGAGATCTTTCGGTAGAGGGTAGGCGGCGGCGGCTAAGGTTTTATGAAGAGAAAATATTTAGGGTTAGCGCAGGGGGGCTCGGTTCTCTTTAAATAGAGGGGAAAGATGGCTATTTGTATAAAACACCCTCCAAAATGAGGGTTTTATTTGTAAATAAAAAAAATTAGTTATTAATTAATTCTGAAAATTTTCAATTAGGTCCAAAACACTATATTTTTTTTCTTTTTCAAAGTTTTTTTTATGGTATTTTGGAATTATATATTTACAAATTACATACACACCCCCAAACTTATTTTAAATAATGTTTTTGAAAAATGGAAATTCGGGGGTGAAAGTGGAGGAAAATTAATCATTGTAGATCGGCTCTTGTAAAAGCAGGTGCTCCTCCGATGGGTCCGCTGTGAGGAACGGTTTCAATCGATACCCATTCACTTTGAACAACGTACCGTCCTCCGGATTCTCAAGATCAACCGCACCGTGTGGATAAATGGTGCAGACTACAAAAGGTCCCTTCCATCTAGAACGGAGCTTGCCGGGGTGATAATGTAACCAAGTATCATAGAGTAAAACCTGTTGACCAGGTTTAAATGTCTTTCGCAAAAGGTGTTTATCATGGAACACCTTAACTCGGTTTTTAGCAATTATGGCATTATCATATGCCTCATCCCGCAGCTCTTCTAGTTCATTCAGCTGCAGCTTTCGGTAGCTGCCCGCATCTTCTAAAGATAAATTCAGCTCTTTGATAGCCCAAAATGCCTTGTGCTCAATTTCTACTGGGAGGTGGCAAGCCTTCCCGTAAATAAGCCGGTATGGAGACATGCCAAAATCGGTCTTCTATGCAGTACGGAAAGCCCATAGTGCGTCAAATAATTTGAGTGACCAATCTTTACATTTTTTAGAAACCGTTTTCTCCAATATTTGCTTAATTTGCCGATTCGAGATCTCGGGTTGCCCACATGTTTGGGGATGGTATGGCGTTGACAGCTTATGGGTGATAGATTATTTGCGCATTAAGGACTCAAAAGTCCTATTGCAAAAGTGAGAACCATTATCACTTATTATCGCGCGAGGGTGCCCAAATCGAGAAAAGATGTGTTCTTTAAGAAATCAAACAACAACTTTGTTGTCATTCGTTCAACTAGGCACAGGCTCGACCCATTTTGAAACGTAGTCAACAGCCAAAAGAATATACACATTTCCAAAATAGTTAGGAAATGGTCCCATGAAATCTATATCCCAAACATAAAAAATATCCATAACTAAAATCGGTTAGAGCGGCATTTCGTTTCTCCACGATATCCGGCCCAAGTGTTGGCACCGGGAGCAAGTCTTGCAGTATTCGTATGCATCCTTGAAGAGTCGTGGCCAATAGAAACCACACTGCAAAACTTTCTCGGCTGTCTTCTTTGGGCCAAAGTGCCCGCCATATGCTTGATCGTGGCAAGAAGACAGCACACTCTTAACCTTATTTTCTGGTACACACCGACGAATGATTTGATCGGAATAGTATTTAAAAAGATAAGGTTCATCCCAGTAAAAATGCTTAACTTGGGACAAGAATCGAAGTTTATCTTGTTTCGACCAATCTTTAGGTATCAAGCCGGTGGTTAAGTAGTTTACAATATCGGCGAACCATGGTTCGCAAGAAACGGTCAAAAGTTGCTCATCGGGAAAAACATCAGTGATAGAAAGTTCAAGTGTAGGCGAAGAAGGAAGTCGTGAAAGGTGCTCGGCCACTACGTTTTCACATCCTTTTTTGTCCCTTATAACAAGGTCAAACTCTTGTAGCAAAAGGATCCAATGTATTAGCCTCGATTTAGCATCCTTTTTCACAAAAAGGTGGCGAAAAACTGAATGATCTGTATACACTATAACTGGAGAGCCGATTAAATAAGGCCAAAATTTTTCAAGTGCAAACACAACCTCTAAAAACTCTTTTTCTGTTGTTATGCAGTTTAGTTGGGCCTCATTTAATGTACGGCTAGCGTAATAAATCACGTGCGGCATCTTGTTAATGTGCTGTCCAAGAACAGCACCAATGGCAAAATCTGATGCGTCGCACATAATTTCAAAAGGGTGCGTCCAGTTTGGATATGAAAGAATGGGCGCAGAAATGAGAGAGTGTTTCAAAGACTCGAACGCTTCCATGCAAGTTGAGTCGAAATCAAATGTAGTGTCCTTGGCCAATAAGAGAATCAAGGGTCTAGCAATCTTGCAAAAATCCTTGAAGAACCGTCTCTAAAAACCGGCATGGCCAAGGAAAGCGCGGATATCTTTGACGCATTTAGGAGGAGGAAGATTAGAAATGACTTCAATTTTGGCTCTATCAACCTCTATGCCGTTTTGCGAGATGACATGTCCTAAGACAATGCCTTCTCGTACCATAAAGTGGCATTTCTCCCAATTCAAGGTTAGGTTCTTATCCTTACAGCGGGTAAGAACTGCGTCAAGATGACGTAAACACTCGTCGAAGGAGTCACCAAAAATGGTGAAGTCGTTCATAATGATTTCCAAAAACTTCTCCACCATGTCCGTAAAGATCCCCATCATACACCGCTGAAATGTAGCGGGTGCATTGCATAATCCAAAGGGCATGCGACGATAAGCAAAGGTGCCAAAGGGACAAGTAAATGTGGTCTTGTCTTGATCCTCTTTGACTATGGGGACTTGGTTATAACCGGAATAGCCATCTAAAAAGCAGTAGAACTCATGCCCCGCCAATCGTTCTAGCATTTGGTCAATGAAAGATAGAGGAAAGTTGTCCTTCCTTGTCGCGGCATTGAGTTTTCGGTAATCGATGCAAACTCGCCACCCAGTTTGGGTGCAAGCAGGAATTAACTCATTTGCCTGATTGGTAATGACCGTGATGCCCGATTTCTTTGGCACGACATGAATAGGGCTAACCCATTGGCTATCCGAGATAGGGTAAATGATACCGCTATCAAAACATTTAACAATCTCCTTCTTAACCGCCTCTTTCATAATGGGCTTGAGTCGTCTTTGTGGATCCCTTACCGGCTTGGCATCATCCATCAAGTGTAGATGATGTTCGACTATGAGGGGACTAATCCCCTTGATGTCCGCCATAGACCAGCCGAAAGCTTGCCGATTATTGTGTAAGACCATTAAAAGAGCCTTCTCTTGCTCGAGAGCTAGAGAGGCAGATATGATAACGGGTAAGGTCACATTCTCACCTAGATAAGCATATTTTAGGTGCGACGGCAAAAGATTTAGTTCGAATTTAGGTGGTGAAACAATAGATGGCAACAATGGAGTAACTGTTTCAAACTCGAAGGATTCGATCAAAGGTTCAAATCGAGTGTACGCAACCGACTCGGATGGTTCAACTAACTCATCCGAAAAAGCAAAAGACTCAAACTCGGGTGGAGCGTCTTCAAGATCGTCAATAAAGGTGAAACACTTATAATTTTTGTCCGTCGTGAAAGCTATGTCGGATTCTAGGAGGAACGCACTAGTGGCGTCAACATTGCTGTGATCAAACATAAAATTTTCGAACTCACAGTCCTCCTCCGCGATCTCATTGATCGAGCAAACATCAAGTACGCTAGAATTAGGCTCGCAAGGCTGACTTCCTAACTTGAAAATGATGAGTTCAACTGTCATATTGCCAAAAGATAGATTCATTGAACCGTTACGACAGTTGATTACTGAGTTGGAAGTCGGGAGGAATGGTCGACCGAGTATCACCGGAATTTGATTACGGGGGTTAGCGACAGGTTGTGTATCCATAACAATAAAGTCAACGGGGAAAATGAAATCCCCTACTCTAATTAACACATCCTCCAACTCTTCCCTCGGATGGGTGATTGATCGGTCGGCCATTTGGAGAGTACAATGAGTGGGCTTAAGCTATCCAACGCCTAATTGTTCGTACACCGAATAAGATAGTAAATTGACACTAGCACCAAGATCTAATAGTGCTCTATTGATATTCTTGTCCCCAATTGTGATCAAAATAGTAGGACAACCGGGGACCTTGTGCTTTGGGGGTAAAGAATTGACAAGAGCATCATTAACAGCACTAGCTACGAAAACTTTCTTTCGTACTTGTGACTTCCTCTCTTGGGTGCATAAGTCCTTTAAAATTTTTGCATATGAAGTAACTTGTTGGATTGCATCCAAAAGAAAGATATTTATGCTAACCTGTTTGAACAACTCTACAATCTTTTCCATCTGTGGAGTTGGTTTATTGGATCTCAACCGATTTGGAAAAGGAACATTTTGAAAGGTTATTGAGTCCAATTTTTGCGGATCAGATTGTTGAGTTGGAACGGAACCCCGTGTAGATGTGTTCGTGTTGTGAGAAGTGGGTCCATTCGAGCTAGAAGAAGTAGAGCCGTGTGAAGGATGGAGAATAGGCTCTAACGACGAAGAAGAAGAAGAAGAAGGTGAAGAAGATGAAGAAGGACCACCGGCAGGGGTGTCATGGTTAATACCCACATTGTTTTGCAACACTTTTCCGGATCTCAACGTGGTCACAGCATTTACATTATGATTATGTTGTTCATATACAATATGTGCGTGACTGGGATTTGGAAGTGGTTGAGACGGAAGCTTTCCTTTTTCTCGCTCTTTCAATGCAGCATTGAGTTGTGCAATTTGTGCCTCAATAGATTTGATGCTTTGATCGTGTGAGGCACTGTTTTGCACCAAAGATTGAATAAAAGTCTCTAATCTTGCAGTAGATTGTGTAGATTGCTTTAGGAATGCCTCTAGAGTTCTTTCGATTGAGCTAACCTTGTCATTATTAGGTTGAACAAAATTGTTTGGCGGGTAAGAAGTGTTAGGCACAAAATTGTTCACTTAATTAGGGTAAGGTTGCTGTTGGAAAGGTTGTTGAAATTGAGTTTGTGGAGATGCTTGTTGTTGTGGAGGAGGAGGCCTTTGAAAATTGTTATTTTCTTGGAATTGTGGATTTTGGTTCCAAGCAAAATTTGGGTGCCTCTTCCAACCCGGATTGTATGTTGAAGAGTATGGATCGTTTCTTTGTCGTTGCTGAAAGGCAACATTGACTTGATCTTGTCCTTGAGTGGATGCAGTGTAAGGACACTCTTGTGAGATGTGATGGATCCGAACAACAAGCACAAACAGTTCGTGGAGGCACAACAGGGGCAGGAGAAGGTGCTGAGATTTTGGACTCAAGCGCTTCTAGCTTTTTCGTAAGAGCGGCCATCTCGGCCTTCATAGCAATCGACATCTCTACTTGATGTATGCCTGCCCTAGGTTGACCAATAGAAGAAGATGATGATGTGGTCTTGGTGCTCTCCCACTGAATTGTTTGTTCACTAAGGTCCTCAAGAAACTGCCACGCTTCGTCACTAGACTTGGATAGAAGGTGACCTTAACAAATGGTTTCTAGCAACTGCTTCGTAGCCGGGTTCAATCCCTCATATAATATTTGGCAAAGTTGCCAACTTTCGATCCCATGGTGCGGGCATTGAATGAGTAGGTCTTTGAATCTTTCAAAACACTTCCAAAATGGTTCGGAAGGAAGCTGTGAAAATTGTATAATCTTATTACGGATTCTAGCAGTTTTGTGATGAGGATAGAACTTTTTAAGAAAAGCTTTCACAAACCCATCCCAATTTCTAATTGAATGTGATGCGGTGCTGTATAGCCACTTCTCGGCTAGGTCACATAAGGTGAAAGGAATGACCCTTAGCCTTATAGCGTCATCACTTAATTGGGTCGTTTTCATCATAGCGCAAACGTTTTGGAATTTATTGATAAAGATATATGCATCTTCGGATTCCAAACCATGAAACTTAGGCAGCATATTGATGAAGTGGGGTTTGATCTCAAAATTGTCCCCATTTGCCAGTGGGGGTGAAAGACAGGTAGGTAAAGAGGTACGGACAGGGTAGAAGAGATACTGGAGCGCGACTCGTGCGGGCGCTTCAACAGGCGGGTGACTCGGGTTATTCACACCTAACGGAGGTGGAATCATTCCCGTCGGTAAGGTGTTGTTAGGATTGTATCCCGAGATACCTTCGGAAGAAGAATGTGATGGTGAAAGTGAAGAAGTGGACAGGATTTCGACTTCGGAGTCGAAAGGTTCATCGGTCGGTACCAACGAAACACGGACTAACCAGGCGCTAGGGTCCCTAGTCCAACCGGACATACACTAAAAGTGTTAGGGGTAGTCAAAATCTGAAAGACAGAATGTGGAGGTAAGAAAACGTCAATGAGAAGAAGTGGTGTAAGTGAGTGCAAAAATTTCTTTAGCGACAAGTTGCATGTTTTGAAAAGATTTTTCTTTTTTTTATGTGAGCTTTTGCACAAAGATTTTTTAAAAGACTTTTGACCCAAATGAAATTAACCACAAATGCACAATCAGGCCTAGGTCTAGGGTCACCTAGGTCAGCTAGATGGCTCCTAACTATTCCAAAGGGCTAGAAATAGGACCTCAAACCGCCTCTTCACCGCCAATTACGGCCAGATAAGTGCCAGGTAAGTGGGAAGGAACCACACTGTGGGCCTAATTAAAAACCACTAGCCTTGACACACTTGCCTAGGCACCGCAAAGTCAGGTTAGGATAAACGGCCGATACCTATACTAGTCCTCTGTCCTATTGAGCGCGACGACCTTAGGGCTGAGTCTAATATTTTTTTAATTAAGAGTGGTCAATGCAAATGTTTTAAGTGATTTCTAGGGTCTTGGGAAGGGTGATAAAACCACCACCCAATCTGAATTGGTCAATAGCCCCTTAAAGTCAGATTAAAATATGCAAAGCAGTAAATCACTTGCAATCAATTTGCTATTTAGCGCGGCGCAAAGAATCCTGCAGAAAATCAATTATTGGAAAGCGAAAGAAGATTTTTACCGCAAAGAATCCTGCAGAAGATTTGACAGAAAATATATGGGGATTTGTAGAGGGGAGAATAAGGAAACAAACCGTGCAAAAATTGCGCGATGATGCGTCAGGGAGACCGCGGTTCCGCCGCAAATACCACCTCCTTGCCGCAGTTTCGCGGTGGGAAGAAGAGATTAGGCTCTGAAAAAATTGGTACGGTTCTGTTGTGGCAATATCCATCTGTTCTAATGTACCATTTTCTGATTTGCCTTCTGTGTTGTTTCAGATCCGTCAATCCTGCAAAGATTCATAAAAGAAACCCTTCAAACAATAAAAGATGATAGAATTTTTATATTTTTGAATTTTCAAATTTTTATGATTTTTTTATATATTTTATATTAACCCAAAATTACAAAAAGGAAATTTTACGCCATCCCTGGCAACGGCGCCATTTGATTTAGAGGGGTTTTGTCGATCAAAAATATTTACCGCAATCAAGAACGGCGTCGCTTGAAGCTAGCCGGTGAATACAGGTCGGTCCACAGGGATGTTGTAAATCTCCTTAAATTTCTTACGAGCTAATTCCAAATGGTGTTGGTCTTATAATTAAACCTAAAAATTGAAGTTGTGTGATACTAGGATTAGAAACTTGCTAGGATTAGGTTTAGGGAAAATTTGGTAAACAAAGATCTACACCTCTTTCCAATGCCTTTAATAAAATATATCATATTGGTGTTATGATAAATATTAATAAAGGGGATTAGGATGATTAGAAAGATTGTTCTTCCTCTAGATGCTTGTCCTTCCTTTCTTAATCTTTACCCTAACCTCCATGCAAAACCTTAAAATCCGGGCCTTTAAACTACAGATCACCGTTATCTCGAGGGTAGAGTGCCGTAGGGAGCGGAATAAGAAGGTATGCATGGACTTCTAATGTTCATAAAAGATTGGCAAAGGAAAAAGATGAGAGATCTTCATCTCTCAAATCCTTCCCTATTCTTAACCCTAACAAGCGAGGAAACTACTCGCTCATTGAGGGAATAAAGAAAGACATAATTTTTGTTTTGTTTTTATCAAAGAGAAGAAACATCTATTGCAAGTTAATAAAATTCTAAACTAAATTAAACTAGGGCAAGTAAAGAATTTACCTAAGGCAGATATAAAAAACTAGAACTAGGGCAAGAAAAATAACCTACTTACGATTGGTGTGCTCCAAACTTCAAAGAAAACAGAATTTTATTGATGAATAGAGGCATAGGAAAATCCAAGGGTTTGGGTTCTATTTATAGGACATAGAAACCCTGGGTTTACAATTGATCCGCATGTCTGAAATTACAAAACTACCCTTAGGAAATCTTTTCAGCACCGCTCCCGACTTTTGGTAAAAAATTTATCTCCTCCGGGCTTCTTATGGCCGCGGAACCGCGGCAACGGCAGGCTTGAGCCGCGGTTCCGTGGCCCTTTGACAGGCTTGGTTGCTAAAATTTTTGGGTTTTGTTCTGGATCTTTTTGGGCTTCTGGTTCTTGGGTTCTTTTATCAATTGGGCTTCTACATTGGATCCAGATCTTCAGTGAACATTTTGCAATGGATTTTTAACCGTTTGCCTTGACATTTTGGACCTTGCGTAGCCTTGTTGATTGTGAACTGTTCTTCGTCTAGGCTGGACTAAGATCCTCCTATTTGTTGGTCAAAAGTCCTTCTTTTGTGTCGTCTTTTGTCTTTTTCACTGTTTTTCGCTCCAAGAACCTGTAACCTATACTATATAGCAGACATGGGTCAAAAGTACCTGTTTTTATTGTAAAATGCATAAGAATGGGGAATATAAAATGCAATATTATGATATGAACAATGATGAGGGTTAACTTTCTACCATCTGCAAGATCAATAGTGATATTGTTCTTGACTCGCCACAGTTTTAGCAAAATGGATTTTTTCATAAAACAGTAGTAGGAGTATGGTAGAACTGGAAGTGATTCCAGAACTATAGAAGATTACTGAAAATTTAATAAGAACCTAAAAATTCAATCGGGTTTGACATTCCATTAGCTACTCCGCAGATAAGGTGGGTAACCTCAGGCACCCGAGGGGTACTTCAGTGTTCTCAAAGACGGTGACAGAGAGGTTCGTGTTTACCTAGACTTGCCATTACTGCTGTTCTAGAATATGAGACCAGGCAGGAGGATGAGTATAGCGTCGTTCTAATCTAGATTTAGAAGTGCACGTGTATATGACTCTGCCACAGGGTTGTTGTAGTCTGTGGGAGCAGCGGAAGCATAGTGGAAAGTAGCTTGTGTCTATTTATAAACTAAAGCAGGTACGACGGAGATAGATCATCTATTTTTGATGTGACATTCATAGGTTTTGACTTCATTAGAATAGGAGATGGATCTGTTAAGAAGATAATAGGGTGGTATGTCCAGGTATTTTGATGAAATACACTTGTTAGAAGTGATATTCCCATACCACGATCTGTTATACTGTGGTTGTCACACAGTGGTTTTTCCATATAGGATTGTTTCCACAATCAGAGCAAAACTCTGTTTGAATTTCAAAAATTCAAAAAATTGAAGCAACGCTTCAAATTTCTTGCGCTGCGCGCAACGCGCCACGTGTCAAATGCCGATACTCCAGCACAGCGCCCGAAGCAGCGCATCCAATCAGAGCAAGGCTCTATTTAAAGTAAAAAAACAAAAGAAGCAATACTTCAGATGATCTGCGCTTTGCACTGCGCGACACGTGTCAGCGCAGTTGCGCTGCGCTGCGCGACACGTGTCAGCGCAGTTGCGCTGCGCTGCGCGACACGTGTCAGCGCAGTTGCGCGACACGCGTCAGCGCTGCGCTGCGCTCTACGCTGCGTGACACGTTTCAAACGCAAGTGCGCTTGCGCCAAATAGAAAAATTCTGAAAGATCTTTCTGATCTTATTAAAACAATAAGATTCTCTCCTGTAAAACAGGAGCCCTTGGATCAAAAATCCAACGGTAGGGAAAAATCCCTAAATCACTCAGAGAAAGATCTATTTAACCGATTTAACAAATCTATTGGCACAATAAAAAGGCCCCTAGACTCCAAGTCTAAAACACACACAGAGATATACAGAACTCCTAAAAAGAAAGTTTGAGAAGAACTCAAAAAGAAAAGAAGGTAAACCTTTTAAAAGAAAAATTTCTTCTAAAAAGATCAATGATCTAATAACAAGATCAAGATCTTAAAATTAAAAAAAGATCAAATAATAAGAATAAAATAAGAAGTAATATACTTCTTTATTAGATCATTTGATCTACCTAAAGGCATTGTCTTTTGATGAACCACTGGTTCTGAAATCTTAAAAGATTCTATTCTTTAATCCAAAATTGGATCAAGATAATTAACAGTGCCCTGCACTTGTAAATCTGCACTGTTGCGCACTCGGGTTGGTGCAAGCCACCAAAGAGCGCCACATGTCGGCCCCAGAACAAATTGGGCTATGCGCTTCTGAAACAGAGCACTGCTCTCTTAAATTGGTGCACTGCACCAGAGCGCGCCACGTGTCAGCAGCGCAATGCGCTTGCGCTCACCAAAGCGCGATACGTGTCACCTCCACATGCGCTTGCGCTCATTAATTGGCGCAGACCGTCTGACAGGCCACATGGCCACTGTCAGATCATTAATGCTCTACATTATTTAAAGATGGCCGAGCCCAATTAAAAAAGGCCTAACAGGCCTAATAAAATGCCATACATTATTTGAAAAAGGGCAGAACCCAAACAAAGGTCTGTCAGACCAAAACAGATGCTGTGCATTATTTAAAAAGGGGCAGAGCCCAAATAAAGGTCCAACAGAGATCAAGATTAATACTATGCATTATTAAACAAAGGGCAGAGCCTAAGCCAAGGCATAACAGGACAACTACAAATAAAAATGTTGAACATATTCAACTGGACTTAGCCTAATTCTGGCCGTAAGTCCTCAAATTAAATTGACTGAGCACGACTGCTCTCTTAAATCAATTTACATCCGGTTCAAGGGTACATCTTTGAACTCCTATAACATCCGTCGTTGTAATCGTTCAACGTTGTTAGAGGGGTGACGGGTCCCAACAACCACACATCGATACGGACTGTGGGGTCCTTAAACTCATAGACTTATGCGTCCTTAAACCAATAATACGGACTGTGGGGTGCTTAAACTCATGGACTTAAGCATCCTTAAACCGATATACGGACTTAAGCGTCCATAAACTCACGGACTGTGGGGTACTTAAACTCATGGACTTATGCGTCCTTAAACCAACATCCGTCCCCAAAAATAGGAATGTTGGACCACCATGTCCCTAAACTGGCAACGGACCACTATGTCCCTAAGCTGGAACAATAGAGCCCCAAAATGCTCTTTTGTCGGATCTAAACGATCCCGTTTAAGTTGATCTTAGCCTTAAATATGGTTAAAGTATCCTTAAACCGTCAAACAGACTCTAGTCCCAAATTGGACTACAGATCTTCCAATCAACTTCGGTTCAAGGGTACATCTCTGAACTCCTCTGACACCTGTCGTTGTAATCCTTCAACGTCGTCAGAGAGGTGATGGGTCCCGACGGCCATACATGCAATGGACCACTATGTCCCTAAACTGGAACAATAGAGCCTCCAAATGCTCTTTTGTCGGATCTAAACGATCCTGCTATGTTGATCTTAGTCTCAAATAGGACTAATGTATCTTTAACGAACGTTTAAGTTGTTCTTAGGCTCAATATGGCTAATGTATCCTTAAACTAAAACCCTAAACCCAAATCTAAGTAAATACGGATTTGGACTAATCCACGTCCTACGGGCGACAACATAAATTAGTCTCCGTATACAATCCACAGGCAACCACAAACAAAACAAACACACACGACACGAAGTGAAATTCTAGAGAAGGAGAAAATTGTTGCCGCGATGCGGTAGCGTAATTAACTACAGGGGCTTGCGCCTACGGGGAAGAGCGACCCCACAATCAAAAACCCCTCAAGCGGGGAGGGGGGGAATCTGACGAAGTCTGCTACGTCGGCCGCATCCGTCTAAACCTCTGATACACGGTTCTATAAATCAACTTGGCATCTTCGGAGAGGTGGACGGATAAAACCAAATAGCATCTGCCCCAAATCTTAGGCAAGACGTCTTCACGTCGCGCCATCTTTCGGAGGGGAACAGATTCTGGCATGCCCGGTGGGACCTTTTCCTCTTTCCACTCCACACTTCTTATGTCGTTTTCGCAAACGAATCGCGGATTGTAAATTGTTGCCCTCGAGTTTCAAGTTACTAAGATTTGGTCTTTTGCCTGGCGCAGAAATCAAGCATCAATGGCTTTCAACTGCTCGACTTGCTCCAAATGCAAATGCAACCGATGCTCCGCTTCATCTGGAGGTGTGGTTTACGGGCCTCAAGCGGCCTCCATCCTTGCTATGCCGGTGGAACAAGTGACTCAGGCCACCACCGGTTTGTTTTTCAGGACCAAGGTCTTGCCAGCAAGCTTCACCATTCCAGTGCCCTACCGGAAGAGCAAAAGAAGTCGGTCTTCGATCGGCTCACTACTACCATGGCCCCTCTCAACGGGTCGTCCAATGCCAAGCCGGTAGCCTCAGTCTTTAGCAGGCTGAACCTGAACTCTGATGGGCCTGCCAAGAAGCCCATGACCCCTGACGTGGCCATCTCAAAGAAGACAGCCATCCATATTCCTGAAGTCGTCAAGACGACTTCTCCTACTAAAGAGTCGGTCTTTTCAAGGCTGACTATTTTGGCTCCCGTTCCTGCTCGAGGGTCTGTCTTTGACAGATTGGACACCGCCACTCAAAAGACATCAGTCTTCAAGAGACTAACACCAGCAGCGCCTCATCTAGACAGGGGACAAGACAAAACCATCCCCATCGCCGAACCAGCCCCAACAGCTCGACACGCTCGACACCGCTACTGGCGCCGAGTAAGGAAAGCCGGGGGCAACTCCCCCTCTGGGCTAACTCCATCGGCTCCAATGGTGGAAATTAATGCTGCTGTTCCAACTGGGAACAGTGTTCATATCATAATATTGCAATTCATACGCCCCATTTTTATTCATTTTATAAGTAAACAGGTACTCTTAACGCACGTTTGTTGCATGTTACAGGATACAGGCTCTTGGAACAAATACAGTGAAAAAGACAGAAGTTGACACAGGAATAAGACTTTTGATGGATCCTAGTCAAGCCTAAACTAATAACAGTTCACATGGGTACAAGACAGTGCAAGGTCCCGAAATGTCAAAGCAAAACGGTTAAAAGATCACTATATGTTTTTCACTAAAGATCTGGAGAAGAGTAAGAAGCCAAACAGAGAAATAGGAAGGATATATGACAAGCCCAGACAACCACAAACAAAGCCCAGAAAATTGGTGATGTGATCCCACAACATGGCCGCGGAACCGCGGCCTAAACCCCCCTTATGCCGCGGTTCCGTGGCCTTATGGTGCCCGTGTCGGTGGAAATTTGGTGTGTCGGTGCGTCGGTGCAGGTGTTGGGATTTTCAGTGGGCATATCTGTAAAACCATGTGTGCAAGAAGCTGTAACCCTAGCTTCCCTGTGCACTTATAAATTGTACTCACAAATCTGTAAAAAGCTATACCTCTTTTCAATCAATAAAATTCAGAATTGTTGAGAGATCAAGAGCATCATTCTTCTAAGTTTTTATTCTTTTAATTCTTGCCTTAGTTATAATTTAATTTTTGCCTTAGCCATCTAATATAATTCTTACAGTAGAGTAATCATCTCACTCGCCTTAGTTAACTTAGTGTAGCTCCTTTTAATCTGCGGTAAGTAAGTAATAATTCTAGATCTGAACAAAACACATTAAACATAAATAAAAATGTCATTTTTAGAAATTCCCCTAATGAGCGAGTAAAATCCTCGCTTGTTAGGGTTAGGACCAAGGGAGGGAGTGAGAGATGAATATCTCTCACCTCCTTCAATGCCAATACCTTTTTCATAACTAAAACTTTATGCACGCATGCATGATCCGCTCTCTACGGCACCCTACCTACGAGGTATCGGTGAACCGTAGTATAAAGGGCCGGACATACATGACGTCCATGAAGATTGTAGCAATTAATAGGAAAGGACGGACAAGGATCTAGAGAAAGAAACTCCGTTTCTTCCCAATCATCCTAATCCCCTTTGCTAATAATTGCTATGATTTCTAAAAAGTTTTAATCAAACAGCATTGAAAGAGGTGACTATATTAATCTCATCAACCCCACCTTAGAACTAATCCTAACAAGTTCTTTAATATCATATAAATCAATTTTTAAATCAATCAACAAAAACCAAACCACCATCGGAATCAACTCGTGAAAACATAAAACAGAAAATTACACATCTCTATGGATCGACCCGTATTCACCGGCTAGCTGCAAAGCGACGCCGTTTCTGATTACGGTTAACAAGTATTTTTGGACAAATCAAATGGCGCCATTGCCGGGGATGGCGTAGTCTTTCTTTTGTGTAATATCGGTTTGATTTCAATTTTTAAAAAAATCATAAAAATCAGAAAATAGAAAAATACAAAAAACAATTTATCAATTTTTATCTGTTTGAAGGGTTTGTTGTTTGAATCTTGCAGGAACAGCGAAGGATTGCGAATCTGGAAATTTACAGAAGGCTGAACAGAAAAGTGCACATTAGAACAGATAAGAAAGTTCACAACAGAGCAATAGAATTTTTTTCAGGAGCTGATCTCTTCCTTCCACCGCGCTTCCGCGGCAAAGGTGGGCCCCAGGCGGCGGAACCGCGGCCCATTCAGCTCTTCTCTGTGTAAAAATTGCATGGTTAGCTTTCTCAATCTCCCCTCTACAACCTCCATATATCTGTCTGTAAAAATTTTCTTCAAGAATTCTTTGCGCTAAAAATCTTCTCTCCCCTTCTAAATAACAGATTTTCTGCAGGTTTCTTTGCGCCGCGCTAAAAATTGATTGCAAGTGAATTTTATTGTTTTGCATAATTTAATCGGACTTTAAGGGGCTAATTGACCAAACTCAGATTGGGTGGGGATTTCATCACCCTTTCCAGGACCCCAGAAATCACCTTGAAGCATTTTGCATCGACCACAATTAATTAAAAAAATACTAGACTCAGACCTAAGGACATCGAGCTCAATAGGAAAAGGACTAGTATAGGCATCGACCGTTTATCCTAACTGACTTTGCGTTGTCTAGGCTAGTGGTTATTAATTTGGCCCACTGTTGTGGTTCCTTCCCACTTACCTGGCCGTACTTGTCGGTGAAGAGGCGGTTTGAGGTCCTATTTCTAGCCCTAGTTAGGAGCTGTCTAGCAGACCTAGGTGACCCTAGATCTAGGCTTGATTGTGCATGTGTGGTTGATACATTTGTGTCACGAGTCCTTTTTCAAAAACCTCTTTGCAAAACTCTCACATAAAAAAATTTAAAAAAAATCTTTTCAAAACTTGCAATTTGTCGCTAAGAAAACTTGCAACTCACTTCCACCACTTCCCTTCACTGAAGTTATCTTACCCCCACATTCTGTCTTTCTTTTTTCTGACTACACTACCCTTGAGTGTATGTCACTTTGGACTAGGGATACTGACGCCCGATTAGTCCATGTTTCGTTGGTACCGACCGACGAACCTTTCGGCACTGAAGTCGACATTCCGTCCACTTTCTTACCCTCACCTTCAAATTCTTTCACCGAAGGCATGTCGGGATTCAACCCCAACAATACCTTACCGATGGGAAGGGTTTCACCTCCGTTAGGTGCGAATAACCCGAATCAGCCGCCTGTTGAAGCGCCCGCACGAGTTACGCTCTAGGATCTCTTTTACCCCATCCGCACTTCTTTACCTACCTGTCTTTCACCCCCACAGGCAAATGGGGACAATTTTGAATTAAAACCACATTTCATCAATATGCTGCCAAAATTTCATAGTTTGGAATCAGAAGATGCATATATCTTTAACAATAAATTCCAAAATGTGTGCGCTATGATGAAAACAACCCAATTGAGTGATGACGCTATGAGGCTAAGGGTCATTCCTTTCACCTTATGTGACCTAGCCGAGAAGTGGCTATACAGCACCACATCAGATTCCATTAGAAATTGGGACGAGTTTGTGAAAGCTTTTCTGAAAAAGTTCAATCCTCATCACAAAACTGCCAGAATCCGCAATGAAATAATTCAATTCTCATAACTTCCTTCCGAACCATTTTGGAAGTGCTTCGAGAGATTTAAGGACCTACTCGTTCAATGCCCTCATCATGGAATCGAAAGTTGGCAACTTTGCCAAACATTATACGAGGGATTGAACTCGGCAACGAAGCAGTTGCTAGAAACCATATGTCAAGGTCATTTTCTCTCCAAGTCTAGTGACGAGGCGTGGCAGTTCCTTGAGGATCTTAGTGAGCAAACAATTCAATGGGAGAGTACCAAGACCACATCATCTTCTTCTAGTGGTCAATCTAGGGCAGGCATACATCAAGTAGAGATGTCGATTGCTATGAAGGCCGAGATGGCCGCTCTTACGAAAAAGCTAGAAGCGATCGAGACCAAAATCTCATCGCCTTCTCCTGCCCCTGTTATGCCTCCATGAACTGTCTGTGCTTGTTGTGCGGATCCATCGCACCTAACTGAAGAGTGTCCTTATAATGCATCTACTCAAGGACAGGATCAAGTCAATGCTGCATTTCAGCAACGACAAAGAAACGATCCGTACTCTTCAACATATAATCCGGGGTGGAGGAGTCACCCAAATTTCGCTTGGAACCAAAATCAACAATTCCAAGGAAATAACAATTTTCAAAGACCTCCTCCTCCACAACCACAACAAGCACCTTCACAAACTCAATTTCAACCGCAACAATTTCAACAGCAACCTTACCCTAATCAGGTGAACAATTTTGTGCCTAACAATGCTTACCAGCCAAACAATTATGTTCAACCTAATAATGATAAGGTTAGCCGCTCGAAAGAAGTCTAGATGCGTTCCTTAAGCAATCTACACAGTCTATAGCAAGACTTGAGACTTCTATTCAATCTTTGGTGCAAAATAGTGCCTCACACGATCAAAGCATCAAATCTATTGAGGCACAAATTGCAAAACTCAATGCAGCTTTGAGCGAGCACGAAAAAGGAAAACTCCCGTCTCAACCACTGCCCAACCCCGGTCACACACATGCTGCATATCAACAGCAGGATCATAACGTAAATGCTGTGACCACGTTGAGATCGGGAAAAGTGTTGCAAAACAATGTGGGTATTAACAATGACACCTCTGCCGGTAGCCCTTCTTCATCTTCTTCACCATCTACTTCTTCTTCAGAGCCTATTCTCCACCCTTCACACGGCTCTACTTCTTCTAGCTCGAACGGACCCATTTCTCACAACACGAACACATCTACACGGGGTGCCGTTCCAACTCGACAATCTGATCCGCAAAAATTGGACTCAACCACCTTTCAAAATGTTCCTTTTCCTAATCGGTTGAAATCCAATAAACCAACTCCACAGATGGGGAAGATTGTCGAGTTGTTCAAACAGGTTAGCATAAATATCCCTCTTTTGGATGCAATCCAGTAAGTTCCTTCATATGCAAAAATTTTAAAGGACTTATGCACCAAAAAGAGGAAGTCGCAAGTGCCAAAGAAAGTTTTTGTGGCTAGTGCTATTAGTGATGCTCTTGTAAATTCCTTACCCCCAAAGCAAAAGGACCCCGGGTGTCCGACCATTTCGATAACAATTGGGGACAAGAATATCAATAGAGCATTATTAGATCTTGGTGCAAGTGTCAATTTGCTACCCTATTCTGTGTACGAGCAATTGGGCGTTGGAGAGCTTAAGCCCACTCACTGTACACTCCAAATGGCTGACCGGTTAATCACCCATCCTAGGGGAGAGCTAGAGGATGTGTTAATTAGAGTAGGGGATTTCATTTTCCCCGTTGACTTTATTGTGATGGATACACAACCTGTCGCTAACCCTCGGAATCAAATTCTGGTAATACTAGGTCGACCATTTCTGGCAACTTCCAACGCAGTAATCAATTGTCGTAATGGTTCAATGAACCTATCTTTCGGCAATATGACAATTGAGCTCAATATTTTCAAGTTGGGAAGTCAGCCGGGTGAGCCTAATGCTAGCGTACTCGATGTTTGCTCGATCAATGAGATCGCGGAGGAGGACAGTGAGTTCGAGAATTTTTTGTTCGATCACAGCAATGTTAACGCCACTAGTGCGTTCCTCCTAGAATCCGACACAGCTTTCACGGCGGATAACGATTTTGGGTGCTTTACCTTTGTTGACGACTTTGAAGACTCATCACCTGAATTGGATTCTTTTTATTTTTCGGATGATTTAGTTGAACCATCCGACTCTGCTGCGTACACTCGGTTCGAACCTTTGATGGAATCCTTCGAGTTTGAAACAATTACCCCATTGTTACCATCTATTGTTTCACCTCCTAAACTCGAATTGAAGCTTTTGCCGTCGCACCTAAAATATACTTATTTAGGTGATAATGAGACCTTACCCGTCATTATATCAACCTCTCTAGCTCTTGAGCAAGAGAAGGCTCTTTTGATGGTCTTATATAATAATCGGCAAGCTTTCGGCTGGTCTATGGCGGACATTAAGTGGATTAGTCCCCTCATAGTCGAACATCATATACACTTGATGGATGATGCCAAGCCGGCACTGGATCCACAAAGACGCCTCAACCCCATCATGAAAGAGGCTGTTAAGAAGGAGATTGTCAAGTGTCTGGATAGTGGTATCATTTACCCTATCGCGGATAGCCAATGGGTAAGCCCAATCCACGTTGTGCCAAAGAAATCGGGAATTACGGTCATTACCAATGAGGCAAATGAGTTAATTCCCACTCACACCCAAACTGGGTGGCGAGTCTGCATAGACTATAGGAAACTCAATGCCGTAACAAGGAAATACCACTTTCCTTTACTTTTCATTGACCAAATGCTCGAGCGATTAGCAGGGCACGAGTTCTATTGCTTTCTAGATGGCTATTCCGGTTACAACCATGTCCCCATCGCTAAAGAGGATCAAGACAAGACAACATTCACTTGTCCCTTTGGCACTTTTGCTTATCGTCGCATGCCCTTTGGGTTATGCAACGCACCCGCGACATTTCAGCGGTGTATGATGGGGATCTTTTCAGACATGGTTGAAAAGTTCTTGGAGATCTTTATGGATGATTTCTCCATCTTTGGCGACTCCTTCGATGAGTGTTTACGACATCTTGACGCTGTTCTTACCCGCTGTAGAGATAAGAACCTAACATTGAATTAGGATAAGTGCCATTTCATGGTATGAGAGGGCATTGTCTTAGGACATGTCATCTCGCAAAACGGCATCGAAGTTGACAGAGCTAAAATCGAAGTGATTTCTAACCTCCCTCCCCCCTAAATGCGTCAAAGATATCAGAGCCTTCCTTGGCCCCGCCGGTTTTTACAGACGGTTCATCAAGGACTTTAGCAAAATCGCTAGACCCTTGACTCTCTTACTGGCCAAGGATACAACTTTTCCTTTCGACTCCACTTGCATTGAAGCATTCGAGTCTTTGAAACATTCCCTCATCTCTGCGCCCATCCTCTCATCTCCCGACTGGACACACCCTTTCGAAATTATGTGCGACGCATCAGATTTTGCAATTGGCGCTGTTCTTGGACAGCACATTAATAAGATGCCGCACGTAATTTATTATGCTAGCCGAACACTAAATGAGGCCCAACTAAACTACACAACAACAGAGAAAGAGTTTTTAGCTGTTGTGTTTGCACTCGAAAAATTTCGGCCTTATTTAATTGGCTCTCCGGTCGTTGTATATACTGATCATTCAGCCCTTCGCCACCTTTTTGCGAAGAAGGATGCTAAGTCAAAGCTAATACGTTGGATCCTTTTATTACAAGAGTTTGACCATGTCATTAAGGACAAAAAAGGATGTGAAAACGTAGTAGCTGATCACCTATCACGACTTCCTTCTTCGCCCACGCTCGATCTTCCAATCACTGATGTTTTTCCCGACGAGCAACTCTTGACCGTTTCTTGCGAACCATGGTTCGCCGATATTGTGAACTACTTAGCCACCGGCCTGATACATAATGATTGGTCGAAACTGGATAAACTTCGATTTTTGTCCCAAGTAAAGCATTTTTACTGGGATGAACCCTATCTTTTTAAATACTATTTCGACCAAATCATTCGTCGGTGTGTACCTGAAAGTGAGGTCAAGAGCGTGCTGTCTTTTTGCCACGATCAAGCATGTGGTGGGCACTTTGGCCTAAAGAAGACAGCCGAGAAAGTTTTGCAGTGTGGTTTCTATTGGCCACGACTCTTCAAGGATGCTTACAAATACTGCAAAACCTGCTCCCGGTGCCAACACTTGGGCCGGATATCGCAGAGAAACGAAATGCCGCTCCAACCAATTTTGGTTGTGGACATTTTTGATGTTTGGGGTATAGATTTCATGGGACCATTTCCTAATTCTTTTGGAAATGTGTATATTCTTTTGGCGGTTGACTATGTTTCAAAGTGGGTCGAGGCTGTGCCCAGCCGAACGAACGATAATAAGGTTGTCGTTCGGTTTCTTAAAGAACACATATTTTCTCGATTTGGGCACCCTCGGGCAATAATAAGTGATAATGGTTCTTATTTCTGCAATAGGACTTTCGAGTCCTTAATACGCAAATACTCTTTCACCCACAAGCTGTCAACGCTATATCACCCCCTAACATGTGGGCAAGCCGAGGTTTCAAATCGGCAAATCAAGCAAATCCTGGAGAAAACGGTTTCTAAAAACCGTAAAGATTGGTCACTTAAACTGATAGATGCACTATGGGCTTTCCGTACTGCATATAAAACCGATCTTGGTATGTCTCCATACCGGCTTGTTTACGGGAAGGCTTGCCACCTCCCAGTGGAGATTGAGTATAAAGCATTTTGGGCTATCAAAGAGCTGAACTTATCTTTAGGAGATGCGGGCAGCAATCGGAAGATGCAATTGAATGAACTAGAAGAGCTGCGGGATGAGGCATATGATAACGCCATAATTGCTAAAAACCGAGCTAAGGTGTTCCATGATAAACACCTTTTGCGAAAAACCTTTGAACCTGGTCAACAGGTTTTACTCTATGACACTCGGTTACATTTTCGTCCCGGCAAGCTCCGTTCTAGATGGAGAGGACCTTTTGTAGTCTGCACCGTTTATCCGCACAGTGCGGTTGATCTTGAAAATCCTATAGACGGTACCTTATTCAAGGTGAATGGGTATCGACTGAAACCGTTCTTCACAGCGGACCCATCGGAGGAGCTCCTGTTTTTGCAGGAGCCGATTTACACTGATTGATCTTCCTCTTTCACCCCCGAATTTCCAATCAATTTTCCAAAACATTATTTCGAATAAGTTTGGGGATGTGTATCATTTGTAATAATATAATAAACAGGGAATGCCGACGTCGTGACCCTCTTGGTTTAGTATGACAGTGAGGACACTGTCAAGTTCAAGTTTGGGGGTATGCTCCGTAGGTCTTCTTCCTTCGCAGTCATTTGTACATACTTTGCATATTTATTTGAAAACCTATAAAAATTTCAAAAATTTTCAAAAAAAAAAAAATTATTGTATTCAATTTTGGCCATATTTAACTTGAGTTTGACAAATAGGTTAACTAGCTACGAACAACTAGATCTTAGACTTGGTAAATGAAAAACCCTAAAAATAACCTTCTTTAAAAATTAACGGTAGAAAATATATGTCTTTGTAGTTTATTTAGAAATAGGCAAATTTTGAGTTCACCTTTTGGGCTAAGTTGAAATAAGGGAAAAATATTGATATTCTTATTAGAGTGTAAGTTTGAAAAATAATTTCTGGCTTAAATATGGATTCTGAAAATGTATACCCTACAAAATTGCACAATCACACACCTTAAAGCTTGGAATAGTATAGGAGACCTTGAAATGCTCTTGTCTACAAGTCCCTAGTATGAAGAAAATAAAAAAAAAATACAAAAGTGAAAAAAATTAACACTGGTTTTGTGATTGCTTAAGGCTAAAAACAGAAAAATATATAGCGAGGGTGCTTCGTCACCTAGTACCTTAGACCAACTGGTTTGGGAGTCACTGCTAAAGCCTTGGGTGTTGCAAAACTAGGACATACGCGTTAAAGTGCTAATACATCTTGTAATCGGTCGTTGGTACCTCAAGAAGTATTAACGGTCGCATGAAAGATGTGTAAGCGAAATTCACCAACTAATAAGTGCTTTGGACAAAGGACAAGGGTATGATTGCTTAATTTGAATTTCCAAGTGTAAGGGTGATCTATACACACACGTGTGGATATGTGATTAGAGTTTAAATAAAAGAAAGAAATGAAGAATAAAACTTATATCTTTAGTAGAGTTGATAGAAAAATTCCTAAGTGGAGATGGAACCCTAAGAGGAAAACCTGAGAAATGCTGAAAGCTGAATGAGTCTATCGAACATATATAATCTTAAGTTAAGTTAAGAGGAAGAGTGAAGAATATGGGTGGATAGTTTATGAGTCGATGATAATAGAATTCTGTGTTAGAAAACCTAATTGGAGAATTATTGTCGAAAAAGCCAAATTGATAGGATTTTGTGGGTGTAATCCACTGAAAACCCTCAGGAGACAACACTCCTCCTACTAGGGGCACCTATAGGTTTAACGGCTTGTTGCACGAGCTCAGTACAATCGCGTTTCCCTGCGAAAGTGCGGTTAGCTTTTATTGAAAATAAAATAATAAGTTTGCTCGAGGACGAGCAAAAGATAAGTTTGGGGGTATTTGTTCATATCATAATATTGCAATTCATACGCCCCATTTTTATTCATTTTATAAGTAAACAGGTACTCTTGACGCACGTTTGTTGCATGTTACAGGATGCAGGCTCTTGGAGCAAATACAGTGAAAAAGACGGAAGTTGATACAGGAATAAGACTTTTGACGGATCCTAGTCAAGCCTAAACTAATAACAGTTCACATGGGTACAAGACAGTGCAAGGTCCCGAAATGTCAAAGCAAAACGGTTAAAAGATCGCTACATGTTTTTCACTAAAGATCTGGAGAAGAGTAAGAAGCCAAACAGAGAAATGGGAAGGATATATGACAAGCCCAGACAACCACAAACAAAGCCCAGAAAATTGGTGATGTGATCCCACAACATGGCCGCGGAACTACGGCCTAAACCCCCCTTATGCCGCGGTTCCGCGGCCTTATGATGCCCGTGTCGGTGGAAATTTGGTGTGTCGGTGCGTTGGTGCAGGTGTTGGGATTTTCAGTGGGCATATCTGTAAAACCATGTGTGCGAGAAGCTGTAACCCTAGCTTCCCTGTTCACTTATAAATTGTACTCACAAATCTGTAAAAAGATATGCTTCTTTTCAATCAATAAAATTTAGAATTGTTGAGAGATCAAGAGCATCATTCTTGTAAGTTTTTATTCTTTTAATTCCTGCCTTAGTTATAATTTAATTTTTGCCTTAGCCATCTAATATAATTCTTGCAGTAGAGTAATCATCTCACTCGCCTTAGTTAACTTAGTGTAGCTCTTTTTAATCTGCGGTAAGTAAGTAATAATTCTAGATCTGAAAAAAACACATTAAACATAAATAAAAATGTCATTTTTAGAAATTCCCCTAATGAGCGAGTAAAATCCTCGCTTGTTAGGGTTAGAACCAAGGAAGGGAGTGAGAGATGAATATCTCTCACCTCCTTCAATGCCAATAGCTTTTTCATAACTAGAACTTCGTGCACGAATGCATGATCTGCTCCCTACGGCACCCTACCTACGAGGTATCGGTGAACCGTAGTATAAAGGGCCGGACATACATGACGTCCATGAAGATTGTAGCAATTAATAGGAAAGGACGGACAAGGATCTAGAGGAAGAAATTTCGTTTCTTCCCAATCATTCTAATCCCCTTTGCTAATAATTGTTATGATTTCTAAAAAGTTTTAATCAAATGGCATTGAAAGAGGTGACTATATTAATCTCATCAACCCCACCTTAGACCTAATCCTAACATGTTCTTTAATATCGTATAAATCAATTTTTAAATCAATCAACAAAAACCAAACCACCATCGGAATCAACTCGTGAAAACACAAAAAAGAAAATTACACATCTCTGTGGATCTACCCGTATTCACCGGCTAGCTGCAAAGCGACGCCGTTTCTGATTACGGTTAACAAGTATTTTTGGACAAATCAAACAGCTTTGAACCGCTAAGGAAGGTATGCAAGAACTCTCCGACTGCCGTGCTGAAGAGATCTCCTCCACCACGCGGACGATGTTACAGAAACAAAGCTGGAGCAGCCCTCTCAACGGCTGTCCTCCAAAATTTACAAGGTCTGGCGACGGGTTCAGGACTCGGTAATCGATCGAGATCACTCTCGCCGGCAGAAGAGGGTGAAAGTGCAGGAAGAAAAGAACCATTCTGTCAAACAGCAAAGGACGAAAACTACCTAGGTGCTCGCTGCAATGGCCCCCTCGACTTCGACGGCCCACAAAAGGAGAAGGCCGGAGAAAGTCCCCACGCCTATGGCAAATGTCAAAGGCGGTGAGACCAAACGCCCTAAGTCCGGGGGCATTTTGGTTCATACCGTCTACATGACGTCCGGGAAAGAGGATAGCCATACATCTACAGGTCATAAACCGCTTACGCGATCGGTGACTAAAGCTCAGGAGCAGCAGCAGAAGCTCTAAAAAATGATGAATGCGATGGCCGCACTGACTGGGCCAAAGGAAAGCCCTGAAGAATCCTCGGATCAACACCAGGAGCAAGAAACCAACGCCGAGTTCCTTCGAAGAATATTGGAAAAGAAGGACAAAGAGGCTGCGGAACAAGCAGCCAATATAAAATGGATGGCCCTTCTATTCCAGGACATGGTGGGTATGATGATCCAGCAAGATCCCCTGCTGAAGATCCTCCGATCGTCCTTGAAGATGACAGAGGAGAGACATCGAATCCTCCACCGGCCCTGTCAACAGCCAAGGAGGAGACAATTTCTAAAGCTGCCCTAGATGAATATATAGCTCAGCAGATAAGGGTTCATCAGGCAACTGAGGCAGCCGGCCAAGTTGTCAAGAAGGGGCGACCATATCCGAGCTGGTACGATCCGATAAAGTACCCGCCAGGCTACACGATCCCAAAGTTCCACTTCTACAAGGGGACGGGCAATCACCACCAGCATGTTGCCCAGTTCAAGGCGCTTTGTGAAAACATTGGAGGCAACGACAAACTTCTACTTCATCAGTTCGTCGGCAGCTTATCGGAGATGGCATTCGAGTGGTACTCCGAGCTCCCAAACGACTCTATTAAGACATTTGTTGAAATGGACTTGTTGTTTACCCAACGTTTCACAAGCGCTAGCGAGCGTACCCTGATAACAGCATTGATTAATGCCAAGGTGAATCCAGGGGAGATGTGGGTCCAATATGCGATACGGCAGTGGAACCTATGGTCGAAATACGAACAACGCATAGAAGATTCTCCTGCAGTAGGCATGTTTATGGGAACCCTCGATCTGCAGGCGAACTTTTCCCAATTCATGATGTTCTTCAAGCCGACCACCTTCCAGGCCTTGATCGACAAGCTAGCTTAAATGGATCAGATGGGTCATAGACCGTCTCCTCCAAAGCCAGATTCTCAAAATGAGAAGGGGAAGGGAAAAGCGATCGTCGTCGCCAATGCTCAACAACAGCCGAGCAACCTGAAACCGGTTGTCCGTCAAAATAATATGCGTCCATGCGTACCCCTCGAGGAGAGGCTAGGACGTCCTCACTCATTTCCTCAAGATAAAATGAGAAGACTGTTCGAGCTGGTATTACGCAACCAACTCATCAATCTGCTGGATCCAAGACGCCCGTCGCAGTCAAACGACGTCAATAATCCCAATTACTGTCCTTATCACCGAGTATTGGGTCATCTGATTGAAGATTGCTACGTCTTCAAAAACTGGATTGAAGACCAGTACCAACAGGGCAAGTTCACGTTGTCCGAAAGATGGAAGGTGAACCCACCGCAGCTTCACACCCTTAAAAAAGTGAATACGCCGGAGGCAACGTGCTCTCTCGTTGAAAAAGCTCCGTGGGAAGTCGTGCTGTCAGCCAAAACAAAAAGGATGCTGAACGATCTCCAAACATGCCCAGCGATCAGGTGGAAGAACCCGTTGGAATCTCAGATCATTGAAGGGATGTTGAAGCCGCGCCCAACTCCGAAGATCGGTGGTGATGGCCCGAGTACTCACAACCTGCCGTCAAAATCTTCAAAGAAGAAGAAGAAAAGATCCAAAAAGCCCGTGAAGCCTGGCGAAAAGCGCACGGACTTACAAAAACAAATCAACATGCTGGAGGAGTACAACCAGAAAGCACGGACTCCCATCACGCTCCAAGAGTTCCTTAGCCACGCCTTTCAAAAGGAAGATGAGGGAGAAAGCTCGTCGGATGAATCTGAGGAATACGTGGCGAGCTGTCATATGATCTCCCACTCGTTTATAGACGATGAGGAAACTCCTTGCACTAAGAAGCTGGGGGCAGATCATAAACTGGAACTTCTGGGGCCATCGGATGAAACAATTGACACATTCCTCAACGAAGCTCTGTTAAAAAGTAAAGCTGATCGGGAACGCGAGGTGGTCATATTTGAAAAGGCCAAACGTCGACGACTATACGGAAGATTTGAAGCACTCCCGCCAGATCAAAGTACATCCACAGCAGATAAAAGTAAATTCAAGACGAGGAAAAGGTTTGCTAAAGCCATATCAATAGGTATGAAGCTACCACCCTCTGAAGGAAACATTGCCGGTGAAGAGGAAATGCACCCTTCCTACTGCTTGTATCATCGGAAGATTTCGCACCCCACCGAAGAGTGCAAAGCTTTCAATAGATGGTGGCAGGGATATGTTGCTCACCGGCAACATTTTAAGCGGGAGAAGCGCAAAACTCATCGGGAGCGGAAAGGTACGACCTTGGAGCTTAACAGAACTAACTGTGATTGTCGCATTATTAACTCTAGGGGATCACAAGATCTCACATTCGGGAGCGATTCTGACGAGGAGCTGTTACTTAGCCCTCTCTTTAAAGAGTCCACATCGGGAAAAGGGGAAGAGTCGAAGGCCTCAGAAAATATTCGGCTGTGTAATCGTACGCTACCTGAAAAGAATCTCGGACCCTTAAATAAAAAAGATAAAGGGAAAGAAAAGGTCTCTGAGGACATCGTCCTAGACGACCAAGTCATGGAAGAGCTAACCGTCAAGGACCCGCCAAAGAAAAATAAGGTGGATTACAACGTTCTGTCCCATCTGAGGAAGCTACCCTCGCAGCTTAGAATTCTTGACGCCCTTTTACTATCAAAAGAGACAAGGGATTCATTAATCATGGTACTACAGGAGCTGGAGCAATTCCAAGATTTTCTCGCCGAAGAAAAGATGAAGGACGAGCTGGAAGAAGTGCATACGGCCGATGTTACTTTCGGTGATGAAGACCTTCCCCTTGGGACGTGCGAACACAATCGCCCCCTCTATGTCTCAGGGTATTGCCATGATACAAAGATAGGCAAAATGCTGGTCAAAAATGGATCTTCTGTTAATCTCCTCAACGTGCGGGTGTTAAAGGAAATCTGCATGAGCATCCAGCACCTCGCTAGGGATAAGATCACCATCTCCGGGTTCGACTCTCAATCATCATGGACTCTTGGGTCTGTGATACTGACGCTATGCTTTGGGCTGCTCGTCACAGACATTAAATTCCACGTCATCGACGCCAAGACATGCTATAATGCTCTGCTCGGCCGGCCATGCTTACACGCATACAACATCATCCCTTCTATACAACATCAGTGTATGAAATATTTTAAGGATGTTCTCGAGTATACCATAACGGGAGAACTGAACCCATTCTCCGTGAACGAGGTCCGCAAATATGAAGATGCAAAATACTTCTTACCGGATTTCGAAGACACGGAGAAGTGTCACAAGCCGGAGAACAAAGTTATCACCACCATTCCTGTCTTCGGGAGTGATACCGAAGAGGAAGAAGAGATTGTTTATTCAGGTCCACCTCAACACAACAAGCCAAGACCGTCCGCTCCCATGCTGATCTTTGGTACTGACTCGGAAGATGAGGTCCATGCTATATTCTCTGCTCGGCCTTCAATAAAAACATCCACTGACGAAAAGCAAAGTCTGCAAGTCTCCATGGTTCCACTTAAACACCATAGAAAACTGGATGCGCTCGATACCTACAGAATAGAGGAGCTGCAGACGTTCTATGTCCCTCCCAGGCGAGAAGACGAAAAGGCAATTCTATTCTACCGCTCTGAAGAAACCAAAGTGGAGAAAGAATTCTGGCACGGCGCGGATCCTATGCTTGTCAGGCTTCAGCCCATTCGTCTGCTCAGATATTATATAGAAGGCTTGAAGAGGCTGCTGAAGCGCCAGGGATACCTTTAAACAAACCGCTCGAAAAGCCAAATTCTGTGACAGGGTCTGGAACGTTCCCGGAACTTAGCACAAGTTGCCTAATGTGAGAATGGAAACAATCGGGCTTGGATACATTCGGTCCAAGAAACGAGAGCTACTCCGCGACTGTTACGTCGTACATGATTTCAATGAAGAAGAGCATACTCAATGGGAGGATGCTAATCCTGAACCAGAAAAAGTTCCTGATGCAAAAGTGCCCAGTCCGACGTTCGAAGAACAAATGGACAGGCTTATAAGGGAAGCTGGTCAAAAATTCCGAGACGACCACAACCGCGAAATGACCATCTACAAGGGAGCCAAAATGCAACGCCTCCTCCAACAGGCCGCGAAAGATGAAATAACCGTTCCCTTTCAACCTGTGGTAAAAAAGGCTCGACGCAGAGGCAGAAACAAGTCGAAAAGCGAAAAAGGCGCTCGACAGCAACAAAGCGGGACTAAGAAGCCACGCAAGCGGGAATCGAGCGGTTCTGATCTATCCCTTGTGAAGAAAATGGGTGGAGCGTACTCTTTTCCTCAAGAAAACACAAAAAAGATACTCGAACTAGATTTAAAACACCAACTAATTACGCTCCCGGAGTCTAAACACCCCGAGAAAGCAGGTGAAGTCTCACACCCGAACTATTGCTCTTATCACCGAGTAATAAGCCATCCTCTAGAAGATTGCTTCACCTTCAAGAACTGGGTCGAAGATCAGTATCAGCTTAGCAAGTTCGCACTATCTGACAGCTGGAGGGTAACCCCGCCACAGAAGAATGAGCCCAAAGCCACGAGAGCAGAACCAGATTCACATCAGTCTGGGAAGCGAGCTCGTACTTGTCATATGATAACAATATAAAAAGAAGACCCAGAGAATATGGATGAACTTTCCTGGTGCTTCGAAAACAGCAACGACGAGGTGATCTCAGAATTTCCACCAGCATCGAAAGAGCTAGAGGATGGAATACATATTACTGCAGATAACCTCAAGAAAATTGAGTTGGGGACGGCGAACGACCCGCGACCGAAATTCGTCAGCGAGCTGCTATCTGAAGAAAGGGTGGCTGCGTTAAAAGACGTGCTTATGCAGCATAGAGATCGCTTCGCATGGAACTATTCCGAAATGCCAGGATTAGATCCAGAAATTGCTGTGCATAAATTGGCGATATCCCTAGACGTCAAGCCAGTCAAACAGGAGACAAGGAGAATGCGGCTCAAGCTTGAGATGAGTATCAACGCCGAGGTCAAAAAGTTGACTGACTCTGGTTTTATCCAGGAAGTTCAGTATCCTGACTGGATCGCCAACATTGTCCCGGCGATGAAGAAAATTGGGACAGTACGCATATGTATAGATTTTCGGGATCTTAATAAAGCCTGCCCGAAAGACGACTTCCCAGTACCGGTCACCGAGCTGATAATAGATAACACATCCACTGACGAGGTTTTCTTCTTCATGGACGGCTCATCAGGATACAATCAAATAAAGATTCATCCCGAAGACGAGGAGCAGACCGCTTTCCGGACCCCTTTAGGTATATTCTGCTACAAGGTGATGCCTTTCGGTCTAAAGAACGCCGGTGCCACCTACCAGAGAGCCTTAACAAAGATCCTCGATGACCTTATACATGAAATCGTCGAATGTTATATCGACGACCTAGTGGTTAAAAGCAAATCATACGAGGAACATCTCGAGCATCTGAAGACCGTATTTCAACGCCTTCGACAATACAACTTGAAGATGAACCCTCTCAAGTATGCATTCGGAGTTTCCTTGGGAAAATTCCTAGCATTCATCGTCCGACACCGAGGTATCGAGATAGATCCGTCAAAGATCAAGGCGATCATGGAAATGCCTCCACCGAGAACTCTCAAACAGCTGCGGTCTCTCCAAGGGAAGCTCGCATACATCCGGTAATTTATAGCCAATCTTTCAGGCAAGTGCCGTCCTTACAGCCACCTGATGAAGAAGGGAACTCAGTTCGTCTGGGATCACAAGTGCCAAGACGCGCTGGATGAAATCAAGCAGTATCTACAGAACCTGCCAGTGCTGGCTGCTCCAGTCAAGGGAAAGCCCCTTATTCTTTACACAACCGCCCTCGAAGGTTCCTTAGGCGCATTATGGGCGCAAGAGAACAATCAAGGAAAAGAAAGGGCACTCTACTATTTGAGTCGAGTTCTTCTGGGGGCAGAAAGCAACTACTCCCCCATCGAAAAACACTGCCTGGCGTTGATCTTCGCGGTAACAAAGCTCAGGCAAGGTGTACCCTCTCAAATATTTGATGTCGAAGGCTATACTGACAGGTCGGCTCGCTAAATGGGCCCTGCTCTTGATGGAGTTCTCGATAACCTATCAACCTCTCAAGGCAGTGAAAGGTCAGGCCATCGCCGACTTCCTCGCTGAGCATCCGATGCCTGTCGATTCTTCTCTGAATTGCAATCTGCCAGATGAACATGCGTTTGACGCGATCGACGGTGCTGATACCGGATGGGAGCTTTATTTCGATGGAGCATCCTCCATGAAGAAACGCAAACAAAGCACCCCTATAATCAAATCGGGGGTAGGCCTCATCTTCGTTACTCCACAAGGAGGGATACTGCGCTTTGCTTTCTCCTTAACAGAGCCGAGGATGAACAATGAAGCCGAACACGAAGCTTTGATAGCAGGCCTCGAGATCGCCATCGACATGGGAATTGAAAACCTCCTTATATATGGAGACTCCAAACTGATCATCAGTCAAGTAAATGGCGACTACCAAACATGCAAACCAGAGTTGGTGAAGTACGACGAAAAGGTGCAGCAATTGTTGACCCAAATTCCTTCCTACACTTTGGAAAACATACTGCCTGCGGAAAACAGCAAAGCGGACGTGTTAGCCAAGCTCTAAAGAACTGGCTGACGAGAGCCTTGATGACGTCAGATCGTGGTACAAAGCCGTCGAGTACTTTCCCCAGCAGAAATATCTCCGGAATCATCCGAAGAAAAGGCAACGACTAAGCCTCCAAATGAAAGACCGGGAAAAGGATGAGGATTGGAGAGAAGTCTTTAGAGACCACTTCAAATACCGTCGAACGCCCGAAGATGCGTCCTCAAGACATCAGCTCATGAAACGAGCTCTGTTTTTCGCTTTCGTCAATGATACTCTGTACAAGAGGTCATTTGATTCTCTGTGGTTGAGATGCCTGGGACCTAACGAAGCGAAAAGAGTCGTTAAGGAATGTAACAACGGACTCTGCGGTTCTCATGAAGCAGGCCCGAAGATGAAGTTGAAGATAAAACAGATGGGTTACTACTGGCCCACGATGATTCAGAACTGCCTCGAATATGTGAAGCAATACCACTCATGCCAGATTCAAGGGGACTTTATCCATCAGCACGCAAATCCACTACATCCAAAGGTGGCTAGCTGGCCGTTCGAAATGTGAGGAACTGACATAGTCGGCCCTATCGAACCAGAATCGTCTAGAAGACATCTTTTCATCCTGGCGACGACTGACTACTTCTCCAAATGGGCAGAAGCAGTACCGTTGAGGGAAGTGAAGATGGAGAATATCCTCCATTTCTTTAAGACGCACGTCATTTATCGGTTCGGGATGCCGAGACGGATCATCTCCGATAATGGGCCAGCCTACAGAAGCCACAAGATCAGTCGCTTCGCCCAACAGCATAATATAGACTGGAGATATTCCTCAGTTTATAATCCCCGAGCTAATGGTCTAACTGAGGCTTTCAACAAGACCTTGACGAAGATCGTGAAGAAGACGGTGTCCCGAAATAAGAAGGACTGGCACGAGAGACTGCAAGAAGCTCTCTGGGCGTATCGAACTACGTTCAAAACGGCCACGAACACAACGCCATACGTATTGGTATTCGGTACAGAAGAAGTACTCCCCCTCGAGATAGAGTTACCCTCTATACGAGTGGCAGTCCACTACGAGCTGACGGACGAAGAAAATGCCCACCTTCGGCTTGAGGAGCTTGATGCCCTTGACGAAACACGGCTCATAGCGCAACAAAATCTGGAGGCTTACAAAGCAAAGATGACGCGTTCATATAAAAGTTTGACCAGGCCGAGGACATTCCGCCAAGGGGAACTCGTGCTAGTAGTCAAAAGACTTATGATCCCCAATCGAGCCAAGTGGGGAAAATTCGAGCCAAACTATGAATGCCCGTACATCATAGACAAGGTCTACCAGGGTGGAGCCTATCTACTCATGGATATGCACGGTGAAAGGGCCTTTCAGGCCAATAAACGGTCGCTTCCTAAAGAAATACTACGCTTAATGAGTTACCGCCTAGGTCAATGATAGATGACGATGACTATGTCCGCTCGCTATCTTCCTAAGCCCAAACTCTATAAGAAGTAGCCGGCCTTCTTCGACAATGGACCGAAACATGCTTAAACTAATAACGGACCACTACGTCCTAAAACCGGCTGTTGACCGAGATGTCGATAAACTACGGTGAATTGCAACATCACAAAGCCGGTACAAAAAAAATAATAAAATAAAAAAAGAGAATAAAGAAAAAACGGTATATCTATAAGCAAAATCGGCACGGATGAAAACCTGAAAGGGCTCCGTGAGTAAAAACAACAGGGCTACCGGGCGAGTCTTCGTGAAAACCTGAAAGGGCGCGACCTCGTTAAAAAAAATGGAATAAAAAGAATAGAAAAACGATATGTCCATAAGCAAAAAGGGCACAGATGAAAACCTGAAAAGGGCTCCGTGAGTAAAAACAGTAGGGCTACCGGTGAGTGTTTGTGAAAACCCGAAAGGGCGCAACCTCGTTAAAGGACACTTGCAGGGTCCTCTCGACCTTATAAGGAGAAACCACCCACGTGTGATCCTTACGAATCGCAAGGGAGAAACACACTTAGGGATCCATACGATTCATAAGGAGAAAATACACTTGCGAGATCCTCACGACGCGTAAGGAGAACTCTCTTATGGGACCCTCACGGCTCATAAGATTTGAAAGTCTTAAGTTATAGAGACCTAAACCTGTGCTTAACCAACCCCCACAACCTTCGATATTGCCCTACAAGTGGCTCAGTACTGACCCTTGTATACAATCCACGAGTGCGAATAAGCATTTCCCTAACAAAGTCCCACCCGTGACTAGGGATATGTCCATATGGTGAACAACCCTTGTCTGTCCTCTCGACTTACAAGGAGAAAACCTTCCTATAGGATCCTTATAACTTACATAAGAACATACACTTAGGAATCCTTATGATTCCTAAGGAGAAAACACACCTACAAGATCCTCACGACTTGTAGGGAGAAATACCTTTATGAGACCTTTACGGCTCATGAAGTCAAAAGTCTTAGTCAACAGGATCTTAACTCTGTTCGCTAAGCCACCTTTGTTCGACATCGACGGAGGAAAATGATGTTTCGCTCCTGGCAACATCCCAGTTGTAGCAGTGTTGATGCCGAAATCGGTGTCTAATTCTAGGCTTACGGCGAAAAGACAACAAGACACACATGCATACAAAATAGCCAAAATGATGGGGCAATTTGCAATAAAAAGAAGCAAGTAAAAATGTATGCATAAAAATAGCCGAAATAATTGGGCAACTCGCAATAAAAAGCAGTGAGTGAACACAAAATAAATAGCCGAAATGATTGGGCACCGCGAAAAATAGCCGAAATGATTGGGCAATCGCGACCTTCGCGGTATAAAAGCTGAAATGATAGAGCATTGCGGAAATAGAACAATAATATAAAAAAATGATGAAACTTTTGCCCTACAGGTGAGATCACATCGATCCCTGTATACAATCCAAGGGCACAAAAAAAGAGGGAACCATACCTTCCCAACAGGCTCCTCCAGAAAGCGAAGCCAAATCTCGACGGTTCACCAACAACCTAGAGACAACCGCGACATTTCGTCTCGATACAGCAGACGCAGTGCCAGCAAACGAAGTAAAGGCCAAATTCCTAGCTTCGGGGTCTTGATGGTAACTCATATAAACCTGAGAGACCACCAGAGAACATCTTAACCCCAGGGAAATCAATGTCCTTGGCCGCATCCTCGGTCGCATCCTCGATTCACGTCGACCCATAGAGAAACCAATGTCTTTGCAGGAATACCTTGACTCGTCTTAACCCCAGGGAAATCAGTGTCCTTGGCAACCTCATCGAGTCAGGGAAACCAGTGTCCTTGACGAGAGCACCTCGATTCGTGTCGACCCGCAGAGAAACCAGTGTCTTTGCAGGAATACCTCGACTCGTCTCAACCCTAGGAAAATCAGTGTCCTTGGCAACCTCCTCGAGTCAGGGAAACCAGTGTCCTTGATGAGAGCACCTCGATTCGTGTCGACCCGCAGAGAAACCAGTGTCTTTACAGGAATACCTCGACTCGTCTCAACCCTAGGGAAATCATTGTCCTTGGCAACCTCCTCGAGGCAGGGAAACCAGTGTCCTTGATGAGAGCACCTCGATTCGCGTTGACCCGCAGAGAAACCAGTGTCTTTGCAGGAATATCTCGACTCGTCCTAACCCCAGGGAAATCAGTTTCCTTGGCAACCTCCTCGAGTCAGGGAAACCAGTGTCCTTGTCGAGAGCACCTCGATTCGCGTCGACCTGTAGAGAAACCAGTGTCTTTGCAGGAATACCTCGACTCGTCTCAACCCCAGGGAAATCAGTGTCCTTGGCAATCTCCTTGAGTCAGGGAAACCAGTGTCCTTGACGAGAGCATCTCAATCCGCGCCGATCCGCAGAGAAATCAGTGTCTCTACAAGAATATACGACGCCAGTAAAGCGGAGCCGCGGAGAGTTTCGCAGCTCCATGACTCGACAGTACATCAATGACCGAAAGTCAAACCCCTGACCCCATGAAAGGCGGATAAGGGCAACTTCACCTCTCACTTATGACTCCTCGCGACTCGTAAGGGAGTAGATTCTCTTGTGAGATCCTTACGACTCTCAAGAGAAAACGCACTTAGGAATCCTCACGATTCTTAAGGAGAAAATACACCTACGAGATCCACTCGATCTTTAAGGAGAAAAGTCTTTATGAGATCCTCACGGCTCATAAAGTTGAAAAGTCTTAGACAACAGATCTGAACCTACGGCCTAAGCCATCGCTACCTCTTAAAGAAACCAAGATGCTTGCTTTATTATCTGTCAACCGTGTTTACTATGGAGAAGGCAAAGAAATAGCACAAGATATTTTGAAAAATGTATATCTTTTATTCATAAATTTTATTGAGTACAAGATACATTGTGTTAAAGAATAAAAAAAATAATACATTTTTATTTACAAGTACAAATGCTACAAAATGGTTATGGAGAAGGAAATGCCTTCAACAAATCCGCGAGCTGCTCCCGCACTTCCTTCAACGCCTCCTCCTGAGCGGCTGCGGTGGCCACTTCCGCTTCCACTTGGACCCACTGCTGTAGGTAGGATGAAAGCTGCTCCTTAGCTGCCTGCTGGGCTGCCTCCTGATTACGTGCATCCCGCTCGACGACATCAATCTGCTGCCTCAGTGTTAACCCTTCGGAGAGACATCACAGAAGGCCTTCAAAGATGACCTTCAGCTGCGCAGCGTTTGCCTCCACCTGAGAATGCAGTTGGGCAGATTTGCTCGAAGTCTCGCCGCACTCCTTACGCCTTGAAGCAACTTCTTGTTTGAGGTGGCGGAAATAAGGAGCGCTCTGCTCGATCCATGCCGTCCGTTGAGAGCCCGCGGCCAAAATCTCAGGGGCAGGACGCATAGACTCCAGTCGATGCAGGCGGGCCTCAATTTCCCTGCAGTGATTAACCGAAAACTCGACGACGCCTTCATTATAAAAAGTTACAAGTGTCGCCAGCATCGGATTAACCTCCGCAGCAAAATCTGCGGCAGATGGTGGAACGTCCGTGTCAAGCACTTCAACGTATCTGCTCAACATTCCCAAACTCATCGCAGCATTCTTTGAAAACGGTCGTCTCAAGAAGGGGTCCGGCGGCATTATGATGCGAGACTCGAAGGGCGCCGAATCGGAACGACAGCTGAAAAAACAAAATACAATCAGATGACGGTTCAAGAAATATAAGAAAGTCATCGATGGGATAGTTTACTATACCAGCTGCAGTAGACGGCAAAGCCAGGAAGGCCGGTAGTGCGATCGATCTTTCATCTCCTCCTTCGATTTGTAGCACTGCAATCAGGGCGAAGAAAAATCATGAACAAGTTCATTCTTGGAAAAGGAAAGAGTTAATTGAAAACTATACTCACCAGCGCCACTGGAGGAAGAAGCGAGCTCCGATGGAAAGGAGAAATGCAGGTGCAGCACCTGGTAAAGGTGATCGAAATGCACTCCTACAAAGGCGCAATAGTACGACATTAATACATAAATTGTGCGGCTGAATGATAAAACTAAGGGGTCACGAATCCAAACCTTCCAGCATCTGTGATGGTACGCGAGAAGGCTGAGAGGTGGCCACCGCCAAGACAGTAGCTGACGGCACTCCCTCGAGAAATGGAGCATCAGCACTGGCCGCACCTGCGTTAAAAACTAAGATAAACCTGTCAGGAAAGATTGCAAGATTAAAAAAAAGGGACGGTAACCCGAAATTTACCTGATGAACCGCCAGCCGAAACGGAGGCATCTCCCTCCTCTATCGACATGAGTCCACCTCCTGTGGCCTTATCACCAGACTCGACGGGGGCCGTCGTCGTGATCGTGAGGCCAGGAGATGCCGGGGGACTGTAGATGGGGAGAGCAATGATTGGAACATTGCCAGACTCTTGAGAAAGAGCGGTTGTCTTGTCCTCGGGAGTCATGCCCGTCTCACCCGCTACTCCCTCGGGCTCGGCGGTCGCTGCTGTCTCGTCCGCCGTCGCCATGGGGTCACTGGTCTCAGTCGCTCCGTCCGCTGCTGCCCCGGACTCAGTTATAGAAACCGTCTCATTTGCCGCTACCTTAGGCTCGGCATCAACGGTTTTCTCTGGCACAGTTTCCTTAGCCCCCAGCTCGGGTCCAGCAACCCCGGCGACATCACCCACCGTCGGCTCGGGTTCAGCCGGTGCCTCTTCCTCTATCCTCTTAGGTTCGACGGTTTCCGAATCCCTTTCGGTTGGACTTGGCCCTGCAGGACAAGATATATAAGAACCGATAGGTTTACAATTCTTACAACAAAATCTTGAAAGATACATTACCTGAGGTGGACTGATCGTTTGCCTCCCTAGCTGCATGTGCCGCCTGTCTGTGAGCAGTAGACAAGGCGACCTGGGGCTCTTCCGAAGGAGTATCAGCACGAGGAACGGTGCTTGGGCCCGCTCCCACGGCCAGAGCAGCTCTGCGCTCTTTCGCCTCGCGCCTCAACCGCTTCCTCTCCTCCCGAGCCGTCAAGACGGACCTCTTCGATGCTTCCTTCATTGAGGCGTCATCGTCCACGTACAGAGATGCCTCCAGAGCCTTCAAAGCATCCCTCATCGGCTTTTCGAGTCGGGTCTCTCGCGGCAGCCCCGAAGAGGCTGAGATTTCAGTAGCTGGCCCAGGAAGAGTCCCTGCATCGGCTGGCATACCCCCAGCAAAGAGACAAAGGAAGAGGTTAGGTTGGCCATAAGAAAAGAGAATAAAGACTTAATGAGGCAAGACGTACCAACGCCCGATAAAGCGCGCATCCTTTCCTCCTCCTGGAAGGTTTTTAGAGAGGCAGCGATGGCTTCTTCAGTAGTGACACCTGTTAAAAAAAATGGGGAAAAGAATTAGACAAAGATAATTATAAAAGTGCGATAAAATGACGAAGAGTGCAGCTAATGATTACCTGACTGAGTGAGTTTAGCCAACATCACTTCGAGTCTGGTTGATCGCTCAAAAGCCGCAATGGCGGCCGCCAGATCGGTGTCTGCTAGATCTACCGAGAAGCCCTCATTGCTTTCGTACTCGCTTATACCTTCAGTAAGAGGGGCCTGAGGCTCTAAGCCGAGGATAGCATCGAGAGAGAGGAGCGACTTCTTCTTCCTCTTCTACCCGCCAGCCCAAGGTGCACCCAAGATCAACTTGCGCTTTGCAGGCACCTTAGGGCGGCGTGTCCCAATATCCGCGCCCACGCCGGACTCCAGCGAAACCATATTTACTGTCTCCACTGGATCACAGGGCGCTGGTGGCGCATCCACAGTATCATGAACCGGCAATCCGCACGGAGGGCTCAGCACGTGCGGTGGCCCAGCTCCAACATCTTTCAGCGGAGGAACGACCGGGGTCCTTGGCTTTAAGGGAGCCTTGCGGTCGCCGCCGGGAGGCGCACCCTTGCGGTCAACCAGCATGCGCTTCTCCATTCGGATGACTGCACCCATTGCGTGCGCATACCAAGCCACATGCATGTGGAGGACCCAGGGGACACAACTTGGCTCGCTGATGAAGAAGTGTGAGCCCGTGTTTCAGCAGCATGAAATGGTGCATCGCACTCCGTATCCCCTCCCTGCTGGCTATGGGCTCTTCCAAAAACGCCTCCAGTGGGACCTCCTGGTTATAGCTTGATTGTTGGGTGAACCGGTGGGGGTTGTACCTCATGAAAAGCGTCATCTCGTTCTGCCTGAACACCAGGTAGCCCGGCCGAATGGAGTAGAGGTGAAGAATCTCCCGGACTTTCAGTACGGAGGCCCCGTCCTTGAAGTCGTTACGCAGCGCCACCACCGACTTAGAGGTTTCTGAGCCGATAGTTATGACTTTATCCATGAAAGGAATCCTCGCTCCGACCAGCTGTGGACGAAGGAGCAACCCCCTAGCCTCTCGTAAGGGCGGATTCACAATCGAGGCGCCGATCAGCCGCATGACTCTTGGGAGTCTGCACCTCTCAAAAAACGAAGGGCTCTTGTGCATGCCGAATACCCTATGCACATGCATTTCCATCCACGAAGTGAAGTAGTGCATCGGGAAATTGGCAGGCCGCACCCCAGATTCATTAGCGTCCGCCGCCATGCTAAGTCTATTATATAGGTGAGCCAACCTGGCGATTCTTATTGACAACTGCAGACCAGTCACCATACGATACGCTGGGTAGAAAATGGACGGCCGCATGTAGCGCGGGTGCATAGGGAGCACGATGCTGCATAGCCACAATCCCAGGAACCCTGAAAAGAAGGTCTCCTCATCAATGCCCGGGGCGGCGATTTCTGACAAGGGCATGATGGCGGCGTTGGGGAGATAAAAATCCTTTTGATCATCTTCCGATATTGGTAGATGCTCCAAGCTGAAGCCGAAAGGGTCATCGAGCTTGGCAAACTTTTCACTCCGCTCCGATAGAATCTCCGGTCGAAGGAAGTGGGTGATAAAATCTGCGAAACTGACTCCCCAAACTCCTGATTCCAAATAGAGACCTTCGTATATGTTCAGCACCTTCACCAAGCCCGGAAACTGGTGCTGAATAGCATTCTCCGGCGTCAAATCAAACTCCAGCTGCTTGGTGGCGAAGACGTACTCGTCAGGAGGAAGCAGCCCCTCGTAATGCTCCCCCCTCACCGGCAAACCCGAGATCTCAACGAACTCTTCCAGGAAGATGGAGACTTCCCTGTCCGTCATAAGGAAGGTGTGGGTAGGGATATTCCATTGTTCGATGAAGGCCTTAATCCACCACGTTGGAGGAGTGGGGTACTCAAAAAGAGAGACGTAGATTGCCGAGTACAGACCAATCTTCATCAGATAGTCCTTTTTTCCGATAGGATGTACCTGGCCCACTGCAAATATCCGGCCGGTTGTCGCGGGGTCAATCCAATATTGTATGCCAGTCCCCAAGGGCATGCCTCACCCTGACATATGCGCAACCCCAAGATGTCCACGGCCGGCGGCGGCTGCACAGGAATGGCACCGATCGAAGGCTGGAGAAGATCCTCCGAATTCCAGTTCTTGACCTCCACGGCATACTTCACCAGGGGTTCATGCACATAGGGGATCGACAAGATAGGCTCAGACGGCGTCACGGAACCGAAGAATCGGCGGCCCTTGATGTATACCACCTACCCCATAAGTGAAGATTCTTGTACTCGGGGTCATGATCCTTAATCAGAGCAAATACCTCTCGGTCTACCGGCGCCTAGGGAAATCCTTCCTCCGAGCGAACAAACAGGAATGACTGGTCAGCAGACATGTTTCCTACGGAGGGACAAAAATCAGCCGTTAGTGTTGTAATTCCAACGCTTGGCATTTTAAAATTTATACCACACTGCAATGCAGTGGGTAGGGGACCCACAAAATCTAGATGATAATGCATCAGTTAATAAGACAACCCCATCATTGGATGAGACTGTCAATTAATGAGGAGATCCCTAAAAGAATATTCTCATTAATGAGAAATCCCTAGAGACAAGGAGAAAATCTCCCCTTTCAGAGCAAAGCTCTGTCACAGAGTGACACTTGTCAAACTCTGGTCTCAGGGGGAATAAAAAATTGCTCAAAAGATTAAAAGAGCCTAGCTCTGTGATAATGATGGAAAAATCCATCAATGGAAAATTAATTCTTAAAAAAAATTAATTAAAAAAATTTGGGATCTTGAAGATCCAAGAAAACTCTTAGGAGTTCCTCAACTTCAGATCAAAAAGATCTATATTTTATTCATGAGCAAAGCTCTGATTCATGGATTAAAACTCCTGAAACAAGATCTCTTTAGATCTATAGATTCTTGAGAGCAAGGCTCTGTTGGTGAAACCCCAAAAGGGTTTTCTTTAGATCAAAGATCTACGAGAGCAAGGCTCTGTCAATTAAAATTAATTTAATTTAATTTAATTTAATTTTAATTTTAATTTTTACATAAAAAGTTTTAAGAGTTAACTCTTGGAGTTCTTAAAAGCAAGAGCAAGGCTCTGAAGTTCTGAGAATAAGATTCTTGAAGATGGTGATCATCTGTGAAGGGCCAAGGGTCCTATTTATAGGCCCTTGCGCCCCTTCAACTCCTCAGTTGATCCAACGGCCAGGATCTTGCCACCGCTGCACTCACGTGTACGCTACGTGAGTGCAACGGTGCGAGGGCATATGTTTCCCCAATCAGAGCAAAAATCTGTTTGAATTTCAAAAATTCAAAAAATTGAAGCAACGCTTCAAATTCCTTGCACTGCGCGCAACGCGCCACGTGTCAAAAACTGATACGCCAGCAAAGCGCCCGAGGCAGCGCACCCAATCAGAGCAAGGCTCTATTTAAGGTAAAAAAACAAAAGAAGCAACGCTTCAGATGATCTGCACTCTGCGCTGTGCGATACGTGTCAGCCCAGTTGCGCTGCGCGACACGTGTCAGTGCAGTGGCGCTGCGCTCTACGCTGTGTGACACGTGTCAAGCGCAGTTGCGCTGCGTGACACGTGTCAAGCGCAGGTACGCTTACGCCATACAGAAATATTCTGAAAGATCTTTCTGATCTTATTAAAACAATAAGATTCTCTCCTGCAAAACAGGAGCTCTTGGATCGAAGATCCAACGGTGGGGAAAAATCCCTAAATCACTCAGAGAAAGATCTCTTTAACTGATTTAACAAATCTATTGGCACTATAAAAAGGCCGTTAGACTCCAAGTCTAAAACACACGCAGAGATACACAGAACTCCTAAAAAGAAAGTTTGAGAAGAACTCAGAAAGAAAAGAAGGTAAACCTTTGAAAAGAAGAATTTCTTCTAAAAAGATCAATGATCTAAGAACAAGATCAAGATCATAAAAAAAAAGATCAAATAATAAGAATAAAATAAGAAGTAATATACTTCTTTATTAGATCATTTGATCTACATAAAGGCATTGCCTTTTGATGAAACATCGGTTCTGGAATCTTAAAAAATTCTATTCTTTAATCCAAAATTGGATCAAGATAATTAACAGTGCCCTGCACTTGTAAATCTGCACTGTTGCGATCTCGGGTTGGCGCAAGCCACCAGAGAGCGCCATGTGTCCGCCCCAGAACAAATTGCGCTATGCGCTTCTGAAACAGAGCACTGCTCTCTTAAATTGGCGCACTGCACCCGAGCGCGCCACGTGTCAGCAGCGCACTGGCGCAGCGCAATGCACTTTCGCTCACCAGAGTGCGACACATGTCACCTCCACATGCGTTTGCGCTCATTAATTAGCGCAGAGCGCTTGACAGGCCACGTGGCCACTGTCAGATCATTAATGCTCTGCATTATTTAAAGAGGGCCAAGCCAAATTAAAAAAGGCCTAACAGGCCTAATAAAATGCCATGCATTATTTTAAAAAGGGCAGAACCCAAAGAAAGTTCTGTCAGACCAAAACAGATGTTGTGCATCATTTAATAAAGGGCAGAGCCCAAATAAAGGTCCAAAAGAGATCAAGATTAATGCTATGCATTATGAAACAAAGGGCAGAGCCCAAACTAAGGCCTAACAGGCCAACTACAAATAAAAATGTTGAACATCTTCAACAGGACTTAGCCTAATTCTGGCCGTAAGTTCTCAAATTAAATTGACTGAGCACGACTGCTCCCTTAAATCAATTTACATCCGGTTCAAGGGTACATTCTGACATCCGTCGTTGTAATCCTTCAACGTCGTCAGAGGAGTGACGGGTCCCGACAACCACACATCGATACGGACTGTGGGGTCCTTAAACTTATGGACTTATGCATCCTTAAACCAACAATACGGACTGTGGGGTCCTTAAACTCATGGACTTAGCGTCCTTAAACCGATATACGGACTTAAGCGTCCTTAAATTCACGGACTGTAGGGTCCTTAAACTCATGGACTTATGCGTTCTTAAACTAACATTCATCCCCAAAATGGGAATGTTGGACCATCATATCCCTAAACTGGCAATGGAGCACTATGTCCCTAAACTGGAACAATAGAGCCCCCAAATGCTCTTTTATGGGATCTAAACGATCCCATTTAAGTTGATCTTAGCCTTAAATATGGTTAACGTATCCTTAAACCTTCAAACAGACTCTACTCCCAAATTGGACTACAGATCCCCCAATCAAATTCGGTTCAAGGGTACATCTCTGAACTCCTCTGACACCTGTCGTTGTAATCCTTCAACGTCGTCAGAGAGGTGATGGGTCCCGACGGCCATACATCCAATGGACCACTATGTCCCTAAACTGGAACAATAGAGCCTCCAAATGCTCTTTTATCGGATCTAAGCGATCCCATTAAGTTGATCTTAGTCTCAAATAGTACTAAAGTATCCTTAACGAACGTTTAAGTTGATCTTAGCCTCAATATGGCTAACGTATCCTTAAACTAAAACCCCAAACCCAAATCTAAGTAAATACGGATTTGGACTAATCCACGTCCTACGGGCGACGACATAAATTAGTCTCCGTATACAATCCACGGGAAACCAGAAACAAAACAAACACACATGACACGAAGTGAAATTCTGGAGAAGGAGAAAGTTGTTACCGCGATGCGGTAGCGTAATTAACTGCAGGGACTTGCGCTTGCAGAGAAGAGCGTCCCTACAATCAAAAACCCCTCAAGTGAGGGGGAATCTGACGAAGTCTGCTGCGTCGGCCGCATCCGTCTAAACCTCTGATACACGGTGCCATAAATCAACTTGGCATCTTTAGAGAGGTGGACGGATAAAACCAAATAGCATCTGCCCCGAATCTCAGGCAAGACGTCTTCACGTCGTGCCATCTTTCGGAGAGGAACAAGGATTTAGATATAATATCAGGCATTCTCTTTACTAGATCTATGGTTTTAGATCTAGATTTGGGTAGTTTCCCAATCTTGGTATTTAGACAGTATTCTAAAGGTGTTTTAGAATAGAAAACTCCTAGCATGGTGGTGAACCTGTAGGTGATGGAGTCACCCTCTCTAAAGGTGTTTTACAGACTAAAAGGGAGAGGGATGTGCATGATTAGTATATTACTTGCTTAGGGAATTAAGTCAATCATGAGATGTCAAGTACCATACTAGATATTGTTTTTGCACTAGTTGCAATAAATTGATATATTAATCCAAACATGGAGAAACGTTCGGAAGCAGTTTATGAACATAAATGGAGACGGTTATCATTCCAGGCTTCCAAGGTGACCTGGATGACAGAGTGACTGTCAGAGTTATAGTTTTCCTTCTTAAAGAGGGGCAGTAGTTTGGACAGGTAGTCCGAACGGATACTGACAGAGGCATGGTGTAGGATAGTGACTAAATTCAGTTGACGATACAGTCTAAGAAGTTTACTGGATTTAGAGTTCATTTGTGAACTGGCTCCCATCAGATATCCAGACATATTCGAAGACAGGTATTGCTCATTTCAGGGGATGGTTTTCTCCACGACTTGAGATAAAGAGAGACATAGAAAGAAACATTAGAGCGGATCCACTCACTGAGGCTATTTCTCGAACACAATAGTTTTATAAACAAGCTTTGTGAGACTGATTAGTAGAGAACATGGGTGTTCGGTATCACAAGGGCCGTGAGTATGCAACACCGCAATAATTGGTCTTAAATGCAAGTAGGAGATTGTTGGCTATTGTTCGATTCTCACGTTCTTGTGCAATATGTTAAGTTCTGTTGTTATTAAGATACGTCGATTTCGTTTGTTCAAATGGGTGCACAGGGTGAGACTCGAGTTTTAAAATATCGCAAGTGCACGGTGCGTTGAAGCAAGCTGGCAAGTACGGGTCGAACCACAAAGAGTGTGTATTACAACATCAATTTGAGTTATAAGCAAAGGTTGGATGATGAGTTTGTCACAATTTGCAAGATTTTAAAAGAAGAAAGGTTTTAAGGAAAACTTAGGCTAACGGTTTGGTATTAGTGAAATAAGACATTTACCTCCAACGTTCTATTTTGATCCTAGCTTCAAGTGTTCAGTTTCCATTAGAATTGCAAAATCATACCGCATCCATCCGAACATCCTTCGGAATAGAATACAATATCAAGATTGAGTAGAATGGGAACTAAAAACTTGAAGAAGAGAATGAAATGTATATGGAGCTAGTTAAGTGAGGTTAGCAAGTATAGAATATATGCACTTGTGCGATATATTCTATCTAGCAAAATGCGACACTTAACAAAATTCCGTATTCATTTCAATTTCCATTCATAATATAGAAATAATGAAATGTAAAGAAAGAATAGGATATACGTTTAGGTTGATTTGCAACCATTGAAAACGATATACCATATGAAGCAAAACATAATAAAATTGCATATTAAGAAAAGAAGAGGTAAAATGCAAGAATCAAAAGGGAGGGGTTGGAAGTAAAGTCATTCCACAATCTACCTCACCATAGCCTAGAAAACAACTACTCACACATTATATAATTAATTGACAACAAAAAAAAAGAGAAGAAAAGAAGATACACAAGAAATACTTTATATAAAATGAAGCTTGATTACAAACCGTTCCAAGTAAAAGACAAGTGAAATCAAATGCCAAAATCTAATCTTGCAAGCTCAAAAGAAGTTGCAAGACCAAGGAAAGACAAGGATTTCACACTAAACTCACAAGAAGCAACAATTACAACGTCACAATTCTTTTCTCACCAAAAAGTAGTACCCTCTAACTTGCCCACTGCCCTGGTATTTATAGGTTCCAAAACAGATTAAAAAAATAATAAAAATAAGGTGACTAGGCAGCAAGGGAGAGACCAAAAGAAAATGGGGCCCACTGGAGCATGGGAGACCGGCCTCACCGGAATTTGTGGGGTGGCCGCTGGCCATAATCCGGCCATCGGGGCTCGGGTCTTGTGTGGGGTCATATCAGCTCTCATAGATCCCTCAGGTGTTGTTTTCTTAGTTTAATTTAACCTGGTTTGTCTTCAGATTTTTGGAGGGAACAAGATGCTTTGAATCACATCAAGACCTTTAGCATTAAATGCTCATTTAATGGACATCACACCTAGAAATGCTCTTTTGCTCAACTCATCCCATCATGGCTGCCCCTAGCCATGCACACCTTTGTGTGTTGGACCAATTTTACACAAAAAGTGTGTACACATATATTATTTCCAAAAGGGCTCACGAGACATCGGTAGGTTTTCTGGTATGCTTTCTAGTATCGGCTCCCAAATGTCGTATCCGTGTTTTTGGGTATGTTTTCAGTGTTTTATCACGAATACCTGTAAACTGTATTAACTGAGCAGACATTGATTAATAGTACTGAAATATAGCAAAACAGATAACGAATGAGTGGTAATAAAATACAGTTTTATGAGATGATCAAATACCCCCAAACTTATCTATTGCTCGTCCCGAGCAATACAAAAATCCTAACCTCACTTTCGCTGGAAACACGATTGCACTGAGCACGTACAACAAGTCGTTAAACCTCTAGGTGTCCCTAGTAGAATGAGTGTTGTCTCCTAAGGGTTTTTAGTGGATTACACCCACAAAATCTAGTGAAGCTAGTTTCATAAGTTAACGTCAATTCTACTCCTACAGCTTAGTATCTACGTTAGAGATTCTATCATCCTAAGTGAGAAATATTCAACCCTTATGTTCACACCACCGATCTATTTATCCCAAGATCCTATACGTATTTACAGTTTAGAAAAATGTTGGTATCCCCTCAGTCTTCCTTCAAAAAGTGCGATCTTAAATCAAGAATTTTTATCAACATTATAGAAAACATAAGTCTTATTCTTCGTTTTTATCTTTCCACCAAATAACGATTGTATACCTCTACGTGTGTGTAAATTTTTGCACCCCTATACTTAAGAATTCAATTCAAGCTATAGTACCCTTACCTTAATACCTAATACTACTTCTTTTCATTAATGGATGGCGGTATTGCTCACACATCTTTCATGCGATTATTAATGCTTCTTGAGGCACTAACAGCCGATTATTGAATGTATGAGCTTAAAGCACAAATAGCAGTCTCCAGGTCTTGACTTTATTTATTTTTTTCTTTTATTTTTCTTTTTCTTTTCAAGACCGGATGCATATTTTTTTCAATGATACTCTTATGGAGTTTAGCTTCAAATACCTATTTTTCTTTCATACTAGACTTTCAGGCAAGAGTATTTCTAGGTATTCTCTACTATCCCAAGTTTCAAGGTGCGTGTATGTGAAGTTTGTAGGGTATATACTTCTTAAATTTGGACTCAAGAACAGAAACTATTTTTCAGACTTATCTTTCAGTAAAGCTTCAATACTTTCCCTTCATCTTGACTTAACTAAAGAACTGAACTCAAGATTATCTATTTCCCAAAAAACTGTACGGACGTATATTTACCAATTTTAAACAGTTGGAGGGTATTTTTAAGGTTTTCAATTTCTATGCCTAGAATTTAGTTATTTCTAACGTATCAACCAAACTTTCGAAAAAAAATTAAGTTACCTTATTAGCTCACTTGACAATAAAGTTTTTATATTTTTGAGAAATTTTTTTGATTTTTATAGGTTTTTTTTAAATGCAAATGTAGAATATATACATGCAGAATATACAAATGACTGTGAAGGAGGAACGCTTACCAAGCACACCTCCAAATTTGAACTTGACAATGTCCTCATTGTTATGCTATATTCCAGAGTCAACAAGATGTTTGAAGGAAAAGGAAAACAATTTGTATATACAAAATTGTAGGGGAAGGGATTTAATCAACATAACGCAGCTCATGTAAAAACATGAGCTCCCCAATTTCCGCAGGCAACTCTAAAAACGGCTTGAGACGTTGGCCATTAACTTTAAAAGTATTGCCCGATTGCTGATCTTCAATCTCAACAGCACCGTGCGGAAAGACGGTGCACAAAAAAAATGGACCTGTCCAGCGTGATTTTAACTTTCCAGGAAACAAATGAAGTCGGGAGTCATAGAGCAGAACCTTTTGCCCCACGGTGAATGTCTTCCGGAGAATCGCTTTGTCATGAAAACCATTGTTTTGTCCTTATAAAGTTTGGCATTCTCGTATGCATCATTGCGTATCTCGTTAAGTTCATTCAGTTGAGATCTTCTTGCCTCACCGGCGTTTTCTAGGTTGACATTGAGCTGTTTGATCGTCCAGAACGCACGGTGCTCTAGTTCAACAGGCAAGTGACACGCCTTTCCAAAGAGGAGTCGGTATGGGGACATACCTAGGTTCATTTTGAAGGCAGTATGGAATGCCCAGAGCGTGTCACTCAACTTCATCGACCAATCCTTGCAGTTATTGCTGACAGCCTTTTCCAAAATCTGTTTAATTTGTCTGTTGGAGACTTTAACCGACCGCAAGTTTGAGGATGATAGGGCGTTGATAATTTGTGGCTGATGGAATACTTCTTCATTAGTGATTCAAAAGATCGGTTGCAAAAATGCGTCTCATTATCACTAATGATTGTGCGAGGCGTACCAAACCGTGAAAGCCCCCTGGTAACTTTACTTCGACGGATTAAAAATTTTACGACAACCTTGTTGTCGTTGGTTCGATAAGGGATGGCCTCCACCCATTTGGACACATAGTCCACAGCCAGCAAAATGTACAAATTCCTAAGATTGGGAATGGCCCCAAGAAATCAATGCCCCAGACATCAAAAATTTCTACAATCAGATTGGACTGTAGGGGCATTTGATTCCATTTTCCAATCTTACCCATGTGTTGGCATTGGTTGTAGGTTTTGCAGTATTCGAAAGCATTCTTGAAAAGTGTCGACCAGTAAAAGTCGCTCTGCAAAACCTTTTTCAGCTGTTTTTCTGGGTCTGAAATGCCCCCCGCAGGCTTGGTCATGGCAGAAGAACAAGACACTTCTTGTCTCAGAGTTTGAGATGCACCGTCTAATGATCTGATCAGGGCAGTATTTGAACAGGTATGGTTCATCCCAGTAAAAGAATTTGACCTAGGAGAGAAATTTATACTTGTCCTGATTCGGCCAAAAAGATGGTGTTTCTCCGGTGACTAGAAAGTTCACGATATCAGCGAACCATGGTTCGCTTGATACGGAAAGAAGTTGTTCGTTCGGAAAATGCTAATTGATTTGAATTTCCTCATTTGGTGCATTTGGAATGTGTAACAGGTGATCGGCTACAACATTGTCAGTCTCTTTCTTATCTTTGATGGTTAAATCAAATTCCTGAAGAAGGAGGATCCAATTTATCAATCTGGCCTTGGCATCCTTTTTTGCAAAGAGGTGGTTAAGCGTAGAATGATCTGTGTAAATAGTGAAGTGGGTTCCGATCAAGTAGGGACAGAATTTCTCAAATGCGAACACAACAGCTAAGAGTTCTTTTTCAGTTGTGGTGTAATTTAGCTATGCGTCATTCAACGTCCTGCTTGCATAATGGATAACATGCGGCTTCTTTTCAAATCGCTGTCCTAAGATAGCTCCTATTGCAAAGTCAGAAGCGTCGCACATTAGTTCAAAGGGTCCGCTCCAGTCTGGTGCGCTTAAAATTGGAGCAGAAGTGAGTTCCAACTTTAGAAGCTTGAACGCGTGAAGGCACTCAGAGTTGAAATCAAAGGGTGTTTCTTTCGCTAGCAAAGAAGTTAAGGGTCTAGCCAGTTTGCTAAAATCCTTTATGCAATGCCTGTAAAACCCGGCGTGGCCTAAGAATGCCCTAATGTCACGGACAGTCCGTGGAGGTCTGAGGCTTAAGATAACGTCGATTTTTGCCCTATTGACTTCAATTCCTTTTTCAAAAATGACATGGTCCAACACGATACCGTGTTTGACCATAAAATGACACTTCACCCAGTTAACTGTGAGGTTTTTTTCTTTACATCATAGCATTACTAGCTCCAGATGCCTCAAACACTCAGAAAATGAATCTCTATAGACGGAGAAATCATCCATGAAAACTGCTAAAAATCGCTCTACCATATCAGAGAAGATGCTTATCATGCACCGCTGAAATGTTGCGGGTGCATTGGACAGCCCAAAGGGCATGCGGCGGTAGGCGAAGGTACCAAAAGGACAAGTGAAGGTCGTTTTGTCCTGATCCTCTGGATCAATCGGGATTTGATTGTAGCCAGAATACTCATCTAAAAAACAGTAGTAGGAATGTCCGGCTAATCGTTCAAGCAATTGATCAATGAAGGGCAGCGGGAAATGATCTTTGCGAGTTGCTGCGTTGAGCTTTCTGTAATCGATACAGACTCTCTATCCCATTTGTGTGCTGTAGGGTGTTTTTCGTCACCCCATTGAGATGGGAATACGCACGCGCTTGTCAGGCGCATTACAGATTCCCCCTGCCTAGGGTAGGCCGGGGTTTGTTGATTGTGGGGATCCGAATCTCCGGCAGCCGCGGACTAAGCTGCCTTTAATTACCCCTTGCATTTGGAACGAAGGAACCTCCGATTGACGGGTTAAACTGGTCATGCGAACTCAATATGCGGTGCGTTGGTGTGTGTATATTTTTTTTTGTTTTGTTCTACTTGTAAAAAGAGATATATACATATATATATATTTTCTATATACAAAAATAAATAAGTAAATAAATATTTAGAGATTTTTTTTTATTTTTAAAAATTTATTATTATTTTTTTTAATTTTAAAATATTATTTATAATTTATTTAATATTTATTATATAAAAAAAAGCGATTAAATAAAGAAAAGAAGAAAAGAAAATAATTATGTTTTTTTTTATTTTTAAATATTATTTATAATTTATTTTTATTTATTTAGTATTTATTTATTTTTATTTTAAATAAAAAAAAGGAGGAAGAAAGAAGGAAAGAGAATTTTTTTATTTTATTTTATTATTTTATTTTATTTATTTATTTATTTATTTTAAAAATGGGGGTCACATGCTAACATGTGACCCCTCAAGTGAGGGGGTCACATGTTAAACATGTGACCCGGTCACATGCTAAACATGTGACCCGGTCACATGCTGACCCGGTCACATGTTCAACATGTGACCCCTCATGTAAGGGGGCCACATGTTTAACATGTGACCCCTCATGTGAGGGGGTCACATGCTTTGCATGTGACCCGGTCATATGTTTAACATGTGACCCCTCATGTGAGGGGGGTCACATGTTAAACATGTGACCCGGTCACATGCTTTGCATGTGACCGCAAATTTTTTTTTTTTTTTTTTTAACGTGGAGTTCAACTCCAAAAGAATTTTATATGGCCATAAAAATTATAATGTGGAGTTAAACTCCCAAAAAAAAAGGTATTTTTTTGTGGAGTTAAACTCCAAAAGTATTTCTGCAGTGGAGTTAAACTCCAAAGGAATTTTATTTGTGGAGTTGAACTCCAAAAGATTTTTACTGTGGAGTTAAATTCCAAAAGAATTTTATATGGCTAAAAAAAATGTAATGTGGAGTTAAACTCCCCTAAAAAAGTATTTTTTTGGTGGAGTTAAACTCCAAAAGAATTTCATGCAGTGGAGTTGAACTCCAAAATAATTTTATTTGTTGTGGAGTTGAACTCCAAAAGAATTTTATTTATGGAGTTGAACTCCAAAAGATTTTCTCCTTTCTCCTTTGAGAAGAAACTTAAAATGGATTCTCTTGAAACTTAAAATGGGTTCTCCTTTCTCCAAAATGCCCTTTTAAGTTTCTTCTCAAAGGAGAAAGGAGAAAATGGGATCTCTTGAAACTCCAAGATCTAGATCTTGGATGATAAAAAAAGAGACCCTTTTCTTCTCTTGATGGAGTTTTTGGAGATGGGTTTATGGTAAAACTTTATTTAGTTTTAAAAAAAAAGAGAGCTAAGCTCTTGATTTATTTTGAAAATAAAAGGAAGAGGAAGAACTTGAAAAAGAGAGAGTGGAGGAACAAATCCTAGTTTATGAGGGAATGAAAAAAGTCTTCTCTTATTCATCATCATGTTGCCTTTTATAGGCTTACACATTTACATATAGCCCCTTAGGCTTTACAAAATGGCATTTTGCCTATCCCATGGCTCATGTGCCATTTAATTTTTGCACATAAGCCATGGGCTTACAAAATATTGGCTTTGTGCCCATTTTGTTTACATTCATGCACAAAAATTACATAAAAATTATATGTTACATGATTTATATTTTAGCATGGGGAGGGTCGGCCGCTTCATGTTTCGGACTCGACTTGGGCATGGGCCCACTTGATCTGGGCTTGGGCCCACCTGGCTTGGGGTTGACCTTGACTTTGACTCGGTCAACCGGGGTGTAAATTTTTACCCCAACAAAGTGCCCCCCATCAATAAATGCACACCGCACATTTGAGTTATGTGCATGAAATTGATGGATCTTGAAGCTGAACTTCGAGGTGGAACATCATTCCGGGGGCGGAGCATCATCCCGGGGAGCATGATTCCCGGAGATCGGAGTATCATTCTGATTTGCGGAGCATAATTCCAAGGATCGGAGAAAATCGGAGCATCATTCCGAAGCGCGGAGCATAATTCCGAGGATCGGAGCATCATTCCGATGGGCGGAGCATGGTTCCAGGGGATCGGAGCATCATTCCGATGGGCAGAGCATGGTTCCAGGGATCGGAGCATCATTCCGATAAGTGGAGCATAATTCCAGGATTCGGAGCATCTTTCCGAAGAGTAGAGCATAATTCCAAGGATCGGAGCATCATTCCGATAAGCGGAGCATCATTCCAAGGATCGGAGCATCATTCCAAGGAGCGGAGCATCATTCCGATGAGCGGAGCATCATTCCGATGAGCGGAGCATAATTCCAGGATTCGGAGCATCATTCCGAAGGGCGGAGCATGATTCCAGGATTCAGAGCATCATTCCGAAGGGCGGAGCATGATTTCAGGATTCGGAGCATCATTCCGAAGGGCGGAGCATGATTCCAGAGTTCGGAGCATCTTTCCGAAGAGCAGAGCATAGTTCCAGAGATATCGGAGCATAATTCCAAAGAGCGGAGCATAATTCTAGGATCCGGAGCATAATTCCGAAGGGCGGAGCATGATTCTAGAATTCGGAGCATCATTCCGAAGGGCGGAGCATGATTCCAGAGTTCGGAGCATCTTTCCGAAGAGCGGAGTATAGTTCCAGAGATATCGGAGCATCATTCCGAAGAGCGGAGCATAATTCCAGGATCGGAGCATCATTCCGAAGGGCGGAGCATAATTCCAAGGGTCGGAGCATCATTCCGATGAGCGGAGCATAATTCCAGGATTCGGAGCATCATTCCGAAGGGTAACAGACATTCTAACCGAAGCATGATTTCGATGCGGAGGTTGATTCCCAGGTGAAGCATAATTCCGACAGAGAAGGCAATACTCCGAGGCGAAACATCATTTCGACACGGGGTGAACATTTTGAGACGAAGCATGATTTCGACATAGAGCTGGTCGGTTGATTTGATTCCGAGGCGGTGCATAATTCCGGCAGGGAAGGTAGATATCCCGAGGCGAAGCATCATTTCGACACGGGCTGCATTCTGAGACGAAGCATAATTCCAACGCAGAGCTTGCTGGTTGACTTGATTCCGAGGCGGAGCATAATTCCGACGAGGAGGTCGTTGGTTGATTCCGAGCCGAAGCATAATTTCGACAGGGAAGGCAGATACACCGAGGCGGAGCTTGATTTCGACACGGGGTAAATTCTGGGACGGAGCATGATTCCACCGTAGAGGTTGTTGGATTGATTTGATTTGGGTTGACATCAGCATCGCTACACTGGAATATGGTACTAGGAGCGAATCATCATTTGTCCTGAGAGGATTTTGGGATTGGTTTTGGTTGGCATCTACATTGCTGCACTGGAATAATGCCAGGAGCAACTCATCATTTGCCCCGGGAGGATTTGGATTTGGTTTTTTTTTGTTTGGCATCTGCATTGCTGCACTGGAATAATGCCAGGAGCAACTCATCATGTGCCCCGAGAGGATTTGGGAATTGGTGGCTTAGGAGACAGGTTTAGATCCCTGTCACCTAAGGCTTTTCCATTTTGTGAACCGTAAGGATCTCACAAAGCATTTTCTCCCTACGGGTCGAAAGGATCTCGTAGGTGTATTTTCTCCTTAGGAGTCGTGGGGACTCCTAAGTGTATTGCTCCTTTGTGAGTCGTAAAGATCTCGCGCGGGAATTTTCTCCTCACAAAGTCGAGAGGACTTTGCGAGTGCATTTCATTTCTTCTTTTTTTTACGAGTTTGCGTCCTTTTGGGTTTTCACAAACTCGCCGGCAGTCCTGCTGTTTTTACTCACGGAGCCCTTTCGGGTTTTCATCCGTGCCCATTTTGCTTGTGGACATACCGTTCTTCTTTTTTTTTTCTTTTTCTTTTTTTCTTTTTATTATTTTTTTCATTTTTTTTTGGAATCTTCCCTGCCGGTGGGACTTTGAATGTGGTCTCGCTGGTAGGACTTGGGAGAGATTGGGATCGTTTTACGCCCGTGGATTGTATACGGTTTTGCAGGATGTATGATCCAGACCGTAGGGCCGTAAAAAAAAATTTGGGGCTTTGTTGGCGTCTGCATCGCTGCACTGGAATATGGTACCAGGAGAGACTCATCATTCGCCGTTGGGGTACGGGATTTGGAATTTGGTTGGCGTCTGCATCGCTGCACTGGAATATGGTACCAGGAGCGACTCATCATTCGCCGTTGGGATATGAGATTTGGAATTTGGTTGGCGTCTGCATCGCTGCACTGGAATATGGTACCAGGAGCGACTCATCATTCGCCACTTGGGGATTGGGATTTGGAATTTGGTTGGCGTCTGCATCGCTGCACTGGAATATGGTACCAGGAGCGACTCATCATTCGCCACTTGGGGATTGGGGAGCGATGGCTTAGAAGACAGGTTTGGATCCCTATCACCTAAGACTTTTCAATTTTATGGGCCGTGAGGGTCCCATAAAAGCATTTTCTCCCTACGAGTCGTAAGGATCCCGCAGGTGTATTTTCTCCTTAAGAGTCGTGAGGACTCCTAAGTGTGTTTTTCCTTGGTGAGTCGTAAGGATCTCACGAAGGTTTGTTCTCCTCATGCATCATGAGGACACATGAGTGGGTCTTTCCAATGAAGCATAATTCCAAAGGCGGAGACCAGCCGCGTAACTGGTGGTTGCGGTGGGGCATGGGTATGCTGAGAATTATTTGAGCCCGTGGATTGTATACGGTAGTCAATTTAGGGACTGGCCGTAGGGCTGAAAGAATTTTGGGAAATTGGATTTTTGTTTGGCGTCTGCATTGCTGCACTGGAATAATACCAGGAGCAACTCATCATCCGCCCTTGTTTTTTTTTGGTTTTTTTTTTGGTTTTTTTATTTTATTTTACCGCGATTGCTCTATCATTTCAGCTTTTCTTATCGCGAAGGTCGCGATTGCCCTATCATTTCGGCTATTTATTCGCGGTTGCCCCGTCATTTCGGCTTTATTTTCATTTTTATTTCTACTCGCTGATTTTTATTGCGAGTTGCCCCATCATTTCGGCTTTTCTTTATTTTTCTTTTATTTACACATTTTTTTATTTACATTTTCTTTTTTACATTCCCAGTTTAACGACTTAGAGGTCGATTGTTCCCAGTTTAATGACGTGGTGGTCGATTGTTCCCAGTTTAATGACGTGGTGGTCGATTGTTCCCAGTTTAATGACGTGGTGGTCGACTGTGTTCAGAGAAAGGCAGATGTCTGAGAGAATTAGTTTCACGAAGAACTTCGGTCTCCGTTTGTATGAAATTGGCGGTCGCATCTTGACTGTTTACTAACACGCCTTTGGACAGTTCTATCTCTCCTGCCTTGTATTGCTTTTCGACCCAATCTTTGAAGACGAAGCAGTCCTTAATGGCATGACCTATCACTCTGTGATAGGGGCAGTATTTGGGGTCGTCGGTCCTATTCGCTTCCTGCGGTCTTTTTGACTCTGGCAGTTGTAGACCGTTCTTCAGGGCGTCTTTGAATATTTTACGGATTTTGTCCCTTCTGAAGGAATAGACCTTATCCAGCTTCTCTTTCAGTGGAGATTCTCCTCCCTCTCCGAAAATTGGCTTCCGAGGCTGGTTGGCGCTAGGCCCGCTCAACCCTTGCTTATTTCGGTTGGCCGAGGCATTGAAAGACTCAGAATCGTCGGAATTTCCGCCTTTGCGATTATCGTCCTTTCGGTTTCTCCATGACCTATTGTTATTTTGGGAATCCGAGGAGGACTCCTGCTTTGAGCGCTCCAGCATTTGAACTTTTTTGGTCAGTTCTTAGAATGTTTTGAGACCCGCCGTGCATAGAAATGGGGTCATCCAATTGTTGAGATTACCGACGAGGAGACTGACAGATTGGTCCTGCTCTATCGGTGGTTCACATTTGACGGAGTGATTGCGCCATCGGGTTATAAAATCCGTGTTGCTTTCGTTGTTCTTGGGCTTGGTCCTTACGAGCTCGGCAATGGTGATCTTATCGCTGACGCTCATGAACCTTTGTCGAAACAAAGATTTCATTTGGGCGAAAGTAGTAACGGAGCCATCTGGTATGCTCGCGTATCAGTCGAAAGCAACATCGGTCAAGCTATTAACGAACTGGCGGAGGAGAAGCGCATCGTTGCCCCCAGTATTCCCGCATGAGGCTTTGAAATGGGCGATGTGCTGATTCGCATTTCCCGTCCCATCGAATCTTCTAAATTTGGGGATGACATAGCCGCTAGGAAATTCTACCAGATCATACTGAGCAGGATATGGTCTCCCACTACTGCCGATATCTTTTTGGGCTTCGGCTTCGGCTACCAATGTTTTGACTTTGCTGGCAACCAAATCCATGATTTGATCTTGAGTTAGCGGGCTATTGTCATCGGTAGCCAAGATATTTCCCGAGATAGGATGTGACTGATTTTCATGTAGTTCGCCCACTTTTAGATTTGAGGGAATAGGCGTCGGCTGCTTTGGCACACCACTTCCCGGTTCACGAGTAGAGCCCTCCGCTTGATTGGGCGGCTGAGAGGCAAGTCGGGCCGTGAGCTGCATCACGACATTCGTCAAGTCATCGATTTTGGAGTAGAGTTTGGCCATCTCCTTGTCTTTGTTTCTGAGCTGCTTTCGGAGCTCTTGAAGCAGCTCTTGCTCCGCGGTCCTGGGGCGGAAAGTCAGCTCTTCTTCGCTTTCCGAGCCCGACTCCTCATAGACCGAAGGGTCTTTCTGCCTATCATCCTCATCGAGAGGGTTTTCATCACCCAGCAGAGGCGGCTGTTCTTGGGAAGCGGCCACCACATTCAAGCCAGATCGGGTTTGAGATGTGGTAGCCCCATCCTTACTTTTGCTGCGCGTGCCCACCGTGTAGACAGTGTGGATCACATACCCAGCCATTTCCTCATCTTCAGCGGGGTAACCCTGTTCTTCGAACCTCATGAGGTTTAGCCTGGCAGGAGCCCTAGCCCTTTTGTTGGCTCTATATCTGAGCCTTTTCTCCCTCAGCTTCTTGATTTTGAAGGCTTGGCGGGCATCCGCTATCCGGGAAGCCATTGTGAATTGATCAGAGGGGGGCTTAGAGAAGACACCCGATCGAGCAGTGGTCGGGGGTACCGCTGGAGCTTGCCCGAGATGCCCAGTTGCTTCGTTGACGTTGATGGCCTTGCCCCCAGCTGGGGCCATGGAGAGTCGTTCGGAAACGGACTTGCGCTTGGGTTGAGGTGCCCTCGCGACCACCACATTCGGTCTCCTGCCTTTCGAGACCGGTTTGTCTGCCACCGGGGCTTGAGGAGCCGGGATGGTGCCAACAGGCATGAACATAATAGAGCCGAATGGTAGCAGCGGCTCCTCCCATTGTCGCCCGAGACTGGCCGGAAGGACCGTCCTGGAGTCTATCTTCATCGTGTAGGAGACAGGAGCTGAGTTCATCATCGAAGACATCGTCGAAAGGTGATTGCTTGAAAATCTGCATGAAAGAGCATTATTTTAGTATAAATATAGACATGTAAATTGATTGAGTTCGCATGAACATTTAACCTGAAATATGGGAGGAGAGATGGTCCCACCGGGCGTGCCAGAATCTGTAGGGTGTTTTTCGTCACCCCATTGAGATGGAAATACGCGCGCGCTTGTCAGACGCATTACAGATTCCCCCTGCCTAGGGTAGGCCGGGGTTTATTGATTGTGGGGATCCGAATCTCCGGCAGCCGCGGACTAAGCTGCCGTTAATTACCCCTCGCATTTGGAGCGAAGAAACCTCTGATTGACGGGTTAAACTGGTCATGCGAACTCAATATGCGGTGCGTTGGTGTGTGTATATTTTTTTTTTGTTTTGTTCTACTTGTAAAAAGAGATATATACATATATATATATTTTCTATATACAAAAATAAATAAGTAAATAAATATTTAGAGATTTTTTTTTATTTTTAAAAATTTATTATTATTTTTTTTAATTTTAAAATATTATTTATAATTTATTTAATATTTTATTATATAAATAAAATGGATTAAATAAAGAAAAGAAGAAAAGAAAATAATTATGTTTTTTTTTATTTTTAAATATTATTTATAATTTATTTTTATTTATTTAATATTTATTTATTTTTATTTTAAATAAAAAAAAGGAGGAAGAAAGAAGGAAAGAGAATTTTTTTATTTTATTTTATTTATTTATTTATTTTTAAAATGGGGGTCACATGCTAACATGTGACCCCTCAAGTGAGCATGTGACCCGGTCACATGTTAAACATGCGACCCGGTCACATGTTAAACATGCGACCCGGTCACATGTTCAACATGCGACCCGGTCACATGTTCAACATGTGACCCCCTCATGTAAGGGGGTCACATGTTTAACATGTGACCCCTCATGTGAGGGGTCTTTGCATGTGACCCGGTCACATGTTTAACATGTGACCCCTCATGTGAGGGGGGTCACATGTTAAACATGTGACCCGGTCACATGCTTTGCATGTGACCGCAATTTTTTTTTTATTTTTTTTTATTTTTTTAACTTGGAGTTCAACTCCAAAAGAATTTTATATGGCCATAAAAATTATAATGTGGAGTTAAATTCCCCAAAAAAAAAGGTATTTTTTTGTGGAGTTAAACTCCAAAAGTATTTCTGCAGTGGAGTTAAACTCCAAAGGAATTTTATTTGTGGAGTTGAACTCCAAAAGATTTTTACTGTGGAGTTAAATTCCAAAAGAATTTTATATGGCTAAAAAAAATGTAATGTGGAGTTAAACTCCCCCAAAAAAGTATTTTTTTGGTGGAGTTAAACTCCAAAAGAATTTCATGCAGTGGAGTTGAACTCCAAAATAATTTTATTTGTGGTGGAGTTGAACTCCAAAAGAATTTTATTTATGGAGTTGAACTCCAAAAGATTTTCTCCTTTCTCCTTTGAGAAGAAACTTAAAATGGGTTCTCTTGAAACTCCAAGATCTAGATCTTGGATGATAAAAAAAGAGACCCTTTTCTTCTCTTGATGGAGTTTTTGGAGATGGGTTTATGGTAAAACTTTATTTAGTTTTAAAAAAAAAAAGAGCTAAGCTCTTGATTTATTTTGAAAATAAAAGGAAGAGGAAGAACTTGAAAAAGAGAGAGTGGAGGAACAAACCCTAGTGTTTGAGGGAATGAAAAAAGTCTTCTCTTATTCATCATCATGTTGCCTTTTATAGGCTTACATATTTACATATAGCCCCTTAGGCTTTACAAAATGCCATTTTGCCTATCCCATGGCTCATGTGTCATTTCATTTTTGCACATAAGCCATGGGCTTACAAAATATTGGCTTTGTGCCCATTTTGTTTACATTCATGCACAAAAATTACATAAAAATTATTTGTTACATGATTTATATTTTAGCATGGGGAGGGTCGGCCGCTTCATGTTTCGGACTCGACTTGGGCATGGGCCCACTTGACCTGGGCTTGGGCCCACCTGGCTTGGGGTTGACCTTGACTTTGACTCGGTCAACCGGGGTGTAAATTTTTACCCCAACATGTGCGGGTTGGGATTAGCTCATTTGCTTCATTCATGATGACTGTGTTAGTTATATGTATGCCCTAGAGGCCATTACTGTACATAGGATGTATATTGTAGTGGATGCTGGGACATATATAGGGAGGACTTTCTTGCTCGACATGATAGTATGCTATCTGGTTGCTCTTTACCTTAACATGTATACTGATTGTCTCTCTGTTACATGTTGGTAAAGCCCTTAGGATGTGTACTTGACTACCTGGACTATGATGCGGATCATACTAGTGGGGACATGGTAGTCCATAAGTACATCCTTCAAAGTCCCTAGTCGTGGGTGTATCGAGACGGGGCATCGATATACCAGAGTAGACTAGCATATACCTTCTCGACCCATACAGATGGGCGATGGATGATCCCATATCCATTGGTGTTTGACATCGGAGATGATATACGGGTGCTCAGTAGAGACTGGGTACACTGGACGGACTCGCCGAGAACTCCCAGATGGTATTATACCTCACGTCAGATGGCAGTTCTCTGGTGACACTGGTACAGAGTAGTCTGTTAACCCGAGATCGTCATAGAGTCTTGTGTGGTTCCCACTGTGCTTTGATTTCCATGTTACCACGTCCAAGAGGGCGTGCAAAACGGTGGTTTTTGGGTACAGTCCCGAGTCACATGGACGCAATGAGCGATAGGAGGGGATTCGTTTCTCCCGGTATAGGGAGTTGATGTTGCGCTGTGTTCGATTGGCTATAACAGGAAATCCCTGGCCAGGGTTGCTGAGATTTACTGGTAAGTATTACCAGTAGTTTCTCGAACAGTTATAGACCTCATATCGACACGACTTATCGAGCTATTGTGGTCTGACGTTTACCACCCCTAGGCTAGATATGTGACATATCAGACGAACAGACCGGACTGTACGGTAGTGTTACTGGTCGGATTCACTGGAGTGTGAGCGGGCTTGCTCGTCGATCTTCAGATCGCTCAATACCCGGGTGGCCGTTACGTTTAGCAGACCGCTTGCGGCTTGTGGGTGTTTGATATGATCATCACCTGCTGCCGGCATATTGACGAGTCTGTAGAGTCCTACACAGAGGTTTCCTGGCTCAAGCGAAACGAAATAGGAGCGCATATGAGATATGTGCGGGACCGAGAATAATACGAGTATGTGATACTGTATTCGATTCTCGCGATGTGATATTGATCGGTTATATGCGATATAGCCGGGTTATCGGATCAAGTGTTGATTCGATAAGATGTTACTTATGATACCAGTCGGTTATGTGCGTCATGACCGGATCGCTAAATCAAGTGTTGATTTAATGATTTAATGCATAATTATATATTTGATATATTACTTTGCATTAACTAGTATCGGTTCACTTTAAATGGATTTTCTCGCTCGGTTGTGCGCATTGCATATGCGATATGATTTTGTGCACTTGTTTGTATCATATTTGATGATACATGCAAATTAGGGTTTGTGTAAAGAATTAAACCTTGGTTAAAGAAATGGTTAGGGTTTTTATTTGATTATTCATTTATTCATTTGTTTTTATTTTTTGGAAATAAATTGCATAAAATAGAATGGTGGCTTCTTTTGTTTTCTTTCATGAAGCTTCATGAACTATTGACTTAGTCACCATTTTGTCTCATGCTTAACCCTAACCAATTCAATTAACTCAAGTTAATTCTCTACACCTAACCATGGTGAGAATTATGATAAGAATGGATTTTTATTTATTCTTTAAAACTTATCATAATATTTATCATCTTCTTGCTTTTCTTCTTCTTCTTCATTTTTCAAGAAGAAAAGCTTGACTACATCAATGGTGGATTGATGAAATGAGTAAGAAATCCAATTCTAAAGTCTACCCACTTCCTATTTTCTCATCCTCTACCTCTTGACAAGTAGTAGAGTGTGTTTCCTTCACAAGTTTTCATGGCTTGGTGAAGGTGGAGCTTGATTTAGCGATGCCTCGACGTAGATCATCTTCGGCATGGACATCGACGACCTAGCTCGCCTATTCTCCGATGAAGCCGACGCTAGAGCCCGGATTCTTTTTGGACAGCAAAGGACTTCGTTGCGGAGCTATGGAGGTGGAGAACCGGATCTACAAAGGTTGTATTTCCGTATCTCTTAGTTAAGTGTTAACTAGTTTAGCTTTTTCGCCTAGTTTTCTAGCAAACGATCCGTAGTCGGGTCTCTCGGCACCTAGATTTTTTGAAAATGGCATGTTCGATGCCTTGCGAGACCTCACTAGGGTGCCTAGGAACCCTACAGTGGTATCAGAGCCTAGCTAGAGCCTTAGGCGATGCGTAGACGGAGTTAGAAGTCCGATCGACCCGAAACCCCGACTTTAAAATGCTCTCTGGACATTTTTGTAAAATGTGGATTTTTGCAAATTAAAAATATGCAGAAAAATCAGCAGGTAAATCTAAGAATTACGATGCAAAAATTACCTAATGATCTTTCTAAAGTGCGGCGGAACCGCGGCATTAGCGTGCTAATGCGGCCCTTCCGCGGCCCTTTTGTCTTATCTGCCATTGAATTTTGCACAGTAACTCCTATTTTTCAGTTCTGGTTTTCCTGGGAATTTTTAATCTGAAATCAAGAGTTGAGTATTTTGGGTTGTATTGGGAGTTCATACATTCGATCGGATTGTCAAACTTTTTCTATGTGTCGTTCCGGATAATTTTTTTGAATATGTTAAAAAGTTCGACCGGATATAAATACCCAATTTTTCCCCTGTCGGGAAATTTCCAAGTGTTGGATATTTCTGTAGTTTAATCACGTTCTAAGTAGTGCAAGTAACACGATGGTCCCTCTAGAAGACAACAAACCTTAACTCGATTATGTGACCGTCTTGAACCACCCTTTGAACCTTCGGGTTTGGGGCAGTACGGCGTGCCACATGTGAGGCGTTGGCTTGACCCTTCTACGGCTGGACCGTTGGTACTGAGGCACGAACTGAATGTTTTTAGACTTGTTTCATGTGTTGATCTGTATCGGGAAAACTTGGGTGTTCGATTGTTCGATCGGAAAGTTTGACATTTTCTATTTATCCGGAATGGGATACAATAATTGGAATTCACAAGAAGTTATGAGATAACTGAATGAATGTTATAAACGTAGCAGTTTAGTCTCACTTGATCGGTTACCACGGAATTTTGATGTGATCAAAAGTTCGTCGCGATCACGTGGCGTACGCGGATACTCGCCGGGTAAACTTAATAGACAGCCTCGCTCCATTGCCCTGACCAAGTGACTGTAGGAGAACCCCGTCGCCGAAAGCATCCGTTCGGGTGCTCGCGGCAGCGGTGTTCCGCCTTGGTGCACTTCGTCGACGGCATCGGGGGTGCGGCCGCCTAATAAAGTTTGCGACGAGCATTCGATCAGGTTGTCGGGAATCTTGTTGAATTGCCCGACTTGATATTGAAAAGAGTTTTCGATAATGAGACTAAAATGCGGGGTTTATAATTGTTAGGCATGCGATGTCTAAGTAATTCATTTGATTAGGCATGCGATGTCTATGCAGGTTGCGGATTCCAACTGTTGTAGTTTTACACTTTCTTTTCTGTGACAGTAAGTGTAATATGTGATATCGCCGGTTTCGTTGCTATATGTCAATGACAATTGGGATGGACATATTTACTTACGTTGATGACATGTGATGTTATGTGTTGCTGGATATGTTATATTGAATTGTCGTGTTTGAATAGCCAGGGGTTTTTATGTGAGATGAGTGTTTTTCATTTTCATTCATGTAAAAACTTGTATGTAATATTCTTTTATTGGGGCACTTCCAGGTTGCGGAAGTTGACACCCGTTGTATATTATTTACTTTTCCGCACTAGGATAGACCCAAGGAGGGGAGCACAAGTAACCGGGTTCTAGAGTCCAGTGGGAGACCAACTCGAGGAGTTGAGTCCGGGTCTCCTAACTCTAGAATTGGTAGGGTTGCTTGCCGCTCTCGTAGGCGTCTAGGGGTGTGGGTTTGGCTATTCATCACGACCGTGGAATCCGTGTCTTATACTGGCTCGTATTGAAAACACGGACGTCCTAGTATATCCAATATTTCATATGTTTCTTCTGCTGCGATATCTGTGATGTGATCATGTGATGTTCTGTGATAGATATAGTATATAGTATATATGATATATTATATAGACGTTACTTATGTTTTACACCCGCGCTAGCCCTGCCCCGCTCTGCTGTTAGTTACCTAACCTAACGTTGCACGAGGGGACATCGAGGCGAATGCGGATGGCATAAGTGTACGTCGTATTTATCTGTGGTATTTAGGTACTTAAATGATGGGACTTCATTAATGTGATTAATGAAATAAAAAGAAACCTAAGATGTTGTAGAATCGAATTTCAAAATAAAACAGGTAGCTACAGTTCTTGCTTTGCACAGCGGTATATATGATATATCCTGCACCTTATTCGATAAGGAAAGGACCGAGATCCCTTCACCGGGAGTGACTCCTTTAGCAATAACTGGCAGATGCTACACACTCGGTTTGTCTTTTGATTGCTTTTAAGAGTCTTTGCTTTGCACAGTGATATATATGATATATCCCGCACCTCATTCGACGAGGAAAGGACCGACGATCCCTTCACCGGGAGTGACTCCTTTAGCAAAACTAGAAAAGCCTCAAAACACTCCATTTCAAAACTCATTCAATCCTACAACGATATCAAGTTCATTACGCAATAGGTTTTCAGAAAAACCTGTCATAGCCCTCCGTCATTTCAGATAAGTAGTAGTTAGTATTCGTGCTACGCTTGTTGGCCTGCGTCAAGGCGTAGTGTGCGGTAGCTAACTATTATTTATCTGCTTATGCATATGATGCAGATTGGATTAGGGTAGTCGTGCGACTTTGTTGGCCTGCGTCAAGGGTCGTACGGGTGGGTTTAATTCAATCAGGAAATGACGGGTTGAACTTGACTAGCGCACTATGGTTTGTTGGCCTGCGTCAAGGTCATAGGACGCTAGGGGCAAAATATTATCGGGAATTTCAAGTGTTGAAATTTGCAATGAGATTGCATACCTTCTATGAGATAGTTGGATCCCGATACCCGCTGCGAGTAATTGTTACTCCTGGAAGAGTTTTATACATTACAATTAGCCGATCAAGTAGGTGTCTAGAAAGGTGTCAACGAGGTTACGCCTCTGGGAAAACGAGGTTTACATTAATTAGGTTCGTGCGAAAACACGGGGGACCTCCCTCAAAGTACCGACATTGTCCTGGCTGAAAGATTGGCGAACTTGTAGTGTGTAATCAATCCCGGCTAGTCTTTCCTTTTAGGGTTTGAAGGAAGATTTGATGAAAAGCAGTGGGAGCCATCCTGATTAGATAAAATAATAACCAATCTATTTTTGCAAGAGCGCACGCTGAGTGTTTTCTTCTCTCTCTCTCCAGGTAGCGACCATATCACGCCTTAATCAAGATAATAAAACGGATATATTGACCGAACCCGCTTGTTATACTGAGCTGGGGAACGTTGGTCCCGCTCTAACTTATAATTGTTATAAGACAGAGCAGGAAATTGGGGAATACCAGATTTCCCGTGCCGCTCAAACGAAGAGAGTGCATGTTGATGCATCATCTTCGGGTGTGTTCATTACAAAGAACTGTTTCTCCGTATCCTCTACGTCCTGGGTATGTGATACCGGATCAGGATCCCAGATATGTAATCTGTTACATAGGGCTACAAAAGGGTAGAAAAACTGAGAACGGGTGATAAGTTTCATGAGGCAGAAAACGGGGCAAGAGTTGCAGCCAAGTCTGTTGGTCACTGTCACCCTGTATTACCAATACATTGATTCTGAACGAATGTTATTAGATACCGAACCTGATATACCAAATCATATCACTCTCTTTGTTAGAAAAGAAAGGATATAATTTTGTATTGATGGATAATGTTTTGAACATTTCCTATATCAAAAGTTGATCGGTTTAGGCACGTTATCTAAAAGCATTGATGTTCTAAATCAAACTACAGTTCTTAGTATATGGAACACACACAAGAGGAAGAGTTCAGAAATGAACGAATCCTTCTTGAGGCATTGTAGACTAGGTCAGATCAATGCGACCCGACTGGCTAGAGTTACATAAAGATGCATATTTAAATTAGTTTGAACTTACATCTTGTGAAACTCGCCAGTCATGTCACAAAGATAAGATGACCATAGCTCCGTTTACTGGAAACAGAGAAAGAGTTAGTGAACTCTTGGGATGATACATGTTGATGTATGTAGGTCCCCAGTCTACACATGCCAAGATCGGTTCTTTGTACTTCATTACATTCTCTGATAATCTCTCGAGATTCAGACATATGTTCCTGTTGAAACACAAGTCCGAACCTTTTGAGATATTCACAGAATATAAGTTAGAAGTAGAGAACCAATACGGGTATAAGTATTATGTCCTATGATGAGATCAAGGAGGAGAATACTTGTGCACGGAAATCCTGGATTATTCTAAAGGAGAATGAGATTCTCTCTCAGCATTACTCCTCCGAATACACCATAGCACGATGGTATATCGGGGCGGAGCAATCACACCCTATATGATAAGGTGTGCTCTATGATGAGTACTACTGAGTTACCTTTTTCCTTAAGGGAGTTGTGCACTTAAGAAGCTGCATACCTATTGAATAGGGTTCCAATCAAATCAATTGCCTACCACTTCATATGTGATATGGAAGGGGAAGAGCCCATATCTTAAGTTAGTTAAGATTTGGGGATTGTCCAGCCTATGTCTAAAAGCAAAATCCGGACAAGCTCGAGGCAAAGTCTGTAATGTAGAACTGGAAAGGTTCCAGCTATACAAACTGCAGCTGATGATTTGATAGAACCAAAGGATTCAGTAGAAACCAACGAACCTCAGCCTCTCCGCCGATCTAGTAGGGTTCCTCACCCACCTGAGAGATACTTTGGTTTCTCTATGACAGTGGGAGCGAGGATTGCATCATGGGATGATGACCCAACTAGTTTCGAGCTGGCCATCAGGAGTGAGACTCTGTAAGAATGGCTGGATGTTTAGCGATCTGAGATGGAATCCATGTACACCAGCAAAGTATGGACTTTGGCTGCTATATCTGAAGGGTTAAATCCCCGTTAGGAGCAAGTATATCTTGAGAAGATTACTTGGTGTAGATGGAAAAGTTGAGACTTTCAAAGCTAGACTTGTTAAAGGTTTTCGTCATTGACCAGGCGTGGATAATGATCAAACCTTTTCCAGTACCTATGCTTAAGTCCATCCAGATACTACTTGCCACGGCTATATACCATGACTACGATATCTGGTGGTTGGGTGTCATGACAGCTCTTCTAAAATGATGATTTAGAAGAGAGCGTCTATAAGTACACAGCCAGAGGGCCTCGTAAACAGTGGGAGCAGCGGAAACGAGTGCAAGATGATTTATAGGATAAAGCAGGCATCGCGGAGATGGAACGTCTGTTTTGATGTGTTAGTCGAAGAGTTTGACATCACCAAAATGGTAGATGAACCTTGTATATACAAAAAGATAGTAGGGAGTATGGTGGTGATCCTCGTAGAGTACGTGGATGACATACTCAAGATAGGGAAGGAGTTTCCTATGCTACGCTCAGTCAATCTCTGCTTATCACAAGGATCAAAATGATACCTACTAAATCCTGGATTTTGGATCTATGAGATAGATCTAAATGGATGTTAGGCTACTCACTAGTTGTAGTGAGATGGTATCAATTGATCCTGGGGAGAATCAATGGAAGGGTTCCAGGGTGATAAAGACGACTGAATGTCAGTCACAGGCATTGTCTTTACCCTCAGTAAAGGGACGGTATGTTGGAAGAGTTCCAAGCTAGATACCGTGACATACTAGATGATAAAGGCATGATACATCGCTACTTAAGATGCTACCAAAGAGGCGGTTTGGATGTATAATGGTTCATGAGATGAACTATGTTCCTACCATTGTGAGACAATGGAGTTGTGGCTTATGCCAAGGAACGCCAGTCCCATCAGTGATCCAGACTTATTCTAAGGCAGTATCACCTGATCATGGAGATGGTTGATCTCCAAGGTGATCGAGGCAAGGAGAGCAGACTCAGAGGATAACAAGGCGGATCCACTTACGAAGGCCTATTCCCAGAGAGAGACTTTTAAGGGATGGTTGAGTATGAGATACTTCGACCACTGCTACAGATGACCCTAGTGCAAGTGGGAGATTGTTAGTTATATGTATGCCCTAGAGGCCATTATTGTACATAGGATGTATATTGTAGTGGATGCTGGGACATATATAGGGAGGACTTTCTTGCTCGACATGATAGTATGCTATCTGGTTGCTCTTTACCTTAACGTGTATACTGATTATCTCTCTGTTACATGTTGGTAAAGCCCTTAGGATGTGTACTTGACTACCTGAACTATGATGCGGATCATACTAGTGGGGACATGGTAGTCCATAAGTACATCCTTCAAAGTCCCTAGTCGTGGGTGTATCGAGACGGGGCATCGATATACCAGAGTAGACTAGCATATACCTTCTCGACCCATACAGATGGGCGATGGATGATCCCATATCCATTGGTGTTTGACATCGGAGATGATATACGGGTGCTCAGTGGAGACTGGGTACACTAGACAGACTCACCGAGAACTCCCAGATGGTATTATACCTCACGTCAGATGGCAGTTCTCTGGTGACACTGGTACAGAGTAGTCTGTTAACCCGAGATCGTCATAGAGACTTGTGTGGTTCCCACTGTGCTTTGATTTCCATCTTACCACGTCCAAGAGGGCGTGCAAAACGGTGGTTTTTGGGTACAGTCCCGAGTCACATGGAGGCAATGAGCGATAGGAGGGGATTCGTCTCTCCCGGTATAGGGAGTTGATGTTGCGCTATGTTCGATTGGCTATAACAGGAAATCCCTGGCCAGGGTTGCTGAGATTTACTGGTAAGTATTACCAGTAGTTTCTTGAATAGTTATAGACCTCATATCGACACGACTTATCGAGCTATTGTGGTCTGACGTTTACCACCCCTAGGCTAGATATGTGACATATCAGACGAATAGACCGGACTGTACGGTAGTGTTACTGGTCGGATTCACTGGAGTGTGAGCGGGCTTGCTCGTCGATCTTCAGATCGCTCAATACCCGGGTGGCCGTTACGTTTAGCAGACCGCTTGCGGCTTGTGGGTGTTTGATATGATCATCACCTGCTGCCGGCATATTGACGAGTCTGTAGAGTCCTACACAGAGGTTTCCTGGCTCAAGCGAAACGAAATAGGAGCGCATATGAGATATGTGCGGGACCGAGAATAATACGAGTATGTGATACTGTATTCGATTCTCGCGATGTGATATTGATCGGTTATATGCGATATAGCCGGGTTATCGGATCAAGTGTTGATTCGATAAGATGTTACTTATGATACCAGTCGGTTATGTGCGTCATGACCGGATCGCTAAATCAAGTGTTGATTTAATGATTTAATGCATAATTATATATTTGATATATTACTTTGCATTAACTAGTATCGGTTCACTTTAAATGGATTTTCTCGCTCGGTTGTGCGCATTGCATATGCGATATGATTTTGTGCACTTGTTTGTATCATATTTGATGATACATGCAAATTAGGGTTTGTGTAAAGAATTAAACCTTGGTTAAAGAAATGGTTAGGGTTTTTATTTGATTATTCATTTATTCATTTGTTTTTATTTTTTGGAAATAAATTGCATAAAATAGAATGGTGGCTTCTTTTGTTTTCTTTCATGAAGCTTCATGAACTATTGACTTAGTCACCATTTTGTCTCATGCTTAACCCTAACCAATTCAATTAACTCAAGTTAATTCTCTACACCTAACCATGGTGAGAATTATGATAAGAATGGATTTTTATTTATTCTTTAAAACTTATCATAATATTTATCATCTTCTTGCTTTTCTTCTTCTTCTTCATTTTTCAAGAAGAAAAGCTTGACTACATCAATGGTGGATTGATGAAATGAGTGAGAAATCCAATTCTAAAGTCTACCCACTTCCTATTTTCTCATCCTCTACCTCTTGCCAAGTAGTAGAGTGTGTTTCCTTCACAAGTTTTCATGGCTTGGTGAAGGTGGAGCTTGATTTAGCGATGCCTCGACGTAGATCATCTTCGGCATGGACATCGACGACCTAGCTCGCCTATTCTCCGATGAAGCCGACGCTAGAGCCCGGATTCTTTTTGGACAGCAAAGGACTTCGTTGCGGAGCTATGGAGGTGGAGAACCGGATCTACAAAGGTTGTATTTCCGTATCTCTTAGTTAAGTGTTAACTAGTTTAGCTTTTTCGCCTAGTTTTCTAGCAAACGATCCATAGTCGGGTCTATCGGCACCTAGATTTTTTGAAAATGGCATGTTCGATGCCTTGCGAGACCTCACTAGGGTGCCTAGGAACCCTACAGACTGTGAGTCCCGATTTTTTTGGTTAGTGAATGGGGCTTACCCATTTGCTATCAGATATAGGATAGATGATCCCATTGTCCAGATATTTCAGCATTTCATTCCTTACCGTTTCTTTCATTACCGGGTTAAGCCGGCATTGAGGATTCTTGTAGGGTTTGGAACCATCAGTCATATGGATTCTGTGCTGGCAGATAGCAGGGCTGATTCCTTTGATATCAACAATTGACCACCCAATCGCTTCCATGTTCTTTCTCAGAACATCCATGAGGGCTGACTCTTTCTCATACGCAAGGTCGGTTGCAATTATTACTGGAAGTGTTTCGTCATTTCCCAAGTACGCATACTTGAGGTAGTCAGGAAGAACTTTGAGGTCAATTTTCGGTGGCTCCTCCACAGATGGTCGCACTTCAAGGGCCGGTTCATTGCGAAGAGGTTTAATTGAAGCCCCCAATGTGCGTAGGATGCCTGTTCAGGATTTAGCTTCTCAAGGAAAAGTAGCTCCTCAGAAAACAGTTCTTCAAAAGTCTCGTCCAAACACCCATTTTTGAAGTCAAATGTCCCCTCCTCAGACATATCGTATACATCGTTGACTTCAAAAGTATCATCGTGTTTCTCACTCGCCTGGTTCCAAGCGTGAAAATGTTGAGGTCCACTGTATGTTCCCAAAAGAAAGTTTCATGGACCCATTACGGCAGTTTATCAACGCGTTGGATGTGGCTAGGAAAGGCCGTCCTAGTATCACTGGAATTTGACCGCTGGGATTGGTGACGGGCTCAGTCTCCAACACAATGAAGTCTACGGGGAATATGAATTCCCCGACCTTGATTAGAACATCATTGTTTCCTCCAATCAGAGCAAAGCTCTGTTTGAATTTCAAAAAATTAAAAAATTGAAGCAAAGCTTCAAATTCCTTGCGCTACGCGCCACGAGTCAAAAGCTGATCGCCAGCTCAGCGCCCAAGGCAGCGCACCCAATCAGAGCAAGGCTCTATTTAAAACAAAAAAATAAAAGAAGCAACGCTTCAGATAATTTGCACTCAGCACTGCGCGACATGTGTCAGCGCAGTTGCGCTGCGCTCTGCTCTGTGCTGCGCGACACGTATCCGCACAGTTGCGCCGCACCTTACGCTGCGCGACACGTGTCAGCGCAGTTGCACTGCGCTTTGCGCTGCGCGACACGTGTCAAGCGCAAGTGCGTTTGCGCTAAACAGAATTAAAATTCCAGTAAGATCTTTCTGTTCTTGTTAAAATAAGAAAATTGTCTTCTGTAAAAAAGAAGCACTTGGATCAAAGATCCAACGGTGTGGAAAAATCCCCAAATCACACAGAGAGAGATCTCTTTAACTAATTTAACAAATTAAATTGGCACTATAGAAAGGCCTCTATACCCCAATTCTAAACACACAGAGACACAGAAACAGAAAGAAAATTCAGAGAGCTCTTAAAGAAAAGTTTGAAGAACTCAGAAAGAAAAAAAAAGAAAGGTAAACCATTAAAAAGAAGAATTTCTCCTGAAAAGATCATTGATCTAAGAACAAAATCAAAGATCTTCAATAAAAAATATGATAATAATAAAGGCATTGCCTTTTGATGAACAATTGGTTCTGGAATCTTTAAAGATTCTTTTCTTGAATATAAAATAGGATCAAGATATTAAAATAGTGCCTTGCACTTGTAAATCTGCACTGTTGCGCTCTTGGGTTGGCGCAAGCCACAAGAGAGCGCCACGTGTTAACTCTAGAACAACTTGCGCTATGCGCTTTTAAAATTAGAGCATTGCTTTCTGAAATTGGCGCAACTCACCAGAACGCGCTATGTTTAAGCAGTGCAACAGCGCAGCACACTGGCACAACGCACTGCGCTAACTGCGCTTGCGCTCACCAGAGCGTGACACATGTCACCTCCACATACACTTGCGCTTATCAATGGGCGCAAAGCGCCTGACAGGCCACATGGCCACTGTCAGATGATTAATGCACTGCATTATTTACAGAAGGGCCGAGCCCAATTAAAACAAGGCCTAACAGGCCTAATAAAATGCAATGCATTATTTTAAAAAGGGCAGAGCCCAAACAAAGGTCTGTCAGACCAAAAAACAGATGCTCTGCATCATAAAAATAAAGGGACAGAGCCCAAGTCAAATAGGCCTCATAGGCCAAAATAAAATGCAGTGAATTATTAAACAGGGGCAAAGCCTTAGCATAGGCCTAATAGGCCAAAGATAAATAAAAATGATGAACATTTTCAACTAGACTTAGCCCAATCATGGCCGTAAGTCCTCAAATTAAATTGACTGAGCACGACTGCTCTCTTAAATCAATTTACATCCGGTTCAAGGGTACATCTCCAAACTTCTTTGACACCTATCGTTATAATCCTTCAACGACGTCAGAGAGGTGACGGGTCCCGACAACCACACATCGATACGGACTGTGGGGTCCTTAAACTCATGGACTTAAGCGTCCTTAAACCAACAATACGGACTGTGGGGTCCTTAAACTCATGGACTTATGTGTGCTTAAACCAAGATACGGACTGTGGAGTCCTTAAACTCATGGACTTAAGCGTCTTTAATCTCACAGACTAATGCGTCCTTAAAATAATATCCGTCCCCAAAACGGGAACGATGGACCACCATGTCCCTAAACTGGCAATGGACCACTACATCCGTAAACTGGAACAATATAGCTCCCAAATGCTCTTTTGTCGGATCTAAACGATCCCGTTTAAGTTGATCATAGCCTCAAATATGGCTAACGTATCCTTAAACATTCAAACAGACTTTAGTCCTAAATTGGACTATAAGACCCCCAATCAACTTTGGTTCAAGGGTACATCTCTGAACTCCTATGACACCTGTCGTTGTAATCCTTCAACGTCGTCAAAAAGGTGATGGGACCCGACGGCCATATATTAAATGGACCACTACGTCCCTAAACTAGAACAATAGAGCCCCTAAATGCTCTTTCCGTTCAGTCGATCTTAGTCTCAAATCAGACTAACGTATCCTTAACGAACGTTTAAGTTGATCTTAGCCTCAAATACGGATAACGTATTCTTAAACTAAAACCCCCAAACCCAAATCTAAGTAAATACGGATTTGGACTACTCCACGTCCTATGGCCGACGGCATAACTTAGTCTCCGTACACAATCCACGGGCAACCACAAACAAAACAAACACACACGACACGAAGTGAAATTCTAGAGAAGGAGAAAGTTGTTACCGCGATGCGGTAGTGTAATTAACTGCAGGGGCTTGTGCCTGCAGGGAAGAGCGTCCCCACAATCAATAACCCCTCAAGCGAGGAGGAATCTGACGAAGTCTGCTACATTGGCCGCATCCGTCTAAACCTCCGATACACGGTGTCATAAATCAACTTGGTATCTTTGGAGAGGTGGATGGATAAAACCAAATAGCATTTTCCATGAATCTCAGGCAAGACGTCTTCACGTCGCGCCGTCTTTCGAAGGGGAACAGATTCTGGCACGCCCGGAGGGACCTTTTTCCTTTTTCCACTCCACACTTCGTGTGTCGTCTTCATGAACGAATCACGGTTTGTTAATGGTTACCTTTGGGTTTCAAGTTACTAAGATTTAGTCTTTTGCCTGGCGCAGAAATCAAGCATCAATGGCAACCAATTGCTCAAGCTGCTCCAAATGCCAATGCAACCGACACTCCGCCTCACCTGGAGGTGTAGCCTATGGGCCTCAAGCGGCCTCCATTCTTGCCATGCCGGTGGAACAAGTGACTCAGGCCACCACCGGTCTGTTTTTCGGGACCATGCTCCCGCCAGCAAGCTTTACCATTCTAGTTCCCTCACCGGAAGTGCAAAAGAAGTCGGTCTTCGATCGGCTCACGACTACAACAGCCTCTTTCAACGGGCCGTCCAATATCAAGCCGGCAGCCTCTATCTTTACCAGGCTGAACCAAACTCTGATGGGCCCGCCAAGAAGCCCATGAACCCTGAAGTAGCCGTCCCGAGGAAGACAACCACCTCTGCTCCTGAAGTGGTCAAGGCGGCTTCTCCTGTTAAAGAGTCGGTCTTTTCAAGGCTGACTATTCCGGCTCCTGCTCCTGCTCGAGGGTCTGTCTTTAACAGATTGAACATCGCCACTCAAAAGACAACCTCAGTCTTTAAGAGACTGGCGCCAGCAGCGCCTCATCCGTACAGGGGGCAGTACGAAACTATCCCTATCGCCGAGCCAGTCCCAACAGCTCGACACGCTCCATGTCGCCACTGGCGCCGAGTAAGGAAGGCCGGGGGCAACTCCCCCATAGGGCTAACTCTACCGGCTCCAGTAGTGAAAGTTAATGATGTTGTTCCAACTGGCAATAGCTTTGAACCACTAAGGAGGGTACGCAAGAACTCTCTGACTGCTATGCTGAAAAGATCCCCTCCTCTTGCGAAGAGGGTTACAGAAACGAAGCTGGAGCAGCCCCCTCAACGGCTGTCCTCCAAAATTTACGAAGTCTGGCAGAGGGTTCAAGATTCCATAATCGACTAAGATCACTCTCGCCGGTAGAAGAGGGTGAAGGATCAAGAAGAAAAGAACTGTCCTTTCAAACAGCAAAGGATGACAACCGCCAGGGTGCCCGCTGCAACGGCCCCCTCAACTTCGATGGCCCACAAAAGAAGGAGGCCGGAGAAAATCCCCACGCCTGCGGCAAATGTCAAAGGCGGCTAGCCCAAACGCTTTAAGTCCAGGGGCATTGTGGTCCATACCGTTACATGGCGTCTGGTAAAAAGGCAGCCATGCATCTACAGGTCATAGACCGCTTACACGGTCAGTGACCAAAGCTCAGGAGCAACAGCAGAAGCTCCAAGAAATGATGAACTCGATAGCCGCACTCACTGGGCCAAAAGAAAGCCCCGAAACATCCTCGGATCAACGACAGGAGCAAGAAACCGACGCTGAGTTCCTTCGCAGGATACTGGAAAAGAAGGATAAAGAGGCTGCGGAACAAGCAGCTAACATAAAATGAATGGCCCTTCTATTCTTGGACATGGTGGGCATGATGATCCAACAAGATCCTCCTGTTGAAGATCCTCCGATCGTCCTTGAAGATGACAGGGGAGAAACGTCAAATCCTACACCGGCTCTGTCAACAGCTAAGGAGGAGACAATCTCCAAAGCTGACCTGGACGAATATATAGCTCAGCAGATACGGGTTCACCAGGCGACTGAGGCAGCCGGTCAGGTCGTAAAAACAGGACGACCATATCCGAGCTGGTACAATCAGATAAAGTACCTGCCGGGCTATACAATACCAAAATTCCATGTCTATAAGGGGACGGGCAATCCCCACCAGCATGTTTCCCAGTTCAGAGCGCTTTGTGGCAACACTGGAGGCGACGACAAACTGCTACTTCGCCAGTTCGTCCGCAGCTTATCAGAGGCATTAAGATAAGGTATTTATTTGTAAAAAGATATAAATTTCCGTATTCTAGTTTCTAGGTTTCCCTAAGCCAACTAGCCTATTTCTAAAGGTCTAATCGATAAGTCATTGGAAGTCTCAAATCGCCTCTTCACCGCCAATTACGGCCAGGTAAGTGCCAAGTAAGTGAGAGGCTCTCCACTACAAGTAGTGGCCCTAATTAAGTAACCACTTGTCTTAGACACACTTGCCTAGACACCGCAAAGTCAGGTTTAGATAAACGATCAATGTCCATGACATATCATATTTTCTTTTTAAATGATTCTGTTTTAAAATTGTGTACAACTTAAAACTTTCAGAAAAGGTTTATAAAGAAAATGGTACTTTAATGTAAAGTCTTGTATTTTCGTATTCTAAGTTTTGATGACATCAATTAGGGTTGAATTTGCGTGTGTATAGAGGTAGGTCATTACCTCGTGACTTATTTTAAGGTTTAGTAAAGTTTAGAGGTTAAATATGATAAATTAAACATGAGGGTATTTAAGTGAAAGAATACGGTATTTATAAAAGTTATCATTTCATGTGTGAAAACTCATTCAAATTGATTTTTACAAGTTTAGTGGTCAAGATAAACATGTTTAGGAATGAGGGAATTGATTAGAAAAAGAAAAATAAACTTTATGGTATTATTGTGAAAATAATACGATATTACAAGATGGGTATCATTTCATGTGAGAAACTTTGTCTAAATTGATTTTTATGTGATTAATAGTCATCATGAATATATTTAGGTGTTATGGAATTGGTGACAAGTGAAATTATGTAGAAAAACCGAATCGGAAATCGGTTTGTTCCAATTTCCGTTGGGTTTCATAATTCCGTATTTTGAGAAGTAGAAAAGAGAGAAGAATGGGACTTACTGGCTTTGATCTATACTAAAGAGTATAGAGGAACTAGGGAAATAGCCGAGGTGTTGTTTCGTCTCCGGTTGCTTCAAAGAACGTCGCCGAAAATCCGTCAGCGCTTCGCCGTGAACTCGGTTTCAAAGCACACCTTTCTTGTGGAATTTTCAAGAGAGTAAACCTTATGTCTTGAGATGAGAGGGTAGGGGGTAGAGGGTCTATTTATAGGGTAGTTAGGGTAGGGTAGGTGAAAGATTTTCTTTATTAAAAAATTGTAAAAATTTAAAGAAAATCATTAAAATTTGTAGTAAATTGGGTGTATTAAAAATTCTGGAACTGATCAAATAAATTGGAGTTAACAGGGGGTTATAGAATACCAAAAGACACATTTTTGCTTTTGGGACCTCGGCCGTCCGACCGAGTCCGGCCCGCGGCGCCGGCTGACTCGGCCGATCCCGGCTAAGTCCGGCGACAGTCGGGTGCGGGGTTCTCTGATGAAGACTTTGGCATACTCCGTTTTTAGGGTTCAGTTCAACATTTAGGAGTTATGGCCTGAGGACTGTTGGGCTACCAAGAATTTTAAAAGAAAAATAATCTAAAAATAATGTGGGGCATGGGATTCGAACTCTGGTGGCTTGGTTCAGCAGTGCAAGGTATTACTAATGAGCTACAAGCTCCTTCTTGTAATTATTGTAGGAAAGTAGATACTTAAAATGAAATCAGCAACATTAAATACTCCAAATATACTTCAAATTTAAATCAAATTTATGTATACAAAAATTGGATTTGTTACATATAGGCTCAGACGGCGTTGCGGAACCGAAGCTTCGGCGACCCTGGATGATCTCATTATACCACCTACCCCAAAGATGAAGGTTCTTGTGCTCGGGGTCATGATCGTTAATTAGAGCAAATACCACCCGGTCTACCGGCGACGATGGAAATCCTCCCTCCGAGCGAACAAACGGGAATGACAGGTCATCAGGCATGTTTCCTGCGGAAGGACAAAAATCAGCCGTCAGTGTTGTAATTCCAACGCTTGGCATTTTAAAATTTGTAACACACTGCAATGCAGTGGGTAAGGGACCAAAGGGGAACCTACAAAATCTGGATAACAGTGCATCAGTTAATAAGACAGCCCCATCATTGGATGAGACTGTCAATTAATGAAGAGATCCTCAAAAGAATATTCTCATTAATGAGAAATCCCCAGAGACAAGGAGAAAATCTCCTCTTTCAGAGCAAAACTCTGTCACAGAGTGACACTTGTCAAACTCTGGTCTCAAGAGAATAAAATTCCTTAAAAAACTAAAAGAGCTTAGCTCTGTGATAATGATGGAAAAATCCATCAAAGGGATGTTAATTCTTAAAAATTAAAAAATTAAAAATGCTGGGATCTTGAAGATCCATGAAAACTCTTAAGAGTTCTTCATTTTTAGATCAAAAAGATCTATATTTGGTCCATGAGCAAAGTTCTGTTCATGGGTTAAAACCCATGAAATAAGATCTCTTTAGATCTATGGATTCTTGAAAGCAAGGCTCTGTAGGTGAAACCCCAAAGGGGTTTTCTTTAGATCAAAGATCTATGAGAGAAAGGCTCTGTTGATTAAAATTAATTTAATTTAATTTAAGTTAAATTTTACCTAAGATATTCTAGGGTTTGAACTCCGAAGTTCTTGAAAGGAAACGAGAGCAAGGCTCTTAAGTTCTTAATAGCAAGAGCAGGGCTCTGAAAACAAAAGTTCTGAAGATGCTAATCATCTACTGAGGACCAAGAGTCCTATTTATAGACGCTTGCGCCCCTTCAAATCCTCAATTAATCCAACGGCTAGGATCTTGCCACCGCTGCACTCACGTGTGCGCCACGTGACCGTAACAGTGGAGGGGCATTTGTTTCCCCCAATCAGAGCAAAACTCTGTTTGAATTTCAAAAAATTCAAAAATTGAAGCAACGCTTCAAATTCCTTGCGCTGCGCACAACGCGCCACGTGTCAAAAGCTGATACGCCAGCTCAGCGCCCAAGACAGCGCACCAAATCAGAGCAAGGCTCTATTTAAAACAAAAAAACAAAAGAAGCAACGCTTCAGATGATTTGCGCTCAGCACTGCACGACACGTGTCAGCGCAGTTGTGCTGCGCCCTGGGCTGCGCGACACGTGTCAGCGCAGTTGCGCTGCGCCCTGCGCTGCGCGACACGTGTCTAGCGTAGGTGCATTTGCACCAAACAGAATTAAAATTCCAGTAAGATCTTTCTGTTCTTGTTAAAATAAGAAAATTGTCTTCTGTAAAACAGAAGCCCTTGGATCAACGATCCAACGGTGGGGAAAAATCCCCAAATCACTCAGAGAGAGACCTCTTTAATTAATTTAACAAATTAATTGGCACTATGTAAAGGCCCCTAGACACCAATTCTAAACACACAGAGACACAGAAACAGAGAGAAAATTCAGAGAGCTCTTAAACAAAAGTTTGAAGAACTTAGAAAGAGAAAAAAGAAAGGTAAACCTTTAAAAAGAAGAATTTCTTTTGAAAAGATCATAGATCTAAGAACAAGATCAAAGATCTTTAATAAAAAATATAATAATAATAATAAAGACATTGCCTTTTGATGAACCATTGGTTCTGGAATCTTTAAAGATTCTTTTCTTGAATCCAAAATTGGATCAAGATATTAAAACAGTGCTTCGCACTTGTAAATCTGCACTGTTGCGCTCTTGGGTTAGCGCAAGCCACCAGAGAGCGCCACGTGTCAGCTCCAAAATAACTTGCGCTACGCGCTTTTAAAATTAGAGCATTGCTCTCTGAAATTGGCGCAACTCACCAGAGCGCGGCACGTGTCAGCAGCGCAACAGCGCAGCGCACTGGCACAGCGCACTGGCACAGCGCACTGCGCTAACTGCGCTTGCGCTCACCAGAGCGTGACACGTGTCACCTCGACATGCACTTTGCGCTTATCAATTGGCACAAAGCGCCTGACAGGCCACATGGCCACTGTTAGATGATTAATGCACTGCATTATTTGCAGAAAGGCCGAGCCCAATTAGAAAAAGTCCTAGCATGCCTAATAAAATGCAATGCATTATTTTAAAAAGGGCAGAGCCCAAACAAAGGTCTGTCAGACCCAAAAACAAATGCTCTGCATCATAAAAATAAAGGGACAGAGCCCAAGTCAAATAGGCCTCATAGGCCAAAATAAAATGCAGTGCATTATTAAACAGGAGCAAAGCCCTAGTATAGGCCTAATAGGCCAAAGATAAATAAAAATGATGAACATCTGCATCTGGACTTAGCCCAATTATGACCGTAAGTTCTCAAATTAAATTGACTGAGCACGACTGCTCTCTTAAATCAATTTACATCCGGTTCAAGGGTACATCTCCGAACTCCTCTTACACCTATCGTTGTAATCCTTCAACGACGTCAGAGAGGTGACGGGTCCCGACAACCACACATTGACACGGACTGTAGGGTCCTTAAACTCATGGACTTATGCGTCCTTAAACTCTCTGGTCGGCTTGAGTTCTCCCAATCCCAGTTGTTTGTAAACTGAGTATGGGAGGAGGTTCACACTTGCCCCTAAGTCTAACAAGGCCCGGTTAATTTATTTGTCCCCAATGATGCAAGAAATAATAGGACAGACTGGGTTCTTATATTTCACAGGAATGGACTTGGACAAAACATCGCTCAGAGTAGCGGCCATGAAGACGGTTTTGGGGACGTTTGTGCGTCGTTTTTGGGAGCACAAGTCTTTCAAAAATTTTGTGTATGCCGGAACTTGTTGGACGACGTCCAACAGAGGAATGTTGACCTCATAGCGTTTAAAAACTTCTAACACCTTTTCCATGTTTGCAGAAGGCTTCTTTGATTTCAACCTACTGGGATAAGGAGCCTTAGGTCCAAACACTGAGTTAGGAGAAGCTGCAGATAGAGTAGGTGCAGACAACGAGAATGTTCTTGCAGGATCGTCAGTGTGGTCGTGTGGAGAATTCTAAAGTTGCTTTGAAGGATGTGCAGCAGACGACGACGAAGAAGCAGAAGGAGAAGAAGAAGAAAAGAAGAAGAAGAAGGTGATGAAAATGAGGATGGATCATAATGAGAAGCAGAAGATGAAATACGCGCTGGTAAACTAACGACCGCACGTTTGGATGATTCGTTGGGGTTGACAACCTTGTTGTCAAACGTTCGTCCGGAACTGAGGACGGTAACGGCATTCACATTTTCAATATTATTCGTCTGAACAACATGAGCGTTGTTGTTTCTCTGCTCTCTTGGGTTCATCATAGACTGACAGGGAAATGTTCCCTTCTCACATTCATTAACTGCTGCGGCCAGTTGACACATTTAGATTTCTAATCTCGCTATCGCTTGAGTGTTCGCGCTGTGCAATTGACCGGATGTTTGCATAAAGGTAGCCAAACTAGATGAAGTCTGCGTTGAAGTTTTAATCAAAGCTTCCAACCATTTTTCAATCGATGTCACCCTCTTGTCATCTTGGGCGAACCCAGGGGGTGCAAAGGTTGGGTTGTGCTGATTCGGCTGTTTGTGTTGCTGGGGATGGTTGGTTGAGTATCCTAATTCTTGGTTTTGAAAATTTGAATTTTGAAATTGCTGGAAAGGCGGGTTTGAATTGTTGTTTTGAAAAGGGATCTGATTCCAAGCAAAATTAGGATGATTCTTCCAACCAGGGTTATAAGTCGGCGCGAAGGGGTCGTTCCTAGGACGCTGGTTTTGATACACTGCATTAACATTTTCAGGTCCCAGGGACCCAACGAGAAACAGACATTCTTCAGATATGTTGCTAGGATGCTGACAGTTAGCACGCAAAGTCAGAGAAATTTGATTGACTGGTAGCGGTGAATTCTTGCCTCTAAAGCTTCCATTCGCCGTACAAGAGCGGCAATTTTGGCTTCGGCAGTTATAGAGGTGTCAACTATGTGTGCACCGCTCCTAGTCACAGATGGTTTCTCACTCACGCTCTCCCATTGGATGGTTTTGTCAGCCAGTTCCTCTAAAAAGTTCCAAGCGTCCTTAGCACCATAGCTCAGGAATTTGCACTGGCATATGGATTCTAGCATCATGCGGGAACTAGATTCTAACCCTTCATAAAGAATCTGACATAACCTCCACTATTCCAACCCGTGATGGGGACACTTGATCAAGATGTCTTTAAACCTCTCTAAGCATTTCCAAAATATTTCACCCTCTTTTGTTTGAAATTGTGGAGTTCATTGCGAATTCGCACGGTTTTATGAATAGGGTAAAAAAATTTAGAAAACCCTTCACAAAGTCATCCCAAGTCGTGATTGATCTAGTTGGCAACTGTTTAACCAACTTTTCGCATTATCTTTAAGCGCAAAGGGAATGAATTTGAGCTTAACGACATCCTTTCCCACTTCGTGAATCTTCATCATCGCACATACTCCTTCAAATTCACTGATTAACAGGTAAGCATCTTCGGACTCGAGTCCGTAGAATTTGGAGAGTAGTGGTATGAATTGCGGCTTGATCTCATAGTTGTTTGCCACAATGGTAGGTAACACTATGCATGAAGGAAGGGATGAACGGTGTGGGTAACATCTGTCCTGTAACGCCGACTCCTGTTGCTCAATGATTGTTTGCTTCGTCATTGTTGGTGGTGTAGGAGAAGATAGTGAAAGTGTGGAATCAGACGGCTCCGATGATGCAGAAGGAAAGAAGTTCTTGGAGGGTTCCGAAGAATCAGAAGGTGTAAAACAGTTGGAAGACACAGGTACAAACCGAACTAATCGAGATTGTGAATCTCTAGTCCAAGCTGACATGCACTATCCGGAAGTGGTAAGGAAAAGCTGAGGACATGGAAGAAAAGGTGTGTTTACCAAAATATTCACAACCAAAAAAAACGAAAAGGTGTAACAAGAATACAAACAAGACACACTGCACACACCTAATCAGTCTAGGGTTACCTAGGTCAACTAGACCTGCTTAAAAAAACTTACTTTGTGAAGTAAAAATGTACTGCGAAACGGGTCCAAGATAGACTGATCAAAAAGCCAGGTAAGTGCAGAGAGGAAGGGAGGTTTTCTCTCGCTTTCTTGAGGTTCCTTAATTACAAAACCTTCTCGCTTTCGGTGGTTGCGCCTTCACACTTTTCTAGACACTTCTTGAACAATGTACCGATGGGTGATGTTCTAAATACACTTAACTTTCCCTAGTAAGCACGAAGTCCTTAGGGCTGAAAGTCTAATTTCTTTTAAATTTAATGAAGGTGTGAAAAATGCTTGTTCTTTGTAGTTTGTGGGCTACGGAGAAAGGGGAAGAAATCCCTTACCATATCTTGTTGGGGTTCTTTGCCCTTAAGTCCGTATTAAAGGTATGCAATGCGCAATACAATGAAAAAGTTGTTCAAAACATCAAACAATCATTTTTTAGTTTATGTTCAAATGCGGCGCTGCAAAAAATACGGGTTAGTTCTTTTTTGGCAATGTGCTTGCAAAGAATCCTACAAAGATAGAGTAGTGGACGCGTCGGGATTTTGAGAAAAAGGTGTTTAAGGAGTACGTACCGTTGGATTTTTGGGTTAAGAAACCCCCGTTGAATTGAATCCGCGTGGGTTGAAAAGTTCGCTTGTGCGGGTCAATCTATCCGGATCTTTGGCACTTTGTTCTGTTATCACCTTAGTTTTGAATGCACCCTTTTCCTTGCACCATTGCTATCCGCAAATTCCTAGAATCTGAAAAGGTCGCAAAAATGCCGATTTTAGTACGAAAAGCGATATATGTGGCCAATTACCTGCATAATAAAAATTACAAAAATTAAACAATACTAACAGAGTACCAATAGTGCACTGGAGATACCACGACCATAAAATTTCAAAAATACCCCAAAGGGGCCGGCTACGCCGGAAATTTGCAATAGGTGGCCAGTCGGTCTTAGGAATTAGGTACTCGTATTAGTTGTGGGTTTTCCTGGATAATTATTTGTCCTGTTGGTTTTATTTAATTCTTTAAATTTCTCACAAAAGGATAGCAGGTTGTCAAAGTAGAGAGCACAATGTAACAAGGAATTTTTGTTTTGGTTTTGTTTTGGAGTTTTTCTACAAAGATAACTCAAAATGCTTAGTGATGTTGCCACTCTCCGGTAACGGCGCCAAAAACTTGTTCGATTCTCACGTTCTCGTGCAGTATGTTAAGTTATGTCGTTATTAAGATATGTCGGTTTCGTTTGTTGAAAAGGGTGCACGAGGTGAGACTTGAGTTTTAAAATACCGTAAGTGCACGGTGCATTGAAGCAAGCCGGCAACTACGGGTCGAACCACAACGAGTGGGCATCACGATATCAATTTGAGTTATAAGCAAAGGTTGGATGACGAGTTTGTCACAATTTGCAAGATTTTAAAAGAAGAAAGGTTTTAAGGAAAACCTAGGCTAATGGTTTTGTATTAGTGAAATAAGACATTTACCTCCAATGTTCCATTTTGATCCTATCTTCAAGTGTTCAGTTTCAATTAGAATTGCAAAAGCATACCGCATCCATCCGAACATCCTTCAGAATAGAATACAATATCAAGATTGAGTAGAATGGGAACTAAAAACTTAAAGAAGAGAATGAAATGTATATAGAGCTAGTTAAGTGAGGCTAGCAAGTATAGAATATATGCACTTGTGCGATATATTCTATCTAGCGAAATGCGACACTCACTACTACAAATAGGGGTTGCCCCTACGGATAAAGGAATCCGTAGGGGCAACTTTTTATTGCCCCTACGGATTAATCCGTAGGTGCTCACTGTTGTCCCTACGGTTTTCTATATTTTAATTTAAAAATATTTAATCATAATTTGTTGTTTGGCCCTACGGTGGCGCAAACAAAGAACCTACGGCTAAGTCCGTAGGGGCATGTATACGGGTTAATAATAAAAAAAAAGGCACAGAAAATCCCTCACCGTTCCCAAATTTTTCTTCTCTCTTATTCTTCCCGCGTCTCGATCCAGATCTCGTCGGCCATCGACGTCCTCATCCTGACCTCGCCACCGCAACCGTGCTTGACTCGTCGACTTCCACGTCGCAACCGTGCTTGACTCGTCGCCGATCGCATTGTCGACTACTGGCCTCCTCCGTCGTCTCCTCCACCGCGGTTAGTAAATTTCCAATTTTTACTTCTAATTTAATACTTTTATTTCCCTCTTTTGATGATGTTAGGGGTAGGGTTCAGGGATCTGGGTTCGGGTAGGGGTGGCATCGGGTCAGTTAGGGTTAGGGTTCGATTGGGGTTGGGGTTGGGGTTAGGGTAAGGGTTTGGTTGGGGCCGGTTGGGGTTGGGGTTGGGATTAGGGTTCGGTTGGGGTTGGGATTGGTGTTGGCCGGGTTGTGGTTAGGGTTAGGGTTCGATTGGGGTTGGGGTTGGGGTTAGGGTAAGGGTTTGGTTGGGGCCGGTTGGGGTTGGGGTTGGGATTAGGGTTCGGTTGGGGTTGGGATTGGTGTTGGCCGGGTTGTGGTTAGGGTTAAGGGTTAGGGTTAGGGTTATGGTATTTAGGGTTAGGGTTAGTGTTAGGGTTAGGGTCATGTTTAGGGTTAGAGGCTATGGTTAATTTGGGTTAATTGCAGTGTAGGGTTAATTTGGGTTAATTAGTGATAATTTGAAAAGGTTAGGGTGTTGATTAGGCTTAATTTGGTTAATTTGGGTAAATTTGGTTAAGTTTGGGTTGATTAGGGTTAATTAGGTTAATTTGGGTAAATTGGGTTAATTAGTGATAATTTGTGTTAGGGTAACAATTATGGTTAATTGTGGTTAATTAGGTTAATTTGGGTTATTTAGGTTTATGGTGCACTAATTTATTTAGTAGGATACACTAGTTCATTACAATAGGATACTCGATGACAACATAAACGTACAAGTTTACCACAAACGCAAGAAAAATTTACCCTAAACATGAAATTTCGAACTCTTAATAACGAAACGTAAACGTAAAACTTATTCACGTTAAATGTTCAAGTTAAAACCAATATATGATACTCGATGATGATATGAAACCTTCATATTCCCATCGATACCCGTATATGAAACTAAAAGCGCCACTTAGTCCCCGTCTATCGGTTAACATACGTGCGATGCTCGTCGTGACCTAGAACTATACGAAGGTTGTTAAATATCGGACAGTATAGCTCGATACTAACAACCGTCGTATAGTCTGCGCGACGAGAAAATTCAATCGTATGGTAACCCATAGATTTGTCCCGTGTGGACAAGTTAAGAATGTATAAAGCAAACGCCTTCATTCACTTGTGTTTTCATCCGTTTCGAGATATTTCGTCGGTACCTTTCCGCTGGTTCTCCGTGTACAAAGATAGATTAGATGTTCATTTCAACGTTGTTTCACAGCTTTGAAATGATTATCTATTCTATTACAGTGTACTCGGAGAACAGCGGGGAGGTGCTGCCGAAATTTACTCGAAACGGTTGAAAGCACAAGTGATGGGCGTTCGCTCTATACATTCTTAATGGGATAGAAGCCTACCCTCGACAGCCGGAACACATACATACAAACGCATAATTAGAGAGCGACTCGAGATGTTCGGGTTAAAACCAATATATGATACTCGATGATGATATGAAACCTTCATATTCCCATCGATACCCGTATATGAAACTAAAAGCGCCACTTAGTCCCCGTCTATCGGTTAACATACGTGCGATGCTCGTCGTGACCTAGAACTATACGAAGGTTGTTAAATATCGGACAGTATAGCTCGATACTAACAACCGTCGTATAGTCTGCGCGACGAGAAAATTCAATCGTATGGTAACCCATAGATTTTTCCCGTGTGGACAAATTAAGAATGTATAAAGCAAACGCCTTCATTCACTTGTGTTTTCATCCGTTTCGAGATATTTCGTCGGTACCTTTCCGCTGGTTCTCCGTGTACAAAGATACATTAGATGTTCATTTCAACGTTGTTTCACAGCTTTGAAATGATTATCTATTCTATTACAGTGTACTCGGAGAACAGCGGGGAGGTGCTGCCGAAATTTACTTGAAACGGTTGAAAGCACAAGTGATGGGCGTTCGCTCTATACATTCTTAATGGGATAGAAGCCTACCCCCGACAGCCGGAACACATACATACAAACGCATAATCAGAGAGCGACTCGAGATGTTCGGGTTAAAACCAATATATGATAATATGAAACCTTCATATTCCCATCGATACCCATATATGAAAGTAATTAAAAGCGCCACTTAGTCCCCGTCTATCGGTCAACATAACGTGCGATAATTTATTCTTTTCAACGACAAACGCACACACAAAGCATATACATGGATTTTCTCCTTTGTCAGTAACTATCCCGTTCTTATATTTCTCAATATAGTCAGCATAACCTACAATTTATATGTTATTCAGTCTAACATGGCCCATGAGTACGTCAGAGTTAAGGACTGGATGTATGTGGAATGGAAACAACGTATGCAACCTAGGTTTGTCGCAGGGGTTGCTGCTTTCCTTGAATTTGCACGAGCACATAATAAGATCATAATAGAGAAGATTCTCTGTCCGTGCGATAGATGTGGCAATAAGTACTGGCAGAAGGTAGAATTAGCAGAGCTTCATATTGTAAAACATGGGTTTACTAGACTTTATTCAATTTGGAAATATCACGGGGAAGGAGAAGAATGCAGTACTGCGGTAGAAGAAGGAGAACACGATAATGCGGCAGGAGAAGAAGAAGAATTCGGTAATACGGCAGGATACGGAAATTTATTTCCATCAGAAGAAATGGAGGATATGGTAGAGGCTGCCCTAGGTGAATCTATTCGTACCGAAGATGACATTCCTTCCGGTCAAGGACCGCGTGCGGATAAATATGAAAATTTCATGAATGATGCTAGGAAACCAATTTATGAGAATGCGAAGTATTCCACCCTCTCATGGTTCATCCAACTTTTCCAAATTAAGTGCCTAAATGGATGGAGCAACAAGTCATTCACAATGCTTCTTTCGTTCTTGAAAGATTCTATGCCTCCGGGAAATAATGTGCCCGAAAGCTGGTACGAAGCCCAGAAAATGATGTCTGATTTGGGTCTAAAGTGCGAGAAGATTCAAGCATGTCCTAAAAATTGCGTGTTGTACCGGAAAGAGAATTCAGATTTGAAAGAGTGTCCAACATCCGGAGAGGCCAGGTATAAGCCGAAAGATTCTGATAAGAAGCCTGATATACCTGTGAAGATAGCACGATATTTTCCCATAACACAGAGGCTACAGAGGCTATTCAGGTGCAAGAAAACAGCCGAGGCAATGATTTGGAATCATCGTGCTCCTCCAAGCGAAAATGGAAAAATGAGCCATCCAAGAGATTCACCGGCATGGAAGGATTTCGATAGGAGGCACACAATATTCAGTAGCGATCCCCGCAATGTCCGGCTCGGACTGGCTGCCGATGGCTTCTGCCCATTCAACTATATGGCTGGAAGTCACAGTACATGGCCCGTTGTAATGATAATTTATAATCTGTCGCCTTGGTTGGCTATGGACCAATCATACTTTATGATGACTCTTCTTATCGACGGACCAAACTCACCGGGGAACAATATCGACGTCTATCTCCGACCTCTGATTGAGGAGCTGAAAACTTTGTTTATTGATGGTGTAGAGACATATGATTCAAACACAAATACAACCTTCATACTGCGTGCGGCTTTAATGTGGACAATTAATGACTTTCCTGCATATGGAATACTGCTGACCCCAGTTCTGGACGCCGCACACGGAGGGCACCACGGAGGTTGGGAGAGAGGCCGGGGATAGCAGGGCCCATATGAGGTTGGACTCCATCCCGGCGGTTACTTCCTCCGTCTCCAGTGGCCGGCATGTCCATCAGGAACTGGATAGCTTGAGGGCCACCGTTCAGGAGTTGAAGGAGATGCTGGTATGTATACTACTTTATAGTAAAATATCATTTCATATTATATACATATCAACACAACCCTTATTAGTACGTAAGTCTGATTAATCATACATACATATGTAATTAAAATAAACAACGCTTTTCCAAACTAGATATCCAAACAGGGTTTCGAAATAACTTAATAATGAAACGAATTCGAATAATACACAGTTCTTAGACGCTTCTTACACACGTTATGTCCAGACGCGACAGGGTAGATCGGCCGAGCCTCCACATGCATCTCCTTCGGCTGCGGCTCCGCAAGCCACTACATCGGCTGCGGTTCCGCAGACAGCTCCTGTAGCTCCACCGCCCACTCAGACTCCCGCAGCCGCGGCTCCGCAAGCGACTACCTCGACGGCGGCTGCGCAGACCACGACGCCAGCTCCACATGCCGCTCAGACTCCTTTATTTGCAGTATTGGATAGTGTATTTACCGAGGAGCAGGCGCGCGTTATTCGAACGTTACTCGGAGGTGGAGCTGGACCGAACTAGGGTAGCTTTTTGGTTCTTATTTTTTGAAACATGTATTTATTTATATCACATTGTACTACATTTTGAAACGATATTGATATTGGTTTGAATTTATATCATATTCAGTTTTTGGGTTTCTTTTGTATATTATATATATGCGTGGGATGTGATTATGAATACTGCAATATATGATTTGATTGATGTATATAGTATTGTGCACAGGGCGGGAAAAAATCTAGCAGCCCTTTTTTAAAAAAAATACAGAAAACATGTACCTACGGATTACTCCGTAGGTATATATATTGCCCCTACGGAGTTATCCGTAGGGGCAAACTATCAGGAAACCTGATATTTTCCCACCTGATATCAGTGCAGGGTGTTGGGGGTGCCCCTACGGATATATACGTAGGGGCCAATATATATCCCCTACGTATATATCCGTAGGGGCAAAATATCAGGTTCCCTGATATTTTCCCCCCGATCTCAGTGCATTGTGTTGGGAGTGGCCCCTACGGAAACACCCGTAGGGGCTACTTTATATCCCCTACGGCTGTATCCGTAGGGGACGAAATAGGACCTACGGATAAATCCGTAGGTATATACAATATATTCAAAAAAAAAATTAAATATATGATTTTATTACCCCTACGGGGCACTCTGTAGGGGCTATAGCACCTACTGAGTTATCCGTAGGGGCATAAATTTATCCGTAGGGCCAAGTTCAGGACCTCAACTTGCACCTGCGGCCTTTGCACCTACGGGGTGTTTTTTCGCCCCTACGTATATATCCATAGGGGCAGTGGGTTGCCCCTACCGATAAATCCGTAGGGGCAACCCTTATTTGTAGTAGTGACTTAACAAAATTCCGTATTCATTTCAATTTCCATTCATAATATAGCAATAATGAAATGTAAAGAAATAATAGAATATACGTTTAGGTTGATTTGCAACCATTAAAAACGATATACCATATCAAGCAACACATAATAAAATTGCATATTAAGAAAAGAAGATGTAAAATGCAAGAATCAAAAGGGAGGGGTTGGAAGTAAAGTCATTCCACAATCTACCTCACCATAGCCTAGAAAAAAACTACTCACATATCATATAATTAATTGACAACAAAAAGAAAGGACAAGAAGGGAAGGTATACAAGAAATACTTTATATAAAATGAAGCTTGATTACAAACGGTTCCAAGTACAAGACAAGTGAAATCGAATGCCAAAATCTAATCTTGCAAGCTCAAAAGAAGTTGCAAGACCAGAGAAAGACAAGGATTTCACACTAAACTCACTAGAAGCAACAATTACTATCTCACAATTCTTTTCTCTCACCAATAATAGCGCCCTCTAACTTGCCCACTGCCCTGGTATTTATAGGTTCCAAAACAGATTAAACAATCAATAAAAATAAGGTGACTAGGCAGCAAGGGAGAGACCAAAAGGAAATGGGGCCTACTGGAGCATGGGGACCGGCCTCGCCAGAATTTATGGGGTGGCCGCCGGCCATAATCTGGCCATAGGGGCTCGGGTTTGGTGTGGGGTCATATCAGCTCTCATAGATCCCTCAGGCGTTGTTTTCTTGGTTTAATTTAACCTGGTCTGTCTTCAGATTTTTGGAGGGAACAAGATACTTTGAATCACATCAAGATCTTTAACATTAAATGCTCATTTAATGCACATCACACCAAGAAATGCCCTTTTGCTCAACTCATCCCATCATGGCTGCCCCTAGCCATGTGCACCTTTGTGTGTTGGACCAATTTTACACAAAAGTGTGTACATATATATTACTTCAAAAAGAGCTCACGGGACATCGGTAGGTTTTCTGGTCTGCTTTGTAGTGTCGGCTCCCAAATGTCGTATTCGTGTTTTTGGGTATGTTTTCAGTGTTTTATCACGAATACCTGTAAACTATATTAACTGAGCAGACACTGATTAATAGTACTGAAATATAGCAAAATAAATAACGAATGAGTGGTAATAAAATGCAGTTTTATGAGATGATCAACTATAGTGCCCTCAAGTCAATTATTGGATCCTAGGCACGTGATTGCGATGATTGAGGGAGGACCTATACTGGTAGAACAGTCTTACTTGAGATGATAGTATGCTATCTGGTTTGGCTTTATCATCGTGTACATGCATCAGGTGACAATACAGATCACTATTACTTGTTGATAGAGCTCATATGATTGATGCCTGACTACCAGCACTATGATGGTGATCATATACATGAGAGTTGGGTGGTTTATAAGCACATTCTTAAAGTGTCCCTAGTCATGGGAGTTTCGAGACTGGGCATCGAAACTCCAGAGTAGACTAGTATATACGGATCGAGACCCCGACGAGGGGCGGTGGCCGATCTCACAAGCCATTGGTGTCAGTTAGTTCACCTAAGATGTATACAGGTGCTTATTGGGTTATGAGTACACCGGACAAACTCGCCGGGATCATGCTAGTTGGTATTATACCTATTGTCAGATAGCAGTTTCCTGGTGACATGTGTACAGGTTAGTCTATCGATCTGAGATCGTCATTTGTCTCGTGTGAGTTCCCACTGTGCTTTGATTACTACCCTACCACGGCTCAAAGTTGTCCTGCAAATAGGTTTTAGTTGGGTACAGTTCTTAGCCACATGGAGGCAGTGAGCGGATCGTTAGGGGATTCGTCACTCCCAGTATTGGGGGTTGATGTCGCGTTGTGCATGGATGGCCATCACCAGAAATTCTCGGCCGGGGTAGTTGAGAATTAGCGATCTAGGATCAGTAGTTTCTCAATTGGTGACAGGTTTCATGCCGACACTAAATGTCGTATTATTAGGGGTCTGACTTTATCCACCCCCCTAGACTCGATATGCGATAATCATAGACGAACGGACCGGACTGTACGGATATTGTCACTGTTAGGCTCAGTAGGGTTTCAGGATGAGTTCGCTCGTCCGCCTTCCTTTCGCTCAATACCTGGGTAGCCGTTACGTACAGCTAGTGCCACTGACGTGCTTGTAGTTAAATCCACTGCCAGCGTATTGACGATTCTTTGGAGTCCCACACAGAGGGTTTCCCTTGTTCGAGCGAAACGTTGTAGAGGCCGTATGGTTTAATGGTAAGGTTCGATCATATACGTGCACTCGTGCACGGATCATGATCGGACAGATCATACTAGTGGGCTTTGGTTTAAACCGGATCCTAGTATTAGATTGTTGGATTATTTTCGTCTCGTTGTATTCTTATTCAGTTGGAATACGGATGCAGGTATGTATATACAGATGAGGAGTATTCTTGTAATCTGTTACTTGATTACTTTTGAAGATGTCATTTCCTTTTTCATTTAAACATTTATCTTAATGTTTAAATATTGTTGTAATGGAAATTGTGAGCTTAAGTTTTGGCTTGTGGCATTTATTGTGGCATGGTGACTCATGGTGTGTTTCTTTGTGCCATGCTTGTTATTTTATTATTGTTGTGAGATATTTGTGGAGGCATGAGAGATGATATTTCTAAAGTTGCAATACAAAAATACCACACAATTGATCACACAAGAAAATGGGAGCAGCCACTTCATTTTCTTTCATGAGTAGCATTTTTCTTTTCATGCTAAGTCTTGATCTCACACTTCTTTCTTTACATGGCTTCTTCTTCACCTCCATCCATACCCTCTCATGTATTGAGAATCCATAGATGTCATGAGACAAAATGATCACACACTTTCTCTACTTCATCTTATGCATCTAGGCTAGAAAACTGGTTGCCCGAGTTGCTTTGGTTTTGAAGCGGGAGCCCATATTAAAAATCCTCGACGTGGATCGTCTTCGACGAGGAAGACCGGAGAGCGAACTTGTTCAGGGCAGCCGTGAGGAGCTTGGGAAGCGGTTGAAGACTGAAGGACATGGATCGATCGGTATAATCTCTTAAACTCCTTTTACAATTAACTAGTATAGGGTTAATGGTTCGATCCGGGAATCGGGTTCCGTTAGCGCCGGGTTTAAAAGTTTTTGTTCCACGTTTGGCCACAGATTGATGGCCGGGGCGCTGGCGTAGCCTTATATAGGTTTGGTTTGATTTAAGGATCATTTGTGATTAAGATCAACTTAAATATTTGTTGAGAATACGTTAGTCTAACTTTAGACTAAGATCAACTCAACCGGATTTTTGGGATCATTCAGACCCAACAGAAGAGCATTTGAATTCTATATTGTCTTAGTTTAAGGACGTTGCGGTCCATATCTAGTTTAAAGACGTTGCGGTCTAAGGAGTTGTTGGTTTTCGAGACCCGCCACCTCTCTGAAGACGCTGAAGAATTATAACGACATGTATCGGAGGTGTGAGGAGATATACCTTTAAACTAATGTTTGTGGGTGTAAGTGCACGGCGGCGCCCCGGCCGTCAATCCGACGCCGGAATGCGGAAGCGGTGAAAAACTTAAATTTTGCGGACTTAGCAAACCGGCACCACCGCGCACTTTGACCCGGATCGAACCATTAAACTAGTCCTAGCTAACTATAAGATGGGAAAGAGATATACCGAGTGATCCGAGTCCTCCGGTCTTCTCGTCATCGTCCCGATCTCCGCGGAAACTCCGGTCGTCGCATCCTTGCCGGAAGGGCACCACATCGCCTACGTCTTTTACGGGCTCCCACCTCAATGCCAAGGCAACTCGGGCACGAAGCTGGCTAGTCGACGTGCCCAAGATTTGCTGTATAATGTGTAGTGAAGTTGTCTCTTTGGGGTTTAGGATGGTTGCCATGATGGAGGAATTTTTCACAAGGATTATTCATGAAGGCTTGAAGGAAAAATGGAGCATCTCATGAAAATGAGCTCGGCCATCAAAACAGAAATGAGCTCTGTTGAAAATGAATGAAGCAAGCTCTCCCTCTCTTGCTGTGAAAGAATAATAAGCCCCTTCCCAATTTATCTCAACAGAACCTCCTCCACCAATTCACACAATGCATTCAAAAATAAATTAATCCATTATGTCCATCATTCCACAGCACATGCAGGGGAGGGGGGGCCACGAAATAATATGAAAAGAATTATTCCCACCAAAAAAATAATCCTCACTCCAATACTCAAACAGTGGCCGGCCATGATCCAATTTCCAACACCAAAACAAAACAAAAAAACCCATACCCTCTCTTATCATAATTAATGCAAGTGATGGTGCATTAAAATAAAAAGGAAAGGGAATCAAAAGATGCAACCATAAACTCTCATCTCACAAATAAACCCTCCACAAAAAGTTATTTGCAAACTTGCAAATAACCCCCTCCATCGGAAAAGTCCGGCCGGGAAAGAACAAAGGAAAACCGGCCGGAACGGAATGCAAACTGGCAACTCCAGAAAACTGGTCCCGTAATAAATTACAGGAAAACCCCGATACTGTGCATACACACCTGCATCTGTATTCCCCCCGGATACAAATGCAATGAGACAAAATCTACACTGTACTAAACTAGGATCCGGCTTAAACTAAAGCCGGCTAGTAATATCCGTCCGATCCTGATCCGTGCAATACCGCACGTATCTGATCGAACCCTGCCATATCTCCATACGGCCTCTACAGCTTTTCGCCCGAAAACCTGAGTAACAGAATGTGGGGGACTCTAAAGACTCGTCAACACCTTAATTATGGATTTAACCACTAGCACGTTAGAGGTATAAGACAATACATAACGGGCTACCAGGTATTGACTAAAAGGGATATCTGTGAGCAAACTCAGCCTGACATCCTACTGAGCCTGTCAGTGACAATATCCGTGCAGTCCGGTCCGTTCGTCTATGAGTATCGCATGGCGGGCCTAGGGGGTTGGTAAAAGTCAGACCCCCAAAAGCGGTACAAGTCGTGTCGGAGTGTAGCCCAGAACACCCTGAGATACTACTGGAATACCTACCAGTAAATCTCTTTGCCTTGGCCAAGGACTTTGTGTAATGGCTCTCCTAGACACAGCACGACCTCACCCCCAATACCGGGAGAGACGAACCCCTGAAGATACGCTCACTGCCTCCATGTGGCTCGGGACTGTACCCAACTAAAACCTGTTTGCACGACTCCTTTGAGCCGTGGTAGGGTAGTAATCAAAGTACAGTGGGAACTCACACGAGACAAATGACGATCCCCAGGTCGATGAACTAACCTGCACACATGTCACCAGGGAACTGCCATCTGACGTCTGGTATATGACCAACTAGCATGTTCCCGGCGAGTCCTGTCCGGTGTACTCATAACCCAATGAGCACCTGTATACATCTTAGGTGATCCAACTGACACCAGTGGCTTGTGAGACCGGCTACCGCCCCTCGTCGGGGTCTCGACTGTATACACTAGTCTACTAATGGAGTATCGATGCCCGGTCTCGAAACTCCCACGACTAGGGACCTTTTAAGGATATGCTTGTAGACCCCCAGCTCCCACTTATATGATCGCCCTCATACTGCTGGTGGTCAAGCAAGAATCCTAGGGGCTCTATCAACGTGTAATAGCGACGTGTCAGGTCACCTAAAGCAGTACACGATGATAAAGGTAAACCAGATAGCATACTATCATCTCGAGTAAGACTGTCCTACCGGGATAGGTCCTCCCTCAATCATTACAATCACGTACCTGTGACCTAATAATTGACTCTGAGGGCACTATCTCCAACAATCTCCTACTTGCACTCATGGCTAATTATTGCGATGTCGCATACTCACAGCCCGTGTGATACCGAACACCCAACTCCTCTACTAGTCAGTCTTACAAAGCTCGTTTGAGAAACTCTTGCGTTCGAGGAATAGCCTCAGTGGGTGGATCCGCTTTGTTGTTTCTTTCCATGTCTCTCTATATCTCAAGTTCGCGGAGAAAGCCATCTCCCGAAATGAGCAATACCTGTCTCAGAATATGTCTGGATGTTTGATGGGACATAGCTCATAATTGAACTCCAAATCCAAACTTCTTAGACTGTATCGTCAACTGAACTTAATCAGTATCCTGCGCGCCATGCCTCCCTCAGTATTGCCTTGGATCACCTGTCCAAAATACTGCCCCTCGTCAGAGGGAAAACTATAACTCTGACAACCTCCTTGTCGTCCATGTCACCTTGGAAGCCTGGAATGATAACCGTCTCCTGAATGAGGCTGTCGTTATCATATCCCTAGAACATCCACTTATGTTCTAAAACTGCTTCCGACTGTTTCTCCAGGATTGGATTAATGTCAACTTATTGCATCTAGTGCAAGAACAACATCTGGTGTGGTACTTGACATCTCATGATTGACTCAATTGCCTAAGCAAGTAATCTGCCAATCATGCACGTCCCTCTCCCCTTTAGTCTGTAAGACACCTTTGGAGAGGGTGACTCCATTACCTGCAGGTACACTACCGTGCCAGGAGTCGTCCATCCTAAATACTCTTAGAATGCTGTCAAGTACCCTGATTGGGAAACCACCCAAATCTAGATCTAAAACCATAGATCCAGTAACCAGTATGTCTGATATAAAATCCATTTCCTTTGTGGAGAAACAACTGTGTGACGACCAAAGTATAACCGATCGTAGTGTAGGAGCTTCTTTTCCTACTCTGTGTATATCATCCAAATACCAGGATATCACACCCTACTACCTTCTCAACTGATCCATCCCCTATTCTGATGAAGTCAAACCCATGACTGTCATATCAGAAATTGATGATCTATCTCCGCTACATCTGCTCTAGTCTATAAATAGACATAAGCAACCTGTCCACCAATGCTTCCGCTGCTCCCACTGACTACGACAACCCTCTGGCAGAGTCATATAGACGTACACTTCTAAAACTGGTTTAGAACGACGCTATACTCATCCTCCCGCCGGGTCTCGTAACCTGGAACAACAGCAATGGCAATTGTGGGTAAACAAGAACTTCCCTGTCACCGTCCTTGAGGCTACCGTAGTGCCTCTCGGGTGCCTGAAGTTACCCACCTTATCTGCGGAGTGGCCAATGGAATGTCAATCCAGATTGAATCTTTAGGTTTCTTATCAAATCTTCAGTAATCGTTTGTGGTTCTGGAATCACTTCCAGTTCTACCATACTCCCACTACTGTTTTCCTGAAAAAATCCATTTTTAATTTAAAACTGTGGCGAGTCAAGAACAATATTGCTATTGATCTTCCAGATGGTAGAAAGTCAACCCTTGCCATAGCCTGGGTCAACCCACAAACAGCCATTACAGAAACATGCCTTGAGTTGTCCAGTGTCTGGTTTTAATCATAAACCGGACAACTCCCCGTACCTTAACATCGTTAAGATATGAACTGTTCTATATCCAATATAGAAACAGAGGCACAGATTTAATTGAACCAGATTCAAATCATGCAGCTGTCCCCAGCGCATGTCAACTAAATGGAAGGAGGCGGATCAGCGTTACTCAACTTAGGAACACTTCCAATTATGAGTAACCTGAAAAAGAAGGAAGTTCTCTTAATCATCACTTTCAACTGAATACCATAAGTATCTACATCTTCGATCTCTTTGAAGAATCCCGATACTTGCTACACCTGGTTCTCTACTCTATTCAAATACCTGTAACTTCTCAAAATTCGGACCCTGTGTTTCCACGAAACACCGGTCTAAAAACTAGAGAAGTCATAAGTAAACCGAATATAGTACGAGGACCTACCCCTCTGTCCTGATGGACCCTGGACAACATACAATACTCTGTATAAGTCCCTTGAGTCTGATAACTCATTCACTGTGTGCCGTAGGTTGAAAACTGAACTTATAGTTAAGAAGAATTACACCGCTGTTTAATGCTCCTTACCTAACCATCCACTGATATAGGTAAATGTCGTAGACATAATTTCAGAAAGGTATATCTCACTCTATGAAAATAGACGTACAGATATATCAATTTGAAATTGGTGCATAACAGCGGATATTCAAAACTAAATATTTGCCGACCGGCAAACAGGCCAGGTGATTTCCTCAAATATCACCGATTACAACGAATCCCGATATAATGAGGATAATCACCCAATTCCCAATAACCTACTCCCACTCATCATCTGTAAAACCATACAGATGTGAGAATCATACCTGGTAAATACATACCCTGGAGTAAGTGTCTAATTGGGAAATCAGTTTTCTTTTAATAGTACACAGTGAAACTGAAACATTGAAATGTTTCGTTGGGGTATCCTGGTATTCCTGGTAATGCCTCTTCCAGATTCACGACTGTAACCGTATAGTTCTTTGCCACCTCTCCAAATCCCTTCATATGTCTTTAGTCTTTACCTTCTGCACACCCTTTTAGGCCAAATGGTTTTCTTCCTTCCCTACCGTTCGGCACCAGCCTATGGTTTGGAAGAAGACTATCCAATAAGCATAATGGGTGTACTGTCCCAATCCTAGGAACACTCGCAATGAGAGAGGGTGAATATAAAAGACAACCGAATAAACCTTATTCCTATTTCTCCTGAACCAGAATCCATCCCCGAACTGGAACAAGTTCCATTCGAGTTCGTATATAACCATACGATGGAGTATCCAAATAAACTGTGGATCTTCGTAGTGATACGGAGTGTCCTGGAGAAATACAAAGGTGATGTGGGAGTGGTAACGAAATATTTGGTTTGGTCGTGAATATCTGTTGCAATTTACTTTGCCCTCTTACTAATCCCTTGCTTTGTCTAAACTTAATACCTTCTGCACACCATCGTTATGCTAATTGGTTTTCTTCATTCCCTACCGGTCGGCACCAGCCTAAGGTTTGGAAGAAGACAATCCAATTTGCGTAATAGGTGTACTACCCCTAAACCAAGGAGTACTCGTAACCTGAGAGAGGGTAAAAGGAAAAGACAACTGAATAATCCTATCCGTTTTCTCCAGAACCGGAAACCATCCTCGAATAAATTCTTTCGAGTTCGTATCTAACCATACGATGGTTTTGTCCAATGGAAGTGGACGCTCGTAGTAAAACGGGGTGTCCTGGAGAAAAGGGTAAAAGTAGGAGTGGCAATGAGGTCTGCAACTCTGACAATCCAAAAGCCAGTGTTAAGAAGGTTCGGTCAACTTGGTCACTGAGTCATGGTCTTAGGGTCGGGTCAATGGTCGCTGCCAGAGAGAGAGAGAGAAAAGAAACACTCAGCGTGCACTCTACCCTAGATCAGAATGGTTACCAATTTATCTAATCTGGAAACCTCCCACTGTACCTCAAATTCTCCTCCAAACCTGAAAGAAGAATTAGTCGGGGTCACCCGAGGAGTAAACCAACTCATCAGTGGGAATCGGGATCCAACTTTCATCGCATGATAACGTGACGGAATCCGCTCACGGTATCACACTCCAGAAGGTATGCGCATATCTGGCAAGTTTCAGTTCTTTTGAAACTCCCGATGTAATTTCTGCCCCATGCTCTTATGACCTTGGCGTGAGGTCAAAATATCATAAGTCACATGTCAAGTTCTGCCCGTCATTATCCATGTTAATCTGAACCCACCCGTACATACCCTTGACGTAGGCCAAAATAGTAGTACGACTGTCCCAAACCAACGCATCTATCTATGCAACAGATAAATACCCGGCAGCTACCAATCACTATGCCTTGGCGTGAGGTCAAAATACATAGCTTGAATACTACCGAGTATTTAACTGAAATGACGGAGGGCTACGAATGGTTTCTGGCGAAAACCTTTAACGTAATGAACTTGATATCGTCGAAGGAACGGATAGCTTTTTGAAAATATAGTGACGAAAACCGTTGCTAAAGAGGTCACTCCCGGTGAAGGGATCTCGGCTCTTTCCCCGTAGAATGGGGTGCAGGATATTCCAACTGAATACCACGGTGCAAAGCAAAAGTAATCGGCTATAGTGAAGTTAATGCCCTGACGCAAACTTTTTGTCCAAGGGGTCACTCCCGGTGAAGGGATCTCGGCCCTTGCCTCGTCGACTGAGGAGCAGGATATTCTAAATGAATACCGCGATGCAAAACAAAAGTGAACGTCCTTGCAATAACAGCTTTTTGAAAAGTGTTCCAACAACATCAGAATAGGTTTGCTTAAACTTGCATTGATCCGAATCAATGCAGTCCCATCAATTGATCACACCACAAAGAACGAAAATATACTGACGTACGTATATGCCATCCGCATTCGCCACTGGGTCCCGTCATCACCCGTTAGGTTAGCTAACTAACGGCAGAGCGGGGACTGGACTAGCGCGGATGAAAAACATATACAACATCTACTAATATATATACCAATATATAGTATTTCGCTCAAGGCGTGAATAAAATGCAACATCACAGAAATGTACAGCATCACAGAACAATACAGATATCTGGGATCCCCGGGTTTCACAGAGCCGCTAAAAACCGACGTTCCCCTGGTCGTGTGGATAGCCTGTGCAATGAAAACCTAGACCCCTACGGGCGCGGCAAGTCACCCGCCAAAACCTGAAGCGAGGCAGCCCCCTTCAGCGCCGTGAATGGACCACCCAGCACTTCACGGAATCCGGTAACTTGGGCACCCCTCCTGGGTCAACCTGTACCCCCTACGAGTGTGGCGAATAGCCCGCCAATTCCAGACTGAAGCCCCCTCCGTCTCAATGCCATAAGATGCGGGCTTGTTGCCCTCCAGAACCCGGCTATCCGTGCACCCCTCCGCGGGGTAATCCTAGTACAGAAAATAAAATATACATACACCGGGTACAACGACCGCAACCTGGCCGTGCCCCAAAATAATAATACAATCAGGCAGTGACGGCAGTCTACATGTCGGACGCTCGCCCCGCAAAATCAAATGTACATAATACAACAAAACTGTACTAGCATTGCATCCAGGCTATCCCTACGACCGATCCGCAACATCACAGCATAAACATAGAACATCAACGTGAAAGTCACGTTCGCAAATCCGTCTAACCGGGCTATAGCAGTTAGACCGGATTTACCGATCGAGTGACATTCACGGTCGCAGATATAATGTAAATACTATGAAAAATGTGTTTAAAAATATCCGATCAATCAAATTTTAACAAGCGGGCCCCAAAGCAATACTGTAGCAGTTAAAGAAATTCTGGGCCCAATGTTAATGTTCCAGAAACCCTAAAATATCCTCAGAAGCCCACTGTAGAAACCCAACCCACTGATTCCTTAATGCTGCCGCGGAAGCGCGGCCACAAGTGGGTTTTGGCCGCCCTTCCGCGGTCTTGTCAGAAGATCAGTGCATCGAATTTGAACAGTGGTCTTATAGTTTTTAGTACATCAATATTTTACAACCTGAAAAATTTTTCGACACTAAAAATTTCCAACAGAAAACTGATGCGACAAAATACGGGTTTTTGGACTTTTTGATCGATCGGAAATGCAAACACATTACACAAAGCTAGACTAAGTTAATGGCGAGGCTCTGATACCACTATAAGTGCACGGCGGCGCCCCGGCCGTCAATCCGACGCCGGAATGCGGAAGCGGTGAAAAACTTAAATTTTGCGGACTTAGCAAACCGGCACCACCGCTCACTTTGACCCGGATCGAACTATTAAACTAGTCCTAGCTAACTATAAGATGGGAAAGAGATATACCGAGTGATCCGAGTCCTCCGGTCTTCTCGTCATCGTCCCGATCTCCGCGGAAACTCCGGTCGTCGCATCCTTGCCGGAAGGGCACCACATCGCCTACGTCTTTTACGGGCTCCCACCTCAATGCCAAGGCAACTCGGGCACGAAGCTGGCTAGTCGACGTGCCCAAGATTTGCTGTATAATGTGTAGTGAAGTTGTCTCTTTGGGGTTTAGGATGGTTGCCATGATGGAGGAATTTTTCACAAGGATTATTCATGAAGGCTTGAAGGAAAAATGGAGCATCTCATGAAAATGAGCTCGGCCATCAAAACAGAAATGAGCTCTGTTGAAAATGAATGAAGCAAGCTCTCCCTCTCTTGCTGTGAAAGAATAATAAGCCCCTTCCCAATTTATCTCAACAGAACCTCCTCCACCAATTCACACAATGCATTCAAAAATAAATTAATCCATTATGTCCATCATTCCACAGCACATGCAGGGGAGGGGGGGCCACGAAATAATATGAAAAGAATTATTCCCACCAAAAAAAAATCCTCACTCCAATACTCAAACAGTGGCCGGCCATGATCCAATTTCCAACACCAAAACAAAACAAAAAAACCCATACCCTCTCTTATCATAATTAATGCAAGTGATGGTGCATTAAAATAAAAAGGAAAGGGAATCAAAAGATGCAACCATAAACTCTCATCTCACAAATAAACCCTCCACAAAAAGTTATTTGCAAACTTGCAAATAACCCCCTCCATCGGAAAAGTCCGGCCGGGAAAGAACAAAGGAAAACCGGCCGGAACGGAATGCAAACTGGCAACTCCAGAAAACTGGTCCCGTAATAAATTACAGGAAAACCCCGATACTGTGCATACACACCTGCATCTATATTCCGCCCGGATACAAATGCAATGAGACAAAATCTATACTGTACTAAACTAGGATCCGGCTTAAACTAAAGCCGGCTAGTAATATCCGTCCGATCCTGATCCGTGCAATACCGCACGTATCTGATCGAACCCTGCCATATTTCCATACGGCCTCTACAGCTTTTCGCCCGAAAACCTGAGTAACAGAATGTGGGGGACTCTAAAGACTCGTCAACACCTTAATTGTGGATTTAACCACTAGCACGTTAGAGGTATAAGACAATACATAACGGGCTACCAGGTATTGACTAAAAGGGATGTCTGTGAGCAAACTCAGCCTGACATTCTACTGAGCCTGTCAGTGACAATATCCGTGCAGTCCGGTCCGTTCGTCTATGAGTATCGCATGGCGGGCCTAGGGGGTTGGTAAAAGTCAGACCCCCAAAAGCGGTACAAGTCGTGTCGGAGTGTAGCCCAGAACACCCTGAGATACTACTGGAATACCTACCAGTAAATCTCCTTGCCTTGGCCAAGGACTTTGTGTAATGGCTCTCCTAGACACAGCACGACCTCACCCCCAATACCGGGAGAGACGAACCCCTGAAGATACGCTCACTGCCTCCATGTGGCTCGGGACTGTACCCAACTAAAACCTGTTTGCACGACTCCTTTGAGCCGTGGTAGGGTAGTAATCAAAGTACAGTGGGAACTCACACGAGACAAATGACGATCCCCAGGTCGATGAACTAACCTGCACACATGTCACCAGGGAACTGCCATCTGACGTCTGGTATATGACCAACTAGCATGTTCCCGGCGAGTCCTGTCCGGTGTACTCATAACCCAATGAGCATCTGTATACATCTTAGGTGATCCAACTGACACCAGTGGCTTGTGAGACCGGCTACCGCCCCTCGTCGGGGTCTCGACTGTATACACTAGTCTACTAATGGAGTATCGATGCCCGGTCTCGAAACTCCCACGACTAGGGACCTTTTAAGGATATGCTTGTAGACCCCCAGCTCCCACTTATATGATCGCCCTCATACTGCTGGTGGTCAAGCAAGAATCCTAGGGGCTCTATCAACGTGTAATAGCGACGTGTCAGGTCACCTAAAGCAGTACACGATGATAAAGGTAAACCAGATAGCATACTATCATCTCGAGTAAGACTGTCCTACCGGGATAGGTCCTCCCTCAATCATTACAATCACGTACCTGTGACCTAATAATTGACTCTGAGGGCACTATCTCCAACAGTGGGGAGATCTGTAGTTTTGTTTAGGACTAAAACCAATTTGGAACATGATGAGCACATGGGCTCGGTTGATCTAAGTTGCGGATTTGGTTAACTTGGACTCAGCCCATTTAATCTTTAAATAATGTGTTAAACACTTATTTGGGCTCTGTCCTTTTTCTGTGCAAACAGTGCTGGGCATTGATATGGGTTCTGATGCTCACCCTTTACTTTAACCCCTTTTTTTATGGAGTGTTAAACACTCTTTATGGTGCCTACGTATGGAGCACATGCGACGCTTGGCGCTAGGCGCTGTTTAATGAATGCAGAGCACTTTATGTTAAGCAGTGTCCACGTAATGGGCACGTGAGGCGCTTGGCGCTGAGCGCCAACCATTGAGTGCTAAGTAATCTTTATTTGAGCAGCGCCCACGTGAAGGACACGTGAGGCGCTTGGCGCTGAGCGCCAACTATTGAGTGCTAAGCACTCTTTATCTGAGCAGCGCCCACGTGATTGGCATGTGAGGCGCTTGGCGCTTTTTCTTTCTTTGTAAATTTTTCTGAAGATGTTCAATTCTCTGTTCTCCCCTGGATCTTCAATCCCCAAGAACAAATTCGTCACCACGAGAATTAAATTCTCATTTATGGGAGACTTGTCTCATGGATCTCAGATCCAGGGGAAAAAACTATGTTCTTTATGAGGGTTAAACTCTTGGATATGCAGATGAGATACTATGATCTCTATTATCGTTATTTACCTTGAAGAAACTTCTTCCTCCTTCTTCTCCCTTAAAGTAATTATCTAACAATTAAACCTTAGGGTTAAGATTTATACCTTTCAAACTTGATATCAAACTTGAAAATTTGACTCCCAAAATGGCCTCCAAAATGCTAATTTGCAACTTGATCCATGCTAGATTAGGCTAAAGAATAATGGGTAAGGGTCTAATTTGGAATTAGTGAGAATTTTTATGGATTTTTGAGGCATTTTTTTGTGGATTTTGAAGTGGAATGAAGCGGTGAAAATGTTGGGGCTGTTGCGAAGAGGGCTCAGCCAAGATGAAGAGGAGGGGGTGTTGTGTGAGTAGGTGTGGAAATATCTAGATTAAGTTAACCCTTAAGCATCCATTAATGCACCCCACATCAATCTTATCTCTAATTCCATTTCTTTTCTAATTTTCTTCTCTAATTAATTCTAGAAAACTCTAGAAACATGGAAACAAATTAAGAAGAGAAGAATATGTTACAAACTTGTATCTAAGTTTTCATAGTTCACAATTGTGTATTTAACCCATTCCAATTTGTAATTACTACTAATTAAATGTATAAATAAAAGCTTATAATAAAAATTTAATTAAGGAAAAATACTTAAGTGAACGAATAATTATAAGTGACTAAATAAATACTACATACTAGCAATTTCCTAGTTAAACTAGGTGCATTTAAGTCTATATTGAAAAATTATTATATCCTGGTTTTTACGGAAAACACAAATTATTTACCGATTAATGGAAAATTGGCTTAAACGATTTCGATAACGTTACAATCTTCCCCCATTAAAGAAATTCGGTCCTCGAATTTAAAATTCTTAATATGCGTACCTTCAAAGAGATGGGGGAGTTTCTTCTGCATCTCGCTCTCGGCCTCCCAAGTGACCTCTTCACAATTCGGGCCACGACAAAGAACCTTCAAAGATGGCAAGACCTTTAACCAAATTTTTTTCACCTGCCGATCTAATGTGACTACCGGCTGCTCGGTAAACGAAAGGTCGCACCCTAGCTCAACGTTCTGGTGCTGAATCATGTGAGAAGGGTCATGAAGATAGTTGCAAAATATCGACACATGAAATATGGAGTGAACCTCTGGGAAACTGGACGGAAGTGCCAAACGATAGGAAACGGTACCAACTCGCTCCACGATCTTAAAAGCACGTACAAATCTGGGATTGAGTTTCCCTTTCTTCCCAAATCTCATTACGCCCTTCATCGAAGATATCTGTAGGAATACATGATCCCCACTGCGAACTCGAGCCTGCGATGATAACGGTCGGCATAAGACTTATGTTTGCACTAGGCTGCTCTCATCCTATCCTGAATCCACTGGATATTCTCCGTTGTCTCTCGAACTAGCTGGGGTCCCAAAATCCTGCTCTCACTGAGTTCAGTCCAGCAGACTGGCGATCGACACTTTCTCCCATACAAAGACTCAAAAGGCGCCATCTTAATCGTCTCCTGATAACTGTTATTGTAAGAGAAATCTATCAACGGCAAGTGACGATCCCAACTGCCCCCAAAATCAAACACGCACGCACGAAGCATATCCTCCAGTGTCTGTATAGTCCGCTCCGACTGACCATCGGTCTGCGGATGGCAAACGGTGCTAAAACTCAAGAGGGTACCCAAGGCTTCCTGAAGCTTCTGCCAAAGACGGCTAGTGAACTGGGTGCTCCTATCGGATACGATGCATGTGAGAACGCCGTGCAAATACACAATCTCATCAATATACAACTGAGCATACTGAGCATAACCGAAAGTGGTCTTCACTGGAAGTAAGTGAGCCGCTTTCGTCAACCGGTCAACAATCACCCAAATGGAGTCATACCCTCGACTGGACCAGGGTAGACCCACAACGAAATCCATAGAGATCTGTTCCCATTTCCATTCCAGAACGGGTAAAGGCTGCAACTCTCCTGCCGGTCTCTGATGTTCAGCCTTGACTTGCTGAAAAGTCAGGCACCTCAAAACAAAATCCAAAACATCACGCTTCATCCCTGCCCACCAGTAGATATCTCTCAAGTCACGATACATCTTGGTAGAATTTGGGTGAACACTAAAAGCTAACTGATGTGCCTGCTTTAGGATCTCGTGTCTCAACCCATCGGTATCAGGTATACACAAACGAGTCCCAAAACGTAGCACACCCTGTTCATCAATCAAGAACTCTGAATCTCTACCCTGCCGAACATGCTCAAGAATCTCATACAAACAGGCATCGGCGGGCTGTGCCTCACGAATACGATCAAGTAGAAGTGGACAGGCATGGACGTGAGCAAGCTATCCCCCAGTAGGAATGAACTCAAACTGTACTCTACTGTCGCATAAGATCTGCCAATCTGCAGAAGACTGTCTCTGAACTACGCTTAACTGAGACAAGCTACCCCCAGGCCTACGACTCAAAACATCGACTACCATATTCGCCTTGCCCAGGTGATAAAAGATCTCACAATCATAATCCTTCACAAGCTCCATCCAACGGCGTTGTCTCAAATTCAGATCTTGCTGCTGGAAGATGTACTTCAAGCTCTTGTGGTCCGTGAAAATCTGACACAACTCCTTATACAAGTAGTGTCTCCAAATCATAAGTGCAAAGACCACCGCGGCCATCTTAAGATCATGAGTAGGATAATTCTGCTCATGCATCTTCAGCTGCCGGGAAACATAAGCGATAACTCTATCATACTGCATCAATACACAACCGAGCCCTACTCGAGAAGCAACACAGTAACGACATAGACGCTCGATCTAGAAGGCAAGGATAAAACTGGTGCAGTCGTCAACCGAGTCTTCAACTACTAAAAACTCTGCTCGCATGCCTCAATCCAAAGAAAAAGAACCCCTTTCCTGGTCAGTCCAGTCAACGGTGCAGCGATACTTGAGAAGTCCTGAACGAAACAGCGGTAATAACCGGCAAAGCCAAAAATGCTGCGGACCTCTGTCACTGATACAGGTATGGGCCAAAGTTGTACGGTCTCGATCTTCCTCGAGTCAATACGAATATTGTCTCCCGTAACCACATGACCCAGGAAGTCAACACTATCTAGCCAGAAAGCACACTTCGAGAATTTAGCAACAGCTAGTGCTCTCTCAATGTCAGCAAAGCAATCCTCAAGTGCTGCTCATGCTCCGATGGACTCTTGGAATAATCCAGAATGTCATCAATAAACACAATAATAAACTAGTCGAGAAATGACCTGAAAATCCGGTTCAGCAAATCCATGAACGCTGTTGGGGCATTGTTGAGTCCGAACGACACCACCAAAAACTCATAATGCCTATAGCGTGTACGAAAAGAAGTCTTCGGAATGTCATCATTCCGAACCCGCAACTGATGATAACCTGATCTCAAATCAATCATAGAAAAATGTCCCGCACCCTGGAGTTAATCAAACAAATCGTCAATGAGAGGTAAAGGATACCTATTCCGCACCGTAACTCGGTTCAATTGACGATAATCAATACACAACCTCAAACTGCCGTCCATCTTCTTGATAAGCAGAACAAGAGCTCCCCGAGGCGAAACACTCGGATGTACAAGTCCCTATCAAGCAACTCTTGCAGCTAAGCCTTAAGCTCCTTAAGCTCCACTGGGGCCATCCGGTAAGGCGGTATAGAAATAGGACCCGTGCGGGGGATCAAATCAATGCAAAACTCAATCTCATGCTCTGGCGTCAATCCTGGCAACTCATCGGGAAAAACGTCGGGAAACTCTCTGATAGTAGGAACCTGGTTCAACGAATCTACTGTGGCTCCAGTATCTCTATGAAAGCTAAGAATCCCTGACATCCTCTCATCAAAAGCCGACTAGCGCAAAGGGCTGAAATCAAACTGTGAGGAGCGGCACCATGGTCCCCCTGCATAACAAGAACTGACTCACCGGGAAAACAAAACCTGACTGTCTTCTCGCGGCAGTCCACGGACGCGTAGTAAGTAGCTAACCAGTCCATGCCCAGGAGAACGTCGAAGTCCAACATCTCAAAAAGGATCAAGTCGACAGACGAATCTCTAACTCCAATACGAACAGCACACGACCGAAACACGTATCGCGCAACAAACGACTCGCCAACAGGAGTAGTTACGACAAGCGGCTGATCTAGTAAATAAAACTCTCAGCTCAACCTCGGCATGAAGTGTGTAGAAACATATGAGTGCGTAGATCCCGGATCAAACAAAACATGTGCATCGAAAAGAGTACCCGAAACCACTACATTAGATGCATGCGCGTTCTAATGAGTCAAAACAAACACTCGGGCCTTCCCTCTACCGGCAATTGGTTGTCCTCCGCCTCTGCTACCTCGTCCTCTCTGAATGTGACCTCCACGACCACGGCCTCTCTGAAGGTGACCACTACGACCACGGCCTCTCTGTGCATCTGCCTGGCATGGAGCAATAATGGCCATAGGAGGCAACGCTCTCAGAGGTGAAGGTGGTAAGGTAACATGCGGAACCGCTGCCTCCCTCTGGCGTATCACGGTACAATCCCTAATGAGGTGATATGGACTGCCATACCCCAAACACCCAGACAACGACTGCTGACCCTGTGGGTAAGAGCTAAATATCTGGGTTTGTCCCAAGCCTCTGCTACCCCAACGACCTGAACGAATATGTCGCGGCGTCTACCTAACTGCCTCTGACCTGATACATCAGTACGATCCCTCTTCGGTCCCGGAATGACCGAAGTCTCGGAAAGGCACTCCACAACCAGTAGGACTGTGTCCACCGCGGCTGCATATGTGTCAAAATGCTGGGAGCAGATAGCGAGGAACAACTAGGTAATTAGGCCTCGAACAAATCTGTTCAGTGTCCACCAAATATGGAGCATATACAGATAGCTGGGTAAACTGAACATCGTATTATGCCACCGTCATACCCGGAGTCTGGCGTAATGACTCGAAACTGTGAGCTCGAGCATCACCTAACGCTCTGCGGAAGGAAACGGGCAAGAAACACCGTCACGAACTCATCCCAGGTCATAGGAGCAAGACCTACGGCTCTGCCCCTCTCTAAAGACTCGCACCAAGTCTGGACAAGACCCTCAAGACGAAAACTTACGAACTCTACCCATCTCGCGTCAGAACATCTCAGCAAACGACAGATCCTGGCCATCCGATCAATAAACGACTGCAGATCCTCAGCTGTATCGGTGCCGGTGAAGACCGGTGGCTTCAGCCTCATGAACTCAGAAAATGATACGGTATAACCTCCGTAGTTGTAGCTGCGACTGCCGAAACAGTAGGCGCCATCACGGTCCCCGTAACAGGTGAGTCAACCTCCTGTCTCTGTGCTTGACTGGCCTCAACTAATGACCCCATCATCTGGCGCAAATCCTGCATACCAGCCTCTAGCATAATAATACGGTCTATCGAAGGTGGATCAACCTGCTCATATACAATGGGCATACCATCCTGGTCGGTCCTCGTCTCCGACGAGCCTAACCTGACCTCGGCTTTTGCGGCCGCTCTCTGCACCCTCATAGTCTTCGGTGAAATAATGGCTGGAAATGAAAAAAAGATTCGATAAGAACATAGAAATCGAATCACAAGAATGTATATAATTACGGAAGGAATTTCAACCAATAAGTCATAAGGTCACTTAGGTGGAGTATCGTGTCGTAAGTATGCCGCGGAAATACACATGCCACGTAACTCTGTTTAAGCTACCAACTCCATCATACCAAGGTCATCCTATACTCCGAAAGGTAAAACCTAGAGCTCTGATACCAACATTGTCATGACCCAAATTTAGGCATGCGACCGGCCCTTAAACCACGTGACGTCAACAGGCGTAACGTAATTTAAGTAAGCCGAAAACCCAAAAATCTAAACCATCAAAACAAGTAAGTGATGAAAACATTGTTAAAAACATTTGAAAATCTCAAGTAAGAATCTTTAAACTTAAGATTATTTTCTTAAAAATTTCGGCAGCACCTTCTTTGTAAAAACTAATCCCGAAATGACTACAAACATAGAATATAAATAAAGCATCCCCAAATGGAAGCAAATCATGCCCAAAGGGGGAAACAACCACCATAAGCATATATGCGACGCCGTAGTGAAGAAATAGACGGTATAAATGAAAACAGCATAAAGAGGTAAAACTACATAATAAAGATCATCTCAAATCGCAAGTATGCACGAACATTGATAATCTATAACATGCAACCTGATAGCATAAATATGGCAATATGGATATGCAACAATCATGATCAAGGTACTCCATCAGGTACTATAAATACATGAAGCAATGCATATCAAATAAATGCTGAGTATGAGATAAAACATAACATCATCAATGAATCATCATCGTGGAAAATCCTGGTGTACATCAACGACACCCCAAATCCCAATACCTCAGGCGCCGTCACTCGGATCGGCCGTCATATCTGTAAATCTCATAGAACATGAGTGTCCAATATCGGCACTCGAAACATCATGAAAACTCTTGTCCATCAACGACACGTAAATACTCATCTCTTAGGCGCCGCATATCTAGATCGGCCCTCAATATATCTCATGTCATAACTCCCAAACGGTATCCTCCGGATAACCGTCGGGTTCTATACTATCATCGGTAGGTAGTGTTCCCTCCGCCAGGCTCATTGTCTACACCCCAAAAACCATTTCTTGCCCTGGGGTACCATACAGGGTCCACCATGTACCCGTAGACGGTGCCTACCGCTCCTCGAATCGGGTTTCTAACACAAATCTCAGAACCGAGAAAACTCATGATGGATGCACCAAAATATCATATCAAGAGAAACCGGATTTTTAAAACAACGCATACTTTCTTGAAATATCCCCACGGTTCTCAAATCCATAAATCACATAAAATCCGTATCTCAATACGTAAATCCATGAAATATGATATATGCAACACAAAACAGTAATATGAGCATATTAAGGGAAAACCGCTCTTTTAAATGAATCCAGTTTTCAAATATATCACGAGATTCCCAAATTCCTCCTAAATCAAATGCAACATCATATAAAGATGTACATGTAGCTAAAGCAAGGTATGCGTGTACATATGTAAGTATGTATGTATGATGCATTTCATATGCACAATAGCACAATAATCAACGTCTCAATGTCAATAACAATACAATACCACATAGGTGTATGTGGAGCTATAGCAAAGTATGTGTATGTACATGTCAATAATGATACAATACCACATAGGTGTATATGCAGCCATAGCAAAGTATGTATATATACATGTCAATAATGATACAATACCACATAGGTATATGTGTAGCTATAGCAAAGTATGTGTATATACATGTCAATAATGATACAATACCACATAAGTATATGGGTAACTATAGCAAAGTATGTGTATATACATGTCAATAATGATACAATACCATATAGGTATATGTGTAGCTATAGCAAAGTATGTGTATATACATGTCAATAATGATACAATACCATGTAGGTATATGTGTAGCTATAGCAAAATATGTGTATATACATGTCAATAATGATACAATACCATATAGGTATATATGTACCTATAGCAATGTATGTGTATATACATGTCAGTAATGATACAATACCACATAGGTATATGTGTACCTATAGCAAAATATGTGTATATACATGTCAATAATGATACAATACCACATAGGTATATGTGTAGTGTGTATCATGGCAATTACCAACGGTGTGTGTAGTGCGTATCATAGCAATTACCAACGGTGTGTGTAGCATACAATTTAGTGCTCGTGCAATATAAACCGTCAGTAATGGTTCGATGTCCAATAGGTACTAAGTCAATGCACAACAAGTAATAATATGTATTGATACTCTTGGACAATCAACTCATATGCGTATAAACATGCGGCTATAATGCCATATCTAGACCTGACGCATAACGCCATACGAGCGAATTTCTCGTAGATGTTAAATCTACTCACCGATGATTTCGAGCTAGGTAAATCCAACCACTTACTTCTTTTTTCTAGTGGCGTCCGAAGTTCCCGCAATCGATCCTAAAATTTCACAAATACAATACATAAGGATAGATATCCCGCGCTGACACAAAGACAAGGAAACGCAAGAATAACGTCCATAAGATAGATATATCGTGCACTTAGTGGACAAAACGGATACGATATCGTCCCAACTGCAACTAAGATCGCTAAGCGACACAACCACCAAGCCTAGAACCCGACTGTACCGATAGTAATGTATATCGTAAAAGGTAATATATATATATATATATATATATATATATATATATATATCATCACAACCTCAATTAAAACCCACGTCTAGTTATACCGAAAACCTAGTAAGCATCTTTTTACCAATTTTGTCCAAAACTAGATATTCCAACAAAACTAGTGGCCACAATAATCACATAATATCTTAATTAAGCCACACAAAACCGTACTAAACTTTTAATCTCACCCATTTTAGATTTATTAAAAGTTAGTTTGCAAAAATCTTAATTTGGACAATTTGGAAAATAACAATTTACAATTTAACAACTAGGCTAGATTTTCCATGTCTAAACATGTTAAACTACACATATAATCATATCCAATTGATAAAACCACTAACTTTATTTTCAAAACTCTCTTTTGAATTTCTAAACTTGCTAATAAAACCATAATTTAAACACCTAATAATCTAGATTAAAGTAATTATCTAACAATTAAACCTTAGGGTTAGGCTTTATACCTCACAAACTTGATATCAAACTTGAAAATTTGACTCCCAAAATGGCCTCCCAAATGCTAACTTGCACCTTGATCCAAACTAGATTAGGCTAAGGAATAATGGGTAAGGGTTTAATTTGGAATTAGTGAGAATTTTTATGGATTTTTGAGGCATTTTTTTGTGGATTTTGAAGTGGAATGAAGTGAGGAAAATGTTGGGGCTATTGAGGGGAGGGCTTGGCCAAGGTGAAGAGGAAGGGATGTTATGTGAGAGGGTGTGGAAATATATAGATTAAGTTAACCCTTAAGCCTCCATTAGTGCACCTCACATCAATCTTATCTCTAATTCCATTTCTTTTCTAATTTTCTTCTCTAATTAATCCTAGAAAACTTTAGAAACATGGAAACAAATTAAGAAGAGAAGAACATGTTACAAACTTGTATCTAAGTTTTCATGGTTCAGAATTGTTTATTTAACCCATTCCAATTTGTAATTACTACTAATTAAATGTATAAATAAAAGCTTATAATAAAAATTTAATTAAGGAAAAATATTTATGTGAACTAATAATTATAAGTGACTAAATAAATACCACATACTAGCAATTTCCTAGTTAAACTTGATGCATTTAAGTCTATATTGAAAAATAATTTTATTCTGGTTTTTACGGAAAACACAAATTATTTACCGATTAATGGAAAATTAGCCTAAACGGTTTCTAAAATGTTAGAGGAGGACAGCAAGCGGACATGAGCGTCGTCATCCATCATTAACCCGAGCCGTGACTTGTTAAGCATAGTATTTCTTAAGGAACTGGCCATTTATTGGCCGGAAGGGTGTTTCGCCATGCATATCTATAAGCAATTAAGCCCAACCTTGGTAAACCTTGTCTATGATGTACGGGCCCTCATAGTTCGGCTCGAATTTCCCCCGTTTAGCACGATTGGGGATCATAGGTCTTTTTACGACTAGCATGAGTTCGCCTTGGCGGAACGTTCTCGGCCTAATTAGTCTTTCGTATAAACACGTCATCCATGCTTTGTAAGCTTCCAGGTTTTGCTGCGCTATGAGACGGGTTTCATCGAGGGCATCGAGCTTCTCAAGCCAAAGATGGGTATTTTCTTCATCCGTCAGCTCGTATTAAACTGCTACTCGTAAAGAGGGTAGCTCTATCTCCAAGGGAAATAGTGCTTTCGTGCCAAATATCAACGCGAATGGCGTTGTATTCGTAGCCATCTTGAACGTGGTCCGATAAGCCCAGAGAGCTTCATTCAATCTCTCGTGCCAGTCCTTTTTCTTTCTGGAAACCGTTTTCTTTATGATCTTTGTCAAGATCTTGTTGAATGCCTCAGCTAGACCGTTAGCTCGGTGATTATAAACCGAAGAGCATCTCCAATCAATTTTATGCTGCTGTGCGAAACGGCTGATCTTATGGCTTCTGTAGGACGGCCCATTATCTGAGATGATCCGTCGTGAAGTGCCGAACCGGTAGATAATATGTGTCTTGAAGAAATGTAGGATGTTCTCCATCTTCACCTCTCTTAGCGGTATTGTTTCTGCCCACAAGGAGAAATAATCGATCGTTGCCAATATGAACCGATGTCCCTCGGATGATGCCGGTTCGATGGGCCCAATTATATCGATTCCCCACATTTTGAATGGCCAGATAGCCAGTGTTGGGTGTAGCCGATTCGGATGCTGGTGGATGAAGTCCTCATGAATTTGGGACGGGTGACACTGCTGCGCATATTCGAGGTAGTCCTGAATCATCATGGGCCAATAGTAACCCATTCTTTTGATCTTCAGTTTCATCTTTGGCCCAACTTGATGGAATCGCAGATTCCTTCATGAGTTTCTTGGACGACCCTTTTTTCTTCTTCTGGTCTCAGGAACCTTAGCCACAAAAAATTGAACGATCTCTTATATAGAGTATCATTGACGAAGGCGAAAGACAAAGCTCGCTTCATGAGCTGATGTTTTGATGATGCATTTTCGGGCGTTCGATGGGATTTGAAGTAGTCTATGAAGACTTCTCTCCAATCCTTAGCCTTTTCTTCGTCCTCTATTTGGAAGGCCACTTGTTCGGTCGCTCCCTTTCTTTCAGATGACTTCGAAGATATTTCTGCTGGCGCGAGAATCCGGCATCTTTGCACAATGATCCTTACGTCATCGAGGTTTTCGTCGGCCAGTTCTTTAGCGAGCTTGGCTAACGCATCCGCCTTGCTATTTTCCGCATGCGGTATGCTTTCCAGGGTGTAGGAGGAAATTTGCGTCAGCAATTGCTGCACTCTCTCACCATATTTTACCAACTTGGGTTTACACGTCTGATAGTCGCTATTTACTTGGCTGACAACCAGCTGGGAGTCTCCATATATGAGGAGCTTTTCAATCCCCATGTCGACAGCGATCTCAAGACCCACTATCAAAGCTTCATATTCCGCTTTGTTGTTTGTTCTTGGCTCTGTTAAAGAAATGGCAAAACGCATTATCCTTCCTTGTGGAGTCACAAAGATAAGGCCTACTCAGGCTTTGATTATGGGGGTGCTTTGCTTCCGTTTCTTCATAGACGATACCTCATCGAAGTAGTGTTCCCATCGGGTATTACTCCCTTCTTTCTATCCGTCGATTGTGTCGAACGCATGTTCATCCGGCAACTCGCAATTTAAAGGAGAGTCGGCAGGTATCGAATACTCCGCGAGAAAGTCGGCGATGGCCTGGCCGTTCACTGCTTTAAGAGGTTGATAGATTATCGAGAATTCCATCAAGAGGAGGGTCCATTTGGTAAGCCTTCCCATTAACATGGCTCTTGATATCAAATACTTGAGAGGATCCACCTTTGATATGAGATGGACCTCATGTGGTATGGTATAATGTCGAATCTTCGTTATCACGAAGATCGGTGCCAGGCAGTGCTTTTCGATGGGGGAGTAATTGTTTTCTACCCCCAGGAGAACTCGACTCAAATAGTAGATAGCTCTCTCCTTACTCTAGTCATTCTCTTGTGCCCATAGCGCGCCTAAAGAACCTTCAAGGGCTATTGTGTACAGGATGAAGGGCTTTCCCTTGACCGGAGCTGTCAGTACCGGCGGGTTCTGCAAATTTTGCATGATTTTGTGTAGTGTACTTTGGCATTTACGATCCGAAACGAATGGGGTCCCCTTCTTCATTAGATGACTGTAGGGGCGGCATTTGCCGGAGAGGTTAGCTATAAACCACCGAATATACGCGAGCTTTCCTTGAAGTGGCCGCAGTTGTTTAAGAGTTCTTGGCGCGGGCATTTCCATAATCGCCTTAATCTTTGATGGGTCTATTTCGATGCCTTGGTGTCTGTTCCGCCCAATCAGAGCAAAGCTCTGTTGAAATTCAAAATTCAAAATTTTGAAGCGACGCTTCAAATCTCGGGCGCAACGCACCACATGTCAGGCGCTGATACGGCAGCACAGCGCCCAAGAAGGCGCGCCAAATCAGAGCAAAACTCTATTTTGAGCAAAATTAAAGGAAGCAACGCTTCAGTTACGCAGGCACTGCGCTGCGCGACACGTGTCAGCGCAGATGCGCTCACACAGTTGCTCTGCACTTTGCGCTGCGCGACACGTGTCAGCGCAGATGCGCTAGCGTAGTTGCGCTGCGTTGTGCGCTGCGCGACACGTGTCAGCGCAGATACGCTAGCGCAGTTACGCTAGCGCTGTGCGCTGCATGACACGTGTCACGCTCTGGAGCATTTGCGCCAAACGGAATTAAAGTTTTAAAGAAATCTTTTCTGTTCTTGTTAAAACAAGAAGATTTTCTTCTGTAAAACAGAAGCCCTTTGATCAAAGATCCAACGGTGGGGGAAATTCCCCAAATCACTCAGAGAGAGATTTCTTTAACAAATTTAACTAATTAATGGGCACTATAAAAAGGACCCTAGGCCACAATTCAGAGGCATCAACATTTTCTGAGAAAAAAAAAGAAAACTCTGAAGAAATTTCAATATGAAAGGTAAAAGACCTTTTAGATAGAAGAATTTCTTCTGATAGATCAATGATCTAAGAACAAGATCAATGATCTTTAATAAAAAAAAAAAAAATAGTGCTTTGCACTTGTGAACCATTGGTTCTTTAAGATCAAGAAAAATAAAAAAACACTTGTTTTCTTTGATCTAAATTAGATCAAGAAACCAAGTAGTGCTTTGCACTTATGAACCATTGGTTCTGGAATCTAAAAGATTCTCAAGTTAATAGTGCCTTGCACTTGCAAAGCTGCACCGTTGCGCTCTTGGGTTGGCGCAAGCCACCAGAGAGCGCCACGTGTCAGCATCTGAACCAATTGCGCTATGCGCTTTTTGAAACAGAGCCTTGCTCTCTGAAACTAGCGCAATTCACCACAGCACGCCACGTGTCAGCAGCGCAAGCGCAGCGCACTAGAACAGCGCTGTTGTGCTTGCGCTCACCAGAGCATGACACGTGTCATCACCATATAAGCTTGCGCTCATTACTTGGCGCAAAGCGCAGACAAATGCACTGCATTGCTTACAAAAGGGCCAAGCCCAATTAAGGAAGGCCTAACAGGCCTAATGAAATGCAATGCATTATTAAAGGGCAGAGCCCAATCAAAGGTCTAATAGACCAAATTAAAGTATTGCACGCTGTTAAAAAGGGCAGAGCCCAATTAAAATGTCTAAACAGTCCAAAAATAATGCTATGCATTATTTTAAAAGGGGAAAGCCCAAACAAAGGCCTAACAGGCTAAATGCAAGCAAAAAGTTGAATATTCTCAACTGGACTTAGCCCAATCATGGCCGTAAGTCCTCAAATTAAATTGACTGAGCAAAATTGCTCTCTTAAATCAATTTACAACCGGTTCGAGGGTACATCTCCGAACTCCTTTGACACCCATCGTTGTAATCCCTCGATGACGTCAAAGAGGTGACGGGTCCCAACGACCACGCATGAACATAAACCGAAACGTCCCTAAACTAATATTGGACCGAAACGTCCTTAAACTAATATTGGACCGAAACGTCCCTAAACTAATATTGGACCGAAACGTCCCTAAACTATTATTGGACCGAAACGTCCTTAAACTAATATCGGACCGAAACGTTCTTAAACTAATAATGGACCACCACGTCTCTAAACTGGAACATGGACCGAAACGTCCTTAAACTAATAATGGACCACCACGTCCCTAAACTGGCGATGGACCACCACGTCCCTAAACTGGAACATGGACCACCACGTCCCTAAACTGGCGATGGACCACCACGTCCCTAAAACTGGCGATGGACCACCACGTCCCTAAAACTGGCGATGGACCACCACGTCTACAAACTGGAACATGGACTACCACGTCCCTAAACTGGAATAATAGAGCCTCCAAATGCTCTTTTGCCGGATCTAAACGGTCCCGTTTAAGTTGATCTTAGCCCCAAACACGGCTAACGTATCCTTAAACATTCAAATGGACTATAAAACCCTAAATCAGTTTTGGCTCAAGGGTACATCTCCGAACTCCTCTGACACCTATCGTTGTAATCCTTCAACGACGTCAGAGAGGCGACGAGTCCCGACGGTCATATATTAAATGGATCACCCCGTTAAGTTGATCTTAGTCTCAAACAGGACTAATGTATCCTTAACGAACGTTTAAGTTGATCTTAGCCTCAACGCGGCTAATGTATCCTTAAACTAAAACACCAAACCCAAATCTAAGTAAATACGGATTTGGACTAATCCACGTCCTACGGGCGACGAAATAAATAGTCTCCGTATACAATCCACGGGCAACCACAAACAAAACAAATACACACGACACGAAGTGAAATTCTGGAGATGGAGAAAGTGGCTACCGCGATGCGGTAGCGTAATTAACTGCAGGGGCTTGCGCCTGCAGGGAAGAGCGTCCCCATAATAAAAAAACCCCTCTAGCGAGGGGGAATCTGACGAAGTCTGCTACATCGGCCGCATCCGTCTAAACCTCTGATACACGGTGCCATAAATCAACTTGGCATCTTTGGAGAGGTAGACGGATAAAACCATATAGCATTTGCCCCCAATCTCAGTGCCAAGACTTCGCAGTCTTATGCGCCTCCATTCGGAGGGGAACAGATTCTGGCTTGCCCGGTGGGACCTTTTCCTCTTTCCACTCCACACTTTGTGTGTCGTCTTCGCGAACCAATCGCGGTTTGTCAAATGGTTGCCTATGGATTTCAAGTTTACTAAGATTTGGTCTCTCACTTGGTGCAGAAGAGAAATCAAGCATCGATGGCCTCAACCTGTTCGAAGTGCTCCAACTGCGGTTGCAGCTCGCGTTCGGCCTCAACTGGGGGCGTAGCCTACGGTCCCCAAGCAGCTTCTTTATTCACCATGCCCGTGGAGCAGATTACTCAAGCCACCATGGGGTTGTTTTTTGGAACTATGCTTCCGCCAACAAGCTTCAGTACCCCCGTGCCCGTACAAGAAGCTCATAAGAAGTCGGTCTTCGACCGACTTTCAATTACTGCGGCCCCTCTCAACGGGTCGCCCAATACCAGCGCCTTGGTCTTCTCCAGATTGGGCCAAAACTCCTGTGGGCCCATAATGAAGCTTGCCGCCCCAGGAAAGGCTATTCCAAAGAGAGTAGCCAAACCTGTTCCGAAAATTGTTAAGGCGGCTTCTCCTGTCGAAAAGTCAGTCTTTTCAAGATTGACGATTCCCACTCCTGCTCCCGCTGGTCAGAAAACATCAGTCTTCAATAGGCTGACACCGGCAATCGCCCCACACTCGAACAGGGGGCAAAAAGAAACTATCTTAATCTCCGAAACAGTCCCAACGGCTCGTCGTGCTCGACGTCGCTATTGGCAACGAGTGAGGAAGGCAGGGGCAACTCCCCCTCAGGGCTAACTCCCCCTGCTCCAATGGTGGAGGTCAACGCTGCTGTTCCAATTGGGAACATCTTTGAATTGCTGAGGAGGGTACGAAAGAACTCCCCAACTGCTACATTGAAAAGATCTCCTCCACTTATGGAGAGAGATCCGGAGACAAAGCAGGAACAGCCCCCTCAACGGCTGTCTTCATAAATTTATAAAATTTGGGGGAGGGTTCAAGACTCCGTGATTGACCTAGACCACTCTCGTCGCCAGAAAAAGGCGAAGGTGGAAAAGAAAAAAGACCGTCCCATTAAACGGCAAGGGACAACAATTGCTAGGGTGCCCACTTCAACGGCCCCTTCAACTTCAATGGCCCACAAAAGAAGGAGGCCAGAGAAAGCCCCCGCGTCAGCGGCAAAGGTTAAAAATGGTGAACCTAAACGCCCCAAGTCAAGGGGCATAACAGTTCATACAGTTTACATGGCATCGGGAAAATAAGACAACCGTGTATCAATGGGTTATAGACCGCTTACACGGTCAGTGACCAAGGCTCAGGAGCAGCAACAGAAGCTCCAGGAGATGATGAACGCTATGGCCGCACTTACAGGGCCAAAAGAGAACCCTGAAATGTCCTCAGATGAGCGCCAGGAGGAAGAAACCGACGCCGAATTCCTTCGATGGATATTGGAGAAGAAGGACAAAGAGGCTGCTGAACAAGCAGCCAACATACAGCGTATGGGCCTCCTCTTCCAGGACATGATAGGGATGATGATACAACAAGATCCTCCGGCTGAAGATCCCCCGATCGTCCTTGGAGATGATAGGGGAGAGGCATCAAATCCTTTGCCATCTTTGTCAACGGCTAAAGAGGATACAATCTCTAAAACTGATTTGGACGAATACATAGCCCAATAAATACGGGTTCATCATGCGACTGAAGCAGCCGGCCAGGTCGTAAAAACGGGGCAGCCGTATCCAAGCTGGTATGACCAAATCAAGTACCCGCCGGGTTACACAATTCCCAAGTTCCACGTATACAAGGGAACTGGCAATCCCCACTAGCATGTTGCCCAATTCAGGGCACTTTGCGGTAACACCGGCGGTGATGACAAACTTTTGCTCCGCCAGTTTGTTAGAAGTTTATCAGATACGGCGTTCGAATGGTACTCGGAGCTCCCTAACGACTCTATTAAAACCTTCGCGGAGATGGAGCTGCTGTTTACTCAACGTTTTGCAAGTGCCAGTGAACGTACCCTAATGACGGTACTGATTAACGCCAGGGTAAAACCCGGCGAGACATGGGTTCAGTACGCTATACGGTGGCGTAATTTATAGTCAAAATATGAGCAGCGCATAGAAGAAGCTCCTGCGGTGGGAATGTTTGTTGGAACCCTTGATCCACAAGCAACCATTTCGCAGTTTATGATGTTCTTCAAGCCGACTACCTTCCAGGCTTTGATTGACAAACTAGCGCAGATGGACCAGATGGGCCATAAACCCCCTCTTCCAAAGCCGGACTCCCGAAATGACAAAGGGAAGGGAAAAGCGATCGTCGTCGCTAATGCTCAGCAACAACCGAGCGACTCGAAGCCGGTTGCTCGTCAAAATAATGTGCGCCCGTACGTACCCCTTAAGAATAGGACAGGACGCCCTTATTCCTTTCCCCACGATAAGACGAGAAGATTATTCGAGCTGGCGTTGCGCAACAGAGTCATAAATCTGCCGGATCCAAAACGTCCGTTGCAACCAAGTAACGTCAACGAGCCCAACTACTGTCCTTATCATCGAGTGCTAGGCCATCCGATCGAAGATTGCTATGTCTTCAAAAATTGGCTCGAAAATCAGTACCGACAAGGTAAGTTCGCATTATCTGATAAATGGAAGGTGAATCCCCCGCAGCCCCACACCTCTAAAGGGACGAATACACCGGGGGCAACATGCTCCGTCATTGAAGAAGCTCCTTGGGAGGTTGTATTATCAGCCAAGACCAAGTGGTTGCTAAACTATCTTCAAACATGTCCAGCAATCAAGTGGAAGAACCCATTGGAACCGCAGGTCGTTGAGGGGATATTGAAGCCACGTCCAACTTCAAAGACCGATGATGGTGGTTCAAGCACTTGCATCCAGCCGTCAAAGTCTTCAAAAAAGAAGAAGAAGTCGAAGAAGCCCGTAATGCCTAACGACAAGCGCATGGACTTGCAAAAACAAATTGACGCGCTGGAAGAGTACAAACAGAAGGCACAGACTCCTATTACATTCCAAGAGTTCCTCAACTTTGTCTTTTGAGAGGAAGATGGGGGAGGTAGTCCGTCGGATGAATCTGTGGCAAGCTGCCATGTGATTTCCCATTCGTTCATAAAGGATGGGGAGACTCCTTGTGCTAAAAAGCTGGGGGCAGATCCTGAACTAAAAATTCTGGAGCCGTCGGACGAAATGATTGACGCGTTCCTCAATGAAGCGTTCTTAAAAAGCAAAGCTGATCGGGAGCGCGAAGCAGTTATATTCGAAAGGGCCAAACGCCAGCGCCTTAACGAAAGAATTGAGATACTCCCGCTGGGGCAAAGTGCACCCACCGCGGATAAGAGCAAATTCAAGATAAGGAAGAGGTTTGCTAAAGCCGTGTCAATGGGTATAAAGCTACCATCCGCCGAGGAAAGCGTTACTGGTAATATGGAAAACCACCCCTCCTATTGCCTGTATCATCGGAAGGTGTCGCACCCCACTGAAGAGTGCAAAGTTTTCGATAGATGGTGGCAAGGATATGTTGCTCACCAGCAATGGTTTAAGCGGGAAAAGCGCAAAGCTCGCTGAGAGCAGAGCGGAACGATCAAAGTGCTTAACAAAACTACCGGTGGTTGTTGCATGATTGACGCCGGAGGATCATAAGTGCCCACATTCGGGAGCGATTCTGATGAGGAGTTAGAGCTTGGCCCCCTCTTTAAAGAATCCACTTCGAGAAAAGAAGAAGGACCGAAGGTTTGCGAGAATATCCAGCTACGTAATCGGACGCTACCTGAAAAGAATCTCAGACCCTTAAACAAGAAAGATAAAGGGAAAGAAAAGGTCTCTGAGGATATTACTCTAGATGACCAAGTTGCGGAGGAGCTAACCGCCAAGAACCCGCCGAAAAGAAATAAGGTGGATTACAATGTCTTGGCGCATCTGAGGAAGCTACCCTCACAACTCAGCATTCTTGATGCCCTGTTACTATCAAAAGAGGCGAGGGATTCTTTGATTAAGGCGCTACAAGATCCGAACCAGTTCCAAGCCTTCCTGGCCGAAGAAAAGATGAAGGATGAGTTGGAAGAGGTGCACACGGCCGACGTTGCTTTTGGCGATGAAGACCTTCTCCTCAGGACGTGCGAACACAATCATCCCCTTTATGTCTCAGGATACTGCCATGACATAAAGATAAGTAAAATCTTGGTCGATAACGGATCGTCTGTTAATCTACTCAATGTGCGGGTGTTAAAGGAATTTGCATGAGTGTCCAACACCTCGCCCGAGACAAGATCACCATCTTCGGGTTCGACTCCCAATCATCAAAAACTCTTGGATCTGTGATATTGACGTTACGCTTCGGGTTGCTCGTCACAGATATTAAATTCCATGTCATAGATGCCAAGACATGCTACAATGCTCTGCTCGGTCGACCATGGTTACACGAGTACAATATCATCCCTTCTACACAGCATCAGTGTATGAAATATTGTAGGGATGCTCTCGTGTACACTGTGGCAGGAGAATTGAATCCATTTTCCGTGAATGAAGTTCGCAAGTATGAAGATGCCAAATACTTCTTGCCGAGTTTCGAAGACACGGAAAGGTGTCACAAGCCGGAGAACAAAACTAACGCCACCATCCCTGTCTTCGGCAGCGATACCGAGGAGGAAGAGGATATAATTTATTCGGGTCCGCCCCAATACACCAAGCCGGGACCATCCGTTCCTTCATTGATCTTCGGTAGTGATTCGGAGGATGAAGTTCATGCTGTATTCCCTACTCGGCTTTCAATACGAGCTTCTGCTGATGAAGAGCGAAGTCTGCAGATAGCCATGGTGCCGCCTAAACATTATAAAGAACTGGAAGCACTCGACATCGACAGCGTGGAAGAATTGCAGACATTTAATATCCCTCCCGGACGAAAAGGCGAGAAGGCAATCTTATTCTACCGTTCTGAAGAAAATAAAGTGGAGAAAGAAATCTGGTATGGAGCAGATCCAACGCTGGACAGGCTTCAACCCATTCGTCTACCTAGATATTATACACAAGGCTTGAAACGGCTGTTAAAGCGCCAAGGGATACCCTTCGAACAGACCGTTAGGAAGGCCAAATTCTATGACAGGGTTTGGAACGTCCCCGGAACTCAACACAAGCTACCTAATGGGAGGATGGAGACGATCGGGCTCGGATACATTCGCTCCAGGAAACGAGAGCTGCTCCGCGACTGTTACGTCGTGCATAATTTCGATAAAGAAGCAGATGCTCAAGGGGAAGACGCTAATCCTGAACTAGTAAAAGTTCCTGATGAAAAATTGCCCAGTCCATCATTTGAAGAACAAATGGACAGGCTTATAAGAGAAGCTGGTCAAAAAGTCCGAGCTGATCACAATCGTGAAATGGCAATCTATGAGAAAGCCAAAACACAACGCCTCTTTCAACAGGCCGTAAAAGACGAAAACGCTGCTCCCTGTCAACCTGTTATAAAAAGGGCTCGACGCGAAGGTAGAAACAAGTCGAAAGGCCGGAAAGGCGCTCAACAACAACGAAGCAGAGCTAAGAAACCACGTACACGGGAGTCGAGCACCATCGAGATATCCCTCATGAAGAAAACGGGTCGAGCATACTCGTTTCCTCGGAATAAGACGGGGAAAATACTGGGTCTTGCCCTAAAACATCAAATGCTTACACTGCCAGAGTCCAAACACCCTGAGCAAGCAGGCGATGTCTTTAACCCAAATTATTGCTCTTACCACCGAGTAATAGGGCATCCTCTTGAAGATTGCTTCACCTTCAAGAATTGGGTTGAAGATTAGTATCATCTTGACAAATTTGCTTTGTCTGACAACTGGAGGGTAGCGTCGCCACAGAAGCACGAACCTGAAAACACAAGAACAGAACCAACTCTGCATTGGGATTGGAAGCGGATTCGCACCTGTCACATGATAACAATACTAAAAGAAGAATCCGAGAACATGGACAGCCTTCCCTGGTGCCTCGAAAACAGCAATGATGAGGTGATCTCAGAATTTCCCCCAGCTCCGAAAGAATTGGAGGATGGAATACATAGCACTGCAAATAACCTCAAGAAAATTGAGTTGGGGACGGTAAACGATCCACGACCGACATTTGTCAGCGAGCTGCTGTCTGAAGAGAGGGTGGCTGCGTTAAAGGACGTCCTTGTACAGCATAAAGATTGCTTCGCATGGAACTATTCCGAGATGCCAGGACTAGATCCAGAAGTTGCTGTACATAGACTGGCGATATCCCCGGGTGTCAAGCCAGTTAAACAAGCACCGAGAAGAATGCGGCTCGAGCTCGAGTTGAGCATCAACACCGAAATCAAAAAGCTGATAGACTCTGGCTTTATCCAGGAGGTTCAATACCCTGAATGGATTGCTAATATCGTCCCAGTGATGAAGAAAAATGGGACGGTGCGTATATGCGTGGACTTTCGGGATCTCAACAAAGCCTGCCCGAAGGATGATTTCCCAGTACCAGTCACCGAACTAATGATAGACAATACGTCCACGCATGAGATTTTCTCCTTCATGGACGGCTCATCAGGGTATAATCAAATAAAAATGCATCCTGAAGACCAGAAACAAACGGCTTTCCGGACTCCTTTGGGAATATTTTGTTACAAGGTAATGCCCTTCGGTTTAAAGAACGCCGGTGCCACCTACCAAAGAGCCATGACGAAGATCTTCGATGACCTTATACACAAAATCTTCGAATGCTATATCGACGACCTCGTTGTTAAAAGCAAATCATATGAGGAACATTTCGAGCATCTGAAGACCGTATTTCGATGCCTTCGGCAATACAACTTGAAGATGAACCCTCTTAAGTGTGCATTCGGGGTTTCCTCGGGCAAATTCCTAGGGTTCATCGTCCGACACCGAGGTATCGAAATAGATCCGTCCAAGATCAAGGCGATTATAGAAATGTCTCCGCCAAGAACTCTTAAACAGCTGCGATCTCTCCAAGGGAAGCTCGCATACATACGGCGATTTATAGCCAACCTCTCTGGCAAGTGTCACCCTTATAGTCACCTGATGAAGAAAGGAACTCCATTCATCTGGGATCACAAATGCCAAGGCGCACTAGATGAGATCAAGCAATACCTGCAGAGCCCTCCAGTTTTGGCTGCTTCGGTTGAGGGGAAACCCCATCATCCTTTACACAACTGCCCTTGAAGGTTTTTTAGGCGCATTATGGGCGCAAGAGAATGACCAGGGAAAAGAGAGAGCACTCTACTATTTAAGTCGAGTTCTTCTGGGGGCAGAAAGCAATTACTCCCCTATTGAAATGCATTGCCTGGCATTGATCTTCGCGATAACAAAGCTCAGACATTACGTATTAGCACATGAAGTCCGTCTCATATCGAAGGTGGACCCTCTCAAATATCTAATGTCAAAGGCTATATTGACGGGACGACTCGCTAAAGGGGCCTTGCTCTTAATGGAGTTCTCGATAACATATCAACCTCTCAAGGCAGTGAAAGGTCAGGCCATCGCCGATTTCCTCGCTGAGCATCCGATACAGGCTGATTCTCCTCTGAATTGCGAATTGCCAGACAAACATGTGTTTGATGCTATCGATGGGAACGATACCCGATGGGAACTCTATTTCGATGGAGCATCTTCCGTGAAAAAGCGCAAGCAAAGTACCTCCATAATCAAATCGGGGGTAGGCCTTATTTTCGTAACTCCACAAAGAGGGATAATGCGCTTTGGTTTCTCCTTAACAGAGCCAAAGACGAATAATGAGGCCGAATACGAAGCTTTGATAGCAGGCCTTGAGATCGCCATCGATATGGGAATTGAAAGCCTCCTCATATATGGGGACTCCCAGCTAGTCGTTAGTCAAGTAAACGGCGACTACCAAACATGCAAACCGGAGTTGGTGAAGTACGGTGAAAGGGTGCAACAACTGTTGACCCAAATTCCCTCCTACACTTTGGAAAGCATACCGCGCACAGAAAACAGCAAAGCGGACGTGTTGGCCAAACTTGCTAAAGAATTGGCTGACGAGAACCTCGATGATGTTAGAATCATGGTACAAAGTCGTCGAGTGCTCGCCCTAGCATAAATACCTCCGGAATCATCCGAAGAGAAGGGAGCGACTGAACAAACGACCTTACAAATAAAAGACCATGAGAAGGTTGAGGATTGGAGGGAAGTCTTTATAGACTACTTCAAGTCCCACCAAATGCCCGAAGATGCGTCCGCAAGACATCAGCTCATGAAACGAGCTCTGTCTTTCGCCTTCGTCAATGATACTCTATACAAGAGGTCATTCGATTCTCTGTGGTTGAGATGCTTAGGACCGGACGAAGCGGAACGAGTCGTTCAAGAAGTTCATGACGGAATCTGCGGTTCTCACCAAGCAGGCCCGAAGATGAAGTTGAAGATCAAACGGATGGGCTACTACTGGCCCACGATGATTCAAGATTGCCTTGAATATGCGAAGCAATGCCACTCATGCCAAATTCATGGGGACTTCATCCATCAGCATCCAAATCCATTACATCCAACGATGGCTAGCTGGCCGTTCGAAATGTGGGGAACTGACATAGTCGGCCCCATCGAACCAGCATCGTCTAGGGGACATTGTTTCATCCTGGCGACGACTGACTACTTCTCCAAATGGGCAGAAGCAGTACCTTTGAGAGAAGTGAAGACGGAGAATATTCTCCATTTCTTCAAAACGCAGAATTTCTCCGAGACGGATCATCTCCGATAACGGGACAGCCTATCGAAGCCATAAAATCAGCCGCTTCGCGCAGCAGTATAATATAGACTGGAGATATTCCTCAGTCTATAACCCGTGAGCCAACGGTCTCGCCGAGGCCTTCAACAAGACCTTAACAAAGATTATAAATAAAACGGTGTCCCGAAGTAAGAAAGACTGGCATGAGAGGCTGGAAGAAGCTCTTTGGGCATATCGAACTACGTTCAAGACAGCCACGAACACAACGCCGTACGCGTTGGTATTTGGGACGGTAGCAGTACTCACCCTTGAGATAGAGTTACCCTCTCTACGGGTTGCAGTCTACTACGAGCTGACGGACGAAGAAAATGCTCACCTTCGGCTTGAGGAGCTTGACGCCCTTGAAGAAACACGGCTCATAGCGCAACAAAATCTGGAAGCTTATAAAGCAAAGATGACGCGCTCATATGAAAGACTGACCCGACCGAGGACATTCCGCCATGGCGAACTCGTACTAGTGGTCAAAAGGCCCATGATCCCTAATCGTGCCAAGCGGGGAAAATTCGAGCCAAACTATGAAGGCCCGTACATCATAGATAAAGTCTACCAAGGTGGGGCCTATTTACTCATGGACATGCACGGTGAAAGGCCTTTCAGACCAATAAACGGCCGCTTCCTAAAGAGATACTACGCTTAATGATGTCACGGTCTAGTTCAATGATAGATAACGACGACTATGTCCGCTCGCTATCTTCCTAAGCTCAAGCTTTATAAGCAGTAGCCGGCCTTCTCCATATCGGACCGAAATGTCCTTAAACTAATAGTAGACCAAAACGTCTTTAAACTACTACCGCAGCATTTTTAGGCTGACGAGATATAAAAAAACATATAAAAATAAAATGAAATAAAAAATGGTATGTCCATAAGCAAAAAGGGCACGGATGAAAACCCGAAAGGGCTCCGTGAGTAAAAACAGCAAGGCTACCGGCGAGTGTTCGTGAAAACCCGAAAGGGCGCGACCTCGTAAAAAAAAAGAGAAGAAAAGGAATAAAAAAAAGGGTAAGTCCATAAGCAAAATGGGCACGGATGAAAACCTGAAAGTGCTCCGTGAGTAAAAACAGCAGGACTACCGGCGAGTGTTTTTGAAAACCCGAAAGGGCGCAACCTCGTTAAGAAACACTTATAGGGTCCTCTCGACCCTGTAAGGAGGAGCCACCCGCGTGAGATCCTTACGACTCACAAGGGAGCAACACACTTAGGAATCCCCACGATTCCTAAGGAGAAAATACATTTGCGAGATCCTCACGACTCGTAAGGAGAACTCACTTATGGGACCCTCACGGCTCATAAGATTTGAAAGTCTTAAGTTACAGAGGCCTAAACCTGTGCTTAAGCAACCTCCACAACTTTCGACATTGCCCTACAAGTGGTCCTATATTGGCCCTTGTATACAATCCACGGGCACGAATAAATATTTCCCTAACCAAGTCCCATCCGAGACTAGGGATATGTTCGTATGGTAAACAACCCTTGTAAATCCTCTCGACTTACAAGGAGAAAACCCTCCTGTAGGATCCTTATGACCTTCAAAGGAACAAAACACTTAGGAACCCTCACGATTCCTAAGGAGAAAATACATCTACAGGATCCTCAAGACTTGTAGGGAGAAATACCTTTGTGAGACCCTTACGGCTCATGAAGTCAAAAGCCTTAGTCGACGGGACCTTAACCCTGGTCGCTAAGCCTCCTTTGTTCGATAACGACAGAGGCAAATGATGATTCGCTCCTGGCAGTACCCCAGTTGTAGCGGTGCTGATGCCGAAATCGGTGTCCAATTTCAGGTTTACGGCGAAAAACCAGTAGGCCGCATATGCATACGAAGTAGCCGAAATGATGGGGAAACTTGCAATAAAAAGCAGCAAGTAAAATGTAGGCATGCGAAACAGCCGAAATGATTGGGCACCACGAAAAATAGCCGAAATGGTTGGGCAATCGCGACCTTCGTGATATAAAAGCTGAAATGATAGAGCATCGCGGAAATAAAACAAAAAAAATGATGATGCTAAAACATTGGCCCTACAGTTAAGATCACATCGATCCCTGTATACAAGCCAAGGGAGTAAACGAAGAGGGAACCATACTTTCCCAATAGACTCTGTCAGAAGACAAAGCCAAACCTCGACGGTTCATCCCAACTCCGAAGAAACCAGTGTCTTCAGCAAACTCCTCGACTCACGGATACAAACACTCCTTGACGAAAGCCTCCTGATCCACGTCGACTCGCAGAGCCACTAGAGCCTCCGTGGGAAATCCTCGACTCGTTTCAAACCCCAAGGAAACAAATAATCCTTGGCGCCTGGGAAACAAATAATCCCTAGCAAACTCCTCGACTCACGGATACAAACACTCCTTGACGAGAGCCTCCTGATCCGCGTCGACTCGCAGAGCCACCAGCGCCTCCGTGGGAAACCCTCGACTCGTTTCAAACCCTAAGGAAACAAATAATCCTTGGCGCTTGGGAAACAAATAATCCTAAGCAAAACTCCTCGACTCACGGATACAAACACTCCTTGACGAGAGCCTCCTGATCCGCGTCGACTCGCAGAGCCACCAGTGCCTCCGTGGGAAACCCTCGACTCGTTTTAAACCCCAAGGAAACAAATAATCCTTGGCGCTTGGGAAATAAATAATCCCTAGAAAAACTCCTCGACTTACGGATACAAACACTCCTTGATAAGAGCCTCCTGATCCGCGTTGACTCTCAGAGCCACCAGTGCCTCCGCGGGAAATCCTCGACTCGTTTCAAACCCCAAGGAAACAAATAATCCTTGGCGCTTGGGAAACAAATAATCCATAGCAAACTCCTTGACTCACGGATACAAACACTCCTTGACGAGAGCCTCCTGATCCGCGTCGACTCGCAGAGCCACCAGTGCCTCTGTGGGAAATCCTCGACTCGTTTCAAACCCCAAGGAAACAAATAATCTTTGGCGCTTGGAAAACAAATAATCCCTAGCAAACTCCTCGACTCACGGATACAAACACTCCTTGACGCGAGCCTCCTGATCCGCGTCGACTTGTAGAGCCACCAGTGCCTCCGTGGAAAATCCTCGACTCGTTTCAAACCCCAAGGAAACAAATAATCCTTGGCGCTTGGGAAACAAATAATCCCTAGCAAACTCCTCGACTCACGGATATAAACACTCCTTGACGAGAGCCTCCTGATCCGCGTCGACTCGCAGAGCCACCAGTGCCTCCGTGGGAAATCCTTGACTCGTTTCAAACCCCAAGGAAACAAATAATCCTTGTCACTTGGAAAACAAATAATCCCTAGCAAACTCCTCGACTCACGGATACAAACACTCCTTGACGAGAGCCTCCTGATCCGCGTCGACTCGCAGAGCCACCAGTGCCTCCGTAGGAAATCCTCGACTCATTTCAAACCCCAAGGAAACAAATAATCCTTGGCGCTTGGGAAACAAATAATCCCTAGCAAACTCCTCGACTCACGGATACAAACAATCCATGACGAGAGCCTCCTGATTCGCGTCGACTCGCAGAGCCACCAGTGCCTCCGTGGGAAATCCTCGACTCGTTTCAAACCCCAAGGAAACAAATAATCCTTGGTGCTTGGGAAACAAATAATCCCTAGCAAATTCCTCGACTCACGGATACAAACACTCCGTGAAGAGAGCCTCCTGATTCGCGTCGGCTCACAGAGAAACCAGTGTCTCCGCGGGAAATTCCCGATTCGTCTCAACTTGCAAATGAAGCCTCAGGTAACAGGGACTACAAAAAAACTTGCTTCCTGAACAATGGGACCCTGCAAGTCAATCCAAAATGGTCTCTTGCATACTATTCACGGGTCCCACTCTCCAAGGTCGAGTTTCGACAAGGAAGGTGTGCAAGCTGCTTAAATCCATTTATGGATTAAAGCAAGGATCGCGGAGTTGGAACATCTGCTTTGACGTCGTTATCAAAGAGTTTGATTTCGTCAAAAACTCAGATGAACCTTGTATCTACAAGAAGGTGGCAGAGAGTAAGGTTGTCTTCCTCGTATTGTACGTGGACGACATACTCTTGATAGGAAATGATATTCCTATGCTGCAATCGGTCAAGCTCTTCTTATCACAAAGATTCTCAATGAAAGATCTTGACGATGCCTCCTGCATATTGGGAATTAGGATCTATAGAGATAGATCCAAACGGATATTGGGATTGTCCCAATCCAGGTACATTGACACCATACTAAAAAGGTTTAGTATGGAAGAATCCAAGCGTGGGAACTTGCCCACGATTTCTAGAGTCACTCGCTCCAAAGAGATGTCTCCCAAGACTGATTTGGAGAGAGCTCGCATGCAAGGGACACCCTATGCTTCGGCTGTAGGCTCTATCATGTACGCGATGTTATGTACCAGACCCGATGTTGCATACTCACTAACTGTAGTGAGCAAGTATCAAGCTGATCCTGGAGAGAGTCACTGGACAGCTGTGAAGAGCATTCTCAAGTACTTACGAAGGACTAAAGAGATGCTCTTGGTGTATGGTAATGGAGAACTCCAAGTGGAGTCCTTTACCGATTTGAGCTTCCAGAGTGATAAGGACGACTCTAAGTCGCAGTCGGGATTTGTCTTTACCCTTTACGGAGGGGCGGTTAGCTGGAAGAGTTCCAAGCAGGAAACCATGGCAGACTCGACGATGGAGGCTGAATACATCGCTGCCAACGATGCTGCTAAAGAGGCTGTCTCGATCAAGAAGTTCATTACTGTACTTGGAGTGGTTCCATCCATTGAGCATCCAATACCTTTGTATTGTGATAACAATGGAACGGTGGCTTTGGCCAAGGAACCCAGGTCCCATCAGCGATCCAGGCATATTCTGAGGTGGTATCACCTGATCCGGGAGATAGTTGATCGCCGGGAGATCAAGGTTAGGAGGGTTGACATGAAGAACAACACGGCGGATCCACTCACGAAGGCCATTCCCCAGATACAGTTTGAGAGACTCTTCGGGATGCTTGGTATGCGATACTACAGCAGCTGGCCCTAGTGCAAGTAGGAGATTGTTAGTTGTATGTATGCCCTAGAGGCCAGTATTGTACAGATGATGTATATTATATTGGATGCTTCGACATATATAGAGATGACTTTCTTGCTCGATATGATAGTATGCTATCTGGTTACTCTTTATCTTAACATGTATACTTGTCTCTTTAAACTGTCTTATAGTTACATGTTGGTAAAGCCCTTAGGATGTGTACTTGACTACTTGGACTATGATGCAGATCATACTAGTGGGGACATGGTAGTCTATAGGTACATCCTTCAAGGTCCCTAGTCGTGGGTGTATCGATACGGGGCATCGATATACCAGAGTAGACTAGCGTATTCGCTTCTCGACCCATGAGATGGGCAATGGATGATCCCATATCCATTGGTGTTTGACATCAGAGATGGTATACGGGTGCTCAGTGGAGACTCGGTACACTGGACGGACTCGTCGAGAACTCCCAGATGATATTATACCTCACGTCAGATGGCAGTTCTCAGGTGACACTTGTGCAGGTTAGTCTGTAGACCCGAGATCATCATAGAGTCTTGTGTGATTCCCACTGTGCTTTGATCTCCACCTTACCACGTCCATGAGGGCATGCAAAACGGTGATCTTTTGGCACAGTCCCGAGTCACATGGAGGCAATGAGCGATAGGAGGGGTTTCGTCTCTCCCGGTATTTGGGGTTGATGTTGCGCTGTGCTCGATTGGCTGTAACAGGGAAGTCCCTGGCCAGGGCTGATCAGAGATTTGCTGGTAAGGGTTACCCGTAGTTTCTCGACCCGTTATAAGCCTCACATCGGCACGACTTATCGGTTATTGGGGTCTGACGTTTACCACCCCTAGACTTGATATGCAACATATCAGACGAACAGACCGGACTGTACGGTAAGTGTTACTGGTTGGATTCACAGGAGTGTGAGCGGGCTTGCTCGTCGATCTTCTGATCGCTCAATACCCGGGTGGCCGTTACGTTTGGCGGATCGCTTGCGGCTTGTGGGTGCTTATTATGATCATCATCTGCTGCCGGCGTATTGACGAGTCTTCAGAGTCCTACACAGAGGTTTCCTGGCTCAAGCGAAACGAAATAGGAGCGCATATGAGATATGTGCGGGACCGAGAATAATGCGTGTATGTGATACCGTATTTTATTCTGGCGATGAATGTTTCGATTGGTTGTATGCGATATAACCTAGTTATCGAATCAAAGATTGATTCGATAAGTCGATACATTGAATACTGGTCTGTTATGTGCGACATGACCGGATCATTGAATCAAGTGTTGATTTAATGATTTAATGTATAATCATATATTTGATATATTACTTTGCATTAACTAGTATTGGTTCATTTTAAAAGGATTTTCTCACTTGATGTGCACATTGTATATGTGATATATTTTTGTGTACACTTGATTGTATCATGTTTGATGATACATCTTAACTTGTGCATGTGTAAAGAATAAACCATGGTTATATGAATGGTTAGGGTTTTGTTTACTTATTCATTTAATTATATTGATTATTTATTTTGGAAAAGAAAAGGAAAATGGTGGCTTTATTTGTTTCTTTCATGAAGCTTCATGAAGAGTTGAAAAAATTGACCATTTTTGTTTTCTTCTCTTAACCTAACCATTCACCTAACCCCAGTTTGCTCTCTACACTTCACCATGGTTAGGATATGATAAGTATTCATTTTATTTTCATTTTAAAATAACACTTATCATATTCTATCTTCTTCTTCCTCTTGATCTTGAAGAAGAAAGCTTGATTCCATTAATGGCATCTTGAGTAAAAGAGTGAGAAATCCAATTCTAAAGTGAACCCACTCCTATTTCTTCACCCTCTACCTCTTGCCAAGCAGTATAGTTTATTTTCTTCATAAGTTTCACAACTTGATGAAGTTGGAGCTTGATCTTGTGTTGCCTCGACGTAGATCATCTTCGGCACGAAGCCGACAACCTTGCCCGCCCATTTCTCCGATGAAGCCGATACTTGAGTCCGGGATTCAAGATGGACAGCGAGAGGATGTCTACGTAGAGCTAAGGAAGTGGAGAACCAGATCTACAAAGGTTGTAACCTCTTTCTTTTAGTTAAGATGTTAACTAGTTTCATTTTTCGCCTAAACTCTATTCAACGAATCCGTATTAGGGTTTCTCGGCACTTGTAAAATTTAAAATTGGCATGGTTGATACCTTATGAGACCTCATTAGAGTGCCTAGGAACCCTACAGTGGTATCAGAGCCTAGCAAGAGCCTTAGGCGATGCGTAGACGAAGTTTGAAACCCGAACGAACCCGAAACCCTAAAATTTCACGCTCTCTGGACTTTTTTCAAAAACTGGGTTTTTTCCAGATTAAAAATACTTAAAAAATTCAGAAGGGAATTCTAAGAATTACGGTGCAAAAATTACTTCATAATACGTCCAAAGCGCGGCGGAACCGCGGCAGAAGCCTGGCTTCTGCGACGGTTCCGCGGCCATCTGATGACGTCATCTTTCCTTTTTTGCACAGTAATTCCTATTTTATGATGCTGAGTGTTTTGGGAATTTTTAATTTTACTCAAGAGTTGAGTGTTCTGGGGTTGTATTGGGAATTGAAGATTCGATCGGATTATCAAGCTTTGTCTATGTGTTTTTCCGGGTAATTTTAGAATATGTTAAAAAGTTCGACCGGATATAAATACCCACCTTTTCCCTTGCCGGAAAAGTTCCAAGTGTTGGATTTTTCTGTGGTTTAAGGACGTTCTAAGTAGTGCAAGTAACGCGATGGTCCCTCTAGAAGACAACAAACCTTAACTCGATTATGTGACCGTCTTGAACTGCCCTTTGAACTTCGGGTTTGGGGCAGTACGGCGTGCCACATGTGAGGCGTTGGCTTGACCCTTCTACGGCTGGACCGTTGGTACTGTGGCATGAAGTGAATGTCTTTGAACTTATTTCATGTGTTGAACGGTTTTGGGAAAACTTGGGTGTTCGAATGTTCGATCGGAAAGTTTAATATTTTCTATTTATCCGGAATGGGATATAATAATTGAAATTCACAAACAGTTATGAGATAACTGGATGAATGTTATAAATCTAGCGGTTTAGTTTCACTTGATATTGAAAAGAGTTTTCGATAATGAGACTAAAATGCGGGGTTTATAATTTTTAGGCATGTGATGTCTAAGTATTCATATGATTAGGCATGCGATGTCTAAAGAGGTTGCGGATTCCAACTGTTGTAGTTTTACACTTTCTTTTCTGTGACCGTAAGTGTAGTATGTAGTGGTATTGCTGATTGTCGTTGCTATACGTCGACGACAATCGGTGTATGCATACTTACTTACGTTGATGACATATGATGTTATGTGTTGCTGGATATGTTATATTGGATTGTCGTGTTTGAATAGCCGGGGTTTTTATGTGAGATGAGTGTTTTTCATTTTCATTCATGTAAAAAACTTGTATGTAATATTCTTTTATTTGGGGCACTTCCAGGTTGCGGAAGATGTCACCTTTTGTATATTATTTACTTTTCCGCATTAGGATAGACCCAAGGAGGGGAGCACAACTAACCGGGTTCTAGGGTTCAGTGGGAGACCATCTCGAGGAGTCGAGTCCGGGTCTTCTAACCCTAGAATTGGTAGGGTTGCTTCCGCTCTCGTAGGGGTCTAGGGGTGTGGGATTGGCTATTCATCACGACCGTGGAATCCGTGTTTTATACTGGCTCGTATTGAAAACACGGACGTCCTAGTATATCCAATGTTTCATATGTTTCTTCTGCTGTGATATCTGTGACGTGATCATGCGATGTTCTGTGATAGATACAGTATATAGTATATATGATATATTATATAGACGTTACTTATGTTTTGCACCCGCACTAGCCTTGCCCTGCTCTGTCGTTAGTTACCTAAGCTAACGGTGCATGAGAGGACATCGAGGCGAATGCGGATGGCATAAGTGTACGTCGTATTTATCTGTGTTGTTTAGGTGACTTAATTGACGGGACTTCATTAATGTGATTAATGAAAGAAAAGAAACCTAAGATGTTGTAGAATCGAATTTCAAAAATAAAACAGGTAGCTACAGTTCTTGCTTTGCACAGCGGTATATGTAATATATCCTGCACCTTAATCGATGAGGAAAGGACCGAGATCCCTTCACCGGGAGTGACTTCTTTAGCAATAACTGGCAGATGCTACACACTCGGTTTGTTTTTGATTGCTTCTATAGTTTCTGCTTTGCACAGTGGTATATGTGATATATCCTGCACCTTATTCGATGAGGAAAGGACCGAGATCCCTTCACCGGGAGTGACCCCATTAGCAAAACTAGAAAAGCCTAAAAAACACTCCATTTTAAAACTTCATTTGATTCTACAACGATATCAAGTTCATTACGCTCATGGTTTTTCTAAAAAACCTGCGTAGCCCTCCGTCATTTCAGATAAGTACTACTTAGTATTCATGCTGCGGTAGTTTGGCCTCCGTCAAGGCGTAGTGTATGGTAGCTAACTAGTGCTTATCTGCATGCATAAGATGCGATTGGATTAGGGTATTCGTACGGCGTAGTTTGGCCTCCGTCAAGGGTCGTACGGGTGGGTTTAATTCAATCAAGAAATGACGGGTTGAACTTGACTAGCGCCCTGTGAGTAGTTTGGCCTCCGTCAAGGTCATAGGACGCTAGGGGCAAAAATATTATCGGGAATTTCAAGTGTTGAAATTTGCAATGAGTTTGCATACCTTCTATGAGATAGTTGGATCCCGATACCCACTGCGAGTAGAAGTTACTCCTGGGAGAGTTTTACACATTACAATTAGCCGATCAAGTAGGTGTCTAGAAAGGTGTCAACAGGGTTACGCCTCTAGAAAAACGAGGTTTACTTTAATTAGGTCCATGCCAAAGCACGGGGAACCTCCCTCAAAGTACCGACACTGGCCTGGCTGAAAGATCGACGAAGTTGTAGGGTGTAATTAATCCCGGCTAGTCTTTCCTTTTAGGGTTTGAAGGAAGATTTGATAAAAACCAGTGGGAGCCATCCTGATTAGATAAGATAATAACCAATATGATCTTGCACGAGCATACGCTAAAGTGTTTTCTTCTCTCTCTCTCCAGGTAGCGACCATGTCATGCCTTAATCAAGATAATAATATGGATGTATTGACCGAACACGCATGTTATACTGTGCAGGGGAACGTTGGACCCGTTCTACCTTATAAGTGTTATAAGAATGAACAGGAAACAGGAGAATATCTGGATTCTCACACCGCCCAAACGGAGAACATGCATGTTGATGCATCATCTTCGGGTGTGTTTGTCATTGAGAACTGTTTTTCAGTTCACCCTACGTCCTGGGTATTAGATACCGGATCAGGATCCCACATATGTAAAATGTTACATGGGCTACGGAAAGGTAGAGAACTGGGAAAAGGTAATCATTCCGTTCAAGTAGGGAATGGGGCAAATGTTGCAGCCAAAGCTGTTGGCGAATATCATCTAGTATTACCAAGTGGTGATACACTGATTCTAAATGAATGCTATTATATATCGAACATGATGTGCAACATTATATCAGTTTCTTTATTAAGTAAAGAAGGATATAATTTTGTAGTAATGGATAATGTTATGAACATATTCCTAGATCAAAAGTTGATTGCATTAGGCTCGTTATATAATGGCATATTCATTCTCAATCAAAATACAGTCCTCAATGCGACGCGACTAGCTAAGTTACATAAAGATGGATATTTGAAACCGTTCGAATTATCATCTTATGACACTTGCCATTCATGTCTCAAAGGAAAAATGACCAAAACTCCGTTTAGTGGATACGGAGAAAGAGTTGCGGAACTCTTGGGACTGGTGCATGGCGATATATGCGGTCCCATGTCTACACATAGCAGGGATGGTTCTTCCTACTTGATTACGTTCACTGACGATCTCTCGAGATTCGGATATGTGTTCTTAATGAAACACAAGTCTGAAGCTTTTGAGAAATTCAGAGAATATAAAAACGAAGTAGAGAACCAAACGGGTAAAAGTATTAAGATCCTTCGATCTGATCGAGGAGGAGAATACTTAAGCAACGAATTCAGAGATTATCTAAAAGAGAATGGGATTCTCTCTCAGCTTACTCATCCTTATACACCACAGCACAACGGTGTATCGGAACGGAGGAACCGCACCCTATTAGATATGGTGCGCTCTATGATGAGTGCAGCTGAGTTACCTATTTCCTTCTGGGGATATGCACTGGAGACTGCTGCGTATCTATTGAATAGAGTTCCAACCAAATCAGTGCCTACCACTCCATATGAGATATGGAATGGTAAGAAACCATGTCTTAATTTTATTCAGATATGGGGTTGTCCGGCCTATGTTAAAACACAAAATCCGGACAAGCTCGAGGCAAGGTCTGTTCTATGTAAGTTTGTTGGATATCCCAAACATTCGCGAGGGTATATCTTCTATCACTTCGAGGAACAAAAAGTGTTTGTTTCTCGACATGCCACTTTCTTAGAAAAGAGTTTTCTTATGAAACAGACAAGTGGCATTGAGGTAGAACTGGAAGAAGTTCCAGCGACACAAACTATAACAGAAGACTTGGTAGAACCAGAGGATTCAGCAGTACCCGATGAACCCCAGCATCCCCGCCGATCTAGTAGGGTTTCACGTCCACCTGAGAGATACTACGGTTTTCTCATTGACGGTGGAAGCGAGGATTACATCATGGAGGATGATGACCCAACTAGCTTCGAGCAGTCCATCACGAGTAGGGACTCAGTGAAATGGCTAGATGCTATGCGGTCCGAGATGGAATCCATGTACACCAACAAAGTATGGACTTTGGAAGTTGCTCCTGAAGGGGTAAAACCCATTGGGAGCAAGTGGATCTTCAAGAAAAAACATGGTGTAGATGGGAAAGTGGAGACTTTCAAAGCTCGACTTGTTGCAAAGGGTTTTTGTCAAAGACCAGGTGTGGACTATGACGAAACCTTTTCTCCAGTGGCTATGCTTAAATCCATCCGGATCATGCTTGCCATCACTGGATATCATGACTACGAAATCTGGCAAATGGATGTTAAGACCGCCTTTCTAAATGGTGATTTAGAATAGTACGTGTACATGACTCAGCCAGAGGGCTTCGTAGACAGTGGGAGCAGCGGGAAGGTGCGCAAGCTGCTTAAATCCATTTATGGATTAAAGCAAGCATCGCGGAGTTGGAACACCTGCTTTAACGTCGTTATCAAAGAGTTTGATTTCGTCAAAAACCCAGATGAACCTTGTATCTACAAGAAGGTGGCAGAGAGTAAGGTTGTATTCCTCGTATTGTACGTGGACGACATACTCTTGATAGGAAATGATATTCCTATGCTGCAATCGGTCAAGCTCTTCTTATCACAAAGATTCTCAATGAAAGATCTTCGTGATGCCTCCTGCATATTGGGAATTAGGATCTATAGAGATAGATCCAAACGGATATTGGGATTGTCCCAATACAGGTACATTGACACCATACTAAAAAGGTTTAGTATGGAAGAATCCAAGCGTGGGAACTTGCCCACGATCTCTGGAGTCACTCTCTCCAAAGAGATGTCTCCCAAGACTGATTTGGAGAGAGCTTGCATGCAAGGGATACCCTCTTCTTCGGCTGTAGGCTCTATCATGTATGCGATGTTATGTACCAGACCCGATGTTGCATACTCACTAAGTGTAGTGAGCAGGTATCAAGCTGATCCTGGAGAGAGTCACTGGACAGCTGTGAAGAGCATTCTCAAGTACTTACGAAGGACTAAAGAGATGCTCTTGGTGTATGGTAATGGAGAACTCCAAGTGGATTCCTTTACCGATTCGAGCTTCCAGAGTGATAAGGACGACTCTAAGTCGCAGTCGGGATTTGTCTTTACCCTTTACGGAGTGGCGGTTAGCTGGAAGAGTTCCAAGCAGGAAATCGTGGCAGACTCGACGATGGAGGATGAATACATCGCTGCCAACGATGCTGCTAAAGAGGCTGTCTCGATCAAGAAGTTCATTACTGAACTTGGAGTGGTTCCATCCATTGAGCATCCAATACCTTTGTATTGTGATAACAATGGAGCGGTGGCTTTGTCCAAGGAACCCAGGTCCCATCAGCGATCCAGGCATTTTCTGAGGCGGTATCACCTGATCCGGGAGATAGTTGATCGCCGGAAGATCGAGGTTAGGATGGTTGACATGAAGAACTACACGGCGGATCCACTCACGAAGGCCATTCCCCAGATACAGTTTGAGAGACTCTTCGGGATGCTCGGTATGCGATGCTACAGCAGCAGGCCCTAGTGCAAGTGGGAGATTGTTAGTTGTATGTATGCCCTAGAGGCCAGTATTGTAAAGATGATGTATATTATATTGGATGCTTCGACATATATAGAGATGACTTTCTTGCTCGATATGATAGTATGCTATCTGGTTACTATTTATCTTAACATGTATACTTGTCTCTTTAAATTGTCTTATAGTTACATGTTGGTAAAGCCCTTAGGATGTGTACTTGACTACCTGGACTATGATGCGGATCATACTAGTGGGGACATGGTAGTCTATAGGTACATCCTTCAAGGTCCTAGTCATGGGTGTATCGAGACGGAGCATCGATATACCAGTGTAGACTAGCGTATACGCTTCTCGACCCATGAGATGGGCAATTGATGATCCCATATCCATTGGTGTTTGACATCAGAGATGGTATACGGGTGCTCAGTGGAGACTGGATACACTGGACGGACTCACCGAGAACTCCCAGATGGTATTATACCTCACGTCAGATGGCAGTTCTCAGGTGACACTTGTGCAGGTTAGTCTGTAGACCCGAGATCGTCATAGAGTCTCATGTGATTCCCACTGTGCTTTGATCTCCCCCTTACCACGTCCATGAGGGCGTGCAAAACGGTGGTCTTTGGGCACAGTCCCGAGTCACATGGAGGCAATGAGCGATAGGAGGGGTTTCGTCTCTCCCGGTATTGGGGGTTGATGTTGCGCTGTGCTCGATTGGCCGTAACAGGGAAGTCCCTGGCCAGGGCTGATCAGAGATTTGCTGGTAAGTGTTACCAGTAGTTTCTCGACCCGTTATGAGCCTCACATCGGCACGACTTATCGGTTATTGGGGTCTGACGTTTACCACCCCTAGACTTGATATGCAACATATCAGACGAACAGACCGGACTGTACGGTAAGTGTTACTGGTTGGATTCACAGGAGTGTGAGCGGGCTTGCTCGTCGATCTTCTGATCGCTCAATACCCGGGTGGCAGTTACGTTTGGCAGACCGCTTGCGGCTTGTGGGTGCTTGATATGATCATCATCTGCTGCCGGCGTATTGACGAGTCTTTAGAGTCCTACACAGAGGTTTCCTGGCTCAAGCGAAACGAAATAGGAGCGCATATGAGATATGTGCGGGACCGAGAATAATGCGTGTATGTGATACCGTATTTTATTCTCGCGATGAATGTTTCGATTGGTTGTATGCGATATAACCTAGTTATCGAATCAAAGATTGATTCGATAAGTCGATACATTGAATACTGGTCTGTTATGTGCGACATGACCGGATCATTGAATCAAGTGTTGATTTAATGATTTAATGTATAATCATATATTTGATATATTACTTTGCATTAACTAGTATTGGTTCATTTTAAAAGGATTTTCTCACTTGATGTGCACATTGTATATGTGATATATTTTTGTGTACACTTGATTGTATCATGTTTGATGATACATCTTAACTTGTGCATGTGTAAAGAATAAACCATGGTTATATGAATGGTTAGGGTTTTGTTTACTTATTCATTTAATTATATTGATTATTTATTTTGGAAAAGAAAAGGAAAATGGTGGCTTTATTTGTTTCTTTCATGAAGCTTCATGAAGAGTTGAAAAATTGACCATTTTTTTTTCTTCTCTTAACCTAACCATTCACCTAACCCTGGTTTGCTCTCTACACTTCACCATGGTTAGGATATGATAAGTATTCATTTTATTTTCATTTTAAAATAACACTTATCATATTCTATCTTCTTCTTCCTTTTGATCTTGAAGAAGAAAGCTTAATTCCATTAATGGCATCTTGAGTAAAAGAGTGAGAAATCCAATTCTAAAGTGAACCCACCTCCTATTTCTTCACCCTCTACCTCTTGCCAAATAGTATAGGGTGTTTTCTTCACAAGTTTCACAACTTGATGAAGTTGGAGCTTGATCTTGTGTTGCCTCGACGTAGATCATCTTCGGCACGAAGCCGACGACCTTGCCCGCCCATTTCTCCGATGAAGCCGATGCTTGAGTCCGGGATTCAAGAGGGACAGCGAAAGGACATCTACGTGGAGCTAAGGAAGTGGAGAACCGGATCTACAAAGGTTGTAGCCTCTTTCTTTTAGTTAAGATGTTAACTAGTTTCATTTTTCGCCTAAACTCTAGTCAACGAATCCGTATTAGGGTTTCTCAGTACTTGTAAAATTTAAAATTGGCATGGTTGATGCCTTGTGAGACCTCATTAGAGTGCCTAGGAACCCTACAGTGGTATCAGAGCCTAGCTAGAGCCTTAGGCGATGCGTAGACGAAGTTTGAAACCCGAACAAACCCGAAATCCTAAAATTTCACGCTCTCTGAACTTTTTTCAAAAACTTGGTTTTTTCCAGATTAAAAATGCTTAAAAAATTCAGCAGGGAATTCTAAGAATTACGGTGCAAAAATTACTTCATAATACGCTCATCAAGTTCATTACGCTCCATTTTAAAACTTTATTTGATTCTACAACGATATCAAGTTCATTACGCTCATGGTTTTTCTGAAAAACCTACGTAGCCCTCCGTCATTTCAGATAAGTACTACTTAGTATTCATGCTGCGGTAGTTTGGCCTCCATCAAGGCATAGTGTATGGTAGCTAACTAGTGCTTATCTGCATGCATAAGATGCGATTGGATTAGGGTATTCGTACGGTGTAGTTTGGCCTCCGTCAAGGGTCGTACGGGTGGGTTTAATTCAATCAAGAAATGACGGGTTGAACTTGACTAGCGACCTGTGGGTAGTTTTGCCTCCGTCAAGGTCATAGGACGCTAGGGGCAAAAGTATTATCGGGAATTTCAAGTGTTGAAATTTGCAATGAGATTGCATACCTTCTATGAGATAGTTGGATCCCGATACCCACTGCGAGTAAGAGTTACTCCTGGGAGAGTTTTACACATTACAATTAGCCGATCAAGTAGGTGTCTAGAAAGGTGTAAACGGGGTTACGCCTCTAGGAAAACGAGGTTTACTTTAATTAGGTCCGTGCGAAAGCACGGGGAACCTCCCTCAAAGTACCGACACTGGCCTGGCTGAAAGATCGACGAAGTTGTAGGGTGTAATTAATCCCGGCTAGTCTTTCCTTTTAGGGTTTGAAGGAAGATTTGATAAAAACCAGTGGGAGCCATCCTGATTAGATAAGATAATAACCAATCTGATCTTGCACAAGCATACGCTAAAGTGTTTTCTTCTCTCTCTCTCCAGGTAGCGACCATGTCATGCCTTAATCAAGATAATAATATGGATGTATTGACCGAACACGCATGTTATACTGTGCAGGGGAACGTTGGACCCGTTCTACCTTATAAGTGTTATAAGAATGAACAGGAAACAGGAGAATATCTGGATTCTCACACCGCCCAAACGGAGAACATGCATGTTGATGCATCATCTTCGGGTGTGTTTGTCATTGAGAACTGTTTTTCAGTTCACCCTACGTCCTGGGTATTAGATACCGGATCAGGATCCCACATATGTAAAATGTTACATGGGCTACGGAAAGGTAGAGAACTGGGAAAAGGTGATCATTCCGTTCATGTAGGGAATGGGGCAAATGTTGCAGCCAAAGCAGTTGGCGAATATCACCTAGTATTACCAAGTGGTGATACACTGATTCTAAATGAATGCTATTATATACCGAACATGATGTGCAACATTATATCAGTTTCTTTATTAAGTAAAGAAGGATATAATTTTGTAGTAAAGGATAATGTTATGAACATATTCCTAGATCAAAAGTTGATTGCATCAGGCTCGTTATATAATGGCATATTCATTCTCAATCAAAATACAGTCCTCAATTTACAAGACACACACAAGAGGAAGAGTTCAGAATTGAATGAATCTTTCTTGTGGCATTGTAGACTTGGTCACATCAATGAGACACGACTAGCTAAGTTACATAAAGATGGATATTTGAAACCATTCGAATTATCATCTTATGACACTTGCCATTCATGTCTCAAAGGAAAAATGACCAAAACTCCGTTTAGTGGATACGGAGAAAGAGTTGCGGAACTCTTGGGACTGGTGCATAGCGATATATGCGGTCCCATGTCTACACATAGCAGGGATGGTTCTTCCTACTTCATTACGTTCACTGACGATCTCTCGAGATTCGGATATGTGTTCTTAATGAAACACAAGTCTGAAGCTTTTGAGAAATTCAGATAATATAAAAACGAAGTAGAGAACCAAACGGGTAAAAGTATTAAGATCCTTCGATCTGATCGAGGAGGAGAATACTTAAGCAACGAATTCAGAGATTATCTAAAAGAGAATGGGATTCTCTCTCAGCTTACTCCTCCTTATACACCACAGCACAACGGTGTATCGGAACGGAGGAACCGCACCCTATTAGATATGGTGCGCTCTATGATGAGTGCAACTGAGTTACCTATTTCCTTCTGGGGATATGCACTGGAGACTGCTGCATATCTATTGAATAGAGTTCCAACCAAATCAGTGCCTACCACTCCATATGAGATATGGAATGGTAAGAGACCATGTCTTAATTTTATTCAGATATGGGGTTGTCCGGCCTATGTTAAAACACAAAATCCGGACAAGCTCGAGGCAAGGTCTGTTCTATGTAAGTTTGTTGGATATCCCAAACATTCCCGAGGGTATATCTTCTATCACTTCGAGGAACAAAAAGTGTTTGTTTCTCGACATGCCACTTTCTTAGAAAAGAGTTTTCTTATGAAACAGACAAGTGGCATTGAGGTAGAACTGGAAGAAGTTCCAGCGACACAAACTATAACAGAAGACTTGGTAGAACCAGAGGATTCAGCAGTACCCGACGAACCCCAGCATCTCCGCCGATCTAGTAGGGTTTCTCGTCCACCTGAGAGATACTACGGTTTTCTCATTGACGGTGGAAGCGAGGATTGCATCATAGAGGATGATGACCCAACTAGCTTCGAGCAGGCCATCACGAGTAGGGACTCAGTGAAATGGCTGGATGCTATGCGGTCCGAGATGGAATCCATGTACACCAACAAAGTATGGACATTGGAAGTTGCTCCTGAAGGGGTAAAACCCATTGGGAGCAAGTGGATCTTCAAGAAAAAACTTGGTGTAGATGGGAAAGTGGAGACTTTCAAAGCTCGACTTGTTGCAAAGGGTTTTTGTAAAAGACCAGGTGTAGACTATGACGAAACCTTTTCTCCAGTGGCTATGCTTAAATCCATCCGGATCATGCTTGCCATCGCTCCATATCATGACAACGAAATCTGGCAAATGGATGTTAAGACCGCCTTTCTAAGTGGTGATTTAGAAGAGTACGTGTACATGACTCAGCCAGAGGGCTTCGTAGATAGTGGGAGCAGCGGGAAGGTGTGCAAGTTGCTTAAATCCATTTATGGATTAAAGCAAGCATCGCGGAGTTGGAACATCTGCTTTAACGTCGTTATCAAAGAGTTTGATTTCGTCAAAAACCCAGATGAACCTTGTATCTACAAGAAGGTGGCAGAGAGTAAGGTTGTATTCCTCGTATTGTACGTGGACGACATACTCTTGATAGGAAATGATATTCCTAAGCTGCAATCGGTCAAGCTCTTCTTATCACAAAGATTCTCAATGAAAGATCTTGGTGATGCCTCCTGCATATTGGGAATTAGGATCTATAGAGACATATCCAAACGGATATTGGGATTGTCCCAATACAGGTACATTGACACCATACTAAAAAGGTTTAGTATGGAAGAATCCAAGCGTGGGAACTTGCCCACGATCTCTGGAGTCACCCTCTCCAAAAAGATGTCTCCCAAGACTGATTTGGAGAGAGCTCGCATGCAAGGGATACCCTCTACTTCGGCTGTAGGCTCTATCATGTACGCGATGTTATGTACCAGACCCGATGTTGCATACTCACTAAGTGTAGTGAGCAGGTATCAAGCTGATCCTGGAGAGAGTCACTGGACAGCTGTGAAGAGCATTCTCAAGTACTTATGAAGGACTAAAGAGATGCTCTTGGTGTATGGTAATGGAGAACTCCAAGTGGAGTCCTTTACCGATTCGAGCTTCCAGAGTGATAAGGACGACTCTAAGTCGCAGTCGGGATTTGTCTTTACCCTTTACGGAGGGGCGGTTAGCTGGAAGAGTTCCAAGCAGGAAACCGTAGCAGACTCCACGATGGAGGCTGAATACATCGCTGCCAACGATGCTGCTAAAGAGGCTGTCTCGATCAAGAAGTTCATTACTGAACTTGGAGTGGTTCCATCCATTGAGCATCCAATACCTTTGTATTGTGATAACAATAGAGCGGTGGCTTTGGCCAAGGAACCCAGGTCCCATCAGCGATCCAGGCATATTCTGAGGCGGTATCACCTGATCCGGGAGATAGTTGATCACCGGGAGATCGAGGTTAGGAGGGTTGACATGAAGAATAACACGGCGGATCCACTCACGAAGGCCATTCCCCAGATACAGTTTGAGAGACTCTTCGGGATGCTCGGTATGCGATGCTACAGCAGCAGGCCCTAGTGCAAGTGGGAGATTGTTAGTTGTATGTATGCCCTAGAGGCCAGTATTGTACAGATGATGTATATTATATTGGATGCTTCGACAGATATAGAGATGAATTTCTTACTCGATATCATAGTATGCTATCTGGTTACTATTTATCTTAACATGTATACTTGTCTCTTTAAACTGTCTTATAGTTACATGTTGGTAAAGCCCTTAGGATGTGTACTTGACTACCTGGGCTATGATGCAGATCATACTAGTGGGGACATGGTAGTCTATAGGTACATCCTTCAAGGTCCCTAGTCGTGGGTGTATCGAGACGGGGCATCGATATACCAGTGTAGACTAGCGTATACGCTTCTCGACCCATGAGATGGGCAATGGATGATCCCATATCCATTGATGTTTGACATCAGAGATGGTATACGGGAGCTCAGTGGAGACTGGGTACACTGGACGGACTCGCCGAGAACTCCCAGATGGTATTATACCTCACGTCGGATGGCAGTTCTCAGGTGACACTTGTGCAGGTTAGTCTGTAGACCCGAGATCGTCATAGAGTCTTGTATGATTCCCACTGTGCTTTGATCTCCACCTTACCACGTCCATGAGGGCGTGCAAAACGGTGGTCTTTGGGCACAGTCCTGAGTCACATGAAGGCAATGAGCGATAGGAGGGGTTTCGTCTCTCCCGGTATTGGGGGTTGATGTTGCGCTGTGCTCGATTGGCCGTAACAGGGAAGTCCCTGGCCAGAGCTGATCAGAGATTTGCTGGTAAGTGTTACCAGTAGTTTCTCAACCCGTTATGAGCCTCACATCGGCACGACTTATCGGTTATTGGGGTCTGACGTTTACCACCCCTAGACTTGATATGCAACATATCAGTCGAACAGACCGGACTGTACGATAAGTGTTACTGGTTGGATTCACAGGAGTGTGAGCGGGCTTGCTCGTCGATCTTCTGATCGCTCAATACCCGGGTGGCCGTTACGTTTGGCAGACCGCTTGCGGCTTGTGGGTGCTTGATATGATCATCATCTGCTGCCGGCGTATTGACGAGTCTTTAGAGTCCTACACAGAGGTTTCCTGGCTCAAGCGAAACGAAATAGGAGCGCATATGAGATATGTGCGGGACCGAGAATAATGCGTGTATGTGATACCGTATTTTATTCTCGCGATGAATGTTTCGATTGGTTGTATGCGATATAACCTAGTTATCGAATCAAAGATTGATTCGATAAGTCGATACATTGAATATTGGTCGGTTATGTGCGACTTGACCGGATCGTTGAATCAAGTGTTGATTTAATGATTTAATGTATAATCATATATTTGATATATTACTTTGCATTAACTAGTATTGGTTCATTTTAAAAGGATTTTCTCACTTGATGTGCACATTGTATATGTGATATATTTTTGTGTACACTTGATTGTATCATGTTTGATGATACATCTTAACTTGTGCATGTGTAAAGAATAAACCATGGTTATATGAATGGTTAGGGTTTTGTTTACTTATTCATTTAATTATATTGATTATTTATTTTGGAAAAGAAAAGGAAAATGGTGGCTTTATTTGTTTCTTTCATGAAGCTTCATGAAGAGTTGAAAAATTGACCATTTTTGGTTTCTTCTCTTAACCTAACCATTCACCTAATCCTAGTTTGCTCTCTACACTTCACCATGGTTAGGATATGATAAGTATTCATTTTATTTTCATTTTAAAATAACACTTATCATTTTCTATCTTCTTCTTCCTCTTGATCTTGAAGAAGAAAGCTTGATTCCATTAATGGCATCTTGAGTAAAAGAGTGAGAAATCCAATTCTAAAGTGAACCCACCTCCTATTTCTTCACCCTCTACCTCTTGCCAAATAGTATAGGGTGTTTTCTTCACAAGTTTCACAACTTGATGAAGTTGGAGCTTGATCTTGTGTTGCCTCGACGTAGATCATCTTCGGCACGAAGCCGATGACCTTGCCCGCCCATTTCTCCGATGAAGCCGATGCTTGAGTCCGGGATTCGAGACGGACAGCGAGAGGACATCTACGTGGAGCTAAGGAAGTGGAGAACCAGATCTACAAAGGTTGTAGCCTCTTTCTTTTAGTTAAGATGTTAACTAGTTTCATTTTTCGCCTAAACTCTAGTCAACGAATCCGTATTAGGGTTTCTCAGCACTTGTAAAATTTAAAATTGGCATGGTTGATGCCTTGTGAGACCTCAATAGAGTACCTAGGAACCCTACAAGCTGATCCCTGGCGGCCTGATGAGCAGCTTCACGGCCTGGAGTGTCATGCTCGGCGACATCAAGTGCCCGCTTCAGTTTCAGCCCGTTGGAGATGCGCTCCAGAAGGCCCTCGATGACAGCCTTTACCTCAGCGGCGTTCGCCTCAACTTCAGCACGCAGGCGAGCAGTTTCGCTTGAAGATTCCTGGCACTCCTTCAGCCTCAAAGCTGCTTCTTGGTCCAAACGGTGGAAATGAGAAGTGCTTTGCTTGAGCCACGCTGCCCGTTGAGTACTCACGGCCAAAACCTCGGGGGCAGGACGTGTCGATTCCAGCTGATGAAGGCGAGCCTCAATCTCCTGACAGTGATTAACCCAAGATGCGACGATACCCTCGTCATGGAAATTAGCAAATATCATCAGCATCGGGTTAACCGTCGTAGCGAAGTCCTCAGTAGATGTAGGAGTCTCGACGTCGAGTTCCTCGATGTAGTCGCTCAACATGCGCAGACTATTCGCCGCACCTTTTGAGGACGGACGTCTCTGGGAAGGGCCGGCCGGCATTGTAATATGAGACTCAAGAGGCGCCAAGACCGGAACGACAGCTGAAAAGACAAAATGCGATTAGATGATGATTCAATAGATATGGAAAAGTCAATGATAAGATAATTTACTATACCGGTTGAAGCAGGTGGTAAGGCCGGAAGGGCCGGTGGCGCGACCGATCTTTCTCCTCCTCCTTCGATTTGTAACACTGCAGTCAGGACAAGAGAGTGTTAGAAATAATTCTACCACCGAAAAAACAAAGATATCAATCGGGAACTATACTCACCAGTGCCACCAGAGGGAGAGGCGAGTTCAGATGAGAAGGAGAAGTGTGGGAGCAACACTTGATATAGATGGTCAAAAAGCACTCTTGGAAGACACAACAGTGTGACTTTAGTACACAAATTATGTAAGTCCATATTGCGACCCCCGGTGCTTACGGGGAGGCGGAAACGGTATAAAAAACAAATTTTATCGCAAGAGGCAACATGGACTAAACAAGGTCGGGATCGTGTCTAAACTAAACTAGCAAATACGCTAAAGAGAGTTAGCTACTCGGATAAAGGTTATACCTAAACTTGAACTCCTTCTTCTTGAAATCTTGTAGAGGTTGATGGTTCTCTTCTTGTCGCCTTCTTCCGTCGAAGATGGATCCACCTCGAGGGTTCGACCTTGGGCTCTTTCTCGAACTTGGAGTGAACTAGAATCTCCGGCTTGCTAATCCTTTGATCCTAGAGTGAGTAGAGAGTGTGTAGGGTTTGCTTTTCTTTTTAAAGAGAAGGATTCTCAACACATGAGAAGGTTTCTCTTTGCTAGAGGAAGAAGAAGATGAAGTGAGGAGAGAGAATGAATATGATAGAATGAGCTATCCTATTCTTTCTTGCAACCATAATGCAAAAGAAAAAGAATTATCTAATAATAATAATTGAAAATGAGAATAGTTGATGGTAATTTGGAATGACCACTACCATGCTTCATTTAATGAAATGTAAGCATAAATCAAGGAGGACTTTTTAAAGCATGATGGTGGTCAACATTCAACCATGGTCAACAAGTCAACCATGGTCAACAAGTCAACAAAATCAACCATAACAAAATTCTCATTTAATTACTATTATAAATAGATAATCCATAAATCCATTAGGGTTTGGAAAATGATAACTGTCAACTGTGCATACGCACCCGTTCCGAAACCCTAATGAAAAAACTCATCCTCCGCCTCAAGCAACTGTGCATGCACACCTGCATTCTCGTTCCGAGGAACAAGAATACCGAGATATAAAAGCAACCCCAAAACATATACCAGTATCTGGCTCAAACCAGAGCCTGCCAGTATAATCCGTCCGGACTCCAAACGTGCACAAGTGCGCGGATGAGAACGAACCCTGTCGCAAAACCATGCGACCTCTACTCTGTTTTGCCCAGAGGCGAATACCCTCTGTGTGGGACTTTAAAGACTCGACACTACGCTGGCAGTGGGTTTAACCACAGACCGCAAGCGGCACTAGCTGTGCGTAACGGTCCCCAGGTAGATGCCGACAAGAAGGCTGACGAGGTGAAACCCCATCTGAAACCCTACTGAGTCTGAATGTGACAGTCTCCGTACAGTCCGGTCTGTTCGTCTGATACATCGCATGGCGGGCCTAGGGGGTGGTAAACGTCAGTCCCCCAATAGCGGTACAAGTCGTGCCGGAACGAAGCCCAAAACACCCTGAGATAACACTGGAAACCTACCAGTATATCTCGTTTGCCCTGGCCAGGGACTACTCGTGTGATGGCTCTCCTAGACACAGCGCGATGTCAACCCCCAATACCGGGAGAGACGAATCCTGTCTAACCGTCACTGCCTCCAAGTGCTTCGGGACTGCACCCAACCACCACCTGTTTGCACGACTCCTTTGAGCCGTGGTAGGGTAGTGATCAAAATGCAGTGGGAACACACTTGAGGCGAAGTGCCAGTGTCAAGTCAGCGGACTAAGCTGTACTCATGTCACCTGGGAACTGATAACTGACGATAGGTATAATACCAACCTGTCAGTTCCCGACGAGTCCTGTCCAGTGTACTCGTAACCCAACGAGCACCCGTATACTATCTCCAGTACGACGTACTGATGGCTGTGGGACAGACCATCTCCCACACTGGGATGAGAAGCGCATACGCTAGTCTACTCCGGAGTATCGATGCCCTGTCTCGATAGTCCTGCGACTAGGGACCTGTATAAGGATGTGCTTATAGATTACCCAGCCCCCACTAGTGTGACTGCCATCACAACGCTGGTAATCAAGCAAAGATCCTAAGGGCTCCACTAATGCGTATAAGTGATATACTGAAATAAACACAAGTACACATTGAAGTGGAAACAAACCAAGTAGCATACTACTATATTGAGCAAGATTGTTTATACAAGGTGAATATCCCAAGCTTCCATTAAGTAATATACAAACTAGTATGATACAGTAATGGCCTCTAGGGCATATACACTAACAATCTCCCACTTGCACTAAGGCCATGTACTGGCGTATCGAAGACCTATCATCTCGATCAGCCGCTCGAACTGAGTCTGGGGTAGGGCCTTGGTGAATGGATCTGCAGTGTTCTCTTCTGAAGCAACCCTCCGAACCTCGATCTCCTTGCGATCCACGATCTCTCTGATCAGGTGATACCGCCTCAAGATGTGCCTGGATCTCTGATGGGACCTGGGTTCCTTCGCTAAAGCTATAGCCCCGTTGTTGTCGCAATACAGAGGTATTGGGTCAACAATGGACGGAACCACCTGAAGTTCTTTTAAGAACTTCCTCATCCAGACAGCTTCTTTTGCGGCATCAGATGCAGCGATGTATTCCGCTTCCATCGTCGAGTCTGCAACGGTTTCCTGTTTGGAACTCTTCCAACACACCGCCCCTCCATTGAGGGTGAAGACAAAACCCAACATGGACTTGGAATCATCCTTGTCACTCTGGAAGCTGGAGTCAGCAAAGGCCTCGATCTGGAGGTCTTTTCCGCCATACACCAAGAACATCTCCTTAGTCCTTCTTAGGTACTTGAGAATGTTCTTTACTGCTATCCAGTGTTTCTCCCCAGGGTTAGACTGATACCGGCTTACCACACTCAGTGCATAAGCTACATCCGGTCTGGTACACAACATCGCATACATTATAGAGCCTACCGCAGAAGCGTAGGGTATAATAGACATGCGATCCCTCTCCAAATCAGTCTTGGGAGACATCTCTTTAGAGAGGGTGATCCCGTGACAAGCCGGTAGGTTACCGCGCTTGGAATCTTCCATACTGAATCTTTTCACTATGGTGTCGATGTACCTGGACTGAGAAAGTCCCAATATCCTCTTGGATCTATCACGATGGATCCGGATCCCCAGGATGTATGAGGCATCACCCAGGTCTTTCATGGAGAACCTTTGTGACAAGAACCCCTTAACAGATTGTAGCATAGGAATGTCATTTCCTATCAAGAGAATGTCATCCACGTATAAAACGAGGAATACTACAGTTCTCGCTACAAATCTACTATAGATGCATGGTTCATCTGGATTTTTGATAAAGCCAAATTCTTTGACTGTCTCATCAAAGCAGATGTTCCAACTCCGCGATGCCTGCTTTAGTCCATAGATGGACTTAAGCAACTTGCACACCTTTCTGCTGCTCCCTCTCTGAATGAAACCCTCTTGCTGGTCCATATAGACACACTCCTCTAAAATTCCATTTAGAAAAGCTGTCTTTACGTCCATTTGCCAGATCTCATAATCGTGGAAGGCAGCAATGGCAAGAAGGATCCGAATGGATTTCAGCATGGCTACTGGAGAAAAGGTTTCGTCGTAGTCCAAGCCAGGTCTTTGACGAAAACCCTTAGCTACCAGCCTAGCTTTATAGGTCTCAACCTGTCCATCTACACCAATCTTCCTTTTGAAGATCCACTTGCATCCTACGGGTTTTACCCCGTCTGGAGCAATGTCCAACGTCCATACCTTGTTGGTGTACATGGACTCCATTTCGGTCCGCATTGCATCCAGCCATTTCACTGAGTCAACGCTCTGAACGGCCTGCTGGAAGCTAGTAGGCTCATCATAATCTATGATGCAATCCTCTCTATCCCCGTCTATGAGAAAACCGCAGTATCTCTCGGGCGGATGAGACTGCCTGCTACTCCTGCGGAGCGGCGTAGGAATGTCCTGTTCTGTTGAACCCTCTGGTTCCATTAACCTTTCAGTAATAGTCTGTGGTTCTGGAATTTCTTCCAGTTCTACTGCGCTCCCACTAATCTCCTTTTCCAAGAACTGGTGTTCTAGAAAGTGGGCATTACGAGAAACAAGGACTTTTTGTTCCTCTGCGTAGTAGAAAAGATACCCCCTGGTGTTCTTTGGGTATCCCACAAACTTGCACAGTACTGAGCGTGCCTCGAGCTTGTCCGCATGCTGCTTTTTGACAAAAGCCGGACATCCCCAGATCTTCAGATATTGAAGATAGGGTTTTTTCCCACTCCACATTTCATATGGTGTGGAAGGCACAGTCTTAGTCGGAACTCGGTTCAAAAGGTACGCAGCTGATTCTAGCGCATACCCCCAGAATGATCGCGATAACTCAGCGTTACTCATCATGGACCGCACCATATCCAATAGGGTGCGGTTCCGTCTCTCCGATACACCGTTATGTTGCGGGGTGTAAGGAGGAGTAAGCTGAGAGAGAATTCCGTTCTCTTTTAAATAGTCCAGGAATTCGGCACTTAAGTATTCTCCACCTCGATCCGATCTTAGAATCTTAATACCTTTGCCGGTCTGTTTCTCTACTTCATTCTTATACTCCTGGAATTTTCCAAAGGCCTCGGACTTATGTTTGATTAAGAAGACATAACCGTACCTTGAGAAGTCATCCGTAAAAGTAATGAAGTAAGAATGTCCGCTTCGGGCATGTGTAGACATTGGACCGCACACGTCACTGTGTACGAGTCCCAAGAGCTCGCTCGCTCTTACTCCATGTCCAGTAAACGGAGTCTTTGTCATCTTTCCTTTGAGACAGGATTGACAAGTGGCATACGATTGATATTCAAACGCATTCAAATACCCTTCTGTATGTAACTTCGTCAACCTTCTCTCATTGATGTGACCCAATCTACAATGCCATAAGAAAGTCTGATTTATTTCTGGAGACTTTCTTTTGTGTGTATTCTGGACATTAAAAATCTGTGGTTGGTTTAACACGTATATACCATTACTCAAAGTACCTGACCCAATCAAAACTTGATTAAGGTGAATGTTTACAACATTACTTACAAACGCAAATTCATAACCTTCTTTAGAAACTAAAGATACAGAAATGATATTACAAGTTGCGTTGGGTACAAAAAAGCAATTACGCAAAACCAAAACATGTCCATCTGACATTCCCAGGTGATAGTCCCCCACGGCTTTAGCATCCATGCTAGCTCCGTTCGCAACTCTGAGGGTCATGTCACCTACCTTCAAAACCCTACGGTTTCTCAACGCCTGCAAAGAATTACAGATATGAGATCCTGATCCGGTATCCAATACCCAGGAAGTAGAGTTTATAGAAAGACAGTTTTCAATAACATACACACCTGAAGCTGAAGCTGCAACCTGCTTCAATTCCTGTGTTCTGGCCTTCCAGGCCCTGCAATCATTCTTCCAGTGTCCTTTCTTATGACAAAAGAAGCATTCTTCCTTATCCACAAGCTTCCCCGCTATCTTTGTTGCTTTACCTTTTCCCTTCGTATCCACTTTACTAACACCTCCCCTTGGTTTGGCGGGGGCTTTCTTCTTCTTTTCCTTGGCTTTCTCCTTGGACCTAGAAGAAGATGATCCTCCTACAAACAAAGTGGATGTTTCCCTACCTTTCTGTAGGGTGCCCTCTGCACTCCTCAGCATGTTGAGGAGCTCTGAAAGTTCAACCTCTTTTTCTTGTAGGTTGAAGTTCAGTATGAACTGGGCGTAAGTGGAAGGAAGGGACTGGAGAACTATATCCGTATATAGCTCACTCTCCAATGTGATCCCTAGGTCAGCGAGCTCCTCAATGTAGCCGATCATCTTTAGCACATGCTCGGCTACTGATTATCCGACGGCCATTCTTGTCGAAAATAACTTTTTCGACGCTTCGTATCTTGCGATACGAGATTGCTCTCCATACAGTTCTTTTGTATGGAGCAATATGGATTCCATGTCCATATTCTCATGCCTCCTCTGATGTTCGTTGTCCATCGAGGCAAGCAGGAGGCACTTGGCCTTCGCGCTATCAATCTCCTAAGTCTTGCGGATTTCCTTATCCGCGACACTGGAAGTTGGACCAGGGACAGGGGGAGCTTTGGTGGTAAGAAGATACCCCAGCTTGTCATAAGTGATTGCTATCTTGACATTCCTGAGCCAATCTTTGTAGTTTGGCCCTGTCAGTTTGTTTTTATCTAGGAGTAACTTAAGTCCAGTCATGTTGATTTGGTCGCTGCAATTAGGAGAGAGAAGAAGAAACACTCAGCATGATGCTCTTGCAAGTTTAGAATGGTTTTTAATTTGTCTAAACAGGATGGCTCCCACTGTCTCTCGAATCCCTCCTCAAACCATAAAGGAAGAATTAGTCAGGATCAATCCCACCGCACAATACTTGCTTAACCGTTCAGCCAGGCCAGTGTCGGTACTTCGAGGGAGGTTTTCCAACGCTTTCGCGAAGTTCCTTAATTAAATAACCTCTTTTCCCTAGGGGCGTAACCCCGCTAACACCTTTCTAGGCACCTACTAGGTTTATAGCATTGATCGTTTAGTGAGAAATTTCCCGAGGAGTAGCATATACTCACAGTAGGATCGGGATCCAAATATCATCGCGTGACGAAACTAAAGGAATCCTACCAGAATCACCACACTCCAAATGGTATGCAAATCTAGCAAGTTTCAGTACTTATGAAACTCCCGATGTGGATTTTTGCCCCATGCTCTTATGACCTTGGCGTGAGGTCAAAATGTCATAAGTCACATGTCAAGTTCGTCCCATCATTATCCAGGTTAATTTGAACCCACCCGTACATACCCTTGACGTAGGCCAAAATGGCAGTACGACTGTCTCAAACCAACGCATTCTATCTATGCAACAGATAAATATCCGGCAGCTACCAATCACTATACCTTGGCGTGAGGTCAAAATACATAGCTTGAATACTACCGAATATTTAACTGAAATGATGGAGGGCTACGGATGGTTTTGGCAAAACCGTGAACGTAGTGAACTTGATTTGGTCGATGGAACGAGATAGCTTTTAAAAGGAGTGGCTCAAGCTCCGCATTTAAAAGTTGTTTTGAAAAGAACCGAGTGGTTTTTCGAAAGTGTTCCAACGACTTTAACTTGGTTTATTATCTTGCATTAGTTCTTTTAATGCGTGATATTCTTGCATTAGTTCTTTTAATGCGTCCCATCATTTAATCCTACCATTGCAGAAAACAACCAAAATATGACGTACGCTTATGCCATATGCATTCGCCACGGGGCCCCGTCATTACCCGTTAGGTTACTTAACTAACGACAGAGCGGGGGCTGGGCTAGCGCGGCTGTAAAACATAAGCAACGCCTAAATAGAAAGCAATGATAGACATTACAGATCACAGATGAATACATTGGATATACTAGCAATCCGCAATCCTTTCGAGCCTGGAACGAAAAGCGGATAACACGGTCGCGGTGAATAGCCAAATACCCCACCTAAGACCCCTACGGGTGCGGCAAACTACCCGCCAAGTCCTCGGTAGTTTGTGCACCCCTCCATGGGTCTATCCTAGGAGCAAAAACAGTAAAAAGAATTATACAATGACGGCTACAACCCCGACCCGGTTGTGCGGCCAAACAAATAATAATTATTACATCAATTTACATTTACAATGAATGAAAGAAAAACAAAAGCTCATCTCACATCCACCCCGGCTATTCACCCGCGACAGTCCAACATATTCATATACACATTCTAATATCAAACACAGATCATGTATAACCCCGACTAATCGTCTTATAGCGATTAGCCGACGTTCAATACATGCAAACATCACAGATATAACCATCATAGTCAAAGTGTAGTGAAATTCGGAAAAAATACGGAATTATAGGACCCCAAAAGGAAATTTCTTTTCTGCAAAATCTGGGCACATATAATATATTTCAAAAATCCCAAAACCAACACAGACACACACTGCACGAAAAACGATGCAGAGAAGACGACAAAGCGCGGCGGTTCCGCGGCGGATGCCTAGCTCACGCGGCGGAAAGGCGGCGGTTTGGACGAATTAATGTATCGTTTTTCTTGGGTGTTCACAGAAAACCCTGAGCCGAATTTACAAGTGTAAAGTTTTTCATTTTGAGCCAAAAAATTTTCAACAGAAACTCAGTTTTTGTAAAAGTTTGGTTTTTGGATTTTTCCGGTTCCGAACTTCGTTACACTTCACTACCAAGCTAGTTTAAGTTTAGTTAGGCTCTGATACCACTGTAAGTCCATATTGCGACCCCCGGTGCTTACGGGGAGGCGGAAACGGTATAAAAAACAAATTTTTATCGCAAGAGGCAACATGGACTAAACAAGGTCGGGATCGTGTCTAAACTAAACTAGCAAATACGCTAAAGAGAGTTAGCTACTCGGATGAAGGTTATACCTAAACTTGAACTCCTTCTTCTTGAAATCTTGTAGAGGTTGATGGTTCTCTTCTTGTCGCCTTCTTCCATCGAAGATGGATCCACCTCGAGGGTTCGACCTTGGGCTCTTTCTCGAACTTGGAGTGAACTAGAATCTCCGGCTTGCTAATCCTTTGATCCTAGAGTGAGTAGAGAGTGTGTAGGGTTTGCTTTTCTTTTTAAAGAGAAGGATTCTCAACACATGAGAAGGTTTCTCTTTGCTAGAGGAAGAAGAAGATGAAGTGAGGAGAGAGAATGAATATGATAGAATGAGCTATCCTATTCTTTCTTGCAACCATAATGCAAAAGAAAAAGAATTATCTAATAATAATAATTGAAAATGAGAATAGTTGATGGTAATTTGGAATGACCACTACCATGCTTCATTTAATGAAATGTAAGCATAAATCAAGGAGGACTTTTTAAAGCATGATGGTGGTCAACATTCAACCATGGTCAACAAGTCAACCATGGTCAACAAGTCAACAAAATCAACCATAACAAAATTCTCATTTAATTACTATTATAAATAGATAATCCATAAATCCATTAGGGTTTGGAAAATGATAACTGTCAACTGTGCATACGCACCCGTTCCGAAACCCTAATGAAAAAACTCATCCTCCGCCTCAAGCAACTGTGCATACACACCTGCATTCTCGTTCCGAGGAACAAGAATACCGAGATATAAAAGCAACCCCAAAACATATACCAGTATCTGGCTCAAACCAGAGCCTGCCAGTATAATCCGTCCGGACTCCAAACGTGCACAAGTGCGCGGATGAGAACGAACCCTGTCGCAAAACCATGCGACCTCTACTCTGTTTTGCCCAGAGGCGAATACCCTCTGTGTGGGACTTTAAAGACTCGACACTACGCTGGCAGTGGGTTTAACCACAGACCGCAAGCGGCACTAGCTGTGCGTAACGGTCCCCAGGTAGATGCCGACAAGAAGGCTGACGAGGTGAAACCCCATCTGAAACCCTACTGAGTCTGAATGTGACAGTCTCCGTACAGTCCGGTCTGTTCGTCTGATACATCGCATGGCGGGCCTAGGGGGTGGTAAACGTCAGTCCCCCAATAGCGGTACAAGTCGTGCCGGAACGAAGCCCAAAACACCCTGAGATAACACTGGAAACCTACCAGTATATCTCGTTTGCCCTGGCCAGGGACTACTCGTGTGATGGCTCTCCTAGACACAGCGCGATGTCAACCCCCAATACCGGGAGAGACGAATCCTGTCTAACCGTCACTGCCTCCAAGTGCTTCGGGACTGCACCCAACCACCACCTGTTTGCACGACTCCTTTGAGCCGTGGTAGGGTAGTGATCAAAATGCAGTGGGAACACACTTGAGGCGAAGTGCCAGTGTCAAGTCAGCGGACTAAGCTGTACTCATGTCACCTGGGAACTAATAACTGACGATAGGTATAATACCAACCTGTCAGTTCCCGACGAGTCCTGTCCAGTGTACTCGTAACCCAACGAGCACCCGTATACTATCTCCAGTACGACGTACTGATGGCTGTGGGACAGACCATCTCCCACACTGGGATGAGAAGCGCATACGCTAGTCTACTCCGGAGTATCGATGCCCTGTCTCGATAGTCCTGCGACTAGGGACCTGTATAAGGATGTGCTTATAGATTACCCAGCCCCCACTAGTGTGACTGCCATCACAACGCTGGTAATCAAGCAAAGATCCTAAGGGCTCCACTAATGCGTATAAGTGATATACTGAAATAAACACAAGTACACATTGAAGTGGAAACAAACCAAGTAGCATACTACTATATTGAGCAAGATTGTTTATACAAGGTGAATATCCCAAGCTTCCATTAAGTAATATACAAACTAGTATGATACAGTAATGGCCTCTAGGGCATATACACTAACAAATTATACATCTGGAAGATAAGATTAATAAATCGTAAACACATACCTTCCAACATCTTCGAGGGTATGAGAGAGCGTTGAGAAGCGACCACCGCCAAGGCAGTCGTTGAAGGCGTTTCCTCGAGCAGTGGGGCATCGGCACTGGCTGCACCTGCATTACGAAAAGGTGAACTTGTCAGAAAAGATTGTAAAGTACAGAAAAGCAGCAACTTGAGGTTTACCTGAGGAACTCCCGGCTGAGACGGAGGCGACTCCCTCCTCTATCGACATGAGACCACCGCCCGTGGCCTTATCACCCGACTCGATGGGGACCGTCGTCGTGCTCGCAAGACCTGGAGACGGCGGAGGGCCAACGACGGGGAGGGCTATGACTGGAGTATTGCCAGATTCCAGAGAAGGTGCGGTTGGCTCGTCCTTGGGAATCATGGCCACATCACCCACTACTCTCTCAGGTTCAGTAGTCACGGTTGTATCGTCCACCATCACCACGAGATTGCCGGCCCCGAGCGCCTCATCCGCCACCACCCTGGGCTCAGTTATAATGATCATATCATCTGCCACCACTTCAGGTTCAGCATCGATGACCTTCTCGGCTGCAGGCCCCTCGACCTCCACCTCAGGCTCCAAAGCTACAACGACGTTGCCCACCGTCGGCTCGAGCTCGGTAGGAGCTGCCTCCTCTGTCTCCTTAGGATTAACGGTTAACGCCTCCCCCTCGATCGGACTTGGCCCTGCAAGATAAGAGATATAAGGACCAATGACATTAAAATCCTTATAACAGAAACTCTGAGAGAAATATTACCTGAAGCGGATTTACCGTTCGCGCTCCGAACTGCGCACGCCACCTCTCTGCGGGCAGTGGATAGGGCGACAGGGGCCTCTTCGGATGGAGTATCAGCACGAGGGACGGTGCTGGGGCCCGCTCCCACAGCCAAGGTAGCCCGACACGCCTTCGCCTCACGTCTTAGCCGCTTTCTTTCCTCCCGAGCTGTCACAATTGACCTCTGTGACGCCTCTTTCACCGCGGCATCGTCATCCGTAAACAAAGACACCTCCAAAGCCTTTAAAGCATCATTCATCGGCTCTTCAAGACGAACCTCCTGCGGTGGCCCAGAGGAAGCAGGAACATCGGCAGCTGGAGGGGATGGCATTGAGGTTCCTGCGATTAAAAGGGAAAGGTTAGATCGACCATAACACAAGGGAAATGAAAACTTGATGAATCGAAACTTACTAAGGCCCATGGATGCTCTAAGACGTTCCTCCTCCTGGAAAGTCTTCAAAGAAGCGGCGATGGCTTCTTCATCAGTGATGTCTGTTGAAAGAAAAGAAAGAAAAGCATTAGTCAAAGGCATTGAAGAGGATATGTTGCAATAAGGAAAAGGCGACAAGTAGTTACTTGATTTCGCAAGCTTAGCTAGCCATGCGTCACGCCTCGCCAACCACGCTGAAGCTTCAAGAGCAGCCTCCAAGTCTGTATCGTCCGGCGGCGGCATCACTAATCCTTCGTTAGTCCCATATTTGATCAGGCCCTCGGCATAGGGAGCATGGGGTTCCTGACCGAACATGACGTCCGCAGCGAAGAGCGACTTCTTTTTCTTTTGCCCTTCGACCCTAGGCTCACGTGGGATCCACTTCCGCTTAGCAGCCACTTTAGGACGATGGGTCCTGATGTCCGCACCCACGCCAGACTCCGGCGAGGATACAACCACTGTCTCCACTGGAGCACGGGGTGCGGGAGGTGCATCTGTGATATCAGGGAGCGGTAACTCACGTGGAGGACTTTGCGAACGTGATGGTCTGCCCCCGGCATCTTTTAGGGGAGGAACCACCGGGGTCTTTGGCACTAAAGGAGCATTACGGTTGGTGCCGGGAGGTGCTTCTTTATGGTCGATCAACACTCACCTCTCTTCCTTTATAATGGCCCCCCACACTTTATATACATTAAGGAGTCATGGAGCGCAGGCTGGCGCGCTGATGAAAAAACGAGAACCCGTGTTCAGACGCATGAAGTGATGTAGCGCGTTCTCCATCCCTTCTTCGTTGGCAGCAGGTTCCAGTAAGAAAGCTTCCAAGGGTACCCCTTGATCGTAGCCCAGTTGTTGGGTGAAACGATGCGGGTTATATCTCATGAAGATTGCTGCACCACCTTGCCTGAAGACTAGGAAGCCCGGTCTAATAGAATACAAGTGGAGAGTCTCCCGGGCCGTCAACACTGAAGCTCCATCCTTAAAGGAGTCCTGTAATGGTCGCACCGCAGTGGTGGATGCTTTTCCGATGGATAGTACCTTGTCAATGAAGGACATCCCGACTCCAACGGTGTGAGGGCGAAGCAGTAAACCTCTGGTGTTCCGTGGTGAAGGGGTCACGATTGATGAGCCAATCAACTGTATAATGCGAGGAAAACCACACTTGTCGAAGAATAAAGGCCTTTTATGCATGCCAAAGACACCCACCGTATGTAGCTCGAACCACGACATAAAGTAGTGCATCGGGAAGACTACGTGCAATACCCCGGGCTCGTTAGCATCCGCTGCTCGGCTGAGGCCGTGATATAAGTGCGCCAAGCCGGCGATCCCCACAGCCACCTTTACCCCGATGACCATTCGGTGGGCCGGGTAAAAGACGGAAGGCCGCATGCGGTAAGAGTGCATTGGGATCGCAAACCAGTTTAGCCACAATCCAAGAAATCCTAAGAAAAAGGCCTCCTCATCCATTTCAGGGGCTGCAATTTCTGCAAATGACATGGTAGGGAAGTCCGGAAGAAAAAAACCTTTTTGATCTATCTCCTTCTCCAGTAGGTTGTCCACACCTAAACCTAAAGGGTCATCCAGAGTGGCAAACTTGGCAGCCTCTGGTGAGAGGACGCTTGGGCGAAGGAACCGAGCGATGAAATCTTCAAAGTTAACCCTCCGACTCCCATGTTCGATAAAAAGAGATTCATAGATGTTCAACACCTTAATCAAACTCGGGAATTGGTGTTGAACAGCGTTTTCCGGCGTGATCCCCCTTACCATCGGCTTAGCACCGAAAACGTACTCATTTGTTGGGAGCAGCTCTTCATAGTGTTCCCCCAAAACTGGTAGGCCGGATACCTCCGTAAACTCCTCCAAGGAGATGGACACTTCCCTATCCATTGCTAGGAAAGTGTCGGTAGGAATATTCCACTGCTCCAGGAAAGCCTTGAGCCACCAGGTGGGGAGCGTGGGATACTGGAAGAGAGAGACGTAGACCGCGGTGTAGAGTCCTAATTTTATCAACTACGACTTCATTGTCGACAGGATGTACCGGGTCCACGGCAGGTAACCGATCGGGTGGCAGGGGATCAGACCAAGGTTGTAGGATTGCCCCCAGGGTCATGCTTCACCTTGACAGATACGGCGCCCTAAGATATCCAAGACCATAGGACGCTGAACCAGTATCGCATCTCTAGCGGGTTGTAGGAATCCCTCTGATGTCCAATCCATCATCTCCACGGCGTACTGCACCGGGGGTGAGCTGGCGTAATGAATCGCCGTTATGGGTTCTGACGGCACCGCGCATGTGAAGCTTCGTCCGCCCATGATGATCTGGTTATACCAAGAACCCCCAAGGTGGAGATTCTTGTACTCCGGGTCGTATTTTCTAATCATGGTCAGGGCTTCACGGTCCAAGGGTGCCTCGGGAAATCCCTCCTTAGAGCGAACGAATGGGAATGAAGTGTCTAGAGACATGATCGCTGCAAAAGAACAATTTAGCCGCTAGTGTTGTAATTCCAACGTTTGGCGTATAAAGAAAAGAAAATGCATTAATTAAATTAAATTAAAAATTAATTAATTACACCACACAGCAGTACAGTAAGTGGGAAACCAAAGGGGGGGACCCAAAAAATCTGGATGGCCATACGTCAGTTAATAAGACAACCTCATCATTAGAAGAGATTGTCAGTTGGTCCCCAGGAAAACATTTCCATTAATAATAATAAAAAAAAAACCTATAGACAAGAGGAAAATCTCCTCTTTCAGAGCAAAGCCCTTTCACAGAGTGACACTTGTCGAACTCTGGTCCCAAGGAAATAAGATTCCTTAAAGGAGCATGGCTCTGTGATAATAATGGAAAAGGTCCATCAGAAAATTTTTACAGTTAAAAGAATCAATAATTTTGGAATCCTGAAAGATTCATGAAAAACATATAAAAAGATTCCTCATTTTTCAAATCTAAAAGATCTATTTTTGGATCCATGAGCAAAGCTCTGATCATGGGTTAAAACCCATGAACAAGGTCTCTGTAGATCTATGGATTCATAAAAGCAAAGCTCTGTTGATAAAACCCCGAAGGGGATTTCTTTAGATCAGAAGATCTGTGAGAGCAAAGCTCTATTGATTAATTAAAATTAATTTAACTTAAGATTAACTTTACCTAAAATTTTCGAACTTGGAAAATGAGAGCAAAGCTCTAAAGTTCTGAAAACAAGAGCAAAGCTCTGGAATTCTAAGCAAGAGCAAAGCTCTGAAAATCAAAATCTAGAAAATGGTGAGATTTTTCTAAGGGCCAGAGGTCTTATTTATAAGGCGCTTGCGCCCCTTGAGCTCACCCCTTGAACCAACGATCAGGAGTTTGCCACCGCTGCACTCACGTGTGCGCCACGTGAGCGCAACGGTGGGGGAGCATTTGTTTCACCCAATCAGAGCAAAGCTCTGTTGAAATTCAAAATTTTGAAGCGACGCTTCAAATCTCGGGCGCAACACACCACATGTCAGGCGCTGATACGGCAGCACAGCGCCTAAAAAGGCGTGCCCAATCAGAGCAAAGCTCTATTTTGAGCAAAATTAAAGGAAGCAACGCTTCAGTTGCGCAGGCACTGCGCTGCGCGACACGTGTCAGCGCAGATGCGCTGACACAATTGCTCTGCACTTTGCGCTGCGCGACACGTGTCAGCGCAGATGCGCTAGCACAGTTGCGCTGCGCTGTGCGCTACGACACGTGTCAGCGCAGTTGCGCTGCGCTATGCGCTGTGCGACAGGTGTTAGCGCAGATGCACAAGCGCAGTTGCGCTGCGCTGTGCGCTGCGTGACACGTGTCACGCTCTAGAGCATTTGCGCCAAACGGAATTAAAGTTCTAAAGAAATTTTTTCTGTTCTTGTTAAAATAAGAAGATTTTCTTCTGTAAAACAGAAGCCCTTGGATCAAAGATCCAACGGTGGGGGAAATTCCCCAAATCACTCAGAGAGAGATTTGTTTAACAAATTTAACTAATTAATGGGCACTATAAAAAGGACCCTAGGCCTCAATTCAGAGGCATCAACATTTTCTGAGAAAAAAAAAGAGAACTCTGAAGAAATTTCAAGAAGAAAGGTAAAAGACCTTTTAGATAGAAGAATTTCTTCTGATAGATCATTGATCTAAGAACAAGATCAATGATCTTTAATAAAAAAACAAAATAAAAATAGTGCTTTGCACTTGTGAACCATTGGTTCTTTAAGATCAAGAAAAATAAAAAACACTTGTTTTCTTCGATCTAAATTAGATCAAGAAACCAAGTAGTGCTTTGCACTTATGAACCACTGGTTCTGGAATCTAAAAGATTCTCAAGTTAATAGTGCCTTGCACTTGCAAAGCTGCACCGTTGCGCTCTTGGGTTGGCGCAAACCACCAGAGAGCACCACGTGTCAACATCTGAACCAATTGCGCTATGCGCTTTTTGAAATAGAGCCTTGCTCTCTGAAACTGGTGCAATTCACCACAGCGCGCCACGTGTCAGCAGCACAAGCGCAGCGCACTAGAACAGCGCTGTTGCGCTTGCGCTCGCCAGAGCATGACACATGTCATCACCATATGAGCTTGCGCTCATTACTTGGCGCAAAGCGCCAGACAAATGCACTGCATTGCTTACAAAAGGGCCAAGCCCAATTAAAGAAGGCCTAACAGGCCTAATTAAATGCAATGCACTATTAAAGGGCAGAGCCTAATAAAAGGTCTAATAGACCAAATTAAAGTACTTCACACTATTAAAAAGGGTAGAGACCAATTAAAAAGTCTAAACAGACCAAAAATAATGCTATGAATTATTTTAAAAGGGGAAAGCCCAAACAAAGGCCTAACAGGCCAAATGCAAGCAAAACGTTGAATATTCTCAACTAGACTTAGCCCAATCATGGCCGTAAGTCCTCAAATTAAATTGACTGAGCAAAATTGCTCTCTTAAATCAATTTACAACCGGTTCGAGGGTACATCTCCGAACTCCTTTGACACCCATCGTTGTAATCCCTCGACGACGTCAAAGAGGTGACGGGTCCCAACGACCACGTATGAACATGGACCGAAACGTCCCTAAACTAATATTGGACCGAAACATCCCTAAACTAATATCGGACCGAAACGTCCCTAAACTAATAATGGACCACCACGTCCGTAAACTGGAACATGGACCGAAACGTCCTTAAACTAATAATGGACAACCACGTCCCTAAACTGGCGATGGACCACCACGTCCCTAAACTGGAACATGGACCACCACGTCCCTAAACTGGTGATGGACCACCACGTCCCTAAAACTGGCGATGGCCCACCATGTCCACAAACTGGAACATGGACCACCACGTCCCTAAACTGGAATAATAGAGCCTCCAAATGCTCTTTTGCCGGATCTAAACGGTCCCGTTTAAGTTGATCTTAGCCCCAAACACGGCAAACGTATCCTTAAACATTCAAATGGACTATAAAACCCTAAATCATCTTTGTCTCAAGGGTACATCTCCGAACTCCTCTAACACCTATCGTTGTAATCCTTCAACGACGTCAGAGAGGAGACGAGTCCCGACGGCCATATATTAAATGGATCACCCCGTTAAGTTGATCTTAGTCTTAAACAGGACTAATGTATCCTTAACGAACGTTTAAGTTGATCTTAGCCTCAACGCGGCTAACGTATCCTTAAATTAAAACACCAAACCCAAATCTAAGTAAATATGGATTTGGACTAATCCACGTCCTACGGGCGACGAAATAAATAGTCTCCATATACAATCCACGGGCAACCACAAACAAAACAAATACACACGACACGAAGTGAAATTCCGGAGAAGGAGAAAGTGGCTACCGCGATGCGGTAGCGTAATTAACTGCAGGGGCTTGCGCCTGCAGGGAAGAGCGTCCCCACAATCAAAAAACCGCTCTAGTGAGGGGGAATCTGACGAAGTCTACTACATCGGCCGCATCCGTCTAAATCTCCGATACACGGTGCCATAAATCAACTTGGCATATTCGGAGAGGTAGACAGATAAAACCATATAGCATCTACCCCGAATCTCAGTGCCAAGACTTTGCAGCCTTGTGCGCCGCCATTCGGAGGGGAACAGTGCCGTACGATGAATCCTAGGAATTTGCCCGAGGAAACTCCAAATGCGCATTTCAGAGGGTTTATCTTCAGATTATATTTCCGAAGACGCTGGTACACTACTTTCAAATGCCCCAGTGCTCCTCGTACGATTTGCTTTTCACCACGAGGTCTTCGATATAACATTCGACAATCTCGTATATGAGTACATCAAAGATCTTTGTCATGGCCCTCTGGTTGGTAGCGCCTGCATTCTTCAAACCAAATGGCATCACCTTATAGCAGAATAGGCCTAGCGGGGTCCGGAAAGAAGTGTGCTTTTAGTCTTCAGGATGCATCTTTATTTTATTATACCCCAAAGATCTATCCATGAAGGAGAAGACTTCATGGGCGGATGTGTTATCGATCATTAGCTCAGTAATTGGGACTGGAAAGTCATCCTTCGGACAAGCTTTGTTGAGATCTCGAAAATCTACGCAGATGCGTACTGTCCTATTTTTCTTCATTACCGGAATGATATTGGCGATCCAGTCAGGGTATTGAATTTCTTAGATAAAGCCAGAGTCGATTAGCTTCTTGACTTCGGCATTGATGCTCATCTCGAGTTCGAGCCACATTCTTCGTGGCACCTGTTTGACTGGCCTAATGTCCAATGATATTGCCAGTTTATGCACGGCTATTTCTGGATCTATTCTCGGCATCTCGGAATAGTTCCATGCAAAACAGTCTTTATACTGCATGAGCATGTCTTTTAACGTGGCCACCTGTTTCAAAAACAGCAGCTCACTAACGAACGTTGGCCTTGGCTCGTCTACCGTCCCCAAGCCGATTTTTTTCATGTTGTCCACCATGGTATGTATCCCGTCTTCCATCTCTTTTGGTGCTGGTGGAAATTCTGAGATAACCTCATCTTCATCTTCATTTGCAAAGCAATGGGAGAGGTCATCCATATTCTCATGCTCCTCCTCCTTTGAGAATGTTATCACGTGACAAGTACGAGTTCATTTCTAAGTTCGATGTTGATCTGGACTTTCCCTTGTAGTGTAGGTTGCTTTCGGCTCAAGCTTTCGTGGCGGGGCTACCCTCCAACTATCGGATAGAGCAAACCTTCCATGCTGATACTGATCTTCAATCCATTCTTTGAAGGTGAAGCAGTCTTTAAAAGGATGTCCCACTACTCGGTGGTAAGAGCAATAATCCGGGTGATGGACCTCGTTTATCAATTCAGGGTATCGAGACTCCGGGAGTGTCATCATTTGATGCTTCATGACAAGGTTGAATATTTTCCTTGTCTTGTCTTGAAGGAAAGAGTATTCTCGACCCATCTTTTTCATATAAGACGGATTCCAGCTGATTTTTTCTCGATTACGTGGCTTCTTGAATCCGCTTCGCTGTTTTTGGATGTCATTCCCATTCTTTACCTTATTATTTCTTCTACGTCGGACTTTCTTTTTGCCACGAGAGCACACAACGGGTTGAGGTTGAAGGGGATCGTCATCCTCCGTAGCCTGCTGAATGATACGTTGTGTCCTGGTTTATTCATAAATGGCCATTTCACGGCTGTGGTCATCCCGAACCTTTTGACCTGCTTCTCTTATTAGCTTGTTAATATGTTCATTGAATGACGAGTTTGGTATTCCCATGACGGGATTTCACTCTGTTTCAATATCAGCGCTATCTGGAAAGGCATTCTCTTTTCTACCGAAATCATTTATAACATGGAATCCATGGAATCGCTCCCGTTTCATGGACCAAACGTATCCAAGGCTAGTCGTCTCCATTCTCTCGTTGAGCATCTTTCGCTGAGTCCTGGGAACGTCTCAAATCTTGTTATAGAAATGGGCTTGTCGTGCAGTTTGTTTAAAGGGTACACCTTGGCATCTCAATAGACTTTTCAGTCCCTCTGCGTAGTACCTGGGCAGACGGATTAGTTAAAGCCTGTCAAGCACAGGTTCGGCACCGTGCCATACTTCTTTCTCCACTTTAGTCTTCGTGGATTGGTAGAAAAGGATCGCCTTCACCTCTTTGCTTAGGAGGGACGTAGAAAGTCTGCAACTCTTGCACGCTGAATGTATCAAGTGCATCAAGTTCTTTGTAATGCTGCTGTGGAACCATGGCCTAACACCCTGATGTTTTATTAGATCTCATAGAGTCCCATCCCATTGGATTTTGTTTCGAGGGTAGAATCTTTGTAAACTCTGGTCAGCTCCAGCAAAGGTCTGCATTGACGGGCGGACGGAGAATATTGTGTTGGCCTCATCCTCAGAGTCACTGCCAAAGACCAGAGTAGGAGTAGATCATCCTGACCTGTTGCCTTGGGGTTGTCCCGAGTAGACCATCTCTTCATCCTCCTTGATATTGCTCCGAAATATCGGGATAGTGGCGATGGCTTTTTGTTTATTCTCTGGTTTGCGACATCTTTCCATATCTTCGAAGTCTGGTAAGAAGTACTTGGCGTCTTCATATTTGCTGACTTCATTTACGGAGAATGGGTTCTGCTCCCGTGTAACTGTGTACTCGAGGCCATCCTTGAAGTACTTCATATACTTATGTTGTGTAGAAGGGATGATGTTGTACTCATGTAACCAAGGCCTGCCGAGCAAAGCGTTGTAGCAAGTCTTGGAGTCAATAACATGGAACTTGATATCAGTGACAAGCAGCCCGAACCATAATGTCAGTATTACAGACCCGAGCGTTTGTGATAATTGGAAGTCAAAACCGGAGATGGTAATTTTATCCCGAGCTAAGTGCTGCATATTCATGAAAATCTACTTCAACACTCTTACATTGAGAAGGTTGACGGAGGACCCGTTGTCGACCAGGATCTTCCCTATCTTGATATCGTGACAATACCCGGTTACATATAGGGGACGGTTGTGCTCGCACGTTCCGAGGAGGAGATCTTCATCGCTGAAGGTGATGTCAGCCGTGTGGATTTCTTCCAGCTCGTCCTTCATCTTTTCTTCTGCAAGGAAAGCTTGAAACTGATCAGGCACTTTTAATGCCTTGATCAAGGAATCTCGTGCCTCTTTAGATAGGAGAAGGGCATCCAAAATACTTAATTGTGAGGGTATCTTCCTCAAATGTGTCAGTACATTGTAATTCACCTTGTTCTTTTTGGGCGGGTCCTTAGCTGTGAGCTCTTCGACGACTCTATCATCGAGGGCAATCTCCTCAGGGACTTTTCCTTCCCTTTATCTCTTTTACACGAACCTTTGTTTGAGGGTCCGAAATTCTTTTCAGGCAACGTACAATTACGCGGTTGAATTTCCTCACAGTTCTTCATTTCTTCTTCTTTTTCATAGGTGGATTCTTGAAGAGAGGGCCGAGGGCTATTTCTTCGTCAGAATCGCCCCCGAAGGTAAGAACTTGAGATTTTACTCTTGTTGAACTGGTATCAACCATATGACAGTTGCCATTCGTTCCTTCACGCTTGTCTATCACGCTTCTCTGTTCCCGATGGGCTTTGCGCTTCATTCGCTTGAAGTGTTGTTGATGGGCAACATATCCCTGTCACCACTTCTTGAAGGCATTGCACTCTTCGGTAGGGTGTGTGACCTTTTGATGGTACAAGCAATAGTTCGAATTTACATTCTCTTCATCGAGGAACATACTCCCGGGAGTATTTCCTTCGAAAGGTTGCTGCTTCATTCCCATTGACAAAGCTTTGGAGAACTACTTCCCTACCTTGATTCTGCTCTTGCTGGTGGCAGGTGCGGTTCGATCTGGTTGTGGTACTTTATGACTTCTCATTAACGGGGCTTCTTCAGTTTGACGCCGACGCTTGGCCTTTTCATATAGGGCCACTTGACTTACTCGATAAGCTTTGCTCTTTTGGAGGGCTTCAATCAGAAGCTTGTCGATCAGGTCATCTGACGGTTCCATGGATTTTGGTTTTGGATTTACCCGCAGTTTCTCTACGTCAGGAGCATCTTTGCCATTTATCAACGAGTGAGAGATCATGTGGCAACTCGCTACATAATCTTCGGTTTCTTCTGAGGAATCGTTTCCTTCATCAATGTCACTGTTTCCGTTCTCAAGAACATGCTTGAAGAATTCTTCCAGTGTGACTGGGGTCCGTGCCTCTTGGTTGTATTCCTCCAGTGTATCGATGTATTTTTTCAGACCCGTACGATTGCCGTCGGGCTGCACGGGCTTCTTGGCATTCTTCTTTTTCTTTGAAGACTTCGGAGGCTTGGCCTATAGGTTTTGCCCATCATTACCAACTTTCGGCGTTGGGCGTGGTTTCAGCATTCCGTAAATAATCTCGGGCTCCAGCGGACTTTTCCACCTAATCGTCGGACATGCTTGAAGATCCTTCGACATCCTTTTACTTTTAGCCGAAAGGACAACTTCCCATGGAGCTTCCTCTACACATGAGCATGATGCCCTCGGTGTATCCACCTTCTTAGGAGTGTGCTGCTGTGGCGGATTTACCATCCAGTTTTCGGACAGCGCGAACTTGCCCTGTTGGTACTGGACTTCAACCCAGTTTTTGAAGATGTAGGAACATCCGATTGGGTGGCCCTCTATTCGGTGGTAGGGGCAGTAATTGGGATTGTTGACGTCGCCCAATTGCAGTGGGCATCTCGGATCCGGCAGAGTGATGAGTTTGTTGCGCACTGCCAGCTCGAACAATCTCCTCGTTTTATCCCGGGGAAACGATTAAAGACGTCTCAACTTCTCTTCAAGGGATCTTGGTTTTTTGTTTTGGCGAGCTACAGGTTTCGGGTCACTTGGTTGTTGTTGAGTGTTGGCGACAAAGGTCGCTTTCCCTTTGCCCTTCCGAAGTTCTGTCTTTGAAAAGGACGGCCTATGGCCTATCTGGTTCATTTGGGCCAGTTTTCCAATCAAGGCCTGGAAGGTGGTCGTCTTGTGTTGGAGATAGTGCCCTCAGAGTCAATTATTAGGTCACAGGTACGTGATTGTAATGATTGATGGAGGACCTATCCCGGTAGGACAGTCTTACTCAAGATGATAGTATGCTATCTGGTTTACCTTTGTCATCGTGTACTGCTTTAGGTGACCTGACACGTCGCTATTACACATTGATAGAGCCCCTAGGATTCTTGCTTGACCACCAGCAGTATGAGGGCGATCATATAAGTGGGAGCTGGGGGTCTACAAGCTTATCCTTAAAAGGTCCCTAGTCGTGGGAGTTTCGAGACCGGGCATCGATACTCCATTAGTAGACTAGTGTATACAGTCGAGACCCCGACGAGGGGCGGTGGCCGGTCTCACAAGCCACTGGTGTCAGTTGGATCACCTAAGATGTATACAGGTGCTCATTGGGTTATGAGTACACCGGACAGGACTCGCCGGGAACATGCTAGTTGGTCATATACCAGACGTCAGATGGCAGTTCCCTGGTGACATGTGTGCAGGTTAGTTCATCGACCTGGGGATCGTCATTTGTCTCGTGTGAGTTCCCACTGTACTTTGATTACTACCCTACCACTGCTCAAAGGAGTCGTGCAAACAGGTTTTAGTTGGGTACAGTCCCGAGCTACATGGAGGCAGTGAGCGTATCTTCAGGGGTTCGTCTCTCCCGGTATTGGGGGTGAGGTCGTGCTGTGTCTAGGAGAGCCATTACACGAAGCCCTCGGCCGAGGCAAGGAGATTTACTGGTAGGTATTCCAGTAGTATCTCAGGGTGTTCTGGGCTACACTCCGACACGACTTGTACCGCTTTTGGGGGTCTGACTTTTACCAACCCCCTAGGCCCGCCATGCGATACTCATAGACGAACGGACCGAACTGTAAGGATATTGTCACTGACAGGCTCAGTAGGGTTGTCAGGCTGAGTTCGCTCACAGACGTCCCTTTTAGTCAGTACCTGGTAGCCCGTTACGTATTGGCTTATACCTCTGACGTGCTAGTGGTTAAATCCACAACCAAGGTGTTGACGAGTCTTTAGAGTCCCCCACATTCTGTTACTCAGCTTTCGGGCGAAAAGTTGTAGAGGCCGTATGGAGATATGGCAAGGTCCGATCAGATACGTGCGGTATTGCACGGATCAGGATCGGACAATTTGTACTTTAGGCCGTATGGTTATATGGCAGGGTTCGATCAGATACGTGCGGTATTGCATGGATCAGGATCGAACAGATATTACTAGCCGGTTTTGGTATAAGCTGGATCCTAGTATAGTACAGTGCAGATTTTGTCTCATTACATTTGTATTTCGGTCGAAATACAGATGCGGGTGTGTATGCACAGTTTTGGGGTTTTCCTGTAATTTATTACGGGACCAGTTTTCTGGAGTTGCCAGTTTGCTTTCCGTTTCGGCCAATTTCCTTTGTATCGTTCATTGGCCGAAGATTGATGGAGGAGGGCTTATTTGCATTGTTGCAAATAAGTTTTTGTGGAGGGGGTCTTTGCTTTTTTGTAGCATCATGATAGTCTTCATGATGGTGCACCATCCATTGACTTGCTTTACTTCATACTTCATGATGGCTTGACTTTGTTAGCATCATGGTTGTTGATGATGGTTGTGTGGAGTGTTGGCATTGCTTTATGATCATGGTTGATTATGATAGCCATTCCTCTCTCTCTCTTGCATGATTGGAGTTTGGCCTCTCTCATTTTTGATGAACTCTCCTCATTCTCTTTTTCCACTTCACTCCATGCTCTTCTCCTCACCCTTTTTGGCCGGCCACTTTGGATTGGGGCTGTCCAAAATTGTGTGGGTGTATTTTTGGTTCATATCATGCTCCAAAATACCCCCTAGCTCCTCCACATTGTTCTTGTATCATCCCTCCACCAAATGGCACCTCCATGAACCCCAAATGACACACAATCCTCTACTACATATTCTACAGCGAACCTTAGGCACGTCGAGTAGCCGGCTTCGTGCCCGAGTTGCCTCGGCATTGAGGTGGGAGCCCGTAAAAGAAGTAGGCGATGTGGTGCACTTCCGGCGACGAGGAGAAGACGGGACATTCCGCAGGAGATCGGGACGATGACGAGAAGACCGGAGGACTTGGATCGTCGGTATATCTCTATTCCCTTTCTTGTAGATAGCTAGGACTAATTAATGGTTCGATCCGGGTATTAGTGCGCGGCGGTTTGCCAGTTCAAGAAAATTTAAGTTTATCACCGCTTCCGCTTTTGGCCGTCGGATTGACGGCCGGGGCGTCGCCGTGCACTTACAGTGGTATCAGAGCCTCGCCATTAACTTAGTCTAGCTTTGTGTAATGTGTTTTTCAGTTCCGATCGATCGAAATGTCCAAAAACCCGTATTTGCCCACGACAGTTTTCTGTTGAAATTTTTTGGTCCCCAAAATTTTTTCAGGTTGTATAAAAGTACTGTACAGAGAGACCGAAGACTACTGTAGAAATACGACGCACTAATCTTTCAAATAGAGCGCGGAACCGCGGCCAATCCCTGCTTGTGGCCGCGGTTCCGCCGCTGAGTAAAGGAATCAGGGTGTTGGATTTCTACAGTGGGCTTCTGGGGATAAATTTGGGTTTCTGGAACATTAAAATTGGGCCCATATTTTCTGTAACTGCTACAGTATTGTTTTGGGGCCCACTTGTTAATATTCGATCGGTCGGATATTTTAAACACATTTTTCACAGTATTTACATTATATCTGCGACCGTGAATGTCACTTGATCGGTAAATCCGGTCTAACTGCTATAGCCCGGTTAGACGGATTTGCGAACGTGACTTTCACGTTGATGTTCTGTTTTTGCTGTGATGTTGCGGATCGGTCGTGGGGGATAGCCTGGATGCAATGCTAGTACAGTTCTGTTGTATTATGTACATTTGATATTGCGGGGCGAGCGTCCGACATGTGGACAGCCGTCACTGCCTGTTTGTATTATTATTTTGGGGCACGACCTGGTTGCGGTCGATGTACCCGTTGTATGTATATTTTACTTTCTGTACTAGGATTGCCCCGCGGAGGGGTGCACGGATAGCCGGATTCTAGAGGGCAACAAGCCCGCATCTCATGGCATTGAGACGGAAGGGGCTTCACTCTAGGATTGGCGGGCTATTCGCCGCACTCGTAGGGGGTACAGGTTGACCCAGGTGGGGTGCCCAAGTTACTGGATTCCGTGAAGTGCTGGGTGGTCCATTCACGATGCTGAAGAGGGCTGCCTCGCTTCAGGTTTTGGCGGGTAACTTGCCGCGCCCGTAGGGGTCTAGGTTTTCATTGCACAGGCTATCCACACGACCAGGGGAACGTCGGGTTTCAGTAGTGGCTCTGTGAAACCCGGGGATCCCAGATATCTATATTGTTTCTGTGATGCTGTTCATTCTCTGTGATGTAGCTTTTTTATTCACGCCTTGAGCGAAATATAATATATTGGTATATATATTAGTAGATGTTGTATATATTTTGCATCCGCGCTAGTCCAGTCCCCGCTCTGTCGTTAGTTAGCTAACCTAACGGGTAATGACGGGACCCAGTGGCGAATGCGGATGGCATATACGTCTATCAGTATATTTTCGTTCTTTTTGGTGTGATCAATTGATGGGACTGCGTTGATTCGGATCAATGCAAGTTAAAAACAAACCTTATCTGATGTTGTTGGAACACTTTTTCAAAAGCTGTTATTGCAAGGACGTTTACTTTTGTTTTGCATCGTGGTATTCAGTTAGAATATCCTGCTCCTCAGTCGACGAGGCAAGGACTGAGATCCCTTCACCGGGAGTGACCCCTTGGACAAAAGTTTGCGTCAGGGCAATGACTTCACTATAGCCGATTACTTTTGCTTTGCACCGTGGTATTCAGTTGGAATATCCTGCACCCCATTCTACGGGGAAAGAGCCGAGATCCCTTCACCGGGAGTGACCTCTTTAGCAACGGTTTTCGTCACTATATTTTCAAAAAGCTATCAGTTCCTTCAACGATATCAAGTTCTTTACGTTAAAGGTTTTCGCCAGAAACCATTCGTAGCCCTCCGTCGTTTCAGACGGGTAGCACGTAGTATTCATGCTATGTTTGTTGGCCTTCGTCAAGGCATAATGTATGGTAGCTGCTTGTTGCCTTTCTGCAGCATAGATAGATGCGTTGGTTTGGGACAGTCGTATAGCCTTGTTGGCCTTCGTCAAGGGCTTGTGCGGGTGGGTTCAAATCAACCTGGAGAATGACGGGTAGAACTTGACATGTGACTTATGATTTGTTGGCCTTCGTCAAGGTCATAAGAGCATGGGGCAGAAATCACATCGGGAGTTTCAAAAGAACTGAAACTTGCCAGATATGCGCATACCTTCTGGAGTGTGATACCGTGAGCGGATTCCGTCACGTTATCATGCGGTGATAGTTGGATCCCGATTCCCACTGATGAGTTAGTTTACTCCTCGGGTGACCCTGACTAATTCTTCTTTCAGGTTTGGAGGAGAATTTGAGGTACAGTGGGAGGATTCCAGATTAGATAAATTGGTAACCATTCTGATCTAGGTTAGAGTGCACGCTGAGTGTTTCTTTTCTCTCTCTCTCTTTGGCAGCGACCATTGACCCGACCCTAAGACTATGACTCAGTGACCAAATTAACTGAACCTTCTTGACACTGGCTTTTGGATTGTCAGAGTTACAGACCTCATTGCCACTCCTACTTTTACCCTTTTCTCCAGGACACCCCGTATTACTACGAACGTCCACTTCCATTGGACAAAACCATCATATGGTTAGATACAAACTCGAAAGAATTTATTCGAGGATGGTTTCCGGTTCTGGAGAAAACGGATAGGATTATTCAGTTGTCTTTTCCTTTTACCCTCTCTCAGGTTACGAGTACTCCATGGTTTTGGGGTAGTACACCTATTATTCAAATTGGATAGTCTTCTTCCAAACCATAGGCAGGTGCCGACCGGTAGGGAATGAAGAAAACCAATTAGCATAACGATGGTGTGCAGAAGGTATTAAGTTAAGACAAAGCAAGGGATTAGTAAGAGGGCAAAGTAAATTGCAACAGATATTCACGACCAAACCAAGTATTCCTTCGCCAATCCTAAAATCACCTTTGTATTTCTCCAGGACACTCCGTATCACTACGAAGATCCACAGTTTATTGGATACTCCATCGTATGGTTATATACGAACTCGAATGGAACTTGTTCCAGTTCGGGGATGGATTCTGGTCCAGGAGAAATAGGAATAAGGTTTATTCGGTTGTCTTTTATCTTCACCCTCTCTCATTGCGAGTGTTCCTGAGATTGGGACAGTACACCCATTATGCTTATTGGATAGTCTTCTTCCAAACCATAGGCTGGTGCCGAACGGTAGGGAAGGAAGAAAACCATTTGGCCTAAAGGGGTGTACAGAAGGTAAAGACTAAAGACATATGAAGGGATTTGGAGAGGTGGCAAAGAATTATACGGTTACAGTTGTGAATCTGGATAATGGAAAGGGCATTACTAGGAATACCAGGATACCCCAGTGAAATATTTCAATGTTTCAGTCTCACTGTGTACTGTTAAAAGGAAACTGATTTCCCGATTAGACACTTGCTCCAGGGTATGTATTTACCAGGTATGATTCTCACATCTGTATGGTTTTACAGATGATGAGTGGGAGTAAGTTATTGGGAATTGGGTGATTATCCTCATTATATCGGGATTCGTTGTAATCGGTGATATTTGAGGAAATCACCTGGCTGTTTGCCGGTTGGCAAATATTTGGTTTTGAATATCCGCAGTTATGCACCAATTTCAAATTGATATATCTGTACGTCTATTTTCATAGAGTGAGACATACCTTTTTGAAATTATGTCTGTGACATTTACCTATATCAGTGGATGGTTAGGTAAGGAGCATTAAACAGCGGTGTAATTCTTCTTAACCATAAGTACAGTTTTCAACCTACGACACACAGTGAAAGAGTTGTTAGACTCAGGGGACTTATACAGAGTATTGTATGTTGTCCAGTGTCCATCAGGACAGAGGGGTTGGTCCTCGTACTATATTCGGTTTACTTATGACTTCTCTAGTATTTTGGACAAGTGTTTCTTGGAAACACAGGGTCCGAATTTTGAGAAGTTATAGGTATTTGAATAGAGTAGAGAACCAGGTGTAGCAAGTATCGGGATTCTTCAAAGAAATCGAAGAAGTAGACACTTGTGTATGGTATTCAGTTGATAGTAATGATTAAGAGATCTTGCTTCTCTTTCGGGTTGCTCATGATTGGAAGCATTCCTAAGTTGAGTAACGCTGATCGGCCTTCTTCCATTTAGTTGACATGCACTGGGGACAGCTGCATGATTTGAATCTGGTTCAATTAAATCAGTGCCTCTGTTTCTATATTGGATATAGAACAGTTCATATCTTAACGATGTTAAGGTACGGGGAGTTGTCCGGCTTATGCTTAAAACCAGACACTGGACAACTCAAGGCACGTTTCTGTAATGGCTGTTTGTGGGTTGACCCAGGCTATGACGCGGGTTGACTTTCTACCATCTGGATGAACAATAGCGATATTGTTCTAGACTCGCCACAGTTTTATTAAAAATGGATTTTTCCAGAAAACAGTAGTGGGAGTATGGTAGAACTGGAAGTGATTCCAGAACCACAAACGATTACTGAAGATTTGATAAGGAACCTAAAGATTCAATCTGGATTGACATTCCATTGGCCACTCCGCAGATAAGGTGGGTAACTTCAGGCACCCGAGAGGCACTACGGTAGCCTCAAGGACGGTGACAGGGAAGTTCTTGTTTACCCACAATTGCCATTGCTGTTGTTCCGGGTTACGAGACCCGGCGGGAGGATGAGTATAGCGTCGTTCTAAACCAGTTTTAGAAGTGTACGTCTATATGACTCTGCCAGAGGGTTGTCGTAGTCAGTGGGAGCAGCGGAAGCATTGGTGGACAGGTTGCTTATGTCTATTTATAGACTAGAGCAGATGTAGCGGAGATAGATCATCTATTTCTGACGTGACAGTCATGGGTTTGACTTCATCAAAATAGGGGATGGATCTGTTGAGAAGGTAGTAGGGTGTGATATCCTGGTATTTGGATGATATACACAGAGTAGGAAAAGAAACTCCTACACTACGATCGGTTATACTTTGGTCGTCACACAGTTGTTTCTCCACAAAGGAAATGGATTTTATATCAGACATACTGGTTACTAGATCTATGGTTTTAGATCTAGATTTGGGTGGTTTCCCAATCAGGGTACTTGACAGCATTCTAAGAGTATTTAGAATGGTTGACTCCTGGCACGGTATTATACCTGCAGGTGATGGAGTCACCCTATCTAAAGGTGTCTTATAGACTAAAGTAGAGAGGGAAGTGCATGATTGGCAGATCACTTGCTCAGGCAATTGAGTCAATCATGAAATGTCAAGTACCACGCCAGATGTTGTTCTTGCACTAGATGCAATAAGTTGACATTAATCCAATCCTGGAGAAACAGTCGGAAGCAGTTCTAGAACATAAGTGGATGTTCTAGGGATATGATAACGACAGCCTCATGCAGGAGACAGTTATCATTCCAGGCTTCCAAGGTGACCTGGACGACAGGGAGGTTGTCAGAGTTATAGTTTTTCCTTCTGACGAGGGGCAGTATTTTGGACAGGTGATCCAAGGCAATACTGAGGGAGGCATGGCGCGGGACACTGATTAAGTTCAGTTGTCGATACAGTCTAAGAAGTTTGGATTTGGTGTTCATTTATGAACTAGGTCCCATCAGACATCCAGACACATTCTAAGACAGGTATTGCTCATTTCGGGAGATGGCTTTCTCCGCGAACTTGAGATATAGAGAGACATAGAAAGAAACATCCAGGCGGATCCACTCACTAAGGCTATTCCTCGAACGCAATAGTTTCGCAAACGAGCTTTGTGAGACTAACTAGTAGAGGAGTTGGGTGTTCGGTATCACACGGGCTGTGAGTATGCGACATCGCAATAATTAGCCTTGAGTGCAAGTGGGAGATTGTTGGAGATAGTGCCCTCAGAGTCAATTATTAGGTCACAGGTACGTGATTGTAATGATTGATGGAGGACCTATCCCGGTAGGACAGTCTTACTCGAGATGATAGTATGCTATCTGGTTTACCTTTGTCATCGTGTACTGCTTTAGGTGACCTGACACGTCGCTATTACACGTTGATAGAGCCCCTAGGATTCTTGCTTGACCACCAGCAGTATGAGGGCGATCATATAAGTGGGAGCTGGGGGTCTACAAGCTTATCCTTAAAAGGTCCCTAGTCGTGGGAGTTTCGAGACCGGGCATCGATACTCCATTAGTAGACTAGTGTATACAGTCGAGACCCCGATGAGGGGCGGTGGCCGGTCTCACAAGCCACTGGTGTCAGTTGGATCACCTAAGATGTATACAGGTGCTCATTGGGTTATGAGTACACCGGACAGGACTCGCCGGGAACATGCTAGTTGGTCATATACCAGATGTCAGATGGCAGTTCCCTGGTGACATGTGTGCAGGTTAGTTCATCAACCTGGGGATCGTCATTTGTCTCGTGTGAGTTCCCACTGTACTTTGATTACTACCCTACCACGGCTCAAAGGAGTCGTGCAAACAGGTTTTAGTTGGGTACAGTCCCGAGCCACATGGAGGCAGTGAGCGTATCTTCAGGGGTTCGTCTCTTCCGGTATTGGGGGTGAGGTCGTGCTGTGTCTAGGAGAGCCATTACACGAAGCCCTCGGCCGAAGCAAGGAGATTTACTGGTAGGTATTCCAGTAGTATCTCAGGGTGTTCTGGGCTACACTCCGACACGACTTGTACCGCTTTTGGGGGTCTGACTTTTACCAACCCCCTAGGCCTGCCATGCGATACTCATAGACGAACGGACCGGACTGTACGGATATTGTCACTGACAGGCTCAGTAGGGTTGTCAGGCTGAGTTCGCTCACAGACGTCCCTTTTAGTCAGTACCTGGTAGCCCGTTACGTATTGGCTTATACCTCTGACGTGCTAGTGGTTAAATCCACAACCAAGGTGTTGACGAGTCTTTAGAGTCCCCCATATTCTGTTACTCAGCTTTCGGGCGAAAAGTTGTAGAGGCCGTATGGAGATATGGCAAGGTCCGATCAGATACGTGCGGTATTGCACGGATCAGGATCGGACAGTTTGTACTTTAGGCCGTATGGTTATATGGCAGGGTTCGATCAGATACGTGCGGTATTGCACGGATCAGGATCGAACAGATATTACTAGCCGGTTTTGGTATAAGCCGGATCCTAGTATAGTACAGTATAGATTTTGTCTCATTGCATTTGTATTTAGGTCGAAATACAGATGCGGGTGTGTATGCACAGTTTTGGGGTTTTCCTGTAATTTATTACGGGACCAGTTTTCTGGAGTTGCCAGTTTGCTTTCCGTTTCGGCCAATTTCCTTTGTATCGTTCATTGGCCGAAGATTGGTGGAGGAGGGCTTATTTGCATTGTTGCAAATCAGTTTTTGTGGAGGGGGTCTTTGCTTTTTTGTAGCATCATGATAGTCTTCATGATGGTGCACCATCCATTGACTTGCTTGACTTCATACTTCATGATGGCTTGACTTTGTTAGCATCATGGTTGTTGATGATGGTTGTGTGGAGTGTTGGCATTGCTTTGTGATCATGGTTGATTATGATAGCCATTCCTCTCTCTCTGTTGCATGATTGGAGTTTGGCCTCTCTCATTTTTGATGAACTCTCCTCATTCTCTTTTTCCACTTCACTCCATGCTCTTCTCCTCACCCTTTTTGGCCGGCCACTTTGGATTGGGGCTGTCCAAAATTATGTGGGTGTATTTTTGGTTCATATCATGCTCCAAAATACCCCCTAGCTCCTCCACATTGTTCTTGTTTCATCCCTCCACCAAATGGCACCTCCATGAACCCCAAATGAGACACAATCCTCTACTACATATTCTACAGCGAACCTTGGGCACGTCGAGTAGCCGGCCTCGTGCCCGAGTTGCCTCGGCATTGAGGTGGGAGCCCGTAAAAGAAGTAGGCGATGTGGTGCACTTCCGGCGACGAGGAGAAGACGGGACATTCCGCAGGAGATCGGGACGATGACGAGAAGACCGGAGGACTTGGATCGTCGGTATATCTCTATTCCCTTTCTTGTAGATAGCTAGGACTAATTAATGGTTCAATCCGGGTATTAGTGCGCGGCGGTTTGCCAGTTTAAGAAAATTTAAGTTTATAACCGCTTCCGCTTTTGGCCGTCGGATTGACGGCCGGGGCGCCGCCGTGCACTTACAGTGGTATCAGAGCCTCGCCATTAACTTAGTCTAGCTTTGTGTAATGTGTTTTTCAGTTCCGATCGATCGAAATGTCCAAAAACCCGTATTTGCCCACGACAGTTTTCTGTTGAAATTTTTTGGTCCCCAAAATTTTTTCAGGTTGTATAAAAGTACTGTACAGAGAGACCTAAGACAACTGTAGAAATACGACGCACTAATCTTTCAAATAGAGCGCGGAACCGCGGCCAATCCCTGCTTGTGGCCGCGGTTCCGCCGCTGAGTAAAGGAATCAGGGTGTTGGATTTCTACAGTTGGCTTCTGGGGATAAATTTGGGTTTCTGGAACATTAAAATTGGGCCCATATTTTCTGTAACTGCTACAGTATTGTTTTTGGGCCCACTTGTTAATATTCGATCGGTCGGATATTTTAAACACATTTTTCACAGTATTTACATTATATCTGCGACCGTGAATGTCACTTGATCGGTAAATCCGGTCTAACTGCTATAGCCCGGTTAGACGGATTTGCGAACGTGACTTTCACGTTGATGTTCTGTTTTTGCTGTGATGTTGCGGATCGGTCGTGGGGGATAGCCTGGATGCAATGCTAGTACAGTTCTGTTGTATTATGTACATTTGATATTGCGGGGCGAGCGTCCGACATGTGGACAGCCGTCACTGCCTGTTTGTATTATTATTTTGGGGCACGACCTGGTTGCGGTCGATGTACCCGTTGTATGTATATTTTACTTTCTGTACTAGGATTGTCCCGCGGAGGGGTGCACGGATAGCCGGATTCTAGAGGGCAACAAGCCCGCATCTCATGGCATTGAGACGGAAGGGGCTTCACTCTAGGATTGGCGGGCTATTCGCCGCACTCGTAAGGGGTACAGGTTGACCCAGGTGGGGTGCCCAAGTTACCGGATTCCGTGAAGTGCTAGGTGGTCCATTCACGGTGCTGAAGGGAGCTGCCTCGCTTCAGGTTTTGGCGGGTAACTTGCCGCGCCCGTAGGGGTCTAGGTTTTCATTGCACAGGCTATCCACACGACCAGGGGAACGTCGGGTTTCAGTAGTGGCTCTGTGAAACCCGGGGATCCCAGATATCTGTATTGTTTCTGTGATGCTGTTCATTCTCTGTGATGTTACTTTTTTATTCACGCCTTGAGCGAAATATAATATATTGGTATATATATTAGTAGATGTTGTATATGTTTTGCATCCGCGCTAGTCCAGTCCCCGCTCTGTCGTTAGTTAGCTAACCTAACGGGTAATGACGGGACCCAGTGGTGAATGCGGATGGCATATACGTACATCAGTATATTTTCGTTCTTTTTGGTGTGATCAATTGATGGGACTGCGTTGATTCGGATCAATGCAAGTTAAAAACAAACCTTATCTGATGTTGTTGGAACACTTTTTCAAAAGCTGTTATTGCAAGGACGTTCACTTTTGTTTTGCATCGTGGTATTCAGTTGGAATATCCTGCTCCTCAGTCGACGAGGCAAGGGCCGAGATCCCTTCACCGGGAGTGACCCCTTGGACAAAAGTTTGCGTCAGGGCAATGACTTCACTATAGCCGATTACTTTTGCTTTGCACCGTGGTATTCAGTTGGAATATCCTGCACCCCATTCTACGGGGAAAGGGCCGAGATCCCTTCACCGGGAGTGACCTCTTTAGCAACGGTTTTCGTCACTATATTTTCAAAAAGCTATCAGTTCCTTCAACGATATCAAGTTCTTTACGTTAAAGGTTTTCGCCAGAAACCATTCGTAGCCCTCCGTCGTTTCAGACGGGTAGCACGTAGTATTCATGCTATGTTTGTTGGCCTTCGTCAAGGCATAGTGTATGGTAGCTGCTTGTTGCCTTTCTGCAGCATAGATAGATGCGTTGGTTTGGGACAGTCGTATAGCCTTGTTGGCCTTCGTCAAGGGCTTGTGCGGGTGGGTTCAAATCAACCTGGAGAATGACGGGTAGAACTTAACATGTGACTTATGATTTGTTGGCCTTCGTCAAGGTCATAAGAGCATGGGGCAGAAATCACATCGGGAGTTTCAAAAGAACTGAAACTTGCCAGATATGCGCATACCTTCTGGAGTGTGATACCGTGAGCGGATTCCGTCACGTTATCATGCGGTGATAGTTGGATCCCGATTCCCACTGATGAGTTAGTTTACTCCTCGGGTGACCCCGACTAATTTTTCTTTCAGGTTTGGAGGAGAATTTGAGGTACAGTGGGAGGATTCCAGATTAGATAAATTGGTAACCATTCTGATCTAGGTTAGAGTGCACGCTGAGTGTTTCTTTTCTCTCTCTCTCTTTGGCAGCGACCATTGACCCGACCCTAAGACTATAACTCAGTGACCAAATTAACCGAACCTTCTTGACACTGGCTTTTGGATTGTCAGAGTTGCAGACCTCATTGCCACTCCTACTTTTACCCTTTTCTCCAGGACACCCCGTATTACTACGAACGTCCACTTCCATTGGACAAAACCATCGTATGGTTAGATACGAACTCGAAAGAATTTATTCGAGGATGGTTTCCGGTTCTGGAGAAAACGGATAGGATTATTCAGTTGTCTTTTCCTTTTACCCTCTCTCAGGTTACGAGTACTCCATGGTTTAGGGGTAGTACACCTATTATTCAAATTGGATAGTCTTCTTCCAAACCATAGGCAGGTGCCGACCGGTAGGGAATGAAGAAAACCAATTAGCATAACGATGGTGTGCAGAAGGTTTTAAGTTAAGACAAAGCAAGGGATTAGTAAGAGGGCAAAGTAAATTGCAACAGATATTCACGACCAAACCAAGTATTCCTTCGCCAATCCTAAAATCACCTTTGTATTTCTCCAGGACACTCCGTATCACTACGAAGATCCACAGTTTATTGGATACTCCATCGTATGGTTATATACGAACTCGAATGGAACTTGTTCCAGTTCGGGGATGGATTCTGGTCCAGGAGAAATAGGAATAAGGTTTATTCGGTTGTCTTTTATCTTCACCCTCTCTCATTGCGAGTGTTCCTGAGATTGGGACAGTACACCCATTATGCTTATTGGATAGTCTTCTTCCAAACCATAGACTGGTACCGAACGGTAGGGAAGGAAGAAAACCATTTGGCCTAAAGGGGTGTACAGAAGGTAAAGACTAAAGACATATGAAGGGATTTGGAGAGGTGGCAAAGAATTATACGGTTACAGTTGTGAATCTGGATAATGGAAAGGGCATTACTAGGAATACCAGGATACCCCATCGAGGAGGGATGATCCTCTTCTTGCCGAGCCTTCGTCTTCTTCAGCCGGCGAGAGTAATCTTTGTCAATTACAGAGTCTTGGACTTTTCGCAAAACTCTGTGGATCTTGGAGGACAACCGTTGAGGAGGCTGTTCTGACTTCACCCTTGTCATGCTTTCACCAGGCAGAGGAGACTACTTCAATATAGCAGTTGGAGAGTTCTAGCGCACCTTCCTGAACAGCTCAAAGCCGTTCCCAGTTGGAACATCAGCATTAATTTCCACCATTGGAGCTGGTGGGGTAGTCCAGAGGGGGAACTGCCCCCAGCTTTCCTTACTCGGTGCCAGTGGCGACGTCGAGCATGTCGTTCATATGGGACCACCTCCGTTGTCAGAGCGACTTCGTCATGCCCTCTGCTCTGATAGGGTGTTGTTAGTGTCAGCCTGTCAAAGACCGATGTCCGCTGAGAGGGAACGGTCAATCTTGCAAAGGCCAATCTTTTGATAGGGGAAGTAGCCTTGGTAATTTCTCCTAAAGTGGGAGTTGGAACAGCCAGTCTTGTAAAGACCGATCCTTTAGCTGGAGAAACCTATTTGACGACTTCGTCTATCGAAACAGGAATGGCTATCCGCTTCAGGATAACCCCTTCAGGTATTGCGGGCCTCTTTGCGGGCCCACTGGAGTTTTGGCCCGGTCTTTTAAAGACTGAGGCAAAAGACTTGGACGACCCTTTGAGAGGGGTCGTGGTAGCTGCAAGCCGATCAAAAACCGACTTCTTTGGAGCCTCTTGTGATGTCATCGGGGTGATGAAACTTGATGGCGGGATCATAGTCCTGAAGAACAATCCAGTGGTGGCCTGAGTCACCTATTCCACTGGCATTGAGTTGATAGATGCCACATTTGGCCCGTACATCACTCCTCCAGTCGAGGTGGAGCGAGAGTTGTTGCAGTTAGTGCAGCTGAAGGCCATTGATATCTTCTTTTCAGCACAGAGCAAGATACCAAATATTAGTATCTCGAACCCAAAGGCAACCATATTAAACCGTGATTCGTTCGCGAACACGACACATGAAGTGTGGAATGGAAAGAGGAAAAGATCCCACCGGGCGTACCGGAATCTGTTTACCGCCGAAAGCTGGTAAAGATGAACGTCTTGCCTGAATTTGAGGGCAGATCTATTTGGTTTATCCGTCCACCATTCCGAAGATGCCAAGTTGATTTATGGCACTGTGTATCGGAGGTCTGGACGGATACGGCTATTTTAGCAGACTTCTTCAGATTCCCCCTCGTTGGCGAAGGGTTTTTTTGTGGGGATGTTTTTCCCTGCAGGCGCAAGCCCCTGCAGTTAATTACATTACCGTATCATGGTAACCAATTTCTCCTGCTCCAGAAGGTCGTGTCGTGTATGTTTATTTTATTTTTGGTTGCTCGTGGATTGTATATGGAGAGTAATTTGTGTTGTCACCCGCAGGGCGTGGATTAGTCTAAATCCGTATTTTCTTAGATTTAGGTTTGGTTTGATTTAAGGATCGTTAATCTCGTTTAGGATTTAGATCAACTTAAATGTTTGTTGAGAATACGTTAGTCTAAATCCGTATTTTCTAAGATCTGCTCAACAGGATTTTTGGGATCATTCAGACCCAACAGAAGAGCATTTGAACTCCATATTGTCTTAGTTTAAGGATGTTGCCATCCATAGCTAGTTTAACGATGTTACGGTCCAAGGAGTTGTTGGTTGTCGGGACCCGCCACCTCTCTGAAAATGCTGAAGAATTACAAAGACATGTATCAGAAGTGTGAGGAGATATACCTTTAAACCAATGTCAGTTGGGAGATCTGTAGTTATGTTTGGGACTAAGACCAATTTGGAACATGATGAGCACATGGGCTCGGTTGATCTGAGTTGGAGATTTGGTCAACTTGGACTCAGCCCTTTTAATCTTTGAATAAAGTGTTAAACACTTATTTGGGCTCGGTCCCTTTTCTATGCAAACAGTGCTGGGAATTGATATGGGTTCTGACGCTCACCCTTTACTTTAACCCCCTTTTTGTTTTTTATAGAGTGTTAAACACACTTTATGGCGCCCATGTGTGGAACATGTGAGGCGCTTGGGGCTAGGCGCTTGGCGCTAGGCGTTGTTTGATGAGTGAAGAGCACTTTATGTTAAACAGCGCCCACGTGATGGGCACGTGAGGTGCTTGGCGCTGAACGCCAACCATTGAGTGCTAAGCACTCTTTATTTGAGCAGCGCTCACGTGAAGGGCACGTGAGATGCTTGGTGCTGAGTGACAACTATTGAGTACTAAGCACTCTTTATCTGAGCAGAGCCCATGTGAGACACTTAGCGTTGTTTCTTTCTTTGTGCATTTTTCTGAAGATGTTCAATTCTCTGTTCTCCCCTGGATCATCGATCCCCAAGAACAAATTCGTCCCTACGAGAATTAAATTCTCATTTATGGGAGACTTGTTGTTAGTGTATATGCCCTAGAGGCCATTATTGTATCATACTAGTTTGTATATTACTTAATGGAAGCTTGGGATATTCACAGTTGTATAAACAATCTTGCTCAAAATGGTAGTATGCTACTTGGTTTGTTTCTACTTCAATGTGTACATGTGTTTATTTTATCACCTATACGCATTAGTGGAGCCCTTAGGATTTTTGCTTGATTACTAGCGTTGTGATGGCAGTCACACTCGTGGGGGCTGGGTAATCTATAAGCACATCCTTATACAGGTCCCTAGTCGCAGGACTATCGAGACAGGGCATCGATACTCCGGAGTAGACTAGCGTATGCGCTTCTCATCCCAGCAGGGGAGACGGTCTGTCCCACAGCCGTCAGTACGTCGTACTTGAGATAGCATGCGGGTGCTTGTTAGGTTACGAGTACACTGGACAAGACTCGTCGGGAACTGAAAAGTAGGTATTATACCTATCATTAGTTATCAGTTCCCAGGTGACATGAGTACAGCTTAGTCCGCTGACTTGACACTGTCACTTCGCCTCGAGTGTGTTCCCACTGTACTTTGATTACTACCCTACCACGGCTCAAAGGAGTCGTGCAAATAGGTAGTAGTTGGGTGCAGTCCCGAAGCACTTGGAGGCAGTGACGGTTAGACAGGATTCGTCTCTCCCGGTATTGGGGGTTGACATCGCCCTGTGTCTAGGAGAGCCATTACACGAGTAGTCCCTGGCCAAGGCAAGCGAGATATACTAGTAGGTTTCCAGTGCTATCTCAGGATGTTCTGGGCTTCACTCCGACATGACTTGTACCGCTATTAGGGGACTGACGTTTACCGCCCCTTAGGCCCGCCATGCGATGTATCAGACGAACAGACCGGACTGTACGGAGAATGTCACATTAAGACTCAGTAGGAGTTCAGATGGGTTTCACCTCGTCAGTCTTCTTGTCGGCATCTACCTGGGGACCGTTACGCACAACTAGTGCCGCTTGCGGTCTGTGGTTAAACCCACTGCCAGCGTAGTGTCGAGTCTTTAGAGTCCCACACAGAAAGCTATTCGCCTTTAGGCAAAAGAGTAGGGGTTCGCATGGTTTTGCGACAGGTCGCATGGTTTTGCGACAAGGTTTGGTCACATCCGTGCACTTGTGCACGTACTATGTCCGGACAGTGGACACTAGCGGGCTTTGGTTTAAGCCAGATCCTAGTGTACGTTTTGGGATTGGTTTTATCTCGTTTGTATTCGTGTTCCTCGGAACGCGGATGCGGGTGTGTATGCACAGATGACAGAGAGACAGAGGCAGAGGATTCTCATTGGTGTTGTTGACTCTTAACTATTGACTTTACTTAACTCTAATGAGAATTAGAAATATGGTTAATGATAATTAAGTATTATTGTGCCATGGTTGGGTTGAAAGGTTGACCTTGTTGACTTGTTGACTAGGTTGACCGGTTGACTAGGTTGGACTTGTTGACCACCATCATTACTATGGCTATCATTTCATGCAAAGACTTTTAGCTTGCTTATTTGTTCACACAATGAATTAATGCATGAAATGATATTGCCTTTTGTGATATGATAACCATCACATAATACTTGATTTATCATGATGGCTCATGATGCTTTTGGATTATGAGAGGTGAGAATGAGATGAGTATGGTTCATTCTTTCATTAGCTTTCTCTCTCTTGCTCTCTCTCACTCTCAAGCTCTCCCTCTTCCTCTTGCTCTCTCTACCTCAAGGCAAACCATTCTCATGTGTTGAGATTCATTGCCTTAGAGATAAAAAGACACCAAAACATTCCTCTACTCATTCTAGTTCACAAGGCCTAGCAAGCCGAGTGATCTAGTTTCTTCAAAGTCCGAAGAACAAGCCAAAGGTAGAAGCTTTCGGGTGGATCCATCTTCGACGCAAGGAGACGACGAGGTGAGGCCGATCCGAACACCGGGAGGAGTCGAAGACGAAGGAGTTCAAGAAAGGTATAGCCCCCTAACCGAGTAGGTAAACTCATGTTAGGTTGTTAGTTAGTAGTTTAACAAAGATCCGTATTTGAGTTCATGTTACCACCCTCTTGAAAATCGTTTTTCACCACTTCCGCAACCCCGTAAATACCGGGGAAGGGTAGCATGGACTTACAGTGGTATCAGAGCCTAGTTAAACACTACCTAACATGTTAGCATAGCACCTAGAAATTCGATCGGAGAAAAAGTCCCGAAATAAACCCAAAAAATATAACTTGCTGTCGATTTTTTAAGTTCTGTAAAAATAATAAATCATACTTTAAAAATTGACTCAGGCTTTTTAAAAGATACTGTAGAAAAACGGTGCAGAGAAGCCATCAAACCACCGCGGAAACGCGGCAATAGCTTGCTCTTGCCGCAGTTCCGCGGCCATCTTGGCTCTTCTCTGGATCGTTTTTGATACAGTATACTCAGTGGGTTATTTTGGGAATTTTGGTATATGTTTTTTCAGCCCAGATTTTCCAGAAAGAAAAATTTATTTTTGGGGCTTTAAAAACCGTATTTAGATCGAGTTTCTAAAGACTTATGCTGACGGGTATTTATCTGTGATGTGATATTTGTATTGAACGTCTGCTAATCGCTATATGTCGATTAGTGGGGGTTATACAAATCTGTGATCTATAATGTTGCTGGAATGTGTATATGAATCCGTTGGATTGTCGCGGGTGAATAGCCGGGGGGTTGTGAGACGAGAGTTTTTCTTTTCTTTCAATTCATGTAAATTTGTAAATTGATGTCATATTATTTGTATGACCGCCCAACCGGGTCGGGATTGTAGCCGTCATTGTATAATTTCTTTTTACTATTTTTGCTCCTAGGATAGACCCATGGAGGGGTGCACAAACTACCGTGTATCTCGAAGTGCCGAGTGGCCTACTCACGGTGTTGAGGGAGGTTGCTCAACTTCGAGTACTTGGCGGGTAGATTGCCGCACCCGTAGAGGTCTTGGGTGGGGTATTGGCTATTCACCGCGACCGTGTAATCTGCTTTTCGTTACAGGCTCGTACGAATTGCGGATTCCTAGTATATCCAATGTATTCATCTGTGATCTGAAATGGCTATCATTCTAATATATATCTATATATGATATTATTTAGGCGTTGCTTATGTTTTACAGCCGTGCTAGCCCAGCTCCCGCTCTGTCGTTAGTTAAGTAACCTAACGGGTAATGACGGGGCCCAGTAGTGAATGCGAATGGCATAAGCGTACGCCATATTTTGGTTTTTTCTGCAATGGTAGGATTAAATGATGGGACGCATTAAAAGAACTAATGCAAGAAAATAAACCAAGTAAAAGTCGTTGGAACACTTTCGAAAAACCACTCGGTTCTTTTCAAAACCAACTTTTAAATGCGGAGCTTGAGCCACTCCTTTTAAAAGCTATCTTGTTCCATCGATTATATCAAGTTCACTACGTTCACGGTTTCGCCAAAACCATTCGTAGCCCTCTGTCGTTTCACATGAATAGTCAATAGTATTCAAGCTATGTTTGTTGGCCAAAGTCAAGGTATAGTGATTGGTAGCTATTGGATATTCATGTGCAGCATAGATAGATGCGTTGATTTAGAACAGTCGTACTGCCTTTTTGGCCAAAGTCAAGGGTAGGTACGAGTGGATTCAAATTAACCTGGAGAACGACGGGTAGAACTTGACATGTGACTTATGATTTGTTGGCCAAAGTCAAGGTCATAAGAGCATGGGGCAAAAATCCACATCGGGAGTTTCATAAGTACTGAAACTTGCTAAATTTGCATACCATTTGGAGTGTGATGATTCTGGTAGGATTCCTTTAGTTTCGTCTTGCAATGATATTTGGATCCCGATCCTACTGTGAGTATATGCTACTCCTCGGGAAATTTCTCACTAAACGATCAATGCTATAAACCTAGTAGGTGTCTAGAAAGTTGTTAGCGGGGCTACGCCCCCAGGGAAAAGAGGTTCTTAAATTAAGGAACTTCGCGAAAGCGTTGGAAAACCTCTCTCGAAGTACCGACACTAGCCTGGCTGAACGGTTAAGCAAGTATTGTGCAGTGAGATTGATCCCGACTAATTCTTCCTTTATGGTTTGAGGAGGGATTCGAGAAACACTGGGAGCCATCCTATTTAGACAAACTAAAAACAACTCTAAACTTGCAAGAGCATCATGCTGAGTGTTTCTTTTCTCTCTCCTAATTGCAACGACCAATCGACATGACTGGACTTAAGTTATTACTAGATAAAAACATACTGACAGGGCCAAACTACAAAGATTGGCTCAGGAATGTCAAGATGGCAATCACTTACGACAAGCAGGGGTATCTTCTTACCACCAAAGCTCCCCCTGTCCCAGGTCCCACTTCCAGCGTTGCGGATAAGGAAATCCGTAAGACTTGGGAGATCGATAGCACGAAGGCCAAGTGCCTCGTGCTTGCCTCTATGGATAATGAACATCAGAGGAGGCACGAGAATATGGACCTGGAATCTATATTTCTTCATACAAAAGAACTGTATGGAGAGCAGACTCGTATCGCAAGATACGAAGTATCGAAGAAGTTATTTTCGGCAAGATTGGCCATCGGATCATCGGTAGCGGAACACGTGCTTAAGATGATTGTCTACATTGAGGAGCTCGCGGACCTTGGGACCACGTTGGAGAATGAGCTCTATACGGACTTGATTCTCCAGTCCCTTCCTTCCACTTACGCCCAGTTTATACTGAACTTCAACTTACAAGAAAAAGAAGTTGAACTTACAGAACTCCTCAACATGCTGAGGAGCGCAGAGGGCACCCTACAGAAAGGTAGGGAAACATCCACTTTGTTTATAGGAGGATCTTCTTCTAGGTCCAAGGCGAAAGCCAAGGGAAAGAAGAAGAAAGCCCCCGCCAAACCAAGGGGCGGTGTTAGTAAAGTGGATACGAAGGGAAAGGCAAAAGCAACAAAAATAGCGGGGAAGCTTGTGGGTAAAGAAGAATGCTTCTATTGTCATAAGAGTGGACACTGGAAGAAAGATTGCAGGGCTTGGAAGGCCAGGACACAGGATCTGAAGTAAGTTGTGGCTTCAGCTTCAGGTGTGTATGTTATTGAAAACTGTCTTTCAATAAACTCTACTTCCTGGGTATTGGATACCGGATCAGGATATCATATCTGTAATTCTTTACAGGCGTTGAGAAACCGTAGGTTTTTTAAGGCAGGTGACATGACCCTCAAAGTTGCGAATGGAGCTAGCATGGATGCTAAGGACGTGGGGGACTATCACCTGGGAATGTCAGATGGACATGTTTTGGTTTTGCGCAATTGCTTTTCTGTACCCAACACAACTTGTAATATCATTTCTGTATCTTTGTTTCTAAAGAAGGTTATAAATTTGCGTTTGTAAGCAATGTTGTAAACATTCACCTTAATCAAGTTCTGATTGGGTCAGGTACATTGAGCAATGGTTTATACGTATTAAACCAACCACAGATTTTCAATGTCCAGAATACACACAAAAGAAAGTCTCAAGAAATCAATTAGACTTTCTTATGGCATTGTAGACTGGGTCATATCAATGAGAGAAGGTTGACCAAGTTACATACAAAAGGATATTTGAACCCGTTCGAATATCAATCGTATGCCACTTGTCAATCTTGTCTCAAGGGAAAGATGACAAAGACTCCGTTCACTGGACACGGAGTAAGAGCGAGCGAGCTCTTGGGACTCGTACACAGCGACGTGTGCGGTCCAATGTCTACACATGCGCGAACCGGTTATTCTTACTTCATTACTTTTACGGATGACTTTTCAAGATACGGTTATGTCTTCTTAATGAAACATAAATCTGAAGCCTTTGAAAAGTTCCAGGAATATAAGAATGAAGTAGAAAAACAAACTAGCAAAAGTATTAAGACACTGAGATCTGATCGGGGTGGAGAATACTTAAGTGCCGAGTTCCTGAATTACTTAAAAGAGAATGGAATTCTCTCTCATCTTACTCCTCCATACACTCCGCAACATAACGGTGTATCGGAGAGACGGAACCGAACCCTATTGGATATGGTACGGTCCATGATGAGTAACGCTGAGTTACCGCGGTCATTCTGGGGGTATGCGCTAGAATCAGCTGCATACCTTTTGAACCGAGTTCCCACTAAGACTGTGCCTACCACACCATATGAGATGTGGTGTGGGAAGAGGCCCCATCTTAATCACATTAAGACATAGGGATGTCCAGCTTTTGTTAAAAAGCAGCATGCGGACAAACTCGAGGCACGCTCAGTACAGTGCAAGTTCGTGGGATATCCAAAGAACTCCAAGGGATATTTCTTCTACTGCGAAGAGGAACAAAAGGTTTTTGTTTCTCGTCATGCCTACTTCTTGGAAACTGAGTTTTTGGAAAACCAGATAAGTGGGAGCACAGTAGAACTGGAAGAAATTCCAGAACCACGAGCTATTACTGAAAGCTTAGTGGAACCAGAGGGTTCAAAAGAACAGGACATTCCTACGCCGCTCCGCAGGAGTAGTAGGCAGTCTCATCCGCCCGAGGGATACTACGGTTTTCTCATAGACGGGGATAGAGAAAATTGCATCATAGATTATGATGAGCCTACTAGCTTCCAGCAGGCCGTTCAGAGCGTTGACTCGGTAAAATGGCTGGATGCAATGCGGACCGAAATGGAGTCCATGAACACCAACAAAGTATGGACGTTGGACATTGCTCCAGACGTGCTAAAACCCGTAGGATGCAAATGGATCTTCAAAAGGAAGATTGGTGTAAATGGACAGGTTGAGACCTATAAAGCTAGACTTGTTGCAAAGGGTTTTCGTCAAAGACCTGGTTTGGACTATGACGAAACCTTTTCTCCAGTGGCTATGCTGAAATCCATTCGGATCTTTCCTGCCATTGCTGCCTTCCACGATTATGAGATTTGGCAGATGGACGTAAAGACCGCTTTTCTAAATGGAAATTTAGAGGAGTGTGTCTATATGGACCAGCCAGAGGGTTTCATTCAGAGTAGGAGCAGCGGAAAGGTGTGCAAGTTGCTTAAGTCCATCTATGGACTAAAGCAGGCATCGCGGAGCTGGAACATCTGTTTTGATGAGACGGTCAAAGAATTTGGCTTTATCAAAAATCCAGATGAACCATGTATCTATAGTAGATTTGTAGCAAGAACGGTCGTATTCCTCATTTTATACGTGGATGACATTCTTCTGATAGGAAATGACATTCCTATGCTACAATCTGTCAAGGGGTTCTTGTCACACAGGTTCTCCATGAAAGACCTCGGTGATGCCTCATACATCCTGAGGACCCGGATCCATCGTGATAGATCCAAGAGGATATTAGGACTTTCACAGTCCAGGTACATCGACACCATACTGAAAAGATTCAGTATGGAAGATTCCAAGCGCGGTAACTTGTCACGGGATCACCCTCTCTAAAGAGATGTCTCCCAAGACTGATTTGGAGAGGGATCGTATGTCTATTATACCCTACGCTTCTGCGGTAGGCTCTATAATGTATGCGATGTTGTGTACCAGACCGGATGTTGCTTATGCACTTAATATAGTAAGCCGGTATCAGTCAAACCCCGGGGAGAAACACTGGATAGCGGTAAAGAACATTCTCAAGTACCTGAGAAGGACTAAGGAGATGTTCTTGGTGTATGGCGGAAAAGACCTCCAGATCGAGGCCTTTGCTGACTCCAGCTTCCAGAGTGACAAGGATGATTCCAAGTCCATGTCGGGTTTTGTCTTTACCCTCAATGGAGGGGCGGTGTGTTGGAAGAGTTCCAAATAGGAAACCGTTGCAGACTCGACTATGGAAGCGGAATACATCGCTGCATCTGATGCCGCAAAAGAAGCCGTCTAGATGAGGAAGTTCTTGAAAGAACTTCAGGTGGTTCCGTCCATTGTTGATCCAATACCTCTGAATTGCGACAACAACGGGGCTATAGCTTTAGCGAAGGAACCCAGGTCCCATCAGAAATCCAGACACATCTTGAGGCGGTATCACCTGATCAGGGAGATCGTGGATTGCCAGGAGATCGAGGTTCGGAGGGTTGCTTCAAAAATAACACTGCAGATCCATTCACCAAGGCCTTACCCCAGACTCAGTTCGAGCGGCTGATCGAGATGATAGGTCTTCGATACACCAGTACATGGCCTTAGTGCAAGTGGGAGATTGTTAGTGTATATGCCCTAGAGGCCATTACTGTATCATACTAGTTTGTATATTACTTAATGGAAGCTTGGGATATTCACAGTTGTATAAACAATCTTGCTCAAAATGGTAGTATGCTACTTGGTTTGTTTCTACGTCAATGTGTACATGTGTTTATTTTATCACCTATACGCATTAGTGGAGCCCTTAGGATCTTTGCTTGATTACCAGCGTTGTGATGGCAGTCACACTCGTGGGGGCTGGGTAATCTATAAGCACATCCTTATACAGGTCCCTAGTCGCAGGACTATCGAGACAGGGCATCGATACTCCGGAGTAGACTAGCGTATGCGCTTCTCATCCCAGCAGGGGAGACGGTCTGTCCCACAACCGTCAGGACGTCGTACTTGAGATAGCATGCGGGTGCTCGTTAGGTTAAGAGTACACTGGACAGGACTCGTCGGGAACTGACAAGTTTGTATTATACCTATCGTTAGTTATCAGTTCCCAGGTGACATGAGTACAGCTTAGTCCGCTGACTTGACACTGTCACTTCGCCTCGAGTGTATTCCCACTGTACTTTGATTACTACCCTACCACGGCTTAAAGGATTCACTCTCTTGTAAGAACTAGAGAGCTTAAGCATGGAGGTTGATGAAGATGATGGACTTTTTTAAGAAGAGAATGAATTATCTTAACAAAGAGAAAAGAAAAATAGCTATATATATTTTTCTTTCTCTTAACCAACCATGGTTAAGTATTTAGATATCATTTTATTTTAAATTAAAAGCATGATAAGAAAATAAACTATGGGTTAAAAGTTAGGTGAGCATGGTTGAGTTAGAAGAGTGTAGAAATTCCAAATTGATTTAACCCATTTTTTATTTTCTTTTGCTTTAATTTAAATTCAATAATTATCCAAATACAACCATGGTGTAATTCTTATACATCCACCATTTCCATTGTATAAACAACCATGATAGAATTTGATGTATGTATGCATGTGTGCTTGCACATCAACATGTGCATGAACAAAAATGAATGTACACATGCATGCATACATACAACATAAACAAGATAGGATTTGTAGTGAGAAAATAATAATGAATCAACACTTGATTCACTAATCCGGTCATATCACATATGACCCGACCATTAGCAAGCCGCCCAATTAATATACGGTATCCCATACACGTATTTTAATCGGGTCCAAGCGCATATCGCATACGCGCACCACAACGTTTCGCCTGGACTAGGTAACTCCTGTGTGGGACTCTAAGACTCGTCAATACGCCGGCAGTGGGTGATGATCATATCAAGCACCCGCAAGCCGCAAGCGGTCAGCCAAACGTAACGGCCACCCGGGTATTGAGCGATAAGAAGAAGACAAGCGAACCTGTTACAACTCCCGTCGAGCCATCCAGCAACACTACCGTACAGTCCGGTCTCTTCGTCAGATATGCTGCATATCGAGCCTAGGGATGGTCACGTCGACCCCAATAACTCAATAAGTCGTGCCGGTTAATGGTCTATAACAGATCGAGAAACTACTGATAACACTTATCAGCAAATCTCAGCAGCCCTGGCCAGGGACTTGCTGTTATAACCAGTCGAGCACAGCACAGCATCAACTCCCAATACCGGGAGAGACGAAACCCCTCCTATCGCTCATTGCCTTCGTGTGTCTCGGGACTGTACCCAACGGCCACCTGTTTGCACGACTCAGTAGAGCCGTGGTAGGGTGGCAATCAAAGTACAGTGGGAGAACACACAAGGCTCTATGACGATCTTGGGTCTACAGACTAACCTGTACCAGTGTCACCTGAGAACTGCTATCCGACGATAGATATAATTCCATATAGGAGTTCTCGGCGAGTCCGTCCAGTGTACCCAGTCACCACTGAGCACCCGTATATGATCTTGATGTCAAACATCGATGAATGTGGGAACATCCGTCGCCCATCACATGGGTCTAGTATCATATACGCTAGTCTACTCTGGTATATCGATGCCCCGTCTCGATACACCTCCGACTAGGGACATTTCAGGATATGCTTATAGACTACAGATGTCCCACTAGTATGATCTCCATCATAATCAGAGTAGTCAAGCCGATATCCTTAGGGCTTTATCAGTATGTATGAATGAATAGAAGCATGATCAAATAAACATGTCAGATAAAGAAGTACCAGATAGCATACTATCATGTCGAGCAAGAATGCAAACTGAATATATATACATGTATAGATACATCCACTATCACATAATGGCCTCTAGGGCATACATATATCCAACAATCTCCCACTTGCACTAAGGCCAGTTATTGGCGTATCTCATACCCAACATCTCAAAAAGTCGCTCATGCTGCGGCTGAGGGAGAGCCTTGGTGAATGGATCCGCGGCGTTGTTCTTTGTGTCTACTCTCTTAATCTCGAGCTCGCGGCGATCTACAATCTCCCGGATCAAATGAAATCGCCTCAGGATGTGTCTGGACCGCTGATGGGATCTGGGCTCCTTGGCTAACGCCATAGCCCCATTATTATCACAATACAAGGGTATTGGATCAATAATGGTTGGAACTACTCCTAGCTCCGAGACGAACTTCTTCATCCAGACGGCTTCCTTGGCGGCATCATTTGCAGCAATGTACTCAGCTTCCATCGTAGAGTATGCAACGGTATCTTGTTTGGAACTCTTCCAACTTACCGCCCCTCCATTGAGGGTAAATACAAACCCTGAGATAGATTTGCTGTCATCCTTGTCGCTCTGGAAGCTCGAATCGGTAAAGGCCTCCATTTGGAGATCTTTATTACCATACACCAAGAACAATTCTTTAGTCCTTCGTAAGTACTTAAGAATGTTCTTCACAGCTGTCCAGTGGTTCTCCCCTGGGTTGGATTGATACCTGCTTACAACACTAAGTGCATAAGCTACATCTGGGCGTGTACATAACATCGCATACATTATAGACCCTACTGCCGAAGCATAAGGTATAATGCTCATGCGAGCTCTCTCTTCATCGGTCTTTGGACAAGAATCCTTGGAGAGAGTGACTCCATGGCAAGCGGGTAAGGCACCCCGCTTGGAGTCTTCCATACTAAACCTCTTTAGGATGGTGTTGATGTACCTGGTTTGGGACAATCCCAATAACTTTTTGGATCTATCCCTATAGATCCTTATGCCCAGGATGTATGTGGCATCACCTAGGTCCTTCATGGAGAACCTCAGTGATAAGAATGATTTGACCGACTGTAGCATAGGAATGTCATTTCCTATCAGAAGAATGTCATCCACGTACAATACGAGGAATGTGACAGCTCTTCCTACAGCCTTCCTATAAACACAAGGTTCATCCGGATTTTTGATGAAATCAAACTCTTTGATAACATCATCGAAACAGATGTTCCAACTCCGAGATGCCTGCTTTAACCCATATATGGATTTAAGCAATCTACATGCTTTCTCGCTGCTCCCACTGTCAATGAAGCCCTCCGGCTGATCCATATAAACACATTCTTCTAAATCTCCATTTAGAAATGCCGTTTTAACGTCCATCTGCCAGATTTCATAGTCGTAGTGAGCAGCAATAGCAAGTAGGATCCGAATAGATTTAAGCATGGCTACGGGCGAAAAAGTTTCGTCATAGTCCAAACCTGGTCTTTGACGAAAACCCTTCGCCACAAGTCTTGCTTTATAGGTCTCTACCTGCCCATCCACACCAATCTTTCTTTTAAAGATCCATTTGCACCCTACAGGTTTTACCCCAGGGGGTACAACGTCCAAAGTCCATACTTTGTTGGTGTACATAGACTCCATTTCGGATCTCATGGCATCCAGCCACTTCACAGAGTCACCACTCGTGATAGCTTGCTGAAAACTGGTAGGATCATCATCTTCCATGATACAGTCTTCTCTGTCACCATCAATGAGGAAACCGTAGTACCTCTCCAGTGGGCGAGAAGTCCTACCAGACCTACGGAGTGGCCGAGGTTCTTCAGTTTCTGTTGCAACAGCCGGTTCAACCAAATCGTCATTTGTAGTTTGTGTCTCCAGAACCTCTTCCAGATCTACTACCTTGCCATCATCTTTATCTGTGAAAAACTCTTTTTCCAAGAATGTGGCATACTGAGAAACAAACACCTTTTGTTCCTCTTTGTGGTAGAACAGATATCCATAAGAATTCTTTGGATATCCCACAAAGTTACACATGACTGACCGTGTCTCGAGTTTGTCCGGATTCTGCTTTTTAACATAGGCCGGGCAACCCCAAATCTTAATTCTTTTAAGAGATGGTCTCTTCCCATTCCATATCTCATATGGCGTGGTAGACACGGCTTTGGTTGGAACCCTGTTTAGCAGAAACGCCGCAGTCTCCAATGCATGCCCCCAAAACGAGACTGGTAACTCAGCGTCACTCATCATGGACCGGACCATATCTAATAGGGTCCTATTCCGTCGTTCTGACACACCGTTGTGCTGTGGTGTGTAAGGCGGAGTGAGCTGAGAGAGAATCCCATTCTCTTTTAGGAAGTTTGCAAATTCTGTACTGAGATACTCACCACCTCGATCTGATCGAAGCATCTTAATACTCAAGCCGGTTTGTTTTTCTACTTCTTGTTTATATTCAACGAACTTCTCGAAAGCGTCGGACTTGTGTTTTAATAAAAATACATGACCGAATCTTGAGAAATCATCGGTGAATGTAATGAAGTATGAAAAACCGCCTCTAGCTTGTGTAGACATTGGCCCACATACATCACTATGTATGAGGCCCAGGAGCTGAGTAGCTCTTTCTCCGTGTCCAGTAAACGGAGTTTTGGTCATTTTACCCTTGATACAAGACTGGCAAGTCGCATAAGATTTATATTCAAAAGAGTTTAAATATCCATCTTTATGTAACTTGTTTAGTCTTGTTTCGTTAATATGACCAAGTCTACAGTGCCAAAGAAAAGCTTCATTTAATTCTGAAATTTTTCTTTTATTAGTGTGTTGTATACTGAAAACTGTGTGTTGATTTAGGACATATATTCCGTTATTAAGTGTACCATACCCAACCAACATTTGATTCAGGTGAATGTTCATAACATTGTTCTGCAACACAAAATTATATCCTTCATTGTCCAACAAAGATACGGATATTATATTACATAGCATATCAGGTACAAAATAACATGGATTCAAAATCAAAATACATCCAGACGGCAACCCCAAGTGATACTCTCCCACTGCGACTGTATGTACATTGGAACCATTTCCAACGCGGAGAGTATGGTCACCTGTCTTCAAAACCTTGCTATTTCTCAGCCCCTGCATAGAATTGCAAATGTGAGAACCTGAACCGGTATCCAATACCCAGGAAGCAGAGTTTATAGAAAAACAGTTTTCAGTCACAAACGCACCTGAAGCAGAAGCATCACCATGCTTCTTCTTAAGACTTAGGTACTCCGTGCAGTTGCGCTTCCAATGTCCTGTCTTGTGGCAATGAAAACACTCGCCTTTCCCTGGGTCTCCAGCCGTGGACTTTCCCTTTCCCTTCACCTTTTTGACTCCGCCCTTAGGATTAGTGGGTTTCTTCTTTTTCTTTCCCTTGGCCTTAGCTTTCGGGCGAGAAGAAGAAGACTGTCCAATCGTCATAACGGGAGTCTTTGCTGACTTCATAGTGCTCTCTGCACTCCTTAACATATTAAGGAGTTCAGGGAGGTCCTTCTCCATGCCGTGCATGTTGAAGTTCACTATGAACTGAGCAAAGGTGGAGGGGAGGGACTGCAGAATAATATCTATATATTGTTCATTGTCCATAGTCCATCCGAGGTCCTCAAGCTCTTCTATAAGAGCTATCATCTTCAAAACATGGTCTGCTACTGGTGTGCCAGGGGCCATCCGCATGTGAAACAGTTTCTTTGATGCCTCGTATCGTAATACGCGGGACTGCTCCCCATACAACTCCTTTGTATGGAGCAGTATCCCGTGGATGTCCATGTCCTCGTGCTGCTTTTGATGTGTGTTATCCATCGATGCAAGCGCGAGGCATGTGGCCGTGGCACAGTCAGCGTCCCATGTCTTGCGGACTTCTATGTCCGCAACTGAGGATTTTGGGCCTGGGATGGGCGGGGCTGAAGCCGTGAGGACATATGATACTTTATCATAAGTCAAGGCGATCTTCAGATTCCTTAGCCAGTCTTTATAGTTGGTCCCGTTCAGTTTGTTTTTATCTAGTAGAAGCTTAAGTCCAGTCATTGGTATCTGCCATTAAGAGAGAGAAAAGAATACACTCAGCGAAAGCTCTTGCATAGATTAGATTGGTTTTATTATCTTGTCTAATCGATGTTTCCCACTGCTTTTTATCAAGTTTTTCTTTCAAACCTTAAAAAGAAAAACTAGCCAGGATTAATTACAGTCTACAACTTCGCTAACCGTTCAGCCAGGCCAGTGTCGGTACTTTGAGGGAGGTTCCCCGTGCTTTCGCACGGACCTAATTAGAGTAAACCTCGTTTTCCCAGAGGCGGAGCCCCGTTAACACCTTTCTAGACACCTAATGAGTTAGCTAATTGTAAACTGCAAAACTCTCCTAGGAGCAACTATTGCCCACAGTGGGATCGGGATCCAACCATCCTATGGAAGGTATGCAATCTCATTGCAAATTTCAACACTTGAAATTCCCGATGTGGTTTTTACCCCTAGTACTTATGACCTTAACTATGGTCAACAAATCATAAGTACCAGTCAAGTTCTACCCGTCATTTCTTGATCAATTAGACCCACCCATATGACCCTTAACTATGGTCAACAAAGTCGTATGAATGTCCTAATTAATCTGCATCATATGCAGTGTAGGAAGACATCACTTAGCTACCGTACACTACGCCTTAACTAAAGTCAACAAACGTAGCACGAATACTAAGTACTCTACTTCCTAAAATGATGGAGGGTTGCGAATGATTTTTAAGAAAATCTTTAACGCTTTGAACTTGATATCGTTGTAGAATCAAACAGTTTTTCAAAAGGAGTGGCTTAAGCTCCGCAGTTTTGAAATAAAGCTTTTTCATAAATAGCCGAGTAGTTTTTAAATCCGATTCTACAACATCTTTTTAGGTTTATTTTCTTTACATTAATCACATTAATGTAATCCCATCATTTAAGTCCTAAAGCCAATCACAGAAAAGAAACGAAAATATCACGTACGCTTATGCCATCCGCATTCGCCGCAATGATCCGTTATGCACCGTTAGGTTACTTAACTAACGGCATACCGGGACGGGACTAGCGCGGGTGTAAAACATAAGCAACGTCTACTATATATCATATATATAATAAGTCATTCGTCTCAGATTTCACAGAACACAGGCAGCAGAAATATAGATATAACGTGGGATATACTAGGACGTCCGTATTTAGTATTTAGCCAGAATAGAAAATACGGATTCCACAGTCGCGATGAATAGCCAAGCCCACACCCTGGACCCCTACGAGAGCGGCAAGTGACCCTACCAATCCTGGAGTTTAGGAGACCCGGTCTCGACTCCTCGAGATGGCCTCCCACTGAACCCCAGAACCCGGTCACTTGTGCTCCCCTCCTTGGGTCCATCCTAATGCGGAAAAGTAAATAATATACAACACTGGTGACACAACCGCAACCTGGAAGTGCCCCAAATAAAAGAATATTACATTACATTTGAATTTACATGAATGAAAATATAAAACTCTCATCTCACAAAACCCCCCGGCTATTCGATCGCGACAATCCTACACATCATATCTCAGCAACACATAATATCATCAACGTAAGCAAGTATGCGTACCCCGATTGTCGTTGATGTATAGCAACGAAACCGGCGATATCTAACATACTACACTTACGGTCACAGAAAAGAAAGTGTAAAACTACAATATTTGGAATCCAGATTCTCTTTAGACATCATAAACGCGAAATATCACATATTCCGTATTTCATATCTAAACCATATGAATTCCACATATTGTATCACATTCCAGATAAACAGACAGTATTAAAGTTTTCGAACGAACTATCAAGCACCCAAGATTCACTAAAGCTCAACACTTGAGCAAGGTTCAAAAATCCGGAGTGTGACACAGTAGCGGCGGTCCAGCCGTAGAAGGGTCAAGCCAACGCCTCACATGTGGCACGCCGTACTGCCCCAAACCCTAAGGTTCAAAGGGCAGTTCGAGACGGTCACATAATCGAGTTAAGGTTTGTTGTCTTCTAGAGGGACCACCGCAAAAAGACTTGCACGCATCTCCAAACTATTTAAACCCCGTGAACATTGAGTAAATGATATTCGTTCAAACACTTCAATACTTTCTAGTTTAACCGGAAAAGAAAGCGAAATGAAAATTCCGATCGAAACAACTAGTTCAAAACCATCTTCAGAATTTTCAACAGTAGATTCAGATTAAATACTCTCAAAAATTACTGTAGCAGGTAAAGAAAGTTACTGTGCAAAAAAATACCAGAGAACCCTCAAATAGCCGCGGAAGCGCGGCCTAAGCCTTGCTTATGCCGCCCTTCCGCGGTCAATATTACTGTTCATGTGTACGGATTTTCCAGATCCTCTAATTTTTACCTGCTATATTTTTTGAGAATTTTTAATTCTGAAAAAGATCATTTTTAAAAAAAATTCCAGAGAGCATCCCATAAATCCGTATTTTTGTTTCGATCGGACTTTTTACTTCGCAAAAAGGTCGCCTAATGTTCTAGGTCGGCTCTGATACCAATGTTAGGTTAGATTAGCACCCTATGAAGAGATTACAAGCATCACATGACCTAAAGTTTTCGTTTTTATGGTGCTAAACTAACAAGCAAAGGAATCGTCCTAGAAAATTAGGGTTTGCTAAACATTAAACTAGAAAAGCTTAGGGTTAGAAGGCTACAACCTTTGTAGCTCCCGTTATTGTTTTGCTCCTTTGACTTTGGGGTGTTGGAAGAAGGTCCACTCTTCCTCCTCTTGCGTCCACGACGATCCACCCGGAGCTATCCCGTCCAAGCTTGCAACTTTGAAAAACAAAGAGAACACACTAATCAAGTGAGCTAGACTTGATTAGAATGAGGTTGTGGTTATGGATCTCACTTCAAAAACCTATTTTTATGAAGGATTCACTCTCTTGTAAGAACTAGAGAGCTTAAGCATGGAGGTTGATGAAGATGATGGACTTTTTTAAGAAGAGAATGAATTATCTTAACAAAGAGAAAAGAAAAATAGCTATATATATATTTTCTTTCTCTTAACCAACCATGGTTAAGTATTTAGATATCATTTTATTTTAAATTAAAAGCATGATAAGAAAATAAACTATGGGTTAAAAGTTAGGTGAGCATGGTTGAGTTAGAAGAGTGTAGAAATTCCAAATTGATTTAACCCATTTTTTATTTTCTTTTGCTTTAATTTAAATTCAATAATTATCCAAATACAACCATGGTGTAATTCTTATACATCCACCATTTCCATTGTATAAACAACCATGATAGAATTTGATGTATGTATGCATGTGTGCTTGCACATCAACATGTGCATGAACAAAAATGAATGTACACATGCATGCATACATACAACATAAACAAGATAGGATTTGTAGTGAGAAAATAATAATGAATCAACACTTGATTCACTAATCCGGTCATATCACATATGACCCGACCATTAGCAAGCCGCCCAATTAATATACGGTATCCCATACACGTATTTTAATCGGGTCCAAGCGCATATCGCATACGCGCACCACAACGTTTCGCCTGGACTAGGTAACTCCTGTGTGGGACTCTAAGACTCGTCAATACGCCGGCAGTGGGTGATGATCATATCAAGCACCCGCAAGCCGCAAGCGGTCAGCCAAACGTAACGGCCACCCGGGTATTGAGCGATAAGAAGAAGACAAGCGAACCTGTTACAACTCCCGTCGAGCCATCCAGCAACACTACCGTACAGTCCGGTCTCTTCGTCAGATATGCTGCATATCGAGCCTAGGGATGGTCACGTCGACCCCAATAACTCAATAAGTCGTGCCGGTTAATGGTCTATAACAGATCGAGAAACTACTGATAACACTTATCAGCAAATCTCAGCAGCCCTGGCCAGGGACTTGCTGTTATAACCAGTCGAGCACAGCACAGCATCAACTCCCAATACCGGGAGAGACGAAACCCCTCCTATCGCTCATTGCCTTCGTGTGTCTCGGGACTGTACCCAACGGCCACCTGTTTGCACGACTCAGTAGAGCCGTGGTAGGGTGGCAATCAAAGTACAGTGGGAGAACACACAAGGCTCTATGACGATCTTGGGTCTACAGACTAACCTGTACCAGTGTCACCTGAGAACTGCTATCCGACGATAGATATAATTCCATATAGGAGTTCTCGGCGAGTCCGTCCAGTGTACCCAGTCACCACTGAGCACCCGTATATGATCTTGATGTCAAACATCGATGAATGTGGGAACATCCATCGCCCATCACATGGGTCTAGTATCATATACGCTAGTCTACTCTGGTATATCGATGCCCCGTCTCGATACACCTCCGACTAGGGACATTTCAGGATATGCTTATAGACTACAGATGTCCCACTAGTATGATCTCCATCATAATCAGAGTAGTCAAGCCGATATCCTTAGGGCTTTATCAGTATGTATGAATGAATAGAAGCATGATCAAATAAACATGTCAGATAAAGAAGTACCAGATAGCATACTATCATGTCGAGCAAGAATGCAAACTGAATATATATACATGTATAGATACATCCACTATCACATAATGGCCTCTAGGGCATACATATATCCAACAAAACACAGGCGCGTTAGCGCAGTTGCGCTGCGCTCTGCGCCACGCGCCACGTGTCAAACGCAGGCGCGCTAGCACAGATGCGCTCTGTGCCGCATGCCACGTGTCAAACACAGGCGCGCTAGCGCAGTTGCGCTGCGCTGTGCGCCACGTGTCAAACGCAGGTGCGCTAGCGCCAATTGCACCAGCGCTGGAATTTAAAAAATTCCCCATCGTTAGATCAAAAGATATAATAATAATAATAAATTATTAATTAACCAAAATTAAAATTCTATTCTGGAAAGATCTTTCCAATTTTATTAAAATAAGAAGATTATCTTCTGTAAAACAGAAGCCTTAGGATCAAAGATCCAACGGTGGGAAATATTCTCAAATCAATCAGAGAAAGATCTCTTCAACTAACTTAACAAATCAATTGGCCCTATATAAAGGCCCCATGAGTTCAAGTCTCACCAAAAAAAAAACTCTCTACAAACTTTGAGAAGAACTCAAAGAGAAAGAAATGCAAGCCTTTGAAGAAAAAAGATTATTTTCTTCATCTTTAAAGGTAAAGAATTACATTCTTAAAGAACAGAGATGAAATCATCCCATTAAAAAAGAAGAATCATCTCCTAAAAAGATCAGAGATCTAAGAACAAGATCAAGATCATCAATAGAAAAGAAAAGGGATCAAAAGATCTAATCATAAAAAAAATAAAAGAAGTAATTTACTTCATTAACAGATCTTTTGATCTATAAAAGCAGAGCCTTTTGATGAGAACAAGAACTTTGGTTCTAGGATTTTGAGGCTAGGCCTCCTTTGAAGAACAAAAAAACTTGTTCTTTGATCTTAAATTGATCAAAATGCACTCTACGCTATTGGAAAGTGCCTTGCACTCTTGAATTGCGCGTTTGGGCTTATTGAACCGGCGCACAGCGCCAAAACACGCCACGTGTCAACCACAGAACCGTTTGCGCTTTGCGCTTCTAAAAATAGCGCACTGCGCTCTTGGACTGGCGCACTGCGCCAGAGCGCGCCATGTGTCACTCGCTGGCGCACCTATAAATTGGCGCAGTGCACTTAAAAAGTGCAGTGCGCTAACAAACTTGCGCTTAGTGCTGAGCGTAACACGTGCCACCTTTGCATGCGCTAGGGCAATGAACTCTTTGATTGGTGCAAAGCGCCTGACAAGCCACGTGGCGCACTATCTAACCACTATTTTGCCCCTGATAAATGCTATGCATTTAATTACATCCAATGTCAGAGCCCAATGCTATGCATAATTAAAATGGCAGAGCCCAAACAAAGGCCTAACAGGCAAAACATGAATAAAATATTAAACATTTTTAACTGGACTTAGCCCAATTCTGGCCATAAGTTCTCAATATAAATTGAACTGAGCTCAACAGCTCTTCCAATAAATTTACACTCGGTTTGAGGGTATATCTCTTTACTTCTCTAACATCCGTCATCGTAATCCTTCAACGTCGTCAGAGAGGTCACGGGTCCCGATAACCACACATTGCTACGGACTATGGGGTCCTTAAACTCATAGACTATGACGTCCTTAACCTCGACCGTGATGTCTTAAAACTAATACCGGACTGTGGGGTCTTTAAACTCATGGACTATGACGTGCTTAAGCTCGACCGTGATGTCTCAAAACTAACACTGGACTGTGAAGTCCTTAAACTCACGGACTATGATATCCTTAACCTCGACCACGATGTCTTAAAACTAACAATGGACCGTAACGTCTTTAAACTAATTATCGACCGCAATGTCACTAAACTAAACAATAGAGCCCAATTGCTCTCTTTTCGGATCTAAATGATCCGTTAAGTTGATCTTAGTCTAGAATTAGACTAACGTGTCCTTAACGAATGTTTAAGTTGATCTTAGCCTTAAATAAGGCTAACGTATCCTTAAACACCCCCCAACCCAAATCTAAGAAAAATATGGATTTGGACTAATCCACGTCCTATGGGCGATAGTATAAATTAGTGTCCGTATATAATCCACGGGAAACCGAACACAAAACAAACACCCACGACACGAAGTGACCATATGGAGAAGGAGAAAGTTGTTACCGTGATGCGGTAGCGTAATTAACTGTAGGGTCTTACGCCTGCAGGGAAAAGCGTCCCCACAATCAAAAACCCCTCAAACGAAAGGGAATCTGATGAAGTCTGCTACATCGGCCGCATCCGTTTAAACCTTCGATAAATGATGCCATAAATTAACTCGACATCTTCGGAGGGGTGTCCGGATAACACCAATTATCATCTCGCCCCAGATTCAGGCAAGACGTCCAGTCTTCACGGCTTCCGGCGGTGAACAGATTCTGGCACGCCCGGTGGGACCTTTTTCTCTTTCTACTCCACACTTCGTGTGTCGTGTTCACGAACCAATCGCGGTTTGCCAATGTTGCCCTTGGGTTTCGAGGTACTAAGATTTGGTATTTTGCTTGGTGCAGAAAGCAAAGAATCAATGGTGTTCACCTGCTCAAGGTGCTCCAACTGCATTTGCAACTCACACCCTGCCTCAACTGGGGGCATAGCCTACGGGCCCAAGCTGCTTCCCTGTTCATGATGCCCGTGGAACAGGTCACTCAAGCCACCACAGGTCTGTTTTTCGGGACCATGCTCCCGCCAATGAGCTTCACCGCTCCCGTGCCCGTACCAGAAGCTCCCAAGAAGTCTGTCTTCGATCGACTTACTGCTACTGCGGCCCCTCTCAACGGGTCGTCCAGCACCAGCGCCTCGATCTTCTCTAGGTTGGGCTAAAATTCCTGTGGGCCCACAATGAAGCTTGCAATCCCAAAGAAAGTTATTCCGAAGAGAGTAACCAACCTTGCTCCCAAAGTCGTCAAGGCAGCTTCTCCTGTCAAGGGGTCGGTCTTTACAAGACAGACCGTCCCAACTCCCACTCCCGCTCCTGCTACTGAAAGAACATCAGTCTTTAACAAGCTAACACCGGCAACGACCCCTCACCTGAACAGGGGGCAAGACAAAGCCATCCCCGTCACCGAGCCAACTCCATCAGCTCGACATGCTCGACCACTGGCACCGGGTAAGGAAGTCAGGAGGCAACTCCCCTTCTGGGTTAACTCCACCAGCCCTGACGGCGGAAATTAATGCTGATGTTCTAACTGGGAACAGTTTTGAGCTGCTAAATAAGGTGTGTAGGAATTCTCCTACCGCCGTACTGAAAAAATCTCCTCCTCCGGTGGAGAATGTTGCGGAAGCCAAGCCAGAACAGTCCCCTCAGTGGCTGTCCTCTAAAATCTACAAGGTCTGGCGCCAAGTCCAAGACTCGGTGATTGATCAAAATTTCTCCCGCCATCAGAAGAAGCTGAAGGTCCGGCAGGAAGAAAACCGTCATGTTAAGCCATAAAGGATGACAACTACTTGGGTGCCCACGGCAGCGGCCCTTTCAACGTCAACCACTCAGAAAAGAAGAAGGCTAGAGAAAGCCCCTGTAAACGTGGTAGACCATAAAAACGTCGAGCCTAAACGCCCTAAGTCTGGGGGCATAACGGTCCATACCGTTTATATGGCATCCGGGAAGGAGAATAGCCGCGCTCCTACGAGCCACCGACCACTCACCCGACCCATCACAAGAGCCCAGGAACAGTAGCAGCAAAAGCTCCAGGAGATGCTGACTGCGATGGCCGCACTCACCGGGCCAAAAGAAAGCCCGTAGGCGTCATCGGAACAACGTCGCGAAGACAAGACCGATGCTGAATTCCTTCGTAGAATGCTCAAAAAGAAGGACAAGGAGGCTGGGGAACAAGCAGCCGATATAAAGCAAATGGCTCTTCTCTTCCAAGACATGGTGGGTATGATGGTCCAGCAGGACCCTCCAGCCGAAGATCCTCTAATTATCCTCGTGGACGACAGAGGAGAAACGACAAATCCACCTCCGGCTCTTTCAACAGACAAAGAGGAAACAATCTCTAAAGCTGCCCTGGATGACTATATTGCTCAGCAAATACGAGTTCACCCGGCAAATGAAGCGGCTGGCCAAGTCGTGAAGACTGGGCGACCGTATCCGAGCTAGTATGATCAGATAAAGTACCCGCCGGGCTACACAATCCCGAAATTCCATGTCTACAAAGGGACAGGAAATCCCTATCAACATCTCTCCCAGTTTAGGGCTCTTTGTGGCAACACTGGCGGTGATGATAAGCTCTTGCTTCGCCAAATCGTCAGCAGCTTATCGAAGACGGCGTTTAAGTGGTACTCCGAACTACCAAACGACTATGTCAAAACTTTCGCAAAAATGGAGTTATTTTTCACCCAGCGATTCGCAAGCGCAAGTGAACGCACCCTGATAACAGCGTTAATCAATGCCAGGGTGAAGCCAGGCGAAACTTGTGTTCAATATGCAATCAAATGGCGAAATCTGTGGTCGAAGTGCGAACTGCGCATCGAAGAAGCACGAGTGGTGGGCATGTTCGTAGGCACCCTAGATCCTCATGCAACTATTTCACAGTTCATGATGTTCTTTAAACTAACCACGTTCCAGGCTTTAATCGATAAGCTAGCCCAGATGGATTGAATAGGTCACAGACCGTCTCCCCCGAAGCCGGAACCGCAGAGCGACAAGGGTAAAGGGAAGGCGACCTTCGTTGCAAACACCCAACAGCAGCCCAGTGCCCCAAAGCTAGCAGATCAACTGGAAGAGAGACGACGCTATTACAATGAGAAAATGAAGCGTCCTTACTCATTCCTACGGGACAAAACGAAGAGGCTGTTCGAGCTGGCTATGCGCAACAGGCTTATCAATTTGCCGAATCCAAGGTGACCACCGCAACCCAGTGAAGTGAATAATCCCAATTATTGCCCTTACCACCAAACGGTAAGCCATCCGATCGAGGATTGCTTCGTCTTTAAGGGATGGATCGAAGATCAGTACTTAGAAGGCAAGTTTGCGCTGTTTGAGAAGTGGAATGTAAACCCACCACAACTGCACACTCCTAAGAAGATGGGCATAACGGGAGCAACGTGTTTTTTTGTTGAAGAAGCTCCATGGGAGTTCGTGCTTTCAGCCAAAACCAAAAGGATGCTGAATGATCTTCAGACATGTCCGGCGATCAGGTGGAAGAACCCGTTAAAACCCCGGATCATCGAAGGGATGCTGAAACCACGCCCAACTCCAAAAATTGGTGGTGATGGCCCAAGCACTCACACCCAGCCGTCAAAATCTTCAAAGAAGAAGAAGAAGAGACCCAAAAAGCCCGTGACGCCTGGCGACAAGCTCACGGACCTGCAGAAGCAGAACAACGCACTGGAAGAGTATAATCAGAAGGCGCGAACCCCAATCACGCTCCAAGAGTTCCTCAGCCACGTCCTTCAGGAGGAAGATGATGGAGAAGGCTCCTCGGATGGATCTGAGGAGTACGTGGCAAGCTGCCATGTGATCTCTCACTCGTTGATAGATGATAAAGAAACTCCTTGCACTGAAAAGCTGGGGGGAAATCTTAAGCCGGAACTTCTGGAGCCGTCAGACAAAATAATTGATGCATTCCTGAACACGGCTCTTTTGAAAAGTAAAGCTGATCGGGAGTGCGAGACGGCCATAATTGAAAGAGCCAAACGCCGGTGACTAGACGAAAGAGTCGAGACACTCCCGCCGAATCAAGGAACATCCGTCGCAGATAAAATCAAGTTCAAGACGAGGAAAAGGTTTTCTAAAGCCATATCAATGGAAATGAAGCTACCACCCTCTGAAGGAAACACTCCCAGTGAAGCAGAGATGTATCCTACTACTGCTCATATCATCGAAAGATTTCGCACCCCACCGAGGAGTGCAATGCTTTTAAATGATGGTGACAGGGATATGTTGCTCACGGGCAATATTTTAAGCGGATGAAACGCAAAACCCAGCGGGAGCAAAGAAGTGGGACTGAGGAGCATAAAAGAGATACTGGTAACTGTCGCATGGTCAACACCGGGGGATCGCAAATTCTCACTTTCGAAAGCAACTCTGACGAAGAAATGGCTCTTGGCCCCCTCTTTAAAGAATCCGCATTGGGGATGGAGGAAGAACCGAAGGCCTGTGAAAACATCCAGCTGCGCAATCGCATGCTTCCGGAAAAGAATCTCAGATCCATGAGTAAAAAAGATAAGGGAAAAGAAAATGTCTCCGAGGATATCACCCTGGACGACCAAGTCATGAAAGAACTGACCGCCAAGGATCCGCCAAAGAAGAGTAAGATGGACTATAACGTTTTGGAGCACTTGAGGAAGTTACCCTCGCAGCTCAGCATTCTCGATGCCCTTCTACTATCCAAAGAAGCGAGAGATTCATTGATAAAGGCGCTCTAAGAACCAGAGCAATTCAAAGCTTTTCTCGCTGAAGAAAAGATGAAGGACGAGCTGGAGGAAGTACACACGGCCGATATCACCTTCGGCGACGAAGACCTCCTCTTTGGGACGTGCGAGCACAACCGTCCCTTCTATGTTTCAGGATACTGCCACGATATAAAGATTGGCAAAATCCTGGTCGGCAATAGGTCTCCGTTAATCTCCTTAACGTGCCGGTGTTAAAAGAAATCTGCATGAGCATCTAGCATCTCGCTCGTGATAAAATTACCATCTCCGGTTTCGACTCCCAGTCATCACGAACTCTCGGGTCTATGATACTGACGTTACAATTCGGACTACTTGTCATGAATATTAAATTTCATGTCACTAACGCCAAGACATGCTATAAAGCTTTGCTCGGCCGGCCTTGGTTACAAGAGTACAACATCATCCCTTCTACACAACATCAGTGTATGAAATACTTTAAAGATGGTCTCGAGTATACCGTAACGGGAGAGCTGAACCCATTCTCCGTGAACAAAGTCCGTAAGTACGAAGATGCAAAATATTTTTTGCTAGATTTCAAGGACACGGAGAGATGTCGCGAACCGGAGAACAAAGCTATCACCACCATTCCTGTCTTCGTGAGTGATACTGAGGAAAAGGAAGAGATGGTTTATTCAGGTCCGCACCAGTACAACAAGCCAGGACCGTCTGCTCCCATGTTGATCTTTGGCAGTGACTCGGAAGATGAGGTCCACGCAATATTCTCCTCTCGGCCTTCAATACAAACACTTATTGATGAAGAGCAAAGTTTGCAAGTTGCCATAGTTCCGCCCAAATATCATAAAGAACTAGACGCGCTTGATACCTACAGTGTGGAAGAGCTGCAGACGTTCTACGTCCCTCCCAAGCGAGAAGGCGAAAAGGCAATCCTATTCTACCGATCCACGGAAACAAGAGTGGGGAAAGAAGTTTGCCACGGTGCGGATCCTACACTTGACAGGCTTCAGCCTATCCGTCTGCCTAGATATTATACAGAAGGCTTGAAAAGGCTGTTGAAGCGCCAAGGGATACCCTTCAAACAGACCGCTCGAAAAGCTAAGTTCTATGATAGGGTTTGGAACGTTCCCGGAACTCAGCGCATGTTTCCCAATGGGAGAATGGAAACGATAGGGCTTGGATACGTTCGGTCCAAGAAACGGGAGCTACTCCACGACTGCTATATCGTACATGACTTTGATGAAGAAGGAGATGCTGAATGGGAAAATGCTAACCCTGAACCAGAAAGAGCCCCCGACGAAAAAATGCCCAGTCTGTTGTTCGAAGAGCAAATAGACAAGCTTATAAGGGAAGCTGGTCAAAAAGTTCGAGACGACCATAACCGTGAAATGGCCATCTACGAGAAAGCCAGGACACAGCGCCTTCTCCAACAGGCTGCGAAAAATGAAAATGCCCCTCCCTGTCAACCTGTTGTAAGAAAGGCCCGACGCAGAGGCGGAAACAAGTCAAAAAGCGTAAAAGGCATTCAGCAACGACAAAGTGGGACCAAGAAGTCACGTGAACGAGAATCGAGCAGTCCGGATTTGTCCCTTATGAAGAAGATGAGTTGAGCATACTCTTTTCCTCAAGACAAGACAAAGAGGATATTTGAGCTTGCCATAAGACATCAAATGATTATCCTCCCGGAGTCCAAGCACCCTGAGAAGCAGGCGAAGTCTCTCACCAGAACTATTGCTCTTATCATAGGGCAATAGGACATCCCCTCGAAGACTGCTTCACCTTCAAGAACTGGGTCGATGATCAGTATCAGCTCGGCAAGTTCTCTCTATCCGACAGTTGGAGGATAACTCCGCCGCAGAAGCATGAACCCAAATCCGCGAGAGTAGAATCAGATCAACATCGGTCTTGGAAGCGTTCTCGTACTTGTCATATAATAACGATATCAAGAGAAGCACCCAAGAATATGGATGACCTCCCCTGGTGCTTCGAAAACAATGATGACGAGGTGATCTCAGAGTTTCCACCGGTGCCAAAAGAGCTGGAAGATAGAATACACACTACTGCTGATAACCTCAAGAAAATTGATTTGGGGATGGCAAATGACCCGCGACCGACATTCGTCGGTAAGCTGCTATCTGAAGAAAAGGTAGTTGCGCTAAAAGACGTGCTTATGCATCATAAAGATTGCTTCGCATGGAACTATTCCGAGAAGCCAGGACTAGATCCAGAGATCGTTGTCCATAAACTGGCAATATCCCCAGACGTCAAGCCAATCAAACAAGCACCGAGAAGAATGCGGCTCGAGCTTAAGATGAGTATCAACGCCGAGGTCAAGAAGCTAATCGACTCCGACTTCATCCAAGAGGTTCAGTATCCTGACTGGATCGCCAACATCGTCCCGGTAATGAAGAAAAATAGGACGGTACGCATCTACATAGACTTTCGGGATCTCAATAAAGCCTGCCCGAAGGACGATTTCCTAGTACCGGCCACTGAGCTGATGATAGATAACACATCCACTCATGATGTTTTCTCCTCCATGGACGGATCGTCAGGATACAATTAAATAAAGATGCATCCCGAGGACCAAAAGCACACCGCTTTCTGGACCCCTTTGGGTATATTTTGCTACAAGGTGATGCCCTTCGGTCTAAAGAACGTTGGTGCTACCTATCAGAGGGCCATGACGAAAATCTTCGATGACCTTATACCTGAAATCTCGAATGCTATATCGATGACCTCATGGTGAAAAGTAAATCATATGAGGAACATCTCGAACATCTGAAGATCGTATTTCAACGCCTTCGGCAATATAACTTGAAGATGAACCCTCTCAAATGCGCGTTCGGGGTGTCCTCGGGTAAATTCCTAGGATTCATTGTCTGACACCGAGGCATCGAGATATATCTGTCAAAGATCAAAGCGATTATGGAAATGCCTCCGCCAAGGACTCTTAAACAATTGCGGTCTCTCCAAGGGAAGCTCGCGTATATCCAGCGATTTATAGCCAATTTCTCAGGCAAGTGCCGTCCGTACAGTCACTTGATGAAGAAAGGGACCCCATTCGTCTGGGATCACAAATGCCAAGGCGCACTGGACAAAATCAAGCAGTATCTGCAGAACTCGCCAGTGCTGGCTGCTCCGATCAAGAGAAAGCCTCTCATTCTTTGTACAACCGCCCTCGAAGGTTCCTTAGGCGCATTATGGGCACAAGAGAATCACCAAGGGAAGGAGAGAGCTCTCTATTACTTAAGTCGAGTTCTCCTGGGGGCAGAAAGCAATTATTCTCCAATCGAAAAGCACTGCCTGGCATTGATCTTCGCAATAACGAAGCCCAGGCACTATGCGTTGGCGCATGAAGTCCGTCTAATATCGAAGGTGGATCCTCTCAAATATTTGATGTCAAAAGCCATATTGACAGGACGGCTCGCTAAATAGGCACTGCTCTTGATGGAGTTCTCAATAACTTATCAACCTCTTAAGGCGGTGAAAGGCCAGGCCATCGCCGACTTCCTCGCTGAACATCCGATACTGGCCGATTCTCCCTTGAATTGCGAACTGCTAGACGAATATGTGTTTGACACGATCGACAGAAGTGGTACCCGGAGGGAACTTTATTTTGATGGAGCGTCTTCCATGAAAAAGCGCAAACAAAACACGCCCATAATCAAATCAGGGGTAGGCCTTATCTTCGTGACCCCACAAGGAGGGATAATGCGCTTCGCCTTCTCCTTAACAGAGCCGAGGACGAACAATGAAGCCGAATACGAAGCTCTAATAGCGGGCCTCGAGATCGCCATCGACATGGGAATTGAAAACCTTCTCATATATGGAGACTCCCAACTGGTCGTTAGTCAAGTAAATGGTGACTATCAGACGTGCAAGCCAGAGCTGGTGAAGTATGGAGAGAGAGTACAGCAATTGCTGACTCAAATTCCTTCCTACACCTTGGAATGCATACCGCGTGCGGAAAATAGCAAAGCAGATATACTAGCCAAGCTTGCTAAAGAACTGGCTGATGAGAACCTCGATGACATAAGAATCGTGGTACAAAGCTGCCGGGTCCTCATACCGGCAGAAATGTCTCCGGAATCATCCGAGAAAAAAGAAGCGACCAAGCAGACGGCCCTGCAAATAAAAGACCAAGAAACGGTTGAGGATTGGAGAGAAGTCTTTATAGACTACTTCAAATCCCATCTAACGCCTGAAGATGTGTCCTCAAGACATCAGCTTATGAAATGAGCTCTGTCTTTCGCTTTCGTCAATGATACTCTGTATAAGAGATTATTCGATTCTCTATGGCTGAGATGCTTGGGACCTGAAGAGGCAAAAAGCGTCGTCCAAGAAGTTCATGACGGACTCTGCAACTCACACCAAGCAGGCCCGAAGATGAAGTTGAAGATCAAACGGATGGGTTATTATTGGCCCACGATGATCCAGGATTGCCTTGAATATGCAAAGCAATGCCACTCGTGCCAGATTCATAGGGACTTTATCCATCAACATCTAAATCCACTACATTCAACGATTGCTAGCTGGCCATTCGAAATGTGGGGAACTGACATAATCGGCCCCATCGAGCCAACATCATTCAGAGGATATCAATTCATTTTGGCGACAACTGATTACTTTTCAAAATGGGCAAAAGCAGTACCGCTGAGGGAAGTGAAGATGGAGAATATCTTCCATTTCTTCAAGACATACATCATTTATCGGTTTGGAACTCCGAGACGGATCATATCCGATAATGGGCCAGCCTACAGAATCCACAAAATCAGCCGCTTCGCACAACAGCACAACATAGATTGGAGATACTCCTCAGTTTTTAATCCCCGAGCTAACGGTCTAGCTGAGACATTCAACAAGACCTTGACGAAGATCGTGAAAAAGACGGTGTCCCGAAATAAGAAGGACTGGCATGAAAGACTGCAAGAAGCTCTCTGGGCGTATCGAACTACGTTCAAGACAGCCATGAACACAACGTCGTACGCATTGATATTCGGTACGGAAGCGGTACTCTCCCTCGAAATAGAGTTACCCTCTCGACTAGTAGCAGTCCATTATGAGCTAACGGACGAAGAGAATGCTCACCTTCGGCTTGAGGAGCTCGATGCCCTTGATGAAACCCGGCTCATAGCGCAACAAAATCTGGAGGCTTATAAAGCAAAGATGATGTGCTCTTACGAAAGATTGACTAGGCCGAGGACATTCCGCCAAGGCGAACTCATGCTAGTGGTCAAAAGACCTATGATCCCCAATCGTCCCAAGCGGGAAAAATTCGAGCCAAACTATGAAGGCCCATACATCATAGACAAGGTCTACCAGGGTGGAGCCTATCTACTCATAGGCATGCATGGTGAAAGACCTTTCAGGCCAATAAACGGTCGCATCCTAAAGAAGTACTATGCTTGATGAGTCACGGCCTAGGTCAATGATAAATGATAACGATTATGTCCGCTCGCTATCTTCCTAAGCCCAAACTCTATAGGTAGTAACCGGCTTACTTTACAACGGACCGAAACGTCCTTAAACTAACAGTGGACCGAAACATCCTTAAACTAACAACGGACCACTATGTCCCAAAACTAGCCGTTGACCGAGATGTCGAGAAACTACAATAGATTGCAGCATCCCAAAGCTGATACAAAAAAAAGAATTAAAAAACAATATGTCCACAAGCAAAATGGGCACGGATGAGAACCCAAAAGCGCTCCGTGAGTAAAAACAGCAGGGCCACCGGCGAGTATTATGAAAACCCGAAAGGGCGCAACCTCGTTAGAAAAAACAGAGAGAGAAAAACAAAAAAGGTAAAACGGTATGTCCATAAGAAAAATGGGCACGGATGAAAACCCGAAATGGCTCCGTGAGTAAAAACAGCAGGGCTACCGGTGAGTGTTTGTGAAAACCCGAAAGGGCACAACCTCGTTAAAAGACACTTACAGGGTCCTCTCGACCTTGTGAGGAGAAATCATCCGCGTGAGATCCTTACGACTCTCAAGGGAGCAACACACTTAGGGATCCCCACGATTCCTAAGAAGAAATTACACTTGCGAGATCCTCACGACTCGTAAGGAGAACTCTCTTATGGGACCCTCACGGCTCATAAAATTTGAAAGTCTTAAGTTACAGAGACCCGAACCTGTTCTTAAGCAACCCCCACAACCTCCGATACTGCCCTACAAGTGGCTCAATACTGACCCTTGTATACAATCCATAGGCGCGAATAAACATTTCCCTAACAAAGTCCCATCTGTGATTAAGGATATGTCTATATGGTGAACAACCCTTGTAAGTCCTCTCGACATAAAAGGAGAAAACCCTTTTGTAATATTCTTACGACTTACAGAAGGACATGCATTTAGGAATCCTCACGATTCCTAAGGAGAAAACACATCTACGAGATCCTCACGACTTGTAGGGAGAAATACCTTTGTGAGATCCTTACGGCTCATGAAGTTAAAAGCCTTAGCCAACAGAATCCTAACCCTGTTCGCTAAGCCACCTTTGTTCGATATCGATAGAGGCAAATGATGATTCGTTCCTGACAATATTCCAGTTGTAGTGCTGCTGATGCCGAAATCGGTGTCTAATCCCAAGCTTGCGGCAAAAAGCTAACGAGCCACACAAGTATACGAAATAGCCGAAATGATGGGGCAACTTGCAACAAAATTAGCAAGTAAAAATGTATGCATGAAAAATAGCCGAAATGATTGGGCAACTCACAATAAAAAGCAGAGAGTAAAAATAAAACAAATAGCCGAAAGGATTGGGCACCGCGAAAAATAGCCGAAATGATTGGGTAATCGCGACCTTCGCGGTATAAAAAGCTGAAATGATAGAGTATCGCGGAAAGAAATAAAATGAAAATGAAAATGAAATTTATGCCCTATAGGTGATATCACAGCAGTCCCTGTATACAATTCAGGGGCGCAAACAAAGAAGGAATCACACTCCTCCTCCCCAGGTTTCATCAGAGGAAGAAGCCAAATCTCGATGGGTCATAGACAGCCTAGATATCATCTCAACATTCGTCTCAGCAGACGCAACATCAAGCAAAGCGGAACAGCGGCAACCCCCAGTTCCATGACTCGGCGGTATACGGATGACCAAGAGTCAAATCCCAACTCCGTGAAAGGCGGATATAATCAACAAAATTCCTGGTCACGTGGAACACGGATAACTTCACTTCTGACCCCGTGGAAAACGTCCAGAGCGGATCCTGGTCCTCGCAGAGTATGGCAGTGAACCCGTGTGAAGCATCCAGAGCGGAGCTTAGTCCTCGCCGAACACGGCAGTGAACCCATGGGAAGCATCTAGAGCAAAATTCCTAGTCATATGGAACGCGGATAACGTCACTTCTGTCCCCATGGAAAACGTCCAGAGCGGATCCTGGTCCTCACAGAGCACAGCAGTGAACCCGTGTAAAGCATCCAGAGTGGAGCCTAGTCCTCGCCGAACACGGCAGTGAACCCGTGGGAAGCATCTAGAGCAAAATTCTGGGCTACGTAGAACGCGGATAACGTCGCTTCTGACCCCATGGAAAACGTCCAGAGCGGATCCTGGTCCTCGCAGAGCACGGCAGTGAACCCGTGTGAAGCATCCAGAGTGGAGCCTAGTCCTTGCCGAACATGGCAGTGAACCCGTAGGAAGCATCTAGAGCAAAATTTCTGGTTACGTGGAACGCGGATAATGTCACTTCTGACCCCGTGGAAAACGTCCAGAGTGGATCCTGGTCCTCACAGAGCACGGCAGTGAACCCGTGTGAAGCATCTAGAGTAGAGTCTAGTCCTCGCCAAACATAGCAGTGAACCCGAGTGAAGCATCCAGAGCGAAGCCTAGTCCTCGCCAAACACGGCAGTGAACCCGTGGGAAGAATCTAGAGCAAAATTCATGGCTATGTGGAATGCGGATTATGTCACTTCTGAACCCGTGAAAAATGTCCACAGCGGATCCCGGTACTCGCAGAGTACGGCAGTGAACCTGTATGAAGAATCAGAGCGGAGCCTAGTCCGCGCCGAACACGACAGTGAACCTGTGGGAAGCATCTAGAGCAAAATTCCAAGTCACGTGGAACGTGGATAACGTCACTTCTGACCCCGTGGAAAACGTCCAGAGCGAATCCTGGTCCTCGCGGAGCACGGCAGTGAACCCATGTGAAGCATCCAGAGTAGAGCCTGATCCTCGCCAAACACGGCAGTGAACCCGTGGGAAGCATCCAGAGCAAACATTGAACTGTGAGGTCCTTAAGCTCACGGACTATGATGTCCTTAACCTCGACCGTGATATCTTAAAACTAACAATCAACCATAATGATTTTAAACTGATTTTACCTTGGTTCAAGGGCACATCCCTTCACCCGTTTGATATTTGTCATTGTAATTCCTCAACGTCTTCAAAGAGGTGACGGGTCCCAAGAACCACACATTTCGTAGACGGTGAGGTCCTTAAACTCATGGACTAAGATGTCTTTAACCTCGACCGTGATGTCTTAAAACTAACATTGGACTGTAGAGTCCTTAAATCCACGGACTATGATGTCCTTAACCTCGACCATGATGTCTTAAAACTAATATTGGACTGTGAGGTCCTTAAACTCATGGACTATTATGTCCTTAAGCTCGACCGTGGTGTCTTAAAACTAACATTAGACTGTGAGGTCCTTAAACTCATGGACTATGATGTCCTTAACCTTGACCGTAATGTCTTAAAACTAATAACGGGCTATGGGGTCCTTAAACTCATGGACTATGATGTCCTTAATCTCGACCGTAATGTCTTAAAACTAACAACGGACTGTGGAGTCCTTAAATACACGGACTATGATGTCCTTAACCTCGACCGCGATGTCTTTAAACTACGGTATCCTGGAAAACGTCCAGAGTGGAGCCTGGTCCTCGCCAAACACGGCAGTGAACCCATGGGAAGCATCCACAGCAACCCTTGACTCCGTGAAATGCGGATAAGGGCAACTCCACTCATCACTTACGAGTCCTCATGACTCATAAGGAAGAAAATTCTCTTGTGAGATCTTTACGACTTTCAAGAGAAGACACACTCAAGAATCCTCACGATTCCTAAGGAGAAATTGCACCTACGGGATCCTCTCAACCGGTAGGGAGAAAATTCTTTATGAGACCCTCATGGCTCATAAAGTTGAAAAGTCTTAGGTGACAGATCCTAACTCTGTTTTCTAAGCCATCGCCACTCTACAAAGAGCCTAAGACTGACAGCTATATGCTATCTACAGACCACGCTTGCTAAACTCACATGGCAAACAACACAGCAAGTAAGAAGAAAGCAGAGAAATGACACAAAACATTACAAAGAACGTGTATCTTTTATTCATGAATTCGATTGAGTACAAAATACATCGTATTAAAGGATAATAGAACAAGTACATTTTATTCAAAATTACAAATGATACAAAATTTTCATTAAGAGGAAAGCGCTTTTAATAATCCGGTTAGTCGCCCGCGCACTTCCCTCAGCCCCTCATCCTGACCAGCTACTTCGGCCAACTCTGCTTCGACCTGGGCTCGCTGTTACAAGTAGGATGAGAGTTATTCCTCGACGACTCGCTGAGCTGCTTCACAATCTTGTGCATCATGCTCAACGACATCGAGCTTCTGCTTCAATGATAACCCATCAGAGATACATTGTAGAAGGCCCTCGAAGATAACTTTCACCTGGGCAGCGTTCACGTCGGCCTCAGCACGCAGTCGAGCAGACTCGCTTGAAGTTTCTTTGCATTCACTTCGCTTTAAAACCACTTCTTATTCGGGATGGTGGAAGTAAGAAGCGCTCTGCTAGATTCATGCCGCCCGTTGAGTGCTCGTGACCAGAATCTCATGTGTCGGACGCTTAAGCTCAAGCTCATGCAAGCAAGCCTCAACCTCACGGCAGCGATTAACATAAGACTCAACGACATCCTCACCATGAAAGTTCATGAGCGTCGCCAGCATAGGGTTAATCTCTGCGGCAAAACCCACGGCAGATGTGGAAGTCCCTGCGTTGAACTCCTCAATATACTCACTTAAATGCGTAGGCTGGTCACGGCACTTTTGGATGATGGATGCCTTAAAAAGGACCCGGCCAGCATTATAATACGAGACTCGAACGGGGTTGGAGTCGATATGATTGCTGCAAAATAGATCAAAATCAGGTGTCGGCTCAAGAAATAAAGAAAACAAGTAAAAAAGTAGAGTCTACTATACCGGCTGCAGCAGGGGGCGGAGCTGGGAGTACTGGTGGCGCAACGACAGCCTTGTCCCCTCCTTCGATTCGTAAGGTTACAAGCAATATAAAGAAGAGATTAGCCATAATGTGACTACACATTAAAGAAGAGGACATCGTTTAGAGAAAACACTTACCAACACCAGCAGGCGGACTCGTCTCGGACAAGAAGGAGAAGTGTGGGTGCAGCACCTGGTACAGGTGGTCAAAAAGGACTCCAGCAAAGTCACAATAGTACAACATCAGTACATAAATTATGCAGCCTAAAGATAAGACTGATGAGTCACAAATCCATACTTTCCAGCATCTGCGACGGTGCGAGGGAAGGAAGAGAAGTGGTTCACTGTCAGAGTGGTAACTGACGGCGCTCCCTCGAGCAACACGGCATCGGCACTAGCCACACCTATATTAGAAGCAAGATAAACTTTATTAGGAAAGATTGCAGAATAAAGAAAGAAAGGCGGTGACCCAAGATTTACCTGAAGAGTCGTCGACCAGAGCCCTAACGAGGGCATCACTTGATGCAACGGTGGCGTCTCCTTCCTCCATTAGGATGGTCTCACCTCCCGTTACCTCATCGCCTGACTCTACAGAAGCCGTCATTACGCTCGCGAGGCCAGGAGACGATAAGGAACCGTAAGCAAGGAAAGCGATGATCGGAGCGGTGCCCGACCCTTGAGAAAGAGCGGCCATCTCGTGCTCAGCAATCATGCCTATCTCACCCGCTACCACCTCGGGCTAAGCGGTCGCAGCCGTCTCGTCCATCTCTGCCATAGACTCGTCCATAGCAGCCATTTCATCTACTCCTGCCTCAGGCCCGGCCATAGCAGCCGTCTCACCTGCCGCCACCTCGGGCTCGTCATTGGTAGCCATCTCGGGCATAGCAGTCGTGACTGTCTCGTCAGCCACTAGCTCAGGCCCGGCAACTATGGCTACATTGCCTACCGTCGCCTCGGGTTCAGCAGCTACCTCCTCCACAGTCCCCTCAGTCTCGACGGTTGCCGCCACTCCTCCAGTAAGACTCGGCCCTGCAGGATAAGATATATAAGAACTGATAGTTTAAAACTTTGACAACAAAGCCTCAAAAACACATTACCTGAGACGAATTTACCGTTGGCCTCCCAAGCTGCACGTGTCGCCCGTCTATGAGCAGTAGACAAGGGGACCGGAAGCTCTTCTGAAGGAGTAGCAGCGGGAGTAACGACGCTTAAGCCTGCTCCCGCAGCCAAAGCAGTGCTACGCTCCCTTGCTGCGCACCTCAGGCGCTTCCTTTCCTCCCGGGCCGTCATGACAGACCTTTTGGAAGCCTCCTTCAGCAAGGCGTCATCGTCCGCATTCAGGGTTGCCTCCAGAGCCGTCAAGGCTTCCATCATCAGTTTTTTAAGTAAGGCTTCTTGCGGCAATCCCGAAGAGCCCGGGACTTCGGTAGCTGGCCCGGGGAGAATTCCCGCATCGGCTTGCGAGGTAGGTCTTATGGTCCCTGCAATGAGACAAGGAAAAGATTAGATTGGCCATAAAAAGAGAATGAAGACTCAATGAGCCGAGACGTACCAATACCCAATAGAGCGTGATTCCTCTCTTCCTCCTCGAAAGTTCTGAGGGAGGCCGCCAGAACCTCCTCAGTAGTGAAGCCTGTTACAAAAAGAAGAATCTCAGTCAAGATATGACAATAAAATATAACGCAATGACAAAAGTATGACTAATATTTACTTGATTGCGTGAGGGCGGCTATTTTCACTTGGTGGCTCGCAAGTTGCGTAGAAGCAGCAATAGCGAGGTCAAGATCAGTGTCTTCTGGCGCTACGAAGAAACCCTCATTGGTTTCATACTCACTTAGGCCTTTGGTAAGAGGGGCCGAAGGCTCTAAACCGAGTACGGCATCAAGGGAAAGGACCGACTTCTTCTTCTTTCTCTGTACATGAGCGCCAGTCGCACCCAAAATCAGCTTACGCTTCGTGGGCACCTTGGGACGGCGGGTCCCGATATCCGAGCCCATGCCAGATTAGGGCGAAACCACGTTCACCGTCTCCACGAGAGCACGGGATACTGAGGGCACGTCCACAGGATCACGGGGCAATCCACGCATAGGGCTTAGCACACGTGGAGGCTCATCTCCAGCATCTCCTCTTAGTGGAGGAGGGACAGGGGTCCTTCGCTTTAGGGGGACGTTGCGATCGCTGGCAGGGGGCGCACCCTTGCGATCAAGCAACAGCCGCTTCTCTTCCCTGATAATAGCGCCCATCGCATGCTGTTACCAGGCCCAGTACACATTGAGGGCCTTTGGAATGCAAGTCGGCTCGCTAATGAAGAAGTAGGAGCCCGTATTTAGCCACATAAAGTGATGTAAAGCACTTCGTATCCCCTCTCTGGTGGCCTCAGGCTCTTCCAAAAACGCCTCCAGTGGGACCCCCTGGTTATAACTTAATTGTTGGGCAAAATGATGCGGGTTGTACCTCATAAAAAGCGCCGCCTCGTTCTGCCTAAACACGAGGAAGTCCGGCCTAATGGAATATAGATGTAGAATCTCCCGGGCTTTCAATACGGAGGCCCCGTCCTTGAAATTGTCGCACACCACCAACACCGCCTTGGAGGTCTCCGGGCCAATTGTCAGGACCCTGTCCGTGAAAGAAATACCCGCTCCGACCGTGTGCGGACAAAGAAACAACCCCCTAGCCACCCGCAGAGGCGGTTTCACGATAGAAGCGCCGATCAGCCGCATAACTCTCAGGAATCTGTAATTCTCGTAAAACGAGGGTCTTTTATGAGTACCAAATACCCCGAGCACGTGCATTTCCATCCACGAAGTAAAGTAGTGCATCGAGAAATTACCGGGTTGCACCCCTGGTTTAGTTGCATCCACCGCCATGCTAAGACCATGGTACAGATGGGCCAACCCGGCAGTTCCGATAGCCAATTGTATGCCAGCCACCATCCAATGTGCTGGGTATAAGACGGACGGCCTCATATAGCGAGGGTGGATAGGGAGCGCGAACCAGCACAGCCATAGCCGCAGAAACGCGAGAAAGAAAGTCTCATCGTCGATGCCCGAAGTAGCGATTTCCGACAAAGGGATGATTGCGGCATCGGGGAGATAAAAGCCATTTTGATCGGCTTCCAGTGCTGGTCGACGATCTAAACCGAGGCCGAAGGGGTCGTCGAGCTTGGCAAATTTTTCGCCCCGTTGCGATAGAATCTCTGGTCGAAGAAAACGGGCGATGAAGTCTGCGAAACTAACTCACCGGCCTCCCGATTCCAAGAAAGACTTTCATACATATTCAGCACCTTTACCAGACTCGGAAACCGGTGCTGAATAGCGTTCTCCGGCGTTAAGTCCATCACCAACGGCTTGGTGGGAAAAACGTACTCGTCGGAGGAAGTAGCTCCTTATAGTGCTCCCCCTCACCGGCAGACCGGAAATCTCAGCAAATTCTTCAAGAGGGATGGAAACTTCCCTGTCCATTAGAAGAAAGGTATGGGTGGGGATGTTCCATTGCTCCACGAATGCCTTAATCCACCATGTCGGAAGAGCATAATACTCAAACAGCGAGGCATAAACTGCAGGGTATAGACCGATCTTCAGCAGATGCACCTTCTTCGCTGACAAAATGTACCTGGCCCACTGCAGATACCCTACCGAGTGTCGAGGGGTCAACCCGATGTTGTAGGGTTGTCCCTAAGGGCGTGACTCACCCTGGTATATGCGCCGCCCCAAAATATCTAAGGCTGCCGGCAGCTGCATGGGTATGGCAGCAATCGAAGGTAGAAGAAGACCCTCCGAATTCCAATTTACGACCTCCACGGCATAGTTCACCGGGGGTATATCTGCATGAGATTGAAGAGATCGGATCCGATGGCGTCACGCAAGAGAAGCTTCGGCGACCTTTAATTATTTGGTCGTACCACCTACCCAACAAGTGAAGGCGTTTATACTCCGGGTCATAATCCTTAATAAGAGCAAAAACCTCCCGGTCCACCGGTGCCTCGGGGAATCCTCCCTCTGAGCGAAAAAATAGGAACGAAAGATCAGAAGACATGTCGCCTGCGGAAAAGAAAAAAATTCAATTATCAGTACTATAATTTAATCTTAAAATTCTGAGCAACACTTTAAAATTTGTACTACACTGCAATGCAGTGGAAAGGGGACCAAAGGTGGACCCACAAAATCCAGATGACAATGCATCAATTAATAAGACAGCCTCATCATTGGATGAGACTGTCAATTAATGAGGAAATCCTCAAATAATGTTCTCACTAAATGAGAAATTCCTAGAGACAAGGAGAAAATCTCCCTTTCAGAGTAAAGCTCTGTAACAGAGTGACACTTGTCAAACTCTGATCACGAGGGAATAAAATTCCTTAAAGAGCCTAGCTCTGTAATGATGATGGAAAAATCCACCAAAGTTAACGAAAATTAATTCTTAAGAATTAAAATTCTGGGATCTTAAAGATCCATGAAAAAACTCTTAAGAGTTCTTCATCAAAAGATCAAAAGATCTATACATTGTCAAAAGAGCAGAGCTCTGACCCATGGGCTAAGAAACCCTAAGGAAAGATCTATTTAGATCTATGGGTTCTTGATAGCAAGGCTCTGTTTATAAAACCCTAAAGGGGTTTTCTTTAGATCAAAAGATCTATAAGAGCAAGGCTCTGTTAATAGGTAAAATCCTTAAGTTATTAAAATTAATTTAATTTAATTTAATTTTTACCTAAAATTTTCTAGAGTTTTAACTCTTGAAATTCTTGGAAATGAGAGCAAAGCTCTGAGATAAAAATTCTTGAAGATGATAATCATCTGAGGACGAACGGTTCTATTTATAGGCGCTGAAGTGCCCCCTCAACTTCTGAGTTGATCCAATGGCTCAGATGTTGCCACCGCTGCACTCACGTGTGCGCCACGTGAGCGCAACGGTGGGGGGCATTTGTTCCCCCAATCAAAACAAAGCTCTGTTTGAATTTCAAATTTCAAAAATTGAAGCAACGCTTCAGATCCCTTGCGCTGAGCGCTGAGCGCCACATGTCAAAAGCAGACAAGCCAGCGCTGCGCCCTAAGCAGTGCACCCCCAATCAGAGCAAAACTCTGTTTCAAAATTCAAATTTTAAAAAAATTGAAGCAACGCTTCAGATCCCTTGCACTCTGCGCTGCGCGCCACGTGTCAAACGCAGGCGCGCTAGCGCAGTTGCGTTGCGCTTTGCGCTGTGCGCCATTGTCAAACGCAGGTGAGCTCGCGCCAATTGCGCCAGCGCTGGAATTTAAAGAATTCCTCACCATTAGATCAAAAGATCTAATAATAATAATAAATTATTAATTAATCAGAATTAAAGTTTTGTTCTGGAAAGATCTTTCCAATCTTATTAAAATAAGAAGATTATCTTCTGTAAAACAGAAGCCTTAGGATCAAAGATCCAACGGTGGGAAATATTCCCAAATCAATCAGAGAAAGATCTCTTCAACTAACTTAACAAATCAATTGGCCCTATATAAAGGCCCCAAGACTTCAAGTCTCACAAAAATAAACTCTCTGCAAACTTTGAGAAGAACTCAAAGAGAAAGAAAGGCAAGACTTTGAAGAAAAAAGATCATTTTCTTCATCTTTAAAGGTAAAGAATTACATTCTTGAAGAACAGAGATGAAATCATCCCATTAAAAAAGAAGAATCATTTTCTAAAAAGATCAGAGATCTAAGAACAAGATCAAGATCTTCAATAGAAAAGAAAAAGGATTAAAAGATCTAATCATAAAAAAAATAAAAGAAGTAATTTACTTCATTAACAGATCTTTTGATCTATAAAGGCAGAGCCTTTTGATGAGAAAAAACTTTGGTTCTTGGATCTTGAGGCAAGGCCTCCTTTGAAGAACAAAAGAACTTGTTCTTTGATCTTAAATTGATCAAAATGCGCTCTGCGCTTTTGGACAGTGCCTTGCACTCTTGAATTGCGTCTTTGCGCTTATTGAACCGGCGCACAGCGCCAAAACGTGCCATGTGTCAACCACAGAACTGTTTGCGCTTTGCGCTTCTAAAAATAGCGCACTGCGCTCTTAGACTGGCGCACTGCGCCAAAGCGCGCCACGAGTCACTCACTGGCGCACCCATAAATTGGCGCGGCGCACTTAAAAAGCGCAGTGCGCTAACAGACTTACACTTAGCACTGAGTGTGACACGTGTCACCTTTGCATGCGCTAGCGCAATGCGCTCTTTGACTGGCGCAACGCGCCTGATAAGCCACGTAGCGCACTATCAGACCACTATTTTGCCTATGATAAATGCTATGCATTTAATTACATCCAATGTCAGAGCCCAATGCTATGCATTATTAAAAGGGCAGAGCCCAAACAAAGGCCTAACAGGCCAAAGATGAATAAAATGTTAAACATTTTTAACTGGACTTAGCCCAATTCTGGCCATAAGTCCTCAATATAAATTGAACTGAGCGCAACTGCTCTTCCAATCAATTTACACTCGGTTCGAGGGTACATCTCTTTACTCCTCTGACATCCGTCGTTGTAATCCTTCAACGTCGTCAGAGAGGTGACGGGTCCCGACGACCGCACATTGCTACGGACTGTGAGGTCCTTAAACTCATGGACTATGACGTCCTTAATCTCGACCGTGATGTCTTAAAACTAATACCGGACTGTGGGGTCTTTAAACTCATGGACTATGACGTCCTTAATCTCGATCGTGATTTTTTAAAACTAACATCGAACTGTGAAGTCCTTAAACTCACGGACTATGATGACCTTAACCTCGACCACGATGTCTTAAAACTAACAATGGACCGTAACGTCTTTAAACTAATTATCGACCGCAATGTCACTAAACTAAACAATAGAGCCCAATTGCTCTCTTGTCGGATCTAAACAATCCCGTTAAATTGATCTTAGTCTAGAATTAGACTAATGTGTCTTTAACGAACGTTTAAGTTGATCTTAGCCTCAAATAAGGCTAACGTATCCTTAAACACACCCCCCAAACACAAATCTAAGAAAAATACTTATTTGGACTAATCCACGTCCTACGGGCGACAGCATAAATTAGTCTCTGTATACAATCCACAGGCAACCGAACACAAAACAAACATCCACGACACGAAGTGACCATATGGAGAAGGAGAAAGTTGTTACCAGCGATGCGGTAGCGTAATTAACTGCAGGGTCTTGTACCTGCAGGGAAAAGCGTCCCCACAATCAAAAACCCCTCAAACGAGGGGGAATCTGACGAAGTCTGCTACATTGGCCGCATCCGTTTAAACCTTCGATACATGATGCCATAAATCAACTTGGCATCTTCGGAGAGGTGGACGGATAGCACCAATTAGCATCTGCCCCCAGTTTTAGGCAAGATGTCCAGTCTTCCCGGCTTCCGGCGGTGAACAGGCGTGACAACCCTGCAACGCCAATGGCCAATCGCGCTCTTTCGGTTATGTTATGGGTAGGATAGAAGACGAAAGCTATCATAAAATGGCGGTGCATCAGCATGGCGGACCAGCTAAGCCAGTTACTGATGAAGCCTACAAAGAATGTTTTTTCGTCTATTCCAAGAGCAGCGAGTGCATCAAAGGTCACAGATGACGAATTTGGAATGTAAAACTGTGGCAGATCTTCTTCTTTGGCCGGTAATTTCTCCAAGCTGAATCCGAAGGGATCCTCAACCTTCGAGAATTTTTGAGCTTTCTTAGATAGAGCCTCTTTACGAAGAAAGCCAGCAATGAAAGCGTCAAAAATGAAACATTGCCCTTCCGATGCTACAATTGGTCTCACAATAATGCCCAAGGCCTTGATTAGACTCGGGTGTTTATGCCGAACAGTATTCTCGGTCGTCAAGCCTTCGAACATAGCTAGCACAGTAGCAAATATATACTCGTCAGGGGGTAATAATTCTTCATACTGCTCTCCCCTAATCGGCAACCCTGAAATTTCACAGACTCCTCCTACGAAATAGAGATTTTGCGGTCCCCTAGCAGAAACGTATTCATTGGAAAATTCCACTGGTTCAAAAAACCCTTGACCCACCAGACATAGGGAGCATGGTAGTAGAACAGCGATGCATACACCGCTTGATACAGCCCAACTTTCTGAAACCATGAGCATTGGGAGGAAAGAATGTACCAGGCCTAGGGAAGATAGCCCACTGGATGGTGCGAGGTAACACCTATCGTATAGACCTAACCCCAGGGACAAGCTTCACCCTGACAAATTCGGGGTCCCAAAATATCGATAGCCATCATGGGTTGATTGGGTATCCCTATCGTTGATGGCTCAATCTGGCCCTCGGAGGTCCAACTAGCCGCCTCTACCGCATAAGCAATACGCGGATGCTCCGTGAATGACATTGAACGAATGTGTTATGTTGGTACTTCGCATGTAAAACTACGGCGAGCCATGATAATGTGGCCGTACCAAACTCCCCATAGAAGAAAGCTCTTATTATCCTTATCATATTCCATAATCATTGCCATAACTTCTTATTATCCTTATCATATTCCATAATCATTGCCATAACTTCCTTGTCAGATAGCGACTATGGGAAAGTGACCTCTGAGCGTGTATAACAGAAGTAGGGAAGTGAGGCTATTGTACCTGAAGGAAGGGGGGAACCCATTAATAAAAAGTGTGAGTTTGTTTCATGGGACTACTAACTACAAAGCCTGGGGGCCTCACGAAATCAAAATGGCGGCTCACCAATGATGAAGCAAGATAATTATTGTGAGAATACATGATAATTCTCATTAAATAAACAATGGAGTTTAAAAAACTCTTAACATCCTCGAAAAGTGAGTTCTGTTAAGAATAGACGATGGATTCAAATCTGTGGAAAAGGTATTAAAACCTTAAAAAGGAAAATGCTCAAGAACAGAAGAGGAATAAAATTCACAAAAGACCCTAGATCTCTCAGAGCTAAACTCTGTAAGAAAATGAAATTAAATTCCTCCAATAGTGGTATTAAATCCAGAAACCCCCATGGTGGAGAAACAAAGAAAATGGAATTAAATTCTAAGGATCCTCAAAGATCAGTGATAGGGTAAAACCCTAAGAGGAGAACTAACAATCCTCATAGAAAACTAACAATCCTCATTGATTCAAGACCCCAGAGTCTACTAAAAAAGGAGTTTGGTTTTAGATCTCTAAGAGATCAGTCCAAGAAAAGAGCAAAGCTCTGCTGATGGATTTAAAATCCAAGACAAGAACAAAAAGGGTTTCCTAAGAAATGGATTCCATTTATAATCCTTACCAAGAAGAATTTTTGCAGAGTTTAACTCTGAACTTCTATAGGTAGAGAGCTAAGCTCTGAAAGAAGAATTAAATCCTCAAGAAAAGAGTTAAGGAAGAAGATAAAGGAACCATGGTCATCTCAAGGGCTAAAGGCCCTATTTATAAGACGTGATGAGAAGTGGTTCAGCTTCCCATTCCCCTAGGCAATTCAACGGTGATAAAGACGGACAGCGTTCCACTCACATGCAAGCCACATGAGAACAACGCTGGGGGCATTTGTGTAACATTTCAGAAAAATAAAATATTATTTTAGAATTTAAATAATAAAATAATTTATTTCATGAAAACTATTCGATTTGCGAGTTAGGGTTTTTGTAAAATGGTATAAGAATATACCAATATTTGGAAAATAATTGGAGATTAAAACGATTTATTTATTAAAATGGTATTTATTGGATTTAGGCATTTTATAAATAATTATGCAATTATTATATGCAAGTTTAAATTAAACTTGATTGATGCACTACTAATCATGATTAAGCCAAATCCGTATTTTTAATTAGCAATGGCTAGTGCACCATGACATATTGCATTTTGTTATATGTTTGTTTCATTTGTAATAGTGTTTGTTAATATTTGGTTTTTAATGAGAGAGGGAGAAAAGAAAAGGAAAAAAGAACAAATGATTGAGGAGAGAGAGGGAGGGCAATATGATGACACATGCAGCATGGGCCAAGAGAGAGGGTGAGAGTGAGAAAGGAAGAGAGTGTGTGTGTGTGTGTGTGTGTTGTATGGCTACTTGACTCCTTCACCATTCTTTCTTCACCTTATTTTCTTCTTTCTTCTTCTTCATCTCAAGTTCCACCACCTCTTCTACCTCATGAAACCACCTCAAACTCCTTGCCAAAACGCCACACTTTCTTCATTAAAAGTGATCCCCAACTAATACTACACCCCATAGTAGAACCAAGTTTGGATTTTGAGCACTTTGGGCAACTCAAGAATTTTCTTCAGCTGCAAAGGAGGTACAATCCTACACTACTAGTTTAGTTATTAGTTTTCTTTATGTCCTAATGCAGTTTAGAGCTAACTAGTGTGATTTTGTGATCATTGAAGATTCCTATATGAGCTTTAGGGTATGAGTTGAGTTGTGATAGTGTGTTTGAGGTTTAGTGAGGGTTTATAAGAATTTAGTAATGATTTCCTAAACAGACTAGAAGACTAGAACCCAAAATAACGAGCTTAGAATTTTCTTGATGTCGGTTTTCTTTCAATTGTGATACTCAAATGGAGTCTGGAGCAACTTGGAGTCTTTTTAAGAAAAACAAACAATTATATTGACCTAATTAGACCACTCGAAGACCACCATAGGAGAACGAGACCCAAACTCCCATGGAGGACCGGCGACACCGGGTATATGAGCTACCTCGTCAGCCAATTGTGGGGTTCCGGTGTTGGATTTTGGTCTGTAGCTCATACTCCTTATATCCTAGCTACTGTATTGTTAGTTTTGTCCTAGATTACCTGTGCCAAAATATAGGAGTTGTTCGAGTTGGTTTTGACAATGTTTTTCGATATTTGAAACTTGGATTAATGAATTTTTTGATGTGATTTGGTCGTTGGACGTTTGTACGTCAACGATGAAGGTTATTTGGTTGTTTTTTCATACGTAAGCTATAGGTTCTAACCTATGACCACTTCGTGTGCCGTATCGTATTTCGGACATGGTTTTAATAACGTTATGATATATGTTGATTTGCAGGTACCTTCGTGTAGACTTCCGAGACAACGAAGCACATCGACTTCGGCTAAGCGAGGAGATTAGCATGTGAGTAGATTTATATCTACGGGAGAATTCGAGTGAATGGCGTATAGCATCCCCGCAACCATTGATATGTGTTCAGTCAAAAATAGTGCACTTTTAACATGAAAATTTCCTTACTTTTCTTGATCATCTAAAAGTGTTTGTTATAAATATAACACATATTAGAAGTTCATCTGCAAAATACCATTTACCATATATTTATATATTATAATCCACATTATGAAGGAAATTGTATATTTAATATTTTACGCATAATATTTTGTATCTCAAATATAACTAAGATTCTTTATTGAGATATTGTGCAAGTTTAGCTCAGGTCAGATATCCGGAATCAAGAATCTGCCGATAAAGTAAAGAAAGTCATAGAATCAAATACTGGCTGAGATTCAGAAAAGATAAGAAGGTTCCAGACATCAAATAAATACCCAAATATTAACAAGAGAAGATTCCAGAAGAATGAAGCCAATAACCCACCGAGTCAAGGCCGATCCAGGGTCGAGTCGGCCGAGTTGCCGCGGTTCAGCGGTCAAGAAGAAGAGTTAGGGTTCAAGATTCTTCTGGAAGCTTCTATGCAACAACTTAGTTTTTTAGGATTTTCTATTACTAGATTTGGGCCTATAAAAAGGACCAAGGGCTACATCCAATGGAGATCCAATCTCTTCAAATAAAATCAAGAAAAGAGCCAACAAATCTGTACATCAAATCCAATATCAAAAAGGGGATCTAAGATCTAAGATCAAGAATCTTCGATCTTAAGATCCAAGATCAAGAAATTATCGAGAAATTCATCAAGCGACATCAATCAAGTCTCCTTTACACAAAGCCAATCATCATCAACAAGCAAGCGATCCAAGACAAATCCAAGACTCGAGGTGATCAAGCGACATGAAGATCGACGGAACATTTACTTCTTCGAGCCAGAGATCAAGAGCAATTCTTCTTCATCTTGTAATCTAAACTCAAAGAAATGTATTATGAAGTTTAGTAATAAAGATAGATCGTCAGAGTTATCAATTCGCTTTCTGTTAATTTCTGCATTATGAATTCTGTCTCTATTCTTTCTTTTATTTTCATGATGCGCGAGTAATTCTCTGTTTGATAGGATTCGTAGAATTAGGATAGATAAATAGATGAGAAAATTCTATACTCATTTTAAATCTTATGAAGTTTATAAAATTTAGCAAAAGAATCGTCAACATCCTTATCGGGCGCGATATCAATTTCTTGATAATCTCGACCACGATTTGAGATAAGATATGAATGGAGATCAATAAAAGGATAAAGGTCAATAGAGGAGAAACCCTAGTTTCTTCCAAAAAACCCTAATACTCCTTCATCACCATCAATCTACTTTTAAATCTATCGATAGATAAGAGGAGTCGTCTTTATTAGTCATCCAAGGCTGCTAAATCCAATCGAATTCTACAAGCCTTCTTCATATAAAATTTTCTTGATTACTCAATTAGATCTTGAACCATTTTCTTGATAATTCAATTAGATCTTGAAACTATTTTCTTGATTTTCTTGAAACTATTTTCTTGATTTTCCTTGAAACTATCTTCTTCATTTTCTTTATTTTGTCTTTTCTATTTCTTTCAACCGATCTAACGCAAGAACTATAAAATTCCATGAATCCCAGAGGACAACCCGTACTCACTAAAGGTTCGCTACACACGACACTGTTATTGATTGTGGTTATTTTACTACTACTTTTTCTTTCACCAAAACTAAAGATCAATCAAATTGCATCGTTGTCGGGGATACGTGTGTAATTTTTCAGTCTTGCTATTTGGGTTGAAATATTATTATTCCATCAAAATATAAATCAAGAACGCATCTTGTGCTTAACGATTAATGTGTGAATTTTGAGAGAGAATCTGGAATCACTGTAGCAGGGAGATAAAGATTCAGGGCAATTCATCGAGACTATAGGAGCAAGTGAAGCAACTGTAGAAAAAAGAATTTCAAGAACCATCAAGTTGGTAGCGGAACCGCGGCAAGAAGGCAATTCTCGCGGCGGAACCACGGTGGTTTGGATGACTTAGGGCTTCAAGTCCCTCTGGTATATTTTCTGTCTTCTAATCTCTCCTCTGAAAAGTCCAATAACAATTTTTCTACAGGATTCTTTGCAAAATTCTCCGCTTAAAAATTCTTTGTGCGTCTCTTGATATTGGTTTTGTTCTTGCATATTGTAATACGGACAATTTAGGGGAAAAGACCAAATTCAGATTATGTAGGGATTTCATTACCTTTCCTAAGCCCCACAAATCATAAAACTAGCATCCGCATCACCCTTCATTAATTAAAAGATCTATAGACCAAGACTCTAAGGACTGCCGCGCTCATTTAGGACAGAGGAAGGTCGTGGGTAATCTGCTGCTTATCCGTATTTCTTTTGTGGTGTCTAGAAAAGTTGTCTAAGGCAAGTAGTTACTTAATTAAGCCCGCTATTTCGGTGATTCGTATAAAGGATAGCTCCCACTTATCTTGCCACAAGAGAGATAAAGAGGTAGTAGAGGAATGATCCTGCGATTTGTCTTCTAGAAGTCTAGGAGCGGTCTAGTGACTTGACCTAGGTGAGCTTAGATATAGGGTTAATTGTGTATTTTTGTGATTTGTCTAAATCCGTCCTTTTTCAAAAACAAACTTTTCTTTTTACATAATTCTCACAAACGCTGCCACTTGCGCTAAACCCGCTTAGTGCATGTTCGGCTGGATACGGGATTCTAGTGCCCGTTTTGTCCGTATTTCTTCTATTGACTCCAAAGTCGGTATTTCTCTATCTTCTTTTTCCTCACCACCCATCACAACTACCGAGATGGACGGTTATCCATCAAATTTCAATAACACCACTCTGCCGCCACCCGCAGGTGTGCAGAATCCACCGTGCATCTCTCTCCAAGAGAGATGCTACCCTATACGTGGTCCCCTTCCTACTTGTCTTTCTATTCCACCAGACAATGAGGATAATTTTGAAATCAAACCACACTTTATCAACCTTTTGCCTAAATTTCACGGTCTTGATTCTGAAGACGCATACATTTTTATCATAAAATTCGAAAACGTATGTGCTATGATGGGCACTTCACAACTTTCAGTGAATGCTATGCGTTTACTTCTTCTCCCGTTTACTTTGTGCGATTTAGCCGAAAAATGGATTTATAATTGTGTTGATAAAGAAGAATGAAAGCATAGTTAACATGCAGAAAAGTAATGCCCATCATATTCGGATATGATGGGCACTTCACAACTTTCTGTGAATGCTATGCGTTTACTTCTTCTCCCGTTTACTTTGTGCGATTTAGCTGAAAAATGGCTTTATAACACTGCTGCATATTCTATTTCTAAATGGGATAAATTTGTTGGAGCATTCCTTAAGAAATTTTATCCCAATCATAAGACCGTCCATGTTGGACCATTTTGGAAATGCTTTGAACGATTCAAAGATCTGCTTATCCAATGTCCTCATCACGGAATCCATAGATGGGATCTGTGCTGAATTATATATTAAGGTATTGATCCAACGACAAAACAGATGCTTGAAACCATGTGTACATGTCAATTCCTGTCTAAAGACGATAGTGAGGCTTGGAAATACATGGAAGATCTCGCTGAACACACTTTACAGTGGGAAAGCGTTAGTCCACCATCATCCATGGGAGGTATCCATCAGCTCGAGGTTTCCATCAAAGTGAAAGCCGAAACGGCCGCAATACAAAGAAAACTCGATGATATAGAAAACAAAGTCTATTCAGCCTCCTAATCAGTCGAAAATACTGCATTCTTAACACGGCAATTTCCCTATCATTTGCACTCATCTAGAAGTGTTCGGCATTCATATTTCCATATTAGCAAATCAGTCGTAAAATATCAGATTGCACGTGTTAGACTCTAAAACCGACATTTCTAAAGAAATTGTGTGTTTATCATGGCATCGCATCATCCCTATATTGCGCAACACTTGTCTCGAGATTTGTGGAGGAAATTGCAGGATCAAAGCCAAAAGAAGCTGATAAAAAATACACCAACTCCAGGTTTTGAGATCTGGTAGCAATCCAAATGGACAAATACAATTCAACATATCCTATAAAGGCCCTTAAGTCAGCCCAAGCAAGCACCAGAGGGCCCAAGCCCCAACTCTTCTAAAGAGCCGTGGAACCGTGGCGAGAGCCGGCTTGCGACGCGGTTCCGCGGCGGTTCTGCCATGTCATCCGTCCAATTTTGCTGCATCATTCCTATTTCAGTGCCTAAAGCTCAGAAATCAATGGCAAATTCCAGAAAACCCTCAAAGCTTCTTCCAGATCAGCAAAGAAGATTAAGTAAGCTAATCCTAATTAAGCTCCTAACTAACTTCATCTAGAAGCTTCTCCTCAACAAACTTTTGGAGGGAAATTCAAATCTTCTCTAACTAACTTTTGGAGGGAAATTCAAATTCTAATCCTAGATCTAGGGTTTGGGGAAGTCTATAAATAGAAGCCTAGACCTAGGGTTAATGGTTGTTCTTTAGTTCATTAATCTTTGTTGTTCAATTCTTTACCTCTTATATCATCTTCTTCCACAAGTCTAGTGACAAGACTTGTGCGAAACCCTAACCCTAATTCCAATCCAAAATCAAGATCCCGAGTACCAAATCAAGTGAGAAGCTTTCAACCTTTTATGAGCCGAGCCGATCTCCAATCGAGTAAGTGATCCAAGCCGATCCGCGACTCACGAAGACGAGCGAAGCCAAATCGACGATCGAGTTCTTCCTCTTGTAGTTCTTGAGTGATTATAATGAAATTGTTGATATAAATAAAAGGTGAAATTCTTTAATCTTGCTTTCTTTAAATTCTTGCATCATGATTCGATCTCAATTTGTAATTGTAGTTCTTGTTGTGATGTTTGAGTAAAACTCCGCTCGTCAAGGAGTCGAGAAGATCAATAGAAAGATGATGTAACAAATCTTAATACGATTCTTAAGTCCTACGATTTTTGTAAACCTAGCAAGTTCAAGAATCGATGACCTAGTTTCATTGCGATGCTTTCTTGATTATTATCGCTCGAAATTAGGGATCTACGATCGTTTCTTGAATTTACTAGAGGCTAGAATGTGAATGATATCGACGAAAGAACAAAGGATAAGATGAAACCCTAGTTTCACTAGAAATCCCTAATTCTTGTCGATCATCATCGATCTAGTATCAATTCATCGAAGGATAAGAATACGTCATTGTTAGATTACATCACATCTATAGATCCGATCGATTCCTACGAGCCTCATTTAGATTCTTGATATTTGGTTTGGAAAAATCAACAAACTCTCATTTCTTGATTCTATCTTTTTCTTGTTATTAGATCTAGATTTTCTAATTCTTGAACTTCAAATACAAATCTTGAATTGTTTTGTTTTCTTTTCTTTAAAGTTTCGACTCATCTAATTCGAAAGACGAACGATTACACTTTCCCTGTGGACGATCCGCACTTACTAACGCGCTACAACCGACACCGTTATTGATTGCGGTCAAAATATTTTTGGTTGTGATTTCTTTACAATTTTCTAAATACCGACACAACGAGAAATTAACTAATCAAATGGCGTCGTTGCCTGGGACAGTGCGTTAATTGTTCGTATTTTGAAATTTGAGTTGAAAGATTTATTCCATTATAATTTTTAGATCAAAATTCGTGCAAACACTAATACGAGTTGTTGTGATTTCTTGCGAGGAAATCTGGAATCATTGGAGCTGTGGAAATTTTTTTTTGAAAAATCCAGAGAGCTTAGAAGATGAACAGGAACAGAGACTGAAATTTTTGTGCATTGATCTCTCTTATCCACCGCGTTTCCGTGGAAATAGGTGACTTAAACCACGATTCCGCGGCACTGTTGCTTCCTCTCTGTACAAAAATTTCAGGTATACTTCTAAACTTTCTTATCTCTCTCCTCATCTGCTCCAATTAACATTTTGTGCAGGTTTCTTTGCAAATAATCGCAGCGCCGCAAAAGCAAAATTAAATTGTGCGTGTTTTGACTTTTGTGGTTGTTTGCATAATTAATACGGAAATTAAGGGGCACGACCAAATCCAGATTAGGTGGGGAGTTCACTACCCTTCCTGAGCCCCGAAAATCACAAACTTGCATCCGTATTTACCCACATTAATTAAAAGAAATCTAGAGATGACTCTAAGGACCATCGCGCTCATTTAGGACAAGAGAAGGCCGTGGGTAATTCATTGTTTATCTGCGTTTCTTTTGTGGTGTCTAAGGCAAGTGTGTCGAAGGCTAGTGGTTACTTAATTAGGCCCACTATTTACGTAGTGGAGAACCTCCCACTTACCTGGTACTTACCTGGCCACAGGAGGACAAAGAGGCAGTGCAGGATTCTATCCTGCGACTTGTCTTTTGGCAGTTAGGAGCGGTCTAGAGTTTGACCTAGGTGACCACTAGAATTAGAGTTTTGTGTGTTGCATTTGTTGTGTTGCATCATATTTTCAAAAGTCCGTATCACTTTTCAAAACAAACACAGCATTCATTCATCATTCCCCTAATTATAAATTTATGCTGCCACTTGTACTAACCCTTTTTAGTGCAAAATAGGCTGGACAACAGGATTCTAGTGCCTGTTTAGTCTGCGTCCTTTCGATCGACCCAAAAGTCGGTATTTCTACATTTACCCTCTCTTTTACCCACCACAACCACATCGATGGATCCGTCTCCATCGAACTTCTTTACCACTACTCTGCCACCGTCCGTTGGTGCGCAAATTCCACCTCGCATCTCTCTCCAAGAGAGGTGCTATCCAACACGAGGTCCTTTTTCCACCTGTCTTTCCATTCCACCAGCCAACGGGGAAAATTTTCAGATTAAACCCCGATACATCAATCTTCTACCAAAATTTCATGGTCTCGAGTCTGAAGACGCATACGTCTTTATCATGAAATTTGAAAATGTATGCGCAATGATGGGTACTTCACAGCTTTCTGTGGATGCTTTGTGTCTTCGTCTTCTCCCATTTACCTTGTGCGATTTAGCCGAGAAGTGGCTGTATAACACTACCGCACATTCCATTTCAAATTGGAAAGAATTCGTCAAAGCATTCCTTAAGAAATTCTACCCACACCAAAAGACAGCTCGAGTCCATAGCGAAATCTATCAATTCAACCAGCTTCCAAATGAAACATTTTCACAATGTCTTGAGCATTTCAAGGATCTGTTAGTCCAATGTCCACATCACGGCATCCTGAGATGGGAACTGTGCCGAATCATTTATGAGGGCATTACCCTTACACAAGACAGACCCTTGAATCCATGTGTCAAGGCAACTTCATGACTAAAGATGATGGGGAAGCTTGGAAATTCCTAGAAGATTTCGCTGAAAAATCTTTACAGTGGGAGGGTGTGAGTCAATCATCTAGGGATGGAAATGATATTTCCATAGGAGTTAGAGCTGACATTGCAGCTATACACAAGAAACTCGAGGCTATGGAAAACAAATTTTTAGCCGCCGCCCTAAACCAAATGTCACTCTCCAAAACTGTATGTGGCTACTGTTCTGATCCGTCTCACTTGACGGAAGAATGTCCGTTTCAAGGTCATGAGCATACCAATGCCGCATTTCAATGACCTAGAAACGATCCATCTTCCTCCACATATGATCAGGGTTGGAGGAATCACCCTAACTTTGCTTGGAAACAATCCCAATCTCAAAACACGGTTCCAAACACGAATCATTTCCAAAGGGTCCCCCCACCACAACAGCAGCCACCACTTCAATTGAGTCAGCACCCCTTTCAATCACAAAAATTCCAAAATCCGGCCAACACTTTTGCACCGTCGAGTCCTTTGCAATTGACCGGTACAGATAATATATCTGCACTAGCACAAACCTTGGATACTTTCATGAAACAATCCATCCAAGTGACGGCAAGTTTGCAATCTTCCGTCGAGAATGTGATGAAGATCATTGTCTCTCAAAATGAGAATATCAAATCGATGGAAGCACAAATTGCACAACTAAAAGCCGAAATGCGTGCAAGAGAGAAAGAGAAACTTCCAGCTCAAGCTTTACCTAATCCTAGCTATTCACATCATGTGGATGCAATCACTCTGAGATCTGGAAGAGTGCTTGACAATCATGTTGGGGAAGAGTTTGATGTCACTGATAAATCAATCAATAACACTGGCTGAGACCTTTCCTTCCATACACACTTCTAATTCTAACCCCAGTTCTTCTACCCCACCACCTTCTTGCGAGCCTATTCTTCGTTTCCCAAAAGGCTCGCCACCTCAGCCCAGTTCTTCTAGTTCTCCACAGACGATCCCCACTCCTCTTTTGGGATCATGTCTACCCCCACTTCCTTCTCCTATGATGGACCCAGCGCTTATTGCTAAAGCACCTTATCCTAATCGATTAAGGGCAAACACACCGAGTCCACATATGGAGAAGATTATGAACATTTTTAAGCAAGTTAATATCAACATCCCTCTCCTAGATGCTATCCAACAAGTTCCGTCCTATGCGAAAACTCTTAAGAACTCGTGCACTAGGAAAAGGAAGACTCAAGTGCCGAAAAAGATATTCATGGCAAAAACAGTAAACACGGCTTTCCCCCAACAATTACCGAGAAAACGTAAGGATCCTGGATATCCAACTATTTCCATTTCGATTGGGGAAAAACACATTAACCGTGCTCTACTAGACCTTGGGGCTAGTGTTAACTTGCTTCCATATTCAGTTTATGAGCAATTAGGTATCGGAGAGTTGAAGCCAACCCATTGCACTCTCCAGATGGCTGACCGATCAATCACCAAACCTAGGGGTGAACTGGAGGATGTGTTAATAAAAATCAGGGAATTTATATTCCCTATGGACTTTATTGTAATTGATACACAGCCTGTAGCGAACCCACGGAATCAAATTCCGGTGATTTTAGGTCGCCCCCTTTTGGCCACTTCCAACGCTATCATCAACTGTTGTAATGGCTCTATGACCTTATCTTTCCGGAATAGGTCAATAGAGCTAAACATTTACAAGTTGGGAAATGTACCCTCCGAACCTACTGCTCAGCTCTGTTCTGTCGACTTAATGGATGTCGACAGCAGCGAATTTGATGATCCTCCTGATACTGATCTTGACTCTTTTCATACGTTATTGTTTAACCCAACTATGTATCATACACATACGGACTCTTTCACCGAGATGTCCGGGTCAACAACTAACACTGATTATGAACTGCTTTTAGAGTCTGAAGATCACCCCGCACTTTGTGATGACATTATTCATCGGGGTATGGATGGAACTTTCGAGGAGATCTTCGCTGATGAACTCGCATTTTTGAATGACACGGGTGTTGAAATGAATCATCTCCCAATCACTGAAATTGAACCTCCACCCCCTTCTTCTGAATTGTAAAAAGAATGCGAGTAATCCATCACATTCACTGCATCGTTTCTCCAAAATGAGACGTACACACATTTTCTTCCACCACTTAACCTTTCCCCACTTATTCTTCCACCAACCAGAGGACTGCATTGATAAAATTTTTGAATGGTAGGTGTTGACATTCGGTCTTTGCAAAGCTTGGCATCGACCATTAATTTTTGACCCCCTCATGTGATTTTCAAAGATTAATATTGCTTAAGTTTGGGGGGGTATATTTTCTGGCTCCTAAAAAGAATTTTTACAAAATTTTGAGTCAAAAATAAGTTTGGGGGAGGATCTTCACTTAAATATTTTTCCCCCACTAATAAATTCCTCCCAGGCTTACAGGTTTTTCAGATTTAGCAGAAGGCAACAGTGAGGACACTGTTGAAAACAAGTTTGGGGAGGTTTATGCTTATTTTTGCATCATTCGCATATCATTTGCATAAGCACAAAACATTTTTCAAAAACCTATAAAAATTTAAAAATTTTCAAAAGATAAAAATATTTTTGTACATAAATAAAATAATAAAAGATTAGATAGTGAAAAATTACATCCATGAGATTAGAAAAATTTAAGAAAACTAACAAAATTAGTTGTTTTCTTATACGAACTAGTAATAAGTAGTTATGAGCCGTTGTCCCAAGGGTTAGTAAGATGAAGTAAGACACTAATCTGAGGATAAAACTAAGTCTGAAAAATAGTTTCTATTCTGGAAGCCAAACATTTTGAACGTTGCTATCCTGCTATTCGCACTTACACACGTCTTGAAGCCTGGGATAGTAGAGGATACCTTGAAATGCTCTTGTCTTAAAGCCGATGTATGAAGGAAATAAAAAGAAAAAAAATGAATAAAACAAATATAAAGTGGTGAGAAAAATGGACACTGGTTTTGTTATCACCAAGGGAAATAAAAAAATATATAGCGAGGATGCCTCTTCACCTAGTGCCCTAAGGCCAACTCGTCTGGGAGTCACTGCTATGCCTGAGGTGGTGCAAGACGAGGAAAATACACCAAATAAGCAAGCACATGAGTAATCGGTCGGTTAGTACCTTAAGAAGTATTAACGGTCGCATGAAAGTGTGTGAGCAAATTCATCTAAATATTCATTAATTAAAAAGTACTGAGGCTGATGGGCAAGAATATGATAGCTTGAATTGAATTCTCCGGGTGTAGGGATGTCCTTTACACACACGCAGGATGATATGATCGATGTTTGGAAGAAAGATAGGACTAAAGAATAAGATGATGTTTTATTGAGGGAGGACGTGATGTCTAACATCTTTTCATGACTATTAAGATAGGGCTCATGACAACTGAAAAGCTAGCTTAATTGGAAACCCTAATTTTCAAGGCTTTTCTTCTATGATTTTTTTCTTTAAATGTAATATTCATGATCTCCCTTTTATTATTAGATTTTATGGGTGCAATCCGCTGAAAACCCTCAGGAGACAACACTACTCCTACTAGGGACACCTAGAGGTTTAAAGGCTTGTTGCACGTGCTCGGTGCAATCATGTTGCCTACGAAAGTGTGCTAGTTAGTTTTTCTCTTTCTTTATTTTCTCCTTCTCTTTTTAATAAAAGTTCGCTTGAGACAATCGAAAATAAGTTTAGGGGAATTTGATCAGTCGAAAATACTGCATTCTTAACATGGTAATTTCCCTATCATTTGCACACATCTAGAAGTGTTCGGCATTCTTATTTCACATATTAGCAAATCAGTCGTAAAATATCAGATTGCATGTGTTAGACTCTAAAACCGACATTTCTGAAGAAATTGTGTGTTTATCATGGCATCGCATCATCCCTATATTGCGCAACACTTGTCTCGAGATTTGTGCAGGAAATTGCAGGATCAAAGCCAAAAGAAGCTGATGAAAAATACACCAACTCCAAGTTTTGAGATCAGGTAGCAATCAAAAGGGACAAATACAATTCAATATATCCTATAAAGGCGCTTAAGTCAGCCCAAGCAAGCACCAGAGAGCCCAAGCCCCAACTCTTCCAAAGAGCCGCGGAACCGCGGCGGGAAGCCAGCTTCCGCGGCGGTTCCGCGGCGGTTCTGCCACGTCATCCGTCCCATTTTGCTTCATCATTCCTATTTCAGTGCCTAAAGCTCAGAAATTTATGGCAAATTCCAGAAAACCCTCGAAGCTTCTTCCAGATCAGCAAAGAAGATTAATTAAGCTAATCCTAATTAAGCTCCTAACTAACTTCATCTAGAAGCTTCTCCTCAACAAACTTTTGGAGGGAATTCAAATCTCCTCTAACTATCTTTTTGAGGGAAATTCAAATTCTAATCCTAGATCTAGGGTTTGGGGAAGTCTATAAATAGAAGCCTAGACCTAGGGTTAATGGTTGTTCTTTAGTTCATTAATCTTTGTTGTTCAATTCTTTACCTCTTACATCATCTTCTTCCACAAGTCTAGTGACAAGACTTGTGCGAAACCCTAACCCTAATTCCAATCCAAATTCAAGATCCCGAGTACCAAATCAAGTGAGAAGCTTTCAACCTTTTATGAGCCGAGCCGATCTCCAATCGAGCAAGTGATCCAAGCCGATCCGCGACTCACGGAGACAAGCGAAGCCAAATCGACGATCGAGTTCTTCCTCTTGTAGTTCTTGAGTGATTGTAATGAAATTGTTGATATAAATAAAAGGTGAAATTCTTTAATCTTGCTTTCTTTAAATTCTTGCATCATGATTCGATCTCAATTTGTAATTGTAGTTCTTGTTGTGATGTTTGAGTAAAACTCCGCTCGTCAAGGAGTCGAGAAGATCAATAGAAAGATGATGTAACAAATCTTAATACGATTCTTAAGTCCTACGAGTTTTGTAAACCCTAGCAAGTTCAAGAATTGATGACCTAGTTTCATTGCGATGCTTTCTTGATTGTTATCGCTCGAAATTAGGGATCTACGATCGTTTCTTGAATTTACTAGAGACTAGAATGTGAATGATATCGACGAAAGAACAAGGGATAAGATGAAACCCTAGTTTCACTAGAAATCCCTAATTCTTGTCGATCATCATCGATCTAGTATCAATTCATCGAAGGATAAGAATATATCATTGTAAGATTACATCACATCTATTGATCCGATCGATTCCTGCGAGCCTCATTTAGATTCTTGATATTTGGTTTGGAAAAATCAACAAACTCTCAATTCTTGATTTTATCTTTTTCTTGTTATTAGATATAGATTTTCTAATTCTTGAACTTCAAATACAAATCTTGAATTATTTTGTTTTCTTTTCTTTAAAGTTTCGACTCTTCTAATTCGAAAGACGAACGATTACACTTTCCCTGTGGACGATCCGCACTTACTAACGCGCTACAACCGACACCGTTATTTATTGCGGTCAAAATATTTTTGGTTGTGATTTCTTTACAATTTTCTAAATACCGACACAACGAGAAATTAACTAATCACCTCCCTAAACCAGGTGATGCTTTCTAAAACCGTGTGTGGATGATGTTCCGAACCATCACATCTGACGGAAGAATGTCTTTTGAATTCTCCGTTTCAAGGTCAAGAACACACTAATGCTGTTTTTCAGCAGCGACCTAGAAACGATCCTTATTCTTCCACATATAACCAAGGTTAGTGGAATCACCTTAATTTTGTTTGGAACCAACACCAAACTCAAAATACAGTTCCAAACCAAAATAACTATCAAAGGGCTCCTCCACAACAACAGCAACCACCACAGAGTCAGCACCCCTTTCAACCACAAACTTTTCAAAATCCGGCCAACAATTCTATACATTATAACAATTCTTTCTAAACTACTGTTACCGAAAACTCCTCTACACTCGAACGAACCTTGGATTTTTTTATGAAACATACCATGAAAATGTCGGCTGTTATAAGGTCTTCTATCGACGCTATAAGGTCTTCTATAGACGCTATAAGGAATGACTCTGCTTCCCACGATGAGAGTATAAAATCGATGGAAGCACAAATTGCACAATTAAATGCCGTGTTGAGTGTTAGAGAGAAAGGAAAACTTCCATCTCAACCCCTACTGAATCCGGCCACTCACAATATCATAATGTGAATGCCATTACCACGTTGAGATCTGGAAGAGTGCTGAACAACCAAGTCGGTGAACAGATTGATAATGAGGAACCAAAAAATGATACCCCGGCTTCCACTTCTAATCCTATTTCATCTAGTCCTCCATCTTCTTCCGAGCCTATTCTCCGTTTTCCCCTAGGAACAAACCCTCCACTCACTTTCTCGAGTCAACTAAAAATGATCACCACTCCAATTCTGGGATCGATTGCATCCCCACTAACTTCTCCACAAATGTTGGACCCAACACTTATTGATAAAGCTCCATTTCCAAACAGGTTGAGGCCCAACAAACCTAACGCATAAATGGAGAAGATTATGGAAATTTTTAAGCAAGTTAATATAAATATTCCTCTCCTAGATGCTATACAACAAGTTCCAGCTTATGCGAAAATAATTAAGGACTTATGCACTAGGAAGAGGAAAACTCAAGTGCCGAAAAAGGTGTTCATGATGAGTAATGTAAGCACAGTTTTTACCCAGCAATTTGTAAGTGCACGGCGGCGCCCCGGCCGTCAATCCGACGCCGGAATGCGGAAGCGGTGATAAACTTTAAATTTTGCGGACTTTGCAAACCGGCACCACCGCGCACTAAACTCCGGATCGTAACCATTAACAAGTCTAAGCTAACTAGAATACGGGTTAGAGATGTACCGACTGATCCGAGTCCTCCGGTCTTCATCTCCACTCCGACCTCCTCGCGGGATCTCCGTCCGTCTCCTCCTCGTCGGAAAGGGCACCACATCGCCTGTAGCTTTTACGGGCTCCCACCTCAATACCGAGGCAACTCGGGCGCGAAGCTGGCGAATCGACGCGTCCAAGATTTGCTGTAGGAATGTGTAGTAGATCATGCTAGTCTCATTTGGGGTTTGTAGTTGCCTTGATGGAGGAATGGGGTTAGGAAAAATGGTGCTTTCATTTTTCCATAACAAGAAGAAGAAGGAGATGAAGAATTCCTCACAAAATAAAGATGAACTCTCTCATTCTTTTTCTTCTCTCTAGTGTTCTTTCTATTCTCAAGTGAGAGTCCATCATATGGTGGAGGAAAAACAATATATGAAGCAAGAAGGGAGGTGAGTGTAGGAGAGAACAAGAGGTGACCACATCCTAGACAAGAAAACATCAACCATGCTTATTCTCCTATTCACTCCATAACCTTTCAAATCTCTCAATTCAAAAGCATGGAGCAAAAGAAATGAAAGCTATCATAATCAATACTTTTGCAAGAAACCCCCTCCACAAAAGTAATTTGCAAAACTGCAAATAACCCCCTCCATCGGAAAAGTCCGGCCGGGAAAGAACAAAGGAAAACCGGCCGGAACGGAATGCAAACTGGCAACTCCAGAAAACTGGTCCCGTAATAAATTACAGGAAAACCCCGATACTGTGCATACACACCCGCATCTGTATTCCGTCCGGATACAAATGCAATGAGACAAAATCTACACTGTACTAAACTAGTACCGGCTTAAACCAAAGCCGGCTAGTAAAAACCGTTCGATCCTGATCCGTGCAATACCGCACGTATCTGATCGAACCCTGCCATATAACTATACGGCCACTAGTACAAAACTGTCCGATCCTGATCCGTGCAATACCGCACGTATCTGATCGGACCCTGCCATATCTCCATACGGCCTCTACAGCCTTTCGCCCGAAACTTGAGTAACTGAAAGTGTGGTGGACTCTAAAGACTCGTCAATACTATGGCTGTGGATTTAACCACTAGTACGTCAGAGGTATAAGCCAATACGTGACGGGCCACCAGCTATTGACCAAAAGGGACGTCGATGAGCGAACTCATCCTGACACCCTACTGAGCCTGTCAGTGACAATATCCGTGCAGTCCGGTCCGTTCGTCTACGAGTATCGCATGGCGGGCTTAGGGGGTTGGTAAAAGTCAGACCCCCAAAAGCGGTACAAGTCGTGTCGGAGTGTAGCCCAGAACACCCTGAGATACTACTGGAATACCTACCAGTAAATCTCCTTGCCTTGGCCAAGGACTTTGTGTAATGGCTCTCCTAGACACAGCACGACCTCACCCCCAATACCGGGAGAGACGAACCCCTGAAGATACGCTCACTGCCTCCATGTGGCTCGGGACTGTACCCAACTAAAACCTGTTTGCACGACTCCTTTGAGCCGTGGTAGGGTAGTAATCAAAGTACAGTGGGAACTCACACGAGACAAATGACGATCCCCAGGTCGATGAACTAACCTGCACACATGTCACCAGGGAACTGCCATCTGACGTCTGGTATATGACCAACTACCATGTTCCCGGCGAGTCGTGTCCGGTGTACTCATAACCCAATGAGCACCTGTATACATCTTAGGTGATCCAACTGACACCAGTGGCTTGTGAGACCGGCCACCGCCCCTCGTCGGGGTCTCGACTGTATACACTAGTCTACTAATGGAGTATCGATGCCCGGTCTCGAAACTCCCACGACTAGGGACCTTTTAAGGATATGCTTGTAGACCCCCAGCTCCCACTTATATGATCGCCCTCATACTGCTGGTGGTCAAGCAAGAATCCTAGGGGCTCTATCAACGTGTAATAGCGACGTGTCAGGTCACCTAAAACAGTACACGATGATAAAGGTAAACCAGATAGCATACTATCATCTCGAGTAAGACTGTCCTACCGGGATAGGTCCTCCCTCAATCATTACAATCACGTACCTGTGACCTAATAATTGACTCTGAGGGCACTATCTCCAACAATCTCCCACTTGCACTCAAGGCTAATTATTGCGATGTCGCATACTCACAGCCCGTGTGATACGGAACATCCAACTCCTCTACTAGTCAGTCTCACAAAGCTCGTTTGCGGAACTATTGCGTTCGAGGAATAGCCTCAGTGAGTGGATCCGCTTAGTTGTCTCTTTCTTTGTCTCTCTATATCTCAAGTTCGCGGAGAAAGCCATCTCCCGAAAAGAGTAATACCTGTCTCAGAATATGTCTGGATGTCTGATGGGACCTAGCTCATAAATGAACTCCAAATCCAAACTTCTTAGACTGTATCGTCAACTGAACTTAATCAGTATCCTGCGCGCCATGCCTCCCTCAGTATTGCCTTGGATCACCTGTCCAAAATACTGCCCCTCGTCAGAGGGAAAACTATAACTCTGACAACCTCCTTGTCGTCCATGTCACCTTGGAAGCCTGGAATGATAACCGTCTCCTGAATGAGGCTGTCGTTATCATATCCCTAGAACATCTACTTATGTTCTAAAACTGCTTCCGACTGTTTCTCCAGGATTGGATTAATGTCAACTTATTGCATCTAGTGCAAGAACAACATCTGGTGTGGTACTTGACATCTCATGATTAACTCAATTGCCTAAGCAAGTGATCTGCCAATCATGCACGTCCCTCTCCCCTTTAGTCTGTAAGACACCTTTGGAGAGGGTGACTCCATTACCTGCAGGTACACTACCGTGCCAGGAGTCGTCCATCCTAAATACTCTTAGAATGCTGTCAAGTACCCTGATTGGGAAACCACCCAAATCTAGATCTAAAACCATAGATCTAGTAACCAGTATGTCTGATATAAAATCCATGTCCTTTGTGGAGAAACCACTGTGTGACGACCAAAGTATAACCGATCGTAGTGTAGGAGTTTCCTTTCCTACTCTGTGTATATCATCCAAATACCAGGATATCATACCCTACTACCTTCTCAACAGATCCATCTCCTATTCTGATGAAGTCAAACCTATGACTGTCACGTCAGAAATAGATGATCTATCTCCGCTACATCTGCTTTAGTCTATAAGTAGACATAAGCTACCTGTCCACCAATGCATCCGCTGCTCCCACTGACTACGACAACCCTCTGGCAGAGTCATATACACGTACACTTCTAAAACTAGTTTTAGAACGACGCTATACTCATCCTCCCGCCGGGTCTCGTAACCTGGAACAACAGCAATGGCAATTGTGGGTAAACAAGAACTTCCCTGTCACCGTCCTTGAGGCCACCGTAGTGCCTCTCGGGTGCCTGAAGTTACCCACCTTATCTGCGGAGTGGCCAATGGAATGTCAATCCAGATTGAATCTTTAGGTTCCTTATCAAATCTTCAGTAATCGTTTGTGGTTCTGGAATTACTTCCAGTTCTACCATACTCCCACTACTGTTTTCTGAAAAAATCCATTTTTTAATAAAACTGTGGTGAGTCTAGAACAATATTGCTATTGTTCATCCAGATGGTAGAAAATCAACCCGCGTCATAGCCTGGGTCAACCCACAAACAACCATTACAGAAACGTGCCTTGAGTTGTCCAGTGTCTGGTTTTAATCATAAACCGGACAACTCCCCGTACCTTAACATCGTTAAGATATGAACTGTTCTATATCCAATATAGAAACAGAGGCACTGATTTAATTGAACCAGATTCAAATCATGCAGCTGTCTCCAGTGCATGTCAACTAAATGGAGAGAGGCCGATCAGCGTTACTCAACTTAGGAATGCTTCCAATTATGAGTAACCTGAAAGAGAAGCAATTTCTCTTTATCATTACTATCAACTGAATACCATACACAAGTATCTACATCTTCGATCACCTTGAAGAATCCCGATACTTGCTACACCTGGTTCTCTACTCTATTCAAATACCCATAACTCCTCAAAACTTAGACCCTGTGTTTCTACGAAACACATGTCTAAGAACTAGAGAAGTTAAAAGTAAACAGAATATAGTATGAGGACCAACCCCTCTGTCCAAATGGACACTGGAAAACATACAATACTTTGTATAAGTCCGCTGAGTCTTACAACTCTTTCACTGTGTGTCGTAGGTTGAAATCTGTACTTATGGTTAAGAAGAATTACACCGCTGTTTAATACTCCTTACCTAACCATCCACTGATATAGGTAAATGTCATCGACATAATATCAAAAGGTATATCTCACTCTATGAAAATAGACGTACAGATATATCAATTTGAAATTGGTGCACAACAGCGGATATTCAAAACCATATATTTGCCGACCGGCAAACAGCCCAGGTGATTTCCTCAAATATCACCGATTACAACGAATCCCGATATAATGAGGATAATCACCCAATTCCCAATAACTTACTCCCACTCATCATCTGTAAAACCATACAGATGTGAGAATCGTACCTGGTAAATACATACCCTGGAGTAAGTGTCTAATCGGGAAATCAGTTTTCCTTTAACATTACACAGTGAAACTAAAACATTGAAATGTTTCGATGGGGTATTCTGGTATTCCTAGTAATGCCTCTTCCAGATTCACGACTGTAACCGTATAATTCTTTGCCACCTCTCCAAATCCCTTCATATGTCTTTAGTCTTTACCTTCTGTACACCCCTTCAGGCCAAATGGTTTTCTTCCTTCCCTACCGTTCGGCACCAGCCTATGGTTTGGAAGAAGACTATCCAATAAGCATAATGGGTGTACTGTCCCAATCCTAGGAACACTCGCAATGAGAGAGGGTGAAGATAAAAGACAACCGAATAAACCTTATTCCTATTTCTCCTGAACCAGAATCCATCCCCGAACTGGAACAAGTTCCATTCGAGTTCGTATATAACCATACGATGGAGTATCCAAATAAACTGTGGATCTTCGTAGTGATACGGAGTGTCCTGGAGAAATACAAAGGTGATGTGGGAGTGGTAACGAAATATTTGGTTTGGTCGTGAATATCTGTTGCAATTACTTTGCCCTCTTACTAATCCCTTGCTTTGTCTGAACTTAATACCTTCTGCACACCATCGTTATGCTAATTGGTTTTCTTCATTCCCTACCGGTCGGCACCAGCCTAAGGTTTGGAAGAAGACAATCCAATTTGCGTAATAGGTGTACTACCCCTAAGCCAAGGAGTACTCGTAACCTGAGAGAGGGTAAAAGGAAAAGACAACTGAATAATCCTATCCGTTTTCTCCAGAACCGGAAACCATCCTCGAATAAATTCTTTCGAGTTCGTATCTAACCATACGATGGTTTTGTCCAATGGAAGTGGACGTTCGTAGTAAAACGGGGTGTCCTGGAGAAAAGGGTAAAAGTAGGAGTGGCAATGAGGTTTGCAACTCTGACAATCCAAAAGCCGGTGTTTAAGAAGGTTCGGTCAACTTGGTCACTGAGTCAAAGTCTTAGGGTCGGGTCAATGGTCGCTGCCAAAAGAGAGAGAGAAAAGAAACACTCAGCGTGCACTCTAACCTAGATCAGAATGGTCACCAATTTATCTAATCTGGAAACCTCCCACTGTACCTCAAATTCTCCTCCAAACCTGAAAGAAGAATTAGTCGGGAACACCCGAGGAGTAAACCAACTCATCAGTGGGAATCGGGATCCAACTCTCATCGCATGACAACGTGACGGAATCCGCTCACGGTATCACACTCCAGAAGGTATGCGCATATCTGGCAAGTTTCAGTACTTTTGAAACTCCCGATGTGATTTCTGCCCCATGCTCTTATGACCTTGGCGAAGGTCAACAAATCATAAGTCACATGTCAAAATCTACCCGTCATTATCCAGATTAATTTGAATCCACCCGTACAAGCCCTTGACGAAGGTCAACAAGGCTATACGACTGTCCCAAACCAACGCATCTATCTATGCAACAGAAAGGTAACAAGCAGCTACCATACACTATGCCTTGACGAAGGTCAACAAACATAGCATGAATACTACGTGCTACCCGTCTGAAACGACGGAGGGCTACGAATGGTTTCTGGCGAAAACCTTTAACGTAATGAACTTGATATCGTCGAAGGAACGGATAGCTTTTAAAAATATAGTGACGAAAACCGTTGCTAAAGAGGTCACTCCCGGTGAAGGGATCTCGGCTCTTTCCCCGTAGAATGGGGTGCAGGATATTCCAACTGAATACCACGGTGCAAAGCAAAAGTAATCGGCTATAGTGAAGTTAATGCCCTGATGCAAACTTCTGTCCAAGGGGTCACTCCCGGTGAAGGGATCTCGGCCCTTGCCTCGTCGACTGAGGAGCAGGATATTCCAAATGAATACCACGATGCAAAACAGAAATGAACGTCCTTGCAATAACAGCTTTTTGAAAAGTGTTCCAACAACATCAGATTAGGTTTGTTTTAACTTGCATTGATCCGAATCAATGCAGTCCCATCAATTGATCACACCACAAAGAACGAAAATATACTGACGTACGTATATGCCATCCGCATTCGCCACTGGGTCCCGTCATCACTCGTTAGGTTAGCTTACTAACGACAGAGCGGGGACTGGACTAGCGCGGATGAAAAACATATACAACATCTACTAATATATATACCAATATATTATATTTCGCTCAAGGCGTGAATAGAATGCAACATCACAGAGAATGAACAGTATCACAGAAACAATACAGATATCTGGGATCCCCGGGTTTCACAGAGCCGCTGAAACCCGACGTTCCCCTGGTCGTGTGGATAGCCTGTGCAATGAAATCCTAGACCCCTACGGGCGCGGCAAGTCACCCGCCAAAACCTAAAGCGAGGCAGCCCCCTTCAGCACCGTGAATGGACCACCCAGCACTTCACGGAATCCGGTAACTTGGGCACCCCTCCTGGGTCAACCTGTACCCCCTACGAGTGCGGCGGATAGCCCGCCAATCCTAGAGTGAAGCCCCCTCCGTCTCAATGCCATGAGATGCGGGCTTGTTGCCCTCCAGAACCCGGCTATCCGTGCACCCCTCCGCGGGGCAATCCTAGTACAGAAAGTAAAATATACATACACCGGGTACATCGACCGCAACCAGGTCATGCCCCAAAATAATAATACAAACAGGCAGTGACGGCAGTCCACATGTCGGACGCTCGCCCCGCAATATCAAATGTACATAATACAACAAAACTGTACTAGCATTGCATCCAAGCTATCCCCCACGACCGATCCGCAACATCACAGCAAATACATAGAACATCAACGTGAAAGTCACGTTCGCAAATCCGTCTAACCGGGCTATAGCAGTTAGACCGGATTTACAGATCGAATGACATTCACGGTCGCAGATATAATGTAAATACCGTGAAAAATGTGTTTAAAAAAAAAAAATTTCCGATTGATCAAACAATTAACAAGTGGGCCCCAAAGAAAACTGTAGCACTCACAGAAACAATTGGCCCAACTTTAATATTCCAAAGCCCATATATTAAACCCAGAAAACACCTGAAAAAAAATCGTGCAGTAATGTGAACAGTGTGCCGCGGAAGCGCGGCGGAATGGGGGTTTTCGCCGCCCTTCCGCGGTCGTACGGACGGATCATGCTACGAAATTTTTCCAGTGTTCTTACATCTCCCTGCACATCATTCTGAGATCACCTGAAAAATTTTTAGACTCAAAAAAATTTCGACAGAAACTGATGCGAAGGGAATACGGGTTTTGGAACTTTTTGATCGATCGGAAATGCAAAACACATTACACAAAGCTAGACGAAGTTAATGGCGAGGCTCTGATACCACTGTAAGTGCACGGCGGCGCCCCGGCCGTCAATCCGACGCCGGAATGCGGAAGCGGTGATAAACTTTAAATTTTGCGGACTTTGCAAACCGGCACCAACGCGCACTAAACTCCGGATCGTAACCATTAACAAGTCTAAGCTAACTAGAATACGGGTTAGAGATGTACCGACTGATCCGAGTCCTCCGGTCTTCATCTCCACTCCGACCTCCTCGCGGGATCTCCGTCCGTCTCCTCCTCGTCGGAAAGGGCACCACATCGCCTGTAGCTTTTACGGGCTCCCACCTCAATACCGAGGCAACTCGGGCGCGAAGCTGGCGAATCGACGCGTCCAAGATTTGCTGTAGGAATGTGTAGTAGATCATGCTAGTCTCATTTGGGGTTTGTAGTTGCCTTGATGGAGGAATGGGGTTAGGAAAAATGGTGCTTTCATTTTTCCATAACAAGAAGAAGAAGGAGATGAAGAATTCCTCACAAAATAAAGATGAACTCTCTCATTCTTTTTCTTCTCTCTAGTGTTCTTTCTTTTCTCAAGTGAGAGTCCATCATATGGTGGAGGAAAAACAATATATGAAGCAAGAAGGGAGGTGAGTGTAGGAGAGAACAAGAGGTGACCACATCCTAGACAAGAAAACATCAACCATGCTTATTCTCCTATTCACTCCATAACCTTTCAAATCTCTCAATTCAAAAGCATGGAGCAAAAGAAATGAAAGCTATCATAATCAATACTTTTGCAAGAAACCCCCTCCACAAAAGTAATTTGCAAAACTGCAAATAACCCCCTCCATCGGAAAAGTCCGGCCGGGAAAGAACAAAGGAAAACCGGCCGGAACGGAATGCAAACTGGCAACTCCAGAAAACTGGTCCCGTAATAAATTACAGGAAAACCCCGATACTGTGCATACACACCCGCATCTGTATTCCGTCCGGATACAAATGCAATGAGACAAAATCTACACTGTACTAAACTAGTACCGGCTTAAACCAAAGCCGGCTAGTAAAAACCGTTCGATCCTGATCCGTGCAATACCGCACGTATCTGATCGAACCTTGCAATATAACTATACGGCCACTAGTACAAAACTGTCCGATCCTGATCCGTGCAATACCGCACGTATCTGATCGGACCCTGCCATATCTCCATACGGCCTCTACAGCCTTTCGCCCAAAACTTGAGTAACTGAAAGTGTGGTGGACTCTAAAGACTCGTCAATACTATGGCTGTGGATTTAACCACTAGTACGTCAGAGGTATAAGCCAATACGTGACGGGCCACCAGCTATTGACCAAAAGGGACGTCGATGAGCGAACTCATCCTGACACCCTACTGAGCCTGTCAGTGACAATATCCGTGCAGTCCGGTCCGTTCGTCTACGAGTATCGCATGGCGGGCCTAGGGGGTTGGTAAAAGTCAGACCCCCAAAAGCGGTACAAGTCGTGTCGGAGTGTAGCCCAGAACACCCTGAGATACTACTGGAATACCTACCAGTAAATCTCCTTGCCTTGGCCAAGGACTTTGTGTAATGGCTCTCCTAGACACAGCACGACCTCACCCCCAATACCGGGAGAGACGAACCCCTGAAGATACGCTCACTGCCTCCATGTGGCTCGGGACTGTACCCAACTAAAACCTGTTTGCACGACTCCTTTGAGCCGTGGTAGGGTAGTAATCAAAGTACAGTGGGAACTCACACGAGACAAATGACGATCCCCAGGTCGATGAACTAACCTGCACACATGTCACCAGGGAACTGCCATCTGACGTCTGGTATATGACCAACTACCATGTTCCCGGCGAGTCCTGTCCGGTGTACTCATAACCCAATGAGCACCTGTATATATCTTAGGTGATCCAACTGACACCAGTGGCTTGTGAGACCGGCCACCGCCCCTCGTCGGGGTCTCGACTGTATACACTAGTCTACTAATGGAGTATCGATGCCCGGTCTCGAAACTCCCACGACTAGGGACCTTTTAAGGATATGCTTGTAGACCCCCAGCTCCCACTTATATGATCGCCCTCATACTGCTGGTGGTCAAGCAAGAATCCTAGGGGCTCTATCAACGTGTAATAGCGACGTGTCAGGTCACCTAAAATAGTACACGATGATAAAGGTAAACCAGATAGCATACTATCATCTCGAGTAAGACTGTCCTACCGGGATAGGTCCTCCCTCAATCATTACAATCACGTACCTGTGACCTAATAATTGACTCTGAGGGCACTATCTCCAACACAATTACCTAAGAAACGTAAGAACCCAGGGAGTCCTACAATATCTATTTCTATTGGGGGTAAAAATAACAATTGCTCTCTACTCGACCATGGCGTTAGTGTTAACCTGCTTTCTTACTCTGTGTATGAGCAATTAGATATCGGAGAGTTGAAGCTTGCGCACTGCACTATACAAATGGCAGATCGATCTATCACCCAACCTAGAGGTGAACTAGAGGATGTGTTGATAAAAGTCGGGGAATTTATATTCCCTGTGGACTTTATTGTTTTAGATACACAGCCTGTAGCGAACCCAGGGAACCAAATTCCGATGATTCTAGGTCGCCCCTTTTTAGTGACATCCAACGCTGTAATCAATTGTCGAAACGGCTTTATGAATCTATCTTTCGGGAAGATGTCAATTGAGCTTAACATTTACAAGTTAGGAAGTGAACCCTCCAAACCCTCTGCTCAAGTATGTTATGTCAAAATAATGGATTTCGACAGCAACGAATTTGAACAACTTCACGATACTGATCTAGACTCTCTTAATACGTTGTTGTTTGACCCCGCTATATATTATACACCTACGGATCTTTCTATCGAGCTGTCCGGGTCAACATCTAACGCTTATTATGAACCTTTTATGGAGTTTGAGTATCATCCCATTCTTTCCGATGAGATTATTCTTCGGGATATCGATAAAAGTTTTGAATAAATTTTCGCTTATGAACTCACATTTTTAGAAGACATGGAAGTTATGAAGAATCAAAAAAGTTGAACCACCACCCCTTCTTCTTATCAATAACAAGAATGCGAGTAATCCACCATCAATGTTTCGTCTCTACAAATCGAGATGCAAACCCTTTCCATACCACCACTCATCACTTCCCCACTTCTTCATGTCGATAGGTGACGTGTTCTTCCACCAACCGATGCGTTACATTGATAAAATATTCGAATGGTTGGTGTTGACTTTTAGTCTTTGTAAAGCTTTACATAGACCAATAACTTTAACCCCTCCCCCCTCTTATGATTTTAAAAGCTTAATATTGTTTAAATCAAGTTTGGGGGGAAATATTTTGGCTCTTGAGAATAAAATTTGTACACAAAATTGTGAGCCAGAAATAAGTTAGGGGGGATTTTCACGTTCATTTATTCTTGTACCCTATTAATAACTTTTTCTCCCAAGTCTACAGGTTTTGAGATTTAAAAGATGAAAACAGCGAGGACGCTGTTGTAAATAGGTTTGGGGGAGATTTGTGCTTATTTACGCATCACTTTGCATTACACTTTGCTTAAACACAAATTTTTTTCTTTGATAATGAAATATTAGAAAGTGAAAAATTACATTTAAAAGATTGGAAGAGTTTAAGAAAAACAATAAAGTTAGTTGTTTTCTTAAACGAAGTTAGTAATAAGTAGTTATGAGCCGTTGTCCCAAAAGTTAGTAAGATGAAGGAAGTCACTAATCTGAGAATAAAAATAAGTCTGAAAAATAGTCACTATTCTTGAGGCCAAATATTTGAACGTTGATACCATTCTATACGCACTTACACATGTCTTGAAACTTGGGATAGTAGAGGATACCTTGAAATGCTCTTATCTAAAAGAAAAAGTACGAAGAAAATATAAATGAAGCATAAAGTATAAAATGGTGAAGAAAAATGAACACTGGTTTTCTAATCACCAAGGCAGCATAAAAAAATATAGCGATGGTGCTTTATCACCTAGTGCCTTAGACCAACCGGTTTGGGAGCCACTGTTAAGCTTTAGGCGTTGCAAGATGAGGAAAATTGCTAATTACGCCTAATAAGTGAGCACATGTAGTAATCGGTCGGTTAGTACCTCAAGAAGTATTAACGGTCGCATGAAGAATGTGTGAGCAATTCCATCCAAAATATTAACCGACTAAAAGTACTGAGGGAGATGGATAAGAGTATGATAGCTTGAATTGAATTCTCCGAGTGTATGGATGTCTTTTACACACACGTAGGGATATATGATCGGGGTTTGGAAGAAAGGTAGAGAGGAAAACTAAAGGCGATGTTTTATTGAGGGATGATGTGATTTCTAACATTTTTTCATAACCATTAAGATAGGGCTCATGACAACCGAAAAGCTGGTGTAGTTGGAAACTCTTATTTTTAAATTCTTTCTTTTATAGTTCTTATCTTTATATATAACTTTCACCAGCTTTCTTTTATTATAGGATTTTGTAGGTGTAATCCGCTGAAAACCCTCAGGAGACAACACTCCTCTTGTTAGGGACACCTAGACTTTTAACGGCTTGTTGCACGTGCTCAGTGCAATCGTGTTGCCTAAGAAAATGTGATAGTTAGTTTTTCTTTTTCTTTCTAGTTTTCTTTTCTCCTTCCCTTGAATAAATAGTTTGCACGGGACGATAAAAGTCAAGTTTGGGGGTATTTGTTCAGTAGAAAATAGTGCACTTTTAACATGACAATTTCCTTACTTTTCTTAATCATCTAAAGGTGCTTATTATAAATATAACACATATTATAAGTTCATCTGCAAATTACCATTTACCATGTGTTTATATATTATAATCAACATTATGAAGGAAATTGTATGTTTAATATTTTATGCATAATATTTTGTATCTCAAACGCAACTAACATTCTTCATTTAGATATTGTGCAAGTTAGCTCAGGTCAGATATCCGGAATCAAGAATCTTTCGATAAAGCAAAGAAAGTCGAAGAATCAAATACTGGCAGAGACTCAGAAAAGATAAGAAGGTTCTAGATCAAATAAATACTCAAATATTAACAAGAGAAGATTCCACAAGAATGAAGCCAAGAACCCACCGAGTCACGGCCGAGTCAGCCGAGTTGCCGCGGTTCAGCGGTCAAGAAGAGGAGTTAGGGTTCAAGATTCTTCTGAAAGTTTCTGTGCAATAAACTTAGTTTGTTGTGATTTTCTGTTACTGGATTTAGGGCTATAAAAGGGACCAAGGGCTACATCCAATGGGGATCCAATCTCTTCAAATAAAATCAAGAAAAGAGCCAACAAATCTCTACATCAAATCCAAGATCAAATCCATTATCAAAAAAGGGGATCTAAGATCTAAGGTCAAGAATCTTCGATCTTAAGATCCAAGATCAAGAAATCATCGAGAGATTCATCAAGCGACATCAATCAAGTCTCCTTTACACGAAGCAAATTATCGTCAATAAGCAAGCGATTCAAGACAGGTCCAAGACTCAAGGTGATCAAGCGACATGAAGATCGACGGAATATTTACTTCTTCAAGGCAGAGATCGAGAGCAATTCTTCTTCCACTTGTAATCTAAACTCAAAGAAATGTATTGTGAAGTTGAGTAATAAAGGTAGATCATCAGTTTTATCAATTCGCTTTCTTATAATTTCCGCCTTATGAATTCTTTCTCTGTTCTTTCTTTTATTTTCATGATGCGCAAGTAATTCTCCGCTTGATAGGATTTGTAGGATTAGGGTAGATCAATGAAAGGACAAGGGTCAATAGAGGAGAAACCCTAGATTCTTCCAAAAAAACCCTCATCCTCATTCATCAGCATCAATCTAGTTTTAAATCTATCAATAGATAAGCGGAGTCCTCTTTATTAGTCATCCAGGGCTACTAAATCCAATCGAATCCTACAAGCCTTCTTCATATAAAATTTTCTTGATAACACAATTAGATCTTGAACCATTTTCTTGATAATTCAATTAGATCTTGAAACTATTTTCTTAATTTTCTTGAAACTATTTTCTTGATTTTCTTAAAACTTTCTTTTTGATTTTTTTTATTTTCTCTTTTCTATTTCTTTCAACCGATCTAAAACAAGAACTATAAAATTCCACGAATCCCAGAGGACGACCCGTACTCACTAAAGGTTAGCTACACATGACACCGTTATTGATTGCGGTCATTTTACTACTACTTTTTCTTTCACAAAATTACAGATCAATCAATATGGAAGAATCGTTATATAAATTATAATTTGGAGAAAAGATATGCTACGAACTTACGGACATGATTAAAGGTTTTAGTATGAGACGATATGATGAAAGTTGATACTAATAGATATGTTGGCTTGAGGATGCGAGGCAATGTGCATATTATATTCATATGCCAATAGATGGTGTAAGATTATACATACACAGAAATGAGAATATAATATACACACACACACACACACAAGATGACTTGATGTGAGATATTGATATGATGAAAAGTGATTATGATAAAGTAAGATGGCTTGGCTTAATATGTCGATATACGGATGTGAGGCGATATGAGAATATAGATACTTTTGCCAAGACATGATATGAAATTGATACAGATGTGACTTGAGATATATGTGTACATATAGGTATATGAGAATAAAGAGTGATATGATGTATGTGACCTTAGATCCGTACCCTTGATTATGATATCGTATGACGGGTCATACCGTACGAATTATGATATATGATATTTGACCCATACCCTCGATTTTGAGGAAGCCATACGACGGACTATACCGTACGAGATGTATATATGATGATTGATCCGTATTTTTGACTTGGGATTAGTTTAGCTTTTGGTCTTTTAATTACTTAAGTAGATGTTAGAATAGGGTTCGGGTCATACCTATTTTCAAAACTAACGAATCATGTATATTTTCAAAGGACAAACTGAGGGACGCTACGGATTTCAAAAGGTATTTCTTTTCATTAAAAACGTTGTTGTCCCTACTTTTCTAAAAATAAAGATTCTTGTTATTTTAGATACGATAATTGTATGGCTCGTATATCAAGATATATCTTAGCTTGTTGCGTTACTATTTACCTTTCTGCTTTGTTCGTTTTACTCTCACTGCATTTTATATATATACATGTGCTTACATTATTTGTTATGATATCGTCTGCTAGTACACCTATATAATTATCAATGATGCGCACGTTACACATACACAGATTTGCCAGCTCACACACATTCATCATTGGTAATTGCCATGCCACTTGCACAGTAGAACTGCTGTATCATGATATTATCCATTTTTCAGTACTATCACATGACATGCTTGCATGATATACTTGATATGCTCATATTACTGTTCTATTTTTGCATACATCATACTTTATGTTTATATGCATTGAGATACTATTTTCATAAGATTTCTGCATTCGAGAACCACGATTATATTTCAAAGTAAATTATGAATTGTTTTAAAAACGGTTTCTCGTGATGTAATTTCGAGAGGGTGTTTTTCGTCACCCTATTAAGATGGGATTACGCGCACGCTTGTCAGGCACATTATAGATTACCCTGCCTAGGTTAGGCTGGGGTTTATTAATTGTGGGGATCCGAATCTCCGGCAACTGCGAACTAAGCTGCCGTTAATTACCCCTCGCCTTTGGAGTGAGAGAACCACCGATTGACGGGTCAAACAGGTCATGCGAACTCAATGTGCAGTGTTGTGCTTTGAATGGGTTTTGGATATATCGGGGGCCCCGCAGAGTTTTTACGGGGGTCCAAAGGACGCGTGAGCGCCAGCGCCTACATGCCTAGCACGCGGGCACTGGGCGCTGGCGCTTGGACGCTTGTGTTAGCGCTAGGCGCTTGCGTTTGCGCTAGGCGCTTGGGCGCTAGCGCCTCACGTGCCCGGCACGTGGGCGCTAGCGCCTCACGTGCCCGGCACGTAGGCGCTGGGCACTTGGGCATGAGCGCCTCACGTGCCCGGCACGTAGGCGTTGTGAGCTTGGGCGCGAGCGCCTCACGTGCCCAGCACGTGGGCGCTAGGCGCTTGCGCCTCACGTGCCCGGCACGTGGGCGCTGGGCGCTTGAGCGCCGGCGGAAAGAAAGGGTTTTTTAGCCCCAGCAAAAAGAGTTAAACTCCAAAAGAGGATTTATTATTTATGGAGTTAAACTACGAAAGGTGCTGAATGAAATTAAACTCCTAAAAAAAGTTTGATTTATGGAGTTAAACTCCAACTGGTCTTGAATGGAGTTAAACGCCTAGAAATCTTTGGAAATGATCAAAAAGGGCCCTTTTCTTCTCCCCTTTTCGCCATGGATCTTCTTTTAAGCCTTGGATCTTCCCAAGGTAGGAATTTTGGAGATGGGTCTCCTTCTTCCTCCTCTTTTGTTGGCCGGATCTTGGAGAAAAAGGGTGTGAGATTTAAAAATCTCCCCTTTCTGAGATCTAATGGAAGATCTGAGCTCCCCTTTGTGGATTTTGTGGTGAAAAACTATTTATTTTTGGAAAAAGAAAAGTAAAACTTTTGATTTAATTCAAAAAGGGGAAGAAGGTCTTAGAACGTTGAGGAAGGAGAAGGACGCACAGACCCTAATTTTTTAGAAAGAAAAAATGTTTGGCGAGATATTTTCATCATTTTTGCCTTTATAGGCTACACACTTTACATACAGCCCCTTGAGCTTTACAAAATGGCATTTTGCCCATCGCATGCCTCATGTGCTCATTTCTTTTGCACATGAGCCATGGGTTTTACAAAAATTTGGCTTTATGCCCATTTTTCTTACATTTATTCATAAAATAGAAAAAAGAAATGCACCAAAATTATTTATTACAAAATTTTTATTTTGGCATGGGGGAGGCCGGCCGCTTCATGTTCAGGCTCGACCCGGGCATTGGCCCACTTGACCTGGGCTTGGGCCTACTTGGCTTGAGGTTGACTTTAATTTTGACTTGGTCAACCGGAATGTAAATTTTGACCCCAACAAATTGCCCCTCATCAATGAAGCACACCACATATGTGGGTTGTGTGCATGAAATTGATGGATCCTCTTTCGCGTGGAAGTTGATTTAATTTGGTACCCGTTTTGACGACGTAGATGTCGTTTCTGCCATTTTAGCGATGTGGAGGGTCGATTCTTCCATTTTTGCGACTTGGACGATCGGTTCTGCCATTTTAGCGACGTGGACGGTCGGTTCTGCCATTTTTGCAACTTGGACGGTCGGTTTTGCCATTTTTGCTACGTGGACTGTCGGTGCTGGCCTTTTTGCTACTTGGACAGTCGGCGCTGCCCTTTTTGCAAATTGGACGGTCGGCGCTGCCCTTTTTACGACTTGGACGATCGATGCTGCCCTTTTTGCGACTTGGACGGTCGGTTTTGCCCTTTTTGGGACTTGGACGATCGGTGCTACCTTTTTAGCGACTTGGACGGTCGATGCTGCCCTTTCTGCGGCTTGGACGGTCGGTGCTGCCCTTTTAGCGACTTGGACGGTCGGTGCTGCCCTTTTAGCGACTTGGACGGTCGGTGCTGCCCTTTTTGCGACTTGGACGGTCGTTGCTGCCCTTTTTGCGACTTGGACGGTTGGCGCTTGATTTGACTTGCTCCGCTTCTTATGGTGTCAGGGATTGGATTTGACTTGCTCCACTTCCTACAGTGTCAGGATTTGACTTATTTCCGAGGTTGAGCTTGATTCCGCCAGGGAGGTCGTTGGTTGTCTTGCTGATTTGATGTGAATTGGGTTGACATCAGCATCACTGCGCTGGAATATAGCACCAGGAGCGAATCATCATTTGCCATGAGTGGATTTAGGGATTTTTGTTTTGGTTTGGCATCAGCACCGCTACACTGGAATATTGTACCAGGAGTGAATCATCATTTGCATGAGGGAATTTCCCTCGTTCCCAGTTTAACGACTTAGGGGTCATCTGCTCCCAGTTTAACGACATAGAGGTCATCTATTCCTTGTTTAAAGAATTATGGGTCTATTGGATTGGATTTTGCAATTTTGGGGTTAGGGTAAGCATCAGCGTTGCTAACACTGATGCACATATACCAGGAGCAATTCATCATTTGCCTTTGCCTATTGAGGAGCGATGGCTTAGGAGACAGGTTTAGGTCCCGATCACCTAAGGCTTTTCAATTTGATGAGCCATAAGGGTCCCACAAAAGCATTTCCTCCCTACGAGTCGAAAGGATCTCGTAGGTGTAATTTCTCCTTAGGGGTCGTGGGGACTCCTAAGTGTGTTTTTCTTTTGTGAGTCGTAAGGATCCCATGAAGGTGTTTTTTTACAACTCGTGAGGATCCCGTAAGTTTGTTCTCCTCATGTATCATGAGGACACATGAGTGGGTCTTCCCAAATGGAGCATAATTCTAAAGGTGGAGACCAGCCGCGTAACTGGTGATTGCGGTGGGACATGGGTATGATGAGAATTATTTGAGCCTGTGGATTGTATACGGTAGTCAACTTGGGGACCAACCGTAGGGCTGAAAGAATTTTAAGAAATTGGATTTTGGTTGGCGTCTGCATCGCTGTACTGGAATATGATATCAGGAGCGACTCATCATTCGCCGTTTGGGGATTTGGAATTTGGATCTTTTTTGGCATCAACATTGCTGCACTGGAATAATACTATGAGCAACTCATCATTTGTCCTGGGGGGACTTGGGATTTAGTTTTTGGGTCGGCATCAGAACCGCTAACACTGAAGCAATGCCAAGAGCGACTTATTATTTGCCGTTGCCCGTTAAGGAGCGGTGGCTCAGGAGACAGGTTTAGATCCCTATCACCTAAGGCTTTTCAATTTTATGAGCCGTAAGGGTCTCATAAAAGCACTTTCTCCCTACGAGTCGAGAGGATCTCGCAAGTGTATTTTCTCCCTAGGAATCATAGGGGTTCCTACGTGTCTTGCTTCTTTGTGAGTCGTAAGGATCTCACGCAGGGATTTTCTCCCAACAAAGTCGAGAGGACTTTGTGAGTGTATTTCATCTTCTTTTTTTTACGAGTTTGCGCCCTTTCGGGTTTTCACAAACTCGCCAGCAGTCCTGCTATTTTTACTTACGGAGCCCTTTCGGGTATTCATCCGTGCCCGTTTTTCTTATAGACATACCGTTTTTTTTTCTAGATTGGCGAATCTTCATTGCTGGTGGACTTTAAACGTAGTCTTACCGGTAGGACTTGGGAGAGATAGGGATCATTTTACGCCCGTGAGTTGTATACGGTTCTGCAGGATGTATGATCCAGACCGTAGGGGCGGTGTGCTCAATTCGCCTATGACTTGGAGCATTCACATATAGTATTTCTTGAAATATCGGCCATTGATAGGTAGCATGTGCCTTTCTCCCTCGGCATTTATCAGCTGGTAAGATCCTCCGTCAAACACTTTCTCGATGACGTATGGTCTTTCCCAGTTTGGCTCGAATTTTCCCTTTGCATGTCGATTGGGGATAATCGGTCTTTTGAGGACCAACACCAATTCGCCTTTCTTGAAAGCGCGGAGACAGGTTATCTTGTCATAAGCCCATGACATTTGGGCTCGGTACATCTCCAGATTTTGCTGTCTTGCCAGCCTCTTTTCTTCGAGGGCGTCGAGTTCTTAAAGCTGAAGGAGCATGTTTTCCTCTTCCGTCAACTCGTGCTGAACGGCCATCCGTAGGCTTGGAACTTTGACTTCGAGCGGGAGGATTGCTTCCACTCCAAAAAGTAGTAAGTATGGAGTGGATTGAGATGGAGTGCGGTGTGTCGTATGATATGCCCACAACACCTCATGAAGTTTGAGATTCCAGTCTCTCTTGTTGGCTGAAGCATTTTTCCTCAGGAGCTTGCATAGAGTTTTATTGAAGGCTTCGGCTAGCTTATTGGCCCTTAGATTATAGATGGAGGAATATCTCTAGTTTATTTTGTGCTGAGTAACGAACCTTGAGACTTTTAAGCTCTTGAAAGAAGGCCCGTTGTCAGAAATGATTCTTCTTGGTGTACCGAAGTGGTATAGAATATTATGCTGGAAGATCGTCAGAATATTATCTGTCTTGACTTCTTTTAGCGGAAAAGCTTCAGCCTATCTGGAGAAATAGTCAGTTGCGGCCAATATAAACCGGTGGCCTTTGGATGACGGAGGATCAATTGGGTCAACAATGATGGTGCCCCAAACTTTGAAAGGCCACGACGCCACCGTAGGATGCAACGGATTGGGATGCTTGTGAATGAAATCACCGTGAATTTGGCAGAGATGGCATTTCTTTGCATGCTATTCGCAATCCCTTATCATGGTGGGCCAGTAGTATCCAAGCAGTTTGATCCGAAGCCGCATTTTGGGGCCGGACTGGTGAGAGCCATAGACGCCTGAGTGAACTTCTTTCATGACTTTTTGGGCTTTGGACGATGATAAGCACCTGAGCCAGAGTTTGTCATATGATCCGTGGTATAGCATATTATTTACAAACATGTATCGGAGAGCTCTCTTCTTCAGCTGAATCCTCGTAGATTTTTCTTCGGGCATCTTGTCGTATCGGAGGTACTCTATGAAGGGTTCCCTCCAATCAGGCTCGTCTTCAATGATCGAAGCTTCTTCAGCAGGATTGTTCTCTTGTTCTACTCTTTCTTCTTCACACAAAGAGACTAGACGCAGAATTTGCCGGCTTCTGACTGTGATTAGAATTTCGTCAATGTCAGGATCGGCTAGCTCCTTAGCTAGGCGAGTGAGTATGTCGGATTTTCCATTCAATGCTCTAGGGACTCTCATTAATTCAATGTGAGTGAACCGTTTCATGAGTTCCAACACTCGACTTCTATATCGAGCTAACTCGGGTTTGTATATCTTATAGTCTCTGTTTACTTAGTTGATGACAAACTGGGAATCACCGTAGACTCGTAGCCGAAGGATTTCCATTTCTATGGCGAGCTCCAAACCAGCTATCAGAGCTTCATACTCAGTTTCATTGTTTGTGCGAGGCTCGGTGAGAGTAAAAGAACGTCGTAGGGTTCCCATTGATGGCGTGATGAACACCAATCCTATCCCCGCTTTTATCTGCGGGATGCTTGATTTGCCGGAGCTCCTAATTGATGAGGCTCCATCGAAGTAGAGCTCCCAACATGGCTCGTCATCCTCGAGGTGCAGCACTTGTTCATTGGGTAACTCGCAATTGAGAGGCGACCCTTCTAGTATGGGATGAGAATCAAGGAAGTCAGCAAGGGCTTGCTCTTTTTCTGCCTTCTGAGGAGTATAAATTATGTCAAATACAAGCAGCATGACAACCCATATCGCAAATCTACCGGCTAGGCTTGCTTTGGTCATTAAGTGTTTGAGGGGTTTGACCTTGGAGATCAGCATAACCCGATGAGCAAGCAGATAGTGCCTCAGCTTTTTTACAGCGAATATCAGAGCCAGGCATTGATTTTCGATCGGGGAATAGTTGTGTTCCGCCCCAACTAAAGTTCGAATGATGTAGTAGAGGGCATTTTCTTTTCCCTTCTAGTTGCTCTGGGCAAGGAGTGCACCGAATGATTCATCTAGCTCGGCAGTATAGAGAATCAACGGTTTATTTGAAATAGGAGCAGCAAGCAGTGGAGGGTGCAACAGGTACTATTTGATGCTTTCGAATGCTTCTTGACATTGGGCATCCCAGACAAAAGGAGCTCCTTTCTTCATCAGTTTTGAGAAGGGCCTACATCTCCCCGATAAATTTAAGATAAACCTTCTTATATAAGAAAGCTTGCCTTGAAAAAATCTTAGCTGCATCAAATTCTTCGAAGGGGGAATCTCCATGATGGCCTTTATCTTGGATGGATCAACTTCGATCCCTCGATGTCGGACTATGAAGCCCAGGAATTTTATCGATGATACTGTAAAAGCGCACTTCGGAGGATTCATCTTCAGATCGTATTCCCCCAGTCTAGTGAGAACGGTCCTAAGATCTTGGATGTGATCGACCTTGGCTTTAGTCTTGACGACCAGATCATCAACATAGCATTCAACAACTTTATGGATTATGTCATCAAAGATATTGGTCATTGCCCTTTGATATGTAGCACCTATGATCATCAATCTGAACGACATCAATTTGTAACATATATGCCGATCGGGGTTCGAAATGTTGTATGCTTCTCATCCTCAGGTGACATTTTTATCTAATTGTACCCAGACGAACCATCCATGAAGGTGAACAGCTCGTAATTCGAGCTGTCATCGACCATCATTTCTATGACCGGAAGCGGGAAATCATCTTTAGGGCATGCCTTGTTAAGGTCCTTGAAATCGACACAAACCCGGATCTGCCCATTTTTCTTTTTTACTAGGCAATGCATGCGATCCGGTCTGCGTATTTCTCTTCCCTAATGAAGCCAGCATCGATAAGTTTCTGAGTTTCCTTAATGACCTTTTCTTCCAGCTCCGTTATCATTCTACGAGGTGCTTGTTTGACAGGCTTGGCATCAGGAGATATAGCCATCTTATGCACGGCCACTTCAGAGGAGAGGCCAGACATTTCTTTGTACGTCCATGCGAAGCAGTCGACGAACTCATGCAGCAGGGCAATTATCTGCTCTTTCATTTTCTCTGACAAGAGTGAGCTGATGTAGGTCGGCCTTGGATTATCAGGCATTCCCAAATCGATCTCGGTTAGCTTATCGAAGGTTGCTTTTATGTCATCTTCGAGCTCTTGAGGAGCTTCTTCTAGCTCGGCTTGCTCGTCTTCATCATTTGACTCTTCGATAGCTTCCCCAATATGGATCATGTAGCATGCCTTAGAATCAGGCTGGATGAAACATATGCCCCGTCTATCTGGAATTCGTCCATCGATGAGTGCTCGGACTTGAGGCGGATGTCATAGCCCTTCATAAAACTTTGCTTCGAACTCCGTTTGATATAACCGGCATCCGCACCATTTGAAATATTCCTGCATCTCGGGCGCATAGTATCTAGGATTGAGGACGGCTCTCATGCCTCTCTCATAGGAAAGGTACGCGACAGGCAAATCGTCCGGGTGCACAACAGGATTTGACCCATAAAACAGGACATCTGATCGCACGCCAAAAGCGTGTCGGATGTTCAAAATTCTAAAGTTATAACCATGATCAGGACGGTGTCGCTTTGCAGCTAGCCGGTTGAGCACGAGTCGATCCACAGGGAGATGGTTGTATGTCCGTTCTTGTTTTAGAAGAGTCAATAAAGAATTTGTGTATGTGTTTGTTCAATATAACCTATGTGTATTATTTGCAAGTATAAAATTGTTAAAAAAAATACGAAATTGTAAGCTAAAGAAATCCGTACTAAAGACCTTTGAGCCGAGTCTTAACCAATTGAATGCTAGAGCAATCGGCAACAACGTGGATTAGGGGATTAAAGCACGGTATTCGTGGAATCCGGCTTATTTACCCTTGTCCTTCCGTTCTTGTCTCTTGCTTTCGCCTCCGGCCAAACCGAACGCAACCGGACGCGGTTAGGAATCACCTTTACCTTGGTAGGGTAGGGTGCCTAACGGAGCGCTTGCGTAACGTTTGGGCGGAGTTCAATGGGAAATAACGGGAAAAGGAAATGAGCAAAGAAATATTAACTTACAATACCGTATTTGTTGTTAACAACAATAATAATTACAACCATTCACAAAAAGAACCAAAAAGAGCAAAAGAAAAGAAAAGAGAAAAGAAAAGATTACAAGTAAGTAAGTGCATGAATTTAAATTGCAAGAAAGTAAAGCAAGGTAATAAAAAGCGAGTAATAAAAAGCAAGAAAGAAAACTAGAAACTAGAACTCAAGACAAGCATGGGATCAATAGCCAACCGTTAAACTTGCAAGCTCAATCAAGAGGTTGCAAGATCAAGAGAAGGGTAAAGAACTCATGTGAAGTGAAGATCTAATTCCATAAGAAAATACGACCCTTGAGATCAATAACAAACCCTTAACCTTTCAAGCTCAATGAAGAAGTTGAAAGATCAAGAGAAAGCAAAAATCTCAAGGGGAAGCTAAACAAAAGAGAATGATACAAAAAACCCTCATCTTCATTTAACATCCACTCAATGCTCTCACTACATTTTCATGGAGGAAAGATGAAGAAGAAGAAGAAGAAGAACAAAACTACACTAAAAGAGGCTAAAGAAATTAACACCTTACAATGGTTCAGAACCGAGGTATTTATAGGCAGGGAACTGGAAACCTAGGGCAAGAATCTGGCTCAATATGAAAGTACCAATATACCCCTGAAAAATCACCCTCTGAAGAGCCTATACGGCCGCGGAACCGTGGCCTAAGCATGCTTATGCCGCGGAACCGCGGCCGTTTAGAGGAGTTAGCTTCTCGGGTTTTGGGTGCTTCCCTGGTTCTCTGTCCTATGTTGTTCTACATATACCAAAATGCAGTTTGCTTCCACAATTGCTTCAGATTTGCAACGGTCCAAAATGGCATCAATAATAATACTTTTGACCTTTTCTCCCTCGAGCTCCGCACACCCATTGATTCTTGTGCTGCCCCTCCTCGTGCTCTGTGCTTGTCCCAGACACGAATGACCATTGTCATATATCTTGTCTCTGGAACCGGTACGCGGCACTGGACGAATATGGATGACCGGAACCCGGCTTTTATCTGCTGTCAACAGATGTTCTGTATTTTGGCGTATCTGTGGAGATTTTGTATCAATTGCGTTATTTTGGACTAGAAACCTGTGGCCTGTAAATATGTAGCAAACACGGATTAAAAGCACCTACCTATAAACACACGAGCATAAGAATGGGCGGTATAAAATGCAATATTCTGTTATGAACAATTACCCCCAAACTTAACTTTTGCTCGTCCCGAGCAAAACCAATTATTCACAAAAATAAAATCCTAACCGCACTTTCGCAGGGAACGCGATTGCACTGAGCACGTGCAACAAGCCGTTAAACCTCTAGGTGTCCCTAGTAGGAGGAGTGTTGTCTCCTGAGGGTTTTCAGCGGATTACACCCACAAAATCCCGTCAAGCTAGTGTCATAAGTTAACATCGATTCTACTCCTACAGTTTAGTATTTACGTCAGAAATTCTATCATTCTAAGTTAGAAATTTTCAACCCTTATTCTTCACACCTCCTATCTATTTAACCTTGGATCTCCTGAGTTTTCCTTCTAAAGTGCGGCCTCAAATCAGGGATTTTTATCAACTTTACAGAAAACACAAGTCTTATTCTTTATTTCTATCTTTTATCCAAACATCGATTGTATACCCCTACATGTGTGTATATTTGCATCCCTACACTCAAGAATTCAATTCAAGTTATAATACCCTTACCCTAATACCTAATACTACTTCTTTTCATTAAGGGTGGACGGATTTGCCCACACACCTTTCATGCGACTATTAATGCTTCTTGAGGCACTAACGACCGATTACTGAATGTGTGAACTTTAAAGCGTAAATAGCAGTTTCCAGGTCTTGACTTTATTCTATTTTTTCTTTTTATTTTTCTTTTTCTTTTTCTTTTTCTTTTTCTTTTTCAAGACCGGATATATTTTTCAATATGCTCTTTTGGTGTTTAGCTTTAAATACCGTTTTTTCTTTCATACTAGGCTTTCAGGCAAGAGTATTTCTAGGTATCCTCTACTATCCCAAGTTTCAAGGTGCGTGTAAGTGCAGTTTGTAAGGTATATACTTTCTAAATTTGAACTTAAGAAAAGAAACTATTTTTCAGACTTATTCTCCAGTAAAGCTTCAATACATTTCCCTTCATCTTGACTTAACTCAAGAACTGAACTCAAAAAACTGTAAGGACGTATACTTACCAAAGTTAGACAGAATGAGGGTTATTTTAAGGATTTTCAATTCCTAAGTCTAGAATTTAGTTATTTCTAACATATCAACTAAACTTTCAGAATAAAAAACTAAATTACCCTATTAGCTAACTTGACGACAAAGCTTTTATATTTTTTGGAAAATTTTCAATTTTTGTGGGTTTTTAATAAGGTATGCAAATGCAAAATATACAAATGAATGCGAAGGAAGAAAACTTACCGAGCACACCCCCAAACTTAAACTTGACAGTGCCCTTACTGTCAGGCTACACCAAGAGGGTCAAAATTGTCGGCGCTCTCCCTAAAAACAAATTATATACAAAACAAAAAGGAAAACAAAAAATATATACAAAGAAGGTGTCCTCCCCAAACTTAAGTAAAAAAGTATTTCCACTGTTAAGCGTTGAAGTTCAGGATTAGGGGGGAAGAGAATAGTATCAACCTATACAAGGCCTTACACAGGACAAAAGTTAACACCAACCATTCAAAAATTCTATCTCTGTAAGATACGGGTTGGTGAAAGAAGGTGAAGAGGAAAGAAATGAAGAATACGCGAGACCGTATGGAGATAGAAGAGGGATACGGTCTCGGTATATGAGAAGAAGAATGGCGGAAGGGAGAAAGAAGTGGAATACGAACTTGAGGGTGAAAATGGAGTGAATAAATTAGTACAATTTGTGATGACCGATGTGTTAACAGCGATTGTGCTAATCTATTAACCCGTCGAGTAATGGGGTCAAATCCTTCAAGATTCGTAAGAAACCATGGGTACGCCGAACTTGGTAAACCAGACACAGGAAGTGAAAATGATACGGTTTCTTGCATGGTCGGAACGATGGAAAGGGTGGGGGGAGGTGATTGAGGAAGGGTATCAGTTAAGGTTTCGGGAGGGTGTACACAGTCAATGAAAGGAACAGGATAAATTGGAAAATCCGACTCATCAATTAAAACTATTTCATCCTCAGTACTATCCTCAATATTCTCCTCAAAATTTATCTCATCCATGCATTTATCATCAAAATCAAGACGCATATGAAGTTCGGGAAAAACATTTAATGACTCGGGATGACGAATTGGAGAGAAAAACTCAGCCAAATCTATGGGTTCATCATCCAAAATATTCCCAGCGTCAATATCCTTAACCAAGTGAAAATCAATATTCTCAGACACCTCATCAAAAGCATGGATTTCAATCGATTCTGGTTCTAAGATGGAGGTGTAGAGGTCAAAAAGATTGGGATTGGTTTCACTTGGCAAGGTCCTTTCACAATCTGGCAAATCAAACACTACAAAGTTGCACAACTCATTAAACATTCTATCTTCAACTGATAATTCATTTGGGACACTTGATAGACTTTCAACACAAGAGTTGTGGGATTCAATTTGTGGTGTGTAGGTTTGATTTGGAAGAGTGTATACCTCACTCTCTCCACTCAAATTCACATCCTGTCCTGCCACCTCATCATACATTGGAAAATTTGGAGCTAGTTGAAAACTAGCTACCGGGTCAGTAGGTTGTATGAAAGCGACTATGGACGCATTCAAATCCATCATCTGTTGGCTTGATGCTACCCTAAAGTCTTCCAACGACTGTTCCAGACTAGACATAGGTTGTGAAGGGGTTTCAGTAAAAGATTCAAAGTTGTTTGGATACTGAAAACTCCCAAACGGCTGTGTAGAAGCAATGTCTAGGGAAGGTGTAAAAGTCGGGTAGGACTGGTAGGAATTGAATGGCTGGACAGGAGTGGGATCAACATTTGGATAAGAAGGTGAATGAAATTGTTGATCCCAAGAATTTGAAGTGGTGACAGGAGTGAAAGATCGGCTACGGGATTGTTCAATACGTTCAGCAAGAGACATAGGTCTTGTGGCTACAACTGGACTGTCAAAAGGGGTATCAATGCAAGAAGGGGGTGAATGTTTGAAATGGTTGATACGAAGTGGATTGCGGGGTCCAGTTGTTCATCCTAGATGCGTCTATCCAATCTTTCAAAGAAATTTTGGGCATGGAGGGGTCGTTCGAAGTTCGACCAAAACAAGAACCGTATGAGGTAATGTCTGGTTATGGGTACCAAAGTTCGGCAAGAGTTTTGCGAGGTGGGGTACCCATGATATGAAGAGTGAAAGAAAGAAAAGAAGAGAAAAGGAGGGGAAAAAGAATGTGATTTTTTTTAAATTTTTTTTAGTTATATATTAACAAAAGAATGAAGTATACACAAAAAAAGAATATGGACAAAAACAATCATGACCCAAAAATACCACACACCTAATCGTTCTAGGGTTCACTAGACCTGCTCCAGAACTTGATTATCGAAGTAAAACTGTGTCGAGAAACGGGCTCAAGATACACTGATCACGAGGCCAGGTAAGTGCAGAGATAAGGGGAGGTTTTCCAACGCTTTCGCGAAGTTCCTTAATTAAATAACCCTTTCTCTTTTGGCGGTTTCGCCGTTAACACTTTCCTAGACACCCCGTAAACAATATACCGTTAAGCGAGGTTCTAAACACAGTTAACTTCTCCTAGTGAGCGTGAAGTCCTTAAGGCTTAAAGTCTAGTTTCTTTTAAATTTTGTGCGGGTAAACGTTATGCTCAAGTTCGTGAATTGTAGGCCACGGAAAAGGTGATGAAATCCTTTACCATATATTGTGGGGTTCGCTTGTCCTTAAGTCCGTATTAATGTATGCAATGCGCAATTCAAAAAATTCTATAAAGAATCAAACAATCGTTTTTTAGTTTAAGCACGGTACTGTAACAAATACGGGTTAGTCAATTTTTAGAGTTTGCTAGCGAGCTTGCAAAGAATCCTGCAAAAAATAGTATAATGGATGAGTCGGATTTGAGAAGAAGTGAAAGGTTCCTAGGCACCCTAATAAGGTCTCACAAGGCATCGAACATGCCATTTTCAAAAATTCTAGGTGCCGACAGACCCGACTACGGATCGTTTGCTAGAAATCTAGGCGAAAAATAAACTAGTTAACAATTAACTAAGAGATACGGAAATACAACCTTTGTAGATCCGGTCCTCCACCTCCACGGCTCCGAGATGAGGTCCTCTCCGCTGTCCAAATCAAATCCAGGCTCTAGCGTCGGCTTCATCGGAGAATGGACGGGCTAGGTCATCGACGACGTGCCGAAGATGATCTACGTCGAAGCATCACTAGATCGAGCTCCACCTTCACCAAGTCTTGAAAACTTGTGAAGGAAACACACTCTACTACTTGGCAAGAGGTAGAGGATGAAGAAATAGGAAGTGGGTAGACTTTAGTTTTGGATTTCTCACACATTTCATCAATCCACCATTGATGAAGTGAAGGTTTCTTCTTGAGTTCAAGGAAGAAGAAGAAGAATATTATGATAAGATTAATTAGAAAAGAAAAGAATAATGATTCTTATCATAAAAGTAACCATGGTAAAGTGTAGAGAATTAACTTAGGTTAAATGAATGGTTAGGGTCAAGGTTTCATGAAGCTTCCACTAAACAACAAAAAAAGCCATCATTCTTTTCTCCTTTTTCCATCTATTTTCCAAAATGAATAAATAGATAAATAAATGAGAAAAGGAAATAAAACCCTAATTATAAGTTTAACCATGGTTTAATTCTTTACACTTAACCAAGTAAACATGTATCATCAAACATGATACAATAAAATGCACAAAAAGTATATCACATATACAACTTGTACATCCAAGTGAGAAAAATCCTTCTAAAGTGAACCGATACTAGTTAATGCAAACTAATTTATCAAATATATAATTATACATTAAATCATTAAATCAAACACTTGATTTAACGATCCGGTCATATCACATATAACCGACTAGTATCCTATGTATCGACTTATCGAATCAACCCTTGATTCGATAACTAGGTTATATCGCATACAACCATTCGATACATTCATCGCGAGAATGAAATACGGTATCACATACACGCATTATTCTCGGTTCCGCACATATCTCATATGCGCTCCTATTTCGTTTCGCTTGAGCCAGGAAACCTCTGTGTAGGACTCTAAAGACTCGTCAATACGCCGGCAGCAGGTGATGATCATATCAAACACCCACAAGCCGCAAGCGGTCTGCTAAACGTAACGGCCACCCGGGTATTGAGCGATCTGAAGATCGACGAGCAAGCCCGCTCACACTCCAGTGAATCCAACCAGTAACACTACCGTACAGTCCGGTCTGATCGTCTGATATGTCGCATATCTCGCCTAGGGGTGGTAAACGTCAGACCCCAATAGCTTGATAAGTCATGTCGATATGAGGTCTATAACGATTCGAGAAACTACTGGTAACACTTACCAGTAAATCTCAGCAACCCTGGCCAGGGATTTCCTGTTATAGCCAATCAAACACAGCGCAACATCAACTCCCTATACCGGGAGAGACGAATCCCCTCCTATCGCTCATTGCCTCCATGTGATTCGGGACTGTACCCAAAAACCACCGTTTTGCACGTCCTCTTGGACGTGGTAAGATGGAAATCAAAGCACAGTGGGAACCACACAAGACTCTATGACGATCTCGGGTCAACAGACTACTCTGTACCAGTGTCACCAGAGAACTGCCATCTGACGTGAGGTATAATACCATCTGGGAGTTCTCGGCGAGTCCGTCCAGTGTACCCAGTCTCTACTGAGCACCCGTATATCATCTCCGATGTCAAACACCAATGGATATGGGATCATCCATCGCCTATCTGTATGGGTCGAGAAGGTATACGCTAGTCTACTCTGGTATATCGATACCCCATCTCGATACACCCACGACTAGGGACTTTCAAGGATGTACTTATAGACTACCATGTCCCCACTAGTATGATCCGCATCACAGTCCAGGTAGTCAAGTACACATCCTAAGGGCTTTACCAACATGTAACAGAGAGACAATCGGTATACACGTTAAAGTAAAGAGCAACCAGATAGCATACTATCATGTCGAGCAAGAAAGTCCTCCCTATATATGTCCCAGCATCCAATACAATATACATCCAATGTACAGTAATGGCCTCTAGGGCATACATATAACTAACAATCTCCCACTTGCACTAGGGCCATCTGTAGCAGTGGTTGTAGTATCTCATACTCAACCATCCCATAAAAGTCTCTCTCTGGGAACAGGCCTTCGTGAGTGGATCCGCCGTGTTGTCCTCTGAGTCTACTCTCCTAACCTCGATCACCCTGGAGATCAACCATCTCTACGATCAAGTGATACTGCCTTAGAATATGTCTGGGTCACTGATGGGACAGGCGTTCCTCGGCATAAGCCACAACTCCATTGTCACACAATGGAAGGAACATAGTTCATCTCATGAACCAATATACACCCAAACAGCCTCTTTGGTAGCATCTTAAGTAGCGATGTATCGTGCCTTTATCGTCTAGTATGTCACGGTATCTAGTTTGGAACTCTTTCAACATACCGTCCCTGTACTGAAGGTTAAGACAATGCCTGTGACTGATATTCAATCGTCTTTATCATCCTGGAACACTTCCAGTGATTCTCTCCAGGATCGATTGATACCATCTCACTACATCTAGTGAGAATCCTAACATCCATTTAGATCTATCTCATAGATCCAAAAACCCCAGGATTTAGTAGGTATCACTTTGATCCTATACGGAGAATCATTGTGATAAGCGGAGATTGATCGAGCGTAGCATAGGAAACTCCTTCTCTATCAAGAGTATGTCATCCACGTACTCTACGAGGATCATCACCATACTCTCTACTACCTTTTTGTTTATACAAGGTTCATCTACCATTTTGATGATGTCAACTTCTTTGACTAATCCATCAAAACAGATGTTCCATCTCCGCGATGCCTGCTTTATCCTATAAAGCATCTTGTACACGTTTCCGCTGCTCCCACTGTCTATGAAGCCCTCTGGCTGTGTACTTACAGACGCACTCTTCTAAATCATCATTTAGAAAAGCAGTCATGGCACCTAACCGCCAGATATCGTAGTCATGGTATGTAGCCGTGGCAAGTAGGATCTGGATGGACTTAAGCATAGCTACTTGAAAAGGTTTTATCATTATCCACACCTGGTCAATGATGCAAACTTTTAACAAGTCTAGCTTTGAAAGTCTCAACTTTTCCATCTACACCAAGTGATCTTCTCAAGATATACTTGCTCCTGATGGGGATTTAACCCTTCAGATATAGCAGCTAAAGTCCATACTTTGCTAGTGTATAAGGATTCCATCTCAGATCACTAAACATCCAGCCATTCTTACAGAGTCTCACTCCTGATGGCCAGCTCGAAACTAGTTGGGTCATCATCTCATGATGCAATCCTCGCTCCCACTGTCATAGAGAAACAGAAGTATCTCTCAGGTGGGTGAGGAACCCTACTAGATCGGCGGAGAGGCTGAGGTTCGTTGGAATCTACTGAATCCTTTGGTTCTATCAAATCATCAGCTGTAGTTTGTAGGCTGGAACATTTCCAGTTCTACATAACAGACCTTGCCTCGAGCTTGTCCGGATTTTGCTTTTAGACATAGGCTGGACAACCCCAAATCTTAACTAACTTAAGACATGGGCTCTTCCCTTTCCATATCACATATGAAGTGGTAGGCAACTGATTTGATTTGAACCCTTTTCAATAGGTATGCAGCTTCTCAAGTGCATAACTCCCAAAAGGAAATAGGTAACTCAGTAGTACTCATCATATAGCACACCATATCATATAGGGTGCATCTGCTCCGCCCCGATATACCATCGTGCTATGGTGTATACGGAGGAGTAATGCCGAGAGAGAATCTCATTCTCCTTTAGAATAGTCCAGGAATTCCATGCTCAAGTATTCTCCTCCTTGATCACATCAAAGGACATAATACTTATACCCGTATTGGTTCTCTACTTCTAACTTATATTCTGTGAATATCTCAAAAGGTTCGGACTTGTGTTTCAACAGGAACATAGGTCAGAAACTCGAAAGATCATCAGAGAACGTAATGAAGTATAAAGAACCAGTCCTGGCAAGTGTAGACAGGGGATTTACATACATCAACATGTATCACCCCAAGAGTTCAATAACTCTTTCTCTGTTCCCAATAAACGGAGCTATGGTTGTCATATCTTTGTGACATGACTGGCGAGTTTCACAAGATGTAAATTCAAACTGATTTAAATATGCATCTTTATGTAACTCTAGCTAGTCGGGTCACATTGATCTGACCTAGTCTACAATACCTTAAGAAGGATCCGTCCATTTCTGAACTCTTCCTCTTGTGTGTGTTCCATATACTAAGAACTGTAGTTTGATTTAGAACATTAATGCTTTTAGATAACGTGCCTGAACCGATCAACTTTTGATATAGGAAATGTTTAAAACATTATCCATACAATACAAAATTTTATCGTTTCTTTACTAATAAAGAGACAGATATGATTTTGTATATCAGGTTCGGTATCTAATAACATTCGTTCAGAATCAATGTATTACAATACAGGGTGACAGTGACCAACAGACTTGGCTGCAACTCTTGCCCCGTTTTCTGTCTCATGAAACTTATCACCCGTTCTCAGTTTTTCTACCCTTTTGTAGCCCTATGTAACATATTACATATCTGGGATCCTGATCCGGTATCATATACTCAGGATTCGGAGGATACTGAGAAACAGTTCTGTGTAACGAACACACCCGAAGATGATGCATCAGCATGCACTCTCTTCGTTTGGGCGGCACGGGAAATCTGGTATTCCCCAATTTCCTGCTCTGTCTTATAACAATTATAAGTTGGAGCGGGACCAACGTTCCCCAGCTCAGTATAACAAGCGGGTTCGGTCAATAATCCGTATTATTATCTTGATTAAGGCGTGATATGGTCGCTACCAGGAGAGAGAGAGAAGAAAACACTCAGCGTGCGCTCTTGCAAGAATAGATTGGTTATTATTTTATCTAATCAGGATGGCTCCCACTGCTTTTTATCAAATCTTCCTTCAAACCCTAAAAGGAAAGACTAGCCGGGATTAATTACACACTACAAGTTCGCCAATCTTTCAGCCAGGCCAGTGTCGGTACTTTGAGGGAGGTCCCCCGTGCTTTCGCACGAACCCAATTAATGTAAACCTCGTTTTCCCAGAGGCATAACCCCGTTGACACCTTTCTAGACACCTACTTGATCGGCTAATTGTAATGTATAAAACTCTCCCAGGAGTAACTCTTACTCGCAGCGGGTATCGGGATCCAACTATCTCATAGAAGGTATGCAATCTCATTGCAAATTTCAACACTTGAAATTCCCGATAATATTTTGCCCCTAGCACCCTATGACCTTAACGGAGGCCAACAAACCATAGGCTACTAGTCAAGTTCAACCCGTCATTTCTTGATTGAATCAAACCCACCCGCACGACCCTTGACGGAGGCCAACAAGGTCGCACGACTACCCTAACTCAATCTGCATCATATGCATAAGCAGATAAATACTGGTTAGCTACCGCACACTGCGCCTTGACGGAGGCCAACAAACGCAGCACGAATACTAAACAGCACTTATCTGAAATGACGGAGGGCTACGACAGGTTTTTCTGAAAACCTATTGCGTAACGAACTTGATATCGTTGTAGAATCAAATGATTTTGAAATGGAGTGTTTTTTAGGCTTTTCTAGTTTTGCTAAAGGAGTCACTCCCGGTGAAGGGATCGTCGGTCCTTTCCTCGTCGAATGAGGTGCGGGATATATCATATATATCACTGTGCAAAGCAAAAACTCTTAAAAGCAATCAAAAGACAAACCGAGTGTATAGCATCTGCCAGTTATTGCTAAAGGAGTCACTCCCGGTGAAGGGATCTCGGTCCTTTCCTTATCGAATAAGGTGCTGGATATATCGCATATACCGCTGTGCAAAGCAAGAACTGTAGCTACCTGTTTTATTTTGAAATTCGATTCTACAACATCTTAGGTTTCTTTTATTTCATTAATCACATTAATGAAGTCCCAACATTTAAGTACCTAAACATCACAGATAGATATGACGTACACTTATGCCATCCGCATTCACCTCGATGTCCTCTCGTGCACTGTTAGGTTAGATAACTAACGACAGAGCAGGGCAGGGCTAGCGCGGGTGTAAAACATAAGCAACGTCTATATAATATATCATATATACTATATACTATATCCATCACAGAGTCACAACACAGATATTGCAGCAGAAGAAACATATGAAATATTGGATATACTAGGACGTCCGTGTTTTCAATACGAGCCAGTATAAAACACGGATTCCACGGTCGTGATGAATAGCCAAACCCACACCCCTAGACCCCTACGAGAGCGGCAAGCAACCCTACCAATTCTGGAGTTAGGAGACCCGGACCCGACTCCTCGAGTTGGTCACTGGACTCCAGAACCCGGTTACTTGTGCTCCCCTCCTTGGGTCTATCCTAGTGCGGAAAAGTAAATAATATACAAGAGGTGACAACTTCCGCAACCTGGAAGCGCCCCAAATAAAAGAATATTACATACAAGTTTTTACATGAATGAAAATGAAAAGCACTCATCTCACATAAAAACCCCCCGGCTATTCAATCACGACGATCCAATATAACATATCCAGCAACACATAACATCACATGTCATGAACGTAAGTAAATATGCGCATCCCAATTGTCGTTGACATATAGCAACGAAACCGGCGATATCACATATTACGCTTACGGTCACAGAAAAGAAAGTGTAAAACTACAACAGTTGGAATCCGCAACCACCTCAGACATCGCATGCCTAACCAAATGAATTACTTAGACATCACATGCCTAACAATTATAAACCCCGCATTTCAGTCTCATTATCGAAAAAACTTTTCAATATCGAGTCGGGCAATTCAACAAGATTCCCGACAGTCTGATCGAATACTCGTCGCAAACTTTAGTAGGCGGCCGCACCCCCGATACCGTCGACAAAGTGCACCAAGGCGGAACACCGCCACCGCAAGCACCCGAACGGATGCTTTCGGCGACGGGGTTCTCCTATAGTCACTTGGTCAGGGCTATGGAGTGAGGCTGTCTATTAAGTTTACCCGGCGAGTATCCGCGTACGCTACGTGATTGCGACGGACTTTTGATCACATCAAAATTCCGTGGCAACCGATCAAGTGAGACTAAACTGCTATGTTTATAACATTCATTCAGTTATCTCATAACTTCTTGTGAATTCCAATTATTGTATCCCATTCCGGATAATTAGAAAATGTTAAACTTTCCGATTGAACATTCGAACACCCAAGTTTTCCCGATACAGATCAATACATGAAATAAGTCTAAAAACATTCAGTTCGTGCCTCAGTACCAACGGTCCAGCAGTAGAAGGGTCAAGCCAACGCCTCACATGCGGCACGCCGTACTGCCCCAAACCCGAAGGTTCAAAGGGCAGTTCAAGACGGTCACATAATCGAGTTAAGGTTTGTTGTCTTCTAGAGGGTCCATCGAGTTACTTGCACTACTTAGAACGTCTTCAAACTACGGAAAAATCCAACACTTGGAAATTTCCCGACAGGGGAAAAATTGGGTATTTATATCCAGTCGAACTTTTTAACAGTTTCTAAAATATCCGGAAAAACATAAACAAAGTTAAATTATCCGATCAAATTAATGAATCCCCAATAAAACCCTAGAAAACTTAACACCTGAGGGGAATTAAAAAATTCACATAAAAAAATGCCAAGAAAGGACCTAAGAATAAATATATGAAATTTGAGGGACTAAGTCCAAATTTTGGCAGCGGAAGCGCCGCCAAAACACTGTTTTGGCAGCGGTTCCGCGCTCCAATTATTGAATTAGTCAACCAAACTTCACAGTAATTCTTAGTTTTTCCTGCTTATTTTTCTGCATATTTTTAATTCACAAAATTCAACAGTTTTGAAAAATGTACAGAGAGCGATTTTGCTTGGGGTTTCGCGGTTCGATCGGATCTCTAACTTCGTCTACCGATCGCCTAAAGCTCTAGCTAGGCTCTGATACCACTGAAAGGTTCCTAGGAACCCTAATAATGTCTCACAAGGCATCGAACATGCCATTTTCAAAAATTCTAGGTGCCGAGAGACCCGACTACGGATCGTTTGCTAGAAATCTAGGCGAAAAATAAACTAGTTAACAATTAACTAAGAGATACGGAAATACAACCTTTGTAGATCCGGTCCTCCACCTCCACGGCTCCGAGATGAGGTCCTCTCCGCTGTCCAAATCAAATCCGGGCTCTAGCGTCGGCTTCATCGGAGAATGGACGGGCTAGGTCATCGACGACGTGCCGAAGATGATCTACGTCGAAGCATCACTAGATCGAGCTCCACCTTCACCAAGTCTTGAAAACTTGTGAAGGAAACACACTCTACTACTTGGCAAGAGGTAGAGGATGAAGAAATAGGAAGTGGGTAGACTTTAGTTTTGGATTTCTCACTCATTTCATCAATCCACCATTGATGAAGTGAAGGTTTCTTCTTGAATTCAAGGAAGAAGAAGAAGAATATTATGATAAGATTAATTAGAAAAGAAAAGAATAATGATTCTTATCATAAAAGTAACCATGGTAAAGTGTAAAGAATTAACTTAGGTTAAATGAATGGTTAGGGTCAAGGTTTCATGAAGCTTCCACTAAACAACAAAAAAAGCCATCATTCTTTTCTCATTTTTCCATCTATTTTCCAAAATGAATAAATATATAAATAAATGAGAAAAGGAAATAAAACCCTAATCATAAGTTTAACCATGGTTTAATTCTTTACACTTAACCAAGTAAACATGTATCATCAAACATGATACAATAAAATGCACAAAAAGTATATCACATATACAACTTGTACATCCAAGTGAGAAAAATCCTTCTAAAGTGAACCGATACTAGTTAATGCAAACTAATATATCAAATATATAATTATACATTAAATCATTAAATCAAACACTTGATTTAACGATCCGGTCATATCACATATAACCGACTAGTATCCTATGTATCGACTTATCGAATCAACCCTTGATTCGATAACCAGGTTATATCGCATACAACCATTCGATACATTCATCGCGAGAATGAAATACGGTATCACATACACGCATTATTCTCGGTCCCGCACATATCTCATATGCGCTCCTATTTCGTTTCGCTTGAGCCAGGAAACCTCTGTGTAGGACTCTAAAGACTCGTCAATACGCCGGCAGCAGGTGATGATCATATCAAACACCCACAAGCCGCAAGCGGTCTGCTAAACGTAACGGCCACCCGGGTATTGAGCGATCTGAAGATCGAAGAGCAAGCCCACTCACACTCCAGTGAATCCAACCAGTAACACTACCGTACAGTCCGGTCTGATCGTCTGATATGTCGCATATCTCGCCTAGGGGTGGTAAACGTCAGACCCCAATAGCTCGATAAGTCGTGTCGATATGAGGTCTATAACGATTCGAGAAACTTCTGGTAACACTTACCAGTAAATCTCAGCAACCCTGGCCAGGGATTTCCTATTATAGCCAATCAAACACAGCGCAACATCAACTCCCTATACCGGGAGAGACGAATCCCCTCCTATCGCTCATTGCCTCCATGTGATTCGGGACTGTACCCAAAAACCACCGTTTTGCACGCCCTCTTGGACGTGGTAAGATGGAAATCAAAGCACGGTGGAAACCACACAAGACTCTATGACGATCTCGGGTCAACAGACTACTCTGTACCAGTGTCACCAGAGAACTACCATCTGACGTGAGGTATAATACCATCTGGGAGTTCTCGGCGAGTCCGTCCAGTGTACCCAGTCTCTACTGAGCACTCGTATATCATCTCCGATGTCAAACACCAATGGATATGGGATCATCCATCGCCCATCTGTATGGGTCGAGAAGGTACACGCTAGTCTACTCTGGTATATCGATGCCCCATCTCGATACACCCACGACTAGGGACTTTCAAGGATGTACTTATAGACTACCATGTCCCCACTAGTATGATCCGCATCACAGTCCAGGTAGTCAAGTACACATCCTAAGGGCTTTACCAACATGTAACAGAGAGACAATCGGTATACACGTTAAGGTAAAGACCAACCAGATAGCATACTATCATGTCGAGCAAGAAAGTCCTCCCTATATATGTCCCAGCATCCAATACAATATACATCCATTGTACAGTAATGGCCTCTAGGGCATACATATAACTAACAAGAAGGTGTTAGAAAAGCACGTACTGTTAAGTTTTTGGGTTAGAAAACCCCCATTGAATCAATTCCGGTAAGCTTGAAAAAGTTCGCTTGCGCGGGTCAAAATACCCTGATCTTTGGCACTGTACTTCATAATCACCTTAACCTTGAATGTACACTTTGCTCCCCACAATCGCAGTTTGCAAATCCGCAAAAATCTGCACTCTTGCCCACAAAAATGATCAAAAAGAAAAAGATTTTTTTTTATTTTTTATAAATATATACAAAAAGAATATTAACCCGAATAACAAGAAAGAAAATACGCTACCGTCTCCCCGGCAACGGCGCCATTTGATCGCACGCCAAAAGCATGTCGGATGTTCAAAATTCTAAAGTTATAACCGCGATCAGGACGGTGTCGCTTTGCAGCTAGCCGGTTGAGCACGGGTCGATCCACAGGGAGATGGTTGTATGTCCGTTCTTATTTTAGACGAGTCAATAAAGAATTTGTGTATGTGTTTGTTCAATCTAACCTATGTGTATTATTTGCATGTATAAAGTTGTTAAGAAAAAAATACGAAATTGTAAGCTAAAGAAATCCTTACTAAAGACCTTTGAGCCGAGTCTTAACCAATTGAATGCTAGAGCAATCGGCAACAACGTGGATTAGGGGATTAAAACACGGTATTCGTGGAATCCGGCTTATTTACCCTTGTCCTTCCGTTCTTGTCTCTTAGTTTCGCCTCTGGCCAAACCGAACGCAACCGGTCGCGGTTAGGAATCACCTTTACCTTGGTAGGGTAGGGTGCCTAACGGAGCGCTTGCGTAACGTTTGGGCGGAGTTCAATGGGAAATAACGGGGAAAGGAAATGAGCAAAGAAATATTAACTTACAATACCGTATTTGTTCTTAACAACAATAATAATTACAACCATTCATAAAAAGAACCAAAAAGAGCAAAAGAAAAGAAAAGAGAAAAGGAAAGATTACAAGTAAGTAAGTGCATGAATTTAAATTGCAAGAAAGTAAAGCAAGGTAATAAAAAGCAAGTAATAAAAAGCAAGAAAGAAAACTAAAAACTAGAACTCAATACAAGCATGGGATCAATAGCCAACCCTTAAACTTGCAAGCTCAATCAAGAGGTTGCAAGATCAAGAAAAGGGTAAAGAACTCATATAAAGTGAAGATCTAATTCCATAAGAAAATACGACCCTTGAGATCAATAAAAAACCCTTAACCTTTCAAGCTCAATGAAGAGATTGAAAGATCAAGAGAAAGCAAAAATCTCAAGGGGAAGCTAAACAAAAGAGAATGATACAAAAAAACCCTCATCTTCATTTAACATTCACTCAATGCTCTCACTACATTTTCATGGAGGAAAGATGAAGAAGAAGAAGAAGAAGAACAAAACTACACTAAAAGAGGATAAAGAAATTAACACCTTACAATGTTCATAACTGAGGTATATATAGGCAGGGAACTGGAAACCTAGGGCAAGAATCTGGCTCAATATGAAAGTACCAATATACCCCTGAAAAATCACCCTCTGAAGAGCCTATACGGCCGTGGAACCGCGGCCTAAGCATGCTTATGCCGTGTAACCACGGCCGTTTAGAGGAGTTAGCTCCTCGGGTTTTGGGTGCTTCCCTGGTTCTCTGTCCTATGTTGTTCTACATATACCAAAATGCAGTTTGCTTCCACAATTGCTTCAGATTTGCAACGGTCCAAAATGGCATCAATAATAATACTTTTGACCTTTTCTCCCTCGAGCTCCGCACACCCATTGATTCTTGTGCTGCCCCCCTCGTGCTCTGTGCTTGTCCCAGACACGAATGACCATTGTCATATGTCTTGTCTCTGGAACCGATACGCGGCACTGGATGGATATGGATGACCGGAACCCGGCTTTTATCTGCTGTCAACAGATGTTCTGTATTTTGGCGTAACTGTGGAGAATTTGTATCAATTGCGTTATTTTGGACTAGAAACCTATGGCCTGTAAATATGTAGCAAACACGGATTAAAAGCACCTACCTATAAACACACGAGCATAAGAATGGGCGGTATAAAATGCAATATTCTGTTATGAACAATATCCTTCTGTCCATTTTTCCTTCTAGGAAAATAGAAAGTTTTCAGCTGGTCCACGGTAGAGACTTACAATGTATCGAGCTCTTTGCACATCTGCTCCGGCACCCTTATGACAGCTAGGGGCTCTTCTGCAACTTTGAAGGTCTCTTGTAGCTTTGCTTGTTGTGGGGGACCCAATCTGTATAGCTGTTGCTAGGCAGGTTCTCCTCCTCCGACTCATCAGTTTCGCTGTCAAAACGAGGGCGGATTTTGTTGTCGGATGAGCCTTCACTATCAGACCCGTCCGTATCGCTACCAAAATGAAGGCGTTTTTTATGGACGGGCGGACTTCCAATATGAGACTCATCGGTGTCGTTGCCGAAATGCGGACGCACTTGGAGTTTTTTGCTTTTGAAAGTGACAGCCGGATTAGACTTGCTTTTGAATTTCGGGGCCGTTCTGTCTTTGGTCAGCTGTGGCCCAGCACTTTGGAGGTTCACAAAGTACCGAGAATCTTCATATCGGACTTCATGCACACCGAACGGCTGGATGTCTCCGTCAATGTGTCTTTCTTCATCATTTTTAATATACTTCATGCATTGATGGAGAGTTGACAGAATGATACCGTAATCGTGGAGCCACGGCCGTTCCAAGAGAATTTTATAAGACGTGTCAGCGTCGATCACGTATATCTTAGCTTCGGTTTGCAGATCCCCAAATTTGATTGGCAGAGCAATAGACTCCAGAACTTGCTGACAGTTTTAATTGAACCCTTGAATGACAATCCTATCCCTTGACAGGTGTCGGACGTCCATTGACAAACTCTTCAGAGTCAGCAAGTTCATGATGTTCACTGAGGATCCCGGATAAATCAATATACGATTAATCCGATCTTCGTCGCTATACCCGGTCACGTAAAGCGGCCGATTATGCTTAGCCGTTTCCAGTAACAAGTCTTCGCCCTTAAACATGACCGTGGCGGCATGCAGAGCGTACTGGGCTTCTTTCATATTAATTTCTGCAAAACGAGCCTGATACCGCTCGGAGTTTTGTAGAGCGTGAATGAGAACATCTCTAAGCTCTTTAGATAGGACCAAGGCAGCATAGATGCTTAGGAGAGATGGAGGCTTTTGGAGATGAGCCAAGTTATTATATTCCACCGAGGAAGGACTCGAATTTTCATGAGCCGGCTCTCCGCCATCTACTTCATTAGCGACTTGTATTTCCTTCCCTTTAGAGGCATTGCCCTGATTCGGCGGTAGAGCCATGCCGCTTCTGAGATGGATTTGGTTGGCCTTTGTGGTGAGCTCCTCTTCCTCTTCGAGAAAACAGAGCTCTTCCTCAAAGTCGTTGCCCAGATGGATGGTGTAGCAGGTCACTATAGGGATCTCTTCATTGGATTCTTCTTCTAGCTCCTTCAGAATCATAGCTGCTTCTATAGGGAAGAAGTCTTTCAATTGAATTAGAGTTCTTTCTATTTGTTCATAGTCTTCGAGGGAATCGATATATTTTTTATGGTCAATCTCCCTACAGACTCCTTTTCGCGTCGAGGTGCACTTTTCTTCTTCTTGAGCTTTTTGGATTTTGAGCCTGATTAAGCCGAATTGGCAGCTGGAATGGTGGGTCTCTTCTGCCCTTCCCATTCTGTTCTGGAATCTTTTCGAAGTAACTTTAGCATCTTCTTTGTTTTATTAGCAATGTGCGTACTCCATGGAGGCAGCGGTGAGTCGGTTTTATTTCTCAGGGCAGCGGGTTCAGCATTCTGCTTCCAGAAGGTTTCAGCTTCTGTCTATATAAAGTTGCTGGTTGCAACTTAATTGTTTACCAACACACTCTTGGACAGCTCGATCTCTCCAGCCTTGTACTGCTTCTCGACCCAGTCTTTAAAGATATAGCAATCCTCGATCGCATGGCTCACTACTTGGTGGTACGGGCAATACAGGGGATTGTCGATCATTTTTGCTTCTTAAGGTCTTTTCGACTCCGGCAATTATAGACCGTTGTTCAAGGCATCTTTAAATATCTTGTGGACCTTGTCCCTTCTGAAAGAGTAAACCTTGTTCTTTTTCTCCTCTAGGGAAGGCCCTTCTCCTCCTAGAAATGGCTTTCGAGACCGGTTGGTTTTGGAATCGCCTGCCTTTCGCTTGTCTTCATTGTCGGACGCATTGAAGACATTGGTACTGCTAGAATTCCTGCTTCCATGGTTGTCGTCCCGCTTGCTTTTCCAAGTCTTGTCTCTCTGAGAGTCCGGAGTAGACTCTTGCTTCGAGTGTTCCAGCATTTGGACTTTCTTGGTTAGCTCCTGAAACGTCTTGAAGTCTGCTGTACACAAGAATGGGACCATCCAATTGCTGAGGTTCCCAATGAGAAGGCTGACGGACTGGTCCTGCTCCAGCGGCAGTCCGCACTTAACCGTGAGATTAAGGTCCGTGTTGCTTTCATTTTCCCCGGCTTGGTTCTCACGAGGTCAGCGATGGAGATTTTGTCACTGACGCTCATGAATCTTTGCCAAAACAACGACTCCATTCGGGCAAAAATAATGACTGACCCATCTGGTATACTTGCGTACCAGTCGAAAGCAACACCGTTCAGGCTATTGACAAACTGACGAAGAAGAACCACATCATTGTCCCTTGTATTTCCACACGACGCTTTAAAGTGGGTGACATGCTGATTTGCGTTTCCCGTCCCGTCAAACCTTTTGAATTTAGGAATGATGTAGCCGCTCGGGAACTCGATCAGATCGTACCGTGCGAGATATGGCCGCCCACTACTGCCAATTTATTTCTGAGCTTCGGCTTCGGCCACCAATGTTTTAACCTTGCAGGTGAACAAATCCATTATCCGATCTTGTGTTACCGGGATAGTGTTATCTGAGGCCAAAGCGTCCCCAGAAGCGAAATGTAGCCGGCTGTCGTGCGGCTCGACCAATCTTGGACCCAAAAGGACAGGCATCGGCTACTTCGGGTTGTCATCACCCGACTCATGAGTAAAGACTTGTGCTTGATTGGGAGGCGCTCGAGCAATTTAAGCCGTAAGCTGCATCACAACGTTCCTTAGGTCGTCAATTTTCGAATAGAGCTTGGTCATCTCTTTATCTTTGCTCCTGAGCTGTTTTCTAAGCTCTTGAAGCAGCTCTTGCACTGCGGTCCTAGGGCGGAAAGTCAACTCTTCCTCGCTGTTCGAGCTTGACTCTACATGGACTGAGGGGTCTTTCTGCCTATCATCCTCATTGAGAGGGTTTCCATCATCCAGCGGAGGCGGCCGTTCTTATGAAGCGGCAACCATATTCAAGCCAGATTGGGCTTGGGATGTGGTGGCCCCATCCTTGCTTTTGCTGTGAAGGTTGTCGCTGGGGTGCCCGCCCGCCATATAGACCGTATAGATAACATATCCAACCGTCTTTTTATTATCGGCGACTGATTTCACGGATCGCTGTCGTGGTCCTCCTATTTTGGTAACAGGCAATCGACTGAAAGCGGCTGGCCTGACCGGGTTCTTGAATAGTATTGACGCTTCTTTTCTGGTTTTGCCCCGCTGCTTTCGCGCGGCACAGAGCGCCTGATAGACACTTGAAGAGATGGTGTCATGTTTTCTCTGACGAGGCTAGGACACATCTCTTTGCAACATCGTTCGAACTGACGTCTTCTTAATTCTAGCGGTCATGGCATTTTTCTAAACCCACTTCAGAGGTTCGAAAGAATTGCTGATTTTTACGGTCGACTCAGCCGTCGTTGTGGAGTAACCCTGCTCTTGGAACCTCATAAGATTCCACATGGCCGAAGTCCTGGCCCTCTTGTTGGCTCGATACCTGAGCCGCTTCTTCCTTAACTTTTCTATTTTAAGCACTTGGCAGATTTCGGCTCTTCGGGAAGAAGCCGTAGACCGATTGACAGAGAGGCCAGAGAAGATGCCCATTTGCGTGATTGTCAAGGGCACCACCTAAGCTTGCTGGAGATGCTCTGTGGCTCTATTGGTATTGACGGCCTTGCCCCCAGTCGGAACAGTGGAGAGCCGTTCGAATATAGATTTGCATTTGGGGTAGGAAGCCTTGGTGACCACAATGTTCGGCCTCCTGCCCCTTGAGGTCGGTTTGGCCGCTTGGTTTTTCGGGATCTACGCCAGATGAGCGCTTCCAGCAGGGTAGATGATGACAGAACCGAATTGACGAGGTGGCTCCTCTCATTGCCGGCTGAGACTGGCAGGGAGAACCACGCGGGCCTTGATCTTCACCACGTACGAGATCGGGGTCACGTCGAAAGCTGAATTCATCTTAGGGGACATCGTCGTTGAAAGTTGATTGCTGCACGGAAAAAACATTATTTCAGTACAAACATCGGTATATATGTTACATGAGTTCACATGAACACTTAACCCGAGATATGGAAGGAGAGAAAGGTCCCACCGGGTGTGCCAGAATCTGTAGGGTGTTTTTCGTCACCATATTGAGATGGGAATACACGTGCATTTGTTAGGCACATTACAGATTCCCCCTGTCTAGGGTAGGCTGGGGTTTATTGATTTTGGGGATCCGAATCTCCGGCAACCGTGAACTAAGCTGCCGTTAATTACCCCTCGCCTTTGGAGCAAGAAAACCTTCGATTGATGGGTCAAACAGGTCATGCGGACTCAATATGCAGTGTTGTGTTTTGAAGGGGTTTTGGATATATCGGGGGCTCCGCAAAGTTTTTATGGGGTCCCGCTACCCGGATAGCGGGCTGAGGATATAGAAGAATCGGTATATAAATTATAATTTGGAGAAAAAATATGCTACAAACTTACGGACATGATTAAAGGTTTTAGTATGAGATGATATGATAAAAGTTGACACTAATGGATATGTTGGCTTGATGATGCGAGGCAATGTGCATATTATATTCATATGGCAATAGATGGTGTAAGATTTTACATACATACAAATGAGAATATGATATATATATATATACAAGATGACTTAATGTTGGATATTGGTATGATGAAAATTGATTACGATAAAGTAAGATGGCTTGGTTTAATATGTCAATATACGGATGTGAGGCGATATGAGAATATAGAGATTTTTGCCAAGACATGATATGAGATTGATACAGATGTGACTTGAGAGATATGTGTATATATATGTATAAGAGAATAAAGAGTGATATGATGTACGTGACCTTAGATCAGCACCCTTGATTATGATATCGTACAACAGATTATACCGTACGAATTATGATATATGATATTTGACCCATACCATCGATTTTGAGGAGGCCGTACGACGGACTATACCGTACGAGGTGTATATATGATGATTGATCCGTATTTTTTACTCAGGATTAGTTTAGCTTTTGGTCTTTTAATTACTTAAGTAGATGTTAGAATAGGGTTCGAGTCATACCTATTTTTAAAACTAATGAATCGTGTACATTTTCAAAGGACAAACCGAGGGATGCTACGGATTTCAAAAGGTATTTCTTTTCTTTAAAAACGTCGTAGTCCTTACTTTTCTAAAAATAAAGATTCGTGTTATTTTAGATACGATAATTGTATGGCTCGTATATCGAGATATATCTTAGCTTGTTGTGTTACTATTTACCTTTCTGCTATGTTCATTTTACTCTCACTGCATTTTATATATATACGTGTGCTTCCATTATTTGTTATGATATTGTCTGCTAGTACACCTACATAATTATCGATGATGTGCACGTTACACTTACACAGATTTTCCGGCTCACACATATTCATCATCGATAATTGCAATGCCACAAGCACAGTAGAACTGCTATATCATGATATTATCCATTTTTCAGTACTATCACATGACATGCTTGCATGATATACTTGATATGCTCGTATTACTGTTCTATGTTTGCATACATCGTAATTTATGTTTATATGCATTGAGATACTATTTTCATGAGATTTCTGGATTTGAAAACTGCGGTTATATTTTAAAGGAAATTATAAATTGTTTTAAAAACGCGGTTTCTCGTGATGTGATTTCGAGACGTCCACCATGAGTTTTCTTGGTTCTGAGCTTATTTTCGAGACCCGATTTGAGGAGTTGGATGAACCATCTGTGGGTACATGGTGGGCCCGGTGAGGTACCCCAGGGCAAGAAGATCGTGGATTAGACAATGAGCCTGGCAGGAGGGAACACTACCTACCGGTGATAGTTTGGACCCGGCGGTTATCCAGAGGATACCTACCGGAGTCGTGAGATGGATATGAAGGCCGATCATAGGATGCGGCGCCTGAGATATGAGCATTTACGTGTTGAAGCTGGGCACGGTTTCATGATATTTCGAGTGTCGCAGCTAGACACTTAGGTTCCATGATTTGATGTGTCGTTAATGGATACACGTTGGTTGATTTTCCTCATACATACAGGCACATGATTTCAGACGTTTAATTTTTACAATTTGTCATTAGCATCGATTATATTGTTGATACACATGCATACATGGGCACCTTAGATATCATAGTATTACCTTCATGTTACAGTATGACATAGGAATCGTTGTTTATTCGATTTCTACCTGCTAATGTTTTCTACTCACGGGTTAGCAACTCACCCCCGTTGTACCATAGTTTTCTTGCAAGTTTGACCGCTTGGATCAGTAGCAGTATCGCTGGCACACAGTTTCACTCATGGTGTTTTCTATGATAGGTGGGACACATTGGATCGTGCCCACTCTTGTATTTATTATTTCTATTTTATCTAGTCAAACTCCATCAATCAGAAACTAGACTTTGTATATTGGTTGACTTAGACTGTCACGTCCCGCTTCCCAGAGTGTGGTAAGGAGACATGACGGGTCCCGCGACGTATTTACTCAGAAGTAAACACGTTAAGCTTAAATAAGCAATATAATATAAATGTACACAAGAAAGACATGAGATGTAAATGAATAACAACTTTTTATTTATTAACCAGTCTTTACAATAAAACTGAAAAGTAAATACAATGCAGAAAGCAATGCCTAAACAATGGTATGAACTGAAAGTAAAAGTATATACAAGTGAACTAGAGCTCCGGGTCCTCGATAAACTGCTCCAAATCTTCTGAGCTGGGCTCTACCTCCAGAGAGTCGGATCCTCCTGACAACATTCCGAAGAAAGAAGAGAAAGTGAATGTCATTAGCGAACAATCACTTAGTAAGTCCCAAAAGAGCTATAGAAATAGAATAGACAGATAAGAGAATATAACTGGTATAATGTATGTTTGTTATGTTAACGTAATTGTTTGTCACTTGGTACAGAATATGCCAGTGTATACGAGAGGAGTACAAGGCCCCGTCAAAACCTACGGGACAACGGCAACAGATATTCAGGTTAGGTGTATTAAAGTGACCATCATCGTGACACTTTTAACACATTCCGTACCAATCTACCCCTTTAGAACCCCGTAATGTTTTATTGTGTTGTTTATAGATGATTTGTAGATATAAGACATGCCGAAATCATGATATCAATTTTTCATGTAAACGGATAAGGATATAAATGGATAGTTATGTAATCAAGTCAATGTATATCCATGGTTCGGTTAGATCAAGTCATGTTGATATTGATTGTATTCTGGTATTCATGTTTCAAGTTCCAGTATATATGGATTCAACTTGTAATGGAGTTATATTTGAATTGTATTCATGGATGGATTGTTCTCAGATTTGACTAAGACTCAGATTGAGTCCGACACTTTAAACAGAATTGAAATCCTGAATTAGGTTTTGGAGTTATCGGTAACTGCTGCACATGGACGGCAGGATTTGTGTCTTTTTCCAAAAAAATTACCGTATTGATAACCCCCTTTTAGTTGTATACTTTAAATAGGAAAGCACCCACTTTTTCCGGCTCCCTAAGGTTCAAGAGAATTGGTCTCGCTTAAACCTATAATTACTAGGGTCCTTATTGTAAATTAATATAACTTGAGAGGGTATTATGAAAAATAGTTTTGATATAATTTCAAAATAAACCTCAAGTATTTATTAATCTTATTTAGGCTTTTCATGGATGTAATTTTAGAATGTGAAGTATTCTAGTGCATATAAACCTAAATTGAATAGCATATGGTATTTTAGTGTAAATTGGAATTGTATGGATTTGTGATGGTATATTCATGAAATTTTGGATTCTTTTGTTTAGAAAACATGGAATTTATTATATATATTTAAAATAGATAGTTTGATAATATTATATATATAATTATAAAAAATAAATTTATTTATTAAACAGAAATCATGTTTTCTTAAAAATTGTAATAAAAATTCCATCGAGATCATATGCTCCGTGAAGATATCTGCATCTCGCCCTACTAATCCGATGGATGTGCGATAATCCTTACCATCCTATTCAGATTTCCCAAGAGTGGGTTGTAAGGACATAATCGTAAGGAATTTAATTAAAAAAATTAGAAATACGGTTTTTAATAGTTTAAGGTATTTTAATGTAAAATTGTATTTGTCCCAAAAATATTGTTTTCAAGCAATCGTGCTATGTCACGATGTGTGTTGTGATGAGATAGGTTATTACCTAATGAGATTTTCTAAAGGTAATACAAGTAAACATGATGAAATATGTCGAATGTAAAGTTTTTGGTATTAAATTATAAAAGTGTAATACAAGTTGCCTAGCATGGTATTTTGAATTGAAACTTGTTCTTGATATTGGTGTATGGTTGCTAAACAATATATAAAGAAATGGTTGATTTGTTATTGGGAAAAGTTTGGTTTTTAACGAATTTAGAATCGGAAGTCGGAATAACTCCACTTCCGACGAGTTTTGAAAAGAGATAATTTTATAATAGAAAGAGAGGAGAGGAGAGGGGACTTACTGGTTAAAAAGAGAGAGGGGAGGTATAGGAAGAGTTTAAGATATTCGTGGAGTCTCGGTGTCACCGGATTTATCCCGAATCGCCGCCGGAAGGTGACCTTGGGCTAACTCCGCTTGTATACTTATTTATCTTGGAAAATTTTGAGAGTTTTGACAATGGATTTTAGAATAAAGAGAGTTAGGGTATGGGGCGGTATTTATAGGATAGAATTAAGGTTTAGGGAATTAAAAATAAAAATTAAAATGCATTAAGGTTTGATGGTGATTTTTAATCCTCTGGTTAAATGCAGGAAAAACAAGCAGAAAAGGAATAGTGGGGGGGAGGCCAAAAGGTGTTGGGGTAAAATTTTGAAGCATTCCCCACGAGGGGGCCCAGAGGCACCGGCCTTTTTGGCATTTTCGCTGGTCGTTTGGGGTGGGTTGGGTCTGGATTTGTGCCACTTGTCGGGGTTTGTTCATATGGCATTTTCCATATATTTGATTTTAGTGACTTTTCATTTTTATGTGTATTGCAGTGTAAACATTGTCTGGATTTTAGTGACTTTTCATTTTTACGTGTATTGCCCAAATTTTTAAAGACGAAAAATGTTTTTAACTAGAATATAATCCACTTACATTTTCATATATCATTACCTATGCATTTAAAGAAAAACTTGATTTCATTATACCATTATTTTAAAAACTTCACATCTATTATTTTCCTTAAAAGGTTTAGATTTCTGGGTTTCGGCTTACTTGAATTACGTTACGCCTTTAAATGTTGCGTGATTTAAGTGCCGGTCACGAGCTAAATTCCGGGTCATGACAATTTGTTCCTTCGTAAAAAAGAAAAGGGGAGAAAATTTCTCACAACTCAAACCTCACGTGTTAAACACGTGAGCACCTATATGCAGAGCATATAGGAGCTGCAATCAAACAACTAATTGGCTAAATAAGCCTCACGTGTTAAAAACGTCAGCGCCTATATGCAAAACATTTAGGTGATGCAATCAAACAGCTAATAGGTTAAATAAGTCTCACGTGTTAAACACGTGAGCGCCTATATGCAAAGTATAGGCGCTGAAATCAAACACCTAATAGGCTAAATAAGCCTCACGTGTTAAACACGTGAGCGCCTATGCAAAGCATATAGGCGCTGCAGTCAAACAACTATAGGCCAAATTGGCCTCTCGTGTTAAACACGTGAGTGCCTATATGCAAGGCATATGGGCGCCAAATCAGAGAAGCTAAATAAGCCTCACGTGTTAAACACGTTAGGGCACCTCCTTACGTAGAATTAAATTCTACTCAAACAAGAAACCGTTGGATCAAAAATCTAATGGTGATTAAGCATAGAATTAAATTCTATTGGGAAGGATATTTTCTGTTAAACAGAAAGTTGGTGGATCAAAGATCCAAGGAGATCGAAAATATTTCCCATATCTTTCTAAACAAATAAAGATTATGTTATGTTAAACTGAGCATCCTTAGATTAAAAATCCAATGGTGATAAAAATATCACTGTTTAATAGAATTTTATTCTATATATGGGAGAATATTCCTTCAATCTTGTTAAAATAAGAAAACATATTCTGTAAAATAGAAACATTTGGACCTTCTCCAAATCAATTTTGAGTCCAATTAAACCAATTGTAATCTCTCAATGAGATATTTTCTTAAAATTAATTAAAAAATTTGCCTCCACTATATAAAGGACCCGAGACTTCAAGTCTCAAGATAGAAAAAAAACCTATAAGCTTCTGCCAAAATATAGTGAGCTCTTGAGAGAACAAAGAATTTAATTCTCAAAGTAAGAAGACCTTCCTCCTTCAAAACGCTCTAGGTAAATAAAAAATAAGAGATTAAAAGTATCCCTTATGCCTAGTATAATGGATATAAGGGTTTAACCCTTCATACAAGAACTTAGTTCTTCCTTTGGTTTGAGATTTGCTTTTGCAAATCTCTCCACAAGTTGAGAATTTAATTCTCATCGGGGAGATTCTGTTCTTCAGACTCAAAACTTAGGGAAAAGAATTAGGTTAAAAAGAAAAATGAATATATGTCCTAGGAATTTAATTACCCCAAAATTAGAGTTTAACCCTACATAAAAAGCTTTGCTTTTATAACTAAAACAGAGAACTTAGTTCTCCAATAAAAAACAATGATGATGGTTCAAGATTTTCAAAACAGAAATCTTGATATCATCAATGACTAAAATATCATTAACAGAGATTAATATCTCTAAAAACAAGAAGAACTTGGCGTCTCACGTAAAACACGCGTGAGTAAAATTAGTGCTTAGCACTATTATATTGCCTCATGTGTTTCCTACGTAAGTGCTTAAAACGAACAAAAGAAAAACTAAAGAGCCTTACGTGCTTCCTACGTGAGCGTCTAAAGAGTAAAGAAAAACTCCTTTGTGTTGATTAGGCAGACACCAAATAAGGCAGCCTGAGATCCCAAAATAAAGCAATCACGTGAAATACACATGAAACACTCTTGGAAACCAAAAATCTGGCGTCTCACGTGATTCACACGTGAGCTCCAGCCAAGTGCTTAACACTTATGTCAAAAAAGGGGGTGAGCAAATAAAACCTGAAATTAATGCTCAACACTCACGTGCTTCCCATGTGAGTGCCATGCAAAGTGCTTAGCACTCCATGTTCAGTCAAAATGACTAAGTGCTTAGCACTGGTTGGGGAGCGCCCATATCTGAGCACCTCACATGTTTCACACGTGAACGCCAAAGAAGATTAGTGTTTAACACTACTGGGTAGTATAGAAACCCAATCTCAGCCCAAATGGGCTAATTTTTCTAAGGTTAAGCCTCTTTGATTCTAAATTAACTGAGCCCATATTTCTCATGATTTCCAAACTGATCTTAGTCTCAAACATGACTAATAATCTCTCATTGATGATATCCAAAATGATATTCATCCCATATCTCCTAAGATAACCTTAGTCTCAAATATGACTAACGATTCTTAGGTCCATCGCCTATTTTCCCTCAAATACGGGATTTGGTTTAAGGGTACCTCTTTTCACACCTCTGATATATGTCGTCGTAATTTCTCAATGTCTTTAGACAGGTGGCAGGTCCCGACAACCAACAACTCCTTTCTCGTCTTAACTTGATATAAAATTTTGTCAAGATAGGGAATGATACATTCCACATTGATGCACTTCCAAATTGACGTGCACACTTCAAATCAGATCTGTAAGTCTGCGGCAGTGCCCCGGCCATCTAACAGACGCCAATATGCGGAACAAAAGTTTTACGACTGGCGCTATCGCGTACTTTATCCCGGATCGTCCATTAAAGCTAAACTAACAAATTGTAAAGAGGGTAGAATTTTTATACCGAATGATCCGAGTCCTTCGGTCTTCAACCATCATCCTACGCTATATTGCAACTGATCCGAACTTGCTCGATCTCCGATTTCGTCATCCAAGTGGCACCACGTCAACGGATCTTTAAACGGGCTCCCGCTTCTGAACCGAGGTAACTCGATCGTCAAGTTTGTTAAAAGAGACGACCAAGATGAAGTAGAGAATGAGTAGAACACTTTGTCTCGTTACGTATAAGACTATGGACGAACGGTTAAAAGAAGTTGCCATTTGGAATCGGGTGAATGGAAATTGAACTAAGAAATTTCCATACACTAGTTATCATAATCTTTTCTCACAAATCAAAATAAACAACCATTTAATCCTCACAAGAGGGGACCGGCCATATAAAGGAGAGGAGGGAGGTGAGTGTAGGAGCAAAAGAAGGGTGACTATAAGCTTTGAACTTATCATCACAATTAAAGAAAGAATGAGTCATGTATGAACACATAAAATGCACCATTAAAGCTTAATGAGTCATGAAAACCTAGTCACCAATTAATCAATGCAAAAGAATGAGTCACTAATCTTGAAACTTCCACACACAATGACTCACCCTCAAGACAAAAAGACAAATCCATATTTAACCGAATGTTAAATACGGGTGATAGAAAATTGCAAACTGGAAACTTCCAAAAATCATCCCGAAACGAATTTCAGGATAACCCCGTATCGGTATAAACATACCCGCATTTGTATTACGATCGAATACAAATGCAACTAAGACAAAGATATTATATCTACACAGTATAATACTCGGATCCGGCTTAAACCAAAGCCCCTCAGTATTATCTGCCCGAAAAATGACACGTGCGAAAACGCACGTGCATTTTCCGAACCCTGCCATAATCCCATACGGCCTCTACAACGTTTCGCCCGAACTTGGGAAAGTGTCGGTGGGGAACTCTAATGACTCATCAGTACACTGGCACTGGGTATAACCCCTAGCACGTCAGAGGTACAAGCTGTACGTAACGTTTTGCCTATGTATTGATTAGAAAGGAATCTGATGAGCGAACTCATCTATAAACCCTACTGAGCCTAACAGTGACAATATTTAAACATTCCGGAACATTCGTCTATGAGTATCATATATACGGCCTAGGGGGTCGGTAAACGTCAGACCCCAATAGCTGCATAAGTCGTGTTAGAGAGCAGCCCGGAACACCCTGAAATTCTACTGGTATACCTACCAGTAAATCTCGATTACCCTGGCCAAGAATTTTGTGTAATGTCTCTCCTAAACACAGCACGATCTCATCCCCAATACCGGGAGAGACAAATCCCCGAAGATCCGCTCACTTGCCTTCAATGTGGCTCGGGACTGTACCCAAAATATACCTGTTTGCACGACTCCTTTGACCCGTGGTAGGGTATAAATCAAAGCACAGTGGGAACTCACACGAGACAAATGACGACCTCAGGTCGATGAACTAACCTGTACACATGTCACCAGGGAACTGCTATCTGACGATATGTATAATACCAACTAGCATGTTCCCGGCGAGTCCTGTCCGGTGTACTCATAACCCAATGAGCACCTGTATACATCTTAGGTGATCCAACTGACACCAGTGGCTTGTGAGACCGGCCACCGCCCATCGTCGGGGTCTCGACTGTATACACTAGTCTACTCCGGAGTATCGATGCCCTGTCTCGAAACTCCCACGACTAGGGACACTTTAAGGATGTGCTTATAGACCCCAGCTCCCACATATATGATCGCCATCATACTGCTGGTAGTCAAACAAGAATCTTATGGGCTCTATCATGATGATAAAGACAAACCAGATAGCATACTATCATCTCGAGTAAGACTGTTTTATCGGTACAGGTCCTCCCTCAATCATTGCAATCACATACCTGCGATCTAATGATTGACTTAGAGGGCACTATATCCAACAATCTCCCACTTGCACTTAACGCTAATTATTACGATGTCGCGTACTCACAGCTCGTGTGATACCGAACATCCAACTCCTCTACTAATTAGTTTCACAAAGCTCGTTTGTAAAACTCTTGTGTTCGAGAAATAGCCTCAGTGAGTGGATCCGCTTCGGTGTTTCTTTCTGTATCTCTCTATATCTCAACTTCGCGGAGAAAACCATCTCACAAATTGAGTAATACCTGTCTTAGAATATGTTTGGATATCTGATGGGACCTAGTTCATAAATGAACTCCAAATCCAAACCTCTTAGACTATATCGATCACTGAAACTAATCAGTGTCCAGCACTATGCCTCCCACAGTATCCTCTTGGACCACCTGTCCATAATACTGTCCCTCATCAGAGGGAAAACTATAACTTTGATAATCACTCTGTCATCTATGTCATTTTTGAAGCCTGGAATGATAACCGTCTCCCTAAGGAGACCGTCGCCATCAAATTCATAGAACATGCACTTATGTTCTAAAACTGCTTCCTTATGTTTCTTCAGGATTTGATTAATATAAACTTATTGCATCTAGTGCAAAAAACAACATCTGGTGTGGTACTTTACATTTCACGATTGACTCAATTACCTAAGCAAGTGTTCTGTCAATCATGAACGTCCCTCTCCACTTTAGTCTGTAAGACACCTTCGGAGAGGATGACTCCATCACCTGCAGGTACACCACCATGCAAGGAGTCATCTATTCTAAAATACTATTAAAATATTGTCAAAATACCCACATTGGGAAACTACCCAAATCTAGATCTAAAACCATTAGATTTAGTAACTAGAATGTTTGATATTATATCCATGTTCTTTGTGGAGAAACAACTGTATGACGACCACAGTACAACCGATCGTAGTATAGGAATTTTACTTCCTATTCTGTATATGTCATCCAAATACCAGGACATCACACCCTACTACCTTCTTAACAGATTCATCCCCTATTCTGATGAAGTCAAACCCATGACTGTCACATCAAAATTAGATGATCTATCTCCGCTATATCTGCTCAAGTCTATAAATAGACACTAGCTTCTTGCCCACTATGCTTCCGCTGCTCCCACTGACTACGACAACCCTCTGGTAGAATAATATATACGTGTACTTCTAAAACTAGTTTAGAACGACGCTATATATTTCCTCCAGCCGGGTCTCATATCTGGAACAATAGTAGTGTCAAGTCTGGGTAAACAAGAACCTCCCTGTCACCGTCCTTGAGGCTACCAAAGTACCTCTCGGGTGTCTGAGGTTACCCACCATATCTGCGGAGTGGCTATTGGAATGTCAAACCTGATTGAATATATAGGTCCTATTAAACATTTCGTAATCGTTTGTGGTTCTGGAATCACTTCCAGTTCTACCATGCTCCCACTTCTATTTTCTGAAAAAAAAATCCATTTTAATAAAACTGTGGCGATTCAAGAACAATATCACTATTGATCTTCCAGATGGTAGAAAATCAACCCTCGTCGAAGCTAGGGTCAATCCATAAACTGCAATTACAGAAACGTGCCTTGAGTTATCCAGTGTCTGGTTTTAAACATAAGCTGGACAACTCCCCGTATCTTAACATCGTTAAAATATGAAGCATTATATATCCAATATAGAAACATTGGCACTTATTTAATTGGAACCGGATTCAAATTATGCAGCTGTTTCCAGTGCATAATAACTTAATAGAGAGAGGCTAATCAGTATTACTCAACTTAGGAATCCATCCAATTATGAGTAACCTGAAAGAGAAACAAGTTTCTCAAAACCATTACTTGAATACCAATCACAAGAATCTACATCTTCGATTCTTTGAAGAATCCCGATACTTGCGACACCTGGTTCTCTACTTTATTCCTATAATCACAACTTCTTAAAAACTTAGACATTGTATTTCTACGAAACACCTGTCTAAAAGCTAGAGAAGTCACAAGTAAATAGAACAGAGTACGAGGACCAACCCCTTTGTCCTTATGGACACTGGACAACATACAATACTCTGTATAAGTCCGCTGAGTTGAATAACTCAAAACATGTGCATCGTAGGTTGAAAACTGTACCCAGGTGATTTCCTCAAATATCACCAATTACAACGAATTCCGATATAATGAGGATGATTACCTAATTCCCAATAACTCACTCCCACTCTACATCTGTAAAACCGTACAGATGTGAGAATCATACCTGGTAAATACATGCTCTGGAGTAAGTATCTAATTGGAAAATCAGTTTTCTATTAACAATGCATAGTAAATATGAAACATAAATATGTTTCGTAGGGGTATCCTGGTATTCTTTAGTAATGCCTCTTCCATAATCCATATCATGACTTTAACCGTATATTTCCATGTCATCTTTCCAATTCCCTTTATTTATCTTTAGTCGTTACCTTCTGTACACCATCATTAGGCTAAATGGTTTTCTTCCTTCCCTACCATTCGGCACCAGCCTATGGTTTGGAATAAGAATATCCAGTAAGCATAATAGGCGTAACCTCCTAATCCTAGGAGTACTCGTAACTTGAGAGAATGTGGCAATAAAAGACAACTGAATATTACCTTATTCCTATTTCTCCTGAACCAGAATCCATCCTCGGAAAAATATTCTTCGAGTTCGTATATAATCATACGATGGATTTATCTAATGGAATTTGATGTTCGTAGTGATATGGGTTGTTCTGGAGAAATAAAAGGTGAAGTAGGAGTGGCGATGAAATACGTGGTTTGGTCGTGAATGTTAATAGTCGCAATTTACTTTGCCCTCTTTCTTATTCCTTTATCTTGTCTTTACATATTACCTTTTGCACACCCTACTTAGGCTAATTGGATTTCTTCATTCCCTACCGTTCGGCATCAGCCTATGGTTTGGAAGAAAACTATCCAATAAGCGTAATAGGTGTACTCTACTAAACCAAGGAGCCCTCGCAACCTGAGAGAAGGTGATAATAAGAGACAACAGAATAAACCAATTCTATTTCTCCTGAACCTGGATCCATCCTCGAAGAAATCCCTCCGAATTCGTATTTAACCATACGATGGATCTATCCAATGGAAGTGGATGTCCGTAGTAATACGAGGTGTTCTGAGAAATACAAAGGGTAAAAGAAAAAACGGCATTGACTTATACAACTTTAGACAATCCAAAAGCTAGTATATTAAGAAGGTTCGGTCGACTTGGTCACTGAGTTATAGTCTAGGGTCGATCAAAGGTCGCTGCCAAAGAGAGAGAGAAAAGAAACACTCTGCGTGCACTCTAGCCTAAATCAGAATGGTTGTCACTTTATCTAATTAGGAAACCTCCCACTGTTATCTCAAATTCTCCTCCAAACCTGAAAGAAGAATTAGTCGGGGTCACCCGAAGGGTAAACCAACTCATCAGTGAGAATCGGGATCCAACTATCATCGCATGATAACTTGATGGAAGCCACTCAAGTTAACACACTCCAGAAGGTATGCGCAAGTCTGGAAAGTTTCCTGTATGTTTGAAACTCCCGATATAATTTTTATCCCATGCTCTTATGACCTTGATGTAGGCCAACAAATCATAAGCAATATGTCAAGTTCTACCCATCGTTGTCCTGATCAACTTAAATCATCATGCATGCCCTTGACGTAGACCAACAAGGTGTACGTATGACTTAAACTAATGCATCTATCTATGCAACAAATGAATACCCAGCAGCAACCAAACACTATATCTTAACGTAGGCCAACAAACATAGCTTGAATACTACTGACCATCCATAAGAAACGACGGAGGATTACGGCTGGTTTTTGGCGAAAAACCTTTAACGTAATGGACTTGATCTCGTTGAAGGAACCTGATAGCTTTATAAAAATATATAGTAGCGAAAACCTTTTGTTAAAGAAGTCACTCCCGGTGAAGGGATCTCGACTCTTTCCTCGTGGAATGAGGTGCAAGATATTCCAACTGAATACCGCTATGCAAAACAAAAGGAAACGTCTTTGTAATAATTTTAAAATTTGTTCCAACAATATCAAATATAGGTTTGTTTTATCTCGCATTGATAAGAATCAATGCAGTCCCATCAATCAATCACACCAGAAAAGAACGAAAATAAAATGTACGTATATGCCATCCGCATTCATCACTGGGTCCCGTCATCACCCGTTAGGTTACTTAACTAACGACAGAGCGGGGACTGGACTAGCGTGGGTGTAAAACATATACAACATCTAATAGTATATATACTAATATACAGTAATCGTTCCAGGCGTGATAAAATGCAACATTACAGAAAAGTAATAAGTATCACAGAACAATACAGATAAACTGGGATCCCCGGGTTTCACAGAGCCGCTACTGAAACCCGACGTTCCCCTGGTCATGTGGATAGCATGTGCAATGAAACCTAGACCCCTACGGGTGCGGCAAGTTACCTGCCAAAACCTAAAGCGAGGTAGTCCCCACAACATAGTGAATGGAATACCCGGCACTTCACGGAATCCGGTAAATTGAGCACCCCTCCTTGGGTCAACCTGTACCCCCTACGAGTGCGGCGAATAGTCTGCCAATTCTAGAGTGAGGTCCCTTTGCCTCTCAATGCCATGAGATACGAACCCGTTGCCCTCCAGAACCCGGCTATCCGTGCACTCCACCACGGGGTAAACCGAGTACAGAAATAAAAATAGTACAACAGGTACATCGACCTCAACCCGGTCGATCCCCAAAAGAATAATATACAAACAGGCAGTGACGGAAGTCCATATGTTGGACGCTCGCCCCACAATAACAAATGTACAAATAAATTTAAACAGCTCTATCATTGCACCCTGCTATCCATCACGACGAATCCGCAACATTACAGCACAACACAGAACATCAACGCGAATGTCACGTTCGCAAACCCGTCTAAAAGAACTATAACAATCAGACGTGGTTTACCAATCAAATGACATTCCCGGTCGGAGATATAATGTAAATACTGAAAACTAACAAGATTAAAATTTCGATCGACAAAATTTCCCGAAGTGGGCCCCACGAACATCTGCTGTACAGTAATAAATATGGGCCCAAAATAAATATACTAGAAACCATAAATCCCTGCAGAGAAGCCCATGTGCAAATCTGGGGCACTGTTCCAACTAAACTGCCGCGGATGCGCGGTCAAACCCTAGGTTTGACCGCGGTTCCGCAGCTGTTTGATTGGATCAAGTGACCAAATTTGCACAGTATGCTTCAAAAACCCTGCATGATTTTCTGAAATGCTCAAAATGAATTTTAGAACAGTTTAAAAATCGACAGAAACATCATGTAAAGAAAATTATGATTTCGGAAATTCCGTTCGATCGATCTTTTAAACGTGTTAGCACAAATTAGTATAGCTTAATGGTGAGGCTCTGATACCACTGTAAGTCCGCGGCAGCGCCCCGGCCGTCTAACAGATGCCAATATGCGGAACAAGACTTTTACAACTGGCGCTTTCGTATACTTTATCCCGGATCGTCCATTAAAGCTAAACTAACAAATTATAAAGAGGGTAGAATTGTTATACCGAATGATCCGAGTCTTTCGGCCTTCAACCATTATACCACGCTATGTTGCAACTGATCCAAACTTGCTCGATCTCCGGTTTCGTCGTCCAGGTGGCACCACGTCAATGGATCTTTAAACGGGCTCCCGCCTCTGAACCGAGGCAACTCGATCATCAAGTTTGCTAAAAGAGACGACCAAGATGAAGTAGAGAATGAGTAGAACACTTTATCTCGTTACGTCCAATACTATGGACGAACGGTTAAAAGAAGTTGCCATTTGGAATCGGGTGAATAGAAATTGAACTAGGAAATTTCTATACACTAGTTATCATAATCTTTTCTCACAAATCAAAATGAACAACCATTTAATCCTCACAAGAGGGGGCCAGCCATATAAAGGAGAGGAAGGAGATGAGTGTAGGAGCAAAAGAGGGGTGACTATTAGCTTTGAACTTATCATCACAATTAAAGAAAGAATGAGTCATGTATAAACACATTAAATGCACCATTAAAGCTTAATGAGACATGAAAACCTAGTCACCAAATAATCAATGAAAAAGAATGAGTCACTAATCTTGAAACTTCCACACACAATGACTCACCCTCAAGACGAAAAGACAAATCCGTATTTAACCGAATGTTAAATACGGGTGATAGAAAACTGGAAACTGGCAACTTCCAAAAATCATCCCGAAACGAATTTCAGGATAACCCCGTATCGGTATAAACATACCCGCATTTGTATTATGACCGAATACAAATGCAACTGAGAAAAATATATTATATCTACACAGTATAATACTCGGATCCGGCTTAAACCAAAGCCCACCAGTATTATCTGCCCGAAAAATGACACGTGCGAAAACGCACGTGCATTTTCCGAACCCTGCCATAATCCCATACGGCCTCTACAACGTTTCGCCCGAACTTGGGAAAGTGTCGGTGGGGAACTCAAATGACCCATCAGTACACTGGCACTGGGTATAACCCCTAGCACGTCAGAGATACAAGCTGTACGTAACGTTTTACCTATGTATTGATTAGAAGGGAATCTGACGAGCGAACTCATCTATACACCCTACTGAGCCTAACAGTGACAATATATGTACAGTCCGGAACATTCATCTATGAGTATCGCATATACGGCCTAGGGGGTCGGTAAACGTCAGACACCCAATAGCTGCATAAGTCGTGTTAGAGAGCAGCCCAGAACACCTTAAGATTCTACTAATATACCTAACAGTAAATCTTGATTACCCTGGCCAGGGATTCCGTGTAATGGCTCTTTTAAACACAGCACGATCTCACCCCCAATACTGGGAGAGACGAATCCCCGAAGATCCGCTCACTTGCCTCCAATATGGCTCGGGACTGTACCCAAAATATACCTGTTTGCACGATTCCTTTGACCCGTGGTAGGGTATAAATCAAAGCACAGTGGGAACTCACACGAGACAAATGACGACCTCAGGTCGATGAACTAACCTGTACACATGTCACCAGGGAACTGCTATCTGACGATATGTATAATACCAACTAGCATGTTCCCGGCGTGTCCTGTCCGGTGTACTCATAACCCAATGAGTACCTGTAAACATCTTAGGTGATCCAACTGACACCAGTGGCTTGTGAGACCGGCCACCGCCCCTCGTCGAGGTCTCGACTGTATACACTAGTCTACTCCGGAGTATCGATGCCCTGTCTCGAAACTCCCACGACTAGGGATACTTTAAGGATGTCCTTATAGACCCCAACTCCCACATATATGATCGCCATCATACTACTGGTAGTCAAACAAGAATCCTATGGGCTCTATCATGATGATAAAAACAAACCAGATAGTATACTATCATCTCGAGTAAGACTGTTTTATCGGTACAGGTCCTCCCTCAATTATTGCAATCACGTACCTGCGATCCAATAATTGACTTAGAGGGCACTATATCCAACAGGATCGCCCATCAAATTGGGCGCATTCCATATCACCATCGTTTACTCCGCCATGTAAAAAATACACATGCGTGCAAGATGGATAATGGATCAAAATGTTCTTAAACTAACACTCATCCCGAAAATGGGAATATTGGACCGAAATGTCCTTAAACTAACATTTGTCCTAAACAGAGGATGTTGGACCAAAATGTCCTTAAGCTAATATTCGCCCCAAACACGGCGATAATGGACTGAACGTCCTTAAATTAATATTCGCTCCAAACATGGCGATGTTGGACCGTGATGTCCTTAAACTAATATAATTAAGCTCATATGCTCACTTATTTCTAAGTTGATTTTAGTCTCAAATATGACTAGAGATCCTTAGATCAAACTCAAATATCCTATGAACGAATGGACCTTTCAAATGTGAGAAATGTGTCCTAAGTTCATTCCTATTGCCAAACGAAGCTACCAATGTGGACCCCGTCAAGCAAATCGTTGACCCAAACCCAAATTTCAGATATATAGATTTGGACTAATTCGCGCCATACGGGCAACGACATAAACTAGTCTCTGTATACAATCCATAGGCAACCAAAATAAACAAAAACACACACGACACGAAATAAACTGCTGGAGGTGGTTATCGTAATATGGTAACGTAATTATCAGCATGGGCTTTCGGTTGCAGGAAAGAGCATCCCCACAATAAAAAAAACCCTCATAAAATGAGGGGGAATCTGATAAAGTCTGCTACAACGGTCGTATCTGTCTAAATCTCTAATATATGGTGCCATAAATCAACTTGGTATCTTCGTAGAGGTGGACGGATAGATCCAAATAGCATCTGCCCATAAATTCAGGCAAGACGATCCATTCTGGTTCGTCTCTGTCTCCTGCGGTGAACAAGCACGTGCGGCGTTATATAAGAATTTAATTCTTAGATAATAAGCACACATGTGCTTTGCACATTGGCGCCCACGTGAGCTTCACGTGCGGCACCACCACAGGATTTAATTTTAAGAGGTTGGCGCTGGCGCTGCTGCCCTCATGAGGGGCACGTGAGGCGCTGCCTCAAAACTTAATAGAGCTTAGCTCTTTTTTTTGTATTGTTTAGATTTTGGGGGAACAGAGCAGAGCATATTATATTTATTACATTACATCATTTCTTTCGGATTCCCAATTGATATTGTATCTTTTGTTCGTTTAGTATACCTATAAAAATCTAGTGTGTATAGCTGGTTGCTTCCAAGCTCAAACCATTTGAAAGTGCATTTTTTCTTGTTCGTCAATAGAGTGGTCTTATCCACCCCTTTCAAATAAAGAGGTAACTAGAAGAGAGAAGGAAAAAATGAAAGAAAGGATTTACGATAATAATAGGAGAAGAAGGTTGATTGCATTTTCAACTAGAAAAGGGAATCTAACCCAAGCGGTCTAACCCTCGAGGCACCAAAGCTAGACACGACAAGCGAGATAAAGAAAGCAGCTGCACTGCCTTGCCGCGAGAGAGCCTTTCTCCACCTCTTAAATTCAAAAGTATCGCCAAATTAGGTAGAAATCAAACATATCAAATCAATATCCTATTGGTTATAATGCCCTCAAGTCAATTATTGTAATCGCTGACATGCGATTGTGATGATTAAGGGAGGACCTATACGGGTAGAACAGTCTTATTCAAAATGATAATATGCTATCTGGTTTGTCTTTATCATCATGTACATGCATTATTTGGTATTATAGATCACTGTTACATGTTGATAGAACCCATAGAATTCTTGCTCGACTACCAGTATTATGATGGCGATCATATACATGAGAACTGGGTGGTCTATAAGCACATCCTTAAATGTTCCTAGTCGAGAGAGTATCGAGACTGGGCATCGATACTCCAGAGTAGACTAGTGTATACTTATCGAGACCCCGACAAGGGGCGGTGGCCGGTCTCACAAGCCATTGGTGTCAGTTAGTGACCTAAGATAGTATACAGGTGCTCATTGGGTTATGAGTACACTGGACGGATACGCCGGGAACATGCTTATTGGTATTATACCTTTTGTCATATAACAGTTTTCAGGTGACATGAGTACAGGTTAGTCTGTCGACCTGAGATCGTCATTTATCCCGTATGAGTTCTCACTGTGATTTGATTACTACCCTACCACGGCTCAAAGGAGTCATGCAAACAGGTTTTAGTTGGGTACAGTCCCGAGCCACATGGAGGCAGTAAGTGGATCGTCAGGGATTCGTCTCTCCCGGTATTAGGGGTTGATGTCACGCGGTGCATGGGTAGCCATCACTAGAAATCCTTGGTCAAGGTAGACGGGAATTACTGATTTGGATCAATAGTTTCTCAGTGGGTGATGGGCTTCATACCGACATGAAATATCGCATTATTAGGGGTCTGGCTTTATCTCCCCTAGACTCGATATGTGGTATCTTAGACGAACAGACCAGATTGTATGGAGATTTTCATGGACAGGCTCAGTAAGGATTCAGATGAGTTTGCTTGTCGGCCTTCCTTTCGCTCAATACCCGAGTAGTCGTTACGTACAGCTAATGCCGCTGAAGTGTTTGTAGTTAAACCCACTATCAGCGTATTGACGAGTCTTTAGGGTCCCACACAGAAGGTTTCCCTAGTTCTGGAGAAACAATGTAGTAGTCGTATTGGATATGTGCAGGGTTCCGATCGATTGATTATACTATATACCCGGACATTCGATCGGACAATTGATAATACTATCCGGCTCGGGTTTGAGCCGGATTACTAAATTAGGTATTGATTTAATAATTTACGTATATGTATTTCGATATGTATATTCTAGTATTATGTTCTTTGTGTTATTCTATCTTTTCGGGTATTTGTATTTCGGTACGAATACAGGTATGTATATACAGTAGAGTGTAATCCGTATTTTTTACAGATAACATTCTAAAAGGTGGCACCTCATTTTTGATTTATCCATTTATCATAAATAAATAATGGGGTGGAAAAGAAAAAGGCGTGTATGGTGAGAACCATGCTTGAATGGTGTTGATAAATGAATTGTTAATTCATTTGTGCTCACTATTCAAGTATGGTTGCATATTGTTTAATTGAAAAATGTGTTTTATAAAACCATACCATATGTTATGTTTTCTCACTTGATGAAAATTGTTAGATGGTTCGTTTTGGAGATGGCTTTCTCACACTCACCATCATGCTTCACTCTCCTCTTGAGTTTCTTGAGTTCGTCCACCTTAATACTCAACCTCCTCTCTACAATCTCATGAGTTGAAAATCAAGAGAGGAGGTGAGATGGATAAACACTTAGATCATTCACTACATCCTAAGCATTCTAGATTAGCAACCTAGAATTCCAAGTTGCTTCATTTTCTTTTGATGTGGAGATGAGCCATGAGCTACATCCCTCGGGTGGATCATCTTCGACGAAGGAAGTCCGGCGGCCTAGTTCAATCGAGCATGCCTCAAGGAGCTAAGGAAGATGATGGAAGACCGAAGGACTTGGTTCGTTCAGTATAACATTTCTAACCTTGTAATTTAGCTCTTATAGTTTGCTAGTATAGGTTTATAGTCCAATCTTGGGCGGGTTCTCGTTAGCGCCAATTTTTTTAACGCCAATTTTTTTCCGCATTGGCCACGGTAAATGGCCAGGGCGCTATCGTAACCCAACACATTCCATACAGCAGCACTTCCAAGCTCAAAAGTCCCACTGGACGGGTAAGAAACTCCCAAAACAAATCAAATCACCAGTCAAGTAATGACCTCCCAGGCGGAATCAAGCTCCACTTTGGAAAAATATCAAATTCCAACACCGCAAGAAACGGAGCAAGTCAACTACAACCCCGATACCACTGAAAGCGGAGAAATTCAAATCAAATCTCGACTCCGCAAAAGGCAGAGCAAGTCAACTTCAACCCCGACACTACAGAAAGCGGAGCAAGTCAAATCAAATCCCGACATCGCACGAAGCGGAGCAAGTCAAATCAAGCACTGACCGTCCAAGTCGCAAAAATAGCAGCACCGACCGTCCAAATCATAAAGTTGGCAGAACCGACCATCCAAGTCGAAAAAATGGCAGCACTGACCGTCCAAGTCGCTAAAAGGGCAGCACTGACCCTCCATAGGGAATCAAACCAAATCAATCTCCATATAAAACAAGATCCATCAATTTCATGCATACAACCCATACACGCGATGTGCATTTATGATGGGGACACTTTGTTGGGGTCAAAAATTACACCCAGGTTGACCCAGTCAAAATCAATCAACCCCAAGCAAGCGGGCCCAAGCCCAAGTCAAGACGGAGCATGGAAGTGGACGTCCCCATTCCAAAAACGAGACGATAAATTAGTTTAAATGCAAACTTTTTGAAATAAATGTATGAAATGGGCAAAAACCCAAAATTTTGTAAACCCTATGGGTTATGTGCAAAAAGAAATAAGCACATAAGGTATAAGGTGCCACAAGTGCCATTTGGAAAAACCCAAGGGGCTATTTGTAAAGTGTAGCCTATAAAAGGAAAATATGATGAGAAAATCAATAAAAACTTTCATTCTCTCATAATTTCTAGGGTCCTGTATTTCTTTCTCCTTCCTCAAAGCTTTAAACCTCCTTCTCTTTTTTTGAATTAAATCAAGAGTTTAACTATTTTTTTCCCAAAAAGAAATAGTTTTTCACCATAAAACCCTTGAATGGAAGCTCTGATCTCCCATCAAATCCCTAAAAAGGAGATTTTTTTTATTTCACCACCCTTTTTCTCCAAGATTCAACAAAAAAATAGACGGAAGAAAGAACCCATCGCAAAAGAACCTATCTTAGGGAAGACTAAACTTTGAAGAGGAAAAAAAGGGATCTCCTTTCACCATCCAAGATCTAAACCCTTTGAGAGTTTAACTCCAAATCAATTTTTGAGAAGCTCAACTCTAAGTCCAAGATCCAAATTCTCAAAAGAGTTTACTAAATCAATCTTTGAGTAGCTCAACTCCAAATAAAAATAATTCTTTTTTTAGGAGTTTAACTTTAAATTCTCTCGAGAATTAAACTCATAGTCTAGGGGCTAAGCCCCTTGACCCGCATGCGCCCATGCGCCGGACACGTGACCAATTGGCATCCAGCGTCCATGCGCCCAGCCACGTGCCATTTCATGCATCCTTAGGACTCTCCTCACCCTCATTTTTTTAAACGTTCCACATTAAAAATACTTCTCCTGTAAGAAAACATTTCCAACGGGACGCAACCCCACACCCCACAAGGAGGCTGCTATCCCCTGAACCCCGAACCCGCTATCCAGGTAACATAACCCCCGTAAACTCTGTGAGGCCCCCGATATATCCAAGACCGCTTCAAAACACAACACACATACAATGCACATTGATTTCGCATGACCAGTTTTACCCGTCAATTGGCGGTTCCCTCGCTCCAAAAGCGAGGGATAATTAACCACAGTTTAGTCCGGTACTGCCGGAGATTCAGATTCTCACAATCAATAAACCCCGGCCTATCTTAGGCAGGAGGAATCTGTAATATGCCTTACAAACGACATGTATTTCTATCTCAATATGGTGACGAAAAACACTCTACACTGGGCTGGGAGTTGGACTCCCGAGAAAGGTTAGAGTTAAATTGCGAGAAAAAGAAGGATTTTAGTTAGAGTTAAACTCCCAAAAGATTTTTTATTTAGAGTTAAATTCCCAAAGGATTTTTATTTGGAGTTAAACTCTAAAAAGATTTATTTGTTTGGGAGTTAAACTCCCAAAAGACTTTTATTTGGTGTTAAACTCCCAAAAGATTTTTGAGAGGAAAACCAAAGAAGACCTTTCTTAAAACTTCAAGATATAATCTTAGATCTTGGATGATGAAGGGGACCCCTTATTTCTCTTTTGAGGCTTGGATCCTCCCAAAATTGTAACTTTTAGGTCTCTGATTAATGTGTAGGTTTTACGATCACCAAAAATATTTTACCGTAATCAGAAACGGCGTCGCATGAAGCTAGCCAGTGAATACGGATCGATCCACAGGGATGTGTAATTTTTCTAAGTATTCTTACGAGTTGATTCTAATGGTTGTTTGGTTTTGTTGATTGATTCTAAAAACTAAGTTGTACGATGGTTAAGGAACTTGCTAGGGTTAGGTCTAAAGTAGGGTTTGATAAGATTAATATTAACACCTCTTTCAATGCCCTTAATCAAATCTTTTTAGAAGTTATAACAATTATTAGTAAAGGGGATTAGGATGGTTGGGAAGAAATGAAGTTTCTTCCTCTAGATCCTTGTCCGTCCTTTCCTACTAATTGTTATAACCTTCATGGAAGTCATGCATATCCGGTCCTTTATACTACTGTTTCACCGTTACCTCGTGGGTAGGATGCTGTAGGGAGCGGATCATGCATGCGTGCATGAAGTTCTAGTTGTTACGAGTTATTGGGCTTCAAAGAGATGAGAGATATTCATCTCTCAACCCCTCCCTTATTCCTAACCCTAACAAGCGAGGAAATTACTCGCTCATTAAGGGATTTATTAAAAACATCATTTTGAGATTCATTTTTAAATCTATTGGATTAATTTCCTACTGCAGTTTTTAAGAGATTCTATACTAGAATTAACTAAGTCAAAGGAATGATTTAATATAAGGCAATAATTAAATTAGAAAGCTAGGGCAAGAAATTACTTTTAAACTAAGGAAGAAAATTAAATAATTTACAAGAAATGATGCTCTTCAATCCTCAAAAGATTCTAAATTTTTATTAATTGAAAAGAGGCATAGCATTACAATATTTTGATTACAATTTTATAAGGAAACAGAGAAATTTAGGGTTACGGGATTCGCACATGTGCGATTACAAAAATACCCCCGAAAAATCCCAACAAAGTCACCGACGCACCGCCACACAAAATCTGCACCAACACGTGCATTAAATGGCCGCGGAACCGCGACATAAGTGGGGTTAGGGCCGCGGTTCCACGGCCCTTTGGAGAGTTCATCTGCTCAAAGTTTGTGGTAATCTTCAGGGTCTCTTTAGGACTCTTATTCTTTGGTTCTTTTATCCATTTGGCTTCTGAATCTTCTCCAGATCTTCAGTGAAAACTTGTATTGGTCTTTTAACCGTTTCACTTTGACATTTTTGGACCTTGCGTTGCCTTGTACCTCTGTGAACTGTTATTAGTCTAGGCTTGACTAGGATCTTTCTACTTGTTGGTCAAAAGTCCCTCTTTTGTACCAACTTTTGTCTTTTTCACTGTTTTCGCTCCAAGAACTTGTATCCTGTAATATGTAGCAGACATGCGTCAAAAGCACATGTTTATCTATAAAACGAATAAGAATGGGGAATATAATAATGTAATATTATGGTATAAACAAATACCCCCAAACTTATCTTTTGCTCGTTCTCGAGCAAACTTATTATTTTATTCTCGATAAAACCTAACCGCACTTTCGCAGGAAAACGCGATTGCACTGAGCTCGTGCAACAAGCCGTTAAACCTTTAGGTGTCCTTAGTAGGAGGAGCGTTGTCTCCTGAGGGTTTTCAGCGGATTATACCCACAAAATCCTATCAATTTGGCTTTTTCGACATTAATTCTCCAATTAGGTTTTCTAACACGGAATTCTATTATCATCGACTCGTAAATTATCCACCCATATTCTTCACACTTCCTCTTCATTTAACTTAAGATTATATATGTTCTATAGAATCACTCAGCTTTTGGTATTTCTTAAGTTTTCCTTTTAGGGTTCCATCTCCACTTAGGAATTTTTATCAACTTTACTAAAGATACAAGTTTTAGTCTTCATTCCTTTTCTCTATCTAAACTCTAATCACATATCCCCACGTGTTGTATAACTTACCCCTACACTTGGAAATTCAAATCAAGCAATCATACCCTTGTCCGTTGTCCAAAGCACTTATTAATTGGTGAGTTTTGCTTACACATCCTTCATGCGACCGTTAATACTTCTTGAGGTACCAACGACCGATCACAAAATGCGTTTGCACTTTAAGGCGTACGTCCTAGTTTTGCAACACCCAAGGCTTTAGCAGTGACTCCCAAACCTGTTGGTCTAAGGCACTAGGTGATGAAGCACCCTCGCTAAATATTTTTCTAATTTTTAGCCTTAAGTAATCACAAAACCAGTGTTCATTTTTTTTTTAATTCACTGTTGTATTTTTCATTTTCTTCGTACTAAGGACTTTTAGACAAGAGCATTTCAAGGTCTCCTCTACTATTCCAAGCTTCAAGGTATGTGATTGTGCAATTTTGTAGGGTATACATTTTTTGAATCCATACTTAAGCCAGGAATTATTTTTCAAACCTATACTCTAATAATAATCAATACTTTTTCCTTTATTTCAACTGAGCCCAAGAAGTGAACCAAAAATTTGCCTATTTCTAAATAAACTACAAAGACATATACTTTCTACCGATAAACTTTAAGGAAGGTTAATTTTAGGGTTTTTAATTTACTAAGTCTAAGATCTAGTTGTTCGTAGCCAGTTAACCTACTTGTTAAACTTAAGTTAAATATGGCCAAATTTGAATACAATAATTTTTATAAAATTTTTTGAAAATTTTCAATTTTTATGGGTTTTCAAATAAATATGCAAATGCAAAAATATACATATGAATGCGAAGGAAAGAAAACGTACCGAGCATACCCCCAAACTTAAACTGGACAGTGCCCTCACTGTCATGCAGCACCAAGAGGGTCGGTAATGTCGGCAATTCCCTGTTTATTTATTTATAATTTTTTTTATTGTTAAAAAAAGACAAAAAATATATCCCAAACTTCATTTAAACAATGTTAGACATTACTGCCAAACTTTGCATAGACCAAACGTTAACACCAACCAGTTGAAAAATATATCTGTAAAAAGTATCGGTTGGTGGAAGAATATGTCGTACCAATCCAAAAAGAATTGGGGAAGATAGAAGTGGTGGTATGGAAAGTGTGGAAGTGAATAGACAGGAGGTGGTGATGAATGAAAACGAGAATGTGAATGATCAGCAATCAGTGGAGTATTGGCATTCTCGTAACTTATTAAAAGAAATGGGGGTGGTTCAACTTCCAAAGGAGAAGGTTGACTAACCACACTATCCCCAAGATATTTCTGTGGATCCTTCATCGACTTGGCATCATCCATCATATGCATATGATATTCAATTATAAGAGAACTAATCTTCTCGATGTCCGCCATAGTCCAGCCGAAAGCTTGCCGCCTATCTTGTAAGAGCATTAAAAGGGCGTTCTCTTGCTCGAGGGCTAGAGAGGCCGATATGATAACAGGAAAGGTCTCATTCTCACCTATGTAAGCATATTTAATATGAGACGGCAAGGGCATGAGTTCGAGTTTCGGAGGCTAAAGAATCATAGATAAAATTGGGGAATCTACCTCGAACTCGAAGGACTCCAACATAGGTTCGAAATCACTGCAAACAACCGATTCGAATGGTTCAACTAACTCATCCAAAAATTCAAAAGACTCATATTCGGGTTGTGAGTCGTCAAAATCCTCCGAAAAAGTGAAATTTTCATAATCAATATCGGTTGTGTCAACTGTGGTGGATTTAAGGAGGGACGCACTAGTGGCGTCAAAACTGTTTTCATCAAATAGAAATCTTTCAAACTCGCAGTCCTCCTCTGTGATTTCGTAAATAGAGCAAACTTCTCGTGTACTGGTTTTAGGCACGGGAGGCAGACTTCCTAACTTGTAAATGTTGAACTCACTAGAAATCTTCCCGAAGGATAGAGTCATGGAGCTATTGCGACAATATATTACGGCATTGGATGTGGCTAAAAATGGTCGACCGAGGATCACTGGAATTTGGTTTCTTGGGTTAGTAACAGGATGTGTGTCCATGACAATAAAATCAACGGGGAATATGAAATCCCCAACTTTGATCAACACATCCTCTAGCTCACCCTTAGGATGGGGATTGATCGATCAGCCATTTGGAGAGTACAATGAGTGGGTTTCAACTCTCCAACCCCTAATTGTTCGTACACGGAGTATGGAAGCAGGTTAACACTAAACCCAAGATCTAGAAGTGCTCGATTAATTTGCTTATCCCCAATTGTTATCGAAATCGTAGGACAACCGGGGTCCTTTTGCTTTGGGGGTAAAGAATTGACAAGAGCATCACTGACAGCACCAGCCACAAAAACTTTCTTTGGTACTTGTGACCTCCTCTTTTTTGGTGCATAAGTCCTTTAAGGTTTTTGTATATGAAGGAACTTGCTGGATTGCATCCAAAAGAGGGATATTTATGGTAACATGTTTGAACAACTCGACAATCTTCTCCATTTGTGGAGTTGGTTTATTGGATCTCAACCGGTTTGGAAAAAGTACATTTTGAAAAGTAGTTGAGTCCAATTTTTGCAGATCAGATCGTTGAGTTAGAACGGAACCCCGTATAGATGTGTTCGTGTTGTGAGAAATGGGCCCGTTCGAGCTAGAAGAGGTAGAGCCGTGTGAAGGATGAAGAATAGGCTCTAACGAAGAAGAAGGTGAAGAAGATGAAGAAGAGCCACCGGCAGGGGTGTCATTGCGAATACCTACATTGTTTTGCAACACTTTTCCCGATCTCAACGTGGTCACGGCATTTACGTTATGATTCTGCTGTTGATATGCAGCATGCGCGTGACCGGGATTGGGCAGTGGTTGAGATGGAAGCTTTCCTTGTTCGCGCTCGCTCAAAACTGCATTGAGTTGTGAAATTTGTGCCTCAATAGATTTTATGCTTTGATCGTGTGAGGCACTGTTTTGCACCAAAGATTGAATAGAAGTCTCTAATCTTGCTGTAGATTGTGTAGATTGCTTTAGGAAAGCCTCTAGACTTCTTTCGAGCGAGCTAACCTTGTCATTATTAAGTTGAACAAAATTGTTTGGCGGGTAAGAAGTGTTAGGCATAAAATTGTTCACCTGATTAGGGTAAGGTTGCTGTTGGAATGGCTGTTGAAATTGAGTTTGTGGAGGTGCTTGTTGTTGTTGTGGAGGAGGAGGCCTTTAAAATTGTTATTTTCTTAGAATTGTTGATTTTGGTTCCAAGCGAAATTTGGATGACTCCTCTACCCCGGATTGTATGTCGAAGAGTACGGATCGTTTCTTTGTCGTTACTGAAAGGCAGCATTGACTTGATCCTGTCCTTGAGTAGATGCATTGTAAGGACACTCTTCGGTTAGGTGTGATGGGTCCACACAACAAGCACAGACAGTTCGTGGAGGCATAACAGGGGCAGGAGAAGGCGATGAGATTTTGGTCTCAATCGCTTCTAGCTTTTTCGTAAGAGCGGCCATCTCGGCCTTCATAGCAATCGACATCTCTAGTTGATGTATGCCTGCCCTAGATTGACCACTCAAAGAAGATGAAGTGGTCTTGGTGCTCTCCCACTAAATTGTTTGTTCACTAAGGTCCTCAAGAAACTGCCACACTTCCTCATTATATTTGTAGAGAAAGTGACCTTGACAGATGGTTTCTAGCAACTGCTTCGTTGCCGAGTTCAATCCCTCATATAATGTTTGGCAAAGTTGCCAACTTTCGATCCAATGATGAGGGCATTGAACAAGTAGGTCTTTAAATCTCTCGAAACACTTCCAAAATGGTTCGGAAGGAAGCTGTGAAAATTGTATAATCTCATTACGGATTCGAGCAGTTTTGTGATGACGATAGAACTTTTTAAGAAAAGCTTTCACAAACTCGTCCCAATTTCTAATGGAATGTGATGCGGTGCTGTATAGCCACTTCTCGGCTAGGTCACATAAGGTAAAAGGAATGACCCTTAGCCTTATAGCATCATCACTTAATTGGGTCGTTTTCATCATAGCGCACACATTTTGGAATTTATTGATAAAGATATAAGCATCTTCAGATTCCAAACCATGAAATTTTAGCAGCATATTGATGAAATGTGGTTTTATTTCAAAATTGTCCCCATTTACCGGTGGGGGTGAAAGACAGGTAGGTAAAGAGGTGCAAATGGGGTAGAAGAGGTCCTGGAGCGCAACTCATGCGGGCGCTTCAACAGGCGGGTGATTCGGGTTATTCGCACCTAACGGAGCTGGAATCATTCCCGTCGGTAAGGTATTGTTGGGGTTGAATCCCGACATGCCTTCGGAAGAAGAATTTGAAGGTGTAGGTAAGAAAGTGGACGGAATTTCGACTTCGGTGTCGAAAGGTTCGTCGGTCGGTACCAACGAAATACGGACTAATCGGGCGCTAGGGTCCCTAGTCCAAAGTGACATACACTAAAGGGGTAGTGTAGTCAGAAAAAAAATGAAAGACAGAATGTGGAGGTAAGAAAATGTCAATGAAAGGAAGTGGTGTAAGTGAGGTGCAAGTTTTCTTTAGCGACAAGTTACAAGTTTTGAAAAGATTTTTCCCTTTTTTTTTTATGTGAGAGTTTTGTAAAGATATTTTTGAAAAGATACTTGTGACGCAAATGCGATTAACCACACATGCACAATCAGGCCTAGATCTAAGATCACCTAGGTCAGCTAGACAGCTCCTAACTGTTCCAAAGGGCTAGATAGGACCTCAAACCGCCTCTTCACAGCCAATTGCGGCCAGATAAGTGCCGGGTAAGTGGGAAGGAACCACAGTAGTGGGCCTAATTAAAAACCACTAGCCTTTGACACACTTGCCTAGGCACCGCAAAGTCAGGTTAGGATAAACGGCTGATGCCTATACTAGTCTTCTGTCCTAATGAGCACGACGTCCTTAGGGCTGAGTCTAATATTTTTAATTTAAGAGTGGTCAATGAAAATGCTTTAAAGTGATTTCTGGGGTCCTGGGAAGGGTGATGAAATCCCCACCCGATATGAGTTTGTTCAATAGCCCCTTAAAGTCCGATTAAATTATGCAAAACATTAAATTCACTTGCAATCAATTTTTTAGCGCGGCGCAAAGAAACCTGTAGAAAATCTGTTATTTAGAAGGGGAGAGAAGATTTTTAGCGCAAAGAATTCCTGCAGAAAATTTAGCAAAAGGATATATGGAGGTTGGCAGAGGGGGTTGAATGAAACAAACCTACAAAATTTGATGCGCTGACGTGGCAGTCAGACCGCGGAACCGCGGTCTAAGGTGCACTTATGCCGCGGAAGGGAGGCGGAGTAGTGGGATCAGCGCTCTGTAAAAATTGTGCTATTCTGTTGTCGAGTTTACCCTCTGTTTTGATGTACCCTTTTCTGTTTTCGTCTCTGTAAATTTCCAGATCTGAGCTTCTTCGCTGTCCCTGCAAGATTCAAACAATAAAACCCTTCAAACAAATAAAAACTGATAAAATATTTTTATACTTTTTCTATTTTCAGATTTTTATGATTTTTAAAATTTATATCAACCCGAAATTACAAAAAGGAAATTTTACGCCATCCCCGGCAACGGCGTCATTTGATTAATGTGTAGGTTTTACGATCACCAAAAATATTTTACCGTAATCAGAAACGGCGTCGCACGAAGCTAGCCGGTGAATACGGGTCGATCCACAGGGATGTGTAATTTTCCTAAGTATTCTTACGAGTTGATTCCAATGGTTGTTTGGTCTTGTTGATTGATTCTAAAACCTAAGTTGTGCGATGGTTAAGGAACATGCTAGGGTTAGGCCTAAAGTAGGGTTTGATAAGATTAATATTAACACCCCTGATTGGTGAGATTTAGCGTGCTTGCACTTAAAAGATAGATCAAAAATATTTGTAACCGCAATCAAGAACGGCGTCGCATGAAGCTAGCCGGTGAGTACGGGTCGGTCCACAGGGATGTTGTGAATTTCCGATTCGTTCTTATGAGTTAATTCCGAAGGGTGCTCGGTTGATTATTAAATCTAAAAATCTAATTAACCTAGGGCAATTATCTAGATCTACTCTTGCTAGGGCTAGGTTTAGGGATGGTTTGGAAATGTAATTAAATCTCACCACTTTCAATACCCGAATGAAGATCTGTGAGGAGTTATGGTAATTATCAATAAAGTGGATTAGATCCGTTCGGGAAGGTGTTCCTTCCTCAAGGTTCTTGTCCTTCCTTTAGAGATTCTTACCCTAACCTCCATGGAAAACATCACACCCGGGCCTTTATACTACGTATCACCGCTATCTCGAGGGATAGAGTACCGTAGGGAGCGGTATGTGCATGTATGCATGGAGTCCTATTGTGAATGGTTGGTGGGTAAGAAAGGGATGAGAGATCTCATCTCTCAAAATCCTTCCCAAAAGCTAAACCCTAAACAAGTTCCTAGGGCATGAAATTAAATCTACCTAGGGCAAGGAATTTAAATCTACACTTAGGCAAGAAATTAAATTACTTACAGATGCATCCCTCCAATCATCCATGCAGGGTTGTCAGATCTGAATTTCTGAATGGAGAAGAAACACCGATGCTCTCCAAAAAGGATTTCTGAATTTTTATTAAAAGGAGGCATAAAGAATTACAATCTGTAGAGTTCCTATTTATAGAGAATAGGAAACCCTAGGGTTACATCTTGAACCGCATGTCTACATTTACAAAAATAGCCCTAAGTTGACTAGTCAAAGCCTCCACCATAATTTGGTAAAATGTTTAGTCCCTGATTCTCTGATCCCACCGCGGAACCGCGGTCGCAGCCAGGGTTTGCCCGCGGTTCCGCGGCCAACAAGTGGGCTTGGGCTCTGTAACTTTCTGTGCTGGCTCATGTCATTTTGGGCTTCTTGTTTCTTTGGTATTTTTCTCAAATAGGCTTCCAGGTTTCTTCCAGATATTCCAGTGAACATTGTAATGGACTTCTAACCGTTCGCTTCGCGATTTTGGACCTTGCATTGCCTTGCACTTTGTAAACTTTATCTTTGATGTAGGCTTGACTAAGATCCTCCCATTTGTTGGTCAAAAGTCTATATTTTCATCGTCTTTACATCGTTTTCACTGTTTCCTATCCAAGAACCTGTAATCTGAAACATGTAGCAGACATGCGTCAAAAGTACCTGTTTATTTATAAAAAGAATAAGAATGGGGAATATAATAATGCAATATTATGGTGTGAACAAATACCCCCAAACTTATCTTTTGCTCGTCCTCGAGCAAACTTATTTTTTTATTCTTGATAAAATCTAACCTAGCCGCACTTTCGCAGGGAAACGTGATTGCACTGAGCTCGTGCAACAAGCCGTTAAACCTCTAGGTGTCCCTAGTAGGAGGAGTGTTGTCTCCTGAGGGTTTTCAGCGGATTACACCCACAAAATCCTATCAATTTGGCTTATTGACTTTAATTCTCCAATTAGGTTTTCTAACAAGGAATTCTATTATCTTTTGACTCGCAAATTATCCACCCATATTCTTCACACTTCCTCATTATTTAACTTAAGATTATATATGTTATGTAGACCTACTTAGCTTTTGGCATCTCTTAGGTTTTCCTCTTAGGGTTCCATCTCCACTTAGGAATTTTTCTATCAACTCTACTAAAGATACAAGTTCTATTCTTCATCCCTTTCTTTTATCTAAACTCTAATCACATATCCCCACGTGTGTGTAAATATCACCCCTTCACTTGGAAATTCAAATCAAGCAATCGTACTCTCGTCCATTGTCCAAAGCACTTATTAATTAGTGAATTTTTAAATGAAATTTGCTTACACATCCTTCATGCGACCGTTAATACTTCTTGAGGTACCAACAACCGATTACAAGATGCGTTAGCACTTTAAAGCGTACTTCCTAGTTTTTGCAACACCCAAGGCTTTAGCAGTGACTCCCAAACCAGTTGGTCTAAGGCACTAGGTGATGAAGCACCCTCGCTAAATATTTTTCTATTTTTGCAGGCTTAAGTAATCACAAAAACCAGTGTCCATTTTTTTTTCTTCATTCGCATTTTTTTCTTTTATTTTCATCGTACTAAGGACTTTAGACAAGAGCATTTCAAGGTCTCTTCTACTATTCCAAGTTTCAAGATGCGTGATTGTGCAAGTTGTAGGGTATACATTTTCAGAATCTAGACTTAAGTTAGGAACTATTTTTCAAACTTATACTCTAATAAGAACATCAATACTCTTCCCTTGTTTCGACTTAGCCCAAAAAGGGAACCCAAAATTTGCCTATTTCTAAATAAACTACAAGGCATATACTTTCTACCGTTAAACTTTAAGGAAGATTATCTTTAGGGTTTTTAACTTACTAAGTCTAAGATCTAGTTGTTCCTAGCTAGTTGACCTATTTGTCAAACTCAAGTCAATTAGCCAAAATTGAATACATTTATTTTTATAATTTTTGAAATTTTTCAAATTTTTATGGGTTTTCAAATAAATATGCACATGCAAAAATATGTACAAATGAATGCGAAGGAAGAAGACGTACCGAGCATACCCCCAAACTTGAACTTGACAGTGTCCTCACTGTCATACTAAATCAAGAGGGTCAAAATGTCGGCACTCCCCTGTTTATTTATTTACAAAATTTTTTTCCTTTTTATTGTTTTGAAAATTTTTTTATTTTTTTATAGAAAAAGAAAACAAAAATATATATACATATATACAACAACTTTCCCCCCAAACTTAAGCTTGGCCTTACACAAGCCAAAAGTTAGCACCAACCATTCAAAAATCTTATCGTGGAAATGGTATAGTTGGTGCAAGAAAATGAGAAGCATGCGAGACCGTGTGGAAAGAAGAATGGTAGAATATGGTCTCGGTGGGGGAGAAGAAAGGCGAAAAGAAGAAGGAAGTGGAGTACGATCTTGAGGGTGTAAATTGAGTGAATAAATTAGCGCAATATGTGATGACCGATATGTTATAAGCGATTGCGCTAACCTATCAACCCGTCAGGAAATGGGGTCAAATCCCTCAAGATTCGCAAGAAAACATGGGTACGCCGAACTTGGTATAGGAGATGAAAACGTAACGGTCATTTGTTCGGTCGGAACAAGGGGAAAGACGAAAGGGAGTGAATTAGGGATAATATCTTTCTCACCGTAGTAAACTGTTTCGAACTTGAAAGATTCCATTAATGGTTCGAAACTACTATAATCAACTGAGTCTGATGGCTCATCTGAAAATGTAAAAGACTCAAACTCGGGCGGTGAGTCATCAGCATCGTCCGAAAAAGTGAAACACTCGTAGGTATTATCGTCTGTGAGAATTTTGTCAGATTCAAAGGAAAAGGTTTCAAGCTCACAGTCTTCAAGCGGGGTCGGAACGATGGGAAGGAGGGAGGGTGATATAGCAGTGAAAGGTTTAGGAGGATGAATTGGAAATCAGACACATCAAACACAAATGATTCAACCTCAATATTATCCTCAAGATTCTCCTCAATACTATCCTCAATATTCAACTCATCCATGCCATTATCATCAAAATCTAGACGCATATGAGATTCGGGAGAAACATTTAATAACTCAGGATGATGATTTGAACATAAAATTTCAAGCAACTCGACATGTTCATCATCCGAAACATTCCCGGCGTCTATATCCTCAATCAAGTGAAAATCAATTTCTTTAGACACCTCATCAAAATGGATATCTATCGATTTAGGTTCTAGAGTGGAGGTGTAAAGATCGAAAGAATTAGGCGCGGCTTCACTCGAAAGGGGTTCCTCACAATTTGGCAAATTAAACACTACAAAATCACACAACTCATTTTTATTTTCAACTGGTGAATCATTTGGAACAATCGATGGAAAACCGGAGTTGTGGGCTTCAATTGGGTAAGGGTAGGTTTGATTTGAAAATCCTCTCTCATTCTCACTTTGTCCAACCGCCTCCTTATACATTAAAAAATTTTGAGCTAGCGCGAAACTAGCTACCGGTTCGGTAGGTTGCATAAGGGCGGCTAAAGACGCTTCCACATTCCTAGTCATTTTATTTGTTGCTGCAATGTACGCTTCCAACGACTCTTCCAAACTAGACTTAGGTGGTGAGGGGGTTTCGGTAAAAGATTCAAAATGGTGTGGATATGCAAAACGCCCAACAGGCTTTGTAGAAACAGTGTCTAGTGAAGGTGGGAAGGTTGGGTATGACTGGTAGGAAGTGGATGGTTGGACAGGGGTAGGGTCAACATATGGATAAAAAGGTGAATAGTCGTGTTGATCCCTAGAACTAGACGAGTGGAGAGGGGTGAAAGATCGACTGCGAGATTAAGCAATATGCTCAGCAATGGACATCGTCTTAGGAGTGACAGAAGGACTTAACGACGTGGTATCAACATATGTAGGTGGTAAAGGTTGACTCGGTTGACACAAGGTAGGTTGAAAAGTCAAACTATTTCTCCTAGACGTCTCTATTTGATCTTTCAACGAAATTTTTGGCAAGGAAGGATCGTTTTTAAATTGACCGAACAAATTAACATATGACGCAAAATTAGGTTCGGGATACCAAAGTTCGGTTAATGATTTTTTATGTGGAGTACCCATGTTAGAAGAAGAGGGAAAGAAAGAAGGTAGGTGGTGCAAGTGGGGTGCAAGGATTTCTTAGCGACAAAATTTTTGCAAGTTTTTATAAAAATTTTCCATTTTTTTCTTTTTCTCTTTATTTGAGACTGTTTGCAGAAAAAATATCGATAAAGGGCTTAAACACAAATGTAATCAACCAGAAATGCACAATCAGACCTAGATCTAGGGTCACCTAGGTCTGCTAGACAGCTCCTAACTAGGGCTAGAAATAGGACCTCAAACCGCCTCTTCACCGACAAGTACGGCCAGGTAAGTGGGAAGGAACCACCACAACAGTGGGCCTAATTAATAACCACTAGCCTAGACACCGCAAAGTCAGTTACGATAAACGGTCGATGCCTATACTAGTCCTTTTCCTATTGAGCTCGAAGTCCTTAGGGCTGAGTCTAGTATTTTTTAATTAAAGATTGGTCAGTGCAAATGCCTTATGTGATTTCTGGGGTCCTGGGAAGGGTGATGAAATCCCCACCCAATCTGAATTGGTCAAAAAGCCCCTTAAAGTCCAATTAAAGATATGCAAAACAGTAAATCACTTGCAATCAAATTTTTTTATTTTAAGCGCGGCGCAAAGAATCCTGCACAAGATTGTTATTTGAAAGGGAAAAGATTTTTGAGCGCAAAGAAATCCTGCAGGCAAATTTACAGAAGATATATCAAGATTTGTAAAAGAGGAGAGAGAAAACTCACAGAAATTTCCAGTGGCGGAAAAGTTTTTTTTTTTTTTTTTATCGCGCTTCTGCCACTTTTTTTTAAGCGCTGATTCGACCAGACCGCGGCGGTTCCGCGGCCAAAAGAGGGCTGGCGCGGCGGTTCCGCCGCGCTTTGGTCGGTTCAGCCGTTTTTTTTTTGTTTTTTTTTTTGGGCAGATCACCACGGTTAACTTGTAGACTCGGTCCTCCAAATTTCTTCTGTTTCTCGGTTGTTGTGATCTTCTGTTGTTCCGATCTGTTTTTTCCTGTTTTGATCTCTGTAGATTTCCAGATCCGATTTTCGTATATCCTGCAAAATTCAAAAAACAAAATATCCCTCCCAAAAATAACAAATGATATATATTATTATATTTTATGATTTTTTCAGATTTTTATGATTTTTTTTTATTTTATGATTAACCCGAAATTGCAAAAAGGAAATTCTACGCCATCCCCGGCAACGGCGCCATTTGATTGGTGAGATTTAGCGTGCTTGCGCTTAAAAGATAGATCAAAAATATTTGTAACCGCAATCAAGAACGGCGTCGCATGAAGCTAGCCGGTGAGTACGGGTCGGTCCACAGAGATGTTGTGAATTTCCGATTCGTTCTTACGAGTTAATTCCGAAGGGTGTTCGGTTGATTATTAAATCTAAAAATCTAATTAACCTAGGGCAATTATCTAGATCTACTCTTGCTATGGCTAGGTTTAGGGATTGTTTGGAAATGTAATTAAATCTCACCACTTTCAATACCCGAATGAAGATCTGTGAGGAGTTATGGTAATTATCAATAAAGTGGATTAGATCCGTTCGGGAAGGTGTTCCTTCCTCTAGGTTCTTGTCCTTCCTTTAGAGATCCTTACCCTAACCTCCATGGAAAACATCACACCCGGGCCTTTATACTACGGTATCACCGCTATCTCGAGGGATAGAGTGCCGTAGGGAGCGGTATGTGCATGTATGCATGGAGTCCTATTGTGAATGTTTGGTGGGTAAGAAAGGGATGAGAGATCTCATCTCTCAAAATCCTTCCCAAAAGCTAAACCCTAAACAAGTTCCTAGGGCATGAAATTAAATCTACCTAGGGCAAGGAATTTAAATCTACACTAAGGCAAGAAATTAAATTACTTACAGATGCATCCCTCCAATCATCCATGCAGGGTTGTCAGATCTGAATTTCTGAATGGAGAAGAAACACCGATGCTCTCCAAAAAGGATTTATGAATTTTTATTAAAAGGAGGCATAAAGAATTACAATCTGTAGAGTTTCTATTTATAGAGAATAGGAAACCCTAGGGTTACATCTTGAACCGCATGTCTACATTTACAAAAATAGCCATAAGTTGACTAGTCAAAGCCTTCATCATATTTTGGTAAAATGTTTAGTCCCTGATTCTCTGATCCCACCGCGGAACCGCGGTCGCAGCCAGGGTTTGCCCGCGGTTCCGCGGCCAACAAGTGGGCTTGGGCTCTGTAATTTTCTGTGCTGGCTCATGTCATTTTGGGCTTCTTGTTTCTTTGGTATTTTTCTCAAATAGGCTTCCAGGTTTCTTCCAGATATTCCAGTGAACATTGTAGTGGACTTCTAACCGTTCGCTTCGCGATTTTGGACCTTGCATTGCCTTGCACTTTGTAAACTTTATCTTTGATGTAGGCTTGACTAAGATCCTCCCATTTGTTGGTCAAAAGTCCATATTTTCATCGTCTTTACATCGTTTTCACTGTTTCCTGTCCAAGAACCAAACCTGAAACATGTAGCAGACATGCGTCAAAAGTACCTGTTTATTTATAAAAAGAATAAGAATGGGGAATATAATAATGCAATATTATGGTGTGAACAACCCCTTTCAATACCCTTGATTAAATCTTTTTAGAAGTTATAACAATTATTAGTAAAGGGGATTAGGATGATTGGGAAGAAACGAAGTTTCTTCCTCTAGATCCTTGTCCGTCCTTTCCTACTGATTGTTATAACCTTCATGGAAGTCATGTATGTCCTGTCCTTTATATTACGGTTTCACCGTTACCTCGTGGGTAGGGTGCCGTAGGGAGCGGATCATACATGCGTGCATGAAGTTCTAGTTGTTACGAGTTATTGGGCTTGAAAGAGATGAGAGATATTCATCTCTCAACCCCTCCCTTATTCCTAACCCTAACAAGCGAGGAAATTATTCGCTCATTAAGGGATTTATTAAAAACATCATTTTGAGATTCATTTTTAAATCTATTGGATTAATTTCCTACTGCAGTTTTTAAGAGATTCTATACTAGAATTAACTAAGGCAAAAGAATGATTTAATCTAAGGCAATAATTAAATTAGAAAGCTAGGGCAAGAAATTACTTTTAAACTAAGGAAGAAAATTAAATAACTTACAAGAAATGATGCTCTTCAATCCTCAAAAAATTCTGAATTTTTATTAATTGAAAAGAGGCATAGCATTACAATATTTTGATTACAATTTTATAAGGAAACAGGGAAATTTAGGGTTACGGGATTCGCACATCTGCGATTACAAAAATACCCCTGAAAAATCCCAACAAAGTCACCAACGCACCGCCACACAAAATCTGCACCAACACGTGCATTAAATGGCCGCGGAACCGCGACATAAGTGTGGTTAGGGCCGCGGTTCCGCGGCCCTTTGTTGAGTTCATCTGCTCAAAGTTTCTGGTAATCTTCAACGTCTCTTTGGGACTCTTATTCTTTGGTTCTTTTATCCATTTGGCTTCTGAGTCTTCTCCAGATCTTCAGTGAAAACTTGTATTGGTCTTTTAACCGTTTCACTTTGACATTTTTGGACCTTGCGTTGCCTTGTACCTCTGTGAACTATTATTAGTCTAGGCTTGACTAGGATCCTTCTACTTGTTGGTCAAAAGTCCCTCTGTTGTATCAACTTTTGTCTTTTTCACTGTTTTCGCTCCAAGGACCTGTATCCTGTAATATATAGCAAACATGCGTCAAAAGCACCTATTTATCTATAAAACGAATAAGAATGGGGAATATAATAATGCAATATTATGGTGTGAACAGTCTCCTCCTTCCTCCTCTCTTTTTCTTTGAATTTGGAAGAAATGGTGGTGAGATTTAAAATCTCTCCATTTTGAGATTTAATGGGAGATTTGGACTCCCCTTCAAAGATTTTATAGTGAAAAATTATTTCTTTGTGAGAAAATTAGAGTTAAACTCTTAATTTAATTCAAAAGATGTAACGACTCTGAAATCCCTGTACAAATGTAACTTGTTCAGAAAGGGTTTTTCAGCTTAATTAGGAGTTATAAGTTAATTTTGTTCAATAAAAATAAGAAACAACTTGTAACTCACTGGTTAAGCATCTACACTGCTGTGCCATAGCATGCGAGTTCGAATCCCTTCAGTCCCAATTATTTTTATATTTTTCTTTTTAACTTTTCGAAAGCCCAAGAGTTATACGTACAATACACGGAGAATCGAAAAGTTTCAGAAAAATCAAACAGGATAAATAAGGAGTTAAGATCGATTAACACACATGGCACAAAACTCGGGATGTGTGGGCCCCATCCTACCGCCCGTTTTCACCATTAGGCCGCAACCGGCAGTTGATGTGGCTCTAAATCACTCCGTGTTTGCCGGTGCACCCCTTTAGCTCTCCTCTAATCTATTTTCTTGTTTAATTTCTCTGCAATTAAACAGAGAGCAGTCTACCTCTTCATCTGCCAATTTACACTCTCTTTACTCCAATTTTAATTCTTTTTAATTCACTGTATAACTATATGCATCCCTCTAAATACCACACAATTCCCTAGCTTTCCCCTATTCTGAAAATTTCTCAAAAATTATCTAAATTCAATAAGGGTTAAGGCTAGCCAAATGGAGTTAGCAATCCAAGTTCACTCCGTTGAAGACCGGAGCCATTCCCAACGTTACTGCGACGCCACGAAGACTTTCTCTCGTTCCCTTACTCTTTTCTCAACGCTCTAAAACCGTAAGTCCCTATTTCTCTCTTTCATTTCGACTCAAACTGTTTTCTAAAAAATCATATCGACAAAGTGGAGTTAACCTTAAAAATCATTTTTAAAAATATTTTTATCATCTTTGATAGGTCAATGTCACATAAATACCATAATATCACTTCAAAATATTATTCACATTTTAACATTTTGATGTAATTAAAATTTCATTCAAAATAAACATAAAACGAACTTTTTCACATAAGTATCATGAACTTTAAAAATAACTTTTATTGGTATCCAGAAATATATACCTCTAAAAAAACTCACGGGGTAATGACCTACCCCATCACATACACTATGGCTTCATAGCACAGTATGCCAGGTTACAAGTTTAGCCAAAATGAAACAATTAAATTAAAATGCCATTACTTTTATAAAAATGTTTTTTATCGATATTTTAAATTCGTTGCAATTGCACATCTACAACCTTTTTAAGGAACTCATTTATGGATGGTGCGGGTTATCGTACGTCTTGGGATAGTAGAGTGGGATACAAAACTTTTCACGGAGAATTCAGTCTCGAAAGGAAATAAAATACGGTTTAAAGAAATACAACTTTTTAAAACAAATTAAACTTTGGAAAATTTATATAAAATTATGAATCCGTACTTTCAATGCAAACAAATTGTGAAAAATATATTTTTAAATGAAAATTAAAATTTTAATAAAACACCCTAATGTTTTCAAAAGTGTAGTTTTCATAAAAATATCATAAACTTTTAAAACTAGGTTTTTATCACTAGAATACCATCTAAACTAAAATATATTTTATAAAACTCTTAATATTGTAAATCACCCTTGAGATTTACTTTAAACAATATTAAAACATTTTTTCATAAAACCTCCTCGAGAAATGTAAATACATAATAAACAAACTTGAATAAATCTTTAAGGACTCTAAATTAATATAGCTTTAAGCGATATCATTTCTCTTGAGCCTTAAGGAGCCAGAGAAAGAGAATGCTTGTCTATCCAGCTTAGATAATATTGCAAATTAACAGAGTTATCAATAGCAATCGTCTTGAAAAAAGACACAAATTTTGTCGTCCATGTGCAGCGGTTATCCAATTATTTCTGAACTTGAGATTTCCAAAGTTAAATCCTGTAATATGAAATGTCTATAATTCGAATCCAAACTCGAACCTAACTTGAATTTAAATTCAAACTCTAATCCAAACTTGAACGTTAAATCGAACTCATTCTACTCGAACCAACTTGACTCGATCCTAGATTGTAATTGACATGACTCGCATTTTACTTGGCTCACTCGACTACATTATTCACTTTTGCAACCTATAGTTTCGATCAAGATATGTTATAATCGACCAAGCAAATCAACTAAGGATATCTAACAGTTATAATATATATTACTCGAGGTATATGAGATACTTTCAGGTGTGAATCCAACGGAACTTCAGAAGTACCGTATTAACCTACTCGAATCTTAGTCGGGTCGATTCCTTCACAGCTTGGAGATCCGATGCTAACACATAAAATGGGCCTGTGTTTTCTTACTCCTGGGGCCCCACTCTTGAGCTCGTGAATACTTCTACGGTTGCGTTAATATTCACACTTGGAACTTAATGTTAATATAGTGACCATATAGAGACCTATAATACATATATCCATGTTCGTATACTCTTACTCGACATATACATTATTTCATGATTATTCTATACTTGTCACTTTCACTTTTACTTTATGTTTGGGACTTACCGAGTGCAACTTCGCTGATAGGCATTCCACCCTCTTTTGTTTTCTTAGAATGCTCGTTAGATACTGTAGAGACGGAGAGGAGTATAATCAAATCGCGGCTCAGGCTTAGACTAGTTACACTTTTCTTTCAGTTTATGTATGTCAGTCACATGTTTAGACATTTCTGTTATTGTATTTACTTTTCAGTTAAACTCTTGTATCTGTAAATATTTCAAGTTTGAATGTAAATAAAGATATTTGCTGAAAATGTTTACAATCTCCATTATTCTTACATTGTGTATTATTATTTCAATACGCTTAGTACACTACTACAAATATAGGTTGCCCCTACGGATTTATCCGTAGGGGCAACCCACTGCCCCTACGGATATATGCGTAGGGGCGAAAAAATACCCCGTAGTGCAAAGGCCGCAGGTGCAAGTTGAAACCCTGAACTTGCCCCTACGGGCAAATTCTTGCCCCTACGGATTTCTGTATAGGTACTGTTGCCCCTACGGAGTAGGCCGTAGGGTAAAAAAGTTATATTATTTACAGGTTTTTTTAATATATTAAATGTACCTACGGACATAACCATAGGGCCATATACTACCCCCCACGGATATATACGTAGGTACCTATCCATATGGGCAAAATATCATGAATCCTGATATTTTACCCCTATGGATAACGTCGTAGGGGCGAGGCCGTGGCCCCTACGGATATGTCCGTAGGGGCACTCCTAACCCCCTGGTACTGAAATCAGGGGGGAAATATCAGTTACTGCTGATATTGTGCCCCTACGGATATAACCGTAGGGGCAACATGTGTACCTACGGATTAATCCGTAGGTACATATTATCTGTATATTTTTTAAAATGCTGCTTGATTTTTTCCCCGCCCTGTGCACACTAATATATACATCAATTAAATATAAAATTAATCATCACACAACATATATCACAGTATTCACAATCACATCTCACGCATATATATAATATACAAAAAAAACCCAAAAACTGAATATGATATAAATATAAACCAATATCAATATCTTTTCAAAATGTAGTACAATGTGTATGATATAAATAAATACATGTTTCAAAAAATAAGAACCAAAAAGCTACCCTAGTTCGGTCCAGCTCCACCTCTGAATAACGATAGAATAACGCGCGCCTGCTCCTCGGTCAATAAACTCTGCAATTCGGCGCGAACGGGAGTCTGAGCGGCCTATGGAGCTGGCGATATGGTCTGCGCAGCCGCCGTCGAGGTAGTCGCTTGCGGAGCCGCGGCTGCAGGAGTCTGAGCGGGCGGTGGAGCTATAGGAGCTGTCTACGGAACCGCAGCCGATGTAGTGGCTTGCGGAGCCGCAGCCGAAGGAGATGCATATGGAAGCTCGGCCGATGTACCCTTTCGCGTCTAGACCTAACGTGTGTAATAAGCGTGTAAGAACTGTGTATTATTCGAATTCGTATCATTATTAAGTTATTTCGAAACCCCGTTTGGATATCTAGTTTGTTATTTATTTTAATTACATCTGTATGTATGATTAATCAAACTTAAGTCTAAAACCAAATAAGCTCAAGCTACGTACTAATTATGGATATGTTGATATCTATATAATATGACATGATATTTTACTATAAAATAGTATACATACCAGCATCTCCTTCAACTCCTGAACGGTGGCCCTCAAGCTCTCCAGTTCCTAATGGACACGTCGGTCACTGGAGACGGAGGAAGTAACCGCCGGGGTGGAGTCCAACCTCATATGGGCCCTGCTAGGGCCCAGTCCCCGGCCTCTCTCCCAACCTCCGTGGTGCCCTCCGTGTGCGGCGTCTAGAACTGGGGTCAGCAGACTCGGATCGCTCTGTCCGGTAAAATCGATCCCCGAGGCCTAGGCCTGCTCAACCACCCTCTCCTACACCCACATTTAGCAGTAAAGTATAAGTATAAAATTTAAACTTAAACCTTCCAAAACTAAAATTTCAAATTTGGGTAGAAAAAATATTAACACTTACGCAGTACTCCTGGGTAGCGACGTCGGGATATCGAAGCTCGCCCGTGGCGGGATCTGTCGAGGTGCCGTGGACAGCAAGATATGCGGACAGCACGCTCGGTGTACCACCTGACGCCACGGTCCGAGATGTCTGCAATATTAGAAAGTAACTCTTAATATTAGAAATATTAGAAAATAACTCTTAATATTGCAGAATATCACAAAGGTCGGTCTATTGTAATTTACCAATAACTCCATGGCTCGAGTAATGTTCCTCGAGCCACCTGTAAGTGGGGTGACCCCTCTTCGCCGACTTCCTGTTCTCTGTATTCTGAGCGGCCTATTTCTGCACAACGCATTAACATTTAGTTTTCTAATTAAGAAAAACAAAGAAATAAATTATATCATAAATAATGAATTACATTTAAAATACATACCTGTTTGCGTTGGCAGTCGAAATAAGCGCACAATAGAGCCCATGTCTCTACGTCGACTCTCGCAAACGCCGGAGTAAATAGGAGGGCCGCTCTCTCTGTCTCGGCGGTCGGCATCCACAGGGAGTAGCATTCGGCCTTCAGCTCATTCCTGTTGTATCGGACCTTGGCCTGCATGTTCTTCATCAGGCCATTATATAGAGCATGAAGGTCGAGCACCCGCCCCGGGTGATCAGGGTCGGCTACAGGCTGAAAATCGTAATCCAACTGAAAATACAAAAAATATATTGTTATTAGATTGCAAGTGTTAATAATAAATATATTGGATAGATCAAATGAAAATATATATTAATACATACCCGAGCCTGATCAAAGAAGAGGGCGAATGAGCGCTGGTGCTGCTCGCCCCACTCAACGTGAAGTGGATAGTTCTTCACGAGCCGGCTCTCGTCCCCCAAATACCGGCCGAACCTCTCGGCATGAGGACCGGTATAGCGATAGTCAAGGGTAAAAAAAAGGGGGGAATGCTGCCTTCCCCTAGCTCTGTCAGGCCTCAGCCTATGGGACTGATTCGGGCCTCAAGTCCCCCTCTGAGGATGGGGAGGCCCTGCGTCTGCATGAAATATCAAGACAATCAATAATAAGACAAAGTTGTATTAAGAAATCAAGATTAAACGAAAATTCAAGTGTGATATATACCTCCGGTGACTATTGCACGAGCCTAGGCCCAGGCAGCAGCACAAGCGGGACGATAGTTCCTCCGGTGAGGAACAACCGGGGTCCCGGATGCGGACGCATACCCTCCAACTAGAAAATAAACATCGACCCTAAATTTCCATGAAGTTCATATTTATTCTATATAGCATATGTAAAATGAATAAATATTTTAAATTTATTCATACTAACCTGCAGACAATGCGGAGGGTATGGAAGCGGCAGGAGTGGCCCCTGCGGAAGATGTGAACGCACCACCAATAATTAGACAATTAAAAATAGATTATATAAGTAATTGCAAAAAGAATGTGTAGATCAATAATATAACGTTCTAAATCAATATGCATGCACTATAGGATATATAAACACACCCGCAGGTGCGGTGGTGTCACCACCTACAGCTAGACAATAATAAAAATTGCTAAGTAAGAGCAAAAGGAATGTGTGTATTTATGATATAGCATTCTAAATCAATATACATAAACTATATGATATATAAACATACCTGGAGGAGCGGGGGTGGCCTCTGTCCCAGATGTGGACGCATCACCAACAACTAGACAATCAAACATTGACAATATAAGTAATTTTGACAAAAATAGGCATGAATATCTGTAATATTACATTCAAAATGGATATGCGTGCAGTATACCTGGAGATGTGGCAAAATCCACACGGAAGGAGGTATCCGAAGGGGTCTCCAATCTGGGTGCAAGACCGGCCCTCTGAAGCTCCCTACGGGGCTCTCCGGGCGGCAGAACTGCTCTGCCTCTGCCTCTGCCTCTGCCTCTGCCGCGGCTGGAGCTCCTGCCGCCCCTCGCTGCTCCTGACATCGTCATCAAATCTAGATAAACGGTTCGTGGACGCATTATACAATCATTAAAAGTATTGACTATATATGTATAGAGCGTAAAATGTGAAGTAATAATATAACATTACTGATAACCTTTTTCGTTTCGTGGGCACATTATACATATCTACTTGGATTTCATCATCGATGTCATTTCTAACCCACGTAACTTCATGATCGGTCGAAGACAGCCCGTCCTTCGCAACAGACAGTCGGAGCACTTTAAGCCTTCTCTCTTCTTCGTCCTCAGCGCTGTCCTCGTATTCTGGGACATCGTACACATCTCTGGGTTTCCATCGGCATACAACACTCCACCCCGGATGCTTCAAACACTGTGAGTAGTATACTTGGAACGCTTGGTTCGGAAAGATAAACGGATCGTCCTGACCGTAAAATCGAAGTGTGTTCACACTGGTCAATCCATATTCATCTTTCCAACTCCCAAGACTGCTTCTCCACCTGTCCATATCGGTTCGCGGATCGTACCAAGTATACTGGAATATATAAAAGGGTTCCGATCGTCCGGGATAGTGGATGCCGAGTATACAATTTAAGTACCCATAGTAAATCACACCGTCCGATCCTGCCGTCGCAATTCCACTATTCTGAGTGGTTCTAGATGTTTCTATATCCTTAACTTCGAATTTGTATCCAAGGACACGAAATCCTTTGTAATATGCAACCTCCATACTAGGAAATTGAGCTAAACATTTTGAATCACTCTCAAATGATGCAGACAAGTTCGGATCGTGGATCTAACAAAACAAATTTTACGACAAATACATAACGATACAAGTTTAGATTAAAACTAATAGCAATAAAATGTTATTCGAATAACTTACATGATCTGTGACCCAATCACAAAAATTATCCTGATGGTATTTTTCCAAACGTTCTTCGTTCCAATCAGGATGCCCCTCACGTAGCTCGTTAAAATGAATTCTATTTTCGACAAATAATTCTGACGTTAATATTATATCATTTCATACACACACAAACACAGATATAACAATTAATCCAAAAGAACTTACTCTCTAATTTGTTCAAGACATACGCAATTAAGAAAGATAAACCGGTATATCTTGTTGATAAACATATGGCCTGTCTTGAATTCTTCGTGGTCAGTTAAGCCTTGTCGCAATGTTCTCGTTCAGATAGCGGGAACAAAATGTGATTGCTTCATCATAAAGATAACCTTGCATGGTAGAACCCTCTGGTCGATTTTTATTGCGTATATACTTCTTAAGAGTGTAGAGATACCTAATGAGAATATGTTGAATAAATAAATACGGGCATACAGGACAACAATAAATTTATAAATTGCACGAAACGAAAAATTATACGTACCTCTCGACAGGATACATCCATCGATATTGTACCGGTCCGGCTAACTTCGCCTCAGTTGCAAGATGAACTGTCAAGTGTATTATGATATCGAAGAATGACGGTGGGAAAATACGCTCAAACTTGCAAAGTATCAACGCAACAGAATTTTCTAGTTTATCCAGCGTCGCAACATCCAGTGTTTTAGCACACAACTCCCTGAAAAAACAACATAGGTCGTTGATTACTAGACCAACTGAGTTGGGGAAAGAAGTCCTGAGGGCTAATGGAAGAAGGTGCTCCACGATAACATGGTGATCATGACTTTTCAGCCCATCGATCTTGCCCTTCACAATTTTTATTTTCTTGCTGAATGATCCTGAGAAACCTGTGGGGACTTTCAAATCATGCAACACCTGCAGGAATCTTTTCTTCTCCAGTTGTGACATATGACAAGCGGCATTAGGAAGTACAAACTTGCCCGGTTTACCCGCTACTGGTCTAGGGTGCAATTCACTTCTTATTCCCCACTCTTATAGATCCATCTGAGCATTCATGTTGTCTTTCGATTTCCCGTCTTTACAAAGAAGTAAGTTAAGTATGTGCTCTGATACTCCCTTCTCTATATGCATAACGTCCAGACAACGACGCACTAAATTTGTAGACCAGTACGGAAGCTCGAAGAAAATGCTTAACTTGTTCCAATATTGTGGTTTGACCTGTTTCGTCGGATCCATCCCGAAGGTCACGTTATTGTAACCATCCTATTTAGCAGTCACATCCTCTCCGGACAATGGGGATGGAGGTCCAAGAAGCACCTGATGACCATCAAAATGAACCGTATCTAACCTATAGGGGTGGTCTGGAGGCAGAAAACGTCGATGGCCGCAATAACAAACCTTCCTGCTAAAACTCAAGAATTTTGATGTTGTGTGTTCTTGGTAATGAGGACATGCTTTGTGACCATGTACGGACCAACCTGATAGCATTCCATACGCAGGAAAGTCATTAATTGTCCACATTAAAGCCGCACGCAGTATGAAGGTTGTATTTGTGTTTGAATCATATGTCTCTACACCATCAATGAACAAAGATTTCAACTCCTCGATCAGATATCGGAGATAGACGTCGATATTGTTCCCCAGTGAGTTTGGTCCGTCGATAAGAAGAGGCATCATAAAGTATGATTGGTCCATAACCAACCAAGGCGACAGATTATAAATTATCATTGTAACGGGCCATGTGCTGTGACTTCCAGCCATATAGTTGAATGGGCAGAAACCATCAGTAGCCAGTCTGAGCCGGACATTACGAGGATCGTTACTGAATATTGCGTGCCTCCTATCGAAACCCTTCCATGCTGGTGAATCTCTTGGATGGCTCATTTTTCCATTTTCGCTTGGAGGAGCACGGTATGCCAAATCATTGCCTCGGCTGTTTTCTTGAACCTGAATAGCCTCTGTAGCCTCTGTGTTATGGAAAAGTATCGTGCTATCTTCACAGGTATATCAGGCTTCTTATCAGAATCTTTCGGCATATACCTGGCCTCTCCGTATGTTAGACACTCTTTCAAATCTAAATTCTCTTTCCGGTACAACACGCAATTTTTAGGACATACTTGAATCTTCTCGCACTATAGACCCAATCAGACATCATCTTCTGGGCTTCGTACCAGCGTTCGGGCACATTATTTCCCGGAGGCATAGAATCTTTCAAGAACGAAAGAAGTATTGTGAATGACTTGTTACTCCATCCATTTAGGCACTTAATCTGGAAAAGTTGGACGAACCATGAGAGGGTGGAATACTTCGCATTCTCATAAATTGGTTTCCTAGCATCATTCATGAAATTTTCATATTTATCCGCACGCGGTCCTTGACCGGAAGGAATGTCATCTTCGGTACGAATAGATTCACCTAGGGCAGCCTCTACCATATCCTCCATTTTTCTGATGGAAATAAATTTCTGTCTCCTGCCGCATTACCGAATTCTTCTTCTTCTCCTGCCGCATTATCGTGTTCTCCTTCTTCTTCTGCCACAGTACTGTATTCTTCTCCTTCCCCGTGATATTTCCAAGTTGTATAAAATCTAGTAAACCCATGTTTTACAATATGAAGCTCTGCCAATTCTACCTTCTGCCAGTACTTATTGCCACATCTATCGCACGGACAGAGAATCTTCTCTATTATGATCTTATTATGTGCGCGTGCAAATTCAAGGAAAGCAGCAACTCCTGCGACAAACTTAGGTTGCATACGTTGTTTCCAATCCGCGTACATCCAGTCCTTAACTCTGACATACTCATGGGCCATGTTAGATGATTTGATCTCAAAACTATCTAATAACCGCAATCAAGAACGGCGTCGCATGTAGCTAGCCGGTGAGTACGGGTCAGTCCACAGGGATGTTGTGAATTTCCTAGTCACGCTAACGAGTTAATTCCGAAGGGTGTTCGGATTGGTTATTAAATCTAAAAACCTAAATTATTCTATCTACGATTATCTAGATCTATTCTTACTAGGGTTAGGTTTAGGGATGGTTTGGAAATGCAAGTAAATCTCAACGCTTTCTATACCCGGATGAAGATCTTTGAGGAGTTATGGTAATTATCAATAAAGGGGATTAGATCCATTCGGGAAGGTGTTCCTTCCTCTAGGTTTTTGTCCTTCCTTTAGAGATCCTTACCCTAACCTCCATGGAAAACGCGCGCAACCGGGTCATTACACTACGGAGTCATCGTTACCTCAAGGGGTTGAATGCCGTAGGGCGCGGTGTGTGCGTGTATGCCTGGAGTTCTATTGTAAATATTTGGTGGGTAAGAAAGGGATGAGAGATCTCATCTCTCAAAATCCTTCCCCAAACCTAAACCCTAAACAAGTTTCTAGGGCATGAAATTAAATCTACCTAGTGCAAAGAATTGAAATCTACACTAGGGCGAGAAATTAAATCTACTTACAGATGCATCCCTCCAATCATCCATACATGGTTGTCAGATCTGGACTTCTGAATGGAAAAGAAACACCGATGCTCTCCATGAAGAATTTTGGAATTTTTATTAAAAGGAGGCATAAGGTTTACAATGATTTAAAGTTCTATTTATAGGAAATAGAAACCCTAGGTTACATTTTGATCCGCATGTCTACAATTACAAAAATAGCCCTTAGGTTGACTAGTAAGCGAAGCACCCAAATTATGGTAAAATTTTCACGCAGCCCGGGCACTAGACGGCCGCGGAACCGCGGCAATGGCAGGCTTGGGCCGCGGTTCCGCGGCCCATTGGTGAGATCACTTCATGAAACTTCCTGTGCTGACTTCTGGCTTTTTGCGGTCTCTGTTTATATGGTTTTTTTCTTCATTTGGATTCTAGATCTTCTCCAGATCTTTTAGTGAAAACTTGCAGTGGTCTTTTAACCGTTTGCCTTGACATTTTGGACCTTGTGTTGCCTTATTGATTGTAAACTGTTCTTCGTCTAGGCTTGACTAGGATCCTTCTATTTGTTGGTCAAAGTCCACTTTTTCATCGTCTTTACATCGTTTTCACTGTTTTCTGTCCAAGAACTTGTAACCTGTAACATGTAGCAGACATGCGTCAAAAGCACCTGTTTATTTATAAAACGAATAAGAATGGGGAATATAATAATGCAATATTATGGTGTGAACAAACACCCCCAAACTTATCTTTTGCTCGTCCTCGAGCAAACATATTTTTATTCACTAAAATCCTAACCACACTTTCGCAGGGAAACGCGATTGCACTGAGCACGTGCAACAAGCCGTTAAACCTCTAGGTGTCCCTAGTAGGAGGAGTGTTGTCTCCTGAGGGTTTTCAGCGGATACTACCCACAAAATTCTATCAACTCGGCCCATTGACTTTTGTTCTCCAATTAGGTTTTCTAACAAGGAATTCTATTATCGTCGACTTGTAAATTATCCACCCACATTCTCCACACTTCCTCATCATTTAACTTAAGATTATATATGTTCTATAGAGTTGCCTAGCTTTCGACATTTCTTAAATTTTCCTTCTAAAGTTCCATCTCCACTTAGGAATTTCTATCAACTTTACTAAAGATACAAGTTCTATCCTTCATTCCTTTCTTTCATCTAAACTCTAATCACATATCCCCACGTGTGTGTAAATATCACCCCTACACTTGGAAATTCAAATCAAGCAATCGAACTCTCGTCCATTGTCCAAAGCACTTATTAATTAGTGAATTTTTAATTGAATTTCGCTTACACATCTTTCATGCGACCGTTAATATTTCTTGAGCTACCAACAACCGATTACAAGATGCGTTAGCACTTTAAAGCGTACTTCCTAGTTTTGCAACACCCAAGGTTTTAGCAGTGACTCCCAAACCGGTTGGTCTAAGGCACTAGGTGATGAAGCACCCTGGCTAAATATTTTTCTATTTTTACAGCCTTAAGTAATCACAAAAATCAGTGTCCATTTTTTTTTCTTTATTCACTTTTTTCTTTTATTTTCATTGTACTAAGGACTTTAGACAAAAGCATTTCAAGGTCTCTTCTATTATTCCAAGTTTCAAGGTGCGTGATTGTGCAATTTGTAGGGTATACATTTTCAGAATCTAGACTTAAACTAGGAATTATTTTTCAAACTTATACTCTAATAAGAACATCAATACTTTTCCTTTGCTTTGACTTAGCCCAAGAAGTGAACCCAAAATTTGCCTATTTCTAAATAAACTACAAAGGCATATATTTTCTACCGTTAAACTTTAAGAAAGGTTATTTTTAGGGTTTTTAATTTACTAAGTCTAAGATCTAGTTGTTCCTAGTCAGTTAACCTATTTGTCAAACTCAAATCAAATTGGCCAAAATTGAATACAATAATTTTTATAATTTTTAAAATTTTCAAATTTTTATGGGTTTTCAAATAAATATGCAGATGCAAAAATATGTACAAATGAATGTGAAGGAAGAAGACGTGCCGAGCATACCCCCAAACTTGAACTTGACAGTGTCCTCACTGTCATGCTACACCAAGAGGGTCAAAATGCCGGTACTCCCCTGTTTATTTATATATAAAAAATTTTATATATTTTTTTTTTTAATGTTTTGAAAAATTTTTTTATTTTTATAGAAAAAGAAAACAAAAAATATATATACATATATACAACAAGGTTTCCCCCAAACTTAAGCTTGGCCTTACACAAGCCAAAAGTTAGCACCAACCATTCAAAAATCTTATCGTGGTAATGGTATAGTTGGTGCAAGAATGGGGTGGAAAGAAAAGAGATGAGAAACCCACGAGACCGTGTGTATAGAAGAATGGAAGAGGGTCTCGGCGGAGGAGAAGAATGGCGGAAAGAAAAAAGAAGTGGAGTACGATCTTGAGGGTGCAAATCGAGTGAATAAATTAGCGCAATATGTGATGACCGATATATTATAAGCGATTGCGCTAACCTATCAACCCGTCGGGAAATGGGGTTAAATCCCTCAAGATTCGCAAGAAAACATGGGTACGCCAAACTTGGTATTGGAGATGAAAGCGTAACAGTCATTTGTATGGTCGGGACAATAGGAAGGACGAAAGGAAGTGAATTAGGGATAGTATCATTCTCACCGTAATAAACTATCTCAAACTGGAAAGATTCCATTAATGGTTCAAAACTACTGTAATCAACCGAGTCTGATGGTTCAACTAACCCATCTGAAAGTGTAAAGGACTCAAACTCGGACGGTGAGTCATCAACATCATCCGAAAAAGTGAAACACTCGTAGGTGTTATCGTCTGTGAGAATTGTGTTAGATTCAAAGGAAAAATTTTCAAGCTCACAGTTTTCAAGCGGAGTCAGAACGATGGGAAGGAGGGAGGGTGATATAACAGTCAAAGGTTCAGGAGGATGAATTGGAAAATCAGACACATCAAACAAAAATGATTCAACATCAATATTATCCTCAAGACTCTCCTCAATAGTATCCTCAATATTTAACTCATTCATGCCATTATCATCAAAATCTAGACGCATATGAGATTCGGGAGAAACATTTAATAACTCAGGATGATGATTTGAACATAAAATTTCAATCAAATCGATAGGTTCATCATCCGAAATATTCCCGGCGTCTAAATCCTTAATCAAGTGAAAATCAATATTTTCTGACACCTCCTCAAAAGCATGGATGTTTATCGATTTAGGTTCTAGAGTGGAGGTGTAAAGATCGAAAGGATTAAGTGTGGTTTCGCTTAAAAGGGGTTCTTCACAGTTTGGCAAATCAAGCACTACAAAATCACACAACTCATTTTTATTTTCAACAGGTGAACTATTTAGGGCAATCGACGGAAAACAGGAGTTGTGGGCTTCAATTGGGTACGGGTAGGTTTGATTTGAAAATCCTCTCTCGTTCACACTCTGTCCAACCGCCTCCTTATACATTAAAAAATTTTGAGCTAGCGGGAAACTAGCTACCGGTTCACTAGGATGCATAAGGGCGGCCACGGACGCTTCCACATTCCTAGTCATTTTATTTGTTGCTGCAATATAAGCTTCCAACGACTCTTCCAAACTAGACTTAGGTGGTGAGGTGGTTTCGGTGAAAGATTCGAAATGGTGTGGATATGCAAAACTCCCAACAGGCTATGTAGAAACAGTATCTAGTGGAGGTGGGAAAGTCGGGTAAGACTGGTAGGAAGTGGGTGGTAGGACAGGGGTAGGGTCAACATCTGGATAAAAAGATGAAAAGTCGTGTAGATCCCTAGAACTAGATGAGTGGAGAGGGGTGAAAGATCGGCTGCGAGATTGAGCAATATGCTCAGCAATGGACATCGGCTTAGGAGTAACAGAAGGACTTGAAAAAGTGGTATCAACATATGGAGGTGGTGAAAGTTGACTTGGTTAACACAAAGTGGGTTGCAAAGTCGAACTTTTTCTCCTAAATGCTTCTATTTGATCTTTCAACGAAATTTTGGGCATGGAAGGATCGTCTTTAAATCGACCGAAACAATTGACGAACGATGCAAAGTTAGGTTCGGGATACCAAAGTTCGGCAAGAGATTTATGATATGGGGTACCCATGATAGAAGAATGAGAAAAGAAAGAAGGTAAGTGGTGCAAGTGGGGTGCAAGGATTTCTTAGCGACAAAATTTTTGCAAGTTTTTATAAAAATTTTCCTATTTTTCCTTTTTCTCTTTATTTGAGACTGTTTGCAGAAAAAAAATTCGATAAAGGGCTTAGGCACAAATGTAATCAACCAGAAATGCACAATCAGACCTAGATCTAGGGTCACCTAGGTCAGCTAGACAGCTCCTAACTGTTCCAAAGGGCTAGAAATAGGACCTCAAATCGCCTCTTCACCGCCAATTGCGGCCAGGTAAGTGCCAGGTAAGTGGGAAGGAACCATAGTAGTGGACCTAATTAAAAACCACTAGCCTTGACACACTTGCCTAGTCACCGCAAAGTCAGGTTAGGATAAACGGCCGATGCCTATACTAGTCCTCTGTCCTATTGAGCTCGAAGTCCTTAGGGCTGAGTCTAGTATTTTTTAATTAAGAGTGGTCAATGCAAATGCTTTATGTGATTTCTGGGGTCCTGAGAAGGGTGATGAAATCCCCACCCAATCTGAATTGGTCAAAAAGCCCCTTAAAGTCCAATTAAAGATATGCAAAACAGTAAATCACTTGCAATCAAATATTTTTATTTTATACGCGGCGCAAAGAATCCTGCACAAGATTTGTTATTGGAAGGGGAAGATTTTTTTTTAAGCGCAAAAAATCCTGCAGGAGATTTAACAAAAGATATATCGAAAGATTCAGAGGAGAGATCAGAAGACTTACAAAGTTTTTTTTGTTTTTTTCCTGCATTTCAGCCCTTTTTTTTTGGTGATGTCACGAGGGCGCGGTGGTTCCGCGGTCGGAAAGGGGCTCGCGCGGCGGTTCCGCCGCGGTTTGGTAGCTTCGGACGTTTTTTTTTTTTTGGTGGACCAGATCACCGCGATTCTTCTTGTTGACTCAGTCCTCCAAATTTCTTCTTTTCCATGGTTGTTGTGATCTTCTGTTGTTCCGATCTGTTTTTTCCTGTTTTGATCTCTGTAGATTTTCAAATCCGAATTTGATTATAGATCCTGCAAAATTCAAACAAAGATACCCTTCACAAAATAACAAAATGATAAATTTTTATATTTTTTTATTTTTCAGTTTTTATGATTTTTTTAATTTTGATTAACCCGAAATTGCAAAAAGAAAATTTTACGCAATACCTGGCAACGGCGCCATTTGATTTGATCTCAAAACTATCTAATAACCGCAATCAAGAACGGCGTCGCATGTAGCTAGCCGGTGAGTACGGGTCGGTCCACAGGGATGTTGTGAATTTCCTAATCGCGCTAACGAGTTAATTCCGAAGGGTGTTCAGATTGGTTATTAAATCTAAAAACCTAAATTATTCTATCTACGATTATCTAGATCTATTCTTGCTAGGGTTAGGTTTAGGGATGGTTTGGAAATACAAGTAAATCTCAACGCTTTCTATACCCGGATGAAGATCTTTGAGGAGTTATGGTAATTATCAATAAAGGGGATTAGATCCATTCGGGAAGGTGTTCCTTCCTCTAGGTTCTTGTCCTTCCTTTAGAGATCCTTACCCTAATCTCCATGGAAAACGCGCGCAACCGGGCCTTTACACTACGGAGTCATCGTTACCTCAAGGGGTAGGATGCCGTAGGGCGCGGTGTATGCGTGTATGCATGGAGTCCTATTGTAAATATTTGGTGGGTAAGAAAGGGATGAGAGATCTCATCTCTCAAAATCCTTCCCCAAAGCTAAACCCTAAATAAGTTCCTAGGGCATGAAATTAAATCTACCGAGGGCAAAGAATTGAAATCTACACTAGGACGAGAAATTAAATCTACTTACAGATGCATCCCTCCAATCATCCATGCAGGGTTGTCAGATCTGAACTTTTGAATGGAAAAGAAACACCGATGCTCTCCATGAAGAATTTTGGAATTTTTATTAAAAGGAGGCATAAAATTTACAATGATTTAGAGTTCTATTTATAGGAAATAGAAACCCTAGGTTACATTTTGATCCGCATGTCTACAATTACAAAAATAGTTCTTAGGTTGACTGGTAAACGAAGCACCCAAATTATGGTAAAATTTTCACGCAGCCCGGACACTAGACGGCCGCGGAACCGCGGCAATGGCAGGCTTGGGCCGCGGTTCCGCGGCCCATTGGTGAGATCACTTCATGAAACTTCCTGTGCTGACTTCTGGCTTTTTGGGGTCTCTGTTTATGTGGTTCTTTTCTTCATTTGGATTCTAGATTTCCTCCAGATCTTTCAGTGAAAACTTGCAGTGGTCTTTTAACCGTTTTTCTCGACATTTTGGACCTTGCGTTGCCTTATTGTTTGTAAACTGTTCTTCGTCTAGGCTTGACTAGGATCCTTCTATTTGTTGGTCAAAGTCCACTTTTTCATCGTCTTTACATCGTTTTCAATGTTTTCTGTCCAAGAACATGTAACCTGTAACATGTAGCAGACATGCGTCAAAAGCACCTGTTTATTTATAAAACGAATAAGAATGGGGAATATAATAATGCAATATTATGGTGTGAACATTAGACTGTATAACATATAAATTGTAGGTTATGCTGACTATATTGAGAAATATAAGAACGGGATAGTTACTGACAAAGGAGAAAATCCGTGTATATGCTTTGTGTGTGCGTTTGTCGTTGAAAAGAATAAATTATCGCACGTATGTTAACCGATAGACGGGGACTAAGTGGCGCTTTTAGTTTCATATATGAGTATCGATGGGAATATGAAAGTTTCATATTATCATATATTGGTTTTAACCCGAACATCTCGAATCGCTCTCTAATTATGCGTTTGTTGTGTATTCTTGTTGTATGTGTGTGTTCCGGCTGTCGGGGGTAGGCTTCTATCCCATTAAGAATGTATAGAGCGAACGCCCATCACTTGTGCTTTCAACCGTTTCGAGTAAATTTCGGCAGCATCTCCCCGCTGTTCTCCGAGTATACTGTAATAGAATAGATAATCATTTCAAAGCTGTGAAACAACGTTGAAATGAACATCTAATCTATCTTTGTACACAGAGAACCAGTGGAAAGTGATTAAAAGAGGTTTTATCGATCAAAAATATTTACCGCAATCAAGAACGGCGTCGCTTTGCAGCTAGCCGGTGAATACGGGTCAGTCCACAGGGATGTGTAAATCTTCTTTAAGTTCTTACGAGTTAATTCCAAATGGTGTTTGGAAGTTTTAATTAAATCTAAAAATCGAAGTTGTATGAAGGTAGAATTAGAAACTTGCTAGGATTAGGTTTAGGGAAAATTTGGTAATTAAAGATTTACATCTCTTTCCATTGCCATTAATTAAATCAATCATATTAGAGTTATGGTAAATATTAACAAAGGTGATTAGGATGATTGGGAAGATTGATTCTTCCTCTAGATCCTTGTCCTCCTTTCTTAATCTTCACCCTAACCTCCATGGAAAACCTTAAGATCCGGGCCTTTAGACTACGGAGTTCACCGTTACCTTGAAGGTAAAAGTGCCGTAGGGAGCGGAATCAAAAGGTATGCATGGAGTTCTAATATTCATAAAAGTTTAGCGATGAAAAGAGATGAGAGATCTTCATCTCTCAAATCCTTCCCTATTCCTAACCCTAACAAGCGAGGAAATTACTCGCTCATTGAGGGGATGAAAGAAAACAAGAATTTATCGAAGAAAGAAAACATCGATTGCAATTTAATAAAAACTAAACTAAATTAAATTAAAGCGAGAAAATAAGAACAGATAAAAAACTACAATTATTGCAAAGAAATTAACCTACTTACTTTTGATGCACTCTTAAAAAAAAACAGAATTTTATTTCATGAGAAGAGGCATGAGAAAATACAAGGTCTTGGGTTCTATTTATAGGACATAGAAACCCTAGGGCTACAGATTGCACCGCATGTCTAAAGTTACAATTATACCCCTAAAAAGATCTCTCCAGAGCCGTCACAAAATATGGCAAAATTTAGATGCACTAGGGCTTCAACTTGCCGCGGAAGCGCCGCGTATATGGGCTTTGGGCCGCGCTTCCGCGGCGCAATGATGAGGTCAGCTGCTGGATTTTTCTGGGCTGCTTGGTATTCTTCTGGGCTTCTTGGTTCTGTATTCAGATCATCATTTGGGATTATACAGTGATACCAGATTTTCAACGAACACTTTGCAATGATTCTTGTAACCGTCTTTCTTGCAAATTTGGATCTTTTGTTGTTTTGTTGATGGTGAACCGTTCTTTTGCTGAGCTTTACTAAGATCTTCCTTTTTGCTGGTCAAAATCCTTCTTTTGTGTCGTCTTTTGTGTTTTTCACTGTTTTCGTGCCAAGAACCTGTAACCTGTAACATGTAGCAGACATGGGTCAAAAGCACCTGTTTTTATTCTTAAATGCATAAGAATGGGGCATACAAAAATGCAATATTATGTGATAAACAAATACCCCCAAACTTATCTTTTGCTCGCCCTCGAGCAAACTTATTATTTAAAAATCTAACCTAGCCACACTTTCGCAGGGAAACGCGATTGCACTGAGCATGTGCAACAAGCCGTTAAACCTCTAGGTGTCCCTAGTAGGAGGAGTGTTGTCTCCTGAGGGTTTTCAGCGGATACTACCCACAAAATCCTATCAACTTGGTTTCTCGACTTTTGTTCTCCATTTAGGTTTTCTAACAAGGAATTCTATTATCGTCGACCCGCAAATTATCCACCCATATTCTTCACACTTCCTCATTATTTAACTTAAGATTACATATATCCTGTAGAATTACCTAGCCTTCGGCATTTCTTAAGTTTTCCTTCTAGAGTTCCATCTCCACTTAGGAATTTCTATCAACTCTATTAAAGACACAAGTTCTATTCTTCATTCCCTTCTCTTATCTAAACTCTAATCACATATCCCCACGTGTGTGTAAATATCACCCCTACACTTGGAAATTCAAATCAAGCAATCGTACTCCCGCCCATTGTCCAAAGCACTGGTGAGACTTCGCTTTCGCATCCTTCATGCGACTGTTAATACTTCTTGAGGTACCAACAACCGATTACCAGATGCGTTAGCACTTTAAGGCGTACTTCCTAGTTTTGCAACACCCAAGGCTTTTAGCAATAGCACCTTTGCTAAATATTTTTCTATTTTTTTTTTCTCTCTCTTTTTTTTTTTTTTTAGCCTTAAGTAATCACAAAAACCAGTGTCTATTTTTTTTTTTTTTTTATCCACTCTTTTTTTTCTTTTTCATTGTGCTAAGGACGTTAGACAAGAGTATTTCAAGGTCTCTTCTACTAATCCAAGTTTCAAGGTGCGTGTTTGTGCAATTTTGTAGGGTATACATTTTCAGAATCTAGACTTAAGCTAGGAACTATTTTTCAAACTTATACTCTAATAAAAGTTTTAATACTTTTCCTTCGTTTCGACTTAGCCCAAGAACTGAACCCAAAATTTGCCTATTTCTAAATAACCTACAAAGACATATGCTTTCCACAGTTAAACTCTAAGGAAGGTTATTTTTAGGGTTTTTAATTTGCTAAGTCTAAGATTTAGTTTTTCCTAGCCAGTTAACCTATCTATCAAACTCAAGTCAATTAACCAGAATTGAATACATTAATTTTTATAATTTTTGAAATTTTTCAATTTTTATGGGTTTTTCTGTTTTCTAATTTTTTTTTATTATTCAAATTTTTCAAATTTTTATGATTTTTATATAAAGATGCAATGCAGAAATTTACATATGAATGCAAAAGGAAAACTTACCGAACATATACCCCCAAACTTATAATGGACAGTGTCCTCACTGTCATGCTGCACCAAATGGGTTGATAATATCGGTGAGTTCCTGCTCATTATTATATTTACATAGTATACACACCCCCAAACTTATTTTAAATAAAGTTTTGGAAAAAAGGAAATTCGAGGGTGAAGGTGGAGGAAAATCAATCGGTGTAAATTGGCTCCTGCAAGAACAGGAGCTCCTCCGAAGGGTCCGCTGAGAAGAACGGTTTCAAACGATGTCCATTTACTTTGAATAAAGTACCGTCTTCAGGATTCTCAAGATCAACCGCACCGTGCGGATAAACGGTGCGGACTACAAAAGGTCCTCTCCATCTAGAACGGAGCTTGCCGGGATGAAAGTGTAACCGAGTATCATATAATAAAACCTGTTGACCCGGTTTAAATGTCTTTCGCAAAAGGTTTTTATCATGAAAAACTTTAGCTCGGTTCTTAGCAATCACGGCATTATCATATGCCTCATCCCGCAGCTCCTCCAATTCATTCAACTGCAGCTTTCGATTGCTGCCCGCATCTCCTAAAGATAGATTCAGCTCCTTAATGGCCCAAAATGCCTTATGCTCAATTTCTACTGGAAGGTGGCAGGCTTTCCCGTAAACAAGCCGGTATGGAGACATGCCAAGATCGGTCTTGTATGCAGTACGGAAAGCCCATAGTGCATCGATCAATTTTAGTGACCAATCTTTACGGTTTTTAGAAACCGTTTTCTCCAAGATTTGCTTAATTTGCCGATTCGAGACCTCGGCTTGCCCACATGTTTGGGGATGGTATGGCGTTGACAGCTTATGGGTGATAGAGTATTTGCGCATTAAGGACTCAAAAGTCCTATTGCAAAAGTGAGAACCATTATCACTTATGATTGCGCGAGGGTGCCCAAATCGAGAAAAGATGTGATCTTTCAGAAATCGAACGACAACCTTGTTGTCATTCGTTCGACTTGGTATAGCCTCGACCCACTTTGAAACATAGTCAACAGCCAAAAGAATATACACATTTCCGAAAGAGTTGGGAAATGGTCCCATGAAGTCTATACCCCAAACATCAAAAATGTCTACAACCAAAATTGGTTGGAGCGGCATTTCATTTCTCCGCGATATCCGGCCCAAGTGTTGGCACCGGGAGCAAGTTTTGCAGTATTCGAATGCATCTTTGAAGAGTCGTGGCCAATAGAAACCACACTGCAAAACTTTCTCGGCTGTCTTCTTTGGGCCAAAGTGCCCGCCACATGCTTGATCGTGGCAAAAAGACAGCACGCTCTTGACCTCATTTTCAGGTACACACCGGCGAATGATTTGGTCGGAACAATATTTAAAAAGATAAGGTTCATCCCAGTAAAAATGCTTTACTTGGGACAAAAATCGTAGTTTGTCTTGTTTCGACCAATCGTTAGGTATCAAGCCGGTGGCTAAGTAGTTTACAATATCGGCGAACCACGGTTCGCAAGAAACAGTCAAGAGTTGCTCATCGGGGAAAGCATCAGTGATAGGTAGTTCAAGCGTGGGCGACGAAGGAAGTCGTGAAAGGTGATCGGCCACTACGTTTTCACATCCCTTCTTGTCCCGTATGATAAGGTCAAATTCTTGGAGCAAGAGGATCCAACGTATGAGCCTAGACTTAGCATCCTTCTTCGCAAAAAGGTGGCGAAGAGCTGAGTGATCCGTGTATACTATAACTGGAGAGCCGATTAAATAAGGCCGAAATTTTTCAAGTGCAAACACAACCGCTAAAAACTCTTTTTCTGTTGTTGTGTAGTTTAATTGGGCCTCATTTAATGTTCGGCTAGCGTAGTAAATTACATGCGGCATTTTGTTAATGTGCTGTCCAAGAACAGCACCAATGGCAAAATCTGATGCGTCGCACATAATTTCAAAAGGGTGCGTCCAGTCTGGAGATGAAAGAATGGGCGCAGAAATGAGTGAGTGTTTCAAAGACTCGAACGCTTTCATGCAAGTTGAGTCGAAGACAAAAGTAGTGTCCTTGGCCAACAAGAGAGTCAAGGGTCTAGCAATCTTGCTAAAGTCCTTGATGAACCGTCTATAAAAACCGGCATGGCCAAGGAAAGCTCGGATATCTTTGACGCATTTAGGAGGAGGAAGATTAGAAATGACTTCGATTTTAGCTCTATCAACCTCTATGCCGTTTTGCGAGATCACATGTCCTAAGACAATGCCTTCTCGTACCATAAAGTGGCACTTCTCCCAGTTCAAGGTCAAGTTCTTTTCCCTACAGCGGGTGAGAACCGCGTCAAGATGCCGTAAACACTCATCGAAGGAGTCACCAAAGATGGAGAAATCATCCATAAAGATTTCTAAAAACTTCTCCACCATGTCCGAAAAGATCCCCATCATACACCGCTGAAATGTAGCGGGTGCATTGCACAACCCAAAGGGCATGCGACGATAAGCAAAAGTGCCAAAGGGACAAGTAAATGTAGTCTTGTCTTGATCCTCTTTGGCTATGGGGACTTGATTATAACCGGAATAGCCATCTAAAAAGCAGTAGAATTCATGCCCCGCTAATCGTTCTAGCATTTGGTCAATGAATGGTAAAGGAAAGTGGTCCTTCCTTGTCGCGGCATTGAGTTTCCGGTAGTCGATGCAAACTCGCCACCCGGTTTGGGTGCGAGTAGGAATTAACTCATTTGCCTCATTGGTGATGACCGTGATGCCCGATTTCTTTGGCACGACATGAATGGGGCTAACCCATTGGCTATCCGAGATAGGGTAAATGATACCGCTATCAAGACACTTAACAATCTCCTTCTTAACCGCCTCCTTCATGATGGGGTTGAGGCGTCTTTGTGGATCCCTTGCCGGCTTGGCATCATCCATCAAGTGTATATGATGTTCGACTATGAGGGGACTAATCCCCTTGATGTCCGCCATGGACCAGCCGAAAGCTTGCCGATTATTGTATAAGACCGTTAAAAGAGCCTTCTCTTGCTCAAGAGCTAGAGAGGCTGATATGATAACAGGTAAGGTCTCATTTTCACCTAGATAAGCATATTTTAGGTGCGACGGCAAAAGCTTTAGTTCGAGTTTAGGTGGTGAAACAATAGAGGGTAACAATGGAGTAACCGTTTCAAACTCGAAGGATTCCATCAAAGGTTCAAATTGAGTGTACGCTACCGAGTCGGATGGTTCAACTAACTCATCCGAAAAAGCAAAAGACTCAAACTCGGGTGGAGAGTCTTCAAGATCATCAACAAAGGTGAAACACTCATAATCTTTGTCCGACGTGAAAGCTGTGTCGGATTCTAGGAGGAACGCACTAGTGGCGTCAATAATACTGTGATCAAACATGAAATTCTCGAACTCACAGTCCTCCTCCGCGATCTCATCGATCGAGCACACATCAAGTACGCTAGAATTAGGCTCGCAAGGCTGACTTCCTAACTTGAAAATGTTGAGTTCAACTGTCATCTTGCCAAAAGATAGATTCATGGAACCATTACGACAGTTGATTACCGCGTTAGAAGTCGCGAGGAATGGTCGACCAAGTATCACCGGAATTTGATTACGGGGGTTAGCGACAGGCTGTGTATCCATAACAATAAAGTCCACGGGGAAAATGAAATCCCCTACTCTAATTAACACATCCTCCAACTCTCCCCTAGGGTGGGTGATTGATCGGTCGGCCATTTGGAGAGTGCAATGAGTAGGCTTGAGCTCTCCAACGCCTAATTGTTCGTACACCGAATAAGGTAGCAAATTGACACTAGCACCAAGATCTAATAGTGCTCTATTGATGGTCTTGTTCCCAATTGTGATCGAAATAGTAGGACAACCGGGGTCCTTGTGCTTTGGGGGTAAAGAATTGACAAGAGCATCACTAACAGCACTAGCTACAAAAACTTTCTTTGGTACTTGTGACTTCCTCTTTTTGGTGCATAAGTCCTTTAAGATTTTTGCATATGAAGGAACTTGTTGGATTGCATCCAAAAGAGGGATGTTTATGCTAACCTGCTTGAATAACTCTACAATCTTCTCCATCTGTGGAGTTGGTTTATTGGATCTCAACCGATTTGGAAAAGGAACATTTTGAAAAGTTGTTGAGTCCAATTTTTGTGGATCAGATTGTTGAGTTGGAACGGAACCCCGTGTAGATGTGTTCGTGTTGTGAGGAGAGGGTCCATTCGAGCTAGAAGAAGTAGAGCCATGTGAAGGATGGAGAATAGGCTCTAACGAAGAAGAAGAGGAAGATGAAGAAGGTGAAGAAGATGAAGAACCACCGGCCGAGGTGTCATGGTTAATACCCACATTGTTTTGCAGCACTCTTCCGGATCTCAACGTGGTCACAGCATTCACGTTATGATTCTGCTGTTCATGTGCAACATGTGCGTGACCGGGATTTGGGAGTGGTTGAGACGGAAGCTTTCCTTTCTCTCGCTCTTTCAATGCTGCGTTGAGTTGTGCAATTTGTGCCTCAATAGCCTTGATGCTTTGATCGTGTGAGGCACTGTTTTGCACCAAAGATTGAACAGAAGTCTCTATCCTAGCTGTGGATTGTTGTGATTGCACCAAAGTTTGTGCAGATTGCTTTAGGAATGCTTCTAGACTTCTTTCGAGCGAGCTAACAGCATTTTGAGGGGGAACAAAATTGTTGGGAACAAAATTGTTCATCTGATTAGGGTAAGGTTGCTGTTGGGGAGGCTGCTGAAATTGAGTTTGTGGAGGTGCTTGTTGTTGTTGTGGAGGAGGAGCTCTTTGAAAATTGTTGTTTCCTTGGACTTGTTGATTGTGGTTCCAAGCGAAATTAGGGTGGCTCTTCCAACCCGGATTGTATGTTGAAGAGTATGGATCATTTCTTTGTCGTTGCTGAAAGGCAGCATTGACTTGATCTTGTCCTTGAGTGGATGCAGTGTAAGGACACTCTTCAGTGAGATGTGATGGATCCGAACAACACGCACAAATAGTTCGTGGGGGCACAACCGGGGCAGGAGAAGGTGCTGAGATTTTGGTCTCAAGCGCCTCTATCTTTTTCATAAGAGTGGCCATCTCGGCCTTCATAGCAATTGACATCTCTACTTGATGTATACCTGCCCTAGGTTGACCAATGGAAGAAGATGATGTGGTCTTGGTGCTCTCCCACTGAATCGTTTGCTCACTAAGATCCTCAAGAAACTGCCACGCTTCATCACTTGATTTGGACAGAAAGTGACCTTGACTAAGGGTTTCTAGCAACTGCTTCGTTGCCGGGTTCAATCCCTCGTATAATGTTTGGCAAAGTTGCCATCTTTCAATTCCATGGTGAGGGCATTGAACGAGAAGGTCTTTGAATCTTTCAAAACATTTCCAAAATGGTTCGGCAGGAAGCTGTGAAAATTGAATGATTTCATTACGGATTTTTGCAGTTTTGTGATGAGGATAGAACTTTTTAAGAAAAGCTTTCACAAACTCGTCCCAATTTCTGATTGAGTGTGATGCGGTGCTGTATAGCCACTTCTCGGCTAGGTCACATAAGGTGAAAGGAATGACCCTTAGCCTTATAGCGTCATCACTTAATTGGGTAGTTTTCATCATGGCGCAAACGTTTTGGAATTTGTTGATAAAGATATATGCATCTTCGGATTCCAAACCATGAAACTTAGGCAGCATGTTGATGAAGTGGGGTTTGATCTCAAAGTTGTCCCCATTAGCCGGTGGAAGGGAAAGACAAGTGGGAAGGGCGGTGCGGATGGGGTAGAAAAGATCCTGGAGCGCGACTCGTGCGGGCGCTTCGACAGGCGGGAGATTCGGGTTATTCGCACCTAACGGAGGCGGAATCATTCCCGTCGGCAAGGTATAGTTTGGGTCGTGTCCCGACATACCTTCGAAAGAATGTGATGGTGAAAGTGAAGAAGTGGACAAGATTTCGACTTCGGAGTCGAAAGGTTCGTCGGTCGGTACCAACGAAACACGGACTAATCGGGCGCTAGGGTCCCTAGTCCAACCGGACATACACTAAAAGGGTTAGTGTAGTCGAGACAGAATGTGAGTGCAACGATTCTTTAGCGACAAGTTGCAAGTTTTGAAAAGATTATCTTTTTTCTTTTTAAGTGTGCTTTTGCAAAAAGATTTTGAAAAGAGACTAGTGACACAACTGCAATTAACCACACATGCACAATCAGGCCTAAGTCTAGGGTTGCCTAGGTCAGCTAGACAGCTCCTAACTGTTCCAAAGGGCTAGATATAGAACCTCAAACCGCCTTTTCACGGACAAGTATGGCCAGGTAAGTGGGAAGGAACCACCACTACAGTGGGCCTAATTAAAAACCACTAGCCTAGTCACCGCAATGTCGGTTAGGATAAACGGCCGATGCCTATACTAGTCCTCTGTCCTATTGAGCTCGACGTCCTTAGGGCTGAGTCTAATATTTTTTAGATTAAAAGTGGTCAATGCAGATGCTTTAAGTGATTTCTGGGGTCCTGGGAAGGGTAATGAAATCCCCACCCAATCTGAATTGGTCAATAGCCCCTTAAAGTCAGATTAAAGTATGCAAAGCAGTAAATCACTTGCAATCAATTTGCTTTTAAGCGCGGCGCAAAGAATCCTGCAGAAAATCAATTATTGGAAGGGGGAAGAAGATTTTTAGCGCGAAGAATCCTGCAGAAGATTTGACAGAGATTTATGGAGATTTGAAGAGGGGAAGAATAAGGAAACAAACAGTGCAAAAATCTCGCAGAGAAGGCTCCAAGCTGCGGCGGAAGCGCGGCACGAGCTAGGGTTCTGCGGCGGAAGCGCGGCGCTATGGGGGCTTCAGGTCTCCAACTTTCTTCAGCTGCTCTGGAATTCCAATATCCTCCTTTTCTGATGTATAGTTCTCTGTCTCCCTTTCAGTGTTGCTTCAGATCCGTCAAGCCTGCAAAGATTCACAAAGAAACCCTTCAAACAATAAAAGATGATATATTTTTTTTTATTTTTTTTTTTTTATTTTTTATGATTTTTATGATTTTTATGTTTTAGATTAACCCGAAATTACAAAAAGAAAATTTTACGCCATCCCCGGCAACGGCGCCATTTGATTAAAAGAGGTTTTATCGATCAAAAATATTTACCGCAATCAAGAACGGCGTCGCTTTGCAGCTAGCCGGTGAATACGGGTCAGTCCACAGGGATGTGTAAATCTTCTTTAAGTTCTTACGAGTTAATTCCAAATGGTGTTTGGAAGTTTTAATTAAATCTAAAAATCGAAGTTGTATGAAGGTAGAATTAGAAACTTGCTAGGATTAGGTTTAGGGAAAATTTGGTAATTAAAGATTTACATCTCTTTCCATTGCCATTAATTAAATCAATCATATTAGAGTTATGGTAAATATTAACAAAGGTGATTAGGATGATTGGGAAGGTTGATTCTTCCTCTAGATCCTTGTCCTCCTTTCTTAATCTTCACCCTAACCTCCATGGAAAACCTTAAGATCCGGGCCTTTAGACTACGGAGTTCACCGTTACCTTGAAGGTAAAAGTGCCGTAGGGAGCGGAATCAAAAGGTATGCATGGAGTTCTAATATTCATAAAAGTTTAGCGATGAAAAGAGATGAGAGATCTTCATCTCTCAAATCCTTCCCTATTCCTAACCCTAACAAGCGAGGAAATTACTCGCTCATTGAGGGGATGAAAGAAAACAAGAATTTATCGAAGAAAGAAAACATCGATTGCAATTTAATAAAAACTAAACTAAATTAAATTAAAGCGAGAAAATAAGAACAGATAAAAAACTACAATTATTGCAAAGAAATTAACCTACTTACTTTTGATGCACTCTTAAAAAAAAACAGAATTTTATTTCATGAGAAGAGGCATGAGAAAATACAAGGTCTTGGGTTCTATTTATAGGACATAGAAACCCTAGGGCTACAGATTGCACCGCATGTCTAAAGTTACAATTATACCCCTAAAAAGATCTCTCCAGAGCCGTCACAAAATATGGCAAAATTTAGATGCACTAGGGCTTCAACTTGCCGCGGAAGCGCCGCGTATATGGGCTTTGGGCCGCGCTTCCGCGGCGCAATGATGAGGTCAGCTGCTGGATTTTTCTGGGCTGCTTGGTATTCTTCTGGGCTTCTTGGTTCTGTATTCAGATCATCATTTGGGATTATACAGTGATACCAGATTTTCAACGAACACTTTGCAATGATTCTTGTAACCGTCTTTCTTGCAAATTTGGATCTTTTGTTGTTTTGTTGATGGTGAACCGTTCTTTTGCTGAGCTTTACTAAGATCTTCCTTTTTGCTGGTCAAAATCCTTCTTTTGTGTCGTCTTTTGTGTTTTTCACTGTTTTCGTGCCAAGAACCTGTAACCTGTAACATGTAGCAGACATGGGTCAAAAGCACCTGTTTTTATTCTTAAATGCATAAGAATGGGGCATACAAAAATGCAATATTATGTGATAAACAGAAAGGTACCGACGAAATATCTCGAAACGGATGAAAATACAAGTGAATGAAGGCGTTTGCTTTATACATTCTTAACTTGTCCACACAGGACAAATCTATGGGTTACCATACGATTAAATTTTCTCGTCGCATAGACTATACGACAGTTGTTAGTATCGAGCTATACTGTCCGATATTTAACAACTTTCATATAGTTCTAGGTCACGACAAGTATCGCACGTATGTTAACCGATAGACGGGGACTTTTAGTTTCATATAAGAGTATCGATGAGAATATGAAGGTTTCATATTATCATATATTGGTTTTAACCCGAACATCTCGAATCGCTCTCTAATTATGCGTTTGTTGTGTATTCTTGTTGTATTTGTGTGATCTGGCTGTCGGGGGTAGGCTTCTATCTCATTAAGAATGTATAGAGCGAACGCCCATCACTTGTGCTTTCAACCGTTTCGAGTAAATTTCGGCAGCACCTTCCCGTTGTTCTCCGAGTACACTGTAATAGAATAGATAATCATTTCAAAGCTGTGAAACAACGTTGAAATGAACATCTAATCTATCTTTGTACACGGAGAACCAGCGGAAAGGTACCGACGAAATATCTCAAAACGGGTGAAAATACAAGTGAATGAAGGTGTTTGCTTTATACATTCTTAACTTGTCCACACGGGACAAATCTATGGGTTACCATAAGATTGAATTTTCTCATCGCGTAGACTATACGACGGTTGTTAGTATCGAGCTATACTGTCCGATATTTAACAACCTTCGTATAGTTCTAGGTCACGACGAGCATCGCACGTATGTTAACCGATAGACGGGGACTAAGTGGCGCTTTTAGTTTCATATATGAGTATCGATGGGAATACGAAGGTTTCATATTATCATCGAGTATCATTTATTGGTTTTAACTTGAACATTTAACATGAATAGTTTTTACGTTTACGTTTCGTTATTAAGGGTTCGAAATTTCAAGTTTGGGGTAAATGTTTCTTGCATTTACGGTAAACTTGTACATTTACGTTATCATCGAGTATCCTAGGGCAATGAACTATTGTATCCTACTAAATAATAGTGCACCATAAACCAAAATAATCCAAATTAACCTAATTAACCACAATTAACCATAATCGTTACCCAAACACAAATTATCTCTAATTAACCCAAACTTAACCCAATTTACCCAAATTAACCTAATTAACCCTAATCAACCCAAACTTAACCAAATTAAACCTAATCAACACCATAACCCTTTCAAATTATCACTAATTAACCCAAATTAACCCTACCCTTTAATTAACCCAAATTAACCCTAACCTCTAACACTAAACCCATATTAACCCTAGCCTTTAATTAGAGTTGTTTTCAAGAAAAAAACAACCTTAACCCCAACCCCAACCCCAATTCTGAACCCTAACTCTAACCCTAACCCCAATTCCGAACCCTAACCCTAACCCCAACCCCAACCCCAATTCTGAACCGTAACTCTAACCCTAACCCCAATGCCGAACCTTAGCCCTAACCCAACCCCAACCGCAACAGAACCCTAATCCCAACCCCAACCGACCCCTAACCCTAACCCTAAACGTAACCCTAACTGAAACTAACCCGATGCCTAACCCTAACCCTCACCCATACCCGTACCCTGCCATGAACCTAACATCATCAAAAGAGGGAAATAAAAGCATTAAATTAGAAGTAGAAATTGAAGATTTACTAACCTTTTTCGCGGTGGAAAAGACGACGGAGGAGGCGACGAGGAAGTCGACGAGGCTCGGGATCGAGGCGCTGGAGGAAGTCGACGAGGTTGTTATGAGGAGGCGACGGAGGAGGCGACAAAGGAAGCGAAGAGGAAGTCGACGAGCCGGCACGGGAGGAAATCGATCACAAGGCGCGGGAAGATGAAAAAGATTTTTAGGAACGGAGGGATTTTCTGTGCCATTTTTTTATTATTTATTAACCCATATACATGCCCCTACGGACTAATCCGTAAGTCTTTTGTTTGCGGCTCCACAGGGCCAAACATCAAATTACGATTAAATATTTTTAAATTAAAATGTAGAGAACCGTAGGGCCAAGTATATGGACCTACGGTTCTATCCGTAGGGGCAATAAATAGTTGCCCCTACGGATTCCTTTATCCATATGGGCAACCCCATATTGTAGTAGTGGTATATTTATTTAGGAAATGACCATCTCTGGATAAATATACCGCAAGTTTGCCATTTCACTGTTTCCGTCTACTAGGAAGTGCGGCGTGACAAAAGGAAAAAGAAGAAGGTTTAAAAGCTTGAAGAAAAAGGTGGCACAGAACCCTAGATTGATGTAGGAAGAATCTTGTTTGTTATCATGATACATTATATAGGCCTTTCACTTTACATATAGCCCTTTTGGTTTTATAAAATGGCACATGTGCTTTCCCATGCCATGTGCTCTTTTATTTTTTTGCACATAAGCCAAGTACCTTTTACATAATTTGGGTTTTTTGCCTATTTTTATTATATTTATTCATAGAAGTTATATTGAGCCTATTTATTACTTTAAAAATTATTCTTTTGAAATTGGGGTCGGCCACTTTATGTGTCACGCCCCGCTTCCCAGTGTACGGGCAAGGAGACGCAGCAGACCCACTACGTATTTACTCAGAAGTAAACATGCTAAGCGTATCTAAGAAATATAAAGTAAAATGTACACAAGAAATGACAAGAGATATAATTAAATAACAACTTTTTATTGATTACACATTCTTATACAGGTACAACTGGAATGTAAATATAGAAATAGAAAGCAATGCCTAAACAATAGCATAACTGAAATGAAAAGTAAGTACAAGTTTCTACAGCTCTGAAGCTTTTCCAAACTACTCCAAGTCTTCGGTGCTGGTCTCAATTTCTAGTGGATCCGATACACCTGAAAACATTCCAAAGAAAGAAGAAACGGAATGTTTTCAGCGAAAAATCACTCGGTAGGTCCCAAAGAAAGAAGGAGAAGCATAGACAGAAGGAGAGTACAATTATTTAATGTTTTATTATATTGTTAATGCTGTTGTTTGTACCTTAGTACAGAAAATGCCAGCGTATACGAGAGGAATCCCACTATTCCGGAGACTAAGGTATACGGAGCATAAGGAACCGTTCAACCACGGTACAACGGCAATGAATATTCAGGTTAGGTGTATTATGGTTACAGTCTCGTGCCACTTTTAACACCTTCCGTACCAATCTACCCCTTATAAACCCCGCGATGTCTTTTGTATTGGTCGAATTGTATTGTGTTGTCTTGTATTATAAATTGTATATGGATGACCAGACTGAAACCATGATATCAGTAAATAGAACAGATATAATGGATGAACATGTAGATGGAATATATTCATGGTTCGGTTTGGTCAATATAGATTGAATAGACGGATTCATATTGAATTGTAGATTTATACTTGAATCATATTCAAGTCAGAATTATTAGATTGAGACTCAGTCTGAGTCAGAGAAATTGAAAAGAAATTGATGTCCAGAATTAGTTTTGATGTTATCGGTAACTGTTGCACATGGATGGTAGGATTTGTGTCTTTTTCAAAAACAATTATCATGTTGATAACACTGTTATATAGATTTTCTATCTTAGATAGGCAAGCACCCATGTTCTCCGGCTCCCTGATGCTCAAGAGAACCGGTCCCGCTTAAATCTATATTTACTAGGATCCTTATTGTAATTTATAAAACTTGAGGGGTTCTATGTAAAAATAGTTTTAGTATAATTTCAAAATGCACCTCAAGTATTTAATTATCGTCTTTAGGGTTTTCATAGATGTAAATTTTTAAAGTGAAGTATTTTCTAGTTGATATAAACCTAGTGTTATTTATCCATGGTATTTTACTGTAATATAGAAGTTGTTTTGAATTGTGATGGTAGTTTCGTGTAATTGGTGATTCTCTTCTTTTGATTTTGGAAACATGGAATATTTTATATCTTAAAAATAGGTATCTTGATAACTTTTTACATATATAATTATTTATAAAAATATAATTTTATTATTTACTAGAAATCTCATTTTTCTTAAATTGTAATAATAATTCCATCGGAATCCGAATGATCCTTGCGGAGGTCTGAATTCCACCCTACTAGATCCGAGGACGTGCGATAATCCACACCATCCAGATCGGATTTCCCTAAAAGTGGGTTATAAGGACGAGAATTGTATGGAATTAGTTACTACATTTTAAAGAAATACGGGTTTGTAGTAATTTAGGGTATTTTAATGTAACATGTAAATTTCCCACAAATATTGTCTAAGAGTAATATCGTGCTATGTCATGAATGCGTGTTGTGAGAAGCTAGGTCATTATCTCGTGAGTTTTCTAAAGGTAATTTGTTTAGAACGAATAAACAATGTCGAAAGTAAACATAAGGGTATTTTAATATAAAATTGAATAGAAGCTGCTATGATTATTATTTTGAGATGAAATTTATTCTAATATTTTTATTTATGTTTGTTAAACATTATGAGAGAATTTGGTATTTTATTATTTAAGGGAAAAAATGAAGTTTTTTTTAAAGAAAAACGGATCGAAAGTCGGAATAACTCCGCTTCCGATAAGTTTTGAAAAAGAGATGTTTTAGAATAGGGATGGAGGAGGGAATGAGGACTTACTGGCTATTAAGAAAGAGGGATGAAGGAGAAAGCTCTCGGAACCTTCAGGGCGTCGTTTCGTCGCCGGAATCTCTCCGGAACGTCGTCGGAACTTCGCCTCTTGCTATCTCCACCTGTACAACTTTTTTGACTTAGAAATTTTAGAGAGTTTTGACAATGGATTTCAGAATAGAGAGGGCTATAGTTTCGCGAGTGTGGAGAGACGGAAAAATGAAGGAACGAGAGAAAGAAGAAGAGAGTGGGGGTGTTTAAATAGTATTAGGATTTGATTTTTATAATAACGATTAATATATATATATATATATATATATTATATAAAGAGGAAGAGAAAGCTGGGTGTGAGTTGTAAAGAAAAAAAAGAGAAAAAGAAAAAGCATGGGTTGTAAAGAGAGACAGAGAACATGAGAGTTGTGAGTATAAAGGCCCGGATGCGCGTATTTTCCATGGAGGTTAGGGTAAGGAATGATAAAGGAAGGACAAGAACCTAGAGGAAGGAACACCTTCCCGAATGGATCTAATCCCCTTTATTAATAATTACCATAACTCCTTTTAGATCCTAATTTGGGTATAAAAGTGTTGAGATTTATTTACAATTCCAAACCATTCCTAAACCTAACCCTACCAAGATTTAAATCTAGATAATCTTAGTATAGAATAATTTAGTTTTTAGATTTAATAATCAATCCGCTACAATCGGAATTAACTCGTTTGAGCGATTAGGAAATTCACAGCATCCCTGTGGACCGACCCGTACTCACCGGCTAGCTACCAAGCGACGCCGTTCTTGATTGCGGTTATAGATAGTTTAGAGATAAATCAAATGGCGCCGTTGCCGGGGATCGAACCCGGGTCACCCGCGTGACAGACGGGAATACTCACCACTATACTACAACGATTGCGGTAATAATATTTTTGTGCTATAAAATCTCTCTAAATCAAATGGCACCGTTACCGGGGATGGCGTGTCATTTCTTTTTTGTAATTTCGGGTTAATATTAAATTAAAAAATCATAAAAACTGAAAAATCAAAAAAATTATAAAAATGTATCATCTATTATTTTTGGAAAGGTATTTTTGTGTGAATTTTGCAGGATCTACAATCGAAAGACGGATCTGGAAATTTCCAGAAAGCGAAACAGAAATCAGAAGATCAGAACAGAATGGGGTCTAAAAGCCAGAACTACAGAATTTTTCTTGGGACTTGCGCCGCCTGTGCCGCCGCTAAACCGCGGCCTAATCCCCCTTTTGACCGCGGAAGGGCGGCGGTCTTGTGTCGTCATCATCCACATTTTTTTCTCGGGAACCGTGCCTTACATCCCACCGCGAAAACGCTGCAAGAACGCGTTGGTGCCGCGGAAACTCGGTGGTCTCGTCACATTATCTTGAGAAAATTGCACTGTAAGGTCCTCTGTTCTTGCTCTGGAAATCTAGATATATCTTTTCTGAAAAATTCCTGCAGAATTTTATGCGCTTTAAAAAATCTTTTCCTTTCCAAATAACAAATTTTGTGCAGGATTCTTTGTGTTATGCTTAAAATAATAATTGATTGCAAGTGATCTTTTCTGATTTGCATATCCTTAATCTTTTTTGCTAAAAAAATTTTCCAAATAAAGAGACATAAAAAAAAGGAAAATTTTATTAGAAAACTTGCAACCTTTTGTCGCTAAGAGATCCTTGCACCACCTACCTTCTTCATCTTCTCTTTCTTCTATCATGGGTACCCTACATCATAAATCACTTTCCGAACTTTGGTATCCTGAACCTAACTTTGCGTCGTACGTCAATTGTTTCGGTCGATTTAAAGAAGATCCCTCCATGCCCAAAATTTCTTTGAAAGATCAAATAGAAGTGTCTAGGAGAAACAGTTCGACTTTGCAACCCACTTTGTGTCAACCATGTCAACCGTCCCCACCTTCGTACGTTGATACCACTTTTTCAAGTTCTACTGTAACTCCTCAACCGATGTCCATTGCTGAGCATATTGCTCAATCTCGTAGCTGATCTTTCACCCCTCTCAACATATCTAGTTTTAGGGATTAATAAGTCCATTCACCTTTTTATCCACATGTTGACCCTACTCCTGTCCAACCATCCAATTCCTATCAGTCCTACCCGACATTCCCGCCTTCACTAGACACTGTTTCTACACAGCCATTTCGGAGTTTCACGTATCCAAACAATTTCGAACCTTTTACCGAAACCCCTTCCCAACCCATGTCTAGTTTGGAACAGTCGTTGGAAGCTTATATTGCAGCAACAAACAAAATGACTAGGAATGTGGAAGCGTCCATGGCCGCCCTTATACAACCTAGTGAACCAGCAGCTAGTTTCCAACTCGCTCCAAATTTTCCAATGTATGAGGAGGCGGTTGGACAGAGTGAGAATTTGAGAGGAGCGAGCGAGTTCTACACATTCCCAAATCAAACCTACCCTTATCCAATTGAAACCCACAACTCCGGTTTTTCATCGATCACCCTAAATGATTCACAAGTTGAAAATAAAAACGAGTTGTGTGACTTTATAGTGCTTGATTTGCCAGATTGTGAAGAACCCTTTTCGAGTGAAACCATACTTAATCCTTTCGATCTTTACACCTCCAATCTATAACCTAAATCGATAAATATCCCTGCTTTTGATGAGGTGTCAGAAAATCTTGATTTTCACTTGATTGGGGATATAGACGCCGGGAATATTTTGGATGATGAACCTGTCGATTTGAGTGAAATTTTATGTCCTTAATTGTTTCTCCCGAACTTCATATGTGTCTTGATTTTGATGATAATGGCATGGATAGGCTAAATTTTGAGCAAAATATTGAGGAGAATTATGAGGATAGTATTGCGGAGAGTATTGAGAATAATATTGAGGCTGAACCATTTTTGTTTGATGTGTCGGATTTTCAAATTCATCCTCCTGAATCTTTAACTGTTATATCACCCTCCCTCCTTTCCATCGTTCTGACCACGCACAAGATTACGCTTGAAGACTGTGAGCTTGAAAAATTTTCCTTTGAATCTGACACAGTTCTCACAGGCGATAACACTTACGAGTGTTTCACTTTTTCGGACGATGTTGATGACTCACCGCTCGAGTTTGAGTCCTTTGAATTTTCAGATGAGTTAGTTGAACCATCAGACTCGGTTGCTTACATCGTTTCGAACCATTAATGGAATCATTCGAGTTCAGGACAGTTTACTACGGTGAGAATAGGACTATCCCTAATTCACTACCTTTCGTCGTTCCTATCGTTCCGACCTTACAAGAGACCGTTACGCTTTGATCTCCAATACCAAGTTCGACGGACCCATGTTTTCTTGCGAATCTTGAGGAATTTGCCCCCATTTCTCGACGGGTTGATAGATTAGCACAATCACTTTTAACACATCAGTCATCACAAATTGTGCTAATTTATTCACTTGATTTACACTCTCAAGATCGAACTACACATCTTTCTCTTTTCCGCCATTCTTTTCCCCCACCAAGACCATATTCTACCTTTCTTCTCACACGGTCTCGTGTGCTTCTCATTTCTTTTCTTTCCACCACATTCTTTCACCAACCCTACCATTACCACGATAAGATTTTTGAATGGTTGGTGCTCACCTTTGGCTTATATAAGGCCTTGCTTAGTTTGGGGTGGACTTTATTGTATATATGTATATATATTTTTTGTTTTCTTTTCTAATAAATAAAATAAAAAAAGTTCAAAAAATAAAAACAAAAAAATTTTAAATAAATAAACAGGGGAGTGCCGACAATTTTGACCTTCTTGGTGTAGCATAACAGTGAGGACACTATCAACTTTAAGTTTGGGGGTATGTTCGGTACGTCTTCTTCCTTCGCATTCATATGTATATTTTTGCATTTGCATACTTATTTTGAAAACCCATAAAAAATTGAAAATTTCAAAAATTAGAAAAATAAATGTATTCAATTTTGGCTTTATTTGACTTGAGTTTGACAAATAGGTTAACTAGCTAGGAACAAGTAGATCTTAGACTTAGTAAATTAAAATCTCTAAAAATAACCTTTCTTAAAGTCTAACAATAGAAAGTATATGTCTTTGTAATTTATTTAGAAATAGGCAAATTTTGAGTCCACTTCTTGGGCTAAGTCAGAACAAAGGAAAAGTATTGATATTTTTATTAGAGTATAAGTTCGAAAAATAATTCCTAGCTTAAGTCTAGATTCTGAAAACATATACCCTACAATTTGCACAATCACGCACCTTGAAACTTGGAATAGTAGAAGACACCTTGAAATGCTTCTGTCTAAAGTCCTTAGTACGAAGAAAAGAAAATAAAAAAAATACATGTGTAAATAAAGAAAAAAAATGAACACTGGTTTTTGTGATTACTTAAGGCTGAAAAAATAAAAAAATATTTAGCGAGGGTGCTTCATCACCCAGTGCCTTAGACCAACTGGTTTGGGAGTCATTGCTAAAAGCCTTAGGTGTTGCAAGACTAGGAATTACGCTTTAAAGTGCAAACGCATTTTGTTATCGGTCGTTGGTACCTCAAGAAATATTAACGGTCGCATGAAGGATGTGTAAGCAAAATTCAATTAAAAATTCACCAGTTAATAAGTGCTTTGGACAACGGACAAGAGTATTATTGCTTGATTTGAATTTCCAAGTGTAGGGATGATATTTACACACACGTAGGGGTATGTGATTGGAGTTTAGATGAGACAAAGGAGTGAAGAATAGAACTTGTATCTTTAGTAGAGTTGATAGAAATTCCTAAGTGGAGATGGAACCCTAGAAGGAAAACTTAAGAAATGTCGAAAGCTAATTAGGTCTGCAGAACATATATAATCTTAAGTTAAATGATGAGGAAGTGTGAAAAATATGGGTGGATAATTTATGAGTCAACGATAATAGAATTCCTTGTTAGAAAACCTAACTGGAGAATAAAAGTCGAAAGGCCGAATTGATAGGATTTTGTGGGTAGTATCCGCTGAAAACCCTCAAGAGACAACACTCCTCCTACTAGGGACACCTAGAGTTTTAACGGCTTGTTGCACGAGCTCAGTGCAATCGCGTTTCCCTGCAAAAGTGCGGTTAGGTTTGTGTCGAGAATAAAACTAAGTTTGCTCGAGTACGAGCAAAAGATAAGTTTGGGGGTATTTGTTCATACCATAATATTGCATTATTATATTCCCCATTCTTATGTATTTTATAAATAAACAGGTGCTTTTGATGCATGTCTGCTACATATTACAGGTTATAGGTTCTTGGATCTAAAATAGTGAAAAAGATATAAAGACGATCCAAAAGTGGGATTTTGACCAACAAACAGAAGGACCTTGATCAAGCCTACACAAAAGATCAGTTTACAGAGTATAAAGGCAGCGCAAGATCCAAGATTACAAAGCAAACGGTTAAAAGTCTACTGCAATTGTTCACTGAAGATCTAGAAGAAACATAGAAGCTATTTTAATAAAAGGACCAAAGAATAAAGAAGCCCAAAACCATCATAGCCAACACAGGAATGCTCAAGGCCCAATCACATCTTTTGGCCGCGGAACCGCGGCCAAACCAGGCCTAAGGCCGCGGTTCCGCGGCCGCACTGCGCAATCAGAAGTTGCAAAATTTTACCAAGTTTCTTGGAAGCTTTGACTGGTCAACCTAGGGTATTTTGGTAAATGTAGACGTGCGAATCAATTGTAACCTAGGGTTTCTTATCCTCTATAAATAGGAACTCTAATTCATTGTATTAGGTTATGCCTCCCTTCATTAATAAATTTTAGAATTCTTTTGGAGAGCATCGGTGCCTCTTTTCATTTCATGAATTCAGATCTGACAACTCTGTGTTGATGTTTGGAGAGAGCCATCTATAAAGTAGGTAATTTTTCATTCTCTGCTCTAGTTTAGATTTAATTCCTTGTCCTAAATAATTGTTAGAGTTAGCTTTGGGGAAGGCTTTTGAGAGATGAGATCTCTCATCCCTTTCTTATCCATCACATATAATCAATAAGACTCCATGCATACACGCACACACCGCGCCCTACGGCACCCTATCTCTCGAGGTAGCAGTGATACCATAGTATAAAGGCCCGGATGCGCGTGTTTTCCATGGAGGTTAAGGTAAAGATTGATAAAGGAAGGACAAGAACCTAGAAGAAGGAACACCTTCCCGAATGGATCTAATCCCCTTTATTAATAATTACCATAACTCCTCTTAGATCCTAATTTGGATATAGAAAGCGTTGAGATTTATTTACATTTCCAAACCATTCCTAAACCTAACCCTACCAAGATTTAAATCTAGATAATCTTAGTATAGAATAATTTAGTTTTTAGATTTAATAATCAATCCGCCACAATCGGAATTAACTCGTTTGAGCGATTAGGAAATTCACAACATCCCTGAAGACCGACCCGTACTCACCGGCTAGCTACCAAGCGACGCTGTTCTTGATTGCGGTTATAGATAGTTTTGAGATAAATCAACCCTCACCCCAAACTCTGAGCCAACTCTCAAGAATTTCCAAGAAACCTTGTGTACTTTGAAATCGAGCACGCAATGATGCTACGGTGAGTTTTCCGACGAACTTCCGACGATCATTTTAGGAGCTCTCAGCGACGAAACGACGCACCGCCAACTCCTTCCGAACCATCTCCCTCTTCTAGTTGTCCAAAACCCGTAAGTCCCATTTATATCTTCCTTTTCTATTCTAAAAATACGGATTTACAAAACCCGACGGTATCGGAATAAATCCGACTTCCGATTCAGTTTTCTTTATAAAACTTCACTTCTCGTTAATACAATTATGCTTAAACTCTCTCATGTTGACTATTAAACACTAATCAACTAAATTGATCAAGTTTCATATCACAAAACAATTGCTATTTCATTTTACCGCATTTTTTAATGTAAATACTACATAGTTTCAATTCCACCTTCAACATCACAAAACCTTGCTATACCTTTATGTAGATCACGAGGTAACAACATACCTCCTCACACACTAACATAGCACCATACCCTTGGGAACTTAGAATACGGGAAAGCGACACATTTTCATTTAAATACCATTTACTTAATAAAACCGTTTTCTAAAGTATTTATACAATGTTTGCAAAGCGCCGCTACAACCCATTTTCGGGAACCCGTTCGGGATGGTGCGGATTATCGCACATTCTCGGGCTTAGTAATGCGAGATTCAGATCTCCGCAAGGAGCATTTAGTCTCGAAAGATTTAAAATGCGACATATTAAGAAAATGAGATTTTTAGAATATAAAATATATATTAAAACTACTTTTATATAAATATATTTATATTTATCATTAAAATACCTATTTTGTTATGATATAAATATTCCACCTTTTTCTAAAAATCACATGAATCAATTTTACACTAAAATACCATGAATTACATACAAAACCAATATTACAAATAAATACCACTTATTATGAAAATAGGATATTTTCACTAGAAATATCACAATATAAAATCTACATTCATTACAACTCTAAAGACGATTAATAAATACTTGGGATGTATTTTGAAAAGTATATAAAAAAATTTTTACATAAAATCCGCTCAAGTTCTACAATTTACCCTAAGGACCCTAGTAAATATAGGTTTAAGCGGGACCAATCTTTTGAGCCTTACGAAGACGGAGAAGTGGGTGCTTGCCTATCTAAGGTAAACAACTTAACAAACGATGTTATCAATACGGTAATTGTCTTTGAAAAAGACACAAATACTGCAGCCCATGTGCAGCGGTCGATAACATCTAAACAATCAGGATTTCAATTTACTTCTCTAATTGTCTGACTCGGATTGAGTCTCATTATAATCTGACTTGAATATGATTCAAGTACAATCTACAATTTACAATATTACAATTCAACATGAATCCATGAATCCATTATTCCATATATTCAATCAATCAACTTGACTGAACCGAACCATGGATATACATCCATTTACATGATTCTACAGTTATTCCATTTACATGATTATACAGTTACATTCGTTTACTGATATCATGGTTTTGCTCAGTCATCCAACTATACAATCTATACAATACAATACAATCAAAACACTACGGGTTTAAGGGATAGATTGGTACGGAAGGTGTTAAAAGTGGCACGAGATAGTAAGATTAAGACACTTAACCTATATTCCGTACTGTTGTACCATGGCTTAACGGTTCTTTGTACATTTTGTTTGCCCTGGTCTCTAGCATATAGAGACCCCTCTAGTATACGCTGGCATCCTTCTTTACCAAGCTACAAACAACAGCGTTAACACAACATTATTATAATAATATAATACAACTTTAAAAGATATCTCTTATTCTGTCTATTTCTCCCTTATCTTTGGGACTTACCGAGCGACCTGTTCGCTGACGACATTCTCTTTCTTTCTTTTTTGAATGTCGTCAGGTGATCTGGACACTTCAGAGATCGAGCCCACTGCTGAAGACTTGGACCAGTTCAGTGAAGACCCCGAGTTTTAGTCATTGTACACTTTCCATTTCGGTACTTTTTCATTTCTTTTATGTCATTATTTAGGCATCGCTTTATTCCATGTATTTACTTTTCCATACATTGTACAAAATAATGTTAATAAATAAATTTGCTGCTCAGTTCATATCTTTTGTCTCTTGTGTATTTATTTTATATTGCTTAGATACGCTTTGCGTATTTACTTTACAGTAAATATGTAGCGGACCAGTTGCGTCCCCTTCGCCATATACCAGGAAGTGGGGTGTGACAAATTCAGACTTGTTCCTGTCAAGACCCAAATGTGGCATATGACCAGCACTTAAATCACGTGACATCTAAAGATGTCGACGCGGTCCAAGCCGAAACCCGGAATCTAAACCTTTTTCTTTTGAAAATATTGGAGGTGAAGTTTTAATAATCATCAGTTGAAATCATTTTAAAATAACCCTTTAAATTTGGCTAAGTAGGTTTAAAGAGCATCTATGACAATTTGAAATTCGACGGCACCTACTTTATAAATTTTGCATAAAAACCCGATACAACGATAACAATAAAATAGCATCCCAATGGGAGCTAGCTTCCACGCCCAAACGGCGGAGCAACCAAGCAAACAATATAAAAAGTCGACCCCAATGAGTGCGACATCACAACACACAAATTCTAAGTCTCAATTCTAAGTCCACAATATAGCATTTCTAAGTTGATGGAGTTTTTACTAGATACAAGAATATATGAATAACCAAGTGCGAGTACGATACAATAATAACTCACTTACCCAAAACAATCCCCGAAATGAATGTGTGCCAAGCCGCTGAAAATCCAAGCGGTAAAACCTGCAAGAAACTGTGGCACAACGGGGATGAGTTGCCAACTCAGTGAATAAAAGTACATCACAAGGTAGAAATCGAAATGCACGACGATACCTAGGTCATAAGTATAGTACTATCATAATCTGTACTAATATAATATATGATATGCATATGTATCATAATGCAATACTAACTATCATGCAATCCCAAGTAGAACATATCAAATGCAAATGACCTGTATCTAGGTATAAACCCAATGTAGCCGAAAATATATATATATAAACCTCTTCTTTAAAATAGTCGCGGAATAGATATGTCACGGTATAAAAGCAGATGTGATAGTATGAAATAAAATAGGTATCTTACTTAAGATATACGTCCTGCTGTTTTGGTGAACAATGTTAAGAGGTTTACAATTTAAAGATCCCAGTATCATATCAGACATATCAAAATAATGAGATTATAGCTCGATTTTTGACTTCCCTTTGTATATATGCGAATGTCCGTAAAGGATATGCAGGTACTGTCCCCCAGATCAGTCCTGGTCGGCTACAATAACTATAATTTAACTATGTACCTCATGATAACCACATATCAATATATATATATGGATGTCCAGCATCGACACCCGAAATCAGAAATCTCTCGTGTCCATCACCGACATGCAAATGTAGATATCGTCAACACCGTATCAACAGTTGATCGTCACCCGATATCCCTTGCCTCGGTCGGTATTCCCTGGATATCCGCCGTGCCCAAATCGAACCCCGATCAGTATCCCCTGGATATCTGCCGTGCTCATCTCAATCTCCGGTATCGAGTATCCTCGCTAGGCTTCCCCGCCTCAATGCGGCAATCCTGCCCCTCGGTCTCGATCTGGGTCCACCATGTATCCAACTGTATATCTCCCCCACTCGGCCCGGATAAGTAACATGTCCGAAACCGTATAGCTCTCCCACTCGGTTCGGAATAAAACAATCAGAAAACATCAAGCTCATGGTGGACGCCAACTCATCATATCCAAAAATATCAAGTAAAGAATAAGAATACTTGCATAGATCATTCTGATGATATACACACACACACACACACACACACATAACAGCGTCCCATACCACTGATATATATCATCAGGAGTAGAACATCCAGAAAATCCATAAAAATCAAATATCAACATCTATAGTACTGGTATTAGCAATGTGCAACAGGAAATAAAGTAAGACTGCGTAAATAAATCATACAAGCACCAAGATATCAATTCTACTGTGTCATGGCACTACTAATGATGTGTAGTGTAACATACACGTCTGTGCTCGTGCAGCATGGCAATCATTAGTATTTGTGCAAGTGTTCTAAAAGTGTAATAGCCTACTCATATCGACATCTACATACGCATTATATATTATAACGGTTCTACAGTGATATGACAGTACCAATGAGGTATAGTGTAACATATGTATACGTGCTTGTGCAGCATAGTATTCATTGGTAGTTGTGCAGTGTTCTATCAGAGTGTTCGTATTATGGAAACGTATAACATCAATAATTATAACGTGACCAAGTAAAGTAAATCTAAACGTATTTAATAATATAACTACTTGTTATGAGCTATACCATTATCTTTGAAAATGAAACAAATCGTTAGTTTTTAAAAGAGTATAGCTCACTTCAAGTATTACGTTCAAAACGGGAATAAAACATTATTTTACGATTCTAAAGTAACTAGATCATTATTTGGTATACCAATCTCATTATCATCAATACGGTATAATTCTTGGTATCATATCTCACATTATCAATATATTTAAATTACCTCCAATAAGGCATGATCCCTTATATCAAGTTACCAACCCATAAGTAAACCACATGCAAATAAATATCATGTTATATGCAAATTAACTTCAATATCCATATCTTGAATAAATATTAAAACTAACTATATATCATACTACTATTTATAAGGTTGCGGGGGTGCTATACGTCATCCACCCGACTTCCCCCGTAGATATAAATCTACTCACCAACTGATGAGCTTGCTGAAATCCACGCTGCTATATCCACCAACTCCGTCTCGAAAACCTTTGCGAGCATACCTATAATCGTAGTTATAGCATATCAACATAAACATCACACCAAAACTCAAAACAATGAGATAGGCACCCATAGGTTAGAACCTACAGTATACTTAACCCAAAAACGACAATACAATCCTGTTGTAAATGTACAAACGTTAACAGTTCAGTTGCAGTTCAAAATACGAAAACCCGTATCGTAATATCGGAAATTTGATAAAATCTTTACTAAAACATCCCCAGATTTTACTGTGTAATTATTGGGGAAAATAAAACAATAAAGTAACTTACAAAATACTAATATAACCCTATAGAACAAAAACCAACATCAAAATCCACCATCGACCCAGCGACCTCGGACAAAGGGGTATTCTCGCCGGTCCAAAGTTGAAGCTAGGGTCTCGGGCTTTAGGTGAAGTCTCCTACTGATCTTATTATACTTATGGTATTACAAGTTTTTCTATTAATTACACCTATTGGTTCCAGATTCAAGTTCGGTAGGATAAATATCACAAAATACACTGTTTTCCTATACTGTACACTAAAAAAAATATGGAATTATACTGAACATGCAAGGAGGAAAGGAATTATACCAATGGAGATTATGTACAAGAAAATCCTGCTCAAGAAGCGTGTGTGGAAGCATCAAGGTCTTGTAGTGTATTAAGTTTGCTGAAGTGCACACTTGAGGAAGGAGATCATGGCTTTCTCTTATGATATGAGGAAAACATATGAATTTGGGTGTTGGAGCTTGAAGGATTAATTTTGTTCAGTTGAGAAAGCTTATGAGTTTCATAGGTGTTGTTTAGTGTAGAGAGAGAATGAGGTGGAGAGTTGTGAGATGGAGGTGGCATGGTGAAGTAGGATGTGTCAATTATGAATGAGGAGGTGTAAAGTTAAGAAGAAGGAGGTGGAGGGATGTGAGCAAGGGTGAGGGTGAGTTATGTGAAAGTTTAGCATAGAATATCATATACCCACCATGATTAAAAGAAATGCAACAAATAAAGAAAAATCTTCATATTACAATCTAATTCCATGATAAAATGAAATACTTATCATAACATTTAAATACCGTTATCTTAATATCTAATTTCATATCATGTTAAAATAATTAGTTCATGATATCGCACACTTTTCTTTGTATTTACCAAAATACTTACATTTTTACGGATATAATTCCGATACCCAATTTCATAAGCGACATCATTTTTGTAATATTATTATATTCATATTTAAAATTATAAATTAATATCTATAATTTTCCAAAATGTTACAGTTCCCAAGCTAGCTTGCAGACTGTGCCAAAACTGCGATCGGAATCTAGTGTCACGATCAGAGACAATGCAAATCGGTACTCCATGTAATCTCACGATTTCCTTCATGTACTTCTTTGCTAGTGTCTCGGTAGATTGGCCAACTCGAAATGGGATGAAGTGAGCCGATTTTGTGAGTCGATCCACAATAACCCGATACCGCATCGTTACCTTTCGTGCTGCGAGGAAGTGCGGTCACGAAATCCATGGTGATGTGTTGCCACTTCCATTCTGGGATTGGTAACGGTTGAAATAAACCAGCTATCCTGTGATGTTCAGCCTTTACTTGCTGACATACCAAGCATTTAGCGACGTTTCTGGCAACTTCACGCTTCATTCCATACCACCAGTAATTTTGACGTAGATCTTTGTACATCTTTGTACCTCCAGGATGTACTGAGTAGGGAGAGCTGTGAGCTTCTTTCATTAACTCTTCCTGAACATGACTTTTTGGTACATACAACCTGCTGTCGTATTGTTCATATCAGATTTTTGCATTTTCATACCGCCCAATTTTTATCACATTGCATATCCGTAGATACTCTTGAGCCGTGTTTGCTAGTCAATTGCAGGATACAGGTTCTCGGTTCCAAAACGGTGAAATTCATGGAAAACACGAAAAATCCGGGTTCTTGCCGACCACAGATAAAACACGGTCTCCGTCCTTCATCCGTATGCTACCAGATACCAGTTTAGGAAGACAAAATGTCAAATCAATGTCGTTTTCAGGCACAAGGCTCAATGGTAGCACAAGATCCAAGAGATCTACGCGGCGCTCGAGACAATCATGACAAAAATCTTAACAAAAAGTCCACCTTTCCTTCAACAGAAATTCTGGAAAAATCGTGAAAACAAATGGAGAAAATACATATGCCAGAATAAAGTACTCAGAAAACCAGGCTACCAGAAAAAGGCCCAAAGCCCAACTCCACAATACGGCCGCGGAAGAGCGGCCAAAGGGGGGTCTTGGCCGCGCTTCCGCGGCCGTTCTGGCGCCAGACAGTTAGGGTTTTTAGAGGGTGTTTGGTAATTTTATATGGGCCAGTATTTTTGCCCTAGTTTCTCATTCTCCAGCCTATAAATACCCCAGAATTCTGTGAAGGAAGTGGTCCATAATCTTGTATTTCTTTTGCTAGGTTTTAGTTACATGTTCTTCTTCCTCTTCTCACCTCTTCTCCATTAAACTTGTAAGTGAGCTTTTGAGTGAAGAGTGATGAATAAAGAAGACCATTTTTTTACCATGCTTGTCTCTTTCTTTACTTGTTGTAATGTGTTGTAATTTTAATTGCTAAGTAGTTGTTGTTATTTGCTTGATTGTTTCTTTCTTCTCTCTTTTTTCTTTATCCTTACATACGACAATGATACTTACGCTCGATCCTCGCCAAGGTGAGGTCGCAAACAGTTAGTCGTATTCTTCTAATCTCCTTCTTTCTATCTTCCTCTTTTGTGTTGTTTTATTTTTCCGTATTATGATGTGTGAGTAGTTCATTCTTGTTAGGGTAGGATAAGGGAAGTTTGAGAGAAGGAAATCTCCCTCACTCTTTCCTTGCCCAACAGCTTAAATCGACTCCCGTTAATCCATCCACAATCCGCTCCTTACGGCACCCTATCTTACATGATAGCGGTGATTCCGTAGTGAGACCGGTTGTGGTTGGATTAACCGGAGGTTATGGCTAAGAGCCAAGAACGGACGGACAAGCACCAAAAGGGAGACTTATGCGTTGGAAAGCCTAGCTTATACTCGCAAAGTCCTTCCTAGTCGTGCTAATCCCCGTTGTTGCCGATTACCGTAACACGATATTAAGAGGGGCAACGAAAGATGTGGAGACTCCTAACTCAAACTAACCTAATCCTAACCCTAACATGCTCTCTTTAAATATCAACTCAACACTTAGATAACTACAAACAAAATCTGAACAACCGAACTTAACTCGTCGAAAAACACATAGAAAAAGATTCCCATCTCCCTGCGGACGACCCGTACTCAACCGGCTAGCTACGTGCGAAACCGTCTTGATTGCGGTATTTAAAATTAAACTTGAACACGCTCGTACTCTACCAATCAAATGGCGCCCTTGCCGGGGAAGACCAGGACAAGACCACTTTCACTTGTCCTTTCGGCACGTTTGCATATCGACGCATGCCCTTTGGGTTATGCAATGCGCCCGCTACCTTCCAGCGGTGTATGATGGGAATTTTCTCAGACATGGTGGAGAAATTTCTGGAGATCTTCATGGACGACTTCTCCATCTTTGGCGATTCTTTTGACGAGTGTCTGCTGCATCTTGACGCTGTTCTTACCCGATGTAAGGACAAGAATCTCACTTTGAACTGGGAGAAATGCCACTTCATGGTGCGCGAAGGTATTGTCTTAGGACATATCATCTCGCAAAATGGCATAGAGGTTGACAAAGCAAAGATTGAGGTCATTTCCAATCTGCCTCCTCCCCGATGCGTCAGAGATATCCGAGCCTTCCTTGGCCATGCCGGTTTTTATAGACGGTTTATCAAGGACTTTAGCAAGATTGCTAGGCCCTTGACGCTTTTGCTGGCCAAGGACACGCCTTTTGACTTCAACTCGAGCTGTGTGACTGCCTTCGAGTCACTGAAACGCTCACTCACTTCTGCTCCCGTTCTTTCTTCCCCTGACTGGACGCACCCATTCGAGATTATGTGCGATGCATCTGACTTTGCCATCGGTGCTGTCCTTGGACAGCACATCAACAAGATGCCGCACGTGATCTATTACGCGAGCCGGACCCTGAACGACGCCCAACTTAACTATACGACAACTGAGAAGGAATTCTTAGCTGTTGTATTTGCTTTAGAAAAGTTCAGGCCCTACCTCATCGGCTCTCCAGTCATTGTCTACACTGACCATTCAGCTCTGCGCCATCTTTTTGCGAAGAAAGATGCCAAATCTCGGTTAATTCGTTGGATCCTCTTGCTTCAAGAGTTTGACCTTGTCATTAAGGACAAACGAGGATGTGAAAACGTGGTTGCCGACCATCTCTCGCGACTTCTTTCTTCACCTTCGCTTCCAATTCCGATAAACGACGTTTTCCCGGATGAACAACTCTTGACAGTATCATGCGAACCCTGGTTCGCAGATATTGTGAATTATTTGGCCACGGGACTGCTACCGACCGAATGGTCACGTCAGGACAGACTTCGCTTCTTATCCCAAGTAAAACACTTTTACTGGGATGAACCCTACTTGTTCAAGTACTGTCCCGACCAGATTATTCGTCGGTGTGTCCCAGATGAGGAATTCAAGAGTGTGCTGTCATTTTGCCACGACCAAGCATGTGGCGGGCATTTTGGGCCCAGAAAGACAGCTGAGAAGATCTTGCAATGTGGTTTCTACTGGCCACAACTTTTCAAAGACGCTCACGACTATTGCAAGACTTGCTCCCGGTGCCAACACATGGGCCGGATATCCCGGAGGAATGAGATGCCGCTCCAACCGATCTTGGTTGTGGAGATTTTCGATGTTTGGGGGATAGACTTCATGGGGCCGTTTCCCAGCTCTTTTGGGAACTTGTACATCCTTCAAGCTGTTGATTACGTCTCTAAATGGGTCGAGGTTGTGCCCAGCCGGACTAACGACAACAAGGTTGTCGTTAGGTTCCTTAAAGAAAACATTTTCTCCCGGTTTGGGCACCCCCGAGCGATCATTAGCGACAATGGAAGTCATTTCTGCAATAGGACTTTCGAGGCCTTGATGCGGAAATACTCCATTAATCATAAGCTTTCTACGCCCTACCACCCCCAAACCTGCGGGCAGGCCGAAGTTTTAAATCGGCAAATCAAGCAGATACTGGAGAAGACGGTTTCCAAGAACCGTAAGGATTGGTCTCTGAAACTCACTGATGCCCTTTGGGCATTTAGAACCGCTTATAAGACCGACCTTGGCATGTCTCCCTATCGGCTTGTGTACGGAAAAGCCTGCCACCTTCCGGTCGAAATCGAGCATCGCGCGTTTTGGGCGATAAAGGAGCTGAATCTGTCTCTGGAGGACGCGGGCAGCCATCGGAAGCTGCAGCTGAACGAACTGAGCGAGCTTAGGGATGAGGCTTACGACAACGCGGTTGTCGTTAAGAATCGAACGAAGGTGTTTCACGATAAACACCTTGTGCGCAAAACCTTCGTACCTGGTCAGCAGGTACTTCTTTACGACACCCGACTTCACTTCCATCCTGGAAAGCTCCGATCTCGCTGGAAAGGGCCGTATTTTGTGCGGAATGTGTATCCGCAGGGCGCTGTGGATTTGGAAAATCCAAAGGACGGTTCACTCTTCAAGGTAAATGGACACCGATGCAAACCGTACCTTAGCGCCGAACCAACAGAGGAGCTCCTGTTCTTACAGGAGCCGGTTTACCCTGAATAATCTTCCTCTGCCTACCTCCAAACTTCGGTTATCCAGCCAAGAACAGTAAACACTGTTCCAAATAAGTTTGGGGGTATGTACAAACCATTTTGTTTATATTTGTGTATATTCTTTTTTTTTCTTTTCTTTAAAAACAAAAAACAAATAAAAATTTGTGTATCACTAACCGACAATTTTGAACCTTCCAACTGCTCTCTTCATGCTACGACAGTGGGGACACTGTCCAGTTTAAGTTTGGGGGTACGCTCGGTACGCATTTCTTACCTTCGCATTCATATGTATATTTTGCATCTGCATATTAAATCCATAAAATCCATAAAAATTTGAAAATTTTCTAAAAATATAAAAACTTTTTTTCAAGTTAGCTTGTGGAAGAACTCTGATTCAACATTCGACGGTTTTTGTTTGAAAAAAATAGGAATAACTAGATCTTATGTTTGGATTTTGAAAACCTGAAAGATAACTCTCCTTTGAAGTTAACTATAGCTGATATAAGTCTTTACATCACACTACACGTGTCGTGAGTTTTGGGAATTAGATGACAAGTCTTTCATGTTTAAACTTTTAATCAGATAAATGATTTTCTGAGGATCAAATAGGTTTGTTCTGAAATAAGTAATGTCAAGAATAGTTTATGAAGTAAAGCGAATATGAAGGAATATTATTGATGCCGTAATTGGAACTAAGTCTGAAAAATAACCCATCTAAAACTTGATTGGAATGATTACACACCAAACCCACTAGACACGTCTTTTATCTAAAAAAAAAATAATTGAACTGCCGGTTATATCTCCGTTCGTATTAAATCATCTGATTTTCACGCCAAACTGTCTTTTGTTTTTGGACCTAGGTAACTTGAGTAATTAAGTCCGCTGGGGTGTTTCTACACCTAATGCCCTAAAACCAACTGGTTTGGGTGCATTGGCCCAAAGCTCGCTAAGAAGCCTAGAAAGTCCAGTTTAAAACAAAGTCAAGCAAGTGTTCTCTCCGAGTTAAAATTCCTAACGGTTCTTTGTGTGAGAATAATCTTGATAAAAGACAGGCTTTTAAAAAAATTTTTAACGGAGATATGAAGGTTTTACTCTTTGATAAAAACTATTGCACGTTCACAGTGGTGTGTATGAAATGAAAACAAGAAAAAGGTGGAGTGAAAAATACGACTTAGTTTCCTGTTAATGAAGATAGAAATTCTGAAGTTGAAACCTTACTGCAAAACGAAACTTGAAAAATGCCTAACTCGTTATAAAACTTATGTGATCCTTTTAAAATTGTTATCTGGGCTTTATTGTGCGACATGATGACTTTAATCGATCCTTCTGGAACTTAACGACACTATTTGCACTGCACGTAAAGACATATAAAATCTGTAGTTAAATAAGAAGCGAGGTGTGAAAAATAAAGGTTCGATAGTCTAGACTTGGGATTATAGAATTGTTATTTTCTAAAACAAAACTTTAGGGTTTGAAACTTAGTTATTTTTTACAAACCAACTTGACCGGATTTTGTGGGTAGTATCCGCTGAAAACCCTCAGGAGACAACACTCCTCCTACTAGGGACACCTAGAGGTTTAACGGCTTGTTGCACATGCTCAGTGCAATCGCGTTCCCTGCGAAAGTGAGGTTAGGAAATTTTTTTTTGTGAATAAATGGACTTTGCTCAGGACGAGCAAATGATAAGTTTGGGGGTATTTGTTCATATCAGATTTTTGCATTTTCATACCGCCCAATTTTTATCACATTGCATATCCGTAGATACTCTTGAGCCGTATTTGCTAGTCAATTGCAGGATACAGGTTCTCGGTTCCAAAACGGTGAAATTCATGGAAAACACGAAAAATCCGGGTTCTTGCCGACCACAGATAAAACACGGTCTCCGTCCTTCATCCGTATGCTACCAGATACCAGTTTAGGAAGACAAAATGTCAAATCAATGTCGTTTTCAGGCACAAGGCTCAATGGTAGCACAAGATCCAAGAGATCTACGCGGCGCTCGAGACAATCATGACAAAAATCTTAACAAAAAGTCCACCTTTCCTTCAACAGAAATTCTGGAAAAATCGTGAAAACAAATGGAGAAAATACATATGCCAGAATAAAGTACTCAGAAAACCAGGCTACCAGAAAAAGGCCCAAAGCCCAACTCCACAATACGGCCGCGGAAGAGCGGCCAAAGGGGGGTCTTGGCCGCGCTTCCGCGGCCGTTCTGGCGCCAGACAGTTAGGGTTTTTAGGGGGTGTTTGGTAATTTTATATGGGCCAGTATTTTTGCCCTAGTTTCTCATTCTCCAGCCTATAAATACCCCAGAATTCTGTGAAGGAAGTGGTCCATAATCTTGTATTTCTTTTGCTAGGTTTTAGTTACATGTTCTTCTTCCTCTTCTCGCCTCTTCTCCATTAAACTTGTAAGTGAGCTTTTGAGTGAAGAGTGATGAATAAAGAAAACCATTTTTTTACCATGCTTGTCTCTTTCTTTACTTGTTGTAATGTGTTGTAATTTTAATTGCTAAGTAGTTGTTGTTATTTGCTTGATTGTTTCTTTCTTCTCTCTTTTTTCTTTATCCTTACATACGACAATGATACTTACGCTCGATCCTCGCCAAGGTGAGATCGCAAACAGTTAGTCGTATTCTTCTAATCTCCTTCTTTCTATCTTCCTCTTTTGTGTTGTTTTATTTTTCCGTATTATGATGTGTGAGTAGTTCATTCTTGTTAGGGTAGGATAAGGGAAGTTTGAGAGAAGGAAATCTCTCTCACTCTTTCCTTGCCCAACAGCTTAAATCGACTCCCGTTAATCCATCCACAATCCGCTCCTTACGGCACCCTATCCTACATGATAGCGGTGATTCCGTAGTGAGACCGGTTGTGGTTGGATTAACCGGAGGTTATGGCTAAGAGCCAAGAACGGACGGACAAGCACCAAAAGGGAGACTTATGCGTTGGAAAGCCTAGCTTATACTCGCAAAGTCCTTCCTAGTCGTGCTAATCCCCGTTGTTGCCGATTACCGTAACACGATATTAAGAGGGGCAACGAAAGATGTGGAGACTCCTAACTCAAACTAACCTAATCCTAACCCTAACATGCTCTCTTTAAATATCAACTCAACACTTAGATAACTACAAACAAAATCTGAACAACCGGACTTAACTCGTCGAAAAACACATAGAAAAAGATTCCCATCTCCCTGCGGACGACCCGTACTCAACCGGCTAGCTACGTGCGAAACCGTCTTGATTGCGGTATTTAAACTTAAACTTGAACACGCTCGTACTCTACCAATCACGTATCTCAAACATCCGTCTTCATGGATGATGAAGTCTGTTCTAAGTCCACTTTCTACTTGTTCTCTGATCTTTTGCAACTTAGAATCACTTGCTTGAGCTGTTTTGATCTGATTGACAATGGTAGATTGAACTTGTAAGTTCATCATCCTTGAAGCATTACCTAGCATGACTTCTTCAATCTCCATTTGATGTAATTCCTGTTGAAACTTCCACTGAGCGGTGAGATTCAATGCTAATGGTTGGCGACTGAGAACATCAGGTACTATATTCACCTTCCCTGGATGATATTGTAGATTTATGTCGAAATTTGCCATAAGTTCTAACCATCTTCTCTGTCACATATTCAACTCTTTCTGAGTAAACACATACTTCAGACTTTTATGGTCTGTGTATATGTCCACTCATTCTCCAAGGAGATAATGACGCAAAATATTGAGTGCAAAGATCACGGCTGCCAACTCCAGATCATGCGTCGGGTAATTACACTCATGAATCTTTAGTTGTCTTGATACATAAGCTACAACTTTACCATGCTGATGTAGAACACATCATAATCCTTTACCGGATGCATCGCAATGCACTACGAAATCTGCAGATTGGTCCGGTATTATGAGAATAGGCGCTGATGTCAATCTTGAATTGAGTTCTACGAAAGCTTGTTCGCATGCTTCTGACCACACAAATTCTTCATCTTTACGTCTGAACTTGGTCATGGCTGTTGTGATCTTGGAAAATCCCTCAATGAACTTTCTATAATATCTAGCTAGACCCAAGAAACTTAAAATGTCCTTCACTGACTTCGGTGTTGGCCATTCACTTACTGCTGATACCTTTACTGGATAAACAGAGTTTCCTTCGCCTGATACAATATGTCCGAGAAATTCGACTTGATCTAGCTAAATCTCACACTTGCTGTATTTGACATAGAGTTGATGCTGTCGCAAAGTCTCCAGGACAATTCTCAAGTGTTCGGCATGCTCTTTCCGACTTTTTGAATACACCAGAATGTCTTCGATGAAGATGACAACAAACCTATCTAGCTACTCTTAGAAAACTAAATTCATCAGGTTCATGAATATTGCCGGTACATTGGTCACTCCAAATGGCATCACGAGATATTCGTAATGTCCATAACGAGTTCTAAAGGTTGTTTTATGAATATCAGCTTTCTTGACCTTGACCTGATGATAACCTGAACGAAGATATAGCTTTAGATAAAACACAAAATTCACTTAGCTGATCGAATAAATCGTCGATGCGCGGTAGTGGATACTTGTTCTTTATCGTTATTTCATTCAAGGCTCTATAATCAATGCACATTCGGTATGAACCTTCCTTCTTCTTTACGAGCAAAACTGGAGATCCCCAACTTGAAGTACTCAGACGAATACATCCTTTCTTCAATAATTCATCCAACTGAGCTCGGATCTCCTTTAAACCTTCTGGACTTAGGCGATAAGGTGCTTTGATCACCGGTTGCGCTCCAGGTACTAAATCAATGCTGAATTCAAGAGCTCGACCGGGAGACAAACCTAATATGTCTTCAGGAAATACATCATTGAACTCTCGAACTACCTCTGGCTTGTCTTCTTCCGCCTGATGCGTAGAAATCACTGCCTTCTTCTGTTTCTCTTTGTAAGTGTCTGGCTCAAGGGTACAATCTCCACTTTTGAAATAAAAGACCGGATGGTCTGGAATATCGAATACTACCCTCCTTTGACGACAGTCGATGGTAGCGTAGAAAGTTCCTAGCCAATCCATTCTCAAAACCACATCGATGTTCGGTATGTCCAGCATCTTGAAGTCAGCATAGACTTCTCTGCTGCATACAACCATTGGACACAGGTTGTATCCCATTATTGCTTTTAGAACGTCATCCCCTGAACTGATATTCCAGCTGGATACAAGCGTTGTGACTGGAATCACATGAGTTCGGACGAACCGTTACGACATAAAGTAATGAGATGCTCCAGTATCGAATAGTGTGAGTGCAGGAAGTAAGGCTACTAAGATTGTACCTAAGCTATGTGGGATATGTTTTAGGTATAGAGAAAAGATATATGAATATGTATATAGACAAAGAGAGTTTGAAAAGGGAAGTGTTACCAGTAATGACTTGGCCAGTGGCTTCAGCTTCTTCTACAGTCATTGTGAAAGCCTGTCGCCTCGGCACGTTCCTCCTTGCTGGAGGAGCATTCCTATGTCCTTGAGGTGGGTTCCGTTGAGCTTGATGGAACTGATGAGGAGGAGGTACATTCGGTCCACGAAGAGGTGGAGCAGAAAGAGCGAGTCGTAGAGCAGATGCCTGAATGGCTAGCCACTGTGGGTAGGTGATTGCTAGCCTGGGTGCAGCATTTGGGTTATGTAGACGAGGACAAGATCTAATGTCATGAGTAGCTGAGCCGCAGACTAAGCAAAGGTGATTCGTATGCCGGCAGTCCTTTGCCAGATGTCCATCTCTTCTGCAGTATGTGCAAAAAGAAGGACTGGGTCGGTTGTTAGGTACTCCGGTCTCCTAAGCACAAACGGTGGCCTTAAAGAGGCTCCTCCTGCCATCTGGTTGGCAGGGTGCTTTACTCCAGCAGATTGAGGTCTGCCCCTCATCTTTACCACTGCCTCATATCGACGAGCAGCTTTCAAAGCCAATTCGTGGGTCGGGAAATCCCCTGTGGCTAACGCAGCTCCGGATCTAATCCTTGTTGAAATAGTCGGGCTCTTATCTCATCCGTCGGTATCAAGTGTGCCACGAATCTGTTAAGGTATTGTGTTGGTTGTGTAGTATGTGAAATTTGAAAATCGAAATATTGAGACATATATTACCGACTGAGCATGGTAAACTCAGCATCATACTCATCCACGGATTTGGTCCACATCGAACCCTGTTATAGGTGGATGAACTGTTGTTCCATGTAGAATCTGGCAGTCTCAGTGAAGTACTTCACTTCGAACATATCGCAAAAGGTCTTCCATTCGATCGGTTGGGAAAGACGGCTCTCTTCCGCCTTCCACCAGACTCAGGCATTGTCAATGAGCTGCAGATTCGTAACTCGTACCCAAGTGACCTCTGGCACTTGTACTGCTGCCAGATCATCATCAATGCTTTGAGCCAATTCTTCTGCTTCTAGAGGGCTCTCTTTCCCAGAAAATTGCTTGGGGTGTAAAGCTCGAAATTACATTACCCCGGGCGCTTCTGCTTTTGGACGGTTCATCAGAATAGTAGTCTGCTGCTGCTGTCCTTCTAGGAGCCTTCGGATTGCCTCAAGCAAGATCTTCTGCTTATTGATCGGAGCAGCTAAGGCGGGTGTAAGCGGTAGAGGTGGAGGTATGTTGTTGACATTGGTGCTGGAGTTGTTCGAGGAATCCATAAACTTGAATGAAAAAATAAGGTTAGGATAGATTCAACGAATATGAAATGGTAAGATTCAAGGAATATGAAATTGTAAAAAATATTTTCAATTGTTGTTTCTTGTGTTATATTGCTTAGGATGTCCATGCAGAACTAACCTGCATAAGCTACCAATAAAACCTGTCACGCTTCGCTTTCCAGTTTACGAACAAGGAGACATGGCGGGCCCGCTACCTATTTACTCAGAAGTAAACACGCTAAGCGTATCTAAGCAATATAAAGTAAAATGTACACAAGAAATGACAAAAGATATAATTAAACAACAACTTTTTATTGATTACACAATCTTATACAGGTACAACTGGAATGTAAATACAGAAATAGAAAGCAATGCCTAAACAATGGCATAGCTGAAATGAAAAGTAAGTACAAGTGTCTACAGCTCTGAGGCTTCTTCAAACTGCTCCAAGTCTTCGGTGTTGGGCTCGATTTCTAGTGGGTCCGATCCACCTGACAACATTCCAAAGAAAGAAGAAACGGAATATCGTCAGCGAACAATCGCTCTGTAAATCTCAAAGAAAGAAGGAAAAGAATAGACAGAAAAAGAGTACAATTATTTAATATTTTATTATATTGTTAACGCTGTTATTTGTAGCTTGGTACAAAAAATACCAGTGTATACGAAAGGAGTTCCACTATTCTGGAGACTAAGGTATACGGAGTAGAAGGAACCATTTAGCCACAGTACAACGGCAATGGATATTCAGGTTAAGTGTATTATGGTTACAGTCTCGTGCCACTTTTAACACCTTCCGTACCAATCTACCCCTTATAAACCCCGCAATATCTTTTGTATTGATTGAATTGTATTGTGTTGTCTTGTATTATAAATTGTATATGGATGACTTGCCGAAACCATGATATCAGTAAATAGAACAGATATAATGGATGAATATATAGATGGAAAATATCTATGGTTCGGTTCGGTCAATATAGATTGAATAGACAGATTCATATTGAATTGTAGATTTATACTTGAATCATATTCAAGTTAGATTAATTAGATTGAGACTCAGTCCGAGTCAGAGAAATTGAAAAGAAATTGAGGTCCTGAATTAGTTTTGATGCTATCGGTAACTGCTGCACATGAACGGTAGAATTTGTGTCTTTTTCAAAAACAATTACCGTATTGATAACAACATTATTCAGATTGTCTACCTTAGATAGGCAAGCACCCATATTCTCCGGCTCTCTGAGGCTCAAGAGAACTGGTCCTACTTAAACCTATATTTACTAGAGTTCTTATTGTAATTTATATAACTTGAGGGGGTTTTATGTAAAAATAGTTTTGGTATAATTTTAAAATACACCTCAAGTATTTAATTATCGTTTTTAGGATTTTCATAGATGTAAATTTTGAAAGTGAAGTATTTTCTAGTTGATATAAACCTAGTGTTATTTATCCATGGTATTTTACTGTAATATAGAAGTAGTTTCGAATTGTGATGGTAGTTTCATTCAATTAGTGATTCTTTTCTTTTGATTTTGGAAACATGGAATATTTTATATCTTAAAAATAGGTTTCTTGATAATTTTTTTCATATATAATTATTTATAAAAATATAATTTTATTATTTTGTAGAAATCTCGTTTTTCTTAAATTGTAATAATAATTCCATCAGAATTCGAATGCTCCTTGCAGAGCTCTGAATTACGCCCTACTAGATCCTATGATGTGTGATAATATACACCATCTCAATCGGATATCGCCAAAAATGGGTTGTAAGGACGAAAATTGTATGGAATTAGTTACTGCATTTTAAAGAAATACAGGTTTGTAGTAATTTAGGGTATTTTAATGTGACATGTAAATTTCCCACAAATATTGTCTAAGAGTAATATCGTGCTATGTCATGAATGCGTGTTATGAGGAGGTTGGTTATTAACTCGTGAGTTCTCTAAAAGTAATATGTTAAGAATGAATAAACAATGTCGAAAGTAATCATTAGGGTATTTTCATATAAATGTGAAATAGAAGTTGCTATGATTATTATTTTGAGATGAAACTTATCCTAATATGTTTATTTGTGTTTGTTAAACATTATGAGAGAATTTGGTATTTTATTATTTAAGAAAAAAATAAAGTTTTTTTAAGGAAAAACGGACCGGAAGTCAGAATAACTCCGCTTCCGATGAGTTTTGAAAAAGAAAAGTTTTAGAATAGGGATGGAGGAGGTAATGGGGACTTAATGGCTATTAAGAAAGAGGGATGATGGAGAAACCTCTCGGAACCGTCGGAGCGTCGGTTCGTCGCTGGAATCTCCCCGAAATGTCGTCAGAACTTCGCGTCTTGTTTACTCCATTTGTACAACTTTTTTGACTTAGAAAATTTTGAGAATTTTGATAATGGATTTCAGAATAGAGAAGGCTATGGTTTCGCGAGTGTGGCAAGACGGAAAAATGAAGGAACGAGAGAAAGAAGAAGAGAGTGGGGGTGTTTAAATAGTATTAGGAGTTGATTTTTATAATAATAATTAATATATATATATATATATATATATATATATATATATATAAAGAGGAAGAGAGAGTTGGGTGTGAGTTGTAAAGAAAAAATAAAGAGAAAAGAAAAAAGTGTGGGTTGTAAGGAGAGAGAGAACATGAGAGTTGTGTGTTGAAAGATTATTTTTAAACAAAAATTATATATATATATATATATATATATATATATATATATATATAGAGAGAGAGAGAGAGAGAGAGAGAGAGAGAATAATAGAGGAAAGAGGCCATAGGAGAGAATTTCCTCCTATGGTTTCGAAAAATTACATCCTCCCTCATTTTTTCCGATGATCGGCACCTACCATCTTCATTGTTATCATCTAAGATGTGGGTACACCAAATTTCATGTGATTCTACAGCCTTTTCACCGTTGATTTAGTGGGTTCAAAATTAACGGTTTACCGACAATAGAACTTTTTACATTGCTAAATCAATGGTGAAATGGTTGTAGAATAACATGAAATTTGGTGTACCCACATCTTTAGATGATAGCGATGAAGATGGTGGGTGCCGATCGTCGAAAAAAATGATGTATGGGGTATTTTCTCGACGCCATAGGAGGAAATTCCTTCCCATGGCATCTTTCCTCCATTATTCTCATATATATATGAGAATAATGGAGAAAAGAGGCCATAGGAGGGGATTTCCTCCTATGGCGTGGAAAAAATACAACCTCCGCCATTTTCTTCCGACGATCGGCTCCAATCATCTTCATCGTTATCATCTAAGATGTGGGTAAACCAAATTTTATGTGATTCTACAACTTTTTCACCGTTGATTTAGTAATGTAAAAAGTTCTATTGTCGGTATACCGTTGATTTTGAACCCGCTAAATCAACGGTGAAAAAGTTATGGAATCACATGAAATTTGGTGTACGCACAACTTAGATGATAACGATGATGATGATGGATGCCGATCGTCGGAAAAAATGGCGGAGGTTGTATTTTTTCCGCGCCATAGGAGGAAATCCCTTTCTATGGCCTCTTTCCTCTCTCTCTCTCTCTCTCTCTCTCTCTCTCTATATATATATATATATATATATATATATATATATATATATAAAGGAGGGAGAGTGAAGAGAGGAGAGGAGGGAGTGAGAATAAGGAATGTGGGAGGTGTTGGGATTTGTAGAATTGATTTGAAAATATAATAATATATAAATTTGGGTTTTTAGAATAATACAAAAATACTCCGAAAAATATCCGGATTGTATTTAAAAATCTAGTTTTAAAATATGAAGACTATACGTATAAATTAAAACCATAATGCGATATCTTGTTAATAAAAATGCATGCCTCCAAGAATGGAAGCACGTAAAATACACGTAGCAATCCAAACAAGTCCGTTTCAGTAAACAGGAAGTAAACATGATATACGGATGCAACCATAGGGTCTGGGGTATGATGTAGGTCATGTGTTGGTGTCGTTCCATATATCTCAGTGCACATATTTGATTAATCTGACTTTTCATTTTACGTGCAGTGCACGTGCAAACTTTTGGGTTTCTAAATGTTTTAAAAAAATCAACAAAAATAGTATGTGGATGGGGGATTTGAACACAGGTATTATGTCTCACCAGTGCAAGACTTTACTAGTGAGCTACAAGCTCTTTCTTGCTGTTCAAAAGCAAATTTAATTTATAACTTGTGCTCAGACTTACGTATTCCTTTATGTATTTTTTGAAAAAAAATTGTACAGAAAGGTTAGGCTTGTTACATTATGCTTGAGCCCGGCTCGGGCATGGGCCCATTTGACCCCGGTTCAGGCCTGCTTGTTTGGACTTAGGTTCGGGTTTGGACCCACTTGACTTGGATTCGGGTTTGGGCCTGGGCCTACTTTTCGGGCCTTAATTTTGACTTGTTGATTTTGACTGTGAGTTGTAATTTTTGACCTAAAAAGTATTTAAGCAAGACTGGAACTCACGTGTGCATAACACTTAAGACCATGTTTTCCGTTTATATTCTGATTTCAATTGCCTTGATTAATTAGTCGCACAAATTACTTCTTTACAGCATTATTTCAAGACGTTACTTAAAAATATAATTATTTCATATCATGCTCTGTGACTGCTTATTTATTATAACCACATGATTTTTGTGATAAAACTCATTACATCCTAGATTTGACTTGACCCGAACTAGGAATACAAAATGATATGGATACATGAACTTGACATGAATACTTGAACTTGATATGAATACTTGAAGACTTAACATGAATACTTGATATGAATACTTGATCTTGATATGAACTTAATCTTGAAAACTTGATTAATTCATGGATTCGGGTAAGAGTTGTAACTTTAATCTGTTCCTCTTGCAAGTGCAGGAGCGGTGTCGGCCCAAGTTATAATCCATTATACACGGGGTGTTGAGGTGGTTTAAGTATGAATCTGACGGAATCTCATGAGTCTTATTATTACAAATAGCGTTACTGTGGTACCATGCTGAAACGATACATCACGAATTCATGAATGAGGACCCGTATTTCCAAGCCCCTGGATGATAACTTGTTGACTTTGAACTATTTCAATAACAATTGAAATTCCGCTATTTTGGGCTCGTGATTCGTTAACCCTGGACGATAGCCTTAGGTTCAAGAATAATCTTGAGATCAGTTGATATTCACACTTAAACTGACACTAGAATAGATTACCTTGGAGAGATCTCTTAGAACACTAACATTCACGTCATGTTCACCATGCTTTCCTTATCAAAATACAAGCAACCACGTTAGAATGGAATAATCATATTCATAGAATTTCTATTCTTAAATACCTTATCATGCTTATATATTTGTATAATTATTAGTGTCATTCTTAAATACCTTGTCATTCTTAAATACCTTGTCATGTTATATAGAATTGACATGTTGCATAGAATTTCCATGCTTAATTATTAGCGTTACTCATTCACAGCTTAATGATAGCAGTTGTCAATTTATACACTTATCATTATCATTTCTACACTTATACTTTTTTGAAACTTACTGAACGCTAGTTTGCTGATGGGCATTCCACCCACCATTTTCTATTTTTGGAATGTTCGTCAGACGGCATTGAGATGGAGGAGATAGAAACAGTCAAACAGGAGTACAATCAGTTCGCATCACTACTGGGCGTCTTGGTCTATTCAGATTTTCATTTTATTTCAGTTTATTTATGTATGCCTTCTTATTAAAACTTATCATATTATTATTCAGATATTTTGTCAACTATGAATTTTAAATGTAATAAATCAAAATTGGATTTCATTTTTCTGTATATTCTTATTATTTTATGTTATTTATAAGCGCTTAGCGTATTTATTGCAGGAAATGAGTTTCTCGGAATAAACACGTGGCAAGTCTCGTTGCGTTTTCTGCTCCTGTCTTTTGGAAAGCGGAGCATGACAGTTAATCTCGATCTGATACCGGTTGTTGGGGATCGACAGGAAGAGAAATAAATCGGAACTATACCTGCGAAAACACCCAAATCATCCAAACATAATTACACAATTAAACAACGAAAGAACAATATAAATATGCGAGAATAAAAATAAAAAATCAAATACAGCGAGATATGAGAATTTGTTAACGGGGTTTATCTACCGTATCGTTTGTTTCCGACGGAGTGGAACCTGCAAAAGTCTACTAATTCTTAAATCAAAGTTTACTAGCAATTGTAAAAGATTTCTTTCAAATCTTTCTATTAGCCGTGATCTCTCAACTAGCCAATCAATTAGCCGCAGCCAACTCTAATAAACCCCTCTGGAATTCTATTGTGCCGCGGCCTTCCAATCAATGCCTTCTCTCTGGCCTGATGGATTTTCCACTTGATTAATCAAATTTAATCAATTATTTTGGCTATTGTTAACAGGCGCAGAAAGCCCGGGCTTTTATAAGGGCTCTATTCATTGCCTTTAATCTCTTGTATATGGAGGAAAGAGGGCATAGGAGGGAATTTCCTCCTATAGAGTCAAAAAAACATCACCTTCTTCATTTTTTCGGCGATCGGTACCCATCATTTTCATCGTTATTATCTAAGATATGGGTACAACAAATTTCATGTGATTCTACAACTTTTCACCGTTGATTTAGCAATGTAAAAAACTCTATTGTCGGTAAACCGTTAATTTTGAACCCATTAAATCAACGGTGAAAAAGTTATAGAATCACATGAAATTTGTTGTACCCACATCTTAGAGGATAACGATGAAGATGGTGGGTGCCGATCGTCGAAATGGAACCAATACTACTAAATTTGTATGTTTTTAAAATGGGTACTAATTTCTTTTTAATAAAATAAAAGCATATTGATTTTCTATATATTTTCTCAATTTTTTCCTGAAATATCTTGAATTATTTTAATCCCACATGTTACACGTGGGGTCAAAGTTAAGTTTACAGCAAATGCAAATGGATGGGGATCATGCGAATGGATAAATTATTAAGACATAAAGTCAATACTCATTCTCGACATCTTTTTTTTTATATATTTATTATGTGCAAGACACCGATCTGTATCTACTAAGCAAATGAAATTTTCGCTCATTTCATAATTGGGCTAAAAGATAGGGAACCCTATCCTAAATGCGGAATGTATTCAAAGTTATTTAAGCCCATTTAATTATCATACCGGTATCGATGATGAAACCTAAAGTTTAATTAGTTAACTATAGAGTCTATTGTCTAATAAGCTAGTAATTCAAATCACCAAGTATAACAATTATATATATGAAGCATGCATATCAATTATTTCAAACATACACGACAGAGCTAGCGCTCTTATTCTAGTTCATAACTTGCCTCGGGCATTACACTCTGATTTTTTTTTTAAATCCTCAACACAAAGCATATATAGATGTGGCGGATATAGATCCAGGATAGATCAATGGTAGAGCTCGATGATGCAGCGGGAACCAAGAGCTGGGATTATATTGTAAGCTTTGAAGCCAGCTTCGAGAAAGATCTTCTTCCATTCATTCTCTGTTCTCTGTCTTCCAGTCACGTGGATCATCATCTCAAGATCGGAGTAGATCTGGGCTTCGGTGTGTTTTGGATGCACATCGTCGGGGCTGACATCGAGAACTTTCTCCATTATTATCACTTTCCCTCCGTTTTCTTTAGTTGGAATGGCCGCTTTGCAATTTTTCAGTATCTTCACGCATTCTTCATCGTTCCATGTCATCAGTACCCACTGCAAAACAAATATTCAATCATTAAAAAGATTGTCGAGAGATAATCATTCATTTGGGAGTAGAGCATACGTTGGCCATGTTTGGATATGGAGTTAGGATACCTGTATTTTACTTTTAAGCGGAGGCAAGAGGTACGCAAACTCCCAACATAGAATTTCGATAACTTAGATCACATAGAAATTGAGATAACTGCAGTTATCACAACTCCAAAACGATCGTTAAGCAGGGTAAAGTTATGATTTTGGAGCAAAGTTTTTCTGACCCCTATGAAACACCAGTTTAGAAAGCTTAACTCCATTTCCAAACAGGGGCCTTGGTCCTTAACCCTCAACATTTTTTTGAAATTCAAACAATCGGCTAAGCACTTTAGGCTGGATAAGAATTTTGGTGGCCATGATGCTCATTTAGAGCACTTTATACCACCCCTCCACAAAACCTTGAATTTTAAGATGTTAAGGAAATATTTTTGTATTTTGAGCAACGTAATTCTGAAGTTTTGGTAATTAATTTTGAAGTTGCTAAGCAAGCAGGTTAGCATCAATATTAATGGTAACTGATAGCAACCCTTGCATGCAAACTATACCTTAAGAATCAGCGCATCGGCGCTCGGGATGCTCTCAAACATATCCCCGGCAACATACTCAACATCACCGCTCTTTTCCACCTTCTGCACCACATGTGGCAGATCGAGCACTTTACACTGGATCCCCGGAAACGCCTCCTTTATGGCCTTGGCAATCTTCCCTTTCCCTCCCGCAACTTCCACGAGAGTCTTCACCCCTTCAAACTGATCCCTACAGTCTTCGATAACCACCTTTGCCACGATCCCCGAATCGCTCTCCAACCCCTCCAGCATGGCCTTCCCCAGGTCCAGCATCCTCCCCGTCGCCTCCCAGATGTAAACCCCATGAAACATCTCGAACGGCGTCGACGGCGCATTCTCGTTCTTCAACCACTCGCTCACGGACGTCCATGGGACGATCATGGAGTTGTGCATGATTAACTCGATGAAGGGCGCGATGGACGCGCCCTTTTCGGCGACTAGGACGGTGGAGTTCGGTGTGAGGGCGTAAACGTAGGGCTCAGGCTCGGCGAAGAAGTTGTTGTGGACCAAGAGGCGCATGAGGCGATGGAGGTAGGGGGTTCGGGAGGCGGGGATGGAGAGCGCGGAGGCGAGCTCGGAAAGAGCGATGGGCTTGCCGTGGTTGTGAATGGCGTCAGCAATGCCGAGCTCGACGGCAACTTTGAGGGAGAAGGAGTTCATGAACCCGAAGAGCTGGCTCCATAGGTGAGTTTGGGCATCTAGGATCTCTTTTGATGTTACTGCACTGCCACCAGCCATTGTTTACTGACGAGTCTGTTTATATGGTGCAATGCTTTGTGACTTCTCAGAGACGCAAATTTATAGGAGGGATATTTTGATGAATGGATAGGGGTACTGTGAGTCTCAGCCCACTATGATCATATTCCAAAATAGTACGCTCGATTATTTGTTTATATGGTGCAATGCTTATTTAAAAATAGTACGCTCGATTATTTGATTTGATTTGATTGGATTGGATTGTACGAAGAGAAAATGACTAAATTATGTATGGTTATTCTCAGCCCACTATGGTCATATTCCAAAATTATATAAAAAAAATGGCAATGCCGGAAACCTCACTCATTTTTGTCCAGAAAGCAGAAAAACCTAACGGTGTTAGTTTTTCTATGCCAAATAGGTACATCTATTATGGTTCACGTATATTTAAATTGATCCAAAGGCTGTTAGCCAACCGCCAGCGCATTTTTGTATCAGATGAGATGAGATGAGATGAGATAAGATGCAGATATCAATATTGTATTTTTTTACGTGAGTTTTTTTGAATCTCATGACTCTCACTCTCATCCTATACTAGTTACCTCAAAACCTGTATATAGTAAAGTATATATATCCGTCTGCTATCCAAAAGATAGACAAAATGTAGATCCTTCATGTTCAGCATTTATACTAATATATGTATAGCATGAACCCTTTCCATTTATTTTTGGATAGGCATAGGAATAAGAATATGATTGAAATAAATAAAAGAAGTACAAATCTTTCTTTGTATTTCACAGTTGTAGATAGATTAAAAATGAATATGATAAGCATACTTATGTGAACAAATTTGCTGAAAGGCCCTGCTCTAAAATTACATGTCTAGCCCATTCCTTGATGTAAGCACTACTGCAATAAGGGGTTGCCCCTACGGATATATCCATAGGAGCAAACCACTGCTCCTACGGATATAGTCGTGGGGACAAAAAAAATACCCCATAGGTGCCATGGGTGCAAATCTGGGCCCTGAACATGTCTCTATGGAGTAATAATTGCCTCTACGTCTTAATCCGTAGGATTTTACATATATCTTTCGGCTACTTTATAAGCTTATATATATATATATATATATATATATATATATATGATTGATATTGATATGCTTATAGTACTTATGCATGATATATATTTTAGCTTAGGATATGATAGTACTATACGTTATAACCTTGGTAGATCGTTATGCATTTCGATTTCTACCATACGATATATTTTTATTCGCTGAGTTGGTAACTCATCCCCGTTGTGCCTCAATTTCTTGCAGGATTGACCGCTCGAATCCGTAGCGGATTGCTGGCACATTTCTTCTTGGGTGATTGTTTTGGTAGGTGAGTTACATATTGAATCGTAACCACCCGCTGTATATGTATATTCTTTTGAATCTTGTTAAAAACTCTATCGACATAAACTTGTATATTTGTAGGCATAGAAGTGCGACTTAAATATTGTGTTTGGGCGTTATACTCGTTTGGAGTCTGTTGTTGGTTATATTTCGCTTTCTATTTCTTTGTCTTGCGCGTCGAATATTATCTGCATGGTAGCTCTGTTATTTGGGCAAGGAAGCTAGCTCTCGTTGGAGATGCTTTATATATATTATGCCTTATATGTGGTTTTATTCAAAATTTACAAAGGAGGTAGAGCCTGATTTTCATACGATATAGGCGTTTTCAAACAAATTTACTTATACTTTAAAAATAAACATGATTCTATTTAATAGCTCTTTTTTAAAACTTCACCTCCACTATTTTCTTAAAAATTTTTAGATTCCGGGGTTTTGGTTTACTTGGATCACATTGACATCTTTAGACATTACGTGATCTAAGTGCCAGTCACGTGTCGCTTTAAGGTCGTGACAAAATTAGTATCAGAGCGTTAGATTTAACCTTTGTTCGAGTCTACGTTTGACTATGTGGAGTCTAGGACGTATATTTTCGTTACCTAGGCTTAACCTTTCGAAATATAGACTTGATTTTGGTGGTTTTATACCCGAACTTCATAGGTTAACCTTGGTATGATAGAGTTGGTACAAAGTAGATTGACGTACCGTACGTATGCCCCGCGTCATATTTGTTGGGTTTCGATGTCCGCGCCGCGAAAGACATTGCCGATGCGGAACCGAAAAAAAATATTAGTGAGCACCGAACGTCCGTAAAAACCAGGATACGGTCCAATAATCTAAACTAGCTAACTAAGAGTGCAAGGGTTGAGAATTTATAACTTTTTTCGCGTGTCCACCCAATTGTTGAAGACCCCTCTAAGCTCATAGCTGCCGGGATCGCGCTTGAAAGTCGACCACCCCTCGTAGAAAACGATCCACTCAAAGGAAACTGGAGGAGGTTCTAACCGATGATCCAGACTTGCTAGATGAGGATGGTCGGTGATGTAGGAATATTTCGCTAAATATTTCTATCTAGAATCCATGCTCAAATGAGAGCAAGTAGAAGAAAGAGAAGAGGAGAAAGGAAGCAACCATGAAGAATGAAGCTCATCATATGAAGCAAAAAGAAAATGAAGTATCAAGTGTAAAAAAAAAATAATGGCTTTGCTTTTAACAACCATGCTTCAATAGCGCATCAAAATGATTTTATCATTTTTAAAGATAAAGCTTTACCTCTCTACATGTTTGACACCATACTTCATGCCACGTCCTTTCCATTTAATTTTCTAAAAGAAAATCAAATATGATGTGCCCTTCTTCTAGAAGTATTCCCGTATAAATACGGAATATTTCATCTGGTATATATATCGCTACATATACGTGTATCCGCATAAAAATACGGATAGCACCAAAGAGAGAAAATGAATAGTGAACAATAATACTAAAATATATGTATCAAATACATATATAAATTATTAAATCAAAACCTGATTTAATAATCCAGCTTAATCTTAAGCCGGCTAGTATTATCAACAGCTCGATTAATTTCCGTGTATCCCATACACGTATTTAATTGGACCAATGCACCTATCAACGTCCGGCTCCTACATTTATCGTCTGAACGGGAAAAACTCTCTGTGTGAGACTCTAAAAACTCGACAATACGCTGGCAGTGGTTTTAACCACAAGCACGTCAGCGGCACTAGCTATACGTAACGGCTACCCAGGTACTTGTCGAAAGGGGGTCGACAATCAGGTACGTTCTTACTCTACTGAGTCTGAATGTGACAATCTCCGTACAATCCGGTCTCTCCGTCAAAAAGTATCACATATCTAGTCTAGGGGGTGGATAACGTCAGACCCCTGCTAACTCGATAAGTCATGTCTGAGTTAAGCACATCACCAACAAAGATACTACCGATCAACTATCAGTAAATCTCATCCACAGTGGCCATGGATTTCTGGTGACAGCCAACTGAACACGACGCGATATCGACTCCTGATATCAAAAGAGACGAATCCTTGACAATCGACCACTGCCTCCATATGGCTCGGAACCATACCTAACTAAAATTTGTTTGCACGAATCCTTTGAGTCGTGGTAGGGTAGTATCAAAGTATAGAGGAAATTCATACGAGAGAAATGACGACTTTAGATCAAAGGACTAAGTTGTACTCATGCTACCTGAGTATTTCCATCTGACGATAGATATAATACCATCTAGAAGTTCTCGGCGAGTCTATTCAGTATACTCACCTCCTGTGAGCACCTATGTACTATCTTAGGTGACACAACACCAATGGATTATGAGACCGGCCACCGCCCCTCGTCGGGGCGTAGAAGCGTATATACTAGTCTACTCCGGAATATCGATATTCAGTCTCGATACTACTATGACTAGAGACATTTAAGGATATGTTTATAGACAACCCAGCTCCCATATATATGATCGCCACCATAATACTGGTTGTCAAACAACAATCTTACGAGCTTCATCAACAATGAAGATAAACCGGATAGCATACTATCATCTCGAGTAAAACTATTACACATGTATAGGTCTTTCCCCAATTATCATAATCTCCTACTTGCAAGTAGTGAGAGAATCTTTTCCCAAAACACTATTTTTTCTCTTTCCGTTTTTGTCCTTACCTTTTCATTTTATTATTTTTCCTACCCATTTCCAAATGGTCCATATGAGCCAAAAATAAATGTAAGGCCCAAAATAAAAAAAAATCTATGGGGACTTTTCTCTAAGTATTTGGTTCTAAATTTTATTGCTTTTTTTTATTTCCTTAATTTAACCTTTTTATTTCCTTAATTTAACCTTAAATTCTATGGCAAGTATTGATATGGTGTTGATTTAGAAATAAATTCTGGTGTTTTTAATTTTTTTTCTCAAGAAAAACAATAGTGATTTTTTTTATCATGATACATTTTTTTAAAAAAAATAAAACATAATAGAATAAAATATGTTTACTAGATAATCCATTCTTTACATTTGATTATAAAAATTATAGTTGCTTTAAAGTTTGTGGTCAGATTTCATTATTTAAATAATTATCCATGTTCCGTCAAATAGGAAAAATTTATCAATGTTTGTAATTGCATACTTTCAAAAAAAATTAATCATAATATAAATTTCTTAAAATGGAACCGATACAAATTTTGTATGTTTTTAAAATGGATACTAACTTCTTAACAAAATAAAAGCATATTGATTTTCTATTTATTTTTTCAATTTTGTCCCGAAATATCTTGAATTATTTTGATCCCACACGTTACACGTGGGGTCAAAGTCAAGTTTACTGCAAATGGATGGATGAGGATCATGCGTATGGATAAATTATTAAGATATAAAGTCAATACTCATTCTAGACATCTTTTTTTTATTTATTATTTATTATGTTCATGACACCGATCTGTATCTACTAAGCAAATGAAATTTCCGCTCATTTCATAATTGGGCTAAAAGATAGAGGGAACCCTATCCTGAATGTGGAATGTATTCAAAGTTATTTAAGCCCATTTAATTATCATATCGGTATCAATGAAACCTAAAGTTTAACTAGTTAACTATAGAGTCTATTGTCTAATAAGCTAGTAATTCAAATCACCAAGTATAACAATTATGTGAAGAATATCAATTATTTCAGCTGCCTTCAAACATACACGACGGAGCTAGCGCTCTTATTCTAGGTCATAACTTGCCTCGGCCATTACAGGCTCATTTTTTTTTATTTTACAATTCTTAACACAAAGCATATATAGATGCGGCAGATATAGATCCAGGATAGATCAATGGTAGAGCTCGATGATGCAGCGAGAACCAAGGGCTGGGATTATATTGTAATCTTTGAAGCCAGCTTCAGCGAAGATCTTCTTCCATTCCTTCTCTGTTCTCTGTCTTCCCGTCACGTGGACCATCATCTGAAGATCGAAGTAGATCTGGAATTCGGTGTGTTTTGGATGCACACTGTCGGGGCTGACATCGAGAACTTTCTCCATTATTATGACTTTCTCTCCGTTTTCTTTAGTTGGAATGGCCGCTTTGCAATTTTTCAGTATCTTCACGCTTTCTTCAAATTATGAAAGTTTTGACAAATTAAAGGATTTGGGGGTTTTATTTAGAAATATGAAAGTTTTGGCATTGAATATAGAAAAAAAAATACCCTCAAATTAAAGCAATAACAGACTTTGTTGATGGAACGGTCAAATTAAAGCAATTAGAGTCGGCTTTATATTGTTGTTGGTTACATTTTGCTTTCTATTTCTTCGTCTTGCACGTCGAATATTATCTGCTTGGTTGCTCTGCTGTTTGGGCATGAAACCTAGCTCCCGTTGGGGATGCTTTATATATATTATGCCTTATATGTGGTTTTATTCAAAATTTACAAGGGAGGTAGAGCCTGATTTTCAAACGATATAGGCGTTTTCAAACAAATTTACTTATACTTTAAAAAGAAACTTGATTCCATTTAATGGCTCTTTTTAAAACTTCACCTCCTCTATTTTATTAAACAAGTTTAGATTCAGGATTTTCAGCTTACTTGGATCACGTCGACATCTTTAGACATCACGTGATCTAAGTGCCGGTCATGTGTCGCTTTCGGGTCGTGACAAAGTTAGTATCAGAGCATTAAATTTAATCTTTATTTGAGTCTACGTTTGACTATGTGGAGTCTTAGGCGTATATTTTCGTTACCTAGGCTTAACCTTTTAGAATTTAGACTTGACTTTGGTGGTTTTATACCCAAACTTCATAGGTTGACCTTGGTATGATGGAGTTGGTACTAAGTAGAGTGAAGTACCGTACGTATACTCCGCGCCATATTTATTGGGTTTCGGTGTCCGCGCCGCGAAAGCCGTGGCCGATGCGGAAGCGAAAACAAAAACCAGGATACGGTCTAATAACTTAAACTAGCTAACTATGAGTGCAAGGGTAGAGAAATTACAACTTTTGTCGCGTGTCCACCAAATTGTGGAAGACCCCTCCAAGCTCGTAGCCGCCGGGATCGCGCTTGAAAGTTGACCACCCTCGCAGAAACGATCCACTCAAGGGAAACCGGAGGAGGCTCTAATCGATGATCCAGATTTGCCAGATATGGATGGTCGGCGATATAGGAATATTTCACTAAATATTTCTCTCTAGAATCCATGCTCAAATGAGAGAAAGAAGAAGAAGGAGAAGAGAAGAAAGGAATCAACCATGAAGCATGAAGCTCATCATGTGAAGCAAAAAGAAAATGAAGTATCAAGTGTAATGAAAAAGAGTGGCTTTGCTTTTAACAACTATACATCAATAGTGGATCAAAATGATTTTATCATTTTTAAAAGCAAAGCCTTACCTCTTTACATGTTTAACACCATACATCATCTCGCGTCCTTTCCACCTCATTTCCATTTAATTTTCTAAAGGAAAATCAAATATGAGGCGCCCTTCTTCAAAAAGCATTCCCGTATAAATACGGAATACTTCACCTGGTATATATATTGCTATATATACGTGTATCCGCATAAAAATACGAATAACACCAAAGAGAGAAAATGAACAGTGAACAATTATACTAAAATATATGTATCAAAATACATATATAAATTATTAAATCAAAACCTGATTTAATAATCCGGCTTAATCCTAAGCCGGCTAGTATTATCAACCGTTCGATTAATTTTCGTGTATCCTATACACGTATTTAATTGGACCCATGCACGTACCAATGTACGGCTCCTACATCTGTCGCCTGAATTGGGAAAACTCTCTATGTGGAACTCCAAAGACTCGACAATATGCTGGCAGTAAGTTTAACCACAACCACGTCAGCGACACTAGCTGTACGTAACAGCTACCCAGGTACTTGTCGAAAGGGGGGTCGACAATCAAATACGTCCTCACCCTACTGAACCTAAATGTGACAATCTCCGTACAGTCAGATCTCTTCATCAAAGAGCATCACATATCGGGTGTAGGGGTGGATAACGTCAAACCCCTGCTAACCCGATAAGTCGTATCTGAGTCAAGCTCATCACCAACAGAGATACTACTGATCGACTATCAGTAAATCTCATCCACCGTGGCCATGGATTTCTAAGTGATAGCCAACTAAACACGACACGATATCGACTCCTAATACTAGGAGAGACGAATCCCTGACAATCGACCACTGCCTCCATGTGGCTCGGGACCGTACCTAACTAAAACCTGTTTGCACGACTCTTTTGAGTCATGGTAGGGTAGTTATCAAAGTATAGTAGGAACTCACACGAAACAAATGACGATTTCAGGTCAAAGTACTAAGTTGTACTCATGCTACCTGAGAACATCCATCTGACGATAGATATAATACCATCTAGAAGTTCTCGGCGAGTCCGTCCAGTGTACTCACCTCCAGTGAGCACCTGTATACTATCTTAGGTGACACAACACCAATGGCTTGTAAGACTGGCCACCGCTCCTCGTCGGGGTGTAGAAGCGTATACACTAGTCTACACCGGAATATCGATGCCCAGTCTCGATACTCCCATAACTAGAGACATTTAAGGATGTGCTTATAGACAACCCAGCTCCCACATATATGATCGCCACCATAATTCTGGTTATCAAGCAACAATCTTACGAGCTTTCATCAATAATGAAGATAAACCGGATAGCATACCATCATCTCGAGTAAGACTGTTATACCTGTATATGTCCTTCCTCAATTATCATAATCGCCTACTTGCAATCATAATAATTGCCTTGAGGGGCACTATATCCAACAATCTCCCACTTGCACATAAGGCCAATTACTGCTGTATCGTGTACCCACAACTCGTGTGCTACCAAATACCCAACTTCTTTACTAATCAGTTTCGTAAACTATGTTTGTGAAACTTAATTTGTTCGAGAAATAGCCTCAGTGGGTAGATCCACTATAATGTTCCAACTTGATTTCTCTATATCTCAACTTTGTGGAGATTAATAATCTTCCAATCTGAGCGATACCATGCCACAAGAATTTGCCTGGATACTTGATGAGACCAAGTTCATAAATGAACAACTCTATCTAACAAACTTCTTAGGTTGTATTCTCTGTTGAGTTATAACCAGCATCCTGCACCATGATTACCTCAGTATCCCTATTGGAACACTATCCAATATACCGATCCTCAGAAGAGGCTAAACTCAAAACTTTGACAGCATCTCTGTCATCCAGGTCACCTTGGAATCATGAACGGATAACCGCCTCCCAAAGGAGGCTGCTATTATCTTATACCAAGAACATACTCTTATGTTCTTTATAGCTTCCCTTTGTTTCTCCAGGATTGGATTAATATATACTTATTGAAGCAATATCTTGTGTTGCATAAGACATTGCATGATTGACTCAACTGCCTAAGCAAATGACATGTCATTCATGCCAGTTCTTCTCTTCATCGGTCTAAAAGACATCTTTTTTAGAGATAGTGACTCCATCACCTGTAGATACACCACCACATCAGAAGTCATCCAATCTAAAAATACTGTTAGAATGTTTTCCAACTACCTGATTGGGAAACTTCCCAAATCTAGATCTAAAACCAAAATCCCTGATACATTATCCATATGGTTTTATACAAGATATTGCATTATTGATTCAATTGCCTAAGCAAATGATATGTCATTCATGCCAGTCCCTCTCTTCATCAGTTGAGAAGACTTCCCCTTAGAGAGGGTGACTCCATCACCCACGGATACACTACCACACCAGGAGTCGTCCATTCAAAAATACTTTTAGAATGATGTCTAAGTACTCGATTTGGGAAACTTCCCAGATCTAGATCTAATCACAAGAATTCCTGATATACTATCCGCATCTAACATGGAGAAAACACTATGTGACAACCACTACTACAAATAAGGGTTGCCCCTACGGGTATATGCGTAGGGGCTAAAAAATGCCCCGTAGGTGCAAAGGCCGCAGGTGCAAGTTGAAGCCCTGAACTTGCCCCTACGGGCAAATTCTTACCCCTACGGATATCTGTGTAGGTCCTGTTGCCCCTACGGAGTAATGCGTAGGGTAAAAAAAAGTTATATTATTTACGGTTTTTTTAATATATTGAATGTACCTACGGAGATAACTGTAGGGGCATTCCCTAACCCCTACGGATATACGCGTAGGTACCTATCCGTAGGGGCCATATATCAGGATTCCTGATATTTGGCCCCTACGGATAACACTGTAGGGGCTAGGCTGTTGGCCCTACGGTTGTCTCCGTAGGGGCACTCCCAACCCCTGGCACTGCGATCAGGGGGAAAATATCAGTTACTGCTGTTATTGTGCCCCTACGGGTTTAGCCGTAGGGGCAACATGTGTACCTATGGATTAATCCGTAGGTACACAATATCTGTATTTTTAAAAAAAAATTGGGCTGCTAGATTTTTTCCCGCCCTGTGCACAATAATATATACATTAATCAAATATAAAATTAATCATCACACAACATATATCGCAGTATTCATATTCACATCTCACGCATATAATATACAAAAGAAACCAAAAAACTGAATATCATATAAATATAAACCAAAATCAATATCGCCCAAAATGTTTCAAAATGTAGTACAATATGTATCATATAAATAAATACATGTTTCAAAAAATAAGAATCAAAATGCTAGCCTAGCTCGGTCTAGCTCCACCTCTGATAAACGCTAGAATCTTGCGCTTACCCCGTCGCGTCTGGATCTAACGTGTGCAATAAGCGTGTAAGAACTCTGTTTTATTCGAATTCTTATCATTATCGAGTTATTTCGAAACCCCATTTGGATATCTAGTTTGGAAAACTGTAGTTTATTTTAATTAGATATGTACATGTATGATTAATAAAACATAAGTCTACAACCAAATAAGCTCAGGCTACGTACTGATATTGGATATGTTGATATCTATAATATGACATGATATTTTACTATTAAGTAGTATACATACCAGCATCTCCTTCAACTTCTGAACGGTGGCCTTCAAGCTCTCCAGTTCCTGCTGGATACGTCGCTCACTGGAGACGGAGGAAGTAACCACCGGGGTGGAGTCCAACCTCATATGGGCCCTGCTAGAGCCCAGTCCTCGGCCTCTCTCCCAACCTCCGTGGTGCCGTCCGTGTGCGGCGTCCAGGACTGGGGTCAGCAGCCTCGAATGCTGCCTTCCCCCTAGCAACTGTCAGAACATTATATTTAGCACATACTAGTCTATAAAATTGACAAGAAATACCAAAATCAACAAATTCAAAGCCTTACCTACAGAGATAGAAGATGTGCTCCTCTGGTATCTGCATGTATCAAAATTTGAATAATATTAATTAATTTCAGTACATACATATTAACAAAGTAAACTCGCATATAGCGCTGCTTACACATATGACAGGGAGTGAACAAGCTCTTGTAGATCATCAGGCGCAAATCTAATCTCATCAAGCAGCCCATGATAATGAGTTGGACGACTAAGAGCAAAAGGAATGTGTGTATATTTATGATATAGCATTCTAAATCAATATACATGCCCTATATAATATATAAACATACCTGGAGGAACGGGAGTGGCCTCTGTTCCTGATATGGACGCATCACCAACAACTAGACAATCAAACATTGACAATATAAGTAATTTTGACATAAACAAGCATGGATATCTATAATATTACATTCAAAATGAATATTAGAGAGCACACCTGCAGTGAGAAGTGATAAAAGTATCACCCAACAAGGGTGTAATTTACATAATCAGTTGAGACTCTTGAAAGTCATAGAAGAACCTGACCTGCACAAATCTGATGTATGCTTTCCATTGGACACTAAGAAGTCTCTAAAGGGAAAAGCCTATGTGAAAGCCATCATTAGTTCATATCAGAAGATTGATACTGAAATAGAGAACAATGAATGCCATTTTCTTCTTCTTCTGCCACATTTACTGTCTTCTCCTTCTTTTTCTGCCACATTACTGTCTTCTCCTTCTTATTATGTGAGCGTGCAAATTCAATGACTATATTGAGAATATGGATTAATAGTGGGTAGGAAAAGTATTTCTCAAATGGCTTTTGCGTCTAAAAACCATAAACTACTAAGTAATAGCATACATAATTTTTTTAGTATAAAGGTTGTTATTTTAAGTTTTCCCTTATAGAGATATGATCTAACTGCCTTTATAAACTATAAGTGTGCAGAAAATTATGATAAGAAACCATAAGAAAGGGTCGTAGCCATGCATAACCTTGAATCTACATATCAAATCATACACAAGCATGCAATTATTGTCACCTTGCTTTAGAATATAAAATATCTTGGAAGACTATAAGCGAGGATTTAAATCTTGATAGCTTTTGACTTCAACATATATTTTTCTCAAGTACCATGAAATATACTTCCTCCGTATAAACCGTTTTCAGGAAGATGGATTAATAATGACAAATTATCCATTGTGGCTCACTAGGTTAGCATTTTCTCTTCTATTGACCATCTTACTAATCTGCTTGGTAAATTTATTCGGAACCGGCTGCGAATCATTAAAAGATATGCATAAGAAAGAAAGCTAAAATACAAATATATAGCATACCGATATATCGAAACTTCAAAGTTGCGATGACAATCCAGAGATATTTATTTCTACACATGTGGTGCGCGTGCGATTGCGTCAGGCATCATGGACAAATATTTCAGAACATGGAAAGTATTATTAGTATAAAGTAATTAAAACTTTTAAACACCTTGGGTAGATATTTTCTTAGTTGATGCAATCATATCATGAGGACTAAATTTAAGCTATTATACATATGCATATGTATTTTTCTAACCTAATATATCATACACACACACACTCAGAGAGGGAGAGAAAACACCAGTTTGGTAGAGAAATCAGGTAGCAGGATCCTGAAGAAATGGAGTCCATAGCATTGCTCATCATCATCATCCATGATCCCTTTGATAATATTTTTTCAAAGGGATCATGGATGATGATGATGAGCAATGCTATGGACTCCATTTCTTCAGGGTCCTGCTATCTGATTTCTCTACCAAGGAATTGCTATTTGAATTACGTTAATAATTTGGAACACGATCGTTGTAAGTTGTACTTTTCCCGACTTGTGTCATGCCCATGAGCACACAAACTTCTCCCCAATCACAAATCCCAGTCCAGATTGGTATTCAAAATTTATTTAATTAGTTTGTGATCCACATCATTGATTCATTGCTTGAGGCATCAATGTAGGTACAAATATCACTGAAGCAGCCTAAATCACCATATGAACCGGTTATCGGTTTCAATTCCACCAGAATTAGAATTTCATCCGAACAACTTTCACACAAACCTGGTTAACAAATTTGTCATGCCCGTTATGGTTTTACTTATGTACAGTACTTCCACAAAATACGTGCTGTCATTTCTAAATGGAAGTTTCTCAGTGCCACCATAGTAGCAGAAGATGGAATTGTTTATCACAACTAGATTATGCTAAGTCTCGGATAGATTAGGCAAACATGATCTAGAAGAATATAATTAGCATAGGAAAAATATAATAAAACAAAACAAAGCATAGCAAATAAGATAAAATAAAATAAAGATATAGAAAATAAAAGAGAAATAAGTTTTCGAGAGGAGAGGTGCAAGATATCATGTGCCCCGAAGAAAAGGAGGGCAAAAACAATGTTGGCATTCATAAGAGGAAAGCTAGACTAACAAGAAGAAGCATTACAAATATTACTATGTTTATGAATTATCACAGAAAATCAACCCAGAATCTGCAAGAAAATCAAAAGTATGGCTCAAATATGAGACGGACAAATATCTTTTCCTCTCTTATCTTTTCTTTTTGAAAACAAATACCAGAAGATGTTGACTTTCTGGATAGATAGGAGTGGATATGATAAAAACATGTAAAGGGTGCATGGAAGTGCTAACAGAGACTCTTTGTTGCAACTTTATAGTAAACGGAACAATAACTGGCATATTCAAGTTAAAAGAATTGAAAGAATAATGAACATGGCTTACAAACTTGGGTGAGAACGATGTGACACTCAGAAAAACATCTAAAAGACAAATTCCTACGGAAATGTGCAGAGTGATCTTTTACTATCTAACACAGTGAACTAAAACATTGGGCTTAGGATTTGTAAGCTAGAAGTACAAAATGAAAACAAGTAGTACCTTTCTAACTACGGCATAGTCTACAAGAGACAAGTTAAGCTCCACATCTGACTCAGCCTGATATGAATGTACAACCTACAGAACTGGGCTTGGACATGCTTCAATTCTTGGCCGCTCTAATGCCATTTGTTTATCAAACATAGAGATGTGCAAAAATTGTTGGCAAATTACTCGGCAGAACTTAACTTGCATTTATTTCTAATGCCTGCAAAAAGCAGCCTTAGTTTTGGGGTAAACAGAAAAGTGGTTTGTTTGATTACCTCAGCTCCAAGCTGGTCAAGGATTTGTAAGATTCTCTGATGGTAAGTCTGTTCTGATTCAGCCTTAACTGCACAAAGTGCAACAATAAAAGTCAAATATGATAACCATGACATGCTAATTCAATGCAGGTAACATAACTAGTAAATGGTGAATTAAGTACCATTGCAAGTGGATGCGTTTTGTTGAATCAATATGATCCTGAGACTCGATCAAGATTCTCTGGACTAAAAAATTCCAAGGAATTGCTATTTGAATTACGTTAATTTGGAACACGTTTGTATGATTGAAGCTAAGAAACAAATATATTTCCATATTATATCATGCATTGTTTTATCAAAAATAATTTTATCGCATATCTAGCTATGTGCTGAAGTAGGCTATATATCTCAACAGAGAGAGAAATTTATAACCAACATGCCACGAATATTGAGATTGTATATATATATATATATATATATATATATATATATATATATAAGTAGACATTTGAATCTAGACAAATAGAAAACAAAACTTTATTGCTCCCTTGTCTCTTATCAAAATCATTAGAAATGTTCATTTTTTCGGGGCTCAAAATTTCCTTCACAAGCTTTAAAAGAAACCAAGAAAAATTCTCACCCCCTGTCGCAACCCCCTGCTCCAACCCTAACCCTAATCCTAACCCCAACCCGAGCCCCAGTACCCCAACCCCAACCACAGCCATAGCCGCAGCCCGAGCCCGAGCCCGAGCCCCAATCCCAACCACAGCCCTAGCCGCAGCCCGAGCCCCAGCCCCAACCCCAACCACAGCCCTAGCCGCAGCCCGAGCCCCAGCTCCAACCCTAGCCCTAGCTGCAGCCCAGCCCTAGCCCCAGCCCGCAGCCCCAGCCCCAGCCGCACCCCCAATAAAAAATTTGATAAATTGACCCTAACCCCGACCCCGACCCCGACCCTAACCCTACCCCCACCCCGAACCCGACCCCGCAGCCCAGCCCCTGCCCCAACCCTAACGCTACCCCGACCCCGACCCTGACCGCGACTGCGACCGCGACCCCTGCCCAACCCCAACTCGCGCGCCATGAACCCTAAGCCCAAAATAATCCAAAAATTCTTTAATTTACCTCGAGATTTACTCACCTGAACGGCTGCTGGGGCTGGGGCGACGACCTGAACGGCGGTGGCGACGACCTGAACCGCGGTGGCGACGAGAACTGCGGTGGCGACGAAACCGGCGGTGGCGACGAGGAGAACAACGTTGGCGACGACGGCGTGGCGATTTGGGGCTTATTTTCGTGCGCGATCGAGAGAGAGAGAGAAAGTGAGCGTAGGCGATCGATCTGGGAATATGTTAAATCGATATTTACTTGCCCCTACGGACATACCTCTAGGTCCTTTGTTTGCGGCTCCGTAGGGGCAAACACCAAATTAAGAATTAATATTTTTATTCTTGGACGTCTTTGCCCGTAGGGGCAACCTTTTAGCCCTACGGATTAATCCGTAGGGCCAAGTTATATCTGCCCCTACGGATTCCAATATCCGTAGGGGCAACCCCATATTTTACTAGTGAACCAAACTTTGACCGGTTATGGTATAAGAACATCCTTCCTATTTGGAGTATGTCATCCAAATTCAGGACAATACTCCCTACATCCTTCTTACTACATTCATCTTTTGTTTTTATGGAGACAATCACCTTGGCTGTCACATCAAAAAAGATGATCTGTCTCCGCTATCCATGCTTCATTCTATGAATAGACATAAGCAATTTGCATAACTTTCGCTGCTCCCACTAATTACGATAACCTTCTGGTAGAGTCATATAAACCTGCACTTTCAAAACCCTATTTGGAAATACGTTATGGTCACCCACATACCGGATATTATAGCCATGAACTGCATCAGTGGCAAATCATATCCATATGGATTTCAGCATAGACACTGAAGTAAAAGTCACATCACAATCCACAACGGGTATTTGATGAAAACTCTTTACAACAAGTTTAACCTTATTAGATTAGTACCTTTCCACCTGCACAAATCTCGAAAGATCTATACTTTTAATGGGTTTCACTCCTTCAGGAGCACCTAGCAAAGTCCAAAATCCATGACTTGCTGAAGTGCGTAGAGTCCATCTTGGGTATGAAATATCTTGTCACTTGGAAGTTACCACTTCGTAAGACCTGCTGATAAGATGTAGGGGTAATAGCAGTGCCAATTCATATCCATATGGACTTCGGCATAGACACTGAAATAAAAGTCCAATCACAATCCACAACGGGTATTTGATGAAAACTCTTTATAACAAGTTCAGCCTTATTAGGTTAGTACCTTTCCACTTGCACAGATCTCGATAGATTTACTTGCTCCTAATGGGTCTTACCCCTTCAGGAGTACCTAGCAAAGTCTAAAATTCATGATTTGCTAAAGTGCGTAGAGTCCATCTTGGATATGAAGCATCTGTCCACCTGAAAGTTACCACTTCCTATGTCCTGCTGACAACTACTAGGGCCATTATCACCATGATGTTGACCTTCCTGTCACCGTCTACGAGAAAACCGAAGTATCTCTCGGGTGTCTGAGGTCACCTACTAAAATCTACAGAGTGGCTAACGGTTTGTCAAGTCTAATTGAATACTTAGGTTTTACTAAATTTCGGTAACCGTTTGTGGTTCTTAAATTATTTCCAATTCTACCATATTCCTACTAGTTTATTTTGCAAAAAGATTCCTTTTATAAAGAGGTGGCGAGTCAAGAACAATGTACCTATTGATCTTAAAAATGTTAGAAACAAAATCCTACCGAATGCTTGGGATAATTCACAAACAGTCATTACCGAAGCGTGTCTTAAGTTTGTCCGGATTTTTCTTTTAAACAGAAACGAGATAACTCCATATTTTAACAATCTCATGATGTGTAACCATTCTATGTCCATATAGAATCAAGACACTAATTTAGATAGAACCAGATTCAAATGTCATGCAGCTGTTTCCAATGCATATTACCTAATGGAAAAAGACTAATACATCATTACACATTTAGGAGCGAACCCACGGATGAGCAACCTGTAAGTGAATCAAATTCTCAATACTATGATGGAATATTTAGTATAAGTATCTACATTTTCGATCACCTCGAAAAATCCTGATATTTCCAACGTATGGTTCTCTACTTTTTTCTTATACTTACAAACTTCTTAAAATATTTGGACCTTGCATTACAACGAATGCATGTCCAAAACCAGAGAACTCATTGGTAAACCTGAATGAAGTAAGTGTACCAACCTCTCATCCTAAAGGACATTGGACAACATACATTTTCATGTATAAGTCTCATGAGTATACCAACTTAAATTCTGTATTTTGTAAATTGAAAACTGTATCTTGATTAAAAATGTCTTACACCGTTATTCAATACACCTTATCTTATGCTCAACTGATAAAGATAAATGTTTACAACACAATTTTCAAAATGTATATCTTACTTTATAAAATAAAAGTACAGATATTTCATTTTAAAATTTGGTGCATAACAATGGTTATTCGAAACCAAATATTTGTCGTTAGGCAAAACCCAGACGATTTAATCCAATATCACTAATTACAAAGAATTCCGATATTGATGATCAAATCGTCCATTTCCCAATATACTATTTGTTCTCAACATCTGTAATATTGTATAGATATGAGATCCAAATCTAGTAAATATATACCCTGGAATCAGAATTAATTAGGAAAACGGTTCTCTTTTACAAATACACAGAAATATTGAAACCTGGAAATGTTTCATAGGGGGTGGCCAGGTATTCCTAATAATGCCTTTTCCATTATCCAGATTCATGACAGTGGTCGTAATTTCTTTGCCCTCACTTCAATTCCTTTATATGTCTATACATCTTACCTTCTGCACACCGTGCCTGTGCTAACTGGTTTTCTTCTTTCCATATCTTTCGGCACCATCCTAAGCTTTAGAAGAAGACTATCCAACAAGCGTGATGGGTGTACTCTCCTAATACAAGGAGCTCTCTCAACCTGAGAGAAAGTAAATGGAAGAGAAAACCGAATAATCTTATTCAATTTCTCCAGAACCAGTGTCCATCCTTGATTGAAGTAACTTCTTCGAGTTCTTATGTAACTATATGATGGCCGTTCTAAGCAATATGGATTATCGTAGTGATACGACGTGTTCTGAAGAAATGCAAAGGATAAAGTAGGAGTGGTAGAGATATATGTGAATTTGTTGTGAATCAAGACAAGCCAAAACCAAAGGGTATAAGAAAGTTCGGTTAACTTGGTTCATGAGTTTTTAAGGTAAGTCATGGGTCGTTGTACCAGAGAGAAAGAAAGAGAGAAAGAGAGAGAGAAAACACTCAGCATGCACTCTATCAAGATCATATTAATTATCACTTTTATCTAATCAGGATGGCTCCCACTGTTTCCTCGAATTTCCCTTCAAAATCTAAAAGGAGAACTAGTCAGGATCATTTACACTTTACAAGTTTGCTAATCGTTCAGCCAGGCCGGTATTGATACTCCGAGGGAAGTCCCCCTTGCTTTCGCACAGACCCAATTAATAACCCCGTTTCCGCAGAAGTATAACCTCGTTAGCACTTTCTAGACACCTAATAGGTTAGCAAATTGTGAAGTGAAAAATCTCCCGAAGAGTAATACACACTCATCAGTGGGAATCGGGACCCAACTACCATTATGTGATAACCTGACGAAATCCACTCCAGTCACCACACTCCAGAAGATATTAGCATGCTTAGCAAGTTTCCCGTATGTTTGAAACTCTCGATATGGTTTTTGCCCCAAGCGTCTTATAATCTTGACGAAGGCCAACAAATCATAAGTTGCAAGTCAAGTTTTACCTGTTATTGTCCTGACTAAACCCACCCGTACTCGCCCTAGACGAAAGCTAACAAGGCTGTATGACTGTCCTAGATTAATGCATCCCTATGCTGCAGAAAAGTAACTCATAGCTACCATACACTATGCATTGACGAAGGCCAACAAATATAGCATGAATACTAGATTCTACCCATCTGAAATGAAGGAGGGTTACGACTGGTTTTTGGCAAAAAACCTTTAACGTAATGAACTTGATATCGTTGAAGGAACTCGAGTGGCTTTCAAATGGAGTGGCTTATGCTCCGCTTTTTAAAACTAGTAACATAAATTTTTGCTTAAGAGCGAACTCCCAATGAAGGGATCAAGGCTCTTCCCTCATAGAATGAGGTGCGGGATATTCGTAACCGAATATCTCTATGCAAAGCAAAAGAATATGACCATGCATTTTGAAGAAAACCGAGTAGTTTTAAAATTGGTTCCGACAACATCATTTAGGTTTATTTTTCCTTTCATTATTCAGATAATGTGTTCCCATCATTTTAAGTTTCCACGCCACAAAAGAAACAACCAAAATAACATACTTTTTATATGCCATCCGCATTCGCTACGGGACCCCGTCATGCACCGTAAGATTACTTAACTAACGGCAGAGCGGGGGCAGGACTAGTGTGGATACCAAACATATAGAAGCATATAATAAATATATATAATATATATATATCAACATTGCAAGCAGATAATAATCATCACAGGCATATAAAAATCATCACAAGCATACGAATAACAATATGGAATAGCGGATAATTTAGGATCCCCGCGTTTCATTTGAGCAATAAATGAGACGCGACGTTCCCCAGTCGTGTGGATAGCTAGTGCAATGAAGAACCTAGACCCCTACGAGTGCGGAAAGTTACCCACCAATCCCGGAAGTGAGGCAACCCTAATCAACAAAGTGAATAGGTCACCCAGCACTTCACGGAATTTGGTAACTTGAGCACTCCTCCGTAGGTCAACCTATACCCCCTAATAGTGCGGCGAATAGCCCGCCAATTCTAGAATAAGGCCTACCCGGTCTCAACGCCATGAGATGTAGACCTGTTGCCCTCTAGAACCTGGCTATTCGAGAACTCCTCCGCGGGGTAATCTTAGTACAGAAAAGAAAATATATATACAATGGTGATATCGACCTCAACCCGATCGTGCCCCAATAAAAGAATATACAAACTGGCAGAAACGACAGTCCATATGTCGGATGCTCGTCCCATAATAATGAATATACAAATGAATCTGAACTGTACATCTAACATTGCACACAAGCCTATCCATCATGACAATCCATCAATAACATCAGTGCAACACAGAACATCAACGTGAATTTCATGTTCGTAAACCTGTCTGATTGTACATATAGTAACCAGTCGGATTGCACCGCGCTATGATGTTCTCGGTCACAGAAACTAACAAACGCACTAAAAATCATGAATTTAAAATTTTGATCAATTAAAATTTCCGCATAGCCCCAAGTACAAATCAGTACTCAAACAAATCTGAGCCAAAATCAAATACCCCAAAAATCAAATTTCTATATACTTGAGCACCTGAAGAAATTTGGGGCACAACGGCCCCAAGTTGACCGCGGAACCGCGGCCAAATGCTATGATAGGCGGCAGTTTCGTGGCCAAACTTTGGGAATTTGTGCTCCAATTTCTTCGTGGCCTTTCGTATTTCCTGCACATAATTTTAAGGCAAACAAAACAATTTTTTGAACAATTTTAAAATTTAAACAGTGGGCATACTTTTAGAAATGCGATTCGGAAAAATTCTTTGATTGAAATTCTAAATAAGCGCAAACTAGCTAGTTAAGATTTATGTAGTGGTTCTGTTATCATGTTGGGTTTCGGTGCTCGCGCCGCGGAAGCCGCGGCTGATGAGTAAATGAAAACAAAAAGTTTAGCGAGCACCGAACGTCCGTAAAAACCAGGATACGGTCCAATAATCTAAACTAGCTAACTAAGAGTGTAAAGGTTGAGAAACTACAACTTTTATTACGTGTCCACCCAATTATGGAAGACCCCTCCAAGCTCATAGCCACCGGGATCACACTTAAAAGTCAACCACCTTCTCAGAAGACGATTCACCCGAGAGAAACTGAAGGAGGCTCTAACCGATGATCCAGACTTGCTAGGTGTGGATGGTCGGTGATGTAGGAATATTTCACTAAATATTTCTCTCTAGAATCCATGCGCAAATGAGAGCAAGAAGAAGAAGGAGAAGAGGAGAAAGAAAGCAACCATGAAGTATGAAGCTCATCATGTGAAGCAGAAAGAAAATGAAGCATCAAGTGTATAGAAAAAGAATTGGTTTTCTTTTAACAACCATGCATCAATAGTGCATCCAAATGATTTTATCATTTTTAAAAGCTAGGCCATACCTCTCCATATGTTTTAACACCATGCTTCATGCCACCTCCTTTTCACCTCATTTCCATTTAATTTTTTAAAATAAAATAAAATATGAAGTGTCTTTTTTCTAGAAGTATTCCCGTATAAATACAGAATACTTCATCTGGTAATGTATCGCTACATATACGCGTATCCATATAAAAATATGGATTGCACCAAAGAGAGAAAATGAATAGTTAAGAATAATACAAAAATATATGTATCAAAATACATATATAAATTATTAAATCAAAACTTGATTTAATAATCCGGCTTAATTCTAAGTCGGCCAGTATTATCAACCGTCCGATTAAAGTCCGTGTATCTCATACACGTATTTAATCGGACCCCTGCACGTACCAACGTACGGCTCCTATATCTATCGCCTAAACCGGGAAAACTCTCTGCGTGGGACTCAAAAAACTCGACAATACGCTGGTAGTGGGTTTAACCATAAGCACGTCAGCAGAAATAGCTGTACGTAATGGCTACACAAATACTTGTCGAAAGGGGGGTCGAAAATCAAGTGCATCCTTACCTTACTGAGCCTGAATATGATAATCTCCGTATAGTCCGGTCTCTTCGATAAAGAGTATCGTATATCGGTTCTAGAGGGTGGATAATTTCAAACCCCTACTAACCCGATAAGTTGTGTCCGAGCCAAGCTCATTACCAACAGAGATACTACTGATCAACTATCAGTAAATCTCATCTACCGTGGTCACATATTTCTGGTGATAGCCAACTGGACACAGCACGACATCGACTCATAATACCATGAGAGATGAATGCCTGACAATCGACCACTGCCCTATGTGTCTCGGGATTGTACCCAACTAAAACCTGTTTGCACGACTCTTTTAAGCCGTTGTAGGATAGTAATCAAAGTATAGTGGGAACTCACACGAGACAAATGACGACTTCATATAAAAGGACTAATTTGTACTCATGCCACCTGAGAACTTCTATATGACGATGGATATAATACCATCTAGAAGTTCTCGGCGAGTCTGTCCAATGTACTCACCTTCAGTGAGCACCTGTATACTATCTTAGGTGATACAACACTAATGGCTTGTGAGACCGACTACCGCCCTTTGTCGGGGTCTAGAAGCATAAACACTAGTCTACTCCGTAATATCGATGCTCAGTCTCGATACTTCCATGACTGGGACATTTAAGGATGTGTTTATAGACAACCCATCTCCCATATATATGATCGCCATCATAATGCTAGTTGTTAAGAAACAATCCTATGGGCTTCATCAACAATGAAGATAAACCAGATAGCATACCATCATCTCGATTAAGACTGTTATACCTGTATAGGTCCTTCCTCAATTTTCATAATCGCTTACTTGCAATCATAATAATTGTCTTGAGGGTACTATATCCAACACTATTAATGATACGAGACTCCGCCTAAATAATCTTAGGATGTATATCTTGTGATCATTTCTTCTATTTCGTTCAGTTGATCTATCCTCATCGATACTTATTGGTTGTTCCGGTCATCATTTCTACGTGAGCTGAGAGGGCTGCGGTTAGAGATGAGCTTAGGCCAGGCTCGTTAGAGATGAAGACTGACCATGGTTATATCCCAGTGACATAAGAACATGTTATTTATCATTTTATTAGAGGATTTATCTTTCAGAGGCGAGTTTCTTTGGATCCGTACCAGATGGTCGAATCATTGCTTGAGACCAGCCTGACTTGGAGGCCTGAAGTTGTTCAGCCTGCTCCAGAAATTGCCGTGTTGCATACTGTTCAGACATTTGTACCAGCTGTTACTGAGATTATCAAGGTGTCACTTCCAGAGTTCATGAAGTTAAAGACGCCGGTGTTTACGGGCATGGATGTGACAAAGAATCCGTAGTCATTCGGGATATGATGGCTAGGATATTTTATTCGTTGTGATGCTCCAATGCGAGATCAGTGAGTTTGGCTAGTTTTCGTATGAAGGGTCTTTCTCAGGTCAGGAGTGAGTCGATCGAGAGAAACCAAGCAGTGGGTCTTCCGCCGATGACTTGGGACGAGTTCTCGAGGTGTACTTAGCCAGATTTCTTATGCAGAGTGCTAGAGATGTCGAAATTGTAGTTTCGAGTCTTTGTGTAAGACCTCGTGCATGATCGTAACCAAGTATGATTTGCAGTTCGCGTAGTTATCACGATACACTCCTTATTTGGTCGCTACTGAAAAGAAGTGGATTATGAGATTCGCGTGAGGTATCGATACACAGTTGTTCCCCTCTGTTGGTGCCAGATATTGGATATGTATGCAAAGGCATTGGATATTGCCACACTTTCAAAGGAAAGTCTTGATGAGATTGCAGCTGTTCCGGAACGGAAATGGATTCATTAAGGAATGCCAGCTTCCGAGTAGTTCGGTAAAGATGATATCGGCAGAAGCCATGGTGGGTTCTTTCCAGGATGCTATAGTGATATAGTGTGGACCCAGGGCCAGTTGTATGGTGGGTTCTTTCCAGGATGCTATAGTGATATAGTGTGGACCCAGGGCCAGTTGTATGGCGCAAACTCAGAGGGCCAAAGTCCGCCTTCGTTGGCATGTTACATTACGAGAGGTCGTGTTACTTGGCCAGGAAGTGTTCAGAGAAGCGTCAAATAAGACTGTTTTTGTTGCTACTCCTAACCAGGCAATTGTATCGAGAGGCCGTGGTTTTTTAGGTCCGAAGAGAGAACAAGACCCAGAGACAGAGGACGCCAGACCGTGTGCAGAAGGCAAGAAGAAATTCTTACTCTGCCAGCTCCGGGTGTACAAACACCTATCGACATTGAAGATGGTGTACTTCAATATCATTTTTTAATGATTTGTGTTTTTATGATCCGAGTATCATATTTTCGACGTTGAAAAATGGATATTTCGACGTCCGTTGTTTTGAATTATGTGTTTTGATGATTTGAGGATCACACATATGATTTTGTACACACCAGTTGCACTTGGTTGAGATTTTTCATGCACAGGAGCTGCACTTGATTAATATTTTTGGTGCACACTGGTTGCACTTGTTTGAGATTTTTTCTTGCACAGTAGCTGCACTTGATTGATGTTTTGTGCACACCAAATGCACTTGATTGAGATTTTCGTGCACAGCAGTTGCACTAGATTGTTATTTTCATGTACACCAGATGCATTTGATTGAGATTTTCGTGCACTCTAGATGCATTTGATATTGTTTTTTTGCACACCAGTTGCACGCGTTGATGTTTTGTGCACCCTAATGCACTTGGTATTGATTTGTGCACCCCGATGTCATGCCCCGCTTTCTGGTGTACGAGGAAGGGGTGTGGCGAGGCATGCGACGTATTTACTCAGAAATAAACACGTTAAGCGTAAATAAACAATATAAATAAATGCACAAGAATAACAAGTGATATAATATAAATAACTTTTATTAACATTCATTCTTTACATTACAACTGATTTGAAAAGGAAATGTACAATAATAAAAGCAATGCCTAAACAGTGGCATACAAATGAAAAGATAAGTATAAGTAAAGACTAAAAGTCTGGCTGCTCTTTGAACTGATCTAAGTCTTCTTGGCTGGGCTCGGTCTCCTAAGAGTCGGGTCCTTCTAACGAACATTCCAAAGAAAGAAGAGACAGCAATGTCGTCAGCGAACTAGCGCTCGGTAAGTCCCAAAAGAAAGGAAGGAATATAATAAGTAGAGAGAAATATAACTATAATTTATACAGATTTATGTTTGTTATACTAACGTAGTTGTTTGTAACTTGGTATAGAATGTATCAGTGTATACGAGAGGAGTCCAACTATCCCGTGGACTATGATAACATGTAAGTACAAGACCCCGTCAAAATCCATGGGACAACGGCACGAGAGTTCATGTAGGTGTCTTTTAGTGTCCACATCATGCCACTTTAAATACATTCCGTACTAATCTACCCCTTTAAAACCCCGTAATGTATTGTATTGGATTATAGTTATCAGATTTGCCGAAACCATGGATACCGGTTGTTCATGTAATCAGGTTCAGGATGTAAACAAGTAGTCATGTAATCAAGTCAGGTTATAGCCATGGTTCGGTCAAGTTAAGTCATGCTTGCATGTTGATCTTATTCGGATATTTAGGTTCAGGTTCAAATATACATGTTGGTATATTGGATTCATGTTGAATTGGATTGAGTTTGGATTGAATTCAAGCTTGATTTAGACTTACACTTGAGTCAGACACTTAGAACTGATTTGGATACTGAATTAGGTTTGAGAGTTATCGGTAACTGTACACATGAACGATAGGATTTTTGTCTTTTTCCAAGATAATTATCATTGATAACACCGTTAAATTTTTCTACCTTAAATAGGTAAGCACTCACTTTCTCCGGCTCCCTGAGGCTCAAGAGAATTGATCCTGCTTAACCTATATTTACTAAAATCCTTAACAGTGTTTTATATAGCTCGAGAGGGTTTTATGAAAAATATTTTATATACTTTCAAAATAAATCTCGAGTATTTATTTATATTATTTAAGGTTTCCATAATTGTGAATTTTAAGAATGTGAAGTATTTTAGTGATAATAGTTTGGCTTGGATAGTTCAAGGTATTTTAGTGTAAAACTTGTCTTTTGGATAACTTGAGGGTGTTTTGGTGAAACTTGTCATTCTTTTATTTTTTTAGAAAACATGGCATTTTATTATATCTTGAAAATATGTGGTTTGATAATATTTATATATTTATAAAAATTAATTTTATTATTAAATAGAAAATCTTGTTTTTCTTAAAAAAATCATATTAAAAATCTTTCGAGATCGAATGCTCCGTGAGGAAGTTAATATCTCGCTCTACTAGCCCAAGAATGTGCGATAATCTGCACCATCTAATAGTGGGTTCCCCAAAATGGGTTGTAGAGGCATAATCGGAAAGACTTTTGATAATCCAATTCAAAGAAAACCGAATTTTTATAGTTCATGGTATTTTAGTGAAATGTTGTATTCGCCACAAACATATGTTCAAAAGAGTATCATGCTATATAAAAATGTGTGTATATGAGGGGTAGGTTATTACCATGTGAAGTTATCTAAAGGTAACAATAAGCAAAATAATTAAATATGGTAGATACAAAGTTCATGGTATTTAAATATAAAACTTAATTTAAAGTTATTTAACATGATTATTTAGGGTGAAAGTTATTTCTAATTATTAGTTTCATGATTAACAAGTAAGGTGTAGGAATATGCATAAGCATGGCTTAAGAAAAAGTGTAGTTTCTAGGGTTTTATAATAAGATGTCGGTATAACTCCACTTACCGATATATTTTATGAAAAGAGATTTTAAGAGAAGAAGGGGGAGGATTAGAAGGGAACTTGCTTATGGAATTTTTTAAGAAAAGGGATAGAGGAAGAGGTTGAGGTCGTCATGGCGTTGCTGGATCGCCGGAATTGCTTCGTTTCCTCGCCGGAAGTTGGTCTTGAGCTAATTCCTCTTATACTCTACTTGTACTTGAGAAAATGTGAGGGTTTTAACTAGAATTTTCAGAATGAGGAGGGGTTAGGGTATGGGGTTGTATTTATAGTGTGAAATTAGGGTTTTGGAATTGAAAGAATGAATTAAAATGCAATAAAATTTGATTTAAAAATGAAATTGAAGTCTCTGTTTAAATTCAGAGAAATCAAATAGTGCAAGGGTAATAGGGATAGACCAGGGGTTTTGTGTGCAAGGCCCGGAGACTTTTAGCCACGGGGGGCCCGTCCCCGCCGGCCAAACATAGCATCTCGCCGGTCGAACTTGAGGAGGGGGTCGTCGGATTGAAGCACGTGTACTCTTATGTGTTTATAACATTTTGCACATGTTTATTTTTCTGTTTTTTCATTTCTATGTGCAGTGCACGTGTAAACTTTTGGACTTCCAATTTTTTTTTTTAAAAATCAGAAAAAATATAATGTGCTTGAATGGATACGAACACAGAGGCTATGTCATAGTAGTGCAAGGCTTTACTAATGAGCTACAAGCTATTTCTTGATGTTCTTAACAAAAATTAACTTTTAAATTATGCTTAGGCTTGTAAAGAAAAGAATTTAGAGTCGTTACACTGATGCACTTGAGGTTGATTTTGTGCGTCTCGATACATTCGATATTGCTTTAGTGCACTCTAAATGCACTTGATGTTGGTCCATGCACATTCGATACAGTAGATGTTATTTTCGTGCACACCCGTTGCACTTAACATTGTTTTCATGCACACCCGTGGCATGTGATTTAGTTTTTGTGAAAACCCGTTAGGGTTGATTTCGTTTTCGTGCATTACACTTGAGATGATATATTATAGATGGATTGTATATTTTATCTTGGTCATGTGCTATAGATATTGCACTACGGTTGTTTCTATGATTGCATACTCGATTTACAAGGTTGATTTCGTATTTTGTATTTTGCATCATAACTTGTGTAATTCTCATAGCATCTGCTAAAGTTACAGTTATGCGAGTTTTCATATTTTGGATTTTCATACGCACATGCTACGTTAGTGTAGTCTTAGCTTGTGGGGGTTTTGGAGTCCCGTTGATTTGAGCAGACTAAATTTTTTTAGAATTTGGACCCTGTTGATTTGAATTGATTTTGATTGGGCAAAATGTTTTAAGGATTTTGGGGTTAAATTTAAATTCGGGGATCAAATTTATTTAAGGGGGATATTATAACATTTTGAAAATTATAAATATTATTTTATAATTTAAATATGGATACTATGAGTTTACAAAAATAATATCATGTATAGATTTTGGGTTTTCGGATCGGTGTCCGTAAAAATATAATTATTTTAGGAAAAATGAAAAATATGAAATATTTTAAACGTGTATTTTGTTTTGAGAAAAGATATGCGATTTAAATGAATTGTGCATGTTTTATATGGTTTTGTGAGGGAGAGTGTGGGGGGATATGTTAGCGTATCTTATACCTCATTCACACCACACTACCACACAAATATCCTGACAAAATATCATATGTGTATGTCACATACTCTCTCTTCTTCTCATTATTCTCTACATAAATATCTCCATCTCTCAATTATCTCTAACTCCTTCAAACCCTCACCGAAACCCTAATCTTCTTTCAATAAATCACCTTGAATCTTGATGGTTCTTTCACACAAATGGATCAAGACATCAAGTTAGGCCTATATCACTTCAAAGATCTCACCAAATCATCTTATAAGTTGAATCCCTCTCTTTAATATCCTAGGAAGGTAAAGATCCCCACTTTGATATGTCTTTATAAATCTTTCCTTATTTACTTAGTGTTTCTAGTATAAAGTCTCGGTTTTGTTCCTTCACACAAATGGTTTTCATGAGTTTTTGATGTTAGATTTGAATCTGTTGCAGTTAGGGATCTCTGAAAAATATTTTACATATAAATTAACCTATTTAGACCACCAGGAGACCCCACTAATTGCATGAGACCCTGACTCCCTGTTCTGGCCGCAAATTGCGGTCGAATGGAATTTTTTGGCGGCCCCACTTTTGAGTAGATGTTGTGGTTTGGTCAGTAGGTATTTTACTTTATATAAAATTTTATTTGATATGCTAATTTTTCCTAGATTCCCTGAGGACAAATCTTGGAGCATTTTTACTTAGTGTTGGTGATATTTTCTGATTTTTGAAACTTGGATTTCATATTTTATGTCTTGACTCGGTCTTTCGACATTCGTACGTCAACATCAGGGGTATTTGGTCGTTTTTAGCGTATGTTGGCTATACGTTCTAATCTATGTGCGCTTCACTTATTTTATCGTTTTTTATTTGGATTTTATGCCGTTGTGTCATGATTTTGATTGTAGGTACGATCGCGGTGATTTCCGAGACAGTGAGGCGATTGTGGGTTTCGATTAGCTCGAGATGTCGGTGATTAGATTTATATCTATGGGGAAAGTCAGATGGATGGCGTATATCACCCCCGCAACCAGTTAACTAGTATATCTATTCAATATCTAGGATAATGTTATGTTAGATAATATAGTTTATAACTAAGTTAGTATATAGTTTGTATCTGGTAGGATATATGTATGCGTGGATTTATAGTTATATATGATTATTGTGATATGTGTACGCGACTATAGTTCCGTAGGATATCGATTGGGATATGGTTATGATAAGGATAGATTGCCGGATATGGTGGATATGTATTTGACTCGAAAAATCTTGCTATATCTCGATTGGGATATTGTTATGTTTGCCGACCTATGCTCTTTTAAAAACTAACGATATGTTTCCTACTTTTAAATGGCAATATTAAGGATGTACTACAATTTCAAATGAATATTTGTTTCAAAAACACTGTAGCCTCATTATTTGTAAAACAACGTTTCGTTTTATTTTAAACTATAATGGTATAGCTTATAAAAGTTAACCGCGTTTAACGATTATTTACGTTACGATTAGGATAACATTTTTATACGCTCGTGTTTCGATTACCTATTATATATGCTGGTTGCGCTATTATTCTTATACGAACACATTGATAGAACACTGCACAACTATCAATGATTGTTATGCTGCAAAAATCATAGATGCGCATATTACACTACACCTCATCGGTACTGCCATAACACTGTAGGATTTCCACGCTTGATAGCGATAATGTTATTATATGAATGTGATGATGAACATATCCATATGATAGTGATGTTTGAACACCTCTGATAGAATACTTCCACAAATACTAATGATTGATATTTTGCATGAGCACAGACGCGTATGCTACACGACACATCATAAGTATTGCCATGACAGAGTAGGACTGCCATGTTACTTGTGTTCTAAATATCCATGATTGCTGTGATGATACCGATAATGATTTTGATATACGAACACCATCGTTATGGATACTCGTATATGTTTATTGCCAATGTGGCAAAGATAATATATGTGTTACGTTTTTATGAACTCGAAACATATTATATATGTGTTCTTCGGAACTTGTTGTTTTCCATGAATTTGAGAAGCCACGGTGGGATTTATAAAACTTGTGAATGTTTTTAAATGCGGTCTTATCGTGATACAATAGTTTAGCGTCCACCATGAGTTTTTGTTTTTATGATGAGATATTCGAATCGAGAGAAGGGTTAACCGATTACGGGTATATAGTGAACCCGGTACGACACCAAGGGGAAGGAAAACCGTAGGGAGGTACGAGAAGCCTATCAAGGTGGATCAATACTGGAGTGAGTATTAGAGCGTGGCGGATATCCGGGAGAAACCGACCATGGCTGTTGATATCAAGAAAGGACCGGTCTGACGAAACAGTGCCTATGATATCTGGATTTACATGTCAGTGATGGACACAAGATTTATGAGATTTAGAGTGTCGATATTGGACACTCATATGTTGATGGTTGCGCGATCTATTGAGATACGCTGTTATAGATTATGCTATATAGTAGCCGAACAGGACTGATCCATAGGACAATACCTGAATACTATTTTCACATTTTGATTTACATTAAAGAGGTTTCTATATAAGCTATAGTTTCACTATTTTGACGTGTCTGGGACGACACAAGAAACTTTTAAACGGAAATCCTCTTAAAGGTCATTTTTAAAAGCGAGACGTATACTTTAAACAAAACGCGTATAATACTTCATAAAACTACGTCTGCTACTTGTGCCGTGATATATGTATCATACGTCTATTTTGAAAGGTTTTACATAAATTTTTCGGCTACTTTATAGGCTAATACATGGATGTGTGTGTGTATGTGTGTGTATTTCCATGTTTACGTGATTGATATTGATATGCTTATAATACTTGTCCATGATACATATTTTAGTTCAGGATATGATAATACTATAATTAATGATCTAGGTAAATCGTTATGCATTTCGATTTCTACATTGCGATATACTTTTATTAACTGAGTTGGCAACTCACCCCCATTGTGCCTTAATTTTTTACAGGATTGAGCGCTCAGATCAGTAGTAGCTTACTGGCACGTTTCTTCTTCGGTGATTGCATTGGTAGGCGGGTTACATGTTGGATCGTAACCATCCGTTATATATCTATATTATTTTTTATCTAGTTAAAATCTTCATCGACTTAAACTTGTATATTTGTGGATTTAGAAGCGAGACTTATATATTGTGTGTTTTGGGCGTCGTACTCGTTTGGAGTCGACTTTATATTATTGTTGGTTATATTTCTCTTTCTATTTTTTCACCTTGGGCGTCGTATATTATCTACATGGTTGCTCTGTCGTTTGGGCATGGAAGCCATCTCTCGTTGGGGATACTTTATATATATTATGTCTTGTATGTGTTTTTATTCAAAATTTACAAAGGAGCTTCTGCCTGATTTTCAAACGACATACGCGTTTCAAACAAATTTATTTATATTTTAAAAAGAAACTTGATTCTGTTGAATAACTCTTTTTAAAAATTCACCTCCATTATTTTTTAAAAAAGTTTAGATTCCGGGTTTTTGGCTTACTTGGATCGTATTGATATCTTTAGACGTCACGCGATCTAAATGCCGGTCACGTGTCGTTTTCGGGTCGTAACACCAGCAACTCCCATTCTCAATATTTTATTTTTATTGATTTTAAATACTTTAATTATAAACTAAACTATTTTTAAGTAAAAAATAAATAAAAACTGTTAAAAGTTAACAGCATTGGCAGAACATTCGAAGAATATTCTCTTTTTTGATGGCTGGGATTTTTTGTGGAACTTAAAAGAATTGGGAGTTTTTTTGTAATTAGCTAAATTAGAGGGTCTTTTTGTACATAGATAACTTTTGGGGAGCCTTTCTGTAAAATGCGGGAAACCCACATCACTTTTGCTTTAAAAGCGGGAAACCGCCCTAAACTTGAAAAGTCTGCATCTTACCACGAAAAAGTTAACACCATTAGTTTTTTTTCCTATATATTTCTCATAATGCCCCCAAGTCTTTCTTCTCTAATTTTTTTTCCTTTTTCTTCTATAAATTTTTTCTCTCTCCAAACTTTTTTTTATCTCATTTCTTTCTCAAAATCTCTAATTCAAAACATAGACTGCATTTTCTTTACTCCAAAGAGTGAGCAAAAATTCAAGAGAGTAGGGATTTGAAAAAATTGAAGGAAAAAAGAGAATATTAGATTAGTCGATTAAATTTGACATTTTTGGCATAAAATAAGCTTATGGATGGAAAAGTTAACACCGTTACGGTTTTTCGGTAAAATGTATGTTTTTCAAATTTAGGAGTGTTTCCCGCTTCTCAAGTAAAAGTAAGAAGGGTTTCTCGCATTTTAGCCAAACATCAATCTCAAATCTCCATTTTTCATTGATATTTATATATTTTTGGTAAAATGTCGGGCCTTGAAAGCTAAGACAACGACCGCTCTTCCAAACTATCATTCTGATTATAATACTATAAAGTTGGATCATTTGAGGGAATCTCTTGCAAAATGCGAATATTTTTCCAAAACACTCACTTAATAGAATCTTTTGCAAAATAGAATTTTTTTTCCCCGTAACACTATTTTTTCCTTATTCCTTGTGCTCTTGACCTTTTATTTTGTTATTTTTCCTACCAATTTCCAAATTGTCCATGTGATCCCAAGAAAAAATGATAGAGGCCCAAAAAGGATAAAAGAACTTGCGGATTTTCTCTAAGTATTTGGTTTTAATTTTTATTACTTTGTTTTTTTATTTCCTTAATTTAACCTTAAATCCTAAGGCAATCAATGAGTTGGTGTTGATTTAGAAAGAAATTCTGGTGTTTTAATCTTTTTTTCAAGAAAACCATTAGTATTTTTTATCTTCATACATATTTTTTTAAAATAAAATATAATAGAATAAAATATGTTTACTAGATAATTCATTCTTTACATTTGATTATAAAAATTGTAGTTGCTTTAAAGTTTCTACTCATATTTCATTATTTAATTAATTATCAATGTTCCTTCAAAAAGGAAAAATTTATCAATATCTGAAATGTCATACTTCAGAAAAAAAAACCAATCATAATATAGTATTTTAAAATGGAACTAATACTAATTTTCTATGTTTTTAAAATGGGTATTAATTTCTTCTTAACAAAATAAATGTATATTAATTTTCTATTTGCTTTTTCAATTTGTTTCAGAAATATCTTAAATTATTTTGACCCCACGCCACTACTACAATAATGGGTTGCTCCTACGGATTTAGCTGTAGAGGCAAACCACAACCCTTACGGATATATACACAGGGACATAAAATTCTCCCGTAGATGCAAAGGCCGCAGGTGTAAGTTTTCGCCCTGAACATACCCCTACGGAGTAATAATTGTCCATATGCCTTACCTCGTAGGGACATTTACCCCTACGGAGTACTCCATAGAGATATAATTTTTATTTAATTTGTTGGTTTATAAAATAAAATTCTTGCCCCTACGGATTTATCCGTTGGGTCTGATAGAATCCCGTACGGATGTATCCGTAGGGCCTGATAAATGCCTATACGGATTAATTCGTAGGAGCAAGTTTTACCCCTGTTACTAAGTCCATAGGGACAAAATATCAGGTCCTGATATTTTGTTCCTACAGCGAACTATGTGGGGGCAAACATAGCCCTACAGATTAATCCGTAGGGATAAAATATCAGGGTTCTTTTTTTAAAAATGGGCTTCCTGTTTTTTCCCCATCCTGTGCACAATAATATATATCATATAACCAAATACAGAAATATTCATCATTAATATCTCACGCATAATATATAAAAGAAATAAACAAACAGAATACAATATCAATCTAAATTATCGTGAACAAGCAAACAACAACCAATATTGTCCAAAATATATACAATATGTATCAGATAAGTACATACATCCTCAAAATATATTTAAAAAAAGCTATCTTAGCTCGGTCCAACTCCTCCACCTCTGATAAACGTCGTAATCTGGCTCATCCGCTTTTAGGTGCAGCCCTGAGTCGTCAAAAACTCGACTAATGAAGGAGCGGATTGTGCGGGAGTCTGAGCGGGCTGTGGAGCTGCAGGAGTGGTCTGCGCAAATGCAGCCGAGGTAGTTGCTTGCGGAGCCGCAGCCGAAAGAGATGCATGTGGAGCCGCAGCCGAAGTGGCCTGTCGGATCTGTTAAATTTTGTGTGTAATAAACGAGTAAGAACGGTGTATTAGATTTTAGTCGGATTCGTAACATTATCAGATTATTGCGAAACCCCAATCTAAGAATACTTAGGGACTTAGGCCTCGTTTGGGTATCTAGTTTGAAATACCGTAGTTTATTTTAATTAGATAGTTTTATGTGAGTATGATTAATCAAAGCTAAGTCTACAACCAAATAAGTTCAAGCTACTAATATTTCATATGTTACTATCTATAATGTGATATAATATTTTACTATTAAGTAGTATATGTACCAACATCTCCTTCAACTCCTCGATGGTGGTCTTCAAGACGGCAACATCATGCTCCAGATGTCGCTCACGGGGGGTGGGGGAAGTAACCGCCGGAGTGGCGGCCAACCTCATGTGGGCCCTGCTAGGACCCAGTCCCCGGTCACTCTCCTAACCTCCGTGGTGCCCTCCGTGTGCAGCGTCTAGGACTGGGGTTAGTAGTATCGAATCGGTCTGTCCACTAAAATCGATCCCCGATGCCTCCGCCTGCTCTACCATCCACTCCATCACCCACATTAACCATTAAAATATAAGCATATCATTTAAATTTGAACTTTTCAGAACAAAAATTTCATTCGAATTAGAATAAATATTAACACTTACGCAATACTCCTGGGTAGCGTTGTCGGAGAATCGAAGCTCGCCCGTGGTGGGATCTGTCGAGGTGGAGTGGACGACAAGATACGCGGTCAGCACGCTCGGTGTACCACCCTGTGCCAGGGTCTGAGCTCTCTGCAATTCGCCAAAAATTTACATATATCATAAAATAACTCTAAATATTACATTATATCAAAATAGATCTGTTGTAATTTACCAATACCTCCATGCCACGAGTAATGTTCCTCGAGCCACCTGTATAAATGGGACGACCCCTCTTTGCCGACTTCATTTTCTTCTTATTTTGATCGGCATGTTTCTGCACAACACATTCAGATTTAGTTTTCAAATTAAGCAACACAAAAAAATAAATTATATACTAAACAATGAATTATATTTAAATAATCTGTTTGCGTTGAAAGTCAAAATATTGGCACAAGAGAGGTTATATATCTACGTCAACTCTCGCAAAAACCGGAGTATGTAGGAGAGCCGCTCTTTCTGCATCGGGGGTTGGGTTGATCAGTCAAAAATATTGCATTTTTAACATATCAATTTCCTTACTATTTGCAACCATCTAAAGGTGTTCGGTATAAATATATCACATATTAGCAATTCGTTTGTAAAATACCAAATAACATGTGTTATACATTATAACCAGCATTTTGAGGGAAATTGTGTGTTTATTATTGTACGCATGATCTTTGTATATCGCAACACTTGTCTCGAGATTGTGTGCAGGAATTCCAGGAAAAGAGCCGAAACTGTTAAAAATGCTGATAAAAATACGCCAAGTCCAAGACTTGTGATCTGGCAGTGAATAAGAAAGTATAAAAATATTCCAGATATCAGAAAAATACCATGAGGCCAACACAAAGCAGCATAGGAATTTCCATACATCATTACCACCAAACGGCAGCGGATCCGTGGCCGAATAAGCCTATTGGCGGCTGATCCGCGGCCAAGTCATCATGTCATCGGCAGAATATTTCTCTAGTCTTTTCTTCTCAGCTACAAAACTTCTTCAACATACTTCATTCTCCAGATATCTCCAGAAGCTTCCATCCTAACAACCAAGCTTCTTGTTCAAGCCTAATACCTCCAAGCTTCTCAAGCAAGCTAGCCAAATCTAGAATGTTCTCCTTAACAACCAAGATTTTCAAGGAAGCTAGCTAACTACCTAAATCTAGAAGCTTCCTTCATAACTACCTAGCTTCTAAAGGAAGCTAAACCTAATCAACCTTCTAGGGGAAGCTAAAGGAGAAGGCTATAAAAGGGGACCCAAGGCATCATTCTAGAGGTTGTTCAACAATTCCAAACACAAGTTGAGTGACACAACTTGTGCATCCAAAGCCTAACCTAAATACAATCAAAAGCCAAATCAAGATCATTGAGTACCAATTCAAGCAAGAAGCTATCAAGCCTTTTTGGAGCAACGCCGATTTTCATCCGAGCAAGTGATCCAAGACGATCCGTGACTCACGAAGACGATGCGAAGCTAAATTCAACGATCGAGTTATCTCCTCAATTCTTATAGTCTTGAGTGAAGTGTAACGAAATGTTGAATAATAAAAGGTGAAGATCTTTATTCTTGCTTTCTTTACATTCTTGCATTGTGAAGTTTCTTGATCTTTGATCCATTTAATTTCATGATGTTTGAGTGAAAACTCCGCTTGTGGAGAAATCGAGAAAATAAATAGACGATGATGATTAAATTCTTGAACGATTCTTAAGTCCTATGAGTTTTGTAAACTTTAATAAATTAAATCATCAACAACTTAGTTTCAAGCGAAATACTTTCTTGAATATTTTCGCTCTTAATTAGTAATCAACGATCGATACTTGAATTTCCTCGAGGCTAGAATTTGAATGAAAATCAACGAAAGGATAAGAGATAGATGATGAAACCCTAGTTATCGCAAGAAATCCTTAATTCTTGTTGATCGTCATCGATCTAGAAACAAATCATCAATGGATAAGAATACGTAATCACAATTCTTCATCATCACTATCGATTCGATCAATTCTTACGAGCCTCTCTACAAATCTTGATAACTCAATCGATTTGGATGATTCTTGATTCTTGATTTCTTGATCTTTACTTTCTCTTAATTCTTGCAACTAAAATTCATAAATCTTGAATCAAATTTTCTTTTCTTTCCTTTAATTTTCGACTCGACTAAAACAAATACGAGCAAATCTCACTTTCCCTATGGACGATCTGCACTCGTTAACGAATCTACAATTGACACAGTTATTGATTGCGGTTTACAAATTTCTTTGGTTGTGATCTTTACATTTTCTACAAACACACCGAAAGAATCACTCAATCAAATGGCGCCGTTGCCGGGGATCGTGTGTGCTAATTTGTTTGTTTTTGAAATTTGAGTTGAAAAATTTATTCCATCAGAATTTTTTAGATCAAAATTCATGCAAATACTAAACTATTCGTTGTGATTTATTGCAAGGAAATCTGGAATCGGTGGAGTGAGAGAAAAAAATTTCTGAATATTCCAGAAAGTTCAGTGAGTGAACAGGAGCGGCTGTAAGAATTTTTGTGCATCGATCTAATCACGAGACCGTGAAAGCACGGCCATTGTGTGCATCTCGCGGCAGAACCGCGGCGTTCCTAGGGCTTCGCTGCACCAAAATTTTTTGGTGAATCTCTGACTTTCTTATCTCCTCCCTGCTCTGTCCATTAACCAATTACTCTAGGATTCTTTGCAAAAATTCGCAGCGCCGCAAAAAGAAAAAAATTGTTGCGTGTTTGATCTTGGTTGTTTGCATTTTTAATACGGAAATTAAGGGGCAAAGACCAAATTCAGATTAGGTGGGGAGTTCATTACCCTTGCTAAGCCCCAAAAATCACAAAACTGCATCCACATTACCCTCATTAACTAAAAAATATCTAAACATAACTCTAAGGACCGTCGCGCTCACTTAGGATGGGAGAAGATCGTGGGTAATCTATTGCTTATCCGCATTTCTTTTGTGGTGTCTAAGGCAAGTGGTTACTTAATTAGGCCCACTACTTACGTAGTGAAGAACCTCCCACTTACCTGGCCACAGGAGGGAAAAAGAGGCAGTAAAGGATTTATCTTGCGACTTGTCTTCTGGAAGTCTAGGAGTGGTCAAGAGACTTGACCTAGGTGACCACTAGATTTAGGGTTGCTTGTGCATTGTTTGTGATTTGCATTTTTTCAAAAATCAGTATCTTTTTCAAACCAAATACCAAACTCATCATTTTCCTTAATTATCTTAACGCTGCCACTTGTGCTAAACCCTTTAGTGTATGCTCGGCTGGACACGGGATTCTAATGCCCGTCTTGTCCGCGTTCCTCCTATCGACTCCGAAGTCGGTATTTCTACGTCTACTTCTTCTTTACCCACCACCACACCCACTTCGATGGACGGTTCTCAATCTAACTTCTTTACCACTACTCTGCTACTATCCACAGGTGCGCAGAATCCATCCCACATCTCTCTCCAAAAGAGATGTTACCCTATGCGAGGTCCTCTTTCGACTTGTCACACCATTCCACCAGCCAATGGGGATAATTTTGAAATAAAACCCCAATACATCAATCTTCTACCCAAATTTCACGGTCTCGAGTCTGAAGACGCATATGTCTTTATTACCAAATTTGAAAATGTATGCGCAATGATGGGTACCTCACAGCTTTCTGTGGATGCTATGCGTCTACATCTTCTCCCATTTACCTTGTGCGATATAGCCGAGAAGTGGCTTTATAACACAGCTGCACATTCTATTTCAAACTGGGAAGAATTCGTAAAAGCATTCCTAAAGAAATTCTACCCTAATCATAAGACAGCTCGAGTCCGTAGCGAAATAAATCAATTTACCCAGCTTCCAAATGAACCATTCTCGAAGTGTTTTGAACGCTTCAAGGTTCTGTTAGTTCAATGTTTATATCACGGAATTCCTAGATGGGATCTGTGCAGAATCATATATGAGGGCATTAATTCTACCACAAAACAGACCCTTAAATCCATGTGTCAAGGCACCTTCATGACTAAAGATGATGGCGAAGCTTGGAGATTTTTAGAAGATTTCGATGAAAGATCTTTGCAGTGGGAGAGTGTAAGTCAGTCATCATCTAAGGGTTGCAATAACCAATCTGATGTTTCCATAGGAGTTAGAGCTGAAATGTCAGCAATGCAAAAGAAACTCAAAATTATGGAAAATAAATTTTTAACCTCCGCCCTAAATCAGATGTCACTCCCCAAAACTGTTTGTGGATGCTGTTCTGATCCATCACATCTTACGGAAGAATTTCCATTGAATTCTCCGTTTCAAGGTCATGAGCATATCAATGCTGCTTTTCAACAAAGACCTAGGAACGATCTATTTTCTTCCACTTATAATCAGGGTTGGAGGAATCACCCTAACTTTGCTTGTAACCAATCACAAAATCAAAACACGGTTCCAAACCAAAACAGCTTTCAAAGGGCTCCTCCACTACAACAGCAACCACTTCAATTGAGTCAACACCCCTACCAATCACAAAACTTCAAAATCCGGCCAACACTTCTGCACCATATGAAAATTCTTTGTAATTGGCCAGTACTGATAATACCTCTGCACTCGAACGAACCTTGGATGCTTTTATGAAACAATCCATCCAAGCGACGGCAAGTTTTCAATCTTCCTTCGATAATATGATGAAGAGTTTGTCTCTCAAAATGAAAATATTAAATCGATGAAAGCACAGATTGCATGAATAAATATCGAATTGAGTGCTAGAGAGAAAGGGAAATTTCCAGCTCAACCTTTACCTAATCCTGGCTATTCACATTGTTCCCCTCCGAATGGCGGCGCACAAGACTGCGAAGTCTTGGCACTGAGATTCGGGGCAGATACTATATGGTTTTATCCGTCTACCTCTCCGAAGATGCCAAGTTGATTTATGGCACCGTGTATCGAAGGTTTAGACGGATGCGGCCGATGTAGCAGACTTTGTCAGATTCCCCCTCGCTTGAGGGGTTTTTGATTGTGGGGACGCTCTTCCCTGCAGGCGCAAGCCCCTGCAGTTAATTACGCTACCGCGTCGCGGTAGCCACTTTCTCCTTCTCCAGAATTTCACTTCGTGTCGTGTGTGTTTGTTTTGTTTGTGGTTGCCCGTGGATTGTATACGGAGACTGAGTAATGCCGTCGCCCGTAGGACGTGGATTAGTCCAAATCCGTATTTACTTAGATTTGGGTTTGGTGTTTTTAGTTTAAGGATGCATTAGTCGCGTTGCGGCTAAGATCAATTTAAACGTTCGTCAGGGATACGTTAGTCCTGTTTTGGATTAAGATCAACTTGAACGGGATCGTTTAGATCCGGCAGAAGAGCAATTAGCTTTATTGTTCCAGTTTAGGAACATAGTGGTCCATGTTCCAGTTTAGGGACGTGGTGGTCCATGTTCCAGTTTAGGGACATGGTGGTCCGATATTAGTTTAGGGACATTTCGGTCCGATATTTGTTTAGGGACGTTTCGGTCCGATATTAGTTTAGGGACGTTTTGGTCCGATATTAGTTTAGGGACGTTTTGGTCCGATATTAGTTTAGGGACGTTTCGGTCCACGAGTTTAAGGACCCCGCAGTCCATATTGATGTGTGGTCGTTGGGACCCGTCACCTCTTTGACGTCGTTGAGGAATTACAATGATGGATGTCAAAGGAGTTCGGAGATGTACCTTCGAACCGGATGTAGATTGATTTAATTGAGCGATCTCGCTCTGTCAATTTAATTTGAGGACTTACGGCCAAAATTGGGCTAAGTCCAGTTAAAAATGGTCAACATGTTATTTGCTTTTGCGTTGCATTTTTATTTGGGCTTTACCCATGAAAGATGCAGAGCATCAATTTGTTTTGGGCTTTGCCCATTTAGGAATGATACAGAGTATCAGTTTAAACTGGGCTTTGCCTTTTTATTGCTTTGCAATTTATTTAAGCCTATTAGGTCTTTTTGATTTGGGCCTGGCCCTTCAAGAAATGCATTGCATTTATTCAGGCGCTCTGCGCCAATTAGGGAGCGCAAGCGCTTGTGGTGACGACATGTGTCATGTAAGCGCGGTGTGCTTGTGGTGACGACACGTGTCATACAAGCGCGGTGCGCTGCGCCAATGCGCTACGCATGTGCTGCTGACACGTGGCGCGCTCAGATGAGTTGCGCCAATTTTAGAGAGTAAGGCTCTATTTCAAAAGCGCATAGCGCAGACGGTTCAGATGCTGACACGTGGTGTTTTTTGGTGGCTTGTGCCAATCCAGGAGCGCAACAGCGCAGTTTGCAAGTGCAAAGCACTATAATTTAAAAATCTCTTCAGAACCAATGCTTCCTGACAAAGTGAAAAGCACTGTTTGATTTCTTGATCTAATTTAGATCAAAGAAAACAAGTTTTTCTTGTTTTTCTTTTTATTTCAAGAACCAAAGGTTCATAAAAGTGCAAAGCACTATTTTCTTTATTTTTTTTGTTTTTTCTTGTTTTTTAAGAACCGGTGGTTCATAAGAAGTGCAAAGCACTGTTTATTATATGAAGATCATTGATCTGGTTTTTTTAGATCAATGAGAAAGTTATTCTCTTTTTTGTGAAGGTTTTTACCTTTTTCTTTAAAAAAAACTTTTCTCAGAGTTCTTTCTGTTTGAAGCTCCTGATTTTTCAAGAAAATGTTTCTGCCTTTGAATTGAGGTCTGGGGTCCTTTTTATAGTGCCCATAAATTAGTTAAATTTGTTAAAGAGATCTTTCTGAGTGATTTGGGGAATTTTTCCCATCGTTGGATCTTTGATCCAAGGGTTTCTGTTTTACAGAAGGAAATCTTCTTGTTTTAAGAAGAACAGAAAGATTTCTTAGAAATTTAATTCTGTTTGGCGCAGATGCCCCAGCGCGTGACACGTGTCGCGCAGCGCACAGCGCAGCGTAACTGCGCTAGCGCATCTGCTCTGACACGTGTCGCGCAGCGCACAGCGCAGCGCAACTGCGCTAGCGCATCTGCGCTGACACGTGTCGCACAGCGCAGCGCAACTGCGCTAGCGCATCTGCGCTGACACGCGTCGTGCAGCGCAGTGCTTGCGCAACTGAAGCGTTGCTTCCTTTAATTTTGTTTAAAATAGAGCTTTGCTCTGATTGGGTACGCCTTCTTGGGCGCTGCACTGACGTATCAGAGCCTGACATGTGGCGCGTCGCGCCCGAGATTTGAAGCGTTGCTTCAAAATTTTGAATTTTGAATTTCAATAGAGCTTTGCTCTGATTGGGCGAAACAAATTCCCCCCCACCGTTGCGCTCATGTGGCGCACACGTGAGTGCTGCGGTGGCAAACTCCTGATCGTTGGATCAAGGGGTGAGCTCAAGGGGCGCAAGCGCCTTATAAATAGGATCTCTGGCCCTTAGAAAAATCTCACCATTTCAAGATTTTTATTTCCCAGAGCTTTGTTCTCATTCAAGAACTTTCAGAGCTTTGCTCATTTCTAAAGTCAAAAACTTTAGGTAAAATTAATTAAACTTAATTGAACTTAATCTCAACCAAAGAGCTTTGCTCTCACAGATCTTTTGATCTAAAGAGATCCCCATTGGGGTTTCATAAACAGAGCTTCGCTCTTAAGAACTTATAGATCTGTGGAGATCTTGTTCATGGGTTCTAACCCATGAACAGAGCTTTGCTCTTTGAATCATCTGTAGATCTTTCAGATCTGAAAAATGAAAAATTTTCATAAGTTTTTCATGGATTTTTCCAAGATTCCAAAAATTCTAATTCTTTTAGGTGTAACATTTTCTGATGGACCTTTCCATTATTACCATAGAGCTATGCTCTTTTAAGGAATCTTATTTCTCTGAGACCAGAGTTTGACAAGTGTCACTCTGTGACAGAGCTTTGCTCTGAAAGAGGAGATTTTCTCCTTGTCTCTAGGGATTCTTCCCCCTCTTTTTTTATAAATGGGAATGTTTTCCTGGGGACCAACTGACAATCTCATCCAATGATGAGCTTGTCTTATTAACTGACGTATTGTTATCCAGATTTTGTGGGTCCCCCTTTGGTCTTCTACCCACTGCACTGTTGTGTGGTGTAATTAATTAATTTTAATTTAATTAATGCATTTTCTTTTTTTTTTAGACGCCAAACGTTGGAATTACAACACTAACGGCTAAATTGTTCTTTTGCAGCGATCATGTCTCTAGACACTTCATTCCCGTTCGTCCGCTCGGAGGAGGGATTTCCTGAGGCGCCCTTGGACCGTGAAGTCCTGGCCATGATTAAGGGGTACGACCTGGAATACAAAAGTCTCCACCTTTGGAGGTTGTGGTACAATCAGATCATCATGGGCCAACGAAGCTTCACATGCGCGGTGCCGTTAGAACCCATAACGGCGATTCATTACGCCAGCCCACCCCCGGTGCAGTGCGCCGTGGAGATGATGGATTGGACATCAAAGGGATTCCTACAACCCGCCATAGATGCGATACCGGTTCAGCGTCCTATGGTTTTGGATATCTTAGGGCGCCGTATCTGTCAAGGTGAAGCACGACCCTGGGGGCAATCATACAACCTTGGTCTGATCCCCTGCCACCCGATCGGTTACCTGCCGTGGGCCCGGTACATCCTGTCGACAAAGAAGTCGCAGTTGATAAAATTAGGACTGTACACCGCGGTTTACGTCTCCCTCTTCCAGTATCCCACACTCCCCACCTGGTGGTTCAAGGCTTTCCTGGAGCAGTGGAATATTCCTACTCACACTTTCCTCGCAATGGATAGGGAAGTGTCCATCTCTTTGGAGGAGTTTATGGAGGTATCCGGCCTACCAGTCTTGGGGGAACACTATGAAGAGCTGCTCCCAACAGATGAGTACGTCTTCGGTGCCAAGCCGATGGTAAAGGGGATTACGCCGGAAAATGCCGTTCAACACCAATTCCCAAGCCTGATCAAGGTGATGAACATCTACGAATCTCTCTTTGTCGAACATGGGAGTCGAGGAGTTAATTTTGAGGATTTCATCGCTCGGTTCCTTCACCCAAGTGTCCTTTCATCGGAAGCTGCCAAGTTTGCTACCCTAGACGACCCTTTCGGTCTAGGTTTGGATAACCTACCAGCGAAGGAGATAGAACAAAATGGTTTCTTTCTTCCGGACTTCCCGACTATCTCTTTTGCAGAAATTGCGGCCCCCGGGATGGATGAGGAGGCCTTTTTCTTAGGATTTCTCGGACTGTGGCTGAGTTGGTTCGCGATCCCAATGCACTCTCACCGCATGCGGCCTTCCGTCTTTTACTCGGCCTACCGAATGGTCATCGGGGTAAAGGTGGCTGTGGGGATCGCCGGTTTGGCGCACCTATATCATGGCCTCAGTCGAGCAGCGGACGCTAATGAGCCCGGGGTACAGCACGTGGTCCTCCTGATGCACTACTTTGCATCGTGGCTCGAGCTACATACGTCGGGTGTCTTCGGCATAAACAAAAGGCCCTTGTTCTTTGACAGGTGCGGTTTCCTTCGCATTATACAGCTGATCGGCGTATCAATCGTGACCCTATCGCCGCGAGATGCCAGGGGTTTACTCCTTCGCCCTCATACTGTCGGAGCCGGGATGTCCTTTGTCGATAAGGTATTGACCATCGGAAAGGCGTCTACCACTGCGATACGGCCATTACAAGATGTCTTTAAGGATGGAGCCTCAGTTTTGATGACCCAGGAGACCCTTCACTTATATTCCATTAGACCGGGCTTCCTAGTTTTTAGGCAGCATGGTGTGGCAATTTTTATGAGGTACAACCCGCATCAATTTGCTCAACAACTGGGCTTCGATCAAGGGGTCCCTTTGGAAGCCTTCTTGCTGGAACCCGCTGCCACTGAAGAAGGGATGGAAAACGCGCTGCACCATTTCATGCGCCTGAATACAACCTCTCACTTTTTTATTGGTGCGCCGGCTTACGTTCCGCGACTCCTTAATGTGTACAAAGACTGGTATAATCATGCAACCGGAGCAGTTATAAAGGAGGAAAGGCGACGTCTGGTTGATCGTAAGGGTGCGCTTCCAGATGCCGATCGCAGCACTCCTTTGGTTCCTAGGACCCCAGTAGTCGCTCCTCTAAAAGAGGTTAGAACCGAGCCCTCGCGTGCGCAAAGTCCTCCACGTGGATTGCCGCTCCCTGATATTACAGATGCACCTGCAGCGCCCTGTGCTCCAGTGGAGACAGTGGTCGTAGCTTTGCCAGAGTCCGGCGTAGGTGCAGACGTCGGGACTCGCCGTCCCAAGGTGGCCGCTAAACGTAAATCGATCCAGCGCGTGCCTAGGGTTGGCGGGCAGAAGAAAAAGAAGTCGCTCTTTGCCGCAGACGTCGTTTTCGGTCAGGAACCCCACGCTCCCTATGCTGAGGTCCTGAGCGAATACGAGACTAATGAGGGATTGGTCATGCCGCCGGATGACACGGATTTGGAGGCCGCCCTCGAAGCTTCGGAGCGGCTGGCGAGGCGTGACGCCTGGTTGGCCAAGCTTGCGGCATCTGGTAATCATTAATTATATTTTCTATTACATCATGTCTTTATTATTGCCTTTGACTGACATTCGCCCTTCTTTTCCCCCAACAGGCATTACCACTGAAGAAGCCATTGCCGCTTCCCTCAAGACCTTCCAAGAGGAGAAACGCCTTAGAGCGTCTTCAGGACTCAGTGAGTTTCGATTCATGATGTCTTCATTCATCTTTTGTATTACGGCCGATTTAACCTTTTCCCTTTTTTATCGCAGGGACCTCAATGCCGCTTCCGCCAAGTGATGCAGATGTCCTACCAGCTGCCGACGTTCCTGCTTCCTCAGGGTTACCTCAAGAGGTCCGTCTTGAGGAGCCGATGAGAGACTCCCTAAAGGCTCTAGAGGTGTCTTTGTTTACGGATGACAATGCCGCAGTGAAAGAGGCATCACAGAGGTCCATCGTGATAGCTCGGGAGGAAAGAAAACGGCTAAGGCGTGAGGCGAAGGCGCGCAGGGATGCCTTGGCTGCGGGTGCGGGCCCCAGCACCGTCCCTCGCGCTTACACTCCATCCGAAGAGGCCCCTGTCGCCCTATCCACTGCCCGCAGAGAGGTGGCGTGTACAGTTCGGAGCGCAAACGTTAAATCCGCTTCAGGTAATATTTCTCTCAGGGTTTTTGTTATAAGGATTTTAATGCCATTGGTCCTTATATCTCTTATCTTGCAGGGTCGAGTCCGACCGAAGGGGAGGCGGAAACCGTTGACCCTAAGGAGACAAAGGAGGCGGCTCCTACCGAGCCTGAGCCGACACTGGGCCACGTCGCTGAGGTTTCGGGGCCCGAGATGGAGGTTGAGGGGTCTGCAGCTGAGAGGGTCATTGATACCCAACCTGAAGTGGCGGTAGATGAAATGATCATTACAACTGAACCGACGGCGGTAGCGGACGAGGCGCTTGAGGCCGATGATCTCGCAGCGACGGCGGATGAGCCGATGGAGATCAAAGAACCCGCAGGAGGAACAGGTGAGATGGGTACGACTCCTGGGAAAGAGTTAGCCGCTCCCTCCTTAGAGTCCGGCAACACTCCGGTCGTTGCCCTTCCTGCGTACGATCTTCCGCCGTCTCCAGGTCTTGCGAGCGCGATGACGGTCCCTATCGAATCGGGTGATGAGGCTACGGGCGGTGGCTTCATGTCGATAGAGGAGGGAGTCGCCTCCGTTTCGGCCGGAAGTTCCTCAGGTAAACCCCCGGTTGCTGCTTTTCCTTTGCTTTACAGTTCTTTCGGACAAATTTACCTTTCTTGTAATACAAGTGCGGCCAGCGCCGATGCCCCATTGCTTGAGGGAGCGCCTTCAACGACTGCCTTGGCGGTGGTTACCCCTCAGCCCTCTCTCACACCGTCAAAGATGTTGGAAGGTATGAGTTTGCAACTTATTAATCCCACTTTTCAGACGTATAATCCATATACTAAATTCACATTGTTGTGTCTTTCAGGAGTGCTCTTTGACCATTTGTACCAAGTGTTGCTCCCACGCTTCTCCTTCCCATCTGAACTCGCCGCTCCCTCTAGTGGTGCTGGTGAGTATAGTTTCCGACTGATACCTTTCCTTTCGACGATAGAATTATTTCTAACTTTTTCTCGTCCTTACTACAGTGCTGCAAATCGAAGGGGGAGCAGAAAACTCGGCCCCGCCACCGGCTCTTCCGGCCTTACCACCTGCTTCAACTGGTATAGTAACTATCTTATCAATGACTTTCTTCATATCTATTGAATCATCATTTAATCGCATTTTGTCTTTTCAGCTGTCGTTCCAGTCTTCGCGCCTTTTGAATCTCATATTATGATGCCGGCCGGCCCTTCCCAGAGACGTCCGCCCTCAAAAGGTGCGGCGAATAGTCTGTGCATGTTGAGCGACTACATCGAGGAACTCGACGTCGAGAATTCTACGTCTGCTGCGGACTTCGCTACGACGATTAACCTGATGTTGGCGATATTTGCCAACTTCCATGACGAGGGCATCGTCGCCTCTTGGGTTAATCACTGTCGGGAGATTGAGGCTCGCCTTCATCGGCTGGAGTCGATGCGTCTTGCCCCCGAGACTTTAGCCGCGAGCAATGAAAGAGCAGCATGGATCGAGGGAAGCGCCTCTTACGTCCACCACTTGGAACAAGAAGCAGCTTTAAAGCTAAGGGAATGCCAAGAGACCTCGAGCGAGACGGCCCATCTGCGTGCTGAGGTTGAAGCGAATGCTGCCCAAGTGAAGACTATCTTTGAGGGTCTCCTGGAGCGCATCTCCCATGGGCTAAACTTGAAGCGAAAGCTTGATGTAGCTGAGCGCGATACCCCAGGTCGGGAAGCTGCTTATCAGGTCGTCAGGGAGCAGCTTGCGTCTGTCTTGTAGCAACGGGCCCAAGTGGAGGCGGAGCTGGCGGTGGTAGCCGATCAGGAGAAAGCAGGGAAGGAATTGCGCGAACAATTGCTAGATCTATGCAAGATGCTTCCATCTTAGTAATTCTCCTTGTATCGTTTGTACTTGTAAACAAAAATGTATGTATATTTTTTATTCTTTAGTACAATGTATCCTGTACTCGATCAATATTTATGAATAAAAGATGCACATTTTTGTAATGTCTTGTGTCATTTCTCCGCCTTTTCTTTCTTTTATTATCAGCATACCACCTTAGCAAACATGGTTGACGGATGATTAGAACGAGTATTCCGACTTTCTTAAGAAGTAGCGATGGCTTAGGCCGCAGGTTCAGATCTGCTGCCTAAGACTTTTCAACCCTATAAGCCGTGAGGGTCTCATAGAGACTTTTCTCCCTACGGATCGAGAGGATCTCGTAGGGGGTTTTTCTCCTTAGGAATCGTGAGGATTCCTAAGTGTGGTTTTCTCTTATAATTCGTAAGGATCCTATAAGAGAATTTTTCCCTCTTACGGGTCGAGAGGACTCGTAAGCGGTTGTTTTCCTCCTTGTCAAAACTCGACTTTGGAGAGTGAGACCCGTGAATAGTATGCAAGAGACCGTTTCAGATTGACCTGTAGGGTCCCATTGTTCAGGAAGTAAGTTTTTCAATCCCTGCTGCCTGAGGCTTCATCTTGCAAGCTGAGACGAATCGGGAATTTCCCGCGGAGACACTGGTTTTTCTGCGAGCAGATGCGAATCAGGAGGCCCTCGTCAAGGAGTGTTTGTATCCGTGAGTCGAGAAGTTTGCTAGGGATTATTTGTTTCCCAAGCGCCAAGGATTATTTATTTCCTTGGGGTTTGAAACGAGTCGAGGATTTCCCACGGAGGCACTGGTGGCTCTGCGAGTCGACGCGGATCAGGAGGCTCTCGTCAAGGAGTGTTTGTATCCGTGAGTCGAGGAGTTTGCTAGGGATTATTTGTTTCCCAAACGCCAAGGATTATTTGTTTCCTTGGGGTTTGAAACGACTCGAGGGTTTCCTACGGAGGCATGGGTGGCTCTGTGAGTCGACGTGAATCAGGAGGCTCTCGTCAAGGAGTGTTTGTATCCGTGAGTCGAGGAGTTTGCTAGGGATTATTTATTTCCCAAGCGCCAAGGATTATTTGTTTCCTTGGGGTTTGAAACGAGTCGAGGGTTTCCTACGGAGGCACTGGTGGCTCTGTGAGTCGACGCGAATCAGGAGGCTCTCGTCAAGAAGTGTTTGTATCCGTGAGTCGAGGAGTTTGCTAGGGATTATTTGTTTCCCAAGCACCAAGGATTATTTGTTTCCTTGGGGTTTGAAACGAGTCGAGGGTTTCCCATGGAGGCACTGGTGGCTCTGCGAGTCGACGCGAATCAGGAGGCTCTCGTCAAGGAGTGTTTGTATCCGTGAGTCGAGGAGTTTGATAGGGATTATTTGTTTTCCTAGCGCCAAGGATTATTTGTTTCCTTGGGGTTTGAAACGAGTCGAGGGTTTCCTACGGAGGCACTTGTGGCTCTGCGAGTCGACGCGGATCAGGAGGCTCTCGTCAAGGAGTGTTTGTATCCGTGAGTCGAGGAGTTTGCTAGGGATTATTTGTTTCCCAAGCGCCAAGGATTATTTGTTTCCTTGGGGTTTGAAACGAGTCGAGGGTTTCCTACGGAAGCACTGGTGGCTCTGCGAGTTGACGCGAATCAGGAGGCTCTCGTCAAGGAGTGTTTGTATCCGTGAGTCGAGGAGTTTGCTAGGGATTATTTGTTTCCCAAGCGCCAAGGATTATTTGTTTCCTTGGGGTTTGAAACGAGTCGAGGGTTTCCCACGGAGGCACTGGTGGCTCTGCGAGTCGACACGGATCAGGAGGCTCTTGTCAAGGAGTGTTTGTATCCGTGAGTCGAGGAGTTTGCTAGGGATTATTTGTTTCCCAAGCGCCAAGGATTATTTGTTTCCTTGGGGTTTGAAACGAGTCGAGGGTTTCCCACGGAGGCACTGGTGGCTCTGCGAGTCGACGCGGATCAGGAGGCTCTCGTCAAGGAGTGTTTGTATCCGTGAGTCGAGGAGTTTGCTGAAGACACTAGTTTCTTCGGAGTTGGGATGAACCGTCGAGGTTTGGCGTTGTCTTCTGACGGAGTCTGTTGGGAAAGTATGGTTCCCTCTTTGTTTACGCCTTTGGATTGTATACTTGGATTGTATACAGGGATCGATGTGATCTTAACTGTAGGGCCAAAGTTTTATCGTCATCATTTTTTTTATTTCTGCGATGCTCTATCATTTCAGCTTTTATATCGCGAAGGTCGCGATTGCCTAATCATTTCGGCTATTTTTCGCGGTGCCCAATCATTTCGGCTATTTATTTTATCTTTACTCGCTGATTTTTATTGCGAGTTGCCCCATCATTTCGGCTATTTCGCATGCATACATTTTACTTGCTGCTTTTTTTATTGCAAGTTGCCCCATCATTTCGGCTATTTCGTATGCATATGCGGCCTACTGGCTTTTCGCCGTAAGCCTGAAATTGGACACCGATTTCGGCATCAGCACCGCTATAACTGGGATATTGCCAGGGGCGAATCATCATTTGCCTCTGTCGTTGTCGAACAAAGGAGGCTTAGCGACCAGGGTTAAGGTCCTGTCGACTAAGGCTTTTGACTTCATGAGCCATAAGGGTCTCACAAAGGTATTTCTCCCTACAAGTCGTGAGGATCTTGTAGATGTATTTTCTCCTTAGGAATCGTGAGGGTTCCTAAGTGTTTTGTTCCTCTGTAAGTCGTAAGGATCCTACATGAGGGTTTTCTCCTTATAAGTCGAGAGGATTTACAAGGGTTGTTCACCATGCAAACATATCCCTAGTCTCGGATGGGACTTGGTTAGGGAAATGTTTATTTGCGCCCGTGGATTGTATACAAGGGTCAATGCTGAGCCACTTGTAGGGCAATGTCGAAAGTTGTGGGGGTTGCTTAAGCACAGGTTTAGGTCTCTGTAACTTAAGACTTTCAAATCTTATGAGCCGTGAGGGTCCCATAAGAGAGTTCTCCTTACGAGTCGTGAGGATCTCGCAAGTGTATTTTCTCCTTAGGGATCGTGGGGATCCCTAAGTGTGTTGCTCCCTTGTGAGTCGTAAGGATCTCACGCGGGTGATTTCTCCTTATAGAGTCGAGAGGACCCTATAAGTGTTTCTTAACGAGGTTGCGTCCTTTCGGGTTTTCACAAACACTCGCCGGTAGTCCTGTTGTTTTTACTCACGGAGCCCTCTCGGGTTTTCATCCGTGCCCATTTTACTTATGGACATACCGTTTTTTTTTATTATTATTTTTTTATTTTCTTCTCTCTCTGTTTTTTACTTTCTTCTCTCTCTTTTTTTTACGAGGTTCCGCCCTTTCGGGTTTTCACGAACACTCGCCGGTAGCCCTGCTGTTTTTACTCACGGAGCCCTTTCGGGTTTTCATCCGTGCCCTTTCTGCTTATGGACATACCGTTTTTTTTATTATATATATATTTTTTCTTTTTATCTCGTCAGCCTAAGGATGCCGCGGTATTAGTTTAAAGACGTTGCGGTCTGCTATTAGTTTAAGGACATTTCGGTCTGTTGTTAGTTTAAGGACATTTCGGTCCGTCATGGAGAAGGCTGGCTACTTTTTATAAAGCTTGAGCTTAATAAGATAGCGAGCGGACATAGTCGTCGTCATCTATCATTAACCTAGGCTGTGGCTCATTAAGCGTAGTATTTCTTTAGGAAGCGACCGTTTATTGGCCTGAAAGGCCTTTCACCGTGCATGTCCATGAGTAAATAGGCCCCACTTTGGTAGACCTTATCTATGATGTACGGGCCTTCATAGTTTGGCTCGAATTTTCCCCGCTTGGCGCGATTGGGGATCATGGGCCTTTTGACCACTAGTACGAGTTCGCCTTGGCGGAATGTCCTCGGTCGGGTCAGTCTTTCATATGAGCACGTCATCTTCGCTTTGTAAGCTTCCAGATTTTGTTGCGCTATGAGCCGGGTTTCATCAAGAGCATCAAGCTCTTCAAACCGGAGGTGAGTATTTTCTTCATCCGTCAGCTCGTAGTGAACTGCCACTCGCAGAGAGGGTAACTCTATCTCGAGGGGGAGTACTGCTTCGGTGCCGAACACTAACGTGTAGGGCGTTGTGTTCGTGGCTGTCTTGAATGTAGTTCGATACGCCCAAAGAGCCTCCTGCAGCCTCTCATGCCAGTCTTTCTTACTTCGGGACACCGTTTTCTTTATAATCTTCATTAAGGTCTTGTTGAAGGCCTCGGCGAGACCGTTAGCTCACGGATTATAGACTGAGAAATATCTCCAGTCTATATTATGCTGCTGCGCGAAGCGGCTGATTTTATGACTTCGGTAGGCTGGCCCGTTATCGGAGATGATCCGTCTCGGAGTTCCAAACCGATATATGACATGCGTTTTGAAGAAATGGAGGATATTCTCCGTCTTCACTTCTCTCAACGGTACTGCTTCTGCCCATTTGGAGAAGTAGTCAGTCGTCGCCAGGATGAAACGATGTCCCCTAGACGATGCTGGTTTGATAGGGCCGACTATGTCAGTTCCCCACATTTCGAACGGCCAGCTAGCCATCGTTGGATGTAATGGATTCGGATGCTGATGGATGAAGTCCCCATGAATTTGGCATGAGTGACATTGCTTCGCATATTCGAGGCAATCTTGAATCATCATGGGCCAGTAGTAGCCCATCCGTTTGATCTTCAACTTCATCTTTGGGCCTGCTTGGTGAGAACCGTAGATTCCGTCATGAACTTCCTGAACGACTCTTTCCACTTCGTCCCGTCCTAAGCATCTCAGCCACAGAGAATCGAATGACCTCTTGTATAGAGTATCATTGATGAAGGCGAAAGACAGAGCTCGTTTCATGAGCTGATGTCTTGCGGACGCATCTTCGGGTATTTGGTGGGACTTGAAGTAGTCTATAAAGACTTCCCTCCAATCCTCAACCTTCTCATGGTCTTTTATTTGTAAGGTCATTTGTTCAGTCGCTCCCTTCTCTTCGGATGATTCCGGAGGTATTTTTGCTGGGGCGAGCACTCGACGACTTTGTACCATGATTCTAACATCATCGAGGTTCTCGTCAGCCAATTCTTTAGCGAGTTTGGCCAACGCGTCCGCTTTGCTGTTTTCTACACGCGGTATGCTTTCCAAAGTGTAGGAGGGAATTTGGGTCAACAGTTGTTGCACCCTTTCACCGTACTTCACCAACTCCGGTTTGCACGTTTGGTAGTCGCCGTTTACTTGACTAACGACTAGCTGGGAGTCCCCATATATGAGGAGGCTTTCAATTCCCATATCGATGGCGATCTCGAGGCCTACTATCAAAGCTTCGTATTCAGCTTCATTATTCGTCTTCGGCTCTGTTAAGGAGAAAGCAAAGCGCATTATCCCTCCTTGTGGAGTTACGAAAATAAGGCCTACCCCCGATTTGATTAGGGGGTACTTTGCTTGCTCTTTTTCACGGAAGATACTCCATCGAAATAGAGTTCCCATCGGGTATCATTCCCATCGATAACGTCAAATGCATATTTGTCTGGCAATTCGCAATTGAGAGGAGAATCAGCCGGTATCGGATGCTCAGCGAGGAAATCGGCGATGGCCTGGCCTTTCACTGCCTTGAGAGGTTGATACATTATCGAGAACTCCATCAAGAGCAGGGCCCATTTAGCGAGTCGTCCCGTCAATATGGCCTTTGACATTAGATATTTGAGAGGGTCCACCTTCGAAATGAGACGGACTTCATGTGCTAATGCGTAATGTCTAAGCTTTGTTATTGCGAAAATCAACGCCTGGCAGTGTTTTTCAATGGGGGAGTAGTTGCTTTCTGCCCCCAGTAGAACTCGACTTAGATAGTAGAGCGCTCTTTCTTTTCCCTGGTCATTTTCCTGCGCCCATAATGCGCCTAAAGAACCTTCGAGGGCAGTTGTATAAAGGATGAGAGGTTTCCCCTTAACCGGAGCAGCCAACACTGGAGGGTTCTGCAGGTATTGCTTGATCTCATCCAGTGCGCCTTGGCATTTGTGATCCCAGATGAATGGAGTTCCTTTCTTCATCAAGTGACTGTAAGGGCGATACTTGCCTGAGAGATTGGCTATAAATCGCCGTATGTATGCGAGCTTCCCTTGGAGAGATCGCAGCTGTTTAAGAGTTCTTGGCGGAGGCATTTCCATAATCGCCTTGATCTTGGATGGATCTATTTCGATACCTCGGTGTCGGACGATGGACCCCAGGAATTTGCCTGAGGAAACTCCGAATGCACATTTGAGCGGGTTCATCTTCAAGTTGTATTGCCGAAGGCGTCGAAATACGGTCTTTAGATGCTCGAGATGTTCCTCATATGATTTGCTTTTAACAACGAGGTCGTCGATATAGCATTCGACGATTTCGTGTATAAGGTCATCGAAGATCCTCGTCATGGCTCTTTGGTAGGTGGTGCCGGCGTTCTTTAAACTGAAGGGCATTATCTTGTAACAAAATATTCCCAAAGGAGTCCGGAAAACCATATGTTTCTGGTCTTCAGAATGCATTTTTATTTGATTATACCCCGATGAGCCGTCCATGAAGGAGAAAATCTCATGCGTAGACGTATTGTCTATCATCAGTTCGGTGACTGGTACTGGGAAATCATCTTTCTGGCAGGCTTTGTTGAGATCCCGAAAGTCCACGCATATGTGCACCGTTCCATTTTTCTTCATCACTGGGACGATATTAGCAATCCATTCAGGGTATTGAACCTCTTGGATAAAGCCAGAGTCTATCAGCTTTTTGACTTCAGCGTTGATGCTCATCTCGAGCTCGAGCCGCATTCTTCTCGGCGCTTGTTTAACTGGCTTGACACCCGGGGATATCGCCAGTCTATGCACAGCAACTTCTGGATCTAGTCCTGGCATCTCGGAATAGTTCCATGCGAAGCAATCTTTATGCTGTACAAGGACGTCCTTTAACGCAGCCACCCTCTCTTCAGACAGCAGCTCGCTGACAAATGTCGGTCGCAGATCGTTTACCGTCCCCAACTCAATTTTCTTGAGGTTATCTGCAGTGGTATGTATTCCATCCTCCAGTTCTTTCGGAGCTGGGGGAAATTCTGAGATCATCTCATCATTGCTGTTTTCGAGGCACCAGGGAAGGCTGTCCATGTTCTCGGATTCTTCTTTTAGTATTGTTATCACGTGACAAGTACGAATTCGCTTCCAATCCCAATGTGGAACTGGTTTTTCTTTCGTGGCCTTGGACTCATGCTTTTGTGGTGGTGCTACCCTCCAATTGTCAGACAAAGCGAATTTTCCAAGCTGATACTGATCTTCAACCAAATTCTTGAAGGTGAAGCAATCTTCAAGAGGATGCCCTATCACTCGGTGGTAAGAGCAATAATTTGGGTTGGAGACTTCGCCTGCTTGCTCAGGGTGTTTGGACTCTGGCAGTGTAAGCATTTGATATTTTAGAGCAAGATCAAGTATCTTCTTCGTCTTGTCCCGAGGAAACGAGTACGCTCGACCCATTTTCTTCATGAGGGATAGATCAATAACGCTCGACTCCCATTTGCATGGATTCTTAGCCCTGCTTTGTTGTTGTTGAGCACCTTTTTGGCCTTTCGACTTATTTCTGCCTCCGCGTCGAGCCCTTTTTATAACAGGTTGACAAGGGGCAGCATTTTCGTCTTTTACGGCCTGTTGAAGGAGGCGTTGCGTTTTGGCTTTCTCATAGATTGCCATTTCACGATTGTGATCATCTCGGACTTTTGACCAGCTTCCCTTATAAGGCTGTCCATTTGTTCTTCAAATGATGGACTGGGCATTTTTTCATCAGGAACTTTTACCGGTTCAGGATTACTGTCCTCCCATTGAGCATCCGCTTCTTCATCGAAATTATGCACGACGTGACAGTCGCGAAGCAGCTTTCATTTCCTGGAGCGAATGTATCCGAGCCCGATCATCTCCATCCTCCCATTAGGTAGCTTGTGCTGAGTTCCAGGGACGTTCCAGACCCTGTCATAGAATTTGGCCTTTCTAACGGTCTGTTTGAAGGATATCCCCTGGCGTTTCAGCAGCTTCTTCAAACCTTCTGTATAATATCTGGGTAGACGAATGGGTTGAAGCCTGTCCAGCGTTGGATCTGCTCCGTGCCAGATTTCTTTCTCCACTTTATTTTCTTCAGAGCGGTAGAATAGGATTGCCTTCTCGCCTTTTCGTCTGGGAGGGATATAAAACGTCTGCAGCTCTTCTACGCTGTCGGTGTCGAGTGCATCCAGTTCTTTATAATGTTTATGCGGCACCATGGCTACTTGCAGACTTCGCTCTTCATCAGCAGAAGCTCGTATTGAAAGCCGAGCAGGGAATACAGCATGAACTTCATCCTCCGAATCACTACCTGTAAGTCGATGTACAACACCCCAATACTTGTGGGGAGGCGGAAATTTTAAAAACGAACTTGTTTAAAGCATAAAGATCGACTAACCGCTTGAATCGAAGCTAAACGATAACTAACTATAAACATAGAAGTTCTATACTACTATGTTTAGGGATTATACCTAACGAATCGTGTCCTTCGTCTTTGCGAACTCTACCTCCTCCTCGGCCTTCTCGAAGTAGTAGACGATCCACCCGAGAGCTTTACTCCAAGCTTAGCCTCTAAACTTGAGGCAACTAAACTTCTTTAAATGCTAATCAAAGAAGCTAGGTGAAATAGAGTGAGGGTTATGGTTTAATTAGTCTAACTAATCCTTGTACTCAACACATGAGAGGGGAGGATTAGGGTTTGAAGAGAGAGAGAGCTTGAGGGGAGAGAAGATGAACATAATAATGAAGTGAGAATAATGAGTTATGATAATATATATCAAGCATTTCTTTTATCAAGAAAAGAAAAAAAATCAATTTAACAACCATGCTTGATAATATCTAGTGATGATTCATCTCCATGAGTCATTAAGCATTTATGATGCATTAATGACATGGATGAATCATCCATATGACTCACTAATCTCATTCATTGTATATGCCACATAATCACCCTTAGTCATCACCTTCTAGAAGCTTCTCGCGCAATTACGAGAACGCCCCTCCTTTCCGTAAAAATACGGAAAAACTTTAGACTGTATAAATCCAATAACCGGATACCAGTAACTAGCTTAAACCAAAGCCGACTGGTAAAAACTGTCCGAACGACGTACGTGTGTAAACACACGTATGTGTCCGAACCCTTTGTCGTAAAACCATACGACCTCTATATCGTTTCACCTGGAGTAGGAAACTCTCTGTGTGGGACTCTAGAGACTCGACTACTACGCTGGCAGTGGGTTTAACCACAGACCGCAAGCGGCACTAGCTGTACGTAACGGCCCCCAGGTTGATGTCGATAAGAAGGCCGATGAGGAAACCCATCCGAACTCCTATTGAGCCTACTGTGACAATCTCCGTACAGTCCGGTCTGTTCGTCTAAGACTATCGCATATTCGACCTAGGGGGCCGGCAAGCGTCAGTCCCCTAAAAGTGGAATAAGTCGTGTCGGAACGAAGCCCATTCCATCCTAAGAAACTACTGGAACCTACCAGCAAATCTCGCTTGCCCTGGCTAGAGACTTTGCGTAATGGCTCTCTGACACAGCGCGATATCAACTCCCAATACCGGGAGAGACGAATCCTATCTAATCGCCACTGCCTCCAAGTGCTTCGGGACTGCACCCAACTGCTACCTGTTTGCACGACTCCTTTGAGCCGTGGTAGGGTAGCAATCTAAGAACAGTGGGAACACACTTGAGGCGAAGCAGCAGTATCAAGTCTGCGGACTATGCTGTACTCATGTCACCTGGGAACTGTTAACTGACGACGGGTATAAAACCAACCAACAGTTCCCCGTGAGTCTTGTCCGGTGAACCCGTAACCCAACGAGCACCTGTATACTATCTCCAGTATGACGTACTGACGGCTGTGGGACAGACCATCTCCCCAACTGGGATGAGAAGCGTACACACTAGTCTACTCCGGAGTATCGATGCCCTGTCTCGATAATCCTACGACCAGTGACCTGAATAAGGATGTGCCTGTAGACTACCCAGCCCCCACTAGTGTGACTGCCATCACAACGTTGGTAGTCAAGCAAGATCCTAAGAGCTCTATCAATACGTATACTCACATATTAAGATAGAAAAACCAAGTAGCATACTACCATGTTTAACATGACTGTTATATACATGTGAATATCCCAAGCTTCCATTAAGTAATATACAAACTAGTATGATACAATAATGGCCCCTAGGGTATATACACTAACAATCTCCCACTTGCACTAGGGCCATATACTGGCATATCGAAGACCGATGATCTCGAGTAGCCTCTCGAACTGAATCTGAGGTAGGGCCTTCGTGAATGGATCTGCAATGTTCTCTTCAGTAGCGACTCTCCGAACCTCGATCTCCCGACGATCAATGATCTCCCTGATCAGGTGATACCGCCTCAAGATGTGTCTGGACTTCTGATGGGACCTTGGTTCCTTTGCTAAAGCTATAGCTCCGTTGTTGTCGTAATACAGAGGTATTGGATCAACTATGGTAGGAACCACCTGAAGTTCTGTTAGGAACTTCTTCATCCAGACAGCTTCTTTTGCAGCATCGCAAGCAGCAATATACTCCGCTTCCATAGTCGAGTCAGCAACGGTGTCCTGCTTGGAGCTCTTCCAGCACACTGCCCCTCCATTGAGGATAAAGACATAACCCGACATGGACTTGGAATCGTCCTTATCACTCTGGAAGCCGGAATCGGCAAAGCCCTCTAACTTGAGGTCTTTTCCGCCGTAGACCAATAACATCTCCTTAGTCCTTCTCAGGTACTTGAGAATGTTCTTTACTGCTATCCAGTGATTCTCCCCTGGGTCGGACTGATACCGACTTACCACGCTGAGTGCGTAAGCTACATCTGGTCTGGTACACAACATCGCATACATTATAGAGCCTACCGCAGAAGCGTAGGGCATAATCGACATGCGATCCCTTTCCAAATCAGTCTTGGGAGACATCTTTTTGGATAGAGTGATTCCTTGACAAGCCGGTAGATTACCGCGCTTAGAATCTTCCATACTGAATCTTTTCAGTATAGTGTTGATATACCTGGACTGCGAAAGTCCCAACATCCTCTTGGATCTATCATGATAGATCCGGATCCCCAGAATGTAAGAGGCATCACCCAGGTCTTTCATGGAGAACCTGTGTGACAAGAATCCTTTGACAGATTGTAGCATAGGAATATTATTTCCTATCAGTAGAATGTCATCCACGTATAATACGAGGAATACGACACTTCTTGCTACAACTTTACTATATATGCACGGTTCATCTGGATTTTTGATAAAGTCATATTCTTTGACAGTTTCATCAAAACAGATGTTCCAACTCCGCGATACTTGCTTCAGTCCATAAATGGACTTAAGCAACTTGCATACTTTCCCGCTGCTCCCACTCTGATTGAAACCCTCTGGCTGATCCATATAGACGCACCCTTCTAAATTACAATTCAGAAAAGCCGTCTTTACGTCCATCTGCCAGATTTCATAATCATGGAAGACAGCAATTGCAAGAAGGATATGAATGGATTTGAGCATAGCCACTGGAGAAAAAGTTTCGTCGTAGTCCAAACCAGGTCTTTGACGAGAACCCTTTGCAACAAGTCTAGCCTTATAGGTTTCTACCTGCCCATCTACACCAATCTTTTTCTTGAAGATCCATTTGCATCCTATGGGTTTTACCCCACCTGGAGCAAAGCCCAAAGTCCATACTTTGTTGGTGTATATGGACTCCATTTCGCTTCGCATTGCATCTAGCCATCGTACCGAGTCGCCGCTCTGGATGGCTTGCTGGAAGCTAGTAGGTTCCTCATCATCTATGATGCAATCCTCTCTATCCCCATCGATGAGAAAACCGTAGTATCTCTCAGGTGGACGAGACGGCCTACTACTTCGGCGGAGGGGTGCAGGAATGTCATGTCCTTCTTGAACTACTGGTTCTACCAAACTTTCAGCAGTAGTTTGTGGTTCTAGAATTTCATCCAGTTCTATTTCGCTCCCACTTGTTTCCTTTTCTAAAAACTGATGTTCTAGAAAATTGGCATTACGAGAAACAAAAACCTTTTGTTCCTCTGCGAAATAGAATAGGTATCCCCTGGAATTCTTTGGATATCCCACAAACTGACATTTTACTGATCGTGCCTCGAGCTTGTCCACTTGCTGCTTTTTAACAAAAGCTGGACATCCCCATATCTTTATATACTTAAGATGGGGTTTCTTCCCACTCCACATCTGATATGGCATGGTAGGCACAGTCTTGGTAGGAACCATGTTAAAAATATATGCCGCTGATTCTAGCGCATAACCCCAGAAAGATTGCGGTAACTCAGCATTGCTCATCATGGATCGTACCATATCCAATAGGGTTCGATTCCGTCTCTCCGATACACCGTCATGCTGTGGAGTGTATGGAGGAGTAAGCTGAGAGAGAATTCCTTTCTCTTTTAGATAACCTAGGAACTCGGCACTTAAGTATTCACCGCCTCGATCAGATCTTAGTGTCTTGATACTTTTGCCGGTTTGGTTTTCTACTTCATTCTTATACTCTTGGAATTTTTCAAAAGCTTCGGATTTATGTTTCATCAGATAAATGAATCCGAACCTTGAATAATCATCCGTAAAAGTAATGAAATAGGAAAAACCACCTCTCGCATGTGTAGACATTGGACCGCATACATCACTGTGTACGAGTCCTAAGAGCTCGCTCGCTCTCTCTCCATGTCCAGTGAATGGAGTCTTTGTCATCTTTCCTTTGAGACATGATTCACAAGTGGCATAAGTTTGATATTCGAACGGATCCGAATATCCTACTTTATGTAACTTAGTTAACCTTGTCTCATTGATATGACCTAGTCTACAATGCCATAAGAAAGCCTTATTTAAATCTGGAGACTTTCTTTTTAGTGTGTTCTGGACATTGAAAATCTGGATTTGGTTTAATACATATATACCGTTATCCAGTGTTCCGGACCCAATCAAACTATGATTAAGGTGGATGTTGACAACATCACTTACAAATGTGAAATCATAACCATTATTTAATTACAAGGAAACAGATATGATATTACACGTTAAGCTAGGTACATAAAAACAGTTATGCAAAACCAAAATGTGTCCACTGGTCAATCCTAGGTGATAATCCCCAACGGACACAGCTCCCACGCTAGCTCCGTTAGCAACCCTGAGGATCATATCATCTTCCTTCAGCACTCTACGGTTTCTCAGTGCCTGCAATGAATTGCAAATATAAGATCCTGATCCGGTATCCAATACCTAGGAAGTAGAGTTGATTGACAAACAATTCTCAATTACAAACACACCTGAAGTCGAAGCCACGGCTTGCTTCGGTCCTTGGTTCTTGGCGATCCACGCCTTGCAATCCTTTTTCCAGTGCCCCTTCTTATGACAATGGAAGCACTCATCCTGAGCCACTACTGGTACCGGCAACTTTTTCTTTCCCTTTCCTACCACCTTACTAACACCTCCTTTAGGTTTGGTGGCAGCCTTATTCTTCCTTCCTTTTGCCTTAGCCTTGGACCCGGAAGAAGAAGCACTGCGAACAAACATAGTGTGTGTTTCCCTTGCCTTCTGCAAGGTGCCCTCTGCACTCCTCAACATGTTAAGGAGTTCTGAAAGTTCAACTTCTTTACTTTGAATGTTGAAGTTCAATATAAACTGGGCGTAGGTGTTAGGAAAGGACTAGAGAACAAGGTCTGTATAGAGCTCATTATCCAAAGTTGTCCCCAGGTCTGCGAGCTCTTCAATGTAGCCAATCATCTTTAGGACATGTTCGCCTACCGATGACCCGACTGCCAACCTCGCTGAAAACAGCTTCTTTGAGGTCTCGTATCTTGCTATACGAGATTGCTCTCCATACAGTTCTTTTGTATGAAGAAATATGGATTCAAGGTCCATATCCTCATGCCTCCTCTGATGTTTATTGTTCATTGAGGCAAGCACGATGCACTTAGCTTTCGCGCAATCTAAATCCCAGGTTTTGCGGATTTCCTTATCCGCATTACTGGATTTTGGACCTGGGGCTGCAGGTGCCTTAGTGGTGAGGACATACCCCAATTTGTCGTAGGTCAAAGCCATTTTGACATTCCGCAGCCAATCTTTATAGTTTGGCCCCGTCAGTATATTTTTCTCTAAAAGTAACTTAAGTCCAGTCATTTTCAGGGTCGCTGCAATTAGGAGAGAGAGAAGAAAACACTTTAGCATGATGCTCTTGCAAATTTAGAGTGGTTTTTAGTTTATCTAAACTGGATGGCTCCCACTGTTTTTCAAATCCCTCCTCAAACCAAAAAGGAAGAATTAGCCAGGACTAATTTCACCGTACAATACTTGTTTAACCGTTCAGCCAGGCCAGTGTTGATACTTCGAGGGAGGTTTTTCAACACTTTCGCGAAGTTCCTTAATTTGAGAACCTCTTTTCTCTGGAGGCGTAGCCCCGCTGACACCTTTCTAGACATCTACTTGGTTTATAGCATTGATCGTTAAGTGACAAATATCCTCATAAGTAGCATATACTCACAGTAGGATCGGGATCCAAATATCATCGTTTGATAATGTTGTAGGAATGCTACCAACATTCATCAAACTCAAAATGGTATGCATCTCTTTGCAAATTTCAGTTTCTTTAGAAATTCCCGATATAAGTTTTTGCCCCATGCTCTTATGACCTTGGCGTTAGGTCAAAATGTCATAAGTCACATGTCAAGTTCTACCCGTCATTATCCTGTCAATTTGAACCCATCCGTATATATCCTTGACGTTCGGCCAAAATGATTATACGACTGTCCCAAACTAACTCATCTATCTATGCAACAAATGAATACCCAGCAGCTACCAAACACTATGTCTTGACGTTAGGTCAAAATACATAGCTTGAATACTACTGAATACCCAGATGAAATGACGGAGGACTACGACTGGTTTTGGCGAAACCGTGAACGTAGTGAACTTGATATAACCGAAGGAACCTGATAGCTTTTAAAAGGAGTGGTTAAAGCTCCGCATTTAAAAATATCTGTTTTAAAAATAACCGAGTGGTTTCTTTTAAATTGTTCCAACGATTTAAACTTTGGTTTATTTTCTTTGCATTATAGATAATGCGTCCCATCATTAACCTATCATTGCAGAAAATAACAAAAATATGACGTCCTCTTATGCCATCCGCATTCGCCACTGGGTCCCGTCATCACTCGTTAGGTTACTTAACTAACGACAGAGCGGGGACTGGGCTAGCGCGGGTGTAAAACATAAGTGACATCTAAATAGCTATAATATATATAGATATTTTACATTCGTCAGACGCAATGATATTCATTCCAGAACACAAATGAACTTTATTGGATTTGCAAGCAATCCGTATTTCTTTTGAGCCTACAAGAAAAGACGGATAAAACAGTTGTGATGAATAGCCATTACCCCACCCAAGACCCCTACGGGTACGGCAAATTACTCGCCCGGCAGTTTGTGTACCCCACCTTGGGTCTGTCCTAGGAGCAAAAATAGTAAAATGAAATAATACAACGGTGGCTACAACCGCAACCTGGATGTGCCCCGCAAAATAATATTACAACAAATTACATTTACATCAAATGAATTAAATAATAACCCATCGCATAACCCCGGCTATACATCACAACAGTCCAACACAGTTCATATGCACAAGCAGATAAAATCCATTACAGAAATGTGCAACCCCCTGCCAACCGACATACTAGCAGTTAGGGGAGGTTTACGAACACATTACACAAACACAGATATAATCCAATAAGCAAATACTGTATAATTTCGATCGATTAAACACATTTAATATTGCTCCAATACTTCTCTGTAAATCTGAAACCTGAGCAAAAATTAAAAATTTCCAGAAAATACCAAATATCACAGAGAACGAACACAGGAAAATTGGGTTCCTGAATCGCCAACTCGGCGGCGGAATCGCGGCGGATCCCACCGATCCGCCGCGGTTCCGCGGCGCTTTAGGCGATTCAGGGGCCCAATTTTCTTGGGTGTTCTTCTACTGTCTTTTCAAGCTTTCTGAACCTCCCTGAAAAATTTTTGGACTTTATTTAAAAATCGACAGAAACTTGTGATTTCGGGGTTTTCCGGTTTCGTTTTTTCCGTTCGAAATTCATACAAATTTGCAAGTAAGTTATTTATTGTTTAGCGAGGCTCTGATACCACTGTAAGTCGATGTACAACACCCCAATACTTGTGGGGAGGCGGAAATTTTAAAAACGAACTTGTTTAAAGTATAAACATCGACTAACCGCTTGAATCGAAGCTAAACGATAACTAACTATAAACATAGAAGTTCTATACTACTATGTTTAGGGATTATACCTAACGAATCGTGTCCTTCGTCTTTGCGAACTCCACCTCCTCCTCGGCCTTCTCGAAGTAGTAGACGATCCACCCGAGAGCTTTACTCCAAGCTTAGCCTCTAAACTTGAGGTAACTAAACTTCTTTAAGTGCTAATCAAAGAAGTTAGGTGAAATAGAGTGAGGGTTATGGTTTAATTAGTCTAACTAATTCTTGTACTCAACACATGAGAGGGGAGGATTAGGGTTTGAAGAGAGAGAGCTTGAGGAGAGAGAAGATGAACATAATAATGAAGTGAGAATAATGAGTTATGATAATATATATCAAGCATTTCTTTTATCAAGAAAAGAAAAAAAATCAATTTAACAACCATGCTTGATAATATCTAGTGATGATTCATCTCCATGAGTCATTAAGGATTTATGATGCATTAATGACATGGATGAATCATCCATATGACTCACTAATCTCATTCATTGTATATGCCACATAATCACCCTTAGTCATCACCTTCTAGAAGCTTCTCGCGCAATTACGAGAACGCCCCTCCTTTCCGTAAAAATACGGAAAAACTTTAGACTGTATAAATCCAATAACCGGATACCAGTAACTGGCTTAAACCAAAGCCGACTGGTAAAAACTGTCCGAACGACGTACGTGTGTAAACACACGTATGCGTCCGAACCCTTTGTTGTAAAACCATACGACCTCTATATCGTTTCACCTGGAGTAGGAAACTCTCTGTGTGGGACTCTAGAGACTCGACTACTACGCTGGCAGTGGGTTTAACCACAGACCGCAAGCGGCACTAGCTGTACGTAACGGCCCCCAGGTAGATGTCGATAAGAAGGCCGATGAGGAAACCCATCCGAACTCCTACTGAGCCTGCTGTGACAATCTCCGTACAGTCCGGTCTGTTCGTCTAAGACTATCGCATATCCGGCCTAGGGGGGTGGCAAGCGTCAGTCCCCTAAAAGCGGAATAAGTCGTGTCGGAGCGAAGCCCATTACACCCTGAGAAACTACTGGAACCTACCAGCAAATCTCGCTTGCCCTGGCCAGGGACTTTGCGTAATGGCTCTCTGACACAGCGCGATATCAACTCCCAATACCGGGAGAGACGAATCCTATCTAACCGCCACTGCCTCCAAGTGCTTCGGGACTGCACCCAACTGCTACCTGTTTGCACGACTCCTTTGAGCCGTGGTAGGGTAGCAATCTAAGAACAGTGGGAACACACTTGAGGCGAAGCAGCAGTATCAAGTCTGTAGACTATGCTGTACTCATGTCACCTGGGAACTGTTAACTGACGACGGGTATAAAACCAACCAACAGTTCCCCGTGAGTCCTGTCCGGTGAACCCGTAACCCAACGAGCACCTGTATACTATCTCCAGTACGACGTACTGACGGCTGTGGGACAGACCATCTCCCTAACTGGGATGAGAAGCGTACACACTAGTCAACTCCGGAGTATCGATGCCCTGTCTCGATAATCCTACGACTAGGGACCTGAATAAGGATGTGCCTGTAGACTACCCAGCCCCCACTAGTGTGACTGCCATCACAACGCTGGTAGTCAAGCAAGATCCTAAGAGTTCTATCAATACGTATACTCACATATTAAGATAGAAAAACCAAGTAGCATACTACCATGTTTAGCAAGACTGTTATATACATATGAATATCCCAAGCTTCCATTAAGTAATATACAAACTAGTATGATACAATAATGGCCCCTAGGGCATATACACTAACACTACCGAAGATCAATGAAGGAACGGATGGTCCCGGCTTAGTGTATTGGGGCGGACCCGAATAAATTATATCCTCTTCCTCCTCGGTATCACTGCCGAAGACAGGGATGGTTGCGTTAGTTTTGTTCTCCGGCTTGTGACACCTTTCCGTGTCTTCGAAACTCGGCAAGAAGTATTTGGCATCTTCATACTTGCGATCTTCATTCACGGAAAACGGATTCAATTCTCCTGCCACAGTGTACTCGAGACCATCCCTATAATATTTCATACACCGATGCTGTGTAGAAGGGATGATATTGTACTCGTGTAACCATGGTCGGCCGAGCAGAGCATTGTAGCATGTCTTGGCATCTATAACATGGAATTTAATATCTGTGACGAGCAACCCGAAGCGTAGCGTCAATATCACAGATCCAAGAGTTTTTGATGATTGGGAGTCAAACCCGGAGATGGTGATCTTGTCTCGGGCGAGGTGTTGGACACTCATGCAAATTTCCTTTAACACCCGCACATTGAGTAGATTAACAAACGATCCGTTATCGACCAAGATTTTACCTATCTTTATGTCATGGCAGTATCCTGAGACATAAAGGGGACGATTGTGTTCGCACGTCCCGAGGAGAAGGTCTTCATCGCCAAAAGCAACGTCAGCCGTGTGCACTTCTTTCAATTCATCCTTCATCTTTTCTTCGGCCAGGAAGGCTTAGAACTGGTCCGGATCTTGCAGCGCCTTAATCAAAGAATCCCTCGCCTCTTTTGATAGTAACAGGGCATCAAGGATGCTGAGCTGTGAGGGTAGCTTCCTCAAATGGGCTAAAACGTTGTAATCTACCTTATTTCTCTTCGGCGGGTTCTTGGCGGTTAACTCTTCCGCAACTCGGTCATCTAAGGCGATGTCTTCGGAGACCTTCTCTTTCCCTTTGTCTTTCTTATTTAAAGGTCCGAGATTCTTTTCAGGTAGCGTCCAATTGCATAGCTGAATATTCTCGCAAACCTTCGGTCCTCCTTCTTTTCTCGAAATGGATTCTTTAAAGAGGGGGCCAAGCTCTAGCTCCTCATAAGAATCGCTCCCGAATGTGGGCACTTGTGATCCTCCGGCGTCAATCATGCAACAACCACCGGTAGTTCTGTTAAGCACTTTGATCGTTCCACTCTGCTCTCGGCGAGCTTTGCGCTTTTCCCGCTTAAACTGTTGCCGGTGAGCAACATATCCTTTCCACCATCTATCGAAAGTTTTGCACTCTTCAGTGGGGTGCGACACCTTCCGATGGTACAAGCAATAGGAGGGGTGGTTTTCCATTTTACCAGTAACGCTTTCCTCAGAGGATGGTAGCTTTATACCCATTGACACGGTTTTAGCAAACCTCTTCTTTATCTTGAACTTGCTTTTATCCGCGGTGGGTGTACTTTGTTCCAGTGGGAGTATCGTAATTCTTTCGTCAAGGCGCTGGCGTTTGGCCTTTTCAAATATAACCGCTTCGCGCTCTCGATCAGCTTTGCTTTTTAAGAACGCTTCATTGAGAAACGCGTAAATCATTTCATCCGACGGCTCCGGAATTTTTAGTTTAGGGTCTGCCCCCAGCTTTTCAGCACGAGGAGTCTCCTCATCGTTTATGAATGAATGGGAAATCACATGGCAGCTTGCTACATATTCCTCGGATTCATTCGACGAACTATCTCCCTCATCTTCCTCTCAAAAGACATGGCTGAGGAACTCTTGGAATGTAATGGGGGTTCGTGCCTTTTGGTTGTATTCTTCCAGCGCGTCAATTTGTTTTCGCAAGTCTGTGCGCTTGTCACCAGGCTTCACGTGCTTCTTTGACTTCTTCTTCTTCTTTGAAGATTTCGACGGCTGGTTATGAATGTTTGGGTCACTTCCATCAATCTTTTGAGTCGGACGAGGCTTCAGCATTCCTTCAATAATTTGCGGCTCCAATAGGTTCTTCCACTTGATTGCTGGACATGTCTGAAGATCGTATAGCACCCTCTTCGTTTTAGCTGATAATACTATCTCCCAAGGGGCTTCTTCAACGACGGAGTATGTTGCCCCCAGCGTATTCGTCCCTTTAGAGGTGTGGGGCTATGGGGGATTCACCTTCCATTTGTCAGATAACGCAAATTTGCCCTGTCGGTACTGGTTTTCAAGCCAATTTTTGAAAGCAATCTTCGATCGGATGGCCTAGTACTCGATGATAAGGACAATAGTTGGGCTCGTTGACGTCACTTGGTTGCAACGGGTGTTTTGGATCTGGCAAGTTTATGAGTCTGTTGCGTAATGCCAGCTCGAATAACCTTCTCGTTTTGTCACGGGGAAACAAGTAAGGACGCCCTAGTCTCTCCTCAAGGTCTACGTACGGACGCGTATTACTTTGACGCACAACCGGCTTTGTATTGTTCGGTTGTTGTTGAGAATTAGCGACAACGATCGCTTTTCCCTTCCCTTTGTCTTTTCGGGAGTCCGGTTTTAAAAGATGGGGTTTATGGCCCATCTGATCCATCTGCGCTAGTTTGCCAATCAAAGCCTGGAAGGTAGTCGGCTTGAAGAACATCATAAACTGCGAGATGGTTGCTTGTGGATCGAGGGTTCCCACAAACATACCCACTGTGGGAGCTTCTTCAATGCGTTGCTCGCACTTCGACCATAAATTCCGCCATCGTATAGCATACTGAACCCATGTCTCGCCGGGTTTTACCCTGGCGTTAATCAGTGCCGTCATCGGGGTACGTTCACTGGGACTTGCAAAACGTTGAGTAAACAGCAGCTCCATCTCCGCGAAGGTTTTAATAGAGTCGTTCGGGAGCTCAGAGTACCACTCGAACGCCGTATCTGATAAACTTCCAACAAACTGGCGAAGCAAAAGCTTGTCATCACCGCCGGTGTTGCCGCAAAGTGCCCTGAACTGGGCAACATGCTGGTGAGGATTGCCAGTCCCCTTGTAGACATGGAACTTGGGAATTGTGTATCCCGGCGGGTACTTGATTTAGTCGTACCAACCTGGATATGGCCGCCCCGTTTTTACGACCTGGCTGGCTGCTTCAGCCGCATGATGAACCCGTATTTGCTGGGCTATGTACTCATCTAAATCAGTTTTAGAGATCGTATCTTCTTTAGCCATTGATAGAGCGGGCTGAGGATTTGATGTTTCTCCCCTATCATCTCCAAGGACGATCGGGGGCTCTTCAGCCGGAGGATCTTGTTGTATCATCATTCCTATCATGTCTTGGAAGAGGAGGCCCATACGCTGTATGTTGGCTGCTTGTTCGACAGCCTCTTTGTCCTTCTTTTCCAATATTCGGCGAAGGAATTTGGCGTCAGTCTCTTGTTCCTGACGTTCATCTGAAGAGGTTTCAGGGCTTTCTTTTGGCCCTGTAAGTGCAGCCATAGCGTTCATCATCTCCTGGAGCTTCTGTTGCTGCTCCTGAGCCTTGGTCACTGACCGTGTAAGCAGTCTATGACCCGTTGATGCACGGCTGTCTTCTTTTCCCGATGCCATGTAAACCGTATGAACTGTTATACCCCCTGACTTGGGGCGTTTAGGTTCACCATTTTTAACCTTTGCCGCTGACGCGGCTCTGGCCTCCTTCTTTTGTGGGCCGTTGAGGTTGAAGGAGCCGTTGAAGTGGGCATCCTAGCAACTGTTGTCCCCTGCTGTTTGATGGGACGGTCCTTGTCCTTTTCCACCTTCGCCTTTTTCTGGCGATGAAAGTGGTCTGGGTCAATCACGGAGTCTTGAACCCTCCGCCAAACCTTGTATATTTTTTACGACAGCCGTTGAGGGGGTTGTTCCTGCTTTGTCTCCGGAGCTCTCTCCATAGGTGGAGGAGATCTTTTCAATGTAGCGGTTGGAGAGTTCTTTCGCACCCTCCTTAGCAATTCAAAGCTGTTCACAGTTGGAACAGCAGCGTTGACCTCCACCATTGGAGCAGGTGGAGTTAGCCCTGAGGGGGAGTTACCCCCTGCCTTCCTCACTCGTTGCCAATGGCGACGTCGAGCACGACGAGCCGTTGGGATTGGCTCAGAGATTGAGATAGTTTCTTTTTGCCCCCTGTTTGAGTGTGGGGCGGTTGCCAATGTTAACTTATTGAAGACTGATGTCTTCTGACCAGCAGGGGCAGGAGTGGGAATCGTCAGTCTTGAAAAGACCGACTCTTTGACGGGAGAAGCCGCTTTAACGACTTCCGGAGCAGCGGCCGTTGCCCTCTTTGGGACGGCCACTTTATGGTTCTGATCTAGCCTGGTGAAAACAGAGGCTGTTGGTTTGACATTGTGCGACCCGTTGACAGGGGTCGTCGTAGTAGTGAGCCGGTCGAAGATCGACTTTGTGTTCACTTCCGGTGCAGGTATTGGCGCAGAGAAGCTTGTAGGTGGAATCATGGTCCCGAAGAATAGGCCAGTGGTGGCTTGGGTCACCTGGTCTACCGGTAGAGCGAGGAAGGAAGCCGCTTGGGACCCATATGCTACACCTCCAGGTGAGGTGGAGCGTCCGTTGCAGTGGCATTTCGAGCAGTGGGTGCAGTTAAAGGCCATTGAATCTTGAGTTCTGTACCAAGCAAAAGACCAAACCTTAGTAACTTGAAATCCGAAGGCAACCATTTAACAAACAGCGATTGGTTCGCGAAGACGACACACGAAGTGTGGAGTGGAAAGAGGAAAAGGTCCCACTGGGCGTGCCAGAATCTGTTCCCCTCCGAATGGCGGCGCACAAGACTGCGAAGTCTTGGCACTGAGATTCGGGGCAGATGCTATATGGTTTTATCCGTCTACCTCTCCGAAGATGCCAAGTTGATTTATGGCACCGTGTATCGAAGGTTTAGACGGATGCGGCCGATGTAGCAGACTTTGTCAGATTCCCCTCGCTTGAGGGATTTTTGATTGTGGGGACGCTCTTCCCTACAGGCGCAAGCCCCTGCAGTTAATTACGCTACCGCATCGCTGTAGCCACTTTCTCCTTCTCCAGAATTTCACTTCGTGTCGTGTATATTTGTTTTGTTTGTGGTTGCCCGTGGATTGTATACGGAGACTGAGTAATGCCGTCGCCCGTAGGACGTGGATTAGTCCAAATCCGTATTTACTTAGATTTAGGTTTGGTGTTTTTAGTTTAAGAATGCATTAGTCGCGTTGCGGCTAAGATCAACTTAAACGTTCGTCAGGGATACGTTAGTCCTGTTTTGGATTAAGATCAACTTGAACGGGATCGTTTAGATCCGGCAGAAGAGCAATTGGCTCTATTGTTCCAGTTTAGAGACATAGTGGTCCATGTTCCAGTTTAGGGACGTGGTGGTCCATGTTCCAGTTTAAGGACATGGTGGTCCGATATTAGTTTAGGTACGTTTCGGTCCGATATTAGTTTAGGAACGTTTCGGTCCGATATTAGTTTAGGGACGTTTCGGTCAGATATTAGTTTAGGGACGTTTCGGTCCACGAGTTTAAGGACCCCGCAGTCCATATTGATGTGTGGTCGTTGGGACCCGTCACCTCTGTCAATTTAATTTGAGGATTACAGCCAAAATTGGGCTAAGTCCAGTTAAAAATGGTCAACATGTTATTTGCTTTTGCGTTGCATTTTTATTTGGGCTTTACCCATGAAAGATGCAGAGCATCAATTTGTTTTGGGCTCTGCCCATTTAGGAATGAAACAGAGTATCAGTTTAAACTGGGCCTTGCCCTTTTATTGCTTTGCAATTTATTTAAGCCTATTAGGTCTTTTTGATTTGGGCCTGGCCCTTCAAGAAATGTATTGCATTTATTCAGGCGCTCTGCGCCAATTAGGGAGCGCAAGCGCTTGTGGTGACGACACGTGTCATGCAAGCGCGGTGCGCTTGTGGTGACGACACGTGTCATGCAAGCGCGGTGCGCTGCGCCAATGCGCTACGCATGCGCTGCTGACACGTGGCGCGCTCAGATGAGTTGTGCCAATTCTAGAGAGCAAGGCTCTGTTTCAAAAGCGCATAGCGCAGACGGTTCAGATGCTGACACGTGGCGTTTTTTGGTGGCTTGCGCCAATCCAGGAGCGCAACAGCGCAGTTTGCAAGTGCAAAGCACTATAATTTAAAAATCTCTTCAGAACCAATGGTTCCTGACAAAGTGCAAAGCACTGTTTGATTTCTTGATCTAATTTAGATTAAAAAAAACAAGTTTTTCTTTTTATTTCAAGAACTAAAGGCTCATAAAAGTGCAAAGCACTATTTTCTTCTTTTTTTTGTTTTTTCTTGTTTTTAAAGAACCGGTGGTTCATAAGAAGTGCAAAGTACTGTTTATTATATGAAGATCATTGATCTGGTTTTTTTAGATCAATGAGAAAGTTATTCTCTTTTTTTGTGAAGATTTTTACTTTTTTCTTGAAAAAAAACTTTTCTCAGAGTTCTTTCTCTTTGAAGCTCCTGATTTTTCAAGAAAATGTTCCTGCCTTTGAATTGAGGTCTGGGGTCCTTTTTATAGTGCCTATAAATTAGTTAAATTTGTTAAAGAGATCTTTCTGCGTGATTTGGAGAATTTTCCCCATCGTTGGATCTTTGATCCAAGGGCTTCTGTTTTACAGAAGAAAATCTTCTTGTTTTAACAAGAACAGAAAGATTTCTTAGAAATTTAATTCTATTTGGCGCAGATGCCCCAGCGTGTGACACGTGTCGTGCAGCGCACAGCGCAGCGCAACTGCGCTAGCGCATCTGCGCTGACACGTGTCGCGCAGCGCAACCGCGCGAGCGCATCTGAGCTGACACGGGTCGCGCAGCGCAGTGCTTGCGCAACTGAAGCGTTACTTCCTTTAATTTTGCTTAAAATAGAGTTTTGCTCTGATTGGGCGCGCCTTCTTGGGCTCTGCGCTGACCTATCAGAGCCTGACATGTGGCGCGTTGCGCCCGAGATTTGAAGCGTTGCTTCAAAATTTTGAATTTTGAATTTCAACAGAGCTTTGCTCTGATTGGGCGAAACACACATCATGTGAACGCTATCACCACGTTGAGATCTGGAAGAGTACTTGACAATCATGTTGGTGAGGAGATTAATAATAATGAAGAATCAATCGATGATACCCCGGCTGAGACCTTTCCTTCCACTTCTGACCCCAGTTCGTCTACCCCACCATTTTCTTCCGAGCCTATTCTCCGTTTTCCCCAAGGCTCAACACCTCAGCAAACCTCTTCTAGTCTACCGAAAATGATCCCCACTCCTATTCTTAGATCGTTCCTACCCACACGATCTTCTCCAATGTTGGACCCCGACCTTATTGCTCAAGCTCCTTATCCGAATCGGTTAAGGGGAAATAGACCTAGTCCGCAAATGGAGAAGATCACGGAAATCTTTAAACAGATTAATATCAACATCTCTCTTCTAGATGCAATACAACAAGTCCCCGCTTATGTGAAAATTCTCAAAGACTTGTGCACTAGGAAGAGGAAGACTCAAGTGCCAAAGAAGGTATTCATATCAAAGACCGTAGACACAGCTTTTCCCTAACAATTGCCTAGAAAACATAAGGATCCTGGCTATTCTACTATTTCTATTTCTATTGGGGATAAACACATTAACCGTGCTCTACTTGACCTTGGCGCAAGTGTTAACCTGCTTCCTTTCTCGGTTTATGAGCAGTTAGGGATCGGAGAGTCGAAACCAGCTCCTTGCACTCTCCAGATGGTCGACCGATCAATCACCAAACCTAGGGGTGAACTAGAGGATGTGTTGATAAAAATCGGGGAATTTGTATTCCCTGTGGACTTTATTGTACTTGATACAAAGCCTGTAGCAAACCCACGGAATCAAATTCCGGTGATCCTTGGTCGCCCCCTTTTGGCCACTTCCAATGCTATAATCAACTGTCGTAACGGCTCTATGACCCTATCTTTCGGGAAGATGTCAATTGAGCTGAACATTTACAAGTTGGGAAGTGTACCCTCTGAACCTACTGCTCAGGTCTGTTCTGTCGAATTAATGGATGTCGACAGCAGCGAATTTGGCAATTCTCATGATACTGATCTTGACTCTTTTCATATGTTGTTGTTTGACCCAACTATGTATCATACACATACAGACTCTTCCACTGAGTTGTCCGGGTCAACAACTAACACTGATTATGAACCATTTTTGGAGTCTGAAGATCACCCCACGCTTTGTGATGACATTATTTTTCGGGGTATCGATGAGAGTTTCGAGGAAATTTTCGCTGATGAACTCGCATTTTTGAAAAACACGAGTGTTGAGATGAATCCACCTCAATATAATGAAATTGAATCTCCACTCCTTCTTCTGGACTATAAAGAGAATGCGAGTAATCCATCACAATCACTGAGTCGTCTCTCCAAAACGAGACGCAAACACATTCTTTCATACCACTTATCTTTTCCCCACTTCTTCTTGGCTCTTTTCAACTTGTTCTTCCACCAACCGGTACACTATACTGATAAAATTTTCGAATGGTTGGTGTTGACCTTCGGTCTTTACAAAACTTGGCATCGACCGATAATCTTGACCCCCTCTTGTGATTTTCAAAAGATTAATATTGTTTAACTAAAGTTGGGAGGAATAATCTGGTTCCTAAAAATAAAATTTTTACTCAAAAATTGTGAGCCAAAAATAATTTTGGGGGAGCATTTTCACTTTAATATATTTTGCCCCCATTAATAAATTTCCTCCCAAGCTTACAGGTTTTTTGAGATCTAGCAGAAGGCAACAGTGAGGACACTGTTGGAAACAAGTTTGGGGGAGGTTTGTGCTTATTTGCGCATCATTTGCATCATACTTTGCATAAGCATAAAACATATAAAAAAATATAATAAAATTTTTTTGTACATAAATAAGATAATAAAAGATTAGATAGTGAAAAATTACATCCAAAAGATTGGAAAAATTTAAGAAAACCTAGAAAATTAGAAGTTTTCTTAAACGAACTAGTAATAAGTAGTTATGAGCCGTTGTCCGAAGGGTTAGTAAGATGAAGGAAGTCACTAATCTGAGGATAAAAATAAGTATGAAAAATAGTTCCTATTCTGGAAGCCAAACATTTGAACGTTGATACCCTACTATACGCACATACACACGTCTTGAAACTCGGGATAGTAGAGGATACCTTGAAATGCTCTAATCTAAAAGCCAAAGTATGAAGAAAATAATAAATGAAGAAAATATAAAATGGTGTTAAGAAAAAAATGAACACTGGTTTTGTTATCGCCAAGGCAACAATAAAAAAATATAGCGACGGTGCTTCATCACCTAGTGTCTCAGACCAACTGGTCTGGGAGTCATTGCTAAGCCTTAGGTGGTGCAAGACGAGGAAAATACTAAAACACCTAATAAGCAAGTACATCAGTAATCGGTCGGTTAGTACCTCAAGAAGTATTAACGGTCGTATGAAAAATGTGTGAGCAAAATCCATCTAAATATTCATCAAATTAAAAAAGTACTGAGGCAAATGGACAAGAGTATGATAGCTTGAATTGAATTCTCCGAGTGTAGGGATGTCTTTTACACACACGTAGGGTTATATGATTGATGTTTGGAACAAAGATAGGAATGAAGAATAAAGATGATGTTTTATTGAGAGATGATGTGATTTCTAATATCTTTTCATGACTATTAAGATAGGGCTCATGACAACCGAAAAGCTAGTATAGTTGGAAACTCTAATTTTCAAAATCTTTCTTTTATAATTCTTATCTTTATATGTAACTTTCACGGTCTTCCTTTTATTATTGAATTTTGTGGGTGCAATCTGCTGAAAACCCTCAGGAGACAACACTCCTCCTACTAGGGACACTTAGAGGTTTAAAGGCTTGTTGCATGTGCTCAGTGCAATCGTGTTGCCTACGAAAGTGTGCTAGTTAGTTTTTCTTTTTCTTTATTTTCTCCTTCTCTTTCTAATAAAACAAGTTTGCTCGAGACGACCGAAAATAAGTTTGGGGGAATTTGATCATTTGAAAATATTGCATTTTTAACACATCAATTTCCCTACTATTTGCAACCATCTAAAGGTGTTCGATATAAATATAGCACAAATTAGCAATTCGTCTGTAAAATACCAAATAACATGTGTTATACATTATTACCAGCATTTTGAGGGAAATTGTGTGTTTATTATTGCACGCATGATCTTTGTATATCGCAACGCTTGTCTCGAGATTGTGTACAGGAAATTCCAGGAAAATAGCCGAAACTATTAAAAGTGCTGATAAAAATGCGCCAAGTACAAAACTTGTGATATGGCAGTGAACAAGAAAGTATAAAAATATTCCAGATATCAGAAAAATACCATGAGGCCAACACAAAGCAGCACAGGAATTTCCATACATCATTACCACCAAACGGCCGCGGATCCGTGGCTGAATGGGCCTGTTGGCGGCGGATCCGCAGCTAAGTCATCATGTCATCGGCAGAATATTTCTCCAGGCTTTTCTTCTCAGCTACAAAACTTCTTCAACATACTTCATTCTCCAGATATCTCCAGAAGCTTCCGTCCTAACAGCCAAGCTTCTTGTTCAAGCCTAATACCTCTAAGCTTCTTAAGCAAGCTAGCCAAATCTAGAATGTTCTCCTTAACAACCAAGCTTTTCAAGGAAGCTAGCTAACTGCCTAAATCTAGAAGCTTCCTTCATAACTACCTAGCTTCTAAAGGAAGCTAAACCTAATCAAGCTTCTTGGGGAAGCTAAAGGAGAAGGCTATAAAAGTGGACCCAAGGCTTCATTCTAAAGGTTGTTCAACAATTCCAAACACAAGTTGAGTGACACAACTTGTGCATTCAAACCCTAGCCCAAATATAATCAAAAGCCAAATCAAGATCATTGAGTACCGATTCAAGAAAGAAGCCATCAAGCCTTTTTGGAGCAACGCCGATCTTCATCCGAGCAAGTGATCCAAGACGATTCGCGACTCATGAAGACGATGCGAAGCTAAATTCAACGATCGAGTTCTCTCCTTAATTCTTGTAGTCTTGAGTGAAGTGTAATCAAATGTTGAATAATAAAAGGTGAAGATCTTTATTCTTGCTTTCTTTACATTCTTGCATTGTGGAGTTTCTTGATCTTTTATCCATTTAATTTCATGATGTTTGAGTAAAAACTCCGCTCGTGGAGGAATCGAGAAAATAGATAGATTATGATGACTAAATTCTTGAACGATTCTTAAGTCCTATGCGTTTTGTAAACTTTAGTAAATTGAATCATCGACAACCTATTTTAGAGCGAAATGCTTTCTTGAATGTTTTTGCTTTTAATTAGTGATCAACGATCGATACTTGAATTTCCTAGATGCTAGAATTTGAATGAAAATCAATAGAAGGACAAGGGACAGATGATGAAACCCTAGTTTTCGCAAGAAATCTCTAATTCTCGTTGATCGTCATCAATCTAGCAATAAATCATCAATGGATAAGAATACGTAATCATAAGTCTTCATCATCACTATCGATTCAATCGATTCCTACGAGCCTCTCTACAAATCTTGATAACTCAATCGATTTGGACGATTCTTGATTCTTGATTTCTTGATCTTTATTTTCTCTTAATTCTTGCAACTAAAATTCATAAATCTCATAAATCTTGAATCAAATTTTCTTTTCTTTCCTTTAATTTTCTAAAACAAATACGAGCAAATCTCACTTTCCTTGTGGACGATCCGCACTTGCTAACGAACCTATAATTGACACCGTTATTGATTGCGGTTTACAAATTTCTTTGGTTGTGATCTTTACATTTTCTACAAACACACCGAAAGAATCATTCAATCAGGGGTTGCCATCCATAGGGAATAGGAGTCGATCTTCAGCTCGTTCCTATTGTATCGGATCTTTCATTGCATGTTCTTCATTAGGCCGTGGTATAGAGTGTGAAGATCGAACACTCTCTCAGGGTGATCAGGGTCGGGTATAGGCTGAAAGTCATAATCCAACTGCAAATACAAAAAAATAATGTATTTAAATTGCAAGTGTTAAATAATAATAAGTATATTGGATAAGTCAAATAAAATTATATATTAATACCCAAGCCTAATCCCAGAAGAGGGCAAATCAGTACCGGTGCTGATCGCCCCACTCAACGTGAAGTGGATATTTCTTTAGGATGCGGCTCTCATCCCATATATACCGGCCGGACTTCTCGGCATAATCGCCAGTATAGCGATAATCGGGGGTAAAGAAGAGGGGGAATGGTGTCTCCCCCAAGCTCTATCAGGGCCTCAGCCTGTGGGACTGATTCGGCCCTCGAGTCCCCCTCTTGGGATGGGGCTGCCCTGCATCTACAAGAAATATTAAGACAAGCAATATTAAGACAAAATGGTATTAAGAAATCAAGGATTAACGAAAATTGATGTGTGATATATACCTCCGGCAACAGTAGCACAGGCCTGGGCTCAGGCAGCAGCACGAGAGGTACGATAGTTCCTCCGGTGAGGAATAGCCGGTGACCCGGACGTGGACGTATCCCCTCCAACTAGAAAATAAACATTGACGATAAAATTACATGACGTTCATGTTTATTCTTAGAGGATATGTAAAATGAACTCCTTTTTTATATTTATTCATACTAACCTGCAGACTGAGCCGATTCAGGAAGTCCTAGACCAACCAATTCGGGAAGGGAAGTCCTGAGAGCTAATGGGAGAAGGTGCTCTATAATAACATAGTGATCATGACTTTTCAGCCCATCGATCTTGCATTTCACAATTTTTATCTTCTTGCTAAATGATCCTAAGAAACCTGTGGAAACTTTCAAATTATGCAACACCTGCAGGAACCTTTTCTTCTTCGGTTGTGACATATGATACGCGGCATTAGGAAGTACAAACTTTCCTGGTTTACCCACTATTGGTTTAGGATACAATTCAATTCTAATTTCCCAGTCCTGAAAATCCATATGAGTACGGAGGTTGTCTTTTGATTTTCCGTCTTTATAAAGAAGCAAGTTGAGTACGTGCTTAGATACTCCTTTCGCTATGTGCATGACGTCCAGACAATGACGCACTAAATTTGTTGACCAGTACGGAAGCTCGTAGAAAATACTTAATTTGTTCCAGTAGGGTGGTTTGACATGTTTTACCGGATCTATCCCGAAGGTCACATTATTGTAACCATCCCACCGAGCAGTCACGTCCTCTACGGACAATGAAGCGGGAGGTCCAAGAAGCTTCTAATGACCATTAAAGTGAGCAACGTCTAATATTTAGGGATGGTCTAGTGGCGGGAAACGCCGATGACCGCAATAACAAACTTTCCTGCTAAAATTCAACCATTTCGATGTTGTATATTGATGGCAATAAGGGCATGTTTTGTGACCATGTATAGAACCAACCTGATAGTATTCCCTACGCAGGAAAGTCATTAATTATGCACATTAAATACACACACAGTGTGAAGGTTATATCTGTGTTTGCATCGTAAGTCTATACATCATCAATGAATAAAGATTTTAACTCATCGATCAGAGGTCGGAGATAGACGTCGATATTGTTTCCCTATGAGTTTGGTCCGTCAATAAGAAAAAGCATCATAAAGTAGGATTGATCCATAGCCAACCAAGGCGACAGATTATAAACTATCATTAGAACGGGCCATGTGCTGTGGTTTCCAGCCATATAGTAGAAGCCATCACTAGCGAATCCGAGCCCGACATTTCGAGAATCACTACTGAATATTTCATGCCTCCTATCGAAATCTTTCCATACTGGCGAATCTCTTGGATGACTCATTTTTCCATCTTCACCTGTGGTAGCACGGTGATGCCAAACCATTGCCTTGGCTGTTTTCTTGGACCTGAATAGCCTCTGCAGCCTCTGTGTTATGGAAAAGTATCGTGCTATCTTGACAGGTATATAGGGCTTCTTATCAGATTCTTTCCGCATATATCTGGCCTCTCAGCATATTGGACACTCTTTCAAATCTGAATTCTCTTTCCGGTACAACACACAATGTTTAGGACATGCATGAATCTTCTCACACTTCAGACCGAAATCAGACATCATCTTCTGGGCTTTGTACCATCTGTCGTGCACGTTATTTCCCGAGGGTATAGCATCTTTCAGGAACTTCAGAAGTATCGTGAATGACTTGTTGCACCATCCATTTAGGCACTTAATTTGGAAAAGTCGGACGAACTATGATAGGGTAGAATACTTTGCATTCTCGTAAATTGGTCTTTTAGCATCATTCATAAACTTTTCATACTTATCCGCACAAGGTCCTCAACCAGAGGGAATGCCATTTCAGTAGGAATACTATCACCTAGGGCGGCCTATACCATATCGTCCATTTCTTGTCCTGGAAAGAGGTTATTGTCTTCTTCTTCTACCGTATTACCATCTTCTCCTTCTTCTTCTGCCGCATTACCATCTTTTTCTTGTCCTTCCCCGTGATATAGCCAAGTTGTATAAAGTCTAGTAAAACTATATTTAACGATGTGAAGCTCTACGATCTCTACCTTCTGCCAGAACTTATTCCTACATCCATCGCACGGGCAGAGAATCTTCTCTAACACGATCTTATTATGTGCGCATGCAAATTCAATAAAAACAGCAACTCTTGCGACAAACTTAGATTGCATGCATTGTTTCCAATCCGCGTACATCCAGTCCTTAACTCTGATGTACTCATGGGCCATATTAGACTGTATAATATATAAATTATAGGTTATGGTGTCTATATTGAGAAATCTAAGAATGTGATGGTTACTGACAAAGAAGAAAATCGGTAGCAGCAAGTTTGTCGTTGAAAAGAATAAATTATCGATAAATAAAGCTAGATTTGAAGATACCTAGGTATGAGTTGTATTCTGTGTATATGTGTTTCAATTTATGATTTCGCTTAAGTGTAGGGTTGTTAGTGTGTATGTGCTTTGTGTGTGTGTTTGGTGTGTATTCGTGTTGTATGTGTGTGTTTCGGCTGTCGAGGGTAAAGCTTCTATCCCATTAAGAATGTATAGAACAGACACCCATTCGCTTGTGCTTTCATCCGTTTCGAGTAAATTTTGGCAGCACCTCCCCGCTGTTCTCCGAGCACACTGTAATAGAATAGATAATCATTTCAATGTTGTGAAATAACGTTGAAATGAATTTCTAATCTATCTTTGTACATGGAGAACCAGCGGAAAAGTACCGACGGAATAACTCGAAACGAATGCAAACACAAGTGAGTGCAGGTATTTACTTTATACATTCCTAACTTATCAACACTGGAAAAATCTATCAGTTATCATACGATTGAATCTTCTCATCACATAGACTACACGACAGTTGTTAGCCGATAGAAGGGGACTAAGTCGCACTTTGATTTTTACATATGAGTATCGATGAGAATATGAAAGTTTTATATTATCATCGAGTATCATATATTGGTTTTAACTTGAACATTTAACTTGAATAGATTTTACGTTTACGTTTCGTTTTTAAGGGTTCAAAGTTTTTAGTTTAGGATAAATTTTTCTTATGTTTATTTTATCATCGAGTATTCTACTGAAGGAACTAGTACACCCTAAACCCTAACCCTAATTAACCCAAATTAAACCTAATCATCATCCTGACTCAAATTATCCCTAATTAACCCAAAATTAACCCTAATCATCACCTTAACTCAAATTGTCCCTAATTAACCCAAAATTAAGCTAATTAAACCGAATTAATCATAATCAACATCCTAACATAAATACATTCTATTTTACATAATTAACCCAAATTAACCCTAACCTAAACCCAAATTAACCTAACCCTAATCATCACCCAAACCCCAACCCAAATTAACTTAACCCTAATCATCACCCAAACCCCAACACAAATTAACCCTAGCCCAAACCAAAATTAACCCTAATTAATCTAATTAACCCTAATCCTATTCATCACCAACCCTATTTTACATAATTAACTCAAAACTAACCTTAACCCTGCCTAATTAACCCTAACCCTAAACATCAACTGAATCCTAACCTTACCTAATTAACCATAACCCTAATTAACCGACACTAGCTATAACCCTAACCCTAAAATCAACCGAACCCTAACCCTACCTAATTAACCTTAACCCTAATTAATCCCCAATCAACCGAACCCTAACTCTAACCCTAAAATCAACAATAACACAAAAAAAACATAATTATAATTTCAAAATGGAAATAAACTCACCTCAGTACTAGTTTTGCCGGTGGCAAAGAGCTCAACGAGGTGGAGGAGACCAGGGATGGAGCTCGACGAGATTGTGGCGGCGACAAAGAGGTCGACGAGCGTGTGGTGACTAGACTGTGGTGCCAACGACGACGAGAGTGTAGTGGCGACGGCGGGAAATTTTAGGGACGAGAATGTGGTGACAAGAGAGTGGAGGAGGCGGGTGATTGATCGCGCGGGAGTTGGTGGGAAAATTTGGGGGCGGTGGGAAATTACTGAGCTTTATTTTTTTATAAATAACCCTTTAATACCCCTACAAATTAATCTGTAGAACTTTTTTTGCGGCTCCGTAGGACCAAATAAAAGATTACATTTTAATATTTTTTAATTTATTTATGCCTTTATGTTGGGCACCGTATGGACAAACCGATAGACCTACGGATTAATCCGTAGGGGCAATAAAAAATTGCCCCTATGAATTCCTATATCCGGGACACACTACTACAATAAGGGGTTACCCCTACGGCTACATGAATCCGTAGGGGCAACTTTTTATTGCCCCTACGGATTAATCCGCAGGTCCCCATGGTTTCCCCTACGGTGCCCTACGAATTAAATTAAAAATATTAAAACGTAATTTGTTATTTGGCGCTACGGAGCCGCAAAAGAAGGCCCTACGGTTTAATCCGTAGGGGCATATATGGGTTATTAATAAAAAAATAAAGCACAGACAACTCCTCGATCGTTCCTAAAATTTCCTCGCTCTCACTCGTCTCCCACGCGCGCCTCGTCGCCACCGCACTCTCGCGCGTGCCTCGTCGCTACCGCACTCCTGCACGCTCCTCATCGTCGCCAACGTCATCGTCGACTTCCTCGTCGATGGTAGGAAGTCTCTCGTCGCCGATCTCCCCTTGCGTCGTCCGGACAGAAGAATCGCCGGGTTAAGGTTAGTAAATTTCATTTTTAACTTCTAATTATTCATGTATTTGTGTTATTGTTGACTAGTTAGGGTTAGGGTCAGGGTTAGGTTTCAGTGTAGGGTTTGCGTTCGGTTCGGGAATAGGGTTAGGGTTAGGGTTCAGTTTAGGGTAGGGTTAGGGTTGGGTTCGGTTCAGTTTAGGGTTAGGGTTAGGGTTGGGTTCGGTTCAGTTTAAGTTAGGGTTAGGGTTAATTGGTTAGGGTTAGGGTTAGGGTTCAGTTTAGGGTTAGGGTTCGGTTCAGGGTTCGGGATAGAGGCTAGGATTAATTTTGGTTAATTAGGTAAAATCGAGTGTATTTGTGTTAGGGTGTTGATTAGTGTTAATTGGGTTAATTAGTGATAATTTTAAGGGTTAGGGTGTTGATTAGGGTTAATTTGGGTTAATTAGGTTAATTTGGGTTAATTGGGTTAAGTTTGGGTTAATTAGGGATAATTTGTGTTAAGGTGACGATTAGGGTTAATTGGGGTTAATTAGGTTAATTTGGGTTAATTAGGGTTAGAGTTTAGGGTGCACTAGTTTCTTCAGAAGGATACTCGATGATAACGTAAACGTACAATTTTACCATAAACGCAAGAAAAATTAAACCTAAACTTGAAATTTCGAACCCTTAATAACGAAACATAAACGTAAAACCTATTCATATTAAATGTTCAAGTTAAAACCAATATATGATACTCGATGATAATATGAAACTTTCATATTCTCATTGACACTCATATGTGAAAATCAAGCGCGACTTAGTCCCCGTCTATTAGTTAACATATGTTCAATGTTCGTCGTAACATAGAATATACGAAGGTTGTTAAATATCGGACGGTATAGTTCGGTACTAACAACCGTCGTGTAGTCTATGCGACGAGAAGATTCAATCGTATGATAACCGATAGATTTGTCCAGCGTGGACAAGTTAGGAATGTATAAAGCAAACACCTGCATTCACTTGTGTTTTCATTCGTTTCGAGTTATTTCGTCGGTACTTTCCCGCTGGTTCTCCGTGTACGAAGATAGATTAGATGTTCATTTCAACGTTGTTTCACAGCTTTGAAATGATTATCTATTCTAATATAGTGTACTCGGAGAACAGCGAGGAGGTGCTACCGAAATTTACTCGAAACGGTTGAAAGCACGAGCGAATGGGTTCTGCTATATACATTCTTAATGGGATAGAAGTCTTACCCCCGACAACCGAAACACACGCATAGAACATGAATACACAATAAACGCACACACAGCACATATACACTAGCAACCCTACATTGAAGCGAAATCATAAATTGGAACACACATACGCAGAATACAACTCATACTTGGGTATCCTCAAATTTAATTTTGTTTATCGATAATTTATTCTTTTCAGTGACATACTCACCCACAAAGCACATACACAGATTTTCTCCTATGTCAGTAACTATCCCGTTCTAAGATTTCTCAATATAATTATCATAACCTACAATTTATATATTATATAGTCTAACATGACTCATCAGTACATTAGAGTTAAGGACTGGATGTATGTGGATTGACAACAACGTATGTAACTTAAGTTTGTCGCAGGAGTTGCTGCTTTCATTGAATTTGCACGCGTACATAATAAGACCGTGTTAGAGAAAATTCTTTTCCCGTGCGATAGATGTGGGAATAAGTACTGGCAGAAGGTAGAATTCACAGAGCTTCACATCGTTAAACATTGTTTTACTAGATTTTATACAACTTGGCTATATCATGGGGAAGGAGGAGAAGACAGTAATGCGGCAGAAGAAGAAAGAGAAGACGGTAATGCGGCAGAAGAAGAAGATAGTAACTTCTTTCCAGAAGAAGAAATGGAGGATATGGTAGAGGCCGCCCTAGGTGAATCTATTCGTACCGAAGATAACATTCCTTCCGGTCAAGGACCCCGTGCGGATAAGTATGAAAAGTTCATGAATGATGCTAGAAAACCATTTTATGAGAATGCAAAGCATTTCACCCTCTCATGGTTCGTTCAACTTTTCCAGATTAAGTGCCTAAATGGATGGAGCAACAAGTCATTCACAATGCTTCTGAACTTCTTGAAAGATTCTATGCCCCCGGGAATTAACGTGCCCGACAACTGGTTCGGAACCCAGAAGATGATGCCTGATTTGGTTCTAAAGTGTGAGAAGATTCAAGTATGTCCTAAAAATTGCGTGTTGTACACGAAAGAGAATTCAGATTTGAAAGATTGTCAACATGCGGAGAGGCCAGGTATAAGCCGAAAGATTTTGATAAGAATCCTGATATACCTATCAAGATAGCACGATACTTTCCCATAACAGAGAGGCTGCAAAGGCTATTCAGGTGCAAGAAAACAGCCAAGACAATGATTTGGCATCACCATTCTCCTCTAAGTGAAGATGGAAAAATGAGCCATCCAAGAGATTCACAGGCATGGAAGGATTTTGATAGGAGGCACGAAATATTCAGTAACGATTCTTGCAATGTCAGGCTCTGACTCGCTAGTGATGGTTTCTGCCCATTCAACTATATGGCTGGAAGCTACAGCACATGGCCCATTCTAATGATTGTTTATAATCTGTCATCTTCGTTGGTTATGAGTCAATCATAATTTATGATGCCTCTTCTTATCGATGGACCAAACACACCGGGAAACAATATCGACATCTATCTCCGACCTCTAATCGATGTGTTAAAAATCTTTATTCATTGATGGTGTAGAGACTTACGATGCAAACACAAATACAACATTCATACTGCGTGCGACTTTAATGTGGACAATTAATGACTTTCCTGCGTATGGAATGCTATCAGGTTGGTCCGTACATGGTCACAAAGCATGTCTTTAATTCCATCAACATACAACATCAAAATTCTTGAATTTTAACAGGAAGGTTTGTTATTGCGGCCATCGACGTTTCCAGCCTCTAGACCATCCCTACAGGTTAGACGCTGTTCACTTTGATGGTCATCAGGAACTTCTTGGACCTCCAGCCCCATTGTCTAGAGAGGACGTGACTGCTCGGTGGGATGATTACAATAATGTGACCTTCGGGATATTTCCAACAAAACAGGTCAAACCACCATTCTGGAACAAATTAAGCATTTTCTTCGAGCTTCCGTACTGGTCAAAAAATTTAGTGTGTCATTGTCTGGACATCATGCACATAGAGAAGGGAGTATTCGAGTACGTACTCAACTTGCTTCTTTGTAAAGACGGAAAATCGAAAAACAACCTCCATGCTCGGATGGATCTTCACAACTGGGAAATTAGAAGTGAATTGCATTCTAAACCGATAGCGCGTAAACCAAGTAAGTTTATACTTTCCAATGCCGCATATCATATGTCACAACCGGAGAAGAAAAGATTCCTGCAGGTGTTGCATGATTTGAAAGTTCGCATAGGTTTCTCAGGATCATTTAGTAAGAAGATAAAAATTATGAAAGGTAAGATCGATGGGCTGAAAAGTCATGATCACTATGTTATTATGGAGCACCTTCTTCCATTATCCCTCAGGAATTCCCTTCCCCAATTTGTTGGTCTAGTAATCAATGACCTATGTTGCTTTTTAGAGAATTATGCGCGAAAACCCTGGATGCTGTGATGCTGGAGAAACTAGAAAATTCTATTTCGTTGATACTTTGCAAGTTTGAGTGTATTTTCCCACCGTCATTCTTCGATATCATAATACACCCGACGGTTCATCTTACAACTGAAGCTAAGTTAGCCGAACCGGTACAATATCGATAGATGTATCCGTCGAAAGGTACGTAGAATTTTTAAAATTATTGTTGTTCCATATACCCGTATTTATTTATTTAACATATTTTTCTTTAGATACCTCTACACTCTAGAAAAATATATACACAATAGAAATTGACTAGAGGGTTCTATCATGCAAAGTTATCTTCTAGATGAAGCAACCACATTTTGTTCCCGCTATCTGAACGAGAACATTGAAACGAAACTTAACCGGCCTCAAAGAATTCAGGACGGGCCATATGGTAAAACTGATTATAAGAGAATAGACATTATATTTATCAACAAGATATATCATTTTATCCTCCTCAATAGCGCATGTCTTGAAAAATTAGAGAGTAAGTTTTTTTGAATTAATTGTTATATTTGTATTTGTGTGTGTATGAAATAATATAATATTAATGTCATAATTTATTTTTGAGAACAGAATTCATTTTAACGAGATACGTGAGGGGCATCCTGATTAGAATAATGAACGATTGGAAAAATATCATCAGAATAATTTTTGCGGTTGGGTTGCAGATCATGTAAATTGTTCGAATAACATGTTATTGCTACCAGTCTTAATCTAAACTTATATCGTTATGTATTTGTTTTAAAAAAATTGTTAGATCTACTATCCGAACTTGTCTGCATCATTAGAGAGTGATTCAAGATGTTTAGCTCAGTTTCCTGGTATGGAGGTTGCATATTATAAAAAATTCGATGTCCTTGGATACAAATTCGAAGTTAAGGACATAAAAACATCCCGAACCACTCAGAATAGTGGGTTTGCGACGGTAGAATCGGATGGTGTGATTTATTATGGATACTTAAATTACATATTTGGCATCCAATATCCCGGACGATCAGAACCGTTTTATATATTTCAGTGTACTTGGTATGATACACGAACTGATACGGATAAGTGGAGAAACAATCTCAGGACTTGGAAAGATGAATATGGATTGACGAGTGTGAACACACTTTGATTTTATGGTCAAGACTATCCGTTTATCTTTCTGAACCAAGCGTTCCAAGTATACTACTCACAGTGTTTGAAGTATCCGAGATGGAGTGTCGTATGCCGTTGGAAACCCATGAATATTTACGATGTCCCAGAATTCGAGGACATCAATGAGGATGAAGAAGAGAGAAGATTTAGAGTGCTCCGACCGTCTGTTTTAAAAGATGGGTTGTCTTCAGCTAATCATGAAATTACGTGGGTTAGAAATGAAATCGATGATGAAATCCAAGTAGATATGTCTAATGCGTCCACGAACAGAAAAAGATTATTAGCAATGTTATATTATTACTTCACATTTTACGATCTATACATATATAGCATGCATATGTAATGATTGTACTCTTGTCTAGATTTGATGATGATGACGGGAGCAGCGAGGGGCGGAAGGAGCACCAGCCGTGACACCGGCAGAGGCAGAGGCAGAGCGGTTCTGCTGGCCGGAGAGCTGCGTAGGGAGTTTCAGAGGGCCGGTCTTGCACCCTGATCGGAGACCCCTTTGGATGCCTCCTTCCGTGTGGACTTTGCCACACCTCCAGGTATATTGCACACATATTCATTTTTAATGTAATATTATAAATATACATGTATATTTATGTCAAAATTACTTATATAGTCAATGTTTGATTGTATAGATGTTGGTGGTTTGTCCACATCAGAGGTAGAGACTACTCACGCACCTCCAGGTATGTTAATATATCCTATAATGCATGCATATTGATTTAGAATGCTATATCATAAATATACATACATTTTTTTTGCTCTAACGTACTTAGATAATCATTTTTTAATTGTCTAGCTGTAGGTGGTGCCTCCACATCTCGGGCAGAGGCCACCACTTCACCTGCGGGTATGTTTATATATCCTATAGTGTATGCATGTTGATTTAGAATGTTATATTATTGATATACACATTTTTTTGCAATTACTTATATAGTCAATGTTTGATTGTCTAATTATAGGTGGTGCGTCCACGTCTGGTGCAGGGACCACTCCCGCCATTTCCATACCCTCCACTCAGTCTGCAGGTTAGTATGAATAAATATAAAATATTTTTTCATTTTACATATCCTTTAAGAATAAACATGAACTTCATGTAATTTTATCGATATTTATTTTCTAGTTGGAGGGGATGCGTCCACGTCCGGGCCACAAGCTGTTCCTTACCGGAGGAACTATCCTCCCACTCGTGCTGCCCGGGCCCAGGCTCGTGCTTCTGTCGCCAAAGGTATATATCGCAGTTCAATTTTCGTTAAACTTTAATTTTTTAATACCACTTTGTCTTATTATTGATTGTCTTGATATTTCTTGTAGATGTAGGGCGGCCCCATCCCGATAAGGGGACTCGAGGCCCGAATCAGTCCTAAAGGCTGAGACCCGACAGAGCAAGGGGAGGCAGCATTCCCCTTCTTCATTACCCTCGATTATCGCTATACCGGCGATTATACCGAGAGGTTCGGCCAGTATATGGAGGATGAGAGCCGCCTCGTGAAGAAGTATTCATTTCACGTTGAGTGGGGCGATCAGCACTGGCGCTCATTTGCCCTCTTCTAGGATCAGGCTCGGGTATTAATATATATTTTTATTTGACTTATCTAATATATTTATTATTATTTAACACTTGCAATTTAATAATATTTTTTTGTATTTGCAGTTGATTACGACTTTCTGCCTGTACCCGACCCTGATCACCCTGAGAGAGTGCTCAATCTTCACGCTCTGTACCATGGCCTGATGAAGAACACGCAATCAAAGATCCGATACAATAGGAACGAGCTGAATATCGACTGTTATTTCCTGTGGATGGCGACCCCCGAGACAGAGAGAGTCGGCGCAAACAGGTTTGTAATTTAAATTTAATTCAGTGTTTAATTAATAATTTTTAACCTGTTAGAACAGGTGGCTCGAGGAATATTACTCGTGCCATAGAGTCGGTAAATTATAATAGATCTATTATGATATAATGTAATATTAAGAGTTATTTTATAAAATATGTAAATTTTTTGCGAATTGCAAAATGCTCAGACCCTGGCGCAGGGTGGTACACCGAACGTGCTGACCGCATATCTTGCCGTCCACGGCACCTCGACAGATCCTGCCACGGGCGAGCTTCGATTCCCCAACACCGCTACCCAGGATTATTGCGTAAGTGTTAATATTTATTCTAACAGGTTTGAAAAGTTCCAATTTAAATGATATACTTATATTTTAATGGTTAATATAGGTATAGGAGCGGGTGGTGGAGCAGGCGGGGGCATCGGGGATTGAACAATCCGATACTGCTGACCCCAGTTCTAGACGCCGCATACGGAGGGCACCACGGAGGTTGGGAGAGAGGCTGGGGACTGGGTACTAGCAGGGCCCATATGAGGTTGGACTCCACTCCGGCGGTTACTTCCCCTATCCCCCGTGAGCGACGTCTAGAGCATGATGTTGCCGCCTTGAAGACCACCGTTGAGGAGTTGAAGAAGATGTTGGTACAGATACTACTTAATAGTAAAATATTATATCACATTATAGATAGTAACATATGCAATATTAGTAGCCTGAGTTTATTTGGTTATAGACTTAGTTTTGATTAATCATACTTAAATAAAACTGTCTAATTAAAATAAACTATGATTTTCCATACTAGATATCCAAAAGAGGCCTAAGTCCCTAAGTATTATTAGATTGGGGTTTCGCAATAACCTGATAATGATACGAATTCGACTAAAATCTAATACACAGTTCTTACTCGTTTATTATACACAAAATTGAACAGATGCGACAGGCTGCTTCGGCTGTGGCTCCACATGCATCTCCTTCGGCTACAGCTCCGCAAGCCACTACCTCGGCTGCGATTGCGCAGACCACTCTTGCAGCTCCACAGCCCGCTCAGACTCCCACACAGTCCGCTCCTTCATTGGTTGAGTTTTTGACGACTTAGGGCTGGACCGAGGAGCAGATGCGTCAGATTACGGCGTTTATCAGAGGTGGAGGAGCTGGACCGAGCTAGGATAGCTTTATTTTTATATTTTAAGCATGTATATACTTATATGATATATATTGTATATATTTTGGACGATATTGGTGTTGTTTGCGTGTTCACGATGATTTAGATTGATATCGTATTTTGTTTATTTATTTCTTTTATATATTATGCGTGAGATATTGATTATGAATACTGCGGTATTTGGTTATATGATATATATTATTGTGCACAGGGCGGGAAAAAAAACATGAAGCCCTTTTTATAAAAAAAACCCTGATATTTTGTCCCCACAGATTAATCCGTAGGGCCATCTGTTGCCCCTACACAGTTAGCCGTAGAGGCAAAATATCAGGATACCTGATATTTTGCACCTATGGACTCAGCAACAGGCGTTAAACTTGCCCCTATGCATGTATCCGTAGGGGCTTCTATCTGGACCTACGAAGAACATCGTAGGGGCATATTCAAGCCCTACGAAGTTATCCGTAAGGGCAGGTATTTTATTTTATAAACCAATAAATTGTCCCGATAGACCTACACATAAATCCGTAAGGGCTTCTATCTGGACATACGAATAACTCCGTAGGGGCATATTAAGGCCCTACGACTTTATCCGTAGAGGCAAGTATTTTATTTTATAAACTAATAAATTAAATAAATATTTTGTCCCTACGGTTTACACCGTAGGGAAATATGTCCCTACGGAGTAACGCGTATGGGCAATTATTTCTCCGTGGGGGTGTGTTCAAAGCGAAGACTTGCACCTGCGGCCTTTGCACCTATGGTGTATTTTTGTGCCCCTACGAATATATCCGTAGGGGTAGTGATTTTGCCCTACGGATAAAGCCATATGGACAACCCTTTATTGTAGTAGTGACAACCCTTATTGTAGTAGTGTGCGTACCTGGGGGTTTAAATTTTAGTTTATTGCAAATGGATTGGATCATGCATAAGGATAAGGTATTTTAAGATATAAAGTCAAATACTCAATCTCGACATCTTTTTTTTATTATTTATTGTGATAACACGATGCGTTTTTTAATAAATCTTTTTAGGCTGCAATGAATTTACTGATTATCTTATAGCTAGTGATGATGCTCGATATTGGCAATCCCCAAGATAGTGACACGTGGCAGGTGACGTGCCCCAAGGCCCAGAAGAAAGGGCCCACAGAGGCCGACCAGGCCACCCTTGTACCCAACCTGCAAGCGTAAGCTGGCCCTCCTCGGGCCCCCTGCAAATTAGCCTCCTCGGCCCCTCAACTTGCCCCGAGCTGCCATAGGACTAAGACTCGCTGGCCCTCTCGGCCCTCTTGCTCGCCTCCGAGCTCCCCAGCCAAAGCCGTATTCCTCGGTCCCTCCGACCGACCAACTCCACCACTCACAGGCCTAACCGCCGCTCCGCAAATCTCGCCACGCGCAGATTCTCCACCAGCAACGTCCCACGTTCCACGCCATCATGATCCCCATCAATGGGCAATCCGCTCTTTACTCGGGTGTGACGTCGGGAGCGTAATTACCGGCGAGATTCTCGCGCCTGCTGCTGCGTGATCCACCGCTATATAAACCCCCATTATAGAGGGGTCAAGTAAGCCATTTTTACTCCACTTAGCCGTTATTCTGCTCGGATCTCGTGCTAACTTGATCGTCGGAGAGTCCTTGGTGGTACTAAACCACCCCGGGACTTTTTTGCAGGTACTCGGCGCTAAACTCCTCAAATCACGAATCTCCTCAAAACCCATTGAGACCCACATGCAACAGGAAATCACCTCTAAAATCCACCGGGAGATCGACGGAAGACAACATCTGATGGAGACCCGAAAAGGACCTCCATCAGTTGGCGCCGTATGTGGGAACCGAAACTCCAGAAAAAATAAAGTTGGCCTTCCGATCTCCATCCCCATGGCAAGAGATCACCCTGAAGATCCAGATACCAGCCGCCGCCTCCCCCTCACCGGAGGCGCGGGTGAACCTCTTCTGGCGACCGTCATCAACGCCCTCGCTGGCCGAATAGACTGACCCCCCCTCCCTTGACGGGGTCGCACAGAGGGGGCTCGCCACGGCGCCTCGAGAGCCACCTCGCCCAAGGATCTAAACCCTCACTAAGAGACAGCCTAGCAACTACCCTGCTCGGCTATCCCTGGAAGGTAGCTTCCCTACCGCAACGCCAGGGATCAGAAAGTCCTCCCAGAGGCATTCAAGCCCAAGGATCCCTCGCTCGGCTATCCTTGGCATGTAGCTTCCCTACAGCAATGCCAGGGATCAGAAAGTCCTTCCCAGAGGCAGTCGAGCCCGAGGATCCCTCGCTCGGCTATCCCTGGCGGGTAGCTTCCCTACCGCAACACCAGGGATCAGAAAGCCCTCCCAGAGGCAGTCGAGCCCGAAGATCCCTCGCTCGGCTATCCCCAGCGGGCAGCTTCCCTGCCACAGCACTGGGGATCAAAAAGCCCTCCCAGAGGCAGTCGAGCCCGCGCTTCCCTCGCTCGGCTATCCCCAGCGGGCGGCTTCCTTGCCACAACGCTGGGGATCAAAAAGCCCTCCCAGAGGCAGTCGAGCCTGTGATTCCCTCGCTCGGCTATCCCCAGCGGGCAGCTTCCCTGCCACAACGCCGGGGAGCAAAAAAGCCTTCCCAGAGGTAGTTGGGGCCCGAGGTTCCCTCACTCGGCTATCCTTCAGGACAAAAGCCCTCGCCAAGAGGCACCGGGCAGTAACCTTACCCGGCCAAGGGTCCTTGGTAGGGTTCTTACAGCCCTATAGCTTTTTCTCGCGCCAGGAACCAAAGTCCTCCCAGAGGCAGTCGGGTCCTTGCCCGGCTATCCCCGGCTGGTAGCTTTCTACCACAACCGACATGGATCAAATTTCTCGCCAAGAGGCACTGGGCAGTAACCCTGCTCGGTCTCCGTCCTGAAGGATCAGAAATCCCTCCCAGAGGCAGTCGAGCCCGAGGGTCTCTCGCTCGGCTATCCCTGGTGGGTGGCTTCCCTACAGCAACGCCAGGGATCAAAAAGTCCTCCCAGAGGCAGTCGAGCCCGAGGATCCCTCGCTCGGTTGTCCCTGGCGGGTAGCATCCCTACCGCAACACCAGGGATCGGAAAGCCCTCGCCAAGAGGCACCAAGCAGCTACCCTGCTCGGCCATCCTTCGCAGGCCTCTCACGGCCCCTCCAACGTCAAGGATCAAAAGCCCTCGCCGAGAGGTACCGAGCAGCTACCCTGCTCGGCCATCCTTCGCAGGCTTCTCGCGGCCCTTCCAGCATCAAGGATCAAAGCCCTCGCCAAGAGGCATCGAGCAGCTACCCTACTCGGTGCACCCTCAGCGAGCATCCTCCTTCTTATCAGACGCTGAAGATCTCAAGCCCTCACCATGAGGCCACCGAGTTCCTTCCTGCTCGGTGCATCCCCAACGGGCATCCTCCTGCCCATCAGACGCTGATGGTTTGAAGCCCTCATTGTGAGGCCGCCGAGTTCCTTTCTGCCCGGTGCATCCCCAGCGGGCATCCTCCTGCCCATCAGACGCTGATGTTCTGAAGCCCTCATCGCAAGGTCGACGAGTTCCTTCCTGCTAGGCGCATCCCCAGCGGGTATCCTCCTGCCCATCAGACGCTAATGGTCTGAAACCCTCACCGCGAGGCCGCCGAGTTCCTTCCTGCTCAGCGCATCCCCAGCGGGCATCCTCCTGCCCATCAAGCGCTGATGGTCTGAAGCCCTCATTGTGAGGCCGCCGAATTCCTTCCTGCTCGGCGCATCCCTAGCGGGCATCCTCCTGCCCATCAGATGTTGATGGTCTGAAGCCCTCATCACAAGGCCGCCGAGTTCCTTCCTGCTCGGCGCATCCCCAGCGGGCATCCTCCTGCCTATTAAACGCTGATGGTCTGAAGCCCTCACCGCGAGGCCGCCGAATTCCTTCCTGCTCGGCGCATCCCCAGTGGGCACCCTCCTGCCTATCAGACGCTGAGGATCTGAAGCCCTCTTCGCGAGGCCGCCGAGCCCCTTTCTACTCGGCGCATCCTGGCAGATAGCTTCCTACCCAACAAAGACAAGGATAAAAGTCCTTCCAGACTTGACTATCCCTGGCAGGTTGCTTCCCTACTCGCAACGCCAGGGGTCAAGGCCCTCGCCAAGATCAACCGAGCAGCTTCTCTACTCGGTCATCCCCAGCAGGCATCTTCCTGCCCAACAGACATTGCGGGTTTGTAGCCTTCATAACGAGGCCACTGAGCCCATCACATGCAGCGGATCTGAAGCCCCAACAAGAGACACTAGGTCTATCCAAGTCTGAATAATCCTCCCTCGACTCCGGGGATATGGAGATGCCTCCTTCTCAGCAGCACTTGGCATACTCGGCAAGTGATCGAAATCAACTCGACGACCGGTCGCCCCACATGTCACGCGCACACTGGGCTATGCCCCATCAGTCCACAGGTCTGCACACGTCGCGTCGGCCGACCGGCGCTCGACACGTGGACCATCACTTCAATGGTAGGACGCACAAACCGGCGCATCTTCCCTAAACGCAGAGATCCCGTCCCGATAAACTGGAAGAAAAGACAACTGACGGCCTGGGGACGCGTCCCGACGAAACTTTAGGAGGGAGCTTACCCTAGACGGCCCAGCAGTCCACTCTTGACCCGACCCGCTAGCTGGTCGGGACAAGAGTGGGGGGCTAATAATGATGCTCGATATTGGCAATCCCTAAGATCGTGACATGCGGCAGGTGACGTGCCCCAAGACCCAGAAAAAAGGGCCCACAGAGGCCGACCAGGCCACCCTTGTACCCAACCTGCAAGCGCAAGCTGGCCCTCCTCGAGCCCCTTGCAAATTAGCCTCCTCGGCCCCTCAACTCGCCCCGAGTTGCCACAGGACCAAGACTCCTCGGCCCTCTCGGCCCTCTTGCTCGCCTCCGAGCTCCCCAGCCGAGGCCGTATTCCTCGGTCCCTCCGACCGACCAACTCCACCACTCACAGGCATAACTGCCGCTCCGCAAATCTCGCCACGCGCAGATTCTCCGCCAACAACGTCCCACGTTCCACGCCATCACGATCCCCATCAATGGGCAATCCGCTCTTTACGCGAGCGTGACGTCGGGAGCGTAACTGCCGGCGAGATTCTCGCGCCTGCTGCTGCGTGATCCACCGCTATATAAACCCCCATCACAGAGGGGTCAAGTAAGCCATTTTTACTCCACTTAGCTGTTATTCTGCTCGGATCTCGTGCTAACTTGATCGTCGGAGGGTCCTCGGTGGTACCAGACCACCCCAGGACTTTTTTGCAGGTACTCGGCGGTAAACTTCTCAAATCATGAATCTCTTCAAAACCCATTGTGACCCACACGCAATAGGAGATCACCTCCAAAATCCACCGGGAGATCGACGGAAGACAACATCTAACGGAGACCCGAAAAGGACCTCCATCAGCTAGTCATGTAGATGTGACTTTTAATTCAAGTGGGTCCCATACGACATGTGGGTAAATCAGAAAAATAGGATTAAAATGATCAATCAAATTAGTAAACAAGTTTTTCTTAATTGCGAATATGGTTAACTTGCAGAAGCTGATATATATACTGGCGACTCAACTGATAGACTTCTTTCTGCTTGTGCTCAATAACAAAAGCACCATATTTTCCTTGGGATTTGGATCTCCTTTACTTGGCAGAGTAAATATTCTCACAACATTTTTAGTAATATATATGGCAAACGGGTTAATCATAATACTCCTTTCATATAATGTACGTGGTTTTCAGTGTTAACTGATGATCATGATGTTTACATGCATAGTAGAAATTTATTCTTCGATACTTTCATTTTATTATTTTAATTAAAATAGAAATTAAATCTTGACCGTCTGATGAAGAAGAACCGGTTAGAGCACAATGTATATGGTCTCCATCACATCAACTGCTAAAAAATCAGTCATATACTCCTCTCTCTTTATTTGAATATTAATAATAAAACGGGTCCCCTCACTTGAGCTCATTTAATCCTCCTCTTAAAAAAATAAAATAATCATTTAATCCCCTTGCCACCTTTCCAGTAAATCTATCCAGGCCGTGCACAGATGGGATTGGCAGGTTCTCGATCATGAATGAACTCAAACTCCCTAATATGGGATAAACTTGAACCCAAGCGGTTCAGGCTGGTTCTGGGTTTTGGTTTAATTACTTTGGGCGGGTTAAACGCGGTTTCGGATACCAACGAGTTTAACATATTAAATTTGACGTTTAATATGTATAAAGTAACGCGATGAACCATATAACCCCGGTTTTATTTCATCTCTTCGTCCGGAAACTATAATTTTTCTATCATCTTTTGACTTTAAAAGTTGAAAATGTAGCTTTCTCCATCAAATCCTATGATCGAGCACTAAAAAGATTCGTTGTTTAATTTAGGAAGTTGAAAAAATTGGAGAAGATTAGAAACGGAAAAAACTGAAAATAGGGTTTAAATAACTTATATAAGTTTATGTTTTTAATCTTAGTCGTAAAATTATATCTATCAGCGATTCAAATGTATATTGAATAAACGACTTCGGCTCGGTTGAGGGCCGGTAAGGATTGCAGGATCAAGCAAACTATAAATAGTTTAAAACCCGTCCTTTTGAAACGCGGATGGGTTTGGTTTTTAACCAATCAACTTTAGCTAGATTTAGAACGGTCATTCTTCCCGTTAAAAAACAGACGGATTCAGACGGGTAATGGGTCCAAACCAGCCCGGGCAACACCCCTATGGCACCGTCTCTCCTAAATCCCTCCTCCCCTTCCTCCAACGCCATCAGACTTCGAGCGCCGTTGGCAGCAAAATATTTATTGTGAAGCCGAAACACTGCATTTGTGTCATTCAATCATCATAGATCAAATCTTGACGGCCCCATATCAATTTCCCCATTGAAGTGATGACGATAGGAAAGGAGTCCGCCAGCGTATGATACCCATCATTTTACATTAATCTTTCCCTTAATTATTATCATGGTGGCAAGGTTGCCTCTTTGTGCATTCCGACAGAGCTTCATATAGTTGTTATCGTTGTGAATGTTAGTTTGCATTAATAATCCTCTCTCATCCATTAAACATTCTCTCTCATCCATTAAATATTCTCTTTCATTCTCCAAAATCCAAAATTAGACATGCCTTATTAAGTTATACATAAGCTCATATATGTTTGTTATTTTGTATAACCCATAAATTTCTCAATTCTAATATTACTAGTAACCTTATTCATTTAATTTAAATTTAGAAAAAGTACAGATATCTTTAGAAATTTACCTATAATGTCCGGAATAAATTTTTACCCACGTGTTCAAAATATGACCACATGCATCGCACAACATACTAGTAAACCTGAGCGGCATTTTGGCTAAAAAATAAACACAAGTTGTTGATTTTTGCATTGCTTTTTGTTCTTGTTCGGGACGATGATTTATACCGAGAGGGCAGAGCTTATTGTTGGTTATTGGAGACAAATAATCAAATCAAATGTCTTGTCTATTTATTTTTTAAATATAGAAAATACACCCACTCTTGTTCATGTGAGTTAGCTACACTCATGGCAAAAGTTGATTGGCCAAATCGGCAAATGTATCTATCTGGGTTTATGCGCAAGTTCCCAGAGAAAAAGGGGAAGCACCAAAGTAAAACGCTGTATTTCTAGCTTGTACAAATCATTGAGCTTTAATGCCACAACCCTGAAAGCTGCACTCAATAGGGACGAAAAAACTTGAGGAGCTGGGGGTTGGGATGGAGCCTACCAGTTAAGTTGGTCGGGCCCATCTCCCAGGGACCAGGTCACGCGACCGCAGCCTTGAGGCTGTGCTGAGCCTTCAGCCCTGGCCCCATTAAATTATAAAATTATATAATGTGGAACTTACTATTGGATTTTAACATTAATAAAATTTGTAAGGAAGCTTATCTGAATGGATACATCACATGACCTCTTTTATCTGAATGACTATCCCAAGCTTGATTACTTGATGCTATATTGACTCTCACAGTTGTCTCTTTATTTTAGTCGGTGTTCTGTCCGTAGAAATCATTTAATGTGCCAGATGAAATACACAATGACGAAAGAAAAAAAAAGATGAAGAGTTTCGGGCAAACATCGGACAATTTATAAGGTTCATATTTTTATTTTTCTTTTTCTTTTATGACCAAAAATATATGCCCACCATACTGTGAACTTTTTCCTGTCCTCGAGACACCACCCCCCTTTTTCTACATTTGTTTTTTATTTTTGTTTTTATCCCTTTCATGTTATGTGTGTCAAGACCCGGTTGCTGTTCACAGAACAAAGTGCCACACCAATTGTCATGCCAAGGGGGCGGGAGCCACCCCTTGTATCCATGGGGCAACCTCTTGAGTCTGTGGGACCCGTTGTTGAACAATGAGGAATATTCAGAACACATTCCGAGAGAAGACCGACCTGCGTTATAAATGTAATGATAACATATTTAATTAAAGAGACGTTTTTTAAGTAAATCGGCACCACAGGAGTATGAGAACTCCGTAGTTAAACGTGCTCGGACTAGAGAAGTTTTGGGATGGGTGAACTCTTGGGAAGTGGCCCTGCTTGGGCTCGGTTCGCTTTAAAGGACAAAACCGTACGGTTTCGACCAGAGCGGACAATACCATCTGCACTGGGACGTGGTGCGTTTCATTTATGGTGGCCCATACAGGTCTCTCAGTATGTCTGTGGTTTGAGAATGAACCATTGTTTAAAGATGGGGGAGAATGTCAGGACGCGGTTCTTGTTCACGGGAAAATGTCGGGACGCGGTTACCTTGCCATTATTGTTAATTTCGTTTAAAAAATTACATCGGTCAAAGATATATATGTTATAATATGATGGGAAATTATTTAAAACACTATCAACACAAGCATATGCTCTGCATATACTACCATACAAATACAGTAATAGCATGCGAAAAAAAAACAAGAGCCTTTAATTTAATGCGCAGAAAAGGTCAGGGCACATAGGTTTTCTCTAATAATTATATCTCTAAGGCTAGGCTACACATAGAGCCTCTGATTTCTAAATGATGCTGGCCAAGCATGAATTAAGTGGTCCTTGGTCGGGTCCGGTTCGCTTTAAAAGATAAAATCGTGCGGTTTCGGTCAGAACGAACAATACTATCTGTACTGTGGCGTGGGGCGTTATAATGTGGCAGTTCATTGATGGCTAGACCGAACTAATTTTTCAAGTTTTAATTCACATATGGCTAAATTGCGCGTAAACACCTAAGATTTCAAAGTTTTGACAGATAAATATCTAAATTTTTGTGGTTAGCATATAAATACCCTCGTTTGCAATTAACTAACTGTGATATATGAATGTGGTATAACGGTTATCTTGCCATTATTGTTACTTTCGCTTAAAAAATTGCATCCGTCATAGATATATATGTTAAAATGTGTTGCGAAATTATTTAAAACACAAGCAACACAATATGCTCTGCATATAGAGTCGTGTATTACTATACAAATACAGTACTAGCATGGCAAAAAAAAAACAAGGGCCTTTAATTTAATGTACCTCTAAGGCTAGGCTACACATAGAGCCTCTGATCTCTAAAGATACCGGCCAAGCATGAATTAAGGGTCTAACATCAAATTAATTCATAGGGGCGCAACATAGACTTTCCCAACAAAGTATGTGATAAGACTCATGAACGGGAGTTTCCTCAGGTTACAACACGTAGCAGATGACATGTCGTCCACGTAAACCTACTGGCTCCTGAGGCTGCGGAGGTGGAATCAACGTAGCTCCCCGGGGACTTTCCTCAGGGCCTCGTCTTCGGGCTTACATCCCCACCTCTCGCCCCCGACCCATCCAACAGCCGAATTTATATCCCCTTCTCTCGTCACCGAGCTATTGCGATGACTGAGCTTCCTCGGCCTCTCGGCTCGTCTCCGAGCCACCCGAAGAGTTGAGCTTCCCCGGCTTCTCCGGTCAACCGAGAGCATGAAGCCTAAGCGCCCCCGCAACGGCTCCGTGTATCTCACCAAAACTAGATATCCAGCGCCTCACGTTCTGCGTCCCGCATGAGCGTGTTTCCCTATTAATGAATGGATCCCTCCATCAACCCGGGCGTAACGAGAGAGCGTAACTGACGGCGAGGATCTCGCACTGGCTTGCTCCATGTGACCGCTATATAAACCCATCTTTTTAAACGACTCAGGTAAATTGAACTTATTCTAATACTCCTCTACCCTGCCTTTATACTTCGGTACTAATTTGATCGTCGGAGGGTCCTACTGTGGTTTCCCATCCCGGGACTTCCCTTGCAGGTAGCTTGACGTCGACAACACCCAACAACACATTAAGATCCACACAACTATTCTCATACCCAATCTTTACCGTCCAAAACCGCTTGCAGCCAAATCGACAGAGGACAACATCTGAGGGAGATTTCTACCTCCATCAGTTGGCGCCGTCTTTTGGAAATCAGGCTAGAAGTTTCTCCACTCGTAAAGCTGAACTTCCGCCTTCGATCCGATGACGAGAGTCAACCGCGACGATCCCAATATGAGCCGCCCCACCCACCATAACGAATGCGGGAGCGGTTCTACTCCCCCTCCTAATGTCATCAACACCTTATCCGCTTGGATCGACAGACTCACAGTGATGGTGGATGCGCTCGTCCGCATTCATACGGCGGGCTCTACCCGCTAGACCGCATGTCACATTCCGCTTTCCAATGCACGGGGAGGGGACGCGGCGATGCCTGCTACGTATTTACTCTGAAATAAACACGCTAAGCCTAACTAAGCAATGTAAAGTAAAATATACACAAGAGATATGAATGTAAATGAAAAGCAACTTTATTTAGTTAACATTCTTTACAAATACAACTGAAAATGCAAATACAGGAATGGAAAGCAATGCCTAAACAATGGTGAACAGAAAAGAAATATGTACAAGTGACTGCAGCTCGTGGTTTTCAGTGAACTGCTCTAAGTCTTCTGAAATAGGCTCGGTCTCCAGTGAGTCGGATCCCCCCGACAACATTCCAAAGAAGAAGAGAAATAGAAATGTCATCAGCGAACAATTTCTCGGTAAGTCCCAAAGAAAGAGAGATGTACAATAGACAGAAAAGAGAATATAACTGTATAATATTTGATTGTTATGTTAATTCAGTTGTTTATAGCTTGGTACAGAATATTTCAGTGTATATGAGAGGAGTCCAACTTATACCGTGGACTTTGGTAACCCGTAGTACAAGACTTCGTCGATAAACCACAGAACAACGGCATGGATGTATAGTTACATCTTTTAGTGACCACCCCATACCATCTTTAACATGTTCCGTACCGGTCTACCCTTTTATCCCTATAATGTTTATTGTATTGATTGTATTGTCTTGTTTTGCAGATGGAAAACTTACCGAAACCATGATATCATGTAAGCGGAATGGATATAAATGGATAGTCATATAATCAGAGTATATTCGTGGTTCGTTCAAGTTATGTTCATGTTGTTGTAGATTGTATTATGGTATTCATGAATTCATGTTGTATTGTAATTATACTTGAATTGAATTCAAGTCATATTTTATTCAGATTTTACCGTGACTCGAACCGAGTCAAACACTTAAACAGAATTGAAGTTCTGATTTATGTTTTGGAGTTATCGATATCTGCTGCACATGGACAGCAGGATTTGCGTCTTTTTCCAAGACAGTTACCGTATTGATAATCCTGTTTTTAGTTATCTACCTTAAATAGGTAAGTACGCACTTTCTATGGCTTCCCGAGGCTCAAGAGAATTGGTCCCGCTTAAACCTATATTTATTAGGGTCCTTATTGTAAATTTATATAACTTGTGGGGGCTTTATGCAAAATAGTTTTGGTATATTTTCAAAATAGATTTCAAGTATTTATTTATCGTCTTTAGTGCTTTCATGGATGTAATTGTTAAATGTGAAGTATTTTCTAGTGGATATAAATCTAGTAAGAATTGTATATGGTATTTTCATGTAATATTGAAATTGTATTGATTTAGAAAGGTAGTTTCATGGAATTTGTGATTCTTTTCTTTTGATTAGAAAACATGAAATATATATAATATATTTAAAATAGATATTTTGATAATGTTTATATATATATATAATTATTAAAAACAATTTTTATTTATTAAGTAGAAATTACATTTTTCTTAAAAATTGCATTAAAAAATTCCATCGAGATCGGATGCTCCGTGAGGAGATCTGCATCTCGCTCTACTAAGCCCGATTATATGCGATAGCCCACACTATCCCGATCAGGGTCCCCAAGATGGGTTGTAGAGGCGTATTTGCAAGGAATTAAATAATACATTTTTAAAGAAAACTGTTTTTTTATAGTTTATGGTATTTTATTGTAAACTTGTATTTTTCCCACAAGTTCCAAAAGTTATCATGCTATGTCAAGGATGAGTGTTGTGATGAGTTAGATCATTATCTCGTGAGTTTTCCTAAAGGTAATATGGGTAAAACAATAAAGAAATGCTGTATGTAAACATGATGGTAATTTACTGTAAAAATGAAATAGAAGTTGCAATACATATTATTTTGAGATGAAACTGTAAGTCCACGGTAGCGCCCCGGCCGTCTAACAGACGCCAAATGAGGAACAAAAACTTTTTATAAACTGGCGCTATCGTGTACTATAACCCGGATCTGCCATTATTGCTAAACTAACACTACAAAGTGGATAGAAATGTTATACCGAACGATCCGAGTTCTTCGGTCTTCAACCATCATCCCATGCTTTGTTGGGGTTGCTCCGATCTGCTCGATCTCCAGTTTTCTCGTCCAGGTGGCACCACGTCGACGGATGTTTAAACGGGCTTCCGCCTCTGAGCCGAGGTAACTCGATCATCAAGTTTGCTAAAAGAGATGACCAAGATTGATATAAAGAATGAGTAGAACAGTTTGTCTCTCTTCATCCAAAGCTATGGATGAATGGTTAATGAAATTGTTTTTGGGATCGGGTGAAATGAGAAACTGATCACATCTAATTTCTATGCACCGAAACTATCATCTTTTTTAACCAAAAATTCCTCACTTTCTTCAAGAGGGGGCCGGCCATAATATATGAAGAGGGAGGTGAGGGTAGAAGCAAAGTGGTGATTATAAAGGAAAAGATCTTAATCAAATATTTTTAACAAGAACAAAAAGCATTAAAGGAAAAGAATGACTCACTTAACCTAGTCATCAATCAATTAATGCAAACCAAGAGTCACCAAATCTAAAATCTTCTAGAAACACGACTCACCTCATGATTCACCCAATGAAGGAAAGATAAATCCGTATTAAACCGAATGTTTAATACGGGTGATAGAAAACTGGAAACTGGTAACTTCCAAAAGCGATCCCGAAACGAATTTCAGGATAACCCCGTATCAGTATAAACATACCCGCATTTGTATTACGACCGAATAAAAATGCAACTGAGACAAAGATATTATATCTACACAGTATAATACTCGGATCCGGCTTAAACCAAAGCCTACCAGTATTATCTGCCCGAAATATGACACGTATGAAAACGCACGTACATTTCCCGAACCCTGCCATAATACCATACGGCCTCTACAACGTTTCGCCCGAACTTGGGAAACTGTCTGTGGGGGACTCTAATGACTCATCAACACACTGGCACTGGGTATAACCACTAGCACGTCAGAGGTACAAGCTGTACGTAACGGTTGCCTATGTATTGATTGGAAGGGAAGCTGACGAGCGAACTCATCTAGAAACCCTACTGAGCCTAACAGTGACAATATCCGTACAGTCCGGTCCGTTCGTCTAAGAGTATCACATATCGAGTTTAGGGGGTGGATAAAGTCAGACCCCTAATAACGCGATAATTCGTATCGGTATGGAAACCCATCACTACCCGAGAAACTATTGATCCAAATCAGTAATTCTCCACTATCTCGGCCGAGCATTTCTTGTGATGGCCACCCGTGCACTGTGCGACATCAACCCCCAATACCGGGAGAGACGAATCCCCGACGATCGGCTCACTGCCTCCATGTGGCTCGGGACTGTACCCAACTAAAACCTGTTTGCACGTCTCCTTTGAGCGTGGTAGGGTAGTAATCAAAGCACAGTGGTAACTCACACGAGACAAATGACGATCTCAGGTCGACAAACTAACCTGTACACGTCACCTGGGAACTGCTATCTGACGATATGTATAATACCAACTAGCATGTTCCCGGCGAGTCCTGTTCGGTATACTCATAACCCAATGAGCACCTGTATACATCTTAGGTGAACGAACTGACACCAATGGCTTGTGAGATCGGCCACTGCCCCTTATCGAGGTCTCGACTGTATACACTAGTCTACTCTGGAGTATCGATGCCCTGTCTCAAAACTCCCACGACTAGGGACACTTTAAGGGTGTGCTTATAGACCCCAGCTCTTACGTATATGCTCGCCATCATACTGCTGGCAGTCAAGCAAGAATCCTATAGGCTCTATCATCATGCAATAGTGAACTAAAGTATGTATACGATGATAAAGACAAACCAGATAGCATACTATCATCTTGAGTAAGCCAGTCATATCGGTATAGGTCCCCCCTCAATCATTGCAATCACGTACTTGCGATCCAATAATTGACTTTGAGGGCACTATATCCAACAATCTCCCACTTGCACTTAAGGCTATTATTGTGATGTCGCATACTCATAACCTCAGTGAGTGGATCCACCCTGATGTTTTTTCTATGTCTCTCTTAATCTCAAGTTCACGGAGAAAGCCATCTCACGAATCGAGTAATATGTGTCTCAGAATATGTCTGGATATCTGATGGGACCTAGTTCATAAATGAACTCCAAATCCAAACTTTTTAGACTGTATTGATAACTGAATCTAATCAGTATCGTGCACCGTGCCTCCCATAGTATCCTCTTGGACCACATGTCCATAATACTGTCCTTCGTCAGAGGAAAAACTATAACTATGACAATCACTCTGTCATCTATGTCACCTTTGAAGCCTGGAATGATAACCGTCTCCCGAAGGAGGCTGCCGTCATCAAATCCGTAGAACATGCACTTATGTTCTAAAACTGCTTCCTTATGTTTCTTCAGGATTGGATTGATATAAATTTATCGTATCTAGTGCAAAATACAATATCTGGTGTGGTACTTGATATCTCACGATTGACTCAATTACCTAAGCAAGTGATCTACCAATCATGCACATCCCTTTCCCCTTTAGTCTATAAGACACCTTTAGAGAGGGTGACTCATCTGCAGGTACACCACCATGCCAGGAGTTATTTATTCTAAAATACCATTAGAATACTGTAAAAGTACCCAAATTGGGAAACTACCCAATTCTAGATCTAAAACCATAGACCTAGTAATCAGAATGTCTGATATTATATCCATATCTTTATGGAGAAACAACTGTGTGACGACCAAAGTACAACCGATCGTAGTATAAGAATTTTACTTCCTACTCTGTGTATGTCAGCCAAATACCAGGACATCACACCCAACTACCTTTTTAATAGATCTATTCCCTATTCTGATGAAGTCAAACCCATGACTGTTACATCAAAATTAGATGATCTATCTCCGCTATATTTGCTCAAGCCTATAAATAGATATAAGCTACTTGCCCGCTATGCTTCTGCTACTCCCACTGACTACGATTACTCTCTGGCAGAATAATATATACGTATACTTCTAAAGCTAGTTTAGAACGACGCTATACTTAACCTCCTGCCGGGTCTCATAGCCTGGAACAACAGTAGTGTCAAGTCTGGGTAAACAAGAACCACCCTGTCACCGTCCTTGAGGCTACCAGAGTACCTCTCGGGTGTCTGAAGTTATCCATCATATCTGCTGAGTGGCTATTGGAATGTCAAACCAGATTAAATATATAGGTCCTATTAAATTTTCCGTAATCGTTTGCGGTTCTGGAATCACTTCCAGTTCTACCATACTCCCACTACTGTTTTCTGAAAAAAATCCATTTTACTAAAACTGTGGCGAGTCAAGAACAATATCACTATTGATCTTCCAGATGGTAGAAAGTCAACCCTCATCAAAACCAGGGTCAACTCACAAACTGCCATTACAGAAACGTGCCTTGAGTTATCCAGTGTCTGGTTTTAAGCATAAGCTGGACAACTCTCCTTACCTTAACATCGTTAAGTATTGAAGTATTCTATATCCAATATAGAAACTTTGGCACTTATTTAATTGGAACCAGATTCTAATCTTGCAACTGTCTCCAGTGTATATCAACTTAATGAAGAGAGGCTAATCAGCATTACTCAATTTAGGAATCCATCAAATTATGAGTAATCTGAAAGAGAAACAAGTTTCTCAAACCATTACTATCATCTGAATACAAATCATAAGAATCTACATCTTCGATCTCTTTGAAGAATCCCGCTACTTGCGACACCTGGTTCTTTGCTTTATTCTTATACCCACAACTTCTCAAAGTTAGACCTTGTATTTTTACGAAACACTTGTCTAAAACTAGAGAAGTCACAAGTAAATAGAACATAGTACGAGGACCAACCCCTTTTTCCTGATGGACACTGGACAACATACAATATTCTGTATAAGTCCGCTGAGTTGAATAACTCAAAACCTGTGCATCGTAGGTTGAAAACTGTACTTATGGTTAAGAACAACTTCGTTGTTCAATGCTCCTTACCCAATCGTCAACTGATATAGGTAAATGTCACGGACATAATTTCAAAAAGTTATATCTCACTTTATAAAAATAAATGTACAGATATATCATTTTGAAATTGGTGCGCAACAACGGATACTCAAAACCAAATACATGTCGTCCGACAAAAACCAAGGTGACTTTCTCAAATATCACCAATTACAACGAATTCCGATATAATGAGGATGATCACCTAATTCCCAATAACTTACTTCCACTCATCATCTGTAAAACCACACATATATGAGAATGAAACCTGGTAAATAGATACCCTGGAGTAAGTATCTAATCGAGAAATTAGTTTTCCATTAACAATGTACTGAAACATAAAAATGTTTCGTAGGGATATCCTGGTATTCCTAGTAATGCCTCTTCCATAATCCAATTCATGACTATAACCGTATATTTCTTTGCCTTCTCTCCAAATTCCTTTATTTGTCTTTAGCCATTACCTTCTGTACACCATCATTAGGCTAAATGGTTTTCTCCCTTCCCTACCGTTTGGCACCAGCCTATGGTTTGGAAGAAGACTATCTAGTAAGCATAATAGGTGTACTCTCCTAAACTAAGGAGTACTCGCAACTTGAGAGAAGGTGATGATAAAAGACAACTGAATAATAGCTTATTCTATTAAAGGTGAAATAAGAGTGGCGGTGAAATAAGAGTGGCGATGAAGTACGCGGTTTGGTCGTGAATGATAGCAGTCGCAATTTACTTTACCCTCTTTCTAATCCCTTTCTTTTGTCTGTAGTTATTACTTTCTGTACACCCTACTTAGGCTAATTGGTTTTCTTCATTCCCTACCTTTCGGCACCTGCCTATGGTTTGGAATAAGACTATCCAATAAGCGTAATAGGTGCACTCTCCTAAACTACGAAGCCCTTGCAACCTGAGAGAAGGTGATAATAAAAGAAAACTGAATAAACTAATTCTGTTTCTCTTGAACCTGGATCCATCCTCGAAGAAGTCCCTTCGAGTTCGTATATAACCATATAATGGATCTATCCAATGGAAGTGGATGTCCGTAGTAATACGGGGTGTTCTGAGAAATTCAAAGGGTAAAAGAAGGAGCGGCAATGACTTATGCAACAAAGACAATCCAAAGGCCAGTATTTTAAGAAGGTTCGGTCAACTTGGTCACTGAGTCATAGTCTAGGGTCGGTCAAAGGTCACTACCAAAGAGAGAGAAAGAAAAGAAACACTCTGCGTGCACTCTAACCTACATCAAAATGGTTATCACTTTATCTAATTAGAAAAGCTCCCACTGTAGTCTCAAATTCTCCTCCAAACCTGAAAGAAGAATTAGTCGGGATCACCCGAGGAGTAAACCAACTCATCAGTAAGAATCGGGATCCAACTATCATCGCATGATAACTTGATGGAAGCCACTCAAGTTATCACACTCCAGAAAGTATGCGCATGCCTGGCAAGTTTCAGTATGTTTGAAACTCCCGATGTGATTTTTGCCCCATGCTCTTATGACCTTGGCGAAGGTCAACAGATCATAAGTCACATGTCAAGTTCTACCCATCATTGTCCTGGTTAATTTGAAACCACCCGTACAAGCCCTTGACGAAGGTCAACAAGGCTATACGACTGTCCCAAACCAACGCATCTATCTATGCAACAAATGAATACCCCAGCAGCTACCAAACACTATGCCTTGACGAAGGTCAACAAACATAGCTTGAATATTACTGACCATCCATAAGACATGATGGAGGGCTACAGCTGGTTTTTGGCGAAAAACCTTTAACGTAATGAACTTGATATCGCTAAAGGAACCTGATAGCTTTTTATAAAAATATAGTGTCGAAAACCTTTGCTAAAGAGGCCACTCCCGGTGAAGGGATCTCGGCTCTTTCCTCGTGGAATGAGGTGCAGGATATTCCAATTGAATACCGCGATGCAAAGCAACTTGTAATCGACTATAGTGAAGTTATTACCCTGAAGCAAACTTCTGTCCAAGGGGTCACTCCCGGTGAAGGGATATCGGCCCTTGCCTCGTCGAATGAGGTGCAGGATATTCCAACTGAATATCACTATGCAAAACAAAAGGAAACGTCTTTGTAATAACACTTTTTAAATTGTTCCAATAATATCAAATATAGGTTTGTTTTATCCTTGCATTGATAAGAATCAATGCAGTCCCATCAATTAATCACACCAGAAAAGAACGAAAATATAATGTACGTATATGCCATCCGCATTCGCCACTGGGTCCCGTCATCACCCGTTAGGTTACTTAACTAACGACAGAGCGGGAACTGGACTAATGCGGGTGTAAAACATATACAACATCTAATAGTATATATACCAATATACAAAAATCGCTCCAGATATGCAACATTACAGAAAAGTAATAAGCATCACAGAACAATACAGATAATCTGGGATCCCCAGGTTTCACAGAGCCGCTACTGAAACCCGACGTTCCCCTGGTCGTGTGGATAGCCTGTGCAATGAAACCTAGACCCCTACGGGTGCGGCAAGTTACCTGCCAAAACCTGAAGCGAGGCAGCCCCTTACAACATAGTGAATGGACCACCCGGCACTTCACGGAATCCGGTAACTTGAGCAGCCCTCCTTGGGCCAACCTATACCCCCTATTAGTGCGGCGAATAGTCTGCCAATTCTAGAGTGATGTCGTTTTGCCTCTCAAAGCCATGTGATACGGACCCGTTGCCCTCTAGAACCAGGCTATTCGTGCACTCCGTCGCGGGGTAAACCTAGTACAGAAATGAAAAATATGTACAACGGGTATATCGACCTCAGCCCGGTTGTGCCCCAAAAGAATATTATACAAATAGGCAGTGACGGCAGTCCACATGTTAGACGCTCGCCCCGCAATATCAAATGTATAAATAAATCCAAACAGCACTACCATTGCACACTGCTAGCCATCACGGCATATCCGCAACATCACAACACAATACAGAACATCAATGCGAATGTCACGTTCGCAAGTTCATCTAAAAGAACTATAGCAATTAGACGCAATTTACCGCTCGAATGACATTCATGGTCGGAGATATAATGTAAATACTGCATACCAACAACTTTAAAATTTCGATCGAAAAAACTTCCTCAAGTGGGCCCCACAAACATCTGGTGTACAGTAATAAAATCTAGGACGAAAAGAAATATACCAAAAACCATAATTTCACATGAAGAAACAGGAAAAATTTGGTCCACTGTTGCCACATACTGGCCGCGGTTCCGCGGTCAAACCTTCGCTTTGACCGCAGATCCGCGGCAGTATTGTGGTAACATGTGCCCAAATTTCACCGTAATTATTCAAAAACCCTGCTCAATTTTCTGTGATATGCAAAATAATTCTTAGACCAGATTTAAAATCGACAGAAACATTGAACAGAAAAATTGCAATTTTTGAAATTCGGTTCGATCGATATTTTAACCCCGTTAGCACAAATTAGTAAAGCTTAATGGCGAGGCTCTGATACCACTGTAAGTCCACGGTAGCGCCCCGGCCGTCTAACAGACGCTAAATGCGGAACAAAAACTTTTTACAAACTGACGCTATTGTGTACTATAACCCGGATCTACCATTATTGCTAAACTAACAAACTATATAGTGGGTAGAAATGTTATACCGAACGATCCGAGTCCTTCAGTTTTCAACCATCATCCCACGCTTTATTGCTACTACTCCGATCTCCTCGATCTCCAGCCTTCTCGTCCAGGTGGAACTACGTCGACGGATCTTTAAACGGGCTCCCGCTTCTTAACCGAGGCAACTCGATCATCAAGTTTGCTAAAAGAGATGACCAAGATTGATGTAGAGAATGAGTAGAACACTTTGTCTTGCTTCATTTAAAGCTATGGATGAACGGTTAATGAAGTTGCCTTTTGGATCGGGTGAAATGAGAAACTGATCATATCTAATTTCTATGTATCGAAACTATCATCTTTTTTAACCAAAAATTCCTCACTTTCTTCAAGAGGGGGCCGACCATAATATATGAAGAGGGAGGTGAGGGTAGGAGCAAAGTGGTGACTATAAAGGAAAAGATCTTAATCAAATATCTTTAACAAGAACAAAAAGCATTAAAGGAAAAGAATGACTCACTTAACCTAGTTATCAATCAATTAATGCAAACCAAGAGTCACCAAATTTAGAATCTTCTAGAAACACGACTCACCTCATGATTCACCCAAAAGCGATCCCGAAACGAATTTCAGGATAACCCTGTATCAGTATAAATATACCCGCATTTGTATTACGACTGAATAAAAATGCAACTGAGACAAAGATATTATATCTAAACAGTATAATACTCGGATCCGGCTTAAACCAAAGCCTACCAGTATTATCTGCCCGAAATATGACACGTGCGAAAACGCACGTGCATTTTCCGAACCCTGCTATAATACCATATGGCCTCTACAACGTTTTGCCCAAACTTGGGAAACTGTCTGTGGGGGACTTTAATGACTCATCAACACACTGGCACTGGGTATAACCACTAGCACGTCAGAGGTACAAGCTGTACGTAACGGTTGCCTATGTATTGATTGGAAGGAAAGCTGACGAGCGAACTCATCCAGAACCCTACTGAGCCTAACAATGACAATATCCGTACAGTCCGGTCCGTTTGTCTAAGAGTATCGCATATCGAGTCTAGCGGGTGGATAAAGTCGGACCCCTAATAACGCGATAATTCGTGTCGGTATGAAACCCATCACTACCCGAGAAACTATTGATCCAAATCAGTAATTCTCCACTATCTCGGCCGAGGATTTCTAATGATGGCCACCCGTGCACTGTGCGTCATCAACCCCCAATACTGGGAGAGACGAATCCCCGACGATCCGGTTACTGCTTCCATGTAGCTCACGACTATACCTAACTAAAACCTGTTTGCACGTCTCCTTTGAGCGTGGTAGGGTAGTAATCAAAGCACAGTGGGAACTCACACGAGACAAATGACGATCTCAGGTCGACAAACTAACCTGTACACATGTCACCTGGGAACTGCTATCTGACGATATATATAATACCAACTAGCATGTTCCCGGCAAGTCCTGTCCGGTATACTCATAACCCAATGAGCACCTGTATACATCTTAGGTGAAGGAACTGACACCAATGGCGAGACCGGCCACCGCCGCTCGTCGGGGTCTCGACTGTATACACTAGTCTACTCTGGAGTATCGATGCCCTGTCTTGAAACTCCAATGACTAGGGACACTTTAAGGATGTGCTTATAGACCCCAGCTCCCACGTATATGATCGTCATCATACTGCTGGCAGTCAAGCAAGAATCCTATGGGCTCTATCATCATACAATAGTGAACTAAAGTATGTATACGATGAGAAAGACAAACCAGGTAGCATACTATCATCTTGAGTAAGACAGTCATATCGGTATAGGTCCTCCTTCAATCATTGCAATCACGTACCTGCGATCCAATAATTGACTTTTCGGGTACTATATCCAACAGAAACTTGTCCTATTGCGTTTATTTATGATTTATAAACAATATACAAAAAGATTGTAAATTTGTTATTAAGATAAATGGTGTTTTTGTTAAATTTGAAACGGAAGTCGGATTAACTCCGCTTCCGACTAGTTTTGAAAATAGACTTCGTTTTAATAGGAGTAGAAGAAGGAAATGTAGGAGTTACAGATTAGAAAAAAAGGGGAGATGTGGGTGAACTAAGGAAGGCGTCGGGAAGTCGTTTCTTCGCCGGATTCTTCCCGAAATGTCGCCAGAACTTCGACATTTGCTAACTCCACTTTTACAACATTTTGGACCTGAAAATTTTAGAGAGTTTTGGCACTAGATTTCAGAATGATGAAGGCCAAAGTGTAGGGTTGTATTTATAGGGTAGGATTAGGATTTAGGGTAATGAAGAATGAATTAAAAATGCATTTAAAATAGAATTAAAGAGTGAAATTACACTCTCTGGATAAATGCTGGGAAACTAAACTAACTAGAGTAGTGGGGGGGAGGGGGAGGAAGACCAAGAGGTATTGGGAAAAATTTGAGAACATTAGCAACAGGGGGGTGCCCGGCGGCGCCAGCCCCTTTGCTAATCTTGCCGGTCCAAACCCGGTGGGTTAGGCTTGAATCCCTGCCACGTGTCCATGTCGCTTGGTATACCTCAGTGCACATGTTTGATTTTGTTGTGACTTTTCATTTTACATGCAGTGCATGTGCAAACCCTTGAGCTTCTAAGAATTTAAAAGAAAAAACAATAAAAATATATGTGGCTGGGGGGATTTGAACACATGGGCTATATCACTGCAGTGCAAGACTTTACCATTGAGCTACAAGTGCTTTCTTGCTGTTCAAAAGCAAATTTAATTTATAACTTGTGCTCAAGCTTAAGTATTCCTCTCTGTACTTTGAAAAAAAATTGTGCAGAAAGTTTAGGGTTGTTACACCGCAGTTCCCCCTTTCTGGGATGACGACGCCCGCAGGAGGACAGATGGGCACTCTCAGGCCCTCATCTCACTCACGCTCACCTCAGTGTCACTGAATGCCAGCGTGCCGACTCCGGCAACCACGACTCGCATACGGCGAATGATTCCATGACCCGCTAGGCACCGGACAGCTCCACACTTCGATCTCAGAGAAGGCCAGGCCGTCGCTCCGACGCCTGCTGCGCGCTCTCATCCCCTGATAAGTTGTCGGTCAGTTCGCCTGCTTCCAGGCACGACCGACGCCCCAACTCACGCCGAGGCCGCGCAAACGGAGAACGTCATGACTACTTAAGAAGGGCCTCGCCCGAGGATCTATGAAATGTGATAGAGCGGAATCGAAGCCGCACCATCGCACAGGCCCGGAGTGGGCATAGCCGCCGCTCCAACTGTGCTGAATCCTCGGGGTATCACCAACGGATCGAAGCCCTCGAAAACAAAATTGAAGGCATATGATGAGATGGCCATATGTCCGATAAAGGGGCAAAGTACTCCTCCGATTTGCTCATAAGGACCTTTATACAACAACTATTGACCGAGCGTGTCTCGTCCAGGAAAAAGCTACCTAAAGTGGCCCTCTTCGACGGGAAGTCTGACCCAAAGGACCACTTCAATGCGACGGCGAGCATGGGCTTTCAAGATAACTCGGACGCGGCTCAATGCCGAGCTTTTCTTACCACCTTAATCCGAGCTAGCCGGGACTGGTTCCGAGGGCTTGCGCCGTGCTCCATCTTGACCTTTGACGAGCTGGCTGTCTAATTCCTATGTTATTTCATTGGCAACCGACGACAGAAGAAGACGGTCGACTACTTGTTCACTGTCAAGAGCAGATACAAGGAATCCTTCAAATGGTATGTCACTCGATTCTATAATGCCCTCCTCGAGTTTCCCGAGCACCGCGACGAAATGGTTATCACCACGCTGAAGTCGGATCTTATACACAAAGAGTGGTTATACTCTTTTGCATTAGCGCAACTTAAGACCATAGCCGAAGTGAAAGTATGGACCGAGCGAGAAATCCAACTCGAGTCCGAGATGAACTCCAACTTACCCGGAGGAGACCAAGCAGACTGGAAGAGGAGGGACATGAAAGAGAAAAAGAAAGTCGATCGTGCGAGGCCTTATTCCCCGAGGTTTCAGGAGTATACCCCTTTGAACATTTCCCAGACTGTGCTGTTGGAGGAAACTAAGGGCGAGAGGTTCTTTAAGCTCCCGCTAGCTACCCAAAGGATGGGCATGCGTCTCTGCGGCCCGTACTGTGCCTATCACAGGTTACAGGGTCACACGACTGAAAGCTGCAAACAACTCAGTGATAATATCGAGGAACTGATCCGCTTCGGTCACCTGGTGAAATACCTACGGGACAAGCGATAGACAGAACGAGAGCAAAAAGACCAAACCCCTCCCGGGGAATTAACAATCGGTAAAATCGTGGTCATTTCGGTGGATCCAGCTCTGGTAAGTAGGAGGAACCACCACCTCCTACTAGTTGAGGGCATAAGCAATCCACCCCATAAGAAGCGCAGAAAGGATGACCCAATCATCTTCACCGATGATGACCTCCACGGTATAGCACTTCTTCACAATGACCTTCTTGTGATAACGACCCGAGTTCACCGTTACAGGGTCCAGAGAATATTGGTCAAATCAGGGAGCTCGGCGGATATCGTGTTCTACGACTGTTTCCAGCGTATGGGGTTATGTTCATCATATCTTCAGCCGACCTCCCATGTCCTCTCTGGGTTCACCAACCATTCCGTCCTATCCGAGAAATCGGTCAACCTCCTCCTTGACATAGGGAAAGCGGGCAAGACGCGTACCGTACTGGTAAATTTCTTTGTTGCTAAGGTCGCGTTGTCCTACAACATTCTCCTGGGACGCCCTATCTTAAACGCCCTCCGGGCTCAAATCTCGACTTATCACCTTTCGCTCAAATTCCCTTTGGATAATAGGGGGATAGGCCAGGCTTATGGGGACCAACAAACCGCCAGGATTCGTCTTGCCTCGGCGTTCCCCGCCGGAGAGCGGGACGACGATTTTGATAACACAAATGATTTCTAGGGGTCTTTAGATACACGCGGCGACTAAAATGAAGTTTGAGGTGCCACTGTGGAGACGTTAACAGAAGTCCCCCTCATAGAAGGAGTTGACAGTCGAATAGTCCAAATCGGCTCTCTCTTGACTGGGGACACCTGCGAAGGCCCGATCCAGTTCCTCCGAGATAACTCGGACGTATTCGCTTGGATACCAGCAGACATGCCCGGGATCAACCCTGAAGTGATCTCCCACAAGCTCGGGGTTGACCAGAAGTCCCGACCTATCCGACAAAAGAAGAGAAGCTTTGCACTGGTTAAACAAAGGGTGATATAGGACGAGGTGGATCGTTGCTCACCGCCAACTTCATGAAAAACCTGGACTACTCGGAGTGGCTGATGAACGTGGTCATCGTCAAGAAGGCAAACGGGAAATGGCGCATGTGCGTCGATTTCACGGATTTGAACAAGGCTTGCCCGAAATACAATTATCCACTTCTTCGGATAAACCAGCTAGTGGACAGCTCAGCCGGTCACGAATTACTGAGCTTTATGGACACTTTCTCCGTTTACAATCAGATCCGGATAGACCCGGCCGACGAAGAACTTACCGCATTCACCACCGACCGAGGAGTCTACTGCTACAAAGTGATTCCCTTCGGACTCAAGAATGTCGAGGCCACGTATCAGCGGGTGGTCAACAAGATGTTCAAATCACAGATTGGGTGAAACATGGAAGATTACGTCGACGACATGCTCGTAAAATCCGCCACGACAGTCGGGCATAATAAAGACCTCGGCAAGACATTCAACATCCTACGCAAGTACAAGATGAAGCTGAATCCAGCTAAATGCGCGTTCAGAGTCACCAGTGGAAAGTTCCTCGGGTTCATGGTTACCCACCGAGGAATCAAAGCGAACCCAGAAAAATCAGCACCATCTTCAACATGGAAACGTCCAAGAGCAATGTTGATATCATGCGACTCACTGGGAGGGTGGCTGCCTTGAGTCGCTTTATGTCCAGATCCGCAAAAAATTGCATCCCTTTTTTCAGGGACCTAAGGAAAATTCCTAAGTTCAAATGGTCTGAGGAGTGCCAAAACGCTTTCGAACAACTCAAGGCGCACCTAGCGACACCACTGCTACTTACCCGATTGGTCAAGGGTGACTATTACTATATCTAGTCATCCTCGACCAAGCTGCAGGCTCAGTGCTCGTCAGAGAATTTGAAGGCATACAAAGACCGGTCTACTACGTGAGCCATGCTTTTAAGGACGCGGAAACAAAATACCCGGCCATAGAGAAAATAGTCCTGGCGCTTGTCGTTGCCTCTAGGAAACTTTGACATTATTTTTATGCGCACATGATCTTCGTCCTCACTGAGCGGCCCTTAGGGTCTATCCTCTCCTCTCCCGAATCTTCAGGTCGTCTGGAGAAATGGGGGTGGGAGTTGTCTCAATTCGACATCAAATACCACCACAGACAAGCCATCAAAGCACATGTCTTAGCTGATTTTGTTATCAAATCCACCATCCCTACTAAAGAAGGCACGATAGCACGGGGTCCCGAATCACGACCTTTGGTCGAGGAGGTGCCCGACCCTATCTCGTACTGGGTACTCTACATGGACGGATCCTCCACAGAGAAAGGGAGCGGGGCTGGCTTGATCATCCGCGGCCCGGAGGAGGCTGAAATGGAATACTCTCTAAAGCTCGGTTTTAGGGCGTCAAACAACGCCACGGAATACAAGGCTTTGTTGGCAGGGCTACGAATCGTCTCCGGGGTAGGGTTGATGACCATCAGGGTACGCAGCGACTCCGTACTAGTCGTCGGACAAGTAACCGGGCGTTTCGAGGCCCGAGAGCCACTTATGATAAAATACCGGGCCGAGGTAAAATTTCTTCGGAAAAATTTCGACGAAGTTCAAGTGGAGCAGATTCCCAGAAGCTTGAACACCCAGGCCAACGCCTTGAGCAAGCTCGCTTCTTTCTATATGGCCAATCATAAAAGAAATATTTTCTTTGAAGTCTTACCACGACCCAACATGGAAGATGGAAGGGTAACACTCCAAATCTATACAGCTCAGGAAGAAGGCCAAGATTGGAGAAAGCCCCTCGTAGAATTCCTGAAAGGCGGTGTACTCCCTGAAGACCGTGGAGAAGTTCGTTGGCTTCGGGCAAAAGCACGCCATTTCGTCTGGAGCAACGGAAACCTGTACAAGAAGTCATACACACAACCTCTGCTCCGATACGTTGACCCCTACGAGGTAGACTACGTTTTACGAGAGATACATGAAGGGATTGGGGGAGCACATCAAGGGGTTGTACCCTGGTCCAGAAGACATTGCTCCAGGGATACTATTGGCCGAGAATACACTAGGATGCCGAGAAACTGGTTAGAAGATGTAAGAACTGCCAACTCTTCGGCAACATACCTCGTTTCCTTGCCACTGAACTAACGCCACTCAGTTCCCTTTGGCTGTTTGCACAATGAAGGATGGATATGGTGGGCCAACTCCCTACCGGCACGGGTGGACACAGATACATCCTTGTCGCTGTAGACTACTTTACAAAGTGGATAGAGGTCGTACCCATCAGAAAAACGGACTCCGCCTCTACGATAAAATTCCTGCAGAACAACATAATCTCCCGATTTAGAATCCCGATGTGCGTAATTACCGACCATGGGACCAACTTCGAAAACGATAAAGTCAAAGAGTTTTGCAGCGACTACCACATATTGATGAAGTTTGCCGCGATCGCACATCCTCAATGCAACGGCCAGGCCGAAATAGCGAACCGAAGCGTCATCTACGGTCTCAGAGCCCGCTTGGAGGGTACGCAAGGTAGCTGGGTTGAGGAACTGTCACGGGTGCTATGGGCATTGCGGACATCGAAAAAGACACCCACGGGAGAAATCCCATTCAGCCACTGCTACGGGATCGAGGCAATGGTCCACGCGGAAATTAGACTACCCAGTTATCGGGTCGAACACTTTGACGATGAAGCTAACACCTTGGCACTCCGAAGCAAGTTGGACATCTTGTTAGAAAAGTGAGATCAGGTGCAAATCAGAGCAGCCACCTATCAGCAGCAAACCGCTCGCTACTATAATACGCAAGTTAAATATCGGGCCTTCAAGACGGGAGATCTGGTCTTACAAAGAAACGAGTTCATAGACCAAGGGAAGCTACATTCTCCCTAAAGTGGGACGAACCATTTCTCATAATGAAAGCATTGCCCGATGGAGCATACCGCCTACGGGACTCCAGGGGACGTAATTTTGCTCGGCCATATAATGCCGAAAAACTTAAGTTGTATAAATAAATATGTACCCTCTTCTAAATAATGTGATTCCTTTCAGCATTAATTAAGTTTTTTTAAACCCTCTCACAGAGGAAACTCCTGCACCACCTCGGGGCCCCAGCACTTCGTTACTTTCCTCAGCCCCAAGACTCAGGGGTTTAAAAAAAAGAGGATACGGAAAGGAGGAAAGAGACAATACACCATAGCCAAAGACAAATTTATTTATTTGGAGGTATTATGGGCTCCCCAGCCTTACAACGATCACAACAGAGGAGGATGGGGATTAAGTACTCAGAAGATAGTTCCTCCAGCCGAGCCCAAGCTGTCTCTGCCCACTCCATCCGACGGTACCCGTGGACCCTAGAAGCCACGTACTCCCCGAGGCCCCCACCCGCCGAGCGATATGCAATGACCAACTTTTTATGGAAACTTTCAAGAAGAAGATCCACCGAGCGGTCCCGCCTGTTCTTCAAGATCAGACCAAACTTGTGGACCGTTTGCTTTCTATCAAATGCCCTATCCATCAACTGTGGAGACAGGGTGTTGTACAGGCCCGGGGAAGTCCTCTATATCGCGTAGATTAGCACTTGAAGGAAGGGAGATCGCTGGGGAAGTAAGCGCCCACAGTGCCCCTCCAAGCGGCCTATCACTACCTTGTACGTCTCTTCGGAACGATCAAGATTATAAAAATACACATCATCCAGAGAAACGATCTCCCTGATGGTATATGCACGGCCAGTCATCTTCGGGAAACAAAAGACCAGGATGAAACTGATATGAGAATTTTAAAGTGAGACCATACCGTTGATACTTATAGCCTTAACAAATATCTTCCAACGGCCAAGATCTACTCACACAACAATGCAAATCATGGAATATCGCAATTTCCCGATATGGTACTACCACGTGTCGTCTGTGACGGTAGCCCTTCTTGCATTTACGGGTGATGGAAGGTTGAACAAAGTCCCAAGGAGAAGCTATGGAATTTAGAAAGCCTTCATCATGAGGCTACCGAGTAGATTCCTGCCCGGGCCATCCACCGAGGGTAGTTTTCTTCCCTACGAAGAGTGGATCGCCCTCATCACGAGACCACCGAGCAGATTTCTACCCAGTCCATCCGTTGAGGGTAGCTTCCTGCCCTACGAAGAAGTAGATTCAAAGCCCTCATCACGAGGCCACCGAATAGATTCCTCCTCGGTCCATCCGCTGAGGGTAGCTTCTTACCCTACGAAGGAGTGGATCCAAAACCCTCATCACGAGGCTACCAAGCAGTTTCTTGCATGGTCCATCCACAGAGGGTAGCTTCCCGCCCTACGAAGAAGTGGATCTAAAGCCCTCATCATAAGGCTACTGAGTAGTTTCCTGCCCGGTCTATCCTCAACGGGTAGCTTCGTGCCTTACGAAGAAGTGGACCCAAAGCCCTCATCGCGAGGCCGCCGAGTAGGTTCCTGCTCAGTCCATCCGCGATGGGTAACTTCCTACCCTACGAAGGCATAGGTCTAAAACACACGCCAAAAGGCAGCCGAGTTATGTCCTGCTCGGTTCATCTAAGAAGGAATCGAGGGACCCCGACCTATTCTCACTTGGCTGTCGCTCGGTTCATATACTCGACTCCGGAGAAGGGGATGGCATCGGTCTACCTGTGCCTAGCATTTTGCTAGCTTTTATGTCACTCTCGCCTAACAGTTGCGAGCTAAAAAGGCTTGCGAGCTAAAAATTCTGGCAAAATAAAAAGGCTTGCGAGCTAAAAATACTTGCGAAATAAAAAGGCTTGCGATCTAAATGTACTTGCGGGACAGAAAAACTTGAGCCAAAAGATATATACCTTATTTACGTTCAAAATTATATACATGGTATTGTGGGCTCCTCAGCCTTGCAAAAATTCCCGGAGGCTTACAAAATTCTGAAAAAAGAGAGAGGAAGGATAGCTCAGGCTGCCTTCTCGGCCATCACCTCTCTTGCTCTATGCCTCCGTCGGCGACCACAATGGTGACTTCAAGCCCAGCGCTTCTGCCAGCCGCCTCGCTTTCCCCAGCCTGCTCAGCGCTCCCCTCTATGGAGGTTCCTCGGTGAGGGATACCTTTCGCGGAGCTCGCGGTCATCAAACTCGGGCATGGTTTCCTTGATGGCGTCAAGGGCATTATGCCACCCAACGGCCGCGGAGTCGGCGTGGTCGATATAAAACTGATCGGACGCCTTGTACGCCTTCACGACCACCCCCACCCGGCTCTTCATGATCTTCGCTGCCTCGAAAGCCGCCCGAACCTTTTTGAGGGCGTCCCTCGACCTTGTGATTGTGTCGAAAAGTCTGTTCGCCTCCTCCATCTGGTCGTGGATAGCCCGGTTAGATTCAGTTGGGAGCCGATGGGATTCCTTCAACTTGGAAACCGTCAGACCCTCGGCGATCAATCGTGAGTCAAGGAGGGCCGCCCTGTCTTCCGCCTGCTGCAGCTGAAGGAGGAGCTCTTCTTCTAACGAGGAAGATTCTCCCGCCTTCTTTAACGCCGAGGCAACCTTCTCGAACTCCATAGCGGCGAGGAGAGCGCAGTGCTGGAGGACTTGAAGAAAACAGGAACCGTGTTAAGAAGTTGATACCGAGGAGATAACCCTTAAAAATTTTTTGGGAAAAACTACCGACCTGAACCGCCTCCTGAGCTATAGCGACAACTTGGGCCTTCATGGTGCCCCGGGGAATCTTGGCCCCAGCGGCCTTCTCCATGTCCACTAGCAAGCTGTTGGCCATAGATAGCCCCGAGGGCACCTCGATATAGAAGTCACTCTCCTGCAATTGGATCCCGGCCGGAGGTGGCTGAGAAACCACCCGCTTCTATCACTTGAGGGGGGATTCGGCAGGGGGAGTCACCTCCACCCTAGCACGAGGCACCGGGTCACATACATGTTTCTGTCTTCCCCCTCGACATTCCTCCGAGATGGGGGATGCTGCGGAAGCCCTGGCCGGAGGAGTTTGCCTAGGAGCCATGTTCGGACCTAGTCGGGATGAGCTTGCGCTGCCGTTCTTTCTCCCCTGAGCCTTGGCAGCCATAATTTTCGATCGATCCATGGACACTGCGATAAAAGAAAAAGAAGAAAAAGATTAGCGATGCAGAAAGGTCAATAGAATGTTGGCGAAGTCTAAACAGACTAGCAAAAGCCCTAAACTTACCCAAAAAACGTGTAGGTCCGAGTCCAACCCAGCTCAGTACCTGCTCGAAGAGCAGGACATTAGTTCGCTGGATTGGTTCCTACTAGGACACTACCTTATCCTCGGTGGCGTTCGACTGCCTCACCCTGAGGCTATCGGCCCTATGCCACTGGGTGGGCACAGGCCAATCCTCACCATCCGATGGCCTGACGAAGACAAACTTTTCCTTCAATTCGTGGATGGAAGAAGGGACGACCACTACCCCCGACCCGGCCGCCCTACCCTTACACTTTTTAAACGAGAGATTCACCCAGCACGGCTCTTCCTTACTGGCACCGAGATGATTTTTATAGCAGAGGAAAGATATGAGGAGGCTCAAATCGAAGGGGATCCGATCAATATTGAACTGGACCAGAAACCCGAGGAGGATCGTCCATGAGTTCGGTGCTAGCTAGCCCGGTGCAAGGCGGAAACAATGGATCACGGTACAAACCTCAGAAGAGAAGGGCCGACGCATCCCTGCCCGGAATGCTTCTGGATACAGAGCAATCTCCTTGCTCTGCACTTGGTCTGCCCGCTTACCCGCTGTGGCCAGACAAGTGAATAGTCATAGGGGATATGGAATCGAGCCCAGATGTTGGAAATCTCGTCCAAACGATTCAAGACTGAGGGCATATCACGGGTATTCCCGATGAGCACCTTAGGAGCCCTTATCGACGCCCGACGGCGAGAGACAAGAGCGACACTATCCTTGGGGGTGAGCCCAACACAGAGGACGTAGATGAAGAAGAAGAAGAGCTCTCTTGGCTATTTGAATCCGAGGAGGAGGAAGACCCGCTGGGCTCGACCCCAGAAACTGAGGCCTCATCGCTCGACTTAACCCCTACTACATCCACAGATACCTCAGAGGAACCTCAGAGGAAGACATTTAACCTGATTCAAGGAAAGGGTTCACCTGGGGAAATTCATTGGAAGATTCGATCTAAGAGGAAGTGCGCCGAGCAATCTTCAAACAATGAGAAACAACTAAGGCAAAGTGTCGGCCCTAGAATGGCTCCCACCTATTTATACACTCAAAAGAGGACATCCTACGGCCCAAATCGACTCCCGCCAAAATGAAGCGTTGCACCTAGCGGTCGTCAAGGCTCCATATGGCGATCAACCATTGGGAAGACCTCTTCGCAGCGGAAGTCGGAGACAGCCTCTCATGCCCTGCCAACCAATGATGGGCACATGGCACGTAGCCTAACCGATGGTCGAGGGAAATGGAGCACCCTCTTTAAAAGTGAAATTATTTCACCGATCCACTGACGTCACTAAAGATACACGTGGTGATCAAGGAGTTCCGTGATCTGCCACATGGGCCTAGTTATCCGAGGGGAGTAGCTGCCAAATGTCCCGCCGTCGTCAGGCAACCCGGGAATCCTAGGTTGAACCATTAAAAACCGGGCTTACCACTCTCGACCTTGACCTATAAATAGGTCAGGGCGAGAGTGGGGGGCCAGTGATAAGGCTCATGAATGGGAGTTTCCCAGGTTACGACACGTAGCAGATGGTGTGTCATCCACGTAAACCCACTAAGCTCCCGGGGGCTTGATTAACACTCATTTTCACCATGTCGTTTTAAAAAGAATTTGAAATAACCATAAAAGAAAACGGTGTCGTGTGTAGCGGGCCGTAATGAGTACGGTTGTCCGCAGGGAGATGGTAGATTTCTAAGCTTGTTTTAACGAGTTAACACCGCAGCTTGAGTTGTTTGTTATACTAAGTGTCGTAACTATGATATGTTCAATAAAAAGACTTGTTAGGGGTAGTTTTAGGTTAGCTTGCGTTAGGATGATATTTGCTATTTCCTTATAGACCTAATTCTGATATTGAAGCTAAGGCAAAAGGCAACAACGCGGATTAGGGATCTTGAAGTACGGTATTCGCGATTGTGCGCTAAATCCGTATTTCTTGTCCCTTGTCCTTCCGTTGTTGTCTCTTGACCTTAGCATTCGGCAAACCACTCGCAACCGGTCACGATTAAGATTCACCGCTACCGTGGTAGGATAAGGTGCCTAACGGAGCTGAATTGCGAGTCGTTTTGTTGGAGTTTCAATTACAAAGTTAAGGGGTTTTTAATGTTTTAGCAAACACATCTCCTAATACAAGCTAACCATATTCTACCCTTAACAAGTAAATCAATTACTCACGTATATTTACAATACCAAATAAAACAAAGAAAAGAGTAAGGCACATAATAAAAATTGCAAGAAAGGTAAAGCCAAGGATAGAAAGTTAAGAACCGATATATCCAATGTGAAAATTCCTTCAAGTGTTCTTTAAGCCCGTACCAATGTGAAATCAAAATACCAAATTTTAAACTTGCAAGCTCACTTAAGAGGTTGCTAGATCAAAGTAAGGCAAGGATTTCATAAGTTCAACATTTGTAGGAAGCAAGACACATGTAATTAACAAATGGGAACTTTTATTGATATTCAAATGAGATACAACTAATCTTGAATTCAAGAACCTAAATCTTAAGCTTGTAAATTCAATGAAGAAGTTACAAGGTCAAGCTAAAGGGCAAGAGCTCAAGAGTTCAAAAGAAAAGACATGCTAACATCTACAAATTACAACTTGTTCTAAACTAAAAATAAAGCCAAAAGTATATCCCCCTCTCTTGCTCACTGATCTAGTACTTATAGGCATAAAATAAGAATAAAAAAACAATATAATAAGTATGATGTGACAAAAAAGGACAGCCAGAAGAAAAATGGGGCAATTTCCTCCATGTAGGGCTGGCGGCGCCGGATTTTTGGGAAGTTTCGCCGGTCAAGTATGGGGCGTTGGGTCTCGTGTTGGGGTGGTTGTCTTGTGTGCTCTCCACTATCTCCCTAGTGCTGTTTGATTTCTCTAAATAAACTTGGTTCATACTCAGTGGAATTTGAGAGGAATCTTACTTTATATCACCTCACAACTTTTCTTCACTTTAACACATACCCCCACTTGCCCACTTGCACAAGTTGTTGTGCCCACTTGCACCAAGGCAGCTCCCCATCTAGTTCCATGTACCAAAGAGCTAGTGTACACTTGTTATTGTGTTGGACTAAAATTGTGTGCACAAGTTTATTTGCAAAAGAGCTATTTGAATCACGATCGGTTTTCTGTTCTGATTGCAGTGTCTGCTCCCAAACATTATATCCGTGATTTTGAGTGTATTTCCAGTATTTTGTCACGGATACCTGTAATCTGTAATTACTTAGCAGACACTGGTTAATAAAACCGATATATAACAAAATAGATAATGAATGAGTGGTATTAAAATGCAGTTTTCTGTGATGAACAAATACCCTCAAACTTATCTTTTGCTCGTCCCAAGCAAAACCATTTATTCACAAAAGTCCTAACCTCACTTTCGCAGGGAACGCGATTGTACTGAGCATGTGCAACAAGCCGTTAAATCTCTAGCTGTCTTTAGTAGGAGGAGTGTTGTCTCCTGAGGGTTTTCAGCGGATACTGCCCACAAAATCCTGTCAAACTAGTTTCGCAAAATAACTGTTGAATTTAATCCTAAGGTTTAGCTTTAAAGCTAGAAATTCTATTATCCTAACTTAGAAATATCGAACCTTTATTTTTCACACCTCACTTCTTATTTAACTTAAAATCCTATACCTCTTTATGTGCAGTGCAAATAGTTTCGTTAAGTTTCAAAAGGATCGATTAAAATCATCATGTCACAAAATAACACCCGGATAAACTTAAAAAGGATCACACAAGTTTTATAAAGGGTTAAGTATTTCTCAAGTTTCGTTTTCCAGTTAGGTTTCAAATTCAGAATTTCTGTTTTTCTTAACAGGAAACTAGGTGTTATTCTTCACTCTACCTTCTGCTTGTTTTCATTTCATACACACTTTTATGAACGTGCAATAGTCTTTATCATAGGATAAAACCTTCATATCTCCGTTTTACAATATTTTTATAAAAACTTGTCTTTTTTTTCAAGATTATTCTTACACAAAGAACCGTTAGGAATTTTAATTCGGAGAGAACACTTGCTTGACTTTGTTTTAATTTGGACTTTCTAGGCTTCTTAGCGAGTTTTGGGCCAATGCACCCAAACCATTTGGTTTTAGGGTATTAGGTGCAGAGACACCCCGACGGACTTAATTGCTCAAGTTACCTAGGCCTTAAAACAAAAAGACTTATTTGGCGTGAAAATCATAAAATTTTTAATGTGAATGGAGATATAGCCAGCTGCTTAATTATTTCAGGATAAAGGACGTGTTTGTGGATCAGGTGTGTAATCACTCTAATCAAGTTCCAGATGGGTTATTCTTAAAGAATGGTTCTTATTAAGGTATCAATAATATCCCTTCATATCCACTGCACTTTGTAAACTATTCTTGATATTACTTATTTTTGAACAAACATGTTTGATCCTAAAAAATATTTTATCAATTTAAAAGTTTTAAGACATATCAGACTTGTCATCTAATTTTCAAAAACTCACGACACGTGTAGTGTGATGTAAAGACGTATATTAGCTACAGTTAAACTCAAAGGAGGGTTCTCTTTCAGGTTTTTAAAATCTAAAAATAGGATTTAGTTATTTCATCTCATCGTCGAAAATTCGAATCTAAGTTCTTTCACTAGCTAACTTGACGTCAAAGTTTTTATGATTTTTTTTGGAAAATTTTATGATTTTTATGGGCTTTTGAATATGTATGCAAATGAAGAATATACAAATGAATGAGAAGGATATAAATGCATACCGAGCACACCCCCAAACTTAAAACTTGACAGTGCCCTCATTGTCATTCTATATCAAGAGGGCAAAATTGTTGAAGGGTCAAAATCGTCATTTTTTTTGAACAAATGACTGAGCATCACCAGAAAGATTGCTCGTTAAAAAGAAAAAAAAGATATGCACAGGACAAAAATATACATAAATATAACCAAAAACAGTATATACATACCCTCAAACTTATTTAAAACAACGTTTCTACTGTTTATGGCTGGATAACCGAAGTTTGGTGGTAAATAGAGGAAGATTATGCAGGGTAAACCAGCTCCTGCAATATCAGGAGCTCCTCTGATGATTCGGCGCTAAGGAACGGTTTCAATCTGTGTCCGTTAACTTTAAAGAACGAACCGTCCTTTGGATTCTCCAAATCCACCATGTCGTGTGGGTATACACACCGCACAAGAAAAGTCCCCTTCCAGCGAGATCGAAGTTTACCGGGATGGAAATGGAGTCGGGTATCATAAAGAAGTACTTGTTGTCAAGGCGTGAAGGTTTTGCGCGTATGGTGTTTATCATGAAACACATTCGTTCGGTTCTTTAAACAACCGTGTTTTAGTAAGACTCGTCCCGAAGCTCGTTCAGCTCATTAAGTTGCAGCTTCCGATTGTAGGGTTCCCAGGCTCTCTAATGAGGTCTCACAAGGTATCAACCATGCCAATTTCAAATTTTACGGGTGCCGAGAAACCCTAATACGGATCGTTAACTAGAATTTTAGGCGAAACACTAAACTAGTTAACAATTTAACTAAGTGAACGGAAATACAACCTTTGTAGATCCGGTCCTCCACCTCCATAGCTCCGTGATGAAGTCCCCTCGCTGTCCATATCGGCATCCAAGACTCTCACGGTGGTTTCATCGGAGAAATAGGCGGGCTAGGTCATCGACTACGATGCCGAAGATGATCTACGTCGAAGCATTATTAGATCAAGCTCCCACTTCACCAAGTCATGAAACTTGTGAAGAAAACACCCTATACTTCATGGCAAGAGGTAGAGGATGAAGAAATAGTAGGTGGGTTCACTGTAGAATTGGATTTCTCACTCTTTTTCATAAGTTGCCATTGATGGAGGCAAGCTTTTCTTCATGTTGAAGATGAAGATGAAGAAGAAAGAATATAATAATAATGATGAGTTATTTTTCAAAAGAATAATAAAATCATTCTTATCATAATCAAACCATGGTCAAGTGTAGAGAGTTAACTAAGGTTAGATGAATGGTTAGGGTTTAGGAGATGAAGACAAAATGGTTACTTAAGTCAAAGATGCATGAAGCTTCAAGAAGCTTCATGAAAGAAAACAACCATTTTCTTTTCTTTTCTCTTTTCTTTTAATCCAAATTAAAAGATAAATGAATGAATAAATAAATATAAACCCTAACCATTTACTTAACCAAGGTTTAACTCTTTACACAAACCCTAGCAACCATGTATCATCAAATATGATACAATCAAGTGCACAAAAATATATCACATATACGATGTGCACATGCGAGTGAGAAAATCTATCTTAAGTGAACCGATACTAGTTAATGCAAACTAATATATCAAATATATAATTATGCATTAAATCATTAAATCAACACTTGATTTAATGATCCGGTCATATCGCATATAACCGACTAATATCAACAGTAACAACTTATCGAATCAACACTTGATCCGATATCCCGGCTATATCTCATATAACCGATCAATGTCACAAATCGCGAGAATCGAATACAGTATCACATACTGGTATCATTCTCGGTCCCGCACATATCTCATATCCGCTCCTATTTCGTTTCGCTTGAGCCAGGAAACCTCTGTGTAGGACTCTAAAGACTCGTCAATACGCCGGCAGCAGGTGATGATCATATCAAACACCCACAAGCCGCAAGCGGTCTGCTAAACGTAACGGCTACCCGGGTATTGAGCGATCAGAAGATCGACGAGCAAGCCCGCTCACACTCCTGTGAATCCAACCAGTAACACTTACCGTACAGTCCGGTCTGATCGTCTGATATGTCGCATATCTCGCCTAGGGGTGGTAAACGTCAGACCCCAATAGCTCGATAAGTCGTGTCGATTTGAGGTCTATAACAGTTCGAGAAACTACTGGTAACACTTACCAGTAAATCTCTGCAACCCTGGCCAGGGATTTCCGGTTATAGCCAATCGAACACAGCACAACATCAACCCCCTATACCGGGAGAGACGAATCTCCTCCTATCGCTCATTGCCTCCATGTGATTCGGGACTGTACCCAAAAGCCACCGTTTTGCACGCCCTCTTGGACGTGGTAAGGTGGAAATCAAAGCACAGTGGGAACCACACAAGACTCTATGACGATCTCGGGTCAACAGACTACTCTGTACCAGTGTCACAAGAGAACTGCCATCTGACGTAAGGTATAATACCATCTGGGAGTTCTCGGCGAGTCCGTCCAGTGTACCCAGTCTCCACTGAGCACCCGTATATCATCTCTGATGTCAAACACCAATGGATATGGGATCATCCATCGCCCATCTGTATGGGTCGAGAAAGTATACGCTAGTCTACTCTGGTATATCGATGCCCCGTCTCTATACACCCACGACTAGGGACCTTGAAGGATGTACTTATGGACTACCATGTCCCCACTAGTATGATCCGCATCATAGTCCCGGTAGTCAAGTACACATCCTAAGGGCTTTACCAACATGTAACAGAGAGACAATCAGTGTACACGTTAAGGTAAAGAGTAACCAGATAGCGTACTATCATGTCGAGCAAGAAAGTCCTCCCTATATATGTCCCAGCATCCACTACAATATACATCCTGTGTACAGTAATGGCCTCTAGGGCATACATATAACTAATAATCTCCCACTTGCACTAGGGCCATCTGTAGCAGTGGTTGCAGTATCTTATACTCAACCATCCCATAAAAGTCTCTCTCTGGGAAAAGACCTTTGTGAGTGGATCCGCCGTGTTGTTCTCTGAGACTGCTCTCCATAACCTTGATCTCCTGAAGATCAACCATCTCCACGATCAGGTGACACTGCCTTAGAATATGTCTGGATCACTGATGGGACGGACGTTCGTTGGCATAAGCCACAACTCCATTGTCACACAATGGGAGGAACTAAGTTCATCTCATGAACTAATATACACCCAGACAGCCTCTTTAGTAGCATCTTAAGTAGCGATGTATCCAGCCTTAATCGTCTAGTATGCCACGGTATCTAGCTTGGAACTCTTCCAACATACCATCCCTCCACTGAGGGTAAAGACAATGCCTGTGACTGACATTCAGTCGTCCTTATCACCCTGGAACACTTCCAGTGATTCTCGTCAGGATCGATTGATACCATCTCACTACATGTAGTGAGTATCCTAACATCCAATTACATCTATCTCATAGATGAAAATTCAGGATTTAGGAGGTATCACTTTGATCCTATATGGAGAATCCTTGTGATAATCGGAGATTGACCGAGCCCAGCATAGGAAACTCCTTCCCTATCAAGAGTATGTCATCCACGTACTCTACGAGGATCACTAGCATACTCCCTACTACCTTCTTGTATATATAAGGTTCATCTACCATTTTGATGAAGTCAAACTCTTTGACTACCACATCAAAACAGACGTTCCAACTCCGCGATGCCTGTTTTATCACATAAAACATCTTGCACACGTTTCCGCTGCTCCCACTGTCTACGAAGCCCTCTGGCTGTGTACTTATAGACGCTCTCTTCCAAAACATTATTTAGAAAAGCAGTCATGACACCCAACCACCAGATATCGTAGTCATGGTATGTAGCCATGGCAAGTAGGATCTGGATGGACTTAAGCATAGATCTTTAGAAGAAGTATCATCATGATCCACACCTGGTCAATAATGCAAACCTTTAACAAGTCTAGCTTTGAAAGTCTCAACTTTTCCATGTACACCAAGTAATCTTCTCAAGATATACTTGCTCCTGATGGGGATTTAACCCTTCAGATATAGCAACCAAAGTCCATACTTTGTTGATGTATAAGGATTCCATCTCAGATCGCTAAGCATCCAGCCATTCTTACAGAGTCCCACTCCTGATGGCCAGCTCGAAACTAGTTGGGTCATCATCTCATGATGCAATCCTCACTCCCACTGTCATCGAGAAACCAAAGTATCTCTCAGGTAGGTGAGGAACCCTACTAGATCGGCGGAGAGGCTGAAGTTCGTTGGTTACTATTGAATCCTTTGGTTCTATCAAATCATCATCTGCAATTTGTATAGCTGGAACCTTTCCAGTTGTACATAACAGACCTTGCCATCGAGCTTGTCCGGATTTTGCCTTTAGACATAGGCCAGACAACCCCAAATCTTAACCAACTTAAGATATGGGATCTTCCCTTTCCATATCACATATGAAGCGGTAGGCAACTGATTTGATTGGAACCCTATTCAATAGATATGCAGCTTCTCAAGTGCATAACTCCCAAAAGGAAACAGGTAACTCAGTAGTACTCATCATAGAGCACACCATATCACATAGGGTGCTATTGCTCCGCCCCGATATACCATCGTGCTATGGTGTATACGGAGGAGTAATGCTGAGAGAGAATCTCATTCTCCTTTAGAATAGTTCAGGATTTCCGTGCTCAAGTATTCTCCTCCTTGATCACATCAAAGGACATAATACTTATACCCGTATTGGTTCTCTACTTCTAGCTTATATTCTGTGAATATCTCAAAAGGTTCGGACTTGTGTTTCAACAGGAACCTATGTCTGAATCTTGAGAAATTATCAGAGAATATAACGAAGTACAAAGAACCGGTCCTGACATATGTAGACAGGGGACCTACATACATCAACATGTATCATCCCAAGAGTTCACTAACTCTTTCTCTGTTTCCAATAAACAGAGCTGAGGTCATTTTATCTTTGTGACATGACTCACAAGTTTCATAAGATGTAAATTCAAACTAATTTAAATATGCATCTAAATGTAACTTCAGCCAGTCGGGTCGTATTGATATGACCTAGTCTACAATGCCTCAAGAAGGATCCGTTTATTTCTGAATTTTTCTTCTTGTGTGTGTTCTGTATACAAGGGACTGTAGTTTGATTTAGAACGTCAATGCTTTTAGATAACGTGCCTGAACCGATAAACTTTTGATATAGGAAATGTTCAAAACATTATCCAACAATACAAAATTTTATCATTTCTTTACAAATAAAGAGACTGATATGATTTTGTATATCAGGTTCGGTACCTAATAGCATTTTTTCAGAATCAATGTATTGGTAATACAGGGTGACAGTGACCGACAGACTTGGCTGCAACACTTGCCCCGTTTTCTGTCTCATGAAACTTATCACCCGTTCTCAGTTTTTCTACCTTTTTGTAGCCCTATGTAACAGATTACATATCTGGGATCCTGATCCGGTATCATATACCCAGGATACGGAGGATACTGAGAAACAGTTCTTTGCAATGAACACACCCGAAGATGATGCATCAGCATGCACTCTCTTCGTTTGGGCGGCACGGGAATTCTGGTAATCCCCAATTTCCTGCTCTGTCTTATAACAATTATAAGTTGGAGCGGGACCAACGTTCCCCAGCACAGTATAACAAGCGGGTTCGGTCAATAATCCGTATTATTATCTTGATTAAGGCGTGATATGGTCGTACCTGGAGAGAGAGAGAAAACACTCAGCGTATGCTCTTGCAAGATCAGATTGGTTTTTATTTTATCTAATCAGGATGGCTCCCACTGCTTTTTATCAAATCTTCCTTCAAACCTTAAAAGGAAAGACTAGCCGGGATTAATTACACACTACAAGTTCGCCAATCTTACAGCCATGCCAGTATCGGTACTTTGAGGGAGGTCCCCGTGCTTTCGCACGAACCTAATTAATGTAAACCTCGTTTTCCCAGAGGCGTAACCTTGTTGACACCTTTCTAGACACCTACTTGATCGGCTAATTGTAATGTATAAAACTCTCCCAGGATTAACTCTTACTCGCAGTGGGTATCAGGATCCAACTATCTCATAGAAGGTATGCAATCTCATTGCAAATTTCAACACTTGAAATTCCCGATAATATTTTGCCCCTAGCCTCCTATGACCTTGACAAAGGCCAACAAACCATAGGCTGCTAGTCAAGTTCAACCCGTCATTTCTTGATTGAATTAAACCCACCCGCACGACCCTTGACAAAGGCCAACAAGGTCGCACGACTACCCTAACCCAATCTGCATTATATGCATAAGCAGATAAACACCAGCCAGCTACCGCACACTGCGCCTTGACAAAAGCCAACAAACGCAGCACGAATACTAACTACTACTTATCTGAAATGACGAAGGGCTACGTCAGGTTTTTCTGAAAACCTATTGCGTAATGAACTTGATATCGTTGTAGAATCAAATGGTTTTAAAATGGAGTGCTTTTGAGGCCTTTCTAGTTTTGCTAAAGGAGTCACTCCCGGTGAAGGGATTGTCGGTCCTTTCCTCGTCGAATAAGGTGCGGGATATATCATATATATCACTGTGCAAAGCAAAGACTCTTAAAAGCAATCAAAAGACAAACCGAGTGTGTAGCAACTGCCAGTTATTGCTAAAGGAGTCACTCCCGGTGAAGGGATCTCGGTCCTTTCCTCATCGAATAAGGTGCAGAATATACTATACCGCTGTGCAAAGCAAGAACTGTAGCTACCTGTTTTATTTTTGAAATTCGATTCCACAACATCTTAGGTTTCTTTTATTTTCATTAATCACATTAATGAAATCCCATCATTTATATACCTAAACATCACAGATAAATACGACGTACACTTATGCCATCCGTATTCGCCTCGATGTCCCCTCGTGCACCATTAGGTTAGGTAATTAACGACAGAGCAGAGCAGGGCTAGCGCGGGTGTAAAACATAAGTAACATCTATATAATATATCATATATACTATATACTATATCTATCACAGAACATCACATGATCACATCATAGATATCGCAGCAGAAGAAACATATGAAATATTGGATATACTAGGATGTCCGTGTTTTCAATACGAGCCAGTATAAAACACGGATTCCACGGTCGTGATTAATAGCCAATCCCACACCCCTAGACCCCTACGAGAGTGGCAAGCAACCCTACCAATTCTAGGGTTAGGAGACCCGGACTCGGCTCCTCGAGATGGTCTCCCACTGGACCCTAGAACCCGGTTACTTGTGCTCCCCTCCTTGGGTCTATCCTAGTGCAGAAAAGTAAATAATATACAAAGGGTGACAGCTTCCGCAACCTGGAAGTGCCCCAATAAAAGAATATTACATATAAGTTTTTACAAGAATGAAAATGAAAAACACTTATCTCACATAAAAACCCCCGGCTATTCGAACACGACGATCCAATATAACATATCCAGCAACACATAACATCACATGTCATCAACGTAAGTAAGTATGCATACACCGATTGTCGTCGACGTATAGCAACGACAATCGACAATACCACTACATAATACACTTACGGTCACAGAAAAAAAGTGTAAAACTACAACAGTTGGAATCCGCAACCTGTTTAGACATCGCATGCCTAATCAAATGAATACCTTAGACATCGCATGCCTAACAATTATAAACCCCGCATTTTAGTCTCATTATCGAAAACTCTTTTCAATATCAAGTCGGGCAATTCAACAGGATTCCCGACACCCTGATCGAATGCTCGTCGCAAACTTTAGTAGGCAACTGCACCCCCGACGCCGTCGACGAAGTGCACCAAGGCGGAACACCGCTGCCACGAGCACCCGAACGAATGCTTTTGGCGACGGGGTTCTCCTGTAGTCACTTGGTCGGGGCTATGGGGTGAGGCTGTCTAATAAGTTTACCCGGCGAGTATCCGCGTACGCTACGTGATTGTGACGGACTTTTGATCACATCAAAATTCCGTGGCAACCGATTAAGTGAGACTAAACTGCTATGTTTATAACATTCATTCAGTTATCTCATAACTACTTGTGAATTCCAATTATTGTATCCCATTCCAGATAAATAGAAAATGATAAACTTTCCGATCGAACATCCAAACACCCAAGTTTTCCCGAAACTGGTCAACACATGAAACAAGTTCAAAGACATTCACTTCATGCCTCAGTACCAACGGTCCAGCCGTAGAAGGGTCAAGCCAACGCCTCACATGTGGCACGCCGTACTGCCCCAAACCCGAAGGTTCAAAGGGCAGTTCAAGACGGTCACATAATCGAGTTAAGGTTTGTTGTCTTCTAGAGGGACCATCGCGTTACTTGCACAACTTAGAACGTCTTTAAACCACGGAAAAATCCAACACTTGGAAATTTTCCGGCAGAGGAAAGATTGGGTATTTATATCCGGTCGAACTTTTTAATATATTCTTAAATTATCCGGAAAGCCACATAGACAAAATTTGATAATCCGATCGAATGTACGAACTTCCAATACAACCCAAAATACTCTTCTGTAGAGTCACAATAAAAATACCCAGAAAATATAGCATTCAATTATATAAATTACTGTGCAGAAAACATTGGACAAGGGGACAGTACGGCCGCGGAACCGCCGCACATGCCAAGCTTGTGCCGCGGTTCCGCGGTGGATTTATCGATTTACACCCTCGTTTTTCACAGTAATTCTTATAAGACCCTGCTTATTTTTCAGCATATTTTTAATTGACAAAAATCCAAATTTTCAGAAAATTTCCAGAGAGCACTTTGGAAATGGGTTTCGATGTTCGTTCGGATTTCAAACGTCGTCTAGACTTCGCCTAAGGCTCTAGCTTGGCTCTGATACCACTGTAGGGTTCCCAGGCCCTCTAATGAGGTCTCACAAGGCATCAACCATGCCAATTTCAAATTTTACGGGTGCCGAGAAACCCTAATACGGATCGTTAACTAGAATTTTAGGCGAAACACTAAACTAGTTAACAATTTAACTAAATGAACGGAAATACAACCTTTGTAGATCCGGTCCTCCACCTCCATAGCTCCATGATGAAGTCCCCTCGCTGTCCATATCGGCATCCAAGACTCTCACGGTGGTTTCATCGGAGAAATGGGCGGGCTAGGTCATCGACTACGATGCCGAAGATGATCTACGTCGAAGCATCACTAGATCAAGCTCCCACTTCACCAAGTCATGAAACTTGTGAAGAAAACACCCTATACTTCATGGCAAGAGGTAGAAGATGAAGAAATAGGAGGTGGGTTCACTTTAGAATTGGATTTCTCACTCTTTTTCATAAGTTGCCATTGATGGAGGCAAGCTTTTCTTCATGTTGAAGATGAAGATGAAGAAGAAAGAATATGATAATAATGATGAGTTATTTTTCAAAAGAATAATAAAATCATTCTTATCATAATCAAACCATGGTCAAGTGTAGAGAGTTAACTAAGGTTAGATGAATGGTTAGGGTTTAGGAGATGAAGACAAAATGGTTACTTAAGTCAAAGATGCATGAAGCTTCAAGAAGCTTCATGAAAGAAAGCAACCATTTTCTTTTCTTTTCTCATTTCTTTTAATCCAAATTAAAAGATAAATGAATGAATAAATAAATATAAACCCTAACCATTTACTTAACCAAGGTTTAACTCTTTACACAAACCCTAGCAACCATGTATCATCAAATATGATACAATCAAGTGCACAAAAATATATCACATATACGATGTGCACATGCGAGTGAGAAAATCCATCTTAAGTGAACCGATACTAGTTAATGCAAACTAATATATCAAATATATAATTATGCATTAAATCATTAAATCAACACTTGATTTAATGATCCGGTCATATCGCATATAACCGACTAATATCAACAGTAACAACTTATCGAATCAACACTTGATCCGATATCCCGGCTATATCTCATATAACCGATCAATGTCACAAATCGCGAGAATCGAATACAGTATCACATACTGGTATCATTCTCGGTCCCGCACATATCTCATATGCGCTCCTATTTCGTTTCGCTTGAGCCAGGAAACCTCTGTGTAGGACTCTAAAGACTCGTCAATACGCCGGCAGCAGGTGGTGATCATATCAAACACCCACAAGCCGCAAGCGGTCTGCTAAACGTAACGGCCACCCGGGTATTGAGCGATCAGAAGATCGACGAGCAAGCCCGCTCACACTCCTGTGAATCCAACCAGTAACACTTACCGTAAAGTCCGGTCTGATCGTCTGATATGTCGCATATCTCGCCTAGGGGTGGTAAACGTCAGACCCCAATAGCTCGATAAGTCGTGTCGATTTGAGGTCTATAAGAGTTCGAGAAACTACTGGTAACACTTACCAGTAAATCTCTGCAACCCTGGCCAGGGATTTCCGGTTATAGCCAATCGAACACAGCGCAACATCAACCCCCTATACCGGGAGAGACGAATCCCCTCCTATCGCTCATTGCCTCCATGTGATTCGGGACTGTACCCAAAAGCCACCGTTTTGCACGCCCTCTTGGATGTGGTAAGGTGGAAATCAAAGAACAGTGGGAACCACACAAGACTCTATGACGATCTCGGGTCAACAGACTACTCTGTACCAGTGTCACCAGAGAACTGCCATCTGACGTAAGGTATAATACCATCTGGGAGTTCTCGGCGAGTCCGTCCAGTGTACCCAGTCTCCACTGAGCACCCGTATATCATCTCTGATGTCAAACACCAATGGATATGGGATCATCCATCGCCCATCTGTATGGGTCGAGAAAGTATACGCTAGTCTACTCTGGTATATCGATGCCCCGTCTCGATACACCCACGACTAGGGACCTTGAAGGATGTACTTATGGACTACCATATCCCCACTAGTATGATCCGCATCATAGTCCAGGTAGTCAAGTACACATCCTAAGGGCTTTACCAACATGTAACAGAGAGACAATCAGTGTACACGTTAAGATAAAGAGTAACCGATAGCGTACTATCATGTCGAGCAAGAAAGTCCTCCCTATATATGTCCCAGTATCCACTACAATATACATCCTGTGTACAGTAATGGCCTCTAGGGCATACATATAACTAACACCGATAACTGCCCGCGTCTTCAAGAATGAGATTCAGCTCTTTGATCGCCCAAATAGCACGATGTTCGATTTCCACTGGAAGGTGGCAAGCCTTTCCGTACACAAGCCGATAAGGAGAGATGCCAAGATTAGTCTTATATCCAGTTCGAAATGCCCAAAGGGTATCGGCTAATTTCACAGACCAATCTTTACGGTTCCTTGAAACCGTTTTGCCCAATATCTGCTTGATCTGCTGATTTGAAATTTCGGCTTGCTCATATATTCGAGGATGGTAGGGCATGGATAACTTATGATTAATCGCGTATTTCCGTATCAAGGCCTCAAAAGACCTATTGCAGAAATGTGTCCAATTATCGCTAATGATAGCACGAGGGTGCCCAAACCGGGAAAAGATGTTTTCTTTCAGGAATTTAACGACAACTTTATTGTCGTTAATCCGGCTTGGCACTGCCTTAACCCATTTGGAGACATAATCAACATCTATGAGAATGTACAGGTTTCTAAAAGAGTTTGGAAACGGGCCCATGAAATCTATCCCCAAAATATCGAACATCTCAACAACCAAGATTGGTTGGAGCCGCGTCTCGTTTCGCCTGGAAATCCAGCCCAAATATTGGCATCGGGAGCAAGTCTTGCAGTACTTATGTGCATCTTTGAAAAGTTTAGGCCATTAAAAGCCATATTGCAAGACTTTGTCAGCTGTCTTACTTGGGCCAAAGTACCCGCCACATGCTTGATCATGGCAAAAAGATAACACACTCTTGAATTCGTTTTCCGGAACACACCGGTGGATGATTTGGTCTGGACAATACTTGAACAGGTAGGGTTCGTCCCAGTAAAAGTGTTTTACTTGGGATAAAACTCTAAGTCTGTCCTGACTCGACCAATCGTTAGGTATGAATCCAGTCGCCAAGTAGTTTATAATATCTGCGAACCAGGGTTTGCAAGATACCGTCAAGAGTTGTTCATCAAGGAAATCATCGTTGATTGGGAGAGGGAGCGTCGGCGAAGAAGGAAGTTGTGAAAGATGATCGGTTACTACGTTTTCACATTCTTTTTTGTCTTTAATGACGAGGTCAAACTCTTGAAGTATGAGGATCCAACGTATTAACCAAGATTTTGCATCCTTTTTTGCAAAAAAGATTTCTTAGAGCAGAATGATCTGTATAGACGATGACTGGGGAGCCGATCAGATAGGGCCTGAATTTTTCTAAAGCAAATACAAAAGCCAAGAACTCTTTCTCAGTTGTTGTGCAATTCATTTGAGCATCATTCAGGGTCCGGCTTGCGTGGTAGATTACGTGCGGCATCTTATCGATTTGCTGTCCTAAGACCGCACCGATAGCAAACTCGGATGCATCGCACATAATCTTGAAGGGATGCGTCCAGTCAGGTGAAGAAAGAACGGGAGTAGTGGTTAGTGAGCTTCTCAAGGATTCGAAAGCAGTCAAACAGCTAGAGTCAAAGTTGAACGTGGTATCCTTTGCCAGAAGGAGAGTCAAGGGTTTAGCAATCTTGCTAGAGTCCTTGATAAACCGTCTGTAAAAACCGGCATGGCCAAGGAAGGATTGGATATCCCTGACTCATTTGGGAGGAGGGGGTTGGAAATGACATCAATCTTAGCCATGTCAACCTCGATGCCGTTTCGCGAAATGATATGTCCTAAGACAATACCTTCGGACACCGTGAAGTGGCATTTCCCCCAGTTTAAAGTGAGATTCTTATCCTTACATCGGGTAAGGACAACGTCAAGATGTTGCAGACACTCGTTGAAAGAATCGCCAAAGATGGAGAAATCATCCATGAATATCTCCAGAAATTTCTCCACCATGTCAGAGAAAATTCCCATCATACATCGCTAAAAGGTAGCGGAAGTATCGCATAGCCCAAAAGGCATGCGACGATATGTGAACGTGCCGAAAGGACAAGTGAAAGTGGTTTTGTCTTGGTCATTCTCGGTGATGGGAATCTGGTTGTAGCCTGAGTACCATCTAGAAAACAATAATACTCATGTCCAGCTAATCGTTCGAGCATTTGGTCAATGAAAGGTAGAAGAAAGTGATCCTTCTGCGTTGCGGCGTTGAGTTTTCGATAATTAATGCATACTCGCTATCCGGTTTGGGTGCGAGTAGGGATCAACTCATTCGCCTCATTTGTGATGACTGTAATGCCCGACTTCTTAGGAACAACGTGTATATGACTGACCAATTGGCTGTCTGAAATAGGATAAATGATACCACTATCCAGGCATTTGACGATCTCCTTTTTCACAGCCTCTTTCATGACTGAATTTAATCGCCTCTGTGGATCCCTAGCTGGTTTGGCATCATCCATCATGTGAATGTGATGTTCAATGATCAAGGGACTAATCCGCTTGATGTCCGCCATCGTCTTGCCGAAAGCTTGGCGATTAGATTGTAGGACCGCGAGAAGGGCTTTCTCCTGCTCTATAGCTAAAGAAGCGGAAATGATCATCGGAAGAGTTTCATTTTCACCTAAGTAAGAATACTTGAGGTGAGACGGCAGTGGCTTGAGTTCGAGCGTTGGAGGAGAAATAATTGAAGTCAAGATCGGAGAACATGTCTCGAACTCAAGGATTCTAAGAGGGGTTCAAAGTGAGTGTATGAGACTGAGTCGGATGGTTCATCTAACGCATCCGAAAATTCAAAAGATTCAAACTGGAGCGGTGACAAGCCAAGATCGTTTGAAAACGTGAAGCACTCATAATCGTTATTTGAAGCGGAAGCAGCAGGTTCAAAGAGGGATGCACTAGTGACATCAAGATCACTATGATCAAACAAGAATTCCTCAAATTCACAGTCCACAGAGGTTATGATGTGGATTGGACAGGAAGTGGCCTTGACAAATGGTTTCCAGCAACCGCCTAGTTGCTGGATTCAGTCCCTCGTATAAAGTTTGGCAGAGTTGTCATCTGTCAATACCGTCATGAGGGCACTGAACAAGGAGGTCCTTGTACTGATCAAAGCACTTCCAAAAAGGTTCGGTTGGAGGCTGGGTGAATTGTTTTATCTCGTTTCAGATCCGTGCGGTCTTATGATGTGGGTAGAATTTCTTTAGAAATGCTTTTACAAACTCATCCCAACTGGTTATTGAATAAGATGCGGTGCTATACAGCCACTTTTCAGCAAGGTCGCACAAAGTGAAAGGAATAACTCGTAGCTGTATAGCATCTCATACAGTTGGGTTGTCTTCATCATCGCACATACATTCTAAAATTTATTGATGAAGATATAGGCATTTTTGGATTCAAGCCCGTGAAATTTAGGCAACATGTTGATGAATTGGGGCTTAATTTCAAAATTATCCCCATTGGCCGGTGGAAGAGAAAGACAAGTCGGAAGTGCAGCGCGGGTATGATAGAAACAATCCTGGAGCGCGATTCGTTGTGGCGCTGCTTGATGTGGTTACGGGTTATTCGAACCAAGTGGTGGTGGAATTATTCCCGGGGGAGTTAACATGATGTTAGGAGGAAATCTTGACATCTCGGAAGAAGAGTTGGGTGAAACTGAAAGTGATGGTGAAGGTGAAGATGTATGAACAGAATCGCGGTCAACGTGGGAGTTGGCCGGCAAAGGTAAGGGAGAAAGAGGTGTAGAAGGAGTTTCGACATCGGAGTCGATCGCATAGTCGGTAGCGACTAACGTAACACAGACTAGACGGGCACTAGTGTCCCGAGTCCAACCGGATATACACTAAACGAGTTTAGTGTAGTCAAAGCGTATAATATAAGGGTAAGAAAATATCAATGGAGAAAAGTCGGTGAAACGTAGGTGAAATAGAAATTTGGCGACAACTGGCAAGTTTTTATAAAATTTCTTTTTAGGGAGTTTTGCAAAATATATACGGATTTATAGACATAACTTCAAACAATCACAGTCAAAACATGCACAATCACACCTAGAGCTATGGTCTTCAAAGTCCACCAGACTGCTCCTAACTGTTGCAAAGTGACAAGTTGTGAGATAACCCTCAAATCGTCTCATCACTGCCAATTGTGGCCAGGTAAGCACAAGTGAGGTAAGGAGGGTTCCGCTCATGAATCACCGTGAGATGGGCCTTTTAAAATTACCTCCTCACTTGTCTAGCCTAGGCACCACAAAGTCATGTTTAGATAAACGACCGAATGCCCATAACCTTTCTCTGTCCTATTGAGCACGACAAGTCCTTAGTTGGCTAAGTCTAGATATTTTTTAATTAAGCTCAAGGGTAATGCGTATGCTTTTAGTGATTTCCGGGGTCTTAGGAAGGGTGATGAAATCCCCACCCAATCTGAATTGGTGTTATATCCCCTTTAAGTCCGTATTAATGATGCAATGCGCAAATCAACAGGGTTTTGTTATCAAACTATCAATCATTTTTTACTTTAAATGTGGCGCTGCAAAAAATACGGTTAGTTTTTCTTTTGCTTTTGCGGCGATATTGTAAAGAATCCTGCAAAGATAAGAATATTGGAGCGTCGGGTTTAAGAAGAGGAAGTTTAGAATAATACATACCAAAAGAGTTGTAAGAAACTCATGTTGATATTATCTCCGAGTGTTGAATGGTTCTCTTGCGCGGGTAAAAATAACCGGGTCTTTAGCATTGTAGTGTTCTATCGCCTTATATTTGAAAACGCCCCCTGCTCCGCACTATCGCTGCTCGCTAATCCGTCGAATCTGTAAATGTCAGAAAAAATACAGATATTTGAGCTAGAACGCGATATAGATAGCCAGAGTTCTGCACACAATTAATTATGAAAATCAAACAATAAAAATGGGATACTAACAGGACAATGGAGGTAACACAAAAAGAAAAATGTCCAAACACTAAGAAGAAACCGGCGGAACCGGGATTTATTTCTATTTTGCCGGTCGAAATTTTGATTTTGGTGCTTAATTTTCGTGTGTTTCTTCTGTGTGATACTAGTATTCCACTGTTATACTTTGATTTCCATGTTAAAACACAATGTGTTAGCAGATCAAAAATCCAGAGAACAGAATATTGGGTTTCAGTTCTCGTGTCGGTTAAAAAGAATGTGTTTTTCGTTGAATCTGTTAGAAAGTTAGTTTTATACAAAATATTCACAAATTAACCCGAGACTACAAGTATAAAAGCGTTACCGTCTCCCCGGCAAAGACGCCATTTAATTAACACTCGTTTTCACCGTGTCGTTTTAAAAAGAATTTGAAATAACCACAATCAAAAACAGTGTTGCATGTAGCGAGCCGTGATGAGTCCGGGTCGTCCGCAGGGAGACGGTGGATTTTTAAGCTTGTTTTAACGAGTTAACACCGTAACTTGAGTTGTTTGTTATACTAAGTGTCGTAACTATGATATGTTCAATAAAAAGACTTGTTAGGGGTAGTTTTAGATTAGCTTGCGTTAGGATGATGTTTGTCGTCCTTATAGACCTAATTCTGATATTGAAGCTAAGGCAATAGGCAGCAATGCGGATTAGGGATCTTGAAGTACGGTATTCGCGATTGTGTGCTAAATCCGTATTTCTTATCCCTTGTCCTTCCGTTGTTGTCTCTTGACCTTAGCATTCGGCAAACCACTCGCAACCGGTCACGATTAAGATTCACCGCTACCGTGGTAGGATAGGGTGTCTAATGGAGCGGAATTGCGAGTCGTTTGGTCGGAGATTTAATTACAAAGTTAAGGGTTTTTAAAGGTTTTTGTAAGCACATCTCCTAATACAAACTAACCATGTTCTACCCTTAACAAGTAAATCAATTACTCACGCATATTTACAATACCAAATAAAACAAAGAAAAGAGTAAGGCACATAATAAAAATTGCAAGAAAGGTAAAGCCATGGATAGAAAGTTAAGAACCGATATATCCAATGTGAAAATTCCTTCAAGTGTTCTTTAAGCCCGTACCAATATGAAATCAAAATACTAAACTTTAAACTTGCAATCTCACTTAAGAGGTTTCTAGATCAAAGCAAGGCAAGGATTTCACAAGTTCAATATTTGTAGGAAGCAAGACACATGTAATGAACAAATGAGAACTTTTATTGATATTCAAATGAGATACAACTAATCTTTAATTCAAGAACCTAAATCTTAACCTTGTAAATTCAATGAAGAAATTACAAGGTCAAGATAAAGGGTAAGAGCTCAAGAGTTCAAAAGAAAATACAAGCTAACATCTACAAATTACAACTTGTTCTAAACTAAAAATAAAACCAAAAGTATATCCCCCTCCTCTGCTCACTGATCTGGTACATATAGGCACAAAATAAGAATAAACAAATAATATAATAAGTATGATGTGACAACAAGGGACGGCCAGAAGAAAAATAGGGCAATTTCCTCTATGTGGGGCCGGCGGTGCCGGATTTTTAGGCAGTTTCGCCAGTCCAGTATGGGGAGTTGGGTCTCATGTTGGGGTGGTTGCCTTGTGTGCTCTCCACTATCTCCCTAGTGCTGTTTGATTTCTCTAAATAAACTTGGTTCATACTCCGTGGAATTTGAGAGGAATCTTACTTTATATCACCTCACAACTTTTCTTCACTTTAACACACATCCCCACTTGCCCACTTGCACAAGTTGTTGTGCCCACTTGCACCAAGGCAGCCCCCTATCTAGGTCCATGTACCAAAGAGCTAGTGTACACTTGTTATTGTGTTGGACAAAAATTGTGTGCACAAGTTTATTTGCAAAATAGCTCTTTGAATCACGATCGGTTTTCTGTTCTGATTGCAGTGTCGGCTCCCAAACGTTATATCCGTGATTTTGAGTGTATTTCCAGTATTTTGTCATGGATATCTGTAATCTGTAATTACTGAGCAGACACTGGTTAATAATACTGATATATAACAAAATAGATAATGGATGAGTGGTATTAAAATGCAATTTTCTGTGATGAAGGAGGTGGAATCAACGTGGTGCCCCGGGTACTTTCCACGGGGTCTCGTCTCCGGGCTTAGGCCCCCACCTTTTTCCCACGAGCCATCCAACAGCCAAACTTACATCCCCTTCTCTCGTCTCCGAGCTGTTGTGAGGGCTGAGATTTCTCGGCCTCGTGGATCATATCCGAGCCACCCGATGAGCTGAGTTTCGTCGGCTTCCCCAGTCAACCGAGAGCACGGAACCCAAGCACCCCTGCAACGGCTCCGTGTATCTCACCAAAGCGAGATATCCACCGCCCCATATTCCGCGTCCTGCACGAGCGTGTTCCCCTATTAATGAGCGGATCCCGCCATCAACATGTGCATAACGAGGGAGCATAACTGACGGTGAGGATCTCGCTCCGGCTCGCTCCATGTGACCACTATATAAACCTGATAAGGCTCATGAACATGATTTCCCCAGGTTATGACACGTAGCAGATGGTGTGTCGTCTACGTAAACCCACTAGGCTGCGGAGATAGAATCAACGTAGCACCCCGGGGATTTTCCTCGGGGACAAGGTCCTGGGCTTACGCCTTCACCTCTCATCCCCAAGCCATCCAGTAGCCAAACTTACATCCTCTTCTCTCGTCTCTGAGCTATTGCGAGGGCTGAGCTTCCTTGGCTTTCCGGCTTGTCTCCGAGCCACCCGATGAGCTGAACTTTCTCGGCTTCCCTGGTCAACCGAGAGAATGGAGCCCAAGCACCCCCGTAATGGCTCTGTGTATCTCTCCAAAGTGAGATATCTGCCGCTTCATGTTTCGCGTCCTGCGCGGGCGCGTTCCCCCATTAATGAGCGGATCCCTCTATCAATGTGGGCATAACGAAGGAGCGTAACTGACGGCGAGGATCTCGCGCCGGCTCGCTCCATGTGACCACTATATAAACCCCTCTTTTCAGAAGACTCAGGTAACTCGAACTCATTCTAATACTCCACTACCCTGCCTTTATACGTCGATACTAACTTGATCGTCGGAGGGTCCTACGGTGGTTTCCCACAACGAGACTTCCCTTGCAGGTAGCTCGGCATCAACAATATCCAACAACCCATTGAGATGCAAACAACCATTCTCATACACAATCTCTACCGTCCAAAACCGCTCGCAGCCAAAACGACGGAGAACAATATCTGAGGGAGATTTCCACCCCCATCAGTTGGCGCCGTATGTTGGAAACCAGGCTATAAGTTTCTCTACCCGTAAAGTTGATCTTTCTCCTTCGATCCGATGACGAGCGACAACCGCGACGATCCCAATGCGAGCCGCCCAATACACCATAATGGAGGCGGGAGTGGTTCTACCCCCCTTCTAACGTCATCAACGCCTTATCTGCTCAAATCGACAGACTCATAGTGATAGTGGATGCGCTCGTCCGCGTTCAAGCTGTGGGCCCTACCGGCAGACTGTAGTTCCCCCTCCCCTGGATGATAACGCCCGTTGGAGGACAGATGGGTATGCTTAGGCCCTCGATCTCAATCATGCTCACCTCAGCATCACTGAACGCCATCGTGTCGACTCCAGCAACCATGACCCGCATACGGCGAATGATTCCATGACCCGTTAGGCGCCGGATAGCTCCACACCGCGATCTTAGGGGAGACCAGGCCGTCGCTCCGACACCCGCCGCACACTCTCACCCCATGAGGAGGTGTCGGTCAGTTTGCCTGCTTCCAGGCACAACCGGGGCCCCAACTCCCATCGAGGTCGCACAAACGGAGAACGTCGGGACTACTCAATAAAGGCCTCATCTGAGGATCTAATAAATGTGATAGAGCAGAATCGAAGCCTCACCATCGCACAGGCCCGGAGCGGGGATAGCTGCCGCTCCAACTGTGTTGAATCCTCGGGGTATCACCAACGGATCGAAGCCCTCGAAAAGAAAATTGAAGGCATACGACGAGATGGCCATATGTCCGGCAAAGGGGAAAAGTACTCCTCCGATTCGTTCACAAGGCCATTTACAGAACAGCTATTTTCCAAGCGCGTCTTGTCCAGGAAAAAGCCCCATAATTGGCCCTCTTCGACGGGAAGTTCGACCCGAAGGACCACTTCGACGCATTTACGGCGAGCATGAGCTTCCAAGACAACTCGGACGCTGCTCAATGCCGAGCTTTTCCTACCACCTTAATCCAAGTTGGCCGGACCTGGTTCCGAGAGCTTGCGCCATACTCCATCTGGACCTTTGACGAGCTGGCTGCCTAATTCCTCAGTTATTTCATCGGAAACCGACGACAGAAGAAGACGGTCAACTACCTGTTCACTGTCAAAAGCGGAGACAAGGAATCCTTCAAAGGGTATGTCACTTGCTTCTACAATGCCCTCCTCGAGGTTCCCGAGCACCGCGACGAAAACGTTATTACCACGCTGAGGTCGGGTCTTAGATACAAAGAGTGGCTCCGCTCTTTTGAATTGGCGCAACCTAAGATCATGGTCGAAGTGAAAGCATGGCCCGAGCGAGAAATCCAACTCGAGTCCGAGTTGAACTCCAACCTACCCGGAGGTGACCAAGCAGACCGGAAGAGGTGGGACAAGGAAGAGAAAAAGAAATTCGATCGTCTGAGGCCTTATTCCCTGAGGTTCCAGGAGTACATCCCTTTGAACATTTTCCAGAACGAGCTATTAGAGGAAACTAAGGGCTAGAGGTTCTTTAAGCTCCCGCCATCTACCCAAAGGACAGGAATGCGTCTCCGCGGCTCGTACCACGGCTATCATAGGTCGTAGGGTCACACGACTGAAAGCTGCAAATAGCTCCGTGACTATATTGAGGAACTGATCTGCTCCGGTCACCTGGTGAAATACCTACGGGACAAGTGACAGACGGAACGAGAGAAAAAAGACCAAACCCCTCCCGAGGAATTAACAATCAGGCAAATCATGGTCATTTCGGCAGATCCAGCTTTGCGAAGTAGGGGGAATCACCACCTCCTACCAGTCGAGGGTATAAGAAATCCTCCCTACAAGAAGCGCAGGAAGGATGACCCGATCATCTTCACTGATGATGACCTATATGGCATAGCACTTCCTCACAACGAACCTCTTGTGATAATGGCCCGAGTTCACCATCACGGGGTCCAGAGAATATTGGTCTACTCAGGGAGCTCGGGGAATATCCTGTTCTACGACCGTTTCCAATATATGGGGTTATGTTCATATGATCTTTAGCTGACCTCCTACGTCCTCTCTGGGTTCACTAACCATTCTGTCCCAGCCGAGGGATCGGTCACCTACCTCCTCAACATAGGGGAAGCGGGCAAGACGTGTACCGTACAGGTAAATTTCCTCGTTACTAAGGTCCCGTCGTCCTACAACATTCTCCTGGGACGCCCTATCTTAAACGCTCTCCGGGTTTAGATCTCGACTTATCACCTTACGCTCAAATTCCCTTGGGATAATGTGTGGATAAGCCGGGCCTATGGTGACTGGCAAACCTCCAGGATTTGCCTCACCTCGGCGTTCCCCGCCGAAGAGCAGGGTGATGATTTTGAAGACACATATGATTTCCAGGGGTCTTTAGATACACGCGATGACCGAAAGGAAGTTCGAGGTGTCCCGGTGGAAGCGTTGATAGAAGTCCCACTCATAGAAGGAGTCGACAGTCGGACAGTCCATATCGGCTCTCTCTTGACTGGGGACACCCGCGAAGGCTTGATCCGGTTCCTCCGAGATAACTCGGATGTATTCGCTTGGACGCCAGCGGACATGCCCGAGATCAACCCTGAAGTGATCTCCCATAAGATCGGGGTCAATCCGAAGGCCCGGCTTATCCGACAAAAGAAGAGAAGCTTTGCGCCGGTTGAACAAATGGAGATAGAAAATGAGGTGGATCGATTGCTCGCCGCCAACTTCATGAGAAACCTGGACTGCTCGGAATGGCTGGCGAACGTGGTCATGGTCAAGAAGGCAAACGGGAAATGGCGCATGCTTGTCGATTTCATGGACTTGAATAAGGCTTGCTCTGAAGACAATTAACCACTTCCTCGGATAGACCAGCTGGTGGATTGCTCGGCCGGCCACGAATTACTGAGCTTCATGGACGCTTTCTCCGGTTACAATCAGATCTAGATGGACCCAGCCGACGAAGAACTTACCGCCTTCACCACCGACCGAGGAGTCTACTGCTACAAAGTGATGCCTTTCGAACACAAGAATGCCGGAGCCACGCATCAGCGGCTGGTCAACAAGTTGTTCAAACTATAGATTGGGAGAAACATCGAAGTCTACGTCAACGACATGCTAATAAAGTCCGCCTCGACAATCGGGAACAATAAAGACCTCGGCGAGACATTCGACGTCCTGCGCAAGTACAAGATAAAGCTGAATCTAGCTAAATACATGTTTGGAGTCACCAGTGGAAAGTTCCTCGGGTTCATGGTTACCCACCTAGAAATCGAAGTGAACCTAGAAAAAATCAGCACCATCCTCAACATGGCAACGCCCAAGAGCAATGTTGATATCATGCGACTCATGTAGAGGGTGGTTGCCCCGAGTCGCTTTATGTCTATATCCGGAGAAAAGTGCCTTCCTTTTTTTAGGGCCCTAAGGAAAATTCCTAAGTTCGACTGGTCTGAGGAGTGCCAAAACACTTTCGAACAACCCAAGGCGCACCTAACGACACCACCGTTACTCACCCAACCGGTTGAGAGTGATGAGCTATTACTATATCTATCAATCTCCAACCAATCTGCAGGCTCAGTGCTCGTCTAAGAATTTGAAGGAATACAGAGACCAGTCTACTACGTGAGCCATGCTTTCAAGGACACGGAAACAAGATACACAGCCATAGAGAAAATAGTCCTGGCACTTATCGTTGCCTCCAGGAAACTTCTACACTATTTTCAGGCACACATGATCCTCGTCCTTACTGAGCGGCCCTTAGGGTCTATCCCCTCCTCCTTCGAATCGTCAGGTCTTTTGGAGAAATGGAGGTGGGAGTTCTCTCAATTCGACATCAAATACCGTCCCAGACAAGCCATCAAAGCTCATGTCATAGCTGATTTTGTTGTCGAATGCACCATCCCTACTAAAGAAGGAACGGCAGCGTAGGGACTCGAACCACGACCCTCGGTCGAGATGGTGCCCGGCCTTATCCTGGACTAGGTACTCTATGTAAACGGATCCTCCACAGAGAAAGGGAGCGGGGCTGGCCTAATCATTAGTGGCTCGGAGGATGCGGAAATGGAATACTCTCTAAAGCTCGGTTTTAGGGCATCAAACAATGCCGCGGAATACGAGGCCTTGTTAGTAGGGCTACAATTCACCTCCGGGGTAGGGCTGAAGACCATCATGGTACGCAGCGACTCCGCAGTAGTCGTCGTCCATGTAACCGGGCGTTTCGAGGCCCGAGAGCCACTTATGATAAAATACCTGGCTAAGGTAAAAAGGCTTACGAAAAATATCGACGAAGTCTAAGTAAAGCAGATTCCTAGAAACTTGAACACCCAGGCTGACGCCTTGAGCAAGCTCGCTTCTTCCTATTCGGCCAATCATAAAAGAAATATTCTCTTTGAAGTATTATCATGACCCAGCGTAGAAGATGGAAAGGTAACTCGCCAAATCTACACAACTCAGGAAAAAGGCCATGATTGGAGAAAGCCCCGCGTCGAATTCCTGAAGGGCGGTGTACTCCCCGAAGACCGGGGAAAAGCTCGCTGGCTTCGGGCAAAAGCATGCCATTTCGTCTGGAGCAACGAAAACCTGCACAAGAAGTCATACACCCAACCTCTGCTCCGGTGCATCGACCCCTATGAGGCAGACTACGTTTTACGATAGATACATGAAGGGGTCGGGAGAGCGCATCAAGGAGCCCGTACCTTAGTCTAGAAGACACTGCTCCAGGGATACTATTATCCCAGAATATACCAGAATGCTGAGAAGCTAGTCAGAAGATGTAAGAATTGACAATTCTTTGGCAGCATACCTCGTCTCTCCGCCACTGAACTAACGCCACTCAGTTCCCCTTGGCTATTTGCGCAATGGAGGATGGATATAGTGGGCCAACTCCCTACCGGCACGGGCGGACACCGATACATCCTTGTCGCTGTAGACTACTTCATGAAGTGGATGGAGGCCATACTCATCAGGAATCTCCCGATTTGGAATCTCGAGGTACGTAATTACCGACCATGGGACCAATTTCGAAAACGGTAAATTCAAAGAGTTTTGCAGCGACTTCCACATATTGATCTGGTTTGCCGCAGTCGCACATCCTCAATGCAACGGTCAGGCTGAAGTAGTGAAACGAAGCATCATCAGCGGTCTTAGAGATCGCTTGGAGGGTAGGCAAGGCAGCTGGGTCGAGAAACTGCCACGGGTGCTATGGGCATTGCGGACATCGAAAAAGACACCCACGAGAGAAACCCCATTCAGCTTCTGCTACAGTACCGAGGCAATGGTCCCCGCGGTAATTAGACTACCCAGTTATCGGGTCGAACACTTTGACGATGAAGCTAACACCTTGTTAGAAAAGCGAGATCGGGTGCAAATCAGAGCAGTCACTTATCAGCAGCAAACCGCTCGCTACTACAATGCCCGATTTAAACATCGGGCCTTAAAGACAGGAGATTTGATCTTACGAAGAAATGAATTCATAGACCAAGGGAGGCTATATAAGTTCTCCCCAAAGTGGGACGGACCATTTCTCGTAACGGAAGCATTGCACGGTGGAGCATACTGCCTACGGGACTCCGGGGGACGTAATTTTCCTCGGCCATAAAATGCTGAAAAACTTAAGTTGTATAAATAAACATGTACCCTCTTTTAAATAATGAAATTCTTTTCAGCATTAACCAAGTTTTTTTAAACCCTCTCACAGTGGAAACTCCTGCACCAACCCGAGGCCCCAGCCCTTCGTTACTTTCCTCAGCCCCGAGATCCGGGGTTTTAAAAAAAAGAGGGTACGGAAAGGAGGAAAGAGACAATACACCATAACCAAAGAAAAATATATTTATTCGGAGGTATTGTGGAATCCCCAGCCTTACAATGATTACAGCAGAAGAGGGCGAGAATTAAGAAAACATTGTCGGTGATACTCAGATAAAGTTCCTCCAGCCGAGCCCAAGCAGCCTCCTCCCGCTCCCTCTGACGGTACCCGTAGACCTTAGAAGCCACGGACACGCTGGGCCCCCCACCCGCCGAGTAGGATGCAATGACTAACCTTTGCTGGAAACTTTCAAGAAGAAGGTCCACCGAGCTGTCCTACCTGCTCTTCGAGATCAGACCAAACTCGTGGACCGTTTGCATTTTATCAAACGTCTCTTCCATCAACTGTGGAGACAGGGTGTTGTACAGACCCGTGAAGTCCTCCATATCGTGTAGATTAGCACTTGAAGGGGGGAGATCGCTGGGGAAGTAAGCGTCCACAATGGCCCTCTAAGCGGCCTATCACCGTCTCGTACGTCTCTTCAGAACGACCGAGATTATAAAAATACACATCATCCCTAGAAACGATCTCCCTGATGGTATATGCATGGCCGGTCATCTTCGGGAAACACAAGACTAGGAAGAAACTGATATGAGAATTCGAAGGTGAGACCATACCGTCGATATTTATAGCCTCAACAAATATCTTCCAACGGCCAAGATCTACTTGCGCAACATTGCAAATCATAGAATATATTAATTTCCCGATATGGTACTGCCATGTGTCGTCCGTGACGGTTACCCTTCCCGCCTTTACGGGCGATGAAAGGTTGAACGAGGTCCCAAGGAGAAGCTGTGGAATTCAGAAAGCCCTCATAACGAGGCTACCGAGCAGATTCCTGCTCGGGCCATCCATCGAGGGTAGCTTCCTTCCCTACAAATAGTGGATCCAAGGCCCTCATCACGAGGCCACCGAGCAGATTCCTGCCCGGTCCATCCGCTAAAGGTAGCTTCCCGCCCTACGAAGAAGTGGATCCAAAGTCCTCATTACAGGTCCACCAAACAGATTCCTGCCCGGTCCATCTACTGAGGGTAGCTTCCTGCCCTACAAAGAAGTGGATCCAAATCCTTCATCATGAGGCCACCGAGAAGATTCCTGCTCGGTCTATCCACTGAGGGTAGCTTCCTGTCCTACGAAAAAGTAGATCCAAAACCCTCATCATGAGGCTACCAAGTAGTTTCCTGCCCGGTCCATCCCCTGAGAGTAGCTTCCTGCCCTACGAAGAAGTGGATCCAAACTCCTCATCACGAGGCCACCGAGCAGCTTCCTGTCTGGTCCATCCGTAATGGGTAGCTTCGTGCCCTATAAAGAAGTGGACCCAAAGCCCTCATCGTGAGGCCACCGAGTAGGTTCCTGCTCAGTCCATCCGCGACAGGTAACTTCCTACCCTACGAAGGCATAGGTCCAAAACACACGCTAAAAGGCAGCCGAGTTATATCATGCTCGGTTCATCCAAGAAGGAATCGAGGGACCCCGACCTATTCTCACATGGCTGTCGCTTGATTCATACCCTCGACTTCGGGAAAGGGGAGGACTCCGGTCTACCTGTACCTAGCCTTTTGCTAGCTTTACGTCACGCCCTCCTAAAACTTGCGAGTTAAAAACGATTGCGAGCAAAAAATACTGGCGAAATAAAAAGGCTTGCAAGCTAAAAATACTTGCAAAATAAAAAGGCTTGCGAGCTAAATGTACTTGCGGGACAGAAACACTTGAGCCAAAAGATATATATACCTTATTTAGGTTCAAAATTATATACAAGGTATTGTGGGCTCCGCAGCCTTGCAAAAATACCCAGAGGCTTACAAAATTCTTAAAAAGGAGATAGAGGAAGGATAGCCCAGGCTGCATTTTCGGCCGTCACCTCTCCTTGCTCTATGCCTCCGTCGGCGACCATAATGGCGACTTCAGGCTCAACGCTTCCGTCAGCCGTCTCGCCTTCCCCGGCCTGCTCGGCACTCCCCTCTCTGGCGCTTCCTCGGTGAGGGGATACCTTGCGCGGAGCTCACGGTTGTTGAACTCGGGCATGGTTTTCTTGACGGTGTCAAGAGCATTGTTCCACCTAACGGCTGCGAAGTTAGCAAGGTTGACTTAAAACTGATCGGATGCCTTGTACGCCTCCACGGCCCCCTCCGACCGGCTCTCCACGAGCTTCGCTGCCTCGCAAGCGGCCCGAACGTCCTTTTTAAGGGCGTCCCTCGACCTTTTCATGGCGTCGAAAATTCTGTTCGCCTCCTCCATCAGGGCCTGGATATCCGGTTAGATTCAGTTAGGAGCCAATGGGACTCCTTCAGCTTGGAAACTTTTAGGCCCTTGGCGACCAATCATGAGTCAAGGAGGGCCATTCTTTCTTCCACCTGCTGCAGCTGAAGGAGGAGCTCTTCTTCTCGTGAGGAAGATTCGCCCACCTTCTTTAACATCGGGGCAACCTCCTCGGACTCCATAGCGGCGAGGAGAGCACAGTGCTGGAGGACTTAAAGAAAACAGAAACTGTGTTAAGAAGCTGAAACCGAGAAAATAACCCTTAAAAAATCTTTTGGGAAAATCTACCGACCTGAACCGTCTCCTGAGTTATAGCGGCAACTTGGGCCTTCATAGTGCCCCGGGGAATCTTGGACCAGCGGCTTTCTCTATGTCCGCCAGCAAGCTGTCGGTCACAGACAGTCTCGAGAGCACCTCGATTCAGAAGTCACCTTCTTGCACTTGGATCCCGGCCTGGGGTAGCCGAGAAACCACCCGCTTCTGTCTCTTGAGGGGGGAGTCGTCTCCTCTCTAGCACGAGGCACCGAGTCACGAACATGTTTCTGTCCTCCCCCTCGACGTTCCTCTGAGACGGGGGAAGCTGTGGAAGCCCTGGCCGAAGGAGTTTGCCTAGGAGCCACCCTCGAACCTGGTCAGGACGAGCTTGCGCCACCGGTCTTTCTCCCCTGAGCCTTGGCAGATATAGCGGCCATAATTTTCGGTTGATCCATGGACTCTGCGAGAAAATCAAAAGAAAAATATGGTTAGAGACGCAGAAACGGCAATATAATGTTGTCAAAGTCTAAACAGACTGGCAAAAGCCCTTAACTTACCCAAAAAAATGCGCGGGACTGAGTCCAGCCCAGTTCAGTACCTTCTCAGAGAGCAGGACATCAGCCCGCTGCATTAGTTCCTACTGGGACACCACCTTCATCTAGGGGGCATTCGACTGGCTCACCCTCGGGAAATCGGCCCTATGCCACTTGGTGGGTACATGCCAATTCTCACTCTTCGGTGGCTCGACAAAGATGAACTTCTCCTTTCATTTGTAGACGGAAGAAGGGACGACCACTACCCCCGACCCAGTCGTCCTACCCTTACGCTCTTAAACGAGAGATATACTGAGCACGGCTCTTCCTTACTAGTGCCGGGATGATTTTTATAGCATAGGAAAGATAAGAGGAGGCTCAAATCGAAGAGGATCCGATCAATTTTTAATCGGACCAGAAACCCGAGGAGAATCCTCCATGAGTTCGGAGCTAGCTGGCCCGGTGCAAGATGGAAACAATGGAGCATATCACAAACCTCAGACGAGAAGGGAAGATGCATCCCTGCCCGGAATGCTTCCAGATACAGAGCAATCTCCTTGCCTCGTACCTGGTCTGCCTGCTTACCCTCTCTGGCCAGATGAAGTGAATAGCCAGAGGGGATATGGAATCGAGCCTGGATGTCGGAAAGCTCGTCCAGACGATTCAAGACTGAGGGCGCATCTCGGATATTCCCGATGTACACCTTGGGTACCCTTGTCGCCGCCCGAGGCGAGAGACAAGAGCGACACTAGCCCTGGGGGCGATCCCGACACATAGAATGAAGAATAAGAAGAAGAGCTCTCTCAGCTATCTGAAGCTGAGGAGGAGGAAGACCCGCTGGGCTCGGCCTCAGAAACTGAGGTATCATCGCCCGACTCAACCCCTACTACATCCACAGATACCTTGGAGGAAGACATCTAATCTGATTCAAGAAAAGGGTTCGCCGGGGAAAATTCAGCTGAAGATCCGACCTAAGAGGAAGTGCGCTGAGCAATCTTTAAACAACGAGAGACAACCAAGGCAATGTGTCGGCCCTGGGATGGCCCCCTCCTATTTATACACTCCAAAGGGGACATCCTACGGCCCAAATCGACTCCCACCAAAACGAAGCATCGCACTTAACGGCCGTCGAGGGTCCACATGGTGATCGGCCATTGGGAACACCCTTTCGCAGCAGAAGTCGGAGACAACCTCTCACGCCCCGCCAATCAATGATGGGCACGTGGCGCGTAGCCTAACCGACGGTCGAGCGAAATGGCGCACCCTCTTTAAAATGCAATCATTTCACCGATCCGCTGAAGTCATTAAAGATACGCGCAGTGATCAAGGCATTCTGTGACCTACCACGTGGGCCTAGTTATCCGAGAGGAGTAGCCGCCAAATTTCCCGCAGTCGTCAGGTGGCCCGAGAATCCTAGGCTAAACCGTTAAAAACCGGGCTTACCACTCTCGACCCTGATCCACAAATAGGTCAGGGCGAGAGTGAGGGCCAATGATAAGGCTCATAAATGGGAGTTCCCCAGGTTACGATACACAGAAGATGGCATGTCTTCTACATAAACTCACTAGGATCCTGGGGCTGCGGAGGTGGAATCAACGTGGCGTCCCGAGGACTTTCGTCGAGGCCTCGTCTCCGGCCGTATGCCCCCACCTATCGCCCCCGAGCCATCCAGCATCCGAATTAGTTATATGTATGCCCTAGAGGCCATTACTGTACATAGGATGTATATTGTAGTGGATGCTGGGACATATATAGGGAGGACTTTCTTGCTCGACATGATAGTATGCCATCTGGTTACACTTTACCTTAACGTGTACACTGATTGTCTCTCTGTTACATGTTGGTAAAGCCCTTAGGATGTGTACTTGACTACCTGGACTATGATGCGGATCATACTAGTGGGGACATGGTAGTCCATAAGTACATCCTTCAAGGTCCCTAGTCGTGGGTATATCGAGACAGGGCATCGATATACCAGTGTAGACTAGCGTATACCTTCTCGACCCATACAAATAGGCGATGGATGATCCCATATCCATTGGTGTTTGACATCAGAGATGATATACGGGTGCTCAGTGGAGACTGGGTACACTGGACGGACTCGCCGAGAACTCCCAGATGGTATTATACCTCACGTCAGATGGCAGTTCTCTGGTGACACGGGTACAGGTTAGTCTATAGATTCGAGATCGTCATAGAGTCTTGTGTGATTCCCACTGTGCTTTGATTTCCACCTTACCATGTCCAAGAGGGCGTGCAAAATGGTGGTTTTTGGGTACAGTCCCGAATCACATGGAGGCAATGAGCGATAGGAGGGGATTCGTCTCTCCCGGTATAGGGGGTTGATGTTGCGCTGTGTTCGATTGGCCATAACCGGAAATCCCTGGCCAGGGTTGCTGAGATTTACTGGTAAGTGTTACCAGTAGTTTCTCGAATTGTTATAGACCTCATATCGATACGACTTATCGAGCTATTGGGGTCTGACGTTTACCACCCCTAGGCGAGATATGCAACATATCAGACGAACAGACCGGACTGTACGGTAAGTGTTACTGGTTGGATTCACAGGAGTGTGAGCGGGCTTGCTCGTCGATCTTCTGATCGCTCAATACCCGGGTGGCCGTTACGTTTAGCAGACCGCTTGCGGCTTGTGGGTGTTTGATATGATCATCACCTGCTGCCGGCGTATTGACGAGTCTTTAGAGTCCTACACAGAGGTTTCCTGGCTCAAGCGAAACGAAATAGGAGCGCATATGAGATATGTGCGGGACCGAGAATGATACCAGTATATGATACTGTATTCGATTCTCGCGATATGTGACATTGATCGGTTATATGCGATATAGCCGGGTTATCGGATCAAGTGTTGATTCGATAAGTTGTTACAGTTGATATTAGTCGGTTATATGCAATATGACCAGATCGTTAAATCAAGTGTTGATTTAATGATTTAATGCATAATTATATATTTGATATATTACTTTGCATTAACTAGTATCGGTTTACTTAAGATAGATTTTCTCACTCGCATGTGCACATCGTATATGTGATATATTTTTGTGCACTTGATTGTATCATGTTTGATGATGCAAGATTGCTAGGGTTTGTGTAAAGAGTTAAAGCTTGGTTAAGTAAATGGTTAGGGTTTTCTTTTATTCATTCCGTTATCTTTTTATTTGGATTAAAAAGAAAAGAGAAAAGAAAAACAAAAAGGTTTCTTTCTTTCATGAAGCTTGTTGAAGCTTCATGAAGCTTTGACCAAAGTAACCCTTTTGTCTTCATCTCATTAACCCTAACCATTCATTTAACCTTAGTCAATTCTCTAACATAACCATGGTTAATATTATGATAAGAATGTTTTTATTATTCTTTTTAGAAAACTTATCATAAGATTATCTTCTTCTTCTTCTTCTTCTTCAACAAGAAAACCAAGATTCCATCAATGGTGATTTGATGAAATGAGTGAGAAATCCAATTCTAAAGTGAACCCACCTCCTATTTCTTCATCCTCTACCTCTTGCCAAGTAGTATATGGTGTTTTCTTCACAAGTTTCTTGACTTGGCGAAGTTGGAGCTTGATCTAGTGATGCCTCGACGTAGATCATCTTCGGCATCGTAGTCGAAGACCTAGCCCGGTCTTTTCTCCGATGAAACTACCGCGAGAGTCTTGGATGCCGATATGGACAGCGAGGGGACTTCATCACGGAGCTATGGAGGTGGAGGACCGGATCTACAAAGGTTGTATTTCCGTTCACTTAGTTAAATTGTTAACTAGTTTCTTGTTTCGCCTAATATTCTAGTCAACGATCCGTATTAGTGTTTCTCGGCACCCGTAAAATTTGAAATTAGCATGGTTGATGCCTTGAGAGACCTCTTTAGAGTGCCTAGGAACCCTACAGTGGTATCAGAACCTAGCTAGAGCCTTAGGCGAAGTGTAGACGAAGTTTGAAACCCGAACGAACCGAAACCCTAATCCCAAATTTGCTCTCTGGACTTTTTTCAAAAACTGGGTTTTTTCCAAATTAAATAAAAAATTCAGCAGGGAATTCTAAGAATTACGGTGCAAAAATTATCTAGTGATGCCTCTAAAGTTCGGCGGAACCGCGGCAGAAGCAAGGCTTCTGCGGCGGTTCCGCGGCCGTATTGTCACATTGCCCAATAATTTTTGCCCAGTAATTCCTCTTTTTAGGTGCTGTGTTTTCTGGGACTTTTTAATTTGACTCAAGAGTTGGGTGTTCTGGGGTTGTATTGGGAATCGACGATTCGATCGGATTATCAAGCTTTGTCTATGTGGCTTTCCGGATATTTTAGAATATGTTAAAAAGTTCGACCGGATATAAATACCCACTTTTTCCCCTGCCGGAAAATTTCCAAGTGTTGGAATTTTCCGTGGTTTAAGGACGTTCTAAGTAGTGCAAGTAACGCGATGGTCCCTCTAGAAGACAACAAACCTTAACTCGATTATGTGACCGTCTTGAACTGCCCTTTGAACCTTCGGGTTTGGGGCAGTACGGCGTGCCACATGTGAGGCGTTGGCTTGACCCTTCTACGGCTGGACCGTTGGTACTGAGGCATGAAGTGAATGTCTTTGAACTTGTTTCATGTGTTGAGCAGTTTCGAGAAAACTTGGGTGTTTGGATGTTCGATCGGAAAGTTTATCATTTTCTATTTATCTGGAATGGGATACAATAATTGGAATTCACAATTAGTTATGAGATAACTGAATGAATGTTATAAACATAGCGGTTTAGTCTCACTTGATCGGTTGCCACGGAATTTTGATGTGATCAAAAGTCCGTCGCAATCACGTAGCGTACGCGGATACTCGCCGGGTAAACTTAATAGACAGCCTCACTCCATAGCCCCAACCAAGTGACTATAGGAGAACCCCGTCGCCGAAAGAGTCTGTTTGGGTGCTCGCGGCAGCGGTGTTCCGCCTTAGTGCACTTCGTCGACGGCGTCGGGGGTGCAGCTGCCTACTAAAGTTTGATACGAGCATTCAATCAAGATGTCGGGAATCTTGTTGAATTGCCCGACTTGATATTGAAAAGAGTTTTCGATAATGAGACTAAAATGCGGGGTTTATAATTGTTAGGCATGTGATGTCTAAGTATTTCATTTGATTAGGCATGCGATGTCTAAAGAGGTTGCGGATTCCAACTGTTGTAGTTTTACACTTTCTTTTCTGTGACCGTAAGTGTAGTATGTAGTGGTATTGCCGATTGTCGTTGCTATACGTCGACGACAATCGGTGTATGCATACTTACTTACGTTGATGACATGTGATGTTATGTGTTGCTGGATATGTTATATTGGATCGTCGTGTTTGAATAGCCGGGGGTTTTTATGTGAGATGAGAGTTTTTCATTTTCATTCATGTAAAAACTTGTATGTAATATTCTTTTATTGGGGCACTTCCAGGTTGCGGAAGATGTCACCTTTTGTATATTATTTACTTTTCCGCACAAGGATAGATCCAAGGAGGGGAGCACAAGTAACCGGGTTCTGGGGTCCAGTGGGAGACCATCTCGAGGAGTCGAGTCCGGGTCTCCTAACCCTAGAATTGGAAGGGTTGTTTGCCGCTCTCGTAGGGGTCTAGGGGTGTGGGTTGGGCTATTCATCACGACCGTGGAATCCGTGTTTTATACTGGCTCGTATTGAAAACACGGACGTCCTAGTATATCCAATATTTCATATGTTTCTTCTGCTGCGATATCTGTAATGTGATCATGTGATGTTCTGTGATAAATGCTGTATATAGTATATATGATATATTATATAGGCGTTACTTATGTTTTACACCCGCGCTAGCCCTGCCCCACTCTGCCGTTAGTTACCTAACCTAACGGTGCACGAGGGGACATCGAGGCGAATGCGGATGGCATAAGTGTACGTCGTATTTTTCTGTGATGTTTAGGTATATATAAATGATGGGACATCATTAATGAGATTAATGAAATAAAAGAAACCTAAGATGTTGTGGAATCGAATTTCAAAAATAAAACAGGTAGCTACAGTTCTTGCTTTGCACAGCGGTATATGTGATATATCCTGCACCTCATTCGACGAGGAAAGGACCGACGATCCCTTCACCGGGAGTGACCCTTTTAGCAAAACTAGAAAAGCCTAAAAAACACTCCATTTCAAAATCATTTGATTCTACAACGATATCAAGTTCATTACGCAATAGGTTTTCAGAAAAACCTGTCGTAGCCCTTCGTCATTTCAGATAAGTTGTATATAGTATTCGTGCTACATTTGTTGGCTTTCGTCAAAGTGTAGTGTGCGGTAGCTATATGCTGCTTATCTGCTGCATATGATGCGATTGGATTAGGGTAGTCGTGCGGCTTTGTTGGCTTTCGTCAAGGGTCGTGCGGGTGGGTTTAATTCAATCAAGAAATGACGGGTTGGACTTGACTAGTCGCCTATGGTTTGTTGGCTTTCGTCAAGGTCATAGGATTCTAGGGGCGAAATATTATCGGGAATTTCAAGTGTTGAAATTTGCAATGAGATTGCATACCTTCTATGAGATAGTTGGATCCCGATACCCGCTGCGAGTAAGAGTTACTCCTGTGAGAGTTTTACACATTACAATTAGCCGATCAAGTAGGTGTCTAGAAAGGTGTCAACGGGGTTACGCCTCTGGGAAAACAAGGTTTACATTAATTAGGTTCGTGCGAAAGCACGGGGGACCTCCCTCAAAGTACCGACACCGGCCTGGCTGAAAGATTGGCGAACTTGTAGTGTGTAATTAATCCCGGCTGGTCTTTCCTTTTAGGGTTTGAAGGAAGATTTGATAAAAAGCAGTGGGAGCCATCCTGATTAAATAAAAATAAAAACCAATCTATTCTTGCAAGAGCGCACGCTGAGTGTTTTCTTCTCTCTCTCCAGGTAGCGACCATAACACGCCTTAATCAAGATAATAATATGGATATTGACCGAACCCGCTTGTTATACTGAGCTGGGGAACGTTGGTCCCGCTCCAACTTATAATTGTTATAAGATAGAGCAGGAAATTGGGGATTATCAGAATTCCCGTGTCGCCCAAACGAAGAGAGTGCATGCTAATGCATCAACTTCGGGAGTGTTCATTACAAAGAACCGTTTCTCAGTATCCTCCGCATCCTGGGTATATGATACCGGATCAGGATCCCAGATATGTAAATCTGTTACATAGGGCTACAAAAAGGTAGAAAAACTGAGAACGGGTGATAAGTTTCATGAGACAGAAAATGGGGCAAGTGTTGCAGCCAAGTCTGTTGGTCACTGTCACCCTGTATTACCAATACATTGATTCTGAACAAATGCTATTAGATACCGAACCTGATATACAAAATCATATCAGTCTCTTTATTGGTAAAGAAATGATAAAATTTTGTATTGATGGATAATGTTTTGAATATTTCCTATATCAAAAGTTGATCGGTTCAGGCACGTTATCTAAAAGCATTGACGTTCTAAATCAAACTACAGTTCCTAGTATATAGAACACACACAAGAGGAAGAGTTCAGAAATGAACGGATCCTTCTTGAGGCATTGTAGACTAGGTCATATCAATGCGACCCGACTGGCTGAAGTTACATTTAGATGCATATTTAAATCAGTTTAAATTTACATCTTGTGAAACTTGCCAGTCATGTCACAAAGATAAGATGACCATAGCACTGTTTATTAGAAACAGAGAAAGTGTTAGTAAACTCTTGGGATGATACATGTTGATGTATGAAAGGTCCCCTGTCTACATATGCCAGGACCGGTTCTTTGTACTTCGTTACACTCTCTGATAATCTCTCAAGATTCAGACATATGTTCCTGTTGAAACACAAGTCCGAACCTTTTTGAGATACTCACAGAATATAAGCTAGAAGTAGCGAACCAATACGGGTATAAGTATTATGTTCTTTGATGTGATCGAAGAGGAGAATACTTGAGCACGGAAATCCTGGACTATTCTAAAAGGAGAATGAGATTCTCTCTCAGCATTACTCCTCCGTATACACCATAGCACGATGGTTTATCGGGGCGGAGCAATTGCACCCTATGTGATATGGTGTGCTCTATGATGAGTACTACTGAGTTTCTTATTTCCTTTTGGGAGTTATGCACTTGAGAAGTTGCATACCTATTGAATAGGGTTCCAATCAAATCAGTTGCCTACTGCTTCATATGTGATATGGAAAGAGAAGAGCCCATATCTTAAGTTGGTTAAGATTTGGGGTTGTCTGGCCTATGTCTAAAGGCAAAATCCGGACAAGCTCGAGGCAAGGTCTGTTATGTAGAACTGGAATGGTTCCAGCTATACAAACTGCAGATGATGGTTTGATAGAACCAAAGGATTCAATAGTAACCAACGAACCTCAGCCTCTCCGCCGATCTAGTAGGGTTTCTCATCCACTTGAGAGATACTTTGGTTTCTCGATGACAGTGGGAGCGCGGATTGCATCATGAGATGATGACCCAACTAGTTTCGAGCTGGCCATGAGGAGTGGGACTCTGTAAGAATGGCTGGATGCTTAGTGATCTGAGATGGAATCCTTATACACCAACAAAGTATGGACTTTGGATGCTATATCTGAAGGGTTAAATCCCCATCAGGAGCAAGTATATCTTGAGAAGATTACTTGGTGTACATGGAAAAGTTGAGACTTTCAAAGCTAGACTTGTTAAAGGTTTGCATCATAGACCAGGTATGGATCATGATGAAACTTTTTCTAAAGAGCTATGCTTAAGTCCATCCAGATCCTACTTACCACGGCTACATACCATGACTACGATATCTGGTGGTTGGGTGTCATGACTGCTTTTTCTAAATGATGTTTTGGAAGAGAGCGTCTATAAGTACACAGCCAGAGGGCTTCGTAGACAGTAGGAGCAGCGGAAACGTGTGCAAGATGTTTTATGTGATGAAGCAGGCATCGCGGAGTTGGAACATCTGTTTTGATGTGGTAGTCAAACAGTTTGACATCATCAAAATGGTAGATGAACCTTGTATATACAAAAAGGTAGTAGGGAGTATGGTAGTGATCCTCGTAGAGTACGTGGATGACATACTCTTGATAGGGAAGAAGTTTCCTATGCTACGCTCGGTCAATCTCCGCTTATCACAATGATTCTCCATATATGATCAAAGTGATACCTCCTAAATCCTGCATTTTCATCTATGAGATAGATGCAGTTGGATGTTAGGATACTCACTAGATGTAGTGAGATGGTATCAATTGATCCTGGGGAGAATCACTGGAAGGGTTCCAGAGTGATAAAGACGACTGAATGTCAGTCACAGGCATTGTCTTTACCCTCAGTGGAGGGACGGTATGTTGGAAGAGTTCCAAGCTAGATACAGTGGCATACTAGACGATTAAAGGCTGAATATATCGCTACTTAAGATCCTACCAAAGAGGCTGTCTGGGTGTATATTAGTTCATGAGATGAACTTAGTTCCTCCCATTGTGTGACAATGGAGTTGTGGCTTATGCTAAGGAACGCCCGTCCCATCAGTGATCCAGACATATTCTAAGGCAGTACCACCTGATCATGGAGATGGTTGATCTCCAAGGAGATCGAGGTTAGGAGAATAGACTCAGAGGATAAACACGGCGGATCCACTCACAAAGGCTTTTCCCAGATAGAGACATTTATGGGATGGTTGAGTATGAGATACTGCAACCACTTCTACAGATGGCCCTAGTGCAAGTGGGAGATTGTTAGTTATATGTATGCCCAAGAGGCCATTACTGTACATAGGATGTATATTGTAGTGGATGCTGGGACATATATAGGGAGGACTTTCTTGCTCGACATGATAGTATGCCATCTGGTTACACTTTACCTTAACGTGTACACTGATTGTCTCTCTGTTACATGTTGGTAAAGCCCTTAGGATGTGTACTTGACTACCTGGACTATGATGCGGATCATACTAGTGGGGACATGGTAGTCCATAAGTACATCCTTCAAGGTCCCTAGTCGTGGGTATATCGAGACGGGGCATCGATATACCAGTGTAGACTAGCATATACCTTCTCGACCCATACAGATGGGCGATGGATGATCCCATATCCATTGGTGTTTGACATCAGAGATGATATACGGGTGCTCAGTGGAGACTGGGTATACTGGACGGACTCGCCGAGAACTCCCAGATGGTATTATACCTCACGTCAGATGGCAGTTCTCTGGTGACATTGGTACAGGTTAGTCTGTAGACCCGAGATCGTCATAGAGTCTTGTGTGATTCCCACTGTGCTTTGATTTCCACCTTACCACGTCCAAGAGGGCGTGTAAAACGGTGGTTTTTGGGTACAGTCCCGAATCACATGGAGGCAATGAGCGATAGGAGGGTTCGTCTCTCCCGGTATAGGGGGTTGATGTTGCGCTGTGTTCGATTGGCTATAACCGGAAATCCCTGGCCAGGGTTGCTGAGATTTACTGGTAAGTGTTACCAGTAGTTTCTCGAATTGTTATAGACCTCATATCGACACGACTTATCGAGCTATTGGGGTCTGACGTTTACCACCCCTAGGCGAGATATGTGACATATCAGACGAACAGACCGGACTGTACGGTAAGTGTTACTGGTTGGATTCACAGGAGTGTGAGCGGGCTTGCTCGTCGATCTTCTGATCGCTCAATACCCGGGTGGCCGTTACGTTTAGCAGACCGCTTGCGGCTTGTGGGTGTTTGATATGATCATCACCTGCTGCCGGCGTATTGATGAGTCTTTAGAGTCCTACACAGAGGTTTCCTGGCTCAAGCGAAACGAAATAGGAGTGCATATGAGATATGTGCGGGACCGAGAATGATACCAGTATGTGATACTGTATTCGATTCTCGCGATATGTGACATTGATCGGTTATATGCGATATAGCCGGGTTATCGGATCAAGTGTTGATTCGATAAGTTGTTACAGTTGATATTAGTCGGTTATATGCGATATGACCGGATCGTTAAATCAAGTGTTGATTTAATGATTTAATGCATAATTATATATTTGATATATTACTTTGCATTAACTAGTATCGGTTTACTTAAGATGGATTTTCTCACTCGCATGTGCACATCGTGTATGTGATATATTTTTGTGCACTTGATTGTATCATGTTTGATGATGCAAGATTGCTAGGGTTTGTGTAAAGAGTTAAACCTTGGTTAAGTAAATGGTTAGGGTTTTCTTTTATTCATTCCTTTATCTTTTTATTTGGATTAAAAAGAAAAGAGAAAAGAAACACAAAAAGGTTTCTTTCTTTCATGAAGCTTGTTGAAGCTTCATGAAGTTTTGACCAAAGTAACCCTTTTGTCTTCATCTCATTAACCCTAACCATTCATTTAACCTTAGTCAATTCTCTACACATAACCATGGTTAATATTATGATAAGAATGTTTTTATTATTCTTTTTAGAAAACTTATCATAAGATTATCTTCTTCTTCTTCTTCTTCTTGAACAAGAAAACCAAGATTCCATCAATGGTGATTTGATGAAATGAGTGAGAAATCCAATTCTAAAGTGAACCCACCTCCTATTTCTTCATCCTCTACCTCTTGCCAAGTAGTATAGGGTGTTTTCTTCACAAGTTTCTTGACTTGGCGAAGTTGGAGCTTGATCTAGTGATGCATCGACGTAGATCATCTTCGGCATCGTAGTCGACGACCTAACCCAGTCTTTTCTCCGATGAAACCACTGCGAGAGTCTTGGTTGCCGATATGGACAGCGAGGGGACTTCATCACGGAGCTATGGAGGTGGAGGACCGGATCTACAAAGGTTGTATTTCCGTTCACTTAGTTAAATTGTTAACTAGTTTCTTGTTTCGCCTAATATTCTAGTCAACGATCCGTATTAATGTTTCTCGGCACCCGTAAAATTTGAAATTGGCATGGTTGATGCCTTGTGAGACCTCTTTAGAGTGCCTAGGAACCCTACACTTACATCCCTTCTCTCGTCTCCGAGCTGTTGCGAGGGTTGTGCTTCTTCGACCTTCCGGTTCATCTCCGCCACCCGACGAGCCGAGCTTGCTCGGCTTCCCCGGTCAACCGAGAGCACGGAACCCAAGTTTCCCCGCAACGGCTCCATGTATCTTTCCAAAGTGAGATATCTGCCGCCTTATGTTCCGCGTACCGCAAGGGCGTTCCCCCCATTAATGAGCGGATCCCGCCATCAACACGGGTGTAACGAGGGAGCGTAACTGACGGCGAGAATCTTACGCCAGCTCGCTCCATGTAACCACTATATAAACACCTCTTTTCAGAAGACTCAGGTAACTTGAGCTCATTCTAATACTCTGCTACCCTTCCTTCATACCTTGGTACGAACTTAATCGTCGGAGGGTCCTACGGTGGTTTCCCATCCTGGGACTTCTCTTACAGGTAGTTCGGCGTCGACAACATCCAACAATTCATTGAGATCCACACAACCATTCTCATACCCAATATCTACCATCCAAAACCGCTCGCAGCCAAATCGATGGAGGACAATATCTGAGAAAGATTTCCACCTCCATCAGTATGGGGCCAAATTAATGTGTAGTCTGCGGCATTAATTGGTTGCGCCTCCAATATATATGTTAAAATGTGATGCGAAATTATTACTATACAAATACCGAGAAGGTAATGGCATGCCAAAAAAATGTGCAGAGAAGGTAAGGTCCCATAGGTTAATCTCTAATAATTATCTCTCTAAGGCTAGGCTACACATAGAGCCTCTGATTCCTAAAGATGCCGGCCAAAGCAGGAATTAAGAGTCAACATCAAATTAATTCATAGGGGCGCAACAAAGACTTTACCAACAAAGTATGGGGCCAAATTAATGTGTAGTCTGCGGTATTAATTGGTTGCGCTTCCGATCAATTAATCTGCAGCAGCAGTATTATAAAACCTGGAGGGTTTTGCTAAAAGATGTAGCGTGGCACATTGTTATTATTGGGGGATGCCAAGAGAGATTTGAGGAGAGAGAGATTTGTATATAGAGATTTGTAAGAAATCTTTTAGATTTTCTCTTATTTGTAAACTTGATCCAAATATAGTATATGTTTACAGATTCCGCTCTGCCGGGAACTAGCCATTCGGTAGGTGAATCTCGTTAACAAATTCCTTGTGTATCTCTATTCCGTATTTGATTTCTTATTTATTCTCGCACTTACAAATTTGTATCTTTCGTTGTTTAATTACGTGATTGTTTTGCGTGATTATTTGTCCCGAGTACTGTTCTGTGGATTCAATTATCACCCAACAACTGGTATCAGAGCAAGGTTAAGAGAACTTAGGGTTTTTCGATTCTACAATCTAAGTCAATGGTGGGTAACGACGCCTGTATTCTCTTCCCACTTTCTTAAACCTGTAGTTTTGAAGGTGTTGGTTCAGATTTAGGGGGAAGTCGAGTTTGTTGTGATACAAACGAAAGATGGCGGAAAATAAGATAAGAATCGAGAAATTCAGTGGTCACAATTTTGGTTGGTGGCGCATGCAGTTGGAGGACTGTTTATACCAAAAGGATCTGTATTTTCCCTTGCTCAAAGAAAAGCCCGAGAAAATGACCGATGAAGAGTGAAACCTTTTGGATAGAAAAGCCTTGGCGACAACCATATTGTTGTTGACTCCGCAGATAGCCTTTAATATCTCAAAATAGAAATTAACCAAGATGCTAATGACGACATTAGCGAAATTTTATGAGAAGCCATCAATATGAAATAAAATATTTGTAATGAATAAGTTTTTCAACATGAAGATTGCAGAGAACGGTTCAGCAATAGAGCACTTGAACGAGTTTAACGGCGTAATGAGCAAACTCGAATCGGTTTTAATCGTCTTTGAAGACGAGATTCGAGCCCTACTATTCCTATATTCGTTGTCAGAGAGTTGAGAAAATCTAGTGACGGCGGTTAGCAACTCTATCTGGGGGATTCTAACGTTTAATGATGTGGTGGGCTGCATATTAAACGATGAAATATGGAGAAAGGCTGTGAGTGGGAGTTCTGAAACTTCTGCACTTTCGGTGGAGAATCATGGCAGAACGATGGAAAGGGGAAAGTGGAAGAAGAGCAAGTCTAAAAGACAAGAAAAATCTCAAGGAAAAATCCAAGGCGCCTGTTGGAATTGCGGAAAGAAGGGCCACAGAAAAAGTGAATACAGGCTTCCGAAAAAAGGCTCAGATGAGAAGACGGATGAAAAGGAAGCGAATATGGTGTCTATACAAGAAAATGGTGAACATGGACTTTATCTATCGATGAGCGAGAACACAAAGGCGGATACTTGGTTTCTAGATTCTGGGGTATCTTTTCATTACACTTCGGGAAGACATCACTTCAGAGAGTATGTGCAGGACGATCTTTGACATGTGACGGTGGGAAACGGTCAATCATCGTTAGAAAGAGAACGATCATCTTGCAAATGTCAGAAGGTGGTCAAATCAAATTGAAGAATACTCGTCATGTTCCGGATTTGAAGAAAAACTTGATTTCCATAAGTCAACTAGACAACGAAGGATTTAATATGACGTTTGGGACTTCTCATTGGAAGATTTTCAAAGGGTCGTTGGTGGTCTCAAGGGGCAAGTTGAGCGGTTCGTTATACCCATTCAGTGGAAGCAGCGAAGGCTCGGTTGCATTGGCGGCATGATTCGGAGATAGATTCGCAGACTTCGTCGTGGCATAAAAGATTGGGGCATCTCAGCGGGAAGAATATGAAAATTCTTCAAGCTAAGAGGCTTCTTTCAGAGCTGAAAAATGTGGAGTTAGGCTTCGCGATAGCTGCGTTTGTCAGAAGAAAAACGCGCTCAGTTTTTAAATTGGAGGTATAACAAAAATGACCAAGAAAATGGAGATGGTGCATACGGACGTATGGGGTTCGGCCATGGTGGATTCTTATGGACGAAAATGGTAGTTCGTGGCGTTCATCGATGATGCAAGCCGAAAGACATGGGTGTATGCAATAAAAAAGAATTCCGATGTGTTTGATATTTTCAAACACTGGATTGCGCTGGTGGAGAACCATACAGGGCTGAAGGTTACATATATAAAGTCCGATAATGGCGGGAAATACTAAACATAGGAGTTCGAGACATTTTGCTCATAAATTGGTATTCGTTAGTTGAAAACGGTATCAGGGACGCCACAACAGAATGACATCGCTGAAAGGAGGAATAGGACGATCCTAGAGCGAGTGCAAAGTATAACTTGGATACGGATGTGCCAAAATTTCTATGAGCATCAGCGGTCGATACAGGTGTGTATGTAATCAAAAGAAGCCCGGCGAGCACGCTCGATGGAGGCATCCCAGAAGAAATTTGGTCGGGCAAACCGATCAACTATTCGCACCTCAAAATATTTGGCTGTATTGCATATTCTTTGATTGATAAGGAAGAAATGAGTAAGCTTGACTCCAAGTCTAAGAAGTGTGCTTTCATCGGGTATGGTGGATACAAGTTCGGATATCGGCTGTGGGATTACACAAGCAAGATTGATAAGCAACACTTGTATAAAGAAGAAAAACAAGTCAAAAATAGTGCGGTATCTGAGTTCATGGAGTTGGAAGGAACTCAAAAGAGCAATCATGTGCCTATGAGTAGAGATCAAAACATAGAGGAAGCTGCAGTGCAAGATCAGGTTCAAGAACATGGTGGTGGCCATGTTTAGCAACCAGATATATCAGTTCTGAGGAGATCTACAAGAGAAAGGAGGCTACATGAAAAACTTGTTGTAACGAATCTGAAATACCTGTACAAATGTAAATTATTCAAATGTATAGAAATGATATTTCAGCATGATTAGGAGTTATAAATTATTTTTGTTTAATAAAAGTAAGAAACAACTTGTACCTCACTGGTTAAGACTCACTACTGCTGTGCCATATCCTGCGTGTTCAAATATAATCAGTTCCAATTATTTTTTAATATTTTTCTTTTTAAATTTCCGAATGTCTAAGAGTTGCATGTGCAACACACGGAGAAACGAAAAGTTTCAAAAAAAATCAAACGGGATAAATGAGGAGTTAATACAGAATAATACCCCTACCCAAAGTCTCGAGCCACGTGGTGCCCATTTGACTGCCAAAACTCACCTTTTGACCGGTACTGGTGGTTGGATCGGCCCTAATCGCCTCTATGCTTCGCCCATGTGTCTCTTTGACTCCCCTCTACTCCCTTGTATTATTTGATTACTCTGCATTCATCCATAGACCTTTCATTTCACCATTAATCTTATTTTAATTCATTTTAATTCCAATTCGTTAACTCACACACTCTCATCCCTACATTATAAATACATCCTATCTCCTAGCTCTCCCTAATCTGAAAAATATCTATCAAAATTCTTTCAAAATTTTCTAAGTGCAAGTGAAGTCAAGTGGAGTTACCAACTAAGTTCTTTTTGTTGAAAATTGGAGTTGTTCCCGGAACTACCGTGACACCACGAAGACTTCACCCTCTTTCTTACTCTTTCTCGATACTCTAAAACCGTAAGTCCCTTTCTCTCTCTATCTTTTCATCTCAAACCAATCTCTAAAACTATTCGACTAAAATGGAGTTAGGTTAGGTAAAACTTCTTTAATAAGTTTTTTCCACATTGACTATGTCAAAATTTCAATCCTAACTCTTCTAAGCATCACAACACAATATTTCATCCAAATTATTTTTGAGTTGTTCATAATTTTGAGCTAAATACATCATACAACGAAATTTCATCAAAATACCATGAATTTTAATTATAATCCTTTGTTCGATAATTAGTCATACATACATTTAGAACATTCACGGGGTAACGACCTACCCTACACCCACACTTTTGATTCATATCACGATATTTGGTTAGAATTTTTCATCTAAATGAAACAATTTTCAATAAAATACCACCGCTTTATAAAAATATGTTTTTAATCATTATTTTTAAAATCCATTCTAATTGCGCCTCTACAACCATTTTAGGGGAATCCATCTATGGATAGTGTTGGTTATCGCACGTCATTGGGATGGTAGAGTGAGATACAGAACTTCTCACGGAAAATTCGGTCTCGAAAGGAAATGAAAATACGATTTACGATTTTTTTAACAAATTAAATCATTTGAAAATTTTCAGAAATTATAAATCCGTATTTTTCTATGAAAACTAATTTTTGAAGAATATATTATTAAAATGAAAAATTAATGTTACAAAAAAAAAATACCACCAAGTTTCCAAAAGTATAGTTTTCATACAAATACCATAAGCTTTTAAAATCTAGGTTTTATCACTAAAATTAAAATATATGTTCATAAAAATTCTAAATAACATAAATCACTCTCGGGGTTTATATTTAAACAATATTAAAGTATTTTTCATAAAATCCCCTCGAGGAATGCAAACGATATAAATATAATATAAATAACAATAATAAATGTTAAGGACTCTAGATTAATATAGGTTTAAACGGTATCATTTCTTCTGAGCCCCAGGGAGTCGGAGAAAGTGAGTGCTTACCTAATAAGTTTAGATAAATTAACGGAGTTATCAATGGGAATTGTCTTGAAAAAAGACACAAATCCTGCCGTCAATGTGTAGTAGTTGTCCGATTACTTCCGAACTTCAGAAATTCAAGAGCTAAATCCTTTCATAAGATACTAATTCCAACCTGAATCCCAACTCAAAACAGAATCCAAACTGAAATACAAACCTGGATACTTGATCATGAACCTGAACACTCGAATTCAAATAATAAACTTGAACTTGAGCAGTTGACTCGACTTGACCAAATCATGAATATAACTTGACATGAACTTGACATGAATACCTGAATATATGATTACATTTTGAACATGAATCTATATATTTTTTATATTCATGGATTCGGCCAAGACCTGTAAACTTGAGCTATACAATACGTGAAAATAAAGGGGTAGATTGGTACGGAACCTATATCGTGACACGAGAGGTCACTTAAAAGACACTTATATGAATTCACGTGCCATTGTCCCGTGGGTTATGATAGGGCCTTGTACTATATGTTACCATAGTCCACAGGTAAGATGGACTCCTCTCGTATACATGAATACCTTTTTTTTATCAAACTATAAACAACCACGCTAGAATAGCAATCTTATACCTGTCAATGATCATGCTTAAATGCTCGCTTATATAATCTTGCCTGCTCACTTTTACTTGGTTTCTCTTCACTCTATATACTATATCCTTTAGCTTCGTTGGGGAATTACCAAGCGCTAGTTCACTGACGAAATTCCTCTCTATTTCTTTCTTTAGAATGTTCATTAGGAGAACCAGATTCGGAGGAGATAGAGCCGAGCCCGGAGGACTTGGACTAGTTTGCTTCTCAGCCTGACTATTAGCTTCTGCATGTATTTACTTCCAGTATGCCATTATTTAGGCATTTGCTTTATCGTTGTATCTTTTTATTATAAACAACCGTATGTAAGTTTGAATATAAATAAAGTTGCTAATTCATTTTATTACCCTTGTCTTTCTTGCATATTGTTATATTGCTTAATTACGCCTAACATATTCTCATAGTAAATACGTTGCGGGCTTACCACATCACCGTTTCCGTCTACTGGGAAGTGGAGCATGACAGGTTTTGTTGGTGGCCTATGCATGCCAGTTCTGCATGAAGTCTTAAGAAATATATCATAGGAATTATAAGAATCAGCAACTATACATTCTTTGCATTTTCAAACTTCTTGAATCCATCCTAACCTTTTCTCTTATATCAAGGTGATGGATTCTCCAAACAACACCAGCACCAACGTAAGTGGCAACACAACATCGCCTACCCTACCACCTCCCCTACCATCGCGACACCAATCAACGAATATACAGTGCTTCTGGAGGCCATCAAAAGCCTTCTGGAGGGTCAGCAGCAGCAGACAACTATCCTTATGAACCGTCCAGAAGCCGAAGAATCTGGAATAAAGCAATTCCGGGTGTTGGGTCCCAAGAACTTCTGGAGAAAGAGAGTCCTCTTGAGGCTGAAGAATGGGCCCAAAGTATCAAGGACGATCTTGTAGCAGCGTAGGTACCAGACATAGCTTGGGTTTGTGTGGCAAAACTCCAGCTCACAGAAAATGGAAGAGTCTGATGGAAAGCCGTGGAAAGCCGTCTTACACAACCAACAGAGTGGAAGACGTTCCACGATCTGTTTGACACGAAGTTTTTCCCTGAGACCGCCCGTTTTGAGATGGAACAACAGTTCATTCACATGCAACAAGGCTCTATGTGGGTAAAATTAGTAGATGAATATGATGCCAAATTCATCATGCTTAGCAGGTAAAGTATTCGTCTCAAATTCTGTTCCGTAAAACACATAACTATCCTGACATCGACATCTTATCAGGTATGTAGCATACCTGATCCCGACCGATGAGATTCGGGCTAGACGATTCCAACAAGGCTTAGACCTGAAGATTTAAGCAGCTTTAACCACAGGCGACTATCCAACTCATGAACTCGCTCTAAAGGCAGCGCGCCGTTATGAAACTATGGTTAAGAAGAAGGGTAAGCCATTAGCAGCCAGAATCAAACACCCTGCCACTCAGATGACAGGAGGAGCATCTTCTAGACTAACTTTTGCACCTAAGAGGCCAGAAGGATCGTTTAACCGATCCAGTCTGGATTTCTATTTCTACTGCAAGAGAACCATACACTTGGCGAAGAAATGCAGGCATGCAAATGGCATGTGTCTGATTTGTGGCGCATCCACTTACGCTACAGGAGCATACCTATATCGAGGTAACACAGTACAAGCACCTAGACCACAATGCCAGCTCCGCGGAGGCTAATTATTCAGGCATCTGCACCCCGCCTAGCTCTCCCTGCACCGGCTCCTTAAGGACCACTTACACAGCCACAGAGTCAATTCCATCAGGCACAGAGAAACGTGCCTTAAGGGCAGAGGAATGAGCCTCCGACGAGGAGGAATGTATCGAGACGTCAGGCTTTTACAATGACGGTCGAAGAGGCCGAAACTACAGGATAAGCCATCACCGGTAAATTCTTCCTATCCTTTCAACCTTCGATAGTAGTACATCGATAAATTTTTTTCTATATCTAAACTCAACCTCACACAACTTAGGTACTATACTAGAAACAACCCTTCCTGCACTCGCACTTTTCGACAATGGAGCTTCATATTGCTTCATGTCACAATGATTCGTGAGAACGCACGCGATTCCCGTGAAGACACTCATTTCAAGATGGAATGTCAGTTCCGGGAATGGAGTTTTGAAGGCAACCTTCGGATATGATCAGTGTCCATTTGTAGTGTAACGACTCTGAAATTCCTGTAAAAAAATTTACTGGTTTAATGTACGGAAAGGGTATTTTAGCCTGATTAAGAGTTATAAGTTATTTTTGTTCAATAAAAACAAGAAGCAACTTGTAACTCATTGGTAAAGGCTCTACACTGCTGTGACATAACCTGTGTGTTCGATTCCTATCAGTTCCATTTATTTTTTGTATTTTTCTATTTAACTTTTCGAAAACCCAAGAGTTGCACGTGCAATACACGGAGAATCGAAAAGTTTTAGGAAAATTAAACGGGATAAATGCAGAGTTAACACTGATTAAAGCAGGTGGCATGAATCTCAAGGTGAGGCACCAAGATCTGACTGCCCATTTTCTCATTTGGTCCACCGCTGATGGTTGAGATGGCTCCAATCACCTCCGTGCTTTGCACATACACCCCTTCAGCTCCCTTCTACTTCTCTGTATTGTTTGATTTTCCTGCAATCAAACAAAGACCGTTCAAATCCTTAATTAATACCATTTTAATTCTTTTTAATCAAATTTTTAATTCTCATACCCAGAATTCACTATAAATACTACCTCATCGCGACGCCCTAATGACCTTTCCTTCTTCCTTTCTCTTTTCTCGACACTCTAAAACTGTAAGTCCCTTCTCTCTCTATTTCTTTTCATCTCAAATCGATAAAGCGGAGTTAGCCCCGATCTAATTTCTTTTTAACACTTTTAATCCACTTGATAAGCAAATTAGGTCAAACTAATATCCCAACACTACTTTTAACCTTATTTACATCATTTAACTTTTAGTGTAATAAAATTTTCCATAAGAAATAATCATAAAACGAATTTTCAGAAAAATACTACGAACTTTAGTATAACCGTTATTTCGATAATTATTATATATACTTTTAAGAAAATTTCACGGGGTAACGACATACCCCATACACACATTATGGTTTCATAGCATGATATTCTTGATATATGGTTAATTTAAAGAATAAGTTTTACATTAAAATACCATATTTTTTCAAAAAGGGTTTCTTTTAATCGATATTTTTGAATCCTTGGTAATTGCGCCTCTACAACTCTCGTTAGGGGACCCGTTAATAGATGGTATGGATTATTGCATATCCTTGGAATAGTAGAGCGAGATGCAGAACTCACGGAGTATTCGGTCTCGAAAAGAAATAAAAATACGGTTTTTTAAGAAATACGACTTTTTTAAACAAAACTAAAGTTTGGAAAATTATATAAAACTATGAATTCGTATTTTCAGTAAAAAAAAATTATGAAACTATATTTTTTAAAATAAAAGATTAGAATTTTAAAAATACCAACAAATTTTCAAAAGTAGTAGTTTTTACAGAAGTACAATAAACTTTTAAAAGCTAGTTTTTATCACTAAAATACCAAAAAAAAATAAAATTCCTGTTCATGAAAACTCTAAAAATTATAAATCACCCTCAAGATTTATTTTTAAACAATATTAAAATATTTTTCATAAAACCCCCTCGAGAAATGTAAACAATATAAATACAAAGTAAATAATAATAATAAATATTTAACGACCTTAGATTAATATAAGTTTAAGAGGTATCATTTCCCTTAAGCCCTAAGGAGCCGGAGAAAGTGAGTACTTGCCTATTTAGGTTAGAAAAATTTAACGGAGTTATCAATGGAAATTGTCTTAGAAAAAATACAAATTCTGCCATCCATGTGCAACACTTGTGTTGGGTTACGGCAGCGCCCCGGCCATCATACCGTGGTTAAATACGGAACAAAAATTTACAAAAACTGACGCTACCATAACCCGATACCCGGATATTCCCTAAACTCTAAACTAGCAAGCAATATAAAGAGTTAGGAATGGTTATACCGAATGAACCAAGTCCTTCGGGTCTTCAACCATCATCCCAAGCTCCTAAGGGTCGCGGATCGAATTTGGTTGCCGATCTTCCTCCATCTACGATAATCCACCCGAGGGAAACGGCGCAAGCTTTAGCCTTGCCTTGCAAGGCAACCGACGCTCCAAACTTGCTAGCAATGGAGAGTGGAGGTGTAGAATTATCTCACTATAATTTTCTCTCATCACCAATGCTTAAAAGAGCAACTCAAGAAGATGAAGGAGGTGAGGAAACATGTGGTATGAGCAACTAAAGAAAATGGCTAAGTGTTTCTCCAAGCGAGAATGAGAATGTCATGAAGCAACTCAAGAAAAATCAAAGCATGGCCAAGTCTAGAATGGTGGCTGCCTCCCTCCCTCTTTCTCTTTCAATCATGCACGCAAAAATTATCTCCTCCAATTTTCCAATAAACAAATGTATGCCATGCCTCTCTATATGACAAGTCGATGCTCATGCCAACTCACCATCTACCTCATTTCCAAAATGATTTTCTAAAACGAAAATCAATTAATAAGGTGGCCATTTTCTAGAAGCTATTCCATATAAATACGCAATACAACCCGGTACACGTATCGAAATACGTATACGCGTATTCCTACAGAAATACGAATAACCAAGAGAGAAAATGAATAGTGAACAGTAATACTAGAATATATATATATATATCTATATATATATACTCATATATAAATTATTAAATCAAAACCTGATTTAATAATCCGGCTCTGTCCTAAGCCGCTAGCATTATCAACCGCCCGGTTAAAGTCTATACAGCCTGTACACATATTTAATCGGACACCTGTATGTACCAACATACGTCATCTACACCATATCGCCTGAACCGTGAAAACCCTCTGTGTGGGACTCTAAAGACTCGTTAATACGCTGACAGTGGGTTTAACCACAAGCACGTCAGCGGCACTAGCTGTACGCAACGGCTACCCAGGTATTGAGCGAAAGGAAGGCCGATGAGCAAACTCATCCGTACCCTTACTGAGCCTGACAGTGACAATCACCGTACAGTCCGGTCTGTTCGTCTAAGAGCATCGCATATCGAGTCTAGGGGGTGGATAAAGTCGAACCCTTAATAATGCAACAATTCATGTCGGTATGAAACCAATCACCACCTGAGAAACGACCGATCCTAGATCAGCAATTCTCGACTACCTTGGCCAAGGATTTCTGGTGGTCACCCATGAACTGCACGACATCAACCCTACATACCGGGAGAAACGAATCCCCGATGATCCACTCACTGCCTCCATGTGGCTCGTGACTATACCTAACCAAAACCTGTTTGCACGAGCCGTGGTAGGGTAGTAATCAAAGCACAGTGGGAACTCACACAAGACAAATGACGATCTCAGGTCGACAGACTAACCTGTACACATGTCTCCAGGGAACTGCCATCTGACAATAGGTATAATACCAAATAGCATGTTCCCGGCGAGTCCGTCCAGTGTACTCATAACCCAATGAGCACATGTATACTATCTTAGGTGAACAAACTAACACCAATGGCTTGTGAGACCTGGCCACCGCCCTTCGTTGGGATCTCGATCAGTATACACTAGTCTACTCTGGAGTATCGATGCTCAGTCTTGAAACTGCCATGACTAGGGACATTTAAGGATGTGCTTATAGACTACCCATCTCCCACGTATATGATCGCCATCATAATGCTGGTAGTCAAGCAAGAATCCTATGGGCTCTATCAACATGTAATAGTAATCTGTAATACCACCTAAAGCATGTACATGATGATAAAGACAAAGCAGATAGTATACTATCATCTCGAGTAAGGCTGTTCTACCGGTATAGGTTCTCCCTCAATCATCACAATCGCGTGCCCGCGATTCAATAATTGACTTGAGGGAACTATAGCCAACAAGTTGCCTGATTTCTCCCGAACTTAAGAAATTCAAGAGCTAAATCCTTTTATAAGATACTGACCCCAATTTGAACCCAAACTCAAATCAGAATCCAAAAATAAACACAAACTCGAATGCTTGATCATGAACCTGAACACTTAAATATCAAACTTGATTTTGAATACTTGACTCGACTTGATCGAACCGGGGATATAACTTGACATGAACTTGACATGAATACCTGAATATATGATTATATCTTGAATATGAACCTGTACCTTTTATATTCATGAATTTGTCCAAGGCCTATAATTTTAAAACTATACAATACAATACGTGGAGATAAAGGTGTAGATTAGTACGAAATGTATATCGCGGCACGAAAGATCACTTAAAAGACACTCACATGAATTCACGTGCCGTTGTCTCATGAGTTATAATGGGGCCTTGTACTACATGTTAGCATAGTCCACAGGGTAAGATGGACTCCTCTCGTATACATGAATACCTTCTTTATCAAACAACAAAAAATCACGTTAGAATAATTATCTTATACCTGTAAATAAACTTGCTTAGATACTCTCATATATAACCTTGCCTGTTCACTTTTACTTGGTATCGCTTCAATTTATATACCATCTTCTTTAACTTCTTTGGAGATTTACCGAGTGCTAGTTCGCTGATGACATTCCTCTTTGTGTCTTTCTTTGGAATATTCGTTAGGAGGACTGGATTCAGAAGAGATAGAGCCGAGCCCGGAGGACTTGGACCAGTTTGCAGCTCAGTCTAACTACTAGCTCTTGCCTGTACTTATTTCCAGTATGCCATTGTTTAGGCATTTGCATTATTATTGTATCTTTTTATTTCAGACAGCTGTATGTAAGGTTGAATATAAATAAAGTTGCTGTTTTATTTTATTACTTTTGTCATTCCTGCACATTGTTATATTGTTTAATTACGCTTAATGTATTTTCATAGTAAATACGTTGCGGGCTTGCCACATCGCCATTTCTGCCTATTGGGAATCGGGGTGTGACATGTATGTTGGGGTCAAAAATTGCACTCCGGTTGACCAAGTCAAAATCAAAGTCAACCCCAAGCAAGCGGGCCCAAGACCAGATCAAGTGGGCCTATGTCCGAGTCGAGCCCCGCGGCCAATCTCCTCCATGCCAAAATGAAATGATGTAATAAATAATCTTGATGTAATTTCTTATGCATGAATGTAAGCAAAATGAGCATAAAACCAAATTTTTGTAAAGCCCATGGCTCATGTGCATAAGAAATGAGCACATGAGGCATGTGATGGGCAAAATGCCATTTTGTAAAACCAATAGGCTATATGTAAATGTATAATCCTATATAAGGCAACTTGATAATGAAATAAAAAAGAATTTTTTCCTCTAAAAAAGTTAGCGTTTCTGTGCTTCCTTCTCCTTCCTCAAGGTTCTAAAAGTTTCTTCCCCCTTTTGAATTAAATCAAGAGTTTAACTCTTCCTTTCCAAAAAATAAATAGTTTTTCACCACAAAACCCACAAATGGGAACTCAAATCTTCCATCAGATCTCAAAAAGGGAAGATTTTTAAATCTCATCCCCTTTTCTCCAAGATTCGGCCAACAGAGAGGAGGAAGAAGGAGACCCATCTCTAAAGACCCCATTTTAGGAAAGATCTAAGGCTCATGGGAGAAGAAAAGGGTCCCCTTGAGCATTTACAAAGATTTCTAGGAGTTTAACTCCACAAATCAAAGATTCTGGGAGTTTAACTCCACATAAAAAAAGTCTTTCTTTCTAGGAGTTCAACTCCAAAAGTCAATCGGGAGTATAACTCCCTATGCAGGGGCTAAGCTGCTTTTTCCCGCTGGCGCCCAGCGCCTATGTGCCAGGAATGTGAGGCGCCAGTGCCCAGTACCCGCATGCCAGGTACGTGAGCCGCCGACGCCCAACGTCCGCATGCCACGCACATGAGGCGCTGGTGCCCAGCGTCTCGCGCCTGCGTGCTGGGCACGTGAGGCGCTGGTGCCCAGCGTCCCGCGCCTGCGTGCTGGGCACGTGAGGCGCTGGCCCCCACGCGTCCTTTAGATGCTTTTTTTTCCTTTTTATATATGTGTGTGTGTGTGGGGGTATATATATATATATATATATATATATATATATATATATATATAGAGAGAGAGAGAGAGACACCACAACACTCTCCCTGTTAGAAAAAAATTCTAACGGGGCGCTGCCCCACACCCCGCAAGGGGGCTGCTAGCCTCCTTGACCCCAACCCACTATCCAAGTAGCGGGACCCCTATAAACTCTAGGAGGATCCCGATATATCCAAGCCCCCCAAAACATAACACACGCATACTGCACATTAAGTTCGCATGACCTGTTTGACCCATCAATCGGAGATTCACTCGCTCCAAAGGCGAGGGATAATTAACGGCAGCTTAGTCCACGGCTACCGGAGATTTGGATCCCCACAATCATTAAACCCCTGCTTACCCCAGGTAGGGGGAATCTGTAGTACGTCTGACAAGCGACGCGTATTCTCATCTCAATAGGGTGACGAAAAACACCCTACAGATTCTGGCACGCCCGGTGGGACCAATCTCTCCTCCCATATTTCGGGTTAAGCGTTCATGCGAACTTAATAAATATACATATCGATTACCTGTACCAAAATCATGCCTCCTTGTGCATGTTAACAGTTTCCAATTGCAATCTTCGGATGCGGCGAAAATGTCTCCGAGGACAAGCTCAGCTCTCAACACCGCTTCCATCTCTTACACGATGAAGATGGACGCCAGGACGGTCTTTCCGGCCAGTCTTAGGCGACAGTGGGAGGAGTCACTGCTACAGTTCTGCTCTATTTTGTTCATGCCAGCTAGCACCATCCCAGTTCCTCAAGCTCCGGTAACCGACAAACCAGCCTCGAAAGGCAAGATGCCAAATGTGGTGGTCTCGAAGGCGCCCCAGCCTAAACGCAAGTCGGTGTTCAAACGGCTTTCCATGGCCCCAACTTGGGGCAAACCCGTCAGAACAAAAGAAGTTGCCTGACGTCGCGGGCAAGCCCAGGAGATTCCTTCAATAGACACGCGAGCGGATGTCTTCTTAAGACTCCCCATCACTCGGTCTATGGCGGCTTCCCGAAGAGTAGAAGCCAGCCAAACGCTCAAAACAGAGAAGCTGAGGCAGAAGCGGCTCAGATACAGAGCCAACAAAAGGGCTAGGGCTATGGCCATGTTAAAATGTGTGAATTTCCAAAGCCCAGACTGCTTTACAAAATCAGCCGCCAAACATAAAGAGATGGCTTGATATGTAGTCCACACTATCTATATGGTCAGGCATGAAGAAACGAACCCTCCTATTCTTCACAGCCATGGTGATACTATGGTTGACGCTACCCAACATCGACTCGGTCTAAGTAATGAAGAGCCCGCTCAGGACGATAAGCCAAAGGAGCACGTGGTTCTCGCCGGATCAAGCTCAGGCGGTAAAGATGACCCCGTTGTCACGTCCAGAACTACAGAACCCATGTTATTTCAATGGCTTCAAAGGTAGTTTCAGGACAGGGATGAGAAGTTGGCCAAGATCTATTCCAAAGTCGACGAGCTGGCAAACGTCGTGGCAAATCGTACGACTCAAATCGCCCGATTGCAATTACATCAAAATCAAATTTTGGTTCATGAGCCAGGGATTGATACCCGGAGGCAGCCAAATGATACCCCCAGCACAAGAGCGGAACACATTTGGGAAAAACTGCCGCGATCAGATTTCAATCCCTTCGACACGTATAGTGAACGGGGTAAGCGGGCAGCACGTGAACCAAGAACTGATCGGCCTCGAGGACCAACATCAGGAAAGGCACCTGCTCTAATGGAGAGAAAGAAGAAAGTATACTCCTTCAGGAGGGATGAGGTCTGCAATATAATCGAGGACGCTTTGAACAACGGTCTGCAACTTCTTATTCCAAAGAGGCCACATGAAATGAATATGACTGGAAATCCCATATACTGCCCATATCATAGAGTGGTGAATTATATCATTGAAGACTGCTATATTTTCAAAGCTTGGGTAAAGGACCAATACAAGCTTGCAAAAACCTTACAGTCTTCGGATGTATCGGCAAGCCACGGAGCTACGGTCATCAACACAACTCCGCCAAGATCAAAGTTCGAAAAGCTGGGATAAGCAAACACATTCGACCACCACGTCGTTAAACTGAGAACATTCGACCACCATGTCGTTAAATGGGGAACATTCGACCACCACGTTGTTAAATTGGGAACAGTCGACCACCATGTCGTTAAACTGGGAACATTTGACCACCACGTCGTTAAACTGGGAATAGTTGGCTACTACGTCATTAAATTGGGAACAATCAACCTCTAAGTCGTTAAACTGGGGATGTAAAAATGTGTAAATAAAAAATGAAAAAGAGCCAAAATGATGGGGCAACTCACAATAAAAATCAGCGAGTAAAATAAAAATGAAAATAAACAGCCGAAATGATGGGGCAACCGCGAATAAATAGCCGAAATGATAGGGAAATCGCGACCTTCGCAGTAAGAAAAGCTGAAATGATAGAGCAATCGCGGTAAAAAAACTCCTCCAAAGGCGAATGACGAGTCTCTTCTGAAACTATATTTCAGTGTTAGTGATTCAGACGCCAACCAAAACACAAATCTCCGAATATCCCAATAGCGAATGATGATTCTATCTTGGTACCATATTCCAGTGCAGCGATGCAGACGCCGTCCAAAACTCAAATGCCTAACGGCGAATGATGAGTCGCTCTTGGTACCATATTTCAGTGCAGCGATGCAGACGCCAACCAAAATCCAAATTCTTAAATGGCGAATGATGAGTCGCTCCTGGTACCATATTCCAATGCAGCGATGCAGACGCCAACCAAAATCCAATTTCCCAAAATTCTTCCAGCCCTACGGTTAGTCCCCAAATTGACTGTCATATACAATCTACGGGCTTAAATAATTCTCATCACACTCATGCCCCACCGCAATCATTAGTTCAGCGGCCGGTCCCGCCCTTAGAATTATGCTCCATCTGGAAAGACCTGCTCATATGTCCTCATGATGCATAAGGAGAACAAAACTTGCGAGATCCTTATGACTCATAAGAAAACGCCTTAACAAAACTTGTGAGATCCTTATGACTCATAAGAAAACGCCTTCGTGGGATCCTTACGACTCACAAAGGAAAAACACACTTGGGGGTCCTCACGACTCCTAAGGAGAAAATGCACCTACGGGATCCTTACGACTCGTAGGGAGAAAATGCTTTTATGGGACCCTTACGGACCATAAAATTAAAAAGCCTTAGGTGATAGAGATCTAAACCTGTCTCCTAAGCCACCGCTTAGGTAAATGATGATTCACTCCTTGTACCATATTCCAGTGTAGCAGTGCGGATGTTGACCCAAAAAACCAATTCCCAAGTCCTCCCGGGGCAAATGATGAGTTGCTCCTGGCATTATTCCAGTGCAACAATGCAGATGCCGACCCGAAAACCAATTCACAAATGCTCCCGGGGCAAATGATGAGTTGCTCCTGGCATTATTCTAGTGCAGCGATGCAGATGCCGACCAAAACCAAAATCTCCAAATCCACTCATGGCAAATGATGATTCGCTTATGGTACCATATTCCAGTGTAGCGATACTGATGTCAACCCAAATCAAATCAAATCAACAATCTCTGCGTCGGAATTATGCTTCGTCTAAGAGTATACCCCGTGTCGAAATCATGCTTCGCCTTGGTGTATCTACCTTCCCTGTCGGAATTATGCTCGACTTGGAATCAACCAGCGACACTTCGTGTCGTTCCCACAAAGCGGGAACCAAATCACTCCGTGCCGGGAAAACGTCTACCATAGACACTCCACCTCGGAGATGCATCAAGTGTCGACCATCCATGTCGTAAAAAGGGTAGTGCCAGCTTCCCACAAAGCGGGAACCAAATCACTTCGAGCCGGGGAAACGTCTGCCACGGATACTCCATCTCGGAGACGTGTCAAGCGTCGACCATCCATGTCGTAAAAAGGGCAGTGCCAGCTTCCTACAAAGCAGGAACCAAATCACTTCGTGCCGAGGAAACTTCTACCACGGACACTCCATCTTGGAGACGTGTCAAGTGTCGACCGTCCATGTCGTAAAAAGGGCAGTGCCGGCTTCCCATAAAGCGGGAACCAAATCACTCTGTGCCGGGAAAACATCTACCACGGACACTCCGCCTCGGAGACGTGTCAAGCGTCGACCGTCCATGTCGTAAAAAGGGCAGTGCCGGCTTCCTAAACCAAATCACTCCGTGCTGGGGAAACGTCCCCTACGGACACTCTGTCTCAGAGACGCGTCAAGCATCGACCGTCCATATCGTGAAAAGGGCAGTGCCAGCTTCCCACAAAGCGGGAACCAAATCACTCCGTGCCGGGGAAACGTCTATCACGGACACTCCATCTCGGAGAAGCGTCGACCGTCCATGTCGTAAAAAGGGTAGTGCCAGCTTCCCACAAAGCAGAAATTAAATCAAGTTGCCTCCATGCGAAAGAAAATCCATCAATTTCATGCACGACTCACATCTGTGGTGTGCATTTATTGATGGGGGGCACTTTATTGGGGTTAAAAATTGCACTCCGGTTGATCAAGTCAAAATCAAAGTCAACCCCAAGCAAGCGGGCCCAAGCTCAGATCAAGTGGGCCCATGTCCGAGTCGAGCCCCGCGGCCAATCTCCTCCATGCCAAAATAAAATCATGTAATAAATAATCTTGATGTAATTTTTTATGCATGAATGTAAGCAAAATGGGCATAAAACTAAATTTTTGTAAAGCCCATAGCTTATGTGCAACAGAAATGAGCACATGAGGTATGGGATGGGCAAAATGCTATTTTGTAAAACCAATGGGCTATATGTAAATGTGTAAGCCTATATAAGGTAACTTGATAATGAAATAAAAAATAACTTTTTCCTCTAAAAGTTAGGGTTTCTTTACCTCCTTCTCCTTCCTCAAGGTTCTAAAACATTTTCCCTCTTTTGAATTAAATCAAGAGTTTAACTCTTCCTTTCCTAAAAATAAATAGTTTTTTACCACAAAACCCACAAAGAGGAACTTAGATCTTCCATCATATCTCAAAAAGGGATATTTTTAAATCTCATCCCCTTTTCTCCAAGATCCGGCCAACAGAGAGGAGGAAGAAGGAGACCCATCTCCAAAGACCCCATTTTGGGAAAGATCCAAGGCTCATGGGAGAAGAAAGGGGTCCTCTTGAGCATTTACAAAGATTTCTTAGAGTTTAACTCTACAAATCAAAACTTCTGGGAGTTTAACTCTATATAAAAATTCTTTCTTTCTTGGAGTTCAACTCCAAAAGTCAATCGGGAGTACAACTCCCTGTGCAGGGGCTAAGCCCCTTTTTTCCCGCTGGCATCTAGCGCCCGCGTGCCAGGAACGTGAGGTGCCAGCGCCCAGCGCCCGCGTGCCAAGCACGTGAGGCGCTGGTGCCCAGCGTCCGCATGCCATGCACGTAAGGCGCTGGCGCCCAGCGTCCGGCGCCTACATGCTGGGCACGTGAGGCGCTGGCCCCAACGCATCCTTTAGATGCTTTTTCTTCCTTTTCATATGTGTGTGTGTGTGTGTGTGTGTGTGTGTGTGTGTGTGTATAGAGAGAGAGATAAATACACACACCCCACGACACTATCCCTGTTAGAAAAAAATTATAACGGTGCGCTGCCCCGCACCCCGAAAGGGGGTTGCTAGCCCCCTTGACCCCAACCCTCTATCCGGGTAGCGGGACCCCTGTAAACTCTGTGAGGCTCCCGATATATCCAAGCTCCCCCAAAACACAACACATGCATACTACACATTGAGTTCGTTTGACCAGTTTGACCCGTCAATCGGAGGTTCTCTCGCTCCAAAGGCGATGGGTAATTAACGGCTGCTTAGTCCACGGCTGCCGGAGATTCGGATCCCCATAATCATTAAACCCCTGCCTATCCTAGGCAGGGGGAATCTGCAGTACGCCTAACAAGCGACGCGTACTCTCATCTCAATAGGACGACGAGAAACACCCTACAATGTAGTTTGTGGTCGAGAATTCTACGCAAAGTTCAAGGTACTGGACATACCAAATTTTGATGTTGTATTGGCAATAGATTGGATGGGAGTATTTTATGCTACCATTGACTGCCATCAAAGAAGGATGGTATTTGAGATACCAGATCACCCAGTCTTCTATTTCAAAGTGGAGACAGAAAGTGGAGACAGAACCCTGATACCAGGAAGCTATCATACCAAGCCAAAGAATGCAGGAGTGTTCTCCCTACAAGCCGAATGAGAAAAGTCTGAGGGATAGTTCGAGAGTTCGAGTATGTTTTCCCTGGAGACATATCAGGTTTGCCTCCCGATCGAGCTCTTCAATTCAATATTGATTTACAACCTGGTACATAACCTATAATCAAATCTCCGTAAAGAGCATGTCCGGAAGGATTGAAAGAAATTCGTTTTCCAGTTAGACGAGCTCCTGAAGAAAGGTTGGATCAGACCTAGTACTTCATGTTGGGGATCACCAGTGTTACTAGTGAAGAAGAAGGAAGGTACCTACCGGATGTGTGTGGACTATCAAGTACTGAACGAAGTGAAAATTAAGAACAAGTATCCACTGCTTTGCATCGATGACATTTTCGATCAGCTAAGTGGATCTTGTATCTTCTTAAAATTAGATCTTCGTTTAAGATATCATCAAGTGAAGGTCAAAGAGTCCGACATTCCGAAGATGGCGTTTAGGACTCGTTATGGCCATTATGAATATCTCGTAATTCCATTTGGAGTGACCAATGCACCTGCCATTTTTAAGAACCTGATGAACTAAGTTTTCAGAGGGTACTTAGACAGATTTGTTCTTATCTTCATCGAAGACATCCTGATGTATTCAAAGAATCGGAAAGAACATGCCGAGCACTTACATATTGTCCTGGAGATATCACAACAACACCAACTCTATGCCAAGTACAGCAAGTATCATTTTTTCTAGATCAAGTCAGATTTCTCGGACACATCGTTTCAGGTGAAGGAATCTCTGTAGATTTAGCTAAGGTGTCAGCTGTCAAAGAGTGGCCAACACAAAAGACGGTGAAAGATATACGAAGTTTTCTAGGCTTAGCAGGATATTACAGATGTTTCATCGAAAAATTTTCAAAGATCGCAGCATCCCTGACTAAACTCATATGTAAAGACAAAGCATTCGTGTGGTCAAAAGCATGTGAGAAGGCTTTTGTAGAACTCAAGTCGAGATTAACCTCTGCACCTATTCTTGTAATACCGGATCAATCTAACGGTTTTGATGTGCATTGTGATTTTTCCAGTAAAGGATTATGATGTGTTCTATATCAGCATGGAAAAGTTGTGGCTTTTGCATCCAGGCAGTTAAAAGTTTATGAATGCAGCTATCCAACACTTGATCTGGAATTGGAAGCCATCAACTTGGCACTCAAGATTTAGAATCACTAATTATTGGGAGAGCAAGTGGATATATACATCGACCACAAAAGTCTGAAGTATATATTTACTCAGAAGGAACTCAACATGTGGCAAAGAAGATGGCTCGAGCTCATGGTGGACTTCGACATCAACCTACAATATCATCCTGGAAAGGTGAATGTAGTTCCCTATGCACTTAGTCACCAGCCATCAGCAATGAATCTCACCGCTCAGTGGAAGCTACAACAAGAACTTCACGAATTGGAGATTGAAGTAGTTGTGCCAGGTAACGCTTCATTTTTGATAAACCTACAAGTCTAGACCACTCTTGTAAATCAGATTAAGACGGCTCAAGCAAATGATGCCAAGCTACGAAAGATCTGAGAACAAGTAGAAAGTGAACTTCGAACCGACTTCATCATCCACGAAGATGGATCTTTATGGTATGGGAGCCATTTATGCGTGTCGGTTGGCCCTGTTCGAAAAGAATTGATGAAAGAAGCTCACAACTCTCCGTATTCGGTACATCCCTATGGCACAGAGATGTACAAGGATTTATGGAAACACTACTAGTGGCATAGAATGAAGTGAGAAGTAGTAGGAGCGTAGCAAAGTGTTTAGTGTGTCAGTAAGTGAAGGCTGGAAATCACAGAACTGCCGGTCTACTTCAGCCGTTACTAATCCCGGAATGGAAATAGCAGCACATTACCATGGAATTCGTGACTGCTCGCAGCACGAAGGGTAACGAAATAATCTGCGTTATTATGGATCGATTCAAAAAATCGGCTCATTTTATTCCATTCAGAGTTGGCCAATCAACCGAAACGTTGGCAAGAAAGTACATAGAGGTGAGTAGAAATCTAAAATAAGATTTATACCTTCAAGATGTACCATACTTGTCTTGATACACATAAACTCAAGCAGGAGATCATGAGATTACATGGAGTAACTGTCTGCATCATCTCTGATCGTGATACGAGATTCCGATCACAGTTTTGGCAGAGTTTGCATGCTAGCTTGGGAACGAGTCTGAATTTCAGCACGGCGTATCATCCACAAACAGAAGAAAAATCTGAGAAAAAAATTCAGATCCTGGAAAATATGCTGAGAACCTATATGACTTTAGAGGTTCATGGGAAGATCACCTACCCCTTGTGGAGTTTTCATATAACAACAGCTACCACGCAAGTATTGGATGACACCATTCGTAGCACTCTATGGAAGGAAGTGTCGTTTCCCGCTGAGTTAGGACGACGTTGGAGATTGTAAACTCCTTGGACCAGAGATGATCGTGGCAACTATGGATGTAAATCACATGATCAGGAAAATGATGCGCATAGCCCAGAACTGACAGAAGCATTGGGCAGATACAAAGCGTCGACACCTGGAGTTCCAACCCGGAAAGCATGTGTTTCTGAAGATCTCTCCGAACATAGGAGTGATACGTTTTGGCAAGAGGGGTAATAATCGGCCAAATTTATTGCACATTTGTATGTACATTTTCCCTATTATTATTAATTACTAAAATGTGTTATTTGTAAATAAAGAACATATGTGGGTTCATTTGTAAAAAGATTATTATCATATATTTCTTCATTTATAATTAATATAATCAGGGAAAATATATGCATATAATATTTAAATAAAATATTCATATTAAAATATGCATAACAAATCAAAAATTCCTAATCAATATTCTTAAGATATCATATCATATAGTTGGTTAGAATAATATCTCAAATAAAATAAATTCTACTAACAAGATGATATGAGATATTGTGCAGATATTATAATAGATCAGCTCAGGTTTAAAATACAAGTAGGTGATCCACAACAAATCGATTTACCAAACCAAATCTGCCGAATATTAGGAGCAAATCGAAGAATTTTGCAACTACAGGGACTAAGAGATATATTTTTAGAATATTTTTATCAGAAGGATGTCTAAATATTGAGAAGAAAAGGCATAAAAAATTTGGAGGCATGAACCAACCAAACGATGGCGGAATCGTTGTCAAATAGGGCTATAGGTGACGGTTCAGCGGTTATTTAGCGGCCGTAGGATCTGAAACTTCAAGGTTATGCTTATAATTTCACACATTTCAATATGTCATGTAGGGTTTCACATTCCAGAGCCTATAAAAGGACCGAGAGCTATCTATAAATAAATACATTCATCTATCTATCGATCAAGAGAGAGATCTAGCGAGCAATTTGGTTTTGTAATTTACTTTTTCAGCAAGCAATTTGTAATACAATAGTTGATCAATAAAGATGGTTCATTGTTTTAATTCTTTTCACATTTACTTTCTGCATTTATTTTCTGCATTACATTCCGCAATTACTTTTTGCAATTTTAACTTTTAATTATGGTTTCATTCATCTTCCACCTCTCTTTTAAATCGCTAATATTCATTAGCGAGTAAATTCTTACTTGCCAGGGTTTGTAGGATAGGGTAGAATAATGGATAAAAACTTTAACTTGAATTCTTTTTAAAGTTTTAATTCTATAAACTTTAGCAAAATGAATGTTAACCCTTTTATCGGACGCGCTATCAATTCATGGTAGTCACAACCACGATTTGAGATTCATTAATAATCGTTTTGTTAAGGGCTTAAGATAAATAGAGATCAATAGAAGGACAAGAGGTTGTAGTGGGAAATCTTAATTCCCTCCAAGAATCCTAATCCACATTCATCACTATCTCTCTAGTATTAAATAATTAAAAGATAAAAAGAATTATTTTTTTAACTTCTTTTATTAACTACTAAATCCTATAAACCCTACAAGGCCTTCTATTATAAACTTTTCATCCTTTCTTAATAATAAATGACAACAATCCTACCTTTCTTCTATCAACTTGTCTAAAATAAGAAAAGCAGTTCACTATTTCTCTGTGGACAACCTGTACTCATCGTGGCTAGCTATTTGCGATACCGTCTTAATTACGGTTATTTACAACATACATACACACATAATTTTCACGATCAATCAAATGGCGCCGTTGCCGGGAAAACGGTCGTAATTATTTTTCTTGTTATTCAGGTTGATTTCTAATATAAAACCAGAGAACATAATAATAATAAAAATAAAAAAACTGCATTTTGTATTTTTAATGATTTTTGTGCGAGTTTTGTGAGAAATCTTGAGCACTTGGAGCGAACCAATAGAGATTCAGAGATTATAAAATAAGAGCAGAGGAGTATTGTGGTGTTGTGCCAAAATTTGGAAGGGAGATCTCATCAACTGGCGACGGAACCGTGGCCAAAGGTAGCTTTCGGCGGCAGAAACGTGGCCATAGTAGGATGTTTGGCCCCCAACTTTCTCTGGTATCATTTACTCTTCTTCCTTTCACCTCTAAATCTCCAATAAACTATTTTTACCTGCAGGTTTTTTTGCAAATATCGCCGCTAAAAATCTTTTTGCGTGTTTTATATTTTGGTTTGTCTTGCAAATTTAAAACGGACTTTAAGAGGCAAGAAACTCAAATTCAAATCAGGTGGGAATTTCATCACCTTTCCTAGGCCCCATAAATCACAAACGAGCATACGCATAACCCTACATTAATAAAAAAATATCTAGATCAAGTCTCTAAGGACAGTTGCGCTCAATTAGGACAAAGGAGGATCATGGGTAATATATTGCTTATCTGCATTTTCCTTGTGGTGTCTAAGGCAAGTGTGACTAAGGAAAGTAGTTACTTAATTAGGTCCGCTATTTCGGTGATTCGTATAGCGGATACCTCTCATTTACCTGGCACTTATCTGGCTGCAGATTGATAAGGAGGGGATAGAAGATTTATCTACGTCTTTTCCTTTGGAAGTCTAGGAGCGGTCTAACAATTTGACCTAGGTGACCCTAGTTCTAGGTATTGTTTGTGCCCATTTGTTGAGTCCATCTTTCCAAGCAAAAAAAATTCAAAAATCCAAAAAAAAGCTTAAAATTATTAGCATTTCACCCTCTTTTTTTCATTCTCTTATAATGGATAACCCAAACTGATCAACTCTTGCCAAGTTTTGCTACAAACAATCAGATATTTCTTATTATCGTAATTGCTTTGGTACAAATTTTGACCCTACCATTTCTTTAAGGGATAGGATAGAGCGCGTTAGAAATAACAGTTGGACACCTCACTCAAAGTCCTATCAACCATGTTAAAATTCAACACTTTCTTATGTTGGTAATCCATTTAAGGCTAGTGAAAAAACTTTTAAATTTATGTCCATCGCTGAGTATATTGCGAAGGCCCGTATCTAAAGTTTCACACCTTTCACTTCTCCAAAACCGTTAGGACAACAATTACAATCATATACTCCTTTTGAAGCGAATATGGCAACTTCTAAACTCATAACCATTGTTGAGTAAATCGCGGCCAGTCGCCAACTAACCAACCGATCTCAATATTCTTTATATCACAATGTTGATCCTCATCCTATTTATGAAACTTGGATACAACCTTCTACCTCTTATCAATAGTACCAAACTTTCACACTCTCTCATGTAGATACTTCTCTTGAGGCTAATGTGGCAAGCCATAAACCCATGTCGATTGCGGAACACATTAAAATCGCTCGTAGCCAACAATTAAACACATTCTAACCATACTCAACCGTTGCACCTTATTTAGACAATGCTTCTGAATATCAATTAGGAAGTTCCATGGTTCAAAGAGACCCCTTTATTAAAATTTCTTCAGAAACCATGTCTAGTCTTGCAGTAGAGTTAGAATTGAGTAGTAAGAAAGGACCGGGGATCTATCAAAGTCAAATCAGAACCACTTTTTTTATCTCAACACCTTCCATCCTGAACTCCAACCGAATGTATTTGATGATCAACTGCTTAATAATTTAATTGATGAGGTGCTAGAGAATAAAATGTTTGACTTGCCCAATCATGAGTGTGAAAGAGAGTCTTATACCATTTTAAATCAAACCGATCTTTATTCAACTAAACTTGGCATTTCAAACCTTCTTGTTCCATCAAGTAAACCAAGTGATCCATCGATTGAGGATAATATAATTGATGAATTTTTAAAGAACTATTCATTTGATTTGACCGAAAGTGCTAGTGAGAGCGGTGATGAGAATATCTTTGAAGATGAATTCGCTATGTTGGTTGAGTTGATTCTCCGACCCATCATATCCCTTCCATTGAATGTGAACATCTTCCTGTGCATTTAACTGATCATATTCTTACCACCAACCTATCCGATATACAAAACGATATTCGGCCTTTATCTCCCATATCTGGATTAACAATACTCGACACCCAAGTTTGTTTACCCATTTCATTACCTACTTTATTTGGTTCTTCTAATCTTATTTCACTTCCACCGAGTTTTGATGAACCACACCCCGATATTTCGAATTCTATGGTTCTTGAAAGACTAATCGAGTTAGACTTTTTTGAAAATAAGATAGATGAGCTTTTCGAGTCTCCTACCTCCATAATTTCTGACGAATCGAGTGTTTTGAACCTTGGTGCGCAAAAGATTGACCTTGAAACTTTCAATCTTCCTAGTGAATCTGCCTATTCCGCTGATTCTTTTCTTTCCGAAGAGATCATCATCGATGAAAGTTTCGAAAGTATTTTCGCCGAAGAACTCACGTTCCTTAAAGACTTGGATGCTGTGATGAATCAACCTCCACAAGAAATTCGTGCACCTCCCTTTGAGGCCGAAGAAATTGAACCACCACCTCTTCTTCTTATCACATATGAGAATGTGAATATTCCACCCATTCCTTATCTTTCACATTCTCGTATTCATTCACCATCACTTTTTCGTCTCCACCAACCGAGACGTAAAACCTTTCGATTACACCTCTTATCTCCCCCCCGCTTCATTTCTTCTCGATGCTCTTATTTCTATTTTTTTACTTGAGACATGATACAACCTTCATTTTTATACGGTCTCGAGTATTCTTCTACACATCTATCTATTTCGCATTCTTCTACCAATCATGGTGTTATCTTGATAAAATATTTGAATGGTTGGTTTTAACTTTTGGTCTTTGTAAAGCATTGAGTAGACCAATAATATTTCCTCCTCTTATTTTTGGTAATGGAAACACTGTTTTACTTAAGTTTGGGAGGAAGAAGAAAAATATTTTTAAATGGCTCTTGAAAGAAAAGAAATTTTTGCACGATCGTAAGCCAAGAACAAATTTAGGGGAGGATTTTACTGTCATTCACTCTTGACCCCTTCTTTATACCATCTTATTGAACCGTTCCTCCTAATTTTCAGGTTTTGAGCTTACATGATAATATCAGTGAGGACATTGCTGCAAACAAATTTGAGAGGATGGTTTGTATGGATAGTTTGTATATATCCACACATCATATGTAAATATTGTATTGCATAAATTTTGAAAATAAAAGTTAGAAAGTGAAAAATACATATGAAAGAAATGAAGAGATTTAAGAAATGCAAGAAAATTAGATATTTTAAAACGAAACTAGTAATATGTAGTCATGAGCTGTTGTCCTAAGAGTTAGTAAGATGAAGGAATTACTAGTCTGTGGATAGTAATAATTCTGAAAAATAGTCTTTATTCTTGAGTCCAAATTTCTGAATATTGATACCTTACTATACGCACTTGCACACATCCTGAAACTTGGGATAGTAGAGGATACCTTGAAATAATCTTGCCTAGAAGCCTTAGTATGAAGAATAAACAAAATATAAGAGGTGCATAAAAAAGTTTTAAAAAATGAACACTGGTTTTGTAATTACTTAAGACAGCATAAAAAATATAGCGAGGGTGCCTTAAACCAACTGGTTTAGGAGTCACTGCTAAGCCTTAGGTGTGCAAAATTAAGATATTGCTAATTACACCTTAATAAGTGAGTATATTCAGTAATCGGTTGGTTAATACCTCAAGAAGTATTAACGCCCGCATGAAAAATGTGTGAGCAAATCCATATAAAATATCACCGACTAAAATGTATAAAGGAATATGGCCAAAGGGTATCATAGCTTGAATTGAATTCTCCAAGTGTAAGGATGTCTTTTACACATACGTAGGGGTATATGATCGATGTTTAGAGGAAAAGTAGGGAGGAAGATTAAAGACGATGTTTTTTGAGAGATGATGTGTTTTCTGAAATTTTTCAAGGCCATTAAGATAGGGCTCATGACAATTATAAAGCTAGTGTAGTTTGAAACTCTTATTTTCAAGTTTTTTCTTTTATATGTTCCATATCTTTGCATGTAATTTTTGTCTTTTTTCTTTTATTTTGGGATTTTGTGGGTGTAATCCGCTGAAAATCCTCAGGAGACAACACTTCTCTTACTAAGGACACTTAGAGGTTTAACGGCTTGTTGCACGAGCTAAGTGCAATCCTGCTGCTTACGAAAGTGTGTTAGGTTTTTCTTTTTCTTTTTAATAAATAGTTTGCTCGGAACGATAAAAAATAAGTTTGAGGGTATTTGATCAGTCAAATTTATTGCACATTTGTATGGACATTTTTCCTACTATTATTAACTACTAAAAGGTGGTATTTGTAAATAAAAAACATATGTGGGTTTATTTGTAAAAATATTATTATCATATGTTTCTTCATTTATAATTAATATAATTAGGGAAAATATATGCATATAATATTTAAATAAAATATTCATATTAAAATATGCATAACATATCATATATTCCTAATTAATATTCTTAAGATATCATATCATATAGTTGGTTAGAATAATATCTCAAATAAAATAAATGTTACGAACAAAATGATTTGAGATATTGTGCAGGTATTATAATAGATCAGCTCAGGTGTGAAATACAAGTAGGAGATCCACAACAAATCGATTCACCAAACCAAATCTGTCGAATATTTGGAGCAAATCAAAAAATTTTGTAATGGCAGAGACTGAGAGGTATATTTTTAGAATTTTTTTATCGGAAGGATCTCCAAATATCGAGAAGAAATGGCACAAAAATTTGGAGGCACGAACCCACCAAACGGCGGCGGAAGCGGGGTCAAATAGGGTTATAGGTGGCGATTCAACGATCATTTAGCGTCCGTAAGACCTGAAACTTCAGGATCATGATCATAATTTCACACATTTTAATATGTCATCTAGGGTTTCACATTCCAAAGCCTATAAAAGGACCGAGAGCTATCTATACATAAATACATTCATCTATCCATCAATCGAGAGAGAGATCTAGCGAGCAACTAGGTTTTGTAATTTACTTTTTCAAGAAGCAATTTGTAATGTAATAGTTGATCAATAAAGGTAGTTCTTTGTTTTAATTCTTTGGCATTTACTTTCTGCATTACATTTCGCATTTATTTTCTACAATTTTCACTTTTAATTTTAGTTTCATTCAACTTCCACCTCTCTTTTAAATCGCTAATAACAATGAACGAGTAAATTCTTACTTGTTAGGATTTGTAGGATATGTAGAATAATGGATGAAAACTATAACTTGAATTATTTTTAAAGTTTTAATTTCTATAAACTTTAGAAAAATAAATGTTAACCCTCTTATCATGCGAGCTATCAATTCATGATATTCACGACCACGATTTGAGATTCGTTAATAATCGTTTTGTTAAGGGTTTGAGATAAATAGAGATTAATGGAAGGACAAGGAGCAGTGTGAGAAACCCTAATTCCCTCCAAGAATCCTAATCCACATTCATTGCTATCTTTCTAGCATTAAATAATTAAAAAATAAAAAGAATTATTTTTTTAACTCCATCCATTAACTACTAAATCCTATAAACTCTTTAAGTCCTTCTATTATAAACTTTTCATCCCTTATTAATAATAAGGGACAAAAATCCTACCTTTCTTCTATCAATACGTCTAAAATATGAAAAACGGTTCACCGTTTCCCTGTGGACGATCTGTACTCATCGCAACCCGCTATTTGCGACACTGTCTTAATTGCGGTTATTTACAACATACATACACACACAATTTTCATGATCATTCAAGTAAACTCAGTCCAATATACATCGGCCCATTTGACATACTCGAACGAGTTGAAAAAGTGGCATACCGTTTGGAACTACCACCCTCATTAGAAGGAGTGCACACTGGGTTCTATATATCCCAACTATGACGACCCCAGCCCCATACTTGATTGCATAGAGCTCACAACACAAGTCGATTTCACTTGCGAGCAGTAGCCAGTCGAGATCTTGGATTGAAAGCTGAAGACCTTACGGAACAAGGAGGTGAACTTGGTCCGGATGATGTGGAGAAAGGACTCGCCAGGGGAATCGTCTTGGGAAAGAGAAGACGATATGCGTGCACGATACCCTCATCGATTCAAAGATTAGTCCTTTGTATAAAGTTCAAGGACGAAATTTTTATACGGAGGGTAGAATGTAACGACTCTGAAATCTCTGTACGAATATAATTTATTCAAATGTATAGAAAGGGTATTTCAGCCTGATTAAGAGTTATAAGTTATTTTTGTTCAATAAAAATAAGAAAAAACTTGTAGCTCACTGGTTAAGACTCAATACTGCTATGCCATAGCCTGCGTATTCGAATTCCATCAGTACCGATTATTTTTTAATATTTTTCTTTTTAACTTTTCATAAGCCCAAGAGTTGCACGTGTAACACACGGAGAAAAAAGTTAAAAAAACAAACGGGATAAATGAGAAGTTAACACAGAATAATACCCTTGCCCAAAGTCTCGAGCTACGTGGCCCCCATCCGACTGCCCAAACTCACTTTTTGACCGCTACTAACGGATGGATCGGCTCCAATCGCCTCCGTGCTTCGCCCACGCGTCTCTTTGACTCTTTTCTACTCCGCTGTATTATTTAATTACTCTGCATTCAGCCAGAGACCTTTCATTTCACCATTAATCCTATTTAAATTCATTTTAATTTCAATTCTTTAACTCACACACGCTCATCCCTACACTATTAATGCATCCCATCCCCTAACTCTCCCCATTCTGAAAAATCTCTATCAAAATTCTTCCAAAATTTTCTAAGTGCAAGTGGAGTCAAGTGGAGTTAGCAATTAAGTTCTTTTCACTGAAGATCGGAGTTGTTTCAGGAGCTACCGCGATTCCATGAAGACTTCTCCCTTTTCCTTACTCTTTTCTCGACACTCTAAAACCGTAATTCCCTTTCTCTCTCTCTCGCTCTTTTTATCTCAAACCAATTTCTAAAACTATTTGACTAAAATGGAGTTAGCTTAGGTAAAACTTCTTTTAATAAGTTTTTGTCACTTTTACTATGTCAAAATTTCAACCTTAACTCTTCTAAGTATCACATCACAATATTTCATCCAAATTATTTTTGAGTTGTTCATAATTTTAGATAAATACATCATACAACGAAATTTCATCAAAATACTATGAACTTTAATTATAACTCTTTGTTCGATAATTAGTCATACATACATCTAGAACATTCATGAGGCAACGACCTACCCCACCGCACACTTTTGATTAACAGCACGATGTTTGGTTAGAATTTTTCATCTAAATGATACAATTTTCAATAAAATGCCACAACTTTATAAAAATATGTTTTTAATCATTGTTTTTAAAATCCTTTGCAATTGCGTCTCTACAATCATTTTAGGGGCACTCATCTACAGATGGCTTCGGTTATCGCACATCCTTAAGATAGTAGAGTGAGATACAGAACTTTTCACGGAGAATTCAGTCACGAAAGAAAATGAAAATACGATCTACGATTTCTTAAAAAATTAAATCAATATTCATAAATCATAAATCCGTATTTTCTATGAAAACTAATCTTTTAAGAATTTATTATTAAAATAAAAAATTAAAGTTACACAAAAAAAATACTACAAAGTTTCTAAAGTATAGTTTTCATACAAATATCATAAACTATTAAAATCTAGGTTTTATCATTAAAATACCACTAAAATTAAAATACATGTTCATAAAAACTCTAAATGACATAAATCACCCTCGAGGTTTTTTAAAAACAATATTAAAATGTTTTTCATGAAACCCCCTCGAGAAATGCAAACAATATAAATACAATATAAACAACAATAATAGATGTTATGGATTCTAGATTAATATAGGTTTAAGCGGTATCATTTCTTTTGAGCCCCAGAGAGCCGGAGAAAGTGAGTGCTTGCCTAATCAGGTTAGACAAATAAGGCAACTGTCTTGAAAAAAGACATAAATCCTGCCGTCAATGTGCAGTAGTTGTCCGATCACTCCAGAAATTAAGAAATTTCATGAGCTAAATCCTTTCATAAGATACTGACTCCAACCTGAATCCCAACTCAAAACAGAATCCAAAATCAAACACAAAGTTGGATACTTGATCATGAGCCTGAACACTTGAATTCAAATATCAAATTTGAACTTGAACACTTGACTCGACTTGATCGAACCATAAATATAACTTGACATGAATTTGACATGAATACCTGAATATATGATTATATCTTAAACATGAACCTGTACATTTTTTTTATATTCATGGATTTGGCCAGGACCTGTAAACTTGAACTATACAATACGCAAAGAAAAAGGGGTAGATTGGTACGGAACGTATATCGTAGCACGAGAGCTCACTTAAAAGAAACTTACATGAATTCATGTGTCGTTGTCTCGTGGATTATGACGGGGCCTTGTACTACATATTACTATAGTCCACGGGGTAAGATGGACTCCTCGCGTATACATGAATACCTTCTTTATTGAATTACAAACAACCACGTTAGAATAGCAATCTTATACTTGTAAATGATCATGCTTAAATGCTCGCTTATATAATCTTACATGTTCACTTTTACTTGGTTTTTATTCACTTTATATACTATCTTCTTTAATTTCTTTGGGGTCTTACTGAGCGCTGGTTCACTGACGACATTCTTTTCTGTTTCTTTCTTTTGAATGTTCGTCAGGAGGACCAGATTCGGAGAAGATAGAGCCGAGCCCGGAGGACATGGACCAGTTTGCTTCTTAGCCTGACTATTAGCTCCTGCTTGTATTTACTTCCAGTATACCATTGTTTAGGCATTTGCTCTATCATTGTATATTTTTATTACAAACAACTGTATGTAAGTTTGAATGTAAATAAAGTTGTTGTTTCATTTTATTACTCTTGTCTTTCTTGCACATTGCTATATTACTTAATTACGCTTAACGTATTCTCATAGTAAATACGTTGCGGGCTTGCCATGTCACCGTTCCCGTCTACTGGGAAGCGGGGCGTGACACTTGTGACCGACTTCATTCTGCACACGAATTTGGGGGAGCTTGAATCCCTTGAAGAGGCGACGCAAGACGGTGCTAGCAAGCATTAGGAGCTAGTTATGTACGAGAAGATGGATTCTTTGAAGAAGATCCAGATATGGGACCTAGTGAAGCTACTTAAGAGTCGAAAAGCGTTGCTGAATAGTGAGTGTACATGATAAAAGATGAGGCCGATGGTGTGAAGCAGTACAAGGCTCATTTGGTAGTCAAGGGTTACGCACAAAAACAAGGTATTGACTATCAAGAGATTTTTTTTCCTGTTGTAAAGATGATATCTATTAGGGTGATCCTTAGTGTTGTGGCGGTGGAAGATTTGCATTTAGATCAGCTGGATGTCAAAACTGCGTTCCTTCATGGAGATTTGGAGGAGGTGATTTATATGACACAGCCACTGGAATACTGTTGGGATTCCTAGCGCCCTTGTCGCTAACCGTGGCCATTGCGGAATGAAAAACTTTGACTTTTAAAAACTTTGGCGCTAGAAAACACATCCGAGAATCTAGCCAAATATCGAAACTAGCAAGTTAAAGGAGTTCTAGCTACTGTGATAGAGTTTTATACCTAAGGTCCTTATCTTTCGGGTCTTCACTCCTCTTTTTAAGCTCCTCAAGGTCTCTTAAATCAAGCTTGCTTTATCCTAGATGATCCACCCAAGAGTTTATATTCCAAGCTTAGCTTTACTAATGAAGCAACTTTGTAACCCAGTTTGCTAATCTAAATTACTAAGAAGATGTGGTGAGTTTCTAGTGTATTTCTATCTCTCTTCCCTCTTTGATTCTCAACACTTGTGATGGTAGGGAGGAAGATGAAGAAGGAAGATGAGAAACTCAAGAAAGGAAAATGAAGTGAGAGAAGCTTATGGTGAGAATGAGATAAAGCGTGTGTGAAAATGTCATGCCCCGCTTTCCAGTAGACGGAAACGATGACGTGTCAAACCCACGGCATATTTATCCATAGAAGGTCATTCCCTAAATAAATATACTAAGCGTATTGAAACAATAATACACAATGCAAGAATAAATAGAGATTGTAAAATTTTTCAACAAACATTTTTTTTTACATTCAGCTTTTAAAATTTATAAGTTCATGAATTTCAACTGGAAAGTAAATACATTAAAGGAAAATGCCTAAACATGTGGTATACATAAGCTGAATAAAAAATGAAGCTATGCTAATCCCGAGGAGCAATCCAGTTGTAGTCTTCCTCTGTGGCCACTACTTCCTTCCTCTCGACCATATCTGACGAACATTCCAAGAAAACAAGAGTCGGTGGAATGCCCGTCAGCGAACTAGAGCTCGGTAAGTTCCAAGGATAAAGTTAGAGTAAAAGAATGACAAGTATAGAATATATATATGATGAGTAAAAGTATATGATCATGGGTAAATATGTAATATAGGTCTCTATATGGTCACTATGTTAATGTTAAGTTCCAAGTGAGAATGTCAACGCAGCCATAGAAGTATTCCTGATCTCAAGAGTGGGGCCCCAAGAATAAGGAAACATGGGCCCATTTCATGTGTTAGCATCGAGGATCTAGGCTATGGATGAGTCAATCGGACTAATATTCGAGTAAAATAAAAAAGAGGTTAATGCGGGATTCCTGAAATTTCGTTGGATTCACACAAGAAACTATCCCAAACACCCCGAGTATAAATACTTTAAAACTGTATAGTATACTTAATTAAATTGATTGATTGGTTATAACATATCATGATCGAAACCATAGATGGAAAAAGGTGTAGAATGAAGTTGAGCGAGTCGAGTTAATTGCGAGTCATGTCAATTGCAATCTTAGTTCGAGTCAAGCTAGTTCGAGCAGATTGGATTCGAGTACATGTTTAGATTCGAGTTGGGTTAGAGTTCAGATTTGTGTTCGAGTTTGAGTTCAAGTTTAGGTTTGAGTTTGGATTCGAGTTCTGGTCTTTTTCAATGAATTGATTTAAACTGTTAGAAATCTTATGTTCGGGAGAAGTCAGCAACTGCTGTACATGGACAGCAGAATTTGTGTATTTTTCCAAGGCAATTTCCATTGATAACTCCATTAAGTTGTCTAACCTGAATAGGTAAGCACTCACTTTCACCGGCTCCTTGGGGCTCAAGAGAAATGATACCGCTTAAACCTGTATTAATCTAGAGTCCTTAAATATTATTTGCATATCTCGAGGGGGTTTTATGAAAAATACTTTAATATAATTTAAAAATAAATCTCGAGAGTGATTTGTAATATTTAGTTTTTTCATGAACATGCATTTTTATTGTTAAGGTATTTTAGTGCTAAAACCTAGCTTTTTGAAAGTTTATGGTATTTTTATGAAAAAAACTACTTCTGAAACTTGTTGGTATTTTATTAAAAATTCTAATCTTTCTTTTTAAAAATATAGTTTCATAATTTATTTTTATTGAAAATACGGATTCATTGTTTTTTTTATAATTTTTCAAAGTTTAGTTTTGATTAGAAAAATCGTATTTCTTAAAAAACCGTATTTTTATTTCCCTTGGAGTCCGAATACACCGTGAGAAGTTATGCATCTCGCTCTACTATCCCAAAGATGTCCGATAATCCAAACGATTCATTAGCGGGTCTCTTGACGAGGGTTGTAGATGCGTATTTACCAAGAATTTAAAATATCGATTTAAAAGAAACCCGTTTTGAAAAAAAATGGTGTTTTAATGTAAAACCTATTCTTTACATAAATCCTATGTTTAGAATCTCATGCTATAAAAACCATAGTGTGTGTAACGACTCTAATTTCACTGAATGAAATTTTTTAAAATTAATGTACAGAATAGAGTTTACTAGCCCAAGCACAGGTTATAAATTTAATCTGTTTAAGAACAGTAAGAAAGCACCTGTAGCTCATTGGTAAAGCTTTGCACTGCTGTGACGAAGCACCTGTGTTCGAATCCCCACAGCCACATATTATTTTTCTGGATTTTTATTTTAAACTTTTTGGAAGCTCAAAAGTGTAGACGTGCAATACACATAAGAAATGAAAAGACAGAAAATCAAACATATAAAAATTACAGTTAACACCAGCTAGGACACATGTTACGAATCTAAGCCCCCACCTCTTCTTGATGGCCGGCGAGATGAAGCTTTTGGCCGGCACCGTCGATCCCCTCCGTAGGGAATGGCCCGTTCTCTGCACACCACACCCCTTGGCCTACCCACACTACTCCTATTTTGTTTGTTTTCCCTAAAACTAAACAGAGAATTAAAAATGGAGCTTCAAATCCAATTTTTAATATTTTTTAATTCTCTCTTCAATCCCTAAAGCCTAATTTCATCCTATAAATACAATATCATACCTTAGCCCTCCTTATTCTGAAATTTTTTGTCAAAATTCTTAATTTTTTCTAAGTCAAAGAATAGTACAAGTGGAGTTATCTTGACATTCGATTCTAAAATCCTTAAAATCATAATTTTTCTTAAGAATCACTCATCCATATCACTATATCTTACTTAGTAATCATGAAACAAATATTGAGAACAATTTTCATCTTAAAATATCATGTTATGTGTCTTTAATTTGCGTTTCTCGTTTAAAAACCACAAACTTTACATATGACATCTTTTAAGTACTTAGCTTAGCATACCTTTACAATATCTCATGAGCTAATGACCTACTTCTCACATACACACATCTTGACAGCACGATTTCTCTTGAAACCAATATCTTGTGGCAAAATACAAATTTTCAATAAAATACCTCGAATTATAAAAACCCGTTTTCTTGTAAATAGTATTATTTAAATTCCTTGGGATTATGTCTCTACAACCCATTTTGGAGAACCCGGTCAGAATGGTGTGGATTATCGCACATTCTCGGGACTAGTAGGGCAAGATACAGATCTTCTCACGGAGCATACGATCTCGATGGAATTTTAATATAATTTTTAAGTAAAACTAGAATTTCTATTTAATAATTAAAATTAATTTTTAATAATTATATAAATATTATCAAACCATCTATTTTTAATATATAATAAAATTCCATGTTTTCTAGAATATAAAAGAATTACAAGTTTAATGAAAATACCATCAAAAATCAATACAAGTCTAATTTTACACTAAAATACTATGAACTATTCAAACTAGGTATTTATTTACTAGAATACGTCACTCTTTAAAAGTTACATCCATGAAAATTCTAAATACTAAATATAAATACTTGAGTTTTAATTTGAAAGTATACTAAAAATATGTTTTATAAAACCCCTCAAGTTATATAAAATTATATTAAGGACCCTAGTAAATATAGGTTAAGCGGGACCAATTCTCTTGAGTTTCAGGGAGCCGGAGAAAGTGGGTGCTTGCCTATTTAAGGTAGAAAACTAAAATGGGATTATCAATGGTAATTGTCTTGAAAAAAGACACAAATCCTGCCGTCCATATGCACAGTTACCGATAACTCGAAAACCTAATTCAGGAATCCAAATCTGTTTAAGTGTCTGACTCAATTTAAGTCTCAGTCTAATCTGAAAAAAATCCAAACATGAATCCAATCATAACTCCATTGCAACATGAATCCAATATACCAAACATGAACACTTGAACTTAAACATAAATACCGGAACAAAATCAGAACATGCAATACGACTTGACTGGACCGAACCATGGTTATATCTTGAACTTGACTATATGACCATCCGTTTGCATCCTGATCTGGTTACACGAACAATTTATACCATGTTCACGGCAAGTCTGATAACTGCAAATCAATACAATCAATATAATATACATTATAGGGTTTTAAAGGGGTAGAATGGTATGGAATGTGTTAAAAGTGGCACGATGATGGTCACTAAAATACACCTACATGAACATTCTGTGCCGTTATCCCGTGGGTATTTACGGGGCCTTGTATTACGGGTTACTATAGTCCATGGGATAAGTTGGACTTCTGTTGTATACACTAATACCTTCTGTACCAAGTTACAAACTAATACGTTAGCATAACAAACACATAAGTTACCTGTTATATTCTTTTTACCTATCTATTACATTCTATCTATTGGGACTTACCGAGAGCTAGTTCGCTGACGACATTCCTGTCTCTTCTTTATTTGGAATGTTGTCAAGAGGACCCAACTTTCAGGAGATCAAGCCCAGCCAGAACGATTTGGAGCAGTTCACTGAGGAGCCAGAGTTTTAGTTCATACTTGTACTTACTTTTCTTTCAGTTCATATGCCATTGTTTAGGCATCACTTTCTTTCATTGTACTTTACTTTTCAGTTGTATGTAAAGAATGGTTATCAATAAAAAGTTGTTTTATTACATCTCTTGTCATTCTTGTGCTTTACATTTATATTGCTTATTTATACTTAACATGTTTACTTCTGAGTAAATATGTCGCGGCCCGCCACGTCTCCTTCCCTGTACCCCAGGAAGTGGGGCATGACAGTATGTGTGTGTGGTAGGTCGTTACCCTGTGAATGATCTAAAAGTATATACTCTAGTTATTACGGTTATATTAAAGTTCATGGTATTTTTATGAAAACTTCATTTTATGATTATTTCACATGAAATTTTGTTAAACTAAAAGCTAAATGATTGTAAATAAGATTACAAGTGGTGTGAGAATGTAAGTTTGACCTATTTTTCTTATAAAGTGGAGTACAATGTTAAAAAAAACATTATATCGGATTTAACTCCACTTTGTTGATGTGTTTTTAGAAAACGATTTAAGATGAAAGAAATAGAGAGAAAAGGGAACTTAGTAGTATATATCATTAACAAGAATGAGTGAAAGCCTTCAGATGTTGTGGTTTCGTCGGAAAGGTTTCGGTCGCCAAACTTGGCTTGCTACTCCACTTGGTACTTAGAGAGTTTGAGAGAATTTTTGATAGAAATTTCAAAATGGGGGAGTCCTAAATGATGGAGTGCTATTTATAGTGAAAATTTTAGGATTTGGGAATTAAAAATTGGATTAAAAGAATGAAATTTGATGTTAAATGGTGAATTGAATAATCACTGTTTAATTGCAAGAAAATCAAACAGTGCTAGAGAGTAGAGGGGAGTCGAAGAGGCGTGTATGCAAAACAAGGAGTCGAATGGAGCATTTTGGACCGGCGGTGGAGGGAATTTAGGGGAAATGGGCTGTCTGATTTTGTCTTCTTGCTTCGAGATTTGTGCCACGTATTTTAATCAGTGTTTACTCCTCATTGCGCTTCTTTGATTTTTCTGAAACTTTTAGTTTCTCCATATATTGCACGTGCAACTCTTGGGCTTTCGAAAAATTAAAAAGAAAATTTTAAAAAAAATAATTGGAATTGAAGGGATTCAAACACACAGGTTACGTCACAGTAATGTAGTGGTTTTACGAGTGAACTACAAGTTGTTTCTTACTGTTGTTAAACAAATTTAACGTATAACTCCACAACTGGTTGAAACACCCTTTCTATAAAATAAACAAATAATTTTGTACAGGGATTTCAAATTCGTTACATTCTACCCTCCTTATAAAAATTTTGTCCTCAAAATTTACATAGAGACTAATTTTCAAAAAGATAAGGGTATCGTGCATGCATATCTTCTTCTTTTCCCAAGTTGATTCTCCCGGCGAATCCTTTCTCCACATCACTCGGAACAAGTCCATCTCCTTGTTCTGTAATGTCTTCACATTTTGGTCCAGGATCTCAACCGTTTACTGCTAGCAAGTTAGATCAGTCTGCACCGTGAGCTCTGAGTGATCAAGTATATGGTCGGGGTCGCTCACATATTGTCGTAGTTAGTATATGTGGAACACGTTGTGCACTCTTTCCAACAAGGGTAGTAGTGCTAAACAGTACGCCACTTCTCTAACTCGTTCGAGTATGTCGAACGGTCCTATGTATCTGTTCAGACCATAATATTGCATTTATTATTCCCCTATTCTTATCCTTTTTATAAATAAACAGGTACTCCTGACGCACGTTTGTTGCATATTACAGGATACAGGTTTCTGGAGCAAATACAGTGAAAAAGACACAAAACAACAGAAAAGGGACTTTTGACGAGCAATTAGACGGATCCTAGTCAAGCACAGTTCACATAGGTGCAAGACAAAGCAAGTCAAGGTGAAAAGGTTAAAAGACCAATACAAATCTTCACTGAAAATCTGGAGTAGACTCAGAAGCCCAACAGAGGAAAGAAATAGAAAAAGACAAAGCCCAAGAGGCCAAGAAACTAACCCCAAAGACTGAAAGCCCACGTCCACAGTTTGGCCGCGGATCCGCGGCCAAACCCAGCCTGGCGCCGCGGATCCGCGGCCATACAAGGCCCGTGTCGGTGCATATTTTCTGAGGCGGCGCGTCGGTGCAGATGTTAGGATTTTACGTGGGCAAATCTGTAATTTTGCATGTGCGAGAGTCTGTAGCCCTAGATTTCCTATTTTTTTATAAATTGTAATCTTAGATCTAAAAATTGTATGCCTCTTTTCAATCAATAAAATTCAGAATTTCTGGGAGTAAATTTCAGATCTGTTCTTCTTGTTTGAAGGGAGCCGTCAACCTAGTAAGTCTTTTATTTTTTTTAATTATAATGTCTTCTCATCCCCTAATGAGCGAGTAGTCTCCTCGCTTGTTAGGGTTAGCCTTAGGGAAAGGGTTGAGAGATGAAATCTCTCGCCCCTTTCAATGCCACCTTCACCTAATGAATTAGAACTTCACGCATACGAGCACAACCGCTCCCTGCGGCATCCTACCCTTCGAGGTAACGATGAACCGTAGTATAAAGGGCCGGTTCCGCGCGTTTTCCGTGAGGGTTACGATAATTATCAACAAAGGTAGGGTACAAATCTAGAGGAAGAAACATCTTCCCAAAAGATTTGTATCCACTTTATTGATAATTAACTTAACACCTAATAGATCTAAAAAAGGAAGGTATTGAAAGCGGTGAGGAAAAACATTAATTTCCAAAACTTCCCCTAATCCTAACCCTAGCAAGATTCTTAATTAGATTAATTAGATCCAGTCTTCTAGTTTTTATAAACCAACCAAAACTACAAATAGAATCAACTCGTTAAAACACAATAAAGGAATTTACCCGTCTCTGTGGATCGACCCGCACTCACCGGCTAGCTGCGAAGCGACGCCGTTTTCTTGATTGCGGTAAACTCAAATTTTTGACTTAATCAAATGGCGTCGTTGCCGGGGACGGCGTAATATTTCTTTTTGTGAATTTTCGGGTTGATATAAATTTTAAAAAATTATAAAAATCTGAAAATATAAAAAAAAATAAAAAAAAAATTATCAAATTTGATCTGTTTGAAGGGTGTATATTTTTGAATCTTGCAGGAACAGCGTCGAATCGCGGATCTGAAATTTTACAAAGGGCAAATAAACATTTGGTACATAAGAACAGAGAGGAACTGAAGGTACAGAACCACAGAATTTTTTCCAGCGGCCGATCTCTCCACTCTACCGCGCTTCCGCCGCATAGGGGGGTCCCACGCCGTGGATCCGCGCTCCTCTGTGCATGTCAGCGCACCAAATTTTTTCTGGTTTGATTTCTCTCTCTCCCCTCTGCAACCTCCCATATATTTCTCTGTACAAACTTTCTGCAGGATTTCTTTGCGTAAAGAGTCTTTCTCCCCCTTCTAAAATAACAGATTTCTGCAGGTTTCTTTGCGCCGCGCTAAAAAATTCTGATTGCAAGTGAAATTTTATTTGTTTTGCATAATTTAACCGGACTCTAAGGGGCTATTTGACCAAACTCAGATTGGGTGGGGATTTCATCACCCTTCCCAGGACCCCAGAAAACACCTAAGCATTTTGCATCAACCACCTTTAATTAAAAAAAGATTAGACTCAGACCTAAGGACAGCGAGCTCAATAGGAAAAGGACTAGGGTAGGCATCAGCCGTTTATCCTAACCGACATTGCGGTGTCTAGGCTAGTGGTTTTTAATTAGGCCCACTGTAGTGGTGGTTCCTTCCCACTTACCTGGCCGTATTTGTCCGTGAAGAGGCGGTTTGAGGTCTATTTCTAGCCCTAGTTAGGAGCTGTCTAGTAGACCTAGGCAACCCTAGATCTAGGTCTGATTGTGCATGTGTGGATGATTCAGTTGTGTCACGAGTCCATTTTCTAAAACCTTATTGCAAAACTCTCCAATAAAAAATTTAATGAAAAAAATCTTTTAAAAACTTGCAAAAATTTTGTCGCTAAGAAATCCTTGCATTCTTCTATCATGGGTACCCCACATCATAAATCTCTTGCCGAATCTTGGTATCCCAAACCTAACTTTGCGTCGTTCGTCAATTGTTTCGGTCAATTTAAAAAAGATCCCTCATTGCCAAAAATTTCGTTGAAAGATCAAATAGAGGCGTCTAGGAGAAATAGTTTGACTTTTCAACCCACTTTGTGTCAACCGAGTCAACCTTTACAACCTACATATGTTGATACCACTTCTTCAAGTCCTTCTGTCACTCCTAGGCCGATGTCCATTGCTGAGCATATTGCTCAATCTCGCAGTCGATCTTTCACCCCTCTCCACTCATCTAGTTTTAGGGATCCACACGATTATTCACCTTCTTATCCATATGTTGACCCTACTCCTGTCTTACCACCCACTTCCTACCAGTCACACCCGACCTTCCCACCTTCACTAGACACTGTTTCGACACAGCCATTAGGGAGTTTCACATACCCAACTAATTTTGAATCTTTTATTGAAACCCCCTCACCACCTAAGTCTAGTTTGGAAGAGTCGTTGGAAGCATATATTGCTGCAACAAATAAAATGATGAAGACAGTGGAAGCATCCATGGCCGCCCTTACGCAACCTAGTGAACCGGTAGCTAGTGTCCCGCTAGCTCCGAATTTTTCAATGTGTAAGGCGGCAGTTGGACAGAGTGAGAATGAGAGAGGATTTTCAAATCAAACCTACCCTTACCCAATTGAAACCCACAACTCCGGTTTTCCATCTATTGTTCCAAATGATTCACCAGTTGAAAATAAAAATGAGTTGTGCGATTTTGTAGTGTTTGATTTGCCAAATTGTGAGGAACCCCTTTCGAGTGAAACCGCACCTAATCCTTTCGATCTTTACACCTCCACTTTAGAACCTACATTGATAAATATCCATGCTGTGGATGAAGTGTCTAAAGAAACTGATTTTCACTTGATTGAGGATACAGACGCCGGGAATATTTCGGATGATGAACCTGTCGATTTAATAGAAATTTTATGTTCAAATCATCATCCTGAGTTATTAAATGTTTTCCCCGAATCTCATATGCGTCTAGATTTTGATGATAATGGCATGGATGAATTAAATATTGAAGATAGTACTGAGGAGAGTCTTGAGGATAATATCGAGGTTGAACCATTTTTATTGGATGTGTCGGATTTTCCAATTCAGCCTCCTGAACCTTTGACTGTTATATCACCCTCCCTCCTTCATATTGTTCCGACCGAACAAATGATCGTTACGCTTTCATCTCCGATACCAAGTTTGGCGTACCCATGTTTTCTTGCGAATTTTGAGGGATTTGACCCCATTGCACGACGAATTGATAGGTTAGCGCAATCGCTTTTAACACATAGGTCATCACATATTGCGCTAATTTATTCACTCAATTTACACCCTCAAGATCGCACTTCACTTCTTTCTTCTTTCCATCTTTCTTCTCCCCCACCGAGACCGTATTCTACCCCTCTTCCCACACGGTCTCGCGTGTTTCTCATTTCTTTCCTCCGCACCCTATTCTTGCACCAACTATACCATTACCACGATAAGATCTTTGAATGGTTGGTGCTAACCTTTGGCTTGTGTAAGGCCAAGCTTAAGTTTGGGGGGAACCTTTGTATATATGTATATATCCTTTTGTTTTCTTTTTCTAAAAAAAAAAAAATTCAAAACATAAAAAAATTATAAATAAACAGGGGAGTATCGGTATTTTTACCCTCTTGGTTTAGCATGACAGTGAGGACACTGTCAAGTTCAAGTTTGGGGGTATGCTCGGTACGTCTTCTCCCTTCGCATTCATTTGTACATATTTTTGCATTTGCATACTTATTTGAAAACCCATAAAAAATTGAAAATTTTCAAAAATTATAAAAATATTTGTATTCAATTTTGGCTAATTGACTTGAGTTTGACGAATAGGGTAACTAGCTAGGAACAACTAGATCTTCGACTTAGTGAATTAAAAACCCTAAAAATAAAATTCCTTAAAGTTTAGCGAGGGAAAGTATATGCCTTGTAGTTTATTTAGAAATAGGCAAATTTTGGGTTCACTTTTTGGGCTAAGTCGAAACAAGGGAAGAGTATTGATGCTCTTATTAGAGTATAAGTTTGAAAAATAGTTCCTACCTTAAGTCTAGATTCTGAAAATGTATACCCTACAATTTGCACTATCACGCACCTTGAAACTTGGAATAGTAGAAGAGACCTTGAAATGCTCTTGTCTAACGTCCTTAGTACAATGAAAATAAAGAGAAAAAAAAGGTGAATAAAGAAAAAAAATGGACACTGGTTTTTGTGATTACTTAAGGCTATAAAAATAGAAAAATATTTAGCGAGGGTGCTTCATCACCTAGTGCCTTAGACCAACTGGTTTGGGAGTCACTGCTAAAGCCTTGGGTGTTGCAAGGACTAGGAAGTACGCTTTAAAGTGCAAACGCATTTTGTAATCGGTCGTTGGTACCTCAAGAAGTATTAACGGTCGCATGAAGGATGTGTAAGCAAATTTCATTCACCAACTAATTAGTACTTTGGACAATGGACAAGGACATGATTGCTTGAATTGAATTTCCAAGTGTAGGGGTGATCTATACACACACGTAGGGGTACGTGATTGGAATTTAGATAAGAGAGAGGAATGAAAGATAAAATTTGTATCTTTAATAGAGTTGATAGAAATTCCTGAGTGGAGATGTAACCTTAGAAGGAAAACTTAAGAAATGCCGAAAGCTAAGTAAGTCTACATAACATATATAATCTTAAGTTAAATAATGAGGAAGCGTGAAGAATGTGGGTGGATAATTTACAAGTATAAGATAATAGAATTCCTTGTTAGAAAACCTAATTGGAGAACAAAAGCCAATGGGCTGTATTGATAGGATTTTGTGGGTAGTATCCGCTGAAAACCCTCAGGAGACAACACTCCTCCTACTAGGGACACCTAGAGGTTTAACGGCTTGTTGCACGTGCTCAGTGCAATCGCGTTTCCCTGCGAAAGTGCGGTTAGGATTTTAGAGAATAAAATAATAAGTTTGCTCGAGGACGAGCAAAAGGTAAGTTTGGGGGTGTTTGTTCAGACCATAATATTGCATTTATTATTCCCCTATTCTTATCCTTTTTATAAATAAACAGGTACTCCTGACGCACGTTTGTTGCATATTACAGGATACAGGTTTCTGGAGCAAATACAGTGAAAAAGACACAAAACAACAGAAAAGGGACTTTTGACTAGCAATTAGACGGATCCTAGTCAAGCACAGTTCACATAGGTGCAAGACAAAGCAAGTCAAGGTGAAACGGTTAAAAGACCAATACAAATCTTCACTGAAAATCTGGAGTAGACTCAGAAGCCCAACAGAGGAAAGAAATAGAAAAAGACAAAGCCCAAGATGCCAAGAAACTAACCCCAAAGACTGAAAGCCCACGTCCACAGTTTGGCCGTGGATCCGCGGCCAAACCCAGCCTGGCGCCGCGGATCCGCGGCCATACAAGGCCCGTGTCGGTGCATATTTTCTGAGGCGGCGCGTCGGTGCAGATGTTAGGATTTTACGTGGGCAAATCTGTAATTTTGCATGTGCGAGAGTCTGTAGCCCTAGATTTCCTATTTTTTTATAAATTGTAATCTTAGATCTAAAAATTGTATGCCTCTTTTCAATCAATAAAATTCAGAATTTCTGGGAGTAAATTTCAGATCTGTTCTTCTTGTTTGAAGGGAGCCGTCAACCTAGTAAGATTTTTATTTCTTTTAATTATAATGTCTTCTCATCCCCTAATGAGCGAGTAGTCTCCTCGCTTGTTAGGGTTAGCCTTAGGGAAAGGGTTGAGAGATGAAATCTCTCGCCCCTTTCAATGCCACCTTCACCTAATGAATTAGAACTTTACGCATACGAGCACAACCGCTCCCTGCGGCATCCTACCCTTCGAGGTAACGATGAACCGTAGTATAAAGGGCCGGTTCCGCGCGTTTTCCGTGAGGGTTAGGATAATTATCAACAAAGGTAGGGTACAAATCTAGAGGAAGAAACATCTTCCCAAAAGATTTGTATCCACTTTATTGATAATTAACTTAACACCTAATAGATCTAAAAAAGGAAGGTATTGAAAGCGGTGAGGAAAAACATTAATTTCCAAAACTTCCCCTAATCCTAACCCTAGCAAGATTCTTAATTAGATTAATTAGATCCAGTCTTCTAGTTTTTATAAACCAACCAAAACTACAAATAGAATCAACTCGTTAAAACACAATAAAGGAATTTACCCGTCTCTGTGGATCGACCCGCACTCACCGGCTAGCTGCGAAGCGACGCCGTTTTCTTGATTGCGGTAAACTCAAATTTTTGACTTAATCAAATGGCGTCGTTGCCGGGGACGGCGTAATATTTCTTTTTGTGAATTTTCGGGTTGATATAAATTTTAAAAAATTATAAAAATCTGAAAATATAAAAAAAAATAAAAAAAAATTATCAAATTTGATCTGTTTGAAGGGTGTATATTTTTGAATCTTGCAGGAACAGCGTCGAATCGCGGATCTGAAATTTTACAGAGGGCAAATAAACATTTGGTACATAAGAACAGAGAGGAACTGAAGGTACAGAACCACAGAATTTTTTCCAGCGGCCGATCTCTCCACTCTACCGCGCTTCCGCCGCATAGGGGGGTCCCACGCCGTGGATCCGCGCTCCTCTGTGCATGTCAGCGCACCAAATTTTTTCTGGTTTGATTTCTCTCTCTCCCCTCTGCAACCTCCCATATATTTCTCTGTACAAACTTTCTGCAGGATTTCTTTGCGTAAAGAGTCTTTCTCCCACTTCTAAAATAACAGATTTCTGCAGGTTTCTTTGCACCGCGCTAAAAAATTCTGATTGCAAGTGAAATTTTATTTGTTTTGCATAATTTAACCGGACTCTAAGGGGCTATTTGACCAAACTCAGATTGGGTGGGGATTTCATCACCCTTCCCAGGACCCCAGAAAACACCTAAGCATTTTGCATCAACCACCTTTAATTAAAAAAAGATTAGACTCAAACCTAAGGACAGCGAGCTCAATAGGAAAAGGACTAGGGTAGGCATCAGCCGTTTATCCTAACCGACATTGCGGTGTCTAGGCTAGTGGTTTTTAATTAGGCCCACTGTAGTGGTGGTTCCTTCCCACTTACCTGACCGTATTTGTCCGTGAAGAGACGGTTTGAGGTCTATTTCTAGCCCTAGTTAGGAGCTGTCTAGTAGACCTAGGCAACCCTAGATCTAGGTCTGATTGTGCATGTGTGGATGATTCAGTTGTGTCACGAGTCCATTTTCTAAAACCTTATTGCAAAACTCTCCAATAAAAAATTTAATGAAAAAAATCTTTTAAAAACTTGCAAAAATTTTGTCGCTAAGAAATCCTTGCATTCTTCTATCATGGGTACCCCACATCATAAATCTCTTGCCGAATCTTGGTATCCCAAACCTAACTTTGCGTCGTTCGTCAATTGTTTCGGTCAATTTAAAAAAGATCCCTCCTTGCCAAAAATTTCATTGAAAGATCAAATAGAGGCGTCTAGGAGAAATAGTTTGACTTTTCAACCCACTTTGTGTCAACCGAGTCAACCTTTACAACCTACATATGTTGATACCACTTCTTCAAGTCCTTCTGTCACTCCTAGGCCGATGTCCATTGCTGAGCATATTGCTCAATCTCGCAGTCGATCTTTCACCCCTCTCCACTCATCTAGTTTTAGGGATCCACACGATTATTCACCTTCTTATCCATATATTGACCCTACTCCTGTCTTACCACCCACTTCCTACCAGTCACACCCGACCTTCCCACCTTCACTAGACACTGTTTCGACACAGCCATTAGGGAGTTTCACATACCCAACTAATTTTGAATCTTTTATTGAAACCCCCTCACCACCTAAGTCTAGTTTGGAAGAGTCGTTGGAAGCATATATTGCTGCAACAAATAAAATGATGAAGACAGTGGAAGCATCCATGGCCGCCCTTACGCAACCTAGTGAACCGGTAGCTAGTGTCCCGCTAGCTCCGAATTTTTCATTGTGTAAGGCGGCAGTTGGACAGAGTGAGAATGAGAGAAGATTTTCAAATCAAACCTACCCTTACCCAATTGAAACCCACAACTCCGGTTTTCCATCTATTGTTCCAAATGATTCACCAGTTGAAAATAAAAATGAGTTGTGCGATTTTGTAGTGTTTGATTTGCCAAATTGTGAGGAACCCCTTTCGAGTGAAACCGCACCTAATCCTTTCGATCTTTACACCTCCACTCTAGAACCTACATTGATAAATATCCATGCTGTGGATGAAGTGTCTAAAGAAACTGATTTTCACTTGATTGAGGATACAGACGCCGGGAATATTTCGGATGATGAACCTGTCGATTTAATAGAAATTTTATGTTCAAATCATCATCCTGAGTTATTAAATGTTTTCCCCGAATCTCATATGCGTCTAGATTTTGATGATAATGGCATGGATGAATTAAATATTGAGAATAGTACTGAGGAGAGTCTTGAGGATAATATCGAGGTTGAACCATTTTTATTGGATGTGTCGGATTTTCCAATTCAGCATCCTGAACCTTTGACTGTTATATCACCCTCCCTCCTTCATATTGTTCCGACCGAACAAATGACCGTTACGCTTTCATCTCCGATACCAAGTTCGGCGTACCCATGTTTTCTTGCGAATTTTGAGGGATTTGACCCCATTGCACGACGAATTGATAGGTTAGCGCAATCGCTTTTAACACATAGGTCATCACATATTGCGCTAATTTATTCACTCAATTTACACCCTCAAGATCGCACTTCACTTCTTTCTTCTTTCCATCTTTCTTCTCCCCCACCGAGACCGTATTCTACCCCTCTTCCCACACGGTCTCGCGTGTTTCTCATTTCTTTCCTCCGCACCCTATTCTTGCACCAACTATACCATTACCACGATAAAATCTTTGAATGGTTGGTGCTAACCTTTGGCTTGTGTAAGGCCAAGCTTAAGTTTGGGGGGAACCTTTGTATATATGTATATATCCTTTTGTTTTCTTTTTCTAAAAAAAAAAAAAAAATTCAAAACATAAAAAAATTATAAATAAACAGGGGAGTATCGGTATTTTTACCCTCTTGGTTTAGCATGACAGTGAGGACACTGTCAAGTTCAAGTTTGGGGGTATGCTCGGTACGTCTTCTCCCTTCACATTCATTTGTACATATTTTTGCATTTGCATACTTATTTGAAAACCCATAAAAAATTGAAAATTTTCAAAAATTATAAAAATATTTGTATTCAATTTTGGCTAATTGACTTGAGTTTGACGAATAGGGTAACTAGCTAGGAACAACTAGATCTTCGACTTAGTGAATTAAAAACCCTAAAAATAAAATTCCTTAAAGTTTAGCGAGGGAAAGTATATGCCTTGTAGTTTATTTAGAAATAGGCAAATTTTGGGTTCACTTTTTGGGCTAAGTCGAAACAAGGGAAGAGTATTGATGCTCTTATTAGAGTATAAGTTTGAAAAATAGTTCCTACCTTAAGTCTAGATTCTGAAAATGTATACCCTACAATTTGCACTATCACGCACCTTGAAACTTGGAATAGTAGAAGAGACCTTGAAATGCTCTTGTCTAACGTCCTTAGTACAATGAAAATAAAGAGAAAAAAAAGGTGAATAAAGAAAAAAAATGGACACTGGTTTTTGTGATTACTTAAGGCTGTAAAAATAGAAAAATATTTAGCGAGGGTGCTTCATCACCTAGTGCCTTAGACCAACTGGTTTGGGAGTCACTGCTAAAGCCTTGGGTGTTGCAAGGACTAGGAAGTACGCTTTAAAGTGCAAACGCATTTTGTAATCGGTCGTTGGTACCTCAAGAAGTATTAACGGTCGCATGAAGGATGTGTAAGCAAATTTCATTCACCAACTAATTAGTACTTTGGACAATGGACAAGGACATGATTGCTTGAATTGAATTTCCAAGTGTAGGGGTGATCTATACACACACGTAGGGGTACGTGATTGGAATTTAGATAAGAGAGAGGAATGAAAGATAAAATTTGTATCTTTATTAGAGTTGATAGAAATTCCTGAGTGGAGATGTAACCCTAGAAGGAAAACTTAAGAAATGCCGAAAGCTAAGTAAGTCTACATAACATATATAATCTTAAGTTAAATAATGAGGAAGCGTGAAGAATGTGGGTGGATAATTTACAAGTATAAGATAATAGAATTCCTTGTTAGAAAACCTAATTGGAGAACAAAAGCCAATGGGCTGTATTGATAGGATTTTGTGGGTAGTATCCGCTGAAAACCCTCAGGAGACAACACTCCTCCTACTAGGGACACCTAGAGGTTTAACGGCTTGTTGCACGTGCTCAGTGCAATCGCGTTTCCCTGCGAAAGTGCGGTTAGGATTTTAGAGAATAAAATAATAAGTTTGCTCGAGGACGAGCAAAAGGTAAGTTTGGGGGTGTTTGTTCAGACCATAATATTGCATTTATTATTCCCCTATTCTTATCCTTTTTATAAATAAACAGGTACTCCTGACGCACGTTTGTTGCATATTACAGGATACAGGTTTCTGGAGCAAATACAGTGAAAAAGACACAAAACAACAGAAAAGGGACTTTTGACTAGCAATTAGACGGATCCTAGTCAAGCACAGTTCACATAGGTGCAAGACAAAGCAAGTCAAGGTGAAACGGTTAAAAGACCAATACAAATCTTCACTGAAAATCTGGAGTAGACTCAGAAGCCCAACAGAGGAAAGAAATAGAAAAAGACAAAGCCCAAGAGGCCAAGAAACTAACCCCAAAGACTGAAAGCCCACGTCCACAGTTTGGCCGCGGATCCGCGGCCAAACCCAGCCTGGCGCCGCGGATCCGCGGCCATACAAGGCCCGTGTCGGTGCATATTTTCTGAGGCGGCGCGTCGGTGCAGATGTTAGGATTTTACGTGGGCAAATCTGTAATTTTGCATGTGCGAGAGTCTGTAGCCCTAGATTTCCTATTTTTTTATAAATTGTAATCTTAGATCTAAAAATTGTATGCCTCTTTTCAATCAATAAAATTCAGAATTTCTGGGAGTAAATTTCAGATCTGTTCTTCTTGTTTGAAGGGAGCCGTCAACCTAGTAAGTCTTTTATTTCTTTTAATTATAATGTCTTCTCATCCCCTAATGAGCGAGTAGTCTCCTCGCTTGTTAGGGTTAGCCTTAGGGAAAGGGTTGAGAGATGAAATCTCTCGCCCCTTTCAATGCCACCTTCACCTAATGAATTAGAACTTCACGCATACGAGCACAACCGCTCCCTGCGGCATCCTACCCTTCGAGGTAACGATGAACCATAGTATAAAGGGCCGGTTCCGCGCATTTTCCGTGAGGGTTAGGATAATTATCAACAAAGGTAGGGTACAAATCTAGAGGAAGAAATATCTTCCCAAAAGATTTGTATCCACTTTATTGATAATTAACTTAACACCTAATAGATCTAAAAAAGGAAGGTATTGAAAGCGGTGAGGAAAAACATTAATTTCCAAAACTTCCCCTAATACTAACCCTAGCAAGATTCTTAATTAGATTAATTAGATCCAGTCTTCTAGTTTTTATAAACCAACCAAAACTACAAATAGAATCAACTCGTTAAAACACAATAAAGGAATTTACCCGCCTCTGTGGATCGACCCGCACTCACCGGCTAGCTGCGAAGCGACGCCGTTTTCTTGATTGCGGTAAACTCAAATTTTTGACTTAATCAGTATCTTGGACTTAATTTACCCCTCTTGCCCAAACGTATCACTACTCTATTTGGAGAGATCTTCAAGAATACATGCACCCCAGGTTGAAACTATAAATGTCGACATTTTGCATCTGCCCAATATTTCTGTCGGTCATGGACTATGAGCATCTTTTCCCTGATCATGCGAACCATATCTACAGTTGTCACGATCGTCTTTGGTCCAAGAAGTTCAAGATCTCCTACGTCGTTTGTAACACCCTAGTAAGTTTATACAATATAATTTGATATTTTAAATCTTGCTTTAAAATTCTTTTTGTTGTTGGGTTGTGAATGATTCAAGTAGTAGTAGTCATTATCTGACCCGACCCATATGTTTGAAACCCGATATGGTGCGAGATTATATCAAATATTTACTAGTACGGTGTATCTACGTGAATCGAGTACTATATATATTTTATATATGTTTAAATTTTTACATATCTATTTATAGTAAAAGATATAAATAAATAATATTTTTTCTAACTAACCTTGCATGGCATTATCACCCCATATCTTATTGTTGCTCTTATCTATTATGGTCAAATCCTAAAATATAGACAACAAATTAGTTAGTAAAACTTTATGTATATTTATTTAAATTTTATTTGGGGGTATATGTATTTAATACTAGATTATTGCATTATGGCCAAAATCTTTACGTTTGCATTTTATTCTCAAAACTATATTTTTTGATTAGATTCGGGTAATATTTGGAGTAATTTGATATTATCTAGTCGTCCTAATATATATATATATATATATATATATATATATATATATATTTCTCATATAACTCTCTCTTCCTCATCTCTAATTCTCTCTCTCCTCTCGTTCTCAATCATATCACCGTGCACCATCAGACCACCACCATGCCATCCCTAGACTACCATCATATCACCACCAGACCACCATCATACCATCACCGTGCCACCACCATGTCACCACCATGCCACCACTATACCCAGGCCAGACCACCACCATACCATGCACCATACCCAGACCATACCATGACCATATCATCACCGTACTCAGATTATGCCATGACCGTGTCATCACTGTATCCAGACAGTGTCACTCCATGTGCCCTACGGTTGTGCAACGCTATGCCCGCTTCGTGCTCAACTCATGCTACTTATGTGCCATCATCGCATCAACCCCGTGTCTTGATTTAGAGAGATTTTATCGATCAAAAAATAATATTACCTCAATCAAGAACAACGTCGCTTGGTAGCTAGCGGTGAGTATGGGGTCGGTCCACAGGGATTTTGTGCTTTCCTAATTGCTCTAACGAGTTAATTCCGATCTAAAAAGCTAAATTAGTTTATACTAAGATTATCTAGATCTAAGTCTTGCTAGGGTTAGGTTTAGGGAAAGTTGAGAGATTAAAGGTTTCCTTACCGTTTTCAATGCCCTATTATAGATCTATTAGGTGTTATGGTAATTATCAATAAAGTGAATTAGAATCATTTGGGAAGATGTTTCTTTCTCTAGGTTTTCGTCCTTCCTTTATCGATCCTTACCCTAACCTCCATGGAAAACACGGGCAACCGGTCCTTTATACTACGGTATCATCATTACCTCAAGGGGTAAGGTGCCGCAGGGAGCGGTGTGTGCGTGTATGCATGGAGTTCTAATCATTATGTGTGAAGAGGCAAGAAAGGGGTGAGAGATCTCATCTCTCAAACCTTTCCCAAAAGCTAACCCTAACAAGCGAGGAGACTACTCGCTCATTAGAGAATTTAAAGACATTCTAAATTAAAGTAAACTAAAGCAAAGAAAATAAGGGAACTGTTCCCCTCCGAATGGCGGCCGAGACTGAACGTCTTGCCTGAGATTCAGGGCAGATGCTATATGGTTTTATCCTTCTACCTCTCCGAAGATGCCAAGTTAATTTATGGCACCGTGTATCGGAGGTTTAGACGGATACGGCCGATGTAGCAGACTTTGTCAGATTCCTCCTCGTTTGAGGGGTTTTTGATTGTGGGGACGCTCTTCCATGCAGGCGCAAGCCCCTGCAGTTAATTACGCTACCGCGTCGCGGCAGCCACTTTCTCCTTCTCCAGAATTTCACTTCGTGTCATGTGTGTTTGTTTTGTTTTTGGTTGCTCGTGGATTGTATACGGAGACTGAGTAATGCCGTCGCCCGTAGGACGTCGATTAGTCCAAATCCGTATTTACTTAGATTTGGATTTGGTGTTTTTAGTTTAAGGATACGTTAGCCGTATTGAGGCTAAGATCAACTTAAATGTTCGTTAAAGATAGGTTAGTCCTGTTTTGAGACTAAGATCAACTTAACGTGGTGATCCATTTAATATATGGCCGCCGGGATTTGATTAATGTCCAAAAATTATAAGTTTACCGTAATAAAAAACGGCGTCGCTTTGCAGCTATCCGGTGAATACGGGTCGATCCACAGAGATGGGTAATTTTCTTTAATGTGTTTTAACGAGTTGATTCAAGTTGTGTTTTTGGTTGGTTTCTAAAATCTATAAAAACTGATTTAAATTAATCTGATTTAAAGTCTTCCTAGGGTTAGGCTTAGGGGAAGTTTTGGAGATTAACGTTTTCCTCACCGCTTTCAATGCCTTGTTTGAGATCTATTAGATGTTATAGTAATTATCAATAAAGTGGATCCGAATCTTTTGGGAAGATGTTTCTTCCTCTAGATTCGTATCCTACCTTTGTTGATAATTACCCTAACCCCCATGGAAAACACGCGCAACCGGCCCTTTATAGTACGGTTCATCGTTACCTCGAGGGGTAGGATGCCGTAGGGAGCGGTTGTACGTGCATGCATGGAGTTCTAACTTTTAGGTGTGGATGGCATGAAAGGGGTGAGAGATCTCATCTCTCAAACCTGTCCCTAGGGCTAACCCTAACAAGCGAGGAGACTACTCACTCATTAGGGGATGATAAAACATTTTAATTAAAAGAATAAAATTACTTACTAATTCGATGACTCCCTCCAAGCAAGAAGAACAGATCTCAATATAGCTCCCAGAAATTCTGAATTTTATTGATTGAAAAGAGGCATAGGTTTTTATAGATCTGGGAATACAATTTATAGGAAAACATGAAAACTAGGGTTACAGACTCTCGTAGACATGTAATTACAGATTTGCCCCCTAAAAATCCTAACATCTGCACCGACACACCGACACGCCAAAATTCCACCGACACGGGCTCCAGATGGCCGCGGAACCGCGGCGCCAGGCTAGGTTTGGCCGCGGTTCCGCGGCCAAGTTGAGGAGTTGGGACTCTGTAATTTTTAGGCTTTTTCTTGGCTTCTTGGGCTTCCTATTTCTATATGTATTTTCTCTGTTGGGCTTCTTATTCTCCTCCAGATGTTTCAGTGAATACTTGTAGCGATCTTTTAACCGTTCACTTGACATTTTGGAACTTGCACTGTTCTTTGACTAGGCTTGGTTAGGATCCGTCTACTTGTTCGTTAAAAGTCCTTTTTTTGTATCAGCTTTCGTCTTTTTCACTGTATTTGCTCTAAGAGCCTGTATCCTGTAACATGCAACAAAAATGTGTCAAGAGTACCTGTTTATTTCTAAAACAGATAAGAATAGGGGAATGATAAATGCAATATTATGGTCTGAACAAATACCCCCAAACTTATCTTTTGCTCGTCCTCGAGCAAACTTATTTTTTTATTTACTAAAATCCTAACCACACTTTCGCAGGGAAACGCGATTGCACTGAGCTCATGCAACAAGCCGTTAAAGCTCTAAGTGTCCCTAGTAGGAGGAGTGTTGCCTCCTGAGGGTTTTCAGCGGATTACACCCACAAAATCCTATCAATTCGGCCCATTGACTATTGTTCTCCAATTAGGTCTTCTAATAAGGAATTCTATTATCTTCTACTTGTAAATCATCCACCCATATTCTTCACGCTTCCTCATTATTTAACTTAAGATTATATATGTTATGTAGACCTACTTAGCTTTCGGCATCTCTTAAGTCTTCCTTCTAGGGTTTCATCTCTACTTAGGAATTTTCTATCAACTCTATTAAAGATACAAATTTTATCTTTCATTCCTCTCTCTTATCTAAATTCCAATCACATACCCCTACGTGTGTGTATAGTTCACCCTTACACTTGGAAATTCAATTCAAGCAATCATGCCCTTGTCCATTATCCAAAGTACTTATTAATACGTGAATTTTTAATTGAATTTTTGCTTACACATCCTTCATGCGACCGTTAATACTTCTTGAGGTACTAATGACCGATTACAAAATGTGTTTGCACTTTAAAAGCGTACTTCCTAATTTTTTCACCACCCAAGGCTTTTAGCAGTGACTCCCAAACCAGTTGGTCTAAGGCACAAGGTGATGAAGCACCCTCGCTAAATATTTTTCTATTCTTACAGCCTTAAGTAATCACAAAACCAGTGTCCATTTTTTTTTAATTCTTTATTCACCTTTTTTTTTCTTTAATTTTCATTGTACTAAGGATTTTAGACAAGAGCCTTTCAAGGTCTCTTCTACTATTCCAAGTTTCAAGGTGTGTGCTTGTGCAAATTATAGGGTATACATTTTTAGAATCTAGACTTAAGTTAGGAACAATTTTTCAAACTCATACTCTAATAAGAACATCAATACTTTTCCTCATTTTGACTTAACCCAAGAAGTGAACCCAAAATCTACCTATTTCTAAATAAATTACAAGGCATATACTTTCTAGCGTTAAATTTTAAGTGATGTTATTTTTAGGGTTTTTAATTCACTAAGTTTAAGATCTAGTTGCTCCTAGCTAGTTAACCTATTAGTCAAATTCAAGTCAAATATAGCCAAAATTGAATACAAAATTTTTATGATTTTAAAATTTTAAAATTTTTATGAGTTCTAGCATAAGTGTGCAGATGCAAAAATATGTACAAATGAATGCGAAGGAAGAAGACGTACCGAGCATATACCCCCAAACTTGAATTTGACAGTGTCCTCACTGTCATGCTAAACTAAGAGGGTCAAAAAGTCGGTATTCCCCTATTTATTTATTTATAAAAATTTTTATTGTTAAGAAAAAACAAAAATATATACAAAAAGGCCCTCCCTCAAACTTCATTTAAACTATGTTAGACATTACTGCCAAACTTTGCATAGACCAACACCAGCCAGATGAAAATTTTATCAGTAAAGAGTATTGGTTGGTGGAAGAATAAATTGTAGCGCTCCACAAAGAATTGGGGAAGATAGAAGTAGTGGTATGGGAGGTGTGGAGGTAAATATACAGGCGATGGTGATGCATCAAAACGAGAATGTAAATGATCAGCAATCAGTGGAGTGTTGCCATTCTCGTAGCTTATTAAAAGAAATGGGGGTATTTCAACTTCTGAAGGAGGTTGACTCACCACAATACCCCCAAGATGTTCCTGTGCGTCCTGTATTGACTCGGCATCATCCATCAATTGTATATGATATTCAATTATGAGGGAACTTATCTCCTCGATGTCCGCCATAGTCCAATTGAAAACTTGCCGCCTTTCTTGTAGGACCATTAAGAGGGCGTTCTCTTGCTCGAGGGCTAGAGAGGCCGATATGATAATGGGAAAGGTCTCATTCTCACCTATGTAAGCATATCTAAGGTGAGACGGCAAGGGCGTGAGTTCGAGTTTCGGAGGCGAAAGAATCATTGCGGAATCTACCTCGAACTCAAAGGACTCCAACACAGGTTCGAAATCACTGCAGACAACCGATTCGGAAGGCTCGACTAACTCATCCAAAACTTCAAAAGCCTCATATTCGGGCTGTGAGTCATCATCATCCGAAAAAGTAAAACATTCATAATCAATATCGGTTGTGTCAACGGTGGTAGGCTCAAGGAGGGACGCACTGGTGGCATCAAAACTGTTTTCATCAAATAGAAATCTTTCAAGCTCGCAGTCCTCCTGCGTGATTTCGTGAATAGAGCAAACTTCTCGTGTACTGGTTTTTGGTACGGGGGGCAGACTTCCCATCTTATAAATATTGAACTCACTAGACATTTTCCCAAAGGATAGAGTCATGGAGCCATTGCGACAGTTTATCACAGCATTGGAAGTGGCCAAAAATGGTCGACCGAGAATCACCGGAATTTGGTTTCTTGGGTTAGCAACAGGTTGTGTATCCATAACAATAAAATCAACGGGGAATATGAACTCCCAAACTTTGATTAACACATCCTCAAGCTCACCCCTTGGATGGGTGATTGATCGATCAGCCATTTGGAGAGTGCAACGAGTGGGTTTCAACTCTCCAACCCCTAATTGTTCGTACACAGAGTAGGGAAGCAGGTTAACACTAGACCCAAGATCTAAAAGTGCTCGATTAATTTTCTTATCCCCAATTGTAATTGAGATCGTAGGACAGCCGGGGTCCTTTCGTTTTTGGGGTAAGGTTTGATGGTGGTTAATGGCATTGCTCACTGCACTAGCCACTAGCACTTTCTTGGGTACTTGAGATGCCTTTCTCTTTGAGGTGCATAAGCCCTTTAAGATTTTCGCGTATGAAGGGACTTGTTGGATTGCATCCAAGAGAGGTATATTTATGCTAACCTGCTTAAATAACTCCACAATCTTTTCCACTTGTGCAGTTGGTTTATTAGGACTCAACCTGTTTGGAAATGGTGCCTTTTGAAAATTAGTTGAGTCAAATGTCTGCGGAGTAGAATGTAGAGTAGGAACGGATCCCGGTGTAGATGTGTTCGTGTTGTGAGAAGTGGGTCCGTTCGAGCTAGAAGAAGTAGAGCCGTGTGAAGGGTGGAGAATAGGCTCTAAAGAAAAAGGTGAAGAAGAAAGTGAAGAAAATGAAGAAGGGGAAGGTGACGATGGAGAAGAAGAAGAAGAACCACCGGCGGGGATGCCATCATTAGTTTCCACATTATTTTGCAACACTCTTCCGGATCTCAACGTGGTCACCACATTTACATTGTGATTGTGATATGCGTTTTGTGGGTGACCGGGGTTTGGCAATAGTTGAGATGGAAGCTTTCCCTTTTCTCTCTCGCTCAACGCAGCAGTTAATTGTGCAATTTGTGCCTCAATAGATTTGATACTTTGATCGTGTGAGGCATTGTTATGCATCAAAGACTGAACATAACTTTCAAATCTTGCTACGGATTCTGTAGATTGCTTAAGAAATGTATCTAGACTTTTCTCGAGCGAGGTAACCTTATCATCATTAGGTTGAACCAAATTGTTCGTTTGATTTATATAAGGTTGTTGTTGGAAAGGTTGCTGGTTTTGAGTTTGTGAAGGTGCTTGTTGTTGTTGTGGAGGAGGATGTCTTTGAAAATTGTTATTTCCTTGGACTTGTTGATTTTGGTTCCAAGCGAAATTCGGGCGACTCCTCCACCCCTGATTGTATGTCGAAGAGTATGGATCATTTCATTGTCGTTGCTGAAATGCAGCATTGACTTGATCCTGTCCTTGAATAGGTGCATTATAAGGACACTCTTCGGTTAGATGCGTCGGATTCGAACAACAAGCACAAACAGTTCGTGTGGGTAAAGTAGGGGCAGGAGAAGACGATGAGATTTTGGTCTCAATGGCTTCTAGCTTTTTCATAAGTGCGGCCATCTCGGCCTTCATAGCAATCGACATATCTATTTGATGTATGCCTGCCCTAGATTGACCAACAGAAGAAGAAGATGTGGTCTTGGTACTCTCCCACTGAATTGTTTGCTCACTAAGATCCTCAAGAAACTGCCACGCTTCATCACTAGACTTAGAGAGAAAATGACCATGACATATGGTTTCTAGCAACTGCTTCGTTGCTGAGTTCAATCCCTCGTATAATGTTTGGCAAAGTTGCCAATTTTCGATCCCATGATGAGGGCATTGAACGAGTAGGTCTTTAAATCTCTCGAAGCACTTCCAAAATGGTTCGGAAGGAAGCTGTGAAAATTTTATAATCTCGTTACGGACTCTAGCAGTTTTGTGATGAGGATAGAACTTTTTCAGAAAAGCTCTCACAAACTCGTCCCAATTTCTAATGGAATGTGATGCGGTGCTATATAGCCACTTCTCGGCTAGGTCACATAAGGTAAAAGGAATGACCCTTAGCCTTATAGCGTCATCACTTAATTGGTTGTCTTCATCATAGCGCACACATTTTGGAATTTATTGATAAAGATATATGCATCTTCGGATTCCAAACCATGAAATTTTGGCAGCATATTCATGAAATGTGGTTTTATTTCAAACTTGTCCCCATTTGCCGGTGGGGGTGAAAGACATGTAGGTAAAGAAGTGCGGACGGGGTAGAAGAGATCCTGGAGCGCAACTCGTGCGGGCGCTACAACAGGCGGAAGATTCGGGTTATTCGCACCTGGCGGAGGTGGAATCATTCCCGTCGGTAAGGTATCATTGGGATTAAATCCCGACATAACTTCGAAAGAAGAATTTGAAGGTGGAGGTAAGGAAATGGACGGAATTTCGACTTCGGTGTCGAAAGGTTCGTCGGTCGGTACCAACGAAACACGGACTAATCGGGCGTTAGTATCCCTAGTCCAAAGTGACATACACTAAAGGAGTAGTGTAGTCAGAAAAAAAAACACAGAATGTGGGGGGTAAGATAACGTCAGTGAGAAGAAGTGGTGGAAGTGAGTTTCAAGTTTTCTTAGCGACAAGTTGCAAGTTTTGAAAAGATTTTTCTTTTTTTTTATTTATATGAGTTTTGCAAAGAGGTTTTTTGAAAAAGGACTCGTGACACAAATGTATCAACCATACATGCACAATCAGGCCTAGATCTAGGGTCGTCTAGGTCTACTAGATAGCTCCTAACTAGGGCTAGAAATAGGACCTCAAACCGCCTCTTCACGGACAAGTACGGCCAGGTAAGTGGGAAGGAACCACCACTACAGTGGGCCTAACTAATAACCACTAGCCTAGACACCGCAAAGTCGGTTAGGATAAACGGTCGATGCCTATACTAGTCCTTTTCCTATTGAGCTCGATGTCCTTAGGTCTGAGTCTAGTCTTTTTTAATTAATTATGGTCGATGCAAAATGCTTTAGGTGTTTTCTGGGGTCCTGGGAAGGGTGATGAAATCCCCACCCAATCTGAGTTTGGTCAATTAGCCCCTTAAAGTCCAATTAAATTATGCAAAACAAAAAAAAAATTTCACTTGCAATCAATTTTTAGCGCGGCGCAAAGCAACCTGCAGAAAATCTGTTATTTAGAAGGGGGAGAAAGAATTTTTATCGCAAAGAATTCTTGCAGAAAATTTTTACAGACAGATATATGGAGGTTGCAAAGGGAAGAAGAAGAAAACAAACAGAGCAAATTTGGTGTGCTGACGTGGCAGAACAGGCGTGGAACCGCGGCGTGGGGCCCCTTTATGCGGCGGAAACGCGGCTTTTTGAAGGGATCACCCTCTGGAAAATTTGTACTGCTCTGTTATGATATTTGATCTCTGTTCTGATATGATTTTTTTCTGGGTTTACCTTCTGTAAATTTTCAAATCCGAGAATCCTCGCTATTCCTGCAAGATTCAAAAGATACACCCTTCAAACAGATCAAAATTGATAATTTTTTTATTTTTTATTTATTTTCAGATTTTTATAATTTTTAAAATTTATATCAACCCGAAATTACACAGAAAGAAATTTACGCCATCCCCGGCAAAGGCGCCATTTGATTGGTGTCCAAAAATTATAAGTTTACCGTAATCAGAAACGGCGTCGCTTTGCAGCTAGCCGGTGAATACGGGTCGATCTACAGAGATGGGTAATTTTCTTTAATGTGTTTTAACGAGTTGATTCAAGTTGTGTTTTTGGTTGGTTTCTAAAATCTATAAAAACTGATTTAAATTAATCTGATTTAAAGTCTTGCTAGGGTTAGGCTTAGGGGAAGTTTTGGAGATTAACGTTTTCCTCACCGCTTTCAATGCCTTGTTTGAGATCTATTAGATGTTATAGTAATTATCAATAAAGTGGATCCGAATCTTTTGGGAAGATATTTCTTCCTCTAGATTCGTATCCTACCTTTGTTGATAATTACCCTAACCCCCAAGGAAAACACGCGCAACCGGCCCTTTATACTACGGTTCATCGTTACCTCGAGGGGTAGGATGCCGTAGGGTGCGGTTGTGCATGCATGCATGGAGTTCTAACTTTTAGGTGTGGATGGCATGAAAGGGTTGAGAGATCTCATCTCTCAAACCTTTCCCTAAGGCTAACCCTAACAAGTGAGGAGACTACTCGCTCATTAGGGGATGATAAAACATTTTAATTAAAAGAATAAAATTACTTACTAATTCGATGGCTCCCTCCAAGCAAGAAGAACAGATCTGAATATAGCTCCCAGAAATTCTGAATTTTATTGATTGAAAAGAGGCATAGGTTTTTACAGATCTGGGAATAGAATTTATAGGAAAACATGAAAACTAGGGTTACAGACTCTCGTAGACATGTAATTACAGATTTGCCCCCTAAAAATCCCAACATCTGCACCGACACACCGACACGCCAAAATTCCACCGACACGGGCTCCAGATGGCCGCGGAACCGTGGCTCCAGGCTAGGTTTGGCCGCGGTTCCGCGGCCAAGTTGAGGAGTTGGGACTCTGTAATTTTTAGGCTTTTTCTTGGCTTCTTGGGCTTCCTATTTCTATATGTATTTTCTCTGTTGGGCTTCTTATTCTCCTCCAGATGTTTCAGTGAATACTTGTAGCGATCTTTTAACCGTTCACTTGACATTTTGGACCTTGCACTATTATTTGACTAGGCTTGGTTAGGATCCGTCTACTTGTTCGTCAAAAGTCCCTTTTCTGTATCAGCTTTCGTCTTTTTCACTGTATTTGCTCCAAGAGCCTGTATCTTGTAACATGCAACAAATGTGTGTCAAGAGTATCTGTTTATTTCTAAAACGGATAAGAATAGGGGAATGATAAATGCAATATTATGGTCTGAACAGGACTCGTCACCTCTCTGACTTCGTTGAAGGATTACAACGATAGGTGTCAGAGGAGTTCAGAGATGTACCCTTGAACCAAAGTCGATTTAGAGTTTTATAGTACATTTGAATGTTTAAGGATACATTAGCCATGTTTGGGACTATGATCAACTTAAACAGGACCATTTAGATCCGGCAAAAGAGTATTTGGAGGCTCTATTGTTCCAGTTTAGGGACGTGGTGGTCCATGTTCCAGTTTAGGGACGTGGTGGTCCATCGCCAATTTAAGGACGTGGTGGTCCATCATTAGTTTAAGGACGTTTCGGTCCAATATTAGTTTAAAGACGTTTCGATCCAACATTAGTTTAAGGACGTTTCGGTCCAACATTCCCATTTTGGGACGAATATTTGTTTAAGGACGTTTCGGTCCAATATTAGTTTAAGGATGTTTCGGTCCATCATTAGTTTAAGGAAATTTCGGTCCTTCATTAGTTTAAGGACGTTTCGGTCCATCATTAGTTTAAGAACATTTCGGTCCATGAGTTTAAGGACCCCGCAGTTCGTATCGATGTGTGGTTGTCGGGACCCGTCACCTCTCCGACATCGTTGAGGGATTACAACGATAGGTGTCAGAGGAGTTCAAAGATATACCCTCGAACCGGAAGTAAATTGATTTAGGAGAGTAATTTTGCTCAGTCAATTTTATTTGAGGACTTACGGCCATGATTGGGCTAAGTCCAATTGAAAAATATTCAACGCTTTTATTTTTTTTGGTCTATTAGACCTGTGCTAGGGCTTTACCCATGTTTAAATAATGCATTTCATTACTTTCCATTTTTGGTTGGGCGCTGCCCATAAAGGATGCAGAGCATCAATTTGTTTTGGGCTCTGCCCATTTATAAATGATGCAGAGCATCAATTTTATTTGGGCTCTGCCCTTTTATAAAAGATGCAGAGCATCAATTTTATCTGGGCTCTGCCCATTTATTGCTTTGCAATTTAATTTGCCCTACTAGGTCTTTTTGATTTGGGCTTGGCCCTTTAGTAAAAGAAATGCATTGCATTTGTCAGGCGCTTTGCGCCAATCAGTGAGCGCAAGCGCTTGTGGTATTGACACGTGTCACGCAAGAGCAGTGCGCTGTGCGTGCGCTGCTGACACGTGGCGCGCTCTGGTGGGTTGCGCCAGTTTCAGAGAGCAAAGCTCTATCTTAAAAGCACCCAGCGCAAGTGAGTCAGATGCTAACACGCGGTGTTCTTTGGTGGCTTGCGCCAACCCAGGAGCGCAACAGTGTAGTTCTGCAAGTGCAAGGCACTGTTAATTTGAGAATCTTTTAGATTGCAGAACCAATAGTTCATGAAAAAGTGCAAAACACTGTTTGATTTCTTGATTTAATTTAGATCAAAGAAAGCAAGTATTTCTTGTTTTTTCTTGATCTTGGAGAACCAATGGTTCATAAGTGCAAAGCACTATTGTTGTTTTTTTTTTATTGGAGATCATTGATCTTGTTCTTAGATCAATGATCTATTAGAAGAAATTCTTCTATCTTAAAGGTTTTTACCTTTTCTTCTTGAAATTTCTTCAGAGTTCTCTCTGTTTGAAGTTCTTAATCTCTCACAATGTTGATGCCTTTGAATTGAGGTCTAGGGTCGATTTTATAGTGCCCATAAATTTGTTAAATTTGTTAAAGAGATCTTTCTCTGAGTGATTTGGGGAATTTTCCCCACCGTTGGATCTTTGATCCAAGGGCTTCTGTTTTACAGAAGAAAATGTTCTTGTTTTAAGAAGAACAAAAAGATTTCTTTAAAATCTTAATTCTTTTTGGCGCAAATGCCCCAGCACGTGACACGTGTCACGCAGCGCACAGCGCAGCGCAAATGCGCTGACATATCTCGCGCAGCGCAGAGCGCAGCGCACCTGCGCTAGCGCAACTGCACTGCCACATGGCGCGCAGCGCAGAGCACAGATCAGCTGAAGCGTTGCCTCATTTATTTTAACTTCAATTTTCAAAAACAGAGTTTTGCTCTGATTGGGGGAAAACAGAAGCATTGCTTCTTTTTCCACCTTGGAATTTGAACAGAGCTTTGCTCTGATTGGGGTAAACAAATGCCCCCCCACCGTTGCGCTTACTTGGCCCCAAACGTGAGCGCAACGGTGGCAGAATTCCAGCCGTTGCGGCAGCTTTTGGAAGTTGAAAGGGCACTTGATGCCTATAAATAGGACCTTTGGTCCTCAAGAGATGATTATCATCTTCAAAAATTTTATCTTCAGAGCTTTGCTCTTGCCTTTAAGCACTCTAAGAATTAGAATTTCTTAGAACTTTTGAGGTAAATTTTTTTAACTAATTTAAATTAAATTAAGTTAATTTTAATTAACAGAGCCTTACTCTTAATAGATCCCTGATCTAAAGAAAACCCATCAAGAATTTCACTTAGTAGAGCTTTGCTCTATAGGTTTGAAAGGATCTAAAGAGAACTAGAGGGAACCCTATTGGGGTTCCATTAATAGAGTTTTGCTTTCTAAAAGATTTTCCTTGTATTTTCTTAATTCATTAATGGAGCTTTACTCCTTCCAAATCATATAGAAGAACTCTTAAGAATTCTTCATGGATCTTAGAAGTTAAAGATGGCATTTGATAATATTATTATTATTATATCATCTTTTTAGAGTAAAGCTCTCAATGTTCTTAAGGGATTTTCTTCAAATTCTCCTCATAACTGATTTTGACCGATGTCACTCCTGTCTGCAAAGCATTGCTCTCAAGGAGTTTAACTTATAACTTTCTGTATCTTCTTAGTTGCTAATCTCCCTGTACTGTTTTCTTCAGGTATTATGGCGGTGCGTCTATATAGCCTGCACGAGTTCATCACTTATGAGGACATCCGTGTACAGGGCTGTCAACAAAACCAGGAGTTTACAGATGCCCAGTGTGCGGATGTTATGGGTCGCCTTCATGCAAGCATTGGTTGGCTGCTTCCTTGTCGTTCAGCTCTCTTGAAAGTCGTGCTGGGAGCGATTTGGAGTGCACTCCCGGGGTTCCACGAGGCCATGCTGTTCAATGCGTTGGATGACGCCATAGACAGGGTGCATTCAGTGCACCTGTCGGGGCTAATCTCGAAGAATCGACGGGATAGCCTTGTCGACATTCTTCATCAAGTCTTCCAGCAGACGACGATAATCGCTGCTTATCGAAGGCTGGGGGGCTTGCCGAGGATCTTGACACACAGGAGCGCGAGAGGCTGCGCACAAGGATAATCAGAAAGGCCAGAAAAACTCTGGATGGCCTTACTTTTGACTTCCTCAATCCGTGTCCTGGATCTGAGGTTATTCCATTGTAATAATATTTCTTGTTTATTGTTTTATGATTGTAAGAATTTTTGGCAATATTAATGAAGAAGTTTTATCCCGCTTGTCTTATTCCTCGCTCTGAGTCTTTTGCACATGCATGAATGAGTGTGTCTCGAGTGCTTGATTAAACGCCAATCAGATGTTCTTTCTGTCGCTTTCTTCTTTCTTTTATTATCAGTATGTTGACTTGATCATCATAATTGGCAGATAACTTAGTTTTTTTCCAAGAGATATCGATGGCTTAGGCCGCAGGTTCAGATCTGCCGCCTAAGACTTTTCAACTCTATGAGCCGTGAGGGTCTCATAGAGACTTTTCTCCCTACGGATCGAGAGGATCTCATAGGTGGGTTTTCACCTTAGGAATCGTGAAGATTCCTAAGTGTGTCTTCTCTTATAAGTCATAAGGATCCTATAAGAGAATTTTTCCCTCTTACGAGTCGAGAGAACCCGTAAGCAGTTGTTTCCCTCCTTATCGAAACTCGACTTTGGAGAGTGAGACCCGTGAATAGTATGCAAGAAACCATTTTAGACCGACTTGCAGGGTCCCATTGTTCAGGAAGCAAGTTTTTTAATCCCTACTGCCTGAGGCTTCATCTTGCAAATTGAGACGAATCGGTAATTTCCCGCGGAGACACTGGTTTCTCCGAGAGCCGACGCGAATTAGGAGGCTCTCATCAAGGACGCTAGTTTCCCTGAATTGAGGTAATTGCCAAGGATTATTTGTTTCCTTGGTGTTGAAATGAACCGAGAATTTTCCGCGGAGTCACTGGTTTCCCTGCGAGTCGACGTGAATCAGGAGGCTCTCATCAAGGACGCTGGTTTCCCTGAGTTGAGGTATTTGCCAAGGATTATTTGTTTCCCTGGTGTTGAAAGGAATCGAGAATTTCCCGCAGAGACACTGGTTTCTCTGCGAGTCGACGCGAATCAGGAGGCTCTCGTCAAGGACGCTGGTTTCCCTGAGTTGAGGTATTTGCCAAGGATTATTTGTTTCCCTGGTGTTGAAACGAATCGAGAATTTCCCGCGGAGACACTGGTTTCTCTGCGAGTCGACACGAATCAGGAGGCTCTCGTCAAGTATGCTGGTTTCCCTGAGTTGAGGTATTTGCCAAGGATTATTTGTTTTCCTGGTGTTGAAACGAATCGAGAATTTCCCACGGAGACACTGGTTTCTCTGCGATTCGATGTGAATCAGGAGGCTCTCATCAAGGACGCTGGTTTCCCTGAATTGAGGTATTTGCCCAGGATTATTTATTTCCCTGGTATTGAAACGAATCGAGAATTTCCCGCGGAGACACTTGTTTCTCTGCGAGTCGATGCGAATCAGGAGGCTCTCATCAAGGACGCTGGTTTCCCTGAGTTGAGGTATTTGCCAAGAATTATTTGTTTCCTTGGTATTGAAACGAATCGAGAATTTCCCACGGAGACACTGGTTTCTCTGCGAGTCGATGCGAATCAGGAGGCTTTCATCAAGGATGCTGGTTTCCCTGAATTGAGGTATTTGCCAAAGATTATTTGTTTCCCTGGTGTTGAAACGAATCAAGAATTTCCCACGGAGACACTGGTTTCTCTGCGAGTCGATGCGAATCAGGAGGCTCTCATCAAGGACATTGGTTTCCCTGAATTGAGGTATTTACCAAGGATTATTTGTTTCCCTGGTGTTGAAACGAATAGAGAATTTCACGCGGAGACACTTATTTCTCTGTGAGTCGACGCGAATCAGGAGGCTCTCGTCAAGGATGCTGTTTCTCTGAGTTGAGGTATTTGCCAAGGATTATTTGTTTCCATGGTGTTGAAACGAATTGAGAATTTCCCGCGGAGACACTGGTTTCTCCGCGAGTCGACGCGAATTAGGAGGCTCTCGTCAAGGATGCTGGTTTCCCTGAGTTGAGCTATTTGCCAAGGATTATTTGTTTCCCTGGTGTTGAAACGAATCGAGAATTTCCTGTGGACATAATGGTTTCTCTGCGAGTCGATGCGAAGCAAGAGGCTCTCATCAAGGACGTTGGTTTCCCTGAATTGAGGTATTTGCCAAGGATTATTTGTTTCCCTGGTGTTGAAACGAATCGAGAATTTCCCACGGAGACACTGGTTTCTCTGCTAGCCGACGCGAATCAGGAGGCTCTCGTCAAGGACGCTGGTTTCCCTGAGTTGAGGTATTTGCCAAGGATTATTTGTTTCCCTTGTGTTGAAACGAATCAAGAATTTCCCACGGAAACACTGGTTTCTCCGCGAGTCGACGCGAGTCAGGAGGCTCTCGTCAAGGATGCTGGTTTCCCTGAGTTGAGGTATTTTGCCGAAGACACTGGTTTCTTCAGGGTTGGGATGAACCGTCGAGATTTGGCTTCGTTTTCTGGCGGAGCCTGTTGGGAAAGTATGGTTCCCTTTTCGTTTGGGCCCTTGGATTGTATACAGGGATCGATGTGATCTCAACTGTAGGGCCAAAATTTTATCATCATTTTTTTTATTTCCGCGATGCTCTATCATTTCAGCTTTTATATCGCGAAGGTCGCGATTGCCCAATCATTTCGGCTATTTTTCGCGGTGTCCGATCATTTTAGCTGTTTATTTTATTTTTACTCGCTACTTTTTATTGCGAGTTGCCCAATCATTTCGGCTATTTTGTGTGCATACGTTTTTACTTGCTGCTTTTTATTGCAAGTTGCCCCATCATTTCAGCTATTTTGTGTGCATATGTTTTTACTTACTGCTTTTTATTGCAAGTTGCCCCATCATTTCGGCTATTTCATATGCATGTGCGGCCTACTGGCTTTTCGCCGTAAACCTGAAATTAGACACCGATTTCGGCATCAGCACCGCTACAAGTGGGATATTGTCAGGAGCGAATCATCATCTGCGCCTATTGATGTCAAACAAAAGTGGCTTAGCAAACAGGGTTAAGGTCCTATCGACTAAGGCTTTTGACTTCATGAGCCGTAAGGGTCTCACAAAGGTATTTCTCCCTACAAATCGTGAGGATTTTGTAGGTGTATTTTCTCCTTAGGTATCGTGAGGATTCCTAAGTGTTTGTTCCTCTGTAAGTCGTAAGGATCCTACAAGAGGGTTTTCTCCTTGTAAGCCGAGAGGACTTATAAGGGTTATTCATCATGCGTACATATCCCCAGTCACGGATGGGACTTGATTAGGAAAATGTTTATTCGCGCCCGTGGATTGTATACAAGAGCCAGTATTAGACCACTTGTAGGGCAATATCGGAAGTTGTGGGGGTTACTTAAGCACAGGTTTAGGTCTCTGTAACTTAAGACTTTCAAATCTTATGAGCCGTGAGGGTCCCATAAGAGGGTTCTCCTTACGAGTCGTGAGGATCTCGCAAGTGTATTTTCTCCTTAGAAATCGTGGGGATCCCTAAGTGTGTTGCTCCCTTGTGAGTCGTAAGGATCTCACGCGGGTGGTTTCTCCTTACAAGGTCGAGAGGACCCTATAAGTGTCTTTTAACGAGGTTGCGCCCTTTCGGGTTTTCACAAACACTCGCCGGTAGTCCTACCGTTTTTACTCACGGAGCCCTTTCGGGTTTTCATCCGTGCCCATTTTGTTTATGGACATACCGTTTTTTTTTTATTCTTTTTATTTTCTTCTCTTTTTTTTTACGAGGTCGCGCCCTTTTGGGTTTTTATGAACACTCGCCGGTAGCCCTGCTGTTTTTACTCACGGAGCCCATTCAGGTTTTCATCCGTGCCCTTTTTGCTTATGGACATACCATTTTTATTTATTATATTTTTCTTCTTTCTTTTTTTTTTTAATTTTTTCAGCCTACGGATGCTGCGGTATTAGTTTAAGGATGTTTTGGTCTGCCATTAGTTTAAGGACGTTTCGGTTTATCGTTAGTTTAAGGACGTTTCGGTCCATCGTTAGTTTAAGTACGTTTCGGTCCGTCGTGGAGAGGGCCAGCTACTGCTTATAAAGTTTGAGCTTAGGAAGATAGCGAGAGGACATAGTCGTCGTCATCTATCATTGACCTAGGCCGTGGCTCATTAAGCGTAGTATTTCTTTTGGAAGCAACCGTTTATTAGCCTGAAAGGCCTTTCACTGTGCATGTCCATGAGCAGATAGGCCCCACCTTGGTAGACCTTATCTATGATGTAAGGGCCTTCATAGTTTGGCTCGAATTTTCTCCTCTTGGCACGATTGGGGATCATAGGCCTATTGACTACTAGCACGAGTTCGCCTTGGCGGAATGTCCTCGGTCGGGTCAATCTTTCATATGAGCGTGTCATCTTTGCTTTATAAGCTTCCAGATTTTGTTGCGCTATGAGCCGTGTTTCTTCAAGGGCATTAAACTCCTCAAGCCGAAGGTTAGCATTTTCTTCGTTCGTCAGCTCGTAATGGACTGGCACTCGTAGCGAGGGTAACTCTATCTCGAGGTGGAGTACTGCTTCCGTACCGAATACCAATGCGTACGGCGTTGTGTTCGTGGCCGTCTTGAACGCAGTTCGATACGCCCAAAGAGCTTCTTGCAGTCTCTCGTGCCAGTCTTTCTTATTTCGGGACACCGTCTTTGTCATGATCTTCGTCAGGGTCTTGTTGAAGGCCTCGGCTAGACCATTAGCTCGCGGATTATAAACCGAGGAATATCTCCAGTCTATATTGTGTTGTTGCGTGAAGCGACTGATCTTGTGGCTTCTGTAGGCTGTCCCGTTATCGGAGATGATCCGTCTGGCGTTCCAAACCGATATATGACGTGCGTCTTGAAGAAATGGAGGATATTCTCTGTCTTCACTTCCCTTAACGGTACTGCTTCTGCCCATTTGGAGAAGTAATCAGTCGTCGCCAGGATGAAACGATGTCCTCTAGACGATGCTGTTTCGATAGGGCCGACTATGTCAGTTCCCTACATTTCGAATAGCCAGCTAGCCACTATTGGATATAATGGATTTGGATGTTGGTTGATGAAATCCCCATGGATTTGGCATGAGTGGCATTGCTTCGCATATCCGAGGCAATCCTGAATCATCGTGGGCCAGTAGGAGCCCATCCGTTTGATCCTCAACTTCATCTTCGGGCACGCTTGCTGAGACCCATAGAGTCCATCATGAACTTCCTGAATGACTCTTTCTGCTTTGTCAGGTCCCAGACATCTCAACCACAGAGAATCAAACGACCTCTTATACAGAGTGTCGTTGACGAAGACGAAAGACAGAGCTCGTTTCATAAGCTGATATCTTGAGAACGCATCTTCAGGCATTCGATGGTATTTAAAGTAGTCTATAAAGACTTCTCTCCAATTCTCAGCCTTTTCCCGGTCTTTTATTTGCAGGGTCGTCTGTTCAGTCGCTCCCTTCTCTTCGGATGATTCCGGAGGTATTTCTGCTGGGGCAAGCACCCGACGGCTTTGTACCACGATTCTTACGTCATCGAGGTTCTCGTCAGCCAGTTCTTTAGCAAGCTTGGCCAACGCATCTGCTTTGCTATTTTCCGCATGTGGTATGCTTTCCAAAGTATAGGATGGAATTTGGGTCAACCGTTGTTGCACCTTTTCACCGTACTTCACCAATTCCGGTTTGCACATTTCGTAGTCGCCGTTTACTTGATTAACGACCAGTTGAGAATCTCCGTATATGAGCAGGTTTTCAATTCCCATGTCGATGGCGATCTCAAGACCTGCTATCAAGGCTTGATATTCGGCTTCGTTATTCGTCCTCGGCTCTGTTAAGGAGAAAGTAAAGCGCATTATCCCTCCTTGTGGAGTCACGAAGATGAGGCCTACCCCCGACTTGATTATAGGGGTACTTTGTTTGCGCTTCTTTATGGAGGACGGTCCATCGAAATAAAGCTCCCATCGGGTATCACCACCGTCGATCGCGTCAAACGCATGTTCGTCTGGCAGATCGCAATTCAGAGGATAATCGGCGGGTATCGGATGCTCAGCGAGGAAGTCGGCGATTGCCTGGCCTTTCATTTCCTTGAGAGGTTGATATGTTATCGAAAACTCCATCAAGAGCAAGGCCCATTTAGCGAGTGGACCTGTCAATATGGCCTTCGACATCAAATATTTAAGGCGGTCCACCTTTGAGATGAGACGAACTTCATGTGCCAATGCATAGTGCCTGAGCTTTGTTATCGCAAAGATCAACGTCAAGCAATGTTTTTCAATGGGAGAGTAGTTGCTTTCTGCCCCCAGAAGAACTCGACTTAAGTAGTAGAGTGCTCTTTCTTTCCCCTGGTCATTCTCTTGCGCCCATAATGCGCCTAAAGAACCTTCGAGAGCGGTTGTATAAAGAATGAGAGGCTTTCCCTTAACCGGAGCAACCAACATTGGCGGGTTCTGCAAGTACTGCTTGATCTCGTCCAGCGCGCCCTGGCATTTTTTATCCCAGACGAATGGAGTTCCCTTCTTCATTAGGTGGCTATAAGGACGACACTTGCCCGAAAGGTTGGCTATAAATCGCCTTATATATGCGAGCTTCTCTTGGAGAGACCGCAACTGTTTGAGAGTTCTCGGCGGAGGCATTTCCATGATCGCCTTAATCTTCGACGGATCTATCTCGATGCCTCGGTGTCGGACGATAAATCTCAGGAATTTGCCCGAAGAAACTCCGAATGCACACTTGAGAGGGTTCATCTTCAAGTTGTATTGTCGAAGGCGTCGAAATACGGTCTTTAGATGCTCGAGATGCTCCTCGTATGATTTGCTCTTAACCACGAGGTCATCGATATAACATTCGACGATTTCATGTATGAGGTCATCAAAGATCTTCGTCATGGCCCTCTGATAGGTGGCACCGGCGTTCTTTAGACCGAAGGGCATCACCTTATAGCAGAATATTCCCAAAGAAGTCCGGAAAGCGGTGTGCTTCTGGTCTTCAGGATGCATCTTTATCTGATTATACCCTGATGAGCCGTCCATGAAGGAGAAAACCTCATGAGTGGACGTATTGTCTATCATCAGTTCGGTGACTGGTACTGAGAAATCATCCTTTGGGCAGGCTTTATTGAGATCCCGAAGTCCACGCATATGCGCACTGTCCCATTTTTCTTCATCACCGGGACGATGTTAGTGATCCACTCAGGATATTGAACCTCTTGGATAAAGCCAGAGTCGATTAGCTTCTTGACCTCGGCGTTGATGCTCAACTCAAGCTCGAGCCGCATTCTCCTCGGTGCTTGTTTGACTGGCTTGATGTCCGAAGATATCGCCAATCTGTGCACAACAATTTCTGGATCTAATCCCGGCATCTCGGAATAGTTCCATGTGAAGCAATCTTTATGCTGTACAAAGATGTCTTTTAATGCAGCCACCCTTTCTTCAGATAGCAGCTCGCTGACAAATGTCGGTCGCGGGTTGTTCACCGTCCCCATCTCAATTTTCTTGAGGTTATCTGCAGTGGTATGTATTCCATCCTCCAGTTCTTTCGGAGCTGGCGGAAATTCTGAGATCACCTCATCATTGCTGTTTTCGAAGCACCAGGGAAGGCTGTTCATGTTCTCGGCCTCTTCTTTTAATATTGTTATCATGTGATAGGTGCGAATCCGTTTCCAATCTCAGTGTGGAGTTGGTTCTGTTGTCGTGGCTTTGGGTTCATGCTTTTGTGGCGGTGTTACCCTCCAGTTGTCGGACAGAGCGAATTTGCCGAGTTGATACTGATCTTCGACCCAATTCTTAAAGGTGAAGCAGTCTTCGAAAGGGTGCCCTATTACTCGATGGTAAGAGCAATAATTTAGGTCAGAGACTTCACCTGCTCTTTCGGGGGTTTTTGGACTCCGGCAGTGTAAGCATTTGATATTTTAGAGCAAGATCAAGTATCTTCTTCGTCTTGTCCCGAGGAAACGAGTACGCTCGACCCATTTTCTTCATGAGGGATAGATCAATAACGCTCGACTCCCGTTTGCATGGCTTCTTAGCCCCGCTTTGTTGCTGTTGAGCGCCTTTTTGGCCTTTCGACTTGTTTCTGCCTCTGCGTCGAGCCTTTTTTATAACAGGTTGACAGGGGGCGGCATTTTCGTCGTAGTTGCGTTTTGGCTTTCTCGTAGATTTCCATTTCACGATTGTGATCATCTCGGACTTTTTGACCAGCTTCCCTTATAAGCCTGTCCATTTGTTCTTCAAACGACGGACTGGGCACTTTTACATCCGGAACTTTTACTGGTTTAGGATTAGTGTCCTCCCGTTGAGCATCTGCTTCTTCATTGAAGTCGTGCACGACGTAGCAGTCGCGGAGCAGCTCTCGTTTCTTGGAGCGAATGTATCCGAGCCCGATCGTCTCCATCCTCTCACTAGGCAGCTTGTGCTGAGTTCCGAGAACGTTCCAGACCCTGTCATAGAATTTTGCCTTTTTAATGGTCTGTTTGAAGGGTATCCCTTGGTGCTTCAACAGCTTCTTCAAGCCTTCTATATAATATCTGGGTAGACGGATGGGTTGAAGCCTGTCCAGCGTAGGATCCGCACCGTGCCAGATTTCTTTCTCCATTTTGTTTTCTTCAGAGCAGTAGAATAGAATTGCCTTCTCGCCTTCTCGCCTGGGAGGGATATAGAACGTCTGCAGCTCCTCTACACTGTCGGTATCAAGCGCATCCAGTTCTCTATAATGTTTAAGCGGCACCATGGCGATTTGCAGACTTTGCTCTTCGTCAGCGGAAGCTCGTATTGAAGGTCGAGCAGAGAATACAGCATGGACTTCATCCTCCGAATCACTACCAAAGATCAATATAGGAGCAGATGGTCCCGGCTTGGTGTATTGGGGCGGACCCGAATAAACTATCTCCTCTTCCTCCTCGGTATCACTGCCGAAGACAGGGATGGTAGCATTAGTTTTATTCTCCGGCTTGTGAAACCTTTCCGTATCTTCGAAACTCAGTAAGAAGTATTTGGCATCTTCATATTTATGAACTTCGTTCACGGAAAATGGATTCAGTTCTCCCGTCACGGTATACTCGAGCCCATCCCTAAAGTATTTCATTCACTGATGCTGTGTAGAAGGGATGATGTTGTACTCGTGTAACCATGGTCGGCCGAGCAGAGCGTTGTAGCATGTCTTGGCATCTATGACGTGGAATTTAATGTCCGTGACGAGCAGCCCAAAGCGTAGCGTCAGTATCACAGATCCAAGTGTCCTTGATGATTGGGAGTCGAACTCGGAGATGGTGATCTTGTCTCGAGCGAGGTGTTGGACGCTCATGCAGATTTCCTTTAGCACCCGCACATTGAGTAGATTAACAGACGATCCGTTATCAATCAGGATTTTGCCTATCTTTATATCATGGCAGTATCCTGAGACGTAGAGGGGGCAATTATGTTCGCACGTCACAAGGAGAAGGTCTTCATCGCCAAAAGTGACATCTGCCGTATGCACTTCCTCCAATTCATCCTTCATCTTTTCTTCGGCTAGGAAAGCTTGGAACTGCTCCGGGTCTTATAGTGCCTTAATTAACGAATCTCTCGCCTCCTTTGATAGTAAGAGGGCGTCAAGAATGCTGAGCTGTGAGGGTGGCTTCCTTAGATGCGCTAAGACGTTGTAATCCACCTTATTTTTCTTCGGCGGGTCTTTGACAGCCAGCTCTTCCATGACTTGGTCGTCTAGGGCGATGTCCTCAGAGACCTTTTCTTTCCCTTTATCTTTTTTGTTTGGGGGTCCGAGATTCTTTTCGAGCAACGTGCGATTACACAGCCGGATATTTTCACAAATCTTCGGCTCTTCTTCTTTTCCCGAAGTGGACTCTTTAAAGAAGGGGCCAAGCTCCAGCTCCTCATCAGAATCGCTCCCGAACGTGAGCACTTGTGATCCCCCGGCGTTGACCATACGACAATTGCCGGTAGTTCTGTTAAGCCCTTCGGTCGTATCGTTCCATTCTCGGCGAGTCTTGCGTTTTTCCCGCTTAAAATGCTGCCGGTGAGCAACATATCCTTGCCACCATCTATCGAAAGTTTTGCACTCTTCAGTGGGGTGCGAAATCTTCCGATGATACAAGCAATAAGAGGGGTGCATTTCGACTTCACCAGTAACGCTTCCCTCAAAGGATGGTAGCTTCATACCCATTGGCACGGCTTTAGCAAACCTCTTCCTTATCTTGAATTTGATTTTATCCGCAGTGGGTGTACTTTGCTCCAGCGGGAGTATCTCAATTCTTTCGTCAAGGCGCTGGCGCTTGGCCTTTTCGAATATGACCGCCTCGCGCGCCCGATCAGCTTTGCTTTTTAAGAGAGCTTCATTGAAGAATGCGTCAATTACTTCATCCGATGGCCCCAGAATTTTTGGTTCGGGATCTGCCCCTGGCGTTTCAATACAAGGAGTCTCCTCATCGCCCATGAACGAATGGGAAATCACATGACAGCTCACTACGTATTCTTCAGATTCATCAGATGAACTTTCTCCCTCTTCTTTCTCTTGAAAGACGTGATTGAGGAATTCTTGGAATATAATGGGAGTCCGTGCCTTCTGGTTGTATTCCTCCAGCGCGTCAATTTGCTTTTGCAAGCCCGTGCGCTTGTCGCCAGGCTTCACGGGCTTCTTTGACTTCTTTTTCTTCTTCTTTGAAGATTTCGACGGCTGGTTATGAATGCTTGGGCAACCTCCATCGATCTTTTGAGTTGGACGAGGTTTCAACATCCCTTCAATGATCTGCGGCTCCAACAGGTTCTTCCACTTGATCGCTAGGCATGTTTGAAGATCATTTAGGCATTCTCTTTATCTTGGGTGATAATACAACCTCCTATGGAGCTTCTTCAACGACAGAGCACGTTTCCCCCGGCGTATTCATTCCCTTAGAGGTATGGGGCTGCGGTGGATTCACCTTCCATTTATCGGACAATGCAAACTTGCCCTATCGGTACTGGTCTTCAAGACAATTTTTGAAGACGTAGCAATTCTCGATCGGATGACCCAGTACTTGATGATAAGGATAGTAGTTGGGCTCATTGACATCACTTGGTTGCGACGGACGTTTTGGATACGGCAGATTTATGAGTCGGTTGCGCAACGCCAACTTGAATAACCTTCTCGTTTTATCTTGGGGAAACGAGTAAGGACGTCCCATCCTCTCCTCAAGGGCTACGTATGGGCGCATATTATTTTGACAAACGACCGGCTTCGAGTTGTTCGGCTGTTGCTGAGCATTAGCGACAATGATCGCTTTCCCTTTTCCCTTCTCATTTCGGGAGTCCGGCTTTGGAAGAGGAAGTTTATAGCCCATTTGATCCATTTGCGCCAGCTTGTTGATTAGTGCCTGGAAGGTGGTCGGCTTGAAGAACATCATAAATTGCGAGATGGTTGCTTGCGGATCGAGGGTTCCCACAAACATACCCACTGCAGGAGCTTCTTCTATGTGCTGCTCGCATTTTGACCATAAATTCCGCCACCGTATAGCATATTGGACCTATGTCTCGTCCGGCTTCACCCTGGCATTAATCAATGCCGTTATTGGGGTACGCTCGCTGGCACTCGCAAAACATTGGGTAAAAAACAGTTCCATCTCAGCAAAGGTCTTGATAGAGTCGTTCGGGAGCTCGGGATACCGCTCGAACGCTGTATCCGATAAGCTACCAACGAACCGGCAGAGCAACAATTTACATCACCGCCAGTGTTGCCGCAAAGCGTCCTGAACTGGGCAACATGCTGGTGGGAATTGCCAGTCCCCTTATACACATGGAATTTTGGTATCGTATAACCTGGCGGGTACTTGATCTAGTCGTACCAGCCCGGATACGGTCACCCCGTTTTTACGACCTGGCCCGCTGCTTCAGTCGCTTGATGAACCCGGATCTGCTGAGCTATATATTCCTCTAAGTCAGCTTTGGAGATCGCCTCCTCCTTGGCTGTTGACAGAGCCGGTGGAGGATTTGACGTTTCTCCCCTATCATCTTCAAGGACGATTGGGGGATCTTCAACAGGAGGGTCTTGCTAAATCATCATGCCCACCATGTCCTCGAACAGGAGGGCCATTTTCTTTATGCTGGCTGCTTGTTCCGTAGCCTCTTTATCCTTCTTCTCCAATATGCGACGAAGGAACTCAGCGTCAGTTTCCTGTTCCTGACGTTCATCCGAGGACGTTTCAGGGGTTTCTTTTGGCACAGTGATTGCGGCCATCACGTTCATCATCTCCTGGAGCTTTTGCTGTTGCTCCTGAGCCTTGGTCACTGACCATGTAAGCGGTCTATGACCTGTGGATGCACGGCTGTCCTCCTTTCCCGACGCCATGTACACTATATGAACTATTATGCCCCCAAACTTAGGGCGTTTAGGTTCACCATCTTTGGCATTTGCCGCGGGCGTGGGGGTTTTCTCCGGCCTTCTTCTTTTGTGGGCCGTTGAAGTTGAAGGGGCCGTTGCAGGGGGCACCCTAGCGATTGTTGTCCTCTGCTGTTTAATAGGACGGTCCTTTTCTTTTTGCACCTTCGTATTTTTCTGTTGACGAGAGTGATCTGGGTCAATCACGGAGTCTTGAACCCTCCGCTAAACCTTGTATATTTTTTAGGACAGCCGTTGAGGGGGCTGCTCCTGCTTCGTTTCCGGAACTCTCTCCATAGGTGGAGGAGATCTTTTTAATGTAGCGGTTGGAGAGTTCTTACGTACCCTCCTCAGTAGTTCAAAGCTGTTCCCAGTTGAAACAGCAGCGTTGACTTCCACCACTGGAGCCGGTGGAGTTAGCCCTGAGGGGGAGTTGCCCCCTGGCTTCCTTACTCGTCGCCAATGGTGACGTCGAGCACGACGAGCCGTTGGGACTGGCTCGGAGATAATGACAGCTTCTTTTTGCCCTCTGTCTGAATGAGGCGCCGCTGGTGTTAACCTCTTAAAGACTGAGGTTGTCCTTTGAGGGGTGATATTCAAGCTGTCAAAGACAGATCCTTGAGTAGGGGCAGGAGCGGGAATAGTCAGTCTTGAAAAGACTGACTCTTTGACGAGAGAAGCCGCCTTAACGATTTCCGAAGCAGCGGCTGTTGCCTTCCTTGGGACAGCCATTTTAGAGTTTATGGGATTCCTAGCGGGCCCCTCAGAGTTCTGATCCAGCTTGGCAAAGACAGAGGCTGTAGATTTATTAATGGACGACCCGTTGACAGGGGCCGTCGTAGCAGTGAGCCTGTCGAAGACCGACTTCTTGTTCGCTTCTGGTGCAGGTATTGGCATAGAGAAGCTTGCAGGTGGGATCATGGTCCCAAAAACAAGCCGGTGGTGGCCTGGGTCACCTTTTCTACTGGCAGAGCGAGGAAGGAGGCTGCTTGAAGCCCATATGCTACATCTCCAGGTGAGGTGGAGCGTCCGTTGCAGTGGCACTTTGAGCAGTTCATGTAGTTAGAGGCTATTGATGCTTGAGTTCTGTGCCATGCAAAAGACCAAATCTTAGTAACATGAAATCCAAAGGCAACCGTTAACAAACCGCGATTGTTTCGCGAAGACGACACACGAAGTGTGGAGTGGAAAGAGGAAAAGGTCCCACCGGGCGTGCCAGAATCTGTTCCCCTCCGAACGGCGGCCGAGACTTGACGTCTTGCCTGAGATTCGGGACAGATGCTATATGGTTTTATGCTTCTACCTCTCCGAAGATGCCAAGTTGATTTATGGCACCGTATATCGGAGGTTTAGACGGATGCGGCCGATGTAGCAGACTTTGTCAGATTCCCCCTCGTTTGAGAGGTTTTTGATTGTGGGGATGCTCTTCCCTACAGACACAAGCCCCTGTAGTTAATTACGCTACCGCGTCGCGGCAGCCACTTTCTCCTTCTCCAGAATTTCACTTCGTGTCATGTGTGTTTGTTTTGTTTGTGGTTGCCCATGGATTGTATACGGAGACTGAGTAATGCCGTCACCCGTAGGACGTGGATTAGTCCAAATCCGTATTTACTTAGATTTGGGTTTAGTGTTTTTAGTTTAAGGATATGTTAGCCGTATTGAGGTTAAGATCAACTTAAATGTTCATTAAGGATACGTTAGTTCTGTTTTGAGACTAAGATCAACTTAACGTGGTGATCCATTTAATATATGGCCGCCGGGACTCGTCACCTCTCTGACGTCGTTGAAGGATTACAACGATAGGTGTCAGAGGAGTTCAGAGATGTACCCTTGAACCAAAGTCGATTTGGAGTTTTATAGTACATTTGAATGTTTTAGGATACGTTAGCCGTGTTTGGGGCTAAGATCAACTTAAACAGGACCGTTTAGATCCGGCAAAAGAGCATTTGGAGGCTTTATTGTTCCAGTTTAAGGACGTGGTGGTCCATGTTCCAGTTTAGGGACGTGGTGGTCCATGTTCCAGTTTAGGGACGTGGTGGTCCATCGCCAGTTTAAGGACGTGGTGGTCCATCATTAGTTTAAGGACGTTTCGGTCCAATATTAGTTTAAGGACGTTTCGGTCCAATATTAGTTTAAGGACGTTTCGGTGCAACATTCCCATTTTGCGACGAATATTAGTTTAAGGACGTTTTGGTCCAATATTAATTTAAGGACGTGTCGGTCCATCATTAGTTTAAGGACGTTTCGGTCAAATATTAGTTTAAGGACGTTTCGGTCCATCATTAGTTTAAGGACGTTTCGGTCCACGAGTTTAACGACCCCGCAGTCTGTTTCGATGTGTGGTTGTCGGGACCCGTCACCTCTCCGACGTCGTTGAGGGATTACAACGATAGGTGTCAGAAGAGTTCAGAGATGTACCCTCGAACCGGAGGTAAATTGATTTAGGAGAGCAATTTTGCTCAGTCAATTTAATTTGAGGACTTACGGCCATGATTGGGCTAAGTCCAGTTGAAAAATATTCAACGCTTTTATTTGTTTTTGGTCTATTAGACCTGTGCTAGGGCTTTACCCATGTTTAAATAATGCGTTGCATTACTTTCCATTTTTGGTTGGGCTCTGCCCATAAAGGATGCAGAGCATCAATTTATTTTGGGCTCTGCTCATTTACAAATGATGCAGAGCATCAATTTTATTTGGGCTCCGGCCTTTTATAAAAGATGCAGAGCATCAATTTTACCTGGGCTCTGCCCATTTATTGCTTTGCAATTTAATTTGGCTTACTAGGTCTTTTTGATTTGGGTCTGGCCCTTTAGCAAAAGAAATGCATTGCATTTGTCAGGCGCTTTGCGCCAATCAGAGAGCGCAAGCGCTTGTGGTATTGACACGTGTCACGCAAGTGCAGTGCGCTGCGCTTGCGCTGCTGACACGTGGCGTGCTCTGGTAGGTTGCGCCAGTTTCAGAGAGCAAAGCTCTATCTTAAAAGCGCCCAGCGCAAGTGAGTCAGATACTGACACGTGGCGCTCTCTAGTGATTTGCGCCAACCCAGGAGCGCAATAGTGTAGTTCTGCAAGTGCAAGGTACTGTTAATTTGAGAATCTTTTAGATTGCAGAACCAATGGTTCATGAAAAAGTGCAAAGCACTGTTTGATTTCTTAATCTAATTTAGTTCAAAGAAAGCAAGTATTTCTTGTTTTTTCTTGATCTTGGAGAACCAATGGTTCATAAGTGCAAAGCACTATTGTTATTTATTTTTATTTTATTGGAGATCATTGATCTTGTTCTTTGATCAATGATCTATTAGAAGAAATTCTTCTATCTTAAAGGTTTTTACCTTTTCTTCTTGAAATTTCTTCAGAGTTCTCCCTGTTTGATGTTCTTAATCTCTTACAATGTTGATGCCTTTGAATTGAGCTCTAGGGTCCTTTTTATAGTGCCCATAAATTAGTTAAATTTGTTAAAGAGATTTTTCTCTGAGTGATTTGGGGAATTTTCCCCACCGTTGGATCTTTGATCCAAGGGGTTCTGTTTTATAGAAGAAAATCTTCTTGTTTTAACGAGAACAGAAAGATTTCTTTAAAATCTTAATTCTGTTTGGCGCAAATGCCCCAGCACGTGACACGTGTCACGCGGCGCATAGCGCAGCTCAAATGTGCTTGCGCAACTGCGCTGACACGTGTCGCGCAGAGCAACTGTGCTAGCGCAACTGCGCTGCCACGTGGCGCGCAGCGCAGAGCGCATGTCAGCTGAAGCGTTACCTCATTTATTTTAACTTCAATTTTCAAAAACAGAGCTTTGCTCTGATTGGGGGAAAACAGAAGCATTGCTTCTTTTGCCACCTTGGAATTTGAACAGAGTTTTGCTCTGATTGGGGTAAACAGGAACTTACTAATTTTTATTGATGGCTCTCTCCAAATATGAACACAGTACAGATATGAATTTATAAAATGAAAAGAGGCATAGGGAGGCATAGTCTAATACAATAATTTGGGCTTCTATTTATAAGACATAGAAACCCAAGATTACAATTGACCCGCATGTCTGCATTACCAAAATACCCTTAGGTAGACCATTCAATGCCATAACAAGATTTTGGTAAAAAGTTATTCTTCTGTGGGCTCTAGACGGCTGCGGATCCGCGGCCACAACAGGGGTTGGGCCGCGGTTCCGCGGCCCAATTATGGAATTGAAGTCTGGGCTTTTGGGTACTGGTTTCTGGATCTTTGATATTCTTAATTCTTTAGTTCTTTTCTGAACTTGGCTTCTGATTCTTTTCCAGATTTTCCAGTGAATAATTGTGGTGGACTTTAACCGTGGCTTCGCGATCTCGGACCTTGCATTGCCTTGTGCTTTGTAAACTTTATCTTTTATGTAGGCTTAATCAAGATCCTTCTGTTTGTTGGTTGTAGTTCCACTTTTGCATCGTCTTTTATCTTTTCACTGTTTTAGATCCAAGAACCTGTAACCTGTAATATGTAGCAGACATGAGTCAAAAGCACCTGTTTATTTATAAAACGAATAAGAATGGGGAACATAATAATGCAATATTATGGTATGAACAAATACCCCCAAACTTATCTTTTACTCGTCCTCGAGCAAACTTAGTTTTTATTCTCGATAAAAACCTAACCGCACTTTCGCAGGAAAACGCGATTGCACTGAGCTCGTGCAACAAGCTGTTAAACCTCCAGGTGTCCCTAGTAGGAGGAGTGTAGTCTCTTGAGGGTTTTCAGCGGATACTACCCACAAAATCCTATCAATTCGGCCCATTGACTTTAATTCTCCAATTAGGTTTTCTAACAAGGAATTCTATTATCGTCAACTTGCAAATCATCCACTTATATTCTTCACACTTCCTCATCATTTAACTTAAAATTATATATGTTCTGCAGACCTACTTAGCTTTCGGCACTCTTAATTTTTCCTTCTAGGGTTTCATCTCCACTTAGGAATTTTTATTAACTCTACTAAAGATACAAGTTCTATTCTTCACTCCTCTCTCTCATCTAAATTCCAATCACATATCCCTATGTGTGTGTTTAAATCACCCCTACACATAGAAATTCAAATCAAGCAATCATACTCGTGTCCGTTGTCCAAAGACTTATTAATTAGTGAATTTTTAATTGAATTTTGCTTATACATCTTTCATGCGACCGCTAATACTTCTTGAGGTACCAGCGACCGCTAATACTTCTTGAGGTACCAGCGACCGATTACAAGATGTGTTAGCACAATAAAGCGTAATTCCTAGTCTTGCAACACCCAAGGCTTTAACAGTGACTTCCAAACCAGTTGGTCTAAGGCACTAGGTGATGAAGTACCCTCGCTAAATATTTTTCTATTTTTTAGCCTTAAGTAATCAGAAAAACCAGTGTTCATTTTTTTTCTTTATTCACACTTGTATTTTTTTCATTTTCTTTGTACTAAGGACTTTAGACAAGAGCATTTCAAGGTTTTCTCTACTATTCCAAGTTTCAAGATGCGTGATTGTGCAAATTGTAAGGTATACGTTTTCAGAATCTAGACTTAAGCTAGGAATTATTTTTCAAACTTATACTCTAATAAAAATATCAATATTTTTCCCTTGTTTTGACTTAGCCCAAGAAGTGAACTAAAATTTTCCTATTTCTAAATAAACTACAAAGACATATACTTTCTACCGTTAAACTTTAAAGAAGGTTATTTTTAAGGTTTTTAATTTACTAAGTCTAAGATCTAGTTGTTCCTACCCAGTTAACCTATTTGTCAAACTTAAGGCAAATATGGCCAAAATTGAATCCAATAATTTTTATAATTTTTGAAAATTTTTAATTTTTATGGGTTTTAAAATAAGTATGCAAATGCAAAAATATACATATGAATGCGAAGGAAGAAAACGTACCGAGCTTGCCCCCAAACTTAAACTTGACAGTGTCCTCACTGTCATGCTACACCAAGAGGGTTGAGAATGTCGGCACTCCCTTGTTTATTTATTTGCATTTTTTTTATTTTATTGTTAAAAGAAAAACAAAAAAATATATATACAACAAGGTACCCCCCAAACTAAACAAGGCCTTACACAGACCAAAGGTTAGCACCAACCATTCAAAAATTCTATCTTGATAATGGTGGGGTTGGTGGAAGAATGGAGTGGAAAGAAAAGAAATGAGAAGCACACGAGACCGTGTGGGAAGAAAGGTAGAATATGGTCTCGGTGGGGGAGAAGAATAGCGGAAAAGAGAAAGAAGTGTGGTACGAACTTGGGGGTGTAAATCGAGTGAATAAATTAGCGCAATTTGTGATGACCGATGTGTTAAAAGTGATTGTGCTAATCTATCAAACCGTCGAGAAATGGGATCAAATCCCTCAAGATGCGCAAGAAAACATGAGTTCATCGAACTTGGTATAAGAGATGAGAGCGTAACAGTCTCTTGCAAGGTCGGAATGATAGGAATGACGTAAGGGAGTGAATTAGGGATAGTCGCATTCTCACCGTAGTAACTTGTCTCGAACTTGAAAGATTCCATCAATGGTTCAAGACGACTGTAAGAAACCGAGTATGATGGTTCAACTAACTCATCTGAAAATTCAAAGGACTCAAACTCGGGCGGTGAGTCATCAACATCGTCCGAAAAAGTGAAACACTCGTAAGTGTTATCGGCTGTAAGAACTGTGTCAGATTCAAAGGGAAAGTTTTCAAGCTCACAGTTTTCAAGCGTGATCTTTTGCGTGGTCGGAACGATGGAAAGGAAGGAGGGTGATATAACAGTTAAAGGTTTGGGAGGATGAATTGGAAAATCCGACACATCAAACAAAAATGGTTCAACCTCAATATTATCCTCAATACTCTCCTCAATACTATCCTCATAATTCTCCTCAATATTTAACTCATCCATGCCGTTATCATCAAAATCAAGACGCATATGAAGTTCGGGAGAAACATCTAATGACTCGGGATGATGAATTTGACATAAAATTTCAATCAAATCTACTGGTTCATCATCCAAAATATTCCCGGCGTCTATATCCCCAATTAAGTGAAAATCAATTTTTTCTGACACCTCATCAAAAGTATGGATATTTATCAATTCAGGTTCTAGATTGGAGGTGTAAAGATTGAAAGGATTAAAAGTGGTTTCACTCGACAGGGGTTCTTCACAATCTGGCAAATCAAGCACAACAAAATCGCACAACTCGTTTTTATTTACAACTTGTGAATCATTTAGGGCAATCGATCGAAAACCGGAGTTGTGGATTTCAATTGGATAAGGTTAAGTTTGATTTGGAAATGTGTAGAACTCACTTGCTCCTCTCAAATTCTCACTCTGTCCAACCGCCTCCTCATATATTGAAAAATTTTAAACTAGTGGGAAACTAGTTACCGGTTCAGTAGATTGCATAAAGGCGGCAATGGATGCATCCACATTCCTAGTCATTTTGTTTGTTGCTGAAATATAAGCTGCCAACGACTGTTCCAAACTAGACATGGGTGGTTAGGGGGTTTCGGTAAAAGATTCGAAATTGTTTGGATACGTGAAACTCCCAAAAGGCTGTGTAGAAACAGTGTCTAGTGACGGTGGGAAAGTCGGGTAGGATTGGTAGGAAGTGGGTGGTGTTCATCACAGAATACTGCATTTTATACCGCCCATTCTTACGCTCGGTTGTTTATAGGTAGGTGCTTTTAATCCGTGTTTGTTACATGTTTACAGAGTACAGGTTTTCAGTCCAAATATTGCAAATCAAGACAAAATCTCCACAGTTACACCAAATACAGAACATCTGTCACAGCAGATAAAAGCCGGGTTCCGGTCATCCATATCCGTCCAGTGCCGAGTACCAGTTCCAGAGACAAGACATATGACAGTGGTCATTCGTGTCTCGGACAAGCACAGAGCACGAGGGGGGCAGCACAAGAATCAATGGGTGCGCGGAGCTCAAGAGAGATAAAGTCAAAAAGTGAAGAAAAGATAGCAATCTTGGACTAGGAATTCTGAAGATATTCTGGAAATATTATCAGAAAATACATGTACCAGACAACAGGGGACAGCAGACCAGGGCCGTACTGAAAAGCCCACACCCTAACCCTACTGTAGGGGCGCGGATCCGCGGCCAATATGGGGTATTGGAGGCGGATCCGCGGCCGTACAGGCGCTTCAGGGCATGGGCTTTGGGGGGTAGGATGGTCTTATCACATGGGTCCAGTTTGTTGCCCTAGATCTTCAACCCTCTGCCTATAAATACAGCAGATTTGAGCTAAGCCAAGGGTCATTCTTTGTTCTCCATTCTTTTGTAGTTTTAGTTCTTTTTCTTCTTCTTCTTCATTCTTTTTCCATGAAAATTGTAGTGAGAGCTTTTTAAGTGGGAGATTAATGAAGATAAGGTTTTTGTATCATTCTCTTGTGTTTCTTCTTCCCCTTGAGATTCTTGCTTTCTCTTGATCATTCAACCTCTTCATTGAGCTTGAATGGTTAAGGATTTGTTATTAATCTCAAGGGTCGTATTTTCTCACGGGACTAGTTCTTCATTTCACATGCGTTCTCTACCCTTCCCTTGATCTTGCAACCTCTTGATTGAGCTTGCAAGTTTAAGGGTTGGCTATTGATCACATGCTTGTCTTGAGTTCTATTTCTTGTTCTTTTTTTTGTTTATTTATTACTTGCATTTTTCATTCTTGCTTTACTTACTTGCAATTTAATTTCATGCACTTTAATTACTTGTAATCTTTTCTTTTCTTTGTTCTTTTCTTTTGCTCTCTTTTGTTCTTTTTGTGAATGAATGTAATTATTATTGTTAAGAAGAAATACGATATTATAAGTTAAAGATTTTCTTTTCTCTTTTCCTTTTCCCGTTATTTTCCATTGAACTCCGCCCAAACCATACGCAAGCGCTCCGTTAGGCACCCTGCCCTAACAAGATAACGGTGATTCCTAACCGCGACCGGTTGCGTTCGGTTTGGCCGGAGGCGAAAGCAAGAGACAAGAACGGAAGGACAAGGGTAAATAAGCCGGATTCCACGAATACCGCGCTTAAATCCCCTAATCCACATTGTTGCCGATTGCTCTAGCTTCAATTGGTCAAGACTCGGCTCAAAGGTTTCGAGTACGGATTTCTTTAGCTTATAATCTCTTATCTTTTCTTAACAACTTTATACTTGCAAATAAACACATAGGTTAGAATCAAACTCATACTCATTCTTTATTGACTCGTCTAAGACAAGAAGGTAAAATACCACCATCTCCCTGTGGACCGACCCGTGCTCAACCGGCTAGCTGCATAGCGACACCGTCCTGATCGCGGTTATACTTTAATTCTTTGAACATCCGACACGCTCTCGGCGTGCGATCAAATGGCGCCGTTGCCGGGGAGACGGTAGCGTATTTTCTTTCTTGTTATTCGGGTTAATATTCTTTTTGTATATATATAAAAAAAAACCCTTTTTGTTTTTTTGATCATTTTTGTGGGCAAGAGTGCAGATTTTTGCAAGTTTGCAAACTGCGATTGTGGGGAGCAAAGTGTACATTCAAGGCTAAGGTGTTTGCAAAATACAGTGCCAAAGATCCGGGTAGTTTGACCCGCGCAAGCGAACTTTTCAAGCTCACCGGATTTGATTCAACGGGGGTTTCCTAACCCAAAACTTAACGGTACGTACTTTACTTACACCTTCTTCTCAAATCCGACGCATCCAATATACTATTCTTTGCAGGATTCTTTGCAAGTTCGCAAGCAAAAAAAAAATTTTTGACTAACCCGTATTTGTTGCAGTGCCGCGCTTAAATTAAAAAACAATTTTTTTGATTCTTTATAGAATTTTTATTGAATTGCGCATTGCATAAATTAATACGGACTTAAGGGCAAGCGAACCCCACAACATACGGTAAAGGATTTCATCACCTTGTCCGTGGCCCACAAATCACGAACTTGAGCATAACGATTACCCGCACAAATTTTAAAAGAAACTAGACTTTAAGCCTTAAGGACTTCGCGCTCACTAGGAGAAGTTAATTGTGTTTAGAAGCTCGCTTAACGATATATTGTTTACGGGGTGTCTAGGAAAGTGTTAACGGCGAAACCGCCAAAAAAGAAAGGGTTATTTAATTAAGGAACTTCGCGAAAGCGTTGGAAAACCTCCCCTCCTCTCTGCACTTACCTGGCCTCGTGATCAGTGTATCTTGAGCCCGTTTCTCGACACAGTTTTACTTCGAAAATCAAGTTCTGGAGCAGGTCTAGTTGACCTAGGTGAACCCTAGAACGATTAAGTGTGTGGTATTTTTGTGTCGTGATTATTTTTGTCCATATTCTTTTTGTGTATATTTCGTTCTTTTGTTAATATATATTTAAAAAAAAAATAAAAAAAAATAAAATAACATTCTTTTTCCCCTCCTTTTCTCTACCTTTCTTTCATTCTCTCTTCATATCATGGGTACTCCACCTCGCAAAACTCTTGCCGAACTTTAGTACCCACAACCAGACATTACTTCATACGGTTCTTGTTTTGGTCGAACTTCAAACGACCCCTTCATGCCCAAAATTTCTTTGAAAGATCGGATAGACGCATCTAGGACGAACAACTGGACCCCGCAATCCACTTCGTATCAACCGTTTCAAACATTCACCCCTTCTTGCGTTGATACACCTTTTGAAAATCCAGTTGTAACCCCGATACCTTTGTCCATCGCTGAACGTATTGAACAATCTCGTAGCCGATCTTTCACTCCTTTCACCACTTCAAATTCTTGGGATCAACAATTCCATTCACCTTCTTATCCAAATGTTGATCCCACTCCTGTCCAGCCATTCAATTCCTACCAATCCTACCCTACTTTTGCACCTTCCCTAGACATTACTTCAGAACCGCCATTTGGGAGTTTTCAGTATCCAAACAACTTTGAATCTTTTACTGAAACCCCTTCACAACCAATGTCTAGTCTAGAACAGTCGTTGGAAGATTTTAGGGTAGCGTCAAGCCAACAGATGATGGATTTGAATTCGTCCATGGCCGCCCTCATGCAACCTAGTGACCCGGTAGCTAGTTTTCAACTAGCTCCAACTTTTTCAATGCATGATGAGGCGGCAGGACAGGCTGTGAATTTGAGTGGAGAGAGTGAGATGTACCCCCTTCCAAATCAAACCTACCCATCCCAAATTGAATCCCACCCCTCCTGTTTTGAAAGTCTATCGAACATCCCACATGATTTATCCATTGAAGATAGAATGATGAATGAGTTGTGCGACTTCGTAGTGTTTGATTTGCCCGATTGTGAAGGGACTCATCCAAGTGAAACCGATCCTAAACCTTTTGACCTCTACACCTCCACTTTAGAACCTGAATCGATTGATATCCATGCTGTTGTTGAGGTGTCGGAGAATGTTGATTTTCACTTGATGAAGGATATTGACGCTGGGAATATTTTGGATGATGAACCCATAGATTTGGCCGAGTTTTTCTCTCCAATTCATCATCCCGAGTCATTAAATATTTTTCCCGAACAACATATGCGTCTGGACTTTGATGAAATATGCATGGATGAGCTTAACTTTGAGGAGAATTTTGAGGATATTTTTGAGGATGAAACAGTTCTAGATGATGAGTCGGATTTTCCAATTCATCCTGTTCCTTTCACTGACTGTGTACACCCTCCAGAACCCTTAATCAATACCCTTCCTAAACCACTTCCCTCCATCCTTTCCATCGTTCCGACCTTGCAAGAACCCGTATCATTTTCACTCCCTGTGTCTGGTTTATCAAGTTCGGCGTACCCATGGTTTCTCACGAATCTTGAGGGATTTGACCCAATCTCTCGACGGGTTAATAGATCAGCACAATCGCTGTTTACACATCACTCATCACAAATTGTGCTAATCTATTCACTCCATTTGCACCTTCAAGTTCGTACTCCGCTTCTTTTTCCCTTCCGCCATTCTTCTTCTGATATACCGAGACCGTATCCCGCTTCTATCTCCATACGGTCTCGCGTATTCTCTCTCTCTTTTCCCTACGCCTTCTTTCACCAGCCACTGCTTTACAGAGATAAAATCTTTGAATGGTTGGTGCTCACTTTTGGCCTGTGTAAGGCCTTGTATAGCTTGATACTGTTCTTTCCCCCCTAATCCTGAATTTCAACGCTTAACAGTGGAAACATTGTTTTACTTAAGTTTGGGGGGGCACTTTTTTGTATATATTTTTGGTTTTCCTTTTTTGTTTTGTATATAATTTGTTTTTAGGGAGCGCCGGCAATTTTGACCCTCTTAGTATAGCCTGACAGTGAGGGCACTGTCAAGTTTAAGTTTGGGGGTGTGCTCGGTAAGCTTTCTTCCTTCGCATTCATTTGTATATTTTGCATTTGCATACCCTATTAAAAACCCACAAAAATTGAAAATTTTCTAAAAACATAAAAACCTTTCTGTCAAGTAGCTAGTGGAAAAACTCTGATTCAACATTTCGACGGTTTTTGTTTGAAAAGATAGGAATAACTAAATCTTATGTTTAGATTTTGAAAACCTGAAAGATAACTCTCCTGTGATGTTAACTATAGCTGATATACGTCTTTACATCACACTACACGTGTCGTGAATTTTGGGAATTAGATGACAAGTCTTTCATGTTTAAACTTTTAAACAGATAAATGATTTTCTGAGGATCAAATAGGTTTGTTCTGAAATAAGTAATGTCAAGAATAGTTTATGAAGTAAAGCGAATATGAAGGAATGTTATTGATGCCGTAATTGGAGCTAAGTCTGAAAAATAACCCATCTGAAACTTGATTGGAATGATTACACACCAAACCCACTAAACACGTCTTTTATCCAAAAAAATAATTGAACTGCCGGTTATATCTCCGTTCGTATTAAATCATCTGGTTTTCACGCCAAACTGTCTTTTGTTTTTAGACCTAGGTAACTTGAGTAATTAAGTCCGCTGGGGTGTTTCTACACTTAATGCCCTAAAACCAACTGGTTTGGGTGCATTGGCCCAAAGCTCGCTATGAAGCCTAGAAAGTCCAGTTTAAAACAAAGTCAAGCAAGTGTTCTCTCCGAGTTAAAATTCCTAACGGTTCTTTGTGTGAGAATAATCTTGATAAAAGACAGGCTTTTATAAAAATGTTTAACGGAGATATGAAGGTTTTATTCTATGATAAAGACTATTGCACGTTCACAGAGGTGTGTATGAAATGAAAACAAGAAAAAGGTGGAGTGAAAAATACGACTTAGTTTCCTGTTATGGAAGATAGAAATTCTGAAATTGAAACCTTACTGGAAAACGAAACTTGAAAAATGCTTAACTCTTTATAAAACTTATGTGATCCTTTTAAAATTGTTATCTGGGCTTTATTGTGCGACATGATGACTTTATTCGACCTTTCGGGAACTTAACGACACTAGTTGCACTGCACGTAAAGACATATAAAATCTGTAGTTAAATAAGAAGCGAGGTGTGAAAAATAAAGGTTCGATGGTCTAGACTTAGGATTATAGAATTGTTATTTTCTAAAAACAAAACTTTAGGGTTTGAATCTTAGTTATTTTACGAAACCAACTTGACCGGATTTTGTGGGTAGTATCCGCTGAAAACCCTCAGGAGACAACACTCCTCCTACTAGGGACACCTAGAGGTTTAACGGCTTGTTGCACGCGCTCAGTGCAATCGCGTTCCCTGCGAAAGTGCGGTTATCATTTTATTTTTTGTGAATAATTGGTTTTGCTCGGGACGAGCAAAAGTTAAGTTTGGGGGTATTTGTTCATCACAGAATACTGCATTTTATACCGCCCATTCTTACGCTCGGTTGTTTATAGGTAGGTGCTTTTAATCCGTGTTTGTTACATGTTTACAGAGTACAGGTTTTCAGTCCAAATATTGCAAATCAAGACAAAATCTCCACAGTTACACCAAATACAGAACATCTGTCACAGCAGATAAAAGCCGGGTTCCGGTCATCCATATCCGTCCAGTGCCGAGTATCAGTTCCAGAGACAAGACATATGACAGTGGTCATTCGTGTCTCGGACAAGCACAGAGCACGAGGGGGGCAGCACAAGAATCAATGGGTGCGCGGAGCTCAAGAGAGATAAAGTCAAAAAGTGAAGAAAAGATAGCAATCTTGGACTAGGAATTTTGAAGATATTCTGGAAATATTATCAGAAAATACATGTACCAGACAACAGGGGACAGCAGACCAGGGCCGTACTGAAAAGCCCACACCCTAACCCTACTGTAGGGGCGCGGATCCGCGGCCAATATGGGGTATTGGCGGCAGATCCGCGGCCGTACAGGCGCTTCAGGGCATGGGCTTTGGGGGGTAGGATGGTCTTATCACATGGGTCCAGTTTATTGCCCTAGATCTTCAACCCTCTGCCTATAAATACAGCAGATTTGAGCTAAGCCAAGGGTCATTCTTTGTTCTCCATTCTTTTGTAGTTTTAGTTCTTTTTCTTCTTCTTCTTCATTCTTTTTCCATGAAAATTGTAGTGAGAGCTTTTTGAGTGGGAGATTAATGAAGATGAGGTTTTTGTATCATTCTCTTGTGTTTCTTCTTCCCCTTGAGATTCTTGCTTTCTCTTGATCATTCAACCTCTTCATTGAGCTTGAATGGTTAAGGGTTAGTTATTAATCTCAAGGGTCATATTTTCTCACGGGACTAGTTCTTCATTTCACATGCGTTCTCTACCCTTCCCTTGATCTTGCAACCTCTTGATTGAGCTTGCAAGTTTAAGGGTTGGCTATTGATCACATGCTTGTCTTGAGTTCTATTTCTTGTTCTTTTTATTGTTTATTTATTACTTGCATTTTTCATTCTTGCTTTACTTACTTGCAATTTAATTTCATGCACTTTAATTACTTGTAATCTTTTCTTTTCTTTGTTCTTTTCTTTTGCTCTCTTTTGTTCTTTTTGTGAATGAATGTAATTATTATTGTTAAGAAGAAATACGATATTATAAGTTAAAGATTTTCTTTTCTCTTTTCCTTTTCCCGTTATTTTCCATTGAACTCCGCCCAAACTATACGCAAGCGCTCCGTTAGGCACCCTGCCCTAACAAGGTAACGGTGATTCCTAACCGCGACCGGTTGCGTTCGGTTTGGCCGGAGGCGAAAGCAAGAGACAAGAACGGAAGGACAAGGGTAAATAAGCCGGATTCCACGAATACCGCGCTTAAATCCCCTAATCCACGTTGTTGCCGATTGCTCTAGCTTCAATTGGTCAAGACTCGGCTCAAAGGTTTCGAGTACGGATTTCTTTAGCTTATAATCTCGTATCTTTTCTTAACAACTTTATACTTGCAAATAAACACATAGGTTAGAATCAAACTCATACTCATTCTTTATTGACTCGTCTAAGACAAGAAGGTAAAATACCACCATCTCCCTGTGGACCGACCCGTGCTCAACCGGCTAGCTGCATAGCGACACCGTCCTGATCGCGGTTATACTTTAATTCTTTGAACATCCGACACGCTCTCGGCGTGCGATCAGGTGGTTGGTGAGGAATAGGATCAACGTTTGTATAAAAAGGTGAATGGACTGGTTGATCCCTAGAACTGGATGTGTGAAGAGGGGTGAAAGATCGGCTACGAGATTGTGCAATGTGCTCAGCAATAGACATCGGCTTAGGAGTTACAACAGGACTTGAAAAAGTGGTGTCAATGTACGAAGGTGGTGAAGGTTGACATGGTTGACACAAGGTGCGTTGCAACGTCGAACTGTTTCTCCTAGACGCTTCTATTTGATCTTTCAAAGAAATTTTGGCCATGGAGGGATCTTCCTTAAATCGACTGAAACAATTGACGTACGAGGCAAAATTAGGTTTAGGATACCAAAGTTCGGCAAGAGATTTATGATGTGGGGTACCCATGATATAAAAGAGAGAAGAGAAAATAGGTGGGTGGTGCAAGGATTTCTTAGCGGCAAACTTTGCAAGTTTTGGTAAAAAAAATTTCCTTTTTTTTCTTTTTCTCTATATTTGGAAATTTTTGCCAAACAGATTTTTGATAAAAGTATGCAAAAAGAAAAGATCACTTGCAATAAATTTTTAATTTACGCGCGGTGCAAGATTCCTACACAATATTTGTTATTTGGAAGGGGGAAGATTTTTAAAGCGCAAAGAAATCCTGCAGGCAAATTTACAGAAAATATATCAAGATTTACAGAGAAGAAACAGAGAAGCTTACAGAAAATTTTTCACCAGATGATGCCACGAGATTGCCGCATTTCCGCGGTCTTAAGTAGGGTCCTACCGCGGTTCCGCGGTCTGGTAGTCGGCACGGATCCCGAGAAAAAATTGCAGGTTCTGACGTTAACAGTAAGCCGGGGATCTGCGGTCTGAAGGTAGGTACGGCAGCGGAAACGCGGTGTGGTAGGGGTTCAAAACTCCAGAATTTTTCAGTTCCTTTGTTGTTGCAATCTTCTGTTGATAGGATCGTCTATTTGCTGTTTTGATTTCTGTAGATTTCTAGATCCGAATTTGTGTGTAGATCCTGCAAAATTCACACAAAAATACCCTTTCCAAAAATAGCAGATGATATATTTTTATATTTTTTTTATGATTTTTCCGATTTTTCAGATTTTTTTAATTTTAGATTAACCCAAAATTGCAAAAAGGAAATAACACGCCATCCCCGGCAACGGCGTCATTTGATTGATCTCAAAAATATCTAGTAACTGCAATCAAGAACGGCGTCGCTTGGTAGCTAGCCGGTGAGTACGGGTCGGTCCACAGGGATTTTGTGTTTTCCTAATTGCTCTAACGAGTTAATTCCGATGAGTGTCGGATTGATTATCTCTAAAAAGCTAAATTAGTTTATACTAAGATTATTTAGATCTAAGTCTTGCTAGGGTTAGGTTTAGGGGAAGTTGAGAGATTAAAGGTTTCTTTACCGGTTTCAATGCCCTATTATAGATCTATTAGGTGTTATGGTAATTATCAATAAAGTGGATTAGAATCATTTGGGAAGATATTTCTTCCTCTAGGTTCTTGTCCTTCCTTTATCGATCCTTACCCTAAGCTCTATAGAAACACGCGCAACCGGTCCTTTATACTACGGTATCACTATTACCTCGAGGGGTAAGGTGCCGCAGGGAGCGGTGTGTGCGTGTATGCATGGAGTTCTAATCATTATGTGTGAAGGGGCAAGAAAGGGGTGAGAGATCTCATCTCTCAAACCTTTCCCTAAAGCTAAGCCTAACAAGCGAGGAGACTACTCGTTCATTAGAGAATTTAAAGACATTCTAAATTAAAGTAAACTAAAGCAAAGAAAATAAGGGAACTTACTAATTTTTATTGATGGCTCTCCCCAAATATGAACACAGTACAGATCTGAATTTATGAAATGAAAAGAGGCATAGGGAGGCATAGTCTAATACAATGATTTGGGCTTCTATTTATAAGACATAGAAACCCTAGGTTTCAATTGACCCGCATGTCTGCATTTATCAAAATACCCCTAGGTAGACCATTCAACGCCGCAACAAGATTTTGGAAAAAGGTTATTCTTCTGTGGGCTCTAGACGACCGCGGATCCGTGGCCACAACAGGGGTTGGGCCGCGGTTCCGCGGCCTAATTATGGAATTGAAGTCTGGGCTTTTGGGTACTGGTTTCTGGATCTTTGGTCTTCTTAATTCTTTGGTTCTTTTCTGAACTTGGCTTCTGATTCTTTTTCAGATTTTCCAGTGAATAATTGTGGTGGAATTTAACCGTGGCTTCGCGATCTTGGACCTTGCATTGCCTTGTGCTTTGTAAACTTTATCTTTTATGTAGGCTTTATCAAGATCTTTCTGTTTGTTGGTTGTAGTTCCACTTTTGCATCGTCTTTTATCTTTTTCACTGTTTTAGATCCAAGAACTTGTAACCTGTAATATGTAGCAGACATGCGTCGAAAGCACCTGTTTATTTATAAAACGAATAAGAATGGGGAATATAATAATACAATATTATGGTATGAACATGTCACCGCAAGGCCCACTACTGTGTCGTGCTGTTTCATGCATCGTGTCGTATCGTGTTATATTACGCAGAGCCATTGCACACCTTTATCATTGCCGGCGCCATTGTCTTTTGATTCTTTGTGCACTAATAGTCGATCAACATATTGACGTCATCGCCTGCACATCAACTGTTGTTTCCGAGGCAAGTTTCTAAACTTGCAACATACTACATTACATATTCCAATATATCGTTATTTATTAATATATGTATGTTAATAGTTAGCAAGTTATTTTCAATATACAATTTTACAGTATTAATCCGTATTTATAACAATAACGGCTATATCCCGTTGCATGCTGGTTCCTTATAATTTTATTATAGCTTTCACTGCTGTTTCATTATCCTTTACCTAGACTACAGTATATCTAAAGCAAACGTAAAACATTATTACAAATAGGTATACATATATATAAATAGATTAATTATACCTTCCATAATAAATAATATACATTAGTTATTTTTACAGTATTTTAATAAACTTGTTATTGTTTTCTGTTAAGTATTTATCCTGTTTAATACACACTACCTAACATGTTCACGAGACATTAATAGACCTGTTACTTGGATTATTACTAATGCCGACAATCCTGACTTGTTATCCTGATAGACGTGACTTGTTGTCTAGGTAGAAATGACCTGTATCTGCTTGATCCTGTATTGGCATTAGGTAGATATCATCAATACCTGATTTGAACACAAAACCTGGAGGAAAGGGGGAAATCAATAATGAAACCTGACTTGTAACTCAGCAGTTCGATACTTTCCAGAGACTGATCAGTCGATACGGGCTTTAGGCCCAGGAATGATGACGTTGATATCATTCGTTTGTACATGATACTTTATTTTTACTACTTAGCGGCACGTCTCGAATTCAGCCCGAGGGTCTTGACCGTATTCCCGAGCACGCATAAGATACTATTGAGTTACATTGACGATTCCATTAATTAATTTCAAAGACTTGTAGAATAGATAATCTGGAAGCATAAATTTTAGGATACACGTGACATGCCTATATCCCATTGTTTTACACCTGTGATTATGGTTTATACCTATATCTTCTTTATAGCATACTGTTCTGATTACACTATTATATTGATATTTATGATGCACTGACGTCTGGGTTTTGCATGGCCCAGATACTTGATATAGCATGTGAGTATTTGACCAGATTGCCGATCAGTGATGACCACCTCATTGATATAGCTCTTATGCAGGTTAGTTATTCTTTGGATCTTTATTGCTTCTGTTACCTTTTCCAGTTATTATTTTTGTGGCTGTTGGACATGTGATAGATAGATTTAGTAGTTTATTATTCTTGATATCTCATTGACAGCCGTAATGTGACTAGGGAAGGATCTTTCCTCATCATAGGTAGCATGGTTGGTTTTGTCACGTACCGTATTTACGTATTTTGGGAAGCGGATCATGACAAGGTTTTATTGGTATCAGAGCATAGGTTTTAGGTTACCCAGGTTTGGTTTCTTTTGTAGTTGGGTATTGGATCCAACACACTAACCAGGAAACCCAGAATTTTAGGGACATGTCCTGCTACATTATTGTCTTTTCATTCAAATTCTTGAATCTTATACTTCCTTTAACTCTTTTATCTTGACGATATGGATATGATATTGTATCTCAAATTGGAATCCTTTTGGTTCCTTATTTTTTCTCCTATCTTATTCTCACAATTCTGATAGTAGGATTTGGACGACTTGAATGGAGTTATATAGTTGTAACTTTATACCACAGCATGGTTACAATACGGTACTGTATTTAGGTAACCTGGAGTTCTATTTCGAATTATTTTCTTGACTTATGATCGTTGTATTACATTGTTTCCTCTCGGCGTCATTGTTTACCAGTTTATGTCTTATCACAAGCTTGAATCCAGCAACCATGTTATATCTTTTCTCTCGTCCCGTAAGAACCAATCCGTTTGCATTTCAAGGAATAAGGATAAACACATGAGAACATATGAGATTGCAGTAGTACAGACTGCTTCAAGACCGCTCAGATGTAACATGTTTTGATTAAAAAAGATCAGACGAACCCGCCTCAGTTTATCAGAGTAGTGCAGCGGAAGTGTGGATGGCTGTTAACCTACGAGCCATAGAACAGACTTATAAATTCATGATGAAGGGAACTGTTTGTGCGTGTACCAAAAGGTGAAATTCATAAACAAGTTGCAGATAAAGCGCTGATAGCATTTTGGGATTTCATGGATGTGTTCAAGGATATCTTGAGTTTACCGTCAAAACGAGATGTAGAGTTCGTAATTGATCTTATTCCTGTAGCAGCGCCAATTTAAAGGATTTTATCCGATATCACCGATGGAACTGGAAGAGATAATAAGACAAGTTTCTGAGTTATTAGAGAAGGGTTGGATTCACAGCAGCGGTTCTCCATGGGGAGTTCCAGTTCTTCTAGTAAAAAAGAAAGATGGCACGCAGAGGATGTGCATCGACTATCGAGAGATAAATACGATGACTATTAAAAATAAGTACCCAATCTCTCGCATCAATGAACTATTCGATCAACTCAGTGGCGCGAGAGTATTCTAGAAATTGGATTTATGATCAGGGTATCATCAAGTTCGGGTGAAAGAAGAAGATCTTTGCAAGACAACGAACTTGATATGGGCATTACAAGTATTTAGTGATATCATTTGGAGTTACTAACGCACCGGCGATATTTATAGACTTGATGAACCAGATCTTTTCACCATTTCTAGATCAGTTCGTAGTGGTATTCATTGATGATATTCTAGTCTATGTAAGGTGCAAAGAAAAGCATGTAGAACACTTGAGAATCACACTGCAGACGTTGAGGCAAGAACGGTTATTGGCTCAAAGAAGTGAAGTTCTTGGGTTATGTGGTGTCCGGAGATGGAATTTCTGGTGACCCCGAAAAGATTGCAGCTATTCACGATTGGCCGATTCCAAAGAATGTGGGAGAGATCAGAAGTTTCCTTGGACCTGCTGGATAATATAGAAGGTATGTGGAGAACATCGCTTGAAGAACAGAACCGTTGACCAAGCTAACATAGAAGGAGGTACCGTTCATGTGGACTGAGAAGTGTGTGTCGGCTTTTCAAGTGATGAAGCAAAGATTGACAACCGCTCTATCCTGACTGTCCTAGATGGTTTCGGAAGACTAGTTATTCTTAGCGACACACCTGGAAAAAGTTTGGGATGTGTTCTGATGCAGCATGAGAAGGTTATAGCGTATACGATGAGACAATTGAAGACCCATGAGAAGAACTACTCAACTTATGACTTAGAGCTAGCAGCAGTGGTTTTCGCGCTAAAAATTTAGAGACACTACTTATTGGGCGAAAGAGTTGAAGTGTTTATAGATTACAAGAGCCTAAAGTATGTGTTCGCACAGAAGGAGCTCAACAGGAGGCAGCGTAGATGGTTAGAGTTGATCACTGATTATGATCTTAACCTAAAGTATCATCTGGGAAAGTTAATGTGGTACCGAACACTTTAAGTCGATTGCCAGCAATACGGATGTTGACAGCATAAAAGGAGTTTATAACTGATCTTTAGAGGTTTAAGTTGGAGATTGCACTACCAGATTCTGCTGGACAGTTGATACAGTTGCAAATGCAATCATCCTTGATAACATTAAGACAGCACAGTTGCACGATCAAAGATTGCAGAAGTTTCGACGACAAGTGGAAGCAGGATTTCGAACAGATCTGTTGATTCATGAAGATGGCTTGTTAAGATACGGAAGTCGTTTATGTGTGCCTAAAGGAGATGTTCGTGAAGAATTCATGAAGGAAGCTCATAGTTCCGCATATTCAGTACATCCGGGAGGCACGAAGATGTATAGAGATTTGCGGCAACATTTTTTGGTGGAAAGGCATGAAAGGAGAGATTGCTCTCTATGTATCGAGGTGCTTGGTCTGCCAGCAAGTCAAGGCTGAAAATTAAAGTGTAGCGGGTTGTTGCAACCACTTCCGACTCCTTAATGGAAGTGGGGATATATAACCATAGATTTCATGACAGCATTACCACGGAGTCCAAAGGGAAGTAGCTCATTTCATACCATCCCGAGTTGGTCAGTCGACAGAGACTTTAGCAGAGAGTTACATGCAGGAGATTGTGAAATTTCATGGAGTACCGGTAAGTATTGTTTCTTATTGTGACACCCGGTTACTATTACATTTTTAGAGGAGTCAACAAAAAAGTTTGGTAACTCGCTCGAAGTTTAGTATGGCCTGTCATTCTCAGACAGATGGACAGTCCGAGAGAACGATCCAAACTCTTGAAAATATGTTGAGAGCATACATGTTAGACTTCAAAGGTTCATGGGAGGATCATTTGCACTTAATGGAGTTTTCATACAATAACAGTTTTCAGAAAACTATACAGATTGCTCCATTCAAAGCATTGTACGGTCGTAAGTGTCGCCTGCCTGTCTGTTGGGATGATGTTGGAGAAAGAAGATTGTTGGGAGCGAATCTCATTGTGCAAACTGTGGAGAAAGTTAACTTGATCTGTAATCATATGAAGGTAGCACAGGATCAACAGAATAGTTGGGCTAAAACTGAAAGAGGACCTTTGGAGTTCGTTGTTGGTGATCTTGTATTCTTGAAGATATCACCTACTAGAGGAGTAATCTGATTTGTGAGGCCTTTCAATATCATTAAGCGTGCAGGAGAGGTAGCTTATTGATTGGTTTTACCACCATTCTTGGCGGATGTTCATGGCTTGTTTCATATATCTCAACTCAGCAAGTATGTTCGAGATGAGACACACGTCCTTGATCACTCGGAATTGACAATGAAAGAAGATTTGACTTATAAAGAGCAACCGATGGCGATTGTGAATCGACGAGAAAAAGTTCTTAAGAATAAGGTGATCCCTTTAGTGCTTGTTTCATGGAGAAATCGTTTGCATGGAGAATCTACTTGGAAACGTAAATACGAGATTTGACAAAAGTTTCCACACCTTTTTTCTGAAATCCGTATCTTCTTATCTTTTTCTTGTTCCGTGAGTTTTGAGGACGAAATTCTTTTATACTTGGGTATAATGTAACACCCTAGTACGTTTATACAATATAATTTGGTATTTTAAATGTTGCTTTAAAATTCTTTTATTCTTTTTGTTGTTGGGTTGCGAATGATTCAAGTAGTAGCAGTCATTATCCGACCAGGCCCACATGTTAGAAACTCGATATGGTGCAAGGTTATATCAAATATTTATTAGTACGGCGTATCTACGTAAATCAAGTACTATATACACTTTATATATGTTTAAATCTTTACATATCTATTGTTCGTCTCTTACGGTGTCGTGCAATTTATCGAGTTTTGTTTTATTAAGATATTTCGGTTTCGTTTAGTGAAAAGGATGCACGAGGTGAGACTCGAGTTTTAAAATACCGCAAGTGAACGGTGCGTTGAAGCGAGCCGGTAAGTACGAGTCGAACCAAAAGGAGTGGATATCACGACATCAAATTGAGTTATAAGCAAAAGGTTGGAAGATGAGTTTGTCACGATTGCAAGAAAAAAGAAGAAGGGTTTTGGGGAAACTTAAGCTAATGGTTTAGTATTAGTGAAATACGACTTTTACCCCCAACTCTCCGTTTTGATTCAAGTTTCAAGTTTTTAGTTTTCATTTGAATTGCGAAAGCATACCGCATCTATCCGAACATGCGTCGGGTTAGAATACGATATCAAGATTAAGTAAAATGGAAACTAAGAACTTGAAGTTGAGAATGGAATGAATATGGAGTTAGTTAAGTGAAGTTAGTAAGTATAGAATATATGCATTTTTGCTATATATCCTATCTAGCTAATTGCGACACTTAACATAATTCCGTATTCATTTCAATTTCAATTCATAATATAACAACAATAAAATGTAAAGAAGAAATATGATATATGTTTAGGTTGATTTGCAACCATTGAAAACGATATATCCTATCAAGCAAAACATAATAAAATTGCATAATTAAGAAAAGAAATGTAAAATGCAAGAATCAAAAGGAAGGTGTTGGAAGTAAAGTCATTCCACAACCTACATCACCATAACCTAAAAACAACAACTCACACATCATAAAATTAAATGACAATAAAAAGAAAAGAGCAAAAGAGAAGATATACAAGAAATACTTTATATAAAATGAAGCTTGATTACAAATGATTTCAAGTACAAAAACAAGTGAATTCAAATACCAAAATCTAATCTTGCAAGCTCAAAAAGAGGTTACAAAACCAGAGGAAGGCAACGAATTCACACTAAGATCAATAGTTACAATCTCACAATCTTTTCTCTCACAAAAGAAGTAGCGCCCTCTAACTTGCCCACTAGCCTAGTATTTATAGGCTCCAAAAAAGATTAAACAAACAATAAAAATAAGGTGACTAGGCAGTAAGGGAGGGCCCACAGAAATTTGGTGTCATTTGGGCTTGTAGGGCCGGCGAGCTCGATTTTGGAGGCCATGTGCTCTTCCAAATTCCGAGCACTGAGGCTCGTTCTTGCAGTGGGGTCTTATGCATATCCCAAGATCATTTTGGTGTTGTTTGATTTGTGTAAGCTAACCTGGTTTTCCTTCAGAGATTTGGAAGGAACAAGATACTTTGAATCACACCAAAACTTTTTAGCATTTAATGCTCAATTAATGCACATCACACCAAGACATGCTCTTTTGCTCAAATCATCATACTATGGCTGCCCCCACTTGGTCCAAGCTATGTGCATACTTGTGTGTTGAACCATTTTTATAGAAAAAATGTGTACATATGTATTATTTCCAAAAGAGCTCATGGGATAACGGTCGGTTTTCTGAACTGCTTGCAGTGTCGGCTCCCAAACGTCATATCCGTGATTTTGAGTATGCTTTCAGTGTTGTATCATGAATACCTATAAACTGTAATAACTAAGCAGACATTGATTAATAATACCGATAAATAGCAAAATAGATAACGAATGAGAGGTATTAAAATGCAGTTTTCTGAAATGAACAAATACCCCCAAACTTATCTTTTGCTATTCCCGAGCAAAATAAAAAATCCTAGCCTCACTTTCGCAGGGAACGTGATTGCACTATGCACGTGCAACAAGCCGTTAAATCTCTAGGTGTCCCTAGTAGGACGGGTGTTGTCTCCTGAGGGATTTCAGCGGATTACACCCACAAAATCCCGTCAAGCTAGTTCACATGTTAACGTCGATTCTACTCCTATAGTTCAATATCTAGGTTAGAAATTCTATCATCCTAAGTTAGAAATATTCAACCCGTATGTTTCACAATTCCTATCTATTTAATCTCATATCCTATATGTTTTTACAGTTTTAGAAAGATCTGGGTATTTCCTGAGTTTTCCTTCTAAAGCGCGGTCTCCAAACATGGATTTTTATCAACTTTTTGGAAAACATAAGTCTTATTCTTCATCTCTATGTTTCCTCCAAATATCGATTGTATACCCTACGTGTGTGTAAATTTTGCACCCTTTACACTTAAGAATTCAATTCAAGCTATAGTACATTTGCTTAAATACCTAATACTACTTCTTTTCATTAATGGATGGACGGTGTTGTTCACACACCTTTCATGTGACTATTAATGCTTCTTGAGACACTGACAACCGATTACTGAATGTATGAGTTTAAAGTGTAAATAGCAGTCTCCAGGTTTTGACTTTTATTTATTTATTTATTTCCTTTTATTTTTCTTTTTCTTTTCATGACCGGATATATGTTTCAATTGCTCTTATGGTGTTTAGCTTTATATACTGATTTTTCTTTCATACTAGGCTTTTAGGAAAGAGTATTTCTAGGTATCCTCTACTATCCCAAATTTTAAAGTGTGTGTATGTGCAGTTTGTAGGGTATATACTTTCTTAATTTGGACTCAAGAATAGAAACTACTTTTCAGACTTATCTTTCAGTAGAGCTTCAATACTTTCCCTTCATCTTGACTTAACTAAAGAACTGAACTCAAGATTACCTATTTCTCAAAAAAAACTGTAAGTACGTATATTTACCAAGTTTAAATATCAGGAGGGTTGTTTTTAGGGTTTTCAATTCCTATGCCTAGGATTTAGTTATTTCTAACGTATCAACTAAACTTTCGGAATAAAAATCTAAGTTATCCCATTGGCTAACTTGACGATAAAGTTTTTATATTTTGAATTTTTTTTTCAATTTTTATGGGTTTTTAATAAGTATGCACATGCAAAAAAAAATATACAAATGAATGCGAAGGAAAGAAAGCTTACCAAGCACACCCCCAAACATGAACTTGACAATGTCCTCATTGTTTCGCTATACACCAGAGTCAACAAAATGTTTGAGGGAAAAGGAAAACAAACTGTAAATACAAAATTTTGTAGGGGAAGTGATTTAATCAAAATAATGCGGCTCATGTGAAAACATGAGCTCCCCAGTTTCCGTAGGCAACTCTAAGAATGGCTTGAGGTGTTGGCCATTGACTTTGAAAGTATTACCCGATTGCTGATCTTCAATCTCGACCGCACCGTTCGGAAAGACGGTGCGCACAAAAAATGGACCTGTCCATTGTGACTTCAACTTTCCAGGAAAAAAATGAAGTCGGGAATCGTAGAGCAGAACCTCTTGCCCTACGGTGAATGCCTTCCGAAGAATCGCCCTGTCATGAAAAACTTTCGTTTTATCCTTGTAAAGTTTGGCATTCTCATACGCATCATTGAGTATCTCGTAAAGTTCGTACAGTTGAAGTCTTCTTGCCTCACCGGCCTGTTATAGGTTGACATTGAGCTGTTTGATTGCCCAGAACGCATGGTGTTCCAATCCAACAGGCATGTGACACGCTTTTCCAAAGATGAGTCGGTATCGGGACATACATAGGTTTGTTTTGAAGGCTGTGTGAAATGCCCAAAGCGCGTCACTCAACTTCAACGACCAATCCTTACGGTGATGGCTGACAGTCTTTTCCAAAATCTGTTTAATTTGTCTATTGGAGACTTCAACCTGGCCGCAAGTTTGAGGATGATAGGGCATTGACAATTTGTGGCTGATGGAGTACTTTTTCATCAGTGATTCAAAAGATCGGTTGCAAAAATGTGTTCCATTATTACTAATGATGGTGCGAGGCGTACCAAACTGAAAGATGTTTTCTTTCAAGAATATTACGACAACCTTGTTGTCGTTGGTTCGACTTGGGATAGCCTCCACCCATTTGAATATATAGTCCAAAGCCAGCAAAATGTATAAATCCCCAAAAGAGTTTGGTAATGGCCCCATGAAATCAATGCCCCAGACATCAAAAATTTCTACAATCAGAATGGACTGTAGGGGCATCTAATTCCGTTTTCCAATCTTACCCATGTGTTGGCATCGGTTGCAGGTTTTGCAGTATTCGAAAGCATCCTTAAAAAGCGTTGGCCAGTAGAAGCCGCTTTGCAAAACCTTTACAATCGTTTTTCTGGGTCAAAAATGGCCCCCACAATCTTGGTCATGGCAGAGGAACAGAACACTTCTTGTCTCAGAGTTAGAGATATATCGTCTAATAATCTGATCAGGACAGTATTTGAATAAGTACGGTTCATCCCAGTAAAAGAATTTAACTTGGGAGAGAAATTTAGACTTGTCCTGATTCGACCAAAAAGAGGGTGTTTCTTCGGTGACTAGAAAGTTCACGATATCAGCGAACTAGGGTTCGACTGACACGGAGAGAAGTTGTTCGTCAGAGAACTGCTCGTTGATTGGAACTTCCTCCGTTGGTGCATTTAGCAAGAGAGACAAATGATCGGCCACAACATTGTCGGTTCCCTTCTTATCTTTGATAGTTAAGTCAAATTCTTGAAGAAGGAGAATCCAACTTATCAATCTGGCCTTGGCATCCTTTTATGCAAAGAGAATGATCAGTGTAGATAGCGACGTGGGTTCCGATTAAGTAAGGATGAAATTTCTCAAGCGCGTACACAACAGCTAAGAGTTATTTTCTCAAGCGCGTACACAACAGCTAAGAGTTATTTTTCTGTGGTGGTGTAATTCAGCTGTGCGTCATTCAACGTCCTACTCGCATAATAGATAACATGCGGCTTATTTTCAAATCACTGTCCTAAGACAGCACCTATCGCAAATTCAGAAGTATCGCACATTAGCTCAAAAGGTTCACTCCAATCTAGTGCACTTAAAATCATAGCAGAAGTGAGTTCCGACTTCAGAAGCTTGAACGCATGAAGGCACTCAGAGTTGAAATCAAAGGGAGTTTCTTTAGCCAGCAAAGAAGTCAAGGGTCTAGCCAGTTTGCTAAAATCCTTGATGAAACTCCTATAAAACCCGGCGTGGCCTAAGAATGCCCTAATGTTACGGACATTCCGTGGAGGTGGGAGGCTTAAAATGACGTCAATTTTTGCCTTATCGACTTCAATACCTTTTTCAGAAATGATATGCCTAACATGATGCCATGTTTGACCATGAAATGACACTTCTCCCAGTTGAGTGTGAGGTGTTTTTCTTTACATCGTAGCATGGCTAACTCTAGAAGCCTCAAACACTCAGAAAATAAATTTCCAAAAACGGAGAAATCATCCATGAAAACTTCTAAGAATCGCTCTACCATATCAGAAAAGATGCTCATCATGCACCGCTGAAATGTTGTAGGTGCATTGCACAGCCCAAAGGGCATGCGACGGTAGGCGAAGGTACCAAAAGGACAAGTGAAGGTTATTTTGTCTTGATCTTCTAGATTAATCGGGATTTGATTGTAGCTGGAATACCCATCTAAGAAACAATAGTAGGCGTGTCCGTCTAGGCGTTCAAGCATTTGATCAATGAAGGGCAGCGGGAAATGATCCTTGCGAGTTGCTGCGTTGAGCTTTCTTTAATCAATACAAACTCTCCATCCCGTTTGTGTGCGAGTTGGGATTAGCTCGTTTGATTCATTCGTGATGACGGTGAGTCCCGATTTCTTTGGTACTACATGAATGGGGCTTACCCATTGCTATCAGATATGGGATATATGATCTCATTGTCCAGACACTTCTGCATTTCATTCCTTACCGCTTCTTTCATTACCTGGTTAAACTGGCATTGAGGATCCTTGAAGGGTTTGGAATCATCAGTCATATGGATTCTATGCTGGCAGATAGCATGGCTGATTCCTTTGATATCAGCCATTGACCACCCAATCGCTTCCATGTTATTTCTCAGAACGTCCATGAGGGCCAACTCTTGCTCAGACGCAAGGTCGGTTGCAATTATTACTGGAAGCGTTTCATTATTTCCCAAGTATGCATACTTGAGGTGGTCAGGAAGAACTTTGAGGTCGAGTTTTGGTGGCTCCTCCACAGATGGTCGCACTTCAGGGGCCGGTTCATTATGAAGTGGTTCAAATTAGGGCCCCAATGTGCATAGGAAGCCTGTTCAGGACTTAGCTTTTCAAGGAAAAGAAGCTCCTTAGAAAACAGTTCTTCAAACGTTTCTTCAACACACTCATTTTTCAAGTCAAATGTCCCCTCCTCAGACATATCGTATACAGCGTTGACTTCAAAGGTGTCGTCATTTTTATCGCTCGCTTGGTTTGCTAGCGTGAAGATGTTGAGGTCAACTGTTATGTTACCAAATGAGAGTTTCATGGATCCACTGCGACAGTTGATCAACGCGTTGGATGTGGCTAGGAAAGGCCGTCCTAATATGACCGGAATCTGACCGCTGGGATTGGCGACATGTTCTGTCTCCAATACAATTAAATCTACGGGGAATATGAATTCCCCGACCTTGATTAGAACATCATCGATTTCTCTCCTCGACACCTTCGTTGATCGATCTGCCAGTTGCAGGGTCACTTTGGTTGACTTCAGTTCTCCCAATCCCAGTTTTTCATAAACTGGGTAGGGGAAAAGGTTCACGCTGGCCTCTAAGTCTAACAAGGCACAGTTGATTTGCTTGTCCCCGATAGTGCAAGAAATAGTAGGACAGCCAGGGTCCTTATATTTTACCGAGATGGATTTGGACAAGACATCGCTCAGAGTGGCAGCCAAGAAGACAGTTTTGGGCACATTTATGCGTCGTTTTTGTGTGTACAGGTCCTTCAGAAATTTCGGATATGCTGGAACTTGTTGAACCACGTCCAGCAAAGGAATGTTGACCTCACAGCGTTTAAAAACTTCTAACACCTTTTCCATATTTGCAGAAGGCTTCTTCTATTTCAACCTATTGGGATAGGGAGCCTTCAGGTTTGAAGGAGTTGCAGATGGAAGAGCTGCAGAAGGCTGGAATGTTTTTGCTGGAGCATCGGGACAGATTTGAGGCAAATTCTTATGTTGCTTAGAAGGATGTGCAGCAGACAAAGAAGAAGAAGAAGATGGAGAAGAAGAAGGAAGGAAGGAGGATGAAGACAGATCGAAAGCAAGAACAAGAGATGAGACACGTGCCGGTAAATGGGCAACCGTACGTTTGGATGAATCGTTGGGGCTGACAACCTTGTTGTCAATCGTACGTCCTGATCTGAGGACGGTTACGGCGTTCACATTCTCAATGTTGTTTGGCTGAACAACATGAGCGTTGTTGTTGTTTCTCTGCTCTCTTGGATTCGTCACGGGATGGGAAGGAAATGTTCCCTTCTCACGCTCATTTACCGTAGCAGCTAGTTGACTGATTTGGATTTCTAGTCTGGCTATCGCTTATGTGTTAGCTCTATGCAACTGACCAGATGTTCGCATGAAAGTAGCCAGACTAGACGTTGTCTGTGCAGATGTTTTAATCAAAACTTCCAATCTTTTTTCAATGGCTAACGCCCTCTTATCGTCTTGGATGAATCCAGGGGGTGTAAAGGTTGGGTTGGGCTGATTCGGTTATTGGGGCTGGTTGTTTGAATATCCCAATTTCTGGTTTTGAAATTTTGGATTTTGAAATTGTGGGAAAGGCGGGTTTGAATTGTTGTTCTGAAAAGGTTCCTGATTCCAAACAAAATTGGGATGATTCTTCCAACCAGGGTTGTACGTCTGTGCGAAGGGGCCGTTCCTGGGACGATGGTTTTGATATAGTGCATTAACGGTTTCAGGTCCCTGGGACCCAACGAGAAACGAACATTCTTCCGGTATGTGGCTCGGATGCTGACAGTTAGCGCACAAAGTCGGAGAAATTTGATTGACCGGTAGCGGTGAATTTTTGCCCTTTATAGCTTCCATTAGCCGTACAAGAGCGGCGATTTTTTCTTCGGCAGCTATAGAGGTGTCAACTATGTGTGCACCGCCCCTGGTCACGGATGGTTTCTCACTTACACTCTCCTATTGAATGGTCTTGTCAGCCAGTTCCTCTAAAAAGTTCAATGCGTCCTTAGCACCATAGCTCAGGAATTTGCACTGACACATGGATTCTAACACCATGCGGGAACTGGAGTCTAACCCTTCATAGACAATCTGACATAACTTCCACTATTCTAACCCGTGATGGGGACACTTGATTAAGACGTCTTTAAACCTTTCTAAGTATTTCCAAAAAATTTCACCATCTTTTTGTTTGAAATTGTGGAGTTCATTCCGAATTCGCACAGTATTATGAATAGGGCAAAAATTTTTTAGAAAAACTTTCATAAAGTCGTCCCATGTCGTGATTGATCTAGCTGGCAAACTATTTAACCAGCCTTTCTCATTGTCCTTAAGCGCAAAAGGAATGAATTTGATCTTAACAAAATCTTCACCCACTCCGTGAATCTTCATCATAGCACACACTCCTTCAAATTCACTGATTAAAAGGTAAGCATCTTCGGAATCAAGTCCGTGGAATTTCGGGAGTAGTGGTATGAATTGCGGCTTGATTTCATAGTTGTTTGCCACAATGGTGGGCAACACTATGCATGAAGGAAGGGATGAACGGTGTGGGTAATATCTGTCCTGTAACACCGCCTCCTGTTGCCCAGCGATCGTTTGCTCCGTCATTGTCGGCGGTGTAGGAGAAGAAGGTGAGGGTGAAAGAAGTGTAGGATCGGATGGCTATGATGAGGCAGATGGTAAGAAGGTCTCGGAAGGTTCCGAGGAATCCGAAGGTGTAAAAGAGTCGAAAGATGTAGGTGAGGGTGAAAGAAGTGTAGGATCGGAGGGCTATGATAAGGCATATGGTAAGAAGGTCTCGGAAGGTTCCGAGGAATCCGAAGGTATAGAAGAGTCAGAAGAGACAGTCACAAACCGGACTAATCGAGATTGTGAATCTCTAGTCCAAGCTGACATGCACTATCCGGAAGTGGTAAGGAAAGACTGAGGAAATAGAGGAAGGAAAAAAAGTATTGTTAACCAAAATATTCACAACCACAAAAAAAATCACACGAAAAGGTGTAACAAGAATACAAACAAGACACACTGCACACACCTAAACAATCTAGGGTTACCTAGGTCAACTAGACCTGCTAAAAAAACATGCTTTGTGAAGTAAAAATGTACTGCGAAACGGGCCCAAGATAGACTGATCGAGAAGCCAGGTAAGTGCAGAGAGGAAGCGAAGTTTTCCCTCGCTTTCGCGAGATTCCTTAATTACAAAGCCTTCTCTCTTTCGGCGGTTGCGCCTTTCACACTTTCCTAGACACTTCTTGAACAATGTACCGATAGGCGAAATTCGAAATACACTTAACTTTCCCTAGTGAGCACGAAGTCGTTAGAGGCTGAAAGTCTAATTTCTTTTATGTTTAATGAGGGTGTGAAAAAATGCTCGTTCTTTGTAGTTTGTGGTCCACACAGAAGGGTGATGAAATCCCTTACCGTATCTTGTAAGGGTTCTTTGCCCTTAAGTCCGTATTAAAGGTATGCAATGCGCTATACAATGAAAAAGTTGTTCAAAACATTAAACAGTCATTTTTTAGTTTATGTTCAAATGCGGCGCTGCAAAAAAAATACGGGTTAGTTCTTTTTGGCGTTTGGCAATGTGCTTGCAAAGAATCCTGCAAAGATAGAGTAGTGGACACGGCGGGATTTGAGAAGAAGGTGTTTAAGGAATACGTACCGTTGGATTTTTGGGTTAAGAAACCCCCGTTGAATTGAATCCGTTTGGATTGAAAGGTACGCTTGTGCGAGTCAATCTACCCGGATCTTTGGCACTGTATTCCGTTATCACCTCGGCTTTGATCGCACCCTTTCCTTTGCACAATCGCTATTCGCAAATTCCTCGAATCTGAAAATGTCGCAAAAACAGCGATTTTAGTACGAAGAGCGATATATATGGCCAAATACCTGCACACTAAAAATTATAAAAATCAAACAATACCAATAGAATTATAATAGTTCTCTGGAGATAACACCACAAGAAATTTTCAAAAATTCTCTTAAGGGGCTGGCGAGAATGGAATTTTCAAGAATGTGGCCGGTCACTTCAAGGAGTTAGGTGCTCGTATTTTTGGTGAGTTCTCTAGGATAGTTAATTGTTCTGTTGGTATTACTTGATTTTTTTTAATTGATCATAGAGTGATAGCAGGTTGGCAAAATGTAAAGAAAAAATAGGATATATGTTTAGGTTAATTTGCAACCATTGAAAACAATATATCGTATCAAGCAAAATATAATAAAATTGCATAATTAAGTAAAGAAATGTAAAATGCAAGAATCAAAAGGGAGGTGTTGGAAGTAAAGTCATTCCACAACCTATCTCACTATAGCCCAAGAACAACTACTCACACAGCATAAAATGAAATGGTAATAAAAAGAAAAGAGCAAAAGAGAAGATATACAAGAAATACTTTATATAAAATGAAGCTTGATTACAAATGATTCTAAGTACAAAAACAAGTGAGTTCAAATACCAAAATTTAATCTTGCAAGCTTAAAAAGAGTTTGCATAACCAGAACACTAAGATCACTTGTTACAATGTCACAATCTTTTCTCTCACAAAAGAAGTAGTGGCATCTAATTTGCCCACTGGCGTAGTATTTATAGTCTCCAAAAAAGATTAAACAAACAATAAAAATAAGATGACTAGGTAGCAAGGGAGGGCCCACAGAAATTTGGTGTCATTTGGGCTTGATGGGGCCGGCGACTCGGTTTTGGAGGCCATGTGCTCGGCCAAATTCCGAGCACTGAGGCTCGTGCTTGCATTGGGGTCTTATGCATATCCCAAGATCATTTTGGTGATGCTTGATTTGTCTAAGATAACCTGGTTTTCCTTCAGAGATTTGGAGGGAACAAGATGCTTTGAATCACATCAAAACTTTTTAGCATTTAATACTCAATTAATGCACATCACACCAAGACATGCTCTTTTGCTCAAATCATCATACTATGGCTGCCCCCACTTGGTCCAAGCTATGGGCACACTTGTGTGTTGGACCATTTTTATACAAAAAATGTGTGCAGTGTCGGCTCCCAAACGTCATATCCATGATTTTGAGTATGCGTTCAGTGTAGTATCACGAATACCTGTAAACTGTAATAACTGAGCAGACACTGATTAATAGTACCGATATATAGCAAAATAGATAACGAATGAGAGGTATTAAAATGCAGTTTTCTGAGATGAATATCTATTTATAGTACAAGATATAAATAAATAATATTTTTTTCTAACTAATCTTGCATGGCATATCACCCCATATCTTATTATTGCTCTTATCTATTATGGTCAAATCCTAAAATATAGACAACAAAATATTTAGTAAATCTTTATGTATATTTATTTAAATTTTATTTGGGGGCATATGTATTTAATACTAGATTATTTCATTATGGCCAAATTCTTTACGTATGTATTTTATTCTCAAAACTAAATTTTTTGACTAGATTCGGGTGATATTTGGAATGATCTGATATTATATAGTTACCCTAATATTATACACACATGCACACATTAACTTATAATATTTCTCATATAACTCTCTCTTTCTCTCCCTTCATTCTCAATCACATCATTGTGCCACCACCATGCCATCACCAGACCACTACTATGTCACTATAGATCACCACCATGCTATCACCGTGCCACCACCAGACTACCACCATGTCATCACCAGACTACTACCATGTCATCACCAGACTACCACCATACCCAGACCAGACCACCACCAGACCATGCACCGTACCCAGACCATGCCATGACCGTACCCAGACCGTGTCACGTCATGCGCCCTGCTCCTGTGCCACGCCATGCCTGCTTAGTGCTCAGCTCATGCCTCTTGTGTGTTACCATAGCATCAGCCCCGTGTCACCGCAAGGTCCAGCACCATGTCGTGTAGTGTCACGCCGAGCCGCTGCACACCTTTATCATTGCCGACGCCATTGTCTTTTGATTCTTTGTATAGCAATAGTCGATCAGCCTATTGACGTCATCGCCTACACATCAACCGTTGTCTCCGAGGCAAGTTTCTAAACTTGCGACATGTTACATTACATATTCCAATATATAGTTATTTATTAATATACGTATGTTTATAGTGAGCAAGTCATTTTCAATATACAATTTTACAATATTAATCCGTATTTATAATAATAACAGATTTATCCCGTTGCATGCTGGTTCCTTATAATTTTATTATAACTTTCACTGCCATTTCATTCTCCTTTACCTAGACTAAAGTATATCTAGTAGCAAACATAAAACATTATTACAAATAGGTATACATATATATGAATGGATTAATTATACTTTCCATAATAGATAATATATATTAGTTATTTCTATACTGTTTTAATAAACCGGTTACTATTTTCTGTTAAGTATTTATCCTGTTTAATACACACTGCCTGACATGTTCATGAGACATTACTAGACCTATTACTTAGATTATTACTAATGCCGACAATCCTGACTTGTTGTCCTGATTGACATGACTTGTTTTCTATATAGACAAGATATGTACCTGCTTGATCCTGTGTTGGCATTAGGTAGATATCATCAATACCTGACTTGAACACAAAACCTGAGGGAAAAGGGGAAATCAATAATGAAACCTGACTTGTAACTCAATAGTTCGATACTTTCCAGAGACTGATCAGTCGATACGGGCTTCAGGCTCCGGAATGATGATGCCGACATCATTCGTCTATACATGATATCCTGTTTTTACTGCTTAGCGGCACGTCTCAGATTAAGCCCCGAGGGTCTTGACCGTGGTCCCGGGCACGCATGGGATACTATTGAGTTATATCGACGATTCCATTAATTGATTTCAAAGACTTGTAGAATAGATAACCAAGAAGCACAGACTTTAGGATACACAAGATATACCTATAGCACACTGTTTTACACCTGTAATTATGGTTTATACTCATATCTTCTTTATAGCATCCTGTTCCGATTATACTAATATATTAATATTTATTACGCACCGACGTCTGTGTTTTGCATGGCCCAAATACTTGACATAGCATGTGGGTATTCGACCGGATTGCCGATCAGTGAGGACCATCTCATTGATATAGCTCTTATGCGAGTTATTTATTCTTTGGATCTTTATTGCTTCCGCTATCTTTTTCAGTTATTGTTCTTGTGGCTATTGGACATGTGATAGATAGATTTAGTAGTTTATTGTTCTTGATATCTGATTAACAGCCGTAACGTGATTATGGAAGGATCTTTTCTCGCCATAGGTAGCATGGTTAGTTTTTTCACATACCGTATTTACGTATTTTGGGAAGCGGGTCGTGACATCGTCCCAACTCAGCGGGGAACGACACTTCCGTCCGTAGAGTGCTGTGAATGGTGCCATCCTAATGCTTGCTGGTAGCTGTTGTTATATGAGAAATCCACAAGGTGTATGTGATCTTCCCAGGAACCTCCGAAGTCTAACATACATGCTCTCAACATATCTTCTAATATCCGAATTGTTCGCTCGGATTGTCCGTCTGTTTGTTGATGGTACACCGTGCTGAAATTTAGACTCGTTCCGAGGCTAGCTTGCAGACTCTGCCAGAACTGTGATCGGAATCTCGTATCACGATCGGAGAAGATGCAAATAGGTACCCTATATAATCTCACGATCTCCTGCATGAGTCGATCCACAATAACCCAAATTGCATCGTTACCCTTCGTGCTATGAGGGAGGGCAGCCACAAAGTCCATGGTAATGTGTTGCCATTTCCATTCTAGGTTTGGAAACGACTAAAGTAGACGAACAGTTCTGTGATATTCAGCCTTCATTTGCCGACACACCAAACACTTTGCTACGCTCCTTGCTACTCTGAGCTTAATTTCATACCACCAGTAGTGTTGTCGTAGATCCTTATACATCTTTATACCGCCAGGGAGTATCGAGTATGGAGAGCTGTGAGCTTTCTTCATCAACACTTCTCAAACAGGGCCGACCGGCACAAATAAATGGCTTCAATATCGCAAGGATCTATAAACGTGGATGAGGAAGTCAATTCGAAGTTCACTTTCTACTTTGTCATGCCCCGCTCCCCAGTAGACGGAAATGGTGAAGTGGAATGCCCGCAACATATTTACTATGAAATAAATACGTTAAGCGTAATTAAGCAATATAAAAATGAACAAGAATGACAAGTGTAATATTATGAAACATCAACTTTATTTATATTCAACTTTACATAAATCTGTTTGAAAATAAAAGATACAATAAACAAAGAAATGCCTAAACAAGGTATACAGAAAGTAAATCCAGGCTGGAAGGCTCTAGTAATCTGGCTGTGCAGCAAGCTGGTCCAAGTCCTCCTGGCTCGGCTCTATCTCCTCAGAGTCCGGTCCTCCTGATGAAAATTCAAAAGAAAGAAACAGACAGGAATGCTGTCAGTGAACTAGCGCTCGGTAAGTCCCAAAAGAAGAAATAGAAGATAATACGTAATGTGAAATGAATAGGTAAAGTTGTATAAAATCGTTCACAGGTATAGGACAGTTATTCTGACGTGGTTTTTTATAGTTTGATAAAGAAGGTATTCATGTATACAAGAGGAGTCCATCTTACTCTGTGGACTATGGTAACATGTAGTATAAGGCCCCGTCATAACCCATGGGACAATGACACGTGATTTCATGTAGGTGTCTTTTAAGTGACCTCACGTGCCACGATATACGTTCCGCACCAATCTACCCCTTTATCCCGCGTATTTTATTGTATAGATTAAGCTACAGGTCTTGGCTGAAACCATGGATATAAAATGTTCAGATTCATGTTCAGGATGTAATCATGTATTCAAGTATCCAGGTCGAGCTTATGTCAAGTTATAACCATAGTTCGGTCAGGTCAAGTCAAGTATATAAGTTTGAGTTTGATATTGATTTCAAGTGTTCATGTTCATGATCAAGTTTTCAAGCTCGTGTTTGATTTTTGATTCAGGTTTGAATTTAGACTCAGATTGAGTCAGAAACTTGTGAAAGGATTTAACTCTTGAATTTCTTAGGTTCGGAAGTAATTGGAAACCGCTGCACATAGACCAGCTTGCATAGATGTATCAGCATGCACAGAGAAAGGTGCAGAGACGTCACACTTTAACTTTCGCGGCCGTAGAAGCCAAATCCATAGGTCAAGATAATATTGGTAAACCTCCTCCCATCTTTTTCAGCCTTTTCAAATTCTAGCGTTCTTTCGTTCTTTCATCTACCCAAATATTTTCATGCACTTTCAGTACAATATCAGTAGTTCTTTCACCACCGCTGTAATCTAATTTTTCTTGAATTTGGTACAACTTCCTTGTATAAATTTCGAGGACGAAATTTTTATAAGGAGGGTAGAATGTAACGACTCTGAATCACTGTACAAAATTTTTCTTTCTAATGTACAGAAGAGAGTATCATAGCCTGAGTATAAATTATAAGTAAATTTTGTTTAAGAACAGCAAGAAACAACTGTTAGCTCACTGGTAAAGCCTTGCACTGCTGTGACGTAGCCCCTGTGTTCGAATCCCATCAGGCACATTTATTTTTTTCTGATTTTATTTTTAAATTTTTTGGAAGCTCAAAAGTTTACACATGCAATGCACATAAAAATGAAAAGACAGAAAACTCAAACATGTGTAAAATGGAGTGAACACTGGCGTGAACACGTGGCATCAATCCACCGCCCCCTCACCAAAACGACCGGAGAGATTCCCCCATAGGCCGGCACCGACGGTCCCCTGAGCCCAATGAGGCCCGGGCTTTGCACACACGACCCTTCCTTTACCTCTAACTCCTCTACACTACAAACAGAGACTTTTAATTTCATCTTTAAACCAAATTTTAAAGCATTTTAATCACCCTTTTAGATCCAAAATCCTAATTCCACACTATAAATACTACCCCATGTCCTAGCCCTTCATCATTCTGAAAATTATAGCCAAAACTCTCAAAATTTGTCAAGTACAAGTAGAGTAGAAAAGAAGTTTGGAAGCGATCAAGTTCCGGCAAGCATCGAAACAAATTCCGGCGATTCCGCGACACCGCGATGATAAACCATTCTTCTTCTATCTTCTCTTAACCTAACTATCCTGTAAGTCCCTCCCAATCCCTGTTCTTCTTCTTTGAAAATCTCTTTTCAAAACATATGTCGGAAGTGGAGTTAATACCAATATCTTTTTCTAAAACTCTATAATTCTACTTTTTCTTACATATTCTTCATTCATATTCCTACACCATGCTTGTTAACATAAAACCAATGTTTAGAACAAACTTTTAATCAAAAATATCATGCAGGATAGCTTTAACTTAACATTTACATCAAAATACCATGAAGTTTTTATATATCATCTTTATTTTTTTTGCTTAAACATACTTTTAGGAAAATTCATGAGGTAACGACCTACCTCTAACGTACATACATGGTTTTCATATCACGATATTCTTTGAACGTATTTTTGTTACGGATACAATATTACAAGAAAATACCATTTACTATAAAACCGGATTTTTTTAAATTGTATTCTAAATTTCATTGCAAATAAGCCTCTACAATCCTCTTTAGGGAACCCGCTATTGGATGGTATAGATTATCGCACATTTTTGGGCTAGTAGAGCGAGATGCAGACCTCCTCACGGAGCATTCGTTCTCGAAAGGTTTTTAATACGGTTTTTAAGAAAAAACGCATTTTTCTACTTAATTAAAATTTTAATGTTTAATAATTATATAAATTGAAAAAATACATATATTTTCAAAATATAATAAACTTATATTTTTTCAAATGAATGAATTACAGGTTTCATCAAAATACCATTAAGATACCAACAAAGTCAAGGTTTACAGTAAAATACCATGAACTTTCCAAGCTAAGCTATTATCACTAAAATACCTAAAATCCTTAAAATTCACATTCATGGAAACCCTAAATAATATAAATAAATTCTCGAGGTTATTTTCAAACTATATTAAAAATATTTTTCATAAAACCCCATCGAGTTATATAAAATTACATTAAGGACTTCAGTAAATATAAGTTTAAACAGGATCAATTCTCTTGAGCCTCAGGGAGCCGGAGAAAGTGAGTACTTGCCTATTTAAGCTAGAAAACTTAACGAAGTTATCAATGATAATTGTCTTGGAAAAATATACAAATCCTGCCGTCCATGTGCAGTAGTTACCGATAACTCCCGAACTTAATTCAGGATCTAAATCAGTTTATAAGTGTCTGATTCAAGTTTGAGTTTAAATCAAGTCTGAATCCAAACTCAAATCTGAATCTAAAACCAAACACAAATACTTGATCATGAATACTTGAATTCAAACATCAAAAGCAAACAGATATACTTGACCCTTGATCATGAATCAGAACACTTGAACTTGATTAAATCAAAACATGAATATTTGAACACTATGACTTGACTCGAAACATGAATACAACTTGATATGAATATATGAATACATGACATGAATACATGATATAGACATGAACTCAATCTTCCAACTTGATGAATTCATGGATTCGAGCAAGCCTTGTAATTTTAACTGTAACTTAGCCTATACGACGTGTTGGGGTAGTTCATGCGTGAATCCATGAAACCTTAGGAGTCCTAGTAGATCATGAATCCATGTTTACTAACATAAGCAAGCTATCATGAGGGCCCGTGTTTTCTTACACCTGGATTACAGTCTGTTGAGTTTGAACACTAGGTTGAAGTCTCGTTACCAACACTTGATTCGGGCCCATGGTTCCTTACCCCTGCATTATAGTCTGTTGGGTTTGAGAACACTCTTGAGATTGGTTTACATTCACTCTTGAACTTACGTTAAATTACTATACCCAAGTACAGACCTGTTAAGAAACTTACATTCACTACATGGTCACTATACCTACACTAAACGGCCATGTTATAATTGTTGCCATGCTTATCCTATACTATCATGTTTACCTGCTTATCATATATATTACCATACTGGTTCACATATATTACAATAGAACTGTATGCTAAATAAAATTGCTGCGTTTATATAAAATGACATGCTGAGACACCATATCTCCTAATCAATTGTTCATGATGTACACTTCCTTTATCATTACACTTTATATTTCACTGCATATCTTGGGGACTTACCGAGCGAAAGTTCGCTGATGGGCATTCCACCCACCTTTGTTTTCTTGGAATCTTCGTCAGATACTGTGGAAACTGAGGAAGTAGATATCTGAGAGGAGGAGCACGATCAGATAGCGACCCAGGCCTAGACCAGTTATCTTTTCTTAGTTTTTGTATGCCATTGTTTAGGCATTTCCATTCTTGTATTTTCTTTCAATTGAAATCATGTATTGTAGATGAAGCAAGTTGACTGTAAATAAAGTTGTTAAAGTTTTAATCATATATTAATTTTCTTGTCATTTTTATATTGCTTCTTTTACGCTTAGCGTATTTATTCTGGGAAATGATTTTCTCGAAATAAATATGTCGCGGGCTTGCCACGTCACCATTTCCCTCTATTGGGAAGTGGGACGTGACGGTTTTATTGGCGGCCCATGCAGATCCGTTCTGCATAAAGTCATAAGTAATATATAATAAGAAATATGATATTCAACAGCTTTACATTGCTTGCAATTCAATTTCCATTAAATCTATCCTAATCTTTCTTCTTTATCTAAGGTGATGGATTCTCCCAGCAACCCTAGCACTAACGATGGATGTACAACACCGCCACCTATCCTTACCGTTCTACCACCTCCATCTACCGTAGCCGCTCCACTCACAGAATAGACGATGCTTCTGGAGGCTATCAAAAGCTTACTTGATGGTCAGCAGGCTCAAAGAAAGATTTTGCAGGAGAACACTGCTCTCCTGCAATAGAGTTTCATCCGCTCTAAAGCAGAAACACCGGGAGTGAAACAATTTTGAGCGTTACACTCGAAGAACTTCTCAGGGAAGGAGAAACTACTTGAGACCGAGGAATAGGCATAGAGCATTGAAGACGACCTAGCTGTAGCTCAAGTTCTAGAAGTGGCTTGGGTCAGAATAGCAAAACTCCTGCTTACTGACAATGCCAGAATATGGTGGAAGGCCGAAGAGAGCCGTCTTGAGCAGCCAACCGATTGTAAGACTTTTCATCATCTATTTGATGCCAAGTACTTTCCGAAAACTGCACATTTCGAGATAGAACAGAGGTTCATTCACCTGCAATAAAGATCCATGTGGGATAAGTCGGTGGATGTGTACGATGCCGAATTCACCATGCGTGGCAGATTCGCCGCCCATCTAATTTCTACTGCAGAAATCAGAGCCAGGCGTTTCCAGCAAGGATTAGACCCTGATATTCAAGCCGCCCAAGCAACGGGGGAACACCTGACACATAAAACAGCTCTGAAGTCAGCCCGTCACTATGAAGCAGTCATTAAGAAGAAGGGAAGGCCACGGTCAGTTGGTATGAAACGTACCACCATTCAGATTACTGGAGGAGCCTCTTCTAGGCAAACTCTCCTAGCGCCAGCTATGAGGCCAGGAGAATCATTTTCAGAGACTGAACCCAATTTCTATATTTATTGTAAGATAACCGGGCACCAGGTCAAAGATTGTCGTCGAGTGAATGGTCTTTGTCTGATATGTGGACCATCCTCACACACTATAGGAACTTGCCTACACAACTCAACTGGCCCAATTTCCGCAGCTAGACCAGCTATTCAAGCTCTACCTACTCAGTTAGCTCTTCCTGCACCATCTCGACGCGGACCACCTTTACTATGTCAGTCATCGATGTATGTTCAGTCGAAAATATTACACTTTTGATATAACATTTTCCTTACTTTCTTAAATATCTAAAAGTGTTTATTATAAATATGACACATATGAGGGTTTATCTGCAAAATACTATTTTCATATGTTTATATATTATAATTACCATTATGAATGAAAATATATGCATATAATATTTATAAGATATTTTGATAATTTTTATTATGCATATCATATCGAATATTCTAATCAATATTCTTAAAATATAATATCATATAAAATGGTTAGGATAATATCTCAAAAATACCTAATATTACTAACATTATTCATTGAGATATTGTGCAAGGTTTAGCTCAGGTCAGGAGATCGAGATATTGAGACGTCGGGAATAAAAAATCTGCCGATAAAGTTAAATAAAATCAAATAATCAATACTGGCAGAGAATCAGAAAAGATATGAAGATTTCAGACATCAAATAAATCTCCGTGTATCACAATGAAGCAGCCCCAGAATTTTGAAGCAATGATCACATCAAACGGCCGCGGTTCCGCGGCCAAAACATGCCATATGCGGCGGATCCATGGCCGATTCAAGGAGTTATGATTTGGCATTTTTAGGTTATATTTTCAACAAACCCTAATTCTTGGGACATATGGGACTATTTAAAGGACCGGAGGGCTAAAGTTAGATGGCATCACCTTTTACACGAAGCCAATCACGGTCAAAGACGTGATTCACGACAGGTCCGCGATTCTAAGTTATAAGGCGACGTGAGGTTCAACGGAGCATCTACTTCCTACGAGGTAAAGATCGAGAGCAACTTCTTCTTCCTCTTGTAATCTAAACTCGAAGGTTTTGTAAATGTGAAGTTGATTAATAAAGGTGGATCATTAGTTTAATTATTTAGAATTTATTTTCTATATTTACATTATGATCTCTATCCGTTCTTCTTCTTCTTCTATCTCCATCATGCGTGAATAATTCTCCGCTTGATAGGGTTCATAGGATTAGGGTAGAACAATGGATGAGAAAATACTTTAACTCCTTTTAATTCTTATGAAATTTATAAACTTTAGTAAAAGAATCGTCAACATCCTTATCGGACGTGCTACCAATTTATTGCAAGTCTCGACCGCGATTTGAAATCATATTGACAATTATTTTGCTAAAAGCTATACATGGATGCAGATCAATGAAATGATAAGGGTCAATAGTGGGGAAACCTTATTCCCTCCGAAAACCCTAATCCTCATTCATCGCCATCAATCTAGTTTTAAATTTATCAATAGATAAAAAGAGTTATCAATTTAGTCATCCATGACTAGTAAATCCTAATGAACTCTACAAGCCTTTTATATATAATATATATTCTACATCCATGTTTAACATAGATATATAATCTATTCTCCTTTCTCCTTTATCTTTCTTTCGACCCGTCTAAAGAAAGAGTTAAAAAGCACCACAAATCCCTGAGGACGACCCGTATTCACCACAGCTAGCTACACGCGACACCGTGCTGATTGCGGTTATTCTACAAACACTTCATACGAAATCAATCAAATGGCGCCATTACCGGAGATTCGTGCGTAATTTTTTCTTGCTATTTGGGTTGAATTATTATCTGATCCATAAAATATAAATCAAAACCGCATCTTGTGTATTTAACGATTATTGTATGAATTTTGCAAGGAAATCTGGAGTCACTAGCGAGAAGATAAAAATTCATAAAAATTCAGAGAGGACCAGAGGAGCAAGGAGGGCCACCATAGCAAAAAATTTCAAAAGATCCCTCCCTATTATGGCGGAACCGCGGTCCAACCTTGCTTTTGGCAGCGGAAGCGCGGCGGTCTTGAGGGATCGTCCACCCAAACTCCTTTGGTATCTTCCTCATATCTTTCTCTCTTCTTTGAAATCCAATAATATATTTTTCTGCAGAATTCTTTGCAAAATTTTCCTCTTAAAAAAATCTTTTTGCGTGTTTTGAAATAGGTTTTTTTTGCATATTTTTAATACAGATATTTAAAGGGCAAAACCCAAATTCAGATTAAGTGAGGTTTCATCACCCTTCCTAGGCCCCACAAATCACTAAACGAGCATTCACATCACCCTACATTAATTAAAAAATATCTAGACCAAGCCCTAAGGACCGTCGTGCTCATTAAGGACATAGGAGGGTCGTAGGTTATCTACTGCTTATCCGCATTTCTTTTGTGGTTTCTAGGCAAGTGTGACTAAGGCAGATGGTTACTTAATTAGACCCGCTATTTTCGGTGATTCATATAGCGGATACCTCCCACTTACCTGACCACAAGAGGGATAAAGAGATGGTAGAGGATTGATCCTGTGACTTGTCCTTTCAAAGTCTAGGAGCGGTCTAGTGACTTGACCTAGGTAAATTTAGATCTAGGGTTGATTATGCATTTTTTGTGTGATTTGTCTAAAGTCCGACTTTTTCAAAACAAGCATTTTTACATAATTCTCACACGCTGCCACGTGCACTAAACCCGCTTAGTGCATGCTCGGCTGGACATGGGTTTCTAGTACCCGTCTTGTCCGTGTTTCCGCCATCAACTCCGAATTCGGTATTTCTTCATCTTCTTTTTCCCCTCCACCTACCATGACCGAGATGGGCGGTTTTCCATCAAATTTCAATAACACCACCTTGCCACCACCCGTAGGTGCGCAGAATCCACAGCGCATCTCTCTCCAGGAAAGATACTACCCCGTGCGTAGACCTCTTCCTACTTGTCTATCTCTTCCACCAGCCAATGGGGATAATTTTGAGATTAAACCCTACTTCATCAAACTGTTGCTCAAATTTCACGGGCTTGAGTCCGAAAAAGCATACGTTTTTATAAACAAATTCGAAAACGTATGTGCAATGATTAGCACGTCACAACTTTCTATGGATGTTATGAGATTACGTCTTCTCCCTTTTACCTTGTGAGATTTGACAGAAAAATGGCTTTATAACACTGCCGCACATTCTATTGTCAAATGTGATGAATTCTTCATAGCATTCCTTAAGAAATTTTACCCAAATCATAAGACCGCCCGCGTTCGAAGCGAGATCAACCAGTTTACCCAACTTCCCAATGAACCATTTTGGAAATGTTTTGAACGGTTTAAGGATCTTCTTCTGCAATGCCATCATCACGGAATCAATAGATGGGACCTTTGTCGCATTATATATGAGGGTATTGATCCAGCGACAACATAGACGGTTGAAACCATGTATCAATGTCATTTCCTGTCTAAAGACGATGGTGAAGCTTGGCAATTTCTGGAAGATCTCGCCGAACATACTTTACAGTGGGAAAACGCTAGACCAACATCATTTAGGGGAGGTACCCATCAGCTCGATGTTTCCATCGCAGTGAAAGTAGAAATGGCCGCGATACAAAGGAAACTCGATGCTATAGAAAACAATGTCTCTTCATCCTCCCTAAACCAATTTACACTCCCTAAAACCGTGTGTGGTTGTTGTTCCAACCCATCACACTTGATGGAAGAATGTCTTTTGAATCATCCGTTTCAAGGTCGAGAATAAACTAATGCTTCTTTTTAGCTACGGCCTAGAAACGATCCTTATTCTTCCACATACAATCAGGGATGGAGGAATCATCATAATTTTTCTTCGAACCAAAACCAAACTCAAAATCAAAACCAGTTCCCAAGCAACTATAAAAGACCTCCTCCACAGCAACAACCACCACCACCGAGTCAGCACCCCTTTCAATTGCAAACTTTTCAAAACCCGGCCAATAATTCTGCCGGTACCGAAAACTCCTCCACACTCGATCGAACCTTGGATGTGTTCATTAAACATTCCATGCAAACGTCAGCTGATTTAAAGTTTTATATCCAAACATTAATGCAAAACACCGTCTCTTACGGTAAGAGTATAAAATCGATAGAAGCACAAATTGCACAGTTAAATGGCGCGATGAGTGCGAGAGAGAAAGGAAAACTTCAATCTCAACCTCTACCAGATCCTGGGCACTCGCAAAATTATAATGTGGGTGCCAATACTACGTTGAGATCGGAAAGAGTGCTGAACAATTAAGTCGGTAAACAGGTTGAGGATAAGGAATCAATAAATGATGCCCCGGCTTCTACTTCTAACCCTATTTCGCCTAGTCCACCACCTTCTTCTGTGCCTGTTCTCCGTTTTCCCATGGGCTAGAACCCTTCGCCCACTTCCTCAAGTCATCCTAAAACAATCCCAACTCCAATTTTGGGATCTGTTCCACCCCCACAATCTTCTCCAATGTTGGACCCAATTCTTATTGATAAAGCTCCTTATCCAAATAGGTTAAAGGGAAACAGACCAAGTCCACAAATGGAGAAGATCATGCCTATTTTTAAGCAAGTTAACATTAACATTCCTCTCCTAGATGCCATACAACAAGCTCCGTCCTATGTGAAAGTTCTAAAGGGCTTGTGCACTATGAAGAGGAAAACCCAAGTGCCTAAAACTGTTTTTTTAGCGAGTAATATGAACAATTCTCTTACCCAATTGGTGGCCACGAAACATAAGGACCCCGGTTTTACTACAATATCTATCACTATTGGGGGGAATATTAATCGTGCTCTACTTGATTTAGGTGCTAGCGTTAACTTGCTTCTTTATTCTGTCTATGAGCAATTAGGGATCAGAGAGTTGAAATCTACGCACTGCACTCTTCAGATGGCCGATCGATCTATCACCCAACCTAAGGGTGAGCTAGAGAACATGTTAATCAAAGTGGGGAAATTTATATTCCCTGTGGACTTCATTATTTTAGATACACAACCTGTAGAGAACTCACGGAACCAAATTCCGGTGATTCTAGGTCGGTCTTTCTTAGCGACTTCCAACGCAATAATCAATTTTCGTAACGGTTCTATGAACCTATCTTTCGGGAAGATGTCAATTGAGCTTAACATTTACAAGTTGGGAAGTGAACCCTCTGAACCCTATGCTCAAGTATGTTCTGTCGAAAGGATGGATTCCGACAGTAGAGAATTTGAACAGCTTCACAATACTTATATTGACTCCGCTAGTACGTTGATGTTCGACACTGCTATTTATTATATACATACGGACCCATTTATCGAGCTGTCCAGGTCAACATCTAACGCTAATTATGAACATTTTTTGGAGTCCGAGTATCATCCCGTTCTTTCTGATGAGATCATTATTCGGGATATCGATGAAAGTTTTGAAGAAATCTTCACTGAAGAACTCGCATTCTTAGAAGACACGGTAGTTATGATGAATCAACCCCAAAACAAAGAAGTTAAAACGCCACCCTTTCTTCTTAACAATAACTAGAATGCGAGTAATCCATCATCATTATTTCGTCTCTACAAACCGAGACATAAACACGTTCTATTACACCTCTTATCTTCTCCCCACTTCTTCACGTCGATAGGTGACATGTTCTTCCACTAACCAATGCGTTGCGTTGATAAAATATTCAAATGGTTGGTACTGACTTATGGTCTTTATAAAGGTTTATATTGACCAATAACTTTACCCCCCCCCCCTCTTTATAATTTTTAAATGCTTAAAATTGTTTAACTCAAGTTTCGGGGGAGAAAAACATTTTGGCTCTTGAAAATAATATTTTTACACAATTATGAGCCAAAAATAATTTTAGGGGAGATTTTCATGTTCTTTTATTCTTGTCCCTTTTAATAACTTTTCCTCCTAAGTATACATGTTTTGAGATTTAAAAGATGACAACAGTGATGACACTGCTGCAAACAGATTTGGGGGAGTTTTGTGCTTATTTACGCATTACTTTACATTATACTTTACATAAGCACAATTTTTTTTTTGATAATGAAAGATTAGAAAGTGAAAATTACATATGAAAAATAGGAATAGTTTGAGAAAAACAAGAAAGTTTGATATTTTCTTAAAACGAAACTAGTAATAAGTAGTCATGAGCCGTTGTCCCAAGGGTTAGTAAGATGAAAGAAATTACTAATATAAAAATAAAAATAAGTCTGAAAAATAGTCGATATTCTTGAGGCCAAACATTTGAACGTTGATACCCTACTATATGCACTTTCATACTTCTTAAAATTTGGGATAGTAGAGGATACCTTAAAATGCTCTTGTCTAAAAGTCTCGATATAATATATGTATATATATATATATATATATATATATATATATATATATATATATATCTGTGTGTGTGTGTGTGTGTTGAAGAAAAAAATTAAAAGTGGTTTTGTAATTACCAAGGAAACATAAAAGCTTGAATTCAATTCTCCAAGTGTAGGGATGTCTTTTACACACATGTAGGGGTATATGATCGATGTTTGGAAAGAAGGCAGGGAGGAAGACTAAAGACGATGTTTTATTGAGGGATGATGTGAATTCTAATATCTTTTCAAGACCATTAAGATAGGGCTTATGACAACTGAAAAACTAGTATGGTTGAAAACTCTTATTTTCAAATTCTTTCTTTTATAATTCTTATCTTTGTATGTAACTTTCACCATTTTTCTTTTATTATAGGATTTTGTGGGTGTAATCCGCTGAAAACCCTCAGGAGACAACACTCCCATATTAGGAACACCTAGAGGTTTAACGGCTTGTTGCACGTGCTCAGTGCAATCGTATTGCCTACGAAAGTGTGGTAGTTAGTTTTTCTTTTTCTTTTCTTCTTTTTCTTCTTTTGAATAACAAGTTTGCTCGGGACGATCAAAGTTAATTTTGGGGGTATTTATTCAGTCGAAAATATTGCACTTTTGATATAACATTTTCCTTACTTTCTTAAATATCTAAAGGTGTTTATTATAAATATGATACATATGAGGGTTTATCTGCAAAATACTATTTTCATATGTTTATATATTATAATTAATATTATGAAGGAAAATATATGCATATAATATTTATAAGATATTTTGATAATTTTTATTATGCATATCATATCGAATATTCTAATCAATATTCTTAAAATATAATATCATATAAAATGGTTAGGATAATATCTCAAAAATACCAAATATTACTAACATTGTTCATTGAGATATTGTACAAGGTTTAGCTCACGAGATATTGAGATGTCGGGAATCAAAAATCTTCCAAAAAAGTTAAATAAAATCGAAGAATCAATACTGACAGAGACTCGGAAAAGATATGAAAATTCTAGACATCAAATAAATCTCCATGTATCACAATGAAGCAACCCCAGAATTTTGAAGCAATGATCACACCAAACGGCCGCGGTTCCACGGCCAATACATGCCATATGCGGCGGATCCGCAGTCGATTCAATGAGTTAGGATTTGGGATTTTTAGGTTAGATTTTCAACAACAAACCCTAATTCTTGGGATCTATAGTTTCTGGTTTTGGGACTATTTAAAGGACCGGAGGGCTAAAGTTAAAGGGCATCACCTTTTATACAAAACCAATCACCGTTAAAGAACAAGTGATCCACGACAGGTCCGCGATTTGAAGTAATAAGGCGACATGAGATTCGACGGAGCATCTACTTCATACGAGGCAGAGATCGAGAGCAACTTCCTCTTCTTCTTGTAATCTAAACTCGAAAGTTTTATAAATGTGAAGTTGATTAATAAAGGTAGATCATTAGTTTAATTATTTATCATTTTTTTCTGTATTTACATTCTAATCTCTATCCGTTCTTCTTCTTCTATCTCCATCATGCACGAGTAATTCTCCGCTTAATAGGGTTCGTAGGGTTAGGGTAGAACAATGGATGAGAAAATACTTTAAATCATTTTAAGTCTTTTGAAATTTATAAACTTTAGCAAAAGAATCGTTAACATCCTTATCGGGCGCGCTACCAATTTATTGCTAGTCTCGACTGCGATTTGAGATCAGATTGACAATTGTTTTGTTAAGGGCTAGACATAGATGGAGATCAATAAAAAGACAAGGGTCAATAGAGGGGAAACCTAATTTCTTCCAAAGAACCATAATCCTCATTCATCGCCATCAATTTAGTTTTAAATCTATCAATAGATAAAAGGAGTCATTTTTACTAGTCATCTATGACTACTAAATTCTAATGAACCCTACAAGCCTTCTATATATAATATATATTCTACATTTGTATTTAACATAGATATAGAATCTATTCTCCTTTCTCTTTTCTATTTCTTTCAACCAGTCTAAAGCAAGAGTTAAAAAGTTCCACGAATCCCTGAGGACGACCCATATTCACCATAGCCAGCTACACACGACGCCGTGCTGATTGCGGTTATTCTACAATTTCATACGAAATTAATCAATATACCAGCACACACAGAGAAAGGTGCAGAGACGTTAGGCTTTCACTTTGGTGGTCGTAGAAGCCGAATCAAAAGATCAAGATATTACTGGTAAATCTCCTCCCATCTTTTTCAGCCATTTCAATTTCTTGCATTCTTTCATCTACCTAAACATTTTCATGCACTTTCAATACAATATCTGTGATAAATCCCTTTCTAATTTAAATAAAACACCATTTATTTATATAAAAAATTTACAATTTTTTTGTATATTGTTTAGAAATCCTAAAGAAACACTTTAGAACAAGTTTCATCTCAAAATAAAATGTATTGTAACTTTTATCGAATTTTTACGGTTAATTACCACATACTTTAATTTCGACATATTACATCATATATCATTGTATTACCTTTGGAAAAATCACGAGGTAATGACCTACCTCATCACAACAAGCATTCTTGACATAGCACGATGGCTTTGGAATATTAGTTTGTGGGATAAATACGAGTTTACATTTAAATACCATAAACAATCAAAAACCGTTTTCTTTAAAAGCGTTTTATTTAATTCGTTACAAATACACCTCTACAACCCACTTTGGGGACCCCGATTAGGATTGTGCAGGTTATCACATATTCTCGGGCTTAGTAGAGTGAGATGCAGACCTCCTCACGGAGCATACGATCTCGATAGAATTTTTAATGCAATTTTTAAGAAAAGTGTGATTTCTACTTAATAAATAAAATTTATTTTTAATAATTATATATATATTATCAAAATATCTACTTTAAATATATTATATGTATTCCTTGTTTTCCAAATCAAAAGAAAAGAATCACAATTTCATGAAACTACCATCCTAAATCAATACAATTTCAATATTACACTAAAATACCATATACAATGCAATTTAGGTTCTATTCAAAAGAAAACTTCATATTATAAAATTTACATCCATGAAAACTCTAAAGATGATAAATAAATACTTGAGATTTATTTTCAAAATATCTTAAAATTATTTTTCATAAAACCCCCTCAAGTTATATAATTTACAATAAAGACCCTAGTAAATATAGGTTTAAGTAGGAACAATTCTCTTGAGCCTCGGGGAGCCAGAGAAAGTGGATGTTTTTCTATTTAAGATAGACAAATTAAAAACGGTGTTATCAACACGTTAATTATCTTGGAAAAAGACACAAATCCTGTTGTCCATGTGCAGCAGTTACCGATAACATCAAAACTAATTCAGGATTTCAATATTGTTTAAGTGTCTGACTCAGTTAGAGTCACGGTCAAATCTGTATGATTTAACTTGAATACAATTCAAGTATAACTCCAATACAGTATGAATCCATGAATACCAGAATACAATTTATAACATATGAACCTGACTTGATCGAACCAAGGATATACTTTTGATTTGTCTACATGACTATCCATTTATATCCCGATCCGTTACATGAACAATCGATATCATGGTTTCAGCAAATCTTCCATTTTACAAACAAAACAATATAATCAATACAATAAATCATTACGGGGTTTTAAAGGGGTAGACTGGTACGGAATGTGTTAAAAGTGGCATGAGACGGTCACTTTAATACACCTAACCTGAATATCCATTGCTGTTGTACCGTGGCTTAACTGTTTTCCTGTGCTCCTTATACCTTAGTCCACGGAAAAAGTTGGACTCCTCTCCTATACACTGACATATTCTGTACCAAGCTACAAATAACCGCGTTAACATAATAATCAAATATTATTCAGTCACACATTCTTTTATCTGTCTATTCTATTCTTACTCTTCTTTGGGACTTATCGAGCGATTGTTCGCTGAAGATATTCCTTCTCTCTCCTTTTTTTGGAATGTTGTCAGGTGGATCTGACTCATTAGAGGTCGAGCCCAACATAGAAGACTTGGAGCAGTTCGAAGAAGCCTTAGAGCTGTAGACGCTTGTATATACTTTTCATTTCATGTTCATGCCATTGTTTAGGCATTATTTCGATTCATGTATTTACGTTTTCAATTGTACTTGTAAATAAATGTTTAATAAATAAAAGTTGATGTTCATTTACATCCATCTCTCTTGTGTATATTTTACATTATATTGCTTAGTTACGCTCAACGTATTTACTTCTGAGTAAATACATAGCGGGCCCAGTCACGTCTCCTTACCGTACACCGGAAAGCGGGGCATGACAATATCAGTAGTTCGTTCACCACTGCTATAATCTAATTTTTCTTGAATCTGTTACAACTTCCTTGTATAAATTTCGAGAATGAAATTTTTATAAGGAGGGTAGAATATAATGACTCTGAATCACAGTACAAAATTTTTCTTTCTAATATACAGAAGAGAGTATCACAGCCTGAGTACAAGTTATAAGTAAATTTTGTTTAAGAACAGTAAGAAAAAACTTCTAGCTCACTGGTAAAGTCTTGCACTGCCGTGATATAGCCCCTGTGTTCGAATCCCATCAGACACATTTATTTTTTTCTTGTTTTATTTTAAACTTTTTGGAAGCCCAAAAGTATACACATACAATGTACATAAAATGAAAAGACAGAAAAATCAAACATGAGTAAAATGGAGTTAACGCAGGCGTGAACACGTGGCATCAATCCATCGGCCCTTCTCACCAAAACGAGCGGCGAGATTCCCCTATGGGCCGGCACCGACGGTCCCACAAGCCTAATGAGGCCCAGGCTTTGCACACACGACCCTTTAGCTACCTCTAACTCCTCTACACTGTTTGATTGCTCTGCAATTAAACAGAGACTTTTAATTTCATCTTTAAACCAAATTTTAATGCATTTTAATTCACCATTTTAATTCCAAAACCCTAATTCCACACTATAAATACTACCCCATGCTCTAGCCCTTCATCATTCTGAAAATTATAGCCAAAACTCTCAAAATTTCTCAAGTACAAGTAGAGTAGAAAAAGAGTAAGCAAGCGATCAAGCTCTGGCGAGGATCGAAGAAAATTCCGGTGATTCCATGGCGCCACGATGACAACTTATTCTTCTTCCACCTTCTCTTAACCTAACTAGCATGTAAATCTCTCCCAATCCCTCTTCTTCTTCTTTGAAAATCTCTTTTCAAAACATATGTCGGAAGTGGTGTTAATACTGACATCTTCTTCTAAAACTCTATAATTCCACTTTTTCTTACATATTCTTCATTCATATTTCTACACTATACTTGTTAACATAAAATCAATGTTTAGAACCAACTTTTAATCAAAAATATCATGCAAGATAACTTTAACTTAACATTTATATTAAAATACCATGAAGTTTGTATATATTATCTTTATTTGTTTTGCTTAAACATACCTTTAGGAAAATTCATGAGGTAACGACCTACCTCTCACGTATACACATGGTTTTCATAGAACGATATTCTTTGAACGTATTTTTGTTACGGATAAAATATTACAAGAAAATACCATTTACTATAAAACCGGATTTCTTTTAAATTGTATTCTAAATTTCTTTACAAATAAGCCTCTACAACCCTCTTTAAGTGATCAGTTATTGGATGGTACGGAATATTACACATTCTTGGGCTAGTAGAGCGAGATGCAGACCTCTTGACAGAGCATTCGGTCTCGAAAGGTTTTTAATACGGTTTTTAAGAAAAACACATTTTTTCTACTTAATTAAAATTTTAATTTTTAATAATGATATAAATTTTAAAAAATCTATATATTTTCAAAATAAAATAAACTTATATTTTTTCAAATGAAAGAATTATAAGTTTCATCAAAATACCAACAAAAGTCAAGCTCTACAGTAAAATACCATGAACTTTCTTAGCTAACCTATTATCACTAAAATACCTCAGATTCTTAAAAATCGCATTCATAAAAAGCCTAAATAATATAAATAACTTCTCGAGATTATTTTAAAACTATATTAAAAATATTTTTCATAAAACCCCCTCGAGTTATATAAAATTATATTTAAGGACTTTAGTAAATAAAGGTTTAAGCGGGATCAATTCACTTGAGCCCTAGGGAGCCGGAGAAAGTGAATGCTTGCCTATTTAAGCTAGAAAACTTAACGGAGTTATCAATGGTAATTGTCTTGGAAAAAGATACAAATCCTGCCGTCCATATGCAGCAGTTACCGATAACTCCCGAACTTAATTCATGATCTAAATCAGTTTATAAGTGTCTGACTCAAGTCTGAGTTTAACTCAAGTCTGAATCCAAACTCAAATCTGAATCTAAAACCAAACACGAATACTTGATCATGAATACTTGAATTTAAACATCAAAAGCAAACAGGTATACTTGACCCTTGATCGTGAATCAGAACACTTGAACTTGACTAAATTAAAACATGAATATTTGAATACTATGATTTGACTCAAAACATGAATACAATTTGACATGAGTACATGATATAAACATGAACTCAATCTTGCAACTTGATGTATTCATAGAATCGAGCAAGTCTGGTAATTTAACTGTAACTTAGCCTATACGGGGTATTGGGATGGTCCATGCGTGAATCCAGCGAAATCTCAGGAATCCCACTAGATCATGAATCCACGTCTACTAACACAAGCAAGCTATCATGAGGGCCCGTGTTTTCTTGCTCCTGAATTACAGCCTTTTGAGTTTCGAATACTTCAACACTAGGTTAATGTCCCGTTACTAACACTTGATTTGAGCCCGTGGTTCCTTACCCCTGAATTACAGCCTGTTGGGTTTGAGAACATTCTTGAGAGTACTTGACATTTACTTTTGAATTTACGTTAAATTAGTGTACCTAACTACAAAACAGCTAAGACATTTACATTCACTGCATGTTCACCATACCTACACTACACGGCCATATTATAATTGCTGCCATGCTCATGCTATACTGCAATGATTACCTACTTGCCATATATATTATCATACCGGTTCATATATATTACGATAGAACTGCATGCTAAATAAAATTATCACGCTTATATAAAATGGCATGCTGAGACGCAATATCTCATAATCAATTGTTTATGATGTACACTTCCTTTATCATTACACTTTATATTTCACTTCATATCTTGGGACTTACCGATCGAAAGTTCGCTGACGGGCATTCCACCAACCTTTGTTTTCTTGTAATGCTCGTCAGATATTGTGGAGACTGAGAAGGTAGACTCTCAGAGAAGGAGCGTGATCAGATAGCGACCCCGGTCTAGACCAGTTATCTTTTCTCAGTTTTTGTATGCCATTGTTTAGGTATTTCCATCCTTGTATTTTCTTTCAGTTGAAATCATGTATTGTAAATGAATCAAGTTGAATGTAAATAATGTTGTTTAAGTTTTATCTCATGTTAATTTTCTTGTCATCTTTATATTGCTTCTTTTGCGCTTAGCGTATTTATTCCGAGAAATGATTTTCTCGAAATAAATACGTCGCGGGCTTGCCACACACCATTTCGGTCTATTGGGAAGCGAGGCGTGACAATTAGCGGATCCCCTAATGAGGGTTGTTGAGGCGTATTTGCCAAAGAGTACAAAATACCGCTTTAAAAAAAAACACGGTTTTAAAAAGATGTGGTATTTTATTGTAAAGGTTGTTCTTTGAACTAACTATATGTATATGTAAACTTCGTGCTATGAAACCAAAATATGAATGTGGGGTAGGTCATTACCCCCATGAAGTCTCCTTATGGAATTGTTTTAACTAATATCGAAAAGTGGTGATAATAAAGTTCAATGTATTTTAATAAAAAAGTTCATTTATGTTCGCTTCACGTGAAAATTTTACACTACTAAAATTGGGGGTCGCCCCTACGGATATTGAAATCCGTAGGGGCGGATTTATGTTGGCCCTACGGATTAATCCGTGGGTCTAGAAGGTTGTCCCTATGGGCCAAGACGTTCAAGAATAAAAATATTAATTCTTAATTTGGTGTTTGCCCCTACGGAGCCGCAAACCAAGGACCTACGGACAAATCCGTAGGGGCAACTAAATAGCGATTTAATAAAGGGCACAGATCGATCGCCTACGCCCCTTATCTCTCTCTCTCTCGATCGCACGCGAAACAAAATCCCCAAATCATTCCCGTCGTTCTCGTCGTCGCCACTGCCGTTCTCATCGTCGCCACCGCCGTTCTCGTCGTCGCCACCGCCGTTCTCGTCGTCGCCGCCGTTCTCGTCATCGCCACCACCATTCTCGTCGTCGCCACCGCCGTTCAGTTTAGTAAATCTTCAACTAAATTAAACAAATTTTTGATTATTTAGGGCTAGGGTTCATGGCTGGGGCTGGGGTTGCGGTTGGAGTTGGGGTTCGGCAGGGATTGCGGTTGGGGTTGGGGTTGGGGTTAGGGTTAGGGTTGGGGTTCGGCTGGGGCTGGGGCTGGGGTTAGGGTTTGGCTTAGGGTTGGGGTTAGGGTTTAGCTGGGGCTGGGGTTAGGGTTAGGTTGGGGTAGGGCTGGGGCTTGGGTTAGGTTGGGGTTGGGGTTGGGGTAGGGGTGAGGCTGGGCTGGGGCTGGGTCTGGGGTTAAGGTTTGGCTTAGGGTTGGGGTTGGGGTTTAGCTGGGGCTGGGGTTAGGGTTAGGTTGGGGCTGGGCTGGGCTGGGGCTGGGGCTGGGGCTGGGCTGCGGCTAGGGTTAGGTTGGGGTTGGGGTGGGGCTGGGCTGGGGCTGGATCTGTGGGGTTAGGGTTAGGTTGGGGTTGGGGTTTGCTGAATTTGGCAAACCTGAGAGGAATTTCCAGCAATTTTAGCCTAGTTTGATTACTAAAATTATTGTTGATCGAAAAAATCTTGGGTCCTTCTAATCAAACATTGTTTGTTACTATATGTCAACGAGTACTGATAAAAGAAAAAACCGATTTCAAGTGGAAATAAGGTATGTACAATGTTCTAATATAATTTGTATTTCTTGCCATCATCAAATATATAAAAGTACTAATATGAAATGGAAAATAAATAAATAAATAATCAAACCTTTGGCATGTATGTAAAATCCTTTGTTACTTTTTCTTGGTTGCCCAACTTTGAAAATTCTATCTATTAAATTAGACATACTCTAAAAAGAATGATATTGCAAGAATTTGACTTGGTGGAGACTTGCATCATTAATAGAAATATGAAAGTGTAAGGACGTTCTTTACCTTCGATAGGGTTCGGTTGGGGTGGGGCTGGGCTAGCTAAGGCTTGGGTTTCATCACCTAATATAGCGAAATACAAAGCGTACTTCAGTATACCCGACCTTATTGAGTTTCCTATTGAAGTTCCCGGTCAAACGGCATATGCATATTTTTATTCGCCATGAAATCCCAATTATCAAGCTACAGAGGACGAAAAGCCACCTTTGTTAGTCGAGAGTCATGGTAATAGGCTTGTCATTATAGATCATTGTCAATTGTTTTTCCTATCATTTTCTTGATCCAGATGCTAATCAACTTGTTAATTAGTTACTATTTTTATAACGTATTTGTCTATATTTGTTGACAGTGGCCTTTCTTTTAGATGAACATGTTTTTTGATGCATGTTTCAGTCATGTGAATTCATATGTTGCGTATAACACTTTATGATATCAGTATCCTAAATTTGTAGTTTTAATTGTTGATTGTTATAGATGAATTTCATTGCAATAATACTTTTTGGTTGATGAATGCTATTGCAATGTAGGATGATCAGTTCTATCAATCTTGATCTCAATGGTTTAAAATCATGTTACACATACAAGACGAATGCACAACAAACGCATAATTAGAGAGCGATTCGAGATGTTCAGGTTAAAACCAATATATGATACTCGATGATAATATGAAACCTTCGTATTCCCATCGATACTTATATATGAAACTAAAAGCGCCACTTAGTCCCCGTCTATCGGTTAACATACGTGCGATGCTCGTCGTGACAGAGAACTATACGAAGGTTGTTAAATATCGGACGGTATAGGTCGATACTAACAACCGTCGTATAGTCTACACGACGAGAAAATTCAATCGTATGGTAACCCATAGATTTGTCCCGTGTGGACAAGTTAAGAATGTATAAAGCAAACGCCTTCATTCACTTGTGTTTTCATCCGTTTCGAGATATTTCGTCGGTACCTTTCCGCTGGTTCTCCGTGTACAAAGATAGATTAGATGTTCATTTCAACGTTATTTCAAAGCTTTGAAATGATTATCTATTCTATTATAGTGTACTCGGAGAACAGCGGGGAGATGCTGCCGAAATTTACTCGAAACGGTTGAAAGCACAAGTGATGGGTGTTCGCTCTATACATTCTTAATGGAATAGAAGCCTACCCCCTACAGCCGAAACACACACATACAACAGGAATACACAACAAATGCACAATTAGAGAGCGATTCAAGATGTTCAAGTTAAAACCACTATATGATAATATGAAACCTTCTTATTCTCATCGATACTCATATATGAAACTAAAAGCGCCACTTAGTCCCCGTCTATCGGTTAACATACGTGCGATACTCGTCGTGACATAGAACTATACGAAGGTTGTTAAATATCGGACAGTATAGCTCGATACTAACAACCATCGTATAGTACGAGAAAATTCAATCGTATGGTAACCCATAGATTTGTCCCGTGTGGACAAGTTAAGCATGTATAAAGCAAACGCCTTCATTCACTTATGTTTTCATCCGTTTCGAGATATTTCGTCGGTACCTTTCCACCGGTTCTCCGTGTACAAAGATAGATTAGATGTTCATTTCAACGTTGTTTCACAGCTTTGAAATGATTATCTATTCTATTACAGTGTACTCGGAGAACAGCGGGGAGGTGCTGCCGAAATTTACTCGAAACGGTTGAAAGCATAAGTGATGGGTGTTCGCTCTATACATTCTTAATGGGATAGAAGCCTACCCCCGACAGGCGAAACACACACATACAACAAGAATACACAACAAACGCATAATTAGATAGCGATTCGAGATGTTCAGGTTAAAACCACTATATGATAATATGAAACCTTCATATTCTCATCGATACTCATATATGAAACTAAAAGCGTCACTTAGTCCCCGTCTATCGGTTAATATACGTGTGATAATTTATTCTTTTCAACGACAAACACACACACAAAGTATATACATGGATTTTCTCCTTTGTCAGTAACTATCCCGTTCTTATATTTCTCAATATAGTCAGCATAACCTACAATTTATATATTATACGGTCTAACATGGCCTATGAGTACATCAGAGTTAAGGACTGGATGTATGTGGATTGGAAACAACGTATGCAACCTAGGTCTGTCGCAGGAGTTGCTGCTTTTCTTGAATTTGCACACGCACATAATAAGATCATAATAGAGGAGATTCTCTGTCCGTGCGATAGATGTGGCAATAAGTACTGGCAGAAGGTAGAATTGGCAAAGCTTCATATTGTAAAACATGGGTTTACTAGACTTTATACAACTTGGAAATATCACGGGGAAGGAGAAGAATGCAGTACTGCGGGAGAAGAAGAAGTAGAACACGATAATGCGGCAGGAGAAGAAGAAGAATTCGGTAATGCGGAAGAAGGAGAAGGCGGTAACTTATTTCCATCAGAAGAAATGGAGGAAATGGTAGAGGCTGCCCTAGGTGAATCTATTCGTACCGAAGATGACATTCCTTCCGGTCAAGGACCGCATGCGGATAAGTATGAAAATTTCATGAATGATGCTAGGAAACCAATTTATGAGAATGCGAAGTATTCCACCCTCTCATGGTTCATCCAACTTTTCCAGATTAAGTGCCTAAATGGATGGAGCAACAAGTCATTCACAATACTTCTTTCGTTCTTGAAAGATTCTATGCCTCCGGGAAATAATGTGCCCGACAGCTGGTATGAAGCCCAGAATATGATGTCTGATTTGGGTCTAAAATGCGAGAAGATTTAGGCATGTCCTAAAAATTGCGTGTTGTACCGGAAAGAGAATTCAGATTTGAAAGAGTGTCCAACATACGGAGAGGCCAGGTATAAGCCGAAAGATTCTGATAAGAAGCCTGATATACCTATGAAGATAGCACGATACTTTCCCATAACACAGAGGCTACAGAGGCTATTGTGCAAGAAAACAGCCGAGGCAATGATTTGGCATCACCGTGCTCCTCCAAGTGAAGATTGAAAAACGAGCCATCTAAGAGATTCACTGGCATGGAAGGATTTTGATAAGAGGCACACAATATTCAGTAGCGATCCTCGCAATGTCCGGCTCGGACTGGCTACTGATGGCTTCTGCCCATTCAACTATATGGCTGGAAGTCACAGCACATGGCCCGTTGTAATGATAATTTATAATCTGTCGCCTTGGTTGGCTATGGACCAATCATACTTTATGATGCCTCTTCTTATCGACGGACCAAACTCACTGGGGAACAATATCGACGTCTATCTCCGACCTCTGATCGAGGAGTTGAAATCTTTGTTCATTGATGGTGTAGAGACATATGATGCAAACACAAATACAACCTTCATACTGCGTACAGCTTTAATGTGGACAATTAAAGACTTTCCTGCGTATGGAATGCTATCAGATTGGTCCATACATGGTCACAAAGCATGTCCTCATTTCCATGAACACATAACATCGAAATTCTTGAATTTTAGCAAGAAGGTTTGTTATTGCGGCCATCGACGTTTCCTGCCTCCAGACCACCCCTATAGGTTAGACACGGTTCACTTTGATGATCATCAAGAGCTTCTTGGACCTCCATCCCCATTGTCTGGAAAGGATGTGACTGCTAAATGGGATGGTTACAATAACGTGACTTTCGGGATGGATCCGACAAAACAGGTCAAACCACCATATTGGAACAAGTTAAGCATTTTCTTCGAGCTTCCGTACTGGTCTACAAATTCAGTGCGTCATTGTCTGGACGTCATGCATATAGAGAAGGGAGTATCAGAGCACATACTTAACTTGCTTCTTTGTAAAAACGGGAAATTTAAAGACAACATGAATGCTCGGATGGATTTATAAGAGTGGGGAATAAGAAGTGAATTGCACCCTAGACCGGTAGCGGGTAAACCGGGCAAGTTTGTACTTCCCAATGCCGCTTATCATATGTCACAACCGGAGAAGAAAAGATTCCTGCAGGTGTTGCATGATTTGAAAGTCCCCACAAGTTTCTCAGGATCATTCAGCAAGAAAATAAAAATTGTGAAGGGCAAGATCGATGGGCTGAAAAGTCATGATCACCATGTTATCATGGAGCACCTTTTTCCCTTAGCCCTCAGGACTTCTCTCCCCGACTCGGTTGGTCTAGTAATCAACGAACTATGTTGTGTTTTTAGGGAGTTGTGTGCTAAAACACTGGAAGTTGTGACGCTGGATAAACTAGAAAATTCTATTGCGTTGATAATTTGCAAGTTTGAGCGTATTTTCCCACCGTCATTCTTCGATATCATAATACACTTGACAGTTTATCTTGCAACTAAGGCGAAATTAGCCGGACCGGTATAATATCGATGGATGTATCCCGTCGAGAGGTACGTGTAATTTATCGTTTCGCGCAATTTATAAATTTATTGTTGTCCTGTATGCCCGTATTTATTTATTCAACATATTTTCATTAGGTATCTCTACACTCTTAAGAAGTATATACGCAATAAAAATCAACCAGAGGGTTATATCATGCAAGGTTATCTTCTTGATGAAGCAACCACATTTTGTTCCGGCTATCTGGACGAGAACATTGAGACAAGACTTAACCGACCACGAAGAATTCAAGACGGGCCATATGGTAAAGCCGAGTATAAGAGGGTAATTTATCAACAAGATATACCGGTTTATCTTGCTTAATTGCGCATGTCTTGAACAAATTAGAGAGTAAGTTTTTTTGAATTAATTGTTATATCTGTGTTTGTGTGTGTATGAAATGATATAATATTAATGTCACAATTATTTGTCAAAAACAGAATTCATTTTAACGAGGTACGTGAGGGGCATCCTAATTGGAATGAAGAACAATTGGAAAAATATTATCAGGATAATTTTTGTGATTGGGTCACAGATCATGTAAGTTATTCGAATAAAATTTTATTGCTAGCAGTATTAATCTAAACTTGTATCGTTATGTATTTGTCATAAAATTTGTTTTGTTAGATCCACGATCCGAACTTGTCTGCATCATTAGAGAGTGATTCAAGATGTTTAGCTCAATTTCTTAGTACGGAGGTTGCATATTACAAAGGATTTGGTGTCATTGGATACAAATTCTAAGTTAAGGACATAGAAACATCTAGAACCACTCAGAATAGTGGGATTGCGACGGTAGGATCGGACGGTGTGATTTATTATGGGTACTTAAATTGTATACTCGGTATCCACTATCCCGGACGATCAGAACCCTTTTATATATTCCAGTGTACTTGGTACGATACGCGAACCGATACGGACAGGTGGAGAAGCAATCTTGGGACTTGGAAAGATGATTATGGATTGACCAGTGTGAACACACTTCGATTTTACGGTCAGGAAGATCCGTTTATCTTTCCGAACCAAGCGTTCTAAGTATACTGCTCACAGTGTTTGAAGCATCCGGGGTGGAGTGTTGTATGCCGATGGAAACCCAGAGATGTCTACGATATCCTAGAATACGAGGAAAGCGATGAGGACGAAGAAGAGAGAAGGCTTAATGTGCTCCGACCGTCTGTTTCGAAGGACGGGTTGTCTTCGACAGATCATGAAGTTACGTAGGTTAGAAATGACATCGACGATGAAATCCAAGTAGATATGTATAATGCGCCCATGAAACGAAAAAGGTTATCAGTAATGTTATATTATTACTTCACATTTTACGCTCTATACATATATAGTCAATACTTTTAATGATTGTCTAATGCGTCGACGAACCATTTATCTAGATTTGATGACGATGTCGGGAGCAGCGAGGGGCGGCAGGAGCTTCAGCCGCGGCAGAGGCAGAGGCAGAGCGGTTCTGCCGCCCGGAGAGCTTCGTAGGGAGCTTCAGAGGGCCGGTCTTGCACCCAGATCGGAGACCCCTTCGGATGCCTCCTTCCGTGTGGATTTTGCCACACCTCCAGGTATACTGCACGCATATCCATTTTAAATGTAATATTACAGATATTCATGCCTGTTTATGTCAAAATTACTTATACTGTCAATGTTTGATTGTCTAGTTATTGGTGATGCGTCCACATCTGGGACAGAGGCCACTCCCGCTCCTCCAGGTATGTTTATATATCATATAGTGCATGTATATTGATTTAGAATGCTATATCATAAATATACACACATTTCTTTTGCTCTTACTTAGCAATTTTTATTATTGTCTAGCTGTAGGTGGTGACACCACCGCACCTACGGGTATGTTTATATATCCTATAGTGCATGCATATTGATTTAGAACGTCATATTATTGATCTACACATTCTTTTTGCAATTACTTATATAATCTATTTTTAATTGTCTAATTATAGGTGGTGCGTCCACATCTTCCGCAGAGGCCACTCCTATCGCTTCCATACCATCCGCATCCTCTGCAGGTTAGTATGAATAAATATAAAATATTTATTCATTTTACATATTCTCTATAGAATAAATATGAATTTCATGGAAATTTAGCGTCAATGTTTATTTTCTAGTTGCAGGGGATGCGTCTGCATCCGGGACCCCGGTTGTTCCTCACCGGAGGAACTATCGTCCCGCTCGTGCTGCTGCCCGGGCCAGGCTCATGCGATAGTCACTGGAGGTATATATCACACTTCAATTTTCGCTTAAGCTTGATTTCTTAATACAACTTTGTCTTAATATTGATTGTTTTGATATTTCGTGCAGACGCAGGGCCTCCCCATCCCCAGAGGGGAACTCGAGGCCCGAATCAGTCCCATAGGCTGAGGCCTGACAGAGCTAAGGGGAGGCAGCATTCCCCCTCTTTTTTACCCTTGACTATCGCTATACCGGTCCTCATGCCGAGAGGTTCGGCCGGTATATGGGGGATGAGAGCCAGCTCGTGAAGAACTATCCACTTCACGTTGAGTGGGGCGAGCAGCACCGGCGCTCATTCGCCCTCTTCTTTGATCAGGCTCAGGTACGTATTAATGGCCTATTTTCATTTGATTTATCCAATATATTTATTATTAACACTTGCAATCTAATAACAATGTTTTTTTTGTATTTTCAGTCGGATTACGATTTTCAGCCTGCACCCGACCCTGATCACCCTGGGAGGGTGCTCGACCTTCATGCTCTGTACAAGGGCCTGATGAAGAACATACAGACCAAGGTCCGATACAACAGGAATGAGCTGAAGGCCAACTGCTACTCCCTGTGGATGCCGACCCCCGAGGCAGAGAGAGCGGCCCTACTATCTACTCCGGCGTTTGCGAGAGTCGACGTAGAGACATGGCTTCTATTGTGTGATTATTTCGACTCCCAACGCAAACAGGTATGTATTTTAAATGTAATTCATTGTTTATGATATAATTTATTTCTTTGTGTTCCTTAATTAGAAAACTAAATGTTAATGCGTTGTGCAGAAACAGGCCGCTCAGAGTACAGAGAACAGGAAGTCGGCGAAAAGGGGTCGCCCCACTTACACAGGTGGCTCGAGAAATATTACTCGAGCCATGGAGTTATCGGTAAATTAAAATAGACCGACCTTTCTGATATTCTGCAATATTAAGAGTTATTTTCTAATATTTCTAATATTAAGAGTTATTTTCTGATATTGCAGACAGCTCAGACCGTGGCGCAAGGTGGTACACCGAACATGCTGTCCGCATATCTTGCCGTCCACGGCACCTCGACAGATCCCGCCACGGGCGAGCTTCGATATCCCGACGTCGCTACCCAAGAGTATTGCGTAAGTGTTAAACATTTATTCTACCCATATTTGAAATTTTAGTTTTGGAAACTTCAAGTATAAATTTTATACTTATACTTTACTGCTTAATGTGGGTGTAGGAGCGGGTGGTTGAGTAGGCCGAGGCCTCGGGGATCGATTTTACCAGACAGAGCAATCCGAGGCTGTTGATCCCAGTTCTGGACTCCGCACACGGAGGGCACCATGGAGGTTGGGAGAGGCCGGGGACTGGGCCCTAGCAGGGCCCATATGAGGTTGGACTGCACCCCGGCGGTTACTTCCTCCGTCTCCAGTGAGCGACGTGTCCAGCAGGAACTGGAGAGCTTGAGGGCCACCATTGAGGAGTTGAAGGAGATGCTGGTATGTATACTACTTTATAGTAAAATATCATGTCATATTATAGATATCAACATATCCATAATTAGTACGTAGCTTGAGCTTATTCGGTTTTATACTTAGGTTTGATTAATCATACATACATATATAATTAAAATAAACAACGGTTTTCCAAACTAGATATCCAAATGGGATTTCTAAATAACTTGATAATGATACGAATTCGAATAATACACAGTTCTTACACGCTTCTTACATAGCATGCATCTCCTTCAGCTGCGGCTCCGCAATCCACTACATCGACCGTGGTTCCGCTTATAGCTCCTATAGCTCCACCGCCCGCTCAGACTCCCGCAACCGTGGCTCCGCAAGCGACTCATTCGATGGCGGCTGCGTAAACCATATCGCCAGCTCCACAGGACGCTCAGACTCCCGCTCGCGCCGAATTGCAAGGTTTATTGACCGAGGAGCAGGCGCGCGTTATTCTAGCGTTTATCAGAGGTGGAGCTGGACCGAGCTAGGGTAGCTTTTTGGTTCTTATTTTTTGAAGCATATATTTATTTATATCATACATATTGTACTACATTTTGAAACGATATTGATATTGATATTGGTTTATATTTATATCATATTCAGTATTTGTGTTTCTTTTGTATGTTATATGCGTGAGATGTGATTATAAATACTGCGATATATGTTGTGTGATGATTAATTTTATATTTTATTGATATATATATTATTGTGCACAGGGCGAGAAAAAATAAGGCAGCCCTTTTTTAAAAAAAACTGATAATGTGTACCTACGGATTAATTCGTAGGTACACATGTTGCCCATACGGATTAAGCCGTAGGGGCAAAATATCAGCAGTAACTTATATTTCCCCTCTGATCTCAGTGTCAGGGGGGTTGGTCTTGCCCTTACGGATTTATCGGTAGGAGCAAAAAAAGGCCCCTACGGATATGTACCTACGCATATATCCGTAGGGGATACTACTTGGCCCTACGGATATATCCGTAGGTAAATTTAATATAATTAAAATAACCGTAAATAAAATAACATTTTTCCCCTACACCCTAATCCGTAGGTGCAAATGTACCTACACAGAACTCCGTAGGGGCAAGTTTTTGACCGTAGGGGCAAGTTCAGGGCTTCAACTTGCACCTACGGTGTTTGCACCTACAGATTAATTTTTTATCCCTACGGAGATATCCGTAGGGGTAGTGGGTTGCCCCTACGGGTAAATCCGTAGGGGCAACCCTTATTTCTAGTAGTGTTAGTTAAACATGAATCTAAAATTTTGTAATTAAAGTTAAAAGTAATGTGGTAAAATTAGATTGACCAATATATAAAGTAAAATGAGGTTCTAGGTTTTAGGAAGAAAGGTATGGGGAATAACTTCACTTTACCGATATATGATTAGGAGATGAATTTCAATGAAAAGAAAGGGAGTTGGGAGGGGCTTACCATTTGGAAATCTCAAGAAAAGGGTAAAGAAGAAGGAAAAGGTTTCGTGGCGTCACGGGAGCTCCGGAAATGGTTTCGATTTTCGACGGAACAAGCTTGTCCGCTAACTCCACTTGACTCCACTTGCACTTAGGAACTTTTTGAGAGAATTTTTCCTAGAATTTCAGAATGATGAAGAGCTAAAGCAAGGTATAGTATTTATAGTGAAGAATTAGGGTTTGAGAATTAAAATTTTGGATTATAAAGCATTAAAAAGATATTAAATGGTGAAATAAAAGGTCTCTGTTTGATTGTAAGAAAATCAAACAGAGTAGAGGAGTTAAGCGGAGTCGAAGGGGTGTATGTGCAAAGCATGGAGGCAAACGGGCTCATCTCGACCGCCGGTGCCGGCCCTATGGGCATTTTGGCCGGTCGGATGTGGAGAGAATTCCTCGAGATTCGTGCCACTTGGATTTTTGGGTGTGTATACATCATTGCGCCTGTTTTATTTTTCTGAACTTTTAATTTCCCCATGTATTGCACGTGCAACTCTTGGTCTTCCAAAAATAAAAAGAAAAATCAGAAAAAATAATTGTGTCTGATGGGATTCGAACACACAGGCTATGTCAAAGCAGTGCAGAGACTTTACTAGCGAGCTACAACTTGCTTCTTGCTTTTATTTAACAAAAGTAACTTTTAACTCTTACACAGGCTGTAATGCTCTTATCTATACAATAACAAGAAAATTCTGTACAGTGATTTTAGAGTCGTTACATTTTACTCTCCTTATAAAAATTTCGTCTCCGAAATTTACAATTACATAGGGTCTAATTTTCAGATAGGTAAGCGTATAGTATATGCATATCCTCTTCTCTTTCCTAAGTTGATTCTCCCGGCGAATCCTTTCTTTATATCACCCAGACCAAATTTACTTCCTTGTTTCGCAATATTTTCACCCTCCGGTCCGGATCTTAACTGGTTGTTGCTCGCAGATAAAGTCAGTTTGTACTGTGAGCTCTAGGTGATCAAGTATGTAGCTGGGTTCTCTCACATATCGTTGTAGTTGGGATATATAGAACACGTTGTGCACTCCTTCCAATGATAGTAGTAGTGCTAAATGGTATGCCACTTCTCCAACTCGTTCGAGTATGTCGAACGGTCCTATGCATCTTGGAATAATTTTACCCCTCTTACTAAAATAGATCACTCCACTGTTTGGAGAGAACTTCAGGAATATATGGTCTCCATATTGGAACTCCAGATGTCGACGCTTTACATCTGCCCAATGTTTCTGTCGGTCTTAGGCTATGCACAACCTTTCCCTGATCGTGCAAATACGTCCACAGTTTCTAGGATCATCTTTGGTCCAAGGATTTCACGATCTCTAACGTCGTCCCAACTTAGCAGTGAACGACACTTTCGTCTGTAAAGTGATGCGAATGGTGCCATTCCAATGCTTGCCTAATAGTTGTTGTTGTATGAAAACTCCACAAGGTATAGATGATCTTCCTACGAACCTCCGAAGTCTAACATATAAGCTCTTAGCATGTCTTCTAGAATCTGAATTGTTCACTCGGACTGTCCGTCCGTTTATGGATGATAAGCCGTGCTGAAATTCAGACTCATTCCTAGGCTAGCTTGCAGACTCTGCCAAAACTGTGATCGTAATCTTGTATCACGATCGGAGACGATACAAACATGTACTCCATATAATCTCACGATCTTCTGTATGAGTTTATGAGCATCAAATACATCTTGAAGATTTAAATCTTACACTCATTTTCCACCTCTTTTCTATTTTTCACAAAATATAGAAAATCATGCCATGCTTAATATAAATATATACATATCAAATATATATATATATATATATATATATAAAGTAAATAATTAGTGAGCTAATAATATTAGTTAAGATATAATTCTATTAAATATAATATATATCAAATTATTAAATCAACAATTGATTTAATAATCCGATTATATAAAATATAACCAACTAATATCATTTATATGTATATCATATTATCAAATCAACACTTGATTCGACAATCCAGTTATATCACATATAACCAAACTGATAACAAATAACTGCCATATTAAAATATGGTATCACATACACGTATTTAATTAGGCCCCCGCAAATATCACATATGTGTCCTACTTCATTTTGCTTGAACCAGAAAACTTCTGTGTGGGACTCTAAAGACTCATCAATAAGCTAGCAGTAGGTGATAACACATCAGTCACCCACAAGTCATCTGCGGTACTAGCTAGACATAACGGGTACCCAGGTATTGAGCATGTAACAACCCTGACTTTTCTGTACAATTATTTTTCAAAATACAGAAAGGAATAGCTAAACCTGAGCACAAGTTATAAATTAAATTTGCTTTTGAACAACAAGAAAGAGCTTGTAGCTCACTGGTAAAGCCTTATATTGCTGAGAAATAACACCTGTGTTCAAATCCTCCAGCCACATATTATTTTTGATGATTTTTCTTTTAAACTTTTAGAAGCCCAAAAGTTTGCACGTGCACTGTACGTAAAATGAAAAGTCAGATTAATCAAACATGTGCACTGAGATATATGGAACGACACCAACACATGGTCTACATCATACCCAAGACCCTATGGTTGCATCCGTACATCATGTTCACTTACTGTTTATTGAACGGACTTGTTTGGATTGCTATGAGCATTTTACGTGCATCCGTTCTTTGGGGTATGCATTTTTATTAACCGGACATCGCATTTTGGTTTTAACTTAAACGCATATTCTCCATATTTTAAAACTAGATTTTTAGACACAGTCCGGATATTTTTCGGAGTATTTTTGTATATATTAGCATTAAAACCTAAGTTTATATATTATTATATTTTTAAACAAATTATAAAGATCCCAACACCACCCTCAATTCCTTATTCTCACCTCCCTCCTCTCCTCACCTCACTCTCTCTCCTTTATATATATATATATATATATATATATATATATATATATATAATCATTCAATCCACAACTCTCATGTTCTCTCTCTCTCTTTACAACCCACATTATTTCTATTTCTCTTTTTTTTTTAAAGAAAAACGGATCGGAAGTCGGAATAACTCCGCTTCCGATGAGTTTTGAAAAAGAGAAGTTTTAGAATAGGGATGAAGGAGGGAATGGGGACTTACTGGCTATTAAGAAAGAGGGATGAAGGAGAAAGCTCTCGGAACCGTCGGGACGTCGTTTCGTCGTCGGAATCTCCCCGAAATGTCGTCGGAATCTCCCGGAAATATCATCGGAACTTCGTCTCTTGCTAACTCCACTTGTACAACTTTTTTGACTTAGAAAATTTAGAAAGTTTTGATAATGAATTTCAGAATAAAGAGGGCTGTGGTTTTGCGAGTGTGGAGAGACGGGAAAAATGAAGGAATGAGAGAAAGGAGAAGAGAGTGGGAGTGTTTAAATAGTATTAGGATTTGATTTTTATTATATATATATATATATATATATATATATATATATATATATATAAAGAGGAAGAGAGAGTTGGGTGTGAGTTGTAAAGAAAAAAATGAGAAATGGAAAAAAAGTGTGGGTTGTAAAGAGAGAGAGAGAACATGAGAGTTGTGGGTTGAAAGATTTTTTTTTTTTAAAATAATATATATATATATATATATAAAGGAGAGAAAGTGACATGAGGAGAGGAGGGAGCTGAGAATAAGGAATGAGAGAGGTGTTGGGATCTTTAGAATTGGTTTGAAAATAAAATAATATATAAACTTGGGTTTTAAGGCTAATACAAAATTACTACGAAAAATACCTGGGCTGTGTTTAAAAATCTAGTTTTAAAATATGGAGAATATACGTATAAATTAAAACCATAATGCGATATCCGGTTATTAAAAATATATCCCCCCAAGAACGGATGCACGTAAAATGCACGTAGCAATCCAAACAAGTTTGTTCAATAAATAGGAAATGAACACGATGAACGGATGCAGCCATATGGTCTGGGGTATGATGTAGGCCTTATGTTGGTGTCTTTCCATATATCTAAGTGCACATGTTTAATTAATCTGACTTTTCATTTTACGTGCAGTGCACGTGCAAACTTTTGGGCTTCTAAAAGTTTAAAAGAAAAATCAACAAAAATAATATATGGCTGGGGGATTTGTACACAGGTGTTATGTCTCAACAGTGCAAGGTTTTACCAGTGAGCTACAAGCTCTTTCTTGCAGTTCAAAAGTAAATTTAATATATAACTTATGCTCAGGCTTAGGTATTACTTTTTGTATTTTGAAAAAAAAAATTGTATAGAAAGGTTAGGGTTGTTACATTCTACCCTCTTTATAAAAATTTCGTCCTCGAAATTTACAATTATTAAGGACTAATTGACAAACAAGTGAGGGTATCTTGCACGCATGTCGTCTTCTCTTTCCCACATTGATTCTACTGCTGTGTCTTTTCTCCACATCATTCTAACGAAATTTACTTCCTTATTCCGACGTAACTTTACCTTTCTATACAGAATTTCAATGGGTTGTTGCTCACAAGATAGATCCGTCTGTATAGTGAGCTCGGAGTGATCAAGAATGTAATGGGGTCACTCACATACTTTCTAAGTTGGAATATATGGAACACATTGTGCACTCCTTCCAATGAGAGTGGAAGTGTCAAACGATATGCCACTTCTCCGACTCGTTTGAGTATGTCGAACGGTCCAATATATCTCGGACTTAACTTACCCCTTCTTCCAAAACGAATCACTCCATGGTTTGGAGAAATTTTCAGAAAAACATGACCTCCCGGTTGGAACTCCAAGTGACGGCGTTTTGCATCAGCCCAGTGTTTCTGTCGGTCTTGGGCTATGCGCATTCTTTTCCTGATGGTGCGGACCACATTTACAATTGCCACTATCATCTCAGGTCCAAAAAGCTCTCTATCTTCGATGTCGTCCCAACTTAATGGCGATCGACACTTCCTTTCATAGAGCGCTGCAAAGGGTGCCATTCCAATGCTAGCTTAGTAGCTGTTGTTGTATGAAAACTCCACAAGATGTAGATGATCTTCCCATGATCCTCCGAAGTCTAACATACACGCTCTTAGCATGTCTTCAAGGATCTAAATAGTTCGCTCAGACTGTCCATCTGTTTGTGGATGGTAAGCTATGCTAAAATTCAGACTTGTTTCCAAGCTAGAAAATAACAAATTTATATTTTTATAAATATTTATTTATGTAAAAAATTATAAAGATACCGAATTTTAAGATATAAAATATTCCATGTTTCCAAAATCAAAAGAAAAGAATCCAAATATTACATGAAACTACCATCACAATTCAAAACAACTTCTATATTACAGTAAATTACCATGGATAAATAACACTAGGTTTATATCAGCTAGAAAATATTTCACTTTTAAAATTTACATCTATGAAAACGCTAAAGACGATAATTAAATACTTGAGATGTATTTTGAAATTATACCAAAACTCTTTTTACATAAAACACCCTCAAGTTATTCTAAATTACCATAAGGACCCTAGTAAATATAGGTTTAAGCGGGACCAATTCTATTGAACCCCAAGAAGCCGGAGAAAGTAGGTTGTAGGGTGTTTTTCGTTACCCCATTGGGATGGGAATACGCGCGCGCTTGTCAGGCGCATTATAGACTCCCCCTGCCTAGGGCAGGCGGGGGTTTATTGATTGTGAATACCCGAATCTCCGGCAGCCGCGGACTAACCTGTCGTTAATCACCCCTCGCTTTTGGAGCGAGAGACCTCCGATTGACGGGTCAAGCCGGTCATGCGAACTCAATGTGCAGTGTTATGTTTTGAAGGGGTTTTGGATATATCGGGTGCTTCGCAGTGTTTTTACGGAGTTCCGTTACCCGGTCAGCGGGCTGAGGGTCAAGTGGGGTAGTAGCCCCCTTACGGGGTGCGGGGCAGCGCCCCACAAGAATTTTTTTTCTAACGGGGGAGGTATTTCTAGTGTGGAGTGCATGTAAAATGAGGGAGAAATGGCGTCCAAAGGATGCGTGAGCGCCAGCGCCTCACGTGAGGGAAAAAATGCACGTAAGCGCTCGGACGCTAGCGCTTTGGGCGCTAGCGCCTCATGTGCCCGGTATATGGGCGCTCGGGCGCTAGCGCCTTACGTGCCCGGCGCTCGGGCGCTACCGCCTCACGTGCCCGGCGCGTGGGTGCTCGGAAGCTAGAGCTTTGGGCGCTAGCGCCTCACGTGCCCGGCACGTGAGCGTTCGGGCGCTGGCGCTAGCGAAAGAAAGGGGGTTTTATCCCCGGAAATAGGAGTGAAACTCCAAAAAAGGATTTTCAGTGGAGTTAAACTCCAAAAGATCTAAATTAGGAGTTAAACTCCTTTGAGGATTTGGGTCTTGGAGTTGAACTCCCTAAAATCTTCATAGGTTCTTCTCTCTTAAGCCTTGGATCTTTCCTAAATGGGTTCTTTGGAGGTGGGTCTCCTTCCTCCTCTTCTTTTGGTCAGATCTTGGAGAATAAGAGGGGTGAGTTTTCAAAAAATCTTTCATTTTTAAGATCCGATGGAAGATCCAAGCTCCCCTTTATGGGTTTTGTGGTGAAAAACTATTTAGTTATGAAAAAGGAAGAGTAAAACTATTGATTTAATTCAGAAGATGGAAGAAAGTTTAGAACCTCGAGGAAGGAGAAGGAGGCACAGGCCTTAAAGATTTTTTTAGAGAGAGAAAAAGATCCATAGATATTTTCATCATGTTTGTCTTTATAGGCTACAAACATTACATATAGCCCCTTCGGCTTTACAAAATGGCATTTTGCCCATCTCATACCTCATGTGCTATTTCTTTTTGCATATAAGACATGGGCTTTACAAAAATTTGGCTTTGATTCATAAAATAAAATAAAATAAAATAAATACACCAAAATTACAAAAAATTTATTTTGGCATGGGGGAGGCCGGCCGCTTCATGCTCGGGCTCGACTCGGGCATTGGCGCACTTGACCTGGGCTTGGGCCCAGTTTTTTGGGCTTGGGCCCGCTTACTTGGGGTTGACATTGACTTTGACTTGGCCAACCGAGGTACAATTTTCGACCCCAACAAAGTGCCCCCATCAATAAATGCACACCATATATGTGAGTTGTGTGCATGAAATTGATGGATCTTGGAGTTGGACTTCGAGGTAGAACATCATTCCGGGGGTGGAGCATCATTCCATGAGCATAATTTCAGGGATCGGAGCATAATTCCGAGGATCAGAGCATCATTCTGAAGAGCGGAGCATGATTCCAGGGATCAAAGCATAATTCCGATGAGCAGAGCATGATTCCAAGGGGTCAGAGCATAATTCCGACGAGCGGCAGACATTCTAAACCAAGCATAATTTCGATGCAGAGGTTGATTCCCAGGCAAAGCATAATTCCGACAGGGAAGGCAGATACTCCGAGGTGAAGCATGATTTCGACACGGGGTACATTTTGAGACAAAGCATGATTCCGACGCAGAGCTTATTGGTCGACTTGATTCCGAGGCAGAGCTTTATTCCGACGGGGAGGTCGTTGGTTGACTTAATTCCGAGACGAAGCATAATTTCGACAGGGAAGACAGACACACCGAGGCGAAGCATGATTTCGACACAGGGTACACTCTGAGACGAAGTATGCTTCCGACACAGGGCTTGTTGGTCGATGTGATTCCGAGGCGGAGCTTAATTCCGACGAGGAGATCGCTAGTTGATTCCGAGCCGAACCATAATTGCGACAGGGAAGGCAGATACATCGAAGCGAAGCTTGAATTCGACATGGGGTACAATCTGAGACGACACTCCTCAGGAGACAACACTCTTCCTACTTGGGACACCTAGAGGTTTAAAGGCTTGTTGCACATGCTCAGTGCAATCGTGTTGCCTAAGAAAGTGTGCTGGTTAGTTTTTCTTTTTATTATATTTTCTCCTTCTCTTCAATAAAAGATGTTTGCTCGAAACGACCAAAATTAAGTTTGGGGGAATTTGTTCAGTTGAAAATATTGCACTTTCAACACGACAATTTTCTTACTCTTTCTAATCATTTAAATGTGTTTGGTATAAATATAACACATATTAGCAATTCGTTTGCAAAATATCAAATAACATGTGATATACATTATAACCGGTATATTGAAGGAAATTGTGTATTTATTACTACACGCATGATATTGTATCTCTCAACTCATTTCATTGAGATTGTGTGCATAAATTATTCATGTCAAAGATATCGGAATAAAGTGCCGATAAAACGCATCAAGTCAAAGACTTGAAATATGGCAGCAACCAAGAAACAATAATAAGATTCTTGGTATTAGAGAAGAACCCTAAAGCCAACATCAAGAGACACAGAGAAATCTAGCTATCAAACTCAACATATGACCGCGGAACCGCGGCCGATCCAGGCCGATCCACCGTGGATCCACGGCCAATCCTACTCGTCGGCGGTTGGTACTTTTTCCAGAGGACTCCTTTCAACTGCCAAGCTTCCTCAAGATGCTTTAAAACCCCTAGATTTCTCCAAAAACTTCCTTACAACAGCCAAACTTTTTGTGTAAGCTTAGTACCCACCTAGCGTCCTATGCAATTTTGATAACAACCTAGCTTCTAGGGGAAGATAGAGGAAAAACTATAAAAGGATACCTAGGGCTTCATTACAAAGGTTGTTGATTATTGAACCAATTAACGACACAAGTTGAGTGACACAACTTGTGATCCAAACCCTAACCCAAACCCAATTCCAAAGCCAAATCAAGATCCATCGAGAAGCAAATCAAGCAAGCAATCAACGATCCTTTATCACAACGCCGGTCTTCAACAAGAGCGCGAGATCCTCGACAGGTCCAAGTCTCACGAGATCGATGCGAAGCGAATTTCGACGGAACTAGTTACCTCTTCAAAAGGAGCGATCGAGAGAAAAATCTTGTAATATCGAATTGAGGGAATGTGTACCTAGTCATCGATTAATAAAGGTGATAATTGTAATTCTTGCTTTTTTTACATTCTTGCACTATGAAATTTCTAGATCTTGAATCATTTATTTTCATGATACTTGAGTAAATCTCCGCTTGTAACGGAATAGAGAGAATCAGTAGATCTAATGATGATAAAATCTTAATACTAATTTTAAGTCTTATGAAATTTTTGAACTTTAGGGAAAAGAATCATCAATGACATAATTTGGATCGAGATCATATTCTTGCTAATTTCGTTGCAAATTAAAGATCAAATGATTGATGATTCTATTTGCTAAAGGCTAGATCCGAATGATGATCAATAAAAAGACAAAGGATAGAGAAGGAGAAACCCTAGTTTCTTCAATAGATCCATAATCTTCATTCATCATTATCGATCTAGCTACAATTTATCTATAGATAAGATTAGTCATTATTAGATTAATCATTGCTACCAATTCGATCAATTCCTACAAACTATTCTACAAATCTTGATAAATCAAATTGACTTGGACATCTTCTTGATTCTTGATTCTTGATCTATTTTCTTTATGTTTCTTAAAATCAAATCTCATAAATTTTGAATCAACTTTATTGAATTTTCTTTTATATTTTCATTTCGACTTAAATCTAGCAAAATCAAACAAATTCACACATCTCAGTGGACGATCCGTGCTCACTAACGATTGCTACAAGCGACACCGTTAATTGATTGCGGTATAAATTTCTTTGGTTGTGAACATTTTACTTAACACATCAAGAAATAATGATTAATCAAATGGCTTCGTTGCCGGGGATGTGAGCTATTTTGTTCGTTTTTGCAATTTAAGTTGAAAATTTTATTATTCCATCAGAATTTTTTAGATCAAAATCGCATCAAGTGCTTAACGATTTGTTGTGATTTTTACGAGGGAATCTGGAATCTCTGCAGTAAGGGGAAAATATTCTTGAGCATTCAAGAAGGCCAGAGAACTGAAGAGAGCAGCTGAAGAATTTTTTGTGCAAGGAACTGTTCATAAGACCGCGGATCCGTGGCCATAGCAGTAATTTCGCGGCGGAACCGTGGCGAGATAGTTGATTCAGAGCTCCATTTTTCTCAAGGCTGCTTCTTACTTTTTATCTCCTCCCTGCTCTTCTCCAATAACCATTTTCTGCAGGATTCTTTGCAAAAATTCGCAGCGCCGCAAAAGGAAAAATTGTTGTGTGTTTGATCTTGGTTTTGTGCATATTTTTAATACGGAAATTAAGGGGCAAAGACCAAATTCAGATTAGGTGGGGATTTCATTACCCTTCCTAAGCCCCAAAAATCACAAAACTAGCATCCGCATCACTCTCATTAACTAAAAAATATCTAGACAAGACTCTGAGGACCGTCGCGCTCATTTAGGACAGAAGGGGGTCGTGGGTAATCTGTTGTTTATCCACGTTTCTTTTGTGGTGTCTGGGCAAGTGTGTCTAAGGCAAGTGGTTACTTAATTAGGCCCGCTACTTACGTAGCGGAGAACCTCCCATTTACCTGGCCACAAAAGAGACAAAAAGATAGTAGAGAATTTATCTTGCGACTTGTCTTCTGGAAGTCTAGGAGCGGTCTAGATACTTGACCTAGGTGACTATTAGATTTAGGGTTGCTTGTGCATTGTTTGTGTGATTTATTTTTCAAAATTCGTCTTTTTCAAAAACCAAACACCAAATCCACATTTTCTCTAATTATCACAACGCTGCCACTTGTGCTAAACCCTTTAGTCAATGCTCGGCTGGACACGGTATTCTAGTGCCTGTCTTGTCCGCATTTCTTCTATCGACTCCGAAGTCGGTATTTCTACATCTACTTTTTCTTCACCCACTACCACACCCACTTCGATGGACGGTTCTCCATCGAACTTCTTTAACACTACTCTGCCACCATCCGCAGGTGCACAGAATACACCCCGTATCTCTCTCCAAGAAAGATGCTACCCTATTCGATGTCCTCTTTCAACCTGTCTTACTATTCCACCAGCCAATGGGGACAATTTCGAAATAAAACCTTAATACATCAATCTTTTACCAAAATATCACGGTCTCGAGTCTGAAGACGCATACGTCTTTATTACCAAATTTGAAAATGTATGTGCTATGATGGGTACTTCACAGCTTTCTTTGGATGCTATGAGATTACATCTTCTCCCATTCACTTTGTGCGATATAGCTGAGAAGTGGCTTTATAACACAGCCACACATTCTATTTCTAAATTGAATAGTATATGGTATTTTAGTGTAAATTGGAATTGTATGGATTTGTGATGGTATATTTATGAAATTTGGGATTCTTTTGTTTAGAAAACATGGAATTTATTAAATATATTTAAAATAGATATTTTGATAATATTATATATATAATTATAGAAAATAAATTTATTTATTAAATAGAAATCACGTTTTCTTAAAAATTGTAATAAAAATTCCATCGAGATCGTATGCTCCGTGAGGAGGTCTGCATCTCGCCCTACAAGTCCGATGGATGTGCAATAATCCTCACCATCCTATTCGGATTCCCCAAGGGTGGGTTGTAAGGACATAATCATAAGGAATTTAATTAGAACAAATTTAAAGTAATACGGTTTTTAATAGTTTAGGGTATAATGTAAAATTTTATTGGTCCCAAAAATATTGTTTTCAAGCAATCATGCTATATCAAGATGTGTGTTGTGATGAGTTAGGTAATTATCTTGTGAGATTTTCTAAAGGTAATACAAGTAAACATGATGAAATATGTCGAATGTAAAGTTTTTGGTATTAAACTATAAAAGTGTAATACAAGTTGCATAGCATGGTATTTTGAATTGAAATGTCTTCTCGATGTTGGTGTATGGTTGCTAAACAATATATAAAGAAATGGTTGATTTATTATTGGGAAAAGTTTGGTTTTTAATAAATTTAGAATCGGAAGTCAGAATAACTCCACTTCCGATGAATTTTGAAAAGAGATCATTTTAGAATAGGAAAAGAGGAGAGGAAAGGGGACTTACTGGATAAAAGGAGAGAGGGGAGGTACAAGAAGAGTTTAAGAGTTTCGTGGAATCTCGGTGTCGCCTGATTTGTCCTGAATCATCGCCGGAAGGTGAGCTTGGGCTAACTCTACTTGTATACTTATTTAACTTGGAAAAATTTGAGAGTTTTGACTATGGATTTTAGAATGGAGAGGGTTAGGGTATGGGGTGGTATTTATAAGATAGAATTAGGGTTTAGGGAATTAAAAATTAAAATTAAAATGTATTAAAACATTGGTTTGTTGGTGATTTTTAATCCTCTAGTTAATTGCAAGAAAAACAAGCAGAAGAGGAATAGTAGGGGGAAGCCAAAGGGTGTTGAGGTAAAATTTTGAAGAATTCCCCACGGGGGAGGGGCGGCGGCAGCCTTTTTGGCATCTTCGCCAGTCGTTTGGGGTGGGTTGGGGTCTGGATTTGGGCCACTAGTCGAGGTCTGTTCATATGACATTTTCCATATATTTGATTTTAATGACTTTTCATTTTTACGTGTATTGCACGTATCAACTTTTGGGCTTCCAAAAAGTTTAAAAGAAAAATCATAAAAGATAATATATGGCTAAGGGATTTGAACACATAAGCTACGTCGCAGCAGTGCAAGGCTTTGCCAATGAGCTATAAGTGTTTTCTTGCTGTCCAAACACAAATTAAATACTTATAGCATACTCAGGTTTGTAAATACTGCATTTAGTACTTTAATTTTAAACAAATTATGTACATTATAAAAAGAGTCGTTACATAGACATACTTGTGTGATTGTGAAATTTAGAGCGATGGTTGTATGTTCGCTTCTTTTGGGTTGTTGATGTCTTGCTTTATTTATTCTTTCTGTGTTGATCTTCGCCATTAGGTGTCGTATATATTGCTTAATTGCGTGATTGTGATTCCACCATTTGGCGAGAGCTAGCTCCCGCTTATATATATATATATATATATATATATATATATATATATATATATATATATATATATATATATATATATATATATTGCTTGTATATGGTTTTGGATCAAAATATATAAAGGAGGTGTTGCCCAAATTTTTAAAGACGAAAAATGTTTTCAATTAGAATATAATCCACTTGCATTTTCATATATCATTAACTATGCATTTAAAGAAAAACTTGATTTCATTATACCTTTATTTTAAAAACTTCATCTCTATTATTTTCCCTAAAAAGGTTTAAATTTCTGGGCTTCGGCTTACATGAATTACGTTATGCCTTTAAACGTTGTGTGATTTAAGTGTCGGTCACGAGCTAAATTCCGGGTCGTGACAATTTGTTCCCTCATAAAAAAGAAAAGTATAGAAAATTCCCCACAACTTAAAGCTCACGTGTTAAACACGTGAGCACCTATATGCGGAGCATATAGGTGCTGCAATCAAACAACTAATAGGCTAAATAAGCCTCACGTGTTAAACACGTGAGTGCCTATATGCAAAGCATATAAGTGCTGCAATCAAACAGCGAATAGGATAAATAAAGCTCACGTGTTAAACACGTGAGCGCCTATATACAAAGTATAGGCGCTGCAATCAAACACCTAATAGGCTAAATAAGACTTACGTGTTAAACACGTAAGCACCTATATGCTTTGCAGTCAAACAACTATAGGCCAAATTGGCCTCACATGTTAAACACGTGAGTGCCCATATGCAGGGCATATGAGCGCCAAATCAGAGAAGATAAATAAGCCTCAAGTTTTAAACACGTAAGGGCACCTCCTTACGTAGAATTAAATTCTACTTAAACAAGAAACCGTTGGATCAAAGATCCAATGGTGATTAAGCATAGAATTAAATTCTATTGGGAAGGATATTTTCTGTTAAACAGAAAGTTGGTGGATCAAAGATCCAAGGAGATCGAAGATATTTCCCATATCTTTCTAAACAAAGAAAAATTATGCTATGTTAAACCGAGCACTCTTGGATTAAAAATCCAATGGTGATAAAAATATCACCGTTCAATAGAATTTTATTCTATATATAAGAGAATATTCTCTCAATCTTTTTAAAATAAGAAAATATATTCTGTAAAACAGAAACATTTGGATCAAAGATCCAACGGTGGGTAAAAGTCTCCAAATCAATTTTGAGTTCAATTAAACTAATTAGAATCTCTCAATGAGATATTTTCTCAAAATTAATTAACAAGCTTGCATCCACTATATAAAGAACCCGAGACTTCAAGTCTTAAGATAGAAAAAAAACCTATAAGCTCCTGCAAAAATACAGTGATCTCTTGAAAGAACAGAAAATTTAATTCTCAAAGAAAGAAGACCTTCCTCTTTCAAAAAACTCTAGGTAAATAAAAAATGAGAGATTAAAAGTATCCTTCCTGCCTAGTATAATGGATATAAGGGTTTAACCCTTCATACAAGAACTTAATTCTTCCTTTGGTTTGAGATTTGCAAAAGATAATCTCACCACAAGTTGAGAATTTAATTCTCATCGGGGAGATTCTGTTCTTCAGATTCAAAACTTAGGGAAAATAATTAGGTTAAAAAGAAAATGAATATATGTTCTGCGAATTTAATTCCTCCAAAATTAAGGTTTAACCTACATAAAAGCTTAGTTTTTATAACAAAAACAGAGAACTTAGTTCTCCAATAAAAAACAATGATGGTGATTCAAGATCTTCAAAACAGAAATCTTGATAATCATCAATGAATAAAATGTCATTAACAGAGATTAATATCTCTAAAAACAAGAAAAACTTGGCGTCTCACGTGAAACACACGTGAGTAAAATTAGTGCTTAGCACTATTATATTGCCTCACGTGTTTCCCACGTGAGTGCTTAAAACAAATAAAAGAAAAACTAAAATGCCTCACATGCTTTCCACGTGACCGTCCAAAGAGTAAAGAAAACCTCATTTGTGTTGATTAGGCAGCCACCAAATAAGGCAGCCTAACACTCCAAAATAAAGCAATCACGTGAAATATACGTGAAACACTCTTGGAAACCCAAAATTTGGCGTCTCACGTACTTCACACGTGAGCTCCAGCTAAGTGCTTAGCACTTATGTCAAAAAAGGGGGTGAGCAAATAAAACCTGAAATTAATGCTCAGCACTTACGTGCTTCCCACGTGAGTGCCATGCAAAGTGCTTAGCACTCCATGTTCGGTCAAAATAACTAAGTGCTTAGCACTGGTTGGGCAGCGCCCATATCTGAGCACTGCATATATTAGTGTTTAACACTACTGGGTAGTATAGAAACCCAATCTCAGCCAAAATGGGCTAATTTTTCTGAAGTTAAGTCTCTTTGATTCTAAATTAACCAAGCCCATATTGCTCATGATTTCCAAACTGATTTTAGTCTCAAACATGTCTAATGATCTTTCATTGATGATATCCAAAATGTTATTTATCCCATATCTGCTAAGATAATCTTAGTCTCAAATATAACTAACGATTCTTAGGTCCATCACCCCCTTTTCCTCAAATATGGGATTTGGTTTAAGGGTACATTTTTTCACACCTCTGATATATGTCGTTGTAATTCCTCAACGTCTTCAGAGAGGAGGCAGGTCCCGAAATCCAACAACTCATTTATCATCCCAACTTGATATAAAATTTCTTCAAGATAGGGAATGATACATTCCACATTGATGCACTTCTAAATTGACGTGCACACGTCAAATCGGATCGCCCCCCCCCCCAAATTGGGCGCATTCCATGTCACCATCGTTCAGTCCGCCATGTAACAAATACATATGCGCGCAAGATGGATAATGGACCGAAATGTTCTTAAACTAACATTCGTCCCCAAAATGGGAATGTTGGACCGAAATGTCCTTAAACTAACATTCGTCCCAAAAAGAGGATGTTGGACCGAAATGACCTTAACCTAATATTTGCCCCAAACACGGCGATAATGGACAAAAACGTCCTTAAATTAATATTCGTTCCAAATATGGCGATGTTGAACCGTGATGTCCTTAAACTAATATAATTAAGCTCATATGCTCATTTATTTCTAAGTTGATTTTAGTCTCAAATATGACTAGAGATCCGTAGATCAATCTCAAATATCCTATGAATGAATGGACCTTTCAAATGTGAGAAATGCGTCCTAAGTTCATTCCCATTGGCAAACGAAGCTACCAACGTGGACCTCGTCAAGAAAATCCTTGACCCAAACCCAAATTTCAGATATATAGATTTGGACTAATCCGCGCCCTACGGGCGACGACATAAACTAGTCTCTGTATTCAATCCACGGGCAACCAAAATAAACAAAAACACACACAAAACGAAGTGAACTGCCAGAGAAGGAGAAAGTGATTATTGCAATGTGGTAACATAATTGACTGCACAGGCTTGCGCTTGCAGGAAAGAGCATCCCCACAATAAAAAAAACCCTCATAAAACGAGGGAGAATCTGATAAAGTCTGCTACAATGGTAGCATTTGTCCAAACCTCCGATATATGGTGCCATAAATCAACTTGGTATCTTCGGAGAGGTGGATGGATAAATCCAAATAGCATCTGCCCCTAGATTCAGGCAAGACGATCCATTCCGGTTCGTCTCTGTCTCCGACAGTAAACAAGCACGTACGGCGCTATATAAGAATTTAATTCTTATATAATAAGCACCCATGTGCATTGCACATTGGCGCCTACGTGAGCTTCACGTGCGGTGCCACCACAGGATTTAATCCTAAAAGGTTGGCGCTGGCGCTGGCGCCCTCATGAGGGGTACGTGAGGCGCTTAGCTCTTTTTTTGTATTGTTTAAATTTTGGGGGAACAGAGTAGAGCATATTATATTTATTACATTACATCATTTCTTTTGGATTCCCAATTGACATTGTATCTTTTGTTGGTTTAGTATACCTGTAATAATCCTCCCCTTTCAAATAAAGAGATAACTGGAAGAGAGAAGGAGAAAATCAAAGAAAGGATTTACGATAATAATGGGAGAAGAATGTTGACTGCATTTTTAAATAGAAAAGGGAATCTAACCCAAGCGGCCTAACACCTGGGGCACCTAAGCTAGACACGACAAGCGAGATAAAGAAAGCAGCTGTACTGCCTTGCCACGGGATAATCTTTCTCCACTTCTTAAATTCAAAAGTCTCACCAAATTAGGTAGAAATCAAACATATCAAATCAACATCATGTTAGTTATAGTGCCCTCAAGTCAGTTATTGTAATCGCAGGCACGCGATTGTGATGATTGAGGGAGGACCTATACGGGTATAATAGTCTTACTCAAAATGATAGTATGCTATCTGGTTTATCATCATCATATACATGCATTATGTGGTATTACATATTACTATTACATGTTGATAGAGCCCATAAAATTCTTTCTTGACTATCAGCATTATGATAGCGATCATATACATGGGAGCTGGGTGGTCTATAAGCACATCCATAAATATCCCTAGTCGAGGGAGTATCGAGACTGGGCATCGATACTCCGGAGTAGACTAGTGTATAGTTATTGAGACCCCGACGAGAGGCGGTAGCCAGTCTCACAAACCATTGGTGTTCGTTAGTTACCTAAGATAGTATACAGGTGCTCATTGGGTTATGAGTATACTGGACAGACTCACCGGGAACATGCTATTTGGTATTATACCTATTGTCAGATAGCAGTTTCCAGGTGACATGAGTACAGGTTAGTCTGTCGACCTGAGATCATTATTTGTCTCATGTGAGTGATTGATAGATTTTTGCGTGTTCAAGTTTATTACCGCAATCAAGACGGTTTCGCTTGTAGCTAGCCGGTTGAGTACGGGTCGTCCGCAGGGAGATGGGAATCTTTTTCTATGTGCTTTAACGAGTTAAGTCCAAATGTCCAGGTTTGTTTGAGATTAAATATGTGCTAAAATGTTATATAAAGAGACCTTGTTAGGGTTAGGATTAGGTTAGTTTGAGTTAGGAGTCGCATACTTTTTTCGTTGCCACTCTTAATATCGGTGTTACGGTAATCGGCAACAACGGGGATTAGCACTACTAGGAAGGAACTTGCGAGTATAAGCTAGGCTTTCCAACGCTTAAGTTCTTCCTTTTGGTGCTTGTCCGTCCGTTCTTGGCTCTTAGTCTTAACCTCCGGTTAATTCAACCACAACCGGTCTCACTAAGGAATCATCGCTATCATGTAGTAAAGGGTGCCGTAGGGAGCGGATTGTGGTTCAATTAACGGGAGTCCGAATTAAGATGTTGGATAAGGAAAGAGTGAGAGAGATTTCCTTCTCTCAAACTTTCCTTATCCTACCCTAACAAGTTATAAAACTACTCACCCATTACAAGAAAAAGAAAATACAACAAAAAGAGGAAGATAGAAAGAAAGAGGTTAGAGATTACAACTAGCTATTTGCGACCTCACCTTGGCAAGGATCAAGCTTAAGTATCATTGTTGTTAAGGATAAAGAAAAAGAGAACAAGAAAGAAACAAATAACAAATAACAACAACTAGATTAGCAAATGAAAATACAAGCAATTATAATCAACATAATAAGACAAGCATGATAACAACAAGAACTCTTTTATTCATCACTTCACTCATGAAACCTCACTACAAGGTTTTAATGGAGAAAAGATGAAAAGAGGAAGAAGAACAACAAAGTATAACTAAAACCTAATACAATAATTAAGCACCCTTCACTTGGCATTGTTCTGGGCTATTTATAGGAAGGAAACTGAAAACCCAGGGCAACAATCTGTCCCTACATAAAATGCCAAAACTGCCCCTGAAATTTCTCCTTCTTCCGAGTCAATACCACTGCGGTTCCGCGGCCTAAGCGCGCTTATGCCACGGAACCGCGGCCATTAAGTGGAATTGGGCCCTCGTTTTTTGTGGTTTTTCCTGGTTTGCTATTTCCTTCAGTCTGGTATATGATTTTTCTCAGAAGCTCTTCACAATTTTTCCAGAATTTCAGCAGATCACAAGATGATTTGATGTGGATCTTTTGCCATGATTTTTCTTGAGCTCCGCGTAGACATGTTGGATCTTGTGTTGACATTGTGCTTTGTGCATGAAAATGACAACGATTTGCCATTTTGTCCCTTAAACTGGTGTGCGGCAACATACGGATAGAGAGCGGAGACCCGTGTTTTATCTGTGGTTGGCAGTAATCCGGAATTTGTCGTGGTTTTCCATGAATTTCACTGTTTAGATCTGAGATCCTGTATCCTGCAATTAACTAGCAAACACGGCTCAAGGGTACCTACCGATAAGCAATGTGATAAAATTGGGCGGTATAAAAATGCAAAAATCTGATATGAACAAATACCCCCAAAATAATCATTTGCTCGTCCCGAGCAAAGCCAATTTATTCACAAAAATTCATAACCTCACTTTCGCAGGGAACGCGATTGCACTGAGCATGTGCAACAAGCCGTTAAACCTCTAGGTGTCCCTAATAGGAGGAATGTTGTCTCTTGAGGGTTTTCAGCGAATACTACCCACAAAATCCGGTCAAGCTAGTTTTGCAAAATAACTATGATCCAAACCCAAGGGTTTTGTTTCAGAAAATAATAATTCTATTATCCTAAGTCTAGACTATCGAACCTTTATTTTTCACAACTCGCTTCTTATTTAACTTAAGATTTTATATATCTTTACGTGCAGTGCAAATAGTGTCGTTAAGTTCCAGAAGGATCGATTAAAGTTATCATGTCACACAATAAAGCCCAGATAAAAATTTTAAAAGGATCGCATAAGTTTTATAAAGAGTTAAGAATTTTTCAAGTTTCGTTTTCCAGTAAGGTTTCAACTTCAGAATTTCTATCTTCCTTAATAGGAAATTGGGTCTTATTTTTCACTCCACCTTTTTTCTTGTTTTCATTTCATACACACCTCTGTGAATGTGCAATATTCTTTATCATAGAATAAAACCTTCATATCTCCGCTAGAAATATTTTTTATAAAAACCTGTCTTTTATCAAGGTTATTCTCACACAAAGAACCGTTAGGAATTTTAACTCGGAGTGAACACTTGCTTGACTTTATTTTAATCTGGACTTTCTAGGCTTCTTTACGAGCTTTGGGCTAATGTACCCAAACCAGTTGGTATTAGGGCATTAGGTGTAAAGACGCCCCAGCGGACTTAATTACTCAAGTTACCTAGGTCCAAAAACAAAAGACAATTTAGCGTGAAAATTATGATGATTCAATACGAACGGAGATATAACCGGCAGTTCAATTTTTTTTTTGGATAAAAGAGGTGTTTAGTGGGTTCGGTGTGTAATCATTCCAATCAAGTTTCAGATGGGTTATTTTTCAGAATTAGTTCCAATTAAGGTATCAATAACATTCCTTCATATTCGCTTCACTTCATAAACTATTCTTGATATTACTTATTTCAGAACAAAGCTATTTGATCCTCAGAAAATCATTTATCTATTTAAAAGTTTTTAGACATAATAGACTTATCATCTAATTTCCAAAACTCACGATACGTGTAGTGTGATGTAAAGACGTATATCAGCTATAGTTAACTTCGAAGGAGAGTTATCTTTCAGGTTTTCAAAGTCTAAAAATAAGATTTAGTTATTCTTATCTTATCAAACAAAATCGTCGAAATGTTGAATCTGAGTTCTCCCACTAGCTAACTTGACAAAAAAAAGTTTTTATGTTTTTAGAAAATTTTCTGATTTTTATGGATTTTATGGATTTTAGTATGCAGATGCAAAATATACATATGAATGCGAAAGTTAGAAATGCATACCGAGCGTACCCCCAAACATAAACTGGACAGTGTCCTCATTGTCATTGCATGAAGAGATCATTGAAGGTTCAAAATTGTCGGTTAGATATACATATTTTTTTTGTTTTTGTTTTTAAAGAAAAAATAGTAAAAATGGAAAAGAATATCCACAAATATATACAAAATGGTATATACAAACCCCCAAACTTATTTGGAACAGTGTCCACTGTTCTTGGCTGGATAACCGAAGTTTGGTGGTAGGCAGAGGAAGATTATGCAGGGTAAACTGGCTCCTGTAAGACCAGGAGCTCCTCTGTTGGTTCGGTGCTAAGGTACGGTTTTAGTCGGTGTCCGTTTACTTTGAAAAATGAACCGTCCGTTGGATTCTCCAAATCCACAGCGCCATGTGGATACACATTCCGCACAAAGTATGGCCCTTTCCAGCGAGATCTGAGCTTACCTAGATGGAAATATAGCCGGGTGTCGTAAAGCAGCACCTGTTGACCAGGTGTGAAAGTTTTGCGCAAAAGGTGTTTAACGTGAAATACCTTCGTTCGGTTTTTAACGACAACCGTGTTTTCATAAGCCTCATCCCGAAGCTCGCTCAATTCGTTCAACTACAGCTTCCGATAGCTGCCCGCATCTTCGAGAGACAGATTCAGCTCTTTTATCGCCCAAAATGCACGATGCTCTATTTCCACAGGAAGATGGCAAGCCTTTCCGTACACAAGCCGATAGGGAGACATGCCAAGATCGGTCTTATAAGCGGTTCGAAATGCCCAAAGAGTATCAGTGAGTTTTAACGACCAATCCATACGATTCTTGGAAACCGTCTTCTCCAATATATGCTTGATTTGCCGATTTGAAACTTCGGCTTGCCCACAGGTTTGGGGGTGGAAGGGCGTAGATAGCTTATGATTAATGGAATATTTCCGCATCAAGGCTTCGAAAGTCTTATTGCAGAAATGAGTTCCATTGTCGCTAATGATCGCTCGGGGGTGCCCAAACCGGGAGAAAATGTTTTCCTTAAGAAATCTAACGACAACCTTGTTGTCGTTAGTCCGGCTGGGCACAGCCTCGACCCACTTAGAGACATAATCAACAACGAGAAGGATGTACAAGTTCCCAAAAGAGCTGGAAAACGGCCCCATGAAATCTATCCCCCAAACATCGAAAATCTCCACAACCAAGATTGGTTGGAGCGGCATCTCATTTCTCCTGGATATCCGGCCCAAGTGTTAGCACCGGGAGCAAGTCTTGCAGTAGTCATGAGCGTCTTTGAAGAGTTGTGGCCAGTAGAAACCACACTGCAAGATCTTCTCAGCGGTCTTTCTGGGGACAAAATGCCCGCCACATGCTTGATCGTGGCAAAACGACAGCACGCTCTTGAATTCATCGTCAGAGACACACCGACGAATAATCTGGTCGGGACAGTACTTGAACAGATAGGGTTCGTCCCAGTAAAAGTGTTTTGCTTGGGATAAGAATCGAAGTCTGTCCTGACTTGACTATTCAGTCGGTAGTAATCATGTGGCCAAATAGTTCATAATATCTGCAAAGCAGGGTTCGCAAGAGACTGTCAAGATCTGTTCATCTGGAAAAACATCGTTGATCGGAATTTGAAGCGACGGCGAAGAAGGAAGTCGTGAGAGATGGTCGGCGACTACGTTTTCACATCCTCCTTTGTCCTTGATGACAAGGTCAAACTCTTGAAGTAAGAGGATCCAACGTATCAGCCGAGATTTTGCATCTTTCTTCGCAAAAAAATGGCGCAGAGCAGAATGGTCTGTGTAGACGATGACTGGAGAGCCGATGAGGTAGGGCCTGAACTTTTCTAAAGTAAATACAACAGCCAAGAATTCCTTCTCGGTTGTTGTGTAGTTCAATTGGGCGTCGTTTAGGGTTCGGCTAGCATAATAGATTACGTGTGGCATCTTGTTGATGTGTTGTCCAAGGACAGCACCGATGGCAAAGTTGGATACATCGCATATAATCTCAAATGGGTGCGTCTATAAAGGAGAAGAAAGAACGGGAGCAGAAGTGAGTGAGCTTTTTAATGACTCGAATGCAGTCACACAGCTCGAGTTGAAGTCGAATGTCGTGTCCTTGGCCAGCAAAAGAGTCAAGGGCCTAGCAATCTTGCTAAAGTCCTTGATGAAACGTCTATAGAAACCGGCATGGCCAAGGAAGGCTCGGATATCTCTGACGCATCGGGGAGGAGGGAGATTGGAAATGACTTCAATCTTTGCTTTATCTACTTCAATGCCTTTTTGCGAGATGATATATCCTAAGACAATACCTTCGCGCACCATGAAGTGGCACTTCTCCCAGTTCAAAGTGATATTCTTGTCCTTACACCAGGTAAGAACAGCGTCGAGATGTAGCAAACACTCATCAAAGGAATCGCCGAAAATGGAGAAATCGTCCATGAAGGTGTCCAAGAATTTTTCCACCATGTCTAAGAAGATTCCCATCATACACCACTGGAAGGTAGCGGGCGCATTGCATAACCCAAAGGGCATGCGACAATATGAAAATGTGCCGAAAGGACAAGTGAATATGGTCTTGTCCTGGTCTTTTTCGGCGATGGGAATCTGATTATAGCCGGAGTAGCCATCAAGAAAGCAGTAGTACTCGTGTCCAGCCAATCGTTCAAGCATCTGGTCAATGAAAGGTAGCGGAAAGTGGTCCTTCCACATTGCTGATTATTGTAGGTTTTAACGATCACCAAAAATATTTTACCGTAATCAGAAATGGCGTCGTTTTGCAGCTAGCCGGTGAATACGGGTCGATCCACAGAGATGTGTAATTTTCTTACGTGTTTTTACAAGTTGATTCCACTGGTTGTTTGGTTTTGTTGATTGATTTTAAAAACTAAATTGTACGATGGTTAAGGAACTTATTAGGGTTAGGTCTAAAGTGCGGTTGATAAGATTAATATTAACAGCTCTTTCAATACTCTCGATTAAAACTTTTTAGAAGTCATAACAATTATTAGTAAAGGGTATTAGGATGATTGGGAAGAAACGAAGTTTCTTCCTCTAGATCATTGTCCGTCCTTTCCTACTAATTGCTATAACCTTCATAGACGTCATGCATGTCCAGTCCTTTATACTACGGTTTCACCGTTATCTCGTGGGTAGGATGCCGTAGGGAGCGGATCATGCATGCGTGCATGAAGTTCTACTTATGAAAAATTATTGGCATTGAAAGAGATGAGAGATATTCATCTCTCAATCCCTCCCTTATTCCTAACCCTAACAAGCGAGGAAATTACTCGCTCATTAGGGGATCTTTTAAAAATAGCATTTTTATTATGATTAATTTGTTTTGTTTTTTATCTAAAGAATTAATTATTTACTGCAGATTAAAGGGTTCTACTTAAGATTAAACTAGGGCAAATGATTAATTGATCTAAAGCAAGCATTTAATTCTAAAGCTAGGGCAGAAATTAAAAGATAAAACTTACAAGAAACGATGCTCTTCCCACTGAATTAATTCTGAATTTTAATTCATTGAAAAGAGGCATAGGGTTTACAATCTTTTGATTACAATTTATAAGTAAATAGGGAAAACTAGGGTTACAGATTCTCGCGTATGTGATTTTACAGATATGCCCACGAAAAATCCCAACCCTCGTACCGACACGTGAAAATTGCACCGACACGTACACTTAATGGCCGCGGAACCGCGGCATTGGTTGGCTTGGGTCGCGGTTCCGCGGCCCATTGGTGGGCTTACAAGCTGAAAATTCTTGGTTTTGTTCTGGGCTCCTTGGGCTTTCTATTTTTCTGCTTCTTTTCTCCATTTGACTTCTAGTTCTTCTCCAGATTTTCAGTGAAAACTTGTAATGATCTTTTAACCATTCACTTTGATATTTCGGACCTTGCATTACAATTGTGAATTGTTCTTCGTCTAGGCTTGACTGGAATCCTTCTACTTGTGGGTCAAAAGTCTCTCTTTTATATCATCTTTTGTCTTTTCTCACTGTCTTCGCTCCAAGAGCTTGTATCCTGTAATATGCAACAAACATGTGTCAAAAGCACCTGTTTCTTTATAAAACGCATAAGAATGGGGATTATAAAATGCAATATTATGATATGAACAAATACCCCCAAACTTATCTTTTGCTCATCCTTGAGCAAACTTATTTTTTTTTATTCTCGATAAAAACCTAACGTAGCCGCACTTTCGCAGGGAAACACGATTGCACTGAGCACGTGCAACAAGTCGTTAAATCTCTAGGTGTCCCTAGTAGGAGGAGTGTTGTCTCCTGAGGGTTTTCAGCGGATTACGCCCACAAAATCCTATCAATTTGGCTCTTTCGACAATAATTCTCCAATTAGGTTTTCTAACACAGAATTCTATTATCATCGACTCATAAACTATCCACCCATATTCTTCACACTTCCTCATCATTTAACTTAAGATTATATGTGTTCTATAGAATCACTCAGCTTTCGGCATTTCTTAGGTTTTTCTCTTAGGGTTCCATCTCCACTTAGGAATTTTTCTATCAACTCTACTAAAGATACAAGTTTTATTCTTCATTCCTTTCTCTTATCTAAACTCTAATCACATATCCCCACGTGTGTGTATAGATCACCCCTATACTTGGAAATTCAAATTAAGCAATCATATCCTTGTCCGTTGTCCAAAGCACTTATTAATTGGTGAATTTCGCTTACACATCCTTCATGTGATCGTTAATACTTCTTGAGGTACCAACGACCGATTACAAAATGCGTTTGCGTTTTCAAGCGTACGTCTTAGTTTTGCAATATCCAAAGCTTTAGCAGTGACTCCCAAACCAGTTGGTCTAAGGCACTAGGTGATGACGCACCCTCGCTATATATTTTTCTATTTTTAGCCTTAAGTAATCACAAAACCAGTGTTCATTTTTTTATTCACTTTTATATTTTTCATTTTCTTCGTACTAAGGACTTTTAGACAAGAGTATTTCAAGGTCTCCTCTACTATTCCAAGCTTTAAGGTGTGTGATTGTGCAATTTTGTAGGGTATACATTTTTAGAATCCATACTTAAGACAGGAATTATTTTTCAAACTTATACTCTAATAAGAACATCAATACTTTTCCCTTGTTTCGACTTAGCCCAAAAAGTGAACTCAAAATTTGCCTATTTCTAAATAAACTACAAAGACATATTCTTTCTACCGTTAATCTTTAAAGAACGTTATTTTTAGGGTTTTTAATTTACTAAGTCTAAGATCTAGTTGTTCATAGCTAGTTAACCTATTTGTCAAACTCAAGTTAAATATGGCCAAAATTGAATACAATAATTTTTATCAATTTTTGTTGAAATTTTTCAATTTTTATGCGTTTTCAAATAAATATGAAAATGCAAAAATATGTACAAATGAATGCAAAGGAAAGAAAATGTACCGAGCATACCCCTAAAATTGAACTTGACAGTGTCTTCACTGTCATACTAAACCAAGAGGGTCAAAATGTCGGCATTCCCTATTTATTCACATCATTACAAATGATACACACCCCCAAACTTATTCGAAATAAAGTTTTAGAAAAATGATTGGAAATTCGGGGGTGAAAGTGGAGGAAAATTAATCAGTGTAATTCGGCTCCTGCAAAAACAGGAGCTCCTCCGATGGGTCCGCTGTGAAGAACGGTTTCAGTCGATGCCCATTCACTTTGAATAAGGTACCGTCTTCAGGATTTTCAAGATCAACCGCACCGTACGGATAAACGGTGCGGACTACAAAAGGTCCTCTCCATCTAGAACGGAGCTTTCCGGGGTGATAATGTAACCAAGTGTCATAGAGTAAAACCTGTTGACCAGGTTCAAAAGTTTTTCGCAAAAGGTGTTTATCGTGGAACACCTTAGCTCGATTTTTAGCAATTATGGTATTATCATATGCCTCATCCCGCAGCTCTTCTAGTTCACTCAACTGCAGCTTTCGATCGCTGCCCACATCTCCTAAAGATAAATGCAGCTCTTTGATAGCCCAAAATGCCTTATGCTCAATCTCCACTGGGAGGTGGCAAGCCTTCCCGTAAACAAGCCTGTATGGAGACATACCGAGATCGGTCTTATATGCAGTACGGAAAGCCCATAGTGCATCAATCAGTTTAAGTGACCAATCTTTACAGTTTTTAGAAACCGTTTTCTCCAAGATTTGCTTGATTTGCCGATTTGAAACCTCGGCTTGCCCACATGTTTGGGAGTGATATGGCGTTGACAGCTTGTGGGTGATAGAGTATTTGCGCATTAAGGACTCGAAAGTCCTATTGCAAAAGTGAGAACCATTATCACTTATTATCATCCGAGGGTGCCCAAATCGAGAAAAGATATGTTCTTTAAGAAATCGAACGACAACCTTGTTGTCGTTCGTTTTGCTAGGCACAGCCTCGACCCACTTTGAAACGTAGTCAACGGCCAAAAGAATATATACATTTCCAAAAGAGTTAGGAAATGGTCCCATGAAATCTATACCCCAAACATCAAAAATGTCCACAACCAAAATTGGTTGGAGCAACATTTCATTTCTCCACGATATCCGGCCCAAGTTTTGGCACCGGGAGCAAGTTTTACAGTATTCAAATGCATCCTTGAAGAGTCGTGGCCAATAGAAACCACACTGCAAAACTTTTTCGGCTGTCTTCTTTGGGCCAAAGTGCCCGCCACATGCTTGATCGTGGCAAAAAGATAGCACGCTCCTAACCTCACTTTCAGGTACACACCGACGAATGATTTGGTTGGAATAGTATTTAAAAAGATAAGGTTCATCCTAGTAAAAATGCTTTACTTGGGACAAAAATTGAAGTTTATCCTGTTTCGACCAATGTTTAGGTATCAGGCCGGTGGCTAAGTAGTTTACAATATCGGCGAACCATGGTTCGCAAGAAACGGTCAAAAGTTGCTCATCGGGAAAAACATCAATGATTGGAAGTTCAAGCGTAGGCGAAGAAGGAAGTCGTGATAGGTGATCAACTATTATGTTTCACATCCTTTTTTGTCCTTTATGACAAGGTCAAACTCTTGTAGTAAAAGGATCCAACGTATTAGTCTCGACTTAGCATCCTTCTTCGCAAAAAGGCGGCGAAGAGCTGAATGATCTGTATATACAATGACTGGAGAGCCAATTAAATAAGGCCGAAATTTTTTAAGTGCAAACACAACCGCTAAAAATTCTTTCTTTGTTGTTGTGTAGTTTAGTTGGGCCTTATTTAGTGTTCGGCTAGCGTAATAAATCACATGCGGCATTTTATTAATGTGCTGTCCAAGAACAGCGCCAATGGCAAAATCTGATGCGTCGCACATGATTTCGAAAGGGTGCGTCCAGTCTGGAGATGAAAGAATGGGCGCAGAGATGAGAGAGTGTTTCAAAGACTCGAATGCTTCCATGCAAGTGGAATCGAAAGCAAATGTTGTGTCCTTGGCCAATAAGAGAGTCAAGGGCCTAGCGATCTTGCTAAAGTCCTTGATGAACAGTCTGTAAAAACCGGCGTGGCCAAGGAAGGCTCTGATGTCTTTAACGCATTTAGGGGGAGGAAGATTAGAAATTACTTCGATTTTAGCTCTATCGACCTCGATGCCGTTTTCCCAGATGACATGTCCTAAGATAATGCCTTCTCGTACCATAAAATGGCACTTCTCCCAATTCAACGTTAGGTTCTTATCCCTACAGCGGGTAAGAACAGCGTCAAGATGTCGTAAACACTCGTCGAAGGAGTCGCCAAAGATGGAGAAATCATCCATAAAGATCTCCAAGAACTTTTCAACCATGTCTGAAATGATCCCCATCATACCCCGCTGAAATGCCGCGGGTGCATTGCATACCCAAAGGGCATGCGACGATAAGCAAAAGTGCCAAAGGGACAAGTAAATGTTGTCTTGTCTTGATCCTCTTTGGCGATGGGGACTTGGTTATAACTGGAATAGCCATCTAGAAAGCAATAGAACTCGTGCCCTGCCAATCGTTCGAGCATTTGGTCAATGAAAGGTAAAGGAAAGTGGTCTTTCCTTGTCGCGGCATTGAGTTTTCTATAGTCTATGCAGACTCGCTACCCAATTTGGGTGCGAGTGGGAATTAACTCATTTGCCTCATTGGTAATGACCGTAATGCCCGATTTCTTTGGCACAACGTGGATTGGGCTAACCCATTGGCTATCAGAGATAGGGTAAATGATACCACTATCCAGACACTTAACAATCCCCTTCTTAACAGCCTCTTTCATAATAGGGTTGAGGCGTCTTTGTGGATCCCTTGCCGGCCTGGCATCATCCATCAAGTGTATATGATGTTCGACTATGAGAGGACTAATCCCCTTAATGTCCGTCATAGACCGGCCGAAAGCTTGCCGATTATTATGTAGGACCATTAAAAAGGCCTTCTCTTGCTCAAGAGCTAGAGAGGCCGATATGATGACGAGTAAGGTCTCATTATCACCTAGATAAGCATATTTTAGGTGCGACGGCAAAAGCTTCAATTCGAGTTTAGGAGGTGAAACAATAGATGGTAACAATGGAGTAACTGTTTCAAACTCGAAGGATTCCATCAAAGGTTCAAATCGAGTGTACGCAACAGAGTCGGATGGTTCAACTAACTCATCCAAAAAAGCAAAAGACTCCAACTCAGGTGATGAGTCTTCAAAGTCGTCAACGAAGGTAAAATACTCATAATCGTTATCCGCCGTGAAACCTGTGTCGGATTCTAGGAGGAACGCACTAGTGGCGTTAACATTGCTGTGATCGAACAAAAAATTCTCGAACTCACAGTCCTCCTCCATGATCTTATTGATCGAGGAAACATCGAGTACGCTAGGATTAGGCTCAGCAGGCTGACTTCCCAACTTGAAAATATTGAGCTCAATTGTCATATTGCAGAAAGATAGGTTCATTGAACCATTACGAAAATTGATCACTGCGTTGGAGGTCGCCAGGAATGGTCGACCAAGTATCACCGGAATTTGATTCCGAGGGTTAGCGACAGGTTGTGTATCCATCATAATAAAGTCAACGGGGAAAATGAAATCCCCTACTCTAATTAACACATCCTCCAGCTCTCCCCTAGGATGGGTGATTGACCGGTCGGCCATTTGGAGAGTACAGTGAGTGGGCTTAAGCTCTCCAACGCCCAATTGCTCGTACACAGAATAAGGTAGCAAATTGATACTAGTATCAAGATCTAATAGTGCTCTATTGATGTTCTTGTCCCCAATTGTTATCGATAGGACAACCGGGGTCCTTTTGTTTTGGGGGTAAAGAATTGACAAGAGCATCACTAATAGCACTAGCCACAGAAACTTTTTTTGGCACTTGTGACTTCCTCTTTTTAGTGCATAAGTCCTTTAAAATTTTTGTATATGAAGGAACTTGTTGGATTGCATCCAAAGAGGGATATTTATGGTAACCTGTTTGAACAACTCTACAATCTTTTCCATCTGTGGAGTTGGTTTATTGGATCTCAACCGATTGGGAAAATGAACATTTTGAAAGGTTGTTGAGTCCAATTTTTGCGGATCGGATTGTCGAGTTGGAACGGCACCCCGTGTAAATGTGTTCGTGTTGTGAGAAATGGGTCCGTTCGAGCTAGAAGAAGTAGAGCCGTGTGAAGGGTGGAGAATAGGCTCTAAAGAAGAAGGTGAAGAAGATGAAGAAGGGCCACCGGCAAGGGTGTCATTGTCAATACCCACATTATTTTTCAACACTTTTCCCGATCTCAACGTGGTCACAGCATTTACGTTATGATTCTGCTGTTGATATGCAGCATGTGCGTGACCGGGGTTGGGCAGTGGTTGAGACAGGAGTTTTCCTTTTTCACGCTCGCTCAAAGCTGCATTAAGTTGTGCAATTTGTGCCTCAATAGATTTGATGCTTTGATCGTGTGAGGCACTGTTTTGCACCAAAGATTGAATAGAAGTCTCTAGTCTTGCTGTAGACTGTGTAGATTGCTTAAGGAACGCATCTAGATTTCTTTCGAGCGAGCTAACCTTGTCATTATTAGGTTGAACATAATTGTTTGGCGGGTAAGCGGTGTTAGGCACAAAATTGTTCACCTGATTAGGGTAAGGTTGCTGTTGAAATGGTTGCTGTTGAAATTGAGTTTGTGAAGGTGCTTGTTATTGTTGTGGAGGAGGAGATCTTTAAAAATTGTTATTTCCTTGTAATTGTTGATTTTGGTTCCAAGCGAAATTTGGGTGACTCCTCCACCCCGGATTGTATGTCGAAGAGTACGGATCGTTTCTTTGTCGTTGCTGAAATGCAGCATTGACTTGATCATGTCCTTGAGTAGATGCATTATAAGGACACTCTTCGGTTAGGTGCGATGGATCCGCACAACAAGCACAAACAATTCGTGGAGGCATAACAGGGGCAGGAGAAGGCGATGAGATTTTGGTCTCAATCGCTTCTAGTTTTTTCGTAAGAGCGGCCATCTCGGTCTTCATAGCGATCGACATCTCTATTTGATATATGCCTGCCCTAGATTGACCACTAAAAGAAGATGATGTGGTCTTGGTACTCTCCTACCGAATTGTTTGCTCACTAAGATCCTCAAGAAACTGCCACGCTTCGTCACTAGACTTGGAGAGAAAATGACCTTGACATATGATTTCTAGCAACTGCTTCGTTGCCGAGTTCAATCCCTCGTATAATGTTTGGCAAAGTTGCCAACTTTCGATCCCATGATGAGGGCATTGAACGAGTAGGTCTTTAAATCTCTCGAAGCACTTCCAAAATGGTTCAGAAGGAAGCTGTGAAAATTGTATAATCTCATTACGGATTCTAGCAGTTTTGTGATGAGGATAGAACTTTTTAAGAAAAGCTTTCACAAACTCGTCCCAATTTCTAATGGAATGTGATGCGGTGCTGTATAGCCACTTCTCGGCTAGGTCATATAAGGTAAAAGGAATGACGCTTAGTCTTATAGCGTCATCACTTAATTGGGTCGTTTTCATCATAGCGCACACATTTTGGAATTTATTGATAAAGATATAAGCATCTTCAGATTCTAAACCATGAAATTTTGGCAGCATATTGATGAAATGTTCTTTTATTTCAAAATTGTCCCCATTTGCCAGTGGGGTGAAAGACAGGTAGGTAAAGAAGTGCGGACGGGGTAAAAGAGATCCTGGAGCGCAACTCGTGCGGGTGCTTCAACAGGCGGTTGATTTGGGTTATTCGCACTTAACGGAGGTGGAATCATTCCCGTCGGTAAGGTATTGTTGGGGTTGAATCCCGACATTCCTTCGGTGAAAGAATTTGAAGGTGGAGGTAAGAAAGTGGACTGAATGTCGACTTCGGTGTCGAAGGGTTCGTCGGGCGTTAGTATCCCTAGTCCAATGTGACATACTAAAGGGGTAGTGCAGTCAGAAAAAAAATGAAAGACAGAATGTGGAGGTAAGAGAACATCAATGAAGGGAAGTGGTGTAAGTGAGTTGCAAGTTTTCTTAGCGACAAGTTGCAAGTTTTGAAAATATTTTTCTTTTTTTTTATGTGAGAATGTTTGCAAAGAGATTTTTGAAAAGAGACTTATGACACAAATGTATCAACCACACATGCACAATCAGGCCTAGATCTAGGGTCACCTAGGTCTGCTAGACAGCTCCTAACTAGGGCTAGAAATAGGACCTCAAACCGCCTCTTCACCGCCAATTGCGGCCAGGTAAGTGCCAGATAAGTGGGAAGGAACCACAGTAGTCGGCCTAATTAATAACCACTAGCCTAGACACCGCAAAGTCAGGTTAGGATAAACGGTCGATACCTATACTAGTCCTTTTCCTATTGAGCTCGATGTCCTTAGGGCTGAGTCTAGTATTTTTTAATTAAGTGTGGTCAATGCAAATGCTTTAAGTGTTTTCTGGGGTCCTGGGAAGGGTGATGAAATCCCCACCCATTCTGAGTTTGGTCAATTAGCCCCTTAAAGTCCGATTAAATTATGCAAAACATTAAATTCACTTGCAATTAATTTTTAGCGCGGCGCAAAGAAACCTGCAGAAAATCTGTTATTTAGAAGGGGGAAGAAGATTTTTAGCGTAAAGAATTCCTGCAGAAAGTTTTGACAAAGGATATATGGTGGTTGACAAAGGGGAGAAGGAGGAAACGAACCATGCAATTTTCACACAGAGATGAGCTTAATGAGCCGCAGAACCGCGGCTTTTGGCGCTTCTCGGCTGCGGTTTCACGGTCAGGTAGTGGGATTGGGTCTCCAAAAAATTTGTATGGCTCTGTTGTGTCAATATTCCTCTGTTCTGGTGTGATTTTCCCTGGTTTGCCCTCTGTAAATTTCCAGATGCGCAATTCTTCGCTGTTCCTGCAAGATTCAAACAATAAACCCTTCAAACAGATAAAAATTTATAAAATTTTTACACTTTTTTATATTTTCAGATTTTTATGATTTTTTAAAATTTATATCAACCCGAAATTACACAAAAGAAATTTTTACGCCATCCCCGGCAACAGCGCCATTTGATTATTGTAGGTTTTAACGATCACCAAAAATATTTTACCGTAATCAGAAACAGCGTCGCTTTGTAGCTAGCCGGTGAATACGGGTCGATCCACAGAGATGTGTAATTTTCTTACGTGTTTTTACGAGTTGATTCCACTGGTTGTTTGGTTTTGTTAATTGATTTTAAAAACTGAATTGTACGATGGTTAAGGAACTTGTTAGGCTTAGGTCTAAAGTAGGGTTGATAACATTAATATTAACAGCTCTTTCAATGCTCTCGATTAAAACCTTTTAGAAGTCATAACAATTATTAGTAAAGGGTATTAGGATGATTGGGAAGAAACGAAGTTTCTTCCTCTAGATCCTTGTCCGTCCTTTCCTACTAATTGCTATAACCTTCATGGACGTCATGCATGTCCGGTCCTTTATACTACGGTTTCACCGTTACCTCGTGGGTAGGGTGCCGTAGTGAGCGGATCATGCATGCGTGCATGAAGTTCTACTTATGAAAAATTATTGGCATTGAAAGAGATAAGAGATATTCATCTCTCAATCCCTCTCTTATTCCTAATCCTAACAAGCGAGGAAATTACTCGCTCATTAGGGGATCTTTTAAAAATACCATTTTTATTATGATTAATTTGTTTTGCTTTTTATCTAAAGAATTAATTATCTACTGCAGATTAAAGGGTTCTACACAAGATTAAACTAGGGCAAATGATTAATTGATCTAAAGCAAGCATTTAATTCTAAAGCTAGGGCAGAAATTAAAAGATAAAACTTACAAGAAACGATGCTCTTCCTACTGAATTAATTCTGAATTTTATTTCATTGAAAAGAGGTATAGGGTTTACAATCTTATGATTACAATTTATAAGTAAACAGGGAAAACTAGGGTTACAGATTCTCGCGTATGTGATTTTACAGATATGCCCACGAAAAATCCCAACCCTCGCACCGACGCACCGACACGTGAAAATTGCACCGACACGTGCACTTAATGGCCGCGGAACCGCGGCATTGGTTGGCTTGGGTCGCGGTTCCGCGGCCCATTGGTGGGCTTACAAGCTGAAAATTCTTGGTTTTGTTCTGGGCTCCTTGGGCTTTCTATTTTTCTATTTCTTTTCTCCATTTGACTTCTGGTTCTTCTCCAGATCTTCAGTGAAAACTTGTAATGATCTTTTAACCGTTCACTTTGACATTTCGGACCTTGCATTACAATTGTGAATTGTTCTTCGTCTAGGCTTGACTGGAATCCTTCTACTTGTGGGTCAAAAGTCTCTCATTTATATCATCTTCTGTCTTTTCTCACTGTCTTCGCTCCAAGAGCCTGTATCCTATAATATGCAACAAACATATGTCAAAAGCACCTGTTTCTTTATAAAACGCATAAGAATGGGGAATATAAAATGCAATATTATGATATGAACAGTTGCGGCGTTGAGTTTTCTGTAATCGATGCATACTTGCCACCCAGTCTGGATGTGAGTAGGGATTAACTCGTTCGCCTCGTTGGTTATGACCGTTATGCCTGATTTCTTGGGGACAACGTGAATGGGGCTAACCCACTAGCTATCAGAGATAGGGTAAATGATACCACTATCTAGACATTTTACTATCTCCTTTTTCACAGCTTCCTTCATGACTGGGTTGAGACGCCTTTGTGGATCCCTAGCTGGTTTGGCATCATCCATCAAATGAATGTGATGTTCAACGATCAGGGGACTAATCCTCTTGATGTCTGCCATGGACCAGCCAAAAGCTTGCCTATTGCTATGCAAGACCGCGAGAAGGGCTTTTTCTTGCTCGGGAGCTAGAGAAGCCAAGATGATAACAGGGAGGGTCTCGTTCTCAGCCAAGTAAGCGTACTTAAGGTGAGACGAAAAAGGCTTGAGTTCAAGCGTTGGAGGTGAAACGATGGAAGGCAAGATTGGTGAAAAGGTCTCGAACTCAAAAGATTCCAGCAAAAGTTCAAAATAAGTGTAAGCGATCGAGTTGGATGGTTCAGGTAACTTATCCGGAAATTCAAAGGATTCCAACTCGGGTGGTGACTGGCTAAGATCGGTCGAGAAAGTGAAACACTCATAGTCATTGTTGGGCATAGAAGCAGCAGCAGGTTCGAAGAGGAACGCACTAGTGGCGTTAAGGTCGTCGTGATCGAACAAAAACTCCTCGAATTCACATTCCTCCGGGGTGATCTCCTGGATTGAGCAAACGTCTAGTATATGAACATTAGTTCGGAGGGCTGATTCCCCAACATAAAAATGTTGAGTTCAATTGTCATGTTTCCAAAAGATAGGTTCATCGAACCATTTTGACAATTGATCACAGCATTTGAGGTTGCAAGGAATAGGTGACCGAGTATCACCGGAATTTGATTCCGGGGGTTAGCTACAGGCTGTTTGTCTAAAACAATGAAGTCAACGGGGAATATGAAGTCCCCAACCTTGATTAACACATCCTCTAGCTCACCTCTAGGATGGATGATTGATCGGTCGGCCATTTGGAGAGTGCAGTGTGTGGGTTTCATCTCTCCTACACCTAGTTGCTCATATACTGAGTACGGAAGCAGGTTAACACTAGCACCAAGATCTAATAGTGCGTGGTTGATGTTCTTTTCCCCAATGATAATAGAAATCGTAGGATAGCCAGGATCCTTCCGTTTTTGAGGTAAAGATTGGGTAAGAGCATCACTCACAGCACTAGCCAAGAAAACTTTCTTGGGTACCTGAGATTTCCTCTTTTTCGTGCACAAGTCCTTTAAGATTTTCGCGTAGGACGGGACTTGTTGGACAGCATCTAAAAGGGAAATGTTGATGTTAACCTGTTTAAACAACTCCAAAATCTTCTCCATTTGTGGATTTTGTTTATTGGCCCTCAACCGGTTTGGAAATGGAACATTTTTAAAATTGGTTGAGTCCAATACTTGTGGAGGAGATTATGGAGTTAGAATGGATCCCAGAGCTGGTGTTTTCGTGGAGTGAGAAATGGGTCCGTTTAGAGCAGAATAAGAGGAAGAGCCTTTTGAAGAATGGAGAATAGGCTCAGAAGACGAAGAAGAAGAAGAAGAAGCGGCCGAGGTGTCATCGTCGATCCGTGTGCCAATGTTTTTTTGCTGCATCCTTCCCGATCTCAATGTAGTCACGGCGTTCACATTATGGTTCTGTTGTTCAAGAGCAACATGTACATTATGTGGGTGACCGGGATTTGGGAGTGGCTGGGACGGAAGCTTCCCCTTCTCTCGCTCGCTTAAGGCGGCATTCAGTTGTGCTATCTGGGTTTCGATGGTTTTGATACTTTGCCCGTGAGCGGCAGTGTGCTGCACCAAGGACTGAATGGAAGACTGGATGTTGGTGGTGGACTGAGTTGATTGCTTTACAAACGCCTCCAGACTTCGTTCGAGTGAGGAAACCTTATCGTTGTTTGACGGCAAAATTGTTTTTGGGAAAAGAATTGTTGGGTGCAAAGTTGTTCGTCTGATTTTGAAAAGGTTGGGGTTGGAAGGGCTGCTGAAATTGATGTTGAGTTTGTTGTTACGCTTATTGTTGTGGAGGAGGGGGCCTCTGGAAATTGTTGCCTTGGAATTGATGCTGGTTCTGATTCCAGGCGAAATTGGGGTGGTTCCTCCAATCGGGATTGTAGGTGGAAAAGTATGGATCATTTCTCGGTCTTTGCTGAAATGCAGCATTAACCTGATCCTGTCCTTGAGATGGCGGATTGTAAGGACACTCTTCGGTTAAGTGAGAAGGATCGGAACAACAAGCACAAATGGTACGAAGGGGAAGAACAGGGGCAGGAGCAGGAGATGAAAATTTGCTCTCTATCACTTCAAGTTTTCTCGTTATTGCAGCCATTTTAGCTTTCATCGCAATAAAGACATCAAGTTGGTGAATGCCTACCCTAGACTGACCAGTAAAAGTAGAGGAAGAAGAAGAAGAAGAAGTTGGTCTGGTACTCTCCCATTGAAGCGTTTGTTCCGCAAGATCGTCGAAAAATTGCCACGCTTCCTCGTCAGATTTCGATAGGAAGTGGCCCTGACAGATGGTTTCCGACAACTGCTTGGTTGCTGGGTTCAGGCCCTCGTATAAGGTTTGGTAAAGTTGTCATTTCTCAACACCGTGGTGAGGGTACTGAACAAGAACGTCTTTATACCGGTCAAAGCACTTCCAAAAAGGTTCATTAGGAAGCTGGGAGAATTGGTTGATTTCGTTACGGATCCTCACGGTTTTATGATTCGGATAGAATTTCTTAAGAAACGCTTTCACAAACTTGTCCCAGCTGGTTATGGAGTATGAAGCGGTGCTATACAGCCATTTTTCAGCAAGATCGCACAAAGTGAACGGAATGACCCGTAGCCGAATAGCATCGTCCGACAGCTGGGTCGTTTTCATCATGGCATAAACATTCTGAAACTTATTGATGAAGATATAGGCATCTTCAGATTCAAGCCCATGAAATTTCGAAAGCATGTTAATGAAGTGGGGCTTAATTTCAAAATTATCCCCATTGGCCGGTGGAAGGGAAAGACAGGTGGGAAGTGCAGAGCGGGTGAGATAGAAACGATCCTAGAGTGCGATTCGCTGTGGCGCTACAACAGGCGGTGGTGGTGGGTTATTCGCATCCATAGGAGGTGGAATCAATCCCGAGGGAGTCAAGGGGATGTTTGGATTAAATGCTAACATCGCAGAAGAAGAGGTTGGTGATGGTGAAGGTGAGGATGTATGAACAGAATTCTGGTCAATGTCGGAGTTGGCCGGCAAAGGTAAGAGTGAAAGAGGCGTGGAAGGAGTTTCGATGTCTGAGTCGATCGCGTATTCGGTAGCGAATAACGTAACGCGGACTAGACGGACACTAGTGTCCCGAGTCCAAGCGGACATACACTAAACTAGTTTAGTGTAGTCAAAGCGGAGAAGGTGAGGGTAAGAAAACGTCAATGGAGAAATACGATGGGTGGTGGGTGAAAAAAATGGGATTTTTGGGCGACAAAGGGCAAGTTTTTATAAAAGTTTTTGTTTTGTGTTTTTTCTCTTTTTTTTTAGAAAGAGCTTTACAAAAATATGTACGGACTAACGGCTTCGAACAATCACAGACAAAATATGCACAATCACACCTAGATCTAGGGTCACTTAAGTCAGCTAGACAGCTCCTAATTGTTCTAAAGGGCAAGAAATAGGACCTCAAACCGCCTCTTCTCCGCCAATTGCAGCCAGGTAAGTGCCAGGTAAGTGGGAGGCTCTCCACTACGTAAGTAGTGGTCCTAATTAAGTAACTACTTGCCTATACACCGCAAAGTCAGGATAGGAAAAACGGCCGATGCCTACAACCAGTCCTCTTTCCTATTGAGTGCGACGTCCTTAGGGCTGAGTCTAGTATTTTTTAATTAACAATGGTCAATGCATATGCTTTTGTGATTTCTGGGGTCCTGGGAAAGGTGAAGAAATTCTCACCCAATCTGAATTGGTTTCAAGTCCCTTAAAGTCCGATTAAAATATGCAAAGCAGTAACAATCAACAGCAATCAATTTTTTTATTTTTTAGCGCGGCGCAAAGAATCCTGCACAAAAATAATTTATTGGAAGGGGGAAGAGAGTTTGCACAAAGAATGCTGCAGAAAACACAGTTCAGTGGAGTTCAGAGGAGTGGGGAAGATGACAGAAAGACTCACAGGGATTTTAGGGTTTTGAACGCAGCAAACGCGGTTCCGCAGCCAGAGGGCTCTTATACCGCGGTTCCGCGGCTTGAATGGAGAGTTGGGCCTTCAAATTCCTTTCAGGTGTTGGTCTGGGTGTCCTCTTCAGTTTTTGAAGCGTTTGAATCTGGATTTGCTCACTGGATCCGCTCCAGAATTTTACAGTAGACCGTTAGCTCCGTTTTGATCCGTCGCGGTGTAGCCACGAGATATGGGTCTAACTTCCCACATCTTTGTCACTGAACTCGACCCTTCTTTTTATCCTGCACACTTGCATAAAAACTAATCAAGAATAACAAGATGGTTTTTTTACAATGTATATATTTTTTTTTGTTTTTCGGTTATGTTTATATTCACAAATTAACCCGAAATTACACAAAGAAATAAACTACCGTCTCCCCGGCAACGGCGCCATTTGATTGATAGATTTTTGTGTGTTCAAGTGTATTACCACAATCAAGACGGTATCGCTTGTAGCTAGCCGGTTGAGTACGGGTCGTCCGCAGGAAAGATGGGAATCTTTTTCTATGTGCTTTAACGAGTTAAGTTCAAATGTCCAGGTTTGTTTGAGATTAACTATGTGATAAAATGTTATATAAAGAGAGCTTGTTAGGGTTAGGATTAGGTTAGTTTGAGTTAGGAGTCGCTCACTTCTTTCGTTGCCACTCTTAATATCGGTTTTACGGTAATCGGCAACAACGAGGATTAGCACGACTAGGAAGGAACTTGCGAGTATAAACTAGACTTTCCAACGCTTAAGTTCTTCCTTTTGGTGATTGTCCGTCCGTTCTTGGCTCTTAGCCTTAACCTCCGGTTAATTCAACCACAACCGGTCTCATTAAGGAATCACCGCTATCATGTAGGATAGGGTGCCGTAGGGAGCGGATTGTGGTTCAATTAACAGGAGTCCGAATTAAGATATTGGGCAAGGAAAGAGTGAGAGAGATTTCCTTCTCTCAAACTTTCCTTATCCTACCCTAACAAGTTATAAAACTACTCACCCATTACAAGAAAATGAAAATAGAACAAAAAGAGGAAGATAGAAAGAAAGAGGTTAGAGATTATAACTAGCTATTTGCGACCTCACCTTGGCAAGGATCAAGCTTAAGCATCATTGTTGTTAAGGATAAAAAAAAAGAGAAGAAGAAAGAAAGAAACAACAAATAACAACAACTAGATTAGCAAATGAAAATACAAGCAATTATAATCAACATAACAAGACAAGCATGATAATAACAAGAACTCTTTTATTCATCACTTCACTCATGAAACCTCACTACAAGATTTTAATGGAGAAAAGATGAAAAGAGGAAGAAGAACAACAAAGTATAACTTAAACCTAATACAAGAATTAAGCACCCTTCACTTGGCATTGTTCTGGGCTATTTATAGGAAGGAAACTGAAAACCTAGGGCAACAATTTGTCCCTACATGAAATGCCAAAACTGCCCTTGAAATTTCTCCTTCTGCCGAGTCAATACCACCGCGGTTCCGCGGCCTAAGCGCGCTTATGCCGTGGAACCGCGGCCATTAAGTGGAATTGGGCCCTCGTTTTTTGTGGTTTTTCCTGGTTTGCTATTTCCTTCGGTCTGGTATATGTTTTTTCTCAGAAGCTCTTAACAATTTTTCCAGAATTTCAGCAGATCAAAAGGTGATTTGATGTGGATCTTTTGTTATGATTTTTCTTGAGCTCCGCGTAGACATGTTGGATCTTGTGTTGACATTGTGCTTTGTGCATGAAAATGACATCGATTAGCCATTTTTTCCCTTAAACAGGTGTACGGCAACATACGGATAGAGAGTGGAGACCCGTGTTTTATCTGTGGTTGGCAGTAATCCGTAATTTGTCGTGCTTTTCCATGAATTTCACTGTTTAGAGCTGAGAACCTGTATCCTGCAATTAACTAGTAAACACGGCTCAAGAGTACCTACCGATAAGCAATGTGATAAAATTGGGCGGTATAATAATGCAAAAATCTGATATGAACAGTGAGTTCTCACTGTGCTTTGATTACTACCCTACCACGGCTCAAAGGAGTCGTGCAAACAGGTTTTAGTTGGATACAATCCCGAGCCATATAGAGGCAGTGAGCGGATCATCAGGGATTCATCACTCCCGGTATTGGGAGTTGATGTCGTGTGGTGCATGGGTGGCCATCACCAGAAATGCTTGGCTAGGGTAAACGAGAATTATTGATTTGGATCAGTATTTTTTCAGTGGGTGATGGGCTTCATACCGACACGAAATTTCGCATTATTAGGGGTCTGGCTTTATCCCCCTAGACTCGATACGCAATACTCTTAGACAAACAGACCGAATTGTATGGAGATCATCATGGACAGGCTCAGTAGGGGTTCGGATGAGTTTGTTTGTCGGCCTTCCTTTCGCTCAATACCCGGGTAGCCATTACGTATAGCTAGTGTCGCTGACGTGTTTTTTGTTAAACCCACTGTCAGCGTATTAACGGGTCTTTAGAGTCCCACACAGAGGGTTTCCCTGGTTCTAGCGAAACGATGTAGTAGCCGTATTGGATACGTGCAGGGTTCCGATCGATTAATTGTACTATATACCCAGATATTCGATCGGACAGTTGATAATACTATCCGGCTTGGGTTTGAGCCGGATTATTAAATTAGGTATTGATTTAATAATTTACGTATATCTATTTCGATATGTATATTCTAGTATTATGTTCTTTGTGTTATTCTATCTTTTCGGGTATTCGTATTTTGGTATGAATACAGATATGTATATACAGTAGAGTGTAATCCGTATTTTTTACAGATAACATTCTAGAAGGTGGACACCTCATTTTGGATTTATCCATCTATCATAAATGGATAATGAGGTGGAAAAGGAAAAAAAGGAGAGTATGGTGAGAACCATGCTTGAATAGTGTTGACAAATGAATTGTTAATTCATTTGTGTTCACTATTCAAGTATGGTTGCATATTGTTTAATTGAAAAGTGTGTTTTATAAAACCATACCATATGTTATGTTTTCTCACTTGATGAAAACTGTTGGATGGATCGTTTTGTAGATGGCTTTCTCACACTCACCATCATGCTTCACTCTTCTCTTGAGTTTCATGAGTTCCTCCACCTTCATGCTCAAGCTCCTCTCTACAATCTCATGAGTTGAGAATCAAGAGAGGAGGTGAGATGGATAAACACTTAGATCACTCACTACATCCTTGGCATTCTAGATTAGCAACCTAGAATTCCTAGTTGCTTCACTTGCTTTTGATGTGGAGATAGAGCCATGAGCTACATCTCTCGGATGGATCATCTTCGACGAAGGAAGACCGGCGGCCAAGTTCAATCGAGCATGCCTCAAGGAGCCAAGGAAAATGATGGAAGACCGAAGAACTTGGTTCGTTCGGTATAACATTTCGAACCTTGTAGTTTAGCTCCTATAGTTTGCTAGTATAGGTTTATGGTTCGATCTTGGGCGGGTTCTCGTTAGAGCCAAGTTTTTTAACGCCAATTTTTGTTCCTCATCGGCCATGGTAGATGGCCAGGACGCTATCGTAACCTAACGCATCCTACACGGTAGCACTTCCAAGCTCAAAAGTCCCACTGGACAGGTAGGAAACTCCCAAAACAAATCAAATCACCGGTCAACCAATGACCTCCCAAGCGGAATCAAGTTCCACTTTAGAAACAAATCAAATCCCAACACCGCAAAAAGCAGAGTAAGTCAACTTCAACCCCGATACCGCTGAAAGCGGAGAAACTCAAATCAAATCTCGACTTCACAAAGGGCAGAGCAAGTCAACTTCAACCCCGACACCGCAGAAAGCGGAGCAAGTCAAATCAAATCCCGATATCGCACGAAGCAGAGCAAGTCAAATCAAGCACTGACCGTCCAAGTCATAAAAATGGCAGCACCGACCGTCCAAATCGTAAAGTTAGCAGAACTGACCGTCTAAGTCACAAAAATGGTAGCACTGACCGTCCAAGTCGCTAAAAGGACAGCAATGACTCTCTATAAGGAATCAAACTAAATCAATCTCCATATAGAACAAGATCCATCAATTTCATGGACACAACCCATACACGCGACGTGCATTTATTGATGGTGGCACTTTGTTGGGGTCAAAAATTACACCCAGGTTGACCAAGTCAAAATTAGTCAACCCCAAGCAAGCAGGCCCTAGCCCAAGTCAAGACCGGACATGGAAATGGCTGGCTCCATTCCAAAAAGGAAGAGATAAATTAGTGTAAATGCAAACTTTTAGAAATAAATGTATGAAAAATGGGTAGAAAACCAAAATTTTGTAAACCCTATGGGTTATGTGCAAAAAGAAATAAGCACATAAGGCATAAGGTGCCACAAGTGCCATTTGGAAAAACCCAAGAGGCTATATGTAAAGTGTAGCCTATAAAAGGAAAATATGATGAGAAAATCAATAACAACTTTCATTCTCTCATAATTTTTAAGGTTCTGTGTTTCCTTCTCCTTCTTCAAAGCTTTAAACCTCCTTCTTTTTTTTTGAATTAAATCAAGAGTTTAACTATTTTTTCCCAAAAGGAAATAGTTTTTCCCCATAAAACCTTGAATAGAAGCTCAGATCTCCCATCAAATCCCTAAAAGGGAGATTTTTTTTTATCTCACCACCCCTTTTCTCCAAGATTCAACAAAAAATAGACGGAAGAATGAACCCATCGCAAAAGAACTTATCTTAGGGAAGTCTAAACTTTGAAGAGGAAAAAAAAGGATCTCCCTTCACCATCCAAGATCTAAACCCTTTGGGAGTTTAACTCTAAATCAATTTTTGAGGAGCTCAACTCCAAGTCGAAAATCCAAATTCTCAAAAGAGTTTACCAAATCAATCTTTGAGTAGCTCAACTCCAAATAAAAATACTTGTTTTTTCAAGAGTTTAACTTTAAATTCTCTCGAGAGTTAAACTCCAAGTCTAGGGGCTAAGCCCCTTGACTCGCATGCGCCCATGTGCTGGACACGTGACCCATTGGTGTCCAGCGCCCACGCGCCCAGCCACGTGCCATTTCATGTATCCTTAGGGCTCACCTCACCCCTCTTTTTTTTAAACGTTCCACACTAAAAATACTTCTACCGTGAGAAAAAATTTCCAACGGGACGAACCCCGCACCCCGTAAGGGAGCTGCTAGCCCTTGATCCCCAAGCCCGCTATCCGGGTAGTAGGACCCCCATAAACTCTGTGAGGCCCCCGATACATCCAAGACCTCTTCAAAACACAACACACGTACACTACACATTAATTTCGCATGACCAGTTTTACCCGTCAATCGGAGGTTCTCTCGCTCCAAAAGCGAGGGGTAATTAACGGCAGCTTAGTCCGCGGCTGCTGGAGTTTCGGATTCTCACAATCAATAAACGCCGGCCTACCTTAGACAGAGGAAATCTGTAATACGCCTGACAAGAGACATGCATTTCTATCTCAATATGGTGACGAAAAACACTCTACACTGAGCTGGGAGTTGAACTCCCGAGAAAGGTTGGAGTTAAATTACTAGAAAAAGAGGGATTTTACTTGGAATTAAACTCCCAAAAGATTTTTTATTTAGAGTTAAATTCCCAAAGGATTTTTATTTGTAATTAAACTCTAAAACGATTTATTTGTTTGGAAGTTAAACTCCCAAAAGATTTTTATTTGGAGTTAAACTCCCAAAAGATTTTTGAGAGGAAAACCAAAGAAAGACCTTTCTTAAAACTTCAAGATCTAAATCTTAGATCTTGGATGATGAAAGGGATCCCTTGCTTCTCTTTTGAGACTTGAATCCTCCTAAAAATGTAACTTTTGGGTCTCCTCCTTCCTCCTCTCTTTTTCTTGGAATTTGGAAGAAATGGTGGTGAGATTTAAAATCTCTCCTTTTAGAAATTTGATGGATGGTTTGGACTCCCCGTCAAAGGTTTTATAGTGAAAAATTATTTCTTTTTGGGAAAAGAAGAGTTAAACCCTTAATTTAATTCAAAAGGTGTAACGACTCTGAAATCCCTGTACAAATGTAACTTGTTCAGAAAGGGTATTTCAGCCTAGTTAGGAGTTATAAGTTAATTTTGTTCAATAAAAATAAGAAACAACTTATAACTCACTGGTTAAGCATCTACACTGCTGTGTCATAGTATGCGTGTTCGAATCCTATCAGTCCCAATTATTTTTATATTTTTCTTTTTAACTTTTCAAAAGCCCAAGAGTTGCACATGCAATACACGGAGAATCGAAAAGTTTCAGAAAAATCAAACAGGATAAATAAGGAGTTGAGACCAATTAACACACATGGCACAAAACTCGAAATGCGTGGCCCCCATCCAACCGCCCGTTTTCACCTTTGGGCCGCCACCAGCAGTTGATATGGCTCTAAATCACTCCGTACTTTGCCGGTGAGCCCCTTTAGCTCTCCTATAATCTTTTTTCTAGTTTAATTTCTCTGCAATTAAACAGAGAGCAGTCTACCCCTTCATCTGCCTATTTACACTCTCTTTACTCCAATTTTAATTCTTTTTAATTCACCCTATAACTATATCCATCCCTATAAATACCACAAAATTCCCTACATTTTCCCTATTCTGAAAATTTCTCAAAATTCTCTAAATTCAAGAAGGGTTAAAGCTAGTCAAATGGAGTTAGCGATCCAAGTTCACTCCGTTGAAGACTGGAGCCATTCCCAACAATACTGCGACGCCACGAAGACTTCCTCTCGTCCCCTTACTCTTTTCTCAACGCTCTAAAACCGTAAATCCCTATTTCTTTCTTTCATTTCGACTCAAACCGTTTTCTAAAAAATCATATCGGCAAAGTGGAGTTAAACTTAAAAATCATTTTTAAAAAATATTTTCATCATCTTTGATAGGTCAATATGTTACATAAATACCATAATATCACTTCAAAATATTATTCACATTTTAACATTTTGATGTAATTAAAATTTCATACGAAATAAATATAAAACGAACTTTTCACATAAGTATCATGAACTTTAAAATTAACTTTTATTGGTATCCAGAAATATATATCTCTAAAAAACTCAAGGGGTAATGACCTACCCTATCATATATACTATGGCTTCATAGCACAGTATGCCAGGTTACAAGTTTAGCCAAAATGAAACAATTGCATTAAAATACCATTACTTTTATAAAAAGTGTTTTTTATCGATATTTAAATTCTTTGCAATTGCACCTCTACAACCTTTTTAGGGAATTCATTTATGGATGGTGGGGGTTATCGCACGTCTTTGGGACAGTAGAGTGAGATATAGAACTTCTAACGGAGAATTCGGTCTCGAAAGTAAATAAAATATGGTTTAAAGAAATACAACTTTTTAAAACAAATTAAACTTTGGAAAATTTATATAAAATTATGAATCCGTATTTTCAATGAAAAACATTGTGAAAAATATTTTTTTAAATGAAAATTAAAATTTTAATAAAATACCCTAATGTTTCCAAAAGTGTAGTTTTCATAAAAATATCATAAACTTTTAAAACTTGGTTTTTATCACTAAAATACCATCTAAATTAAAATATATTTTTATAAAACTCTTAATATTGTAAATCACCCTTGAAATTTATTTTAAACAATATTAAAACATTTTTTTCATAAAACCTCCTCGAGAAATGTAAATACATAATAAATAAACTTGAATAAATCTTTAAGGACTCTAAATTAATATAGCTTTAAGCGATATCATTTCTTTTGAGCCTCAAGAAGCTGGAGAAAGTGGGTGCTTGTCTATTCAGATTAGATAATATTGCAAATTAACAGAGTTATCAATAGCAATCGTCTTGAAAAAAAACACAAATTCTGTCGTCCATGTGCAGCGGTTGTCCAATTATTTCTGAACTTAAGATTTTCAAAGTTAAATCTGGTAATATGAAATGTCTATAATTCGAATCCAAACTCGAGCCTAACTTGAATTTAAATTCGAACTCTAATCCAAACATGAACGTTAAATCGAACTCATTCTACTCGAACCAACTTGACTCGATCCTAGATTGTAATTGACATGACTCGTATTTTACTTGGCTCACTCGACTACATTATTCACTTTTGCAATCTATAGTTTAAGGTCTGTTATAATCGACCAAGCAAATCAACTAAGGATATCTAACAATTATAATATATATTACTCGAGGTGTATGAGATAGTTTCAGGTGTGAATCCAACGGAACTTCAGGAGTACCATATTAATCTACTCGAATTCTATTTACTCGAATCTTAGTCGGGTCGATTCCTTCACAGCTTGGAGATCTGATACTAACACATGAAATGGGCCCGCGTTTCTTTACACCTGAAGCCCCATTCTTGAGCTCGTGAATACTTCTACAGTTGCGTTAATATTCACACTTGGAAGTTAATGTTAATATAGTGACCATATAGAGACCTATAATACATATACCTATGTTCGTATACTTTTACTCGACATATACATTATTTCATGATTATTCTATACTTGTCACTTTCACTTTTACTCTATGTTTGGGACTTACCGAGCGCTAGTTCGCTGACAGACATTCCACTTACTTTTATTTCCTTAGAATGTTCGTCAAATACTGTAGAGACGGAGAAAGTGAACACAACAGAAGAGGAGTATGACCAGATCGCGGCTCAGGCTTAGACTGGTTACGCTTTTCTTTCAGTTTATTTACGTCAGTCACATGTTTAGACATTTCTGTTATTGTATTTACATTTCAGTTAAATTCTTGTATCTGTAAATATTTCAAGTTTGAATGTAAATAAAGATATTTGCAGAAAATGTTTACAGTCTCCATTTATTCTTACATTGTGTATTATTATTTCAATATACTTAGTATATTTAATTAGGAAATGACCATCTCTGGATAAATATACTGCAAGTTTGCCATTTCACCGTTTCCGTCTATTAGGAAGTGGGGCGTAACAAAAGGAAAAAGAAGAAGGTTTAGAAGCTTGAAGAAAAAGGTGGCACAGAACCATACATTGATATAGGAAAAATCTTGTTTATTATCATGATACATTTTATAGGCCTTGCACTTTACATATAGCCCCTTTAGCTTTATAAAATGGCACATGTGATTTCCCATGCCATGTGCTCTTTTCTTTTTTTGCACATAAGTCAAGTGCCTTTTACATAATTTGGGTTTTTTGCCCATTTGTATTATATTTATTCATAGAAGTTACATTAAGCATATTTATTACTTTAACAATTATTCTTTTGACATTGGGGTCGGCCTCTTTATGTGTCATGCCCCGCTTCCCAGTGTACGGGCAAGGAGACGCGGTAGGCCCGCTGCGTATTTACTAAGAAGTAAACATGCTAAGCGTATCTAAGCAATATAAAGTAAAATTACACAAGAAATGACAAAAAATATAATTAAATAGCAACTTTTTATTGATTACACATTCTTATACAGGTACAACTGGAATGTAAACAAAAATAGAAAGCAATGCCTAAATAATGGCATAACTGAAATGAAAAGTAAGTACAAGTGTCTACAGCTCTGAGACTTCTTCAAACTACTCCAAGTCTTCGGTGCTGGGCTCGATTTCTAGTGGGTCCGATACACCTGACAATATTCCAAAGAAAGAAGAAACGGAATGTCGTCAGTAAACAATCGCTCGGTAAGTCCTAAAGAAAGAAGGAGAAGAATAGACAGAAGTAAAGTGCAATTATTTAATGTTTTTTTATATTGTTAACGCTGCTGTTTGTAGTTTGGTACAGAAAATGCCAGTGTATACGAGAGGAGTCCCACTATTCCAGAGACTAAGGTATATGGAGCATAAGGAACCATTCAGCCACGGTACAACGGCAATGTATATTCAGGTTAGGTGTATTATGGTTACAGTCTTGTGCCACTTTTAACACCTTCCGTACCAATCTATCCCTTATAAACCCCGCGATGTCTTTTGTATTGGTTGAATTGTATTGTGTTGTCATGTATTATAAATTGTATATGGATGACTTGCCAAAACCATGATATCAGTAATAGAACAGATATAATGGATGAACATGTAGATGGAATATATTCATGGTTCGATTCAGTCGATATAGATTGAATAGACATATTCATATTGAATTGTAGATTTATACTTGAATCATATTCAAGTCAGATTGATTAAATTGAGACTCAGTCTGAGTAAAGAAATTGAAAAGAAATTGAGGTCCTGAATTAGTTTTGATGCTATCGGTAACTGCTGCACATGGACGGCAGAATGTGTCTTTTTAAAAAACAATTACCGTGTTGATAGCACCGTTATTTAGATTGTCTACCGTAGATAAGGAAGCACCCGTATTCTCCAGCTCCCTAAGGCTCAAGAGAACCGGTCTCGCTTAAACCTATATTTATTAAAGTCCTTATTATAATTTATATAACTTGAGAGGGTTTTATGTAAAAATAACTTTGGTATAATTTCAAAATATACCTCAAGTATTTAATTATCGTCTTTAGAGTTTTCATAAGTGTAAATTTAAAGTAAAGTATTTTCTAGTTGATATAAACCTAGTGTTATTTATCCATGGTATTTTACTGTAATATAGAAGTTGTTTTGAATTGTCATGGTAGTTTCATGTAATTGGTGATTCTTTACTTTTGATTTTGGAAACATGGAATATTTTATATCTTAAAAATAGGCATCTTGATAATTTTTTACATATATAATTATTTATAAAAATATAATTTTATTATTTTCTAGAAATCTCGTTTTTCTTAAATTGTAATAATAATTCCATCGGAATCTGAATGCTCCTTGTGGAGGTCAGAATTCCGCCCTACTAGATCCGAGGACATAATAACCCACACCATCCTGATCGGATTTCCCCAAAAGTGGGTTATAAGGACGAGAATTGTATGGAATTAGTTACTACATTTTAAAGAAATACGGTTTGTAGTAATTTAGGGTATTTTAATGTAACATGTAAATTTCCCACAAATATTGTTTAAGAGTAATATCGTGCTATGTCATGAATGCGTGTTGTGAAGAGGTAGGTCATTACCTCGTGAGTTTTCTAAAGGTAATATTTTTATTTGTGTTTGTTAAACATTATGAGAGAATTTAGTATTTTATTATTTAAGAAAAAAATGAAGTTTTTTTTAAAAGAAAAATGGATCGAAAGTCGGAATAACTCCGCTTCCGATGAGTTTTGAAAAAGAGAAGTTTTAGAATAGGGATGGAGGAGGGAACGGTGACTTACTGGCTATTAAGAAAGAGGGATGAAGGAGAAAGCTCTAAGAACCGTCGCGGCGTCGTTTCGTCGCCGGAATCTCCCTGAAACTTCGTCGTCGGAATTTCGACTCTTGCTATCTCCACTTATACAACTTTTTTGACTTAGAAAATTTAGAGAGTTTTGATAATGGATTTTAGAATAGAGAGGGCAATGGTTTCGCGAGTGTGGCGAGACGGAAAAATGATGGAACGAGAGAAAGAAGAAGAGAGTGGGGGTGTTTAAATGGTATTAGGGATTTTTATAATAATAATAAATATATATTATATAAAGAGGAAGAGAGAGTTGGGTATGAGTTTAAAGGGAAAAAAAGAGAAAAAGAAAAATGCATGGGTTGTAAAGAGAGAGAACATGAGAGTTGTGTCTAAAATTCTAGTTTTAAAATATGAAGAATATACGTATAAGTTAAAATCATAATGCGATATCCGGTCAATAAAAATGCATACCCCCAAGAATGGATGCACGTAAAATACACGTAGCAATCCAAACAAGTTCATTTCAATAAGCAGGAAGTGAACACGATGTACGGATGCAACCATAGGGTCTGGGGTATGATGTAGGCCATGTGTTGGTGTCGTTCTATATATCTCAGTGCACATGTTTAATTAATCTGACTTTTCATTTTACGTTCAGTGCACATGCAAACTTTTGGGCTTCTAAAAGTTTAAAAGAAAAATCAACAAAAATGATATGTGGCTAGAGAATTTGAACACAGGTATTATGTCTCAGCAGTGCAAGATTTTACCAGTGAGCTACAAGCTCATTCTTACTGTTCAAAAGCAAATTTAATTTATAACTTGTGCTCATGCTTAGGTATTCCTTTCTGTATTTTTGAAAAAAAATTTGTTCAGAAAGGTTATGGTTGTTACATTCTACCCTCCTTACAAAAATTTCGTCTTCAAAACTTACAATTATTAAGAACTAATTTACAAACAAGTGAGGATATCTTGTATATATGTCGTCTTCTCTTTCCCACATTGATTCTCCTGGTGTGTCTTTTCTCCACATCACTCAAACCAAATTTACTTCCTTATTCCAAAGTGACTTCACCTTTCTGTCCAGAATTTCAACGGGTTGTTGCTCACAAGATAGATTCGTCTGTACAGTGAGCTCAGAGTGATCAAGAATGTGACTGGGATCACTCATATATCTTCTGAGTTGGGATATATGGAACACATTGTGCACTCCTTCTAATGAGGGTGGAAGTACCAAATGATATACCACTTCTCCGACTCGTTCGAGTATGTCGAACGGTCCAATATATCTTGGACTTAATTTACCCCTTCTTCCAAAACGAGTCACTCCACGGTTTGGAGAAATCTTCAGAAAGACATAATCTCCCGGTTAGAACTCCAAGTGAAAGCGCTTTGCATTAGCCCAGTGTTTCTGTCGGTCTTGGGCTATGCACATTCTTTCCCTGATGGTGTGGACCACATCTACAGTTACCACTATCATCTCAGGTCCAAGGAGTTCTCTATCTCCGATGTCACCCTAACTTAATGGCGATCGACACTTCCTTCTATAGAGCGTTGCAAAGGGTGCCATTCCAATACTTGCTTGGTACCTGTTGTTGTATAAGAACTCAACAAGATGTAGGTGATCTTCCCATGATCCTCCGAAGTCTAACATACACGCTCTTAGCATGGCTTCAAGGATCTGAATAGTTCGCTCAGACTGTCCATCTGTTTGTGGATGGTAAGCTGTGCTAAAGTTCAGACTTGTTCCCAAGTTAGCTTGCAGACTGTGCCAAAACTGTGATCGGAATCTAGTGTCACGATCGGAGACAATGCAAACCGGTACTCCATGTAATCTTACAATTTCCTTCATGTACTTCTTTGCTAGTGTCTCGGTAGATTGGCCAACTCGAAATGGGATGAAGTGAGCCGATTTTGTGAGTCGATCCACAATAACCCATACTGCATCGTTACCTTTCGTGCTGCGAGGAAGTGCAGTCATGAAATCCATGGTGATGTGTTACCACTTCCATTCTGGGATTGGTAACGGTTAAAATAAACCACTGTCCTGTGATGTTCAGCCTTTACTTGCTGACATACCAAGCATTTAGCGACGCTTCTGGCTACTTCACGCTTCATTCCATGCCACCAGTAATTTGACGTAGATCTTTGTACATCTTTGTACTTCTAGGATGTACTGAGTAGGGAGAGATGTGAGTTTCTTTCATTAACTCTTCCCGAACAGGACCTTTTTGTACACACAACCTGCTACCGTATCTCAAAGATCCGTCTTCATGGATGATGAAGTCTGTTCTAAGTCCACTTTCTAGTTATTCTCTGATCTTTTGCAACTTAGCATCATTTTCTTGAGCTGCTTTGATCTAATCGATAATGGTAGATTGAACTTGTAAGTTCATCAAATTTGAAGCGTTACCTAGCATGACTTCTTCAATCTCCATTTGATGTAAGTCCTGTTGAAACTTCCACTGAGCGGTGAGATTCAATACTAATGGTTAGTGACTGAGGGCATCAGGTACTACATTCACCTTCCATGAATGATATTGTAGGTTTATGTAGAAGTCCGCCATAAATTCTAACCATCTTCTCTGCCGCATATTCAACTCTTTCTGAGCAAACACGTATTTTAGACTTTTGTGGTGTTTGTATATGTCCGCTCGTTCTCCAAGGAGATAATGACGCCAAATCTTGAGTGCAAAGATCATGGCTGCCAACTCCAAATCATGTGTTGGGTAATTACGCTCATGAATGTTTAGCTGTCTTGATGCATAAGCTACAAATTTACCATGCTGATGTAGAACACATCCTAATTCTTTACCGGATGCATCGCAATGCACTACGAAACCTCCAGATTGGTCCAGTATTATGACAATAGGCGCTGATATCAATCTTGAGTTGAGTTCAGCGAAAACTTGTTCGCAGGCTTCTGACCACACAAATTCTTCATCTTTACGTGTGAACTTGGTCAGGGGTGTTGCGATCTTAGAAAATTCTTGTAACAACTAGTTCATTTATATCAATTCTAGTATTCTTTATTTATAGTATTTTCTTGATTTATTGTGTTTTGGGTGCGAATAGTGTATTTGACATTTGTATTTGCATCCGACCCGACCCGCATGCTTGAAACCGGTCTTGATTCATGTTTATGATTTAACCTGAATTGTTACGTGGAATTGTGCACTTTCATTTATACATACTGCATATTTTAATATAATATTTAAGTCACATAAAATAGTTTAAAAATATCTTGCATGGCCTGTATGATACCCCTAACCCTGTGGTAGCATCCGTGCATCTTGTTCTCGTCCCGTTCAGTGAAACGGACTTGTTTGGATGACTACGTGCATGTGCGTGCATCCATTCTTCGGGGTATGCATTTTTCATTACCCGGATATCCAACTTTAATTTTGGTCGACATGTATATTTTTTGTATTTTAAAACAGAATTTTAGACCCGACCCGAGCATGTTTTGGACTATATTTGTATTTACCAGAATATCAAATTTTATTTATATAATATTAATTTTATAAACTGATACAAATTAAAATTTAGTTAACTAATAAAAGATTTTTTTAAATTTAAATCTAAACTAATTTCCTAACAAACTAACAATCCATTTCTCTCTCTCTCCTCTGCATATATATATATATATATATATATAGATATATATATATATATATATATATTATTTATTTTTTTCTTCCTTATTTAATACACAGCCTCTTGTTATTACTTCTTCTTCTTTCTTCTTTCTTTTTCTTGATCTTGTTTCTTGATTCCGGTGATCACCATAGGAACCGTACTCGTCGCTGACGATCCGAGTGATCAAGTGAACGGACCTTGCCTGTGTGATCACCCTCTTGCCTTGTCTGGAACCGTCCCGTGTGCTGCGTGTGCGTTGCGACGATTTATCGACCTCGGACGTGCCGTGCGTATCCGTCGCGTGATTCAATCGAGGCAAATTAATTTTGCTACATGCTATACTGCTATATTCTATATTCATTTGAATAATAACAACACATAATGATTATTTATGTATCCCACATTATCATTTTGCATGTTTAACCGTTTTCGGATATCCGTGTGCATCCGTGCAAGTTACTTCATATCTAGTGAATGCAAATTTATCTTGAAACATGCTAGACTACAATATGCTGCACCCAATTGAATATTTACATTTCATATTGTTTAGTTGTACATCCCGCATTTACCAGTTTATCATTTTACTGTTATACGACGTCCGTACATATCAATATCATTATTTACATGTCTAGTCGCATGCTAAATTATCTTGCTACAAGTTAGGTATAGTATTAAGCATCCATACTGAAGTTTTACTGTTTTCGGATACCCGATAGCAGCCATATCATTTAAAATATATATCGTCGTAATATTTTGTTATTATTATCCTTAATTAGTTAATAATCTTCATTTTGTAATTTTATACAAAATATAGTTTGAAAATATTATAGTTTACACATGAAACGTCGTTGCAAAGCGGATACGACAAATCTGAAATTTACTGTACACCTTACCTCATAAAATTCATTATAAATTATAGAAAAATTATTAGTATACACTCTTCAGTTCCTTACGAAGCTAACTCAGAATAATATAACTCTATGAAATATTTACTTGCAAAATAAATTGTTTAAATAACGTAAAATGCAAATGAAAATATCTCTAAACTGCTGTCCGGGCAAATTCCAGCAGCAAACTTTCAATTTCGAATGTTCATAACTTTTTGTAGGAACAACCTGAGATTCTTAAACTTATAAAAATAAAAACCTTATTAAATTATATTTGTTTTGGTATAAGACACGTCCTTTTTTGAGAACGTTTGTTATTTTTAAGCTATTTTACAAATCAGGGTGACGCTGAATTTCTGAACGGAACTTTCTTGTGCATGGTTAATCAATACCAATTTTATAGTTATTAATCGATTTGAATATGTTATCCATGTTAATATTATTATATCAATATCTTTTTAATAAATAATAGTGCTTGTGTTTTAATATTCAGCAAGTTTTACCGATTTACAGTTTTATAGTATCCGTCTGTATCCGTACGGTTTATTACATATCTAGTTGCACGCCGAGACCATATTATTTCATGTTACTGTTGTATTAGTGCACCATGCTTGATAATGTGCATCCTACATAGTCACGATGTAACCCCTGATAGAGGTTTGTGCATCCATGGTTTCACCGTACATCCATACCTTTACCGTGATTCGATACTTGCTACATTTTACTGTTAGGCATCCGCTTGATACCTGTGCACTACTTGACATAACCTAATATATCACTACTTGACATATTACCTGATCCTGTTTCTAATGCCGACGATCCTGACATGTTGTCCCGATGGACATATCCTGGTGTGTATAGACAAACCTGTTCCTGCTTGATCATGTATTGGCATTAGCTTCAGATTTATCAATACCTGACTTGAACACATAACTTGGGGGTATGGGGAAATCAATGATGGAACCTGAGTTGTAACTCGACAGTTCGATACTTATACTAATCAATTTTACGGGTTAGGCCAGCCCCGGGATGATGCTGCTGACATCATTCATCTGTACATGTTACATGTTTATTGCCTAGCGGCATGTCTCGGATTCAGCCCGAGAATCTTGACCATGGTCCCGGGCATGTACGGGATACTATTGAGTTACATCGACAATTCATTAAATTGATTTCACAGACTTGAGAGTAGTTAACCTAGAAGCTTAGTTCAGATTACTCACTGCATGTCATATATGCTTTTACCTTTCCCTGTTCCACATTCGTGTTACTGTTAAACTTTTATTACTGTTCATACTCATGCCGGCATATCCTGTTATCTACTGATTATATTATTGTTGATATTATGACGCACTGATGTCTGGGTTTTGCATGGCCCAGATCCTCTACCATTGCACCTGATCGACCAGGAGTATTTCAGTGTACAGGCCGAGCAGTGAAAACATGTTAGTATTTTAGTTTAGTTTTCTTCCAACATTTTTATTCCTGATGTGAGCCGATATTTGGGACATACATTCCAGATTATTATTGTTTATTGGATCTATTGCTTCTGCATATTATTTTTTGACTCGTTTATTCTGGCTCATGGACATGTACTAGATAGTTTATTTCTCTTTTTACTGTTCTTGATATCTTCTAGACAGCCGTAATATGACTGTGGAGGGATGTTTCCGAGCCACAGGTAGCATGGTTGGTTCTGTCATGTGCCGATCTTAGCGCACCCTGGGAAGCAGGGTGTGACAGGGTTTGTTTGGTATCAGAGCCATAGGATTTAGGTTAATCGGGTTTGATTCTTTTGTAGTTGGGTATTGGACCCAATACACGAATCAGAATACTCGTAACTAGGAGCATGTCCTGCCACATTGTTATCGTAATTCTTGAATCATGTCTTTCTCTTAACCCCTGTCCTGACGATATGCAAACAAATTTGCATCTCGAGTTGAAATTCTTTTGGTTCCCTATTGTTTCTTCCATCCTATTCCTTTGATTCTGATACTAGGGTTTGGGTGACTTGAGTAGAGTTATGTGATTGTACTATGTACCGCGGTATGGTTACAATGCGGTACTCTATTTAAGTAACTTGGAGTCCTAGTCTTGATTCACTTCCTTATTTCATGGTCGTTATATTGCCTTTCTTCTCTTGCTTTCTTGTTCATGTTTTATCGCAAGCTTGAATCCTGTTTACTGTGCTTAATCTTCTTCAGTGTCTTGGCTTCGGATGAAGTCATTTCGGTATCCTACTCGTTCATGTTTTCCTACATTAGCATCATTCGATTCTGGTGCATCCCATTGTTTGATGTTGTTTTGGGAATGGATTTTCTCGACACTTTCCACACTCACATTGATTGTAGGGCAAAGAAAGTGATTTTCCAGATTCCTTGACATCCAGAGTTTGTCTTTACTGGAGGAAGCAGTTCTGTCGAGCCAGTCAAGTTTAGGGCTAGGCCGACAAGCTGTGTTTTTTCGACAATGGAAGTTGATAAGGAGGAAGCGCCAGCTGTGGTTCGAGAGTTCATAGACATGTTCGAGGACATCTCGGATTTACCGCCAAAACGAGATGTGGAGTTCACGATTGACCTTGTTCCTGGTGCAGCGCCAATCTCAAAAGCGTACTATCCAATGGCACCAGTGGAGTTGGAAGAAGTCAAGAAGTAAGTTACCGAATTACTTGAGAATGGTTGGATTCGCAGCAGCAATTCACCTTGGGGAGCTCCAGTTCTTCTAGTAAAGAAGAAAGATGCCACAAGGAGGATGTGCATTGATTGATCATTATCTTCGTGTGTATATAAAATATTTCACAACCAAAGAAATTTATACCGCAATCAATTGACGGTGTCTATTGTAGTTTCGTCAATGAGAACGGATCGTCCACTGAGAAAGTGTGATTTGCTCGTTATTGTTTTAGTTGAGTCGAAAATTAAAGAATAAAAGAAAATGCATGAAAATTGATTCAAGATTTGTGAGTTTTCATTTCAAGAACATAAAGAAAATAAAGATCAAGAATCAAGAATCAAGAAATATCCCAATCAATTTAGTTATCAAGATTTTGTAAAGAGGCTTGTCGGAATCAATCCAATTGATAGTAATGATGAATACTAATGATTATAAATTCTTATCTATTGAACATTTATTGCTAGATCGATGATGATCAACGAGAATTAGGGAACTATTGAAGAAACTAGGGTTTCTTCATCCTCATCCCTTGTCCTTTCATTGATTATCATTCAAATTCTAGCCTTTAGTAAATTAAATTATCGATTGTTGATCTCTAATTTGGAGCGAAGAAATCAATCTCACTCAAATTATGTTTTCGATGATTCAATTTTCTAAAGTTTACAATACTCATAAGACTTAAGAATCGTTCAAGAATTTAATCATCATCATCTACCTATTCTCTCGATTCCGATACGAGCGGAGAATCTACTCACACATTATTATAAAACAATCAAGAACTAAGAATATCATAATGCGCGAATGAATAGAAAGCAAGAATAGAGATTTTCACGTTTATTTAGATCTACTTCAAATTACAACTCTCACTTAAGTTTACAAGATTAGCTCTCTCTCTCACTCAATTGAGGAGGAATTTGGCGTCGATCTTTGCGTGGCTCGATCGTCGTGAGTCACGGATCGTCAAGAATCTCTTGCTCGGATGAAGATCGGTGTTGCTTCAAAGGCTCGTTGAATGCTTGCTTGATTTGGTACTCGATGTATCTTGATTTGGCTTTGGAATTGGATTTGGGCTAGGGTTTTGAATTGCAAGTTGTGTCACTCAACTTGCGGAATTTTGGAATTGTTGAACAACGATTAATGAACAACCCTCAACAACTTTTGTAATGAAGCACTAGATCTCTTTTTATACCTTTCCCTCAAGCTTCCTCTAGAAGATAGCTTTAGCTTCTCTCGAAGCTTGGCTGTTATGAAGCTTGCATAGGAAGCTAGGTGGTTATGTAAAAGTTTCTAGATTAAGGTAGTTTGCTAGCTTGCATGAGAAGCTTTGTAGTTATGAGGCTTGCATGAGAAGCTTGATAGGTATTAAGCTTGCATAAGAAGCTTGGCTGTTAGAAGGGAACCTTCTAGAGACCTCTAGGGACTGAAGTATCTTGAAGAAGTTTTTCTATTTAAAGAGAAGCCTTGGAAAAAGTTTCTGCCACCAATGAGTCAACGCGGCCGCAGATCCCGCGGCCGTTTGATGGACTTGCTGCATGAAACTTCCAGTGTTTATTTGTGTTGGCATTATGACACTTTTCTGATGTCTGGAATATTTTATATTTTCTTGTTCACTGCCAGATTTCAAGTCTTAGACTTGACGTATTTTATCAGCACTTTTAGCATTTCCGGCTCTTTTACTTGAAAAATTTCCTGCACACAATCTCGAGACAAGTGTTTGATACACAAAAGATCACGTATGCAATAATAAACACACAATTTCACTCATAATACTGGTTATAATGTATAATACAAGTTATTTGGTATTTTTGCAGACAAATTGCTAATATGTGCTATATTTATACCAAACACCTTTAAATGATTACAAATAGTAGGGAAATTGCTATGTTAAAAATGCAATATTTTCGACTGATCAAATTCCCCCAAACTTAATTTTGGTCGTCTCGAGCAAACTTGTTTTATTCAAGAGAAGGAGAAAATTTAAGAAAAAGAAAAACTAACTAACACACTTTCGTAGGCAACACGATTGCACTGAGTACGTGCAACAAGCCTTTAAACCTCTAGATGTCTCTAGTAGAAGGAGTGTTATCTCCTGAGGGTTTTCAGCGGATTGCACCCACAAAATTCCATAATAAAAGGAAGACCGTGAAATTTACATATAAAGATAAGAATTGTAAAAGAAATACTTTGAAAATTAGAGTTTCCAACTATACTAGCTTTTCGGTTGTCATGAGCCTTATCTTAATAGTCATGAAAAGATGTCAGAAATCATATCATCCCTCAATAAAACATCGTCTTTATTCTTCATTCCTACCTTTCTTCCAAATATAGATCATATAACCCTACGTGTGTAAAAGACATCTCTACACTCGGAGAATTCAATTCAAGCTATCATACTCTTGTCCATCACCTCGGTACTTTTTAATCGATGAATATTTAGATGGATTTGCTCACACATTTTTCATGCGACCGTTAATACTTCTTGAGATAATAACCGACCGATTACTCATGTGCTTGCTGATTAGGCATATTCAGTATTTTCCTCGTTTTGCAACACCTAAGGCTTAGCAGTGACTCCCAAACCAGTTGGTCTAAGGCACTGGGTGAGCACCCTCGCTATATTTTTTTATTGCTGCCTTGGTGATAACAAAATGAAAATATTAGTCAAAGTGAAAAGATAACCAGTGTTCATTTTTCTTAACCATTTATATTTTATTTTTCATCCATTATTTTCTTCATATTTTGGCTTTTAGAAAAGAGCATTTCAAGGTATCCTCTACTATTCCGAATTTCAAGACGTGTGTAAGTGCATATAGTAGGGTATCAAAATTCAAATGTTTGGCTTCCAGAATAGGAACTATTTTTCCGACTTATTTTTATCCTCAGATTAGTGACTTCTTTCATCTTACTAACCCTTGGGACAACGGCTCATAACTATTTATTACTAGTTCGTTTAAGAAAACTTCTAATTTTCGTGGTTTTCTTAAATTTTTCCAATCTTTTGGATGTAATTTTTCACTATCTAATCTTTTATTATCAAATTAAATATAAAATATTTTTATCTTTTGAATTTTTTTAAATTTTTATATATTTTTAAAAGTTTTGTGCTTATGCAAAGTATGATGCAAAGTGATGCGTAAATAAAGCACAAACCTTCCCCAAACTTGTTTTCAACAGTGTCCTCACTGTTGTCATCTGCTGGATCACAAAAAACCTGTAAGCTTGGGAGGAAATTTGTTAACGGGGGCAATAAATATGATCGTGAAACTCTTCCCCAAACTTATTCTTTTCACTCACCTCCATTCTAAAGATGATACAGTATTTTAAAAGACATGGAGGTGAGACGGACGAATTTTAATCAAGATAAAGTGGCTCCTATAAAAATAAGAGCTCTTCCGTAGGGTCAGTGGAAAAATACGGTTTTAATCTATATCCATTTACTTTGAAAAATATACCGTTTTCAACATTTTCAACCTTAATTGCCCCGTGCAGGTATACATACCGCACAACAAAAGGTCCTTTCCACCGAGATTTTAGCTTACCCGCATGAAGATGAAGTCGTGAATGATAAAGAAGGACTTGTTGACCAGGTGTAAAAGTTTTTCTCACAATGTTTTTATCATGAAATACCTTAGTCCGGTTCTTTACAAGTACAGCATTATCATAAGCTTCATCACGAAGTTCTCTTAGCTCGTTTAATTGCATCTTCCGAAAATTGCAGGCTTGATTTAAGTCAAAGTTAAGTTCTTTAATGGCCCACATTGCTTTGTGCTCAATCTCGACCGGAAGGTGACAAGCCTTTCCAAACACTAGTCTGTAAGGAGACATACCTAGATCGGTTTTATATGCAGTTCGGAACGCCCAAAGAGCATCCGTCAATTTGGTTAACCAATCTTTTCGATTTTTAGAAATTGTTTTCTCCAAAATTTGTTTGGTTTGTCTGTTTGAAACCTTAGTTTGCCTACACGTTTGGGGATGATAGGGTGTGGAAAGTTTGTGGTTGATTGCATATTTCTGCATCAAAGTCTCGAAAGACCTATTGCAGAAATGTGTCCCGTTATCGCTGATGATAGTGTGTGGGTGTCCAAATCACGAAAATATGTTTTCTTTTAAAAACTTGATGACAGCCTTTTTGTCATTAGTGTGACAAGGAATAGCTTCAACCCATTTCGAGACGTAATCAACCGCAAGCAATATGTACAAATTCCCGAAAGAGTTGGGAAAATGACCCATAAAGTCAATACCCCAAACGTCAAAAATTTCAACCACCAAGAAGGATTGAAGTGGCATTTCATTTCTCCGGGAAATCCTACCCGTGTGTTGACACTGTGCATAGGTTTTGCAATGATCGAATGAATCTTTGAACAAAGTCGGCCAGTAAAAACCGCATTGCAAAACCTTCTCCGCCGTCTTTCAAGGACCGAAATGACCTCCACATGCCTGATCATGACAAAAAGATAGAATACTCTTGAATTCATCATTGGGGACACACCTGCGAATGATCAGATTAGGACAATACTTAAACAGATAAGGTTCATCCCAGTAAAAATGTTTTACTTGTATAGAAATCGATGTTTGTCATGTTTCGACCATTGGCGGGGAATAAGTCCCGTAACAAGATAATTCACAATATCCCTGAACCAAGGTTCGTCGGATACATTCAAGAGTTGTTCGTCTGGAAAAGAATCATTGATCGGCAGGGTCACAAGTGAAGAAGATATGCGTGAAAGATGATCGGCTACAACGTTTTCACATCCTTTCTTATCTCGAATAACAAGATCAAATTCTTGTAATAGAAGGATCCAACATATTAGCCTACCTTTAGCATCCTTCTTTACCAAAAGATATTTCAAGGCGGAGTGGTCGGTGGTGGGCCAATCAAGTAAGGCCTGAATTTTTCTAATGCAAATACAACTGCCAAAATTTCTTTTTCGGTAGTTGTATAGTTAATTTAAGCATCATTTAGAGTCTTACTTGCATAATAGATCAAGTGTGGCATCTTTTCAATGTTCTGTCCTAAGAATGCACCAATTGCAAAATCTGATGCATCACACATAAGCTCAAAAGGGTGGTTCCAATCTGGAGATGATAAAACGGGGGCTGTAGTGAGAGATTGTTTGAGTGAGTTAAATGCTGCCTCACAATCTGAGTCAAAGTGAAAGGTTGTGTCCTTGTCCAAGAGAAGAGTTAAGGGTCTAGCAATTTTGCTAAAATCCTTAATGAATCTCCTATAAAAACCTGCATGGCCAAGAAAGGATTGTATATCCTTGACGCATTTGGGATGGGGAAGGTTTTGAATGACATCTACTTCAGCTTTGTCAATCTCATTACCTTTTCATGAAGTAACATGTCCAAGTACAATTCTCTCTTGGACCATGAAATGGCATTTTTTCCAATTCAAGATTAAGTTCTTCTCTTTACAACGAGTAAGAACCGCGTCAAGATGAGATAGGCAGTCAGTAAAAGAATCTCCGAATATCGAGAATTCCATGAAAATCTCTAGAAAATTCTCGACCATGTCCGAGAATATCCCCATCATGCACCGCTAAAATGTAGCGGGAGTATTGCATAACCCAAAGAGCATGCGTCTATAAGCAAAAGTACCAAAAGCACAAGTAAATGTGGTTTTAACTTGATCTTTTTTGGCAATAAGGACCTGATTGTAGCTAGAGTATCCGTCCATGAAGCAGTAATACTCTCGTCCAGCTAAGTGTTCTAACATCTGTTCAATAAAAGGTAGAGGAAAGTGGTCTTTCCTCGTTGCAGCATTGAGTTTTCTATAATCAATACATACACGCCACCCAGTTTGAGTGCGTGTCTGGATTAACTCATTTGCCTCATTTGTTATGACCGTGATACCAGATTTCTTTGGTACAACATGAATTGGACTTACCCATTGGCTATCGGAGATTGGGTAAATGATACCATTGTCAAGGTATTTGACGATTTCTTTCTTCACCGCATCCTTCATGATGGGGTTTAACCGTCTCTGTGGTTCTCGGGTTGACTTGGCTTCATCCATCAAATGTATATGATGTTCTACAATCAAAGGACTAATCCCTTTGATGCCCGCCATAGTCCAACCAAACGCCTGCCTATTAGATCTCAATACCATCAAAAGCTCATTCTCTTGATCTGAGGATAGAAAAGTGGATATGATCACGGGTAAAGACTCATTCTCACCTAAATATGCATATTTAAGATGAGAAGGTAAAAGTTTGAGATCTAATGCTGGCGGAGAAACTATAGAAGGTGGGGTCATCGAATGATATTCATAATCACAAAGAAGCTTGTAGCCTGCAAAAGATACAGACTCGGAAGGTGATAAGTCAAGAGTGTCAGGCTCAGGAGTGGAAAGAGTGTCCTCACTAAGATGTGAAAGATCAAACATTGATGTGCTAGTGTCATCGAGATCATCAAAGCAAAGTTCATCAACTTCGCAACTTTCGGGAGCAATCTCGTGGACAGAACAAACATCAAGTATGTGAGCAGAGGGTTCAGACAGCTGACTTCCAATTTTACAGATGTTCGGTTCAATTGTCATTTTTCTGAAAGATAGGTTCATTGAACCGTTTCGACGGTTAATGACAGTATTGGAAGTGGCAAGGAATGGTCGACCCAAAATCACTGGAATTTGTTTCCGTGGGTTTGCTACAGGTTGTGTATCGAGAACAATAAAGTCCACAGGGAATATAAATTCCCCGACTTTTATCAACACATCCTCCAGTTCACCCCTAGGTTTGGTGATTGATCGGTCTTCCATTTGGAGAGTGCAATGAGCAGGTTTTAACTCTCCAATCCCTAACTGCTCATAAACAGAATATGGAAGCATGTTAACACTTGCCCCCAGGTCAAGCAAAGCACGATTACTGTTTTTACCCCCAATAAAAATCGATATCGTAGGACATCATCGGTCATTACGTTTCTTTGGTAACTGTGGGGTAAAAGTAGTGCTAACATTATTAGTCATGAAAACCTTTTTGGGCACTTGAGTCTTTATCTTCCTAGTGCACAAATTTTTGAGAATTTTCGCATAAGCGGGGACTTGTTAAATAGCATCTAGGAGAGGGATGTTGATGTTAACCTATTTGAACATTTCCATAATCTTCTCCATATGTGAACTCAATTTGTTTCCCCTTAACCGATTCGGATAAGGAGCTTTGGCAATAAGAGCTGGGTCCAACATTGGAGAAGGTGATGTGTGTGGAAGTGATCCCAGAATAGGAGTGGGGATCGTCTTTGGTGGAATAGAAGAGGTTTGCTGAGGTGACGAGCCTTGGGGAAAACGAAGAATAGGCTCGCAAGAAGGTGGTGGGGTAGACAAAGTAGGATTAGAAGTAGAAGTGGATGTGGAGGGAAAAATCTCAGCCGGGGTATTATTGATAGATTTTTCATTATCATCAATCTCTTCCCCAACTTGATTATTCAGCACTCTTCAAGATCTCAACGTTGTGATGGCATTCACATTGTAGTGTTGCGAATGCCTAGGATTCGTAAGGGTTGAGACGAAAGTTTCCCTTTCTCTCTAGCACTCATTTCGGCTTTTAATTATGCAATTTGTACTTCCATCGATTTTATACTCTCAGCTTGGGAGGTGGAGTTTTTCTTTATATCATCGACAGGAGACTGAATCTCAGCCGAAACTTGCATGAAATTTTTCAGAATCAAATTCATGGTTTGTGCTAGTGAAGAGGATTCATCAGTACCGGTCAACTGCAAAGGATTATACGGTGCAGGTGTGTTGACCGGATTTTGAAAGTTTTGTGATTGGTAGGGGTGCTAACTTATTTGAAGTGGTTGTTGGTGTATTGGAGGACTCTTTTGGAAATTATTTTGATTCGAAACCGTATTTGGAGTTTGTTCTTGGTTCCAAACAAAGTTAGGATAATTCCTCCAACCCTGATTATAAGTAGAAGAATACGGATCGTTTCTAGGTTTTTGTTGGAAAGCAGCATTGGTATGCTCTTGACCTTGAAACGGAGAATTTAAAGGACATTCTTCCGTAAGATGAAATGGATCAGAACAGCAACCACAGACAGTTTTGGAGAGTGACATCTGATTTAGGGAGGCAGCTAAAAATTTATGTTCCACAGCTTCGAGTTTCTTTTGCATTGCTGTCATTTCAGCTCTAACTCCTATGGAAACATCAAGCTGGTGAATACCACCCCTAGACGATGACTGGTTTACACTCTCCTACTGTAAAGTTCTTTCGGCGAAATCTTCTAAAAATCTCCAGGCTTCACCATCATCTTTATTCATGAAGGCGCCTTGACACATAAATTCAAGGTTCTGTTTTGTTGTAAGATTAATGCCCTCAAATATGATTCTGCACAGATTTCATCTAGGAATTCCGTGATGAGGACATTGAACTAATAGATCCTTGAAGCATTCAAAACGCTTCGAGAATGGTTCATTTGGAAGCTGGGTAAATTGATTTATTTTGCTACGGACTCGAGCTGTCTTATGATTGGGGTAGAATTTCTTTAAGAAAGCTGTTACAAATTCTCCCCAGTTCGAAATAGAATGTGCGGCTGTGTTATAAAGCCACTTCTCGGCTATATGGCATAAAGTGAATGGGAGAAGACGTAAATACATAGCATCCACAAAAAGCTGTGATGTACCCATCATTACGCATACATTTTCAAATTTGGTAATAAAGACATATGCGTCTTCAGACTCGAGACCATGATATTTCGGTAGAAGATTGATGTATTATGGTTTGATTTCAAAATTGTCCCCATTGGCTGGTGGAATGGTGAGACAGGTCGAAAGAGGACCTCGCATAGGGTAACATCTCTCTTGGAGAGAGATGCGGGACGGATTCTGCGCACCTGCGGACGGTGGCAGAGTAGTGTTAAAGAAGTTCGATGGAGAATTGCCCATCGAAGTGGGTGTGGTGGAGGGTAAAGAACAAGTAGATGTAGAAATACCGACTTCGGAGTCGATAGGAGGAACGCGGACAAGACAGACACTAGAATCCCGTGTCCAGCAAACCATGCACTAAATGGTTTAGCACAAGTGGCAGCGTTGTGATAATTAAGGAAAAAATGAGTGGTGTTTGGTTTGAAAAGGACGGATTTTTGAAAAATTCACACAAACAATGCACAAGCAACCCTAATTCTAGTGGTCACCTAGGTCAAGTCTCTAGACCGCTCCTAGAGTTCCAGAAAACAGGTCGCAAGATAGATCCTCTACTGCCTCTTTGCCACTTCTGCGGCCAGGTAAGTGCCAGGTAAGTGGGAGGTTCTCCACTACGTAATTAGTGGGCCTAATTAAGTAATCGCTTGCCTTAGACACACTTGCCTTAGACACCACAAAAGAAACGCGGATAAGCAATAGATTACCCACGACCTCCTTCTGTCTTAATTGAACGCGACGGTACTTAGAGTCATGTCTAGATATTTTTTTAGTTAATGAGGGTGATGCGGATGCAAGTTTGTGATTTTTTGGGCTTAGGAAGGGTAATGAACTCCCCACCTAATCTGAATTTGGTCTTTGCCCCTTAATTTCCGTGTTAAAAAATGCAAACAACCAAGATCAAACATGCAACAATTTTTCTTTTTGCGGCGCTGCAAATTTTTACAAAGAAACCTACAGAAATTGGTTGATGGACAGAGCAGGGAGGAGATAAGAAAGTCAAAGATGGACCTAAAAAATTTGGTGCACTGAAACCCTCAGAATGCCGCGAAACCACTGCAATAAGCCTACTTTGGCCGCGGATCGGCCGCAAGATGGTGAGATCCCTGCACAAAAATTTCAGGAACTGCTCTTGTTGCCTCTCTGGACTTTTTGAGATGTCCTGAAAATTTTTCCTCTTGCTCCACAGATTCCAGATCTCCTTGCAACAAATCCTAACAAATCGTTAAGTGCTTGTTGCGGATTTTGATCTAAAAAATCTGACGGAATAATAAATTTTCCAACTTAAATTACAAAAATGAACAAATTAGCACACGAGTCCCCGACAACGGCGTCATTTGATTGATCATTATCTTCGTGTGTATATTAAATGTTTCACAACCAAAGAAATTTATACCGCAATCAATTGACGGTGTCTATTGTAGTTTCGTCAATGAGAACGGATCGTCCACTGAGAAAGTGTGATTTGCTCATTATTGTTTTAGTTGAGTCAAAAATTAAAGAATAAAAGAAAATGCACGAAAATTGATTCAAGATTTATGACTTTTCATTTCAAGAACATAAAGAAAATAAAGATCAAGAATCAAGAAATATCGCAATCAATTTAGTTATCAAGATTTTGTAAAGAGGCTTGTCGGAATCAATCCAATTGATAGTGATGATAAATACTAATGATTACAAATTCTTATCTATTGAAGATTTGTTGCTAGATCGATGATGATCAATGAGAATTAGGGAACTATTGAAGATACTAGGGTTTCTTCATCCTCATCCCTTGTCCTTTCATTGATTATCATTCAAATTCTAGACTCTAGCAAATTAAATCATCGATTGTTGATCTCTAATTTGGAGCGAAGAAATCGATCTCACTCAAATTATGTTTTCGATGATTCAATTTCCTAAAATTTACAAAACTCATAAGACTTAAGAATCGTTCAAGAATTTAATCATCATCATCTACCTATTCTCTCGATTCCGATACGAGCGGAGAATTTATTCACGCATTATTATAAAGCAATCAAGAACTAAGAATATCATAATGCGCGAATGAATAGAAAGCAAGAATATAGATTTTCACCTATATTTAGATCTTCTTCAAATTATAACTCTCACTCAAGTTTACAAGACTAGCCCTCGCTCACTCAATTGAGGAGGAATTTGGCATCGATCTTTGCGTGGCTCGATCATCGTGAGTCGCGGATCGTCGTGGATCTCTTGCTCAAATGAAGATCGGCGTTGCTTCAAAGACTTATTGAATGCTTGCTCGATTTGGTACTCGATGTATCTTGATTTGGCTTTGGAATTGGATTTGGGGCTAGGGTTTTGAGTTGCAAGTTGTGTCACTCAGCTTGCGGAATTTTGGAATTATTGAACAACGATTAATGAACAACCCTCATCAATCTTTGTAATGAAGCACTAGGTCCCTTTTTATAGCTTTCCCTCAAGCTTCCCCAAGAAGCTAGGTTTAGCTTCCTTTAGAAGCTTGGTTGTTATGAAGCTTTCATAGGAAGCTAGGTGGTTATGTAGAGGTTTCTACATTAAGATAGTTAGCTAGCTTGCATGAGAAGCTTTGTGGTTATGAGGCTTGCATGAGAAACTTGGTAGGTATTAAGCTTGCCTAAGAAGCTTGGCTGTTAGAAGGGAAGCTTCTGAAGATCTCTAGGGACTGAAGTGTCTTGAAGAAGTTTTTCTATTTAAAGAGAAGCCTCGGAAAAAGTTTCTGCCACCAATGAGTCAACGCGGGCCGCGGATCCACGACGGGTCAGCCTGACTCAGCCGCGGATCCGCGGCCGTTTGATGGACTTGCTGCATGAAACTTCCAGAGTTTATTTATGTTGGTTTTATGACACTTTTCTGATGTCTGAAATATTTTTATACTTTCTTGTTCACTGTCAAATTTCAAGTCTTGGACTTGACATATTTTATCAGCACTTTTAGCAGTTCTGGCTCTTTTACCTGGAAAATTTCCTGCACACAATCTCGAGACAAGTGTTTGATACACAAAAGATCACGTATGCAATAATAAACACACAATTTCCCTCATAATGCTGGTTATAATGTATATATTTTTGCAGACAAATTGCTAATATATGCTATATTTATACCAAACACTTTTAGATGATTACAAATAGTAGGGAAATTGTTGTGTTAAAAATGCAATATTTTCAACTGATCATGCATCGATTATCGAGAATTAAACCGGGTGATTATTAAGAGCAAGTACCCGACCCCTCGCATTGGCGAATTGTTCGAGTAGCTTAGTGGCGCGAGAGTATTCTCGAAGATCGATTTGCGATCCGGATATCATCAGGTCTGAGTTAAATAAGAGGATATTTGCAATACTGCGTTCCAAACTCGATATGGACATTACGAGTATTTAGTGATGCCATTCCGAGTCACGAATACACCGGCGATATTTATGGACTTAATGAACCGAATCTTTTCACCGTTCTTGGACCAATTTATAGTGATGTTTATCGATGATATTCTGGTGTACTCGAGAAACATTGAAGAGCATGCGGAACACTTGAAGATCGTACTGCAGATATTAAGGCAAAAAAGATTGTATGCAAAGATGAGCAAGTATGAGTTTTGGCTTGAAGAAGTGAAGTTTTTGAGGTATGTTGTATCCGGAGATGGAATCGTCGTTGATCCTGAAAAGATGGCAGCAGTTCAAGATTGACTGATTCCGAAGAACGTAGCAGAGATCAGAAGTTTTCTTGGACATGCCGGATATTACAGAAGATTCGTGGAGAATTTTGCTCGTTTGGCTGAGCCTTTGACCAAGCTTACGCGAAAGAAAGTACCGTTCGTACGGACGGATAAGTATGCGTCAGATTTTGAGACATTGAGGCAAAGGTTGATAACTGCTCCTATTTTGACCGTACCAGACGGTTCCGGAGGATTAGTAATTCACGGCGACGCATCTGGGAAAGGTTTGAGATGTGTTTTGATGCAGCATGGAAAGATTATAGCTTACGCATCGAGACAGTTGAAGACCCATGAGAAGAATTATCCAACTCATGATTTGGAGCTTGCAACAGTGATTTTCGCTTTGAAGATTTGGAGACACTACTTATTGGGCGAAAGGGTCGAAGTATTCACCGGCCTAAAGTACGTATTCACACAGATAGAGCTTAACATGAGGCAGCGTAGATGGTTGAAGCTGATGGCTGACTATGATCTTGATCTTAAGTACTATCCGGGAAAAGTTAATGTTGTGCCAGATGCGCTTAGTCGATTACCAGCAATTCGGATGATAACTGCACAGAAAGAGCCTATCGAAGATTTTCGGAGATTCAAGTTGGAGATCGTGCTACCGCATTCTTCGGGACAGTTGATGCAGCTGCAAGTACAGTCGTCGTTGATCGATAATATTAAAGAAGCGCAGTCATAGGACCCAAGATTGCAGAAGTTTTGAGAACAACTTGAAGCTGGACTTCGTACAGACTTGTTAATTCATGAGGATGATTCGTTGCGATATGGTAGCCGTTTGTGTGTGCCAAAATGAGATATTCGTGAAGAAGTTATGAAGAAGGCGCACAGTTCCGTATATTCCGTACATCCAGGAGGCACGAGAATGTACCGCGATCTAAGACAGCATTTCTTGTGGGAAGGCGTGAAAAGGAAGATTGCTCACTTTATAGCGAAGTTCTTGGTGTGTGTTCAATTGATAAAACTGCACATTTATTATTATATTTTTTCTACTATTTCTATACTAGAAAAGGTATTTATTATAATATATGATACATATGAGGGTTTATTTGTAAAAATACTATTTTTCATGTGTTAATATATTTTAATTAACATTTGGTAGGAAAATGTATGCAAAGATACCATTGACCAAGTCTTAATGATGAAATTAATATCTCAATAAAACAAAACACTACTAATATTATTTGTTGAGATTGTGCAGAATTTTTCAGGGCTAAAAATCAAAAGAATCAAAGTTGTTAAGAGCAAACCTGCCTAATTAAGAAAGCAAACTAAAAAATCAAATCTGGCAGAAATAAAGAAAAGATTTCCAATTTCCAAAGGTTTCAGAGATCGCCATGTGTCACAAGGAGAAAAGCGCAGAAGACCAAATCCAACGATCTACATACAAGACCGCGGATCCGCGGTCAAACCTACCCGTTGACCGCAGATCCGCTGCGTACCAGAAGATTTATGAGCTGCGAATTTTTCTGCTGAATCTTAACAGATGGCTTCCAAATTAGGAAGCTAGGGTTCTGGCTTTTGGAGTATAAATAAGGACTGAGAGCCCCTCGGAAAAATCATCAAGCTGACAAGATCACGAAGTCTAAGATGGCTCACACATCCCGGTTGATCATCAACGGTTCATCTACCTCTTTAGAAGAGATCGAGAAGCAAACTAGCATTTGTAATCATTTTCTAAGAAAAACAAAGTGTAATGAGTTTTGTTGATTAATAAAGGTAGTTCTTTTTCTTATTCTATTTCTTTGTAGTTTCATTATGAATTCTCTCTCCATCTCTTTTTCTACCAACATACGCGAGTAATTCTCCGCTTGTTAGGGTTCGTAGGATTAGGGTAGGTTAATGGATGATGAAAATACCTAAACTCTTTTTACATCCTATAAAGTTTATAAACTTTATCAAAAGAATCATTAATATCCTAATCGGGCGCGCTACCAATTCATTGTTAGTCTCGACCGCGATTAGAGATTAGATTGATGATTGTTTTGGTAAAGGCTAGATATGAACGGAGTTCCGTGTCGAGATAGGGGTTAAGAGTGGGATTCCTTTTCCCTCCAGAAACCCTAATCTATACGCATCACTGTCGTTCTAGTTTTAAATCTATTAAAGGATAGAAAGAGTAATCTTTAATTAATCATCCATAACTACTAAATCCTAATGAACCCTACAAGCTCTCTTCTTATATAAACTTACATCCGTAGTTACTCTAGATCTATATTTTGCATCCGTGTTTAACGTAGATTTAGATCCTACAACCATTCTACAGCATTCTTATTTCTTCCTCATCTCTTTCTCAACACATCTAAAGTAAGAATAAAAGGTTCAACGTTTCCCAGAGGACGACCCGTACTCATCTCGTTCTAGCTACGCGCGACACCGTTATTGATTGCGGTTATTCTACAAACACTTTTTCACACCAGTCAAATGGCGCCGTTGCCGCAGATACGTGCATAATTTTTTATTCTTACTATTTGTGTTGAATTCTTATTCGATTCATATCATAAACAAAACAAAACTGAAAATTATATATTTAATGATTGTCGTGTGAATTTTGCGAGGGGATCTGGAGTTACAGACTTGAGGAAACAAGAGACAGAGACATTCATTGTGATCCAGAGAAGTACAGAAGGCCACGTAGCAAAAAATAATCACCAGAACCCTCAGCCACGTGGCGGATCCGCGGCAATAAGACCTTTGTGGCGGTGGAAACGTGGCAGGCTGAGGATCTAGGGCTTCAGTCTTCTCTGGTAAGATTCTAACCTCTTTCTCTCTCCTCTGAAATCCAATAAAATCTCTTTTCTGTAGGATTCTTTGCAAAATATCACCACTCAAAAATCTTTTTGCAAAGTTTTGTGATTGGTTTTGTTTTGCATATTTTAATACGGACTTTAAGGGGAAAAGACCAAATCCAGATTAGGTGGGGATTTCATCACCCTTCCTAAGCCCTACAAATCACAAACCGAGCATCTGCATCAACCCTACATTAATTTTAAAAATATTTAGACCAGACTCTAAGGACTGTCGCACTCAATAAGGATAGAGGAAGGTCGTGGGTAATCTATCGCTTATCCGCATTACTTTTGTAGTGTCTAGGCCAATGTGTCTAAGGCGAGTGGTTACTTAATTAGGGCCACTACATGTAATGGAGAGCCTCCCACTCACCTGGCACTTACCTGGCTACAAGGGTAGAAAAGAGGCGATAGAGGATTGATCCTGCGGCTTGTCCTTTGGAAGTTTAGGAGCGGTCTAAAGACTGGACCTAGGTAACCTTAGTTCTAGGGTTGTTTGTGAATTTTTGTGTGATTTGTCTTAAGTCCCACTTTTTTTCAAAAAAGACCAATTTTAAATCACACACACGCTGCCATTTGCACTAAACCCGCTTAGTGCATGCTCGGCTGGACACGAGATTCTAGTGCCCGTCTTGTCCGCGTTCCTGTTATCGACGCCGAAGTCGGTACTTCTTCATCTTCTTTTCCACCACCACATACCACGACCGAGATGGATGGTACTCCATCAGATTATAACACCATGCTGCCACTGCCCATAGGTGTGCAGAATCCACCGTGCATCTCTCTCCAAGAGAGATGTTATCCTATCCGTGGTCCTCTTCCCACTTGTTTATCTTTTCCACCAGCTAACGGGGATAATTTCGAAATTAAACCCCACTATATCAATCTGCTGCCCAAATTTCACGGGCTTGAGTCGGAAGACGCGTACGTTTTCATCACCAAATTCGAAAATGTATGCGCAATGATGGGTACTTCACAATTGACTGTAGATGCTATGCGCTTACGTCTTCTCTCATTCACTCTATGGGACTTGGCAGAAAAATGGCTTTATAATACTGTCGCACACTCTATCTCTAACTGGGATGAATTAGTAATTACATTTCTTAAGAAATTTTACCCAAACCATAAGACTGCCTATATTAAGAGAGAGATCAACCAGTTCACCCAGCTTCCTAATGAACCATTTTGAAAGTGCTTTGAACGTTTCAAGAATTTGCTTGTCCAATGTCCTCATCATGGAATACAAAGATGGGATTTATGTCGAATTATATATGAGGGCATTAATCCAGCGACAAAGCAGATGCTTGAAACAATGTGTCAATGCAATTTTATGTCTAAAGATGACGGTGAAACTTGGAAGTATCTGGAAGACCTCGCTGAAAACACTTTGCAGTAGGAAAGTGTAAGACCACCTTCATCTAAGGGAGGTATTCACCAGCTTGATGTTTCCATCATAGTGAAAGCCGAAATGGCAGCGATGCAGAAGAAACTCGACGCTATTGAGAACAAATTTTCATCAGTCTCTCTAAATCAGGTCACGCTTCCCAAGACCGTCTATAATTGCTGTTCAGATCCTTCATACTTAACAGAAGAATGTCCTATGAATGCATCATTTCAAACTAATGCTGCTTTTCAGCAGCGACCTAGAAACGATCCTTATTCTTCCACGTACAATCAAGGATGGAGGAATCATCCTAACTTTGCTTGGACCCAAAACCAACCCCAAAATCAAAATCAGTTCCAAAGCAATTATCAAAGACCTCCTCCACAGCATCCACAACCACAAAGTCAGCTCCCCTTTCAGTCACAAAATTTTCAAAATCCGGCCAACACTTCTACACCACAAGTGACCGGTACTGACAACTCTTCACTCACACAAAGTTTGGATATGTTTATGAAACATACCATTCAAATGTCGGCCGATATGAAATCTTCTATTGATACCATAAAGAAAGACTCCGCCTCCCACGGCGAGAGTATTAAATCAATAGAAAACAAACTTGCACAGTTGAACGCCGCAATAAGTGTGAGAGAGAAAGGGAAACTCTCATCTCAACCCCTACAGAATCCTGGCTATTCACAAAATCATAATGTAAATGTCGTTAATACATTGAGATCGGGAAAAGTGCTGAATAACCAAGTGGGTGAGTAATGTGATGATGTTAGTGACACCAATGATACCCTCGCATTTTCTTCTTCTCTTAATTCGTCTAGTCTCCCACCTTCATCCGAGCCTATTCTCCGTTTTCCCCAAGGCTCGAACCCTTCGCCCATTTCCTCGAATCTACCTAAAACGATCCCCACTCTAATTCTGGGATCCATTCCATCCCCCACAAAATTCTCTAATGTTGGACCAAACCTTTATTAATAAAGCACCTTATCCAAAAAGGTTAAAGGGCAACAGACCAAATCCACAAATGGAGAAAATTGTAGAAATTTTTAAGCAAATTAACATAAACATTCCTCTCCTAGATGCTATTCAACAAGTTCTGTCATATGCGAAAATCCTAAAGGACTTGTGCACTAGGAAGAGAAAAGTTCAAGTACCTAAAAAAATTTTCCTTGCAAGTAATGTGAGCACTGCTTTTACACAACAACTACCCAAGAAACGAAATGACCCCGGAAGTCCTACAATTTCTATTTCTATTGAGGGTAAAAATATCAATGCTCTACTCGATTTAGGTACTAGTGTTAACTTGCTTCCATATTCTGTTTATGAGCAATTAGGGATCGGAGAGTTAAAACCTGCGCATTGCACTCTTCAGATGGCCGATCGATCTATCACCCAACCTAGGGATAAGCTAGAGGATGTGTTAATCAAAGTCGGAGAATTTATATTTCCTGTGGACTTTATTGTTATAGATACACAGCCTGTAGCGAACCCACGGAATCAAATTCTGGTGATCCTTGGTCGACCCTTTTTGGCCACTTCCAACACAGTAATCAATTGTAGAAACGGTTCTATGACCCTATCTTTTAGAAAGAAGTCAATTGAGCATAACATTTACAAGTTGGGAAGTGAACCCTCCGAACGCTATGCTCATGTGTATTCTGTCGAATTAATGGATGTCGACAACAGCGAATTTGATCAACCTCATGATACTAACTCTTTTCATATGTTGTTGCTTGACCCAACCATGTATTATACATACACGGACTCTTCCACCGAGTTGTCCGGGTCAACATCTAACGCTGATGAGGAACTTTATATAGAGTCTGACGATCACCCCATTTTTTCTGATAACATTATTCTTCGGGGTATCGATAAAACCTTTGAGGAAATTTTCGCTGATGAACTCGCATTTTTAAAAGACACAGGTGTTGAGATGAATCAACTCCAAGATAAAGAAATTGAACCTCCACCCCTTCTTCTGGACAATCATGATAATGCGAGTAATCCATCAGTACTATCACTGTGTCGTCTCTCCAAATTGAGACGCAATCCTTTTCTATTACACCTCTTATCACTTCCCCACTTCTTCACGTCGAAAGGTGACATGTTCTTCCACCAACCTTGGTGCTTCATCAATAAAATTTTTGAATGGTTGGTGTTGACCTTCGGTCTTTGCAAAGCTTAGCATTGACCAATAACATTGACCCCCTCGTGTGATTTTAAAAGATTAACATTTTTTAACTCAAGTTTGGGGAGTATATTTTGGCTCTTGAAAGAAAAAGAATTTTTATAAGATTGTGAGCCAAAAATAAGTTTGGGGGAGGATTTCACTTGCATTATTTCTTGTCCCCTTTCTCCTCCCAAGTCTACAGGTTTTTGAGCTTAACAGATGACATCGATGAGGACACTGCTGTAAACAGGTTTGGGGGAGGTTTGTGCTTATTTACACATCAATTTGCATCATATTTTGCATAAGCACAACATTTTCAAAAAATTTAAAAATTTTCTTTTATAACAAAAGAGTAGAAAGTGAAAAATTACATCCAAAAGATAGGAATAGTTTAAGAAAACCAAGAAAATTAGAAGTTTTCTTAAACGCACTGGTAATAAGTAGTTTTGAGCTGTTGTCCCAAGGGTTAGTAAGATGAAAGAAGTCACTAATCTGAGAATAAAAATAAGTTTGAAAAATAATTTCTATTCTGAAAGCCAAACATTTGAATGTTGATATCCTACTATATACACTTACACACGTCTTGAAACTCGGGATAGTAGAGGATACCTTGAAATGCTCTTGTCTAAAAGCCAAAATATGAAGGAAATAAAAAAATGAATAAAATATAAAATGGTGAAAAGAAAAATGAACACTAGTTTTGTTATCGCCAAGGCAGCAATAAAAAAATTTAGCAAGGGTGCTTCATCACCTAGTGCCTTAGACCAACTGGTTTGGGAGTCACTGCTAAGCATTAAGTGGTGCAAGACGAGGAAAATACTATCACCTAATCAACAAGCACATAAATAATCGGTCAGTTAGTACCTCAAGAAGTATTAACAGTCGCATGAAAATATGTGAGCAAATCCATAAATATTCATCAAATTAAAAAGTACTGAGGTAGATGGACAAGAGTATGATAGCTTGAATTGAATTCACCGAGTGTAGGGATGTCCATTACACACACGTAGGGTTATAGGATCGATATTTGGATGAAAGGTAGGAATGAAGAATAAAGACGATGTTTTATTGAGGGATAATGTGATTTCTAACTTTTTTTCATGACTATTAAGATAGGGCTCATGACAACTGAAAAACTAATGTAGTTGGAAACTCTAAATTTTCAAAGTATTTCTTTTATGGTTCTTATCTTTATATATAAATTTCACCATCTCTCTTTTATTATAGGATTTTGTGGGTGTAATCCACTGAAAACCCTCAGGAGACAACACTCCTCCTACTAGGGACATCTAGAGCTTTAACGGCTTGTTGCACGTGCTCAGTGCAATCGTGTTTGCCTACGAAAGTATGCTTAGTTTTCTCCTTCTTTTTCTCCTTCTCTTGAATAAACTAGTTTGCTTGGGACGATCAAAGATAAGTTTAGGGGTATTTTTTCAGTTAATAAAACTGCACATTTGTTATTACATTTTTCCTACTATTTTTATACTAGAAAAGGTGTTTATTATAATATATGATACATATGAGGGTTTATTTATAAAAAAAACTATTTTTCATGTGTTGATATATTATAATTAACATTTGGTAGGAAAATGTATGCAAAGATACCATTGACCAAGTCTTAATGGTGAAATTAATATCTCAATAAAACAAAACACTACTAATATTATTTGTTGAGATTGTGCAGAATTTTTCAGGGCTAAAAATCAAGAGAATCAAAGTTTTTAAGAGCAAACCTGTCTAATTAAGAAAGCAAACTAAGAAATCAAATCTGGCAGAAATAAAGAAAAGATTTCCAATTTCCAAAGGTTCCAGAGATCTCTACGTGTCACAAGGAGAAAAGCGTAGAAGACCAAATCCAACGATCTACATACAAGACCGCGGATCCGCAGTCAAACCTACCCGTTGACCGCGGATCCGCCGCGTACCAGAGGATTTATAAGCTGCGAATTTTTCTGCTGAATCTTAATAGATGGCTTCCAAATTAGGAAGCTAGGTTCTAGCATTTAGAATATAAATAAGGACCGAGAGCACCTTGGAAAAATCATCAAGCCGATGAGATCACGAAGTCCAAGACGGCTCACGCATCCAAGCTGATCATCAACGGTTCATCTACCTTCTTAGAAAAGATCGAGAAGCAAACTAATATTCGTAATCATTTTCTAAGGAACCAAAGTGTAATGAGTTTTGTTGATTAATAAAGGTAATTCTTTTTCTTATTCTATTTTCTTTGTAGTTTAATTATACATTCTCTCTCCATCTCTTTTTCTCCCAACATGCGCGAGTAATTCTCCGCTTGTTAGGGTTCGTAAGATTAGGGTAGATTAATGGATGATGAAAATACCTAAACTCTTTTTACGTCCTATAAAGTTTATAAACTTTATCAAAAGAATCGTTAGCATCCTAATCGGGCGCGCTACCAATTCATTGTTAGTCTCGACCGCGATTAGAAATTAGATTGATGATTGTTTTGGTTAAGGTTAGATATGAACGGAGTTCCGTGTCGAGATAGGGGTTAAGAGTGGGATTCCTTTTCCCTCCAGAAACCTTAATCTACACGCATCACTGTCGTTCTAGTTTTAAATCTATTAAAGGATAGAAAGAGTAATCTTTAATTAATCATCTATAACTACTAAATCCTAATGAACCCTACAAGCTCTCTTCTTATATAAACTTACATCCGTAGTTAATCTAGATCTATATTTTGCATCCGTGTTTAACGTAGATCTAGATCCTACAACTATTCTACAACATTCTTATTTCTTCCTCCTTTCTTTCTCAACACATCCAAAGTAAGAATAAAAGGTTCAATGTTTCCCAGAGGACGACCCGTACTCATCTCGGTCTAGCTACGCGCGACACCGTTATCGATTGCGGTTATTCTACAAACACTTTTTCACATCAATCAGTGTGTCAGCAGATTAAGGCTGAACATCAAAGGATTGCTAGTTTAGTACAACCACTTCCGATTCCTCAATGGAATTGGGAACATATAACCAAGGATGTCATGACAGCTTTACCGCGGAGTCCAAAGGGCAACAATGCAATTTGGGTAATGATTTAGAGAGGTTTTGTCGATCAAAAATATTTACCGCAATCAAGAACGGCGTCTCTTTGCAGCTAGCCGGTGAGTACGGGTCGGTCCACAGGGATGTGTAAATCTTCTTTAAGTTCTTACGAGTTAATTCCAAATGGTGTTTGGAAGTATAATTAAATCTAAAAATTGAAGTTGTATGATACTAGGATTAGAAACTTGTTAGGATTAGGTTTAGGGAAAATTTGGTAAACAAAGATCTACATCTCTTTCCATTGCCATCAATTAAATCTATCATATTAGTGTTATGGTAAATATTTATAAAGGGGATTAGGATGATTGGGACGATTGATTCTTCCTCTAGATCCTTGTCCTTCCTTTATTAATCTTTACCCTAACCTCCATGGAAAACCTTAAAATCCGGGCCTTTAGACTATGGAATCACTGTTACCTTGAAGGAAAAAGTTCCGTAGGGAGCGGAATAAGAAAGTATGCATGGAGTTCTAATGTTCATAAAAGTTTGGCAACGAAAAGAGATGAAAGATCTTCATCTCTCAAATCCTTCCCTATTCCTAACCCTAACAAGCGAGGAAACTACTCGCTCATTGAGGGGATGAAGAAAGACATGATTTTAAAGAGAGAAAATATATATTGCAAGTTAATAAAAATTAAACTAAATTAGCTAAAGCAAGAAAATAATTTACCTAGGGCAGATAAAAAAAACTATAACTAGGGCAAGGAAAATAACCTACTTACGATTGATGCGCTCTAACTTCAAGAAAAGAGAACTTTATTCATGAGTAGAGGCATGAGAAAATACAAAGCTTTTGGATTCTATTTATAGGACATAGAAACCCTAGGTTTACAATTACTCCGCATGTCTACAATTACAATTATACCCCCAGGAAATCTTTCCATAGCCTTCAGAACATTTAGGTAAAATTTTCTTTCCATGATGGCTTTAAAGGGCCGCGGAACCGCGGAAATGGTGCGCTTGGGCCGCGGTTCCGCGGCCCAATAGTGAGTTCATCTGATTGTTTTTCCTAGGCTTCTTTAGGTTACTCTGGGCTTCTTTATTCTTTATTCCTTTTATCAATTGGGCTTCTGTATTAATTCTAGATCTTCAGTGAACACTTTGCAATGGATCTTTTAACCGTCTTTCTTGCAAATTTAGATCTTTTGTTGCCTTGTTGATGGTGAACCGTTCTTCTGCTGGGCTTTACTAAGATCCTCCTAATTGTTGGTCAAAAGTCCTTCTTTTGTGTCGTCTTTTGTGTTTTTCACTGTTTTTGCTCCAAGAACCTGTAACCTGTAACATGTAGCAGACATGGGTCAAAAGCACCTGTTTTTATTCTTAAATGCATAAGAATGGGGAATAAAAAATGCAATATTATGTTATAAACAAATACCCCCAAACTTATCTTTTGCTCGTCCTCGAGCAAACTTATTATTTTATTTAATCTAGATAAAAATCTAACCTAGCCGCACTTTCGCAGGGAAACGCGATTGCACTGAGCACGTGCAACAAGCTGTTAAAGCTCTAGGTGTCCCTATTAGGAGGAGTGTTGTCTCCTAAGGGTTCTCAGCGGATTACACCCACAAAATCCTATCAATTCATCTTTTCGACTTTTGTTCTCCAATTAGGTTTTCTAACAAGGAATTCTATTATCGTCAACCCGCAAATTATCCACCCATATTTTTCACACTTCCTCATTATTTAACTTAAGATTATATATGTTCTGTAGAATTACTTAGCTTTCGGCATTTCTTAAGTTTTCCTTCTAGGGTTCCATCTCCACTTAGGAATTTCTATCAACTCTATTAAAGATACAAGTTCTATTCTTCATTCCTTTCTCTTATCTACACTCTAATCACATATCCCCACGTGTGTGTAAATGTCACCCCTACACTTGGAAATTCAAATCAAGCAATCGTACTCTCGTCCATTGTCCAAAGCACTTATTAATTTGTGAATTTATATTTGAATTTCGCTTACACATCCTTCATGCGATCGTTAATACTTTTTGAGGTACCAACAACCGATTACAAGATGCATTAGCACTTTAAAGCGTACTTCCTAGTTTTGCAACACCCAAGGCTTTTAGCAGTGACTCCCAAACCAGTTGGTCTAAGGCACTAGGTGATGAAGCACCCTCGCTAAATATTTTTCTAATTTTTTTTTACAGCCTTAAGTAATCATAAAAACCAGTGTCCATTTTTTCTTTATTCACTCTTTTTTTTCTCTTTTTATTTTCATTATGCTAAGGACTTAAGACAAGAGCATTTCAAGGTCTCTTCTACTAATCCAAATTTCAAGGTGCGTGATTGTGCATTTTGTAGGGTACATGTTTTCAGAATCTAGACTTAAGCTAGGAACTAATTTTCAAACTTCTTCTCTAATAAAAGCTTCAATATTTTTCCTTCGTTTTGACTTAGCCTAAGAAGTGAACCCAAAATTTGCCTATTTCTAAATAACCTACAAAGACATATACTTTCTACCGTTAAACTCTAAAGAAGGTTATTTTTAGGGTTTTAATTTGCTAAGTCTAAGATCTAGTTTTCCTAGCCAGTTAACCTTTTTATCAAACTCAAGTCAATTAGCCAAAATTGAATACAATAATTTTTATAATTTTTGAATTTTTTCAATTTTTATGGGTTTTTCTGTTTTCTATTTTTTTATTTTTCAAATTTTTATGATTTTTTTTATATAAAGATGCAATGCAGAAATTAAATATGCAAAAGGAAAAAAAATATATACAATATGCAATGCAAAAGATAACTATATACATTACCCTCTCCCCCAAACTTGAGCAAAGCAGTGCCCTCACTGCCCGGCCCCACGTCGCGCTCATGAGCGTGAACGTGATCGTTCCCCTCTAGCCAAAAGGGTTTGAATACCCCTCTCAATTTCCGTCAACCGACGGTCGTGATCTCGTGCGGTCGCTCGAAACTCATCCCTCAAAGAGTCAATTCTTCTCACTGTTCTCCGCATCAATCGTGCATGCTCCTGAGGGGTCAGTTCTTCCCCGCTCGATGTCGAGCTCGAGCTAGAGGTGTGTGCGGGAATATTTTCTGCCGGTTCCGTTCGTGTCCAAATATCAGTAAGTCTAGAGTAGGACGAAGTGACGCCCTCAACGAGTGGTCGAATCGGAACACCATCTATCATGTATGAATCAAATTCCTCGACGGGGAGGAAATAACGGCAGAGTTGGGTGACTAGCATGGGACATAGGTAGACGGTACCCTTTTTCCCGTACCTATAGACGGAGCAATACAGTGCACATGTCGAACCGTGGATTTTTCGTCATAAGTGTGTGTATGACATGTAATGAGGGGGTGAAGAAAGTCGTGTTGTGCGAACTACCAAAGATATTGTTTTGTGCCCACCGGCACACAGTAAAAACGTTCGCGAAAAGGGTCCGTGCTTGGATACCCTTACGCGGCTCTCGTGCGCAGTCATTCCCCATCAAGGGCATATAATCCTCAAAGTGCAAGGGGTGGTCATGTGCGGGTACACGTGGTATGAGTGTGACCTCATGGATCATGTCCCTATCAATGTGAATTACGCGATCTCCCAAATTTATTTTAATGTAGCCTAAGTTGTCTAGACTATTATCCTCCATTGATTCATAAAATAGAGCAACGAGTTCAGGTAGGGCAAATGCAGAGGAGTGATTATAGAGCAGGAAATTCCAACCCCGATGCTCGATTTCATGTGCAAAATATCTACCGTACACTTCGTGTGTGAAAACCGGGGAAAAATCCCTTTCAAACTGCAATTTATGTGCCATATAGATTTTTGCAGGAAAAATATGTAAGAACAGAGAGGAAAGACACAGATTTACCTCCCTTGAAAATTACAGGGGCTGAAGCTTCAGAGGCGCGGCGGTTCAGCGGCAGGAGGCAGCAAATGCGGCGGGATCATGGCGGATTGGCGGCGGTACGGCAAGATTTTTCTGGAGCAGGTCGGTAGCGGCGCTAGGGTTTTATGGGGAGAAAAAAAATTAGGGTTATAGAAGACAGAGGGCTCGGGACTTATAAATAGAGGAAAGATGGTAAGTTTGTAGAAAACACCCTCATAAATGAGGGTTTTATTTGTAAATAGAAAAAAGTCAGCTATTAATTCTGCAAATTTGCAATTAGGTCCAAAAAAAAAAATTTGTTATTTTTTTATTTTTTTTATTTTTTATGGTATTTTGGGAATATATATTTACAAATTATATACACACCCCCAAACTTATTTGAAATAATGTTTTGGAAAAAAGAAGTTTGGGGGTGAAAGTGGAGGAAAATTACTCAGTGTAGATCGGCTCATGCAAGAACAGGAGCTCCTCCGAAGGGTCCGCTGTAAGGAACGGTTTCAAACTATGCCCATTTACTTTGAAAACCGTACCGTCCTCCGGGTTTTCTAGATCAACTGCACCGTGCGGATAAACGGTGCGGACTACAAAAGGTCCCCTCCACCTAGAACGGAGCTTGCCGGGATGAAAATGTAACCGAGTATCATATAATAAAACCTGTTGACCGGATTTAAATGTCTTTCGCAAAAGGTTTTTATCATGAAATACCTTAGCTCGGTTCTTAGAAATCACGGCATTATCATATGCCTCATCCCGCAACTCTTCTAGTTCATTTAACTGCAGCTTTCGGTTGCTGCCCGCATCTTCTAAAGATAGATTCAGCTCTTTAATGGCCCAAAATGGCTTATGCTCAATTTCTACTGGAAGGTGGCAAGCCTTCCCATAAACAAACCGGTATGGAGACATGACAAGATCGGTCTTGTATGCAGTACGGAAAGCCCATAGCGCATCGATTAATTTTAGTGACCAATCTTTACGGTTTTTAGAAACCGTTTTCTCCAAGATTTGCTTAATTTGTCGATTCGAGACCTCGGCTTGCCCACATGTTTGGGGGTGGTATGGCGTTGACAGCTTATGGGTGATAGAGTATTTGCGCATTAAGGACTCAAAAGTCCTATTGCAAAAGTGAGAACCATTATCACTTATTATCGCGCGAGGGTGCCCAAATCGAGAAAAGATGTGTTCTTTCAGAAATCGAACGACAACCTTGTTGTCATTCGTTCGACTTGGCACAGCCTCGACCCACTTTGAAACATAGTCAACAGCCAAAAGAATATATATATTTCCAAAAGAGTTAGGAAATGGTCCCATGAAAACTATACCCCAAACATCAAAAATATCTACAACCAAAATTGGTTGGAGTGGCATTTCGTTCCTCCGCGATATCCGGCCCAAGCGTTAGTACCGGGAGCAAGTTTTGCAGTATTCGAATGCATCTTTGAAGAGTCGTGGCCAATAAAAACCACACTGCAAAACCTTCTCGGCTGTCTTCTTTGGGCCAAAGTGCCCGCCACAAGCTTGATCGTGGTAAAAAGACAGCACACTCTGAACCTCAGTTTCTAGTACACACCGACGAATGATTTGGTCGGAACAATATTTAAAAAGATACGGTTCATCCCAGTAAAAATGCTTTACTTGGGACAAAAATCGAAATTTATCTTGTTTCGACCAATCTTTGGGTATCAAGCCGGTGGCTAAGTAGTTTACAATATCGGCGAACCATGGTTCGCAAGAAACGGTCAAGAGTTGCTCATCGGGAAAAACATCAGCGATAGGAAGTTCAAACGTAGGCGAGGAAGGAAGTCGTGAGAGGTGATTGGCCACTACGTTTTCACATCCTTTTTTGTCCCTTATAACAAGGTCAAATTCTTGCAGCAAAAGGATATAACGTATTAGCCTAGACTTAGCATCCTTCTTCGCAAAAAGGTGGCGAAGAGCTGAGTGATCCGTGTACACTATAACTGGAGATCCGATTAAATAAGGCCGAAATTTCTCAAGTGCAAACACAACCGCTAAAAACTCTTTTTCTGTTGTTGTGTAGTTTAATTAGGCATCATTTAATGTTCGGCTAGCGTAGTAAATTACGTGTGGCATCTTGTTAATGTGCTGTCCAAGAACAGCACCAATGGCAAAATCGGATGCGTCGCACATAATTTCGAAAGGGTGCGTCCGGTCTGGAGATGAAAGAATGGGCGCAGAAATGAGTGAGTGTTTTAAAGACTCGAATGCTTCCATGCAAGTTGAGTCGAAAACAAATGTAGTGTCCTTGGCCAATAAGAGAGTCAAGGGTCTAGCAATTTTGCTAAAGTCCTTGATGAACCGTCAATAGAAACCAGCATGGCCAAGGAAAGCTCGGATATCTTTGACGCATTTAGGAGGAGGAAGATTAGAAATGACTTCAATCTTGGCTTTATCAACCTCTATGCCGTTTTGCGAGATGACATGTCCCAAGACAATGCCTTCTCGTACCATAAAGTGGCATTTCTCCCAATTCAAAGTTAGGTTCTTCTCCCTACAGCGGGTGAGAACTGCGTCAAGATGTCGTAAACACTCATCGAAGGAGTCACCAAAAATGGAGAAATCATCCATAAAGATTTCCAAAAACTTCTCCACCATGTCCGAAAAGATCCCCATCATACACCGCTGAAATGTAGCGGGTGCGTTGCATAACCCAAAGGGCATGCGACGATAAGCAAAGGTGCCAAAGGGACAAGTAAATGTAGTCTTGTCTTGATCCTCTTTGGCAATGAGGACTTGGTTATAACCGGAATAGCCATCTAAAAAATAGTAGAACTCACGCCCCGCTAATCGTTCTAGCATTTGGTCAATGAAAAGCAAAGGAAAGTGGTCCTTCCTTGTCGCGGCATTGAGTTTTCGGTAGTCGATGCAAACTCGCCACCCTGTTTGGGTGCGAGTGGGAATTAACTCATTTGCCTCATTGGTAATGACCGTGATACCCGATTTCTTTGGCACGACATGAATGGGGCTAACCCATTGGCTATCCGAGATAGGGTATATGATACCGCTATCAAGACACTTAACAATCTCCTTCTTGACCGCCTCTTTCATAATGGGGTTGAGGCGTCTTTGTGGATCCCTCACCGGCTTGGCATCATCCATCAAGTGTATGTGATGTTCTACTATGAGGGACTAATCCCCTTGATGTCCGCCATAGACCAGCCGAAAGCTTGCCGATTATTGTGTAAGACCGTTAAAAGAGCCTTCTCTTGCTTAAGAGCTAGAGAGGCTGATATGATAACGGGTAAGGTCTCATTCTCACCTAGATAAGCATATTTTAGGTGTGACGGCAAAAGCTTTAGTTCGAGTTTAGGTGGTGAAACAATAGATGGTAACAATGGAGTAACTGTTTCAAACTCGAAGGATTCTATCAAAGGTTCAAATCGAGTGTACGCTACCGAGTCGGATGGTTCAACTAACTCATCCGAAAAAGCAAAAGACTCAAACTCGGGTGGAGAGTCTTCAAGATCGTCAACAAAGGTGAAACACTCATAATCTTTGTCCGTCGTGAAAGCTGTGTCGGATTCTAAGAGGAACGCACTAGCGGCGTCAACAATGCTGTGATCAAACATAAAATTTTCAAACTCACAGTCCTCCTCCGCGATCTCATTGATCGAGCAAATATCAAGTACGCTAGAATTAGGCTCGCAAGGCTGACTTCCTAACTTGAAGATGTTGATATCAACTGTCATATTGCCAAAAGATAGATTCATTGAACCGTTACGACAGTTGATTACCGCGTTAGAAGTCGCGAGGAATGGTCGACCAAGTATCACCGGAATTTGATTCCGGGGGTTAGCGACAAGTTGTGTATCCATAACAATAAAGTCAACGGGGAAAATGAAATCTCCTACTCTAATTAACACATCCTCTAACTCTCCCCTAAGATGGGTGATTGAGCGGTCGGCCATTTGGAGAGTGCAATGAGTGGGCTTAAGCTCTCCAACGCCTAATTGTTCGTACACCGAATAAGGTAGCAAATTGACACTAGCACCAAGATCTAATAGTGCTCTATTGATGTTCTTGTCCCCAATTGTGATCGAAATAGTAGGACAACCGGGGTCCTTGTGCTTTGGGGGTAAAGAATTGACAAGAGCATCACTAACAGCACTAGCCACAAAAACTTTCTTTGGCACTTGTGACTTCCTCTTTTTGGTGCATAAGTCTTTTAAAATTTTTGCATGTGAAGGAACTTGTTGGATTGCATCCAAGAGAGGGATATTTATGCTAATCTGTTTGAACAACTCTACAATCTTCTCCATCTGCGGAGTTGGTTTATTGGATCTCAACCGATTTGGAAAAGGAACATTTTGAAAAGTTGTTGAGTCCAATTTTTACGGATCAGATTGTTGGGTTGGAACGGAACCCCGTGTAGATGTGTTCGTGTTGTGAGAAGAGGGTCCGTTCGAGCCAGAAGGAGTAGAGCCATGTGAAGGGTGGAGAATAGGCTCTAAGGAAGAAGAAGAAGAAGGAGGTGTAGAAGATGAAGAAGGACCACCGGCGGGGGTGTTATGGTTAATACCCACATTGTTTTGCAACACTTTTCCGGATCTCAACGTGGTCACAGCATTTACGTTATGATTCTGATATTCATATGCAACATGTGCGTGACTGGGATTTGGAAGTGGTTGAGACGGAAGCTTTCCTGTCTCTCGCTCTTTTATCATGGCATTGAGTTGTGCAATTTGTGCCTCAATAGATTTGATACTTTGATTGTGTGAGGCACTGTTTTGCACCAAAGATTGAATAGAAGTCTCTAATCTTGCTGTAGATTGTGTAAATTGCTTTATGAAAGCCTTTAGACTTCTTTCGAGCGAGCTAACCTTGTCATTATTAGGTTGAACAAAATTGTTTGGTGGGTAAGAAGTGCTAGGCACAAAATTGTTCACTTGATTAGGGTAAGGTTGCTGTTGGAAAGGTTGTTGCAATTGAGTTTGTGGAGGTGCTTGTTATTGTGGAGGAGGAGGCCTTTGAAAATTGTTATTTTCTTGGAATTATTGATTTTGGTTCCAATCGAACTTTGGATGGCTCTTCCATCCCGGATTGTATGTTGAAGAATATGGATCGTTTCTTTGTCGTTGCTGAAAGGCAGCATTGACTTGATCCTGTCCTTGAGTAGATGCAGTGTAAGGACATTCTTCTGTGAGATGTGATGGATCTGAACAACAAGCACAAACAGTTCGTGGAGGCAAAACAGGGGCAGGAGAAGGTGCTGAGATTTTGATCTCAAGTGCTTCTAGCTTTTTCGTAAGAGCGGCCATCTCGGCCTTCATAGCAATCGACATCTCTACTTGATGTATGCCTGCCCTTGGTTGACTAATAGAAGAAGATGATGATGTGGTCTTGGTGCTCTCCCACTGAATTGTTTGTTCACTAAGATCCTCAAGAAACTGCCACGCTTTCTCACTAGACTTGGATAGAAAGTGACCTTGACAAATGGTTTCTAGCAACTGCTTCGTTGCTGGGTTCAATCCCTCATATAATGTTTGGCAAAGTTGCCAACTTTCGATCCCATGGTGAGGGCATTGAACAAGTAAGTCTTTGAATCTTTCAAAACATTTCCAAAATGGTTCGGAAGGTTGCTGTGAAAATTGTATAATCTTATTACGGATTCTAGCAGTTTTGTGGTGAGGATAGAATTTTTTAAGAAAAACTTTCACAAACTCATCCTAGTTTTTAATTGAATGTGATGCGGTGCTGTATAGCCACTTCTCGGCTAGGTCACATAAGTTGAAAGGAATGACCCTTAGCCTTATAGCGTCATCACTTAATTTGGTCGTTTTCATCATAGCGCAAACATTTTGGAATTTATTGATAAAGATATATGCATCTTCGGATTCCAAACCATGAAACTTAGGCAGCATATTGATGAGGTGGGGTTTGATCTCAAAGTTGTCCCCATTTGCCGGTGGTGGTGAAAGACAGGTAGGTAAAGAAGTGCGGATGGGGTAGAAGAGATCCTGGAGCGCGACTCGTGCGGGCGCTTCAACAGGCGGCCGATTCGGATTATTCGCACCTAGCGAAGGTGGAATCATTCCCGTCGGTAAGGTGTTGTTAGGATTGTATCCCGACATACCTTCAGAATGTGATGGTGAAAGTGAAGAGGTGGACAAGACTTCGACTTAGGAGTCGAAAGGTTCGTCGATTGGTACCAACAAAACACGGACTAATCAGGCGCTAGGGTCCCTAGTCCAACCGGACATACACTAAAAGGGGTAGTGCAGTCGAAAAGATGAAAGACAGAATGTGGAGGTGTGTGCAAAGATTCTTTAGCGACAAGTTGCAAGTTTTGAAAAGATTTTTATCCTTTTTTTATGTGTGCTTTTGCAAAAAGATTTTTGAAAAGAGATTTGTGACATAAATGCAATTGATATGCTATTTAGCGCGGCGCAAAGAATCCTGCAGAAAATCAATTATTGGAAGGGGGAAGAAGATTTTTAGCGCAAAGAATCCTGCAGAAAATTTGACAGAAGATATATGGGGGTTTGCAGAGGAGAGAATAATTTAACAAACAGTGCAAATTTTTCACAGAGAGGGCTCCAGAAGGCCGCGGTTCCGCGGTTTTGACAGGGCAAATGCGGCGGAATCGCGGTCGGATTGAGGGATCAGGTCTCTGGACTTCTTCAGCTGTTCTGCACTTTCAATCTCCTCCTGTTTTGATGTATCTTTTTCTGTTTTGCTTTCTGTGTTGTTTCAGATCCGTCAAACCTGCAAAGATTCACAAAGAAAACGCTTCAAACAATAAAAGATGATAAAATTTTTATTTTTCTGGATTTTTCAGATTTTTATGATTTTTTATGTTTTATATTAACTCGAAATTACAAAAAGAAAATCTTACGCCATCCCCGGCAACGGCGCCATTTGATTTAGAGAGGTTTTGTCGATAAAAAATATTTACCGCAATCAAGAACGGCGTCGCTTTGCAGCTAGCCAGTGAGTACGGGTCGGTCCACAGGGATGTGTAAATCATCTTTAAGTTCTTACGAGTTAATTCCAAATGGTGTTTGGAAGTATAATTAAATCTAAAAATTGAAGTTGTATGATACTAGGATTAGAAACTTGTTAGGATTAGGTTTAGGGAAAATTTGGTAAACAAAGATCTACATCTCTTTCCATTGCCATCAATTAAATCTATCATATTAGTATTATGGTAAATATTTATAAAGGGGATTAGGATGATTGGGATGATTGATTCTTCCTCTAAATCCTTGTCCTTCCTTTATTAATCTTTACCCTAATCTCCATGGAAAACCTTAAAATCCGGGCCTTTAGACTATGGAATCAATGTTACCTTGAAGGAAAAAGTGCCGTAGGGAGCGGAATAAGAAGGTATGCATGGAGTTCTAATGTTCATAAAAGTTTGGCAACGAAAAGAGATGAGAGATCTTCTTCTCTCAAATCCTTTCATATTCCTAACCCTAACAAGCGAGGAAACTACTCGCTCATTGAGGGGATGAAGAAAGATATGATTTTAAAGAGAGAAAACATATATTGCAAGTTAATAAAAATTAAACTAAATTAGCTAAAGCAAGAAAATAATTTACCTAGGGCAAATAAAAAAACTATAACTAGGGCAAGGAAAATAACCTGCTTACGATTGATGCACTCTAACTTCAAGAAAAGAGAACTTTATTCATGAGTAGAGGCATGAGAAAATACAAAGCTTTTGGGTTCTATTTATAGGACATAAAAACCCTAGATTTACAATTGCTCCGCATGTCTACAATTACAAATATACCCCCAGGAAATCTTTCCATAGCCTTCAGAACATTTAGGTAAAATTTTCTTTCCATGATGGCTTTAAAGGGCCGCGGAACCGCGGCAATGGTGCGCTTGGGCCGCGGTTCCGCGGCCCAATATTGAGTTCATCTGATTGTTTTTCCTGGGCTTCTTTACGTTACTCTGGGCTTCTTTATTCTTTATTCCTTTTATCAATTGGGCTTCTGTATTAATTCCAGATCTTCAGTGAACACTTTGCAATGGATCTTTTAACCGTCTTTCTTGCAAATTTAGATCTTTTGTTGCCTTGTTGATGGTGAACCGTTCTTCTGCCGGGCTTTACTAAGATCCTCCTAATTGTTGGTCAAAAGTCCTTCTTTTGTGTCGTCTTTTGTGTTTTTCACTGTTTTTCCTCTAAGAACCTGTAACCTGTAACATGTAGCAGACATGGGTCAAAAGCACCTGTTTTTATTCTTAAATGCATAAGAATGGGGAATACAAAATGCAATATTATGTTATAAACAGGTAATCATTGATCGATTGACCAAGGCAGCTCATTTCATACCATTTCGAGTTGGTCAATCAACGAAAGCGTTAGCGGAACGGTATATGCAGGAGATTATGAGATTGCATGGAGTACATGTGAGCATCGTGTCCGACCGTGACGCCCGATTCTTATCGCACTTCTGGAGGAGTTTACAGGAAAGTTTGGGGACGTGATTGAAGTTTAGCACAGCTTATCATCCTCAGACAGATGGCCAGTCGGAGAGAACAATCCAAACTCTTGAAGATATGTTGAGTGCTTGCATGTTGGACTTCAAGAGTTCGTGGGAGGATCATCTACACTTGGTGGAGTTTTCGTACAACAACAGCTTTCAGGCGACTATTCAGATGGCTCCATTCGAAATATTGTATGGTCGCAAGTGTCACTCATATGTTTGTTGGGACGATCTTGGAGAACAAAGATTGTTGGGACTGGATTTGATCGTGCAAACCGTGGAGAAAGTTAATACTATCCGGAATTATATGAAGACGGCACAAGATCGGCAGAAGAGTTGGACCGACATATCGAGAAGACCTCTAGAGTACGCTGTTGGTGATCTGGTATTCTTGAGGATATCACCAACTAGAGTAGTGATTCGTTTTAGGAGTCGAGGCAAGCTTAGTCCTCGATTCGTGGGGCCTTTCGAGATTTTGGAGCATATTGGAGAAGTGGCTTACTGATTGGCTTTACCATAATGTTTGGGGAATGTTCATAACGTGTTTTATGTATCCCAACTCCGTAAGCATGTTCGAAATGAAACACACGTGTTGAATCATTCGGAGCTGACTGTAAGAGAGGATTTGATCTTTTGAGGAACGACCGATGTCGATTGTTGATCGAAGAGAAAAGGTCCTTAAGAACAAGGTTATCCCTCTCGTACTTGTTTCTTGGGGAAATCTCTCGCACGGAGAATCGACTTGGGAACAAGAAGACGAGAATTCGACAGAAGTTTCCACACATATTCTTGTAGATTCTTAATTGTTCATCTTTTCTTGTTTCGGGAATTTCGAGGACGAAATTCTTTTTGTAGTTGGGTATAATGTAACACCCTAGTTCATTTATACCAATTCTAGTATTCTTTATTTATGGTATTTTCTTGATTTATTGTGTTTTGGGTGCGAATAGTGTATTTGACATTTGTATTTACATCCGACCCGACCCGCATGCTTGAAATCAGTCTTGATTCATGTTTATGATTTATCCTGACTTGTTACGTGGACTTGTGCACTTTCATTTATACATACTGCATACTGGTATTATATCTGGCATCTACATATTTTAATATAACATTTAAGTCACATAAAATAGTTTAAAAATATCTTGCATGGCCTGCATGATACCCCTAACCCTGTGCTAGCATCCGCATATCTTGTTCTCGTTCCGTTCAGTGAAACGGACTTGTTTGGATGACTACGTGCACGTGCGTGCATCCGTTCTTCGGGGTATGCATTTTTCGTTAGCCGGATATCCAACTTTAATTTTGGTCGACATGTATATTTTTCGTATTTTAAAACTGAATTTTAGACCCGACCCGGGCCTGTTTTGAACTATATTTGTATTTACCAGAATATCAAATATTATTTATATAATATTAATTTTATAAACTGATACAAATTAAAATTTAGTTAACTAATAAAAGATTTTTTTAAAATTTAAATCTAAACTAATTTCCTAACAAACTAACAACCCCTTTCTCTCTCGCTCTCCTCTGCATATATATATATATATATATATATATATATATATATATATATATATATATATATATATATATATATATATATATATATATATATATATTTATTTATTTATATATATTTTATTTATTTTTTTCTTCCTTATTTAATACATAGCCTTTTCTTCTTACTTTTTCTTTCTCTTTGTTCTTTCTTTTTCTTGATCGTGTTTCTTGATTCCGGTGATCACCGCCGGAGCCGTGCTCGTCGCTGATGATCCAAGTGATCCAGTGAACGTATCTTGCCTGTGTGATCACCCTCTTACCTCACCTGGACCCGTCCCGCATGCCGCGTGCGCGTTGTGATGATTTACCGACGTCGGACGTGCCGTGCGTATCCGTCACGTGATTCGATCGAGGCAAGTTAATCTTGCTACATACTATATTACTATATTCTATATTCATTTGAATAATAACAACACATAATGATTAGTTATGCATCCCACATTATCATTTTGCATGTTTAACCATTTTTGGATATCCGTGTGCATCCGTACAAGTTATTCCATATCTAGTGCATGCAAATTTATCTTGATACATGCTAGACTACAATATACTGTACCCAATTGAATATTTACATTTCATATTGTTTAGTTGTACATCCCGCATTTACCAGTTTATCATTTTACTATTATAAGACGTTCGTACACATCAATATCATTATTTCATTATTTACATGTCTAGTCGCATGCTAAATCATCTTGCTACAAGTTAGGTATAATATTATGCATCCATACTGAAGTTTTACTGTTTTCGGATACCCGATTGCATCCATATTATTTAAAATATATATCATCATAATATTTCTTATTATTATCCTTGATTAGTTTATAATCTGCATTTTATAATGTTATACAAAATATAGTTTGAAAATATTATAGTTCACACATGAAACGTCGTTGCAAAGCGGATACGATAAATCTGAAATTTACCGTGCACCTTACTTTATAAAATTCATTATAAATTATAGAAAAATTATTAGTATACGTTCTTTATTTCTTTACGAAGATAACTCAGAATAATATAACTCTATAAAATATTTACTTGCAAAATAAATTGTTTAAATAACGTAAAATGCAAATGAAAATATCTCTAACCTGCTGTCCGGGGAAATTCCAGTAGTAAACTTTCAATTTCAAATGTTCATATATTTTTGTAGGAACAACCTGAGATATTTCAACTTATAAAAATGAAAATCTTATTGAATTATCTTTTTTTTGGTATAAGACACGTCCCTTTTGGAGAACGTTTGTTATTTTTAAGCTATTTTACAAATCAGGATGACGCTGAATTTCTGAACGGAACTTTCTTGTGCATGGTTAATCAATACCACTTTTATAGTTATTAATCGTTTTGAATATTTTATCCATGTTAATATTATTATATCAATATCTCTTTAATAAATAATAGTGCTTGTGTTTTAATATTCAGCAAATTTTACCGATTTACAGTTTTATATTATCCGTCTGTATCCGTACGGTTTATTACATATATAGTTGCATGCCAAGACCATATTATTTCATGTTACTGTTGTATTAGTGCACCATGCTTGATAATGTGCATCCTACATAGTCATGATATAACCCCTGATAGATGTTTGTGCATCCATACTTTCACCGTACATCCATACCTTTACCGTGATTCGATACTTACTACATTTTACTGTTAGGCATCCGCTTGATACCTGTGCACTACTTGACATGACCTGATATATCACTACTTGACATGTTACATGATCCTGTTTCTAATGCTAACAATCCTGACATGTTGTCCCGATGGACATATCCTGTTGTCTGTATAGAAAAACCTGTTTCTGCTTGATCCTGTGTTGGCATTAGCTTCAGATTTATCAATACTTGACTTGAACACATAACTTGGAGCTATGGGGAAATCAATGATGAAATCTGACTTGTAACTCGACAGTTCGATACTTATACTGATTAGTTTTACGGGCTAGGCCAGCCCCCGGATGATGCTGCTGACATCATTCATCTGTACATGTTACCTGTTTACTTCCTAGCAGCATGTCTCGGATTCAGCCCGAGAATCTTGACCATGGTCCCAAGCATGCACGGGATACTATTGAGTTATATCGACAATTCATTAAATTGATTTCAAAGATTTGAGAGTACTTAACTCAGTAGCTTAGTTTAGATTACTCACTGCACGTCATATATGCTTTTACTCTTCACTGTTCCACATTCGTGTTACTGTTATACTTTTATTATTGTTCATACTCATGCCTGCATATACTGTTATCTCCTGATTATGTTATTGTTGATATTATGGCACACTGATGTCTGGGTTTTGCATAGCTCAGATCCTCTAATTTTGCAGCTAGCCGACCAGGAGTATTTCAGTGTACAGACCGAACAGTGAAGACCTGTTAGTATTTTAGTTTAGTTTTCTTCCAGCATTTTCATTCCTGATGTGAGCCCGTATTTGGGACGTACATTCCATATTATTATTATTGATTGGATATATTGCTTCCGCATATTATTTCTTGACTCGTTTATTCTGGCTCATGGACATGTACTAGATAGTTTATTTCTCTTTTTATTGTTCTTGATATCTTCTAGACAGTCGTAATGTGACTGTGAAGGGATGTTTCCTAGCCATAGGTAGCATGATTGGCTCTGTCACATGTCGATCTTAGCACACTCTAGGAAGCGAGGCATGACAATTTCTCAATGAACTTTCTGTAATATCCAGCTAGACCCAAGAAACTTCGAATGTCTTTCACTGACTTCGGTGTCGGCCATTCGCTTACTGCTGATACCTTTGCTGGATTTACAGAGATTCCTTCGCCTGATACAATATGTCCGAGAAATCCGACTTGATCTAGACAAAACTCACACTTGCTGTTTTTGGCATAGAGCTGATGTTGTCGCAAAGTCTCCAGGACAATTCTCAAGTGTTCGGCATGCTCTTTCTGAATTTTTGAATACACAAGGATGTCGTCGATGAAGATGACAACAAACCTATTTAGGTACTTTCGGAAAACTTGATCCATCAGGTTCATGAATATTGCTGGTGCATTGGTCACTCAAAATGGCATCACGAGATATTCGTAATGTCCATAACGAGTTCTGATGGTTGTTTTATGAATATCAGCTTTCTTGACCTTCACCTGATGATAATCTGAATGAAGATCTAGCTTAGAGAAAACACAAAATCCACTTAGCTAATCGAATAAATCGTCGATGCGCGGTAGTGGATACTTGTTCTTTATCGTTACTTCGTTCAAGGCTCTATAATCAGTGCACATTCGGTATGAACCTTCCTTATTCTTTACGAGCAAAACTGGAGATCCCCAACTTGAAGTGCTGGGAAGAATCCATCCTTTTTTCAATAATTCGTCCAACTGAGTTCTGATCTCCTTTAAACCTTCTGGACTTAGGCGATAAGGTGCTTTGATCACCGGTTGCACTCCAGGTACGAAATCAATGCTGAATTCAAGAGCTCGATTAAGAGGCAAATATGACATATCTTCAGGAAATACATCATTGAACTCTCGAACTACCTCTGGCTTGTCTTCTTTCGCCTGATGCGTAGCAATCACTGCCTTCTTCTGTTTCTCTTTGTAAGTGTCTGGCTCAAGGGTACTATCTCCACTTCTGAAATAAAAGACCGGATGGTCTGGAATCTCGAATACTACCCTCCTTTGACGACGGTCGATAGTAGCGTAGAAGGTTCCTAAGCCAATCCATACCCAGAATCACATCGAAGTTCGGTATGTCCATCACCTTGAAGTCAGCATAGAATTCTCTGCTGCAGACAACCACTGGACACAGGTTGTATCCCATTGTTGCTTTTAAAATATCATTCCCTGAACTGACATTCCAGTTGGATACAAGCGGTGTGACTCGAATCACATGAGTTCGGATGAACCGTTGCGACAAAAAGCAATGAGATGCTCCAGTATCGAATAGTGTGAGTGCAGGAAGTGAGGCTAGTAGATTGTACCTAAGGTATATGCGATATGTTTTAGGTATAGAGAAAAGATGTATGGATATGTATATGGACTGAAAGAGAGATTGAAAAGGGAAGTGTTACCAGTGATGACTTGGCAGGTGGCTTCAGCTTCTTCCACAGTCATTGTGAAAGCCTGTCGCCTCGGCACGTTCCTCCTTGCTGGAGGAGCATTCCTCTGTCTGTTCATCTGTCCTTGAGGTGGGTTCCATTGAGCTTGATGGAACTGATGAGGAGGAGGTGCAGTCGGTCCACGAGAAGGTGGAACAGGGAGAGCGAGTCGTAGAGTAAGTGCCTGAATAGCTGGCCGCTGCGGGTAAGTGATTGCTAGCCTGGGTGCAGCATTTGGGTTATGTCGACGAGGACAAGATCCAATGTCATGAGCAGCTGAGCCGCAGACTAAGTAAAGGTGATTCACACGCTGGCAGTCCTTTGCCAGATGTCCATCTCTTCTACAGTATGTGCATAAAGTAGGAATAGGCCGGTTGTTCGGTACTGATTAGTTCAAAAATTTATGTTAACCGTAATCAGAAACGGCGTCGCTTTGCAGCTAGCCGGTGAATACGGGTCGATCCACAGAGAGGTGTAATTTTCTTATGTGTTTTTACGAGTTGATTCCGATGGTGGTTTGATTTTTCTCGATTGATTTTAAAAACTAAGTTGTATGATATTAAGGGTGCTAGGGTTAGGTCTAAAGTGGGGTTTGATGAGATTGATCTTATCACCTCTTTCAATGCACTCGATTTAAAATTTTTTAGAAGTCATAACAATTATTAATAAAGGGGATTAGGATGATTGGGAAGAAACGAAGTTTCTTCCTCTAGATCCTTGTCCGTCCTTTCCTACTAATTGCTATAACCTTCATGGACGTCATGCATGTCCAGTCCTTTATACTACGGTTTCACCGTTACCTCGTGGGTAGGGTGCCGTGGGGAGCGGATCATGCATGCGTGCATGAAGTTCTACTTATAACAAATTATTCGCATTGAAAGAGATGAGAGATATTCATCTCTCAATCCCTCCCTTATTCCTAACCCTAACAAGCGAGGAAATTACTCGCTCATTAGGGTGTCTTTTAAAAGTAGCATTTTGAAAGAACTTACCGATTACATTTGAAAGAACTACACTAAATTAACTAGGGCAATTGTATGATTAATCTACGGCAAGAATTATACTAGAAAGCTAGGGCAACAATTAAATTAACACTAAGGCAGAAATTAAAATTAAAAACTTACAGAAAAGTGATGCCCTTAATCTCCCAAGAATTCTGAAATTTTATTGATTGAAAAGAGGCATACGGTTTACAATCTTGTGATTACAATTTATAAGTAAACAGGAAAAACTAGGGTTACAGATTCTCGCACATGTGATTTTACAGATATGCCCACGGAAAATCCCAACCCTCGCACCGACACCAGAAAAATACACTGACACGGGCACTTAATGGCCGCGGAACCGCGGCAATGGTAGGCCTTGGGCTGCGGTTCCGCGGCCCTTTGGTGAGCTCAGCTCACCAAATTTCTTAGGCTGCATACTGGGTATTTGGGCTTCTTTATTCTTCACTACTTTTCTCTGTTTGGCTTCTTATTCTTCTCCAGATCTTCAGTGAAAATTTGTATTGGTCTTTTAACCGTTTCACTTTGACATGTTTGGACCTTGCGTTGCCTTGTACCTATGTGAACTGTTATTAGTCTAGGCTTGACTAGGATCCGTCTACTTGTTGGTCAAAAGTCCTTTTTTTGTGTCTTCTTCTGTCTCTTTCACTGTCTTCGCTCCAAGAACCTGTATCCTGTAATATGCAGCAGACATGCGTCAAAAGCACCTGTTTATTTATAAAACAAATAAGAATAGGGATTGTAAAATGCAATATTATGGTCTGAACAAATATCCCCAAACTTATCTGTTGCTCGTCCTCGAGCAAACTTATTTTTTTTTATTCTCGATAAAAACCTAACCTAGCCGCACTTTCGCAGGGAAACGCGATTGCACTGAGCACGTGCAACAAGCCGTTAAACCTCTAGGTGTCCCTAGTAGGAGGAGTGTTGTCTCCTGAGGGTTTTCAGTGGATTACACCCACAAAATCCTATCAATTTGGCTCTTTCGACAATAATTCTCCAATTAGGTTTTCTAACATAGAATTCTATTATCATCGACTCATAAATTATCCACCCATATTCTTCACACTTCCTTATGATTTAACTTAAGATTATATATGTTTTATAAAATCACTCAGCTTTCGGCATCTTTTAGGTTTTCCTCTTAGGGTTTCATCTCCACTTAGGAATTCTTCTATCAACTCTACTAAAGATACAAGTTTTATTCTTCATTCCTTTCTCTTATCTAAACTCTAATCACATATCCCCACGTGTGTGTATAGATCACCCCTACACTTGGAAATTCAAATTAAGCAATCATACCCTTGTCCGTTGTCCAAAGCACTTATTAATTGGTGAATTTCGCTTACACATCGTTCATGCGACCGTTAATACTTCTTGAGGTACCAACGACCGATTACAAAATGCGTTTGCGTTTTAAAGCGTACGTCCTAGTTTTGCAGTACCCAAGGCTTTAGCAGTGACTCCCAAACCAGTTGGTCTAAGGCACTAGGTGATGAAGCACCCTCGCTATACATTTTTCTATTTTTAGCCTTAAGTAATCACAAAACCAGTGTTCATTTTTTTTTATTCACTTTTGTATTTTTCATTTCTTTCGTAATAAGGACTTTTAGACAAGAGCATTTCAAGGTCTCCTCTACTATTCCAAGTTTTAAGGTGTGTGATTGTGCAATTTTGTAGGATATACATTTTTAGAATCCAAACTTAAGCCAGGAATTATTTTTCAAACTTATACTCTAATAGGAATATCAATATTTTTCCTTAATTTCAACTTAGCCCAAAACGTGAACTCAAAATTTGCCTATTTCTAAATAAACTATAAAGACATATACTTTCTACCGTTAATTTTTAAAGAAAGTTATTTTTAGGGTTTTTAATTTACCAAGTCTAAGATCTAGTTGTTCGTAGCTAGTTAACCGATTTGTCAAATTCAAGTTAAATATGGCCAAAATTGAATACAATAATTTTTATAATTTTTGAAATTTTTCAATTTTTATGGGTTTTCAAATAAATATGCAAATGCAAAAATATGTACAAATGAATGCGAAGGAAGAAGACATACCGAGCATACCCCAAAACTTGAACTTGACAGTGTCCTCACTGTCATACTAAACCAAGAGGGTCAAAAAGTCGGCACTCCCATGTTTATTTATTTACAATTTTTTTTATTGTTAAAACAAAAATATATACAGAAAGGTCCCCCCAAACTTCAGTGAAACAATGTTAGACATTACTGCCAGACTTTGCACAGACTAAACATCAACACCAACCAGTCGAAAAATCTATCTGTAAAGAGTGTCGGTTGGCGGAAGAACATGTTGTACCGATCCAAAAAGAATTGGGGAAGATAGGAGTGATGGTAGTGAAAGTGTGGAAGTGAATAGATATGATGTGGTGATGAATCAAAACGAGAATGAGAATGATTAGCAGTCAGTGGAATATTGGCATTCTCATAGCTTATTAAAAGAAATGGGGATGATTCAACTTTTAAAGGAGGAGGTTGACTCACCACAATACCCCCAAAATGTTTCTGTGGGTCCTTTATTGACTTGGCATCATCCATCAATTGCATATGATATTCAATTACGAGGGAACTAATCTCCTCGATGTCCGCCATAATCCAACCGAAAACTTGCCGCCTATCTTGTGAGACCTTTAAAATAGCGTTCTCTTTCTCGAAGGCTAGAGAGGCTGATATTATAATGGGAAAAGTCTCATTCTCACCTATATAAGCATATTTAAGGTGAGGCGGTAAGTACATGAGTTCGAGTTTCGGAGGTGAAAGAATCATTGCGGAATCTACTTCGAATTCAAAGGACTCCAACACAAGTTCGAAATCACTGCAAACAACCGATTCGAATGGTTCAACTAACTCATCCAAAAATTCAAAAGACTCATATTCGGGCTGTGAGTCGTCATCATCCGAAAAGGTGAAACTTTCATAATCATATCGGTTGTGTCAACGGTGGTAGGCTCAAGGAGGGACGCACTAGTGGCGTCAAAACTGTTCTCATCAAACAAGAAACTCTCAAACTCGCAGTCCTCCTGCGTGATTTCGTGAATAGAGCAAACTTCTCGTGTACAAGTATTAGGCACGGGGGGCAGACTTCCTTACTTGTAAATATTGAACTCACTAGACGTCTTCCCGAAGGATAGAGTCATGGAGCCGTTGCGACAGTTTATTACGGCATTGGAAGTGGCCAAAAATGGTCGACCGAGAATCACCGGAATTTGGTTCCGTGAGTTAGCAACAGGTTGTGTGTCCATGACAATAAAATCAACGGGGAATATGAACTCCCCAACTTTGATCAACACATCTTCTAGCTCACCCCTAGGATGGATGATTGATCGATCAGCCATTTGGAGAGTACAACGAGTGGATTTTAACTCTCCAAGCCCTAATTGTTTGTACACGGACTAAGGTAGAAATTGACACTAGCACCAAGATCTAATAGTGCTCTATTAATGTTCTTGTCCCCAATTGTTATCGAAATAGTAGGACAACCGGGGTCCTTTTGCTTTGGGGGTAAAGAATTGACAAGAGCATCACTAACAGCACTAGCGACAAAACTTTCTTTGGTACTTGTGACTTCCTCTTTTTGGTGCACAATTCCTTTAAAATTTTTGCATATAAAGGAACTTGTTGGATTGCATCCAAAAAAGGGATATTAATGCTTACCTGTTTGAACAACTCGACAATCTTCTCCATTTGTGGAGTTGGTTTATTGGATCTCAACCGGTTTGGAAAAGGAGCATTTTAAAATGTTGTTGAGTCCAATTTTTGCGGATCAGATTGTTGAGTTGGAACGGAATCCCGTGTAGATGTGTTCGTGTTGTGAGAAGTGGGTCTGTTCGAGATAGAAGGAGTAGAGCCTTGTGAATGATGGAGAACGGGCTCTAACGAAGAAGAAGAAGGTGAAGAAGAACCACCGGCAGGGGTGTCATCGGGAATACCCACATTATTTTGCAACATTTTCCCCGATCTCAACGTGGTCACAGCGTTTACGTTATGAGTTTGCTGTTGATGTGCAGCATGTGCATGACCGGGATTGGGCAGTGGTTGAGAGGGGAGCTTTTCTTTCTCTCGCTCACTCAATGCCGCATTGAGTTGTGCAATTTGTGCCTCAATAGATTTGATGTTTTGATCGTGTGAGGCACTGTTTTGCACCAAAGATTGAATAGAAGTCTCTAGTCTTGCTGTAGACTGTGTAGATTGCTTTAGGAACGCATCTAGACTTCTTTCGAGCGAGCTAACCTTGTCATTGTTAAGTTGAACAAAATTGTTTGGCGCGTAAGAATTATTAGGCACAAAATTGTTCACTTGATTAGGGTAAGGTTGCTGTTGGAAAGGTTGTTGAAATTGAGTTTGTGGAGGTGCTTGTTGTTGTTGTGGAGAAGGCCCTTGATAATTGTTATTTCCTTGGAATTGTTGATTTTGGTTCCAAGCGAAATTTGGGTGATTTCTCCACCCCGGATTGTATGTCGAAGAGTATGGATCGTTTCTCTGTCGTTGTTGAAAGGCAGTATTGACTTGATCCTGTCCTTGAGTAGATGCATTGTAAGGACACTCTTCGGTTAAGTGTGATGGAGCCGAACAACAAGCACACACAGTTCGTGGAGGCATAACAGGGGCAGGAGGAGACGACGAGATTTTGGTCTCAGTCGCTTCTAGCTTTTTAGCAAGAGCGGCCATCTCGGTCTTCATAGCAATTGACATCTCTACTTGATGTATGCCTGCCCTAAATTGACCACTAGAAGAAGATGATGTGGTCTTGGAGCTCTCCCACTGAATTGTTTGCTCACTAAGATCCTCAAGAAACTGCCATGCTTCGTCACTAGATTTGGAGAGAAAATGACCTTGACATATGGTTTCTAGCAACTGCTTCATTGCCGAGTTCAATCCCTCGTATAATGTTTGGCAAAGTTGCCAACTTTCGATCCCATGATGAGGGCATTGAACGAGTAGGTCTTTAAATCTCTCGAAGCACTTCCAAAATGGTTCGGAAGGAAGTTATAAAAATTGTATTATTTCATTACGAATTCTAGCAGTTTTGTGATGAGGATAGAACTTTTTCAGAAAAGCTTTCACAAACTCGTCCCAATTTCTAATGGAATGTGATGCGGTGCTGTATAGCCACTTCTCGGCTAGGTCACATAAGGTAAAAGGAATGACCCTTAGTCTTATAGCGTCATCACTTAATTGGGTCCTTTTCATCATAACGCACACATTTTGGAATTTATTAATAAAGATATATGCATCTTCAGATTCCAAACCATGAAATTTTGGCAGCATATTGATGAAATGTGGTTTTATTTCAAAATTGTCCCCATTTGCCGGTGGGGGTGAAAGACAGGTAGGTAAAGAAGTGCGGACGGGGTAGAAGAGATCCTGGAGCGCGACTCGTGCGGGCACTTCAACAGGCGGTTGATTCGGGTTATTCGCACCTAACGGAGGTGGAATTATTCCCGTCGGTAAGGTATTGTTGGGGTTGAATCCCGACATGCTTTCGGAAGAAGAATTTGAAGATGGAGGTAAGAAAGTGGACGGAATGTCGACTTCTGTGTCGAAGGGTTCGTCGGTCGGTATCAACGAAACACGGACTAATCGGGCATTAGTATCCCTAGTCCAAAGTGGCATACACTAAAGGGGTAGTGTATTCAGAAAAAAAAACAGAATGTGAAGGTAAGATAACGTCAATGAAAGGAAGTGGTGTAAGTGAGTTGCAAGTTTTCTTAGCGACAAGTTGCAAGTTTTGAAAAGATTTTTCTTTTTTTTTATTTATGTGAGAATGTTTGCAAAGAGGTTTTTGAAAAGAGACTCGTGACACAATTGCTATCAACCACACATGCACAATCAGGCCTAAATCTAGGATCACCTAGGTCTGCTAGACAACTCCTAACTAGGGCTAGAAATAGGACCTCAAACCGCCTCTTCACCGACAATTGCGGCCAGGTAAGTGCCAGGTAAGTGGGAAGGAACCACAATAGTGGGCCTAATTAATAACCACTAGCCTAGACACACTTGCCTAGACACCGCAAAATCAGGTTAGGATAAACGGTCGATACCTATACTAGTCCTTTTCCTATTGAGCTCGATGTCCTTAGGGCTGAGTCTAGTATTTTTTAATTAATTGTGGTCAATGCAAATGCTTTAAGTGTTTTCTGGGGTCCTGGGAAGGGTGATGAAATCCCCACCCAATCTGAGTATGGTCAATTAACCCCTTAAAGTCCGATTAAATTATGCAAAACATTAAATTCACTTGCAATCAATTTTTTTTTAGCACGGCGCAAAGAAACCTGCAAACAATCTGTTATTTAGAAGGGGGAGAAAGAATTTTTAGCGCAAAGAAATCCTGCAAAAAATTTTCACAAAAGATATATTGTAGGTTGCAGAGGGGAGAAGGAGAGATCAAACCATACAATATTGAGGAGCTGACGTGGCTATAGCACGGCGGAACCGCGGTCTGGGGCCCACTTTTGCCGCAGAAGGGCGGTGGAAAGAGGAGATCGGGCTCTGAAAAAAATTGCACTGTTCTATTATCAAATTTCCCTTCTGTTTTAATGTGCACTTTTCTGATTTGCCCTCTGTAAATTTCCAGATCAGAGATTCTTCGCTGTTCCTGTAAGATTCAAACAACAAAACCCTTCAAACAGATAAAAATTGATAAAATGTTTTTGTATTTTTCTATTTTCAGATTTTTTTTTGATTTTTTAAAATTTATATCAACCCGAAATTACACAAAAGAAATTTTACGCCATCCCCGGCAACAGCGCCATTTGATTAGTTCAAAAATTTATGTTAACCGTAATCAGAAACGACGTCGCTTTACAGCTAGCCGGTGAATACGGATCGATCCACAGAGATGTGTAATTTTCTTATGTGTTTTTACGAGTTGATCCGATAGTGGTTTGATTTTTCTCGATTGATTTTAAAAACTAAGTTGTATGATATTAAGGGACTTGTTAGGGTTAGGTCTAAAGTGGGGTTTGTTGAGATTGATCTTATCACCTCTTTCAATGCATTCGATTTAAAACTTTTTAGAAGTCATAACAATTATTAGTAAAGGGGATTAGGATGATTGGGAAGAAACGAAATTTCTTTCTCTAGATCCTTGTCCGTCCTTTCCTACTAATTGCTATAACCTTCATGGACGTCATGCATGTCCAGCCCTTTATACTACGGTTTCACTGTTACCTCGTGGATAGGGTGCCATAGGGAGAGGATCATGCATGCGTGCATGAAGTTCTACTTATAACAAATTATTCGCATTGAAAGAGATGAGAGATATCCATCTCTCAATCCCTCCCTTATTCCTAACCCTAACAAGCGAGGAAATTACTCGCTCATTAGGGTGTCGTTTAAAAATAGCATTTTGAAAGCACTTACCGATTGCATTTGAAAGAACTACACTAAATTAACTAGGGCAATTGTATGATTAATCTATGGCAAGAATTATACTAGAGAGCTAGGGCAACAATTAAATTAACACTAAGGCAGAAATTAAAATTAAAAACTTACAGAAAAGTGATGCTCTTAATCTCCCAAGAATTCTGAAATTTTATTGATTAAAAAGAGGCATACGATTTACAATCTTGTGATTACAATTTATAAGTAAACAGGGAAAACTAGGGTTACAGATTCTCGCACACGTGATTTTACAGATATGCCCACGGAAAATCCCAACCCTCGCACCGACGCACCGACACCAGAAAAATGCACCGACATGGGCACTTAATGGCCGCGGAACCGCGGCAATGGTAGGCCTTGGGCCGCGGTTCCGTGGCCTTTGGTGAGCTCAGCTCACCAAATTTCTTGGGCTGCATACTGGGTATTTGGGCTTCTTTATTCTTCACTACTTTTCTCTGTTTGGCTTCTTATTCTTCTCCAGATCTTCAGTGAAAATTTGTATTGGTCTTTTAACCATTTCACTTTGACATGTTTGGACCTTGCGTTGCCTTGTACCTATGTGAACTGTTATTAATCTAGGCTTGACTAGGATCCGTCTACTTGTTGGTCAAAAGTCCCTTTTTTGTGCCTTCTTCTGTCTCTTTCACTGTCTTCGCTCCAAGAACCTGTATCCTGTAATATGCAGCAGACATGCGTCAAAAGCACCTGTTTATTTATAAAACGAATAAGAATAGGGACTGTAAAATGCAATATTATGGTCTGAACAGGTACTCCCGGTCTCCTGAGCACAAATGGTGGCCTTGAAGAGGCTCCTCCTGCCATCTGTTTGGCAGGGCACTTTACTCCAGCAGATTGAGGTATGCCCCTCTTCTTTACCACTGCCTCATATCGACGGGCAGCTTTTAAAGCCAATTCGTGGGTCGGGAAATCCCTTGTGGCTAATGCAGCTCCGGATCTAATTCTTGTTGAAATCGTCGGGCTCTGATCTCATCAGTCGGTATCAAGTGTGCCACGAATCTGTTAAGGTATTGTGTTAGTTGTGTAGTATGTGATATTTGAAAATCAAAGTATGGAGACATATCTTACCGACTGAGCATGGTAAACTTAGCATCATACTCATCCACGGATTTGGTCCACATCAAATCCTATTGTAGGTGGATGAACTGTTGTTCCATGTCGAATCTGTCAGTCTCTGGGAAGTACTTCGCGTCGAATATATCGCGAAAGGTCTTCCATTCTATCGATTGGGCAAGACGGCTCTCTTCCACCTTCCACCAGACTCGGACATTGTCAATGAGCTGCAGATTCGTAACTCGTACCCAAGCGACCTCTGGTACTTGTGCTGCTGCCAGGTCATCCTCAATACTTTGAGACCATTCTTCTACTTCTAGAAGGCTCTCTTTCCAAGAAAATTGCTTGGGGTGTAAAGCTCGGAATTGCTTTACCCCGGGCACTTCTACTTCTAGACGGTTCATCAGAATAGCAGTCTGCCACTGCTGTCCTTCCAGGAGCCTTCGGATTTCCTCAAGCAAGATCGTCTGCTCATTGATCGGAGCAGCTACGGCAGGTGTAAGCGGTAGAGGTGGAGGTGTGTTGTTGACATTGGTGCTGGTGTTGTTCGAGAAATCCATAACCTTGAATGAAAAAATAGGGTTAGGATATATTCAACGAATATGAAATGATAAGATTCAAGGAATATGAAATTGTAAAGAAAATTTTCAATTGCTGTTTCTTGTGTTATATTGCTTAGGATGTCCACGCAGAACTGATATGCATGGGCTACCAACAAAATCTGTCACGTCCCGCTTCCCACTGTACGGACAAGGAGACGCGGCAGGCCCGCTACGTATTTACTCAGAAGTAAACACGCTAAGCATATCTAAGAAATATAAAGTAAAATGTACACAAGAAATGACAAAATATATAATTAAACAGAAACTTTTTATTGATTACACATTCTTATACAGGTACAACTGGAATGTAAATAAAGAAATAGAAAGCAATGCTTAAACAATGGCATAACTGAAATGAAAAGTAAGTACAAGTGTCTACAGCTCCGAGGCTTCTTCAAACTGCTCCAAGTCTTCGGTGCTGGGCTCGATTTCTGGTGGGTCCGATCCACCTGAAAACATTCCAAAGAAAGAAGAAACGGAATGTCGTCAGCAAACAATCGCTCGGTAAGTCCCAAAAAAAGAAGGAAAAGAATAGACAGAATGAGAGTACAATTATTTAATGTTTTATTATATTGTTAACGATGTTATTTGTTACTTGGTACAGAAAATACCAGTGTATACGAGAGAAGTCTCACGATTCCGGAGACTAAGGTATACGGAGGACAAGGAACCATTCAGCCACAATACAATGGCAATAGATATTCAGGTTGGGTGTATTATGGTTACAGTCTCGTGCAACTTTTAACACCTTCCGTACCAATCTACCCCTTATAAACCCCGCAATATTTTTGTATTGGTTGAATTGTATTGTGTTGTCATGTATTATAAATTGTATATGGATGATTTTCCGAAACCATGATATCAGTAAATAGAACGGATATAATGGATGAACATGTAAATGGAATATATTCATGGTTCGGTTCAGTCAATATAGATTGATATAAATTTAATAGACGGATTCATATTGAATTGTAGATATATACTTGAATAATATTCAAGTCAGATTGATTAGATTGAGACTCAGTCCGGGTCAGAAAAATTGAAAAGAAATTGAGGTCCTGAATTAGTTTTGATGCTATTGGTAACTGCTGCACATGGACGGCAGGATTTGTGTCTTTTTCAAAGACAATTATCGTATTGATAACCCCTTTATTTAGATTGTCTAGCTTAGATAGGAAAGCACCCATATTCTTCGGCTCCCTGAGGCTCAAGTGAACCGGTCCCGCTTAAACCTATATTTACTAATGTCCTTATTGTAATTTATATAACTTGATGGAATTTTATGTAAAAATAGTTTTGGTATAATTTCAAAATACACCTCAAGTATTTAATTATCGTCTTTAGGGTTTTCATAGATGTAAATTTTAAAAGTGAAGTATTTTCTAATTGATATAAACCTAGTGTTATTTATCTATGGTATTTTATTGTAATATAGAAGTTGTTTTGAATTGTCATGGTAGTTTCATATAATTGGTGATTCTTTTTTTTTGATTTTGGAAACATGGAATATTTTATATCTTAAAAATAGGTATCTTGATAATTTTTTTACATATATAATTATTTATTAAAATATAATTTTATTATTTTCTAGAAATCTCGTTTTTCTTAAATTGTAATAATAATTCCATCAGAGTCTGAATGCTCCTTGCAGAGCTCTGAATTCCGCCCTACTGGATCCGAGGACGTGCGATAATCCACACCATCCCGATCGGATTTCACCAGAAGTGGGTTGTAAGGATGAAAATTGTATGGAATTAGTTACTTCATTTTAAAGAAATACGGGTTTGTAGTAATTTAGGGTATTTTAATGTAACATGTAAATTTCCCATAAATATTGTCTAAGAGTAATATCGTGCTATGTCATGAATGCGTGTTGTGAGAAGCTAGGTCATTACCTCGTAAGTTTTCTAAAGGTAATATGTTTGGAATAAATAAACAATGTCGAAAGTAAACATAAGGTATTTTAATATAAAAGTGAAATAGAACTTGCTATGATTATTATTTTGAGATGCAACTTTTTCTAATATTTTTATTTATGTTTGTTAAACATTATGGGAGAATTTGGTATTTTATTATTTAAGAAAAAAATATTTTTTTTTAAAGAAAAACTGATCGGAAGTCGGAAGAACTCCGCTTCCGATGAGTTTTGGAAAAGAGAAGTTTTAGAATAGGGATAGAGGAGGGAATGGGGACTTACTGGCTACTAAGAAAGAGGGATGAAGGAGAAAGCTCTCGAAACCGTCGGGGTGTCGTTTCGTCGCCGGAATCTCCCTGAAACGTCGTCGGAACTTCACCTCTTGCCAACTCTACTTGTACAACTTTTTTGATTTTGAAAATTTAGAGAGTTTTGACAATAGATTTCAGAATAGAAAGGGCGATGGTTTCGCGAGTGTGGCGAGATGGAAAAATGAAGTAATGAGAGAAAGAAGAAGAGAGTGAAGGTGTTTAAATAGTATTAGGATTTGATTTTTATAATAATAATAATAATAATAATAATAATAATAATATATATATATATATATATATATATATATATATATATAAAGAGGAAAGGAGAGTTGGGTGTGAGTTGTAAAGAAGAAAGAAAAAGAAAGGAAAAAATGGATTGTAAAGAAAGATCATGAGGGTTGTGGGTTGAAAGGTTATTTTTAAAAAGAATAATATTATAAATAAATAAATAAATAAAGGAGAGAGTGTGACGTGAGGAGAGGAGAGGAGAGGAGGGAGCTGAGAATAAGTATCGAGTGTTGGGAATTTTAGAATTGGTTTGAAAATATAATAATATATAAATTTAGGTTTTAAGGCTAATGCTAAAATGTTTTGAAAAATACTCGGATTGTGTCTAAAAATCTAGTTTTAAAATACGAAGAATATACGTATAAATTAAAACCATAATACGATATCCGATTAATAAAAATGCATACCCCCAAGAACGGATATACGTAAAATGCACATAGCAATCCAAACAAGTCTGTTTCAATAAACAGGAAGTGAACACGATATACAGATACAACCATAGGGCCTGAGGTATGATGTAGGCCATGTGTTGGTGTCGTTCCATATATCTCAGTACACATGTTTGATTAATCCGACTTTTCAGTTTACGTGCAGTGCACGTACAAATTTTTGGACTTCTAAAAGTTTAAAAGAAAAATCAACAAAAATAATATGTGGCTGGAGAATTTGAATACATGTGTTATGTCTCAACAGTGCAAAGTTTTACCAGTGAGCTACAAACTTTTTCTTGCTGTTCAAAAGCAAATTTAATTTATAGCTTATGCTCAGACTTAGGTATTTCTTTCTGTATTTTTTGAAAAAAAATTGTAAAAAAAGTTTTGGGTTGTTATATTATGCTTGAGCTCGGCTCGGGCATCGGCCCTTTTGACCCGGGTTCGGGCCCGCTTGCTTTGGACTTGGTCCCACTTAACTTGGATTCGGACTTATGCCTGGGCCCACTTTTCGGGCCTTGATTTTGACTTGTTGATTTCAACTGTGGATTTTAATTTTTTACCTAAACAGTATTTAAGTAAGACTGAAACTCACGTGTGCATAACACTTAGGACCATGTTTTCCATTTATATTCTGATTTCAATTGACTTGATTAATTAGTCGCACAAATCACTTCTTTACAGCATTATTTCTAGACGTTACTTAAAAATATAATTATTTCATATCATGCTCTGTGACTGCTTATTTATTATAACCGCATGAGTTTTGTGATAAAACTCATTACATGCTAGACTTGACTTGACCTGAACTAGGAATACAATATGACATGAATACTTGAACTTGACATAACTACTTGAACACTTAATACGAATACTTGCTCTTGATATGAACTTAATCTTGAAAACTTGATGTATTCATGGATTCGGATAAGACTTGTAACTTTAACTATAATCTATTATACGCGGGGCGTTAGGGTGGTTTAAGTATGAATCCGACGGAATCTCATGAGTCCCATTATTACAAATAACGTTACTGTGGTATCAGGCTGAAACGATACATCACAAATTCACAAATGAGGGCCCGTATTTCCAAGACCTGGATGATAACTTGTTGGTTTTGAACTATTTCAATAACAATTGAAATCCCGCTATTTTGGGCTCGTGGTTCCTTAACTGTGGACGACAGCCTTAGGTTCAAGAAATATCTTAAGATCAGTTGATATTCACACTTAAACTGACACTAGAATAGATTACCTTGTAAAGATCTCTTAGAACACTGACATTCACTTCATGTTCACCATGCTTTCCTTATCAAAATACAAGCAACCACGTTAGAATAGAATAACCATATTCAAAGAATTTCTATTCTTATATACCTTGTCATGCTTATATACTTGTTTTCCAAGCTCATGTTACACTGCATGTTATATAGAATTGACACGTTGCATAGCGGTTTCATGCTTAATTATTAGTGTTACTCGTTTACAGCTTAATGATAGTACTTATCAATTTATACACTTATCATTATCATTTCTACACTTGTCTTTTTTTGGGACTTACCGAACGCTAGTTTGCTGATAGACATTCCACCCACCACTTTCTATGTTTGGAATGTTCGTCGGGCGGCATTGAGACGGAGGAGATAGAAACAGTCGAACAGGAGTACAATCAGTTCGCATCACAACTGGACGTCTAGGTCTATTCAGCTTTTCAATTTATTTCAGTTTATTTATGTATGCCTCCTTATTAAAACTTATCATGTTATTATTCAGATATTTTGTCAACTATAAATTTTGAATGTAATAAATTAAAATTGGATTTCATTTTTCTGTATATTCTTATTATTTTATGTTACTTATAAACGCTTAGCGTATTTATTACGGGAAAATGGTTTCTCGGAATAAATACGTCGAAAGTCTCGTCGCGTTTTCTCCTCATGTCTTTTGGAAAGCGGGACATGACAGTTAAGCTCTATCTGATACCGGTTGTTGGGGATCGACAGGAAGAGAAATAAATGCGGAACTATACTCGCGACAACACCCAAATCATCCAAAGATAATTATACAATTAAACGACGAAAGAACAATATAAATATGCGAGAATAAAAATAAGAAATCAAATACAACGAGACACGGGGATTTGTTAACGAGGTTCACCTACCGTATCGCTAGTTCCCGGCGGAGCGGAATCTGCAAACATCTACTAATTCTTAAATCAAAGTTTATAAGCAATTGTAGAAGATTTCTTTTAAATCTCTCTATAATTAGCCGTTGATCTCTCAACCAGCCAATCAATTAGCCTCCGCCAACTCTAATAAACCCCTCTGGAATTTTATTGTGCCGCGGCCTTCCAATCAATGCCTTCTCTCTGGCCTGATGGATTTTCCACTTGATTAATCAAATTAATCAATTATTTTGGCAAATTGTTAACAGGCGCAGAAAGCCCGGGCTTTTATAAGGGCTCTATTCATTGCCTTCAATCTCTTTTAGATATATATATATATATATATATATAAGAGAATAATGCAGGAAAGATGCAATAAAAAACAACATTTGGCCGCCATTCACAACCCAGCCGCCTGTGCTCTGCTTCTTTTGGTGGGCTTTTCGGGCTTGAATTTTGCAATCAAAAACAACGTTTGGGCAACTAGGACAGTAGAGTTCGGTTTGAGGGCGTAAACGTTGGGGTCAGGCTCGGCGAAGAAGTTGTTGTGGACCAAGAGGCGTTGGAGGTAGGGGGTTCGGGAGGCAGGGATGGAGAGTGCGGAGGGGAGCTCGGCAAGAGCGATGGGCTTGCCGTGGTTGTGAATGGCGTCAGCAATGCCGAGCTCGACGGCAACTTTGAGGGAGAAGGAGTTCATGAACCCGAAGAGCTGGCTCCATAGGTGAGTTTGGGCATCTAGGATCTCTTTTGAGGTTTACTACACTGATTGCAGCCATTGTGTGTGTACTAGTTGTTATGAGATTATTTACGGGTCGCGAATTTATAAGGGGTTGATGTGAGTCTCATTATATTTATTTTTAACCTTCAAAAATATTTTTGGGGCTGTTTTTAAAATAATAGACACAACAGTCCCCAAATTTTATTTTATTTTTTTTAATCAGAAATAATAAGAATATTTTTCTATTCTTATAGCACCTTTTCTTCCTCTTTTATTAGAATATAAAATATATTTTTTCAACACTCTTCATAACTTCAAGGTTTTAATAGAGTGGATGGGCTATTTCATATAGTTTCAGAGCAACACATGTTTTATTAAAATTTAAAGTACCGTTGCGCAAAAGCCTTGATTTCGGTCTAAAAGAACTGCGAAATGTAATATACATTAATAGCCCTAATAGCCCGATGATAAGAGAAATATAGCAAAATCACCTAAAGAAACAATAATTAAATAAAATAGAAAAAATACTCATTTTGAATCTCTTTTTCCTCTATAATTTAATGGAGAGAAGATGTACATCCGGAATAAAGGAAAAAGAATTTGGAGTTGTAATGTAAAATAAGACCGTATCATACTTTTAGATCAGAGCTAAAAGATTTAATTTCGTAGGATTAATGGAGAAAAGATGGTAAACACCACGTCATGAAACACGCCAATATTTTTATGCTGCAGATTAAAAAAATCCCCAGCTGTAAGTATATGTTTAGCAACTATAGCAATAATTATTGTGATTATTTCTGAGACAGCGCATTCTCAATCAAATCAAATTGAATGAATAAAGATAAAGTTTTCAATTAGTGCTATTGATCATAAATGCTAATCCTATTCCTTCTCACTGATGTCTAAAATACCCTCTCGTTCATTTTTTTCGAGCATCCACCATCTTCATCGTTATCATCCAAGGTGTGAGTACACCAAATTTCATGTGATTCTATAACCTTTCACCGTTGATTTAACAATGTACAAAGTTCTATTATCGGTAAACCGTTAATTTTGAACCCATTAAATCAACGATGAAAAAGTTGTAGAATCATATGAAATTTAGTGTACCCACATCTTAACTGATAACGATGAAAATGGTGGGTGGTGATCGTTAGAAAAATTGAGAGAGCGCGTATTTTTTCGACGCCATAGGAGGAAATTCCCTCCCATGGTCTTTCCTTCATTATTCTCTCTCTCTATATATATATATACACACACACCTGCCTTGGATCAAACGGGGTCTCCCTCACCTTTCCCCAAGTTTATATATATATATATATATATATATATATATATATATTTTTTTTTTTTTTTTTTTTTTTGAACCAGCGTTCAACCTGCCTTAGATCAAACGGGGTCTCCCTCACCTTTCCCCAAGTTGCAATGTCCCTCCAATGCTTCCTAAACAACGTACGGTAGTTAAAAAAGGTGCTCGAGAGTTTCCTCCACATTTCCATGTCACATAACACATTCTCCATGCATGGATACCCCTTTATCTTTCAGCCGCTGCATTATCGTGTGCTTCCGCCTACGAAAACGCCATAAGAACCACCAAACTCTTCGACTGACATTTAGCTTTGCCGATATACATCTGGAGCTTGAGCTGAGACTTATGTTTCTGAATTGTTGATATCCTCCTTTGACCGAGTAGCATCCATTCCGTACTATGAAGGTCTATCCGGAATGCATGTCCGGATTCATCATGTAGGTAAATTTCATAAAGCAGTCAAGCACCAGCAAACTTCCGGATTTTTTGAAATGTCGCCGTTGATCTTTAAAAATACTATGAACCCTTTTAGGAGTGTATATTTGTCGGAATATTTTTGTCAAAAAATGTCATATGGGCTATTCGGTTCATGTATAAAATCATCTTGGGATTATTCAATTCGATCTGCGTCTTAAACTAATTGAAGAAACTAACAATTCATACAACAAATCAAATCCAAGAAGTGTTCATGCCGTTCTTACAGTTCCATGACTGTCTTAACAAATGAAGTTTCATAAAATTTATCTCATATATGTACATAATGATGACCAGTTTAATTTGATTATATGTAAGCTATGACTCTCTCATCCTATACTAGTTATCTCAAAACCTGTATAGAGTAAAGTATATATGTATGTCTGCTATCCAAAAGATAGACAAAAAATAGATCCTTCATGTTCAGCGTTTATACTAATATCTGTATAGCATGAATTCTTTCCAAATATTTTTGGATAGGCATACGAATAAGAAAATATGATTGAAATAAATAGAAGAACTACAAATCTTTCTTTGTATTTCACAATTGTAGATAGATTAAAAATTAATATGATAAGTACACTTATGTGAACAAATTTGCTGAAAGGCTCTGCTCTAAAATTATGTTTCTAGCCCATTCCATGATGCAAGATCCATCTACTTTATGATTATTGCAACCCACCATATGTCTTTACTTATCATGTATTTTCACCTGTCATGAATTAGTTTATGTATAATAAAATTAAGGCTTTTTTCCTATATACAACCCCTGAATCTTTCGTATTTTTAAATAAGATTCCCTAAAACTTCATAATTTCAAATAAGACCCCAAATCTTTTAAGTTACCTAAAAAGAGACCCTTATTGGTTATTATTTGGCCTAATTAGGCTGCTAAATACCCGATCTACCCTTAACAACCTGATCTACCCTTAGTCCATCCTTGCATAGTCTATTTCGTCCTCTGTGGGAAAAAATAATTGTTCATTATTCATGAAGGCGGTTTCGAATGATTTAAAGGAATTATAATTATAGGTGGGTGCAATTCTAATGCGGGTTAGAATTTGAAAAGAAATAGAAGAAAGGTATTGACTGATATGGAAGAAGAAGACAAGGATAAAATGATCATTTTAACTGGAATTTGGATGAAAAACTGACCATGGAGACCAATTTAGACAAATTAAAGTATTTGGGGGTCTAATTTAAAAATATGAAAGTTTTGGGGTTGAACGTAGAAAAAATACCCTCAAATTAAAGCAATAACAGACTTTGTTGATGAAACGTTTCATTCTCCACTGGATCGGCTGATGGATACATGCAGTTATCGGAAATGAAAATTGCTATTCGTAGTTGATAAAATTCTGATACAGCTATTGAGTCAATTTGGATTATTCGTATCCGTTAACAATCCTCGCTACCATGATATGTATAATTTTTTTTTTCAAAAAAAGAATTGCTTATAAGCCAATAGCATAAAATGGTATCAAAATCTTTACTATTATAACAAGCGAAATCCATGCCATAACACGCATGATCATAAAAAGTTTTGCAGTGATTAAACTTTCTGCTATGACTAAATTTCCAAAAATCTATTTTGCAGGGCGTATTTCTACGGTGACTAAATCATAACATTGTAATACAACGTATTTACGACTCATTTTTCATTGATAAATGACACATATCTACTAAAGATTACTTGTCGCTCTTTAGCTTTTAGTTGAGTGTTGTTAAAAATAAATTGAAAAATAATTACTAGATCACAAAATTTGCGGGGATAAAAATGGACTAGGAATATTTAATATTTTATTAAGTAAGCATTTGGGTTGAATCTTAACATATCCATAATTTTCCACATTAAAATTAAACATAAGTTACATTTTTCGAAATTAAAGTTAAACATAAGTTACAACTTTCTATTTTATTAAAGTGCATAACAGATGTTAATACGATTTTGAGATTCCTGCTCAAATGATATTACACAATATCGATCCATTAACTTATATCTCAAAATTTCAATCTTCTAGCTAATATTGGTCAGGTTAGTTTTAAATAAAAATGCAATTAAAGAGACAAAACCTGAGATAAAAATTTTCAATATATCAACCGTGTAAATGAAGTTTTAAGACATTCAACATATGCATAGCAACTAATTAGAAAAGATTTTGATTTTTCCATGCTGCTAAGACTAAAATAGTGAGTATATATTAGTAATTTTTTTGACTGCTACATCCATCAATAAAATCATAAGACTAAACCACTATAATTGATGAAAAATGTATAAAAAAAAAAAAGAATGGGGAAAAGGAACATCATTTTCGAAGTTCTAGAGGCCAAACATTTCTACAAAATACGCCTTATTACATTAATACAATGGGTATTATGTAGTAATGATTAACAAAATTAGATTTTGTTTTGTTGTAATGAAATTAGAAATTTAATATGAAAAACCTAAGGGCTTAGGATGGCTCATTGAAGAGGCTGAAATGTATAATGCCATCAAAAATTAAAATGAAATAATTTTTTTTTTAAAAAATGCAACAAAAATAAAGTGGAGACTCAAGAACCCTCAAGAATCGCTCCTAATCAAAGACAATTTTGGAAAAGCCAAAAATAGTGTTTTTGTTTTCTAGCTAAAAGATCCTCTTTTGGCAAAAGATACTCTTCTTCACTTTTCTTTGTATAAGTATGGAAATAAAAACTAGAAGTACTTTAAGGATGTCGTTAATTTGTTAATTAAAAAATTGAAAAAATGACAAAATTATTATAGCCAAAGTTGAGAGTAGGACATGTCCATCCTATCCATCCTTTTTCTTCCTTCTAGATAACTGAGAAATAAAAATGAGTTAAAGAAAATTCAATAATCCCCTCTCTTTCCTTTAACACACTTTTCCTCTCATTCTTCAAAGAGGTCAAAGAGACCAAAGAGGCATACGTTAAAAGTTTATACATAAACTTTTAAATGTTTATTATTTTATATAACTCATAAATTTCTCGATTCTAAAATTACCATTAACCGCATTCATTTAATTTAAACTCAGAAAAACTATAGGAAGAATTAAAAATATCCTTGTGTCTTCATTGTTATGTATATGAGTTCACTAGTAAAATAGGGGGTTGCCCCTACGGATATTGAAATCCATAGGGACAGATTTAAATAGGCCCTACGGATTAATCCGTAGGGCTAAAAGGTTGCCCCTACGGGCCCAGACGTCCAAGAATAAAAATATTAATTCTTAATTTGGTGTTTGCCCCTACGGAGCCGCAAACCAAGGACCTACGGACAAATCCGTAGGGGCAACTAAATATCGATTTAATAAAGGCACAGATCGATCGCCTACGCTCACTTTCTTCCTCTCTCTGATCTCGATCGCGCGCAAAAGAAAATCCCCAAATCGCCACGCCGTTCTCGTCATCGCCACCGCCGTTCTCCTCGTCGCCACCGCCGTTCTCTTCGTCGCCGCCACCGTTCTCGTCGTCGCCACCACCGTTCAAGTTGTCGCCACCGCCGTTCAGGTGAGTAAATCTTCAGGTAAATTAAAGAATTTTTTGATTATTTAGGGCTTAGTGTTCATGGCTGGGTCTGGGGTTGCGCGCGCGAGTTGGGGTTCGGCAGGGGTCGCGGTCGGGGTCGGGGTCGGGGTCGGGGTTGGGGTTAGGGTTAGGGTTGGGGTTCAGCTGCGGCTGGGGCTGGGGCTGGGGTTAGGGTTTGCCTTAGGGTTGGTGTTGGGGTTTAGCTGGCCGCGCTGGGGTTAGGGTTAGGTTGGGGCGGGGCTGGGATGGGGGTGGGGCTAGGGCTAGGGTTAGGTTGGGGTTGGGGCTGGGGCTAGGGTGGGCATGGCTAGTTTTCCTGTGTGGGCAGTTTAATGGTGGTTGGTCAACTAATATCCAACTTGGAGAGAGTTTTAATGGGTTAGTTGAGGATATGTAAATGTTATGAGCATGGCTAGTTTTCGTGTGTGGGTGGTGTGATTGGTTTTGACGGTTGTACTCATCGCGACCTATACTAGTATAATTGATTTGATGGGAGAAAAACGTTTGACAGCAGGGTATGATTTAGAGAGAGATCTATCTGATTGTCGACCAACGGTTGTCGTAGGAATGATTAGTGGTGCAAGATTGATTATACGTGAACAGTGTTGGTTAAATTCCCATGTTGCTTAATCATTGCTATCAACTTTTAATCAATGACGGGTTTTTAGGAAGATAAAAATGATTAAATGATTTGAATTTGTTTATCGGCTTAACTCATGCCTAACAACATATTTCGTAACTCGGCCATTTATAATGCTGCTTACAAAGAGAACAAAAAGCATGGATAGGCTTTATTTTCATCCTACTCGTTACTTTTTTGGGAATTTGGAGTTGGTATTTATATTTTTTTAATGATGTTGGTTCGTTCTTTTAAAATGATGGTTGGAGTTGAATTTGATTAGACAAAAACTCTATTAAGATTAATTTATCTAGTGTTGTCACATGATTTGATAATATCCTAATCTCTTGTTGGAAAATTATATATATATATATATATATATATATATATATATACACATATAATGAAAGAGGGAATTTTCTCTTATGGCGTCGAAAAAATACGTCCTTCCTTATTTTTTCCGACGATCGACATACATCATATTCTTCGCATCGTCTGCAGGTTAGTATGAATAAATTTAAAATATTTATTCATTTTACATATGCTCTATAGAATAAATATGAACTTCATGGAAATTTAGCGTCGATATTTATTTTCTAGTTGGAGGGGATGCGTCCGCATCCGGGACCCTGGTTGTTCCTCACCAGAGGAACTATCGTCCCGCTCGTGCTGCTGCCCGGGCCCAGGCTCGTGCGATAGTCACCGGAGGTATATATCACACTTGAATTTTCGTTTAACCTTGATTTCTTAATACAACTTTGTCTTATTATTAATTGTCTTGATATTTCGTGCAGACGCGGGGCCTCCCCATCCCCAGAGGGGGACTCGAGGCCCGAATCAGTCCCATAGGCTGAGGCCTGACAGAGCTAGGGGAAGGCAGCATTCCCCCTTTTTTTACCCTTGACTATCGCTATACCGGTCCTCATGCCGAGAGGTTCGGCCGGTATTTGGGGGACGAGAGCCGGCTCGTGATGAACTATCCACTTCACGTTGAGTGGGGCGAGCAGCACCAGCGCTCATTCGCCCTCTTCTTTGATTAGGCTCGGGTATGTCTTAATATATATTTTCATTTGATCTATCCAATATATTTATTATTAACACTTGCAATCTAATAACAATGTTTTTTTGTATTTTCAGTTGGATTACGATTTTCAGCCTGTAACCGACCCTGATCATCCGGGGAGGGTGCTCGACCTTCATGCTCTGTACAATGGCCTGATGAAGAACATGCAGGCCAAGGTCCGATACAACAGGAATGAGCTGAAGGCCGACTGCTACTCCCTGTGGATGGCGACCCCCGAGGCAGAGAGAGCGGCCCTCCTATCTACTCCGGCGTTTGCGAGAGTCGACGTAGAGATATGGCCTCTATTGTGCGCTTATTTCGACTCCCAACGCAAACAAGTATGTATTTTAAATGTAATTCATTATTTATGATATAATTTATTTCTTTGTGTTTCTTAATTAGAAAACTAAATGTTAATGCGTTGTACAGAAACAGGCCGCTCAGAATACAGAGAACAGGAAGTCGGCGAAGAGGGGTCGCCCCACTTGCACAAGTGGCTCGAGGAACATTACTCGAGACATGGAGTTATCAGTAAATTACAATAGACCGACCTTTGTGATATTCTGCAATATTAAGAGTTATTTTCTAATATTTCTAATATTAAGAGTTACTTTCTAATATTGCAGACATCTCGGACCGTGGCGTCAGGTGGTGCACCGAGCGTGCTGTCCGCATATCTTGCCATCCACGGCACCTCGACAGATCCCGCCATGGGCGAGCTTCGATATCCCGACGTCGCTACCCATGAGTACTGCGTAAGTGTTAATATTTTTTCTACCCAAATTTAAAATTTTAGTTTTGAAAGGTTCAAGTTTAAATCTTATACTTATACTTTACTGCTTAATGTGGGTGTAGGAGTGGGTGGTTGAGCAGGCCCAGGCCTCGGGGATCGATTTTACCGGACAGAGCGATCTGAGGCTGCTGACCCCAGTTCTGGACGCCACACACGGAGGGCACCACGGAGGTTGGGAGAGAGGCCGGGGACTGGGCCCTAGCAGGGCCCATATGAGGTTGGACTCCACCCCGGCGGTTACTTCCTTCGTCTCCAGTGACCGACGTGTCCATCAGGAACTGGAGAGCTTGAGGGCCACCGTTCAGGAGTTGAAGAAGATACTGGTATGTATACTGCTTTATAGTAAAATATCATGTCATATTATATAGATATCAACATATCCATAATTAGTACGTAGCTTGAGCTTATTTGGTTTTAGACTTAAATTTGATTAATCATACATACAAATGTAATTAAAATAAACAACAAACTATATATCCAAACGGAGTTTCGAAATAACTTAATAATGATACGAATTCGAATAATACACGGTTCTTACACGCTTATTACATAGGTTAGGTCCAGACGCGACAGTGTACATCGGCCGAGCCTCCACATGCATCTCCTTCGGCTACGGCTCCGCAAGCCACTACATTGGCTGCGGTTCCGCAGACAGCTCCTGTAGCTCCACCACCCACTCAGACTCCCGCAGCCGCGGCTCCGCAAGCGACTACCTCGACGGCGGCTGCGCAGACTACATCGCCAGCTCCACATGCCGCTCAGACTCCCGCTCGCGACGAATTGCAGAGTTTATTGACCGAGGAGCAGGCGCGCGTTATTCTATCGTTATTCAGAAGTGGAGCTGGACCGAACTAGGGTAGCTTTTTGATTCTTATTTTTTGAAACATGTATTTATTTATATCATACACATTGTACTACATTTTGAAACGATATTGATATTGGTTTATATTTATATCATATTCAGTTTTTGGGTTTCTTTTGTATATTATATATATGCGTGAGATGTGATTATGAATACTGCAATATATGATTTGATTGATGTATATATTATTGTGCACAGGGCGGGAAAAAATCAAGCAGCACATTTTTTAAAAAAAAATACAGACAATATGTACCTACGGATTAATCCGTAGGTACACATGTTGCCCCTACGGATATATCCGTAGGGGCTAAATATCAGCAGTAACTGATATTTCCCCCCTGATCTCAGTTCCAGGGGGTTGGGAATGCCCCTACGGACATATCCATAGGGGCCACTGCCTCTCCCCTACGGCGTTATCTGTAGGGGCCAAATATCAGGAATCTTGATATTTTGCCCCTACGGAAAAGTACCTACGTAGATATCCGTAGGGGGTAGTACATGGGCCTATGGTTATATCCGTAGGTACAAGTAATATATTAAAAAAAACCGTAAATAATATAAAATCTTATACCCTACGGATTAATCCGTAGGGGCAACAGGACCTACACATAAATCCGTAGGGGCAAGAATTTGCCAGTAGGGGCAAGTTCAGGGCCTCAACTTGCACCTGCGGCCTTTGCACCTACGGGGTATTTTTTCACCCCTATGCATATATCCGTAGAAACAGTGGGTTGCCCCTACGGATAAATCCGTAGGGGCAACCCTTATTTGTAGTAGTGGTTGTTCAAAATATCATGTGCAAAATACTATTATATTTAACTGTACGGTAACTAACTATTGATTAAAGGTTTTTTTTATAGAAAGCCCCAGCAAAAGTCAGATATTTAGAAAAAAACCTCTAGTTTAGATAATTACAAAAAGCCCTCTGGAAGTTTTAAATTCCACATAAAAGCCTTCTTTGTCGGTTTTTATCCATCAGTTTTTTTTTCCTATTTATAAATCCTTAAAAAAGTTAATCAATAAAAATTTAATTAACTAAATCCTTAACTTAATTAATAAATTTTAACCCCTACCAAACCATAACTCTAATGGCCTTGCCCTCTCCATCCTTGACTTCGCCGTCGCCGACACCCCGACTTTCTCCCTCAGCCTCCATCTCCTCTCCTCCCTGATTATCATCCATCACCCTGTCACGCCCCGATTCACAAAATACGAAAAATGAGGGATGACTAAGCCAGCCATGCTCCTACGGTCAAGAAATAATCCCGCCATAGTCACACTTCGGCTTCTAGTATTACATGGTAATCAGTAAACAAAGCACAGTAGTAAAGGAATTACATCACTAAATTATTACATTAAAATCCATGGTTCACAAATTACAAATAACAAGAACAGTTACTAACCAAGTTCAATTACACGATCTCTTTTAAGGAAAGCAGTAAAGAAAGAAAAGTACTCCAAACTAGATCTCCGTGAGCTCGGAAGATAAATCCGTCTCCTGTGCTGGTTCTTCCACGGGATCTGAGCATGCATACTCAGGTCGTCAGAGCGACACAATAGCAATATTATTATAATGAGGTGAAACATGTAAATGAGGCAATAACAGTGAAAGTACAATGCGTGTAATCGCTATGTTACTATATGATGCAAAGTATGATCTGTGTCCCTATCAGTCTCTAGGTCATGTTTGAAATCGTATAGTGGAAAGAAGGATCATGTTTAACAGGAGTTTCGTACATACCCGAGACAACGGCCCACATGCCCGGGACATAACCATGTCAGCCGGATTGCTAGATCCTACCTAATATATATATCACTGCTCGAATGGTCATCCTCTAAACACGGTCCCGCTAAATACGATTCTCTTTCCACTTCGATTTCCCCTTTTCCCCAGGTTTACACTATTTATGATTTTGATTTAGTTGTGTACAAGTATACCAATGGCACGGTTTTATCACTGTTCACTGTATCAATCACTGTCACGAATGTTCACTTTCCATTGGTATACTCGTCATTCCTAAACCAATATCAATCACACACGATAATGCAATGTCTACTGAACACTAACACGCACTAACACTATGTATATGGTAAATGGGGTATGATATGTATGTGTATGCCATTAATAAGCTATGATGTTATGAAACAAAATGCATGTCATCAGCTTAGAAAATTTGTATTAATTCACATGTTTAGAATTCAACGAAATGATACAAATACGATAAATAGCACACTCTGTCAGCAATTCATCAAAATTAGTTTTAGTTCAATCAGGTTCCCGGTATTCAAGATACAGCTGTTTCATTTTAAGTGCTCGCGGCTGGAAATTCAGTTTATGAACTGAACGTTCGTTTCGCGATACGAATTTCACCCAGTTGGGTTCAGAATTTAGTGATGCTACAGTTGAATAAAATCTAGAGTTTTCAATAGGGTATTCAACAAAATAGACGGATCCTCAATCGTGTCTGTACGTCAAAAGTTATACACTGTTTAACATTAGTATGTCACTTCTGAATCTGTTCTGAACTGTTATACTTCCTGCCCTTTTTATTTACAAATTAAATAACAAACAACCATGAAACGGAATGAAACCACTTGCGTTATTTAGCTAACAGATTCACCTTTAATAAGCTGCAGAGTTCCGCAACAAGAGTTCAGGAAACCAAGTGGTACACGTTTCGGAACAGTAAACGGTAATCAGAGTCGCTCTGGACTGCAGTCCAGAGTCACACTCCGATCCAAATATCGTCACAATTTAATCACAGAGACTATTAAAACTTGCATAGGGTTAAAGTTCGTCGAGTCGGCTTCGATTTAAGCCCTCGAACGTATCATTCCAGTATGTACATAATTTACGATGATTTTAACCATTTTCAGATACGGGAAATTTCTAGTTTTAGGGGTACATTTGGGGGTATTCATTTTAGTCACTAACCGTGGTATTTTCCAGTGAGATTTATACAAGGTATTCATCACTACATGGGCCAGCATAGACAAACCAATTCCGTCAATTTAGATGAATATTTTCAATGAGGTCACACATCGAACAGGTATATCATATGAGTTATCACGAATTGTAAATTTGTAATCTATACGATTTGAGTTTGTAATGTAAATAGGTTAGCATGTAGCTGTTCCCGCCAAAAATTTCTGCGCAAAAGAGCCCAAGGTATCAAATGGCAGTGATACACTTATGAAAATGCGAACCAGTATCTTCCGGCCTGTTTTTTGATAAACTCCCGAAGGAGAAACGGATAAATTCTGATTGTATCGAAAGCGTCTCGAAAAACCCTTCGATTTCATATATTATGGGCCTCGTAATTCATCCGGGATCAAAAGTTATGAGGAATTATGTGTCCACACGTGATGGGCTTTTAAGAACCCGCTTGAGGAGTTAAAAGATATAATAAAAACTCAGAAAAGACCCCAATGGGGCATCACGTGCTCACACGTGACCATGGGTCACGTGCAGACACGTGATGGGCTCTTGAGGCCTCTAAAATAATGAATAGAATTAAATTCTAAAATCTGTTTCCTGATTTAAAAGTCAGATATCACGTGCTTACACGTGACCAATAGTCACGTGTTGACACGTGATGGTTAAAACTGAAACATAAATAAGTGGCTGAGAAAGGAACCTAATTGGGGGTCACGTGCTCACACGTGACCAAAGCTCACGTGCCAGCACGTAACTGGCTTTAAAAGCCTTATAATTTAATAGAATTAAATTCTAAAAGCTTCTAAATCTTTCTAAATGGAAAAGGATTATGGGGACCGTTGGATTAAAGATCCAAGGGTGATTAAAAATCACCAATTTATGGAAAAATCTTGGACAAGGAAAGATTTTCCTGAAAATCTCACCAGAATAACAAATAGAATATCTTTTGGGTTTAAAATCCACGGTGAATAAAATTCACTGAATGATCTAAAAGCCCAGATTAATGATAAATATAAATCAAATCTCTCAACAATCAAATCAAATCTTTCGATGAGAGATTTGCTAAACAAATTGATTCTTTTCCTTCTCCTATAAATAGGAGCCAAAAGAAGAGAAGAGCGAACTACTTTTTTGGGGAGAGAAAAAATAGAGGGAGGAGAATTTAATTCTCAAGAGAAAAAAGAAAAGAGAGGAGAATTTAATTCTCTGCGAAAGAAAAACCCTAGGTAAGAAAAGAGAGGCTTAAAAAGAGAATTTAATTCTCAAAAGAGTTTAACTCTTATATAAAGAAAAGAACTTAGTTCTTTCTCTGGTGGAGGATCTGCAAAGTGCACATCTCCCTATGAATTGAGAATTTAATTCTCATTGGGTTGAGATCCTGCCATGCAGATCCAAAACATAGAGGAGAAATTAAGTTTTGAGAATTCAATGGTCACAAAATTATAGGAATTTAATTCCTTTGGGAGAAAACTAGGATTTTACCCTAAATAAGAATTTAATTCTTTCACAATAGAAATTTAATTCCTTCAAAACAAAAATTAGGGTTTTACCCTAAATAAGAATTTAATTCTTAAAGATAAGGAGACTTAAAAGATCTCTGTTCATGAAAAAGACTAGGGTCACGTGCCCCACGTGACCCCTGAGCAGATCCCCCAAAAATGAGAAGAGGAAAGCTTTGAGGCAATGCCTCACGTGTTCCCACGTGACCCTCATTATATATGGAACAAAAGTAAAGGCAGAAACAATTCTGGGCGCTCTCACGTGTTACCATGTGACCCCTAATAAATGTTATAATAAATCAGGGCATGATTATACATCACGTGCCCACACGTGACGGCTATGAAAATTAAAAGTGTTTAACACTTGTTTGCAGAACAAAATAAAGGGGATCTGGCCCCACTTCTTGATGTCATCACGTGCTCCCACGTGACTCCCAAAACGCAGAAAGAAAGATAAATGGAAATAAAGGCTTTGGGCGCTCTCACGTGTTTACCACGTGACCCCTTAGCAAACGTTTTAACAGTCAGCGCATAAATCCCCATCACATGTCAACACGTGATACTCGAAATAAAAAGGAAAAGTGTTTAACACTTATTCGAAGAGTTGAGGATAAACTAAAAGGAGATCTGGCTCCACATTTAGGGCGCCCTCACGTGTCACCACGTGACCCCTAGTGAGCATTATAACGCACAGAGCATGGGCTTTCATCACGTGCTCGCACGTGATGGCCGCCAGAACTAAAGTGTTAAACACTTACCTCCAGAATAAAATAAGGGGAATCAGGGCGCTCTCACGTGTCCACACGTGACCCCTCTCTCCTTCGTGTTTAACACTAATCTGAAGACTTTGTCCTCAGTGTTTAACACTGATTTTCTTAGTGTTTAACACTAATTCGGAAAACTCTATTTGCAGTGTTTAACACTGATTTGCTTAGTGTTTAACACTAATGTGAAAACTCTGTTCCCAGTGTTTAACACTGATTATCTTTTAGTGTTTAACACTAACTTGCTAATCTTATTCCCAGTGTTCAACACTGTTGGTTTCTAGTGTTTAACACTAGCTTTAGCCCAATTGGCTAAGTTTCAGAGGCAAAGCCTCTCCTTCAATGGACCGACAGAGGGTCAATGTTTCAAACATAATTGGACTTAGCCCAAATTGGCCATAAGTCCTCAAATCATCTTAAACTGAGCACATTTGCTCTTTCAACAAACTCATTGGTTCAAGGGTACATCTCTGAACTCCTCTGACATCTGTCGTTGTAATCCTTCAACGTCGTCAGAGAGGTGACGGGTCCCGACAACCACACATTAATACGGACTGTGGGGTCCTTAAACTCATGGACTAATGCGTCCTTAAACCAAGATACGGAATGTGGGGTCCTTAAACCCACGGACTTATGTGTCCTTAAACTAAAATACGGACTGTGGGGTCCTTAAACCCACGGACTGATGCGTCCTTAAACTACCCATGGACCACCATGTCCCTAAACTGGCATTGGACCTCTACGTCCCTAAACTGGCATTGGACCACCATGTCCCTAAACTGGCAACGGACCACCATGTCCCTAAACTGGAACAATGGAGCCCCAAATGCTCTCTTGTCGGATCTAGACGATCCCGTTTAAGTTGATCTTAGCCTCAAATATGGCTAACGTATCCTTAAACCTTCAAACAGACTTTAGTCCCAAATTGGACTATAAATCCCCCAATCAACTTTGGTTCAAGGGTACATCTGTGAACTCCTCTGACATCTGTCGTTGTAATCCTTCAACGACGTCAGAGAGGTGACGGGTCCCGACGGCCATACATGCTATGGACCACTATGTCCCTAAACTGGAACAATAGAGCCCAAATGCTCTTTTGTCGGATCTAAACGACCCAGTTAAGTCGATCTTAGTCTCAAATCGGACTAACGTATCCTTAACAAACGTTTAAGTCGATCTTAGCCTCAAATATGGCTAACGTATCCTTAAACCCAAAACCCCAAACCCAAATCTAAGAAAACACGGATTTGGACTAATCCACGTCCTACGGGCGACGAGAATAAATTAGTCTCCGTATACAATCCACGGGCAACCAAACACAAAACAAACACCCACGACACGAAGTGACCATCTGGAGAAGGAGAAAGTTGTTACCGCGATGCGGTAACATAATTAACTGCAGGGGCTTGCGCCTGCAGGGAAGAGCGTCCCCACAATCAAAAACCCCTCAAGCGAGGGGGAATCTGACGAAGTCTGCTACATCGGACGCATCCGTTTAAACCTTCGATGCATGGTGCTATAAATCAACTTGGCATCTTCGGAGAGGTGGACGGATAGCACCTATTAGCATCTGCCCCGAATCTCAGGCGAGACGTCCACGTCTCGGCCGCCGTTCAGAGGGGAACAGATTCTGGCACGCCCGGTGGGACCTTTTCCTCTTTCCACTCCACACTTCGTGTGTCGTGTTCGCGAATGAATCACGGTTTATTGTGGTTGCCTGTGGATTCGAGATACTAAGATTTGGTGTCTTGCTCCGTGCAGAAAACAGAAGATCAATGGCTTCAAACTGCACTGCCTGCAACTGCAACTCTCGCTCGGTCCTTGCTGGAGGAGTGACTTATGGGCCCCAAGCGGCCTCCCTTTTCAAGATGCCAGTGGAGCAGGTAACTCAGGCCACCACTGGATTATTCTTCGGGACCATGCTCCCACCGTTGAGCTTCAATGCCATAATGACGTTGCAAGAAGCCCCAAAGAAGTTGGTCTTTGATCGGCTTACCACTGCCGCGACCCCTCTCAACGGGTCGCCCAGCTTCAATACCTTAGTTTTCAACAGACTGGGCCAGAACGTCTGCAAACCCGCGATACCCGAAGCTGCCATCCCAAAGCGGATAGCTATCCCGGCTCAAGCGGACGAAATCATTGGAAAGGCTCATCCTCCCAAGAAGTCAGTTTTTACAAGGCTGGCCATTCTGGTTGCTGCTCCAGGCGAGGTCCTCAAAGCTGCTTCCTTTGCTCAGAGGTCTGTCTTTGATAGATTAGACATTGCTTCTCAACGGGCGTCAATCTTCGATAGGCTAGCACCAATAACAGTCTCTCCTCAAAGCAGGGGGCATGAAGAAGCTTATCCAATAATGGAGATGATCTCATCCGCACGACATGCTCGACGACGCCACTGGCGCCGAGTGAGGAAGGCTGGGGGAAACTCCCCCTCTGAGATAACTCCGCCAGCTCCAATGGTGGGGATCGATGCTGCTGTTCCAACCGGGAACAGCTTTGAATTGCTGAACACGGTGCGCAAAAACTCTCCTACCGCCGTACTAAAAAGATCCCCTCCTCCGGTGGGAAATGTTGCGGAAGCCAAGCCAGAACAGTCCTCTCAGCGGCTGTCCTCTAAAATCTACAAGGTCTGGCACCAAGTCCAAGACTCGGTGATTGATCGAAATTTCTCCCGCCAGCAGAAGAAGCTGAAGGTCCGGCAGGAAGAAAACCGTCCTGTTAAGCCACAAAAGATGACGACTACTTGGGTGCTCACGACAGCGGCCCCCTCAACGTCAACCACTCAGAAAAGAAGGAGGCCAGAGAAAGCCCCAGTAAATGTGGCAGACCACAAAGACGCTAAGCCCAAACGCCCCAAGTCTGGGGGCATGGTGGTGCACACCGTATACATGGCTTCTAGAAAAGAGGATAGCCGCGCTTCAATGGGTCACCGACTGCTCACCCGATCCGTGACAAAAGCCTAGGAGCAGCAACAAAAGCTTCAGGAAATGATGACTGCAATGGCCGCACTAACCGGGCCAAAAGAAAGCCTAGAGGCATCATCAGAGCAGCGTCACGAACAAGAGACTGATGCGGATTTCTTACGCGGAGTCCTCGAAAAGAAGGACAGAGAAGCCGCAGAGCAAGCGGCTAACATAAAGCAAATGGCGCTCCTCTTCCAAGATATGGTAGGGATGATGCTACAGCCGGACCCTCCAGTTGAAGACCCTCCGATCATTACTGAAGACGATAGAGGAGAGACATCTAATCCTCCTCCGACTCTTTCAACAGCTAAAGATGAAACCATTTCCAAGGCTGCGCTGGATGACTATATAGCTCATCAAATACGGGCTCACCAAGTGAATGAAGCGGCTGCGCAAATTGTTAGAACTGGACGACCCTATCCGGGCTGGTATGACCAAATCAGTTACCCGCCGGGATATACGATCCCTAAGTTCCACGTATATAAAGGGACAGGGAACCCACATCAGCATGTCGCTCAATTCAGGTCCTTATGCGGCAATACTGGAGGCGATGACAAATTGTTACTACGTCAATTCGTCAGCAGCTTAGCAGAAACAGCCTTTGAATGGTATTCGGAGCTACCTAATGACTCTGTCAAAACATTTGCGGAGATGGAGCTATTGTTTACACAAAGATTTGCCAGCGCCAGCGAGCGCACCCCGATAACAGCACTGATTAATGCCAGGGTGAAGCCAGGCGAAACGTGGGTTCAATACGCAGCACGATGGCGGAATCTATGGTCGAAATGCGAACAGTGGATCGAAGAAGAGCCGGCGGTGGGCATGTTCGTGGGCACTCTTGATCCACAAGCGACCATCTCGCAATTCATGATGTTCTTCAAGCCAACTACTTTCCAAGCCTTGATTGACAAGTTGGCCCAAATGGATCAGATGGATCATCGATCATCTCCTTCAAAGACGGATCCTCGGAATGAAAAAGGGAAAGGAAAAGCAATTTTCATCGCCAATACTCAACAACAGCCGAGCAACTTAAAACCGGTTGTCCGCCAAAGCAACGTACGTCCACGCCCATCCCTCGAGGAGAGACTGGGATGTCCTTATTTGTTTCCTCAGGATAAAACAAGGAGACTGTTCGAGCTGGCAGTGCGCAACAGACTCATCCATCTGCCGAATCCAAAACATCCGTTGCAGCCAGGCGATGTCAATGATCTTAATTACTGCCCTTACCACCAAGCGATAAGCCATCCAATCGAAGATTGCTTCGTCTTTAAGGGATGGATCCAAGATCAGTACCAACAAGGAAAGTTCGCGTTATCCGAAAACTGGAAGGTGAACCCGCCACAGCCTCACACTCCTAAGAAAACAAACACACTGGGGGCAACATGCTCTTTTGTTGAGGAAACTCCATGGGAGGTGGCTCTTTCGGCCAAAACCAAAAGGATGCTAAATGATCTTCAGACGTGCCCGGCGATTATATGGAAGAACCCGTTGGAACCTGAGATCATCAAGAGAATGCTGAAGCCGCGCCCAATTCCAAATATTGGTGGTGATAGCCAAAGCATTCACACCCAACCGTCGAAATCTTCGAAAAAGAAGGAGAAATCCAAGAAGCCCATGAAGCCTGGCAACAAGCGCACGGATTTGCAGAAACAGATTGACACGCTGGAAGAGTATAACTAGAAGGAGCGGATTCCAATCACGCTCCAAGAGTTTCTCAGCCACGTCCTCGAGGATGAAAACGATGGAGAAGACTCATCAGATGAATCTGAGGACTACGTAGCAAGTTGTCATGTGATCTCTCATTCATTGATAGATGATGAAGAGGCTCCTTGCACCAAGAAACCGAGGGCGAGTCCTGAACCAGAACTTCCGTGGCCATCAGACGAGATGATCGATGCTTTCCTGAATAAGATTCTTCTGAAAAGTAAAGCCGATCGGGAGCGTGAGATGGCCATATTTGAAAAGGCCAAACGCCGGCGACTGGACAAAAGGGTCAAAACACTCCCACCAGATCAAAGTACATCCGCCGCAAATGAAAGCAGGATCAAGATAAGGAAACGATTCGCCAAAGCCATATCAATGGGGATGAGACCGCCCTCTTTCAGAGAAAATTCTCCCAGTGGTATACATTTTGATGAAACGGACGTACATCCTAACTACTGCTTATATCATCAGAAGATCGTACATCCTACTGAAGACTGCGACTCCTTTAAGTGTTGGTGGCAAGGATATGTCGTTCACAGGCAACACTTCAACAAGACAAAGCGTGAAGCTCGTAAACAGCGGAAAAATGCGACAGATGAGCGTAAAAGAATTGCCGGCAATTGTCATAGGGTTGATCCTGGGGGATCGCGAGTTCTTACCTTCGGGAACAACTCCGACGAAAAAGTAGCCCTCGGTCCTCTCTTCAAGGAATCCATCTCTGAAACGAAAGAATTGAGGAGCTGCGAGAACATTCAGCCGTGCAGTTGCACGCTACCCGGAAAGAATCTCAGACCGACGAACAAGGGATCGGATAAAAGGGATGAGGGGAATGGAAAAATGACCTTTGTTGCCAACACTCGACAACAGCAGAGTAACCCGAGACCGTTTTGTCGTCAAAACAACAAGCCGCGATACCTCAATGAGAAGTTGAAACGTCCTTACTCGTTCCCTCAGGATAAAACGAGGAGACTGCTCGAGCTAGCAGTGTGTAGCGAGCTCATCACTCTGCCAGATCCAAAACGTCCATTGCAACAAGGTGACGTTAACAATCCTAACTATTGTCCCTACCACAGAGTAACGGGTCACCCACTCGAAAATTGCTACGTCTTCAAAAACTGGGTTGAAGACCAATATCAACAAGGCAAGTTCGCGCTGCCCGAAAAGTGGAAAGTAAGCCCGCCACAACCACATGCTCCGAAGAAGATGGACATGCCGGGGGCATCGTGCTCTTTCACAAAGAAAGCCCCATAGACCGAAAAGTCAGTAAACAAGAGATTCGCCTCAAATACGGCGACGCTGGACCGAAAAGTCAGTGCGTCTCAAATACGGTGACGGCGGACCGAAACGTCCTTAAACTAACGGCGGACCGTAATGTCCTAAAACTTGCAAATGACCGAAACGTTGTTAAACTACTCCCAACCCGCAACATCTTCAGGCTGACGTGGTTAAAAAAAAACGGTACGTCCACAAGCAAAATGGGCACGGATGAAAACCCAAAAAGGCTCCGTGAGTAAAAACAGCAGGGCTACCGGTGAGTGTTCGTGAAAACCCGAAAGGGCGTGACCTCATTAAAAAAAGAATAAAATAAAAAAATAAAAAGAACGGTATGTCCATAAGCAGAAAGGGCACGGATGAAAAACCGAAAGGGCTCCGTGAGTAAAAACAACAGGGCTACCGGCGAGTGTTCGTGAAAACCCGAAAGGGCGCGACCTCGTAAAAAAAAAGAAAAAAAAATAATAAAGGTATGTCCATAAGCAAAAAGGGCACGGATGAAAACCCGAAAGGGCTCCGTGAGTAAAAACAGCAGGGCTACCGGCGAGTGTTCGTGAAAACCCGAAAGGGCGCGACCTCGTAAAAAAAAAGAAAAAAAAATAATAAAGGTATGTCCATAAGCAAAAAGGGCACGGATGAAAACCCGAAAGGGCTCCGTGAGTAAAAGCAGCAGGACTACCGGCGAGTGTTTGTGAAAACCCGAAAGGGCGCAACCTCGTTAAAGGACACTTGCAGGGTCCTCTCGACCTTATAAGGAGAAACCGCCCGCGCGAGATCCTTACGACTCACAAGGGAGCAACACACTTAGGGATCCTCACGATTCCTAAGGAGAAAATACACTTGCGAGATCCTCACGACTCGTAAGAAGAACTCTCTTATGGGACCCTAACGGCTCATAAGATTTGAAAGTCTTAAGGTACAGAGACCTGAACCTGTGCTTAAGCAACCCCCATAATTTTCGATATTGCCCTACAAGCGGCTCATATTGACCGTTGTATACAATCCACGGGCGCGAATAAACATTTCCCTAACCAAGTCCCACCCATGACTAGGGATATGTCCATACGGTGAACAACCCTTGTAAGTCCTCTCGACTTATAAGGAGAAAACCGTTTTGTAAGATCCTTACGATTTACAGGAGAACATACACTCAGGAATCCTCACGATCCCTAAGGAGAAAACACACCTACGAGATCCTCACGACTTGTAGGGAGAAATATCTTTGTGAGACCCTTACGGCTCAAGAAGTCAAAAGCCTTAGTCGACGGGATCCTAACCCTGTTCGCTAAGCCACCTTTGTTCAACATCGACAGAGGCAAGTGATGATTCGCTCCTGGCAATATCCCAGTTGTAGCGATGCTGATGCCTAAACCGGTATCAAATTCCAAGCCCTTTCAAGGCAAATGATGATTCACTCCTGGCAATATCCCAGTTGCAGCGATGCTGATGCCTAAACCGGTATCAAATTCCAAGTCCTTTCACGGCAAATGATGATTCGCTCCTGGAAATATTCCGGTCGCAGCGATGCTGATGCCAAGATTGGTATCAGATCCCAAATCCCCTACTCGCAAAAAAAAAATCAGCGAGCCAAAAAAAAATGCATACGAAATAGCCGAAATGATGGGGCAACTTGCAAACAAAATCAGCAAGTAAAAAATGTATGCATGAAAAATAGCCGAAATGATTGAGCAACTCGCAATAAAAAAGCAGCGAGTAAAAATAAAATAAATAGCCGAAATGATTGGGCACCGCGAAAAATAGCCGAAATGATTGGGCAATCGCGATTTTCGCGATATAAAAAGCTGAAATGATAGAGCATCGCGGAAAGAATCAAAAAAATGATGAAAGAATGAAACTTTTTGCCCTACAGGTGAAATCACATCGATCCCTGTATACAATCCAGGGGCACAGATAAAGAGGGAACCATACCTTCCCAACAGGCTCCATCAGAAAGCGAAGCCAAATCTCGACGGTTCATAGACAACCTAGGGATAGCCTTAACATTTGTCGCAATATTACAGACACAATGTCGGCAAATGAAGCAAAGGAAGGTCCCTAGCTTCAGGGTCTCGACGTCAATATCGACAACTTAGAGATCACCAACGGCGTTTCTCCTCACTCCAACCAGATGCAGACGTGACGTCAACAACCGACCCCAGAGTCGCAACGAAACGGAACCATGGCAAAGTCCCTAGTTCCAAATCTTAATGGCCACATTTACAGCCTGGAGACCAACAACGGTGTGCCTCCTCATTCCAACAGGACACAGATGTTACACCATCAAGCGGAGCAATGGAAAAATCCCAACTCCATCTCAGCATTCGTTTCGTTACAGCAGACGAGATGTCAACGACGACGTTCCTCCGCAGTCCAGCAGGATGCAGATGCAACGTCAACGAAAGACCCCATGGTCGAAACAAAACGGAGTGACGGCAAAATCCCAGCTCCACCTCAGCATTCGTCTCGATACAGCAGACGCAATGTCAACAATGGCGTTCCTTCGTGGTTCATCAGGATGCAGATGCAACGTCAACAGAAGACCTCACGGTCAAAACAAAGCAGAGCGGCGGCAACATCCCAGCTCCACCTTGACGTTCATCTCGATACAGCAGATGAAATGTCACCCCAGCGTTCTTCCCCAGCAGGATTCGGATGCGCCAAAGCAAACGAAGCGAAGGCCAAATTCCTAGCTTCATATGTCTTGACGGCAAGTCCTATGAAAGACAATCGAAGATCATCTCACACCAGCATAGAGTGAGCACCACATCGACGTTCGTCTCGATACAGCAGATGAGATGTCAACTACAGCGTCCTTCCTCCAACAGGATTCAGACACACCAAAGCAAATGAAGCGAAGGCCAAATTCCTAGCTTCAGGGTCTTGACGGCAAGTCATATAAAGCCTCAAAGACAATTGGAGATCATCTCGCACCAGCACGGAGTGGTCACCACCTCGACGTTCGTCTCGACACAGCAGACGCAACATCACCAAAAGGAGCCACGGCAAAATCCCGGGTTCCAAACCTCGACGGTTCACCAGCAACCTAGAGGCCACCACGACATTCGCCTCGATACAGAGGACGCGATGCCAGCAAATGAAGCGAATGCCAAATTCCTAGCTTCAGGGTCTTAACGGCAAGTCATATAAAGCCTGAAAGACCACCGGAGATCATCCCACATGGAGTGGTCACCATCTCGACGTACGTCTCGATATAGCAGACGCAACATCACCAAAAGGAGCCACGGCAAAATCCCTAGTTCCAAATCTCGACGGTTCATCAGCAACCTAGAGACAACCACGACATTCGTCTCGATACAGAGGACGCAATGCCAACAAACGGAGCAAAGGCCAAATTCCTAGCTTCAGGGTCTTAACGGCAAGTCATATAAAGCCTGAAAGACTATCGGAGATCATCCCACACCAGCGCGGAGTGATTATGACTCATCGAGGCTCTCCAAAATGAGCCTAACCTCAAGTAAAAAGCGGCATGGCAAATTCCTAGCGCTTGCTCTTCCGACGGTCAAACTGCCAAGGAGGATTGCTTGAAGACGTCTTGTCCAGCCCCCGAAGGGATCAGAGACACGGCAGTCGCAGGGCTACTCGAACAGCACGATTGACTATCGAGGAATACATCAGCTCATGCGACGGTACGACGGCCAAAACCCTAAGTACCACAGACCCTAACGGACTTCTGTCGTAAAGAGCAGAGGTTAAATGTGACGTTAGGATATTCTTGCGAGATCTGCTCAATTCGTTTCGACTCGTGAGGAAATTGATGTCTTTGCGAGAGCTTCTTGATTCGTCTCGACTCGTGAGATAAAGCCTTAGGCAGTAGGGATTAAAAAACCTGTTTCCTAAGCACTGGGATCCTGCAACTCGGCCCAAAATGGTCTCTTGCATACTATCCACGGGTCTCACTCTCCGAAGTCGAATTTCGACAAGGAGGGGAACAACCGCTTACGGGTCCTCTCGACTCGTAAGAGGGAAAAATTCTCTTACAAGATCCTTACGACTTATAAGAGAAACACACTTAGGAATCCTCACGACTCCTAAGAAGAAAATACACCTATGAGATCCTCTCGATCCGTAGGGAGAAAAATCTTTATGAGACCCTCACGGCTCATAAAGTTGAAAAGTCTTAGGTGGCGGATTCTAACCCTGTCTCCTTAGCCATCACTGTCCTGCAAAGAGGCCAAGATGGACCATCTATGAGCTACACTTGCCAAAATTACATGCCACTGAAATGGAGAACTTACTCATAAGCGTATGAACTACTCCACGCCAGAGTAAGACATAAAGAAATAGAAGGGTGCGGCTCATTGAGTTAAGGGTTTGGAATTATATCCCTTAAGAGTTGAGATTTGAGTCAATGATAAATGACGACTCTTGTGTCCGCTCGTTATCTTCTCAGATCAAGATTCTGAAAGTGATACACCAACCCAAAATTGGTCATATGCCATGCATAACTCTGCATAACTCTACACTACTTCACCCACGTACATACTTACGTGGGCAAAGTAGTGGGGGGCATTTGTTCCCGCCAAAAATTTCTGCGCAAAAGAGCCCAAGGTATCAAATGGCAGTGATACACTTATGAAAATGCGAACCAGTATCTTCCGGCCTGTTTTTTGATAAACTCCCGAAGGATAAACGGATAAATTCTGATTGTATCGAAAGCGTCTCGAAAAACCCTTCTATTTGATATATTATGGGCCTCGTAATTCATCCGGGATCAAAAGTTATGAGGAATTATGTGTCCACACGTGATGGGCTTTTAAGAACCCGCTGGAGGAGTTAAAAGATATAATAAAAACTCAGAAAAGACCCCAATGGGGCATCACGTGCTCACACGTGACCATGGGTCACGTGCAGACACGTGATGGGCTCTTGAGGCCTCTAAAATAATGAATAGAATTAAATTCTGAAATCTGTTTCCTGATTTAAAAGTCAGATAATACCTCAACGAGATATCACGTGCTTACACGTGACCAATGGTCACATGTTGACACGTGATGGTTAAAACTGAAACATAAATAAGTGGCTGAGAAAGAAACCTAATTGGGGGTCACGTGCTCACACGTGACCAAAGGTCAAGTGCCAGCACGTGACTGCTTTAAAAGCCTTATAATTTAATAGAATTAAATTCTAAAAGCTTCTAAATATTTCCAAATGGAAAAGGATTATGGGGACCGTTGGATTAAAGATCCAAGGGTGATTAAAAATCACCAATTTATGGAAAAATCTTGGATAAGGAAAGATTTTCTTGAAAATCTCACCAGAATAACAAATAGAATATCTTTTGGATTTAAAATCCACGGTGAATAAAATTCACTGAATGATCTAAAGGCCCAGATTAATGATAAATATAAATCAAATCTCTCAACAATCAAATCAAATCTTTCAATGAGAGATTTGCTAAACAAATTGATTCTTTTCCTTCTCCTATAAATAGGAGCCAAGAGAAGAGAAGAGCGAACTACTTTTTTGGGGAGAGAAAAAACAGAGGGAGGAGAATTTAATTCTCAAGAGAAAAAAGAAAAGAGAGGAGAATTTAATTCCCTGCGAAAGAAAAACCCTAGGTAAGAAAAGAGAGGCTTAAAAAGAGAATTTAATTCTCAAAAGAGTTTAACTCTTATATAAAGAAAAGAATTAGTTCTTTCTCTGGTGGAGGATCTGCAAAGTGCACATCTCCCCATGAACTGAGAATTTAATTCTCATTGGGTTGAGATCCTGCCATGCAGATCCAAAACATAGAGGAGGAATTAAGTTTTGAGAATTCAATGGTCACAAAATTATAGGAATTTAATTCCTTTGGGAGAAAACTAGGGTTTTACCCTAAATAAGAATTTAATTCTTTCACAATAGAAATTTAATTCCTTCAAAACAAAAATTAGGGTTTTACCCTAAATAAGAATTTAATTCTTAAAGATAAGGAGACTTAAAAGATCTCTGTTCATGAAAAAGACTAGGGTCACGTGCCCCACGTGACCCCTGAACAGATCCCCCAAAAATGAGAAGAGGAAAGCTTTGAGGCAATGCCTCACGTGTTTCCACGTGACCCTCATTATATATGGAACAAAAGCAAAGGCAGAAACAATTCTGGGCGCTCTCACGTGTTACCACGTGACCCCTAATAAATGTTCTAATAAATCAGGGAATGATTATACATCACGTGCCCACACGTGACGGCTATGAAAATTAAAAGTGTTTAACACTTGTTTGCAGAACAAAATAAAGGGGATCTGGCCCCACTTCTTGATGTCATCACGTGCTCCCACGTGACTCCCAAAACGCAGAAAGAAAGATAAATGGAAACGAAGGCTTTGGGCGCTCTCACGTGTTTACCACGTGACCCCTTAGCAAACGTTTTAACAGACAGCGCATAAATCCCCATCACATGTCAACACGTGATGCTCGAAATAAAAAGGAAAAGTGTTTAACACTTATTCGAAGAGTTGAGGATAAACTAAAAGGAGATCCGGCTCCACATTTAGGGCGCCCTCACGTGTCACCACGTGACCCCTAGTGAGCATTATAACGCACAGAGCATGGGCTTTCATCAGGTGCTCGCACGTGATGGCCGCCGGAACTAAAGTGTTAAACACTTACCTCCAGAATAAAATAAGGGGAATCAGGGCGCTCTCACATGTCCACACGTGACCCCTCTCTCCTTCGTGTTTAACACTAATCTGAAGACTTTGTCCTCAGTGTTTAACACTGATTTTCTTAGTGTTTAACACTAATTCGGAAAACTCTATTTGCAGTGTTTAACACTGATTTGCTTAGTGTTTAACACTAATGTGAAAACTCTGTTCCTAGTGTTTAACACTGATTATCTTTTAGTGTTTAACACTAACTTGCTAATCTTATTCCCAGTGTTCAACACTGTTGGTTTCTAGTGTTTAACACTAGCTTTAGCCCAATTGGCTAAGTTTCAGAGGCAAAGCCTCTCCTTCAATGGACCGACAGAGGGTCAATGTTTCAAACATAATTGGACTTAGCCCAAATTGGCCATAAGTCCTCAAATCATCTTAAACTGAGCACATTTGCTCTTTCAACAAACTCATTGGTTCAATGGTACATCTCTGAACTCCTCTGACATCTGTCGTTGTAATCCTTCAACGTCGTCAGAGAGGTGACGGGTCCCGACAACCACACATTAATACGGACTGTGGGGTCCTTAAACTCATGGACTAATGCGTCCTTAAACCAAGATACGGACTGTGGGGTCCTTAAACCCACGGACTTATGCGTCCTTAAACTAAAATACGAACTGTGGGATCCTTAAACCCACGGACTGATGCGTCCTTAAACTACCCATGGACCACCATGTCCCTAAACTGGCATTGGACCTCTACGTCCCTAAACTGGCATTGGACCACCATGTCCCTAAACTGGCAACGGACCACCATGTCCCTAAACTGGAACAATGGAGCCCCAAATGCTCTCTTGTCGGATCTAGACGATCCCGTTTAAGTTGATCTTAGCCTCAAATATGGCTAACGTATCCTTAAACCTTCAAACAGACTTTAGTCCCAAATTGGACTATAAATCCCCCAATCAACTTTGGTTCAAGGGTACATCTCTGAACTCCTCTGACATCTGTCGTTGTAATCCTTCAACAACGTCAGAGAGGTGACGGGTCCCGACGGCCATACATGCTATGGACCACTATGTCCCTAAACTGGAACAATAGAGCCCAAATGCTCTTTTGTCGGATCTAAACGACCCAGTTAAGTCGATCTTAGTCTCAAATCGGACTAACGTATCCTTAACAAACGTTTAAGTCGATCTAAGCCTCAAATATGGCTAACGTATCCTTAAACCCAAAACCCCAAACCCAAATCTAAGAAAACACGGATTTGGACTAATCCACGTCCTACGGGCGACGAGAATAAATTAGTCTCCGTATACAATCCACGGGCAACCAAACACAAAACAAACACCCACGACACGAAGTGACCATCTGGAGAAGGAGAAAGTTGTTACCGCGATGCGGTAACGTAATTAACTGCAGGGGCTTGCGCCTGCAGGGAAGAGCGTCCCCACAATCAAAAACCCCTCAAGCGAGGGGGAATCTGATGAAGTCTGCTACATCGGACGCATCCGTTTAAACCTTTGATGCATGGTGCCATAAATCAACTTGGCATCTTCAGAGAGGTGGACGGATAGCACCTATTAGCATCTGCCCCGAATCTCAGGCGAGACGTCCACGTCTTGGCCGCCGTTCGGAGGGGAACAGTAGCAAGTAAAAATACTTGCCTGGAAACGTTTCGTGGATGTACGACGGTGGTAACGTCATGAACGCGTGATGAACGGCGTGAATTGGATGTACGGCCTCGGCTCGCGATTCGGGTTTGACGTCGAAGTTGCCCGGAGATGTCAAGTGCTTGCTGGAAGCGGAGGTGGTGCTCTGTAGTTGTCCTGGGACGTGATGGGGTCGAAGACGGTCGGCGGCGGCGCTCCGGCAATGGACAAGAGTGGTGCTTGGATGGGTATTGTGGGTTTGGAGAGAAAGAGAGAGAGGTAGTGGGCTCGGGTCTGTAAGTTTTGGAGGTGTTGGTGATGATGCTGATGACGAGGAGGGTGCAGGGGCGTCGACGATGAGGTGAGAAGCTTACCGGCGTCGAGGGCAGGTGGTGGTCGAGCTCGGGTGCAGTGGGTTGGGTGTGCAGGGGAGTTTGGTGACGGCTGAAGGTGAAGGGGTAGCGTAGGGAGCTCCGTTGGTGGAGAGGAGTGAGCAAGGGAGAATGGTGAGGGGTTATAATCATCGCCGTCGGCGGTGGGGCGAGTGATGAAGTTGGCAAAGGGCTGCGGGAGTGGGTTCGTGGGAAATTGTTTTGAGAGGGAGAAGAGTTTTTGAGAGGGAGTTGAACAGTGAGAGGGAGATGAGGGGAGGAGGTTGAGTGGATCGAGTCATGGGGTGCGCGAGTCGGGGCAACGGCAGGCGACGTGCTCGCGAGCGTTGGCGAGAATTGAGGATCGAGGAATAATGAGGGAGTGAGCGGGAAAAGAGGTAGCCGTTGGGGAAGGAGAAAGGTAGCGGGCCGAGTTGGGTAAGAAGATGTGGGCTGAAGGAAGTGGGCCGGAAGAATTTAAACAAATGGTTTAATTTTATTAGATTTTCTTTTGGGCTGTGGGAAGATGCTGGGCCGGGGTTTAAGAATTTTAATGTTAATATTTATTTTATTTGTTGGGCTGGGTTGTGTTTAATAAGGGTTTTAATTGAATTTTAAATTTTGTTTTAGGTTTAGATTCTTAATTGGTTTTTGATTAAGCTAAATATTGAAACTCGAGTAACCAATTACCAACGAAAAAATACGAGGAAAATCAGGAAACAATCGGGATTAGGAAAATACATGAAAATTTTATAGATGGGGAATGGGGATTTACATCATACCCCCCTTACAAAAATTTCGTCCTCGAAATTTAACAAGGACACAAAGAAATAAGGATACTAAACAAAGAGATGTGGAAAACGAGCACGGATATCTTCCTCCCGCTCCCAGGTGGATTCTCCTGAGGAACGACCGCCCTAAGACACTCTGACTAACGGAATGACTTTATTCTTCAGCACTTTCTCTCTGCGGTCGAGGATGGTAGTGGGTTGCTCCTTGTACGATAGATCGGTACCCAACACTAGGTCCGAATAGTCCAGGACATGGCTCTCATCCCGAACATAACGCCGCAGCTGTGACACGTGGAAAGTATTGTGCACACCAGCTAGCGATGGAGGCAAGGCAAGTCGGTAGGCCACCTCTCCTACTCACTCTAGCACCTCAAAAGGTCCGATAAAACGGGGACTGAGCTTTCCCCGACCTCCAAACCTGATAACTCCACGGGTAGGGGAAATCTTCAAGAACACGTGATCTCCGACTTTGAATTCTAGTGCCATCCTGCTAGTATCTGCCCAACTCTTCTGTCGATCTTGAGCCATCTTAATACGCTGCCTGATCATTTGGACCTTGTCGACTGTCTGAATAATGAGTTCGGGGCCCAATAATCTTCGCTCTCCCACATCATCCCAACACACTGGGGATCGACACTTTCGCCCATAAAGTGCTTCGAAAGGAGCCATCTGGATGCTAGCCTGATAATTATTGTTATAGGAAAACTCGACTAGCTGCAGACGGTCCTCCCAGGAACCCTGAAAGTCCAACATACAGGCTCTTAACATATTCTCGAGCGTCTGAATCGTACGCTCGGATTTTCCATCCATCTGCGGGTGATAAGTTGTGCTGAATTTGAGGCGGGTGCTCAAACTCTCCTGTAATCTCCTCTAAAAGTGCGACACGAATCTGGTGTCCCGATCTGACACAATGCTGACCGGAACACCGTGAAGTCGCACTATCTCCTGCATATATCTCTCTGCCAGTGACTCTGTCGACTGTCCCACTCGGAATGGTATGAAGTTTGCAGCTTTCGTGAGGCGATCGACGATAACCTAAATGGCGTTATTACCCCTAGGGCTCCATGGTAAAGCCGTCACGAAATCCATGGTAATGTGCTCCCACTTCCACTCTGGTATTGGCAGTGGTTGCAACAATCCCGCTGTCCTCTGATACTCCGCTTTCACCTGCTGGCATACCAGGCACCTGGATACGAACCTCGCAATTTCCCGCTTCATTCTGTTCCACCAAAAGTGCTGTTTTAAGTCTCGATACATCTTCGTACCTCCCGGATGCACAGAATAAGCTGAACTATGCGCTTCAGTCAGTACTTCTTCTCGGACATCTCCCTTGGGTACGCAGAGTCTGTTACCGAATCTCAGAGAGCCATCTTCATGTATGATCAAGTCCGTTCTCAGTCCGGCTTCCACTTGCGCTCTGAACTTTTGCAATCGGGGATCATCCGCTTGTGCAGCCTTGATGCGATCCACCAGGGAAGATTGCACCTGTAGTTGCCAAAGTTGACTGAGTTCGTTCGGCGTAACGACTTCAAGCTCGAGTCTCTGAAAGTCCTCTATAATGCTCCTCTGAAACGGTCAACATCATGACCACAGGCTTGCGACTGAGCGCATCTGGTACAACATTCACCTTCCCCGGGTGATACTGAAGATCCAAATCATAATCTGCCATCAGCTCTAGCCATCGGCGCTGCCTCATGTTTAGTTCCTTCTGAGTGAAGACGTACTTCAGACTTTTATGATCCGTGTACACCTCCACTTTCTCGCCCAATAGGTAGTGCCTCCAAATCTTCAACGCAAAGACTACTGCAGCTAACTCCAAGTCATGCATAGGATAGTTCTTCTCTTGATTTCTCAGTTGTCGAGAGGCGTAAGCAACCACTCGGCCGTGCTGCATCAGAACACAGCCTAATCCCTTCCCTGAGGCATCACTGTGTATCACCAAACCACCGGAATCATCTGGTACTGTAAGAATAGGCGCCATGGTTAATTTCTGTTTCAGCGTGTCAAATGCTTGAGTGCACTCCTCTGTCCACGCAAACGGTACATCCTTCTGTGTCAGCCTCGTCAATGGTTCAGCGATTCTAGAGAAGTCTTGGACGAATCTCCGATAATAACCCGCTAATCCCAGAAAACTCCTGATCTCGGCCACTGACTTCGGCATTGGCCAATCACTGATAGATTCTATCTTTGCCGGGTCCACCGAGATGCCTTCGCCCAAAACAATATGTCCCAAAAACTAAACTTTATCGAGCCAGAATTCACACTTGTTTAGCTTCGCATACAGCTTCTCTTCCCGAAGGATTTATAAAACCGTGCACAAATGTTCAGCATGCTCCTCCCGGGTCTTCGAGTAAACAAGTATGTCGTCGATAAACACAACGACAAACGTGTCCAAGTACTTTGCAGATACCCTGTTCATCAAGTCCATGAATATTGCTGGGGCATTGGTTACACAAAACGGCATCACAAGGAACTCGTAATGTCTGTATCGGGTCGTGAAAGTCGTCTTGCATACATCCTCGGCTGCTACTCTGATTTGATGATATCCAGAACGGAGGTCTAACTTTGAGAATACCTTGGCCCCACTTAGCTGATCGAATAAGTCGTCGATGCGTGGGATTGGGTACTTGTTCTTTATTGTGACCTTATTCAGCTCTCGATAATCTATACACATTCGCAGCGATCCATCCTTCTTCTTTACTAATAGAACTCGTGCACCCCACGGTGAAGCGCTCGGCCGTATAAATCCCTTCTCCAATTCCGCCAACTCAACTGGTGTCATTCTGTATGGGGCCTTGGATACTGGAGCCATACCTGGAGTCAAATCGATCTAAAACTCCAAGATGCGAGGAGGTGGTAGACCTGGTAGATCTTCAGGAAATACATCCAGAAAGTCCTGAACAATCTCTGGGGCTGGGCTCTCATCAATCTCCATAGCTGTCAGCTCCTTGGGCTTCGCCCTGTACTTGGCTGGCTCCAAAGATTCGCTTCCGCCCTCAAAAATAAACTCCGGGTGATTGGGAATGCGGAAGATCACATTCGCACGACAATCGATAACTGCATGGAAGGTACTCATCCAATCCTTGTCGAGAATTGCGTCGTAACTGCCTGTCCCAATCAGAAGGAAATTCGCATAGAATTCCCTGCCTCACACTACAACCGGACATGATCTACATTCTCGACTAGATATTATAATGCCATTATCCGTATGTATCTCCCAGCCTTTGGTTAGTGGTTCATGTGGTATGGAGTGTGTATCAGTGAAATGCTCAGCCAAGAAACAGTACGATGCTCCAGAATCAAATAGTACTTTAGCTGGCAAGGAATGTACGAGTAGAGTACCTGTAACAACGTCTCCTGACGCCTCTGCCTGCTCGGCGATCAAGGTGAAAGCCCGTCCCTGACCGCGTCCTGTAAAGGGTTGCCTCTGCTCCTGTAGCCTCTGCTGTGGTGGTCCAGAACCTCCATGTATCTCTGCTCGCTCAGGGCAACCACTAATCTTGTGCTGACTGGATCCGCAAATCAAGCACTGTCCATTGGCATGGCGACGGTCCTTCTAGGTATTCCCACCTCTACCGCAGTAGCCGCAAACTACGTTCTGTCTCTAGGGGCGATGCTGTGGCACGAACGGACACTTCATTTGTGTCGTTCCAGGCTTGTGAACCGGTATAGCTCCTCGAGAAGGCGCATGGGTACGTGCTGGAACTACTGGGGGCTTCCTGAACTTATTGACCAATTGCTCTTGAACTCTCGCCGCGTTAAGTATCTGTGCGAAAGTCTGCAAATCCAGTGATGCAATCAACTGCTGCAACTCGAAATCAAGCCCCTGCAAGAAGCGTCTGGCCCTGGTGGCCTCTAAGACGACCATATATGGAGCAAAACGGCTCAGACGGTTGAACTCTTCCGCATATACGTTCACTGGACGTCCATTCTGCTTCAATAGAATAAACCTTTCCTCCATCTTTGCCTTGGCGGTGGAAGGAAAATAATGATCTAGGAAGCACTCTTTGAATTTGATCCACTCAATCGGCTTGTCCAGCCTGCTTTCTTCTACTGACCACCATGTACGGGCTTCAACTTCCAATTGGATCTTTATCATGTTCACCCTATCTTTATCTGGAACCCTGGCGGCTGTCAGTAAGTTCTCCATATTCACTAACCATTGCTCGGCCTCAAGGGGTTCAGCTAGCCCTGTGAATGCAGCTGGATGCAACCTTCGGAAGTCTGATACGGTACCAGCCCTAGCATGATAAGCTGGTGGGGTAGCGCCCTCGGGGGCGGCAATGAGTGCGGAGGGTTCTCCTGCGGCGGTAATCGCCCTGAGTCCCTCAGCGAGTAAGTCTGTCTTCTTCTCCTGAGCTTCCGCGAGAGAGGTCAGTGCACTAAGTATTCTTTCCGTGCGGTCCTGATAACTGGAGTCCGAGGAGGGGTCGTTCGGGGACGTCATATCGCTGGAAGATTCAAAAGGATAAGATCAGATTTAAGGATGAAAATCAGAAATAGTGAAACGAAAAATAATGTAATACAGTATAGTTAATGTTATCCCTTGTTACTAAATATGGCTCTGATACAAACTAAACCATGTCACGCCCCGATTCCCAAAATACGGAAAACGAGGGATGACTAGGCCGGCCATACTCCTACGGTCAAGGAATAATCCCGCCGTAGTCACATTTCAGCTTCTAGCATTACATGGTAAGCAGTAAATAAAGCACAGTAGTAAAGGAATTACATCACTAAATTATTACATTAAAATCCATGGTTCACAAATTACAAATAACAAGAACAGTTACCAACCAAGTTCAATTACACGATCTCTTTTAAGGAAAGCAGTAAAGAAAGAAAAGTACTCCAAACTAGATCTCCGTGTGCTCGGAAGATAAATCCGTCTCCTGTGCTGGTTCTTCCACGGGATCTGAGCATGCATACTCAGGTCGTCAGAGCGACACAATAGCAATATTATTATAATGAGGTGAAACATGTAAATGAGGCAATAACAGTGAAAGTACAATGCGTGTAATCGCTATGTTACTATATGATGCAAAGTATGATCTGTGTCCCTATCAGTCCCTAGGTCATGTTTGAAATCGTATAGTGGAAAGAAGGATCATGTTTAACAGGAGTCTCGTACATATCCGAGACAACGACCCACATGACCGGGACATAACCCTATCAGCCGGATCGCTAGATCCTACCTAATATATATATCACTGCTCGAATGATCATCCTCTAAACACGGTCCGGCTAAATACGATTCTCTTTCCACTTCGATTTCCCTTTTTTCCCAGATTTACACTATTTATGGTTTTGATTTAGTTGTGTACAAGTATACCAATGGCACGGTTTTATCACTGTTCACTGTATCAATCATTGTCACGAAAGTTCACTTTCCATTGGTGTACTCGTCACTCCTAAACCAACATCAATCACGCATGATAATGCAATATCCACTGAACACTAACACGCACTAACACTACGTATATGGCAAATGGGGTATGATATGTATGTGTATGCCATTAACAAGCTATGATGTTATGAAACAATATGCACGTCATCAGCTTACAAAATTTGTATTAATTCACATGTTTAGAATTCAATGAAATGATACAAATACGATAAATAGCACACTCTGTCAGCAATTCATCAAAATTAGTTCCAGTTTAATCGGGTTCCCAGTATTCAAGATACAGCTGTTTCATTTTAAGTGCTCGCGGCTGAAAATTCAGTTTATGAACTGAACGTCCGTTTCGCGACACGAATTTCACCCAGTTGGGTTCAGAATTTAGAGACGCTACAGTTTAATAAATTCTAGGGTTTTCAATAGGGTATTCAACGCAATAGACGGATCCTCAATCGTATCTGTACGTCGAAAGTTATACACGGTTTAACATTAGTATGTCACTTCTGAATCTGTTCTGAACTGTTATACTTCCTGCCCTTTTTATTTACAAATTAAATAACAAACGACCATGAAACGGAATGAAACCACTTATGTTATTTAGCTAACAGATTCACCTTTAATAAGCTGCAGAGTTCCACAACAAACTAGTTCAGGAAACCAAGTGGTACACGTTTCGGAACAGTAAACAGTAATCAGAGTCGCTCTGGACTGCAGTCCAGAGTCACACTCCGATCCAAATATCGTCATAATTTCATCACAGAGACCATTAAAACTTGCATTGGGTTAAATTTCGTCGAGTCGGCTTCGATTTAAGCCCTCGAACACATCATGTACATAATTTACGATGATTTTAACCATTTTCAGATACGGGAAATTTCTAGTTTTAGGGGTACATTTGGGGGCATTCATTTTAGTCATTAACAGTCGTATTTTTCAGTGAGATTTATACAAGGTATTCATCACTACATGGGCCAGCATAGACAAACCAATTCCGTCAATTTAGATGAATATTTTCAATGAGGTCACACATCGAACAGGTATATCATATGAGTTATCACGAATTGTAAATTTGCAATCTATACGATTTGAGTTTGTAATGTAAATAGATTAGCATGTAGCAAGTAAAAATACTTGCCTGGAAACATTTCGTGGATGTACGATGGCGGTAATGTCACGAACGCGTGACGAACGGCGTGAATTGGATGTACGGCCTCGACTCGCGATTCGGGTTTGACGTCGAAGTTGCCCGGACACGTCAAGTGCTTGCTGGAAGTAGAGGTGGTGCTCTGTGGTTGGCCTAGGACGTGCTGGGGTCGAAGACGGTCGGCGGCGGTGCTCCGGCAATGGACAACAGTGGTGCTTGGATGGGTATTGTGGGTTTGGAGAGAAAGAGAGAGAGGTAGTGGGCTCGGGTCTGTAAGTTTTGGAGGTGTTGGTGATGATGCTGATGACGAGGAGGGTGCAGGGGCGTCGACGATGAGGTGAGAAGCTCACCGCCATCGAGGGTAGGTGGTGGACGAGCTCGGGTGCAGTAGGTTGGGTGTGCATGACGGCTTAAGGTGAAGGGGGTAGCGTAGGGAGCTCCGTTGGTGGAGAGGAGTGAGCGAGGGAGAATGGTGAGGGGTTGTAGTCGTCGCCGTCGGCGGTGGGGCGAGTGATGAAGTTGGCAGAGGGCTGCGGGAGTGGGTTCGTGGGAAATTTTTTTTTGAGAGAGAAGAGTTTTTGAGAGGGAGTTGGAGAGTAAAAGGGAGATGAGGGGAGGAGGTTGAGTGGATCGAGTCATGGGATGCGCGAGTCGGGGCAACGGCAGGTGACGTGCTCACGAGCGTTGGCGAGAATTGAGGATCGAGGAATAATGAGGGAGTGAGCGGAAAAAGAGGTAGCCGTTGGGGAAGGAGAAAGGTAGCGGGCCGGGTTGGGTAAGAAGGTGTGGGCTGAAGGAAGTGGGCCGGAAGAATTTAAACAAATGGTTTAATTTTATTAGATTTTCTTTTGGGCTGAGGGAAGATGCTGGGCCGGGGCTTAAGAATTTTAATGTTAATATTTATTTTATTTGTTGGGCTGGGTTGTGTTTAATAAGGGTTTTAATCGAATTTTAAATTTTGTTTTAGGTTTAGATTCTTAATTGGTTTTTAATTAAGCTAAATATTGAAACTCGAGTAACTAATTACCAACGAAAAAATACGAGGAAAATCAGGAAACAATCGGGACTAGGAAAATACATGAAAATTTTATAGATGGGGAACGGGGATTTACACACCCCCTCCTCTCCTCCATGACCATCTTCTTCATTCCACATCCCCTCCCCGATCACCACCATATTCTTAATTCTACATCCCTTCCTCGATCAGCACCATCCTCTATTACCCCATCATCATCTTCATCCCGCACCCCTCACTTAATCACCACCACCATCACCATCAGTATCATCATCTTCTTCCCCTTCTTTCCTGACCTCCACTTGATCTCTCCCTTCTTCCTCGACCTCTGCTCAACCGCTTCCTTCCTTACTCGACCTCCTCTCGTGCACCTCCTCCTCCCGTGCACCTCCTCCTCTATCCTAAACCAAACCCCTAAGTTTAACCTTACCCTAATCCTAGCTTCTACGTCGTTGATCCCACCTCACTGCCACCATCATCGCCCTCTCGCTGTAGCCGCTGCCTCCCCCTCGACCTTGCCACTACCGCCCCCACAAGCCCATCCTTCTCCTCCTCTATCCTCTTTTCCCTTTCCCTTTCCTCCGCCCTCACCTCCCATTCTTCTCCCTTGTTGTGGCCTCAGCCTTTCCTTAGACCTTTGCCACTCCTCCATGACCTCCATCTCCTTCTCCACCACCGCTCCCCTCCTGTGCCCTCCGCTTTCTCTTCTTCTTTAAATCCTTCCCTCACCTCTACCGTGACGACCTCTTCAACGTCCACATCCGCGTCTTCTCCTTCGCCTCCCAAAGACCCCATCTTCGACATCCACGAGCTCCCTGAGTTGTTGTAGGGTAGTAATCAAAGTACAATGGGAACTCACACGAGACAAATGACGACTTCAGGTCAAAAGGCTAAGCTGTACTCATGCTACTTGAGAACTTCCATCTGAAGATAGATATAATACCATTTAGAAGTTCTCGGTGAGTCCATCTAGTGTACTCACCTCTAGTGAGCATGTGTATACTATCTTAGGTGACACAACACCAATGGTTTGTGAGATCAACCACTGCCCCTCGTTGGGGTGTCGAAGCATATACACTAGCCTACTCTGGAATATCGATACCCAGTTTCGATACTCCTACAACTAGAGACATTTAAGGATGTGCTTATAGACAATCCAGCTCCCATATATATAATCGTCATCATAATGCTGGTTGTCAAGCAATAATCCTACGAACCTCATCAATAATGAAGATAAACCGGATAGCATACCATCATCTCAAGTAAGACTGTTATACCTGTATAGATCATCTTTCAATTATCATAATCGCCTATTTGCAAGTAGTGAGGGAATCTTTTTCCAAAACACTTTTTTTTTTCTCTTTCCCCTTTTGTCCTTACCTTTTCATTTTATTATTTTTCCTATCCATTTCCAAATGTTTCATGTGAGGCCCAAAATAAAAATAAAAACTATGTGGATTTTTCTCTAAGTATTGGGTTCTAAATTTTATTGCTTTTTTTATTTTCTTAATTTAACCTTAAATTCCATGGCAAGCATTGATTTGGTGTTGATTTTGAAATAAATTCTGGTGTTTTTTAATTTTCTCAAGAAAACCATTAGTATTTTTTTTTTATCTTGATACATTTTTTTAAAAATAAAACATAATAGAATAAAATAGGTTTACTAGATAATCCATTCTTTACATTTGATTATAAAAATTATGGTTGCTTTAAAATTTGTGGTCAGATTTCATTATTTAAATAATTATCCATGTTCCTTCAAATAGGAAAATTTATCAATGTAATCCGCGTCACTCTTACTAAAGCCCGTGTTTGTTTTGTAATTACATGCTTTCAAAAAAAATTAATCATAATATAAATTTCTTAAAATGGAACCAACACTAAATTTGTATGTTTTTAAAATGGGTACTAAATTCTTCTTAACAAAATAAAAGCATATTAATTTTCTATTTATTTTCTCAATTTTTTCCCGAAATATCTTGAATTATTTTAATCTCACACGTTACACGTTGGGTCAAGTTTACTGCAACTGGATGGGGATCATGCGTATGGATAAATTATTAGACATAAAGTCAATACTCATTCTCGACATCTTTTTTTTTATATATTTATTATGTGCAAGACATCTTTTTTTTTATATATATTTATTATGTGCAAGACACCGATCTATATCTACTAAGCAAATAAAATTTTCACTCATTTCATAATTGGGTTAAAAGATAGAGGGAACCCTATATTGAATGTGGAATGTATTCTAAGTTATTTAAGCCCATTTAATTATCATATCGGTATCGATGATGAAACCTAAAGTTTAAATAGTTAACTATAGAGTCTATTGTCTAATAAGCTAGTAATTCAATCACCAAGTATAACAATTATATATGAAGCATGGATATCAATTATTTCAAACATACATGACGGAGCTAGCGCTCTTATTCTAGTTCATAACTTGCCTCGGGCATTACACGCTGATTTTTTTTTTAAATCCTCAACACAAAGCATATATAGATGTGGCAGATATAGATCCAGGATAGATCAATGGTAGAGCTCGATGATGCAGCGGGAACCAAGGGCTGGGATTATATTGTAAGCTTTGAAGCCAGCTTCAGCAAAGATCTTCTTCCATTCGTTCTATGTTCTCTGTCTTCCGGTCAAGTGGACCATCATTGGAAGATCATAGTAGATCTGGGCTTCGGTGTGTTTTGGATGCACACCGTCGGGGCTGACGTCGAGAACTTTCTCCATTATTATCACTTTCCCTCCGTTTTCTTTAGTTGGAATGGCCGCTTTGCAATTTTTCAGTATCTTCATGCATTCTGCATCGTTCCATGTCATCAGTACCCACTGCAAAAGAAATATTCAATCATTAAAAAGATTGTCGAGAGATAATCATTCATTTAGGAGTAGAGCATACGTTGGCCATGTTTGGATATGAAGTTAGGATACCTGTATTTTACTTTTAAGTGGAGGCAAGAGGTATGCAAACTCCCAACATAGAGTTTAGATAACTTAGATCATATAGAAATTGAGATAACTGCAGTTATCACAACTCCAAAACGATTGTTAAGCAGGGTAAAGTTAGGATTTTGGAGCAAAGTTTTTCTGACCCCTATGAAACACCAGTTTAGAAAGCTCAACTCCATTCCCAAACAGGGGCCTTACTCCTTAACCCTCAACATTTTTTTGAAATTCTAACAATCGGTTAAGCACTTTAGGCTGGATAAGAATTTAGGTGGCTATGATGCCCATTTAGAGCATTTTATACCACCCCTCACAAAACCTTAAAATGGATACTAACTACTTCTTAACAAAATAAAAGCATATTGATTTTCTATTTATTTTTTCAATTTTGTCCTGAAATATCTTGAATTATTTTGATCCCACACGTTACACCTGAGATCAAAGTCAAGTTTACTGCAAATGGATGGGGATCATGCGTATGGATAAATTATTAAGATACAAAGTCAATACTCATTCTAGACATCTTTTTTATATATATTTATTATGTGCATAACATCGATCTGTATCTACTAAGCAAATGAAATTTCCGCTCATTTCATAATTGGGCTAAAAGATAAAGGGAACCCTATACTGAATGTGGAATGTATTCAAAGTTATTTAAGCCCATTTAATTATCATATCGGTATCAATGGAACTTAAAGTTTAACTAGTTAACTATAGAGTCTATTGTCTAATAAGCTAGTAATTAAAATCACCAAGTGTAACAATTATGTGAAGCATATCAATTATTTCAGCTGCCTTCAAACATACACGACGGAGCTAGCGCTCTTATTCTAGGTCATAACTTGCCCTGGCCATTACAGACTGATTTTTTTTACAATACAATCCTTAACACAAAGCATATATAGATGCGGCAGATATAGATCCAGGATAGATCAATGGTGGAGCTCGATGATGCAGCGGGAACCAAGGGCTGGGATTATATTGTAATCTTTGAAGCCAGCTTCAGCGAAGATCTTCTTCCATTCCTTCTCTGTTCTCTGTCTTCCCTTCACGTGGACCATCGTCTGAAGATCGAAGTAGATCTGGACTTCGGTGTGTTTTGGATGTACTCTGTCGGGGCTGACATCGAGAACTTTCTCCATTATTATCACTTTCCCTCCGTTTTCTTTAGTAGGAATGGCCGCTTTGCAATTTTTCAGTATTTTCACGCATTCTTCATCGTTCCATGTCATCAGTACCCACTGCAAAACAAATATTCAATCATTAAGAAGATTGTCGAGAGATAATCATTCCGAGTGTTCGGGCCATGTTTGGATATGTTGTTAGAACAACTGTGGAGGCAAGAGGTACGCAAACTCCAAACATAACGTTTAGATAACTTAGATCATATATGAATTGACATAACTGCAGTTATCACAACGTCAAAACGATTGTTAAGCAGGTAAAGTAAGGATTTTGGAGTTAAGTTTTTCTGACTCTATGAAACACCAGTTTAGAAAGCTTAACTCCATTCCCAAACAGGGGCCTTAGTCCTTAACCCTCAACATTTTTTTAAATTCTAACAGTCGGTTAAGCATTTTAGGGTAGATACTAATTTAGATGGCTATAATACTAATTTAGATGGCTTTATACCACCCCTCCACAAAACCTTTAATTTTATTAGTTGCGGAGAGATCTTAAGGAAATATTCTTGTACTTTGGTAATTTTATTTTGAAGTTTTTGTAATTTTATTTTGAAGTTGCTAAGGTTAGCATCAATAATCGTAACTGATAGCAACTCTTGCATTTAAAATATACCTTAAGAATCAGCGCATCGGCACTCGGGATGCTCTCAAACATATCCCCGGCAACATACTCAACATCACCACTCTTTTCCACCTTCTCCACCACATGCGGCAGATCGAGCACTTTACACTCAATCCCCGGAAACGCCTCCTTTATGGCCTTGGCAATCTTCCCTTTTCCTCCCGCAACTTCCACGAGAGTCTTCACCCCTTCAAACTGATCCCTGCAGTCTTCGATGATCACCTTTGCCACCGTCCCCGAATCGCTGTCCAGCCCCTCCAGCATGGCCTTCCCCAGGTCCGGCATCCTCCCTGTCGCCTCCCAGATGTAAACCCCGTGAAACATCTCGAACGGCGTCGACGGCGCGTTCTCGTTCTTCAACCACTCGCTCACGGACGTCCATGGGACGATGATGGAGTTGTGCATGACTAACTCGATGAAGGGCGCGACGGACGCGCCCTTTTCGGCGACTAGGACGGTGGAGTTCGGTGTGAGGGCGTAAACGTAGGGCTCGGGCTCGGCGAAGAAGTTGTTGTGGACCAAGAGGCGCATGAGGCGATGGAGGTAGGGGGTTCGGGAGGCGGGGATGGAGAGCGCGGAGGCGATCTCGGCAAGAGCGATGGGCTTGCCGTGGTTGTGAATGGCGTCAGCAATGCCGAGCTCGACGGCAACTTTGAGGGAGAAGGAGTTCATGAACCCGAAGAGCTGGCTCCATAGGTGAGTTTGGGCATCTAGGATCTCTTTTGATGTTACTGCACTGCTACCAGCCATTTTTTACTGACGAGTTTGTTTATATGGTGCAATTCTTTGTGACTTCTCTCAGACGCAAATTTATAGGAGGGATATTTTGATGAAAGGATAGGGGTACTGTGAGTCTCATTTCTCTGTCGGCATGCTTATTAAAAATAGTACGCTCGATTATTTGATTTGATTTGATTGGATTGGATTGGATTGTACCACGAGAAAATGACTAAATTATGTACGGTTATTCTTAGCTCACTATGATCATATTTCAAAATTATTAAAAAGATGGCAATGCCGGAAACCTCACTCATTTTTGTCTAAACAGCGAAAAAACTTATAAACTTGAAAAACATATATGAGGTTTATTCCAAAAACCCTAACAGCGTTGGTTTTTCTATGCCAAAAATGTACCTCTCACTAGTAAAATAGGGGGTTGCCCCTACGGATATTGAAATCCGTAGAGGCAGATTTAAGTAGGCCCTACGAATTAATCCGTATGGCTAAAAGGTTTCCCCTACGGGTCCAGACGTCCAAGAATAAAAATATTAATTCTTAATTTGGTGTTTGCCCCTACAGAGCCGCAAACCAAGGACCTACGGACAAATCCGTAGGGGCAACTAAATATTGATTTAATAAAGGCACAGATCGATCGCTTACGCTCACTTTCTTCCTCTCTCTCTCGATCGCGCGCGAAAGAAAATCCCCAAATCGCCACGCCGTTCTCGTCGTCGCCACCGCCGTTCTCGTCGCCGCCACCGCCGTTCTCGTCGCCACCGCCGTTCAGGTCGTCGCCACCGCCGTTCAGGTGAGTAAATCTTCAGGTAAATTAAATAATTTTTTAATTATTTAGGGCTTAGGGTTCATGGCTGGGTCTGGGGTTGCGCGCGCGAGTTAGGGTTCGGCAGGGGTCGCGGTCGGGGTCGGGGTCGGGGTTGGGGTTAGGGTTAGGGTTAGGGTTCAACTGCGGCTGGGGCTGGGGTTAGGGTTTGCCTTACGGTTGGTGTTGGGGTTTAGCTGGCCGCGCTGGGGTTAGGGTTAGGTTGGGGCGGGGCTGGGGCTGGAGCTGAGGCTGGGGAGTTTTTTGGCGAGGTCGTTGGAGGCGTAGGATTGACGAAGGGAGCCGCGGAGGGACACCACGTCACGTGCGTTGTACGGGCGGCGGGTGAGTCTGAACCTCTCTGTGTTCCACCATGCTTGCACCTCAGCCACTTCGGCTTCGAATCTTCCTTCTTCTTCCATTATCTTTACGACATTTTAGGGGTGTTAGAAGATATAAGTTTGTAGCATAACATACCACAACTTTGTAAAATCCAATTATATATCAATTCCAATGCTCAATTAGCATGCATGCATGGTCTAAGCAAATCTATGAACTACAAAAATTCAGTTACAATTCCTCAAAAAAGAAAGAGAGAGAAAAAACCATATCATCTTTAACCTTTCTACAAAATAGCTAACTAGATTTCCAGTGTACATATATCGCACAAATATCAAAATTGCATAGTACCATCATCCTCTTTTAGAAATTAAGAGATATATCAATATATCCAAAAAAATAATTGCGATGCTCTCGGATGAATAGTAATTCCTTATTTGGTTAAATTTGTTCGATTAATAATCCAAATCCTATTGAAAAATTATTACACTTCTAAAGTCGGCCTCTATCGCTACACCAGTACATCCAATTATGGTGAGAGTTAAGAGCTATATTGCTTTAACATGCGTTTGTGGATTGAGCGTCTTTTTATGGTCCAAAACCTGATGTTTTCCACTTAATTCCTAATCCGCGATTTAATCGCGACAGCTTTAATGCCGTTTTAATGTCACTGTCTTTAGACCAAAACTTTGAAGTTAATTATGATGAGCATTGAGGACGGATCGATGTATTTTTATATTCTGACAACACTTCCTTAAAATGGGTAGTACTATCATGTGAATCATATAAATTAACTATCATGTAAAGAATAAGAAGAGATATATAGAGAAGGGAAGCAATGCGTGAACTCACTATTGAAGGCGATGAGAAGGATGAAGCCATGGAGGAACCTAATAGGAGAGGTGGTTTTTTCTTTTCTTTTTTGTTTCTCGGAGAGCTACAAGACAACAAATGCATGCAAGTGTGAGTGCGCTAGGGTTAGGTTGGGGTTGGGGCTAGGGCTAGGGAGGGCATGGCTAGTTTTCGTGTGTGGGCGGTTTAATGGTGGTTAGTCAACTAATATCCAATTTGGAGAAAGTTTTAATAGAAAATTACGGCTAGCTCTATGCATTTAACCTGAATGTATTCAGTAATTACTAGCATGTATAAAAAAGTTGGTTTAATTTATGAAAAAATGGGGAGACAACATGCATGTATGCATATAGGTAACATCTGCCAATATGCCATATCCAGACCGTAATCTATTTTTTCCTATTGGCTAATATGAAAATATCGGCCCGCGTATATGACATAATCAAAGTTGTTAAATCTTGATACGGTTTATGTTTCGTTTTTTTATTTATCAGTTCTATCAATGTTGCGTATAACGCTTTATGATATCAGTATCCTACATTAGTAGTTTTAATTGTTGATTGTTATAGATGAATACCATTGCAATAATAGTTTTTGGTTGATGAATGCTATTGCAATGTAGGATGATCAGTTCTATCAATCTTGATCTCAATGGTTTAAAATCATGTTACACATACAACACGAATGCACAACAAACGCATAATTAGAGAGCAATTCGAGATATTCAGGTTAAAACCAATATATGATACTCGATGATAATATGAAACCTTCATATTCCCATCGATACTCATATATGAAACTAAAACCGCCACTTAGTCCTCGTCTATCGGTTAACATATGTGCGATGCTTGTCGTGACCTAGAACTATACGAAAGTTGATAAATATCGGACAGTATAGCTCGATACTAACAACCGCCGTATAGTCTACGCGACGAGAAAATTCAATCGTATGGTAACCCATAGATTTGTCCCGTGTGGACAAGTTAAGAATGTATAAAGCAAACGCCTTCATTCACTTGTGTTTTCATCCGTTTCGAGATATTTCGTCGGTACCTTTCCGCTGGTTCTCCGTATACAAAGATAGATTAGATATTCATTTCAACGTTGTTTCACAGCTTTGAAATGATTATCTATTCTATTACAGTTACTCGGAGAACAGCGGGGAGGTGTTGCCGAAATTTACTCGAAACGGTTGAAAGCACAAGTGATGGGCGTTCGCTCTATATATTCTTAATGGGATAGAAGCCTACCCCCGACAGCCGGAACACACACATACAACAAGAATACACAACAAACGCATAATTAGAGAGCGATTCGAGTTATTCGGGTTAAAACCAATATATGATACTCGATGATAATATGAAACCTTCATATTCCCATCGATACTCATATATGAAACTAAAAGCGCCACTTAGTCCCCGTCTATTGGTTAACATACGTGCGATACTCATCGTGACCTAGAACTATACGAAAGTTGTTAAATATCGGACAGTATAGCTCAATATTAACAACCGTCGTATAGTCTACGCGACGAGAAAATTCAATCGTATGGTAACCCATAGATTTGTCCCGTCTGGACAAGTTAAGAATGTATAAAGCAAACGCCTTCATTTACTTGTGTTTTCATCTGTTTCGAGATATTTCGTCGGTACCTTTCCGCTGGTTCTCCGTGTACAAAGATAGATTAGATGTTCATTTCAACGCTGTTTCACAGCTTTGAAATGATTATCTATTCTATTACAGTGTACTCGGAGAACAGCGGGGAGGTGCTGCCGAAATTTACTCGAAACGGTTGAAAGCACAAGTGATGGGCGTTCGCTCTATACATTCTTAAAGCTTACCCCTGACAGCCGGAACACACACATACAACAAGAATACACAACAAACGCATAATTAGAGAGCGATTCGAGATGTTCGGGTTAAAACCAATATATGATACTCGATGATAATATGAAACCTTCATATTCCCATCGATACTCATATATGAAACTAAAAGTGCCACTTAGTCCCCGTCTATCGGTTAACTTATGTGTGATGCTCGTCGTGACCTAGAACTATACGAAAGTTGTTAAATATAGGACAGTATAGCTCGATACTAACAACCGTCATATAGTCTACGCGACGAGAAAATTCAATCGTATGGTAACCCATAGATTTGTCCCGTGCGGACAAGTTAAGAATGTATAAAGCAAACGCCTTTATTCACTTGTGTTTTCATCCGTTTCGAGATATTTCGTCGGTACCTTTCTGCTGGTTCTCCGTATACAAAGATAGATTAGATGTTCATTTCAACGTTGTTTCACAGCTTTGATACAAATTCGAAGTTAAGGACATAGAAACATCTAGAACCACTCAGAATAGTTGGATTGCGACGGTAGGATTGAACGGTGTGATTTACTATGGGTATTTAAATTGTATACTCGGCATCCACTATTCCGGACGATCAGAACCCTTTTATATATTCCAGTGTACTTGGTACGATCCGCGAACCGATACGGACAGGTAGAGAAGCAGTCTTGGGACTTGGAAAGATGAATATGGATTGACCAGTGTGAACACACTTCGATTTTACGGTCAGGACGATCCGTTTATCTTTCCGAACCAAGCGCTCCAAGTATACTACTCACAGTGTTTGAAGCATCCGGGGTGGAGTGTTGTATGCCGATGGAAACCCAGAGATGTCTACGATGTCCCAGAATACGAGGACAGCGATGAGGACGAAGAAGAGAGAAAGATTAAAGTGCTCCGACCGTCTGTTTCGAAGGACGGGTTGTCTTCGACCGATCATGAAGTTACGTGGGTTAGAAATGACATCGACGATGAAATCCAAGTAGATATGTATAATGCGCCTACGAAACGAAAAAGGTTATCAGTAATGTTATATTATTACTTCACATTTTACGCTCTAGATCATATATAGTCAATACTTTTAATGATTGTCTAATGCGTCCACGAATCGTTTATCTAGATTTGATAACGATGTCGGGAGCAGCGAGGGGCGGCAGGAGCTCCAGCCGCGTCAGAGGCAGAGGCAGAGGCAGAGCGGTTCTGCCATCCAGAGAGCTTCGTAGGGAGCTTCAGAGGGCCGGTCTTGCACCCAGATCGGAGACCCCTTCGGATGTCTCTTTCCGTGTGGATTTTGCCACACCTCCAGGTATACTGCACTAATATCCATTTTGAATCTAATATTACAGATATTCATGCCTGTTTATGTCAAAATTACTTATACTGTCAATGTTTGATTGTCTAGTTGTTGGTGATGCGTCCACATCTGGGACAGAGGCCACCCCCGCTCCTCCAGGTATGTTTAAATATCATATAGTGTATGTATATTGATTTAGAATGCTATATCATAAATACACACATTCCTTTTGCTCTTACTTAGCAATTTTTATTATTGTCTAGCTGTAGGTGGTGACACCACCGCACCTGCGGGTATGTTTATATATCCTATAGTGCATGCATATTGATTTAGAACATTATATTATTGATCTACACATTCTTTTTGCAATTACTTATATAATCTATTTTTAATTGTCTAATTATAGGTGGTGCGTCCAGACCTTCCGCAGGGGCCACTCCTGCCGCTTCCATACCCTCCGCATCGTCTGCAGGTTAGTATGAATAAATTTAAAATATTTATTCATTTTACATATGCTCTATAGAATAAATATGAACTTCATGGAAATTTAGCGTCGATGTTTATTTTCTAGTTGGAGGGGATGCGTTCGCATCCGGGACCCCGGTTGTTCCTCACCGGAGGAACTATCATCCCGCTCGTGCTGCTGCCCGGGCCCAGGCTCGTGCGATAGTCACCGGAGGTATATATCACACTTGATTTTTCGTTTAACCTTGATTTCTTAATACAACTTTATCTTATTATTGATTGTTTTGATATTTCGTGCAGACGCAGGGCCTCTCCATCCCCAGAGGGGACTCGAGGCCCGAATCAGTCCCATAGGCTGAGGCCTGACAGAGCTAGGGGGAGGCAGCGTTCCCTCTTTTTTTACCCTTGACTATCGCTATACCGGTCCTCATGCCGAAAGGTTCGGTCGGTATTTAGGGGACGAGAGCCGGCTTGTGAAGAACTATCCACTTCACGTTGAGTGGGGCGAGCAGCACCAGCGCTCATTCGCCCGCTTCTTTGATCAGACTCGGGTATGTATTAATATATATTTTCATTTGATCTATCCAATATATTTATTATAAACACTTGCAATCTAATAACAATGCTTTTTTGTATTTTCAGTTGGATTACGATTTTCAGCCTGTAGCTGACCCTGATCATCCGGGGAGGGTGCTCGACCTTCATGCTCTGTACAATGGCCTGATGAAGAACATGCAGGCCAAGGTCCAATACAACAGGAATGAGCTGAAGGCCGACTGCTACTCCCTGTGGATGGCGACCCCCGAGGCAGAGAGAGCGGCCCTCCTATCTATTCCGGCGTTTGCGAGAGTCGACGTAGAGACATGGCCTCTATTGTGCGCTTATTTCGAGTCCCAATTAAAACAGGTATGTATTTTAAATGTAATTCATTATTTATGATATAATTTATTTCTTTGTGTTTCTTAATTAGAAAACTAAATTTTAATGCGATGTACAGAAACATGCCGCTCAGAATACAGAGAACAGGAAGTCGGCGAAGAGGGGTCGCCCCACTTACACAGGTGGCTCGAGGAACATTACTCGAGCCATGGAGTTATCGGTAAATTACAATAGACCGACCTTTGCGATATTCTGCAATATTAAGAGTTATTTTCTAATATTTCTAATATTAAAAGTTACTTTCTAATATTGCAGACATCTCGGACCGTGGCGTCAGGTGGTACACCGAGCGTGCTGTCCGCATATCTTGCCGTCCACGGCACCTTGACAGATCCCGCCACGGGCGAGCTTCGATATCCCGATGTCGCTACTAAGGAGTACTGCGTAAGTGTTAATATTTTTCTACCCAAATTTGAAATTTTAGTTTTGGAAGGTTCAAGTTTAAATCATATACTTATACTTTACTGCTTAATGTGGGTGTAGGAGCAGGTGGTTGAGCAGGCTCAGGCCTCGGGGATCGATTTTACCGGACAGAGCTATCCGAGGCTGCTGACCCCAGTTCTGGACGCCGCACACGGAGGGCACTACGGAGGTTGGGAGAGAGGCCGGGGACTGGGCCCTAGCAGGGCCCATATGAGGTTGGACTCCACCCCGACGGTTACTTCCTCCGTCTCCAGTGACCGACGTGTCCATCAGGAACTGGAGAGCTTGAGGGCCACCGTTCAGGAGTTGAAGGAGATACTGGTATGTATACTGTTTTATAGTAAAATATCATGTCATATTATATAGATATCAACATATCCATAATTAGTACGTAGCTTGAGCTTATTTGGTTTTAGACTTAAGTTTGATTAATCATATATACAGATGTAATTAAAATAAACAACAAACTAGATATCCAAACGGGGTTTCGAAATAACTTAATAATGATACAAATTCGAATAATACACAGTTCTTACACGCTTATTACACACATTAGGTCCAGACGCGACAGGGTACATCGGCCGAGCCTCCATATGCATCTCCTTCGGCTGCGGCTCCGCAAGCCACTACATCGGCTGCGGTTCTGCAGACAGCTCCTGTAGCTCCATCGCCCACTCAGACTCCCGCAGCCGCGGCTCCGCAAGCGACTACCTCGACGGTGGCTGCGCAGACCACATCGCCAGCTCCACATGCCGCTCAGACTCCCGCTCGCGACGAACTGCAGAGTTTATTGACCGAGGAGCAGGCGCGTGTTATTCTATCGTTATTCAGAAGTGGAGCTGGACCGAACTAGGGTAGCTTTTTGGTTCTTATTTTTTGAAACATGTATTTATTTATATCATACACATTGTACTACATTTTGAAACGATATTGATATTGGTTTATATTTATATCATATTCAGTTTTTGGGTTTCTTTTGTATATTATATATATGCGTGAGATGTGATTATGAATACTGCAATATATGATTTGATTGATGTATATATTATTGTGCACAGGGCGGGGAAAAATCAAACAGCCCATTTTTTAAAAAAAAATACAGACAATATGTACCTACGGATTAATCCGTAGGTACACATGTTACCCCTATGGCTATATCCGTAGGGGCAAAATATCAGCAGTAACTGATATTTCCCCTCTGATCTCAGTGCCGGGGGGTTGGGAGTACCCCTACGGACATATCCGTAGGGGCCACTGCCTATCCCCTACGGCGTTATCCGTAGGGGCCAAATATCAGGAATCCTGATATTTTGCCCCTATGGAAAAGTACCTACGTAGATATCCGTATGGGGTAGTACATGGACCTACGGTTATATCCGTAGGTACAAGTAATATATTAAAAAAACCCGTAAATAATATAAAATCTTATACCCTACAGATTAATCCGTAGGGGCAACAGGACCTACACATAAATCCGTAGGGGCAAGAATTTGCCCGTAGGGGCAAGAATTTGCCCGTAGGGGCAAGTTAAGGGCCTCAACTTGCACCTGCGGCCTTTGCATCTACGGGGTATTTTTTCGCCCCTACGCATATATCCGTAGGGGCAACCCTTATTTGTAGTAGTGTCTTTTATGGTTCACATACATTTAAATTGATCCAAAGGCTGTTAGCCAACCGCCAGAGCATTTTTGCATCAGATGAGATGAGATAAGATGTAGATATCAATATTGTATTTTTTTACGTGAGAGTTTTTTTTTAATTTCACTCTCTCACTCTCATCCTATACTAGTTACCTCAAAACCTATATAGAGTAAAGTATATATATCCGTCTGCTATCCAAAAGATGGACAAAATGTAGATCCTTCATGTTCAGCGTATATACTAATATCTGTATAGCATGAACCCTTTCCAATTATTTTTGGATAGCCATCCGAATAAGAACATGATTGAAATAAATAGAAGAAGTAAGTACAAATCTTTCTTTGTATTTCACAGTTGTAGATAGATTAAAAATGAATATGATAAAGTACACTTATGTGAACAAATTTGCTGAAAGGCTCTGCTCTAAAATTATGCGTCTAGCCCATTTCTTGATGTAAGCACTACTACAATAAGGGGTTGCCCCTACGGATATATCCATAGGAGCAAACCACTGCCCCTACGAATATAGTCGTAGGGACAAAAAATACCCCGTTGGTGCCGCAAGTGCAAGTCTGGGCCCTGAACATGTCCCTACGGAGTAATAATTGCCCCTACGTCTTAATCCGTAAGATTTTACATACATCTTTCGGCCACTTTATAGGCTTATACATTGATGCATGATATATATATATGTGTGTGTGTGTGTGTGTGTGTGTGTGTGTGTGTGTGTAATGTGTGTGTTGATATATTTCCATGTTTATGTGATTGATATTGATATGCTAATAGTACTTATGCATGATATATATTTTAGCTTAGGATATGATAGTACTATACGTTATGATCTTGGTAGATCGTTATGCATTTTACCATACGATATATTTTTATTCGCTGAGTTGGTAACTCATCCCCGTTGTACCCCAATATCTTGCAGGATTGACCGCTCGAATCCGTAGCGGATTGCTGGCACATTTCTTCTTCGGTGATTGCTTTGGTAGGTGGGTTACATATTGGATCGTAACCACCCGTTGTATATGTATATTCTTTTGAATCTTGTTAAAAACTCTATCGACATAAACTTGTATATTTGTGGGCATAGAAGCGCAACATAAATAATATGTGTTTTGGGCGTTATACTCGTTTGGAGTCAAATTTATATTGTTGTTAGTAATATTTCGCTTTCTATTTCTTCGTCTTGCGCGTCGAATATTATCCGCGTGGTTGCTCTGTTGTTTGAGCAAGAAAGCTAGCTCTCGTTGGAGATGCTTTATATATATTATGCCTTGTATATGGTTTTATTCAAAATTTACAAAGGAGGTAGAGCCTGATTTTCATACGATATAGGCGTTTTCAAACAAATTTACTTATACTTTAAAAATAAACTTGATTCTATTTAATAGCACTTTTTAAAACTTCACCTCCACTATTTTCTTAAAAATGTTTTGATTCCGGTTTTTGGTTTACTTGGATCACGTTGACATCTTTAGACATCACGTGATCTAAGTGCTAGTCACGTGTCGCTTTAGGGTCGTGACAAAGTTAGTATCAGGGCATTAGATTTAACCTTTGTTCGAGTCTACGTTTGACTATGTGGAGTCTAGGACATATATTTTCGTTACCTGTGCTTAGCCTTTCGGAATATAGACTTGACTTTGGTGGTTTTATACCCGAACTTCATAGGTTAACCTTGGTATGATGGAGTTGGTATAAAGTAGATTGATGTACCGTACGTATGCTTTGCGTCATATTTGTTAGGTTTCGGTGTTTGTGCCGTGAAAGCCATGGCCGATGCGGAAGCGGAAAAAACATTAGCGAGCACCGAACGTCCGTAAAAACCAGGATATGGTCTAATAATCTAAACTAGCTAACTGAGAGTGCAAAGGTTGAGAATTTATAACCTTTTTCGTGTGTCCACCCAATTGTGGAAGACCCCTCCAAGCTCGTAGCCGCCGGGATCGCGCTTGAAAGTCGACCACCCTCGTAGAAGACGATCCACTCAAGGAAAACTGGAAGAGGCTCTAACCGATGATCCAGACTTGCTAGGTGAGGACGGTCGATGATGTAGGAATATTTCACTAAATATTTCTCTCTAGAATCCATGCTCAAATGAGAGCAAGAAGAAGAAAGAGAAGAGGAGAAAGGAAGCAACCATGAAAAATGATGCTTATCATATGAAGCAAAAAGAAAATGAAGTATCAAGTGTAAAAAAAAAACAATGGCTTTGCTTTTAACAACTATACTTCAATAGTGCATCAAAATGATTTTATCATTTTTAAAAGCAAAGCCTTACCTCTCTACATGTTTGACACCATACTTTATGCCACATCCTTTCCACTTCATTTCCATTTAATTTTCTAAAAGAAAATCAAATATGATATGCCTTTCTTCTATAAGCATTCCCGTATAAATACGGAATACTTCACCTGGTATATATATCGCTACATATACGTGTATCCGCATAAAAATACGGATAGCACCAAAGAGAGAAAATGAATAGTGAACAATAATACTAAAATATATGTATCAAAATACATATATAATTTATTAAATCAAAACCTGATTTAATAATCCGGCTTAATCTTAAGCCGGCTAGTATTATCAACCGCCCGATTAATTTCAGTGTATCACATACACGTATTTAATTGGCCCCATGCACCTATCAACGTCTGGCTCCTACATTTATCGTCTGAACCGGAAATACTCTCTGTCTGCGACTCTAAAAACTCGACAATACGCTGGCAGTGGTTTTAACTACAAGCACGTCAGCGGCACTAGCTATACGTAACGGCTACCCAGGTACTTGTCGAAAAGGGGGTCGACAATCAGGTACGCTCTTACCCTACTAAGCCTGAATGTGACAATTTCCGTATAGTCCGGTCTCTCCGTCAAAGAGTATCATAAATCTGGTCTAGGGGGTGGATAACGCCAGACCCCTGTTAACTCGATAAGTCATGTCTGAGTCAAGCACATCACCAACTGAGATACTACCGATCAATTATCAGTAAATCTCATTCACAGTGGCCACGGATTTCTGGTGATAGCCAACTGAACACGGCACGATATCAACTCCTAATATCAGGAGAGACGAATTCTTGACAATCGACCACTGCCTTCATATGGCTCGGGACCATATCTAACTAAAACCTGTTTGCACGAATCTTTTGAGTTGTGGTAGGGTAGTATCAAAGTATAGTGGGAACTCACATGAGAGAAATGATGACTTTAGGTCAAAGGACTAAGTTGTACTCATGCTACCTGAGAACTTTCATCTGACGATAGATATAATACCATCTAGAAGTTCTCGGTGAGTCTATCCAGTGTACTCACCTCCTGTGAGCACCTGTATGCTATTTTAAGTGACAAAACACCAAGTGAGACCGACCACCGCCCCTCGTCGGGGTGTAGAAGTGTATACACTAGTCTACTCCGGAATATCGATATCCAGTCTCGATACTACTATGACTAGAGACATTTAAGGATATACTTATAGACAACCCAGCTCCCACATATATGATCGTCACCATAATACTGGTTGTCAAGCAACAATCTTACGAGCTTTATCAACAATGAAGATAAACCAGATAGCATACTATCATCTCGAGTAAGACTGTTATACATGTATAGGTCCTTCCTCAATTATCATAATCTCCTACTTGCAAGTAGTGAGAGAATCTTTTCCCAAAACTCTATTTTTTCTCTTTTCGTTTTTGTCCTTACCTTTTCATTTTATTATTTTTCCTACCCATTTCCAAATGGTCCATGTGAGCCAAAAATAAATGTGAGGCCCAAAATAAAAAAAAAATATGGGGATTTTTCTCTAAGTATTTGGTTCTAATTTTTATTTCTTTTTTTTTATTTCCTTAATTTAACCTTTTTATTTCCTTAATTTAACCTTAAATTCTATGGCAAGCATTGATTTGGTGTTGATTTAGAAATAAATTCTGGTGTTTTTAATTGTTCTCAAGAAAAAAATTAGTGATATTTTTGTATCATGATACATTTTTTTTAAAAATAAAACATAATAGAATAAAATATGTTTATTAAATAATCCATTCTTTACATTTGATTATAAAAATTATAGTTGCTTTAAAGTTTGTGGTCAGATTTCATTATTTAAATAATTATCCATGTTCCGTCAAATAGGAAAAATTTATCAATGTTTGTAATTGTATACTTTCAAAAACAAATTAATCATAATATAAATTTCTTAAAATGGAACGGATACAAATTTTGTATGTTTTTAAAATAGATACTAACTTCTTAACAAAATAAAAGCATATTGATTTTCTATTTATTTTTTCAATTTTGTCCTGAAATATCTTGATTTATTTTGATTTCACACGTTACACGTGGGGTCAAAGTCAAGTTTACTGCAAATGGATGGATGGGGATCATGCGTCTGGATAAATTATTAAGATATAAAGTCAATACTCATTCTAGACATCTTTATTTTTCTATATATTTATTATGTACATGATACCGATCTGTATCTACTAAGCAAATGAAATTTCCGCTCATTTCATAATTGGGCTAAAAGATAGAGGGAACCCTATCCTGAATGTGGAATATATTCAAAGTTATTTAAGCCCATTTAATTATCATATTGGTATCAATGAAACCTAAAGTTTAACTAGTTAACTATAGAGTCTATTGTCTAATAAGCTAGTAATTCAAATCACCAAGTATAACAACTATGTGAAGCATATCAATTATTTCAGCTGCCTTCAAACATACACGACGGAGCTAGCGCTCTTATTCTAGGTCATAACTTGCCCCGGCCATTACAGGCTGATTTTTTTTTATTTTTTTATTTTACAATTCTTAACACAAAGCATATATAGATGCGGCAGATATAGATCCAGGATAGATCAATGGTAGAGCTCGATGATGCAGCGGGAACCAAGGGCTGGGATTATATTGTAAGCTTTGAAGCCAGCTTCAGCGAAGATCTTCTTCCATTCCTTCTATGTTCTCTGTCTTTCCGTCATGCGGACCATCATCTGAAGATCGAAGTAGATCTGGACTTTGGTGTGTTTTGGATGCACACTGTCGGGGCTGACATCGAGAACTTTCTCCATTGTTATCACTTTCCTTCCGTTTTCTTTAGTTGGAATGGCCGCTTTGCAATTTTTCAGTATCTTCACGCATTCTTCAAATTATGAAAGTTTTGACAAATTAAAGGATTTGGGGGTCTTATTTAAAAATATGAAAGTTTTGGCATTGAATATAGAAAAAATACCCTCAAATTAAAGCAATAACAGACTTTGTTGATGGAACGGTCAAATTAAAGCAATTGGAGTCAACTTTATATTGTTGTTGGTTATATTTCACTTTCTATTTCTTCATCTTGAGCGTCAAATATTATCTGCGTGGTTGCTCTGCTGTTTGGGCATAGAAGCTAGCTCCCGTTGGGGATGCTTTATATATATTATGTCTTGTATGTGGTTTTATTCAAAATTTACAAAGGAGGTAGAGCCTGATTTTCAAACGATATAGACGTTTTCAAACAAATTTACTTACACTTTAAAAAGAAACTTGATTCCATTTAATGGCTCTTTTTAAAACTTCACTTCTACTATTTTCTTAAAAAAGTTTAGATTCTGGATTTTTAGCTTACTTGGATCATGTCGACATCTTTAGACATCACGTGATCTAAGTGCCGGTCACGTGTCGCTTTCGGGTCGTGACAAAGTTAGTATCAGAGCGTTAGATTTAACCTTTATTCGAGTCTATGTTTGACTATGTGGAGTCTTGGGCGTATATTTTCGTTACCTAAGCTTAACCTTTCGGAATTTAGACTTGACTTTGGTGGTTTTATACCCTAACTTCATAGGTTGACCTTGGTATGATGGAGTTGGTACTAAGTAGAGTGAAGTAGCGTACGTATGCGCCGCGTCATATTTGTTTGGTTTCGGTGTCTGCGCCGCGAAAGCCATGGCCGATGCGGAAGTGAAAACAAAAACATTAGCGAGCACCGAATGTCTGTAAAAACCAGGATACGGTCCAATAACTTAAGCTAGCTAATTAAGAGTGGAAGAGTTGAGAAATTACAACTTTTGTTGCGTGTCTACCAAATTGTGGAAGACCCCTCCAAGCTCGTAGCCCTGGGATCGCGCTTGAAAGTCGACCACCCTCGCAGAAGACGATCCACTCAAGGGAAATCGGAGGAGGCTCTAACTGATGATCCAGACTTGCTAGATGTGGATGGTCGGCGATGTAGGAATATTTCACTAAATATTTCTCTCTAGAATCCATGCTCAAATGAGAGCAAGAAGAAGAAGGAGAAGAGGAGAAAGGAAGCAACCATGAAGCATGAAGCTCATCATGTGAAGCAAAATGAAAATGAAGTATCAAGTGTAAAGAAAAAGAATGGTTTTGCTTTTAACAACCATGCATCAATAGTGGATCAAAATGATTTTATCATTTTTAAAAGCAAAGCCTTACCTCTCTACATGTTTAACACCATACATCATCCCACATCCTTTCCACCTCATTTCCATTTAATTTTCTAAAGGAAAATCAAATATGAGGTGCCCTTCTTTAAAAAGCATTCCCGTATAAATACGGAATACTTCACCTGGTATCTATATTGCTATATATACGCGTATCCACATAAAAATACGGATAACACCAAAGAGAGAAAATGAACAGTGAACAATAATACTAAAATATATGTATCAAAATACATATATAAATTATTAAATCAAAACCTGATTTAATAATCCGGCTTAATCCTAAGCCGGCTAGTATTATCAACCGCCCGATTAATTTCCGTGTATCCTATATACGAATTTAATTGGACCCATGCACGTACCAATGTACGGCTCCTACATCTATCGCCTGAACCGGGAAAACTCTCTGTGTGGGACTCTAAAGACTCGACAATATGCTGGCAGTAGGTTTAACCACAACTATGTCAGCGACACTAGCTGTACGTAACAGCTATCCAGGTACTTGTCGAAAAGGGGGTCGACAATCAAATACGTCCGTATCCTACTGAACCTAAATGTGACAATCTCCGTATAGTCAGATCTCTTTATCAAAAAGTATCACAAATCGGGTGTAGGGGTGGATAACGTCAGAACCCTGCTAACCGGATAAGTCGTGTTTGAGTCAAGATCATTACCAACAGAGATACTACTGATCAACTATCAGTAAATTTCATCCACCGTGGTCACAGATTTCTGTTGATAGCCAACTAAACATGGCGCGATATCGACTCCTAATACCAGGAGAGACGAATTCCTGACAATCGACCACTGCCTCCATGTGGCTCGGGACCGTACCTAACTAAAACCTGTTTGCACGACTCCTTTGAGTCGTGGTAGGGTAGTTATCAAAGTACAGTAGGAACTCACATGAGACAATTGACGATTTCAGGTCAAAGGACTAAGTTGTACTCATGCAACCTGAGAACTTCCATCTGACGATAGATATAATACCATCTAGAAGTTCTCGGCGAGTCCGTCCAGTGTACTCACATCCAGTATGCACATGCATACTATCTTAGGTGACACAACACCAATGGCTTGTGAGACCGGCCACCGCTCCTCGTAGGGGTGTAGAAGCGTATACACTAGTCTACACCGGAATATCGATGCCCAGTCTCGATACTCCCATGACTAGAGACATTTAAGGATGTGCTTATAGACAACCCAGCTCCCATATATATGATCGCCACCATAATTCTGGTTGTCAAGCAACAATCCTACGAGCTTCATCAATAATGAAGATAAACCGGATAGTATACCATCATCTCGAGTAAAACTGTTATACTTGTTGGAGATAGTGCCCTCAGAGTCAATTATTAGATCACAAGCACGTGATTGCAATGATTGATGGAGGACCTATCCCGATAAGACAGTCTTACTCAAGATGATAGTATGCTATCTTGTTTATCTTTATCATCGTGTACTACTTTAGGTGATCTTATAGGTCGCTATTACACGTTGATAGAACCCCTAGGATTTTTGCTTGACTACCAGCAGTATGAGGGCGATCATATACGTGGGAGCTGGGGTCTAGAAGCACATCCTTAAAAGGTCCTTAGTCGTGGGAGTTTCGAGACAGGGCATCGATTCTCCAGAGTAGACTAGTGTATACAGTCGAGACCCCGACGAGGGACGGTGGCCGGTCTCACAAGCCACTGGTGTCAGTTGGTTCACCTAAGATGTATACAGGTGCTCATTGGGTTATGAGTACACCGGACAGGACTCGCCGGGAACATGCTAGTTGGTCTTATACCTGACGTCAGATAGCAGTTCCCTGGTGGCATGTGTACATGTTAGTTCATCGACCTGAGATCGTCATTTGTCTCGTGTGAGTTCCCACTGTACTTTGATTACTACCCTACCACGCTCAAAGGAGACGTGCAAACAGGTTTTAGTTGGGTACAGTCCCGAGCCACATGGAAGCAATGAGCGGATCTGCAGGGGTTCGTCTCTCCCGGTATTGGGGGTGACGTCGTGCTGTGTCTAGGAGAGCCATTACACGAAATCCTTGGCCAAGGCAGGAGATTTACTGGTAGGTATTCCAGTAGTATCTCAGGGTGTTCTGGGCTACACTCCGACACGACTTGTACCGCTTTTGGGGGTCTGACTTTTACCAACCCCTAGGTCCGCCATGCGATGCTCATAGACGAACGGACCGGACTGTACGGATATTTTCACTGATAGGCTCAGTAGGGTGTCAGGATGAGTTCGCTCATCGACATCCCTTTTGGTCAATAGCTGGTGGCCCGTCACGTATGGCTAATACCACTGACGTGCTGGTGGTTAAATCCACAGCCATAGTATTGACGAGTCTTTAGAATTCCCCACACATACAGTTACTCAAGTTTCGGACGAAACGCTGTAGAGACCGTATGAAGATATGGCAGGGTTCGATCAGATACGTGCGGTATTGCACGGATCGTGATCGGACGGATTTTACTAGTGGGCTTTGGTTTAAGCCGGACCCTAGGATTAGACAGTGTAGATTTTGTCTCTTTGCATTTGTGTTCAGTGGGAATACAAATGCGGGCATGTATATGCAGTCGCGGGGTTATTCCGGTAATTTATTACGGGATCAGTTTTCTGAAGTTGCCAGTTTGCATTCCGTTCCGCCAGTTTTCCTTTGTTCCTTCCCCGCCGGACTTTTTCTATGGAGGGGGTTATTTGCAAGTGTGCAAATAACATTTGTGGAGGGGGTGTCTTGCTTTTGTGGGATTATGATATGACCATCATCATGAGATGCTTTATCCATCTTTTCCTTTGCATTAATGAGATGTGTATTGAGTTGGATTTGGATGAGAGGTTGGTATGACTTTTATTTATCATTATCATAGATTTTCCCCACTTGCTTTTTCCATTGATAATTCCCTCCACCATATTCTTGGCCGGCCACTTCATGGGAGAGAATGAGGTTTTTCATTTGGTGTATGGAAAATTATTCTTATTCTCATTTTGTATCAAAGTTCACAAGTCTCTCCAAAGTTCTTTCTCCACCTCCATCATGGCAACTTCTATAACCCTAAGAGACAACCATTCTACACTAGTCTACAGCAAATCTTGGACGCGTCGGCTAGCCAACTTCGCGCCCGAGTTGCCTCGGTCCAGAGGTGGGAGCCCGTATACGAACCCGGCTACGTGGCACCTTTCCGACGAGGACGATGACGAACGGAGATTCCGCGGGAGATTGGAGTGGAGACGAAGACCGAAGGACATGGATCGCTTGGTATAACTCTCTACCCGTCTTTTAGTTTGCTAGTAGCTAGGTTAATGGCCCGATCTGGGATAAAAGTGCGCGGTGGTGCCGGTTTCTATGTTTTTAGAAAGTTTCGTTTCTGCGTTTCCGGCATCGGATCGACGGCCACGGTGCCGCCGTGCACTTACATTGATATCAGAGCCTTGCCATTAACCTAGTCTAATTTTCTCTAGCATGTTTAAATGTTCGATCGAACGGATTTTTCAAAAACCCGATAACACATGCACAGTTTCTGTCGAAATTTTTTTGGGCTCTAAAAATTTTTCAGGGTGTTTCAGAAATGTGTGCAGGGTATAAGGAGAACACTGTAGAAAAATGGTCACGTGATTCCACTATATAGCCGCGGAACCGCGGCCTTAACCCCCTTTTGGTCGCGGTTCCGCCGCCGAAAAGTGTCATCATTGCTCCAGATTTCTACAGTAGTTCTCTAACTTGAACATGGGGCTTTTGGAATATTCTTTTTGGGCCTATATTTTCTGTGATTGCTACAGTAGTGCTTGGGGCCCACTTCGATGAATTTGTTCGATCGGATATTTTAAACATGCTAGTTCACAGTATTTACATTATATCTGCGACCGTGAATGTCATTTGATCAGTAAATCCTGTCTAACTGCTATAGCCCGGTTAGACGGATTTGCGAACGTGACATTCACGTTGATGTTCTGTGTTGTGCTGTGATGTTGCGGATCGGTCGTGGGGATAGCCTGGATGCAATGGTAGTACAGTTTTGTTTTATATGTACATTTGATATTGCGGGATGAGCGTCCGACATGTGGATTGCCGTCACTACCTGTTTGTATTATTCTTTTGGGGCACGACCGGGATGAGGTCAATGTACCCGTTTATGTATATTTTACTTTCTGTACTAGGATTACCCCGCGGAGGGGTGCACGGATAGCCGGGTTCTAGAGGGCAACGAGCCCGCATCTCATGGCGTTGAGACGGAAGGGGCTTCACTCTAGAATTGGCGGGCTATTCGCCGCACTCGTAGGGGGTATAGGTTGTCCCAGGAGGGGTGCCCAAGTTACCGGATTCCGTGAAGTGCTGGGTGGCCCATTCACGTTGCTGAAAGGGGCTGCCTCGCTTCAGGTTTTGGTGGGTAATTTGCCGCGCCCGTAAGGGTCTAGGATTTTATTGCACAGGCTATCCACACGACCAGGGGAACGTCGGGTTTCAGTATCGGCTCTATGAAACCCGGGGTTCCCAGATATCTGTATTGTTCTGTGATGCTTATTACATTTCTGTGATGTTGCATTTATCACGTCTTGAGCGAATATTATATATTATATATATACTAGTAGATATTGTATATGTTTTGCATCCGCGCTAGTCCAGTCCCCGCTCTGTCGTTAGTTAAGTAACCTAACGGGTGATGACGGAACCCAGTGGTGAATGCGGATGGCATATACGTACATCATTATTTTCGTTCTTAATGGCCTGATCAATTGATGGGACTGCATTGATTCGGATCAATGCAAGCTAAACAAACATATTCTGATGTTGTTGGAACATTTTTCAAAAAGCTGTTATTGCAAGGGCGTTCTCTTTTGTTTTGCACAGTGGTATTCGGTTATGAATATCCAGCACCTCAGTCGACGAGGCAAGGGCCGAGATCCCTTCACCGGGAGTGGCCCCTTGGACAGAAGTTTGTGTCAGGGCAATAACTTCACTATAGTCGTTTACTTTTTCTTTGCATCGTGGTATTCAGTTGGAATATTCTGCACCTCATTCTACGGGAAAAGAGCCGAGATCCATTCACCGGGAGTGACCTCTTTAGCAAAGGTTTTCGCTACTATATTTTTAAAAAGCTATCCGTTCCTTCAACGATATCAAGTTCATTACATTAAAGGTTTTTCGCCAGAAACCATTTGTAGCCCTCCGTCGTTTCATATGGATGGTCAATAGTATTCAAGCTGTGTTTGTTGGCCAAAGTCAAGGCACAGTGTTTGGTAGCTATTGGGTATTAATATGCAGCATAGATAGATGCGTTAGTTTGGGACAGTCGTACTGCCATGTTGGCCAAAGTCAAGGGTATGTGCGGGTGGGTTCAAAATAACCTGGAGAATGACGGGTAGAACTTAACATGTGACTTATGATTTGTTGGCCAAAGTCAAGGTCATAAGAGCATGGGGCAGAAATCACATCGGGAGTTTCTAAAGAAACTGAAACTTGCCAGATATGCGCATACCTTCTGGAGTGTGATAACGTGAGCGAAGTCCGTCACGTTATCATGCGATGATAGTTGGATCCCGATTCCCACTGATGAGTTAGCTTACTCCTCGGGTGATCCCGACTAATTCTTCTTTCAGATTTGGAGGAGAATTCGACGGTACAGTGGGAGGTTTCCTGATTAGATAAATCGGTAACCATTCTGATCTAGGTTAGAGTGCATGATGAGTGTTTCTTTTCTCTCTCTCTCTTTGGCAACGACCCTTGACCCGACCCTAGACCATGACTCAGTGACCAAGTTGACCGAACCTTCTTATAAGACTGACTTTTGGATTGTCAGAGTTGCAAACATCATTGCCACTCCTACTTTTACCCTTCTCTCCAGGACACGCCGTATTACTACGAACATCCACTCCCATTGGACAAAACCATCGTATGGTTATATACGAACTCGAAGGTATTTTATTCGATGATGGTTTCCGGTTCTGGAGAAAACGAATAGGACTATTCAGTTGTCTTTTCCTTTTACCTTCTCTCAGGTTGCGAGTGCTCCTTGGATTAGAACAGTACACCTATTACGCAAATTGGATAGTCTTCTTCCAAACCATAGGCAGGTGCCGACCGGTAAGGAATGAAGAAAACCAATTAGCCTAAACGGTGTACAGAAGGTATTAAGTTAAGACATAAAAAGGGATTAGAAAGAGGGCAAAGTAAATTGCGACCGATATTCACGACCAAACCAAGTGTTTCATTACCACTCCCACTTCACCTTTGTATTTCTCCAGGACACTCCATATCACTATGAAGATCCACGGTTATTTAGATACTCCATCGTATGGTTATATACGAACTCGAAAGGAACTTGTTCCAGTTCGGGGATAGATTCTGGTTCGGGAGAAATAGGAATAAGGTTTATTCGGTTGTCTTTTATCTTCACCTTCTATCGCATTGTGAGTGCTCCTAGGATTAGGACAGTACACCCATTATACTGATTGGATAGTCTTCTTCCAAACCATAGGCTGGTGCCGAATGGTAGAGAAGGAAGAAAAGCATTTGGCCTAAAAGGGTGTGCAGAAGGTAATGACTAAAGACATAAAAAGGGATTTGGAGAGGTGGCAAAGAAATATACGGTTACAGTTATGAATCTGGATAATGGAAGAGGCATTACTAGGAATACCCAGATACCCCATCGAAACATTTCAATGTTTCAGTTTCACTGTGTACTGTTAAAAGAAAACCGATTTCCCAATTAGACACTTACTCCAGGGTATGTATTTACCAAGTATGATTCTCACATCTGTATGGTTTTACATATGATGAGTGGGAGTAAGTTATTGGGAATTAGGTGATCATCCTCATTATATCAGAATTCGTTGTAATTGGTGATATTTGAGGAAATCTCCTGGGCTGTTTGCTGGACGCTAAATATTTGGTTTTGAATATCCGCTGTTATGCACCAATTTTAAAATCATATATCTGTACATCTATTTTTATAGAGTGAGATATACCTTTTTGAAATTGTGTCTATGACATTTACCTATATCAGTGGATGGTTAGGTAAGGAGTATTAAACAGCGGTGTAATTCTTCTTAACCATAAGTACAGTTTTCAACCTACGACACATAAGGAATGAGTTATTAGACTCAGGGGACTTATACAGAGGATTGTATATTGTCCAGTTTCCATTAGGACACAGGGGTTGGTCCTCGTACTATATTCGGTTTACTTATGACTTCTCTAGTTCTTAGACAACTGTTTCGTAGAAACACATGGTCTAAATTTTGAGAAGTTATAGGTATATGAATAAAGTAGAGGACCGGGTATTGCAAGTGTCAGGATTCTTCGAGGTGATCGAAGATGTAGATACTTGTATATGGTATTCAGTTGATAGTAATGATTAAGAGAACTTGTTTCTCTTTCAGGTTACTCATAATTGGAAGCGCTCCTAAGTTGAGTAACGTTGATCGGCCTCTCTCCATTTAGTTGACATGCACTGGAGACAGCTGCATGATTTGAATCTGGTTCAATTAAATCAGTGCCTCTGTTTCTGTATTGGATATAGAACAGTTCGTATCTTAACGATGTTAAGGTACGGGGAGTTGTCCGGCTTATGCTTAAAACCAGACTCTGGATAACTCAAGGCACAATTCTGTAATGGCTGTTTATGGGTTGACCCAGGCTATGACGAGGGTTGGCTTTCTACCATCTAGAAGATCAATAGTAATATTGTTTTAGACTCGCCACAGTTTTAATAAAAATGGATTTTTTCAGAAAACAATAGTGGGAGTATGGTAGAACTGGAAGTGATTCCAGAACCGCAAACGATTATTGAAGATTTGATAAGAACCTAAAGATTCAATCTGATTTGACATTCCATTGGCCACTCCGCAGATATGGTGGGTAACCTCAGGCACCCGAGAGGTACTCCGGTAGCCTCAAGGACGGTGACAGGGAGGTTCTTGTTTACCCAGACTTGCCATTACTGTTGTTCCAGGCTGTGAGACCCAGCAGGAGGATGAGTATAGCGTCGTTCTGAACAAGCTTTAGAAGTGAACGTGTATATGACTCTGCCAGAGGGTTGTCGTAGTCAGTGGGAGCAGCGGAAGCATAGTGGACAAGTGGTTTATGTCTAATTATAGACTAAAGTAGATATAGCGAAGATAGATCATCTATTTCTGATGTAACAGTCATAGATTTGACTTCATCGGAATAAGGGATGGATCTGTTAAGAAGGTAGTAGGGTGTGATATCCTGGTATTTGATGACATACACAGAGTAGGAAGTGAAATTCCTATACTACGGCCGGTTATGCTTTGGTTGTCATACAGTGGTTTCTCCACATAGGACATGGATTTCATATCAGACATTCTTGTTACTAGATCTATAAATCTAGATTTGGGTGGTTTCCCAATCTGGGTACTTTGACAGCATTCTAAGTGTATTTAGAATGGACGACTTCTAGCACGGTAGTGTACCTGCAGGTGATGGAGTCACCCTCTCTAAAGGTGTCTTATAGACTAAAGCAGAGAGGGATGTGCATGATTGACAGATCACTTGCTTAGGCAATTGAGTCAATCATGAAATGTCAAGTACCACACCAGATGTTTTTGCACGAGATGCAATCATGTGATATTGATCCAATCCTGGAGAAACGTTAGGAAGCAGTTCTATAACATAAGTGGATGTTCTAGGGATTTGATAACGGCAGCCTCCTTTAGGAGACGGTTATCATTCCAGGCTTCCAAGGTGACCTGGATGGCAGAGTGGCTGTCAGAGTTATAGTTTTCCCTCTGACGAAAGGCAGTATTTTAGACAGGTGGTCTAGGCGGATACTGAGGGAGGCATGGCGCAGGATACTGATTAAGTTCAGTTGACGATACAGTTTAAGAAGTTTGGATTTGGAGTTCATTTATGAGCTAGGTCCCATCAAATATCCAGACATTCTAAGACAGGTATTGCTCATTTCGGGAGATGGCTTTCTCCGCGAACTTGAGATATAGAGAGACATAGAAAGAAACATCACAGCAGATCCACTCACTGAGGTTATTCCTCGAACGCAATAGTTTCGCAAACGAGCTTTGTGAGACTAACTAGTAGAGGAGTTGGGTGTTCGGTATCATACGAGCTGTGAATATGCGATATCGCAATAATTAGCCTTAAGTGCAAGTGGGAGATTGTTGGAGATAGTGCCCTCAGAGTCAATTATTGGATCACAGGCACATGATTGCAATGATTGATGGAGGACCTATCCCGATAAGACAGTCTTACTCAAGATGATAGTATGCTATCTGGTTTATCTTTATCATTGTGTACTGCTTTAGGTGAGCTTACAGGTCGCTATTACACGTTGATAGAGCCCCTAGGATTCTTGCTTGACTACCAGCAGTATGAGGGCGATCATATACGTGGGAGCTGGGATCTAGAAGCACATCCTTAGAAGGTCCCTAGTCGTGGGAGTTTCGAGACAGGGCATCGATTCTCCAGAGTAGACTAGTGTATACAGTCGAGACCCCGATGAGGGGCGGTGGCCAGTCTCACAAGCCACTGGTGTCAGTTTGTTCACCTAAGATGCATACAGGTGCTCATTGGGTTATGAGAACACCGGACAGGACTCGCCGGGAATATGCTAGTTGGTCTTATACCTGACATCAGATAGCTGTTCCCTGGTGGCATGTGTACAGGTTAGTTCATCGACCTGAGATCGTCATTTGTCTCGTGTGAGTTCCCACTGTACTTTGATTACTACCCTACCACGCTCAAAGGAGACGTGCAAACAGGTTTTAGTTGGGTACAGTCCCGAGCCACATGGAGGCAGTGAGCGGATCTGCAGGGGTTCGTCTCTCCCGGTATTGGGGGTGAGGTCGCGCTGTGTCTAGGAGAGCCATTACATGAAATCCTTGGCCAAGGCAGGAGATTTACTGGTAGGTATTCCAGTAGTATCTCAGGGTGTTCTGGGCTACACTCCGATACGACTTGTACCGCTTTTGGGGGTCTGACTTTTACCAACCCCCTAGGCCCGCCATGCGATGCGCATAGATGAACGGACCGGACTGTACGGATATTGTCATTGACAGGCTCAGTAGGGTGTCAGGATGAGTTCGCTCATCGACGTCCCTTTTGGTCAATAGCTGGTGGCCCGTCACGTATGGCTAATACCTCTGACGTGCTAGTGGTTAAATCCACAGCCATAGTATTGACGAGTCTTTAGAGTTCCCCACACATACAGTTACTCAAGTTTCGGGCGAAACGCTATAGAGACCGTATGGAGATATGGCAGGGTTCGATCAGATACGTGCGGTATTGCACGGATCGTGATCGGACGGATTTTACTAACGGGCTTTGGTTTAAGCCGGACCCTAGGATTAGACAGTGTAGATTTTGTCTCTTTGCATTTGTGTCCAGTCGGAATACAAATGCGGGCATGTATATGCAGTCGCGGGGTTATTCCTATAATTTATTACGGGATTAGTTTTCTGAAGTTGCCAGTTTGCATTCCGTTCCGGCCAGTTTTCCTTTGTTCCTTCTCGGCCAGACTTTTTCGATGGAGGGGGTTATTTGCAAGTGTGCAAATAACATTTGTGGAGGGGGTGTCTTGCTTTTGTGGGATTATGATATGACCATAATCATGAGATGCTTTATCCATCTTTTCCTTTGCATTAATGAGATGTGTATTGAGTTGGATTTGGATGAGAGGTTGGTGGGACTTTTATTTATCATTATCATAGCTTTTCCCCACTTGCTTTTTCCATTGATAATTCCCTCCACCATATTCTTGGCCGGCCACTTCATGGGAGAGAATGAGGTTTTTCATTTAGTGTATAGAAAATTATTCTTATTCTCATTTTGTATCAAAGTTCACAAGTCTCTCCAAAGTTCTTTCTCCACCTCCATCATGGCAACTTCTATAACCCCAAGAGACAACCATTCTACACCAGTCTACAGCAAATCTTGGACGCGTCGGCTGGCCAACTTCGCGCCCGAGTTGCCTCGGTCCAGAGGTGGGAGCCCGTATACGAACTCGGCTACGTAGTGCCTTTCCGACGAGGACGATGACGAACGGAGATTCCGCGGGAGATTGGAGTGGAGACGAAGACCGAAGGACACGGATCGCTTGGTATAACTCTCTACCCATCTTTTAGTTTGCTAGTAGCTAGGTTAATGGCCCGATCCGGGATAAAAGTGCGCGGTGGTGCCGGTTTCTATGTTTTTAGAAAGTTTCATTTCCGCGTTTCCGGCGTCGGATCGACGGTCGGGGCGCCGCCGTGCACTTACAATACTTGTATATGTCATTCCTCAATTATCATAATCGCCTACTTGCAATCATAATAATTGTCTTGAGGGCATTATATCCAACAATCTCCCATTTGCACATAAGGACAATTATTGCAGTATCGTGTACCCACAGCTCGTGTGCTACCTAATACCCAACTTCTTTTACTAATTAGTTTCGTATTCTATATTTGTGAAACTTAATTTGTTTGAGAAATAGGCTCAATGGGTGGATCCGCTATAATGTTCCAACTTCATCTCTCTATATCTCAATTTTGTGGAGATTAACAATGTCCCAATCTGAGCGATACCATGCCACAAGAATTTGTCTGGATACTTGATGAGACCAAGTTCATAAATGAACAACTCTATCCAACAAACTTCTTGGGTTGTATTCTCTATTGAGTTATAACCAGTATCCTGCACCATGATTACCTCGGTATCCTTATTGGAACACTTTCCAATATACCGATCCTCGGAAGAGGCTAAACTCAAAACTTTGACAACATCTCTGTCATCCAGGTCACCTTGGAAGCATGAACAGATAACCGCCTCCCAAAGGAGGCTGCTGTTATCTTATACCAAGAACATGCTCTTATGTTCTTTATAGCTTCTCTTTGTTTCTCCAGGATGGGATTAATATATACTTATTGCTGCTAGTGTAAAAGCAATATCTTGTATTGCATAAGACATTGCATAATTGACTCAACTGCCTGAGCAAATGACATGTCATTCATGCCAGTCCTTCTCTTCATCAGTCTAGAAGACATCCTTTTTAGAGAGGGTGACTCCATCACCTGTAGATACACCACCACGCCAGAAGTCGTCCATTCTAAATATACTTTAAGAATGTTGTCCAACTACCCGATTGGGAAACTTCCCAAATTTAGATCTAAAACCAAAATCCCCGATACATTATCCATCTGGTTTTATACAAGATATTGCATTATTGACTCAATTGCCTAAGCAAATGATATGTCATTCATGCTAGTCCCTCTCTTCATCAGTTGAGAAGACTACCCTTTAGAGAGGGTGACTCCATTACCCACGGGCACACCAGGAGTCATCCATTCGAAAATACTTTTAGAATGATGTCTAAGTACCCGATTTGGGAAACTTCCCAGATCTAGATCTAGTCACCAGAATTCCTGATATACTATCCACATCTAACATGGAGAAAACACTATGTGACAACCAAATTTTGACCGATTGTGGTATAGGACATCACTTCCTATTTGGAGCATGTCATCCAAATCCAAGACAATACTCCCTGCATCCTTCTTACTAGATTCATCTTTTGTTTTGATGGAGTCACTCATCTTAGCCGTCACATCAAAAAAGATGATCTGTCTCCGCTATCCATGCTTCATTCTATGAATAGACATAAGCAACTTGCATAACTTTCGCTGCTCCCACTGACTATGATAACCCTCTGGCAGAGTCATATACACCTGCACTTTCAAAACCATATCTGGAAAGACGTTATAGTCACCTACCTACCAGATATTACAGCCATGAATTGCATCAGCGGCAAATCATATCCATATAGATTTCAGCGTAGACTCTGAAGTAAAAGTCACATCACAATCCACAACGGGTATTTGATGAAAACTCTTTACAACAAGTCTAACCTTATTAGGTTAGTACCTTTTCACCTGCACAGATCTCGAAAGATCTACTTACTTCTAATGGGCTTCACTCTTTCAGGAGCACCTAGCAAAGTCCAAAATCCATGACTTGCTGAAGTGCGTGGAGTCCATCTTGGGTATGAAATATCTGGTCACCTGGAAGTTACTACTTCGTATGACCTGCTGATAAGAAGTAGGGGGAATAGCGGTGCCAAGTCATATCCATATGGACTTCGGTATAGGCACTGAAATAAAAGTCCAATCACAATGCACAACGGGTATTTGCTGAAAACTCTTTACAACAAGTTCAGCTTTATTAGGTTAGTACCTTTCCACCTGCACAAATCTCGATAGATCTACTTGCTCCTAATGAGTTTTACCCCTTCAAGAGCACCCAACAAAGTCTAAAATCCATGATTTGCTAAAGTGTGTAGAGTCCATCTTAGATATGAAGCATCTGGCCACCTGAAAGTTACTACTTCCTATGTCCTGCTGACAACTAGTAGGACCATTATCACCATGATGTTGACCTTCCTGTCACCATCTACGAGAAAACCGAAGTATCTCTCGGGTGTCTGAGGTCACCTACTAAAATCTGCAGAGTGGCTAACGGTTTGTCAAGTCTAATTGAATACTTAGGAGCTACTAAATTTTCGGTAACCGTTTGTGGTTCTTAAATCACTTCCAATTCTACCATACTCCTACTAGTTTATTTTGCAAAAAGATTCCTTTTATAAAAAGGCAGCGAGTCAAGAATAATGTACCTATTGATCTTAAAAATGGTAGAAATAAAATCCTAGCGAATGCTTGGGATAATTCACAAACAGCCATTACCGAAGCATGTCTTAAGTTTGTCCGGATTTTTCTTTTAAACAGAAATGAGATAACTCCATATTTTAACAACCTCATGATATGTAACCATTCTATGTCCATATAGAATCAAGACACTAATTTAGATAGAACCAGATTCAAATGTCATGCAGATGTTTCCAATGCATATTACCTAATGGAAAAAAGGATAATACATCATTACTCATTCAGGAGCGAACTCACGGATGAGCAACCTATAAGAGAATCAAGTTCTCAATACTATGATAGAATACTTAGTATAAGTATCTACATTTTCGATTACCTCGAAAAATCCTAATACTTCCAACGTATAGTTCTCTACTTTATTCTTATACCTACAAACTTCTTAAAATATTTGGACCTTGCATTATAACGAATGCATATCCAAAACCAGAAAACTCATAGATAAATCTGAATGAAGCAAGTGTACTAATCCCTCATCCTGAAAGACACTGGACAACATACATTTTCATGTATAACTCTCATGAGTATACCAACTCAAATTCTGTGTTTTGTAAATTGGAAACTGTATCTTGATTAAAAATGTCTTACACCGTTATTCAATGCACCTTACCTTATCCTCAACTGATAAAGGTAAATATTTACAACACAATTTTCAAAATGTATATCTTACTCTATAAAATAAAAGCACAGATATTTTATTTTAAAATTTGGTGCATAACAATGGTTATTCGAAACCAAATATTTGTCGTTAGGCAAAACCCAGACAATTTAATCTAATATCTTCCTTCTCAACATCTATAACACTGTATAGATGTGAGATCCAAATCTAGTAAATATATACCCTGGAATCAGAATTAATTGGAAAAACGGTTCTCTTTTACAAATACACAGAAATATTGAAACCTGAAAATGTTTCATAGGGGGTGTCCAGGTGTTCCTAATAATGCCTTTTCCATTATCCAGATTCATGACAGTGGTCGTAATTTCTTTGCCCTCATTTCAATTCCTTTATATGTCTATACATCTTATCTTCTGCACACCGTGCCTGTGCTAACTGGTTTTCTTCCTTTCATACCTTTTGGCACCATCCTAAGGTTTAGAAGAAGACTATCTAATAAGCGTGATGGGTGTACTCTCCTAATACAAGGAGCTCTCGCAACCTGAGAGAAAGTAAAGGGAAGAGAAAACCGAATAATCTTATTCAATTTCTCCAGAACCTGTGTCCATCCTCAATTGAAGTAACTTCTTCGAGTTCGTATGTAACTATAAGATAGCCGTTCCAAGCAATATGGATTATCGTAGTGATACGACGTGTTCTGAAGAAATGCAAAGGGTAAAGTAGGAGTGGTAGAGATATATGTGAATTTGTCGTGAATCAAGACAAGCCAAAACCAAAGGGTGTAAGAAAGTTCGGTTAACTTGGTTCATGAGTTTTTAAGGTAAGTCATGGATCATTATACCAGAGAAGAGAGAGAGAGAGAGAGAGAGAGAGAGAGAGAGAAGAAACACTCAGCATGCACTCTATTAAGATCAGATTGGTTATCACTTTATCTAATCAGGATGGCTCCCACTGTTTTCTCGAATTTTCCTTCAAAATCTAAAAGGAGAACTAGTCAGGATCATTTACACTTTACAAGTTCGCTAACCGTTCAGTCAGGCCAGTATTGATACTCCGAAGGAGGTTCCCCTTTCTTTCGCATCCCGTTTCCGCAAAGGCATAACCTCGTTAGCACTTTTAGACACCTAATCGATTAGCAAATTGTGAAGTGAAAAATCTCTCGAGGAGTAATACATACTCATCAGTAGGAATCGGGACCCAACTACCATCATGTGATAACCTGACGGAATCCACTCAAGTCACCACACTCCAGAAGATATTAGCATGCTTGGCAAGTTTCCCGTATGTTTGAAACTCTCGATATGGTTTTTGCCCCAAGCGTCTTATAACCTTGACGAAGGCCAACAAATTATAAGTCGCAAGTCAAGTTCTATCTGTCATTGTCCTAATTAATCTAAACCCACCTGTACTCGCCCTAAACGAAGCAAACAAAGCTGTACGACTGTCCTAGATTAATGCATCCCTATGCTGCAAAAAAGTAACGTATAGCTACTATACACTATGCATTGACGAAGGCCAACAAATATAGCATGAATACTAGGTGGTACCCATCTGAAATGAAGGAGGGTTACAGCTGGTTTTTGGCAAAAAACCTTTAACGTAATGAACTTGATATCGTTGAAGGAACTCGAGTGGCTTTCAAACGAAGTGGCTCATGCTCCGCTTTTTAAAACTAGTAACATAAATTTTTTCTTAAGAGCGAACTCCCAATGAAGGGATCAAGGCTCTTCCCTCATAGAATGAGGTGCGGGATATTCCTAACTGAATATCTTTATGCAAAGCAAAAGAATACGACCAAGAGTTTTGAAGAAAACCGAGTAGTTTTAAAATTGGTTCCGACAACATCATTTAGGTTTATTTTTCCTTTCATTATTCAGATAATGCGTTCCCATCATTTTAAGTTTCCAAGCCACAAAAGAAACAACCAAAATAACATACTTTTTATATGTCATCCGCATTCACCACGGGGCCCCGTCTGCACCGTTAAATTACTTAACTAACGGCAGAATGGGGGCAGGAATAGCGCGGATGAAAAACGTATAGAAGCATATCCTAAATATATATATATATATATATATATATATATATATATATATATAATATATCAACATTGCAAGCAGATAATAGTCATCACAAGCAGATAAAAATCATCACAAGCATACGAAAAACAATATGGAATAGGGGATAATTTAGGATCCCCGCGTTTCATTTGAGTAATAAATGAGACGCGACGTTCCCCAGTCGTGTGGATAGCCAGTGCAATGAAGAACCTAGACCCCTACGAGTGCGGAAAGTTACCCACCAGTCCTGGAAGTGAGGCAACCCTAATAAACAAAGTGAATAGGCCACCCAGCACTTCACGGAATTCGGTAACTTGAGCACCACTCCGTAGGTCAACCTATACCCCCTAGTAGTGCGGCGAATAGCCCGCCAATTCTAGAGTAAGGCCTACCCGGTTTCAACGCCATGAGATGCATGCCTGTTTCCTTCTAGAACCCGGCTATTCGAGAACTCCCTTGCGGGGTAATCTTAGTACAGAAAAGAAAATATATATACAATGGTGATATCGACCTCAACCCGGTCGTGCCCCAATAAAAGAATATACAAACTGGCAGAATTGACAGTCCATATGTCGGATGCTCGTCCCACAATAATGAATATACAAATGAATTTGAACTGTGCATCTAACATTGCACACAAGGCTATCCACCACGACAATCCATCAATAACATCAGTGCAACACAGAACATTAACGTGAATTTCATGTTCGTAAACCTGTCTGATTGTACATATAGTAACCAGTCGGATTGCACCGCGCTATAATATTCACGGTCACAGAAACTAACAAACGCACTAAAAACCACGAATTCAAAATTTCGATCAATTAAAATTTTCCGCATTGGCCCCAAGCACAAACAAGTACTCAAACAAGTCTGGGCCAAAATCAAATATCCCAAAAATCAAATTTCCATATACTTGAGCACCTGAAGAAATTTGGGGTACAGTGGCCCCACGTTGACGGCGTAACCACGACCAAATGCTATGATAGGCGGCAGTTTCACGGCCAAACTTTGGGAACTTGTGCTCCAATTTCTTCGTGGCCTCTCGTGTTGCCTGCACATAATTTTAAGGCAAACAGAACAATTTTTTGAACAAATTTAAATTTAAACAGCGGGCATACTTTAAGAAATGTGATTCGGAAAAATTCTTCGATTGAAATTCTAAATAAGTGCAAACTAGCTAGTTAAGATTTATGTAGTGGCTCTGTTATCATGTTGGGTTTCGGTGCTCGCACTGCGGAAGCCGCGGCCGATGCGTAAATGAAAACAAAAAGTTTAGCGAGCACCGAACGCCCGTAAAAACCAGGATACGGTCCAATAACCTAAACTAGTTAATTAAGAGTGTAAGGGTTGAGAAACTACAACCTTTGTTACGTGTCCACCCAATTGTGGAAGACCCCTCCAAGCTCATAGCCACCGGGATCGCGCTTAAAAGTCAACCACCCTCGCAGAGGACGACTCACCCGAGGGAAAGTGAAGGAGGCTCTAACCGATGATTCAGACTTGCTAGGTGTGGATGGTCGGTGATGTACGAATATTTCACCAAACATTTCTCTCTAGAATCCATGCGCAAATGAGAGCAAGAAGAAGAAGGAGAAGAGGAGAAAGAAAGCAACCATGAAGTATGAAGCTCATCATGTGAAGCAAAAAGAAAATGAAGTATCAGGTGTAAAGAAAAAGAATTGCTTTTCTTTTAACAACCATGCATCAATAGTGCATCCAAATGATTTTATCATTTTTAAAAGCTAGGCCATACCTCTCCACATGTTTTAACACCATGCTTCATGCCACCTAGGCCATACCTCTCCACATGTTTTAACACCATGCTTCATGCCACCTCCTTTTCACCTCATTTCCATTTAATTTTTTAAAAGAAAATAAAATATGAGTTGTTCTTTTTCTAGAAGTATTCCCGTATAAATACATAATAGTTCACCCGGTAATGTATCGCTACATATACGCGTATCCATATAAAAATATGGATTGCCCCAAAGAGAGAAAATGAATATTTAACAATAATACAAAAATATATGTACACAATACATATATAAATTATTAAATCAAAACTTGATTTAATAATCCGGCTTAATTCTAAGTCGTCCAGTATTATCAACCGTCCGATTAAAGTCCGTGTATCCCATACACGTATTTAATCGGACCCCTACACGTACCAACGTATGGCTCCTATATCTATCGCCTAAACCGGGAAAACTCTCTGTGTGGGACTATAAAGACTCGACAATACGCTGGTAGTGGGTTTAACCACAAGTACGTCAGCAGAAATAGCTGTACGTAATGGCTACCCAGATACTTGTCGAAAGGGGGGTCGACAATCAAGTACGTCCTACCTTACTGAGCCTGAATATGATAATCTTCGTATAGTCCGGTCTCTTCGTTAAAGAGTATCGCATATCGGTTCTAGAGGGTGGATAATGTCAGACCCCTACTAACCCGATAAGTCGTGTCTGAGCCAAGCTCATCACCAACAGAGATACTACTGATCAACTATCAGTAAATCTCATCTACCGTGGCCACAGATTTCTGGTGATAGCCAACTGGACACGGCACGACATCGACTCATAATACTAGGAGAGACGAATGCCAGATAATCGACCACTGCCTCCATGTGTCTCGGGACTATACCCAACTAAAAGCTGTTTGCACGACTTCTTTAAGCCGTTGTAGGATAGTAATCAAAGTACAGTGGAAACTCACACGAGACAAATGATGACTTCATATCAAAGGACTAATTTGAACTCATGCCGCCTGAGAACTTCTATATGACAGTAGATATAATACCATCTAGAAGTTCTCGGCGAGTCTGTCCAATGTACTCACCTTCAGTGAGCACCTGTATACTATCTTACGTGACACAACACTAATGGCTTATGAGACCGGCTATCGCCCTTCGTCGGGGTCTAGAAGCATATACACTAGTCTACTCCATAATATTGATACCCAGTCTCGATACTTCCACGACTATGGACATTTAAGGATGTGCTTATAGACAACCCATCTCCCATATATATGATCGCCATCATAATGCTGGTTGTCAAGAAACAATCCTACGGGCTTCATCAACAATGAAGATAAACCAGATAGCATACCATCATCTCGAGTAAGAATGTTATACCTGTATAGGTCCTTCTTCAATTATCATAATCGCTTACTTGCAATCATAATAATTTTCTTGAGGGCACTATATCCAACACTATTAATGATATGAGACTCCGCCTAAATAATCTTAGGATGTATATCTTGTGATCCTTTCTTCTATTTCGTTCAGTGGATCTATGCTCATCGATACTTATTGGTTGTTCCGGTCATCATTTCTACGCGAGCCGAGAGGGCTGCGGTTAGAGACGAGCTCAGGGCAGGCTCGTCTGAGATGAAGACTAACCATGGTTATATCCCAGTGACATAGGAACATGTTATTTATCATTTTATTAGAGGATTTATCTTTTAGAGGCAAGTTTCTTTGGATCCGTACCAGATGGTAGAATCAATGCTTGAGACCAGCTGGACTTGGAGGCCTGATGTTGTTCAGCCTACTCCAGAGATAGCTGTGTTGCATACTGTTCAGACAGTTGTACCAGTTGTTACTGAGATTATCGAGGTGTCACTTCCAGAGTTCATGAAGCTAAAGCCGCCGGTGTTTATGAGCATGGATGTGACAAAGAATCCGTAGTCATTCTGGGATAGGATGGCTAGGATATTTCATTCGTTGTGATGCTCTGATGTGAGATCAATGAGGTCGGCTAGTTTTCGTATGAAGGGTCTTGCTCAGATCAGGAGTGAGTCGATCGAGAGAGACCAAGCAGTGGGTCTTCAGCCGATGACTTGGGACGAGTTCTCGAGGCGTACTTAGCCAGATTTCTTACGCAGAGTGTTAGAGATGTCGAAATTGTAGTTTTGAGCCTTTGTGTAAGACCCTTGCATGATCGTAACCGAGTATGATTTGCAGTTCGCGTAGTTATCACGATACACTCCTTATTTGGTCAATACTGAAGAGAAGTGGATTATGAGATTCGCGTGAGGTATCGATACACAGTTGTTCCCCTCTGTTGGTGCCAGATATTGGATATGTATGAAAAGGCATTGGATATTGCCACACTTTTAGAGGAAAGTCTTGATGACATTGCAGCTGTTCCGGAACGGAAATGAATTCATTAAGGAATGCCAGCTTCCGAGTAGTTCGGTAAAGATTATATCGGCAGAAGCCTTGGTGGGTTCTTTCCGGGATGCTATAGTGATATAGTGTGGACCCAGGGCCAGTTGTATAGCGCATACTCAGAGGACCAAAGTCCGCCGTTGTAGGCATGTTACATTATGAGAGGTCGTGTTACTTGGCCAGGAAGTGTTCAGAGAAGCGTCAAAATAAGATTGTTTTTGTCCCTACTCCTCACCAGGCAATTTTATCGAGAGGCCATGGTTTTTTAGGTCCGAAAAGAGAACAAGATCCAGAGACAGAGGACGCCAGACCGTGGGCAGAAGGCAAGAAGGAATCCTTACTCTGCCAGCTCCGGGTGTACAAACACCTATCGACATTGAAGAAGGTGCGCTTCAATATCATTTTTTAATGATTTGTGTTTTTGTGATCCGAGCATCACATTTTCAACGTTGAAAAATGGATATTTCGACGTCCGTTGTTTTGACTTATATGTTTTGATGATTTGAGGGTCACACATACGATTTTGTGCACACCAGTTGCACTTGGTTGAGATTTTTCATGCACAGGAGCTGTACTTGATTAATATTTTTGGTGCACACCGGTTGCACTTGTTTGAGATTTTTTCTTGTACAGTAGCTGCACTTGATTGATGTTTTGTGCACACCAAATGCACTTGATTGAGATTTTCGTGCACAGCAGTTGCACTAGATTGATATTTTCATGTACACCAGATGCATTTGATTGAGATTTTCGTTTACTCTAGATACATTTGATATTGTTTTTGTGCACACCAGTTGCATGTGTTGATGTTTTTTGCACCCTAATGCACTTGGTATTGATTTGTGCACCCCGATGTCATGCCCCGCTTCCCGATGTACGAGAAAGGGGTGGCGAGGCTTCCGACGTATTTACTCAGAAGTAAACACGTTAAGCGTAAATAAACAATATAAATAAATGCACAAGAATAACAAGAGATATAATATAAACAACTTTTATTAACATTTATTCTTTACATTACAACTGATTTGAAAAGGAAATGTACAATGATAAAAGCGATGCCTAAACAGTGGCATACAAATGAAAAGATAAGTATAAGTAAAGACTAGATGTCTGGCTGCTCTGTGAACTGATCCAAGTCTTTCTGGCTGGGCTCGGTCTCCTGAGAGTCGGGTCCTCCTAACGAACATTCCAAAGAAAGAAGAGACAGGAATGTCATCAGTGAACTAGCGCTCGGTAAGTCCCAAAAGAAAGGAAGGAATATGACAAGTAGAGAGAAATATGACTATAATTTGTACAGATTTAAGTTTGTTATACTAACGTAGTTGTTTGTAACTTGGTACAGAATGTATCGGTGTATACGAGAAAAGTCCAACTATCCTGTGGACTATGGTAACATGTAAGTACAAGGCCCCGTCAAAATCCACGGAACAACGGCACGAGAGTTCATGTAGGTGTCTTTTAGTGTCCACATCGTGCCACTTTTAATACATTCCGTACCAATCTACCCCTTTAAAACCCCGTAATGTATTGTATTGGATTATATTTATCAGACTTGTCGAAACCATGGATACCAGTTGTTCATGTAATCAGGTTCAGGATGTAAACAAGTAGTCATGTAATCAAGTCAAGTTATAGCCATGCTTCGGTCAAGTCAAGTCATGCTTGCATGTTGATCTTATTATAGTATTTAGGTTCAGGTTCAAATATACATGTTGGTATATTGGATTCATATTGAATTGGATTGAATTCAAGCTTGATTTAGACTCAGACTTGAGTTAGACACTTAGAACTGATTTGGATCCTGAATTAGGTTTGAGAGTTATCGGTAACTGTTGCACATGAACGGTAGGATTTGTGTCTTTTTCCAAGACAATTATCATTGATAACACCATTAAGTTTTTTTTACCTTAAATAGGTAAGCACTCACTTTCTCCGGCTCTCTGAGACTCAAGATAATTGATCCTGCTTAAACCTATATTTACTAAAATCCTTAACAGTGTTTTATATAGCTCGAGGGGGTTTTATGGAAAAATATTTTATATACTTTCAAAATAAATCTCAACTATTTATTTATATTATTTAGGCTTTCCATAATTGTGAATTTTAAGAATGTGAAGTATTTTAGTGATAATAGTTTGGCTTGGATAGTTCAAGGTATTTTAGTGTAAAACTTGTCTTTTGGATAACTTGAGGGCGTTTTGGTGAAACTTGTCATCCTTTTATTTTTTAGAAAACATGGCATTTTATTATATCTTGAAAATATGTGGTTTGATAATATATATATATATAAATTAATTTTATTATTAAATAGAAAATCTCGTTTTTCTTAAAAAATCGTATCAAAAATCTTTCGAGATCGAATACTCCGTGAGGAGATCAACATCTCGCTCTACTAGCCCAAGAATATGCGATAATCTGCACCATCTAATAGTGGGTTCCCCAAAATGGGTTATAGAGGCATAATCGGAAAGACTTTTGATAAGCCAATTCAAAGAAAACCGGATTTTTTATAGTTCATGGTATTTTAATGAAATGTTGTATTCGCCACAAACATATGTTCGAAAGATTATCGTGCTATGTAAAAATGTGTGTATGTGAGGGGTAGGTCATTACCCCGTGAAGTTTTCTAAAGGTAACAGTAAGCAAAACAATTAAATATGGTTGTAACGATCATGTTTTCTAATACCTAATAAAATATATTTTATTTATATTTCTACTATCAAATAATTATTTACGTGTTTCTTTTATATAATACTAATTTTTAAAGTAGTGTTAATAATTTTTAAAGGAGTAAATATGATTAAAGGAAATTTCTCAAATCTATTTATTATTTTTATAGGCTTAAAATGTTTTAGAAAGATTTTATAATACCTTAAAATAATCTACATATTTTTATTATCAATAAAAGTAATTAATTCGTAATTAAAAATATTTTAAAGATTAGCTAGATATTATATAATTATTATAACTAGTTAACAATTTAGAAATAGATATACTAATTGTTTTTAGCCCAAAACTATTTTTATATTAAAGATAATAATAAAATATATTTTCTGGAATTTTTCCATAATTTTCCCGTATTTTTTTACTATTTTTAACTAATTTTTCAAAGCCAAATCAATATTTTAAATAATCTGCTATTCTATTTATTTTTATTAATTTTTTTATTTTAAATTTTTAATCCTTTTAACCTGGACCGTTGGATCACGAGATCCAACGGCCCAGAGCTCTGCGGCGGCACCCACGTGGCGATCCGCACCCACTGCAGTCGGCGAATCGAGTCGCGTCACGTGGCGACGAAGCGGCGCGCTGCGGGCCATTGGATGCAGATCCAACGGCCAGGATGCATAGGCGGCGGGCGCACTGATGAGGCAATCATTGCAGCAATCATTAGAGGTGCAGGATTTGAGGATTTTTGGATTTTCTTGTTGCTTTTGAACGCTATAAATATGCACCTTCAAACCTCAATTTCTCACACCATCGAACTCCAAAAATTCTGAAAAAAATACCGGTGCTTTCATATCAACGACGCCGACGCTACGACTCCATCCAATCACAGAGGAAAAATTGTGACGCGAAGTTATTAAGGATTTTATACACACTTACGTTTTCAGCTCTTCGGCTTTCCGACTCAAACAAAAGATAGGATTCACCTCTCTCTCCTTTTCCTGTCACTTTCTTCTATCTAAATAACCAGTTCCAACTTCTAATTCTCAACACCCATTTAAAATGGTGTTATAATATTTGTGCATACCCTTTTTCCTTGTACTCTTAATCATGATAATGTTAACCCATATTTTTAAAATGGTGTTTAAATTTCATCTGTACACAATTATATTGCACACCCATAATACCTAGAATCTAATATAACTCATGAATTGTCATTTCGCCTCTGACATACCCATACTATAAAAATGATCTCGAAATAGGTTACTTCCACAAGATACCATCGTTTAAATATTATATTTTAAAGATATGTAAAATAAATATTTTAGATACAGCATACGTATATTTTACTTGCAAATATTTTTAAAACCCCCTTAACTTTTTAAGAAAGAAAATATTATTTAAATAACGATATATTTTCAAAAGGGAATATTTAGTATCTTTTAAAAGGTAATTTTTAAAACCAATCTAAAATAAAGGAAAGGTTGTAGGCATCGATCGTTTATCTAAACCAGACTTTGTGCTGTCTAGGCAGTGTGTCTAAGGCTAGTGATTATTAATTAAGCCCACTACTTATGTAGTGGAGTACCTTCCCACTTACCTGGCACTTACCTAGCCACAATTGGCGGTGAAGAGACGATTTGAGGACCTCATAATTTATCCTTTTGGAATATTAGGTGCAGTCTAGATTTTCAAATAAAAACCTTTTACAAAAGATTTTCAAATAAATACCACAACTTTGTATCGAAAGGGTATTTTCTGTAAAATATTATGCTTTTCCAAAATAAGAAATATCCCAAATATTATGGTTTTTCTTAGAAATAATAAACGATATTTAAACCTTATTATTTCAACAAAGCTTTTTCTGAAGAACACAAAGTATTTTACAAATTCTAGAAGATAAAACGAGTGGTTGTGGAAGGCCATATTAAATGAGATCAAATACTCTTTCTAAAATTCTAGTTTATGACAACATGACATATACAAAACATGATACGGTTAGGGTTAGAATGCGCGGACCTAGGTATGGAAGACTTTATGAAGATCCTTGCAGGCAGGGTGACCAGTCCAATATATGGGCGACTACAAATATGAAGATCCCGATATTCCGGGTGACCAGTCCAAAGTGTGGACGACTATACAAAAAAGAAGATCCCGATATTCCGGGTGACCAGTCCAAAGTGTGGACGACTATACTAAAATGATGATCCCGATATTCCGGGTGACCAGTCCAAGATATGGGCGACTATACTATGTGGAAATTCCATGCCTAGAAGTATACGCACTAAATCTAATTCGTCCGAACCTTTACACTGAACCACGGGGATGGGTAGTTTGATTAGGCAAGGATAATTTGGAACTCGGATTCCTCTATTACTCGATCATGATCCCGGGAAGTGAAACGGTACATTTCACTTCCCCAGTTGTTGTTCCGTGGCTAAAACGGAATAATCACGAGTATCCGGATCCTTGTTTAACAAACTAATACATACTATTACCTTCATCTACATATAACTTACAACATATATAGCCTACTCATAATCACATATCCAATTTGTACATAACCTCATACCTTTATACACATATACATCATATTCATTATACACACCTGTTTGTTTCTATACCCTTACTATCTTATGAGGCAATCCTACCCGAGTATAACTCGCTGACGGACCTTCCTTTTCTTTCTCTATCCTTGGAATGTCCGTCAGATAAGAATGAGCATTACAGCGAAGATTAAGGTGAAGTCAACTTATGAAGATTATGCAGACAGGACAATGGAAGATTAGATAGTTTTAATTTTTGTTGTTGCCCACATGTTTAGAGCTTTTTGTTTCTCCTTTGATGTAAATAAACTACTTAGTTTATTTTACTATTTCCTTTGGGATGTAATAAAGTTTGGTTAATGGAAATAAAATGCCTTTCGCTTTTATTATTTTTGTTTTGGTACACATCCTGCATATTAATTATTTATACGCTTAACGTAACTGTATTGAATAGACCACTTTCAATACAGTTAGGTTGCGGACCTTGCCACGTCTTCCTTCTCCTTCTTTTGGGAAGCGGGGCGTGACAATGGTAGTTATAAAGTTCATGGTATTTAAATATAAAACTTAATTTAAAGTGATTTAACATGATGATTTAGGGTGAAAGTTGTTTCTAATTATTAGTTTCATGATTAACAAGTAAGGTGTAGGAATATGCATAAGTAAGGCTTAAGAAAAAGTGTAGTTTCTAGGGTTTTATAATAAGATGTCGGTATAACTCCACTTATCGATATATTTTACAAAAAAAGACCTTTAGAGAAGAAGGGGGAGGATTAGAAGGGAACTTGCTTTTGGAATTTTTTAAGAATAGGGAGAGAGGAGGAGGTTGAGGTCGTCGTGGCGTTGCTGGGTCGCCGGAATTGCTTTATTTCCTCGTCGGAAGTTGGCCTTGAGCTAACTCCTCTTCTACTCCACTTGTACTTGAGAACCGAGGAGAGGTTAGGGTATGAGGTTGTATTTATAATGTGAAATTAGGGTTTTGGAATTGAAAGAATGAATTAAAATGTATTAAAATTTGATTTAAAAATGAAATTGAAGTCTCTATTAAAATTCAGAGAAATCAAACAGTACAAGGATAATGGGGGTAAGCCAAGGGTTTTGTGTGCAAGGCCCGAGGACTTTTAGCCACGGGGGGCCCGTCCTCGCCGGCCAAACATGGCATCTCGCCGGTCGAACTTAAGGAGGGGGTTGTTGGATTGAAGCACGTGTACTTTTCTGTGTTTATAACATTTTGCACATGTTTATTTTTCTATTTTTTCATTTCTATGTGCGGTGCACGTGTAAACTTTTGGACTTCCAAAAATTTTAAAAGAAAATCAGAAAAAAAATATAATGTGCTTGAATGGATTCGAACACAGGGGCTACGTCACAGTAGTGCAAAGCTTTACCAATGAGCTACAAGCTATTTCTTAATGTTCTTAACAAAAATTAACTTTTAAATTGTGCTTAGGTTTGCAAAGAAAAAAATTTAGAGTCGTTACACCGATGCACATGAGGTTGATTTTGTGCGTCTCGATACATTCGATATTGCTTTAGTGCACTCTAAATGCACTTGATATTGGTTCCATGCACATTCGATGCAGTAACTGTTGTTTTCGTGCACACCCGTTGCACTTGACATTGTTTTCATGCACACCCGTGGCATGTGATTTGGTTTTCGTAAAAACCCGTTAGGGTTGATTTCGTTTTCATGCATTACACTTGAGATGATATATTATAGCTGGATTGTATATTTTCTCTTGGTCATGTGCTATAGATACTGCACTACGGTTATAGCTATGATTGTATACTTGATTTACAAGGTTGATTTCGTATTTTGTATTTTGCATCATAACTTGTGTAATTCTCATAGTATCTGCTAGAGTTATAGTTATGCAAGTTTTTATATTTTGGATTTTCATATGCACATGCTACGTTAGTGTAGTCTTAGCTTGTGGGGAGCTTTGGAGTCCCGTTGATTTGAGCAGACTAAATTTTTTTAGAATTTGGACCCCGTTGATTTGATTTGATTTTGATCGGGCAAAATGTTTTAAGGATTTCAGGGTTAAATTTAAATTCGGGGAACAAATTTATTTAAGGGGGATATTATAACATTTTGAAAATTATAAATATTATTTTATAACTTAAATATGGATATTATAAGTTTACAAAAATAATATCATGTATGGATTTTGGGTTTTCGGATCGGCGTCCGTAAAAATATAATTATTTTGGGAAAATGAAAAATATGAAATATTTTAAAGATAGCGTGTATTTTGTTTTGAGAAAAGATATGTGATTTAAATGAATTGTGCATGTTTTATATGGTTTTGTGAGGGAGAGTGTGGGGGGATATGTTAGCTTATCTTATACCTCATGCACACCACACTACCACACAAATATCCTGACAAAATATCATATGTGTATGTCACATACTCTCTCTTCTTCTCATTATTCTCTACACAAATATCTCCATCTCTCAATTATCTCTAACTCCTTCAGACCGTCACCGAAACCTAATATTCCTTCAACAAATCACCTTGAATCTTGATGGTTCTTTCACACAAATGGATCAAGACATCAAGTTAGGCCTATACCACTTCAAAGATCTTCACCAAATCATCTTATAAGTTGAATCCCTCTCTTTAATATCCTAGGAAGGTAAAGTCCCCACTTTGATATGTCTTTATAAATCTTTCCTTATTTACTTAGTGATTCTAGTATAAAGTCTTGGTTTTGTTCCTTCACACAAATGGTTTTCATGAGTTTTCGATGTTAGATTTGAATCTGTTGCGGTTAGGGATCACTGAAAAATATTTTACATATAAATTAACCTATTTAGACCACCAGGAGACCCCACTAATTGCACGAGACCCTGACTCCCTGTTCTGGCCGCAAATTGCGGTCGAATGGAATTTTTTGGCGGCCCCACTTTTGAGTAGATGTTGGGGTTTGGTCAGTAGGTATTTTACTTTATATAAAATTTTATTTGATATGCTATTTTTTCCCAGATTCCCTAAGGAAAAATCTTGGAGCATTTTTACTTAGTGTTGGTGATATTTTCCGATTTTTGAAACTTGGATTTCATATTTTAGGTCTTGATTCAGTCTTTCGACATTCGTACGTCAACGTCGGGGGTATTTGGTCGTTTTTAGCGTATGTTGGCTATACGTTCTAACCTATGTGCGCTTCACTCATTTTACAGTTTTCTATTTGTATTTTATGCCGTTGTGTCATGATTTTTGTTGTAGGTACGATCGCGGTGATTTCCGAGACAGCGAGACGGTCGTGGGTTTCGACTAGCTAGAGATGTCGGTGGTTAGATTTATATCTACGGGGAAAGTCAGATGGATGGCGTATATCACCCCCACAAACAGTTAACTAGTATATCTATTCAATATCTAGTATAGTGTTATGTTAGACAATATAATTTATAACTAAGTTGGTATATAGTTTGTATCTAGTAGGATATATATATGCGTGGATTTATAGTTATATATGATTATTGTGGTATGTGTATGCGACTATAGTTCCGTACGATATCAATTGGGATATGGTTATGATAAGGATAGATTGCCGGATATGGTGGATATGTATTTGACTCGCAAAATCTTGCTATATCCCGATTGGGATATTGTTATGTTTGCCAATACTCTTTTAAAAACTAACGATATGTTTCCTACTTTTAAATGGCAATATTAAGGATGTACTACAATTTCAAATGAATATTTGTTTCAAAAACACTGTAGCCTTATTATTTGTAAAACAACGTTTCGTTCTATTTTAAACTATAACGGTATAGCTCATAAAAGTTAGCCGCGTTTAATGATTATCTACGTTATGATTAGGACAACCTTTTTATACGCTCGTGTTTTGATTACCTATTATTTATGCTAGTTGCGCTATTATTCTTATACGAACACATTGATAGAACACAACTATCAATGATTGTTATGCTGCACAAATCATAAACGCGCATATTACACTACACCTCATCGGTACTGCCATAACACTGTAGGATTTCCACGCTTGATAGCGATAATGTTATTATATGAATGTGATGATGAACATATCCATATGATAGTGATGTTTGGACACCTCTGATAGAATACTTCTACAAATACAAATGATCGATGTTTTGCATGAGCCCAGACACGTATACTACACGACGCATCATAAGTATTGCCATGACAGAATAGGACTGCCATGTTACATGTGTTCTAAATATCCATGATTGTTGTGATGATACTGATAATGATTTTGATACACGAACACCATCATTATGGATACTCGTATATGTTTATTGCCAATGTGGCAAAGATAATATATGTGTTACGTTTTTATGAACTCGAAACATATTATATATGTGCTCTTCGGAACTTGTTGTTTTCCATGAATTTGAGAAGCCGCGGTGGGATTTATAAAACTTGTGAATGTTTTTAAATGCGGTCTTCTCGTGATACAATAATTTTGCGTCCACCATGAGTTTTGGTTTTTATGATGAAATATTCGAATTGAGAGAGGGGTTAACCGATTGCGGGTACATAGTGGACCCGGTACGACATCAAGGGGAAGGAAAACCGTAGGGAGGTATGAGAAGGTTAGAAAGATGGATCGATACCGGAGTGAGTATTAGAGCGTGGCGGATATCCGAGAGAAACCGACCGTGGCTGTTGATATCAAGAAAGGACCGGTCTGACGAAACGGTACCTATGATATCTAGATTTACATGTCGGTGATAGACACAAGATTTATGAGATTTAGAGTGTCGATATTGGACACTCATATGTTGATGGTTGCGCGATCCGTCGAGATACGCTGTTATAGATTATGCTATATAGTAGCCGAACAGGACTGATCCATAGAACAATACCTGAATACTATTTTCACATTTCGATGTACATTAAAGAGGTTTCTATATGAGCTATAGTCTCACTATTTTGATGTGTCTGGGACGACACAAGAAACTTTTAAACAGAAACCCTCGTAAAGGTCATTTCTAAAAGCGAGATGTATACTTTAAACAAAACGCATATAATACTTCATAAAACTATGTCTGCTACTTGTGCCGTGATATATGTATCATACGTCTATTTTGAAAGCTTTTATATAAATTTTTTGGCTACTTTATAGGCTAATACATGGATGTATGTGTGTGTGTGCGTGTGTGCGTGTGTGCGTGTACTAGCATGTTTACGTGATTGATATTGATATGCTTATAATACTTGTCTATGATACATATTTTAGTTCAGGATATGCTAGTACTATAATTTATGATTTAGGTAAATCGTTATGCATTTCGATTTCTACATTGCGATATACTTTTATTATCTGAGTTGGAAAATCACCCCTATTGTGCCCTAATTTTTTACAGGATTGAGCGCTCGGATCAGTAGCAGCTTACTGGCACGTTTCTTCTTCAGTGATTGCATTGGTAGGCGGGTTACATGTTGGATCGTAACCACCCGTTATATATGTATATTCTTTTTTATCTAGTTAAAAACTTCATCGACTTAAACTTGTATATTTGTGGATTTAGAAGCGAGACTTATATATTATTTGTTTTGGGCGTCATACTCGTTTGGAGTCGACTTTATATTGTTGTTGGTTATATTTCTCTTTCTATTTCTTCACCTCGGACGTCGTATATTATCTGCGTGATTGCTCTGCCATTTGGGCGTGGAAGCCATCTCTCGTTGGGGATACTTTATATATATTATGTCTTATATATGTTTTTATCCAAAATTTACAAAGGAGCTTCTGCCTGATTTTCAAACGACATACGCGTTTCAATAAAATTTACTTATATTTTAAAAAGAAACTTGATTCCGTTTAATAACTCTTTTTAAAACATCACCTCCATTATTTTCTTTAAAAAGTTTAGATTCCGGGTTTTTGGCTTACTTGGATCGCATTGATATCTTTAGACGTCACGCGATCTAAATGCTGGTCACGTGTCGCTTTCGGGTCGTAACACCAGCAACTCCTATTCTCAATATTTTATTTTTATTGATTTTAAATACTTTAATTATAAACTAAACTATTTTTAAGTAAAAAATAAATAAAAACTATTAAAAGTTAACAGCGTTGGCAGAACATTCGAAGAATATTCTTTTTTTGGATGGCTGAGATTTTTTGTGGAATTTAAAAGAATGGGGAGTTTTTTTGTAATTAGCTAAAATATAGGGTCTTTTTGTACATAGCTAACTTTTGGAGAGCCTTTTTGTAAAATGCAGGAAACCCACCTCACTTTTGCTTTAAAAGCGAGAAATCGCCCTAAACTTGAAAAGTCTGCACCATACCAAGAAAAAGTTAACACCATTAGTTTTTTTTCTATATATTTTTCGTAATGCCCCCAAGTCTTTCTTCTCTAATTTTTTTCCTTTTTTCTTCTATAAATTTTCTCTCTCTCCAAACTTTTTTTTTATCTCATTTCTTTCTCAAAATCTCTAATTCAAAACATAGATTGCAGTTTCTTTACTCCAAAGAGTGAGCAAAAATTCAAGAGAGTAGGGATTTGAAAAAATTGAAGGAAAAAATAGAATATTAGATTTGTCGATTAAATTTGACATTTTTGGCATAAAATAAGCTTATGCATGAAAAAATTAACACCGTTAGGGTTTTCTCCAAACTTAGGAGTGTTACCCGCTTCTCAAGCAAAAGTGAGAAGGGTTTCTCGCATTTTAGCCAAACATCAATATCAAATCTCCATTTTTCATTGATATTTATATATTTTTGGTAAAATTTCGGGCCTTGAAAGCTAAGACAACGACCGCTCTTCCAAACTATCATTCTGATTATAATACTATAAAGTTGGATCATTTGAGGGAATCTCTTGCGAAATGCGAATATTTTTCCAAAAAACTCACTTAATAGAATCTTTTGCAAAAGAGAATTTTTTTCCCCGAAACACTATTTTTTCCCTATTCTTTGTGCTCTTGCCCTTTTATTTTATTATTTTTCCTACCAATTTCCAAATTGTCCATGTGATCCCAAGAAAAAATGTTTGAGGTCCAAAGAGGATAAAAGTACTTGCGGATTTTCTCTAAGTATTTGGTTTTAATTTTTATTACTTTGTTTTTTTATTTCCTTAATTTAACCTTAAATCCTATGGCAATCAATGAGTTGGTGTTGATTTAGAAAGAAATTCTGGTGTTTTAATCTTTTTTTTTCAAGAAAACCATTAGTATTTTTTTTATCTTCATACATTTTTATTTTAAAATAAAATATAATAGAATAAATATGTTTACTAGATAATTCATTCTTTACATTTGATTATAAAAATTGTAGTAGCTTTAAAGTTTCTACTCATATTTCATTATTTAAATAATTATCAATGTTCCTTCAAAAAGAAAAAATTTATCAATATCTGAAATGTCATACTTCAAACAAAAAAAACAATCATAATATAGTATTTTTAAATGGAACTAATACTAATTTTCTATGTTTTTAAAATGGGTATTAATTTCTTCATAACAAAATAAATTATATTAATTTTCTATTTGCTTTTTCAATTTTTTCCAGAAATATCTTAAATTATTTTGGCCCCACGCCACTACTACAATAATGAGTTGCCCCTACGGATTTAGCCGTAGAGGCAAACCATTGCCCCTACGGATATAAGCGTAGGGACATAAAATTCTCCCGTAGGTGCAAAGGCCGCAGGTGCAAGTTTTCGTCCTGAACATGCCCTTACGGAGTAATAATTGTCCCTGTGCCTTACTTCATAGGGACATTTACCCCTACGGAGTACTCCATAGTCATAATTTTTATTTAATTTATTGGTTTATAAAATAAAATACTTTCCCCTACGGATTTACCTGTTGGGCCTGATAGAATCCTGTACGGATGTATCCGTAGGGCCTGATAAATGCCCATACGGATTAATTCGTAGGGGCAAGTTTTACCTCTGTTACTGAGTCCATAGAGACAAAATATCAAGTATCCTTATATTTTGTTCCAGCGAACTGTGTGGGAGCAAACATAGCCCTGCAGATTAATCCGTAGGGACAAAATATCAGGGTTTTTTTTTAAAAATGGGCTTTCTATTTTTCCCCATCCTGTGCACAATAATACATATCATATAACCAAATACATAAATATTCATTATCAATATCTCACGCATAATATATAAAAAAAATAAACTAACAGAATACAATATCAATCTAAATCATTGTGAACAAGCAAACAACCACCAATATTGTCTAAAATATATACAATATGTATCAGATAAGTACATACATCCTCAAAATATATTAAAAAAAGCTACCCTGGCTTGGTCCAACTCCTCCACCTCTGATAAATGCCTTAATCTGGCTCATCTGCTTCTCGGTGCAGCCCTGAGTTGTCAAAAACTCGACTAATGAAGGAGCAAACTGTGCGGGAGTCTGAGTGGGCTGTGGAGCTGCAGGAGTGGTCTGCGCAACCACAACCGAGCTAGTAGCTTATGGAGCCGCAGCCGAAAGAGATGCATGTGGAGCTGCAGCCGAAGTAGCCTATCGCATCTGTTAAATTTTGTGTGTAATAAATGAGTAAGAACGGTATATTAGATTTTAGTCGAATTCGCATCATTATCAAATTATTGTGAAACCCCAATCTAAGAATACTTAGGCACTTAGGCCTCGTTTGGGTATCCAGCTTGGAATACCGTAGTTTATTTTAATTAGATAGTTTTATGTGAGTATGATTAATCAAATCTAAGTCTACATCCAAATAAGTTCAGGCTATTAATATTGCATATATTACTATCTATAATGTGATATAATATTTTACTATTAAGTAGTATATTTACCAACATCTCCTTTAACTCCTCGACGGTGGTCTTCAAGGCGGCAACATCATGCTCCGAACGTCGCTCACGGAGGGTGGAGGAAGTAACCGTCGGAGTGGAGGCCAACCTCATATGAGCCCTGCTAGGACCCAGTCCCCGGTCTCTCTCCTAACCTCCGTGGTGCCCTCTGTGTGCAGCATCTAGGACTGGAGTCAGTAGCATCGGATTGGTCTATCCACTAAAATCGATCAACGATGCCTTCGCCTGCTCTACCACCCACTCCATCACCCACTCCATCACCCACATTAACTATTAAAATATAAGTATATCATTTAAATTTGAACTTTTCAGAACAAAAATTTCATTCGAATTAGAACAAATGTTAACACTTACGCAATACTCCTGGGTAGCGATGTCGGGGAATCGAAGCTCGCCCATGGCGGGACCTGTCGAGGTGCAGTGGACGACCATATACGCGGTCAACACGCTTGGTGTACCACCATGCGCCAGGGTCTGAGCTCTCTGCAATTCGCCAAAAATTTACATATATCATAAAATAACTCCTAATATTACATTATATCAAAATAGATCTATTGTAATTTACCGATACCTCTATGGCACGAGTAATGTTCCTCGAGCCACCTGTATAAGTGGGACGACCCTTCTTCGCTGACTTCATTTTCTCCTTATTTTGATCGGCATGTTTCTGCATAACACATTCAGATTTAGTTTTCTAATTGAGCAACACAAAAAAATAAATTATATACTAAACAATGAATTACATTTAAATTACAAACCTGTTTGCGTTGAAAGTCAAAATATTGGCACAAGAGAGGTCATATATCTACGTCAACTCTCGCAAAGACCGGAGTATATAGGAGAGCCGCTCTCTCTGCCTCGAGGGTCGCCATCCAAAGGGAATAGCAGTCGATCTTTAGCTCGTTCCTATTGTATCGGATATTTCATTGCATGTTCTTCATCAGGCCGTGGTACAGAGCATGAAGATCGAGCACTCTCTCAGGGCGATCAGGGTCAGGTATAGGATAAAAGTCATAATCCAACTGCAAATACAAAAAAATAATGTATTTAAATTGCAAGTGTTAAATAATAATAAATATATTGGATAAGTCAAATAAAAATATATATTAATACCCGAGCCTGATCCCACAAGAGGGCAAATGAGCACCGGTACTGTTCGCCCCATTCAACGTGAAGTGGATACTTCTTTAGGATGCAGCTCTCATGTTACATATATCGGCCGGACCTCTCGGCATAATCGCCAGTATAGCGATAATCGGGGGTAAAGAAAAGGGGGAATGGTGTCTCCCCCTAGATCTATCAGGGCCTCAGCTTGTGGGACTGATTTGGCCCTCGAGTCCCCCTCTTGGGATGGGGCTGCCCTGCATCTACAAGAAATATCAAGAAAAGCAATATTAAGACAAAGTGGTATTAAGAAATCAAGGATTAACGAAAATTTATGTGTGATATATACCTCCGGCGACAGTAGCACTGGCCTTGGCTCGGGCAGCAGCACGAGAGGTACGATAGTTCCTCCGGTGAGGAACAGCCGGTGACCCGGACATGGACGCATCCCCTCCAACCAGAAAATAAACATTGACGATAAAATTACATGAAGTTCATGTTTATTCTTAGAGGATATGTAAAATAAACTCCTTTTTTATATTTATTCATACTAACCTGCAGACTGAGCCGATTCAGGAAGTCCTAGACCAACCAATTCGGGAAGGGAAGTCCTGAGGGCTAATGGGAGAAAGTGCTCCATAATAACATAGTGATCATGATTTTTCAGCCTATCGATCTTGCATTTCACAATTTGTATCTTCTTGCTAAATGATCCTAAGAAACCTGTGGGAACTTTCAAATCATGCAACACCTGCAGGAACCTTTTTTTCTCCGGTTGTGACATATGATACGCGGCATTGGGAATTACAAACTTGCCTGGTTTACCCACTATCGGTTTAGGATACAATTCATTTCTAATTTCCCAGTCCTAAAAATCCATCCGAGTATGGAGGTTGTCTTTTGATTTTCCGTCTTTATAAAGAAGCAAGTTGGGTACGTGCTCGGATACTTCTTTCGCTATGTACATGAAGTCTAGACAATGACGCACTAAATTTGTTGACTAGTACGGAAGCTCGTAGAAAATGCTTAACTTGTTCCAGTAGGGTGTTTTGACCTGTTTTGCCGGATCTATCCCGAAGGTCACATTATTATAATCATCCCACCAAGCAGTCACGTCCTCTCCGGACAATGAAGCGGGAGGCCCAAGAAGCTCCTGATGACCATTAAAATGAGCAACGTCTAATATTTAGGGATGGTCTAATGGCAGGAAACGCCAATGACCGTAATAACAAACTTTCCTGCTAAAATTCAACCATTTCAATGTTGTATATTGATGGCAATAAGGGCATGTTTTGTGACCATGTACGGACCAACCTGATAGCATTCCATACGCAGGAAAGTCATTAATTATCCACATTAAATCCGCACGCAGTGTGAAGGTTATATCTGTGTTTGCATCATAAGTCTCTACACCATCAATGAATAAAGATTTTAACCCATCGATCAGAGGTCGGAGCTAGACGTCGATATTGTTTCCCGGTGAGTTTGGTCCGTCAATAAGAAAAGGCATCATAAAGTAGGATTGGTCCATAACCAACCAAGACGAAAGATTATAAACTATCATTAGAACGGGCCATGTGCTATGGTTTCCAGCCATATGGTTGAATGGGAAGAAGCCATCACTAGCGAGTCCGAACCCGACATTGCGAGAATCACTACTGAGTATTCCATACCTCATATCGAAATCCTTCCATATTGGTGAATCTCTTGGAGGACTCATTTTTCCATCTTCACCTGTGGTAGCATGGTGATGCCAAATCATTGGCTCGGCTGTTTTCTTGCACCTGAATAGCCTCTGCAGCCTCTGTGTTATGGAAAAATATCGTGCTATCTTGACAGGTATATCGGGCTTCTTATCAGATTCTTTCAGTATATATCTGGCCTCTCCGCATATTGGACACTCTTTCAAATCTGAATTCTCTTTCCGGTACAGCAAACAATGTTTAGGACATGCATGAATCTTCTTACACTTCAAACCCAAATCAGACATCATCTTCTGGGTTTCGTACCATCTGTCGGGCTGGCACGTTATTTCCAGAGGGTATAGAATTCTTTTAGGAACTTCAGAAGTATCGTGAATGACTTGTTGATCCATCCATTTAGGCACTTAATTTGGAAAAGTCAGACGAACCATGATAGGGTAGAATACTTTGCATTCTCGTAAATTGGTCTTCTAGCATCATTCATAAACTTTTCATACTTATCCGCACAAGGTCTTCGACCAGAAGGAATGTCATTTTCAGTAGGAATAATATCACTTAAGGCAGCCTATACCATATCGTCCATTTCTTCTCCTGGAAAGAGGTTATCGTCTTCTTCTTCTTCTACCGTATTACCGTCTTCTCCTCCTTTTTCTTTCGCATTACCGTCTTTTTCTTGTCCTTCCCCGTGATATAGTCAAGTTGTATAAAGTCTAGTAAAACCATGTTTAACGATGTGAAGATCTACGATTTCTACTTCTGCCAGAACTTATTCCCACATCCATCGCACGGGCAGAGAATCTTCTCTAACACGATCTTATTATGTGCGCATGTAAATTCAATGAAAACAGCAACTCTTGCGACAAACTTAGATTGCATGCGATGTTGCCAATCCACGTACATAACTCTGATGTACTCATGGGCCATATTAGACTGTATAACATATAAATTATAGGTTACGGTGACTATATTGAGAAATTTAAGAATGTGATGGTTACTGACAAAGAAGAAAATCCATAGAGGCAAGTTTGTCATTGAAAAGAATAAATTATCGATAAACAAAGCTAGATTTGAAGATACCCAGGTATGAGTTGTATTCTGTGTATGTGTGTTTCAATTTATGATTTTGCTTAAGTGTAGGATTTTTAGTGTGTATGTGCTTTGTGTGTGCGTTTGGTGTGTATTCGTGTTGTATATGTGCGTTTCGGCTGTCGGGGGTAAGGCTTCAATCCTATTAAGAATGTATAGAACAGACACCCATTCGCTTGTGCTTTCATCCGTTTCGAGTAAATTTCGGCAGCACCTCCCCGCTGTTCTCCGAGTACACTGTTATAGAATAGATAATCATTTCAATGCTGTGAAATAACGTTGAAATGAATTTCTAATCTATCTTTGTACATGGAGAACCAGCGGAAAAGTACCGACGAAATAACTCGAAATGAATGCAAACACAAGTGAGTGCAGGTGTTTACTTTATACATTCTTAACTTATTCACACTGGACAAATCTATCAGTTATCATACGATTGAATCTTCTCATCACATAGACTACACGACAGTTGTTAGCCGATAGAAGGGGACTAAATCGCGCTTTGATTTTCACATATGAGTATCGATGAGAATATGAAAGTTTTATATTATCATCGATTATCATATATTGGTTTTAACTTGAAAATTTAACTTGAATAGGTTTTACGTTTACGTTTCGTTTTTAAGAGTTCAAAGTTTTTAGTTTAGGATAAATTTTTCTTATGTTTATGTTATCATCGAGTATCCTACTGAAAGAACTAGTACACCCTAAACCCTAACCCTAATTAACCCAAATTAAACTTAATCATCATCCTGACTCAAATTATCCCTAATTAACCCAAAATTAACCCTAATCATCACCCTAACTCAAATTATCGCTAATTAACCCAGAATTAAGCTAATTAAACCAAATAATCATAATCAACACCCTAACACAAATACACTCTATTTTACATAATTAACCTAAGTTAACCCTAACCTAAACCCAAATTAACCTAACCCTAATTATCACCCAAACCCTAACCTAAATTAACCTAACCCTAATCATCACCCAAACCCCAATCCAAATTAATCCTAACCCAAACCAAATTAACCCTAATTAATTTAATTAACCCTAATCCTATTCATCACCAACCCTATTTTACCTAATTAACTCAAACTATCCTAACCCTTCCAAATTAACCCTAACCCTAAACATCGACCGAACCCTAACCCTAACCCTAGTTAATCAGCCCTAGCTATAACCCTAACCCTAACCCTAAAATCAACCGAACCTTAAACCTACATAATTAACCCTAACCCTAATTAATCCCCAATCAACCGAACCCTAACCCTAACCCTAAAATCAACAATAACACAAAAAAAACATAATTTTAAGTTCAAAATGGAAATTAACTCACCTCCGTACTAGTTTTGCCGGTGGCAAAGAGCTCGACGAGGTGGAAGAGACCGAGGATAGAGCTCGACGAGACTGTGGCGGCGGCAAAGAGGTCGACGAGCGTGTGGTGACGAGACTGTGGTGCCAACGACAACGAAAGTGTGGTGGCGACGGCAGGAAATTTTGGGGACGAGAATGTGGTGAAAAAAGAGTGGAGGAGGTGGGTGATCGATCGCGCGGGAGTTTGTGGGAAAATTTGGGGGCGGTGGGAAATTACTGAGCTTTATTTTTTTTATAAATAACACTTTATTGCCCCTACGGATTAATCCGTAGAGATTTTTTTGCGGCTCCGTAGGACCAAATAAAAGACTACATTTTAATATTTTTTAACTTATTTATGCCCTTACGGTGGGCACCGTATGGATAAACCGATGGACCTACGGATTAATCCATAGGGGCAATAAAAAAATTGCCCCTATGAATTCCTATATCCGGAACACACTACTACAATAAGGGGTTGCCCCTACGATTACATGAATCCATAGGGGCAACTTTTTATTGCCCCTACAGATTAATCCGTAGGTCCCTATGGTTTCCCCTACGGTGCCTTACGAATTAAATTAAAAATATTAAAACGTAATTTATTATTTGGCCCTAAGAAGCCGCAAAAGAAGGCCCTACAGTTTAATCCGTAGGGGCATAAATGAGTTATTAATAAAAAAATAAAGCACAGAAAACTCCTCGATCGTTCCTAAAATTTCCTCGCTCTCACTCGTCTCCCACGCGTGCCTCGTCGCCACCGCACTCTCACGCGCGCCTCGTCGCCACCGCACTCCCGCTCGCTCCTCATCATCGCCAACGTCATCGTCGACTTCCTCATCGACGGTAGGAAGTCTCTCGTCACCGATCTCCAACTTGCGTCGTCGGGACAGAAGAATCGCCGGGTTAAGGTTAGTAAATTTCATTTTTAACTTCTAATTATCCATGTATTTATGTTATTGTTGATTAGTTAGGGTTAGGGTTAGGGTCAAGGTTAGGGTTCAGTGTAGGGTTTGCGTTCGGTTCGGGAATAGGGTTAGGGTTCAGTTTAGGGTTAGGTTTAGGGTTGGGTTCGGTTCAGTTCAGGTTAGGGTTAGGGTTAGGGTTAATTGGTTAGGGTTAGGGTTCGGTTCAGGGTTAGGGTTCGGTTCAAGGTTAGGGTTAGAGGCTAGGGTTAATTTGGGTTAATTGGGTAAAATAGAGTGTATTTGTGTTAGGGTGTTGATTAGAGTTAATTGGGTTAATTAGTGATAATTTGAATGGTTAGGGTGTTGATTAGGGTTAATTTGGGTTAATTAGGTTAATTAGGGTTAATTGGGTTACGTTTGGGTTAATTAGGGATAATTTGTGTTAAGGTGACGATTAGGGTTAATTGGGGTTAATTAGGTTAATTTGGGTTAATTAGGGTTAGGGTTTAGGGTGCACTAGTTTCTTCATAAGGATACTCGATGATAACGTAAACGTACAATTTTACCGTAAACGCAAGAAAAATTAACCCTAAACTTGAAATTTCGAACCCTTAATAACGAAACGTAAACGGAAAACCTATTCATATTAAATGTTCAAGTTAAAACAAATATATGATACTCGATGATAATATGAAAATTTCATATTCTCATTGATACTCATATGTGAAAATCAAAGCGCGACTTAGTCCCCGTCTATCAGTTAACATACGTTCGATATTCGTCGTGACATAGAACTATACGAAAGTTGTTAAATATCAGACGGTATAGTTCGGTACTAACAACCGTCGTGTCATCTATGTGACGTGAAGATTCAATCATATGATAACTGATAGATTTGTCCAGTGTGGACAAGTTAGGAATGTATAAAGCAAACACCTGCATTCATTTGTGTTTTCATTCGTTTTGAGTTATTTCGTCGGTACTTTTCCGCTGGTTCTCCTTGTACAAAAATAGATAAGATGTTAATTTCAACGTTGTTTCACAGTTTTGAAATGATTATCTATTCTAATACAGTGTGTTAGGTCCACGTTACCTCTCCCGGTACTTTCGGGATTGCGGAAACGGTAAAACAAAAATTTTTCTGGACTTGGCAACATGGACCGTAAAAGCCGGATCTTTACTAAATAACACACTAGCATCCTAACTAGAGATTTATCTACTCGGTTAGGGGTTATACCTCAACTTGAACTCCTTCTCTTCTTGTTGTTCCTCTCTTTGCTTGCTCCGATGGTTGATCCGGACTTTGGTCACCTCCGCGGCCTCCTTGAGTCGAAGACAATCCACCCGAGAGATGTACACCAAGCTCCACCTCGAGCCGAGGCAACTAGGACAAAGAGATTGCTAGTCTAGAAGCCCTAGGATGTGTAGAGAAGATGTATGGATGTGTTTGTCAAGTGAAATCCTTTTTCTCTCAACACATGAGATCAAAGGAAAAATCAAGAGGAGGAAGAAGGAGGAGCAACCATGGAAATGTTTCTCATTTCTTTTTTATGAGAGAGAATGAGAATGAGCAAATGAAAAGCTTAACCAAGAGAAAACCCAACCATGGTTGCAATAATGCAAAAACATTATCATTACTAATCCCATCAAGATAAAGGTGATGGCTACAAATGACATGACCATTATCATAACAAAAAGAAAAAGAAAACCAAAGAATACTTTAGATCTTTCAAAAAGATCCTAGTCAACTTTGGTCAAACGGTCAACAAAGTCAAGATGGTCAAATGGTCAATGTAATTAGCCATAACATAATTATCAATGAAAGGATTAGTAAATAATGTCCCCGGCTCATAATGGTTTTGACCAAACGAACTGTCAAAACCCTAATGAGTCCGTCTCAAAATGGTTTTGACCGAATCAACTGTCAAAACCCTAATGAGCCTGCCACATAACGGTTTTGGCCGAACCATTTGCCAAAACCCTACTGAGGAACCTCCTCCTTCATCGCTCCGGAAAACTGTGCATACACACCTGCATCCGCATTCCGTAGAATGCGGATGCGCAGAAGACAAAACAAATCCATCCGTGCAATACTAGGATCCGGCTTAAACCAAAGCCCACTAGTATTGCCTGCCCGAACACCATACGCACACAAGTGTACGTAAGTGATCGCAGCCCTGCCGTAAAACCATACGGCCTCTACACGTTTCGCTCAGTGCAGGGAAACTCTCTGTGTGGGACTCTAAAGACTCGACACTACGCTGGCAGTGGGTTTAACCACAGACCGTAAGCGGCACTAGCTGTGCGTAACGGTCCCCAGGTAGATGTCGATAAGAAGGCCGATGAGGTAATCTCATCCGAACTCCTACTGAGCCTGTATGTGACAATCTCCGTACATTCCGGTCTGTTCGTCTGATACATCGCATGGCGGGCCTAGGTGGCGGTAAACGTCAGTCCCCTAATAGCGGTACAAGTCATGTCGGAGTGAAGCCCAGAACACCCTGAGATAACACTGGAAACCTACCAGTATATCTCGCTTGCCCTGGCCAAGGACTACTCGTGTAATGGCTCTCCTAGACACAGCGCGATGTCAACCCCCAATACCGGGAGAGACGAATCCTGTCTAACCGTCACTGCCTCCAAGTGCTTCGGGACTGCTCCCAACTACTACCTGTTTGCATGACTCAGTAGAGCCGTGGTAGGGTAGTAATCAAAGAACAGTGGGAACATACTTGAGGCGAAGTGACAGTGTCAAGCCAGCAGACTAAGCTGTACTCATGTCACCTGGGAACTGATAACTGACGATAGGTATAATACCAACCATCAGTTCCCGACGAGTCCTGTCCAGTGTACTCGTAACCTAACGAGCACCCGCATACTATCTCAAGTACGACATACTGATGGCTGTGGGACAGACCGTCTCCCGTGCTGGGATGAGAAGCGCATACGCTAGTCTACTCCGGAGTATCGATGCCCTATCTCGATACTCCCACGACTAGGGATGTGTATAAGGATGTGCTTATAGATTACCCAGCCCCCACGAGTGTGATCGCCATCACAACGCCGGTAATCAAGCAAAGATCCTAAGGGCTCTACTAATGCGTATAGGTGATATAATGAATAAACACACATGTACACATTAAAGCAGAGACAAACCAAGTAGCATACTACTATATCGAGCAAGATTGTCTATACAACTGTGAATATCCCAAGCATCCATTAAGTAATATACATACTAGTATGATACAGTAATGGCCTCTAGGGCATATACACCAACACAGTGTACTCGGAGAACAGCGAGGAGGTGCTGCCGAAATTTATTCGAAGCGGTTGAAAGCACAAGCTAATGAGTGTTTGCTCTATACATTCTTAATGGTATAGAAGCCTTACCCCGACAGCCGAAACACACGCATACAACACGAATACACAACAAACCCACATACAGCACATACACACTAACAACCCTACACTGAAGCGAAATCATAAATTGGAACACACATACACAGAATACAACTCATACTTGGGTATCCTCAAATTTAAGTTTGTTTATCGATAATTTATTCTTTTCAACGACAAACGCACACATAAAGCACATACACGGATTTTCTCCTTTGTCAGTAACTATCCCGTTCTAAGATTTCTCAATATAGTTATCATAACGTACAATTTATATGTTATACAGTCTAACATGGCCCATGAGTACATCAGAGTTAAGGACTGAATGTATGTGGATTGACAACAATGTATACAACTTAAGTTTGTCGCAGGAGTTGCTGCTTTCATTGAATTTGCACGCGTACATAATAAGATCGTGTTAAAGAAAATTCTCTGCCGTGCGATAGATGTGGGAATAAGTACTGGAAGAAGGTAGAATTCGCAGAGCTTCATATCGTTAAATATGGTTTTACTAGACTTTATACAACTTGGCTATATCACAGGGAAGGAGAAGAAGACAGTAATGCAGCAGAAGAAGAAGGAGAAGACGGTAATGCGGCAGAAGAAGAAGACAGTAACTTCTTTCCAGAAGAAGAAATGGAGGATATGGTAGAGGCTACCCTAGGTGAATCTATTCGTACCGAAGATAACATTCCTTCCGGTCAAGGACCGCGTGCGGATAAGTATGAAAAGTTCATGAATGATGCTCAAAAACCAATTTATGAGAATGCAAAGTATTCCACCCTCTCATGGTTCATCCAACTTTTCCACATTAAGTGTCTAAATGGATGGAGCAACAAATCATTCGAAATACTTCTGAAGTTCTTGAAAGATTCTATACCCCCGGGAAAAAACGTGCTCGACAGCTGGTATGGAGCCCAGAAGATGATGTCTGATTTGGGTCTGAAGTGTGAGAAGATTCAAGTATATCCTAAAAATTGCGTGTTGTACCGGAAAGAGAATTCAGATTTAAAAGAGTGTCCAACGTGCAAAGAGGCCAGGTATAAACCGAAATATTTTGATAAGAAGCCCGATATACCTATCAAGATAGCACGATACTTTCCCATAACACATAGGCTGCAAAGGCTATTCGGGTGCATGAAAAGAGCCGAGACAATGATTTGGAATTACCGTGCTCCTCCAAGTGAAGATGGAAAAATGAGCCATCCAAGAGATTCACCGGTATGGAAGGATTTCGATAGGAGACACGAAATATTCAGTAATGATTCTCGCAATGTCAGGCTCTGACACACTAGTGATGACTTCTGCTCATTCAACTATATGGCTGGAAGCCACAGCATATCGCCCGTTCTAATGATAGTTTATAATCTGTCGCCTTGGTTGGTTATAGATCAATCATACTTTATGATGCCTCTTCTTATCGACGGACCAAACTCACTGGGAAACAATATCGACGTCTATCTCCGACCTCTAATTGATGTGTTAAAATCTTTATTAATTGATGGTGTAGAGACTTACGATGCAAACACAAATACAATATTCATACTGCGTGCGGCTTTAATGTGGACAATTAATGACTTTCCTGCGTATGGAATGCTATCAGGTTGGTCCGTACATGGTCACAAAGCATGTCCTTATTTTTATTAACATACAACATCGAAATTGTTGAATTTTAGCAGGAAGGTTTGTTATTGCAGCCATCGACGTTTCCTACCTCTAGACCATCCCTACAGGTCAGACGTTGTTCACTTTGATGGTCATCAGAAGTTTCTTGGACCTCTAGCCCTATTGTCTGGAGAGGACGTGACTGCTCGGTGGGATGGTTACAATAATGTGACCTTCCAGATATTTCCGACAAAACAGGTCAAACCACCATTCTGGAACAAGTTAAGCATTTTCTTCGAGCTTCCGTACTGGTCAACAAATTTAGTGCGTCATTATCTGGACGTCATGCTCATAGAGAAGAGAATATCCGAGCACGTACTCAACTTGCTTCTTTGTAAAGACGGAAAATCGAAAAACAACCTCTATGGTCGGATGGATCTTCAGGACTGGGAAATTAGAAGTGAATTGCATTCTAAACCGATAGAAGGTAAAGCAGGCAAGTTTGTACTTCCCAATGCCGCGTATTATATGTAACAAACGGAGAAGAAAAGATTCCTGCAGGTGTTGCATGATTTGAAAGTTCCCACAGGTTTCTCAGGATCATTTAGCAAGAAAATAAAAATTGTGAAAGGCAAGATCAATGGGCTGAAAAGTCATGATCACCATGTTATTATCGAGTATCTTCTCCCATTATCCCTCAGGACTTCCCTTCCCCAATCTTTTGGTCTAGTAATCAATGACTTATGTTACTTTTTAGAGAATTATGCGCTAAAATCTTGGATGTTGTGACGCTGGAGAAACTAGAAAATTCTATATCGTTGATACTTTGCAAGTTTGAGTGTATTTTCCTACAGTCATTCTTCGATATCATAAAACACCTGACGGTTCATCTTGCAACTGAAGCTAAGTTAGCCGGACCGGTACAATATCAATAGATGTATCCCGTCGAAAGGTACGTGGAATTTTTAAAATTATTATTGTCCTATATGCCCGTATTTATTTATTTAACATATTTTTCTTTAGGTACCTCTACACTCTAAAAAAATATATACACAATAGAAATCGACCAGAGGATTCTATCATGCAAGATTATTTTCTAGATGAACTAACCACATTTTGTTCCCGCTATCTGGATGAGAACATTGAGACGAAACTTAACCGGTCTCGAAGAATTCAGGACGGGCCATATGGTAAAGCTGATTATAAGAGAGTAGACACTATATTTATCAACAAGATATATCAATTTATCCTCCTCAATAGCGCATGTCTTGAAAAAATTAGAGAGTAAGTTTTTTTGGATTAATTGTTATATTTGTGTTTGTGTGTGTATGAAATGATATAATATTAATGTCATAATTTATTGTTGAGAACAGAATTCATTTTAACGAGGTATATGAGGGGCATCCTGATTGGAATGATGAACGATTGGAAAAATATCATCAGAATAATTTTTGCGATTGGGTTGTAGATCATGTAAGTTGTTCGAATAACATGTTATTGCTACCAGTCTTAATCTAAACTTATATCGTTATGTATTTATCATAAAAAAAATTTGTTAGATCCACGATCCGAACTTGTCTGTATCATTAGAGAGTCATTCAAGATGTTTAGCTCAGTTTCCTAATATAGAGGTTGCATATTATAAAGGATTCGGTGTCCTTGGTTACAAATTCGAAGTTAAGGACATAGAAACATCCCGAACCACTCAGAATAGTGAGTTTGGGATGGTAGGATCGGATGGTGTGATTTATTATGGATACTTAAATTGCATACTTGACATCCAATATCCCGGACGATCAGAACTGTTTTATATTTCAGTGTATTTGGTACGATACACGAACTGATACGGATAAGTGGAGAAACAATCTCAGAACTTGGAAAGATAAATATGGATTGACGAGTGTGAACACACTTCGATTTTATGGTAAGGACTATCCGTTTATCTTTCCGAACCAAGCGTTCCAAGTATACTACTCACAGTGTTTGAAGTATCCGGGATAGAGTGTCGTATGCCGTTGGAAACCCATGAAAGTGTACGATGTCCCAGAATTCGAGGATAGTGATGAGGATGAAGAAGAGAGAAGACTTAGAGTGCTCCGACCGTCTGTTTCAAAATACGGGTTGTCTTCAGCTGATCATGAAGTTACGTGGGTTAAAAATGATATCGATGATGAAATTCAAGTAGATATGTCTAATGCGTCCACGAAATGAAAAAGATTATCAGAGGCAGAGATAGAGATAGAGGCAGAGCGGTTCTGCCAGCCAGAGAGCTGCGTAGGGAGTTTCAGAGGGCCGGTCTTGCACCCCAATCGGAGACCCCTTCGGATGCCTCCTTCCGTGTGGACTTTGCCACACCTCGAGGTATATTGCACGCATATTCATTTTGAATGTAATATTATAGATATACATGCATATTTATGTCAAAATTCCTTATATAGTCAATGTTTGATTGTATAGTTGTTGGTGGTATGTCCACATCAGAGGCAGAGGCCACTCACGCACCTCCAAATATGTTTATATATCCTATAGTGCATGCATATTGATTTAGAATGCTATATTATAAATATACATACATTCTTTTTGCTCTTACGTACTTAGATAATTATTTTTTAATTGTCTAGCTGTAGGTGGTGCCTCCACATCTCGGGCGGATGCCACCACCGCACCTGCAGGTATGTTTATATATCCTATAGTGTATGCATGTTGATTTAGAATGTTATATTATTGATATACACATTTTTTGCAATTACTTATATAGTCAATATTTGATTGTCTAATTATAGGTGGTGCATCCACGTCTGGTGCAGGGGCCACTCCCGCCATTTCCATACCCTCCACTCAGTCTACAGGTTAGTATGAATAAATATAAAATATTTTTTTCATTTTACATATCCTTTAAGAATAAACATGAACTTCATGTAATTTTATCAATATTTATTTTCTCGTTGGAGGGGATGCGTCCACGTCCGGGTCACAGCTTGTTCATCACCGGAGAAACTATCGTCCCGCTCGTGCTGCTGCCCGGGCCCAGGCTCGTGCTTCTGTCGCCGGAGGTATATATCACAGTTCAATTTTCGTTAAACTTTGATTTCTTAATACCATTTTGTCTTAATATTGATTGTCTTGATATTTCTTGTAGATATAGGGCAGCCCCATCTCGATAGGGGGACTCGAGGCCCGAATCAGTCCCACAGGCTGAGACCCGACAGAGTTAGGGGGAGGCAGCATTCCCCCACTCTTCTTTACCCCCAATTATCGCTATACCGACGATTATGCCGAGAGGTTCTGCCGGTATATAGAGGATGAGAGCTGCCTTGTGAAGAAATATCCACTTCACGTTGAGTGGGGCGGTCAACACTGGCGCTCATTTTCTCTCTTCTGGGATCAGGCTCGAGTATTAATATATATTTTCATTTGACTTATCCAATATATTTATTATTATTTAACACTTGCAATTTAATAACATTTTTTTTGTATTTGCAGTTGGATTACGACTTTCAGCCTGTACCCGACCCTGATCACCCTGAGAGAGTGCTCTATCTTCATGCTCTGTACCATGGCCTGATGAAGAACATGCAATAAAAGGTCCGATACAATAGGAACGAGCTGAAGATTGACTGTTATTCCCTGTGGATGGCGACCCCCGAGGCAGAGAGAGTCGGCGCAAACAGGTTTGTAATTTAAATTTAATTCATTGTTTAGTATATAATTTATTGTTTTGTGTTGCTTAATTAGAAAACTAAATCTGAATGTGCTGTGCGGAAACAAGCCGCTCAAAATAAAGAGAATAGGAAGTCGGCGAATAGGGGTCGCCCCACTTATACAGGTGGCTCGAGAAATATTACTCGCGCCATGTAGGCATCGGTAAATTACAATAGATCTACTCTGATATAATGTAATATTAAGAGTTATTTTATAAAATATGTAAATTTTTTGCGAATTGCAGAGAGCTCAGACCCTGGCGTAAGATGGTACACCGAGCGTGCTGACCACGTATCTTGCCGTCCACGGTACCTCGACAGATCCCGCCATAGACGAGCTTCGATTCCCCGACACCGCTACCCAGGAGTATTGCGTAAGTGTTAATATTTATTCTAACAGATTTGAAATTTTTGTTTTGAAAAGTTCAAATTTAAATGATATACTTATATTTTAATGGTTAATATGGGTGTAGGAGCGGGTGGTGGAGCAGGCGGAGGCATCGGGGATCGATTTTACTAGACAGAACGATCCGATACTGTTGACTCGAGTTTTAGACGCCGCATACGGAGAGCACCACGGAGGTTGGGAGAGAGGCGGGGGCTGGGTCCTAGCAGGGCCCATATGAGGTTGGACTCCACTCCGGCGGTTACTTCCCCTACCCCCGTGAGCGACGTCTAGAGCATGATATTGCCGCCTTGAAGACCACCGTCGAGGAGTTGAAGGAGATGTTGGGACGTATACTACTTAATAGTAAAATATTATATCACATTATAGATAGTAATATATGCAATATTAGCAGCCTGGGCTTATTTGGTTATAGACTTAGCTTTGATTAATCGTTTATTAAAATAAACTAAGTCTCTAAGTATTCAACTACGGTTTTCCATACTAGATATCCAAACGAGGCCTAAGTCTCTAAGTATTCTTAGATTGGGGTTTTGCAATAACCTGATAATGATACGAATTCGACTAAAATCTAATACACAGTTCTTACTCGTTTATTACACACAAAATTGAACAGATATGACAGGCTGCTTCGGCTGTGGCTCCATATGCATCTCCTTTGGCTGCAGCTCCGTAAGTCACTACCTCGGCTGCGGTTGCGCAGACTGCTCTTGCAGCTCCACAGCCCGCTCAGACTTCCACACAGTCCGCTCCTTCATTGGTTGAGTTTTTGACGACTCAGGGCTGCACCGAGGAGTAGATGCGTTAGATTACGGCATTTATCAGAGGTGGAGAAGCTAGACCGAGCTAGGATGGCTTTTTTATATTTTAAGCATGTATGTACTTATATGGTACATATTGTATATATTTTGGACGATATTGGTGCTGTTTGCGTGCTCACGATAATTTAGATTGATATTGTATTTTGTTATTTTATTTCTTTTATATATTATGCGTGAGATGTTGATTATGAATACTGCAGTATTTGGTTATATGATGTATATATTATTGTGCACGGGAAGGGAAAAAAACATGAAGCCCTTTTTATAAAAAAAAAACCCTGATATTTTTTCCCTACGGATTAATCCGTAGGGCCATCTGTTGCTCCTACGGATTAATCCGTAGGTCCAAAGTTTGCCCCTACACAGTTAGTCATAGATGCAAAATATCAAGATACCTAATATTTTAAACCTATGGACTCAGCGACAGGCGTTAAACTTGTCCTTACGTATGTATCCGTAGGGGTATCTGGACCTACGGAGAACACCGTAAGGGCATGTTCAAGCCCTATGAAGTTATCCGTAAGGGCAAGTATTTTATTTTATAAACCAATAAATTGCCCCGATGGACCTACGCATAAATCCGTGGGGGCTTCTATCTGGACATACGAATAACTCCGTATGGGCATATTAAGGCCCTACGACTTTATCCGTAGAGGCAAGTATTTTATTTTATAAACTAATAAATTAAATAAATTTTTTGTCCATATGGCTTACACCGTAGGAAAATATGTCCCTACGGAGTAACGCGTAGGGGCAATTATTTCTCCGTAGGGATGTGTTCAGGGCGAAGACTTGCACTTGCAGCCTTTACACATACGGTGTATTTTTGTGCCCCTACGAATAGATCCGTAGGAGCAGTGGTTTTGCCCTACGGATAAAACTGTAGAGGCAACCCTTTATTGTAGTAGTGACAACCCTTATTGTAGTAATGCGCGTACGTGGGGAGGTTAAATTTTAGTTTATTGCAAATGGATGGGTTCATGCATAAGGATAAGGTATTTTAAGATTATAAAGTCAAATACTCAATCTCGACATCTTTTTTTATTATGCATTATGTGCATGCATAACACGATGCGTTTTTTAATAAATCTTTTCAGTCTGCAATTAATTTACTGATTTTCTTATAGCTAGTCATGTAGATGTGACTTTTAATTCAAGTGGGTCCCATACAACATGTGGGTAAATCAGAAAAATAAGATTAAAATGATCAATCAAATTAGTAAATAAGTTTTTCTTAATGGCCAATGTGGTTAACCAAAAGATCCAAGATGTTTTAACTTGCAGAAGCTGATATATATACTAGCGACTCAACTGATATTTAGACTTCTTCCTCCTTGTGCTCAATAACAAAAGCACTATATTTTCCTAGGGATTTGGATCTCCTTTACTTGGCAGAGTAAATATTCTCACAACATTTTTAGTAATATTTATGGCAAACCTGTTAATCATAATACTCCTTTCATATAATGTACGTGGTTTTCAGTGGTAACTGATGATCATGATGTTTACATGCATAGTAGAAATTTATTCTTTGGTACTTCCATTTTATTATTTTAATTAAAATAGGGATTAAATTTTGATCGTGTGTGATGAAGAAGAACGGTTGAGCTGGTCAGCTACATTAGCGCACAGTGTATATGGTCTCCATCACATCAACTGGAAAAAACAGTCCTATACTCCTCTCTCACTTTATCTGAGTATTAATAATAAAATGGGTCCCCTCACTTGAGCTCATTTAATCCTCCTCTTAAAAATATAAAATAATCATTTAATCCCCATGTCACCTTTCCAGTAAATCTGTCCAGGCCGTGCACGGATGGGATTAGCAGGTTCTCGATCATGAACCTGAACCCATGCGGTTCGGGTAGGTTCCGGGTTTTGGTTTTGGTTTGGGTTTAATTACTTCGGACGGGTTAAACATGGTTTCGGGTACCGACGAGTTTAACATATTAAATTTGACGTTTAATACGTATAAAGTAAAGCGATGAACCATATAACCCTGGTTTTATTTCATCTCTTCGTCCGGAAACCATGATTTTTCTATCATCTTTTGACTTTAAAAGTTGAAGCTGTAGCTTTCTCCATCAAATCCTATGATCGAGCACTAAAAAGATTCGCTGTTTAATTTAGGAAGTTGAAAAAATTGGAGAAGATTAGAAACAGAAAAAACTGAAAATAGGGGTTAAATAACTTATATAAGTTTGTGTTTTTAATCTTAGCCGTAAAATTATATCTATCAATGATTCAAATGTATATTGAATAAACGGGTTCGGCTCGGTTGAGGGGCGGTAAGGATTGCAGGATCAAGCAAACTATAAATAGTTAAAAACTCGTCCTATTGAAACGCGGATGGGTCCGGGTTTTTAACCAATCAACTTCGGCTAGATTTAGAACGGTCATTCTTCCCGGAAAAAAACGGACGGATTCGGACGGTTAATGGGTCCAAACCAACCCGGGCAACACCCTTATGGCACCGCCTCTCCTAAATCCCCCCTCCCCTTCTTCCAACGCCATCGGACTACGAGCGCCGTCGGCAGCAAAATATTTATTGTGAAGCCGAAACACTGCCTTTGTGTCATTCAATCATCACAGATCAGATCTCGGCAGCCCCATATCAATTTCCCCATTGAAGTGATGATGATAGGCAAGGAGTCCGCCAGTGTATGATACCCATGATTTTACATTAATCTTTCCTTTAATTATTCTCGTGGTGGCAAGGTTGCCTCTTTGTGCATTCAGACGGAGCTTCATATTGTTGTTATCGTTGTTAATGTTAGTTTGCATTAATAATCCTCTCTCTTATCCATTAAACATTCTCTTTCATACTCCAAAACCCAAAATTAGACATGTCTTATTAAGTTATACATAAGCTCATATATGTTTGTTATTTTTTATGGCCCATAAATTTCTCAATTCTAATATTACTAGTAACCTCATTCTTTTAATTTAAATTTAGAAAAACTACAGATATCTTTAGAAATTTACATATAATGTCCGGAATAAATTTTTACCCACGTGTTCAAAATATAACCACATGCATCACACAACATACTAGTAAACCTGAGCGGCATTTTGGCTAAAAAATAAACACAAGTTGTTGATTTTTCCATTGCTTTTTGTTCTTGTTCGGGACGATGATTTATACTGAGAGGGGAGAGCTTATTGTTGGTTATAGGAGACAAATAATCAAATCAAATGTCTTGTCTATTTATTTTATAAATATAGACACCCACTCTTGTTCTTGTGAGTTAGCTACGCACATGGCAAAAGTTGATTGTCCAAACTGGCAAATGTATCGGGTTTATACGCGAGTCCCCAGAGAAAAAGGGGAAGCACCAAAGTAAAACCCTGTATTTCTAGCTTGTACAAATCTTTGAGGTTAAAATTACATGACGTTCATGTTTATTCTTAGAGGATATGTAAAATAAACTCCTTTTTTTATATTTATTCATACTAACCTGCAGACTAAGCCGATACAGGAAGTCCTAGACCAACCAATTCGGGAAGGGAAGTCTTGAGAGCTAATGGGAGAAGGTGCTCCATAATAATAAAGTGATCATGACTTTTCGGCCCATCGAACTTGCATTTCACAATTTTTATCTTCTTGTTAAATGATCCTAAAAAACCTGTGGGAACTTTCAAATCATGCAACACCTCTAGGAACCTTTTCTTCTTTGGTTGTGACATATCATACGCGGCATTGGGAAGTACAAATTTGCCTGGTTTACCCACTATCGGTTTATGATACAATTCACTTCTAGTTTCCCAGTCCTGAAAATCTATCCGAGTACGGAGGTTGTCTTTTGATTTTCTGTCTTTATAAAGAAGCAAGTTGAGTACGTGCTCGGATACTCCTTTCGCTATGTGCATGACGTCCATACAATGACACACTAAATTTGTTGACCAGTACGGAAACTTGTAGAAAATACTTAACTTGTTCCAGTAGGGTGGTTTGACCTGTTTTGTCGGATCTATCCCGAATGTCATATTATTGTAACCATCCCACCGAGCAGTCACGTCCTCTCTGGACAATGAAGCGGGAGGTCCAAGAAACTCTTGATGATCATCAAAGTGAGCAGCGTCTAATATTTAGGGATGGTCTAGTGGCAGGAAACGCCGATGACCGCAATAACAAACTTTCCTGCTAAAATTCAACCATTTCGATGTTGTATATCGACGGCAATAAGGACATGTTTTGTGATCATGTACTCTATACACCATCAATGAATAAAGATTTTAACTCATCGATCAGAGGTCGGAGATAGACGTCGATATTGTTTCCCGGTGAGTTTGGTCCGTCAATAAGAAAATGCATCATAAAGTAGGATTGATCCATAGCCAACCAAGGTGACATATTATAAACTATCATTAGAACGGGCCATGTGCTGTGGTTTCCAGCCATATAGTTGAATGGGAAGAAGCCATCACTAGCGAGTCCGAGCCCAGAATTGCGAGAATCACTACTGAATATTTCAGGCCACCTATCGAAATCCTTCCATACTGGTGAATCTCTTGGATGACTCATTTTTTTCCATCTTCACCTGTAGTAGCACGGTGATGCCAAATCATTGCCTTGGTTGTTTTCTTAGACCAGAATAGCCTCTGCAGCCTCTGTGTTATGGGAAAGTATCGTGCTATCTTGACAGGTATATCGGGCTTCTTATCAGATTCTTTCCGCATATATCTGTCCTCTCCGCATATTGGACACTCTTTCAAATCTGAATTCTCTTTCCGGTACAACACACAATATTTAGGACATGCATGAATTTTCTCACACTTCAGACCCAAATCAGATATCATCTTCTGGGCTTCGTACCATCTGTCGAGCACATTATTTCCCGAGGGTATAACATCTTTCAGGAACTTCTGAAGTATCGTGAATGACTTGTTGCTCCATGCATTTAGGCACTTAATTTGGAAAAGTCGGACGAACCATGATAGGGTAGTATTCTTGTAAATTGGTCTTCTAGCATTATTCATAAACTTTTCATACTTATCCGTACAAGGTTCTCGACCGGAAGGAATGTCATTTTCAGTAGAATACTATCACCTAGGGCAGCCTATACCATATCGTCCATTTCTTGTCCTGGAAAGAGGTTATCGTCTTCTTCTTCTACCGTATTACCGTCTTCTCTTTCTTCTTCTGCCGCATTACCATCTTTTTCTTTTCCTTCCCCGTGATATGGCCAAATTGTATAAAGTCTAGTAAAACTATATTTAACGATGTGAAGCTCTACGATTTCTACCTTCTGCCAGAACTTATTCCCACATCCATCGCACGGGCAGAGAATCTTCTCTAACATGATTTTATTATGTGCGCATGCAAATTCAATGAAAACAGCAACTCCTGCGACAAACTTAGATTGCATGCGTTGTTGCTAATCCGCGTACATCCAGTTCTTAACTCTGATGTACTCATGGGCCATATTAGAATGTATAACATATAAATTGTAGGTTATGATGACTATATTGAGAAATCTAAGAATGTGATGGTTACTGACAAAGAAGAAAATCCGTAGAGGCAAGTTTGTCGTTGAAAGAATAAATTATCGATAAACAAACCTTGATTTGAAGATACCCAGGTATGAGTTGTATTCTTTGTATGTATGTTTCAATTTATGATTTCGCTTAAGTGTATGATTGTTAGTGTGTATGTGCTTTGTGTGTGTGTTTGGTGTGTATTCGTGTTGTATGTGTGTGTTTCGGCTGTCGGGGGTAAGCCTTCTATCCCATTAAGAATGTATAGAACAGACACCTATTCGCTTGTGCTTTCATCCGTTTCGAGTAAATTTCGGCAGCACCTCCCCGCTGTTCTCCGAGTACACTATAATAGAATAGATATCATTTCAATGTTGTGAAATAACGTTGAAATGAATTTCTAATCTATCTTTGTACATGGAGAACCAGCGGAAAAGTCTTGACGAAATAACTCGAAACGAATGCAAACACAAGTGAGTGCAGGTGTTTACTTTATACATTCCTAACTTATCCACACTGGAAAAATCTATCAGTTATCATACGATTGAATCTTCTCATCATATAGACTACACGACAGTTGTTAGCCGATAGAAGGGGACTAAGTCGCGCTTTGATTTTCACATATGAGTATCGATGAGAATATGAAAGTTTTATATTATCATCGAGTATCATATATTGGTTTTAACTTGAATATTTAACTTGAATAGGTTTTACGTTTACGTTTCGTTTTTAAGGGTTCAAAGCTTTTAGTTTAGGATAAAATTTTCTTATGTTTACGTTATTATCGAGTATCCTACTGAAGGAACTAGTACACCCTAAATCCTAACACTAATTAACCTAAATTAAACATAATCATCATTCTGACTCAAATTATCCCTAATTAACCCAAAATTAACCCTAATCATCATCCTAACTCAAATTATCCCTAATTAACCCAAAATTAAGCTAATTAAACCGAATTAATCATAATCAACACCCTAACACAAATACACTCTATTTTATATAATTAACCCAAATTAATCCAAATTAACCCTAACCTAAACCCAAATTAACCTAACCCTAATCATCACTGTCACGCCCCGCTTCCTAGAGTACGCTAAGGTAGGCACGTGATATAGCCAACTATGCTACCTGTGGGTAGGAACTATCCTTCCACAGTCACATTACGGCTGTAGAGATATCAAGAACAATAATAAAACTGTCTAGCACATGTCCATAAGCCAAAATAAAATGAGTCGAGAATAAATAATGCGGAAGCAAGAGATCCAATACAAGAATAACTGGAATGTATGTCCCATAATGCGGGCTCACATCAGGAATAAAAATGCTGAAAAGTAAAAGAACTAACTACAGCTGCGTTCTCACTGCTCAGCCTTCTGGCTGAAGTACTCCTGCTCGGACTGCAGCAAAGGTACGGAATCTGGGCCATGCAAAACCCAGACGTCAGTGCGTCTTAACATCAAGCAATAATAATGTAGCAAGACATGCAAATATAATCATAAATGCTAAAGCAGGTGTAACAGCAATATAAATCAGAGCAGTGAAAGATAGTGTACAGTGGGTAATCTAAACTGGTCTGTTGGGTTGAATAGTCTCAAGTCCTTGAAATCAATTTGATGAATCATCGATGTAACCCAATAGTATCCCGTGCATGCCCGTAACCACGGTCTAAGACTCTCGGGCTGAAACCGAGACATGCCGCTATGCACTAAAACAGGAAATATGTAAAGACGAACGATGTCAGCAGCATCATCCCGAGGCTGGCCTAGCCTCTAAAACTGATCAGTATAAGCAAGCAACTGTCGAGTTACAACTCAGGTTTCATCATTGATTTCCCCATACCCCAAAGTTATAAGTATTCAAGTCATGCATTAAATAATCTAGAGCTAATACCAACACAGGATCAGGCAGGTACAGATTTGTCTGGATAGACAACAGGAACGGTCCGTATGGACAACAGGTCAGGGTTGTTGGCATTATACACAAGATCAGGTAACAGGTAAGACCATGGTACATCAGGTCAAGCCAGGTAATATATAAAGGTGTCACGTTATGCCAAGAGTTGTACGGTACCATGTCGAGTCAAGTAATATGTGTAGCAAGTCATGTCAGGGTGTACAAGATATCATGTGGGTGCTCAAATCAACTAGCATGATCATGGTTATGAATAAACAAGCATGGATAACATCAGAACAATAAACTGGCACATGTAACATGATAAGCAAATAGGTGCAGATTAAACTACCTGGATGTACGGTTATCAGTTTGTGTTTAAGAGATAGTTTCAATATTACATGAATACAGTATGACAAATATGGATGTTAAAATCATGTTAATAAGTATTAAGTAATCTAGGGATGCAATGATATATATAATATGTTCAATGGATGCACTTATAAATAAAACAGGTTAAAGATGCACACGGGTGTCCAATAGAGTAAAACTATAGAAAGAGTACCATAGGCTATGTCAATAGTTATTATGTGATTAAAAATATAAATGTGGTTACTAGGTTTAGTAAAGTAAATGCAACGGGTAGGTTTCAAGTTTTGAATCTAAAGGTAAACGAAACTTCGCACAGTTAACTTGGAACAAAAGACTTTCGATTCTATCTATAGGTTTAATATGAAAATAAATAAATAAATAAATATAGGAATAATATGAATAGCATGTAGCAAGTTTCACTTGCCTCGACGGATCGCGATATGGTAAACGGAACGTCTCGCGTCAGCGGAAAAGTCGCGACGCGCTCATGGTACACGGAATGAGTCTTAACACCGAACAGTGGGATCACACGGGTCAGATGTCCTCGCTGGGTCGTCGAGATTGTCGACGGCACGACCGGATTCCGGCGATCTACCAAAACAGTGAACATGAATTCGAGAAAAGACAAAGAAAGAGAAGAAAAGAGAAAAGAAGAGGAAAAGAAGAAGAAGAAGAAGAAAGGATTGCTTACTAGGTTGTGTACAGAGGTTCGGGGGACGAGGTGGTGGCGTCGGGGTCACCGATGGTGAGGTGCCGGCGAGGGTGCAGGTTTCAGGATGTGTTAGGGGTTGGTTTCTGGGGTTTTAATGTAGGGTACGTGCAGGGTTTTGTTGAGGTGCTAAGTAGAGGAGGGGAAGGAAACGAGATGGTGATGATGGTGGGTGCGATGCTGGGGTCGTCGGCGACGATCGGGGACGTTGGGTTGGTGGGTGTTCTGTGGGTGTGTGCACGGGAGAGAGGAAAGAAAAGAAGATGAAGACGAGGAGGAGGATGAGAAGAAGATGAGATGGAGGTGATGAAGAGATTGGGTTCGAGGAGCAGAGGAAGCGGCTAGGGTTAGGGTTTCTCTGGTGGGCTTGAGACGAGGGTGCATGGGATTCAAAAAGAATAGAAGAAGAAGAAGATGTAGAAGGAAGGTGAGGATAACGCGGGGAGGTGACAGGATTCTCGAGCACCGCGATAGGAGAGAGAAATGGACGCGAGATAAGAGAGATAGAGAGAAACGAAAGGAGAGAGAAAGAGGAGGAGAGATAGATTCGTTTTGTAGTGGGGGTGAGAGAGAAAGAGTAAGAGAGAGAAGGAGAAAAGTGAGAGAGAGAGAGGGTGTCGTGGGGCCCAGCGATGAGGGTTTTGATTGGTTAGGGAAACTGTTAGGAAAAATTTATAAAAGATTTACTGGGTTTTTAAAAAAATATAATATCGTTGGCTTAGAAAATCTGATAGGCTGCAAAATATTTTTAAGCTGATTTAAAGAAATTTAAAAATAAATAGGATTTGGCGGGATGCAAAATATTTCAAAATTGCGCCCGGGTCGGGCCCAAAATTTTGAATTTGAAATATGAAAATTATTAGCAAGTTCCAAAAAATCAAAATGAAGGGTTTTGTAACAAAAAGTATACCCCCAAGAACGGACGCACGCACGTGTGCGTAGCCATCCAAACACGTCCGTTTCACTGAACGGGACGAGAACACGATGCAGGGACGCTACCACAGGGCTAGGGGTATCAAGCAGGCCATGCCAAGTATTTTTAAATTATTTTAAGTAACTTAAATTGTTATATGCAAGAATATGTGATGTTAGGGTACTCTACAATTAAGAAACAACAAGCTCAAGCAAGCGGGTCGAATATAAAGTAACTACCATTCGCAACTAAACATGGTAAATGAATTAAACACCACAAACCACACATACGGCAATAGAAATTGGTATAACAGAACTCGGTTGTTACATTATGCCCAACTACAAAAGAATTTCGTCCTCGAAATTCCAAAACAAAAAGGATAAACAATCAATCAACTATAAGAAAAGATGGGGAAACTTCTGCTGGATCTCATCTTCTCACTCCCAAGTTGACTCTCTATGTGAGCGACTATCCCAAGAAATAAGTACAAGAGGGATAACCTTGTTCTTAAGAACATTTTCCCTTCGATCCACAATCGCAATCGGTCGCTCTTCAAAAGTCAAGTCTTCTCGTACGGTCACCTCCGAATGATCCACCACATGTGTTTCATCTCGAACATACTTATGGAGTTGAGATACGTGAAACACATCATGCACATTCACCAAGGACTGCGGTAACGCCAAACGATACGCTACCTCACCGACATGCTCCAAAATCTCAAAGGGTTCGACAAATCGAGGACTGAGTTTTCCTCGATTTCCGAAACGAATACCCCTCTAGTCGGTGATATCTTCAAGAATACCAAATCACCCACAGTGAACTCTAGAGGTCTTCTCGATGTGTCTGCCCAACTCTTCTTTCTATCTTGTGCTGCTTTCATATGATCCCGGATAGCGTTAACTTTCTCAACTGTCTGCACAACCAAATCCGGTTCCAACAATTTTTGTTCACGGACATCGTCCTAACAAACAGGTGAACGACACTTGCGACCATATAAAGCTTTGAATGGAGCTATCTGAATCGTCTCCTGAAAACTGTTGTTGTAAGAAAACCCCACCAAATGTAGATAATCTTCCCATGAACCCTTGAAGTCCAACATGCAAGCTCTCAACATATCTTCAAGAGTTTGGATCTTTCTCTCCGACTGGCCATCTGTTTGAGGATGATAAGCGGTGCTAAACTTCAATCGGGTCCCCAAACTGTCCTGTAAGCTCTTCCAGAAGTGTGATAAGAACCGAGTGTCACGATCGGACACGATGCTCACCGGTACTCCATGCAATCTTACAATCTCCTGTATGTACCGCTCTGCCAAAGTTTCTGTTGATTGACCAACCCAAAAAGGAATGAAATGAGCTGCCTTGGTTAATCGATCAACAATCATCCAAACTGCATTGTTGCCCTTTGGACTCCGCGGTAGAGCTGTTACGAAATCCATGGTTATATGTTCCCACTTCCACTGAGGAATCGGAAGTGGTTGCAATAAACCAGCAACCCTTTGATGTTCAGCCTTAACTTGCTGACACACCAAGCATTTTGCCACAAAGCGAGCAATCTTCCGTTTCATGCCTTCCTACCAGAAATGTTGTCGTATATCTCGGTACATCTTCGTGCCACCTGGATGTACGGAATATGATGAACTGTGTGCCTCCTTCATAAGTTCTTCGTGAATATCTCCCTTTGGCGCACACAATCGGCTACCATATCTCAACGAACCATTTTCATGGATCAATAAATCTATTCGAAGTCCAGCTTCAACCTGTTCTCGAAACTTTTGCAATCTAGGGTCCTGCGATTGCGCTGCTTTAATATTTTTGACCAACGACGAATGTACCTGCAGCTGCATCAACTGTCCCGAAGAATGCGGTAGCACAACCTCCAAATCAAATCTTCGAAAGTCTTCAATGAGTTCCTTCTGAGCAGTCAACGTCTGAATTGCTGGTAACCGACTGAGCGCATCCGGCATGACATTAACTTTCCCCGGATAGTACTTAAGATCAAGATCGTAATCAGCCATTAGCTCCAACCATCTACGTTACCTCATATTAAGCTCCTTCTGCATGAAAAAATACTTCAAGCTTTTATGATCGGTAAAAACTTCGACCCTTTCGCCCAAAAGGTAGTGTCTCTAAATCTTCAAAGCGAAGATCACAGCCGCAAGCTCTAAGTCATGAGTTGGGTAATTCTTTTCATGGGTCTTCAACTGTATCGATGCGTACGTTATAACCTTCCCATGCTGTATCAAAACACATCCCAATCCTTTCCCAGATGCGTCGCTGTGAATCACCAATCCTCCGGAACTGTCTAGCACGGTCAGAATAGGAGCGGTTATCAATTTCTGCTTCAACGCCTCGAAAGCTAATGCACACCTATCCGTCCACACAAAAGGTACCTCCTTGCGCGTAAGCTTGGTCAACGGCTCCGCCAGACGAGCAAAGTTCTCCACAAATCTTCTGTAATACCCGGCTAGTCCACGAAAGTTTCTTATCTCCGCAACATTCTTCGGAATCGGCTAATCATGAACTGCTGCAATCTTTTCGGGATCAACGGCTATTCCATCGCCAGACACGACATGCCCCAAAAACTTTACTTCTTCCAGCCAAAACTCGCACTTGCTCATCTTTGCATATAATTTCTCCTGTCTCAACGTCTGCAGTGCGATCTTCAAATGTTCAACATGCTCTTCAATACTCTTCGAGTAGACCAGAATATCGTCAATAAACACCATAATAAATTGGTCCAAGAATGGTGAAAAGATTCGGTTCATCAAGTCCATGAATATAGCTGGTGCATTCGTGACTCCGAAGGGCATCACTAAGTACTCGTAATGTCCATACCGAGTTCGGAACGCCGTCTTGCAAATATCCTCTGCTTTCACTCGGACCTGATGATATTCGGATCGCAAATCCAGTTTCGAGAATACCCTCACGCCACTAAGCTGCTCAAATAGTTCGCCAATGCGAGGGATCGAGTACTTGTTCTTAATAGTCACCCGGTTTAATTCTCGATAATCGATGCACATCCTCCTCGTGCCGTCTTTTTTCTTAACTAGAAGAACTGGAGCTCCCCAAGGCGAGTTACTGCTGCGAATCCAACCCTTCTCAAGTAATTCAGTAACCTGCTTCTTGACTTATTCCAACTCCACTGGTGCCATTGGATAATACGCTTTAGAAATTGGCGCTGCACCAGGAACAAGATCAATCACGAACTCCACTTCTCGCCTCGGCGGTAAACCTGATATGTCTTCAAACACGTCCATGAAATCTCAAAAAATAGCTGACGCTTCACTCTTATCAATCTCCATCGACGAAAGAACACTAGTTGTCAGCGTAGCTCTAAACTCGACTGGCCCGATAGAACTGCTTCCTCCAATAAAGGTAAACTCTGGATGTCCGGAAATCTGGAAAATTACTTTCTTTTCCCTACAATCGATGTGAGCGTGGAAAGTGCCAAGAAAATCCATTCCCAAGACGACTTCATAGCTGCTCGTATCAATCACTAAGAAATCTGCAAAAAGCTCCCGTCCGCAAATAACAACTGCACAATCTTTACATTCTCTACTAGATATGATTTTCTTATTCCCCAGTGTGTATGTCCCAGAAACTAGACAGAGTAGTGCAAGTGATCGAGTGTGTAGCAATAAACTTGGACGACATAAAATAATGGGATGCACTAGAATCAAATAACGCTAATGCGAGAAAACTATGAACCAGTAGAATACCTGAAACAACTTCTCCTGAAGCCTTAGCTTCCTCAGCCGTCAAGGTAAAAGCTCGAGCCTGATTGGGTCTTTGAGTCAGCTGCTTCTGTCCCGGAAACGATTTCTGTGGCGGCTTCTGAAGATCATCCTTTGTGCGAAGCTTCGACGGACAAGAGTTAATAGTATGATCCTCTGATCCACAAACCAAACAAAGTCCCCGCATCCCGCGACATTCCCTTTGCAAATGTCTGGGTAAACGGCAGAAGTTACAAATCATGGTCTTTCTCTGATCAACGACAGCAGGCTTCTTCATCAGCGTTACACCACGACGGTCCACTAGAATACCTCTGCGTCCATGAGCTCGATTTGGTGCAAAAGCTGGCTTCTATACAGTAATTGCTGTCTGCTGTGAACTCCCAGTCTTCCCAGATAAGCTCTGCTGTTCTCGGGCTGCTGTAAGTACCTGTGAGAAAGTGGTCCCAGGGAGACAATCTGCCTCTGGATGTCCACATCCAACTGCGCATGAACCTCCTTGTCCTATCCGTATCGTTGGCAACTAAAGGTCCAGCGAACCTACTGAGCCGCGTCCACTCAGCTGCATGTACATCTACAGGTGCACCATTCTGCCTTAGACTGATGAACTTCTCTTCCACTTCCTCCCGTGCAGTCCGCGGAAAAAACTTCTCTAAGAAACTCTTTGCAAAATCCGCCCACTCGATCTGCTTGGGCAAGCGGGTCTCCTCTACAAGCCACCATTCACGGGCGTAATCCACCAACTGGATGCGTACTACATCCATCCTTTTATCATCTGGGATCTGTGCCGCAATGAGTAAGTTCTCCGTGTCAACTAGTCACTGCTCCGCTGGCAACGGCTCCTCCAAACTAGTAAAGACAGACGGATCCAGTCTTCTGAAATCTGCTATGGTTCCTACACGATCTACTTGTCTGAGCCCAACATTATTTACGGACTGCTAAACGGCCCGCAAGCCTTCTTGAAATGATTCAGCTTGCTGCTGGATCTGCTCAGTCTGTCTCTTTTGATTCTCCAACATCCCGCGTATTACTCCAAGCATAGCGGCTTCGTCAACACGCCTTTGGTACGTATTCAGATTCTTGTCTGCCATATTCCTGAAATCAAAACACCCAAGGATTAGCATGATAACAGATTCAAAATGTAGATCAAGGCTCGAACTCCGAGTTACTTAAATAGAGTACCGCATTGTAACCATGCCGCGGTATCATAGCTACAATTATATAACTCCATCCAAGTCGTCTAAGTTCTAGGGATAAACAAGGGATCGGGTTTCAAGTCAATATACAAAAGAGGTCTGCATATCGTAAAAGTATAATCAGGAGGAGGTTAAGATTCAAGAATGGTAAAACGGCAAGGTGGCATGACATGTTTCCTAATCACGAGTACTCTGATTCATGTAATGGGTCCAATACCCAACTACAAAAGAATCAACCCGACTAACCTATGGCTCTGATACCAAAAGAACCAAGTCACGCCCCGCTTTCCAGAGTACGCTAAGGTAGGCACGTGACATAGCCAACCATACTACCTGTGGGTAGGAACTATCCTTCCACAGTCACATTATGGCTGTAGAGATATTAAGAACAATAATAAAACTATCTAGCACATGTCCATAAGCCAAAATAAAATGAGTCAAGAATAAATAATATGGAAGCAAGAGATCTAATACAAGAATAACTGGAATGTATGTCCTATAATACGGGCTCACATCAGGAATAAAAATGCTGAAAAGTAAAAGAACTAACTACAGCTGAGTCCTCACTGCTCAGCCTGCTGGCTGAAGTACTCCTGCGCGGACGGCAGCAAAGGTACGGAATCTGGGCCATGCAAAACCTAGACGTCAGCGCGTCATAACATCAAGCAATAATAATGTAGCAAGACATGCAAATATAATCATAAATGGTAAAGCAGGTGTAACAGCAATATAAATCAGAGCAGTGAAAGGTAGTGTACAGTGGGTAATCTAAACTGGTCTGTTGGGTTGAATAGTCTCAAGTCCTTGAAATCAATTTGATGAATCATCGATGTAACTCAATAGTATCCCGTGCATGCACGGGACCACGGTCTAAGACTCTCGGGCTGAAACCAAGACATGCCGCTAGGCACTAAAACAAGAAATATGTAAAGACGAACGATGTCAGCAGTATCATCCCAAGGCTGGCTTAGCCTCTAAAACCGATCAGTATGAGCAAGCAACTGTCGAATTATAAGTCAGGTTTCATCATTGATTTCCCCATACCCCAAAGTTATAAGTATTCAAGTCATGCATTAAATAATCTAGAGCTAATGCCAACACAGGATCAGGCAGGTACAGGTTTGTCTGGATAGACAACAGGAACGGTCCGTATGGACAACAGTTCAGGTTTGTTGGCATTAGACACAAGATCAGGTAACAGGTAATACCATGGTAGATCAGGTCAAGCCAGGTAATATATAAAGGTGTCACGTTATACCCATAGTTGTACGGTACCATGTTGGGTCAAGTAATATGTATAGCAAGTCATGTCAGGGTGTACAAGATATCATGTGGGTGCTCATAATCAACTAGCATGATCATGGTTATGAATAAACAAGCATTGGTAACATCAGAATAATAAACTGGCATATGTAACATGATAAGCAAATAGGTGCAGATTAAATTACCTAGATGTACGATTATCAGTTTGTGTTTAAGAGATAGTTTTAACATTATATGAATACAGTATTACAAATATGGATGTTAAAATCATGTTAATAAGTATTAAGTAATCTAGGGATGCAATGATATATATAATATGTTCAATGGATGTACTTATAACTAAAACAGGTTAAAGATGCACACGGGTGTCCAATAGAGTAAAACTATAGAAAGAGTACCATAGGCTATGTCAATAGTTATTATGTGATTAAAAATATAAATGTGGTTACTAGGTTTAGTAAAGTAAATGCAACAGGTAGGTTTCAAGTTTTGAATCTAAAGGTAAACGAAACCTCGCACAGTTAACTTGGAACAAAAGACTTTCGATTCTATCAATAAGTTTAATATGAAAATAAATAAATAAATATAGGAATAATATGAATAGCATGTAGCAAGTTTCACTTGCCTCGATGGATCGCGAAACGGTAAACGGAACGTCTCGCGTCGGCGGAAAAGTCGCGACGCGCGCACGGTACACGGAATGAGTCCAAACAACGAACAGTGGGATCACACGGGTCAGATGTCCTCGCTGGGTCGTCGAAATCATCGATGGCATGACCGGATTCCGGCGATCTACCAAAACAGTGAAAATGAATTTGAGAAAAGACAAAGAAAGAGAAGAAAAGAGAAGAGAAGAAGAAAAGAAGAAGAAGAAGAAGAAAGGATTGCTTACTGGGTTGTGCGCAGAGGTCAGGGGGATGAGGTGGCGGCGTCGGGGTCACCGACGGTAAGGTGTCGACGAGGGTGCAGGTTTCAGGATGTGTTAGGGGTTGGTTTCTGGGGTTTTAATGTAGGGTACGTGCAGGGTTTTGTTGAGGTGCTAAGTAGAGGAGGGGAAGGAAACGAGATGGTGATGATGGTGGGTGAGATGTTAGGGTCGTCGGCGACGATCAGGGACGTTGGATTGCTGGGTGTTCTGCGGGTGTGTGCAGAGGAGAGAGGAAAGAAAAGAAGATGAAGACGAGGAGGAGGATGAGAAGAAGATGAGATGGAGGTGGTGACGGGGTTGGGTTCGAGGAGCAGAGGAAGCGGCTAGGGTTAGGGTTTCTCTGGTGGGCTCGAGACGAGGGTGCATGGGATTAAAAAAGAACAGAAGAAGAAGAAGATGTAGAAAGAAGGTGAGGATAACGCGGGGGAGGTGACGGGATTCTCGCGCACCACGATAGGAGATAGAAACGGGCACAAGATGAGAGAGATAGAGAGAAACAAGAGGAGAGAGAAAGAGGAGGAGAGATAGATTCGTTTGGTAGTGGGGGTGAAAGAGAAAGAGTAAGAGAGAGAAGGAGAAAAGTGAGAGAGAGAGAGGGTGTCGTGGGGCCTAGCGATGAGGGTTTTGATTGGTTAGGGAAACTGTTAGGAAAAATTTATAAAAGATTTACTGGATTTTTAAAAAAATATAAAATCGTTGGCTTAGAAAATCTGATAGGCTGTAAAATATTTTTAAGCTGATTTAAAGAAATTTAAAAATAAATAGGATTTGGCGGGATGCAAAATATTTCAGAATTGCGCCCGGGTCGGGCCCAAAATTTTGAATTTGAAATATGAAAATTATTAGTAAGTTCCAAAAAATCAAAATAAAGGGTTTTGTAACAAAAAGCATACCCTCAAAAACGGATGCACGCACGTGCGCGTAGCCGTCCAAACACGTCCGTTTCACTGAACGGGACGAGAATACGATGCAAGGACGTTACCACAGGGTTAGGGGTATCAAGCAGGCCATGTCAAGTATTTTTAAATTATTTTAAGTAACTTAAATTGTTATATGCAAGAATATGTGATGTTAGGGTACTCTACAATTAAGAAACAACAAGCTCAAGCAAGCGGGTCGAATATAAAGTAGCTACCATTCGCAACTAAACACGGTAAATGAATTAAACACCACAAACCACACATACGGCAATAGAAATTGGTATAACAGAACTCGGTTGTTACAATCACCCAAACCCCAACCCAAATTAACCTAACCCTAATCATCACCCAAACTCCAACCCAAATTAACCCTAGCCCAAACCAAAATTAACACTAATTAATCTAATTAACTCTAATCCTATTCATCACCAACCCTATTTTCCTAATTAACTCAAACTAACCCTAACCCTGCATAATTAACCCTAACCCTAAACATCAACCGAACCCTAAAACTAACCCTACCTAATTAACCCTAGCCCTAATTAACCAGCCCTAGCTATAACCCTAACCCTAAAATCAACCGAACCCTAACCCTAACCTTAATTAATCCCCAATCAACCGAACCCTAACCCTAACCCTAAAATCAACAATAACACAAAAAACATAATTACAAGTTCAAAATGGAAATTAACTCACCTCAGTACTAGTTTTGCCGATGGCAAAGAGCTCGACGAGGTGGAGGAGACCGGAGACGGAGCTCGACGAGACTGTGGTGGCGGCAAAGGGGTCGACGAGCATGTGGTGACTAGACTGTGGTGCCGACGACGACGAGAGTGTGGTGGCGACGGCGGGAAATTTTGGGGACGAGAATGTGGTGACAAGATAGTGGAGGAGGCGGGTGATCGATCGCGCGGGAGTTGGTGGGAAAATTTGGGGGCGGTGGGAAATTACTGAGCTTTATTTTTTTATATAAATAACCCTTTATTGCCCCTATGGATTAATCCGTAAAGCTTTTTTTGCAGCTCCGTATGACCAAATAAAAGATTATATTTTAATATTTTTTAATTTATTTATGCCCTTACGTTGGGAGCTGTATGGACAAACCAATAGACCTACGGATTAATCCGTAGGGGCAATAAAATATTGCCTCTATGAATTCCTATATCCGGGACATGCTACTACAATAAGGGATTACCCCTACGGCTACATGATCCATGGGGGCAACTTTTTATTGCCCCTACGGATTAATCCGTAGATCCCCATGGTTTCCTCAACGGTGCAATACGAATTAAATTAAAAATATTAAAACGTAATTTGTTATTTGGCCCTACGGAGCCGCAAAAGAAGGCCTTACGGTTTAATCCGTAGGGGCATATATGGGTTATTAATAAAAAAGTAAAGTACAGAAAACTCTTCGATCGTTCTAAAAATTTCCTCGCTCTCACCCGTTTCCCGTGCGCGCCTCGTCGCCACCGCACTCTCGCGCGCCTCGTCGCTACCGCACTCCCGCGCGCTCCTCATCGTCGCCGACGTCATCGTCGACTTCCTCGTCGACGGTAGGTAGTCTCTCGTCGCCGATCTCCCCCTTGCGTCGTCGGGACAGAAGAATCGCTGGGTTAAGGTTAGAAAATTTCATTTTTAACTTCTAATTATTCATGTGTTTGTGTTATTGTTGATTAGTTAGGGTTAGGGTTAGGGTCAGGGTTGGGGTTCAGTGTAGGGTTTGCATTCGGTTCGGGAATAGGGTTAGGGTTAGGGTTCAGTTTAGGGTTAGGGTTAAGGTTGGGTTCGGTTCAGTTCAGGTTAGGGTTAGGATTAATTGGATAGGGTTAGGGTTCAGTTTAGGGTTAGGGTTCGGTTCAGGGTTAGGGTTAGATGCTAGGGTTAATTTTAGTTAATTAGGTAAAATCGAGTGTATTTGTGTTAGGGTGTTGATTAGAGTTAATTGGGTTAATTAGTGATAATTTGAAGGGTTAGGGTGTTGATTAGGGTTAATTTGGGTTAATTATGTTAATTTGGGTTAATTGGGTTAAGTTTGGGTTAATTAGGAATAATTTGTGTTAAGGTGACGATTAGGGTTAATTGAGGTTAATTATGTTAATTTGGGTTAATTAGGGTTAGGGTTTAGGGTGCACTAGTTTCTTCAGAAGGATACTCGATGATAACGTAAATGTACAATTTTACCATAAACGCAAGAAAATTAAACTTAAACTTGAAACTTTGAATCCTTAATAACGAAACGTAAACGTAAAGCCTATTCATATTAAATGTTCAAGTTGAAACCAATATATGATACGCGATGATAATACGAAACTTTCATATTCTTATTGATAATCATATGTGAAAATCAAAGCGCGACTTAGTCCTCGTCTATCAGTTAACATATGTTCGATGTTCGTCGTGACATAGAACTATATGAAGGTTGTTAAATATCGGACGGTATAGTTCGCTGCTAGCAACCGTCATGTAGTTTATGTGACGAAAAGATTCAATCGTATGATAACCGATAGATTTGTCCAGCATGGACAAGTTAGGAATGTATAAAGCAAACACCTGCATTCACTTGTGTTTTCATTCATTTCGAGTTATTTCGTCGGTACTTTTCCACTGGTTCTCCGTGTACAAAGATAGATTAGATGTTCATTTCAATATTGTTTCACAGCTTTGAAATGATTATCTATTCTAATACAGTGTACTCGGAGAACAGCGAGGAGGTGCTACCGAAATTTACTCGAAACGGTTGAAAGCACAAACGAATAGGTGTCTGCTCTATACATTCTTAATGGGATAGAAGCCTTACCCCCGACAGCCGAAACACATGCATACAACATGAATACACAACAAACGCAGACACAGCACATACACACTAACAACTCTACACTGAAGCGAAATCATAAATTGGAACACACATACACAGAATACAACGCATACTTAGGTATCCTCAAATTTAACTTTGTTTATCGATAATTTATTCTTTTCAATGACAAACGCACACACAAAACACATACACAGATTTTCTCCTTTGTCAGTAACTATCCCGTTCTAAGATTTCTCAATATAGTTATCATAACCTACAATTTATATGTTATACAGTCTAACATGGCCCATGAGTACATCAGAGTTAAGGACTAGATGTATGTGGATTGACAACAACGTATGCAACCTAAGTTTGTCGTAGGAGTTGCTACTTTCATTGAATTTGCACGCGAACATAATAAGATCGTGTTAGAGAAGATCATTTGCCCGTGCGATAAATGTGGGAATAAGTACTGGCAGAAGGTAGAATTCGCAGAGCCTCACATCGTTAAATATTGTTTTAGTAGAATTTATACAACTTGCCTATATCACGGGGAAGGAGAAGAAGACAGTAATGCGGCAGAAGAAGGAGAAGATGGTAATGCGGCAGAAGAAGAAGACAGTAACTTCTTTCAAGAAGAAGAAATGGAGGATATGGTAGAGGCTGCCCTAAATGAATCTATTCGTATCAAAGATAACATTCCTTCCGGTTAAGTACCACGTGCGGATAAGTATGAAAAGTTCATGAATGATGCTAGAAAACCATTTTATGAGAATGCAAAGTATTCTACCCTCTCATAGTTCGTCCAACTTTTTTAGATTAAGTGCTTAAATGGATGGAGCAACAAGTCATTCACAATACTTCTGAACTTCTTGAAAGATTCTATGCCCCCGGGAAATAACGTGCCCGACAGCTAGTACGGAGCCCAGAAGATGATGTCTGATTTGGGTCTGAAGTATGAGAAGATTCAAGTATGTTCCAAAAATTGCGTGTTGTACCGGAAAGAGAATTCAGATTTGAAAGAGTGTCAACATGCGGAGAGGCCAGGTATAAGCCGAAAGATTTTGATAATCCTGATATACCTATCAAAATAGCATGATACTTTCGCACAACACAGAGGCAGCAAAGGCTATTTAGGTGCAAGAAAACAGCCGAGGCAATGATTTGGCATCGCCGTTCTCCTTCAAGTGAAGATGGAAAAATGAGCCATCCAAGAGATCCACCGGCATGGTAGGATTTCGATAGGAGGCACGAAATATTCAGTAACGATCCTCGCAATGTCAGACTCTGACTCGCTAGTGATGGCTTCTGCCTATTCAACAATATGGCTGGAAGCCACAGCACATGGCCCGTTCTAATGATAGTTTATAATCTGTCATCTTAGTTGGCTATGGATCAATCATACTTTATGATGCCTCTTCTTATCGATGGACCAAACTCACCGGGAAACAATATCGATGTCTATCTCCGACCTCTAATCGATATGTTAAAATCTTTATTCATTGATAGTGTAGAGACTTACGATGCAAACACAAATACAATATTCATACTGCGTGCGGCTTTAATGTGGACAATTAATGACTTTCCTACGTCTGGAATGCTATCAGGTTGGTCCGTACATGGCCACAAAGCATGTACTTAATTCCATCAACATACAACGTCGAAATTCTTGAATTTTAACAGGAAGGTTTGTTATTGCGGCCATCGACGTTTCCTGCCTCTAGACCATCCCTACAGGTTAGACGTTGTTCACTTTGATGGTCATCAGGAGCTTCTTAGACCTGCAGCACCATTGTCTGAAGAGGACGTGACTCCTCGGAGGGATGGTTACAATAATGTGACCTTTGGGAAATTTCCGACAAAACAGGTCAAACCACCATTCTGGAACAAGTTAAGCATTTTCTTCGAGTTTCCGTACTGGTCAAAAAATTTAGTGTGTCATTATCTGGACGTCATGCACATAGAGAAGGGAGTATCCGAGCACGTACTCAACTTGCTTCTTTGTAAAGACGGAAAATCGAAAAACAACCTCCATGCTCGGATGGATCTTCAGGACTGGGAAATTAGAAGTGAATTGCCTTCTAAACCGATAGCGGGTAAACCAGGTAAGTTTGTACTTCCCAACCGGAGAAGAAAAGATTCCTGCAGGTGTTGCATGATTTGAAAGTTCCCACAGGTTTCTCAGGATCATTTAGCAAGAAAATAAAAATTGTGAAAGGCAAGATCGATGGGCTGAAAAGTCATGATCACCATGTTATTATGGAGCACCTTCTCCCATTATCCCTCAGGACTTCCCTTCCCCAATTTGTTGGTCTAGTAATCAATGACCTATGTTGCTTTTTAGAGAACTATGCGCTAAAACTATGGATGTTGTGACACTGGAGAAACTAGAAAATTCTATTTCGTTGATACTTTGCAAGTTTGAGCGTATTTTCCCACCGTCATTCTTTGATATCATAATACACCCGACGGTTCATGTTGCAACTGAAGCTAAGTTAGCCGGACCGGTACAATATCGATAGATGTATCCCGTCGAAAGGTACGTGAAATTTTTAAAATTATTGTTGTCCTATATGCCCGTATTTATTTATTTAACATATTTTTCTTTAGATACCTCTGCACCGTAAAAAAGTATATACGCAATAGAAATCGACTAGAGGGTTCTATCATGCAAAGTTATCTTCTAGATGAAGCAATCACATTTTGTTCCCGCTATCTGGACGAGAACATTGAGACGAAACTTAACCGGCCTCGAAGAATTCAGGACGGGGCATATGGTAAAGCTGATTATAAGAGAGTAGACACTATGTTTATCAACAAGATATATCGATTTATCCTCCTCAATAGCGCATGTCTTGAAGAAATTAGAGAGTAAGTTTTTTTTGGATTAATTGTTATATTTGTGTTTGTGTGTGTATGAAATGATATAATATTAATGTCATAATTTATTTTTGAGAACAGAATTCATTTTAACGACGTACGTGAGGGGCATCCTGATTAGAATGATGAACGATTGGAAAAATATCATTAGGATAATTTTTGCGATTGGGTTGCAGATCATGTAAGTTGTTCGAACAACATGTTATTACTACCAGTCTTAATCTAAACTTATATCTTTATGTATTTGTCGTAAAAAAAAAATTTGTTAGATCCACGATCCAAACTTGTCTGCATCATTAGATAGATATTCAAGATGTTTAGCTCAATTTCCTAGTATGGAGGTTGCATATTATAAAAAATTCGGTGTCCTTGGATACAAATTCGAAGTTAAGGACATAGAAACATCCCGAACCACTCAGAATAGTGGGTTTGCAACGGTAGGATCGGATGTGTGATTTATTATGGATATTTAAATTGCATACTTGATATCCAATATCCCGAACGATCAGAACCGTTTTATATATTTTAGTGTACTTGGTACGATACACGAACTGATATGGATAAGTGGAGAAACAATCTCAGGACTTGGAAAGATGAATATAGATTGACGAGTGTGAACACACTTCGATTTTATGGTCAGGACTATCCGTTTATCTTTCTGAACCAAGCGTTCCAATTATACTACTCACAGTGTTTGAAGCATCCGAGATGGAGTGTCGTATGCCGTTGGAAACCCATGAATATTTACGATGTCCCGGAATTCAAGGACAGCGATGAAGATGAAAAAGAGAGAAGAGTTTGAGTGCTCCGATCGTCTGTTTCAAAAGATGGGTTGTCTTCAGCTGATCATAAAATTACGTGGGTTAGAAATGGTATCGATGATGAAATCCAAGTAGATATGTCTAATGCGTCCACGAAAAGAAAAAGATTATCAGCAATATTATATTATTACTTCACATTTTACGATCTATACATATATAGCATGCATATGTAATGATTGTACTCTTGTCTAGATTTGATGACGATGACGGGAGCAGCGGGGGGCGACAGGAGCACCAGCCGCGACACCGGCAGAGGCAGAGGCAGATGCAGAGCGGTTCTGCCGGCCGGAGAGCTGCGTAGGGAGCTTCAGAGGGCCGGTCTTGCACCCCGATCGGAGACCCCTTCGGATGTCTCCTTTCGTATGGACTTTGCCACACCTCCAGGTATATTGCACGCATATTCACTTTTAATGTAATATTATAGATATACATGCATATTTATGTCAAAATTACTTATATAGTCAATGTTTGATTGTATAGCTGGTGGTGGTATGTCCACATCAGAGGCAGAGGCCACTCACGCACCTCCAGGTATGTTAATATATCCTATAGTGCATGCATATTGATTTATAATGCTATATCATAAATATACATACATTTTTTTTGTTCTTACGTATTTAAATAATCATTTTTTAATTGTCCAGCTGTAGGTGGTGCCTCCACATCTCGGGCAGAGGCCACCACTGCACCTGCGGGTATGTTTATATATCCTATAGTGTATGCATGTTGATTTAGAATATTATATTATTGATATACATATTTTTTGCAATTACTTATATAGTCAATGTTTGATTGTCTAATTATAGGTGGTGCGTCCATGTCTGGCGCAGGGGCCACTCCCGCCATTTCCATACCCTCCACTCAGTCTGCAGATTAGTATAAATAAATATAAAATATTTTTTCATTTTAGATATCCTTTAAGAATAAACATGAATTCATGTAATTTTATCGATATTTATTTTCTAGTTCGAGGGGATGCGTCCACGTCCGGGTCACAGGCTGTTCCTCACCGGAGGAACTATCGTCCCACTCGTGCTGCTGCCTGGGCCCAGGCCCGTGCTTCTGTCGCCGGAGGTATATATCACAGTTCAATTTTCGTTAAACTTTGATTTCTTAATACCACTTTGTATTAATATTGATTGTCTTGATATTTCTTGTAGATGTAGGGCGGCCCCATCCCGATAAGGGGACTCGAGGCCCGAATCAATCCCAAAGGCTGAGGCCCGACAGAGCTACGGGGAGGCAGCATTCCCCCTCTTCTTTACTCTCGATTATCACTATACCGGCGATTATGCCGAGAGGTTCGGCCGGTATATGGAGGATGAGAGCCACCTCGTGAAGAAGTATTCACTTCACGTTGAGTGGGGCGATCAGCACTGGAGCTCATTTGCCCTCTTCTGGGATCAGGCTCGAGTTTTAATATATATTTTCATTTGACTTATCCAGTATATTTATTATTATTTAACACTTGAAATTTAATAACATTTTTTTTGTATTTGCAGTTGGATTACGATTTTCAGCTTATACCCGACCCTGATCACCCTGAGAGAGTGTTCGATCTTCATGCTCTGTACCATGGCCTAATGAAGAACATGCAATCAAAGGTCCGATACAATAGGAACGAGCTGAATATCGACTGTTATTCCCTGTGGATGGCAACCCCCGAGGCAGAGAGAGTCGGCGCAGACAGGTTTGTAATTTAAATTTAATTCATTGTTTAGTATATAATTTATTTTTTTGTGTTGCTTAATTAGAAAACTAAATCTGAATGTGTTGTGCAGAAATAAGCCGATCAAAATAAAGAGAATAGGAAGTCGGCGAAGAGGGGTCGCTCCACATATACAGGTGGCTCGAGGAATATATCTAAAATGAAAAAATATTTTATATTTATTCATACTAATTTGCAGACTGAGTGGAGGGTATGAAAATGGCGGGAGTGGCCCCTGCGCCAGACATGGACGCACCACCTATAATTAGACAATCAAACATTGACTATATAAGTAATTGCAAAAAATAAACATGAACTTCATGTAATTTTATCGATATTTATTTTCTAGTTCGAGGGGATGCGTCCACGTCCGGGTCACAGGTTGTTCCTCACCGGAGGAACTATCGTCCCACTCGTGCTGCTGCCTGGGCCCAGGCTCGTGCTTCTGTCGCCGGAGGTATATATCACAGTTTAATTTTCGTTAAACTTTAATTTCTTAATACCACTTTGTTTTAATATTGATTGTCTTGATATTTCTTGTAGATGTAGGGCGGCCCCATCCCGATAAGGGGACTCGAGGCCCGAATCAGTCCCAAAGGCTGAGGCCCGACAGAGCTACGGGGAGGCAGCATCCCCCTCTTCTTTACTCTCGATTATCGCTATACAGGCGATTATGTCGAGAGGTTCGGCCGGTATATGGAGGATGAGAGCCACCTCGTGAAGAAGTATTCACTTCACGTTGAGTGGGGCGATCGGCACTGGAGCTCATTTGCCTTCTTCTGGGATCAGGCTCGGGTTTTAATATATATTTTCATTTGACTTATCCAATATATTTATTATTATTTAACACTTGAAATTTAATAACATTTTTTTTGTATTTGCAGTTGGATTACGACTTTCAGCCTATACCCGACCCTGATCACCCTGAGAGAGTGTTCGATCTTCACGCTCTGTACCATAGCCTAATGAAGAACATGCAATCAAAGATCCGATACAATAGGAACGAGCTGAATATCGACTGTTATTCCCTGTGGATGGCAACCCCCGAGCGCAGACAGGTTTGTAATTTAAATTTAATTCATTATTTAGTATATAATTTATTTTTTTGTGTTGCTTAATTAGAAAACTAAATCTGAATGTGCTGTGCAGAAATAAGCCGATCAAAATAAAGAGAATAGGAAGTCGGCGAAGAGGGGTCACTCCACATATTCAGGTGGCTCGAGGAATATTACTCGTGCCATGGAGATATCAGTAAATTACAATACATCTACTATGATATAATGTAATATTAAGAGTTATTTTATAAACTATGTAAATTTTTTGCGAATTGCAAAGAGCTCAAACCCTGGCGCAGGGTGGTACACCAAGCGTGCTGACCTCGTATCTTGCCGTCCACGACGCCTCGACAGATCCCGCCACGGGCGAGCATTGATTCCCCGACACCGCTACCCAGGAGTATTGTGTAAGTATTAATATTTATTCTAACAGGTTTGAAATTTTTGTTTTGAAAAGTTCAAATTTAAATGATATACTTATATTTCCATGGTTAATGTGGGTGTAGGAGCGGGTGGTGGAGCAGGCGGAGGTATCGGGGATCGATTTTACTGGATAGAACGATCTGATGTTGCTAACCCCAGTTCTAGACGCCGCATACGGAGGGCACCATGGAGGTTGGGAGAGAGGCTGGGGACTGGGTCCTAGCAGGGCCCATATGAGGTTGGACTCCACTCCGGCGGTTACTTCCCCTACCCCCGTGAGCGACGTTTAGAGCATGATGTTGCCGCCTTGAAGACCACCGTCGAGGAGTTGAAGAAGATGTTAGTACGTATACTACTTAATAGTAAAATATTATATCACATTATAGGTAGTAACATATGAAATATTAGTAGCCTGAGTTTATTTGGTTATAGACTTAGTTTTAATTAATCATACTTACATAAAACCGTCTAATTAAAATAAACTACGGTTTTCATACTAGATATCCAAATGAGGCCTAAGTCCCTATATATTATTAGATTAGATTGTAGTTTTGCAATAACCTGATAATGATACGAATTCGACTAAAATCTAATATATAGTTCTTACTCGTTTATTACACACAAAATTGAACAGATGCGACAGGCTGCTTCGGCTGTGGCTCCACATGCATCTCCTTCGGCTGCAGCTCCGCAAGCCACTACCTCGGCTGCGGTTGTGCAGACCACTCTTGCAGCTCCACAGCTCGCTCAGACTCCCACACAGTCCGCTCTTTCATTGGTCGAGTTTTTGACGACTCACGGATGCACCGAGGAGCAGATGCGTCAGATTATGGCGTTTATCAGAGATGGAGGAGCTGAACCGAGCTAGGATAGCTTTTTTTTATTATATATTTTAAGCATGTATGTACTTATATGATACATATTGTATATATTTTGGACGATATTGGTGTTGTTTGCATGTTCACGATGATTTAGATTGATATCATATTTTGTTTGTTTATTTCTTTTATATATTATGCGTGAGATATTGATTATGAATACTGCGGTATTTGGTTATATGATGTATATATTATTGTGCACAGGGCTGAAAAAACACGTGAAGCCCTTTTTATAAAAAAAACCCTGATATTTTATCCCTACGGATTAATCCGTAGGGCCATCCGTTGCTCCTACGGATTAATCCGTAGGGCCATCCGTTGCACCTACGGATTAATCCGTAGGTCCAAAGTTTGCTCCTACACAGTTAGCCGTAGGGGCAAAATATCATGATACCTGATATTTTGCACCTATGGACTCAGCAACAGGCGTTAAACTTACCCCTATGCATGTATCCGTAGGGGCTTCTATCTGGACCTACGAAGAGCACCGTAGGGGTATGTTCAAGCCCTACGAAGTTATCCGTAAGGGCAAGTATTTTATTTTATAAATCAATAAATTGTCCCGATGGACCTACGCATAAATCCGTAGAGGCTTTTATCTGGACATACGAATAAGTCCGTAGGGGCATATTAAGGCCCTACGATTTTATCCGTAGAGGCAAGTACTTTATTTTATAAACTAATAAATTAAATAAATATGTTGTCCTTATGGCTTACACCGTAAGGAAATATGTCCCTACGGAGTTAACGCGTAGAGGCAATTATTTCTTCGTAGGGATGTGTTCAGAGCAAAGACTTGCATCTGCGGCCTTTACATCTACGGTGTATTTTTGTGGCTCTACGAATATATCCGTAGGGACAGTGCTTTTGCCCTACGAATAAAACCGTATGGGCAACCCTTTATTGTAGTAGTGACAACCCTTATTTTAGTAGTGCGCGTACGTGGGGGTTTAAATTTTAGTTTATTGCAAATGGATTGGATCATGCATAAGGATAATGTATTTTAAGATATAAAGTCAAATACTCAATCTCGACATCTTTTTTTTATTATTTATTGTGATAACACGATGCGTTTTTTAATAAATCTTTTTAGGCTGCAATTAATTTATTGATTATCTTATAGCTAGTCATGTAGATGTGACTTTTAATTCAAGTGGGTCCCATACAACATGTGGGTAAATCAGATAAATAGGATTAAAATGATCAATCAAATTAGTAAATAAGTTTTTTCTTAATTGCCAATGTGGTTAACTTGCAGAAGCTGATATATATACTAGCGACTCAACTGATACATAGACTTCTTTCTCCTTGTGCTCAATAACAAAAGCACCATATTTTCCTAGGGATTTGGATCTCCTTTACTTGGCAGAGTAAATATTCTCACAACATTTTTAGTAATATATATGGCAAACGTGTTAATCATAATACTCCTTTCATATAATGTACGTGGTTTTCAGTGTTAACTGATGATAATGATGTTTACATGCATAATAGAAATTTATTCTTCAGTACTTCTATTTTATTATTTTAATTAAAGTAGGGATTAAATCTTGACCGTCTGTTGAAGAAGAACCGGTTAGCGCACAGTGTATATGGTCTCCATCATAGTCACATAATTCGCGAATTATTCGCCGAATTCGTGAATAATTCGCGAATTTTTGATCAGACGAATTAATCTCTGAATTAATCGCCATTGCCGAACTGGCCGAATAATTCGCGAATTATTCGCGAATAATTCGTGAATTATTCCCGAATTATGTGAAAAATAACGAATAATTCAAAAAAACAACGAATAATTCACAAAATCAAAACCTAGCGTCTCATATATTAATTTATTGCTCGAAATCCTTCCCGAACATTTCCCGAACACTTACCGAATCTTTCCCGAATACCTGCCGATTTTTTCCGAATAGTTCTCCGAATCCGAATTTTCGACCTCGCCGAATTATTCCCGAACGACCAATTTGTGACTATGGTCTCCATCACATCAACTGCTAAAAAACAGTCATATATTCCTCTCTCTTTATTTGAATATTAATAATAAAATGGGTCACCTCACTTGAGCTCATTTAATCCTCCTCTTAAAAAAATAAAATAATCATTTAATCCCCTTGCCACCTTTCCAGTAAATCTATCCAGGCCGTGCACAGATGGGATTGGCAGGTTCTCGATCATGAATGAACTCAAACTCCCTAAGGGCATGTTTGGTGGCAGGATTATGGAATTTGGATTTCAAAATAGTACGGTTGAAATTTCTGGATTTGGTAATTTATTGTTTGGTTGGTTTTGGATTCCTAGTATTGGATTTGTAGATTCTTGTAATGTTTGTTTGGTTGGTGAAAAAAATGGGATCTGGATTTTAGGATTTTAGAGAGAGATAGATAGAGAGAGCATTATTAAATAAATAAAATACACGGGTCCCATCTAAAAGTACAATGAATAGTGCCAAATTCTTAAAAATCCTTGAAAATTTTTAGGATTCAAGAATTCTTGTTTTGTGGTGGGCCCCCATAAAAAACAAAGGAATCCTAAAAATCCAAATTTATCAACTAAATATAAAATTATGGAATTCTAGGATTACACAATCCAAACAGTAAATCCAAATCCATAATCCTGCAACCAAACAGTCCTTAATATGGATAGAAAAACTTGAACCCAAGCGGTTCGAGCAGGTTCCGGGTTTTGGTTTGGGTTTGGGTTTAATTACTTCGGGCGGGTTAAACGCGGTTTCGGATACCAACGAGTTTAACATATTAAATTTGACGTTTAATATATATAAAGTAACGCGATGAACCATATACCCCGGTTTTATTTCATCTCTTCGTCCGGAAACCATGATTTTTCTATCATCTTTTGACTTTAAAAGTTGAAACTGTAGCTTTCTCCATCAAATCCTATGATCGAGCACTAAAAAGATTCGCTGTTTAATTTAGGAAGTTGAAAAAATTGGAGAAGATTAGAAATAGAAAAAACTGAAAATAGGGTTTAAATAACTTATATGAGTTTATGTTTTTAATCTTACCCGTAAAATTATATCTATCAACGATCCAAATGTATATTGAATAAATGAGTTCGGCTCGGTTGAGGGCCGGTAAGGATTGCAGGATCAAGCAAACTATAAATAGTTTAAAACCCGTCCTATTGAAACGCAGATGGGTTTGAGTTTTTAACCAATCAACTTCGGCTAGATTTAGAACGATCATTCTTCCCGTAAAAAAACGGACGGATTCGGACGGGTAATGGGTCCAAACCAACCCGGGCAACACCCCTATGGCACCGCCTCTCCTAAATCCCCCCTCCCCTTCCTCCAACGCCATCGGACTACGAGCACCGTTGGTAGCAAAATATTTATTGTAAAGCCGAAACACTGCCTTTGTGTCATTCAATCATCATAGATCAGATCTCGGCAGCCCCATATCAATTTCCCCATTGAAGTGACGACGATAGGCAAGGAGTCTGCCAGCGTGTCATACCCATCATTTTACATTAATTTTTCCCTTAATTATTCTCGTGGTGGCAAGGTAGCCTCTTTGAGCATTCAGACACAGCTTCATATAGTTGTTATCATTGTTAATGTTAGCTTGCATTAAACATTCTCTCTCATCCATTAAACATTCTCTCTCATCCATGACTGTCTTAACAAATGAAGTTTCGTAAAATTTATCTCATATATGTACATAATGATGACCAGTTTAATTTGATTATATGTAAGCTATGACTCGGCTTATGATTGAAAAGATAGTAGGTGCCATATAAAATAGCATGATATGATATAATCCCATGAGTTCATGTATTTAATTGCAGGGGAATCTTTAATTAAACCATGTCTTCAATATGTCCAATTTTTAAGCATATTTAAGCATTTTTGGTAAAATATCGTACCTGGAGCTTCAATTTTTCTACGCTATATACTATAAGAGGATGGTGCTCGCATTTAATGATAAATAATTAAAATTTTAAAATGGATAAGCAATATCAACATTTTTATTTTTTTATAGGAGGGATTTAATTTGATGAAGGGATAGGGATACTGTGAGTCTCATTTTTCAATTGGCATGCTTATTTAAAAATAGCACGCTTAATTATTTTATTTGATTTGATTGTAACTCGAGAAAATGACTAAATTATGTATGGTTATTCTAAACCCACTATGATCATATTTCAAAATTATAAAAAATGTCAATGCCCTGAATCCTCACTTATTTTTGTCTAAAACGCAGAAAAAACCTATAAACTTGAAGAACATGGATACGCTTTATCCCTAAAACCCTAACGGTGTTAGTTTTCCAAAAATGTACCTCTTTTATGGTTCACGTATATTTAAATTAATCCAAAGGCTGTTAGCTAACCGCCGGAGTATTTATGCATCAGATGAGATGAGATGAGATGCAGATATCAATACTGTATGCTTTTGCATCATTTGATTTGATTTGATTTGATTTCATTGGATGAGAAAATGACTAAATTATGTATGGTTATTATCAGCCCACTATGATCATATTTCAAAATTATAAAAGATGGCAATGCCCTGAATCCTCGCTTATTTTTGTCTAAAATGCAGAAAAAACCTATAAACTTGAAAAACATGCATGCGCTTCATCCCTAAAACCCCAACGGTGTTAGTTTTTCCATGCAAAAAATGTACCTCTTTTATGGTTCACGTACATTTAAATTGTTCCAAAGACTGTTAGTTAACCGCCAAAACATTTTTGCATCAGATGAGATGAGATAAGATGCATATATCAATACTGTATATTTTTACCTGAGAGTCTTTTTTTAATCTCTCTCTCTCTCTCTCTCATCCTATACTAGTTACCTCAAAACCTGTATAGAGTAAAGTATATATATCCGTCTGCTATCCAAAAGATAGACAAAATGTAGATCTTTCATGTTCAGCGTTTATACTAATATCTGTATAGCATGAACTCTTTCCAAATATTTTTGGATAGGCATACAAATAAGAATATGATCGAAATAAATAGAAGAAGTAAGTACAAATCGTTCTCTGTATTTCACAGTTGTAGATAGATTAAAAATGCATATGATAAGTACACTTATGTGAACAAATTTGTTGAAAGGCTCTGCTCTAAAATTATGTGTCTAGCCCATTCCATGATGTAAGATTCATCTACTTTATGATTATTGCAACCCACCATATGTTTACTTATCATGTATTTTCACCTGTCATGAATTAGTTTATGTATAATAAAATTAAGGCTTTTTTTCTATATACAACCCTTGAATCTTTCGTATTTTTAAATAAGATTCCCTAAAACTTCATAATTTCAAATAAGACCCCAAATCTTTTAAGTTACCTAAAAAAAGACCCTTATTAGTTAAATATTGATTAATTAGCCTAATTAGGCTGCTAAATACCCGAACTGCCCTTAACAACCTAATCAACCCTTAGTCCATCCTTGCATAGTCTATTTCGTCCTCTGTGGGAAAAAATAATTGTTCGTTATTCATGAAGGCGGTTTCGAATGGTTTAAAGGAATTATAATTATAGGTGGGTGCAATTCTAATGCGGGTTAGATTTTGAAAAGAAATAGAAGAATGGTATTGACTGATATGGAAGAAGAAAACAAGGATAAAATGATCATTTTAACTGGGATTTGGATGAAAAACTGACTATGGGACCAATTTAGACAAATTGAAGGATTTGGGGGTCTAATTTAAAAATATGAAAGTTTTGGGGTTGAATATAGAAAAAATACCCTCAAATTAAAGCAATAACAGACTTTGTTGATGATACGTTTCATTCTCCACTGGATCGGCTGATGGATACATGCAGTTATCGGAAATGAAAATTGCTATTCGTAGTTGATAAAATTCTGATACAGCTATTGAGTCAATTTGGATTATTCGTATCCGTTAACAATCCTCACTACAATGATATGTATAATTTTTTTTTCAAAAAAAGAATTGCTTATAAGCCAATAGCATAAAATGGTATCAAATATTAGGAGCTCATCTTTACTATTATAACTAGCGAAATCCATGCCATAACACGCATGATCATATAAAGTTTTGCAGTGATTAAACTTTCTGTTATGACTAAATTTCCAAAAATCTATTTTGCAGGGTGTATTTCTACGGTGACTAAATCATAACATTGTAATCCAACATATTTATGAGTCATTTTTCATTGATAAATGACACATATCTACTAAAGATTACTTGTCGCTCTTTAGCTTTTAGTTGAGTGTTGTCAAGAATAAATTGAAAATAATTACTAAATCACTAAATTTGCAGGGATAAAAATGGACTAGGAAAATTTAATATTTTATTAAGTAAGCATTTGGGTTGAATCTTAACGTATCCATAATTTTCGACATTAAAATTAAACATAAGTTACATTTTTTGAAATTAAAGTTAAACATACGTTACAAATTTCTATTTTATTAGAGTGCATAACAGATGTTAACACGATCTTCAGATTCCTGCTCAAATGATATTACACAATATCGATCCATTAACTTATATCTCAAAATTTCAATTTTCTAGCTAATCTTGGTCAGGTTAGTTTTAAATAAAAATGCAACTAAAGAGGCAAAACCTGAGATAAAAATTTTCAATATATCAACCTTGTAAATGAAGTTTTAAGACATTCAACATATGCATAGCAAGTAATTAGAAAAGATTTTGATTTTTCCATGCTGCTAAAACTAAAATAGTGAGTATATATTAGTAATTTTTTTGACTACTACAACCATCAATAAAATCATAAGACTAAACCACTATAATTGATGAAAAATGTAAAAAAAAAAAAAAATGGGGAAAAGGGACATCATTTTCAAAGTTCTAGAGGCCAAACATTTCTACAAAATGCACCTTATTACATTAATACAATGGGTATTATGTGGTAATGATTAACAAAATTAGATTTTGTTTTGTTGTAATGAAATTAGAAATTTAATATGAAAAAGCTAAAGAGCTTAGGATGGCTCATTGAAGAGGCTGAAATGTATAATGCCATCAAAAATTAAAATGAAATAATTTTTTTTTAGAAAATGCAACAGAAATAAAGAGGAGACTCAAGAACCGTCAAGTATCGCTCCTAATCAAAGGCAATTTTGGAAAAGTCAAAAATAGTGTTTTTGTATTTTAGCTAAAAGATTTTCTTTTGGCAAAAGATTCTCTTCTTCACTTTTCTTTGTATAAGTATGAAAATAAAAACTAGAAGTACTTTAATGATGTCATTAATTTGTTCATTAAAAAAATTAAAAAAATGATAAAATTATTATAGCCAAAGTTGAGAGTAGGACATGTCCATCCCATCTATCCTTTTTCTTCCTTCAAGATAACCGAAAAATAAAAATGAGTTAAAGAAAATTCAAAAATCCCCTCTCTTTTCTTTAACACACTTTTCCTCTCATTCTTCAAAGAGGTCAAAGAGGCATACGTTACAAATTTGTACATAAACTTTTAAATGTTTATTATTTTATATAACTCATAAATTTCTCGATTCTAAAATAACCATTAACCGCATTCATTTAATTTAAACTAGAAAAACTATAGGAAGAATTAAAAATTTCTATTTGTCATCATTGTTACGTATATGAGTTGTTCAAAATATCATGTGCAAAATACTATTATATTTAACTATACAGTAACTAACTATTGATTAAAGGTTTTTTTTATAGAAAGCCTCAGCAAAAGTCAGATATTTACAAAAAAAAATCTAGTTTAGATAATTACAAAAAGCCCCATAGAAGTTTTAAATTCCACATAAAAGCCTCCTTTGTCGGTTTTTATCCATCAGTTTTATTTTTTCCTATTTCTAAATCCTTAAAAATGTTAATCAATAAAAATTTAATTAACTTAATCCTTAACTTAATTAATAAATTTTAACCCCTAACAAACCATAACCCTAATGGCTTTGCCCTTTCCATCCTTGACATCGCCGTCGCCGACACCCTGACTTCCTCCTTCAGCCTCCCTCTCCTCTCCTCCCTGATTATCATCCATCACCCCCTCCTCTCCTCCATGACCATCTTCTTCATTCCATATCCCCTCCTCGATCACCACCATATTCTTAATTCTACATCCCTTTTTCGATCAGCACCATCCTCTATTACCCTATCATCATCTTCATCCCGCACCCGTCACTTAATCATCACCACCATCACCATCAGTATCATCATCTTCTTCCCCTTCTTTCCTGACCTCTGCTCGATCTCTCCCTTCTTCCTCGACATCTGCTCAACTGCTTCCTTCCTTACTCGACCTCCTCTCGTGCACCTCCTCCTCTATCCTAAACCAAACCCCTAAGTTTAACCTTACCCTAATCCTAGTTTCCACGTCATTGATCCCACCTCACTGCCACCATCATCGCCCCCTCGCTGTAGCCGCTGCCTCCCCCTCAACCTTGCTACCACCTCCCCCACAAGCCCATCCTTCGCCTCCTCTATCCTCTTTTCCCTTTCCCCTTCCTCCGCCCTCACCTCCCATTCTTCTCTCTTGTTGTGGCCTCAGCCTTTCCTTAGACCTTTGCCACACCTCCATGCCTTCCACCTCCTTCTCCACCACCGCTCCCCTCTTGTGCCATCCACTTTCTCTTCTTCTTTAAATCTTTCCCTCGCCTCTACCACGACGACCGCTTCAACGTCCACATCCACGTCTTCTCCTTCGCCTCCCAAAGACCCCATCTTCGACATCCACGAGCTCCCTGAGTTGTTGTAGGGTAGTAATCAAAGTACAATGGAAACTCATACGAGACAAATGACGACTTCAGATCAAAAGGCTAAGCTGTACTCATGCTACTTGAGAACTTCCATCTGAAGATAGATATAATACCATCTAAAAGTTCTCAGCGAGTTCATCTATTGTACTCACCTCTAGTGAGCACGCGTATACTATCTTAAGTGACACAACACCAATGGCTTGTGAGACCAACCACTGTCCCTCATCGGGGTGTCGAAGCATATACATTAGCCTACTCTGGAATATCGGTACCCAGTCTCGATACTGCTATGACTAGAGACATTTAAGGATGTGCTTATAGACAACCCAGCTCCCACATATATAATCGCCATCATAATGCTGGTTATCAAGCAATAATCCTACAAGCCTCATCAATAATGAAGATAAACCGGATAGTATACCATCATCTCAAGTAAGACTGTTATACCTGTATAGATCCTCTTTCAATTATCATAATCGTCTATTTGCAAATAGTGAGGGAATTTTTTCCCAAAACACTATTTTTTTCTCTTTCCCTTTCTATCCTTACATTTTCATTTTATTATTTTTCTACCCATTTCCAAATGTTTCATGTGAGGCCCAAAATAAAAATAAAAACTATGTGGATTTTTCTCTAAGTATTTGGCTCTAAATTTTATTGCTTTTTTTATTTTCTTAATTTAACCTTAAATTCCATGGCAAGCATTGATTTGGTGTTGATTTTGAAATAAATTCTGGTGTTTTTAATTTTCTCAAGAAAACCATTAGTTTTTTTTTATCTTGATACATTTTTTTAAAAAATAAAACATAATAGAATAAAATAGGTTTACTAAATAATCCATTCTTTACATTTGATTATAAAAATTAAGGCTGCTTTAAAATTTGTGGTCAGATTTCATTATTTAAATAATTATCCATGTTCCTTCAAATAGGAACAATTTATCAATGTAATCCGCGTCACTCTTACTAAAGCCCGTGTTTGTTTTGTAATTGCATGGTTTCAAAAAAAATTTAATCATAATATAAATTTCTTAAAATGGAACCAATACTAAATTTGTATGTTTTTAAAATGGGTACTAAATTCTTCTTAACAAAATAAAAGCATATTAATTTTCTATTTATTTTCTCAATTTTTTCCCGAAATATCTTGAATTATTTTAATCCCACATGTTACACGTGGGGTCAAGTTTACTGCAAATGGATGGGGATCATGCGTATAGATAAATTATTAAGACATAAAGTCAATACTCATTATCGACATCTTTTTTTTTTTTATATTTATTATGTGCAAGACACCGATCTGTATCTACTAAGCAAATGAAATTTTCGCTCATTTCATAATTGGGTTAAAAGATAGAGGGAACCCTATCCTGAATGTGGAATGTATTCAAAGTTATTTAAGCCCATTTAATTATCATATCGGTATCGATGATGAAACCTAAAGTTTAATTAGTTAACTATAGAGTCTATTGTCTAATAAGCTAGTAATTCAAATCACCAAGTTTAACAATTATATACATGAAGCATGCATATCAATTATTTCAAACATACATGACCTAGTAATTCAAATCACCAAGTTTAACAATTATATACATGAAGCATGCATATCAATTATTTCAAACATACATGACGGAGCTAGCGCTCTTATTCTAGTTCATAACTTGCCTCGGGCATTACACGCTGATATTTTTTTTTAAATTCTCAACACAAAGCATATATAGATGTGGCAGATATAGATCCAGGATAGATCAATGGCAGAGCTCGATGATGCAGCGGGAACCAAGGGCTGGGATTATATTGTAAGCTTTGAAGCCAGCTTCAGTGAAGATCTTCTTCCATTCGTTCTCTGTTCTCTGTCTTCCAGTCACGTAGACCATCATCTCAAGATCGTAGTAGATCTGGGCTTCGGTGTGTTTTGGATGCACACCGTCGGGGCTGACATCGAGAACTTTCTCCATTATTATCACTTTCCCTCCGTTTTCTTTAGTTGGAATGGCCGCTTTGCAATTTTTCAGTATCTTCACGCATTCTTCATCGTTCCATGTCATCAGTACCCATTGCAAAACAAATATTCAATCATTAAAAAGATTGTCGAGAGATAATCATTCATTTAGGAGTAGAGCATACGTTGGCCATGCTTGGATATGGAGTTAGGATACCTGTATTTTACTTTTAAGCGGAGGCAAGAGGTACGCAAACTCCCAACATAGAGTTTAGATAACTTAGATCATATAGAAATTGAGATAACTGTGGTTATCACAACTCCAAAACGATTGTTAAGCAGGATAAAGTTAGGATTTTGGAGCAAAGTTTTTCTGACCCCTATGAAACACCGGTATAGAAAGCTTAACTCCATTCCCAAACAGGGGCCTTGGTCCTTAACCCTCAACATTTTTTTGACATTCTAACAATTCGGTTAAGCACTTTAGGCTGGATAAGAATTTAGATGGCTATGATGCTCATTGAGAGCACTTTATACCACCCCTCCACAAAACCTTGAATTTTAAGATGTTAAGGAAATATTTTTGTATTTTGAGCAACGTAATTTTGAGGTTTTGGTAATTAATTTTGAAGTTGCTAAGCTAGGTTAGCATCAATATTAATCGTAACTGATAGCAACCCTTGCATGCAAACTATACCTTAAGAATCAGCGCATCGGTGCTCGGGATGCTCTCAAACATATCCCCGGCAACATACTCAACATCACCACTCTTTTCCACCTTCTGCACCACATGCGGCAGATCGAGCACTTTACACTGGATCCCCGAAAACGCCTCCTTTATGGCCTGGGCAATCTTCCCTCTCCCCCCCTGCAACTTCCACTAGCACTAGTAAAATAGGGAGTTGCCCCTACGGATGACAATATCCGTAGGGGCATATTTAACTTGGCCCTACGGATTAATCCGTAGGGCTAAAAGGTTGCCCCTACGGGTACTGACGTCCAAGAATAAAAATATTAATTCTTAATTTGGTGTTTGCCCCTACGGAGCCGCAAACAAAAGACCTACGGGTATGTCCGTAGGGGCAAGTAAATATCGTTTTAAAATAAAGTCAGATCGATCGCCTACGCTCATTTTCTCTCTCTCCCTCAAACGCGCGAGAAAAATCCCCAAATCGCCACGCCGTCGTTGCCACCGTCGCCACCGTCGTCGCCACCGTCGGTTTCGTCGCCATCGTCGTCGCCACCGCCGGTTTCGTCACCACCGTCGTCGCCACCGCCGGTTTCGTCGCCAAATCGCCACCGTCGTCGCTCCAGCCCACCAGCAGCCGTTCAGGTATAAATCTCAAGGTAAATTAAAGCATTTTTGGATTATTCATGGCTGGGTCTGGGTTGCGCGCGCGAGAGTTGGGTTTGGGCAGGGGTCGCGGTGGCGGTCGGGGTCGGGGTCGGGGTCGGGGTAGGGTTAGGGTTGGGGTTCGGCTGCTGCTGGGGTGGGGCTGGGGTTAGGGTTACGGTGGGGCTGGGGTTAGGGTTACTGTGGGGCTGGGGTTAGGGTTACGGCACCTGTTCTTCATTTTGTGCTCTATTTGCATGAGATATGGTCCCTTGTGAAGTGCAAGTAAAACGCTTAATTCATTCGAGATATTAATTGAATATCTTTTGTAAGATTTCTATCTAAGATTTTATGGTAATTCGTATCGCGTCCATTTGCCTATATCTTGTGAATCCAATCCACACATTAGTATATACTATGATGGTCCCTTTTCTTTCGGAAAATACATAAAGTTAAAAAAGAAGAAAAACGGGAAAAAAATAATAATGATAACTGATATGTCAATAAATATTTAAGACATAGGTCAGCCCGTAGAAAGAATCTCCAAATTGGATTGGAGGTAGCTACTAATTCGACCCTCTAGCCCTAAGGAGGTCACCAAGATGGTTTTTTCCCAAAGGCCGTAAAGATAGTTTTATTTATTGTCTTATGAATTTTGGTAAGCTAATAGCGGTAGAGGAAACAATCTTTGCACCTGCCATTCAGTACTACTAACCGTCCAAGACATACGGCCAAAGTTCTCCCAGCTCAGCTGCTAACAAACAAAATGTTAAAGAGCATGCCATTTCTTTTCCAAGAACTAGAGATGTAAACGGACCGAATTATCTGTTTTGGTCCATCTCACCCGACTTGGCATCCTATGGTCTTCCAACAAGGTCGGATGGTCTGATCCTGGAATTGTTAGCAATCGTCGGATATGGTGTTACCATATCCGCATCCGGCAATCCTATATGGTGTATAATATCTAGTAGCAGATGCTAGGCATATAGACTAAAGAATAGTTGTAAATGAACCGCTAGCCAGAAAATCCTATAATTATACACATCGCTTGACGCATGAAGCCTGAAGCTCTTTCTTTTGGGGGATAAAACTAGTTATATTCCTGCATTGCCTAGAAATAGCAGTGAGTTGGTTAAAACCTTTCAAACACAACCCCCCACCCCCCAAAAAAAAAGAAAGAAAGAAAGGGCAAGGAAAAAAAAGAATAGCAACAAGCAATACAAGCTAGCAACCGTAAATAACTGCTGAGATTATGTCTACCTTGGCAATTTGAACAATGATGGTCTTGTCTGGATTGTTAAGATCCACTTTATGGGGGTGAGGAACACATTTTGCAACTGTATTTATGATTTTCATTCTGTCAAGTGTTGAAATAAAAATCAACACTTGACAATCAATCCAAGATGCTCAATAACTTGCTTCAAAACCATAATCTAATCTTGATGATGCTCAATATTAGCGATTTCCATGATCACGACACGTGGCAGATGACGTGTCTCATAACGCTTTATGATATCAGTATCCTATATTTATAGTTTTAATTGTTGATTGTTATAGATGTATACCATTGCAATAATAGTTTTTGGTTGATGAATGCTATTGCAATGTAGGATGATCAGTTCTATCAATCTTGATCTCAATGGTTTAAAATCATGTTACACATACAACACGAATGCACAACAAACGCATAATTAGAGAGCGACTCGAGATATTCAGGTTAAAACCAATATATGATACTCGATGATAATATGAAATCTTTATATTTCCATCGATACCCATATATGAAACTAAAAGCGCCACTTAGTCCCCGTCTATCGGTTAACATACGTGCGATGCTCGTCGTGACCTAGAACTATACGAATGTTGTTAAATATCGGACAGTATAGCTCGACACTAACAACCGTCGTATAATCTACGCGACGAGAAAATTCAATCGTATGGTAACCCATAGATTTGTCCCGTGTGGACAAGTTAAGAATGTATAAAGCAAACGCCTTCATTCACTTGTATTTTCATCCGTTTCGAGATATTTCGTCGGTAACTTTCCGCTGGTTCTCCGTGTACAAAGATAGATTAGATGTTCATTTCAACGTTGTTTCACAGCTTTGAAATGATTATCTATTCTATTACAGCGTACTCGGAGAACAGCGGGGAGGTGCTGCCGAAATTTACTCGAAACGGTTGAAAGCACAAGTGATGGGCGTTCGCTCTATACATTCTTAATGGGATAGAAGCCTACCCCCGACAGCCGGAACACATACATACAAACGCATAATTAGAGAGCGATTCGAGATGTTCGGGTTAAAACCAATATATGATAATATGAAACCTTCATATTCCCATCGATACCCATATATGAAACTAAAAGCGCCACTTAGTCCCCGTCTATCGGTTAACATACGTGCGATACTCATCGTGACCTAGAACTATACGAAGGTTGTTAAATATCGGACAGTATAGCTCGATACTAACAACCGTCGTATAGTCTACGCGATGAGAAAATTCAATCGTATGGTAACCCATAGATTTGTCCCGTGTGGACAAATTAAGAATGTATAAAGCAAACGCCTTCATTCACTTGTGTTTTCATCCGTTTCGAGATATTTCATCGGTACCTTTCCGCTGGTTCTCCGTGTACAAAGATAGATTAGATGTTCATTTCAACGTTGTTTCACAGCTTTGAAATGATTATCTATTCTATTACAGTGTACTCGGAGAACAGCGGGGAGGTGCTGCCGAAATTTACTCGAAACGGTTGAAAGCATAAGTGATGGGCGTTCGCTCTATACATTCTTAATGGGATAGAAGCCTACCCCTGACAGCCGGAACACATACATACAAACGCATAATTAGAGAGTGATTCGAGATGTTCGGGTTAAAACCAATATATGATAATATGAAACCTTCATATTCCCATCGATACCCATATATGAAACTAAAAGCGCCACTTAGTCCCCGTCTATCGGTTAACATAACGTGCGATAATTTATTCTTTTCAACGACAAACGCACACACAAAGCATATACACGGATTTTCTCCTTTGTCAGTAACTATCCCGTTCTTATATTTCTCAATATAGTTAGCATAACCTACAATTTATATGTTATTAGGTCTAACATGGCCCATGAGTACGTCAGAGTTAAGGACTGGATGTATGTGGATTGGAAACAACGTATGCAACCTAAGTTTGTCGCAGGAGTTGCTGCTTTCCTTGAATTTGCTCGAGCACATAATAAGATCATAATAGAGAAGATTCTCTGTCCGTGCGATAGATGTGGCAATAAGTACTGGCAGAAGGTAGAATTGGCAGAGTTTCATATTGTAAAACATGGGTTTACTAGACTTTATTCAACTTGGAAATATCACGGGGAAGGAGAAGAATGCAGTACTGCGGTAGAAGAAGAAAGAGAACACGATAATGCGGCAGGAGAAGAAGAAGAATTCGGTAATACGGCAGGAGACGGAAATTTATTTCCATCAGAAGAAATGGATGATATGGTAGAGGCTGCCCTAGGTGAATCTATTCGTACCGAAGATGACATTCCTTCCGGTCAAGGACCGCGTGCGGATAAATATGAAAATTTCATGAATAATGCTAGGAAACCAATTTATGAGAATGCGAAGTATTCCACCCTCTCATGGTTCGTCCAACTTTTCCAAATTAAGTGCCTAAATGGATGGAGCAACAAGTCATTCACAATGCTTCTTTCGTTTTTGAAAGATTCTATGCCTCCGGGAAATAATGTGCCCGAAAGCTGCTTCGAAGCCCAGAAAATGATGTCTGATTTGGGTCTAAAGTGCGAGAAGATTCAAGCATGTCCTAAAAATTGCGTGTTGTACCGGAAAGAGAATTCAGATTTGAAAGAGTGTCCAACATGCGGAGAGGCCAGGTATAAGCCGAAAGGTTCTGATAAGAAGCCTGATATACCTGTGAAGATAGCACGATATTTTCCCATAACACAGAGGCTACAGAGGCTATTCAGGTGCAAGAAAACAGCCGAGGCAATGATTTGGCATCACCGTGCTCCTCCAAGAGAAAATGGAAAAATGAGCCATCCAAGAGATTCACCGACATGGAAGGATTTCGATAGGAGGCACGCAATATTCAGTAGCGATCCTCGCAATGTCCGGCTCGGACTGGCTGCCGATGGCTTCTGCCCATTCAACTATATGGCTGGAAGTCACAGTACATGGCCCGTTGTAATGATAATTTATAATCCGTCGTCTTGATTGGCTATGGACCAATCATACTTTATGATGCCTCTTCTTATCGACGGACCAAACTCACCGGGGAACAATATCGACGTCTATCTCCGATCTCTGATCGAGGAGCTGAAAACTTTGTTCATTGATGGTGTAGAGACATATGATTCAAACACAAATACAACCTTCATACTGCGTGCAGCTTTAATGTGGACAATTAATGACTTTCCAGCGTATGGAATGCTATCAGGTTGGTCCGTATATGGTCACAAAGCATGTCCTCATTGTCATGAACACACAACATCAAAATTTTTGAATTTTAGCAGGAAGGTTTGTTATTGCGGCCATCGACGTTTTCTGCCTTCAGACCACCCCTATAGGTTAGACACGGTTCACTTTGATGGTCATCAAGAGCTTCTTGGGCCTCCATCCCCATTGTCCGGAGAGGACGTGACTGCTAAATGGGATGATTACAATAACGTGACCTTCGGGATGGATTCGACGAAACAGGTCAAACCACAATATTGGAACAAGTTAAGCATTTTCTTCGAGCTTCCGTACTGGTCTACAAATTCAGTGCGTCATTGTCTGGACGTCATGCATATAGAGAAGGGAGTATCAGAGCACATACTTAACTTGCTTCTGTGTAAAGACGGGAAATCGAAAGACAACATGAATGCCCGGATGGATCTACAAGAGTGGGGAATAAGAAGTGAACTGCACCCTAAACCGGTAGCGGGTAAACCGGGCAAGTTTGTACTTCCCAATGCCGCTTATCATATGTCACAACCGGAGAAGAAAAGATTCCTGCAGGTGTTGCATGATTTGAAAGTCCCCACAGGTTTCTCAGGATCATTCAGCAAGAAAATAAAAATTGTGAAGGGCAAGATTGATGTGCTGAAAAGTCATGATCACCATGTTATCGTGGAGCACCTTCTTCCATTAGCCCTCAGGACTTCTCTCCCCGACTCGGTTGGTCTAGTAATCAATGACCTATGTTGTTTTTTCAGGGAGCTGTGTGCTAAAACACTGGAAGTTGCGACGCTGGATAAAGTAGAAAACTCTATTGCGTTGATACTTTGCAAGTTTGAGCTTATTTTCCCACCGTCATTCTTCGATATCATAATACACTTGACGGTTCATCTTGCAACTGAGGCGAAGTTAGCCGGACCGGTACAATATCGATGAATGTATCCCGTCGAGAGGTACGTGTAATTTTTCGTTTCGCGCAATTTATAAATTTATTGTTGTCCTGTATGCCCGTGTTTATTTATTCAAAATATTCTCATTAGGTACCTTTACACTCTTAAGAAGTATATACGCAATAAAAATCGACCAGAGGGTTCTATCATGCAAGGTTATCTTCTTGATGAAGCAACCACATTTTGTTCCCGCTATCTGGACGAGAACATTGAGACAAGGCTTAACCGACCACGAAGAATTCAGGACGGGCCATATGGTAAAGCCGAGTATAAGAGGGTAGACACTATGTTTATCAACAAGATATACCGGTTTATCTTGCTTAATTGCGCATGTCTTGAACAAATTAGAGAGTAAGTTCTTTTGGATTAATTGTTATATCTGTGTTTGTGTGTGTATGAAATGACATAATATTAATGTCACAATTATTTGTCGAAAACAGAACTCATTTTAACGAGGTACGTGAGGGGCATCCTGATTGGAACGAAGAACGTTTGGAAAAATACCATCAGGATAATTTTTGTGATTGGGTCACAGAGCATGTAAGTTATTCGAATTACATTTTATTGCTATCAGTTTTAATCTAAACTTGTATCGTTATGTATTTATCGTAAAATTTGTTTTGTTAGATCCACGATCCGAACTTGTCTGCATCATTTGAGAGTGATTCAAGATGTTTAGCTCAATTTCCTAGTATGGAAGTTGCATATTACAAAGGATTTGGTGTCCTTGGATACAAATTCGAAGTTAAGGACATAGAAACATCTAGAACCACTCAGAATAGTGGGATTGCGACGGTAGGATCGGACGGTGTGATTTACTATGGGTACTTAAATTGTATACTCGGCATCCACTATCCCGGACGATCAGAACCCTTTTATATATTCCAGTGTACTTGGTACGATCCGCGAACCGATACGGACAGGTGGAGAAGCAGTCTTGGGACTTGGAAAGATGAATATGGATTGACCAGTGTGAACACACTTCGATTTTACGGTCAGGACGATCCGTTTATCTTTCCGAACCAAGCGTTCCAAGTATACTACTCACAGTGTTTGAAGCATCCGGGGTGGAGTGTTGTATGCCGATGGAAACCTAGAGATGTCTACGATGTCCCAGAATACGAGGACAGCGATGAGGACGAAGAAGAGAGAAGGCTTAAAGTGCTCCGACCGTCTGTTTCGAAGGACGGGTTGTCTTCGACCGATCATGAAGTTACGTGGGTTAGAAATGACATCAACGATGAAATCCAAGTAGATATGTATGATGCGCCCACGAAACGAAAAAGGTTATCAGTAATGTTATATTATTACTTCACATTTTACGCTCTAGATCATATATAGTCAATACTTTTAATGATTGTCTAATGCGTCCACGAACCGTTTATCTAGATTTGATGACGATGTCGGGAGCAGCGAGGGGCGGCAGGAGCTCCAGCCGCGGCAGAGGCAGAGGCAGAGGCAGAGCGGTTCTGCCGCCCGGAGAGCTCCGTAGGGAGCTTCAGAGGGCCGGTCTTGCACCCAGATCGGAGACCCCTTCGGATGCCTCCTTCCGTGTTGATTTGGCCACACCTCCAGGTATACTGCACGCATATCCATTTTGAATGTAATATTACAGATATTCATGCATGTTTATGTCAAAATTACTTATATTGTCAATGTTTGATTGTCTAGTTATTGGTGATGCGTCCACATCTGGGACAGAGGCCACCCCCGCTCCTCCAGGTATGTTTATATATCATATAGTGTATGTATATTGATTTAGAATGCTATATCATAAATACACACATTCCTTTTGCTCTTACTTAGCAATTTTTATTATTGTCTAGCTGTAGGTGGTGACACCACCGCACCTGCGGGTATGTTTATATATCCTATAGTGCGCATGCATACTGATTTAGAACGTTATATTATTGATCTACACATTCTTTTTGCAATTACTTATATAATCTATTTTTAATTGTCTAATTATAGGTGGTGCGTCCACACCTTCCACAGGGGCCACTCCTGCCGCTTCCATACCCTCCGCATCGTCTGCAGGTTAGTATGAATAAATTTAAAATATTTATTCATTTTACATATGCTCTATAGAATAAATATGAACTTCATGGAAATTTAGCGTCGATGTTTATTTTATAGTTGGAGGGGATGCGTCCGGGTCCGGGACCCCAGTTGTTCCTCACCGGAGGAACTATCGTCCCGCTCGTGCTGCTGCTCGGGCCCAGGCTCGTGCGCTAGTCACCGGAGGTATATATCACACTTGAATTTTCGTTTAACCTTGATTTCTTAATACAACTTTGTCTTATTATTGATTGTCTTGATATTTCGTGTAGACGCAGGGCCTCTCCATCCCCAGAGGGGGACTCGAGGCCCGAATCAGTCCCATAGGCTGAGGCCTGATAGAGCTAGGGGGGAGGCAGCATTCCCCCTATTTTTTACCCTTGACTATCGCTATACCGGCCCTCATGCCGAGAGGTTCGGCCGGTATTTGGGGGACGAGAGCCGGATCGTGAAGAACTATCCACTTCACGTTGAGTGGGGCGAGCAGCACCAGCGCTCATTCACCCTCTTCTTTGATCAGGCTCGGGTATGTATTAATATATATTTTCATTTGATCTATCCAATATATTTATTATTAACACTTACAATCTAATAACAATGTTTTTTTTGTATTTTCAGTTGGATTACGATTTTCAGCCTGTAGCCGACCCTGATCACCCGGGGAGGGTGCTCGACCTTCATGCTCTGTACAATGGCCTGATAAAGAACATGCAGGCCAAGGTCCGATACAACAGGAATGAGCTGAAGGCCGACTGCTACTCCCTGTGGATGGCGACCCCCGAGGCAGAGAGAGCGGCCCTCCTATCTACTCCGGCGTTTGCGAGAGTCGACGTAGAGGCATGGCCTCTATTGTGTGCTTATTTCGACTCCCAACGCAAACAGGTAAGCATTTTAAATTTAAATCATTATTTATGATATAATTTATTTCTTTGTGTTTCTTAATTAGAAAACTAAATGTTAATGCGTTGTGCAGAAACAGGCCGCTCAGAATACGGAGAACAGGAAGTCGGCGAAGAGGGGTCGCCCCACTTACACAGGTGGCTCGAGGAACATTACTCGAGCCATGGAGTTATCGGTAAATTAAGAGTTATTCTCTAATATTCTGCAATATTAAGAGTTATTCTCTAATATTTTCTAATATTAAGAGTTACTTTCTAATATTGCAGACATCTCGGACCGTGGCGTCAGGTGGTACACCGAGCGTGCTGTCCGCATATCTTGCCGTCCACGGCACCTCGACAGATCCCGCCACGGGCGAGCCTCGATATCCCGACGTCGCTACCCAGGAGTACTGCGTAAGTGTTAATAATTTTCCTACCCAAATTTGAAATTTTAGTTTTGGAAGGTTCAAGTTTAAATTTTATACTTATACTTTACTGCTTAATGTGGGTGTAGGAGCGGGTGGTTGAGCAGGCCCAGGCCTCAGGGATCGATTTTACCGGACAGAACGATCCGAGGCTGCTGACCCCAGTTCTGGACGCCGCACACGGAGGGCACCACGGAGGTTGGGAGAGAGGCCGGGGATTGGGCCCTAGCAGGGCCCATATGAGGTTGGACTCCACCCCGGCGGTTACTTCCTCCGTCTCCTGTGACCGGCATGTCCATCAGGAATTGGATAGCTTGAGGGCCACCGTTCAGGAGTTGAAGGAGATGCTGGTATGTATACTACTTTATAGTAAAATATCATTTCATATTATATACATATCAACATATCCATAATTAGTACGTAGTTTGAGCTTATTTGATTTTAGAGTTGGATTTGATTAATCATACATACATATGTAATTAAAATAAACAACGCTTTTCCAAACTAGATATCCAAACAGGCTTTCGAAATAACTTAATAATGATACGAATTCGAATAATACACAGTTCTTACACGCTTCTTACACACGTTATGTCCAGACGCGACAGGGTAGATTGGCCGAGCCTCCACATGCATCTCCTTCGGCTGCGGCTCCGCAAGCCACTACATCAGCTGCGGTTCCGCAGACAGCTCCTGTAGCTCCACCGCCCACTCAGACTCCCGCAGCGGCGGCTCCGCAAGCGACTACCTCGACGGCGGCTGCGCAGACCACAGGTCGAGCTCCACATGCCGCTCAGACTCCCGTTCGCGACGAATTGCACAGTTTATTGACCGAGGAGCAGGCGCGCGTTATTATATCGTTATTCAGAGCTGGACCTCGTTAGGGTAGATTTTTTGTTCTTATTTTTTGAAACATGTATTTATTTATATCATACACATTGTACTACATTTTGAAACGATATTGATATTGGTTTGTATTTATATCATATTCAGTTTTTGGGTTTCTTTTGTATATTATATATATGCGTGAGATGTGATTATGAATACTGCAATATATGATTTGATTGATGTATATATTATTGTGCACAGGGCGGGAAAAAATCAAGCAGCCCATTTTTAAAAAAAAAAATACAGACAATATGTACCTACGGATTAATCCGTAGGTATATATGTTGCCCCTACGGATATATCCGTAGGGGCAAAATATCAGCAGTAACTGATATTTCCCCCCTGATCTCAGTGCTAGGGGGTTGGGAAAGCCCCTACGGACATAACCGTAGGGGCCACTGCACTTCCCTATGGAGTTATCCGTAGGGGCACAATATCAGGAATCCTGATATTGTGCCTCTACGGAAAAGTACCTATGCACATATCCGTAGGGGGTAGTACAGGCCCTTACGGACATCTCCGTAGGTACAAGTAATATATTAAAATAAACCGTAAATAATATAAAATCTTATACCCTACGGATTAGTCCGTAGGGGCAACAGGACCTACACATAAATCCGTAGGGGCAAAAATTTGCCTGTAGGGACAAGTTCAGGGCCTCAACTTGCACATGCGGCCTTTGCACCTACGGGGTATTTTTTCGCCCCTACGAATTTATCCGTAGGGGCAGTGGTTTGCCCCTACGGATAAATCCGTAGGGGCAACCCTTCTTTGTAGTAGTGTGGAGTCTTCACCCCTTCAAACTGATCCCTACAGTCTTCGATAATCACCTTTGCCACGATCCCCGAATCGCTCTCCAACCCCTCCAGCATGGCCTTCAGCAGGTCTGGCATCCGCCGCGTCGCCTCCCAGACGTAATCCCCATGAAACATCTCGAACGGTGTCGACGGTGCGTTCTCGTTCTTCAACCACTCGCTAACGGACGTCCATGGGACGATGATGGAGTTGTGCATGATGAACTCGACGAAGGGCGCGATGGACGCGCCTTTTTCGGCGACTAGGACGGTGGAGTTCGGTGTGAGGGCGTAAACGTAGGGCTCGGGCTCAGCGAAGAAGTTGTTGTGGACCAAGAGGCGCATGAGGCGTTGGAGGTAGGGGGTTCGGGAGGCGGGGATGGAGAGCGCGGAGGCGAGCTCGGCAAGAGCGATGGGCTTGCCGTGGTTGTGAATGGCGTCAGCAATGCCGAGCTCGACGGCAACTTTGAGGGAGAAGGAGTTCATGAAGCCGAAGAGCTGGCTCCATAGGTGAGTTTGGGAATCTAGGATCTCTTTTGATGTTACAGCACTGCTACCAGCCATTGTTTACTGACGAGTTTGTTTATAGGGTTTTTTTTTGAAATAATATTATTTTAAAAATATATTATTAAAATAGGGGGTTGAAATTAAATTTATCAAAATAGGGTGGTTTGCCACCCATCCCTACCCCACCCCCACCCCCAGAATAGGGGGCGGGTTCCCAGAACCCGCCCCATTTTTTTGTTTTCTTTTTTATTATTTTTAAATTATTAATTATAATTATAAAATTTTAATTTTAATACTGTTATTATTATAATTATAATTATAATTATAATTATAATTCTTAAAAATAAAATAAAAGTAAATAAACGAAAAAAATATTTAAATTAAATAATAAAATTTCACTATATCAATGTTTTTTACAGAATGAATCCGTCAAAATTTACAATACCAAAAATTCCTATCCGATTTCTATCTCGACGGTCAAATTTATAATATCAAAATGAATCCGTCAAATTTCCAATGTGAAAAAATCCTATCTGTTTGTAAAATTTAAATACTATTTTTTTCCCTTTTCCTTTTCCCTTATGAAATCCGAGAAGGCTTGACATAAGCCTATGCCTCCTGGGATGACTGGAGGAACCACCTGTTTCTTGGATAGATGGCGGCGGTGGCGTCCGCGTCTGCTCTTCTGCTTCGGGTTCGGGTTCTGCTTCAACTTCGTCTTCAGCAGCGTCTTGGACAGGCTGTTGATCCGCAAATCCTGAACCTGAATGTGGGATAGGTGTCGGATATGTGCTGCCTCCCAACAAATTTGCGTAGGACGCTAAATCCGTGTCCCAACTGGGCAGTTGTAGCGAAGAACCCGTCCCGGTTTCATGCGGCTGATGTTGCACAAAACCTTGGCCCCATGGCTGCGCAAATCCTGACCCCCAAGGATGCTGTTGTTGCGCAAAACCTGACCCCCAAGACGGCTGTTCTGCAAAACCTGATCCCTAAGACTGGTGTTGTTGTGCCTGTCCGGTATGCCAGGATTGCTGCTGACGGTATGGTGATCCAAACCACCGATCCTGCTGCGCTGGATCTCCTTGATGCTGCAGCTCTGGTGCCGGGTCATACTGCGGCTGCGGTGCCGGTTCATACTGCGGCTCCGGTGCAGGCTGATACTGCGGCTCCGGTGCCGGCGATAAATGTTGAGAAATACCATATGAACCAAATACATCACCAATTAATTGGTCGACATTTGAAAATCGAGCCTGAGATGCCGGATCAGCATCAGTCGAGTATGGATCATGCACTATTGTTTGAACGAGATACAACCCACGAGCCTGTCGTTACATTAGAAATAAGAAATAAATATTGGCTCATACCGCCGGATGTTTAAAAGTAATATGATATAAAGAATTCAACTTACCAAATCTCGTTCCATGTGGCCTTTAGGCTCGTACCGCGAGATGTTTGGGAAGTTTTTTTGGGGGGGGGGGAGCAGAAAGATATCTTATGGTGATACGCTTATACCACTGTAGATATACTTTGGTAGCGTCGGTGGCTATGTGGTCACCTATTTGCTGTAAGGAAATACTACGCTGCCTATCCTCCCATCTCAGCAAATATTGATGATGATACTCTCTCCAATCACGCTCCGTATTTCCTCCTCGCATATCTCCCTCTATTGTTATAGGTGAAGGCGGCGGGACAGGAATATGTTGCAATCTATCAAACTATCGTAACACCCTATCCGGGAAGTGCATGACAACGACATTAATGCAGAGGAGTGGGTATCGAGCTCGCCAAACCGGCTCTCCTTCGAGACAGATGCCGGGTAAGCGTTGTAGACGATCTGCTGTATAAGGCGTCCACAGAAACTGCGCAAATAACATAGTAAAAAAATTGTGATTAAGGTATTTCAAAATTGTAAAACAAATTTAATTACCTAAATTATGGTTACCTGAGTCGCCTCCATGCGATCCAACTCATCTCTATAGTAATTAAGTACTCGACGAGAAGCCTTATACGCTTTCTTCCCATTCCATCAACAGCCGAGCGGCTTTCCGGGGATATCCAAGCCAGTTATTTTAACATTCTCTGGTCTTCCTATATACATATGCTCCCATGACCAGATCTATAAATAAAGTTTCAGATTATAAGAGAGAAAACCAATATTGCAATTTTGCAAAATTCTAGCTGTGAAAAATAAAGAATTTACCTGAAATAATGTAATGCATCCACAAATTTTATTCTTCGTAGGAGCACATGCCTTATCGAGTTCCTTATAAAGAAAGGCCAGGACCCCTGCTCCCCAAGCATATTGGCCACAGACATCAAAATCCGTTAGGAAGCCAAGGTATAACGGATGGACATGCGTTGCTGATTGGTCCGGCATCAACTAAGAACCGATCATGTACAGATGTAGGCACGTGCATGTCTATCCAAAACTTCATCGATGGCTTCATCAGGGATATTACTAAATGTATCTCTTAGCCAGTTTAAACTGATTTTATACCCCTTACTGTGGCCTCCTGGTGCCTGATATTAACATTTTTATAAATATTAAAGCTAGAAATAATGTAAAACATAAAATAGGTACACTAAAGAGGGGAATCAGAATGAAATTGTTTACCTGTCCGAGAGCGGACTCGGCATATGTATCCCAGTATGGGTGGTCGGTATCTGGACCAACAATTTTTCCTCCGACCAACCCAAGCCCATTGACCCGTAAACCGAGTGAGAGACCAATATCCTGGAGTGTGATTGTGGCCTCACCCCATCTTAGATGAAAGGTGTGGCTCTCTTTTCTCCAGCGCTCAACCAGAGAGGTAACGAGGGCGTGGTCGATTTGGATATGACGAATCAACGACGCTTCATAAAATCCGGCCCGCCTAAGCCGATGGTTTATTCGTTGGTCGCTAACTATCCATATGTCTGAGCTATGGGTAACGACGGTGAGATTATCTCCATCCTGCAAAATTAAATAATATTATTTTCAACTATTAGAATTAAATGAAAGGCGTAATTAAAAAAATTAACTAAGTTTAGAATATTTCCTCCCCGTGTAATATATTGAACGATCTGTGTTCGTTTTGATGCACAAGCAGAGATTTGTCGAGAGGTTGATTCTCCATTGAAATGCACTGGAGCAGAGATTTGTCGAGGGTTTTATCAAGTATAGATTAGATGAGTGGTTGATTCTCAATACGATCTGTCGAGGGTTTTATAGAGGGTGGGCGGGTTCAACCCGCGGTCAAATCAGTTGAAGAGGGCGGGTTGCAGGAACCTGCCCTCTTCAATAATTATATGAATGGTATCAAATCTTCACTGGTAAGTGTCACATCAGTTTTTAAATTGTGGACATCATATTGAAGAGGGCGGGTTATTAGAACCCGCCTTCTTCAATAATTTTTTTTATATATTTTTTAAAGTTGTCTTGTCAAATCAGTTTATAGTTTAATATATTAATTTATTAAAATGTGGGTTGTCACATCAGTTTTTAAAGTTAAGTGTCAGAACATCATATTGAAGAGGGCGGGTTATTAAAACCCGCCCTCTTCAATAATTATTCGTGTACACTGTGTTATGCCAGTGCCTCAATTAAGAGGGCGGGTTGTTAGAACCCGCCCTCTTCAATAATTTTGTTTTTTTATATATTTTTTAAAGTTGTCTTGTCAAATCAGTTTATATTTTAACATATTAATTTATTAAAACGTGAGTTGTAAGTGTCACATTAGTTTTTAAACTGTTAAGTGTTAGGACATCATATTGAAGAGGGCGGGTTATTAAAACCCGCCCTCTTCAATAATTATTCGTGTCGTGTTATGCTAGTGTTGTCAGGTCAATTAAGAGGGCGGCTTGTTAAAACCCGCCCTCTTCAATAATTATTCGTGTCGTGTTATGCCAGTAGTGTCAGGTCAATTAAGAGGGCGGGTTATTATAACCCGCCCTCTTCAATATCTTGCCGGCCCTCATTTCCTATAAATAGCCGCTATACATTTCACTACCCATTTCATCTCTGTCAATCATCCTATACCGGTCACTATCTATTTACTTCGATCAATTTTTCTCCGCTATCAATTTTTTGTAAGTGTAGAGTTTTAGAAGAAGGTCAAGTTCAGTACCATAGTCTGCGAATAGGAGCTGCTGGATAGGATCAAGACGGAACAGTTCATAAAGTATTGGAAGTAAGCAATCTTTTCTAGACGGAACATTATTAATAAAAAAACTTAAAAAAAAGGAGATCCAAGAATATCAAACTGTTAAGTGTAGAAGAAATAATTTAAAAAAATTATACAAGATTATGGTCTCCCCAAGTATATTTGTTTTTTGTACAAGATTATAACTGTTTTTTGTGCAGGATTATGGCCTCCCCAAGTATATTTGTTGTATGTAAATACGATGGCCAGGTTATCACAAGTGCACAAGGTCCCGAGTATATGGGTGGATCTGCACGAATTATGCGGTTGGAAGCATCAACGACTTATGATGAACTAGAGATTAAAGTGATCAAAATTACAAAATACGATCCCGTGAAAGTAGGGTTAAATTAAGTTGTATATGGCCTATGTTCAGTGAAAATGCATTGGTTGAAATTATAGACGATACATCAATATCTTCGATGATAGATTTTGGTCTCTCAAGCACCCAGCATTCTTTTGAACTTTTGGTTCAGAAGGAGCAATTGGAAGTATCAGATGCCCCTCCAACGAGTAATTTTGATGGTAATGCTGGAGATAGTTCCTGGGGGTACGGTCACATGGTCAACGATGATACCGTCAGTGCCGGTGAATATGACTATACACAACATTATTCAAACCTTCAAACTCATGGGTAAACATTTTATAAACCCATATTTAAATATTTTAGTAATACCTATATACTAATATTCAAACATTTAATAAAATCCATAAATCCAGGTTCTCCCAGTCCACTGCTGCAGTTACATGCACCCCAGAAGAACGGCAAGGATTACCATACACAGCTTTCCACAGGTAAATAAATCTGAAACAAGTGATGATTTAGTTACGAAAATATTAAGGAATAATATTATAATAACAATTTATATACTAAACACAGATTTTCCCACACCTCCGCATCATTTTAACACGATCCAAGCAGCGCATTCCAAGCATGTCCGTCCACATCTTTCCGGTCTTCTCACCCCGAACCATTCACATTACACCGACCACAACCATCATATATTGCACCCGAGCCTTATGTTGCTACGGGTGATATTGGTATGTGTGGCAGTGATGATGATGAAATCGGTGAAGGTCATCAGGGGGAAGATAGCGTGGAATATGCTGCTGGATTGAATGAGGTAGTATTCATTGATGGTATGGTTGCGAATAACGATTTTGTCGAACTAGAAGATCCCGGCCTCGATCCGCTGGAAGATGATGGTTGGGTAGACTTAGCCGTGGCAGAAGTAAATACGGCACCCTATTTGGACGCGACAACAGCAAGCGAAGATTGCATCAGCGTCGGGGATTTGTTTCAGGAAAAAGGAGATCTTATTTGTAAGCTGAAGTCGTGGTCCATTCAGCAAAACGTTACATTTAAAACCGAAGAGTCAAATAAGACGTACTATACTATGGTATGTATGAAATCTCCTAAATTTCAGTGGAGATTGCATGCATGTTGTTCCAAAAGAGCCAAGGCTTGGAAGGTCACGAAATACAACCAAGAACACACTTGCATCAACTCTATTATGTTACAGGATCACCGGAATTGCACTTCATCTTACATTTGCTCGCTAATCATGCCACTGATCCGTACAGATGTGGCGATGACTCCCCGAGAGATACGGCTCTTGGTTAGCGGAGAGCATAAAATTCAGATTTCGTATGTGAAGGCATGGGATGCTCGTAGAAAGGCTTTGTGCAAGATATTCGGGGACTGGGAAAGCTCGTACAACTCACTAGTCTCTTTTATGGAAGCCATGAAAGCATCAAATCCGGGAACCGTATACCGGTTAAAAACCACAGAAACAGACGTCGAGGGCTCTGTCAGGTTTCAAAGAATTTTCTGGTGCTTTGGTCCATGTGCTGCTGGTTTCACATACTGTCGGCCGGTATTGTGCGTTGATGGTACGTATCTATACGGTAAGTACATAGGCTACATGTTAATTGCTACAGGTGTTGATCCTAATAACGGTATATTTCCGTTGGGATTTTCTATTGTCGAGCGTGAAAATATATCATCCTGATCATGGTTTCTCCGTCACCTCAAAAATATCTCATCTGTTTTTCATAGAACGGATTTATGCATCATATCTGATAGACATCCGGGAATACTAGCTGCAATGAGATCTGTATTTCCGACGACCCCACATAGGTTTTGCCTACGTCACTTCAGGCAAAATTTTGATCGAAAATTTAAAAATTCGAATCTACATAAACTTATGTACAGAGCCGGTGAAACGCCTGACCCTAATGTTCACGACATATACATGACGAAAATTGGGGAGATGAGTCAAGCCGCGAAAGCGTGGTTAGATGAGTATCCAGTACGCATGTGGTCACAAGCATATGATGATGGGTGCAGATATCTCCTAATGACGACTAATATGTCTGAAATTTTCAACAGGGTCCTTAAAGGGGTTAGAGGCTTACCGATACAGGGGTTGATTGTTCGAACCTTTTTCCGGATGAATACTTATTTTGTACACAGAAGAGAAAAGTCCTTGGCGATGGACACTCCGCTCACCGCGTATTGCGAAGATATCTTTCGGAAAAGAGAGCGCAGAGCACAATACTACAGATCCGAAAGGTTTGACACGGCGGAGTTTCAGGTAACGGGCGGTAATGGGAATCAATATATCGTGAACTTTAAAGATGAAGGGCTCTCTTTGTGTACATGCGGTCTTTTCCAGCAACAACATTTACCTTGTGCCCACGCAATTGCTGCTGCGAGCAGCATGCATACCTCACATTACAATTTTGCTTCACATTACTATATAGTTTCCAATTACCAAGACGCATACGATCCAAAATTTCACCTTATACCGGACAGTCGCTATTGGCACTATTATACTGCCAACAGACAAACACCGACTGTATTACCGCCGGAAAAAAAATATAAGGCCCGGAAGACCTAAGGTGCGTCAAGATCGAATGACAATGGATGCTGATCCTCAGCAAAGGCAATCCAGATGTAGCCTATGCAAACAACCAGGCCATTACAGGACCAGATGTCCAGGACATGCATCAGGGGTGGGACCTTCAGGATCATGACAAGTGCACTCAGATTTTTTTGTATTATAAATTTGACGGATTCATTTTGTTATTATAAATTTGGCCGTCGATATAGTATTTACATTTTACAAATAGATAGGATTTTTTTATATTGTAAATTTGACGGATTCATTCTGTAAAAAACATTGATATAATAAAATTTTAATATTTTTTCCAAATTTATTTTCTTTTATTTATTTTTAAACAATTTTTAAAATAATTATAATTATCATTATATAATTATAATTATAATTAAAATTAGAATTAGAATTATATTTATAATTATTATTATATAATTAATAATTAATAATTTAAAAATAATTAAGAAAATAAAAAAAATGGGGCGGATTAAAATCAGAATTAAAATTATATTTATAATTATTATTATATAATTAATAATTAATAATTTAAAAATAATTAAGAAAATAAAAAAAATGGGGCGGATTAAAATCAGAATTAAAATTATATTTATAATTATTATTATATAATTAATAATTAATAATTAATAATTTAAAAATAATTTAAAAAAATAAAAAAAATGGGGTGGGTTCTGGGAACCCGCCCCCTATTCTGGGGGTGGGGGTGGCGGCAAACCACCCTATTTTGATAAATTCAATTTCAACCCTCCTATTTTAATAATTTAAAAATAATTTAAAAAAATAAAAAAAATGGGGTGGGTTCTGGGAACCCGCCCCCTATTCTGGGGGTGGGGGTGGCGGCAAACCACCCTATTTTGATAAATTCAATTTCAACCCTCCTATTTTAATAATATATTTTTAAAGTAATATTATGTCAAAAAAAAAAAACCTTGTTTATATGGTGCAATGCTTTGTGTCTTCTCTGAGACGCAAATTTATAGGAGCGATTTAATTTGATGAAAGGATAGGGGTACTGTAAGTCTCATTTCTCTGTCGGCATGCTTATTTAAAAATAGCACGCTTAATTATTTTATTTGATTTGATTGTAACCCGAGAAAATGACTAAATTATGTATGGTTATTCTAAACTACTATGATCATATTTCAAAATTATAAAAAATGCCAATGCCCTGAATCCTCGGCTATATTTGTCTAAAATGCTCAAAAAACCTATAAACTTGAAAAACATGCATGTGCTTTATCCCTAAAACCCTAACGGTGTTAGTTTTTCAATGCTAAAAATATACCTCTTTTATGGTTCACGTATATTTAAATTGTTCCAAAGACTGTTAGCTAACCGCCAGGGCATTTTTGCATCAGATGAGATGAGAAAAAGTGCAGATATCAATACTGTATATTTTTACCTGAGAGTCTTTTTTTAATCTCACTCTCTCTCTCTCTCTCATCCTATACTAGTTACCTCAAAATCTCTATAGAGTAAAGTATATATATCCGTCTGCTATCCAAAAGATAGTTAAAATGTAGATCCTTCATGTTCAGCGTTTATACTAATATCTGTATAGCATGAACTTTTTCCAATTATTTTTGGATAGGCATACTAATAAGAATATGATTGAAATAAATAGAAGTAAGTACAAATCAAATCTTTCTTTCGTATTTCACAGTTGTAGATAGATTAAAATTGAATATGATAAGTACACTTATGTGAACAAATTTGCTGAAAGGCTCTGCTCTAAAATTTTGTGTCTAGCCCATTTCATGATATAAGATTAACCCCCGTCTACTTTATGATTAATGCAACCCACCGTATGTATTTACTTATCATGTATTTTCATCTGTCATGAATTAGTTTATGTATAATAAAATTAAGGCTTTTTTCTATATACAACCCCTGAATCTTTTGTATTTTTAATAAGACCCCCGAAAACTTCATATTTTCAAATAAGACCCCAAATCCATTAAGTTGCCTAAAAAATGACCCTTATTAGTTAAATATTGATTAATTAGCCTAATTAAGCTGCTAAATACCCGATCTACCCTTACCAACCTAATCAACCCTTAGTCCATCCTTGCATAGTCTATTTTGTCCTCTGTGGGAAAAAATAATCGTTCGTTATTCATGAAGATGGTTTCGAATGGTTTAAAGGAATTATAATTGTAAGTGGGTGAAATTTAAATGGGTGTTAGAATTTGAAAAGAAATAGAAGAATGGTATTGACAGAGTATGGAAGAAGAAGATAAGGATAAAATGATCATTTTAACTGGAACTTGGATGAAAAACTGATCATTTAGACAAATTAAAGGATTTGGTGGTCTTATTTAAAAATATGAAAGTTTTGGCATTGAATATAGAAAAAAATACCCTCTAATTAAAGCAATAACAGACTTTGTTGAAGGAACGGTCAAATTAAAGCAATTGGAGTCGGCTTTATATTGTTGTTGGTTATATTTCGCTTTCTATTTCTTCGTCTTGCGCGTCGAATATTATCTGTGTGGTTACTCAGCTGTTTGGGCATGGAAGCTGATAGTTATATGTATGCCCTAGAGGTCATTACTGTACATATGATGTATATTTGTTCAGTTGATAAAACTGCACATTTGTATTACATTTTTCCTACCATTTTCATATTAAAAAAGGACTTTATTATAATATATTATACATATGAGGGTTTATGTGTAAAAACATTATTTTCCATGTGTTAATATATTTTAATTATCATTTGGTAGGAAAATTTATGCAAATATTATTGACCTAATTCTAGTAGAACAAAGTCTACTAAAATCTTATTTGAGTTGTTGTGCAGAATATTTCCAAGTTGTTATGAAGAATTTATCAAACAAATCAATTTGTTGAAGAAAACTTGCCAAATTAAGAAGCAAAACTTGGAGACCAAGTCTGGAAGCAACCGAGAGAAGATTTCTGAATTCTAAAGATGCCTAGGATTACCAAATGTTAAAATCAGAGAGCCCAAGAAAATTGGTGAAGAGATCCTCACCATTGGCCGCGGAACCGCGGCCAAACCCCCCTGTTGGCCGCGGATCCGCGGCAATCTAAAGAGATTGTGTGCTAAAATTTTGTGGAGTAAATCTCTGCTGAATTTTACCAAGTTTCCAACTAAAATATTCTGGCTTTGCACTATAAAAGGGCACCGAGGGCCTGTTGGAAAAGCTATCAAGCTGAAGAGATCACGAAGCTCCAGACACTCACGCATCCAGGCTGATCATCGACTGTTCGACTACCTCCATAGGAAAGATCGAGAAGCACTAGTTTGTAATCATTTTCTACGGAATAAAAGTGTAGCCTGTTCAGTTGATTAATAAAGGTAGTTCTTTTTTATTATTTTTGCATTTTACATTATGTTTTCCCTCTCTTTCTTTTCATCTTCTTCTCCCAACATGCGTGAGTAATTCTCCGCTTGTTAGGGTTCGTAGGATTAGGGTAGGCTAATGGACGATGAAAATAACTAAACCCTTTTTAAGTCCTATAAAGTTTAGGAACTTTATCAAAAGAATCATTAACATCCTAATCGGGCGCGCTAGCAATTCTTTGCTAGTTCCGACCGCGATTAGAGATTGGATTAATGATTGCTTTGGTAAAGGCTAGATATGAACGGAGTTCCGTGTCGAGATAAGGGTTAAGAGTGGGATTCCTTTTCCCTCTAGAAACCCTAATCTACACGCATCGCCGTCGTTCTAGTTCTAAATCTATTAATGGATAAAAATGGTAACTTTTAATTAATCGTACATAACTACTAAATCCTAACGAACCCTACAAGCCCTCTTATTAATATTAACTACATCTTTAAAATAATCTAGATCTATATTTTACATTCTTGTTTAACGTAGATCTAGAAACCATTCTATAAAATTCTTTATCCCTCCTCTCTTTCTCAACACATCTAAAGTAAAAATAAAAGGTTCCACGTTTCCCAGAGGACAACCCGTACTCATCTCGGTCTAGCTTCATGCGACACCGTTATTGATTGCGGTTAAACTACAAACAAACACTTTTTCGTGTCAATCAAATGGCGCCGTTGCCGGGGATACGTGCGTAATTTTTTATTTTTACTATTTGTGTTGGATTCTTAGACGAGTCATATCATTATTAACACAAAACTGCAAATTGCATATTTAACGATTTGTGCGTGAATTTTTGCAAGGAGATCTGGAGTCACAGAATTAAGGGAAACAGGAAACAGAGACATTTTTAGAGATCCAGAGGAGCACAGAGGGACACAGAAAAATTTTCAGCAACTGAACCATCCACTTTGCGGCGGAACCGCGGCACAAAGGAGCATCTGCGGCGGAAACACGGCCTGACAAGGGGATCAAGGTCTCAAACTCCTCTGGTAAGATTCTCAACTCTTCCTCTCTCCCCTCAAATTCAATAAAATCTATTTTCTGCAGGATTCTTTGCAAAATTGCGCCGCTCAAAAATCTTTTTGCAAAAGTTTTGTGATTGGTTTTGTTTTGCATATTTAATACGGATTTTAAGGGGCAAAGACCAAATCAAGATTAGGTGGGGATTTCATCACCCTTCCTAAGCCCCAAATCACAAACCGAGCATATAGATCAACCCTTCATTAATTTAAAAAATATCTAGACCAGACTCTAAGGACTGTCGCGCTCAATAAGGACAGAGGAAGGTCGTGGGTAATCTATCGTTTATCTGCATTACTTTTGTAGTGCCTAGGCAAGTGTGTCAAAGGCTAGTGGTTGTTAATTAGGCCCACTGTAGTGGTGGTTCCTTCCCACTTACCTGGCACTTACCTCGCTACAAGGGTAGTACGGAGGCGGTAGAGGATTTATCCTGCGGCACTCCATCTAATTATAATATCACGCTGCCACCGCCCGCAGGTGAGCAGAACCCACCGTGCATCTCTCTCCAAGAGAGATGCTATCCTATTCGTGGTCCTCTTCCTACTTGTCTATCTCTTCCACCACCTAACGGGGATAATTTCGAAATTAAACCCCACTACATCAATCTGCTGCCCAAATTTCACGGGCTTGAGTCGGAAGACGCGTACGTTTTCATCACTAAATTCGAAAACGTATGCGCAATGATGGGTACTTCACAATTGACTTTAGATGCTATGTGCTTACGTCTTCTCCCATTCACACTGTGTGACTTGGCAGAAAAATGGCTTTACAATACTGCCGCACACTCTATCACTAATTGGGACGAATTCGTCGTAGCATTTCTTAAGAAGTTTTACCCAAATCATAAAACTGCCCACATTAGGAGCGAGATCAACCAGTTCACCCAGCTTCCCAATGAACCATTTTGGAAGTGCTTTGAACGTTTCAAGGATCTGCTTGTCCAATGCCCCCATCACGGAATACAAAGATGGGATTTATGTCGGATTATATATGAGGGCATTAATCCAGCGACAAAGCAGATGCTTGAAACAATGTGTCAATGCAATTTCATGTCTAAAGATGATGGTGAAGCGTGGAAATATCTGGAAGACCTTGCTGAACATACGTTGCAGTGGGAAAGCATAAGGCCACCTACAACTAAGGGAGGTATTCACCAGCTCGATGTTTCCATCGCAGTAAAAGCCGAAATGGCAGCGATGCAGAAGAAACTCGATTCTATTGAGAACAAACTTTCATCAGTCTCCCTAAATCAGGTCACGCTTCCCAAGACTGTCTGTGGTTGCTGTTCGGATCCTTCACACTTAACGGAAGAATGTCCTATGAATACATCGTTTCAAGCTAATGCTGCTTTTCAGCAGCGACCTAGAAACGACCCTTATTCTTCCACATTTAATCAAGGATGGAGGAATCATCCTAACTTTGTTTGGAATCAAAACCAACAAAGTAATTTTCAAAGACCTCCTCCACAGCAACCACAACCACAGAATCAGCCCCCCTTTCAGTCACAGAATTTTCAAAATCCAGCCAACATTTCTACACCACAAATGGCCGGTACTGACAACTCACTTGCACAAACTTTGGATATGTTCATGAAACAATCTATGCAAATTTCGGCTGAGATGAGATCTTCTATTGATACCTTAACGAAAAACTCCGCCTCCCATGGTGAGAGTATTAAATCAATAGAAAACCAAATCGCATAGTTAAATGCCGCAATGAGTGCGAGAGAGAAAGGGAAACTCCCATCTCAACCCATACCTAATCCTGGCCACTCACAAAGTTATAATGTGAGTGCTGTTACCACGTTGAGATCGGGAAAAGTGCTGAATAACCGAGTGGGTGAGCAGTGTGATGATAGTGACACCAATGATACCCCTTCTTCTTCTTTTTCCCCTAATTCGTCTAGTCTCCCACCTTCACCCGAGCCTATTCTCCGTTTTCCCTAAGGCTCGAACCCTTCGCCCATTTCGCCAAATCTATCTAAGTCGATTCCCACTCCAGTTTTGGGATCGAATCCGTCCCCACAATCCTCTCCAATATTGGACCAAACCCTTATTGATAAAGCACCTTACCCAAACAGGTTAAGGGGCAACAGACCAAGTCCACAAATGGAGAAGATTGTGGAAATTTTTAAGCAAGTTAACATAAACATTCCTCTCTTAGATGCTATTCAACAAGTTCCGTCATATGCGAAAATCTTAAAGGACTTGTGCACTAGGAAGAGAAAAGTTCAAGTACCAAAAAAAGTTTTCCTTACGAGTAATGTGAGCACTGCTTTTATACAACAACTACCCAAGAAACGAAAGGACCCCGGAAGTCCTACAATTTCAATTTCTATTGGGGGTAAAAATATTAATCGTGCTCTACTCGATCTAGGTGCTAGTGTTAACTTGCTTCCGTATTCGGTTTATGAGCAATTAGGGATCGGAGAGTTAAAACCAGCGCATTGCACTCTTCAAATGGCCGATCGATCTATCACCCAACCAAGGGGTGAGCTAGAGGATGTGTTAATCAAAGTCGGGGAATTCATATTCCCTGTGGACTTTATCGTTATAGATACACAACCTGTAGCAAACCCACGCAATCAAATTCCGGTGATACTCGGTCAACCCTTTTTGGCCACTTCCAACGCAATAATCAATTGTAGAAACGGCTCTATGACCCTATCCTTTGGAAAGAAGTCAATTGAGCTTAACATTTACAAGTTGGGAAGTGAACCCTCCGAACCCTATGCTCATGTGTGTTCTGTCGAATTAATGGATGTCGACAGCAGTGAATTTGATCAACCTCATGATACTGACTCTTTTCATATGTTGTTGTTTGACCCAACCATTTACTCTTCCACCGAGTTGTCCGGGTCAACATCTAATGAGGAACCTTATATTGAGTCCGACGACCACCCCATTTTTTCTGATGATATTATTCTTCGGGGTATCGATGAAAGTTTTGAGGAAATTTTCGCTGATGAACTCGCATTTTTAAAAGATACGGGTATTGAGATGAATCAACTCCAAGATGAAGAAATTGGACCTCCACCCCCTCTTTTGGACAATCATGCTAATGCGAGTAATCCATCATTACTCTCACTGTGTCGTCTCTCCAAATTGAGACGCAATCCTTTTCCATTACACCACTTATCACCTCCCCACTTCTTCTTGTCGAAAGGTGACTTATTCTTCCACCAAACTTGGTACTTCATTGATAAAATTTTTGAATGGTTGGTGTTGACCTTCGGTCTTTGCAAAGCTTGGCATTGACCAATAATCTTGACCCCCTCATATGATTTTTAAAAGATTAAAATTGTTTAACTCACGTTTGGAGGAGGGGTGGTATATTTTGGCTCTTGAAAGAAAATGATTTTTACAAAATTGTGAGCCTAAAATAAGTTTGGGGGAGGATTTTCACTTTCATATATTTTTGCCCCCATTAATAATTTTCTCTCAAGTCTACAGGTTTTTGTGCTTAATGGATGACATTAGTGAGGACACTGCTGTAAACAGGTTTGGGGGAGGTTTGTGCTTATTTACATATCAATTTGCATCATATTTTGCATAAGCACAACTTTTTCAAAAATTAAAAAAAAATTATAACAAAAGAGTAGAAAGTGAAAAGTTACATCCAAAAGATAGGAATAGTTTAAGAAAACCAAGAAAATTAGAAGTTTTCTTATACGAACTGGTAATAAGTAGTTATGAGCTGTTGTCCCAAGGGTTAGTAAAATGAAGGAAGTCACTAATCTCAGGATAAAAATAAGTCTGAAAAATAGTTTCTATTCTGGAAGCCAAACATTTGAATGTTAATACCCTACAATATGCACTTACACACGTCTTGAAACTCGGGATAGTAGAGGATACCTTGAAATGCTCTTGTCTAAAAGCCAAAGTATGAAGGAAATGAAAAAAATGAAGAAAATATAAAAATGGTGAAAAGAAAAAAAATGAACACTGGTTTTGTTATCGCTAAGGCAGCAATAAAAAAATTATATAGCGAGGGTGCCTCTTCACCTAGTGCCCTAAGGCCAACTGGTCTGGGAGTCACTGCTAAGCCTTAGGTGGTGCAAGACGAGGAAAATATTATCACCTAATCAGCAAGCACATAAGTAATCGGTCTGTTAGTACCTCAAGAAGTACTAATGGTCGCATGAAAATGTGTGCACATAAGTAATCGGTCTGTTAGTACCTCAAGAAGTATTAACGGTCGCATGAAAATGTGTGGGCAAATCTAAATATTCATCAAGTTAAAAAGTACTGAGGTAGATGGACAAGAGTATGATAGCTTGAATTGAATTCTCCGAGTGTAGGGACGTTCTTTACACACACGTGGGGTTATATGATCAATGTTTGGATGAAAGGTAGGAATGAAGAATAAAGATGATGTTTTATTGAGGGATAATGTGATTTCTAACATTTTTTCATGACTATTAAGATAGGGCTCATAACAACTGAAAAGCTGGCATAGTTGGAAACTCTTCTTTTCAAGGCTTTTCTTTTATGGTTCTTATCTTTATATGTAATTTTCACCATCTCTCTTTTGTTATAGGATTTTGTGGGTGTAATCCGCTGAAAACCCTCAGGAGACAACACTCCTCCTACTAGGGACACCTAGAGGTTTAACGGCTTGTTGCACGTGCTCAGTGCAATCGTGTTTGCCTACGAAAATGTGCTTAGTTTTCTCCTTTCTTTTTCTCCTCTTAAATAAACTAGTTTGCTCGGGACGATCAAAGATAAGTTTGGGGGTATTTGTTCAGTTGATAAAACTGCACATTTGTATTACATTTTTTCTACCATTTTCATATTAAAAAAGGACTTTATTATAATATATTATACATATGAGGGTTTATGTGTAAAAACATTATTTTCCATGCGTTAATATATTTTAATTATCATTTGGTAGGAAAATGTATGCAAATATTATTGACCTAATCCTAGTAGAACAAAGTCTACTAAAATCTTATTTGAGTTGTTGTGCAGAATATTTCCAAGTTATGAAGAATTTATCAAACAAATCAATTTGTTGAAGAAAACTTGCCAAATTAAGAAGCAAAACTTGGAGACCAAGTCTGGAAGCAACCGAGAGAAGATTTCTGAATTCTAAAGATGCCTAGGATTGCCAAATGTCAAAATCAGAGAGCCCAAGAAAATTGGTGAAGAGATCCTCACCATTGGCCACGGAACCGCGGCCAAACCCCCCTGTTGGCCGCGGATCCGCGGCAATCTAGAGAGATTGTGTGCTAAAATTTTGTGGAGTAAATCTCTGCTGAATTTTATTAAGTTTTCAACTAAAATATTCTGGCTTTGCACTATAAAAGGGCACCGAGGGCCTCTTGGAAAAGCTATCAAACTGAAGAGATCACGAAGCTCCAGACGCTCACGCATCCAGACTGATCATCGACTGTTCGACTACCTCTATAGGAAAGATCGAGAAGCACTAGTTTGTAATCATTTTCTACGGAATAAAAGTGTAGCCTGTTCAGTTGATTAATAAAGGTAGTTCTTTTTTTTATTATTTTTGCATTTTACATTATGTTTTCCCTCTCTTTCTTTTCATCTTCTTCTCCCAACATGCGTGAGTAATTCTCCGCTTGTTAGGGTTCGTAGGATTAGGGTAGGCTAATGGACGATGAAAATAACTAAACCCTTTTTAAGTCCTATAAAGTTTAGGAACTTTATCAAAAGAATCATTAACATCCTAATCGGGCGCGCTAGCAATTCTTTGCTAGTTCCGACCGCGATTAGAGATTGGATTAATGATTGCTTTGGTAAAGGCTAGATATGAACGGAGTTCCGTGTCGAGATAAGGGTTAAGAGTGGGATTCCTTTTCCCTCTAGAAACCCTAATCTACACGCATCGCCGTCGTTCTAGTTCTAAATCTATTAATGGATAAAAAGGATAACTTTTAATTAATCGTACATAACTACTAAATCCTAACGAACCCTACAAGCCCTCTTATTAATTTTAACTACATCTTTAAAATAATCTAGATCTATATTTTACATTCTTGTTTAACGTAGATCTAGAAACCATTCTATAAAATTCTTTATCCCTCCTCTCTTTCTCAACACATCTAAAGTAAAAATAAAAGGTTCCACGTTTCCCAGAGGACGACCCGTACTCATCTCGGTCTAGCTTCATGCGACACCGTTATTGATTGCGGTTAAACTACAAACAAACACTTTTTCGTGTCAATCAAATGAGGGAGGACTTTCTTGTCCGGAATAATAGTATACTATCTGGTTGCACTTTATCTTAATATATTGACTTGTATAAGTGATGCTGTCTTACTCTCATATGTTGATAAAACTATTAGGATGTGTACTTGACTACCAGGATTATGATGGATCATACTAGTGGGGCCAAGGGTAGTCTACAAGTACACCTTATAATTGTTCTTAGTCGCAGGAGTATTGAAACATGGTATCGATACTCCAGATTAGACTAGCGTATGCGCTTCTTGACCCATATGATGGGTGATGGATGATCCTACATCAATTGGTGTTTGACATCAGAGAAGGTATACGGTGCTCAGTGGAGACTGGGTACACTGAACGGACTCACCGAGAACTCCTAGATAGTATTATACCTATCGTTAGATAGCAGTTTTCTGGTGACACTGGTACAGTTTAGTCTGTCGACCCGAGATAGTCATAGTGTTTTGTGTGATTCCCACTATGCTTTGATTTCCACCTTACCACAGTCAAGAGATCGTGCAAAACGGTAGTTTTTGGGTACAGTCCTAATTCACATGGAGGCAATAAGCGATAGGAGGGGATTCGTCTCTCCCGGTATTGGGGGTTGATATTGTGCTATGCTCGATTGGACATAACATGAAATCCCTCGCCAGGATTGCTGAGATTTACTGGTAAGTGTTATCAGTAGTTTCTCGAACCGTTATGGACCTTTCATCGGCATGACTTATCAGGTTATTGGGTCTGACGTTATACCATCCCCAGGCTGTGATATGCGACATATCTGACGAAGAGACCGGACTGTACGGTAGTGTTACTGATTGGATTCATAGGAGTTTAAGCAGGCTTGCTTGTTGATCTTTTGATCGTTCAATACTTGGGTTGCCGTTACGTTTTGCAGACCGCTTGTGACTTGTGGGTGTTTGATATGATCATCAGCTACTGCCGACGTATTGACGAGTATTTAGAGTCCTACATAGAGCTTTTCTAGTTCATGCAAAACAAAGTACGAGCATATATGAGATATGTGCGGGACCGAGATTAATGCACGTATGTGATACCACATTCTATTATCGTGATATGTGATATCGGTCGGTTATATGTGATATAGCCGGGTTATCGAATCAAGTGTTGATTCGATAAGTTGATTCATATGATATTAGTCGATTGTATGTGATATAGCTGGATTATTAAATCAAGTATTGATTTGATAATTTAATGTATAATTATATATTTGATATATTAACTTACATTAACTAATACTTGCTCACTATGTATTATTTTTCTCACTGGTGTGCATATTGTATATTTATGATATATATTAATGTATATTTTATTGTGTCATGCTTGATACCACATGCTTCATGGGTGTGTGAGACTTACACTATATTTAGGATAATCTTAGGGGGTTTTATTTATCAAAGTAATACAAAAATGGTGGATTTTGTCATGGCTGGAAGCTTTGAGAAAACTTGTGGATAACCACTGGCAAAGTCCACTCTTTTGTTTTGCTATAGATATTTACTAACTTAACCATTATTCTCAACTCTAGTTAAGTCTCTAAATGAGTCAGTGTATGACACTCACTCACCCATGATTTATATTCTCACCTCATGAGTTCATTCTCTCATTCTTCACTTGATCATCTTCTCCTTCATTGAGAAAAGCTTTCTAGCTTTTGAAATGGTAAGAAAATATTGTGAGAAAAAGAAAACTAAAGAGAGACCATTTCCTACTTCATTGTCCTCTACTCTTAGCCATTTAGTTTAGGGTGTTTGCTTCACTAAACTCTAATTTAGTGAAGAGCTAGCATGAGCTTGAGTCTTCTCGACGTAGATCATCTTCGGCCTCGAAGACTTCGAGCAAGTTTGCATCTTTCACCTTATGGATCCTCTCAAGAGTTCGGGAGATCATTATTCGCAGTGAAGGGACTTTTACACGGAGCATTTGAAGTGAAGGACCGGTCTACAAAGGTTGTATTCCGTATTCAGTTAGTTGTAAAGTTGTTTACATTGCATGTTCGTTTAAAACTCTAGTTAAGATTCTGGGATTAGGGTTCTTTAGAATGGCAAAAATTTAAAAATGGCATGGACGATACCTCCCGAAACCTTGCTGCCGTGCTAAGTAACCCTACAGTGGTATCAGAGCCAAGCTAGAGATTTAAACGATATTTGTTAGATTACGAAACCGAAACAATTCCGAAACTTGAAACTACAAAATCCAGTTTCTGTCGAATTTAAAAGGGCCTCTAAAAATTTTTTAAACAACTGCAGAATTTTGTATGAGATATGACATGAACACCAAAAAAATTTGAGGGGGTTTTGTGCAAAAGTGGCTGGCCATATAGGGCTAAAAACCGGCCTCCTCGGGTCAATTTTGGAATTTTGGCTTCAAATTTTCGTGGTGTTCCAGTCTCTGGGTTTTGGTGTTTCAGGTGTTGTTTGTTTTTGCTAAATTTTCATGTGATGTAAACTTTCTGCAAAGGAAACTCAGAGTGTTCTTAGTCATAATTCTAACATGTATTTGGGTTATTTGGATGATGTTAAAATTTTTGATCAGATATCAATAAACTAATTTTTCCAAGCTGAAAATTTTCCAAGAGTTGGATTTTTCCGAGTTTAAAATTTTCAGAAAATCATGCAAGCGATTCTATAGACCTTCTAGAAGAACGATACCCAAACTAGACTTTTTGGATCGCGGAACCACGGTCATACCCTAAGATTTGCGGCCGTTCCGTGGCGACATGAGTGAGGCATCCGTCGGCCCTTCTACGGATGGTTCATAGGAGCCGTGGTGTGTTCTGGGTTCTTTTTGAACTCCGCTCAAGTGTTGAGCTTGTTAGGAAATTTTGGGTGCTTGTTTATTCGATCGAAAAATTTAATTTCGTCTAACTATCTGTGATTATGATACAATATCTGGAATCCACGCAATGAGTTATGTGATAAGTAGTTTGAATTTTATAAATCTAGCAATTTAGTCTCATTTGATCGGTTGATACGGAATTGATGTGGATCAAAAGGTTGTCGTAATTACGTAGTGTACGCGGATACTTGCCGGGTAACCTTACTAGATAGCCACGCCCATAGCCCCAACCAAGTGACTGTAGGAGAACCCTGTCACCAAAAGCATCCGTTCGGGTGCTCGCGGCCGCGGTGTTCCGCCTTAGTGTATTTCGTCGACGGCATCAGGGTGCGGCCGTCTACTAAAGTTTCCGACGAGCATTTGATCAGGTATCGGGAATCTTATTGAATTACCCGACAGGTTATTCAAAAGTGTTTTCAATATCGAGAGTACAATGTGGGGTTTATAATTGTTAGGCATGTGATGTCTAAGGAATTTAACTGGTTGGACATGAAATCCAAAGTATGAGATACATTGGGTTTATGATGTCTAAGGTGGTTGCGGATTCCAATTGTTATACTTTTCACTTTCTTTTCTGGGACCGTAAGTGTAATATGTGATGTATTGCCGGTTTCGGTGCTATATGTCAACGACAATTGGGATACGCATATTTACTTACGTTGATGACATGTGATGTTATGTGTTGCTGTAATATGTTATATTAGATCGTCGTGTTTTGAAAAGCCGGGTTTTTCTATGTGAGATGGGAGTTTTTCATTTTCATTCATGTAAAAGCTTGTATCTAATATTCTTTTATTGGGGCACTTCCGGGTTGAGGATGATGTCACCATTGATATATATTATTTACTTTTCCGTATTAGGATAGATCCAAGATGGGGAGCACAAGTACCCAAGTTCTAGGGTCCAGTGGGAGACCATCTCGAGGAGTCGAGACCGGGTCTCCTAACTCTAGAATTGGTAGGGTTGCTTGCTGTTCTCGTAGGGGTCTAGGGATGTGGGTTTGGTTATTCATCGCGACCGTGGAATCAGCGTTTTTTTTATTGGCTTAATTAAAACACGGAATTTCTAGTATATCCAATATTTCATATATGTTCTTCTGCTGCTGATATTCTGTGATGTGAACACTTGATATGTTCTGAGACGAATGCTTATATTATATATATGATGATATATATTAAATATTGATGCTTTCGTTTCTTCTGTGATACTCAAGAAGCATATTTGATGGGACTTCATTAATGAGATTAATGAAAGAAAAAGAAACCTAAAGATGTTGCAGAATTTCGTTTTAAAAACTGATAGCTCTAGTTCTTGCTTTGCATAGCGGTATTCCTTATAGAATATGCAGTACCTTATTCGATAAGGAAAGAGCCGAGATCCCTTCACCGGGAGTGACCTGATTGGTAGAGGGGATTTTGCTTATGCGTTTTGAAATCAAAGAATTAACCGCAATTAAGAACGGTGTCGCTTGGTAGCTAGCCGGTTGAGTACGGGTTGGTCCACAGGGAAAACGTGTATTTTCTAGTTGTTCTAACGAGTCAATTCCTATTTGTGGTAGGTTTTGATTTTCTATAAAAACTGAGGTTGAATTTAATTTGGATTAAAACCTTGCTAGGGTTAGAATTAGGTTACTTTGGAAAGTCAATTCTTTTCACCGCTTTCTTTGCCCTAATTAAGAACTTTAGGTCTTAAGGTAATAGTTAACAAAGGGGATTACCACGACCGGAAAGAAACTAGGTTTCTTCCCTTTGGTCATTGTCCGTCCTTTCTTAACTCTTAGCCCTAACTTCTATGGAAATCAAATACAACCGGTCTTAACTAGGGAATCACCGCTACCTCGTGGGATACGGTGCCGTAGTGAGCGGTGTGTGGTTGTTTTGTATAGAGCCCTTATTTTAAAATATTGAACGGGCAAGAAAGGAGTGAGAGATTTTCATCTCTCAAACCGACCCAAACCTAACCCTAACAAGTGAGGAACTACTCACTCATTAGGGAATTAACAATGGAATTCATTTTTGCGATTTTCTTTTAATAACCTAATTAACTTGCGGAAAATAACTATGGCGGATAAAAATTGCAGAGAAATAAAATTTGCAGATAATAAGAAATTCAAGATAAAAAACTTACTTTTTATTGATGCACTCTTTGACAATTACAAGGAATGAAAATTTTAATTTAGGAAAATAAAAAGAGGCATGCTCCAAAAAGAGCTGTAGGCTTCCTATTTATAGATAATAGAAACCCTAGGGTTTACATCTGATCCACATCTGAATTTACAAAACTACCCTAAGAAAACCGGGTCAATGCACTGACTCCACCGACACGCGCAGACACATGCACAGCACGGCCGCGGTTCCGCGGCCATAAGCCTTGTTTGGCCGCGGATCCGCGACCATCTTGAATGTTCTCTGGCTCATTTTTTCAGGTATACTTCATGTTGCATTTTACTTCTGATTTCTTCACTTAGTTTCTCAGAATATCTTCTAGTTTCTTCCAGATTTCCACAGTGCAGAATGTTGTGGACTTTTACCGTTCGCTTCATATTGAAGTCTTGAATCTTGTGCCGCCCTCATACGTTGTGCGATCGAATTGTTCATTGATTTTCATTTGTTCCTTAAACTGTAGGCGACATCATAAAAATTCTTCTATCTGTTGGTCGTAGTCTCACTTTTGTAGCGTTTTTCATCATTTTCACTGTATTGTTCTGAGAACCTGTAACCTGCAACTATTTAGCAGACATGGATCAAAAGCACCTATTTATTTGCAATATGATTAAGAATGGGGAATATAATAATGCAAAATTCTGATATGAACAAATACCCCCAAACTTATCTTTTGCTCGTCCCGAGCAAAACTAGTTTTATTCTTGAAAAAACCTACCCTCACTTTCGCAGGGAAACGCGATTGTACTGAGCTCGTGCAACAATCCGTTAAACCTTTACGTGTCCCTAATAGAAGGAGTGTTGTCTCCTGAAGGTTTTCAGCGGATACTATCCACAAAATCCGATCAATTTGGCCTATTGACTTTCATTCTTCAATTCGGTATTCTAGCAAGAAATTCTATTATCTTCAACTCAGAAATTATCATCCCGTATTTTTCACACTCACTTATCATTTAACTTAAGATTGTATATGTTCTGTAAATTTATTTAGCTTTTAGCATCTTTTGAGTTTTCTTTCTAAAGTTCCATCTCAACTTAAGAATTTTTATCATCTCTACTGAAAGTATAAGCCCCATCTCTCATTCTTATCTCTCATCAAAACCCCAATCATATACCCCCTACGTGTGTGTGTATCACTCCTACACTTGGAAATTCAATTCAAGCTATCATACTCTTGTCCATCGTCCAAAGTATTTTTAGTTGGTAAATTTTAGATGAAATTGCTTACACATCCTTCATACGACCGTTAATACTTTTTAGAGTACTAACGACCGATTATAAAATGTGTTCGCGTATTAAGGCGTAATTCCTCGTCTTGTAATACCTAAGGCTTAGCAGTGACTCCCAAACTAGTTGGTTTAAGGCACTAGGTGATAAAGCACCCTCGCTATATTTTTTATTTATGCTGCCTTAAGTACTTACAAAACCAGTGTTAATTTTTTTTATATCTCTTATTTCACACTTATACTTTAATTTTTTTCTTCATATTTAATTTTTTTCTTCATATACCAAGGATTTTAGACAAGAGCATTTCAAGGTATCCTCTACTATCCCAAATTTCAAGGTGCGTGTACGTGCTAGTTGTAGGGTCTATATTTTCAGAATTTAGACTTAAGGTTAGAAATTATTTTTCAGACTTACACTTCAAGAAAAATTTCAATACTCTTCCCTTATTTTGACTTAGCCCAAGAACTGAACTCAAAATTTGCCTATTTCTAAATAAACTACAAAGACATATATTTTCCACAGTTAGACTTTAAGAAAGGTTATTTTTAGGGTTTTTAATTTACTAAGTTTAGGATCCAGGTTTTCCTAACTAGTCAACCGTCATGTTAAACTGAAGTCAAATATGGTCAAAATCGAACTTTTCAATTTTTATAATTTTTTTAAAATTTTTCAATTTTTATAATTTTTTAAATTTTTTTCAATTTTTATGGGTTTTAAAATAAGTATGCAAATGCAAAAATATACACATGAATGCGAAGGAAGAAAGCTTACCGGGCACACCTGCAAACTTAAACTTGACAGTGTCCTCACTGTCAGACTACACCAAGAGGATCAAAATTGTCGGCACTCCCCTGTTTGTTTTGTTTTTTTTTTCTTTTTTATCTCTTTTTTATTATTATTAAAAGAAAAAGAAAACAAAATATATATACAAATAGGTCCCCCCGAAACTTAAGTGCAACTGTGTTTCCACTGTGGAAATATTAAAGTTCAGAGTTAGGGAGGAGAAAAATACAGTATCAAGCTATACAAGGCCTTACACAGGCCAAAAGTTAGCATCAACCATTCAAAAATTTTATCGTTATAATGATGTGGTTGGTGAAAGAATGGAGTGTAGAGAAAAGAAATGAGAAACACACGAGACTGTGTGGAGATAGAAACAGTATACGGTCTCGGTGGAGGAGAAGAATTACGGAAGGGAAAAAGAAATGGTGGCGGTTCGACTTCTTCAGATGGAGGTTGATGTTCCCCTCCGAATGGCGGCGACGACGTGAGGACGTCTAGCCCGAGATTCGGGGCAGATGCTATATGGTTTTATCCGTCCACCTCTCCGAAAATACTAAGTTGATTTATGGTACCGTGTATCGAAGGTTTAGACGGATGTGGCCGATGTAGCAGACTTCGTCAGATTCCCCCTCCATAGAGGGGTTTTTGATTGCGGGGACGCTCTTCCCTACAGGCGCAAGCTCCTGCAGTTAATTACACTACTGCCTCGCGGTAACAACTTTCTCCTTCTCCAGAATTTCACTTCGTGTCGTGTGTGTTTGTTTTGTTTGTGATTGCCCGTGGATTGTATACGGAGACTGAGTAATGCCGTCGCCCGTAGGACGTGGATTAGTCCAAATCCGTATTTACTTAGATTTGGGTTTGGTGTTTTTAGTTTAAGGATAAGTTAGCTGTATTGAGGCTAAGATCAACTTAAACATCCGTCAAGGATACGTTAGTCTTGTTTGAGACTAAGATCGACTTAACGTGGTGATCCATTTAATATATGGTCATCGGGACTCATCACCTCTCTGACGTCGTTGAAGGATTACAACGATAGGTATCAGAGGAGTTCAGAGATGTACCCTTGAACCAGAATCAGTTTGGAGTTTTATAGTCCATTTAAATGTTTAAGGATACGTTAGCCGTGTTTGGGGCTAAGATCAACTTAAACGGGATCGTTTAGATCCGGCAAAAGAGTATTTGGAGGCTCTATTGTTCCAGTTTAGGGACGTAGTGGTCCATGTTCCAGTTTAGGGACGTGGTGGTCCATTACCAGTTTAGGGACGATTCGGTCTATCATTAGTTTAGGGACGTTTCGGTCCAATATTAGTTTAGGGACGTTTCGGTCCGATATTAGTTTATGGATGTCTCGGTCCGATATTAGTTTAGGGACGTCTCGGTACGATATTAGTTTAAGGACGTCTCGGTGCGATATTAGTTTAAGGACATATTAGTTTAAGGACGTCTTGGTCCGATATTAGTTTAAGGACGTCTCGGTCCGATATTAGTTTAAGGACGTTTCGGTCCACGAGTTTAAGGACCCCGCAGTCCGTATTGATGTGTGGTCGTCGGGACCCGTCACCTCTCTGTCGTCGTTGAAGGATTACAACAAGAAGTGTCATAGGAGTTCGGAGATGTACCCTCGAACCGGATGTAAATTGATTTAGAAAGCAGCCGTGCTCAGTCAATCTAATTTGAGGACTTATGGCCATGACTGAGCTAAGTCCAGTTTCGATATTCTTTTGTTTTTGGCCTATTGGACCTGTGCTAGGGCCTTGCCCCTTCACTGCATTATTTTTCTTTGTTTTGGTTGGGCTCTGCCCTTTTATAAATGATGCAGAGCATCTATTTTGTTTGGGCTCTGCCCTTTTTTAAAATGCATAGCATTTTTTATTAGGCCTGTTAGGCCTTTTAATTGTGCTCTGTCCCTTTTCTTAATAATGCAGAGTATTAAATACTCTAACAGTGCCCCACATGGCTTGTCAGGCGCTTTGCGCAAATTAAAGAGCGCAAGCGCATGTGGAAGTGACACGTGTCACGCTCTGATAAGCGCAAGCGCAACAGCACAGTGCGCTGCGCTGTTGCACTGCTGACACGTGGCGCTTCCTGGCGGCTTGCGCAATAGCGCAGTTTTGGCAAGTGCTGGGCACTGTTCTTATTCTTTTGGATCAATTTTAGATAAAAACAACAAGTTTTTTTCTTATTTTCAAAGAACCAGTGGTTCATAAAAAGTGCAAGGCACTGTTATTGTTTATTTTTCTCTTCTCTTGAAGATCATTGATCTTGTTCTTACATCAATGATCTGTTTTTAAGAGAATTTTCTCTTTTTCTAAAGGTTTTTTACCTTTTTTTCTTGTTCTTGAGAAATTCTCTCTAATTCTTCAGAGTTCTCTCTGTTTGAAGTTCTTGATTTCTCCCAAAAGGTTGATGCCTTTGAATTGAGGCCTAGGGTCCTTTTTATAGTGCCCATAAATTAGTTAAATTTGTTAAAGAGATCTTTCTCTGAGTGATTTAGGAAATTTTCCCCACCGTTGGATCTTTGATCCAAGGACTTATGTTTTACAGAAGAAAATCTTCTTGTTTTAACAAGAACAGAAATATTTCTTTAAAATCTTCATTTTGTTTGGCGCAAAAACCCTAACGCGTGACACGTGTCATGCAGCGCACAGCGCAGCGCAACTGCGCTTGCACAGCAGCGCTAACACGTGTCGCGCGGCGCACAGCGAGCGCAACTGCGCTTGCGCAACCGCGCTGACACGTGTCGCGCAGCGCAACGCTTATGCAAAAGCGACTGCGCTGACACGTGTCGCGCAGCGCAGTGCTTGCTCAACTGAAGCTTTGCTTCCATTTACTTTTTAATAGAGTTTTGCTCTGATTGGGCGCGCTGTCTTGGGTGCTGCGCTGACGTATCAGCGCCTGACACGTGACGCGTTGCGCCCGGGATTTGAAGCGTTGCTTCAAAATTTGAATTTTGAATTTCCAACAGAGCTTTGCTTTGATTGGGGGAAACAAATGCCCCCCACCGTCGCGCTCACGTGGCGCGCACGTGAGTGCAGCGGTGGCAAGCTCCTGACCGTTCGATCAAGGGATGAGCTGAAGGGGCGCAAGCGCCTTATAAATAGGACCTATGGCCCTTAAAAAATCTTCACCATCTTTTTTAAGATTTTGATTTCAACAGAGCTTTGCTCTTGTTTAAGAACTTCAGAGCTTTGCTCACTTCCAAAGTTAGAAACTTTAGGTAAAATTAATCTAAATTAAACTAAACTAATTCAAACCAATCTTAAACCAAAGAGTTTTGCTCTCACAGATCTTTTGATCTAAAGAAATCCCCATTGGGGTTTCATAAACAGAGCTTTGCTCTCAAAAACTACAGGGATCTTGTTCATGGATTCTAACCCATGACTAGAGCTTTGCTCTTGGATCAAGTGTAGATCATTTAGATCTGAAAAATGAAGAACTTATTATAAGTTTTCATGGATTTTTCAAGATTCCAAAATTTTTAATTCTTTTAAGTGTTAAATTTTTTTGATGGATCTTTCCATTATTACCACAGAGCTATGCACATTTAAGGAATTTTATTCCTTTGAGACCAAAATTTGACAAGTGTCATTCTGTGACAGAGCTTTGCTCTGAAAGAGGAGATTTTCTCCTTGTCTCTAGGGATTCCACACTGATGAGAATATTCTCTTGGGGATCTTTTCTTTAACTGACAATCTCACCCAATGATGTGGCTGTCTTATTAAATGAGGCATTTTCATCCAGATTTTGTGGTTCCCCATTTGGTCCCCTACCCACTGCACTGCAGTGTGGTGTGATTAATTTTAATTTAATTATTTTTTTTAAAATTCAGTTAATCGAAAATTTTTAAACGCCAAGCGTTGGAATTGCAGTACTAACGGCTATTTCTTGTTCCTTTGCAGTGATCATGTCTCTCGATACTCGTTCACATTCGCCCGCTCGGAGGAAGGGTTTCCTGAAGCGTCTTTGGACCGTGAAGTTCTAGCCATGATTAAGGACCACGACCCAGAATGCAAGAGTCTCCACCTTTGGGGATCGTGGTATAACCAGATTATCATGGGTCGACGGAGCTTCACCCGCGCAGTGCCGTTGGAACCCATTACGGCGATTCACTATGCTACCCCACCCCCGGTGCAGTATGCCGTGGAGATGGTTGATTGGACTTCAAAGGGCTTTCTTCATCCCTCTATGGATGCGATTCCGATCCAGCGTCCTATGGTTTTGGATATCCTAGGACGCCGTATCCGTCGGGGCGAGGCACGACCTTGGGGCACTCATATAACATTGGTCTGATCCCCCACCACCCGATTGGTTATCTGCCGTGGGCCCGGTATATCCTGTCGACGAAGAAGTCACAGTTGATAAGGTTAGGATTGTACACCGCGGTCTACGTCTCTCTCTTCCAGTATCCCACGCTCCCCACCTGGCGGTTCAAGGCTTTCTTGGAGCAGTGGAACATTCCTACCCACACTTTCCTTGCCATGGATCGGGAAGTGTCAATCTTTTTGGAGGAGTTCATGGAGGTATCCGGTTTACCAGTTATAGGGGAACACTATGAGGAGTTGCTCCCGACATACGAGTACGTCTTCGGTGCTAAGCCGGTGGTAAGAGGGCTCACGCCGGAGAATGCTGTTCAACACCAATTCTCGAGCTTGATTAAAGTGTTGAACATCTATGAGTCCCTTTTTATCGAACATGGGAGTCACGGAGTTAACTTTGAGGATTTCATCGCTCGGTTTCTTCGCCCAAGCGTCCTCTCATCAGAAGCTGCCAAGTTCGCTACCCTGGATGACCCTTTCGGTCTAGGTGTGGATAACCTGCCGAAAAAGGAGATAGATCAAAAGAGTTTTTTCCTTCCGGACTTCCCGACTGTGTCTTTGGCGGAAATTGCGGCCCATGGGATGGACGAGGATGCCTTTTTCTTAGGATTTCTCGGGTTGTGGCTGAGTTGGTTTGCGATCCCAATGCACTCTCACCATATGCGGCCCTCTGTCTTTTACCCAGCCCACCGGATGGCCATCGGGGTAAAAATGGCCGTTGGGATCACCGGCTTGGCACACTTATATCATGGCCTTAGTCGAGCAGCGGATGCTAATGAGCCCGGGGTACTGCACGTGGTCTTCCCGATGCACTACTTTGTATCGTGGCTCGAGCTACACACGGCGGGTGTCTTCGGCATGCACAAAAGGCCCTCGTTCTTTGACAAGTGTGGTTTCCCTCGCATTATACAGCTGATTGGCGCATCAATTATGACCCTATCACCACGGAACGCCAGGGGTTTACTCCTTCGCCCTCACACTGTTGGAGCCGGGATGTCTTTTGTTAACAAGGTATTGACCATTGGAAAGGCGTCCACCACTGCGGTGCGACCATTACAAGACTCCTTTAAGGATAGAGCCTCGGTTTTGATGGCCCGGGAGACCCTCCACTTATATTCTCTTAGACCGGGCTTCCTAGTCTTCAGGCAGAACGGTGCAGCGATTTTCATGAGATATAATCCGCATCGTTTCGCCCAACAACAGGGTTACGATCAAGGGGTACCCTTGGAAGCTTTCCTATGGAGCCCGCTGTCACTGAAGAAGGGATGGAGAACGCGCAGCATCATTTCTTGCGCCTGAATACTGGTTCTCACTTTATTATCAGTGCGCCAGCCTGCGCTCCACGACTCCTCAATGTATATAAAGAGTGCTACAATCATTCCACGGGAGCCGTTATAAAGGAAGAGAGGCGGGTGTTGATCGACCGTAAAGGTACACCTCTCGGCAGCGACCGCAAACCTCCTCTGGTGCCGACGACCTCGGTAGTGCCTCTATTAAAAGATGAAAGAGTCGGCCCACCGCGTGCGCGAAGTCCTCCGCACAGATTGCCACTCCCCGATATTGCAGATGCACCTCCAGCGTTCTGTGGTCCAGTGGAGACAGTGGTTGTTGCCTCGCCGGAGTCTGGCGTGGGTGCCGACATCGGGACCCGCCGTCCCAAGGTGGCTGCTAAGCGCAAGTCAATCCCGCGGGCATCTAGAGTTGGCGGGCAGAAGAAAAAGAAGTCGCTCTTTGCTGCAGACATCGCGTTCGGTCAGGAACCCCACGCTCCTTATAGTGAGAGCCTGAGTGAGTATGGGACTAAAGAGGGATTAGTGATGCCGCCGGATGACACTGATCTGGCGGCTGCTATCGCAGCTTCAGAGCGATTGGCAAGGCGCGACGCATGGCTAGCTAAGCTTGCGGAATCAGGTAATCACTAGTCACATTTTTATTGCATTATATCTTTATTATTGCCTCTGACTAACATTTTTCCTTCTTTTCTTCCAATAGGCATTACAACTGAAGAAGCTATTGCCGCTTCCCTCAAGACTTTCCAAGAAGTGGAACGCCTTAGAGTGTCCTTAGGCCTCGGTACATTTCGATTCATCAAGTCTTTATTCTGCTTTCGTTATGGTTGATCTAACCCTCTTCTCTTTTTATTATTATAGGAACAACAATTCCGGTTCTGCCAGGTGACGCGGAAACTCTTCCCGAGCCTGCTACCGAAGTCCCAGTTTCGTCGGAGCTGCAGCGAGAGCCTCAGCTTGACAAGTCGACGAGGGATGCCTTGAAGAATTTAGAGGCATCCCTGTATACAGACGAGGACGCCTCACTGAAAGAGGCCCTGGTGAGGTCTGTCTCAACGGCCTGGGAAGAAAGGAAGCGGCTGAGGCACGAGGCGAAGGCGCGCAGGGCTGCTTTGGCTACGAGAGCGGGCCTAAGCACCGTCCCTCGTGCTGATATTCCCTCCAAAGAGGCCCCCGTCGCCCTATCCACTGCTCGCAGACAAGTAGCGCATGCAGTTCGGAGTGCAAACGATAAATCCACTTCAGGTAATATTTATTTTAGAATCTTGTTGTACGAATTAGAAAGCCATCGGTTCTTATATATTCCATCTTGCAGGGCCTAGTCCGACCGAGGGGGAGGCGGAGACCGTTGAACCTGGGGAAACAGAGGAGGCGGCACCTGCCGAACCCGAGCTGACGGTCGGCAACGTCGCTGGGGTTGCAGAGCCTGAGATGGAGGTTGAGGGATCTGCAACTGAGAAGGTCATTGATACCGATCCTGAAGTGGCGGCAGATAAAATGATCGTCATAACTGAGCCCAGGGTGGTGGCAGACGAGGCGCTTGAGGCCGGTGACCTCGTGGTGACGGCGGATGAGCCGATGGAGATTGCGGAGCCTGAAGAAGTAGCAGGTGAGATGAGCATGACTCTTGGGGAGGAGTCCGCCGCTCTCTCCCAAGAGTCCGGCAATGCTCCGATCATTGCCCTCCCCGCTTACGATCTTCCGCCGTCTCCTGGCCGCGCGAGCACGACGACGGTCCCCTTCGAGTCGGGTGATGAGGCCACGGGCGGTGGCCTCATGTCGATGGAGGAGGGAGTCGCCTCCGTTTCAGCCGGGAGCTCATCAGGTAAATCCCAAGTTGCTGTTTTTCTTTACTTTACAATCCTTTCTGACAAGTTCACCTATTTTCATAACGCAGGTGCAGCCAGTGCCGATGCCCCACTGCTCGAGGAAGCGCCTTCAACGACTGCCTTGGCGGTGGTCACCTCTCAACCCTCTCTCATACCATCGAAGATGTTGGAAGGTATGGGTTTGCAATTTATTAATCTTATCTTTCAGACGCATAATTTGTGTACTAAAGTCATACTGTTGTGTCTTTTCAGGAGTGCTCTTCAATCATCTATATCAAGTGTTGCTCCCACACTTCTTCTTCCCATCTGAACTCACTTCTCCCTCTGGTGGCACTGGTGAGCATAGTTCCCGACTGATATCTTTCTTTTTCGGTGATGGAATTATTTCTAACTTTTTCTCGTCCCGACTGCAGTGCTACAAATCGAAGGGGGAGAAGAAAGATCGGTCGCGCCACCGGCCCTTCCGGCCTTGCCACCTGCTTCAACTGGTATAGTAGATTATCTTATCAATGACTTTTTCCATATCTATTGAATCGTCATCTAATCGCATTTTGTCTTTTCAGCTGTCGTTCCGGTCTTGGCGCCCTTTGAGTCTCATATTATAATACCGGTAGGCCCTTCCCAGAGACGTCCGTCCTCAAAAAGTGCGGCGAATAGTCTGCGTATGTTGAGCGACTACATCAAGGAACTCGACGTCGAGGCTCCTACGTCTGCTGTGGACTTCGCTACGACGGTTAACCCGATGCTAGTGATATTTGCCAATTTCCATGACGAGAGCATCGTCGCATCTTGGGTTAATCACCGCAGAGAGACTGAGGCTCGCCTTCATCAGCTGGAGTCAATGCGTCTTGCCCCCGAGGTTTTGGCCGTGAGTACTCAACGGGGAGCATGGCTCGAGCAAAGCACTCCTCATTTCCGCCATTTGGAACAAGAAGCAGCTTTGAGGCTGAAGGAGTGCCAGGAGTCTTCAAGCGAAACTGCTCGCCTGCGTGCTGAAGTTGAGGTGAACGCCGCTGAGGTAAAGGCCGTCTTCGAGGGCCTTCTGGAGCGCATCTCAATGGGCTAAAACTGAAGCGGGCACTTGACGTTGCCGAGCGTAATGCCTAAGGCCGCGAAGCCACTCAGCAGGCCGTCAGGGAGCAGCTCCCATCTCTCTTGCAGCAAAGGGCTCAGGTGAAAACAGAGATGGCGGTGGTAGCAGATCAGCAAAAGATGTGGAAGGAAGTGCATGAACAATTAATAAAGTTATGCAAGACGCTTCCTTCTGAGTAGTCCTCCTTGTATCCATATACTTGTAAAAATTTTCTCTCCCCTCTTCGAATAACATGTATCCATTCTTTATTCTTTTGTACAATTCACCCTATATTTGATCGAAGTCAATAAATAAAGATACATATTTTTTCTCTGCAATGTCTTGTATACTCTTTTGTTTTCTGTCTTCTCTTATTATCAGCATGTTGTCACAATTAGCAGGTAATAGAGTAAGCATCTTGATTTCTTCACGAGATAGCGATGGCTTAGGCGCAGGTTCAGATCTGCCGCCTAAGACTTTTCAATTCTATGAGCCGTGAGGGTCTCATAGAAACTTTTCTCCCTACGGATCGAGAGGATCTCGTAGGTGGGTTTTCTCCTTAAGAATTGTGAGGATTCCTAAGTGTGTTTTTCCTTATAAGTCGTAAGGATCTTATAAGAGAATTTTTCCCTCTTACGAGTCGAGAGGGCCCGTAAGCGGTTGTTTCCCCCTTGTCGAAACTCGAATTTTGGAGAGTGAGACCCGTGAATAGTGTAGGGTTGCTATGCACGCGCACAAGGGTCTACGAGGCATCAACCATGCCCGATTAAAAATTTAGCCGTGCCGAACAACCCGAATACGGATCTTTAAACTAGGGTTTAGGCGATAGCGAACATGCTAAACACTTTAACACTAAGTGAGAGGGATTACAACCTTTGTAGATCCGGTCCTTCACTTCATATGCTCCGCGTTGTGGTCCCTTCGCTGCGATCATCGGGTTCCGGACTCTCGAGAGGTTCCACGAAGAGAAAGATGCAACCTTTGCTTCCGATCTTTGATACTAAGATGATCTATCTTGAAGTTTCGTTAACACAAGCTAACACTCACTAAAATTGAGTGAACACTCTCATCTAAAGGGCAAGGGAAGATGAGGATGATGAAGTAGGAATTTTGCTCTCTTTATTTATCTTTTTCTCATATTTATTCATCACTTTAGAAAAACTAGTAAGCTTTTTCATGAAGAGAATGAAGGAAGAAGATGAACAATCATCATGGAATCCTTTTGTGATGAATAGAAAAAGAATAATATGATGAATAATGCAACCATGGTTGACCAAACCCATGTAGAGAATTAACTAGGGTTAGGGTTTGGGTTGGGTTAAAGCATGAGTCACTTACAAATATCTTTCACAAAACAAAACCAAAACCTTCTAGAAACATCTTGAAAGCTTAACCCTAATCCAAACCCTAATCATGTTTAAACTCCAGTAAACAAGTTGCATTAGTTATCATATCATGTTACAATATTATATATCACATATATAATATTTATCGTAACAAAATAAAATAATACATTTAACATATATCGCATATATATCAATGTATTACCCGAGTGAGAAAAAGAATCTTTTAGTGAGCAAATATTAGTTAATGCGATTTAATATATCAAATATATTATTATACATTAAATTATCGAATCAACACTTGATCCGACAATCCGGCTATATCGCATATAACCGACTAATATTTATCCGTACCGATTCATCGAATCAACGCTTGATCCGATAACCCGGCTGATATCAAATATCATGAGAATACAATATGATATCACATACCGCATTATCCTCGGTCCCGCACATATCACATATGTGCTCCTAATCCGTTTTGCCTGAGCCAAGAAACCTCTGTGTAGGACTCTAAAGAATCGTCAATACGCCGGCAGTAGGTGATGATCATATCAAACACCCACAAGCTGCAGGCGGTCAGCTAAATGTAACAGCTACCCAGGTATTGAGCGCTCAGAAGATCAACAAGCAAGCCTGTACGTTCTCCTGTGAATCCAAACAGTAACACTCCCGTACAGTCCGGTCTCGTCGTCTGATATGTTGCATATCTCGCCTAGGGGTGGTAAACGCCAGACCCCAGTAGCTCGATAAGTCGTGTCGATATGAGGTCTATAACGGTTCGAGAAACTACGGATAACACTTACCAGTAAATCTCAGCAACCCTGGCCAGGGATTTCCGGTTATAGCCAATCGAACACAGCACAACATCAACTCCCTATACCGGGAGAGACGAATCCCCTCCTATCGCTCATTGCCTCCATGTGATTCGGGACTGTACCCAAAAGCCACCTTTTTGCACGCCCTCTTGGACGTGGTATGATGGAAATCAAAGCACAGTAGGAATCACACAAGACTCTATGACGATCTTGGGTCAACAGACTACTCTGTACCAGTGTCACCGGAGAACTGCCATCTGACGTGAGGTATAATACCATCTGGGAGTTCTCGGCGAGTCCGTCCAGTGTACCCTGTCTCCACTGAGCACCCGTACACCATCCTTGATGTCAAACACCGATGGATATGGGATCATCCATCGCCCATCATATGGGTCAAGATGCGTATACGCTAGTCTACACTGGTGCATCGACGCCCTGTCTCGATACACCCTCGACTAGGAACAGTTATAGGATGTACTCGTCGACTACCGTGGCCCTACTAGTATGATCTCATCATAGTCCTAGTAGTCAAGTACATATCCTAAGGGCTTTATCAACATGTAATATAGAGACAATCAGAGTACATATTTAAGATAAAGTACAACCAGATAGCATACTATCATGTCGAGCAAGAAAGTCCTCCCTATATATGTCCCAGCATCCACTACAATTTACATCGTATGTACAGTAATGGCCTCTAGGGTATACATATAACTAACAATCTCCCACTTGCACTAGAACCATCTGTTGTGGTATCACATACCCAACAATTAGCTGCAGTTGAAGTATTTCATACTCAACCATCCCATAAAAGTCTCTACTGGGAAAAAGGCCTTTGTGAGTGGATCCGCGCTGTCGTCCTCTGTGTCTGCTCTCCTAACCTCGATCTCCCTGGAGATCAACCATCTCCCTGATCAGGTGATACTGCTTAAGAATTATATCTGGATTTTTGATGGGACGGTAGTTCCTTGGCTAAAGCCACAACTCCATTGTCACACAATGGTAGGAACAAAGTTCATCTTATGAACTTATATATCCAAACTGCCTCTTTGGTAGCATCTTTGGTAACAACGTATCTTGCCTTTAATCGTCTAGTAAGTCACGGTATCTAGCTTGGAACTCTTCCAACATACCGTCCCTCCACTGAGGATAAAGACAATGCCTGTGACTGACATTCAGTCGTCCTTATCACACTGGAACCTTTCCAGTGATTCTCCCCAGGATCGATTGATACCATCTCACTTCAACTAGTGAGTATCCCAACATCCAATTAGATCTATCTCATAGATCCAAAACCCAGGATTTAGGAGGTATCAGTTTGATCATATATGAAGAATCCTTGTGATAAGCGGAGATTGACCGAGCGTAGCATAGGAAACTCCTTCCCTATCAAGAGTATGTTATCCACGTACTCTACGAGGATCACCACCATACTCTCTACTACCTTTTTGTGTATACAAGGTTCACCTACCATTTTGATGAAGTCAAACTCTTTGACTACCACATCAAAACAGATGTTCCAACTCCGCGATACCTGTTTTATCACATAAAACATCTTGCACACGTTTCCGCTGCTCCCACTGTTTACGAAGCTCTCTGGCTGTGTACTTATAGACGCTCTCTTCTAAAATATCATTTAGAAAAGCAGTCATGACACCCAACCACCAGATATCGTAGTCATGGTATGTAGCCGTGGAAAGTAGGATCTGGATGGACTTAAGCATAGATCTTTAGAAAAGATTTCATCTTGATCCATACCTGGTCAATGATGCAAACCTTTAACAAGTCTAGCTTTGAAAGTCTCAACCTTTCCATGTACACCAAGTAATCTTCTCAAGATATACTTGCTCCTGATGGGGATTTAACCCTTCAGATATAGCAACCAAAGTCCATACTCTGTCGGTGTATAAGGATTCCATCTCAGATCGCTAAGCATCCAGCCATTCTTACAGAGTCCCACTCCTGATGGCCAGCTCGAAACTAGTTGGGTCATCATCTCATGATGCATTCCTTGCTCCCACTGTCATAGTGAAACCGAAGTATCTCTCTGGTGGGTGAGGAACCCTACTAGATCGGCGGAGAGGCTGAGGTTCGTTGGAAACTATTGAATCCACATTCAATAGGCATGCAGCTTCACAAGTGCATAACTCCCAAAAGGAAAAAGGAAACTCAGAAGTACTCATCATAGAGCACACCATATCACATATGGTGCTATTGCTCTGCCTCGATATACCATCGTGCTATGGTGTATACGGAGGAGTAATACTGAGAGATAATCTCATTCTCCTTTAGAATTAGTCCAGGATTTCCGTGCTCAAGTATTCTTCTCCTTGATCTCATCATAGGACATAATACTTCTACCCGTATTTTGGTTCTCTACTTCTAACTTATATTCTGTGAATATCTCAAAAGGTTCGGACACAAATATTCTGTGAATATCTCAAAAGGTTCGGACTTGTGTTTCAGCAGGAACATATGTCTGAATCTTGAGAGATCATCAAAGAACATAATGAAGTATAAAGAACCGGTCTTGGCATGTGTAGACAGGGGACCTTAATACATCAGCATGTATCAATCCCAAGAGTTCAATAACTCTTTCTCTGTTTCCAATAAACAGAGCTGTGGTCATCTTTTCTTTGTGACATGACTGGCAAGTTTCAAAAGTTGTAAATTCAAACTAATTTAAATATACATCTAAATATAACTTTAGCCAGTCGGGTCGCATTGATATGACCTAGTCTACAATGCCTCAAGAAAGATTCGTTCATTTCTGAACTCTTCCTCTTGTGTGTGTTCTGTATACTAAGAACTGTAGTTTGATTTAGAACGTCAATGCTTTTAGATAATGTGCCTGAACTGATCAACTCTTGATATAGGAAATGTTCAAAACATTATCCAACAATACAAAATTATATCCTTTCTTTACTAATAAAGAGACTGATATGATTTTGTATATCAGGTTCGGTATCTAATAACATTCGTTCAGAATCAATGTATTCTGGTAATACAGGGTGACAGTGACCAACAGACTTGGCTGCAACAGTTGCACCGTTTTCTGTCTTATGAAACTTATCACCCGTTCTCAGTTCTTTACCTATCTGTAGCCCATGTAACAAATTACATATGTGGGATCTTGATCCGGTATCACATACCCAGGACGTAAAGGATACTGAGAAACAGTTCTTTGTAATGAACACACCTGAAGATGATGCATCAACATGCACTTTCTTCGTTTGGGCGGCACGGGAAATCTGGTATTCACCAATTTCCTGCTCTGTCTTATAACAATTATAAGTTGGAGCGGGACCAACGTTCCCCAGCTCAGTAAAACAAGCGGGTTCGGTCAATAATCCGTATTATTATCTTGATTAAGGCGTGATATGGTCGCTACCAGGAGAGAGAGAGAAGAAAACACTCAGCGTATGCTCTTGCAAGATTAGATTGGTTATCTAATATATCTAATCAGGATGTCTCCCACTGTTTTAATCAAATCTTCCTTCAAACCCTAAAAGGAAAGACCAGCCGGGATTAATTACACGCTATAAGTTCGCCAATCTTTCAGCCAGGCCAGTGTCGGTACTTTGAGGGAGGTCCCCCGTGCTTTCGCACGAACCTAATTAATGTAAACCTCGTTTTCCCAGAGGCGTAACCCCGTTGACACCTTTCTAGACACCTACTTGATCGACTAATTGTAATGTGTAAAACTCTCCCAGGAGTAACTCTTACTCGCAGCGGGTATCGGGATCCAACTATCTCATAGAAGGTATGCAATCTCATTGCAAATTTCAACACTTGAAATTCCCGATAATATTTTACCCCAAGCGATCTATGACCTTGACTGAGTCAACAAATCATAGACCGCAAGTAAAGTTCAACCCGTCATTTCCTGATTGAATTAAACCCACCCGCACGACCCTTGACTGAGTCAACAAGGCCGCACGACTACCCTAATCCAATCGCATCATATGCTTTGCAGATAAGCACTAATCAGCTACCGCACACTACGCCTTGACTGAGTCAACAAACGCAGCACGAATACTAACTATTACTTATCTGAAATGACGGAGGGCTACGACAGGTTTTTAAGAAAACCTTTTGCGTACTGAACTTTATATCGTTGTAGAATCAAATGATTTTAAAATGGAATGCTTTTGAGGCCTTTCTAGTTTTGCTAAAGGGGTCACTCCCGGTGAAGGGATCGTCAGCCCTTTCCTTATCGAATAAGGTGCGGGATATATCATATATATCACTGTGCAAAGCAAAAACTATAGAAGCAATCAAAAGACAAACCGAGTGTGTAGCATCTGCCAGTTATTGCTAAAGGAGTCACTCCCGGTGAAGGGATCTCGGTCCTTTCCTTATCGAATAAGGTGCGGGATGTTCTACAAGGAACACCGCAATGCAAAGCAAGAAATGTAGCTACCTGTTTTTAAGAAATTCGATTCCACAACATCTTAGGTTTCTTTCTTTCATTAATCTCATTAATGAAGTCCCATTTTATTATACTTCACAAGCATCAGATATAAAACGAAATCAACAATATAATATATATCTCATATATATAATATAAACATTCGTCTCAGGCAGTAATATGATCTCATCACAGAACATTGCAGCAGAAGAACATATATGAAATATTGGATATACTAGGACGTCCGTGTTTTCAATACGAGCCTGTATAAAACACGGATTCCACGGTCGCGATGAATAGCCAAACCCACATCCCTAGACCCCTACGAGAGCGGCAAGTAACACTGCCAATTCTAGAGTTAGGAGACCCGGTCTCGACTCCTCGAGATGGTCTTCCACTGGACCCTAGAACCCGGTTACTTGTGCTTCCCGCCTTGGGTCTACCTAATGCAGAAAAGTAAATAATATACAACGGTGACATCTTCCGCAACCTGGAAGTGCCCCAATAAAAGAATATTACATACAAATGAATTTTACATGAATGAAAATGAAAAAACTCTCATCTCACATAAAAACCCCGGCTATTCAAACACGACGATCCAATATAACATATCACAGCAACACATAATATCTCATACCATCAACGTAAGTAAGTATGCATACACCGATTGTCATCAACTTATAGCAACGACAATCGGCAATACCACTACATACTACACTTACGGTCACAGAAAAGAAAGTGTAAAACTACAACAGTTGGAATCCGCAATCTCTTTAGACATCGCATGCCTAACCAAATGAATCCCTTAGACATCGCATGCCTAAAAATTATAAACCCCGCATTTTAGTCTCATTATCGAAAACTCTTTTCAATGTCAAGTCGGGCAATTCAACAAGATTCCCGACATTCTGATCGAATGCTCGTCGCAAACTTTAGTAGGCGGCCGCACCCCCGACGCCGTCGACGAAGTGCACCAAGGCGGAACACCGCTACCGCGAGCACCCGAACGGATGCTTTCGGTGACGGGGTTCTCCTACAGTCACTTGGTCGGGGCTATGGGGTGTAGCAGTCTATTAAGTTTACCCGGCGAGTATTCGCGTACGCTACGTGATTGCGACGGACTTTTGATCACATCAAAATTCCGTGGCAACCGATCATTTCAGACTAAACTGCTATGTTTACAATATTCATTTTAGTTATCTCATAACTACTTGTGAATTCCAAATATTGTATCACATTTCAGATAAAATAGAAAATGTTAAACTTTCCGATCGAACAGTCAAACACCTAAGTTTTCCCGAAACAGCTCAACACATGAAATATGTTTAAGAACATTCATTTCGTGCCACAGTACCAACGGTCCAGCCGTAGAAGGGTCAAGCCAACGCCTCACATGTGGCACGTCGTACTGCCCCAAACCCGAAGGTTCAAAGGGCAGTTCAAGACGGTCACATAATCGAGTTAAGGTTTGTTGTCTTCTAGAGAGACCATAGCGTTACTTACATTACTTAGAACGTTCTCAAACTATGAAAAAATCCAACACTTGGAAATTTCCCGGCAGGGGAAAATTTGGGTATTTATATCCGGTCGAACTTTTTAACATATTCTGAAATTATCCGGAAAACTACAAAGACGCAGTTAAAGTTCCCGATCGAATCTTCGAATCCCCAATACAACCCAGAAAATTCAACAGTTGAATATAAATTAAAAAATACCTAGAAAACACAGGAAACAAATAATGAGTTACTGTGCAAAAACCAAATGCTGATGTGACTATATTGCCGCGGAACCGCCGCACGAGCCACGCTCGTGCCGCGCTTCCACGGCGCTTTGGAGGATTTAGGCGTACGTGCTTCACAGTAATTCATAGAAAATCCTGCAGATTTTTCTGCATATTTTTAATTTGGAAAAAATCACAGTTTTGAAAATTGTCCAGAGAGGGTTCCGTATCGGGTTTTCGGCGTTCGATCGGACTTTAAACTTCGTCTAGACTTCGTCTAAAGCTCTAGCTTGGCTCTGATACCACTGTAGGGTTGCTATGCACGCGCACAAGTGTCTACGAGGCATCAACCATGCCCGATTAAAAATTTAGCCGTGCCGAACAACCCGAATACGGATCTTTAAACTAGGGTTTAAGCGATAGCGAACATGCTAAACACTTTAACACTAAGTGAGAGGGATTACAACCTTTGTAGATTCGGTCCTTCACTTCATATGCTCCGCGTTGTGGTCCCTTCGCTGCGATCATCGGGTTCCGGACTCTCGAGAGGTTCCACGAAGAAAAAGATGCAACCTTTGCTTCCGACCTTCGATACTAAGATGATCTACCTTGAAGTTTCGTTAACACAAGCTAACACTCACTAAAATTGAGTGAACACTCTCATCTAAAGGGCAAGGGAAGATGAGGATGATGAAGTAGGAATTTTGCTCTCTTTATTTATCTTTTTCTCATATTTATTCATCACTTTAGAAAAACTAGTAAGCTTTTTCATGAAGAGAATGAAGGAAGAAGATGAACAATCATCATGGAATCCTTTTGTGATGAATAGAAAAAGAATAATATGATGAATAATGCAACCATGGTTGACCAAACCCATGTAGAGAATTAACTAGGGTTAGGGTTTGGGTTGGGTTAAAGCATGAGTCACTTACAAATATCTTTCACAAAACAAAACCAAAACCTTCTAGAAACATCTAGAAAGCTTAACCCTAATCCAAACCCTAATCATGTTTAAACTCCACTAAACAAGTTGCATTAGTTATCATATCATGTTACAATATTATATATCACATATATAATATTTATCGTAACAAAATAAAATAATACATTTAACATATATCGCATATATATCAATGTATTACCCGAGTGAGAAAAAGAATCTTTCAGTGAGCAAATATTAGTTAATGTGATTTAATATATCAAATATATTATTATACATTAAATTATCGAATCAACACTTGATCCGACAATCCGGCTATATCGCATATAACCGACTAATATTTATCCGTACCGATTCATCGAATCAACGCTTGATCCGATGACCCGGCTGATATCAAATATCATGAGAATACAATACGATATCACATACCGCATTATCCTCGGTCCCGCACATATCACATATGTGCTCCTACTCCGTTTTGCCTGAGCCAAGAAACCTCTGTGTAGGACTCTAAAGAATCGTCAATACGCCGGCAGTAGGTGATGATCATATCAAACACCCACAAGCTGCAGGCGGTCAGCTAAACGTAACAGCTACCCAGGTATTGAGCGTTCAGAAGATCAACAAGCAAGCCTGTACATTCTCCTGTGAATCCAAACAGTAACACTCCCGTACAGTCCGGTCTCGTCGTCTGATATGTTGCATATCTCGCCTAGGGGTGGTAAACGCCAGACCCCAGTAGCTCGATAAGTCGTGTCGATATGAGGTCTATAACGGTTCGAGAAATTACTGATAACACTTACCAGTAAATCTCAGCAACCCTGGCCAGGGATTTCCGGTTATAGCCAATCGAACACAGCACAACATCAACTCCCGATACCGGGAGAGACGAATCCCCTCCTATCGCTCAATGCCTCCATGTGATTCGGGACTGTACCCAAAAGCCACTTTTTTGCACGCCCTCTTGGACGTGGTATGATGGAAATCAAAGCACAGTGGGAATCACACAAGACTCTATGACGATCTCGGGTCAACAGACTACTCTATACCAGTGTCACCGGAGAACTGCCATCTGACGTGAGGTATAATACCATCTGGGAGTTCTCGGCGAGTCCGTCCAGTGTACCCAGTCTCCACTGAGCACCCTTACACCATCCTTGATGTCAAACACCGATGGATATGGGATCATCCATCGCCCATCATATGGGTCAAGATGCGTATACGCTAGTCTACACTGGTGCATCGATGCCCTGTCTCGATACACCCTCGACTAGGAACAGTTATAGGATGTACTCGTCGACTACCGTGGCCCCACTAATATGATCTCATCATAGTCCCAGTAGTCAAGTACATATCCTAAGGGCTTTATCAACATGTAATATAGAGACAATCAGAGTACATGTTTAAGATAAAGCACAACCAGATAGCATACTATAATGTCGAGCAAGAAAGTCCTCCCTATATATGTCCCAGCATCCACTACAATTTACATCGTATGTACAGTAATGGCCTCTAGGGCATACATATAACTAACAAATAGTATGCAAGAGACCGTTTTAGACCGACTTGCAGGGTCCCATTGTTCAGGAAGCAAGTTTTTTAATCCCTGCAGCTTCATCTTGCAAGTTGAGACGAATCAGGAATTTCCCGCGGAGACACTGGTTTCTCTGCGAGCCGACGCGAGTCAGGAGGCTCTCGTCAAGGATGTTTGTTTCCCTGAGTTGAGCTATTTGCCAAGGATTATTTGTTTCCCTGGTGTTGAAACGAATCGAGAATTTCCCACGGAGACACTGGTTGCTTTGCGAGTCGACAAGGATCAGGAGGCTCTCGTCAAGGATGCTTGTTTCCCTGAGTTGAGGAATTTACCAAGGATTATTTGTTTCCCTGGTGTTTAAACGAATCGGGAATTTCCCACGGAGACACTGGCTTCTCTGCGAGTCGATGCGAATCAGGAGACTCTCGTCAAGGATGTTTGTTTCCTTGAGTTGAGGAATTTACCAAGGATTATTTGTTTCCCTGGTGCCAAGGATTATTTGTTTCCCTGGTGTTGGAACGAGTCGAGAATTTCCCACGGAGACACTGGTTGCTCTGCGAGTCGACGCGGATCAGGAGGCTCTCGTCAAGGATGTTTGTTTCCCTGAGTTGAGGAATTTACCAAGGATTATTTGTTTCCCTGGTGTTGAAACGAATCGAGAATTTCCTACGGAGACACTGGCTTCTCTGCGAGTCGATGCGAATCAGGAGACTCTCATCAAGGATGTTTGTTTCCCTGAGTTGAGGAATTTACCAAGGATTATTTGTTTCCCTGGTGCCAAGAATTATTTGTTTTCCTGGTGTTGAAACGAGTCGAGAATTTCCCACGGAGATAGTGGTTGCTCTGCGAGTCGACGCGGATCAGGAGGCTCTCGTTAAGGATGTTTGTTTCCCTGAGTTGAGGAATTTACCAAGGATTATTTGTTTCCCTAGTGTTGAAACGAATCGAGAATTTCCCACAGAGACACTGGCTTCTCTGCGAGTCGATGCAAATCAGGAGGCTCTCGTCAAGGATGTTTGTTTCCCTGAGTTGAGGAATTTACCAAGGATTATTTGTTTCCCTAGTGCCAAGGATTATTTGTTTCCCTGGTGTTGAAACAAGTCGAGAATTTCCCACGGAGACATTGGTTGCTCTGCGAGTTGACGCGGATCAGGAGGCTCTCGTCAAGGATGTTTGTTTCCCTAAATTGAGGAGTTTACCAAGGATTATTTGTTTCCCTAGTGTTGAAACGAATCGAGAATTTCCCACGGAGACACTGGCTTCTCTGCGAGTCGATGCGAATCAGGAGGCTCTCGTTAAGGATGTTTGTTTTCCTGAGTTGATGAATTTGCCGAAGACACTGGTTTTTTCGGAGTTGGGACGAACTGTTGAGATTCGACTTCGTTTCCTGGCGAAGCTTGTTAGGAAAGTATGGTTCCCTCTTCATTTGCGCCCTTGGATTGTATACAGGGATCGATGTGATCTCAACTATAGGGCCAATATTTTATCATCATTTTTTTATTTTATTTCCGCGATGCCCTATCATTTCAGCTTTTATATCGCGAAGGTCGCGATTGCCCAATCATTTCGGCTATTTTTCGCGGTGCCCAATCATTTCGGCTATTTATTTTATTTTTTACTCGCTGCTTTTTATTGCGAGTTGCCCAATCATTTCGGCTATTTTGCATGTATACATTTTACTTGCTGCTTTTTATTGCAAGTTGCTCCATCATTTCGGCTATTTCGTATGCATGTGCGGCCTACTGGCTTTTCGCCGTAAACCAGAAATTAGACACTGATTTCGGCATCAGCACCGCTACAACTGGGATATTGCCAGGAGCGAATCATCATCTGCCTTTGTCGATGTCGAACAAGGGTGGCTTAGCGAACAGGGTTAAGGTCCTGTCGACTAAGGCTTTGACTTCATGAGCTGTATGGGTCTCACAAAGGTATTTCTCCCTACAAGTCGTGAGGATCTTATAGGTGTATTTTCTCCTTAGGAATCGTGAGGATTCCTAAGTGTTTTGTTCCTCTGTAAGTCGTAAGGATCCTACAAGAGGATTTTCTCCTCATAAATCGAGAGGATTTACAAGGGTTGTTCACCATGCGAACATATCCCCAGTCACGGATGGGACTTGGTCAGGGAAATGTTTATTTGCACCCGTGGATTGTATACAAGAGCCAGTATTGGACCACTTGTAGGGCAATATCGGAAGTTGTGGGGGTTGCTTAAGCACAGGTTCAGGTCTCTGTAACTTAAAACTTTCAAATCTTATGAGCCGTGAGGGTGTCATAAGAGAGTTCTCCTTACGAGTCGTGAGGATCTCGCAAGTGTATTTTCTCCTTAGGAATCATGGGGATCCCTAAGTGTGTTGCTTCTTTGTTAGTCATAAGGATCTCACGCGGGTGGTTTCTCCTTACAAGGTCGAGAGGACCCTATAAGTGTCTTTTAATGAGGTTGCGCCCTTTCGGGTTTTCACAAACACTCGCCGGTAGTCCTGCTGTTTTTACTCACGGAGCCCTTTCGAGTTTTCATCTGTGCCCATTTTGCTTATGGACATACCATTTTTTTATTCTTATTCTTTTTATTTTCTTCTTCTTTTTTTTTACGAGGTCGCGCCCTTTCGGGTTTTCACGAACACTCGCCGGTAGCCCTGCTATTTTTACTCACGGAGCCCTTTCGGGTTTTCATCCGTGCCCTTTTTGCTTATGGACATGCCGTTTTTATTTATTATATTATTCTTTATTTATATTTTTTTATTCATCTCGTCATCCTAAGGATGCTGCGATATTAGTTTAAGGACATTTCGGTCCGCTATTAGTTTAAGGACGTTTCGGTCCGTCATGGAGAAGGCTGGCTACTGCTTATAAAGCTTGAGCTTAGGAAGATAGCGAGCGGACATAGTCGTCGTCATCTATCATTGACCTAGGCTGTGGCTCATTAAGCGTAGTATTTCTTTAGGAAGCGACCGTTCATTGGCTTGAAAGGCCTTTCACCGTGCATGTCCATGAGTAGATAGGCCCCACTCTGGTAGACCTTATCTATGATGTACGGGCCCTCATAGTTTAGCTTGAATTTTCCCCGCTTGGCGCGATTGGGGATCATAGGCCTTTTGACCACTAGCACGAGTTCGCCTTGGCGGAATGTCCTCGGCCGGGTCAATCTTTCATATGAGCGCGTCATCTTTGCTTTATAAGCTTCCAGATTTTGTTGCGCTATGAGCCGTGTTTCTTCAAGGGCACCAATCTCCTCAAGCCGAAGGTGAGCGTTTTCTTCATTCGTCGGCTCGTAGCGGACTGCCACTCGCAGAGAGGGTAACTCTATCTCGAGGGGGAGTACTGCTTCCGTACCGAATACTAACGCGTATGGCGTTGTGTTCGTGGCTGTCTTGAACGTAGTTTGATATGCCCAAAGTGCCTCTTGCAGTCTCTCATGCCAGTCCTTCTTATTTCGGGACACCGTCTTTTTCATGATCTTCGTCAGGGTCTTGTTGAAGGCCTCGGCTAGACCATTAGCTCGCGGATTATAAACTGAGGAATATCTCTAGTCTATGTTATGTTGTTGCGTGAAACGACTGATCTTGTGGCTCCTGTAGGCAGGCCTGTTGTCGGAGATGATCCGTCGCGGAGTCCCAAACCGGTATATGACGTGCGTTTTGAAGAAATGGAGGATATTCTCTGTCTGCACTTCCCTTAACGGTACTGCTTCTGCCCATTTGGAGAAGTAATCAGTCGTCGCTAGGATGAAACGATGTCCTCTAGACGATGCTGGTTCGATGGGGCCGACTATGTCAGTTCCCCACATTTCGAATGGCCAGCTAGCCACTGTTGGATGGAGTGGATTCAGATGTTGGTGGATAAAGTCTCCATGGATTTGGAATGAGTGGCACTGCTTCGCATATTCGAGGCAGTCTTGAATCAACGTGGGCCAGTAGTAGTCCATCCGTTTGATCTTCAACTTCATCTTCGGGCCTGCTTGGTGAGAACCACAAAGTCCGTCATTAACTTCCTGAACTTCTCTTTCTGCTTCGTCAGGCCCTAGGCATCTCAGCCACAGAGAATCAAATGACATCTTGTATAGAGTGTCGTTGACGAAGGCGAAAGATAGAGCCCGTTTTATGAGCTGATGTCTTGAGGACGCCTCTTCGGGTGTTCGATGGGACTTAAAGTAGTCTATGAAGACTTCCTTCCAATTCTCAGCCTTTTCCCGGTCTTTTATTTGCAAGGTCGTCTGTTCAGTCGCTCCCTTCTCTTCAGATGATTCTGGAGATATTTCTGCTGGGGCAAGCACCCGACGGCTTTGTACCACGATTCTAACGTCATCAAGGTTCTCGTCAGCCAGTTCTTTAGCTAGCTTGGCTAATGCGTCCGCCTTGCTGTTTTCCGCACGCGGTATGCTTTCCAAAATATAGGAGGGAATTTGGGTCAACATTTATTGCACCTTTTTACCGTACTTCACCAACTCGGGTTTGCACGTTTGGTAGTCGCCGTTTACTTGACTAACGACCAGTTGAGAATCTCCGTATATAAGGAGGTTTTCAATTCCCATGTCAATGGCGATCTCGAGGCCTGCTATCAAAGCTTCATATTCGGCTTCGTTATTCGTCCTCGGCTCTGTTAAGGAGAAAGCGAAGCGTATTATTCCTCCTTGTGGGGTCACGAAGATGAGGCCTACCCCCGATTTGATCATTGGCGTACTTTGTTTGCGCTTTTTCATGGAGGATACTCCATCAAAATAAAGCTCCCATCGGGTATCACCACTGTTGATCGCGTCAAACGCATGTTCATCTGGCAAATCGCAATTCAGAGGAGAATCGGCAGGTATCGGGTGCTCAGCGAGGAAGTCGGCGATGGCCTGGCCTCTCACTGCCTTGAGAGGTTGATACGTTACCGAGAACTCCATCAAGAGTAGAGCCCATTTAGCGAGTCGGCCTGTCAATATGGCCTTTGAAATCAGATATTTAAGAGGGTCCACCTTTGATATGAGACGAACTTCATGTGCCAATGCATAGTGCCGGAGCTTTGTTATCGCGAAGATCAACGCCAGGCAGTGTTTTTTAATAGGGGAATAGTTGCTTTCTGCACCCGGTAGAACTCGACTTAAGTAGTAGAGTGCTCTTTCTTTCCCTTGATCGTTCTCTTGCGCCCATAATGCACCTAAAGAACCTTCTAGGGTGGTTGTATAATGAATGAGAGGCTTTCCCTTAACCTGAGCAGCCAACACTGGCGGGTTCTGCAGGTACCGCTTGATCTCTCCAGTGCGCCTTGGCATTTGTGATCCCAGACGAATGGAGTTCCCTTCTTCATCAGGTGGCTGTAAGGGCGGCATTTGCCAGAGAGGTTGGTTATAAATCACCGAATATATGCAAGCTTTCCTTGGATAGACCGCAACTGTTTGAGAGTTCTCGGCGGAGCCATTTCCATGATCGCTTTGATCTTAGACGGATCTATTTCGATACCTCGGTGTCGGACGATGAATCCCAGGAATTTACCCAAAGAAACCCCGAATGCACACTTAAGAGGGTTCATCTTCAAGTTATATTATCGAAGGCGTCGAAATACAGTCTTTAGATGCTTGAGATGTTCCTCGTATGATTTGCTCTTAACGACGAGATTATCGATATAACATTCGACGATTTCATGTAGGAGGTCATCGAAAATCTTTGTCAGGGCCCTCTGATAGGTGGCGCCGGCGTTCTTTAGACCGAAGGGCATTACCTTGTAACGGAATATTCCCAAAGGAGTCCGGAAAGCGGTGTGCTTCTGGTCTTCGGGATGCATCTTTATTTGATTATACCCTGATGAGCCGTCCATGAAGGAGAAAACCTCATGAGTGGATATATTGTCTATCATCAATTCGACGACTGGCACCGGGAAATCATCCTTCGGGCAGGCTCTATTGAGATCCCGAAAATCCACGCATATGCGCACCGTCCTATTTTTCTTCATCACCGGGACGATGTTGGCGATCTATTCAGGATATTGAACCTCCTGGATAAAGCCAGAGTCGATTAGCTTCTTGACCTCGGCGTTGATGCTCATCTCAAGCTCGAGCCACATTCTTCTCGGTGCCTGTTTGACTGTCTTGACGTTCGGGGATATCTCCAATTTGTGCACAGCAACTTCCGGATCTAGTCCTGGCATCTCGGAATAGTTCCATGCGAAGCAATCTCTATGCTGTACAAGGACGTCTCTTAACGCAGCTACCCTTTCTTCAGATAGCAGCTCGCTGACAAACGTTGGTCGCGGATCGTTCGCCGTCCCCAATTCAATTTTCTTGAGGTTATCTGCAGTGGTATGTATTCCATCCTCCAATTCTTTCGGAGCTGGCGGAAATTCTGAGATCACCTCATTATTACTGTTTTTGAAGCACCAGAGAAGGCTGTCCATGTTCTCGGGCTCTTCTTTTAATATTGTTATCATGTGACAGGTGCGAATCCGCTTCCAATCCCAATGTGGAGTTGGTTCTGTTCTTGTGGCTTTGGGTTCATGCTTTTGTGGCAGTGTTACCTTCCAGTTGTCAGACAGAGCGAATTTGTCGAGATGATACTGATCTTCGACCCAATTCTTAAAGGTGAAGCAGTCTTCGAGAGGGTGCCCTATTACTCGATGGGAAGAGCAATAATCTGGGTCAGAGACTTCGCCTGCTTGCACAGGGTGCTTGGACTCCGGCAGTATAAGCATTTGATGTTTAAGAGCAAGATCAAATATCTTCTTCGTCTTGTCCCGAGGAAACGAGTATGCTCGACCCATTTTCTTCATGAGGGATAGATCAATAACGCTCGACTCCCGTTTGCGTGGCTTCTTAGCCCCGCTTTGTTGCTGTTGAGCGCTTTTTTGGCCTTTCGACTTGTTTCTGCCTCTGCGTCGAGCCTTTTTTTATAACAGGTTGACATGGGGCGGCATTTTCGTCTTTCACGGCCTGTTGAAGGAGGCGTTGCATTTTGGCTTTCTCATAGATTGCCATTTCACGATTGTGATCATCTCGGACTTTCTGACCAGCTTCCCTTATAAGCCTGTCCATTTGTTCCTCGAATGACGGATTGGGCACTTTCGCATTAGGAACTTTTACTGGTTCAGGATTAGCGTCCTCCCATTGAGCATCTGCTTCTTTATCGAAGTCGTGCACGACGTAACATTCGCGGAGCAGCTCTCGTTTCTTAGAGAGAATGTATCCGAGCCCGATCGTCTCCATCCTCCCACTAGGCAACTTGTGCTGAGTTCCGGGGACGTTCCAGACCCTGTCATAGAATTTGGCCTTTCCAACGGTCTGTTTGAAGGGTATCCCTTGGCGCTTCAACAGCCTCTTCAAGCCTTCTGTGTAATATCTGGGTAGACAGATGGGTTGAAGCCTGTCCAACGTAGGATCCGCACCATACCAGATTTCTTTCTCCACTTTGTTTTCTTCAGAGCGGTAGAATAGAATTGCCCTTTCGCCTTCTCGCCTGGGCGGGATATAAAACGTCTGTAGATCCTGTACACTGTGGGTATCAAGCGCATCCAGTTCTTTATAATGTATAAGCGGCACCATGGTGACTTGCAGACTTTGCTCTTCATCAGCGGAAGCTCGTATTGAAGGTCGAGCAGAGAATACAGCATGGACTTCCTCCTCTGAATCACTGCCAAAGATCAATGTAGGAGCAGATGGTCCCGGCTTAGTGTATTGGGGCGGACCCGAATATATTATCTCCTCTTCCTCCTCGGTATCACTGCTGAAGACAGGGATGGTAGCGTTAGTTTTGTTCTCCGTCTTGTGAAACTTTTCTGTGTCTTCGAAACGCGGTAAGAAGTATTTGGCATCTTCATATTTGCGAACTTCATTTATGAAGAACGGATTCAATTCTCCCATCACGGTGTACTCGAGACCATCCTTGCAATATTTCATACACTGATGCTGTGTAGAAGGGATGACATTGTACTCGTGTAACCATGGTCGGCCGAGCAGAGCATTGTAGCATGTCTTGGCATCTATGACATGGAATTTAATGTCTGTGACGAGCAGCCCAAAGCGTAGCGTCAGTATCACAGATCCAAGAGCCTTTGATGATTGGGAGTCGAACCGGGAGATGGTGATCTTGTCTCTAGCGAGGTGTTGGACACTCATGCAGATTTCCTTTAACACCCGCACATTGAGTAGATTAACAGACAATCCGTTATCGATCATGATTTTGCCTATCTTTATGTCATGGCAGTATTCTGAGACATAAAAGGGGCGATTGTGTTCGCACGTCCTGAGGAGAAGGTCCTCATCGCCAAAAAAGCAACATCGGCCGTGTGCACTTCCTCCAATTCATCCTTCATTTTCTCTTCGGCCAGGAAAGCTTGGAATTGCTCCGGCTCCTGTAGTGCCTTAATCAACAAATCTCTCGCCTCTTTTGATAGTAACAGGGCATCAAGAATGCTGAGCTGTGAGGGTAGCTTCCTCAGATGCGCTAAGACGTTGTAATCCACCTTATTTCTCTTCGGCGGGTTCTTGGCAGTTAGCTCCTCCGCAACTTGGCCGTCTAGGGCAATATCCTCAGAGAATTTCTCTTTCCCTTTATCTTTCTTGTTTGAGGGTCCAAGATTCTTTTCAGGTAGCGTCCTATTGCGCAGCTGGATATTTTCGCAAACCTTTGGCTCTTCTTCTTTTCCCGAAGTGGATTCTTTGAAGAGAGGGGCAAGCTCCAAGCTCCTCATCAGAATCGCTCCCGAATGTGAGCACTTGTGATCCCCTGGCGTTGACCATGCAACAATCACCGGTAGTTCTGTTAAGCCCTTCGATCGTTCTGTTCTGCTCTCGGCAAGTCTTGCGCTTTTCCCGCTTAAACTGCTGCCGGTGAGCAACATATCCTTGTCACCATATATCGAAAGCTTTGCACTCTTCAATGGGGTGCGAAATCTTCCGATGATACAAGCAATAGGAGGGGTGCCATTCCACTTCACCAGTAACGCTTCCCTCAGAGGATGGTAGCTTCATACCCATTGACACGACTTTAGCAAACCTCTTCCTCATCTTGAATTTGATTTTATCCGCAGTGGGTGTACTTTGCTCCAGCGGGAGTATCTCAATTCTTTCGTCAAGGCGCTGGCGTTTGGCCCTTTCGAATATGATCGCCTCGCGCTCCCGATCAGCTTTGCTTTTTAAGAAAGCTTCATTGAGGAATGCGTCAATTATTTCATCCGATGGCTTCAGAATTTTTGGTTCAGGATCTGCCCCCAGCGTTTCAGTACAAGGAGTCTCTTCATCGTCCATGAACGAATGGGAAATCACATGACAGCTCGCCATGTATGCTTCAGATTCGTTAGATGAACTTTCTCCCTCATCTTCCTCTTGAAAGACATGAATGAGGAATTCTTGGAATGTAATGGGAGTCCGTGCCCTCTGGTTGTATTCCTCCAGCGCGTCAATTTGTTTTTGCAAGTCCGTGCGATTGTCGCCAGGCTTCACGGGCTTCTTCGACTTCTTCTTCTTCTTTGAAGATTTCGACGGCTGGTTGTGAATGCTTGGGCCACCTCCATCGATCTTTTGAGTTGGACGAGACTTCAACATTCTTTCAATGATTTGCGGCTCCAACAGGTTCTTCCACTTGATTGCTGGCAGAATTGAAGATCATTTAGCATCTTCTTTGTCTTAGCTGATAATACAACCTCCCAAGGAGCTTCTTCAACGACAGAGCATGTTGCCCCCGGCGTATTCATTCCCTTAGAGGTGTGGGGCTTCGGTGGATTCACCTTCCATTTGTCGGACAATGCGAATTTGCCCTGTCGGTACTAGTCTTCAAGCTAATTTTTGAAAACGTAGCAGTCCTCGATCGGATGACCCAGTACTCGATGATAAGGACAGTAGTTGGGCTCATTGACATCACTTGGCTGCGACGGACGTATTGGATCCTGCAGATTTATGAGTCGATTGCGCAACGCTAGCTCGAATAACCTTCTCGTTTTATCCCGAGAAACGAGTAAGAACGTCCCATCCTCTCCTCAAGGGGTACGTATGGACGCATATTATTTTGACGAACGGCCCGCTTCGGGTTGTTCGGCTGTTGCTGAGCATTAGCGACAACGATCGCTTCCCCTTTCCCTTCTCATTTCGGGAGTCCGGCTTTGAAAGTGTAGGTTTATGGCCCATTTGATCCTTTGCGCCAGCTTGTCGATTAGTGCCAGGAAGGTGGTCGGCATGAAGAACATCATAAATTGCGAGATGGTTGCTTGCGGATCGAGGGTTCCCACAAACATTCCCACCGCAGGAGCTTCTTCTATGCGTTGTTCGCATTTTGACCATAAATTACGCCACCGTATAGCATATTGGACCCATGTTTCGCCCAGCTTCACCCTGTCATTAATCAATGCCGTTATCGGGGTACGCTCGATAGCACTCGTGAAACGCTGGGTAAACAGCAGCTCCATCGTAGCAAAGGTCTTGATAGAGTCATTCGGGAGTTCGGAATACCATTCGAACGCTGTATCCGATAAGCTACCAACGAACTGGTGAAGCAACAATTTATCATCCCCGCTGGTGTTGCCGCAAAGTGCCCTGAACTGGACGACATGCTGGTGGGGATTGCCAGTCCCCTTATACACATGGAATTTTGGTATCGTAAAACCTGGTGGGTACTTGATCTGGTCGTACCAGCCCGGATACGGTCACCCTGTTTTTACGACCTGTCCCGCTGCTTCCGTCGCTTGATGGACCCGGATCTGCTGAGCTATATATTCGTTCAGATCGGCTTTGGAGATTGCCTCCTCCTTGGCTGTTGATAGAGCCGGTGGAGGATTTGATGTTTCTCCCCTATCTTCTTCAAGGACGATTGGGGGATCTTCAGCGGGTGGATCCTGTTGAATCATCATGCCCAGCATGTCCTAGAACAGGAGGGCCATTTTCTTTATGCTGGCTGCTTGTTCTGCAGCCTCTTTATCCTTCTTTTTCAGTATGCGACGAAGGAATTCGGCGTCAGTTTCTTGTTCCTGACGTTCATCCGAGGAGGTTTCAGGGGTTTCTTTTAGTCCAGTGAGTGCGGCTATTGCGTTCATCATCTCCTGGAGCTTTTGCTGTTGCTCCTGAGCCTTGGTCACTGACCGTGTAAGCGGTCTGTGACCTGTGGATGCACGGTTGTCTTCCTTTCCTGACGCCATGTATACCGTATGAACTGTTATGCCCCCAGACTTAGGGCGTTTAGGTTCACCATTTTTAACATTTGCCGCTGGCGCGGGGATTTTCTTCGGCCTTCTTCTTTTGTGGGTCGTTGAAGCTGGAGGGGCCATTGCAGTGGGCACCCTAGCGATTGTTGTCCTCTGCTGTTTAATAGAACGGTCCTTTTCTTTTTGTACCTTTGCCTTTTTCTGTTGACGGGAGTGATCTGGGTCAATCACGGAGTCTTGAACCCTCCGCCAAACTTTATAAATTCTTGAAGACAGCCGTTGAGGGGGCTATTCCTGCATTGTTTCCGGATCTCTCTCCGCAGGTGGAGAAGATCTTTTCAATGTAGCGGTTGGAGAGTTCTTACGTACCCTCCTCGGCAGTTCAAAGCTGATCTCAGTTGGAACAGCAGCGTTGACCTCCACCACTGGAGCCGGTGGAGTTAGCCCTGAGGGGGAGTTGCCCCCTGCCTTCCTCACTCGTCGCCAATGACGACGTCGAGCATGACGAGCCGTTGGGACTGGCTCGGAGATAGAGACGTCTTCTTTTTGCCCCTTGTCCGGCTGAGGCGCTGCTAGTGTTAACCTCTTAAAGACTGAGCTTGTCCTTTGAGGGGTGATATTCAACCTGTCGAAGACAGATCCTCGTGCAGGGGCCGAAGCAGGAATAGTCAGCCTTGAAAAGACTGACTCTTTGACGGGAGAAGCCGCCTTAGCGACTTCCGGAGCAGCGGCTGTTGCCCTCCTTGGGACAGCCATTTTAGAGTTCACAGGCTTCTTGACGGGCCCTTCAAAGTTTTGATCCAGCCTCGCAAAGACAGATGCTGTTGGCTTGGTAATGGACGACCCATTGACAGGGGCCGTCTAGCAGTGAGCCGGTCGAAGACCGACTTCTTGTTCACTTCCGGTGTAGGTATTGGCATAGTGAAGCTTGAAGGCAGGATCATGGTCCCGAAAAACAGGCCGGTGGTGGCCTGGGTCACCTGTTCAACTGGCAAAGCGAGGAAGGAGGCCGCTTGGGGCCCATATGCTACACCTCTTGGTGAGGTGGAGCGTCCGTTACAGTGGCACTTCGAGCAGTTGGTGCAGTTAGAGGCCATGGATGCTTGAGTTCTGCGCCAGACAAAAGACCAAATCTTAGTGACTTGAAAATCCAAAGGCAACCGTAAACAAACAGCGATTGGTTCGCGAAGACGACACACGAAGTGTGGAGTGGAAAGAGAAAAAGGTCCCACCGGGCGTGCCAGAATCTGTTCCCCTCCAAATGGCGGCGACGATGTGAGGACGTCTAGCCCGAGATTCGGGGCAGATGCTATATGGTTTTATCCGTCCACCTCTCTGAAGATGCCAAGTTGATTTATGGCACCGTGTATCGAAGGTTTAGACGGATGCGGCCGATGTAGTAGACTTCGTCAGATTCCCCCTCGCTAGACGGGTTTTTGATTATGGGGACGCTTTTCCCTGCAGGCGCAAGCCCCTGCAGTTAATTATGCTACCGCCTCGCTGTAACAACTTTCTCCTTCTCCAGAATTTCACTTCATGTCGTGTGTGTTTGTTTTGTTTGTGGTTGCCCGTGGATTGTATACGGAGACTGAGTAATGCCGTCACCCGTAGGACGTGGATTAGTCCAAATCCGTATTTACTTAGATTTGGGTTTGGTGTTTTTAGTTTAAGGATACGTTAGCCGTATTGAGGCTAAGATCAACTTAAACATCCGTCAAGGATACGTTAGTCCTGTTTGAGACTAAGATCGACTTAACGTGGTGATCCATTTAATATATGGCCATCGGGACTCATCACCTCTCTGACGTCATTGAAGGATTACAATGATAGGTATCAGAGGAGTTCAGAGATGTACCCTTGAACCAGAATCAGTTTAGAGTTTTATAGTCCATTTAAATGTTTAAGGATACGTTAGCCGTGTTTGGGGCTAAGATCAACTTAAACGGGATCGTTTAGATCCGGCAAAAGAGCATTTGGAGGCTCTATTGTTCCAATTTAGGGACGTAGTGGTCCATGTTCCAGTTTAGGGACGTGTTGGTCCATCGCCAGTTTAGGGACATTTCTGTCCATCATTAGTTTAGGGACGTTTCGGTCCAATATTAGTTTAGGGACGTCTCGGTCCAAGTTTAGGGACGTCTCGGTCCAATATTAGTTTAAGGACGTCTCGGTCCGATATTAGTTTAAGAACGTCTCGGTCCGATATTAGTTTAAGAACGTCTCGGTCCGATATTAGTTTAAGGACGTCTCGGTCCGATATTAGTTTAAGGACGTTTCGGTCCACGAGTTTGAGGACCTCGCAGTCCGTATTGATGTGTGGTCGTCGGGACCCGTCACCTCTCTGACGTTGTTGAAGGATTACAATGAAAAGTGTCAGAGGAGTTCGGAGATGTACCCTCAAACCGGATGTAAATTGATTTAGGGAGCAGCCGTGCTCAGTCAATCTAATTTGAGGACTTATGGCCATGACTGGGCTAAGTCCAGTTTCAATATTATTTTTTTTCGCCTATTGGATCTGTGCTAGGGCCTTGCCCCTTTCACTGCATTATTTTTCTTTGTTTTGGTTGGGCTCTGCCCTTTTATAAAAGATGCAGAGCATCTATTTTGTTTGGGCTCTGCCCTTTTTTAAAATGCATAGCATTTTTGATTAGGCCTGTTAGACCTTTTAATTGGGTTCTGTCCCTTTTCTTAATAATGCAGAGCATTAAATACTTTGACAGTGCCCCACGTGGCTTGTCAGGCACTTTGCGCAAATTAAAGAGCGCAAGCGCATGTGGAAGTGATACGTGTCACGCTCTGATGAGCGCGAGCGCAACAGCACAGTCGCTGCGTCAGTGCGCTGCGCTGATGCACTGCTGACACGTGGCGCTTCCTGGCGGCTTGCGCAATAGCGCAGTTTTGGCAAGTGCTGGGCACTGTTCTTATTCTTTTTGATCAATTTTAGATCAAAGAAAACAAGTTTTTTTCTTGTTTTCAAAGAACCGGTGGTTCATAAAAAGTGCAAGGCACTATTATTGTTTATTTCTTGAAGATCATTGATCTTGTTCTTAGATCAATGATCTGTTTTTAAGAGAATTTTCTCTTTTTCTAAAGGTTTTTTACCTTTTTTTTCTTGTTCTTGAGAAATTCTCTCTAATTCTTCAGAGTTCTCTCTGTTTGAAGTTCTTGATTTCTCCCAAAATATTGATGCCTTTGAATTGAGGCATAGGGTCCTTTTTATAGTGCTCATAAATTAGTTAAATTTGTTAAAAAGATGTTTCTCTGAGTGATTTGGGGAATTTTCCCCACCGTTGGATCTTTGATCCAAGGACTTCTATTTTATAGAAGAAAATCTTCTTGTTTTAATAAGAACAGAAAGATTTCTTTAAAATCTTCATTCTGTTTGGCGCAAATGCCTTAGCGCGTGACACGTGTCATGCGGCGCACAGCGCAGCGCCGCTGCGCTTGCGCAGCCGTGCTGACACGTGTCGCATGGCACACAGCGCAGCGCAGCTGTGCTTGTGCAACCGCGCTGACACGTGTCGTGCAGCGCTTGCGCATAAGCGACTGCGCTGACACGTGTCGCGCAGTGCAGCGCTTGCGCAACTGAAGCTTTGCTTCCATTTACTTTTTAATAGAGTTTTACTCTGATTGGGCGCACTGCCTTGGGCGCTGCGCTGACGTATCAGCGCCTAACACGTAGCGCGTTGCGCCAGGGATTTGAAGCGTTGCTTCAAAATTTGAATTTTGAATTTCCAACAGAGCTTTGCTCTGATTGGGGGAAACAGTTGATTAATCACAAAATCCGTGTCGTTTAGAAATGCGAGTTCGTAGGGGAAAATATCTTCGAAACTTCCATCGATGGTCCGATTGAATGTTTCAATGTCAATAAGTGTTGCGCCAGAATTCAACACACTTGAATTTTCAAAAATTATGAAGGTAGGATAGTCGTAAGGCTCATTTACCTTATTTTCAAAAGAGTCTAAATCAAGTTGTTTTTCTAGAATTATCGAACTCAAAATATCGAATTGTGATTCATTAACACTCGCTATCATTACAGGATGATTAGAAGAAGAACTAGAGAAAGTGGAAGAAAGAAGTGGAATACGAACTTGAGGGTGCAAATGGAGTGTATAAATTAGCACAATTTGTAATGACCGATGTGTAAAAAGCGATTGTGCTAATATTTCCAATCCACTGAGAAATGAGGTCAAATCCCTCAAGATTCATGAGAAAACATGGGTACGTCGAACTTGGTAAAGCGGACATTGAAAATGAAAGGGATACAGTTTCTTACGCGGTCGGAACGACAGAAAGGATAAAGGGATTGATTTAGGAAGTGTAATAGTTAAAGGTTCAAGAGGATGAATTGGGAAATCTGACTCATCAAACAAAACTGGTTCATTCTCAATACTATCGTCAATAATATCCTCAACATTTAGCTTATCCATGCAATTCTCATCAAAATCAAGACTCGTATGAAGTTCGGGGAAAACAGTTAGTGATTCTGGATGATGAATTGGAGAGAGAAACTCATCTAAATATGTGGGTTCATTATCCAAAATATTCCCAGCGTCTATATCCTCAATCAAGTGAAAATCAATTTTTTAGACACCTCATCAAAAGCATGGATATCAATTAATTCAGGTTCTAGAGTGGAGGTGTAGAGTTCAAAAGAATTGGGTTTGGGTTCGCTCGAAAGAGACCCTTCACAATCTGGTAAATCAAACACTACAAAGTCGCACAACTCATTAAACATTTTATTTTCAACTGGTGAATCATTTGGAACACTTGATAGACATTCAAAACCGGAGTTGTGGGGTTCAATTCGGGATGGGTATGTTTGATTTGGAAGGGTGCACATCTTACTCTCTCCACTCAAATTATTAATCTTTCCAACCGCCTCATCATACATTGGAAAATTTGGAGTTAATTGGAAACTAGCTACCGGGTCACTAAGTTGTATAAGGACGGCCATGGACGCATTCAAATCCATAATCTGTTGTCTTGACGCTAACAAAAAATCTTCCAACGACTGTTCTAGACTAGACACGGGTTGTGAAGGTGTTTCAGTAAAAGATTCAAAATTGTTTGGATACGTGAAACTCCCAAATGGCTGTGTAGAAGCAATGTCTAGGGAAGGTGCAACAGTTGGGTAGGATGGATAGGAATTGAATGGTTGGACAATATTAGAATGGACATTTGGATAAAAAGGTGAATGGAATTGTTGATCCAAAGAACTGGAAGTGTTGAAAGGAGTGAAAGATCGGCTACGAGATTATTCAATATGTTCAGCAATAGACATGGGTTTCGGAGTTACCACCGGACTCTCAAAAAGGATATCAACGTAAGAAAGTGGTGAAGGTTGAAATGGTTGATATAAAGTGGATTGTGGAGTCCAACTATTTCTCCTAGACGCGTTTATTCGATCTTTCAAAAAAATTTTGGGCATGGAGAGGTCGTCCGAAATTCGACCAAAACAATGCGCGTAGGAAGTAATGTCTGGTTGAGGGTACCAAAGTTCGGCAAGAGTTTTGCGAGATGGGGTACCCATGATGTGAGAAAGGAGAAGAAAAAGAATGTGATGATTTTTTTATTTTTATTTTTTAATTTTTTTTAAAAATTGGTTTTTTTGGAGTTTTGAAATTTTTGAAAGTGCCTTTTTTCTTTTTTTAGAAAGATTTTTGCAAAAATTTGTACGGAAATACTGCACAATTTCAAACAATCACAATTTGAACATGCACAATCAAGCCTAAAACTAGGGTCTCCTAAGTTAACTAGACTGCTCCTAACTGATCCAAAGGACAAGTTGTGAGATATCCCTCAAATCGCCTCTTCACCGCCAATTGTGGTCAGGTAAGCACAAGTAAAGAAAGAAGGGATCCGCTAATGAATCACCGTGAGACGGGCCTTTTAAAATTACCTTTCCTACTTGTCTAGCATAGGCACCATAAAGTCAGGTTTAGATAAATGACCAATTGCCTACAACCTTCCTCTGTCCTAATGAGCGCGACAGTCCTTATTGGCTGAGTCTAAATATTTTTTATTTAACTCAAGGATTGATGCATATACTTTTTGTGATTTTTGGGGTTCTAGGAAGGGTAATGAAATCCCCATCCAATCTGGATTGGTGTTATAGCCCCTTAAAAGTCCGTTTTAAAAATGCAAAACAGTAAACACACAAAAATCCAAAACACCTGCCAAAAATTTTTTTCTTTTATTTGCGGCGCAAAGAATCCTGTACAAAATCAAGTTATTGGAGAAGGGGAAGAAGTTTTGCGTAAAGAACCCTGCAGGAAAATTTTTCAGAGGACTACAGAGGGTAGAAGAGAGGAAAAGAATGCTTACAGAGACTTTTTGAAGCGCTAACATCACGCTTTGACCGCGCTTCCGCGATCAAAAGATTCACTTAGCCGCGGTTCCGCGGCGTCTTGGAGGGTTTGGCTCTCCAAAATTCTGCTTTGCGCTGCTGTGGTTCTTCTCTATTTGTTCAGATCTGCTGTTTGTTGTTTTGTGCATTGGATTTTTCCAGAACTGAATCTTTCCTTCTTTCCGTTCCTGCACAATTCGCATGAAAACCCTTCAAAAAATAACAAGATGGTAATTTTTTTTTGTTTTTATATTTTTCAGTTTTTATGATTTTTTTCAATTTTTTAACTAACCCGAGATTACAAAAAGAAAATAACTACCGTTGTCCCCGGCAATGGCGCCATTTGATTGAGTAGAAGGGATTTTGCTTATGCATTTTGAAATCAAAGAATTAACCGCAATCAAGAACGCTGTCGCTTGGTAGCTAGCCGGTTGAGTACGGGTCGGTCCACAAGGAAAACGTGTATTTTCTAGTTGTTCTAATGAGTCAATTCCTATTTGTGGTAGGTTTTGATTTTCTATAAAAACTGAGGTTGAATTTGATTTGGATTAAAACCTTGCTAGGGTTAGGATTAGATTAGTTTGGAAAGTCAATTCTTCTCACCGATTTCTTTGCCCTAATTAAGAACTTTAGGTATTAAGGTAATAGTTAATAAAGGGGATTAGCACGACCGGGAAGAAACTAGGTTTCTTCCTTTTGGTCCTTATCCGTCCTTTCTTAACTCTTAGCCCTAACCTTTAAGAAATCATACACAACCGGTCTTAATTAGGGAATCACCGCTACCTCATGGGATAGGGTCATAGGGCCCTTATTTTAAAATATTGAACGTGCAAGAAAGGAGTGAGAGATTTTCATCTCTCAAACCTATCCTAACCTAATCCTAACAAGTGAGGAACTACTCACTCATTAGGGAATTAATAATGGAATTCATTTTTGCGATTTTCTTTTAATAACCTAATTATCTTGCGGAAAATAACTACGGCAGATAAAAATTGCACAGAAATAAAATTTGTAGATAATAAGAAATTCAAGATAAAAAACTTACTTTTTATTGATGCACTCTTTGACAATTACAAGGAATGAAAATTTTAATCTAGGAAAATAAAAAGAGGCATGCTCCAAAAAGACTTGTAGGCTTCCTATTTATAGATAATAGAAACCATAGGGTTTACATTTGATCTGCATCTGAATTTACAAAACTACCCTAAGAAAACCGGGAGAATGCACCGACTCCACCGACACGCGTTGACACGTGCACAGCACGGCCGCGGATCTGCGGCCATAAGCCTTGTTTGGCCACGGATCCACGGCCATCTTGAATATTCTCTGGCTCATTTTCTCAGGTATACTTCATGTTGCATTTTACTTCTGGTTTCTTCACTTGGTTTCTTAGAATGTCTTCTAGTTTCTTCCAGATTTCCATAGTCTAGAATGTTGTGGCCTTTTACCGTTCGCTTCGTGTTGAAGTCTTGAATCTTGTGTCGCCGTCGTACGTTGTGCGATCGAACTGTTAATTGATCTTCATTTTTTCGGTAAACTGTAGGCAGCATCATAAAGATTCTTCTATTTGTTGGTCATAGTCTCACTTTTGTAGCGTTTTTTCATCATTTTCACTGTATTGTTCTGAGAACCTGTAACCTGCAACTATTTAGCAGATATGGATCAAAAGCACCTATTTATTTGCAATATGATTAAGAATGGGGAATATAATAATGCAAAATTCTGATATGAACATGACCTCTTTAGCGAAACTGGCAGATACTACAACCCACTCGGTTTGTTTTTTGATTGCTTCTATAGTTTTTGCTTTGCATAGTGATATTTATGAATATCATGCATCTTATTCGATAAGTAAAGAGCCAATATCCCTTCACCGGGAGTGACCTCTTTAGAGAAACTAGTAAAAACCTAAGAAACACTCCTTTTCAAAATCACTCGATTCTACAAACGATATCAAGTTCATTACGCTCATGGTTTTCTTAAAAACCTGCGTAGCCCTCCGTCATTTCAGATAAGTGCTACTTAGTATTTGTGCCGCGGTAGTCTGGCCTGCGTCAAGGCATAGTGTACGGTAGCTAACTAGTGATTATCTTCTAGCATGCGATACAATTGGATTAGGGTATTCATACGGCGTAGTTTGGCCTGCGTCAAGGGTCGTGCGTATGGGTATAATTCAATCATGAAATTTACGATTGAACTTGACTAGCGCCCTATGGGTAGTTTAGCCTGCGTCAAGGTCATAGGATGCTATGGGTAAAAACCATTATCGGGAATTTCAAGTGTTGAAATTTGCAATGAGATTGTATACCTTCTATGAGATAGTTGGATCCTGATAGGCACTGCGAGTAAGAGTTACTCCTGGGAGAGTTTTGCACATTACAATCAGTCGACCAAGTAGATGTCAAGAAAAGTGTTAACGGGGTTACGCCCCTGGGAAGACGAGGTTTATTTTAATTAGGTCCGTGCGAAAGCATGGGGAACCTCCCTCAAAGTACCGATACTGGCCTGGCCGAAAGATTGGCGAACTTGTAGGGTGTAATTAATCCCGGCTAGTTTTACCTTTTAGGTTTTGAAGGAAGATTTGATAAAAACAGTGAGAGCCATCCCGATTAGATAAACTAATAACCAATCTAATCTTGCAAGAGCGCACGCAGAGTGTTTTCTTCTCTCTCTCCTGGTAGAGACCATGTCACGCCTTAATGAAGATAATAATATGGATGCATTGACCGAAGCTGCTTATTATACTGAGCTAAAGAACGTTGGTTTCGCTCTATCTTATAATTATTATAAGTCCGAGCATGAAATAGGGGAATATCCAGATTTCCATGTGATCCAATTGAAGAAAGAGCATGTTGATGCATATTCTTCAGGTGTGTTCATTACCAAGAACTGTTTCTCAGTATCCTCTACGTCCTATGTATGACATACCGGATTAGGATCGCACATATGTAATCTGTTATATGGGCTACCGAAAGGTAGAGAACTGAGATAAGTAACATGTCTCTAAGTGTTAGAGAATGGTGCAATTGTTGCATCCAAATCAGTTGGCAGATATCACCTTGTATTACCAAATACATTGATTCTGAACAAATGTTATTAGATCCCGAACCTAATATACAACATTACATCAAATTCTTTATTAAGTTAAAGAAAGATATAATTCTGTATTGGAGGATAACGTTGTGAATATTTTCCTGAATCAAGAGTTGATTGGATCAGGCACGTTATGTAATGGCATATAAGTTCTAAATCAAACTACAGTTTAAAGTAAGTAGAACACACACAAGAGGTGTAGTTTAAAAATGAACGAATCCTTCTTGTGGCATTGTAGACTAGGTCATATCAATGCGACACGACCAGCTAAGTTACATAAGGATGAATATAAGAATCTGTTTGAATTTTCATCTTATGATACTTGCCAGTCTTGTCCCAAAGGTAATATGACCAATACTCCGTTTACTGGAAACAGAAAAAGAGTTATTGAACTCTTGGGACGGATACATGATGATGTTTACGGTCTTATATCTACAAATGCCAGATTGGTTCTTTATACTTCATTATATTCATTAATCATCTCTCAAGATTCGAACATATGTTTCTGTTGAAACAAAAGTCTGAAACTTTTGAGAAATTCAACGAATATAAACTTGAAGTTGAGAACCAAACGGGTAGAAGTATTATAGTGCTACAATGTGATCTAGGAGGAAAATACTTGGGCATGGAGTTCCTGGATTTTCTAAAAGGAGAATGAGATTCTCTCTCAGGTTACTCCTTCGTATACACCACAGCACCATGGTGTATCGGGGCGGAGGTATCGCGCCCTATGAGATAAGATGCGCTTTATGATGAGTATTGCTGAGTTACCTATTTTCTTTTGGGTGTTATGTACTTGAGAAGCTGCATACCTATTGAATAGGGTTCCTTCCAAATCAGAGCCTACCACTACATATGAGATATAGAATGGGAAGAGACCATGTCTTAAACGAGTTAAGATATATGATTGTCCGTCTTATGTTGAAAGGTAGAATCCAGACAAGCTCAAGGCAAAGTCAGTTCTGTATAAGTTTGTTGGATATCCCAAACATTTGTGAAGGGATATCTTCTACCACTTTGAGGAACAAAAGGTGTTTTGTTTCTCAGCATACCACCTTTTTAGAAAAGGAATTTCTTGTGAAGAAATTAGTGGTCATGAGGTAAAACTGGAAAGAGTTTCAGCTAGACAAACTAACAGCTGATGATTTGGTGAAACCAAAGGATTCAATAGTCTCCAACGAACCTCAGTCTCTCCGTGGATATGGTAGGGTTCCTCATCCACTTGAGAGATACTATAGTCTTCTCGGTGACAGTGAGAGCGATGATTGCATCATGGTAGATGATGGCCCAACTATGTTCAGGCAGGCCATCATGAGTGGTGACTCTGTGAACAGGCTGGATGCTATGCGATCAAAGATGGAATCTTTATACACCAACAAAGTATGACTTTGCATGTTCCACCTGAAGAGGTAAAACCCATTGGGAGCAAAAGGATCTTGAGAAGATTCTTGGTGTACATGGAAAAGTTGAGACTTTCAAAGCTATGTTTAAGTCCATCAGGATCAATGCACGCATCGCGGAGATGGAACATCTGTTTTGATGTGGCAGTCAAAGAGTTTGACTTCATCAAAATAGTAGATGAATCTTGTATATACAAGAAGGTTGTAGAGAGTATGGTTGTCTTCCACGTATTGTACATAGATGACATACTCTTGATAGGAAATGGTTTCCTATGCTACACTCGATCAAGTTCCTTTTATCATGGGGATTCTCCATAGAAGATCTGGATGATACCTACTACATCTTGTTGTTTATGATCTATGGTGATAGATCTAAGTGGATGTTGGGAGTGTCCTAAATCCAGGTACATTAACACCATACTAAAGGGGTTTAGTATGGAGGATTCTAAGCGTGGTGGTTCGCCCATTTACTCATGAATCACTCTCTCCAAAAAGATGTCTTCTGAGACTGATTTGGAGAGAGCTCACGTGCAAGGGATACCCTATGCTTCAGTAGTAGGCTCTATCATGTATGTGATGTTAAGTACCAGACCAGATGTAGATGGCTCACTAGGTGTAGTGATCAGGAATCAATCGGATCTCATGAGAATCACTGGACAGCTCTGGAGGACATTCTTAAGTACTTGAGAAGAACTAAAAGAAAGTTCTTGGTTCCAGCTTCTAGATTGATAAGGACGAATGAAAATCAGTCATAGGTATTGTCTTTACCCTCAGTGAAGGGACGGTATGTTGGAAGAGTTCCATGCTAGATACCATGACATACTAGACGATAAAAACTGAATACATTGCTACCAACGATACTACCAAAGTAGTTTTCTGGGCATTACTTGTTCATGAGATGAACATGGTTCCTACCATTGAGCCCCAATAATTGTTATTGTGAATACAATGAAGTTGTAGTTTTAGCCTAGGAACACCTGTCCCATCAGCGTTCCAGACATAATCTGAGGACAGTATCACCTGATTAGGGAGATAGTTGATCTCCAACGGATCGAGGTCAGGAGAGTTGACACGAAAGATAACACGGCGGACGCACTCACCAAGGCCTACTTTCACAAATACTATTTAAGAGATTTTAGGATGGTTGAGTATGTGATACTACATCCACTACTATATTGTTGGGTATTGGATACTACAACAGATGGCCTTAGTACAAGTGGAAGATTGTTAGTTATATGTATGCGCTAGAGGCCATTACTGTTGTTCTCCTCCGAACGGCGGCCGTGGCGTGAGGACGTCTATGCCTGAGATTCGGGGCAGATGCTATATGGTTTTATCCGTCTACCTCTCCGAAGATGCCAAGTTGATTTATGGCACCGTGTATCGGAGGTTTAGACGGATGCGGCCGATGTAGCAGACTTCGTCAGATTCTCCCTCGCTAGAGGGGTTTTTGATTGTGGGGACGCTTTTCCCTGCAGGCGCAAGCCCCTGCAGTTAATTACGCTACCGCATCGCGGTAGCCACTTTCTCCTTCTCCAGAATTTCACTTCGTGTCTTGTGTGTTTGTTTTGTTTGTGGTTGCCCATTGATTGTATACGGAGACTGAGTAATGCCGTCGCCCGTAGGACGTGGATTAGTCCAAATCCGTATTTACTTAGATTTGGGTTTGGTGTTTTTAGTTTAAGGATACGTTAGCCGTATTGAGGCTAAGATCAACTTAAATGTTCGTTAAGGATACGTTAGTCTGATTTAAGACTAAGATCAACTTAACGTGGTGATCCATTTAATATATGACTATCGGGACTCGTCACCTCTCTGACGTCGTTGAAGGATTACAACGATAGGTGTCAGAGGAGTTCGGAGATGTACCCTTGAACCAAAGTTGATTTGGAGTTTTATAGTTCATTTGAATGTTTAAGGATACGTTAGCCGTGTTTGGGGCTAAGATCAACTTAAACGGGACTATTTAGATCCGGCAAAAGAGCATTTTTGAGGCTCTATTGCTCCAGTTTAGGGACGTGGTGGTCTATGTTCCAGTTTAGGGACGTGGTGGTCCATCGCCAGTTTAGGGACGTAGTGGTCCATTACTAGTTTAGGGACATTTCGGTCCGTTGCCAGTTTAAGGACGTAGTGGTCCGTCGCCAGTTTAAGGACGTAGTGGTCCGTCGTCAGTTTAAGGACGTGGAGGTCTTTTAGTTTAAGGACGTCTCAGTCCGTCGTTCCCATTTAGGGACGATTTTTAGTTTAAGGGCAACTCGGTCCGATATTAGTCTAAGGACGTCTCGGTCCAATGTTAGTTTAAGGACGTCTCGGTCCACGAGTTTAGGGACCCCACAGTCCATTTTTGATATGTGGTCGTCGGGACCCGTCACCTCTTTGACGTCGTTGAGGAATTACAACGATAGGTGTCAAAGGAGTTCGGAGATGTACCCTCGTACCGGTTGTGAATTGATTTAAGAGAGCAATCTTGCTCAGTCAATTTAATTTGAGGACTTACGGCCAAAATTGGGCTAAATCCAGTTGCAAATGTTCAACATTTTGTTTGCTTTTGATTTGCATCTCCTTTTATTTTTATTTGGGCTCTACCCGTGAAGGATGCAAAGTATCAATTTATCTTGGGCTTTGCTCATTCATGAATGATGCAGGGCATCAATTTTATTTGGGCTCTGCTCTTTTATTGCTTTGCAATTTATTTAGGCCTATTAGGTCTTTTTGATTTGGGCCTGGCCCTTTAAGAAATGCATTGCATTTATTCGGGCGCTTTGCGCCAATCAGGGAGCGCAAGTGCTTGTGGTGACGACACGTGTCACGCGAGCGCAGTGCGCTGCGCCGATGCGCTGCGCATGCGCTGCTGACACGTGGCACCAATCCAGGAGCGCAACAGCGCAAGTTGGAAGTGCAAAGCACTAAGAATCTTTTAGATTCGAGAACAGAAGTGCAAAGCACTAAGAATCTTTTTAGATTCAAGAAAAGAAGTGCAAAGCACTATTTGATTTCTTAATCTCATTTAGATCAAAGAAAAAAATAAATGTTTTCTTCTTTTTCTTATCTCAGAGAACCAAAGGTTCATAAAATGTGCAAAGCACTATTTTTGTTTTATTTATTTATTTATTTATTGTTAAAGATCAGTGATCTTGTTTTTAGATCAATGATCTGTTCATAAGAGAATTTTCTCTTCTTTTAAAGGTTTTTACCTTTTTTGTTCTTGAGGAGTTCTCGAGAGTTCTCTTCTCTTTTTTTTAGAAAGATGTTCATTCTTTTGAATTGGGGTCTGGGGTCCTTTTTATAGTGCCTATAAATTAGTTAAATTTGTTAAAGAGATCTTTCTGAGTGATTTGGGGAATTTTCCTCACCGTTGGATCTTTTGATCCAAGGGCTTCTGTTTTACAGAAGAAAATCTTCTTGTTTTAACAAGAACAGAATGATTTCTTAGAAATTTAATTCTGTTTGGCGCAGATGCCCCAGCGCGTGACATGTGTCACGCAGCGCACAGTGCAGCGCATCTATGCTTGCGCATCCGCGCTCACACGTGTCGCGCAGCGTACAGCGCAGCGCAGTTGCGCTTGCACAACTGCACTGACACGTGTCGCGCAGTGCACAGCACAGTGCTGCTGCGATTGCGCCACTGCGCTGACACGTGTCGCGCAGCGCAGCGTTTGCGCAACTGAAGTTTTGCTTCTGATTTGTTTTTTTAACAGAGCTTTGCTCTGATTGGGCGCGCTGTCTTGGACGCTGCGCTGCCGCATCATTTTTTGACACGTGGCGCGTTGCGCGCAGCGCAAAAAATTTGAAGCGTTGCTTCGAATTTTGAATTTTGAAATTCAAACAGAGCTTCGCTCTGATTGGAGGAAACAAATTCCCCCCACCGTTGCGCTCACGTGGCGCACACGTGAGTGCAACGGTGGCAAAATCTTGGCCATTGGATCCAAGAGGTCAGGTGAAAGGGCGTAGATGCCTATAAATAGGATGCTTGGTCCTTGGTAAATTCCACTGTTTTCTTGAATCTTGAATCCCAGAGCCTTGCTCTTGCTTCTTTTTAAGAACTTTCAAAGTTTAGCATCTAGCACCATCTTAGGTAAATTTTTTATATTAAATTAAGTTTAATTAACAGAGCCTTGCTCTCATAGATCTTTTGATCTAAAGAAAACCCCTTTGGGATCTCATTAACAGAGCCTTGCTCTCAAAAATCTATGGCTCTGTAGGGATATTGTTCATGGGTTTTAACCCATGAATTGAGCTTTTCTCATAGATCAAATGTAGATCTTTTAGATCTGAACATGGAGAACTTCTAAAGGTTTTCATGGATCTTCAAGATCCTAAAAATTTTTATTTTTAGGAGTTAAAGTTTCCTTTCTGATGGATTCATTCATCATTATTATATGGCTAAGCTCTTTTAAGAATCTCTACCCTTAAAGGCCAGAGTTTGACAAGTGTCACTCTGTTGCCAGAGCTTTGCTTTAAAAGATGGGACCTTCTCTTTGTCCTTAGGGATTTCCCATCAATGAGGATATTCTCTTGATGATCTTTTCATTAATTAACAGTCTCATCCAATGATGAGGTTGTCTTATTAAAAGATGCGTCGTCATCCAGATTTTGTGGGTCCCCCCTTTGGTCCCCTACCCACTGCATTGCAGTGTGTTGTAAGATTTTAAAATGCAAAGCGCTGGAACACTAACGGTTATTTTTGTCTTTCTACAGGAAACATGTCTGCCGACTTGTCTTTCCCCTTTGTTCGCTCGGAAGGAGGGTTCCCCCATGTGCCAGTGGACCGGGTGGCGTTCGCTCTTATTAAAGATCATGACCCCGAGCGCAAAAAACTCCACTTATAGGGAAGGTGGTACAGTCAAATCATCCAGGGTCGCCTTAGTTTCAGTTTTGCCATGCCGTCTGAGCCCATAGTTTCGATTCCATATGCGGATGAACCCCCGGTGAAATATGCCGTGGAGGTTAAGAATTGGAATTCAGATGACCTCCTACAGCCTGCAATTGGTGCTATTCCCGTGCAGCCGCCGCCGGCAATAGATATTTTATGAAGGCGAATCTGTCAGGATGAAGCACGCCCTTGGAGACAGGCTTATAATATTGGATTGGTTCCGCGATCCCCCGCCGGATACTTGCAGTGGGCCCGGTATATCCTTTCGGCGTAAAGGACTCATTTGACGAAGATTGGTCTGTATTCGGCCATCTATGTCTCGCTGTTCGAGTATCCTTCTCCTCCAACGTGGTGGATCAAGGCCTTTATTGAACAATGGAACATCTCCACCCATACCTTCTTGATGACGGACAGGGAGGTTTCTATCTTTTTGGAGGAGTTTGCTGAAGTCTCGGGTCTGCCAATGAGGGGGGAGCATTACGAGGAGTTGCTCCCTCCTGACGAATACGTCTTTGCCACCAAACCGTTGGTGTTTGACCTGACTCCGGAGAACGCCATTCAGCATCAACATCCGGGCTTAGTGAAGGTGTTGGAGATATATGAAGGACTCCATCTGGAATCGGGCGACCGGGGCGTTAGTTTCGCAGATTTTATTGCCTGCTTCATTCGCCCGGAGTTCCTATCAGAGCGGAGCGAGAAATTCGCCCAGCTCAATGACCCTTTCGGTTTCGGCTTGGACCGCCGACCCGTATCAGAGAATGATCAAAGGGATTTCTATCTCCCCGGCGCTGCCAGCATCCCTTTCTCAGAAATCGTCGTCCCGGGCATGGATGAGGAGACCTTTTTTATAGGGTTTTTGGGTTTGTGGCTATACAGCTTTGCTCTTCCTATGCACCCACACCATATGCGGCCGACTGTTTTCTACCCAGCGCATCGGATGGTGGCTGGTTTGCAGTTTTCAGTAGGGATTGCCGGGCTGGCTCATCTTTACAATGGACTTAGTGTAGCGACGGATGCTAGTGAGCCAGGGGTGCAACACGCTAACTTCCCGATGCACTACTTTACCTCTTGGATGGAGATGCACGTGCATGGGGTATTCGGTGCCCATAAGATTCCTCCCTTTTTTGAGAAATGCAGGCTTCCAAGGGTCATACGGCTGGTCGGGGCTTCGATCGTGGTTACATCTCCACTGGAGGCTAGGGGACTGCTCCTTCGACCGCACCTGGTCGGGGCAAAGACTTCTTTCTTGGATAAGGTCATAACAATAGGCCCCGAGACCACCAAGTCAGTAGTGTCGCTACGTGATGATTGTAAGGACGGGGCTTCCATATTTAAGGCATAGAAAATCCTCCACCTCTATTCCATTCGGCCGGGCTATTTGGTGTTCAGGCAGAATGAGACAGCACTCTTTATGAGGTATAATCCGCATCGGTTCGCTCAACAATCGAGCTACAACCAGGGGATCCCGATGGAAGCTTTCTTGGAAAAGCCCGTGGTTAGCCAAGAGGGGATAAAGAACGCAATGCACCACTTTATGCGGCTTAACACGGGTTCTTATTTCTTTATTAGCGAGCCAAGCTGCGTCCCTAAAGTCCTCCACGCGTACGTGGCCTAGTATGCGCATGCCATGGAGCCGTTATTCTGATGGAGAAGCGTATGCTGGTTGACCGCAGGGGTGCACCTCCTGGCGGCGATCGCAAGGCTCCCTTGAGGCCGAGGACCCCGGTCATTCCTCCATTGAAAGGTGCCGGAGTTGGACCTCCGCGAGTGTTGAGCTCTCCGCGCGGATTGCCGCCTCGCGATACTGTGGATGCGCCACCAGCCCCCCGTGTTCCAGTGGAGGCGGTAGCTGTGGTATCGCCGGAGTCCGGTGCAGGCGCGGATATCGGGACTCACCGCCCCAAGGTGTCTGCCAAGCATAAATCAGTCCCAGGTGCATCCAAAGCTGGCGGGCAAAAGAAGAAGAAGTCGCTCCTTTCCCTTGACGCGATTCTTAGCTTAGAGCCAGAGGCCCCTCTTACCAAAGGAATAAGTGAGTATGGTAGCAATAAGGGATTTGCGGTAGACCCCGCAGACACCGACCTGGCGGCCGCCATTGCTGCTTCTGAGCGATCAGCGAGGCTTGAAGCGTGGTTGAGTAAACTCGCTGAGTCAGGTAATTATTAGCTGTTTTCTTCATCATTTCATCGCATTTTTTCTTATTCTTGGCTAATACCCTTCCCCATTTTCAACAGGTGTCTCTACCGAAGAAGCTATTGCTGCCTCTTTGAAAACCTTCCAGGAGGAGGAAAAGAAACGCGCTTTAGCGGGCACCGGTATATCCTGTCCCCTTTTTTTTTTAAAAAACAAATTTCGTTATCTTTTTCGATGATCAATCTAACTTTCTTCCTTTGTTTCTTTATAGGAGTTATACCAGTCGATGAGGAGATCCTCCAGGCACCTGTTACTGGAATTCCGGTCTCGTCGAGGCTACTGCAAGAGCCTCGACTTGACAAGTCGACGAGGGATGCCTTGAAGAGCTTGGAGGCATCCCTGTATACAGACGAGGACGCCTTGGTGAGAGAGGCTCTGGTGAAGTCCGTCTCAACGGCCCGGGAGGAAAGGAAACGGCTGAGGCGTGAGGCGAAGGAGCGCCGGGCTGCTTTAGCTACAGGAGCGCTGTCCCTCGGGCTGATACTCCCTCCGAAGAGGCCCCCGTTGCTCTATCCACTACTAGCAGAAAAGTGGCACACGCCACTCGAAGCGCAAATAATAAGTCCACTTCAGGTAACGTTTCTTTCAGAATTTTTATTGTGGGAGTTATAATGCCAACGGTTCTTATATATATTATTTTGCAGGGCCAAGTCCGAACGAGGGTGAGGCGGAGACCGTTGAACCCAGGGAAACAGAGAAGGCGGTGCCTGCCGAACCCGAACCGACAGTGGGCAACATCGTTGAGGCTTTGGAGCCTGATGCGGAGGTTGAGGGGCCTGTAGCCGAGAAGGTCATCGTTGCCGAGCCTGAAGTGGCGGCAGATGAAATGATCATTACAACTGAGCCCAGGGTGGTGGTGGACGAGGCGCTTGAGGCCGGCGACCTTGTGGTGACGGCAGTTGAGCCGATGGAGGTTGCAGAACCCGAAGGAGTGGCAGGTGAGATGAGCACGACTCTTGGGGAAGAGTCGGCCGCCCTCTCTCAAGAGTTTGGCAATGCTCCTATCATTGCCCTTCCTGTCTATGATCTTCTGCCATCTCCTGGCCGCGCGAGCACGACAACGGTCCCCATCGAATCGGGCGATGAGGCCACGGGCAGCGGCCTCATGTCAATAGAGGAGGGAGTCGTCTCCATTTCAGCCGGGAGCTCTTCAGGTAAACCCCAAGTTGTTGTTTTCCTTTACTTTACAATCATTTCTGACAAGTTCACCCTTCTCGTAATGCAGGTGCGGCCAGCGCCGATGCCCCATTGCTTGAGGGAGCGCCTTCAGCGACTGCCTTGGCGGTGGTTACCTCTCAACCCTCTCTCATACCATCTAGGATGTTGGAAGGTCTGGGTTTGTAATTTATTAATCCCAAACTTCAAACGTATGATTCTGGTACTAAAGTCATATTGTTGCTTCTTTTCAGGAGTGCTCTTTGATCATGTATACCAGATGGTGCTCCCACACTTCTCCTTCCCATCCGAACTTGCTTCTTCCCCTGGTGGCGTTGGTGAGTATGATTTCCATTAATATCTTTCCTTTTTAATTGATGGAATTACCGCTAACTCCTTTTTTCTCATCTCGACTGCAGTGCTACAGATTGAAGGAGGGGATAAAAGATCAGCTGCGCCACCGGCCCTTCCGACCTTGCCACCTGTCTCAACTGGTATGACTATCACATTGATAAATTCCCCTTTTTATTTCTGTACTGTTATCTGATCACATCCTGTTTCCTTTCAGCTGTTGTTCCGGCCTCGATTCTATTTGAGCCTCGTATTACAGTGCCGGCGGGTCCTTATCTGAGAAGCCTGTCTTCAAAAGGCGCCGCAAATAGTCTGCGCATGTTGAGTGACTACGTCAAGGATCTCGACATCGAGACTCCTATATCCGCCGCAGACTTCGCGACGGTGGTTAACCCAATGTTGGCGATACTCATGAACTTTTATGATGAGGGCATCATCGCATCTTGGGTTAACCACTGCAGGGAGATCGAGGCCCGTCTATATCAGTTGGAGTCGCTGCGTCCCGTTCCCGAGACCTTTGCTGCCAGTAATCAAAGAACGGCGTGGATCGAGCAAAGCGCTTCTTACTTTCGCCATCTCGAACAAGAAGTCATTTTGAGGCGTAAGGAGCGTGGTGAGACTTCGAGCAAGTCTGCCCAACTGCATGCTCGGGTGGAGGCCAATGCTGCACGGCTGAAGGTTTTCTTTGAGGGCCTTCTGTAATGTCTTTCCGAAGGGTAATCATTGAGGCAACAGCTTGACGTCATCGAGCGAGATCCACCCAGCCAGGAAGTAGCCCAGAAGGCGGCGTAGGAGCAACTTTCATCCTTCTTGCAGCAGCGGGCTCAGGTGGAAGCAGAAGTGGCTGTGGCTGTCACCCAGGAGGAGGCGTTGAAGGAAGCGCGAGAGCAGCTTGTGAATTTACTAAAGACACTTCCTCCTCAGTAGCTATCCCTCTTTGTATCGTTTGTACTTGTAGATAAAAAAAATGTGTATATATCTTTTCTCATTCTTTAACATAATGTATTCTGTACCCAATCAAGTTCATGAATAAAAGATTACACCCATCTCTAGTCTTGTGTCATTTTCTCCGTCTTTTTTTTCTTTTATTATCAGCATACCACCTTAGTAAACATGGTCAATAGATAATAGAGTGCGCATCTTGACTTTCTTAAGAAATAGCGATGGCTTAGGCTGCAGGTTCAGATCTGCCGCCTAAGACTTTTCAACTCTATGAGCCGTGAGGGTCTCATAGAGACTTTTCTCCCTACGGATCGAGACGATCTCGTAGGTGGTTTTTCTCCTTAGGAATCGTGAGGATTCCTAAGTGTGGTTTTCTCTTATAAGTCGTAAGGATCCTACAAGAGAATTTTTCCCTCTTATGAGTCGAGAGGACCCGTAAGCGGTTGTTTCCCTCCTTGTCGAAACTCGACTTTGGAGAGTGAAACCCGTGAATAGTATGCAAGAGACTGTTTTAGATTGACTTGCAGGGTCCCATTGTTCAAGAAGCAAGTTTTTTAATCCCTGCTGCCTGAGGCTTCATCTTGCAAGTTAAGATGAATCGGAGATTTCTCGCGGAGACATGGGTTTCTCTGCGAGCCGACGCGAATCAGGAGGCTCTCGTCAAGGATTGTTTGTTTCCCTGAGTTAAGAAGTTTGCTAAGGATTATTTGTTTCCTTAGCGCCAAGGATTATTTGTTTCCTTAGTGTTGACACGGATCGAGAATTTCCCACGGAGGCACTGGTTGCTCTGTGAGTCGACGCGCATCAGGAGGCTCTCGTCAAGGATTATTTGTCTCCTTGAGTTGAAGAATTTGCTAAGGATTATTTGTTTCCTTAGCGCCAAGGATTATTTGTTTCCTTGGTGTTGACACGGATCGAGAATTTCCCACGAAGGCACTGGTTGCTCTGTGAGTCGACGCGCATCAGGAGGCTCTCGTCAAGGATTATTTGTCTCCTTGAGTTGCAGGATTTGCTAAGGATTACTTGTTTCCTTTGCGCCAAGGATAATTTGTTTCCTTGGTGTTGACACGGATCGAGAATTTCTCGTGGAGACGCTGGTTGCTCTGCGAGTCGATGCGCATCAGGAGGCTCTCGTCAAGGATTATTTGTCTCCTTGAGTCGAAGGGTTTGCTAAGGATTATTTGTTTCCTTAGTGCCAAGGATTATTTGTTTCCTTGGTGTTGACACGGATCGAGAATTTCCCGCAGAGACGCTGGTTGTTCTGCGAGTCGACGCGCATCAGGAGGCTCTCGTCAAGGATTATTTGTCTCCTTGAGTTGAAGGGTTTGCTAAGGATTATTTGTTTCCTTAGCGCCAAAGATTATTTGTTTCTATGGTGTTGACACGGATCGAGAATTTCCCGCGGAGACGCTGGTTGCTCTGCGAGTCGACGCGCATCAGGAGGCTCTCGTCAAGGATTATTTGTCTCCTTGAGTTGAAGGGTTTGCTAAGGATTATTTGTTTCCTTAGCGTCAAGGATTATTTGTTTCCTTAGCGTCAAGGATTATTTGTTTCCTTGGTGTTGACACAGGTCGAGAATTTCCTGCGGAGACACTGGTTGCTCTGCGAGTCGACGCGCATCAAGTTTTTCTTCGGAGTTGAGATGGATCACCGAGATCTGGCTTCGTTTTCTGAGGGAGCCTGTTTGCGCCCTTGGATTGTATACAGGGATCGATGTGATCTTAACTGTAGGGCCAAAGTTTTATCATTTTTTTATTTATTTTTTTATTTTTTTTATTTCCGCGATGCTCTATCATTTCAGCTTTTATATCGCGAAGGTCACGATTGCCTAATCATTTCGGCTATTTATTTTATTTTTACTCGCTGCTTTTTATTGCGAGTTGCCCAATCATTTCGGTTATTTTGCATGCATACATTTTACTTGCTGCTTTTTATTGCAAGTTGCCCCATCATTTCGGCTATTTCGTATGCATGTGCGGCCTACTGGCTTTTCACCGTAAACCTGAAATTGGACACCGATTTCGGCATCAGCATCGCTACAACTGAGATATTGCCAGGAACGAATCATCATCTGCCTCTGTCGATGTCGAACAAAGGTGGCTTAGCGACCAGGGTTAGGGCCCTGTCGACTAAGGCTTTTATCTTCATGAGCCGTAAGGGTCTCACAAAATTATTTCTCCCTACAAGTCGTGAGGATCTTGTAGGTGTATTTTCTTATTAGGAATCGTGAGGATTCCTAAGTGTTTGTTCCTCTGTAAGTCGTAAGGATCCTACAGGAGGGTTTTCTCCTCATAAATCGAGAGGATTTACAAGGGTTATTCACCGTGCGAACATATCCCCAGTCACGGATGGGACTTGATTAGGGAAATGTTTATTCGCGCCCGTGAATTGTATACAAGGGTTAGTATTGGACCACTTATAGAGCAATATCGGAAGTTGTGGGGGTTGCTTAAGCACAAGTTTAGGCCTCTGTAACTTAAGACTTTCAAATCTTATGAGTCGTGAGGCTCTCATAAGAGAGTTCTCCTTACGAGTCGTGAGGATCTCGCAAGTGTATTTTCTCCTTAGAGATCGTGGGGATCCTTAAGTGTGTTGCTCCCTTGTGAGTCGTAAGGATCTCACGCGGGTGGTTTCTCCTTACAGGGCCGAGAGGACCCTATAAGGTTTTTTTTTTTAACAAGGTTGCGCCCTTTTGGGTTTTCACAAACACTCGCCGGTAGCCCTGCTGTTTTTACTCACGGAGCCCTTTCAGGTTTTCATCCGTGCCCATTTTGCTTATGGACCTACCGTTTTTTTTATTCCTTTTATTTTCTTCTCCTTTTTTTACGAGGTCGCGCCCTTTCGGGTTTTCACGAATACTCGCCGGTAGCCCTGCTATTTTTACTCACGGAGCCCTTTCAGGTTTTCACCCATGCCCTTTTTGCTTATGGACATACCGTTTTTTTTGTCAGCTTAAGGATGTTGCGGTAGTAGTTTAAGGACGTTTCGGTCTGCTATTAGTTTAAGGACGTTTCGGACCGTTATGGAGAAGGCCGGCTATTGCTTATACAACTTGAGCTTAGGAAGACAGCGAGCGGACATAGTCATCGTCATCTATCATTGATCTATGTCATGCCTCATTAAGCGTAGTACTTCTTTAGGAAGCGACCGTTTATTGGCCTGAAAGGCCTTTCGCCGTGCATGTCCATGAGTAAATAGGCCCCACCCTGGTAGACCTTATCTATGATGTATGGGCCTTCGTAGTTTGGCTCGAATTTTTCCCGCTTGGCGCGATTAGGGATCATAGGCCTTTTGACTACTAGCACGAGTTCGCCTTGGCGGAATGTCCTCGGCCGGATCAGTCTTTCATATGAGCGCGTCATCTTTGCTTTGTAAGCTTCCAGATTTTGTTGTGCTATGAGCCGTGTCTCTTCAAGGGCGTCAAGCTCCTCAAGCCGAAGGTTAGCATTTTCTTCGTTCGTCAGCTCGTAGTGAACTGCCACTCGCAGAGAGGGTAACTCTATCTCGAGGGGGAGCACTGCTTCCGTACCGAACACCAACGCGTATGACGTTGTGTTCGTGGCTGTCTTGAATATAGTTCGATACACCCAAAGAGCCTCTTACAGTCTCTCATGCTAGTCTTTCTTATTCCGGGAAACCGTTTTCTTTATAATTTTCGTCAAGGTCTTGTTGAAGGCCTCGGCGAGACCGTTAGCTCGTGGGTTATAGACTGAGGAATACCTCCAGTCTATATTATGCTGCTACGCGAAGCGGCTGATTTTGTGGCTTCGGTAGGCTGGCCCGTTATCGGAGATGATCCGTCTCGGGGTTCCAAACCGATATATGACGTACGTCTTGAAGAAATGGAGGATATTCTCTGTCTTTACTTTCCTCAACGGTACCGCTTCTGCCCATTTAGAAAAGTAATCAGTCGTCGCCAGGATGAAACGATGTCCCCTGGACGATGCCGGTTCGATGGGGCCGACTATGTCGGTTCCCCACATTTCGAATGGCCAGCTAGCCACCGTTGGATGCTGCGGATTTGGATGCTGATGGATGAAGTCTCCATGAATTTGTCATGAGTGATATTGCTTCGCATATTCGAGGCAATCTTGAATCATCGTGGGCCAGTAGTAGCCCATCCGTTTGATCTTCAACTTCATCTTTGGGCCTGCTTGGTGAGAACCGCAGATTCCGTCATGAACTTCCTGAATGACTCTTTCTGCTTCGTCCGGTCCTAAGCATCTCAACCACAGAGAATCGAATGATCTCTTGTATAGAGTATCATTGACGAAAGCGAAAGACAGAGCTCGTTTCATAAGCTGATGTCTTGTGGACGCTTCTTCGGGCATTCGGTGGGACTTAAAGTAGTTATAAAGACTTCCCTCCAATCCTCAACCTTCCCACGGTCTTTTATTTGTAAGGTCGTCTGCTCAGTCGCTCCCTTTCCTTCGGAGGATTCCAGAGGTATTTCTGCTGGGGCGAGCAGTCGACGGCTTTGTACCACGATTCTGACGTCATCGAGGTTCTCGTCAGCTAGTTCTTTAGCAATCTTAGCTAACGCGCCCGCTTTGCTATTTTCCGCGCGTGGTATGCTTTCTAAAATATAAGAGGGAATCCGGGTCAACAGTTGTTGCACCTTTTTACCGTACTTCACCAGCTCTGGCTTGCACGTTTGGTAGTCGCTATTTACTTGACTAACGACTAGTTGGGAGTCCCCATATATGAGGAGGTTTTCAATTCCCATGTCGATGGCGATCTCGAGGCCTGCTATCAAAGCCTCGTATTCGGCTTCGTTATTCATCCTCGGCTCTGTTAAGGAGAAAGCGAAGCGCATTATTCCTCCTTGTGGGGTCACGAATATAAGGCCTACCCCCGATTTGATTATAGGGGTGCTTTGTTTGCGCTTTTTCATGGAAGATGCTCCATCGAAATAAACTCCCATTGAGTGTCACCACTGTCGATTGCGTCAAACGCATGTTCGTCTGGCAACTCGCAATTCAGAGGAGAATCGGCAGGTATAGGGTGTTCAGCGAGGAAGTCGGCGATGGCCTGGCCTTTCACTGCTTTGAGAGGCTGATAGGTTATTGAGAACTCCATCAAGAGCAGAGCCCATTTAGCGAGTCGACCTGTCAGTATGGCCTTCGACATCAAATATTTAAGAGGGTCCACCTTCGATATGAGACGGACTTCGTGTGCCAACGCATAGTGCCTGAGCTTTGTTATCGCGAAGATCAATGCTAAGTAGTGTTTCTCAATGGGGGAGTAATTGCTTTCTGCCTCCAGAAGAACCCGACTTAAATAGTAGAGTGCTCTTTCTTTTCCCTGGTCATTCTCTTGCGCCCATAATGCGCCTAAAGAACCTTCGAGGGCGGTTGTATAGAGAATGAGGGGCTTTCCTTTAACCGGAGCAGCCAACACTGGAGAGTTCTGCAGGTACTGCTTGATCTCGTCCAGTGCGCCTTGGCATTTGTGATCCCAGATGAATGGAGTCCTTTTTTTCATCAGGTGGCTGTAAGGACGGGACTTGCCAGAGAGGTTGGCTATAAATCACCGAATATATGCGAGCTTTCCTTGGAGAGACCGCAGCTGTTTGAGAGTTCTCGGCGGAGGCATTTCCATGATCGCCTTGATTTTAGACGGATCTATTTCGATACCTCGGTGTCGGACGATGAATCCCAGGAATTTGCTCGAAGAAACTCCGAATGCACACTTAAGAGGGTTCATCTTCAAGTTGTATTGTCGAAGGATCAAAATACAGTCTTTAGATGCTCGAGATGTTCCTCATATGATTTGCTCTTGACCACGAGGTCGTCGATATAACACTCGATGATTTCATGTATAAGGTCATCGAATATTTTCGTCATGGCCCACTGATAGGTGGCACCGGCGTTCTTTAAACCGAAGGGCATCACCTTGTAACAAAATATTCCCAAAGGAGTCCGGAAGGCGGTGTGCTTCTGGTCTTCAGGATGCATTTTTATTTGATTATACCCTGATGAGCCGTCCATGAAGGAGAAAACCTTATGCGTGGACGTATTGTCTATCATCAGTTCGGTGACTGGTATTGGGAAATCATCCTTCGGGCAGGCTTTGTTGAGATCCCGAAAGTCCACGCATATGCGTACCGTCCCATTTTTCTTCATCACCAGGACGATGTTAGCGATCCATTCAGGGTATTGAACCTCCTGGATAAAGCCAGAGTTGATTAGCTTTTTGACCTCGGCGTTGATGCCCATCTCAAGCTCGAGCCGGATTCTTCTTGGCGCCTGTTTGACTGGCTTGATATCCGGGGATATTGCCAATTTGTGTACGGCAACTTCTGGATCTAGTCCTGGCATTTCAGAATAGTTCCATGCGAAGCAATCTCTTTTCTGTATAAGGACATCTTTTAACGCAGCCACCCTCTCTTCAGAGAGCAGCTCACTGACGAACGTTGGTCGCATATCGTTCTCCGTTCCCAACTCAATTTTCTTGAGGTTATCTGCAGTGGTATGTATTCCATCCTCCAGCTCTTTCGGAGCCGGCGGAAATTCTGAGATCACCTCAACGTTACTGTTTTCAAAGCACGAAGGAGGGCTGTCCATATTCTCGAGCTCTTCTTTTAATATTGTTATCATGCGACAGGTGCAAATCCGCTTCCAATCCCAATGCGGAGTTGGTTCTGTTCTCATGGCTTTAGGTTCGTGCTTCTGTGGCGGTGTTACCCTCCAGTTGTCAGACAGAGCGAATTTGCCGAACTGATACTGAACTTCAACCCAATTCTTGAAGGTGAAGCAGTCTTCGAGCGGATGCCCTATTACTCGATGGTAGGAGAAATAACTTGGGTCAGAGACTTCACCTGCTCGTTCAGGGTTTTTAGACTCTGGCAGTGTAAGCATTTGATATTTTAGAACAAGATCAAGAATCTTCTTCGTTTTGTCCCAGGGAAACGAGTATGCTCGACCCATTTTCTTCATGAGGGATAGCTCTATAACGTTCGACTCCCGTCTGCGTGGCTTCTTAGCCCCGCTTTGTTCTTGAACGCCTTTTCGGCCTCTCGATTTGTTTCTGTCTCCGCGTCGAGCCTTTTTTTATAACAGGTTGACAGGGGGCAGCATTTTCATCTTTCACGGCCTGTTGAAAGAGGCGTTGAGTTTTGGCTTTGTCATAGATTGCTATTTCATGATTGTGATCATCTCGGACTTTTTGACCAGCTTCCCTTATAAGCCTGTCCATTTGTTCTTCGAACGATGGACTGGGCACTTTTGTATCAGGAACTTTTACTGGTTCAGGATTAGTGTCCTCTTGTTGAGCATCTGCTTCCTCATTGAAGTCATGCACGACGTAACATTCGCGGAGAAGATCTCGTTTCCTGGAGCGAATGTATCCGAGCCCGATCGTCTCCACCCTCCCATTAGGTAGCTTGTGCTGAGTTCCGGGGACGTTCCGGACCTTGTCATAGAATTTGGCCTTTCTAATGGTCTGTTTGAAGGGTATCCCTCGGCGCTTTAACAACATCTTCAAGCCTTCTGTATAATATATGGATAGACGGATGGGTTGAAGTCTGTCTAGCGTTGGATCTGCTCCGTGCCAAATTTCTTTCTCCACTTCGTTTTCTTCAGAGCGGTAGAATAGAATTACCCTTTCGCCTTTTCGCATGGGAGGGGCATAAAACGTCCGCAACTCCTCTACACTGTCGGTGTCGAGTGCGTCCAGTTCTTTATAATGTTTAGGTGGCACCATGGCTACTTGTAGACTTTGCTCTTCATCAGCAGAAGCTCGTATTGAATGCCGATCAGGGAATACAGCATGGACTTCATCCTCCGAATCACTACCAAAGGTCAACGTAGGAGTGGATGGTCCTGGCTTTGTGTATTGGGGCGGACCCGAACAAACTATCTCCTCTTCCTCCTCGGTATCACTGCCGAAGACAGGGACGGTAGCGTTAGTTTTGTTCTCCGGCTTGTGACACCTTTCCGTGTCTTCAAAATTTGGCAAGAAGTATTTGGCATCTTCATATTTGCGAACTTCATTTACGGAAAACAGATTCAATTCTCCCGCCATGGTGTACTCGAGACCATCCCTGCAATATTTCATACACTGATGCTGTATAGAAGGGATGATATTGTACTCGTGTAGCCATGGTCGGCCACGCAGAATATTGTAGCATGTCTTGGCATCTATGACATGGAATTTAATATCTGTGACGAGCAACCCGAAGCGTAGCGTCAATATCACAGATCCAAGAGTTTTTAATGATTGGGAATCGAACCCGGAGATGGTGATCTTGTCTCGGGCGAGATGTTGGACACTCATACAGATTTCCTTTAACACCCGCACATTGAGTAGATTAACAGACGATCCGTTATCGACCAAGATTTTACCTATCTTTATGTCATGGCAATATCCTGAGACATAAAGGGGACGATTGTGTTCGCACGCCCCGAAGAGAAGGTCTTCATCGCCAAAAGCAATATCGGCCATGTGCACTTCCTCCAATTCATCTTTCATCTTCTCTTCGGCCAGGAAGGCTTGGTACTGGTCCGGGTCTTGTAGCGCCTTAATCAACGAATCCCTCGCCTCTTTTAACAGTAGCAGAGCATCAAGAATGCTGAGCTGGAAGGGTAGCTTCCTCAGATGTGCTAAGACGTTATAATCCACCTTATTTCTCTTCGGTGGGTTCTTGGCGGTTAGCTCCTCCGCAACTTGGCCATCGAGAGTAATATCCTCAGAGACCTTCTCTTTCCCTTTATCTTTCTTGTTTAAGGGTCCGAGATTCTTTTCAGGTAGCGTCCGATTGCGCAGCTGGATATTTTCGCAAACCTTCGGTTCCTCTTCTTTTCCTGAAGTAGACTCTTTAAAGAAGGGAGCAAGCTCTAGTTCCTCATCAGAATCGCTCCCGAATGTGAGCACTTGTGATCTCTCGGCGTTGACCAAGTGACAATTGCTGGTAGTTTTGTTAAGCCCTACGATCGTTCTGTTCTGCTCTCGGCGAGTCTTGCGCTTTTCCCGCTTAAACTGCTGCCGGTGAGCAACATATCCTTGCCACCATCTATTGAAAGCTTTGCATTCTTCAGTGGGATGCGAAACCTTCCGATGATACAAGCAATAAGAGGGGCGACTTTCTATTTCATCAGCAACGCTTCCCTCAGAGGGTGGTAGTTCCATACCCATTGAGACGGCTTTAGCAAACTTCTTCCCCGTCTTGAATTTGCTTTTATCCATTGTGGGTGCACTTTGCTCCAGCGAGAGCATCTCAATTCTTTCGTCAAGGCGCTGGCGTTTGGCCTTTTCGAATATAATCGCCTCGCACTCCCGATCAACTTTGCTTTTTAAGAAAGCTTCGTTGAGGAATGCGTCAATTACTTCATCCGATGGCTTTAGAATTTTTGGTTCAGGATCTGCCCCTAGCGTTTCAGTACAAAGAGTCTCCTCATTGTCTACGAATGAATAGGAAATCACATGACAGCTTGCCGCATACTCCTCGGATTCATCTGACGAACTATCTCCCTCATCTTCCTTTTGAAAGACGTGGTTGAGGAATTCTTGGAATGTAATGGGAGTCCGTGCTTTCTGGTTGTATTCCTCCAGCGCGTCAATTTGTTTTTGCAAGTCCGTGCGCTTGTCGCTAGGCTTCACGGGCTTCTTTGACTTCTTCTTTTTTGAAGATTTCGACGGCTGGTTGTGAATGTTTGGCCCACTTCCATCGATCTTTTGAGTCGGGAGAGGCTTCAACATCCCTTCAATGATCTGCGGCTCCAACGAGCTCTTCCACTTGATTGCTGGGCAGAATTGAAGATCATTTAGCATCCTCTTCGTCTTGGCTGATAATACAACCCCCTAATGAGCTTCTTCAACGACGGAGCATGCTGCCCCCGGTGTATTCATTTCTTTAGAGGTATGGGGTTGCGGCGGATTCACCTTCCATTTGTCGGACAGTGCGAATTTGCCTTGTCTGTATTGGTCTTCAAGCCAATTTTTGAAGACGTAGCAATCTTCGATCGGGTGACCCAATACCCGATGGTAAGGACTGTAGTTGGGCTCATTGACGTCACTTGGTTGTGATTGACGTTTTAGATCAGGGAGATTTATAAGTCGGTTGTGCAACGCCAACTCGAATAACCTTCTCGTTTTATCTCGGGGAAATGAGTAAGAACGTCCCATCCTATCCTCAAGGGGTACGTACGGGCGCATATTATTCTGACGAATGACCGGCTTCGGGTTGTTTGGCTGTTGCTGAGCATTAGCGACAACGATTGCTTTCCCCTTTCCCTTCTCGTTTCAGGAGTCCGGCTTTGGAAGAGGGGGTTTATGGCCCATTTGATCCATTTGCACCAGCTTGTCGATTAGCGCCTGGAAGGTGGTCGGCTTGAAGAACATCATAAATTGCGAGATGGTTGCTTGCGGGTCAAGGGTTCCCACAAACATTCCCACCGCAGGAGCTTCTTCTATACGCTACTCGCATTTTGACCATAAATTACGCCACCGTATAGCGTATTGGACCCATGTCTCACCCGGCTTCACCCTGGCATTAATCAATGCCATTCTTGGGGTGCGCTCGCTGGCACTCGCGAAACGCTGAGTAAACAATAGCTCCATTTCTGCGAAGGTTTTGATAGAGTCGTTCGGGAGCTCAGAGTACCATTCGAACGCTGTATCTGATAAACTTCCAACAAACTGGCGAAGCAACAACTTGTCATCACCGCCGGTGTTGCCGCAGAGTGCCTTGAACTGGGCAACATGCTGGTAGGGATTGCCAGTCCTCTTATATACGTGGAACTTAGGAATTGTGTAACCCGGCAGGTACTTGATTTGGTCGTACTAACTTGGATATGGCCGCCCCGTTTTTACGACCTGGCCGGCTGCCTCAGTCGCATGATGAACCCGTATTTGCTGGGCTATTTATTTGTCCAAATCAGTTTTAGAGATTGTATTCTCTTTAGCCGTTGACAGACCTGGCGGAGGATTTGATGTCTCTCCCCTATCATCTCTAAGGATGATAGGGGGCTCTTCAGCCGGAGGATCTTGTTGTATCATCATCCCTATCATATCTTGGAAGAGGAGGCCCATACGCTGTATGTTGGCTGCTTGTTCAGCAGCCTCTTTGTCCTTCTTCTCCAATATTCGGCGAAGGGACTCGGCGTCAGTCTCTTGTTCCTGGCATTCATCCGAGGACATTTCAGGGTTTTCTTTTGGCCCTGTAAGTGCGGCCATAGCGTTCATCATCTTTTGGAGCTTCTGCTGTTGCTCCTGGGACTTGGTTACCGACCGTGTAAGCGGTCTGTGACCTGTGTAAGCGGTCTGTGACGCCATGTAAACTGTATGAACTGTTATGCACCCTGACTTGGGGCGTTTAGGTTCACCATTTTTAACATTTGCCGCTGACGTGGGAGTTTTCTCTGGCCTCCTTCTTTTGTGGGCCGTTGAAGTTGAAGGGGCCGCTGAAGTGGGCATCCTAGCGACTGCTGTCTCCTGCTGTTTAAAGGGACAGTCCTTTTTCTTTTCCACCTTCGCCTTTTTCTGGCGACGAGAGTGGTCTGGGTCAATCACGGAGTTTTGAACCCTCGGCCAAACCTTGTATATTTTTTAAGACAGCCGTTGAGGGGGCTGTTCCTGCTTTGTTTCCGGATCTCTTTCCATAGGTGGAGGAGATCTTTTCAATGTAGCGGTTGGAGAGTTCTTTCATACCCTCCTCAGCAATTCAAAGCTGTTCCCAGTTGGAACAACAGCGTTGACCTCCACCATTGGAACATGTGGAGTTATCCCTGAGGGGGAGTTGCCCCCTGCCTTCCTCACTCGTCGCCAATGGCGACGTCGAGCACACGAGCCGTTGGGACTGGCTCGGAGATTAAGACAATTTCTTTTTGCCCCCTGTTCAAGTGTGAGGCGGTTGCCGGTGTCAGCCTATTGAAGACTGATATCTTTTGACCAGCAGGAGCAGGAGTGGGGGTTGGGACGGTCAATCTTGTAAAGACCGATCTCTTAGTAGGAGAAGTCGCCTTGACGACTTCAGGAGCAGATTTGGCTACTCTTTTTGGAATAGCCCTTCTTGGGACGGCAAGCTTCATTGTGAGCCCACAAGAGTTTTGGCCCAATCTGGAGAAGACTGAGGCGCTGGTGTTGGGCGACCCGTTGAGAGGGGCTGCAGTAATTGAAAGTAGATCGAAGACCGACTTCTTAGGAGCTTCTTGTATGGGCACGGGGGTACTAAAGCTTGTTGGCGGAAGCATAGTTCCGAAAAACAACCCGGTGGTGGCTTGAGTAATCTGCTCCACGGGCATGGTGAACAAAGAGGCTGCTTGGGGCCCATAAGTTATGCCCCCAGTTAAGGCCGGACGCGAGCTGCAGCTGCGGTTGGAGCACTTCAAACAAGTTAAGGCCATCGATGCTTGCTTTCTCTTCTGCACTAAGCAAAAGACCAAATCTTAGTAACTTGAAAATCCGAAGGCAACCATTTAAAAAACCGCGATTGGTTCGCGAAGACGACACACGAAGTGTGGAGTGGAAAGAGGAAAAGGTCCCACCGAGCGTGCCAGAATCTGTTCCCCTCAGAACGGCGGCCGTGACGTGAGGACGTCTATGCCTGAGATTCGGGGCATATGCTATATGGTTTTATCCGTCAACCTCTCCGAAGATGCCAAGTTGATTTATGGCACCGTGTATCAGAGGTTTAAACGGATGCGGTCGATGTAGCAGACTTCGTCAGATTCCCCCTCGCTAGAGGAGTTTTTGATTGTGGGGACGCTTTTCCCTGCAGGCGCAAGCCCCTGCAGTTAATTACGCTACTGCATCGCGGTCGCCACTTTCTCCTTCTCCAGAATTTCACTTCATGTCGTGTGTGTTTGTTTTGTTTGTGGTTGTCCGTGGATTGTATACGGAGACTGAGTAATGCCGTCGCTCGTAGGACGTGGATTAGTCCAAATCCGTATTTATTTAGATTTGGATTTGGTGTTTTTAGTTTAAGGATACATTAGCCGTATTGATGCTAAGATCAACTTAAATGTTCGTTAAGGATACGTTAGTCTGATTTAAGACTAAGATCAACTTAACGTGGTGATCCATTTAATATATGGCTATCTTGACTCGTCACCTCTCTGATGTCGTTGAAGGATTACAATGATAGGTGTCAGAGGAGTTCGGAGATGTACCCTTGAACCAAAGTTGATTTGGAGTTTATAGTTCATTTGAATGTTTAAGGATACGTTAGCCGTGTTTGGGGCTAAGATCAACTTAAACGGGACCGTTTAGATCCGGCAAAAGAGCATTTTTGAGGCTCTATTGCTCCAGTTTAGGGATGTTGTGGTCCATGTTCCAGTTTAGGGACGTGGTGGTCCATCACCAGTTTAGGGACACAGTGGTCCATTATTAGTTTAGGGACATTTTGGTCCATTGCCAGTTTAAGGACGTAGTGGTCCGTCGCCAGTTTAAGGACGTAGTGGTCCGTCGCCAGTTTAAGGACGTGGAGGTCTTTTAGTTTAAGGACGTCTCGGTCCGTCGTTCCCATTTAGGGACGATTTTTAGTTTAAGGACGTCTCGGTCCGATATTAGTTTAAGGACGTCTCGATCCAATGTTAGTTTAAGGACGCCTCGGTCCACGAGTTTAGGGACCCCGCAGTCCATTTTTGATATGTGGTCGTCGGGATCCGTCACCTCTTTGACGTCGTTGAGGAATTACAACGATAGGTATCAAAGGAGTTCGGAGATGTACCCTCGAACCGGTTGTGAATTGATTTAAGAGAGCAATCTTGCCCAGTCAATTTAATTTGAGGTCTTACGGCCAAAATTGGGCTAAGTCCAGTTGCAAATGTTCAACATTTTGTTTAATTTTGATTTGCATCTCCTTTTATTTTTATTTGGGCTCTACCCGTGAAGGATGCAAAGCATCAATTTATCTTGGGCTTTGCTCATTCATGAATGATGCAGGGCATCAATTTTATTTGGGCTCTGCCCTTTTATTGCTTTGCAATTTATTTAGGCCTATTAGGTCTTTTTGATTTGGGCCTGGCCCTTTAAGAAATGCATTGCATTTATTCAGGCGCTTTGCGCCAATCAGGGAGCGCAAGCGCTTGCGGTGACGACACGTATCATGCGAGCACAGTGCGCTGTGCCGATGCGCTGCGCATGCGCTGCTGACACATGGCACCAATCCAGGAGCGCAACAGCGCAAGTTGGAAGTGCAAAGCACTAAGAATCTTTTAGATTCGAGAACAGAAGTGCAAAGCACTAAGAATCTTTTTAGATTCAAGAAAAGAAGTGCAAAACACTATTTGTTTTCTTGATCAAATTTAGATCAAAGAAAAAAATAAATGTTTTCTTCTTTTTCTTATCTCAGAGAACTAAAGGTTCATAAAAAGTGTGAAGCACTATTTTTGTTTTATTTATTTATTTATTTATTGTTAAAGATCAGTGATCTTGTTTTTAGATCAATGATCTGTTCATAAGAGAATTTTCTCTTCTTTTAAAGTTTTTTACCTTTTTTGTTTTTCAGGAGTTCTCGAGAGTTCTCTTTTCTTTTTTTTTAGAAAGATGTTCATTCTTTTGAATTGGGGTCTGGGGTCCTTTTTATAGTGCCCATAAACTAGTTAAATTTGTTAAAGAGATCTTTCTGAGTGATTTGGGGAATTTTCATCACTGTTGGATCTTTGATCCAAGGGCTTCTGTTTTACAGAAGAAAATCTTCTTGTTTTAACAAGAACATAATGATTTCTTAGAAATTTAATTCTGTTTGGCACAGATACCCCAGCGCGTGACACGTGTCACGCAGCGTACAGCGCAGCGCAGCTATGCTTCCGTATCCGCGCTGACACGTGTCGCGCAGCGCACAGCGCAGCGCAGTTGCGCTTGCGCAACTGCACTGACAATTGTCGCGCAGCACACAGCGCAGTTCTGCTGCGATTGCGCCACTGCGCTGACACGTGTCGCGCAGCGCAGCGTTTGCACAACTGAAGCTTTGCTTCTGATTTGTTTTTTAACAGAGCTTTGCTCTGATTGGGCGCGCTGTCTTGGGCGCTGCGCTGCCGTATCAGTTTTTTGACACGTGGCGCGTTGCGCGCGGCGCAAAGAAATTGAAGCGTTGCTTCGAATTTTGAATTTTGAAATTCAAACAGAGCTTCGCTCTGATTGGAGGAAACAACTGTACATGGGATGTATATTGTAGTGGATGCTTGGACATATATAGGGAGGACTTTCTTGCTCGACATGATAGTATGCTATCTGGTTGCACTTTATCTTAATATGTTGACTTGTATAAGTGATGTTGTCTTACTCTCACATGTTGATAAAGCTCTTAGGATGTGTACTTGACTACCAGGACTATGATGGAGATCATACTAGTAGGGTTAAGGGTAGTCTACAAGTACACCCTATAATTGTTCCTAGTCGCAGGAGTATCGAGACAGGGCATCGATACTCCAGGGTAGACTAGCGTATGTGCTTCTTGAACCATATGATGGGCGATGGATGATCCCACATCCATTGGTGTTTGACATCAGAGAAGGTATACGGGTGCTCAGTGGAGACTGGGTACACTGAACGGACTCGCCGAGAACTCCTAGATGGTATTATACCTATCGTCGGATAGCAGTTCTCTGGTGACACTAATACAGGTTAATCTGTCGACCCGAGATCGTTATAGAGTCTTGTGTGATTCCTATTGTGCTTTGATTTCCACTTTACCACGGTCAAGAGATCATGCAAAACGGTGGTTTTTGGGTACAGTACCGAGTCACATGGAAGCAATGAGCGATAGGAGGAGATTCGTTTCTCCCGATATTGGGGGTTGATGTTGCGCTATGCTCGATTGCCATAACATGAAATCCCTGGCAAGGGTTGCTGAGATTTACTGGTAAGTGTTATCAGTAGTTTCTCGAACCGTTATAGACCTTTCATCGGCATGACTTATCAGGCTATTGGGGTCTGACGTTATACCACCCCCAGGCTATGATATGCAACATATCTGACGAGGAGACCAGACTGTATGGTAGGGTTATTGATTGGACTCACAGGAGTTTGAGCACGCTTGCTTGTTGATCTTCTGATCGCTCAATATCTGGGTGGCAGTTACTTTTAGCAGACCGCTTGTGGCTTGTAGGTGTTTGATATCATTATCACCTACTGTCGGCGTATTGACGAGTCTTTAAAGTTCTACACAGAGGTTTTCTGGTTCATGCGAAATGAAGTAGGATCATATATGAGATATGTGCGGGACCGAGATTAATGCGCGTATGTGATAACGCATTCTATTCTCACGATATGTGATATCGGTCGGTTATATGTGATATAGCCAGGTATCGAATCAAGTATTGATTCATATGATATTAGTCAGTTGTATGTGATATAGCCGGATTATTAAATCAAGTATTGATTTGATAATTTAATGTATAATTATATATTTGATATATTAACTTACATTAACTAATATTTGCTCACTAAGTATTCTTTTTCTCACTTGTGTGCATATTGTATATATGTGATATATATTAATGTACATTTTATCGTGTCATGCTTGATGCCACATGCTTCATGGGTGTATGAGACTTATACTATAGTTAGGATAATCTTAGGTTTTTATTTATCAAAGTAATTCAAAAATGGTGGATTTTGTTATGGCTGGAAGCTTTGAGAAAGCTTGTGGATAACTATTGACCAAGTCCACTCTTTTTGTTTTGCTATAGATATTTACTAACTTAACCATTATCCTCAACCCTAGTTAAGTCTCTACATGAGTTAGTGTATGACACTAACTCATCCATGGTTTATATTCTCACCTTATGAGTTCATTCTCTCATTCTTCACTTGATCATCTTCTTCTTCATTGAGAAAAGCTTTCTAGCTTTTGAAATGGTGAGAAAATATTGTGAGAAAAAGAAAACTAAAGAAAGCCCATTTCTTACTTCATCATTCTCTACTGTTAGCCATTTAGTTTAGGGTGTTTGCTTCACTAAACAGTAATTTAGTGAAGAGGTAGCATGAGCTTGAGTCTCCTCGACGTAGATCATCTTCGGCCTCGAAGATTTCGAGTAAGTTTGCATCTTTCACCTTGTGGATCCTCTCAAGAGTTCGGGAGATCATTACTCGCAGCGAAGAAACTTCTACACGGAGCATTTGAAATGAAGGACCGGGCTACAAAGGTTGTATTCCGTATTCACTTAGTTGTAAAGTTGTTTACATTGTATATTCGTTTAAAACTCTAGTTAAGATTCTAGGGTTAGGGTTCTTTAGAACGGAAAATTTTTGAAAATGGCATGGGTGATGCCTCCCAAAACCTTGCTGCCGCGCTAAGTAACCCTACAAAAGCTAGCTCCCGTTGGGGATGCTTTATATATATTATGCCTTGTATGTAGTTTTATTCAAAATTTACAAAGGAGGTAGAGCCTGATTTTCAAACGATATAAGCATTTTCAAACAAATTTACTTATACTTTAAAAAGAAACTTGATTCCATTTAATGGCTCTTTTTAAAACTTTACCTCCACTATTTTCTTTAAAAGGTTTAGATTTCGGATTTTTAGCTTACTTGGATCACGTCGACATCTTTAGACATCACGTGATCTCAGTGTTGGTCACGTGTCGCTTTCGGGTCGTGGCAAAATTAGTATCAGAGTGTTAGATTTAATCTTTATTCGAGTCTACGTTTGACTATGTGGAGTCTTGGGCATATATTTTCATTGCTTAGGCTTAACCTTTCGGAATTTAGACTTGACTTTGGTGGTTTTATACTCGAACTTCATAGGTTGACCTTGGTATGATTGAGTTGGTACTAAGTAGAGTGAAGTACCGTACGTATGCTTTGCGTCATATTTGTTGGGTTTTGGTGTCCGCGCCGCGAAAACCGTGGCCGATGCGGATATAAAACATTAGCGAGCACCGAACGTCTTTAAGAACCAGGATACGGTCCAATAACTTAAACTAACTAACTAAGAGTGCAAGGGTTGAGAAATTACAACTTTTTTCACATGTCCACCAAATTGTGGAAGACCCCTCCAAGCTCGTAGCCACCGGGATCGCGCTTAAAAGTCGACCACCCTCGCAGAAGACGATCCACTCAAGGGAAACCGGGGGAGGTTCTATCCGATGATCCAGACTTGCTAGATGTTGATGGTCGGTGATGTAGAAATATTTCACTAAATATTTCTCTCTAAAATCCATGCTCAAATGAGAGCAAGAAGAAGACGAAGAGGAGGAGAAAGGAAGAAACCATGAAGCATAAAGCTCATCATGTGTAGCAAAAAGGAAAAGAAGTATCAAGTGTAAAGAAAAAGATTGGCTTTGCTTTTAACAACCATGCATCAATAGTGGATCAAAATGATTTTATCATTTTTAAAAGCAAAGCCTTACCTCTCTACATGTTTAACACCATACATCATCCCACGTCCTTTCCACCTCATTTCCATTTAATTTTCTAAAAGAAAATTAAATATGAGGTGCCCTTCTTCGAAAAGCATTCCCGTATAAGTACGAAATAATTCACCTGGTATATATATTGCTATATATACGTGTATCCGCATAAAAATACAGATAGCACCAAAGAGGGAAAATGAACAGTGAAAAATAATACTAAAATATATGTATCAAAATATATATATAAATTATTAAATCAAAACCTGATTTAATAATCCGGCTTAATCCTAAGCCGGCTAGTATTATCAACCGCCCGATTAATTACCGTGTATCCCATACACGTATTTAATTATACCTATGCACGTACCAATGTACGGCTCCTATATCTATCGTCTGAACAGGGAAAACCCTCTGTGTGGGACTCCAAAGACTCGACAATATGCTGACAGTGGGTTTAAGCATAATCACGTCAGCGACACTAGCTGTACGTAACGGCTACCAGGTACTTGTCGAAAGGGGGGTCGACAATCAAATATGTCCTTACCCTACTGAGCCTAAATGTGACAATCTCCATATAGTCAGATCTCTTCATCAAAGAGTATCATATATCGGGTGTAAGGGTGGATAACGTCAGACCCCTGCTAACTAGATAAGTCATGTCTGAGTCAAGCTCATCTCCAACAGAGATACTACTGATCAACTATCAGTAAATCTCATCCACCGTGGCCATGGATTTCTGGTGATAGCCAACTGAACACGGAGCAATATCGACTCCTAAGACCAGGAGAGACGAAATCCTGACAATCGGCCACTGCCTCCATATGGCTCGGGACCGTACCTAACTAAAACCTGTTTGCAAGACTCCTTTGAGTCATGGTAGGGTAGTTATCAAAGTACAGTAGGAACTCACACGAGACAAATGACGATTTCAGGTCAAAGGACTAAGCTGTACTCATACTACCTGAGAACTTCCATCTGACGATAAATATAATACCATCTAGAAGTTCTCGGCGAGTCCGTCCAGTGTACTCACCTCCAGTGAGCACATGTATACTATCTTAGGTGACACAACACCAATGGCTTATGAGATCGATCGCCGCTCCTTGTTGGGGTGTAGAAGCGTATACACTAGTCTACACCGGAATATTGATGCCCAGTTTCGATACTCCCATGACTAGAGATATTTAAAGATGTTCTTATAGACAACCCAGCTCCCACATATATGATCGCCACCATAATGCTGGTTGTCAAGCAACAATCCTACGAACTTCATCAACAATGAAGATAAACCGGATAGTATACTGATTGAATGATTTCGGATGAGTTTATGAAATGATCCCCGGCAACGGCGCCATTTGATTGAATGAAATTCTTGTTGTGTATGTTTGAGAAAATTTGAATAGAAATCAGAACCAAAAATATTTGACCGCAATCAATTACGGTATCGTATATAGATTTCGTTAGCAAGTGCGGATCGTCCACAGGGATTGTGCGATTCGTTCGTATTTTGTTTTGTTTGAATTGAAAATTTAATAGAAAAGAAAAGCAAAAACGATTCAAGATTTATATCGATGAATTTCAAGAATCAACTAAATCTAATCAAGAATCAAGAAAGCATTAAACATTAAGAATCAAGAATTGATATAATTCCAATCAATTTAAGTTTCAAGATTTGAAGTAAAACTCGTAGGAATCGATTAGATCGTAGATGTGAAGAAGACTAGAAATTAGCGTTTCTTATCCATTAACGAATTGATGCTAAATCGATGTCGATTGATCAAGGATTAAGGATCTTGCGAAGAATTAGGGTTTCTTCATCCTATCCTTTGTCCTTTCAATGAATCACATTTACTAGATAACTTCTTGAAAATCTAATGATCGATCATTGATCTTTAGATTCATACGAAAATAATCAAGAACGCATTTCGCATCGATCTAGATCATCGATCATTCAATTTTCAAGAATTTACAATTGTTATAGGACTTAAGAAAACGTTTAAAGATTCATCAACATCATCATTCTTCAATCATCTCGATTTCTCCACGAGCGGAGTTTATTCGCGCATCATCACAAAGAATACATTCAAGAATTGAAGATGAATCATAATGCTCGAATTGAAATATAAGCAAGTTTAAAGAATCTTCACTTTTATTTATTCCACAAATTGTTACACATTGCTCAAGACTATAAGAATTTGAGAAGGAACAAAATTTTCGAATCTAGCATTGCATCGGCTCCTTGAGTCATGGATCGGCTTGGATCTCGTGCTCCGATGAATGCCGGCTTCGCTTCTAAAAGATGGTTGAAGACTTGCTATGCTTGAACTCAATGGATCTTGAATTTGGAGTTTCTAGATTGGATTAGGGTTAGGGTTTGGAGGTGGAAAGAGTGTGGGTTGATAGAGTGCTAAGGTTTCACAACCTTCAACAACAATCAACAACCCTAATTGAGGAACAACCCTTTCAAGTGAGCCTTGGGTCCTTTTTATAGGTTTCCAAAACCCTAGGTCTAGGATTTTGAATTTAAATTTCCCTCCAAAAGTTTGTTATAGGGAGAAGCTTCTAGAAGTAGTTAGTTAGGAGCTTAGCTTCTACCCTAAGCTAGGAGGTTAGGGAGAAGGTTCTAGGTTCTTAATGGAGTTAGGGTGAAGCTTGTTGTGGAAGCTAGGAATGTTTAGTTTAGAACCCAAGGGCTTGCTGATCTGGCAGAATGTTCTGGAGTAATCTAGAATTTGCAGCGGCTTTCTGAGTTGTAGGACCTGAGGGAAGAATAATGAAGCAAAGATGAAGTGCTGACATGGCAGGGCCGCCGCGGAACCACGGCGCAAGGCAGCTCCGGCCGCGGTTCCGCGGCCAAGTGGTGGCCTTAGGGCTTGAACTTTTTATTGTTGCTTCTTGATGTATTCTTGGTGTTTTCCTGATATGTTGAATCTCTGAATGCCTTTTAGATTATTTCCAGATTCCAAATCCTTGAGTTAGCATATTCTTTAGCAACACTGTTATGTAAATTTGACCATTCTTCTGGAATTCCCTGCACAGACTTTGAAACACAAGTTGCGCAATACAGGGATGATGCAATGCTATGAAATACAGTTAATTTCCCTAGAAATGCCGGTTTTAAAGTCTAACACATGGAATTTGATATTTTACGACTGTTTTGCTAATATGTGCTATATGAATACCGAACACTTCTAGATGAGTGCAAATGATAGGGAAATTGCCGTGTTAAAAATACAGTATTTTCGACTGATCAAATTCCCCCAAACTTATTTTCGATCGTCTTGAGCGAATGGTTTTATTAAAAAGAGAATGAGAAAATAAAGAAAGAGAAAAACTAACTAGCACACTTTCGTAGGCAATACGATTGCACTGAGCACGTGCAACAAGTCTTTAAACCTCTAGGTGTCCCTAGCAGGAGGAGTGTTGTCTCCTGAGGGTTTTCAGCGGATTGCACCCACAAAATCCAATAATAAAAGAAAGATCATGAATATTACATTTAAAGAAAAGAATCGTAAAAGAAAAGCCTTGAAAATTAGGGTTTCCAACTAAGCTAGCTTTTCGGTTGTCATGAGCCCTATCTTAATAGTCATGAAAAGATGTCAGAAATCACGTCCTCCCTCAATAAAACATCGTCTTATTCTTCATTCCTATTTTTCTTCCAAATATCGATCATATAACCCTGCGTGTGTGTAAAGGACATCCCTACACCCGGAGAATTCAATTCAAGCTATCATACTCTTGCCTATCAACCTCAGTACTTTTTTATTAATGAATATTTAGATGAGATTGCTCACACACTTTCATGCGACCGTTAATACTTCTTGAGGTACTAACCGACCGATTACTCATGTGCTTGCTTATTTGGTGTATTTTCCTCGTCTTGCACCACCTAAGGCATAGCAGTGACTCCCAGACCAGTTGGCCTTAGGGCACTAGGTGAAGAGGCACCCTCGCTATATATTTTTTATTGCCCTCGGCGATAATAAAACCAGTGTCCATTTTTCTCACCATTTTATATATATTTTTTTCATTTCACTTTTTTTTATTTCCTTCATACATCGGCTTTAAGACAAGAGCATTTCAAGGTATCCTCTACTATCCCAGGCTTCAAGACGTGTGTAAGTGCGAATAGCAGGGTATCAACGTTCAAAATATTTGGCTTCCAGAATATGAGCTATTTTTCAGACTTATTTTTATCCTCGGATTAGTGACTTCTTTCATCTTACTAACTCTTGGGACAACGGCTCATAACTATTTATTACTAGTTCGTATAAGAAAACTTCTAATTTTCTTAGTTTTCTTAAATTTTTCTAATCTCATGGATGTAATTGTTCACTATCTAAACTTTTATTATCTTATTTATATACAAAAAAGTGTAAATATTAAATATTTTTATATTTTGAAAATTTTAAATTATTATGGGTTTTGAAAATTTTTTAAAATTTTTATAGGTTTTTTTAAAGAAATGTTTTGTGCTTATGCAAATGATATGCAAATGATGCAAAAATAAGCACAAACCTCCCCCAAACTTGTTTTCAACAGTGTCCTCACTATTGCCAACCGCTATACCTACAAAACATGTAAGCCTGGGAGAAATTTATTAGTGGGGGCAAAATATATAAGTGAAGATCTTCCCCCAAACTTATTCTTTTCACTCACCTCCATTCAAAAGATGATGCAGTAATATACAGGACATGAAGGTGAGACGGAGGAATTTTAATCAAGATAAAATGGCTCATGTAAGAACAGGAGCTCCTCCGTGGGGTCAGTGGAAAAATACGGCTTTAGCCTATGTCCATTCACTTTGAAAAATGTGCCGTTTTTAACATTTTCTACTTCTACTGCCCGTGCGGGTATACAGACCGCACAACAAAAGGTCTCTTCCACCGAGATCGAAGCTTACCCGCGTGAAGGTGTAGTCGTGAATCATAAAGAAGGACTTGCTGACCAGGTGTAAATGTTTTCCCCAAAATGTTTTTATCGTGAAAAACCTAAGTCCTATTCTTTACAATTACAGCGTTATCATAAGCTTCATCGCGGAGTTCGCTTAGCTCATTTAGTTGCAGCTTTCGAAAGTTGCAGGCTTGGTTTAGGTCAAAGTTGATTTCCTTAATAGCACACAATACTTTATGCTCTATCTCGACAGATATGTGATATGCCTTTCCAAACACTAACCTATATGGAGACATCCCTAGATCGGTTTATATGCAGTTCTGAATGCCCAAAGAGCATCCGTCAGTTTGGTCGACCAATCTTTTCTATTCTTAGCAACAGTCTTCTTCAGGATTTGTTTGATCTGTCTATTTGAAATCTCAGCCTGCCCGCTCGTTTGGGGATGATAGGGTGTAGAAAGTCTGTGGTTGATTGCGTATTTCCGCATCAGAGTCTCGAAAGACCTGTTGCAGAAATGTGTCCCGTTATCGCTAATGATAGCGCGTGGGTGTCCCAATCGCGAAAAGATATTTTCTTTTAAGAACTTAATGACAACCTTTTTGTCATTAGTACGACATGGAATGGCTTCAACCCATTTTGAGACGTAATCAACCGCCAGCAGTATGTACAAATTCCCAAAGGAGTTGGGAAAGGGACCCATAAAGTCAATGCCCCAAACATCGAAAATTTCAACCACTAAGATGGGTTGCTGAGGCATTTCATTTCTCCGGGAAATTCTACCCGTGTACTGACATTGTGTACACGTTTTGCAATAGTCAAATGCGTCCTTGAATAAGGTCGGCCAATAAAAACCGCATTGCAAAACCTTCTCCGCCGTCTTTCTAGGACCGAAGTGACCCCCACAGGCCTGATCATGACTAAAAGATAGAACACTCTTGAATTCTTCATTCGGGACACACCGGCGAATGATCCGATCAGGACAATATTTAAACAGACAGGGTTCATCCCAGTAAAAGTGTTTTACTTGGGATAGAAAACGATATTTGTCCTGTTTTGACCAATCGCTGGGTATCAGTCCCGTGGCAAGATAGTTCACAATATCCCTGAACCAAGCTTCCTCGGATACGTTCAAGAGTTGTTCGTCTGGGAAAAAATCATTGATCGGCAGGGTCACAGGGAAAGAAGAGATGCGTAAAAGATGGTCGGCTACAACGTTTTCACATCCTTTCTTATCTTTGATAACAAGATCAAATTCTTGTAATAGAAGGTTCCAAGGTATTAGCCTACCTTTTGCATCTTTCTTTGCCAAAAGATGTTTTAATGTGGAATAGTCAGTGTACACAACTATAGGTGAGCCAATCAAGTTAGGCCTGAATTTTTCTAATGCAAATACAACCGCCAAAAGTTCTTTTTCAGTAGTTGTATAATTGATTTGCGCATCATTCAGGGTCTTACTCGCGTAATAGATCACGTATGGTATCTTTTCAATGTGCTGTCCAAAGATTGTACCAACTGTAAAATCTGATGTATCACACATAAGCTCAAATGGGTAGTCCGAATCTGGAGACGATAGAACGGGAGCTGTAGTGAGGGAGTGTTTGAGTGAGTCGAATGCTGCCTCACAATCCGAGTCAAAGTGGAAGATCGTATCTTTGGCCAATAGAAGAGTTAAAGGTCTAGCAATTTTGCTAAAATCCTTAATGAATCTCCTATAAAAGCCCGCATGGCCAAGAAATGATCGAGTATCCTTGACGCTTTTGGGATGAGGAAGGTTTTGAATGACATCTATCTTAGCTCTGTCAACCTCAATGCCTTTCAGTGAAATAACATGTCCAAGCACACTTCTCTCTTGGACCATGAAATGGCATTTTTCCCAATTCAAGATTAAGTTCTTCTCTTTGCAATGAGTAAGAACAGCGTCAAGATTCGATAGGCAGTCGGAAAAAGAGTCTCCAAAAATCGAGAAATCATCCATAAAAATCTCCAAGAAATTCTCTACCATATCAGAGAATATCCCCATCATACACCGCTGAAAGGTAGCGGGAGCATTGCATAACCCAAAGGGCATGCGTCTATAAGCAAATGTACCAAAAGGAAAAGTAAAAGTGGTTTTATCTTGATCCTTTTTGGCAATAGGGACCTGATTATAGCCAGAGTATCCGTCCATAAAGTAATAATACTCACGTCCGGCTAAGCGTTCCAGCATCTGATCAATGAAAGGTAGAGGAAAGTGGTCTTTACTCGTAACGGCATTGAGTTTCGGTAATCAATACATACACGCCAACCAGTTTGGGCGCGTTTCTGAATCAACTCATTTGCCTCATTGGTAATAACGGTGATGCCAGATTTCTTAAAGATGACATGTATTGGACTCACCCATTGGCTATCGGAGATTGGGTATATAATACCATTATCAAGGCATTTGACGATCTCTTTCATCACTACTTCCTTCATGACAGGGTTCAACCGTCTCTGTAGTTCTTGGGTTGGTCTGGCATCATCCATCATATGTATATGATGTTCTACAATCAAAGGACTAATCCCTTTGATGTCCGCCATGGTCCAACCAAACACCTCCTTCTTAGATCTTAATACCGATAAAAGTGCATTCTCTTGCTCTGATGCTAGAGAAGCGGATATGATAACCGGTAAAGATTCATTCTCACATAAATATGCATATTTAAGATGAGAAGGTAAAATTTTGAGATCTAATGCTGGCGGAGAAATAATAGAAGGTGGGATCATCGAGTGATTTTCGGAGTCAAAAAGAAGCTTATAGCCTGTGAAAGATACCGACTCGGGTGGTGAAACGTCAGAAGTGTCGGATTCAAGTGTGGGAAAGGTGTCCTCACTAAGATCATGTGTAAGATCAAACAGTGATGTGGTAGTGTCGTCGAGATCTATAAAGCAAAGTTCATCAACTCCGCAACTTTCGGGAGCAATCTCGTGGACAGAGCACACATCAAGAATATGAGCAGAGCGTTCTAATGGCTGACTTCCAACTTTGTAGATATTTAGTTCAATAGCCATATTTCCAAAGGATATGTTCATTGAACCGTTTCTACAGTTAATGACAGCGTTGGAAGTGGCAAGGAAAGGTCGACCCAAAATCACCAGAATTTGGCTCCGGGGGTTCGCTACAGGTTATGTGTCGAGAACAATGAAGTCCACAGGCAATACAAATTCCCCGACCTTTATCAATACATCCTCGAGTTCACCCCTAGGTTTGGTGATCGAACGGTCTGCCATTTGGAGAGTGCAGTGAGCTGGTTTCAACTCTCCAATCCCTAGCTGCTCATAGACAGAATATGGAAGTAGGTTAACACTTGCGCCAAGGTCTAAATAAGCATGGTTTATGTTTTTACCCCCAATAGAAATCGATATTGTAGGACATCCTGGGTCCTTACGTTTCTTTGGTAGCCGAGGGATAAAAGCAGTGCTAATGTTATTAGACATGAAGACCTTCTTCGGCACTTGAGTCTTCCTCTTCCTAGTGCATAAGTCTTTAAGAATTTTCGCATAAGCGGGGACTTGTTGAATCGCATCTAGGAGAGGGATGTTGATGTTAACCTGTTTGAACATTTCTATAATTTTCTCCATATATGGACTCGATCTGTTACCCCTTAACCGATTCGGGTAAGGAGCTTTAGCAATAAGCGTCGGGTCCATCATAGGAGAAGGAAGAGGGGGTAGACATGATCCCAAAAGAGGAGTGGGGATAGTCTGTGAAGAACTAGAAAAGGTTTGCTGAGGTGTCGAGCCTAGAGGGAAATAGAGAATAGGCTCGCTAGAAGGCGGTGGGGTAGAAGAACAAGGACCAGAAGGAGAAGTGTGTGTGTGAGGAAAGGTCTCAGCCGGGGTGTTAATATGATTTTCAATATCATCAACTTCTTCCCCACTATGGTTATTCAGCACTCTTCCTGATCTCAACGTTGTGATGGCATTTACATTGTAATGCCCAGGATTCGGTAGGGGTTGAGACGGAAGTTTTCCTTTTTCTCTCGCACTCATTTCGGGTTTAAGTCGTGCAATTTCAGCTTCCATCGATCCGATACTCTCAGCTTGGGACGCTGAGTTTTTCTCTATCTCACTGACGGAAGATCTAATCTCAGCCGAAACCTTTATGAAATTTGACAAGAGTGATTTCATGGTTTGAGTGAATTGAGAGAATTCGTCAGAACAGGTCATAGGATTAGACTGTGCAGGAGTGTTGACCTGGTTTTGGAAATTTTATGACTGGTAGGGGTGCTGAGTGGTTGAAGGGGTTGCTGTTGTGGAGTAAGAGCCTTTTGGAATTGATTCTTGTTTGGAACCGTGTTTTGAGATTGGGATTGGTTCCAAGCAAAATTCGGGTGATTCCTCCAACCCTGATTGTACGTGGAAGAATATGGATTGTTTTTAGCTCTTTGAAATGCGGCATTGGTATGCTCGTGACCTTGAAACGGAGAGTTTAATGGACATTCTTCCATTAAGTGAGAAGGATTAGAACAGCACCCACATACAGTTTTGGGGAGAGACATTGGGTTTAGGGAGGCTGCTAAAAATTTTTGTTCCATAGCCTCGAGCTTCTTTTGCATTGCTGCCATCTCAGCTCGAACACCTATGGACACATCAATTTGGTGTACGCCACCCTTATTCAATGATTGGGTTCCACTCTCCCACTGTAAGAACTTTTCAGCGAACTCTTCTAAAAATTTCCAAGCTTCCCCATCATCCTTAGTCATAAAGGTGCCTTGACACATGTTTTCAAGGTTCTGTTTAGTGTTTGGGTTAATTCCCTCATAAAGGGTCCTTTTTATAGGTTTCCAAAACCCTAGGTCTAGGATTTTGAATTTAAATTTCCCTCCAAAAGTTTGTTATAGGGAGAAGCTTCTAGAAGTAGTTAGTTAGGAGCTTAGCTTCTACCCTAAGCTAGGAGGTTAGGGAGAAGGTTCTAGGTTCTTAATAGAGTTAGGGTGAAGCTTGTTGTGGAAGCTAGGAATGTTTAGTTTAGAATCCAAGGGCTTGCTGATCTGGCAGAATGTTCTGGAGTAATCTAGAATTTGCAGTGGCTTTCTAAGTTGTAGGACCTGAGGGAAGAATAATGAAGCAAAGATGAAGTGCTGACATAGCAGGGCCGCTGCGGAACCACGGCGTAAGGCGGCTCCGGCCGCGGTTCGGCGGCCAAGTGGTGGCCTTAGGGCTTGAACTTTTTATTGTCGCTTCTTGATATCTTCTTGGTGTTTTCCTGATATGTTGAATCTCTGAATGCCTTTTAGATTATTTCCATATTCTAAATCCTTGAGTTGGCGTATTCTTTAGCAGCACTGTTATGTAAATTTGACCATTCTTCTGGAATTCCCTGCACAGACTTTGAAACACAAGTTGCGCAATACAAGGATGATGCAATGCTATGAAATACAGTCAATTTCCCTAGAAATGCCGGTTTTAAAGTCTAACACATGCAATTTGATATTTTACGACTGTTTTGCTAATATGTGCTATATGAATACCGAACACTTCTAAATGAGTGGAAATGATAGGGAAATTGCCGTGTTAAAAATGCAGTATTTTCGACTGATCATATACCATCATCTCGAGTAAGATTGTTATACCTATATAGGTCCTCCCTCAATTATCATAATCGTCTACTTGCAATCATAATAATTATCTTGAGGGCACTATATCCAACAATCTCTCACTTGCACATAAGGCCAATTATTGCGGTTTCATGTACCCACAGCTCTTGTGATACCGAATACCCAACTTCTTTACTAATCAGTTTCGCAAACTATGTTTATGAAACATAATTTGTTCGAGAAATAGCCTCAGTGAGTGGATCTACTATAATGTTCCAATTTCATCTCTGTATATCTCAACTTTGTGGAGAATAACAATTTCCCAAACTGAGCGATACCATGCCACAAGAATTTGTCTGGATACTTGATGAGACCAAGTACATAAATGAACAACTCTATCCAATAAACTTCTTGGGCTGTATTCTCTGTTGAGTTATTACCAGCATCCTGCACCATGATTACCACAGTATCCCTAATGGAACACTATCCAATATACCAATCCTCAGAAGAGGCTAAACTCAAAACTCTGACAGCATCTCTGTCATCCAGGTCATCTTAGAAGCATGAACGAATAACAGCCTCCCAAAGGAGGCTGCTGTTATCTTATACCAAGAACATGATCTTATGTTCTTTATAGCTTTCCTTTGTTTCTCCAGTATTGGATTAATATATATTTATTGCTGCTAGTGTAAAAGCAATATCTTGTGTTGCACAAGACATTTCATGATTGATTAAACTGCCTAAGCAAATGATATGGCATTCATGCCAGTCCTTTCTCTTCATCGGTCTAGAAGACATCCTTTTTAGAGAGAGTGACTCCATCACTTGTAGATACATTACCACGCCAGGAGTCGTCCATTCTAAAAACGCTTTTAGAATGCTGTCCAAGTACTCGATTGGGAAACTTCCCAAATCTAGATCTAAAACTAAAATCACTGATACATTATCCATCTGGTTTTATACAAGATATTGCATTATTGACTCAATTGCCTATATGTCATTCATGCCAGTCCTTTCTTCATCAGTCCAGAAGACTTCCCTTTAGAGAGGGTAACTCCATTACCCGCGGGTACGCTACCACACCAGGAGTCATCCATTCTAAAATTCTTTTAGAATAATATCTAAGTACCCAATTTGGGAAACTTCCATGATCTAGATCTAGTCACCAGAATTCCTGATATACTATCCACATCTAACATGGAGAAAACACTATGTGATAACCAAACTTTGACCGATTGTAGTATAGGAACATCACTTCCTATTTGGAGTATGTCATCCAAATCTAGGACAGTACTCCCTACATCCTTCTTACTAGATTCATTTTTGTTTTGATAGAGTCAATCACCTTGGCTGTCACATTGAAAAAGATGATCTGTCTCCGCTATTCATGCTTCATTCTATGAATAGACATAAGCAATTTGCATACCTTTCGCTACTCCCACTGACTATGATAACCCTCTGGCAGAGTCATATACACCTGCACTTTCAAAACCCTATTTGGAAAGACGTTATAGTCATCCAGCTACCAGATATTATAGCCATGAACTGCATTAGTGGCAAATCATATCCATTTGGATTTCAGCGTAAACACTGAAGTAAAAGTCACATCACAATCCACAACGGGTATTTGATGAAAACTCTTTACAACAAGTCTAACCTCATTAGGTTAGTACCTTTCCACCTGCACAGATCTCGAAAGATATACTTACTTCTAATGGGCTTCACTCCTTCAGATGCACCTAGCAAAGTCTAAAATCCATGACTTGCTGAAGTGCGTGGAGTCCATCTTGGGTATGAAATATCTGGTCACCTGGAAGTTACCACTTTCTGTGACCTGCTGATAAGAAGTAGTGGGAATAGCAGTGCCAGGTCATATCCATATGGACTTCGGCATAGACACTGAAATAAAAGTCTCATCACAATCCACAACGGGTATTTGATGAAAACTCTTTACAACAAGTTCAGCCTTATTAGGTTAATACCTTTTCACCTGCATAGATCTCGATAGATCTACTTGCTCCTAATGTGTTTTACCCCTTCAGGAGCACCTAGCAAAGTTTAAAATCCATGATTTGGTAAAGTGCGTAGAGTCCATCTTGGATATGAAGCATCAGGACACCTGAAAGTTACCACTTCCTATATCCTGCTGACAACTACTAGGGCCATTATCACCATGATGTTGACCTTCCTGTCACCGTCTAAGAGAAAACCGAAATATCTCTCGGGCGTCTGAGGTCACCTACTAAAATCTGCAGAGTGGCTAACAGTTTGTCAAGCCTAATTGAATACTTAAGTTCTACTAAATTTTTAGTAACCGTTTGTGGTTTTGAAATCACTTCCAATTCTACCATACTCCTACTGGTTTATTTTGCAAAAAGATTCCTTTTATAAAAGATGGTGATTGGTGTGAAAAAGTGTGTTTATAGTTAACCGCAATCAATAACGGTGTCGCGTGTAGCTAGACCGAAGTGAGTACGGGTCGTCTTCAGGGAAACGTTGAATCTTTTACTCTTACTTTAGATATGTTGAAAAAGAGAGGAGGGAGAAAGAATATTGTGGAATGGTTTCTAGATCTACGTTAAGCACTAATGCAAAATATAGATCTAGATTATTTATGGATGTAGTTAATATAATAAGAGGGCTTGTAGGGTTCGTTAGGATTTAGTAGTTATGGATGATTAATTAAAAATTACCCTTTTTATCCTTTAATAGATTTAAAACTAGAACGACGGTGAAGCGTGCAGATTAGGGTTTCTGGAGGGAAAAGGAATCCCACTCTTAACCCCTATCTCGACACGGAACTCCGTTCATATCTAGCCTTTACCAAAACAATCATTAATCTAATCTTTAATCGCAGTCGAGACTAACAATGAATTGGTAGCATGCCCGATTAGGATGTTAATGATTGTTTTGATAAAGTTTATAAACTTTATAGGACGTAAAAAGAGTTTAGGTGTTTTTATCATCCATTAACTTACCCTAATCCTACGAACTCTAACAAGCGGAAAATTACTCGCACATGTTGGGAGAAAAAGAGATGGAGAGAAAATGCATAATTAAACTACGAAGAAATAGAATAAGAAAAAGAAAACTACCTTTATTAATCAACAATATTCATTACACTTTGATTCTTTAGAAAATGATTACAATTACTAGTTGCTTCTCGATCTGTTCTAAGGAGGTAGACGAACAGTTGATGATCAGTCTGGATGCGTGAGCCATCTTGGACTTCGTGATCTCGTCGACTTGATGATTTTTCCAAGAGGCTCTCGGTCTTTATTTATAGTCTCAAAACCAGAACCCTTCCTTCCAAATTAGGAAGATAACAGTAAAGATTCACCCCAAAAAATGCATCTCCTAAATCATCTATCTTGCGGCGGATCCGCGGCCAAGAGGGGGGTTTAGCCGCGGATTCGCGGCCTTTTGATCAGATCCATTGATTTTCTTTCTGTGGGTTTTCTCTACTTGGCACGTGGAGTTCTCTGGAATCTTTAGAACTTGGAAATCTTCTCGTAGTTGTTGCCAGACTTGATTTTTAAGTTTTGATTTCTTAATTAGGCAGGTTTGCTTTAACAACTTGATTTCCTTGATTTTAGTCCTGAAAATTCTGCACAACAACTCAAATGATAATTAGTAGAGTTTGTTTTCTTAATATTTGGTCAATGATATTTTTTTGCATGCATTTTCCTACCAAATGCTAATTATAATATATCAACACATGGAAAATAGTATTTTTACAGATAAACCCTCGTATGTATGATATATTATAATAAAGACCTTTTTTAATATAGAAATAGTAGGAAAAATGTAATAACAAATGTACAGTTTTATCAACTGAACAGATGGCGAATCAAGAACAATGTACCTATTGATATTGAAAATGGTAGAAACAAAATCCTAGCGAATGCTTGGGATAATTCATAAACAGCCATTACTGAAGCGTGTCTTAAGTTTGTCCGGATTTTTCTTTTAAACAGAAACCAGATAACTCCATATTTTAACAACCTCATGATATGTAACCATTCTATATCCATATAGAATCAAGACACTAATTTAGATAGAACCAAATTCAAATGTCATGCAGCTGTTTCCGATGCATATTACATAACGGAAAAATGGCTAATACATCATTACTCATTCAGGAGCGAACTCACGGATGAGCAACCTGTAAGAGAATCAAGTTCTCAATTCTATGATGGAATACTAGTATAAGTATCTATATTTTCGATCACCTCAAAAAATCTTGATACTTCCACCGTATGGTTCTCTACTTTAACCTTATACCTACAAAATTCTTAAAATATTTGGACCTTTCATTACAACGAATGCATGTCCAAAACCAGAGAACTCATAGGTAAACCTAAATGAAATAAGAGTACCAACCCCTCATCCTGAAGGACACTGGACAACATACATTTTCATGTATAAGTCTCATGAGTATGCCAACTCAAATTCTGTGTTTTGTAAATTGAAAACTGTATCTTGATTAAGAATGTCTTACACCGTTATTCAATGCACCTTACCTTATCCTCAACTGATAATTGTAAATATTTACAACACAATTTTCAAAATGTATATCTCACTTTATAAAATAAAAGTACAGATATTTCATTTTAAAATTTGGTGCATAACAATGGTTATTCGAAACTAAATATTTGTCGTTAGGCAAAACCCAGACGATTTAATCCAATATCACCAATTACAACGAATTCCGATATTGAGAATTAAATGTCCATTTCCCAATATAATACTCATTCTCAACATCTATAACACCGTAAGATGTGAGATCCAAATCTAGTAAATATATACCCTGGAATCAGAATTAATTGGGAAAACGGTTCTCCTTTACAAATACACAGAAATATTGAAACCTGAAAATGTTTCATAGGGAGTGGCCAGATATTCCTAATAATGTCTTTTCTATTATCCAGATTCATGACAGTGGTCGTAATTTCTTTGCCCTCACTTCAATTCCTTTATATGTCTATACATCTTACCTTCTGCACACCATGCCTGTGCTAACTGGTTTATTCATTCCATACCTTTTGGCACTATCCTAAGGTTTAGAAGAAGACTATTCAATAAGCTTGATGGGTGTAATCTCTTAATATAAGGAGCTCTTTCAACCTGAGAAAAATAAAGGGAAGAGAAAACCGAATAATCTTATTCAATTTCTCCAGTACCTGTCGCTATCCTCGATTGAAGTAACTTCTTCGAGTTCGTATGTAACTATACGATGGCCGTTCCAAGAAATATGGATTATCATAATGATACGACATGTTCTGAAGAAATACAAAGGGTAAAGTAGGAGTGGTAGGGATATATGTGAATTTTTCGGAATCAAGACGAGCCAAAACCAAAAGGTGTAAGAAGATTCGGTTAACTTGGTTCATGAGTTTTTAAGGTAAGTCATGGGTCGTTGTACCAGAGAGAGAGCAAGAGAGAGAGAGAGAGAAGAAACACTCAGCATGCACTGTATCAAGATCAGATTGGTTATCGCTTTATCTAATTAGGATGGCTCCCACTGTTTCCTCGAATTTTCCTTCAAAATCTAAAAGGAGAACTAGTCAAGATCATTTACACTTTACAAGTTCGCTAACCGTTCAGCTAGGCCAGTATTGATACTCTGAGGGAGGTCCCCCATGCTTTCGCACAGACCTAATTAATAACCCCGTTTCCGCAGAGGCATAACCTCGTTAGCACTTTACAGACACCTAACAGGTTAACTAATTGTGAAGTGAAAAATCTCCCGAGGAGTGATACATACTCATCAATGGGAATCGGGACCCAACTACCATCATGTGATAACCTGACGGAATCCACTCAAGTCACCACACTCCAGAAGACATTCGCATGCTTGGCAAGTTTCCCGTATGTTTGAAACTCTCGATTTGGTTTTTTCCCCAAGCGTCTTATGACCTTGACGAAGGACAACAACTCATAAGTCACAAGTCAAGTTCTACCTGTCATTGTCCGGATTAATCTAAACCCATTCGTACCCGCCTTAGATGAAGGCTAACAAGGATGTACGACTGTCCTAGATTAATGCGTCCCTATGCTGCAAAAAAGTAACGCATAGCTACCATACACTATGAATTGACGAAGGCCAACAAATATAGCATGAATACTAGGTGCTACCCATCTGAAATGAATGAGAGTTACAGCTGGTTTTTGGCAAAAAACCTTTAACGTAATGAATTTGATATTGATGAAGGAACTCGAGTGGCTTTCAAATGGAGTGGCTTATGCTCTGCTTTTTAAAACTAGCAACATAAATTTTTTCTTAAGAGCGGACTCCCAATGAAGGGATCAAGGCTTTTCCCTCATAGAATGAGGTGCAGGATATTCCTAACCGAATATCTCTATACAAAGCAAAAGAATATGACCATGAGTTTTGAAGAAAAATGAGTAGTTTTAAAATTGGTTCTGACAACATCATTTAGGTTTTCTTCTTTCATTATTCAGATAATGTGTTCCCATCATTTTAAGTTTCCAAGCTACAAAAGAAACAATCAAAATAACATACTTTTTATATGCCATCTGCATTCGCCACGGGGCTCGTCAAGCACCGTTAGATTGCTTAACTAACGGCAGAGCGAGGGCAAGACTAGCGCGGATGCAAAACATATAGAAGCATATACTAAATATATATAAAATATATATCAACATTGCAAGCAGATAATAGTCATCACAGGCAGATAAAAATCAACACAAGCATATGAACAACAATATGGAATAGTGAATAATTTAGGATCCCTGCGTTTCATTTGAGCAATAAATGAGACGCGACGTTCTTCAGTTGTGTGAATAGCCAGTGCAATGAAGAACCTAGACCCCTAAGAGTGCGGAAATTACCCACCAATCCCGAAAGTGAGGCAACCCTAATCAACAAAATGAATAGGCCACACAGCACTTGACAAAATTCGGTAACTTGAGCACCCCTCCGTAGGTCAACCTATACCCCCCGCTAGTGCGGCGAATAGCTCGCCAATTCTAGAGTAAGGCCCACCCGGTCTCAATGCCATGAGATGCAGGCCCGTTGCCCTTTAGAACCCGGCTATTTGAGAACTCCTCCGCGGGGTAATCTTAGTATAGAAAAGAAAATATATATACAATGGTGATATCGACCTCAACCCGATCGTGCCCCAATAAAAGAATATACAAACTGGCAGAAATGGCAGTCCACATGTCGGATGCTCGCCCCACAATAATGAATATACAAATGAATCTAAACTGTACATCTAACATTGCACACAAGGCTATCCATCGCAACAATCCATCCATAACATCAGTGCAACACAGAATATCAACGTGAATATCATGTTCGTAAATCTGTCTGATTGTACATATAGTAACCAGTCGGATTGCACCGCACTATGATATTCACGGTCACAGAAAGTAACAAACGCACTAAAAACCATGAATTCAAAATTTTGATCAATTAAAATTTTCCGCATTGGCCCTAAGCACAAATTAATACTCAAACAAATCTGAGCCAAAATCAAATATCCCAAAAATTACATTTCCATATACTTGAGCACCTGAAGAAATTTGGGGCACAACGGCCCCAAGTTGACCGCGGAACCGCGGCCAAATGCTATGATAGGCTACAGTTTCGCGGCCAAACTTTGGGAACTTGTGCAAACTAGCTAGTTAACATTTATGTAGTGGTTTTGATATCATGTTGGGTTTCGGTGCTCGCGCCGCGGAAGCCGCGGTCGATGCGGAAATGGAAACAAAAAGTTTAGCAAGCACCGAACGCCCATAAAAACTAGGATACTGTCCAATAACCTAAACTAGGTAACTAAGAGCGTAAGGGTTGAGAAACTACAACCTTTGTTGCGTGTCTACCCAATTATGGAAGACCCCTCGAAGCTCATAGCTACCGGGATCGTGCTTAAAAGTCAACCACCCTCGCAAAAGATGATTCACCCGAGGGAAACTGAAGGAGGCTCTAACCGATGATTCAGACTTGCTAGGTGTGGATGGTCGATGATGTAGGAATATTTCACTAAATATTTCTCTCTAGAATCCAGCACAAATGAGAGCAAGAAGAAGAAGGAGAAGAGGAGAAAGAAAGCAACCATGAAGTACGAAGCTCATCATACGAAGCAAAAAGAAAATGAAGCATCAAGTGTAAAGAAAAAGAATCGCTTTTCTTTTAACAACTATGCATCAATAGTGCATCCAAATGGTTTTATCATTTCTAAAAGCAAGGCCATACCTCTCCACATGTTTTAACACCATGCTTCATGCCACCTCCTTTCCACCTAATTTCCATTTAATTTTTTAAAAGAAAATAAAATATGAGGTGTCCTTTTTCTAGAAGTATTCCCGTATAAATACGAAATACTTCACCTGGTAATGTATCGCTACATATACGTGTATCCATATAAAAATATGGATTGCACCAAAGAGAGAAAATGAATAGTTAACAATAATACAAAAATATACGTATCAAAATACATATATAGATTATTAAATCAAAACTTGATTTAATAATCCAGCTTAATTCTAAGCCGGCTAGTATTATCAACCGCCCGATTAAAGTCTGTGTATCCCATACACGTATTTAATCGGACCCCTGCACGTACCAACGTACGGCTCCTACATTTATCGCCTGAACCGGAAAAACTCTCTGTGTGGGACTCTAAAGACTCGACAATACACTGGCAGTGGATTTAACCATAAGCACGTCAGCAGAAATAGCTGTACGTAATGGCTACCCAGATATTTGTCGAAAGTGGGGTCGACAATCAAGTACGTCCTTACCCTACTGAGCCTGAATATGATAATCTCCGTACAGTTCGATCTCTTCGTTAAAGAGTATCGCATATCGGTTCTAGAGGGTGGATAATGTCAGGCCCCTACTAACCCGATAAATCATGTCTGAGCCAAGCTCATCGCCAATAGAGATACTGCTGATCAACTATCAGTAAATCTCATCTACCGTGGCCACAGATTTTTGGTGATAGCCAACTAGACACAGCACGACATCGACTCATAATATCAGGAGAGACGAATGCCTGAAAATCGACCACTGCCTCCATATGTCTCGGGACTGTACCCAACTAAAACCTGTTTGTACGACTCCTTTAAGCCGTGCTATGGTAGTAATCAAAGTACAGTGGGAACCCACACCACTTTAGGTCAAAGGACTACGCTGTACTCATGCCACCTGAGAACTTCTATCTGACGATGGATATAATACCATCTAGAAGTTCTAGGTGAGTCTGTCCAATGTACTCACCTTCAGTGAGCACCTGTATACTATCTTAGGTGACACAACACTAATGGGTTGTGAGGCCGGTCACCGCCCTTCGTCGGGGTCTAGAAGCATATACACTAGTCTACTCCGTAATATCGATACCCAGTCTTGATACTCCCACGACTAGGGACATTTTGTTAGGTTTACCTAGCACCCTATATAGAGTTTGGAAGCATCACATGTCATAAAGTTCAAGTTTTTATGGTGCTAAGCAAGCATACATAGGATCGATCCTAGAAAATTAGGTTTCTAAACATTAAAGGCAACAAAGACTAGGGTTTCGAGAGTACAACCTTTGTAGCTCCCTTCGCCAGAATCTTTGGCCTCTTGAGTATTGGAGGAAGGTCCTCTTGAAGTCTTCTAGTATCCATGACGATCCATCTGAAGCTCCTTCATCCAAGCTATCGACTTCACTTTTCAAGAAAAGAAATGATGATAACACTCTAAACAAATGGGCTAAACTTGTGTAGAATGATGTTGTGGTGGCTTTTCTCACTTCAAAAACTAATCTTGATGAGTATATTGCTCACTACAAAAGGCTAGAGAGCAAATGGTGAAGGCGGAAGAAGATGATGGCTTTCTTTTAACAAGAGTAAAAAGATAACCCTTGTGAAGGAAAAAGAAAATGTATGTATATATATTTTCTTATCCTCATCTCAAACCATGGTTAGATGATAAAGACATTATTTAACTTGAGTTTAAAACACAAAGAGAAGGTTAACTCATGGTTAGAAGTAGGTAAGCATAGTTAGGTTTAAGGAAGAGTATAGAAACTAAGCATGAATTATCCTTTTCTTTATATCTTTTGTTTTAACAAAAAATTAAATAATAATCTATATATTTAACCATGGTGTGAGTCTTATATTACCATCATTTTCCATGTGTAATCAACCATGAAGGATGGTGTATGTATGTATGTATTCACATCCATATGTGCATGAAACTAAAAGAAAGAAAGCATACATGCATGCATACACCCATCATGTACAAGAAAGGATTTAAAGTGAGAAAACTAATGGTTAAATGATAAATCAACACTTGATTTATCAATCCAGCCATATCACATATGACCCCACCAAAAGCAAGCCCCCCGATTAATATACAGTATCCTATACGTGCATTTTAATCGGGTCCATGCCTATATCGCATACGCGCACCACAACGTTTCGCCTGGACTAGGTAACTCCTTTGTGGGACTCTAAGACTCATCAATACGCCGGCAGTGGGTGATGATCATTTCAAGCACCTCCAAGCCGCAAGCGGTCAGCTAAACGTAACGGCCACCCGGGTATTGAGCGATCAAAAGAAAACAAGCGAACCTGCTACAACTCCCGTCGAGCCAACTGGCAACACTACCGTACAGTCCAGTCTCTTCGTCAGATATGCTGCATATCGAGCCTAAGGATGGTCACGTCGACCCCAATAACTCAATAAGTCATGCCGGTGAATGGTCTATAACAGATCGAGAAACTACTGATAACACTTATCAGCAAATCTCAGCAGCCCTGACCAGGGACTTACTGATATAACCAGTCGGGCACAGCACAGCATCAACTCCCAATACCGGGAGAGACGAAACCCCTCCTATCGCTCATCGCCTTCGTGTGTCTCGGGACTGTACCCAACGGCCACCTGTTTGCATGACTTAGTAGAGCCATGGTAGGGTGGCAATCAAAGTACAGTGGGAGAACACACAAGACTCTATGACGATCTTGGGTCTACAGACTAACCTGTACCAGTGTCACCTGAGAACTGCTATCCGACGATAGATATAATTCCATATAGGAGTTATCGGTGAGTCCGTCCAGTGTACCCAGTCACCACTGAGCACCCGTATATGATCTTGATGTCAAACATCGATGAATGTGGGAACATTCATCGAGTATGGGTCTAGTATCATATACGCCAGTCTACTCTGGTATATCAATGCCCCGTCTCGATATACCTACGACTAGGGACTTTCCAGGATATGCTTATAGACTTCAGATGTCCCACTAGTATGATCTCCATCATAATCACAGTAGTCAAGCCGATATCCTCAGGGCTTTATCAGCATGGATGAATGAATAAAAGAATGATCAAATCAACATGTCAGATAAAGAAGAACCAGATAGCATACTATCATGTCGAGCAAGAATGTATACTGAATATATATACATGTACAAATACATCCACTATCATATAATGGCTTCTAGGGCTTACATATATCCAACACATTTAAGGATGTGCTTATAGACAACCCATCTCCCATATATATGATCACCACCATAATGCCAGTTGTCAAGAAACAATCCTACGGGCTTCATCAACAATGAAGTTAAACCAGATAGCATACCATCAACTCGAGTAAGAATGTTATACCTATATAGGTCCTTCCTCAATTATCATAATCGCTTACTTGCAACCATAATAATTGTCTTGAGGGCACTATATCCAACACTATTAATAATATGAGACTCCGCCTAAATAATCTTAGGATGTATATATTGTGATCCTTTCTTCTATTTCGTTCAGTTGATCTATCCTCATCGATACTTATTGGTTGTTCCGGTCATCGTTTCTACGCAAGCCGAGAAGGCTGCGGTTAGATACGAGCTCATGGCAGGCTCGTCTGAGATGAAGACTAACTATGGTTATATCCCAGTGACATATGAACATGTTATTTATCATTTTATTAGAGGATTTATCGTTTAGAGGCGAGTTTCTTTGGATCCGTAGCAGATGGTCGAATCATTGCTTGAGACCAGCCGGACTTGGAGGCCTGATGTTGTTCAGCCTGCTCCAGAGATCGCTGTGTTGCATACTGTTCAGACAGTTGTACAAGCTGTTACTAAGATTATCGAGGTGTCACTTCCAGAGTTCATGAACCTAAAGCCGCTGGTATTTACAGGCATGGACGTGAAAAAGAATCCGTAGTCATTCTGGGATAGGATGGCTAGGTTATTTCATTCGTTGTGATGCTCTGATGCGAGATCGGTGAGGTTGGCTAGTTTTCGTATAAAGGGTCTTGCTCAGATCAGGAGTGAGTCGATCGAGAGAGGCCAAGCAGTGGGATTTCAGCCGATGACTTGGGACGAATTCTCGAGGCGTACTTAGCCAGATTTCTTACGCAGAGTGTTAGAGATGTCGAAATTGTAGTTTTGAGTCTTTGTGTAAGACCCCGTGCATGATCGTAACCGAGTATGATTTGCAGTTCGTGTAGTTATAACGATACACTCCTTATTTGGTTGATACTGAAGATAAATGGATTATGAGATTCGCGTGACGTATCGAGACATAGTTGTTCCCCTCTGTTGGTGTCAGATATTGGATATGTATGCAAAGGCATTGGATATTGCCACACTTTCAGAGGAAAGTCTTGATGAGATTGCAGCTGTTCCGGAACGGAAATGGATTCATTAAGGAATGCCAGCTTCTGAGTAGTTTGGTAAAGATGATATCGGCAGAAGCCGTTGTGGGTTCTTTCCGGTATGCTATAGTGATATAGTGTGGACCCAAGGCCAGTTGTATGGCGCGTACTAAGAGGGCCATAGTCCGCCGTCGTTGGCATGTTACATTATGAGAGTTCGATTTACTTGGCCAGGAAGTGTTCAGAGAAGCGTCAAAATAAGACTGTTTTTGTCGCTACTCCTCACCAGGAAATTGTATCGAGAGGCCATGGTTTTTTAGGTCCGAAGAGAGAACAAGGCCCGGAGACAGAGGACGCCAGACCATGGGCAGAAGGCAATAAAGAATCCTTACTCTGCCAGCTCCGGGTGTACAGACACCTTTCGACATTGAAGAAGGTGTACTTCAATATTATTTGTTATTGATTTGTGTTTTTGCGATCCGAGTATCACATTTTCGACGTTGAAAATTGGATATTTCGACGTCCGTTGTTTTGACTTATGTGTTTTGATGATTTAAGGGTCACACATACGATTTTGTGCACACCAGTTGCACTTGGTTGAGATTTTTCATGCACAGGAGCTGCACTTGATTAATATTTTTGGTGCAATCCGGTTGCACTTGTTTGAGATTTTTTCTTGCACAGTAGCTGCACTTGATTGATGTTTTGTGCACACCAAATGCACTTGATTGAGATTTTCGTGCACAACAGTTGCACTAGATTGATATTTTCATGTACACCAGATGCATTTGATTGAGATTTTCGTGCACTCTAGATGCATTTGATATTGTTTTTGTACACCAGTTGCACGTGCTGATGTTTTGTGCACCCTAATACACTTGGTATTGATTTTTGCACTCCGATGTCACGCCCCACTTCCCGATGTACGAGGAAGGGGGTATGGAGAGGCATGCGATGTATTTACTCAGAAGTAAATACGTTAAGCGTAAATAAACAATATAAATAAATGCACAAGAATAACAAGAGATACAATATAAACAAAAACTTTTATTAACATTCATTCTTTACATTACAACTGATTTGAAAAGGAAATGTGCAATGATAAAAGCAATACCTAAACAGTGGCATACAAATGAAAAGATAAGTACAAGTAAAGACTAGAAGTCTGGCTGCTCTGTGAACTGATCCAAGTCTTCCTGGCTGGGCTCGGTCTCTTGAGAGTCGGGTCTTCCTGACGATCATTCCAAAGAAAGAAGAGACAGAAATGTCGTCAGCGAACTAGCGCTCGGTATGTCCCAAAAGAAAGGAAGGAATATGACAAGTGGCTAAAGATGAAATTGAAGTCTTTATTTAAATTCAAAGAAATCAAACAGTGCAAGGGTAATGGGGGTAGGCAAAGGTTTTTGTGTGCAAAGCCCAGGGATTTTAGCCACGGGGGGCCCGTCCCCGATGGCCAAACATGGCATCTCGCCTGTCGAACTTGAGGAGGGGGCCGTCGGATTGAAGCACGTGTACTCTTCTGTGTTTATAATATTTTACACATGTTTATTTTTTTGTTTTTTCATTTCTTTGTGCGGTGCACATGTAAACTTTTGGGCTTCTAGAAATTGTGAAAGAAAATCAGAAAAAATATAATATGCTTGAGTGGATTCGAACACAGGGGCTACGTCACAGCAGTGCAAGACTTTACCAATGAGCTATAAGCTATTTCTTGTTGTTCTTAACAAAAATTAACTTTTAAATTGTGCTTAGGCTTGCAAAGAAAAAATTTAGAGTCGTTACACTGATGCACTTGAGGTTGATTTTGTACGTCCCGATACACTCGATATTGCTTTAGTGCACTCTAAATGCACTTGATATTGGTTCCATGCACGTTCGATGCAGTAGATGTTGTTTTCATGCACACCCGTTGCACTTGACATTGTTTTCATGCACACCCATGGCATGTGATTTGGTTTTCGTGAAAACCCGTTAGGGTTGATTTCGTTTTCGTGCATTACACTTGAGATGATATATTATAGATGGATTGTATATTTCTCTTGGTCATGTTCTATAGATACTGCACTATAGTTATTGCTATGATTGTATACTCGATTTACAAGGTTGATTTCGTATTTTGTATTTTGCATCATAACTTGTGTGATTCTCATCGCATCTGCTAGAGTTACAGTTATGCGAGTTTTTATATTTTGGATTTTCATACGCACATTCTACGTTAGTGTATTCTTAGCTTGGGGGGCTTTGGAGTCCCGTTGATTTGAGCAAACTAAATTTTTTTAGAATTTGGACCCCGTTGATTTGATTTGATTTTGATTGGGCAAAATGTTTTAAGGATTTCGGGGTTAAATTTAAATTCGGGGATCAAATTTATTTAAGGGGCATATTACAATATTTTAAAAATTATAAATATTATTTTATAATTTAAATATAGATATTATGAGTTTACAAAAATAATATCATGTATGGATTTTGGGTTTTCGGATCGGTATCCGTAAAAATATAATTATTTTAGGAAAAATGAAAAATATGAAATATTTTAAAGATGGCGTGTATTTTTTTTTGAGAAAAGATATGTGATTTAAATGAATTGTGCATGTTTTATATGGTTTTGTGAGGGAGAGTGTGGGGGGATATGTTAGCTTATCTTATACCTCATGCACACCACACTACCATACAAATATCCTGACAAAATATCATATGTGTATGTCACATACTCTCTCTTCTCCTCATTATTCTCTACACAAATATCTTCATCTCTCAATTATCTCCAACTCCTTCAAACTCTCACCGAATCGTCCTTCAACAAATCACCTTGAATCTTGATGGTTCTTTCATACAAATGGGTCAAGACATCAAGTTAGGCCCATATCACTTCAAAGATCTTCACCAAATCATCTCATGAGTTGAATCCATCACTTTAATATCTTAGGAAGGTAAAGATCCCCACTTTTATATGTCTTTATAAATCTTTCCTTATTTACTTAGTGTTTCTAGTATAAAGTCTTGGTTTTGTTCCTTCATGCAAATGGTTTTCATGAATTTTTGATGTTAGATTTGAATCTGTTGCAGTTAGGGATCTCTAAAAAATATTTTACATATAAATTAACCTATTTAGACCACCAGGAGACCCCACAAATTGCACGAGACTCTGACTCCCTGTTCTGGCCGCAAATTGCGGTCGAATGGAATTTTTTGGTGGCCCCACTTTTGAGTAGATGTTGAGGTTTGATCAGTAGGTATTTTACTTTATATAAAAGTTTATTTGATATGCTAATTTTTCCTAGATTTCCTAAGGAAAAATCTGGGAGCATTTTTACTTTGTGTTGGTGATATTTTCCGATATTTGAAACTTGGATTTCATATTTTATGTCTTGATCCGGTCGTTCGACATTCGTACGTCAACGTCGGGGGTATTTGGTCGTTTTTAGCGTATATTGGCTATACGTTCTAACCTATGTGCTCTTCACTCATTTTATCATTTTTTATTTGGATTTTATGTCGTTGTGTCATGATTTTGATCGTAGGTACGATCGCAGTGATTTCCGAGACATCGAGGTGGTCGTGGGTTTCGACTAGCTCCAGATGTCGGTAAGTAGATTTATATCTACGGGGAAAGTCAGATGGAAGGCGTATATCACCCCCGCAACCAGTTAACAAGTATATCTATTCAATATCTAGGATAGTGTTATGTTAGATAATATAGTTTATAACTAAGTTGGTATATAGTTTGTATCTGGTAGGATATATGTATGCGTGGATTTACAGTTATATATGATTATTGTGATATGCATACGCGACTATAGTTTCGTACGATATCGATTGGGATATGGTTATGATAAGGATAGATTGCCGAATACGGTGGATATGTATTTGACTCGCAAAATCTTTGCTATATCCCGATTGGGATATTGTTATGTTTGCCGATCTATACTCTTTTAAAAATTAACGATATGTTTCCTACTTTTAAATGGCAATATTAAGGATGTACTACAATTTCAAATGAATATTTATTTCAAAAATACTCTAGCCTGATTATTTGTAAAACAACGTTTCGTTCTATTTTAAAGTATAACGGTATATCTCATAAAAGTTAGCCGCGTTTAACGATTATTTACGTTACGATTAGGATAACCTTTTTATACGCTCGCGTTTCGATTACCTATTATATATGCTAGTTGCGTTATTATTCTTATACGAACACATTAATAGAACACCGCATAACGATCAATGATTGCTATGCTGCACAAATCATAGACGCGCATGTTACACCACACCTCATCGATACTGCCATAACACTGTAGGATTTCCACGCTTGATAGCGATAATGTTATTATATGAATGCGATGATGAACATATCCATATGATAGTGATGTTTGAACACCTATGATAGAATACTTCCATAAATACTAATGATTGATATGTTGCATGAGCATAGACGTGTATACTACATGACACATCATAAGTATTGCCAGACAGAGTAGGACTGCCATGTTACTTGTGTTCTAAATATCCATGATTGCTATGATGATATCGATAATGATTTTGATATACGAACACCATCGTTATGGATACTCGTATATGTTTATTATATGTGTTACGTTTTTATGAACTCGAAACATATATATGTGTTCTTCGGAACTTGTTGTTTTCCATGAATTTGAGAAGCTGCGGTGGGATTTATAAAAATTGTGAATGTTTTTAAATGCGGTCTTCTCGTGATACAATAATTTAGTGTCCACCATGAGTTTTGGTTTTTATAATGAGATATTCGAATCGAGAAAGGGGTTAACCGATTACGGGTACATAGTGGACTAGGTACGACACCAAGGGGCAAGAAAACCGTAGGGGTGTATGAGAAGCTTAGCAAGGTGGATCGATACTGGAGTGAGTATTAGAGCGTGGCGGATATCCAGGAGAAACCGACCGTGGCTGTTGATATCAAGAAAGGACTGGTCTGAAGAAACGGTGCCTATGATATCTGGATTTACATGTCGGTGATAAACACAAGATTTATGAGATTTAGAGTGTCGATATTGGACACTCATATGTTGATGGTTGCGCGATCCGTCGAGATACGCTGTTATAGATTATGCTATATAGTAGCCGAACAGGATTGATCCATAGGACAGTACCTGAATACTATTTTCACATTTCGATGTATATTAAAGAGGTTTATATATGAGCTATAGTTTGACTATTTTGACATGTTTGGGACGACACAAGAAACTTTTAAACGGAAACCCTCTTAAAGGTCATTTCTAAAAGCGAGATGTATACTTTAAACAAAACACATATAATACTTCATAAAACTACGTCTGCTACTTATGCCATGATATATGTATCATACGTCTATTTTGAAAGGTTTTACATAAATTTTTCGGCTACTTATAGGCTAATACATGGATGTGTGTGTGTGTGTGTGTGTGTATTTCCATGTTTACGTGATTGATATGCTTATAATACTTTTCCATGATACATATTTTAGTTCAGGATATGATAGTACTATAATTTATGATCTAGGTAAATCGTTATGTATTTCGATTTCTACATTGCGATATACTTTTATTAATTGAGTTGGCAACTCACCCCCATTGTGCCCTAATTTCTTACAGGATTGAGCTCTCGGATCAGTAGCAGCTTACTGGCACGTTTCTTCTTCGGTGATTGCATTGGTAGGCGGGTTACATGTTGGATCGTAACCACCTATTATATATGTATATTATTTTTTATCTAGTTAAAAACTTCATCGACTTAAACTTTTATATTTGTGGATTTAGAGGTGAGACTTAGATATTGTGTGTTTTGGGTGTCATAGTTGTTTGGAGTCGACTTTATATTGTTGTTGGTTATATTTCTCTTTCTATTTGTTCACCATGGGCATCGTATATTATCTACGTGGTTGCTCCGCCGTTTACGCATGGAAGCCATCTCTCGTTGGGGATACTTTATATATATTATGTCTTGTATGTGTTTTTATTCAAAATTTACAAAGGAGCTTCTGCCTGATTTTCAAACGACATAAGCGTTTCAAACAAATTTACTTATATTTTAAAAAGAAACTTGATTCCGTTTAATAACTCTTTTTAAAACTTCACCTCCATTATTTTCTTTAAAAAGTTTAGATTCCGGGTTTTGGCTTACTTGGATCGCATTGATATCTTTAAAAGCCATGCAATCTAAATGCCGGTCATGTGTCGCTTTCGGGTCGTAACACCTGCAACTCCCATTCTCAATATTTTATTTTTATTAATTTTAAATACTTTAATTATAAACGAAACTATTTTTAAGTAAAAAATAAATAAAAACCGTTAAAAGTTAACAGCGTTGGCAAAACATTCGAAGAATATTCTCTTTTTGGATGGCTGGGTTTTTTGGTGGAACTTAAAAGAATGGGGAGTTTTTTTGTAATTAAATAAAATAGAGGGTCTTTTTGTAAATAGCTAACTTTTAGGGAGCCTTTCTGTAAAATGCGGGAACCCACTTAACTTTTACTTTAAAAGAAGGAAACCGTCTTGAACTTGAAAAGTCTTCACCTTACCACGAAAAAGTTACCATTAGTTTTTTTTCTATATATTTCTCATAATACCCCCAAGTCTTTCTTCTCTAATTTTTATTTTTACTTTTTCTTCTATAATTTTTTTTCTCTCCAAGCTTTTTTTTTTTATCTCATTTCTTTCTCAAAATCTCTAATTCAAAACATATACTGCATTTTCTTTACTCTAAAGAGTGAGCAAAAATTCAAGAGAGTAGGTATTTGAAAAAATTGAAGGAAAAAAGAGAATATTAGGTTAGTCGATTAAATTTGACCTTTTTGGCTTAAAATAAGGTTATGGATGGAAAAGTTAACACCGTTAGGGTTTTTTCGGAAAAGTGTATGATTTTCAAATTTAGAAGTGTTTCCCGCTTCTCAAGCGAAAGTGAGAAGGGTTTCTCGCATTTTAGCCAAACATCAATATCACATCTCCATTTTTCATTGATATTTATATATTTTTGGTAAAATGTCGGGCCTTGAAAGCTAAGACAACGATCGCTCTTCCAAACTATCATTCTGATTATAATACTATAAAGTTGAATCGTTTGAGGGAATCTCTTGCGAAATGCGAATATTTTCCACAACACTCACTTAAGAGAATCTTTTACAAAAGAGAATTTTTTTTTCCCGAAACACTATTTTTTCCCTTTTCCTTGTGCTCTTGCCCTTTTATTTTATTATTTTTCCTACCAATTTCTAAATTGTCCATGTGATCCCAAGAAAAAAGGTTTGAGGCCCAAAAAGGATAAAAGTACTTGCGTATTTTCTCTAAGTATTTGGTTTTAATTTTTATTACTTTGTTTTTTTATTTCCTTAATTTAACCTTAAATCCTATGGCAATCAACGATTTGGTGTTGAATTAGAAAGAAATTTTGGTGTTTTAATCTTTTTTTTTTCAAGAAAACCATTCATATTTTTTTTACCTTCATACATATTTTTTAAAAATAAAATATAATAGAATAAAATATGTTTACTAGATAATTCATTCCTTACATTTGATTATAAAAATTGTAATTGCTTTAAAATTTGTGCTCATATTTCATTATTTAAATAATTATTAATGTTCCTTCAAAAAGGAAAAATTTATCAATATCTGAAATGTCATACTTCAAAAAAAAAAACCAATCATAATATAGTATTTTTAAATGGAACTAATACTAATTTTCTATGTTTTTAAAATGGGTATTAATTTCTTCTTAACAAAATAAATGTATATTAATTTTATATTTGCTTTTTCAATTTTTTCCAGAAATATCTTAAATTATTTTGACCCCACGCCACTATTACAATAATGGGTTGCCCCTGCAGATTTAGCCATAGGGGCAAACCACTTCTCCTACGGATATATCCGCAGGGACATAAAATTCTCTCGTAGACGCAAAGGCCGTAAGAGCAAGTCTTTGCCATGAACATGCCCCTACGCCTTACTTCGTAAGGACATTTAGCCCTACGGAGTTCTCCATAGAGACATAATTTTTATTTAATTTATTGGTTTATAAAATAAAATACTTGACCTTACGGATTTATCCATTGGGCCTGATAGAATCCCCTACGAATGTATCCGTAGGGCCTGATAAATGCCCTTACGGATTAATTCGTAGTGGCAAGTTTTACTCCTGTTACTGAGTCCATAGGGAAAAAATATCAGGTATCCTGATATTTTGTACCTACAGCGAACTGTGTGGGGGCAAGCATTGCATCTATGGATTAATATATAGGGGCAACAGATAGCCCTACAGATTATTCCGTAGGGACAAAATATCAGGGTTTTTTTTTAAAAATGGGCTTCCTGTTTTTTCCCTACCCTGTGCAGAATAATATATAGGGGCAACCGCAGCTAATTGTTGGGTATGTGATATCACAACAGATGGCCCTAGTGCAAGTGGGAGATTGTTAGTTATATGTATACCCTAGAGGCCATTACTGTACATACGATGTATATTGTAGTGGATGCTAGGACATATATAGGGAGGACTTTCTTGCTCGACATGATAGTATGCTATCTGGTTGTACTTTATCTTAACATGTACTCTGATTGTCTCTATATTACATATTGATAAAGCCCTTAGGATATGTACTCGACTACTGGGACTATGATGAGATCATGCTAGTGGGGCCACGGTAGTCGACGAGTACATCCTATAACTGTTCCTAGTCGAGGGTGTATCGAGACAGGGCATCGATGCACCAGTGTAGACTAGCGTATACGCATCTTGACCCATATGATGGGCGATGGATGATCCCATATCCATCGGTGTTTGACATCAAGGATGGTGTACGGGTGCTCAGTGGAGACTGGGTACACTGGACGGACTCGCCGAGAACTCCCAGATGGTATTATACCTCACGTCAGATGGCAGTTCTCCGGTGACACTGGTACAGAGTAGTCTGTTGACCCGAGATCGTCATAGAGTCTTGTGTGATTCCCACTGTGCTTTGATTTCCATCATACCACGTCCAAGAGGGCGTGCAAAAAGGTGGTTTTTGGGTACAGCCCCGAATCACATGGAGGCAATGAGCGATAGGAGGGGATTCGTCTCTCCCGGTATAGGGAGTTGATGTTGTGCTGTGTTCGATTGGCTATAACCGGAAATCCCTGGCCAGGGTTGCTAAGATTTACTGGTAAGTGTTATCAGTAGTTTCTCGAACTGTTATAGACCTCATATCAACACGACTTATCGAGCTACTGGGGTCTGACGTTTACCACCCCTAGGCGAGATATGCAACATATCAAACGACGAGACCGGACTGTACGGGAGTGTTACTATTTGGATTCACAGGAGAATGTACAGGCTTGCTTGTTGATCTTCTGAGCGCTCAATACCTGGGTAGCTGTTACGTTTAGCTGACCGCTTGCAGCTTGTGGGTGTTTGATATGATCATCACCTACTGCCGGCGTATTGACGATTCTTTAGAGTCCTACACAGAGGTTTCTTGGCTCAGGCAAAACGGAGTAGGAGCACATATGTGATATGTGCGGGACCGAGGATAATGCAGTATGTGATATCGTATTGTATTCTCGCGATATTTGATATCAGCCGGGTCATCGGATCAAGTGTTGATTCGATGAATCGGTACGGATAACTATTAGTCGGTTATATGCGATACAGCCGGATTGTCGGATCAAGTGTTGATTCGATAATTTAATGTATAATAATATATTTGATATATTAAATTGCATTAACTAATATTAGCTCACTAAAAGATTCTTTTTCTCACTCGGGTAATACATTGATATATATGCGATATATGTTAATTGTATTATTTTATCTTGTTACGATAAATATTATATATGTGATATATAATATTGTAACATGATATGATAACTAATGCAACATGTTTAGTGGAGTTTAAAGATGATTAGGGTTTGGATTAGGGTTAAGCTTTCTAGATGATTCTAGAAGGTTTTGGTTTTGTTTTGTGAAAGATATTTTCAAGTGACTCATCTTTAACTCAACCCAAACCCTAACCCTTGGTTTATTCTCTACAATGGTTTAGCAACCATGGTTGCATTATTGATCATTATCATCTTTGTTCTATTCATCACAAATGGAATTCAATGATTATTCATTTTCTTCCTCCTTCATTCTTTCATGAAAAGCTTTCTTGCTTTGAAATTTATGATGAATAAATGTGAGAAAAAGATAAATAAAGAGAGCAAAAATCCTACTTCATCATCCTCATCTTCCCTTGCCCTTTAGATGAGAGTGTTAACTCAACTTAGTGAGTGTTAGCTTGTGTTAACGAAACTTCAAGGTAGATCATCTTTGTATCGAAGATCGGAAGCAAAACTGCGCCTTTCTCTTCGTGGAGCCTCTCGAGAGTCCGGAGCATGATGATCGCAGCGAAGGGACTTCAACACGGAGCTTATGAAGTGAAGGACCGGATCTACAAAGGTTGTAATCCCTCTCACTTAGTGTTAAAGTGTTTAACATATTACTTTTCGCCTAAACCCTAGTTTAAAGATCCGTATTCGGGTTGTTCGGCACGGCTAAAATTTTAATAGGGCATGGTTGATGCCTCGTAAACCCTTGTGCGCATGCCTAGCAACCCTACAGTGGTATCAGAGCCAAGCTAGAGTTTTAGGCGAAGTCTAGACGAAGTTTAAAGTCCGATCGAACGTCAAAACCCCGATACGGAACCCTCTCTGGACATTTTTCAAAAATGTGGTTTTTTCTGAATTAAAAATTCTCAGAAAATTAAGCAGGAAAAACTAAGAATTACTGTGAAGTACGGACCTCTAACTCAAAAATTTGACCATGGAACCGCGGCTAAACCATGGGTTTTGCGGCGGTTCCGCAGCCAAAATTGTGACTTAGTCCCTAAAATTTCATGTATTTATTCTTAGGCCCTTTCTTGTTATTTTTTTCTGTGAATATTTTTATTCCACTCAAGTGTTGATTTTTCTAGGGTTGTATTGGGGAATCGTTGATTCGATCGGATAATTTAACTTTGTTTAGTTTGTCCAGATAATTTTAGAAACTGTTAAAAAGTTCGAGCGGACATCAATAACTCACTTTTTCCCCAGTCGGAAAATTTTTCAAATGTTGGATTTTTTTCTCGAGTTTAAGAACGTTCTAAGTCGTGCAAGTAACGCGGTGGACCCTCTAGAAGACAACAAACCTTAACTCGATTATGTGACCGTCTTGAACTGCCTTTTGAACCTTAGGGTTTGGGGCAGTACGGCGTGCCACATGTGAGGCGTTGGCTTGACCCTTCTATGGCTGGACCATTGGTACTGTGGCATGTGATGGATGTTTTTAGACTGATTTCAAGTGTTGAGATAAATTGGGGAAATCTTGGGTGTTTGATTGTTCGATCGGAAAGTTTAACATTTTCTGTTTTATCTGGAATGTGATACAATATTTGGAATTCACACATAGTTATGAGATAACTAAAATGAATGTTATAAACATAGCACTTTAGTCTCAAATGATCGGTTGCCACGGAATTTTGATGTGATCAAAAGTCCGTCGCAATCACGTAGCGTACGCGGATACTCGCCGGGTAAACTTAATAGACAGCTACACCCCATAGCCCCGACCAAGTGACTGTAGGAGAACCCCGTCGCCGAAAGCATCCGTTCGGGTGCTCGCGGTAGCTGTGTTCCGCCTTGGTGCACTTCGTCGAGGGTATCGGGGTGCGGCCGCCTACTAAAGTTTGCGACGAGCATTCGATCAGAATGTCGGGAATCCTGTTGAATTACCCGACTTGATATTGAATAGAGTTTTCGATAAAGAGACTAAAATACGGGGTTTATAATTGTTAGGCATGCGATGTCTAAGGAATTCATTTGGTTAGGCATGCGATGTCTAAGGAGGTTGCGGATTCCAACTGTTGTAGTTTTTCACTTTCTTTTCTGTGACCGTAAGTGTAGTATGTAGTGGTATTGCCGATTGTCGTTGCTATACGTCGACGACAATCGGTGTATGCATACTTACTTACGTTGATGATATGTGATATTATGTGTTGCTGTGATATGTTTTATTGGATCGTCGTGATTGAATAGCCGGGGGTTTTATGTGAGATGAGAGTTTTTCTTTTTCATTCATGTAAAATTCATTTGTATGTAATATTCTTTTATTGGGGCACTTCCAGGTTGCGAAAGATGTCACCGTTGTATATTATTTACTTTTCCGCATTAGGTAGACCCAAGGAGGGGAGCACAAGTAACCGGGTTCTAGGGTCCAGTGGGAGACCATCTCGAGGAGTCGAGACCGGGTCTCCTAACCCTAGAATTGGCAGTGTTACTTGCCGCTCTCGTAGGGGTCTAGGGATGTGGGTTTGGCTATTCATCGCGACCGTGGAATCCGTGTTTTATACAGGCTCGTATTGAAAATACGGACGTCCTAGTATATCCAATATTTCATATATGTTCTTCTGCTGCAATGTTCTGTGATGAGATCATATTACTGCTTGAGACGAATGTTTATATTATATATATGAGATATATATTATATTGTTGATTTCGTTTCATATCTGATACTTGTGAAGTATAATAAAATGGGACTTCATTAATGTGATTAATGAAAGAAAAGAAACCTAAGATGTTGTGGAATCGAATTTCTTAAAAACAGGTAGCTACAGTTCTTGCTTTGCACAGCGGTATATGTGATATATCCTGCACCTTATTCGATGAGGAAAGGACCGAGATCCCTTCACCGGGAGTGACTCCTTTAGCAATAACTGGCAGATGCTACAACTTTCGGTTTGTCTTTTGATTGCTTCTATTGTTTCTGCTTTGCACAGTGATATATATGATATATCCCGCACCTCATTCGACGAGGAAAGGGCCGACGATCCCTTCACCGGGAGTGACCCATTTAGCAAAACTAGAAAAGCATCAAAAACACTCCATTTTAAAATTCATTCGATCCTACAACGATCTCAAGTTTATTACGCAATAGGTTTTCAGAAAAACCTGTCGTAGCCCTCCGTCATTTCAGATAAGTACTGGTTAGTATTCGTGCTGCGTTTGTTGACCTTAGCCAAGGCGTAGTGTGCGGTAGCTGATTAGCACTTATCTGTATAAGCATATGATGCGATTGAGTTAGGGTAGTCGTCCGACTTTGTTGACCTTAGCCAAGGGTCGTGCGGGTGGGTTTAATTCAATCGGGAAATGACGGGTTGAACTTGGCTAGCACTTATGATTTGTTGACCTTAGCCAAGGTCATAAGCTGCTAGGGGCAGAATTATTGGGAATTTCAAGTGTTGAAATTTGCAATGAGATTGCATACCTTCTATGAGATAGTTGGATCTTGATACCCACTGCGAGTAATTGTTACTCCTGGGAGAGTTTTACACATTATAATTAGCCGATCAAGTAGGTGTTTAGAAAGGTGTCAACGGGGTTACGCCTATGGGAAAACGAGGTTTACATTAATTAGGTTCGTGCGAAAGCACGGGGGACCTCCCTCAAAGTACCGACACTGGCCTGGCCGAAAGATTGGCGAACTTGTAGCGTGTAATTAATCCCGGCTAGTCTTTCCTTTTAGGGTTTGGAGGAAGATTTGATTAAAACAGTGGGAGACATCCTGATTAGATATATTATATAACCAATCTAATCTTGTAAGAGCATACGCTGAGTGTTTTCTTCTCTCTCTCTCCAGGTAGCGACCATATCACGCCTTAATCAAGATAATAATACGGATTATTGACCAAACCCGCTTGTTATACTGAGCTGGGGAACGTTGGTCCCGCTCCAACTTATAATTGTTATAAGACAGAGCAGGAAATTAGGGAATACCAGATTTCCCGTGCCGCCCAAACGAAGAAAGCGCATGTTGATGCATCATCTTCGGGTGTATTCATTACAGAGAACTGTTTCTCAGTATCCTTTACGTCCTGGGTATGTGATACCGGATCAGGATCCCGCATATGTAATCTGTTACATGGGCTACAGATAGGTAGAGAACTGAGAACGTGTGATAAGTTTCATGAGACAGAAAACGGTGTAAGTGTTGCAGCCAAGTCTGTTGGTCACTGTCACCCTGTATTGCCAGAATACATTGGTTCTGAACGAATGTTATTAGATACCGAACCTGATATACAACATCATATCTTTTTCTTTAGTAGTAAAGAAAAGATATAATTTTGTATTGTTGGATAATATTTTGAACATTTCCTATTTCAAAAGTTGATCGGTTCAGGCACGTTATCTAAAAGCATTGACGTTCTAAATCAAACTACAGTTCTTAGTATACAGAACACACGAGAGGAAGAGTTCAGAAATGAACGAATCCTTCTTGAGGCATTGCAGACAAGGTCATATCAATGCGACCCGACTGGCTAAAGTTACATTTAGATGCATACTTAAATTTATTTGAATTTACATCTTGTGAAACTTGCCTGTCATGTCACAAAGATTAGATGACCATAGCTCTGTTTATTGGAAACAGAGAAAGAGTTGGCAAACTCTTGGGACTGATACATGATGATGTATGTAAGGTCCCCTGTCTGCACATGCCAAGACCGGTTCTTTTTACTTCATTACATTCTCTGATGATCTCTCAAGATTCAGACATATGTTTCTGTTGAAACAAAAGTCCGAAACTTTTGAGATATTCACAGAATATAAGTTAGAAGTAGAGAAGCAATAACGGGTATAAGTATTATGTCCTTTGATGAGATCAAGGAGGAGAATACTTGAGCACGGGATTCCTGGACTATTCTCTCTCAGCATTACTCCTCCGTATACACCATAGCACGATGGTATATCGGGGCAGAGCAATAGTACCCTATGTGATATGGTGTGCTCTATGATGAGTACTACTGAGTTTCCTATTTCCTTTTAGGGAATAATGCACTTGAGAAGCTGCATACCTATTGAATGTGGATTCAATAGTTTCCAACGAACTTCAGCCTCTCCGCCGATCTAGTAGGGTTCCTCACCCACCTGAGAGATACTTCGGTTTCTCTATGATAGTGGGAGCGAGGAATGCATCATGAGATGATGACCCAACTAGTTTCGAGCTGGCCATCAGGAGTGGGACTCTGTAAGAATGGCTGGATGCTTAGTGATCTGAGATGGAATCCTTATACACCAACAAAGTATGGACTTTGGTTGCTTTATCTGAAGGGTTAAATCCCCATCAGGAGCGAGTATATCTTGAGAAGATTACTTGGTGTACATGGAAAAGTTGTGACTTTCAAAGCTATGCTTAAGTCCAACCAGATCCTACTTGCCACGGCTACATACCATGACTACGATATCTGGTGGTTGGGTGTCATGACTGCTTTTCTAAAATGATGTTTTAGAAGAGAACGTCTATAAGTACACAGCCAGAGGGCTTCGTAGACAGTGGGAGCAGCGGAAACGTGCGCAAGATGTTTTATGTGATAAAACAGGCATCGCGGAGTTGGAACATCTGTTTTGATGTGGTAGTCAAAGAGTTTGACTTCATCAAAATGGTAGATGAACCTTGTATATACAAAAAGGTAGTAGAGAGTATGGTGGAGATCCTCGTAAGAGTACGTGGATGACATACTCTTGATAGGGAAGTAGTTTCCTATGCTACGCTCGGTCAATCTCCGCTTATCACAAGGATTCTCCATACAGGATAAGAGTGATACCTCCTAAATCCTGGGTTTTGGATCTATGAGATAGATCTAATTGGATGTTAGGATACTCACTAGTTGTAGTGAGATGGTATCAATCGATCCTGGGGAGAATCACTGGAATGGTTCCAGGGTGATAAGGACGACTGAATGTCAGTCGCAGGCATTGTCTTTACCCTCAGTGGAGGGACGGTATGTTGGAAGAGTTCCAAGCTAGATACCATGACATACTAGACGATTAAAGGCAAGATACATCGTTACCAAGGATGCTACCAAAGAAGCAATCTGGAAATATAAGTTCATGAGATGATCTTCGTTCCTACCATTGTGTGACAATGGAGTTGTGGTTTTAGCCAAGGAACTACCGTCCCATCAGAAATCCAGATATAATTCTTCGGCAGTATCACCTGATCATGGAGATGGATGATCTCCAGGGGATCGAGGTTTGGAGAGTAGACACAGAGGACAACAGCGCGGATCCACTCACAAAGGCCTTTTCTCCCAGTAGAGACTTTTATGGGATGGTTGAGTATGAGATACTTCAACCGCAGCTAATTGTTGGGTATGTGATACCACAACAGATGGCCCTAGTGCAAGTGGGAGATTGTTAGTTATATGTATGCCCTAGAGGCCATTACAGTACATACGATGTATATTGTAGTGGATGCTAGGACATATATAGGGAGGACTTTCTTGCTCGACATGATAGTATGCTATCTGGTTGTACTTTATCTTAACATGTACTCTGGTTGTCTCTATATTACATATTGATAAAGCCCTTAGGATATGTACTCAACTACTGGGACTATGATGAGATCATACTAGTGGGGCCACGGTAGTCGACGAGTACATCCTATAACTGTTCCTAGTCGAGGGTGTATCGAGACAGGGCATCGATGCACCAGTGTAGACTAGCGTATACGCATCTTAACCCATATGATGGGCGATGGATGATCCCATATCCATCGGTGTTTGACATCAAGGATGGTGTACGGGGGCTCAGTGAAGACTGGGTATACTGGACGGACTCGCCGAGAACTCCCAGATGGTATTATACCTCAAGTCAGATGGCAGTTCTCCGGTGACACTGGTACAGAGTAGTCTGTTGACCCGTGATCGTCATAGAGTCTTGTGTGATTCCCACTATGCTTTGATTTCCATCATACCACGTCCAAGAGGGCGTGCAAAAAGGTGGTTTTTAGGTACATCCCCGAATCACATGGAGGCAATGAGCGATAGGAGGGGATTCGTCTCTCCCGGTATAGGGAGTTGATGTTGTGCTGTGTTCGATTGGCTATAACCGGAAATCCCTGGCCAGGGTTGCTGAGATTTACTGGTAAGTGTTATTAGTAGTTTCTCGAACTATTATAAACCTCATATCGACACGACTTATCGAGCTACTGGGTCTGACGTTTACCACCCCTAGGCGAGATATGCAACATATCAGACGACGAGACCGGACTGTAAGGGAGTGTTACTGTTTGGATTCACAGGAGAATGTACAGGCTTGCTTGTTGATCTTCTGAGCGCTCAATACCTGGGTAGCTGTTACATTTAGCTGACCGCTTACAGCTTGTGGGTGTTTGATATGATCATCACCTACTGCCGGCGTATTGACGATTCTTTAGAGTCCTACACAGAGGTTTCTTGGCTCAGGCAAAACGGAGTAGGAGCACATATGTGATATGTGCGGGACCGAGGATAATGCGGTATGTGATATCGTATTGTATTCTCATGATATTTGATATCAGCCGGGTCATCGGATCAAGTGTTAATTCGATGAATCGGTACGGATAAATATTAGTCGGTTATATGCGATACAGCCGGATTGTCGGATCAAGTGTTGATTCGATAATTTAATGTATAATAATATATTTGATATATTAAATTGCATTAACTAATATTAGCTCACTAAATGATTCTTTTTCTCACTCGGGTAATACATTGATATATATGCGATATATGTTAATTGTATTATTTTATCTTGTTACGCTAAATATTATATATGTGATATATAATATTGTAACATGATATGATAACTAATGCAACATGTTTAGTGGAGTTTAAAAATGATTAGGGTTTGGATTAGGGTTAAGCTTTCTAGATGATTCTAGAAGGTTTTGGTTTTATTTTGTGAAAGATATTTTCAAGTGACTCATCTTTAACTCAACCCAAACCCTAACTTTTGGTTTATTCTCTACAATGGCTTACCAACCATGGTTGCATTATTGATCATTATCATCTTTGTTCTATTCATCACAAATGGAATTCAATGATTATTCATCTTCTTCCTCCTTCATTCTTTCATGAAAAGCTTTCTTGCTTTGAAATTTGTGATGAATAAATGTGAGAAAAGGATAAATAAAGAAAGCAAAAATCCTACATCATCATCCTCATCTTCCCTTGCCCTTTAGATGAGAGTGTTAACTCAACTTAGTGAGTGTTAGCTTGTGTTAACGAAACTTCAAGGTAGATCATCTTTGTATCGAAGATCGGAAGCAAAACTGCGCCTTTCTCTTCGTGGAGCCTCTCGAGAGTCCGGAGCATGATGATCGCAGCGAAGGGACTTCAACACGGAGCTTATGAAGTGAAGGACCGGATCTACAAAGGTTGTAATCCCTCTCACTTAGTGTTAAAGTGTTTAACATATTACTTTTCGCCTAAACCCTAGTTTAAAGATCCGTATTCGGGTTGTTCGGCACGGCTAAAATTTTAATCGGGCATGGTTGATGCCTCGTAGACCCTTGTGCGCGTGCCTAGCAGCCCTACATGGTTTACCCGCTATCAATTTAGAATACAATTCACTTCTAATTTTCCTGTCCTGAAAATCCATCCGAGTACGGAGGTTGTCTTTTGATTTTCCATCTTTATAAAGAAGCAAGTTGAGTACGTACTCGGATACTCCTTTCTCTATGTGCATGACGTCCAGAAAATGACACACTAAATTTTTTGACCAGTACGGAAGCTCGTAGAAAATTCTTAACTTATTCTAGTAGTGTGGTTTTACCTGTTTTGCCGGATCTATTCCGAAGGTCACATTATTGTAACCATCCCACCGAGCAGTCACGTCCTCTCCTGACAATGAAGTGGGAGGCCTAAGAAACTCTCAATGACCATTAAAATGATCAGCGTATAATATATATGGATGGTCTAGTGGCAGGAAATGCCGATGACCGCAATAAAAAAAATTTCCTGCTAAAATTCAACCATTTTGATATTGTATATTGATGACAATAAGGGCATGTTTTGTGACTATGTACGGACCAATCTGGTAGCATTCCATATGCAGTAAAGTCATTAATTGTCCACATTAAATCCGCATGCAGTGTGAAGGTTATATCTGTGTTTACATCATAGGTCTCTACACCATCACACCATCAATGAATAAAGATTTAACTCATCGATCAGAGGTCGGAGATAGACGTCGATATTGTTTCCCGGTGAGTTTGGTCCCTCAATAAAAAAGGCGTCATAAAGTAGTATTAATCCATAGTCTACCAAGACGACAGATTACAAACTATTATTAGAACGGGCCATGTGCTGTGGTTTCTAGCCATATAGTTGAATGGGCAGAATCCATCACTAGCGAGTCCGAGCCCGACTTTGCGAGAATCACTATTGCATATTTCATGTCTCCTATCGAAATCCTTCCATACCGGTGAATCTCTTGGATGACTCATTTTTCCATCTTCACCTGTGGTAGCACGGTGATGCCAAATCATTGCCTCGGCTGTTTTCTTGCACCTGAATAGCCTCTGCAGCCTCTGTGTTATATGAAAGTATCGTGCTATCCTGACAGGTATATCGGGCTTCTTATCAGATTCTTTCGGCATATATCTGGCCCCTTCGCATATTGGACACTCTTTCAAATCTGAATTCTCTTTCCGGTACAACACACAATCTTTAGGACATGCATGAATCTTCTCACACTTCAGACCCAAATCGGACATCATCTTCTGGGCTTCGTACCATCTGTCGAACACGTTATTTCCCGAAGGTATAAAATCTTTCAGGAACTTCAGAAGTATTGTGAATGACTTTTTGCTCCATCCATTTAGGCACTTAATTTAGAAAAGTCGGACGAATCATGATAGGATAGAATACTTTACATTCTCATAAATTGGACTTCTAGCATCATTCATGAACTTTTCATACTTATCCACACAAGGTCCTCGACCGGAAGGAATATCATTTTCAGTAAGAATACTATCACCTAGGGCAGCCTATACCATATCGTCCATTTCTTCTCCTGTAAAGAGGTTATCGTCTTCTTCTTCTTCTACCGTATTACCGTCTTCTCCTTCTTCTTCTGCCGCATTACCGTCTTTTTCTTGTCCTTCCCCATGATATATCCAAGTTGTATAAAATCTAGTAAAACCATATTTAACGATGTGAAGCTCTACGATTTCTACCTTCTGCCAGAACTTATTCCCACATCCATCGCACGAATAGAGAATCCTCTTTAACACGATCTTATTATGTGCGCATACAAATTCAATGAAAATAGCAACTCTTGCGACAAACTTAGATTACATGCGTTGTTGCCAATCCACGTACATCCAGTCCTTAACTCTGATGTACTTATGGGCCATATTAGACTGTATAACATATAAATTGTAGGTTAATATGACTATATTGAGAAATCTAAGAATGTGATGGTTATTGACAAAGAAGAAATCCGTAGAGACAAGTTTGTCGTTGAAAAAAATAAATTACCGATAAACAATGTTAGATTTGAAGTACCCAAGTATGAGTTGTATTCTGTGTATGTATGTTTCAATTCATGATTTCGCTTAAGTGTATGGTTGTTAGTGTGTATGCGCCTTGTGTGTGCGTTTGGTGTGTATTCGTGTTGTATGTGTGTGTTTCGACTGTCGGGGGTAAGGCTTCTATCCCATTAAGAATGTATAGAACAGACACTCATTTGCTTGTGCTTTCATCTGTTTCGAGTAAATTTCGGCAGCACCTCCCCGCTGTTCTCCGAGTACACTGTAATAGAATAGATAATCATTTCAATACTATGAAATAACGTTGAAATGAATTTGTAATCTATCTTTGTACATGGAGAATTAGCGGAAAAGTACCGACGAAATAACTCGAAATGAATGCAAACACAAGTGAATGCAGGTGTTTACTTTATAAATTCCTAACTTATCCACACTGGACAAATCTATCGGTTATCATACGATTGAATCTTCTCATCACATAGACTACATGAAGGTTGTTAGTACCGAACTATACCGTCCAATATTTAACAACCTTTGTATAGTTCTATTTCACGACAAGTATCGAACGTATGTTAACCGATAAAAGGGGACTAAGTCGCGCTTTGATTTTCATATATGAGTATCGATGAGAATATGAAAGTTTTATATTATTATCGAGTATCATATATTGGTTTTAACTTGAACATTTAACTTGAATAGGTTTTACGTTTACGTTTCTTCTTTAAGGATTCGAAGTTTTTAATTTAGGATAAATTTTTCTTATGTTTACATTATCATCGAGTATCCTACTGAAAGAACTAGTACACCCTAAACCCTAATCCTAATTAACCTAATTAACCCAAATTAAACCTAATCATCACCCTGACTTAAATTATCCCTAATTAACCCAAATTAACCCTAATCATCATCCTAACTCAAATTATCCCTAACTAACCCAAAATTAAGCTAATTAAACCAAATTAATCCTAATCAACACCCTAACACAAATACACTCTATTTTACATAATTAACCCAAATTAACCCTAACTTAAACCCAAATCAACCTAACCCTAATCATCACTCAAACCCCAACCCAAATTAACCTAACCCTAATCATCACCCAAATCCCAACCCAAATTAACCCTAACCCAAACCAAAATTAATCATAATTAATCTAATTAACCCTAATCCTATTCATCACCAACCCTATTTTACCTAATTAACTCAAACTAAACCTAACCCTACCGAATTAACCCTAACCTTAAATATCAACCGAACCCTAACCCTATCTAATTAACCCTAACCCTAACCCCTAATTAACCGGCCCTAGCTATAACCCTAACCCTAAAATCAACCGAACCCTAACCCTACCTTATTAACCCTAACCCTAACCCTAATTAACCCCCAATCAACCGAACCCTAATCCTAACCCTAAAATCAACAATAACAAAAAAAAACCATAATTATAACTTCAAAATGGAAATTAACTCACCTTAGTACTAGTTTTGCCGGCGGCAAAGAGCTCGATGATGTAGAGAAGGCCGGGGATGGAGCTCGACGAGACTATGGCGGCGGCAAAGAGGTCGACGAGCGTGTGGTGACGAGACTATGGTGCCAACGACGACGAGAGTGCGGTGGCGACGGCGGGAAATTTTGGGGATGAGAATGTGGAGACAAGAGAGTGGAGGAGGCAGGTGATCGATTGTGCGGGAGTTGGTGGGAAAGTTTGGAGGCGGTGGGAAATTACTGAGCTTTATTTTTTTTATAAATAACCCTTTATTGCCCTTACGGATCAATCCGTAGAGCTTTTTTTGGGGCTCCGTAGGACCAAATAAAAGATTATATTTTAAGATTTTTTAATTTATTTATGCCCTTACGGTGGGCACCATATGGGCAAACCAATGGACCAACGGATTAATCCGTAGGGGCAATAAAAAATTTCCCATATGAATTACTATAACCGGGACACACTACTACAATAAGGGGTTGCCCCTACGGCTATATGAATCCGTAGGGGAAACTTTTTATTGCCCCTACGGATTAATCCAGAGATCCCCATGGTTTCCCCTACGGTGCCCTACGAATTAAATTAAAATTATTAAAATGCAATTTGTTATTTGGCCCTATGGAACCGCAAAAGAAGGCCATACGGTTTAATCCGTAGGGGCATATATGGGTTATTAATAAAAAAAATAAAGCACAGAAAACTCCTAGATCGTTCCCAAAATTTCCTCGCTCTCACTCGTCTCCCGCGCGCGCCTTGTCGCCACCGCACTCCCGCGCGCGCCTCGTCGTCGCCGACATCATCATCGACTTTCTCGTCGACGGTAGGAAGTCTCTCGTCGCCGATCTCCCCCTTGCGTCGTCGGGACAGAAGAATCTCCGGGTTAAGGTTAGTAAATTTCATTTTTAACTTCTAATTATTCATGTATTTGTGTTATTGTTGATTAGTTAGGGTTAGGGTTAGGGTTAGGGTTAGGGTTCATTGTAGGGTTTGCGCTCGGTTCGAGAATAGGGTAAGGGTTAGGGTTAGGGTATGGTTCGGTTCAGTTCAGTTCAGGTTAGGGTTAATTGGTTAGGGTTAGGGTTCAGTTTAGGGTTAGGGTTCGGTTCAGGGTTAGGGTTAGAGGCTATGGTTAATTTGGGTTAATTAGGTAAAATAGAGTGTATTTGTGTTTGGGTGTTTATTAGGGTTAATTGGGTTAATTAGTGATAATTTGAAGGGTAGGGTGTTGATTAGGGTTAATTTGGGTTAATTAGGTTAATTGGGTTAAGTTTGGATTAATTAAGGATAATTTGTGTTAGGGTGACGATTAGGGTTAATTGGGGTTAATTAGGTTAATTTGGGTTAGGATTTAGGGTGCACTAGTTTCTTTAGAAGGATACTCGATGATAACGTAAACGTACAATTTTACCGTAAACGCAAGAAAAATTAACCATAAACCTAAAACTTCGAACCCTTAATAACGAAACATAAACGTAAAACCTATTCATATTAAATGTTCATGTTAAAACCAATATATGATATTCGATGATAATATGGAACTTTCATATTATCATCGATACTCATATGTGAAAATCAAAACGCGACTTAGTCCCCGTCTATCAGTTAACATACGTTCGATATTCGTCATGATATAGAGCTATACGAAGGTTGTTAAATATCGGATGGTATAGTTCGGTACTAACAACCATCGTGTAGTCTATGTGACGAGAAGATTCAATCGTATGATAACCGATAGATTTGTCCAGTGTGGACAATTTAGGAATATATAAAGCAAACACCCGCATTCACTTGTGTTTTTATTCGTTTCGAGTTAATTCGTCGGTACTTTTCCGCTGGTTTTCTGTGTACAAAGATAGATTAATTGTTCATTTCAACGTTGTTTCACAATTTTGAAATGATTATCTATTATAATACAGTGTACTCAGAGAACAGTGAGGAGATGCTGCCGAAATTTACTCGAAACGGTTGAAAGCACAAGAGAATGGGTGTCTGCTCTATACATTCTTAATGGGATAGAAGCCTTACCCCCAACAGATGAAACACACGCATACAACACGCATACACAACAAATGCACACACAGAACATACACACTAACAACCCTACACTGAAGCGAAATTATAAATTGAAACACACATATACAGAATACATCTCATACTTAGGTATCCTCAAATCTAATCTTGTTTATCGATAATTTATTCTTTTCAACGACAAACGTACACACAAAGTACATACACGGATTTTCTCTTTTGTCAGTAACTATCCCGTTCTAAGATTTCTCAATATAGTTATCATAACCTACAATTTAAATGTTATACAGTCTAACATAGCCCATGAGTACATCAGAGTTAAGAACTGGATGTATGTGGATTGGCAATAACGTATGCAACCTAAGTTTGTCGCAGGAGTTGCTGCTTTCATTTAATTTGCACGCGCACATAATAAGATCGTGTTAGGGAAGATTCTTTGCCCGTACGATAGATGTGAAAATAAGTACTAGCAGAAGGTAGAATTCGCAGAGCTTCATATCGTTAAACATGGTTTTACTAGACTTTATACAACTTAGCTATATCACGGGGAAGGAGAAGAAGACGGTATGCGGCAGAAAAAGAAGGAGAAGATGGTAATGCGATAGAAGAAGAATACGGTAACTTCTTTCCAGAAGAAGAAATGGAGGATATGGTAGAGCTTGCCCTAGGTGAATCTATTCGTACAGAAGATGACATTTCTTTTGGTCAAGAACCACATGCGGATAAGTATGAAAAGTTTATGAATAATGCTAGAAAACCAATTTATGAGAATGCAAAGTATTCCACCCTTTCATGGTTCGTCCAACTTTTCCAGATTAAGTGCCTAAATGGATGGAGCAACAAGCCATTTACAATGCTTCTGAAGTTCTTGAAAGAATTTATGCCCCCGGGAAATAACGTGCCCAACAGCTGGTACGGAGCCCAGAAGATGATGTCTGATTTGGGTCTGAAGTGTAAGAAGATTCAAGCATGTCCCAAAAAATACGTGTTGTATCGGAAAGAGAATTCAGATTTGAAAGAGTGTCCAACATGCGGAGAGGCCAGGTATAAGCCGAAAGATTCTGATAAGAAGCCTGATATACCTATTAAGATAGCACGATACTTCCCCATAACACAGACGCTGCAGAGGCTATTCAGGTGTAAGAAAACAACCGAGGCAATGATTTGGCATCACCGTGCTCCTCCAAGTGAAGATGGAAAAATGAGTCATCCAAGAGATTCACCGGCATGGAAATATTTCGATAGGAGGCACGAAATATTTAGTAGCGATCCTCACAATGTCAGGCTCGGACTCTCTAGTGATGGCTTCTGCCCATTCAACTATATGGCAGGAAGCCACAGCACATGGCCCGTTATAATGATAGTTTATAATCTGTCGCCGTTGTTGGCTATAGGTCAATCATACTTTATGATGCCTCTTCTTATCGACGGACCAAACTCACCGGGAAACAATATCGACGTCTATCTCCGACCTCTGATCGATAAGTTAAAATCTTTATTCATTGATGGTGTAGAGACTTACGATGCAAACTGATCAGTCGAAAATATTGTATATTTTAGCCGGCAATTTCCTTAACATTTGCATACATTTAGAAGTGTTCGGTATTCATATTCTACATATTAGCAAATCTGTCACAAAATATGAGATTGCATGTACTAGACTTTTAAACCGACACTTTAAAAGAAATTAACCGCAATTCATGGCATCGCATCATTTCTGTATTTGCGCAACACTTGTCTTGAGTATGTGCAGGAAATACGGAAGAAAATCAAAAGAAGCTGATCAAAAAATACGCCAACTAAATCATTTCAGATCTGGTAGCAGTGTAGAAGGAATTAGATAATTCTATATATCAAATGAAGGCCCAAAAATGAGCCCAAGACTACCACAGAGAGAACAAGCCCCAAGGCTCCAAGAGCGCCGCGCTTCCGCGGCGGTAGCCAGCCTTGCGCCGCGCAAGCGCGGCGGTTCTGCCACGTCATCAGTCAACTTTTTGGGCATAATCTCTATCTCTGGTCCCACAGTGCTTTATGATACTTCAAACACCAGAATTCTCTCGAAGCTACTACAGATCAGAATTGAAGATTAAGAAGGCTAATCCTAAATTAAGCTCCTAATTAATCCTATTCTAGAAGCTCCTCCTAACTAATTACATCTAGAACCTTCTCCCCTAACTAACTTTTAGAGGGAAATTTGAATTCCCTCAACAAACTTTTGGAGGGAAACTTAGAATTTGAAATCCTAGATCTAGGGTTAGTTATCTATAAATAGGAATCTAGACCTAGGGTTAAAGGCTAATCAATCTTTAATCAATAATCAATAACCATTGGTTCATTCTACACCATTTTCTTCCACAAGTCTAGTGACAAGGCTTGTGCGAAACCCTAACCCTAATTCCACTCCAAATCCAAGATCTTGAGTACCAAATCAAGTGAGAAGCCTTCAACCTTTTAGGAGCCGAGCCGATCTTCAATCGGGCAAGTGATCCAAGCCGATCCGCGATCCACGGAGACGAGCAAAGCCAAGTCGACGATCGAATTCTTCCTCTTGTAGTTCTTGAGCGAATGTAATGAAATTGTTGATATAAATAAAAGATGAAATTCTTTAATCTTGCTTTCTTTTAATTCTTGCATCATGATTAGATCTCAATTTGTAATTGTTGCTCTTGTTGTGATGTGTGAGTAAAACTCCGCTCATAAAGAAGTCGAGACGATTGTAAAATGATGATGTAACAAATCTTAATACGATTTTTAAGTCCTACGAGTTTTGTAAACCCTAGCAAGTTCAAGAATCGATGACCTAGTTTCGTTGCGATGCTTTCTTGATTGTGATCGCTCGAAATTAGGGATCTACGATCGTTTCTTGAATTTACTAGAGGCTAGAATATGAATGATATCGATGAATGAACAAGGGATAAGATGAAACCCTAGTTTCACAAGAAATCCCTAATTCTCGTCGATCATCATCGATCTAGTATCAATTCATCGAAGGATAAGAATACGTAATTGTAAGATTACATCACATCTATAGATCCGATCGATTCCTACGAGCCTCATTTCGATTCTTGAGATTTGGTTTGGAAAAATCAACAAACTATCAATTCTTGATTCTATCTTTTTAATGCTTTCTTAGATCTAGATATTTTCTTTTTCTTGAAATACAAAATTTAAATCATGAATTGTTTTGTTTTCTTTTCTTAAAGTTTCGACTCATCTAATTCTAAACACGAACGATTACACTTTCCCTGTGGACGATCCGCACTCACTAACAATCTACATCCGACACCGTAGTTGATTGCGGTCAAATAATTTTTGGTTGTGATTTCTTTACAATTTTATACTACACATCAAGAATTCTTTAACAATCAAATGGCGCCGTTGCCGGGGATCATTTGAATTGATACTTTTACATCCAATCAAGAAAATATTACAATCACAAACATAAATACAACATTCATACTGCGTGCGGCTTTAATGTGGACAATTAATGACTTCCTACGTATGGAATGCTATCAGGTTGGTCAGTACATGGTCATAAAGTATGTCCTTATTTCTATCAACATACAATATCGAAATTCTTGAATTTTAGCAGGAAGGTTTGTTATTACGGCCATCGACGTTTCCTGCCACTAGACCATCTCTACAGGTTAGACGCTGTTCACTTTGATGATCATCAGGAGTTTCTTGGACCTCCAGCCCCATTGTCCGGAGAGAACGTGACTGCTCAGTGGGATGGTTACAATAATGTGACCTTCGGGATAGATCCGACAAAACCGGTCAAACCGCCATTCTGGAACAAGTTAAGCATTTTCTTCGAGCTTCCATACTAATCAACAAATTTAGTGCGTCGTTGTCTGGACGTCATGAAGATAGAGAAGGGAGCATCCGAGCACGTACTCAACTTGTTTTTTTGTAAAGACGGAAAATCGAAAGACAACCTCCATGCTCGGTTGATCTTCAGGACTAGGAATAGAAGTGAATTGTATTCTAAACCGATAGCGGGTAAACCAGGCAAGTTTGTACTTCCCAATTACGCGTATCATATGTCAAAACCGGAGAAGAAAAGATTCCTGCAGGTGTTGCATGATTTGAAAGTTTCCACAGGTTTCTCAGGATCATTTATCAAGAAGATAAAAATTGTGAAAGGCAAGATCGATGGGATGAAAAGTCATGATCACCATATTAATATGGAGCACCTTCTCCCATTAGCCCTTAGGACTTCCCTTCCCCAATCGATTGGTCTTGTAATCAATAACCTATGTTGCTTTTGCAGAGAAATATGCGCTAAAACCCTGGATGTTGTGACGCTGGAGAAACTAGAAAATTCTATTTCGTTGATATTTTGCAAGTTTGATTGTATTTTCCCACCGTCATTCTTCGATATCATAATACACCTGACGGTTCGTCTTGCAACTGAAGCTAAGTTAGCCGACCGGTACAATATCGATAGATGTATCCTGTCAAAAGGTACGTGGAATTTTTAAAATTATTGTTTTCCTATATTCCCGTATTTATTTATTTAATATATTTTTCTTTAGGTAGCTCTACAGTCTAAAAAAGTATATACGCAATAGAAATCTACCAGAGGGTTCTATCATGCAAGATTATCTTCTAGATGAAGTAACCACATTTTATTCCCGCTATCTGGACAAGAATATTGAGACGAAAGTTAACCGGCCTCGAAGAATCCAGGACAGGCCATATGGTAAAGCTGATTATAAGAGAGTGGACATTATATTTATTAACAAGATATATCAGTTTATTCTCCTCAATAGCGCATGTCTTGAAGAAATTAGAGAGTAAGTTTTTTTGGATTAATTGTTATATTTGTGTTTGTGTGTATGAAATGATATAATATTAATGTCATAATTTATTGTTGAGAACAGAATTCATTTTAACGAGGTACGTAAGGGGCATCCTGATTGGAATGATGAACGATTGGAAAAATATCATCAGGATAATTTTTTCGATTGGGTTGCAGATCATGTAAATTGTTTGAATAACATGTTATTGCTACCAGTCTTAATCTAAACTTATATCGTTATGTATTTGTCGTAAAAAAAATTTGTTAGATCCACGATCCGAACTTGTCTGCATCAATAGAGAGTGATTCAAGATGTTTAGTTCAGTTTCCTAGTATGGAGGTTGCATATTATAAAGGATTTGGTGTCCTTGAATACAAATTCGAAGTTAAGGACATAGAAACATCTCGAACCACTCAGAATAGTGGGATTGCGACGGTAGGATCGGATGGTGTGATTTATTATGGATACTTAAATTTCATACTTGGCATCCAATATCTCGGACGATCAGAACCGTTTTATATATTTCAGTGTACTTGGTACGATACACGAACCGATACGGATAAGTGGAGAAACAATTTCGAGACTTAGAAAAATGAATATGGATTTGTTCTCCTCCGAATGGCGGCCAAGACAGGAGCGTCTTGCCTGAAATTCGGGGCAGATGCTAATTGGTGCTATCCGTCCACCTCTCCGAAGATTCCAAGTTGATTTATGGCACCGTGTATCGAAGGTTTAAACGGATGCGTCCGATGTAGCAGACTTCGTCAGATTCCCTCTCGCTTGAGGGGTTTTTGATTGTGGGGATGCTCTTCCCTGCAGGCGCAACCCCCTGCAGTTAATTACACTACTGCATCGCGGTAACCACTTTCTCCTTCTCCAGATGGTCACTTCGTGTCGTGTGTGTTTATTTTATGTTTGGTTGCCCGTGGATTGTATACGGAGACAGAGTTATGTCGTCGCCCGTAGGGCGTGGACTAGTCCAAATCCGTATTATCTTAGATTTGGGTTTGGGGGTTTGGGTTTAAGGATACGTTAGCCTCATTTGAGACTAAGATCGACTTAAACGTTTGTTAAGGATACGTTAGTCTAGTTTTTAGACTAAGATCAACTTAACGAGATCGTTTAGATCCAACAAGAGAGCAATAAAAGGGGGGCTCTGTTGTTTAGTTTAGTGACATTACGGTCGGTAGGTAGTTTAAGGACATTACGGTCCATGGGTAGTTTAAGGACATTGCGGTCCATGGGTAGTTTAAGAACATTGCGGTCCAAGTTAAGGACCTCATAGTCCGTGGATTTAAGGACTCCACAGTCCGTAATTAGTTTTAAGACATCCCAATCAAGGTTAAGGACCTCATAGTCCGTGGATTTAGGGACTCCACAGTCCGATGTTAGTTTTAAGACATCACGGTCAAGGTTAAGGACCTCATAGTCCATGAGTTTAAGGACCCCACAGTCCGTTGTTAGTTTTAAGACATCTCGGCCAAGGTTAAGGACGTCGTAGTCCATGGGTTTAAGGACCCCACAGTCCGTTGTTAGTTTTAAGACATCTCAGTCAAGATTAAGGACGTCGTAGTCCATGAGTTGAAGGACCCCACAGTCCGTATCAATGTATGGTCATCGGGACCCGTCACCTCTTTGAAGATGTTGAGTAATTACACCGCCAAGTATCAAAGGAGTGAAGAGATGTACCCTTGAACCAAGGTGGATTTAACAGTCTTTTGCCCAATTTGGGATTAAGACTAATTAATTATGTTATGAGCCCATTAGCCCAGTTAAGTTTGAATTGAGGACTTATGGCCATCTAGGGCTAAGTCCAATCATGTTTGGAATATTGGCTTCCTATTGGTCCATTGAAGGAGAGGCTTTGCCTCTGGCCATTTAGCCAATTGGGCTAAAATTAGTGTTAAACACTAAAGATCAGCAGTGTTGAACACTGGGAACAAGTTAGTGTTTTAACACTAAAAGACAGTTAGTGTTAAACACCAGCAACAGGGGGTTCAAATTAGTGTTAAACACTAGAGCAAACCAGTGTCAAACACTAGCAGCAGAGATCTCAAATTAGTGTTAAACAGTAGGAATAATCAGTGTTAAACACTGGTGACAGAAATTTTAATTTAGTGATGAACACTAAAGGAGTTAATCTTAAGCTCTGTTAACAGGGGTTTAATTTAGTGTTAAACACTAAGAAATTCAGTGTTTAAACACTGCAAGAAAGCTCTTTAATTAGTGTTGAACACTAAGGCAAAACAGTGTTTAACACTGGATTCCGGGGTTCCAATTTAGTGTTAAACACTAAGGCAAGAGGGGTCACGTGGTAACACGTGAGGGCACCCTCCCTTTATTTTATTCTGTCAAAAGCATTGAATACTTTGGAGCATCACGTGCAGTCATATGATGGGCATCTTGGTGCTTGTATGTTAAAGCTTCTGCCAAGGGTCACGTGGGTCACGTGAGGCACTGCCTCAAAGAGTCTTTTCTGTGGATCTTTTCGGGGGTCACGTGGTAGTACGTGACCCTGCCTCTTTGTATGTTTTTTTTTTGAAGATCTGTTAATCCCTTTAAGAATTAAATTATTCGCAGGGTCGAACCCTAACAATAATTTTTTGAGGAATTAAATTCCTATTTCCTTCCGAAGATTTATATTCTGGGATAGAGTTGACCTCTGAATTTTCTGTAGGAATTAAATTTCTCATATATGTGAAGAACTATATTCTATCATAGGGTTAAACCCTAATAACAGCTTTAAGGAATTAAGTTCCCACTCTCTTTTAGAGAATTATTCTGAGAAATGAGATTCTGTCATAGGGTGAAACCCTAATTTCTTTCTTAAGGGAATTAAATTCCTGTTATTTTAACAGAACTAAGTTCTTGACTAGGGTTAAACCCTGATTCTGTTCATTCTTAAGGAATTAAATTCCCATAACATAGGGTCAAACCCTAATTTTATTTTAAAGGAATTAAATTCTTATAGTTCTGTGAGAATTAAATTCTCAAGCTTCCATTCTCTCTCTATGCTTTGGATCTGCATGGCAGGATCTCAACCCAATGAGAATTAAATTCTCAATTCAAGGGGAGATGTGCACTTTACAGATCCTCCACTAAAGAGAGAACTATGTTCTTCTGTTTAATATCAGAGTTAAACTCTATTGAGAATTAAATTCTCTTTTAAGTCCTTCCCTTTCTTACCTAAGCTTTCCTTTTGCAGAAGATCCAAATTCCTCCAAAGTATCAAGGCTCTCTTTTTTCTCTATGTATCGATCCCTCTGCATATATATCTCTCTGTGTGTCTCTTGGCTCCTATTTATAGGAGAAGCAGCAGAATCAATTAGTTTTTGATGAATTTTTCATTGAGAGATTTGATTTGTATTCACTATTCGTTTGGACCTTTTGGATTATTAGGTGAATTTTATTCACCATTGGATTTTAAATCCAGAGATTTTCCTTTGTTATTTCGGTTAGATTTTAAGGGGAAATCTTTCCAAATTCAAGATTTTTCCATAGATAGGTGATATTTAATCACCTTTAAATTTTTTAATTCAATCGGTTCCAAATAATCATTTTCCTTTGGAAAGATTTAAGTGGTCTCTTCAGAATTTGATTCTGTTAAATAAATAGGCTTGGAAAGCCGGCCACGTGTGGCCACGTGACCCCTGGTCACGTGTGGGCACGTGACCCCCTTGGAACGAGTCCTCTTCTTCTTTTTGCGCTCTGCCTTCTGGCCGCTGCTTAGCCGTTACGTGCCACCATGTGACCCCTGGTCACGTGTGAGCACATGACCTTTTCTGAAGCCTTTTCCTTGATTTGATCAGGGAACTGATGTGCCTTTGAAGCCGCTTTTAAATGTCATGTACCAACACGTGACTGCTGGTCACGTGTTAGCACGTGATGCCTCTTATGTAGGCTTTCCTGATTTTAAATCAGGAAACAAATGCCCCCACTGCGTTGTTCTCACGTGTCTGCACGTGAGTGCAACGCTGTCATCTTTTGCGACCGTTGGATTCCTCTAGGGATTTGGGGAGATGAAGCGTTTCCATCACCTCCTATAAATATTGGGGTCATTTCAGAAGAGCCTCCACTTTGCTTATCTTCCTCCTTGCAAACTTTTTCTGAGAATTTAATTCTCTTCTTCCAGAGCTTAGTTCTCTGCCTTGAAACAATTTTCAGAGTTTAACTCTGTTCGAAAAGAATTCTTTTCCTCGAGTAATGTCCTTGAACAAACGCTGAACTTTCACATTCCTTCTGGATTTTAAATCCAAAACAAGGGATTTTACCCTTTAAACATGAACCCATGAAACCAATTAACCTTCAGCAGTAAATCTCTTTTAGGATTCATCTGATCCTCCAAAGAGATGATGATGACAGTTCGAATCCATGGAGTTTAACTCCGTTCACAGAAAAAAGTTTCTGGGGATTTAATTCCCCTTTCCAAAAGGAATTCAACTCCTGTGAAGAACTGAGTTCTTCCCCATAGAGGCTTCTTGGGATTTCCTTCGCTCCTGGTTGTCCTTCTGTGATCAGTGAAGAAGACGGTCGCAATGATATTTTTTGTGGGAATTTAATTCTCCTGATCCTGTTTGATTTGTTGTGGAGCCCGAGGCAGATTTATCTTCCAAGAGGTGTACAGGGTCGCTTGAAACCCACTCCTTATTTAATGAGGATATCCCCTTTGTCTTATTATAACTGCTTGACCTCATTATTAACAAGTTGTCATCCTGATTTTGTGGGGCCCATGTGTTTTGTAACCAATGGTCCCAGAAAAATCTATTGTTGCTTTCTTTAACTAGTCTTCATGTTCATGCATGGATATATATCATTCACTTTGCTTTTAACGGTCTTCTTTCATTCAATTTCAGGTGCGATGGCTTCTATTCCGTGTTTTCCCTTTACTCGTTCGGAGGCCGCTTTTTCTCAACACCATCTGACGAGGAAGCGATGGCGATGATCCGGGCTCATGACCCGAACTGCACCAACTTGCTTCTATAGGGAACTTGGTACAGCCATATTATCCGGGGTCGCCGGAGTTTCCTCTATGCAGTACCAACGGAGCCTACTTTCCCATTCTTGCCGATGGACCCTCCGAGAACGGTTTTTGCTGTGGAGATGCCCAACTGGACTCCAACGGGGAGGCTCGAGCCTTCGACGACCGGTATCCCAAACCATCCGATCCCAGCTATAGATATCTTGGGGCAGCGTATTTGCCAGGGTGAGGCCCACCCGTGGGGACAAATTTATAAGATAGGGCTCACTCCTCGACACCCTACGGGCTGCCTTCTCTGGGCTCGCTACATCCTTTCTGCCCATCGTGCACGACTGAAGAAGGTCGGGCTTTATCAGGCAATATACGCATCACTCTTCCATTATAAGTCCCTGCATGTCTGGTGGGTTAGGGCGTTCTTGAATCAATGGAATCTTCCCACCAACACTTTTATTTTAGGAGATCGTGAGGTTTCGATTTCTCTGGCAGAATTTTATGACATCTCGGGATTGCCAATCAGGGGTGCACTATATGAGGAGTTGTTGCCTCCTGACTAGTATGTCTTCGAGCCCGATCCTGCACCGGTTGACGACTTGTCTGTTGAGAACGCCGTCCGCCACAAGCGTCCCAGTTTGATCAAGGCGCTAGGTATTTTCGACCGGCTGTTCACCGAATCCGAAGAGCAGGGTGTTACTTTCAAGAGCTTCATTGCTTGTTTCCTTCGTGAGGACGTCGTGTCGAAGACAGCTCCGAAGTTCGCCAACATTAGAGACCCCTTTGGGTTTGGTCAGAAGAAGCTGCCGACCACTGAATCGGATCTACCCCAATACTACATCCCTATTATGTCACCGACGTCTTTTGAATCCATTGCTGCTCTCGGCATGGACGAGGAGACGTTCTTCGTGGAGTTTGTTAGTGTCTGGCTCAGTTGGTTTGTCATTCCCATGCATCATCGCTTTATGAGAGCTTCGGTTATCTACCCGGCTCATCATATTGCTGAGGGGACGCAATTGGCTATCGGCATCCCGGTGCTGGCGCATCTTTATCACGGGTTGGGCACCGCAGCTAATACCTCTACTCCCGGCGTGGATGTAGTAAACTTTTCGCTTCATTATTTCACGTCCTGGATCAAAATGCACGTGTTGGGGTCTTTTGCCATGCATGAGAGGCCCTCATTTTACGATGCCTACCCCTTCCCATGACTTATACGATTAGTGGATGCTTCTGCCGCTGACCCAACTCAATTGGGGGCTATTCGGGCGTTGATTTCTCCTTACGCTACTACCGGCGGATTAATATTTAATGATCGGGTCTTATCTTCTTCCACGGGTTCGGCCCAGCCGGTTTGGGACCGGTCGAAAGATGACGCGCCCACTTTGAAACCCCGGGAGGCCGCGCGCTTATATGCAATCAGACCGGGTTACCTGGTGTTTAGTCAGGACAGTGCGGCTCTCTTTACGCGGTACAATCCGCATCGCTTTGCCCGGCAGTTTGGCTATGATCAGGGCGTCCCGTTTGAAGCTTTCATAATCGCGCCGGTTCCTTCGCTCGAGGCCGTCCGGGATGCCGCCCACCACTTTGTGAAGCTGAACACCGGTTCTCAATTCATGATCCCCGATGGTGATTACATTCCCCGATGCGTAGGGTCGTTCACGGGCTGGTATCTCCATCGAGTGAACCCAGTTATTATTAAGGAGAGAAGGGTGCTTCTTGGCCACGGCGCCCCTATTAAGGTTTCGGCCCCGGGAGCCATGCTGCGACCACGTGCCCCAGTCCGCTTTCCCCTGAGGGATATCGGCACTGCGCTTATTCCTGGAGAGTCGGGAGTAGATCTTACTCTAATAGTTGGTATGCCCCTGGGTACTCGGTCGCGGGGTAAACGAGCTCCGTTAACAGTACCCCCACCCGAGGCAGCACCACCCTCCGTGTCATCGACGATGGCAGTGTCATCTCCAATTGTGGCCCGGGGAGAGGGTGTTGAGGGCGACGTGGGCCAACGTCGCACTAAGGCTTCGAAGGGAAAGAAACAGACGTCCTCGGCGACTGGTTCTGGGTCTAAGCGTCGAAGGAAGGTGGCTACTAATTTGCTCGACTCTTTAACGGAGTCTGAGCACATCCTTGAAGATGAGCCGTTGGCCTTACCGAAATCAAATGCTGAACTACTTTTCCCAGTTCAGCCGCCGAGGAAGCTGCACAGTTGGCTGAGGCTATAAGGCATTCCAAAGACGCGTCTCAGAACGCCAGGGATCCGAAGAAGCCCTATCCGGCTGTAATCTTTTACGAAGACCCCTCATGGATTCGGCGGCGGTTTATAGGCCCTTTGGAGGAATGGGAGAAAAGGGCCTTGAAGCAGGCTGTTTCAGAAGACACGGCGGACGCACTCTCTCTATGGACCGGCGGCCATGAGTCTACTCTTGAACCCCGGCGAGCACGCCTCCTTGAAAAGGAGCAGCGGCTTGAAAAAGCCATATTGTGGGCTTCTTTGCGCATCGGCACGTTGTGGTTCTTTTTGTAGTTCTTCAGATTATTTATGCTCGTGCATATGTAACCTTATTCTTATTTGAATTGTGCAGAATCTTCGACGCTGGGGGAGCTCCCTACGGGTTCATTAAAGCTAAAGCCCGCCGAAATCCTCGACGAAGCCTTGCTTGATGTGAGGGGGGCTGATGAGGCTGCTTCTCTCATGGTAGACCCTCCAGCGGCGGTTCTTGATCAGGGAGTGCTCACCCTTTGGGGGAGGCTCTTTTGGAGGTTTCTGCCCCAACGGCTCTTCCCGAAGGCAGCCCAGAGGCTGAGATGAAGATAGTGGGGACTACCCTCCCTCTGTTGGAGCCCGAGGTTTCGGCAGAGGCTGTCGAAGCCACTATCCCCCCGACTCAGAACGGGAGAAGTGTTGAAGGTAACCCTCTGCATTTTAAATTAGCAACCCTTCCATGGTCTAAATTCTTTTATCTTTCCCAGAACTGCGCGGTTTGGCGGCCACTATCGCTGATTTGTCGCCTCGACAGTCATTTCAGCGTTTATTGGAGATGGCAGCTCCGCAGGCGATCTCCCCTCAACGTATTGTCCTTTCCTCTGGGCAAGATTAGTGTCATTTGCCATTTTTCCTTTTACCATAGCATTGTTACCATTTTGCGAAATGACGTTGATGTCTCTTGCAGTTTTGGAAGCTGACAACGAGGTCGAGGTCGTTGAAGGGCCAGGGGAACCTTCAGCTCCTACTTGTATATCTGTCGGTAAGTGACATTTTATTATAATCACATTCGTTCTATGCTTAAGGATTTTATTGACGTCTTTCAAATCTGAACAGCCCTGCCAGCCTCCACAGCGTTGGAATCGCGCATCATTATGCCGCCTAGCCCTTATGCTTTGCGAGCTTCAGAACGCTTGGCCCAATTGAGCCTTGTCTCTCTGTCGTCTTTGATCGAGGAGCTTCATGCTGGCAGTGCAACAACAACTGAAGCATTTTCTGCCGAGGCTAACGGTTCTCTTCCTTTTCTTGCCACCTACCATAGCAAAGAGGTGGTGCGAGTCTGGGTGGAGTTCTGTCGTCAGGTGGAGGCTTGCTTGCACGCACTTGAATGTTCCCGTCTTTCCTCGGAGGTCATGGCTGCAAAGGCGGACTTGCGGAGGCTGATAGCGCGGTGCGCGGCAAACATGACATCGTGCGAGAAGAGGCTCGGCCGCAAATTCTCGGAGAGAGAGCTGGCTTCTAAAGCGCTGAGCGAGCTTCAGGCGAGTCTTATTGCCAAGGCCAACAAAGCGTATGAGCTCTGGCGGGTGCTTCAAGAGTCTATCAGGGAGGTGATGACTCTTGATAAAGCTGCCACGTTCACTCGTGAAAGGATCGAGGCCCATAAAGCTACCGAGAAAGATCTTGAAGCTCGGCTTGCTTCATATCATGGCCAGCAAGCTCAGGCGGAGGCCCGTCTTTTGGGCGATCTTAAATCATGAGGCCGTGGCCCCAACAAACGCGGGATGAGCTGACCAAGCTGCTAAATCGCCCGCCGGCTTGAAACATTTGTATCTTTTCCTGCCTTCTTGTATATACTCATAGATGAGAGTATTTTCTTTTGTTCTTTCATGAATTGTACTTTATATCCATTTTGGTTTATGAATAAAAGATACATTTTTCTTCTCAATGATGCGTCTCCTTTTTGTTGAATGTGTTTTGCGGACAATTTATCTTGATCTCCTTGCAGGGCATCGGTGGCTTAGGATTCAGGGTTAAGATCTGCTTCCTAAGACTTTTGCACCTTATAAGCCACGAGGGTCTCATAAAGAGTTTTTCTCCCCATGGGTCAAAAGGATCCCATAGGTGTAAGTTCTTCTTAAGAATCGTGAGGATTCTTAAGCGGGTTTTCCCTTGAGAGTCGTAAGGATCTCACCAGAGAGTTTTTCTTCCTTACAGGTCGTGAGGACCTGTAAGTGTTGGATGTGGTCACCCTTATCCGTGTTTCACGGGGTCAGGGGCTGCTCAAGGCATCGTAGTTTAAAGACGTCGCGGTCAAGGTTAAGGACATCATAGTCCATGGATTTGAGGACTCCACAGTCCGATGTTAGTTTTAAGATATCTTGGTCAAGGTTAAAGACCTCATAGTCCGTGGATTTAGGGACTCCACAGTCCGATGTTAGTTTTAAGACATCGCGATCAAGGTTAAGGACCTCATAGTCCGTGGATTTAGGGACTCCACAGTCCGATGTTAGTTTTAAGACATCACGGTCAAGGTTAAGGACCTCATAGTCCGTGGATTTAGGGACTCCACGGTCCGATGTTAGTTTTAAGACATCACGGTCAAGGTTAAGGACCTCATAGTCCGTGGATTTAGGGACTCCACAGTCCGATGTTAGTTTTAAGACATCGCGGTCAAGGTTAAGGACCTCATAGTCCGTGGATTTAGGGACTCCACAGTCCGATGTTAGTTTTAAGACATCACGGTCAAGGTTAAGGACCTCATAGTCCGTGGATTTAGGGACTCCACAGTCCGATGTTAGTTTTAAGACATCACGATCAAGGTTAAGGACCTCATAGTCCGTGGATTTAGGGACTCCACAGTCCGATGTTTGGTTGCAGGGACCCGTCACCTCTTTGAAGACGTTGAGGAATTACAACGCCAGGTATCAAAGGAGTGAAGAGATGTACCCTTAAACCAAGGCAGAATCCGTAGGGAATCGGGGTGGTTGATCGTTAGTTTTAAGACATTACGGTCGAGGTTAAGGACATCATAGTCCATGGATTTTAAGGACTCCACGGTCTGGTGTTTGCTCTGGATGCTTCACACGGGTTTACTGCCGTGCTTGGCGAGGACCAGGCTCTGCTCTGGGCGTTTTCCGTGGGGTCAATGAGTGACATTATCCGCGTTCCACGTAACCAGGAATTTTGCACTAGATGCTTCACATGGGTTCACTGCCGTGCTTGGCAAGGACTAGGCTCCACTCTGGATGCTTCACACGAGTTCACTGCCGTGCTCTGCGAGGACCAGGATCTGCTCTGGACGTTTTCCATGGAGTCAAAGAGTGACGTTATCCGCGTTCCACGTAACCAGGAATTTTGCACTAGATGCTTCACACGGGTTCACTGCCGTGCTCGGCGAGGACTAGGCTCCGCTCTGGATGCTTCACACGGGTTCACTGCCGTGCTCCGCGAAGACCAGGATCCGCTCTGGACGTTTTCCACAGGGTCAAAGAGTGACGTTATCCGCGTTCCACGTAACCAGGAATTTTGCACTAGATGCTTCACACGGGTTCACTGCCGTGCTCGGCGAGGACTAGGCTCCACTCTGGATGCTTCACACGGGTTCACTGCCGTGCTCCGCGAGGACCAGGATCCGCTCTGGACGTTTTCAACGGGGTCAAAGAGTGACGTTATCCGCGTTGCACGTAACCAGGAATTTTGCTGATTGTATCTGCATTTCACGGGATGGAGGTTTGACTGTTGGCGATATGTATATCACCGAGCCATGGAACTGGGAGTTGATGCTGTTCCGCTTAGCTTAGAGTTGTGTCCGTTGTTACGAGAAGAGTGCTGAGATGATCTCTAAGTCATTCGCGGCCCGTCGAGATTTTGCTTCTTCTTACGATGAAACTTGGAGGAGAAGTATGATCCCTTTTTTGTTTACGCCCTTGGATTGTATACAGGGCGTGGTGGAACATCACCTGTAGGGCATAAATTAAAACTTTTTTTATTTTATTTCTTTTTCCGCGATGCTCTATCATTTTGCCCATTTTTCACGGTGCCCAATCATTTCGGCTATTTATTTTATTTTTACTCGCTGCTTTTTATTGCGAGTCGGCCAATCATTTCGGCTATTTTTCTTTTTACTCGCTGCTTTTTATTGCGAGTCGTCCAATCATTTCGGCTATTTTGCATGCATACATTTTTACTTGTTGATATTGTTTGCAAGTTGCCCCATCATTTCGGCTATTTCGTATGCATTTTTTTTTGGCTCGCTGATTTTTTTTCGCGAGTAGGGGATTTGGGATCTGATTCCAATCTTGGCATCAGCATCGCTATGACTGGAATATTGCCAGGAGCAAATCATCATTTGCCATGAAAGGACTTGGAATTTGATACCGGTTTAGGCATCAGCATCGCTGCAACTGGGATATTGCCAGGTGCGAATCATCATTTGCCTTGAAAGGGCTTGGAATTTGATACCGGTTTAGGCATCAGCATCGCTGCAACTGGGATATTGCCAGGAGCGAATCATCATTTGCCTCTGTCGATATTGAACAAAGGTGGCTTGGTAAACAGGGTTAAGGGTCCTGTCGGCTAAGGCTTTTGACTTCATGAGCCGTACGGGTCTCACAAAGGTATTTCTCCCTATAAGTCGTGAGGATCTTGTAGGTGTGTTTTCTCCTTGGGAATCGTGAGGATTCCTAAGTGCATGTTCTCTTGTAAGTCGTAAGGATCTTACAAAAGGGTTTTCTTCTTATAAGTCGAAAGGACTTACAAGTGTTGTTTGCTGTACAAGCATATCCCCAGTCACGGATGGGACTTTGTTAGGGAAATATTTATTCGTGCCCGTGGATTTTATACAAGGGTCAATATGAGCTACTTGTAGGGCAATGTCGAAGGGTATGGGGGATTTTGCTTAAGCACAGGTTTAGCTCTCTGTGACTTAAGACTTTCAAATCTCATGAGCCGTGAGGGTCCCATAAGAGAATTCTCCTTACGAGTCGTGGGGATCTCGCAAGTGTATTTTCTCCTTAGGAATTGTAAGAACTCCTAAGTGTGTTACTCCCTTGTGAGTCGTAAGGATCTCACGCGGGTGGTTTCTCCTTGCAAGGTCATGAGGATCCCGCAAGTGTCCTTTAACGAGGTTGCGCCCTTTCGGGTTTTCACAAACACTCACCGGTAGCCCTGCTGTTTTTACTCACGGAGCCCTTTCGGGTTTTCATCCGTGCCCTTCTTGCTTATGGACATACCGTTTGTTTTTATTCTCTTTATTTTATTCTTTTTTTACGAGGTCGCGCCCTTTCAGGTTTTCACGAACACTCGCTGGTAGCCCTGCTGTTTTTACTCACGGAGCCCTTTCGGGTTTTCATCCATGCCCTTTTTGCTGATGGACATACCATTTTTATTTATTATATATTTTTTTTAATTCATCTCGTCAGCCTAAGGATGTTGCGGTAGTAGTTTAGGGACGTTTCGGTCCATCGTTAGTTTAAGGACGTCTCGATCCGTCGTTAGTTTAAGGACATTTCGGTCCGTCGTTAGTTTAAGGACATTTCGGTCCGTTGAGGAGAGAGCCGGCTACTACTTATAGAGCTTTGAGCTTTAGGAAGATAGCGAGCAGACATAGTCGTCGTCATCTATCATTGACCTAGATTGTGGCTCATTAAGCGTAGTATTTCTTCAGGAAGCGGCCATTTATTGGCCTGAAAGGCCTTTCACCATGCATGTCCATGAGTAGATAGGCCCCACCCTGATAGACCTTATCTATGATGTACGGGCCTTCATAGTTTGGCTCGAATTTTCCCCGCTTGGCGCGATTGGGGATCATAGGTCTTTTGACTACTAGTACGAGTTCGCCTTGGCGGAATGTCCTCGGCCTGGTCAATCTTTCGTACTAGCGCGTCATCTTTGCTTTGTAGGCCTCCAGATTTTGTTGCGCTATGAGCCGGGTTTCATCGAGGGCATCAAGCTCCTCAAGCCGAAGGTGAGTTTTTTCTTCGTTTGTCAATTCGTGGTGGACTGCCACTCGTAGAGAAGGCAGCTCTATCTCGAGAGGGAGTACCGCTTCCGTACCGAATACCAGTGCGTATAGCGTCATGTTCGTGGCCGTCTTGAACGTAATTCGATATGCCCAAAGAGCCTCTTGCAGTCTCTCGTGCCAGTCCTTCTTATTTCGGGACACCGTCTTTTTTATGATCTTTGTCAAGGTCTTATTGAAGGCCTCGGCCAGACCGTTAGCTCGTGGATTATAAAATAAGGAGTATCTCCAGTCTATATTATGCTGTTGCGCGAAGCGGCTACTTTTATGGCTTCTGTAGGCTGGCCCGTTATCGGAGATAATCCGCCGTGGAGTTCCAAACCGATAAATGACATTCGTTTTGAAAAAGTGGAGGATATTCTCCGTCCTCACTTCCCTTAGCGGTACTGCTTCCGCCCATTTGGAGAAGTAATCAGTCGCCGCCAGGATGAAATGATGTCCCCGGGATGATGCTGGTTCGATGGGGCCGACTATGTCAGTCCCCCACATTTCGAATGGCCAGCTAGCCACCGTCGGATGTAGTGGATTCGGATGCTGGTGGATGAAATCCCCATGGATTTGGCATGAGTGGCATTGCTTCGCATACTCGAGGCAGTCCTGGATCATTGTGGGCCAGTAGTAACCCATCCGTTTAATTTTTAACTTCATCTTCGGGCCTGCTTGATGAGAGCCATAGATTCCGTCATGAACTTCCTGAACGACTCTTTCTTCTTCATCAGGTCCTAAACATCTCAGCCACAGAGAATCAAACGTCCTTTTATACAGAGTGTCATTGACGAAAGCGAAAGATAGAGCTCGTTTCATGAGCTGATGTCTTGAGAACGCTTCTTCAGGCATTCGGTGGGACTTAAAGTAGTCTATGAAGACTTCCCTCCAGTCCTCAGCCTTCTCACGGTCTTTTATTTGTAGGGTCGTCTACTCAGTCGCTCCCTTTCCTTTGTATGATTCCGGGGATATTTCCGCTGGGGCGAGCACTCGACGGCTTTGTACCATGATTTTAACGTCATCAAGGTTCTCGTCAGCCAATTCTTTAGCAAGCTTAGCTAACGCGTCCGCTTTGCTATTTTCCGCGCGTGGTATGCTTTCCAAAGTATAGGAGGGAATTTGGGTCAACAGTTGTTGCACCTTTTCGCCGTACTTCACCAACTCCGGTTTGCACGTTTGGTAGTTACCATTTACTTGACTAACGACCAGTTGAGAATCCCCGTATATAAGGAGGTCTTCAATTCCCATGTCAATGGAGATTTCGAGGCCCGCTATCAAAGCTTCGTATTCGGCTTCATTGTTCGTCCTCGATTCCGTTAAGGAGAAAGCAAAGCGCATTATCCCTCCTTGTGGGGTTACGAAGATAAGGCCTACTCCCGATTTGATTATGGGGGTACATTGTTTGAGCTTCTTCATGGAAGATGCCCCATCAAAATAGAGTTCCCATCGGGTATCACCGCCGCCGATCGCATCAAATGCATGTTCGTCCGGCAAATCGCAGTTCAGAAGAGAACCGGCAGGTACTGGATGCTCAGCAAGGAAGTCGGCAATGGCCTGGCCTTTCACTGCCTTGAGAGGTCGATTCGTTATCGAAAACTCCATTAGGAGTAGAGCCCATTTAACGAGTCGACCCGTCAATATAGCCTTTGACATCAAATATTTAAGAGGGTCCACCTTCGAGATGAGACGGACTTCGTGCGCCAACGCATAGTGCATGAGCTTTGTTATCGCGAAGATCAACGCCAGGTAGTGTTTTTCAATGGGAGAGTAGTTGCTTTCTTCCCCCAGCAGAACTCGACTTAAGTAGTAGAGTGCTCTTTCTTTTCCTTGATCGTTCTCTTGTGCCCATAATACGCCTAAGGAACCTTCGAGAGCGGTTGTATAAAGAATGAGGGGTTTTCCCTTGACCGGAGCAGCCAACACCGACGGGTTCTGCAGGTACTGTTTAATTTCGCCCAGCGCGCCCTGGCATTTTTTATCCCAGACGAATGGAGTTCCCTTCTTCATCAGGTGGCTGTAAGGACGACACTTTCCTGAAAGATTGGCGATAAACTACCAGATGTATGCGAGCTTCCCTTGGAGAGACCGCAACTGTTTGAGGGTTCTTAGCGGAGGCATTTCCATGATCGCCTTGATCTTAGATGGATCTATTTCGATACCTCGGTGTCGGATGATGAATCCCAGGAATTTACCCGAGGAGACTCCGAACGCGCATTTGAGGGGATTCATCTTCAAATTATATTGCCGAAGGAGTTGAAATACAGTCTTCAGATGCTCTAAATGCTCTTCGTATGACATGCTCTTCACTACGAGGTCATCAATATAGCACTCGACGATGTCATGTATGAGATCATCGAAGATCTTTGTCATGGCCCTTTGATAGGTAGCACCGGCGTTCTTTAGACCAAAGGGCATAACCTTGTAGCAGAATATACCCAAAGGGGTCCGGAAAGCGGTGTGCTTCTGGTCTTCGGGATGCATCTTTATCTGATTGTACCCTGATGAACCGTCCATAAAGGAGAAAACCTCATGAGTGGACGTGTTATCTATCATTAGCTCGGTTACCGGTAATGGGAAATCGTCCTTCGGGCAGGCCTTATTGAGATCCCTAAAATCCAAGCATATGCATACCGTCCCATTTTTCTTCATTACCGGGACGATGTTAGCGATCCAGTCGGGATATTGAACTTCTTGAATAAATCCAGAATCGATCAGCTTCTTGACTTCGGCGTTGATGCTCATCTCAAGCTCGACCCGCATCCTTCTCGGCGCCTGTTTGACTGGCTTAATATCCGAGGATATTGCTAATTTATGCATACCAATCTCCGGATCTAATCCTGGCATCTCGGAATAGTTCCACATGAAGCAGTCTTTATGCTGTAGAAGCACGCCCTTTAACGCAGCCACCCTTTCTTCAGATAGCAGCTCGCTGACGAATGTCGGTCGCGGATCATCTGGCGATCCCAACTCAATCTTCTTGAGGTTATCTGCAGTAGTATGTATGCCATCTTCCAGTTCTTTCGGAGCTGGTGGAAATTCTGAGATCACCTCATCATTGCTGTTCTTAAAGCACTAGGGAAGGTCATCCATGTTCTCGGGCTCTTCTTTTAATATTGTAATCATGTGACAAGTGCGAATCCGCTTCCAAGACGGGTGTAGATCTGGCTCTGCTCTTGCGGCTTTAGGTTCGTGCTTTTGTGGCGGCGTTACCCTCCAGCTGCTGGATAAAGCAAATCTGCCTTGTTGGTACTGGTCTTCGACCCAGTTCTTGAAGGTGAAGCAGTCTTCGATAGGGTGTCATATGGCTCGGTGATAAGAGTAATAGCCCGGATAAGAAACCTCGTTAACTTGCTCAGGGTGCTTAGACTCCGGAAGTGCGATCATTTGATACTTTATAGCGAGCTCGAGTAGCTTCTTCGTCTTGTCTCGAGGGAAGGAATACGCTCGACTCATCTTCTTCATGAGGGACAAATCCAGGCCGCGCAATACCCGATCACGTAACTCTCTAATCCTGCGTCGTTGTTGTCAGCTCTTCTTTCCGCTTCTTGATTTATTTCTTCCTCTGCGTCGGGCCTCTTGTACAACGGGTTGACAGGGAGGAGCATCTTTATCTTTTGCAGCCTGTTGAAACAGACGTTGCGTCCTGGCCTTCTCATAAATGGCCATCTCGCGGTTGTGGTCTTCCCGAGCCTTTTGACCTGCTTTCCTGATAAGCTTGTCCACTTGTTCTTCAAATGAAAGACTCGGCACTTCGATTGCGGGATCTAGTTTTGATGAAGGGTTGGCATTGCTGGACAGGGCGTTTTCCTCCTCATCGAAGTTATATATGGCGTAGCTGCCGTGGGCTCGCTCCCGTTTCTCGGATCTTACATATCCAAGCCCAAGCGTTTCCATTCTCCCGTTGGGCAATTTGCGCTGAGTCCCAGGGCCATTCCAAATCTTGTTGTAGAACCGAGCTTGTCGAACAATCTGTTTTAAGGGTACTCTTTGGCGCTTCAATAGCCTCTTTAGTCCATTTGTGTAATATCGGGGCAAACGGATGGGTTGGAGCTTGTCGAGTGTAGCGTCTGCGCCATGACATATCTCTTTCTCCACTCTCGTCTCTGTGGATTGGTAGAATAGGATCACCTTTTCACCCTTTCGCCTGGGAGGGACGTAAAACGTCTGCAGGTCCTGCACATTGTGAGCTTGAAGTGTGTCAAGATCCTTATAGTGTTTCCGCGGCACCATGGTGATTTGCAAACTCTGATCATCACTAGAGGATGCCTGTATTGACGGCCGACTGGAGAACACGGCATTAACTTCATCTTCCGAGTCACTTCCGAAGATCAACATGGGGGCGGACGGTCCCGGGTTGATGCGTCGAGACGGCCCAGCATAAACTATCTCTTCTTCTTCTTCGGTATCGCTCCCGAAAACAGGAATGGTGGCGGCGACTTTGTTCTCCGGCTTGCGACTCTTTTCCGTATCCTCGAAGTCTGGCAAAAAATACTTTGCATCTTCGTACTTGCGGACTTCGTTCACAGAGAATGGGTTCAGCTCACCTGTTACGGTATACTCGAAACCGTCCTTAAAGTACTTCATACACTGATGCTGTGTAGAAGGGATGATATTGTACTCGTGTAACGAAGGACGACCGAGCAAGGCGTTGTAGCAGGTCTTGGCGTCAATGATGTGAAACTTGAAGTCCGTGACGAGCAGTCCGAAGCGTAATGTCAACATTACGGATCCGAGAGTCCGTGACGATTGGGAGTCGAAACCAGAGATGGTAATTTTGTCACGAGCGAGGTGCTGCACGCTCATGCAAATTTCCTTTAACACCCGAACATTAAGGAGATTGACGGAGGATCTATTATCTACCAGGATCTTGCCTATCTTGATATCATGACAGTATTCAGAGACATATAGGGGACGATTGTGGTTGCATGTCCGTAGGAGGAGGTCTTTGTCACCAAAAGTGATGTCGGCCGTATGCACTTCTTCCAGTTCATCCTTCATCCTTTCCGCGGTGAGGAAGGCTTGGAATTGCTCGGGTTCTTGTAACGCCTTAATTAGTGAATCTCGCGTTTCTTTTGATAATAGGAGGGCATCGAGAATGCTGAGTTGAGAAGGTAGCTTCCTTAGGTGCGCTAGGATGTTGTAGTCCACCTTACCCTTCCTGGGAGGGTCCTTGGTAGTCAGCTCTTTCATCACTTGGTCATCTAAAGTGATATCCTCAGTGACCTTTTCCTTTCCCTTATCTTTCCTATTTGCGGGCCCGAGATTCTTTTCCGGGAGTGTACGATTGCGCAGCTGAATGTTCTCGCAGGCCTCTGGTTCTTCTTCTTTCCCTAAAACGGATTCTTTAAAGAGAGGGCCCAGAGCCATTTCTTCATCAGAGTCGCTCCCAAAGGTGAGAACTTGTGACCTTCCGGCGTTAACCATGTAACAGTTACCAGTAATTCTGTTGTGCCCGTCGGCAGTACTTCTTCATTCCCGACGAGTCTTGCGTTTCATGCGCTTAAAATGTTGCCGATGAGCAACATATCCCTGCCACCATATCCTAAAGGCGTCGCACTCCTCCATAGGGTGTGAAATTTTCCGATGATATGTGCAATAATTAGGGTGCCCCTCCGTCCCATTGAGCATGTTTTCTTCCGAGGGTGGTAGCTTCATTCCCATTGACATGGCTTTGGCAAACCTTTTCCCCGTCTTGAATATCTTTTTGTCTGCCTCGGATGCCTTTCGATCTGGCGGGAGTACTTCAACTCTTTCGTTTAGTCGCCTGCGTTTGGCTCCTTCCGATGCGGCCATCTCACGCTCCTGATCCGCTTTGCTCTTTAGACGAATCTCGTCTAGAAAGGCGTCGATCATTTCATCTATTGGCCACACAAGCTCTGGTTCAGGCTCTGTCCCCAGTTTCTTAGAGCTAGGAGTTTTTTCATCGTCGGTAAACGAGTGGGAGATTACGTTACAACTCGCTACATACCCCTCGGATTCATTCGACGAACTCTCTCCATCATCTTCCTCTTGAAAGATGCGGTTGAGGAACTCTTGTAGGGTGACAGGAGTTCGCGCCTTTTGATTGTACTCTTCCAGCGTGTCGATTTGCTTCTGCAAGTTCGTGCGCTTGTCTCCAGGCTTCACGGGCTTCTTAGATTTCTTCTTCTTTTTCTTCGAAGATTTTGACGGTAAGGCATGAGTACTTGGGCCATCACCACCGCTTTTTGTAGTTGGGCGCGGCCTCAGCATTCCTTCAATGATCTGGGGTTCCAGCGGGTCCTTCCATTCGACTGCCGGGCAAGTATGAAGGTCCTTCAGCATTCTTTTGATTTTAGTTGACAGCACGACCTCCCATGGAGCTTCCTCAATAAAGGAACAGGTTGCCTCCGGTGTGTCTGCTTTCTTAGGAGTATGCGGCTGTGGTGGGTTCACCTTCCACTTTTCGGACAGCGCAAATTTCCCCTGGAGGTATTGATCTTCAATCCATCCTTTGAAGACGAAGCAATCCTCAATCGGATGACTTACCGTTTGATGGTAAGGGCAATAGTTAGGGTTATTCACCTCAGTGGGTTGTGGCGGTCGCCTTGGATTTGGCAGGTTTATAAGTCTGTTGCGTACTGCCAGCTCGAATAATCGTTTCGTCTTGTCCCGTGGGAACGAGTAGGGACGCTTCATCTTCTCATTATAATACCGGTATCTTTCTTCCAATTGATTCGCCAGCTTTGGGGCATTGGGTTGCTGCTGGGCATTCACGACGAAGGTTGCCTTTCCTTTACCCTTGTCACTCCGAGGCTCAGGCTTCGGGGGAGACGGTCTATGACCCATTTGGTCCATTTGGGCCAACTTGTCGATTAGAGCCTGGAATGTGGTTGGCTTAAAGAACATCATAAACTGAGAGATAGTTGCGTGAGGGTCTAGGGTTCCCACGAACATGCCTACCGCGGGCGCTTCCTCAATGCGTTGCTCGCATTTCGACCATAAATTTCGCCAGCGTATAGCATACTGGACCCACGTTTCGCCTGGTTTTACCCTGGCATTAATCAATGCCGTTATTAGAGTTCGTTCGCTGGCGCTCGCGAACCGCTGAGTGAATAGCAACTGCATTTCAGCGAACTTCTTGATAGAATCGTTCGGGAGTTCCGAATACCATTCGAACGCTGTTTCTGATAAGCTGCCCACGAACTGGCGAAGCAACAGTTTATCATCACCGCCAGTGTTACCTCAAAGGGCCCTGAACTGGGCAACATGTTGGTGGGGATTGCAAGTCCCCTTATACACATGGAATTTTGGTATTGTATAGCCCGGCGGATATTTGATTTGGTCGTACCAGCTTGGATACGGCCGCCCCGTTTTTACGACTTGACCAGCTTCCTCAGTCGCATGATGAACCCGGATTTGCTGAGCTATACAGTCGTCCAAGTCAGCCTTAGAGATTGTCTCCTCCTTGGCCGTTGAGAGAGCCGGTGGTGGATTTGACGTTTCTCCCCTGTCGTCTTCAAAGATGATCGGGGGATCCTCAGCGGATGGGTCTTGTTGGATCATCATTCCCACCATATCTTGGAATAAGTGGGCTATCTGCTTTATATTGGCCGCTTGTTCCGCAGCCTCTTTATCTTTCTTTTCCAACATCCTCCGGAGGAACTCGGCGTCGGTTTCCTGTTCTTGTTGCTGATCCGAGGACGCCTCGGGGCTTTCTTTCGGCCCAGTAAGTGCGGCCATTGCAATCATCATTTCCTGGAGCTTTTGCTATTGCTCCTGAGCTTTGGTTACTGACCGTGTAAGCGTTCTATGGCCTGTAGACGCACGACTGCCTTCCTTCCCCGACGCCATGTATACAGTGTAGACCATCCTGCCCCCAGCCTTAGGGCGTCTGGGTTCAGCGCTTTTAGCTCTCGTTGCAGGCCCGGGGATCTTCTCCGGCCTCCTCTTTTTATGAGCGGAGGAGGTTGAGGGGGCCGTTGAGGTGGGCACCCAGACAGCTTTTCGTGGCTTAGCCTGGTGACTGGCTTCCTGTTGGATTTTCAGCTTCTTGTGCTTGCGGGAGAAGTTTGAATCGATCATCGAGTCTCGGGCCTGCCGCCAGACTTTATAGATTCGGGAGGACATCCATTGAGGAGATTGGGGCCGTTCCGTTTTTACTTCTATAGCTCTTTTCAGCGGATGGGGATATTTCTTTAGCGCCGCGGTAGGAGAATTCCTACACACCTTATTTAGCATCTCAAAGCTGTTCCCAGTCGGAATAACAGCATTAACTTCTGCCATCGGGGCTGGTGGAGTTAGCCCAGAAGGAGAGTTGCTCCCGGCCTTCCTCATTCGGCGCCAGTAACGACATCGAGCGCGTCGTGCTGATGGAACCGGCCTGGTGAGGGCGATAGCCTCGTCTTGCCCCCTGTGTAGGTGGGGGGTCGCTGCTGGTGTCAGCCTGTCAAAGACCGATGTCCTTTGAGTAGCAGAAGCGGGAGCTGGAGCCGTCGATCTTGTAAAGACCGACTTTTTGGCAGGGGATGCCGCCTTGACGACTTCAGGAGCAGGACTGGTTACTTTCTTAGGAGCAGCCTTCTCTGGGATTGTAGGCCCCATTGCGGGTCCACAGAAGTTCTGGCCCAATCTAGAGAAGACCGAGGCGCTAGTGTTGGGTGACCCGTTGAGAAGGGCCGCGGCAGGGGTAAGACGATCAAAGACCGACTTCTTGGGAGCTTCCTTGGTCAGCACCGGAGCGGGGAAGCTTGTCGGCGGGAGCATGGTCCCAAAAAACAATCCTGTGGTGGCTCGAGTGACTTGTTCCATGGGCATGGTGAATAGCGAAGCAGCTTGGGGTCCATAGGCTATACCTCCTGGCAAGGCAGAGCGTTGGTTGCAATTGCAATCCGAGGAGTTGTAGCGTTTCGCACAAGTAGAAGCCATCGATTCTTTGCTTTCTGCAATAAGCAAGACGCCAAGCTTTAGTACCTTAAAACCCAAGGGCAACCATTAGCGAACCGCGATTGGTTCGCGAATCACGACACACGAAGTATGGAGTGGAAAGTGGAAAAGGTCCCACCGGGCGTGCCAGAATCTGTTCCCCTCCGAATGGCGGCCAAGACAGGGGCGTCTTGCCTGAAATTCGGGGCTGATGCTAATTGGTGCTATCCGTCCACCTCTCCGAAGATACCAAGTTGATTTATAGCGCAGTGTATCGAACGTTTAAACGGATGCGTTCGATGTAGCAGACTTCGTCAGATTCCCCCTCGCTTGAGGGGTTTTTGATTGTGGGGATGCTCTTCCCTGCAGGCGCAAGCCCCTGCAGTTAATTACGCTACCGCATCGCGGTAACCACTTTTTCCTTCTCCAGATGGTCACTTCGTGTCGTGTATGTTTATTTTATGTTTGGTTGCCCGTGGATTGTATACTGAGACAGAGTTATATCGTCGCCCGTAGGGCGTGGACTAGTCCAAATCCGTATTATCTTAGATTTGGGTTTGGGGGTTTGGGTTGAAAGATACGTTAGCCTCATTTGAGACTAAGATCGACTTAAACGTTTGTTAAGGATACGTTAGTCTAGTTTTTAGACTAAGATCAACTTAACGGGATCGTTTAGATCCAACAAGAGAGCAATAAAAGGGGGGGCTCTTTTGTTTAGTTTAGTGACATTACGGTCGGTAGGTAGTTTAAGGACATTGCGGTCCATGGGTAGTTTAAGGACATTGCGGTCCAGGTTAAGAACCTCATAGTCCGTGGATTTAAGGACTCCACAGTCCACAGTTAGTTTTAATACATCCCGGTCAAGGTTAAGGACCTCATAGTCCGTGGATTTAGGGACTCCACAGTCCGATGTTAGTTTTAAGACATCACGGTCAAGGTTAAGGACCTCATAGTCCATGAGTTTAAGGACCCCACAGTTCGTTGTTAGTTTTAAGACATCTCGGTCAAGGTTAAGGACGTCGTAGTCCATGGGTTTAAGGACCCCACGATCCGTTGTTAGTTTTAAGACATCTCGGTCAAGGTTAAGGACGTTGTAGTCCATGAGTTTAAGGACCCCACAGTCCGTATCAATGTATGGTCATCGGGACCCGTCACCTCTTTTAAGACGTTGAGTAATTACAACGCCAAGTATCAAAGGAGTGAAGAGATGTACCCTTGAACCAAGGTGGATTTAACAGTCTTTAGCCCAATTTGGGATCAAGACCAATTAATTATGTTATGAGCTCATTAGCCCAGTTAAGTTTGAATTGAGGACTTATGGCCATCTAGGGCTAAGTCCAATCATGTTTGGAATATTGGCTTCCTATTGGTCCATTGAAGGAGAGGCTTTGCCTCTGGCCATTTAGTCAATTCGGCTAAAATTAATGTTAAACACTAAAGATCAGTAGTGTTGAACACTGGGAACAAGTTAGTGTTTTAACACTAAAAGACAGTTAGTGTTAAACACCAGCAACAGGGGGTTCAAATTAGTGTTAAACACTAAAGCAAACCAGTGTCAAACACTAGCAGCAGAGATCTCAAATTAGTGTTAAACACTAGGAATAATCAGTGTTAAATACTGGTTACAGAAATTTTAATTTAGTGTTGAACACTAAAGGAGTTAATCTTAAGCTCTGTTAACAGAGGTTTAATTTAGTGTTAAACACTAAGAAATTTAGTGTTTAAACACTGCAAGAAAGCTCTTTAATTAGTGTTGAACACTAAGGCAAAACAGTGTTTAATACTGGATTCCGGGGTTCCAATTTAGTGTTAAACACTAAGGCAAGAGGGGTCACGTGGTAACACATGAGGGCACCCTCCCTTTATGTTATTCTGTCAAAAGTATTGAATACTTTGGAGTATCATGTACTGTCACGTGATGGGCATCTTGGTGCTTGTATGTTAAAGCTTCTGCCAAGGGTCACGTGGGTCACGTGAGGCACTGCCTCAAAGAGCCTTTTCTGTGGATCTTTTCGGGGGTCACGTGGTAGCACGTGACCCTGCCTCTTTGTATGTTTTTTTTTTGAAAGATCTGTTAATCCCTTTAAGAATTAAATTCTTCGCAGGGTCGAACCCTAACAATAATTTTTTGAGGAATTAAATTCCTATTTCCTTCCAAAGATTTATATTCTGGGATAGAGTTGACCTCTGAATTTTCTGTAGGAATTAAATTCCTCGTATTTGTGAAGAACTACATTCTATCATAGGGTTAAACCCTAATAACAGCTTTAAGGAATTAAGTCCCCACTCTCTTTTAGAGAATTATTCTGAGGAATGAGATTCTGTCATAGGGTGAAACCCTAATTTCTTCTTTCTTAAGGGAATTAAATTCCTGTTATTTTAACAGAACTAAGTTCTTGATTAGGGTTAAACCCTGATTCTGTTCATTTTGAAGGAATTAAATTCCCATAATATAGGGTCAAACCCTAATTTTATTTTAAAGGAATTAAATTCCTATAGTTCTGTGAGAATTAAATTCTCAAGCTTCCATTCCTTCTCTATGCTTTGGATCTGCATGGCAGGATCTCAACCTAATGAGAATTAAATTCTCAATTCAAGGGGAGATGTGCACTTTACAGAACCTCCACTAAAGAGAGAACTATGTTCTTCTGTTTAATATCAGAGTTAAACTCTGTTGAGAATTAAATTCTCTTTTAAGACCTTCCCTTTCTTACCTAAGCTTTTCTTTTGCAGAAGATCCAAATTGCTCTAAAGTATCAAGGCACTCTTTTTTCTCTATGTATCGATCCCTCTGCATATATATCTCTCTGTATGTCTCTTGGCTTTTATTTATAGGAGAAGCAGCAGAATCAATTAGTTTTTGATGAATCTTTCATTGAGAGATTTGATTTGTATTCACCATTCGTTTGGACCTTTGGATTATTAGGTGAATTTTATTCACCATTGGATTTTAAATCCAGAGATTTTCCTTTATTATTTCGGTTAGATTTTAAGGGGAAATCTTTCCAAATTCAAGATTTTTCCATAGATAGTTGATATTTAATCACCTTTAAATTTTTTAATTCAATCGGTTCCAAATAATCATTTTCTTTTGGAAAGATTTAAGTGGTCTCTTTAGAATTTGATTCTGTTAAATAAATAGGCTTGGAAAGCCGGCCACGTGTGGCCACGTGACCCCTGGTCATGTGTAGGCACGTGACCCCCTTGGAACGAGTCCTCTTCTTCTTTTTGCGCTCTGCCTTCTGGCCCCTGCTTAGCCGTCACGTGCCACCACATGACTCCTGGTCACGTGTGAGCACGTGACCTCTTCTGAAGCCTTTTCCTTGATTTGATCAGGGGACTGATGTGCCTTTGAAGCCGTTTTTAAATGTCATGTGCCAACACGTGACTGCTGGTCACGTGTTAGCACGTGATGCCTCTTCTGTAGGCTTTCCTGATTTTAAATTAGGGAACAGGATTGACGAGTGTGAACACACTTCGATTTTACGGTCAGGACTATTCGTTTATCTTTCCGAACCAAACGTTCCAGGTATACTACTCACAGTGTTTGAAGCATCCGGGATGGAATGTCGTATGCCGTTGGAAACCCAGAGATGTTTACGATGTCCCAGAATTCAAGGACAGCGATGAGTACGAAGAAGAGAGAAGACTTAGAGTGCTCCGACCGTCTGTTTCAAAAGACGGATTGTATTCAGCTGATCATGAAGTTACATGGGTTAGAAATGATATCGATGATGAAATCCAAATAGATATGTCTAATCGTCTATGAAACGAAAAAGGTTATCGGCAATATTATAATATTACTTCAAATTTTACGATCTATACATATATAGTATGCATATGTAATGATTGTACTCTTGTCTAGATTTGATGACGATGACGGGAGTAGCAAGGGACAGCAGGAGCACCAGCCGCGACACTGGCAGAGGCAGAGGCAGAGCGGTTCTGCCGCCCGAAGAGCTGCGTAGGGAGCTTCAGAGGGCTGGTCCTGCACCCCAATCGGAGACCCCTTCGGATGCCTCCTTCCGTGTGGAGTTTACCACACCTCCAGGTATATTTCGTGCATATTCATTTGAATGTAATATTATAGATATACATGTATGTTTATGTCAAAATTACTTATATAGTTAATGTTTGATTGTATAGCTGTTAGTGGTACGTCCACATGAGGGGCAGAGGCCACTCCCGCACCTCCAGGTATGTTTATATATCCTATAGTGCATTCATATTGATTTAGAATGATATATCATAAATATACATATATTCTTTTTGCTCTTACGTACTTAGATAATCATTTTTTAACTGTCTAGCAGTAGATGGTGCCTCCACATATCGGGCAGATGCCACCACTGTACCTGCGGGTATGTTTATATATCCTATAGTGTATGTATGTCGATTTAGAATGTTATATTATTGATATACACATTTTTTTGCAATTACTTATATAGTCAAAATGTTTGATTGTCTAATTATAAGTGGTGCGTCCACGTCTGGTGCAGGGGCCACTCCCGCCATTTCCATTCCTTCCGCTCAGTCTGCAGGTTAGAGAGCTCAGACCATATCGCAGGGTGGTACACCGAGCGTGCTGACCGCATACCTTGCCGTCCACGGCACCTCGACAGATCCCGCCACGGGTGAGCTTCGATTCCCCGATACCGCTATCCAGGAGTATTGCGTAAGTGTTAATATTTATTCTAACAGGTTTGAAATTTTTGTTTTGAAAAGTATAAATTTAAATGATATACTTATATTTTAATGGTTAATGTGGGTGTAGGAGCGGGTAGTGGAGCAGGCGGAAGTATCGGGGATCAATTTTACTGGACAGAACGATCCGATACTGCTGAACCCAGTTCTAGATGCCGTATATGGAGGGCACCACGGAGGTTGAGAGAGAGGCCGGAGACTGGGTCCTAGCAGGGCCCATATGAGATTGGAATCTACTCCGGTGGTTACTTTCCCTACCCCCCGTGAGCGACGTCTAGAGCATGATGTTGCTGTCTTGAAGGCCACCGTCGAGGAGTTGAAGGAGATGTTGGTACGTATACTACTTAATAGTAAAATATTATACCACATTATAAATAGTAACATATGCAATATTAGTAGCCTGAGTTTATTTGGTTGTAGACTTAGGTTTGATTAATCATACTTACATAAAATGTCTAATTAAAACAAAATACGGTTTTCCAAACTAGATATCCAAACGAGGTCTAAGTCTTTAAGTATTCTTAGATTGGGGTTTCGCAATAACGTGATAATGATACGAATTCAACTAAAATCTAATACACAGTTCTTACTCGTTTATTACACAAAAAATTGAACAGATGCGACAGGCTGCTTCGGCTGCGGATGCACATGCATCACCTTCGGCTGCGGCTCCGCAAGCCACTACCCGACTGCGGTTGCGCAGACCACTCGTGCAGCTCCACAGCCCGCTCAGACTCTCACACAGTCCGCTCTTTCATTGATCGAGTTTTTGACGACTCAGGGCTGCACCGAGAAACAGATGCGTCAGATTACAGCGTTTATCAGAGGTGGAGGAGCTAGACCGAGCTAGGGTAGCTTTTTTTTATATTTTAAGCATGTATGTACTTATATGATACATATTAAATATATTTTGGACGATATTAGTGTTGTTTGTGTGTTCACGATGATTTAGATTGATATTGTATTTTGTTTGTTCATTTCTTTTATATATTATGCGTGAGATGTTGATTATGAATATTGTGGTATTAGGTTATGATGTATATATTATTGTGTACAAGACGGGGAAAAAACATGAAGCCCTTTTTATAAAAAAAACCTGATATTTTGTCCTTATGGATTAATCCGTAGGGCCATTTGTTGCTCTTACGGATTAATCCGTAGGTCCAAATTTTGCCCCTACACAATTAGCCGTAGGGGCAAAATATCATGATACATGATATTTTATACCTATGGACTCAGCAACAGGCGTTAAACTTACCCCTATGCATGTATCCGTAGGGGCTTCTATCTGGATCAACGGAGAACAACGTAGGGGCATGTTCAGGCCCTACGAAGTTATCCGTAGAGGCAAGTATTTTATTTTATAAACCAATAAATTGTCCAGATGGACCTATGCATAAATCCGTAGGGGCTTCTATCTGGAGATACGAATAACTCCGTAGGGACATATTAAGACCCTACGACTTTATCCGTAGGGCAAGTATTTTATTTTTTAAACCAATAAATTAAATAAATATTTTGTCTCTACGGCTTACACCGTAGGGATATATATCCCTACGGAGTAACGCGTATATATAGAGGCAATTATTTCTCCGTAGGGGTATGTTCAGGGTGAAGAATTGCACCTGCGGTATTTACACCTACGGTGTATTTTTGTGCCCCTATGAGTATATCTGGAGGGGTGGTGCTTTTGCCGTACGGATAAAACCGTAGGGGCAACCCCTTATTATTGTAGTGACAACCTTATTGTAACAGTGCACGTTAGACGTGGAGGGTTAAATTTTAGTTTATTGCAAATGGATGGGATCATGCATAAGGTATTTTAAGATATAAAGTAAAATAATCAATCAGGACATTTTTTTTTATTATTTATTATGTGCATGATGCGTTTTTTAATAAATCTTTTCAGGATGCAATTAATTTGCTGATTATCTTAAAGCTAGTCATGTAGATATGACTTTTAATTCAAGTGGGTCCCATACAACATGTGGGTAAATCAGAAAAATAGGATTAAAATAATCAATCAAATTAGTAAATAAGTTTTTCTTTAATTGCCAATGTGGTTAACCAAAACGTACAAGATGTTTTAACTTACAGAAGCTGATATATACTAGCGACCCAACTGATACCAACACTTCTTCTTGTGCTCAATAACAAAAGCACCATATTTTCTTAGGGATTTGGATCTCCTTTAATTGGCTGAGTAAATATTCTCACATTTTTAGTAATATGTATGGCAAACTTGTTAATCATAATACTCCTTTCATATAATGTACGTGGTTTTCAGTAGTAAATGATCATGATATTTACATGCATAGTAGAAATTTATTCTTAGGTATTTTCATTTTATTATTTTAGTTAAAATAGGGATTAAATCTTGACCGTCTGATGAAGAAGAACCGGTTGAGCCGGTCAGCTACGTTAGCACACAGCGTATATGGTCACCATCAAATCAACTGCTAAAAAACAGTGCTATACTCTCTCTCTTTATCTGAATATTAATAATAAAATGGGTCCCCCACTTGAGCTCATTTAATCCTCCTCTTCAAAATATAAAATAATCATTTAATCCCCTTGCCACCTAAATCTATCCAGGCCATGCACTGATGGGATTGATTGGCAGGTTCTCGATTATGAATGAACTCAAACTCGCTAATATGGATAGGTAAACTTGAACCCAAGCGGTTCGGGTAGGTTCCGGGTTTTGGTTTAATTATTTCGGACGGGTTAAATGCGGTTTCGGATACCAACGAGTTTAACATATTGAATTTGACGTTTAATATGTATAAAGTAAAGCGATGAACCATATAATCCTGTTTTTATTTCATCTCTTCCTCTGGAAACCATAATTTTTCTATCATCTTTTGATTTTAAAAGTTGAAACTGTCGCTTTCTCCATCAAATCTTATGATCGAGCACTAAAAAGATTCGCTGTTTAATTTAGAAAGCTGAAAAAATTGGAGAAGATTAGAAACGGAAAAAACTGAAAATAAGGTTTAAATAACTTATATAAGTTTATGTTTTTAATCTTAGCCGCAAAATTATATCTATCAACGATTCAAATGTATATTGCACAAATGGGTTCGGCTCGGTTGGGGGCCGGTAAGGATTGCAGGGTCAAGCAAACTATAAATAGTTTAAAACCCGTCCTATTGAAACGCGGATGGGTTGGGGTTTTTAACCAATCAACTTCGGCTAGATTTAGAACGGTCATTCTTTCCGTAAAAAAACGGACAGAATCCGATGGGTAATGGGTCCAAACCAACCCGGACAACACCCCTATGGCACCGCCTCTCCTAAACCCCCCCTGCCCTTCCTCCCACGCCATCGGACTACGAGCGCCGTCGGCAGCAAAATATTTATTGTGAAGCCGAAGCATTGCCTTTGGGTCATTCAATCATCACAGATCAGATCTCGGCAGCCCCACATCAATTTCCCCATTGAAGTGATGACTGAAGTGATGACGACATGCAAGATGGCCGCCAGCTTATGATACCCATCATTTTACATTAATCTATCCCATAATTATTCTTGTGGTGGCAAGGTTGCCTCTTTTGTGCATTCAGAGGGAGCTTCATATTGAACTTCATATTGTTGTTATCGTTGTTAATGTTAATGTTAGTTTGCATTAATAATCCTCTCACTCATCCATTAAACATTCTTTTTCATACTCCAAAACCCAAAAATAGACATGTCTTATTAAGTTATACATAATCTCATATATGTTTGTTATTCTGTATAACCCATAAATTTCTCAATTCTAATATTACTAGTAATCTTATTCATTTAATTTAAATTTAGAAAAACTACAGATATATTTAGAAATTTACATATAATGTCCGGAATAAATTTTTACCCACATGTTCAAAATATAACCACATATATCGCACAACATATTAGTAAACCTGAGCGGCATTTTGGCTAAAAAATAAACACAAGTTGTTGATTTTTGCATTGCTTTTTATTCTTGATTTATACCGAGAGGGGAGAGCTTATTGTTGGTTATAGGAGAAAAACAATCAAATAATCAAATCAAATGTCTTGCCTATTTATTTTTTAAATATAGAAAGTACACTCACTCTTGTTCATGTGAGTTAGCTGCACTCATGGCAGAAGTTGATTGGCCAAACCGGCAAATGTTTTATGCGCGAGTTCCCAGAGAAAAGGGGAAGCACCAAAGTAAAACCAAGTATTTCTAGCTTGTACAAATCTTTGAGTTTAATAGGGAACGCGCCCACACGCGACGCAGAACGTGAGACGGCGGATATCTTGCATTGGCCAGATACACTGAGCCATTGCGGGGGCGCTTTGGCTTCGTGCTCTCGGTTGACCCGGGAAGCCGAGGAAGCTCAACTCTTTGGATGGCTTGGAGACAAGCCGAGAGGCCGAGGAAGCCCAGTCCTCGCAACAGCTCGGTGACGAGAGAAGGGGATATAAATTCGGCAGCTGGATGGTTCAGGAGCGAGAGGTGGGTACGTAAGCCCGGAGACGAGGCCCCGAGGAAAGTCTTCGGGACACCACGTTGATTCCACCTCCGCAGCCTCAGGAGCCAGTGGGTTTATGCGGACGACACGCCGTCTGCTATGTGTCATAACCTGAGGAACTTCCGTTGATGAGTCTTATCACATACTTTGCTCGGAAAGTCTCTGTTGTGCCCTTATGAATTAATTTGATGTTGACCCTTAATTCATGCTTGGCCGGCATCTTTAAATATCAGAGGCTCTATGTGTGGCCTAGCCTTAGAGATATAATTATTAGAGATAACCCTATGGGCCCTTACCTTCTCGGTACATTAAACATTAAATTAAAGGCTCTTGTTTTTTTTGGCATGCAATTATTGTATTTGTATATTAATACACTATTCTATATGCAGAGCATATTTATGGGTTGCTTGTGTTTTAAATAATTTCGCGACACATTTTAACATATAGCACTTTGACCGATGCAATTTTTTAAACGAAAGTAACAATAATGGCAAGATAACCGTTATACCATATTCATATATCACACAAGGTAGTTATTTGCAAACGAGGGTATTTATATGCCACTCATGGAAACTTAAGTATTTATCTGTCAAAACTGTGAAATTTTGGGTATTTACGCGCAATTTAGCCATATCTGAAATAAAACTTGAAAAATTAGTTCGGTCTAGCCATCAATGAACTGCCACGCTGTAACATCCCAACATCACAGTACAGATAGTATTGTCCGTTCTGGCCGAAACCGGACCCGACCAAGGACCACTTCTTAAGAGGCCACCAATCCCAAAAGTTACCTGGCCCGAGCACGCTTAATTACGAAGTTCTCAGGTTCCGGTAGAGCCAATTCACTTAAAGGGCGTCTCTACAATTGATGGTGCTATCATTACATTTATAATGTTGTTCGTTTCTCTTTTGAAATGTGTTCCGAATATTCCCCCATTGTAGACCCATTGTTCTACAATGGGTCCTAGGGACCCGAGGTGGTCCCCGCCGATTCAAGAGGTAGCCCCCCCTCCCGGCATGACAATTGGCCCAACACTTTGTTCCGTGTAGCAGTTTGTCCCATGAATATGAACAGCGTCCCGACATTCTCCCCAACTTTAAACAATGGTTCATTCTCGAACCACAGACCTACTGAGAGACCTGCATGGACCACAATAAAATGTTACGCACCACGCCCCAGTGCAGATGGTACCTCCCCGCCGATTCAAGAGGTAGCCCCCCCTCCCGGCATGACAATTGGCCCAACACTTTGTTCCGTGTAGCAGTTTGTCCCATGAATATGAACAGCGTCCCGACATTCTTCCCAACTTTAAACAATGGTTCATTCTCGAACCACAGACCTACTGAGAGACCTGCATGGACCACAATAAAATGTTACGCACCACGCCCCAGTGCAGATGGTACCTCGAATCCCTAGGACCCATTGTAGAACAATAGGTCTACAATGGGGGAATATTCAGAACACATTTCAAAAGAGAAACGAACAACATTTTATGGCGTAGCACTTTGTTCCGTGTAGCAGTTTGTCCCGTGAACATGAACCGCGTCCCGACATTCTTCCCAACTTTAAACAATGGTTCATTCTCGAACCACAGACCTACTGAGAGACCTGCATGGACCACCATAAAATGTTACGCACCACGCCCCGGTGCAGATGGTATTGTCCGCTCTGATCGAAACTGTATGGTTTGTTCCTTTAAATCGAACCGGACCCGAGCAAGGCCCACTTCCCAGGAGTCCGTAGGACCCATTGTAGAACAATGGATCTACAATGGGGGAATATTCAGAACACATTTCAAAAGAGAAACGAACAACATTTTATGGCGCAGCACTTTGTTCCGTGTAGCAGTTTGTCCCGTGAACATGAACCGCGTCCCGACATTCTTCCCAACTTTAAACAATGGTTCATCGTCGGACCACAGACCAACTGAGAGACCTGCATGGACCACCATAAAATGTTACGCACCACGCCCAGTGCAGATGGTATTGTCCGCTCCGATCGAAACTGTATGGTTTTGTCCTTTAAAGCGAACCGGACCCGAGCAGGACCCACTTTCCAGGAGGTCGCCCATCCCAAAATTTCTTTAGTCCGAGCACGCTTTAATTACGGCGTTCCCATACTCCAGTAGTGCCGATTCTCTTAAAAGATGTCTCTTTAGTTAAATGTGTTATCATTACATTTATAACGCATGTCGGTCCTCTCTCGGAATGTATTCCGAATATTCCCCATTGTTCAACAGTAGATACCACGGACTCAAGAGATTGCCCCATATATTCAAGGGATGGCTCCCGCCCCCTTGGCATGACAATTGGTGTGTCACTTTGTTCCATATGACACTTTGTTCCGTAAACAACAACCGGGTCTTGACACACATAACATGGAAGGGACCGGCTTGAATTAAAAGTCACATCTACATGACTAGCTTTAAGATAATCAGTAAATTAATTGCAGCCTGAAAAGATTTATTAAAAAACGCATCATGCACATAATAAATAATAAAAAAAAGATGTCCTGATTGAGTATTTGAATTTATATCTTAAAATACCTTATCCTTATGCATGGTCCCATCCATTTGCAATAAACTAAAATTTAACCCTCCACGTCTAACGGGCACTTTTATAATAAGGTTGTCACTACTACAACAAGTGGTTGTCCCTACAGTTTTATCCGTAGGGCAAAAGCACCGTCCCTCCGGATATATTCATAGGGGCACAAAAATATACCGTAGGTGCAAAGGCCGCAAGTGCAAATCTTCGTCCTGAACATACCCTTACGGAGAAATAATTGCCCCTATACGCGTTACTCCGTAGGGACATATATCCCTACGGTGTAAACCGTAGAGACAAAATATTTATTTAATTTATTGGCTTAAAAAATAAAATACTTGTCCCTAGGGATAAAGTCGTAGGTTGTTAATATGCCTTGTGTGATATATGAATATGGTATAACGGTTATCTTGCCATTATTGTTACTTTTGTTTAAAAAATTGCATCGGTCAAAGTGCTATATGTTAAAATGTGTTGAGAAATTATTTAGAACACAAGCAACGCATGCATATGCTCTGCATATAGAATAGTGTATTAATATACAAATACAATAATTGCATGCCGAAAAAAACAAGAGCCTTTAATTTAACGTACAGAGAAGGTAAGGGCCCATAGGGTTATCTCTAATAATTATATCTCTAAGACTAGGCTAATATGGTGCTTTTGTTATTGAGCACAAGAAGAAAGAAGTTTTAGTATCAGTTGAGTAGGTAGTATATATATATCAGCTTCTGCAAGTTAAAACATCTTGTACCTTATGGTTAACCACATTGGCAATTAAGAAAAACTTATTTACTAATTTGATTGATCATTTTAATCCTAATTTTCTGATTTACCCACATGTTGTATGGGACCCACTTGAATTAAAAGTCACATCTACATGACCAGCTTTAAGATAATCAGTAAATTAATTGCAGCCTGAAAAGATTTATTAAAAAACGCATCATGCACATAATAAATAATAAAAAAAGATGTCGTGATTGAGTATTTGACTTTATATCTTAAAATACCTTATCCTTATGCATGATCCCATCCATTTGCAATAAACTAAAATTTAACCGAGCAAAGAGTTGCCACTGCTACAATAAGGGGTTGCCCCTATGGCTTTATCCGTAGGGCAAAAGCACCGTCCTTCCGGATATATTCGTAGGAACACAAAAATACACCGTAGGTGCAAAGGCCGCAGATGCAAGTCTTCGCCCTGAACATACCCTTATGGAGAAATAATTTCCCCTACGCGTTACTCCGTATGGACATATATCCTTACGGTGTAAGCCGTAGAGACAAAATATTTATTTAATTTATTGGTTTAAAAAATAAAATACTTACCTCTACGGATAAAATCGTAGGGTCTTAATATGCCCCTACGGAGTTATTCGTATGTCCAGATAGAAGCCCCTACGGATTTATACATAGGTCCATCTGAACAATTTATTGGTTTATAAAATAAAATACTTGCCCCTACGGATAACTTCGTAGGGTCTGAACATGCCTCTACGGTGTTCTCCGCAGATCCAGATAGAAGCCCCTACGGATACATGCGTAAGGGCAAGTTTAACACCTGTTGCTGAGTCCATAGATACAAAATATCATGTATCATGATATTTTGCTCCTGTGGCTAACTGTGTAGGGGCAAACTTTGGACCTACGTATTAATCCGTAGGAGCAACAAATGGACCTACGGATTAATCCGTAAGGACAAAATATCAGGGTTTTTTTTTATAAAAAGGGCTTCATGTTTTTTCCCGTCCTGTGCACAATAATATATACATCATATAACCAAATACCACAGTATTCATAATCAACATATCACGCATAATATATAAAAGAAATAAACAAACAAAATACAATATCAATCTAAATCATCGTGAACACACAAACAACACTAATATCGTCCAAAATATATTCAATATGTATCATATAAGTACAAATATACTTAAAATATAAAAAAAAAAACTACCCTAGCTCGGTCTAGCTCCTCCAACTCTGATAAACGCCGTAATCTGACGCATTTGCTTCTCGGTGCAGCCCTGAGTCGTCAAAAACTTGATCAATGAAAGAGCGGACTGTATGAGATTCTGAGCGAGCTGTGGAGCTGCACGAGTGGTCTGCGCAACCGCAGCCGAGATAGTGGCTTGCGGAGCCGCAGTTGAAGGAGATGCATGTGGAGCCGCAGCCGAAGCAGTCTGTCGCATCTGTTCAATTTTGTGTGTAATAAACGAGTAAGAACTGTGTATTAGATTTTAGTTGAATTCGTATCATTATCAGGTTATTGCGAAATCCCAATCTAAGAATACTTAAAGACTTAAACCTCGTTTGGATATCTAGTTTGGAAAACCGTAGTTTATTTTAATTACATTTTATGTAAGTATGATTAATCAAACCTAAATCTACAACCAAATAAGTTTAGGCTACTAATATTGCATATGTTACTATCTATAATGTGATATAATATTTTACTATTAAGTAGTATACGTACCAACATCTCCTTCAACTCCTCAACGGTGGCCTTCAAGACGGCAACATCATGCTCTAGACGTTGCTCACGTGGGGTAGGGGAAGTAACCGCCGGAGTGGAGTCCAATCTTATATAGGCCCTGCTAGGACCCAGTCCCTGGCCTCTCTCTCAACCTCCGTGGCGCCCTCCGTATGCGGCATCTAGAACTGGGGTCAGCAGTATCGGATCATTCTGTCCAGTAAAATCGATCCCCGATACCTCCGCCTGCTTCACCACCCGCTCCTACACCTACATTAACCATTAAAATATAAGTATATCATTTAAATTTAAACTTTTCAAAACAAAAATTTCAATCCTGTTAGAATAAATATTAACACTTATGTAATACTCCTGGGTAGCGGTGTCGGGGAATCGAATCTCGCCTGTGGCGGGATCTGTCGAGGTGCCGTGGACGGCAAGGTATGCGGTCAACACGCTTGGTGCCACCCTGCGCCATGGTCTGAGCTCTCTGCAACTCGCAAAAAAATTACATATATAATAAAATAACTCTTAATATTACATTATATCAGAGTAGATCTATTGTAATTTACCGATACCTCCATACCATGAGTAATATTCCTCGAGCCACCTGTATAAGTGGGGCGACTCCTCTTCGCCGACTTCCTATTCTCTTTATTTTGATCGGCTTGTTTCTGCACTACATATTCAGATTTAGTTTTCTAATTAAGCAACACAAAAAAAAATTATATACTAAACAATGAATTAAATTTAAATTACAAACATATTTGCGCCTGATTTGTACTCAAAAACTATTTCTAAACCGCAATCAAGAACGGCGTCGCATGAAGCTAGCCGGTGAGTATGGGTCGGTCCACAGGGATTTTGTGAATCTCTTACTCGCGCTAACGAGTTAATTCCGAAGGGAGTTTGGTTGATTATTAAATCTAAAAATCTAATTATTCTACCTAGGGCAATTAATTGAAAGTTATAACTAGGGCAAAAAAATAAAATCTATACTAGAGCAGGAAAATAAATTTAATTTAGGGCAGGAATTGAAATTATCTAGGACAAGAAAATAAATAAATCTACTTACTTTACAGATAGATCTCTTCAACCATTTACGCAGGGTTGTCAGATCTGAATAGATGAGTTGAAAAGAAACACCGATACTCTCCATAAAGAGATCTGTATTTTTTTTATTAAAAGGAGGCATGAAAAGAATACAATGATTTGGGCTTCTATTTATAAGAGATAGAAACCCTAGGTTACAATTGATTCGCATATCTGCTTTTACAAAAATGCCCTCTAAGAAAAGACCTAATCAAAGATTTGTGCCGCCTCTTGAATTTTGGTAAAATTTTATTCAATTTTGGGCTCTTGATGGCCGCGGAACCGCGGCCCAATAATAGCACTGGAGGCTTAGTTTTCCTGGACTTTTTCTTGGACTCTTGGGCTTCTTATTTTTTTGGTTCTTTCATCTGTTTGGCTTCTGGTCTTTTCCAGATCTTCCAGTGGATACTTGTAGTGAACTTTAACCCTTCTCTTTGAGTCGATATCTTGAATCTTGCTTTGTGAACTGTTTCTTATGTAGGCTTGATCAAGATCTTCTGTTCATTGGTTAAAATCCACTTTTTCATCGTCTTTACATCGTTTTCATTGTTTTCTGTAATAGAACCTGTAACCTGTAACATGTAGCAGACATGCCTCAAAAGCACCGTAAAATATATAAGAATGAGGAATATAATAATGCAATATTATGGTCTGAACAAATACCCCCAAACTTATCTTTTGCTCGTCCTCGAGCAAACTTATTTTTGTTCACTAAAATCCTAACCGCACTTTTGAGGGAAACGCGATTGCACTGAGCACGTGCAACAAGCCGTTAAACCTCTAGGCGTCCCTAGTAGGAGGAGTGTTGTCTTCTGAGGGTTTTCAGCAGATTACACCCACAAAATCCTATTAACTCGGCCCATTGACATTTGTTCTCCAATTAGGTCTAGGAATTCTATTATCTTCTACTTGTAAATTATCCACCCATATTCTTCACACTTCCTCATTATTTAACTTAAGATTATATATGTTATGTAGACCTACTTACCTTTCGGCATCTCTTATGTATTCCTTCTAAAGTTCCATCTCCACTTAGGAATTTCTATCAACTCTACTAAAGATACAAGTTCTATTCTTCATCCCTTTCTCTCATCTAAACTCCAATTACATACCCCTACGTGTGTGTATAGATCACCCCTACACTTGGAAATTCAAATCAAGCAATCATACTCTCGTCCGTTGTCCAAAGCACTTATTAGTAGGTGAATTTTTAATTGAATTTTGCTTACACATCCTTCATGCGACCGTTAATACTTCTTGAGGTACCAACAACCGATTACAAGATGCATTAGCACTTTAAAGTGTATTTCCTAGTTTTGCAACACCCAAGGTTTTAGCAGTGACTCCAAACCAGTTGGTCTAAGGCACTAGGTGATGAAACACCCTCGCTAAATATTTTTCTATTTTTGCAGCCTTAAGTAATCACAAAAACCAGTGTCCATTTTTTTTTCTTTCTTTATTCACTTTTTTTCTTTTATTTTCATTGTACTAAGGACTTTAGACAAGAGCATTTTAAGGTCTCTTCTACTATTCCAAGTTTCAAGGTGCGTGATTGTGCAAATTGTAGGGTATACATTTTCAGAATCTAGACTTAAGTTAGGAACTATTTTTCAAACTTATACTCTAATAAGAACATCAATACTCTTCTCTCATTTCGACTTAGCCCAAGAATTGAACCCAAAATTTGCCTATTTCTAAATAAACTATAAGGCATATACTTTCTATCTTAAACTTTAAGAAAGGTTATTTTTAGGGTTTTTAATTTACTAAGTCTAAGATCTAGTTGTTTCTAGCCAATTAACCTATCTGTCAAACTCAAATCAAATATGGCCAAAATTGAATACAATAATTTTTATAATTTTTGAAAATTTTCAAATTTTTATGGGTTTTCAAATAAGTATGCAAGTGCAAAAATATGTACAAATGAATGCGAAAGAAGAAGAAGTACCGAGCATACCCCCAAACTTGAACTTGACAGTGTCCTCACTGTCATACTAAACCAAGAGGGTCAAAATGTCGGCACTCCCCTGTTTATTTATTTACAAACTTTTTTTAAAATTTTTTTTAATGTTTTGAATTTTTTTTTAATTTTTTGTAAGAAACGAAAACAAATATATATATACATATATACAACAAGGTTCCCCCCAAACTTAAGCTTGGCCTTACACAAGCCAAAGGTTAGCACCAACCATTCAAAAATCTTATCATGGTAAAGGTATAGTCGGTGCAAGAATGGGGTGGGGATGAAAGAAATGAGAAACACGCGAGACCGTGTGGAAAGAAGAATGGTAGAATATGGTCTCGGTGGGGAGGAAGAAGGGCGGAAAAAAGAAAGAAGTGGCGCGCGAACTTGAGGGTGTAAATTGAGTGAATAAATTAACGCAATATGTGATGACCGATGTGTTAAAAGCGATTGCGCTAACCTATCAACCCGTCGAGAAATGGGGTCAAATCACTCAAGATTCGCAAGAAAACATGGGCACGCCGAACTTGGTATAGGAGATGAAAACGTAACAGTCTCTTGTTCGGTCGGAACAATGAGAAAGACGAAAGGGAGTGAATTAGGGATAGTATCTTTCTCACCGTAGTAAACTGTTTCGAACTTGAAAGATTCCATTAATGGTTCGAAACTACTATAATCAACCGAGTCTGATGGTTCAGCTAACTCATCTGAAAATGTAAAGGACTCAAACTCGGGCGGTGAGTCATCAACATCGTCCGAAAAATTGAAACACTCGTAGGTGTTATCATCTGTGAGAATTGTGTCAGATTCAAAGGAAAAAGTTTCAAGCTCACAGTCTTCAAGCGAGGTCGGAACGATGGGAAGGAGGGAGGGTGATATAACCGTCAAAGGTTCAAGAGGATGAATTGGAAAATAAGGCTCATCAAACAAAAATGATTCAACCTCAATATTATCCTCAAGACTCTCCTCAATACTATCCTTATTGTCACGCCCCGCTTCCCAAAATACGGAATACGAGGGGTAGATAAGGCCAGCCATGCTCTTACGGTCAAGGAAATGTCCCACCGTAGTCACACTTCGGCTTCTAGTTTATCATGGTAAACAGTAAATAATGCGCAGGTAATGAGAAATGCAGTAACTGGAATAAAACAGTAAAATGAACTGACCTGATGGGAAACAAAAGATATAACTCTGGGTAGCTAAACAAGATGTCCGTGAAGTGCGTCTAGTACTGGTCCAGACTAAATCTTCTCCTCACACTGAGCATGCATACTCAGGTCGTCAGAGCGACACAATAACAATATAATATATATAAAATCAAGTGACAGTTCTAACAGTGGTAATGGATATGAATAACAGTAAATCAACGACAGCATGAATATGAATGTGCAGTAATCAATGCAGCGGAACAGTAAAGCAGTATAACGATATGTCACGTATGCCAACACAGTATATAAGGAATATAAATGCCAGTATCCCTATCAGTCTCTAAGTCTCACTGTACAGGTCACTAAGCCTATCGTCAGTCCAAGTGTGAGAGTCAACCACTCGCGAGTGTCCTCCACCCAAGGGTAGAACCCAAGGGCAAGGGACCACGGGCCCAACATGTAACGAGAATATCACGGTGTATATATCACATACCCTGTAAATCTCCATATAACTCCCTAAATATATAAGCCGGCATGGGACTCCCGAGATTCTGTTGAACTCACACTTAAACTACCCCACACCCCGTGGTCTACATCAAACGCTAACCACAACCCTAAATACTAATCGATCCGTGACAAGTCTGCGCGAGAACTGGAGGCAGGACCTCCATCAAGCACGCCCCGACTAATACCTAAGATAAATGGCAGTGTCGGATGCCTTATCTGTGACACCCATGCAAGCGCTTCCATAAGTGTCCCATACCACTTATAGTCACACGTACACGCATCCCACAGACGTCGACAATGCAATAGAACAATAGGGTCACTGATTGTGTACAAGTACGTATCACTTTCACTTATTCACGGATACACGGACACAGACGTACTTGCCACAATCACCACTAAAATCTAACACTGGGTAAATGCACGATATCATTAGGTAATCACTGCGATGATACGCGTATGATATGACACATGAACAGTATATAAGCATGATTAGAATGTTATAAAAATAGTATTCTAACACTTGCACGATTTATCATAAGTCATATGTTTACAGTTTAATGAAACAATGAAAGGGGAATAAACAGTATATTCAGTTATCTAACCATTGAATTTAGTTTCATGCCAATCGGGTTGCAGGATCATTAATTATAACCATTTCATTTTAAGCGTTCGCGGCTGGAAATCCGGTTTCAGAATCAGAAGTCCTTTTCGCAACGCATTTTAATCCTAGTTGGGATCAGAATTTAGCGATGCTACAGTTGAATGAATTCTAGGGTTTTCAGTAAGGTTTTCAACGCAACAGACGGATCTTCGATCGCATCGGTACGTCAGGAGTTATACACTGTTTAACAGTAATATGTCAGTTCTGATTCTGCTGGGACTGTTATGCGTCCCGATCTATTAAATTACAGATTAAATATCAAACGGTAACGAAACAGAATGAAACCAATTGTTTTGTCTAGCTAACAGATTTACCTATAACAAGCAGCGGAGTTCCGCAACCTATGAGTTAAGGAAATCCTGTGGTACCCAATACGGAACAGCAAGCAACGACAGGAGTCGCTCTGGACTGCAGTCCAGAGTCGCACTCCGATCCAAATATCGTCACAGTTTTAAGTACAGGAATACCAGGAAACTAGTATGGGGTTAAAGTTCGTCGAGTCGGATTCGATTTGAGCCCTCGAGCGCATCAATCCAGTGTGTATATGATTTATGGTGAATTTAACGGTTTTCAGGTACAATAAAATTACAGTTTTACGATTAAACTTGGGGGTAGTCGTTTTAATCTTTAACGGTCATAATTTCCAGCGAAACTTGCACAAAGTATTCGTCACAGCAAGGGCCAAAGTAATTAATCCAGTTCCGCCAATTTAGAAAAAATATTTCCTTTGGGAACACGCGTCGAGCAGGTTATGGCACATAATTATTTTAAATTTGTAACTTTAAAATTTATGTATTGAGTGATTGTACCATAAGTAAATAGCATGTAAGCAAGTAAAAACTTGCCTGGAGGCGGTGGACTGATGGCGCGGCAGTTAAGGCAGTAGTGACACGTCCCGGCACGGAGTGGCAAACGTGCGACGAGTCTCGTCAAAGCTTGGGTTTGGCTCGAGTCTGAGAAGGGGTTGTTGCGAGTTCAGGTGGTGTTGGGGCTGAGGATCGCTGATGCTTTCGAGGCCGACGGAGAGAGATTGCAGAGGGAGAGAGGAAGTGTGTATATGCAGAGAGAGAGAGAGAGAGAGAGAGAGAGAGTTAGAAAGAGAGACAGTGAGTGAGAGAGAGTTAAAGATAGAGAGTGAAAGAGAGGGATAGAGTGAGGGTTGTAGAGATAGAGAGAGTGATGGAGAGAGAGGGCAGTGAGAGGGAGAGGAAGTGAGAGAATTGAGAGAGAGGGGAAGAGGAACAGAGAGGAGGAGAGGGTAGGCAGAGAGAGAGATAGAAATGAGAGAACAGAGAGAGAAAGAAAGAGAGATCTGAGATGGGAGTGAGGGTGAAGGCTCGGGTGAGCGAGGGGAGTGAGGGTGAAGGCGACGACGATGATGTGGATGATGACGATGGGGTCGACGAGGAGCAGTAGGCAGCCGTCGAGAGGGGCAGGTGTGTAGCTTGGGTTTCAGGAGGGTCGAGGGAGGTGCGAAGAGAGAGAAAAGGGGAGGTGGCGAGGGTTAGAGAGGGGGTGCGCGACGTTGATGGTTAAGGTGGTGAGGTGTCGCTGAAGGGTTGTCGTCGTCGGGGGCGACGAACGAGGTTGGGGAAAACAATGGCGCTCGGTGATTTTGGTGAGTGGAGAGGAGGAAAGGAAGAGAGGGAGTTCGGGGAGACGAGGGTGTGCGAGTGGATGTAACGGCGCTCGGACGTGGCCGACACGAGCGCGGACGTGGGCGGAGGAGGCGGCGTGGGCTGCGGCGAAGGAAAGGGTTGCGACCAGGAAAGGAGGATATAGCCGTTGGGGAGATGTACAGTAGAAGGCGGGTCGGGCTGTGAAGCGGCACGGGCTGGGTGCTGGGAAGTTTGGGCTGGGCCAAGAAAAAATAAAAGAAAGGATTTATTTGGGGGGAAAAGAAACGGAGCAGGCCGGGCCTGCTGCCAAAAATAAATAAATGAAATGAATTCCAACAGAGGGGATGGGCTCAAGTGAGAATGGGCAGGCCAAGAAAATATTTATAATTCATTAGGGAAAAAAGGAGTTGGGCTAAAAATAAAAGGAATATCAATTAGGGAAAAGAAAAGGAATGGGCTTGGGGTTTATAAAAAGAAAATAGATTTGGGCTGAAAAATATAGATTTTGGGTTTAAATTAAATAACTGAACTAATGGGAAAAATTGAAGGAGCTGGGCTGACGGAATAATGCTGAGGGTTATTGTGTGGGGATTTCGGATTTTAGAAAGGAAAAGGAGGAGAACTAAAATAGATTGGGGAATTTTAAAATAAAAGATAATTATAAATAAAATCTTATAGGTGAAAATAAAATTACGGATATAGACGTACCAAAGGGCGCTGGGTATTACATCATACCACCCTTACAAAAATTTCGTCCTCGAAATTTAAAATAAACGGTAAGTTATACAAACATAGGTAAAAGTAATTATATTGCAACTATCATATAATGCTTTACTTGAAATAGGCAGATAACGAAATTTGAAAGTTTATATATGTAAGAACAACATACAAAGGTATAAGTCTAAATAAATATAAGACATGAACAACTACAAGAGCAACCTATATGTATATAAGAATAGAAATATCAACAATAATGAAGAGTGATATTCGAGACGTATTCAACAAAATCGAAACTCAATTATATGTACCTGTAGATATATCAAAAGTAATGCATCAGAAAAGTATAAGGCACAAACATTGATAATAGTAACCATAGGCACAGTACTCGAAAATAAAGTAACGACAATAAAATAGTGAAGGATTAATCGGTAGGTTAAAACATTTTAGGAAAAGTATCGATAAAATAGGTTTAAAATAATTTTGGAAACTTATGTAGTGGAAAAATAAGAAACATGGAACAAAATATGCACGGTGTAAGGATTGCGCTACTGGAAATGAGAATAATAATAATGTACTTAAAATACATAAAACGAAGTAATCAATAACACGTACTCTTCGACAAATTCAAGATAGTGAAAACCAATTTTCGAATAATAAGGTCCCCAAAATATATGTATAGGGTAATAGGAAGAACATAAAATTGTATAGGCTAGCTAGGGTAATGATTACAAGGAAGTGTGGATCATTCAAAGGTCGAAGTATGGTGGCTTTAGGCTGAAGATCAAGGAGACTGGGATCGGGTCAGTACAGGAAGTAAGGATGGGCAACAAAGGAATACAAAAGGAAAAGTGTGGGGGAAACAACAGTCGGTACAACACACGAATCAAAATTTAAAGAGTTGGTGAACTCGGAAGTTTCACAAGAACTGTTCTCCTCCCAGAAGGATCTCCAACAGGGTACAGACGAAGGATGAATGGTGGCTCATTCCAAGGATCAGGGTGCGGTACTTTCTAATCGAAACGAGGGTGAAAATTATACAATGAGTAGGGGTGGACAGTCAGGGATCTCAGCAGAAAATAAATGGATATGGGCAATAAACAAGTATTAAGCGAACCAATAATCAAAAGTTTTACGAATTCAGAAGATTTATTTCATTTTCAAAAGATTTTAAACAAGGCATTCCCCAAAGACGAAAAGTGGCCCTAAACTCTACACAGTTTATTTGGCCAGAAAGACAACATCAAAAGAAATTCCGTCAGTCGCGGCTGTGGAGATTCAGTAGGTTGCGATAGGCTCGCGCACTCAGGTAGGGGCGTCCATTTCCATATCGCCTCGCGGGCATCGCCACTGGAAGTTCTTCAACAGCAGGGTCTTGATCTTCTGGTCCTTCTTCCCCGAATGGAGCTTCTTCATTGAGGTATGATTCCATGTGATTCTCTTCTTCTGGGTTCTCTTCCATGGGATTTTCCTCCACTGGATTTTCTTCTATCGGGTCTTCATCGGGATCTTCCTCTATCAGGTTCTCTTCAGGATCTCCTTCTTCTTCGTCGGAATCAGCTATCATGTCAAACTCTGGGGTGGCTACTCCTTCGTCCTCTGAATCGTTGTTTCCGAAATTGACCTGGAGACCGTTGATCTCATCGTCAGAACTCATCAGCGTGTGGTCTAAGGAAACGCATGACTGTGCATCCTCGTCTAGATGCGGCGCTGCTCCAGGGTGGGCCATGGTCTGAAAGAAAAGTGTCATGATTAAACAACGGAACACATCAAGAAGAATAGTTAAGTGTACGAAGTATAGAAAGATTTGCGGTGGCAGGAATTTTAAAAGAAACAAGATTAAAATGTTGTGCTAACGAATGATATGAACAAGGGAAATGACAAGGGAATGATGCATATATTTCGATTCAAATTTTATTTCATTCAACTAAAAGTTCGACGGATACAAAGGTTCAAACGGAAAAAAATGTTTGTAAGAGGATGACAACATAATACTGAAATGGGAAAACCTAAAAAGATTCTTCTTCGACTACTATAACGTTGCATTCTCGTCGCGTGAGTTGAAACCTGCGTTAGATCCGCCTTATCCTCGAAGCGCGAACTACGCAATACTCGTCACTCGGTAGAAGTGGGGAGTGTGGACGAATCTCCTCCCTGTAGCTCTTTCCTTTCCGGGCAGCCGTTGATGAGATGTTTGTTGGAACCGCATATCAGGCATTTCCCTCGGGCACGGCGACAATCCTTCTGAAGATGTCCTGGCCTCTTACAATACGCACAACACGGGGTCTTCTGCTGCTTCTGTCGCGGGGAAACAGATTGGCGTTTCATCTTCTTCTCTTTTCCTCGTCTAACGGGGATTCCTTTATGATTTGAGACTCCCGCTGGTGCCTGATTCACCTGTCTTCTCAGTCCTTCAGCCAACAAGTCGTTTGTTCGCTCCTGGGCTTCCTTTAAACCTTGCAGTACGCTAAGGATCTCAACAGCCAGATTCTGGGGAGTGGAGATGGATGAAGAGTCGTTGAAAGACATGATTCTGAAGCAATGATTTTGAGGATGATATAAGTCACAAGATATACGAATCAAAATATAATATGGATAGGGCAAAGATTCAAAAATATCAGAGGTGCTGAATTTATTATAAGTGGGAAAATCAACTGTATGACTTTAAGTCACTTGATTCGAGTACGGTAGTGCAATTGCAACCACGTAACCTTCCCAAGTCACCCGAAACCATAGCGAATGGATAGCTGAACACACGATGTGAATATGGATCAAGAATGACAAGTTTACAACCTAGACCGAGAGATGTCTTAGATTGCCAAACTATACACGGAAAACTGCAATCCCATTCGAAGCAAAACCTGGCTCTGATACCAACTAAACCATGTCACGCCCCGCTTCCCAAAATACGGAATACGAGAGGTAGACAAGGCCAGCCATGCTCCTACGGTCAAGGAAATGTCCCACCGTAGTCACACTTCGGCTTCTAGTTTATCATGGTAAACAGTAAATAATGCGCAGGTAATGAGAAATGCAGTAACTGGAATAAAACAGTAAAATGAACTGACCTGATGGGAAACAAAAGATATAACTCTGGGTAGCTAAATAAGATGTCCGTGAAGTGCGTCTAGTCCTGGTCCAGACTAAATCTTCTCCTCACACTGAGCATGCATACTCAGGTCGTCAGAGCGACACAATAACAATATAATATATATAAAATCAAGTGACAGTTCTAACAGTGGTAATGGATATGAATAACAGTAAATCAACGACAGCATGAATATGAATGTGCAGTAATCAATGCAGCGGAACAGTAAAGCAGTATAACGATATGTCACGTATGCCAACACAGTATATAAGGAATATAAATGCCAGTATCCCTATCAGTCTCTAAGTCTCACTGTACAGGTCACTAAGCCTATCGTCAGTCCAAGTGTGAGAGTCAACCACTCGCGAGTGTCCTCCACCCAAGGGTAGAACCCAAGGGCAAGGGACCACGGGCCCAACATGTAACGAGAATATCATGGTGTATATATCACATACCCTGTAAATCTCCATATAACTCCCTAAATATATAAGCCGGCATGGGACTCCCGAGATTCTGTTGAACTCATACTTAAACTATCCCACACCCCGTGGTCTACATCAAACGCTAACCACAACCCTAAATACTAATCGATCCGTGACAAGTCTGCGCGAGAACTGGAGGCAGGACCTCCATCAAGCACGCCCCGACTAATACCTAAGATAAATGGCAGTGTCGGATGCCTTATCTGTGACACCCGTGCAAGCGCTTCCATAAGTGTCCCATACCACTTATAGTCACACGTACACGCATCCCACAAACGTCGACAATGCAATAGAACAATAGGGTCACTGATTGTGTACAAGTACGTATCACTTTCACTTATTCACAGATACACGAACACAGACGTACTTGCCACAATCACCACTAAAATCTAACACTGGGTAAATGCATGATATCACTAGGTAATCACTGCGATGATACGCGTATGATATGACACATGAACAGTATATAAGCATGATTAGGATGTTATAAAAATAGTATTCTAACACTTGTACGATTTATCATAAGTCATATGTTTACAGTTTAATGAAACAATGAACGGGGAATAAACAGTATATTCAGTTATCTAACCATTGAATTTAGTTTCATGCCAATCGGGTTCCAGGATCATTAATTATAACCATTTCATTTTAAGCGTTCGCGGCTGGAAATCCGGTTTCAGAATCAGAAGTCCTTTTCGCAACGCATTTTAATCCCATTTGGGATCAGAATTTAGCGACGCTACAGTTGAATGAATTCTAGGGTTTTCAGTAAGGTTTTCAACGCAACAGACGGATCTTCGATCGCATTGGTACGTCAGGAGTTATACACTGTTTAACAGTAATATGTCAGTTCTGATTCTGCTGGGACTGTTATGCGTCCCGATCTATTAAATTACAGATTAAATATCAAACGGTAACGAAACAGAATGAAACCAATTGTTTTGTCTAGATAACAGATTTACCTATAACAAGCAGCAGAGTTCCGCAACCTACAAGTTAAGGAAATCCTGTGGTACGCAATATGGAACAGCAAGCAACGACAGGAGTCGCTCTGGACTGCAGTCCAGAGTCGCACTCCGATCCAAATATCGTCACAGTTTTAAGTACAGGAATACCAGGAAACCAGTATGGGGTTAAAGTTCGTCGAGTCGGCTTCAATTTGAGCCCTCGAGCGCATCAATCCAATGTGTATATGATTTATGGTGAATTTAACGGTTTTCAGGTACAATAAAATTACAGTTTTACGATTAAACTTGGGGGTAGTCGTTTTAATCTTTAACGGTCATAATTTCCAGCGAAACTTGCACAAAGTATTCGTCACAGCAAGGGCCAAAGTAATTAATCCAGTTCCTCCAATTTAGAAGAAATATTTCCTTTGGGAACACGCGTCGAGCAGGTTATGGCACATAATTATTTTAAATTTGTAACTTTAAAATCTATGTATTGAGTGATTGTACCATAAGTAAATAGCATGTAAGCAAGTAAAAACTTGCCTGGAGGCGGTGGACTGATGGCGCGGCAGTTAAGGCAGTAGTGACACGTCCCGGCACGGAGTGGCAAACGTGCGACGAGTCTCGTCAAAGCTTGGGTTTGGCTCGAGTCTGAGGAGGGGTTGTTGCGAGTTCAGGTGGTGTTGGGGCTGGGGATCGCTGATGCTTTCGAGGCCAACGGAGAGAGATTGCAGAGGGAGAGAGGAAGTGTGTATATGCACAGAGAGAGAGAGAGAGAGAGAGAGAGAGAGAGAGTTAGAGAGAGAGACAGTGAGTGAGAGAGAGTTAAAGATAGAGAGTGAAAGAGAGGGATAGAGTGAGGGTTGTAGAGATAGAGAGAGTGATGGAGAGAGAGGGCAGTGAGAGGGAGAGGAAGTGAGAGAACTGAGAGAGAGGGGAAGAGGAACAGAGAGGAGGAGAGGGTAGGCAGAGAGAGAGATAGAAATGAGAGAACAGAGAGAGAAAGAAAGAGAGATCTGAGATGGGAGTGAGGGTGAAGGCTTGGGTGAGCGAGGGGAGTGAGGGTGAAGGCGACGACGATGATGTGGATGATGACGATGGGGTTGACGAGGAGCAGTAGGCCGCCGTCGAGAGGGGGCAGGGGTGTAGCTTGGGTTTCAGGAGGGTCGAGGGAGGTGCGAAGAGAGAGAAAAGGGGAAGTGGCGAGGGTTAGAGAGGGGGTGCGCGACGTTGATGGTTAAGGTGGTGAGGTGTCGCTGAAGGGTTGTCGTCGTCGGGGGCGACGAACGAGGTTGGGGAAAACAATGGCGCTCGGTGAGTTTGGTGAGTGGAGAGGAGGAAAGGAAGAGAGGGAGTTCGGGGAGACGAGGGTGTGCGAGTGGATGTAACGGCGCACGGACGTGGCCGACACGAGCGCGGACGTGGGCGGAGGAGGCGGCGTGGGCTGCGGCGAAGGAAAGGGTTGCGAGCGGGAAAAGAGGAGATAGCCGTTGGGGAGATGTACAGTAGAAGGCGGGTCGGGTTGTGAAGCGGCACGGGCTGGGTGCTGGGAAGTTTGGGCTGGGCCAAGAAAAAATAAAAGAAAGGATTTATTTGGGGGGAAAAGAAACGGAGCAGGCCGGGCCTGCTGCCAAAAATAAATAAATGAAATGAATTCCAACAGAGGGGATGGGCTCAAGTGAGAATGGGCAGGCCAAGAAAATATTTATAATTCATTAGGGAAAAAAGGAGTTGGGCTAAAAATAAAAGGAATATCAATTAGGGAAAAGAAAAGGAATGGGCTTGGGGTTTATAAAAAGAAAATAGATTTGGGCTGAAAAATATAGATTTTGGGTTTAAATTAAATAACTGAACTAATGGGAAAAATTGAAGGAGCTGGGCTGACGGAATAATGCTGAGGGTTATTGTGTGGGGATTTCGGATTTCAGAAAGGAAATGGGGGAGAAATAAAATAGATTAGGGAATTTTAAAATAAAAGATAATTATAAATAAAATTTTATAGGTGAAAATAAAATTACGGATATAGACGTACCAAAGGGCGCTAGGTATTACACTTATAATTATCCTCAACATTTATCTCATCCATGCCAGCATCATCAAAGTCGAGAGGCATATGAAGTTCGGGAGAAACATTTAATAACTCAGGATGATGATTTGAACATAAAATTTCAATTAAATCGACAGGTTTATCATCCGAGATATTCCCGGCGTCTATATTCTCAATCAAGTGAAAATCAATTTCTTTAAATACCTCCTCAAAAGCATGGGTGTTTATCAATGTAAGTTCTAGAGTGGAGGTGTAAAGGTCGAAAGGATTAAGTGTGGTTTCACTCGAAAGGGGTTCTTCACAATTTGGCAAATCAAGCACTACAAAATCACACAACTCGTTTTTATTTTGAACTTGTGAATCATTTATGACAATCGATGGAAAACAGGAGTTGTGGGTTTCAATTGGGTACGGGTAGGTTTGATTTGAAAATCCTATCTCATTCTCACTCTCACTCTGTCCAACCGCCTCCTTATACATTAAAAAATTTGGAGCTAGCGGGAAACTAGCTACCGCTTCAGTAAGTTGCATAAGGGCGGCCACGGACGCTTCCATATTCCTAGTCATTTTATTTGTTGCAGCAATATAACCTTCCAACGATTCTTTCAAACTAGACTTAGGTGGTGAGGGGGTTTCGGTAAAATATTCGAAATTGTTTGGATATGTGAAACTCCCTGATGGCTATGTCGAAACAGTGTCTAGTGAGGGTGGGAAGCTCGGGTAAGATTGGTAGGAAGTGGGTGGTAAGCTCGGGTAAGCTCGGGTAGGAAGTGGGTGGTATTATGTGAAACTCCATAATATTGCATTATTATATTCCCCATTCTTATATATTTTACAAATAAATGGGTGCTTTTGACGCATGTCTGCTACATGTTACAGGTTACAGGTTCTATTACAGAAAACAATGAAAACGATGTAAAGACGATGAAAAAGTGGACTTTAACCAATGAACAGAAGATCTTGATCAAGCCTACATAAGAAACAGTTCACAAAGCAAGATTCAAGATATCGACTCAAAACGAAGGGTTAAAGTTCACTACAAGTATCCACTGGAAGATCTGGAAAAGACCAGAAGACAAACAGATAAAAGAACCAAAGAAATAAGAAGCCTAAGAGTCCAAGAAAAAGCCCAGGAAAAATAAGCCTCCAGTGCTATCATTGGGCCGCGGTTCCACGGCCATCAAGAGCCCAAAATTGAATAAAATTTTACCAAAATTCAAGAGGCGGCACAAATCTTTGACTAGGTCTTTTCTTAGAGGGCATTTTTGTAAAAGCAGATGTGCGAATCAATTGTAACCTAGGGTTTCTATCTCTTATAAATAGAAGCCTAAATCATTGTATTCTTTTCATACCTCCTTTTATTAAAAAAATACAGATCTCTTTATGGAAAGCATCGGTGTTTCTTTTCAACTCATCTATTCAGATCTGACAACCCTGCGTAAATGGTTGAAGAGATCCATCTGTAAAGTAAGTAGATTTATTTATTTTCTTGCCCTAGATAATTTCAATTCCTGCCCTAGATTAAATTTATTTTCCTGCTCTAGTATAGATTTTATTTATCTGCCCTAGTTATAACTTTCAATTAATTGCCCTAGGTAGAATAATTAGATTTTTAGATTTAATAATCAACCGAACTCCCTTCGGAATTAACTCGTTAGCGCGACTAGGAGATTCACAAAATCCCTGTGGACCGACCCGTACTCACCGGCTAGCTTCATGCGACGCCGTTCTTGATTGCGGTTTAGAAATAGTTTTTGAGTACAAATCAAATGGCGCCGTTGCCGGGGATGGCGTGTTATTTTCTTTTCGCAATTTTGGGTTAATCAAAATTAAAAAATCATAAAAATTTGAAAAATAAAAAAAATTTAAAAATATATCAATTGTTATTTTTGGAAAGGGTACTGTGTCGTTTGAATCTTGCAGGATCTACATAAAGACGAATCTGGAAATTTCCAGAAGGTACATCAGAAAAGGGTACATCAGAACAGAGGGAGAGTGCCTCAGCAGAGCCGTACCAATTTTTCCAGAACCTGATACCTCTTGACCACCACGAAACCGCGGCCTCGATGCGCATTAAACCGCGGAACCGCGGTCTTCTGGGGTCATCTCTGCACGAAAATTGCACTGTAAGTTTCTGTCTCTCTCCTCTGCAAATATTTTAATATATCTTCTAAAAAATTTCTGCAGGATTATGTGCACTTTAAAATCTTTTCCTTTCCAAAATAACAATCTTGTGCAGGATTTTTGGGCCCCGCTTGAAATAAAATTGATTGCAAGTAATATTTTGCTGTTGCATATCTTTTCTATAAAATATTTTGCTGTTGCATATCTTTTCTCTAAAATCTTTTTGCAACAAAATTTTTCCAAATAAAGAGAAAAAGAATGAAAATAAAAAGGACAAATATTTTATAGAAACTTGCAAAATTCTTTCGCCACAAATAAATCCTTGCACCACCACAACCTTTCTTTCTTTTCACCCTTTCTTCTTACAACATGGGTACCCCACATAAGAAATCATTAGCCGAACTTTGGTACCCCGAACCTAATTTTACGTCGTATGTCAACTTGTTCGGTCAATTTAAAGACGATCCTTCCTTACCAAAAATATCTTTGAAAGATCAAATAGAAGCGTCTAGGAGAAACAGTTTGACTTTTCAACCCACTTTGTGTCAACCAAGTCAACCTTTACCACCTTCATATGTTGATACCACTTTTTCAAGTCCTGCTGTAACTCCTAAACCGATGTCCATTGCTGAGCATATTGCTCAATCTCGCAGCTGATCTTTCACCCCTCTCCACTCATCTAGTTCTAGGGATCCACACGACTTTTCACCATTTTATCCATATGTTGACCCTACCCCTGTCCGATCACCCACTTCCTACCAGTCCTACCCGACCTTCCCACCTTCACTAGACACTGTTTCTACTCAGCCATTAGGGACTTTTGCATATCCACACCTTTTTGAATCTTTTACAGCGTCGAGAGTCGAAATATTGGCACAAGAGAGGCCATGTATCTACGCCGACTTTCGCAAAGGCCGGAGTATGTAGGAGAGCCGCTCTCTCTGCTTCGGGGGTCGCCATCCACAGGGAATAGCAGTCGATCTCAGCTTGTTCTTATTATATCGGACCTTTAATTGCATATTCTTCATCAGGCCATAGTACAGAGCGTGAAGATCGAGCACTCTCTCAGGGTGATCAGGGTCGGGTACAAGCCGAAAGTCGTAATCCAACTGCAAATACAAAAAACAATGTTATTAAATTGCAAGTGTTAAATAATAATAAATATATTGGATAAGTCAAATGAAAATATATATTAATACCCGAGCCTGATCTTAGAAGAGGGCAAATGAGCGCCGGTGCTGATCGCCCCACTCAACGTGAAGTGGATATTTCTTCACGAGGCGGCTCTCATCTCCCATATACCTGCCGAACCTCTCGGCATAATCGCCGATATAGCGATAATCGGGGGTAAAGAAGAGGGGGAATGCTGCCTCTCTCTAGCTCCGTCGGGCCTCAGCCTGTGGGACTGATTCGGACCTCGAGTCCCCTTATTGGGATGGGGCTGCCCTGCATCTATAAGAAATATCAAGAAAATCAATATTAAGACAAAGTGGTATTAAGAAATCAAAATTTAACGAAAATTGAAGTGTGATATATACCTCCGGCGATAGAAGCACGAGCCTAGGCCCGAGAAGCAGTACGAGCGGGATGATAGTTCCTCCGGTAAGGAACAGCCTATGACCCAGTCATGGACGCATCCCCTCCAACTAGAAAATAAATATCGATAAAATTACATGAAGTTCATATTTATTCTTAAAGGATATGTAAAATGAAAAAAAATATTTTATATTTATTCATACTAACCTGCAGACTGAGCGGAGGGTATGGAAATGGCGGGAGTGGCCCCTGCACCAGACGTGGACGCACCACCTATAATTAGACAATCAAACATTGACTATATAAGTAATTGCAAAAAAATGTGTATATCAATAATATAACATTCTAAATCGACATACATACACTATAGGATATATAAATATACCCGCAGGTGCAGTGGTGGCCTCTGCCCGAGATGTGGAGGCACCACCTACAGCTAGACAATTAAAAAATGATTATCTAAGTACGTAAGAGCAAAAAAAATGTATGTATATTTATGATATATCATTCTAAATCAATATGAATGCACTATAGGATATATAAACATACCTGGAGGTGCATGAGTGACCTCTGCCTCTTATGTGGATGTACCACCAACAGTTATACAATCAAACATTGACTATATAAGTAATTTTGACATAAATATGCATGTATATCTATAATATTACATTCAAAATGAATATGCGCGAAATATACCTGGAGGTGTGGCAAAATCCACACGGAAGGAGGCATCCAAAGGGGTCTCCGATCGGGGTGCAAGACCGGCCCTCTGAAGCTCCCTACACAGCTCTCTGGGTGGCAGAACGCTTTGCCTCTGCCTCTGTCGGTGCGCGGCTGGTGCTCTTGCCGCCCCTCGCTACTCCCTTCATCGTCACCAAATCTAGAAAAGAGTACAATCATTACATATGCATGCTATATATGTATAGATCGTAAAATGTGAAGTAATAATATAATATTACTGATAACCTTTTTTTGTTTCGTGGACGATTAGACATATATACTTGGATTTCATCATCGATATCATTTCTAACCCACATAACTTCATGATTAGCTGAAGACAACCTGTCTTTTGAAATAGATGGTCGGAGCACTATAAGTCTTCTCTCTTCTTCGTCCTCATCGCTGTCCTCGAATTCTGGGACATCGTAAACATCCTTGCATTTCCAACGACATACGACACTCCATCCCGGATGCTTCAAACACTGTGAGTAGTATACTTAGAACGCTTGGTTCGGAAAGATAAACGAATAGTCCTGACCGTAAAATCGAAGTGTGTTCACACTCGTCAATCCATATTCATCTTTCCAAGTCCCGAAATTGTTTCTCCACTTTTCCGTATCGGTTTGTGTATCGTACTAAGTACACTGAAATATATAAAACGGTTCTTATTGTCCGGGATATTGGATGCCAAGTATGCAATTTAAGTATCCATAATAAATCACACCATCCGATCTTACCGTCGCAATCCTACTATTCTGAGTGGTTCGAGATATTTCTATGTTCTTAACTTCGAATTTGTATCTAAGGACACCAAATCATTTATATTATATAATCTCCATACTAGGAAACTGAGCTAAACATCTTGAATCACTCTTTAATGATGCAGACAAGTTCGGATCGTGGATCCAACAAATTTTTTTTACGACAACTACATAACGATATAAGTTTAGATTAAGATTGGTAGCAATAACATGTTATTCGAACAACTTACATGATCTGCAACCCAATCGCAAAAATTATCCTAATGATATTTTCCCAATCGTTCAACATTCCAATCAGGATGCCCCTCACGTACCTCGTTAAAATGAATTCTGTTCTCAACAATAAATTATGACATTAATATTATATCATTTTATACAAATAAACACAAATATAACAACTAATTCAAAAAAACTTACTCTCTAATTTCTTCAAGACATGCGTTATTGAGAAGGATAAATCGATATATTTTGTTGATAAATATAGTATCTACTCTCTTATAATCTGCTTTACCATATGACCCGTCCTGAATTCTTCGAGGCCGGTTAAGTTTCGTCTCAATATTCTCATCCAGATAGCGGGAATAAAATGTGGTTGTTTCATCTAGAAAATAATCTTTCATGATAGAACCCTCTGGTCGATTTCTATTGCGTATATATACTTTTTTAGAGTGTAGAGGTATCTAAAGGAAAATATGTTAAATAAATAAATACGGGAATATAGGACAACAATAATTTTAAAAATTCCACATATCTTTTGACGGGATACATCTATTGATATTGTACCGGTCCGGCTAGTTTTAGTTGCAAGATGAACCGTCAGGTGTATTATGATATCGAAGAATGACGGTGGGAAAATACACTCAAACTTGCAAACTATCAACGAAATAGAATTTTCTAATTTCTCCAGCATCACAACATCCAGAGTTTTAGCGCATAATTCTCTACAAAAGCAACATAGGTCATTGATTACTAGACCAACCGATTGGGGATGGGAAGTCCTGAGGGCTAATGGGAGAAGGTGCTCCATAATAATATGGTGATCATGACTTTTCAGCCCATCAATCTTACCTTTCACAATTTTTATCTTCTTGCTAAATGATCTGAAAAACCTGTGGGAATTTTCAAATCATGCAACACCTGCAGGAATCTTTTCTTCTCCGATTTTGACATATGATACGCGCAATTGGGAAGTACAAACTTGCTTGGTTTACCCGCTATCGGTTTAGAATGAAATTCACTTCTAATTTCCCAGTCCTGAAGATCAATCCGAGCATGGAGGTTGTCTTTCGATTTTCCGTCTTTACAAAGAATCAAGTTGAGTACGTGCTATGATGCTCCCTTCTCTATGTGCATGACGTCCAGACAACGATGCACTAAATTTTGTTGACCAGTACGGAAGCTCGAAGAAAATGCTTAACTTGTTCCAGAATGGTGGTTTGACTTATTTTGTCGGATCTATCCAGAAAGTCACATTATTGTAACCATCCCACTGAGCAGTCACGTCCTCTCCGGATAATGGGGCAGGAGGTCCAAGAAACTCCTGATGACCATCAAAGTGAACAGTGTCTAACCTGTAGGGATGATTTAGTGGCAGCAAACGTCGATGGCCGTAATAACAAACCTTCCTGCTAAAATTCAAGAATTTCGATGTTGTATGTTGATGGAAATAAGGACATGCTTTATGACCATGTACGGATTAACCTGATAGCATTCCATACGCAGGAAAGTCATTAATTGTCCACATTAAAACCGCATGCAGTATGAATGTTGTATTTGTGTTTGCATCGTAAGTCTCTACACCATCAATAAATAAAAATTTTAACTCATCGATCAGAGGTCGAAGATAGACGTCGATATTGTTTCCTTGTGAGTTTGGTCCGTCGATAAGAAGAGGCATCATAAAGTATGATTGATCTATAGCCAACCAAGGAGATAGATTATAAGCTATCATTATAACGGGCCATGTGCTGTGGCTTCCAGCCATATAGTTGAATGGGCAGAAGCCAACACCAGGGAGTCCGAGCCTGACATTGCGAGGATCGCTACTGAATATTTCGTGCCTCCTATCGAAATCCTTCCATGCCGGCGAATCTCTTGGATGACTTATTTTCCATTTTCACTTGGAGGAGCACGGTGATTGTTCAGACCATAATATTGCATTTTTCATTCCCCTATTCTTATCCGTTTTATAAATAAACAGGTACTCTTGACGTACTTTTGTTGCATGTTACAGGATACAGGGCATGGATGCGAATACAGTGAAAAAGACAAAAGTTGATACAGAAAAGGGACTTTTGACCAGCAAGTGGACGGATCCTAGTCAAGTCTAGACGAAGAACAGTGCAAGGTCGAAAATGTTAAGACAAACGGTTAAAAGATCGCTACAAGTTTTCACTGAAACATCTGAAGAAGAATAAGAAGCCCACCAGAGAAAAGAACAATGGAAATAGAAAGCCCAAGGAGTAAAGAAGGAAGCCCAGAAGTTTGGTGAGCTGAGCTCACCAAAGGGCCGCGGCCCCAGGCCCACATTTGCCGCGGTTCCGCGGCCAGTAAGTGCCCGTGTCGGTGGATTTTCCCCGTGTCGGTGCGTCGGTGCGGGTGTTGGGATTTTCCGAGGGCAAATCTGTAATTGCACATGTGCGAGAGTCTGTAACCCTAGTTTTCATGTTTTCCTATAAATTGTAATCACAGATTTGTAAAAACCCATGCCTCTTTTCAATAAAAAAATTCAGATCTGTTCTGTATTCTTGCTTGGAGGGAGCCATCAAATTAGTAAGTAATTTTATTTCTGTGCTTTTAATTCTCTTTTAATTAAAATGTTTTTTCATCCCCTAATGAGCGAGTAATCTCCCCGCTTGTTAGGGTTAGCCTTAGGGAAAGGTTTGAGAGATGAGATCTCTCACCCCTTTCAATTCCATATTCACCTAAGAATTAGAACTCCATGCATACGCGCATAACCGCTCCCTACGGCACCTTACCCCTCGAGGTAACGGTGAACCGTAGTATAAAGGGCCGGTTGCGCGCGTTTTCCATGAAGGTTAGGGTAATTATCGATAAAGGAAGGACAAGAATCTAGAGGAAGAAACATCTTCCCAAAAGATTCTTATCCACTTTATTGATAATTACCATAACATCTAATAGATCTAAAATAAGGCATTGAAAGCGGTGAGGAAAACTTTAATCTCCAAAGCTTCCCCTAAACCTAACCCTAGCAAGACTTTAAATTAAATTAATTTAGTTTGTTGATAGATCTAGGTTTTCATAGATTTAATAAACCAACTAAAACGACATTTGGAATCAACTCGTAAAAACACATTAAAGAAAATTACCCATCTCTGTGGATCGACCTGTACTCACCGGCTAGCTACAAAGCGACGCCGTTTCTGATTACGGTAAATACAAATTTTTGGACTAATCAAATGGCGCCGTTGCCTGGGATGGCGTAAAAATTCTTTTGTGTAATTTCGGGTTGATATAAATTTTAAAAATTATAAAAATCTGAAAATAAAAAAAAATAAAAAAATTATCAATTTTGATATGTTTGAAGGGTGTATCTTTTAAATCTTGCAGGAATAGCGAGGATTCTAGGATCTGGAAATTTACAAAGAGGAAAACAGAAAGTTGTATATCAGAACAGAGAGCAAATATCATAACAGAGTAGTACCAATTTTTCCAGAGCCTGACTCCCTCAACCGACCGCCCTTCCGCGGCAAAACCGCCCCCCAGACCACGGTTCCGCGGCGGCCACGTGGCCTCGTTGCGCAAAATTTGCTCTGTTTGTTTTCTAATCCCTCCCTCTGTAACCTCCATATATCTCTCTGTAAAAACTTTCTGCAGGAATTCTTTGCGCTAAAAAGTCTTTCTCCCCCTTCTAAATAACAGATTTTCTGCAGGTTTCTTTGCACCGCGCTAAAAAAAAATTGACTGCAAGTGAATTTTATTGTTTTGCATAATTTAATCGGACTTTAAGGGGCTAATTGACCAAACTCAGATTGGGTGGGGATTTCATCACCCTTCCCAGGACCCCAGAAAATACCTAAAGCATGTGCATTGACCACAATTAATTAAAAAATACTAAATTCAGACCTAAGGATATTCTACTCCACAAACATTTGACTCAACAAATTTTCAAAATGCACCATTTCCAAACAGGTTGAGTCCCAATAAACCAACTGCACAAGTGGAGAAGATTGTGGAGTTATTTAAGCAGGTTAGCATAAATATATCTCTCTTGGATGCAATCCAACAAGTCTCTTCATACGCGAAAATCTTAAAGGGCTTATGCACCTCGAAGAGAAAAGCATCTCAAGTACCAAAGAAAGTGCTAGTGGCTAGTGCAGTGAGCAATGCTATTAACCACCATCAAACCTTATCCCAAAAACGAAAGGACCCCGGCTGTCCTACGATTTCAATCACAATTGGGGATAAGAAAATTAATCGAGCACTTTTAGATCTTAAGTCTAGTGTTAACCTGCTTCCCTACTCCGTGTACGAACAATTAGGGGTTGGAGAGTTGAAACCCACTCGTTGTACTCTCCAAATGGCTGATCGATCAATCACCCATCCAAGGGGTGAGCTAGAGGATGTGTTGATCAAAGTTGGGGTGTTCATATTCCCCGTTGATTTTATTGTTATGGATACACAACCTGTTGCTAACCCAAGAAACCAAATTCCGGTGATTCTCGGTCGACCATTTTTGGCCACTTCCAATGCTGTGATAAACTATCGCAATGGCTCCATGACTCTATCCTTTGGGAAGATGTCTAGTGAGTTCAATATTTATAAGATGGGAAGACTGCCCCCCGTACCTAAAACTAGTACACGAGAAGTTTGCTCTATTCAAGAAATCACGCAGGAGGACTGCGAGCTTGAAAGATTCTTGTTTGATGAAAACAGTTTTGACGCCACTAGTGCGTCCCTCCTTGAGCCTTCCACCGTTGACACAACCGATATTGATTATGAATGTTTCACTTTTTCTGATGATGACGACTCACAGCCCGAATATGAGTCGTTTGAATTTTTGTATGAATTAGTCGAGCCATCCGAATCGGTTGTTTGCAGTGATTTCGAACCTGTGTTGGAGTCCTTTGAGTTCGAGGAAGATTCCGCAATGATTCTTTCGCCTACGAAACTCGAACTCACGCCCTTGCCGTCTCACCTTAGATATGCTTACATAGGTGAGAATGAGATCTTTCCCATTATCATATCGGCTTCTCTAGCCCTCGAGCAAGAGAACGCCCTTTTAATGGTCTTACAAGATAGGCGGCAAGTTTTCGGTTGGACTATGGCGGACATCGAGGAGATCAGTTCCCTTATAATTGAATATCATATGCAATTGATGGATGATGCCAAGGCAATAGAGGACCCACAGGAACATCTTGGGGGTATTGTGGTGAGTCAACCTCCTCCTTTAGAAGTTGAAATACCCCCATTTCTTTTAATAAGTTACGAGAATGCCAATACTCCACTGATTGCTGATCATTTACATTCTCGTTTTGATTCATCACTATCGCCTGTATATTTACCTCCACACCTTCCATACCACTACTTCTATCTTTCCCAATTCTTTGTGGATCGCTACAATTTATTCTTCCACCAACCAATACTCTTTACTGATAAAATTTTCAACTGGTTGGTGTTGATGTTTGGTCTATGCAAAGTTTGGCAGTAATGTCTAATATAGTTTAAATGAAGTTTGGAGGAGGGCCTTTCTGTATATATTTTTGTTTTTTCTTAACAATAACAATAATTTTTTTTTTAAATAAACAGGGGAGTACCGACATTTTGACCCTCTTGGTTTAGTATGACAATGAGGACACTGTCAAGTTCAAGTTTGGGGGTATGCTATGCTCGGTACGTCTTCTTCCTTCGCATTCATTTGTACATATTTTTGCATTTGCATACCTATTTGAAAACCCATAAAAATTTGAAAATTTTTAAAAATTATAAAAAAAAAAAATCATTGTATTCAATTTTGGTCTTATTCGACTTGAGTTTGACCAATAGGTTAACTAGCTAGGAGCAACTAGATCTTAGACTTAGTGAATTAAAAACCCTAAAAGTAGCATCCCTTAAAGTTTAATGCTAGAAAGTATATGCCTTGTAGTTTATTTAGAAATAGGCAAATTTTGGGTTCACTTCTTGGGCTAAGTCGAAACAAGGGAAGAGTATTGATATTCTTATTAGAGTATAAGTTTGAAAAATAGTTCCTAGCTTAAGTCTAGATTCTGAAAATGTATACCCTACAATTTGCACAATCACGCACCTTGAAACTTGGAATAGTAGAAGAGATCTTGAAATGCTCTTGTCTAAAGTCCTTAGTACAATGAAAATAAAAGAAAAAAACACAAATGTGAATAAAGAATAAAAAAATGGACACTGGTTTTTGTAATTACTTAAGGCTGCAAAAAATAGAAAAATATTTAGCGAGGGTGCTTCATCACCTAGTGCCTTAGACCAACTGGTTTGGGAGTCATTGCTAAAACCTTGGGTGTTGAAAGACTAGGAAGTACGCTTTAAAGTGCTAACGCATCTTGAAATCTGTCGTTGGCACCTCAAGAAATATTAACGGTCGCATGAAGGATGTGTAAGCAAATTTCATTTAAAAAAAAACTTCACTAATTAATAAGTGCTTTGGACAATGGACGAGAGCATGATTGCTTGATTTGAATTTCCAAGTGTAGGGGTGATCTATACACACACGTGGGGATATGTAATTAGAGTTTAGATAAGAGAAAGAAATGAAGAATAGAACTTGTATCTTTAGTAGAGTTGATAGAAATTCCTAAGTAGAGATGAAACTTTAGAAGAAAAACTTAAGAGATGCCGAAAGTTAAGTAGGTCTACATAACATATATAATCTTAAGTTAAACAATGAAAAAGCATGAAGAATATGGGTGGATAATTTACAAGTAGAAGATAATAGAATTCCTTGTTAGAAGAACTAATTGGAGAACAAAAGTCAATGGGCCGAATTGATAGGATTTTGTGGGTGTAATCCGCTGAAAACCCTCAGGAGACAACACTCCTCCTACTAGGGACACCTAGAGGTTTAACGGCTTGTTGCACGTGCTCAGTGCAATCGCGTTTCCCTGCGAAAGTGTGGTTAGGATTTTAGTAAATAAAAAAATAAGTTTGCTCGAGGACGAGCAAAAGATAAGTTTGGGGGTATTTGTTCAGACCATAATATTGCATTTTTCATTCCCCTATTCTTATCCGTTTTATAAATAAACAGGTACTCTTGACGTACTTTTGTTGCATATTACAGGATACAGGGCTTGGATGCGAATACAGTGAAAAAGACAAAAGTTGATACAGAAAAGGGACTTTTGACCAGCAAGTGGACGGATCCTAGTCAAGTCTAGACGAAGAACAGTGCAAGGTCGAAAATGTCAAGACAAACGGTTAAAAGATCGCTACAAGTTTTCACTGAAACATCTGAAGAAGAATAAGAAGCCCAACAGAGAAAAGAACAATGGAAATAGAAAGCCCAAGGAGTAAAGAAAGAAGCCCAGAAGTTTGGTGAGCTGAGCTCACCAAAGGGCCGCGGCCCCAGGTCTACATTTGTCGCGGTTCCGCGGCCAGTAAGTGCCCGTGTCGGTGGATTTTCCCCGTGTCGGTGCGTCGGTGCGGGTGTTGGGATTTTCCGAGGGCAAATCTGTAATTGCACATGTGCGAGAGTCTGTAACCCTAGTTTTCATGTTTTCCTATAAATTGTAATCACAGATCTGTAAAAACTCATGCCTCTTTTTAATAAAAAAATTCAGTTCTGTTCTGTATTCTTGCTTGGAGGGAGCCATCAAATTAGTAAGTAATTTTACTTCTGTGCTTTTAATTCTCTTTTAATTAAAATTTTTTTCATCCCCTAATGAGCGAGTAATCTCTTCGCTTGTTAGGGTTAGCCTTAGGGAAAGGTTTGAGAGATGAGATCTCTCACCCCTTTCAATGCCATATTCACCTAAGAATTAGAACTCCATGCATACGTGCATAACCGCTCCCTACGGCACCCTACCCCTCGAGGTAACGGTGAACCGTAGTATAAAGGGCCGGTTGCGCGCGTTTTCCATGGAGGTTAGGGTAATTATCGATAAAGGAAGGACAAGAATCTAGAGGAAGAAATATCTTCCCAAAAGATTCTTATCCACTTTATTGATAATTACCATAACATCTAATAGATCTAAAATAAGGCATTGAAAGCGGTGAGGAAAACTTTAATCTCCAAAGCTTCCCCTAAACCTAACCCTAGCAAGACTTTAAATTAAATTAATTTAGTTTTTGATAGATCTAGGTTTTCATAGATTTAATAAACTAACTAAAACGACATTTGGAATCAACTCGTAAAAACACATTAAAGAAAATTACCCATCTCTGTGGATCGACCCGTACTCACCGGCTAGCTGCAAAGCGACGCCGTTTCTGATTACGGTAAATACAAATTTTTGGACTAATCAGTGATACCAAATCATTGCCTCGGCTGTTTTCTTAAACTTGAATAGCCTCTGCAGCGTCTGTGTTATGGAAAAGTATCGTGCTACCTTGATAGGTATTATCGGGCTTCTTATCAGAATCTTTCGGCTTATATATGGCATCTCCGCATGTTGGACACTCTTTCAAATTTGAATTCTCTTTTCGGTACAACATGCAATTTTTGGGACATGCTTGAATCTTCTTATACTTTAAACCCAAATCAGACATCATCTTCTGGGCTTCGTACCAGCTGTCAGGCATGTTATTTTCCGGGAGCATAGATTCTTTCAAGAACTTCAGAAGTATTGTGAATGACTTGTTGCTCCATTCATTTAGGCACTTAATCTGGAAAAGTTGGACGAACCATGAAAGGGTGGAATATTTTGCATTCTCATAAATTGGTTTTGTAGCATCATTCATGAACTTTTCATACTTATCCGCACGCGGTCCTTAACCGAAAGGAATGTCATCTTCGGTACGAATAGATTCACCTAGGGAAATCTCTTCCATATCCTCCATTTCTTCTTCTGGAAAGAAGTTACCTTCTTCTTCTTCTATCGTATTACCGCCTTCTCCTTCTTTTTCTGTCGCATTACTGTTTTCTTCTCCTTCCCCATGATATAGCCAAGTTGTATAAAGTCTAGTAAAATCATGTTTAATGATATGAAGCTCTGCGAATTCTACCTTCTGCCAGTACTTATTCCCACATCTATCGCACGGGCAGAGAATCTTCTTTAACACGATCTTATTATGTACGCATGCAAATTCAATGAAAGCAGCAACTCCTACGACAAACTTAGGTTGTATACGTTGTTGCCAATCCACATACATCCAATCCTTAACTCTGATATACTCATGGGCCATGTTAGACTGTATAACATATAAATTGTAGGTTATGATAACTATATTGAGAAATCTTAGAACGGGATAGTTACTGACAAAAGAGAAAATCCATGTATGTGCTTTATGTGTGTGTGTTTGTCATTGAAAAGAATAAATTATCGATAAACAAAATTAGATTTGAGGATATATAAGTATGAGTTGTATTCTGTATATGTGTGTTTCAATTTATAATTTCACTTCAGTGTAGGGTTGTTAGTGTGTATGTTCTGTGTGTGCGTTTGTTGTGTATTCATGTTGTATGCGTGTGTTTCATCTGTCGGGGGTAAGGCTTCTATCCCATTAAGAATGTATAGAGCAGACACCCATTCACTTGTGCTTTCAACCGTTTCGAGTAAATTTCGGCAGCACCTCCTCGCTGTTCTCTGAGTACACTGTATTAGAATAGATAATCATTTCAAAACTGTGAAACAACGTTGAAATGAACATCTAATCTATCTTTGTACAAGGAGAACCAGCGAAAAGTACCGACGAAATAACTCGAAATGAATAAAAACACATGTGAATGCGGGTATTTGCTTTATACATTCCTAAATTGTCCACATTGGACAAATCTATCGGTTATCATACCATTGAATCTTCTCGTCACATAGACTACACCACGGCTGTTAGTACCGAACTATATCGTCCGATATTTAACAACCTTCGTATAGTTCTATATCATGATGAACATCGAACGTATGTTAACTGATAGGCGGGGACTAATTCGCGCTTTGATTTTCACATATGAGTATCGATGAGAATATGAAAGTTCCATATCATCATCGAGTATCATATATTGGTTTTAACTTGAACATTTAATATGAATAGGTTTTACGTTTATGTTTCGTTATTAAGGGTTCGAAGTTTCAAGTTTAGAGTTAATTTTTCTTGCGTTTATGGTAAAATTGTACGTTTACGTTATCATCGAGTATCCTTCTAAAGAAACTAGTGCACCCTAAATCTTAACCCTAATTAACACAAATTAACCTAATTAACCCCAATTAACCCTAATCGTCACCCTAACACAAATTATCCCTAATTAATCCAAACTTAACCCAATTAACCCAAATTAACCTAATAAACCCAAATTAACCCTAATCAACACCCTAACCCTTCAAATTATCACTAATTAACCTAATTAACCCTAATCAACACCGTAACACAAATACACTCTATTTTACCTAATTAACCTAAATTAATCCTAGCCTCTAACCCTAACCCTGAACCGAACCCTAACCCTAACCAATTAACTGTAACCCTAATCTGAACCCAACCGAACCCAACCCAACCCTAACCCTAACTCTATTCTTGAATCGAACGGAAACCCTACAATGAACCCTAACCCTAACCCTAACTAATCAACAATAATACAAATACATGAATAATTAGAAGTTAAAAAATGAAATTTACTAACCTTAACCCGGAGATTCTTCTGTTCCGACGACGTAAGGGGGAGATCGGCGACGAGAGACTTCCTACCGTCGACGAGAAAGTCGATGATGATGTTGGCGATGACGAGGCGCGCGCGGGAGTGCGGTGGCGACAAGGCGTGTGCGGGAGACGAGTAAGAGCGAGGAAATTTTGGGAACGATCGAGGAGTTTTATATGCTTTATTTTTTTTATTAATAACCCATATATGCCCCTACGGGTTAAACCGTAAGGCCTTCTTTTGCGGCTCCATAAGGCCAAATAACAAATTACATTTTAATAATTTTAATTTAATTCGTAGGGCACCGTAGGGGCAACCATGGGGACCTACGGATTAATCCGTAGGGGCAATAAAAAGTTGCCCCTACGGATTCATGTAGCCGTAAGGGCAACCCCAGTAGTGTGTCCCGGTTATAGTAATTCATATGGGCAATTTTTTATTGCCCCTACGGATTAATCCGTAGGTCCATTGGTTTGCCCATACGGCGCCTACCGTAAGGGTATAAATAAATTAAAAAATATTAAAATGTAATCTTTTATTTGGTCCTACGGAGCCACAAAAAAAGCTCTACGGGTTAATCCGTAAGGGCAATAAAAGGTTTATTTATAAAAAAAATAAAGCTCGGTAATTTCCCACCGCCCCCAAACTTTCCCACCAACTCCCGCGCGATCGATCACCCGCCTCCTCTACTCTCTTGTCTCCACATTCTCGTCCCCAAAATTTCCCGTCGCCACCACCACACTCTCGTCATCGTTGGCACCATAGTCTTGTCACCATACGCTCATCGACCTCTTTGCCGCCGCCAAAGTCTCGTCGAGCTCCATCCCTGGCCTCCTCAACCCCATCGAGCTCTTTGCCGCCGGCAAAACTAGTACTGAGGTGAGTTAATTTCCATTTTGAACTTATAATTATGTTTTTTTGTGCTATTGTTGATTTTAAGGTTAGGGTTATAGTTCGGTTGATTGGCGGTTAATTAGGGTTAGGGTTAATTAGGTAGGGTTAGGGTTCAGTTGATTTTAGGGTTAGGGTTATAGCTAGGGCCGGTTAATTAGGGGTTAGGGTTAGGGTTAGGGTTAGGGTTCGGTTGATGTTTAGGGTTAGGGTTAATTAGGCCGGGCTAGGGTTAGTTTGGGTCAATTAGGTAAATAGGGTTGGTGATGAATAGGATTAGGGTTAATTAGATTAATTAGGATTAATTTTGGTTTGGGCTAGGGTTAATTTGGGTTGGGATTTGGGTGATGATTAGGGTTAGGTTAATTTTGGTTGGGGTTTGGGTTATGATTAGGGTTAGGTTAATTTGGGTTTAGGTTAGGGTTAATTTGGGTTAATTATGTAAAATAAAGTGTATTTGTGTTAGGGTGTTGATTAGGATTAATTTGGTTTAATTAGCTTAATTTTGGGTTAGTTAGGATAATTTGAGTTAGAGTGATGATTAGGGTTAATTTGGGTTAATTAGGGATAATTTGAGTCAGGGTGATGATTAGGTTTAATTTGGGTTAATTAGGTTAATTAGGGTTAGGGTTTAGGGTGTACTAGTTCCTTCAGTAGGATACTCGATGATAATGTAAACATAAGAAAAAATTATCCTAAACTAAAAGTTTCGAACCCTTAAAAACGAAACGTAAACGTAAAACCTATTCAAGTTAAATGTATAAGTTAAAACCAATATATGATACTCGATGATAATATAAAACTTTCATATTCTCATCGATACTCATATTTGAAAATCAAAGCGCAACTTAGTCTCCTTCAATCGGTTAACAAACGTTCGATGTTCGTCGTGATATAGAACTATACGAAGGTTGTTAAATATCAGACGGTATAGTTCGGTACTAACAACCGTTGTGAAGTCTATATGATAAGAAGATTCAATCGTATGATAACCGATAAATTTATCCAGTGTGGATAGGTTAGGAATGTATAAAGTAAACACATGCATTCACTTGTGTTTGCGTTCGTTTCGAGTTATTTCGTCGGTACTTTTCCGCTAGTTCTCCATGTACAAAGATAGATTAGAAATTCATTTCAACGTTATTTCACAGCATTGAAATGATTATATATTCTATTACAGTGTACTCGGAGAACAGCGGGGAGGTGCTGTCGAAATTTACTCGAAACGGATGAAAGCACAAGAGAAAGAGTATTTGTTCTATACATTCTTAATGGGATAGAAGCCTTACCCCCGACAGCCGAAACACACACATACAACACGAATACACACCAAACGCACACACAAAGCACATACATACTAACAACCATACACTTAAGCGAAATCATGAATTGAAACACACATACACAGAATACAACTCATACTTGGATATCTTCAAATCTAGCTTTGTTTATCGATAATTTATTTTTTTCCAATGAAAAACTTGCCTCTACGGATTTCTTCTTTGTCAGTAACCATCACATTCTTAGATTTCTCAATATAGTCACCTTAACCTACAATTTATATGTTATACAGTCTAATATGGCCCATGAGTGTATCAAAGTTAAGGACTAGATGTACGTGGATTGGCAACAACGCATGCAATCTAAGTTTGTTGCAAGAGTTGCTATTTTCATTGAATTTGCATGCGCACATAATAAGATCGTGTTAGAGAAGATTCTCTTCCCATGCGATGGATGTGGGAATAAGTTCTGGCAGAAGGTAGAAATCGTAGAGCTTCACATCGTTAAACATGGTTTTACTAGACTTTATACAACTTGGCTATATCACGGGGAAGGACAAGAAAAAGACGGTAATACAGCAGAAGAAGAAGGAGAAGACGAAAATACGGTAGAAGAAGAAGAAGACGATAACCTCTTTACAAGAGAAGAAATGGACGATATGGTATAGGCTGCCCTAGGTGATAGTATTCCTACTAAAAATGACATTCCTTCCGGTCGAGGACCTTGTGCGGATAAGTATGAAAAGTTCATGAATGGTGCTAAAGGACCAATTTATGAGAATGCAAAGTATTCTACCCTATCATGGTTCGTCCGACTTTTCCAAATTAAGTGCCTAAATGATGGAGCAACAAGTCATTCACGATACTTCTGAAGTTCCTGAAAGATTCTATACCCTTGGGAAATAACGTGCCCGACAGATGGTACGAAACCCAGAAGATGATGTCTGATTTGGGACTGAAGTGTGAGAAAGTTCATGCATGTCCTAAAGATTGTGTGTTGTACCGGAAAGAGAATTCAGATTTGAAAGAATGTCCAATATGCGGAGAGGCCAGATATATGCCGAAAGAATCTGATAAGAAGCCCGATATACCTATCAAGGTAGCACAATACTTTCCCATAACACAGAGGCTGCAGAGGCTATTCAGGTGCAAGAAAACAGCCGAGGTAATAATTTGGCATCACCGTGCTACCACAGGTGAAGATGGAAAAATGAGTCATCCAAGAGATTCACTAGTATGGAAGGATTTCGATAGGAGGCATGAAATATGCAGTAGTGATTCTCGCAATGTCGGGCTCGAACTCGCTAGTGATGGTTTCTGCCCATTCAACTATATGGCTAGAAACCACAACACATGGCCCGTTCTAATGAAAGTTTATAATCAATCGTCTTCGTTGGCTATGGACCAATCCTACTTTATGATGCATTTTCTTATTGATGGACCAAACTCACCGGGAAACAATATCGACGTCTATCTCCGACCTCTAATCGATGAGTTAAAATCTTTATTCATTAATGGTGTAGAGAATTATGATGCAAACACAGATATAAGCTTCACACTGCGTGCGGATTTAATGTAGACAATTAATGACTTTACTGTGTATAGAATGCTATCAGGTTGGTCCGTACATGGTCACAAAATATGCTCTTATTGTCATCAATATACAATATCGAAATGGTTGAATTTTAGCAGGAAAATTTGTTATTGCGGTCATCGGCGTTACCTGCCACTAGACCATCTCTACATATTAGATATTGCTCACTTTAATGGTCATCAGGAGCTTCTTGGCCCTCCCGCTTCATTGTTCGGAGAGGACGTGACTGCTCGGTGGGATGGTTACAATAATGTGACCTTCGGGATAGATCCGGCAAAACAGGTAAAACCATCCTACTAAAATAAGTTAAGAATTTTCTACGAGCTTCCGTACTGGTCAACAAATTTAGTGCGTCATTGTCTAGACGTCATGCACATAGAGAAAAGAGTATCCGAGTACGTACTCAACTTGCTTCTTTATAAAGACGGAAAATCAAAAGAAAACATCCATACTCGGATGGATTTTCAGGACAGGGAAATTAGAAGTGAATTGTATCCTAAATCGATAGCTGGTAAACCAGGCAAGTTTGTACTTCCCAATGCCGCGTATCATATATCATTACCGGAGAAGAAAAGGTTCCTGCAGGTGTTGCATGATTTGAAAGTTCCCACAGGTTTCTTAGGATCATTTAGCAAGAAGATAAAAATTGTGAAAGGTAAGATCGATGGGCTGAAAAGTCATGATCACTATATTATTATGGAGCACCTTCTCTCATTAGCCCTCAGGACTTCCCTTCCCGAATTGGTTGGTCTAGGACTTTCTGAATCGGTTAAGTCAGGTTAGTATGAATAAATATAAAAAAAGGAGTTCATTTTACATATCCTCTAAGAATAAACATGAACTTCATGTAATTTTATCGTCAATGTTTATTTTCTAGTTGGAGGGGATGCATCCACGTCGGGGTCACCGGTTGTTCCTCACCGGAGAAACTATCGTCCCTCTCGTGCTGCTGTCCGAGCCAAGGCCCGTGCTACTGTCGCCGTAAGTATATATCACACTTCAATTTTCGTTAATCCTTAATTTCTTAATACCATTTTGTCTTAATATTTCTTTTCTTGATATTTCTTGTAGATGCAAGACAGCCCCATCCCAAGAGGGGGACTCGAGGGCCGAATCAGTCCCACAGGCTGAGGTCCGATAGAGCTAGGGGGAGACACCATTCCACCTGTTCTTTACCTCCGATTATCGCTATACTGGCGATTATGCCGAAAGGTCCGGCCGGCATATTTGGGATGAGAGCCGCATCCTAAAGAAGTATCTACTTCACGTTGAGTGGAGCGATCAGCACCGACGCTCATTTGCCCTCTTATGAGATCAGGCTCGGATATTAATATATATTTTCATTTGACTTATCCAATATATTTATTATTATTTAACACTTACAATTTAAATACATTACTTTTTTGTATTTGCAGTTGGATTATGACTTTCGGCCTATACCCGACCCTGATCATCCTGAAAGAGTGCTCGATCTTCACGCTCTGTACCACGGCCTGATGAAGAACATGCAATCAAAGATTCGATACAATAGGAACGGGCTGAAGATCGACTGCTATTCCTTATGGATGGCGACCCCTGAGGCAGAGAGAGCGGCTCTTCTACATACTCCGGTCTTTGCGAGAGTTGACATAAATATATGACATCTCTTGTGCCAATATTTCGACTTTCAACGTAAACAGGTTTGTAATTTAAATGTAATTCGTTATTTAGTATATAATTTATTTTTTTGTGTTGCTTAATTAGAAAACTAAATTTGAATGTGTTGTGCAGAAATATGCCGATCAAAATAAGGAGAAAATGAAGTTGGCGAAGAGGGGTCGCTCCACTTATACATGTAGCTCGAGGAACATTACTCGTTCCATGGAGGCATCAGTAAATTACAATAGATCTATTTTGATATAATATAATATTAGGATTTATTTTATGATATATGTAAATTTTTGGCGAATTGCAGAGAGCTCAGACCCTGGCACAGGGTAGTACACCAAGCATGCTGACCGCGTATCTTGTCGTCCACTGCACCTCGACAGATCCCGCCACGGGCGAGCTTCGATTCGCCGACACCGCTACCTAGAAGTATTGCGTAAGTGTTAATATTTATTCTAATTAGAATGAAATTTTTGTTCTGAAAAATTCAAATTTAAATGATATACTTATATTTTAATGGTTAATGTGGGTGATGGAGCGGGTGATAGAGCAAGCGGAGGTATCGGGGATCGATTTTAGTGGACAGTCCGATCCGATGGTACTGACCCCAGTCCTAGACGCTGCACACGGAGGGCACCACGGAGGTTAGGAGAGAGACCGGGGACTGGGTCCTAGCAGGGCCCATATGAGGTTGGCCTCCGCTCCGCCGGTTACTTCCTCTACCCCCATGAGTGACGTCTGGAGCATGATGTTGCCGCCTTGAAGACCACCATCGAGTAGTTGAGATGTTGGTACATATACTACTTAATAGTAAAACATTATATCACATTATAGATAGAAACATATGCAATATTAGTAGCCTGAGCTTATTTGGTTGTAGACTTAACTTTGATTAATCATACTCACATAAAACTATCTAATTACAATAAACTACGGTTTTCCAAACTAGATACCCAAACGAGGCCCAAGTCTCTAAGTATTCTTAGATTGGGGTTTCGCAATAACCTGATAATGATATGAATTTGACTAAACTCTAATACACCGTTCTTACTCGTTTATTACACACAAAATTTAACAAATACGACAGGCTACTTCGGCTGCGGCTCCACATGTTTCTCTTTCGGCTGTGGCTCCGCAAGCTATACCTCGGCAACGGTTGCACAGACCACTCCTGCAGCTCCACATCCCGTTTAGACTCCCGCACAGTCCGCTCCTTCATTAGTCGAGTTTTTGACAACTCAGGGCTGCACCGAGAAGCAGATGAGCCAGATTACAACATTTATCAGAGCTGGAGGAGTTGGACCAAACTGGGGTATCTTTTTTTAATATATTTTGAGGATGTATGTACTTATCTGATACATATTGTATATATTTTGGACAATATTGGTGGTTGTTTGCTTGTTCACGATAATTTAGATTGATATTGTATTCTGTTTGTTTATTTCTTTTATATATTATGCGTGAGATATTGATTATGAATATTTCTGTATTTGGTTATATGATTTATATATTATTGTGCACATGGTGGGGAAAAACAGGAAGCCCATTTAAAAAAAAACCCTGATATTTTGTCCCAACGGATTAATCTGTAGGGCTAGTTGTTGCCCCTACAGATTAATCCATAGATGCAATGTTTGCCCCCACACAGTTCGCTATAGGAACAAAATATCAGGATACCTGATATTTTTCCCTATGGACTCAGTAACAGGGGTAAAACTTGCCACTACGAATTAATCCGTAAGGGCATTTATCAGGCCCTACGGATACATCCGTAGGGGATTCTATCAGGCCCAATGGATAAATCCGTAGGGGCAAGTATTTTATTTTATAAACCAATAAATTAAATAAAAATTATGTCTCTATGAAGTATTCCGTAGGGCTAAATGTCCCTACGAAGTAAGGCGTAGGGGCATGTTCAGGACGAAGACTTACACCTGCGGCCTTTATGCTTACGGGAGAATTTGATGTCCCTGCGGATATATCTGTAGGGACAATGGTTTGTCCCTACGGCTAAATTCGTAGGGGAAACCCATTATTGTAGTAGTGGCATGGGGTCAAAATAATTTAAGATATTTCTGGAAAAAATTGAAAAAGCGAATAGAAAATTAATATACATTTATTTTGTTAAGAAGAAATTAATACCCATTTTAAAAACATAGAAAATTAGTATTGGTTCCATTTAAAAATACTATATTATGATTGTTTTTTTTTTTGAAGTATGACATTTTAGATATCGATAAATTTTTCCTTTTTGAAGGAACATCGATAATTATTTAAATAATGAAATATGAGTACAAACTTTAAAGCAATTACAATTTTTATAATCAAATGTAAAGAATGAATTGTCTAGTAAACATATTTTATTCTATTATTTTTTATTTTAAAAAAATATGTATGAAGATATAAAATACTAATGGTTTTCTTGAAAAAAAGATTAAAACACCAGAATTTCTTTCTAAATCAACACCAAATCATTGATTGCCATAGGATTTAAGGTAAAATTAAGGAAATAAAAAAACAAAGTAATAAAAATTAAAACCAAATACTTAGAGAAAATAAGCAAGTACTTTTATCGTTTTTGGGCCTCAAACATTTTTTCTTGGGAGCACATGGACAATTTGGAAATTGGTAGGAAAAATAATAAAATAAAAGGGCAAGAGCACAAGGAAAAGGGAAAAAATAGTGTTTCGGGGAAAAAAATTCTCTTTTGCAAAAGATTCTCTTAAGTGAGTGTTTTGGAAAAATATTCACATTTCGTAAGAGATTCCCTCAAATGATCCAACTTTATAGTATAATAATCAGAATGATAGTTTAGAAGAGCGGTCGTTGTCTTAGCTTTCAAGCCCGACATTTTACCAAAAATATATAAATATCAATGAAAATGGAGATGTGATATTGATGTTTGGCTAAAATGCGAGACACCCTTCTCACTTTTGCTTGAGAAGCGGGAAACACTCCTAAATTTGAAAAACATACACTTTACCGAAAAAACCCTAACGGTGTTAACTTTTCCATTCATAAGCTTATTTTAAGCCAAAAATGTCAAATTTAATTGACTAACCTAATATTCTCTTTTTTTCCTTCAATTTTTTCAAATCCCTACTCTCTTGAATTTTTGCTCACTCTTTGGAGTAAAAAAATGCAGTCTAGTTTTGAATTAGAGATTTTGAGAAATAAATGAGATTAAAAAAAGTTTGGAGAGAAAAAAAATTTATAGAAGAAAAAGGAAAAAAAAATTAGAGAAGAAAGACCTTGGGGCATTATGAGAAATATATAAAAAAAAACTAATGGTAACTTTTTCGTGGTAAGGTGCAGACTTTTCAAGTTTAGGACGGTTTCCTGCTTTTAAAGTAAAAGTTAGGTGGGGTTTCCCGCATTTTACAGAAAGGCTCCCCAAAAGTTAGCTATGTACAAAAAGACCCTCTATTTTATTTAATTACAAAAAAACTCCCCATTCTTTTAAGTTCCACAAAAAAACCCAGCCATCCAAAAAGAGAATATTCTTCGAATGTTCTACCAACGCTGTTAACTTTTAACATTTTTTATTTATTTTTTACTTAAAAATTGTTTAGTTTATAATTAAAGTATTTAAAATCAATAAAAATAAAATATTGAGAATGGGAGTTACTGGTGTTACGACCCAAAAGCGGCACATGACCGGCATTTAGATCGCGTGACGTCTAAAGATATCAATGCGATCCAAGTAAACCAAAACCCGGAATCTAAAATTTTTAAAGAAAATAATAGAGGTGAAGTTTTAAAAAGAGTTATTAAATGGAATCAAGTTTCTTTTTAAAATATAAGCAAATTTGTTTGAAACGCGTATGTCGTTTGAAAATCAGGCAGAAGCTCCTTTGTAAATTTTGAATAAAAGCACATACAAGACATAATATATATAAAGTATCCCCAACGAGAGATGGCTTCCACGCCCAAACGGCGGAGCAACCACGTAGATAATATATGACGCCCACGGTGAAGAAATACAAAGAGAAATATAACCAACAACAATATAAAGTCGACTCCAAATGAGTACGACACCCAAAACACACAATATCTAAGTCTCGCTTCTAAATCCACAAATATACAAGTTTAAGTCGATGAAGTTTTTAACTAGATAAAAAATAATATACATATATAACGGGTGGTTACGATCCAACATGTAACCTGCCTACCAATGCAATCACCGAAGAAGAAACGTGCCAGTAAGCAGCTACTAATCTGAGCGCTCAATCCTGTAAGAAATTGGAGCATAATGGGGGTGAGTTGCCGACTCAGTTAACAAAAGTATATCGCAATGTAGAAATCGAAATGCATAACGATTTACCTAGATCATAAATTATAGTACTATCATATCTTGAACTAAAATATGTATCATGGAAAAGTATTATAAGCATATCAATATCAATCACGCAAACATGGAAATACACACACACACACACACATCCATGTATTAGCCTATAAAGGAGCCGAAAAATTTATGTAAAACCTTTCATAATAGACGTATGATACATATATCACGGCACAAGTAGCAAACGTAGTTTTATGAAGTATTATATGCGTTTTGTTTAAAGTATACGTCTCGCTTTTAGAAATGACCTTTAAGAGGGTTTCCGTTTAAAAGTTTATTGTGTTATCCCAGACATGTCAAAATAGTGAGACTATAGCTCATATATAAACATCTTTAATATACATCGAAATGTGAAAATAGTATTCAGGTACTGTCCTATGGATCGGTCCTGTTCGGTTACTATATAGCATAATCTATAACAGCGTATCTCGACGGATCGTGCAACCATCAACATATGAATATCCAATATCGACACTTTAAATCTCATAAATCTTGTGTCTATCACCGACATATAAATTCAGATATTATAGGCACCGTTCCGTCAGACCGGTCCTTTCTTGATATCGTCGGTTTCTCCCGTATATCCGCCACGCTCTGATACTCACTCCAGTATCTGCAACGACCATATTTTCTAATACCTAATAAAATATATTTTATTTATATTTCTACTATCAAATAATTATTTATGTGTTTCTTTTATAGAAGAATAATTTTTAAAGTAATGTTAATAATTTTCAAAGAATTAAATATGATTAAAGGAAATTTCCAAAATCTATTTATTGTTTTTATAGGCTTAAAATGTTTTAATAAAATTTTATAAAGTCTTAAAATAATCTACATATTATTATTATCAATAAAAGTAATTAATTCGTAATTAAAAATATTTTAAAGATGAACTAGATATTATATAATTATTATAACTAGCTAACAATTTAGAAATAGATATACTAATTGTTTTTAGCGCAAAATTATTTTAATATTAAAGATAATAATAAAATATATTTTCTGGAATTTTTCCATAATTTTCCCATATTTTAAAACTATTTTTAACAAATTTTTCAAAGTCAAATTAATATTTTAAATAATCTACTGTTTTATTTATTTTTATTAATTTTATTTTAAGTTTTTAAAAGCCTTTTAACCTGGACAGTTGGATCACGAGATCCAACGGCCCAGAAACCCTGGCGGCGCCCACGTGGTGGGGACCACGCGAAAACGCGTGATCCCCATACACAGCTGCGGGCGAATCAACGCACGACACGTGACGGCGGGGGATATGGGGGTGCGATCTGGGCCGTTGGATGCAGATCCAATGGCCACGAATTAACACGGCGGGCGCAATCATGAGGAAATCATCAGCAATCATGGCTGGAGCAGATTTTGAGGATTTTTTTTAACGTTTTTGGATTTTTTTTTGTTACCATTTGAACCCTATAAATAGACACCTTCAAACCTAAATTTCTCACATCACCGAACTCCAAAAATTCTGAAAAAATACCGGTGCCTTCATACCGCCGACACCGACGCTACGGCTCCATCCAATCGCAGAGGAAAAATCAGGACGCGGAGCTATAGAGGATTTAGTACGAGACTACGTTTCCAACCATTCGGCATCCGACTCAAACAAAAGGTAGGATTCGCCTCTCTCTCCTTTTCCTGTTACCCTCTTCTATCTCAATAATCTAGTTCCAACTTCTAATCACCAACCCCCATTTAAAATGGTGTTATAATATTTGTGCATACCCTTTTCCTTGTACCCTTAATCATAATAATGTTAACCCATATTTTTAAAACGGTGTTTAAATTTCTTGGATTATATTGCTTACCCATAATACCTGGAATCTGATATAACCTATGAATTGTCATTTCACCTCTGACATACCCATACCATAAAAATGATCTCGAAATAGGTTACTTCCACAAGATACCCTCGTTTAATTTAAATATTATATTTTAAAGATATGTAAAATAAATATTTTAGATACAGCATACGTATATTTTACTTACAAATATTTTTAAAACCCTCTCAACTTTTTAAGAAAGAAAATATTAAATTTAAATAACGATATCTTTTCAAAAGGAATTTTTAGTATCTTTTAAAAGGTAATTTTAAAATAACACCAATCTAGGACAAAAGAAAGATTGTAGGCATCGATCATTTATCTAAATCAGACTTTGTGGTGTCTAGGCAAGTGTGTTTAAGGTGAGTGGTTACTTAATTAGGGCTACTACTTATAGTGGAGAGCCTCCTACTCACTTGGCACTTATCTGGCCGCAATTGGCGATGAAGAGGTGATTTGAAGACCTCATAACTTGTCCTTTTGGAATATTAGGAGCAGTCTAGATTTTCAAATAAAATGCTCTTGCAAAAGATTTTCAAATAAACACCATAACCTTTTATCGAAAAGATATTTTCCGTAAAATATTATGTTTTTCCAAAATAATAAATATCCCAAATATCATGGTTTTTCTTAGAAATAATAAAAGATAATTAAACACTATTATTTTTTTTAACTAAGCTTTCCCTAAGATGACATGAAGTACTTTACAAATTCTAGAAAATAAAACGAGTGGTTGTGGAAGGCCATATTAAATGAGATCAATACTTTTTAATTTCCTAGTTTATGACAACATGACATATATAAAACATGATACGGTTAGGGTTAGAATGCGCGGATCTAGGTATGGAATACTTTATGAAGATCCCTGCAGGTAGGGTGAACAGTCCAATATATGGACGACTATACAAATATGAAGATCCCGATATTCCGGTTGACCAGTCTAATATATGGGCGACTATACTAATATGAAGATCCCGATATTTCGGGTGACCAGTCCAATATATGGGCGACTATACTAATATGAAGATCACGATATTCCGGATGAACAGACCAAAGTGTGGAAGACTTACAAATATGAAGATCCCGATATTCCGGATGAACAGTCCAAAGTGTGGACGACTATACAAATATGAAGATCCCGATATTCCGGGTGAACAGTCCAAAATGTGGACGACTATATAATATGGAAATTCCATACCTAGAGGTATACGCACTGACTCTAATTCATCAAAACTTTTATACTGAATCACGGGGATGGGTAGTTTGATTAGGCAAGGATAATTCGGAACTCGGATTCCTCTACTACTCAATCATGATCCCGGAAAGTGAAACGGTACATTTCACTTCCCCAGTTGTTGTTCCGTGGCCCCAACGGAATAATCGTGAGTATCCGGACCCTTGTTTAAAAAACTAAAACGTTTACAATACCTATTGATACTCAACACCAAACCCACATCATATGATATACCTACCTGTTACCTTATCTACCTTTCTTCATGAGACACGAGTTATTCAGTATCTTGGATGTGGATATTTTACCAGTTTAGACTTGTTGTTTATTATGGAACTGAGGGGTGGTATTACCTGTGCATTTGAATGATATTCACGCTAGACAAAGCTCCATCGTAGTCATGTGACACCTTTCAGGGATGTTCACGCTACTACATTGATTGCCATTACAGGCACGAGCACCAACTCATACTGCTTCCAGCTAGTCATGGGATACCTTAAGGATACGAGTATGTTCACCCGTCAATTCCATCCATACACACCTTGTTTAACCTGATCCAACTCTTAGACTGAATATCCATTTGACTTGACTTGAACCTTTACCAAACATATACAAGCTACTCATATTCACATATCTAATTTGTATATAACCTCATACCTTTATGCACATGTTCATCATATTCATTATATACACCTGTTCGTTTCTATACATTTACTTTCTTATGAGGCAATCCTATCCGAGTATAACTCGCTGACGGACCTTCCTTTTCTTCCTCTATCTTTGGAATGTCCGTCAAATAAGAATGAGTGTTATGGCGAAGATCAAGGTGTGAAGCCAGCTTATGAAGATTATGCAGACTGGACGATGGAAAATTAGATAGTTTTAATTTTTGTTGCTGCCCACATGTTTAGGGCTTTTGTTTCTCCTTTGATGTAATTAAACTACTCAGTTTATTTTACTCTTTCTTTTGGGATGTAATAAAGTTTGGTTAATGGAAATAAAATACCTTTCGCTTTTATTATCTTTGTTTTGGTACACATCCTACATATTAAATATTCATACGCTTAACGTAACTGTATTGAATAGACCACCTTCAATACAGTTAGGTTGCGGGCCTTCCCATACCATCCTTCTCTTTTTTTGGAAAGCGGGGCGTGACAGTATCAATCCACATTGCCAGGCTTCTCGTACCTCCTTACGGTTTTCCTGCCCCTTGGTGTCGTACCGGGTCCACTATGTACCCATAATCGGTTAACCCCCCTCTCGATTCGAATATCTCATTATAAAAACCAAAACTCAAGGTGGACGCTAAATTATTGTATCACGAGAAGACCGCATTTAAAAACATTCACAAGTTTTATAAATCCTACCGCGGATTCTTGATTGATGTGAGATTTTATATGCGTGCGTGCGCTTTTAAAAGATAGATCAAAGAATTATTAACCGTAATCAAGAACGACTTCGCTTGGTAGCTAGCCGGTTGAGTACGGGTCGGTCCACAGGGAGATGGATTCCTTATCTTTGTGTTCAAACGATTTAATCCAAAAAATGGCGTTTTTATTTTAAGATCTAAGAGTTCATTTTTATGATTTTAATTTAACAACTACGGCAGATAAATAAAATTAACAACTACGGCAAATAAATAAAATTTATAACTAGGGTAGAAAAGAAATTTATAAATAGGGCAGAAAAGAAATTAACTAGGGCAAGATAAAAAAAAACTTACTTCTTCATTGATGCACTCTTTGACGATTACATTGAATTGAAAATATAAGATCTGGAATTTAAAAGAGGCATCTCTAAAGAGGCACCCAAAAGGAGCCACGCTCCAAAAAGAGCTGTAGGTTTTCTATTTATAGATAATAGAAACCCTAAGGTTTACATCTGATCCATATCTAAAATTACAAAACTACCCTGAGAAAACTGGGTCAATACACTGACTCTACCGACACGCACCAACACGCACCGACACGTGCGATGCACGGCCGCGGAACTGCTGCCATAAGCCATGTTTGGCCGTGGATCCGCGGCCATTTGGTGGGCTTATGGGCTTATTTCTTCAGGGCTTCTTTCTGTTGCTTTTTTTCTTCTATTTTCTTCACTTGGTTCTTCAGAATGTCTTCTAGTTTCTTTCAGATTTCCATAGTGCAGAATGTTGTGGATTTTTACCGTTCGCTTCGTGTTGAGGTCTTGAATCTTGTGCTGCTTTTGTATCTTGTGCAATTGAACTGTTTATTGATCTTCATTTGTTCCTTAAACTGTAGGCGACATCATAAAGATTCTTTTACTTGTTGGTCGTAGTCTCACTATTGTAGCGTATTTTCACCATTTTCACTGTATTGTCCTGAGAACCTGTATCCTGCAACTATTTAGCAGACATATATTAAAAGCACCTATTTATTTGTAAAATGATTAAGAATGGGAAATATAATAATGCAAAATTATGATATGAACAAATACCCCCAATTTATCTTTTGCTCGTCCCGAGCAAAACCAATTTATTCTCGAAAAAAGACCTAAGCTCACTTTCGCAGGGAAACGCGATTGCACTGAGCTCGTGCAACAAACCATTAAAGCTCTAGGTGTCCCTAGTAGGAGGAGTGTTGTCTCCTGAGGGTTTTCAGCAGATACTACCCACAAAATCCGATCAATATGGCCTATTGACTTTCATTCTTCAATTCGGCGTCCTAGCAAGAAATTCTATTATCCTCAACTCAAAAATTATCAACCCATATTTTTCACGCTTCCTTATCATTTCACTTAAGATTGTATATGTTTTGTAATTTATTTAGCTTTTAGTATCTTTTGAATTTTCCTTCTAAGATTTCATCTCAACTTAGGAATTTTTATCATTTCTACGAAAAATATAAGCCCTATTTTTCATTTCTATCTCTCATCCAAACCCCAGTCTTATACCTCTACGTGTGTGTATGTATCACCCCTACACTTGAAAATTCAATTCAAGCTATCATACTCTTGTCTATTGTCCAAAATACTTTTAGTTGGTGAATTTTTAGATAAAATTGCTCACACATCCTTCATGCTACCGTTAATACTTCTTGAAGTACTAACGACTGATTACAAAATGTGTTTGCGCATTAAGGCGTAATTCCTCGTCTTATAATACCTAAGGCTTTAGCAGTGTCTCCCAAACCAGTTGGTCTAAAGCACTAGGTGATAAAGCACCCTCGCTATATATATATTTTTATTTTACGCACCTTAAGTAATTACAAAACCAGTGTTCATTTTTTTATCTCTCTTTATTCACACTTATACTTTATTTACCTTCATACTAAGGATTTTAGACAAGAGCATTTCAAGGTATTCTCTACTATTCCAAGTTTCAAGGTTCGTGTTTGTGCAAGTTGTAGGGTATATATTTTCAGAATTTGGACTTAAAATTCAGAATTATTTTTCAGACTTACACTTTAATAAAAATTTCAATACTTTTCCTTTATTTTGAGTTAGCTCAAGAAGTGAACTCAAAATTTGCCTATCTCTAAGTAAACCACAAGGATATATATTTTCTACCGTTAAATTTTTAAGAAAGGTTATTTTTAAGCTTTTTAATTTACTAAGTGTAGGATCTAGTTTTTTCCTAGTTAGTCGACCGTAATGTCAAACTTAATTCAAATATGGCCAAAATTGAACTTTTCAATTTTTATAATTTTTAAAACTTTTCAATTTTTATGGATTTTAAAATAACTATGCAAATGCAAAAATATACATATAAAGGAAGAAAGCGTACCGATCATACCCCCAAACTTAAACGTGACAGTGTTCTCACTGTCAGGCTACACCAAGAGGGTCAAAATTGTCGGCACTCCCCTGTTTATTATTTTATATATATATATATATATATATATTTTATTGTTAAAAGAAAAACAAAAAAATATATACAAAAAGGTCCCCCCCAAACTTAAGTGAGACAGTGTTTCCACTGTTTTAAGCGTTAAAGTTCAGAGTTAGGGAGGAGAAAAATCAAACTATACAAGGCCTTACACAGGCTAAAAGTTAGCATCAACCATTCAAAAATTTTATCGTTATAATGGTAGGGTTGGTGAAAGAATGGAGTGTAGAGAAAGGAGATGAGAAGCACACGAGACCGTGTGGAGACAAAAGCAATATACAGTCTCGGTGGAGGAAGAGAAAAAGAAATGGTGTTGGTTCGATTTCTTCAGGTGGAGGTTGATTAATCACAAAATCCGTGTCACTTAGGAATGTGAGTTCGTCGGTAAAAATATCTTCGAAACATTCATCGAAGGTTTGATTGAATGTTTCAATGTCAATAAGTGTCACGCCAGAATTCAACACACATGATTTTTCAGAAATTATGGAGGTAGGAGACTCGTAAAGCTCATCTACCGTATTCTCAAAAGATTCTAAATCAAGTTGTTTTTCTAAAATTATCGAACTCAAAATATCGGATTGCGATTCATTAACACTCGGTATCATTAAAGGAAAATTAGAAGAACCAAAGAAAGTAAGAATACGAACTTGAGGGTGGGGATGGAGTGTATAAACTAGCACAATTTGTAATGACCGATATGTAAAAAGCGATTGTGCTAATCTATCAACCCACGGAGAAATGAGATCAAATCCCTCAAGATTCATGAGCAAACAAGGGTACGTCGAACTTGATAAACCAGACATTGGAGATGAAAGCGTAACAGATTCTTGCACGGTCGGAACGATGGAAAGGACGAAGGGGAGTGATTTAGGAAGGATTACAGTTAAAGGTTCAGGAGGGTGTACACAGTCAGTGGATGGAACAGGATGAATTGGAAAATCCGACTCATCATACAAAACTGGTTTATCCTCAATAATTTTCTCAATATTCTCCTCAAAATTTAGCTTATCCATTCCATTATCATCAAAATCAAGACGCATATGAAGTTCGTGAAAAACATTTAAAGATTCGGGATGATGAATTGGAGAGACAATTTTAATCAAATCTGCGGGTTCATCATCCAAAATATTTCCGGCGTCATTATCCTCAATCAAGTGTAAATCAATTTTTTTAGACACCTCATCAAAAGATGGATATTTATCAATTCAGGTTTTAGAGTGGAGGTGTAGAGGTCAAAAGGATTGGTAACGGTTTCACTCGAAAGGGGCTCTTCACAATCAGGTAAATCAAACACTACAAAACCGCACAAGTCATTATACGTTTTATCTTTAACTGGTGAATCAATTGGGACACTTGTTTGAAAACCGGAGTTGTGGGATTCAATTGGGGATGGGTAGGTTTGATTGGGAAGTATGTACAGCTCACTCTCACCACTCAAATTCTCACTCTGTCCAACCGCCTCATCATACATTAGAATTTTTTGAGCTAGTTGGAAACTAGCTACCGGTTCACTAGATTGTCAATAGACGCATTCAAATTCCTCATCTGTTGGTTTGTCGCTACAATATAAGTTTCTAACGACTGTTCCAGACTAGACATGAGTTATGAAGGGTTTCAGTAAAAGATTCAAAATTGTTTGGATTCTGGAAACTCCCAAATGGCTGTGTAGAAGCAATGTCTAGGGAAGGTGCGAAAGTCGGGTAGAACTGGGATGAATTGAATGGTTGGACAGGAGTAGAATCAACATTTGGATAAAAAGGTGAATGGACTTGTTGATCCCAAGAACTGGAAGTGTTGAAAGGAGTGAAGAATCGGTTACGAGATTGTTCAATATGTTCAGCTATAGACATGTGTTTCGGAGTTACAACAGGACTCAAAAAAAGAGTATCAACGTAAGAAGGTGGTGAATGTTGAAACGGTTGAAACAAAGTGGATTTCGGAGTCTAACTGTTTCTCCTAGGCGTGTCTATTCGATCTTTCAAAAAAATTTGGGCATGGAGGGGTCGTCTGTAATTCGATCAAAACAATTCGCGTAGGAAGCAAAGTTTGGTTCAGGGTACCAAAGTTCGGCAAGAATTTTTGGAGGTGGAGTACCCATGATGTAAGAAGGGAGAAGAAAAAGAATGTGATGAATTTTCTTTTATTTTTATTTTTTATTTTTTTAAATTTTTTTTAAAGAAATTGTTTGTTTTTGGGTTTTTGAAATTTTTGAAAGTGTTTTTTTCTAGAAAGAGTTTTCGCAAAATTTTTACGAACTATTACACATTTTCAAACAGTCATAATATAAGCATGCATAATTAAGCTTAGAGTTAGGGTCTTCTAAGTCAAGTAGACTGCTCCTAACTGTTCCAAAGAGCAAGTTATGAGATCCTCAAATCGCCTCTTCACCGCCAATTGTAGCCAGGTAAGCACAACTAAAGAAAGGAGGGATCCGCTCATGAATCACCGTGAGATGAGCCTTTTAAAATTATCCTTCCTACTTGTCTAGCTTAGGCACCACAAAATCTGGTTTAGATAAACGACCGATGCCTACAACTTTTCCTTTGTTCTATTGAGCGCGACAGTCCTTATTGGCTGAGTCTAATATTTTTTATTAACTCGAAAATTGATGCAAATGATTTTTGTGATTTTTGGGGTCCTAAGAAGGGTAATGAAATCCCCACCCAATCTTGATTGATGTTATAGCCCCTTAAAAGTCCGTTTTAAATATGCAAAGCAATTAACACACCAAAATCTAAAACACTTTCAAATTTTTTTTCATTTTAAAGCGCAAAGAATTCTGCACAAAAACAATTTATTGGAGAGGGAGAAATATTTGCGCAAAGAACCTTGCAGGAAAAATTTTCAGTGGAGTTCAGGGGGTTCAGAAGAAAAAAAAATGCTTACAGAGAGTTTTCCACGCGCTGACGTCACCAAGGAGCCGCGGTTCCGCCGTGGGAACGTGCCTTTGACCGCGGTTCCGTGGTTGACTTGGCGGTTCAGATCCCAAATTTTTTTTTCTGTTTTCTTGTTATGAATTTCCTTTGCTTGTTCAGATCTACTCTTTCTTGATTTGTTCACTGGGATTTTCCAGATCTGAATTTGTCCGTCTTCTTTTCCTGCACAATTCAAACAATATCACTAAAAAAGAACAAGATGAATTTTATTCTTATTTTATTAAAGAAAATTTGTTTGTTTTTTTAAAAAAAAAATCTGTTTGTTTTTTAAAAAAAAATCAATTTTTATATTTTTTAAAATTTTTTATTTTTTATAATTTTTTTAACCCGAAATTACACAAAGAAAGAGACTACCGTCTCCTCGGCAATGACGCCATTTGATTGATGTGAGATTGTATATGCGTGCATGCGCTCTTAGATATATCAAAGAATTATTAACTGCAATCAAGAACGGCGTCGTTTGGTAGCTAGCCGGTTGAGTACGGGTCGGTCAATAGGGAGATGGATTCCTTATCTTTGTGTTCTAACGATTTAATCCAAAAAAATGGTGTTTTTATTTTATGATCTAAGATTTCATTTTTATGATTTTAATTTAATAACTACGGCAGATAAATAAAATTAACAAGTACGGCAGATAAATAAAATTTATAACTAGGGCAGAAAAGAAATTTATAATTAGGGCAGAAAAGAAATTAACTAGGGCAAGATAAAAAACATACTTCTTTATTGATGCACTCTTTGATGATTATATTGAATTGAAAATCTAAGATCTGGAATTTAAAAGAGACATCTCTAAAGAAGCACCCAAAAGGAGGCACGCTCCAAAAAGAGCTGTAGGCTTCCTATTTATAGATAATAGAAACCCTAGGGTTTACATCTGATCCATATCTAAAATTACAAAACTACCCTGAGAAAACCGGGCCAATGCACCGACTCCACCGACACGCTCCAACATGCACCGACACGTGTGATGCACGGCCGCAGAACCGCGGCCATAAGCCATGTTTGGCCGCGGATCCGCGGCCATTTGGTGGGCTTATTTCTTCAGGGCTTCTTTCTGTTGCTTTTTTCTTCTATTTTCTTCACTTGGTTCTTCAGAATGTCTTTTAGTTTCTTTCAGATTTCCACAGTGCAGAATGTTGTGCACTTTTACCGTTCGCTTCGTGTTGAGGTCTTTAATCTTGTGCTGCCTTTGTACCTTATGCAATTGAACTGTTCATTGATCTTCATTTGTTCCTTAAACTGTAGGCGGCATCATAAAGATTGTTCTATTTGTTGGTCGTAGTGTCACTTTTGTAGCGTCTTTTCACCATTTTCACTGTATTGTCCTGAGAACCTGTATCCTGCAACTATTTAGCAGATATGGATCAAAAGCACTTATTTGTTTGTAAAATTATTAAGAATAGGGAATATAATAATGCAAAATTATTATATGAACACTTCTCAAATTCATGGAAAACAACAAGTTCCGAAGAACACATATATAATGTGTTTCGAGTTCATAAAAATATAACACATATATTATCTTTGCCACATTGGCAATAAACATATACGGGTATCCATAACGATGGTGTTCGTATATCAAATCATTATCGGTATCATCACAGCAATCATGGATATTTAGAACACAAGTAACATGGCAGTCCTACTCTGTCATGGCAATACTTATGATGTGTCGTATAGTATACGCGTTTGTGCTCATGCAACATATCAATCATTAGTATTTGTGGAAGTATTCTATCAGAGGTGTTCAAACATCACTATCATATGGATATGTTCATCATCGCATTCATATAATAACATTATCGCTATCAAGCGTGGAAATCCTACAGTGTTATGGCCGTACCGATGAGGTGTAGTGTAACATAAGCATCTATGATTTATGCAATATAACAATCATTGATAGTTGTGCAGTGTTCTATCAATGTGTTTGTATAAGAATAATAACGCAACTAGCATATATAATAGGTAATCGAAACGCGAGCATATAAAAAGGTTATCCTAATCGTAATATAAATAATCATTAAACGCGGCTAACTTTTATGAGTTATACCATTATAGATTAAAATAGAACGAAACGCTGTTTTACAAATAATGAGGCTATAGCGTTTTTGAACAAATATTCATTTGAAATTGTAGTACATCCTTAATATTGCTATTTAAAAGTAGGAAACATATCGTTAGTTTTTAAAAGAGTAAACATAACAATATCCCAATCGGGATATAGCGAAATTTTGCGAGTCAAATACATATCCACCGTATCCGGCAATCTAACCTTATCATAACCATATCCCAATCGATATCGTACGGAACTATAGTCGCGTATGCATATCACAATAATCATATATAACTATAAATCCACGCATACATATATCCTACCAGATACAAACTATATACCAACTTAGTTATAAACTATATTATCTAACATAACACTATCCTAGATATTTAATAGATATACTTGTTAACTGGTTGCGGGGGTGATATACTCCATACATCTGACTTTTCCCGTAGATATAAATCTACTCACCGACATCTGGAGCTAGTCAAAACCCACGACCGCCTCGCTCTCTCGGAAATCACCACGATCGTACCTACAATCAAAATCATGACACAACGGCATAAAATCCAAATAAAAAATGATAAAATGAGTGAAGCGCACATAGGTTAGAACGTATAGCCAACATACGCTAAAAATGACCAAATACCCCCGATGTTGACGTACGAATGTCGAATGACCGGGTCAAGACATAAAATATGAAATCTAAGTTTCAAATATCGAAAAATATCACCAACACTAAGTAAAAATGCTCCCAGATTTTTCCTCGACGAATTTGGGAAAAATTAGCATATCAAATAAACTTTTATATAAAGTAAAATACCTACTGATCAAACCCCAACATCTACTCAAAAGTGGGGCTGCCAAAAAATTCCATGCGACCGCAATTTGCGGCCAGAACAGGGAGTTAGGGTCTCGTGCAATTAGTAGGGTCTCCTGGTGGTCTAAATAGGTTAATTTATATGTAAAAAATTTTTCAGAGATCCCTAACTGCAACAGATTCAAATCTAACATCAACAACACATGAAAACCATTTGTGTTAAGGAACAAAACCAAGACTTTATACTAGAAATACTAAGTAAATAAGGAAAGGTTTATAAAGACATATCAAAGTGGGGATCTTTACCTTCCTAGGAAATTAAAGAGAGGGATTCAAATCATGAGATGATTTGGTGATGATCTTTGAAGTGATATAGGCCTAACTTGATGTCATGATCCATTTGTGTGAAAGAACCATCAAGATTCAAGGTGATTTGTTGAAGGAAGATTAGGGTTTCGATAAGGGTTTGAAGGAGTTAGAGATAGTTGAGAGATGAAGATATTTGTGTAGCGAATAATGAGAAGAAAAGAGAGTATGTGACATACACATATGATATTTTGTCAGGATATTTGTGTGGTAGTGTGGTGTGCATGAGGTATAAGATAAGCTAACATATCCCCCCACATTCTCCCTCACAAAACCATATAAAACATGCACAATTCATTTAAATCACATATCTTTTCTAAAAACAAAATATACGCCATCTTTAAAATATTTCATATTTTTCATTTTTCCCAAAATAATTATATTTTTACGGATACCGATCCGACAACCCAAAATCCATACATGATATTATTTTTTTAAACTCATAATATCCATATTTAAATTATAAAATAATATTTATAATTTTCAAAATGTTATAATATCCCCCCTTAAATAAATTTGGTCCCCGAATTTAAATTTAACCCCAAAATCCTTAAAACATTTTGCCCAATCAAAATCAAATCAAATCAAATCAACGAGGTCCAAATTCTAAAAAAATTTAGTCTGCTCAAATCAACGGGACTCCAAAGCCCCCCCACAAGCTAAGAATACACTAACGTAGCATGTTCATATGAAAATCCAAAATATAAAAATTCGCATAACTGTAACTCTAGTAGATGCGATGAGAATCACTCAAGTTATGATGCAAAATACAAAATACGAAATCAACCTTGTAAATCGAGTATACAATCATAGCAATAACCGTAGTGCAGTATCTATAGCACATGACCAAGAGAAAATATACAATCCAGCTATAATATATCATCTCAAGTGTAATGCACGAAAACGAAATCAACCCTAACGGGTTTTCACAAAAACCAAATCATATGCCATGGGTGTGCATGAAAACAATGTCAAGTGCAACGGGTGTGCACGAAAACAACATCTACTGCATCGAATGTGCATGGAACCAACAACAAGTGCATTTATAGTGCACTAAAGCAATATCGTGTGTATCGGGACACACAAAATCAACCTCAAGTGCATCGGTGTAACGACTCTAAATTTTTTTCTTTGCAAGCCTAAGCACAATTTAAAAGTTAATTTTTGTTAAGAACAGCAAGAAATAGCTTGTAGCTCATTGGTAAAGCCTTGCACTGCTGTGACGTAGCCCCTGTGCTCGAATCCATTCAAGCACATTATATTTTTTCTGATTTTCTTTTACAATTTTTGGAAGTCTAAAAGTTTACACGTGCACTGCACAAAGAAATGAAAAAACAGAAAAATAAATATGTGCAAAATGTTATAAACACAAAAGAGTACACGTGCTTCAATCCGACGGCCCCCTCCTCAAGTTCGACCGGCGAGATGCCATGTTTGGCCGGTGGGGAAGGGCCCCCCATAGCTAAAGTCCCCGGGCCTTGCACACAAAACATTTGGCCTACCCCCATTACCCTTGCACTGTTTGATTTCTCTGAATTTAAACAGAGACTTCAATTTCATCTTTATATCAAATTTTAATACATTTTAATTAATTCTTTCAATTCGAAAACCCTAATTTCATACTATAAATACAACCCAATACCCTAACCCCTTCTCATTCTGAAAATTCTAGCCAAAACCCTCACATTTTCTCAAGTACAAGTGGAGTAGAAGAGGAGTTAGCTCAAGAACAACTTCCGGCAAGGAAATGAAGCAATTTTGGTGACCCAACGACGCCACGACGACCTCAACCTCTTCATCTCTCCCTCTTCTTAAAAAGTTCCAAAAGTAAGTTCGTTTCTAATCCTCCCCCTTCTTTTCTAAAAGTCTTTTTTCATAAAATATGTTGGTAAGTGGAGTTATACCGACATCTTATTATAAAACCCTAGAAACTACATTTTTTTAAAACCTTGCTCATGCATATTCCTATACCTTACATATTAATCATGAAACTAATAATTAGAAACAACTTCCACCCTAAATCATCATGTTAAATAACTTTAAATTGTGTTTTATATTTAAATACCATGAACTTTGTATCTACCATATTTAATTATTTTGCTTATTGTTACCTATAGAAAACTTCACGAGGTAATGATCTATTCCTCACATACACATATTTTTACATAGCACGATACTCTTTCGAACATATATTTGTGGCGAATACAACGTTTCATTAAAATACCATGAACTATAAAAATCCGGTTTTTTTTGAATTGTATTATCAAAAGTCTTTCCGATTATGCCTCTACAACCCATTTTAGGGAACCCATTATTAGATGGTGCAGATTATCGCACATTTTCGGGCTAGTAGAGCGAGATGCAGGCCTCCTCACGGAGCATTCGATCTCGAAAGATTTTTAATACGATTAACGAGATTTTCTATTTAATAATAAAATTAATTTTTATAAATATATAAATATTATCAAACCATATAATTTCAGGATATAATAAAATGCCATGTTTTATAAAAAATAAAAGAATGACAAGTTTTACCAAAACACCCTCACGTTATCCAAAAGACAAGTTTTACACTAAAATACCTTGAACTATCCAAGCCAAACTATTATCACTAAAATACTTCACATTCTTAAAATTAACAATTATGGAAACCCTAAATAATATAAATAAATACTCGAGATTTATTTTGAAAGTATATAAAATATTTTTCATAAAACCCCCTCAAGCTATATAAAACATTGTTAAGGATTTTAGTAAATATAGGTTTAAGCGGGATCAATTCTTTTGAGCCTCAAGAAGCCGGAGAAAGTGAGTGCTTACTTATTTAAAGTAGAAAAACTTAACGGTGTTATCAATGATAATTGTCTTGGAAAAAGACAAAAATCCTACCGTCCATGTGCAGCAGTTACCGATAACTCCCAAACCTAATTCAGGAGCTAAATTAGTTCTAAGTGTCTGACTCAAGTCTGAGTCTAAATCAAGTTTGAATTCAATCGAAACTCAATCCAATTCAACATGAATCCAATATACCAACATGTATATTTGAACCTGAACTTTAATACCAGAATAAGATCAACATACAAGCATGACTTGACTTGACCGAACCATGGCTATAACTTGATTTGATTACATGACTACTTGTTTACATCCTGAACTTGATTACATGAACAACTTTTATCCATGGTTTTGGCAAGTCTGATAACTATAATCTAATACAATACATTACGGGGTTTTAAAAGGGTAGATTGGTATGGAATGTATTAAAAGTGGCACGATGTGGACATTAAAAGACACCTACATGAACTCTCGTGCCATTGTCCCGTGGATTTTGACGGGGCCTTATACTTACATGTTACCATAGTCCACGGGATAGTTGGACTTCTCTCGTATACACTGATATATTCTGTACCAAGGTACAAACAACTACGTTAGTATAACAAACATAAATCTGTACAAATTATAGTTATATTTCTCTCTACTTGTCATATTCCTTCCTTTCTTCTGGGACATACCGAGCGCTAATTCGCTGACGACATTCCCGTCTCATCTTTCTTTGGAATGTTCGTCAGGAGGACCCGACTCTCAGGAGACCGAGCCCAGCCAGGAAGACTTTGATCGGTTCACAGAGCAGCCAGACTTTTAGTCTTTACTTGTACTTATCTTTTCATTTGTATGCTACTGTTTAGGTATTGCTTTTATCATTGTACATTTCCTTTTCAAATCAGTTGTAATGTAAAGAATAAATGTTAATAAAAGTTTTTGTTTATATTATATCTCTTGTTATTCTTGTGCATTTATTTATATTGTTTATTTACGCTTAATGTGTTTATTTCTGAGTAAATATATCGCATGCCTCACCACACCCCCTTCCTCGTACACCGGAAAGCGGGGCGTGACATCGGGGTGCACAAATCAATACCAAGTGTATTAGGGTGCACAAAACATCAACATGTGCAACTGGTGTGCATAAAAACAATATCAAATGCATCTAGAGTGCACGAAAATCTCAATCAAATGCATCTGGTGTACATGAAAATATCAATCTAGTGCAACTGTTGTGCATGGAAATCTTAATCAAGTGCATTTGGTGTGCACAAAACATCAATTAAGTGCAGCTACTGTGCAAGAAAAAAATCTCAAACAAGTGCAACCGGACTGCACCAAAAATATTAATCAAGTGCAGCTCCTGTGCATGAAAAATCTCAACCAAGTGCAACTGGTGTGCATAAAATCGTATGTGTGGCCTTCAAATCATCAAAACATATAAGTCAAAACAACGGACGTCGAAATATCCATTTTTCAACGTCGAAAATGTGATACTCGGATCATAAAAACACAAATCAATAACAAATGATATTGATGTACACCTTCCTTAATGTCGAAAGGTGTCTGTACACTCGGAGCTGGTAGAGTAAGGATTCCTTATTGCCTTCTGCCCATGGTCTGGCGTCCTCTGTCTCTGGGTCTTTTTCTCTCTTCGGACCTAAAAAATCATGGCCTCTCGATATAATTGCCTGGTGAGGAGTAGCAATAAAAATAGTTTTATTTTGACGCTTCTCTGAACACTTCCTATCTAAGTAACCCAACCTCTCATAATGTAACATGCCAACGACGGCGGACTTTGGCCCTCTTAGTACGCGCCATACAACTGGCCCTGGGTCCACACCATATCACTTTAGTATCCCGGAAAGAACCCACCATGGCTTCTGCCGATATCATCTTTACCAAACTACTCAGAAGCTGGCATTCCTTAATGAATCCATTTCCGTTCCGGAACAGCTGCAATCTCATCAAGACTTTCCTCTGAAAGTGTGGCAATATCCAATGCCTTTGCATACATATCCAATATCTGGCACCAACAGAATGGAACAACTGTGTATCGATACGTCACGCGAATCTCATAATCCAATTCTCTTCAGTATCGACCAAATAAGTAGTGTATCGTGATAACTACGCAAACTGCAAATCATACTCGGTTACGATCATGCACGGGGTCTTACACAAAGACTCGAAACTACAATTTCGACATCTCTAACACTCTGCGTAAGAAATCTGGCTAAGTACGCCTCGAGAACTCATCCCAAGTCATCGGTTGAAGACCCACTGATTGGTCTCTCTCGATCGACTCACTCCTGATCTGAGCAAGACCCTTCATACGAAAACTAGCCAACATCACCGATCTCACATCAGAGCATCATAACGAATGAAATAACCTAGCCATCCTATCCCGGAATGACTACGGATTCTTTGTTACATCCATGCCTGTAAATAACGGCGGCTTTAGCTTCATGAACTCTGGAAGTGATACCTCGATAATATCAGTAACAGCTTGTATAACTGTCTGAACAATATGCAACACAACGATCTCTGGAGTAGGCTGAACAACTTCAGGCCTCCAAGTTCGGCTGGTCTCAAACAATGATTCGACCATCTGGTACGGATCCAAAGAAATTCGCCTCTAAACGATAAATCCTCTAATAAAATGATAAATAACATGTTCCTATGTCACTGGGATATAACCATGGTCAGTCTTCATCTCAGATGAGCCTGCCCTGAGCTCGTCTCTAACCGTAGCCTTCTCGGCTCGTGTAGAAATGATGACCGGAACAACCAATAAGTATCGATGAGGATAGATCAACTGAACGAAATAGAAGAAAGGATCACAATATATACATCCTAAGATTATTTAGGCGGAGTCTCATATCATTACTAGTGTTGGAAATAGTTCCCTCAAGGCAATTATTATGGTTGCAAGTAAGCGATTATGATAATTGAGGAAGGACCTATATAGGTATAACAGTCTTACTCGAGATGATGGTATGCTATCTGGTTTATCTTCATTATTGACGAAGCCCGTAGGATTGTTTCTTGACAACTAGCATTATGATGGCGATCATATATATGGGAGATAGGTTGTCTATAAGCACATCCTTAAATGTCCCTAGTCATGGGAGTATCAAGACTGGGCATCGATATTACGGAGTAGACTAGTGTATATGCTTCTAGACCCTGACGAAGGGCGGTGACTGGTCTTACAACCCATTAGTGTTGTGTCACTTAAGATAGTATACAGGTGCTCACTGAAGGTGAGTACATTGGACAGACTCACCGAGAACTTCTAGATAGTATTATATCCATCGTCAGATAGAAGTTCTCAGGTGGCATGAATACAGCGTAGTCCTTTGACCTGAAGTGGTCATTTGTCTTGTGTGAGTTCCCACTGTACTTTGATTACTACCTTAGTGCGGCTTAAAGGAGTCTTGCAAACAGGTTTTAGTTGGGTATAGTCCCGAGACACATGGAGGAGTGTTCGATTGTCAGGCATTTGTCTCTCCTGATATTATGAGTCGATGTCGTGCTGTGTCCAGTTGGCTATCACCAGAAATCTGTGGCCATGGTAGATGAGATTTACTGATAGTTGATCAGTAGTATCTCTGTTGGCGATGAGGTTGACTCAAACACGACTTATCGGGTTAGTAGGGGCCTGACATTATCCACCCTCTAGAACCGATATGCGATACTCTTTAACGAAGAGACCGGACTGTATGGAGATTATCATATTCAGGCTCAGTAGGGTAAGCACGTACTTGATTGTTGACCCCCCTTTCGACAAGTATCTGGGTAGCCATTACGTACAGCTATTTCCGCTGGCGTGCTTGTGGTTAAACCCACTGCCAGCGTATTGTCGAGTCTTTAGAGTCCCACACAGAGAGTTTTTCTGGTTTAGGCAATAAATGTAGGAGCCATACGTTGGTACGTGTAGGGGTCCGATTAAATACGTATATGAGATACACATACTTTAATCGGACGGTTGATAATACTAGCCGGCTTAGAATTAAGCCGGATTATTAAATCAAGTTTTGATTTAATAATCTATATATGTATTTTGATACATATATTTTTGTATTATTGTTAACTATTCATTTTCTCTCTTTGGTGCAATCCATATTTTTATATGGATACGCGTATATGTAGAGATACATTTGCAGGTGAATTATTTCGTATTTATACGAGAATACTTCTAGAAAAAGGACACCTCATATTTTATTTTCTTTTAAAAAATTAAATGGAAATGAGGTGGAAAGGAGGTGGCATGAAGCATGGTGTTAAAACATGTGGAGAGGTATAGCCTTGCTTTTAAAAATGATAAAATCATTTGGATGCACTATTGATGCATGGTTGTTAAAAGAAAAGCAATTCTTTTTCTTTACACTTGATGCTTCATTTTCTTTTTGCTTGACATGATGAGCTTCATACTTCATGGTTGCTTTCTTTCTCCTCTTCTCCTTCTTCTTCTTGCTCTCATTGGCGCATGGATTCTAGAGAGAAATATTTAGTGAAATATTCCTACATCATCGACCATTCACACCTAGCAAGCATGAATTATCGATTAGAGACTCCTTCAGTTTCCCTCGGGTGAATCGTCTTCTTCGAGGGTGGTTGACTTTTAAGTGCGATCCCGGTGACTATGAGCTTGGAAGGGTCTTCCATAATTGGGTGGACACGCAACAAAGGTTGTGGTTTCTCAACCTTTACACTTTTAGTTACCTAGTTTAGGTTATTGGACCGTATCCTGGTTTTTACGGGCGTTCGGTGCTCGCTAAACTTTTTGTTTTCATTTCCGCATCAACCGTGGCTTCCGCGGCGCGGACACCGAAACCCAACATGATATCAAAGCCACTACATAAATCTTAACTAGCTAGTTTGCACTTATTTAGAATTTCGATCGAAGAATTTTTCCGAATCGCATTTCTAAAAGTATGCTCGCTGTTTAAATTTTAAAGTTCAAAAAATTGTTCTGTTTGCCTTAAAATTATGTGCAAGCAATACGAGAGGCCATGAAAAAATTGGAGCACAAGTTTGTTGGGGTAAAAATTTACACCCCGGTTGACTGAGTCAAAGTCAAGGTCAACCTCCAAGCTAGGTAGGTTCAAGCCCAGGTCAAGCAGGCCCATGCCCAAGTCAAGCCCGTGGCCAGCCTCTCAATGCCAAAATATAGATCATGTAATAAACAATTTTTATGTAATTTTTTATGCATGAATGTATGCAAAATGGGCATAAAGCCAATATTTTGTAAGCCCATGGCTTATGTGCAAAAATGAAATGGCACATGAGTCATGGGATAGGCAAAATACCATTTTGCAAAGCCCAAGGGGCTATATGTAAATATGTAAGCCTATATAAGGCAACATGATGATGAATAAAAAAAGAACACCTTTTCCATTCTCTCAAAAACCTAGGGTTTGTATATCTTTCCCTTTTCTGAAGGTTTCAAACCTTTTTCTTTCTTTGAATTAAATTAAGAGTTTTACTCTTCCTTTTCCAAAACTAAATAGTTTTTCACCATAAAACCCACCAAGGGGAGCTTGGATCTGTCATTAGATCTCAAAAGAAGAGATTTTTAGATCTTAAATCTCTTGATCTTCAAGATCCGGCCAAACCACAGAAGGAAGAAGAAGAACCCCCTTAATCAGCTTCAACACATCCTAGGAGTTTAACTCCATATATATATATATAATAAATATTTCCTTTCTGAAGCATAGCTTCTGGTTTCTGGGGCTAAAAGCACTCTTTTCCTCGCCTGCGCCCAAGCGCTCAAGCGCCGAGCGCCCACGTGCCGACACGTGGCGTGCTAGCGCTCGAGCGCAAAGCGCCTACGTGCCGACACGTGGCGCGCTTGTGCTCAAGCGTACTGCGCCCGAGCGCAAAGCACCCACGTGCCGACACGTGGCGCGCTTGCGCTCAAGCGCACTGCGCCCAAGTGCAAGGCGCCCGCGTGCCGACACGTGGCACGCTTGCACTTAAGTGCCTTGCGCTCAAGCGCAAGGCGCCCGCGTGCCGACATGTGGCGCGCTTGCACTCGAGCGCCCAGCGCTCATGCGCAAAGCGCCCATGTGCCGACACGTGGCGCGCTTGTGCTCGAGTGCCCAGCGCTCATGCACAAAGCGTCCATGTGCCGACACGTGGCGCGCTTGCGCCTGAGCGTACAACACCTAACGCTCAAGGCGCTAGCCCCACGCATCCCTTGGATGCCTTTCCCCCTCTTTTTATGTACATACATATACATATACATATGTGTACATATTTGAACACACGTGTGCTCTACGACACTGTCCATGTTAGAAAAAAATTTCTAACGGGGCGCTGCCCCGCACCCCGTAAGGGGGTTGTTAGCCCCCTTGACCCCCAGCCCGCTATCAGGGTAGCGGGACCCCCGTAAAGACTCTGCGTGGCTTCCGATATATTCAAAACCCCCTTTCAAAACACAGCGCACGCACACAGCACATTGAGTTCGCATGACCAGTTTAACCCGTTAATCGGAGGTTCCCTCGCCCCAAAGGCGAGGGGTAATTAACGGCAACTTAGTCCACGGCTGCCGGAGATTCGGATCCCCACAATCAATAAACCCCGGCCTACCCCAGGCAGGGGGAATCTATAGTACGTCTGACAAGCGCGTGCGTATTCCCTCTCAATGGGGTGACGAAAAACACCCTACAGATTCTGGCACGCCCGGTGGGACCTTATCTCTCCTCCCATATTTTGGGTTAAACGTTCATGCGAACTCAATCAATATACATATCTATCTTTATACTAAAATAATGCTCTTTCATGCAGGATTTTCAAGCAATCATCTTTCAACAATGTCTCCGAAGATGAACTCAGCTCCCATCTTCTACACGATAAAGATGGACTCCAGGACGGTCCTTCCAGCCAGTCTCGGGCGATAATGGGAGGAGGAGCCACTACCATTCGGCTCTATCCTATTCGTGTCAGCTAACGCTATCCCGGCTCCTCAAGCTCCAGCAACGGACAGACCGGTCTCGAAAGGCAGGAGACCGAATGTGGTAATCTCGAGGGCGCCCCAACCCAAACGCAAATCGGTGTCTGGACGGCTTTCCATGGCCTCAACTGGGGGCAAAGCCATCGGAACAAAAGAAGTTGCCAGACGTCGTGGGCAAGCCCAGGCGATACCTTCGATGGACACGCAGGCAGATGTCTTCTCAAGCATCCCATCGCTTGGCCTATGGCGGCTTCCCAAAGAACAGAAGCCTGCCAAGCGCTTAAGGCAGAGAAGCTGAGGCAGAAGCGGCTCAGATATAGAACAAACAAAAGGGCTAGGGCTCTGGCCATGTTAAAATTTATGAATTTCCAAAGCCCAGACCGCTCCGCGAAAGCAGCTGCTAGTGATGAAAGAATGGCTGAATGTGTTATCCACTGTCTACATGGCCGGATATGAAGAAACGAACCCTCCTCTTCTTTACAGCCATGGTGATGATATGGTTGACGCCACCCAGCATCGGCTCGATCTAAATGATGAAGAGCCCGCTCAGGCCGATAAGCCAGAGGAGCCCATGGTTCCTGCGGAATTAAGCTCAGACAATAAAGATTACCCGGTTGTCATAGCCGGAACTACAGAACAAGTATTATTCCAATGGCTTTAAAGGCAATTTCAGGACAGGGATGAGAAGATGGCCGAGGTCTATACCAAAGTCGACGAGCTGGCAAACGTCGTGGCATATCTCATGACCCAAGTTGCCCAATTGCAATTACAGTAGAATCAAATTTTGGTTCATGAGCCAGGGATTGATATCCAGAGACAGCCAACTGATATCCCCTTCAACCTAACAGCGGAGCGCCTTCGTGAAAAATGGCCGCAATCAGCCTCCAATCCCTTCGATACATACGCCGGGGGGAGGGATCACTTCTGAAAGAGAATCTGGAAAAGGTCTATTCCTTCAAAAGGGAAAAAGTCCACAAGATATTCAGGGACGTCCTAAGAAACGGTCTACAACTGCCGGAATCAAAGAGACCGCAAGAAGCGAATATGGCCGACGACCCAGAATATTGCCCCTATCACAGGGTGATAGGTCATGCTATTGAGGACTGCTTCGTCTTCAAAGATTGGATTGAAAGGCAATACAAGATGGGGGAGATAGAATTGTCTAAAGGCGTGTTGGCAAATAGTCAAGCTACGACCGCCGATTTCATGCAAATGGAGACCGAAGCCTTTTAGGAACCTAATCCTCCCAGATATGTGCCATTATCTGAAAAGGGCGAACCAAAGACCGATTGGTCTCGAGGACCAGCATCAGTAAAGGCACCTACTCCAATGGAGAGAAAGAAGAAAGTATACTCCTTCAGGAGGGATGAAGTTCGCAAAATATTCATGGACGCCTTGAACAATGGTCTGCAACTGCCTGTTTCAAAGAGGCCACAGGAAATGAACATGACCGACAATCCTATTTACTGCCCATATCATAGAGTGGTGGGTCATACCATTGAAGACGGCTATATTTTCAAAGATTGGGCAGAGGAGCAATATAAGCTTGGAAAAACCTCACAATCCTCGAATGTATCGGCAAGCCACAGAGTTAGGTCATCAACACAGCTCCGCCAAGATCAAAGTTCAAGGAGCTAGGATAAGCAAAAAGGACCACCACATCGTTAAACTGGGAACACCCGCAAACCACCAAGTCTTTAAACTGGAAATAATCGACCACCACGTCATTAAACTGGGAACAATCGACCTCTAAGTCGTTAAACTGGGAATATAAAAAATAAAAAATAAAAAAATGTGTAAATAAACAAAAAATGTGTAAATAAAAGAAAAATAAAGAAAAGCCAAAATGATGGGGCAGCCGTGAATAAAAGCCGAAATGATAAGGCAATCGCGACCATCGCGATAAGAAAATCTGAAATGATAGAGCAATCGCGGTAAAACAAAAAAAAAACAAAAAAAAGTGGCGAATGATGAGTCGCTCCTGGTACCATATTCTAGTGCAGCGATGCAGACACCTACCAAAATCCAATTTCCCAAAATTTTCGGCCCTACGGTTAGTTCCCAAATTGACTACCGTATACAATCCACGGGCTCAAATATTTCTCATCACACTTATGCCCCACCACAATCATCAGTTATGCGGCTGGTCTCCACCTTTGGAATTATGCTCCATTGAGAAGACCCACTCATGTATCCTCACGATATATGGGGAGGACAAACCTTTGTGGGATCCTTATGACTCATAAAGGGAAAACACACTTAGGAGTCCTCACGACTCCTAAAGAGAAAATACACCTGCGGGATCCTTACGACTCGTAGGGAGAAATTGCTTTTATGGGACCCTCACGACCTATAAAATTGAAAAGCCTTAGGTGATAAGGACCTAAACCTATCTCCTAAGCCATCGCTCCCCCAACAGGAACAGGCAAATGATGAATTGCTCTTGGCACCTCTGCTTCAGTGTTAGCAACGCTGATGCCGGCCCCTACCCTAAAATTCCAAGCTCGCCATCGATAGACCTCTAAGTCTCTAAACTGGAAACAGATGACCACCACGTCGTTAAACTGGAAACAGATGACCACTAAGTCGTTAAACTGGAAAAAGATGACCTCTAAGTCGTTAAACTGGAAACAGTAGATCTCTAAGTCTTTAAACTGGAAACAGATGACCACCAAGTCGTTAAACTGGAAACAGATGACCTCTGAGTCGCTAAATTGGAAACAGTAGACCTCTATATCGTTAAACTGGAAACAGATGACCTCTATGTCATTAAACTGGAAACAGATGATCACCAAGTCGTTAAATTGGAAACAGATGACCACCAAGTCATTAAACTGGAAACAGACGACCACTACATCGTTAAACTGGAAACAGATGACCACCATGTCGTTAAACTGGAAACAGACGACCTCTACGTCGTTAAACTGGAAACAGATGACCACCATGTCGTTAAACTGGAAACAGATGACCTCTATGTCGTTAAACTGGAAACAGATGTCCACTAAGTCGTTAAACTGGAAACAGACGACCACTACGTCGTTAAAATGGAAACAGATGACCACTACGTCTTTAAACTAGAAACAGATGACCTCTATGTCGTTAAACTGGAAACAGATGACCCCTAAGTCATTAAACTAGATATGAAGGGAAATCCACTCATGTGTCCTCATGATGCATGAGAAGAACAAACCTTTCGGGATCCTCATGACTCGTAAGAAAACACCTTCCTGGGATCCTTACGACTCACGAAGGAAAAACACACTTAGGAGTCCTCACGACTCTTAAGGAGAAAGTACACCTACGAGATCCTTCCGACTCGTAGGGAGAAAATGCTTTTATGGGACCCTCATGGCCCATAAAATTGAAAAGCCTTAGGTGATAGGGATCTAAACCTGTCTCCTAAGCCATCGCTCCCTAACCCCCCAACGGCGAATGATGAGTCGCTCCTGATACCATATTCCAGTGCAGCGATGCAGACGCTAACCAAATTCCAAATCCCAACAGCGAATGATGAGTCGCTCCTGGTACCATATTCCAGTGCAGCGATGCAGACGCCAACCAAATTCCAAATCCAACCGGTGAATGATGAGTCGCTCCTGGTACCATATTCCAGTACAGCGATGCAGACACCAATAAAGTCCCGAAAGTTTCCCGGCCCTACGGTCTGGATTATACATCCTGTAAAACCGTATATAATCCACGGGCGTAAAACGATCCCAATCTTACCCAGTCCTACCGGCGAGACCACATTCAAACTCCCACGGCAGTGTAAAAAAAAAAACAATTGCCAAATTCTCTCAGGGCAAATGATGAGTTGCTCCTGGCATTATTCCAGTGCAGCAATGCAGATGCCAAACAAGAACCAATTCCTAAATCTTCTTGAGGCAAATGATGAGTTGCTCCTGGCATTATTCCAGTGCAGCAATGCAGATGCCAAACAAGAACCAATTCCCAAATCCTCTCGGGGCAAATGATGAGTTGCTCCTGGCATTATTCCAGTGCAGCAATGCAGATGCCGACAAAAAAAAAACCTAATTCCCAAATCCCCTCGGAGTAAATGATGAGTTTCTCCTGCCATTATTCCAGTGCAGTAATGCAGATGCCAAAAAAAACCAAATCCCTAATTCCTCTCATGGCAAATGATGATTTGCTTCTGGTACCATATTCCAGTATGGCGATGCTAATGCTAACCCAAATCAAACCAACAATCTCCGCGGCGGAATCATGCTTCGTCCCAGAATATACCCCGTGTCGAAATCATGCTTCGCCTCAGGCGTATCATCCTCCCATGTCGGAATTATGCTTCGACTCGGAAAAACACCAGCGACACTCCGTGCTGGGGAAAAGTCGATCAATGACGCTCCGTGCCGGGGACAAGTCGAACAACAGTAACACTCTGTGCCGGGGAAAAGTCGAACAGCGACACTCCGTGTCGGGGAAAAGTCGATCAGCGACACTCCGTGCCGGGGAAAAGTCCACCCGATACTCCGCGCCGGGGAAAAGTCGATCAGCGACACTCCGTGTCGGGGAAAAGTCAACCCGACACTCCGCGCCGGGGAAAGGTCGATCAGCGACACTCCGTGCCGGGGAAAAGTCAACCCGACACTCCGCGCCGGAGAAAAGTCGATCAGCGACACTCCATGACGAGGAAAAGTTAACCCGACACTCCGCGCCGGGGAAAAGTCGATCAGCGACACTCCGCGCTGGGAAAAAGTCAACCCGACACTCCGCGCCAGGAAAAAGTCGATCAGCGACACTCCGTGCCGGGGAAAAGTCAACCCGACACTCCGTGCCGGGGAAAAGTCGATTAGTGACACTCCGCATCGGGGAAAAGTCAACCCGACACTCCGCGCCGGGGAAAAGTCGATCAGCGACACTCCGCGCTGGGGAAAAGTCAACCCGACACTCCGCGCCGGGAAAAAGTCGATCAGCGACACTCTGCATCGGGAAAAAGTCAACCTGTCACTCCGCGCCGGGGAAAAATCGATCAACGACACTCCACGCTGGGGAAAGTCAACCCGACACTCCGTGCCGGGTAAACGTCGATAAGCGACACTCCACACCGGGGAAAAGTCAACCCGACACTCCGTGCCGGGGAAAAGTCGATCAGCGACACTCCATGCCGGGGAAAGTCAACCCGACACTCCGTACCGGGGAAAAGTCAATCAGCGACACTCCGTGCCGGGAAAAAGTCAACCCGACACTCTGCGCCGGGGAAAAGTCGATCAGCGACACTTCGTGCCGGGGAAAAGTCAAACAGCGACACTCCGTGCCGGGGAAACGTCAAGCAGACACACCGTACCGGGGACACGTCAGCAAGCAACACTTTGCATCGGGGAAACGTCCAACACAGATACTCCGCATCAGGGAAACGTCCAACACAGACACTCCGTAACGGGGACACGTCAACCAGCCGATACTCCGTTTTGGGGAAACGTCAAGCAGACACTCCGTGCCGGGGGCACATCGACAATAAACACTCTGCCTCGGGGAAACGTCGACCAGCGACACTCCGTGCCTGGGGCACGTCTACCAAATCGCTCCGAATCAGAGCGTCGACCGTCAATGTCGTAAAAAGGGCAGTGCATCCCAAAAAGTGGGAACCAAAGCAAGTCGCCTCCACATGAAAGAAGATCCATCAATTTCATGCACACGACCCACATATGCTGTGTGCATTTATTAATGGGGGGCGATTTATTGGGGTAAAAATTTACACCCCGGTTGACCGAGTCAAAGTAAAGGTCAACCCCCAAGCTAGGTGGGCCCAAGCCTAGGTCAAGCGGGCCCATACCCAAGTCGAGCCCGCGGCCAGCCTCTCCATGCCAAAATATAGATCATGTAATAAACAATTTTTATGTAATTTTTTATACATGAATGTATGCAAAATGGGCATAAAGCAAATATTTTGTAAGCCCATGGCTTATGTGCAAAAATGAAATGGCACATGAGTCATGGGATAGGCAAAATACTATTTTGCAAAGCCCAAGGGGCTATATGTAAATATGTAAGCCTATATAAGGCAACATGATGATGAATAAAAAAAAGAACACTTTTTCCATTCTCTCAAAAACTTAGGGTTTGTATATCTTTCCCTTTTCTGAAGGTTTCAAACCTTTTTTCTTTTTTTGAATTAAATCAAGAGTTTTACTCTTCCTTTTCCAAAACTAAATAGTTTTTCACCATAAAACCCACCAAGGGGACCTTGGATCTGTCATTAGATCTCAAAAGAAGAGATTTTTAGATCTTACATCTCTTGATCTTCAAGATCCGGCCAAACCACAGGAGGAAGAAGAAGAAGAACCCCCTTAATCAGCTTCAACACATCTTAGGAATTTAACTCCATATACATATATATATATATATATATATATAATAAATATTTCCTTTCTGAAGTATAGCTTCTGGTTTCTGGGGCTAAAAGCCCTCTTTTCCTCACCGGCGCCCAAGCGCTCAAGCGCCGAGCGCCCACGTGCCGACACGTGGTGTGCTAGCGCCCGAGCGCACAGCGCCCACGTGCCGACACGTAGCGCGCTTGCGCTCGAGCGCACTGCGCCCGAGCGCAAGGCGCCCGCGTGCCGACACGTGGCGCGCTTGCGCTCGAGCGCACTGCGCCCGAGCGCAAGGCGACCGCGTGCCGACACGTGGAGCACTTGCGCTCGAGCGCACTGCACCCAAACGCAAGGCACCCACGTGCCGACACGTGGTGCGCTTGCGCTCGAGCGCCCAACGCTCATGCGCAAAGCGTCCATGTGCCGACACGTGGCGCGCTTGTGCCTGAGCGTACAGCACCTAAGCGCACAACGCTCAAGGCGCTGGCCCCACGCATCCCTTGGATGCCTTTCCCCCCTCTTTTTATGTACATACATATACATATAAATATACATATGTATACATATTTGCACATATACGTGCTCCACGACACTATCTCTGTTAGAAAAAAATTTCTAACGGGGTGCTGCCTCGTACTCCGCAAGGGGGCTGCTAGCCCCCTTGACCCCCGCCCGCTATCCGGGTAGCGGGACCCCCGTAAAAACTCTGCGTGGCTCCCGATATATCCAAAACCCCCTTTCAAAACACAACACACGCACACCGCACATTGAGTTTGCATGACCAGTTTAACCCGTTAATCGGAGGTTCCCTGCCCCAAAGGCGAGGGGTAATTAACGGCAGCTTAGTCCGCGGCTGCCGGAGATTCGGAACCCCACAATCAATAAACCCCGGCCTACACCAGGCAGGGGGAATCTGTAGTACGCCTGACAAGCGCGCGCGTATTCCCATCTCAATGGGGTGACGAAAAACATCCTACAAAGTTCCCAAAGTTTGGCCGCGAAACTGCAGCCTATTATAGCATTTGGCCACGGTTCCGCGGTCAACTTGGGGCCGTTGTGCCCCAAATTTCTTCAGGTGCTCAAGTATATGAAAATGTGATTTTTGGGATAATTGATTTTGGCTCAGATTTGTTTGAGTACTGATTTGTGTTTGGGGCCAATGCGTAAAATTTTAATTGATCGAAATTTTGAATTCGTGGTTTTTAGTGTGTTTGTTAGTTTCTGTGACCGTGAATATCATAGCGCGGTTCAATCTGACTGGTTACTATATGTACAATCAGACAGGTTTACGAACATGATATTCAAGTTGATATTCTGTGTTGCACTGATATTATGGATGGATCGTTGTGATGGATAGCCTTGTGTGCGATGTTAGATGTACAGTTCAGATTCATTGAGATGGCAGGCCTTACTCTAGAATTGGCAAGCTATTCGCCGCACTAGTGAGGGGTATAGATTGACCTACGGAGGGTGCTCAAGTTACCGAATTCCATGAAGTGCTGGGTGGTCTATTCACTTTGTTGATTAGGGTTGCCTCACTTCCAGGATTGGTGGGTAACTTCCTGCACTCTTAGGGGTCTAGGTTCTTCATTGTACTGGCTATCCACACGATTGGGGAAAGTCGCGTCTCATTTATTGCTTAAATGAAACGTAGGGATCCTAAATTATCCGCTATTCCATATTGTTGTTCATATGCTTGTGTTGATTTTTATTTTCCTGTGATGACTATTATCTGCTCGCAATGTTGATATATATTTTAGATATATTTAGTATATGCTTCTATATATTTTGCATCCGCGCTAGTCTTTCCCCCGCTCTGCCGTTAGTTAAGTAATCTAACGGTGCATGACGGGGCCCCGTGGCGAATGCGGATGACATATAAAAAGTATGTTATTTTGGTTGTTTCTTTTGTGGCTTGGAAACTTAAAATGATGGGCACACATTATCTGAATAATGAAAGGAAAAATAAACCTAAATAATGTTGTCGGAACCAATTTTAAAACTACTCGTTTTTCTTCAAAACTCATGGTCATATTCTTTTGCTTTGCATAGAGACGTTCGGTTAGGAATATCCCGCACCTCATTCTATAAGGGAAAAGCCTTGATCCCTTCATTGGGAGTCCGCTCTTAAGAAAAAAATTATGTTTCTAGTTTTAAAAAGCGGAGCATAAGCCACTCCATTTGAAAGCCATTCGAGTTCCTTCAACGATAACAAATTCATTACGTTAAAGGTTTTTTATCATAAACCAGCCATAGCACTCCTTCATTTCAGATGGGTGGCACCTAGTATTCATGCTATATTTGTTGGCCTTCGTCAATTCATAGTGTATGGTAGCTATGCGTTACTTTTTTGCAACATAGCGATGCATTAATCTAGGACAGTCGTACAGCCTTGTTAACCTTCGTCTAAGGCGAGTACGAGTGGGTTTAGATTAATCAGGACAATGACAGGTAGAACTTGACTTGTGACTTATGAGCTTTTGGCCTTCGTTAAGGTCATAAGACGCTTGGGAAAAAAACCATATCGAAAGTTTCAAACATACGGGAAACTTGCCAAGCATGCAAATATCTTCTAGAGTGTGGTGACTTGAGTGGATTCCGTCAGGTTATCACATGATGGTAGTTGGGTCCCGATTCCTACCGATGGGTATGTATCACTCCTCGGGAGATTTTTCACTTCACAATTAGCTAACCTATTAGGTGTCTAGAAAGTGCTAACGAGGTTATGTCTCTGCGGAAACGGGGTTACTAATTGGGTCTGTACGAAAGCATGGGGGACCTCCCTTAGAGTATCAATACTGGCCTGGCTGAACGGTTAGCAGACTTGTAAAGTGTAAATGATCCTGAATAGTTCTCCTTTTAGATTTTGAAAGAAAATTCGAGGAAACAGCGGGAGCCATCCTAATTAGATAAAGTGATAACCAATCTGATCTTGATAGAGTGCATGCCGAGTGTTTCTTCTCTCTTTCTCTCGCTCTCTCTCTCTGGTACAACGACCAATAACTTACTTTAAAAATTCATGAACCAAGTTAACCGAACCTTCTTACACCCTTTGGTTTTGGCTTGTCTTGATTCACAACAAATTCACATATATCCCTACCACTCCTACTTTACCCTTTACATTTCTTCAAAACACGTCGTATCACTACGATAATCCATATTGCTTGGAACGGCCATCATATAATTACATACGAACTCAAAAAAGTTACTTCAATCGAGGATGGCCACAGATTTTGGAGAAATTGAATAAGATTATTTGGTTTTCTCTTCCCTTTAATTTCTCTCAGATTGCTTGAGCTCCTTGTATTATAAGATTACACCCATCAAGCTTATTGGATAGTCTTCTTCTAAACCTTAGGATGGTGCCAAAAGGTATGGAAGGAAGAAAACCAGTTAGCACAGGCATGGTGTGAAGAAGGTAAGATGTATAGACATATAAAGGAATTGAAGTGAGGGCAAAGAAATTACGACCACTGTCATGAATCTGGATAATAGAAAAGACATTATTAGGAATACCTGGCCACCACCTATGAAACATTTCCAGGTTTCAATATTTCTGTGTATTTGTAAAGGAGAACCGTTTTCCCAATTAATTCTGATTTCAGGGTATATATTTACTAGATTTGGATCTCACATCTATACGGTGTTACAGATGTTGAGAAAGAGTAGTATATTAGGAAATGGACGATTTGATCCTCAATATCGGAATTTGTTGTAATTGGTGATATTGGATTAAATCGTCTGGGTTTTGCCTAACGACAAATATTTGTTTCGAATAACCATTGTTATGCACCAAATTTTAAAATGAAATATCTATACTTTTATGTTATAAAGTGAGATATACATTTTGAAAATTGTATTGTAAACTTTTATCTTTATCAGTTGAGGGTAAGGTAAGGTGTAATGAATAAAGGTGTAAGACATTCTTAATCAAGATACATTTTTCAATTTACAAAATACAGAATTTGAGTTGTTATACTCATGAGACTTATACATGAAAATGTATGTTATCCAGTGTCCTTCAGGATGAGCGGTTGGTACTCTTACTTCATTCAGGTTTACCTAAGAGTTCTCTGGTTTTGGACATGCATTCGTTGTAATGAAAGGTCCAAATATTTTAAGAATTTTGTTGGTATAAGATTAAAGTAGAGAACCATACGTTGGAAGTATCAAGATTTTTCGAGGTGATCGAAAATGTAGTACTTATATTAAGTATTCCATCATAGTATTGAGAACTTGATTCTCTTACAGGTTATTCATCCGTGAGTTCGCTCCTGAATGAGTAATGATGTATTAGCCTTTTTTCCATTAGGTAATATGCATTGGAAACAGCTGCATGACATTTAAATCTGGTTCTATCTAAATTAGTGTCTTGATTCTATATGGATATAGAATGGTACATATTATGAGGTGGTTAAAATATGGAGTTATCTGGTTTCTGTTTAAAAGAAAAATCCGGATAAACTTAAGACACGCTTCAGTAATGGCTGTTTGTGAATCATCCCAAGCATTCGCTAGGATTTTGTTTCTACCATTTTCAAGATCAATAGGTACCTTGTTCTTGACTCGCCATATTTTTATAAAAGAAATCTTTTTGCAAAATAAACTAGTAGGAGTATGGTAGAATTAGAAGTGATTTCAGAACCACAAACGGTTACCAAAAATTTAGTAGAACCTAAGTATTCAATTAGGCTTGACAAACCGTTAGCCACTCTGCAGATTTTAGTAGGTGACCTTAGACACACGAGAGATATTTCAGTTTTCTCGTAGACGGTGACAGGAAGGTCAACATCATGATGATAATGGCCCTAGTAGTTGTCGGCAGGATATAGGAAGTAGTAACTTTCACGTGGCCAGATGCTTCATATCCAGGATGGACTCTACGCACTTCAGCAAATCATGGATTTTAGACTTTGCTGGGTGCTCCTGAAGGGGTAAAATCCATTAAGAGCAAGTAGATCTATTAAGATCTGTGCAGGTGGAAAGGTGCTAACCTAATAAGGCTGAATTTGTTGTAAAGAGTTTTCATCAAATACCCGCGGTTGATTGTGATGAGACTTTTATTTCAATGTCTATACCGAAATCCGTATGGATATGACTTGGCACTGCTATTCCCACTACTTCTTATCAGCAGGTCATAGGAAGTAGTAACTTCCAGGTGACCAGATATTTCATACCCAAGATGTACTCCACGCACTTCAGCAAGTCATGGATTTTGGACTTTGCTAGGTGCTCCTGAAGGAGTGAAGCCCATTAGAAGTAAGTATATCTTTCGAGATCTGTGCAGGTGGAAAGGTACTAACCTAATAAGGTTAGACTTGTTCTAAAGAGTTTTCATCAAATACCCGTTATGAATTGTGATGTGACTTTTACTTCAGTGTCTACGCTGAAATCCATATGGATATGATTTGCCGCTAATGCAGCTCATGGCTATAATATCTGGTAGGTGGGTGACTATAACGTCTTTCCATATAGAGTTTTGAAAGTGCAGGTGTATATGACTCTGCCTGAGGGTTATCGTAGTCAGTGGAAGCAGCGAAAGGTATGCAAATTGCTTATGTCTATTCATAGAATGAAGCATGGATAGTTGAGATAGATCATCTTTTTTGATGTGACAGCCAAGGTGATTGACTCCATCAAAACAAAAGATGAATCTAGTAAGAAGGAAGTAGGGAGTACTGTCCTGGATTTGGATGACATACTCCAAATAGGAAGTAATGTTCCTATACTACAATCGGTCAAAGTTTGGTTGTTACATAGTGTTTTCTCCATATTAGATGTGAATAGTATATCATGAATTCTGGTGACTAGATCTAGATCTGGGAAGTTTCCCAAATCGGGTACTTAGATATCATTCTAAAAGTATTTTAGAATGGACGACTCCTGATGTGGTAGCGTACCCGCGGGTGATGGAGTCACCCTCTCTAAAGGGAAGTCATCTGGACTGATGAAGAGAGGGACTGGCATGAATGACATATCATTTGCTTAGGCAATTGAGTCAATAATGCAATATCTTGTATAAAACCAGATGGATAATGTATCAGGGATTTTGGTTTTAGATCTAGATTTGAGAAGTTTCCCAATCGAGTACTTGGACAGCATTCTAAAAGCGTTTTTAGAATAGAAGACTCCTGGCGTGGTGATATATCTACAGGTGATGGAGTCACCCTCTCTAAAAAGGACGTCTTCTAGACTAATGAAGAGAAGGACTGTCATGAATGGCATATCATTTGCTTAAGTAGTTGAGTCAATCATGAAGTGTCTTGTGCAACACAAGATATTGCTTTTGCATTAGCAGCAATAAGTATATATTAATCCAATCCTGGAGAAACAAAGGGAAGCTATAAAGAATATAAGATCATGTTCTTGGTATAAGATAATAGCAGCCTCCTTTGGGAGGCGGTTATCCGTTCATGCTTCCAAGGTGACCTGGATGACAGAGATGCTATCAGAGTTTTGAGTTTAGCCACTTCTGAGGATCGGTATATTAGATAGTGTTCTAATAGGGATACTGAGCTAATCATGGTGCAGGATGTTGGTTATAACTCAACAGAGCATACAGCCCAAGAAGTTTGCTGCATAGAGTTGTTCATTTATGAACTTGGTCTCATCAAGTATCCAGACAAATTCTTGTGGCATGGTATCGCTCAGTTTGGGAAATTGTTATTATCCATAAAGTTAAGATATAGAGAGATGAAGTTGGAACATTATAGCGGATCCACTCACTGAGACTATTTCTCGAACAAATTAAGTTTCACAAATATAGTTTGCGAAACTGATTAGTAAAAAAGTTGGGTATTCGGTAGCACACGAGCTGTGGGTACATGATACCGCAATCATTGGCCTTATGTGCAAGTGGGAGATTGTTTGATATAATGCCCTCAAGACAATTATTATGATTGCAAGTAGGCGATTATGATAATTGAGAGAGGACCTATACAGGTATAACAGTCTTACTCGAGATAATGGTATGCTATCCGGTTTATCTTCATTGTTGATGAAGCTCGTAGGATTGTTGCTTGACAACCAGCATTATGGTGGCGATTATATATGTGGGAGTTGGGTTGTCTATAAGAACATCTTTAAATATCTCTAGTTATAGGAGTATTGAGACCGTGCATCAATATTCCGGTATAAACTAGTGTATATTTTTCTACACCCCGAAGAGGAGCGCTGACCGGTCTCACAAACCATTGGTGTTGTGTCACCTAAGATAGTATACAGGTGCTCATTGGAGGTGAGTACACTGGATGAACTCGCCAAGAACTTCTAGATGGCATTATATCTATCGTCAGATGGAAGTTCTCAAGTAGCATGAGTACAGATAAGTCCTTTGACCTGAAATCGTCATTTGTCTCGTGTGAGTTCCCACTGTACTTTGATTACTACCCTACCACGACTAAAAGGAGTTGTGCGAACAGGTTTTAGTTAGGTACGGTCCCGAGCAACATGGAGGCAGTGGTCGATTGTCAGGGATTCGTCTCTCCTGGTATTAGGAGTCGATATCGCGCCATGTTCAGTTGGCTGTCACTAGAAATTCGTGGCCACGGTGGATGAGATTTACTGATAGTTGATCAGTAGTATCTCTGTTGGTGATGAGCTTGACTCAGACACGACTTATCGGGTTAACAGGGGTCTGACGTTATCCACCCCTACACCTGATATGTGATGCTCTTTGATGAAGAGATCTAACTGTACGGAGATTGTCGACCCCCTTTCGACAAGTAGCTGGGTAGCCGTTACGTACAGCTAGTGTCGCCGACGTGATTGTGGTTAAATCCACTGTCAGCATTTTGTCGGGTCTTTGGAGTCCCACACAGAGGGTTTACCCGGTTCAGACGACAGATGTAGGAGCCGTACATTGGTATGTTCATGGGTCCAATTAAATACGTGTATGGGATACACGAAAATTAATCGGGCGGTTGACAATACTAGCCGGCTTAGGATTAAGCCGAATTATTAAATCAGGTTTTGATTTAATAATTTATATATGTATTTTGATACATATATTTTAGTATTATTGTTCACTGTTCATTTTCTTTTTGGTGCTATCTGTATTTTTATGCGGATACATGTATATATAGCAATATATATACCAGGTGAAGTATTCCGTATTTATACGGGAATGCTTTTAGAAGAAGGGCACCTCATATTTGATTTTCTTTTAGAAAATTAAATGGAAATGAGGTGGAAAGGACGTGAGATGATGTATAGTGTTAAACATGTAGAGAGGTAAGGCTTTGCTTTTAAAAATGATAAAATCATTTTGATCCATATGCATGGCTGTTAAAAGCAAAGCCAATCTTTTTCTTTACACTTGATACTTCTTTTTCTTTTTGCTTCACATGATGAGCTTCATGCTTCATGGTTGCTTCCTTTCTCCTCCTCCTCTTCTTCTTCTTGCTCTCATTTGAGCATGGATTCTAGAGAGAAATATTTAGTGAAATATTCCTACATCACCGACCATCCACATCTAGCAAGTCTGGATCATCGGTTAGAGCCTCCTTCAGTTTCCCTTGAGTGGATCGTCTTCTGCGAGGGTGGTTGACTTTCAAGCGTGATCCCGGCGGCTACGAGCTTAGAGGGGTCTTCCACAATTTGGTGGACACGCGACAAAAGTTGTAATTTCTCAACCCTTGCACTCTTAGTTAGCTGGTTTAAGTTATTGGACCGTATCCTGGTTCTTACAGACGTTCGGTGCTCGCTAATGTTTTATATCCGCATTGGCCACGGCTTTCGTGGCGCGGACACCGAAACCCAACAAATATGATGCAGAGCATACTACGGCACTTCACTCCACTTAGTACTAACTCCATCATACCAAGGTCAACCTATGAAGTTCGGGTATAAAATCACCAAAGTCAAGTCTAAATTCCGAAAGGTTAAGCCTAGGTAACGAAAATATATGCCCAAGACTCTACATAGTCAGACGTAGATTCGAATAAAAGTTAAATCTAACACTCTGTTACTAATTTTGCCACGATCCGAAAGCGACACGTGACCGGCACTTAGATCACGTGATGTCTAAAGACGTCGACATGATCCAAGTAAGCTAAAAATCCGGAATCTAAACTTTTTAAAGAAAATAGTAGAGGTGAAGTTTTAAAAAGAGCCATTAAATGGAATCAAGTTTCTTTTTAAAGTATAAGTAAATTTGTTTGAAAACGCTTATATCGTTTGAAAATCAGGCTCTTCCTCTTTTGTAAATTTTGAATAAAACCACATACAAGGCATAATATATATAAAGCATCCCCAACGGGAGCTAGCTTTGGTAGAGTTACTTAGCGTGGCAGCAAGGTTTCGGGAGGTATCGTCCATGCCATTTTCAAATTTTTGCCATTCTAAAGAACCCTAACCATAGAATCTTAACTAGAGTTTTAAACGAACATGCAATGTAAACAACTTTACAACTAAGTGAATACGGAATACAACTTTTGTAGACCGGTTCTTCATTTCAAATGCTCCGTGTAGAAGTCTCTTTGCTGCAAGTAATGATCTCCCGAACTCTTGAGAGGATCCACAAGGTGAAAGATGCAAACTTGCTCGAAGTCTTCGGGGCCGAAAATGATCTACGTCGAGGAAACTCAAGCTCATGCTATCTCTTCACTAAATTAGGGTTTAGTGAAGCAAACACCCCAAACTAAATGGATAACAGCAGAGGATGATGAAGTAAGAAATGCGCTCTCTTTAGTTTTCTTTTTCTCACAATATTTTCTCACCATTTCAAAAGCTAGAAAGCTTTTCTCAATGAAGAAGAACATGATCAAGTGAAAAATGAGAGAATGAACTCATGAGGTCAGAATATAAACCATGGATGAGTTAGTGTCATACACTAACTCATGTAGAGACTTAACTAGGGTTGAGGATAATGGTTAAGTTAGTAAATATCTATAACAAAACAAAATGAGTGGACTTGTTCAATGGTTATCCACAAGCTTTCTTAAAGCTTCCAGCCATGACAAAATCCACCATTTTTGAATTACTTTGATAAATAAAAACCCTAAGATTATCTTAACTATAGTGTAAGTCTCATACACCCATGAAGCATATGGCATCAAGCATGAAACAATAAAATGTACATTAATATATATCACATAAATACAATATGCACACAAGTGAGAAAAAGAATACTTAGTGAGCAAATATTAGTTAATATAAGTTAATATATCAAATATATAATTATACATTAAATTATCAAATCAATACTTGATTTAATTATCCGGCTATATCACATACAACTGACTAATATCATATGAATCAATTTATCGAATCAACACTAAATTCGATAATCCGGCCATATCATATATAACCGACCGATATCACATATCGCGAGAATAGAATGCGGTATCACATACGCGCATTAATCTTGGTCCCGCACATATCTCATATGTGCTCCTACTTCGTTTCGCATGAACCAGGAAATCTCTGTGTAGGACTCTAAAGACTCGTCAATACGCCGGCAGTAGGTGATGATCATATCAAACACCTACAAGGCACAAGTGGTCTGCTAAACGTAACGGCCACCCGGGTATTGAGTGATCAGAAGATCAACAAGTAAGCCTGCTCAAACTCCTGCAAATCTAATCAGCGACACTACCGTACAGTCCGGTCTTTTCATCAGATATGTCGCATATCACAGCCTGGGGGTGGTATAACGTCAGACCCCAATAGCCTGATAAGTCATGCCGATGAAAGGTCCATAACGGTTCGAGATACTAATGATAACACTTACCAGTAAATCTCAGCAATTTTGACTAGGGATTTCATATTATGGCCAATCGAGCATAGCGCAACATCAACCCCCAATACCGAGAGAGACGAATCCCCTCCTATCGCTCATTGCCCCCATGTGACTCTGGACTGTACACAAAAACCACCGTTTTGCACGATCTCTTGACCGTGTTAAGGTGGAAATCAAAGCACGGTGGGAATCACACAAGACTCTATAACGATTTCGGGTCGACAAACTAACCTGTACCAGTGTCACCAGAGAACTGCTATCTGATGATAGGTATAATACCATCTAGGAATTCTCGGCGAGTCCGTTCAGTGTACCCAGTCTCCACTGAGCACCCGCATACTTTCTCTGATGTCAAACACCAATGGAAGTGGGATCATCCATCGCCCATCATATGGGTCAAGAAGCACATACGCTAGTCTACTCTGGAGTATTGATGCCCTGTCTCGATACTCTTGCGACTAGGAACAATTATAGGGTGTACTTTTGGACTACCCTTAGCCCCACTAGTATGATCTCCATCATAGTCCTGGTCGTCAAGTACACATCCTAAGGGCTTTATCAACATGTGAGAGCAAGACAACATCACTTATACAAGTCAACATGTTAAGATAAAGTGCAACCAGATAGCATACTATCATGTCGAGCAAGAAATTCCTCCCTATATATGTCCAAGCATCCACTACAATATATATCCCATGTACAGTAATGGCCTCTAGGGTATACATATAACTAACAATCTCCCACTTATACTAATCTGTTGTAGTATCCAATTCCCAACAATATAGTAGTGGATGTAGTATCATATACTCAACCATCCTAAAATCTATCAAATAATATTTGGGGAAGTAGGCCTTGGTGAGTGGGTCCGCCGTGTTATCCTTCGTGTCAACTCTCCTGACCTCGATCCGTTGGAGATCAACTGTCTCCCTGATCAGGTGATACCGTTCTCAGATTATGTCTGGAATGCTGATGGGGCAGGTGTTCCTAGGCTAAAGACACAACTCCATTGTAGTCACAATAACAGTTATTGGACGCTCAATGGTAGGAACCATTTTTATCTCATGAACAAGTAACGCCCAGACAACTACTTTGGTAGTATCGTTGGTAGCAATGTATTCAGCCTTTATCGTCAAGTATGTCACGATATCTACCTTGGAACTCTTCTAACATACCGTCTCTTCACTGAGGGTAAAGAAAATGCCTATGACTGACTTTCAGTCATCCTTATCACTCTGGATGCTGGAACCAAGAACCTTCTTTTTGTGCTTTTCAAGTACTTAAGATTTTCCTCCACAGCTGTCCAGTGATTCTCATGAGATCCGATTGATTCCTGATCACTACATCTAGTGAGCCATCTACATCTGGTCTGGTACTTAACATCACATACATGATAGAGCCTACTGCCGAAGAATAGGGTATCCTTTGCATGCGAGCTCTCTCCAAATCAGTCTCGGAAGACATCTTTTTGAAAAGAGTGATTCATGAGTAAATGGGCGAACCACCATGCTTAGAATCCTCCATACTAAACCCCTTTAGTATGGTGTTAATGTATCTGGATTTGGGACACTCCCAATATCCACTTAGATCTATCACCATAGATCATAAACAATAATATGTAGTAGGTATCATCTAGATCTTCTATGGAGAATCTCCATATAAAAGGAGCTTGACCGAGTGTAACATAGGAAACCATTTCCTATCAAGAGTATGTTATCTACGTACAATACGTGGAAGACAACCATACTCTTTACAACCTTCTTGTATATACAAGATTCATCTACCATTTTGATGAAGTCAAACTCTTTGACTGCCACATCAAAACAGATGTTCCATCTCCATGATGTGTGCATTGATCTTGATGGACTTAAGCATAGCTTTGAAAGTCTCAATTTTTCCATGTACGCCAAGAATCTTCTTAAGATCCTTTTGCTCCCTATGGGTTTTACCCCTTCAGGTGCAACATGCAAAGTCATACTTTGTTGGTGTATAAGAATTCCATCTTTGATCACATAGAATCTAGCCTTTTCACGGAGTCACCACTCATGATGGCCTACCTGAATATAGTTAGGCTATCATCTACCATGATGGAATCCTCGTTCTCACTGTCACCGAGAAGGCTGTAGTATCTCTCAAGTGGATGAGGAACACTACCATATTCGCGGAGAGGCTGAGTTTCGTTGGAGATTATTGAATCCCTTAGTTTCACCAAATCATCAGCTGTTAGTTTGTCTGGCTGGAACTCCTTCCAGTTTTACCTTATGACCACTAATTTCTTCACAAGAAATTCCTTTTCCAAAAAGGTGGCATGCTGAGAAACAAAACACCTTTTGTTCCTCAGAGTGGTAGAAGATATTCCTTCACAAATATTTGGGATATCCAACAAACTTATACGAAACTGACCTTGCCTTGAGCTTGTCTAGATTCGGCCTTTCAATATAAGCCGGACAACCCCATATCTTAACTCATTTAAGAGATGGTTTCTTCCCATTCCATATCTTAATAGTAGTGGTAGGCTCTGATTTGTACGGAACCCCATTCAATAGGTATGCAGCTTCTCAAGTACATAACACCCAAAAGAAAACAGGTAACTCAGAAGTACTCATCATAGAGCGCACCTTATCTCATAGGGCGCGATACCTCTGCCCCGATACACCATGGTGCTGTGATGTATACGAAGGAGTAAGCTGAGAGAGAATCTCATTATCCTTTTAGAAAATCCAGGAACTCCATACCCAAATATTTTCCTCCTCGATCATATCATAAGACTATAATACTTCTACTTGTTCGGTTCTCAACTTCAAGCTTATATTCGTTGAATTTCTCAAAAGTTTCAGACTTGTGTTTCAACAGGAATATATGTTCGAATCTTGAGAGATGATTAATGAACATAATGAAGTAAAAAGAACCATCCCTGGAATTTGTAGACATAAGACCGTAAACATCATCATGTATCCGTCCCAAGAGTTTAGTAACTCTTTCTCTATTTCCAGTAAACGGAGTATTTGTCATATTACCTTTGAGATAAGACTGGCAAGTATCATAAGATGAAAATTCAAACAGATTCTTATATTCATCCTTATGTAACTTAGCTGGTCGTGTCGCATTGATACAAACTAGTCTACAATGCCACAAGAAGGATTCGTTCATTTCTAAACTACTCCTCTTGTGTGTGTTCTACTTACTTTGAACTGTAGTTTGATTTAGAACTTATATACCATTACATAACGTGCTTGATCCAATCAACTCTTGATTCAGGAAAATGTTCACAACATTATCCGCCAATATAGAATTATATCTTTCTTTAACTCAATAAAGAATTTGATGTAATGTTGTATATCAGGTTCGGTATCTAATAACATTTTTTCAGAATCAATGTATTTGGTAATATAAGGTGATATCTGCCAACTGATTTGGATGCAAAAATTGCACAATTCTCTAACATTTAGAGACGTATCACCTATCCCAGCTCTTTACCTTTCGGTAGCCCATGTAATAGATTACATATGTGGGATCCTAATCTGGTATCTCATACTTAGGACGTAGAGGATACTGAGAAACGATTCTTGGTAATGAACACACCCGAAGAATATGCATCAACATGCTCTTTCTTCAATTGGGTCACGTGGAAATCTGGATATTCCTCTATTTCGTGCTCGGACTTATAATAATTATAAGATAGAGCGAAACCAACATTCGTTAGCTCAGTATAATAAGCAGTTTCGGTCAATGCATCCATATTATTATCTTGATTAAGGCGTGACATGGTCGCTACCAGGAGAGAGAGAAGAAAACACTCTGCGTGCGCTCTTGCAAGATTAGATTGGTTATTAGTTTATCTAATCAGGATGGCTCCCACAGTTCTTATCAAATCTTCCTTCAAAACCTAAAAAGTAAGACTAGCCGGGATTAATTACACCCTATAAGTTCGCCAATCTTTCGGCCTGGCCAGTGTCGGTACATTGAGGGAAATTCCCCATGCTTTCGCACGGACCTAATTAAAATAAACCTCGTCTTCCCAGGGGCGTAACCCCGTTAATACCTTTCTTGACATCTACTTGATCGGCTAATTGTAATGTGCAAAACTCTCTCAGGAGTAACTCTTACTCGTAGTGGGTATCGGGATCAAACCATCTCATAGAAGTTATACAATCTCATTGCAAATTTCAACACTTGAAATTCCCGATAATGGTTTTTACCCCTAGTGTTCTATGACCTTGATGCAGGCTAAATTACCTATAGGGCGCTAGTCAAGTTCAACCCGTACATTTCATGATTGAATTAAACCCACCCGCATGACCCTTGACGCAGGCCAAACTACGCCATACGAATACCCTAATCCAATCGCATCGTATGCTAGCAGATAAGCACTAGTTAACTACCGTACGCTATGCCTTGACACAGGCCAAACTACCACAGCACAAATACTAAGTAGTACTTATCTGAAATGACGGAGGGCTACGCAAGTTTTTAAGAAAACCATGAGCGTAATGAACTTGATATCGTCTGTAGAATCGAGTGATTTTGAAAAAGGGTGTTTTTTAGGCTTTTACTTGTTTCGCTAAAGAGGTCACTCTCGGTGAAGGGATCTCGGCTCTTTCCTTATCGAATAAGATGCATGATATTTCATAAATACCACTATGCAAAGCAAAAACTATAGAAACAATCAAAAAACAAACCGAGTGGGTTGTAGCATCTGCCAATTTCTCTAAAGTGGTCACTCCAGGTGAAGGAATCTCGGCTCTTTCCTTATCGAATAAGGTGCTGAATATTCTATAAGGAATACCACTATGCAAAAGTAAGAACCAGAGCTACCAGTTTTTAAAACAAGATTCTGCAACATCTTTAGGTTTCTTTTTCTTTCATTAATCTCATTAATGAAGTCCCATCAAATATACTTCCTAAGCATCACAGAAGAAACGAAAGCATCAATATTTAATATATATCATCATATATATAATATAAGCATTCGTCTCAGAACATATCAAGTGATCATATCACAGAATATCAGCAGTAGAAGAACACATATGAAATATTGGATATACTAGGAATTCCGTGTTTTAATTAAGCCAATAAAAAAACGCCGATTCCACGGTCGCGATGAATAGCCAAACCCACATCCTTAGACCCCTACGAGAGCGGCAAGCAACCCTACCAATTCTAGGGTTAGGAGACCCGGTCTTGACTCCTCGAGATGGTCTCCCACTGGACCCTAAAACCCGGGTACTTGTGCTCCCCATCTTGGGTCTATCCTAATGCGGAAAAGTAAATAATATATATCAATGGTGACATTATCCTTAACCCGGAAGTGCCCCAATAAAAGAATATTACATACAAGGTTTTACATGAATGAAAATGAAAAACTCTCATCTCACATAAAAAATCCCTGGCTATTCAAAACACGACGATCCAATATGACATATTACAACAACACATAATATCACATGTCATCAACGTAAGTAAATATGTCTATCCCAATTGTCGTTGACATATAACACCGAAACCGGCGATACATCACATTTTACACTTACGGTCGCAGAAAAAAAAGTGAAAAACTACAACAATTGGAATCCGCAACCACCTCAGACATCATAAACCCAATGTATCTCATCCTTTGGATTTCATGCCCAACCAATTGAATTCCTTAGACATCACATGCTTAACAATTATAAACCCCGCATTTTATTCTCGATATTGAAAACTCTTTTCAATAACCTGTCGGATAATTCAACGAGATTCCCGATAACCCGATTGAATGCTTGTCGGAAACTTTAGTAGACGGTCGCACCCCCGATGCCGTCGACGAAATGTACTAAGGAGGAACACCGCGGCCGCGAGCACCCGAATGGATGCTTTTGGCTACGGGGTTCTCCTACAGTCACTTGGTCGCGGCTATGGGTGTGGCTACCTAGTAAGGTTACCCGGCTAGTATCCACGTAAACTACATGATTGCGACCGGCTTTTGATCCATATCAAAATTCTGTATCAACCGATCAAATGAGACTAAATTGCTAGATTTATAAAATTCAAACTAGTTATCGAATAACTCATTGCGTGGATTCCAAATATTGTATCACAATCATAGATAGCTAGACGAAATTAAATTTTTTGATCGAATAAGTAAGCACCCAAAATTTCCCAACAAGCTCAACACTTGAGCGGAGTTCAAAAATTACCCAGAACACACCACGGTTCCTATGAACCACCCGTAGAAGGGCCGACCCATGCCTCACTCATATCGCCACGGAACTGCCGCAAACCTTAGGGTATGACCGCGGTTCCGCGATCCAAAAAATCTAGTTTGGGTATCGTTCTTCTAGAGGGTCCACAGAATCGCTTGCATGATTTTCTGAAGATTTTAAACTCGGAAAAATCCAACTCTTGGAAAATTTCCAGCTGGGAAAAATTGGGTTATTGATATCCAATCAAACTTTTTAATATCGTCCAAATAACTCGAATAGATGTTAGAATTACGACTACGAACACTCCGAGTTGCCTTTCCAGAAAGTTACCAAAACCCAGAGACTGGAACACCATGAAAATTTGAAGCCAAAATTCCAAAATTGACCCGAGGAGGCCGGTTTTTAGCCCTATGTGGCTGGCCACTTTTGCACAAAACCCCCTCGAATTTTCTTGGTGTTCATGTCATATCTCATACAAAATTCTGCAGTTGTTTAAAAAAATTTTAGAGACCCTTTTAAATTCGACAAAAACTGGATTTCGTAGTTTCAAGTTTCGGAGTTGTTTCGATTTCGTAATCTAACAAATATCGTTTAAATCTCTAGCTTGGCTCTGATACCACTGTAAGGTTACTTAGCGCGGTAGCAAGGTTTCGGGAGGTATCGTCCATGCTATTTTCAAATTTTTGCCTTTCTTAAAAACCCTAACCCTAGAATCATAACTAGAGTTTTAAACAAACATGCAATGTAAACAACTTTACAACTAAGTGAATGTGGAATACAACCTTTGTAGACCGGTCCTTCACTTTAAATGCTCCGTGTAGAAGTCCCTTCGGTGCGAGTAATGATCTCCTGAACTCTTGAGAGGATCCACAAGGTGAAAGATGCAAATTTGCTCGAAGTCTTCGAGGCCAAAGATGATCTACGTCGAGGAGACTCAAGCTCATGCTATCTCTTCACAAAATTAGGGTTTAATGAAGCAAACACCCTAAACTAAATGGCTAATAGTAGATGATGATGAAGTAGGAAATGGGCTCTCTTTATTTTTCTTTTTCTCACAATATTTTCTCACCATTTCAAAAGCTAGAAAGCTTTTCGCAATGAAGAAGAAGATGATCAAGTGAAGAATGGGAGAATGAACTCATGAGGTGAGAATATAAACCACGGGTGAGTTAGTGTCATACACTAACTCATGTAGAGACTTAACTAGGTTTGAGGATAATGGTTAAGTTAGTAAATATCTACAGCAAAATAAAAAGAGTGGACTTGGTGAATGGTTATCCACAAGCTTTCTCAAAGCTTCAAGTCATGACAAAATCCACTATTTTTGAATTACTTTGATAAATAAAAACCCTAAGATTATCCTAACTATAGTGTAAGTCTCATACACCCATGAATCATGTGGCATCAAACATGACACCATAAAATGTATATTAATATTATATCACATATATACAATATGTACACAAGTGAGAAAAAGAATACTTAATAAGCAAATATTAGTTAATGTAAGTTAATATATCAAATATATAATTATACATTAAATTATCAAATCAATACTTGATTTAATAATCCAGTTATATCACATACAACCGACTAATATCATATGAATCAACTTATCGAATCAACACTTGATTCGATAACCCGGCTATATCACATATAACCGATTGATATCACATATCACAAGAATAGAATGCGGTATCACACATGCGCATTAATCTCGATCCCACACATATCTCATATGTGCTCCTACTTCGTTTTGCATGAATCATGAAATCTCTGTGTAGGACTCTAAAGACTTATCAATATGCCGGCAGTAGGTGATAATAATATCAAACACCCACAAGCCACAAGCGGTCTGCTAAACGTAACGGCCACCCGAGTATTGAGCGATCAGAAGATCAACAAGGAAGCCTGCTCAAACTCCTGTGAATTCAATCAGTAACACTACCGTACAGTCCGGTCTCTTCGTCAGATATGTCGCATATCACAGCTTGGGGTGGTATAACGTCAGACCCCAATAGCCTGATAAGTCATGCTGATGAAAGGTCCATAACGGTTCGAGAAACTACTGATAACACTTACCAGTAAATCTCAGCATTCCTGGTCAGGGATTTCATGTTATGTCCAATCGAGCATTGCGCAATATCAACCCCCAATACCGGGAAAGACGAATCCCCTCCTATCGCTCATTGCCTCCATGTGACTCGGGACTATACCTAATAACCACTGTTTTGTATGATCTCTTAACCGTGGTAAGGTGGAAATCAAAGCACAGTGGGAATCATACAAGACTCTATGACGATCTCGGGTCGACAGACTAACCTGTACCAGTGTCACCAGAGAACTGCTATCTGACCATAGGTATAATACCATCTAGGAGTTCTCGGCGAGTCCGTTCAGTGTACCCAGTCTCTACTGAGCACCCGTATACCTTCTCTGATGTCAAACACTAATGGATGTGGGATCATCCATCGTCCATCATATAGGTCAAGAAGCGCATACGCTAGTCTACTCTGGAGTATCGATGCCCAGTTTCGATACTCCTAGGACCAGGAACAATTATAGGGTGTACTTGTGGACTACCCTTGGCCCCACTAGTATGATCCATCATAGTCCTGGTAGTCAAGTACACATCCTAATGTCTTTATCAACATGTGAGAGTAAGACATCATCACTTATACAAGTCAACATGTTAAGATAAAATGCAACCAGATAGCATATTATTATGTCGAGCAAGAAAGTCCTTCCTATATATGTCAAAGCATCCACTATAATATACATCATATGTACAGTAATGTCCTCTAGGGCAGATGCTAATTAGTGTTTTCCGTCCACCTCTCCGAAGATGCCAAGTTCATTTATGATATCGTGTATCGAAGTTTAAACGAATGCGGCCGATGTAGCAGACTTCGTCAGATTCCCTCTCATTTGAGGGGTTTTTGATTGTGGGGACGCTTTTCCCTGCAGGCGCAAGCCCCTACAATTAATTACGCTACCGCGTCGCGGTAACAACTTTCTCCTTCTCCAGATGATCACTTCGCGTCATGTTTGTTTGTTTTGTTTTTTGGTTGTACGTGTATTGTATACAGAGACTAATTTATGTTGTCGCCCGTAGGCTGTGGATTAGTCCAAATCCGTATTTTCTTAGATTTGGGTTTGGGGGTTGGGTTTAAGGATACGTTAGTCTCATTTGAGACTAAGATCAACTTAAACGTGTGTTAAGGATACGTTGGTCTAATTTTAGACTAAGATCAACTTAACAGTTTGTTAAGGATACGTTAGTCTGATTTTAGACTAAGTCAACTTAACCATTTATTAAGGATACGTTAGTCTAATTTTAGACGAAGATTTACTTAACAGGATCATTTAGATCCGACAAAAGAGCATTTGGGCTCTATTATTTTAGTGTAGCGACTTTGCGGTCAATTACCAGTTTAAGGACATGGTGGTCCAAGTTTAAGGACATCATAGTCCGTGGGTTTAAAGGGACTCCACTGTCCGAGGTTAAGGACATCATAGTCCATGGGTTTAAAGGGACCCCACAGTCCGAGGTTAAGGACATCATAGTCCATGAGTTTAATAACCTCATAGTCCATGGAATGATTGGTTATCAGGACACGTCACCTCTCTGAAGACGTTGAAGCATTACAACGACAAATATCAGAGGAGTTCAGAGATGTACCCTTGAACCAAAGTTGATTGGAGATCTGTAGTCCAATTTGGAACTAAGATCAATTAATTAGGTTATAACAATATTGGCTCAGTTAAATCTGAATTGAAGACTTATGGCCAATTTGGGCTAAGTCCAATTAAGTTTGAAATGTTGGCCCTTTGTTGGCCTGTTGAGTATTTTTCTGGGTTCAAACCCCTATTATTTAGCAATTCTAAATAAGAATTTGAGGGCTCTGAGAACATTTTGTCTTCGGCTGAGCACTTAAACATTATAGTTCTGGATTTTAAGGCTCATTTGAAGGAGAGATTTACCTCTGGAAAACTTAGCCAATTTGGGCTAAGCTGATTTGAAAATAGTGTTAAACACTAGAGGACATCTGGTGGTCACGTGTCCTCATGTGATGTATTTAAAACGGTGTTAAACACTGGAGACAAAATGCTCAAAATAGTGTTAAACACTAGAAAGGAAGGGGTCATGTGGGGTTACGCGAGGCGCCTGAAGATGAGGCCAAACCTCCTTTATTTTATTATCAGAATATTCAAATAAGTGTTAAACACTTTTAGTCCTAAGGCCATCACGTGTTGGCACGTGATGGGTAGCCATGTATTGATTATTAAAGTGGTTATTAAGGGGTCACGTGGGGACACGTGAGGGCGCTCAAAATCAGTACTGCCTTTGGCTTTGTTCTCTTCATTTATGAGGGTCACGTGTGAGCACGTGAGGCATTGCCTCCAAGCTTTTTTTCTTCTCATTTTGAGGAGTCTGTTTAAGGGTCACGTGGGAACACGTGACCTAGTTTTGTTCTCTCTTTTCTGCTCATTGAGAATGGAGGTCACGTGTTACCACGTGACCAAGTTCTTTACATGCATGGAGAGCTTTAAGTCTCTTGTTTTAAGAATTAAATTCTCTGTTGGGTTAAACCCTAATTCTGTTTTAGAAGAATTAAATTCCTATGTATATGGAAGAATTAAATTCTTATGTAGGGTTAAACCCTAGTTCTGTTTTGGAGGAATTAAATTCCCATGAATTTGGGAGAATTAAATTCTCATATAGGGTTAAACCCTAGTTCTTGTAAGTCCATGTCACGCACCCCACGAGCTTGCGGGCAGGCGGAATATATGAAAAACGATTATTAAAACTTCGTAACACGGACTTGAGCATACGGATCGTATCTAAACCATTACTAGCAAATTACGAAAGGTTTAACTACTCGGATTCGAAGTTATACCTCACGTTACTTGTCCTTCGGGTCTTCATCATCGTTCTCCACTCCTCGTAGGATGTTTGGAACGTCGGCACCTCAACGGCTTCCTCGAGTCAAAGACGATCCACCCGAGAGCTTCTATTCCACGCTTCACCTCTAATCTTGAGGTAACTAGGTTTCTTTAGTTGCTAATCAAAGGTACCTAAGTGATATAGAGTGAGGTTATAGATTAATTAGTCTATCTAATCCTTGATCTCAACACATGAGTGGTAGGATTTGGGTTTGAAGAGAGAGTGAGCTTGAGGAGAGAGAAGGTGAACATTATTGTTAAATGAAAAAGCTTCTCACTTCTAATATATTATGAAGCATAAAGAATTATCAAATGAATAAATCAAATGCATTATCATCATGCTTCATTAAATATATGCAATGAATTATCAAGTGAGTCATTAAGTAATAAATGCTTCATTAACTCACTTGAATAATTCATCTAAGTGAGTCACAAATGCATTAAATGTAAATGCCACCTAAACCCTCAAGTCACCATGCTTCTAGAAGCTTCCCGTCAAATTACGAGAACGCCCCTCCTATCCGTGAAAACACGGAAAAGCTTTAGACTGTATAAATCCAATAACCCGATACTAGAATCTGGCTTAAACTAAAGCTGGCTAGTAAAAACTGTCCGAACGTCGTACGTGCGTTTAAACGCGTATGCGTCCGAACCCTTGTCGTAAAACCATACGACCTCTATATCGTTTCGCCTGGAGCAGGGAAACTCTCTGTGTGGGACTCTAAAGACTCGACACTACGCTAGCAGTGGGTTTAACCACAGACTGCAAGCGGCACTAGCTGTACGTAACGGTCCCCAGGTAGATGTCGATAAGAAGGCCGATGAGAAAACCCATCCGAACTCCTACTGAGCCTGTTCGTGACAATATCCGCGCAGTCCGGTCTGTTCATCTAAGAGTATCGTATATATGGTCTAGGGAGGTGTTAAACGTCAGACCCCTAATAACCGTACAAGTCGTGCCGGTAAGCTCAAGGCCATCCGAGAATTTACTGATCAGTCCACCAGTAATTCTTAATCAGCCCTGGCCAGGGACTTATGGTAATGACCAACCGATCACAGTACGATATCAACTCCCTATACCAGGAGAGACGAATCCCTAACAGTCGCTCACTGCCTCCATGTGGCTCGGGACTGTACCCAACTAAAACTTGTTTGCACGACTCCTTTGAGCCATGGTAGGGTAGTAATCAAAACACAGTGGGAACTCACATGAGACAAATGACGACTATAAGTCAACAGACTATCTGCACACGTGTCACCTGAGAACTGCTATCTGACGTTAGGTATAATACCATCCAGTCAGTTCTCGGCGAGTCCTATCCGGTGTACCCGTAACCCAACGAGCACCTGTATACTATCTTTAGTACGACGTACTGATGGTTGTGGGACAGACCATCTCCCCAACTGGGATGAGAAGCGTACACACTAGTCTGCTCCAGCGTATCGATGCCCTGTCTCGATAATCCTACGACTAGGGACAAGTATAGGATGTTGCTTATAGACTACCCAGCCCCCACTAGTGTGACTGCCATCACAACGCTGGTAATCAAGCAAAGATCCTAAGGGCTCTACTAATATGTATAAGCGATACGTTACAAGAAACATATGCACATATTAAAGTAGACAAAACCAAGTAGCATACTACCATGTTTAGCAAGACTGTTATATAACTGTGAATATCCCAAGCTTCCATTAAGTAATATATAACCTAGTATGATACAATAATGGCCTCTAGGGCATATACACTAACAATCTCCCACTTGCACTGGGGCCATGAGCTAGCATATCGTAGACCTATCATCTCGAATAGCCTCTCGAACTGCGTCTAAGGAATGGCCTTTGTGAATGGATCAGCAATGTTTTTCTCCGTCTCTACTCTTTTCACCTCGATCTCCCGGCGATCTACGATCTCCCTGATCAGGTGATACCGCCTTATGATGTGTCTGGACTTCTGATGGGACCTGGGTTTCTTCGCTAAAGCTATAGCACTGTTGTTGTCGCAATACAAAGGTATTGGACCAACACTGGTAGGAACCACCTGAAGTTCTGAGAGGAACTTTTTCATCCAGACAGCTTCTTTTGCGGCATCGCAAGCAGTTATGTACTCTTCTTCCATTGTTGAGTCAGCAACGGTCTCCTGCTTGGAACTCTTCCAACAGACCGCCCCTCCATTGGGAATAAAGACATAACCCGATATGGACTTGGAGTCATCCTTGTCATTCTGGAAGCCGGAGTCAGTAAAGGCCTCGATCTGGAGGTCTTTTCTGCCATACACCAAGAACATCTCCTTAGTAGTCCTCAGGTACTTGAGAATGTTCTTTACTTCTATCCGGTGCTTCTCCCCTAGGTTTGCTTGATACCGGCTTACTACGCTCAATTCGTATGCTACATCTAGTCTGGTACATAACATTGCATACATTATAGAGCCTACCACAGAAGCGTAGGGTATAATCGATATGCGATCCCTTTCCAAATCAGTCTTGGGAGACATCTCTTTGGAGAGGGTGATTCCGTGACAAGCCGGTAGGTTACCGCGCTTGGAATCTTCCATACTGAATCTTTTCAATATGGTGTCTATGTACCTAGACTGTGAAAGTCCCAACATCCTCTTTGATCTATCACGATAGATCTGGATCCCCAGAATGTAGGTGGCATCACCCAGGTCTTTCATGGAGAATTTTTGTGACAAGAATCTTTTGACTGACTGTAACATAGGAATATCATTTCCTATTAGGAGAATGCCATCCACGTACAATACGAGGAATACTATATCTCTCCCTAGAATCTTTCTGTATATGCATGGTTCATCTGGATTTTTGATAAAGTCAAATTTTTTAACAGCATCATCAAAACAGATGTTCCAACTCCGCGATACTTGCTTTAGTCCATAAATGGACTTAAGCAACTTGCATACTTTACCGCTGCTCCCGCTCTGAATGAATCCCTCTGGCTGATCCATATAGACACACTCTTCCAAATTACCATTTAGAAAAGCTGTCTTTACGTCCATCTGCCAGATCTCATAATCGTGGAAGGCAGCAACAGCAAGAAGGACCCGAATGGATTTGAGCATAGCTACTGGAGAAAAGGTTTCGTCATAGTCCAAACCAGGTCTTTGACGGAAACCCTTTGCAACAAGTCTAGCCTTATAGGTTTCAACCTGTCCATCTACACCAATCTTTTTTCTAAAGATCCATTTGCATCCTGCGGGTTTTACCCTATCTGGAGCAATGTCCAAAGTCCATACTTTGTTAGTGTACATGGACTCCATTTCGGTCCGCATTGCATCCAGCCATCTTACCGAGTCGCCGCTCTAAATGGCTTGTTGGAAACTAGTAGGTCATCATTATCAATGACGCAATCTTCTCGATCTCCGTCTATGAGAAAACCGTAGTATCTCTCAGGCGGATGAGACGGCCTACTACTCCTGCGGAGGGGTGCGGGAATGTCCTGTTCTTCTTGAATTTCTAGTTCTACCAAACTTTCAGTAGTAGTTTGTGGTTCTGGAATTTCTTCCAGTTTTATTGCGCTCCCACTTATCTGATTTTCTAAAAACTCAGTTTCCAAGAAGCAAGCATTACGAGAAACAAAAACCTTTTGTTCCTCTGCGTAATAGAAATAATATCCCTTGGAGTTCTTTGGATATCCCACAAACTTACACTGTACTGATCGTGCCTCGAACTTGTTCGCATGCTGCTTCTTTACAAAAGCTGGACATCCTCATGTCTTAATGTGCTTAAGATAGGGTTTCTTCCCACATCACATCTGATATGGTGAGGTAGGCACAGTCTTAGTTGGAACTCGGTTCAAAAGGTATGCAGCTGATTCTAGTGCATATCCCCAGAAAGATCGCGGTAACTCAGCCTTACTCATCATGGAATGAACCATATCCAATAGGGTTCGATTCCTCCTTTCCGATACACCGTTGTGTTGTGGTGTGTATGGAGGAGTAAGCTGAGAGAGAATTCCATTCTCTTTTAAGTAACATAGGAACTCGGCACTTAAGTATTCACCACCTCGATCAGATCTCAGTGTCTTGATACTTTTGCCTGTTTGGTTTTCCACTTCATTCTTGTATTCTTTGAATTTCTCAAAGGCATTTATGCTTCATCAAGAAGACATATCCATACCTAGAGAAATCGTCCGTAAAAGTAATGAAATAGGAATAACCACTTCGCGCATGTGTAGACATTGGACCGCACACGTCACTGTGTATGAGTCCCAAGAGCTCGCTCGCTCTTACTCCGTGTCCAGTAAACGTAGTTTTTGTCATCTTTCCCATAGGATATGATTCACAAGTAGCATAAGATTGATATTCGAACGGATTCAAATATCCTTTTCTATGTAACTTAGTTAATCGTGTTTCATTGATGTGACCTAGTCTACAATGCCATAAGAAAAGCCTGATTTATTTCTGGAGACATTGTTTTAAGTGTGCTATGGATATTGAAAATCTGAGCTTGACTCAATACGTATATACCGTTATCTAATGTACCAGACTCAATCATAACTTGATTTAGGTGGATGTTAACTACATCGCTTACGAATGTAAAATCATATCCCTCTCTCGAAAGTGAAGACACTGATATGATATTACAAGTCATACTAGGTACATATAAACAGTTACGTAGAATCAATATATGCCTACTTGTCAAACCTAGATGATATTCTCCTACGGATTCAGCGTTCACAGTCATTCCGTTTGCAACTTTGAGAGACCAATCACCTACCTTTATAACTCTACGGTTTCTCAAAGCATGTAATGAATTACAGATATGAGATCCTGCTCCGGTATCTAATATCCAGGAAGTAGAGTTAATTGACAAATAGTTCTCAATTACAAACACACTTGAGGCCAAAACCACAACATACTTCGTATCCTGGCTACTGGCTTCCAAAGCCCTGCAATCCTTCTGCCAATTCCCAATCCCATAACAATAGGAACGTCCCTCTTTTACTACATCCAGTCCCGAAACATTTGTCCTTCTCTTTCCTTCTACTTCCCCAGTTTCCTTCAGGGTAGAAGGCAGAGACTGTAGAATCAAGTCAGTATCTGACCCGTTTCCCAATGTGGTCTCCAGGTCCTTGAGCTCATCAATATAGCTAGTCATTACAAGGACGTTGTCCCCTACAGATGACCCGAAATCCAGCCTCGCTTGAATTAATTTGTTTGAGGTCTCATATCTTTCGATATGAGATTGCCCTCCATATAAATCTTTGTTATGGAGAAAGATGGAAACTAAGTCCATCTTTTCATGCTGCTTCTGGTATACACCATCAACTAAAGTCAACACGAGGCATTTGGCTTTCGCTTTATCCTTTTCCCTTGTTTGATGGATATTTATATCTGCGACGGTGGAAACTGGACCTGGGAAGGCAGGATCTTGAGTAGTAATAGGGTGGTCCAGCTTGTCATAGGCAATGGACATCTGGACAGACCTTTGCCAGTCATATAAGTCAGATTCAGTCAAATTTTTATCTAGATGTAACCTAGTCATGGTCACAAGGTCGCTGCAATTAGAGAGAGAGAAGAAAACACTTTATCATGATGCTCTTGCAAGTTTAGAGTGGTTTTTAATTTATCTAAACAGGATGGCTCCTACTGTTTTTCGAATCCCTCCTCAAATCAAAAAGGAAGAACTAGTCAGGACTATTCTCACCATACAATACTTGCTTAACCGTTCAGCCAGGCCAGTGTCGATACTTCGAGGGAGGTTTTCCAACGCTTTCATGAAGTTCCTTAATTAAAAAACCTCTTTTCTCTGGGGGCGTAAACCCGCTGACACCTTTCTAGGCACCTACTCGGTTTATAGCATTGATCGTTAAGTGACGAATCTCCTGATAAGTAGTATGTACTCACAGTAGGATCGGGATCCAAATATCATTGTATGATAATGTTGAAAGAATCCTACCAACATTCATCAAACTCCAAATGGTATGCAACGCTAGCAAGTTTCAGTTTCTTTAGAAACTCTCGATGTGGATTTTTGCCCCATGCTCTTATGACCTTGATTTTGGCCAACAAATCATAAGTCACATGTCAAGTTCTACCCGTCATTCTCTAGGTTAATTTGAACCACGCGTACATACTCTTGACTTTGGCCAACAAGGCAGTACGACTGTCCCAAACCAACGCATCTATCTATGGTACATATGAATATCCAATAGCTACCAAACATTGTGCCTTGACTTTGGCCAAACAAACACAGCTTGAATACTATTAACTATCCATATGAAATGACAGAGGGCTACGACTGGTTTTGGCAAAACCGTGAAAGTAGTGAATTTGATATAATCGAAGGAACCTGATAGCTTTTTAAAAGGAGTGGTTAAAGCTCCGCAATTAAAAAAATCTGCTCTTTTAAAATAACCGAGTGGTTTCTTTTAAATTTGTTCCAATGATTGAACTTTGGTTTATTTTCTTTGCATTATAATAATGCGTCCTATCATTTATCCTATCATTGCAGAAAACAACGAAAATACCACGTCCTATTATGACATCCGCATTCGCCACAGGGTCCCGTCATCACCCGTTAGGTTACTTAACTAATGACAGAGCGGGGGTTGGGCTAGCGCGGGTGTAAAACATAAGTGACGTCTAATAGCTATTATATATAGATATTATGCATTCGTCAGACGCAATAATAGGCATTCCAGATCACTGATGAACTTTATTAGATATACAAGCAATCCGCGTTTGCTTTGAGCCTGCAACAAAAGACGGATTACACAATTGTGATGAATAGCCATTACCTCACCCTAGACCCCTACGGGTACGACAAACTACCCGCCAAGTACCCGAAGTGAAGCGGTCTCCCTCAACAACGTGAGTAGGCCACTAAACACTTCAAAGTACCCGGTAGTTTGTGCACCCCACCTTGGGTCTATCTTAGGAGCAAAAACAGTAAAAAAGAAATAATACAACGGTGGCTACAACCGCAACCTGGATGCGCCCCGTAAAAGAATATTACATCATATTACAATTTATATCGAATGAATGAATATAAAACACATCTCAAACCCCGGCTAATCATCACAACATTCCAATCAAGTTTATATATACAAACAGTAAATATTATAGAAATGTGCAACCCCCTACCAACCGACATACTAGCAGTTAGGAGAGGTTTACGAACACATTAAACATTACAGATAAAAATCCGATTAGCAAATAATTTAGAACATCGATCGACTACCTTTTTCCATGTCTACCCCAAAAGCAAACCAGCACAAAATTAACCTGGGCAGAAACAAAATATTCTGGAAAACAAAACACCAAAAAATATGAATTACAGTGCAAATCCGAGTCAACTCGGGGTTGACTCGGCGGCGGATCTGCGGCCAAAAGCACCATCTGGCTGCGGATCTGTGGCCGTCTTGCCGAGTTAGGACATCGTATTTTCCCAGAATTCTTATATTTTCCTGCTGTGAATTTTAAGGCATATCAAATATTTTTTTCGACACGTTTCAAATTTACAGAAACTTAGGGGGTCCGGGGTTTCGTTTTCGCGTTTTTCCGACGATCGAAGTTCTAATTAGTTGCTAACAAGCTAGTAATGGTTTAATTGGCTCTGATACCACTGTAAGTCCATGTCACGCACCCCACGAGCTTGCGGGGAGGCGGAATATATGAAAAACAATTATTAAAACTTCGTAACACGGACTTGAGCATACGGATCGTATCTAAACCATTACTAGCAAACTACGAAAGGTTTAACTACTCGGATTCGAAGTTATACTTCACGTTACTTGTCCTTCAGGTCTTCATCGCTATCCTCCACTCCTCGTAGGATGTTTGGAATGTCGGCACCTCAACGGCTTCCTTGAGTCAAAGACGATCCACCCGAGAGCTTCTATTCCACGCTTCACCTCTAATCTTGAGGTAATTAGGTTTCTTTAGTTGCTAATCAACGGTACCTATGTGATATAGAGTGGGGTTTTGGATTAATTAGTCTATCTAATCCTTGATCTCAACACATGAGTGGTAGGATTAGGATTTGAAGAGAGAGTGAGCTTGAGGAGAGAGAAGGTGAACATTATTGTTAAATGAAAAAGCTTCTCACTTCTAATATATTATGAAGCATAAAGAATTATCAAATGAATAAATCAAATGCATTATCATCATGCTTCATTAAATATATGCAATGAATCATCAAGTGAGTCATTAAGCAATAAATGCTCTATTAACTCACTTGAATGATTCATCTAAGTGAGTCACAACTGCATTAAATGTAAATGCCACCTAAACCCTAAAGTCACCATGCATCTAGAAGCTTCCCGTCAAATTACGAGAACGCCCCTCCTATCCGTGAAAACACGGAAAAGCTTTAGACTGTATAAATCCAATAACCCGATACTAGAATCTGGTTTAAACCAAAGCCGGCTAGTAAAAACTGTCCGAACGTCGTACGTGGGTTTAAACGGGTATGCGTCCGAACCCTTGTCGTAAAACCATACAACCTCTATATCGTTTCGCCTAGAGCAGGGAAACTTTCTGTGTGGGACTCTAAAGACTTGACACTACGCTGGTAGTGGGTTTAACTACAGACCGCAAACGGCACTAGCTGTACCTAACGGTCCCCAGGTAGATGTCGATAAGAAGGCCGATGAGGAAACCCATCCGAACTCCTACTGAGCCTATTCGTGACAATATCCGCGCAGTCCGGTCTGTTCGTCTAAGAGTATCATATGTATGGTCTAGGGAGGTGGTGAACGTCAGACCCTTAATAACCGTACAAGTCGTGCCGGTAAGCTCAAGACCATCCGAGAATGTACTGATCAGTCCACCAGTAATTCTCAATCAGCCTTGGCCAGGGACTTATGGTAATGACCAACCAATCACAGTACAATATCAAATTCCTATACCAGGAGAGAAGAATTCCTAACAGTTGCTCACTGCCTCCATGTGGCTCGGGACTGTACCCAATTAAAACTTATTTGCACGACTCCTTTGAGCCGTGGTAGGGTAGTAATCAAAGCACAGTGGAAACTCACAGAGAAAAATGATGACTTTAAGTCAACAGACTATCTGCACACTTGTCACATGAGAACTGCTATCTGACGTTAGGTATAATACCATCCAGTCAGTTCTCGGCGAGTCCTGTCCGGTGTACCCGTAACCCAACGAGCACCTGTATACTGTCTTTAGTACGACGTACTGATGGTTGTGGGACAGATCATCTCCCCAACTGGGATGAGAAGCGTACACACTAGTCTGCTCCGGAGTATCGATGCCCTGTCTTGATAATCCTATGACTAGGGATAAGTATAGGATGTTGCTTATAGACTACTCAGCCCCCACTAGTGTGACTGCCATCACAATGCTGGTAATCAAGCAAAAATCCTAAGGGCTCTACTAATATGTATAAGCGACACGTTACAAGAAACATATGCACATATTAAAGTAGACAAAGCCAAGTAGCATACTACCATGTTTAGCAAGACTGTTATATAACTGTGAATATCCCAAGCTTCCATTAAATAATATACAACTTACTATGATACAATAATGGCCCCTAGGGCATATACACTAACTGTTCTGTTTTGGAGGAATTAAATTCCTATGAATTTGGGGGAATTAAATTCCTTAAACTCAATTCTCCCTCTAAGTTTTGGATCTGCATGGCAGAATCTTCCCGATGAGAATTAAATTCTCAACTTGTAGGAAGATCTGCTTCTGCAGATCTTCAACCAAAGGAAGAACTAAGTTCTTACTCAGAAGAGTTAAACTTTTAAATTGAGAATTAAATTCTCTTTGTTTTATGGAACTTAGATCTCTTTCCCTTTTCTCACCTAGGGTTTCTTTTCTTTGAAGAGATCTTTTTTCTCTCTCTTGAGAATTAAATTCTCCTCTCTCTTTTCTCTCTGTTGTTGTTATCTCCCCAAAAAAGTAGATCCCTTATCTTCTCTTCTTGGCTCCTATTTATAGGAGAAAGAAAAGAATCAATTTGTTTTGACAATTTTTCATTGAAAGATTTTAATTGATTTTGTAACCAAAATGATCTTTTAGACCACTCGGTGAATTTTATTCACCATTGGATTTTTAATCCAAAAGATCTTTTATCTGTTATTCCTGAAAAATTTCAGGAAAATCTTTCCTTGTATAAAATCTTTCCATAAATTGGGGATTTTTAATCACCATTGGATTTTTAATCCAACAGTGCTCCATTTTACAGAGCACCATCTTTTTTGTTTGGAAAGATTTAGAGAAATATTTTTCCAGTTAGGGTTTTTGATTCCCTCTTAATTAGAATTTAATTCTATTGATTCATAGATCTTTAGGAACCCGTCACGTGTTGGCACGTGACCCCCTGATTAAGCATTTGATCAGAATTTAATTCTTTTGTTTTAAAAAACTCAGGAATTATCACGTGTCAGCACGTGACCCTTGGTCACGTGTTGGCACGTGATGCCCCATTGGGGTTTTTTCCTTGTTATTTTATTATACTTTTAATTCTTTTCAGTGGGTTTAAAGGCCCATCACGTGTTGGCAGTAACCCCACTGATTAATTATTTCCAATTATTTATTTTATTCAGTGCCTACAGGTTTTGTCTGTAAATGGTCACGTGTCTGCACGTGATGCCCGGTCACATGTGAGCACGTGATGCCTCATTACACTACTACAAATAGGGGTTGCCCCTACGGATAAAGGAATCCGTAGAGGCAACTTTTTATTGCCCCTACGGATTAATCCGTAGGTGCCCACTGTTGTCCCTACGGTTTTCAACGTTTTAATTTAAAAATATTTAATCATAATTTGTTGTTTGGCCCTACAGAGCCGCAAACAAAGAACCTACGGGTAAGTCCGTAGGGGCATGTATACGGGTTAATAATAAAAAAAAGGCACAGAAAATCCCTCACTGTTCCCAAAATTTCCTTCTCTCTTATTCTTTCGCGCCTCGCGACGATCGTTCCCGCGTCTCGATCCCGACCTCGTCGCCGATTGCGTCCTTATCCTGACCTCGCCACCGCAACCGCTCTTGACTCGTCGACTTTCACGTCACAACCGCGCTTGACTCGTTGCCGATCGCATCGTCGACTACCGGCCTCCTCCGTTGTCTCCTCCACCGCGGTTAGTAAATCTCCAATTTTTACTTCTAATTTAATGCTTTTATTTCCCTCTTTTGATAATGTTAGGGGTAGGGTTCAGGGATCAGGGTTCGGGTAGGGGTGGCATCGGGTCAGTTAGGGTTAGGGTTCGATTGGGGTTGGGGTTGGGTTAGGGTAAGGGTTCGGTTGGGGTTGGGGTTGGGGTTGGGGTTGGGATTAGGGTTCGGTTGGGGTTGGGATTGGGGTTGGCCGGGTTGTGGTTAGGGTTAATCAGTTAGGGTTAGGGTTATAGTAATTAGGGTTAGGGTTAGTGTTAGGGTTAGGGTCAGGTTTAGGGTTAGAGGCTAGGGTTAATTTGGGTTAATTACAGGGTAGGGTTAATTTGGGTTAATTAGTGATAATTTGAAAGGGTTAGGGTGTTGATTAGGCTTAATTTGGTTAATTTGGGTAAATTTGGTTAAGTTTGGGTTGATTATGGTTAATTAGGTTAATTTGGGTAAATTGGGTTAAGTTTGGGTTAATTAGTGATAAATTGTGTTAGGGTAACAATTATGGTTAATTGTGGTTAATTAGGTTAATTTGGGTTATTTAGGTTTATGGTGCACTAATTTATTTAGTAGGATACACTAGTTCATTGCAATAGGATACTCGATGACAACATAAACGTACAACTTTACCACAAACGCAAGAAAAATTTACCCTAAACATGAAATTTCGAACCCTTAATAACGAAACGTAAACGTAAAACTTATTCACGTTAAATGTTCAAGTTAAAACCAATATATGATACTCGATGATAATATGAAACCTTTATATTCTCATCGATACTCATATATGAAACTAAAAGCGCCACTTAGTCCCCGTCTATCGGTTAACATACGTGCGATGCTCGTCGTGACATAGAACTATACGAAAGTTGTTAAATATCGGACAGTATAGCTCGATAGTAACAACCATCGTATAGTCTACGCGACGAGAAAATTCAATCGTATGGTAACCAATCGATTTGTCCCGTGTGGACAAGTTAAGAATGTATAAAGCAAATGCCTTCATTCACTTGTGTTTTCATCCGTTTCGAGATATTTCGCCGGTACCTTTCCGCTGGTTCTCCGTGTACAAAGATAGATTAGATGTTCATTTCAATGTTGTTTCACAGCTTTGAAATGATTATCCATTCTATTACAGTGTACTCGGAGAACAGCGGGGAGGTGCTGCCGAAATTTACTCGAAACGGTTGAAAGTACAAGTGATGGGCGTTCGCTCTATACATTCTTAATGGGATAGAAGCCTACCCCCGACAGCCGGAACACACACATACAATAAGAATACACAACAAACGCATAATTAGAGAGCGATTCGAGATGTTCGGGTTAAAACCAATATATGATACTTGATGATAATATGAAACCTTCATATTCCCATCGATACTCATATATGAAACTAAAAGCGCCACTTAGTCCCCGTCTATCGGTTAACATACGTGCGATGCTCGTCGTGACCTAGAACTATACGAAGGTTGTTAAATCTCGGACAGTATAGCTCGATACTAACAACCGTCGTATAGTCTACGCGACGAGAAAATTCAATCGTATGGTAACCCATAGATTTGTCCCGTGTGGACAAGTTAAGAATGTATAAAGCAAACGCATTCATTCACTTGTGTTTTCATCCATTTCGAGATATTTCGTCGGTACCTTTCCGCTGGTTCTCCGTGTATAAAGATAGATTAGATGTTCATTTCAACGTTGTTTCACAGCTTTGAAATGATTATCTATTCTATTACAGTGTACTCGAAAAACAGCGGGGAGGTGCTGCCGAAATTTACTCGAAACGGTTGAAAGCACAAGTGATGGGCGTTCGCTCTATACATTCTTAATGGGATAGAAACCTACCCCCGATAGCCGGAACACATACATACAAACGCATAATTAGAGAGCGATTCGAGATGTTCGGGTTAAAACCAATATATGATAATATGAAACCTTCATATTCCCATCGATACTCATATAAGAAACTAAAAGCGCCACTTAGTCCCTGTCTATCGGTTAACATAACGTGCGATAATTTATTCTTTTCAACGACAAACGCACACACAAAGCATATACACGGATTTTCTCCTTTGTCAGTAACTATCCCGTTCTTATATTTCTCAATATAGTCAGCATAACCTACAATTTATATGTTATTCAGTCTAACATGGCCCATGAGTACGTCAGAGTTAAGGACTGGATGTATGTGGATTGGAAACAACGTATGCAACCTAAGTTTGTCGCAGGAGTTGCTGCTTTCCTTGAATTTGCACGCGCACATAATAAGATCATAATAGAGAAGTTTCTCTGTCCGTGCGATAGATGTGGCAATAAGTACTGGCAGAAGGTAGAATTGGCAGAGCTTCATATTGTAAAACATGGGTTTACTAGACTTTATTCAACTTGGAAATATCATGGGGAAGGAGAAGAATGCAGTACTGCGGTAGAAGAAAAAGGAGAACACGATAATGCGGCAGGAGAAGAAGAAGAATTCGGCAATACGGCAGGAGACGGAAATTTATTTCCGTAAGAAGAAATGGAGGATATGGTAGAGGCTGCCCTAGGTGAATCTATTCGTACCGAAGATGACATTCCTTCCGGTCAAGGACCGCGTGCGGATAAATATGAAAATTTCACGAATGATGCTAGGAAACCAATTTATGAGAATGCGAAGTATTCCACCCTCTCATGGTTCGTCCAACTTTTCCAGATTAAGTGCCTAAATGGATGGAGCAACAAGTCATTCACAATGCTTCTTTCGTTCTTGAAAGATTCTATGCCTCCGGGAAATAATGTGCCCGAAAGCTGGTACGAAGCCCAGAAAATGATATCTGATTTGGGTCTAAAGTGCGAGAAGATTTAAGCATGTCCTAAAAATTGCGTGTTGTACCGGAAAGAGAATTCAGATTTGAAAGAGTGTCCAACATGCGGAGAGGCCAGGTATAAGCCGAAAGATTCTGATAAGAAGCCTGATATACCTGTAAAGATAGCACGATACTTTCCCATAACACAGAGGCTACAGAGGCTATTCAGGTGCAAGCAAACAGCCGAGGCAATGATCTGGCATCACCGTGCTCCTCCAAGCGAAAATGGAAAAATGAGCCATCAAAGAGATTCACCGGCATGGAAGGATTTCGATAGGAGGCACGCAATATTCAGTAGCGATCCTCGCAATGTTCGGTTCGGACTGGCTACCGATGGCTTCTGCCCATTCAACTATATGGCTGGAAGTCACAGTACATGGCCCGTTGTAATGATAATTTATAATCTGTCGCCTTGGTTGGCTATGGACCAATCATACTTTATGATGCCTCTTCTTATCGACGGACCAAACTCACCAGGGAACAATATCGACATCTATCTCCGACCTCTGATTGAGGAGCTGAAAACTTTGTTCATTGATGGTGTAGAGACATATGATTCAAACACAAATACAACCTTCATACTGCGTGCGGCTTTGATGTGGACAATTAATGACTTTCCTGCGTATGGAATGCTATCAGGTTGGTCCGTATATGGTCACAAAGCATGTCTTCATTGCCATGAACACACAACATCAAAATTTTTGAATTTTAGCAGGAAGGTTTGTTATTGCGGCCATCGACGTTTTCTGCCTCCAGACCACCCCTATAGGTTACACACGGTTCACTTTGATGGCCATCAGGAGCTTCTTGGGCCTCCATCCCCATTATCCGAAGAGGACGTGACTGCTAAATAGGATGGTTACAATAACGTGACCTTCGGGATGGATCCGACGAAACAGGTCAAACCACAATATTGGAACAAGTTAAGCATTTTCTTCGAGCTTCCGTACTGGTCTACAAATTCAGTGCGTCATTGTCTGGACGTCATGCATATAGAGAAGGGAGTATCAGAGTATATACTTAACTTGCTTCTGTGTAAAGACGGGAAATCGAAAGACAACATGAATGCTCGGATGGATCTACAAGAGTGGGGAATAAGAAGTGAATTGCACCCTAGACCGGTAGCGGGTAAACCGTGCAAGTTTGTACTTCCCAACGCCGCTTATCATATGTCACAACCGGAGAAGAAAAGATTCCTGCAAGTGTTGCATGATTTGAAAGTCCACACAGGTTTCTCAGGATCATTCAGCAAGAAAATAAAAATTGTGAAGGGCAAGATCGATGGGGTGAAAAGTCATGATCACCATGTTATCGTGGAGCACCTTCTTCCATTAGCCCTCAGGACTTCTCTCCCCGACTCGGTTGGTCTAGTAATCAACGACCTATGTTGCTTTTTCAGGGAGTTGTGTGCTAAAACACTGGAGGTTGCGACGCTGGATAAACTAGAAAATTCTATTGCGTTGATACTTTGCAAGTTTGAGCGTATTTTCCCACCACCATTTTTCGATATCATAATACACTTGACGGTTCATCTTGCAACTGAGGCGAAGTTAGCCGGACCAGTACAATATCGATGGATGTATCCCGTCGAGAGGTACGTGTAATTTTTTGTTTCGCGCAATTTATAAATTTATTGTTGTCATGTATGCCTGTACTTATTTATTCAACATATTCTCATTATGTACCTCTACACTCTTAAGAAGTATATACGCAATAAAAATCGACCAGAGGGTTCTATCATGCAAGGTTATCTTCTTGATGAAGCAACCACATTTTGTTCCCGCTATCTAGACGAGAACATTGAGATAAGGCTTAACCGACCACGAAGAATTCAAGACGGGCCATATGGTAAAGCCGAGTATAAGAGGGTAGACACTATGTTTATCAACAAGATATACCGGTTTATCTTGCTTAATTGCGCATATCTTGAACAAATTAGAGAGTAAGTTTTTTTGGATTAATTGTTATATCTGTGTTTGTGTGTGTATGAAATGACATAATATTAATGTCACAATTACTTGTCGAAAACAGAACTCATTTTAACGAGGTACGTGAGGGGCATCCTGATTGGAACGAAGAACGTTTGGAAAAATACCATCAGGATAATTTTTGTGATTGGGTCACAGATCATGTAAGTTATTCGAATAACATTTTATTGCTATCAGTTTTAATCTAAACTTGTATCGTTATTTATTTTGTCGTAAAATTTGTTTTGTTAGATCCACGATCCGAACTTGTCTGCATCATTTGAGAGTGATTCAAGATGTTTAGCTCAATTTCCTAGTATGGAGGTTGCATATTACAAAGGATTTGGTGTCCTTGGATACAAATTCGAAGTTAAAGACATAGAAACATCTAGAACCACTCAGATAGTGGGATTGCGACGGTAGGATCGGACGGTGTGATTTACTATGGGTACTTAAATTGTATACTCGGCATCCACTATCCCGGACGATCAGAACCCTTTTATATATTCCAGTGTACTTGGTACGATCCGCGAACCGATACGGACAGGTGGAGAAGCAGTCTTGGGACTTGGAAAGATGAATATGGATTGACCAGTGTGAACACACTTCGATTTTACGGTCAGGACGATCCGTTTATCTTTCCGAACCAAGCGTTCCAAGTATACTACTCACAGTGTTTGAAGCATCCGGGGTGGAGTGTTGTATGCCGATGGAAACCCAGAGATGTCTACGATGTCCTAGAATACGAGGACAGCGATGAGGACGAAGAAGAGAGAAAGCTTAAAGTGCTTCGACCGTCTGTTTCGAAGGACGGGTTGTCTTCAACCGATCATGAAGTTACGTGGGTTAGAAATGGCATCGACGATGAAATCCAAGTAGATATGTATGATGCGCCCACGAAACGAAAAAGGTTATCAGTAATGTTATATTATAACTTCACATTTTACGCTCTAGATCATATATAGTCAATACTTTTAATGATTGTCTAATGCGTCTACGAACCGTTTATCTAGATTTGATGACAATATCGGGAGCAGCGAGGGGCGGCAGGAGCTCCAGCCGCGGCAGAGGCAGAGGCAGAGGCAGAGCGGTTCTGCCGTCCGGAGAGCTCCGTAGGGAGCTTCAGAGGGCCGGTCTTGCACCCAGATCGGAGACCCCTTCGGATGCCTCTTTCCGTGTGGATTTTGCCACACCTCCAGGTATACTGCACGCATATCCATTTTGAATGTAATATTACAGATATTCATGCATGTTTATGTCAAAATTACTTATACTGTCAATATTTGATTGTCTAGTTGTTGGTGATGCATCCACATCTGGGACAGAGGCCACCCCCGCTCCTCCAGGTATGTTTATATATCAATTAGTGTATGTATATTGATTTAGAATGCTATATCATAAATACACACATTCCTTTTGCTCTTACTTAGCAATTTTTATTATTGTCTAGCTATAGATGGTGACACCACCACACCTGCGGGTGTGTTTATCTATCTTATAGTGCATGCATATTGATTTAGAACGTTATATTATTGATCTACACATTCTTTTTGCAATTACTTATATAATCTATTTTTAATTGTCTAATTATAGGTGGTGCGTCCACACCTTCCGCAGGGGCCACTCCTGCCGCTTCCATACCCTCCGCATCGTCTGCAGGTTAGTATTGCAGGTTAGTATGATTAAATTTAAAATATTTATTCATTTTACATATGCTCTATAGAATAAATATGAACTTCATGGAAATTTAGCGTCGATGTTTATTTTCTAGTTGGAGGGGATGCGTCTGCATCCGGGACCCCGGTTGTTCCTCACCGGAGGAACTATCGTCCCGCTCGTGCTGCTGCCCGGGCTCAGGCTCGTGCGATAGTCACCGGAGGTATATATCACACTTGAATTTTCGTTTAACCTTGATTTCTTAATACAACTTTGTTTTATTATTGATTGTCTTGATATTTCGTGCAGATGCAGGGCCTCCCCATCCCCAGAGGGGGACTCGAGGCCCGAATCAGTCCCATAGGCTGAGGCCTGACAAAGCTAGGGGGGAGGCAGCATTCCCCCTTTTTTTACCCTTGACTATCGCTATACCGGTCCTCATGCCGAGAGGTTCGGCCGGTATTTGGGGGACGAGAGCCGGCTCGTGAAGAACTATCCACTTCACGTTGAGTGGGACGAGCAGCACCAGTGCTCATTCGCCCTCTTCTTTGATCAGGCTCGGGTATGTATTAATATATATTTTCATTTGATCTATCCAATATATTTATTATTAACACTTGCAATCTAATAACAATGTTTTTTTGTATTTTCAGTTGGATTACGATTTTCAGCCTGTAGCCGATCCTGATCACCCGGGGAGGGTGCTCAACCTTCATGCTCTGTACAATGGCCTGATGAAGAACATGCAGGCCAAGGTCCGATACAACAGAAATGAGCTGAAGGCCGACTGCTACTCCCTGTGGATGGCGACCGCCGAGACAGAGAGAGCGGCCCTCCTATTTACACCGGCGTTTGCGAGAGTCGACGTAGAGACATGGCCTCTATTGTGCGCTTATTTCGACTCCCAACGCAAACAGGTATGTATTTTAAATGTAATTCATTATTTATGATATAATTTATTTCTTTGTGTTTCTTAATTAGAAAACTAAATGTTAATGCATTGTGCAGAAATAAGCCGCTCAGAATACAGAGAACAGGAAGTCGGCGAAGAGGGGTCGCCCCACTTACACAGGTGGCTCGAGGAACATTACTCAAGCCATGGAGTTATCGGTAAATTACAATAGACCGACCTTTGTGATATTCTGGAATATTAAGAGTTATTTTCTAATATTTCTAATATTAAGAGTTACTTTCTAATATTGCAGACATCTTGGACCGTGGCGTCAGGTGGTACACCGAGCGTGCTGTCCGCATATCTTGCCGTCCACGGCACCTCGACAGATCCCGCCATGGGCGAGCTTCGATATCCCGACGTCGCTACCCAGGAGTACTGCGTAAGTGTTAATATTTTTCTACCCAAATTTGAAATTTTAGTTTTGGAAGGTTTAAGTTTAAATCTTATACTTATACTTTACTGCTTAATGTGGGTGTAGGAGCGGGTGGTTGAGCAGGCCCAGGCCTCGGGGATTGATTTTACCGGACAGAGCGATCTGAGGCTGCTGACCCCAGTTTTGGACGCCGCACACGGAGGGCACCACGGAGGTTGGGAGAGAGGCCGGGGACTGGGCCCTACCAGGGCCCATATGAGGTTGGACTCCACCCCGGCGGTTACTTCCTCCGTCTCCAGTGACCGACGTGTCCATCAGGAACTGGAGAGCTTGAGGGCCACCGTTCAAGAGTTGAAGGAGATGCTGGTATGTATACTGTTTTATAGTAAAATATCATGTCATATTATATAGATATCAACATATCCATAATTAGTACGTAGCTTGAGCTTATTTGGTTTTAGACTTAAGTTTGATTAATCATACATACAGATGTAATTAAAATAAATAACAAACTAGATATCCAAACGGGGTTTCAAAATAACTTAATAATGATACGAATTCGAATAATACACAGTTCTTACACGCTTATTATACACGTTAGGTCCAGACGCGACAGGGTACATCGGCCGAGCCTCCACATGCATCTCCTTCGGCTGCGGCTCCGCAAGCCACTACATCGGCTGCGGTTCCGCAGACAGCTCCTGTAGCTCCACCGCCCACTCAGACTCCCGCAGCCGAGGCTTTGCAAGCGCCTACCTTGACGGCGGCTGCGCAGACCACATCGCCAGCTCCACATGCCGCTCAGACTTCCGCTCGCGACGAATTGCAGAGTTTATTGACCGAGAAGCAGGCGTGCGTTATTCTATCGTTATTCAGAAGTGGAGCTGGACCGAACTAGGGTAGCTTTTTGGTTCTTATTTTTTGAAACATGTATTTATTTATATCATACACATTGTACTACATTTTGAAACGATATTGATATTGGTTTGTATTTATATCATATTCAGTTTTTGTGTTTCTGTTGAATATTATATATATGCGTGAGATGTGATTATGAATACTGCAATATATGATTTGATTGATGTATATATTATTGTGCACAGGGCGGGAAAAAATCAAGCAGCCCATTTTTTAAAAAAAAATACAGACAATATGTACCTACGGATTAATCCGTAGGTACACATGTTGCCCCTACGGATATATCCGTAGGGGCAAAATATCAGCAGTAACTGATATTTCCCCCCTGATCTCAGTGCCAGGGGGTTGGGAATGCCCCTATGGATATATCCGTAGGGGCCACTGCCTCTCTCCTACGGCGTTATCCGTAGGGGCCAAATATCAGGAATCCTGATATTTTGCCCCTACGGAAAAGTACCTACGCATATATCCGTAGGGGGTAGTACATGGACCTACGGATATATCCGTAGGTACAAGTAATATAATAAAAAAAACTGTAAATAATATAAAATCTTATGCCCTACGGAGTAATCCGTAGGGGCAACAGGACCTACACATAACTCCGTAGGGGTAAGAATTTGCCCGTAGGGGCAAGTTCAGGGTCTCAACTTGCACCTGCGGCCTTTGCACCTACGGGATATTTTTCGCCCCTACGTATATATCCGTAGGGGCAGTGGGTTGCCCCTACGGATAAATCCGTAAGGGCAACCCTTATTTGCAGTAGTGTAAGTTTTGATCCCGGATGAATGATGGGACCCATAACATATCAAATCGAAGAATTTTTCGAGACATTTTCGATACCATCAGAATTTAGCTGTTTCTCATTCGGGAGTTTATCAAAATGCAGCCCGGAAAATACCGGTTCGCATTTTCTTCCTTAGATTACATGTGCATACATATTTGCTCATAACTTTTGATCCTGAATGAATTATGAAGTCCATAATATATCAAATCGAAGGATTTTTTGAGACGCTTTCGGTACCATCAGAATTTAGTTATTTCACATTTGGGAGTTTATCAAAATACAGCCTGGAAAATACCGGTTCACATTTTCTTAAACGTATCGCTGCCATTTAATACCTTGGGCTCTTTTGCGCAAAATTTTTTTTTTTTTTGCGGAAACACATACATATAACTAACAGCTTCCATGCCCAAACAGCAGAGCAACCACGCAGATAATATTCGAAGCGCAAGACGAAGAAATAGAAAGCGAAATATAAGCAACAACAATATAAAACCGACTCCAATTGCTTTAATTTGACCGTTCCTTCAACAAAGTCTGTTATTGCTTTAATTTGAGGGTATTTTTTTCTATATTCAATACCAAAACTTTCATATATTTAAATAAGACGACCAAATCCTTTAATTTGTCTAAATGATCAGTTTTTCATCCAAATTCCAGTTAAAATGATCATTTTATCCTTATCTTCTTCTTCCATACTCTGTCAATGCCATTCTTATATTTCTTTTCAAATTCTAACACCCATTTAAATTGTACCCACCTACAATTATAATTCCTTTAAACCATTCGAAACCGTCTTCATGAATAACGAACGATTATTTTTCCCACAGAGGACGAAATAGACTATTCAAGGATGGACTAAGGGTTGATTAGGTTGCTAAGGGTAGATCGGGTATTTAGCAGCTTAATTAGGCTAATTAATCAATATTTAACTAATAAGGGTCTTTTTTAGGCAACTTAATGGATTTGGGTCCTATTTTAAAATATGAAGTTTTCGGGGGTATTATTAAAAATACAAAAGATTCAAGGGTTGTATATAGAAAAAAAGCCTTAATTTTATTATATAAAACTAATTCATCACAGCTGAAAATACAAGATAAGTAAATAATATGGTGGGTTGCAATAATCATAAAGCAGACCGGGGTTGATCTTACATCATGAAATGGGCTAGACACAAAATTTTAGGGCAGAGACTTTCAGCAAATTTGTTCACATAAGTGTACTTATCATATTCATTTTTAATCTATCTACAAGTGTGAAATACAAAGAATGATTTGTACTTGCTTCTATTTATTTCAATCATATTCTTATTCATATTCTTATTCATATGCCTATCCAAAAATAATTGGAAAGAGTTCATGCCATAAAGATATTAGTATAAACGCTGAACATGAAGGATCTACATTTTGTCTATCTTTTGGATAGCACACGGATATATATTTTACTCTATACAAATTTTGAGGTAACTAGTATAGGATGAGAGACAGAGAGAGAGAGTGAGATTAAAAAAAGACTCTCAGGTAAAAATATACAGTATTGATATCTACATCTTTTCTCATCTCATCTGATGCAAAAATGCTCTGGCGGTTAGCTAACAGTCTTTGGAACAATTTAAATATACGTGAACCATAAAAGAGGTATATTTTTGGCATGGAAAAACTAACACCGTTTGGATTTTAGGGATAAAATACATGCATGTTTTTTAAGTTTATAGGTTTTTTCTGCATTTTAAACAAAAATAAGCGAGGATTCAAGGCATTGCCATTTTTTATAATTTTGAAATATGATCATAGTGGGCTTAGAATAACCATACATTATTTAGTCATTGTCTCAGGGCTACAATCAAATCAAATCAAATAATTAAGCGTGCTATTTTTAAATAAGCGTGCTATTTTTAAATAAGCATGCCGACAGAGAAATGAGACTCACAGTACCCCGATCCTTTCATCAAAATATCCCTCCTATAAATTTGCGTCTCAGAGAACTCACAAAGCATTGCACCATATAAACAAACTCGTCAGTAAACAATGGCTGGTAGCAGTGCAGTAACATCAAAAGAGATCCTAGATGCCCAAACTCACCTATGGAGCCAGCTCTTCGGCTTCATGAACTCCTTCTCCCTCAAAGTTGCCGTCGAGCTCGGCATTGCTGACGCCATTCACAACCACGGCAAGCCCATCGCTCTTGCCGAGCTCGCCTCCGCGCTCTCCATCCCCGCCTCCCGAACCCCCTACCTCCATCGCCTCATGCGCCTCTTGGTCCACAACAACTTCTTCGCCGAGCCCGAGCCCTACGTTTACGCCCTCACACCGAACTCCACCGTCCTAGTCGCCGAAAAGGGCGCGTCCATCGCGCCCTTCATCGAGTTAGTCATGCACAACTCCATCATCGTCCCATGGACGTCCGTGAACGAGTGGTTGAAGAACGAGAACGCGCCGTCGACGCCGTTCGAGATGTTTCACGGGGTTTACATCTGGGAGGCGACAGGGAGGATGCCGGACCTGCTGAAGGCCATGCTGGAGGGGCTGGACAGCGATTCGGGGACGGTGGCAAAGGTGATCATCGAAGACTGCAGGGATCAGTTTGAAGGGGTGAAGACTCTCGTGGAAGTTGCGGGAGGAAAAGGGAAGATTGCCAAGGCCATAAAGGAGGCGTTTCCGGGGATTGAGTGTAAAGTGCTCGATCTGCCGCATGTGGTGGAGAAGGTGGAAAAGAGTGGTGATGTTGAGTATGTTGCCGGGGATATGTTTGAGAGCATCCCGAGCGCCGATGCGCTGATTCTTAAGGTATATTTTAAATGCAAGAGTTGCTATCAGTTACGATTATTGATGCTAACCTTAGCAACTTCAAAGTAAAATTACAAAAACTTCAAAATAAAATTACCAAAGTACAAGAATATTTCCTTAAGATCTCTCCGCAACTAATAAAATTAAAGGTTTTGTGGAGTGGTGGTATAAAGCCATCTAAATTAGTATCATAGCCATGTAAATTAGTATCCAGCCTAAAATGCTTAACCGACTGTTAGAATTTGAAAAAATGTTGAGGGTTAAGGACTAAGGCCCCTGTTTGGGAATGGAGTTAAGCTTTCTAAACTGGTGTTTCATAGAGTCAGAAAAACTTAACTCCAAAATCCTTACTTTACCTGCGTAACAATCGTTTTGAAGTTGTGATAACTGCAGTTATGTCAATTCATATATGATCTAAGTTATCTAAACGCTATGTTTGGAGTTTGCGTACCTCTTGCCTCCATTTAAAAATAAACTACAGTTGTTCTAACAACATATCCAAACATGGCCCAACACTCGGAATGATTATCTCTCGACAATCTTCTTAATGATTGAATATTTGTTTTGCAGTGGGTACTGATGACATGGAACGATGAAGAATGCGTGAAAATACTGAAAAATTGCAAAGCGGCCATTCCTACTAAAGAAAATGGAGGGAAAGTGATAATAATGGAGAAAGTTCTCGATGTCAGCCCCGACAAAGTGCATCCAAAACACACCGATGTCCAGATCTACTTCGATCTTCAGACGATGGTCCACGTGAAGGGAAGACAGAGAACAGAGAAGGAATGGAAGAAGATCTTCGCTGAAGCTGGCTTCAAAGATTACAATATAATCCCAGCCCTTGGTTCCCGCTGCATCATCGAGCTCTACCATTGATCTATCCTGGATCTATATCTGCCGCATCTATATATGCTTTGTGTTAAGGATTGTATTGTAAAAAAAATTAGTCTGTAATGGCCAGAGCAAGTTATGACCTAGAATAAGAGCGCTATCTCCGTCGTGTATGTTTGAAGGCAGCTGAAATAATTGATATGCTTCACATAATTGTTATACTTGGTGATTTTAATTACTAGCTTATTAGACAATAGACTCTATAGTTAACTAGTTAAACTTTAAGTTTCATTGATACCGATATGATAATTAAATGGGCTTAAATAACTTTGAATACATTCCACATTCAGTATAGGGTTCACTTTATCTTTTAGCCCAATTATGAAATGAGCGGAAATTTCATTTGCTTAGTAGATACAGATCGATGTTATGCACATAATAAATATATATAAAAAAGATGTCTAGAATGAGTATTGACTTTGTATCTTAATAATTTATCCATACGCATGATCCCCATCCATTTGCAGTAAACTTGACTTTGATCCCAGGTGTAACGTGTGGGATCAAAATAATTCAAGATATTTCGGGACAAAATTGAAAAAATAAATAGAAAATCAATATGCTTTTATTTTGTTAAGAAGTAGTTAGTATCCATTTTAAAAACATACAAAATTTGTATCGGTTCCATTTTAATAAATTTATATTATGATTGATTTTTTTTGAAAGTATGCAATTACAAACATTGATAAATTTTTCCTATTTGAAAGAACATGGATAATTATTTAAATAATGAAATCTGACCACAAAATTTAAATCAACTATAATTTTTATAATCAAATGTAAAGGATTGGATTATATAGTAAACATATTTTATTCTATTATGTTTTATTTTTTAAAAAAAAATTATCATGATAAAAAAATTACTATTGTTTTTCTTGAGAAAAATAAAAAACACCAGAATTTATTTCTAAATCAACACCAAATCAATGCTTGCCATAGAATTTAAGCTTAAATTAAGGAAATAAAAAAAAAGCAATAAAAATTAGAACCAAATACTGAGAGAAAAATCCACATAGGTTTTTTTTCACATTTATTTTTGGCTCACATGGACCATTTGGAAATGGGTAGGAAAAATACAAAAATGTAAAGGCAAGGGCAAAAACGGAAAGAGAAAAAATAGTGTTTTGGGAAAAAATTCTCTCACTACTTACAAGTAGGAGATTGTGATAATTGAGCAAGGACCTATACATGTATAACAATCTTACTCGAGATAATAGTATGCTATTCGATTTATCTTCATTGTTGATGAAGCTCGTAAGATTGTTGCTTGACAACCAGAATTATGGCGGCGATCATATATGTGGGAGCTGGGTTGTCTATAAGCACATCCTTAAATGTCTCTAGTCGTAATGGTATCGAGACTAGATATCGATATTCCGGAGTGGACTAGTGTATACGCTTCTACACCCCGACGAGGGGCGGTGGCCGGTCTCACAAACCATTGGTGTTGTGTCACCTAAGATAGTATACAGGTGCTCACAAAAGGTGAGTACACTAGATGGACTCGTCGAGAACTTCTAGATGGTATTATATCTATCATCAGATGGAAGTTCTTAGGTAGTATGAGTACAGCTTAGTCCTTTGACCTAAAGTCGTCATTTGTCTCGTGTGAGTTCCCACTGCATTTTGATTACTATCCTACCACGACTCAAAGGGGTCATGCAAACAGGTTTTAGTTAGGTACGGTCCCGAGCCACATGGAGGCAGTGGTCGATTGTCAAGGATTCGTCTCTCCTGGTATTAGGAGTCGATATCGCGTCGTGTTCAATTGGCTATCACCAGAAATCCGTGGTCATGGTGGATGAGATTTACTGATAGTTGATTGGTAGCATCTCTGTTGGTGATGAGCTTGAGTCAGACATGACTTATCGGGTTAGCAGGAGGTTTGACGTTATCCACCCTCTAGACCAGATATGTGATACTCTTTGACGAAGAGACCGGACTGTACGGAGATTGTCACATTCAGGCCCAGTAGGGTAAGAACGTACCTGATTGTCGACTCCCCTTTCGACAAGTATCTGGGTAGCCGTTACGTACAGCTAGTGCCGCTGACGTGCTTGTGGTTAAATCCACTGCCAGCGTATTATCGAGTTTTTAGAGTCCCACACAGAGAGTTTTTCCGGTTCAGGCGATAAATGTAGGAGCCGGACGTTGATAGGTGCATGGGTCCAATTAAATACGTGTATGGGATACACGGAAATTAATCTGACGGTTGATAATACTATCCGGGTTAAGATTAGGCCGGATTATTAAATCAGGTTTTGATTTAATAATTTATATATGTATTTTGATACATATATTTAAGTATTATTGTTCACTATTCATTTTCTCTCCTTGGTACTATCCGTATTTTTATGCGGATATGCGGATATGTAGCGATATATATACCGGGTGAAGTATTCCGTATTTATACGGGAATGCTTTTAAAAGAAGGGTACATCATATTTGATTTTATTTTAGAAAATTAAATGGAAATGAGGTGGAAAGGATGTGGCATGAAATATGGTGTTAAATATGTAGAGAGGTAAGGTTTTGCTTTTAAAAATGATAAAATCATTTTGATGCACTATTGAAGTATGGTTGTTAAAAGCAAAGCCATTCTTTTTTTTACACTTGATACTTCATTTTCTTTTTGCTTTATATGACGAGATTCATGCTTCATGGTTGCTTCCTTTCTCCTCTTCTCCTTCATTTTCTTACTCTCATTTGAGCATGGATTCTAGAGAAAAATATTTACTCAAATATTCCTACATCACCGACCAATAACACCTAGCAAGTTTGGATCATCGGTTAGAGCCTCCTCCGGTTTCCCTTCAGTGGATCGTCTTCTACGAGGATGGTCGACTTTCAAGCGCGATCCCGGCGGTTACAAGCTTGGAGGGGTCTTCCATAATTGGGTGGATGATTTGTATGTCAAATACTATTTCTAAACCACAATCAAGAACAGCGTCGCATGAAGCTAGCCGGTGAGTATGGGTCGGTCCACAGGGATGTTGTGAATTTCTTAATCGCGCTTACGAGTTAATTCCGAAGGGTGTTCGGATTGGTTATTAAATCTAAAAACCTAAATTATTCTATCTACGATTATCTAGATCTATTCTTACTAGGGTTAGATTTAGGGATGGTTTGGAAATGCAATTAAATCTCAACGCTTTCTATACCCGAATGAAGATCTATGAGAAGTTATGATAATTATCAATAAAGGGGATTAGATCCATTTGGGAAGGTGTTCCTTCCTCTAGGTTCTTGTCCTTCCTTTAGAGATCCTTACCCTAACCTCCATGGAAAACGCGCGCAACCGGGCCTTTACACTACGGTATCACTTCTACCTCGAGGGATAGGATGCCGTAGGGCGCGGTGTGTGCGTGTATGCATGGAGTTCTATTGTAAATATTTGGAGGGTAAGAAAAGGATGAGAGATCTCATCTCTCAAAATCCTTCCCCAAAGCTAACTCTAAACAAGTTCCTAAGGCATGAAATTAAATCTACCTAGGGCAAAGAATTGAAATCTAAACTAGAGTAAGGAATTAAATCTACTTACAGATGCATCCCTCCAATCATCAACGCAGGTTTGTCGGATCTGAATTCATGAGTTGAAAAGAAACACCGATACTCTCCATAAAGAATTCTGAATTTATTATTAAAAGGAGGCATAAGAATTACAATGATTAGAGTTCCTATTTATAAAGAATAGGAAACCCTAGGGTTACATTTGTTTCGCATGTCTGAAATTACAAAAATACTCCTGAGAAAAGACCTAGTCAAAGCCGCCTCACAATTTGGTAAAAATTAATTCCCCTGTTCCCTTAAGCCCGCCGCGGAACCGCTCCCCGAGGCCTGGTTTGGCCGCGGTTCCGAGGCCAAAAAGTAGAATTGGGCTTTGCATTTTCTTTGGCTTATTTCTGGTGGCTTGGCTTCTTATTTCTATATATCTTTTCTCAATTTAGGTTATGGTTCTCTTCGAGATTTCCAGTGAATATTGTAGTGGACTCCAACCCGTTCGCTTTGTAATCTTGGACCTTGCACTGTCCTTTATTCTTTATAAACTGATCTTTTTGTAGGCTTTATCAAGTTCCTTCTCTTTGTTGGTCAAAGTCTCATTTTTCCGTCGTCTTTTATTGTTTTCACTGTTTTAGATCCAAGAACCTGTAATATGTAGCAGACATGCGTCAAAAGCACCCGTTTATTTATAAAAAAAATAAGAATGGGGAATATAATAATGCAATATTATGGTGTGAACAAATACCCCCAAACTTATCTTTTGCTCGTCCTCGAGCAAACTTATTTTTATTCACTAAAATCCTAACCGCACTTTCGCAGGGAAACGCGATTGCATTGAGCACGTGCAACTAGCCGTTAAACCTCTATGTGTCCCTAGTAGGAGGAGTGTTGTCTCCTGAGGGTTTTCAGCGGATTACACCCACAAAATCCTATCAATTCGGCCCTTCGACTTTTGTTCTCCAATTAGGTTTTCTAACTAAGAATTCTATTATCATCGACCCGCAAATTATCCACCCATATTCTTCACACTTCCTCATCATCTAACTTAAGATTATATATGTTCTGCAGATCTACTTAGATTTCAGCATTTCTTAAGTTTTCCTTCTAGAGTTCCATCTCCACTCAGGAATTTCTATCAACTCTACTAAACATACAAGTTCTATTCTTCATCCCTTTCTCTCATCTAAACTCCAATTACATATTCCTACGTGTATGTATAGATCACCCCTATACTTGGAAATTCAAATCAAGCAATCATACTCTCGTCCGTTGTCCAAAGCACTTATTAGTAGGTGAATCTTTAATTGAATTTTTGCTTACACATCCTTCATGCGACCATTAATATTTCTTGAGGTACCAACAACCGATTACAAGATGTGTTTGCACATTAAAGCGTAATTCCTAGTCTTGTAACACCCAAGGCTTTTAGCAGCGACTCCCAAACCAGTTGGTCTAAGGCACTAGGTGATGAAGCACCCTCGCTAAATATTTTTCTATTTTTGCAGCCTTAAGTAATCACAAAAACCAGTGTCCATTTTTTAATTCTTTATTCATACTTTTTCCTTTTATTTTCTTCGTACTAAGGACTTTAGACAAGAGCATTTCAAGGTCTCTTCTACTATTCCAAATTTTAAGGTGCGTGATTGTGCAAATTGTAGGGTATACATTTTCAGAATTTAGACTTAAGTTAGGAACTATTTTTCAAACTTATACTCTAATAAGAACATCAATACTCTTCCCTTGTTTCGACTTAGCTCAAGAAATGAACCCAAAATTTGCCTATTTCTAAATAAACTACAAGGCATATACTTTCTACCGTTAAATTTTAAGGAAGGTTATTTTTAGGGTTTTTAATTTACTAAGTCTATGATCCAGTTGTTCCTAGCCAGTTAACCTATCTGTCAAACTCAAATAAAAAATGGCCACAATTGAATACAATAATTTTTATAATTTTTGAAATTTTTCAATTTTTATGGGTTTTCAAATAAATATGCAAATGCAAAAATATGTACAAATGAATGCGAAAGAAGAAAACGTACCGAGCATACCCCAAAACTTGAACTTGATAGTGTCCTCACTGTCATACTAAACCAAGAGGGTCAAAATGTTGGCACTTCCCTGTTTATTTATTTACAATTTTTTTAATTTTTTTTATTGTTTTGAAATTTTGGTTTTATAAAAAAAGAAAACAAAAATATATATACATATATACAACAAGATTCCCCCCAAACTTAAGCTTGGCCTTACACAAGCCAAAGGTTAGCACCAACCATTCAAAAATCTTATCGTAGTAATGGTATAGTTAGTGCAAGAATGGGGTATGGAGGAAAGAAATGAGAAACACGCGAGACCGTGTGGAAAGAAGAATGGTAGAATATGGTTTCGGTGGGGGAGAAGAAGGGCAGAAAGGAGAAAGAAGGAGCGCTCGATCTTGAGGGTGTAAATCGAGTGAATAAATTAGCGCAATTTGTGATGACCGATGTGTTAAAAGCGATTGCGCTAACCTATCAACCCGTCATGAAATGGGATCAAATCCCTCAAGATTCGCAAGAAAACATGGGTATGCCGAACTTGGTATTGGTGATGAAAGCGTAACGGTCACTTGCACGGTCGGAACAATAGGAAGAACGAAAGGGAGTGAATTAGGGATAGTATCATTCTCATCGTAGTAAACTGTCTCGAATTTGAACGATTCCATTAATGGTTCGAAACTACTGTAAGCAATCGAGTCTGATGGTTCAACTAAGTCATCTGAAAATGTAAAGGACTCAAACTCGGGCGGTGAGTCATCAATATCGTCCGAAAAAGTGAAACACTCGTAAGTGTTAATGTCTGTGAGAACTGTGTCAGATTCAAAGGAAAATTTTTCAAGCTCACAGTCTTCAAGCGGGGTCGGAACGATGGGAAGGAGGGAGGGTGATATAACAGTCAAAGGTTCATGAGGATGAATTGGAAAATCAGACACAGCAAATAAAAAAGGTTCAACCTCGATATGGTCCTCAAGACTCTCCTCAATACTATCCTTATAATTCTCCTCAACATTTATCTCATCCATACCATTATCATCAACATCAAGACGCATATGAAGTTCGGGAGAAACATTTAATGACTCGAGATGATGAATTGAACATAAAATTTCAATTAAATCAACAGGTTCATCATCCGAAATATTCCCGGCGTCTATATCCTCAATCAAGTGAAAATCAATTTCTTTAGACACCTCATCAAAAGCATGGATATTTATCGATTTAGGTTCTAGAGTAGAGGTATAAACATCGAAAGGGTTATGTGCGGTTTCACTCGAAAGGGGTTCTTCACAATTTGGCAAATCAAATACTACAAAATCACACAACTCATTTTTATTTTCAACTGGTGAATCATTTGGGACAATCGATGGAAAACCGGAGTTGTGGGCTTCAATTGGGTAAGAGTAAGTTTGATTTGGAAATCCTCACGCATTCTCACTCTGTCCAACCGCCTCCTTATACATTGAAAAATTTTGAGCTAGCAAGGAAACTAGCTACCGGTTCACTAGGTTGCATAAGGGCGGCCACAGACGCTTTCACATTCTTAGTCATTTTGTTTGTTGCCAAGATATAAGCTTCCAAGGACTCTTCCAAACTAGACTTTGGTGGTAAGGGGGTTTCGGTAAAACATTCAAAGTCGTGTGGATATGCAAAACTCCCAACAGGCTGTGTCGAAACAGTGTCTAGTGAAGGGTGGAAGGTCGGGAAGGACTGGTAGGAAGTGGGTGATTGGACAGGGATAGGGTCAACATATGGATAAAAATGTGAATAGACTTGTTGATCCCTAGAACTAGATGTGTGGAGAGGGGTGAAAAATCGGCTGCGAGATTTAGCAATATGCTCGGCAATGGACATCGGTCTAGGAGTTACAGCAGGACTTGAAAAAGTGGTGTCGACGTATGGAGGGGGTAAAGGTTGACTTGGTTGACACAAAGTGGGTTGAAAAGTCAAACTATTTCTCCTAGACGCCTCTATTTGATCTTTCAAAGATATTTTTGGCAAGGAGGGATCGTCTTTAAATTGACCGAACAAATTGACATACGACGCAAAATTAGCTTCGGGATACCAAAGTTCGGCTAATGATTTATTATGTGGGGTACCCATGTTGTAAGAAAGGGGGAAAGAAGGAAAGTTTGTTGTGGTGCAAGGATTTATTTGCGGCAAAAGTTTGCAAGTTTCTATAAAAGATTTGTCTTTTTTTTTTCTTTTTCTTTTTATTTGGAAATTGTAGCAAAAAAGATTTTGATAAAAGATATGCAACAGCAAAATATTACTTGCAATCGGTTTTATTTAAGCGGGGCCCAAAAATCCTGCACAAAATCGTTATTTGGAAGGGAATATATTTTTAAAGTGTACAAAATCCTGCAGGCATTTTTCAGAAAATATATTTCAAAAATTACAGAGGATGAACAGAGAAACTTACAGAGCCATTTTTACGAACTAAAGACACCATGACGCCGCGTTTCCGCGGTCCTAACGTCGATTACACCGCGGAAAGGCGGTCAATCTATCGGTGCGGATCCCCAAAAATTTTCTGACGTTATGATTCTACAAGACGGCCGCGTTTCCGCGGCCTAAGGTTGGATTTGGCCGCGGAAGGGCGGTGGGATGGGAAGTTCGAGACACCAAATTTTTTCTGCTGCTTTGTTTCTGAAATTCTCCTCTGTTCTGATCTTCTATTTTCTGTTTTGCTTTCTGGAAATTTCCAGATCTGATTTTGTATATCCTGCAAAATTCAAACAAAGTATCCTTTCCAAAAAATAACAATTGATATATTTTTATAGTTTTTGGATTTTTCAGATTCTTATGATTTTTTTTTTAAATTTTGATTAACCCGAAAGTGCGAAAAGGAATTTTCTACGCCATCCCCGGCAACGGCGCCATTTGATTTGTATGTCAAAAACTATTTCTAAACCGCAATCAAGAATGGCGTCGCATGAAGCTAGCCGGTGAGTACGGGTCGGTCCACAGGGATGCTGTGAATTTCTTAATCGCGCTTACGAGTTAATTCCGAAGGGTGTTCGGATTGATTATTAAATCTAAAAACCTAAATTATTCTATCTACGATTATCTAGATCTATTCTTGCTAGGGTTAGGTTTAGGGATGGTTTGGAAATGCAATTAAATCTCAACGCTTTCTATACCCGAATGAAGATCTATGAGGAGTTATGGTAATTATCAATAAAGAGGATTAGATCCATTCGGGAAGGTGTTCCTTCCTCTAGGTTCTTGTCCTTCCTTTAGAGATTCTTACCCTAACCTCCATGGAAAACGCGCGCAACCGGGCCTTTACACTACGGTATCACCGCTACCTCGAGGGATAGGGTGCCGTAGAGCGCGGTGTGTGCGTGTATGCATGGAGTCCTATTGTAAATATTTGGTGGGTAAGAAAGGGATGAGAGATCTCATCTCTCAAAATCCTTCCCCAAAACTAACTCTAAACAAGTTCCTAGGGCATGAAATTAAATCTACCTAGGGCAAAGAATTAAAATCTAAACTAGAGCAAGGAATTAAATCTACTTACCGATGCATCCCTCCAATCATCAACGCAGGTTTGTCAAATCTGAATTCATGAGTTGAAAAGAAACATTGTTGCTTTCCATAAAGAATTCTGAATTTATTATTAAAAGGAGGCATAAGAATTACAATGATTAGAGTTCCTATTTATAAAGAATAGGAAACCCTAGGGTTACATTTGTTTCGCATGTCTGAAATTACAAAAATAACCCTAAGAAAAGACCTAGTCAAAGCCGCCTCACAATTTGGTAAAAATTAATTCCCCTGTTCCCTTAAGCCCGTTGTGGAACCGTGGCCCAAGGCCTGGTTTGGCCGCGGTTCCGCGGCCAAAAGTAGAATTGGGCTTTGCATTTTCTTGGGCTTATTTCTGATGGCTTGGGCTTCTTATTTCTATATATCTTTTCTCAATTTAGGTTCTGGTTCTCTTCCAGATTTTCAGTGAACATTGTAGTGGACTCCAACCCGTTCGCTTTGTAATCTTGGACCTTGCGCTACCCTTTGTTCTTTGTAAACTGATCTTTTTGTAGGATTTATCTAGATCCTTCTCTTTGTTGGTCAAAGTCTCATTTTTCCGTCGTCTTTTATTGTTTTCACTGTTTTAGATCCAAGAACCTGTAAGCTGTAATATGTAGTAGACATGTGTCAAAAGCACCCGTTTATTTATAAAAAGAATAAGAATGGGGAATATAATAATGAAATATTATGATGTGAACAGTGGACACGCGAAAAAGTTGTAATTTCTCAACCCTTCCACTCTTAGTTAGCTAGTTTAGGTTATTGGACCGTATCCTGGTTTTTACGGACGTTCGGTGCTCGCTAATGTTTTTGTTTTCGCTTCCGCATTGGCCATGGCTTTGGCGGCGCGGACATCGAAACCCAACAAATATGACGCGGATCGAGTATACGTACGATACGTCACTCTACTTTGTACCAACTCTATCATACCAAGGTCAACCTATGAAGTTCGGGTATGAAACCACCAAAGTCAAGTCTATATTCTGAAGGGCACAAAGGTTAAATCTGACGCGCTGATACTAACTTTGTCACGACCTGAAAGCGACACGTGACCGGCACTTAGATCACGTGATGTCTAAATATATCGACGTGATCCAAGTAAGCCAAAAATCCGGAATCTAAACCTTTTCTAGAAAATAGCGGAGTTGAAGTTTTAAAAAGAGCTATTAAAAGGAATTAAGTTTCCTTTTAAAATATAAGTAAATTTGTTTGAAAACACCTATATCGTTTGAAATTCAGGCTCTACCACCTTTGTAAATTTTGTATAAAACCACATATAAGGCATAATATATATAAAGCATCCCCAACGGGAGCTAGCTTCCATGCCCAAACAAAAGAGCAACCACGCAGATAATATTCGACGCGTAAGGTGAGAAATAGAAAACGAAATCTAATCAACGACAATATAAAGTCGACTCCAAACGAGTATAACGCCCAAAACACATAATATTTAAGTCGCGCTTCTATGTCCACAAATATACAAGTTTAGGTCGATAGAGTTTTTAACAAGATCCAAGAGAATATAATATACAACGGATGGTTACAATCCAACATGTAACACACTACCAAAGCAATCACCGAAGAAGAAATGTGCCAGCAATCCGCTACGGATCCGAGCGGTCAATCCTGCAAGAAATTGGGGTACAATGGCGATGAGTTACCACTTCAGCGAATAAAAATATATCGTAATGTACGAAATGCATAACGATCTACCGAGGTTATAACGTATAGTACTATCATATCCTAAGCTAAAATATATATCATGCATAAGTACTATAAGCATATCAGTATCAATCACATAAACATGGAAATATAACGAAATGCATAACGATCTACCGAGGTTATAACGTATAGTACTATCATATCCTAAGCTAAAATATATATCATGCATAAGTACTATAAGCATATCAGTATCAATCACATAAACATGGAAATATATCAACACATCATATATATATATATACACATGGAAATATATCAACACATCATATATATATATATATACATATACATACATATATATATATATATATACATATACATACATATATATATATATATATATACATATAGCATGCATCAATGTATAAGCCTATAAAGTAGCCGAAAGTTGTATGTAAAATCCTTTTAAAATAGCCGTATGATACGTAAATCAAGGCACAAGTTGCAGACGTAGATTTATGAAGTATTATATGCGTTTTGTTTAAAGTATATATCTCGCTTTTAGAAATTAGTTTTAAGAAGGTTTCCGTTTAAATTTTCTTGTGTCCTCCCAGACACGTCAAAATAGTAAGACTATAGCTCATATGGAAAGCACTTTAATGTATATTGAAATGTGGAAATAGTCTTCAAGTACTGTCCCATGGTGTCACGCCCCGCTTCCTAAAATACGGAATACGATGGGTTAATAAGGCCAGCCATGCTCCTATGGTCAAGGAAATATCCTGCCGTAGTCATACTTCGACTTCTAGCTTTAAGTGGTAATCAGTAAATAATACGCAGGTAAAGAGAAATGCAGTAACTGGAACAAACAATATAAAGAACTGACCTGATAGGAAACAAAAGGGTATAACTCTGGATAGCTAATCACGATGTCCGTGATGTGCGCTTGATCCTGGTCCCGGCTAAATCCTCTCCTCACACTGAGCATGCATACTCAGGTCGTCAGAGTGACACAATAGCAATATAGTATATATATCCAAGTGACAACTCTAACAGTGATAATAGATATATATGACAGTAAATCATTGACTGTGTAGGTATGAACAAGCAGTAATAGATGCAGTGGAACAGTAAAACAGCAGAATGATATGCCACGTATGTCAACACAGTAAGTATGTATATCGATGCTATCATCCCTGTTAGTCTCTAAGTCTTACTGTACAGGTCACTAAACCTATCGTCAGTCCAAGTGTGAGAGTCAACCACTCGCGAGTGTCCTCCACCCAAGGGCAAGAGACCACGGGCCCAACATGTAAATCACAGTAATAATCATGTACCCTGTAAATCTCCATATATCTCCCTAAATATATAAGCCGGCATGGGACTCCCGAGATTCTGTTGAACTCACACTTAAACTACTCCACACCCCGTGGTCTATATCAAACGCTAGCTATAACCCTAAATACCAATCGATCTGTGACAAGTGTGCGCGAGAACTAGAGGCAGAACCTCCATCAAGCACGTCCCGACTAATACCTAAGATAAATGACAGTGTCTGGTGCCTTATCTGTGACACCCGTGCAAGAGCTTCCATGAGTGTCCCATACCACTTATAGCCATACGTACACGCATCCCACAGACGTCGACAATGCAATAGAATAATAATTCACTGATTGTGTACAAGTACGTATCACTTTCACTTATTCACTTATTCGCGAACACTAACGTACTTGCCATAATCATCACTAATACCTAACACCGGGTAATGCACGTTATCACTAGGTTATCAATACAGTGACATGTGTATGATATGATGCGTAAACAGCATGTAAAGCATGATTAGGGTGTCATGAATCAGTAATCTACCACTTGCATAATTTATGATAAATCATACAGTTACAGTTTAGTGAAACGATGAACGGGGAATAGATAGTATGTTCAGTTATCTATCCAGGGATTTTAGTTTCATGCCAATCGGGTTCCAGGATCATTAATTATAGCCATTTCATTTTAAGCGTTCACGGTTGGAAATCCGGTTTCAGAATCGGAAGTCCGTTTCGGAACACATTTTAATCCTACTTAGGATCAGATTTTAGCAATGCTACAGTTGAATGAAATCTAGGGTTTTCAGTAAAGTTTTCAACTCAATAGACGGATCTTCAATTGTGTCTGTACGTGTGGAGATATACACTGTTCAATACTAGTATGTCAATTCTGATTCTGTTGGGACTGTTATACGTCCCCATCTTTTAAATTGCCGATTAAATAACAAACGATAACGAAACAAGATGGAACCACTTGTGTTGTCTAGATAACAGATTCATCTATAATAAACAGTGGAGTTCTACAACCTACGAGTTAAGAAAATAGGGTGGTGTTCATTACGGGACAGTAAACAACAACTGGAGTCGCTCTGAACTGCAGTCCAGAGTTGCACTCCGATCCAAATATTGTCACAGTTTAAGTACAGAAACAATTAGAAATTTACATAAGGTTTTAGTTCATCAAGTTGGATTCGATTTAAGCCCTCGAACGCATCTTTCCAGTGTGTATACAATTTATGGAGATTTTAACGGTTTTCAGGTACAAGAAAATTCCAGTTTTACGAGTAAACTTGGGGGTAGTCGTTTTAGTCATTAACGGTCTTATTTTCCAGCGAAACTTGCACAAGATATCCATCACTATAAGGGCCAATATAAATCATCCAGTTCTGTCAAATTTGATAAGTATTCTCATTGGGAACACACATCGAACATGTATGACACCTAATTGATCTAAAATTGTAACTTTATGATCTATAACATCTAAGATTGTAACTTGAGTATATAGCATGTAAGCAAGTAAAATACTTGCCTGGAGGCCCACGGCAGTGGCACGGCAACAGCGGCGATCTATGACAACGGAAACGGCACGATCACGACGCAAGCGTGGCTAGACACGACACGGCAACTCGACCTCGGCTCAAGCTTGGCACGGTCTTGACGGCTTGGCAGCTGGTGGCGAAGGGAGGTGGTGAAGCGATCGACTATGGAGTTGTGAGGGGTCGGCTGGTGAAGGGGTTGATGGGGTGAGAAAGGGATCAAGAGGGAATGAGAAAAATATAGAGAGAGAGTGAGAACAGAGAGAGGGAGTGAGAGGGTCACAGAGAGAGAGAGAGAGAGAGAGAGAGAGAGAGAGAGTTGTAGAGGGAAAGAGAGATTTGAGAGGAAGAGAGAGAGAAACAGAGAGAGAGAGAGGTTGCAGGGGAGAGAGATAGATTTTAGAGAGAGAGAGATCAGAGAGAGAGAGACTGAGAGAGTTAGAGAGAGAACAGAGAGATTGTGAGAGAGAGGGGATGATGAGAGGGGAGGTCGGGTGAGGGAACTGAAGGAGAAGGAGGTGCTTGGTCGAGGGGGTTGTTGGCGACGTAGAGGAGGTCGTCGCCGTCGTCGAGGGAGGCGGGTGAGGCTCAGTGGCGTGGAGTGATGGCGACAGAGGAGGGAAGGTGATGGTGGAAGTGTGCTCGGGGAAGGAGGAGCTCGTCGGCGATGCTGGCGAAATGGTGGGTTCGAGGGAGAAGCGGGAAAAATAGAGGAGAGAGAGAGAACGTGAGGGGGGTGAGATGGAGGAGCTCGGGGGTGCTGTGTGTTGGGTGAAGGAGTAGAGGGAGAGAGAAAGAGCGACGATGCGCGCGTCGTGGAAACGGTCACGAGCGTTGGCGACGAAGGCGGCGGAGATCGTGGATCGCGAGCGGGGAAGGCGGAAAGAGCCGTTGGAGAAGAAGGCGGGCACTGTAGGTGGCGGGTCGGGTTGAGTGAGGTGGGCGGGCTTGGAGAGGGGCTTGGGCCAGAGAGAAAAATTAAATGTTTAAATCCTTGGGAAAAAAAGAGTATTGGGCTCGGGCTGGGCTTAAGCTGCGGGCCAAGTGAGGAATTTAAATCCCATTTTATTTTGCATGGGCTCGAAAAATAGATTATGGGCTGAAGAATAAAAGTTTTGGGTTTAATCTTTATTATAAGTAAAGAATTGGGCTGAGGAATTTACTTGGGTTTTAGGGTTTAGTTTTAAATAAATAAAAGAAATGGGTTGAGGGGAAAATTACGGTTTTGAGTTTAAATAAAAATAAGAAAAGAGATGGGCGTATATAAATTGAAGTTTATATAAATGGGACAAGAACATGAGGAATTGGGATTAGGGTCTTAGAAAGGAGTGGGGAAGAACTAAAATAGATTGGAAGTTTTAAAATAATAATTAATTATAAATAAAATTTTATAGGTAAAAAAAGAAATAAGGATACAGGCGTATATAAATGAAATGGGTATTATATCATACCATCCTTACAAAAATTTCGTCCTCGAAATTTAAAATAAACGATAAGTACTACAAATATAGGCGAAAGCTATTATATTGCAAACCAACACATAAAGATTTACTTGAACTAGGCGGATGAAGAAATTTGAAGGTTTATATATATGTAAGAACAACATACAAAAATATAAGTTTAAATAAGTATAAGACATGAACAACTACAAAGGCAACCTATATGTATATGAGAATAGCAATAACAACAATAACGAACAATGATATTCGAGACGTACTCGATAAAATCGAAACTCAAACATATGTACATATAAGTATATCAAAAGTAGCACATCAGGAATAATAAGTAGAAGGCACAACCATTTATAATAGTAATCATAGGCATAATACCCGAAAATAAAGTAACAACAATAAAATAGTGAAAGATTTATCGGTAGATTAAAACATTTTAGGACGATGTATCGATCAAATAATTTAAAAAAAAAACTTAGAAAACCCACATAGCGAAAATGGGGAACATGGAACAAAATATGCGCGGTGTAAGGTTGCGCTACTGAAAATGAGGATAATAGTAATGTACTTAAAATACATAAAACTAAGTAGTCAATAACACGTACTCTTTGACAAATACAAGATAATGAAAACCAAATTTCGAATAATAAAGTTCCTAAATATTTATATAGGGTAAAAGGAAAACACAAAATTATGTAGGGCTAGCTAGGGTAGGGATTACAAGGAAGTGTGGCTCATTCAAAAGGTCGGAGTGTGGTGGCTTTAGGCTGAAGGTCAAAGAGATTGGGATCGGGTCAGCACAGGAAGTAAGGATGAGCAACAAAGGACTACAAGGGGAAAAGTATGGGGAGAACGACGGTCGGTACATCATACGAATCAAAAATTTGAAGAGTTAGCTAACTCGGAAATTTCACAAGAAATGTTCTCCTCCCAGAAGGATCTCAAACGGGGCACAGACGAAGGATGAAGAGTGGACCTCTAAAAGATCGGGTGCGATACTAGTTAATCTCAGTGAGGGTTAAAACAATGTAAGGAGTAGGGGTGAACAGATCTCAGTAGGAAAATAATTGTATAGAAGAAATACTCAAGCAACAAGTGAACTAAGAAAATCGATAGATTAGCGAACTCAACAATTTATTTTATTCCAGAAGATTTTAAACAAAGCATTCTCAAAGACGAAAGGTGGCCCTAAACTATACACCGATTTATTTGGCCAGCAAGGACAACAGCTAAAATCTTGTCAGTCGCGGTTGTGGAGGTTCAGCAGGTTGCGGTAGGCTCGCTCACTCAGGTAGGGACGTCCATTTCCGTACCGCCTCGCGGACCGCCATTGGGAGTTCTTCCACAGCAGGGTCTTGTCCTTCTGGTCCTTCTTCCTCGGCCGGAGCTTCTTCTTCGAGGTCTGAGCCTATGTGATTCTTTTCTTCTGGATTCTCTTCCATGGGATTTTCCTCAACTGGATTTTCTTCTATCGGGTCTTCCTCGGGATCTTCCTTTATCGGGTTCTCTTCAGGGTCTCCTTCCTCTTCGTCGGAATCACCTATCACGTCAAACTCTGGGGCGGCTGTTCCCTCGTCCTCGGAATCGTTTTTTCCGAAAATGACTTGGGGATCGTTGATCTCACCATCAGAACTCATCAGCGTGCGGTCTAAGGAAACACATGACTGTACATCCTCATCCAAATGCGGCGCTGCTCCAGGGTGAGCCATGGCCTGAAAAGAAAAATTCATGATTAGACAATAGAACACATTAAGAAAATAGCTAAGTGTACGAAGTATAGAAAGATATGCGGTGGCAGGAACTGAAAAATCAAGATTGAAATGCTGTGATAATGAATAGTATGAACAAGGGAAAGGACAAGAGAATGTTACATATATTACGATTCAAATTTTATTACATTTAACTAAAATTTCAACGGATACAAGATTTCAAAAAATATTCATAAGAGGATGACAACATTATTACTGAAAGTAGAAAACATGAAAATTCTTCTTTGACTACTAGAACGTTGCATTCTCATCACGTGCGTTGAATCCTGCGCTGGGTCCGCCTTATCCTCGATGTTTGAACTACGCAATAATCATCACTTGGCAGAGTGGAGAGTGTGGATGAGTCTCCTCCTTGTAGCTCCTTCCTTTTTGGGCAACCGTTGATAAGATGTTCGCTGGATCCGCAAATCAGACATTTCCCTTGGACGTGGCGACAATCCCTCTGAAGATGTCCTGGCCTCTTACAGTACCCACAACACGGGGTCTTCTGCTGTTTCTGTCGCGGGGAAACAAATTGGCGCTTCATCTTCTTCTCTTTTCCTAGTCTAACGGGGATCCCTTTATGATTGGAGACTCCCGTTGGTGCCTGAATCGCCTGCCTTCTCGATCCTTCAGCTAACAAGTCGTTTGTTTGCTCCTGGGCTTCCTTTAAACCTTGCAGTACACTCAGGATCTCAACAGTCTGATTCTGGGGAGTGGAGATAGAGGAAGAGTCGTTGGAAGACATGATCCTGAAACAATAATTTTGAGGATGATATAAGGCACAAGCTATACGAATCAAAATATAATATGGATTGGACAAAGATTCGAGAGTATCAGATGTGATGAAATTTCATTACAAGTGGAAAATCAACTGTATGACTCTAGGTCACTTAAACAGAGTATGGTAGTGTAATCGTGATGCAGTTCACAATCACAACCATGAAACTTTGCCAAGTCACCAGAAACCCTAGCGAATGGATAGCAGAACTCTCAATGTGAATATGGATCAAGGATATCAAGTTTACAATCTAGACCGAGTGATGTCTTAGATTGTCGAGCTATACACGGAAAACTGCAATCCCGATCGAAGCAAAACCTGGCTCTGATACCAACTAAACCATGTCACGCCCCGCTTCCCAAAATACGGAATACAAGAGGTTAACAAGGCCAGCCATGCTCCTGCGGTCAAGGAAATATCCTGCCGTAGTCACACTTCGGCTTCTAGCTTTAAGTGGTAATCAGTAAATAATGCGCAGGTAAAGAGAAATGCAGTAACTGGAACAAACAATATAAAGAACTGACCTGATAGGAAACAAAAGGGTATAACTCTGGATAGATAATCACGATGTCCGTGATGTGCGCCTGATCCTGGTCCCGGCTAAATACTCTCCTCACACTGAGCATGCATACTCAGGTCGTTAGAGCGACAAAATAGCAATATAGTATATATATCCAAGTGACAACTCTAACAGTGATAATAAATATATATGACAGTAAATCAATGACTGTGTAGGTATGAACAAGCAGTAATCGATGCAGTGGAACAGTAAAACAGCAGAATGATATGCCACGTATGTCAACACAGTAAATATGTATATCTATGCTATCATCCCTATTAGTCTCTAAGTCTCACTGTACATGTCACTAAATCTATCGTCAGTCCAAGTGTGAGAGTCAACCACTCGCGAGTGTCCTCCACCCAACGGTAGAACCCAAGGGCAAGGGACCACGGGCCCAACATGTAAATCACGGTAATAATTATGTACCCTGTAAATATCCATATATCTCCCTAAATATATAAGCCGGTATAGGACTCCCGAGATTCTGTTGAACTCACACTCAAATTACCCCACACCCCGTGGTCTACATCAAACGCTAACCATAACCCTAAATACCAATCGGTCTGTGACAAGTCTGCGCGAGAACTGAAGGCAGGACCTCCATCAAGCACGTCCCGACTAATACCTAAGATAAATGGCAGTGTCTGGTGCCTTATCTGTGACACCCGTGCAAGAGCTTCCATGACTGTCCCATACCACTTATAGCCACACGTACACGCATCCTACAGACGTCGACAATGCAATAGAATAATAAGGTTCACTGATTGTGTACAAGTACGTATCACTTTCACTTATTCACTTATACGCGAACACTAATGTACTTGCCACAATCATCACTAATACCTAACACCGGGTAATGCACGTTATCACTAGGTTATCAATACAGTGACATGTGTATGATATGATGCGTAAACAGCATGTAAAGCATGATTAGGGTGTCATGATCAGTAATCTACCACTTGCATAATTTATGATAAATCATACGGTTACAGTTTAGTGAAATGATGAACGGGGAATAGATAGTATGTTCAGTTATCTATCCAGTGATTTTAGTTTCATGCCAATCGGGTTTCAGGATCATTAATTATAGCCATTTCATTTTAAGCGTTCACAGCTGGAAATCCGGTTTCAGAATCGGAAGTCCGTTTTGCAACGCATTTTAATCCCAGTTGGGATCAGATTTTAGCAACTCTACAGTTGAATGAAATCTAGGGTTTTTAGTAAGGTTTTCAACGCAATATACGGATCTTCAATTGTGTCTGTACGTCTAGAGATATACACTGTTCAATACTAATATGTCAATTCTGATTCTGTTGGGACTGTTATACGTCCCCATCTTTTAAATTGCCGATTAAATAACAAACGATAACGAAACAGGATGGAACCACTTGTGTTGTCTAGCTAACAGATTCACCTATAATAAACAGTGGAGTTCCATAACCTACGAGTTAAGGAAACAGGGTGGTATTCATTACGGGACAGTAAACAACAACTGGGGTCGCTCTGAGCCGCAGTCCAGAGTTGCACTCCGATCCAAATATTGTCATAGTTTAAGTACAGAAACAATCAGAAATTTACATAGGGTTATAGTTCGTTGAGTTCGATTCGATTTAAGCCCTCGAGCGCATCATTCCAGTGTGTATACAATTTATGGCGATTTTAACGGTTTTTAGGTACAAGAAAATTCCAGTTTTACGAGTAAACTTGGGGGTAGTCGTTTTAGTCGTTAACGGTCTTATTTTCCAGCGAAACTTGCATAAGATATCCATCACTACAAGGGCCAATATAAATCATCCAGTTCCGTCAAATTTGTTAAGTATTCTCATTGGGAACACACATTGAATAGGTATGACACCTAATTGATCTAAAATTGTAACTTTATGATCTATAACATCTAAGATTGTAACTTGAGTATATAGCATGTAAGAAAGTAAAATACTTGCCTGGAGGCGCACGGTAGTGGCACGGCAACAGCGGTGATCTATGACAAAGGAAACGACACGATCATGACACAAGAGTGGCTAGACACGACACGGCAACTCGACCTCGGCTCAAGCTTGGCACGGTTTTGACGGCTTGGCAGCTGGTGGCGAAGGGAGGTGGTGAAGCGATCGACTATGGAGTTGTGAGGGGTCGGCTAGTGAAGGGGTTGATGGGGTGAGAGAGGGATCAAGAGGGAATGAGAAAAATATAGAAAGTGAGAACAGAGAGAGGGAGTGAGAGGGTCACACAGAGAGAGAGAGTTGTAGAGGGAAAGAGAGATTTGAGAGGAAGAGAGAGAGAAACAGAGAGAGAGAGAGAGGTTGCAGGGGAGAGAGATAGATTTTAGAGAGAGAGAGATCGGAGAGAGAGAGACAGAGAGTGAGAGAGTTAGACAGAGAACAGAGAGATTGTGAGAGAGAGGGGATGATGAGAGGGGAGGTCGGGTGAGGGAACTGAAGGAGAAGGAGGTGCTTGGTCGAGGGGGTTGTTGGCGACGTGGAGGAGGTCGTCGCCGTCGTCGAGGGAGGCGGGTGAGGCTCGGTGGCTTGGAGTGATGGCGACAGAGGAGGGAAGGTGATGGTGGAAGTGTGCTCGGGGATGGAGGAGCTCGTCGGCGATGCTGGTGAAATGGTGGGTTCGAGGGAGAAGCAGGAAAAATGGAGGAGAGAGAGAGAGAATGTGAGAGGGGTGAGATGGAGGGGCTCGGGGGTGCTGTGTGTTAGGTGAAGGAGTAGAGGGAGAGAGAAAGAGCGACGAGACGCGCGTCGTGGTAACGCTCGCTAGCGTTGGCGATGAAGGCGGCGGAGATCGTGGATCGCGAGCGGGGAAGGCGGAAAGAGCCGTTGGAGAAGAAGGCGAGCACTGTAGGTGGCGGGTCAGGTTGAGTAAGGTGGGTGGGCTTGGAGAGGGGCTTGGGCTAGAGAGAAAAATTAAATGTTTAAATCCTTGGGAAAAAAAAGAGTGTTGGGCTCGGGCTGGGCTTAAGCTGCGGGCCAAGGGAGGAATTTAAATCCCATTTTATATTGCATGGGCTCGAAAAATAGATTATGGGCTGAAGAATAAAAGTTTTGGGTTTAATCTTTATTATAAGTAAAGAATTGGGCTGAGGGATTTACTTGGGTTTTAGGGTTTAGTTTTAAATAAATAAAAGAAATAGGTTGAGGGGAAAATAAGGGTTTTGAGTTTAAATAAAAATATGAAAAGAGATGGGCGTATATAAATTGAGGTTTATATAAATGGGACAAGAACATGAGGAATTGGGATTAGGGTCTGAGAAAGGAGAGGGGAAGAACTAAAATAGATTGGGAGTTTTAAAATAATAATTAATTATAAATTAAATTTTATAGGTAAAAAAAGAAAAACGGATACAGGCGTATATAAATGAAACGGGTATTACACATGGATCAGTCATGTTCGGCCACTATATGATATAATCTATAACAGCGTATCTCGACGGATTGCGCAACCTTCAACATATGAGCGTCCTGTATCGACACTCTAAATCTTATAAATCTCGTGTCTATTACCAACACGTAAATCCATATATCATAGGCACCGTCTCGTCAGACCGGTCCTCTCCTGATATCAGCAGCCACGGTCGGTATCTCCCGGATATCCACCACACTCTAATACTCACTCCAGTATCGATCCACCTTGCTTTGCTTCTCGTACCTCCCTACGATCTTCCTTCCCCTCGGTGTTGTACCGGGTCTACTATATATCCATAATCGGTTAACCCCTCTCTCGATTTGAATATCTCATAATAAAAACCAAAATTCATGGTGTACTCTAAATTATCGTATCATGAGAATACCGCATTTATTAACATTCACAAGTTTTATAAATCCACCGCGGCTTCTCGAATTCATGGAAAACAACAAGTTCTGAAGAACACATATATAATCTATTTCGAGTTCATAAAAACGTAACACATATATTATCTTTGTAACATTAGCAACAAACATATGCGAATATCCATAACGATGGTATTCGTATATCAAAATCATTATCGGTATCATCACATCAATCATGGATATCTAGAACTCTAGAACATAAGTAACATGACAGTCCTGCTGTGTCATGGTAATATTAATGATGTGTCGTGAGTATACGTGTCTATGCTCGTGCAACATGGCAATCATTAGTATTTGTGCAAGTGTTCTATCAGAGGCGTTCGAGCATCACTATCATATAGATATTTACATTATCACATTCATATAATAACATTAACGCTGTCAAGCGTGGAAATCCTATAGTGTCATACCAGTACCAATGAGGTGCAGTGTAACATGCGTGTCTGTGATTTGTGCAACATAGCAATCATTGGTAATTGTGCAGTGTTCTATTAGTGTGTTCGTATGAGAATAATAGCGCAACTAGCATATATAATAAGTAATCGAAACGTGAGCATATAAAAAGGTTATCCTAATCGTAACGTGAATAATCGTTAAACATAGTTAACTTTTATGAGCTATACCGTTATAGTTTAAAATAGAACGAAACGTTGCATCACAGATAAAGAGGCTACAATGTTTTTGAAATAGATATTCATTTGAAATTTTAGTACATCCTTGATATTTCCATTTAAAAGTAGAAAACGTATCGTTAGTTTTTAAAAGAGTATAGCTTAGCAAACATAACAATATCCCAATCGGGATATAACAAGATTTTGTGAGTCAAATACTTATCTGTCGTATCCAGTAATCTATCCTCATTATAATCATATCCCAATCGATATCGTACGGATCTATAATCACCTATGCATATCACAATAATCATATATAACTACATATCCACGCATACATATAAACTATTACTAATTTAGTTATAAACTAAGTTATATAATATAACACTATCCTAAATATAGAATAGATATCCTAGTTAATTGGTTGCGGGGGTGCTATACGTCATCCACCCGACTTCCCCCATAAATATAAATCTACTCACCGATGTCCCGAGCTAGTCAAAATCCACAACCTCCTCGCCCGTCCTTGTCATCTCGAAAATCCCCGCGATCGTACCTATAATTGAAATCAAGGCACAATGGTATAAATATCCAAATAAAAAACGATAAAACGAGCGAAGCGCACATAAGTTAGAACCTATGGTCAATATACACTAAAAATGACCAAATACTCTCGACGTCGACGTACGAACGAAGTGCACATAGGGTAGATTGGGTATTTAGCAGCTTAATTAGGCTAATTAGTCAATATTTAACTAATAAAGGTCTTTTTTAGGCAACTTAAAAGATTTGGTGTCTTATTTGAAAATATGAAGTTTTATAGGGTCCCATTTAAAAATACGAAAGATTCAGGGGTTGTATATAGAAAAAAGCCTTAATTTTATTATACATAAACTAATTTATGATAGGTGAAAATAAATGATAAGTAAAAACATGGTGGGTTGCAATAATCATAAAGTAGATGGGGGTTGATCTTCGTTACTACAATAAGGGGTTGCCCCTACGGCTACAGGAATCCGTAGAGGCAACTTTTTATTACCCCTACGGATTAATCCGTAGGTCCCTAAGGTTACCCCTCCGGTGTCCTACGGATTAATTTAAAAATATTAAAACATAATTTTTTATTTGGCCCTACGGAGCCGTAAAAAAAGGCCCTACGGATTAATCCGTAGAGGTATAAATGGGTTATTTATAAAAAATAAAGCCCAGAAATTTCCCCGTTCCCAAAATTTCCCTAATACTCTCACCGATATCCCATGCACGCCTCCTCGCCACCACATTCGCGCACATCTCGATGTCGCTGACTTCATCGTCGACAGTGGTATCCCTCTCATCGCCGATCTCCCCTTGCGTCGTTGACAGACCCATCTCCGGTCTCTTCCACCTCGTTGACAGTAGAATCGCCGGCCTAAGGTGAGTCAATTTCAATTTTTACCTTTTAATTATGCTTTTATTTATGTTATTGTTGATTTATGGGTTGCTGGTAGGGCTTAGAGTTAGGGTTCGAGCTAGGGTTAGGGTTAGGGTTAATTAGTTAGGATTAGGGTCCGGTTTAGGGTTAGGGTCCGGTTTAGAGTTAGGTTTAGGGTTAGGGTTAGGGTTAGTTTAGGTTAATTAGGTAAAATAGGGTTGGTGACGATTAGGGCTAGGGTTTGGGTTAATTAGATTAATTAGGGTTAATTTTGGTTTGGGCTAGAGTTAATTTGTGTTGGGGTTTGGGTGATGATTAGGGTTAGGTTAATTTGGGTTAGGGTTTGAGCTAGGGTTAATTTGGGTTAATTAGGTAAAATAGAGTGTATTTGTGTTAGGTTGTTAATTAGGGTTAATTGGGTTAATTAGTGATAATTTGAAGGGTTATGGTATTGATTAGTATTAATTTGGGTTAATTAGGTTAATTTGAGTTAAGTTTGGGTTAATTAGGGATATTTTGAATTAGGGTGATGATTAGGATTAATTTGGGTTAATAAGGTTAATTTGGATTAATTAGGGTTTGGGTTTAGGGTGCACTAGTTCCTTCAGTAGGATACTGGATCCGCCGAAATGACCACGATTTGCCCGATTGTTAATTCCCCAGGAGGGGTTTGGTCTTTTTGCTCTCGTTTCGTCTGTCGCTTGTCTCGTAGGTATTTCGCCAGGTGACTGGAGCGGATTAGTTCCTCGATATTGTCATGGAGCTGTTTGCAACTTTCATTCGCGTGACCTTGCAACTTGTGATAGGCGCAGTACGGGCCGTGGAGACGCTTGCCCATCCTTTGGGTAGCTAGTAGGAGCTTAAAGAACCTCTCGCCCGTAGTTTCTTCCAACAACTCGGTCTGGGAAATGTTCAAAGGAGTATACCCCTGAAACCTCGGGGAATAAGGCCTCGTACGATCTACTTTCTTTTTCTCATTCCTGTCCCTCCTCTTCCGGTCTGCTTGGTCGCCTCCGGGTAGGTTGTTGTTCACCTCGAACTCGAGTTGTATTTCTCGCTCGGTCCATACTTTCACTTCGGCCTTAGTCTTAGGTTGTGCTAATGCAAAAGAGCAGAGCCACTCTTTGTGTCTAAGACCGACCTCAGCGTGGTGATAACTGTTTTGTCGCGGTGCTCGGGAACCTCGAGAAGGGCATTATAGAAGAGAGTGACATACCATTTAAAGGATTTCTTGTCTACGCTCTTGACATTGAACAAGTAGTCGACTGCCTTCTTCTGTCATCGATTGCCGACGAAATGACCGAGGAATTAGACAGCCAGCTCGTCAAAGGTCGAGATGGAGCACGGCGCAAGCCCTCGGAACCAGTCCCGGCCAGCTCGAATTAAGGTGGTAGGAAACGCTCGGCATTGAGCCACGTCCGAGTTGTCTTGGAAGCCCATGCCCCCCATCGCGTCGAAGTGGTCCTTTGGGTCGGACTTCCCGTCGAAAAGGGCCACTTTAGGCAACTTGTTCCTGTACGAGATGCGCTCGGCCAATAGTTGTTCTGTAAATGTCACGCCCCGCTTTCCGGTATACGGCGAAGGTGACGCGACGAGGTCCGCTACGTATTTACTGTGAAGTAAATACGCTGAGCGTATCTAAGCAATATAAAGGTAAATCACAAGAGACAAGATATATAAAAAATAACAGCAACTTTATTAATAACATTCTTTTGTACAATGCATGAAAAGTAAATACATCTGAAATAAAAGCAATGCCTAAACAATGGCATAACAGGAAATGAAAAATACTGAATAGAATAAGGTACAATGTCTAGAGCTCGGGGTCTTCGTGAAACTGATCCAAGTCTTCACCGGTGGGCTCGATCTCTAACGGGTCCAAAACACCTGGCAATATTCATAGAAGAAAGAAATAGAATGTCGTAAGCGAACGTGTTGCTCGGTAAGTCCCAAAGATAAGGAAAGAATTAGAAAAGACAGAATAAGAGGTATCTTCTAAAAAAATTGTATAATATTGTAGAATACTGTGTTTATGCTGTTGTTTGTAGCTTGGTACGGAAGGATGCCAGTGTATACGAGAGGGGTCTCAGTATGCTAGAGATCAGGACAAACGGAATGTACAAGGAACCGTTAAGTCACGGTACAACAGCGACGAAATATAGGTTAGGTGTCTTAATCTTACCTTCTCGTGCCACTTCTAACACCTTCCGCACCAATCTATCTCTTAAACCCCGTAGTGTTTTGATTGTATTGTTGTATTGTATTGTATAAGTTGGATGACTGACCAAAACCATGATATCAGTAAACAGATTATAACTGCATAGTCAAGTAAATGGAATAACGGAATAATGGATGTATATCCATGGTTTGATTCAGTCAAGTTGTATAGATTGATAACTGGATTCTAGGATTCATGTGTTTATATTGAGTTGGAATATTAAAGAATGTAGATTGACTTGAATCATATTCAAGTCAGAAATAATCAGATTCAAACCCGAGTCAGACAAACGAAATGTAAATCGAAGTTCTATAATTGCTACGGTCCTTATTGTAATTTATAAAACTTAAGGGGGTTTTTATGCAAAAATACTTTTGTATAGTTTCCAAGATACACCCCAAGTATTTATTATTCGTCTTTATAGTTATGATGAGTGAAATTTTATTTTTGCGGTATTTCTAATGAAAATATCCTAATTACATTAACAAAAGTATTTAGCTGTAATATTGGTTTATTTGAAATTCATGTTATTTTAATGTAAAATTTATTCTTGTGATTTTTAGAAAAATGGAATATTTATATTATAACAAAATAGATCTTTTAATGATAATATAAATATATTTATACAAAAATAATTTCAATAAATATTTTATATTTTAAAAGTCTCATTTTCTTAAGATGTCGTATTTTAAACCTTTCGAGACCGAATACTCCTTGCGGAGGTCTGAATCTCGCACTACTAAGACCGAGGGTGCACGATAAACCGTACTATTCCTGACGGGTTCCCCAAAGGTGGGTTGTAGTGGAGCTTTGCAAATATTTTATAAATACTATCCTTTAGAAAACGGTTTTATAAAGTAAAAGGTATTTATTTGCAAAAGTCGATTTTCCGTATTTTAGATTCTAAGGTTTTGTATTTCAACTAGGCTATTTCTAAATGGTCTAAACGACAAGTTGTTAAAAGTCTCAAATCGCCTCTTCACCGCCAATTGTGTCCAGGTAAGTACAAGTGAGGAAGGAGGGATCCGCTCACGAATCGTGAGACAGGCCTTTTAAAGTTACTTTTATTCACTTGCCTAGCCTAGACACCACAAAGTCAGGTTTTGATAAACGATCGATGTCCACAACTTATCGTATTTTCCTATTAAAAGATATTTGTTTTAAAAGTGTATCGAACCTAAAACTTTTAGAAAAGGTTTTATTAAGAAAAATGGTATTTAAATGTAAAATCTTGTATTATCGTATTCTAAGTTTTGATGATATCATTTAGGGTTGTATTTGCGTGTGTGTGGAGGTAGGTCATTACCTCGTGATCTACTTTAAGGTATAGCAATGTTAAGGGATTAAATATGAAAACTAAATATTATGGTATTTAAGTGAAAAAAATACGATATATTGCAAAAGCTATCATTTCATGTGAGGAAACTTGTTCAAATTATTTGTTAAGTGATTAATAGTCAACATAAAAATGTTTAAGCATGATGGAATTGGTGATAAGTGAGATTTTATAGAAAACCGAATTGGAAATCGAATTTGTTCCGATTCCGTCGAGTTTGTAAATTCGTATTTTTATGAAAGAAAAGAAAGATAGAGAGGGGGACTTACGGGTTTGGACAACACTAGAGAGTGAGAGCGAAGTAGAGGGTTTGCCGGTGCGTCGAATCGTCATTGAAAGTTCCTAACACGATCACCGGAATTTCGCCGTCGATTTCGTCAGCGCTTCGCCTTTCACTCGTTTTCCAACATACCAAAGTTCTCTTGGAATTTTGGGAGAGTGGACTCAGAAATTTAGGATGAGAGGGTAGAGAGTAGGGGGTGTATTTATAGGGTTAGGCTAAGGTTAGGGTTTTTAATTAAAAAATATAAAAAATATATAAAAATCATTAAAATTTGGAGTAAAAGAGGTTTAATGTGCTCTCTGTAACCGATCTAGAAATTTAGTGTGTGCAGGGGGGTTAACTAGGTCAAGATGCTCAACTTCTATGTTGGCGACTCGGCCGTGCGGCCGATTCCGGCCGGCGGCGCCGGCCCGAGTCGGCCGGTCCTCCGGCCGAATCGGTCGAGTCGGGCCGAATCGGAGAGTCGATGGGTGGGGGGTCTCCTGGGGTGATTTATGGTGCACCTAACTTTTTATGTATAGAAGGAAATTTGTGAGAAACGCACGTATAACGGTTGGTATTCTAAAAAATCAAAAACAAAATAATATTAAAAATAATGTGGGACAGGGGACTTGAACTCTGGTGGCTTGGTTCAGCAGTGCAAGGTATTACCAATGAGCTACAAGCTCCTTCTTGTAATTGTGGAGTGAAATAAATACTTAAATAGATATCAGCAACAATAAATACTCCAAGTATACATTGAATTTAAATCAATTCTTTGTACATTAAAAATGGAGTTGTTACAGTCTACCCTCCTTACAAAAATTTCGTTCTCAAAATTTACAACTTTTATTTGAGAACTAGTTTACAAAGAGGTGTGGATATCTAGTACGCATTTCATCCTCCCTTTCTCAAGTGGACTCTCCTGGAGTATCTTTCCTCCACATCACTCGAACCAAGTTAACTTTCTTGTTCCGAAGTGTCTTCACTTTCCTGTCCAGGATCTCCACAGGCTATTGCTCATAAGACAAATCGGGCTGTATAGTGAGCTCGGAATGATCGAGAACATGGTTGGGGTTACTCACATACCTTCTGAGTTGGGATATGTGGAACACATTATGCACTCCTTCCAATGAAGGTGGAAGCGCTAAGCGGTATGCCACTTCACCGACTCGTTCGAGTATGTCAAACGGTCCAATATATCTCGGACTTAGCTTACCCCGTCTTCTAAAACGGATCACTCCGCGGTTCAGAGATATTTTCAAGAATACATGATCTCCTGGCTGGAACTCCAAGTGTCGTCTCTTTGCATCAGCCCAGTGCTTCTGCTGATCTTAGGCTATGCGCATCTTTTCACTTATAGTACGAACTACATCAACAGTCGCTACTATCGTTTCTGGTCCAAGAAGTTCCCTATCTCCGATGTCATCCCAACTTAATGGCGATCGACACTTCCTTCCATACAATGCTGCAAAAGGTGACATTCCTATGCTTGCTTGGTAGCTGTTGTTGTACGAAAACTCCACAAGATGTAGGTGATTTTCCCACGATCTTTTGAAGTCTAACATACACGCTCTGAGCATATCCTCTAAGATCTGAATAGTTCGTTCCGACTGACCATCTGTTTGTGGATGATAAGCCGTGCTGAAGTTCAGACTTGTTCCCAAGCTTGCTTGCAGACTCTGCCAAAATTGCGATCGGAACCTGGTGTCACGATCGGAGACAATGCAGACCGGTACTCAATGAAGTCTCATAATTTCCTGTATGAGTTCATGGGTATCAAAGATAGTATATTATGAAGAGTTTAAATCTTAATTAGATTATTACCTCCATGTACTTCTTTGCTAGTGTCTCAGTAGATTGGCCAACTTGAAATGGAATGAAGTGAGCCGACTTTGTGAGTCGATCCATAATGACCCATACCGCATCGTTACCCTTTGTGCTGCAAGGAAGAGCAGTCACAAAATCCATCGTGATGTGTTACCACTTCCATTTTGGGATTGGTAACGGTTGAAGTAATCCGGCAGTCCTGTGATTTTCAGCCTTTACTTGCTGACACACCAAAGCATTTTGCGACGCTTCTGGCTACTTCACGCTTCATTTCATGCCACCAATAATTCTGACGTAGATCTTTATACATTTTGGTACTTCCAGGGTGTACTGAATAGGGAGAGCTGTGAGCTTTTTTCATTAACTCTTCCTAAACAGGACCTTTTGGTACACACAATCTGCTGCCGTATCTCAAAGATCCGTCTTCATGGATGATGAAGTTTGTTCTGAGTCCATTCTCCACTTGTTCTCTGATCTTTTGCAACTTAGCATCACTTGCTTGAGCTGCTTTGATCTGATTGACAATGGTTGATTGAACTTGTAAATTCATCAAACTTGAAGCATTACCTAGCATGATTACTTCAATCTCTATCTGATGCAAGTCTTGTTGAAGCTTCCACTGAGCGGTGAGATTCATTGCTAATGGTTGGCGACTATGAGCATCAGGTACTACATTCACCTTTCCTGGGTGATATTGCAAGTTGATGTCAAAGTCTGCCATGAGTTCTAACCATCTTCTCTACCGCATATTCAATTCCTTCTGAGTAAACACGTACTTTAGGCTCTTATGATCTGTGTAGATGTTCACTCGTTCACCAAGTAGATAATGACGCCAAATCTTGAGAGCAAAGATGACGGGTGCCAATTCCAAATCATGCGTCGGATAATTGCGCTCATGAATCTTCAGCTGTTTTGAAGCATAAGCCACAACTTTACTGTGCTGATGTAGAACACATCCTAATCCCTTACTGGATGCATCGCAATGCACTTCGAATCCTCCAGATTGATCCGATATGACGAGAATAGGTGCTGATGTCATGTTCATACCAGAATATTGTATTATTATATTCCACAGTCCTGGTTATTTTACAAATAAATAGGTGCTTTTGACCCATGTCTGCTACTTAGTTACAGGTTACAGGTTCTCGGACAAAAACGGTGAAAAAGACAAAAGACTATGCAAAAATGTGAGATTTTGACCAACAAACAGAGAATCTTGATAAAGCCTACACGAAGATCAGTTCACAAAGTACAAGGCAGTGCAAGGTTCAAGACTTCGTCATGAAGCAACGGCAAAAGTTCACTACAATTATTCACTGTGGAGATCTGGAAGCAACCTGGAAGCCAATCTGAGAACCAACCCAAGAAATAGTCATAAAATGTCAACAACAAGCATTACAGAAAATAGCAGAATTCAAGCCCTTACTTTGGCCGCGGAACCGCGGCCAAAGCATGCCTTTGGCCGCGGAACCGCGGCCGGGTATGGCCCGTGTCGGCGCAGAAAACTTTGGCGGTACGCAGATCGTTGACTAGGTCTTTTCTTAGGGGGTATTTTTGTAAAAGCAGATATGCGAGTCAATTGTAACCTAGGGTTTCTATGAATCTATAAATAGAACCCAAAAAACCTTTTTGAAGCATGCCTCTTTTCATTTCATAAATTCAGATCTGTACTGCGTTGATGTTTGGAGAGAGCCATCAATAAAAATTAGTAAGTTCTTTTATTTCTTTGCCTTATTTTACTTTTAATTTAGAATGTCTTTAATTTCCCTAATGAGCGAGTAGTCTCCTCGCTTGTTAGGGTTAGCTTTAGGGAAAGGTTTGAGAGATGAGATCTCTCACCCCTTTCTTGCCCCTTTCACATATAAAAATTAGAACTCCATGCATACACGCACACACCGCTCCCTGCGGCACCTTACCCCTTGAGGTAATGGTGATACCGTAGTATAAAGGACCGGTTGTGCGTGTTTTCCATAGAGGTTAGGGTAAGGATCGATAAAGGAAGGACAAAAACCTAGAGGAAGAAATATCTTCCCAAATGATTCTAATTCACTTTATTGATAATTACCATAACACCTAATAGATCTATAATAGGGTATTGAAAGCGATAAGGAAACCTTTAATCTCTCAATTTCTCCTAAATCTAACCCTAGCAAGACTTAGATCTAGATAATCTTAGTATAAATTAATTTAGCTTTTAGATTTAATAAATCAATCCGACTTCCATCAGAATTAACTCGTTTGAGCGATTAGGAAATTCACAACATCCCTGTGGACCGACTCGTACTCACCGGCTAGCTATCAAGCGACGCCTTTCTTGATTGCGGTAATAGATAGTTTTTAAGACAAATCAAATGGCGCCGTTGCCGGAGATGGCGTAGTATTTCCTTTTTGCAATTTCGGATTAATCTAAATTAAAAAATCATAAAAACAGAAAAAAGAAAAATTATAAAATTTTTATCATTTATTGTTTGAAGAGTATTTTTTGTGTGAATCTTTGCAGGATCGATGGATCTGGAAAAATACAGAGAGCAAAACAGAAAAATAAAGATATGAAAAATAGGGGAAAATCAAAACAGAGGGAAAGAAAAATTCTCGGGATTTGAACCCGCCATCCGACCGTGAAAACGCGGCCGAACCCTACCTCCGACCGCGAAAGGGCGGTGATCTAGTGACGTCATCATCTAGAAATTTTTTTAGGGAACCGTGCCTCATATTCAACCGCAGAAACGCAGCAGGAACGCGCTTGGGCCGCGGATCCGCGCTCTGTTGACCTCATCAGTTGACCAAATTTGCACTGTAAGATCTTTTCTCTCTCCTCTGAATCTCCCGATATATCTTTTGCCAAATCTCCTGCAGGATTTTTTGTGCTTAAAAAAAATATCTTCCCCCTTCTCAATAACAAATCTTGTGCAGGATTCTTTGCACCGCGCATAAAATAAAAAGATTTGATTGCAAGTGATTTACTGTTTTGCATATCTTTAATCGGACTTTAAGGGGCTTTTGACCAATTCAGATTGGGTGGGGATTTCATCACCCTTCTCAGGACCCCAGAAATCACATAAGGCATTTGCATTGAACAATCTTTAATTAAAAAAATACTAAACTCAACCCTAAGGATTTTGAGCTCAATAGGACAGAGGACTAGTTATAGGCATCGGCCGTTAATCCTAACCTGACTTTGCGGTGTCTAGGCAAGTGTGTCCAAGGCGAGTGGTTATTTAATTAGGACCGCTACTTGTAGCGGGGAGCCTCCCACTCACCTGGCACTTACCTGGCCCCAATTGGCGGTGAAGAGGCGGTTTGAGGTCTTATTTCTAGCCATTTGGAACAGTTAGGAGCTGTCTAGCTGACCTAGGTGACCCTAGATCTAGACCTGATTGTGCATTTTTGGTTGATCGAAAGTGTGTCTTAGCCCTTTATCAAAAATCTTTTTTGCAAACAGTTCCAAATAAAAAAATTTAAAAAAAAAGGAAAAAGGAAAAAACCTTTTATAAAAACTTGCAACTTGTCGCTTAAAATCCTTGCCCCCTACCACCACTCACTTTCTTCTCATTGACATTTTCTTACCCCCACATTCTGTTTTTCATTTTTTTTTACTACACTACCTCCTTAAGTGTATGTCCGGTTGGACTAGGGACACTAGCGTCCAATTAGTCCGTGTTTCGTTGGTACCGACTGACGAACCTTTCGACTCCGAACTCGAAAGTCCTTCCACTTCCTTACCTCCACCTTCAAATTCTTCTTCCGAAGGTATATCGGGATATAATCCCAACAACACCTTACCCACGGGACTGATTCCACCTCCATTAGGTGCGAATAACCCGAATCTCCCGCCTGTTGTAGCGCCCCAACGAATCGCGCTCCAGGATCTCTTCTACCCTGTTCGCACCTCTTTACCTACCTGTCTTTCACCCCCACCGGCAAATGGGGACAATTTTGAAATAAAACCCCACTTCATCGATATGCTGCCAAAATTTCATGGATTGGAATCCGAAGATACCTATATCTTTATCAATAAATTCCAAAACGTTTGCGCCATGATGAAAACAACCCAATTAAGTGATGACGCTATAAGGCTAAGGGTCATTCCCTTCACCTTATGTGACTTAGCCGAGAAGTGGCTATACAACACAGCATCACATTCAATTAGAAATTGGGACGAGTTTGTTAAAGTTTTTCTTATAAAGTTTTATCATCATCACAAGACCGCGAGAATTCGCAATGAGATAATACAATTTTCCCAGCTTCCTTCCGAACCATTTTAGAAGTGTTTTGAAAGATTCAAAAACCTAATTGTTCAATGCCCTCACCATGGGATCGAAAATTGGCAGCTTTACCAAACATTATACGAGGGATTGAATCCGGCAACGAAGCAGTTGCTAGAAACCATTTGTCAAGGTCACTTTCTAACCAAATCTAGTGAGGAAGCATGGCAGTTTCTCGAGGATCTTAGTGAACAAATAATTCAGTGGGAGAGCACAAATACCACATCATCTTCTTCAATTGGTCAATCTAGGGCAGGCATACATCAATTAGATATGTCGATTGCTATGAAGGCCGAGATGGCCATACTTATGAAAAAGCTAGAAGCCATTGAGACCAAAATCTCATTGTCTTCTCCTGCCCCTGCTTTACCCCCACGAGCTGTTTGTGCTTGTTGTTCATATCCATCACACCTTACCGAAGAGTGTCCTTACAATCCACATGTTCAAGGACAAGAACAAGTCAATGCTGCCTTTCAGCAACGACAACAAAATGATCCTTACTCTTCGACCTATAATCCGAGTTGAAGGAGTCACCCAAATTTTTCTTGGAATCAAAATCAACAATTCCAAGGAAACAACTTTCAAAGGCCTCCTCCTCCACAACAACAAATACCTCCAAACTTCCAAAGGATGTGTTGATCAAAGTAGGGGACTTCATATTCCCCGTTGATTTTATTGTTATGGACACACAACCTGTTGCTAACCTATGGAACCAAATTCCGGTGATTCTCGGTCGACCATTTTTGGCCACTTCCAATACCATAATAAATTGTCGCAATGGCTCCATGACCTTATCCTTCGGGAAGACGTCTAGTGAGTTCAATATTTATAAGTTACGAAGTATGCCCCCCGTGCCTAAAAATAGTACACGAGAAGTTTGCTCTATTCACGAAATCACGCAGGAGTACTGCGAGCTTGAAAGATTTCTGTTTGATGAAAACATTTTTGACGCCACTAGTACGTCCCTCCTTGAATCTACCACAGTTGACACAACCGATATTGATTATGAATGTTTCACTTTTTTGGATGATTTTGACGACTCACAGCCCGAATATGAGTCTTTTGAATTTTTGGATAAGTTAGTTGAATCATCCGAATCGATTGTTTGCAGTGATTTCGAAGCTGTGTTGGAGTCCTTTGAGTTCAAAGTATATCCCCCAATTTTACCTATGATTCTTTCGCCTCCGAAACTCAAACTCACGCCCTTGCCGTCTCACCTTAAATATGCTTACATAGGTGAGAATGAGACCTTTCCCATTATCATATCGGCCTCTCCAGCTCTCCAGCAAGAGAACGCTCTTTTAATGGTCTTACGAGATAAGCGGCAAGCTTTCGGCTGAACTATGGCGGAGATCGAGGAGATTAGTTTCCTCATAATTGAATATCATATGCATATGATGGATGATACCAAGTCGATAAAGGATCCACAGAAATATCTTGAGGTTAGTGTGGTTAGTCAACCTCCTCCTTTAGAAATTGAACCACCCCCCTTTTCTTTTAATAAGCTACGAGAATGCCAATATTCCACTGATTGCTGATCATTCACATTCTCGTTCTGATTCATCACCACCTCCTGTCTATTCACTTCCACACTTTCCATACCACCACTTCTATCTTCCCCAATTCTTTTTGGATCGGTACAACATATTCTTCCACCAACCGACACTCTATACAGATAAATTTTTTGAATGGTTGGTGTTGACGTTTGGTCTTTGCAAAGTTTGGCATTGACGTTTAACATTGTTTCAATAAAGTTTTGGGGGACCTTTCTGTATATATATATATATATATTTTTGTTTTTTTAACAATAAAACAATAAAAAAATTATAAAAACAATTTGTAAATAAATAAACAGGGAAGTACCGACATTCTCAACCCTCTTGGTATAGCATGACAGTGAAGACACTGTCAAGTTTAAGTTTGGGGGTATGCTTGGTAAGCCTTCTTCCTTCGCATTCATGTACATATTTTTGCATTTGCATACTTATTTTAAAACCCATAAAAAATTGAAAAATTTTGAAAAATTATAAAAATTAAAGTATTCAATTTTGGCCTTATTTGACTTTAGTTTGACAAATAGGTTAACTAGTTAGGAACAACTAGATCTTAGGCTCATTAAATTAAAAACCCTAAAAATAACCTTTCTTTTAATTTAACGGTAGAAAGTATATGTCTTTGTAGTTTATTTAGAAATAGGCAAATTTTGAGTTCACTTTTTGGGCTAAGTCAAAACAAAGGAAAAGTATCGATATCTTTATTAGATTATAAGTTTGAAAAATAATTCTTAGTTTAAGTCTAGATTCTGAAAATGTATACCCTACAAATTATACAATCACGCACCTTGAAACTTGGAATAGTAGAGGAGACCTTAAAATGCTCTTGTCTAAAGTCCTTAGTACGATGAAAAAATGAAAAAAAATACAAGTGTGGATAAAGAAAAAATGAACACTGGTTTTTATGATTACTTAAGGCTAAAAAAAATAGAAAAATATTTACCGAGGGTGCTTCATCACCTAATGTCTTAGACCAACTGGTTTGGGAGTCACTGCTAAAATTCTTAGGTGTTACAAGACTAGGAATTACGCTTTAATGTGCAAACATATCTTGTAATCGGTTGTTGGTACCTCAAGAAGTATTAACGGTCGCATGAAGGATGTGTAAGCAAAATTCATTTAAAAATTCACCAATTAATAAGTACTTTGGACAACGGACAAGAGTATGATTGCTTGATTTGAATTTTCAAGTGTAGGGATGATATATACACACACGTAGGGGTATGCGATTGGGATTTAGATAAAAATTCCTAAGTTGAGATGGAACCCTAAAAGGAAAATCTAAGAGATGCCAAAAGCTAAGTAGGTCTGCAGAACATATATAATCTTAACTTAAATGATAGGGAAGCGTGAAGAATATGGGTGGATAATTTACGAGTCGAAGATAATAGAATTCCTTGATAGAAAACCTAATTGGAGAATTAAAGTCGATAAGCCAAATTGATAGGATTTTGTGGGTAGTATCCGCTGAAAACCCTCAGGAGACAACATTTCTCCTACTAGGGACACCTAGAGGTTTAACGGCTTGTTGCACGTGCTCAGTGCAATTGTGTTTCCCTGCGAAAGTGAGATTAGGTTTTTGTTGAGAATAAAAACTAGGTTTGCTCGAGGACGAGCAAAAGATAAGTTTGGGGGTATTTGTTCATACCAGAATATTGCATTATTATATTCCTCAGTTCTAGTTACTTTACAAATAAACAGGTGCTTTTGACCCATATCTGCTACTTAGTTATAAGTTACAAGTTCTTGGACAGAAACAGTGAAAAAGACAAAAGACTATGCAAAAAAGTGAGATTTCTAGCAACAAACAGAGAATCTTGATAAAGCCTACACGAAGATCAGTTCACAAAGTATAAGGCAGTGCAAGGTTCAAGACTTCGTCATGAAGCAACGGCAAAAGTTCACTACAATTGTTCACTGTGGAGATCTGGAAGCAACTTGGAAGCCAATTTGAGAACCAACCCAAGAAATAGTCATAAAAAGTCAACAAGAAGCATTACAGAAAATAGCAGAATTCAAGCCCTTACTTTGGCCGCGGAACCGCGGCCGGGTATAGCCCGTGTCGGCGCAGAAAACTTTAGCGGTACGCGGATCGTTGACTAGGTCTTTTCTTAGGGGGTATTTTTGTAAAAGCAGATATGCGAGTCAATTGTAACGTAGGGTTTCTATGAATCTATAAATAGAACCCTAAAAACCTTTTTGAGGCATGCCTCTTTTCATTTCATAAATTCAGATCTGTACTGCGTTGATATTTGGAGAGAGCCATCAATAAAAATTAGTAAGTTCTTTTATTTCTTTGCCTTATTTTACTTTTAATTTAGAATGTCTTTAATTTCCCTAATGAGCGAGTAGTCTCCTCGCTTGTTAGGGTTAGCTTTAGGGAAAGGTTTGAGAGATAAGATCTCCCACCCCTTTCTTGCCCCCTTCACACATAAGAATTAGAACTCCATGCATACACGCACACACCGCTCCCTATGTGAAAGGTTCCTAGGCACCCTAGTGGGTTCTCACAAGGCATCGAACATGCCAAATTAAAATTTTTAGTGCCGAGAAACCCTAGACTACGGATCTTGAACTAGAGGTTTAGGCGAAATAGAAAGCTAGTTAACTGTTAACTACTGGGATACGGAAATTACAACCTTTGTAGATCCGGATATCCACCTCCACGGCTCCGCAACGTCATGTCCTCGCTGTCCATCATGAATCCTTGACTCGATCATCGGCTTCATCGGGAAAGCGAGTGGAATAGGTCGTCGGCTTTGTGTCAAAGACGATCTACGTCGAGGTTGCACAAACTCAAGCTCCGACTTCACAAACTTGTGAAACTTGTGAAGTAAACACCCAAAACAACTTGGCAAGAGGTAGAGGGTGAAGAAATAGGAGGTGGGTTCACTTTAGATTTGGATTTAACTCACTAAAGCTCAAGTTGCCATTGGAGTAGCAAACTTGAAGAAGAAGAAGAAGATGAGCTCAAGAAAAAATATGATAAGTCTTCTATTTTAAAAATAAAACTAATATGAATACTTATCATATCTTGAACTAGGGTTAAGTGTAGAGAATTAACCATGGTCACTTTGATGGGTTAGGGTTAAGCATGAAGATAAGGATGGTTAGCAAAGTCAAAGCTTCATGAAGCTTCAATATAAAACAAACTTAGCCACCATTCTCATCATAATCCATTTCTAATAAATAAATAAATAAATAAATAAATAAATGAAAATGCAAAACCCTAATTATCATATTAACCATGGATTAATTTTATACACTTAACTAAATGATCAAGTATCATCAAACATGATACAAAAAATGCACGAAAGTATATCACATATACAATGTGCAATCCAAGTGAGAAAAATCCGTTTAAAGTGAACCAATACTAGTTAATGCAAAGTAATATATCAAATATATAATTATACATTAAATCATTAAATCAACACTTGATTCAATGATCCGGTTATATCGCATACAACCGACTAGTATGTAATGTATCGATTTATCGAATCAATGATTCGATAACTAGGTCATATCGAATATAACCAATCGAAACATATATCGCGAGAATGAAATGCGGTATCATATACACGCATTATTCTCGGTCCTGCACATATCTCATATGCGCTCCTATTTCGTTTCGCTTGAGCCAGGAAACCTCTGTGTAGGACTCTAAAGACTCGTCAATACGCCGGTAGCAGATGATGATCATATCAAGCACCCACAAGCCGCAAGCGGTCTGCTAAACGTAATGGCCACCCGGGTATTGAGCGATCAGAAGATCGACAAGCTAGCCCGCTCACACTCCTGCGAATCCGACCAGTAACACTTACCATACAGTCAAGTCTCTTCGTCTGATACGTCGCATATCAAGTCTAGGGGTGGTATACGTCAGACCCCAATAACCCGATAAGTCGTGCTGATGTGAGGCTCGTAACGGGTCGAGAAACTACTGGTAACACTTACCAGCAAATCTCTGATCAGCCCTGGCCAGGGACTTCCCTGTTACGGCCAATCGAGCACAGCGCAACATCAACCCCCAATACCGGGAGAGACGAAACCCCTCCTATCGCTCATTGCCTCCATGTGACTCGGGACTGTACCCAAAGACCACCGTTTTGCAAGCCCTCATGGACGTGGTAAGGTGGAGATCAAAGCACAGTGGGAATCACACAAGACTCTATGACGATCTCGGGTCTACAGACTAACCTGTACAAGTGTCACCTGAGAACTGCCATCTGACGTGAGGTATAATACCATCTGGGAGTTCTCGGCGAGTCCGTCCAGTGTACCCAGTCTCCACTGAGCACCCGTATACCATCTCTGATGTCAAACACCAATGGATATGGGATCATCCATCGCCCATCACATGGGTCGAGAAGCGTATACGCTAGTCTACACTGGCATATCGATGCCCCGTCTCGATACACCCACGACTAGGGACCTTGAAGGATGTACTTATGGACTACCATGTCCCCACTAGTATGATCTGCATCATAGTCCAGGTAGTCAAGTACACATCCTAAGGGCTTTACCAACATGTAACTATAAGACAGTATAAAGAGACTAGTGTACATGTTAAGATAAAAGGCAACCAGATAGCATACTATCATGTCGAGCAAGAAAGTCATCTCTATATATGTCTAAGCATCCAATATAATATACATAATCTGTACAATACTGGCCTCTAGGGCATACATACAACTAACAATCTCCCACTTGCACTAGGGCCAGCTGCTGTAGTATCTCATACCGAGCATCCCGAAGAGTCTCTCAAACTGTATCTGGGGAATGGCCTTCGTGAGTGGATCCGCCGTGTTGTTCTTCGTGTCAACTCTCCTGACCTCGATCTCCCGGCGATCAACTATCTCCCGGATCAGGTGATACCGCCTCAGAATATGTCTGGACCGCTGATGGGACCTGGGTTCCTTGGCCAAAGCCACCGCTCCATTGTTATCGCAATACAAAGGTATTGGATGCTCAATGGATGGAACCACTCCAAGTGCAGAAATGAACTTCTTGATCCAGACAGCTTCTTTAGCAGCATCGTTGGCAGCGATGTATTCAGCCTCCATCGTCGAGTCTGCCACGGTTTCCTGCTTGGAACTCTTCCAGCTAACCGCCCCTCCGTAAAGGGTAAAGACAAAGCCCGACTGCGACTTAGAGTCGTCCTTATCACTCTGGAAGCTGGAATCGGTAAAGGACTCCACTTGGAGTTCTCCGTTACCATACACCAAGAACATATCTCTAGTCCTTCGTAAGTACTTGAGAATGCTCTTCACAGCTGTCCAGTGACTCTCTCCAGGATCAGCTTGATACCTGCTCACTACACTTAGTGAGTATGCTACATCGGGTCTGGTACATAGCATCGCATACATGATAGAGCCTACTGCCGAAGCATAGGGTATCCCTTGCATGCGAGCTCTCTCCAAATCTGTCTTGGGAGACATCTCTTTGGAGAGAGTGACTCCAGAGATCGTGGGCATGTTCCCACGCTTGGACTCTTCCATACTAAACCTCTTTAGTATGGTGTCAATGTACCTGGATTGGGACAATCCCAAAATCCGTTTGGATCTATCTCTATAGATCCTGATTCCCAATATGCAGGAGGCATCACCAAGATCTTTCATTGAGAATCTTTGTGATAAGAAGAGCTTGACCGATTGCAGCATAGGAATATCATTTCCTATCAAGAGTATGTCGTCCACGTACAATACGAGAAAGACAACCTTACTCTCTGCCACCTTCTTGTAGATACAAGGTTCATCTGGATTTTTGACGAAATCAAACTCTTTGATAACGACGTCAAAGCAGATGTTCCAACTCCGCGATGCTTGCTTTAATCCATAAATGGATTTAAGCAGCTTGCACACCTTCCCGCTGCTCCCACTGTCTACGAAGCCCTCTGGCTGAGTCATGTACACGCACTCTTCTAAATCACCATTTAGAAAGGCGGTCTTAACATCCATTTGCCAGATTTCGTAGTCATGAAAGGCAGCAATGGCAAGCATGATTCGGATGGATTTAAGCATAGCCACTGGAGAAAAGGTCTCGTCATAGTCCACACCTGGTCTTTGACGAAAACCCTTTGCTACAAGTCTAGCTTTGAAAGTCTCCACTTTCCCATCTACACCAAGTTTCTTCTTAAAGATCCACTTGCTCCCAATGGGTTTTACCCCTTCAGGAGCAACTTCCAAAGTCCATACTTTGTTGGTGTACATGGAATCCATCTCGGACCGCATAGCATCCAGCCATTTCACTGAGTCCCCACTCGTGATGGCCTGCTCGAAACTAGTTGGGTCATCATCCTCCATGATGCAATCCTCACTTCCACCATCAATGAGAAAACCATAGTATCTCTCAGGTGGACGAGAAACCCTACTAGATCGGCGGAGAGGCTGGGGTTCGTCGGGAGCTACTGAATCCTCTGGTTCCACTAAATCTTCAGTTTGAGTTTGTGTTGCTGGAATTTCTTCCAGTTCTACCTGATCGCGACTAATTTCTTTTGCAAGAAACTCCTTTTCCAAAAAGGTGGCATGGCGAGAAACAAACACTTTTTGTTCCTCTGTATGGTAGAAAAGATATCCATGTGAATGTTTTGGATATCCCACAAACTTGCATAGAACTGACCGTGCCTCGAGTTTGTCCGGATTTTGCCTTTTGACATAGGCCGGGCAACCCCATATCTTAACTCGTTTAAGACATGGTCTCTTCCCACTCCATATCTCATATGGTGTGGTAGGTACAGATTTAGATGGAACTTGATTCAATAGGTATGCTGCTGTCTCCAGCGCATGACCCCAGAAGGAAATAGGTAACTTAGCTGTACTCATCATTGAGCGCACCATATCTAATAGGGTGCGGTTCCTCCGTTCTGATACACCGTTGTGCTGTGGTGTATATGGAGGAGTCAGCTGAGAGAGAATCCCATTCTCTTTTAGGAAGTCCAGGAATTCATTGCTTAAGTATTCACCTCCCCGATCTGATCGAAGGATTTTAATACTTTTTCCGGTTTGGTTCTCGACTTCTTGTTTATATTCTCTAAATTTCTCAAAAGCTTCTGATTTGTGTTTCATCAGGAACACATATCCGAATCTAGAGAGATCGTCAGTGAATGTAATGAAGTACGAGGAACCATCCCTGGCATGTGTAGACATGGGACCGCATACATCACTATGTATCAGTCCTAAGAGTTCGGTAACTCTTTCTCCGTGTCCCGTAAACGGAGTCTTGGTCATCTTGCCTTTGAGACATGACTGGCAAGTGTCATAAGATGAAAATTCAAACGGATTTAAATATCCATCTTTATGCAACTTAGCTAGTCGTGTCGCATTGATGTGACCCAGTCTACAATGCCACAAGAAGGATTCATTGAGTTCAGAACTCTTCCTCTTGTGTGTGTTTGTTATGCTCAGGACTGTTGATTGGTTTAGAACATAAATGCCTTTGCACAACGTGCCTGATCCAACCAACTTTTGGTTATGGAAAATGTTCATAACATTGTCTTGTAATACAAAATTATATCCTTCTTTACTTAGTAAAGAAACCGATATAATGTTGCATATCAGGTTCGGCATGTAATAGCATTCGTTCAGAACCAATGTATTACCCGTTGGTAATACAAGGTGATATTCCCCGACAGTCTTAGCTGCAACAATTGCTCTATTTCCAACTCTAATGTCTTTATCACCTTCTCCAAGTTCTCTACCTTTCCTAAGCCCATGTAACTGATTACATATATGGGATCCTGACCCGGTATCTAATACCCAGGACGTAGAGCAAATGGAGAAACAGTTCTCAGTAACGAACACACCCGAAGAAAATGCATCATCATGTACTTTCTTCATTCGGGTGGTATAGGAATCCTGGTATTCCCCTATATCCTGTTTATTCCTATAACTCTTATAAGAAAGAACGGAACCAACGTTCCCCAGCACAGTATAACATGCGGGTTCGGTCAATACATCCATTTTATTATCTTTATTAGGGCATGAAATGGTCGCTACCTGGAGAGAGAGAGAAGAAAACACTTTAGCGTATGCTCGTGCAAGATCAGATTGGTTATTATCTTATCTAATCAGGATGGCTCCCACTGCTTTTTATCAAATCTTCCTCCAAACCCTAAAAGGAAAGACTAGCCGGGATTAATTACACACTACAAGTTCGCCAATCTTTCAGCCAGGCCAGTGTCGGTACTTTGAGGGAGGTCCCCTGTGCTTTCGCACGAACCTAATTACTGTAAACCTCGTTTTCCCAGAGGCGTAACCTCGTTAACACCTTTCTAGACACCTACTTGATCGGCTAATTGCACTGTGTAAAACTCTCCCAGGAGTAACTCTTACTCGCAGCGGGTATCGGGATCCAACTATCTCATAGAAGGTATGCAATCTCATTGCAAATTTCAACACTTGAAATTCCCGATAATATTTTGCCCCTAGTGTCCTATGACCTTGACAAAGGCCAACAAATCACAGGATGCTAGTCAAGTTCAACCCGTCATTTCTTGATTGAATCAAACCCACCCGCACGACCCTTGACAAAGGCCAACAAGGTCGTACGACTACCCTGAAACAATCTGGATCATATGCATAAACAGATAAGCACTATTCAGCTACCGCACACTACGCCTTGACAAAGGCCAACAAACGCAGCACGAATACTAAACAGTCTTTATCTGAAATGACGGAGGGCTACGCAGGTTTTCATAAAACCATGAGCGTAATGAACTTGATATCGTTGTAGAATCAAATGAAGTTTTTAAAATGGAGTGATTTTGAGGCTTTTCCAGTTTTGCTAAAGGAGTCACTCCCGGTGAAGGGATCTCGGTCCTTTCCTCGTCGAATGAGGTGCGGGATATATCATATATATCACTGTGCAAAGCAAAAACTCTTAAAAGCAATCAAAACCAAACCGAGTGTGTAGCATCTGCCAGTTATTGCTAAAGGAGTCACTCCCGGTGAAGGGATCTCGGTCCTTTCCTCGTCGAATGAGGTGCGGGGTATATCATATATACCGCTGTGCAAAGCAAAAACTGTAGCTACCTGTTTTATTTTAAAATTCGATTCTACAACATCTTAGGTTTCTTATCTTTCATTAATCACATTAATGAAGTCCCATCATTTAATACCTAAACATCACAGATAGATATGACGTACACTTATGCCATCCGCATTCGCCTCGATGTCCCCTCATGCACCGTTAGGTTTGGTGACTAACGACAGAGCAGGGCAGGGCTAGCGCGGGTGTAAAACATAAGTAACGTCTATATAATATATCATATATACTATATACTATATCCATCACAGAATCACAACACAGATATCGCAGCAGAATAAACATATGAAATATTGGATATACTAGGACGTCCGTGTTTTCAATACGAGCCAGTATAAAACACGGATTCCACGGTCGTGATGAATAGCCTATCCCACACCCCTAGACCCCTACGAGAGCGGCAAGCAACCCTGCCAATTCTAGGGTTAGGAGACCCGGACTCGACACCTCGAGTTGGTCTCCCACTGGACCCCAGAACCCGGTTACTTGTGCTCCCCTCCTTGGGTCTATCCTAGTGCAGAAAAGTAAATAATATACAAAGGGTGACAACTCCCGCATCCTGGAAGTGCCCCGAATAAAATAATATTACATACAAGTTTTTACATGAATGAAAATGAAAAACACTCATCTCACATAAAAACCCCGGCTATTCAAACACGACGATCCAATATAACATATCCAGCAACACATAACATCACATGTCATCAACGTAAGTAAGTATGCATACCCCAATTGTCGTTGACGTATAGCAACGAAACCGGCGATATGTTCATACTACACTTACGGTCACAGAAAAGAAAGTGTAAAACTACAACAATTGGAATCCGCAACTACTTTAGACATCACATGCCTAACAGTTATAAATCCCGCATTTTAGTCCCATCATCGAAAACTCTTTTCGATATCTTGTGAAACTAAACTGCTAGATCTATAACATTCATCCAGTTATCTCATAACCTTTTGTGAATTCCAATTATTGTATCCAATTCCGGATAAATAGAATATATTAAACTTTCCGATCGAACATTCGAACACCCAAGTTTTCCCGACACCGATCAACACATGAAAATAGGTTCAAAGACATTCACTTCATACCTCAGTACCAACGGTCCAGCCGTAGAAGGGTCAAGCCAACGCCTCACATGTGGCACGCCGTACTGCCCCAAACCCGAAGGTTCAAAGGGCAGTTCAAGACGGTCACATAATCGAGTTAAGGTTTGTGTCTTCTAGAGGGACCATCGCGTTACTTGCACTACTTGGAACGTCTTTTAACCACACAATAATCCAACACTTGGAATTATTCCGGCAGGGGAAAACCTGGGTATTTATATCCGGTCAAACTCTTTAACATATTCTACAGTTATCTGGAAAAAACACTTAGACAAAGTTTGATATTCCGATCGAATTCATCGATTCCCAATATAACTCCAGAGCACTCAACCCTTAAATTAATTTAAAAATATCCAGAAAACTCACCAGAATTTATCAGGTATTACTGTGCAAAAAAAATGGGATGACGTCACTATTTGACCGCGGAAGGGCGGCAGAAGGCATGCTTCTGCCGCGCTTCCGCGGCCGAATGAACAGTTGAGGGAATCGTTTTGCACAGTAATGCTTAGAATTCTATGCTGAATTTTTTAGACATTTTAAATATTGAAAAATCCCAGATTTATGAAAATGTCCAGAGAGCTCTAAAATTCTAGGGTTTCGAGTTCGTTCGGACTTCAAACGTCGTCGGGACTTCTCCTAAGGCTCTAGCTAGGCTCTGATACCAGTGAAAGGTTCCTAGGCACCCTAGTGGGTTCTCACAAGGCATCGAACATGCCAAATTAAAATTTTTAGTGCCGAGAAACCCTAGACTACGGATCTTGAACTAGAGGTTTAGGCGAAATAGAAAGCTAGTTAACTGTTAACTACTGGGATACGGAAATTACAACCTTTGTAGATCCGGATATCCACCTCCACGGCTCCGCAACGTCATGTCCTCACTGTCCATCATGAATCCTTGACTCGATCATCGGCTTCATCGGGAAAGCGAGTGGAATAGGTCGTCGGCTTTGTGTCAAAGACGATCTACGTCGAGGTTGCACAAACTCAAGCTCCGACTTCACAAACTTGTGAAACTTGTGAAGTAAACACCCAAAACAACTTGGCAAGAGGTAGAGGGTGAAGAAATAGGAGGTGGGTTCACTTTAGATTTGGATTTAACTCACTAAAGCTCAAGTTGCCATTGGAGTAGCAAACTTGAAGAAGAAGAAGAAGATGAGCTCAAGAAAAAATATGATAAGTCTTCTATTTTAAAAATAAAACTAATATGAATACTTATCATATCTTGAACTAGGGTTAAGTGTAGAGAATTAACCATGGTCACTTTGATGGGTTAGGGTTAAGCATGAAGATAAGGATGGTTAGCAAAGTCAAAGCTTCATGAAGCTTCAATATAAAACAAACTTAGCCACCATTCTCATCATAATCCATTTCTAATAAATAAATAAATAAATAAATAAATAAATGAAAATGCAAAACCCTAATTATCATATTAACCATGGATTAATTTTATACACTTAACTAAATGATCAAGTATCATCAAACATGATACAAAAAATGCACGAAAGTATATCACATATACAATGTGCAATCCAAGTGAGAAAAATCCGTTTAAAGTGAACCAATACTAGTTAATGCAAAGTAATATATCAAATATATAATTATACATTAAATCATTAAATCAACACTTGTTTCAATGATCCGGTTATATCGCATACAACCGACTAGTATGTAATGTATCGATTTATCGAATCAATGATTCGATAACTAGGTCATATCGAATATAACCAATCGAAACATATATCGCGAGAATGAAATGCGGTATCATATACACGCATTATTCTCGGTCCTGCACATATCTCATATGCGCTCCTATTTCGTTTCGCTTGAGCCAGGAAACCTCTGTGTAGGACTCTAAAGACTCGTCAATACGCCGGTAGCAGATGATGATCATATCAAGCACCCACAAGCCGCAAGCGGTCTGCTAAACGTAACGGCCACCCGGGTATTGAGCGATCAGAAGATCGACGAGCTAGCCCGCTCACACTCCTGCGAATCCGACCAGTAACACTTACCATACAGTCAAGTCTCTTCGTCTGATACGTCGCATATCAAGTCTAGGGGTGGTATACGTCAGACCCCAATAACCCGATAAGTCGTGCTGATGTGAGGCTCGTAACGGGTCGAGAAACTACTGGTAACACTTACCAGCAAATCTCTGATCAGCCCTGGCCAGGGACTTCCCTGTTACGGCCAATCGAGCACAGCGCAACATCAACCCCCAATACCGGGAGAGACGAAACCCCTCCTATCGCTCATTGCCTCCATGTGACTCGGGACTGTACCCAAAGACCACCGTTTTGCAAGCCCTCATGGACGTGGTAAGGTAGAGATCAAAGCACAGTGGGAATCACACAAGACTCTATGACGATCTCGGGTCTACAGACTAACCTGTACAAGTGTCACCTGAGAACTGCCATCTGACGTGAGGTATAATACCATCTGGGAGTTCTCGGCGAGTCCGTCCAGTGTACCCAGTCTCCACTGAGCACCCGTATACCATCTCTGATGTCAAACACCAATGGATATAGGATCATCCATCGCCCATCACATGGGTCGAGAAGCGTATACGCTAGTCTACACTGGCATATCGATGCCCCGTCTCGATACACCCACGACTAGGGACCTTGAAGGATGTACTTATGGACTACCATGTCCCCACTAGTATGATCTGCATCATAGTCCAGGTAATCAAGTACACATCCTAAGGGCTTTACCAACATGTAACTATAAGACAGTATAAAGAGACTAGTGTACATGTTAAGATAAAAGGCAACCAGATAGCATACTATCATGTCGAGCAAGAAAGTTATCTCTATATATGTCCAAGCATCCAATATAATATACATAATCTGTACAATACTGGCCTCTAGGGCATACATACAACTAACACTATGGCACCTTACCCCTCAAGGTAATGGTGATACCGTAGTATAAAGGACCGGTTGTGCGTGTTTTCCATGGAGGTTAGGGTAAGGATCGATAAAGGAAGGACACGAACCTAGAGGAAGAAACATCTTCCCAAATGATTCTAATCCACTTTATTGATAATTATCATAACACCTAATAGATCTATAATAGGGTATTGAAAACGGTGAGGAAACCTTTAATCTCTCAACTTCCCCTAAACCTAACCCTAACATGACTTAGATCTAGATAATCTTAGTATAAATTAATTTAGCTTTTAGATTTAATAAATCAATCTGACTTCCTTCGGAATTAACTCGTTTGAGCGATTAGGAAATTCACAATATCCCTGTGGACCGACCCGTACTCACCGGCTAACTACCAAGCGACGCCGTTCTTGATTGCGGTAATAGATAGTTTTTGAGACAAATCATGTCAACCTTGACTTGAGTTTTACGAAAGCTTGTTCACATGCTTCTGACCACACAAATTCTTCATCTTTACATGTGAGCTTGGTCAGGGGCGTTGCTATCTTTGAAAAGCCTTCAATAAACCTTCTGTAATATCCAGCTAAACCCAAGAAACTCCAAATATCTTTCACTGACTTTGGTGTAGGCCATTCGCTAACTGCTGAAACTTTCGCTGGATTCACAAAGATTCCTTCTCCTGATACGATATGTCCAAGAAAACCAACTTGCTTTAACCAAAACACACACTTGCTGTACTTGGCATAAAGCAGATGTTGTCGAAGAGTTTCTAGGACAATTCGTAGGTGCTCTGCATGTTCTTTCTGACTTTTAGAATACACGAGGATGTCGTCGATGAAGATGACAACAAACCTGTCTAAGTACTCTTGGAAAACTTGATTCATTAGGTTCATGAATATTGCGGGTGCGTTGGTCACTCCAAATAGCATCACCAGAAATTCGTATTGTCCATAGCGAGTTCTAAAAGCTGTTTTGTGAATATCAGCTTCCTTGACCTTCACTTGATGATAACCTGAACGAAGATCCAATTTAGAAAAATCACAAGATCCACTTAGCCGATCGAATAAATCATCGATGCGCGGGAGTGAATACTTGTTCTTTATAGTGACTTCGTTCAAGGCTCTGTAATCAATGCACATTCTGTATGAACCTTCCTTCTTCTTCACAAGTAGTACAAGTGATCCCCAACTTGAAGTGCTGGGACGAATCCATCCTTTCGCCAGTAATTCATCCAACTGTGTTTGGACTTCCTTCAAACCTTCTGGACTTAAACGATAGGGTGCTTTGATCACCGGTTGTGCTCTTGGTACTAAATCAATACTGAATTCAAGAGCTCGATCGGGAGGCAAACCTGATATATCGTCAGGAAATACATCTTCGAACTCTCGAACCACATCTGGTCTTGATTCTTCCTCCGCTTGAGCTGCTGCAACTACTGCTTCTGTTGGCTTCGCTTTGTAGGTACTTGGCTCCAGTGTACGGTCTCCGCTTTTGAAATAGAAGACCGGATGGTCTGGAATCTTGAATACTACCCTCCTTTGATGACGGTCTATGGTAGCATAAGAAGTTCCAAGCCAATCCATTCCTAGAACCACATCAAAGTTCGGTATGTCCAGCACTTTGAAGTCAGCATAAAATTCTCTGCTGCAGACGACGACTGGACACAAGCTGTATCCCATAGTTGCCTTTAGAACACCATTTCCTGAACTGACATTCCAGCTGGATACAAGCAGTGAGACTGGAATCGCATGGGTTTGAACAAACCGTTGCGACATAAAGCAGTGTGATGCTCCAGTATCAAACAGTGCTAGTGCAGGGATTGAGGATACTAAGACTGTACTTAAGGTATGTGGGATATGTTTTAGGTATAGAAAATATGTAACTAAGTAGCAGGATAGAAAAGCAAAGTTTGAAAAGAAAAGTTTACCGGTGATGACTTGGCCAGTGGCCTCAGCTTCTTCCACGGACATCGTAAAAGTCTGGCGCCTTGGTATATTCCTCCTGGCCTGAGGAGCATTCCTCGGAACGTTCCTTTGAGCTTGATGCAACTAACGAGGAGGTGGTGCAGCTTGTGGTCCTCTGGGTGGTGCAGGTAGTGCAGGTCTTGGAGCAGGTGCCTGAAGAGCTGGTCGCTACGGATAGGTAATTGCTGGCCTGGGTGCAGCAACTGGGTTTTGTCTTTGGGGACAAGACCCAATATCATGAGTAGCTGAGCCGCAGAATAAGCATAGACGGTTGGCTCGACGGCAGTCTTTCATCATATGTCCAGTTCTCTTACAGTAGGTGCAAAAGGCTGGGCTGGGACGATGGTTCGGTACTCCGGGTCGCCTTGGCATGAAAGGTGGCCTGGACGAGGCTCCACCTGCCATCTGGTTGGCAGGGCGTTTGACTCCTGCAGACTGAGGTCTGCCCCTTACTTTTATCACTGCCTCATAACTGCGGGCAGCTTCCAGAGCATCCTCATGAGTCAGAAATTTTCCCGTGGCTATAGCAGCCTGAATCTTCGTGTCCAAACCTTGTTGAAAGCGACGGGCTCTGATCTCGTCCGTCGGTATCAAGTGTGCCGCGAATTTGTTTAAAGATTGTGTTAGCTGCGTAGTATGTGGGATTTAAAAATTGAACTGTTGTGACATATCTTACAGGCTTAGCATGATGAATTCAGTGTCGTACTCATCTACTGATTTGTCCCACATTGAATCCTGTTGTAGATGAATGAACTGCTGCTCCATGGCAAACCTAGCAATCACAGGGAAGTATTTCGCGTCGAACTTCTCGCGAAAAGTCTTCCATTCAATAGGCTGTACCAGACGGCTTTTTTCCGCCTTCCACCAGTTGCGAGAATTATCCGTGAGCTGTAGTTTCGCCACACGGACCCAAGCTATATCTGGCACTTGTGCTGCTGCCAGATCGTCTTCTATACTTTGTGCCTATTCCTCAGCTTCAAGTGGGCTTCTTTTACCAGAGAACTGCTTGGGGTGCAAAGCCCTGAATTGCTTTACTCCTGGTGCGTCGGTCTCAGGACGGTTCAGGAGTTGTTGCTGTCCCTCAAGAAGGCTGCGGATCCCCTCAAGTAGCACTGTTTGCTCGATTGGTGGAGCAGGAACAGCTGGTGTGAGAGGTGGTGCTAGAGGTGTGTTGTTGACATTGGTGCTGGTGTTGTTCGGGGAATCCATAACCTTGAAGAAAATTTTGGGTTAGGACAGATTCAAATACATAAAATGATAAGATTCAAGGAATAGAAATTTATAAGATTCAAGAAACATGAATCGTAAAGAATATTTTAGTTGCTGGTTCTTATGTTATATTGCTTAGGTTGTTCACGCAGAACAGAACTGCATAGTATGGTTCTATACAGTTCTGACCTGCATGGGCCACCAACAAAACCTGTCACGCCCCGCTTCCCGGTATACGGCGAAGGGGACGCGACGAGGTCCGCTACGTATTTACTGTGAAGTAAATACGCTGAGCATATCTAAACAATATAAAGGTAAATCATAAGAGACAAGATACATAAAAAATAACGGTAACTTTATTAATAACATTCTTTTGTACAATGCATGAAAAGTAAATATATCTGAAATAAAAGCGATGCCTAAACAATGGAATAACAGGAAATGAAAAATACTGAATAGAACAAGGTACAATGTCTAGAGCTCGGGGTCTTCGTGAAACTGATCCAAGTCTTCACTGGTGGGCTCGATCTCTAACGGGTCCAAAACACCTGACGACATTCAAAGAAGAAAGAAATAGAATGTCGTCAGCGAACAGGTCGCTCGGTAAGTCCCAAAGATAAGGAAAGAATTAGAAAAGACAGAATAAGAGATATCTTCTAAAAAAATTGTATAATATTGTAGAATATTGTGTTTACGCTGTTGTTTGTAGCTTGGTACGGAAGAATGCCCGTGTATACGAGAGGGGTCTCAGTATGCTAGAGATCAGGGCACGGAATGTACAAGGAAACGTTAAGCCACGGTACAGCAGCAATGGAATATAGGTTAGGTGTCTTAATCTTACCATTTCGTGCCACTTCTAACACCTTCCGCACCAATCTACCTTTTAAACCCCGTAGTGTTTTGATTGTATTGTTGTATTGTATTGTATAAGTTAGATGACTGACCAAAACCATAATATCAGTAAATAGATTGTAACTGCATAATCAAGTAAATGGAATAACGGGATAATGGATGTATATCCATGGTTTGATTCAGTTAAGTTGTATAGATTGATAACTGGATTCTAAGATTCATGTATTCATATTGAGTTGGAATATTAAAGAATGTAGATTGACTTGAATCATATTCAAGTCAGAAATAATTAGACTCAAATCCGAGTCAGACAAAAGAAATGTAAATCGAAGTTCTATAATTGCTAGGGTCCTTATTGTAATTTATAAAACTTGAAGGGGTTTTATGCAAAAATACTTTTGTATAGTTTCCAAGATACACCCCAAGTATTTATTATTCGTCTTTATAGTTATGATGAGTGAAATTTTATTTTTGCGGTATTTCTAGTGAAAATATCCTAATTACATAAACAAAGGTATTTCTCTGTAATATTGGTTTATTTGAAATTCATGGTATTTTAATGTAAAATTTATTCTTGTGATTTTTAGAAAAATGGAATATTGATATTATAACAAAATAGATCCTTTAATGATAATATATATATATTTATACAAAAATAATTTCAATAAATATTTTATATTTTAAAAGTTTCATTTTCTTAAGATGTCGTATTTTAAACCTTTCGAGACCGAATACTCCTTGCGGAGGTCTGAATCTCACACTACTAAGACTGAGGGTGCATGATAAACCGTACTATCCCTGACGGGTTCTCCAAACGTGGGTTGTAGTGGCGCTTTGCAAAGATTTTATAAATATTATCCTTTAGAAAACGGTTTTATAAAGTAAAAGGTATTTATTTACAAAATTCGATTTTCCGTATTTTAGATTCTAGGGTTTTCTATTTCAACTAGGCTATTTCTAAATGGTCTAAATGACAAGTTGTTAGAAGTCTCAAATCGCCTCTTCACCGCCAATTGTGGCTAGGTAAGTACAAGTGAGGAAGGAGGGATCTGCTCACGAATCGTGAGACGAGCGTTTTAAAGTTACCTTTGCTCCCTTTCCTAGCCTAGATACCACAAAGTCAGGTTTAGATAAACGATCGATGTTCACAACTTATCATATTTTCCTATTAAAAGATATTTGTTTTAAAATTTTATCGAACCTAAAACTTTTAGAAAAGGTTTTATTAAGAAAAATGGTATTTAAATATAAAATCTTGTATTATCGTATTCTAAATTTTGATGATATCATTTAAGGTTGTATTTGCGAGTATGTGGAGATAGATCATTACCTCGTGATCTACTTTAAGGTATAGCAATGTTAAGGGGTTAAATGTGAAAACTAAATATTGTGGTATTTAAGTGAAAAAAATACGATATATTGCAAAAGCTATTATTTCATGTGAGGAAACTTGTTCAAATTATTTGTTAAGTGATTAATAGTCAACATAAAGATGTTTAAGCACGATGGAATTGGTGATAAGTGAGATTTTATAGAAAACCGAATCGGAAATCGGATTTGTTCCGATTCCGTCGGGTTTGTAAATTCATATTTTTATGAAAGAAAAGAATGATAGAAGAGGGGGACTTAAGGGTTTGGACAACACTATAGAGTGAGAGGGAAGTAGAGGGTTTGCCGGTGCGTCAAATCGTCGTTGAAAGTTCCTAGCACGATCACCGAAATTTCGCCGTCGATTTCGTCAGCGCTTCGCCTTTCGCTCGTTTTTCAACATACCAAAGTTTTCTTAGAATTTGTAGAGAGTGGACTCAGAAATTTAGGATGAGAGGGTAGAGAGTAGGGGGTGTATTTATAGGGTTAGGCTAGGGTTAGGGTTTTTAATTAAAAAATGTAAAAAAATATATAAAAATCATTAAAATTTGGAGTAAAAGAGGTTTAATGTGCTCTCTGTAACCGATCTAGAAATTTAGTGTGTGCAGGGGGGTTGACTAGGTCAAGATGCTCAACTTCTATGTTGGCGACTCGGTCGTCCGGCCGATTCCGGCCGGCGGTGCCGGCCCGAGTCGGGCCGAGTCGGAGAGTCGATTGGTGGGGGGTCTCCTGGGGTGATTTATGGTGCACCTAACTTTTTATGTGTAGAAGGAAATTTGTGAGAAACGCATGTATAACCGTTGGTATTCTAAAAAATCAAAAACAAAATAATATTAAAAATAATGTGGGGCAGGGAATTTGAACTCTGGTGGCTTGGTTCAGCAGTGCAAGATATTACCAATGAGCTACAAGCTCCTTCTTGTAATTATGGAGTGAAATAAATACTTAAAGAGATATCAGCAACAATAAATATTCCAAGTATACATTGAATTTAAATCAATTTTTTGTACATTAAAAATGGAGTTGTTACAGTAAAGGTCCTTATGAGCGAATCAGAAGAGTACTTTGCCCCTTTGTCGGACATATGGCCATCTCGTCATATGCCTTCAATTTTCTTTTCGAAGGCTTCGATCCGTTGGTGATACTCCGAGGATTCAGCACAGTTGGAGCGGCGACTATCCCCGCTCCGGGCCTGTGCAATGGTGCGGCTTCGATTCTGCTCTATTCGTAGATCCTTGGGCAAGGCCCTTCTTAAGTAGTCCCGATGTTCTCTGTTTGCGCGGCCTCAGCCGGAGTTGGGGCGTCGATCGTGCCCAGAAGCAGGCGACCTGACCGACAACTTCTCAGGGGGTGAGAGTGCGCGGCAGGCGTCGGAGCGACGGCCTGGCCTTCCCTGAGATCAGAGTGTGGAGCTGTCCGGTGCCCAGCGGGTCATGAAATCATTCGCCGCATGCGAGTCATGGTTGCCGGAGTCGAGACACCTCGTACGGGCGTCGTCATCCCGGGGAGGGGGAACTGCGGTGTAACAACTCTAAACTTTCTGCACAAATATTTTTTCAAAGTACAGAGAGCAATACCTAAGCTTGAGCACAAGTTATAAATCAAATTTTCTTTTGAACAGCAAGAAAGCACTTGTAGCTCACTGGTAAATCCTTGCATTGCTGTGACAAAGCCCATGTGTTCAAATCCCTCCAGCCACATATATTTTTATTGTTTTTTTCTTTTAAATTCTTAGATGCTCAAGGGTTTGCACGTGCAATGCACGTAAAATGAAAATTCACAACAAAATCAAACATGTGCACTGAAGTATACCAAGCGACATTGACACATGGCAGAGATCCAAGCCCAACCCACCGGGTTTGGACCGGTGAGATCAGCAAAAGGGCCGACGCCGGGCTATCCCCCCTTTGCTAATGATCTCAAATTTTTCCCAACACCTCTTGGCCTTCCCCCCCACTACTCTAGTTCTGTTTGGTTTCCCTGTATTTATCAAGAGAGTGTAATTTCACTCTTTAATTCTATTTTAAATGCATTTTTAATTCATTCTTCATTACTCTAAATCCTAATCCTACCCTATAAATACAAGCCTACACTTTGGCCCTCTTCATTCTGAAATCTAGTGCCAAAACTCTATAAAAAATTTTAAGTCCAAAAAGTTTTACGAGTGGAGTTAGCAAAGGTCAAAGTTCTGGCGACGTTGGGAAGAATCCGTCGACGAAATGACTTCCCGACGCCTTCCTAACATCACCCTACCCCTCCCCTTTTTTTTTCTAATCTGTAACTCCCACATTTCACTCTTCTACTCCTATTAAAACGAAGTCTATTTTCAAAACTAGTCGGAAGCGATGTTAATCCAACTTCCGTTTCTAATTTAACTAAAACACCTTTTATCTTAATAACAAATTTACAATCTTTTTGTACATTGTTTAGAAATCATAAATAAACGCAATAGGACAAGTTTCATCTCAAAATAATATGTATTGCAATTTCTATTTCATTTTTACAGTAAAATACCATCATGTTTACATACGGCATTTGTTTATTGTTTTACCCATATTACCTTTAGGAAAACCCACGAGGTAATGACCTACCTCATCACAACACTCATTCTTGATATAATACGATAACTTTTGGAACATTAGTTTTGGGGGAAATAAAAGTTTACAATAAAATACCATAAATTATCAAAAACTGTTTTCTTTAAAAATGTATTATTTAATTCCTTGTAAATACGCCTCTACAACCCATTTTGAGGACCTCGATCAGGATGGTGTGGGTTATCGCACATCCTCAGGCTTAGTATAGCGAGTTGCAGACCTAATCACGAAGCATCCGATCTCAACGGAATTTTTAATGCAATTTTTAAGAAACATGTGATTTCTACTTAATAAATAAAATTTATCTTTAATACTATATATATATATATATATATATAAACATTATCAAAATATCTATTTTAAATATATTATATATATTCCATGTTTTCTAAATCAAAAGAAAAGAATCACAAATTCTATGAAACTGCATTTCTAAATCAATACAATTTCAATATTACATGAAAATACCATATACAATTCTTACTAGATTTATGTCCACTAGAAAATACTTCACATTTAACAATTACATTCATGAAAACCCTAAAGACGATAAATAAATACTTGATGTCTATTTTGAAAATATACCAAAACTATTTTGCATAAAATGCCCTCAAGTTATATAAATTTACAATAAAGACCCTAGTAAATATAGGTTTAAGCGGGACCAATTCTCTTGAGCCTCAGAGAGCCGGAGAAAGTGGATACTTGTCTATTTAAGGTAGGTAACTAAAAACGGGGTTATCAATACGGTAATTGTCTTGGAAAAAGACACAAATCCTGCCGTCCATGTGCAACAGATACCGATAACTCCAAAACATAAATAAGGACTTCAATTTTGTTTATGTGTCTGACTCAGTTCGAGTCACGGTCAAATCTGAATAAAATATGACTTGAATTCAATTCAAGTATAACTACAATACAACATGAATTCATGAATACCAGAATACAATCTACAACAACATGAACATGACTTGAATGAACCATGAATATACTCTGATTACATGACTATCCATTTATATCCATTCCGTTTACATGTTATCATGGTTTCGACAAGTTTTCCATCTGCAAAACAAGACAATACAATCAATACAAAAAACATTACGGTGATAAAGGGGTAGACCTGTACGGAACATGTTAAACGTGATATAGGGTGGTCACTAAAAGCCGTAACTATATATCCATGCCGTTGTTCTGTGGTTTTATCGACGGAGCCTTGTATTATGGATTACCAAAGTCCACAGTGTAAGTTGGACTTCTCTCATATATATTGGTATATTCTGTACCAAACTACAAACAACTGCGTTAACATAACAATCAAATATTATACAGTTATATTCTCTTTTCTGTCTATTCTACTTCTCTCTTTCTTTGGGATTTACCGAGCGATTGTTCACTGATGACATTTCTATTTCTCTTCTTATTTGGAATGTTGTCAGGAGGATCCGACTCACTGACCGAGCCTATTTCAGAAGACTTGGAGCAGTTCACTGAAAACCATGAGCTGTAGTCACTTGTACATATTTCTTTTCTGATCATGCCATTATTTAGGTATTGCTTTCCATTTCTGTATTTGCATTTTCAGTTGTATTTGTAAAGAAATGTTAAATAAATAAAAGTTGATGTTCATTTACATTCATGTCTCTTATGTATATTTTATTTTATATTGGTTAGTTACACTTAGTGTGTTTACTTCTGAGTAAATACATAGCAGGTCTCGCCGCGTCCCCTCCCCGTACACTGGGAAGCGGGGCGTGACATGCGGTCTGGCGGGTAGAGCCCATCGCTTGAATGCGGACGAGCGCATCCACCATCGCTGTGAGTCTGTCGATCCGAGCAGATTAGGTGTTAATGACGTTAGGAGCGGGAGTAGAACCGCTCCCGCCTTCGTTATGGTGGGTGGGGCGGCTCATATTGGGATCATCGCGGTTGTCTCTCGTCTTCGGATCGAGAGTGGAAGATCAACTTTACGGATGGAAAAACTTTTAGCCTGATTTCCAACAGACGGCGCCAACCGATAGAGATGGAAATCTCCCTCAGATGTTGTCCTCCGTCGATTTGGCTGCAAGCGGTTTTGGACGGTAAAGATTGGGTATGAGAATAGTTGTGTGGATCTCAATGTGTTGTTGGATGTTGTCGACGCTAAGTAACTTGCAAGGGAAGTCCCGGGATGCGAAACCACCGTAGGACCCTCCGACGATCAAGTTAGTATCGAAATGTAAAGGCATAGTAGCGGAGTATTAGAATAAGTTCAAGTTACCTGAGTCGTCTAAAAAGATGGGTTTACATAGTGGTCACATGGAGCGAGCCGGTACGAGATCCTCACCGTCATTTACGCTCTCTCGTTACGCTTGTGTTGATGGTGGGATCTGTTCATTAAGAGGGGAATGCGCCCACGCGGGACGCAGAACGTGAGGTGGCGGATACCTTGCATTGGTGAGATACACGGAGCTGTTGCGGGGGCGCTTAGGCTTCGTGCTCTCGGTTGACCAGGGAAGCCGAGAAACCTCAACTCTTCGGGTGGCTCGGAGACGAGCCGAGAAGCCGAGGAAGCTCAGTCCTCGCAAAGCTCGGTGACGAGAGAAGGGGATATAAATTCGGCTGCTGGATGGTTCGGGGGCGAGAGGTGGGTACGTAAGCCCGGAGAGAAGGCCCCGAGGAAAGTCTCTGGGACGCCACGCTGATTCCACCTCCACAGCCTCAGGAGTCAGTGGGTTTACACGGACGACAAGCCATCTATTATGTGCCATAATCTGAGGAACTCTTGTTCATGAGTCTTATCACATACTTTGTTCAGAAAGTCTCTGTTGCGCCCTTAAGAATTAATTTGATGTTGACCCTTAATTCATGCTTGGCCGGCATCTTTAAATATCATAGGCTCTATGTGTAGCCTAGCCTCAGAGATTAGTTATTAGAGATAACCTATGGGCCCTTACCTTCTCTGTTACATTAAATTAAAGGCTCTTGTTTTTTTGGCATGCAATTATTGTATTTGTATAGTAATACACCATTCTATATGCAGAGCATATGCATGCGTTGCTTGTATTTTAAATAATTTCGCAACACATTTTAACATATAGCACTTTGACTGATGCAATTTTTTAAATGAAAGTAACAATAATGGCAAGATAACCGTTATACCACATTCATATATCACACAAGGTAGTTATTTGCAAACGAGGGTATTTATATGCCACTCACGGAAACTTAAGTATGTATCTGTCAAAACTGTGAAATCTTGGTTATTTACGCACAATTTAGCCATATCTGAAATAAAACTTGAAAAATTAGTTCAGTCTAGCCATCAATGAACTGCCACGTTGTAACATCCCAACATTACAGTACAGATAGTATTGTCTGTTCTGGCCGAAACCACACGGTTTTATCTTTTAGAGCGAATCGGACCCGACCGTATTTATTTGTCAAAACTGTGAAATTTTGGGTATTTACGAGCAATTTAGCCATATCTGAAATAAAACTTGAAAAATTAGTTCGGTCTAGCCATCAATGAACTGCCACGCTGTAACACCCCAACATCACAGTACAGATAGTATTGTCCGTTCTGGCCGAAACCGAATGGTTTTTTCCTTCAGAGCGAACCGGATCCGACCAAGAGCCACTTCCCAGGAGGCCACCCATCCCAAAAGTTCCCTGGTCCGAGCACGCGTAATTACGAAGTTCTCAGGCTCCTGTAGAGCGGATTCACTTAAAAGTCGTCTCTGTAATTGAGGGTGCTATCATTACATTTATAATGCAGTTCGTTTCTCTTTAAGAATGTGTTCCGAATATTCCCTCATTGTAGACCCATTGTTCTACAATAGGTCCTACGGACTCGAGGTGGCCCCCGCCGATTCAAGAGATAGCCCTCCCCCCCTTCTCCCTTGGATTGACAATTGGCGTGGCACTTTGTTCTGTGTAGCAGTTTGTCCCTTGAACAAGAACCGCGTCCCGACATTCTCCCCATCTTTAAACAATGGTTCATCCTCGAACCACAGACCTGCTGAGAGACCTGCATGGGTCACCATAAATGTAACGCACCACGCCCCAGTGCAGATGGTACTGTCCGCTCTGGTCGAAACCGAACGGTTTTGTCCTTTAAAGCGAACTGGACCCGACCAAGGACCACTTTCCAGAAGGCCACCCATCCCAAAAGTTCCTTGGCCCGAGCACGCTTAATTACGAAGTTCTCAGGCTCCTGTAGAACCAATTCACTTAAAGGGCGTCTCTGTAATTGAGGGTGTTATCACTACATTTATAATGCAGTTCGTTTCTCTTTCAGAATGTGTTCCGAATATTCCCCCATTGTAGACCCATTGTTCTACAATGGGTTCTACAGACTCGAAGTGGCCCCCGCCGATTCAAGAGGTAGCTCCCCTCCCCCGCCCACTTGGCATGACAATTGGTGTGGCACTTTGTTCCGTGTAGCAGTTTGTCCCGTGAACAAGAACCGCGTCCCGACATTCTCCCCATCATTAAAACAATGGTTCATCCTCGAACCACAGACCTACTGAGAGACCTGCATAGGCCACCATAAATGTAACGCACCACGCCCCAGTGCAGATGGTATTGTCCGCTCTGGTCGAAACCGAACTTTTGTCTTTTAAAGCGAACCGGACCCGACCAAGGGCCACTTCCCAGAAGGCCACCCATCCCAAAAGTTCCCTGGCCCGAGCACGTTTAATTACGAAGTTCTCAGGCTCCTGTAGAGCCGATTCACTTAAATAGCGTCTCTGTAATTGAGGATGCTATCATTACATTTATAATGCAGTTCGTTTCTCTTTCAGAATGTGTTCCGAATATTCCTCATTGTTCAACAGTAGAACTCATGGACTCAAGAGGTTGCCCCATGGATTCAAGGGGTGGCTCCCGCCCCCTTGGCATGACAATTGGTGTGGCATTTTGTTCCGTATGACACTTTATTCCGTGAACAACAACCGGGTCTTGACACACATAACATGAAAGGGATAAAAACAAAAATAAAAAACAAATGTAGAAAAAGAGGGGTGATGTCTCAGGGACAGGAAAAAGTTCACAGTATGGTGGCCGTATATTTTTAGTCATAAAAGAAAAAGAAAAATAAGAATATGAACCTTATAAATTGTCCGATATTTGCCCGAAACTCTTCATCTTTTTTTTCCTCTCGTCATTGTGTATTACATCTGGCATATTGAATTACATCTGGCACATTGAATGGTTTCTACGGACAGAACACCGACTAAAATAAAGAGACAACTTTGAGAGTCAATATAGCATATCAAGTAATCAAGCTTGGGATAGTCATTCAGATAAAAGAGGACATGTGATGTATCTATTCATAAGCTTCCTTACAAATTTTATTAATGTTAAAATCCAATAGTAAGTTCCACATTATATAGTTTTATAATTTAATGGGGCCAGGGCTGAGGGCTGAGCACATCCTCAAGGCTGCGGTCGCGTGACCTGGTCGCCGGGGAGATGGGCCCGCCCAACTTAACTCATTGGCTCCATCCCAACCCCCAGCCCCTCAAGTTGTTTCTTCCCTATTGAGTGCAGCTAACAGGGTTGTGGCATTAAGCTCAAAGATTTGTACAAGCTAGAAATACTGGGTTTTACTTTGGTGCTTCCCCTTTTTCTTTGGGAACTCCCGCATAAACCCAGATAGATACATTTGCCGGTTTGGCCAATCAACTTCTGCCATGAGTGTAGCTAACTCACATGAACAAGAGTGGGTGTACTTTCTATATTTAAAAATAAATAGACAAGAAGTTTGATATGATTGTTTGTCTCCTATAACCAATAATAATCTATCCCCTCTCGGTATACATCATAGTCCCGAACAAAAACAAAAACCAATGCAAAAATCAACAACCTGTGTTTATTTTTTAGCCAAAATGCAGCTCAGGTTTACTAGTATGTTGGGCGATGCATGTGATTATATTTTGAACAAGTGAGTAAAAATTTGTTCCGGACATTATATGTAAATTTCTAAAGATATCTATAGATTTTTTGAAATTTAAATTAAATGAATAAGGTTACTAGTAATATTAGAATCGAGAAATTTATGGGTTATACAAAATAACAAACATATATAAGCTTATGTATAACTTAATAAGGCATGTCCATTTTTGGGTTTTGGAGTATGAAAGAGAATATTTAATGGACGAGAGAGAATGTTTAATGGATGAGAGAGAGGATTATTAATGCAAACTAACATTAACAACGATAACGACAATATGAAGCTCCGTCTGAATGCACAAAGAGACAACCTTCACACCATGAGAATAATTATAGGAAAGATTAATGTAAAATGATGGGTATCATATGTTGGCGAACTCCTTGCCTATCGTCATCACTTCACTAAGGAGAGCGAGGAATGGGGAAATTGATGTGGGGCTGCCGAGATCTCATCTATGATGATTGAATGACACAAAGGCAGTGCTTCGGCTTCATAATAAATATTTTTCTGCCGACGGCGCTCGTAGTTCGATGGCATTGGAGGAAGGGGAGGGAGTATTTAGGAGAGGTGTTTCCTGGGTTGGTTTGGACCCATTACCCGTCCGAATTCGCCCGTTTTTTTACTGGAAGAATGACCGTTCTATCTAGCCGATGTTGATTGGTTAAAAACCTGAACCCATCCGCGTTTCAATAGGACGGGTTTTAAACTATTTATAGTTTTCTTGATCCTACAATCTGTAAGTTGATGTGCAACACCCCACGAGTTGCGGGGAGGCGGAAATTTGAAAAACAATCATGTTTATAAAGCGAACATCAACTGACCAAAGATCGTTTCTAAACAATACTTAACAATAAGCATAGACTTCTAAGCTACTATGTAAAGAAATTATACCAAACGATTCTAATCCTTCGCCTTTATGATCTCTACGGCCTCGTTGGATCTCCACATCCTCCCCGGCTTCCTTCCGTGATAGACGATCCACCCGAGAACCCTAATTCAAGCTTTAACCTCTAAACTTGAGATTACTTAGTTTCTCTAGTTGCTAATAAAGGAACTAAGATGATATAGAGATAGATTATGGAGTGATTAGTCTTTCCTAATCCTTGTTCTCAACTCATGAGTGGTAGGATTAGGGTTTGGTGAAGGAGAGAGAGCTTGAGGAGAGAGAAGGTGGAGATGATAATGAAAATAAAAAGCTTCTCACTTGAATATATGATAGATAATGAATTATCAAATAATATCAATTAAATGATTATTCACCATGCTTCATTTATTCAAGGAGAGTGATTCATCATGTGAGTCATTAGATCATTAATGATGCATTAATAATGCATTTAATGATATGATGAATCACATGAACGAGTCACTAAAGCAATTAATGAAAATGTCACCTTAACCCCTTATGTCATATCCTTCTAAAAGCTTCTCGGAAATTACGAGAACGCCCCTCGCATCCGTGAAAACTCGGAAAAACTTTAGACTGTATAAATCCAATAACCTGATACTAGAATCTGGTTTAAACCAAAGTCGGCTAGTAAAAACTTTCCGAATGTCGTACGTGCGATTAAACACGTATGCGTCCGAACCTTTGTTGTAAAACCATACGACCTCTATATCTTTTCGCCTGGGTTTGGGAAATCTCTGTATGGGACTCTAAAACTCGACTACTACGCTGGCAGTGGGTTTAACCATAGACCGCAAGCGGTACTAGCTGTACGTAACTGTCCCCAGGTCGATAAGAAAGCCGATGAGGTAACCCATCCGAAATTCTACTGAGCCTGTCTATGACAATATCCACGCAGTCCGGTCTGTTCATCTAAGAGTATCGCATGTATGGTCTAGGGAGGAGGTGGACGTCAGACCCCTAATAACCGTACAAGTCGTGTTGGTATGGCTCAAGACCATCCGAGAATCTACTGATCATTCCATCAGCAATTCTCAATCAGCCCTGGCCAGGGACTTATGGTAATGACCAACCGACCACAGTGCGATATCAACTCCCTATACCGGAAGAGATGAATCCCTAACAGTCGCTCACTGCCTCCACATGGCTCGGGACTGTGCCCAACTAAAACATTTTTGCACGACTCCTTTGAACCGTGGTAGGGTAATAATCAAAGCACAGTGGGAACTCACACGAGACAAATGATGACTTTAAGTCAACAGACTATCTGCATACATGTCACCTGAGAACTGCTATCTGACGTTAGGTATAATACCATCCAGTCAGTTCTCGGCGAGTCCTGTCCGGTGTACTCACACCCAGTGAGCATCTGTATACAATCTTAGGTGCACACCACCAATGGCTGCGGGACCAATCCATCGCCCATCATCAGGGTCTAGATATGTATACACTAGTCTACTCCGGAGTATCGATGCCCAGTCTCGATACTCCTGTGACCAGGGACATCTAAGGATGTGCCTATTGACTATCTAGCTCCCACTAGTATGACTGCTATCACAACGCCGGTAGTCAGGCAAAACACCTTATGGGCTTTATCAACATGTATATATAAATGAATACAACACAAAATATATCATATGTTAAGATAAAGACAAACCAAATAGCGTACTATCATATCAAGCAAGACTGTCATGTACATACATATCCCAAGTATCCTATACAATGTAGGCCTCTAGGGCATATATATTCAACAATCTCCCACTTGCACTAAGGCCTATAATTGGCGCAATGAGTACCCACTATCTGCACTATATCCAGTTGCTGGCATACCGCATGCCCAACATCTCAAACAGCCTCTCGAACTGGACTTAAGGGATGGCCTTGATGAATGGATCTGCCATGTTGTCTTTTGTATCTACTCTCCATACCTCGATCTCCCGACGATCCACGATCTCCCTGATCAGGTGAAACCGCCTTAAGATATGCCTGGATTTCTGATGGGACCTTGGTTCCTTCGCTAATGCTACAGCCCAATTGTTATCGCAATACAAAGGTATTGGATTGGCAATGGACGGTACCACTTGAAGTTCAGGGATGGACTTCTTTATCCAGACAGCCTCTTTTGCGGCTTCACAAGTAGCTATATACTCAGCCTCCATAGTTGAGTCTGCGACGGTATCCTGTTTGGAACTCCTCCAATATACCGCCCCTCCATTGAGGGTAAACACAAAACCAGAAATGGATTTAGAATCATCTTTGTCACTTTGGAAGCCGGAGTCGGTAAAAGCCTCTACCTGGAGGTCCCCATTACCGTAAACTAAGAACATCTTGTTAGTCCTTCTCAGGTACTTGAGAATGTTCTTTACCGCTGTCCAATTTTTCTCACCTGGGTCAGATTGATACCTGCTTACCACACTAAGTGCGTAAGCTACATCTGGCCTGGTACATAACATCGTATACATTATAGACCCTACCGCCGAAGCGTAGGGTATAATGCCCATGCGAGCCCTCTCTTCATCAGTCTTTGGAGACATCTCTTTGGAGAATGTGATCCCGTGACAAGCGGGCATATTGCCGCGCTTGGAATCTTCCATACTAAATCTCTTTAGTATAGTATCAATATACATGGACTGTGAAAGCCCTAACATTCTATTAGATCTATCACGATAGAACTTAATGCCCAGAATGTATGATGCATCTCCCAAGTCTTTCATAGAGAATTTTTGTGACAAAAAGAGCTTTACTGATTGTAGCATAGGGATATCATTCCCTATCAGTAGTATGTCGTCGATATACAAAACGAGAAAGACTACTGCTTCTTCTACAATCTTTCTATAAATACATTGTTCATCTACATTTTTGATAAAGTCAAATTCCTTGACTGTCTCATCAAAGCAGATGTTCCAACTCCGTGATGCTTGCTTTAACTCATAAATGGATTTAAGCAATTTGCACACCCTTTCGCTGCTCCCACTGTCTAAGAAACTTTCTGGTTGATCCATGTAAACACTCTCTTCTAAATGTCTATTTAGAAAAGCTGTTTTTACATCCATTTGCCAGATTTTATAGTCATGGAAGGCAGCAATGGAAAGCATGATCCGAATGGATTTAAGCATAGCTACAGGTGAAAAAGTTTCATCATAGTCCAATCCTGGTCTTTGACGAAAACCTTTTGCAACTAGTCTAGCTTTGTAGGTTTCCACTTGTCCAAATGCACCAATTTTCTTTTTGAAAATCCATTTGCACCCAACTGGTTTCACCCCAGGAGGAGCAACTTCTAATGTCCATACTCTATTGGTGTACATGGATTCCATTTCGGATCTCATAGCATCCAGCCACTTCACCGAGTCGCTACTCGTGATAACCTGCTGAAAACTTGTACGCTCATCATCATCGATGATGCAATCCTCTCGATCCCCATCAAGAAGAAAACCATAGCATCTTTCAGGAGGATGAGAAAGCCTACTAGATCTGCGGAGTGGCGTTGGTTCGTCATGTTCTATTGAAATCTGAGATTCTTCTAAGTCATCGGTAGCAGTTTGAGGTTCTGGAATTTCTTCCAGTTCTACCGTGCTTCCACTAATTTCTTTTGCAAGAAATTTGCTTTCTAAGAAGACAATGTGGCGAGCGACAAACACCTTTTGTTCTTCAGTATGGTAGACCATATACCTCCTTGAATGCTTGGGTATCCTACAAACTTGCACAAAATCGATCGTGCCTCGAGCTTGTCCGGATTATGCTTTTTAACATATACCGGACACCCCCGTATCTTGATATACTTGAGATATAATCTCTTCCCGCTCCACATTTCATATGGAGTGGTAGGTACCGACTTAGTCGGAACTCTATTTAATAGGTATGCTGCTGATTCTAGAGCAAATCCCCAGAAGGAAAGTGGCAACTCAGCACTACTCATCATTGAACGCACCATGTCTAACAGAGTGTGATTCCTCCTTTCTGATACACCATTATGCTGAGGTGTATAAGGTGGAGTAAGCTGAGAGAGAATTCTATTCTCTTTTAAGTATTCAAGGAAACTTGTACTTAAGTATTCTCCACCTCGATCAGATTGAAGTGTCTTGATGCTTTTACCAGTTTGTTTCTCTACTTCATTTTTATACTCCTTAAACTTCTCAAAAGCCTCGGATTTATGTTTCATTAAGAATATATGTCCATACCTAGAGAAGTCATCAGTAAAAGTTATGAAGTAGGAGTGACCGCTTCAAGCATGTGTAGACATTGGACCACATACATCACTGTGTACAAGTCCCAAGAGTTCTGTGGCTCTTTCTCCGTGTCCGGTGAACGGGGATTTGGTCATTTTTCCTTTGATACATGATTAACAAGTTGCATATGATGAATATTCAAACGGATCTAGATATCCATCTTTATGTAACTTAGTCAACCTTGTTTCATTTATACGACCAAGTCTACAATGCCATAGGAAGGCTTGATTTGAATCTGGAGCCTTTCTTTTACGCGTGTTTTGTATATTGAAAATTTGAGGTTGATTAAGTATGTATATGCCGTTTTCCAGTGTGCTAAACCCAATCAATTCTTCATTTAGGAAAATGTTCATGATATTTCTTTAAAGCGCAAAATTATATCCTTCATTAGACAACAAAGATACTGATATAATATTACACAACATACTGGGAATACAAAAACAGCTGTATAACACCAAAATGTGTCCACTAGTCAACCCTAGGTGATATTCCTCTATTGCAACAGCATCTACATGCATTCCATTGCCCATCCGGAGAGTCATATCACCTGCCCCCAGTACTCTACTATTTCTCAGATTCTGCAAAGAATTACAGATGTGAGAACCAGAATCGGTATCAAGTACCCATGAAGTAGAGTTTACTGAACGATAATTTTCGATTACGAACACACCTGAAGAAGAAACAACAGCTTGCTTCTTGTCCTTGGCTTTAAAGGCCAAATAGTCCTTCTTCCAGTGCCCTTACTTGTGACAATAAAATCATTCGTTCTTTTCTGCCTTCACCCTTCCTATCTTGTTCGTTCCCTGCACCTTCTTGACCCCACCCTTCGGTTTGGTGGCTTTCATCTTCTTCTTCCCTTTTGCTTTCGCATTAGATTTAGAAGAGGATGATTGGTCGACATACAGAACGGGGGTCTTCTCTTTTTTCAAAAAGCTCTCTGCTACCTTCAACATGTTGAGGAGGTTTGGAAGATCAGCTTCCATCTCGTGCATATTAAAATTCAGCACGAACTGAGAGAAGGTGTGGGGAAGGGACTGCAAAATCAAGTCGATGTACAAATCATTCTCAAGCACGCATCCCAGGTTTGCGAGTTCCTCAATGAGGGTGATCATTTTCAGGATGTGCTCTCTAACATTCGATCCTGGAGCTAACCTCATCTGAAAGAGTTTCCTTGAGGTCCCATACCTCGCAATACGGGAGTGTTCCCCATACAAATCCTTGCAATGGAGGAATATGGATACAATATCCATACTTTCGTGCTGTTTCTGGAGTTCATTGTTCATAGACGCCAGCACGATACACTTAGCTCGCTCACAGTCTAGATCCCAGGTTTTGCTAACTTCCTTGTCCGCAATTGAGAAATCTGGTCCTGGGATAAGGGGAGGAACAACGGTGGTAACATATGCAACTTTGTTATAAGTCAGCGCAATATTGACGTTCCTTAGCCAATCTTTATAGTTCTGCCCGGTCAGTATATTTTTTCAAGTAATAGTTTAAGTCCTGTTATGGTAGCTGCCAGAGAGAGAGAAAAGAAACACTCAGCATATGCTCTTGCAAGTTTAGATTGGTTATTAATTTATCTAAACAGGATGGCTCCCACTGTTTCCTCAAATCCTTCTTCAAAACCTAAAAGAAGAACTAGTCAGGATTTAATCACACGTCACAATACTTGCTTAACCTTTCAGCCAGGCTGGTGTTTGTACTTCGAGGGATGTTTTCCAACGCTTTCGCGAAGTTCCTTAATTAAAGAACCTCTTTTCCCTGGAGACGTAGCCCCTCTAACACCTTTCTAGACACCTACTTGGTTTATAGCATCGATTGTTAAGTGAGAAAAATTCCCGAGAGTAATCATACTCATCAGTGGGATCGGGATCCAACTATCATTGCATGATGTCCTAGATGGAAGCCACTCTAGTCACCACACTTCAGAAGGTATGCTAAATCTGCAAGTTTCCTTTATATTTGAAACTCCCGATATGATTTTTACCCCAAGCTCTTATGACCTTGACGTAGGCCAACAAATCATAAGACGCAAGTCAAGTTCTACCCGTCGTTGTCCTGATTAATTTAAGTACATCGTACAAGCCCTTGACGTAGGCCAACAAGGTGTACGTCTGTCTTAAACTAATGCATCTATCTATGCAACAAATAGCCAAACACACTGCTACCATACACTATGCCTTGACGTAGGCCAACAAGCATAGCATGAATATGATGTGCTGCCTACTTGAAACGACGGAGGGTTACGGCTGGTTTTTGGCAAAAAACCGTTAACGTGGTGAACTTGATATAATCGAAGGAACTGTGATAGCTTTTATTTTAAAAGGAGTGGCTTAAGCTCCGCATTTAAAATTTGCTTTTTGAAGAAAAACGAGTGGTTTTAAAATTGTTCCAACGATTCAGTTTAGGTTTTATTTTCTTTGCATTAATAATAATGCGTCCCATCATTAACCTATCATTACAGATAACAACGAAAATACAACGTCCTCTTATGCCATCCATATTCGCTACTGGGTCCCGTCATCACCCGTTAGGTTACATAACTAACGGCAGAGCGGGGACTGGGCTAGCGCGGGTGTAAAACATAAGTGACGTCTAAATAGCTATCATATATAGATATTGTACATTCGTCAGACGCAATAATAGGCATTCCAGATCATAGATAAACTTTATTGGATTTGCAAGCAATCCGCGTTTCTTTTGAGTCTGCAACGAAATATGGATTACACAGTTGTGATGAATAGCCATTTACCCCACCCCAGACCCCTACGGGTACGGAAAACTACCAGCCAAGTACCAGAAGTGAAGCGGTCTAGCTCAACACTTCAAAATACCCGGTAGTTTGTGTACCCCACCTTGGGTCAATCCTAGGAGAAAAAACAGTAAAAAAAATAATACAACGGTGGCTACAACCGCAACCTGAATGTGCCCCGCAAAATAATATTACAACTTATTACAATTATATCGAATGAATTAATACAATAACACATCACAAAACCCGGCTAATCACCACAATAATCCAATACAGTTTATATACACAAACAGTTAAAAAAAAACATCACAGATATGTGCAACCCCCTGCCAACCGACATACTAGCAGTTATGGGAGGTTTATGATCACATAAAACATTCCACAGATATAATCAAACAAGCAAATACCGTATAATTTCGATCGATTAAACACATTTAATTTTACTCCAATACTTCTCTGTAAATCTGAAACCTGAGCAAAAATTAAAAAATACCAGAAAATACCAAATATCATAGGAGATGCACAGAAGAAAACTGGGCTGAATCGGCCCCAACTCGGCCGCGGATCCGCGGCGGATCGGTGGGATTGGTCGCGGTTCCGCGGCTCTTTGGCCGATTCAGGAGCCCATTTTTCTTGTGTGTTCTTATATTTTCATGTTGGTCAATCTGGAGGTCCCTGAAAAATTTTTGGACCTCATTTTAAAATCGACAGAAACTATATGATATCGGGGTTTTTTCCGGTTTGTTTTCCGTTCGAAATTCATACAACTTTGCAAGTGTGTTAATTATTGTTTAGTGAGGCTCTGATACCACTGTAAGTTGATGTGCAACACCCCACGAGTTGTGGGGCGGCGGAAATTTGAAAAAGAATCATGTTTATAAAGCGAACATCAACTAACCGAAGATCATTTCTAAACAATACTTAACAATAAGCATAGAGTTCTAAGCTACTATGTAAATAAATTATACCAAACGATTCTAGTCCTGTGTCTTTACGATCTCTACGGCCTTCTTGGATCTCCACGTCCTCCTCGGCTTCCTCCCGTGATAGACGATCCACCCGAGAACCCTAATCCAAGCTATAACCTCTAAACTTGAGGTTACTTAGTTTCTCTAGTTGCTAATAAAGGAACTAAGATGATGTAGAGATAGGTTATGGAGTGATTAGTCTTTCCTAATCCTTGTTCTCAACTCATGAGTGATAGGATTAGGGTTTGGTGAAGGAGAGAGAGCTTGAGGAGAGAGAAGGTGGAGATGATAATGAAAATAAAAAGCTTCTCACTTGAATATATGATACATAATGAATTATCAAATAATATCAATTAAATGATTATTCACCATGCTTCACTTATTCAAGGAGAGTGATTCATCATGTGAGTCATTAGATCATTAATGATGCATTAATGATGCATTTAATGATATGATGAATCACATGAATGAGTCATTAAAGCAATTAATGAAAATGCCACCTTAACCCCTCATGTCATATCTTTCTAGAAGCTTCTCGGAAATTACGAGAATGCCCCTCGCATCCGTGAAAACACGTAAAAACTTTAGACTGTATAAATCCAATAACCTGATACTAGAATCTGGCTTAAACCAAAGCCGGCTAGTAAAAACTGTCCGAATGTCGTGCGTGCGATTAAACACGTATGCGTCCGAACCTTTGTCGTAAAACCATACGACTTCTATATCTTTTCGCCTGGGTTTGGAAAATCTCTGTGTGGGACTCTAAAGACTCGACTACTACGCTGGCAGTGGGTTTAACCACAGACCGCAAGCGGCACTAGCTGTAAGTAACGGTCCCTAGGTAGTTGTCAATAAGAAAGCTGATGAGGTAATCCATTCGAAATCCTACCGAGCCTATCCATGACAATATCGGCGCAGTCCAGTCTGTTCGTCTAAGAGTATCGCATGTACGGTCTAGAGAGGTGGTGGACGTCAGACTCCTAATAACCGTACAAGTCGTGTCGTATGGCTCAAGGCCATCCGAGAATCTACTGATCATTCTATCAGCAATTCTCAATCAGCCCTGGCCAAGGACTTATGGTAATGACCAACCGACCACAGTGCGATATCAACTCCCTATACCGGGAGAGACGAATCCCTAACAGTCGCTCACTGCCTCCACGTGGTTCGGGACTGTGCCAAACTAAAACCTGTTTGCACGACTCCTTTGAGCCGTGGTAGGGTAATAATCAAAGCACGGTGAGAACTCACACGAGACAAATGATGACTTTAACTCAACAGACTATTTGCACAAGAACTGCTATCTGACGTTAGGTATAATACCATCCAGTCAGTTCTCGGTGAGTCCTGTCCGGTGTACTCACACCCAGTGAGTATCTGTATACAATCTTAGGTGCACACCACCAATGGCTGCGGGACCAATCCATCACCCCTCGTCAAGGTCTAGATATGTATACACTAGTCTACTCCGGAGTATCGATGCCCAGTCTCGATACTCCTGCGACCAGGGACATCTAAGGATGTGCCTATTGACTATCCAGCTCCCACTAGTATGACTGCCATCACAACGCCGGTAGTCAGGCAAAACACCCTATGGGCTTTATCAACATGTATATATAAATGAATACAATATAAAATATATCATATGTTAAGATAAAGACAAACCAAATAGCGTACTATCATATCAAGCAAGACTATCATGTATATACATATCCCAAGTATCCTATACAATGTAGGCCTCTAGGGCATATATATCCAACACAATCCTTACTGGCCCTCAACCGAGTTGAACCCGTTTGTTCAATATACATTTGAATCGTTGATAGATATAATTTTACGGCTGAGATTAAAAACATAAACTTATATAAGTTATTTAAACCCTATTTTCAGTTTTTTCTGTTTCTAATCTTCTCCAATTTTTTCAACTTCCTAAATTAAACAACGAATCTTTTTAGTGCTCGATCATAGGATTTGATGGAGAAAGCTACTGATGGAGGCTGTGATCTCCTTCAGATGTTATCTTCCGTTGATCTGTAGCGAGCGTTGATGGATGGCTGAGATTGGATTTGAGGGTAGCATCTCAGTGCGTGTGGATTTCAATGGGCTTGATTTGAGAGTGAAGCCGAGTTACCTGTAAGGAAGTCCCGGGGTGGTTGTACCACCGTGGACCCTCTGACGATCAAGTTAGTTAAAATATTTAGACAGAGTAACGGCCTGTTGGGGTAAAATTGCCTTACCTGAGTCTTCTGAAGAGGGGTTTATATGGTGGTAGCTATGGGCTGGCGGGCGCGAGATTCATGCCGGCCGTTACGTCCCTGACGTTGCACCTGCGTGAAAGACGGGATCACCCATTAATGACGAGATACGCTCGTTAATGAGGGGAACGCGATGGCGTAGAACGCGGGATCGTGGGCGGCGGATATCTCGCGTCTGGCGAAATTTGCGGAGCCGTAGCGGAGACGCCTGTGATATGTACTATGGGTCGGTCGATGAGACCGAGGAAGCTAAGCTCGGAGGGAGGCTCGGGAACGAGCTGGAGGTCGAGGGAGCTTATTTCAGCGATAGCTCGGAGGTGAGCTAGGAGGGCCGAGGGAACTCAGCATGCGGAAGGCTCATAGGAGAGCCAATGGGTGTTTGTAAGGGAGGGACAAGAGTGATCTCGGAGGCCACCGAAGGTCAGGACCATCCTTGGGTTGAAGGCCCGGGGTATACTTCCACTGTACCTTTATCGCTTCTTTCTCGTGAGCTTTAGGACACGTCATCTGCCACGTGTCATGATCTGGGGAGTCCTCAGTACTGAGCTTTATCATTAGCCCCCCACTCTCGGACCGACCTATTCATTGGTCGGGTCGAGAGTGGTCTGATCGGTCACCTGGGCCTAGTTCTTATTTGAAGATATCATCGGTGCGGATTCCCAGGCAACTAGTCGTATTTTTTCGATGACGTCAGCGGATCAGGGGAGAAATCTTGCGTTAAAGAGGAAGCGCCTTTACGGGCATACATTTGCCGAAATGCTAGGACACGTGTCTGGCGTTGGTTGGCTGACGTGACAGGCCGCCGGTGTTCTTCACGCTTGACGGGACACGCCCAATGCATGCACAACAGGTGGAACGCTGACGGCCATTGAATGCGAAGTGTTGTTTTGGAGAGAGACGATCGGCGCCGTAGGACGTGTTCGCCGACTGCTATAAATAGAGGTGAGATCCCCCCAAGGTCCACACTTCGCTATAATTTCCTCAGCCCTTCGTGTGTTAGCTCGGTGCTCTTCCCCTTAGGTCGGATTTCTTGCGTCCTTTCCTCGGTAGACTCTTTCCTTTGCTCAGGTTAGATGTCTTCCTGTGGGGAGTCCGTAGAAATAGTTCGGGTAGAGTCTAGGGAGTCTTCTGCGGCTTCCTCTTCTGCTTCTTCCTCTTCCTCGCCCGAGTCGGGATCTCCCCGGGAATTTAGGGTTAGTCACGCTTCCCGGGGTCATGCAACGGGGACGGTCCCAAGAGCAGGTGTCAAGAGTGTTCGTAACGCGCCTTCACTCCTGAGACATGCAGACGAGCTCGCCACAATCCTGGCTCGCTTCCACATTCCCCCCGGCTACTCGCTTCGCTTGGCCGGGAAAGAAGAGAGGGCAGACCAGGTACGGGGCAAGGAGATTGCCATGCACTTGGAGGCCTTTTGGGCCGGCATGCGTGACCTTCTCCCCCGAAGTGAGTGTGGCGTTACGTTGCTTTTAATTAGCCCCGGGCCAGTTAGTGCCGAATTCGTGGAGGATTCTCCTCGGGTTTCTAGTTCGGTTGAGGCTGTAGGAGATTCTTTTCAGCCTGAACGTTCTCGTTTCCTCCCTCTGCTACAAAAACCATCCCGGCACTCATAGGGACGAGCCTAGCTGGGTATATATTTCTGTTAGAAAATACAGAGAAGGGGCGGCCGGGTCGGGGGTCGTAGCAGTGCCTTCTTCCATTCATGAATGGAAGGAGAAGTTCTTGTTCGTCGGGACACCTGATGGTGAGGATTGGCCTGTGCCCGTCTAGTGGCATTGGGCCACCTGCCCTCGGGTGAGGCGGTCGAATGATCCCGACGCGGTGGCGGTGTCGGAGTGGGGGCCCATCCAACATGCCGATGTGTTGCTGTCTGAGCAGGCCCTCAGCTGGGCCGGCCTCAGTCCCACTCAGTTTGTGGGTAAGTTGTGTTAGTTATATGTATGCCCTAGAGGCCATTACTGTACATACGATGTATATTGTAATGGATGCTTGGACATATATAGGGAGGACTTTCTTGCTCGACATGATAGTATGCTATCTGGTTGATCTTTACCTTAATGTGTATACTGATTGTCTCTCTACTACATGTTGGTAAAGCCCTTAGGATGTGTACTTGACTACCTAGACTATGATGCAAATCATACTAGTGGGGACATGGTTGTCCATAAGTACATCCTTCAAGGTCCCTAGTCGTGGGTGTATCGAGACGGGGCATCGATATACTAGAGTAGACTAGCGTATACCTTCTCGACCCATAAAGATAGACGATGGATGATCCCATATCCATTAGTATTTGACATCAGAGATGATATACGGGTGCTCAGTGGAGACGGGTACACTGGACGGACTCGCCGAGAACTCCCAGATGGTATTATACCTTACGTCAGATGCAGTTCTCTGGTGACACTGGTACAGGTTAGTGTGTAGACCCGAGATCGTCATAGAGTCTTGTGTGATTCCCATTGTGCTTTAATTTCCACCTTACCACGTCCAAGAGGGCGTGAAAAACGGTGGTTTTTGGGTACAGTCCCGAGTCACATGGAGGCAATGAGCGATAGGAGGGGATTCGTCTCTCCCGGTATAGGGAGTTGATGTTGTGCAGTGTTCGATTGGCTATAACCGGAAATCCCTGGCCAGGGTTGCTGAGATATACTAGTAAGTGTTACCAGTAGTTTTTCGTACTGTTATAGACCTCAGATCGACACGACTTATCGAGCTACTGGGGTCTGACGTTTACCACCCCTAGGCGAGATATGCGACATATCAGACGACGAGACCGGACTGTACGAGAGTATTTCTGATTGGATTCATAGGAGTTTGAGCAGGCTTACTCGTTGATCTTTTGATCGCTCAATACCCGGATGGCCGTTACGTTTAGCAGATCGCTTGCTGCTTGTGGGTGATTGATATGATCACCACCTACTGCCGGCGTATTGACGAGTCTTTAGAGTCCTACACAGAGGTTTTCTGGCTCAAGCGAAACGAAATAGGAGCGCATATGAGATATGTGCAGGACCGAGAATAATACCAGTATGTGATATTGTATTCTATTCTCGCGATTTGTATCATCGGACGGTTATATGAGATATAGCCGGGTTATCGAATCAAGTGTTGATTCGATATATTGATACACTAGATATTAGTCGGTTATATGCGATATGACCGGATCATTAAATCAAGTGTTGATTTAATGATTTAATGTATAATAATATATTTGATATATTACTTTACATTAACTAGTATTGGTTCACTTAAGATTGATTTTCTCACTTGATGTGCACAAGTTGTATATGTGATATATTTTTATACACTAGATTGTATCATGTTTGATGATACATGCAAACTTGGGTGTGTGTATGACTTACACCAAGTTTAGGTTAATGGTTTTGGTTTTTATTTGTTTTGGAAAAACAAAATGGTGATTTTCTTTGTCTTTGCTTGAAGCTTCATGAAGCTTTCAAGCATCTTTGACAAAGTCTAATCATTTTGTTTTGCATGAGATTTTCAAATGGACATTACTGTGCAAACCCTGACCATTGAAGCTACAGTAGAGCCGCGGAACCGTGGCCGCACCCTAGCTTGCACGGCAGTTCCGCGGCCAAACTTTAGCTTCAATGGTCAGGGTTTGCACAGTAATGTCCATTTGAAAATCTCATGCAAAACAAAATGGTTAGATTTTGTCAAAGATACTTGAAAGCTTCATGAAGCTTCAAGCAAAGACAAAGAAAATCATCATTTTGTTTTTCCAAAACAAATAAAAACCTAAACCATTAACCTAAACTTGGTGTAAGTCATACACACACACAAAAGTTTGCATATATCATCAAACATGATACAATCTAGTGCACAAAAATATATCACATATACAACTTGTGCACATCAAGTGAGAAAATCAATCTTAAGTGAACCAATACTAGTTAATGTAAAGTAATATATCAAATATATAATTATACATTAAATCAACACTTGATTTAATGATCCGGTCATATCGTATATAACCGACTAATATCTAGTGTATCAATATATCGAATCAACACTTGATTCGGTAACCCGGTTATATCTCATATAACCGTCCGATGATACAAATCGTGAGAATAGAATACAGTATCACATACTGGTATTATTCTCGGTCCCGCACATATCTCATATGCACTCCTATTTCATTTCGCTTGAGCCAGGAAACCTCTGTGTAGGACTCTAAAGACTCGTCAATACACCGGTAGTAGGTGGTGATCATATCAATCACCCACAAGCCGCAAGCGGTCTGCTAAACGTAACGGCCACCCGGGTATTGAGCGATCAGAAGATCAACGAGCAAGCCTGCTCACACTCCTACGAATCCAATCAGAAACACTCCCGTACAGTCCGGTCTCGTCGTCTGATATGTCGCATATCTCGCCTAGGGGTGGTAAATGTCAGACCCCAGTAGCTCGATAAGTCGTGTTGATATGAGGTCTATAACAGTTCGAGAAAGTACTGGTAACACTTACCAGTAAATCTCAGCAACTCTGGCCAGGGATTTCCGGTTATAGCCAATCGAACACTGCACAACATCAACTCCCTATACCGGGAGAGACGAATCCCCTCCTATCACTCATTGCCTCCATGTGACTCGGGACTGTACCCAAAAACCACCGTTTTGCACGCCCTCTTGGACGTGGTAAGGTGGAAATAAAAGCACAGTGGGAATCACAAAAGACTCTATGACGATCTCGGGTCTACAGACTAACCTGTACCAGTGTCACCAGAGAACTGCTATCTGACGTAAGGTATAATGCCATCTGGAAGTTCTCGGCGAGTCCGTCCAGTGTACCCAGTCTCCACTGAGCACCCGTATATCATCTCTGATGTCAAACACCAATGGACATGGGATCATACATCGTCCATCTATATGGGTCGAGAAGGTATACGCTAGTCTACTCTGGTATATCGATGCCCCGTCTTGATACACCCACTACTAGGGATCTTGAAGGATGTACTTATGAACAACCATGTCCCCACTAGTATGATCTGCATTATAGTCCAGGTAGTCAAGTACACATTCTAAGGGCTTTACCAACATGTAGCAGAGAGACAATCAGTGTACACATTAAGGTAAAGATCAACCAGATAGCATACTATCATGTCGAGCAAGAAAGTCCTCCCTATATATGTCCAAGCATCCATTACAATATACATCGTATGTACAGTAATGGCCTCTAGGGCATACATAGAACTAACAATCTCCCACTTGCACTAGGGCCATCTGTTATGGTATCACATACCCAACAATTAGCTGTGGTTGAAGTATCTCATACTCAACCATCCCATAAAAGTCTCTACTGGGAAAAAGGCCTTTGTGAGTGGATCCGCGCTGTTGTCCTCTGTGTCTACTCTCCTAATCTCGATCTCCCTAGAGATCAATCATCTTCATGATCAGGTGATACTGCCTAAGAATTATATCTGGATTTCTGATGGGACGGGAGTTTCTTGGCAAAAGCCACAACTCCATTGTCACACAATGGTAGGAACGAAGTTCATCTCATGAACTTATATATATATCCAGACTGCCTCTTTGATAGTATCCTTGGTAACGATGTATCTTGCCTTTATTCGTCTGGTAAGTCACGGTATCTAGCTTGGAACTCTTCCAACATACCGTCCCTCCACTGAGGGTAAAGACAATGCCTGTGACTGACATTCAGTCATCCTTATCACCCTGGAACCTTTCCAGTGATGCTCCCCAGGATCGATTGATACCATCTCACTACAACTAGTGAGAATCCTAACATCCAATTAGATCTATCTCATAGATCCAAAAACCCAGGATTTAGGAGGTATCACTTTGATCCTATATGAAGAATCCTTGTGATAAGCGGAGATTGACCGAGCGTAGCATAGGAAACTCCTTCCCTATCAAGAGTATGTCATCCACGTACTCTACGAGGATCACCACCACACTCTCTACTACCTTTTTGTATATACAAGGTTCATCTACCATTTTGATGAAGTCAAACTCTTTGACTACCACATCAAAACAGACGTTCCAACTCCGCGATGCCTACTTTATCACATAAAACATCTTGCACACGTTTCCACTGCTCCCACTTTCTACGAAGCCCTCTGGCTGTGTGCTTATAGACGTTCTCTTCTAAAACATCATTTAGAAAAGCAATCATGACACCCAACCACCAGATATCGTAGTCATGGTATGTAACCGTGGCAATTAGAATCTGGATGGACTTAAGCATAGCTTTGAAAGTCTCAACTTTTCCATGTACACCAAGTAATCTTCTCAAGATATACTTGCTCCTGATGGGGATTTAACCCTTCAGATAAAGCAACCAAAGTCCATACTTTGTTGGTGTATAAGGATTCCATCTCAGATCGATAAGCATCCAGCCATTCTTACAGAGTCCCACTCCTGATGGCCTGCTCGAAACTAGTTGGGTCATCATCTCATGATGCAATCCTTGTTTCCACTGTCATAGAGAAACCAAAGTATCTCTCAGGTGGGTGAGGAACCCTACCAGATCGGCGGAGAGACTGAGGTTCGTTGAGAGCTATTGAATCCTCCGGTTTTACCAAATCGTCAGCTGTAGTTTGTATAGCTGGAACTCCTTCCAGTTCTACCTCATGACCACTAATTTCTTCTCAGGAAATTCCCTTTCACAAAGGTGGCATGTTTAGAAACAAAACATTTTTGTTCATCGGTTTGGTAGAAGATATTCCCTTGCTAATGCTTGGGATATCCAACAAACTTCCATAGATCTGATTTTGCCTCGAGTTTGTCCAGATTATGCTTTTAGACATAGGCTGGGCAACTCCAAATCTTAACTGACTTAAGAGATGGGCTCTTCCCTTACTATATCTCATATGGAGTGGTAGGCATTTGATTTGATCGGAACCCTATTCAATAGGTATGCAACTTCACAAGTGCATAACTCCCAAAAGGAAATAGGTAACTCAGTAGTACTCATCATAGAGCACACCATATCAAATAGGGTGTAATTGCTCCGTCCCGATACACCGACGTGCTGTGGTGTATACGGAGGAATAATGCTGAGAGAGAATCTCATTCTCCTTTAGAATAGTCCAGGAATTCCGTACTCAAGTATTCTCCTCCTTGATCTCATCAAAGGACATAATACTTATACCCGTATTTGGTTCTCTACTTCTAACTTATATTCTGTGAATATCTCAAAAAGTTCGGACTTGTGTTTCAACAGGAACATACGTCTCAATCTTGAGAGATCAACATAGAATGTAATGAAGTACAAAGAACCGGTCTTGGTATGTGTAGACAGGGGACCTTCATACATCAACATGTATCATCCTAAGAGTTCACTAACTCTTTCTCTGTTTCCTATAAACAGAGCAGTGGTCATCTTATCTTTGTGACATGACCGGCAAGTTTCACAAGATGTAAATTCAAACAAATTTAAATATGCATCTTAATGTAACTTCAGCTAGTCGGGTCGCATTGATATGACCTAATCTACAATACCTTAAGAAGGATCCATTCATTTCTGAACTCTTCCTCTTATGTGTGTTCTATTTACTAAGAACTGTAGTTTGATTTAGAACATCAATGCTTTTAGATAACGCGTCTGAACCGATCAACTCTTGATATAGGAAATGTTCAAAACATTATCCAACAATAAAAAATTATATCCTTTCTTTACTAATAAAGAGACTGATATGATGTTGTATATCATGTCCGGTATCTAATAACATTAGTTCAGAATCAATGTATTCTGGCAATACAGGGTGATAGTGACCAACAGACTTGGCTGCAACACGTGCACCGTTTTCTATCTCATGAAACTTATTACCCGTTCTCAGTTCTTTACCTATCTGTAACCCATGTAACAAATTACATATGCTAGATCCTGATCCGGTATCTTATATCCAGGACATAAAGAATACTGAGAAACAGTTTTGTATAATGAACACACCCGAAGATAATGCATCAGGATGCACTCTCTTCGTTTGGGCGGCACGGGAATTCTGGTAATCCCTAATTTCCTGCTCTGTCTTATAATAATTATAAGTTGGAGCGGGACCAACGTTCCCCGGCTCAGTATAACAAGCGGGTTCGGTCAATTCATCCTTTTTAATATCTTGATTAAGGCGTGATATGGTCGCTACCTGGAGAGAGAGAGAGAGAACACTCAGCGTATGCTCTTGTAAGATCAGATTGGTTATTATTTTATCTAATTAGGATGGCTCCCACTGTTTTTATCAAATCTTCCTTCAAACCCTAAAAGGAAAGACTAGCCGGGATTAATTACACCCTACAATTTCGTCAATCTTTCAGTCAGGCCAGTGTCGGTACTTTGAGGGAGGTTCCCGTGCTTTCGCACGGACCTAATTAAAGTAAATCTCGTTTTCCCAGAGGCGTAACCCCGTTAACACCTTTCTAGACACGTACTTGATCGACTAATTGTAATGTGTAAAACTCTCCCAGGAGTAACTCTTACTCGCAGCGGGTATCGGGATCCAACTATCTCATAGAAGGTATGCAATCTTATTGCAAATTTCAACACTTGAAATTCTCGATAATATTTTGCCCCTAACCTCCTATGACCCTGACAAAGGCCAACAAACCATAGGATGCTAGTCAAGTTCAACCCGTCATTTCTTGATTGAATTAAACCCACCTGCACGACCCTTGACAAAGGCCAACAGGGTCGTACGACTATCCTAATCCAATCTGCATCATATGCATAAGCAGATAAGCACTAATCAGATACCGCACACTACGCCTTGACAAAGGCCAACAAACGCAGCACGAATACTAACTACTACTTATCTGAAATGACGGAGGGATACGACAGGTTTTTCTGAAAACCTATTGCGTAATGAACTTGATATCGTTGTAGAATCGAGTGAATTTTGAAATGGAGTGTTTTTGAGGCTTTTCTAGTTTTGCTAAAGGGGTCACTCCTGGTGAAGGGATCGTCGGCCCTTTCCTCATCGAATAAGGTGCAGGATATTTCACAAATATCACTATGCAAAGCAAGAACTATAGAAGCAATCAAAAGACAAACCGAGTGTGTAGCATATGCTAGTTTCGCTAAAGAGGTCACTCCCGGTGAAAGGATCTCGGCTCTTTCCTCATCGAATAAGGTGCTGGATGTTCTACAAGGAACACCGCTATGCAAAGCAAGAACTAGAGCTACCAGTTTTTAAACAAGTTTCTACAACATCTTAGGTTTCTTTTATTTCATTAATCTCATTAATGAAGTCCCATCATTTAAGTTCACCTAAATATCACAGATAAATATAGCGTACGCTTATGCCATCCGCATTCGCCTCGATGTCCCGTCTGCACCGTTAGGTTAGGTAACTAACGCCAGAGCGATGCAGGGCTAGCGCGGGTGTAAAACATAAGCAACGTCTATATAATATATCATATATACTATATATAATATCTATCTGAACATATCACATGATCACATCACAGATAACGCAGCAGAAAATATCATATGAAATATTGGATATACTAGGACCTCCGTGTTTTATTTTGAGCCTGTATAAAACACGGATTCTACGGTCGTGATGAATAGCCTATCCCACACCCCTAGACCCCTACGAGAGCGGTAAGCAACGCTACCAATTCTAGAGTTAGGAGACCCGGACTTGACTCCTCAAGATGGTCTCCCACTGGACTCTAGAACCCGGTCACTTGTGCTCCCCTCCTTGGGTCTATCCTAATGCGGAAAAGTAAATAATATACAATGGTGACATCATCCTCAACCCAGAAGTGCCCTAATAAAAGAATATTACATACAAGTTTTTACATGAATGAAAAAGAAAAACACTCATCTCACATAAAACCCCCCCGGCTATTCAAACACGACGATCTAATATAACATATCCAGCAACACATAACATCACATGTCATCAACGTAAGTAAGTATGCATACACCGATTGTCGTCGACATATAGCAACGAAAACCGGTGATACAACTACATACTACACTTGCGGTCACAGAAAAAAAAGTGTAAAACTACAACAGTTGGAATCCGCAAACCCTTTTAGACATCGCATGACCATTAACTTAAACTCTAGTTTAGTCTCTACAAAGGTTAACTCACCCATGGTTGCAATATGATAGACTTCACTTGATTATTCTTTTGTGATAATTGATAATTCATTCTTATTCTTTTCTTTCTTCTTCTTCTTCAAGCAAAAGAAAGCTTGCTTGAAATTTTTAAGTGAAGGTTTAGAGTGAGAAATCCAAATCCAAAATGAATCCACTTCCTATTTCATCATCCTCTACTACTTGCCATTTAGTTTAGGGTGTGCTCTTCACAAAATTCTTGACTTAGTGAAGATGGAGCTTGAGTTTGAGTCTCCTCAACGTAGATCATTTTCGGCCTCGAAGTCAATGACCTAACCCGCTCATTTCTCCGAAGAAACCATCGCTAGAGTCCGGGATCCCGATGATCGCAGCGAAGGGACGCCAACACCGAGCTTTAGAAGTGAAGGACCGGATCTACAAAGGTTGTAATCCCTTTCATTTGTAGTTAAATGTTTAACTTGCTTGTTTTCGCATAATCTCTAGTATATGATCTTGGTTAGGGTTGTTCGGCACGGCTAATTTTTGAATCGGGCATGGTTAATGCCTTGTAGAACCTTGTTAGAGTGCCTAGGAACCCTACAAGTTGGGAGTTTAGGCGACCCGTTTAGACTTGTGCATTCTTCTATTTTTTTCTGGCGTTGCTAACTTTTTCTTTGTATTTTTGCTTTTTTTTGCAGAGCCAATGAACTGATCAAAGTTTCGGGCTGCCCTGGCCGAGAAGAAAGGGAGGAAGGCCGGAGGCGCCTGCCCGTCACGCCTCGCTGTGTGTCCGGGGCCGTCGGGGACCGCCCCAGCCAGGCGCTCCAGCACGCCCCGGGCCTCGGAGGCCGGCCATGGGCAGAGCCACAAATGCACTTGGGGGAAGGAACCCCGAGTCTTGGAGGTGGGAGACGAGGAAGGTGTTCCCGCGCCCCTCCTGAAGAGGCGCCATAGGACTGTGCCGCGTTCCCTAGCCTCCCCGATCTTCGTAGACGAAAGGGATCTTCGCTTCGAGGTGCCTCGGGGCTTTCCATTGCTGACAGCCTGCTTTTGGAAATGGAAAGGTCGGCTGGGGGAAAAATTTCCCCGGGGGACCCTTAAGGCCTAGATGGTGGCCATAGCCCAAGAGGCCGTGCATGTCAGTGTTCGCCTCCCGCTCGGGTTTTTATTAAGTACTTTTTGGTTCGCAAGATCGGGTGCCCCTATTTTCTTTCTAACCCCTCCTTTTGTTTTCCCCAGGTCCTCCAGCACTGCGCCCTCGTTGTCATCATGGAGGACGAGGAGATTGCCCCGGCAATGCAGATCGCTGGCGAGTACACCTCGCGGGAGGAGGGCTTGAGCTGGGAGCCGCGCGAGGTGAAGGAGAGGATCGCCACCCTCGAAGACCGGGTGACGGCCAAGGATCGGGTGAACTCCAACTGCCGGGAGACCATCCGGGTTATGATGGAGTCCAACAAGGCCGTCGAGACCAAGTTAGAACATCTACGGGTTAAAGCAGGTTTCGCAGAGTTGCAACATTTGTTTTGATGTTGTAGTCAAAAAGTTTGACTTCATCAAGAATGTAGATGAACCTTGTATATACATGAAGGTGGCAGAGAGTAAGGTTGTCTTCCTCGTATTGTACGCGGATGACATACTCTTGATAGGAAATGATGTTCCTATGCTGCACTCGGTCAAGCTTTTCTTATCACAAAGATTCTTAATGAAAGATCTAGGTGATGCCTCCTACATCTTAGGGATTAAGATCTATAGAGATAGATTTAAATGGATACTGGGATTGTCCCAATCCAGGTACATTGACACCATACTAAAGAGGTTTGGTATGGAAGAATCCAAGCGTGAGAATTTACTCACAATCTTAGGACTCACTCTCTCCAAAGAGATATCTCCCAAGACTGATTTGGAGAGAGCTCGCATGCAAGAGATACCCTATGCTTCGGCAGTAGGCTCTATCATGTACGTGATGTTATGTACCAGACACGATGTAGCATACTCACTAAGTGTAGCGAGTAGATGTCAAGCAGATCCAGGGGAGAGTCACTGGACAGCTGTGAAGAACATTCTCAAGTACTTGAGAAGGACTAAAGAGATGTTATTGGTATATGGTAACGGAGAACTCCTAGTGGAGTCCTTTACTGATTCAAGCTTCGAGAGTGATAAGGATGACTCTAAGTCACACTCGAGATTTTTCTTTACCCTCAATGGAGGGGCGGTTTGTTGGAAGAGTTCCGAACAGGAAACCGTGGCAGACTCGACGTTGGAGGCTGAAAACATCACTGCCAATGATACTGCCAAAAAGGCTGTCTGGATGAAGAAGTTCATAACTGAACTTGTTGTGGTTCCGTCCATTGAGCATCCAATACCTTTGTATTGTGATACCAATGGAGCTGAGGCTTTGTCCAAGGAACCCAGGTCCTATCAGATATCTAGGCATATTCTGAGACGGTATCACCAGATCCGGGAGATAGTTGATCGCCGGGAGATCGAGGTCAGGAGAGTTGACACGAAGGACAACACTGCGGATCCACTCACGAAGGTCGTACCCTAGATACAATTTGAGAGACTCTTCGGAATGTTGGGTATGAGATACTACAACAGCTGGCCTTAGTGCAAGTGAGAGATTGTTAGTTATGTATATGCCCTAGAGGCCATTATTTTACATATGATGTATATTATAGTGGATGCTTGGATATATATAGAAAGGACTTTCTTGCTCGATATGATGCTATGCTATCTGGTTGCTCTTTGTCTTAATATGTTGACTTGTATTGTGTTACTGTCTTACTCTCACATGTTGATAAAGCCCTCAGGATGTGTACTTGACTACTAGGACTATGATGGAGATCATACTAGTGGGGCCAGGATAGTCCACAAGTACATCCTATAATTGTTCCTAGTCGAGGGTGTATCGAGATAGGGTATCGATACTCCAGAATAGACTAGCGTATACGCTTCTTGACCCATATGATGAGCGACGGATAATCCCACAACCATTGGTGTTTGACATCAAAGATGGTATACGGGTGCTGATTGAAAGATTTTCTGCGTGTTCAAGTTTAATTACCGCAATCAGGACGGTTTCGCTTTGCAGCTAGCCAGATGAGTACGGGTCGATCCACAGAGAGATGAGAGTCTTTTTCTTTATGTTTTAACGAGTTAAGTCCAAATGTGTTCGGGTTTGTTTAAGATTAGCTAATTAGAAATGAATGAGAAGAGAACTTGTTAAGGGTTAGGAATTGGTTGGTTTGAGTTAGGAGTTCGCTCACTTAATTCATTTGCCACTCTCAATACCGATATTGCGGTAATCGGTAACAACGGGGATTAGCACGACTAAGGAGTAAACTTGCGAGTATAAGCTAGGCTTTCCAACACTTAGTTTCCTCTTTTGGTCCTTGTCCGTCCGTTCTTGGCTCTTAGTCGCAACCTCAAGTTGATTCAACCACAGCCGGTCTCACTAGGGTTTCACCGCTATTATAAGGAATAGGGTGCTGTAGGGAGCGGATTGTGGATCAATTAACGGGAGTTCGAATCAAGATGTTGGGCAAAGAGAAAAGTGAGGGAGATTCCCTTCTCTCAAACTTTCCGTTTCCTACCCCTAACAAGTGAGAAATTACTCACCCATTATAAAAGATAAATGAAATGAAACAAAGAAAGAGGGTAATAAGAATTGAGGTAGAAAATCACAACTAGCTATTTAGGACCTCACTTAGGCAAGGATCACACTAAGCATCATGGTTGTAAGGATAAAAGAAAATAGAAGAGAATTAAAACAAAAAGAAAACAAATAACAACAACTACTTTTAACAATTGAAATTACAAGCAAAATAAGAAACTAAATTACTAATCATGCATATAGACAAAGAACACTTCTTGCATTCTTCAACACTCAATAAATCTCTCACAAGTTTTAATGGAGGAAGATGGAGGAAATGCTCTTTTATTAAAAACTAAACTAAACTTAATACAAAAATTACACACAAAAATAAGCACACCCTCTTAGCTCTGTTTCTGGGCTATTTATAGGCAGTTTCCTGAAACAATAGGAATGAAATATAACCCCAAATACAATTACAGGAATAACCCCAAAGTTTCACCAGATGAAGACACATGTCAGCCGCGGAACCGCAGCCAAAGTGGGGATTTGGCCGCGGTTCCGCGGTGGGTTAGTGGCCAAACCCTATCGGGTTGATTTCTGTGGTCTTGCACTTTTTTTTCCTGATGTTTGAAAACTTTAAACTGCAATAATTTTTCCAGAGTATCTTCAGATTTCATAGTCCAAGATTGCTTCATTTTCTTCTCCTTTGACTTTTATCTCTTTTGACTTCTAACTTGATTTAGTCACAAATGACAACTAGTTTCGTCCCATCTTCTGAACTGGTACTGGACGGATACTGGAACCTGGCTTTGATCTGTTTGTGACAGATGTTCTGGATTTTGGCGTAACTGTGGAGATTTTGTCGGATTTGCATTCTTTTGGACTGGAAACCTGTAATCTGTAAACATGCAGCAAATACGGATTAAAAACACCAACCTATATGCAAATGTGATCAAGAATGGGCGGTATAAAATACAAAATTCTGTGATGAACAAATACCCCCAAACTTATCTTTTGCTCGTCCCGAGCAAAGCCATTTTATTCACAAAAAGTCCTAACCTCAGTTTCGCAGGGAACGCGATTGCACTGAGCACGTGCAACAAGCCGTTAAACCTCTAGGTGTCCCTAGTAGAAGGAGTGTTGTCTCCTGAGGGTTTTCAGTGGATTACACCCACAAAATCCGATCAAATTGGTCGTCGACTCTAATCCTTTATTTCAGCATTCTAACCAGAAACTCTATTATCATCAACTTAGAAATCATTAATCCATATTCTTCACACTTCCTTTTATTTAACTTAAGATTCTATACGTCTAGCCATTTTACAAAGCTTTCAGCATCTCCTGAGTTTTCCTTCTTAAGCGCAATCTCGAATCCGTAATTTTTATCAACTCTTCTGAAGAAATAAACCCTATTTTTCATTCCTATCTCTCCTCCAAACTCTGATTATATACCCCTACGTGTGTGTAATTATCACCCCTACACTTGGAAATTCAGTTCAAGCTATAATACCCTTGCCTTAATACCTAGCATTACTTCTTTTCATTAATGATGGATGGTTTTGCTCATACATCTTTCATGCGACTATTAATGCTTCTTGAAGCACTAACATCCGATTACTAAATGTGTGAGCTTTAAAGCGTAAATAGCAGTTTCCAGGTCTTGTGTTTTATTCTTTTTTTCTTTCTTTTTTTTTCTTTGTCAAGACCGGATATATTTTTCAATGGTGCTCTTTTGGTGTTTAGCTTCAAATACCGTTTTTTTCTTTCATACTAGGCTTTCAGGAAAGAGTATTTCTAGGTATCCTCTACTATTCCGAGTTTCAAGGTGGTGTATGTGCAATTTGTAGGGTATATATTTTCAGAAATTTGGATTTAAGATTCAGAATTATTTTTCAGACTTACTCTTCAAATAGAGCTTCAATACTCTTCCCTTATTTTGATTTAGCCTGAGAACTAGACTCAAAATTTGCTTATTTCAAAATAAACCGCTGAGACGTATATTTTCTATAGTTATATTTTAAGGAAGGTTATTTTTAGGGTTTATAATTAACTAAGTTCAAGATCTAGTTGTTTCTAACTAGTCAACTGTCATATCGGACTTAAGTAAAAAATGGTCAATAAGAATTTTTTTTTCTTTTAAAATTTTTGTTTTCATTTTCAAGATTTTTAATTTTTTTTTATTTTTTTCATTTTCTATTTTTTAATATATTTTTTATAAAAAAATGCAATGCAGAAAAAAATTGCGATGTAGAATTTAAACATGCAAAGTAGAAACAAATATTTACATAAAAGATAAATAAAACGTGCAGATGCAATACAAGGATAACTATTTACAACCCAATCCTACCCCCAAACTTATAGATAGCAGTGTCCTCACTGCCCCCTGCGTCGTCTCCTAGACGCTGCCTCGCTTGTCTCTGCCCCACTACTCTCTGCCCTATGTCCCCTGGATCGTGATCTTGATCTTTTCTCTCTTGCCAATAGGGTGGCCATTCCGTGTTCCAGGTTCGTTAGACGATGATCAAAGTTTGTCATCATCCCAATTACTCTCTCTACCCCCTATGTGTTCGTCGAATTAGGCGCGCTTGCGCAGCAGGGGTGAGCTCTTCGTCGCTCGCTGTGGAGCTCGAGCTAGATGTCCAGGCCATCACATTCTCAGCCGGCTCGGTGCGCGACCATATATCGTGAAGTCGAGTATAGGATGCGGAAACACCCTCAAGAAGGGGTCGAATGGGGGTCCCAGCATGCATGTGTAGTTCAAACTCGTCAACAGGGATGAAATGGCGACACAGTTGTGTCACCAACATTGGGCAGGGATAATTGGCCGAAGTTTGGCCAGCGTCAATCGACTGAAGTAACACAGTGTACATATCATAACTTGGGTTTCTAGTCATTAACGTGTGCACGATGTGTAGTGAAGATGTGAAAAACGTCGTATTGTGCGAACTGCCAAATATGTTATTTTGTGCTCATCGGCACACGGTCAACACATTCGCGTACAGTGTACGCGCCTGAATCCCATTTCTAGGCTCCCTATAACAATCATTGCCCATCAATGGCATGTAATCCTCAAATTGGAGAGGTTGGTCATGAGCGGGTATACGGGGTATCAATGTGACTTCATGAATGGAGTCCCGTCTATTCGAATCTCTTGATCACCCCAAAATAAGCGAAGAAACCCGTATTTTTCAAAGCAACCCTCCTCCATGCTATCAAAGAACCGTTCAACGAGATCCGGAAGCGTGAATGCATTCGGATGGTTATACAAGAGGTAATTCCATCCGCGTTTCCGGATTTCGTCGCCAAAATAACTACCATACGTGTTATGGTCGAATAATTGTGAAAAATTTCTTTCAAATTGGAAATGTGGAGCCGTGTACAAAAATTAGGATTTCTACAGATCTGAAAAGAGAGGGAAAGTAGAGCAAACCTCCTCTGGAAAATTCTAGAGGGGAAGTCGGCAACGAGGCGGCGGACCGCGGTGGGAGGGCCCTCCGGTGGCGCTTCCGCGGTGGTAGGAGGCGGTCGGCGGCTGGAGTTTCTGGCGGCGCTAGGGTTTGCTTTGGGGGTTTGTTTGAGGCAGAGAAAAGTCTGAAATGGGTTAGAGATGTATTTATAGGGGTTTTGGCTATTTGCACAAAAAACCCTATAAAAAGAATAATGAAATAAAAGAAGTATGTACAAAGAGTATTATTATTATAATATATATATATATATATATTTTTTTTTTTTGAAAATTTTGTTTTTTATTGGTTTTTTTTTGTTGTTTATTTATAAGTGGAAATTTTCCTGGCACACAAGAAAAAAAAATTGTATTTACATACCCCCAAACTTATTTGAAACAGTGTTTCCACTGTTTTTGGCTGGAAAACCGAAATTTGGGTGTAGGGGGAGGAAGATTAGTCGATGTAAACCGGCTCCTGCAACAGCAAGAGCTCCTCTGATGGGTCTGTGGTGTGGAATGGTTTCAACCTGTGTCCGTTCACTTTGAATAGTGAACCGTCTTTTGCATTTTCCAAATCCACAGCACCGTACGGATATACAGTCCGTACCAAGAATGGTCCTTTCCAGCGAGATCTGAGCTTACCAGGATGGAAATGTAGCCGGGTGTCGTAAAGCAGTACCTGTTGACCTGGTGCGAAGGTTTTGTGCAGAAGGTGTTTATCGTGAAACACCTTCATTCGGTTCTTGCTAACAACCGCGTTTTCGTAAGCCTCATCCCGAAGCTCGCTTAATTCGTTTAATTGCAGCTTCCGATGGCTGCCCGCATCTTCGAGGGACAAATTCAGCTCCTTTATCGCCCAAAATGCGCGATGCTCTATTTCCACAGGGAGGTGTCAAGCTTTTCCGTAAACAAGCCGATAGGGAGACATGCCAAGATTGGTCTTATAAGCGGTTCGAAATGCCCAAAGGGCATCAGTGAGTTTCAACGACCAATCCTTACGGTTCTTGGAAACCGTCTTCTCTAATATCTGCTTGATTTGCCGATTTGAAACTTCGGCTTGCCCACTTGTTTGGGGGTGGTAGGGCGTGGATAGCTTATGATTGATGGAATATTTTCGCATCAAGGCCTCGAAAGTCCTATTACAGAAGTGCGTTCCATTGTCGCTAATGATGTCTCGGGGGTGTCCAAACCGGGAAAAGATGTTTTCTTTAAGGAATTTAACGACAACCTTGTTGTCGTTAGTTCGGCTTGGTACGGCCTCGACCCATTTAGAGACATAATCAACAGCCAGAAGAATGTACAGGTTCCCAAAAGAGCTGGGAAACGGCCCCATGAAATCAATCCCCCAAACATCGAAAATTTCTACAACCAAGATTGGTTGGAGCGGCATCTCATTTCTCCTGGATATCCAGCCCAAGTGTTGGCACCGGGAGCAATTCTTGCAGTATTCATGAGCATCTTTGAAGAGTTGTGGCCAGTAGAAGCCACATTGCAAGATTTTCTAAGCTGTCTTTCTTGGGCCAAAATGCCCGCCACATGCTTGATCGTGGCAAAACGACAGCACACTCTTGAATTCATCGTCAGGGACACGTCGACGAATAATCTGGTCCGGACAGTACTTGAACAGATAGGGTTCGTCCCAGTAAAAGTGTTTTACTTGGGATAAGAATCGAAGTCTGTTCTGACTTGACCATTCAGTCGGTAGTAATCCTGTGGCCAAATAGTTCATAATATCTGCGAACCACAGTTCGCAAGATACTGTCAAGAGCTGTTCATCCGGAAAAACGTCATTGATCAGAATTTGAAGTGACGGCAAAGAAGGAAGTCTTGAGAGATGGTCGGCGATTACGTTCTCACATCCTCTTTTGTCTTTGATGACAAGGTCAAATTCTTGAAGCAAGAGGATCCAACGTATTTGCCGAGATTTTGTATCTTTCTTCGCAAAAAGATGGCGCAGAGCAGAATGGTCCGTGTAGACAATGACTGGAGAGCCGATGAGGTAGGGCCTGAACTTTTCTAAAGCAAATACAACAGCCAAGAATTCCTTCTCAGTTGTTGTATAATTAAGTTGGGCGTCGTTCATGGTTCGGCTAGCATAATAGATTACGTGCGGCATCTTGTTGATGTGTTGTCCAAGGACAGCACCGATGGCAAAGTCGGATGCATCGCACATAATCTCAAATGGGTGCGTCCAGTCAGGAGAAGAAAGAACGGGAGCAGAAGTGAGTGAGCTTTTTAATTATTCGAACGCAGTCACACAGCTCGAGTTGAAGTCGAATGTCGTGTCCTTGGCCAGCAAAAGAGTCAAGGGCCTAGCAATCTTGCTAAAGTCCTTGATGAAACGTCTATAGAAACCGGCATGGCCAAGGAAGGCTCGGATGTCTCTAACGCATCTGGGATGAGGGAGATTGGAAATGACCTCAATCTTTGCTTTGTCAACCTCTATGCCATTTTGCGAGATGATATGTCCTAAGACAATACCTTTGCGCACCATAAAGTGGCACTTCTCTCAGTTCAAAGTGAGATTCTTTTCCTTACACCGGATAAGGACAGCATCAAGATGCAGCAAACACTCATCAAAGGAATCGCCGAAATGGAGAAATCGTCCATGAAGATCTCCAAGAATTTTTCCACCATCTCTGAGAAGATTCCCATCATACACCGCTGGAAGGTAGCGGGTGCATTGCATAACCCAAAGGGCATGCGACGATATGCAAACGTGCCGAAAGGACAAGTGAAAGAGGTCTTGTCCTGGTCTTTTTCGGCGATGGGAATTTGATTATAGCCGGAGTAGCCATCAAGGAAACTGTAGTTCTCATGTCCGGCCAATTGTTCAAGCATCTGGTCAATGAAAGGTAGCGGAAAGTGGTCTTTCCGTGTTGCGGCGTTGAGTTTTCTGTAATCAATGCATACTCGCCACCCAGTTTGGGTGCGAGTAGGGATTAACTCGTTCGCCTTATTAGTGATGACCGTTATGCCTGACTTCTTGGGGACAACATAAATGGGGCTAACCCACTGGCTATCAGAGGTAGGGTAAATGATACCACTATCCAGACATTTTACGATCTCCTTTTTTACAGCCTCCTTCATGACTGGGTTGAGACGCCTTTGTGGATCCCTGGTAGGTTTGGCATCATCCATCAGACGAATGTGATGTTCAACGATCAGGGGACTAATCCCCTTGATGTCCGCTATGGACCAGCCAAAAGCTTGCCTATTGCTGTGCAAGACCGCGAGAAGGGCTCTCTCTTGCTCGGGAGCTAGAGAAGCCGAGATGATAACAGGGAGGGTCTCGTTCTCACCTAAGTAAGCGTACTTAAGATGAGACGGCAAAGGCTTGAGTTCGAGTGTTGGAGGTGAAACGATGGAAGGCAAGATTGGTGAAGAGGTCTCGAACTCAAAGGACTCCAGCAAAGGTTCAAAACGAGTGTAAGCGACCGAGTTGGATGGTTCAGGTAACTCATCCGGAAATTCGAAGGATTCAAACTCGGGTGGTGAGTGGCTAAGATCGTTCGAGAAAGTGTAACACTCGTAGTCATTGTCGGGCGCAGAAACAGTAGCAGGTTCGAAGAGGAACGCACTAGTGGCGTTAAGGTTATCGTGATCGAACAGAAACTCCTCGAATTCACACTCTTCTGGGGTGATCTCCTGGATCGAGCAAACGTCTAGTATATGAGCATTAGGTTCGGTAGGCTGATTCCCCAACCTAAAAATGTTGAGTTCAATTGTCATATTTCCAAAAGATATGCTCATCGAACCATTTCGACAATTGATCACAGCATTTGAGGTTGCAAGGAATGGGCGACCGAGTATCACCGGAATTTGATTCCGGGGGTTAACTACAGGCTGTGTGTCTAAAACAATGAAGTCAACAGTGAATATGAAGTCCCCAACCTTGATTAACACATTCTCTAGCTCACCCCTAGGATGGGTGATTGATCGGTCGGCCATTTGGAGAGTCCAGTGTGTGGGTTTCAGCTCTCCTACACCTAATTGCTCATATACTGAGTACGGAAGCAGGTTAACACTGGTACCAAGATCTAATAGTGCGCGGTTGATGTTCTTATCCCCAATGGTAATAGAAATCGTAGGACAGTCAGGGTCCTTCCGTTTTTGCGGTAACGGTTGGGTAAGAGCATCACTCACAGCACTAGCCAAGAAAACTTTCTTGGGTACCTGAGATTTCCTCTTTTACGTGCACAAGTCCTTTAAGATTTTGGCACAGGAAGAGACTTGTTGGACAATATCTAAAAGGGGAATGTTAATGTTAACCTGCTTAAACAACTCCAGAATCCTCTTCATTTATGGATTTTGTTTAGTGGATCTCAACCGGTTTGGAAATGGAATGTTTTTAAAATTGGTTGAATCCAATGCTTGTGGAGGAGATTGTGGAGTTGGAACGGATCCCAGAACTGGTGTTTTCGTGGAGTGAGAAGTGGGTCCATTCGTAGCAGAAGAAGAAGAAGAAGGAGAGTCTTTTGAAGAATGGAGAATAGGCTCAGAAGACGAAGACACAGGAGAAGGAGAAGAAGAAGAAGCAGCGGCCGGGGTGTCATCGTTGATCCGTATGCCAATGTTGTTTTGCAGTATCCTTCTCGATCTCAATGTGGTCACGGCACTCACATTATGGTTCTGTTGTTCAAGAGCAACATGTACATTATGTGGGTGACCGGGATTTGGGAGTGGCTGGGACGAGAGCTTTCCCTTCTCTCGCTCGCTTAAGGCCGCATTCAGCTGTGCAATCTGGGCCTCGATGGTCTTGATGCTTTGCCCTTGAGCAGCTGTGTGTTGCACCAAGGATTGAATGGAAGATTGGATGTTGGCGGTGGACTGAGTTGATTATTTAACGAACGCCTCCAGACTTCGTTCGAGCGAGGAAACCTTATCGTTGTTTGACGGAACAAAGTTGTTTTGGGGAAAAGAATTATTGGGTGCAAAGTTATTCGTCTGATTTTGAAAAGGTTGGGGTTGAAAAGGCTGCTGAAATTGATGTTGAGTTTGTTATTGTGCTTGTTGCTGCGGCGGAGGGGGCCTTTGGAAATTGTTGCCTTGTAATTGATGCTGATTCTGATTCCAGGCGAAATTGGGATGGTTCCTCCAACCGGGATTGTACGTGGAAGAGTATGGATCGTTTCTTGGTCTTTGCTGAAATGCAGCATTAACCTGATCTTGTCCTTGAGATGGAGAATTGTAAGGACACTCTTCGGTTAAGTGAGAAGGATCGGAACAACAAGCACAAATGGTACGAAGGGGAAGAACAGGGGTAGGAGCAGGAGATGAAAATTTGCTCTCTATCGCTTCAAGTTTTCTTGTTATTGCAGCCATTTCAGCTTTCATCGCAATAGAGACATCAAGTTGGTGAATTCCTACCCTAGACTGACCGGTAGAAGCAGAGGTAGATGAAGAAGAAGTCGGTCTGGTGCTCTCCCACTGAAGTGTTTGTTCCGCAAGGTCGTCGAAAAATTGCCACGCTTCCTCGTCAGATTTCGATAGGAAGTGGCCCTAACAAATGGTTTCCAACAACTACTTGGTTGCTGGGTTCAGGCCCTCGTATAAGGTTTGGCAAAGTTGTCATTTCTCTATACCTTGGTGAGGGCACTGAACAAGAAGGTCTTTATACCGGTCAAAGCATTTCCAGAAGGGTTCAGTAGGAAGCTGGGAGAATTGGTTGATTTCGTTACTGATCCTCACGGTTTTATGATTCGGATAGAACTTTTTGAGAAACGCTTTTACAAACTCGTCCCAACTGGTTATGGAGTGGGATGCGGTGCTATACAGCCATTTTTCAGCAAGATCGCACAAAGTGAACAGAATGATCCTTAGGCGTATAGCATCGTCCGACAGCTGGGTGGTTTTCATCATGGCACAAACGTTTTGAAATTTGTTGATGAAGATATAGGCATCTTCATATTCAAGCCCATGAAATTTTGGAAGCATGTTAATGAAATGGGGCTTAATTTCAAAATTATCCCCATTGGCCGGTGGAAGTGAAAGACAGGTGGGAAGAGCAGAACGGGTGGGATAGAAACGATCCTGGAGCGCAATTCACGGTGGCGCTACAACAGGCGGTGGTGGTGGGTTATTCGCATCCATAGCAGGTGGAATCAATCCCTGGTGAGTTGTAGGGATATTTGGATTAAATCCTGACATCGCGGAAGAAGAGGTTGGTGAAAGAGAAGGTGAAGATGTATGAACAGAATTCCGGTCAACGTCGGAGTTAGCCGGCAAAGGTAAGGGTGAAAGAGGCGTGGAAGGAGTTTCGACGTTTGAGTCGATCGCGTAGTCGGTAGCGACTAACGTAACGCGGACTAGACGGGCGCTAGTGTTCCGAGTCCAAGCGGACATACACTAAACTAGTTTGGTGTAGTCAAAGCGGAGAAGGTGAGGGTAAGAAAACGTCAATGGAAAAATACGATGGGTGATGGGTGAAAAATGGATTTTGGCGATAAAGAGCAAGTTTTTATAAAAGTTTTTTGATTTTTTTCTTTTTCTTTTTTTTAGAAAGAGCTTTACAAATATGTACGGATTTACGGATTTAAGCAATCACAAACAAGATATGCACAATCACTCCTAGATCTAGGGTCACCTAGGTCAGCTAGACAGCTCTTAACTGTTCCAAAGAACTAGAAATAGGACCTCAAACCGCCTCTTCTCCGCCAATTGCGGCCAGGTAAGTGCCAGGTAAGTGGGAGGCTCCCCACTACGTAAGTAGTGGTCCTAATTAAGTAACCAATTGCTTTCGACACACTTGCCTAGACACCGCAAAGTCAGATAGGATAAACGGCCGATGCCTGTAACTCGTCCTCTGTACTATTGATCGCGAAGTCCTTAGGGCTGAGTTTAGTATTTTTTAATTAACAATGGTCAATGCATATGCTTTTTGTGATTTCTGGGGTCCTGGGAAGGGTGATGAAATCCCCACCCAATCTGAATTAGTTTTAGAGCCCCTTAAAGTCCGTATTAATATATGCAAAGCAGTAACAATCAACTGCAATCAAATTTTTATTTTTTTAGCGCGGCGCAAAGAATGCTGCAGAAGGAACAGTTTAGTGGAGTTAAAAGGAGTTGAGAAGAGGATTGGGATACTTACAGAGGATTTTGGGTTTCGTCTTGATCCGCCGCGGTGTAGCCGCGAGATATGGGTCTAACTCCCCACGACTTTGGCACTGAACTTGAACTTCTCCCTGTCCTGCACTCTTGCACAAAGAATAACAAGATGATTTTTTACAGTATATTTTTTTCTGTTGTTTTTGGTTATATTTGTATTCACAAATTAACCCGAAATTACACAAAGAAATAAACTACCGTCTCCTGGGCAACGGCGCCATTTGATTGAAAGATTTTTTGCGTGTTCAAGTTTAATTACCGCAATCAGGACGGTTTCGCTTTGCAGCTAGCCGGATGAGTACGGATCGATCCACAGAGAGATGGGAGTCTTTTTCTTTATATTTTAACGAGTTAAGTCCAAATGTGTTCAGGTTTGTTTAAGATTAGCTAATTAGAAATGAATGATAAGAGAACTTGTTAAGGGTTAGAAATTGGTTGGTTTGAGTTAGGAGTTCGCTCACTTAATTCATTTGCCACTCTTAATATCGATGTTGCGGTAATCGGCAACAACGGGGATTGGCACGACTAAGGAGGAAACTTGCGAGTATAAGCTAGGCTTTCCAACACTTAGTTTCCTCTTTTTGGTCCTTGTTCGTCCATTCTTGGCTCTCAGTCGCAACCTCAAGTTGATTCAACCACAGCCGGTCTCACTAAGGTTTCACCGCTATTATAAGAAATATGGTGCCGTAGGGAGCGGATTGTAGATCGATTAACGGGAGTTCGAATCAAGATGTTGGGCAAAGAGAAAAGTGAGGGAGATTTCCTTCTCTCAAACTTTCTGTTTCCTACCCTAACAAGTGAGAAATTACTCACCCATTATAAAAGATAAATGAAATGAAACAAAAAAAGAGGGTAATAAGAATTGAGGTAGAAAATCACAACTAGCTATTTGGGACCTCACTTAGGAAAGGATCACACTAAGCATCATGGTTGTAAGGATAAAAGAAAATAGAAGAGAATTAAAAAAAAAAGAAAACAAATAACAACAACTACTTTTAACAATTGAAATTACAAGCAAAATAAGAAACTAAATTACAAATCATGCATATAGACAAAGAACACTTTTTGTATTCTTCAACACTCAATAAATCTCTCACAAACTTTAATGGAGGAAGATGGAGGAAATACTCTTTTATTAAAAACTAAACTAAATTTAATACAAAAATTACATACAAAAATAAGCACACCCTCTTGGCTCTGTTTCTGGGCTATTTATAGGCAGTTTCCTGAAACAATAGGAATGAAATATAACCCCAAATACAATTACAGGAATAACCCCAAAGTTTCACCAGATGAAGACACGTGTCAGCAGCGGAACCGCGGCCAAAGTGGGGATTTGGCCGCGGTTCCGTGGTGGGTTAGTGGCCAAACCCTGTCGGGTTGATTTCTGTGGTCTTGCACTTTTTTTCCTGATATTTGAAAACTTTAAACTGCAATAATTGTTCCTGAGTATCTTCAGATTTCATAGTCCAAGATTGCTTCATTTTCTTCTCCTTTGACTTTTATCTCTTTTGACTTCTAACTTGATTTAGTCACAAATGACAACTAGTTTCGTCCCATCTTCTGAACTGGTACTGGACGAATACTGGAACCCGGCTTTTATCTGTTTGTGACAGGTGTTCTGGATTTTTTAACTGTGGAGATTTTGTCGGATTTGCTTTCTTTTGGACTGGAAACCTGTAATCTGTAAACATGCAGCAAATACGGATTAAAAGCACCAACCTATATGCAAATGTGATCAAGAATGGGCGGTATAAAATACAAAATTCTGTGATGAACAGGTGCTCAGTGGAGACTGGGTACACTGAACGGACTCGCTGAGAACTTCTAGTTGGTATTATATATATCGTCAGATAGCAGTTCTCTGGTGTCACTGGTACAGATTAGTCTGTAGACCCGATATCGTCATAGAGTCTTGTGTGATTCCTGTGCTTTGATTTCCACCTTACCACGTTCATGAGAATGTGCAAAACTGTGGCTTTTGCGTACAGTCCCGAATCACATGGAGTCAATGAGCGATAGGAGGGGTTTCGTCTCTCCCGGTATTGGGGGTTGATGTTGCACTGTGCTCGATTGGCTATAACTGGAAGTTCTTGGCCAGGCCTGATATGGAGATCTACTGGTAAGTGTTATCAGTAGTTTCTCGACCCGTTATGAGCCTCACATCGACACGATTTATCGGTTACTGGGGTCTGACGTTTACCACCCCTAAACTGGATATGCGATACATCAGACGAAGAGACCGGACTGTACGGTAGTGTTACTTATTAGATTCGCAGGAGTATGTATAGGCTTGCTTGTTGATCTTCTGGTCGCTCAATACTCGGGTGGTCATTACGTTTAGCTGACCGCTTGCGGCTTGTGGGTATTTGATATGATCAGCACCTACTGCCGGCATATTAACGAGTCTTTAGAGTCCTACACAGAGGTTTCCTGGCTCAGGAGAAACGGAGTAGGAGCACATATGTGATATGTGCTAGACCAAGATTGATACGTGTATGTGATACCGTATTCTCACGATATGTGATATCAGCCGGTTATATATGATATAACCGGATCATCGGATCAAGTGTTGATTCGATGAAATTATACGTTTTGTATTAGCCGATTATATGTGATATAGCCGGATTATTAAATCAAGTATTGATTTAATAATTTAATGTATAATTATATATTTGATATATCAAATTACATTAACTAATATATGCTCACTTAAGTATTTCATTTTCTCACATTTGAATACATTTAACATATATGTTATATATGTTTAATGTATTCTTTTCTTTTGTTACAAAATTATATATATATATATATATATATATATATATATATATATATTATATGTATAATTGTGACATGCTAGGTTATACATGCAACTTGTGTGTATGAAAATTATACCATGCTATTGTGATAAATGTTGAGTTTATATTTATTTTAGCAAATTCAAAATTGTGGAGAATTAGTCATGAGCTTGGATGAAGCTTGTACAACATTGATTAAGTCAACCAATTTTGTTTTGGCTAAGATATTTAACCTAACCCTAATCACTTTGACTACGGTCTATTCTCTACAAGGGTTAAGCCATGGCATAAACCCATGGTTGCATTTTTAACCTCATACAACTCTCATTCTCTTCATCACTTGAGCTTCTTCTTCTTCATCTCATTTCTAGCTCTATCGACTTGGAGAAAGTGATGAAAAGTAGTGAGAAATAAAATTCTAGAGTGAGTAAAATTCCTACTTCATCATTCTCTTCTCTTCTGTACTAGTAATTTAGATTAGGGTGTTAGCTTCACTAATTCCATATTAGTGAAGTAGAAGCTTGAGTCCGTATTTTTTCGATGTAGATCATCTTGGATTATGAAGACTTCAAGCAAGTATGCATCATACGTCTTGTGAAGCCTCTCAAGAGTCCGGGAGTTGTTGGATCGCAGCGAAGAGACCACAACTTGGAGCTATAGAAGTGAAGGAGAGGACTACAAAGGTTGTAATCCCTAATCACTTAGAAGTAATGTTGTTTACTTGATGTTTCCGTACGAATCTCTAGTTAAAGATCTTGTTTAGGGTTGTTTAAGCATGGCAAAATTTTTATTTGACATGAATGATACCACCCGAAAGGTTGCTGTCGTGCTTAGGAACCCAACAGTGGTATCAGAGCCTAACTAGAGAATTAGACGGATTGTGTAGAATTATGAAACCGAAACAACTCCGTAACACCCGATTCTAAACCCTAGTTTCTGTTGAAATTTTCTGAGAGTCAATTTTTTTAAACAACTGCAGAATGTTGTTTGAGATGCAACATGAACACAGTGAAAAATTTAGCACCCTCGCCGGAATTTGGCCGGCCACAATGCTCCTAGAACCGGCGTGCTCGGACAAAATGGGGGCTTCTGTGTTGAATTTTTCAGTGTGTTCCAGTATCTGGGTTTTGGTATTTCAGGTGCTGTTTATTTTGGCTAAATTTGCATGAGATGTTATCTTTATACAAAGGCAATTCAGAGTGTTTCGTATTCATAATTCTAGCTAAGTTTTGGGTTATTTAGACGGTGTTAAAAAGTTCGATCGGATATCAAATATCCATTTTAACCCTTAGTGGAAATTTTCCAAGAGTTGAATTTTTTTCAAGTTAAAGAACATTCTAAAATCATGCAAGTAATGCGGTGGACCCTCTAGAAGAACAAAAACACCATATTTTTCTAGGGATTTAGATCTCCTTTACTTGGCAGAGTAAATATTCTCAACATTTTTAGTAATATACATGGTTAACTTGTTAATCATAATACTCCTTTCGTATAATGTATGTGGTTTTCAGTGGTAACTGATGATCATGATGTTTACATGCATAGTATCAATTTATTCCTAGGTACTTCCATTTTGTTATTTTAATTAAAATAGGGATTAGAGCTTGACCGTCTGATGAAGAAGAACTGGCTGAGCCGGTTAGCGCACAGTGTATATGGTCTCCATCACATCAACTGCTAAAAAACAGTGATATACTCCTCTCTCTTTATGTGAATATTAATAATAAAATATGGGTCCCCTCGCTTGAGCTCATTTAATCCACCTCTTAAAAAATAAAATAATCATTTAATCCCCTTGCCACCTTTCCAGTAAATCTATCCAGGCCGTGCACGGATGGGATTGGCAGGTTCTCGAGCATGAATAAACTCAAACTCGCTAATATGGATAGATAAACTTGAACCCAAGCAGTTCGGACGGGTTCTATGTTTTGGTTTGGATTTGGGTTTAATTACTTCGGACGGGTTAAACACGGTTTCGGATACCAACGAGTTTAACATATTAAATTTGACGTTTAATATGTATAAAGTAAAGCGATGAACCATATAACCCTGGTTTTATTTCATCGTTTCGTCCGGAAATCATGATTTTTCTATCATCTTTTGATTTTAAAAGTTGTAACTGTAGTTTTCTCCATCAAATCCTATGATCGAGCACTAAAAAGATTCGCCGTTTAATTTAGGAAGTTGAAAAAATTGGAGAAGATTAGAAACAGAAAAAACTGAAAATAAGGTTTAAATAACTTATATAAGTTTATGTTTTTAATCTTATCCATAAAATTATATCTATCAATGATTCAAATGTATATTGAACAAACGGGTTCGGCTCAGTTGAGGGCCGGTAAGGATTGCAGGATCAAGCAAACTATAAATAGCTTAAAACCCGTCCTATTGAAACGCGGATGGGTTCGGGTTTTTAACCAATCAACTTCGGCTAGATTTAGAACGGTCATTCTTCCCGTAAAAAAACGGACGGATTCGGACGGGTAATGGGTCCAAACCAACCCGAGCAACACCCCTATGGCACCGTCTCTCCTAAATCCTCCCTCCCCTTCCTCCAACGCCATCGGACTACGAGCACCGTCGGCAGCAAAATATTTATTGTGAAGCCGAAGCACGGCCTTTGTGTCATTCAATCATCACAGATCAGATCTCGGCAGCCCCACATCAATTTCCCCATTGAAGTGATGACGATAGGCAAGGAGTCCGCCAACGTATGATACCCAACATTTTACATTAATCTTTCCCATAATTATTCTCGTAGTGGCAAGGTTGCCACTTTGTGCATTCAGACGGAGCTTCATATTGTTGTTATCGTTGTTAATGTTAGTTTGCATTACTAATCCTCTCTCTCATCCATTAAACATTCTCTTTCATACTCCAAAACCCAAAAATAGACATGCCTTATTAACTTATGCATAAGCTCATATATATATTGTTATTTTGTATAACCCATAAATTTCTCGATTCTAATATTACTGGTAACCTTATTCATTTAATTTAAATTTATAAAAACTACATATATCTTTAGAAATTTACATATAATGTCTGGAATAAATTTTTACCCACGTGTTCAAAATATAACCACATGCATCGCACAACATACAAGTAAATCTGAGCAGCATTTTGGCTAAAAACTAGACACAATTTGATTTTTGCATTGCTTTTTGTTCATGTTCATGGCTACCAGAGAAGTGAGAGCTTATTGTTGGTTATAGGAGACAAACAATCAAATCAAATGTCTTGTCTATTTATATTTTAAATATAGAAAGTACACCCACTCATGTTCATGTGAGTTAGCTACACTCACGACAGAAATTGATTGTCCGAACCGGTAATGTATCTATCTGAGTTTATGCGCGAGTTCCCAGAGAAAAAGGGGAAGCACCAAAGTAAAACCTAGTATTTCTAGCTTGTACAAATCTTTGAGCTTAATGCCACAACCCTGTTAGCTGCACTCAATAGGGACGAAACAACTTGAGGGGCTGAGGGTTGGGATGGAGCCTATGAGTTAAGTTGTACGGGCCCATTTCCCTGGGGACCAGGTCACGCCAAACCGGCAAATGTTGAGCAACAGTGACACTAGGTTTTGTGTGAAAGCCCATGCTTCTGCTGAGAAATGGTAGGATATTGCTCAACATTTACCTCTAGAAATTACAGGATTTGGACACAACAGAAACTCACATATTAATAAAATCGCCTATAAATTTTGTGTGAAAGCCCATGCTTCTGCAAAAAGGACAAAAGGACAATTTGCCAAGTCTACAAAGTCAAAAGTCAACCTCCAAAGGAACCTTTCTTCTCAGGGCCCACCTGCATGCAGATCTTTCAAGCTAAACAAATGCCAAATGACATTTCTCAGGGCCCACCTGTATGCAGATTCTTCTTCTTCCTCCGGTCCTCAAATTTCATATATATCCTCCTCAAATTTCCCAGTAACAAACCAAGAGAAAAAAGCCATCATCAAACAATGAAACTCCTACAGCTCTGTCTCTTCCTCCTCTTCTTGATAACAAAAGCAGCAGAAGTTCTCCTCAAATGGAAGAAGAGCTTGTCGTCTCCATCTGATCCACTCTCTTCATGGTCCTCCTCCTCAACGAATCCATGCAAATGGTTCGGCGTCCGATGCAACTCTCAAGGAGGAAGCATCACACAGCTAAGCCTGCCCAGCTTAAACCTCATCGGCACCCTCCACGAATTCGAATTCTCCTCTTTGCCCAACCTCACCCTCCTCAATCTCAACAACAACTTCTTTTATGGCTCCATTCCTTCAGATATCTCTACTCTCTCTCGCCTCGTTTCTCTTGACCTCAGCAGCAACAACTTCAATCAGACTCTGCCGCCGGAGGTCGGAGACCTTTCGGAGCTCAAAGATCTCCGGCTTTTCAATAACAACATGGTCGGGCAGATTCCGTATCAGCTCAGACATCTCCGGAAGGTACAACACTTTGATATCGGTTCGAATTTCTTAGAGAATCCGGACTGCTCTAAATTTGCTCCTATGCTGTCGGTTACCTATCTTGGCCTATATCTCAACTCTCTGACACTTGGATTCCCGCCATTCGTGGTGAAGTGTACGAATCTGACGTTCTTGGACCTGTCCTTGAATGCTATAACTGATCCGATACCTGAACCCTTCACAAACTTCGTTAAACTTGAGTATCTCAACTTGACCGATAACTCTTTCAAGGGTCCGATTCCACCATACCGTGAACTTTTTCCTGTCCCCCAGACACCACCCTCTCTTTTTCTACATTTGTTTTTTATTTTTGTTTTTATCCCTTTCATGTTATGTGTGTCAAAAGACTCGGTTGTTGTTCATGGAATAAAGTGCCATACGGAACAAAGTGACACACCAATTGTCATGCCAAGGGGATGGGAGCCACCCCTTGAATCCATGGGACAACCTCTTGCGTCCGTGGGACCCACTGTTGAACAATGAAGAATATTCGGAACACATTCTGAGAGAGGACCGACCCGCGTTATAAATGTAATGATAATACACTTAATTAAAGAGATGCCTTTTAAGTGAATCGGCAGTACATGAGTACGAGAACGCCGTAGTTAAGCGTGCTCGGACTAGAGAAGTTTTGAGATGGATGACCTCTTGGGAAGTGGCATCTGCTCGGGTCCGGTTCGCTTTAAAGAAAAAAACCGTACGGTTTCGACAAGAGCGGACAATACTATCTGTACTGGGGCGTGATGCGTTACGTTTATGATGGCTCATGCAGGTCTCTCAGTAGGTCTGTGGTTCGAGAATGAAACCATTATTTAAAGATAGGGGTGATTGTCGGGACGCGGTTCTTGTTCACGGGACAAACTAATACACGGAACAAAGTGCCATACCAATTGTCATGCCAAGGGGGCGGGGGCTACCTCTTGAATCGGCGGGGCCATCTCGAGTCCGTATGACCCACTGTACAACAATAGGGAATATTCGGAACACATTCTGTCACGCCCCGCTTCCCAAAATACGGAATACGAGGGTTGACAAGGTCAACCATACTCCTACGGTCAAGGAAATATCCTGCCGTAGTTATACTTCGGCTTCTAGCTTTACGTAGTAATTAGTAATCAATGCACAGGTAATGAGAAATGCAGTCACTAAATCAAAATAGATATAAAACTAACCAGATAGAGTCAAAAGAAAGATAGCACCGACGTCGCTGATCTACATGTCCGCAATATCCTCAAGGTACGTTAGGTCCTGATCCAAGCTAAGTCCACTTCTCACTCTGAGCATGCATACTCAGGTCGTCAGAGCGACACAATAGCAATATATATAAATACAAATGTAAACACGTGCAATGATGGTGAACATGAAACAGTAAACATGGAGTAATGACATGAGCATGAAGTAACCGGTACAGGTAAACAGTAAAGCAGGTATATCGAATCAGTAATCAATACATGTCCATGTCACTAAGCCTATCAATCTCTAAGTCTCGCTGTCCAGGTCGTTAAACCTATCGTCAGTCCAAGTGTGAGAGTCAACTACGCAGGAGTATCCCCAACCCAAGGATAGGGCCCCAGGGGTAAGGGAACAAGGACCCGAATCACGCACGATAATAATCAGTAACACCATCCATACAACTCCCAAAATCATGGTATATGCCGGCAATGGGATTTCTGAGATTCCGTTGAACTCACACTCAAACTACCCCACACCCACGGTCTGCATCAAATACCGACCATAAACCCAAATACTAGTCGGTCCATGATAACTCTACGTGAGAACTGGAGACAGGATCTCCATCAAGCATGTCTCCAACGCATCAAGCGGATTATCAATGGCAGTTCTGTATTAAAAGTTATGTCCTGTCTAGTGTAGCTATGCAAGAGAAGTCACTGCAGAAACTGCAGAACACCAAGCTACGTTAAAATGTAAATTAAATATCAAATGATGGTGAAACAGCACGGGACCAGATTCAGGTGTTAGCCAACTAAATTATCTACGTGACCATATGGGGCTCCGCGCATTTTCAATTTAAAGAAGGGGTATACAGGTGTTCCAAAACTAAGTATCCAAAACGAAACGCTGCCCCGGACTGCAGTTCAGGGCCGCGAATCGCCTCAGTATTCATTATTATAACTTATCAAAAAGCAAAGATGAGCTATTTAGACCTGTAGGTTTATCTGTTGGCCTCGATACGAGCCATAGCACTCTGAGATCCGATATATAGACAATTTATTATGATTTTAATCGTTCAGCTTGTCCGAGAAAATCAGCTTTCACAAGGGTTATGGGGTTGTCGTTTTAGGGGAGGTAACCAACTTTATTTTACAGTCGAATTTATATACGATGTTCGTTAACCACGCAGAGTTTCATCGATCATGAGTTCCGCCATGTTTGATTAGGTGTACACATCGGATTCCATATTGAACACATAGCTTTAGCAACCGTTTAACGGTCAAAAGGTCGATTCAATTATTTGGCCTAAACGAAAAATTTATCCATGGGTTTCAATATGCCGTTAGTCATAACATAATAATCTCAATTGTGTCACAAACATTATTGTCAGATTCATCAAGACTTATTACTAAAATTGCTATTGTATTATTCGATGTTCCGTATAATTATCAATATGAACAGAGTAGCATGTAAAGCAAGTATGAACTTGCCTGAAGATGGCCGGAGACACAACCGTGATGACGACGACGACAGCAACGACACGATCACGGCACAACAAACACAACACCAGAAGCAACAGCAACAACAATCTTGGACTCGGCTATGGCCTGAGCTCGTGGCGTGGCCTCGACTATGGGCTTGAGTTTGGCCTTGATGAATTGTGACGGGGTGGCTGCAGTTATGATGGAGATGATGGTGGCTAGTTGGAGCTTGTTGATGGCGGCGATGGCGATGGCATATCTTTTATATCAAAATGGTCCATTTTAGCATGAATAGAAAGTGAAGTGTTTTCACTTGCCCGCGACGAACGGGACACGGCAGCGACGACGACGATGGCAATGCTATGACTTGAGCATGGCACGGGCAGGAGCACGGCTTGGAGGTTTGGTCATGGATCGACGGTCACTCGAACAGAAACGACAACCTCTCTTCTCCTCCATATAGCATCAGCAACTACAGAGTAGAAACAACACTAGACACAACAACAGTTTTGGCTTCTCCTTCTCTGTTCTCATTTCTCCAATTAATTTTGATACTTGTTCCCACAACAATTACCATGCAACTTCATTAATTCCTAAATGGATCTCCTCAAAGATCGATTTTGATCTCTTGGGTGAACAATATCCTCAGCGGTGAAGTTGCCATCGGTGACTGGGGCACGGCGCGGTTCTTGAATCCAATCCGAACGACCCTAGTGGAGTCAGGGGGGGTGGCGCTTCTCCAGGCTATTGATAAGGCAAGAGGAAGAAGGTGATCACAGCGAGGACGTTGTGATGGCGATGAGATTCGTTCGGTGATTGACGGCTGAATCAAGGTGCTCGGATTTAATGGTTCGGTTGAGCAGTGATGGTGGGTTGGGTGTTGTAGATAAGTGCTCGGTTGGGTGTTGGAGCTCGGGGTATGGCAATGCTGGCGGTGGTAAGGGCTTGGTAAGTTGTGGAGTGCTCCGGTGATGGTTGTCGGCGAGGTGGGCGCGCGGTTCGCGGTTGCCGTTGGAGTGAGGCTGCGTCGTGGGTGAGGGAGCCGTTACGAGGATGAAGAGGGAGCTGGGGTTGTTTGGTGATGTTTTCGAGGAGAGAGACTCGCCGGCGATACTCAGGGAGGAGGTGTGGTCGGGGAGAGGGAGGCTGGTGAGGTGTTAGTGAGGGTATCAAGGTCGTGGCGGCGCCGGCTGTGAGCGGTGGCAGCTAAGGGGTAGGGGATGAGAGAAAAGAGAGAGGTGTGTGGTCGAGAGGAGGAGGCGATGGTGGCGACGACAGTGAGCGCGAGGCGAGATGGGCAGTGGAGGAGTGAGGGAGAAGGAGAAACTGAGTGAGGTGAAGAGAGGGAGGGAACAAGTGATCAGGAGGGCATTGTGGGAATGGCGCGGGCGTCGCGAGGAGTACGGGGTCATGGCGATGTTGGAGAGGCGTGAGTCTCCCGGGGGTAAGTGCGAGCGTGGGGGGGAGCCGTTGGGGTTGTTTAGGGAGGCGAGGACGTGGTCGCTGGGGTGGAGTAGGTCGCTTGGGCGTGGGTGCGGGCGTGGGCGTAAACGCGAGATGCGGAGGCGAGGCAGGGGAAAATGAGCGGGAAGAAGGGAACGCGAAGGGAAGAAGAAGAGAGTGGGGGAGCGGGTCGAGTCGCTAGGGTGTCAAGTCGGGCCGGGAGTGTTAGGGAGTGGGCCTACGCTGGGGAGAAGGAGAAAGTGAAGAGGAAAGTTGGGGTTTAGGCTTGGCCCAGGAGAAAAGAAATAGGATTAGGGTTTGAGATAGGATATTAGGGTTAGTAGAAAATAATTGTATTAAATATATTTGGAAAAAATTAAATAGAAAAATATAGGGAAATTATTATTAGGAAAATATGGATAATTGGATACAAAAAGAAACTGGGTATTACATCATACAAAAAGAAATATATAAAATTTCGTTCTCGAAATTAAAATAAACGATAAGTTATTGCAAAGTGAAAAGCAACAAAATCAACTACTATTATTATTTAGCGATTTACGCAAAAGCAACTAGATGAAAATCAAAGGTCTATATATGTATAAGAAAAGCACAACTAAAAGAATAGGCATAAGCAAGCATAAGGCATAACCATTTGTAATGATAAACTATATATGCCAAAAAAAGTTTTAAAATAACAATAATAAACAATAGTGAATGATTGGCTGATAAACCTTAAGAATTGAAACTATTTTGGTGAAAATACAATTTAAACAAGTACAAAATAACTTTAGAATACGTATAAGGTAAAAGTGTCGAAAAATAAGACGAAGAATAAGCGAGCTAGTAATGAAAACAACGAAAATGACATGTAAACTGAAAACATTAGTACGAAAAATTCACTAGAAAAATAAAATATATAATGTAAATCAAAACGATTTAAAAGCTTGGAAATAGTAGAGAACTTCGAGACAGTAAATAAAACTAAAATTACTTATTAGCACATAATGAAAATCTAACTTACTATGAATATGCAAAACTCTAAAAATTTAAAAACGTAATTGTATTAATTATAATTATATCAACGGAAATAATACTGGTAATATACAGTATACTAGTCGGAGAATGGATTGCGGTATATATATATTGAAGAGCAACGCCGTGAGCAAGCACCCGAAATGGAAGAAATGTGAGGAGGAATTTGGGTTGTCCATAATGATATAATGATAAAGGATGAAATCGGATTCAAAATCAGGGGAAGATATAAGTTTAGAAAGAGTATGGAGTTTGACAATTTTAGACGGGGGTATGCGGCAAGATACAGTTAATCGAAAAGAGAGTCAGGGGAGGTGATAACTTTGCATCGATGTCTAAATCTCTGTGATCTCGTCAAGCGAGTTTGAATCATGTGCTGGTCCGTACCATCCTCAAACTCGAACTACGAAATAACCAAGTTACTCAAGCCGATGTGGAGAGCGTTGATGAATCTCTTCCTTGTAGCTTTTTCCTTCGAGGGCAACCATAGATAAGATGCTCGTCGGATCTACAAATCAGGCACTGCCCTTTAGCCTTACGACAGTCTCTCTGAAGATGTCCTGGTCTCTTGCAATAACCACAACGTTGAGTTCTCCGCTGCTTCCGTTGCTGAGGAACAATTGGACGCTTCATCTTCACATCTCTTCTTTGTTTAACAGGGATTCCCTTACAATTGGGGACTTGAGCCATTCACCTTCTTAGTCCTTCAGCTAAGAGATTATTCGTTCGCTCCTGGGATTCCATCAAACCTTGCAGTACACCCAAAATCTCGACGGTCTGACTCTAGGTAATGGATGAGGACGGGGAGTTGTTGGAAGTCAAGTTTCAGCTTTCGCTGCGCGACGCTGATAGGAACTTAAACGTATGCAACGCGATACGATAACCTTAAAGAAACGAAAACATGAGAATGCAACGAGTCCAATAAGAAACGTAAGCAGGTGTAGGATCAATAGGAAAGTGCAAGGATGAAAATGTAAAATAGATTTGAAAACTCGGGAACGGTATAAAATATAAACGGAGATAGAGATTTTCTGATCAAAACAAGATTATGCGGTAAAGTAATATTCAATTGATGATGGAAACAAAGGTAGAACTCCAAGTCAGAGTACAGTATTGTAACTATACTGCAGTTCATAATTACAACCACATAACTCTACCAAGTTACCCAAAACTCTACCGGATAAAATCAAAACATGTAGCAGGACGCACTATATGAATCAAGGTCAAGAACAATAAGTTTATAATCTAGACCGAAAGGGTGGCTTAGATTGTCAAGCCCTACTTGGAAACTGTAATCCCATTCTAAACCAAACCTGACTCTGATACCAACAAAACCATGTCACGCCCCACTTCCTAAAATACGGAATACGAGGGACGACAAAGCTAGCCATGCTTCTACGGTCAAGGAAATATCCTGCTATAGTCATACTTCGGCTTCTGGCTTTACGTGGTAATCAGTAATCAATGCACAAGTAATGAGAAATGCAGTCACTAAATCAAAACAGATATAAAACTAACCAGATAGAGTCAAAGGAAAGATAGCACCGACGTCACTGATCTAGATGTCCGCAATATCCTCAAGGTACGTCAGGTCCTGATCCAAGCTAAATCCACTTCTCATTCTGAGCATGCATACTCCGGTTGTCAGAGCGACACAACAGCAATATATATAAATACAAATGTAAACACCTGCAATGATGATGAACATGAAACAGTAAACATGGAGTAATGACATGAGCATGAAGTAACCGGTACAGGTAAACAGTAAAGCAGGTATATCGAATCAGTAATCAATGCATGTCCATTTCACTAAGCCTATCAGTCTCTAAGTTTCACTGTCTAGGTCGCTAAACCTATCGTCAGTTCAAGTGTGAGAGTCAACCACGCAGGAGTATCCCCAACCCAAGGGTAGGGCCCCAGGGGTAAGGGAACACGGACCCGAATCACGCACGATAATAATCAGTAACACCATCCATACAACTCCCAAAATCACGGTATATGCCGGCAATGGGACTCCCGAGATTCCGTTGAACTCACACTCAAACTACCCCACACCCACGGTCTGCATCAAATACCGACCATAAACCCAAATAGTAGTCGGTCCATGACAAGTCTACGCGAGAACTGGAGACAGGATCTCCATCAAGTATGTTTCGACTAGTACCCAAGATAAATGGACAGTGTTTGACACCTTACCTATGACATTAATATAAGTGCTCCATAACCGTCCCATTCCAGTTATAGTTATACTTATATATGTCTCATAGACGTCGACAATGTAATAATTAACTGGGTCCGCTGATTGTGTGCAAGTACGTGTCACTTCACTTATCATTCATGTTTTAACCCTAACGTACATGCCACAATCTCATCACTAATATCTATCACTGGGTAATGTACACGATCACTAGGTTATCAATACTTCATGACCACTATTCAATGAGGATATAACCGCTACATGATATGATGAAGATGCAATTAATTATAATACGAATAAAACATAACAGTCAGTGTCATACTACTTGCAAAATTTACTATAAAACATATGTGCAGGATTTAGTGAAACAATGTAAAAGGGGTAAGCAGTATGTTTAATTATCTATCCATAAAAATTGGTTTTCCATCAATCGGGTTTCAGGTTTGGTAGTTACGGCCATTTCATTTTAAGTGTTCACTGCTGGAAATCCAATTTCTGAACCGGAAACCCGTTTCGTAACACGTTTTAATCCCAGTTGGAAGCATAATTAGGCGACGCTACAGTTAAATAGTATGTATATTTTTTTGTTATGTTTCCAACACATCAAACATATTATTAATGGCAGTTCTGTATTAAAAGTTATGTTCTGTCTAGTGTAACTATGCAAGAGAAGTCACTGCAGAAACTGCAGAACACCTAGGTACATTAAAATGAAAATTAAATATCAAATAATGGTGAAACAACACGGGAATAGATTTAGTTGTTATCCAACTAAATTATCTACGCGACCATATGGGGCTCCATGCATTTTCAGTTTAAAGAAGGGGTATACAGGTGTTCCAAAGGCAGGTATCCAAAACGAAACGCTGCCCCGGACTGCAGTTCAGGGCCGCGAATCGCATCAGTATTCATTGTTATAACTTATCAAAAAGAAAAGATGAACTATGGGGTGTTGTAGGTATATCTGTTGGTCTCGATACGAGCCATAGCACTCTGAGATCCGATATATAGACAATTTATTATGATTTTAACCGTTCAGCTTGTCCGAGAAAATCAGCTTTCACAAGGGTTATGGGGTTGTCGTTTTAGGGGAGGTAACCAACATTATTTTACAGCCGAATTTATATACGATGTTCGTTAACCATGCATGGTTTCATCGATCATGAGTTCCGCCTTGTTTGTGTAGGGTTCCTAGGCACTCTCAAGTCGTCTCACAAGGCATCAACCATGCCAATTTCAAATTTTAAGGTGCCAAGAAACCCTAGACTAGATCGTTGACTAGAAATTTAGGCGAAAAACGAAACTAGTTAACATCTTAACTAAACGAGAGAGGCTACAACCTTTGTAGATCCGGTTCTCCACTTCCTTGGCTCCACGTAGGCGTCCTCTCGCTATCCATCTCGAATCCCGAACTGAAATGTCGGCTTCATCGGAGAATTGGGCGGACTAGGTCGTCGGCTTCGTGCCGAAGATGATCTACGTCGAGGCATCACAAGTTCAAGCTCTGACTTCACAAATTTGTGAAACTTGTGAAGAAAACACCCAAAAAAACTTGGTAAGAGGTAGAGGGTGAAGAAATAGGAGGTGGGTTCACTTTAGAATTGGATTTCTCACTTTAGAACTCAAGTTGCCATTGATGGCATCAAGTTTTCTTTCATGAAGAAGAAGGAGAGAATGAAGCTAGAATATGATAAGTGTTAATTTAAAATAGAAAAGTAAATGAATACTTATTATATACTAACTAGGGTAGAGTGTAGAGAATAGACCATGGTTACTTGGATGGGTTAGGGTTAAGCATGAAGACAAGAATGGTTAAGAAGTCAAAGCTTTATGAAGCTTCAACTAAAAACAAACAAAGCCACCATTCTTATCTAAATCTTTTCCAAATAAATAAACAAATAAATAAATGAAAAAGCAAAACCCTAATTATCTCTTTAACCATGGTTTAATCCTTTACACTTAACCACATGATCAAGTATCATCAAACATGATACAAATATGTGCACAAAAGTATATCACATATACTTCTTGCACATCAAGTGAGAAAATCCATTTAAAGTGAACCAATACTAGTTAATGCAAAGTAATATATCAAATATATAATTATACATTAAATCATTAAATCAACACTTGATTCAATGATCCGGTTATGTCGCACATAACCGACTAGTATCCAATGTATCGAATTATCGAATCGATCTTCGATTCGATAACTAGGTTATATCGCATACAACCAATCGAAACATTAATCTCGAGAATGGAATACGGTATCACATACACGCATCATTCTCGGTCCTGCATATATCTCATATACACTCCTATTTCGTTTCGGTTGAGCCAGGAAACCTCTGTGTAGGACTCTAAAGACTCGTCAATACGCCGGTAGCAGATGATGATCATATCAAGCAACTACAAGCCGCAAGCGGTCTGCTAAACGTAACGGCCATCCGGGTATTGAGCGATCAGAAGATCAACGAGCTAGCTCCCTCACACTCCTGTGAATCCAACCAGTAACACTTACCGTACAGTCCGGTCTGTTCGTCTGATATGTCGCACATCAAGTCTACGGGTGGTAAACGTCAGACCCCAGTAACCGATAAGTCGTGCCGATGTGAGGCTCATAACGGGTCGAGAAACTACTGGTAACACTTACCAGCAAATCTCTGATCAGCCCTGGCCAGGGACTTCCCTGTTACGGCCAATCGAGCACTGCGCAACATCAACCCCCAATACCGGGAGAGACGAAACCCCTCCTATCGCTCATTGCCTCCATGTGACTCGGGACTGTACCCAAAGACCACCGTTTTGCACGCCCTCATGGGCGTGGTAAGGTGGAGATCAAAGCACAGTAGGAATCACACAAGACTCTATGACGATCTCGGGTCTACAGACTAACCTGCACAAGTGTCACCTGAGAACTACCATCTGACGTGAGGTATAATACCATCTGGGAGTTCTCGGCGAGTCCGTCCAGTGTACTCAGTCTCCACTGAGCACCCGTACACCATCTCTGATGTCAAACACCAATGGATGTGGGATCATCCATCGCCCATCTCATGGGTCGAGAAGCGTATACGCTAGTCTACACTGGTATATCGATGCCCTGTCTCGATACACCCACGACTAGGGACCTTGAAGGATGTACTTATGGACTACCATGTCCCCACTAGTATGATCTGCATCACAGTCCAGGTAGTCAAGTACATATCCTAAGGGCTTTACCAACATGTAACTATAAGACAGTATAAAGAGACAAGTGTACATGTTAAGATAAAGAGTAACCAGATAGCATACTATCATATCTAGCAAGAAAGTCATCTCTATATATGTCCAAGCATCCAATATAATATACATCATCTGTACAATACTGGCCTCTAGGGCATACATACAACTAACAATCTCCCACTTGCACTGGGGCCAGCTGCTGTAGTATCGCATACCGAGCATCCCGAAGAGTCTCTCAAATTGTATCTGGGGAATGGCCTTCGTGAGTGGATCCGCCGTGTTGTTCTTCGTGTCAACCCTCCTGACCTCGATCTCCCGGCGATCAACTATCTCCCGGATCAGGTGATACCGCCTCAGAATATGCCTGGATCGCTGATGGGACCTGGGTTCCTTGGCCAAAGCCACCGCTCCATTGTTATCACAATACAAAGGTATTGGATGCTCAATGGATGGAACCACTCCAAGTTCAGTAATGAACTTCTTGATCCAAACAGCCTCTTTGGCAGCATTGTTGGCAGCGATGTATTCAGCCTCCATCGTCGAGTTTGCCACGGTTTCCTGCTTGGAACTCTTCCAGCTAACCACCCCTCCGTAAAGGGTAAAGACAAAGCCCGACTGTGACTTAGAGTCGTCCTTATCACTCTGGAAGCTCGAATCGGTAAAGGACTCCACTTGGAGTTCTCCGATACCATACACCAAGAGCATCTCTTTAGTCCTTCGCAAGTACTTGAGAATGCTCTTCACAGCTGTCCAGTGATTCTCTCCAGGATCAGCTTGATACCTGCTCACTACACTTAGTGAGTATGCTACATCGGGTCTGGTACATAGCATCGCATACATGATAGAGCCTACAGCCGAAGCATAGGGTATCCCTTGCATGCGAGCTCTCTCCAAATCAGTCTTGGGGGACATCTCTTTGGAGAGAGTGACTCCAGAGATCGTGGGCAAGTTCCCACGCTTGGAATCTTCCATACTAAACCTTTTTAGTATGGTGTCAATGTACCTGGATTGGGACAATCCCAATACCCGTTTGGATCTATCTCTATAGATCCTAATTCCCAATATGCAGGAGGCATCACCAAGATCTTTCATTGAGAATCTTTGTGATAAGAAGAGCTTGACCGATTGCAGCATAGGAATATCATTTCCTATCAAGAGTATGTTGTCCACGTACAATACGAGGAAGAAAACCTTACTCTCTGCCACCTTCTTGTAGATACAAGGTTCATCTGGATTTTTGACGAAATCAAACTCTTTCATAACGACGTCAAAGCAGATATTCCAACTCCGCGATGCTTGCTTTAATTCATAAATGGATTTAAGCAGCTTGCACACCTTCCCGCTGCTCCCACTGTCTACGAAGCCCTCTGGCTGAGTCATGTACACGCACTCTTCTAAATTACCATTTAGAAAGGCGGTCTTAACATCCATTTGCCAGATTTCGTAGTCATGATATGCAGCGATGGCAAGCATGATTCGGATGGATTTAAGCATAGCCACTGGAGAAAAGGTTTCGTCATAGTCCACACCTGGTCTTTGACGAAAACCTTTTGCAACAAGTCTAGCTTTGAAAGTCTCTACTTTCCCATCTACACCAAGTTTTTTCTTGAAGATCCACTTGCTCCCAATGGGTTTTACCCCTTCAGGAGCAACTTCCAAAGTCCATACTTTGTTGGTGTACATGGATTCCATCTCGGACAGCATAGCATCCAGTCATTTCACTGAGCCCCCACTCGTGATGGCTTGCTCGAAACTAGTTGGGTCATCATCCTCCATGATGCAATCCTCACTACCACCATCAATGAGAAAACCGTAGTATCTCTCAGGTGGACGAGAAACCCTACTAGATCGGCGGAGAGGCTGGGGTTCGTCGGGTACTACCGAATCTTCTGCTTCCACTAAATCTTCAGTTATAGTTTGTGTTTCTGGAACTTCTTCCAGTTCTACCTCAGAGCCACTAATCTCTTTTGCAAGAAATTCCTTTTCTATAAAGGTGGCATGTTGAGCAATAAACACTTTTTGTTGTTCACTGTGGTAGAAAAAATATCCATTTGAATGTTTAGGATGTCCCACAAACTTACATAGAATTGACCGTGCCTCGAGTTTGTCTGGATTTTGCCTTTTGACATAGGCCAGACAACCCCATATCTTAACTCGTTTAAGACATGGTCTCTTCCCACTCCATATCTCATATGGTGTAGTAGGTACAGATTTAGTTGGAACTTGATTCAATAGGTATGCTGCTGTCTCAAGCGCATACCCCCAAAAGGAAATAGGTAACTCAGCTGTACTCATCATAGAGCGCACCATATCTAATAGGGTGCGATTCCTCCGCTCCGATACACCGTTGTGATGTGGTGTATAAGGAGGAGTAAGCTGAGAGAGAATCCCATTCTCTTTTAGATAATCTAGGAACTCATTGCTTAAGTATTCTCCTCCTCGATCAGATCGAAGGATCTTAATACTTTTGCTTGTTTGTTTTTCTACTTCGTGCTTATATTCTCTGAATTTCTCAAAAGCTTCAGACTTGTGTTTCATCAGGAACACATGTCCGAATCTAGAGAGATCGTCAGTGAATGTAATGAAGTAGGAAGAACCGTTCCTGGCATGCGTAGACATGGGACCGCATACATCACTATGTATCAGTCCTAAGAGTTCATTAACTCTTTCTCCGTGTCCACTAAACGGAGCTTTGGTCATTTTTCCTTTGAGACATGAATGGCAAGTATCATAAGATGATAATTCAAAAGAATTCAAGTAACCATCCTTATGTAACTTAGCCAGTCGTGTCGCATTGATATGACCAAGTCTACAGTGCCACAAGTAGGATTCGTTCATTTCTGAACTTTTCCTCTTGTGTGTGTTTTGTATATTGAGGACTGTATTCTGATTTAGAATGAATATGCCATTATGTAACGAGCCTGATGCAATTAGCTCTTGATCTTGGAATATGTTCATAACATTATCCTTTACTACAAAATTATATCCTTCTTTACTTAATAAAGAAATTGATATAATGTTGCACATCATGTTCGGTATATAATAACACTCATTTAGAATCAGTGTATTACGACTTGGCAATACAAGGTGATATTTGCCAACAGCTTTGGCTACAATACTTGCACCGTTCCCTACTTGAACGCAATGATCACCTTTTCCCAGTTCTCTACCTTTACATAGCCCATGTAACATTTTACATATATGGGATCCTGATCCGGTATCCAATACCCAGGACGTAGGGTGAACTGAGAAACAGTTCTCAATAACTAACACACCCGAAGAAGATGCATCAACATGCATGTTCTTTTGGGCGGCTTGAGAATCTAGATATTCTCCTATTTCCTGTTCAGTCTTATAACTCTTATAAGAAAGAACGGGTACAACATTCCCCTGCACAGTATAACATGCGGGTTCAGTCAAAACATCCATATTATTATCTTCATTAGGGCATGAAATGGTCGCTACCTGGAGAGAGAGAGAAGAAAACACTTTAGCGTATGCTCGTGCAAGATCAGATTGGTTATTATCTTATCTAATCAGGATGGATCCCACTATTTTTATCAAATCTTCCTTCAAACCCTAAAAGGAAAGACTAGCCGGGATTAATTACACACTACAAGTTCGCCAATCTTTCAGCCAGGCCAGTGTCGGTACTTTGAGGGAGGTCCCCCGTGCTTTCGCACGAACCTAATTAATGTAAACCTCGTTTTCCCAGAGGCGTAATCTCGTTAACACCTTTCTAGACACCTACTTGATCGGCTAATTGTAATGTGTAAAACTCTCCCAGGAGTAACTCTTACTCGCAGCGGGTATCGGGATCCAACTATCTCATAAAAGGTATGCAATCTCATTGCAAATTTCAACACTTGAAATTCCCGATAATATTTTGCCCCTAGTGTGCCATGACCTTGACAGAGGTCAACAAACCATAGTGCACTAGTCAAGTTCAACCCGTCATTTCTTGATTGAATCAAACCCACTCGCACGACCCTTGACAGAGGTCAACAAGGTCGTATGAATACCCTAATCCAATCTGCATCATATGCATAAGCAGATAAATACTAGTTAGCTACCGCACACTACGCCTTGACAGAGGTCAACAAACGCAGCACGAATACTAAATAGTCTTTATCTGAAATGACGGAGGGCTACGACAGGTTTTTCTGAAAACCTATTGCGTAATGAACTTGATATCGTTGTAGAATCAAATGAAGTTTTGAAATGGAGTGATTTTGAGGCTTTTCTAGTTTTGCTAAAGGGGTCACTCCCGGTGAAGGGATCGTCGGCCCTTTCCTCGTCGAATGAGGTGCGGGATATATCATATATATCACTGTGCAAAGCAGAAACTATAGAAGCAATCAAAAGCAAACCGAATGTGTAGCATCTGCCAGTTATCGCTAAAGGAGTCACTCCCGGTGAAGGGATCTCGGTCCTTTCCTCATCGAATAAGGTGCAGGGTATATCATATATACCACTATGCAAAGTAAGAACTGTAGCTACCTGTTTTATTTAAAATTTGATTATACAACATCATTTGGTTTCTTTTCTTTCATTAATCACATTAATGAAGTCCCATCATTTAAATACCTAAACATCACAGATAAATACGACGTACACTTATGCCATCCGCATTCGCCTCGATGTCCCCTCGTGCACCGTTAGGTTAGGTAACTAACGACAGAGCAGGGCAGGGTTAGTGCGGGTGCAAAACATAAGTAACGTCTATATAATATATCATATATACTATATACTGTATCTATCACAGAACATCACATGATCACATCACAGATATCGCAGCAGAAGAAACATATGAAACATTGGATATACTAGGACGTCCGTGTTTTCAATACGAGCCAGTATAAAACACGGATTCCACGGCCGTGATGAATAGCCAATCCCACACCCCTAGACCCCTACGAGAGTGGCAAGCAACCGCACCAATTCTAGGGTTAGGAGACCCGGACTCGACTCCTCGAGATGGTCTCCCACTGGACCCTAGAACCCGGTTACTTATGCTCCCCTCCTTGGGTCTATCCTAGTGCAGAAAAGTAAAAATATACAAAGGGTGACATCTTCCGCAACCTGGAAGTGCCCCAATAAAAGAATATTACATACAAGTTTTTACATGAATGAAAATGAAAAACACTCATCTCACATAAAAACCCCCGGCTATTCAAACACGACAATCTAATATAACATATCCAGCAACACATAACATCACATGTCATCAACGTAAGTAAATATGCGCATCCCAATTGTCGTTGACATATAGCAACGAAACCGGCGATATCACATATTACACTTATGGTCACAGAAAAGAAAGTGTAAAACTATAACAGTTGGAATCCGCAACCTTTTTAGACATCACATGCCTAATCAAATGAAATACTTAGACATCACATGCCTAACAGTTATAAACCCTGCATTTTAGTCTCATTATCGAAAACTCTTTTCAATATCAAGTGAAACTAAACCGCTAGATTTATAACATTCATTCAGTTATCTCATAACTGTTTGTGAATTCCAATTATTGTATCACATTCCAGATAAACAGAAAATGTTAAACTTTCCGATCGAACAGTCGAATACCCAAGTTTTTCCGATACAGCTCAACACATGAAATAAGTCTAACAACATTCAGTTCGTGTCTCAGTACCAACGGTCCAGCCGCAGAAGGGTCAAGCCAACGCCTCACATGTGGCACGCCGTACTGCCCCAAACCCGAAGGTTCAAAGGGCAGTTCAAGACGGTCACATAATCGAGTTAAGGTTTGTTGTCTTCTAGAGGGTCCATTGCGCTACTTGCACTACTTAGAACGTCGTTAGACCATGGAAAAATCCAACTCTTGGAAATTTCCCGACAGAGGAAAAATTGGGTATTTATATCTGGTCGAACTTTTTAACATATTCTAAAAATTATCCGGAAAGCCACAAAGACAAAATCTGATACTCCGATCGAAACACTGAATCCCCAAAACAACCCCAGAAAATTCAACTCTTGAATAAAATTTAAAAATACCCAGAGAACTCAGCACTGTTAAATAGGAATTACTGTGCAAATTGGTAGGGCTGACGTCATACTTTAGCCGCGGAACCGCCGCATAAGCTAGGCTTATGCCGCGGTTCCGCCGCTCATTTGAGGGATCATGAAATAAATTTTGCGCCGTAATTCTTAGAATTCCCTGCTGAGTTTTCTGCATATTTTTAATTTGGAAAAAACCCATTTTTTAAAAAATGTACAGAGAGCCGTTTTCGGGTTAGGGTTTTGGTTCAATCGGACTTCAAACGTCGTCAGGACTTCGCCTAAGGCTCTAGCTAGGCTCTGATACCACTGTAGGGTTCTTAGGCACTCTCAAAAGGTCTCAAAAGGCATCAACCATGCCAATTTCAAATTTTATGGTGCCGAGAAACCCTAGACTAGATCGTTGACTAGAAATTTAGGCGAAAAACGAAACTAGTTAACATCTTAACTAAAGGAGAGAGGCTACAACCTTTATAGATCCGGTTCTCCACTTCCTTGGCTCCACGTAGGCGTCCTCTCGCTGTCCATCTCGAATCCCGAACTGAAATGTCGGCTTCATCGGAGAATTGGGCGGACTAGGTCGTCGGCTTCGTGCCGAAGATGATCTACGTCGAGGCATCACAAGTTCAAGCTCCGACTTCACAAATTTGTGAAACTTGTGAAGAAAACACCCAAAACAACTTGGCAAGAGGTAGAGGGTGAAGAAATAGGATGTGGGTTCACTTTAGAATTGGATTTCTCATTTTAGAACTCAAGTTGCCATTGATGGCATCAAGCTTTCTTTCTTGAAGAAGAAGGAGAGAATGAAGCTAGAATATGATAAGTGTTAATTTAAAATAGAAAAGTAAATGAATACTTATCATATACTAACTAGGGTAGAGTGTAGAGAATAGACCATGGTTACTTGGATGGGTTAGGGTTAAGCATGAAGACAAGAATGGTTAAGAAGTCAAAGCTTCATGAAGCTTCAACTAAAAACAAACAAAGCCACCATTCTTATCTAAATCTTTTCCAAATAAATAAACAAATAAATAAATGAAATAGCAAAACCCTAATTATCTCTTTAACCATGGTTTAATCCTTTACACTTAACCACATGATCAAGTATCATCAAACATGATATATATATGTGCACAAAAGTATATCACATATACTTCTTGCACATCAAGTGAGAAAATCCATTTAAAGTGAACCAATACTAGTTAATGAAAAGTAATATATCAAATATATAATTATACATTAAATCATTAAATCAACACTTGATTCAATGATCCGGTCATGTCGCACATAATCGACTAGTATCCAATGCATCGAATTATCGAATCGATCTTCGATTCGATAACTAGGTTATATCGCATACAAACAATCGAAACATTAATCGCGAGAATGGAATACGGTATCACATACACGCATCATTCTCGGTCCTGCACATATCTCATATGCACTCCTATTTCGTTTCGCTTGAGCCAGGAAACCTCTGTGTAGGACTCTAAAGACTCGTCAATACGCCGGTAGCAGATGATGATCATATCAAGCACCTACAAGCCGCAAGCGGTCTGCTAAACGTAACGGCCATCCGGGTATTGAGCGATCAGAAGATCAACGAGCTAGCCCCCTCACACTCCTGTGAATCCAACCAGTAACACTTACCGTACAGTCCGGTCTGTTCGTCTGATATGTCGCATATCAAGTCTAGGGGTGGTAAACGTCAGACCCCAATAACCGATAAGTCGTGCCGATGTGAGGCTCATAACGGGTCGAGAAACTACTGGTAACACTTACCAGCAAATCTTTGATCAGCCCTGGCCAGGGACTTCCCTGTTACGGCCAATCGAGCACTGTGCAACATCAACCCCCAATACCGGGAGAGAAGAAACCCCTCCTATCGCTCATTGCCTCCATGTGACTCAGGACTGTACCCAAAGACCACCGTTCTGCATGCCCTCATGGGCGTGGTAAGGTGGAGATCAAAGCACAGTGGGAATCACACAAGACTCTATGACGATCTCGGGTTTACAGACTAACCTGCACAAGTGTCACCTGAGAACTGCCATCTGACGTGAGGTATAATACCATCTGGGAGTTCTCGGCGAGTCCGTCCAGTGTACCCAGTCTCCACTGAGCACCCGTACACTATCTCTGATGTCAAACACCAATGGATGTGGGATCATCCATCGCCCATCTCATGGGTCGAGAAGCGTATACGCTAGTCTACACTGGTATATCGATGCCCTGTCTCGATACACCCACGACTAGGGACCGTGAAGGATGTACTTATGGACTACCATGTCCCCACTAGTATGATCTGCATCACAGTCCAGGTAGTCAAGTACATATCCTAAGGGCTTTACCAACATATAACTATAAGACAGTATAAAGAGACAAGTGTACATGTTAAGATAAAGAGTAACCAGATAGCATACTATCATATCGAGCAAGAAAATCATCTCTATATATGTCCAAGCATCCAATATAATATACATCATCTGTACAATACTGGCCTCTAGGGCATACATACAACTAACAGTTTGATTTGATGTACACATCGGATTCCATATTGAACACATAGCTTTAGCAACCGATTAACGGTCAAAAGGTCGATTCAATTATTTGGCCTAAACGAAAATTTATCCACGGGTTTCAATATGTCGTTAGTCATAACATAATAAGCTCAATTGTGTCATAAACATTATTGTCAGATTCATCAAGACTTATTACTAAAATTGCTATTTTATTATTCGATATTCCGTATAATTATTAATACGAATAGAGTAGCATGTAAAGCAAGTATGAACTTGGCTGAAGATAGCCGGAGACACAACCGTGATGATGACGATGATAGCAACGGCATGATCACGGCGCAAAAAACACAATGCCAGCAGCAGCAACAACAACAATCTTGGACTCGGTTATGGCCTGAGCTCGTGGCACGGCCTCGGCTATGGGCTTGAGTTTGGTCTCGATGAATTGTGACGGGGTGGCTGCTGTTATGATGGAGATGACGGTGGCTAGTTGTAGCTTGTTGGTGGCGGCGATGGCGATGGCATATCTTTTATATCAGAATGGTCCATTTTAACATGAATAGCAAGTGAAGTGTTTTCACTTGCCTGCGACGATCGGGACACGGCAGCGACGACGATGATGGCAACGCTATGGCTTGAGCATGGCACGAGCAGGAGCACGACTTGGAGCTTTGGTCATGGATCGACGGTCACGCGATAAGAAACGACAACCTCTCTTCTCCTCCATATAGCATCAGCAACTACAAAGCAGAAACAACACTAGACACAACAACAGTTTTGGCTTCTCCTTCTCTATTCTTATTTCTCCAATTAATTTTGATACTTGTTCCAACAAAAATTACCATGCAACTCTATTAATTCCTAAATGGATCTCCTCAAAGATCGATTTTGATCACTTGGGAGAACAATATCCTCAGCGGTGAAGTTGCCATCGGTGACTGAGGCATGACGCGGTTCTTGAATCCAATCCGAGCGACCCTAGTGGAGTCGAAGGGGTGGCGCTTCTACAGGCTGTTGATGAGGCGAGAGGAAGAAGGAGATCACAGCGAGGACGTTGTGATGGCGACGAGATTTGTTCGGTGATCGACGGCTGAATCAAGGTGCTCGGATTTGATGGTTCGGTCGAGCAGTGATGGTGGGTTGGGTGTTGTAGATGAGTGCTCGGTTGGGTGTTAGAGCTCGGGGGTGCGGTAATGGTGGCGGCGGTGTTGGGGTAAAAATTTACACCGCGGTTGACCAAGTCAAAATCAAAGTCAACCCCAAACCAAGTGGGCCCAAGCCTAGGTCAAGTGGGCCAATGCCCGGGTCGAGCCTGAACATGAAGCAGCCGGCCTCCCCCCATGCCAAAATAAAATTTTTGTAAAAAATAATTTTGTTGTATTTCTTTTATTTTATTTTTATGAATAAATGTAAGAAAAATAGGTATAAAGCCAAATTTTTGTAAAGCCCATGGTTTATGTGCAAAAAGAAATAGCACATGAGGCATGGAATAGGCAAAATGCCATTTTGTAAAGCCCAAGGGGCTATGTGTAAAGTGTATAGCCTATAAAGGCAAAGATAATGAAAATATCTAGAGGTCATTTTTTCTCTCGGAAAAAAAAAACAAATCCAGATTTGTGATCTTTTTCCTTTTTGAAGGTTTTAAACCTTCTTCTTTTCTTTTGAATTAAATCAAGAGTTTTACTCTTCTTTTTCCAAAACTAAATAGTTTTTTCACCACAAAACCCACAAAGAGGAGCTTAGATCTCCCATCAGATCTCAAAAAGAAAAGATTTTTAAAATTTTACATCTCTTGATCTTCAAGATCCTGCTAACAGAGGAGGAAGAAGGAGACCCATCTCCAGAAACCCCACTTTGGGGAAGAACTAGGGCTCAAGGGGGAAAGCCCTTCATCGGCTTCAAAACATCCTAGGAGTTTAACTCCTCACACACACACACACACACACACACACAAAATAATAAACACATACACACACACAAAATAATAAGTGCTCCTTTCTGGGAGTACAACTCCCATTGTAGGGACCAAGTCTCTTTTGCCTCCCGAGCGCCTACATACTGACACGTGGGGCGCTAGCGCCCTTGCGCTCAAAGTGATAGCGCCCAAATCGCTAGCGCCCGAGCGCCCACGTGCTGACACGTAGGGCGATAGCGCTCAAAGCGCTTGCATACTTGCGCTCAAAACGCTAGCGCCCGAGCGCCCACGTGCTGACACGTGGGGCGCTGTCGCTCTTGCGCTCAGAGCGCTAGTGCCCAAGCGTCCATGTGCCTGGCACGTGGGGCGCTAGCGCTCAAAGAGCTAGCGCTCTTGCGCTCAAAGCGCTAGCACCAAAAGCTCTGGCGCTTTTTCCTACGCATCCTTTGGATGCCCTTTCCCTTTTTCATACACACACACACACACACTCTACAACACTGTCTCTCTCAAAAAAATTTGGGCTGGGGCGCTGCCCCGCACCCTGCAAAGGGGATGCTAGCCCCCTTGACCCCCAGCCTATTATCTGGGTAGCGGGACCCCCGTAAAAACTCTGCGTGTCTCCCGATATATCCAATCCCCCTCCAAAACAAAACACACGTACACTGTACATTAAGTTCGCATGACCAGTTTAACCCGTCAATCGGAGGTTCTCTCACTCCAAAGGCTAGGGGTAATTAACGACAGCTTATTCCGTGGCTGCCGGAGATTCGGATCCCCACAATTAATAAACCCTGGCTTACCCTAGGTAGGGGGAATCTGTAGTATGCCTGGCGAGCACGCGCGTATTCTCATCTCAATGGGGTGACGAAAAACACCCTACAGATTTCTGGCACGCCCGGTGGGACCTTTTTCTCCTCCCATATCTCAGGTCAAGTGTTCATGCGAACTCATTTAACATATATACCGATGTTTGTACTGAAATAATATTTTTTCCCGTGCAGCAATCAAATTTCCAACGACAATGTCTCCCAAGATGAATTCAGCTTCCAACACGACCCCGACCTTGTACGTGGTCAAGATCAATGCTCGTGTGGTTCTCCCCGCAAGCCTCAGTCAACAGTGGGAGGAACTGCCCTTCCAGTTTGGTTCCGTCATCATCTACCCTGCCGGAAGCGCTCATCTGGCAGAAATCCTGGCGAAACAGGTGGCCAAGCTGGTCTCAAGGAGGAAGAGGCCGAATGCTTTGATCGCCGAGGCACCACAACCGAAACTTAAGACGGTGTCTGAACGACTCTCTTGTGCTCCAGCTGGGGGCAAGACTTCTTGTACAAAGGGCAACATCGAACGTTGCGGATGAGCTCAGGCGATGACTCCAACAAATGCTCGATCGGGCATCTCCTCTGGCCTCTCTATCAATCGGTCTACGACGTCTTCCCGAAGGGCCGAAGTCTGCCAAGTGCTTAAAATAGAGAGGTTAAGGCAGAAGCGGCTCAGGTATCGAGCCAACAAGAGGGCCAAGATTTCGGCCAAGTGGAATCTTGTGAGGTTCCAAGAGTAGGGTTACTCTGTAATGATGGCTGAGTCGGCCGTAAAGGTCAGCAATTCTTTCGAACCTCTGAAGTGGGTTTAGAAAAATGCCATGACCGCCAGGATCAAGAAGACAGCGATCCGAACATTGCTACAAAAAGATGTTTCCCGGCCCCAACAGAAAAAATGTGACACTGTCTCTTCAAGAGTGTATCAGGCGCTCTGGGCTACACGAAAACAGCGGGAAAAAACCAAAAAGGAAGCATCGGCACCATTCAAGAATCCGGCCAAGCGAGCCGCCTTCAATCTTCTGCCCGCTACTGAAACAGGGAGATCAAGACAGCGATCTGTAAAATCAGCCGTCGATAATAAAAAGACGGCCGGATATATTATCTATACGGTCTATATGGCGGGCGGGTGCCCCAGCGACAACCTTCGCAGCAAAAGCAAGGATGGGGCCACCACATCCCAAGCCCAATTTGGCTTAACATGGTTGCCGCTTCCCAAGAACAGCCGCCTCCGCCAGATGATGAAAACCCTCTCGATGAGGACAATAGGCAGAAGGACCCTTCGGTCCAGGCAGAGTCAAGCTCGGACAGCGAGGAAGAGCCGACTTTCCGCCCCAGGACCGCAGAGCAAGAGCTACTTCAAGAGCTTCGAAAACAGCTCAAGAGCAAAGATAAAAAGATGGCCAAGCTCTATTCGAAAATTGACGACCTAACAAACATTGTAATGCAGCTTATGGCTCAAACTGCTCGAGCGCCTCCCAATCAAGCATAAGTCGCTACTCATGAGCCGGATGATGAAAATCCGAAGCGGCCGATGCCTGTCCTTTTGGGTCCATGATTCGTCGAGCCGCACGAAAGCCGGCCACATTCTGCTTCTGGGGACGCCTTGGCCCCAGATAACACCATCCCGCTAACACAAGATTGGATAATGGATTTGGTCACCAGCAAGGTTAAAACATTGGTGGCCGAAACTGAAGCTCAGAAAGAAATTGGCGGTAGTGGGGCGGCTATACCCTGCACAGTACGATCTGATCGAGTTCCCGAGCGGCTACGTCATTCCTAAGTTCGAAAGATTTCAATGAACGGGAAATGCAAATCAGCACGTCGCCCACTTTAAAGCATCGTGTGGGAATACATGGGGCAATGATGCGCTCCTTCTTCGTCAGTTTGTCAACAGCCTGACCGGTGTCGCTTTTGACTGCTACGCGAGTATACCAGACGGGTCCGTCATTACCTTTGCCCAAATGGAGTCTCTGTTTCGGCAAAGGTTCATGAGTGTCAGTGATAAAATTTCCATTGCTGACCTTGTGAGGACCAAGCCGCGGAAGAATGAAAGCAACACCGACTTTATCGCCCGATGGCGTAATCTCACGGTCAAGTGCGAACCGCCGCTGGAACAGGACCAGTTCGTCATCCTTCTCGTTAGGAACCTCAGCAATTGGATGGTCCCATTCTTGTGTACCGCAGGCCTCAAGACGTTTCAAGAGCTAACCAAGAAATTCCAAATGCTGGAATGCTCGAAGCAAGAGTCTACCCTGGACCCTCAGAGAGACAAGACCTGGAAAAGCAACCGGGACGACAATCGTAGAAGCGGGAGTTCCAGCAGTACCAATGTCTTCAATGCGTCCGACAATGAAGAAAAGTGAAGGGCGGGCGAATCCAAAACCAACCGGTCTCGAAAGCTATTGCTGGGAGGAGATGGGCCTTCCCTAGAGGAGAAAAAGAACAAGGTTTACTCTTTCAGAAGGGACAAGGTCCGCAAGATATTCAAAGATGCCTTAAACAACGGTCTACAATTGCCAGAGTCGAAAAGACCTCAAGAAGCAAAAATGACCGACAATCCCCTGTATTGCCCGAACCACCGAGTAATGAGCCATGCGATCGAGGATTGCTATATCTTCAAAGACTGGGTCGAGAAGCAGTACAAGGCTGGAGAGATCGAGCTGTCCAAAAGCGTGTTGGTGAACAATCAAGTTGCAACCACCAACTTTATACAGACAGAAACTGAAGCTTTCTGGGAGCAGACAGCCGAACCCGCTACCTTGATAAATGAAACGGACTCACCGCGGCCTCTGTGGAGTACGCACATATCTAATAAGACGAAGAAGATGCTAAAGCTTCTTCAGAAAGATCCCAGGACGGAATGGGAAGGACAGAAGGGCCTTACCAGTCCAGCTGCCAATGCGGCTCCATCAGGCTCAAAATCCAAAAAGCTCAAGAAGAAGAGAAGTGCAGCTCAACGTGAAAAAGAGTCTGCAGGGAGATCGACCATTCAAAAATATATCAATTCCCTCGAAGACTATGAACAGAAGGAAAGAACTTTAATTCAATTGAAAGAGTTCTTTCCTGTAGAAGCGGCTGAAATTCTGGAGGAGTTAGAAGAAGACTCCAATGAAGAGATCCCAGTAGTGACCTGCTATGCCATCCATCTTGGCAGCGACTCTGAGGAGGAGCTCTGTTTTCCCGAAGAGGACGAGGAGCTCGCCACAAAGGCCAACCAAATCCAGCTTAGAAGTGGCGGGGCTCTACCGCCAAATCAAGGCAACGCCACGTAAGGGAAGGAAAAACAAGTCGCTAATGAAGAAGATGGTAGAGAACATGCTCATGAAGATTCGAGTCCTTCCCCTGTAGACTATAATGTCTTGGCTCACCTCCGAAAGCTTCCGTCTCTTCTGAGCATCTACGATGCCTTGGTCCTATCTAAGGAGCTTAGAGATGTTCTCATTCACGCTCTACAAAACCCCGAGCGGTATCAGGCTCGCTTTGCGGAAATTAATATGAAAGAAGCCCAGTACGCTTTGCATGCCGCCGCAGTCACGTTTAAGGACGAAGACTTGCTACTGGGAACGGCTGAGCATAATCGGCTGCTTTACGTGACCGGGTACAGCGACGGTGATCGAATTAATCGCATATTGATTGATCCGGGGTCCTCAGTGAACATCATGAACTTCCGAACTCTGAAGAGTTTGTCAATGGACGTCCGATACCTGTCAAGGGAAAGGATTGTCATTCAAGGCTTCAACCAAAATTGCCAGCAAGTTCTGGGGTCCATAGCTCTGCCAATCAAATTTAGGGATCTGCAGACCGAAGCTAAGATATACGTGATCGATGCTGACACGTCTTATAAAATTCTCTTGGGGCGGCCGTGACTCCACGATTACGGCATCATTCCGTCAACTCTCCATCAATGCATGAAGTATACTAAAAATGGCAAAGAAAGACGCATTGACGGAGACATCCAGCCGTTCGGTGTGCATGAAGTCCGATATGAGGATTCTTGGTACTTTATAAACCACCAAAATTCTAAGCCACAACCGACTGAGGATAGAGCGGCCCTAAGACTCAAAAGCAAATCTGAGCCAGCTGTCACTTTCAGAAGCAAAAACGCCCAAGTGCGCCCGCGTTTCGATAGTGACACTGATGAGTCCGACGCTGGAAGTCCGTCCTTCCGTAAAACTCGCCCTCGTTTCGGTAGCGATACGAAAGAATATGATACTGAAGGCCCATCTAGCAGAAAAGTCCGCCCTCATCTTGGCAGCGACACTGAAGAGTCGGAGGAAGAGGACCTGCCTTGCAACAGCTGTGCAGATTGGACCCCCATGCCACAAGCGAAACTACGAGAGACCTTCGAAATTGCAGAAGGGTCCCTAGCCATCACAAGGGTGCTGGAACGGATGTGCAAAGAGCTCAATGCATTGCTAGTTTCTACCGTGGACCAGCTGAAAACTTTCTACGTTCCCAGGAGGAAAAGTGGACAGAAGGGCATCCTATTTTATGGGTCAAACCTCGTTGTGCATCCGGGCGATTTGTCTGTCGCGTGCCTTCCCTATGAGAGATGCATAAGAGCCATCCTCAATCCCAGATACTATGCACCTAAGATGCGGGAATATTTCAAAAGGTGCGGATGCCGCTTATATCAAATGAAGTCCGAAGCAAAGTTTTATGAAGGGCTATGGCATCTGCCCCAGGTCCGAGCACTCATCGATGGACGAATTCCAGATAGACAGGGCATAGGCTACATTCAACCTAACTCCAAAGCGTGCTATATGATCCATGTCGGTGAGGCCAGCGAAAGATCAAATGATCATGACGAGCTAGCCGAGCCAGAAGAAGCTCCTCAAGAGCTCGAAGATGGCGGACAAGCAACCTTTGACGAGCTAACCCAGATTGACTTAGGAACTCCCGATAATCCAAGGCTGACCTACATCAGCTCACTCTTGTCAGAGGAAATGAAAGCGCAGATAATCACCCTGCTGTGCGAGTTCATCGACTGCTTCGCGTGGACGTACAAAGAAATGCCTGGCTTTTCCCCTGAAGTAGCCGTGCATAAGCTGGCTATATCTCCTAATGCTAAGCCAGTCAAACAAGCTCCTTGAAGAATGAGAAGGGAGCTAGAAGAAAAGGTCATCGAGGAAACTAAAAAACTCATCGATGCTGGCTTCATCAGAGAAGAGAAATATGTGGACTGGATTGCATGCATAGTCCCAGTGAAGAAGAAAAATGGGCAGATCCGAGTTTGTGTCGATTTCAGGGACCTCAACAAGGCTTGTCCTAAAGACGACATCCCGCTACCGATCATGGAAATGATGGTCGATGGTATCTCAAATTACGAGCTGTTCACCTTTATGGATGGCTCGTCTGGGTATAATTAGATCAAGATGTCGCCTGAGGATGAGAAGCATACAGCATTTCGAACCCCGATCGGAATATACTGCTACAAAGTGATGCCGTTCGGACTGAAGAACGCAGGTGCTATATATCAAAGGGCAATGACCAATATCTTTGATGACCTAATTCATAAAGTCGTCGAATGCTATGTTGATGATCTGGTCATCAAGACTAAAGCCAAGGCCGATCACGTCCAAGATCTTAGGACCATTCTCACCAGACTGAGGGAACACGATCTGAAGATAAATCCTCTAAAGTGCGCTTTTGGTGTGTTATCGGGAAAATTCCTAGGCTTCATAGTCCGATATCGAGGGATCAAAGTTGACCCATCAAAGATAAAGGCCATCATGGAGATGCCCCCTCCGAAGAGTCTGATGCAGCTAAGATCTTTTCAAGAAAAGCTTGCTTATATACGAAGGTTTATATCAAATTTATCGGGAAGATGTAGGCTCTTCTCAAAGCTCATGAAGAAAGGAGCTCCTTTTGTCTGGGATGCCGAATGTCAAGAGGCATTTGAAAGCATTAAACAGTACTTGTTGTGCCCTCCAGTGCTGGCCGCTCCCATTCCAAATAAACCGCTGATTCTCTACACTGCCGCGCTAGATGAGTCACTCGGTGCACTCTTTTCCCAGAACAACGAGGAGGGAAAAGAAAATGCCCTCTACTACCTCAGTCGAACTCTAGTTGGGGCGGAACACAACTATTCCCCGATCAAAAAGCAATGCCTGGCCCTGATATTTGCTGTGAAGAAGCTGAGGCACTATCTACTTGATCATCGGGTTATGCTGATCCCCAAGGTTGACCCGCTCAAACACTTGATGACCAAAGCAAGCCTAGCCGGCAGAATGGCAAGATGGGCTGTCATGCTACTTGAGTTTGACATAGTTTATACTCCTCAGAAAGCAGTAAAAGGGCAAGATCTCGCAGACTTCCTTGCTGCTCATCCCGTATTAGAGGGGTCACCGCTTAATTGTGAGCTACTTGACGAACAAGCGCTGCACCTCGAGGAAGATGAGCCATGTTGGGAGCTCTACTTCGATGGAGCCTCATCAATGAGGACCTCCAGCAAATTAAGTGGCCCGGAGATAAAAGCAGGGATAGGACTCGTGTTCATTACGCCATCGATGGGAACCCTAAGGCGTTCTTTTGCTCTCACCGAGCCTCGCACAAACAATGAGGCTGAGTATGAAGCTCTGATAGCTGGTTTGGAACTCGCCATAGAAATGGAAATCCTTCGGCTATGGGTTTACGGTGACTCCCAGCTTGTCGTCAACCAAGTAAGTGGCGACTATAAGAAATACAAACCCGAGTTAGATCGGTACAGAAGCCGAGTGGTGGAACTCATGAAACGGTTCGCTCACATTGAACTATTGAGAGTCCCTAGAGCGTTGAATGGAAAGGTTGATGTACTCGCTCGCTTAGCCAAGGAGCTGGCTGATCCTGACATAGACGAAATTCTGATCACAGTCAGGTGCCGGAAAATTCTATTGGGACGCGGCGGCGCCCCGGCCGTCTAAACGAGGCCAAATGCGGAACAAAAACTTTTTACGAAACCGGCGCTACCGCAACCCAAATACCCGGATCGTTCCATTAACCGTAAACTAGTAAACTGTAAAAAAGTTTGGAAAGATTATACCGATCGATCCGTGTCCTTCGGTCCTTAATCTTCGCACCAAACTTCCCGCTGCAGTGACGACGAAGTGCGCCCCGATCAGGTCCGTCAAAGTGGCACCACATCGATGAATCTGTATACGGGCTCCCGTCTCAAGATCGAGGCAACTCGGACATGAAGTTTGCTAGCCGACATATCCAAGAGTGATGTAGAGAGGGTGTAGAATACTTTATCTCAAGGCATCCATGCGATTGGGTAGAGCTAAATTGGAGTTGCCAAGGAGGTGAATATGTGAGCATAGGATTTTTCATTGCCAAGGAAAGAATCGAAAAACCCACCGCCTAAAGAGCTCGGCCAGAAGAAGAAATGGAATGGGCTCTGTGGTTTTAAAGAAGGAAGTAATGAAATGGTGGTGTTGGGAATTATTCAGCACAGGAAGAAAAAAACAAACCCCTCTAACTTAATCCCCTTTTTTCTACACCACAATTAACCCCCTGCCAGTGATGGCGAAATTGCAGAGAACCCCCCTTTTGCACAGTCCCCAATCAGGCACCATGCCCATGCCAATTTAAAACAGGCCCAACCCCATACCTAATAAATGCAGACCTTGTTCATGCTCGAATTTCAGTGCAAATGATGGGCAAGGGATTAGGTCAATGCACACAATAAATAATCATGGATCAAGATGTTTTAAAACCGGGAAAAGAAACTGGCAACCCCCAAAATAATGCCGTAACGAATTACGAGATTACACCTCAACTGTAAATACATACCCGCATTTGTATTCCGACCGAATACAAATGCAAGAGACAAAAAATATTCCTACACAATAATACTAGGATCCGGCTTAAATCAAAGCCCGCTAGTATTGTCCGTCCGATCATGATCCGTGCACAAGTGCACGAATATGATCGAATCCCGCCATATATCCATACGGTCTCTACAACGTTTCGTTCGAACTTGGGAAACTGTCTGTGGGGGACTTTAATGACTCATCAATACATTGGCACTGGGTATAACCATTAGCACGTCAGAAGTACTAGTTGTACGTAACGGTTGCCCATGTATTGATCGGAAGGGAAGCTGACGAGCGAACTCATCCAGAAATCCTACTGAGCCTGACAGTGACAATATACGTACAGTCCGGTCCGTTCGTCTATGAGTATCGCATATAGGGCCTAGGGGGCTGGTAAACGTCAGACCCCCAATAGGGGTATAAGTCGTGTCGAAGAGTTGCCCAGAACACCCTAAGAAACTACTAGAATATCTACCAGTAAATCTCAATTACCCTGGCCAGGGATTTCGTGTAATGGCTCTCCTAAACACAGCGCGATCTCACCCCCAATACCGGGAGAGACGAATCCCCGACGATCCGCTCACTGCCTCCATGTTGCTCGGGACTGTACCCAACTAAAACCTGTTTGCACGACTCCTTTGAGCCATGGTAGGGTAGTAATCAAAGCACAGTAGGAACTCACACGAGACAAATGACGATCTCAGGTTGACATACTAACCTGTACACATGTCACCAGGGAACTGCTATATGACGATATGTATAATACCAAATAGCATGTTCCCGGCGAGTCCTGTCCGGTATACTCATAACTCAATGAGCACCTGTATACATCTTAGGTGAACCAACTGACACCAATGGCTTGTGAGACCAGCCACCGCCCCTCGTCGGGGTCTCGACTGTATACACTAGTCTACTCTGGAGTATTGATGCCTTGTTTCGAAACTCTCACGACTAGGGACCATTTAAGGATGTGCTTATAGACCCCAGCTCCCACGTATACGATCGCCATCATACTGCTGGCAGTCAAGCAAGAATCCTATGGGCTCTATCAACATGCAATAGTGAACTAAAGTATGTACACGATGATAAAGACAAACCAGATAGCATACTATCATCTCGAGCAAGACTGTCCTATCGGTATAGGTCCTCCCTCAATCATTGCAATCACGTACCTGCGATCCAATAATTGACTTTGATGGCACTATATCCAACAATCTCCCACTTGCACTTAAGGCTAATTATTGCGATGTCGCGTACTCACAGCTCGTGTGATACCGAGCATCCAACTCCTCTACTAATCAATTTCACAAAGCTCGTTTGTAAAACTATTGCTTTCGAGAAATAGCTTCAGTGAGTGGATCCACCCTGATGTTTCTTTCTGTCCCTCTTTGTCCTAAGTTCGCTGAGAAAGCCATCTCCTGAAATGAGCAATACTTGTCTTAGAATATGTCTGGATATCTGATGGGACCCAGTTCATAAATGAACTCCAAATCCATCAAAATTCTTAGACTGTATCGTCAACTGAATTTAATCAGTATCCTGCACCATGCCTCCCTCAGTATCCGCTTAGACCACATGTCCAAACTACTGCCCCTCGTCAGAGGGAAAACTATAACTCTGACAGTCACTCTGTCATCCGGGTCATCTTGGAAGCCTGGAATGATAACTGTCTCCCGAAGGAGGCTGTCGTTATCAAATCCCTAGAACAACCACTTATGTTCTAAAACTGCTTCCGAACGTTTCTCCAAGATTGGATTAATATCAACTTATTGCTTCTTGTGCAAAAACAATATCTGGTGTGGTACTTGACATCTCATGATCAACTCAATTGCCTAAGCAAGTGATCTGCCAATCATGCACATCCCTCTCTCCTTTAATCTGTAAGACACCTTTAGAGAAGGTGACTCCATCACCTGCAGGTACACCACCATGCCAGGAGTCGTTCATTCTAAAATACTTTTAGAATGTTGTCAAAGTACCCAGATTGGGAAACTACCCAAATCTAGATCTAAAACCATAGATCCAGTAACCAGAATGCCTGATATTATATCCATATCCTATGGGGAGAAACTACTGTGTGACAACCACAGTATGATCGATCGTAGTATAGGAATTTCACTTCCTACAATGTGTATGTCATCCAAATACCAGGACATCACACCCTACTACCTTCTTAAAAGATCCATCCCCTATTCTGATGAAGTCAAAGCCCATGACTGTCATATCAGAAATAGATGATCTATCTCCGCTTTATCTGCTTTAGTCTATAAATAGACATAAGCTACTTGTCCACTACGCTTCCGCTGCTCACACTGACTACGACAACCCTCTGGCAGAGTTATATACACGTGCACTTCTAAAACTAGAACGACGCTATACTCATCCTCCTGCCGGGTCTCATAGTCTGGAACAATAGTAATGGAAAGTCTGGGTAAACAAGAACCTCCCTGTCACCATCCTTGAGACTACCAGAGTATCTCTGGGGTGCCTGAGGTCACCCTCCATATCTGCGGAGTGGCTAATAGAATGTCAATTCTGATTGAATCTTTAGGTCCTATAAAATTTTCCGTAATCGTTTGCGGTTCTTGAATCTATTCCAGTTCTACCATACTCCCATTACTGTTTTCTGAAAAAAAAGTCCATTTTACTAAAACTGTGGCGAGTCAAGAACAATATAAATATTGATCTTCTAGATGGTAGAAAGTTAACCCTCATCAAAGCCCGGGATAACCCATAAACAGCCATTACTGAAACGTGCCCTGATTTTATCCGGATTCTGGTTTTAAGCATCAGCCGGACGACTCCCTATACCTTAACATCCTTAAGATATAAATTAATTCTACATATATCTAATATAGAAACAAAGGCACTAATTTAATTGGAACCAGATTCAAATCATGCAGCTGTTTCCAGTGCATGTCAACTAAATGGAGAGAGGCCGATCAGTATTACTCAATTTAGGAGTGCATCCAATTATGAGTAACCTGAAAGAGAAGCAAGTTCTCAAAAACCATTACTATCAACTGAATACCAACCATAAGTATCTACATCTTCGATCACCTTGAAGAATCCTGATACTTGCAACACATGATTCTCTACTTTATTCCTATACCTATAACTTCTCAAACTTGGACCTTGTATTTCTACGAAACACTTGTCTAAAACTTGAGAAGTCACAAGTAAATAGAATACAGTATGAGGACCAAACCCTTTGTCCTAATGGACACTGGACAATATGCAATACTTTGTATAAGTTTCCTGAGTTGAATAACTCAAACTCTGTGCGTCGTAGGTTGAAAATTGTATCCAGGCGATTTCCTCAAATATCACCAATTACAACGAATTCCGATATAATGAAGATGATCACCTAATTCCCAATAACTTACTCCCACTCATCATCTGTAAAACTATACAGATGTGAGAATCATACCTGGTAAATACATACCCTGGAGCAAGAGTCTAATTGGGAAATCAGTTTTCTATTAACAATACACAGTGAAACTGAAACATGAATATATTTCGAAGGGGTATCCGGGTATTCCTAGTAATGCCTCTTCCATTATCAGATTCATGAATGTAACCGTATATTTCTTTGTCATCTCTCCAATTCCCTTTATTTGTCTTTACTCATTACTTTCTGTACACCATCGTTATGCTAAGTGGTTTTCTTCCTTCCCTACCGTTCGGCACTAGCTTATGGTTTGAAAGAAGACTATCCAATAAGCATAATAGGTGTACTCTCCTACACCTAGGAGCACTCGCAACCTGAAAGAAGGTAAGGATAAAAGACAACTGAATAAACTTTATTCCTATTTCTCCTGACCAGAATCCATCCTTGAAGAAATTCCTTCGAGTTCGTATATAACCAAACGATGGATTTATCCAATGGAAGTGCATGTCCGTAGTGATACGAGGTGTTCTGGAGAAATGCAAAGGGTAAGAGAAGGAGTGGCAATGATGTATGCAACTCAGACAATCCAAAAGCCAGTGTTATAGTTCGGTTAACTTGGTCACTGAGTTATAGTCTAGGGTCGGGTCATGGTCGTAGTCAAAGAGAGAGAGAGAAAAGAAACACTCTGCGTGCACTCTAACTTGAATGTCTCCCACTGTACCCTCAAATTCTCCTCCAAATCTGAAAGAAGAATTAGTCGGAATCACCCGAGGAGTAAACTAACTCATCAGTAGGAATCGGGATCCAACTATCATCGTATGATAACTTGATGAATGGCACTCAAGTTACCACACTCCAGAAGGTATGTACATGCCTGGCAAGTTTCCTGTATGTTTGAAACTCCCGATGTGTGTTTTTACCCGTAGGACCCAAGTGACCTTGACACAGTCAACATATCAAAAGATCCTAGTCAAATTCAACCCGTCATTATCTTGATTGCATTAAACCCAACCGTACGAGTCCTTGACACAGTCAACATGACCGTACGACTGTCCTAACCAATCCACAAATCCATGCGACAGAAAAGCATTACAGATCTACCGCACACTACGCCTTGACACAGTCAATATACGTAGTACGAATACTAAGCAATACAAATCTGAAATGACGGAGGGCTACGGCTGGTTTTTGGCGAAAAACCTTAAACGTAATGAACTTGATATCGTTGAAGGAACCGGATAATTTTTTATAAAAATATAGTGGCGAAAACTTTTGCTAAAGAGGTCACTCCCGGTGAAGGGATCTCGACTCTTTCCCCGTGGAATGAGGTGCAGGATATTCCAAACTTAATATCACGATGCAAAGCAAAAAGCAATCAACTATAGTGAAATTATTACCCTGACGCAAACTTCTGTCCAAGGGGTCACTCCCGGTGAAGGGATCTCGGCCCTTGCCTCGTTGAATGAGGTGCTGGATATTCATAATCGAATACCTCTGTGCAAAACAAAAGAGAACGCCATTGTAATAACACCTTTTTGAAAATTGTTCCAACAACATCATATATAGGTTTGTTTTCCTTGCATTGATAAGAATCAACGCAGTCCCATCAATTAATCACATCAGAAAAGAACGAAAATATGATGTACTTATATGCCATCCACATTCACCACTGGGTCCCGTCATCACCCGTTAGGTTACCTAACTAACGACAGAGCGGGGACTGGACTAGCGCGGGTGTAAAACATATACAACATCTACTAGTATATATATCAATATATAAAAATTGCTCCAGGTATGATAAATGCAACATCACAGAAAAGTAATAAGCGTCACAGAACAATACAGATAATCTGGGATCCCCGGGTTTTATTGAGCCGCAAGTGAAACCCGACGTTCCCCTGGTCTTGTGGATAGCATGTGCAATGTAAACTTAGACCCCTACGAGTGCGGCAAGTTACCCGCCAAATTCTGAAGCGAGGCAACCCCCTTCAGCAATGTGAATGGACCAACCAGCACTTCACGGAATCCGGTAAATTGAGCACCCCTCCTTGGGTCAACCTATACCCCTTATGATTGCGGTGAATAGCCCGCCAATTCTAGAGTGAAGCCTCCTCCGTCTCAAAGCCATGAGATGCGGGCCCGTTGCCCTTTAGAACCCGGCTATCCGTGCACCCCACCGCGGGGTAATCCTAGTACAGAAAAGAAAATAATATACAAGGGTGACATCGACCTCGATCCGGTCGTTCCCCAAAATAATAATATACAAACAGGCAGTGACGGCAGTCCACATGTCGGACGCTCGCCCCGCAATATCAAATGTACAAATAAATCCAAAATGCACTACCATTGCACAGGAGCTATCCATCATGACAAATCCGCAACAGCACAGCACAACACAGAACATCAACGTGAATGTCACGTTCGCAAATCCGTCTAAAAAGACTATAGTGATTAGACAAGATTTACCGATCAAATGACATTTACGGTCGCAGATATAATGTAACCACTGTAAACTAACACATTTAAAATTTCGATCGACAAAACTTCCTAAGTGGGCCCCAAGCACAAATCCAGTACTCAAAATAATCTGAGCCAAAACTAAATTTTCAGGAAACCACAGTTTCAAGTTAAAGACCCAAAGGAAAAATTTAGTGCACTGAAACCCTAACACTGCGGCGGAACCGCGGCCAAAACGTAGGTACGGCCACGGTTCTGCGGCGTCACAGAGGGATCATGCTACAAAATTTTTACAGTTTTCTTAGAAAAACCTGCCTGATTTTCTGAAACACTCAAAATAATTTTTCGATGAAAAGAAATTCGACAGAAATTTTAGTATTGAAATTGCGGTTTCGGAAATTTTGTTCGATCGGGCTTTTAAACATGTTAGAACAAGCTAGTAAGCGGTTAATAGTGTGGCTCTGATACCATGTTGGGATGCGGCGGTGCCCCGGCCGTCTAAACGAGACCAAATGCGGAACAAAAACTTTTTACGAAACCGGCGCTACCGCAACCCAAATACCTGGATCGTTCCATTAACCGTAAACTAGTAAACTGTAAAAATGTTTGGAAAGATTATACCGATCGATCCGTATCCTTCGCTCTTTAATCTCCGCACCAAACTCCCCGCTGCAGCACCGACGAAGTGCGCCCCGATCAGGTCCGTCAAAGTAGCACCACATCGATGAATCTGTATACGGGCTCCCGCTTCAAGATCGAGGCAACTCGGACATAAAGTTTGCTAGCCGACATGTCCAAATTGATGTAAAGAGAGTGTAGAATATTTTATCTCAAAACACCCATGCGATTGGGTAGAGGTAAATTAGAGTTGCCAAGGAGGTGAATATGTGAGCATAGGATTTTTCATTGCCAAGGAAAGAATCAAAAAACCCACTGCCTAAGAGCTCGGCCAGAAGAAGAAATGGAATGGGCTATGTGGTTTTTAAGAAGAAAGTAATGAAATGGTGGTGTTGAGAATTATTCAGCACAGGAAGAAAAAAGCAAACCTCTCCAACTTAATCCCCTCTTTTCTTCACCACAATTAACCCCCTGCCAATGATGGCGAAATTGCAAAGAACCCCCCTTGCATGGCCCCCAATCATGCCCATGCCCATGCCCATGCCCGTGCCTGATAAATGCAGCCCCTGTTCATGCTTGAGGTTCAGTGCAAATGATGGGCAGGGGATTGGATCAATGCACACAATAAATAATCATGTATCATGGTGTTTTAAAACCGGAAAAAGAAATTGGCAACTCCCAAAATAATGCCGTAACGAATTACAAGATTACACCTCAACTGTAAATACATACCCGCATTTGTATTCCGACCGAATACAAATGCAAGAGACAAAAAATATTCTTACACAATAATACTAGAATCCGGCTTAAACCAAAGCCCGATAGTATTGTCCGTCCGATCATGATCCGTGCACGAGTGCACGAATATGATCGAACCCCACCATATATCCATACGGCCTCTACAAGGTTTCGCCCAAACTTGGGAAACTGTCTGTAGGGGGCTCTAATGACTCATCAATACACTGGCACTGGGTATAACTACTAGCACGTCAGAGGTACTAGCTGTACGTAACGGTTGCCCATGTATTGATCGGAAGGGAAGCTGACGAGCGAACTCATCCAGAAACCCTACTGAGCCTGACAGTGACAATATCCTTACAGTCCGGTCCGTTCGTCTATGAGTATCGCATATAGGGCCTAGGAGGATGGTAAACGTCAGACCCCCAATAGCGGTATAAGTCGTGTCGAAGAGTAGCCCAGAACATCCTGAGAAACTACTGGAATACCTACCAGTAAATCTCGATTACCCTGGCCAGGGATTTCGTGTAATGGCTCTCCTAAACACAGCGCGATCTCACCCTAAATACCGGGAGAGACGAATCCCCGACGATCCGCTCACTGCCTCCATATGGCTCGGGATTGTACCCAACTAAAACCTGTTTGCACGACTCATTTGAGCCGTGGTAGGGTAGTAATCAAAGCACAGTGGGAAGTCACACGAGACAAATGACGATCTCAGGATGGCAGACTAATCTGTACACATGTCACCAGAGAACTGCTATCTAACGATATGTATAATACTAACTAGCATGTTCCCGGCGAGTCCTGTCCGGTGTACTCATAACTCAATGAGCACCTGTATACATCTTAGGTGAACCAACTGACACCAATGGTTTGTGAGACCAGCCACCGCCCTTCGTCGGGGTCTCGACTATATACACTAGTCTACTCTGGAGTATCGACGCCCTGTCTCAAAACTTCCACGACTAGGGACCATTTAAGGATGTGCTTATAGACCCCAGCTCCCACGTATACGAGCGCCATCATACTGCTGGCAGTTAAGCAAGAATCCTATGGGCTCTATCAACATGCAATAGTGAACTAAAGCATGTACACGATGATAAAGACAAACCAGATAGCATACTATCATCTCGAGCAAGACTGTCCTATCGGTATAGGTCCTCCCTCAATCATTGCAATCACGTACCTGCGATCCAATAATTGACTTTGAGGGCACTATATCTAACAAATTCTACCCCCAGTCTCTCTACGAGAAAAGGAAAGCACGGAACATAAGAGCGGTCCTGCCGAAGAAGCTTCGATCATACAAGACGAGTCCGATTGGAGAGAATCCTTCATAGAGTACTTCCGATACGATGTTAGGTTTACCTAGCACCTTATGAAGGGTTTGGAAGCAACACATGTCTCAAAATCAAATTTTTTATGGTGCTAAGTGAACATACAAAGAATCATCACTAGAAAATTAGGGTTTCATTACAAAGACAACATCACAAGTAATAAAGGCTAGGGTTTTGAGAGTTCAACCTTTGTAGCTCCCTACACTAGACTCCTTGGCTACTTGAGGGTTGGAAAAAGGTTCGCTTGAGGTCTTCTAAGTCCACGACGATCCATCCGAAGCTCCTTTGCCCAAAGCTCCTTGCTTTACTCGATATGTGAATGAAGTAGAGCAAACACCCTAAACAAACCGGTTAGATGTGTGTAGTATGATGATGCGGTTTGTATTATATAATCAAAACTATTTCTTTTTATCAACATCACTTAAGAAAATTATCAAGAGAGGAAGAAAAAGATGGTGGCTAAGCTTTCTCACAAAGGGAAAAGGAAATGAGAGTGAATAAATAAATTGAAATGAGAAAAGAATAATATATATTAATCCTTTCTCACTTCAACCATGGTTAGAATCATCTAGATTTTTATCAAATGGGTTAAAGATGAAAGGATAATTAACTCAAGGTTAAATGGTGGTTGAAGCATGGTCAAAGATGATAAGTATAAACCTTGTGTGAATTATCCTTTCTCTTTGTCTAAATGATAAATAAATAGATAATTCTACAATGTAAGTCTTGCATTGCCACCAAACATGTACCAACAACCATGATACTATGTATGTATGTATGTATCCATGCACATCATCATGTGCATACATGTATGCATACAAAAATAGAAAAAAGAGTTTAACTAAAGAATTAATCTAAAGGTCATTTGTTAAATCAACACTTGATTTTGCAAATCGGTCATATCACATACGACCCGACCAATAGAAAATGCCCGATTAATATACGGTATCATATATCCGTATTTAATCAGGTCCCCGCGCATATCTCATATGCACACCACATCTTTTCGCTTGAGCCAGGAAACTTCATTGTGGGACTCTAAGACTCGTCAATACGCCGGCAGTAGGTAATGATCATATCAAATAGCTATAAGTCGCAAGCGGTCAGCTAAACGTAACAGCCACCCGGGTATTGAGCGATCAGAAGAAAATAAGCGAACCTGTTACAACTCCCGTCGAGCCAACCGGCAACACTACCGTACAGTCCGGTCTCTTCGTCAGATATGTTGCATATCGAGTCTAGGGATGGTAACGTCAACACCAATAACTCAATAAGTTGTGCCAATGAATGGTCTAAAACAGATCGAGAAACTACTGATAACACTTATCAGTAAATCTCAACAGCCCTGGCCAGGGATTTACTGATATAGCCAATCGAGCACAGCACAGCATCAACTCCCAATATCGGGAGAGACGAAACCCCTCCTATCACTCATCGCCTTCGTGTGTCTCGGGACTGTACCCAACGGCCACCTGTTTACATGACTCAGTAGAGCCGTGGTAGGGTGGCAATCAAAGTAAAGTGGGAGAATACACAAGACTCTATGACGATCTCGGGTCTACAGACTAACCTACACCAGTGTCACCTGAGAACTGCTATCCGACGATAGATATAATTCCATATAGGAATTCTCGGTGAGTCCGTCCAGTGTACCCAGTCACCACTGAGCACCCGTATACGATCTCGATGTCAAACATCTATGAATGTGGGAACATTCATCGCCCATCATATGGGTCTAGTATCATATACGCTAGTCTACTCTGGTATATCGATGCCCCGTCTCGATACACCTATGACTAGGGACATTCCAGGATATGCTTATAAACTACAGATGTCCCACTAGTATGATCTCCATCATAATCACAGTAGTCAAGCTTATATCCTTAGGGCTTTATCAACATGTGTGAATGAATAAAAGCATGATCAAATTAACATGTCAGATAAAGAAAAATCAGATAGCATACTATCATGTCGAGCAAGAATGTACATTGAATATATATATATATATACATGTATAAATACATCCACTATTATATAATGGCCTCTAGGGCATACATATATCCAACAATCTCCCACTTGCACTAAGGCCAGTTATTGGCGTATCTCATACCCAACATCTCAAAAAGTCGCTCATGCTGCGGCTGTGGGAGGGCCTTGGTGAGTGGATCCGCGGCGTTATTCTTTGTGTCTACTCTCCTAATCTCGATCTCGCGGCGATCTACAATCTCCCGGATCAAATGAAAGCGCCTCAGGATGTGTCTGGACCGCTGATGGGACCTGGGCTCCTTGGCTAATGCCATAGCCCCATTATTATCACAATACAATGGTATTGGATCAATAATGGTTGGAACTACTCCTATCTCCGAGACGAACTTCCTCATCCAGACGGCTTCCTTGGCGGCATCATTTGCAGCAATGTACTCAGCCTCCATCGTAGAGTCTGAAAAAGGTATCCTGTTTGGAACTCTTCCAACTTATCGCCCCTCCATTGAGGGTAAATACAAACCCGGAGATAGATTTGCTGTCGTCATTATCGCTTTGGAAGCTCGAATCGGTAAAGGCCTCCATTTGGAGATCTCCATTACCATACACCAAGAACAATTCCTTAGTCCTTCGTAAGTACTTAAGAATGTTCTTCACAGCTATCTAGTGATTCTCCCCTGGGTTGGATTGATACCTGCTTACAGCACTAAGTGCATAAGCTACATCTGGGCGTGTACATAACATCGCATACATTATAGATCCTACTGCCGAAGTATAGGGTATAATGCTCATGCGAGCTCCCTCTTCATCGGTCTTTGGGCAAGAGTCCTTGGAGAGAGTGACCCCATGGCAAGCGGGTAAGGCACCCCGCTTGGAGTCTTCCATACTAAACCTTTTTAAGATGGCGTTGATGTACCTGGTTTGGGACAATCCCAATAACCTCGTGGATCTATCCCTATAGATCCTTATGCCCAGAATGTATGTGGCATCACCCAGGTCCTTCATGGAGAACCTTAGTGATAAGAAAGATTTGACCGACTGTAGCATAGGAATGTCATTTCCTATCAGAAGAATGTCATCCACGTACAATACGAGGAACGTGACAGCTCTCCCTACAGCCTTCTTATAAACACAAGATTCATCTGGATTTTTGATAAAATCAAACTCTTTGATAACATCATCGAAACAGATGTTCCAACTCCGTGATGCTTGCTTTAACCCATATATGGATTTAAGCAATCTACATGCTTTCCCGCTGCTCCCACTGTCAATAAAGCCCTCTGCTGATCCATATAAACGCATTCTTCTAAATCCCCATTTAGAAATGCTGTTTTAACGTCCATCTGCCAGATTTCATAGTCGTAGTGAGCAGCAATAGAAAGTAGGATCCGAATGGATTTAAGCATGGCTACGGGCGAAAAAGTCTCGTCATAGTCCAAACCTGGTCTTTGACGAAAACCCTTCGCCACAAGTCTTGCCTTATAGGTCTCTACCTGCCCATCTATACCAATCTTTCTTTTAAAGATCCATTTGCACCCCACAGGTTTTACTCCAGGGGGTACAACGTCCAAAGTCCATACTTTGTTGGTGTACATAGACTCCATTTCGGATCTCATGGCATCCAGCCACTTCACAGAGTCTCCACTCGTGATAGCTTGCTGAAAAATGGTAGGATCATCATCCTCCATGATGCAGTCTTCTCTGTCACCATCAATGAGGAAACCGTAGTACCTCTCTGGTGGGCGAGAAGTCCTACCAGACCTACGGAGTGGCCGAGGTTCCTCAATTTCTATTGCAACAGTCGGTTCAACCAAGTCGTCATTTGTAGTTTGTGTCTCCAGAACCTCTTCTAGATCCACCACATTGCCATCATCTTTATCTGTGAAAAACTCTTTTTCTAAGAATGTGGCATATTGAGAAACAAACACCTTTTGTTCCTCCTTGTGGTAGAATAGATATCCATAAGAGTTCCTTGGATATCCCACAAAGTTACACATGACCGACCGTGTCTCGAGTTTGTCCGGATTCTGCTTTTTAACATAGGCCGAGCAACCCCAAATCTTAATTTTCTTAAGAGATGGTCTCTTCCCATGCCATATCTCATATGGTGTGGTAGACACAGTTTTTGTTGGGCCCTGTTCAGTAGAAACGCTGCAGTCTCCAATGCATGCCCCCAAAATGAGACGGGTAACTCAGATCACTCATCATGGAATGGACCATATCTAATAGGGTCCTATTCCGTCATTCTGACACACCGTTGTGCTGTGGTGTGTAAGGAGGAGTGAGCTGAGAAAGAATCCCATTCTCTTTTAGGAAGTTTGAAAATTCTGTACTGAGATACTCTCCACCTTGATTTGATCGAAGTATTTTGATACTCAAACCGGTTTGTTTTTCTACTTCGAGTTTATATTCAGTGAATTTCTCGAAAGCTTCGGATTTGTGCTTTAATAAAAATACATGACCGAATCTTGAGAAATCGTCAGTAAAAGTAATGAAGTAAGAAAAACCTTCTCTAACCTGTGTAGACATTGGCCCACATACATCACTATGTATGAGGCCTAGGAGCTCGGTAGCTCTTTCTCCGTGTCCGGTAAACGGAGTTTTGGTCATTTTACCCTTGATACAAGACTGACAAGTTGCATAAGATTTATATTCAAAAGAGTTTAAATATCCATCTTTGTGTAACTTGTTTAGTCTTGTTTCGTTAATATGACCAAGTCTACAGTGCCAAAGAAAAGCTTCATTTATTTCTGAAAGTTTTCTTTTATTAGTGTGTTGTATACTGAAAACTGTGTGTTGATTTAGGACGTATATCCCGTTATTAAGCGTACCATACCTAACCAACATTTGATTCAGGTGAATGTTCATAACATTTTTCTGCAATACAAAATTATATCCTTCATTGTCTAACAAAGAAATAGATATTATATTACAAAGTATACTTGGTACAAAATAACATGGGTTCAAAACCAATATACACCCAGATGGCAACCCCAAGTGATACTCTCCCACTGCGACTGTATGTACATTGGAACCATTTCCAACGCGGAGAGTATGGTCACCTGTCTTCAAAACCTTGCTATTTCTCAGCCCCTGCATAGAATTGCAAATGTGAGAACCTGAACCGGTATCTAATACCTAGGAAGCAGAGTTTATTGAAAAACAGTTTTCTGTCACAAACACACCTGAAGCGGAAGCATCCCCATGCTTCTTCTTGAGATTTAAGTTCTCCGTACAGTTGTGCTTCCAATGTCCTGTTTTGTGGTAATGAAAACATTCCCCTTTCCCCGATTCTCCAGCTTTGGACTTGTCCTTCCCCTTAACCTTTTTAACTCCACCCTTAGGATTGGTGGGCTTCTTCTTTTTCTTTCCCTTGGCCTTAGCCTTTGGGCGAGAAGAAGAAGATTGCCCAACACTCAAAACGGGGGTTTTTACTGATTTCAGTGTGCTTTCTGCACTCCATAACATATTAAGGAGTTCAGGTAGTTCCTTCTCCATGTTGTGCATGCTGAAGTTAACTATGAATTGAGCAAAGGTGGAGGGGAGGGACTGCAGAATAATATCCGTATATTGTTCATTGTCCATCGTCCATCCAAGGTGCTCAAGCTCTTCTATGAGAGCTATCATCTTCATAACATGGTCTCCTACTGGTGTGCTAGGGGCCATTCGCATCTGAAACAATTTCTTTGATGCTTCGTATCGTAATACGCGGGATTGCTCTCCATACAACTCCTTTATATGGAGGAATATGTCATGAATGTCCATATTCTCATGCTGCTTTTGATGTGTGTTGTCCATCGATGGAAGCGCGAGGCCTTTGGCCGTGGCACAATCAGCGTCCCATGTCTTGCGGACTTCTTTGTCTGCAACTGAGGATTTTGGACCTGGGACGGGCGGGGCTGGAGCCGTGAGGACATATGATACTTTATCATAAGTCAAGGCTATTTTCAGATTCCTCAGCCAGTCTTTATAATTGGTCCCATTCAGTTTATTTTTATCTAATAGAAGCTTGAGTCCAGTCATTGGTATCTGCCATTAAGAAAGAGAAAAGAATACACTCAGCGAAAGCTCTTGCAAAGATCAGATTGGTTATTATCTTGTCTAATCGATGTTCCCCACTGCTTTAATCAAGTTTTTCTTTCAAACCTTAAAAAGAAAACTAGCCAAGATTAATTACGGTCTACAACTTCGCTAACCGTTCAGCCAGGCTAGTGTCGGTACTTGAGGGAGGTTCCCCGTGCTTTCGCACGGACCTAATTAAAGTAAACCTCATTTTCCCAGAGGCGTAGCCCCGTTAACACCTTTCTAGACACCTAATGAGTTAGCTAATTGTAAACTGCAAAACTCTCCTGGGAGCAACTATTGACCACAGTGGGATCGGGATCCAACCATCATATGGAAGGTATGCAATCTCATTGCAAATCTCAACACTTGAAATTCTCGATGCAGTTTTTACCCCCAGCACCTATGACCTTAACTACGGTCAACAAATCATAAGTACCAGTCAAGCTCTACCCGTCATTTCTTGATTACTTAGACCCACTCATATGACCCTTAACTATGGTCAACAAAATTGTATGAATGTCCTAATTAATCTGCATCATATGCAGTGTAGGAAGACATCACTTAGCTACCGTAAACTACGCCTTAACTATTGTCAACAAACGTAGCACGAATACTAAGTACTCTACTTTCTAAAATGACGGAGGGTTGCGGATGATTTTTAAGAAAATCTTTAACGCTTTGAACTTGATATCGTTGTAGAATCAAATGGTTTTCAAAAGGAGTGGCTTAAGCTCCGCAGTTTTGAAATGTAGCTTTTTCATAAAGATCCGAGTGGTTTTTAAATCCGATTCTACAACATCTTTTTAGGTTTATTTTATTTACATTAATCATATTAATGTAGTCCCATCATTTAAGTCCTTAAGCCAATCACATAAAAGAAACGAAAATACCACGTACGCTTATGCCATCCGCATTCGCCGCAATGTTCCGTTATGCACCGTTAGGTTACTTAATTAACGGCATACCGGGACGGGACTAGCGCGGATGTAAAATATAAGCAACGTCTACTATATATCATATATATAATATATCATTCGTCTCAGATATCACATCACAGAATACAGGCAGCAGAAACACAGATATGATGGGATATACTAGGACGTTCGTATTTAGTATTTAGCCAACAATAGAAAATACGGATTCCACAGTCACGATGAATAGCCAAGCCCACACCTCTAGACCCCTACGAGAGCAGCAAGCGACCCTACCAATTCTGGAGTTTAGGAGACCCGGTTTCGACTCCTCGAGATGGCCTCCCACTGAACCCCAGAACCCGGTCACTTGTGCTCCCTTCCTTGGGTCTATCCTAATACGGAAAAGTAAATAATATACAACACTGGTGACATCAACCTCAACCCGGAAGTGCCCTAAATAAAAGAATATTACATTATATTTGAATTTTACATGAATGAAAAGAAAACTCTCATCTCACATAAAAAAAACCCTCGGCTATTCAATCGTGACAATCTTGCACATCATATCTCAGCAACACATAATATCATATATCATCAACATAAGTAAGTATGCGCATCCCGATTGTCGTTGATGTATAGCAACGAAACAGGCGATAAGCGGTATACTACACTTACGGTCACAGAAAAGAAAGTGTAAAACTACAACATTTGGAATCCACATTCTCTTTAGACATCGTAAATCCGAAATATCACATACTTCGCATTTCATGCCTAACTGTATGAATTCGACATATTGTATCACATTCCAGATAAATAGGCAGTATTAAACTTTTCGATCGAATAATCAAATACCCAAAATTTCCCAAAGCTCAACGCTTGAGCGGAGTTCAAAAATCCCAGAATGTGACACAGTAGCAGTGGTCCAGCCGTAGAAGGGTCAAGCCAATGCCTCACATTTAGCACGCCGTATTGGCCCAAACCCTAAGGTTCAAAATGCAGTTCAAGACGGTCACATAATCGAGTTAAGGTTTGTTGTGTTCTAGAGGGTCCACCACTTAACTTGCACGTATTTCCGAAAGATTTAAACCCCGTGAGAAAGTGAGTTAATGATACTCGTTCAAACTTTTTAATACTTACTAAATTATCCGAAAAAGGCACGAAATTAAAGTTTCGATCGAATCACCGAATCCAAAACAATCCCCAGATCATTCAACACTTGAATCATATTAAAAATACCCAAAACTATATACAAGCAGGTCTAAACATTACTGTACAAAAACGAGGCATTATCTCATGTGTACGGCCGCGGAGCCGCGGCCCAAGCAAGCTCTGGCCGCGGTTCCGCGGTGGAATATACTGTTTAGGGCTTCGTTTTTTACAGTGATGCTTAGATTTCCCTGCTAAATTTTTAAAGTATTTTTAATACTGAAAAAACACAGTTTTGAAAAAATGTCCAAAGAAGGCCCAAAAACCGTATTTTTGGTTCGATCGGAGTTTTAACTTCGTTAAAGCGTAGCCTAAAGTTCTAGCTTGGCTCTGATACTAATGTTAGGTTTACTTAGCACCTCATGAAGGGTTTGGAAGCATCACATGTCTCAAAATCAAATTTTTTAAGGTGCTAAGTGAACATACAAAGAATCATCACTAGAAAATTAGGGTTTCATTACAAAGACAACATCATAAGTAATAAAGGCTTGGGTTTTGAGAGTACAACCTTTGTAGCTCCGTACGCTAGACTTCTTGGCTACTTGAGGGTAGGAAAAAGGTTCGCTTGAGGTCTTCTAAGTCCACGACGATCCACCCGAAGCTCCTTTGCCCAGAGCTCCTTGTTTTACTCGATATGTGAATGAAGTAGAGAAAACACCCTACAAAAACCAGCTAGATGTATGTAGTATGATGATGTGGTTTGTATTATATAATCAAAACTCTTTCTTTTTATCAACCTCACTTAAGAAAATTATCAAGAGAGGAAGAAAAAGATGGTGGCTAAGCTTTCTCACAAAGGGAAAAGGAAATGAGAGTGAATAAATAAATTGAAATGAGAAAAGAATAATATATATTAATCCTTTCTCACTTCAACCATGGTTAGAATCATCTAGATTTTTATCAAATGGGTTAAAGATGAAAGGATAATTAACTCAAGGTTAAATGGTGGTTGAAGCATGGTCAAAGATGATAAGTATAAACCTTGTGTGAATTATCCTTTCTTTTTTTTCTAAATAATAAATAAATAGATAATTCTACAATGTAAGTCTTGCATTGCCACCAAATATGTATCAACAACCATGATACTATGTATGTATGTATGTATCCATGCACATCATCATGTGCATGTATGTATGCATACAAAAATAGAAAAAGAGTTTAACTAAAGAATTAATCTAAAGGTCATTTGTTAAATCAACACTTGATTTTGCAAACCGTTCATATTACATACGACCCGACCAATAGAAAATGGCCGATTAATATACGGTATCATATATCCGTATTTAATCGGGTCCCCGCGCATATCTCATATGCACACCACATCTTTTCGCCTGAGCCAGGAAACTTCATTGTGGGACTCTAAGACTCGTCAATACACTGGCAGTAGGTAATGATCATATCAAATAGCTACAAGCCGCAAGCGGTCAGCTAAACATAACGGCCACCCGGGTATTGAGCGATCAGAGGAAAACAAGCGAACCTGTTACAACTCCCGTCGAGCCAACCGGCAACACTACCGTACAGTCCGGTCTCTTCGTCAGATATGTTGCATATCGAGTCTAGGAATAGTAAATTCGATCCCAATAACTCAATAAGTCGTGCCAATGAATGGTCTATAACAGATCGAGAAACTACTGATAACACTTATCAGTAAATCTCAACAGCCCTGGCCAGGGACTTACTGATATAGCCAATCAAGCATAGCACAGCATCAACTCCCAATACCGGGAGAGACGAAACCCCTCCTATAGCTCATCGCCTTCGTGTGTCTCGGGACTGTACCCAACGGCCACCTGTTTGCACGACTCAGTAGAGCCGTGGTAGGGTGGCAATCAAAGTACAGTGGGAGAACACACAAGACTCTATGACGATCTTGGGTCTACAGACGAACCTGCACCAGTGTCACCTGAGAACTGCTATCCGACGATAGATATAATTCCATATAGGAGTTCTCGGTGAGTCTGTCCAGTGTACCCAGTCACCACTGAGCACCCGTATACGATCTTGATGTCAAACATCTATGAATGTGGGAACATTCATCGCCCATCATATGGGTCTAGTATCATATACGCTAGTCTACTCTGGTATATCGATGCCCCGTCTCGATACACCTACGACTAGGGACATTCCAGGATATGCTTATAAACTACAGATGTCTCACTAGTATGATCTCCATCATAATCACAGTAGTCAAGCCTATATCCTCAGGGCTTTATCAACATGTGTGAATGAATAAAAGCATGATCAAATCTGAAAGGTTCCTAGGCACCCTATAGAGGTCTCACAAGGCATCGAACATGCCAAATTAACAAATTATGGTGCCGAGAAACCCTAGTAAACGGATCGTTGCTAGATGTCTAGGCGAAACTTAAAACTAGTTAACAAATTAACTACAGGTTAGATGCTACAACCTTTGTAGATCCGGTAATCCTCTTCCTTGGCTCCACGAAGGCATCCTCTCGCTGTCCATCTCGATTCCCAAACTCGAACTTTGGCTTCATCGGAGAAACGGGCAAGCTAGGTCGTCGGCTTTGTGTCAAAGACGATCTACCTCGAGGCATCGCAAGTTCAAGCTCCGACTTCACAAACTTTTGAAACTTATGAAGTAAACACCCAAAACAACTTGGCAAGAGGTAGAGGGTGAAGAAATAGGAGGTGGGTTCTCTTTGGAATTGGATTTTACTCACTTTTTGCTCAAGTTGCCATTGATGTAGCAAGCTTGAAGAAGAAGAAGAAGATGATAGTTATGATAAGTTCTATATTAAAAAGAAATAGAAAAACAAATACTTATCATAACTTAAACTAGGGTTAAGTGTAGAGAATTAACCATGGTCACTTGGATGGGTAAGGGTTAAGCATGAAGATAAGGATGGTTAGCAAAGTCAAAGCTTCATGAAGCTTCAACATAAAACAAATAAAGCCACCATTCTTATCTTAAACTTATCCAAATAAATGAATAACTAAATAAATGAATAACTAAATATGCAAAACCCTAATTATCATAATAACCATGGTTTAATTCTATTCACTTAACCATATAATCAAGTATCATCAAACATGATACAAAAAAGTGCACAAAAGTATATCACATATACAATGTGCAATCCAAGTGAGAAAAATCCGTTTAAAGTGAACCAATACTAGTTAATGCAAAGTAATATATCAAATATATAATTATACATTAAATCATTAAATCAACACTTGATTCAATGATCCGGTCATGTCGCACATAACCGACTAGTATTCAATGCATCGATTTATCGAATCAATGATTCGATAACTAGGTCATATCAAATATAACCAATCGAAATATATATCGCGAGAATGAAATGCGGTATCACATACACGCATTATTCTCGGTCCTGCACATATCTCATATGCGCTCCTATTTCGTTTCGCTTGAACCAGGAAACCTCTGTGTAGGACTCTAAAGACTCGTCAATACGCCGGTAGCAGATGATGATCATATCAAGCACCCACAAGCCGCAAGCGGTCTGCCAAACGTAACGGCCAACCGGGTATTGAGCGATCAGAAGATCGACGAGCTAGCCCGCTCCCACTCCTGCGAATCCGACCAGTAACACTTACCGTACAGTCCGGTCTCTTCGTCTGATACGTCGCATATCAAGTCTAGGGGTGGTAAACGTCAGACCCCAATAACCCGATAAGTCGTGCCGATGTGAGGCTCATAACGGGTCGAGAAACTACTGGTAACACTTACCAGCAAATCTCTGATCAGCCCTGGCCAGGGACTTCCCTGTTATGGCCAATCGAGCACAGCGCAACATCAACTCCCAATACCGGGAGAGATGAAACCCCTCCTATCGCTCATTGCCTCCATGTGACTCGGGACTGTACCCAAAGACCACCGTTTTGCACGCCCTCATGGACGTGGTAAGGTGGAGATCAGAGCACAGTGGGAATCACACAAGACTCTATGACGATCTCGGGTCTACAGACTAACCTGTACAAGTGTCACCTGAGAACTGCCATCTGACGTGAGGTATAATACCATCTGGGAGTTCTCGGCGAGTCCGTCCAGTGTACTCAGTCTCCACTGAGCACCCGTATACCATCTCTGATGTCAAACACCAATGGATATGGGATCATCCATCGCCCATCACATGGGTCGAGAAGCGTATACGCTAGTCTACTCTGGTATATCGATGCCCCGTCTCGATACACCCACGACTAGGGACCTTGAAGGATGTACTTATGGACTACCATGTCCCCACTAGTATGATCTGCATCACAGTCCAGGTAGTCAAGTACACATCCTAAGGGCTTTACCAACATGTAACTATAAGACAGTATAAAGAGACTAGTGTACATGTTAAGATAAAGAGCAACCGGATAGCATACTATCATGTCGAGCAAGAAAGTCATCTCTATATATGTCCAAGCATCCAATATAATATACATAATCTGTACAATACTGGCCTCTGGGGCATACATACAACTAACAATCTCCCACTTGCACTAGGGCCAGCTGCTGTAGTATCTCATACCGAGCATCCCGAAGAGTCTCTCAAACTGTATCTGGGGAATGGCCTTCGTGAGTGGATCCGCCGTGTTGTTCTTCGTGTCAACTCTCCTGACCTCGATCTCCCGGCGATCAACTATCTCCCGGATCAGGTGATATCGCCTCAGAATATGCCTGGACCGCTGATGGGATCTGGGTTCCTTGGCCAAAGCCACCGCTCCATTGTTATCGCAATACAAAGGTATTGGACGCTCAATGGATGGAACCACTCCAAGTTCAGTAATGAACTTCTTGATCCAGACAGCTTCTTTAGCAGCATCGTTGGCAGCGATGTGTTCAGCCTCCATCGTCGAGTCTGCCACGGTTTCCTGCTTGGAACTCTTCCAGCTAACCGCCCCTCCGTAAAGGGTAAAGACAAAGCCCGACTGCGACTTAGAGTCGTCCTTATCATCCTGGAAGTTCGAATCGGTAAAGGACTCCACTTGGAGTTCTCCGTTACCATACACCAAAAACATATCTCTAGTCCTTCGCAAGTACTTGAGAATGCTCTTCACAGCTGTCCAGTGACTCTCTCCAGGATCAGCTTGATACCTGCTCACTATACTCAGTGAGTATGCTACATCGGGTCTGGTACATAGCATCGCATACATGATAGAGCCTACTGTCGAAGCATAGGGTATCCCTTGCACGCGAGCTCTCTCCAAATCAGTCTTGGGAGACATCTCTTTGGAGAGAGTGACTCCCGAGATCGTGGGTAAGTTCCCACGCTTGGACTCTTCCATACTAAACCTCTTTAGTATGGTGTCAATATACCTGGATTGGGACAATCCCAAAATCCGTTTGGATCTATCTCTATAGATCTTGATCCCGAATATGCAGGAGGCATCACCAAGATCTTTCATTGAGAATCTTTGTGATAAGAAGAGCTTGACCGATTGCAGCATAGGAATATCATTTCCTATCAAGAGTATGTCGTCCACGTACAATACGAGGTACTCTCTGCCACCTTCTTGTAGATACAAGGTTCATCTGGATTTTTGACGAAATCAAACTCTTTGATAACGACGTCAAAGCAGATGTTCCAACTCCGCGATGCTTGCTTTAATCCATAAATGGATTTAAGCAGCTTGCACACCTTCCCGCTGCTCCAACTGTCTACGAAGCCCTCTGGCTGAGTCATGTACACGCACTCTTCTAAATCACCATTTCGAAAGGCGGTCTTAACATCCATTTGCCAGATTTCGTAGTCATGAAAGGCAGCAATGGCAAGCATGATTCGGATGGATTTAAGCATAGCCACTGGAGAAAAGGTTTCGTCATAGTCCACACCTGGTCTTTGACGAAAACCCTTTGCTACAAGTCTAGCTTTGAAAGTCTCCACTTTCCCATCTACACCAAGTTTCTTCTTGAAGATCCACTTGCTCCCAATGGGTTTTACCCCTTCAGGAGCAACTTCCAAAGTCCATACTTTGTTGGTGTACATGGATTCCATCTCGGACCGCATAGCATCCAGCCATTTCACTGAGTCCCTACTCGTGATGGCCTGCTCGAAGCTAGTTGGGTCATCATCATCCATGATGCAATCCTCGCTTCCACCGTCCATGAGAAAACCGTAGTATCTCTCAGGTTGGCGAGGAACCCTACTAGATCGGCGGAGAGGCTGAGGTTCGTCGGGAGCTACTGAATCCTCTGGTTCCACTAAATCTTCAGTTTGAGTTTGTGTAGCCGGAATTTCTTCCAGTTCTACCTCATCGCCACTAATTTCTTTTGCAAGAAATTCCTTTTCCAAAAAGGTGGCATGGCGAGAAACAAACACTTTTTGTTCCTCTGTATGGTAGAAAAGATATCCATGTGAATGTTTGGGATATCCCACAAACTTGCATAGAACTGACCGTGCCTCGAGTTTGTCCGGATTTTGCCTTTTGACATAGGCCGGGCAACCCTATATCTTAACTCGTTTAAGACATGGTCTCTTCCCACTCCATATCTCATATGGTGTGGTAGGTACAGATTTAGATGGAACTTGATTCAATAGGTATGCTGCTGTCTCCAGCGCATAACCCCAGAAGGAAATAGGTAACTCAGCTGTGCTCATCATAGAGCGCACCATATCTAATAGGGTGCGGTTCCTCCGTTCTGATACACCGTTGTGCTGTGGTGTATATGGAGGAGTCAGCTGAGAGAGAATCCCATTCTCTTTTAGGAAGTCCAGGAATTCATTGCTTAAGTATTCTCCTCCTCGATCAGATCGTAGAATTTTAATACTTTTTCCGGTTTGGTTCTCAACTTCTTGCTTATATTCCCTAAATTTCTCAAAAGCTTCTGATTTGTGTTTCATCAGGAACACATACCCGAACCTAGAGAGATCGTCAGTGAATATAATGAAGTATGAAGAACCATCCCTGGCATGTGTAGACATGGGACCGCATACATCACTATGTATCAGTCCCAAGAGTTCGGTAACTCTTTCTCCGTGTCCCGTAAACGGAGTTTTGGTCATCTTGCCTTTGAGACATGACTGGCAAGTGTCATAAGATGAAAATTCAAACGGATTTAAATATCCATCTTTATGTAACTTAGCTAGTCGTGTCGCATTGATGTGACCCAGTCTACAATGCCACAAGAAGGATTCATTGAGTTCAGAACTCTTCCTCTTGTGTGTGTTTGTTATGCTCAGGACTGTTGATTGATTTAGAACATAAATGCCATTGCATAACGTGCCTGATCCCACCAACTTTTGGTTATGGAAAATGTTCATAACATTGTCCTGTAAACAAAATTATATCCCTCTTTACTTAATAAAGAAACCGATATAATGTTGCATATCAGGTTCGGCATGTAATAGCATTCGTTCAGAACCAATGTATTTCCAGTTGGTAATACAAGGTGATATTCTCCGACGGTCTTAGCTGCAACAATTACACCATTTCCAACTCTAATGTCTTTATCACCTTCTCCAAGTTCTCTACCTTTTCTAAGCCCATGTAACTGATTACATATATGGGATCCTGACCCGGTATCTAATACCCAGGACGTAGAGCAAATGGAGAAACAGTTCTCTGTAACGAACACACCCGAAGAAAATGCATCAACATGTACTTTCTTCATTCGGGTGGCATGGGAATCTTGGTATTCCCCTGTATCCTGTTCATTCCTATAACTCTTACAGGAAAGAACGGAACCAATGTTCCCCAACACAGTATAGCATGCGGGTTCGGTCAATACATCCATATTATTATCTTGATTAAGGCATGAACTGGTCGCTACCTGGAGAGAGAGAGAAGAAAACACTTTAGCGTATGCTCGTGCAAGATCAAATTGGTTATTATCTTATCTAATCAGGATGGCTCCCACTGCTTTTTATCAAATCTTCCTCCAAACCCTAAAAGGAAAGACTAGCCGGGATTAATTACACACTACAAGTTCGCCAATCTTTCAGCCAGGCCAGTGTCGGTACTTTGAGGGAGGTCCCCCGTGCTTTCGCACGAACCTAATTAATGTAAACCTCGTTTTCCCAGAGGCGTAACCTCGTTAACACATTTCTAGACACCTACTTGATCGGCTAATTGTAATGTGTAAAACTCTCCCAGGAGTAACTCTTACTCGCAGCGGGTATCGGGATCCAACTATCTCATAGAAGGTATGCAATCTCATTGCAAATTTCAACACTTGAAATTCCCGATAATGTTTTGCCCCTAGTGTCCTATGACCTTGACAAAGGCCAACAAATCACAGGATGCTAGTCAAGTTCAACCAGTCATTTCTTGATTGAATCAAACCCACCCGCACGACCTTTGACAAAGGCCAACAAGGTCGTACGACTATCCTGAAACAATCTGCATCATATGCAGAAACAGATAAGCACTATTCAGCTACCGCACACTACGCTTTGACAAAGGCCAACAAACGCAGCACGAATACTAAACAGTCTTTATCTGAAATGACGGAGGGCTACGCAGGTTTTTCATAAAAACCATGAGCGTAATGAACTTGATATCGTTGTAGAATCAAATGAAGTTTTGAAATGGAGCGATTTTGAGGCTTTTCTAGTTTTGCTAAAGGAGTCACTCCCGGTGAAGGGATCTCGGTCCTTTCCTCGTCGAATGAGGTGCAGGATATATCATATATATCGCTGTGCAAAGCAAAAACCCAAAAGTAGTCAAAAGCAAACCGAGTGTGTAGCATCTGCCAGTTATTGCTAAAGGAGTCACTCCCGGTGAAGGGATCTCAGTCCTTTCCTCATCGAATAAGGTGCGGGGTATATCATATATACCGCTGTGCAAAGCAAGAACTGTAGCTACCTGTTTTATTTTAAAATTCGATTCTACAACATCTTAGGTTTCTTATTTTCATTAATCACATTAATGAAGTCCCATCATTTAAATACCTAAACATCACAGATAGATATGACGTACACTTATGCCATCCGCATTCGCCTCGATGTCCCCTCGTGCACCGTTAGGTTAGGTAACTAACGACAGAGCAGGGCAGGGCTAGCGCGGGTGTAAAACATAAGTAACGTCTATATATATAATATATCATATATACTATATCCATCACAGAGTCACAACACAGATATCGCAGCAAAATAAACATATGAAATATTGGATATACTAGGACGTCCGTGTTTTCAATACGAGCCAGTATAAAACACGGATTCCACGGTCGTGATGAATAGCCAATCCCACACCCCTAGACCCCTACGAGAGCGGCAAGCAACCCTGCCAATTCTAGGGTTAGGAGACCCGGACTCGACTCCTCGAGTTGGTTTCCCACTGGACCCCAGAACCCGGTTACTTGTGCTCCCCTCCTTGGGTCTATCCTAATGCGGAAAAGTAAATAATATACAAAGGGTGACAACTTCCGCTACCTGGAAGTGCCCCAAATAAAAGAATATTACATACAAGTTTTTACATGAATGAAAATGGAAAAACACTCATCTCACATAAAACCCCCCGGCTATTCGAACACGACGATCCAATATAACATATCCAGCAACACATAACATCACATGTCATCAACGTAAGTAAGTATGCATACCCCAATTGTCATTGACGTATAGCAACGAAACCGGCGATATGGACATACTACACTTACGGTCATAGAAAAGAAAGTGTAAAACTACAACAGTTGGAATCCGCAACTACTTTAGACATCGCATGCCTAACAGATATAAATCCCGCATATTAGTCTCATTATCGAAAACTCTTTTCAATATCATATGGGACTAAATTGCTAGATTTATAACATTCATTCAGTTATCTCATAACTACTTGTGAATTCCAATTATTGTATCACATTCCAGATAAACAGAAAATGTTAAACTTTCCGATCGAACAGTCGAATACCCAAGTTTTCCCGATACAGCTCAACACATGAAATAAGTCTAACAACATTCAGTTCGTGCCTCAGTACCGACGGTCCAGCCGTAGAAGGGTCAAGCCAACGCCTCACATGTGGCACGCCGTACTGCCCCAAACCCGAAGGTTCAAAGGGCAGTTCAAGACGGTCACATAATCGAGTTAAGGTTTGTTGTCTTCTAGAGGGTCCATCGCGTTACTTGCACTACTTAGAACGTCGTTAAACTACGGAAAAATCCAACACTTGGAAATTTCCCGACAAGGGAAAAATTGGGTATTTATATCCGGTCGAACTTTTTAACATATTCTGGAAATTATCCGGAAATACACAAAAGACGAAATTTGATACCCCGATCGAAACACCGAAGCTCTAAAACAATCCCAGATTATTCAACACTTGAATAAATATTAAAACTATCCAGAGAACACATCACTGTTAAATATAAATTACTGTGCAAAAGTCAACTCAAGGGGAGACCAAACGGCCACGGAACCGCCGCACATGCCTAGCTCGTGCCGCGGTTCCGCGGTGGATTATTTGAATTAGGGCCCCGGATTTTACAGTAATTCATATAAAACCCTGCTTGATTTTCTGAATATTTTTAATGTTGAAAAACTCACTGTTTTCAAAAAAGTACAGAGAGCATGGAAATTTTAGACTTTCGGGTTCGATCGGACTTCAAAATCCGTCTAGACTTCGCCTAAGGCTCTAGCTAGGCTCTGATACCAGTGAAAGGTTCCTAGGCACCCTATAGAGGTCTCACAAGGCATCGAACATGCCAAATTAAAAAATTATGGTGCCGAGAAACCCTAGTAAACGGATCGTTGCTAGATGTCTAGGCGAAACTTAAAACTAGTTAACAAATTAACTACAGGTTAGATACTACAACCTTTGTAGATCCGGTAATCCTCTTCCTTGGCTCCACGAAGGCATCCTCTCGCTGTCCATCTCGATTCCCAAACTCGAACTTTGGCTTCATCGGAGAAACGGGCAAGCTAGGTTGTCGGCTTTGTGTCAAAGACGATCTACCTCGAGGCATCGCAAGTTCAAGCTCCGACTTCACAAACTTTTGAAACTTATGAAGTAAACACCCAAACAACTTGGCAAGAGGTAGAGGGTGAAGAAATAGGAGGTAGGTTCTCTTTGGAATTGGATTTTACTCACTTTTTGCTCAAGTTGCCATTGATGTAGCAAGCTTGAAGAAGAAGAAGAAGATGATAGTTATGATAAGTTCTATATTAAAAAGAAATAGAAAAACAAATACTTATCATAACTTAAACTAGGGTTAAGTGTAGAGAATTAACCATGGTCACTTGGATGGGTAAGGGTTAAGCATGAAGATAAGGATGGTTAGCAAAGTCAAAGCTTCATGAAGCTTCAACATAAAACAAATAAAGCCACCATTCTTATCTTAAACTTATCCAAATAAATGAATAACTAAATAAATGAATAACTAAATATGCAAAACCCTAATTATCATAATAACCATGGTTTAATTCTATTCACTTAACCATATAATCAAGTATCATCAAACATGATACAAAAAAGTGCACAAAAGTATATCACATATACAATGTGCAATCCAAGTGAGAAAAATCCGTTTAAAGTGAACCAATACTAGTTAATGCAAAGTAATATATCAAATATATAATTATACATTAAATCATTAAATCAACACTTGATTCAATGATTCGGTCATGTCGCACATAACCGACTAGTATTCAATGCATCGATTTATCGAATCAATGATTCGATAACTAGGTCATATCAAATATAACCAATCGAAACATATATCGCGAGAATGAAATGCGGTATCACATACACGCATTATTCTTGGTCCTGCACATATCTCATATGCGCTCCTATTTCGTTTCGCTTGAACCAGGAAACCTCTGTGTAGGACTCTAAAGACTCGTCAATACGCCGGTAGCAGATGATGATCATATCAAGCACCCACAAGCCGCAAGCGGTCTGCCAAACGTAACGGCCACCCGGGTATTGAGCGATCAGAAGATCGACGAGCTAGCCCGCTCACACTCCTGCGAATCCGACCAGTAACACTTACCGTACAGTCCGGTCTCTTCGTCTGATACGTCGCATATCAAGTCTAGGGGTGGTAAACGTCAGACCCCAATAACCCGATAAGTCGTGCCGATGTGAGGATCATAACGGGTCGAGAAACTACTGGTAACACTTACCAGCAAATCTCTGATCAGCCCTGGCCAGGGACTTCCCTGTTACGGCCAATCGAGCACAGCGCAATATCAACTCCCAATACCGGGAGAGACGAAACCCCTCCTATCGCTCATTGCCTCCATGTGACTCGGGACTGTACCCAAAGACCACCGTTTTGCACGCCCTCATGGACGTGGTAAGGTGGAGATCAGAGCACAGTGGGAATCACACAAGACTCTATGACGATCTCGGGTCTACAGACTAACCTGTACAAGTGTCACCTGAGAACTGCCATCTGACGTGAGGTATAATACCATCTGGGAGTTCTCGGCGAGTCCGTCCAGTGTACTCAGTCTCCACTGAGCACCCGTATACCATCTCTGATGTCAAACACCAATGGATATGGGATCATCCATCGCCCATCACATGGGTCGAGAAGCGTATACGCTAGTCTACTCTGGTATATCGATGCCCCGTCTCGATACACCCACGACTAGGGACCTTGAAGGATGTACTTATGGACTACCATGTCCCCACTAGTATGATCTGCATCACAGTCCAGGTAGTCAAGTACACATCCTAAGGGCTTTACCAACATGTAACTATAAGACAGTATAAAGAGACTAGTGTACATGTTAAGATAAAGAGCAACCAGATAGCATACTATCATGTCGAGCAAGAAAGTCATCTCTATATATGTCCAAGCATCCAATATAATATACATAATCTGTACAATACTGGCCTCTACGGCATACATACAACTAACAAAATCAACATGTCAGATAAAGAAAAACCAGATAGCATACTATCATGTCGAGTAAGAATGTACACTGAATATATATATATATATATATATACACACACATGTATAAATACATCCACTATCATATAATGGCCTCTAGGGCATACATATATCCAACATACGATAAGCTGCCTGATGGAAAATCTGCGAGGGTTCAGCTGAAGAAGAGAGCTCTCCGATACGTGTTTGTAAATGACACGCTATATCATAGGTCATATGACCAAGTCTGGCTCAGGTGTCTGTCATTGGCCGAAGCCCAAATGGTCATGAAAGAAGTTCACTTGGGCGTTTGCAGTGCTCACCAATCTGGCCCCAAGATGTGACTTCAATCAAACGGCTTGGGTATTACTGGCCCACCATGATACGGGATTGCGAAGAGCATGCAAAGAAATGTCATATCTACCAAATTCACGGTGATTTCATTCACAAGCATCCCAATCCGTTGCATTCTACGGTGGCGTCGTGGCCCTTCGAAGTCTGGGGCACCGACATTGTTGGCCTAATTGATCCTCCATCATCCAAAGGTCACCGGTTCATATTGGCTGCAACCGGCTACTTCTCTAGATGGGCTGAAGCTGTTCCGCTAAAAGAGGTCAAGACAGAAGATATTCTAACGTTCTTCCAGCATAATATTTTATACCGCTTCGGTACACCAAGAAGAATCATTTCTGACAATGGGCTTTCTTTTAAGAGCTTCAAAGTCTCAATATTCGCTACTCAACACAAGATATACTGGAGATATTCCTCTATCTATAATCCAAGAGCCAATGAGCTAGCCGAAGCCTACAATAAGACTCTATGTAAGCTCCTGAGGAAAAATGCTTCAGCCAACAAGAGGGACTGGAATCTCAAGCTTCACGAGGCGTTGTGGGCATATCGTACCACGCACCGTACTCCAACTCAGTCCACTCCATACTCATTGCTCTTCGGAGTGGAGGCGGTCCTCCTCCTCGAAGTCGAAGTTCCATGCTTAAGAATGGTCGTTCAGCACGAATTGACGGAGGAGGAAAATATGCTCCTTCGTCTGGAAGAGCTTGACGCTCTCGAAGAAAAGAGGCTCACGGTGCAGCAAAATCTGGAGCTATACCGAGCCCAAATGTCACGGGCCTATAACAAGATGACCCGTCTCCGCGCATTCAAGGAAGGTGAATTGGTGTTGGTCCTCAAAAGACCGATCATCCCCAATCGACATGCCAAGGGAAAATTTGAGCCAAACTGGGAAGGACCATACGTCATCGAGAAAGTGTTCGACGGAGGATCCTACCAACTAATAAGTGCCGAGGGAGAAAGGCTCATGCCACCCATCAATGGCCGATATCTCAAGAAATACTACGCGTGAATGCTCCGAGTCGCAGGAGAATTGAGCATACAGGCTCTACGGTCTGGATCATACATCCTGTAAAACCGTATACAATCCACGGGCGTAAACGACCCCTATCTCTCCCAAGTCCCGCCGGTGAGACTACTTTTAAAGTCCCACCAGCGGCCTAAAGAAAGGTATGTCCACAAGAAAAATGGGCATGGATGAAAACCCGAAAGGGCTTCGTGAGTAAAAACAGCAGGACTACCGGTGAGTTTGTGAAAACCCGAAAGGGCGCGAACTTGTGAAAAGAGATAAAATACACTCGCAAAGCCCTCTCGACCTTGTGAGGAGAAAATCCCTGCGTGAGATCCTTACGACTCACAAAGGGGCAACACACTTAGGAATCCTCACGATTCCTAAGGAGAATATACACCTGCGAGATCCTCTCGACTCATAGGGAGAAAATGCTTTTATGAGACCCTTACGGCTCATAAAATTGGAAAGCCTTAGGTAATAGGGACCCAAACTTGTCTCCCAAGCCATCGTTCCCCAACGGGCAACGGCAAACGATGAGTCGCTCCTGGCACTTCGCTTCAGTGTTAGCGGTGCTGATGCCGACCAAAAACACAAATCCCAAGTCCTCCCGAGGCAAATGATGAGTTTCTCCTGGCATTATTCTAGTGCAGCAATGCTGATGCCAAACAAGATCCAAATTCCAAGTCCCCAAACGGCGAATGATGAATCGGTCCTGGTACCATATTCCAGTGCAGCGATGCAGACGCCAACCAAAATCCAATTTCTTAAAATCCTCCAGGCCCTACGGTTAGTCCCCAAATTGACTACCGTATACAATCCACGGGCTCAAATAATTCTCATCATACCCATACACCACTGCAATCACCAGTCCAGGGGCCGGTCTCTGCCCTTGGACTTATGCTCCATTTGGGAAGACCCACTCATGTGTCCTCACGATACATGAGGAGAAAAAACTTACGGGATCCTCACAACTCGTAACAAAACACCTTCGTGGGATCCTTACGACTCATAAAGGAAAAACACACATGGGAGTCCCCATGACTCCTAAGGAGAAAGTACACCTATGAGATCCTTTCGACTCGTAGGGAGAAAATGCTTTTATGGGACCCTTACGGCTCATAAAATTGAAAAGCCTAAGGTGATAGGGGTCTAAACCTTTCCCCTAAGCCATCGCTCCCCAACAGGAAAAGGCAAATGATGAATTACTCCTGGCACATGTGCTTCAGTGTTCGAAACGCTGATGCCTACCCTAACCCTAAAATTCCAAACTCCAATCCAATAGACCCCTAAGTCTTTAAACTGGGAATAGATGACCTCTAAGTCGTTAAACTGGAAACAGATGACCCCTAAGTCGTTAAATTGGGAACGAGGGAAACCTCCTCATGGCAAATGATGATTCGCTCCTGATACCATATTCCGGTGAAGCGATGCTGATGCTAAACCAAAACCAAATCCCTAAATCCTGTCATGGCAGATGATGATTCGCTCCTGGTACCGTATTCCAGTATAGCGATGCTGATGTCAACGCAAATCACATCAAACCAGCAAGACAACCAACGACCTCCCAGGCGGAATCAAGCTCCACCTCGGAAGCAAGTCAAATCAAGCACCGACCGTCCACGTCGTTAAAAGGGCAGCACCAACCGTCCACGTCTCTGAAAGGGCAGAACCGACCGCCCAAGTCGCAAAAAGGGCAGCACCGACCGTCCCCATCGCTAAAAGGGCAGCGCTGACCGTCCACGTCACTAAAAGGGCAGAACCGACCGTCCAAGTCGCAAAAAGGGCAGCATCGACCGTCCAAGTCGCTAAAAGGGCAGCACCGACCATCCACGTCGCTAAAATGGCAGCACCGACCGTCCATGTCGCAAAAAGGGCAGTATTGACCGTCCACGTCGCTAAAAGGGCAGCACCGACTGTCCACGTCGCTAAATGGGCAGCACCGACCGTCTACGTCGCTAAAAGGGCAGCAACGACCTCCTCGTCGGAATTATGCTCCACCTCGGAATCAAGTCAACTAGACACTCCATCTCGGAGACACGTCAAGCATCGACCGTCCATGTCATAAAAAGGGCAGCGCTAGCTTCCCAAAAAGCGGGAATTGAATCAAGTCGAGATCCATCAATTTCATGCACACAACCCGCATATGCTGTGTGCATTTATTGATGGGGGACAATTTGTTGGGGTAAAAATTTACACCGCGGTTGACCAAGTCAAAATCAAAGTCAACCCCAAGCCAAGTGGGCCCAATCCCAGGTCAAGTGGGCAATGTCCGGGTCGAGCTCGAACATGAAGCGGCCGGCCTCCCCCCATACCAAAATAAAAATTTTGTAATAAATAATTTTGTTGTATTTCTTTTATTTTATTTTTATGAATAAATGTAAGAAAAATAGGCATAAAGCCAAATTTTTGTAAAGCCCATGGCTCACGTGCAAAAAGAAATAGCATATGAGGCTTGGAATAGGCAAAATGCCATTTTATAAAGCCCAAGGTTGCTATGTGTAAAGTGTATAGCCTATAAAGGTAAAGATAATGAAAATATCTAGAGGACTTTTTTTCTCTCTAAAAAAAACAAATCCAGATCTGTGATCTTTTCCTTTTCTGAAGGTTCTAAACTTTCCTCTTTTCTTTTGAATTAAATCAAGAGTTTTACTCTTCCTTTTCCAAAACTAAATAGTTTTTTCACCACAAAACCCACAAAGGGGAGCTTAGATCTCCCATCAGATCTCAAAAAGAAGAGATTTTTAAAATCTCATATCTCTTGATCTTCAAGATCTTGCCAACAGAGGAGGAAGAAGGAGACCCATCTCCAAAAACCCCATTTTGGGGAAGAACTAGGGCTTAAGGGGGGTAGCCCCTTCATCAGCTTTAAAACATCCTAGGAGTTTAACTCCTCACACACACACACACACACACAAAAAAAAATAAGTGCTCCTTTCTGGGAGTACAACTCCCATTGCAGGAACCAAGTCCTTTTTTCCTCCCGAGCGTCCACATGCTGACACGTGGGGTGCTAGCGCTCAAAGCGTTAGCACCCTTGCGCACAAAGTGCTAGCGTCTAAAGCGCTAGCGCCCGAGTGCCCACGTGCTGACACGTAGGGCGCTAGCGCTCAAAGCGCAAGCGCTCTTACGCTCAGAGCGCTAGCGCCCGAACGCCCACGTGCTGACACGTGGGGCGCTAGCGCTCTTGCGCCCAGAGCGCTAGCGTCCAGAGCACTAGCGCCCGAGCATCCACATGCCTGGTACGTGAGGCGCTAGTGCTCAAAGCGCTAGCGCTCTTGCGCTAGCACCGAAAGCGCTGGCGCTTTTTTCCACGCATTCTTTGGACGCCCTTTTCCTTTTTCATATATATGTATATATGTATGTATATACATATACACAAACACACACACATACTCTACAAAACTGTCCCTCTCAAAAAAATTTGGGCCGGGGCGCTGCCTCGCACCCCGCAAAAGGGCTGCTAGCCCCCTTGACCCCCAACCCGCTATCCGGGTAGCGGGATGTTCATATCAGATTTTTGCATTTTTATACCGCCCAATTTTTATCACATTGCTTATCGGTAGGTACTCTTGAGCCGTGTTTGCTAGTAAATTGTAGGATACAGGTTCTCAGCTCTAAACAATGAAATTTATAGAAAAGCACGACAAATTCCGGATTACTGCCAACCACAAATAAAACACGGGTCTCCGCTCTCTATCCGTATGTTGCCGCACACCAGTTTAAGGGACAAAATGGCAAATCAATGTCATTTTCATGCACAAAACTCAATGGCAACACAAGATCCAACATATCTACGCGGAGCTCAAGAAAAATCATGACAAAAGATCCGCATTATATCACCTTTTGTTCTGCTGAAATTATGGAAATATTGTGAAGAGATTCTGAGAAAAAACATATACCACACTGAAGAGTACTAAAAAGTAGGGAAAACTACCAAATTTCATGGCCTAACTCCACTAAAGGGCCATGGTTCCGCGGCATAAGCATGCTTAGGCCGCGGAACCGCGGCCGTACGGGCTCCGCAGTGGATGAGGTTTCAGGGGTATATTGGTCATTCTATATGGAGGCAGGTTGTTGCCCTAGGTTTCCAGTTCCCTGTCTATAAATAGTCCAGAACTTGCCAAAACCAAGGGTGCTTATTCTTGTGTAAAAGTTTAGGTTATATTTTGTAGTCTTCTTCCTCTTTCATCTTCTCTCCATTGAAAACTTTGTAGTGAGTTTGTTATGAGTAAAGGATGAATAAAAGAGTTCTTTTTATCATGCTTATCTTGTTATGTTGTTAATTATAATTGCTTGTATTTTTCATTTGCTAATCTAGTTGTTATTTATTGTTTGTTTCTTTCTTGTTCTTTTTTTCTTTATCCTTAACAACAATGATGCTTAAGCTTGATCCTTGCCAATGTGAGGTCTCAAATAGCTAGTTGTAATCTCCTAACCTCTTTCTTTCTATCTTCCTCCTTTTGTCGTATTTTCCTTTTTCTTGTATTGTGTGAGTAGTTTTCTAACTTGTTAGGGTAGGATAAGGGAAGTTTGAGAGAAGGAAATCTCTCTCATTCTTTCCTTGCCCAACATCTTAATTCGGACTCCCGTTAATTGAACCACAATCCGCTCCCTACGACACCCTATCCTACATGATAGCGGTGATTCCTTCGTGAGACCGGTTGTGGTTGAATTAACCGGAGGTTAAGGCTAAGAGCCAAGAACGGACGGATAAGCACCAAAAGGAAGAACTTAAGCGTTGGAAAGCCTAGCTTATACTCGTAAATTCCTTCCTAGTCGTGCTAATCCCCGTTGTTGCCGATTACCGTAACACCGATATTAAGAGTGGTAACGAAAGAAGTGAGCGACTCCTAACTCAAACTAACCTAATCCTAACCCTAACAAGCTCTCTTTATATAACATTTTAGCACATAGTTAATCACAAACAAATCTGGACATTTGGACTTAACTCGTTAAAGCACATAGAAAAAGATTCCCATCTCCCTGCGAACGACCCGTACTCAACCGGCTAGCTACAAGCAAAACCGTCTTGATTGCGGTAATTAACTAAGCACGCAAAAATTCTACCAATCAAATGGCGCCGTTGCCGGGGAGACGGTAGTTTATTTCTTTGTGTAATTTCGGGTTAATTTGTGAATATAAACATAACCGAAAAAAATATACATTGTAAAAAAATCCATCTTGTTATTTTTGATTAGTTTTTGTGCAAGTGTGCAGGACAAAAAGAAGGTCGAGTTCAGTGCCAAAGATGTGGGAAGTTAGACCCATATCTCGCGGCTACACCACGTTTGATCAAGACGAGTCCAACGGTCTACTGTAAAATTCTGGAGCAGATCCAATAAGCAAATCAAGATTCAGGAGCTCCAGACAAGAAGAGAACACCCAACCCAGCATATCACAGGAATTTCAAAGCCCAACTCAACCTTACTGTCGCGGAACCGCGGCATAAGCAGGCTTAGGCCGCGAAACTGCGGCCACTTGCTGGCCTCGGGGACTGAAACTTTCTGTGAGTCTTTTTTTTATCTCTTCCCCACTCCTCTGAACTCCATTGAACTGTGTTTTCTGCAGCATTCTTTGCGCAAATTCTCTTCCCCCTTCCAATAAATTGTTTTTGTGCAGGATTCTTTGCGCCGTGCTAAAAAAATAAAAAAATTTTTGCAGTTGATTGTTACTGCTTTGCATATATTAATACGGACTTTAAGGGGCTTGAAACCAATCCAGATTGGGTGGGGATTTCATCACCCTTCCCAGGACCCCAGAAATCACAAAAAGCATATGCATTGACCATTATCTAATTAAAAAATACTAGACTCAGCCCTAAAGACTTCGCGTTCAATAGGACAGAGGACTAGTTATAGGCATCGGCCGTTTATCCTATCCTGACTTTACGGTGTCTAGGCAAGTGTGTCCAATGCAAGTGTGTCCAAGGCAAGTGGTTACTTAATTAGGACTACTACTTACGTAGTGGGGAGCCTCCCACTTACCTGGCACTTACCTGGCCGCAATTGGCGGAGAAGAGGCGGTTTGAGGTCCTATTTCTAGCCCTTTGGAACAGTTAGGAGCTGTCTAGCTGACCTAGGTGACCCTAGATCTAGGTGTGATTGCACATATTTTGTCTGTGATTGTTTGAAGCCGTAAGTCTGTACTTATTTCTGTAAAGCTCTTTCTAAAAAAAAACACAAAACCAAAAACTTTTATAAAAATTTGCCCTTTGTCGCCAAAATCCCATTTTTTCTCACCCACCACCCATCGTATTTCTCCATTGACGTTTTCTTACCCTCACCTTCTCCGCTTTGACTATACTAAACTCGTTTAGTGTATGTCCGCTTGGATTCGGGACACTAGCGTCCGTCTAGTCCGCGTTACGTTAGTCGCTACCGACTACGCGATCGACTCAGACGTCGAAACTCCGTCCACGCCTCTTTCACCCTTACCTTTGCTGGCCAACTCCGACGTTGACCGGAATTCTGTTCATACATCCTCACCTTCACCATCACCAACCTCTTCTTCCGCGATGTCAGGATTTAATCCAAACATCCCTACAACTCCCCCGGGATTGATTCGACCTCCTATGGATGCGAATAACCCACCACCACCGCCTGTCGTAGCGCCACAGCGAATCGCGCTCCAGGATCGTTTCTATCCCACCCGCTCTGCACTCCCCACCTGTCTTTCCCTTCCACCGGCCAATGGGGATTTTGAAATTAAGCCCCACTTCATTAACATGCTTCCGAAATTTCAAGGGCTTGAATCTGAAGATGCCTATATCTTCATCAACAAGTTTCAAAATGTTTGTGCCATGATGAAAACTACCCAGCTGTTGGACGATGCTATACAGCTACGGGTCATTCCGTTCACTTTGTGCGATCTTGCTAAAAAGTGGCCGTATAGCACTGCTTCCCACTCTATAACCAGTTGGGACGAGTTTGTGAAAGCGTTTCTCAAGAAATTTTATCTGAATCATAAAATCGCTAGGATCCGTAACGAAATCCACCAATTCTCCCAGCTTTCTACTGAGCCTTTCTGGAAGTGCTTTGACCGGTATAAAGACCTTCTTGTTCAGTGCCCTCACCATGGTATTGAGAAATGACAACTTTGACGAACCTTATACGAGGGCCTGAACCCAGCAACCAAGCAGTTGTTGGAAACCATTTGTCAGGGCCACTTCCTATCGAAATCTGACGAGAAAGCGTGGCAATTCTTCGACGACCTTGCGGAACAAACGCTTCAATGGGAGAGCACCAGACCAACTTCTTCTTCTTCCTCCACTTTTACTGGTCAGTCTAGGGTAGGAATTCACCAACTTGATGTCTCTATTGCGATGAAAGCTGAAATGGCTGCAATAACGAGAAAACTTGAAACAATAGAGAGCAAATTTTCATCTCCTGCTCCTGCCCCTGTTCTTCCCCTTCGTACCATTTGTGCTTGTTTTTCCGATTCTTCTCACTTAACCGAAGAGTGTCCTTACAATCCACCATCTCAAGGACAGGATCAGGTTAATGCTACATTTCAGCAAAGACCGAGAAATGATCCATACTCTTCCACCTACAATCCCGGTTGGAGGAACCACCCCAATTTCGCCTGGAATCTGAATCAGCATCAATTCCAAGGCAGCAATTTCCAGAGGCCCCCTTCTCCGCAACAACAAGCGCAACAACAAACTCAACATCAGTTTCAGCAGCCCTTCCAACCCCAACCTTTTCAAAATCAGATGAACAACTTTGCACCCAACAATTCTTTTCCGCAAAACAACTTTGTTCCATCAAACAACGATAAGGTTTCCTCGCTAGAACGAAGTCTGGAGGCGTTCGTTAAACAATCGACACAATCCACCGCCAACATCCAGTCGTCTATTCAGTCTTTGGTGCAACACACTGCTGCACACGGGCAAAGCATCAAGACCATCGAAGCCCAGATTGCACAGCTGAATGCGGCGTTAAGCGAGCGAGAAAAGGGGAAGCTTCCATCTCAACCACTCCCAAATCCCGGTCACCCACATAATGTACATGTTGCTCTTGAACAACAGAACCATAATGTGAGCCGTGACTACATTGAGATCGGGAAGGATGCTGCATAACAATATCGGCACAACAATTGAGGATAATGACACCCCGGCCGCTTCTTCTTCTTCTTCTTCGTCTTCTGAGCCTATTCTCCATTCGTCAAAAGGCTCTTCTTCTTCTTCTTCTTCTGCTCTGAACGGACCCACTTCTCACTCCACGAAAACACCAGCTCTGGGATCCGTTCCAACTCCACAATCTCCTCCACAAGCATTGGACTCAACCAATTTTAAAAACGTTCCATTTCCAAACCGGTTGAAGTCCAATAAACAAAATCCACAAATGGAGAAGATTCTGGAGTTGTTTAAGCAGGTTAACATCAACATTTCCCTTTTAGATGCTGTCCAACAAGTCCCGTCCTACGTGAAAATCTTAAAGGACTTGTGCACGAAAAAGAGGAAATCTCAGGTACCCAAGAAAGTTTTCTTGGCTAGTGCTGTGAGTGATGCTCTTACCCAATCTTTACCTCAAAAACGGAAGGACCCTGGCTGTCCTACGATTTCTATTACCATTAGGGATAAGAACATCAACCACGCACTATTAGATCTTGGTGCCAGTGTTAACCTGCTTCCGTACTCAGTATATGAGCAATTAGGTGTAGGAGAGCTGAAACCCACACACTGCACTCTCCAAATGGCCGACCGATCGATCACCCATCCTAGGGGTGAGCTAGAGGATGTGTTAATCAAGGTTGGGGACTTCATATTCCCCGTTGACTTCATTGTTTTAGACACACAACCTGTAGCTAACCCCCGGAATCAAATTCCGGTGATACTCGGTCGCCCATTCCTTGCAACCTCAAATGCTGTGATCAATTGTCGAAATGGTTCGATGAACCTATCTTTTGGAAACATGATAATTGAACTTAACATTTTTAGGTTGGGAAATCAGCCCACCGAACCTAATGCTCATATACTAGACGTTTGCTCAATCCAGGAGATCACCCCAGAAGAGTGTGAATTCGAGGAGTTTTTGTTCGATCACGATAACCTTAACGCCACTAGTGCGTTCCTCTTCGAACCTGCTGCAGTTTCTGCGCCCGACAATGACTACGAGTGTTTCACTTTCTCAAACAATCTTAGCCACTCACCACCCGAGTTTGAATCCTTCGAATTTCCGGATGAGTTACCTGAACCATCCAACTCGGTCGCTTACACTCGTTTTGAACCTTTGCTGGAATCCTTTGAGTTCGAGACCTTTTCACCAATCTTGCCTTCAATCGTTTCACCTCCAACACTCAAACTCAAGCCTTTTCCGTCTCACCTTAAGTACGCTTACTTGGGTGAGAACGAGACCCTCCCTGTTATCATCTCGGCTTCTCTAGCTCCAGAGCAAGAGAAAGCCCTTCTTGCGGTCTTGCACAGCAATAGGCAAGCTTTTGGCTGGTCCATGGCGGACATCAAGGGGATTAGTCCCCTGATCGTTGAACATCGTATTCATCTGATGGATGATGCCAAACCAGCCAGGGATCCACAACGACGACTCAACCCAGTCATGAAGGAGGCTGTGAAAAAGGAAATCGTAAAGTGTCTGGATAGTGGTATCATTTACCCTATCTCTGATAGCCAGTGAGTTAGCCCCATTCATGTTGTCCCCAAGAAATCAGGCATAACGGTCATCACTAACGAGACGAATGAGTTATTCCCTACTCGCACCCAAACTGGGTGGCGAGTATGCATCGATTACAGAAAACTCAACGCCGCAACGCGGAAGGACCACTTTCCGCTACCTTTCATTGACTAAATGCTTGAACGATTGGCCGGACACGAGTACTACTGCTTTCTTGATGGCTACTCCGGCTATAATCAGATTCCCATCGCTGGAAAAGATCAGGACAAGACCACATTCACTTGTCCTTTCGGCACGTTTGCATATCGTCGCATGCCCTTTGGGTTATGCAATGTGCTCGCTACCTTCCAGCGTTGTATGATGGGAATCTTCTCAGACATGGTGGAAAAATTCCTGGAGATCTTCATGGACGATTTCTCCATCTTCGGCGATTCCTTTAATGAGTGTTTGCTACATCTCGACGGTGTCCATACCCGATGTAAGGACAAGAACCTTACTTTGAATTGAGAGAAGTGCCACTTCATGGTGCGCGAAGGTATTGTCTTAGGACATATCATTTCGCAAAATGGCATAGAGGTTGATAAAGCGAAGATTGAGGTCATTTCCAATCTCCCTCCTCCCAGATGCGTCAGAGACATCCGAGCCTTCCTTGGCCATGCTGGTTTCTATAGACGGTTCATCAAGGACTTTAGCAAGATTGCTAGGCCCTTGACTCTTTTGCTGGCCAAGAACACGCCATTCGACTTCAACTCGAGCTGTGTGACTGCGTTCGAGTCATTAAAAAGCTCACTCACTTCTGCTCCCGTTCTTTCTTCTCCTGACTGGACACACCCATTTGAAATTATATGCGATGCATCCGACTTTGCCATTGGTGCTGTCCTTGGACAACACATCAACAAGATGCCGCACGTAATCTATTATGCTAGCCGAACCCTGAACGACGCCCAACTTAATTATACAACAACTGAGAAGGAATTCTTGGCTGTTGTATTTGCTTTAGAAAAGTTCAGGCCCTACCTCATCGGCTCTCCAGTCATTGTCTACACAGACCATTCTGCTCTGTGCCATCTTTTTGCGAAAAAAATGCAAAATCTCGGCTGATACGTTGGATCCTCTTGCTTCAAGAGTTTGACCTTGTCATCAAGGAAAAAAGAGGATGTGAAAATGTAGTCGCCGACCATCTCTCACGACTTCCTTCTTCGCCGTCGCTTCAAATTCTGATCAACGACGTTTTTCCGGATGAACAGCTCTTGACAGTATCTTGCGAACCCTGGTTCGCAGATATTGTGAATTATCTGGCCACAGGATTACTACCAACTGAATGGTCAAGTCAGGACAGATTTCGATTCTTATCCCAAGTAAAACACTTTTACTGGGACGAACCCTATCTGTTCAAGTACTGTCCCGACCAGATTATTCGTCGGTGTGTCCCTGACGATGAATTCAAGAGTGTGCTGTCATTTTGCCACGATCAAGCATGTGGCGGGCATTTTAGCCCCAGAAAGACAGCTGAGAAGATCTTGCAGTGTGGTTTCTACTGGCTACAACTCTTCAAAGACGCTCATGACTACTGCAAGACTTGCTCCCGGTGCCAACACTTGGGCCGGATATCCAGGAGGAACGAGATGCCGCTTCAACCAATCTTGGTTGTGGAGATTTTCGACGTTTGGGGGATAGATTTCATGGGGCCGTTTCCCGGCTCTTTTGGGAACTTGTACATCCTTCTCGCTGTTGATTACGTCTCTAAGTGGGTCGAGGCTGTGCCCAGCCGAACTAACGACAACAAGGTTGTCATTAGGTTTCTTAAAGAAAACATTTTCTCCCGGTTTGGACACCCCCGAGCGATCATTAGCGACAATGGAACTCATTTCTGCAATAAGACTTTCGAGGCGTTGATGCGGAAGTATTCCATTAATCATAAGCTATCTACGCCCTACCACCCCCAAACCTGTGGGCAGGCCGAAATTTCAAATCGGCAAATCAAGCAGATACTGGAGAAGACGGTTTCTAAAAACCGTAAGGATTGGTCGTTGAAACTCACTGATGCCCTTTGGGCATTTCGAATCGCTTATAAGACCGATTTTGGCATGTCTCCCTATCGGCTTGTGTACGGAAAGGCTTGCCACCTCCCTGTGGAAATAGAGCATCGCACATTTTGGGCGATAAAAGAACTGAATCTGTCTCTCGAAGATGCGGGCAGCCATCGGAAGCTGCAGTTGAACGAATTGAGTGAGCTTAGGGATGAGGCTTACGAAAACGCGGTTGTCGTTAAGAACCGAACGAAGGTGTTTCACGATAAACACCTTTTGCGCAAAACTTTCACACCTGGTCAACAGGTGCTTCTTTATGACACCCGGCTACACTTCTATCCAGGAAAGCTCAGATCTCGCTGGAAAGGGCCGTATTTTGTGCGGAATGTGTATCCGCATGGCGCTGTGGATTTGGAGAATCCAAAGGACGGTTCATTTTTCAAAGTAAACGGACACCGACTTAAACCGTACCTTAGCGCCGAACCAACAGAGTAGCTCCTGGTCTTACAGGAGCCGGTTTACCCTGCATAATCTTCCTCTGCCTACCACCAAACTTCGGTTATCCAGCCAAGAACAGTGGACACGGTTCCAAATAAGTTTGGGGGTATGTATATACCGTTTTGTAAATATTTGTGGATATTCTTTTCCATTTTTACTATTCTTCTTTTCTTTAAAAACAAAAAAAATTGTGTATATCTAACCGACAATTTTGACCCTTCAAATGATCTCTTCATGCAATGACAGTGAGGACACTGTCCAGTTTAAGTTTGGGGGTACGCTCGGTACGCATTTCTAACCTTCGCATTCATATGTATATTTTACATCTGCATACTAAAATCCATAAAATCCATAAAAATCAGAAAATTTTCTAAAAACATAAAAACTTTTCTGTCAAGTTAGCTAGTGAGAGAACTCTGATTCAACATTTCGACGGTTTTGTTTGATAAGATAAGAATAACTAAATCTTATTTTTAGATTTTGAAAACCTGAAAGATAACTCTCCTTTGAAGTTAACTATAGCTGATATACGTCTTTACATAACACTACACGTGTCGTGAGTTTTGGAAATTAGATGACAAGTCTTTTATGTCTAAAAACTTTTAAATGGATAAATGATTTTCTAAGGATCAAATAGGTTTGTTCTGAAATAAGTAATATCAAGAATAGTTTATGAAGTGAAGCGAAAATGAAGGAATGTTATTGATGCCTTAATTGGAACTAATTCTGAAAAATAACCCATCTGGAACTTGATTGGAATGATTACACACCTAACCCACTAAACACGTTTTTTATCCAAAAAAAATAACTGAACTGCCGGTTATATCTCCGTTCGCATTGAATCATCATGATTTTCACGCTAAATTGTCTTTTGTTTTTGGGCCTAGGTAACTTGAGTAATTAAGTCTGCTGGGGTGTCTCTACACCTAATGCCCTAATGCCAACTGGTTTCGGTGCATTGGCCCAAAGCTCGTTAAGAAGCCTAGAAAGTCCAGATTAAAACAAAGTCAAGCAAGTGTTCTCTCCGAGTTAAAATTCCTAACGGTTCTTTGTGTGAGAATAATCTTGACAAAAGACAGGTTTTTATAAAAAATATTTCTAGCGGAGATATGAAGGTTTTATTCTATGATAAAGACTATTGCACGTTCACAGAGGTGTGTATGAAATGAAAACAAGAAAAAAGTGGAGTGAAAAATAAGGCCTAGTTTCCTGTTAAGGAAGATAGAAATTCTGAATTTGAAAATTTACTGGAAAACGAAACTTGAAAAATGCTTAACTCTTTATAAAACTTATGTGATCCTTTTAAAAATTTTATCTGGGCTTTATTGTGTGACATGATGACTTTAACCGATTCTTCTGGAACTTAACGACACTATTTGCACTGCACGTAAAGGCATATAAAATCTTTAGTTAAATAAGAAGCGAGGTGTGAAAAATAAGGGTTCGATAGCCTAGACTTAGGATCATAGAATTGTTATTTTGTAAAACAAAACTTTAGGAGTTTAAATCATAGTTATTTTGCAAAACTAGATTGACCGGATTTTGTGGGTAGTATCCGCTGAAAACCCTCAGAAGACAATACTCCTCCTACTAGGGACACCTAGAGGTTTAATGGCTTGTTGCACATGCTCAGTGCAATCGCGTTCCCTGCGAAAGTGAGGTTAGGAATTTTTGTGAATAAATTGGCTTTGCTCGGGACGAGCAAATGATAAGTTTGGGGGTATTTGTTATCAGATTTTTGCATTTTTATGCCGCCCAATTTTTATCACATTGCTTATCGGTAGGTACTCATGAGCCGTGTTTGCTAGTAAATTGCAGTATACAGGTTCTCAGCTCTAAACAGTGAAATTCATGAAAAAGCACAACAAATTCCGGATTACTGCCAACCACAGATAAAACACGGGTCTCCGCTCTCTATCCGTATGTTGCCGCACACCAGTTTAAGGGACAAAATGGCAAATCAATGTCATTTTCATGCACAAAGCTCAATAGTAATACAAGATCCAACATATCTACGCGGAGCTCAAGAAAAATCATGACAAAAGATCCACATTATATCACCTTTTGTTCTGCTGAAATTATGGAAATATTGTGAAGAGATTCTGAGAAAAAACATATACCACACTGAAGAGTACTAAAAAGTAGGGAAAACTACCAAATTTCATGGCCTAACTCCACTAAAGGGCCACGGTTCCGCGGCATAAGCATGCTTAGGCCGCGGAACCGCGGCCGTACGGGCTCCGCAGTGGATGAGGTTTCAGGGGTATTTTGGTCATTCTATATGGAGGCAGGTTGTTGCCCTAGGTTTCCAGTTCCCTGTCTATAAATATTCCAGAACTTGCCAAAGCCAAGGGTGCTTATTCTTGTGTAAAAGTTTAGGTTATATTTTGTAGTCTTCTTCCTCTTTCATCTTCTCTCCATTGAAAACTTTGTAGTGAGTTTGTTATGAGTGAAGGATGAATAAAAGAGTTTTTTTTATCATGCTTATCTTGTTATGTTGTTAATTATAATTGCTTGTATTTTTCATTTGCTAATCTAGTTGTTGTTATTTATTGTTTGTTTCTTTCTTGTTCTTTTTTTCTTTATCCTTAACAACAATGATGCTTAAGCTTGATCCTTGCCAATGTGAGGTCTCAAATAGCTAGTTGTAATCTCCTAAGCTCTTTCTTTCTATCTTCCTCCTTTTGTCGTATTTTCCTTTTTCTTGTAATGGGTGAGTAGTTTTCTAACTTGTTAGGGTAGGATAAGGGAAGTTTGAGAGAAGGAAATCTTTCTCATTCTTTCCTTGCCCAACATCTTAATTCGGACTCCCGTTAATTGAACCACAATCCCCTTCCTGCGGCCCCCTATCCTACATGATAGCGGTGATTCCTTAGTGAGACCGGTTATCGTTGAATTAACCGGAGGTTAAGGCTAAGAGCCAAGAACGGACGGACATGCACCAAAAGAAAGAACTTAAGTATTGGAAAGCCTAGCTTATACTCGCAAGTTCCTTCCTAGTCGTGCTAATCCCCGTTGTTGCCGATTACCGTAACACCGATATTGGCAACGAAAGAAGTGAGCGACTCCTAACTCAAACTAACCTAATCCTAACCCTAACAAGCTCTCTTTATATAACATTTTAGCATATAGTTAATCACAAACAAATCTGGACATTTGGACTTGACTCGTTAAAGCACATAGAAAAATAGTCTCATCTCCCTGCGGACGACCCGTACTCAACTGGCTAACTACAAGCGAAACCGTCTTGATTGCGGTAATTAACTAAGCACGCAAAAATTCTACCAATCACGGGACCCCCGTAAAAACTCTGCGTGGCTCCCGATATATCCAATCCCCCTCCAAAACAAAACACACGTACACTGCATATTGAGTTCGCATGACCAGTTTAACCCGTCAATCGGAGGTTCTCTCGCTCCAAAGGTTAGGGGTAATTAATAGCAGCTTAGTCCGCGGCTGCCAGAGATTCGGATCCCCATAATCAATAAACCCCGGCCTACCCTAGCAGGGGGAATCTGTAGTACGTATGGCGAGCGCGCGCGTATTCCTATCTCAATGGGGTGACGAAAAACACCCTACAGGCTGTAAGGGCTTGGTAAGTTTTGGAGTGTTCCGGTGATGGTTGTCGGCGAGGTGGGCGCGCGGTTCACGGTTGCCGTTGGAGTGAGGCTGCGTCGTGGGTGAGGGAGCCGTTATGAGGATGGAGAGGGAGCTGGGGTTGTTTGGTTATGTTTTCGAGGAGAGAGACTCACCGACGATACTCAGGAAGAAGGTGCGATCGGGGAGAGGGAGGCTGGTGAGGTGTTGGTGAGGGTATCACGGTCATGGCAGTGCCGGCTGTGAGCGGTGGCAGCTAGGGGGTAGGGGATGAGAGAAAAGAGAGAGGTGTGGTCGAGAGGAGGAGGCGATGGTGGCGACGACGGTGAGCGCGAGGCGAGATGGGGCAGTGGAGGAGTGAGGGAGAAAGAGAATCTGAGTGAGGTGAAGAGAGGGAGGGAACGGGTGATGAAGAGGGCATTGTGGGAATGACAGGGGCGTCGTGACGTTGGAAAGACACGGGTCTCGCGGGGTTAAGTGCGAGCGTGGAGGAGAGCCGTTGGGGTTGTTGAGAGAGGCGAGGACGTGGTCGCTGGGGTAGAGCGGGTCGCTTGGGCGTGGGTGCGAGCGTGGGCGTGGGCGTGAGATGCGGAGGCGAGGCAGGGGAAAATGAGTGGGAAGAAGGGAAAGCGAAGGGAAGAAGAAGTGTAACATTTTCAAAAATATAAAATATTAATTTTGGGAATTTTTATAATTTAATAATTATGGAAAATTCTAAAATAGGGTAAATTAGTGAATTAAGACATTTTTAAGTTTTTGTGATTAGTTTGACACTAATTTAGTGCTAATCGCGATTAAAATCGCTAATCGGGTTTTTTGGCAATTTTGTGCAAAACTTGCACATATCACTTTTTCTCACACTTGTGCATTTTCTTTCATGATATTTGGGTTTACTATTCTTGTGAGAAGGATTATGGGTTAAAAAGAAAAGGAAAAGAAAAGAAAAAGATTAAAGAATGAGAGTAGGTGAGAGAGAGGGGCATGGGCTCTTTGACCTTGAGACTTAGCCATTTCTCCCATCATTTTCTTCCCTTTTCTTCCTCCTCCTACTGCTGCACCTGCACCTCATTCCCTTCCCTCTTCAAAGCCCAACAACACCTCTAAAATTACACCAAAATCCAATGTCCGTTTCATTAAAAATGTGCACGAGCCCGAGACCTTCAAGATGGATCAAGAAAGCGTGGATTTTGACCACTAGGGGCAACTCAAGAAAATTCTTGAGTTGCTAATGGAGGTAATTACTGAACCATTAGCTAAATTATAGCCTTTCCTATAACCCCATGTTAAGATTTAACCGATATTGTGTGATATTATGGACATGATGAAAACCTAGTTAGGGTTGTGGTGAATTATGGGTTGTAATATGAAATTGAGCTCAGTAGAGGTCTTACCAACACCCTAGTGTATGAATTGGAACCCAAAACCTGAAGCTAGAACCAGAATACGGATTTTAGAAACCGATATCGGGGAAATTGTGTAATTTGTGAGGGTTAATTGGAATCTGCTGTCATACGAGGTATCCTAAAATAATATTGAGTGGACAGTGACATGTGCAGGCACCATAGAACCATCACCCCAAACCCTAGCCCCCAACTCATCCGTACGGCCGCCAATTTCTCCCAATTGGCCGCAATTTGCGGCCTGGGTCCCACCTTCTTGGCTCGTATTGGTTCTGTAGCTCATACATTGTTAGTTTAGGTCCCTGGTATATATAGATTTGTATAAAGTGACCTGGGGTAAAATCTGGAACACATTTCATGAGTTGCTGTTTTGGACTTTAGTTTCCGTATTCCGTATTTTCATTTCTGCATTGGTGTGTTTCGTTTTACCTCGACTATTTGGCGTTTATACGACGATATAGAGGTTTTATGGATGGTTTTGAAGGCGTGCCATAGGTTCTCACCTATAGGCCCCCTTATCGTATCGTTTTGGATTTTATGCGCCGTTTTAGCTTGGATTGGTTTTGATGCGCATATACGATATTTGATGTGTAGGTACCCATGAAGACTTCGGGACGACAAGCAAATGCGTGGTGACGTCCGCAATTGGTGATGCGAGGTGAGTAGATTATATCTACAGGGGGAAGTCGGGTGGATGGCGTATAGCACCCCCGCAGTCCGTAGATAGATTATTATGTAGTTTATTGTGATAGTTAGGTGTATTTTGGATAGTGTAGGGTTAGAAGTGACTAGTGTAGTTCATAGTCGCGAACCCTAGAATAGAATTACACCTACACATACACTCTTGCTTATCACTTGTACTTACACTGTGATTGATGATATGTGACGACTTTGGAGATGAGTCGATGATGCGGGCTTGGTGCCCTGGGATCGGTGATTTGATACGATTCATATGTGGGATATGACTTGTGATTCTTGCGGGCTTGGGACGTGTGTTTACCCCCGCATGCATACTTTACCGATGTTACCGTTTGTACTAGATATAGAGTAGTACATCCAGACTTTATGATCTGATGATGGTGATATTTGTTATGTGATGAGACAGTGAGATGTTGACCCCTACCCAGCTTTTGGGAATGCCGTACGATGATTTACCGTACGAGCTGATATTGATGATAGATCCGCACTCATAGCTAGAGGATATCTTACGATACGACATTGAGGCGGGATCACCGACTATATATCTACATATACTTTGACACAGTTTTAGGTGGTTTCCACACCTACCCCTCCTGATTGACAGGATACTTAGATGTAGTTTGCATAGTAGATACTTCACTGTGCTGCTGATTACTAGATTTCCGCATATTCATGCTTTTCGCATTGCTGGCATATGTTCATTACCATGTTATTATCATGCTGTTAGGACACCAGCACCATTATCGATGATGCGTATGTTTCACGTACACTATTTGCCGGCTCACACACTTCATCATCGATAATTGCTATGTCACTACACCGTAGTACTATTGCATTTGTGATATGATGCTTCATTCGACATATGCGCATTCCTATTCCATGTTGCATGATTTCCGATATGATTACTCTCTTTACATGTCGCATATATCATGGATTGATTGCATAGTACGTCGCATTGGATTTACTTCCTGATGTTGGATTTTCATGTGATTTCTGGATTTGGGAACCGTAGCCTTTTCGAATAAGTAACCATTTAAAAACCCGGTTCCCTTGATATGATATTTGGGGCGTCGCCCCGTGTTTTCTCGGTGCTAGAGGATGCGTTGAGATAGGGCATGCTCCGAAATGACGGATGCCCGATGGATTGAGATAGGGTATGCTCCGGAATGACGGATGCCCGATGCACTGAGAGAGGGATGACCCGGACTGACGGATTCCCGATATGTACTTTGATTTAGGGTATGCTCCGGAATGACGGATGCCCGATGCACTGAGAGAGGGATGACCCGGACTGACGGATTCCCGATATGTACTTTGATTTAGGGTATGCTCCGGAATGACGGATGCCCGATGCACTGAGAGAGGGATGACCCGGACTGACGGATTCCCGATATGTACTTTGATTTAGGGTATGCTCCGGAATGACGGATGCCCGATGCACTGAGAGAGGGATGACCCGGACTGACGGATTCCCGATATGTACTTTGATTTAGGGTATGCTCCGGAATGACGGATGCCCGATGGATTGAGATAGGGTATGCTCCGGAATGACGGATGCCCGATACAGGAGGATTTACGTGTCGATGCTAGGCACGGGTTTCATGATGTTTTTCCATGATTTTGTTTATATCCTCACATTGCATACATGATGCTTATTGTCATTGGGTGACGGGTGGACGGGTTCCGCATACATACAGACATGGATTATATACAGACTTGGATCATAGACAGACTGGTTTTATATTGATCATACTTTATTTGTATATATAACAGGGTATGAGGGCGCTGTTATATATACCCTTACACCAATATTAGTGGTATGGGACGCTAATATATGTGTATTGATATCATTGATACTTCATCATATTTACTTCATGCAGACATACCTTATACTGATGACATGTTATTACCTGAGTACTTGGCACCACATACCTGTTTAGATGTTGATTTGCCACCTTATCACACTCAGATGTACTCTTGTGGATATATTACTGATTGTTGACTTAGGTTTATGTCTTGCATTCGATTTATTCTTGTAGATATTTCTATTCACTAGTTGGCAACTCACCCCCGTTGTGCCACAGTTCTTGCAGGTTTTGCCGTACAGGTTTCATTGCGGCATTTCTGGCACACTTCTTTCTTGCGGGTGAATTGCTTTGGTAGGTGGATTCTTTCGCATCAAGAACCACCATTGTATTTACTTTATTCATTGTATCTAGAATTTCCATCAACCAAAACTTGTATATTGTTTCAGACCTAGACTTTAGTGATGTATTATTCGACCTTAGAGTCGCGCTTAGTAGTATTGTGGTTTTCTTGTTGCTTTTGAGTTTCTTTTGGACTGATTCCTCGCCACTTGGCGTTGTATATTATATCATTGCTGCATGTGTGGTTGTGACCGTCAATTGACGAAGAGCTAGCTCCCGCTTGGGGATGCCTTTATCATTGCATATATATATATATTATTATTCTTGTTGTACCCCGTTCGGGGCCAGTTTTTACAAAGGAAACTCTGCCGAAATTTTTAGGGAAAAATTACACATTTTAAAAATTCATATTCGGCTTAGTTATTTAAAAACTTGATTTTTAAACATGATTTCCTTACTTTTCAAAAACAGTTTTCCTTATTTACTCTTTAATGGTTTTAGATTGCTGAGCTTTTGGCTTACTTGGATCAGATGGGGTCCTATAGACTTCATATGGTTCAAGGGCCAGTCACGTGCTCTTTCGGGTCGTGACAAAGTTGGTATCAGAGCGCTAGGTTGACCTTGGTTCGAGTCTAAGTTTGACTATGTGGAGCCTAGGGAGTTGTTTATATACGGAACTTAGGCTTGACCTTACGGAACTTAGACTTGGTCGAGGGGGTATTAGACCCGAACTTTCGTCGTATTAGGATGACCCTTGGTTGATGGATTAGGTGACTAAAGTAGAGTGACGTACCGTTGGTATGTTCCGCGGCATACTTACGACACGCCACTCCGCTTAAGGAACCTTAGGATGTACATACTTTCGAGATCAGTGATTCTCTTCATATCCTGGATTATACATCCGTTTGAGATCCCCGATTCTATTAGTTTCATGATCATACCTTCATTGATGCTGTTCCTTCCTATGATCATGTATCCATTTTGGATCTGTTGTTTCCTTTCTTGCCAATGAAGTGTTCTCTTCGTTACTCGATTGAGGTTCATGTCGCCATGTTTGAGCGCAGTTTGGGCTACTGCTAGGGTTACGGCCGGTGTGAGCTCGTTTGGTACGAGGGCCGACCATTGTGTTTCTGGTGACATGGGAACGTCTCGAGTTAGTGTTGGTGATTGTGACCTCTAGTGGAGGCGAGTGCTTGGTTTTGCACCGGATGATCGGGCCATTATCAGAGCTGCCAGTTGAGAAAGGACTGTTGATGTACAGTATACCTCAGAGATTGTGATGTTGCCTATCGTGCAGACAGATGGACCAGCTGTTGCTGAGATTGACAGGATGTTGCTTTCGGAGCTTACGAGCTGAGATTTGCCGGAGCTTCCAGGCAGATATGAGACAGATGATAGCTAGTCTACCCGATTTGAGAGACGAATGTGATTCGTCCGATTTTGCGCTAGAGCGGGCCCAGTTGAGTTGAAGATTTCCAGTGTGGAGAGTCTTACTCAGATCTAGAGCAGGCTGATTCAGAGATGACCGCTTATGTATTGCCTTTCCTGGAGGATTGAGGCATTGTTCGGCGTACAGGCGTATGAGCCAGTTGTTGCTGCAAATGATGAGATATCGCCCAGATGATTGGAGCTACTGCAGCATGAGCATGTACTCAGAGGGATGATAGCGAGTCGCTAGTCACCGGAGGATGAATGACTAGGACGTGTGGTGAGTTCGCTTACCCCAATGCGAGGACATCAGGTGGATTGTTTCCAGCTAGAGACGACTTCACGCAGGTTCGTTGAGAGTCGATTGAGACGATCGAATGTCAGGAGCCATTTTCCAAGTTTAAAGTATACGGAAAGACATGCAGGTGATTCTATGGACCCTCTAGAAGAATGAAACCCTAACTCGACTTAATGACCGTGTGACAGCCTTTGAGCCTTAGGGTTTACGGCGGTTCCGCGGCGCCATTAGTGAGGCTTGGGTTTGTCCTTCTACGGCTGGACCACCGACGCTGTGGCATGTACTCGATACTATTAGACTGTACCCGAGAGGTGAGCTCTTGGGGGATTATGAGGATCTGACGAGTCGATCGGATGGTTCGACATCTTTCGGATATCGTGATGGGACACTGCTTGGGAGACTCCAGATACGAGGATAGCCGTCGGAGCGCAGTTCATGCAGTCATGATGAGACGAGTCCGAATCAGTCGACTTTTGAGCAGAATGAAGAAAAGAATTCGTACGAGATTTCGACGAGATGATGTTCCACTCCGCTGATATTAGAGATGTGTTATGCACCCCGAGGCGTGGTGTATGGTTATATCTTCCAGAAAGAAGCGCGATAAGTATGCAGCCGTTCCGGAATAAGCGTGAGCTTCAGCATTGGATGATGACTTCCGGGCATTTCGGCAGGTTTGAGATTTGAGAAAGGAACCTCGACAGGACCCTTCTGGAAAACGATACGAAAGGGCCTAGACCCAGGAGTGGTCGTATTTCGCACACCTAGCAGGACAGAGTTCGGCATGGTCGACGAGGTAGTTGACCAGGTTCGGATAAAGGAACTTACCCAGATGCGTTGCGAATTGATCAAGGACGGACGAGTGATGAGTATTCCTTCGATGGTTGGGACGTGTTCCCGAGGACCCGTTCGGCCTGACATCTTCTACAGAATGATGAAGCTACAGAGTACGCGATTTCGAGTCCGTGCGAGAGACTTCAGATTGGCCATGGCCGAGAACAGTGCAGTGCAAGGTGACTTGGCGTGACGTCATAGTGGACGATGATAGAGACATGTGGAACCAGAGGTTCGTGTGAGACGCTGACGAGCTGTCATTACTTCCCGTCGAGACCAGAGACCTGATATGCTTACAGAGACGTTGGAATGTGACCCATTTCCGAGAAAAGGTTGTGCTGAGGACACAGATGTCTATCAAGCGAGAAGAGGTAGTACAAGAGAGCCAGCCTCTGTACAGATCGGCATAGGCATGATTGCAAGAGACCTTGAGCAAGAGGCACGTGGATATCCTGCGCTGCTAGCAATGGATGCACCGACTCCTTCTTGACCTTGAAAGAGGAACTACCGACGACGGTATTTATGATTTGTGATTTTGTGATTCGATGATCACGTATCCGTCATTTTGGATTTCGGTATTTTGGGCGTTCTGTTTGCATGATTTAGTTTTGATGACTGAGTTTCATGATATTTGTTTCATGCACCCACTGGATATTTATATATTTGCGCTGAGTTATTACGTTTGAGATATTGATTGAGATTTCATGCCTGCTGTATTCAGTGATTTGATTACACTTCCAGCATAGTTTTCATGCACCTTTAGTGTTTTGATATACGATTTTGGTGCACGCCAGATGCACTAAATCGGGATTCTTTGTGCATGTCACATGCACCTGATTTTTTTTTTCTGTCAGGCACACACGCGTTGCCTACGACAGATGTTTCGTGCACACCCGTTGCACCTAGATGCTGTTTTCTACACCTGTTGACACATATATGGATTTTGATTCCTTGCGCACCAGACGCACAGGATATTCCTATACAAATACATTTTGTGAATTGATTTCTAGTAGGACAGTACATTTTTATGATATTCCCTACGTATTGATGTTTTTCGGAGCCTCGACAAATTGGATTACTACTGAAACGTTTTCGTATCTGGGGGTTTAAATTTAAATTCGGGGACCGAATTTCTTTAAGGGGGGTAGATTGTAACATTTTCAAAAATATAAAATATTAATTTTGGGAATTTTTATAATTTAATAATTATGGAAAATTCTAAAATAGGGTAAATTAGTGAATTAGGACATTTTTAAGTTTTTGTGATTAGTTTGACACTAATTTAGTGCTAATCGCGATTAAAATCGCTAATCGGGTTTTTTGGCAATTTTGTGCAAAACTTGCACATATCACTTTTTCTCACACTTGTGCATTTTCTTTCATGATATTTGGGTTTACTATTCTTGTGAGAAGGATTATGGGTTAAAAAGAAAAGGAAAAGAAAAGAAAAAGATTAAAGAATGAGAGTAGGTGAGAGAGAGGGGCATGGGCTCTTTGACCTTGAGACTTAGCCATTTCTCCCATCATTTTCTTCCCTCTTCTTCCTCCTCCTACTGCTGCACCTGCACCTCATTCCCTCCCCTCTTCAAAGCCCAACAACACCTCTAAAATTACACCAAAATCCAATGTCCGTTTCATTAAAAATGTGCACGAGCCCGAGACCTTCAAGATGGATCAAGAAAGCGTGGATTTTGACCACTAGGGGCAACTCAAGAAAATTATTGAGTTGCTAATGGAGGTAATTACTGAACCATTAGCTAAATTATAGCCTTTCCTATAACCCCATGTTAAGATTTAACCGATATTGTGTGATATTATGGACATGATGAAAACCTAGTTAGGGTTGTGGTGAATTATGGGTTGTAATATGAAATTGAGCTCAGTAGAGGTCTTACCAACACCCTAGTGTATGAATTGGAACCCAAAACCTGAAGCTAGAACCAGAATACGGATTTTAGAAACCGATATCGGGGAAATTGTGTAATTTGTGAGGGTTAATTGGAATCTGCTGTCATACGAGGTATCCTAAAATAATATTGAGTGGACAGTGACATGTGCAGGCACCATAGAACCATCACCCCAAACCCTAGCCCCCAACTCATCCGTACGGCCGCCAATTTCTCCCAATTGGCCGCAATTTGCGGCCTGGGTCCCACCTTCTTGGCTCGTATTGGTTCTGTAGCTCATACATTGTTAGTTTAGGTCCCTGGTATATATAGATTTGTATAAAGTGACCTGGGGTAAAATCTGGAACACATTTCATGAGTTGCTGTTTTGGACTTTAGTTTCCGTATTCCGTATTTTCATTTCTGCATTGGTGTGTTTCGTTTTACCTCGACTATTTGGCGTTTATACGACGATATAGAGGTTTTATGGATGGTTTTGAAGGCGTGCCATAGGTTCTCACCTATAGGCCCCCTTATCGTATCGTTTTGGATTTTATGCGCCGTTTTAGCTTGGATTGGTTTTGATGCGCATATACGATATTTGATGTGTAGGTACCCATGAAGACTTCGGGACGACAAGCAAATGCGTGGTGACGTCCGCAATTGGTGATGCGAGGTGAGTAGATTATATCTACAGGGGGAAGTCGGGTGGATGGCGTATAGCACCCCCGCAGTCCGTAGATAGATTATTATGTAGTTTATTGTGATAGTTAGGTGTATTTTGGATAGTGTAGGGTTAGAAGTGACTAGTGTAGTTCATAGTCGCGAACCCTAGAATAGAATTACACCTACACATACACTCTTGCTTATCACTTGTACTTACACTGTGATTGATGATATGTGACGACTTTGGAGATGAGTCGATGATGCGGGCTTGGTGCCCTGGGATCGGTGATTTGATACGATTCATATGTGGGATATGACTTGTGATTCTTGCGGGCTTGGGACGTGTGTTTACCCCCGCATGCATACTTTACCGATGTTACCGTTTGTACTAGATATAGAGTAGTACATCCAGACTTTATGATCTGATGATGGTGATATTTGTTATGTGATGAGACAGTGAGATGTTGACCCCTACCCAGCTTTTGGGAATGCCGTACGATGATTTACCGTACGAGCTGATATTGATGATAGATCCACACTCATAGCTAGAGGATATCTTACGATACGACATTGAGGCGGGATCACCGACTATATATCTACATATACTTTGACACAGTTTTAGGTGGTTTCCACACCTACCCCTCCTGATTGACAGGATACTTAGATGTAGTTTGCATAGTAGATACTTCACTGTGCTGCTGATTACTAGATTTCCGCATATTCATGCTTTTCGCATTGCTGGCATATGTTCATTACCATGTTATTATCATGCTGTTAGGACACCAGCACCATTATCGATGATGCGTATGTTTCACGTACACTATTTGCCGGCTCACACACTTCATCATCGATAATTGCCATGTCACTACACCGTAGTACTATTGCATTTGTGATATGATGCTTCATTCGACATATGCGCATTCCTATTCCATGTTGCATGATTTCCGATATGATTACTCTCTTTACATGTCGCATATATCATGGATTGATTGCATAGTACGTCGCATTGGATTTACTTCCTGATGTTGGATTTTCATGTGATTTCTGGATTTGGGAACCGTAGCCTTTTCGAATAAGTAACCATTTAAAAACCCGGTTCCCTTGATATGATATTTGGGGCGTCGCCCCGTGTTTTCTCGGTGCTAAAGGATGCGTTGAGATAGGGCATGCTCCGAAATGACGGATGCCCGATGGATTGAGATAGGGTATGCTCCGGAATGACGGATGCCCGATGCACTGAGAGAGGGATGACCCGGACTGACGGATTCCCGATATGTACTTTGATTTAGGGTATGCTCCGGAATGACGGATGCCCGATGCACTGAGAGAGGGATGACCCGGACTGACGGATTCCCGATATGTACTTTGATTTAGGTTATGCTCCGGAATGACGGATGCCCGATGCACTGAGAGAGGGATGACCCGGACTGACGGATTCCCGATATGTACTTTGATTTAGGGTATGCTCCGGAATGACGGATGCCCGATGCACTGAGAGAGGGATGACCCGGACTGACGGATTCCCGATATGTACTTTGATTTAGGGTATGCTCCGGAATGACGGATGCCCGATAGATTGAGATAGGGTATGCTCCGGAATGACGGATGCCCGATACAGGAGGATTTACGTGTCGATGCTAGGCACGGGTTTCATGATGTTTTTCCATGATTTTGTTTATATCCTCACATTGCATACATGATGCTTATTGTCATTGGGTGACGGGTGGACGGGTTCCGCATACATACAGACATGGATTATATACAGACTTGGATCATAGACAGACTGGTTTTATATTGATCATACTTTATTTGTATATATAACAGGGTATGAGGGCGCTGTTATATATACCCTTACACCAATATTAGTGGTATGGGACGCTAATATATGTGTATTGATATCATTGATACTTCATCATATTTACTTCATGCAGACATACCTTATACTGATGACATGTTATTACCTGAGTACTTGGCACCACATACCTATTTAGATGTTGATTTGCCACCTTATCACACTCAGATGTACTCTTGTGGATATATTACTGATTGTTGACTTAGCTTTATGTCTTGCATTCGATTTATTCTTGTAAATATTTCTATTCACGAGTTGGCAACTCACCCCCGTTGTGCCACAGTTCTTGCAGGTTTTGCCGTACAGGTTTCATTGCGGCATTTCTGGCACACTTCTTTCTTGCGGGTGAATTGCTTTGGTAGGTGGATTCTTTCGCATCAAGAACCACCATTGTATTTACTTTATTCATTGTATCTAGAATTTCCATCAACCAAAACTTGTATATTGTTTCAGACCTAGACTTTAGTGATGTATTATTCGACCTTAGAGTCGCGCTTAGTAGTATTGTGGTTTTCTTGTTGCTTTTGAGTTTCTTTTGGACTGATTCCTCGCCACTTGGCGTTGTATATTATATCATTGCTGCATGTGTGGTTGTGACCGTCAATTGACGAAGAGCTAGCTCCCGCTTGGGGATGCCTTTATCATTGCATATATATATATTATTATTCTTGTTGTACCCCGTTCGGGGCCAGTTTTTACAAAGGAAACTCTGCCGAAATTTTTAGGGAAAAATTACACATTTTAAAAATTCATATTCGGCTTAGTTATTTAAAAACTTGATTTTTAAACATGATTTCCTTACTTTTCAAAAACAGTTTTCCTTATTTACTCTTTAATGGTTTTAGATTGCTGGGCTTTTGGCTTACTTGGATCAGATGGGGTCCTATAGACTTCATATGGTTCAAGGGCCAGTCACGTGTTCTTTCGGGTCGTGACAAGAAGAGAGTGGGGGGAGCGGGTCGGGTCGCTAGGGTGTCGGGTTAGGTCGGGAGTGTTATGGAGTGGGCCTACGCTGAGGAGAAGGAGAAAGAGAAGAGGAGAGTTGGGGTTTGGGCTTGGCCCAGGAGAAAAGAAATAGGATTAGGGTTTGAGATAGGATATTAGGGTTAGTAGAAAATAATTGGATTAAATATATTTGGAAAAAATTAAATAGAAAAATATAGGGGAAATTATTATTAGGAAAATATGGATAATTGGATACAAAAAGAAACTGGGTATTACACATTTCGAAAGAGAAACGAACCGCATTATAAATGTAATGATAGCGCTCTCAATTACAAAGACGCATTTTAAGTGAATCGGCTCTACAGGAGCCTGAGAACTTCATGAATTATGCGTGCTCGGGCCAGGGAAGTTTTGGGATGGGTGACCTTCTGGGAAGTGGCCCTTGGTCTGGTCCGGTTCGTAAGTTTTCGTGAGTAGCATATAAATACCCTCGTTTGCAAATAACTACCTTATGTGATTATCGTTTAAAAAATTGCATCTGTCAAAGATATATATGTTAAAATATGATGCTCAATTACAGAGACGTTTTTTAAGTGAATCGGCTCTACAAAAGCCTAAGAACTGCGTAATTAAGCATGCTCGGGCCAGAAAAGTTTTGGGATGGGTGACCTTCTGGGAAGTAGCACATGGTCGGGTCCGGTTCGCTCTAAAGGATAAAACCATGCGGTTTCGGTTAGAGCGGAAAATACCATATGTACTGTGATGTTGGGGCGTTACAAATGTGGCAGTTCATTGATGGCTAGACCGAACTAATTTTTCAAGTTTTATTTCAGATATGGCTAAATTGCGCATAAATACCCAAGATTTCACAGTTTTGGCAGATAAATATACCTAAGTTTGTGTGAGTAGCATATAAATATGCTCGTTTGCAATTAACTACCTTGTGTGATATATAAAGGTGACATAACGGTTATCTTGTTACTTTTGTTTAAAAAATTACATCGGTCAAAGATATATATGTTAAAAAATGATGGGAAATTATTTAAAACACAAGCAACACATGCATATGCTCTGCATATAGAATAGTGTATTACCATACAAATACAGTAAGAGCATGCCGAAAAAAAAAACAAGAGCCTTTAATTTAATGCGCAGACAAGGTAAGGTAACGGCCCATAGGTTATCTCTAATAATTATATCTCTAAGGCTAGGCTACACATAGAGCCTCTGATTTATGAAGATGCCAGCTTAGCATGAATTAAGTGGCCCTTGGTCTGATCCGCTTCGCTCTAAAAGATAAAATCGTGCGGTTTCGGTCAGAGCGGACAATATCATCTGTACTGTAACATGAGGCGTTACAATATGGCAGTTCATTGATGGCTAGACCGAACTTATTTTTCAAGTTTTATTTCACATATGGCTAAACTGTGCGTAAATACCCAAGATTTCACAGTTTTGACAGATAAATACCTAAGTTTTTGTGAGTAGCATATAAATACCCTCGTTTGCAATTAACTACCTTGTGTGATATATGAATGCGGTATAACGGTTATCTTTCCATTATTATTACTTTCGTTTAAAAAATTGCATCGGTCAAAGATATACATGTTAAAATGTGTTGCGAAATTAGTTAAAACACAATCAACACTCGCATATGCTCTGCATACAGAATAGTGTATTACTATACAAATAGAGTAATAGCATGCCAAAAAAAACAAGAGCCTTTAATGTCCAGAGAAGGTAAGGTCCCATAGGTTATCTGTAATAATTATCTCTCTAAGGCTAGGCTACACATAGAGCCTCTGATCTCTAAAGATGCCGGCCAAGCATGAATTAAGGGTCAACGTCAAATTAATTCATAGGGGCGCAACAGAGACTTTCCGAACAAAGTATGTGATAAGACTCATGAACGGGAGTTTCTCAGGTTACGACACGTAGCAGATGGCGTGTCGTCTACGTAAACCCACTGGCTCTTGAGGTTGCGGAGGTGGAATCAACGTGGCGCCTCGGAGACTTTCCTCGGAGCCTCGTCTCCGGGCTTACGTCCCCACCTCTCGCCCCCGAGCCATCCAGCAGCCGAATTTATATCCCCTTCTCTCGTCACCAAGCTGTTGCGAGGACTGAGCATTCTCGGCCTCTCGGCTCGTCTCCGAGCCTCCCGAAGAGTTGAGCTTTCTCGGCTTCCCTGGTCAACCGAGAGCACGAAGCCTAAGCGCCCTCACAACGGCTCCGTGTGTCTCGTCAAAGCGAGATAAGCGAGATATCCGCCGCCTCACATTCTGCGTCCCGCGTGGGCGTGTTCCCCTATTAATGAACGGATCCCTCCATCAACACGGGCGTAACGAGAGAGCATAATTGACGGCGAGGATCTCGCACCGGCTCGCTCTATGTGACCACTATATAAACTCATCTTTTCAGACGACTCAGGTAATTTGAACTTATTCTAATACTTCACTACCCTGCCTTTATACTTCGGTACTAACTTGATTGTTGGAGGGTCCTACGGTGATTTCCCATCCCGGAACTTCCCTTGCAGGTAGATTGGCGTCGACAACATCTAACAACACATTGAGATCCACACAACCATTCTCATACCCAATCTTTACCGTCCAAAACCGCTTGCAGCCAAATCAACGGAGGACAACATCTAAGGGAGATTTCCACCTCCGTCAGTTGGCGCCGTCTTTTGGAAATCAGGCTAGAAGTTTGTCCACACGTAAAGTTGATCTTCCGCGCTCGATTTGATGACGAGAGACAATCGCGACGATCTGAATGTGAGCCGCCCCTACCATAATGAAGGCGGGAACGGTTCTACTCCCCCTCCTAACGTCATCAACACCTTATCCGATCAGATTGATAGACTTACAGCGATGGTGGATGCGCTCGTCCCCGTTCAAGCGGTGGGCCCTACCCGCCAGACTGCATGTCACGCCCCGCTTCCCAGTATACGGGAAAGGCACGCGGCGAGGCCTGCTACGTATTTACTCAGAAGTAAATACACTAAGCGTAACTAAGTAATATAAAGTAAAATATACACAATAGACATGAATGTAAATGAACAAAAACTTTTATTTATTTAACATTTCTTTACAAATACAACTGAAAATGTAAATACAGAAATGGAAAGCAATGCCTAAACAATGGCATGAACAGAAAAGAAATATGTACAAATGACTACAGCTCGTGGTTTTCAGTGAACTTCTCTAAGTCTTCTGAAATAGGCTCGGTCTCTAATGAGTCGGATCCTCCTGACAACATTCAAAAAAAAAAAAAAATAGAAATGTCGTCAGCGAACAATCGCTCAGTACGTCCCAAAGAAAGAGAGAAGTAGAATAGACAGAAAAGAGAATATAACTGTATAATATTTGATTATTATATTAACGCAGTTGTTTGTAACATGGTACAAAATATGCCAGTGTATACGAGAGGAGTCCAACTTATACCGTGGACTTTGGTAACCCGTAGTATAAGGCTCCATCGATAAAACCACAGAAAAACGGCATGGATGTATAATTACGTCTTTTAGTGACCACCCCATGCCACCTTTAACATGTTCCGTACTAGTCTACCCCTTTATCCCCGTAATGTTTATTGTATTGATTGTATTGTCTTGTTTTGCATATGGAAAACTTGCCGAAACCATGATATCATATAAACGGAATTGATATAAATGGATAGTCATGTAATCAGAGTATTCATGATTCGTTCAAGTCATGTTCATGTTGTTTTAGATTGTATTCTGGTATTCATGGATTCATGTTATATTGTAGTTATACTTGAATTGAATTCAAGTCATATTTTATTCATATTTGACCGTGACTCGAACTGAGTCAGACGCTTAAACAGAATTGAAGTCCTGATTTATGTTTTGGAGTTATCGGTATCTGCTGCACACGGATGACAGGATTTGTATCTTTTTTCATGACAATTACCGTATTGATATCCCTGTTTTTAGTTATCCACCTTAAATAGGCAAGCACCCACTTTCTCGGGCTCCCTGAGGCTCAAAAGAATTGGTCCCTCTTAAACCTATATTTATTAGGGTCCTTATTGTAAATTTATATAATTTGAGGGGGTTTTATGCAAAATAGTTTTGGTATATTTTCAAAATAGACCTCAAGTATTTATTTATCGTCTTTATTGTTTTCATGGATGTAATTGTTAAATGTGAAGTATTTTCTAGTGGATATAAATCTAGTAAGAATTGTATATGGTATTTTCATATAATAATGAAATTGTATTGATTTAGAACATGGAATTTGCGATTCTTTTCTTTTGATTTAGAAAATATGGAATATATATAATATATTTAAAATAGATATTTTGATAATGTTTATATATATAATTATTAAAAATAAATTTTATTTATCTAGTAGAAATCATATTTTTCTTAAAAATTGCATAAAAAAATTCCATCGAGATCGGATGCTCCGTGAGGAGGTCTGCATCTTGCTCTACTAAGCCCGAGAATGTGCGATAACCCACACCATCACGATCGGGGTCCCCAAGATGGGTTGTAGAGGCGTATTTGCAAGGAATTAAATAATACATTTTTAAAGAAAACGGTTTTTGATAGTTTATGGTATTTTATTGTAAACTTGTATTTTTCCCACAACTAATGTTCCAAAAGTCATCGTGCTATGTCAAGGATGAGTGTTGTGATGAGTTAGGTCATTATCTCGTGAGTTTTCCTAAAGGTAATATGGGTAAAACAATAAAGAAATGCCGTATATAAACATGATGGTATTTTACTGTAAAAATGAAATAGATGTTGCGATACATATTATTTTGAGATGAAACTTATCCTATTGCGTTTATTTATGATTTCTAAACAATATACAAAAAGATTGTAATTTTTTATTAAGATAAATGGTGTTTTTAGTTAAATTAGAAACGGAAGTCGGATTAACTCCGCTTTCGACTAGTTTTGAAAATAGACTTCGTTTTAATAGGAGTAGAAGAGGGAAATGTGGGAGTTACAGATTAGAAAAAAAGGGGAGAGGTAGGGTGAACTTAGGAAGGCATTGGGAAGTCGTTTCGTCGCCGGATTCTTCCCGAAACGTCGCCGGAACTTTGGCCTTTGCTAACTCCACTTGTACAACTTTTTTGACTTGTAAATTTTAGAGAGTTTTGACACTAGGTTTCAGAATGAGGAGGGCCAAAGTGTAGGGTTGTATTTATAGGGTAGGTTTAGGATTTAGGGTAATGAAGAATGAATTAAAAGTGCATTTAAAATAGAATTAAAGAGTGAAATTACACTCTCTGGATAAATGCAGGAAAACCAAACAGAACTAGAGTAGTGGGGGAAAGGCCAAGAGGCGTTGGGAAAAATTTGAGAGCCTTAGCAAAGGGGGGGGGAGCCCGGCGGCGCCGACCCCTTTGCTAATCTCGCCGGTCCAAACCCGGTGGGTTGGGCTTGGATCTCTGCCATGTGTCCATGTCGCTTGGTATACCTCAGTACACATATTTGATTTTGTTGTGATTTTTCATTTTACGTGCAGTGCACGTGCAAACCCTTGAGCTTCTAAGAATTTAAAAGAAAAAAACAATAAAAATATATGTGGCTGGAGGGATTTGAACACGTGGCCTATGTCACGGCAGTGCAAGGCTTTACCAGTGAGCTACAAGTACTTTCTTGCTGTTCAAAAGCAAATTTAATTTATAACTTGTGCTCAAGATTATGTATTTCTCTCTGTAATTTGAAAAAAAATTTGTGCAGAAAGTTTAGGGTTGTTACACCGAAGTTCCCCCTCTCCGGGATGACGACGCCCGCAGGAGGACAGATGGGCACTCTCAGGCCCTCGATCTCACTCACGCTCACCTCAGTGTCACTGAATGCCGGCGTGGCGACTCTGGCAACTATGACTCGCATGCGGTGAATGATTCCATGACCCGCTAGGTGCCGGACAGCTCCACACTCCGATCTCAGAGAAGGCCAGGCCGTCGCTCCGACGCTTGCCGCGTGCTCTCACCACCTGAGAAGTTGTCGGTCAGTTCGCCTGCTTCCAGGCATGACCAGTGCCCCAACTCCCGCCGAGGACACACAAACGGAGAACGTCTGGACTACTTAAGGAGGGCCTCGCCTGAGGATTTACGAAATGTGATAGCGCGGAATCGAAGCCGCACCATCACACGGGACCGGAGCGGGGATAGCCGCCGCTCCAACTGTGCTGAATCCTCGAGGTATCACCAACGCATCGAAGCTCTCAAAAAGAAAATTGAAGGCATATGATGAGATGGATATATATCCGACAAAAGGGCAAAGTAATCTTCTGATTCGCTCATAAGGACCTTTACAGAACAACTATTGGATGAGCGCGTCTCTTCCAGGAACAAGCTGCCTAAAGTGGCCCTCTTCGACTGGAAGTCTAACCCAAAGGACCACTTCGACGCAACGGCGGGCATGGGCTTCCAAGATAGCTCGAACGCGGCTCAATGCCGAGCTTTTTCTACCACCTTAATCGGAGTTGGCCGGGACTGGTTCCGAGGGCTTGCGCCATACTCCATCTCGACCTTTGACGAGCCGGCTGTCTAATTCCTTGGTCATTTCGTCGGCAACTGACGATAGAAGAAGTCGGTCGACTACTTGTTGGAATCCTTCAAATGGTATGTCACTCGCTTCTATAATGCTTTCCTCGTGGTTCTTGAGCACCGTGACGAAACGGTTAGCACCACGCTGAGGTCGGGTCTTAGACACAAAGAGTGGCTCTGCTCTTTTGCATTAGCGCAACCTTAGACCATGGCCGAAGTGAAAGTATGGAACGAGAGAGAAATCCAACTCGAGTCCGAGGTGAACTCCAACCTACCCGGAGGCGACCAAGCTGACCGAAAGAGGAGGGACAAGAAAGAGAAAAAGAAAGTCGATCGTTCGAGGCCTTATTCCTCAAGGTTTCAGGAGTATACCTCTTTGAATATTTCCCAGACCGAGCTGTTAGAGGAAACTAAGGGCGAGAGGTTCTTTAAGCTTCCCGCCAGCTACCCAAAGGACGGGAAAGCGTCTCCGCGGCCCGTACTGCGCCTATTACAGGTTGCAGGGTCACGCTACTGAACGCTTGTTCATACCATAATATTGCATTATTATATTCCCCATTCTTATTCGTTTTATAAATAAACAGGTGCTTTTGACCCATGTCTGCTACATAATACAGGTTACAGGTTCTTGGATCTAAAACAGTGAAAAAGATAAAAGACAATGTAAAAGTGGAACTACAACGAACAAGGCAGTGCAAGGTCCAAGATCAAGCCTAAGATAAAGTTCACAAAGTACAAGGCAGTGCAAGGTCCAAGATTTCGTCTCGAAGCAACGGTTAAAATCTACTACATTATTCACTGGAGATCTGGAAGAAACCTCGAAGCCCAATTGAGAAAAGTACAGAAGAAATACGAAGAACAAAATTACTAGAGCCAGCTCAAGAAAGATGAAGGCCCAAGCCCACTGTTGGACCGCGGAGTTATGGTAATTATTAATAAAGGGGATTGTGCATTTCTGGTTAATTGCATTTGTGTCTAAGCCCTTTATCGAAAATCTTTTTTTGCAAAAAGTTACAAATAAAAAAAAGGCGGAAATTTTTTATAAAAAGACTTGTAACGTTTGTTGGTAAGAAATCCGTGCACCCCAATCTTCTTTCTCTTCTCTTTCTTCTATCATGGGTACCCCACATCATAAATCACTTGGCGAACTTTGGTATCCCGAACCTAACTTTGCCTCGTACGTCAATTGTTTCGGTCGATTTAAGGAAGATCCCTCCGTACCCAAAATTTCTTTGAAAGATCAAATAGAAGCGTCTAGGAGAAACAGTTTGATTTTGCAACCCACTTTGTGTCAACCATGTCAACCTTCACCACCTTCGTACGTTGATACCACTTTTTCGAGTCCTGTTGTAACTTCTAAACCGATGTCTATTGCTGAGCACATTGCACAATCTCGAAGCCGATCTTTCACTCCTCTCCACACATTCAGTTATAGGGATCAACAAGTCCATTCACCTTTTTATCCACATATTGATCCTACTCCTATCCAACCATCCACTTCCTACCAGTCCTACCCGACTTTCCCACCGTCACTAGACACTGTTTCTACACAGCCTTTTGGGAGTTTCACATATCCAAACAATTTCGAATCTTTTACCGAAGCCCCCTTACCACCCAAGTCTAGTTTGGAAAAGTCGTTGGAGGCTTATATCTTAGCAACAAACAAAATGATTAGGAATGTGGATGCGTCCGTAGCCGCCCTTATACAACCTAGTGAACCGGTAGCTAGTTTTCCACTAGTTTCAAATTTTTCAATGTATGAGGAAGCGGTTGGATAGAGGGAGAATTTGGGAGGAGCGAGTGAGTTCTACACAATCCCAAATCAAACCTACCCATACCCACTTGAAGCCCACAACTCCGGTTTTTCATCGATTGTCCCAAATGCTTCACAAGTTACAAACAAAATATCTAACGAGTTGTGTGACTATATAGTGCTTGATTTGCCAGATTGTGAAGAACCCCTTCGGAGTGAAACCACACTTAATCCTTTCGATCTTTACACCTCCAATTTAGAACCTAAATTGATAAATATCCATGCTTTTGATGAGGTGTCAGAAAAAATTGATTTTCACTTGATTGAGGATATAGACGCCGGGAATATTTCGGATGATGAACCTGTTGATTTGAGTAAAATTTTATGTCCAAATCATCATCCCGAGTCATTAAATGTTTCTCCCGAACTTCATATGCGTCTTGATTTTGATGATAATGGCATGGATGAGTTAAATATTGAGGAGGATTATGAGGATAGTATTGAGGAGAGTATTGAGGATAATATTGAGCTTGAACCATTTTTGTTTGATGTGTCGGATTTTCTAATTCATCTTCCTGAACCTTTAACTGTTATATCACCCTCCCTCTTTTCCATCGTTCCGACTACGCAAAAGATCACACTTGACGACTGTGAGCTTGAAAACTTTTCCTTTGAATCTGACACAGTTCTCACAGCCGATGACACATACGAGTGTTTCACTTTTTCGGACGATATTGATGCCTCACCGCCCGAGTTTGAGTCCTTTGAATTTTCAGATGAGTTAGTTGAATCATCAGACTCGGTTGCTTACAGTCGTTTCAAACCATTGATGGAATCTTTTAAGTTCGAGACAGTTTACTACGATGAGAATGAGACTATCCCTAATTCACTCCCTTTCGTCCTTCCTATCGTTCCGACCGTGCCAGAGACCGTTACGCTTTCATCTCCAATACCAAGTTCGACGTACTCATGCTTTCTTGCGAATCTTGAGGGATTTGACCCCATTTCTCGACAGGTTGATAGATTAGCACAATCACTTTTAACACATCGGTCATCACAAATTGCGCTAATTTATTCCCTCAATTTACACCCTCAAGATCGTACTCCACTTCTTTCTCTTTTCCGCCATTATTCTCCTCCATCGAGACCATATTCTAGCTTTCTTCCCACACGGTCTCGTGTGCTTCTCATTTCCTTTCTTTCCACTCCATTCTTTCACCAACTCTACCATTACCACGATAAAATTTTTGAATGGTTGGTGCTAATTTTTGACTTGTGTAAGGCCTTGTTTAGTTTGGGAAGGACCTTGTTGTATATATGTATATATATTTTTTGTTTTCTTTTTCTATAAAAAATAAAAAAAATTTCAAAACAATAAAAATTCAATTTTTTTTTAAATAAACTGGGGAGTGCCGACATTTTGACCCTCTTGGTGTGGCATGACAGTGAGGACACTGTTAAGTTTAAGTTTGGGGGTATGCTCGGTACGTCTTCTTCCTTCGCATTCATATGTATATTTTTGCATTTGCATATTTATTTGAAAACCCATAAAAATTGAAAATTTTCAAAAATTATAAAAATTATTGTATTCAATTTTGGCTTATTTGACTTGAGTTTGACAGATAGGTTAACTAGTTAGGAACAACTAGATCTTAGACTTAGTAAATTAAAAACCCTAAAAATAACATTCCTTAAAGTTTAACGGTAGAAAGTATATGTCTTTGTAGTTTATTTAGAAATAGGCAAATTTTGAGTTCACTTCTTGGGCTAAGTCAAAACAAAGGAAAAGTATTGATATTTCTATTAGAATATGAGTTTGAAAAATAATTCCTAGCTTAAGTCTAGATTCTGAAAATATATACCCTACAATTTGCACAATCACGCACCTTGAAACTTGGAATAGTAGAGGAGACCTCGAAATGCTCTTGTCTAAAGTCCTTAGTACGAAAAAAAATAATACAAGTGTGAATAAAGAATAAAAAAAAATGGACACTAGTTTTTGTGATTACTTAAGGCTGAAAAAAATAGAAAAATATTTAGCGAGGGTGCTTCATCACCTAGTGCCTTAGACCAACTCGTTTGGGAGTCACTGCTAAAGCCTTGGGTGTTGCAAGACTAGGAATTACGCTTTAATGTGCAAACACATCTTGTAATCGGTTGTTGGTATCTCAAGAAGTATTAACGGTCACATGAAGGATGTGTAAGCAAAATTCATTTAAATTCACCAATTAATAAGTACTTTGGACAACGGACAAGGGTATGATTGCTTGATTTGAATTTCCAAGTGTAGGGGTGATATTTACACACACGTAGGGACATGTGATTGGAGTTTAGATGAGAGAAAGGAGTGAAGAATAGAACTTGTATCTTTAGTAGAGTTGATAGAAATTCCTAAGTGAAGATGGAACCCTAGGAGGAAAACTTAAGAAATGCCGAAAGCTAAGTAAGTCTGCAGAACATATATAATCTTAAGTTAGATGATGAGGAAGTGTGAAGAATGTAGGTGGATAATTTACGAGTCGACGATAATAGAATTCCCTGTTAGAAAACCTAATTGGAGAACAAAAGTCGAAAAAGCCAAATTGATAGGATTTTATGGGTAGTATCCGCTGAAAACCCTCAGGAGACAACACTCCTCCTACTAGGGACACCTAGAGGTTAAACGGCCTGTTGCACGAGCTCAGTGTAATCGCGTTTCCCTGCGAAAGTGCGGTTAGGTTTCTGTAGAGAATAAAAAAATAAGTTCGCTCGAGGACGAGCAAAAGATAAGTTTGGGGGTATTTGTTCATACCATAATATTGCATTATTATATTCCCCATTCTTATTCGTTTTATAAATAAACAGGTGCTTTTGACCCATGTCTGCTACATAGTACAGGTTACAGGTTCTTGGATCTAAAACAGTGAAAAAGATAAAAGACAATGCAAAAGTGGAACTACAACCAACAAATAGAAGGATCTTGATCAAGCTTAAGATAAAGTTCACAAAGTACAAGGCATTGCAAGGTCCAAGATTTCGTCTCGAAGCAACGGTTAAAATCCACTACATTATTCACTGGAGATCTGGAAGAAACCTCAAAGCCCAATTGAGAAAAGTACAGAAGAAATAAGAAGAACAAAATTACCAGAGCCAGCCCAAGAAAGATGAAGGCCTAAGTCCACTGTTAGACCGCGGATCCGCGGCCAAATAGGGCCTCGGGCCGTGGTTCCGCGGCCGTCCAGAGATCTAGTTGGAAATAAATTTTACCATAATTTTAAGACGGCTTTGACTAGTTAACCTAGGGTTATTTTGGTAAATGTAAACATGCGGGTCAATTGTAACCTAGGGTTTCTATGCCTTATAAATAGAAACCCAAATCATTGTATTCTTTTCATGCCTCTCTTCATTAATTAATTTTAGAATTCTTTTGGAGAGTATCGGTGCCTCTTTTCATTTCATGAATTCAGATCTGACAACCCTATGTTGATGTTTGGAGAGAGCCATCTATAAAGTAGGTAATTTTTCATTCTCTGCTCTAGTTTAGATTTAATTTCTTGCCCTAGATAATTGTTAGAGTTAGCTTTGGGGAAGGCTTTTGAGAGATGAGATCTCTCATCCCTTTCTTACCCATCACATATAAGCAATAGGGCTCCATGTATACACGCACACACCGCGCCCTACGGCACCCTATCCTTCGAGGTAGCGGTGATACCGAAGTATAAAGGCCCGGTTGCGCGTGTTTTCCATGGAGGTTAGGGTAAGAATTGATAAAGGAAGGACAAAAACCTAGAGGAAGGAACACCTTCCCGAATGGATCTAATCCCCTTTATTAACAATTACCATAACTCCTCTTAGATCCTAATTTGGGTATAGAAAGCGTTGAGATTTATTTACATTTCCAAACCATTCCTAAACCTAACCATAGCAAGATTTAGATCTAGATAATCTTAGTATAGATAGATTTAGTTTTTAGATTTAATAATCTGTCCGACCACAATCAGAATTAACTCGTTAGCGCGATTAGGAAATTCACAACATCCCTGTGGACCGACCCGTACTCACCGGCTAGCTACCAAGCGACGCCATTCTTGATTGCGGTTACTAGATATTTTTTGAGATCAATCAACGCTGCAAACAGCTCCGTGAAAATATCGAGGAACTGATCCGCTCCGGTCACCTGGCGAAATACCTACGGGACAAGCGACAGACGGAACGAGAGCAAAAAGACCGAACCCCACCCGGGGAATTAACAATCGGGCAAATCGTGGTCATTTCGGTGGATCCAGCTTTAGGAAGTAAGGGAACCACCACCTCCTACCAGTTGAGGGCATAAGAAATCCACCCCACAAGAAGCGCTGAAAGGACGACCCAATCATCTTCACCGATGATGATCTCCACGGCATAGCACTTCCTCATAATGACCCTCTTGTGATAACAGCCCGAGTTCACCGTTACGGGGTCCAGAGAATATTGGTTAACTCAGGGAGCTCGGCGGATATTCTGTTCTACGATTGTTTCCAACATATGGGGTTATGTTCATCAGATCTTCAGCCGACCTCCCACGTCCTCTCTGAGTTCACCAACCATTTCGTCCTGGCCGAGACATCGGTCACCCTCCTCTTCAACATAGGGAAAGCGGGAAAGACGCGTACCGTACTGGTAAATTTCCTTATTGCTAAGGTTCCGTTGTCCTATAACATTCTCTTGGGATGCCCTATCTTAAACGCCCTCCGGGCTCAGATCTCGACCTATCACATTGCGCTCAAATTCCCTTTGGATAATAGGGGATAGGCCAGGCCTATGGGGACCAGCAAACCGCCAGGCTTCGTCTCGCCTCAGCGTTCCCCGCCGAAGAGCAGGACGACAATTTTGAAGACACATGATTTTCAGGGGTCTGTAGATACACGCGACGACCAAAAGGAAGTTTGAGGTGCCCCGGTGGATGCGTTAACAGAACTCCCCCTCATAGAAGGAGTTGACAGTCGGATAGTCCAGATCGGCTCTCTCTTGACTGGGGACACCCGTGAAGGCCTGATCTGGTTCCTCTGAGATAACTCGGACGCACTGGCTTGGATGCCAGCAGTACCCGGAATCAACCCTGAAGTAATTTCCCACAAGCTCGGGGTCGACCCGAAGGCCTGGCCCATTCAAAAAAAGAAGAGAAGCTTTGCACCAGTTAAACAAAGGGTGATAGAAGACGAGGTGGATCGATTACTCGCCGCCAACTTCATCAAAAACCTGGATTACTCGGAGTGGTTGGCGAACGTAGTCATGGTCAATAAGGAAAACGGAAAATAGCTCATGTGCGTCGATTTCACAGACTTCAACAAGGCTTGCCCGAAAGACAATTATCCACTTCATCAGATAGACCAGCTGGTGGACAGCTCGACCGTCAACGAATTACCGAGCTTAATAAACGCTTTCTTCGGTTACAATCAGATCTGGATAGACCCTTCTGACGAAGAACTTACCGCCTTCACCACTAACCGAGGAGTCTACTGCTACAAAGTGATGCCCTTTGGACTTAAGAATATCGATGCCACATATCAGTTGCTGGTCAACAAGATGTTCAAATCACAGATTGGGTGAAACATGGAAGTCTACATCGACGACATGCTCGTAAAATCCGTCTCGATAGTCGGGCATAATAAAGACCTCGGCAATACATTCGAAGTCCTGCACAAGTACAAGATGAAGCTGAATCCAGCTAAATGCACGTTCATAGTCACCAGTGGAAAGTTCCTCTGGTTGATGGTATCCACCGAGGAATCGAATCGAACCCAAAAAAAATCAGCGTCATCTTCAACATGGCAACGCCCAAGAGCAATGTTGATATCATGCGATTCACGGGGAGGGTGGCTGCCCTGAGTCTCTTTAAGTATAGATCCGCAGAAAAGTGCCTCCCTTTTTTTAGGGACCTAAGGAAAATTCCTAACTTCGAATGGTCTAAGGAGTGCTAAAACGCTTTCGAACAACTCAAGGTGCACCTAGCGACACTACCGCTACTCACCCGATCGGTCGAGGGTGACGAGCTATTACTATATCTAGCCGTCTCCGACCAAACTGCAGGCTCAGTGCTCGTCAGAGAATTTGAAGGCGTACAGAGATCGGTCTACTACGTGAGCCATACTTTTAAGGACGCGGAAATAAGAAACCCGGCCATAGAGAAAATAGTCCTGGCGCTTGTCGTCATCTCCAGGAAACTTTGACACTATTTTTAGGCGCACACGATCCTCGTCCTCAGTGAGCGGCCCTTAGGGTATATCCTCGCTTCCCCCGAATCGTCAGATCGTCTGGAGAATTGGAGGTAGGAGTTGTCTCAATTCGACATCAAATACCACCCTAGACAAGCCATCAAAGCACATGTCTTAGCTGATTTTGTTGTCAAATGCACCATCCCTACTAAAGAAGGCATGACAGCGCGGGGTCCCGAACCACGACCTTCGGTCGAGGAGATGCCCGGCTGATTGATCTGTTTTTTAAAGAAGTGTTTGTAGAATAACCGCTATTAATAACAGTGTCGCGTGTAGCTAGACCGAGATGAGTACGGGTCATTCTCAGGGAAACGTTGAATTTTTTAATCTTACTTTAGGCGTGTTGATTAGGAAAGGAGGAAGAATAATGAATAGTGGAGAATGGTTGTAGATTCTAGATCTATGTCAATTACGGATGTAGGATATAGATCTAGATTAATTACGGATGTAGGTTTTATATTAGAAGGGGGATTGTAGGGATCTTTAAGATTTAGTAGTCATGGATGATTAATTAAAGATTACTCCTTTTTATGTTTTAATAGATTTAAAACTAGATCTACAGTGATGCATGTAAATTAGGGTTTCTGGAGGGAATAGGGTTCCCACTCTTTACCCATATCTTGACATGGATCTCCGTTCATGTCTAGCTTTTACCAAAACAATTGTTAATCTAATCTCTAATCGTGGTCCTGAATATCAATGAATTGATAGCGCGCCCGACTAGGATGTTAACGATTCTTTTGGTAAAATTTATAAACTTTATAGGACGTAAAAGGAGTTAAAGGATTTTAATCATCCATTGATCTACCCTAATCCTACGAACCCTAACAAGAGGAGAACTACTCGCGCATGATGGAGATAGAAGAATGGATAGAGACCATGAAGAAAATAAAATGCAATAAGAATAAAACAACTACCTTTATTAATCAATTTGATCAATTACACTTTGTTCTTTTAGAAAGTGATTACAAAACCCTAGTTTTCTTCTCGATCTATTCTTAAGGAGGTAGATGAACAGCTGATGATCAACCTGGATTCTTGAGCCTTCTTGGACTTCGTGATCTCGTTGGTTTGATAAGTTTTCAAGTGAGGCTCTCGGATCTATTTATAGTCACAGAAGTTGAAATTCCTAGATCCCCAGAATTAGGGTTAGTTGTAGCAAATCCAACCTGAAAATCCTAACTCCCGATTCAGTGAATCCGCCGCTGATCCGCCGCATATTGCATGGTTTGGCCGCGGATCCGCGGCCGTTTGGTGAGATCTTGGGTGCAAATTTCTGGGGATTTATTCTTGTGACACATGGAGATTTAGTTGATATCTGGAACTTGAAAATATTTCCCGAGTCTCTGCCAGTATTAATTCTTCGATTTTCTTTAATATTTCGGCAGATTTTTGATTTCCGACATCTCAACATCTCGATCTCCTGACCTGAGCCAAAGCTTGCACCATATCTCAAAGAATAATATTAGTAATATTTGGTATTTTTGAGATATTATCCTAACCAATTTGATATGATATTATATTTTAAAAATATTGATTAAGGATATTTGATATGATATGCATATTTAAATTATCAAAATATTATATAAATATTATATGCATATATTTTCCTTCATAATGTTAATTATAATATATAAACATATGAAAATAGTATTTTTACAGATAAACCCTCATATGTATCATATTTATAATAAACACCTTTAAATATTTAAGAAAAGTATGGAAAATGTCATATCAAAAGTGCGATATTTTCGACTAAACAAATACCCCCAAACTTAACTCTGATCGTCCCGAGAAAACTTATTTATTCAAGAGAGGGAGAAAGAAAGAAGAAGAAAAACCTAAGTAGCACACTTTCGTAGGCGATACGATTGAACTGAGCACGTGCAACAAGCCGTTAAACCTCTACATGTCTCTAGTAGGAGGAGCGTTGTCTCTTGAGAGTTTTCAGCGGATTACACCCACAAAATCCTATAATAAAAGAAAGATGGTGAAAGTTACATATAAAGATAAGAACTTATAAAAAAAAGAACTTAAAAATAAGAGTTTCCAACTACATCAGCTTTTCAGTTGCCATGAGCCCTATCTTAATGGTCGTGAAAAAATGTTAGATATTACATCATCCCTCAATAAAATATCGTCTTTAGTTTTCCTCCCTATCTTTCCTCCAAACATTGATCATATACCCCTACGTGTGTATAAAATACATCCCTACACTTAGAGAATTCAATTCAAGCTATCATACTCTTATCCATCTTTCTTAGTACTTTTTAGTTGGTGAATATTTTAGATGGAATTGGTCACACATTCTTCATGCGACCGTTAATACTTTTTTAGATACTAACCGACCGATTACAAAATGTGCTCGCGTTATCAAGACGTAATTCCTCGTCTTACAACACCTAAGGCTTAGCAGTGGCTCCCAAACTAGTTGGTCTAAGGCACTAGGTGATAAAGTACTCTCGCTATATTTTTTTTATGTTGTCTTGGTAATTACAAAACCCGTGTTCATTTTTTTCTTTCACTTTTTATTTTTCTTCATACCAAGGCTTTTAGACAAGAGCATTTAAAGGTATGCTCTACTATCCCAAGTTTCAAGATGTGTGCAAATGCGTATAGAAGGGTATCAACGTTCAAATGTTTGTCCTTAAGAATAGGGACTAATTTTCAGACTCAGATTTATCCTCAGATTAGTGATTTCCTTCATCTTACTAACCCTTGGGACAACGGCTCATAACTACTTATTACTAGTTTCGTTTAAGAAAATATCTAACTTTCTTGCTTTTCTCAAACTATTCCTATATTTCATATGTAATTTTTCACTTTCAAACTTTCATTATCAAAAAAAATTTTGTGCTTATATATAGTTTAATGCAAAGTAATGCGTGAATAAGCACAAACCTCCCCCAAACCTGTTTACAGCAGTGTCCTCACTGATGTCATCTGTTAAGCTTAAAAAAACTGTAAACTTGGGAGGAAAAGTTAGTAACGGGAACATGAAATGGTGAAAGTAAAATTCTCCCCCAAACTTATTTTTTTGGCTCACAATTTTATAAAATTTTTCTTTCAAGAGCCAAAATATTCCCCCCGAAACATAAGTAAAATAGTATTAAGCAATTAAAATTATTGGGGTGGGGGGGGGGTTAAGTTATTGGTCAAAATAAACCCTTACAAAGACCAAAAGTCAACACCAACCATTCAAAAATTTTATCGATGTAACGCACTGGTTGGTGGAAAATCAGAGATTTGAAGAAGTGGGAAGATTGGAAGCGGTATGGTTTATGTCTTGGTTGATAGAGATGAAACAATAATGGTGAACGGAAACGAGAATGTGGATAATTAGGAATGGAAAGAATGGTCACATTCTCATATGGGATAAGAAGAAATGGTGGTGGTTCAACTTCTTCAGGTGGAGATCGATTAATCACAAAATCCTGTCAGTTAGGAATGCGAGTTCGTCGGCGAAAATGTCTTCGAAACTTTCATCGATGGTACGATTGAACGTTTCAATGTCAATAAGTGTCGCGCCAAAATTCAACACACTTGATTTGTCAAAAATTATGGAGGTAGGAGACTCGAAAAGCTTATCTACCTCATTCTCAAAAGTATCTAAATCAAGCTGTCTTTCTAGAATTATCGAACTTGAAATATCGGATTGTGATTTATCAACACTCGCTAAAAGTAAAGTTTGATTAGAAGAAGAACAAGAGAAAGTGGGAGATGAAGTGGGTAAACAAATTAGTGTGTCAAGCATTGCTGAACCAGATGTGGGAAATGAATGCTGAATTTCGTTCTGCCTTTCGGTTATACATTTGTCAACTTCAAGACGTATATGGGGTTCGGGAAGAATAGTTAAAGGTTCGAAATGATGACCACACGGGAGTGAAAGGACTTAATGAATTGGTGGGACAAACTCATCCAAAATTTCTGGTTCATCATCCAATATATCCCCAACGTCAATATCCTCAATCAAGTAAAGGTTACAAGTCTCAGACACTTCATCAAAAGCATAGTTTTCAATCAATTGTGGTTTTAGAGTGGAGGTATAGATATCATAAGGGTTGGGTGTGACTTCACTTGAAATGGACCCTTCACAATCGGGTAAATTAAACACTACAAAGTCACACAACTCATCAAACATTCTATCTTCAATTGGTGAATTATTTGGTGTATTCGATAGATCTGTGAAACTGGAGTTGTGGATTTCAATTTAGGATGGGGAGGTTTGATTTGGAAGGGTGTACCGCTCTCTCTCAATACCGAAATTCTCAATTTGTCCTATGGCCGTATCATACGTTGGAAAATTTTGAGCTAGTTTGAAACTAGTTTCTCGTTCGTTTTGTTTATTGAGAATGGCCATGTACTCATTCAATTCCTCTCTGGTGCGGCGCGACGCTACCATATATTTTTCCACAGCCTGTTCAAGACTAGACATGGGTCGGTAAGGGGTTTCAGCATAAGATTGAAATTCTTGTGGATAAGTAAAACCCCCAAATGACTGATTAGAAGGAATGTCTCGAGAAGGTGTAAAAGTCGGGTAGGATTGATAGGAATCGAAAGCTTGTGAAAATTGGGCAGGAGTAGGATCAACATTGTGATAAGAAGAATATTGATATTGGCTGTGTGGGTGGCGACTGTCAACAGATGTCATTTACGCCACAAACCGAGCAGTAAAATCTTCTTTAGAAATTGGTGGTGTTTGTTGTCCTAACGATTTGAATGGATTGAAACTTTGGTCGTTAGTCCGTGCTATATACTTAGCGATGGACATGCGTTTAGGAGTTCCCTCACACGCTTTAGATGGAGTATCAACATAAGAAGATGTAGAATTTTGATGCGGTTGATAGGACCTGAAGTGAGGTGGCCAACTGTTTCTTTCCGCTTGCTCTATCCGATCTCTTAAACACATGGTAGAGTCGGATGGTATACCGAAGTGATTACGATAAAAAGAAATATCTGGTTCTGGATAACAAAACTCGGTAAGAGTTCTTTTATTTGGGTTACTCATTATAAGAAGGCGAAAAGATGGAGGTTGGTGAAAAGATTTAAGCTATATTTGGATTGTTTTGCTTTGAAAGTAGGACTTGAGGGTTGATTCAACAAATCACAAAATGCACAAGTAAACTCTAAAACTAAGGTTACCCAGGTCAAGCACTAGACCGCTCCAAGACTTCCAAAGGACAAGCCGCATGATCAATCTTCTACCACCTCTTTATAACTCTTGTGGTCAGGTAAGTGCCAGGTAAGTGGGAGGTATCCGCTATAAGAATCACCAAAAATAGCGGGCCTAATTAAGTAACCACTTGCCTTAGACAAACTTGTCTAGACACCACAAAAGGAATGCAGATAAGCGATAGATTACCTACGACCATCCTCTGTCCTATTTGAGCGCGACGGTCCTTAGGGTCTTGATATAGATATTTTTAAATTAATATAGGGTTATGCGGATGCTCGTTTTGTGATTTGTGGGGCCTAGGAAGGGTGATGAAATCCCCACCTAATATGAATTGTGGTCTTTCCCCTTAAAGTCCGTATTAAAATATGCAAAAACAACCCGCAAAAAGATTTTTGAGCGGCGATATTTTGCAAAGAATCCTGCAGAAAATATATTATTGTATTTTTCAGAGGAGAGAGAAAGAGATAGAAAAGATACCAAAAAAGTTTGAGGGCACAACTCTGTAAGTCCACGTTGCTCACCCCGGAACTTACGGGGAGGCGGAAATGGCGAAAAACGATTTTTGGCGCAAAGGCAACATGGACTAAAAGAAGGATCTTTGCTAAACGACAAACTAGCAAACTACAAGTGGTGCTATCTACTATGCCATAGAGATTATACCTCACGATACCGGTCCTTCGGGTCTTCTCTCCGATGTCCTGCTCGTCCATCCAAGCTTCGAGGATCAATCCGAATCTTGATCACCTCCGCGGCCTTCTTGAGTCGAAGACGATCCACCTCGAGCCGAGGCAACTAGGGCAACAAGATCGCTAGTCTTGATGTCCTAGGTTGTGTAGAAGAGGTAGATGGAAGTGTTTGTCTATTTGGATCCTTTTTCTCTCAACACATGAGATCAAAGGAATTTTCAAGAGGAGGAAGATGAAGGAGAACAATCATGGAGCTTTCTCATTTCTTTTTCAAGAGAGAGAATGAGAAATGAATTATGAACCAAAGAAAATGAACCATGGTTGCAATAATACATAAACATCATCATGACTAATCTTTTCCTGATAAAGTTGATGGCAAAAATTGACTTGACCATTTTCATATCAATTAAAGAAAAAGAAAAGCAAAGAAAACTCTAGACCTCTCATGAAGGTCCAAGTCAACTTTGGTCAAACGGTCAACAAAGTCAAGTATGGTCAAATGGTCAAAGCAATTAGCCATCACATAATTATCACTAAAAAGATTAGTAAATAATGTCCTCGGCTCATAATGGTTTTGACCGAACCAACTGCCAAACCCTAATGAGTCCGCCTCAAAATGGTTTTGACCGAATCAACTGTCAAAACCCTAATGAGGCACCTCCTCTTTCTTCGCTCCTCAAAACTGTGCATACACACCTGCATCCGCATTTCGTAGAATGCGAATGCACAGAAGACAAAACAAATCCATCCGCGCAATACTAGGATCTGGCTTAAACCAAAGCCCACTAGTATTTCCTGCCCGAACAGCATACGCATACAAGTGCACGTAAGTGATCGTGGCCCTGCCGTAAAATCATACGGCCTCTACACGTTTCGCTCAGTGCAGGGAAACTCTCTGTGTGGGACTCTAAAGACTCGACACTACGCCGGCAGTGGGTTTAAGCACAGTCCGCAAGCGGCACTAGCTGTACGTAACGGTCCCCAGGTAGATGTCGATAAGAAGGCCGATGAGGTAAACCCATCCGAACTCCTACTGAGCCTGTATGTGACAATCTCTGTACAGTCCGGTCCGTTCGTCTGAGAATATCGCATGGCGGGCCTAGGGGTGGTAAACGTCAGTCCCCTAATAGCAGTACAAGTCGTGTCGGAGTGTAGCCCAGAACACCCTGAGATAACACTGGAAACCTACCACTATATCTCGCTTGCCCTGGCCAGGGACTACTTGTGTAATGGCTCTCCTAGACACATCGCGATATCAACCCCCAATACCGGGAGAGACGAATCCTGTCTAACCGTCACTGTCTCCAAGTGCTTCGGGACTGCACCCAACTACTACCTGTTTGCACGACTCCTTTGAGCCGTGGTAGGGTAGTAATCAAAGTACAGTGGGAACACACTCGAGGCGAAGTGACAGTGTCAAGTCAGCGGACTAAGCTGTACTCATATCACTTGGGACTGATAACTGACGATATGTATAATACCAACCAACAGTTCCCGACGAGTCCTGTCCAGTGTACTCGTAACCTAACGAGCACCCACATACTATCTCCAGTACAGCGTACTGATGGCTGTGGGACAGACCATCTCCCCTGCTGGGATGAGAAGCGTATACGCTAGTCTACTCCGGAGTATCGATGCCCTGTTTCGATAGTCCTACGACTAGGGACCTGTATAAGGATGTGCTTATAGATTACCCAGCCCCCACAAGTGTGACTGCCATCACAACGCTGGTAATCAAGCAAAGATCCTAAGAGCTCTACTAATATATATAAGCGATATGCTAAAAGAAACACATGCACATATTGAAGTAGAGACAAAGCAAGTAGCATACTACCATTTTTAGCAAGATTGTCTATACAACTGTGAATATCCCAAGCTTCCATCAAGTAATATACAAACTAGTATGATACAGTAATGGCCTCTAGGGCATATACACTAACAAACTCCCCAATATTGCTGTTGTTCCACCGCCGTTTGCACACAATAGCCGTGGTTCCGCCGCGCATTAGGGGGTTCTTTGTTTAATTTTTTCACCATGGCTTCCTTTGCTCCTCTAGGTCTTGATGAATGTCTCTGAATCTTTATCTCCTTGCTAAACTGACTCCAGATTCCCTTGCAAAAATCGCACACTAATCGTTAAATATGCAAGATGCGGTTTTTCTTTATTTTTATGATATAGATCGAATAAGAATTCAACACAAATAGTAAGAATAAAAATTATGCACGTATCTCCGGCAACGGCGCCATTTGATTGATCTATTTTTTAAAGAAGTGTTTGTAGAATAACCGCAATCAGTAACAGTGTCGCGTGTAGCTAGACCAAGATGAGTACGGGTCGTCCTCAGGGAAACGTTGAATTTTTTAATCTTACTTTAGGTGTGTTGATTATGAAAGGAGGAAGAATAATGAATAGTGGAGAATGGTTGTAGATTCTAGCTCTACGTCAATCACGGATGTAGGATACAGATCTAGATTAATTACGGATGTAGGTTTTATATTAGAAGGGGCTTGTAGGGTTCTTTAAGATTTTGTAGTCATGGATGATTAATTAAAGATTACTCTTTTTATCTTTTAATAGATTTAAAAGTAGATCGACAGTGATGCATGTAGATTAGGGTTTCTGAAGGGAATAGGGTTCCTGAAGGGAATAGGGTTCCCACTCTTAACCCCTATCTTGACATAGATCTCCGTTCATGTCCAGCTTTTACCAAAACAATTGTTAATCTAATATCTAATCGTAGACGTGAATATCAATGAATTGATAGCTTGTCCGACTAGGATGTTAACGATTATTTTGGTAAAGTTTATAAAATTTATAGGACGTAAAAGGAGTTAAAGGATTTTAATCATCTATTGATCTACCCTAATCTTACGAACCCTAACAAGCAGAGAATTACTCGCACATAATGGAGATAGAAGAACGCATAGAGATCATGAAGAAAATAAAATGCAATAAGAATAAAACAACTACTTTTATTAATCAACTTGATCAATTACACTTTGTTTCTTTAGAAAGTGATTACAAAATCTTAGTTTGCTTCTCGATCTCTTCTTAAGGAGGTAGATGAACAGCTGATGATCAACCTGGATTCTTGAGCCGTCTTGGACTTCATGATCTCGTCGGTTTGATAAGTTTTCAAGTGAGGCTCTCGGTTCTATTTATAGTCACAGAAGTTGAAATCTTTAGATCCCCAGAATTAGGGTTAGTTGTAGAAAATCCAACCTGAAAATCCTAACTCCTGATTTGGTGATTCGGCCACGGATCCGCCACATATTGCATGGTTTGGCCGCGGATCCGCGACTGTTTGGTAAGATCTTGGGTGCAAATTTTTGGGGCTTTATTCTTGTGACACATGGAGATTTAGTTGATGTCTAGAACTTGAAAATATTTCCTGAGTCTCTGCAAGCATTGATTCTTCGATTTTCTTTAATATTTCGGCAGATTTTTGATTTCTGAGATCTCAACATCTCGATCTCTTGACCTGAGCCAAAACTTGCACCATATCTCAAAGAATAATGTTAATAATATTTGGTATTTTTGAGATATTATCCTAACCAATTTGATATGATATTATATTTTAAGAATATTGATTAAGGATATTTGATATGATATGCATATTTAAATTATCAAAGTATTATATAAATATTATATGCATATATTTTCCTTCATAATGTTAATTATAATATATAAACATATGAAAATAGTATTTTTACAGATAAACCCTCATATGTGTAATATTTATAATAAACACCTATAGATATTTAAGAAAAGTAAGGAAAATTTCATATCAAAAGTGCGATATTTTCGACTGAACACCGGCCCTATCTCGTAATGGGTACTCCACATGGACGGATCCTCCACAGAGAAAGGGAGCAGGGCTGGCCTGATCATCCACGGTCCGGAGGAGACGGAAATGGAATACTCTCTAAAGCTCGGTTTTAGAGCGTCAAATAATGCCGCGGAATACGAGGCCTCACTACTAGAATAGGGGGTTGCCCCTATGGATATTGAAATCCGTAGAGGCATATTTATTTTGGCCCTACGGACTAATCCGTAGGGCCATAAGGTTGTCCCTACGGTCCAAGACGCACCAACGTAAAAATATTAAATCTTAATTTGTTATTTGCCTTTACGGTGCCGCAAACCAAGGACCTACGGACAAATCCGTAGAGGCATCTAAATATGGATTTAATAGAAAAGAAATATAATTTCCCTATGCGCCGATTATCCTCCTCCTCGATCGAGCGCGCGAAACCTCGCAAATCGCCTTTTCTCGTCGCCGCGTCACCGACCTTGCCGATCTCGTCGCCGACCTCGCCGATCTCGTCGCCGTTCTCTCTTTGTCGTTCCTGATCTCGACGCCGTTCTTCCTCGTCGCCGATCCACCGAACAGGTAAGTAATTAAATCTTCAATTAAAGAGATTTTTGATTATTTTAGGGGTTGGGGTTGCGGTTGCGGTTGCGGTTGGGGTTCGGCTAGGGTTGCGGCTGGGGTTGGGTTCGGCTATGGTTAGGGCTGGGGCTGGTGCTGGTGCTGGGGATGCGGTTGGGTTGGGGTTGGGGTTAGGGTTGGGGTTGGGGTTCGGCTGGGGGGCGCATAACTGTTGGGGTTGCGGTTTGGGTTGGGGTTGCGGTTTGGGTTAGGGTTAGGGTTGGGGCTGGGGCTGGGGCTGGTGCTGCGATTGCTGTTGGGTTGGGGTTGGGGTTAGGGTTAGGGTTGGGGTTCGGCTGGGGGGGTGGGCGCATAACTGTTGTCTTGCATGGTAAACTATAAAGGGGGTTTGTGCAATAAACCCTGATTATTGCGCTGCGCTTGCAATGAGTACTTATCAATGTTATGCATGTTGATTCCCACTTTTGTTCGCTTGCTTGCATATATTGTAGATATGTGCTTATTTTTTAGTTGGGTTTGTTTGTTTCTTATTCCATTGATGGGCACATCCAAGCAGTATGAAATTGCATCTTCCTTTTGCTACCAACGATTAGCTAAGTTAGATTACGCAGTTGTGCCTTTCTATCTAGATTTTGGATAGATTTTCCACTTTACATTTCTATCCATAATTGATTGGATAATTTATCGACCAAAGCTCTCTACTTGAGAAACCGAGCGGCATTAGTGTGATAATGTCATCATGTGAAACTTCCGTTGACCGCCTAAATTCACAAATTTCTTTTTCTATCTATTAGTTTAGGGGCATGCATAATTTGTTTTTAGCCGTAAATGGCTCTAGTTATATATTTCTCCGTCATGTTTGAATTGTGTATCATAAAATTTGCCTAAATGGTTCATTATATGTTCCCTCATTCATGCATGTATAACACACACACACACATATTAGCTTTTATGCCAGATACTTTTGGAAATCAAACTTTCAACACTAATTTTGATCTGAGACCCGTGTCATGTAGCATTAATTATGAATTTATATTATATTCATCTAGTTTATTGATTTCTTTTCTATGTTAAAGGTATGCATCTCAATCCCAAGTCTAATGCATCTTAGTTCTTTAATACTCAATTCTTCATATATCTTATTCTCAAGTTGCAATTTGCAAGTAACTAAGCAAGTATTATTTCATAAGTTTAAAATCATGTTACAGATACAACACGAATGCACAACAAACACATCATTAGAGAGTGATTCAAGATGTTCAGGTTAAAACCAATATATGATATTCGATGATAATATGAAACCTTCATATTCTCATCGATACTCATATATGAAACTAAAAGCGCCACTTAGTCCCCGTCTATCGGTTAACATACGTGCGATGTTCGTCATGACATAGAACTATACGAAGTTTGTTAAATATCGGACGGTATAGCTCGATACTAACAACCATCGTATAGTCTACGCAACGAGAAAATTCAATCGTATGGTAACCGATAGATTTGTCCCATGTGGACAAGTTAAGAATGTATAAAGCAAACGCCTTCATTCACTTGTGTTTTCATCCGTTTCGAGATATTTCGTCGGTATCTTTCCGCTGGTTCTCCGTGTACAAAGATAGATTAGATGTTCATTTCAACGTTGTTTCACAGCTTTGAAATGATTTTCTATTCTATTACAGTGTACTCGTAGAACAGCGGGGAGGTGCTGCCGAAATTTACTCGAAATGGTTGAAAGCACAAGTGATGGGTGTTCGCTCTATACATTCTTAATGGGATAGAAGCCTACCCCCGACAGCCGGAACACACACATACAACAAGAATACACAACAAACTCATAATTAGAGAGTGATTCGAGATGTTCAAGTTAAAACCAATATATGATACTCGATGATAATATGAAACCTTCATATTCTCATCGATACTCATATATGAAACTAAAAGCGCCACTTAGTCCCCGTCTATCGGTTAACATACGTGCGATGTTCGTCGTGACATAGAACTATACGAAGGTTGTTAAATATCGGACGGTATAGCTCGATACTAACAACCGTCGTATAGTCTACGAGACGAGAAAATTCAATCATATGGTAACCCATAGATTTGTCCCGTGTAGACAAGTTAAGAATGTATAAATCAAATGCCTTCATTCAGTTATGTTTTCACCCGTTTCGAGATATTTCGTCGGTACCTTTCCGCTGGTTCTCCGTGTACAAAGATAGATTAGATGTTCATTTCAACGTTGTTTCACAGCTTTGAAATGATTATCTATTCTATTACAGTGTACTTGGAGAACAGCGGGGAGGTGCTGCCGAAATTTACTCGAAACGGTTGAAAACACAAGTGATGGGTGTTCGCTCTATACATTCTTAATGGGATAGAAGCCTACCCCCGACAGCCGGAATACACACATACAACAAGAATACACAACAAATGCATAATTAGAGAGTGATTAGAGATGTTCAAGTTAAAACCAATATATGATACTCGATAATAATATGAAACCTTCATATTCTCATCGATACTCATATATGAAACTAAAAGCGCCACTTAGTCCCCGTCTATCGGTTAACATATGTGTGATATTCGTTGTGACATAGAACTATACGAAGGTTGTTAAATATCGGACGGTATAGCTCGATACTAACAACCGTCGTATAGTCTACGTGACGAGAAAATTCAATCGCATGGTAACCCATAGATTTGTCCCGTGTGGACAAGTTAAGAATGTATAAAGCAAACGCCTTCATTCACTTGTGTTTTCACCCGTTTCGAGATATTTCGTCGGTACCTTTCCGCTGATTCTCCATGTACAAAGATAGATTAGATGTTCATTTCAACGTTGTTTCACAGCTTTGAAATGATTATCTATTCTATTACAGTGTACTCGGAGAACAGCGGGGAGGTGCTGCCGAAATTTACTCTAAACGGTTGAAAGCACAAGTGATGGGTGTTCGCTCTATACATTCTTAATGGGATAGAAGCCTACCCCCGACAGCCGGAACACATACATACAACAAGAATACACAACAAACGCACAATTAGAGAGTGATTCGAGATGTTCAAGTTAAAACCAATATATGATACTCGATGATAATATGAAACCTTCATATTCTCATCGATACTCATATATGAAACTAAAAGCGCCACTTAGTCCCCGTCTATCAGTTAACATACGTGCGATGTTCGTCGTGACATAGAACTATACGAAGGTTGTTAAATATCGGACGGTATAGCTCGATACTAACAACCGTCGTATAGTCTACGTGACGAGAAAATTCAATCGTATGGTAACCCATAGATTTGTCCCGTGTGGACAAGTTAAAAATGTATAAAGCAAACGCCTTCATTCACTTGCGTTTTCACCCATTTCGAGATATTTTGTCGGTACATTTCCGCTGGTTCTCCATGTACAAAGATAGATTAGATGTTCATTTCAACGTTGTTTCACAGCTTTGAAATGATTATCTATTCTATTACAGTATACTCGGAGAACAGCGGGGAGGTGCTGCCGAAATTTACTCTAAACGGTTGAAAGCACAAGTGATGGGTGTTCGCTCTATACATTCTTAATGGGATAGAAGCCTACCCCCAACAGCCGGAACACACACATACAACAAGAATACACAACAAACACATAATTAGAGAGTGATTCGAGATGTTCAAGTTAAAACCAATATATGATACTTGATGATAATATGAAACCTTCATATTCTCATCGATACTCATATATGATACTAAAAGCGCTACTTAGTCCCCGTCTATCGGTTAACATACGTGCGATAATTTATTCTTTTCAACGACAAACGCACACACAAAGCATATACACGGATTTTCGCCTTTGTCAGTAACTATCCCGTTCTTATATTTCTCAATATAGTCAGCATAACCTACAATTTATATGTTATACAGTCTAACATGGCCTATGAGTATGTCAGAGTTAAGGACTGGATGTATGTGGATTGGCAACAACATATGCAACGTGAGTTTGTCGCAGGAGTTGCTGCTTTCTTTGAATTTGCACGCGCATATAATAAGATCATAATAGAGAAGATTCTCTGTCCGTGCGATAGATGTGGCAATAAATACTGGCAGAAGGTAGAATGGGCAGAGCTTCATATTGTAAAATATGGGTTTACTAGACTTTATACAACTTGGAAATATCACGGGGAAGGAGAAGAATGCAGTACTGCGGCATAAGAAGAAGGAGAACACGATGATGCGGCTGGAGAAGAAGAAGAATTCGGTAATGCGGCAGAAGGAGAAGACGGTAATTCATTTCCATCAGATGAAATGGAGGATATGGTAGAGGCTGCCCTAGGTGAATCTATTCGTACCGAAGATGACATTCCTTCTGGTCAAGGACCGCGTGCGGATAAATATGAAAATTTCATGAATGATGCTAGGAAACTAATTTATGAGAATGCGAAGTATTCCACCCTCTCATGGTTCGTCCAACTTTTCCAGATTAAGTGCCTAAATGGATGGAGTAATAAGTCATTCATAATGTTTTTTTCGTTCTTGAAAGATTCTATGCCTCCGGGAAATATCGTGCCCGACAACTGGTACGGAGCCCAGAAGATGATGTCTGATTTGGGTCTAAAGTGCGAGAAGATTCAAACATGTCCTAAAAATTGCGTGTTGTATCGGAAAGAGAATTCAGATTTGAAAGAGTGTCCAACATACGGAGAGGCCAGGTATAAGCCAAAAGATTCTAATAAGAAGCCCAATATACCTGTCAAGATAGCACGATACTTTTCCATAACATAGAGTCTACAGAGGCTATTCAGGTGCAAGAAAACAGCCGAGGCAATGATTTGGCATCACCGTGCTCCTCCAAGTGAAGAGGGAAAATTGAGCCATCCAAGAGATTCACCGGCATGGAAGGATTTCGATAGGAGGCACGCAATATTCAGTAGCGATCCTCGCAATGTCTGGCTCAGACTGGCTACTGATGGCTTCTGCCCATTCAACTATATGGCTGGAAGTCACAGCACATGGCCCGTTGTAATGATAATTTATAATATGTTGCCTTAGTTGGCTATGGACCAATCATACTTTATAATGCCTCTTCTTATCGACGGACCAAACTCACCGGGGAACAATATTGACGTCTATCTCCGACCTCTGATCGAGGAGTTGAAATCTTTGTTCATTGATGGTGTAGAGACATATGATGCAAACACTAATACAACCTTCATACTGCGTGCGGCTCTAATGTGGACAATTAATTACTTTCCTGCGTATGGAATGCTATCAGGTTGGTCCATACATGGTCACAAAGCATATCTTCATTGCCATGAACACACAACATCGAAATTCATGAATTTTAGCAGGAAGGTTTGTTATTGCGGCCATCGACGTTTCCTGCCTCCAGACCACCCCAATAGGTTAGACTCGGTTCACTTTGATGGTCATCAAGAGCTTCTTGGACCTCCATCCCCATTGTCCGGAGAGGACGTGACTGCTAAATGGGATGGTTACAATAATGTGACCTTCGGGATGGATCCGACGAAACAGGTCAAACCACCATTTTGGAACAAGCTAAGCATTTTCTTCGAGCTTCCGTACTGGTCTACAAATTCAGTGCGTCATTGTCTGGACGTCATGCATATAGAGAAGGGAATAACAGAGCACATACTTAACTTGCTTCTTTGTAAAGACGGGAAATCGAAAGACAACCTGAATGCTCGGATGGATCTACAAGAGTGGGGAATAAGAAGTGAATTGCACCCTAGACCGGTAGCGGGTAAACCGGGCAAGTTTGTACTTCCCAATGCCGCTTATCATATGTCACAACCGGAGAAGAAAAGATTCCTGCAGGTGTTGCATGATTTGAAAGTTCCCACAGGTTTCTCAGGATCATTCAGTAAGAAAATAAAAATTGTGAAGGGCAAGATCGATGGGCTGAAAAGTCATGATCACCATGTTATCGTGGAGCACCTTCTTCCATTAGCCCTCATGACTTCTCTCCCCGAATCGGTTGGTCTAGTAATCAATGACCTATGTTGTTTTTTTAGGGAGTTGTGTGCTAAAACACTGGAGATTGTGACGCTGGATAAATTAGAAAATTCTATTGCGTTGATACTTTGCAAGTTTGAGCGTATTTTCCCACCGTCATTCTTTGATATCATAATACACTTGACGGTTCATCTTGCAACTGAAGCGAAGTTAGCCGGACCGGTACAATATTGATGGATGTATCCCGTCGAGAGGTACGCGTAATTTTTCGTTTCGCGCAATTTATAAATTTATTGTTGTCCTGTATGCCCGTATTTATTTATTCAACATATATTTATTAGGTACCCCTACACTCTTAAGAAGTATATACGCAATAAAAATCGACCAGAGGATTCTATCATGCAAGGTTATCTTCTTGATGAAGCAACCACATTTTGTTCCCGTTATCTGGACGAGAATATTGAGACAAGGCTTAACCGGCCACGAAGAATTCAAGACGGGCCATATGGTAAAGCCGAGTATAAAAGGGTAGACACTATGTTTATCAACAAGATATACCTGTTTATCTTGCTTAATTGCGCATATCTTGAACAAATTAGAGAGTAAGTTTTTTTGGATTAATTGTTATATCTGTGTTTGTGTGTGTATGAAATGATATAATATTAATGTCACCATTATTTGTCGAAAACAGAATTCATTTTAACGAGGTACGTGAGGGGCATCCTGATTGGAACGAAGAACGATTGGAAAAATATCATCAGGATAATTTTTGTGATTGGGTCACAGATCATGCAAGTTTTTCGAATAATATTTTATTGCTATCAGTTTTAATCTAAACTTGTATCGTTATGTATTTGTCGTAAAATTTTTTTTGTTAGATCTACGATCCGAACTTGTCTGTATCATTTGAGAGTGATTCAAGATGTTTAGCTCAATTTCCTAGTATGGAGGTTGCATATTACAATAGATTTGGTGTTCTTGGATACAAATTCGAAATAAAGGATATAGAAACATCTAGAACCACTCAGAATAGTGGGATTGCGACGGTAGGATCGGATGGTGTGATTTATTATGGGTACTTAAATTGTATCTCGGCATCCACTATCCCGGACGATCAAAACCCTTTTATATATTCCAGTGTACTTGGTACGTTACGCGAACTGATACGGACAGGTGGAGAAGCAATCTTGGGACTTGGAAAGATGAATATGGATTGACCAGTGTGAACACACTTCGAAATTACGGTCAGGAAGATCCGTTTATCTTTCCGAACCAAGCGTTCCAAGTATACTACTCACAGTGTTTGAAGCATCCGGGATGGAGTGTTGTATGCCGATGGAAACCCAGAGATGTCTACGATGTCCCAGAATTCGAGGACAGCGATGAGGACGAAGAAGAGAGAAGGGTTAAAGTGCTCCGACCGTCTGTTTCGAAGGACGAATTGTCTTCGACCGATAATGAAGTTACGTGGGTTAGAAATGACATCGACGATGAAATCCAAGTAGATATGTATAATGTACCCACGAAACGAAAAAAGTTATCAGTAATGTTATATTATTACTTCACATTTTACGCTCTATACATATATAGTCAATACTTTTAATGATTGTCTAATGCGTCCACGAACCGTTTATCTAGATTTGATGATGATGTTGGGAGCAGCGAGAGGTGGCAGGAGCTCTAGCCGCGGCAGAGGCAGAGGCAGAGGCAGAACGATTCTGCCGCCCGGAGAGTTGCGTAGGGAGCTTCAGAGGGCCGGTCTTGCACCCAGATCGGAGACCCCTTTGGATGCCTCCTTCCGTGTGGATTTTGCCACACCTCCAGGTATACTGCACACATATCCATTTTGAATGTAATATTACAGATATTTATGCCTGTTTATGTCAAAATTACTTATATTGTCAATATTTGATTGTCTAGTTGTTGGTGATGCGTCCACATCTGGGACAGAGGCCACTTCTGCTCCTCCAGGTATGTTTATATATCATATAGTGCATGTATATTGATTTAGAATGCTATATCATAAATATACACACATTCCTTTTGCTCTTACTTAGCAATTTTTATTATTGTCTAGCTGTAGGTGGTGACACCACCGTACCTGCGGGTATGTTTATATATTCTATAGTGCATGCATATTGATTTAGAACGTTATATTATTGATTTACACATTCTTTTTGCAATTACTTATATAATCTATTTTTAATTGTCTAATTATAGGTGGTGCGTCCACATCTTCCGCAGGGGCCACTCCTGCCGCTTCCATACCCTCCGCATCGTCTGCAGGTTAGTATGAATAAATATAAAATATTTATTCATTTTACATATGCTCTATAGAATAAATATGAACTTCATGGAAATTTAGCGTCAATGTTTATTTTCTAGTTGGAGGGATGCGTCCGCATCCGGGACCCCGGTTGTTCCTCACCGGAGGAGCTATCATCCCGCTCGTGCTGCTGCCCGGGCCCAGGCTCGTGCGATAGTCACCGGAGGTATATATCACACTTCAACTTTCGTTTAAACTTGATTTCTTAATACAACTTTGTCTTAATATTGATTGTCTTGATATTTCATGCAGACGCAGGGCATCCCCATCCCTAGAGGGGGACTCGAGGCCCGAATCAGTCCCATAGGCTGAGGCTTGACAGAGCTAGGGGGAGGCAGCATTCCCCCTCGTTTTACCCTTGACTATCGCTATACCGGTCCTCATGCCGAGAGGTTCGGCCGGTATATGGGGGACGAGAGCCGGCTCGTGAAGAACTATCCACTTCACGTTGAGTGGGGCGAGCAACACCGGCGCTCATTCGCCCTCTTCTTTGATCAGGCTCGGGTACGTATTAATATATATTTTCATTTGATTTATCCAATATATTTATTATTAAAACTTGCAATCTAATAACAATGTTTGTTTTGTATTTTCAGTCGGATTACGATTTTCAGCCTGTACCCGACCCTGATCACCCTAGGAGGGTGCTCGACCTTCATGCTCTGTACAATGGCCTGATGAAGAACATGCAGACCAAGGTCCGATACAACAGGAATGAGCTGAAGGCCGACTGCTACTTCCTGTGGATGGCGACCCCCGAGGCAGAGAGAGCGGCTCTCCTATCTACTCCGGCGTTTGCGAGAGTCGACGTAGAGACATGGCCTCTATTGTGCGAATATTTCGACTCCCAACGCAAGCATGTATGTATTTTAAATGTAATTCATTGTTTAGGATATAATTTATTTTTTTGTGTTCCTTAATTAGAAAACTAAATGTTAATGCATTGTGCAGAAACAGGCCGCTCAGAATACAGAGAACAGGAAGTCGGCGAAGAGGGGTCGCCCCACTTACACAGGTGGCTTGAGGAATATTACTTGAGCCATGGAGTTATCGGTAAATTACAATAGACCGACCTTTGTGATATTCTGCAATATTAAGAGTTATTTTCTAATATTTCTAATATTAATAGTTATTTTCTAATATTGCAGACAGCTCAGACCGTGGCCCAAGGTGGTACACCGAGCGTGCTGTCCGCATATCTTGCCGTCCACGGCACCTCGACAGATACCGCCACGGGCGAGCTTCGATATCCCGATGTCGCTACCCAGGAGTATTGCGTAAGTGTTAATATTTATTCTACCCATATTTGAAATTTTAGTTTTGGAAGGTTTAAGTTTAAATTTTATACTTATACTTTACTGCTTAATGTGGGTGTAGGAGCGGGTGGTTGAGCAGGTCGAGGCTTCGGGGATCGATTTTACCGGACAGAGCGATCCGAGGCTGCTGACCCCAGTTTTGGACGCCGCACACGGAGGGCACCACGGAGGTTGGGAGAGAGGCCTGGGACTGGGCCCTAGCAGGGCCCATATGAGGTTGGACTCCACCCCGGCGGTTACTTCCTCCGTCTCCAGTGAGCGACGTGTCCAGCAGGAACTGGAGAGCTTGAGGGCCACCGTTCAGGAGTTGAAGGAGATGCTGGTATGTATACTACTTTATAGTAAAATATCATGTCATATTATAGATATCAACATATCCATAATTAGTACGTAGCTTGAGCTTATTCGGTTTTAGACTTAGGTTTGATTAATCATACATACATATGTAATTAAAATAAACAACGGTTTTCCAAACTCGATATCCAAATGGGGTTTCGAAATAACTTGATAATGATACGAATTCGATTAATACACAGTTCTTACACGCTTCTTATACACGTTAGGTCCAGACGCGACAGGGTACATCGACCGAGCCTCCACATGCATCTCCTTCGGCTGCGGCTCCGCAAGCCACTACATCGGCTGCGGTTCCGCAGACAGCTCCTATAGCTCCACCGCCCGCTCAGACTCCCGCAGCCGCGGCTCCGCAAGCGACTACCTCGACGGCGGCTGCGCAGACCACATCGCCAGCTCCACAGGCCGTTCAGACTCCCGCACGCGCCGAATTGCATGGTTTATTGACCGAGGAGCAGACGCGCTTGATTCTATCGTTTATCAGAGGTGGAGTTGGACCGAGCTAGGGTAGCTTTTTGATTCTTATTTTTTGAAACATGTATTTATTTATATCATACATATTGTACTACATTTTGAAACGATATTGATAATGATATTGGTTTATATTTATATCATATTCAGTTTTTGGGTTTCTTTTGTATATTATATGCGTGAGATGTGATTATGAATACTGCGATATATGTTGTGTGATGATTAATTTTATATTTTATTGATATATATATTATTGTGCACAGGGCGGAAAAAAATCAGGTAGCCATTTTAAAAAAAACCAGATAATGTGTACCTACGGATTAATCCGTAGATACACATATTGCCCCTACGGCTTAAACCGTAGGGGCAAAATATCAGCATTAACTGATATTTCCCTCCTGATCTCAGTATCAGGGGGTTGGGATTGCCCCTACGGATATATCCGTAGGGGCAAACAAAGGCCCCTACGGAGTTATCCGTAGGGGCCAAATATCAGGATTTCTGATATTTTGCCCCTACGGATGAGTACCTACGCATATATCCGTAGGGGATAGTACTTAGCCCTACGGATACCTCCGTAGGTACAGTTAATATATTTAAAAAACCGTAAATAAAATAACTTTTTTTCCCCTACGGCCTACTCCGTAGGTGAAACTGGACCTACACAGAACTCCGTAGGGGCAAGTTTTTGCCCGTAGGGACAAGTTCAGGGCTTCAACTTGCACCTACGGCGTTTGCACCTACAGGTTATTTTGTCGCCCCTACGGAGTTATCCGTAGGGGCAGTGGTTTGCCCTTACGGATAAATCCGTAGGGGCAACACTTATTCGTAGTAGTGCTTATTGGCCGGGTTACGAATCGCCTCCGGGGCAGGGTTGATGACTATTAGGGTACGCAGCAACTCCGCACTAGTCATCGGCCAAGTAACCGGGCGTTTCGAGGCCCAAGAGCCACTTATCATAAAATACCGGGCCGAGGTAAAATTTCTTCGTAAAAACGGTCAAGGAGTTGCCACGGGTGTTATGGGCATTGCGGACATCGAAAAAGACACCCCCGGGAGAAATCTCATTCAGCCATTGCTATGGCACCGAGGCAATAGTCCCCGCGGAAATTGGACTGCCCAGTTATCGAGTCGAACACTTTTACAATGAAGTTAACACCTTGGCACTCCGAAGCAACTTGGATATCTTTTTAGAAATATGAGATTGGGCGCAAATCAGAGCAGACGCCTACAGCAGCAAACTGCTCGCTACTACAATACCCAAGTTAAATATCGGGCCTTCAAGACGGAAGATCTGGTCTTACGAATAAACAAGTTCGTAGACCAAGGGAAGCTATAATATCCCCAAAGTGGGAAGAACCATTTCTCATAATGGAAGCATTGCCCGGTGGAGCATACCGTCACGGGACTCCAGGGGACGTAATTTTCCTTGGCCATATAATGCCGAAAAACTTAAGTTGTATAAATAAATATGTACCCTCTTTTAAATAATGTAATTTCTTTCAGCATTAATTAAGTTTTTTTAAACCCTCTCACAAAGGAAACTTCTGCACCACCTTGGGGTCCCAGCACTTCGTTACTTTCCTCAGCCCCGAGACTTCAGGGTTTAAAAAAAAAGAGGGTACGGAAAGGAGGAAAGAGACAATACAGCATAGCCAAAGAAAAATTTATTTATTTGGAGGTATTATGGGCTCCCCAGCCTTACAACGATCACAGCAGAGGAGGGCGAGGATTAAGAATACATTGTCGGTGATACTCAAAAGATAGTTCCTACAGCCAAGCCCAAGCTGCCTCCGCCCGCTCCATCTGACGGTACCCGTGGACCCTAGAAGCCACGGACTCATCGGGGGCCCCACCCACCGAGCAATATGCAATGACCAACTTTTGCTGGAAACTTTCAAGAAGAAGATCCACCGAGCGGTCCTGCCTGTTCTTCGAGATCAGACCAAACTCATAGACCGTTTGCATTTTATCAAACACCCTGTCCATCAACTGTGGAGACAGGGTGTTGTATAGAACCGGGGAGGTCCTCTATATCGCGTAGATTATCACTTGAAGGAGGGGAGATCGCTGGGGAAGTAAGCGCCCACAGTGGCCTTCCAAGCGACCTATCACCGCCTCGTATGTCTCTTCGGAACGATCAAGATTATAAAAATACACATCATCCCGAGAAACGATCTCCCTGATGGTATATGCACGGCCAGTCATCTTAGGGAAACACAAGACTAGGAAGAAACTGATATGGGAATTCAAAAGTGAGACCATACCGTCGATACTTATAGCCTTAACAAATATCTTCCAACGGCCAAGATCTACTCGCGCAACAACGCAAATAACGGAATATCGCAATTTCCCGATACGGTACTGCCACGTGTCGCCTATGACGGTAACCCTTCCTGCTTTTATGGGTGACGGAAGGTTGAACGGCATCCCAAGGAGAAGCTATGGAATTCAGAAAGCCCTCATCATGAGGCTACCGAGTAGATTCCTGCTCGGGCCATCCACCAAGGGTAGTTTTCTGCCCTACGAAGAGTGGATCCAATGCCCTCATCATGAGACCACCGATAAGATTCCTGCCCAGTCTATCCGCTGAGGGTAGCTTCCTGCTCTATGAAGAAGTGGATCTAAAGCCCTCATCATGAGGCCACCGAACAGATTCCTGCTCGGTCCATCCGTTGAGGTTAGCTTCCTGCCCTACGAAGGAGTGGATCCAAAGCCCTCATCATAAGACCACTGAGCAGTTTCCTACCCGGTCTATCCGCAACGGGTAGTTTCGTGCCCTACGAAGAAGTGGACCCAAAGCCCTTATCGCGAGGCCGCCGAGTTGGTTCCTGCTCAGTCCATCCGCGACGGGTAACTTCCTACCCTACAAAGGCATAGGTCTAAAACACACGCCAAAAGGCAGCCGAGTTATGTCCTGCTCGATTCATCCTAGAAGGAATTGAGGGACCCCGACCTATTCTTACTTGGCTTTCGCTCAGTTCATATCCTCGACTCCGAAGAAGGGGAGGACATCGGTCAACCTGTGCCTAGCCTTTTGCTAGGTTTTACTTCACTTTCGCCTAACTGTTGCGAGTTAAAAAGGCCTGTGAGCTAAAAATACTGACAAAATAAAAAGGCTTGCGAGCTAAAAATACTTGCGAAATAAAAAGTCTTGCGAGCTAAATGTACATTCGGGACAGAAACACTTGAGCCAAAAGATATATATACCTTTGTAGGGTGTTTTTCGTCACCCCATTGAGATGGAAATACGCGCGCGCTTGTCAGGCGTACTACAGATTCCTCCTGTCTAGGGTAGGCGGGGGTTTACTTATTATGGGGATCCGAATCTCTGGCAGCCACGAACTAAGCTGCCGTTAATTACCCCTCGCTTTTGGAGTGAGAGAACCTCCGATTGACGGGTCAAACAGGTCAAGCGAACTCAATGTGCAGTGTTGTGTTTTGAAGGGGATTTGGATATATCGGGGGCCCCGCAGAGTTTTTGCGGGGGTCCCGCTACCCGGATAGCAGGCTGGGGTCATAGGGGCTAGCAGCCCCCTTGCGGGGTGCAGGACAACGCCCCGTTAGAAATTTTTTCTAACGGGAGAGATATTTTTAGTGTGGAGTGTATATAAAATAAAGGGGAAAATGGCGTCCAAAGGACGCGTGAGCTCCCGCGCCTCACGTGCCTGGCACGCGGGCGCCGGGCGCCCCACGTGCTTGGCACGCGGGCGCCGGACGCCAGTGCCCCATGTGCTTGGCACACGGGCGCTGGACGTCAGCAAGAAAAAGGACTTTGTCCCTGCACTGGGAGCTGTGCTCCCGATTTTACTTCTGGAGTTAAACTCCTAAAAAGAGATTAATTTATGGAGTTGAACTCCAACAGATTTTGAATGGAGTTAAACTCCTAGAAATATTTAGAAATGATCAAATAGGGCCCCTTTGTTTCTCTCCCCTTTTGCCCTGGATCTTCCCAAGATGGGATTTTTGGAGATGAGTCTCCTTCTTCCTTTCGGTTGGCCCGATCTTGGAGAAAGGGGGTAAGATTTAAAAATCTCCCCTTTTTGAGATCTGATGGAAGATCTGAGCTCCCCTTTGTGGGTTTTGTGGTGAAAAACTATTTAATTTTGGAAAAGGAAGAGTAAAACTCTTGATTTAATTGAAAAGGGGAAGAAGGTTTAGAACCTTGAGGAAGGAGAAGGAGGCACAAAACCCTTGAGTTTGAGGGGAATGAAAAGTTCTTGTTTATTTCATTATCATGTTGTCTTATATAGGCTTACAAATTTACATATAGCCCCTTGGGCTTTACAAAATGGTATTTTGCCCATCCCATGCCTCATGTGATCATTTCTTTTGCGCATGAGCCATGGGTTTTACAAAAAATTGGCTTTATGCCCATTTTCCTTACAATCATGCATAGAAAATTACATCAAAATTATTTATTACATGATTTCATTTTGGCATGGGGGAGGCCAGCCGCAGGGCTTGACTTGAGCATGGGCCCACTTGATCTGGGCTTGGGCCCGCTTACTTGGGGTTGACTTTGACTTTGACTTGGTCAACCGGGGTGTAATTTCCGACCCCAAAAAAATGCCCCCATCAATAAATGCACACCGCGTATATGGGTCGTGTGCATGAAATTGATGAACCCTCTTTCACGACTTGATTTGGTTCTCGCTTTTTGGGAAGCTGGCACTGCCCTTTTTACGACATGGACGGTCGATGCTTGACGTGTCTCCGAGATGGAGTGTCAGTGTATGATGTATCCCCAAGACGAAGCGTCGATGTTGGAAGTTTCCCCGGTATGGAGTGTCGCTAGTTGACGTGTCCCCGATATGGAGTGTCTACTTGATGTTTCCCTATTACAGAGTGTCGACTGGTTGACCTGTCCCCGGCACGGAGTGTCTGCTTGACGTTTCCCCATTACGGAGTGTCGGCTGGTTGACTTGTCCCCGGCACGGAGTTTCTGTGTTGGACGTTTCACCGAGACGGAGTGTCTGTATGTGACGTTTCTCCGGCATGGAGTGTCGCTGGTTGACATGTCCCCGGCACGGAGTGTCTGTTTGTGACGTTTCCCCAGCATGAAGTGTCGCTGGTCGAATTTTCCCCGAGGCTGAGTGTCCTGGTCGACGTTTCCCCTGCATGGAGTGTCGCTGGTCGTTCGACTTTTTCCCGGCACGGAGGCTTGCTGGTTGACTTGATTCCAAGGCAGAGCATAATTCCGGAAGGGAAGGTAGATATCCCGAGGCGATGCATTATTTCGACACGGGTACATTCTGTGACGAAGCATGATTCCGCCGCAGAGGTTGTTGGTTTGATTTGGGTTGACATCAGCTTTGCTACACTGGAATATGGTACCAGGAGCGAATCATCATTTGCCATGAGTGGATTTGGGAATTTTGGTTTTGGTTTTGGTTTGGCATCAGCATCGCTTCACTGGAATACGGTACCAGGAGCGAATCATCATTTGCAATGAGGATTTCCCTCGTTCCCAGTTTAACGACTTATGGGTCATCTGTTCCTAGTTTAACGACTTAGAGGTCATCTGTTCCCAGTTTAAAGACTTAGGGGTCTACTGTTTTCAGTTTAAAGACTTAGAGGTCATATGTTCCCAGTTTAAAGACTTAGGGGTCTACTGTTTCCAATTTAAATACTTAGAGGTCATCTATTCCCAGTTTAAAGACTTAGGGGTCTATTGGATCGGAAGTTTGGAATTTTGGGGTAGGGGTCGGCATCAGCGTTGCTAACACTGAAGCACAGGTGCCAGGAGCAATTCATCATTTGTCTTTCCTTGTTTGGGAGCAATGGCTTAGGAGACAGGTTTAAGTCCCTATCACTTAAGACTTTTCAATTTTATGAGCCATAAGGGTCCCATAAAAGCATTTTCTCTCTATGAGTCGAAAGGATCTCGTAGGTGTACTTTCTCTTTAGGAGTCGTAAGGGCTCCCAAGTGTGTTTTTCCTTAGCGAGTTGTAAGGATCCCACGAAGGTGTTTTCTTACGAGTTGAGAGGATCTCGTTAGTTTGTTCTCCTCATGCATCGTAAGGACACATGAGTGGTGTTCCCCGCCGAACACAGAGACGCGACCGCGCAGGTCCGTCTTGCCTGAAATTCGGGGCAGATGCTAATTGGTGCTATTCGTCCACCTCTCCGAAGATGCCAAGCTGATTTATGGCACCATGCATCGAAGATTTAAACGGATGCGGCCGATGTAGCAGATTTCGTCAGATTCCCCCTCGTTTGAGGGGTTTATGATTGTGGGGATGCTCTTCCCTACAGGCGCAAGCCCCTGCAGTTAATTACGCTACCGCAACGCGGTAACAACTTTCTCTTTCTCCAGATAGTCACTTCGTATCGTGGGTGTTTGTTTTGTTTGTGATTGCCCGTGGATTGTATACGGAGACTAATTTATGTTGTCGCCCGTAGGGCGTGGATTAGTCTCAATCCGTATTTTCTTAGATTTGAGTTTTGGTTTGGGTTTAAGGATATGTTAGTCTTATTTGAGACTAAGATCAACATAAACAAGATCGTTTAGATCCAACAACAGAGCATTTGGACTATATTGTTTAGTTTAGGGACATTGCGGTCGATTACCAGTTTAAGGACATGGTGGTCCAAGGTTAAGGACATCATAATCCATGGGTTTAAAGGGAACCCACAGTCCGAGGTTACGGACATCATAGTCCGTGGGTTTAAAGGGACCCCACAGTCCGAGGTTAGGGACATCGCAGTCCATGGGTTTAAGGACCCCACAGTCCAGGTTAAGGACATCGTAGTCCATGGGTTTAAGACCCCACAGTCCAGGTTAAGGACATCGTAGTCCATGGGTTTAAGGACCCTACAGTCCAGTTTAAAGACATCATAGTCTGTGGAATGTATGTCTGTTGGGACCCGTCATATCTCTGAAGACGTTGAAGGATTACAACGACAAATATTAGAGGAGTTCAGAGATGTACCCTTGAACCAATTTTGGTTGGGAGATCTACAGTCCAATTTGGGACTAAAGTCTGTTAAAAGGTTTATGAGCATGTGGGCTCAGTTGATATGAGTTGAGAACTTACCGCCAATATTAGGCTAAGTCCAATAAGATTAAAATGTTTAACATTTTATTGTTCTGGGCTATTGAGCCTTTATTTGGGCTTGGCCCTTTTAATAATGATAAGCATTAAATTTGAACACTTTTTTTTTGTCTTGTATTGAATGTATATCATTCATCAGAACAATGCGTGTTCTGACAGCGCGCCACATGGCGCGTCAGGCGCTTTGCGCCAATTAAAGAGAGCATTGCGCTTCTGCCAAGTAGCGCACACGAAAAAGACACGTGTCGCGCTTAGCGCTAAGCACCAGTTTATGAGCGCATTGCGCTTTCAATTTATAAGCACGTTGCGCTACTTAAGTGGTGCACCTGTGAGTGACACGTGGCGTGCTTGGCGCTGAGCGCCAGCCCATAAGCGCAGTGTGCTGTTTCAGAAGCGCAAAGCGCAAGCTGTATTTGTGGTTGACACGTGGCACGTCTTAGTACTGAGCGCCGGTCCAAGGAGCGCAAAAGCGCAGTTCATGAGTGTAAGGCACTTTCCAATAGGGCAAAGCGCATTTGATCAAATTTATGATCAGAGAATAAGTTTATGTTCTTTTTAAAGGAGGCTTTGCCTCTAGATTCAAGAACAATAGTTCTTATTTTTTTTGAAAAGGGCTTTGCCTTTGTAGATTAATGATCTGTGGATGAAGTGAATACTTCTTTTGTTTTTATGATTAGATCTTTTGTTCTTTTATGAAAGACCTGGGTCTTTATAGATCTATGATCTTTTAAGAAAATGATTCTTCTTTTTAAGAGACGATTTCATCTTTGTGTTCATTGTTCATGTTCTTTACCTTGAAGAAATGTTCTTCTTTTGCTAGAAACTTGCTCTTCTTTCTTTGAGTTTTCTCAAAATTTGTAAAGGGGTTTTTCTATATCAGACTTGAAGTCTTGGGGCCTTTATATAGGGCAAATTGATTTGTTAAATCAGTTAAAGAGATATTTTTCTGATTGATTTGGGGATGTTTCCCCACCGTTGGATTTTTGATCCTAGGGCTCCTGTTTTACAGAAGATAATTTTCTTGTTTTTAACAACTTTCCATAACAGAATTTTAATTCTGATTAATTAATGATTTATCATTATTATTAGATATTTTGATCTAATGGTGGGGAATTTTTAATTCCAGCGCTAGCGCACCTACATTTGACACGTGGTGTACAGCACAGAGCGCAGCACAGCCTGCGCTAGCGCATTCGTGTTTGATACGTAGCGCGCAGCGCGCCTAGCGTTGGATCTGAAGCGTTGCTTCAATTTTTGAATTTTGAATTTTAAAACAGAGTTTTGCTCTGATTGGGGGTGCGCTGCCTAGGGCGCAGCGCACATAGCGCTAGCGCATCTGTGTTTGACACGTGGTGCGCAGCGCGCTTAGCGCCGAATCTGAAATATTGCTTTAATTTTTAAATTTTGAATTTTAAAACAGAGCCTTGCTCTGATTGGGGAAACAAATGCCTCCACCGTTGCGCTCACGTGGCGCACACGTGAGTGCAGCGGTGGCAGCATCTGAGCCTTTGGATCAACTCAGAAGTAGAAGAGGCGGTTCAATGCCTATAAATAGGACCTTTGGTCTCTTAGATGATTATCATCTTCTTTCTTTGAGAATTTTTGTTTAGGGAACAGCTCTTCTGTTTAAGAACTTCTCAAGAGTAAAAACTCTTTCCAAACTTAGGTAAAGTTTTAAAATTTTTTAATAAATTTTAATAAATTAGGGTTGACCCATTAACAGAGCCTTGCTCTTCATAGATCTTTGATCTAAAGAAAACCCATTTCGGGTTTCATTAACAGAGCTTTGCTCTCATGAACCCATAGATCTAAAGAGATATTTTCTAGGGGTTTCTTGGCCCATAAACTGAGCCTTGCTCTTTTGAATCATGTGTAGATTTCTTAATCTTTGATGAAGAACTCTTAAGAGTTTTTTCATGGATCTTGAAGATCCCAGAATTTTTAATTCATAAAAATTAATTGATTTTAATTTTCTTTTCTGATGGGTTTTTTCCATCATCATTATAAAGCCAGGCTTTTTAAGGAATTTTATTCCTTCATGATCAGAGTTTGACAAGTGTCACTCTGTCATAGAGCTTTGCTCTCAAAGGGAGATTTTCTCCTTTTCCCGAGGGATTTCTCATTCAATGAGAATTTTCTTGAGGATTTTCTCATTAATTAACAGTCTCATCCAATGATGAGGTTGTTTTATTAATTATAAATTGATGAATTGTCATCTGGATTTTGTGGGTCCTCCTTTGGTCCCCTTTCCACTGCATTGCAGTATGGTATAAATTTTAAAGTACCGTCAAAATTTAAAATTAAATTATAGTACCGACAGTTGTCTTCTGTCCCTCTTTTTGCAGGCAACATGTCTTTCGATGCTTCGTTTCCGTTCGTTCGCTCAGAGGGAGGATTCCCTGAGGCACTTATGGACCGGGAGGTTCTCGCACTTATCCGAGACCATGACCCGGAACACAAAAAACTTCACTTGTGGGGTAGGAGGTACGACCAGATTATCAGAGGTTGTCGAAGCTTCTCTTGTGGGACGCCGTCAGAACCTATCTCGGCGATTCCGTATGCGGATGCACCCCCGGTGAACTATGCCGTGGAGGTTGTCAATTGGACTTCGGAGGGTCTTCTTCAACCTTCGATCGCCGCCGTACCCATGCAGCCGCCGACGGCTTTGGATACCCTGGGGAGGCACATATGCCCGGGTGAGTCACGCCCATAGGGATAACCTTACAACATCGGGCTGACTCCCCGTCATCCGGCCGGGTATTTGTAGTGGGCCCGGTACATCTTGTCGGCGAAGAAATCGCAGTTGTTAAAGCTAGGTCTATATTCTGCTGTCTACGCTTCATTGTTCCAATATTCTGCTCCTCCCACATGGTGGATTAAGGCTTTCTTGGAGCAGTGGAACATCCCTACCCATACCTTCCTTCTACTGGACAGAGAGGTCTCCATTTCCTTGGAAGAATTCGCTGAGGTTTCCGGTCCACCGGTCAGGGGGAGCACTACGAGGAGTTGCTTCCTCCGGATGAATATGTTTTTGCCACCAAGCCAGTGGTGATGGGCCTCACGCCAAAAAACGCCATTCAGCACCAGTTTCCTAGTCTGATAAAGGTGCTGAACATGTACGAGAGCCTCTTCCTGGAATCCAGAGGCCGAGGGGTCAGTTTTGCGGACTTCATTGCCCGGTTTCTTCGCCCGGAGATTTTGTCTCAATGAGGCGAAAAGTTTGCTAAGCTCGATGATCCCTTCGGCTTTGGCTTGGACCGTCAGCCGGTACTGGAAACTGATCAGAAGGGCTTTTTCCTTCCTGATGCTGCGATCATCCCTCTGTCAGAAATCGCCGCTCCGGGCATTGACGATGAGGCTTTCTTTCTTGGGTTTCTTGGGCTATGGTTGAGCTGGTTCGCGCTCCCTGTGCATCCTCGTTACATGAGGCCTTCCGTCTTTTACCCCGCACATCGCATGGTTGCCGGAATACAAGTGGCCATCGGGATCGCCGGGTTAGCCTATTTATACCATGGTCTTAGCGTAGCGGCGGATACCACTGAACCGGGGGTGCATCCTGCCAACTTCCCGATGCATTACTTCACTTCATGGATGGAGATGCACATGCTCGGGGTCTTTGGCCATAAGAGACCTTCGTTTTACGAGAAATGCAAGTTCCCGCAAATTATGTGGCTGGTTGACGCCTCCATCGTGAGTCCGTCACAGCGGGAAGCTAGGGGCTTGCTCCTTCGTCCGCGCACAGTCCGAGATGGTATGTCTTTCATGGACAAAGTCCTGACGATCGGCCAGGAAACTTCCAAGACGGTGCTGGCATTGCGCAACGTTTTTAAGGACGGGGCCTCCGTATTGAAAGCCCGGGAGATTCTCCATTTATACTCCATCAGGCCGGGCTTTCTTGTATTCAGGCAAAATGATGCGGCGCTATTCATGAGATACAACCCCCATCGTTTTTCCCAGCAGCTGAGTTATAATCAGGGGGTCCCGCTGGAGGCTTTCTTGGTAGAGCCCGCTGCCACTGAAGAGGGAATGTGGGGTGTGCTGCATCACTTCATGCGCTTGAATACGGGCTCTCACTTCTTTATCAGCGAGCCGAGCTGCATCCCGAAGGCCCTTAACGTTCACGTGGCCTGGTATCAACACGCAATGGGTGCTGTTATCAGGGAAGAGAGGCGGCTACTGCTCGATCGCAAGAGTGCGCCCCCTACCGGCGATCGGAACGTCCCTTTGAAGCGACGGACTACTGTTCCCCCTCCGCTAAGAGAGGTCGCTGCAGTTGAGCCTCCACGCGTGCTAAGCCCTACGCGTGGGTTACCCCGTGATCCTGTGGAGACGGTGGATGTACCATCGGTGCCCCGTGCTCCCGCGGAGATGGTAAATGTAGCTTCCCCCGAATCTGGCGTGGGCTTAGATATCGAGACTCGTCGCCCCAAAGTGCCTACCAAGCGTAAGCTTGTTCTTGCTGCGACTGGAGCTCGCATGCAGAAGAGGAAGAAGAAGTCGGTCCTCTCCCTAGATGCTGTACTCGGCCTGGAGCCTCAGGCTCCTTATAATGAGGGCCTAAGCGAATATGGGACCAACGAAGGTCTCTTCATAGCACCAGAAGACACCAATCTCGAGGCTTCCATTGCCGCTTCTGTGCGATCCGTAAGCCACCAAGCGGAAATGGCCACTCTTGCGCAATCAAGTAAACATCAGTCGCACCTTCTGTTATTGCATTATATTCTTATTTTTATTATCATGTCCTGACTGACATTTTTCCTTTTGTAACAGGCTTTACCACTGAAGAGGCTCTGGTGGCTTCCCTTAAGACCTTCGAGGAGGAGGAGAGGAATCGCGCTTTGTTGGGCATCGGTATGTCTCGGCTCATTGCATCCTCATCCTCCTTTCTTATGGAAAATCTAACCCTTTCTCTATCTTATTGCAGGGACCACAATGCCAATCCCGCAAGGTGATGCAGAGATTCTTTTCGGGCCAGTCACCGAAGTCCCGGCCTCTTTGGCATTGCCGAAAGAGGTCTTACTCAAACGACCGATGACGGAAGCTATAACGGCTCCAGAGGTAACCCTTGGCATGGATGATGACGTCCTGTTGATGGAGGCGTCTAGAAGGTCCGCTTTGCCGGCCCGGGCAGGAAAGAAGCGCCGAATGCGCGCGGCAAGGGAGCGTAGTGCTGCCTTAGCCACGGGTGCGGGTTCGAGCACCGCTACCCCTGCCCTGCTCCCTCAGAGGAATCTCCGGCTACCATGTCCACTGCCTACAGATGGGCAACATGTGCGGCTCGGGAAGCAAACGGAAGATCAACTCAAGGTAATGTGACATGGGGTTCCGCTGTCAAAGTTTTAACTACCAGTTCTTACATATCTAATCTTGCAGGGCCAAGTCTTACCGAAGAAGTGGCGGCGACCGCTGAGCCTGGGGTAGCAGTAGAGGAGGTAGCCGTAATTACCGAACCCGAAGCGGCGGTAGGCGAGGTAGATGCAATCTCCGAGCTCGAGGTAGCGGCTACTGAGACAGTCATAATTGCCAAGCCTGAGATGGCGGTAGGTGAGATGACCACCGTTGCCGAGCCCGAGGTGGCGATGGGTGAGATAGCCACAATTGCTGAGCCCGAGGTGGCCGCTACCTCGCAAGAGTCGGGCACCGCCCCAATCATCGCTCTTCCCGTCTGTGGCTCTTTGCCATCTCTTGGCGTCGCAAGCGTTACGACGGCTCTCATAGAGTCAGGGGATGAGGTGACGGGAGGTGAGACCATCCCGATGGAGGAGGGAGAAGCCGTCGCTGTATCAAGTGACGCCCTCGTCGCGATTCCGACTGGCTACTCGTCAGGTAGATTTTGGGTCATTGCTTTTCTTTTTATTCTGCAATCCTTTTCAATCTTTCCTGACAGTATTTATCTTGTTTCTAATGCAGGTGTGGCGAGCGCTGAGGTCGCGCTACCCGAGGGAACGCCATCAGTTACCGTTTTGACGGTGACCCTTCCTCTACCTTCTCTCGCACCGTCTTAGATGTTGGAAGGTACGGATTTGTGACCCATCAGTCTTATTTCTAGGCTGTATAATTTATGTACTGACATTGCATTACCGCGTCTTTGCAGGAGTCCTTTTTGACAACCTGTACTGCACCCATACTTCTCCTTCCTGTTAGAGATTAGTCCGTCTGGTGGTATCGGTGAGTATCTTTTCTAAACGACATCCTCTCTTTAACTGCCAGTCACATTATTGCTAATCCCTCTTTGTATTGCTTCTAGCCCTACAAATCGAAGGCAGGGACGCGGCTATCGTTGCGCCACCATTACTCCCAGCTCTGCCCCCTGTTGCAGCCGGTATAGTAGATTCTATTTTTTCGTGTAATTTCTTTATTTCTTGAGCCATCATATGATTGTGATTTGTTTTGCAGCAGTCACATCGACTCCAGCCCCGTTCGAGTCTCGCGTAATAATGCCGGCCGGACCCTTTTCCAGACACCCATCCTCGAAAGGCGTTGCGAATAGTCTGCGCATGGTGAGCGACTATATTGAGGAGCTCGACGTGGAGACTCCTACATCTGCCGCGGATTTTGCCGCGGAGGTTAACCTAATGCTGGCGATGCTTGTAAACTTCCATAACGAAAGCGTCGTCGAGTCTTAGGTTAACCACTGCCGGAAGATTGAGGCCTGCCTGCATGAGCTCGAGCTTATGCGTCCTGCTCCTGAGATTCAGGTTTTGAACTCCCAGCAGGCTGCATGGGTTGAGCAGAATGTGTCCTTCCTCCGTCATTTTGAACAAGAGGTGACCTTGAGACGGAAGGAACGCGAGGAGGCTTCCGCTGAGTCTGTCCAACTGCGTTCCCAGGTTGAAGCGAATGCCGCGCAACTGAGAGCTGTCTTTGACACCTTGCAGCAGTGTATTTCGGACGGGCTTGTATTGAGACCGAAGCTTAACTCTATCGAGCGGATTATGCAGAGTCGCGAAGCTGCTCAACGGGAAATCGATGAGAAGATTTCATCATGCTTGCATCAAAGGACTCGAATCGAAGCGGAGCTGGCCGCGGCGGCTGATCAAGAAGAGGGGCTGAGGGAAGTGCGCGAGCGGCTGATTGGACTATTGAAAGCGCTTCCCTCTCAATAAAATTTTTTGTACCAATTAAACGCTTGTAATTTTTTGAATGACATGTATCCATTTTTTTTATTCTTTTGTACGATGTATCTTGTACTCAATTTGAGCTCATGAATAAAGACACATTTTTCCTATCTCCCACTGTCATTTTCTTCTCTTTTCTGTGTGGTTGGTGTGTCTCTCTGATAAGTGTAGCCTGTAGATGGTAAAGAGCATTCTGTCTTGAATTCTTTGAGAGGTAGCGATGGCTTATGAAGCAGGTTCAGGTCTGCTGCCTAAGACTTTTTAACTTTATGAGCCGTGAGGGTCACATAAAGACTTTTCTCCATACGAGTCGACAGGATCTCGTAGGTGTATTTTCTCCTTAGGAATCATGAGGATTCCTAAGTTTGTTTTCTCTCGAGAGTCGTAAGGACCTCACAAGAGAATTTTCCCTCTTACAAGTCGAGAGGACCCGTAAGCGGTTGTTTCCCTCCTTATCGAGATTCGACTTTGGAGAGTGTGGCCCGTGAATAGTATGCAAGAGTCCATTTTGGACCGACTTGCAGGGTCCCAGTACTTAGGAAACCGGTTCTTATCCCGATTGCCTAAAGGCTTTTCCCTACGAGTCGAGACGAATCGAGCATTTCTCGCAAGGACACCCTAACGTCACAGTTAACCTCTGCTCTTTACGACAGAGGTCCGTTAGGGTCTGTAGTACTAGGGTTTTGTCCGTCGTACCGTCGCGTTAGCTGATGTATTCCTCAATAGGCAATTTTTCTGTTCGAGTAGCCTTGCGACTATCGTGTCTCTGATCCCTTCGGGGGCTGGACAAGACGTCTTCAAGCAATCCTCCTAGGCAGTTTGACCGTCGGAAGGGCAAGCGTTAGGAATTTTGCCATGCTGCTTTTTTACTTGAGGTTAGGCCCATTTTGGAGAGCGCCAATGAGTCATAACCACTCCGCGCTGGTGTGGGATGATCTCCGATAGTCTTTCAGGTTTTATATGAATTGCCGTCAAGACCTTGAAGCTAGGAATTTGGCCTTCGCTTCGTTTGTTGGCATTGCGTCTGCTGTATCGAGATGAATGTCGCGGTTGTCTTTAGGTTGCTGGTGAACCGTCGAGGTTTGGAACTAGGGATTTTGCCGTGGCTCCGTTTGTTTGATTGTCGTGTCTAAACCCTGCTGGAGGAAGAACGCTGTGGTGACATCTCGTCTCCTGTATCGAGACGAACGTCGAGGTGGTGACCACTCCACGCTGGTGTGAGATGATCTCCAGTGGTCTTTCAGGTTTTATATGAGTTGCCGTCAAGACCCTGAAGCTAGGAATTTTGCCTTCGCTTTGTTTGCTGGCATTGCGTCTGCTGTATCGAGAAGAATGTCACGGTTGTCTCTAGGTTGTTGGTGAACCGTCGAGGTTTGGAACTAGGGATTTTGTCGTGGCTCCGTTGTTTGATTGTCGCGTCTGAATCTTGCTGGAGGAAGAACGCTGTGGTGACATCTCGTCTGCTGTGTCGAGACGAACGTCGAGGTGGTGACCACTCCACGCTGGTGTTGGATGGTCTCTGATGGTCTTTCAGGTTTTATATGACTTGCCGTCAAGGCCCTGAAGCTAGGAATTTGTCCTTCGCTTCATTTGCTTTGGTGTATCCGAATCCTGTTGGAGGAAGGACGCTGTAGTGACATTTCGTCTGCTGTATCGAGACGAACGTCGAGGTGGTGACCACTCCGCGCTGGTGTGGGATGATCTCCGATGGTCTTTCAGGTTTTATATGAGTTGCCGTCAAGACTCTGAAGCTAGGAATTTGGCCTTCGCTTCGTTTGCTTTGTTGTGTCCGAATCCTATTGGAGGAAAAACGCTGTAGTGACATCTCATCTGCTGTATCAAGACGAATGTCACGGTTTTCTCTAGGTTGTTAGTGAACCTTCGAGGCTTGGAACTAGGGATTTTGCCGTGGCTCCGTTTGGTGATGTTGCGTCTGTTGAATCGAGACGAATGCTGAGGTGGAGGTGGGATTTTGCCATCACTCTGCTTTGCCGACGTTTGCGTCTGTTTGTCACAAGACGAATGTCGAGATGGTCTCTAGGTTGTCTATGAACCGTCGAGATTTGGCTTCTTTTTCTGATGGAGCCTAAGGAGGGAAGGTGTGGTTCCTTCTTTGTTTGCGCCCCTAGATTGTATACAGGAATTGATATGATATCACCTGTAGGGCATAAATTTTACTTTTTTTTATTTCATTTTTTTTATTTCTTTCCGCGATGCTCTATCATTTCAGCTTTTTATATCGCGAAAACCGCGATTGCCTAATCATTTCGGCTATTTTTCACGGTGCCCAATCATTTCGGCTATTTATTTTATTTTTACTCGCTGCTTTTTATTGTGAGTTGCTCAATCATTTCGGCTATTTTGCATGCATACATTTTTACTTGCTGATTTTGTTTGCAAGTTGCCTCATCATTTCGGCTGTTTCGTATGCATGTGTGGATCGCTAGCTCCTTACGGCAAGCTGGGAATTAGACACCGATTTCGGCATCAGCACCGCTACAACTGGAATATTGCCAGGAGCGAATCATCATTTGTCTCTGTCGATATTGAACAAAGGTGACTTAGCGAACAGGGTGAGGATCCTGTCGACCAAGGCTTTAACTTCATGAGCCGTAAGGGTCTCATAAAGGTATTTCTCCCTACGAGTCGTGGGGATCTCGTAGGTGCGTTTTCTCCTTAGGAATCATGAGGATTCTTAAGTGTATGGATTCTCGTAAGTCGTATGGATCTTACAAGAGTGTTTTCTCCTTATAAGTCGAGAGGACTTATAAGGACTGTTCACCGTGTAGACATATCCCTAGTCACGGATGGAACTTTGTTAGGGAAATGTTTTTTCGCGCCCGTGGATTGTATACAAGGGTCAGCATTGAGGCACTTGTAGGGTGATATCGGAGGTTGTGGTGGTTGCTTAAGAACAGGTTTAGATCCCTATAGCTTAAGACTTCCAAATCATATGAGCCGTGAGAGTCCCATAAGAGGGTTCTCCTTACGAGTCGTGAGAATCTCGCAAGTGTAATTTTTTCTTAGGAATCGTGGGGATCCCTATGTGTGTTGCTCCCTTGTGAGTCGTAAGGATCTCACGCAGGTGGTTTCTCCTTACAAAGTCGAGAGGACCTTGCAAGTGTCATTTAACGAGATCGCGCTCTTTCGGGTTTTCACAAAACTCGCCGGCAGCCCTGCTGTTTTTACTCACGGAGCCCTTTCGGGTTTTCATCCATGCCCTTTTTGCTTATGGACATACCATTTTTTTATTCTAACGAGGTTGCGCCCTTTCGGGATTTCACAAAACTCGCCGGCAGCCCTGCTGTTTTTACTCACGGAGCCCTTTCGGGTTTTCATCTGTGCCCATTTTGCTTATGGACATACCGTTTTTTTATTCTTTCCTCTTTTTTTTTGTATCATCTTTGGGACGCTGTAACCCACAGTAGTTTATCGACGTCTCGGTCATAAGCTAGTTTTAGGACATAGTGGTCCATCGTTAGTTTAAGGACGTTCCAGTCCGACTCCAGTTTTAGGACATAGTGTTCCATTGTTGCCGTATTTGAGGCGAATTCTAGTTTACTGACTTTTTGGTCTATGGGGCTTTCTTTATAAATGAGCACGATGCCCCCGGCATGTCCACTTTTTTAGGGGCATGAGGTTGTGGCGGTTTCACTTTCCAGTTTTCCGATAATGCGAACTTGCCTTGTTGGTATTGGTCTTCAACCCATTTTTTGAAGACGTAGTAGTCTTCGATCGGATGGCCCAATACTCGGTGGTAGGGGCAGTAATTGTGATCGTTGACGTCGTCTAGCTGCAACGGACGTTTTGGAACTGGCAGATTGATGAGCCTGTTGCGCACTGCCAGCTCGAACAGTCTCTTCGTTTTATCTTGGGGGAACGAGCAAGGACGTCCTAGCCTCTCCTCGAGGGATGGGCGTTGTCGCATATTGTTTTAGCGAACAACCGGCTTTAAGTTGCTCGGCTGTTGTTGAGTATTGGCGACGAAAGTTGCTTTTCCTTTCCCCTTTTCATTCCGATGATCCGTCTTTGAAGGAGATGGTCTATGACTCATCTGATCCATTTGGGCCAACTTGTCAATCAAGGCCTGGAAAGTAGTTGGCTTGAAGAACATCATGAACTGGGAGATGGTCGCCTGCGGATCAAGAGTACCTATGAACATGCCTACCACCGGCACTTCTTCGATGCGTGTTTCCCCCAATCAGAGCAAAGCTCTGTTGAAAATTCAAAATTCAAATTATGAAGCAACGCTTCAAATCCCGGGCGCAACGCGCCACGTGTCAGTCGCTGATACGTCAGCGCAGCGCCCGAGAAGGCGCACCTAATCAGAGCAAAGCTCTATTAAAGGAAGTAACGCTTCAGTTGCGCAAGCACTGCGCTGCGCGACATGTGTCAGCGCAGATGCGCTAGCGCAGTTGCGCTGCGCTGTGCGCTGCGCGACACGTGTCACGTAGATGCGCTAGCGCAGTTGCGCTGCGCTGTGCGCTGCGCGGCACGTGTCACGTGCTGGGGCATTTGCGCCAAACAGAATTAAAATTCTAAGAAATCTTTTCTGTTCTTTTTAAAACAAGAAGATTTTCTTCTGCAAAGAAGAAGCCCTTGGATCAAAGATCCAACGGTGGGGAAAATTCCCCAAATCACTCAGAGAAAGATCTCTTTAACAAATTTAACTAATTTATGGGCACTATAAAAAAGTCCCTAGGCCTCAATTCAAAAAAAAAACATTTTTTTCTTGAAAAAGGTCAAGAGCTTCAAACAGAGAGAGAATTTTGAGAAAATTTCAAAGAGAAAGGTAAAAACCTTCACGAGAGAAAATATCTCTTTAATAAATCATTGATCTAAAAACTAGATCAATGTTCTTCACATAATAAACAGTGCTTTGCACTTCTTATGAACCACTGGTTCTTCAAAAATAAGGAAACAACAAAAAAATAAAATAGTGCTTGGCACTTCTGTTCTTGAATTTAAAAGATTCTTAGTGCTTTGCACTTCCAAACTGCGCTGTTGCACTCTTGAGAGAGTACCACGTGTCAGCTACAGAATAATTTGCGCTATGCGCTATTAAAATAGAGCTCCGCTCTCTGGTATTGGCGCAACTCACCAGAGCGCGCCACGTGTCAACAGCGCAACAGCGCAGCGCACTAGCGCAGCGCACTGCGCTGTTGCGCTTGCGCTCACCAGAGCATAACACGTGTCCTCACCATAAGCGCTTGCGCTTTTTGACTGACGCTTGCGCTCTTTGACTGTCACAAAGCGCCTGAATAGTGCAATGCATTTATTTTACTAAAGGGCCAGGCCCAAATCAGAGGGGCCTAGTAGGCCGAATTAAATTGCAATACAATGAAAAGGGGCAGAGCTCAAACAAAAATTGAAAATGCAATAAACAGGGCAGAGCCCAAGCAAGACTGATGCTCTGCATCATATATAAATGGGCACAACCCTGATAAAATAAATAATGCTATGCATTATTAAACAGGAGCAGAGCCCCAGTAAAGGCCTAACAGGCCAAAAATAAATAAAATGTTGAACATTTTCAACTGGACTTAGCCCAATTCTGGCCGTAAGTCTTTAAATTAAATTGAACTGAGCATAAATGCTCTCTCTTTCTCAAATCAATTTACCTCCGGTTCGAGGGTACATCTCCGAACTCCTCTGACACTTCTCGTTGTAATTCTTCAACGACGTCAGAGAGGCGACGGATCCCAATGACCACACATGAATATGAACTGCGGGGTCCTTAAACTCGTGGACTGGAACGTCCTTAAACTAATGTTGGACCGGAACGTTTTTAAACTAATGTTGGACCGAAACGTTCTTAAACTAATGTCGGACCACCATGTCCCTAAACTGGAATATGGACCACCACGTCCCTAAACTGGAGCATGGACCGCAACGTCCCTAAACTGGAACAATAGAGCCTCTAAATGCTCTTTTACCGGATCTAAACGATCCCGTTTAGGTTGATCTTAGCCCCCAAACACGGCTAACATATCCTTAAACATTCAAACGGACTATAAAACTCCAAATCAACCTTGGTTCAAGGGTACATCTCTGAACTCCACTGACATCTGCCGTTGTAATCCTTCAACGACGTTAGAGAGGTGACGAGTCCTAATGGCCAGATATTAAATGGATTTTCACGTTAAGTTGATCTTAGTCTCAAACAGGACTATCGTATCCTTAACGAACGTTTAAGTTGATCTTAGCCGCAACGCGACTAATGCATCCTTAAACTAAAAACACCAAACCCAAATCTAAGTAAATACGGATTTGGACTAATCCACGTCCTACGGGCGACGGCATTACCCAGTCTCCGTATATAATCCACGGGCAACCACAAAAAAAACAAAAAAATACGACACGAAGTGAAATTCTGGAGAAGGAGAAAGTTGTTACCGCGATGCGGTAGCGTAATTAACTGCAGGGGCTTGCGCTTGCAGGGAAGAGCATCCCCACAATCAAAAACCCCTCAGGCGAGGGGGAATCTGACAAAGTCTGCTACATCGGCCGCATCCGTCTAAACCTCCGATACACGGTGCCATAAATCAACTTGGCATCTTCGGAGAGGTGGACGGATAAGACCAAATAGCATCTGCCCCGAATCTCAGCGTCAGGACATCGCGGTCCTGTGAGCCGTCATTCGGAGGGGAACAGATTCTGGTATGCCCGGTGGGACCTCTTCCTCTTTCCACTCCACACTTCGTGTGTCTTCTTCGCGAACCAATCGCGGTTTGTTAATGGTTGCCTTCGGATTTCAAGTTACTAAGATTTGGTCTTTTGCCTGGCGCAGAACTCAAGATTCAATGGCCTCTAACTGCACCAACTGCTCGAAGTGCCACTGCAACGGACGCTCCACCTCCTCCGGAGGTGTGGCATATGGACCCCAAGAGGCTTCCTTCCTCGCTCTGCCGGTAGAACAGGTGATCCAGACCACCACTGGCCTGTTTTTCGGGACCATGATCCCGCCTACAAGCTTCCCTACGCCAATACCTGCACTGGAAGTGAACAAAAAGTCGGTCTTCGGCCGGCTCACTGCTACGACGACCCCTGTCAACGGGTCGCCCACTACCAAACCGACAGCCTCTGTTTTCACCAGGCTAAATCAGAACTCTAAATTGGCTGTCCCAAGGAAGGCAATGATTGCTGCCCCAGAAGTCGTCAAGGCGGCTTCCCTTGTCAAAGAGTCAGTCTTTTCAAGACTGACGATTCCTGCTCCTGCCCCTGCTCAAGGATCCGTCTTCGGCAGGTTGAATATCACCCCTCAGAAGACAACCTCAGTCTTTAAGAGGTTAACACAGCGGCGCCTCATTCAGAAAGGGGGCAAAAAGAAACTATCTCAATCTCTGAGCCAATCCCAACGGCTCGCCGTGCTCGATGTCGCCATTGGCAACGAGTGAGGAAGGCAGGGGGCAACTCCCCCTCAGGGCTAACTCCACCGGCTCCAATGGTGGAAGTCAACGCTGCTGTTCCAACTGGGAACAGCTTTGAACTGCTGAGGAGGGTACGAAAGAATGCTCCAACCGCTACACTGAAATGATCTCCTCTGCCTGCGGAGAGAGTCCCAGAAACAAGGCAAGAACAACCCCCTCAACAGCTGTCCTCAAGAATATACAAGGTTTGGCGAAGGGTTCAAGACTCAGTGATCGACCCAGATCACTCTCGTCGACAAAAGAAGGCGAAAGTGCAAAACGAAAAAGACCGTCCTATTAAACAGCAGAGGACAGCAGCTGCAAGGCTGCCCCCTTCAACGGTTCCTTCAACCTCAACGGCCCACAAAAGAAGGAGGCTAGAGAAAACTCCCGCGTCAGCGACAAAAGTTAAAAATGGTGAACCTAAACGTCCCAAGTCAGGGGGCATAACAGTTCATACGATTTACATGGCATCGGGAAAAGAAGATAGACGCATATCAACAGGTCATAGACCGCACACGAGGTCAGTGACCAAGGCTCAGGAGCAGCAGCAGAAGCTCCAAGAGATGATGAACGCTATGGCCGCACTTACAAGGCCAAAAGAAACCCCTAAAACGTCCTCGGACGAGCGTCAAGAACAAGAAACTGACGCTGAGTTCCTTCGTTGCGTACTGGAGAAGAAAGACAAAGAGGCTGCTGAACAAGCAGCCAACATAAAGAAAATGGCCCTCCTGTTCCAGGATATGGTGGGTATGATGATTCAATAAGATCCACCTGCTGAAGATCCCCCGATCATCCTTGAAGACGATAGGGGAGAGATGTCGAATCCTCCGCCAGCTCTGTCAGCAGCTAAGGAAGAGACAATCTCCAAAGCCGATCTGGACGAATACATAGCTCAGCAGATCCGGGTCCATCAAGCGACGGAAGCAGCGGGTCAGGTTGTAAAAACGGGGCGGCCGTATCCAAGTTGGTACGATCAAATCAAGTACCCACCCGGTTACACAATTCCTAAGTTCCATGTCTACAAGGTGACAGGCAATCCTCACCAGCACGTTGCCCAGTTCAGGGCACTCTGCGGCAACACCGGCGGTGATGACAAACTGTTGCTTCGCCAGTTTGTTGGAAGCTTATCAGATACGGCGTTTGAATGGTACTCTGAGCTCCCAAACGACTCTATTAAAACCTTCGCGGAGATGAAGCTGTTGTTTACTCAGCGTTTTGCAAGCGCCAGTGAACGTACCCCGATGACAGCACTGATTAACGCCAGGGTAAAACCCGGCGAGACCTGGGTTCAATACGCTATACGATGGCGGAACTTATGGTCGAAGTGTGAACAGCGCATTGAAGAAGCTCCCGCGGTGGGTATGTTTGTGGGAACCCTCGATCCACAAGCAACCATCTCGCAGTTTATGATATTTTTCAAACCGACTACCTTCCAGGCCTTGATTGACAAACTAGCGCAAATGGATCAAATGGGCTATAAACCCCCTCTTCCAAGGCCAGATTCCCGAAATGACAAAGGGAAGGGAAAAGAGATCGTCGTCGCTAATGCTCAACAACAACCGAGCGACTCGAAGCCGGTTGCTCATCAAAATAATATGCGACCGTACGTGCCCCTTGAGGATAGGATGGGACGTCCTTATTCCTTTCCCCGCGATAAAACGAGGAGGTTATTCGAGCTGGCGTTGCGCAACAGACTCATAAATCTTCCGGATCCAAAATGTCCGTTGCAACCAAGTGACGTCAACGAGCCCAACTACTATCCTTATCATCGAGTACTAGGCCATCCGATCGAAGATTGCTACATTTTCAAGAATTGGCTTGAAAACCAGTACCGACAGGGCATGTTCGCGTTATCTGACAAATGGAAGGTGAATCCCCCGCAGCCCCACACCTCTAAGGGGACGAATACGCCGGGGGCGACATGCTTCGTCATTAAAGAAGCTCCTTGGGAGGTTGTATTATCAACCAAGACAAAGAGGATGCTAAACGATCTTCAGACGTGTCCAGCAATCAAGTGGAAGAACCCGTTGGAACCGCTGGTCATTGAAAGGATGTTGAAGCCATGTCCAACTCCAAAGACCGATGGTGGCGGTTCAAGCACTTGCAGCCAGCCGTCAAAATCTTCGAAAAAGAAGAAGAAGAAATCTAAGAAGCTCGTGAAGCCTGGCGGCAAACGCACGGACTTACAAAAGCTAATTGACGCGCTGGTTGAATACAACCAAAAGGCACGGACTCCCATTACGCTCCAAGAGTTCCTCAATCACGTTTTTCAAGGAAAAGATGAGGGAGAAAGTTCATCGGATGAATCCACGGAATATGTGGCGAGCTGTGATATGATTTCCCATTCGATCACGAATGATGAGGAGACTCCTTGCACCGAAAAGCTGGGGGCAGATCCTGAACCAAAAGTTCTAGGGCCGTCAGATGAAGTAATTGACGCACTCCTTAATGAAGCTCGGTTGAAAAGTAAAGCTGATCGGGAGCGCGAGGCGGCTATATTTGAAAGGGCCAAGCGCCAGCGACTTGATGAAAGAGCTGAGACGATCCCGTTGGAGCTGAACACCTCCGCTACCGACAAAAGCCAATTCAAGATGAGAAAGAAGTTTGCTAAGGCCATGTCCATGGGCATGAAGCTACCATCCTCCGAAGAAGAAATTACTGGTGAGGCGAAAATGCACCCGTCTTATTGCTTATATCATCAGAACGTTTCGCACCCCACTCAGGAGTGCAAAGCTTTCGATAGATGGTGGCAAGGATACGTTGCTTATCGACAACGCTTTAACCGGGAAAAGCGTAAAACTCGTCGAGAGCAAAGAAATACGACCGAAGGGCTTAAAAGAACTGCTGGCGATTGTTGCATGGTTAACACCGGTAGATCACAAGTGCCCACATTCGGGAGTGATTCTGATGAAGTGGTAGAACTTGCCCCTCTCTTTAAAGTGTCCGCTTCGAGAAAAGAAGAAGAACCGAAGGTTTGCGAAAATATCCGGCTACGTAATCGCACGCTGCCCGAAAAGAACCTCGGACCCTCGAACAAAAAAGATAAAGGGAAAGAAAAGGCTACTGAAAATATCGTCTTAGATGATCAAGTGGTGGAAGAGCTAGCTGCCAAAGACCCACCAAAGAAGAATAAGGTGGATTACAATGTTTTAGCACATCTGAGGAAGCTGCCCTCACAGCTCAGCATTCTTGACGCCCTTTTGCTATCAAAAGAGGCGAGAGATTCGTTGATTAAGGTGCTCCAAGACCCAGAACAATTCCAAGTATGCCTGGCCGAGGAAAATATGTAGGATGAATTGGAGGAAGTGCACACGGCCGATGTTACTTTTGGCGATGAAGACCTTCTACTTGGGACGTGCGAACACAATCGCCCTCTCTATGTCTCGGGATACTGCCATGATATAAAGATAGGCAAAATCCTGATCGATAACGGGTCGTCTGTTAACCTACTCAACGTGCGGGTGTTGAAGGAAATCTGCATGAGCGTCCAACACCTTGCTCGGGACAAGATCACCATCTCCGGGTTCGACTCCCAATCGTCAAAGACTCTTGGATCTGTGATACTGACGCTACGCTTCGGGCTACTCGTCACGGATATTAAGTTCCACGTCATAGACGCCAAGACATGCTACAACGCTTTGCTCGGCCGACCATGGTTACACGAGTACAACATCATCCCTTCTACACAACATCAGTGTATGAAATATTTTAAGGATGGTTTCGAGTATACCGTGATGGGAGAACTGAACCCGTTCTCTGTGAACGAGGTCCGCAAATACGAAGACGCCAAATACTTCTTACCGGATTTCGAAGACACAGAGAAGTGTCACAAGCCGGAGAACAAAGCTAACGCCACCATCCCGGTCTTCGGCAGTGATACTGAAGAGGAAGAGAAGATAGTTTATTCGGGTCCGCCCCAACACAACAAGCCGGGACCATCAGCTCCTACGTTGATCTTTGGCAGCGACTCGGAAGATGAAGTCCACGCCGTATTCTCTGCTCGACCTTCAATACGAACGTTCACTGACGAAGAGCAAAGTCTGCAAGTCGCCATGGTGCCGCTTAAACACCATAAAGAACTGGATGCACTTAATATGTACAACGTAAAAGAGCTACAAACATTCTACATCCCTCCCAGGCGAGAAAGCGAGAAAGCAATTCTGTTCTACCGCTCTGAAGAAACCAAGGTGAAAAAAGAAATCTGGCATGGCGCGGATCCTATGCTCGACAGGCTTCAGCCTATCCGTCTTCCTAGATATTATACAGAGGGTTTGAAGAAGCTGCTGAAACGCCAGGGGATATCCTTCAAACAGACCGTTAGAAAGGCCAAATTCTATGACAGGGTCTGGAACGTCCCAGGGACTCAACGCAAACTGCCTAACGGGAGAATGGAAACAAAAGGGCTTGGATACATCCGGTCAAAGAAATGAGAGTTACTGCCCAGCTGTTACGTCGTGTATGACCTTGATGAAGAAGCGGATGCTCAATGGGAGGACGCTAACCCTAAGCCAGTGAAAGTTCCAGATGCAAAGGAGCCCAGTCCGTCGTTCAAGGAATAAATGGGCAGACTTATAAAGAAAGCTGGTTAAAAAGTTCGAGACGATCACAACCGCGAGACGGCCATTTATGAGAAAGCCAAGACGCAACGCCTTCTCCAACAAGCTGTAAAGGATGAAAATGCCGCTCCTTGTCAACCTGTTATAAAGAAGGCTCGGCGCAAAAGCAGAAATAAGTTGAAAGCCCAAAAAGGCGCTCAACAACAACAAAGCAGGGCTAAGAAGCCACGCAAATGGGAGTTGAGCGTTATTAATCTATCCCTCATGAAGAAAATGAGTCGAGTGTACTCGTTTCCTCGGGACAAGACGAAGAAGATACTTGATCTTGCTCTAAAGCATCAATTGCTTACATTGCCGGAATCCAAGCACCCCGAGCAAGCAAGCGAGGTCTCTGGCCCAAACTATTGCTCTTACCATCAAGTAATAGGGCACCCGCTCGAAAACTGCTTCACCTTTAAGAATTAGGTCGAAGATCAGTACCAGCTCGGCAAGTTCGCTCTGTCTGACAACTGGAAGGTAACGCCGCCACAGAAGCACGAACCCAAGGCCATGAAAGAAGAACGGGTTCCACATTGGGATTGGAAGCGAATTCGCACCTGTCACATGATTACAATATTAAAAGAAGAGCCCGAGGACATAGATGAGCTCCCTTGGTGCTTCGAAAACAGCAACGACGAAATAATCTCAGAATTCCCACCAGCGCCAAAAGAGCTGGAAGATGGAGTCCATACCACTGCAGATAACCTCAAGAAGATTGAGTTGGGAGCGGCAAACGATCCACGACCGACATTCATCAGCGAGTTACTATCTGAAGAAAGGGTAGCTGCGTTAAAGGATGTACTTCTGGAGCATAGAGATTGCTTCGCGTGGAACTATTCCGAAATGCCGGGATTGGATCCAGAAATCGCTTTGCATAGATTGGCGATATCCCCGGACATCAAACCAGTCAAACAGGCGCCGAGGAGAATGCGACTCGAGCTTGAGATGAGCATCAATGCTGAGGTCAAGAAGCTAATCGACTCTGGCTTCATTCAAGAAGTTCAATACCCTAAATGGATCGCCAACATCGTCCCCGTGATGAAGAAAAATGGGACTGTGCGCATATGCGTGGATTTTCGGGATCTCAATAAAGCTTGCCCGAAGGATGATTTCCCAGTGCCAGTCACCGAACTAATGATAGACAACACGTCTACACATGAGATTTTCTCCTTCATGGACGGCTCATCGGGGTATAACCAGATAAAGATGCATCCCGAAGACCAGAAGCACACCGCCTTCAGGACTCCTTTGGGTATATTCTGCTACAAGGTGATGCCCTTCGGTTTAAAGAACGCCGGTGCCACTTATCAAAGGGCCATGACAAAGATCTTCGATGACCTTATACATGAAATCGTCGAATGCTATATCGACGACCTCGTTGTTAAAAGAAAATCATATGAGGAACATCTCGAGCATCTGAAGACCATATTTCAACGCCTTCGGCAATACAACTTGAAGATGAACCCGCTCAAGTGTGCATTCGGAGTTTCCTCGGGCAAATTCCTGGGATCCATCGTCCGGCACCGAGGTATTGAGATAGATCCGTCAAAAATCAAAGCGATCATGGAAATGCCTCTGCCGAGAACTCTCAAACAGTTGCGATCTCTCCAAGGAAAGCTCGCATATATTCGGTGATTTATAGCCAACCTCTCTGGCAAGTGCCGCCCTTACAGTCACCTGATGAAGAAAGGAACCCCGTTCGTCTGGGATCGCAAATGCCAAGGCGCGTTGGACGAAATTAAACAGTACCTGAAGAACCCGCCAGTGTTGGCTGCTCCGGTTAAGGAAAAGCCTCTCATTCTTTACACAACCGCCCTCGAAGGTTCATTAGGCGCATTATGGGCGCAACAGAATGACCAGGGGAAAGAAAGAGCACTCTACTACTTAAGTCGAGTTCTTCTGGGGGCAGAAAGAAACTACTCCCCCATCGAAAAACACTGCCTGGCGTTGATCTTCGCGATAACAAAGCTCAGGCACTATGCATTGGCACATGAAGTTCGTCTCATATCGAAGGTGGACCCCCTTAAATATTTGATGTCGAAAGCCATATTGACGGGACGACTCGCTAAATGGGCCCTGCTCTTGATGGAATTCTCGATAACATATCAACCTCTCAAGGCAGTCAAAGGCCAGGCCATTGCCGACTTCCTCGCTGAACATCCGATACCCGCCGATTCTCCTTTGAATTGCGATCTTTCAGACGAACATGCGTTTGATGCGATCGACGGTGATAATACCCGGTGGGAGCTTTACTTCGACGGAGCGTCTTCCGTAAAGAAGCACAAACAAAGTACCCCTATAATCAAATCGGGGGTAGGCCTCATCTTCGTGACTCCACAAGGAGGGATAATGCGCTTCGCTTTCTCCTTAATAGAGCCGAGGACTAATAATGAAGCCGAATACGAAGCTCTGATAGAAGGCCTCGAGATCGCCATCGACATGGGAATTGAAAATCTCCTCATATATGGAGACTCCCAGCTGGTCATTAGTCAAGTAAACGGAGACTACCAGACATGCAAACTAGAATTGGTGAAGTATGGTGAAAAGGTGCAACAGCTGTTGACCCAAATCCCCTCCTACACTTTGGAAAACATACAGCGTGCGGAAACAGCAAAGCAGACGCATTGGTCAAACTTGCTAAAGAACTGGCTGACCAGAACCTCGATGACGTTAAAATCGTGGTGCAAAGCCGTCGGGTGCTTGCCCCAGCAGAAATATCTCCGGAATCATCCGAAGAAAAAGGAGCGAGCGAGCAGATGACCCTGCAAGTAAAAGACTGGGAAAATACTGAGGATTGGAGAGAAGTCTTCGTAGATTACTTCAAATCCCACCGATTGCCTGAAGAAGCGTCCACAAGACATCAGCTTATGAAACGAGCTCTGTCTTTCGCCTTTGTCAATGATACTTTGTACAAGAGGTCGTTTGATTATCTGTGGCTGAGATGTTTAGGACCTGACGAAGCGGAAAAAGTCGTCCGGGAAGTTCACGATAGACTCTGCGGCTCTCACCAAGCGGGCCCAAAGATGAAGATAAAGATCAAACGGATGGGCTACTATTGGCCCACGATGAGCCAGGACTGCCTCGAATATGCGATGCAATGCCACTCATGCTAAATTCATGGGGATTTCATCAATCAACATCCGAACCCACTACATCCAACGGTGGCTAGCTGGCCATTCGAAATGTGGGGGACTGATATAGTCGGCCCCATTGAACAAGCATCGTCTAGAGGACATCGTTTCATCCTAGTGACGACCGATTACTTCTCTAAGTGGGCAGAAGCGGTACCGCTGAGGGAAGTAAAGACGGAGAATATTCTCCATTTCTTCAAGACGCATGTCATATATCGGTTTGGAACGCCAAGACGGATCATCTCCGATAACGGGCCAGCATACAGAAGCCACAAGATCAGTCGCTTTGCACAGCAACACAATATAGATTGGAGATATTTCTCGGTTTATAATCCGCGAGCTAACGGTCTAGCTGAGGCCTTCAACAAGACCTTAATGAAGATCATGAAGAAAACAGTGTTGCGAAATAAGAAAGACTGGCACGAAAGACTTCAAGAGGCTCTCTGGGCATATCGAACTACGTTTAAAACGGCCACAAACGCAACACCATATGCGTTAGTATTCGGGACAGAAGCAGTACTCCCCCTCGAGATAGAGTTACCCTCTCTACGAGTGGCAGTCCATTACGAGCTGACAGACGAAGAAAATGCTCACCTTCGGCTTGAGGAGCTTGACGCCCTTGAAGAAACACGGCTCATAGTGCAACAAAATCTGGGGGCCTATAAAGCAAAGATGACGCGCTCATATGAAAGACTGACCCGACCGAGGACATTCCGCCAAGGCGAGCTTGTGCTAGTGGTCAAAAGACCTATGATCCCCAATCGCGCCAAGCGGGGAAAATTCGAGCCGAACTATGAAGGCCCATACGTCATAGATAAGGTCTACTAGGGCGGGGCCTATCTACTCATAGATATGCACGGTGAAAGGCCTTTCAGGCCGATAAATGATCGCTTCCTAAAGAAATACTATGCTTGATGAGCCACAGCCTAGGTCAATGATAGATGACGACGACTACGTCCGCTCGCTATCTTCCTAAGCTCAAGTTTTATAAGCAGTAGCCCGCCTCTCAACGACGGACCGAAATGTCCTTAAACTAATAGCAGACCGAAACGTCTTTAAACTACTACCGCAGCATCTTTAGGCTGACGAGATAAAAAAAACATATAAAAATAAAATAAAAAAAACGGTATGTCCATAAGCAAAAAAGGGCACGGATGAAAACCCGAAAGGGCTCCGTGAGTAAAAACAGCAGGGCTACCGGCAAGTGTTCGTGAAAACCCGAAAGGGCGCGACCTTGTTAAAAAATAAAGAGAATAAAAAGAATAAAAAAGAAACGGTATGTCCATAAGCAAAATGGGCATGGATGAAAACCCGAAAGGGCTCCGTGAGTAAAAACAGCAGGGCTACCGGCGAGTGTTTGTGAAAACCTGAAAGGGCGCAACCTCGTTAAAGGACACTTATAGGGTCCTCTCGACCTTGTAAGGAGAAACCACCTACGTGAGATCCTTACGACTCACAAGGGAGCAACACACTTAGGGATCCCCACGATTCCTAAGGAGAAAATACACTTGCAAGATCCTCACGACTCGTAAGGAGAACTCTCTTATGGGACCCTCACGGCCCCTAAGATTTGAAAGTCTTAAGTTACAGAGACCTAAACCTGTGCTTAAGCAACCCCCACAACTTCCGATATTTCCCTACAAGTGGCTCAATACCGACCCTTGTATATAATCCACGGGCGCGAATAAACATTTCCCTAACCAAGTCTCATCCGTGACTGGGGATATGTTCGCATGGTAAACAACCCTTGTAAATCCTTTCGATTTATGAGGAGAAAACCCTCCTGTAGGATCCTTATGACCTACAGAGGAAACGAACACTTAGGAATCCTCACGAGTCCTAAGGAGAAAATACACCTACAAGATCCTCACGACTTGTAGGGAGAAATAACTTCGTGAAACCCTTACGGCTCATGAAGTCAAAAGCCTTAGCCGACAGGATCCTAACCCTGGTCGCTAAGCCACCTTTGTTCGACATCAACAGAGGCAGATGATGATTCGCTCGTGGTAATATCCCAGTTGTAGCGGTGCTGATGCCGAAATCGGTTTACAGCGAAAAGCCAATAGGCCGCACATGCATACGAAATAGCCGAAATGATAGGGCAACTTGCAATAAAAAGCATCAAGTAAAAATGTATGCATGCAAAATAGCCAAAATGATTGGGCAACTCACAATAAAAAGCAGTGAGTAAAAATAAAATAAATAGCCGAAATGATTGGGCACCGCGAAAAATAGCGGAAATGATTGGGCAATCGCGACCTTCACGATATAAAAGCTGAAATGATAGAGTATCGCGGAGATAAAACAAAAAAAAATGATGATAAAATTTTGGCCCTACAGTTAAGATCACATCGATCCCTATATACAATCCAAGGGCGTAAATAAAGAGGGAACTATAATTTCCCAACAGGCTCCGCCAGAAGACGAAGCCAAATATCGACGGTTCAGTCCAACTCCGAAGAAACAAATAATCCCTAGCAAATTCCTCGACTCACGGATACAAACTCTCCTTGATGAGAGCCTCCTGATCCGCGTCGACTCGCAGAGTCACCAGTGCCTCCGTGGGAAATTCTCGACTCGTTTCAAACCCCAAGGAAACAAATAATCCTTGGCGCTTGGGAAACAAATAATCCCTAGCAAATTCCTCGACTCACGGATACAAACACTCCTTGACGAGAGCCTCCTGATCCGTGTCGACTCGCAGAGCCACCGGTGCCTCCGTGGGAAATTCTCGACTCGTTTCAAACCCCAAGGAAACAAATAATTCTTGGCGCTTGGGAAACAAATAATCCCTAGCAAATTCCTCGACTCACGGATACGAACACTCCTTGACGAGAGCCTCCTGATCCGCGTTGACTCGCAGAGCCACCAGTGCCTCCATGGGAAATTCTCGACTCGTTTCAAACCCCAAGGAAATAAATAATCCTTAGCACTTGGGAAACAGATAATCCCTAGCAAATTCCTTGACTCACAGATACAAACACTCCTTGACGAGAGCCTCCTGATCCGCGTCGACTCGCAGAGCAACCAGTGCCTCCGTGGAAATTCTCGACTCGTTTCAAACCCCAAGGAAACAAATAATCCTTGGTGCTTGGGAAACAAACAATCCCTAGCAAACTCCTCGACTCACGGATACAAACACTCCTTGATGAGAGCCTCCTGATCCGCGTCGACTCGCAGAGCAACCAGTGCCTCCGTGGAAATTATCGACTCGTTTCAAACCCTAAGGAAATAAATAATCCTTGGCGCTTGGGAAACAAATAATCCCTAGCAATCTCCTCGACTCACGGATACAAACACTCCTTGACGAGAGCCTCCTGATTCGCGACGGCTCGCAGAGAAACTGTGTCTCCGCGGGAAATTCCCGATTCGTCTCAACATGCAAATGAAGCCTCAGGCAGCAGGGACTAAAAAACTTGCTTCCTGAACAATAGGACCCTGCAAGTCAATCCAAAATGGTCTCTTGCATACTATTTATGGGTCTCACTCTCCAAAGTCGAATTTCGACGAGGTGGGAAACAACCGCTTGTGGGTCCTCTCGACTCGTAAGAGGGAAAAATTCTCTTATAGGATCCTTACGACTTGTAAGAGAAAACAACACTTAGGAATCCTCACGATTCCTAATGAGAAAGCCCACCTACGAGATCCTCTCGATCCGTAGGGAGAAGAATCTCTATGAGACCCTCATGGCTCATGGAGTTGAAAGTCTTAGGCAGCAGATCCGAACCTACGGCCTAAGCCATCGCTATTTCTTAAGAAAGTCAGGATACTCGTTCTAATCATCCGTCAACCATGTTTGCTAAAGTGATATGCTGATAGTAAAAGAAAGAAAAGATGGAGAAAATGACACATTATAAAAAAGGTGTATCTTTTATTCATAAACTTGATTGGGTACAGGATACATTATGTCAAAGAATAAAACTATATATATACATTCTTTTATCTACAAGTACAAACGATACAAAGATGTATAGCTACTGAGGGGGAAGTGTCTTTAGTAAATCCACAAGCTGCTCTCGCACTTCCTTCAGCGCCTCCTCTTGAGCGGCTGCCGCGGCCACCTCCGCTTCCACCTGGGCTCGCTGCTGCAAGAAAGATGAAAGTTGCTCCTTCGCCGCCTTCTGGGCTGCTTCCTGGCTGGATGCATCTCGCTCGACAACATCAAGTTGTTGCCTCAATGATAACCCTTCAGAAAGACATTGCAGAAGGTCCTCAAAGACAACCTTCAGCCGTGCGGCGTTGGCCTCCACCCGAGCATGCAGTTGGGCAGACTTGCTCGAAGTCTCACCTCGCTCCTTACGCCTTGAAATGACTTCTTATTCGAAGTGGTGGAAGTAAGGAGCGCTCTGCTCAATCCACGCTGTTCTTTGATTACTGGCAGCCAAGGTCTCGGGAGCGGGACGCAGCGACTCCAACCGATGCAGGCGGGCCTCGATCTCCCTGCAATGGTTAACCCAAGATGCGATGATACCCTCGTCATGAAAGTTCACGAGTATCACCAGCATCGGGTTAACCGCTATAGAAAAATCCGCAGCAGAGGTTGGGGTCTCGACGTCGAGCTCCTCAATCTAATCGCTCAACATACGCAAGCTGTTCGCGGCGCCTTTTGAAGATGGACGTCTCAGGTAAGGACCTCTTGGCATTATGATGCGAGATTCGAAGGGCGCCGAGACCGGAACGACAGCTGAAAAGAAATAAGATGTGATCAGATAACAGTTCAGAAAATAAAAAGGGGGGATTTATCAATGTGATAGTCACTGTACCAGCTGAGGCAGGTGGCAGGGCCGGAAGGGTCAGCAGCGCAGCCGATCTTTCATCCCCTCCTTCGATTTGTAACACTGCAGTCGAAATGAGAAAAAAAGGGTTTAGAAATAATTCCATCAATCAAGAAAGAAGAATATCAATGGAAATCATACTCACCAACGCCACCAGAGGAAGAAGCGAGTTCGGATGGGAAGGAGAAGTGTGGGAGCAACATCTGGTAAAGATGGTCAAAAAGCACTCCTGAAAGACACAATAGTATGACTTTAGTACACAAATTATGCGTTTGGAAGATAAGATTAATAAATTGCAAACCCATACCTTCCAACATCTTCGAGGGTATGAGAGAGGGTTGAGAGGTGACCACCGCCAAGACAGTCGTTGAAGGCGCTCCCTCGAGCAGTGGGGCATCGGCGCAGGCTGCACCTGCGTTACAAAAAAAAGGTAAATTTGTCAGAAAGATTGTAAAGCAAAGTAACGAAAAACAGCAACGTGGGGTTTACCTGAGGAAATCCCAGCTGAAACGGAGGCGATTCCCTCCTCTATCGACATGAGACCACCGCCCGTGGCCTCATCGCCTGACTCAATGGGGGCCGTCGTCGTGCTAGCGCGACCAGGAGACGGTAGGAGATCGTAAGCAGGGAGGGCAATGATTGGAGCGTTGCCAGATTCTTGGAAGGAAGCGGCTGACTCTTCCCCAAGAGTCATACCCCTCTCACCCGCTACTTCTTCGGGCTCATCCACCGTCACCACGAGGTCGCCGGCCTCAAGCGCCTCGTCCGCCAACACCCTTGGTTCAGTTGTAATGATCATTTCATCTGCCGCTGCTTCAGGCTGGGCATCAATGACCCTCTCAGCTGCAGACCCCTCAACCTCCCTCTCGGGCCCCGAAGCCTCGGCGACGTTGCCCACCGTCGGCTCAGGCTCGGTAGGAGCTGCCTCCTCTGTCTCCTTAGGATCAACGGTTTCTGCCTCCCCCTCGATCGGACTTGGCCCTGCAAGATAGGAGATATAAGGACCAATGACATTAAAATCCTTATAACAAAAAACTCTGAGAGAAATATTACCTGAAGCGGATTTACCGTTTGCGCTCCGAATTGTGCGCGCCACCTCTCTGCGGGCAGTGGATAGGGCGACAGGGGCCTCTTCAGATGGAGTATCAGCATGAGGGGTGGTGCTGGGACCCGCTCCCATAGCCAAGGCAGCCATGCGCGCCTTCGCCTCACGCCTCAGCCGCTTCCTTTCCTCCCGGGCTGTCGCGATAGACCTTAGTGACGCCTCCTTCAAGGCGTCGTCATCCTTGTTCAGGGATGCCTCCAGAGCCTTTAAGGCATCCTTCATCGGCTCTTCAAGACGAACCTCCTGCGGTGGCCCAGAGGAAGCGGGAACATCGGCAGCTGGTAAAACATCTGCGTCGCTTGGTGGGAACGGCATTGAGGTTTCTGCAATAAAAAGGGAGAGGTTAGATCGACCATAACACGAGGGAAATGGAGACTTGATGGATTAAAACTTACTAAGGCCCATAGACGCTCTAAGACGTTCCTCCTCCTGGAAAGTCTTCAAAGAAGCGGCGATGGCTTCTTCATCAGTGATGCCTGTTGGAAGAAAGGAAAGAAAAGCGTTAGTCAAAGGCAATGAAGAGGATATGTTGCAATAAAGAAAAGGTGACTAAGAGTTACCTGATTGCGCTAGTTTAGCCAGCCACGCGTCACGCCTCGCCAACTACGCTGAAGCTTCGAGTGCAGCCTCCAAGTCTGTATCATCCGGCGGCGGCATCACTAGTCCTTCGTTAGTCCCGTATTCGATCAGGCCCTCGGCATAGGGGGCATGGGGTTCTTGACCGAATACGATGTCCGCGGCGAAGAGCGACTTCTTTTTCTTTTGCCCTCCGACCCTAGGCTCACGTGGGATCGACTTCCTCTTAGCAGCCACTTTGGGATGACGGGTCCCGATGTCTGCACCTACACCGGACTCCGGCGAGGCCACGACCACTGTCTCCACTGGAGCACGGGGCGCTGGGGCTGCATCTGTAATATCGAGAAGCGGCAATCCGTGCGGAGGACTTTGCGCACGTGATGGTCTGCCCCCGACATCTTTTAGAGGAGGAACCGCCAGGGTCCTTGGCATTAAGGGAGCGTTACGGTCGGTGCCGGGAGGTGCTTCTTTGCGGTCGATCAACACTCGCCTCTCCTCCTTTATAACAGCCCCCGTCACATGATTGTACCACTCTTTATATACATTAAGGAGTCATGGAGCGCAGGCCGGCGTGCTGATAAAAAAACGAGAACCCGTGTTCAGGCGCATGAAGTGATGTAACGCGTTCTCCATCCCTTCTTCATTAGCAGCAGGTTCTAGTAAGAAAGCTTCCAAGGGTACCCCTTGATCGTAGCCCAGTTGTTGGGCGAAACGATGCGGGTTATATCTCATGAAGATTGCCGCACCGCTCTGCCTGAAGACTAAGAAGCCCGGTCTAATAGAATACAAGTGGAGGGTCTCCCAGGCCATCAACACTGAAGCTCTATCCTTAAAGGAGTCCTGTAATGGTCGCACCGCAGTGGTGGACGCTTTTCCAATGGTTAATACCTTGTCAAGGAAGGACATCCCGAAACCAACGGTGTGAGGGCGAAGCAGTAAACCCCTGGCGTTCCGTGGTTAGGGGGTCACGATTGATGAGCCAATCAACTGTATAATGCAAGGAAAACCGCACTTGTCAAAGAATGAAGGCCTTTTATGCATGCCGAAGACACCCGCCGTGTGTAGCTCCAGCCACGATGCAAAGTAGTGCATCGGGAAGACCACGTGCAGTACCCCGGGCTCATTGGCATCCGCTGCTCGGCTGAGGCCATGATATAGGTGCGCCAAGCCAGCGATCCCCACAGCCACCTTTACCCCGATGACCATTCAGTGGGCTGGGTAAAAGACAGAAGGCCGCATGCGATGAGAGTGCATTGGGATCGCGAACCAACTCAGCCACAGTCCGAGAAATCCTAAGAAAAAGGCCTCCTCATCCATTCCAGGGGCCGCAATTTCTGCAAAAGACATGGTCGGGGAGTTAGGAAGAAAAAAGTCCTTTTGGTCTATGTCTTTCGCTGGCAGGTTATCCAAACCTAAACCGAAAGGGTCATCCAGGGTGGCAAACTTGGCAGATCCCGATGAAATGACGCTTGGATGAAGGAAACGAGCAATGAAGTCCTCAAAGTTAACCCCCCGACTCCCATGTTCGATAAAAAGGGACTCGTAGATGTTCAACGCCTTGATCAGGCTCGGGAATTGGTGTTGAACGGCATTTTCCGGCATGATCCCCCTTACCATCGGCTTAGCACCGAAGACGTACTCATCTGTTGAGAGCAGCTCTTCATAGTGTTCCCCCATGACTGGTAGGTCGGATACCTCCGCGAATTCCTTCAAAGAGATGGACACTTCCCGATCCATGGCAAGGAAAGTGTGGGTGGGAATGTTCCACTGCTCCAGGAAAGCCTTAAACCACCAGGTGAGGAGCGTGGGATTCTGGAAGAGAGAGACGTAGACCGCGGGGTACAATCCTAATCTTATCAACTGCGACTTCTTCGTCGACAGGATGTACCGGGCCCACGGCAGGTAGCCAATCGGATGGCGGGGGATCAGACCAATGTTATATGATTGCCCCCAGGGTCTCGCCTCGCTCTGACAGATACGACGTCCTAGGATATCCAAGACCATATGACGTTAGACCGGAACCGCATCCATAGCGGGATGAAGAAAGCTGTTCGCGGTCCAATCCACCATCTCCACGGCATACTGCACCGAGGGCGGGGTAGCATAATGGATCGCCATAATGGGCTCAGACGGCACCGCGCATGTGAAGCTGCGTCGACCCATAATGATCTGGTTATACCAAGACCCCCAAAGGTGGAGTTTCTTGTACTCCGGGTCGTATTCTCTAATCATGGTCAGGACCTCGCGGTCCGAGGGTGCCTCGGGAAATCCTTCCTCCGAGCGGACGAACGGGAATGAAGTGTCTAGAGACATGATCGCTGCAAAAAGAACAATTTAGCCGTTAGTATTGTAATTCCAACGTTTGGCGTCTAAAAAAGAAAATGCATTAATTAAATTAAAATTAATTAATTACACCACACAGCATCGCAGCGAATGGGAGACCAAAAGGGGACCCACAAAATCTGGATGACAATACGTCAGACAACCTCATCATTGGGTGAGATTGTCAGTTGGTCCCCAGGAAAACATTCCCATTTATAAAAAGGGGGGTGGTGAGAATCCCTAGAGACAAGGAGAAAATCTCCTCTTTCAGAGCAAAGCTCTGTCACAGAGTGACACTTGTCAAACTCTGGTCCCAGGGAAATAAGATTCCTTAAAAAGAGCACAGCTCTATGGTAATAATGGAAAGGTCCATCAGAAAATGTCTATACCAAAAAGAATTAAAATTTTTGAAATCTTGGAAAATCCACGAAAAACTTGTGAAAAATTTTCATTTATCAGATCTAAAAGATCCATAGATGATTTATGAGCAAAGCTCTGTTCATGGGTTAAAACCTATGAACATGATCCCTGTAGATCTATAAGTTTTTGAGAGCAAAGCTCTGTTTATGAAACCCCAATGGGGATCTGTTTAGATCAAAAGATCTGTAAGAGCAAAGCTCTTTAGTTAAGGTTAATTTAAGTTACTTTGACCTGATTTAATTTTACCTAAAGTTTTTAACTTTGGAAATGAGCAAAGCTCTGAAGTTCTGGAAACGAGAGCAAAGCTCTGAAGTTCTAAGCAAGAGCAAAGTTCTGGAATCAAAATCTAGAAAATGGTGAAGTTTTCTAAAGGGCCATAGGTCCTATTTATAAGGCGCCTGCGCCCCTTTAGCTCACCTCTTGATCCAACGGTCAGGGGCTTGCCACCGCTGCACTCACATGCGCGCCACGTGAGCGCAACGGTGGGGGGCATTTGTTTCCCCCAATCAGAGAAAAGCTCTGCTGAAAATTCAAAATTCAAATTATGAAGCAACGCTTCAAATCCCGGACACAACGCGCCACGTGTCAGGCGCTGATACGTCAGCGCAGCGCCCGAGAAGGCGCACCCAATCAGAGCAAAGCTCTATTAAAGGAAGCAACGTTTCAGTTGCGCAAGCACTACGCTGCGCGACACGTGTCAGCGCAGTTGCGCTGCGCTGTGCGCTGCGAGACACGTGTCAGCGCAGATGCGCTAGCGCAGTTGCGCTGCGCTGTGCGCTGCATGACACGTGTCACGCGCTGGGACATTTGCGCCAAACAGAATTAAAATTCTAAGAAATCTTTTCTGTTCTTGTTAAAACAAGAAGATTTTCTTCTGCAAAGCAGAAGCCCTTGGATCAAAGATCCAACGGTGGGGAAAATTCTCCAAATCACTCAGAGAAAGATCTCTTTAACAAATTTAACTAATTTATGGGCACTATAAAAAGGACCTTAGGCCTCAATTAAAAAAAAAAACATTTTTTTCTTGAAAAAGGTCAAGAGCTTCAAACAGAGAGAGAATTTTGAGAAAATTTCAAAGAGAAAGGTAAAAACCTTCACGAGAGAAAAAATCTCTTTAATAAATCATTGATCTAAAAACTAGATCAATGTTCTTCAAATAATAAACAGTGCTTTGCACTTCTTATAAACCACTGGTTCTTCAAAAATAAGGAAACAACAAAAAAATAAAAATAGTGCTTGGCACTTCTGTTCTTGAATCTAAAAGATTCTTAGTGCTTTGCACTTCCAAACTGCGCTGTTGCGCTCTTGAGAGAGTGCCACGTGTCAGCTACAGAATAATTTGCGCTATGCGCTCTTAAAATAGAGCTTCGCTCTCTGGAATTGGCGCAACTCACCAGAGCGCGCCACGTGTCAACAGCGCAACAGCGCAGCGCACTAGCGCAGCACACTGCGCTGTTGCGCTTGCGCTCACCAGAACATGACACGTGTCCTTACCATAAGCGCTTGTGCTTTTTGACTGACGCTTGCGCTCTTTGACTGGCACAAAGTGCCTGAATAATGCAATGCATTTATTTTACTAAAGGGCCAGGACCAAATCAGAGGGGCCTAGTAGGCCGAATTAAATTGCAATACAATGAAAAGGGGCAGAGCCCAAACAAAAATTGAAAATGCAATAAACAGGGCAGAGCCCAAGCAAGACTGATGCTCTACATCATATATAAATGGGCACAGCCCTAATAAAATAAATAATGCTATGCATTATTAAACAGGAGCAGAGCCCCAGTAAAGGCCTAACAGGCCAAAAATAAATAAAATGTTGAACATTTTCAACTGGACTTAGCCCAATTCTGGCCGTAAGTCTTTAAATTAAATTGAACTGAGCATAAATGCTCTCTCTCTCAAATCAATTTACCTCCGGTTCGAGGGTACATCTCCGAACTCCTCTGACACTTCTCGTTGTAATTCTTCAACGACGTCAGAGAGGCGACGGGTCCCAATGACCACACATGAATATGGACTGCGGGGTTCTTAAACTCGTGGACCGGAACGTCCTTAAACTAATGTTGGACCGGAACGTCCTTAAACTAATGTCGGACCACCATGTCCCTAAACTAATGTCGGACCACCATGTCCCTAAACTGGAATATGGACCACCACGTCCCTAAACTGGAGCATGGACCGCAACGTCCCTAAACTACCTATGGACCACTACGTCCCTAAACTGGAACAATAGAGCCTCTAAATGCTTTTTTGCCGGATCTAAACGATCCCGTTTAAGTTGATCTTAGCCCCCAAATACGGCTAACGTATCCTTAAACATTCAAACAGACTATAAAATTCCAAATCAACCTTGGTTCAAGGGTACATCTCTGAACTCCTCTGACATCTGCCGTTGTAATTCTTCAACGACGTTAGAGAGGTGACAAGTCCCGATGGCCAGATATTAAATGGATTATCACGTTAAGTTGATCTTAGTCTCAAACAGGACTATCGTATCCTTAACAAACGTTTAAGTTGATCTTAGCCGCAACGCGACTAATGCATCCTTAAACTAAAAACACCAAACCCAAATCTAAGTAAATACGGATTTGGACTAATCCACGTCTTACGGGCGACGGCATTACCCAGTCTCCGTATACAATCCACGGGCAACCATAAACAAAACAAACAAATACGACACGAAGTGAAATTCTGGAGAAGGAGAAAGTTGTTACCGCGATGCGGTAGCGTAATTAACTGCAGGGGCTTACGCCTGCAGGGAAGAGCGTCCCCACAATCAAAAACCCCTCAGGCGAGGAGGAATCTAACAAAGTCTGCTACATCGGCCGCATTCGTCTAAACCTCCGATACACGGTGCCATAAATCAACTTGGTATCTTCGGAGAGGTGGACGGATAAGACCAAATAGCATCTGCACCGAATCTCAGCGTCAGGACATCGCGGTCCTGTGAGCCGTCATTCGGAGGAGAACAATGCGTTGTTCGCACTTCGACCATAAGTTCCACCACCATATTGCATATTGAACCCACGTTTCGCCTAGCCATACCCTGGCATTGATCAATGCGGTGATCGGGGTGCGCTCGCTATCGCTTGCAAATCTTTATGTAAACAGTAGCTCCATTTTCACAAATGTTTTGACAGAGTCGTTAGGCAGCTCTGAATACCATTCGACGGCCGTTTCCGCTAAGCTACCGATGAATTGGCGAAGCAACAGTTTGTCGTCGCCTCCAGTGTTGCCGTATAAGGCCCTGAATTGAGTGACATGCTGATGTGGATTCCCCGTCCCTTTATATACATGGAACATAGGGATCATATATCCCGGCGGGTAACTTATTTGGTCATACCAGCCCGGATAGGGTCGTCCAGTCTTGACAACTTGGCCAGCCGTTTCGTTCGCTCGGTGAGCTCATATGAGCGTGGCTTTTGGGATGGTTTCCTCTTTGGCTGCTAAAAGAGCCGGAGGATGGTTCGATGTCTCTCCTCTGGCGTCTTTAATAATGATCGGAGGGTTTTCAGCTGGAGGTTCCGGCTGTAACATCATCCCGACCATGTCTTGGAAGAGAAGCGCCATTCGTTTTATGTTGGCAGCTTGTTCTGCTGCTTCTCTGTCCTTCTTTTCGAGGACTCTGCGGAGGAAGTCAGCATCGGTTTCTTGTTCATGACGCAGCTCTGATGACGCCTCCGGACTTTCTTTTGGTCTGGTGAGTGCGACCATTTGCGTCAGCATTTCTTGAAGCTTCTGTTGCTACTCCTGGGCTTTTGTCACGGATTGGGTGAGCGGTCGGTGGCCCGTCGAAGCCCCACAGTCCGAGGTTAAGACATCATAGTCCGTGGGTTTAAAGAGACCCCACAGTCCGAGGTTAAGGACAACGTAGTCCATGGGTTTAAGGACTCTACATTCCAGGTTAAGGACATCGTAGTCCATGGGTTTAAGGACTCCACATTCCAGGTTAAGGACATCATAGTCCATGGGTTTAAAGACCCCGTAGTCCAGTTTAAAGACATCATAGTATGTGGAATGTATGGCTGTCGGGACCCATAATCTCTCTTAAGACGTTGAAGGATTACAACGACAAATATCAGAGGAGTTCAGAGATGTACCCTTGAACCAATTTTGGTTGGGAGATCTATAGTCCAATTTGGGACTAAAGTCTGTTAAAAGGTTTATGAGCATATGGGCTCAGTTGATATGAGTTGAGGACTTACGGCCAATACTAGGCTAAGTCCAATAAGATTAAAATGTTTAACATTTTATTGTTCTGGGCTATTGAGCCTTTATTTGGGCTTGGCCCTTCTAATAATGCTGAGCATTAAATTTGAACACTTTTTCTATCTTGTATTGAATGTATATCATTCATCAGAACAATTTGTGTTCTGACAGCACGCCACATGGCGCGCCAAGCGCTTTGCGCCAATTAAAGAGCGCATTGCGCTTCTGCCAAGTAGCGCACACGAAAAGGACACGTGTCGCACTTAGCGCTAAGCGCCAGTTTATGAGCGCATTGCGCTTTCAATTTATGAGCGCGTTGCACTAGTTTAGTGGTGCACCAGTGAGTGACACGTGGCATGCTTGGCGCCGAGCGCCAGCCCATAAGTGCAGTGCGCTGTTTCAGAAGCGCAAAGCGCAGCTGTATCTGTGGTTGACACGTGGCACGTTTTAGCGCTGAGCGCCGGTCCAAGGAGCGCAAAAGCGCAGTTCATGAGTGCAAGGCACTTTCCAATAGCGCAAAGCGCATTTGATCAAATTTATGATCAGAGAACAAGTTTATGTTCTTTTTAAAGGAGGCTTTGTCTCTAGATTCAAGAACAATATTTCTTATTTTTTTGAAAAGGGCTTTGCCTTTGTAGATCAATGATCTGTGGATGAAGTGAATACTTCTTTTGTTTTTATGATTAGATCTTTTGATCTTTTATGAAAGACCTGGGTCTTTATAGATCTATGATCTTTTAAGAAGATGATTCTTCTTTTTAAGAGACGATTTCATCTTTGTGTACATTGTTCATGTTCTTTACCTTGAAGAAATGATCTTTTTTTGCTAGAAGCTTGCTCTTCTTTCTTTGAATTTTCTCAAAATTTGTAGAGGGTTTTTTCTATATCAGACTTGAAGTCTTGGGGCCTTTATATAGGGAAAATTGATTTGTTAAATCAGTTAAAGAGATCTTTCTCTGATTGATTTGGGGATGTTTCCCCACCGTTGGATCTTTGATCCTATGGCTCCTGTTTTACAGAAGACAATCTTCTTGTTTTTAACAAGATTGGAAAGATCTTTCCATAACAGAATTTTAATTCTGATTAATTAATGATTTATCATTATTATTAGATATTTTGATTTAATGGTGGGGAATTTTTAATTCCAGCGCTAGCGCACCTACGTTTGACACGTAGCGTGCAACGCAGAGCGCAGCACGGCCTGCGCTAGCGCATCCGTGTTTGACACGTGCGCGCGCAACGCGTCTAGCGTTGCTTCAATTTTTGAATTTTGAATTTTAAAACAGAGCTTTGCTCTGATTGGGGGTGCGCTGCCTAGGGCGCAGCGCACTTGGCGCTAGCACATCTGTGTTTGACACGTAGCGCGCAGCGCGCTTAGCGCCGAATCTGAAGCGTTGCTTCAATTTTTAAATTTTGAATTTTAGAACTGAGCTTTGCTCTGATTGGGGAAAAAAGTGGGTTTTCCTAAATGGAGCATAATTCCGAGGGCGGAGACCGGCCGCGTGACTGGTGGTTGCAGTAAGGCATGGGTATGATGAGAATTATTTGAGCCCGTGGATTGTATATGGTAGTCAATTTGGGGATCAACTGTAGGGCTGGGAGAATTTTGGGAAATTTGATTTTGATTGGCGTCTGCATCGCTGCACTGAAATATGGTACCAGGAGCGACTCATCATTCGGCGTTTTGGGATTTGGAATTTGGTTGGCGTTTGCATCGCTATACTGGAATATGGTATCAGGAGCGACTCATCATTCACCGTTGGGAATTTAGCGATTTAGGATTTGGTTGGTGTTTGCATTGCTGCACTGGAATATGGTACCTGGAGCGACTCATCGATCGCCATTTGGAAGGCTTTTTTTACCGTGATTGCTCTATCATTTCAGCTTTTCTTATCGTGAAGGTCGCGATTGCCCTATCATTTCGGCTACTTATTCGCGGTTTCCCTATCATTTCGGCTTTTATTATTATTATTTTTTATTATTTACACATTTTTTTACATCTCCGGATTAACGACTTAGTAGTCGATTGTTCCCAGTTTAACGACACGGTGGTCGTTTATTCCCAATTTAAAGACTTGGTGGTCTGTTGTTTGCTTATCCCAGCTCCTCGAACTTTGATCTTGGCGGAGCTGTGTTGATGATCATAGCTCTGTGGCTTTTCGGTACATCTGACGACTGTGAGGCTTTCCCAATTTTGTATTGGTTCTCCACCCAATCTTTAAAAACATAGCAGTCTTCAATGGTATGACTCACCATTCTATGATATGGACAGTATATGAGATTGCCGGTCATGTTCATCTTATGTGGCCTCTTAGGAATAGACAGTTGAAGACTGTTGTTCAAGGCGTCCATGAATATTTCGCGGACTTTATCCCCCTGAAGGAGTACACCTTCTTCTTTCTCTCCTTTAGAGTAGGTGCCTTTACTGACACTGGTCCTTGAGGCCGATTAGTCTTTGGTTCGCCTGCTGTCCGCTTATCCCATTCAGGGTACGTATCAGAGAGACTGGAAGTTGATCGCGGACGTTTTTCGCAAAAGTGTCCCGCTCTTGGGCTGGAGGGAGTATCAGTTGGCTGCTTCCGGATATCAATCCCTAGCTCATGAATCAAAATTTGATTTTGCTGTAATTACAATCGGGTGACTTGGGTCATGAGATCTTCTACTACGTTTTCCAGCTCGTCGACTTTGGAATGGACCTTGGCGATCTTCTTGTCCCTGTCCTGAAGCTGCTTTTGAAGCCATTGAAATAATACTTGTTCTATAGTCCCGGATACGACAACGGGGTCATCCTTACCGCCTGAGCTTGATTCAATAAGAACCACGGGTTCCTTTGGCTCAATGGCCTGAGCGGGCTCTTCATCATTTGGATCGAGTCAGTGTTGGATGGCAACAACTACGTCATTTTCATAGCTATAAGGCGTAGGAGGACTTGCTCCTCTGAGCTTCATCATGTAGACCGTATGGCTTGTGTACCCTTCTATTGCTTCTTCATTGGCAATGTTGCTCGCTTGGCTCTTAGCTTGTTGCCTTGGTCCGCTCTTTTCAGAGAAAGGCAGATGTCTGAGAGAATCAGGTTCCCGAAGGACCTTGGTCTCCGTTTGTATGAAATTGGCGGTTGCAGCTTGACTGTTTGTTAACACGTCAGGGGACAATGATATTTCTCCTTCCTTGTAATGTTTCTCGACCCAATCCTTGAAGATGCAACGGTCTTCAATAGTGTGTCCCAGCACTCGGTGGTATGGGCAAAAGTTGGGATGATCAGTCTTGTTCGCTTCACTTAGCCTTTTTGGTTCTGGTAGCCGCAGGCCATTCTTCAGAGCATCTTTGAATATTTTGTGGACCTTGTCTCTTCTGAAAGAGTAGACCTTATTTCTCCTTTCCTCCATAGTTGGCTCTTGGGGTTTGTCAGCCTTCGCTCCGCCCACTCTCTTCTTAATAAGAGAATCGGTGCTGTTGGAACTTTCGGTTTTTCGGTTGTCGTCCCTCCAAGGTTTCGGTCTGTTTGTGAGCTTAAGATCCTGAGTGGACTCAGGCTTTGAGTGTTCCAACATTTGGACTTTCTTGGTCAGCTCTTGGAATGTTTTGAGGCCTACGGTGCACAGGAAAGGTTTCATCCAGCCGTTCAGATTTTCTATAAAAAGACTGACGGATTGGACTTGCTCCAACGACGGTTCACATTTGATAGAGAGATTGTGCTATCGGACTATGAAATCCATGTTGTTTTCGTTGTTCTTTGGCTCGGTCCTTACGAGGTCAGCACTGGTGATTTTACCGCTGACACTCATGAAGCTTTGCTTGAACATGAATTCTATTTGAGCGAACGTCGTGATCGAGTCATATGGTATGCTTGCATACTAATCGAAAGCAATATCCGTCAAGCTATTGACAAACCGACGGAGAAAGAGCGCATCATTGCCCCCAGAATTCGCGCATGATGCTTTAAATTGGGAAATGTGCCAGTTCGCATTTCCCGTCCCATCGAACCTTTCAAATTTGGGGACAACATAGCCAGTGGGAAACTCCACAAGATCGTGTAATTCCACGGTAGCGCCCCGGCCATCTAACAGATGCCAAATGCGGAACAAAAACTTTTTACAAACTGGCACTATCGTGTACCGTAACCCGGATCTGCCATTAAAGCTAAACTAACAAACTACAAAGTGGGTAGAAATGTTATACTGAACGATCCGAGTCCTTCGGTCTTCAACCATCATCCCACGCTTTGTTGCGGCTGCTCCGATCTCCTGAATCTCCAATCTTCTCATCCAGGTGGCACCACGTCGACGGATCTTTAAACGGGCTCCCGCCTCTGAACCGAGGCAACTCAGTCGTCAAGTTTGCTAAAAGAGACGACCAAGATGATGTAGAGAATGAGTAGAACACTTTGTCTCGTTACGTCCAAAGTCACGGACGAAGGGTTATGGAAGTTGCCTTTTGGATCGATATGAAATGAGAAATGGAGTATACTAATTTCCATGAACCAAAATCCTTAATCTTTTTCAAATGAAATCAATCATCTCTTTGCCAAGAGGGGGCTGGCTATATTTATGGAGGAGGGAGGTGAGTGTAGGAGCAAGGAGGAGGGTGACCATAAACTTGAAGCTTATCAAAACATTAAATGAATAAGGATGACACACAAAAACAATTAATGCAAAATGGTGATGCATTAACCTAGTCACCAAAACAATTAATGCTAATGAATGAATCATCAAGCCTAGTCACCAATTCTAGAACCATCCATATGACTCACCCTCATGACTCACCCAAGTGACGAAAAGATAAATCCGCATTTAACCGACTGTTAAATACGGCCGATAGAAAACTGGAAACTGGCAACTTCCAAAAGCGATCCTGAAACGAATTTCAGGATAACCCTGTATCAGTATAAACATACCCGCATTTGTATTACGACCGAATACAAATGCAACTGAGACAAAGATATTATATCTACACAGTATAATACTCGGATCCGGCTTAAACCAAAGCTGACCAGTATTATCTGCCCGAAAAATGACACGTGCGAAAACGCACGTGCATTTTCCGAACCCTGCCATAAATCCATACGGCCTCTACAACGTTTCGCCCGAACTTGGGAAAGTGTCTGTGGGGGACTCTAATCACTCATCAACACACTGGCACTGGGTATAACCACTAGCACGTCAGAGGTACAAACTGTACGTAATGGTTGCCTATGTTTTGATTGGAAGGGAAGCTGACGAGCGAACTCATCCATATACCCTACTGAGCATAACAGTGACAATATACATACAGTCCGGTCCGTTCGTCTATGAGTATCGCATATCTGCCTATAGGGCTGATAACGTCAGACCCCCATTAGCGGTATAAGTCGTGTCAGAGAGTGGCCCAGAACACACTGAGATACTACTGGAGTATCTACCAGTAAATCTCCTGCCTCGGCCGAGGGCTTTCTGTAATGGCTCTCCTAGTCACAGCACGATCTCACCCTAAATACCGGGAGAGACGAATCCCCGACGATCCGCTCACTGACTCCATGTGGCTCGGGACTGTACCCAACTAAAACCTGTTTGCACAACTCCTTTGAGCGTGGTAGGGTAGTAATCTAAGCACAGTGGGAACTCAGACGAGACAAATGACGATCTCAGGTTGACAAACTAACCTATACACATGTCACCAGGGAACTGCTATCTGACGATATGTATAATACCAACTAGCATGTTCCCGGCGAGTCCTTTCCGGTGTACTCATAACCCAATGAGCACATGTATACATCTTAGGTGATCCAACTGACACCAGTGGCTTTTGAGACTGGCCACCGCCCCTCGTCGGGGTCTCGACTGTAGACACTAGTTTACTCTGGAGTATCGATACCCTGTCTCGAAACTCCCACGAATATGGACACTTTAAGGATGTGCTTATATACCCCATCTCCCACGTATATGATCGCCATCATACTGCTGGTAGTCAAGCAAGAATCCTATGGGCTTTATCATCATGCAATAGTGAGCTAAAGCATGTATACGATGATAAAGACAAACCAGATAGCATACTATCATCTCGAGCCAGACTGTCATATCTGTATAGGTCCTGCCTCAATCATTGCAATCACGTACCTGCGATCCAATAATTGACTTTGAGGGCACTATCTCCAACAATCTCCCACATGCACTTAAGGCTAATTATTGCGATGTCGCATACTCACAGCCCGTGTGATACCGAACACTCAACTCCTCTACTAATCAGTTTCACAAAGCTAGTTTGTAAAACTCTTATGTTCGATAAATAGCCTAAGTGAGTGGATCCGCCCTGATGTTTCTTTCTATATCTCTCTAAATATCAAATTCGCGGAGAAAACCATCTCCCAAGTCGAGTAATACCTGTCTTAGAATATGTCTGGATACCTGATGGGACCTAGTTCATAAATGAACTCCAAATCCAAACTTCTTAGACTGTATCGATAACTGACCTAATCAGTATCCAGCACTATGCTTCCCACAGTATCCTCTTGGACCACCTGTCCATAATACTGTCCCCCATCCTAAGGAAAACTATAACTCTGACAATCACTCTGTCATCCATGTCACCTCTGAAGCCTGGAATGATAACCGTTTCCAGAAGGAGGCTGCCGTCATTAAATCCATAGAACATGCACCTTATGTTCTAAAACTGCTTCCTTACGTTTCTTCAGGATTGGATTTAATATAAACTTATTGCATCAAGTGCAAAAACTACATCTGGTGTGGTACTTGATATCTCATGATTGACTCAATTACCTAAGCAAGTGATCTGCCAATCATGCACATCCCTCTCTCCTTTAGTCTCTAAAACACCTTTAGAGAGGGTGACTCCATCACCTGCAGGTACACCACCATTCCAGGAATCATCTATTCTAAAATACTATTAGAATACAGTCAAAATATCCACATTAGGAAACTACCCAAATCTAGATCTAAAACCATAGATCTAGTAACCAGAATGTCTGATATTATATCCATGTCCTTTGTGAAGAAACAACTGTGTGATAACCACAGTACAACCGATCGTAGTATAGGAATTTTACTTCCTATTCTGTGTATGTCATCAAAATACCTGGACATCACATCCTACTACCTTCTTAACAGATCCATCCCCTATTCTGATGAAGTCAAACCTATGATTGTCACATCAAAATTAGATGATCTTATCTCCGCTATATTTGCTCAAGCCTATAATTAGACATAAGCTACTTGCCCACTATACTTCCGCTGCTCCCACTGACTACGACAACCCTCTGACAGAATAATATCTACGTACACTTCTAAAGCTAGTTTAGAACGACGTTATCCTTATCCTCTTGCCGGGTCTCATAGCCTGGAACAACAGTAGTGTCATGTCTGGGTAAACAAGAACCTCATTGTCACCGTCCTTGAAGGTACCGGAGTACCTCTCGGGTGTCTGAGTTTACCCACCATATCTGCGGAGTAGCTAATGGAATGTCAAACCTGATTGAATATACAGGTCCTATTAAATTTTCCGCAATCGTTTGCGGTTCTGGAATCTCTTCCAGTTCTACCATACTCCCACTGCTGTTTTCTGAAAAAATCCATTTTACTAAAACTGTGGCGAGTCAAGAACAATATCACTATTGATCTTTCAGATGGTAGAAAATCAACCCTCGTCAAAGCCAGGGTCAACCCACAAACTGCCATTACAGAAACGTGTCTTGATATATCCAGTGTCTAGTTTTAAGCATAAGCTGGAAAACTCCCCATATCTTAACATTGTTAAGATATGAATCATTCTATATACAATATAGAAATAGAGACACTAATTTAATTGGAACTAGATTCAAATCATGCAGCTGTCTCCAGTGCATATCGACTTAATGGAAAGTGGCTACTCAGCATTACTCAACTTAGGAATCCATCCAATTATGAGTAACCTGAAAGAGAAAACAAGTTTCTCAAAACCGTTACTATCAACTGAATACCAATCACAAGAATCTACATCTTCGATTTCTTTGAAGAATCCCGATACTTGTGACACCTGGTTCTTCACTTTATTCTTATATCCACAACTTCTCATAACTTATACATTGTATTTCTACGAAACACTTGTCTAAAAACTAGAGAACTCACAAGTAAACAGAATATAGTACGAGGACCTACCCCTTTGTCCTGACGGACACTGGACAACATACAATACTCTGTATAAGTCCGCTGAGTTGAATAACTCAAAACCTGTGCATCATAGGTTGAAAACTGTACCCAGGAGATTTCCTCAAATACCACCAATTACAATGAATTCCGATATAATGAGGATGATCACCTAATTCTCAATAACTTACTCCCACTCATCATCTGTAAAACCATATAGATATGAGAATGAAACCTGGTAAATACATACCCTGGAGTAAGTATCTAATCGGGAAATCAGTTTTCCTTTAACAATGTACTGAAACATGAAAATGTTTCGTAGGGGTATCCTAGTATTCCTAGTAATGCCTCTTCCATAATCCAATTCATGACTATAACCGTATATCTCTTTGCCATCTCTCCAAATCCCTTTATTTGTCTTTAGTCGTTACCTTCTATACACCATTGTTAGGCTAAGTGGTTTTCTTCCTTCCCTACCGTTCGGCACCAGCCTATGGTTTGGAAGAAGACTTTCCAGTAAGCATAATAGGTGTACCCTCCTAATCCTAGGAGTACTCGCAACTTGAGAGAAGGTAATGATAAAAGACTACTGAATAAAACTTTATTCTATTTCTCCCGAACTGGGAAAAAAGCAAAGGTGAAATACGAGTGGCGATGAAGTACGCGGTTTGGTCGTGAATGATAATAGTCGCAATTTACTTTGCCCTCTTTCTAATCCCTTCATTTTGTCTTTACATATTACCTTCTGTACACCCTACTTAGGCTAATTGGTTTTGTTCATTCCCTACCTTTCGGCACCAGCCTATGGTTTGGAATAAGACTATCCAATAAGCGTAATAGGTGTACTCTCCTAAACTAAGGAGCCCTCGCAACCTAAGAGAAGGTGACAATAAAAGAAAACTGAATAAACCAATTTTATTTCTCCTGAACCTGGATCCATCCTCGAAGAAGTCCCTTTGAGTTCGTATATAACCATACGATGGATCTATCCAATGGAAGTGGATTTCCGTAGTAATACGGGGTGTTCTGAGAAATACAAAGGGTAAAGGAAGGAGCGGCAATGACTTATGCAACTCGGACAATCCAAAAGCCAGTATTTTAAGAAGGTTCGGTTAACTTGGTCACTGAGTTATAGTCTAGGGTCGGTCAAAGGTCGCTGCCAAAGAGAGAGAGAAAAGAAACACTCTGCGTGCACTCTAACCTAGATCATTATGGTTATCACTTTATCTAATCAGGAAACCTCCCACTGTAATCTCAAATTCTCCTCCAAACCTGAAAGATGAATTAGTCGGGATCACCCGAAAAGTAAACCAACTCATCAGTGAGAATCGGGATCCAACTCTCATCGCATGATAACTTGATGGAAGCCACTCAAGTTATCACACTCTAGAAGGTATGCGCATGCCTGGCAAGTTTCCTGTATATTTGAAACTCCCGATGTGATTTTTTCCCATGCACTTATGACCTTGACGAAGGCCAACAAATCATAAGTCATATGTCAAGTTATACCCGTCATTGTCCAGGTCAATTTGAACCCACCCGTACAAGCCCTTGACGAAGGCCAACAAGGCTATACGACTGTCCCAAACCAACATATCTATCTATGCAACAAATGAATACCCAGCAACTACCAAACACTATGCCTTGACGAAGGCCAACAAACATAGCTTGAATACTACTGACTATCCATAAGATACGACGGAGGGCTACGGCTGGTTTTTGGCGAAAAACCTTTAACTTAATGAACTTGATCTCGTTGAAGGAACCTGATAGCTTTTTATAAAATATAGTGGCGAAAACCTTTTGCTAAAGAGGTCACTCCCGGTGAAGGGATCTCGGCTCTTTCCTCGTGGAATGAGGTGCAGGATATTCCAACTGAATACCGCTATGCAAAGCAACTTGTAATCGATTATAGTGAAATTACTACCCTGACGTAAACTTCTGCCCAAGGGGTCACTCCCGGTGAAGGGATCTCGGCCTTTGCCTCGTCGAATGAGGTGCAAGATATTCTAACTGAATATCGCTATGCAAAACAAAAGGAAACATCTTTGTAATAACACCTTTTAAAATTTGTTCCAACAACATCATATATAGGTTTGTTTTATCCTTGCATTGATAAGAATCAATGCAGTCCCATCAATCAATCACACCAGAAAAGAACGAAAATAAAATGTATGTATATGCCATCCGCATTCGTCACTGGGTCCCGTCATCACCCGTTAGGTTACTTAACTAACGACAGAGCGGGGGCTGGACTAGCGCGGGTGTAAAACATATACAATATCTAATAGTATATATACCAATATACAATAATCGCTTCAGGCGTGATAATATGCAACATTACATAAAAGTAATAAGTATCACAGAACAATACAGATAATCTGGGATCCCCGGGTTTCACAGAGCCGCTACTGAAACCCGACGTTCCCTTGGTCGTGTGGATAGCCTGTGCAATGAAACCTAGACCCCTACGGGTGCGGCAAGTTACCCGCCAAAACCTGAAGCGAGGTAGTCCCCACAGCATAGTGAATGGAACACCCGACATTTCACGGAATCCGGTAAATTGAGCATCCCTTCTTGGGTCAACCTGAACCCCCTACGAGTGCGGCGAATAGTCTGCCAATTCTAGAGTGAGGTCCCTTTGCCTCTCAAAGCCATGAGATACGGACCCGTTGCCCTCCAGAACCCGGCTATCCGTGCACTCCTTCGCAGGATAAGCCTAGTACAGAAAATAAAATATGTACAACGGGTACATCGACCTCAACCCTGTCGTGCCCTAAAAAGAATATTATAGAAACAGGCAGTGACGGCAGTCCACATGTTGGACGCCCGTCCCACAATATCAAATGTATAAATAAATCCAAACTGCACTACCATTGCACACTGCTATCCACCACGACATATCCGCAACATCACAGCACAACACAGAACATCAACGCGAATGTCACGTTCGCAAACCCGTCTAAAAGAACAATAGCAATCAGACGCGGTTTACCGATCAAATGACATTCCCGGTCGGAGATATAATGTAAATACTGCATACTAACAAATTTAAAATTTCGATCGACTAAATTTCCCGAAGTGGGCCCCACGTACATCTGCTGTACAGTAACAAAATCTGGGCGCAAAAGAACTATGCCAAAAACCACAAATTCCACATTAAAGCCTACTGAAGAATTTTGAAGCACTGTTCCCACAGTACTGCCGCGGTTCCGCGGTCAAACCCTAGGTTTGACCGCGGATCCGCGGCGGTCTTGTGCTCAAAATTTACCAGTATTCTTAGAAAACCCTGCTTATCTTTCTGTGATATGTAAAATTATTTTTAGGCCCTTTAAAAAATCGACAGAAACTCAAGTGCTGAAAAAATGTGATTTTCGAAATTCGGTTCGATCGATCTTTTAAACGTGTTAGCACAAATTAGTATAGCTTAATGGTGAATCTCTGATACCACTGTAAGTCCACGGTAGCGCCCCGGCCGTCTAACAGACGCCAAATGCGGAACAAAAACATTTTACAAACTGGCGCTATCGTGTACCGTAACCCGGATCTACCATTAAAGCTAAACTAATAAACTACAAAGTGGGTAGAAATGTTATACCAAACGATCGATCCGAGTCCTTCGGTCTTCAACCATCATCCCACGCTTTGTTGCGGCTGCTCCGATCTCCTGAATCTCCAATCTTCTTGTCCAGGTGGCACCACGTCGACGGATCATTAAACGGGCTCCCGCCTCTGAACTGAGGCAACTCGGTCGTCAAGTTTGCTAAAAGAGACAACAAAGATGATGTAGAGAATGAGTAGAACACTTTGTCTCGTTACGTCCAAAGTCACGGACGAAGGGTTATGGAAGTTGCCTTTTGGATCGATATGAAATGAGAAATGGAGTATACTAATTTCCATGAACCAAAATCCTTAATCTTTTTCAAATGAAATCAATCATCTCTTTGCCAAGAGGGGGCCGGCCATATTTATAGAGGAGGGAGGTGAGTGTAGGAGCAAGGAGGAGGGTGACCATAAACTTGAAGCTTATCAAAACATTAAATGAGTAAGGATGACACACAAAAACAATTAATGCAAAATGGTGATGCATTAACCTAGTCACCAAAACAATTAATGCTAATGAATGAATCATCAAGCCTAGTCACCAATTCTAGAACCATCCATATGACTCACCCTCATGACTCACCCAAGTGACGAAAAGATAAATCCGCATTTAATTGACTGTTAAATACGGCCGATAGAAAACTGGAAACTGGAAACTTCCAAAAGCGATCCTGAAACGAATTTCAGGATAACCCCGTATCAATATAAACATACCCGTATTTGTATTACGACCGAATACAAATGCAACTGAGACAAAGATATTATATCTATACAGTATAATACTCGGATCCGGCTTAAACCAAAGCCGACCAGTATTATCTGCCCGAAAAATGACACGTGCGAAAACGCACGTGCATTTTCCGAACCCTACCATAAATCCATACGGCCTCTACGACGTTTCGCCCGAACTTAGGAAAGTGACTGTGGGGGACTCTAATGACTCATCAATACACTGGCACTGGGTATAACCACTAGCATGTCAGAGGTACAAGCTGTACGTAATGGTTTCCTATGTATTGATTGGAAGGGAAGCTGACGAGCGAACTCATCCATAAACCCTACTGAGCCTAACAGTGAAAATATATATACAGCCTGGTCCGTTCGTCTATGAGTATCGCATATCTGCCTAGGGGGCTGGTAACGTCAGACCCCCATTAGCTGTATAAGTCGTGTCAGAGAGTGGCCCAGAACACACTGAGATACTACTGGAGTACCTACCAGTAAATCTCCTGCCTCGGCCGAGGGCTTTATGTAATGGCTCTCCTAGACACAGCGCGATCTCACCCCCAATACCAGGAGAGACGAATCCCCGAAGATCCACTCACTGCCTCCATGTGGCTCTGGACTGTATCCAACTAAAACCTGTTTGCACAACTCCTTTGAGCGTGGTAGGGTAGTAATCTAAGCACAGTGGGAACTCACACGAGACAAATGACGATCTCAGGTCGACAAACTAACCTGTACACATGTCACCAGGGAACTGCTATCTGACGATATGTATAATACCAACTAGTATGTTCCCGGCGAGTCCTGTCCGGTGTACTCATAACCCAATGAGCACCTGTATACATCTTAGGTGATCCAACTGACACCAGTGGCTTGTGAGACCGGCCACCGCCCCTCGTCGGGGTCTCGACTATATACACTAGTCTACTGTGGAATATCGATGCCCTGTCTTGAAACTCTCATGACTAGGGACACTTTAAGGATGTGCTTACAGACCACAGCTTCCATGTATATGATCGCCATCATACTGCTGGTAGTCAAGCAAGAATCCTATGGGCTTTATCATCATGCAATAGTGAACTAAAGCATGTATACGATGATAAAGACAAACCAGATAGCATACTATCATCTCGTGCAAGACTGTTATATCTGTATAGGTCCTGCCTCAATCATTGCAATCACGTACCTGCGATCCAATAATTGACTTTGAGGGCACTATCTCCAACAGATCGTACCGAGCATGATATGGTCTCCCGCTACTGCTGAAATATTTTTGCTCTCTGGTTTCGGCTACCAATGTTTTGACTTTGTTAGCAACTAAATCCATAATTTGATCTTGAGTTAGCGGGTTGCTGAAATCGGTAGCTAAGACATTTCCCGAGATAGGATGTGACTGACTTTCATGCGGTCCGCCCACCTTTGGATTTGAGGGAACAGGCGTTGGCTGTCTCGAGACACCGTTTCTCGGTTCATGAGTAGAGCCCTGCGCTTGATTGGAAGGATGAGAGGCAAGTTGGGCCGTAAGCCGTTAGACGACGTTTGTCAAGTCGTCAATCTTTGAGTAGAGCTTGGCCATCTCCTTGTCTTTGCTTCTGAGCTGTTTTTGGAGCACTTAGAGAAGTTGCTGCTTCGCGTTCTTGGGACTGAGGATTGGCTCATCTTCGCTTTCCGAGCGCGACTCCTCATGAACCGAAGGATCTCTCTACTTATCAGCCTCACTAGAAGGGTTTTCATTACCTTCCACAGGAGGCTGGTATTGGAAAGTGACAGCCACATTCATGCCAGATTGGATTTGAGATGTGGTGGCCCCGTCCTTGCTCTTGCTGCGCCTGCCGACCATGTAGACAGTGTGGACCACATATCCAGTCATTTCCTCATCTTTGCCGGGGCAAATCTATTCTTCGAACCTCCTGAAGTTTAGCCTAGATGGATCCCTAGCCCTTTTGTTGGCTCTATATCTAAGCCTTTTCTACCTTAGCTTCTCGATTTTGAGGGCTTGACGGGCATCCGTCATCCAGGAAGCCATCATGAGTCGATTGATGGGGAGCTTAGAGAAGATACCCGATTGAGCAGTCGTCAGGGACACCGCTGGAGCTTGCCCGGGATGCGTTGTTGGTTTGTTGGTGTTGATGGCCTTGCCCCCAGCTGGGGCCAAGGAAAGTCGTTCAAACACCGATTTGCGTTTGGGTTGGGGCACCTTCGCGACCATGACATTTGGTCTTTTCCCTTTTGAGGCCAGTTTAGCCGTAACCGGGGCTTGAGGAGCAGGGATGGAATTATTCAAGACAAATAAAATAGATCCAAATTGTAGCAGCGGTTCTTCCCACTGTCGTCCTAGACTTGCCGGAAGGACCGTCCTGGCGTCTATCTTCATCGTGTAGGAGACGTGAGCTGTATTGAGAGCTGAGCTTGTTCTTGAAGACATTATTGAGGCTTGATCGCTTGAAACACTGCATGAAAGAGCATTATTTTAGTATGAATATCGATATATATGCTGATAGAGTTCGCATGAACGTTTAACCCGAAATATGGGAGGAGAGAAAAGGTCCCACCGGGCGTGCCAGAATCTGTATGGTGTTTTTCCTCACCCCATTGAGATGGGAATACGCGTGCGCTTGTCAGGCGTACTACAGATTCCCCCTACCTAGGGTAGACGGGGTTTTACCGATTGTGGGGATCCGAATCTCCGGCAGCCGCGAACTAAGCTGCTGTTAATTACCCTTCGCCTTTGGAGCGAGAGAACCTCTGATTGACGGGTCAAATAGGTCATGCGAACTCAATGTGTAGTTTTGTATTTTGAAGGGGTTTTGGATATACCGGGAGCCCCACAGAGCTTTTACGGGGGTCCCGCTACCCGGATAACGGGCTGAGGGTTAAGGAGGCTAGCATCCCCATGCGGGGGGCGGGGCAGCGTCCCGTTAGAAATTTTTTCTAACAGGGGAGGTATTTTTAGTGTGGAGTGTATATAAAATAAGGGGGTAAATGGCGTCCAAAGGACCCGTGAGCGCCCGCGCCTCATGTGCCTAGCATGCGGACGCTGGGCACCGGGTGCCTCACATGCTTGGCACGCGGGCGCTGGGCGTTAGCAGGAAAAGGGATTTTATCCCTGCACTAAGAGCTGTGCTCCCGATTTGACTTCTGAAGTTAAACTCCTAAAAAGAGATTAATTTATGGAGTTGAACTCCAACAGATCTTGAATGGAGTTAAACTCCTAGAAATCTTTAGAAATGATCAATGGGGCCCCCTTCGTTTCTCTCCTCTTTGGCCCTGGATCTTCCCAAGATGGGATTTTTGGAGACGGGTCTCCTTCTTCCTCTCGGTTAGCCGGATCTTGGAGAAAGCGGGTGGGATTTAAAAATCTCCCCCTTTTGAGATCTGATGGAAGTTCTGAGCTCTCCTTTGTAGGTTTTGTGGTGAAAAACTATTTAATTTTGGAAAAGGACGAGTAAAACTCTTGATTTAATTAAAAATGGGAAGAAGGTTTAGAACCTTGAGGAAGGATAAGGAAGCAAAAAAACCCTAGAGTTTGAGAAGAATGAAAAGTTCTTGTTTATTTCATTATCATGTTGCCTTATATAGGCTTACAAATTTACATATAGTCTCTTGGGCTTTACAAAATGGCATTTTGCCCATCTCATGCCTCATGTGCTCATTTCTTTTGCACATAAGCCATGGGCTTTACAAAAATTTAGCTTTATGCCCATTTTCCTTACATTCATGCATAAAAAATTACATCAAAATTAGATTTCATTTTGGCATGGGGGAAGTCGGCCGCGAGGCTCGACTTGGGTATGGGCCCACTTGATCTGGGCTTGGGCCCACTTACTTGGGGTTGATTTTAACTTTTACTTGGTCAACCGGGGTGTATGTTTCGACCCCAACAACCTTATTTACGTTCAAACTTATATACAAGGTATTGTGGGCTCCTCAGCCTTGCAAAAATGCCCGGAGTCTTACAAAATTATGAAAAAAAAGAGAGGAAGGATAGCTCAGGCTGCCATCTCAGCCATCACCTCTCCTTACTCTACGCCTCCGTCAGCGACCACAATGGCGACTTCAGGCCCAAAGCTTTTGCCAGCAGCCTCGCCTTCCCCGGTCTTTTCGGCGCTCCGCTCTGTAGTGGTTCCTCGGCGAGGGATACTTTTCGCGGAGCTCGTGGTCGTCAAACTCGGGAATGGTTTCCTTGACGGCGTCAAGAGCATTATGCCACCCAACGGCCGTGGATTCAGCGAGGTCGATATAAAACTGATCGGACGCCTTGTACGCCTTCACTGTCACCTCTGCCCGGCTCTCCATGAGCTTCGCTACCTCAAAAGCCACCCGAAAGTTCTTTTTGAAGGTGTCCTTCGACCTTTTCATGGTGTCGAAAAGTTTGTTCGCCTCCTCCATCTGGACCTGGATAGCCCGGTTGGATTCAGTTGGGAGCCGATGGGAATCCTTCAACTTGGAAACTGTCAGGCCCTCGGCTATCAATCATGAGTCAAGGAGGGCCACCCTTTCTTCCGCCTGTTGCAGTTGAAGGAGGAGCTCTTCTTCACACGAGGAAGATTCTCTCGCCTTCTTTAACGCCGGGGTAACCTCCTCGGACTCCATTGCGGCGAGGAGAGCGCAGTGCTGGAGGACCTGAAGAAAACATGAACTGTGTTAAGAAGCTGAAACCGAGGAAATAACCCTTAAAAATTTTTTTGGGAAAAACTACCGACCTGAACCGCCTCCTGAGCTATAGCGACAACTTAGGCCTTCATGGTGCCCCAGGGAATCTTGGCCCTAACAGCCTTCTCCATGTCCACCAACAAGCTGTCGGCCACAGATAGCCCCGAGGGCACCTCGATGCAGAAGTCATTCTCCTGCTCTTGGATCCCGGCCGGGGGTGGCTAAGAAACCACCCGCTTCTGTCACTTGTGGGCGGATTCGGCGGGGGGAGTCACCTCCGCCCTAGCACGAGGCACTGGGTCACGCACATGTTTTTGTCCTCCCCTCAACTTTCCTCCGAGATGGGGGATGCTGCGGAAGCCCTGGCTGGAGGAGTTTTCCTAGGAGCTGTGCTTGGACCTGGTCAGGACGAGCTTACGCCACCGGTCTTTCTCCCCTATGCCTTGGCAGCCATAATTTTTGATCGATCCATGAACTCTACGATAAAAGCAAAAGAAAAAAAGATTAGTGACGCAAAAACAGCAATAGAATGTTGGCGAAGTCTAAACAGACTGGCAAAAGCCCTAAACTTACCCAAAAAATACGCAGGACCGAGTCCAGCCCAGCTCAGTACCTACTCGAAGAGCAGGACATCAGCCCGCTGGATTGGTTCCCACTGGGACACCACCTTTGCCTCGGGGGCGTTCGACTGCCTCACCCTCGGGCAATCGGCCCTATGCCACTGGATGGGCATAGGCCAATCCTCATACTCTGGTGGCCCGACGAAGACGAACTTCTCCTTCAATTCGTGGATGGAAGAAGGGACGACCACTACCCCGACCCGGCCGCCCTACCCTTACGCTTTTTAAATGGGAGATTCACCCAGCACAGCTCTTCCTTAATGGTGCCAGGATGATTTTTATAGCAGAGGAAAGATAAGAGGAGGCTCAAATCGAATTTTTTCCAATCAATTTTTAACCGGACCAGAAACCCGAGGAGGATTCTCCACGAGTTCGGCGCTAGCCGGCCCGGCGCAAGGTGAAAACAATAGAGCACTGTACAAACCTCAGACGAGAAGGGCAGACGCATCCCTGCCCGGAATGCTTCCAGATACAGAGCAATCTCCTTGCTCCGCACCTGGTCTGCCCGCTCATCCTCTCTGGCCAGACGAAGTGAATAGCCATAGGGGATATGTAATCGAGCCAGAATGTCGGAATGCTCGTCCAGATGATTTAAGACTGAGGGCGCATCACGGGTATTCCCAATGTGCACCTTGGGAGCCCTTGTCGCCGCCCAACGGCGAGAGACAAGAGCGACACTAGTCTTGGGGGGTGAGCCCGACAAAGAGGACGTAGATAAAGAAGAAGAAGAGCTCTCCTGGCTATTTGAAGCTGAGGAGGAGGAAGAACTGCTGGGCTCCGCCCCAGAAACCGAGGCCTCATCGCTCGAGCTAACCCCTACTACATCAACAGATACCTCGGAGGAAGACATCTAACCTGATTCAAGGAAAGGGTTCACCGAGGAAAATTCAGCTGAAGATCCGATCTAAGAGGAAGTGCGCCGAGCAATCTTCAAACAATGAGAGACAACTAAGGCAAAATGTCGGCCCTATAATAGCCTCCACCTATTTATACGCTCCAAAGAGGACATCCTACGGCCCAAATCGACTCCAGCCAAAATGAAGCGTTGCACCTAGCGGCCGTCGAGGCTCCATATGGAGTGTAGGGTGTTTTTCGTCACCCCATTGAGATGGGAATACGCGCGCGCTTGTCAGGCGTACTACAGATTCCCCCGGCCTAAGGTAGGCCGGGGTTTAATGATTGTGGGGATCCGAATCTCCGGCAGCCGCGGACTAAGCTGCCGTTAATTACCCGTCGCCTTTGGGGCGAGGGAACCTCCGATTAACGGGTTAAACTGGTCATGCGAACTCAATGTGCAGTATACGTGTGTTCAGTTCTGAAAGAGGGGTTTGGATATATCGGGAGCCACGCAGAGTTTTTACGGGGGTCCCGCTACCCGGATAGCGGGCTGGGGGTCAAGGGGGCTAGCAGCCCCCTTGCGGGGTGCGGGGCAGCGCCCCGTTAGAAATTTTTTTTTAACAGGGACAGTGTCGTGGAGTACGTGTATGTATAAATTTGTATACATATGTATATGTGTATATATGTACACAAAAGAGGGGGAAAAGACATCCAAGGGATGCGCAGGTGCGCAAGCGCACGCGCGCCACGTGTCGGCACGCGGGCGACTTGCGCAGTTGCGCAAGCGCGCGCGCCACGTGTAGGCACGCGGGCGACTTGCGCAACTGCGCAAGTGCGCAAGCGCGCGCGCCACGTGTCGGCACGCGGGCGACTTGCGCACTTGCGCAGTTGCGCAAGCGCGCGCGCCACGTGTCGGCACGCGGGCGACTTGCGCACACAACAGGCTTTTAGCCTAAAAAGATTTCTCTGAAGAGAAATCAAAGAGGAGTTAGACTCCTGAGTGTTTTCATTTTTTTTTTTTTGTTGGGTTAATGGAAGGGTTCTTCTTCTTCCTCCTGTTGCTTGCTGGATCTTGAAGATCAAGAGATGTAAAATCTCAAAATCTCTCCTTTTTAAGATCTGATGGCAGATCCAAGTTCCCCTTTGTGGGTTTTGTGGTGGAAAACTATTTAGTTTTGAAAAAGGAAGAGTAAAACTCTTGATTTAATTCAAGAGAAAGAAGAAGGTTTTGGAACCTTGAAGAAGGAAGAAAGAGCTCAGCTCTAATTTTTGTGGAGAGAATGAAAAATATTCTTTTATTCATCATCATTTTGCCTTTTATAGGCTTACATATTTACATATAGCCCCTTGGGCTTTACAAAAATGGCATTTTAGCCATCCCATGGCACATGTGCCATTTCATTTTTGCACATAAGCCATGGGCTTACAAAATATTGGCTTTATGCCCATTTTTTTTTACATTCATGCATAAACAATTACATAAAAATTATTTATTACATGATTTTTGTTGTTGGCATGGGGGAGGCTGGCCGCGGGCTCGACTTGGGCATGGGCCCGCTTGACCTGGGCTTGGGCCCACCTGGCTTGGGGTTGACCTTGACTTTGACTCGGTCAACGGGGGTGTAAATTTTTACCCCAACAAAGTGCCCCCCATCAATAAATGCACACAGCATATATGGGTCGTGTGCATGAAATTGATGGATCTTCTTTCACGTGGAGGCGACTTGCTTTGGTTCCCACTTTTTGGGACGCACTGCCCTTTTTACGACATGGACGGTCGACGCTTGACGCGTCTCCGAGACGGAGTGTCCGTGGTAGACGTTTCCCTGACCCGGAGTGATTTGGTTCCCGATTTGTGGGGAGCTTGCACTGCCCGTTTTACGACATGGACGGTCGACGCTTAACGCGTCTCCGAGACGGAGTGTCCGTGGTAGACGTTTCCTTGACCCGGAGTGATTTGGTTCCCGATTTGTGGGGAGCCCGCACTGCCCGTTTTACGACATGGACGGTCGACGCTTAACGCGTCTCCGAGACGGAGTGTCCGTGGTAGACGTTTCCCTGGCCCGGAGCGATCTGGTTCCTGCTTTGTAGGAAGCCTGCACTGCCCGTTTTGCGACATGGACGGTCGACACTCTGTTATGAAGCGATTTGGGTTCCCAATTTGCGGGAGCCTGCACTGCCCTTTTTACGACATAGACGGTCGACGCTCTGATCCGGAGCGATTTGGGTTCCCAGTTTGCGGGAGCCTGCACTGCCCTTTTTGCGACATAGACGGTCGACGCTCTGATCCGGAGCGATTTGGGTTCCCAATTTGCGGGAGCCTGCACTGCCCTTTTTGCGACATAGACGGTCGACGCTCTGTTACGAAGCGATTTGGGTTCCCAATTTGCGGGAGCCTGCACTGCCCTTTTTGCGACATAGACGGTCGACGCTCTGATCCGGAGCGATTTGGGTTCCCAATTTGCGGGAGCCTGCACTGCCCTTTTTGCGACATAGACGGTCGACGCTCTGTTACGAAGCGATTTGGGTTCCCAGTTTGCGGGAGCCTGCACTGCCCGTTTTACGACATGGACGGTCGACGCTCTGTTACGAAGCGATTTGGGTTCCCAATTTGCGGGAGCCTGCACTGCCCTTTTTGCGACATAGACGGTCGACGCTCTGTTACGAAGCGATTTGGGTTCCCAATTTGCGGGAGCCTGCACTGCCCGTTTTACGACATGGACGGTCGACGCTCTGTTACGAAGCGATTTGGGTTCCCAATTTGCGGGAGCCTGCACTGCCCGTTTTACGACATGGACGGTCGACGCTCTGATCCGGAGCGATTTGGGTTCCCAATTTGCGGGAGCCTGCACTGCCCTTTTTGCGACATAGACGGTCGACGCTCTGTTACGAAGCGATTTGGGTTCCCAATTTGTGGGAGCCTGCACTGCCCTTTTTGCGACATAGACGGTCGATGCTTGATTTGACTTGCTCTGCTTCTTGCAGTGTCAGGGGTAGACTTGACTTTCTCCGCTTCTTGCGGTGTCGAGATTGGATTCTGACTTGCTCCGCTTTCTGCGGTGTCGGAGTGGAAGTTGACTTGTTGATTTTGATTTCGAGGCGGAGCATAATTCCGACGAGGAGGTCGTTATCCCGAGGCGAAGCATGATTTCGACACGGGGCAAATTCTGGGACGAAGCGTGATTCCGCCGCAGAGGTTGTTGGTTTGATTTGATTTGGTGTTGACATCAGCATCGCTACACTGGAATATGGTACCAGGAGCGAATCATCATTTGTCATGAGAGAATTTTGGGATTGCTATTTTTGTCGGCATCTGCATTGCTGCACTGGAATAATGCCAGGAGCAACTCATCATTCGTCCCGGGAGGATTTGAATTTGGTTTTTTTTTTGTTTGGCATCTGCAATGCTGCACTAGAATAATGCCAGGAGCAACTCATCATGTGCCCCGAGAGGATTTGGATTTGGTTTGTTTGGCATCTGCATTGCTGCACTGGAATAATGCCAGGAGCAACTCATCATGTGCCCCGAGAGGATTTGGGAATTGGTGGCTTACGAGACAGGTTTAGATCCCTGTCACCTAAGGCTTTTCAATTTTATGGGCCGTGAGGGTCCCATAAAAGCATTTTCTCCCCACGAGTCGAAAGGATCTCGTAGGTGTATTTTCTTCTTAGGAGTCGTGGGGACTCCTAAGTGTATTGCTCCTTTGTGTGTCGTAAAGATCTCACGTGGGAATTTTCTCCTCACAAAGTCGAGAGGACTTTGCGAGTGCATTTCATTTCTTCTTTTTTTTTTACGAGTTTGCGTCCTTTCAGGTTTTCACAAACTCGCCGGCAGTCCTGCTGTTTTTACTCACGGAGCCCTTTCGGGTTTTCATCCGCGCCCATTTTGCTTATGGACATACCGTTCCTTTTTTTGTTTTCCCTTTTTTTTCTCTTCTTTTTTTTTAATTCATTTTTTTTTCTTTTTTTTTTTCTTTTTTTTTCTTTTTTGGAATCTTCCCTGCCGGTGGGACTTTGAATGTAGTCTCGCCGGTAGAACTTGGGAGAGATTGGGATCGTTTTACGCCCGTGGATTGTATACGGTTTTGCAGGATGTATGATCCAGACCGTAGGGCCGGAAACATTTTGGGACTTTGTTGGCGTCTGCATCGCTGCACTGGAACATGGTACCAGGAGCGACTCATCATTCGCCGTTGGGGTATGGGATTTGGAATTTATTTGGCGTCTGCATCGCTGCACTGGAATATGGCACCAGGAGCGACTCATCATTCGCCATTTGGGGATTGGGGAGCGATGGCTTAGGAGACAGGTTTGGGTCCCTATCACCTAAGGCTTTTCAATTTTATGGGCCGTGAGGGTCCCATAAAAGCATTTTCTCCCTACGAGTCGTAAGGATCCCGCAGGTGTATTTTCTCCTTAGGAATCGTGAGGATTCCTAAGTGTGTTGCTCCTTTGTGAGTCGTAAGGATCTCACGCAGGGGTTTTCTCCTCGCGAGGTCGAGAGGGCTTTGCGAGTGTATTTCATCTCTTTTCACGAGTTTGCGCCCTTTCGGGTTTTCACAGACTCGCCGGTAGTCCTGCTGTTTTTACTCACGGAGCCCTTTCGGGTTTTCATCCGTGCCCGTTTTGCTTGTAGACATACCGTTTTTTTTTTTTTTCCGCTGATGGGACTTTAAAAGTAGTCTCACCGGCAGGATTTGGGAGAAATAGGGGTCATTTACGCCCGTGGATTGTATACGGTTTTGCAGGATGTCTGATCCAGACCGTAGGGCTGATGTGCTCAATTCGCCTGCGACTTGGAGCATTCATGTGTAGTATTTCTTGAGATATCGTCCATTGATGGGTGGCATGGGCCTTTCTCCCTCTGCACTTATTAGTTGGTAGGATCCTCCGTCGAACACTTTCTCAATGACGTATGGTCCTTCCCAGTTTGGCTCGAATTTTCCCTTGGCATGTCGATTGAGGATGATCGGTCTTTTGAGGACCAACACCAATTCACCTTTCTTGAAAGCACGGAGACGAGTTATCTTGTCATAGGCCCATGACATTTGGGCTCGGTATAGCTCCAGGTTTTGCTGCACTGCGAGCCTCTTTTCTTCGAGGGCATCGAGTTCTTCAAGTCGAAGGAGCACGTTTTCCTCTTCTGTCAACTCATGCTGAACGGCCATTCTTAAGCTTGGAACTTCGACTTCGAGGGGGAGGACCGCCTCCACTCCGAAGAGCAATGAGTATGGAGTGGACTGAGTTGGAGTACGGTGCGTGGTACGATATGCCCACAATACCTCGTGAAGCTTGAGATTCCAGTCTCTCTTGTTGGCTGAAGCATTTTTCCTCAGGAGCTTGCATAGAGTCTTATTGAAGGCTTCGGCTAGCCCATTGGCTCTTGGATTATAGATGGAGGAATATCTCCAGTCTATCTTGTGCTGAGTAGCGAATCTTGAGACATTGAAGCTCTTGAAAGAAGGCCCGTTGTCAGATATGATTCTTCTTGGTGTACCGAAGCGGTATAGAATGTTATGCTGGAAGAATGTCAGAATATCTTTTGTCTTGACTTCTTTTAGCGGGACAGCTTCAGCCCATCTGGAGAAGTAGTCTGTGGCGGCCAGTATAAACCGATGGCCTTTGGATGACGGAGGATCAATTGGGCCAACAATGTCGGTGCCCCAGACTTCGAAGGGCCACGACGCCACCGTAGGATGCAATGGATTGGGATGCTTGTGAATAAAATCACCGTGAATTTGGCAGATATAACATTTCTTTGCATGCTCTCCGCAGTCCCGTATCATGGTGGGCCAATAATACCCAAGCCGTTTAATTTGCAGTCGCATCCTGGGGCCAGATTGGTGAGCACCGCAAACGCCCGAGTGAACATCTTTCATGACCTTTTGGGCTTCGGCCGATGACAGACACCTGAGCCAGAGTTGGTCATATGACCTGCGGTATAACGTGTCATTTACAAACACGTATCGGAGAGCTCTTTTCTTCAGCTGAATCCTCGCAGATTTTTCTTCGGGAACCTTGTCATATCGGAGGTACTCTATGAAGGGTTCTCTCCAATCGGGCTCGTCTTGAACGAGCAAAGCTTCTTCGGCGGGATTGCTCTTCTGTTCCGCGCTTTCCTCTTCTCGTAGAGAGACAGGGGGTAGGATTTGCCGGCTCCTGACTGTGATCAGAATTTCGTCCATGTCAGGATCAGCCAGCTCCTTGGCCAAGCGAGCGAGTACATCAGCCTTTCCGTTCAACGCTCTAGGGACTCTCGTTAGTTCAATATGAGTGAACCGTTTCATGAGTTCCACCACTCGACCTCTGTACCGAGCTAACTCGGGTTTGTATATCTTATAGTCGCCGCTTACTTGGTTGACGACAAGCTGGGAGTCACCGTAAACCCGTAGCCGAAGGATTTCCATTTCTATGGCGAGCTCCAGACCAGCAATCAGAGCTTCATACTCAGCTTCATTGTTTGTCCGAGGCTCGGTGAGAGCAAAAGAACGCCGTAGGGTTCCTATCGATGGTGTGATGAACACCAATCCTATCCCTGCTTTTATCTCCGGGACGCTTGATTTACTGGAGGTTCTTATCGATGAGGCCCCATCGAAGTAGAGCTCCCAACATGGCTCGTCATTCTCGAGGTGCAGCACTTGTTCGTCGGGTAACTCACAATTTAGCGGCGACCCTTCTGGTATGGGATGAGCAGCGAGAAAGTCTGCAAGAGCTTGCCCTTTTACTGCTTTCTGAGGGGTATAAACTATATCAAACTCAAGTAGCATGACAGCCCATCTTGCCATTCTGCCGGCTAGGCTTGCTTTGGTTATCAAGTGTTTGAGCGGGTCGACCTTGGAGATCAGCATAACCCGATGAGCCAGCAGATAGTGCCTCAGCTTCTTCACAGCAAATATCAGAGCCAGGCATTGCTTTTCGATTGGGGAGTAGTTGTGTTCCGCCCCGACTAGAGTTCGACTGAGGTAATAGAGGGCATTTTCTTTTCCCTCCTCGTTATTCTGGGCAAGGAGCGCACCGAGTGACTCGTCCAGCGCGGCAGTGTAGAGAATCAGCGGTTTATTTGGAATGGGAGCGGCCAGCACTGGAGGGTGCAACAAGTATTGTTTGATTCTTTCGAACGCTGCTTGACATTCGGTATCCCAGATAAAAGGAGCTCCTTTCTTCATGAGCTTTGAGAAGGGCCTACATCTCCCTGATAAATTTGAGATAAACCTCCGTATATAAGCAAGCTTGCCTTGAAAAGATCTTAGCTGCGTCAGACTCTTCGGAGGGGGCATCTCCATGATGGCCTTTATCTTTGATGGGTCAACTTCGATCCCTCGATGTCGAACTATGAAGCCCAGGAATTTTCCCGATGACACGCCAAAAGCGCACTTCAGAGGATTCATCTTCAGATCGTATTCCCTCAGTCTGGTGAGAACGGTCCTGAGATCTTGGATATGATCGGCCTTGGCTTTAGTCTTGACGACCAGATCATCAACATAGCATTCGACGACTTTATGGATTAGGTCATCAAAGATATTAGTCATTGCCCTTTGATATGTAGTACCTGCGTTCTTCAGTCCGAATGGCATTACCTTGTAGCAATATATTCCGATCGGGGTTCGAAATGCTGTGTGCTTCTCATCCTCAGGCGACATCTTGATCTGATTATATCCAGACGAGCCATCCATAAAGGTGAACAGCTCGTAATTTGAGGTGTCATCGACCATCATTTCCATGACCGGTAGCGGGAAGTCGTCTTTAGGACATGCTTTGTTGAGGTCCCTGAAATCGACACAAACTCGGATCTGCCCATTTTTCTTCTTCACTGGGACTATGCATGCGATCCAGTCTGCATATTTCTCTTCCCTGATGAAGCCGGCATCGATGAGCTTCTTGGTTTCCACGATGACCTTTTCTTCCAACTCCCTTCTCATTCTTCGAGGAGCTTGTTTGACTGGCTTAGCATCAGGAGATATAGCCAGCTTATGCACGGCTACCTCAGGGGAAAGGCCAGGCATTTCTTTGTATGTCCACGCGAAGCAGTCGACGAACTCACGCAGCAGGGCAATTATCTGCTCTTTCATTTCCTCTGACAAGAGCGAGCTGATGTAGGTCGGCCTTGGATTATCGGGCGTTCCTAAGTCAATCTCGACTAGCTCATCAAAGGTTGCTTGTCCGCCATCTTCGAGCTCTTGAGGAGCTTCTTCTGGCTCGGCTATCTCGTCATCATCATTTGATCTTTCGCTGGCCTCACCAACATGGATCATGTAGCACGCTTTGGAATCAGGTTGAATATAACCTATGCCCCGTCTATCTGGAATTCGTCCATCGATGAGTGCTCGGACCTGGGGCGGATACCATAGCCCTTCGTAAAACTTTGCTTCGGACTCCGTTTGATATAACCGGCATCCGTACTTCTTAAAGTATTCCCGCATCTCAGGCGCATAGTATCTGGGATTGAGGACGGCTCTTATGCCTCTCTCATAGGGAAGGCACGCGACAGAAAGGTCGTCCGGGTGCACAACGGGGTTTGACCTGTAAAACAGGATGCCCTTTTGTCCATTTTTCCTCCCGGGCACGTAGAAAGTTTTTAGCTGGTCCACGCTAGAGACTGACAATGCATCAAGCTCTTTGCACATCCGCTCCGGCACCCTTGTGATGGCCAGGGACCCTTCTGCGACTTCGAAGGTCTCCCGTAGCTTCGCTTGCTGCATGGGGGTCCAATCTGCACCGCTATTGCACGACAGGTCCTCCTCCTCTGACTCTTCAGTGTCGCTGCCAAGATGAGGGCGGACTTTACTGCTAGATGGGGCTTCAGTGACGGATTCATCCGTATCGCTGCCGAAACGAGGGCGAGTTTTACGGAAGGACGGGCTTCCAGCGTCGAACTCGTCAGTGTCGCTACTGAAATGTGGGCGCACTTGGGTATTTTTGCTTTTGAAAGTGACAGCCGGCGCAGATTTGCTCTTGTGTCTTGGGGCCGGTCTATCCTCAGTCAGTTGTGGCTTAGCATTTTGGTGGTTCATAAAGTACCGAGAATCTTCATATCGGACTTCATGCACACCGAACGGCTGGATGTCTCCGTCAATGCGTCTTTCTTCGCCATTTTTAGTATACTTCATGCATTGATGGAGTGTTGACGGAATGATGCCGTAATCGTGGAGCCACGGCCGCCCTAAGAGAATCTTATAAGACGTGTCGGCGTCGATCACGTATATCTTAGCTTCAGTTTGCAGATCCCCGAATTTGATTGGCAAAGCTATAGACCCCAGAACTTGCTGGCAATTTTGGTTGAAGCCTTGAATGACAATCCTTTCCCTTGACAGGTGTCGGACGTCCATTGACAAACTCTTCAGAGTTCGCAAGTTCATGATGTTCACTAAGGACCCCGGATCAATCAATATGCGATTGATTCGATCTCCGTCGCTGTACCCGATCACGTAAAGCGGCCGATTATGCTCAGCCGTTCCCAGTAGCAAGTCTTCATCCTTAAATGTGACTGCGGCGGCATACAAAGCGTGTTGGGCTTCTTTCATATTAATTTCCGCAAAGTGGGTCTGATACCGCTCGGGGTTTTGTAGAGCGTGGATGAGAACATCTCTAAGCTCCTTAGATAGGACCAAGGCGTCGTAGATGCTCAGGAGAGACGGAAGCTTCCGGAGATGCGCCAAGACATTATAGTCCACCGAGGAAGGACTTATGTTTTCATCAGCCGGTTCTCTGCCATCTTCTTCATTAGCGACTTGTTTTTCCTTCCCTTTTGGGGCGTTGCCCTGATTCGGCGGTAGAGCCCTGCCGCTTCTGAGCTGGATTTGATTGGTCGTTGTGGCGAGCTCCTCATCCTCTTCGGGAAAACAAAGATCATCCTCGGAGTCGCTGCCAAGATGGATGGCGTAGCAGGTCACTACTGGGATCTCTTTATTGGAGTCTTCTTCTAACTCCTCCAGAATTTCAGCTGCTTGTACAGGGAAGAACTCCTTCAATTGAATCAATGTTCTTTCCTGTTGTTCATATTCTTCGAGAGAATCGATATATTTTTGAATGGTCGATCTCCCTGCAGACTCTTTTTCGCGCCGAGCTGCACTTTTCTTCTTCTTGAGCTTCATGGATTTTGAGCCTGATGGAGCCGCATTGGCAGCTGGACCGGTAGGCTTCTTCTGCCCTTCCCATTCCGTCCTGGGTTCTTTCCGAAGTAGCTTTATCATCTTCTTCGTCTTATTAGATATGTGCGTACTCCACGGAGGCCGCGATGAGTCCGTTTCATTTCTCAGGGCAGCGGGTTCGGCTGTCTGCTCCCAGAAAGCTTCAGTTTCTGTCTGTATAAAGTTGGTGGTTGCAACTTGATTGTTCACCAACACACTTTTGGACAGTTCGATCTCTCCAGCCTTGTTCTGCTTCTCAACCCAATCTTTGAAGATATAGCAATCCTCGATCGCATGGCTCACTACTCGGTGGTACGGGCAATACAGGGGATTGTCGGTCATTTTTGCTTCTTGGGGTCTTTTCGACTCCAGCAGTTGTAGGCCATTGTTCAAGGCATCTTTAAATATCTTGCGGACCTTGTCCCTTCTGAAAGAGTAAACCTTGTTCTTTTTCTCCTCTAGGGAAGGCCCATCTCCTCCTAGCAATGGCTTTCGAGACCGGTTGGTTTTGGATTCGCCCGCCCTTCGCTTTTCTTCATTGTCGGAGGCATTGAAGACATTGGTACTGCTGGAACTCCCGCTTCTACGGTTGTCGTCCCGCTTGCTTTTCCAGGTTTTGTCTCTCTGAGAGTCTGGCGGGGACTCTTGCTTCGAGCGTTTCAGCATTTGGACTTTCTTGGTTAGCTCCTGAAACGTCTTGAGGCCCGCTGTACACAAGAAGGGGACCATCCAATTGCTGAGGTTCCCAATGAGAAGGCTGACGGACTGGTCCTGCTCCAGCGGCGGTTCGCACTTGACCGTGAGATTACGCCATCGGGCGATAAAGTCAGTGTTGCTTTCATTCTTCCCCGGCTTGGTCCTCACAAGGTCGGCAATGGAGATTTTATCACTGACGCTCATGAATCTTTGCCGGAACAGAGACTCCATTTGGGCAAAGGTAATGACGGACCCGTCTGGTATGCTCGCGTACCAGTCGAAGGCGACGCCGGTCAGGCTATTGACAAACTGACGAAGAAGGAGCGCGTCGTTGCCCCCAGTATTTCCGCACGATGCTTTGAAGTGGGCGACGTGCTGATTTGCATTCCCCGTTCCATCAAATCTTCCGAACTTAGGAATAACATAGCCGCTTGGGAACTCAATCAGATCGTACTGCGCGGGATATGGCCGCCCGCTACTGCCGATTTCTTTCTGAGCTTCAGCTTCGGCCACCAATGTTTTAACCTTGCTGGTGACCAAATCCATTATCCGATCCTGTGTTAGCTGGATAGTATTATCTGAGGCCAAGGCATCCCCAGAAGCGGAGTGTGGCCGGCTTTCATGCGGCTCGACCAGTCTTGGACCCAAAGGAACAGGCATTAGCTGCCTCAGATTGTCATCGCCCGGCTGATTAGTAGCGGCTTGTGCTTGATTGGAAGACGCTCGAGCAATTTGAGCCGTAAGCTGCATCACCACGTTCGTTAAGTCGTCTATCTTCGAATAGAGCTTGGCCATCTCTTTATCTTTGCTCCTGAGCTGTTTTCGAAGCTCTTGAAGCAGCTCTTGCTCCGCAGTCCTGGGGCGGAAAGTCGGCTCCTCCTCGCTGTCCGAGCTTGACTCTTCATGGACCGAGGGGTCTTTCTGCCTATCATCCTCATCGAGAGGGTTTTCTTCATCCAGCGGGGGCGGCTGTTCTTGAGCGGCGGCGACCACATTCAGGCTAGATTGGGCTTGGGATGTGGTGGCCCCATCCTTGCTTTTGCTGCGAAGGTTGTCGCTGGGGCGTCCGCCCGCCATATAGACCGTATGGATGGTATATCCGGACGTCTTTCTATCATTGGCAGCTGATTTCACGGATCGCTGTCTTGACCCCCTTGCTTCGGTTGCTGGTAGTCGATTGAAGGCGGCTGGCCTAACCAGGTTCTTGAATGGTGCTAGCGCTTCTTTTCTGGGTCTGCCCCGCTGCTTTCGTGCGGCACAGAGTGCTTGATAGACTCTTGAAGAGATAGTGTCGTACTTTTTCTGTTGGGGCCAGGACACGTCTCTTTGTGGCACTATTCGGACCGCTGTCTTCTTGATTCTGGCGGTCATGGCATTTTTCTGAACCCACTTCAGAGGCTCGAAGGAATTGCTGATTCTTACGTCCGACTCAGCCGTCGTCGCTGGGCAACCCTGCACTTGGAACTTCACACGATTCCATTTGGCCGAAGCCTTGGCCCTCTTGTTGGCTCGATACCTGAGCCGCTTCTGCCTTAACTTTTCTGTTCTAAGCACCTGGCAGACTTCGACTTTTTGGGAAGATGCCGCAGACCGGTTGATGGAGGGCCTTGGAGATACGCTCGATTGTGCGTTTGCTGGAGTCATCGCTTGAGCTCGTCCGCGACATTTGTTGTTGCCCTTCGCACCGGAAGTCTTGCCCCCAGTTAAAGCGTCAGGGAATCGTTCAGATAGCGTCTTGAGTTTCGGTTGTGGTGCCTTGGCGATCACGACATTCGGCCTCTTTCCCCTTGAGACCGGCTTGGCCACCTGTTCCGCCGGGATCTCCGCCAGATGAGCGCTTCCGGCAGGGTAAATGATGACGGAGCCGAACTGGCGGGGCGGTTCCTCCCACTGTCGACTGAGGCTTGCGGGGAGAACCACACGAGCGTTGATCTTGACCACGTACAGAATCGGGGTCACGTTGGAAGCTGAATTCTTCTGGGGAGACATTGTCGTCGAAGGTTGATTGCTTGAAAATCTGCATTAAAACGCATTATTTTTAGTATAAATACAGGTATGTATATTGATTGAGTTCGCATGAACGTTTAACCCGAAATATGGGAGGAGAGATTGGTCCCACCGGGCGTGCCAGAATCTGTAGGGTGTTTTTCGTCACCCCATTGAGATGGGAATACGCGCGCGCTTGTCAGGCGTACTACAGATTCCCCCGGCCTAGGGTAGGCCGGGGTTTAATGATTGTGGGGATCCGAATCTCCGGCAGCCGCGGACTAAGCTGCCGTTAATTACCCGTCGCCTTTGGGGCGAGGGAACCTCTGATTAACGGGTTAAACTGGTCATGCGAACTCAATGTGCAGTATACGTGTGTTCAGTTCTGAAAGGGGGGTTTGGATATATCGGGAGCCACGCAGAGTTTTTACGGGGGTCCCGCTACCCGGATAGCGGGCTGGGGGTCAAGGGGGCTAGCAGCCCCCTTGCGGGGTGCGGGGCAGCGCCCCGTTAGAAATTTTTTTCTAACAGGGACAGTGTCGTGGAGTACGTGTATGTATAAATTTGTATACATATGTATATGTGTATATATGTACACAAAAGAAGGAGAAAAGACATCCAAGGGATGCGCAGTTGCGCAAGCGCGCGCGCGCCACGTGTCGGCACACGGGCGACTTGCGCACTTGCGCAGTTGCGCAAGCGCGCGCGCCACGTGTCGGCACACGGGCGACTTGCGCACTTGCGCAGTTACGCAAGCGCGCGCGCCACGTGTCGGCACGCGGGCGACTTGCGCACTTGCGCAGTTGCGCAAGCGCGCGCGCCATGTGTCGGCACGCGGACGACTTGCGCACACAACAGGCTTTTAGCCTAAAAAGATTTCTCTGAAGAGAAATCAAAGAGGAGTTAGACTCCTGAGTGTTTTCGTTTTTTTTTGTTGGGTTAATGGAAGGGTTCTTCTTCTTCCTCCTGTTGCTTGCTGGATCTTGAAGATCAAGAGATGTAAAATCTCAAAATCTCTCCTTTTTAAGATCTGATGGCAGATCCAAGTTCCCCTTTGTGGGTTTTGTGGTGGAAAACTATTTAGTTTTGAAAAAGGAAGAGTAAAACTCTTGATTTAATTCAAGAGAAAGAAGAAGGTTTTGGAACCTTGAAGAAGGAAGAAAGAGCTCAGCTCTAATTTTTGTGGAGAAAATGAAAAATATTCTTTTATTCATCATCATTTTGCCTTTTATAGGCTTACATATTTACATATAGCCCCTTGGGCTTTACAAAAATGGCATTTTAGCCATCCCATGGCACATGTGCCATTTCATTTTTGCACATAAGCCATGGGCTTACAAAATATTGGCTTTATGCCCATTTTTTTTTACATTCATGCATAAACAATTACATAAAAATTATTTATTATATGATTTTTGTTGTTGGCATGGGGGAGGCTGGCCGCGGGCTCGACTTGGGCATGGGCCCGCTTGACCTGGGCTTGGGCCCACCTGGCTTGGGGTTGACCTTGACTTTGACTCGGTCAACGGGGGTGTAAAATTTTACCCCAACATGGAGATCGGCCATTGGGAACACCCCTTCGCAGCGGAAGTTGGAGACAGCCTCTCGTGCCCCGCCAACCAATGATGGTCACGTGGCGCGTAGCCTAACCGACAGTCGAGCAAAATGCCGCACCCTCTTTAAAAGCGCAATAATTTCATCGATCCGCTGATGTCACTAAAGATACACGCGGTGATCAAGGTATTCCGTGACCTGGCATGTGGGCCTAGTTATCCGAGGGGAGTAGCCGCCAAATGTCCCGCCGTCGTCAGGCAGCCCAGGAATCCTAGGTTGAACCATTAATAACCGAGCTTACCACTCTCGACCCCGACCTACAAATAGGTCAGGGCGAGAGTGGGAGGCCAGTGATAAGGCTCATGAACGGGAGTTCCTCAGGTTATGACACGTAGCAGATGGCGTGTCATCCACGTAAACCCACTAGGCTCCTGGGGGATTGATTAACACTCGTTTTCACCATGTAGTTTTAATAAGAATTTGAAATAACTGCAATAAAAAACGGTGTCACGTGTAGCGAGTCGTGATGAGTATGGGTCTTCCGCAGTGAGATGGTAGGTTTCTAAGCTTGTTTTAACGAGTTAACACCGTAACTTGAGTTGTTTGTTATACTAAGTGTCGTAACTATGATATGTTTTATAAAAACGACTTGTTAGAGGTAGTTTTAGGTTAGATTGCGTTAGGATGATGTTTGCCGTTTCCTTATAGATCTAATTCTGATATTGAAGCTAAGGCAATAGGCAGCAACGCGGATTAGGGATCTTGAAGTACGGTATTCGTGATTGTACGCTAAATCCGTATTTCTTGTCTCTTGTCCTTCCGTTGTTGTCTCTTGACCTTAGCTTTCGGCAAACCACTCTCAACCGGTCATGATTAGGATTCACCGCTACCGTGGTAGGATAGGGTGCCTAACGGAGCGGAATTGCGAGTCGTTTGGTCGGAGTTTCAATTACAAAGTTAAGGGTTTTTGTTTTAGCAAACACATCTCCTAATATAAACTAACCATATTCTACCCTTAACAAGTAAATCAATTACTCACGCTTATTTATAATACCAAATAAAACAAAGAAAAGAGTAAGGCACATAATAAAAATTGCAAGAAAGGTAAAGTCGAGGATAGAAAGTTAAGAACTGATATATCCAATCTGCTAATTCTTTCAAGTGTTCTTTAAGCCCGTACCAATGTGAAATCAAAATACCAAATTTTAAACTTGCAAACTCGCTTAAGAGGTTGCTAGATCAAAGTAAGGCAATGATTTCACAAGTTCAATATTTGTAGGAAGCAAGACACATGTAATGAACAAATGAGAACTTTTATTGATATTTAAATGAGATACAACTAATCTTGAATTTAAGAACCTAAATCTTAAGTTTGTAAGTTCAATGAAGAAGTTACAAGGTCAAGATAAAGGGCAAGAGCTGAAGAGTTCAAAAGAAAAGACAAGATAACATCTACAAATTACAACTTGTTCTAAACTAAAAATAAAGCCAAAAGTATATCCCCCTCCCTTGCTCACTGATCTGGTACTTATAGGCATAAAATAAGAATAAACAAACAATATAATAAGTATGATGTAACAACAAGGGCAGCCAGAAGAAAAATGGGGCAATTTCCTCCATATGGAGCCGGCGGCGCCGAATTTTTGGGAAGTTTCACTGGTCAAGTATAGGGCGTTAGGTCTCGTGATGGGGTGGTTGCCTTGTGTGCTTTCCACTATCTCCCTAGTACTGTTTGATTCCTCTAAATAAACCTGGTTCATACTCAGTGGAATTTGCGAGGAATCTTACTTTATATTAGCTCAAAACTTTTCTTCACTTTAACACACATCCCCACTTGCCCACTTGCACAAGTTGTTGTGCCCACTTGCATCAAGGAAGCACCACCATCTAGGTCCATGTACCAAAGAGCTAGTGTACACTTGTTATTGTGTTGGACTAAAATTGTGTGCACAAGTTTATTTGCAAAAGAGCTCTTTGAATCACGATCGGTTTTCTGTTCTGATTACAGTGTCGGATCCCAAACGTTATATCCGTGATTTTGAGTGCATTTCTAGTATTTTGTCACGGATACCTGTAATCTGTAATTACTGAGGAGTCACTGATTAATAATACCAATATATAACAAAATAGATAATGAATGAGTGGTATTAAAATGCAATTTTCTGTGATGAACAAATACCCTCAAATTTATCTTTTGCTCGTCCTAAGCAAAACCATTTATTCACAAAAGTCCTAATCTCACTTTCACAGGGAACGCGATTGTACTGAGCATGTGCAACAAGCCGTTAAACCTCTAGGTGTCTCTAGTAGGAGAATTGTTGTCTCTTGAGGGTTTTCAGCAGATACTACCCACAAAATCCTGTCAAGCTAGTTTCGCAAAATAACCATTAATTTTATTCCTAAGGTTTAGCTTTAAAGCTAGAAATTCTATTATCCTAAATTAGAAATATCGAACCTTTTTTTTCATACCTCACTTCTTATTTAATTTAAGATCCTATACGTCTTTACGTGCAGTGCAAATAGTTTCGTTTAGTTTCAAAATGATCGATTAAACTCATCATGTCATAAAATAACGCCCGGAAAATTAAAAAGGATCACACAAGTTTTATAAAGAGTTAAGTATTTCTTAAGTTTCGTTTTTCAGCTAGGTTTTAAATTCAGAATTTCTATCTTTCTTAACAGGAAACTAGGTGTTATTCTTCACTCCACCTTTTGCTTGTTTTCGTTTCATACACATTTTCGTGAACGTGCAATAGTCTTTATCATAGGATAAAACCCTCATATATCCATTTAACAATATTTTTTATAAAAACTTGTCTTTTTTTCAAGATTATTCTCACACAAAGAGCCGTTAGGAATTTTAACTCAGAGAGAACACTTGCTTGACATTGTTTTAATTTGGACTTTTTAGGCTTCTTAGCGAACTTTGGGCCAATGCACCCAAACCAGTTGGTTTTAGGGCATTAGGTGTAGAGACATCCCGGCGGACTTAATTGCCCAACTTACCCAGGCCTTAAAACAAAAGGACTCATTTGGCGTGAAAATCTTAACAATTTTAATGCGAACGGAGATATAGCCAGCTGCTTAATTATTTCAGGATAAAGGACGTGTTTGTGGATCAGATGTGTAACCACTCCAATTAAGTTCCAGATGGGTTATTCTTCAGGATTAGTTCTTATTAAGGCATCAATAATATCCCTTCATTTCCATTACACTTTGTAAACTATTCTTGATATTACTTATTTTTGAACAAACCTGTTTGATACTTAAAAAATATTTTATCAATTTAAAAGTTTTAAGACATAATAGACTTGTCATCTAATTTTCAAAAACTCACGACACGTGTAGTGTGATGCAAAGACGTATATTAGCTACGGTTAAACTCAAACGAGGGTTATCTTTCAGGTTTTCAAAATCTAAAAATAGGATTTAGTTGTTTCTATCTCATCGTCGAAAATTCGAATCTAAGTTCTTTCACTAGCTAAATTGACGTCAAAGTTTTTATGATTTTTTTTTGGAAAATTTTATGATTTTTATGGGTTTTTGAATATGTATGCAAATGCAGAATATACAAATGAATGCGAAGGATTGAACTGCATACCGTGCACATCCCAAACTTAAAACTTGACAGTGCCCTCACTGTCATTCTACACCAAGAGAGCAAAGTTGTTGAAGGGTCAAAATCGTCATTTTTTTGAACAAATGACTGAGCATCACTAGACAAGATTGCTCATTAAAAAGAAAAAAAAGATATGCATAGGAAAAAATATTTACAAATATAACCAAAAACAGTATATACATACCCCAAACTTATTTAAAACATTGTTTCCACTGTTTATGGCTGGATAACCGAAGTTTGGTGGTAAACAGAGGAAGATTATGCAGGGTAAACCGACTCCAGCAATATCAGGAGCTCCTCTGATGGGTCAGCGATAAGGAACGGTTTCAATCTGTGTCCGTTAACTTTAAAGAACGAACCGACTTTTGGATTCTCCAAATCCACCGTGCCGTGTGGGTACACACACCGCACAAGAAAAGGTCCCTTCCAGCGAGATCGAAATTTACCGGGATGGAAATGGAGTCGGGTATCACAAAGAAGTACCTGTTGTCCAGGCGTGAAGGTTTTGCGCGTAAGGTGTTTATCATGAAACACTTTCGTTCGGTTCTTTATAACAACCGTGTTTTCGTAAGACTTATCCCGAAGCTCGTTCTGTACGTTAAGTTGCAGCTTCCGATAGCTGCCCGCGTCTTTAAGATTGAGATTCAGCTCTTTGATCGCCCAAATAGCACGATATTCGATTTCCATAGGAAGGTGGCAAACCTTTATGTACACAAGCCGATAGAGAGACATGCCAAGATCAGTCTTATATGCAGTTCGAAATGCCCAAAGGGCATCGGTTACTTTCACAGACCAATCTTTACGGTTCCATGATACCGTTTTCTCCAATATCTGCTTGATATGCCGATTTGAAACTTCGGCTTACCCACATATTTAGAGATGGTGGGGCGTGGATAGCTTAAGATTAATCACGTATTTCCGCATCAAGGCCTCAAAAGACCTATTGCAGAAATGTGTCCCATTGTCGCTAATGATAGCGCGAGGGTGCCTAAACCGGGAAAAGATTTTTTCTTTCAGGAATTTAACGACAACCTTGTTGTCGTTAGTCCGGATTGGCACTGCCTCAACCCATTTGGAGAGATAATCAACAGCTAAGAGAATGTACAAGTTTCTAAAAGAGTTTGGAAACGGACCCATGAAATCTATCCCATAAATATCGAACATCTCAACAACAGAGATTGGTTGGAGCGGCATCTCGTTTCGTTTGAAAATCCAACCTAAATGTTGGCACCGGGAGTAAGTCTTGTAGTACTCATGTGCATCTTTGAAAAGTTTAGGCCAGTAAAATCCACATTGTAAGACTTTCTCAGCTGTCTTTCTTGGGCCAAAATGCCCGCCACATGTTTGATCATGGAAAAAAGATAACAAACTCTTGAATTCATTTTCCGGAACACACCGGTGGATGATTTGGTCTGAACAATACTTGAACAGGTAGGGTTCGTCCCAATAAAAGTGTTTTACTTGGGATAAAAATCTAAGTCTGTCCTGACTCGACCAATCGTTAGGTATGAGTCCAGTTGCCAAGTAGTTTACAATATCTGCGAACCAGGGTTCGCAAGATACCGTCAAGAGTTGTTCATCAGAGAATGTATCGTTGATTGGGAGAGGGAGCGTCGGCGAAGAAGGAAGTCATGAAAGATGATCGGTTACTACGTTTTCACATCCTCTTTTGTCTTTAATGATGATGTCAAACTCTTGAAGTAAGTGAATCCAACGTATTAACCAAGATTTTGCATCCTTTTCGCAAAAAGATGTCTTAGAGCGGGATGATCTGTATAGACAATGACTGGGGAGCCGATCAGATAGGGCCTGAATTTTTCTAAAGTAAATACAAAAGCCAAGAACTCTTTCTCAGTTGTTGTGCATGTTCCCCTCCGAAGGACGGCGCACAGGACTGCGATGTCCTGACGCTGAGATTCGGGGCAGATGCTAATTGGTGCTATCCGTCCACCTCTCCGAAGATGCCAAGTTGATTTATGACACCGTATATCGAAGGTTTAAACGGATGCGTCCGATGTAGCAGACTTCTTCAGATTCCCCCTCGCGCGAAGGGTTTTTGATTATGGGGACGCTCTTCCCTGCAGGCGCAAGCCCCTGCAGTTAATTACGCTACCGCTTCGCGGCAACAACTTTCTCCTTCTCCAGAATTTCACTTCGTGTCGTGGGTGTTTGTTTCGTGTTTAGTTGCCCGTGGATTGTATACGGAGACTGAGTTATGTCGTCGCCCGTAGGGCGTGGACTAGTCCAAATCCGTGTTTACTTAGATTTGGGTTTGGTGTTTTGTTTAAGGATTCGTTAGCCATATTGAGGCTAAGATCAACTTAAACGTTCGTTAAGGATACGTTAGTCCTGTTTAAGACTAAGATCAACTTAACATGGTGATCCATTTAAGGTATGGCTGTCGGGACCCGTCACCTCTCTGACGTCGTTGAAGGATTACAACGATAGGTGTCAGAGGAGTTCAGAGATGTACCCTTGAACCAAAGTCGATTTGAAGCTTGATAGTCCATTTGAATGTTTAAGGATACGTTAGCCGTGTTTGGGGCTAAGATCAACTTAAACGGGATCGTTTAGATCCAGCAAAAGAGCAATTGGCTCTATTATTCCTGTTTAGGGACATGGTGGTCCGTGGCTAGTTTAAGGACATCACGGTCCATGGGTAGTTTAAGGACATTGCGGTCCATTGTTAGTTTAAGGACATTGCGGTCCATGGGATGTATGGCCGTCGGGACCCGTCACCTCTCTGACGACGTTGAAGGATTACAACGACAGATGTCAGAGGAGTTTAGAGATGTACCCTTGAACCAGAGTTAATTGGGGGGGAATCTATAGCCCAGTTCGGAGCTAAAGTCTGTTTGAAAGGTTTAAGGATACGTTAGCCGTATTCAAGGCTAAGATCAACTTAAACGGGATCATTTAGATCCAGCAAAAGAGCAATTGGCTCTATTGTTCTAGTTTAGGGACATGGTGGTCCGTGGCTAGTTTAAGGACATCACGGTCCATGGGTAGTTTAAGGACATTGCGGTCCATGGGTAGTTTAAGGACATTGCGGTCCATTATTAGTTTTAAGCCATCTCGGTCAAGGTTAAGGACGTCGTAGTCCATGGGTTTAAGGACCTCACAGTCCGTTGTTAGTTTTAAGACATCTCGGTCGAGGTTAAGGACGTCGTAGTCCATGGGTTTAAGGACCCCACAGTCCATTGTTAGTTTTAAGACATCTCGGTCGAGGTTAAGGACATCGTAGTCCATGGGTTTAAGGACCCTACGGTCCGTTGTTAGTTTTAAGACATCTCGATCGAGGTTAAGGACGTCGTAGTCCATGGGTTTAAGGACCCCACAGTCCATATCGATGTGTGGTCATCGGGACCCGTCACCTCTTTGAAGACGTTGAGGGATTACAACGCCAAGTATCAAAGGAGTGAAGAGATGTACCCTGGAACCGGAGTGGATTAAATAGTCCTTGGCCCAATTTGGGATCAAGACCAATTAATTATGTTATGAGCCCATTAGCCCAGTTAATTACGAATTGAGGACTTATGGCCAGCTTGGGCTAAGTCCAATCATGTCTGGAATATTGGCTTCCTGTTGGTCCATTGAAGGAGAGACTTTGTCTATGGCCATTTAGCCAATTGGGCCAAAGCCTAGTGTTAAACACTACAGACCAATCAGTGTTGAACACTGGGAATGAAATTGACAAGTTAGTGTTTAACACTAAAAGATAATTGGTGTTAAACACCAGCAATAAGGCTTTCAAATTAGCATTAAACACTAAAACAGATCAGTGTTAAACACTGGCAACTGAGATCTCAAATTAGTGTTAAACACTAAGGTAATCAGTGTTGAACACTGCAAATAAAGTTCTATGATTAGTGTTGAACACTAAGGCCCAACAGTGTTTTAACACTGGATTCGGGAGTTCCAATTTAGTGTTAAACACTAAGGCAAGAGGGGTCACGTGGCAACACGTGAGAGCGCCCTCCCTTCATTTGCTCTTCTGAGGAGATCGCATTTTTGGAGCATCACGTGTCATCACGTGACGGGTGTCTAAACGAGGTATGTTAAAGCTTCTGCCAAGGGTCACGTGGATCATGTGAGGCACTGCCTCAAAGGGCTTTCTGTAGATCTTTTGGGGGGGTCACGTGGTGACACGTGACCCTTCTTTTCTGTAGTTGTTAGAAGACCTGTTAATCCCTTTCGGGAATTAAATTCCTCGTAGGGTTGAACCCTGACAATAATTTCAAAGGAATTAAATTCCCAGTTTCTTTTGAAAAGTTGAACTCTGAATTTTCTATAGGAATTAAATTCCTCATATATATGAAGAATCGAATAGGGTTAAACCCTAATAAAAGCTTTAAGGAATTAAACTCCCACTCTCTGTTAGAGAATTATTCTGAGGAGTAAGATTAAGGGAATTAAATTCCTGTTGTTTTAACAGAACTAAGTTCTTAACTAGGGTTAAACCCTGTTTCTTTTCGTTCTGAAGGAATTAAATTCCCATGACACAGGGTCAAGCCCTAATTTTATTTTAAAGAAATTAAATTCCTATTGTTCTGTGAGAATTAAATTCTCGTGCTTCCGTTCCCTCTCTATGTTTTGGATCTGCATGGCAGGATCTCGACCCATTGAGAATTAAATTCTCAACTTCAAGGGGAGATGTGCACTTTGCAGATCCTCTATCAAAGAGAGAAAAAATATGTTCTTCTGTTTTATATATCAGAGTTAAACTCTGTTGAGAATTAAATTCTCTTTTCTTTCAAGGAGCCTTCCCTTTCTTACCTAGGGTTTTCTTTTGCAGAAGATCCAAATTCCTCAAAGTATCAAGCTCTCTCCCTTTTCTTCCCTCTGCGTATGTATATTTTTTGTGTGTCTCGGCTCCTATTTATAGGAGAAGTAGCCGAGTCAATTAGTTTTTTGACGTATCTTCATTGAGAGATTTGATTTGCATCCATCATTCGTTCTGGACCTTTAGATTGTTAGGTGAATTTTATTCACCATTGGATTTCAAATCCAGCGATTCTCCTTTGTGATTTCTGTTAGATTTAAAAGGGAAATCTTTCCAAGTTCAGGATTTTTCCATAGATAGATGATATTCAATCACTCTAAATCTTTGATTCGGTTGGTTCCAGATAATCGCTTTCCTTTGGAAAGATTTGAATCTCTTTCAGAATTTAATTCTGTTAACAAAATGGGCTTTGAAAACCGGTCACGTGTAACCACGTGACCCTTGGTCACGTGTGGGCACGTGACCCCCTTGTAACGAGCCCTTTTCTTCTTTTGCACTCTGCCTTCTTCTGCTGCTTAGCCGTCACGTGCCACCACGTGACCCCTGGTCACGTGTGAGCACGTGACCCTCGTCTGGAGTCTTTTTCTTGATTTATCCGGAGAATGAGTCTGATGTTTTGAGCGTCACATGCCAACACGTGACCCTAGTCACGTGGGAGCACGTGACCTCTTCTGAAGCCTTTTCCTTGATTTGATCAGGGAACCAATGTGCCTATGCCGCTTGCTTTTAAATGTCACGTGCCGACACGTGACCCTGGTCACGTGGGAGCACGTGACTCTTTCTGAAGCCCTTTTCTTCGATGTAGTTGGGAAACTGAACTTGTCTTGCTGATGCTTTTAGGTGTCACGTGCCAACACGTGACTGCTGGTCACGTGTAAGCACGTGACCCTTTTCTGAAGCTTTTTCCATAAGATTTTCTGATTTTAAATCAGGAAACAAATGCCCCCACAGCGTTGTTCTCACGTGTCAGCACGTGAGTGCAACGCTGTCACCTTTTGTGACCGTTGGATTCCTTTAGGGATTTGAGGAGATGAAGCGTCTCCATCACATCCTATAAATGTTCATGTCCCTTCCGAAGAGCCTTCACTTTGCTCATCTCCTTCTTTTGAGAACTTTTTCTGAGAATTTAATTCTCTTCTTCCAGAGCTTTGTTCTCTGCCTTGAAATATTTTTTAGAGTTTAACTCTGTTTAAAAGGACTCTTCCTCCTCAGGTAATGGTAATCGAAGCACCTTCGTTTTGACAAAACTCTCTGGATTTTAAATCCATATCAAGGGTTTCACAAAGAACCCATTTTTCTTCAAGTACTTTAACCAAAATATGAGACCACTTAACCTCCAACAGTAGATCTCTTAGAGTTTAGACTATCCTTAGGGAGATGATGATGGCAGTTCAAATCCACGGAATTCAATTCCATCCTAAAAATGTTTCTGGGAATTTAATTCCCTTCTCTTAATAAGGAATTTAATTCCAAGGAAGAATTCAGTTTCTTCACACGGAGGCTTCTTGGGGTTTCCTTGTCTTTCTATGATCAGTGAAGAAGAGGAGGGTTTGTAATAAATCGTCCTGATTTTTTTATTTCAGGTATCATGGACGCTCATTTGTATGATCTCAACGAAATCATTTCCTACGGGAATATTCGTGCCTTGGGCTGTAATCAGAATCAGGAGTTCACCAATGCTCAGTGTGCTGAGATTATGAGACGCTTTGACGAGTACGACCATCGGCTACTCCCCCGTCGCTCTTCTCTTCTGAGGCTCATCGTGCTGGCGATTTGGGAGGCGCTTCCTCTCTTCTGCGCCGGTGTGCCACTCAGGGCATTGGACGTTGCCGAGGATAAGATACATTCGGTGTATCTAATGAGTTTGATCTCGAAGAGAAGGCGTGACAACCTCATTGATCTTTTGCACCAGGCGTTTCAGCAGTCGGCCGTACTTGCTGCCTACCAGAGGGTGGAGGACATTCGTGAGGACCCAGACGCTTGCGATCGCGAGAGAAAACATACTCGGGCGGTTCGAAATGCTTGGAGGATCTTGGACAAGGTCAAGCTTGAGTTTCTCAACCCATGCCCCGCGTCTGAAGTCTTACCATTGTAAATGTGTCCTCTTTATTTTGTATGAACTTCTTGAAGTATGAGTGACAAGTTTTATTATGTCTTTCCATGTTTGCATGCCTTTCTCTGGGATTTTATCATTTTGCCACTGTTGTTGTTGGTGCTTTCAATATGCAGGGTGTTACTCCATTTTTCTTTTGTTTTAATGTACATCAGGTTTAGGCCTCACGTATTCTGCACGTGGGGTCCCTTGACGGGGCTGTTCACAAAATCTTCCCATGCCCTATTTTTAGTGCACAATATCAGACGCAGAAAAAAGGGCCTTGGAAATAGTTCCATCTCCTTGATTTTCGATGCCTTGCCTTTTTTGGGCCTTGGAAATAGCTTCACCATGCAAGATCTTCCGCGCACAGCACTTAATGCACTTCTTTATATTCTTGAGGCCATAGCCTATTCTCTCCTCACTGAGAAATTCATTCCCATATTGACGTGATTTAATTTGAGGAGTATCTGAGTGCTATGGCCTGCAACCGTCCACACGCTCGTCGACAGCCATGGGAAGTGCCTATCGAGGAGATGATCCCCCGCTTTGCTGCTCGGTTAGTGGATCCACTTCTTACCGACGACGAATGCGACTCAGCCATGCATGAACTCTCGATCCGTAGGGGGTCCCCCCTCCCGATGGGTTCCTTCTAGCTCCGGATGATTCTCACGGCCGTGCTTGCCGACATCCCTCCTCACCCGGCGGAGATGACCCTGGCAATGCTCGACGCGGCGGAAGAAAAGCTCGAGGGCTTTCATGAAGCGTGCCTGATTACTCAGGCTTTGAAGGATTGTTCAATTCATCTGCTGAGCCAAATCAAGGCCCGGCGAGCTATTATGTCTGCTTTCGCGGACGAACACGGCACCAATCGATGGGGAGCGACTCCTCGTGAGAACCGTCGCTTTGATGTGCTGGAGAAAGCAGAGAGAGAGATGGAGAATTTTGTCCTCTGCTTCGTTAACCCCTGTGCCGTTGATCCCATGTTTGGTGACCTTTTCCGTTAGCGTAGAACATTTTTAAATTAGTCCCTCCTTTTCTTTTTTTTTTTTTTACGCTTTGTGCCGAACTTCCATGTAGGCTTGGTACTAGTATGTATGTTTCCGCTTGCATAAATAAACTTTATATTCTTCTCATGAGAATTTTCTTTAGTTGCAAATGCTATTATTACTTTCCTGCGCATCAGGCCCTTTTGGGTATTATGAACGTTCATGCGATTGCAAATGCTATTATTATTATTATTCTCTTTTTGAATACTCATATGATTGCGAACGCATGCTTGAAATATGTCGGAAATCTTTCTTGTTGCCTTTCACGTCAGGTGATGTGAGCGCGTTTTAGATCGATTATTCCCGTCGACTGGAAGCCCATTTATACGGTCTTGTATATGTCTTGTTTCCAAGGCTGTGGTCACGAAAGCGAGCTTACGTGGCCTGATAGAGCGACACGCAGCGAACATATTGTTGTGCGAGAAGAGGGTTCGGCCGTAAATTTTCGGAGAGTGAATTGGCTTCTAAGGCGTTGAGCGAGCTTCAGGCCAGCCTCACAGCCAAGGCCAACAAAGCATACAAACTCTGGCGAATGCTCCAGGAGTCCATAAAAGAGGTGGTGGCCCTCGATAAAGCTGCCACGTTTACTTCGTGAGAGGGTCGAGGCTCATAAAGCCACCGAGAAAGAGCTCGAAATTCGGCTTGCTTCGTATCAAGCTCAGCAAGCTCAGGCGGAGGCTTGTCTTCTGGAGATCTTGCGTCATGAAGCCGTGGTCCAACAAAAGCAGGATGAGCTGACCAAGCGGCTGAATCGCCCGCCGGCTTGAAACATTTGTATCTTTTCCTTCCTTTTTGTACATACTCATGGATGAGAGTATTTTCTTTTTGTTTCTTTCATGAATTATACTTTGTACCCATTTTGGTTTATGAATAAAAGATACATTTTTCTTCTCAATGATGTGTCTCCTTTTCATTGAATGTATTTTGCGGATATTCTACCTTGATCTCCTTGCAGGACAGCAATGGCTCAGGATTCAGGGTTAAGATCTGCTTCCCAAGACTTCTGCATTTTATGAGCCACGAGGGTTTCATAAAGAGTTTTTCTCCCTATAGGTCGAGAGGATCCTATAGGTGTAAGTTCTTCTTAAAAATCGTGAAGATTCTTAAGCGGGTTTTCCCTTGAGAGTCGTAAGGATCTCACGAGAGAGTTTTTCTTCCTCACAGGTCGTGATGACTTGTAAGTGCTGGATGTGGCTACCCTTGTCCGTGTTTCACGGGGTCAGAGGTCGCTCAAGGTATCATAGTTTAAAGACATCACGGTCAAGGTTAAGGACCTCATTGTCCGTGGATTTAAGGACTCCACAGTCCGATGTTAGTTTTAAGACATCACGGTCAAGGTTAAGGACCTCATAGTTCGTGGTATTTAGGCACTCCACAGTCCGATATTTGGTCGCAGGGACCCGTCACCTCTTTGAATACGTTGAGGAATTACAACGCCGAGTATCAAAAGAGTGAAGAGATGTACCCTTTAACCAAGGGAGAATCCGTAGGGAATTGGAGTGGTTGATCGTTAGTTTTAAGACATTGCGGTCGAGGTTAAGGACGTCATAGTCCGTGGATTTTAAGGACTCCATAGTCCGGTATTTGCTCTGGATGCTTCATACGGGTTCACTGCCGTGCTTGGCGAGGACCAGGCTCCGCTCTGGACGTTTTCCACGGGGTCAAAGAGTGACATTATCCGCGTTCCACGTGACTAGGAATTTTGCACTAGATGCTTCACACGGGTTCACTGCCGCGCTCGGCGAGGACTAGGCTCCGCTCTGGATGCTTCACATGGGTTCACTGCCATGCTCTGCGAGGACCAGGATCCGCTCTGGACGTTTTCCACGGGGTCAAAGAGTGACATTATCCGCGTTCCACGTAACCAGGAATTTTGCACTAGATGCTTCACACGGGTTCACTGCCGTGCTCGGGGAGGACTAGGCTCCGCTCTGGACGTTTTCCACGGGGTCAAAGAGTGACGTTATCCGCGTTCCATGTAACTAGGAATTTTGCACTAGATGCTTCACACGGGTTCACTACCGTGCTCGGCGAGGACTAGGCTCCGCTCTGGACGTTTTCCACGGGGTCAAAGAGTGACGTTATCCGCGTTCCACATAACCAGGAATTTTGCACTAGATGCTTCACACGGGTTCACTGCCGTGCTCGGCGAGGACTAGGCTCCGCTCTAGACGTTTTCCACGGGGTCAAAGAGTGACGTTATCCGCGTTCCACGTAACCAGGAATTTTGCACTAGATACTTCACACGGGTTCACTGCCGTGCTTGGCGAGGACTAGGCTCCGCTCTGGACGTTTTCCACGGGGTCAAAGAGTGACGTTATCCGCGTTCCACGTAACCAGGAATTTTGCACTAGATGCTTCACACGGTTTCACTGCCGCGTTAGGCGAGGACTAGGCTCTGCTCTGGATGCTTCACACGGGTTCACTGCCGTGCTCTGCGAGGACCAGGATCCGCTCTGGACGTTTTCCACGGGGTCAAAGAGTGACGTTATCCGCGTTCCACGTGACCAGGAATTTTGTTGATTATATCCGCATTTCACAGAGTTGGGATTTGACTCTCTGTGGGAGTACATCGTCGAGTCATGGAACTGGGAGTTGCCGCTGTTCCGCTTTGCTTGATGATGTGTCTGTTGTGACGAGACGAGTGTTGAGGTGGAGCTAGGATTTTTCCGTCACTCCGCTTTGCTGACCATGGGGTCTTTCGTCGATGTTGTATCTGCATCCTGCTGGACCGCGGAGGAACACCGTCGTTGACATCTCGTCTGCTGTAATGAGACGAATGCTGAGGTGGAGCTGGGATTTCGCCGTCACTCCATTTGATGGTGTAACATCTGTGTCCTGTTGGAATGAGGAGGCACACCGTTGTTAGTCTCCAGGCTGTAGATGTGGCCATTGAGATTTGGAACTAGGGACTTTGCCATGGTTCCGTTTCATTGCGACTCTGGGGTCGGTTGTTGATGTCACGTCTGCATCTGGTTGGAGTGAGGAGAAACGCCATTGATGATCTCTAGGTTGTCGATGTTGACGTCGAGACCCTGAAGCTAGGGATCTTCCTTTTGCTTCGTCTGTTGACATTATGTCTACGATATTGCGACAAATGTCGAGATTGTCTCTAGGTTGTCTATGAACCGTCGAGATTTGGCTTCGCTTTCTGAAGGAGCCTGTTGGGAAGGCATGGTTCCCTCTTTATCTGTGCCTCTGGATTGTATACAGGGATCGATGTGATCTCATCTGTAGGGCAAAAACTTTCTTTCTTTCATCATTTTTTTTATTCTTTCCGCGATGCTCTATCATTTCAGCATTTTATATCGAGAAAATCGCGATTGCCCAATCATTTCGGCTATTTTTCGCGGTGCCCAATCATTTTGGCTATTTACTTTATTTTTACTCGCTGCTTTTTATTGCGAGTTGCCCCATCATTTCGGCTATTTTTCATGCATATATGGCTCGCTGTTATTTTTTTTATCGCGAGTGTGGAACTTGGAATCCGGTGCCAATCTCCGCATCAGCATCGCTACAACTGGAATATTGCCAGGAGCGAATCATCATTTGCCGTGAACAGACTTGGAATTTGATACCGGTTTAGGCATCAGCATCGCTGCAACTGGGATATTGCCAGGAGCGAATCATCATCTGCTTCTGTCGATGTTGAACAAAGGTGGCTTAGTAAACAGGGTTAAGGGTCCTGTCGACCAAGGCTTTTGACTTCATGAGCCGTAAGGGTCTCACAAAGGTATTTCTCCCTACAAGTCGTGAGGATCTTGCAGGTGTATTTTCTCCTTAGGGATCGTGAGGATTCCTAAGTGTGTGTTCCTCTGTAAGTCGTAAGGATCCTACAAGAGGGCTTTCTCCTTATGGGTCGAGAGGACCTACAAGGGTTGGACTTTGCTGGGGAAATGTTTATTCACGCCCGTGGATCGTATAAAAGGGTCAGTATGAGCCGCTTGTAGGGCAATATCGAAGGTTGTGGAGGATTTGCTTAAGAACAGGTTCAGGTCTCTGTAACTTAAGACTTTCAAATCTTACGAGCCGTGAGGGTCCCATAAGAGAGTTCTCCTTGCGAGTCGTGAGGATCTCGTAAGTGTATTTTCTCCTTAGGAATCGTGAGGATCCCTAAGTGTGTTGCTCCTTTGTGAGTCGTAAGGATCTCACGCAGGTGGTTTCTCCTTACAAGGTCGGGAGGATCCTATAAGTGTCTTTTGACGAGGTTGCGCCCTTTCGGGTTTTCACAAACACTCGCCGGTAGTCCTGCTGTTTTTACTCACGGGGCCCTTTTGGGTTTTCATCCGTGCCCATTTTGCTCATGGACATACCGTTTTTTTAAATTCTTTTTCTCTTCTTTTTTTTTTACAAGGTCACGCCCTTTCGGGTTTTCACGAATACTTGCCGGTAGCCCTGCTGTTTTTACTCACGGAGCCCTTTCGGGTTTTCATCCGTGCCCTCTTTGCTTATGGACATACCGTTTTTTTTTTATTCTTTTTTTTATATTTTTCTTTTTCTCCTCCCTTTTTTTTATCTCGTCAGCCTAAGGATGCTGCAGTAGTAGTTTAGGGACGTTTCGGTCCGTCGTTAGTTTAAAGACATTTCGGTCCGTCGTTAGTTTAAGGACGTTTCGGTCCGTCGTTAGTTTAAGGACATTTCGGTCCGTCGTTAGTTTAAGGACGTTTCGGTCTGCTGATAGTTTAAGGACGTTTCGGTCCGTCGTTAGTTTAAGGACGTTTCGGTCCACTGATAGTTTAAGGACGTTTCGGTCCGTCGTGGAGAAGGCCGGCTACTGCTTATAAAGTCTGAGCTTAGGAAGATAGCGAGCGGACATAGTCGTCGTCATCTATCATTGACCCAGGCTGTGGTTCATTAAGCATAGTACTTCTTTAAGAAGCGGCCGTTTATTGGCCTGAAAGGCCTTTCACCGTGCATGTCCATGAGTAGATAGGCTCCACCCTGGTAGACCTTGTCTATGATGTACGGGCCATCGTAGTTTGGCTCAAATTTTTCCCACTTGGCACGATTGGGGATCATAGGTCTTTTGACCACTAGTACGAGTTCGCCTTGGCGGAATGTCCTCGGCCTGGTCAATCTTTCATACGAGCGCGTCATCTTTGCTTTGTAGGCTTCTAGATGTTGTTGCGCTATGAGCCGGGTTTCATCGAGGGCATCAAGCTCCTCAAGCCAAAGGTGAGCGTTTTCTTCGTCCGTTAGCTCGCAGTGGACTGCCACTCGTAGAGAGGGTAACTCTATCTCGAGGGGGAGCACTGCTTCCATCCCAAATACCAACGCGTACGGCGTTGCGTTCGTGGCCGTCTTGAATGTAGTTCGATAAGCCGAAAGGGCTTCTTGCAGCTTCTCGTGCCAGTCTCTCTTGTTCTGGGAAACGGTCTTTTTTATGATCTTCGTCAAGGTCTTATTGAAGGCCTCGGCCAGACCATTAGCTCATGGGTTGTAAACTGAAGAATATCTCCAGTCTATATTGTGCTGCCGCGCCAAGCGGCTAATCTTATGGCTTCTGTAGGCTGGCCCGTTATCGGATATAATCCGCCGTGGGGTTCCAAACCGATAGATGACGTGCGTCTTGAAGAAGTGGAGGATATTCTCTGTCTTCACTTCCCTCAGCGGTACTGCTTCTGCCCATTTGGAGAAGTAATCAGTTGTCGCCAGGATGAAACGATGTCCCCGGGACGATGCTGGCTCGATGGGGCCAACTATGTCAGTCCCCCACATTTCGAATGGCCAGCTGGCCACCGTTGGGTGTAGTGGGTTCGGATGTTGGTGGATAAAGTCTCCATGAATCTGGCATGAGTGGCATTGCTTCGCATACTCAAGGCAGTCCTGGGTCATCGTGGGCCAATAGTAACCCATCCGTTTAATTTTTAACTTCATCTTTGGGCCTGCTTAGTGAGAACCGCAGATTCCGTCATGAACCTCTTGAACGACTCTTTCTGCTTCGTCCGGTCCTAAACATCTTAACCATAGAGAATCAAACGATCTCTTGTATAGAGTGTCGTTGACGAAAGCGAAAGACAGAGCTCGTTTCATGAGCTGATGCCTTGAGGATGCTTCTTCGGGCATTCGGTGGGACTTAAAGTAGTCTATGAAGACTTCCCTCCAGTCCTCAGCCTTCTCACGGTCCTTTATTTGTAGGGTCGTCTGTTCAGTCACCCCCTTTTCTTTGTATAATTCCGGAGATATTTCTGCCGGGACGAGCACTCGACGGCTTTGTACCACGATTCTGACGTCATCAAGGTTCTCGTCAGCCAGTTCTTTAGCAAGTTTGGCCAGCGCGTCTGCTTTGCTGTTTTCCGCGCGCGGTATGTTCTCCAGAGTATAGGAGGGAATTTGGGTCAATAGTTGTTGCACCTTTTCGCCGTACTTCACCAGCTCCGGTTTGCACGTTTGGTAGTCACCATTTACTTGACTAACGACCAGTTGAGAATCCCCGTATATAAGGAGGACTTCAATTCCCATGCCGATGGCGATCTCGAGGCCTGCTATCAGAGCTTCATATTCAGCTTCATTGTTTGTCCTCGGTTCTGTTAATGAGAAGGCGAAGCGCATTATCCCTCCCTGTGGAGTTACAAAGATGAGGCCTATCCCTGATTTGATCATTGGGATACCTTGTTTCCGTTTCTTTACGGAGGACGCTCCATCGAAATAGAGTTCCCATCGGGTACTACTGCCGCCAGTCGCATCAAATGCGTGCTCGTCTGGCAAATCGCAGTTCAGAGGAGAACCGGCAGGTATTGGATGCTCAGCGAGGAAGTGGGCAATGGCCTGGCCTTTCACTGCCTTAAGAGGTCGATACGTTATTGAGAACTCCATCAGGAGTAGAGCCCATTTAGTGAGTCGACCCGTCAATATAGCCTTTGACATCAGATATTTAAGAGGGTCCACCTTCGAGATGAGACGGACTTCATGTGCCAACGCATAGTGCCTGAGCTTTGTTATCGCGAAGATTAACGCCAAGCAATGTTTTTCAATGGGAGAGTAGTTGCTTTCTGCCCCTAGCAGAACTCGACTTAAGTAGTATAGTGCTCTTTCTTTCCCATGGTCGTCCTCCTGTGCCCATAATGCGCCTAAAGAACCTTCGAGGACGGTTGTATAAAGAATGAGAGGTTTTCCCTTGACCGGCACAGCCAATACCGGAGGGTTCTGCAGGTACTGCTTGATCTCGTCTAGTGCACCTTGGCATTTGTGATCCCAAACAAATGGAGTTCCCTTTTTCATCAGGTGGCTGTAGGGACGGCATTTGCCTGAAAGATTAGCGATAAACCGCCGGATGTATGCGAGTTTCCCTTGGAGAGACCGCAACTGTTTGAGGGTTCTTGGCGGAGGCATTTCCATGATCGCTTTAATCTTTGACGGATCTATTTCAATACCTCGGTGTCGAATGATGAATCCCAGGAATTTGCCCGAGGAGACTCCAAACGCGCATTTGAGGGGATTCATTTTCAAATTATATTGCCGAAGGCGTTGAAATACAGTCTCCAGATGCTTTAAATGTTCTCCGTATGACATACTCTTTACTACGAGGTCATTGATATAGCACTCGACGATGTCATGTATGAGGTCGTCGAAGATCTTTGTCATGGCCCTTTGATAGGTGGCGCCAGCGTTCTTTAGACCAAAGGGCATAACCCTGTAGCAGAATATACCCAAAGGGGTCCGGAAAGCGGTGTGCTTCTGGTCTTCGGGATGCATCTTTATCTGGTTGTATCCTGACGAACCGTCCATAAAGGAGAAAACCTCGTGAGTGGACGTGTTATCGATCATTAGCTCGGTTACTGGTACTGGGAAATCGTCTTTTGGACAGGCTTTATTGAGATCCCTGAAATCCACGCATATGCGTACTGTCCCATTCTTCTTCATTACCGGGACGATATTGGCGATCCAGTCGGGATATTGGACCTCTTGGATAAATCCAGAATCGATCAGCTTCTTGACTTCGGCGTTGATGCTCATTTCAAGCTCGAGTCGCATCCTTCTTGGCGCTTGCTTGACTGGCTTGATATCCGGGGATATTGCTAATTTATGCACAGCAATCTCCGGATCTAGTCCTGGCATCTCAGAGTAGTTCCATGCGAAGCAGTCTTTATACCGTAGAAGCACGTTCTTTAATGCATCCACTCTTTCTTTAGATAGCAGCTCGCTGACAAATGTCGGTCGCGGGTCATCTGCCGATCCCAACTCAATCTTCTTTAGGTTATCTGCAGTAGTATGTATACCATCTTCCAGTTCTTTCGGAGCTGGCGGAAATTCTGAGATCAGCTCATCATCGCCGTTTTCAAAGCACCGGGGAAGGTCATCCATGTTCTCGGGCTCTTCTTTGAATATCGTAATCATATAACAAGTGTGAATCCGCTCCCAGGTCTGAGGTGGATCCGGTTCTGCTCTTGTGGCTTTGGGTTCGTGCTTTTGTGGCGGCGTTACCCTCCATCCGTTGGATAAAGCGAATCTGCCCTGTTGGTACTGGTCCTCGACCCAGTTCTTGAAGGTGAAGCAGTCTTCGGTAGGATGTCCCATGGCTCGGTGATAAGAGCAATAGCTTAGATGAGCAGCCTTGTTAGCTTGCTCAGGGTGTCTAGATCCTGGAAGCGTGATCATTTGATGTTTCAGAGCGAGCTTGAGTAACCTCTCCGTCTTGTCTCGGGGGAAGGAGTACGCTCGACTCATCTTGTTCATGAGGGACAAATCCGAGCCATGCAATACCCGATCACGCAACCCCCTAATCCTGCGTTGTTGTTGTCGGCTCCTTTTTCCGCTTCTTGATTTATTTCTGTCTCCGCATCGGGCCTTTCGTACAACAGGTTGACAAAGGCGGACATCATTGTCTTTTGCAGCCTGTTGAAATAGGCGTTGCGTCCTAGCCTTCTCGTAGATGGCCATTTCGCGGTCGTGGTCTTCCCGAGCTTTCTGACCCACTTTTCTGATCGGTTTGTCCATTCGTTCTTCAAACGACGGACTCGGCGCTTCAATCGCGGGGTCTAGTTTTGATGAGGGGTTGGCATCTCCTGATAGGGCATCCTCTTCTTCATCAAAGGTATATATAGCGTAGCTGCTGCGGGCCCGTCCCCTTTTTCCGGTTCTCGCGTATCCGAGCCCAAGTGTTTCCATTTTCCCGTTGGGCAATTGGTGTTGAGTCCCAGGGACGTCCCAAATCTTGTTGTAGAACCGGGCCTGCCGAACAGTCTGTTTTAAGGGTACCCCTTGGCGTTTCAATAGCCTCTTTAATCCATTTATATAGTATCTGGGCAGACGGATGGGTTGAAGCCTGTCGAGTGTAGCATCCACGCCATGCCAGATCTCTTTCTCTACTTTCGAATCTGAGGATCGGTAGAATAGGATCGCCTTCTCACCCCTTTGCCTGGGAGGGACGTAAAATGTTCGCAGGTCCTACACATTGTGAGCTTGAAGTGTGTCGAGATCCTTGTAGTGTTCTCGCGGTACCATGGTGATTTGCAAACTATGGTCATCGCCAGGGGGTGTTTGTATTGACAGCTGATTGGAGAACACGGCATTAACTTCATCTTCTGAATTACTCCCGAAGACCAACATGGGGGCGGGCGTCCCCAGGTTGTTGCGTTGAGATGGCCCTGCATAAACTATCTCTTCCTCTTCTTTGGTATCGCTCCCGAAAACAGGGATGGTGGCGGCGGTTTTGTTTTTCGGGTTGCGACACCTTTCTGTATCCTCGAAATCTGGCAAAAAGTACTTCGCATCTTCGTATTTGCGGACTTCGTTCACGGAGAATGGGTTCAACTCACCTGTTACGGTATACTCGAAACCATCCTTAAAGTACTTCATACACTGATGTTGCGTAGAAGGGATGATGTTGTACTCGTGTAGCCAAGGACGGCCGAGTAAGGCGTTGTAGCAGGTCTTGGCGTCAATGACATGGAATATGACGTCTGTGACGAGAAGTCCGAAGCGTAATGTTAGTATTACAGATCCGAGAGTCCGTGGCGATTGTAAATCGAAACCGGAGATAGTGATTTTGTCACGAGCGAGGTGCTGCACACTCATGCAGATTTCCTTCAACACCCGAACATTAAGGAGATTGACGGAGGATCCATTATCCATCAGGATCTTGCCTACCCTAATATCATGGCAGTATCCAGAGACATATAGGGGACGGTTGTGGTCGCACGTCCCGAGAAGGAGGTCTTCGTCACCGAAAGTGATGTCGGCCGTGCGCACTTCCTCTAGTTCATCCTTCATCCTTTCAGTGGCGAGGAAGGCTTGAAATTGCTCAGGTTCTTGTAACGCCTTAATTAGTGAGTCTCACGCCTCTTTTGATAATAGGAGGGCATCGAGAATGCTAAGCTGAGAAGGTAGCTTCCTTAGGTGCGCTAGGATGTTATAGTCCACTTTACCCTTTCTAGGAGGGTCTTTGGCAGCCAGCTCTCTCATGACTTGGTCATCTAAAGTGATATCTTCAGTGACCTTTTCCTTTCCCTTATCTTTCCTACTCACGGGCCCGAGATTCTTTTCTGGGAGTGTGCGATTGCGCAGCTGAATGTTCTCGCAGGCCTCCGATTTCTCCTCTTTCCCTAGAACGGATTCTTTAAAGAGAGGGCCCAGAGCCATTTCTTCATCGGAGTCGCTCCCAAAGGTGAGGACTTGTGACCCTCCGGCGTTGACCGTGTAGCAGTTGCTAGTAGTTCCGGTGTACCTGTCGGCAATACTTTTTCATTCCCGACGAGTCTTGCGTTTCATGCGCTTAAAATGTTGCCGACGAGCAACATATCCCTGCCACCATATCCTAAAGGTGTCGCACTCCTCTGTGGGGTGTGAAATTTTCCGATGATATGTGCAGTAATTAGGGTGGCTTTCCGCCCCTTCGAGCGTGTCTCCTTCCGAGGGTGGTAGCTTCATTCCTACTGACATGGCTTTGGCAAACCTTTTCCTCGTCTTGAATATCTTCTTGTCTGCTCCGGATACCCTTCGATCTGGCAGGAGTACTTCAACTCCTTCGTTCCGTCGCACGTTTTCCGATGTGGCCATCTCACGCTCCTGATCCGCTTTACTCTTTAAACGAATTTCATCTAGAAAGGCGTCGATCATTTCATCTGTTGGCCATACACGCTCTGGTTCAGGCTCTGTCCCTTGTGTCTTAGTGTCCGGGGTTTCCTCATCGTCGGTAGATGAGTGGGAGATTACATTACAACTTGCCACATACCCCTCGGAGTCATCCGACGAGCTTTCTCCATCGTCTCCCTCTTGAAAGATGTGGTTGAGGAACTCTTGCAGTGTGACAGGAGTTCGCGCCTTCTGATTGTACTCTTCCATCGCATTGATTTGCTTCTGCAATTTCATGCACTTGTCTCCAAGATTCATGGACTTTCTGGATTTCCTCTTCTTTTTCTTCGAGGATTTTGACGGTCGGGTGTGAGCATTTGGGCCATCACCACAAATCTTTGTGGCTGAGTGCGGCTTTAACATTCCTTCGATAATTTGAGGTTCAAGAGGGTCCTTCCATTCGATTGCCGGACACGCATGGAGGTCCTTCAGCATTCTTTTGGTTTTAGTTGACAGCAAGACCTCCCATGGAGCTTCCCTGATAAAGGAACAGGTTGCCCTCGGTGTATCTGTTTTCTTAGGAGCGTGCGGCTGTGGTGGGTTCACCTTCCACTTTTCGGACAGTACAAACTTCCCCTGGAGGTATTGATCTTCAATCCATCCTTTGAAAACGAAGCAGTCCTCGATCGGATGGCCTACCGTTTGATGGTAGGGGCAATAGTTAGAGTTATTCACCTCAGTGGGTTGCGGTGGCCGCCTTGGATTTGGTAGGTTTATAAGTCTGTTGCGTATTGCCAGCTCGAATAACCGTTTTGTCTTGTCTCGTGGGAACGAGTAAGGACGTTTCATCTTTTCATTATAATACCGGCGTCTTTCTTCCAGTTGATCTGCCGGTTTCGGGGCGTTAGGTTGCTGTTGGGCATTTGCGACAAAGGTTGCCCTTCCTTTACCCTTGTCATTCCGAGGTTCCGACTTCGGGGGAGGTGGTCTATGACCCATCTGGTCCATCTGAGCCAACTTGTCGATTAAAGCCTGGAATGTGGTTGGCTTAAAGAACATCATAAACTGGGAGATAGTTGCATGGGGGTCTAGGGTTCCCACGAACATGCCCACTGCGGGTGCCTCCTCAATGTGTTATTCGCATCTCGACCACAAATTCCGCCAGCTATAGCATACTGGACCCAGGTTTCGCCTGGTTTTATCCTGGCGTTAATCAGTGCTGTTATTGGAGTGCGTTCGCTGGCACTTGCGAATCGCTGAGTGAATAACAACTCCATTTCAGCGAACGTCTTGATAGAATCGTTCGGGAGTTCCGAATACCATTCGAACGCTGTTTCTGATAAGCTGCCCACAAACTGGTGAAGCAACAGTTTATCATCACCGCATGTGTTACCGCAGAGGGCCCGGAACTGGGCAACATGTTGATGGGGATTGCCGGTCCCCTTATACACGTGGAATTTCGGTATCGTATAGCCTGGCAGGTATTTAATTTGGTCGTACCAGCTTGGATACGGCCGGCCCGTCTTTACGGCTTGACCAGCTGCCTCAGTCTCTTGATGAACCCGGATTTGCTGGGCTATATAGTCAACCAAGTCAGCTTTAGAGATCGTCTCTTCCTTGGCCGTTGAGGGGGCTGGCGGTGGATTTGACGTTTCTCCTCGGTCGTCTTCAAGAACGATTGGGGATCCTCGGCGGGTAGGTCCTGCTGGATCATCATTCCTATCATATCTTGGAAGAGAAGGCCCATACGCTGTATGTTGGCTGCTTGTTCAGCAGCCTCTTTGTCCTTTCTCTCCAGTATCCGGCGAAAGAATTCAGCGCCGGTTTCTTCCTCTTGTCGTGCGTCTGAGGACGTTTCTGGGCTTTCTTTTGGCCCGGTAAGTGCGGCCATAGCATTCATCATTTCATGGAGCTTTTGCTGTTGCTCCTGAGATTTGGTCACCGACCGTGTGAGCGGTCTATGACCTGTAGACGCACGGCTGTCTTCTTTTCCTGACGCCATGTATACAGTGTGGATCATCATGCCCCCAGACTTAGGGCGTCTGGGCTCAGTGCTTTTAGCTGTCGTTGCAGGCTGGGGGATCTTCTCTGGCTTCCTCCTTTCATGAGCCATGGAGGTTGAGGGGGCCGTTGAGGTGGGGTCCAGACAGCCTTTCGGGGTTTAGCCTGGTGACCAGCTTCTGGTTGGATTTTCAGCTTCTTGTGCTGGCGGGAGAAGTTCGGATCGATGATCGAGTCTCGAGCCTGTCGCCAAATCTTGTAGATTTTGGAAGACAGCCGTTGAGGGGATCAGGGCTGTTCTGATTTTATTTCCACAACCTTTTTTAATGGGGGAGGAGACCTCTTTAGCACTGCAGTAGGAGAATTCCTTCGCACCTTATTTAGCATCTCGAAGCTGTTCCCAGTTGGAACAGCAGCATTAACTTCTGCCATCGGGGCTGATGGAGTTAACCCGGAGGGGGAGTTGCCCCCAGCCTTCCTTACTTGGCGCCAATGGCGACGTCGAGCGTGTCGAGCGGACGGCGTTGGGTCAGTGGTAAGAATGGTTTCGTCTTGCCCTCTGTGTAGGTGGGGGGTTGCTGTTGGTGTTAGCCTGTCAAAGACTGACGTCTTTTGGGTAGCAGGGGCGGGAGCTGAAGCCGTCAATCTTGTAAAGACCGACTTTTTGGCCAGAGAAGCCGCCTTGGCGATTTCAGGAGCAGGAGCAGCCACTTTCTTAGAAGCAGCCTCCTCTGGGAATGTAGACCTCATGATGGGTCTACCGGATTTCTGGCCCAATCTAGAGAAGACCGAGGCGCTGATGTTGGGCGACCCGTTGAGATGAGCCGCGGCAGGGGTAAGACGATCAAAGATCGACTTCTTGGGAGCTTCCTTTGTCAGCACCGGCGCCGTGAAGCTTGTTGGTGGGAGTATAGTCCCGAAGAACAATCCGGTAGTGGCCTGAGTCACCTGGTCCACCGGCATTGTGAATAACGAAGCAGCATGGGGTCCGTAGGCTATACCTCCTGGCGAGGCAGAGCGTTGGTTGCAATTGCAATCCGAGCAGTTGGAACGTTTCGCACAAGCAGAAGCCATCGATTCTTTGTTTTCTGCAACAAGCAAGACGCCGAATCTTAGTACCTTGAAACCCCAGGGCAACTATTAGCAAACCGTGTTTGGTTCGCAAATCACGACACACGAAGGGTGGAGTGGAAAGAGGAAAAGGTCCCACCGGGCGTGCCAGAATCTGTTTCCCTCCGAAGGACGGTGCACAGGACTGCGATGTCCTGACGCTGAGATTCGGGGCAGATGCTAATTGGTGCTATCCGTCCACCTCTCCGAAGATGCCAAGTTGATTTATGACACCGTATATCGAAGGTTTAAACGGATGCGTCCGATGTAGCAGACTTCTTCAGATTCCCCCTCGCGCGAGGGGTTTTTGATTGTGGGGACGCTCTTCCCTGCAGGCGCAAGCCCCTGCAGTTAATTACGCTACCGCTTCGCGGCAACAACTTTCTCCTTCTCCAGAATTTCACTTCGTGTCGTGGGTGTTTGTTTTGTGTTTAGTTGCCCGTGGATTGTATACGGAGACTGAGTTATGTCGTCGCCCGTAGGGCGTAGACTAGTCCAAATCCGTGTTTACTTAGATTTGGGTTTGGTGTTTTGTTTAAGGATTCGTTAGCCATATTGAGGCTAAGATCAACTTAAACGTTCGTTAAGAATACGTTAGTCCTGTTTAAGACTAAGATCAACTTAACATGGTGATCCATTTAAGGTATGGCTGTCGGGACCCGTCACCTCTCTGACGTCGTTGAAGGATTACAACGATAGGTGTCAGAGGAGTTCAGAGATGTACCCTTGAATCAAAGTCGATTTGAAGCTTGATAGTCCATTTGAATGTTTAAGGATACGTTAGCCGTGTTTGGGGCTAAGATCAACTTAAACGGGATCGTTTAGATCCAGCAAAAGAGCAATTGGCTCTATTGTTCCTGTTTAGGGACATGGTGGTCCGTGGCTAGTTTAAGGACATCACGGTCCATGGGTAGTTTAAGGACATTACGGTCCATTGTTAGTTTAAGGACATTGCGGTCCATGGGATGTATGGCCGTCGGGACCCGTCACCTCTCTGACGACGTTGAAGGATTACAACGACAGATGTCAGAGGAGTTCAGAGATGTACCCTTGAACCAGAGTTAATTGGGGGGGGCAATCTATAGCCCAGTTCGGAGCTAAAGTCTGTTTGAAAGGTTTAAGGATACGTTAGCCGTATTCAAGGCTAAGATCAACTTAAACGGGATCATTTAGATCCAGCAAAAGAGCAATTGGCTCTATTGTTCCAGTTTAGGGACATGGTGGTCCGTGGCTGGTTTATGGACATCACGGTCCATGGGTAGTTTAAGGACATTGCGGTCCATGGGTAGTTTAAGGACATTGCGGTCCATTGTTAGTTTTAAGACATCTCGGTCAAGGTTAAGGACGTCGTAGTCCATGGGTTTAAGGACCCCACAGTCCGTTGTTAGTTTTAAGACATCTCGGTCGAGGTTAAGGACGTCGTAGTCCATGGGTTTAAGGACCCCACAGTCCATTGTTAGTTTTAAGACATCTCGGTCGAGGTTAAGGACGTCGTAGTCTATGGGTTTAAGGACCCCACAGTCCGTTGTTAGTTTTAAGACATCTCGGTCGAGGTTAAGGACGTCGTAGTCCATGGGTTTAAGGACCCCACAGTCCATATCGATGTGTGGTCATCGGGACCCGTCACCTCTTTGAAGACGTTGAGAGATTACAACGCCAAGTATCAAAGGAGTGAAGAGATGTACCCTGGAACCGGAGTGGATTAAATAGTCCTTGGCCCAATTTGGGATCAAGACCAATTAATTATGTTATGAGCCCATTAGCCCAGTTAATTACGAATTGAGGACTTATGGCCAGCTTGGGCTAAGTCCAATCATGTCTGGAATATTGGCTTCCTGTTGGTCCATTGAAGGAGAGACTTTGTCTCTGGCCATTTAGCCAATTGGGCCAAAGCCTAGTGTTAAACACTACAGACCAATCAGTGTTGAACACTGGGAATGAAATTGACAAGTTAGTGTTTAACACTAAAAGATAATTGGTGTTAAACACCAGCAACAAGGCTTTCAAATTAGCATTAAATACTAAAACAGATCAGTGTTAAACACTGGCAACAGAGATCTCAAATTAGTGTTAAACACTAAGGTAATCAGTGTTGAACACTGCAAATAAAGTTCTTTGATTAGTGTTGAACACTAAGGCCCAACAGTGTTTTAACACTGGATTCGGGAGTTCCAATTTAGTGTTAAACACTAAGGCAAGAGGGGTCACGTGGCAACACGTGAGAGCGCCCTCCTTTCATTTGCTCTTCTGAGGAGATCGCATTTTTGGAGCATCACGTGTCATCACGTGACGAGTGTCTAAACGAGGTATGTTAAAGTTTCTGCCAAGGGTCACGTGGATCACGTGAGGCACTGCCTCAAAGGGCTTTCTGTAGATCTTTTGGAGGGGTCACGTGGTGACACGTGACCCTTCTTTTCTGTAGTTGTTAGAAGACCTGCTAATCCCTTTCGGGAATTAAATTCCTTGTAGGGTTGAACCCTGACAATAATTTCAAAGGAATTAAATTCCCAGTTTCTTTTGAAGAGTTGAACTCTGAATTTTCTATAGGAATTAAATTCCTCATATATATGAAGAATCGAATAGGGTTAAACCCTAATAAAAGTTTTAAGGAATTAAACTCCCACTCTCTGTTAGAGAATTATTCTGAGGAGTAAGGTTAAGGGAATTAAATTCCTGTTGTTTTAACAGAACTAAGTTCTTAACTAGGGTTAAACCCTGATTCTTTTCGTTCTGAAGGAATTAAATTCCCATGATACAGGGTCAAGCCCTAATTTTATTTTAAAGGAATTAAATTCCTATAGTTCTGTGAGAATTAAATTCTCGTGCTTCCGTTCCCTTTCTATGTTTTGGATCTGCATGGCAGGATCTCGACCCATTGAGAATTAAATTCTCAACTTCAAGGGGAGATGTGCACTTTGCAGATCCTCTATCAAAGAGAGAAGAAATATGTTCTTCTGTTTTATATATCAGAGTTAAACTCTGTTGAGAATTAAATTCTCTTTTCTTTCAAGGAGCCTTCCCTTTCTTACCTAGGGTTTTCTTTTGCAGAAGATCCAAATTTCTCAAAGTATCAAGCTCTCTCCCTTTTCTTCCCTCTGCGTATGTATAGTTTTTGTGTGTCTCGGCTCCTATTTATAGGAGAAGCAGCCGAGTCAATTAGTTTTTTGACGTATCTTCATTGAGAGATTTGATTTGAATCCATCATTCGTTCTGGACCTTTGGATTATTAGGTGAATTTTATTCACCATTGGATTTTAAATCCAGCGATTCTCCTTTGTGATTTCTGTTAGACTTAAAAGGGAAATCTTTCCAAATTCAGGATTTTTCCATAGATAGATGATATTCAATCACTCTAAATCTTTGATTCGGTTGGTTCCAGATAATCGCTTTCCTTTGGAAAGATTTGAATCTCTTTCAGAATTTAATTCTGTTAACAAAATGGGCTTTGAAAGCCGGTCACGTGTAACCACGTGACCCTTGGTCACGTGTGGGCACGTGACCCCCTTGTAACGAGCCCTTTTCTTCTTTTGCACTCTGCCTTCTTCTGCTGTTAGCCGTCACGTGCCACCACGTGACCCCTGGTCACGTGTGAGCACGTGACCCTCGTCTGGAGTCTTTTTCTTGATTTATCCGGAGAATGAGTCTGATGTTTTGAGCGTCACGTGCCAACACGTGACTCTGGTCACGTGGGAGCACGTGACCTCTTCTGAAGCCTTTTCCTTGATTTGATCAGGGAACCAATGTGCCTATGCCGCTTGCTTTTAAATGTCACGTGCCGACACGTGACCCTGGTCACGTGGGAGCACGTGACTCTTTCTGAAGCCCTTTTCTTCGATGTAGTTGGGAAACTGAACTTGTCTTGCTGATGCTTTTAGGTGTCACGTGCCAACACGTGACTGCTGGTCACGTGTAAGCACGTGACTCTTTTCTGAAGCTTTTTCCATAAGCTTTTCTGATTTTAAATCAGGAAACAGTGTAATTCATTTTAGCATCATTCAGGCTCCATCTTGCGTAGTAGATTACGTGTGGCATCTTATCGATGTGCTGTCCTAAGACCGTACCGATAGAAAAATCGGATGCATCGCATATAATCTCGAAGGGATGCGTCCACTCAGATGAAGAAAGAATGGGAGCAGTGGTTAGCGAGCTTCTCAAGGATTCTAAAGCTGTCAAACGGCTCGAGTCAAAGTTGAATGTGGTATCCTTGGCCAGAAGGAGAGTCAAGGGTCTAGCAATCTTGCTAAAGTCCTTGATAAACCGTCTGTAAAAACCGACATGGCCAAGAAAGGATCGGATATCTCTGACATATTTAGGAGGAGGGAGGTTGGAAATGACATCAATCTTAGCTTTGTCAACCTCGATGCCGTTTCGCGAAATGATATGTCCTAAAGACAATACCTTCACGCACCATGAAGTGACATTTTTCCCAATTTAAAGTGAGATTCTTATCCTTACATCCGGTAAGGACAGTGTCAAGATGTTGCAGACACTCGTCGAAAGAATCTCCAAAGATGGAGAAATTATCCATGAATATCTCCAGAAATTTCTCAACCATGTCAGAGAAAATTTTCATCATACACCGCTGAAAGGTAGCGGGAGCATTGCATAGCCCAAAGGGCATGCAGCAATATGCGAACGTGCCGAAAGGACAAGTGAAAGTGGTTTTATACTGGTCTTTCTCAGCGATGGGAATCTTGTTGTAGCCTGAGTACCCATCCAGAAAACAGTAATACTCATGTCCAACTAATCGTTCGAGCATTTTGTCAATGAAAGGTAGCGGAAAGTGATCCTTCCATGTTGCGGCTTTGAGTTCTCGATAATCAATGCATACTCGCCATCCGGTTTGGGTGCGAGTAGGGATCAACTCATTGGCCTCGTTGTGATGACTGTAATGCCCGACTTCTTAGGAACAATGTGTATAGGACTGACCTATTGACTGTCTGAAATAGAATAAATGATATCACTATCCAGGAATTTGACGATCTCCTTTTTCACAGCCTCTTTCATGACTGAATTTAATCGCCTCTGTGAATCCCTAGCTGGTTTGGCATCATCCATCATGTGAATATGATGTTCAACGATCAGGAGACTAATCCCCTTGATGTTCGCAATCGTCCAGCCGAAAGCTTGCCGATTAGATTGTAGGACCGCGAGAAGGGCTTTCTCCTGCTCTAGAGCTAGAGAAGCAGAAATGATCACCGGAAGAGTTTCATTTTCACCTAAGTAAGCATACTTGAGGTGAGACGACAGTGGCTTGAGTTCGAACGTTGGAGGAGAAACAATTGAAGGCAAGATCGGAGAACGTGTCTCGAACTCAAAGGATTCTAAGAGGGGTTCAAAGTGAGTGTATGCGACCGAATCGAATGGTTCAAAACGCATCCGAAAATTCAAAAGATTCAAACTCGGGCGGTGAAAAGCCAAGATCCTTTGAAAATTTGAAGCACTCGTAATCGTTATTGGAAGCGGAAGCAGCAGGTTCAAAGAGGGACGCACTAGTGGCGTCAAGATCACTATGATCAAACAAGAATTCCTCAAATTCACAGTCCTCGGGGGTGATCTCCTGAATGGAACAGACATCCAGTATATGAGCGTTCGGTTCAGATGGCTGATTCCCTAACCTAAAAATGTCGAGTTCAATTGTCATGTTGCCAAAAGATAGGTTCATGGAACCATTTCGACAATTAATCACAACATTTGAGGTAGTAAGGAATGGGCGATCGAGAATCACCGTAATTTGATTATGGGGGTTAGCTACAGGTTGTGTATCTAAAATAATGAAGTCAACGGGGAATATGAAGTCCCCAACTTTAATTAACACATCCTCTAGCTTACCCATAGGATAGGTGATCGATCGGTCAGCTATTTGAAGAGTATAGTGTATAGGTTTCAGTTCTCCTACACCGAGTTGCTCATATACTGAATAAGGAAGAAGGTTAACACTGGAACCAAGATCCAAAAGAGCAATTCGATCGATCGTCGGGTTCTGAAAAGATTGCGGTTGAAATGGTTGCTGAAACTGTTGTTGTGCTTGTTGTTGTGGAGAGGTCCTTTGAAAGTTGTTCTGCCATTGGAACTGGTTTTGATTCTGGTTCTGGTTTTGATTCTGGTTCCATGCGAAGTTAGGGTGGTTTCTCCATCCAGGGTTGTACGTGGAAGAGTATGGATCGTTTCTTGGACTTTGCTGAAATGCAGTATTAACCTGATCCTGTCCTTGAGATGTTGGATTGTAAGGACACTCTTTGGTCAGGTGAGATGGATCCGAACAGCAAGCGCAAATGGTACGAAGGGGAGGAATAGGGGCAGGAGAAGGAGATGAGAATTTTCTCTCAGTTGCTTCCAGTTTCCGCGTGATTGCATCCATCTCGGCTTTCATTGCAATAGAGACATCGAGATGGTGAATACCTACCTTAGACTGACTGGAAGAAGTAGAAGAGGATGAAGTGTTCGGTCTGGTGCTCTCCTATTGAAGCGTCTGTTCCGCAAGATCATGGAAGAATTGCCAGGCTTTCTCATCGGATTTGGACATGAAGTGGCATTGAAAAATGGTTTCCAGAAACCGCCTAGTTGCTAGATTCAGTCCCTCTTATAAACTTTGGCAAAGTTTCCATCTCTCAATACCGTGATGAGGGCACTGAACAAGGAGGTCCTTGTACTGATCAAAGCACTTTCAAAAAGGTTCGGTTGGAAGCTGGGTGAATTGGTTTATCTCATTTCGGATCCGTGCGGTCTTATGATGTAGGTAGAATTTCTTTAGAAACGCTTTTACAAACTCATCCCAACTGGTTATCGAATGAGATGTGGTGCTATACAACTACTTTTCAGCAAGGTTGCATAAAGTGAAAAGAATAACTCGTAGCTGTATAGCATCATAAGACATTTGGGTTGTCTACATAATCGTACATATGTTCTGGAATTTATTGATGAGGATATAGGCAGCTTTGGATTCAAGCCTGTGAATTTTAGGCAACATGTTGATGAATTGGAGCTTAATTTCAAAATTATACCCATTGGCCGATGGAAAGGAAAGACAAGTCGGAAGTGCAGCGCGGGTATGATAGAAACGATCCTGGAGCGCGATTCGCTGTGGCGCTGATGGATGTGGTTACGGGTTATTCGCACCAAGTGGCGGTGGAATTATTCCCGGGGGAGGTAACGTGATGTTAGGAGGAAATCCTAACATCTCAGAAGAAGAGTTGGGTGAAACTGAAAGTAAAGGTGAAGGTGAAGATGTATGAACAGAATCACGGTCAACGTTGGAGTTAGTCGGCAAAGGTAAGGGAGAAAGAGGTGTAGAAGGAGTTTCAACGTCGGAGTCGATCGCGTAGTCGGTAGCGACTAACGTAACGCGGACTAGGTGGGCACTAGTGTCCCGAGTCCAACCGGACATATACTAAACGAGTTTAGTGTAGTCAAAGCATAGAATGTGAAGGTAAGAAAACGTCAATAGAGAAAAGTCGGTGAAACGTAGGTGAAATGGAAATTTGGCGACAAATGGCAAGTTTTTATAAAAGTTTTTTTAGGGAGTTTTGCAAAATATATACGAATTTATGGACACAACTTCAAACAATCACAGTCACAACATGCACACTCACACCTAGAGCTATGGTCTTCAAAGTCCACTAGACTGCTTCTAACTGTTCCAAAGTGACAAGTTGTGAGATAACCCTCAAATCGTCTCTTCACTGCCAATTGTGGCTAGATAAGCACAAGTGAGGTAAGGAGGGTTCCGCACACGAATCACCATGAGATGGGCCTTTTAAAATTACCTCCTCACTTTTCTAGCCTAGGCACCATAAAAATCAAGTTTAGATAAATGACCGAATGCCTACAACCTTCCTCTGTCTTATTGAGCACAACAAGTCCTTAGTTGGCTGAGTCTAGATATTTTTTAATTAAGCTCAAGGGTAATGCATATGCTTTTAATGATTTCCAGGATCTTAGGAAGGGTGATGAAATCCCCACCCAATCTGAATTAGTGTTATAGCCTCTTAAGTCCGTATTAATGATGCAATGCGCAAATCAACAAGGTTTTGTTATCAAATAATCAATCATTTTTTACTTTAAATGTGGTGCTGCAACAAATACAGTTAGTTTTTCTTTGGCTTTTGCGGCGATATTGCAAAGAATCCTACAAAGATAAGAATATTGGAGCGTCGACTTTGAGAAGAGGAAGTTTAGAAGAATACGTACCAAAAGAGTCGAGTTTAAGAAACTCGTGTTGATATTGTCTCCGAGTGTTGAATGGTTCGCTTGCGCGGGTCAAACTAACCGGGTTTTTAGCACTGTATTGTTCTATCGCCTTATATTTGAAACGCCCCCTGCTCCGCACGATCGCTGCTCTCCAATCCGTCGAATCTGTAAATGTCAGAAAAATATGGATATTTGAGCTAGAACGCGATATAGATAGCCAAAGTTCTGCACACAATTAATTATGAAAATCAAACAATAAAAATGGGATACTAACAGGACAATGGAGGTAACACAAAAAGAAAAATGTCCAAACACCAAGAAGGAACCGGCGGAACCGGGATTTATTTCTATTTTGCCGGTCGAATTTTTGATTTTGGTGCTCAATTTTTGTGTGTTTTCTCTGTGTGATACTAGTATTCCACTGTTATACTTTGATTTCTATGTTAAAACAAAATGTGTTAGAAGATCAAAAATCCAGAGAACAGAATATTGGGTTTCAGTTCTCGTGTCGGTTAAAAAGAATGTGTTTTTCCTTGAATCTTTTAGAAAATTAGTTTTATACAAAATATTCACAAATTAACCCGAGACTACAAGTATAAAAGCGTTACCATCTCCCCGGCAACGACGCCATTTGATTAACATTCATTTTCACCGTGTCGTTTTAAAAAGAATTTGAAATAACAGCAATAAAAACGGTGTTGCGTGTAGCGAGCTGTGATGAGTACGGGTCGTCCGTAGGGAGATGGTAGGTTTTTAAGCTTGGTTTAACGATTTAACACCGTAACTTGAGTTGTTTGTTATACTAAGTGTAGTAACTATGATATGTTCAATAAAAAGACTTGTTAGGGGTAGTTTTAGGTTAGCTTACGTTAAGATGATGTTTGTCGTTTCCTTATAGACCTAATTCTGACATTGAAGTTAAGGCAATAGGCAACAATGCGGATTAGGGATCTTGAAGTACAGTATTCGCGATTATGTGCTAAATCCATATTTCTTGTCCCTTGTCCTTCCGTTGTTGTCTCTTGACCTTAGCCATCGGCAAACCACTCGCAACTGGTCATGATTAGGATTCACCACTACCGGGGTAGGATAGGGTGCCTAACGGAGCGGAATTGCGAGTCGTTTGGTCGGAGTTTCAATTACAAAGTTAAGGGTTTTTTTAAGGTTTTAGAAAACACATCTCCTAATACAAACTAACCATATTCTACCCTTAACAAGTAAATCAATTACTCACGCATATTTACAATACCAAATAAAACAAAGAAAAGAGTAAGACACATAATAAAAATTGCAAGAAAGGTAAAGCCAAGGATAGAAAGTTAAGAACCGATATATCCATTGTGTAAATTCCTTCAAGTGTTCTTTAAGCCGTACCAATATGAAATCAAAATACTAAATTTTAAACTTGCAAGCTCACTTAAGAGGTTGCTAGATCAAAGCAAGACAAGGATTTCACAAGTTCAATATTTGTACGAAGCAAAACACATGTATGAACAAATAAGGACTTTTATTGATATTCAAATGAGATACAACTAATCTTGAATCCAAGAACTAAAATATTAAGCTTGTAAATTCAATGAAGAAGTTATAAGGTCAAGATAAACGGCAAGAGCTCAGGAGTTCAAAAGAAAAGACAAGCTAACATCTACAAATTACAACTTGTTCTAAACTAAAAATAAAACCAAAAGTATATCCCCTTCCCTTGCTCACTGATCTGGTACTTATAGGTACAAAATAAGAATAAACAAATAATATAATAAGTATGATGTGACAATAAGGGACAACCAGAAGAAAAATAGGGTAATTTCCTCCATGTGGGGCCGGCGGCCCAAGATTTTTGGGAAGTTTCGCCGGTCAAGTATGGAGCGTTGGGTCTCATGTTGGGGTGGTTACCTTTTGTGCTCTCCACTATCATGTACTGTTTGATTTCTCTAAATAAACATGGTTCATACACAGTGGAATTTGAGAGGAATCAAACTTTGTATCACCTCTCAACTTTTCTTCACTTTAACACATATCCCCACTTGCCCACACTCACAAGTTGTTGTGCCCACTTGCACCAAGGCAACCCCCCATCTTGGTTCATGTACTAAAGAGTTAGTGTACACTTGTTATTGTGTTGGACTAAAATTTTGTGCACAAGTTTATTTGCAAAAGAGCTCTTTAAATCACGATCGGTTTTCTGTTCTGATTGCAGTGTCGGCTCCCAAACGTTATATCCGTGATTTTGAGTGTATTTCCAGTATTTTTTCATGAATACCTGTAAACTGTAATTACTGAGCAGACAATGAAAGAGTGGTATTAAAATGCAATTTTCTGTGATGAACAGGGCTGCGGAGGTGGAATCAACGTGGCGCCCCGGGGACTTTCCACGGGGCCTCGTCTCCGGGCTTATGGCCCTACCTCTTGACCCTGACCCATCCAACAGTCGAACTTACATCCTCTTCTCTTGTCTCCGAGCTATTGCGAGGGTTGAGATTTCTCGGTCTCGAGGATCATATCCGAGCCACCCGATGAGCCGAGCTTTGTCGGCTTCCCCGGTCAACCGAGAGCATGGAGCCCAAGCACCCCCATAATGGCTCCGTGTATCTCACTTAAGCGAGATATCCGCCGCCCCACATTCCGTGTCCTGCACAGGCGCATTCCCCTATTAATGAGCGGATCCCTCCATTAACACGAGCGTAACGAGGGAGCATAACTGACGGTGAGGATCTTGCTCCGGCTCGCTCCATATGACCACTATATAAACCTGATAAGGCTCATGAATGTTAGTTCTCGAGGTTATGACACGTAGCAGATGGCGTGTCGTTCGCATAAACCCACTAGGCTCTTGGGTGCTGCGAAGATAGAATCAACTTGGTTCCCGGGGGACTTTCCTCTAGGCTTCATCTCCGGGTTTAGCCCCCACCTCTCGTCCCTGAGCCATCCAGTAGCCGAACTTATATCCCATTCTCTCATCTCTGAGCTATTGAGAGGGTTGAGCTTCCTCGACCTCTCGGATCGTCTCCGAGACACTCGACGAGCTGAGCTTCCTCGGCTTCCCTGGTCAACCGAGAGAAAGGAGCCCAAGCACCCCTATAACGGCTCCGTGTATCTCGCCAAAGTGAGATATATGCCGCCCCATGTTCCGCGTCCTGCGCGGACGCGTTCCCTTATTAATGAGAGGATCCCGCCATCAACATTGCCGTAATGAAGGAGCGTAATTGATGATGAGGATCTCGCGCCGGCTCGCTCCATATGACCACTATATAAACCCATTTTTTCAGAAGACTCAGGTAACTCAAACTCATTCTATTACTCCGCTACCCTGCTTTTATACGTCGGTACTAACTTGATCGTCAGAGGGTCCTACGGTGGTTTCCCATCCCGGGACTTCCCTTGCAGGTAGCTCGGCGTCAACAACATCCAACAACCCATTTAGATCCACACAACCATTCTTATACCCAATCTCTGCCGTCCAAAACCGCTCACAGCCAAATCGACTGGGGATAATATCTGAGGGAGATTTCCACCTCCTTCAGTTGGCGCCGTCTATGGGAAACCAGGCTATAAGTTTCTCCACCCGAAAAGTTGATCTTCCGCCTTCGATCCAATGACGAGTGGAAACCGCAATGATCCCAATGCGAACCGCCCCACCCACCATAATGGAGGCAGGAGCGGTTATACTCCCCTTCCTAACGTCATCAACGTCTTATCTGCTCAGATCGACAGACTCACAGCGATGGTGGATACACTCTTCCGCGTTCAAGCTGCAGGCCCTATCGGCCAGACCATAGTTCCCCCTCCCCTGGATGATGATGCCCGCTGGAGGATAGATGGGCATGCTTAGGCCCTCGATCTCACTCACGCTCACCTCAGCATCACTGAACGCCGTTGTGCCGACTCCGGCAACCATGACCCGCATACGGCGAATGATTCCATGACCCGCTGGGCGCCGGACAGCTCCACCCCCCGATCTCAGGGGAGACCAGGCCGTCGTTCCGACACCCGCCGCACGCTCTCACCCCATGAGGAGGTGTCGGTCAGTTTGCCTGCTTCCAGGCACAACCGGCGCCCCAACTCCCGACGAGGCCGCACAAATGAATGTCGGGACTACTTAAGAAGGGCCTCGCCCGAGGATCTAATAAATGTGATAGAGCGGAATCGAAGCCTCACCATCCCATAGGCCCGGAGCGGGGATAGCTACCGCTCCGACTGTGTTGAATCCTCGGAGTATCACCAACGAATCGAAGCCCTCGAAAAGAAAATTGAAGGCATACAACGAAATGACCATATGTCCGGCAAAGGGGCAAAATACTCCTCCGATTCGCTCACAAGGCCATTTACAGAACAGCTATTTGCCAAGCGCGTCTTGTCCAGGAACAAGCCCCATAAAGTGTCTCTCTTTGATGGGAAGTCCAACCCGTAGGACCACTTCGATGCATTTACGGTGGGCATGAGCTTCCAAGACAACTCGGACGCGGCTCAATGCCGAGCTTTTCCTACCACTTTTATCCATGCTGGCTGGAATTGGTTCTGAGGGCTTGAGCCGTGCTCTATCTTTACTTTTGACGAGCTGGCTACCTAATTCCTTAGTCATTTTGTTGGCAACCGACGAAAGAAGAAGACGGTCGACTACCTGCTCACTGTCAAGAGCGGAGACAAGGAATCCTTCAAAGGGTATGTCACTTGCTTCTTCAATGCCCTCTTCGAGGTTCCCGAGCACCGCGATGAAACCGTTATCACCACGCTGAGGTCGGGCTATAGACACAAAGTGTGGCTCTGCTCTTTTGCATTGGCACAACCTAAGACCAGGGCCGAAGTGAAAGCATGGACCGAGCGAGAAATCCAACTCAAGTCCGAGTTGAACTCCAACCTACCCGGAGGCGACCAAGAAGACCGGAAGAGAGAGCCGCCGACTTCATTAGAAACCGAGCTTCAGGGTTGATCCCGGGCATGTCCGACAAAAGAAGAGAAGCTTTGCGTCCAATTTCATTGGAAACCGAGCTTCAGGGTTGATCCCGGGCATGTCCGCTGGCGTCCAAGCAAATACGTTTGAGTTATCTCGGAGGAACCAGATCAGGCCTTCGCGGGTGTCCCAGTCAAGAGAGATCCGATATGGACTGTCCGACTGTCGACTCCTTCTATGAGGTGGACTTCTGTCAACGATTCTACCGGGACACCTTGAACTTCCTTTTGGTCGTCGCGTGTATCTAAAGACCCCTGGAAATCATGTGTGTCTTCAAAATCATCGCCCTGCTCTCCGGCGCAGAACTCCGAGGCGAGGCAAATCCTGGTAGTTTGCTAGTCACCATAGGCCCGGCTTATCCACGCATTATCCAAAGGGAATTTAAGCGCAAGGTGATAAGTCGAGATATGAGCCCGGAGGGGGTTTAAGGTAAGGCATCCCATGAGAATGTTGTAGGACGACGGGACCTTAGCAACGAGGAAATTACCGGTACGGTACGCATCTGTCCCGCTTCCCCTATGTTTAGGAGGAGGGTGATCGATCCCTCGGCCAGGACGGAATGGTTGGTGAACTTAGAGAAGACGTAAGAGGTCGGCTAAAGATCTAATGAACATAAGCCCATACACTGGAAATAGTCGTAGAATATGATATCCGCCAAGCTCCCTGAGTCGACCAATATTCTCTGGACCCCGTAACGGTGAACTCGACCCGTTATCACAAGAGGGTCATTGTGAGGAAGTGCTATGCCATAGAGGTCATCATCGGTGAAGATGATCGGGTCATCCTTCCTACGCTTCTTGTGGGGAGGATTGGTTATGCCCTCGACTGGTAGGAGGTGGTGGTTCCCCCTACTTCATAGAGCTGGATCTGCAGAAATGACCATGATTTACCCGATTGTTAATTCCCCGGGAGGGGTTTGGTCTTTTTCTCTCATTCTGTCTATCGCTTATCCCTTAGGTATTTCAACAGGTGACCGGAGCGGATCAGTTCCTTGATATAGTCATGGAGATGTTTGCATCTTTCAGTCGCGTGACCCTGTGACCAATGGTAGGCGTAGTACGGGCCGCGGAGACGCTTTCCCGTCCTTCAGGTGGCTAGCGGGAGCTTAAAGAACCTCTCGTCCTTAGTTTCCTCCAATAGCTCAGTCTGAAAAATATTCAAAGGGATGTACTCTTGGAACCTCGGGGAATAAGTCCTCGGGGAATAAGGCCTTCGGATCCGAGCTTCAGGGTTGATCCCTGGGAAGGCTTGAAGCTCGGTTTCTATCTCCTTTTGTTTAACCGACGCAAAGCATCAACCCATAAGCTCGGGATCGATCCGAAGGCCCAGCCTATCCGATAAAAGAAGAGAACCTTTGCGTCGGTTAAACAAAGGGAGATAGAAAACGAGGTGGATCAATTGCTCGCCACCAACTTCATTAGAAACCTGGACTACTCGGAGTGGCTGGAGAACGTGGTCATGGTCAAGAAGGCAAACAGGAAATGGCGCATATACGTCGATTTCACGGACTTGAATAAGGCTTGCTCGAAAGACAATTCTCCACTTCCTCGGATAGACTAGCTGGTGGACTGCTCGGCCGGCCATGAATTACTGAGCTTCATGGACGCTTTCTCCGGTTACAATCAGATCCGGATGGACCCAGCCAACGAAGAACTTACCGCCTTCACCACCAACCGAGGAGTCTACTGCTAAAAAGTGATGCCCTTTGGACACAAGAATGCCGGGGCCATGTATTAGCGGCTGGTCAGTATGTTGTTCAAACCAAAGATTGGGAGAAACATGGATGTCTACGTCGATGACATGCTAATAAAATCCGCCTCGACCGCCGGGAACAATAAAGTCCTCGGCGAGACATTCGACGTCCTGCACAAGTGCAAGATAAAGCTGAATCCAGCTAAATACACGTTTGGAGTCACCAGTGGAAAGTTCCTCGGGTTCATGGTTACCCATATAGAAATCGATGTGAACCTAGAAAAAATCAGCACCATCCTCAACATAGCAACGCCCAAGAGAAATGTTGATATCATGGGACTCATGGGGAGGGTGGCTGCCCTGAGTCGCTTTATGTCTAGATCCGGAGAAAAGTACCTTCCTTTTTTCAGGGCCCTGAGGAAAATTCCTAAGTTCGAATGGTCTGAGGAGTGCCAAAATGCTTTCGAACAACTCAAGGCGCACCTAGTGACACCACCGCTACTCTCCCGACCGGTCGAGGGCGAGGAGCTATTACTATATCTAGTCGTCTTCGACCAAGCTGCAGGCTCAGTGCTCGTCAGAGAATTTGAAGGCATACAGAGACCAATTTACTACATGAGCCATGCTTTCAAAGACGCGGAAACAAGATACCCGGCCATAGAGAAATTGTCCTAGCACTTGTCGTCTCCTCCAGGAAACTTCGACACTATTTTCAGGCACACACGATCCTCGTCCTCACTGAGCGGCCCTTAGGGTCTATTCTCGCCTCCCCCGAATCGTCAGGTCGTCTGGAGAAATGGAGGTGGGAGTTGTCTCAATTCAACATCAAATACCGTCCCAGACAAGTCATCAAAGCATAGGTCTTAGTTGATTTTTTTGTCGAATGCACCATCCTCACTAAAGAAGGAACGACAGCGTGGGGCCACGAACCATGACCCTCGGTTGAGGAGGTGCCCGAGCGTATCCCGGACTGGGTATTCTACGTAGACTGATCCTCCACAGAGGAAGGGATCGGGGCTGGCCTGATCATTAGTGGCCCGGAGGAGGCGGAAATGGAATACTCTCTAAAGTTCGGTTTTAGGGCAACAAACAAGGTGGCGGAATACGAGGCCTTGTTGGCAGGGCTACAAATCACCTCCGGGGTAGGGCTGAAAACCATCAGGGTACGCAGCGACTCCACAGTAGTCGTCGGCCAAGTAACCGGGCATTTCGAGGCCCGAGAGCCACTTATGATAAAATACCTGGCCAAGGTAAAATGGCTTCGGAAAATTTTTGACAAAGTCCAAATGGAACAGATTCCTAGAAGCTTGAACACCCAGGCCGACGCCTTGAGCAAGCTCGCTTCTTCCTATTCTGCCAATCATAAAAGAAATATTCTCTTTGAAGTCTTACCACGACCCAGCGTGGAAGATGGAGAGGTAACTCTCCAAATCTACACAACTCAGGAAGAAGGCCAAGATTGGAGAAAGCCCCGCGTCGAATTCCTGAAGGACGGTATACTCCCCAAAGACCGGGGAGAAGCTCGCCAGCTTTAGGAAAAAGCACGCCATTTCGTATGGAGCAACGGAAACCTGTACAAGAAGTTATACACTCAACCTCTGCTCCGGTGTGTTGACCCCCATGAGGCAGACTACGCTTTATGAGAATACATGAAGGGGTTGGGAAAGCGCATCAAGGGGCCTATACCCTGGTCCAGAAGACACTGCTCCAGGGATACTATTGGCCGAGAATATTCCAAGATGCCCAGAAGCTAATCAGAAGATACAAGAACCGCCAACTCTTCGGCAGCATACCTCGTTTCTCCACTACTAAACTAACGCCACTCAGTTCCCCTTAGCTGTTTGTGCAATGGGGGATGAATATAGTGGGCCAACTCCCTACCGGCACTGGCGGACACAGATACATCCTTGTCGCTGTAGACTACTTCATCAAGTGGATAGAAGCCATACTCATCAGGAAACCGGACGCCGCCTCTATGATAAAATTCCTGCAGAACAACATAATCTCCCGATTTGGAATCTCGAGGTGCGTAATTACCGACCATGGGACCAATTTCGAAAACGGTAAATTCAAAGAGTTTTGCAGCGACTACCATATATTGATGAAGTTTGCCACGGTCGCACATCCTCAATGCAACGGGCAGGCCGAAGTAGCGAACCGAAGCGTCATCCACGGTCTCAGAGCTTGCTTGGAGGGTAGCCAAGGCAGCTGGGTCGAGAAACTGCCACGGGTGCTATAGGCATCGCGGACATACAAAAAGACACCCACGGGAGAAACCCTATTCAGCTTCTACTACGGTACCAAGGTAATGGTCCCCGCAGAAATTGGACTACCCAGTTATCGGGTCGAACACTTTGACAATGAAGCTAACACCTTGGCACTTCGAAGCAACTTGGACATCTTGTTAGAAAAGCAAAATCGGGCACAAATCAGAGCAACCACCTATCAGCAGCAAATCGCTCGCTACTACAATGCCCGATTTAAACATCAGGCCTTCAAGGAAGGAGATTTGATCTTACGAAGAAATGAGTTCATAGACCAAGAGAGGCTACATAAGTTCTCTCCAAAGTGGGACGGACCATTTTTCGTAACGGAAGCATTTCCCGGTGGAGCATACTGCCTACGGGACTCCGGGGGACGTAATTTTCCTCGGCCATAAAACGTTGAAAAGATTAAGTTATATAAATAAAAATGTAGCCTCTTTTAAATAATGTAATTCCTTTCAGCATTAACCAAGTTTTTTAAAACCCTCTCACAGTGGAAACTCCTGCACCACCCTGGGGCCACAGCCCTTCGTTACTTTCCTCGGCCCCGAGATCCGGGGTTTTAAAAAAAAGAAGGTACGGAAAGGAGGAAAGAGTCAATACCCCATAGCCAAAGACAAATTTATTTATTCGGAGGTATTATGGGATCCCCAGCCATACAACGATTACAACAGAAGAGGGCGAGGATTAAGAAAACATTATCGGTGATACTCAGATAAATTTCCTCCAGCCGAGTCCAAGCAGCCTCCGCCCGCTCCCTCTGACGGTACCCGTGGACCTTAGAAGCCACGGACACGCTGGGCCCCCTACCTGCCGAGCAAGATACAATGACCAACCTTTGTTGGAAACTTTCAAGAAGAAGGTCCACCGAGCAGTCTTGCATGCTCTTCGAGATCATACCAAACTCGTGGACCGTTTGCATTTTATCAAACCCCCTCGTCCATCAACTGCAGAGACAGGGTGTTGTACAGACCCGCAATCAGGATGGTTTCACTTGGAAGCTAGCCACGATGAGTACGGGTCGTCCGCAGGGAGACAGTGTGTTTTACGTTATTGTTATTACGAGTTAATGCGCGGGTCGAAATTGTTCGTTTCTAACCTAAGTGTTTATATGCAAGTATAAGTTGTTAGGAATAGATAGGTTAGTGTAAGTTAAAGAAATCCGTACTCAATCCTTTGTGCCGAACTTGAATATTGAAGCTAGAGCAATCGGCAACAATGTGGATTAGGGTACTTAAGCACGGTATTAGTGAAATCCGGCTTATTGACCCTTGTCCGTCCGTTCTTGTCTCTTGGCTTTCGTCTCTAACCAAACCGAAGGCAACCGATCACGGTTAGGGGTCACCGATACCTTGGTAGGGTAGAGTGCCTAACGGAGCGCTTTCGTAAGGTTTGAGCGGAGTTCAAATAGAAAAATATCGGGCAAAGGAAATGAGAAACGAAAACCTTAACTTTCAATTGCATTCATTTTCCTAACAACACCATATTCACAAACATCAAAACAACAACGAAAAAGAGCAAAGAAATGATACAAAGGAAAGAATAAACAGCATCGCAAGAAAGTAAATGGCAAGATAATAAAATGAGCAAGTAAGTAAAGGGTAAGAATATAAATGCAAGTAACTAAAGCAAGATAGAAAATACTAAGAACCAAGAACACAAAATGAAAGCTTCATTAACTCAAAGTAACAATAACCTAAACTTAAACTTGCAAGCTCAATGAAGAGCTTGCAAGATCAAGAGAAGGCAAAGAACTCAAGGTGAAATGAAGACAAAATGAAAGCTTTATTGATTCCATGTGAAGATACAACCATGAGTTCAATAACCAAAACTTAAACTTGCAAGATCAATGAAGAGGTTGCAAGATCAAGAGAAGGCAAGGAACTCAAGGCAACTAGCTATGTACAAGAACAAAATGAAAAAGAGAAAAGAGTTGTGTCCAAGTATATGTGTATGAGCCCCCCATCCCTGGCTCACTGATATGCTTTTATAGGCACAAAATGAGATTAAACAAGTAATAAAATATGGATGATATGATAGCAAGGGATGGGCAGGACAAAATTGGGGCACTTTTGCCACAATAAAACTGGTGGGGCCGGTCTTTAGGGACATGTCGCCGGTCCAAGTGAAGGCAAATGGGCTCGTGTTGGTGTGGTGGTCTAGTGTTGTCTCCACAATCCCACTGGTATTGCTTGATTTCTTTGTAGAAACCTGTGTTGTATTCAGTAGATTGGAGGGAAACTTAATACTTTAAATCACATCACAACTTTTTGCATTTATAACACGTCACCCTCACTTGTGCTTTGTGCAACCCCCACCTAGGTCTAAGCATTGAAAAGCTAGAGCACACTTGCTATGTGTTAGACCAAAATGTGTGCACACTAGTTTATTAGCAAAAACTCTTTGAATATCGATCGGTTTGAAGTTCCGGTTGCAGTGTGGGCTCATAAACGTTATATCCGTGATTTTGAGTGTGTTTCTAGTATTATGTCACAGATACCTGTAATCTGTATTTACTGAGCAGACACTGGTTAATATTACCGATCAATAACAAAACAGATAATGAATGAGTGGTATTAAAATGCAGTTTTCTGTGATAAACAAATACCCCTAAACTTATCTATTGCTCGTCCCGAGCAAAACAAAAAATCCTAACCTCACTTTCGCAGCGAACGCGATTGCACTGAGCTCGTGCAACAAACCGTTAAACCTCCAGGTGTCCCTAGTAGGAGGAGTGTTGTCTCCTTAGGGTTTTCAGCGGATTACACCCACAAAATCCCGTCAAGCTAGTTTCACAAGTTAACGTTGATTCTACTCCTATAGTTTAGTATCTAGGTTAGAAATTCTATCATCCTAAGTTAGAAATATTCAATCCTTATATTTCACGCCTCCTATCTATTCAACCTCAGATCCTATACGTTTTACAATTTAGAAAGAACTCGGTTTCTCTTGAGTTTTCTTTCTAAAGTTTGGTCTCCAATCAGGGATTTTTATCATTTTTACAAAAAATATAAGTCTTATTCTTTATTCCTATCTTTCCTCCAAACATCGATTATATACCCCTACGTGTGTGCAAAATTTCACCCCTACACTTAAGAATTCAATTCAAGCTATAGTACCCTTGCCCTAATACCTAATACTACTTCTTTTCGTTAATGATGGACGGTTTTGCTCACGCACCTTTCATGCGACTATTAATACTTCTTGAGGCACTAACAGCCGATTACTGAATGTGTGAGCTTAAAGCATAAAAAGCAGTTTCCAGGTCTTGACTTTATTTATTTATTTTTTTCTTTCTTTATTTTTCTTTTCAAGACCGGATATATTTTTCAATGATGCTCTTCTGGTGGTTAGCTTTAAATACCGTTTTTTTTTTCATACTAGGTTTTCAGGCAAGAGTATTTTTAGGTATCCTCTACTATCCCAAGTTTCAAGATGCGTGTATGTGCAATTTGTAGGGTATAAACATTCTAAATTTGGACTCAAGAATAGAAACTATTTTTCAGATTTATCCTTTAGTAAAACTTTCAATATTTAACTCAAGAACTGAACTCAAGATCGCTTACTTCTATAAAAAATCCAAGGACGTATAATTACCAAGGTTAAACAGAAGGAGGTTTATTTTTAGGGTTTTCAATTCCTAAGCATAGGATTTAGTTATTTCTAACGTATCAACTCAACTTTCAGAATAAAAACTAAATTACCGTGTTAGCTAACTTGACGACAAAGTTTTTATATTTTTGTAAAAATTTTCGATTTTTATGGGTTTTTAAATAAGTATGCAAATGCAACATATACACATGAATGCGAAGGTAGAAAGCTTACCGAGCACACCCTCAAACTTAAACTTGACAGTGTCCTCATTGTCAGGCTACACCAAGAGAGTCAAAATTGTCGGCGTTCTCCTGTTTTTTTTTATATTTATGAACAGAAAAAGAAAACAAAATATATATACACAAAATCCCCCCAAACATAAGTAAAACAGTGTTTCCACTATTTAGGTGTTAATGTTCAGAGTTATAGTGGGCGGAGAACAACATTAATCTATACAATGCCTTACACAGGCCAAAAGTGAGCACCAACCATTTAGAAATTTTATCGGGATAATGTGCAGGTTGGTGAAAGAATGCTGAAAGGAATGAAATGGAGAATACGCGAGACCGTATGGGGATAGAAGTGGTATATGGTCCCGGTATATGAGGAAAAGAATAGGGGAAGGGAAAAAGAAATGGAGTACAAACTTGAGAGTGAAAATAGAGTGAATAAATTAGTACAATTTGTGATGACCGATGTGTAAAAAGCGATTGTACTAATTTATTAACCCGTCGAGAAATGGGGTCAAATCCTTCAAGATTCATGAGAAAACATGGGTAGAACGAACTTGGTAAACCAGACACTGAAAATGAAAGTGATACGGTGTCTTGCAAGGTCGGAACGACGGAAAGGATGGAGGGGAGTGATCGAGAAATGGTATCGGTTAAAGGTTCAGGAGGGTGTACACAGTCAGTGAAAGGGACATGATGAATTGGAAAATCCGAATCATCAAATAAAACTGGTTCATCCTCAATTCTATCCTCAAGATTCTCCTCAAAATTAAACTCATCCATGCCTTTATCATCAATATCAAGAGGCATATGGAGTTCGGGAAAAATAGTTAATGACTCGGGATGATGTCCACTTGAATTAGTGAGAAAAACTCATCCAAAACTATGGGTTCATCATCCAAAATATTCCCAGCTGTAACTGTATAGCGGTATCTGAAAACATATCTTGGGGACGTCCTAAAGCGCTCATTGTCAATATTCTCAATCAAGTGAAAATTAATTTTCTCAGACATCTCATCAAAAACATGGATTTCAATCAATTCTGGATCTACAATGGAGGTGTAGAGATCAAAGGGTTTGGGTGTAGTTTCACTTGACAGGGTCCCTTCACAATCCGGTAAATCAAACACTATAAAGTCGTACAACTCATTAAACATTATATCTTTAATTAGTAAATCATTTGGGACACTTGATAGACTTTCAAAACCAGAGTTGTGGGATTCAATTTGCAATGGATAGGTTTGATTTGGAAGGGTGTACCGCTCACTCTCACATACTCAACTTCTCAATCTGTCCTATCACCTCATCATACATTGGAAAATTTGGAGCTAGTTGGAAACTAGCTACGAGGTCACTAGGTTGTATGAGGGCGGTCATGGACGCAATCAAATCCATCATTTGTTTGTACGACGCTACTCGAAAGTCTTCCAATAACTGTTCTAGACTAAACATGGGTTGTGAAGGGGTTTCAGTACAAGATTCAAAGTTGTTTGGATACTGGAAACTCCCAAAAGGTTGTTTAGAAGTAATGTCTAGGGAAGGTGAAAAAGTTAGGTAGAATGGATAGGAATTGAATGGTTGGACATGGTTAAGATCAACGTTATGATAAGAAGGTGAATGGAATTGTTGATCAAAAAAATTGGAAGTGGTGAAAGGAGTGAAAGATCGGTTACGAGATTGTTCAATACGTTCAGCAATAGACATAGGTCTTGGAGTTACAATAGGACTCTTAAAAGGAGTATCAACGTAAGATGGTGGGGGATGTTGAAATGGTTGATACAACGTGGATTGCGGAGTCCAGTTGTTTGTCCTAGACGCGTCTATCTGATCTTTCAAAGAAAGTTCGGGCATGGAGGGATCGTTCGAAATTCGACCAAAGCAAGAACCGTAGGAAGTGATATCTGGTTGAGAGTGCCAAAGTTTGGCAAGAGTTTTTCTAGGTGGGGTACCTATGATATGAAGAGAAGAAGAAGAAGAAGAGAAAAGGAGAGGAGAAAGAATGCGATTTTTTAAAAAAAATTTTAAATTTTTCGTTAGTTATCAACAAAAGAATGAAATATAAATACAAAAATTAATCACGAAACAAATACCAAACACCTAATCAGTCTAGGGTTCAACTAGGTCAACTAGACCTGCTCAAAAACTTGATTGTCGAAATAAAACTGAGTCGAGAAACGGGCTCAAGATATACTGATCACGAGGCCAGGTAAGTGCAAAGATAAGGGGAGGTTTTCCAATGCTTTCACGAAGGTCCTTAATTAGATAACCCTTTCCTTTTTGGCGATTTCGCTATGAACACTTTCCTAGACACCCCGTAAACGATATACCGTTAAGCGGTGTTCTAAACACAATTAACTTCTCCTAACGAACGCGAAGTCCTTAAAGGCTTAAAGTCTAGTTTCTTTTAAAATTTTTGCGGGTAAACGTTATACTTAATTTCGTGATTTGTGGGCTATGAAAAAGGTGATGAAATCCTTTACCGTATGTAGTGGGGTTCGCTTGCCCTTATGTCCGTATTAATGGATGCAATGCGCAAATTAATGAAAAGGTTGTTAAAAACCTTTAAAAAATCGATTTTTATATTTAAGCACGACACTGCAACAAATACAGGTTAGTCACTTTTGGCGTTTGACAGCAAACTTGCAATGAATCCTGCAAATATATTATATTGGATGCGTCGGATTTGAGATGAAGGTGTTAGAAAAATACGTACCGATAATTTTTTGGGTTAAGAAACCCCCGTTGAATTGAATACGGCTAGCTTGAAAAGTTAGCTTGCCCGGATCAAACTACCCGGATTTTTGGCACTGTACTTCATAATCACCTTAGCTTTTAATGTACATTTTGCTCCACATGACCGCAGTTCGCAAATCCGTAAAAATCTGAAAATGTCGGAAAACGGATTATTAGTGCGAAAAAGCGATATAAATGTACAAACTCCTGCACACTTAAAATTATAAAAATCAATATATAAAATTAGGACAAAATTAGAACATTGGAGCATAAAAAAAATTGGGAGCAGAATATGAAGATCAGGCCGGCGGCGCCGGAAAAAGGAGGGGTCTCGCCGGATTTTTCTATGAATTGGGGCTCCAAATTTCTTCTGTGATATAATTGTTCTACTAGTGTCTCAATATTATTGTTTAATTTTTCTGTTTAGTTCCAGAGTGCTTGCCGGTCAAAAATCCAGAGAACAAAAAAGTTAGATATGTTAATTTTTGTTGGTTTTTTTTGAAATTTTTCGATTTTTAGTTTATTTTTAAGAATGATGTTAGATTTATAAACAAAATGTACAGAGATTAACTCGAAATAAAAAAATAAAAACATTACCGTCTCCCCGGCAACGGCGCCATTTGATTGATAGAATTTTAGTTATCGCAATCAGGACGGTTTCGCTTGGTAGCTAGCCATGATGAGTACGGGTCGTCCGCAGGGAGACGGTGCGTTTTACGTTCTTGTTATCACGAGTTAATGCGCGGGTCGGAATTGTTCGTTTCTAAACTAAGTGTTTCTATGCAAGTATAAGTTGTTAATAATAGATAGGTTAGTGTAAATTAAGGAAATTCTTACTCAATCCTTTATGCCGAACTTGACTATTGAAACTAGAGCAATCGGTAACAACGTGGATTAGGGTACTTAAGCACGGTATTAGTGAAATCCAGCTTATTGATCCTTGTCTGTCCGTTCTTGTCTCTTGGCTTTCGTCTCTGGCCAAACCGAACGCAACCAGTCGCGGTTAGGGATCATCGATACCTTGGTAGGGTAGGGTGCCTAACGGAGCACTTGCGTAAGGTTTGGGCGGAGTTCAAATAGAAAAATATCGGGCAAAGGAAATGAGAAACAAAAACCTTAACTTTCAATTCCATTCTTTTCCTAACAACACCATATTCAAAAACATCAAAACAACAACGAAAAAGAGCAAAGAAATGATACAAAGAAAAGAATAAAAATTATTACAAGAAAGTAAATGGCAAGATAATAAAATGAGCAAGTAAGTAAAGGGTAAGAATAGAAATGCAAGTAAGTAAAGCAAGACAGAAAATACTAAGAACCAAGAACACAAAATGAAAGCTTCATTAACTCAAAGTGACAATACAAGCCATGGGTTCAATAACCTAAACTTAAACTTGCAAGCTCAATGAAGAGCTTGCAAGATCAAGAGAAGGCAAAGAACTCAAGGTAAAATGAAGACAAAATGAAAGCTTTATTGATTCCAAGAGAAGATACAACCATGAGTTCAATAACCAAAACATAAACTTGCAAGCTCAATGAAGAGGTTGCAAGATCAAGAAAAGGCAAGGAACTCAAGGCAACTAGCTATGTATAAGAACAAAATGAAAAAGAGAAAAAGAGTTGTGTCCAAGTATATGTGTACGAGCCCCCCATCTGTTGCTCACTGATATGCTTTTATAGGCACAAAATGAGATTAAACAAGCAATAAAATATGGATGATATGACAGCAAGGGATGGGCAGGATAAAATTGGAGCACTTTGGCCACAATAAAACCGGTGGGGCCGGTCTTTAGGGACATGTCGCCGGTCCAAGTGAAGGAAAATGGGCTCGTGTTGGTGTGGTGGTCTAGTGTTGTCTCCACAATCCCACTGGTATTGCTTGATTTCTTTGTAGAAACCTATGTTGTATTCAGTAGATTGGAGGGAAACTTGATGCTTTAAATCACATCACAACTTTTTGCATTTATAACACATCACCCTCACTTGTGCTTTGGGCAGCCCCCACTTAGGTCCAAGCATCAAAGAGCTAGAGCACACTTGCTGTGTGTTGGACCAATATGTGTGTACACTAGTTTATTAACAAAAACTCTTTGAATATCGATCATATTGCAGTTCCGGTTGCAGTGTCGGCTCACAAATATTATATCCGTGATTTTGGGTGTATTTCCAGTATTTTTTCACGGATACCTGTAATCTGTATTTACTGAGCAGACACTGGTTAATAGTGTCGATCAATAACAAAACAGATAATGAATGAGTGGTATTAAAATGCAGTTTTCTGTGATAAACAGCTACCGACCTGAACCGTCTCCAGAGCTATAGCGGCAACTTGGGCCTTCATGGTCCCCCGGGGAATCTTGGCCCCAGCGGCCTTCTCTATGTCCGCCATCAAGCTGTCGGCCACAGATAGTCCCGAGAGCACCTTGATGCAGAAGTCACCTTCCTGCACTTGGATCCCGGCTAGGGGTAGCCGAGAAACTACCCGCTTCTGTCTATTGAGGGGGGATTCGGCGAGGGGAGTCACCTCCGCCCTAGCACGAGGCGCCGGGTCACGCACATGTTTCTGTCCTCCCCCTCGACGTTCTTCCGGGACGGGAGAAGCTGTAGATGTTAGTTATATGTATGCCCTAGAGGCCATTACTATACATAGGATGTATATGGTAGTGGATGCTTGGACATATATAGGGATGACTTTCTTGCTCGATATGATAGTATGCTATCTGGTTGCTCTTTACTTTAACGTGTACACTGATTGTCTCTCTGTTACATGTTGGTAAAGCCCTTAGGATGTGTACTTGACTACCTGGACTATGATGTGGATCATACTAGTGGGGACGTGGTAGTCCATAAGTACATCCTTCAAAGTCCCTAGTCGTGGGTGTATCGAGACGGGGCATCGATATACCAGAGTAGACTAGCGTGTAGCTTCTCGACCCATATAGATGGGCGATGGATGATCCCATATCCATTGGTGTTTGACATCAGAGATGATATATGGGTGCTCAGTAAAGACTGGGTACACTGGACGGACTCGCCGAGAACTCCCAGATGGTATTATACCTTACATCAGATGGCAGTTCTCTAGTGACACTGGTGCAGGTTAGTCTGTAAACCCGAGATCGTCATAGAGTCTTGTGTGATTCCCACTGTGCTTTGATCTCCACCTTACCACGTCCAAGAGGGCATGCAAAACGGTGGTTTTTGGGTACAGTCCCGAGTCATATGGAGGCAATGAGCGATAGGAGGGGTTTCGTCTCTCCCGGTATAGGGAGTTGATATTGCGCAGTGTTCGATTGGCTATAACAGGAAGTCCTTGGCCAAGGCCGCTTTAGGGATTTACTGGTAAGTGTTACCAGTAGTTTCTCGACCCGTTATGAGCCTCATATCGACACGACTTATCGAGTTATTGGGGTCTGACGTTTACCACCCCTAGACGAGATATGCGACATATCAGACGAACAGACCGGACTGTACGGTAGTGTTACTCGTTGGATTCACAGGAGTGTGAGCGGGCTTGCTCGTTGATCTTCTGATCGCTCAATACCCGGGTGGCCGTTACGTTTAGCAGACCACTTGCGGCTTATGGGTGTTTGATATGATCATCACCTGCTGCCGGCGTATTGACGAGTCTTTAGAGTCCTACACAGAGGTTTCCTGGCTCAAGCGAAACGAAATAGGAGCGCGTATGAGATATGTGCGGGTCCGAGAATAATACCAAGTATGTGATACTGTATTCTATTCTCGCGATATGTATCATTGGACGTTTATATGAGATATAGCCGGGTTATCGAATCAAGTGTTGATTCGATACATTGATACACTTGATATTAGTCGGTTATATGCAGTATGACCGGATCATTAAATCAAGTGTTGATTTAGTGATTTAATGTATAATTATATATTTGATATATTACTTTACATTAACTAGTATTGGTTCACTTAAGATTATTTTCTCACTAGTTTGTGCACATTGTATATATGATATATTTTTGTGCACTTAATTGTATCATGTTTGATGATACATGCAAACTTGGGTTAGTGTATGCTTTAAACTATGATTAGGTTAATGGTTAGGGTTTGATTTACTCATTTATTTATTCATTTATTTATTTGGGCAAAAACAAATATGGTGGCTTTCTTTGTTTTATTCTTGGAGTTTCATGAAGCTTCACCATTTTGTTTCTATTCTCAAACCTAACCATTATCTAAACCCTAGTTTATTCTCTACATGAGTTAGACTAACCCATGGTTGCTATATGATAAGAATCACTTGAATTTTCTAATTAATCAATTCTTTTTCTTTTTCTTCTTCTTCATCTTCTTCATGAAGAAAGAAAAAGTTTGCTAGAAAATTCTAAGTGATGATTCCAAGATAGAAATCCAAATCCAAAGTGAACCCACTTCCTATTTCTTCATCCTCTATCACTTGCCATGTAGTAGAGGGTGTTTTCTTCACAAGTTTCTTGATCAAGTGAAGATGGAGCTTGAGTTTGAGTCGCCTCGACGTAGATCATTTTCGGTATCGAAGTCAATGACCTAGCCCGATCATTTCTCCGACGAAACCATTGCTAAAGTCTGGGATCCCGATGATCGCAGCAGAGGGACGTCATCTCGGAGCTAAAGAAGTGGTGGACCGGATGTACAAAGGTTGTAATCCCTTTCGCTTATTAGCAAAGTTGTTTGCTTGCTTGTAATTTTGCCTTTACTTCTAGTTAACGATCTATATTAGGGTTTCTCGGCACCGGAATTTTTTTGTTTGGCATGGTTGATGCCTTGTGGAACCTCTTGAGTGTGCCTAGTAACCCTACATTGGTATCAGTGCCAAACTAGAGCTTTAGGCGATGTGTTAACGAAGTTAAAACTCCGAACGAACCCGATACGTCCGAGTTTACCCCCTCTCTGTACATTTTTTCAAAACCGTGTATTTTCTGAATTAAAAATACCTGAAAAATTAAGCAGGGAAATATACGAATTGTGGTGAAAAACGAGATCCTAATACTTCCAAACCGCCGCGGAACCGCGGCCGTACCATGCTTGGGCTGCGGATCCGCGGCCGTACAGAGTGATTGGGTCATTTTGTTTGCACAGTAATTCTTATATATTAAAGTGATTTTTTATGGGTATTTTTAAACTGACTCAAGTGTTGAGTGTTCTGGGGGTTTATTTTGTAATCGTCGATTCGATCGGAGAATTTAATTTTGTTATGTTTTCCGGATATTTTTCGAACATGTTAAAAAGTTCGACCGGATATAAATACCCACTTTTTCCCCTGCCAAGAAATTTCCAAGTATTGGATTTTTCCGTGGTTTAAGAATGTTCTAAGTAGTGCAAGTAACGCGATGGACCCTCTAGAAGACAACAAAGCTTAACTCGATTATGTGACCGTCTTGAACTGCCCTTTGAACCTTAGGGTTTGGGGCAGTACGGCGTGCCACATGTGAGGCGTTGGCTTGACCCTTCTACGGCTGGACCGTTGGTACTGTGGTATGAAATGGATGTTTTTGAACTTATTTCAGGAGTTGAGCTGTTTCGGAAAAACTTGGGTGCTTGATTGTTCGATCGGAAAGTTTAACAATTTCTATTTATCTAGAATGTGATACAATATTTGGAATCCACAAGTAGTTATGAGATAACCGATTTGGATGTTATAAACATAGCACTTTAGTCTCAATTGATCGGTTGCCACGGAATTTTGATGCGATCAAAAGTCCGTCGCAATCACGTAGCGTACGCGGATACTCGCCGGGTAAACTTAATAGGCAGCTACACCCCATAGCCCCGACCAAGTGACTGTAGGAGAACCCCGTCGCCGAAAGCATCCGTCCGGGTGCTCGCGGCAGCGGTGTTCCTCCTTGGTGCACTTCGTCGACGGCTTAGGGGGTGTGGCCGTCTGCTAAAGTTTGCGACGAGCATTCGATCAACATGCCGGGAATCTTGTTGAATTGCCCGACTTGATATTGAAAAGTGTTTTCGATAATGAGACTAAAATGCGGGGTTTATAATTGTTAGGCATGCGATGTCTAAGGAATTCAGATGGTTAGGCATGCGATGTCTAAGGAGGTTGCGGATTCCAACTGTTGTAGTTTTACACTTTCTTTTCTGCGACCGTAAGTGTAATATGTGATATCGCCGGTTTCGTTGCTATATGTCAACGACAATTGGGATGCGCATATTTACTTACGTTGATGACATGTGATGTTATGTGTTGCTGGATGTGTTACATTGGATCGTCGCGTTTTGAATAGCCGGGGTTTTTATGTGAGATGAGAGTTTTTTTTATTTTTCATTCATGTAAAATTAATTGTATGTAATATTCTTTTATTGGGGCACTTCCAGGTAGCGGAAGATGTCACCTTTGTATATTATTCACTTTTCTGCACTAGGATAGACCCAAGGAGGAGGGCACAAGTAACCGGGTTCTAAAGTCCAGTGGGAGACCAACTCGAGGAGTCGAGTCCGGGTCTCCTAACTCTAGAATTGGTAGGGTCGCTTGCCGCTCTCGTAGGGGTCTAGGGGTGTGGGTTTGGCTATTCATCGCGACCGTGGAATCCGTGTTTTATACTGGCTCGTATTGAAAACACGGACGTCCTAGTATATCCAATGTTTCATATGTTTCTTCTGCTGCGATATCTGTGATGTGATCATTTGATATGTGATGATAGATACTGTATATGATATATATTATATATTATATAGACGTTACTTATGTTTTGCACTCGCGCTAGCCCTGCCCCGATCTGTCGTTAGTTACCTAACCTAACGGTGCACGAGGGGACATCAAGGCGAATGCGGATGGCATATGTGTACGTCGTATTTATCTGTGATGTTTAGGTACTTAAATGATACGACTTCATTAATATGATTAATGAAAGAAAAAGAAACCTAAAGATGTTGTGGAATCGAATTTTCAAAAACAGGTAGCTACAATTCTTGCTTTGCATCGCGGTGTTCCTTGTAGAACATCCTGCACCTTATTCGATAAGGAAAGGGCCGAGATCCCTTCACCGGGAGTGACCCCTTTAGCAATAACTGGCAGATACTACACCCCTCGGTTTGTCTTTTGATTGCTTCAATAGTTTTTGCTTTCCACAGCGGTATATATGATATATCCTGCACCTTATTCGATGAGGAAAGGGCCGACGATCCCTTCACCGGGAGTGACCCCTTTAGCAAAACTAGAAAAGCCTCAAAAACACTCCATTTTAATATCATTTGATTCTACAACGATATCAAGTTCATTACGCAATAGGTTTTCAGAAAAACCTGTCGTAGCCTGATTAGTATGTCAAAAACTATTTCTAAACCGCAATCAGAAACGGCATCGCTTCGCAGCTAGCCGGTGAGTACGGGTCGATCCACAGAGATGGGTAAATTCCTTTTATGTGTTTTAACGAGTTGATTCAAAGTGTCGTTTTGGTTGGTTTATAAAAATCTATGAAAACTGGATCTAATTAATCTAATTAAAAGTCTTGCTAGGGTTAGGCTTAGGGGAAGTTTTGGAGATTTACGTTTATCTTCACCGCTTTCAATGCCTTCTTTTTTTAGATCTATTAGATGTTACGATAATTGTCAATAAAGTGGGTCCGAATCTTTTAGGAAGATGTTTCTTCCTCTAGATTCGCATCCTTCCTTTGTTGATAATTACCCTAACCCCCATGGAAAACGCGCGCAACTGGCCTTTTATACTACGGTTCACCGTTACCTCGAGGGGTAGGGTGCCGTAGGGAGAAGTTGTGCGCGTATGCAAGGAGTTCTAATTCATTAGGTGAATGTGACATTGAAAGGGGTGAGAGATCTCATCTCTCAACCCTTTCCCTAAGGCTAACCATAACAAGCGAGGAGATTACTCGCTCATTAGGGGATGAGAAAACATTTTGATTAAAGGAACAGAAATAAAATTACGTACTAATTCGATGGCTCCCTCCAAGCAAGAAGACAGAATAGATCTGAATATAACTACCAGAAATTCTGAATTTTATTTATTGAAAAGAGGCATCCTTTTTACAGATCTGGAAATACAATTTATAGGAAAACATGAAAACTAGGGTTACAGACTCTCGCACATGTGCAATTACAGATTTGCCCTCGAAAAATCCCAACACCCGCACCGTCGCACCGACACTCCAAAAATCCACCGACATGCGCACTATATGGCCGCGGAACCGCGGCGTCAGGCTGGGTTTGGCCGCGGTTCCGCGGCCAAAGAAGGGAGTTGGGCTCTGCACATTTTGGGCTTGGTTCAGGGGTTCTTGGGCTCTTTATTTTTATATGTATTTTCTCTGTTGGGCTTCTTACTCTCCTCTAGATGTTTCAGTGAATACTTGTAGCGATCTTTTAACCGTTCACTTGATATTTTGGACCTTGCACTATTCTTCATCTAGGCTTGACTAGGATCCGTCCACTTGTTGGTCAAAAGTCCTTTTTCTGTATCATCTTTCGTCTTTTTCACTGTATTTGCTCCACGAGCCTGTATCCTGTAACATGCAATAAACGTGCGTCAAGAGTACCTGTTTATTTATAAAACGGATAAGAATAGGGGGATGAAAAATGCAATATTATAGTCTGAACAAATACCCCCAAACTTACCTTTTGCTCGTCCTCGAGCAAACTTATTATTTTATTCACTAAAATCCTAACCGCACTTTCGCAGGGAAACGCGATTGCACTGAGCACGTGCAACAAGCCGTTAAACCTCTAGGTGTCCCTAGTAGGAGGAGTGTTGTCTCCTGAGAGTTTTTAACGGATACTACCCACAAAATCCTATCAACTCGGCCCATTAACTTTTGTTCTCCAATTAGGTTTTCTAACAAGGAATTCTACTATCTTTTGACTCGCAAATCATCCACCCACATTTTTCACACTTCCTTATCATCTAACTTAAGATTATATATGTTCTATAGATTTACTTAGCTTTCGGCATCTCTTAGGTCTTCCTTCTAGGGTTTCATCTCTACTCAGGAATTTCTATCGACTCTACTAAAGATACAAGTTCTATCTTTCATTCCTTCTCTCATCTAAACTCTAATCATATATCCCCACGTGTGTGTAAATATCACCCCTACACTTGGAAATTCAAATCAAGCAATCGTACTCTCGTACATTGTCCAAAGCACTTATTAATTCGTTAATTTTGAATTTCGCTTACACATCCTTCATGCGACTGTTAATACTTCTTGAGGTACCAACAACCGATTACAAGATGCGTTAGCACTTTAAAGCGTACTTCCTAGTTTTGCAACACCCAAGGCTTTAGCAGTGACTCCCAAACCAGTTGGTCTAAGGCACTAGGTGATGAGGCATCCTCGCTAAATATTTTTCTATTTTTACAGCCTTAAGTAATCACAAAAAACCATTGTCCATTTTTTTTATTCTTTATTGACACTTTTTTTCTTTTATTTTCTTCGTACTAAGGACTTTAGACAAAACCATTTCAAGGTCTCTTCTACTATTCCAAGTTTCAAGGTGCGTGATTGCGCAAATTGTAGGGTATACATTTTCAGAATCTAGACTTAAGCTAGGAACTATTTTTCAAACTTATACTCTAATAAGAACATCAATACACTTCCCTCGTTTTGACTTAGCCCAAGAAGTGAACCCAAAATTTGCCTATTTCTAAATAAACTACAAGGTATATACTTTCTACCGTTAAATTTTAAGAAAGGTTATTTTTAGGGTTTTTAATTTACTACGTCAAAAATCTAGTTGTTCCTAGCCAGTTAACCTATCTGTCAAAATCTAGTCAATTAGCCAAAATTGAATACATTAATTTTTATAATTTTTTTTAAAATTTTTTAAATTTTTATAGGATTTCAAATAAATATGCAAATGCAAAAATATATACAAATGAATGCGAAGGAAGAAGATGTACCGAGCATACCCCCAAATTTGTACTTGACAGTGTCCTCACTGTCATACTAAACCAAGAGGGTCAAAATGTCGGCACACTCCTGTTTATTTATTTACAATTTTTTATTGTTAAGAAAAACAAAGAATATATACAAAAAGGCCCTCCCCCAAACTTCATTTAAACTATGTTAGACATTACTGCCAAACTTTGCCTAGACCAAACGTCAACACCAACCAGTTGAAAAATTTATCAGTAAAGAGTATTGGTTGGTGGAAGAATAAGTTGTAGCGATCCGCAAAGAATTGGGAAAGGTAGAAGTAGAGGTATGGAAGGTGTGGAGGTAAATATATAGGCGATGGTGATATATCAAAATGAGAATGTAAATGATCAGCAATCAGTGGAGGATTGGCATTCTCGTAACTTATTAAAAGAAATGGGGGTATTTCAACTTCTGAGTGAGGAGGTTGACTCACCACAATACCCCTAAGATGTTCCTGTGGGTCCTTTATTGACTTGGCATCATCCATCAATTGTGTATGATATTCAATTATGATGGAACTTATCTCCTCGATGTCCGCCAATTTCCAACCGAAAACTTGCCGCCTATCTTGTAAGACCATTAAGAGGGTGTTCTCTTGCTCGAGAGCTAGAGAGGCCGATATGATAATGGGAAAGGTCTCATTCTCACCTATGTAAGCATATCTAAGGTGAGACGGCAAGGGCGTGAGTTCGAGTTTCGGAGGCGAAAGAATCATTGCGGAATCTACCTCGAACTCAAAGGACTCCAACACAGGTTCGAAATCACTGCATACAACTGATTCGGATGGCTCGACTAACTCATCCAAAAATTCAAAAGACTCATATTCGGGCTGTGAGTTGTCATCATCCGAAAAAGCGAAACATTCATAATCAATATCGGTTGTGTCAATGGTGGTAGGCTCAAGGAGGGACGCCCTAGTGGCGTCAAAACTGTCTTCATCAAATAGAAATCTCTCAAGCTCGCAGTCCTCCTGCGTGATTTCGTGAATAGAGCAAACTTCTCGTGTACTACTTTTAGGTACGGGGGGCAGACTTCCCATCTTATAAATATTGAACTCACTAGACATTTTCCCAAAGGATAAAGTCATGGAGCCATTGCGACAGTTTATCACAGCATTGGAAGTGGCCAAAAATGGTCGACCGAGAATCACCGGAATTTGGTTTCTTGGGTTAGCAACAGGTTGTGTATCCATAACGATAAAATCAACGGGGAATATGAACTCCCCGACTTTGATCAACACATCCTCTAGTTGACCCCTTGGATGGGTGATTGATCGATCAGCCATTTGGAGAGTGCAACGAGTGGGTTTCAACTCTCCAACCCTTAATTGTTCGTACACGGAGTAGGGAATTAGGTTAACACTAGACCCAAGATCTAAGAGTGCTCGATTAATTTTCTTATCCCCAATTGTGATTGAAATCGTAGGACAGCCGGGATCCTTTCGTTTTTAGGGTAAGGTTTGATGGTGGTTAATAACATTGCTCACTGCACTAGCCACTAGCACTTTCTTGGGTACTTGAGATGCCTTTCTCTTCGAGGTGCATAAGCCCTTTAAGATTTTCGCATATGAAGGGACTTGTTGGATAGCATCCAAGAGAGGTATATTTATGCTAACCTATTTAAATATCGCCACAATCTTCTCCACTTGTGCAGTTGGTTTATTGGGACTCAACCTGTTTGGAAATATAGCATTTTGAAAATTAGTTGAGTCAAAAGTCTGTGGAGTAGAATATGGAGTAGGAACGGATCCCGGTGTAGATGTGTTCATGTTGTGAGCAATGGGTCCGTTCGAGCAAGAAGAAGTAGAGCCGTGTGAAGGGTGGAGAATAGGCTCTAAAGAAAAAGATGAAGAAGAAAGTGAAGAAAATGAAGAAGGGGAAGAAAACAATGGAGAAAAAGAAGAAGAAGACGAAGAACCACCGGCGGGGATGTCATCACTAGTTCCCACATTATTTTTCAACTCTCTTCCGGATCTCGACGTGGTCACCGCATTTACATTGTGATTGGGATATGCGTTTTGTGTGTGACCGGGATTTGGCAATGGTTGAGATGGAAGCTTTCCCTTTTCTCTCTCGCTCAATGCAGCAGTTAATTGTGCAATTTGTGCCTCAATAGATTTGATACTTTGATCGTGTGAAGAATTGTTATTCATCAAAGACTGAACATAATTTTCAAATCTTGCTGCGGATTCAGTAGATTGCTTGAGAAATGCATCTAGACTTTTTTCGAGCGAGATAACCTTATCATCATTTGGTTGAATCAAACTGTTCGTTTGATTTGTATAAGGTTGTTGTTGGAAAGGTTGCTGGTTTTGAGTTTGTGAAGGTGCTTGTTGTTGTTGTGGAGGGGGTCTTTGAAAATTGTTATTTCCTTGGACTTGTTGATTTTGGTTCCAAGCGAAATTTGGGTGACTCCTCCACCCCTGATTGTATGTTGAAGAGTACGGATCGTTTCTTTGTCGTTGCTGAAATGCAACATTGACTTGATCCTGTCCTTGAGTAGATGCATTGTAAGGACACTCTTCGGTAAGATGCGATGGATTCGAACAACAAGCACAAACAGTTCGTGGAGGCATAACAGGGGCAGGAGAAGACGATGAGATTTTGGTCTCAATGGCTTCTAGCTTTTTCATAAGTGCGGCCATCTCGGCCTTCATAGCGATTGACATATCTACTTGATGTATGCCTGCCCTAGATTGACCAACAGAAGAAGATGATGTGGTCTTGGTACTCTCCCACTGAATTGTTTGCTCACTAAGATCCTCAAGAAACTGCCAAGCTTCGTCGCTAGATTTGGAAAGAAAATGACCTTGACATATGGTTTCTAGCAACTGCTTCGTTGCCGAGTTCAATTCCTCGTATAATGTTTGGCAAAGTTGCCAACTTTCGATCCCATGATGAGGGCATTGAACGAGTAGGTCTTTAAATCTCTCGAAGCACTTCCAAAATGGTTCGGAAGGAAGCTGTGAAAATTTTATAATCTCGTTACGGATTCTAGCAGTTTTATGATGAGGATAGAACTTTTTCAGAAAAGCTCTCACAAACTCTTCCCAATTTCTAATGGAATGTGATGCGGTGCTATATAGCCACTTCTCGGCTAGGTCACATAAGGTAAAAGGAATGACCCTTAGCCTTATAGCGTCATCACTTAATTGGATCGTTTTCATCATAGCGCACACATTTTGGAATTTATTGATAAAGATATATGCATCTTCCGATTCCAAACCATGAAATTTTGGCAACATATTGATGAAATGTGATTTTATTTCAAAGTCGTCCCCATTTGCCGGTGGGGGTGAAAGACATGTAGGTAAGGAAGTGCGGACGGGGTAGAAGAGATCCTGGAGCGCAACTCGTGCGGGCGCTACAACAGGCGGAAGATTCAGGTTATTCGCACCTGGCGGAAGTGGAATCATTCCCGTCGGTAAGGTATCGTTGGGGTTGAATCCCGACATACCTTCGAAAGAAGAACTTGAAGGTGGAGGTAAGGAAATGGACGAAATGTCGACGAAGGGTTCGTCGAAGGGTTCGTCGGTCGGTACCAACGAAACACGGACTAATCGGGCGTTAGTATCCCTAGTCCAAAATGGCATACAGTGATAGAAGTGAGTTGCAAGGTTTCTTATCGACAAGTTGCAAGTTTTGAAAAGATTTTTTTTCTTTTTCTTTTTATGTGAGAGTTTTGCAAAGAAGTTTTGAAAAGAGACTCGTGACACAAATGTATCAACCACACATGCACAATCAGGCCTAGATCTAGGGTCACCTAGGTCTGCTAGACAGCTCCTAACTAGGGCTAGAAATAGGACCTCAAACCGCCTCTTCACGGACAAGTACGGCTAGATAAGTGGGAAGGAACCACTACAGTGGGCCTAATTAATAACCACTAGCCTAGACATCGCAATGTCGGTTAGGATAAACGGCCGATGCCTATACTAGTCCTTTTCCTGTTGAGCTCGATGTCCTTAGGTCTGAGTCTAGTCTTTTTTTTAATTAATTATGGTCGATGCAAAATGCTTTAGGTGTTTTCTGGGATCCTGGGAAGGGTGATGAAATCCCCACCCAATCTGAGTTTGGTCAATTAGCCCCTTAGAGTCCGGTTAAATTATGCAAAACAATAAAATTCACTTGCAATCAATTTTTAGCGCGGCGCAAAGAAACCTGCAGAAAATCTGTTATTTAGAAGGGGGAGAAAGACTTTTTAACGCAAAGAACCCTGCAGAGAATTTTTTTACAGAAAGATATATGGAGGTTACAGAGGGAAGAAGGAGAAAACAAACAGACTAATTTTGAGATGATGACGTGGCAGGTGGAGCGCGGATCCGCGGTCTGGTGGCCCCCAATGCGGCGGAAACGCGGCGGAGTAGAGGGATCGGGATCTGTAAAATTTTGTGCTGCTCTGTACTGATATTTCCTCTCTGTTCTGATATGTACTTTTCTGATTGGCCCTCCGTAAATTTCCAGATCCTCAATTCTTCGCTGTTCCTGCAAGATTCAAAAGATACACCCTTCAAACAGATCAAAATTGATAATTTTTGTATTTTTTTTTATATTTTCAGATTTTTATAATTTTTAAAATTTATATCAACCCGAAAATTCACAAAAAGAAAAATTACGCCATCCCCGGCAACGGCGCCATTTGATTAGTATGTCAAAAACTATTTCTAAACCGCAATCAGAAACGGCGTCGCTTCGCAGCTAGCCGGTGAATACGGGTCGATCCACAGAGATGGGTAAATTCCTTTTATGTGTTTTAACGAGTTGATTCAAAGTGTCGTTTTGGTTGGTTTATAAAAATCTATAAAAACTGGATCTAATTAATCTAATTAAAAGTCTTGCTAGGGTTAGGCTTAGGGGAAGTTTTGGAGATTTACGTTTATCTTCACCGCTTTGAATACCTTCTTTTTTTAGATCTATTAGATGTTACAGTAATTGTCAATAAAGTGGGTCCGAATCTTTTGGGAAGATGTTTCTTCCTCTAGATTCGCATCCTTCCTTTGTTGATAATTACCCTAACCCCCATGAAAAACGCGCGCAACTGGCCCTTTATACTACGGTTCACCGTTACTTCGAGGGGTAGGGTGCCGTAGGGAGCAGTTGTGCGCGTATGCAAGGAGTTCTAATTCATTAGGTGAATGTGGCATTAAAAGGGGTGAGAGATCTCATCTCTCAACCCTTTCCCTAAGGCTAACCATAACAAGCGAGGAGATTACTCGCTCATTAGGGGATGAGAAAACATTTTAATTAAAGGAACAGAAATAAAATTACTTACTAATTCGATGGCTCCCTCCAAGCAAGAAGACAGAATAGATCTGAATATAACTACCAGAAATTCTGAATTTTATTTATTGAAAAGAGGCATCCTTTTTACAGATCTGGAAATACAATTTATAGGAAAACATGAAAACTAGGGTTACAGACTCTCGCACATGTGCAATTACAGATTTGCCCTCGAAAAATCCCAACACCCGCACCGTCGCACCGACACTCCAAAAATTCACCGACATGCGCACTATATGGCCGCGGAACCGCGGCGCCAGGCTGGGTTTGGCCGCGGTTCCGCGGCCGAAGAAGGGAGTTGGACTCTGCACATTTTGGGCTTGGTTCAGGGGTTCTTGGGCTCTTTATTTTTATATGTATTTTCTCTGTTGGGCTTCTTACTCTCTTCCAGATGTTTCAGTGAATACTTGTAGCGATCTTTTAACCGTTCACTTGATATTTTGGACCTTGCACTATTCTTTATCTAGGCTTGACTAGGATCCGTCCACTTGTTGGTCAAAAGTCCTTTTTCTGTATCATCTTTCGTCTTTTTCACTGTATTTGCTCCACGAGCCTGTATCCTGTAACATGCAATAAACGTGCGTCAAGAGTACCTGTTTATTTATAAAACGGATAAGAATAGGGGGATGAAAAATGCAATATTATAGTCTGAACATAGCCCTCCGTCATTTCAGATAAGTACTAGTTAGTATTCGTGCTACGTTTGTTGACTATATTAAGGCGTAGTGTGCGGTAGCTAATTAGTGCTTATCTGGATAAGCATATGATGCGATTGGATTAGGGTAGTCGTGCGACTTTGTTGACTATGTTAAGGGTCGTGCGGGTGGGTTTAATTCAATCGGGAAATGACGGGTTGAACTTGACTAGCACTTATGATTTGTTGACTATGTTAAGGTCATATAGCTGCTAGGGGCAAAATTATCGGGAATTTCAAGTGTTGAAATTTGCAATGAGATTGCATACCTTCTATGAGATAGTTGGATCCCGATACCCGCTGCGAGTAATTGTTACTCCTGGAAGAGTTTTACACATTACAATTAGCCAATCAAGTAGGTGTCTAGAAAGGTGTCAACGGGGTTACGCCTCTGGGAAAACGAGGTTTACATTAATTAGGTTCGTGCGAAAGTACGGGGGACCTCCCTCAAAGTACCGACACTGGCCTGGCTGAAAGATTGGCGAACATGTAGCGTGTAATTAATTCCGGCTAGTCTTTCCTTTTAGGGTTTGAAGGAAGATTTGATAAAAACAGTGGGAGCCATCCTGATTAGATAAAATAATAACCAATCCGATCTTGCAAGAGCGCACGCAGAGTGTTTTCTTCTCTTTCTCTCCTGGTAGCGACCATGTCACGCCTTAATCAAGATAATAATACGGATACATTGAACGAACCCGCTTGTTATACTGAGCTGGGGAACGTTGGTCCCGCTTCAACTTATAATTGTTATAAGATAGAGCAGGAATTAGGGGATTACCAGAATTCCCGTGCCGCCCAAACGAAGAAAGTGCATGTTGATGCATCATCTTCGGGTGTGTTCATTATAGAGAACTGTTTCTCAGTATCCTTTACGTCCTGGGTATGTGATACCAGATCAGGATCCCGCATATGTAATTTGTTACATGGGCTACAGAAAGGTAGAGAACTGAGAACGGGTGATAAGTTTCATGAGGCAGAAAACGGTGCAAGTGTTGCAGCCAGGTCTGTTGGTCACTGTCACCCTGTATTACCAGAATGCATTGATTCTGAACAGATGTTATTAGATACCGAACCTGATATACAAAATCATATCAGTCTCTTTATTTAGAATAAGAAGGATATAATTTTGTATTGTTGGATAATGTTTTGAACATTTCCTAAATCAAGAGTTGATCGGTTCAGGCACGTTATCTAAAAGCATTGGCGTTCTAAATCAAACTACAGTTCTTAGTATATAGAATACACACAAGAGGAAGAGTTCAGATATGAACCAATTCTTCTTGAGGTATTGTAGACTAGGTCATATCAATACGACCCGACTAGCTGAAGTTACATATAGATGCATATTTAAATCAGTTTGAATTTACATCTTGTGAAACTTGCCAGTCATATCACAGAGATAAGATGACCATAGCTCTGTTTATTGAAAACAGAGAAAGAGTTAGTGAACTCTTGGGATTGATACATGCTGATGTATGAAGGTCCCCTTTCTACATATGCCAAGACCGGTTCTTTGTACTTCATTACATTCTCTGATAATCTCTCAAGATTCATACATATGTTCCTGTTGAAACACAAGTCCGAAATTTTTGAGATATTCACAGAATATAAGTTAGAAGTAGAGAACCAAAATAGGGGTAAAAGTATTATGTCCTTTGATGTGATCAAGGAGGAGAATACTTGAGCACGGAATTCCTGGATTATTCTAAAGGAGAATGAAATTCTCTCTCAGCATTATTCCTCCGTATACACCATAGCACGATGGTATATCGGGGCGGAGCAATAGCACCCTATGTGATATGGTGTGCTCTATGATGAGTACTACTGAGTTTCCTATTTCCTTTTAGGGAGTTATGCACTTATGAAGTTGCATACCTATTGAATAGGGTTCCGATCAAATCAGTTGCCTACCACTTCATATGAGATATGGAAAGGGAAGAGCCCATCTCTTAAGTCGGTTAAGATTTGGGGTTGTCCGGCCTATGTCTAAAAGAAAAATCCAGACAAGGTCGAGGCAAAGTCAGATTTGTGGAAGTTTGTCCGATATCCCAAGCATACGCAAGGGTATATCTTCTACCTAACCGAGGAACAAAAGATGTTTTGTTACTCAGCATGCCACCTTTGTGAAAGGGGATTTCTTATGAAGAAATTTGTGGACATGAGGTAGAACTGAAAAGAGTTCCAGCTATACAAACTGCAGCTGATGATTTGGTAGAACCAAAAGATTCAATAGCAACCAACGAACCTCAGCCTCTCCGCCGATCTAGCAGAGTTCCTCTTCCGCCTGAGAGATACTTCGGTTTCTCTATGACAGTGGGAGCGAGAATTGCATCATGGGATGATGACCCAACTAGTTTCGAGCTGGCCATCAGGAGTGGGACTCTGTAAGAATGGCTGGATGCTTATCGATCTGAGATGGAATCCTTATACACCAACAAAGTATGGACTTTGGTTGCATTATCTGAAGGGTTAAATCCCCATCAGGAGCAAGTATATCTTGAGAAGATTACTTGGTGTACATGGAAAAGTTGAGACTTTCAAAGCTAGACTTGTTAAAGGTTTGCATCATTGACCAGGTATGGATTATAATGAAACCTTTTCTAAGTAACTATGCTTAAGTCTATCCAGATCCTACTTGCTACGGCTACATACCATGACTACGATATCTGGCGGTTGGGTGTCTTGACTGCTTTTCTAAATGATGTTTTAGAAGAGAGAGTCTGTAAGTATACAGTAAGAAGGCTTCGTAGACAGTGGGAGCAGCGGAAACGTGTGCGAGATGTTTTATGTGATAAAGCAGGCATCGCGGAGTTGGAACATCTGTTTTGAAGAGTTAGTCAAAAAGTTTGACATCATCAAAATGGTAGATGAACCTTGTATATACAAAAAGGTAGTAGGAAGTATAGTGGTGATCCTCGTAGAGTACGTGGATGACATACTCTTGATGGGGAAGGAGTTTCCTATACTACGCACGGTCAATCTCCGCTTATCACACGGATTCTCTATATAGGATCAAAGTGATACCTACTAAATCCTGGGTTTTACATCTATGAGATAGATCTAATTGGATGTTAGGATACTCACTAGATGTAGTGAGTTGGTATCAATCGATCCTGGGGAGAATCACTGGAAAGGTTCCAGGGTGATAAGGACGACTGAATGTCAGTCGCAGGCATTGTCTTTACCCTCAGTAAAGGGACGGTATGTTGGAAGAGTTCCAAGCTAGATACCGTGGCATACTAGACGATAAAGGCTAGATACATCGCTACCAAAGATGCTACCAAAGAGGAAGTCTGGGTGTATATTAGTTCATGAGATGAACTTCGTTCCTCCCATTGTATGACAATGGAGTTGTGGCTTATGCCAAGGAACGCCCATCCCATCAGTGATCCAGACATATTCTTAGGCAGTATCACCTGATCGTAGAGATGGTTGATCTCCAGGGGATCGAGGTTAGGAGAGTAGACTCAGAGGACAACACGGCAGATCCACTCACGAAAGGCATTTTCCCATAGAGAGACTTTTATGGGATGGTTGAGTATGAGATACTTCAACCACTACTATCAGATGGCCCTAGTGCAAGTTGGAGATTGTTAGTTATATGTATGCCCTAGAGGCCATTACTATACATAAGATGTATATGGTAGTGGATGCTTGGACATATATAGGGATGACTTTCTTGCTCGATATGATAGTATGCAATCTGGTTACTATTTACTTTAACGTGTACACTGATTGTCTCTCTGTTACATGTTGGTAAAGCCCTTAGGATGTGTACTTGACTACCTGGACTATGATGCGGATCATACTAGTAGGGAAGTGGTAGTCCATAAGTACATCCTTCAAAGTCCCTAGTCGTGGGTGTATCGAGGCGGGGCATCGATATACCAGAAGAGACTAGCGTGTAGCTTCTCGACCCATATAGATGGGCGATGGATGATCCCATATCCATTGGTGTTTGACATCAGAGATGATATACGGATGCTCAGTAAAGACTGGGTACACTGGACGGACTCGTCGAGAACTCCCAGATGGTATTATACCTTACGTTAGATGGCGGTTCTCTGGTGACACTGGTGCAGGTTAGTCTGTAGACCCGAGATCGTCATAAAGTCTTGTGTGATTCCCACTGTGCTTTGATCTCCGCCTTACCACGTCCAAGAGGGTGTGAAAAACGGTGGTTTTTGGGTACAGTCCCGAGTCATATGGAAGCAATGAGCGATAGAAGGGGTTTCGTCTCTCCCGGTATAGGGAGTTGATATTGCGCAGTGTTCGATTGGCTATAACAGGAAGTCCTTGGCTAAGGCTGCTTTAGGGATTTACTAGTAAGTGTTACCAGTAGTTTCTCGACCCGTTATGAGCCTCATATCGACACGACTTATCGAGTTATTGGGGTCTGACGTTTACCACCCCTAGACGAGATATGCGACATATCAGACGAACAGACCGGACTGTACGGTAGTGTTACTCGTTGGATTCACAGGAGTGTGAGCGGGCTTGCTCGTTGATCTTCTGATCGCTCAATACCCGGGTGGCCGTTACGTTTAGCAGACCGCTTGCGGCATGTGGGTGTTTGATATGATCATCACCTGCTGCCGGCGTATTGACGAGTCTTTAGAGTTCTACACAGAAGTTTCCTGGCTCAAGCGAAATGAAATAGGAGCGCATATGAGATATGTGCGGGACCGAGAATAATACCAAGTATGTGATACTGTATTCTATTCTCGCGATATGTATCATTGGACGGTTATATGAGATATAGCCGGGTTACCGAATCAAGTGTTGATTCGATACATTGATACACTTGATATTAGTCGGTTATATGCAGTATGACCGGATCATTAAATCAAGTGTTGATTTAGTGATTTAATGTATAATTATATATTTGATATATTACTTTATATTAACTAGTATTGGTTCACTTAAGATTATTTTCTCACTAGTTTGTGCACATTGTATATATGATATATTTTTGTGCACTTGATTGTATCATGTTTGATGATACATGCAAACTTGGGTTAGTGTATGCTTTAAACTATGATTAGGTTAATGGTTAGGGTTTGATTTACTCATTTATTTATTTGGGCAAAAACAAATATGGTGGCTTTCTTTGTTTTATTCTTGGAGTTTCATGAAGCTTCACCATTTTGTTTCTATTCTCAAACCTAACCATTATCTAAACCCTAGTTTATTCTCTACATGAGTTAGACTAACCCATGGTTGCTATATGATAAGAATCACTTGAATTTTCTAATTAATCAATTCTTTTTCTTTTTCTTCTTCTTCATCTTCTTCATGAAGAAAGAAAAAGTTTGCTAGAAAATTCTAAGTGATGATTCCAAGATAGAAATCCAAATCCAAAGTGAACCCACTTCCTATTTCTTCATCCTCTATCACTTGCCATGTAGTAGAGGGTGTTTTCTTCACAAGTTTCTTGATCAAGTGAAGATGGAGCTTGAGTTTGAGTCGTCTCGACGTAGATCATTTTCGGCATCGAAGTCAATGACCTAGCCTGATCATTTCTCCGACGAAACCATTGCTAAAGTCCGGGATCCCGATGATCGCAGCGGAGGGATGTCATCTCGGAGCTAAAGAAGTGGTGGACCGGATGTACAAAGGTTTTAATCCCTTTCACTTATTAGCAAAGTTGTTTGCTTGCTTGTAGTTTCGCCTTTACTTCTAGTTAACGATCTATATTAGGGTTTCTCGGCACCGGAATTTTTTTTGTTTGGCATGGTTGATGCCTTGTGTAACCTCTTGAGTGTGCCTAGTAACCCTACAGCGGAGGCCCTGGCAGGAGGAGTTTGCCTAGGAGCCGCGCTCGGACCTGGTCAGGCCGAGCTTGCGCCACCAGTCTTTTTCCTCTAAGCCTTGGCAGACATAGCGGCCATAATTTTCGATCGATCCATGGACTCTGCATGAAAAGCGAAAGAAAAATATGGTTAGCGACGCAGAAACGGCAATAGAATGTTGTCGAAGTCTAAACAGACAGGCAAAAGCCCTAAACTTACCCAAAAAAAGCACGGGACTGAGTCCAACCCAGCTTAGTACCTGCTCAGAAAGCAGGACATCAGCCCGCTGGATTGGTTCCTACTGGGACACCACCTTCGCCTAGGGGACGTTCGACTGGCTCACCCTCAGGCAATCAGCCCTATTCCACTGGGTGGGAACAGGCCAATTCTCACTCTCCAGTGGCACGACGAAGACGAACTTCTCCTTCTATTCGTGGATGGAAGAAGGGACGACCACTACCCCCGACCCGGTCGTCCTACCCTTACGCTTTTTAAACGAGAGATATACCCAGCTCGGCTCTTCCTTACTGGTGCCGGAATGATTTTTATAGCAGAGGAAAGATAAGAGGAGGCTCAAATCGAAGGGGATCCAATCATTTTTAACCGGACCAGAAACCTGAGGAGAATTCTCCACGAGTTCGGCGCTAGCTGGCCCAGTGCAAGACGGAAATAATGGAGCACATCACAAACCTCAGACGAGAAGGGCAGATGCATCCCTGCCCGGAATGCTTCTAGATACAGAGCAATCTCCTTGCCCTGTACCTGGTCTTCCCGCTCACCCTCTCTGACCAGACGAAGTGAATAGCCAGAGGGGATATGGAATCGAGCCCGGATGTCGGAAAGCTAGTCCAGATGATTCAAGACTAAGGGCGCATCGCGGGTATTCCCGATGTACACCTTGGGAGCCATTGTCGCCGCTCGACGGCGAGAGACAAGAACGACACTATCCCCTTGGGGGGCAAGCCTGACACAGAGGAAGTAGAAGAAGAAGAAGAAGAAGAGCTCTCTCAGCTATCTGAAGCTGAGGAGGAGGAAGACCCGCTGGGCTCGGCCCCAGAAACTGAGGCATCATCGCTCGACTCAACCCCTACGACATCCACAGATACCTTGGAGGAAGAAATCTAATCTGATTCAAGGAAAAGGTTCGCCGGAGAAAATTCATTGGAAGATCCGACCTAAGAGGAAGTGCACCGAGCAATCTTTAAACAACGAGAGACAACTAAGGCAAAGTGTCGGCCCTGGGATGGCTCCCTCCAATTTATGCACGCCAAAGAGGACATCCTACGGCCCAAATCGACTCCTACCAAAACGTATCATCGCACTTAACGACCGTCGAGGCTCCACGTGGTGATCTGTCATTGGGAACACCCTTTCGCAGTGGAAGTCGGAGACAACCTCTCGCGCCCCGCCAACCAATAATGGGCACGTGGCGCATAGCCTAACCGACGGTCGAGCGAAATGGCGCACCCTATTTAAAGCGCAATCATTTCACCGATCCGCTGACGTCATTAAAGATATGCGCGGTGATCAAGGCATTCCGTGACCTGCCACGTGGGCCTAGTTATCCGAGTGGAGTAGCCGCCAAATGTCCCGCAGTCGTCAGGTAGCCCGGGAACCCTAGGCTAAACCGTTAAAAACCGGGCTTACCACTCTCGACCCTGACCTACAAATAGGTCAGGGCGAGAGTGGGGGCCAGTGATGAGACTCATGAATGGGAGTTCCCCAGCTTACGACACGCAGCAGATAGCGTGTCGTCCACTTAAACCCACTAGGCTCCTGGTGCTGCAGAGGTGGAATCAACGTGGCTCCCCGGGGACTTTCGTCGGGGCCTCGTCTCTGGGCTTACGCCCCCACCTCTCGCCCCCGAGCCATCCAGCATCCGAACTTACATCCCCTTCTCTCGTCTCCGAGCTTTTGTAAGGGCTGAGCTTCTTCGGCCTCCCGGCTCGTCTCCGAGCCACCCGACAAGCTGAGCTTCCTCGGCTTTCCTGGTCAACCGAGAGCACGGAGCCCAAGTGTCCCCGCAACGGCTCTGTGTATCTCGCCAAAGTGAGATATCCGCCGCCCTATGTCCCGCGTCCCGCGCGGGCGTTTTCCCTCCATTAATGAGCGGATCCCGCTATCAATACGGGTGTAACGAAGGAGCGTAACTGACGGCGAGGATCTTGCACCGGCCCTCTCCATGTAACCACTATATAAACCCCTCTTTTCAAAAGACTCAGGTAACTCGAGCTCATTCTAATACTCTGCTACCCTTTCTTTATATCTTGGTACGGACTTAATCGTCAGAGGGTCCTACGGTGGTTTCCCATCCAGGGACTTACCTTACAGGTAGCTCGGCGTCGACAATATCTAACAACCCATTAAAATCCACACAACCATTCTCATACCCAATCTCTACCGTTTAAAACCGCTCGCAGCCAAATTGACGGAGAACAATATCTGAGGGAGATTTCCACCCCCATCAGTAAGGGTCCAAATTAATGTGTAGTCTGCGGCATTAATTGGTTTCGCCTCCGATATATATGTTAAAATGTGATAAGAAATTATTTAAAACACATGATCTGCATATAGAATAGTGTATCACTATACAAATACGGTAATAGCATGCCAAAAAAAACAAGAGCCTTTAATGTGCAGAGAAGGTAAGGTCCCATAGGTTATCTCCAATAATTATCTCTCTAAGGCTAGGCTACACATAGAGCCTCTGATCTCTAAAGATGCCGGCCAAGCATGAATCAAGGGTCAACATCAAATTAATTCATAGGGGAGCAACATAGACTTTACGAACAAAGTATGGGGCCAAATTAATGTGCAGTCTGCGGCATTAATTGGTTGCGCTTCCGATCAATTAATCTGCAGCAGCAGTATTATAAAACCCGGAGGGGTTTGCTAAAAGATATAGCGTGGCACATTGTTGGGGGAGGCCGAGAGAGATTTGAGAGAGAGAGGCAGAGAGATTTGCACAGAGAGATTTGCTTTTGTTTGTAAACTTGATCCAAATATAGTATACGTTTATAGGTTCCGCTCTGCCGGAAACTAGCCATACGGTGGGTGAATTTCGTTAACAAATTCCTTGTGCATCTCTATTCCGTGTTTGATTTCTTATTTATTCTCGCACTTACAAATTTGTATCTTTCGTTGTTTAATTACGTGATTGTTTTGCGTTATTATTTGTCCCGAGTACTGTTCCGTGGATTCAATTATCTCCCAACAACTAGTATCAGAGCAAGATTAAGAGAACCTAGTGTTTTTCGATTCTACAATCTAAGTCAATGGTGGGTAACGACGTCTGTATCCTCTTCCCACTTTCTTAGACCTGTAGTTTTGAAGGCGTTAGTTCAGATTTAGGGGGAAGTCGAGTTTGCTATGATACAAACGAAAGATGGCGGAGAATAAGACAACAATCGAGAAATTCAATGGTCACAATTTTGGTTGGTGGCGCATGCAGTTGGAGGACTATCTATACCAAGGATCTGTATTTTTCCTTGCTCAGAGAAAAAGCCCGAGAAAATGACCGATGAGGAGTGGAACCTTTTGGATAGGAAAGACTTGGCGACAACCAGATTGTTGTTGACTCCACAAGTGACCTTTAATATCTCAAAAGAGAAATCATCCAAGACGCTAATGACGACGTTGGCGAAATTGTATGAAAAGCCATCGATAACAAATAAAATATTTGTAATGAAGAAGTTTTTCAACATGAAGATTGCAGAGAACGGCTCGGCGATAAAGTACTTGAACGAGTTTAACGGCGTAATGAGCAAACCCGAATCGGTTTTAATCGTCTTTGATGACGAGATTCGAGCCCTACTATTCCTATATTCGTTGTCAGAGAGTTGGGAAAATCTAGTGACGGCGGTTAGCAACTCTATCTGGGGGATTCTCACGTTTAATGATGTGGTGAGGTGCATACTAAATGATGAAATGCAGAGAAAGGCCGTGAGTGAGAGTTCTGTAACTTCTGCACTTTCGGTGCAGAATCGCGGCAGAACGATGGAAAGGGAAAAGTGGAAGAAGAGCAAGTCTAAAAGATAAGAAAAATCTCAAGGAAAAATCCAAGGCACTTGTTGGAATTGCGGAAAGAAGGGCCACAGAAAAATTGAATACAGGCTTCCGAAAAAAGGCTCAGATGAGAAGGCGGATGAAAAGGAAGCGAATGTGGTGTCTACACAAGAACATGGTGAACATGGACTTTATTTATCGGTGAGCGAGAATACAAAAGCGGATATTTGGTTTCGGTATCTTTTCATTACACTTCGAGAAGACATCACTTCAGAGAGTATGTTCAGGACGATTTTGGACATGTGACGGTGGGAAACAGTCAATCATGCAAGATCGTTAGAAAGAGGACGATCATCTTGCAAATGTCAGAAGGTGGTCAAATCAAATTGAAGAATGCTCGTCATATTCCGGATTTGAAGAAAAGCTTGATTTCCACAAGTCAGCTAGACAACGACAGATTTAATACAAAGTTTGGGACTTCTCATTGGAAGATTTTCAAAGGGTCGTTGGTGGTCTCAAGGGGTAAGTTGAGCGGTTCGTTATACCCATTCGGTGGGAGCAGCGAAGGCTCGGTTGCATTGGCGGCAAGTTTCAGAGATAGATTCGGAGATTTCGTCGTGGCATAAAAGATTAGGGCATCTCAGCGGGAAAAACATGAAATTTCTTCAAGCTGAGAGGCTTCTTTCAGAGCTGAAAAAAGTGGAGTTGGGCTTCATGAGAACTGCATTTGTCAGAAGCAAAACGTGCTCAGTTTTTAAATTGGAGGTATAACAAAAATGACCAAGAAAATAGAGATGGTACATACGGACGTATGGGGTTCGGCCTTGGTGGATTCTTATGGAAGAAAATGGTAATTCGTGGCGTTCATCGATAATGCAAACCGAAAGACATAGGTGTTTGCGATAAAAAAGAAGTCCGATGTGTCTGACATTTCAAACACTAGATTGCGCCGGTGGAGAACCAAACGCGGCCGAAGGTTACATATCTAAATCCAGATAATGGCGGGGAATATTGCACACAGGATTTCGAGACATTTTGCTCATAAAAAGGTATTCGTTGGTTGAAAATGGTATCAGGGACGCCACAGCAGAATGACATCGCTGAAATGAGGAATAGAACGATCCTAGAGCGAGTGCGAAGTATGACCTTGGATACGGATATGCCAAAATTCCTATGAGCATCAACGGTCGATACAGGTGTGTATCTAATCAACAGAATCTCAGCGAGCGCTCTCGATGAAGGCATTCCAAAAGAAATTTGGTCGGGTAAACTGATCAACTATTCACACCTCAAAATATTTGGCCGTATTGTATATTCTTTGATTGATAAGGCAAAAAGGAGTATGCTTGACTCCAAGTCTAAGAAGTGTGCTTTCATCGGGTATGGTAGAGACAAGTTCGGATATCGGCTGTGGGATTACACAAGCAAAATTGATGAGCAACACTTGTACAAAGAAGAAAACAAGTAAAAAATGGTGCGGTATCTGAGTTCGTGGAGTTAGACGGAACTCAAGAGAGCAATCACGTACTTATGAGTAGAGATCAAAACATGGAGGAAGCTGCAGTGCAAGATCAGGTTCAAGAACAGGGTGGTGACCATATTCAGCAACCAGATATATCAGTTCTAAGGAGATCTACAAGAGAAAGGAGGCTACCTGAAAAAATTGTTGTAACGAATCTGAAATCCCTGTAAAAATGTAAATTATTGAAATGTATAGAAATGATATTTCAACCTGATTAGGAGTTATAAATTATTTTTGTTTAATAAAAATAAGAAACAACTTGTACCTCACTGGTTAAGACTCACTACTGCTGTGCCATATCCTGCATGTTCAAATCTAATCAGTTCCAATTATTTTTTAATATTTTTCTTTTTAACTTTTCGGAAGCCCAAGAGTTGCACGTGTAACACACGGAGAAACAAAAGGTTTCAAAAAAAATCAAACGGGATAAATGAAGAGTTAACACAGAATAATACCCCTACCCAAAGTCTCGAGCCACGTGGCGCCCATTCGACCGCCCAAACTCACCTTTTGACCGCTATTGGTGGTTGGATTGGCCCCAATCCCTCCGTATTTCGCACATGTGTCTCTTTGACTCCCCTCTACTCCCCTGTATTATTTGATTACTTTGCATTCATCCTTAGTGTTAGTTATGTATATGCCCTAGAGGCCATTGTTGTACATATGATGTATATTATAATGGATGCTTGGATATATATAGAGAGAACTTTCTTGCTCGTCATGATAGTATGCTATTATGTTTTCCTTTATCTTAACATGTTGACTTGTATTGGTTTACTGTTTTTCTCTCACATGTTAATAAAGCCCTTAGGATCTGTACTCGACTACTGGGACTATGATGAGATCATACTAGTGGGGCCACGGTAGTCGATGAGTACATCCTATAACTGTTCCTAGTCGAGGGTATATTGAGAAAGGGCATCGATACACCTGAGTAGACTAGCGTATACGCATCTTGACCCATATGATGGGCGATGGATGATCCCATATCCATCGGTGTTTGACATCAGAGATGGTGTAAGGGTGCTCAGTGGAGACTGGGTACACTGGACGGACTCGACGAGAACTCCCAGATGGTGATATACCACACGTCAGATGGCAGTTCTCCGGTGACACTGGTACAGGGTAGTCTGTAGACCCGAGATCGTCATAGAGTCTTGTGTGATTCCCACTGTGCTTTGATTTCCACCTTACCACGTCCAAGAGGGCGTGCAAAATGGTGGCTTTTGGGTACAGTCCCGAATCACATGGAGGCAATGAGCGATAGGTGGGGATTCGTCTCTCCCGGTATGGGGAGTTGATGTTGTGCTGTGTTCGATTGGCTATAACTGGAAGTCCCTGGCCATGGCTGATATAGAGATTTACTGGTAAGTGTTACCAGTAGTTTCTCGACCCGTTATGAGCCACACATCGACACGACTTATCGGTTACTGGGGTCTGACGTATACCACCCCTAGACTTGATGTGCGACATATCAGACGAAGAGACCGGACTGTACGGGAGTGTTACTGATTGGATTCACAGGAGAACGCACAGGCTAGCTTGTTGATCTTCTGATCGCTCAATACCTGGGTGGCTGTTACGTTTAGCTAACCGCTTGCAGCTTGTGGGTGTTTGATATGATCATCACCTGCTACCGGCGTATTGACGATTCTTTAGAGTCCTACACAGAGGTTTCTTGGTTCAGGCAAAACGGAGTAGAGGCACATATGTGATATGTGCAGGACCGAGGGTAATGCGATATGAGATACCGTATTATATTCTCATGATATTTAGATATGAACCGGGACATCGGATCAAGTGTTGATTCGATGAATCGGTACATGATATATTAGTCGGTTATATTCGATATAGCCGGATTTTCGGATCAAGTGTTTATTCGATGATTTAATGTATAATAATATATATGGTATATTGTATTACATTATCTAATATTGGCTCGCTTTATTATTTCATTTTCTCACCGGATAATACTTTGATATATATGCGATATATGTTAATTGTATTATTTTCTTTTGTTGCAAATATATAATATATATGTGATATATATTATTGTGACATGATATGATTAATAAAGAAACATGTTTAGTGTTGATTAAACAAGATTAGAGTTTGATTAGGGTTAGCTTCTTCTTGCACCTTCTAGAAGCTTTTCCTTTTGTCTTGGTTAAGATATTATGGTTGATATTTATCCATGACTCATTTCTAACCTAACCAAACCCCAGCTCTAGTTTATTCTCTACAAGGGTTATCCTTGTCATAACTAAACTATGGTTACATTATTAATTCATATATACATTTCATTATTCATGACAAAAGGAATTATCTCATTATTCATCTTCTTCTTCTCTCTTGAGCTTTGAGAAAGCTTTCTTGATTTTCGTTTTGTGATGTTTTAATGTGAGATTATGATATAAAAAGATAGCATAAATACTACTCCATCATCCTCATCTAATCAAGCTCATTAGATTAGGGTGTTCACCTCTTGAGAGTGAGAGAGCTTGAGCTTTTGCAAATTCGACGTAGATCATCGGAGAAAAGGAATACTACAAACTAGCATGGATCGTTCGAGTCGTGGAGCCTCTCTTGAGTCCGGGAGATCGTGGATCGCGGCGAAGGGACTTCTACTCAGAGCTTATGAAGCGAAGGAGCGGACTACAAAGGTTGTAATCCCTCACACTTAGTTTTAAAGATGTTATCTTGCATGTTAAACCCTAATAATCTAGCAAAGATCCCGGCTTTGGGTTGTTCGGCACATCTAAAATTTTATCCGGGCATGTTTGATACCTTATGAATATTCACAAGAGTGCCTAGGAACCCTACAGTGGTATCAGAGCCTAGCTAGAGCATTAGGTGACTTGTGTACGAAGTTAAAACTCCGATTGAACCCCGAAATGACGAAACGGACCCCTTTCTGTACAATTTTTAAAAACTGTGATTTTTCTGTATTAATAATACCTAAAAAAAATCAGCAAGGAATTCTAAGAATTACCATGAAATACGAGCCCACAATTCCACTAAGTCGCCGCGGAACCTCGGCGGGAACCTGGTTCCCGCGGTGGTTCCACGGCCGAATTTTGGGATTGTGACACGTGGCTTCATGGTAATATCTGTAGGTGCTTGTTGATGCTTCTGGGTATTTTTAAAGTGACTCAAGTGTTGAGTAATCTGGGGTTTATTTTGTAATCGTAGATTCGATCGGAAAATTTAAATTCATTTTTATTTCCGGATATTTAAAAACTGTTAAAATGTTCGAACGGATATCATTAACTCACTTTTTCCCGGCACATAAAACTTTCAAGTATTGAATTTTTATCGGGTTTAAATCTTTCGGAAAATTGTACAAGTTAAGCGGTGGACCCTCTAGAAGACAACAAACCTTAACTCGATTATGTGACCGTCTTGAACTGCCTCTAAACCTTAGGGTTCGGGGCAGTACGGCGTGCCACATGTGAGGCGTTGGCTTGACCCTTCTACGGCTGGATCATCGATACTGTGACATATTCTGAGATTATTTGAACTCCACTCAAGTGTTGAGCAATTTAGGAAATTTTGGGTATTTGATTATCTTTTCGGAAATTTTAATACTGTCTATTTATCTGGAATGTGATACAATATGTGGAATTCATACAGTTAGGCATGAAATGCGAAATATGTGATATTTCAGATTTACAATGTCTAAATAGATTGTGGATTCCAAATGTTGTAGTTTTGCACTTTCTTTTCTGTGACCGTAAGTGTAATATGTGATATCGCCGGTTTCGTTGCTATATGTCAACGACAATTGGGATGCGCATATTTACTTACGTTGATGATATGTGATATTATGTGTTGCTGTGATATGTTATATTGGATCGTCGCATTCTGAATAGCCGGGGGTTTTATGTGAGATGAGGGTTTTTATTTTCATTCATGTAAAATTCATTTGTATGTAATATTCTTTTATTGGGGTACTTCCAGGTTGAGGTTGATGTCACCAGTGTATATTATTTACTTTTCCGCATTAGGTAGACCCAAGGAGGGGAGCACAAGTAACCGGGCTCTAGGGTCCAGTGGGAGGCCATCTCGAGGAGTCGAGACCAGGTCTCCTAACCCTAGAATTGGTAGTGTTACTTGCCGCTATCGTAGAGGTCTTGGGATGTGGGTTTGGCTATTCGTCGCGACCGTGGAATCCGTGTTTTATACCGGCTCGTATTGAAAACACGGACATCCTAGTATATCCAATATTTCATAGAGGTTCTTCTGCTGCAATGTTCTGTGATGAGATCATATTACTGCCTGAGACGAATGCTTATACTATATATATATGCTGATATATAAATATTACTGCTTTCGTTTCTTCTGTGATGCTTAGGAAGCATAAGCTGATGGGATTTATTAATGAGATTAATAAAAAGAAAAGAAACCTAAAACATGTTGTAGAATCAAAACTTTATAAAAAGGGTAGCTACAGTTTTGCTTTACACAACGGTATATATGATATGCCCTGCACCTTATTCGATGAGGAAAGAGCCGAGATCCCTTCACCGGGAGTGACCTCTTTAGCAAAACTGGCAGATGCTACAAACTCGCGGTTTAGTTTTTGACAGTTTATTTAGTTCTTTCTTTGCACAGCGGTATATATGATATATCCTGCACCTTATTCGATGGGGAAAGAGCCGAGATCCCTTCACCGGGAGTGACCTCTTTAGCGAAACTAGAAGCCTCAAAAACACTCCTTTTTCAAAAACTAATCGATTCTACGACGATATCAAGTTCATTACGCAATAGGTTTTCAGAAAAACCTGTCGTAGCCCTCTGTCATTTCAGATAAATCCTACTTAGTATTCGTGCTACGTTTGTTGGCCTGCGTCAAGGCGTAGTGTGCGGTAGCTAACTAGTATTTATCTGCTTATACATATGATGTAGATTGGATTAGGCTAATCGTACGACTTTGTTGGCCTGCGTCAAGGGTCGTGCGGGTGGGTTTAATTCAATCAAGAAATGATGGGTTGAACTTGACTAGCGCACTATAGTTTGTTGGCCTGCGTCAAGGTCATGGGACGCTAGGGGCAAAATATTATCGGGAATTTCAAGTGTTGAAATTTGCAATGAGATTGCATACCTCCTATGAGATAGTTGGATCCCGATACCCACTGCGAGTAAGTGTTACTCCTGGGAGAGTTTTACACAGGACAATTAGCCGATCAAGTAGGTGTCTAGAAAAGTGTTAACGAGGTTACGCCTCTGGGAAAACGAGGTTTACTTTAATTAGGTCCGTGCGAAAGCACGGGGAACCTCCCTCAAAGTACCGACACTGATCTGGCTGAAAGATTGACAAAATTGTAGGGTGTAATTAATCCCGGCTAATCTTACCTTTTAGGGTTTGAAGGAAGATTTGATAAAAACAGTGGGAGACATCCTGATTAGATAAGATAATAACCAATTTAATCTTGCAAGAGCATACGCTAAAGTGTTTCCTTCTCTCTCTCTCCAGGTAGCGACCGTGTCAGGACTTAATCAAGATAATAATATGGATGTATTGACTGAACCCGCTTATTATACTGAGCAGGGGAACGTTGGACCCGTTCTTTCTTATAAGAGTTATAAGACTGAACAGGGAATAGGAGAATATTTGGATTCTCAAGCCGCCCAAAAGAACATGCATGTTGATGCATCTTCTTTAGGTGTGTTAGTTATTGAGAACTGTTTCTCAGTTCACCCTACGTCCTGGGTATTAGATACCGGATCAGAATCCTACATATGTAAATTGTTACATGGGCTACGGAAAGGTAGAGAACTGGGAAAAGGTGATCATTCCGTTCAAGTAGGGAACGGTGCAAGTATTGTAGCCAAAGCAGTTGGCGAATATTACCTAGTATTACCAAGTCGTAATACACTGATTCTGAATGAGTGCTATTATATACCGAACATGATGTGCAACATTATATCAGTTTCTTTATTTAGTAAAGAAGGATATAATTTTGTAGTACAGGATAATGTTATAAACATCTTCCTAAATCAAAAGTTGATTGCATCAGGTTCGTTACATAATGGCATTTTCATTCTCAATCAAAATACAGTCATCAACATACAAAACACACACAAGAAAAAAAGTTCAGAAATAAACGAATCCTACTTGTGGCATTGTAGACTTGGTCATATCAATGCGACACGACTGGCTAAGTTACATAAGGATGGATATTTGAATTCGTTCGAATTATCATCTTATGATACTTGCCATTCATGTCTCAAAGGAAAAATGACTAAAGCTCCGTTTAGTAGACACGGAGAAAGAATTACGGAACTCTTAGGACTGGTACATAGTGATGTATGCGGTCCCATGTCTATGCATACCAGGAACGGTTCTTGCTACTTCATTACATTCATTGACGATCTCTCTAGATACGGACATGTGTTCCTAATAAAACACAAGTCAGAAGCTTTTGAGAAATTCAGGGAATATAAGCACGAAGTAGAGAACCAAACGGGCAAAAGTATTAAGATCCTTCGATCTGATCGAGAAGGAGAATACTTAAGCAATGAGTTCCTAGATTATCTAAAAGAGAATGGGATTCTCTCTCAGCTTACTCCTTCTTATACTCCACAGCACAACGGTGTATCGGAGCGGAGGAATCGCACCCTATTAGATATGGTGCGCTCTATGATGAGTACAGCTGAGTTACCTATTTCCTTCTGGGGATATGCACTGGAAACAGCTGCAGACCTATTGAATATGGTTCCCACCAAATCTGTGCCAACCACTCTATATGAGATATGGAAAGAAAAGAGACCATATCTTAATTATGTTAGGATATGGGGTTTTCCGGTATATGTGAAAACACAAAATCCAGACAAACTCGGCGGAAGGTCTATTCTGTGCAAGTTTATTGGATATCCCAAACATTCGCGCGGGTATATCTTCTACCACACCGAAGAACAAAAAGTGTTTGTTTCTCGGCACGCCACCTTTTTAGAAAAGAAATTTCTTACAAAAGAAATTAGTGGCAATGAGGTAGAACTGGAAGAATTTCCAGCAGAACAAACTACAACAGATGATTTAGTGGAACCAAAGGATTCAGTAGTACCCGACGAACCCCAGCTTCTCCGCCGATCTAGTAGGGTTTCTCTTCCACCTGAGAGATACTATGGTTTTCTCATTGATGGTGGAAGCGAGGATTTCATCATGGATGATGATGAACCGACTAGTTTCGAGCAGGCCATCACGAGTGGTGACTCTGTGAAATGGCTGGATGCAATGCGATCTGAGATGGAATCCATGTATACCAATAAAGTATGGACTTTGGAAAATGCTCCTGAAGGGGTAAAACCCATTGGGAGCAAGTGGATCTTTAAAAAGAAATTTAGTGTAGATGGAAAGGTTGAGACTTTCAAAGCTAGACTTATAGCAAAGGGTTTTCGTCAACGACCAGGTGTGGATTATGACGAAACCTTTTCTCCAGTGGCTATGCTTAAGTTCATCCGGATCTTACTTGCCATTGCTGCATACCATAACTACAAAATCTGGCAAATGGATGTTAAGACCGCCTTTCTAAATGGTGATTTAGAAGAGTGCGTGTACATGACTCAGCCAGAGGGCTTCGTAGATAGTGGGAGCAGCGGAAAGGTGTGCAAACTGCTTAAATCCATTTATGGGTTAAAGCAAGTATCGCGGAGTTGGAACATCTGCTTTGATGTAGTAGTCAAAGAGTTTGACTTCATCAAAAATATAGATGAACCTTGTATCTATAAGAAGGTAGCAGAGGGTAAGGTTGTCTTCGTCGTATTGTACGTGGATGATATACTCTTGATAGGAAATGATATTCCTATGCTGCAATCAGTCAAGCTCTTCTTATCACAGAGATTCTCAATGAAAGATCTAGGTGATGCCTCCTGCATATTGGGAATCATGATCTATAGAGATAGATCTAAACGGATACTGGGATTGTCCCAATTCAGGTACATTGACACCATATTAAAGAGGTTTAGTATGGAAGAATCCAAGCGTGGGAACCAACCCACGATCTCTGGACTCACTCTCTCCAAAGAGATGTCTCCCAAGACTGATTTGGAGAGAGCTCGCATGCAAGGGATACCCTATGCTTCGGCAGTAGGCTCTATCATGTATGCGATGCTATGTACCAGACCCGATGTAGCATACTCACTAAGTGTAGTGAGTCGGTATCAAGCAGATCCTGGAGAGAGTCACTGGACAGCTGTGAAGAACATTCTCAAGTAGTTGCGAAGGACTAAGGAGATGTTCTTAGTGTATGGTAACGGAGAACTTCAGGTGGAGTCCTTTACCTATTCCAGCTTCCAAAGTGATAAGGACGACTCTAAGTCGCACTCGGATTTTGTCTTTATTCTCAATGGAGGGGCGGTATGTTGGAAGAGTTCCAAACAGGATACCGTTGCAGACTCGACGATGGAGGCTGAATACATCGCTGCCAACGATGCTGCCAAAGAGGCTGTCTGGATAAAGAAGTTCATCACTGAACTTAGAGTGGTTCCGTCCATTGAGCATCCAATACCTTTATATTGCGATAACAATGGAGCTGTAGCTTTGTCCAAGGAACCCAGGTCCCATCAGAAATCCAGACATATTCTGAGGCGGTATCACCTGATCACGGAGATAGTTGATCGCCGGGAGATCGAGGTCAGGAGAGTAGATAAGAAGGACAACACTGCGGATCCATTCACGAAGGCCATTCCCCAGATACAGTTTGAGAGATTATTCGGGATGCTAGGTATGAGATACTACAGCAGCTGGCCTTAGTGCAAGTGGGAGATTGTTAGTTATGCATATGCCCTAGAGGCCATTGTTGTATATATGATGTATATTATAATGGATGCTTGGATATATATAGAGAGGACTTTCTTGCTCGTCATGATAGTATGCTATTTGGTTTTCCTTTATCTTAACATGTTGACTTGTATTGGTTTACTGTTTTTCTCTCACATGTTGATAAAGCCCTTAGGATCTGTACTCTACTACTGGGACTATAATGAGATCATACTAGTGGGGCCACGGTAGTCAATGAGTACATCTTATAACTGCTCCTAGTCGAGGGTATATCGAGACAGGGCATCGATACACCAGAGTAGACTAGCGTATACGCATCTTGACCCATATGATGGGCGATTGATGATCCCATATCCATCGGTGTTTGACATCAGAGATGGTGTACGGGTGCTCGGTGGAGACTGGGTATACTGGACGGACTCGACGAGAACTCCCAGATGGTGATATACCACACGTCAGATGGCAGTTCTCCGGTGACACTAGTACAGGGTAGTCTGTAGACCCGATATCGTCATAGAGTCTTGTGTGATTCCCATTGTGCTTTGATTTCCACCTTACCACGTCTAAGAAGGCGTGCAAAACGGTGGCTTTTGGGTACAGTCCCGAATCACATGTAGGCAATGAGCGATAGGAGGGGATTCGTCTCTCCCGGTATAGAGAGTTGATGTTGTGCTGTGTTCGATTGGCTATAACTGGAAGTCCCTGGTCAGGGCTGATATAGAGATTTACTGGTAAGTGTTACCAGTAGTTTCTCGACCCGTTATGAGCCACACATCGACACGACTTATCGGTTACTGGGGTCTGACGTATACCACCCCTAGACTTGATATGCGACATATCAGACGAAGAGACCGGATTGTACGGGAGTGTTACTGATTGGATTCACAGGAGAACGCACAGGCTAGCTTGTTGATCTTCTGATCGCTCAATACCTGGGTGGCTGTTACGTTTAGCTGACCGCTTGCAGCTTGTGGGTATTTGATATGATCATCACCTGCTACCGGCATATTGACGATTCTTTAGAGTCTTATACAGAGGTTTCTTGGCTCAGGCAAAGCGGAGTAGAGGCACATATGTGATATGTGCAGGACCGAGGATGATGCGAAATGAGATACCGTATTATATTCTCGTGATATTTAGATATGAACCGGGACATCGGATCAAGTGTTGATTCGATGAATCGGTACATGATATATTAGTCGGTTATATTCGATATAGCTGGATTGTCGGATCAAGTGTTGATTCGATGATTTAATGTATAATAATATATATGATATATTGTATTACATTATCTAATATTGGCTCACTTTATTATTTCATTTTCTCACCGGATAATACTTTGATATATATGCGATATATGTTAATTGTATTATTTTCTTTTGTTGCAAATATATAATATATATGTGATATATATTATTGTGACATGATATGATTAATAATGAAACATGTTTAGTGTTGATTAAACAAGATTAAGCTTTGATTAGGATTAGCTTCTTTTTGCACCTTCTAGAAGCTTTTCCTTTTGTCTTGGTTAAGATATTATGGTTGATATTTATCCATGACTCATTTCTAACCTAACCAAACCCCAGCTCTAGTTTATTCTCTACAAGGGTTATCCTTGTCATAGCTAAACTGTGGTTACATTATTAATTCATATATACATTTCATTATTCATGACAAAAGGAATTATCTCATTATTCATCTTCTTCTTCTCTCTTGAGCTTTGAGAAAGCTTTCTTGATTTTCGTTTTGTGATGTTTTAATGTGAGATTATGATATAAAAAGATAGCATAAATACTACTCCATCATCCTCATCTAATCTAGCCTATTAGATTAGGGTGTTCACCTCTTGAGAGTGAGAGAGCTTGAGCTTTTGCAATTTCGACGTAGATCATCGGAGAAAATGAATACTACAAGCTAGCATGGATCGTTCGAGTCGTGGAGCCTCTCTTGAGTCCGGGAGATCGTGGATCGCGGCGAAGGGACTTCTACTCAGAGCTTATGAAGCGAAGGAGCGAACTACAAAGGTTGTAATCCCTCACACTTAGTTTTAAAGATGTTATCTTGCATGTTAAACCCTAATAATCTAGCAAAGATCCCGGCTTTGGGTTGTTCGGCACGTCTAAAATTTTATCCGGGCATGTTTGATGCCTTATGAACATTCACAAGAGTTCCTAGGAACCCTACACTTAGACCTGTCATTTCACCATTAATCTTATTTTAATTCATTTTAATTCCAATTCTTTAACTCACACACCTTCATCCCTACATTATAAATACATCCTATCTCCTAGCTCTCCCTATTCTGAAAAATCTCTATCAAAATTCGTTCAAAGTTTTCTAAGTGCAAATGAAGTCAAGTGTAGTTAGCAACTAAGTTCTTTTCGTTGAAAATCGGAGTTGTTCCCGAAGCTGCCATGACGCCACAAAAACTTCTCTCTATTTCTTACTCTTTCTCGACACTCTAAAATCGTAAGTCCTTTTCTCTCTCTTTCTTTTCATCTCAAACCAATATTTAAAACTATTTGACTAAAATGGAGTTAGGTTAGGTAAAACTTCTTTAATAAGTTTTTGTCACTTTTACTATGTCAAAATTTCATCAAAATACCATGAATTTTAATTATAACCCTTTGTTCGATAATTAGTCATACATACATTTAGAAAATTCACAGTGTAACGATCTACCCTACACGCACATTTTTTATTCATATCACGATATTTGGTTAGAATTTTTCATCTAAATGAAACAATTTTCAACAAAATACCACCATTTTATAAAAATATGTTTTTAATCATTATTTTTAAAATCCTTTGCAATTGCGCCTCTACAACCATTTTAAGTGAACCCATCTACGGATGGTGTGGGTTATCGCACGTCATTGGGATAATGGAGTGTGATACAGAATTTCTCACGGAAAATTCGGTCTCTAAAGGAAATGAAAATACAATTTACGATTTTTTTAACAAATTAAATCATTTGAAAATTTTCATAAATTATAAATCCGTATTTTTCTATGAAAACTCATTTTTGAAGAATATATTATTAAAATGAAAAATTAATGTTACAAAAAAAAATTCCACCAAGTTTCCAAAAGTATAGTTTTCATACAAATACCATACGCTTTTAAAATCTTGGTTTTATCACTAAAATTAAAATATATGTTCATAAAAACTCTAAATAACATAAATCACTCTCGAGGTTTATTTTTAAATAATATTAAAGTATTTTTCATAAAATCCCCTCGAGGAATGCAAACAATATAAATATAATATAAATAACAATAATAAATGTTAAGGCTCTAGATTAGTATAGGTTTAAATGGTATCATTTCTCCTGAGCGCCAGGGATTCGAAGAAAGTGAGTGCTTTCCTAATCAGTTTAGACAAATTAACGGAGTTATCAATGGCAATTGTCTTGGAAAAAGACACAAATCCTGCCATTCATGTGCAACAGTTGTCCGATTACTCCCGAACTTAAGAAATTCAAGAGCTAAATCCTTTCATAAGATACTGATTCCAACCTGAATCCCAACTCAAAACAGAATCCAAAATCAAATACAAACTTGGATACTTGATCATGAATCTGAACACTCGAATTCAAATAACAAACTTGAACTTGAGCATTTGACTCGACTTGACCAAACCATGAATATAACTTGACATGAACTTGACATGAATACCTGAATATTTGATTATATTTTGAACATGAACCTGTATATTTTTTATATTCATGGATTCGCCAAGACCTGTAAACTTGAGCTATACAATACGCAGAAATAAAGGGGTAGATTGGTACGGAACGTATATCGTGACACGAGAGGTCACTTAAAAGACATCTACATGAATTCACGTGCCATTGTCCTGTGGGTTATGATAGGGCCTTGTACTATATGTTACCATAGTCCACGGGTAAGATAGACTCCTCTCGTATACATGAATACATTTTTTTTATCAAACTACAAACAACCACGCTAGAATTGCAATCTTATACCAGTAAATGATCATGCTTAAATGCTCGCTTATATAATCTTGCATGTTCACTTTTACTTGGTTTCTCTTCACTCTATATACCATCTTCTTTAAATTCTTTGGGGAATTACTGAGCGCTAATTCGCTGACGACATTCCTTTCTATTTCTTTCTTTGGAATGTTCATCGGGAGAACCAGATTCAGAGGAGATAGAGTCGAGCCCGGAGGACTTGGACCAATTTGCTTCTCAGCCTGACTATTAGCTTCTGCTTGTATTTACTTCCAGTATGCCATTATTTAGGCATTTGCTTTATCATTGTATCATTTTATTATAAACAACCGTATGTAAGTTTGAATATAAATAAAGTTGCTAATTCATTTTATTACTCTTGTCTTTCTTACACATTGTTATATTGCTTAATTACGATTAACCTTTTCTCATAGTAAACACGTCACCGTTTCCGTCTACTGCGAAGTAGGGCGTGACATGTTTTGTTGGTGGCCCATGCATGTCAGTTCTGCATGAAGTCTTAAGTAATATATCACAAGAATTATAAGAATCAACAACTATACATGCTTTGCATTTTCAAACTTCTTGAATCCATCCTAACCTTTTCTCTTCTATCAAGGTGATAGATCCTCCAAACAACACCAGCACCAACGTAAGTGGCAACACAACACCGCCTTCCCTACCACCTCCCCCTACCGTTGCGACACCAATCAATGAACAGACAGTGCTTCTGGAGGCCATCAAAAGCCTTCTGGAGGGTCAGCAGCAGCAGCAGACAGCTATCTTTATGAACCGTCCTAAAGCCGAAGTACCTGGAGTAAAGCAATTCCGGGTGTTGATTCCAAAGATCTTCTCGGGGAAAGAGAGTCCTCTTGAGGCTAAAGAATGGGCCCAAAGTATCGAGGACGATCTTGTAGCAGCGTAGGTACCAGATATAGCTTGGGTTTGTGTGGCAAAACTCCAGCTCACAGAAAATGCAAGTGTCTGGTGGAAAGCCGAGGAAAGCCGTCTTACACAACTAATAGAGTGGAAGACATTCCGCGATCTGTTTGACACAAAGTTTTTACCCGAGATCGACCGTTTTAAGATGGAACAACAGTTCATCCACATGCAATAAGGCTCTATGTGGGTAAAATCAGTGGATGAATATGATGCCGAATTCATCATGCTTAGCAGGTAAAGAATTCGTCTCAAATTCTGTTCCATAAAACACATAACTATCCTGACATCAACATCTTATCAGGTTCGTAGCATACCTGATCCCGACTGATGAGATTCGGGCTAGACGATTCCGAGAAGGTTTAGACCTGAAGATTTAAGCGGCTTTAACCACAGGCGACTATCTGACTCATGAACTCGCTCTGAAGGCAGCACGCCGTTATGAAACTATAGTTAAGAAGAAGGGTAAGCCATTAGCAGCCGGAATCAAACGCCCTGCTACACAAATGACAGGAGGAGCATCTTCTAGACCGACTTTTGCACCTAAGAGGCCAGAAGGATCGTTCAACCGATCCAGTTTGGATTTATATTTCTACTGCAAGAGAACCAGACACTTGGTGAAGGAATGCAGGCATGCAAATGGCATGTGTCTGGTTTGTGGCGCATCTACTCACGCTATAGGAGCATGCCTATATTGAGGTAACATAGTACCAGCACCTAGACCCGCAATGCCAGCTCCGCGGAGGCTAACTATTCAGGCATCTGCACCCCTCCTAGCTCTCTCTGAACCGGCTCCATAAGGAGCACTTACACAGCCTCAGCGTCAATTCCATCAGGCATAGAGAAACGTGCCTTAAGAGCAGAGGAATGTGCCTCAGGCGAGGAGGAATGTACCGAGACGTCAGGCTTTTACAATGACGGTCGAAGAGGCCGAAGCCATAGGACAAGTCATCACTGGTAAATTCTTCCCATCCTTTCAACCTTCGATACTAGTACATCATTAAATTTTTTTCTATATCTAAACTCAAACTCAAACAATTTAGGTACTATACTAGTAACCACCCTTTCTGCACTCACACTTTTCGACACTAGAGCTTCACATTGCTTCATGTCACAACGATTCGTGAGAATGCAGGCGATTCCTATGAAGCCACTCATTTCAAGATGGAATGTTAGTTCCGGGAATGGAGTCTTGAAGGAAATTTTGGGATATGATCAGTGTCCAGTTGTAGTGTAACGACTCTGAAATCCATGTACAAATTTTACTGGTTTAATGAATGGAAAGGGCATTTTAGCCTGATTAGGAGTTATAAGTTATTTTTGTTCAATAAAAATAAGAAGCAACTTGCAACTCATTGGTAAAGGTTCTACACTGCTGTGACATAGGCTGTGTGTTCGATTCCCATCAGTTCCATTTATTTTTTGTATTTTTCTTTTTAACTTTTCGAAAGCACGAGAGTTGCACGTGCAATACACAGAGAATCGAAAAGTTCCAGGAAAATCAAATGGGATAAATGCAGAGTTAACACTGATTAACGCAGGTGGCATGAATCTCAAGGCGAGGCACCAAGATCCGACCGCCCGTTTCCTCATTTGGCCTGCCGCTGATGGTTGAGATGGCTCCAATCACCTTCGTGTTTTCCACACACACCCCTTCAGCTCCCCTCTACTCTCCTTCACTGTTTGATTTTCCTGCAATCAAACAGAGACCTTTCAAATCCTTAATTAATACCATTTTAATTCTTTTCAATCAATTTTTTAATTCTCATACCCTGAATTCTTCATTAACAAAACCACTTCATCACGACGCCCTGATGACCTTTCCTACTTCCTTTCTCTTTTCTCGATACTCTAAAACCGTAAATCATTTCTTTCTCTATATTTCATCTCAAATCGCCTTCTAAAAGCACATCGATAAAGTGAAGTTAGCATCGATCTAATTTCTTTTTAACACTTTTAATCCGCTTGATATGCAAATTGGGTCAAACTAATATCCTAACACCACTATTAACCTTATTTACATCATTTAACTTTTAGTGTAATAAAATTTTCCATGAGAAATAATCATAAAACAAAGTTTTCAGAAAAATACTATGAACTATAATCTAACCGTTATTTCGATAATTATTATATATACTTTTAAGAAAATTTCATGGGGTAACGACCTGCCCCATACGCACATTATGATTTCATAACACGATGTTCTTGATATATGGTTAATTTAAAGAATAAGTTTTACATTAAAATATCATATTTTATCAAAAAAGGGTTTCTTTTAATCGATATTTTTTAATCCTTGGTAATTGCACCTCTACAACCCTCGTTAGGAGACCTGCTAATAGATGGTATGGATTATTGCACATCCTTGGGATACTAGAGCGAGATGCAGAACTCCTCACGGAGTATTCGGTCTCAAAAGGAAATAAAAATACGAATTTTTTAAGAAATACGACTTTTATAAACAAAACTAATGTTTGGAAAATTATATAAAACTATGAATTCGTATTTTCAATAAAAACAAATTATGAAACTATATTTTTTACAATAAAATATTAGAATTTTAATAAAATACCAACAAATTTTCAAAAGTAGTAGCTTTTATAAAAGTACCATAAATTTTTAAAACCTAGTTTTTATCACTAAAATACCATAAAAATTAAAATTCATGTTCATGAAAACTCTAAATATTATAAATCGCCCTCGAGATTTATTTTTAAACAATATTAAAATATTTTTCATAAAACCCACTCGAGAAATGTAAACAATATAAATACAAAATAAACAATAATAATAAATATTTAAGGATCCTAGATTAATATATATTTAAGCGGTATCATTTCTCTTAAACCCTAGGGAGCCGGAGAAAGTGAGTACTTGCCTATTTAGGTTAGAAAAATTTAACGGAGTTATCAATAGCAATTGTCTTAGAAAAAACATAAATTCTGCCATCCATGTGCAGCAGTTGTGTTGGGTTACGGCAGTGCCCGACCATCAAACTGTGGCCAAATGCGGAACAAAAATTTATAAAAACTAGCGCTACCACAACCCGATACCCGGATCTTCCCTAAACCCTAAACTAGCAAGCAATATAAAGAGTTAGGAATGGTTATACCGAATGAACCAAGTATTTCGGGTCTTCAACCATCATCCCAAGCTCCTAGTGGTCGCGGATCAAATTTGGTTGTCGGTCTTACTCCATCTACGATGATCCACCCGAAGGAAACGGCGCAAGTTTCAGCCTTGCCTGACAAGGCAACCGACGCTCCAAGGTTGCTAGCAATGGAGAGTGGAGGAGTAGCATTATCTCACTATAATTTTCTCTCATCATTAATGCTCAAAAGAGCAACTCAAGAGATGAAGGAGGTGAGAAAACATGTGGCATGAGCAACTAAAGAAAATGGCCAAGTGTTTCTGTAACACTCAGCCCTTTTATACCAAAATCCGTATTGTGTTACTTTATAATTTTATTTATTTTATTTATAATTTTATTTCTTCTAAACCCTATTTTCCTTCTTAACCCCAAGCCCATCCATTTTCCACATTTTATTCTTTGATTTTCCATTCATAGCCCGGCCCTTTCTTTTCTTATCTACTTTTGTTTTATTCCTTACCCCAGCACTGTTTTTCCAGCCCAGCCCGTTCCCATTTAATTTATTTTCCCCAATTTTTCTAGCAGCCCAGTGCCTCAGCCCACCCTCTTTTCATTTGTAAATTAATTAAAACCATTAGCCAGCCCGCTTTCTTTTCCCCAAATTAATTCTTTTCCTTTTATTTTCTGGCCCGGCCCACTCAATTTCCCCAGCAGCCCGCTTCAGCTCTCACCCTCAACCCGCGCCGCTTCGACCCGACCCGCACCTACAGTGCGTCTTCCCCAACGGCTCTTTCCTATTTTCCCGCCCACGCCACCGTTTCCTCTTCCGTCGCCTCCGCCCTCGCTCGCGCGAACGTTACCCCATGCGCTCCTCTCTCTAACCCCGTCGCCCTCATCCTCTCTTTCTCTTCTCTCAAAACTCTCAATCACTCTCTCCCCTTCCTCTCTTTCCTTCCTCCTCCTCTCGCGAACCCACTGCAGTTCCCATCTCCGTTCGTCGCCCCCGACGACGACAACCCTTCAGCGACCCCTCGCCAGCTCCTCCTCCACCAACAAAACTCCTCACCACCATAATACATCAACCCGAGCCCCCTGCCGAGCACCCCTGCACACCCACCTTGCACCGAGCTCGACCACCTTGCACCCTCGTCATCGGCGGCGACCACCATCACCGACCACCTCATCCCTCTATCCACCTCCTCACTCGTCGACACACCCTCCCTCACCGGAGCTCGAACTCGAGACGACCCCCTGCACACCACTCGCTCGAGCTCCAACTCTCCCGACACCCTGTTCCGGCCACCTGCTGTACATCGACAAGATCCCTTGCCGTCCCGTGTCGCCTCGTTGACACCCGAGCATCACCCCCTCAGCACCGTCGAGCCTTCCCTCTCAAATCCCTCACCCCTCTCTCTTACACTCTCTCTCTCACTGCTCCCTCTCTTCTCTCTCCCTCTGAACGATTTCTCATTCTATCCCCTCTGTCTCTCTCTCTCCCTGCATCTCATTTCTCTCTCTCTCACTCAGTACACTCCTTCCCCCTCTCTCTCAGTACTCTCTGACTCTCTCTCACTCACTCTCAGCTCTCTCTCTAACTCCCTTTCACTCTCCCTCTCTTCCACTACTCTCTCTCTCTTGATCCCTCTTCTCACCCAACCCACTGTAGCCCCACCATCAGGAGCTGCGACCACCGCAGACACCCCGACGACGCCCCGAGCCCCCACTGGCCGAGAAAATACCCGAGCTCACTCGGAGCCGTAGCCGTCGCGGTGCTAACTTGTCACGCGTTCGTGCCATTACCACTGACGTGCATCGCCTAGACGCCTCCAGGCAAGTTCTATACTTACTTCATGCTATTCTATTTATGTTACATATCCAAATCATATAAATTGCTATGCTACTATTCCTGAAAAGTACACTATTTACCTGTTCGACGTGTGTTCCCAATGAGAATCCTTTCCTAATTTGACGGAACTAAATGGTATTGTTTGGCCCGTATGGCTGTGAACCTAGTGCATGAATTTCGTTGGATAATTTGATCGTTAATGACCAAAACAACTACCCAAAAGTTTAATTGTAAAACTGTAATTTTATTGTACCTGAAAACCGTTAAATTCACCATATATCATATACATACTGGAATGGTGCTTTCGAGAGCTCAAATCGAAGCCGACTCGACGAACTTTAACCCTATACTGGTTTCCTGGTATTCCTGTACTTAAATTGTGATGATATTTGGATCGGAGTGCGACTCTGGACTGCAGTCCAGAGCGACTCCAATTATTGCTTGCTGTTCCGTAATGGGTACCACAAGATTTCCTTAACTCGTAGGTTGTGAAACTCCACTGTATATTATAGGTGAATCTGTTAGCTAGACAACACAAGTGGTTTCATCCTATTCCGTCATCATTTACTATTTAATCTGTAATTTAAAAGATCGGGACACATAACAGTCCCAACAAAATCAGAACTGACATATTGGTATTGAATAGTGTATATCTCCTGACGTACAGACTCGATCGAATATCCATCTATTGCGTTGAAAACCTTACTGAAAACCCTAGATTTCATCCAACTGTAGCATCGCTAAAATCTGATCCCAACTGGGATTAAACTGCGTTACGAAATGGATTTCTGATTCTGAAACCGGATTTCCAGCCGTAAACGCTTAAAATGAAATGGCTATAATTAGCGATCCTGGAATCCGATTGGCATGAAACTAAATTAGATGGATAGATAACTGAACATACTAATTATTACCTGTTTATCATTTCGCTAAACCGTACACGTACGTTCCATGATGAATCGTGCAAGTGATAAAATACTGTTTCATAACATCCTAATCATGCTTATATACTGTTCACGCATCATATCATACCCATATCATTGTATTGATAACCTAGTGATATCGTACATTTACCCAGTGTTAGATTTTAGTGATGATTGTGGCAAGTACGTCAGTGTTCGTGTATCCGTGAATAAGTGAAAGTGATACGTACTTGTGCACAATCAGTAACCCTATTATTCTATTGCATTGTCGACGTCTGTGAGATGCGTGTACGTATGACTATAAGTGGTATGGGACACTTATGGAAGCGCTTGCACGGGTGTCGCAGATAAGGCATCAGACACTGCCATTTATCTTAGGTATTAGTCGGGATGTGCTTGATGGAGGTCCTGCCTCCAGCTCTTGCGCAGACTTGTCACAGACCGATTGGTATTTAGGGTTATGGTTGGCGTTTGATGTGGACCACGGGGTGTGGGGTAGTTTAAGTGTGAGATCAACAGAATCTCGGGAGTCCCATGCCGGCTTATATGCTTAGGGAGTTATATGGAGATTTACAGGGTATGTGATATTCACCGTGATATACTTGTTACATGTTGGGCCCGTGGTCCCTTGCCCTTGGGTTCTACCCTTGGGTGGAGGACACTCGCGAGTGGTTGACTCTCACACTTGGACTGACGATAGGCTTAGTGACTTGTGCAGTGAGACTTAGAGACTGTTAGGGATACCGGCATTTATATACTTTATATACTGTGTTGATATACGTGACATATCGTTCTACTGTTTTACTGTTCCGCTGCATTGATTACTGCACATTCATATTCATGCTGTCATTGATTTACTGTTTCACATATCTATTACCACTGTTAGAATTGTCACATGATTTATATATATTATATTGCTATTGTGTCGCTCTGACGACCTGAGTATGCATGCTCAGTGTGAGGAGAAGATTTAGCCTGGACCAGGACTAGACGCACTTCACGGACATCTTGTTTAGCTATTCAGAGTTATATCTTTTGTTTCCCATCAGGTCAGTTCATTTTACTGTTTTATTCCAGTTACTGCATTTCTCATTACCTGCGCATTTTTACTGTTTACTATGATAAACTAGAAGCCGAAGTGTGACTACGGTGGGACATTTCCTTGACCGTAGGAGCATGGCTGGCCTTGTCTACCCCTCGTATTCCGTGTTTTGGGAAGCGGGGCGTGACATGGTTTAGTTGGTATCAGAGCCCAGGTTTTGCTTCGATTGGGATTGCAGTTTTCCGTGTATAGTTTGACAATCTATGACATCCTTCAGTCTAGATTGTAAACTTGATATCCTTGATCTATATTCACATCGTATGTTCTGTTATCCATTCGCTAGGGTTTCGGGTGACTTGGCAAGGTTACGTGGTTTGCAATTGCACTACCGTACTCTGCTTAAGTGACCTAAAGTCATACAGTTGATTTTTCCATTGGTACTAAATTTCATCACATCTGATATTCTTGAATCTTTGTCCTATCCATATTATATTTTGATTCGTATAGCTTGTGCCTTACATCACCTTCAAAATTATTGTTTCAGAATTATATCTTCCAACGACTCTTCTTCTATCTCCACTCCCTATAATCCGACAGTTGAGATCCTGAGTGTACTGCAAGGTCTGAAGGAAGCCCAGGAGCGAATGAACGACTTGTTAGCTGAAGGACTGAGAAGGCAGGTGAATCAGGCACCAGCGGGAATCTCCAATCATAAAGGGATCCCTGTTAGACGAGGAAAAGAGAAGATGATGAAGCGCCAATTTGTTTCCCCACGACGGAAGCAGCAGAAGACCCCATGTTGTGGGCATTGTAGAAGGCCAGGACATCTTCAGAGGGATTGTCACCGCGCCGAAGGGAAATGTCTGATATGCGGGTCCAACAAACATCTCATCAACGGCTGCCCAGAAAGGAAAGAACTACAGGGAGGAGACTCGTCCACACTCCCCACTTCGGCCAAGTGAGGATTACTGCGTATTTCGAATTTCGAGGATAAAGCGGACCCAACACAGGATTCAACTCACGTAACGATGATGCAGCGGTCTAGCAATCGAAGAAGAATTTTCATATTTTCTAATTCCAGTAATAATGTTGTCATCTTCTTATAAATATCTCTTTCCGTTTGAAATCTTGTATCCGTTGAATTTTGAGTTGAATGCGATAAAACTTTGAATCGTAATATATGTATTATTCTCTCGTTTCCTCCTTATTCATACTATTCATTAGCACAACATTTTAATCTTGATTCTTTTAAAATTCCTACCACCGCATAACTTTCTATACATCGTACACTTAATTATTTTCTTGATGTGTTCCGTTGTCTAATTATGACACTTTCTTTTCAGGCCATGGCCCACCCTGGAGCAGCGCTGCATCTAGATAAGGATGCACAGTCATGCGTTTCCTTAGACCACACGCCGATGAATTCTGACGATGAGATCAACGGTCCCCAGATCAATTTCGAAAACAACGATTCAGAGGACGAAGGAGCAGCCGTCCCAGAGTTTAACATGATAGGCGATCCCGACGAAGAGGAAGAAGATCCTGAAGAGAACCCGATAGAGGAAGATCCCGAGGAAGACCCGATAGAAGGAAATTCAACGGAGGAAAATCCCATAGAAGAGAACCCCATGGAATCAGATCTTAATGAAGAAGATCCAGCCGAGGAAGAAGGACCAGATGGACAAGAGCCTGCTGTGGAAGAACTCCCAATGGCGGCCCCCGCGAGGCGCTATGGAAATGGACGTCCCTACCTGAGCGCGCGAGCCTACCGCAACCTGCTGAATCTCCACAATCACGACTGACGGGATTTCTTTTAGATGTTGTCTTTTTCTGGCCAAATAAAACTGTGTATAGTTTAGGGCCACTTCTCGTCTTTGAGAATGCTTTGTTTAAAATCTTTTGAAATGAAATAAATTGTTGAGTTCGCTAATCCATCGATCTTCTTAGTTCCCTTGATGTTTGATATTTCTTCTATACAATTATTCTTCCTACTGAGATCTATCCACCCTTACTCCTTACTTTGTCTTAACCCTCGCTGAGATTAACTAGTACCACACACGATCTTTTAGAGATCCATTCTTCATCTTCTGTCTGTGCCCCGCTTGAGATCCTTCTGGGAGGAGAACATTTCTTGTGAAACTTCCAAGTTCGCTAACCCTTCAAATTCCTGATTCATGGGATGTACCGACCGTTATCCTCCCCATACTTTCCCCTTGTAGTCCTTTGTTGCTCACCCTTACTTCCTGTGCTGACCCGATCCCAATCCCCTTGATCCTCAGCCTAAAGCCGCCATACTCCGACCTTCTGAATGAGCCACCTTCCCTTGTAATCGTTACTCTAGCTAGCCCTATACCTCATTGTGTTTTTCCTGTTACCCTAACTATATTTAGGGACTTTATCGTTCGAAAATTGGGTTTTCAGTATTTTGTATTTATCGAAGAGTGTGTGTTATTGACTAATTAGTTTTATGTATTGTAAGCACACTACTATTATCTTCAGTATTCAGTAGCGCAACCTTACACCGCGCATACTTTTGGTCCATGCTTCTTAATTTCACTATACCGGTTTTCTAAAATATTTTAACCCTATTTTATCAATACATCATCCTAAAATGTTTTAACCTACCGACTAATTTTCACTACTTTATTATCGTTACTTTATTTTCGGGTTTTGTGACTATGATTAATATTAAAAAAATGGTCGAACCTTATACTTATTTTTGCTTACTTTTGATAAGCTTAGATGTGCACATATTTGGGTTTCGACTTTTACCGAATACACTTTGATTATTATTATTCGTTATGGTTACCTATATTCTCGTATACTTGTAGTTGCCCTTATAGTGTTCCTGCATTATACCTTTTAGGCCTATCCTTTGTATGTGGTTCTTATATATATATATATGTACATTCAAAACTTTGTCTACCCGTTTTTTTTTGTAAATCAACATGTATTAGTGTTCGATACGATAACTCTTCGCATATTATTTATAGCTTGTTGTTTCTTTTAAATTTCGAGGACGAAATTTTTGTAAGGGTGGTATGATGTAACACTCAGCCCTTTTATACCAAAATCCGTATTGTGTTACTTTATAATTTTATTTATTTTATTTATAATTTTATTTCTTCTAAACCCCATTTTTCTTCTTAACCCCAAGCCCATCCCTTTTCCACATTTTATTCTTTGATTTTCCATTCATAGCCCGGCCCTTTCTTTTCTTATCTACTTTTTTTTATTCCTTACCCCAGCACTGTTTTTCCAGCCCAGCCCGTTCCCATTTAATTTATTTTCCCCAATTTTTCTAGCAGCCCAGTGCCTCAGCCCACCCTCTTTTCATTTGTAAATTAATTAAAATCTTTAGCCGGCCCGCTTTCTTTTCCCCAAATTAATTCTTTTCCTTTTATTTTCTGGCCCGGCCCACTCAATTTCCCCAGCAGCCCGCTTCAGCTCTCACCCTCAACCCGTGCCGCTTCGACCCGACCCGCACCTACAGTGCGTCTTCCCCAACGGCTCTTTCCTATTTTCCCGCCCACGCCACCGTTTCCTCTTCTGTCGCCTCCACCCTCGCTCGCGCGAACGTTACCCCATGCGCTCCTCTCTCTAACCCCGTCGCCCTCATCCTCTCTTTCTCTTCTCTCAAAACCCTCAATCACTCTCTCCCCCTCCTCTCTTTCCTTCCTCCTCCTCTCGCGAACCCACTGCAGTTCCCATCTCCGTTCGTCGCCCCCGATGACGACAACCCCTCAGCGACCCCTCGCCAGCTCCTCCTCCACCAACAGAACTCCTCACCACCAGAATACATCAACCCGAGCCCCCTGCCGAGCACCCCTGCACACCCACCCTGCACCGAGCTCGGCCACCTTGCACCCTCGTCATCGGCGGCGACCACCATCACCGACCACCTCATCCCTCTATCCACCTCCTCACTCGTCGACACACCCTCCCTCACCGGAGCTCGAACTCGAGACGACCCCCTGCACACCACTCGCTCGAGCTCCAACTCCCCCGACACCCTGTTCCGGCCACCTGCTGCACGCCGACGAGCTCCCTTGCCGTCCCGTGTCGCCTCGTTGACACCCGAGCATCACCCCCTCAGCACCGTCGAGCCTTCCCTCTCAAATTCCTCACCCCCTCTCTCTTACACTTTCTCTCTCTCACTGCTCCCTCTCTTCTCTCTCCCTCTGAACGATTTCTTATTCTATCCCCTCTGTCTCTCTCTCTCCCTGCATCTCATTTCTCTCTCTCTCACTCAGTACACTCCTCCTCCCTCTCTCTCAGTACTCTCTGACTCTCTCTCACTCACTCTCAGCTCTCTCTCTAACTCCCTTTCACTCTCTCTCTCTCTCTTCCACTACTCTCTCTCTCTCTTGATCCCTCTTCTCACCCAACCCACTGTAGCCCCACCATCAGGAGCTGCGACCACCGCAGACACCCCGACGACGCCCCGAGCCCCCACTGGCCGAGAACATACCCGAGCTCACTTGGAGCCGTAGCCGTCGCGGTGCTAACTTGTCGCGCGTTCGTGCCATTACCACTGACGTGCATCCCCTAGACGCCTCCAGGCAAGTTCTATACTTGCTTCATGCTATTCTATTTATGTTACAAATCCAAATCATATAAATTGCTATGTTACTATTCCTGAAAAGTACACTATTTACCTGTTCGGCGTGTGTTCCCAATGAGAATCCTTTCCTAATTTGACGGAACTAAATGGTATTGTTTGTCCCATATGGCTGTGAACCTAGTGCATGAATTTCGTTGGATAATTTGATTGTTAATGACCAAAACAACTACCCCAAAGTTTAATCGTAAAACTGTAATTTTATTGTACCTGAAAACCGTTAAATTCACCATATATCATATACATACTGGAATGGTGCTTTAGAGGGCTCAAATCGAATCCGACTCGACGAAATTTAACCCTATACTGGTTTCCTGGTATTCCTGTACTTAAATTGTGATGATATTTGGATCGGAGTGCGACTCTGGACTGCAGTCCAGAGCGACTCCAATTATTCCTTGCGGTTCCGTAATGGGTACCACAAGATTTCCTTAACTCGTAGGTTGCGGAACTCCGCTGTATATAGGTGAATCTGTTATCTAGACAACACAAGTGGTTTCATCCTATTCCGTCACCATTTACTATTTAATCTGTAATTTAAAAGATCGGGACGCATAACAGTCCCAACAGAATCAGAACTGACATATTGGTATTGAATAGTGTATATCTCCTGACGTACAGACGCGATCGAAGATCCGTCTATTGCGTTGAAAACCTTGCTGAAAACCCTAGATTTCATCCAACTGTAGCGTCGCTAAAATCTGATCCCAACTGGGATTAAACTGCGTTGCGAAACGGATTTCTGATTCAGAAACCGGATTTCCAGCCGTGAACGCTTAAAATGAAATGGCTATAATTAGCGATCCTGGAATCCGATTGGCATGAAACTAAATTAGATGGATAGATAACTGAACATACTAATTATTACCTGTTTATCGTTTCGCTAAACTGTACACATACGTTCCATGATGAATCGTGCAAGTGATAAAATACTGTTTCATAACATCCTAATCATGCTTATATACTGTTCACGCATCATATCATACCCATATCATTGTATTGATAACCTAATGATATCGTGCATTTACCCAGTGTTAGATTTTAGTGATGATTGTGGCAACTACGTCAGTGTTCGTGTATCCGTGAATAAGTGAAAGTGATACGTACTTGTGCACAATCAGTAACCCTATTATTCTATTGCATTGTCGACGTCTGTGGGATGCGTGTTCGTGTGACTATAAGTGGTATGGGACACTTATGGAAGCGCTTGCACGGGTGTCGCAGATAAGGCATCAGACACTGCCATTTATCTTAGGTATTAGTCGGGATGTGCTTGATGGAGGCCCTGCCTCCAGCTCTTGCGCAGACTTGTCACAGACCGATTGGTATTTAGGGTTATGGTTGGCGTTTGATGTGGACCACGGGATGTGGGGTAGTTTAAGTATGAGTTCAACAGAATCTCGGGAGTCCCATGCCAGCTTATATATTTAGGGAGTTATATGGAGATTTACAGGGTATGTGATATTCACCGTGATATACATGTTACATGTTGGGCCCGTGGTCCCTTGCCCTTGGGTTCTACCCTTGGGTGGATGACACTCGCGAGTGGTTGACTCTCACACTTGGACTGACGATAGGCTTAGTGACCTGTGCAGTGAGACTTAGAGACTGTTAGGGATACCGGCATTTATATACTTTATATACTGTGTTGATATACGTGACATATCGTTCTACTGTTTTACTGTTCCGCTGCATTGATTACTGCACATTCATATTCATGCTGTCATTGATTTACTGTTTCACATATCTATTACCACTGTTAGAATTGTCACATGATTTATATATATTATATTGCTATTGTGTCGCTCTGACGACCTGAGTATGCATGCTCAGTGTGAGGAGAAGATTTTGCCTGGACCAGGACTAGACGCACTTCACGGACATCTTGTTTAGCTATTCAGAGTTATATCTTTTGTTTCCCATCAGGTCAGTTTATTTTACTGTTTTATTCCAATTACTGCATTTCTCATTACCTGCGCATTTTTACTGTTTACCATGATAAACTAGAAGCCGAAGTGTGACTACGGTGGGACATTTCCTTGACCGTAGGAGCATGGCTGGCCTTGTCTACCCCTCGTATTCCGTATTTTGGGAAGCGGGGCGTGACAGTTTCTCCAAGTGAGAATGAGAATTTCATGAAGCAACTCAAGAAAAATCAAAGCATGGCCAAGTCTATAATGGTGGGTGCCTCCCTCTCTCTTTCAATCATGCACACAAAAAATATCTCCTCCAATTTTCCAATAAACAAATGTGTGCCATTCCTCTCTACATACCAAGTCCAAGCTCATGCCAACTCACCCTCCACCTCATTTCCAAAATGATTTTCTAAAATGAAAATCAATTAATGAGGTGGCCATTTTCTAGAAGCTATTCCATAAAAATACGGAATACAACCCGGTACACGTATCGAAATACATATACGTGTATTCGTACAAAAATACGAATAGCCAAGAAAGAAAATGAATAGTGAATAATAATACTTGAATACACACACACACACACACACACACACACATACACACACACACACACACATATACAAACATATACATACATACATACATACATATATATATATATACATATATAAATTATTAAATTAAAACCTGATTTAATAATCCGGCTCAGTCCTACGCCGCTAGCATTATCAGCTGCCCGATTAAAGTCTGTGCAGCCTGTACACATATTTAATTGGACACATGTATGTACCAACATACGTCATCTACACCATATCGCCTGAACCGTGAAAACCCTCTGTGTGGGACTCTAAAGACTCATCAATACGCTGGCAGTAGGTTTAACCACAAGCACGTCAGCAGCACTGGCTGTACGTAACGGCTACCCAGGTATTGAGTGAAAGGAAAGCCAACAAGCAAACTCATCTATACCACTACTGAGCATGGCAGTGACAATCTCCGTACAGTTTGGTCTGTTCGTCTAAGAGCATCGTATATCGAGTCTAAGGGGGTGGATAAAGTCAGACCCTTAATAACATGATAATTCGTGTCGGTATGAAACTCATCACCACCTGAGAAACTACTGATCCTAGATCAGTAATTCTTGAATACCTTGGCCAAGAATTTCTGGTGATGGACACCCGTGCACTGCGCGACATCAACCCTCAATACCGGGAGAGATGAATCCCCGACGATCCACTCACTGCCTCCATGCGGCTCGGGACTGTATCCAACTAAAACCTGTTTGCACGACTATTTTAAGCCATGGTAGGGTAGTAATCAAAACACAATGGGAACTCACATGAGAAAAATGACGATCTCCGGTCAATAGACTAACCTGTACACATGTCACAAGGGAACTGCTATCTGACAATAGGTATAATACCAACTACCATGTTCCCTGCGAGTCCGTCCAGTGTACTCAGGACTCAATGAGCACCTGTATACTATCTTAGGTGAGCAAACTAACACCAATTGCTTGTGAGACCTGGCTACCGCCCCTCGTCGGGGTCTCGATCAGTATATACTAGTCTATTCTGGAGTATCGATACCCACTCTCAAAACTCCCACGACTAGGGACATTTAAGGATGTGCTTATAGACCACCCAGCTCCCACATATATGGTCGCCATCAAAATACTGGTAGTCAAGCAAGAATCCTATGGGCTCTATCACCCAGCTACCACGTATAGACCACCCAGCTCCCACGTAACAGTCTCAGGTTCTATGGCTGCTAAGGTGAATGTATGTCGCCGTGGTACATTCCTTCTAGCTGGAGGCACATTCTGTCCTTGAGGCATGTTTCTCTACCCTCAAGGTATGTCCCTCATTGCTTGTTGGAATTGGCAAGTAGGCTGTACAGCAGTTCTATGTGGTGGTGGAGCTGGGAGTGCAGGACGAGTTGCAGGAGCCTGGATAGCTGGCCGCTGCGGGTAGTTGGTAGGTGTGTGAGCTGAGTTGTATCTATATGGACAGGTCTTAATTCTGTGATTAGACGCGCCACAAACTAGACACAGGCCTTTTGCGCGCCTACAATCCTTTATCAAATGTCCATCTCTCTTGTAATGGAAACAGAAATGTGGTCTTGGCTGGTTATTGGGTTCTTCAGTTCTCTTGGGTTCGAACGTTGGCCTGGAAGAGGCTCCTCCTGCCATTTGAGTGGCAGGGTGTTTCAAACTGGCAGATTGAGGTCTGCCCCTCGCCTTTATTACTGCCTCATAACTGCGGGCAGCTTCCAGAGCATCTTCATGAGTCAGAAATTTCCCGGTGGCTAGTGCAGCCTGAATTTCTGTATCTAAGCCTTATTGAAATTGACGGGCTCTAATCTCACCCGTCGGTATCAGGTGTGCCGCAAATCGACCGAGCATGGTGAATACAGCATCATACTCATCTACTGACATGTCCCACATCGAACCGTGTTGTAGATGAATGAACTGTTGTTCCATGGCAAATCTGGCTGTCATAGGGAAGTACTTTGCGTCGAACATATCGCGAAAAGTCTTCCATTCAAGACGGCTTTCTTCCACCTTCCACCAGTTGCGAGCATTGTCCGTGAGCTGCAGTTTCGCCACACGGACCCAAGCTATGTCTGGCATTTGTGCTGCCGCCAGATCATCCTTTATGCTTTGTTCCCATTCCTTAGCTTCAAGTGGGCTTCCCTTTTCGAAGAACTGCTTGGGATGTAAAGCCCTGAATTGCTTTACCCCATGTGCGTCAGTCTCGGGACGGTTCAGCAGTTTTTGCTGTTCCTTAAGGAGGCTGCGGATCGCCTCAAGCAGAACCGTTTGCTCGTTGAGTGGAGCAGGAACGGCAGGTGTGAATGGTAGTGGTGGAGGTGTGTTGTTGACATTGGTGCTGGGGGTGTTTGGTGAATCCATAAGCTTGAATGAAAAATTTAGGTTAGGAAAGATTCAAAGTATATGATTCAAAGAATAAGAAATGATGGGATTCAAGGAACATGATTGTAAATAATATTTTAGTTGCTGGTTCTTGTGTTATATTGCTTAGGTTGTTCATGCAGAACAGAACTGCATAGTATAGTGCTATACAGCTCTGACTTGCATGGGCCACCAACAAAACCTGTCACGCCCCGCTTCCCAGTATACAGGCAGAGGACGCGACGAGGCCGCTACGTATTTACTCTGAAGTAAATACGCTAAGCGTGTCTAAGCAATATAAAAGTAAAATCATAAGAACCAAGCTATGAACTGAACATCAACTTTATTTATTAACATTTTTTTGTACAATACATGGAAAAGTAAATACATGGAATAAAGCGATGCCTAAAGAATGGCATAACAAAAATGAAAAAGTACTGAAATGGAAAGTGTACAATGACTAGAGCTCGGGGTCTTCACTGAACTGGTCCAAGTCTTCATCAGTGGGCTCGATCTCTGAAGTGTCCAGATCACCTGACGACAATCAAAGAAGAAAGAAAGAGAATGTCTTCAGCGAATAGGTCGCTCGGTAAATCCCAAAGATATGGGGGAAATAGAACAGACAGAATAAGAAGGTATGTTTTAAAGTTGTATTATATTGTTATAATGTTGTGTTAAAGCTGTTGTTTGTAACTTGATACAAAAGGATGCCAGTGTATACGAGAGGAGTCTCACTTGCCTCGGAGACTAAGGTATCAGAAACTCAAGGAACCTTTGGGCCACGGTACAACAGCAACAGAATATAGGTTAAGTGTCTTAATCTTACTGTCTCGTGCCACTTTTAACACCTTTCGTACCAATCTACCCCTTAAACCCCGTAATGTTTTGATTGTATTGTATTGTAAACTGTATAGATTGTATAATTGGATGACTGACCGAAACCATGATATCTGTAACGGATGTAACCGTAGACTCATGTAAATGGATATAAACTGGAGATCATGTAAATGGAATATATATCCATGGTTCGGTTCAGTCAAGTTGTATAAATTGATAATTAGATTCATGGATTCATGGATTCATGTTGGATTGTAATATTGTAGATTGTAGATTGTAAATTGTACTTGAATCATATTCAAGTCAGATTATACTGAGACTTAAACTGAGTCAGACAATTATCAAAGTAAATTGAAGTCCTGATTATTTTTATTAATTTGTCTACCATAGATAGGCAAGCACCCACTTCTCCGGCTCCGTGAGGCTCAAGAGATTGGTCTCGCTTAAACTTATGTTTACTAGGGTCTTTAGGGTAATTATAGAACTTGAGGGGGTTTTATGTAAAAATATTTTTATATACTTTTCAAAATACACCCCAAGTATTTATTATTCGTCTTTAGAGCTGTAATGAATGTAGATTTTATATTGTGATATTTCTAGTGAAAATATCCTAATTTCATAAATAAAGGTATTTATTTGCAATATTGGTTTTGCATGGAATTCATGGTATTTTAGTGTAAAATTGATTCTTGTGACATTTTTAGAAAAAGATAGAATATTTATAATAATTCAAATTAGATATTTTTATGTTACATATACATATATTTATATGAAAATAATTTAAATATATATATAATATTCTAGAAATCTCTTTTTCTTAAGATGTCGTATTTTAAATCTCTTGAGACCGAATACTCCTTGCGGAGGTCTGCATCTCGCACTACTAAGCCCGAGGATGTGTGATAATCCGCACCATCCCGAACGGGTTCCCCAAATGGGTTATAGCGGCGCTTTGCAAAGATTTGTATAAATACTAAATCCTCTAGAAAACGGTTTTTATGAAGTAGATGGTATTTAATTGTAAAGTTGTCAAATTTCCCGTATTTTATGTTCTAGGGCCTCCTAAGTCAACTAGACTGCTCCTAACTGGTGCAAAACGATAAGTTGTGAGATACCTCAAATTGCATCTTCACCACCAATTCTGGCCAGGTAAGTACAAGTGAAGAAAGGAGGGATCCGCTCACGACTCACTGTAAGACGGGCCTTTTAAAGTTACCTTTCTCACTTGCCTAGCCTAGACACCACAAAGTCAGGTTTAGATAAACGACTGATGCCCACAACCTTATCTTATTTTCATAATAAATGGTATTTATTTGTAAAGATGTATCAATACTAAATCTTTTAGAAATGGTTTTATTTAGTAAAGGGTATTTAAATGAAAATGTTTGTTTTTCCGTATTCTGAGTTCTCGAGGGTATCATGTTATGCTGCATATGAGTGTGTGAGGAGGTAGGTCATTACCTCGTGATCTACTTAAAGGTATAGCAAGTTTAATAGAGTTAAATTTAGAATTGAAACAATGTGGTATTTAAGTGAAAAATACGATAAATTGAAATATCCATCATTTTATGAAATGAAACTTGATCAATTTGGTTGATTAGTGTTTAATAGTCAACATGAGAGAGTTTAAGCATAATTGTATTAACGAGAAGTGAAGTTTTATAAGAATCCGAATCGGAAATCGGATTTGTTCCGATTCCGTCGGGTTTTGTAAATCCGTATTTTTAGAATAAAAAAGAGAGATAGAAAATGGAATTATGGGTTTTGGAAAATAATGAGAGTGAGATAGAAGGAGAGGGATCGCCGGTGCGTCGCTTCGTCGCCGAGAGCTCCTAGAACGATCGCTGGAAGTTCGCCAGGAATTTCGCCGTAGCCTCGCTTCGAGCTCGTTTTCAAAGTACACAAGATTTGTTGGAAATTTTTGAGAGTTGGCTCAGAGTTTGGGGTGAGAGGGTAGAGGATAGGGGTGGTATTTATAGGGTTAGGCTTAGGGTTTGGATAGGTGAAGAGTTTAAATAAAAAAATATAAAAAAATTCATTAAAATATGGAGTAAATGGGGATTTCTAAGGTCTCTGGAACCGATCTGAGAAAATGAAGTGTGCAGGGGAGTAGGGAGAGGAAAAAACACAAATTTGTAGTTGAAGACTCGGCGGTCCGGTCGAATCCGGCCGGCGGCGCCGGCCCGAGTCGGCCGGTCCGCCGGCCGACTCGGCCGATCCCGGCCGAGTCGAGATGTTGGGAAGTGGGGAGTAATAGGATGTAGGCTCTGGTATTTTCAGTTTTTCAAGTGTAGTGGGAAAATCTGGAGTTATCTTGTGTGGACTGTTGGGCTTCTATAAAATTTAAAACAAAATAAAAATTAAAAACGATGTGGGGTATAGGATTTGAACTCTGGTGACTTGGTTCAGCAATGCAAGGTATTACCAATGAGCTACAAGCTCTTTCTTGTAATTAAATTGCTAATTAATTACTTAAGTCTTGTGCTCAGGCAATAAATACCCTTTAAGGATTTTGAAAAATAAACAATTAAAAAAATTGTATGGAAAAAGTGTATAAGAAAATTAGGGTTGTTACATTCTACCCTCCTTATAAAAATTTCGTCCTCGAAATTTGTGAAAGGAAAGTGTAACAGTTTGATGACAGAACTAAAGATTGTAAAAAAAAATTTGGTCAAAGTTGTGAGGGAGTTACTTGGGTTACTTTGGTTCACAGTCTCAGATTCTATGGCTGCTAAGGTGAATGTCTGTCGCCGTGGTACATTCCTTCTAGCTGGAGGCACATTTGTCCTTGAGGCCTGTTTTTCTGCCATCGAGGCATGTCCCTCATTGCCTATTGGAATTGGCGAGTAGGCTGTGCAGGAGTTCTATGTGGTGGTGGTGCTGGGAGTGCAGGACGAGTTGGAGGAGCCTGGATAGCTGGCCGCTGCGGGTAGTTGGTAGGTGTGTAAGCTGAGTTGTATCTATATGGACAGGTCTCAATTCTGTGACTGGACGCTCCACAAACTAGGCACAGGCCTTTTGCGTGCCTACAGTCCTTTATCAAATGTCCATCTCTCTTGCAATGGAAACAGAAATGTGGTCTTGGCTGGTTATTGGGTTCTTCGGTTCTCCTGGGTTCGAACGTTGGCCTGGAAGAGGCTCCTCCTGCCATTTTAGTGGTAGGGCATTTTAAACCGGCAGATTGAGATCTGCCCCTCGCCTTTATTACTTCCTCATAACTATGGGCAGCTTCCTGAGCATTTTCATGAGTCAGAAATTTCCCTGTGGCTAGTGCAGCCTAGATTTCTGTGTCCAAGCCTTGTTGAAATCGACGGGCACTGATCTCATCCGTCGGTATCAGGTGTGCCGCAAATCGACCGAGCATGGTGAATTCAGCGTCATACTCATCTACTGACTTGTCCCATATCGAACTTTATTGTAGATGAATGAACTGCAATTCTATGGAAAACCTGGCCGTCACAGGGAAGTACTTCGCGTCGAACTTATCGCGAAAAGTCTTCCATTCAATAGGCTGTTCAAGACGGCTTTCTTCCACCTTCCACTAGTTGTGAGCATTGTCCGTGAGCTGCAGTTTCGCCACACGGACCCAAGCTATGTCTGGCATTTGTGCTGCAGCCAAATCATCCTCTATGCTTTGTGCCCATTCCTCAGCTTTAAGTGGGCTTCCCTTTCCAGAGAACTGCTTAGGATGTAAAGCCCTGAATTGCTTTACCCCAGGCGCGTCAGTCTCGGGATGGTTCAGCAGTTGTTACTGTCCCTTAAGGAGGCTGCGGATCGCCTCAAGCAGAACTGTTTGCTCATTGAGTGGAGCAGGAACGGCAGGTGTGAGTGGTAGTGGTGGAGGTGTGTTGTTGACATTGGTGCTGGTGGTGTTTGGTGAATCCATAACCTTGAATGAAAAATTTAGGTTAGGAAAGATTCAAAGTATGTGATTTAAAGAATAAGAAATGATGGGATTCAAGGAACATGATTATAAATAATATTTTAGTTGCTGGTTCTTTTGTTATATTGCTTAGGTTGTTCATGCAAAACAGAACTGCATAGTATAGTTCTATACAGCTCTGACTTGCATGAGCCACCAACAAAACCTGTCACGTCCCGCTTCCCAGTATACGGGCAGAGGACGCGACGAGGCCGCTGCGTATTTACTCTGAAGTAAATACGCTAAGCGTATCTAAGCAATATAAAAGTAAAATCACAAGAACCAAGATATGAACTGAACATCAACTTTATTTATTAACATTCTTTTGTACAATGTATGGAAAAGTAAATACATGGAATAAAGCGATGCCTAAAGAATGGCATAACAGAAATGAAAAAGTACTGAAATGGAAAGTGTACAATAATTAGAGCTCGGGGTCTTCACTGAACTGGTCTAAGTCTTCATCAGTGGGCTCGATCTCTGAAGTGTCCAGATCACCTGACGACATTCAAAGAAGAAAGAAAGAGAATGTCGTCAGCGAACAGGTCGCTCGGTAAGTCCCAAAGATAAGGGGGAAATAGAATAGACAGAATAAGAAGGTATGTTTTAAAGTTGTATTATATTGTTATAATGTTGTGTTAATGCTGTTGTTTGTAACTTGGTACAGAAGGATGCCAGTGTATACGAGAGGAGTCTCACTTGCCCCGGAGACTAAGGTATCAGAAACTCGAGGAACCGTTGGGCCACAGTACAACAGCAACGGAATATAGGTTAGGTGTCTTAATCTTACCGTTTCGTACCACTTTTAACACCTTCCGTACCAATCTACCCCTTAAACCCCGTAATGTTTTGATTGTATTGTATTGTAAACTGTATAGATTGTATAATTAGATGACTGACCGAAACCATGATATCTGTAATGGATGTAACCGTAGAATCATGTAAATGGATGTAAACTGTAGATCATGTAAATGGAATGTATATCCATGGTTCGGTTCAGTCAAGTTGTACAGATTGATAATTGGATTCATGGATTCATGGATTCATGTTGGATTGTAATATTGTAGATTGTAGATTGTAGATTATATTTGAATCATATTCAAGTCAGATTATACTGAGACTTAAATTGAGTCAGACAATTAGCAAAGTAAATTGAAGTCCTGATTGTTTTTATTAATTTGTCTACCTAAGATAGGCAAGCACCCACTTCTCCGGCTCCCTGAGGCTCAAGAGATTGGTCTCACTTAAACCTATGTTTACTAGGGTCCTTAGGGTAATTTATAGAACTTGAGGGGGTTTTATGTAATAATATTTTTATATACTTTTCAAAATACATCCCAAGTATTTATTATTCGTCTTTAGAGTTGTAATGAATGTAGATTTTATATTGTGATATTTCTAGTGAAAATATCCTAATTTCATAAATAAAGGTATTTATTTGCAATATTGGTTTTGCATGGAATTCATGGTATTTTAGTGTAAAATTGATTCTTGTGAAATTTTTAGAAAAAGATAGAATATTTATAATAATTCAAATTAGATATTTTTATGTAACATATACATATATTTATATGAAAATAATTTTAGTATATATATATAATATTTTAGAAATCTCTTTTTCTTAAGATGTCGTATTTTAAATCTCTCGAGACCGAATGCTCCTTGCGGAGGTCTGCATCTCGCACTACTAAGCCCGAGAATGTACGATAATCCACATCATCCCGAATGGGTTACCCAAATCGGTTGTAGCGGCGCTTTACAAAGATTTTTATAAATACTAAATTCTTTAAAAAACGGTTTTTATGAAGTAAATGGTAATTAATTGTAATGTTGTCAAATTTCCCGTATTCTATGTTCTAGGGTCTCCTAAGTCAACTAGACTGCTCCTAACTGGTTCAAAACGACAAGTTGTGAGATACCTCAAATCGCCTCTTCACCGCCAATTATGGCCAGGTAAGTACAAGTGAAGAAAGGAAGGATCCGCTCACGAATCACCGTGAGACGGGCTTTTTAAAGTTACCATTCTCACTTGCCTAGCCTAGACACCACAAAGTCAGGTTTAGATAAACGACTGATGCCCACAACCTTATCTTATTTTCATAATAAGTGGTACTTATTTGTAAAGATGTATCAACACTAAATCTTTTAGAAATGGTTTTATTTAGTAAAGGGTATTTAAATGAAAATGTTTGTTTTCCCGTATTCTGGGTTCTCGAGGGTATCGTGTTATGTTGCATTTGAGTGTGTGAGGAGGTAGGTCGTTACCTCGTAATCTACTTAAAGGTATAACATATTTAATGGAGTTAAATGTAGAATTGAAACAATGTGGTATTTAAGTGAAAAATACGATAAATTGAAACAGCCATCATTTTATGAAATGAAACTTGATCAATTTGGTTGATTAATATTTAATAGTCAACCTGAGAGACTTTAAGCATAATTGTATTAACGAGAAGTGAAGTTTTATAAGAATTCGAATCGGAAATCGGATTTGTTCCGATTCCGTTGGGTTTTGTAAATCCGTATTTTTAGAATAGAAAAGAGAGATAGAAAATGTGACTTATGGGCTTTGGAAAATAATGAGAGTGAGATGGAAGGAAAGGGATCGCCGGTGTGTTGCTTCGTCGCCGAGAGCTCCTAGAACGATCGCCGGAATTTCGCAGGGAATTTCCCCGTAGCTTCGCTTCGAGCTCGTTTTCAAAGTACACCAGATTTGTTGGGAATTTTTGAGAGTTGGCTCACAGTTTGGGGTGAGAGGGTAGAGAGTAGGGATGGTATTTATAGGGTTAGGCTAGGGTTAGGGTAGGTGAAGAGTTTAAATAAAAAAATGCAAAAAAATATATTAAAATTCATTAAAATATGGAGTAAATAGGGATTTCAAAGGTCTCTGGAACCGATCTGAGAAAATAAAGTGTGCAGGGGACTATGAGAGAGGAAAAGACACAAATTTTTAGTTAACGACTCGGCGGTCCGGCCGAGTCGAGGTGTTGGGAGGTGGGGAGTCACAGGATGTAGGCTCTGGTACTTTCAGTTTTTCAAGTATAGTGGGAAAATCTGGAGTTATCTTGTGTGGACTGTTGGGCTTCTATAAAATTTAAAACAAAATAAAAATTAAAAATAATGTGGGGCATGGGATTTGAACTCTGGTGACTTGGTTCAGCAATGCAAGTCATTACCAACGAGTTACAAGCTCCTTCTTGTAATTAAATTTCTAATTAATTACTTAAGTCTTGTACTCAGACAATAAATACCCCTTTAAGGATTTTGAAAAATAAACAATTTAAAAATTTGTATGGAAAAAGTGTATAAGAAAATTAGGGTTGTTACAAAAAGATACTGACCCCAATTTGAATCCAAACTCAAACCAGAATTCAAAAATAAACACAAACTCGAATACTTGATCATGAACCTGAACACTCAAATATCAAACTTGATTTTGAATACTTGACTCGACTTGACCGAACCAGGGATATAACTTGACATGAACTTGACATGAATACCTGAATACATGATTACATCTTGAATATGAACCTGTACCTTTTTATATTCATGAATTGGGCCAAGACCTGTAATCTTAAAACTATACAATACAATACGTGGAAATAAAGGGGTAGATTGGTACGAAATGTATATCGCGGCACGAGAGATCACTTAAAAGACACCTATATGAATTCACGTGCTGTTGTCTCATGAGTTATGACAGAGCCTTGTCCTACATGTTACCATAGTCCATGGGGGTAAGATGGACTCCTTTCGTATACATGAATACTTTATTTATCAAACTACAAAAAATCACGTTAGAATAATTATCTTATATCTGTAAATAAACATGCTTAGATACTCTCATATATAACCTTGTATGTTCACTTTTACTTGGTATCGCTTCAATTTATATACCATCTTTTTTAACTTCTTTGGGGATTTACCGAGTGCTAGTTCGCTGATGACATTCCTCTTTGTGCCTTTCTTTGGAATATTCGTTTGGAGGACCAGATCTAGAAGAGATAGAGCCGAGCCCGGAGGACTTGGACCAGTTTGCAGCTCGGTCTAACTACTAGCTCTTGCCTGTACTTATTTCCAGTATGCCATTGTATAGGCATTTGCATTATTATTGTATCTTTTTATTTTAGACAGCTGTATGTAAGGTTGAATGTAAATAAAATTGCTGTTTTATTTTATTACTCTTTTCATTCTTGCATATTGTTATATTACTTAATTACGCTTAATGTATTTTCATAGTAAATACGTTGCGGCCTTGCCACATCACCATTTCCGTCTATTGGGAATCGGGGTGTGACATGTATGTTGGGGTCAAAAATTGCACCCTGGTTGACCAAGTCAAAATCAAAGTCAACCACAAGCAAGCGGGCCGAAGCCCAGATCAAGTGGGCTCATGTTCGAGTCGAGCTCCGCGGCCAATCTCCCCCATGCCAAAATAAAATCATGTAATAAATAATCTTGAGGTAATTTTTTATGCATGAATGTAAGCAAAATGGGCATAAAACTAAATTTTTGTAAAGCCCATGGCTCATGTGCAAAAAAAATGAGCACATAAGGTATGGGATGGGCAAAATGCCATTTTGTAAAGCCCAAGGGGCTATATGTAAATGTGTAAGCCTATATAAGGAAACTTGATAATGAAATAAAAAAGAACTTTTTCCACTAAAAAAGTTAGGGTTACCGTGCCTCCTTCTCCTTCTCCTTCTTCAAGATTCTAAAACCTTCTTTCCCCTTTTGAATTAAATCAAGAGTTTAATTCTTCCTTTCCCAAAAGTAAATAGTTTTTCACCACAAAACCCATAAAGTGGAACTCAGGTCGTCCATCAGATCTCAAAAAGGGGAGATTTTTAAATCTCATCCCTTTTTCTCCAAGATCCAGCCAACAGAGAGGAGGAAGGAGACCCATCTCCAAAGACCCCATTTTGGTAAAGATCCAAGGCTCAGGGAAGAAGACAGGGGTCCCCTTGAGCATTTACAAAGATTTCTTGGAGTTTAACTCCACAAATCAAAGATTCTGGGAGTTTAACTCCATATAAAAAAGTCTTTCTTTCTAGAAGTTCAACTCTGAAAGTCAATCGGGAGTACAACTACCTGTGCAGGGGCTAAGCCCCTTTTTCCCTCTGGCTCCCAGCGCCCATGTGCCAAGTGTAGGGTGTTTTTCGTCACCCCATTGAGATGGGAATGCACGCACTCGTCAGGCGCATTACAAATTCCCTCTGTCTAGGGTAGGCTGGGGTTTATTAATTGTGGGAATCCGAATCTCCAGCAGCCGCGGACTAAGCTGCCGTTAATTACCCCTCGCCTTTGGAGCGAGAGAACCTCCGATTGACGGGTCAAACAGGTCATGTGAACTCAATTTGCAGTGTTGTGTTTTAAAGGGGTTTTGGATATATCGGGGGCCCCACAGAGTTTTTACGGGGGTCTCGCAGAGTTTTTACGGGGGTCCCGCTACCCGGATAGCAGGCTGGGGATCAAGAGGGTTAGCAGCCCCCTTGCGGGGTGCGGGGCAGCATCCCGTTAGAAATTTTTTCTAACGGGGGAGGTATTTTTATTGTGGAGTGTATATAAAATGAGGGAGGAAATGGCATCCAAAAGAAGCGTGAGCGCCAGCGCCTCACGTGCCTAGCACACGGGCGCCGGCCGCCGGCGCCCCACGTGCCTACCACGCAGGCGCCGGCGTCCCACTTGGTTAGCACGCGGGCACTGGGCGCCAGCTCCCCACGTGCTTGGCACGCGGGGGCTGGGAGTCAGCAGGAAAAAGGACTTTGTCCCTGCACTAGGAGTCAGCAGGAAAAGGGGTTTTTTCCCTGCATTTGGAGTTGTGCTCCCGATTTGATTTCTGGAGTTAAACTCCTAAAAATCTTTAGAAATGATGAAAGGGTGCTGCTTTGTTTCTCCCCTTAGGCTCTGGATCTTCCCAAGATGGGAATTTTGAAGATGGGTCTCCTTCTTCTTCCTCTCGGTTGACCGGATCTTGGAGAAAGGGGGGTGAGATTTAAAAATTTCCCTTTTTTGAAATCTGATAGAAGAACTGAGCTCCCCTTTATGGGTTTTGTGGTGAAAAACTATTCAATTTTGGAATAGGAAGAGTAAAACTCTTGATTTAATTGAAAATGGGAAGAAGGTTTAGATCCTTGAGGAAAGAAAAGGAGGCACAAAAACGCTAGATTTTCAAGGGAATGAAATGCTCTTTTTCTATTTCAACATCATGTTTCCTTATATAGGCTTACAAATTTAGACATAGCCCCTTGGGCTTTACAAAATGGCATTTTGCTCATCCCATGTCTCATGTGCTGTTTCTTTTTGCACATAAGCCATGGGCTTTAAAAAATTTGGCTTTATGCCCATTTTCCTTACATTTATGCATAAAAAATTACATCAAAATTATTTATCACATGATTTTTATTTTGGCATTATGGAGATTGGCCGCGGGGCTCGATTTGGGCATGGGCCTACTTGAACTGGGCTTGGGCCCGCTTACTTGGGGTTGATTTTGATTTTGACTTGGTCATCCGGGATGCAATTTTTGATCCCAACAAAGTGCCCCCATCAATAAATGCACACCACATATGTGAGTCGTGTTCATGAACTTGATGGATTTTCTTTCGTAAGGAGGCGGCTTGATTTGGTTCCCGCTTTTTGGGAAGCTGGCACGGCCCTTTTGACGACATGGACGGTCGACGCTTGATGCGTCTCCGAGACGGAGTGTCCATGGTAGACGTTTCCCCGGCATGGAGTATCTGGTTGACCTGATTCCAAGGCGGAATATAATTCCGACGAGAAGGTCGTTGCTGCCCTTTTTGCGACTTAGACGGTCGGTGCTGCTCTTTTAGCGACTTGGACGGTCGGTGCTGCCATTTTAGCGACTTGGACGGTCGGTGCTGCCCTTTTTGCGACGTGGACAGTCGATACTGCCCTTTTAGCGACGTGGACGGTCGGTGGTGCCATTTTTGTGACTTGGACGGTCGGTGCTGCCCTTTTTGCGACGTGGACGGTAGGTGCTGCCCTTTTAGCGACGTGAACGATCGGTGTTGCTCTTTTAGCGACGTGGACATTCGGTGCTGCCCTTTTTGCGACTTGGATGGACGGTGCTGCCCTTTTAGCGACGTGGATGGTCGGTGCTGCCCTTTTGGCGATATGGACGGTCGGTGCTGCCCTTTTAGCGACTTGGACGGTCGGGTCTGCCCTTTTAGTGATGTGGACGGTCGATTCTGCCCTTTTAGCAGCTTGGACGGTCGGTGCCGCCCTTTTAGCGAAGTGGACGGTCTGTGCTGCCCTTTTAGCGACTTGGACGGTCGGTGCTGCCCTTTTAGTAACGTGGACGGTCGATTCTGCCGTTTTAGTGACCTGGATGGTCGGTGTTGCCCTTTTAGCGACCTGGGCGGTCGGTGCTTCCCTTTTAGCAACGTGGACGGTTGATGCTGCCCTTTTAGCAACGTGGACGGTCGGTGCTGTCCTTTTAGCGAAGTGAATGGTCGGTGCTGCCCTTTTAGCGACTTGGACGGTCGGTGCTGCCCTTTTAGCGACTTGGACAGTCGGTTCTGCCCTTTTAGCGACTTGGACGGTCGGTACTGCCCTTTTACCGACGTGGACGGTCGGTGCTGCCCTTTTAGCGACTCGGACGGTTGGTGCTGCCCCTTTTAGCGACGTGGACGGTCGATGCTACCCTTTTAGCGACGTGGACGGTCGATTCTTTGATTTGACTTGCTCCGGTTTCTGCGGTATCAGGATTTGACTTGTTTTCGAGGTGGAGCTTTATTCCGCCAGGGAGGTTATTAGTTGTCTTGCTGACTTGATATGATTTGGCTTGACATCAGCATCACTACACTGCAATATGGTACCAGGAGCGAATCATCATCTGCCATGAGTGGATTTGGGGATTTTGGTTTGGCATCAGCATTACTGCACTGGAATATGGTACCAGGAGCGAATCATCATTTGCCGGGAGGGGATTTCTCTCGTTCCCAGTTTAACGACTTAGGGGTCATCTATTTCCAGTTTAACTAGTTAGGGGTCATCTATTCCCAGTTTAAAGACTTAGGGGTCTATTGGATTGGAGTTTGGAATTTTGGGATTCGGGTTGGCGTCAGCGTTGTTAACACTGAAGTACATGTGTCAGGAGAAATTCATCATTTGCCTTTTCCTATTGGGGAGCGATGGCTTAGGAGACAGGTTTAGGTCCCTATCACCTAAGACTTTTCAATTTTATGAGCCGTAAGGGTCGTATAAAAGCATTTTCTCCCTACGAGTCGAAAGGATCTCGTAGGTGTACTTTCTCCATAGGAGTCGTAGGGACTCCCAACTGTGTTTATCCTTTGTAAGTCGTAAGGATCCCACGAAGATGTTTTCTTACAAGTCGGGAGCATCCCGTAAGTTTGTTCTCCTCATGTATAGTGAGGAAACATGAGTGGGTCTTGCCAAATGGAGCATAATTCCAAGGATGGAGACCATCCGCGTAACTGGTGATTGCGGTGGGGGTATGGGTATGATGAGAATTATTTGAGCCCATGGATTGTATACGGTAGTCAACTTGGGAACCAACCGTAGGGCTGGGAAAATTTTAGGAAATTGGATTTTGGTTAGCTTCTGCATCGCTGCACTGGAATATGGTACCAGGAGCGACTCATCATTCGCCATTTTGGGATTTGGAATTTGGTTGGCATCTGCATCGCTACACTGGAATATGGTACCTGGAGCGACTCATCATTCGCCCTTTTTTTACATTCATTTATTCTTTTTTTTTTACCGCGATTGCTCTATCATTTAAGCTTTTCATATCGTGAAGGTCGTAATTGCCCTATCATTTCGGCTATTCATTCTCGGCTGCCCCATCATTTCGGCTGTTTTCATTTTTATTTTTACTCGCTGATTTTTATTGCGGGTTGCCCCATCATTTCGGCTTTTTTTTTAATTTTTTTTTATTTACACATTTTTACATCCCCAGTTTAACGACTTAGAGGTCTATTGCTCCCAGTTTAATGACGTGGTGGTCTACTGTTCCCAGTTTAACGACGTGTTGGTCAACTCCTTTCATGGAAAGGCAGATGCTGAGAGAATCAGGTTCCCGAAGGAGTTCGGTCTCCGTTTGTATGAAATTGTCGGTCGCGTCTTGACTGTTTGTTAACACGCCTTTAGACGGTTTTATCTCTCTTGCCTTGTATTGCTTTTCGACCCAATCTTTGAAGAAAAAGCAGTCCTCAATGGCATGACCTATCACTCTGTGATAGAGGTAATATTTGGGGTCGTCGGTCAGATTCGCTTCTTGTGGTCTCTTTGATTCTGGCAGTTGTAGACCGTTTCTTAGGGTTTCTTTGAATATTTTATGGACCTTGTCCCTTCTGAAGGAATAGACCTTATCCAGCCTCTCTTTTAGTAGAGATTCTCCTCCCTCTCCGAACACTGGCTTCTGAGGCCTGTTGGCATTAGGCCCGCTCATCCTTTGCTTGTTTATGTTAGTCGAAGTGTTAAAAGATTCAGTATCATCGGAATTTCCGCCTTTACGACTATCGTCCTTTTGGTTTCTCCAGGGCCTATTGTTATTTTAGGAATCCGAGGAGGACTCCTTGTTTGAGCACTCCAACATCTGGATTTTCCTGGTTAGCTCCTGGAATGTTTTGAGACCCGCGGTGCATAGAAACGGGGCCATCTAATTGTTGAGATTTCCGATGAGGAAGTTGATAGATATGTCATGCTCTATTGGCGGTTCATATTTGACGGAGAGATTGCGTCAACGGGTTATAAAATCTGTGCTGCTTTCGTTGTTCTTTGGCTTGGTCCTTACGAGATCGGCAATGGTAATCTTATCGCTGACACTTATGAACCTTTGTCGGAACAGAGATTCCATTTAGACGAAAGTAGTAACGGACCCATCCAGTATGCTAGCGTACCAGTCGAAGGAGACATCAATTAAGCTGTTAACGGATTGGCAGAGGAGAAGCGCATCATTGCCCCCCGTATTCCCGCATGAGGCTTTAAAGTGGGCAATGTGCTAATTTGCATTTCCCGTCCCATCAAATCTTCCGAATTTGGGGATGACATAGCCGCTAGGAAATTCTACCAGATTATACTGAGCAGGATATGGTCTCCCACTACTGCTGATATTTTTTTGCACTTCGGTTTCGGCTACCAATGTTTTGACTTTTTTGGCAACCAAACCGATTATTTGATCTTGAGTTGGCGGGCTACTGTCATCGGTAGCCAAGACATTTCCCGAGATAGGATGCGACTGACTTTCATGTGGTCCCCTACCTTTGGTTTTGAGAGAATAGGTGTCAGCTGTCTTAGGACACCGTTTTTCGGTTCATGAGCAGAACACTGCACTTGATTGGACGGCTAAGAGGCAACTTGGGTCATGAGCTGCATCATGACATTCATCAAGTCGTCAATTTTGGAGTAAACTTTGGTCATCTCCTTGTCTTTACTTCTAAGCTATTTTTGGAGCTCTTGTAGAAGTTGCTGCTATGCGTTCTTGGGACGGAAGATTGGCTCATCTTTTCTTTCCGAGCCCGACTCCTCATGAACCAAGGGATCTCCCTGCCTATCAGCCTCAGTGGGAGGATTTTCATCACCCTCCGGAGGATACTGGTCTTAGGGAGCGACAGCTACATTCACACCAGATTGGATTTGAGATGTGGTGGCCCCGTCCTTGGTCTTGTTACGCGTGCCCACCGTGTAGACAGTATGGACCACATATCCAGCCATTTCCTCCTCTTTGGCGTGGTAACCCTGTTCTTGGAAGCTCATGAAGTTCAGCCTAACATGAGCCCTAGACCATTTATTGGCTCTGTATCTGAGCCTCTTCTGTCTTAGCTTCTCAATCTTGAGGGCTTGATGGGCATCCGTCATCCTGGAAGCCATCGTGAGTCAATTAACGGGGAGCTTAGAGAAGATACCCGATTGAGCAGTTTCCAGGGGCACTACTGGAGCTTGGCCGAGATGCCTTGTTGCTTTGTTGGTGTTGATGTCCTTGCCCCCAGCTGGGGCCAAGGAAAGTCGTTCAAAAACCGACTTATGTTTGGGCAGTGGTGCCCTCGAGATCACCATATTTGGCCTCTTGCCTTTCGAGGCCGGTCTGTCTGTTGCTGGAGCTTGAGGAGCTGGGATGACGCTAACTAGCATGAACATAATAGAGCCGAATGGTAGCAGCGGCTCCTCCCATTGTCGCCTGAGACTGGCCGGGAGGACCGTCATGGCATCCGTCATGTAGAAGATGGGAGCTGTGTCCAGAGCAGAGCTTGTTCTTGGAGACATTTTTGCTACGTCCGAAGATTGCAATTGGAAATTGTTAACCTGAACAAAGAAGCATGATTTCAGTACAAGCAATCAATGTATATCTTGATTGAGTTCGCATGAACGTTTAACCCAAAATATGGGAGGATAGAAAGGTCCCACCGGGCGTGCCAGAATCTATAGGGTGTTTTTCGTCACCCAATGAGATGGGAATGCGCGTGCTCGTCAGGCGCATTACAGATTTGCCCTGCCTAGGGTAGGCTGGGGTTTATTTATTGTAGGGATTCGAATCTCCGGTAGCCGCGGACTAAGCTGCCGTTAATTACCTCTCGCCTTTGGAGCGAGAGAACCTCAGATTGACGGGTTAAACAGGTCATGCGAACTCAATATGCAGTGTTGTGTTCTAAAGGGGGTTTTGGATATATCGGGGGCCCCGCAGAGTTTTTACGGGGGTCCCGCTACCTGGATAGCGGGCTGGGGTCAAGAGGGCTACAGCCCCCTTGCTGGGTGCAGGGCAGCGCCTCGTCAGAAATTTTTTCTAACGGGAGAGGTATTTTTAGTGTGGAGTGTATATAAAATGAAGGGGGAAAATGGCGTCCAAAGGACGCGTGAGCGCCAGCGCCTCACGTGCCTAGCACGCGGGTGCTAGGCGCCCGCTCCCCACGTGCTTGGCACGGGGGCGCTGGGCGCCCGCGCCTCACGTGCTTGGCACACGGGCGCTGGGAGTCAGCAGGAAAAGAGACATTGTCCCTGCACTGGGAGTTGTGCTCTCGATTTGACTTCTGGAGTTAAAGTCCTAAAAAGAAATTAATTTATGAAGTTGATCCAACAGATCTTGAATGTAGTTAAACTCCTAAAAATCTTTAGAAATGTTTAAAGGGGGCTGCTTTGTTTCTCCCTTTTGGCCCTGGATCTTCCCAAGATGGGATTTTTGAAAATAGGTCTCCTTCTTCTTCCTCTCGGTTGACCGGATCATGGAGAAAGCGGGGTGAGATTTAAAAATTTCCCTTTTTAAGATCTGGTAGAAGATCTGAGCTCCCCTCTGTGGGTTTTGTTGTGAAAAACTATTTAATTTTGGAAAAAAAAGAGTAAAACTCTTGATTTAATTGAAAATGGAAAGAAGGTTTAGAACCTTGAGGAAGGAAAAGGAGGCACAAAAACCCTAGATTTTCAAGGGAATGAAAAGCACTTTTTTTATTTCAACATGATGTTGCCTTATATAGGTTTACAAATTTACACATAGTCCCTTGGGCTTTACAAAATGGCATTTTGCCCATCCCATGTCTCATGTGCTTTTTCTATTTGCGCATAAGCCACGGGCTTTACAAAAATTTGGTTTTATGCTCATTTTCCTTACATTTATGCACAAAAAATTACATCAAAATTATTTATTACGTGATTTTTATTTTGGCATGGGGAAGATTGGCCGCGGGGCTCGACTTGAGCATGGGCCCACTTGATCTGGGATTGGGCCAACTTACTTGGGGTTGACTTTGATTTTGACTTGATTAACTGGAGTGCAATTTTTAACCCCAACACCAGGCACGTGAGGCACTGATGCCCAGCGCCCGTGTGCCAGGTGTGTGAGGCGCTGGCGCCCAGCGCCTGTGTGCCAGGCACGTGAGGCGATAGCGCCATGCGCCCGCGTGCCACGCACGTGAGGCGCTGGCGCCTAGCGTCCTACGACTGTGTACTGTGCACGTGAGGCGCTGGCCCCCACGCATCCTTTAGACGCTTTTTTCCTTTATATATATATATATGTATATGTGTATATATATATATATATCTATATATATAGATATATATAGAGAGAGAGAGAGACACACACACAAACACACACACACCAAGACACTGTCCCTGTTAGAAAAAAATTTCTAACAGGGCGCTGTCTGTTCATAACATAATATTGCATTTTATATCCCTCGTTCTTATGCATTTAAGAATAAAAACAGGTGCTTTTGACCCATGTCTGCTATATGTTACAGGTTATAGGTTCTTGGAGCGAAAACAGTGAAAAACACAAAAGACGACACAAAAGAAGGATTTTTGACCAACAAAAAGGAGGATCTTAGTCAAGCCTAGACGAAGAACAGTTCACAATATACAAGGCAACGTAAGATCCAAGAATACAAAGCGGACGGTTAAAAGATCCATTGCAAAGTGTTCAGTGAAGATCTGGAATCACTGTAGAAGCCCAAATGCAGAAAAGACTAAAGAAATAAAAAGCCCAGAGAACCTTAAAGCAGCCCAGGAAAAGTCATCAAATGACCTCACTAAAGGGCCGCGGAACCGCGGCCCAAGCGCGCCATTGCCGCGGTTCCGCGGCCGTATAAAGCCCTTATTCAAAGAAAATTTTACCATAATATTGTGGCGGCTCTGAAAAGATTTCCTGGGGGTATATTTGTAATTGTAGACATGTGGAGCAATTGTAAACCTAGGGTTTCTATGTCCTATAAATAGAACCCAAACCCTTGTATTTTCTTATGCCTCTATTCATGAATAAAATTCTGTTTTCTTGAAATTAGAGCGCATCAATCGTAAGTAGGTTATTTTTCTTGCCTTAGTTATAGTTTTTATATCTCTGCTCTAGGTAAATTATTTTCTTACCTTAGTTTAGAATTTTATTAACTTGCAATAGATGTTTCTTCTCTTTAATAAAAACAAAACAAAAATTATGTCTCTCTTTATTTTCCCAATGAGCGAGTAGTTTTCTCGCTTGTTAGGGTTAGGAATAGGGAAGGATTTGAGAGATGAAAATCTCTCATCTCTTTTCTTTTCCAATCTTTTTTGAACATTAGAACTCCATGCATATCTTCTTATTCCGCTCCCTACGGCACTCTACCCTCGAGGTAACGGTGATTCCGTAGTCTAAAGGCCCGGATTTTAAGGTTTTCCATGGAGGTTAGGGTAAAGATTAAGAAAGGAAGGACAAGGATCTAGAGGAAGAATCAATCTTCCTAATCATCCTAATCCCCTTTGTTAAGATTTACCATAACACTAATATGAAATCTTTAATTAAAGGCAATGGAAAGAGATGTAGATTTTTGTTTACCAAATTTTCCCTAAACCTAATCCTAGCAAGTTTCTAATCCTAGTATCATACAACTTCAATTTTTAGGTTTAATTATAAGACCTAACATCATTTGGAATTAACTCGTAAGAACTTAAAGGAGATTTACAACATCCCTATGGACCGACCCGTATTCACCGGCTAGCTTCATGCGACGCCGTTCTTGATTGCGGTAAATATTTTTGATCGACAAAACTTCTCTAAATCAAATGGCGCCGTTGCCGGGGATGGTGTAGAACTTTCCTTTTTGCAATTTCGGGTTAATCTTAATAAAATAAAAAAATCATAAAAATCTAAAAAAATCATTAAAAAATATAAAAATATTTCATCTGTTATTTTTGGAAGGGATACTTTGTTGTTTGAATTTTGCAGGATATACAAACTCGGATCTGGAAATTTACCGAAAGAGAAACAGAAAACCAAATATCAAAACAGAAGGGAAATTAAAAATCAGAACAGTGGAATTTTTCCGGAGATCCGAACCCCTCATTTCGCCGCGAAACCGCTGCGGAAACCACCCTTATACCGCAGATCCTCCGCGGTCTTGAAGTTTCAGAGCGTCAGAAAAAAATCTTGGAAATCGTGCCGGCTTTTTGACCGCGAAAACGCGGCATTAGGGCGCTTAGACCGCGGAAACTCGGTGGGATAGTGACATCATCTTGTGAAATTTCCTCTGTAAGTTCCTCTGTTTCTTCTTTGTAGATCTAGATATATCTTTTCTGAAAAATGCTTGCAGGATTTTGTGCACTTTAAAAATATTCTCCCTTCCAAATAACAATCTTGTGCAGGATTTTTGCGTCTCATTTAAATTAGAAATAGATTGCAAGTAAATTTTCTGTTGCATATTTTTCTCGAAAATCTTTTTGCAACAAAAATTTTTCCAAATAAAAGTTAAAAAAAAAACAAGAAGAAAAAAGAAAAATGGAAAATTTTTATTAGAAAACTTGCAAAACTTTTGCCGCAAATAAATCCTTGCACGACCACCACCCATCTTTCTTTCTTTCTTTCACCCTTTCTTCTTACAACATGGGTACCCCACATAATAAATCACTTGCCGAACTTTGGTATCCCGAACCTAATTTTGCGTCGTACATCAACTTGTTCGTTCAATTTAAAGACGATCCCTCCTTGCCAAAAATATCTTTGAAAGATCAAATAGAGGCGTCTAGGAGAAACAGTTTGACTTTTCAACCCACTTTGTGTCAACCAAGTCAATCTTTACCACCTCCATATGTTGACACCACTTTTTCAAGTCCTTCTGTCACTCCTAAGCCGATGTCCCTTGCTGAGCATATTGCTCAATCTCGCAGTCGATCTTTCACCCCTCTCCACTCGTCTAGTTCTAGGGATCCACACGACTATTCACCTTTTTATCCATATGTTGACCCTACCCCTGTCCAATCACCCACTTCCTACCAGTCCTACCCGACTTTCCCACCTTCACTAGACACCGTTTCTACACAGTCTGTTGGGAGTTTTGCATATCCACACAATTTCGAATCTTTTACCGAAACCCCCTTACCACCCAAGTCTAGTTTGGAAGAGTCGTTGGAGGCGTATATCGCAGCAACAAACAAAATGGTTAGGAATGTGGAGGCGTCCGTGGCCGCCCTTATGCAACCTGTTGAACCGGTAGCTAGTTTTCCGCTGGCTCCAAATTTTTCAATGTATGAGGAGGCGGTTAGACAGAATAAGAATTTGAGAGGATTTTCAAATCAAACTTACCCTTACCCAATTGAAGTCCACAACTCCAGTTTTCCATCGAATGTCCTAAATGATTCACAAGTTCAAAATAAAAACGAGTTATGTGATTTTGTAGTTTTTGATTTGCCAAATTGTGAGGAACCCCTTTCGAGTGAAACAACACATAATCCGTTTAACCTTTACACTTCCACTCTAGAACCTACATTGATAAATATCCATGTTTTTGATGAGGTGTCTAAAGAAATTGATTTTCACTTGATTGAGGATATAGACACCAGGAATATTTCGGATGATGAATCTGTCGATTTAATTAAGATTTTTTGTTCAAATCATCATCCCGAGTTATTAAATGTTTCTCCCGAATCACATATGCGTCTTGATTTTGATGATAATGGCATGGATGAGTTGAATTTTGAGGAGAATTATAAGGATAGTATTGAGGAGAGTTTTGAGGATCATATTGAGGTTGAACCTTTTTTCTTTGTTGTGTCGGATTTTCCAATTCATCCTCCTGAACCTTTAACTGATAAATCACCCTCCCTCCATTCCATCGTTCCGACCACGCTTGAAGACTGTGAGCTTGAAAAATTTTCTTTTGAATCTGACACACTTCTCACTGACGTTAACACTTAAGAGTGTTTCCCTTTTTCGGACGATGTTGATGACTCACCACCCGAGTTTGAGTCCTTTACATTTTCAGATGGGTTAGTTGAACCATCAGACTCGGTTGATTACAGTAGTTTCGAACCATTAATGGAATCTTTCAAGTTCGAGACAGTTTACTACGGTGAGAATGATACTATCCCTAATCCACTTCCTTTCGTCCTTCCTATTATTCCGACCGTACAAGTGACTGTTACGCTTTCATAACCTATACCAAGTTCGGCGTACCCATGTTTTCTTGCGAATCTTGAGGGATTTGACCCCATTTCCCGACGGGTTGATAGGTTAGCGCAATCGCTTATAACATATTGGTCATCACATATTGCGCTAATTTATTCACTCGATTTACACCCTCAAGATCGCGCGACCCTTCTTTCTCCTTTCCGCCCTTCTTCTCCCCTACCGAGACCATATTCTACCATTCTTCTTTCCACACGGTCTCGCGTGTTTCTCATTTCTTTTCTCCTCACCACATTCTTACACCAACTATACCATTACCACGATAAAAGTTTTGAATGGTTGGTGCTAACCTTTGGCTTGTGTAAGGCCAAGCTTAAGTTTGGGGGGAACCTTGTTGTATATATGTATATATATTTTTGTTTTCTTTTTCTATAAAAATAAAATTAAAAAAAATTCAAAACATTAAAAATATAAGAAAAAATTATAAATAAATAAACAGGGGAGTGCCGGCATTTTGACCCTCTTGGTTTAGCATGACAGCGAGGACACTGTCAAGTTCAAGTTTGGGGGTATGCTTGGTACGTATTCTTCCTTCGCATTCATTTGTACATATTTTTGCATTTGCATATTTATTTGAAAACCCATAAAAATTTGAAAAATTTCGAAAAATTATAAAAATTAATGTATTCAATTTTGGCTTATTTGACTTGAGTTTGATAAATAGGTTAACTGGCTAGGAACAACTAGATCTTAGATTTACTAAATTAAAAACCCTAAAAATAACCTTCCTTAAAGTTTAGCGGTAGAAAGTATATGTTTTTGTAGTTTATTTAGAAATAGGCAAATTTTGAGTTCACTTCTTGGGCTAAGTCGAAACGAAGAAAAAGTATTGATGTTCTTATTAGAGTATAAGTTTGAAAAATAGTTCCTAGCTTAAGTCTAGATTCTGAAAATGTATACCCTACAAATTGCACAATCACGCACCTTGAAACTTGGAATAGTAGAAGAGACCTTGAAATCGGTTGTTGGTACCTCATCACCTAGTGCCTTAGACCAACTGGTTTGGGAGTCACTGCTAAAAGCCTTAGGTGTTGCAAGACTAGGAATTACGCTTTAAAGTGCAAACATATCTTGTAATCGGTTGTTGGTACCTCAAGAACTATTAACGGTCGTATGAAGGATGTGTAAGCAAAAATTCAATTAAAAATTCACCTACTAATAAGTACTTTGGACAACGGACAAGAGTACGATTCCTTGATTTGAATTTCCAAGTGTAGGGGTGATCTATATACACACACGTAGGGGTATGTGATTGGGATTTGATGAGAGAAAGGAGTGAAGAATAGAACTTGTATCTTTCGTAGAGTTGATAGAAATTCCTAAGTGGAGATGGAACCTTAGAAGGAAAACTTAAGAAATGCCGAAAGCTAAGTAAGTCTATAGAACATGTATAATCTTAAGTTAGATAATGAGGAAGTGTGAAGAATATAGGTGGTTAATTTACGGGTCGACGATAATAGAATTCCTTGCTAGAAAACCTAATTGGAGAATTAAAGTCGAAAAGCCAAATTGATAGGATTTTGTGGGTAGTATCCGCTGAAAACCCTCAGGAGACAACACTCCTCCTACTAGGGACACCTAGAGGTTTAATGGCTTGTTGCACGAGCTCAGTGCAATCGCGTTTCCCTGCGAAAGTGCGGTTAGGTTTTTTGTAGAGAATAAAATAATAAGTTTGCTCGAGGACGAGCAAAAGATAAGTTTGCTCGAGGACGAGCAAAAGATAAGTTTGCTCGAGGACGAGCAAAAGATAAGTTTGGGGGTATTTGTTCATAACATAATATTGCATTTTATATCCCCCATTCTTATGCATTTAAGAATAAAAACAGGTGCTTTTGACCCATGTCTGCTACATGTTACAGGTTATAGATTCTTGGAGAGAAAACAATGAAAAACACAAAAGAAGGATTTTTGACCAACAAATAGGAGGATCTTAGTCAAGCCTAGACGAAGAACAGTTCACAATATACAAGGAAACGCAAGGTCCAAGAATACAAAGCGGACGGTTAAAAGATCCATTGCAAAGTGTTCACTGAAGATCTGGAATCACTGTAGAAGCCCAAATGCAGAAAAGACTAAAGAAATAAAAAGCCCAGAGAACCTTAAAGCAGCCCAGGAAAAGTCATCAAATGACCTCACTAAAGGGCCGCGGAACCGCGGCCCAAGCACGCCATTGCTGCGGTTCCGCGGCCGTATAAAGCCCTCATTCAAAGAAAATTTTACCATAATATTGTGGCAGCTCTGAAAAGATTTCCTGGGGGTATATTTGTAATTGTAGACATGCGGAGCAATTGTAAACCTAGGGTTTCTATGTCCTATAAATAGAACCCAAACCCTTGTATTTTCTTATGCCTCTATTCATGAATAAAATTATGTTTTCTTGAAGTTAGAGCGCATCATTCGTAAGTAGGTTATTTTTCTTGCCCTAGTTATAGTTTTTATATCTCTGCTTTAGGTAAATTATTTTCTTGCCTTAGTTTAATTTAGTTTAGAATTTTATTAACTTGCAATAGATGTTTCTTCTCTTTAATAAAAACAAAACAAAAATTATGACTCTCTTTATTTCCCCAATGAGCGAGCAGTTTTCTCGCTTGTTAGGGTTAAGAATAGAGAAGGATTTGAAAGATGAAGATCTCTCATCTCTTTTCTTTGCCAATCTTTTATGAACATTAGAACTCCATGCATACCTTCTTATTCCGCTCCCCACGGCACTCTACCCTCGAGGTAACGGTGATTCCGTAGTCTAAAGGCCCGAATTTTAAGGTTTTCCATGGAGGTTAGGGTAAAGATTAAGAAAGGAAGGACAAGGATCTAGAGGAAGAATCTGTTAGTTGTATGTATGCCCTAGAGGCCAGTATTGTACAGATGATGTATATTATATTGGATGCTTGGACATATATAGAGATGACTTTCTTGCTCGATATGATAGTATGCTATCTGGTTACTCTTTATCTTAACATGTACACATGTCTCTTTAAACTGTCTTATAGTTACATGTTGATAAAGCCCTTAGGATGTGTACTTGACTGCCTGGACTATGATGCAGATCATACTAGTGGGGACATGGTAGTCCATAAGTACATCCTTCAAGGTCCCTAGTCGTAGGTGTATCGAGACGGGGCATCGATATACCAGAGTAGACTAGCGTATACGCTTCTCGACCCATGAGATGGGCGATGGATGATCCCATATCCATTAGTGCTTGACATCAGAGATGGTATACGGGTGCTCAGTGGAGACTGGGTACACTGGACGGACTCGCTGAGAACTCCCAGATGGTATTATACCTCACGTCAGATGGCAGTTCTCTGGTGACACTTATACAGGTTAGTCTGTAGACCCGAGATCGTCATAGAGTCTTGTGTGATTCCCACTGTGCTTTGATCTCCACCTTACCACGTCTATGAGGGCGTGCAAAATGGTGGTCTTTGGGTACAGTCCCGAGTCACATGGAGGCAATGAGCGATAGGAGGGGTTTCGTCTCTCCCGGTATTGGGGGTTGATGTTGCGCTGTGCTCGATTGGCCGTAACAGGAAAGTCCCTGGCCAGGGCTGATCAGAGATTTGCTGGTAAGTGTTACCAGTAGTTTCTCGACCCGTTATGAGCCTCACATCGGCACGACTTATCGGTTATTGGGGTCTGACGTTTACCACCCCTAGACTTGATATGCGACATATCAGACGAACAGACCGGACTGTAGGTAAGTGTTACTGGTTGGATTCACAGGAGTGTGAGCGGGCTAGCTCGTCGATCTTCTGATCGTTTAATACCCGGGTGGCCGTTACGTTTAGCAGACCGCTTGCGGCTTGTGGGTGCTTGATATGACTATCATCTGCTACCGGCGTATTGACGAGTCTTTAGAGTCCTACACAGAGGTTTCCTGGCTCAAGCGAAATGAAATAGGAGCGCATATGAGATATGTGCAGGACCGAGAATAATGCGTGTATTTGATACCGTATTTCATTCTCGAGATGAATGTATCGAATAGTTATATGCGATATAGCCTAGATATCGAATCAGGGATTGATTCGATAAGCCGATACATAGGATACTGGTCGGTTATATGCGATATGACCGGATCGTTAAATCAAGTGTTGATTTAATGATTTAATGTATAATTATATATTTGATATATTACTTTGCATTAACTGGTATTGGTTCACTTTAAATGGATTTTCTCACTTGATGTACATGTTGTATATGTGATATACTTTTGTGCACATCTTTGTATCATGTTTGATGATACTTGCTCATTTGGTTAAGTGTGAAGAATTAAGATGATTAGGGTTTTGACTTTTTATTTATTTATTTATTTATTTGTTTATTTATTTAGAAAAGGTTTAGATGAGAATGGTGGCTTTCTTTGTCTCTTATTGAAGCTTCATGAAGCTTTGACTTATACAACCATTCTTGTCTTCATGCTTAACCCTAACTCATCCAAGTAACCATAGTATATTCTCTACACTTAACCTTAGTTAGGATATGATAAGTATTGTTTTCTTTTTCATTTTAAATGACTTATCATATTCTTTCTTCTTCTTGATCTTCTTCTTCAAGAAAGAAACCTTGATGCCATCAATGGTAACTTGAGTTCTAAAGTGAGAAATCAAATTCTAAAGTGAACCCACCTCCTATTTCTTCACCCTCTACCTCTTGCCAAGTTGTTTTGGGTGTTTTCTTCACAAGTTTCACAAATTTGTGAAGTCGGAGCTTGAACTTGTGATGCCTCGACGTAGATCATCTTCGGCACGAAGCCGACGACCTAGTCCGCCCATTTTCCCGATGAAGCCGACGATTGAGTTCGGGATTCAAGATGGACAGCGAGAGGACGCCTACGTGGAGCTAAGGAAGTGGATATCCGGATCTACAAAGGTTGTAGTTTCTGATCTTTAGTTAAATTGTTAACTAGATTCGTATTTCGCCTAAATTTCTAGTCAATGATCCGTATTAGGGTTTCTCGGCACTCATAAAATTTGAAATTGGCATGGTTGATGCCTTGTGAGACCTCTATAGTGTGCCGAGGAACCTTTCACTGGTATCAGAGCCTTGCTAGAGCCTTAGGCGATGTCTAGACGACGTTTGAAACCCGAACGAACCCGAAACCCTAAAACCCAAGTGCTCTCTGGACTTTTTCTAAAATCTGGGATTTTTCAAGATTAAAAATGCTTAAAAAATTCAGCAGAGAATTCTAAGAATTACGGTGCAATTTTTTTCCAATGAACAGTGAAGTGTGCGGCGGAACCGAGGCAGAAGCATGGCTTCTGCGGCGGTTCCGCGGCCTAGTCATGACGTCAGCCCTCCTACCTTGCACAGTAATTTATAATTTCTGCAGCTGAGTTTTATGGGTATTTTTAATATTTATTCAAGAGTTAAATTTTCTGGGGTATTTTAGAGATTCGATGTTTCGACCGGATTATCAAATTTCATCTTTGTGTATTTCCGGAAAATTTTTGAATTTGTTAAAAGTTCGACCGGATATAAATACCCAACTTTTCCCCTATCGGGAAATTTCCAAGTGTTGGATTTTTCCGTAGTTTAACGACGTTCTAAATAGTGCAAGTAACGCGATGGACCCTATAGAAGACAACAAACCTTAACTCGATTATGTGACCGTCTTGAACTGCCCTTTGAACCTTCGGGTTTGGGGCAGTACGGCGTGCCACATGTGAGGCGTTGGCTTGACCCTTCTACGGCTGGACCGTTGGTACTGAGGCACGAACTGAATGTTGTTAGACTTATTTCATGTGTTGAGCTGTATCGGGAAAACTTGGGTATTCGACTGTTCGATCGGAAAGTTTAACATTTTCTGTTTATCTGGAATGTGATACAATAATTGGAATTCACAAACAGTTATGAGATAACTGAATGAATGTTATAAATCTAGCGGTTTAGTTTCACTTGATATTGAAAAGAGTTTTCGATAATGAGACTAAAATGCGGGGTTTATAACTGTTAGGCATGTGATGTCTAAGTATTTCATTTGATTAGGCATGTGATGTCTAAAGAGGTTGCGGATTCCAACTGTTGTAGTTTTACACTTTCTTTTCTGTGACCGTAAGTGTAGTATGTTCATATCGCCGGTTTCGTTGCTATATGTCAACGACAATTGGGGTATGCGTACTTACTTACGTTAATGACATGTGATGTTATGTGTTGCTGGATATGTTATATTGGATCGTCGTGTTTGAATAGCCGGGGTTTTTATGTGAGATGAGTGTTTTTCATTTTCATTCATGTAAAAACTTGTATGTAATATTCTTTTTCTTGGGGCACTTCCAGGTAGCGGAAGCTGTCACCTTTTGTATATTATTTACTTTTCCGCATTAGGATAGACCCAAGGAGGGGAGCACAAGTAACCGGGTTCTGGGGTCCAGTAGGAGACCAACTCGAGGAGTCGAGTCCAGGTCTCCTAACCCTAGAATTGGCAGGGTTGCTTGCCGCTCTCGTAGGGGTCTAGGGGTGTGGGATTGGCTATTCATCACGACCGTGGAATCCGTGTTTTATACTGGCTCGTATTGAAAACACGGACGTCCTAGTATATCCAATATTTCATATGTTTCTTCTGCTGCGATATCTGTGATGTGATCATGTGATGTTCTGTGATGGATACAGTATATAGTATATATGATATATTATATAAACGTTACTTATGTTTTGCACCCGCACTAGCCATGCCCTGCTCTGTCGTTAGTTACCTAACCTAACGGTGCACGAGGGGACATCGAGGCGAATGCGGATGGCATAAGTGTACGTCGTATTTATCTGTGATGTTTAGGTACTTAAATGATGGGATTTCATTAATGAGATTAATGAAAGAAAAGAAACCTAAAATGTTGTGGAATCAAATTTTAAATAAAAAAGGTAGCTACAGTTCTTGCTTTGCACAGCGATATATATGATATATCCCGCACCTTATTCGATGAGGAAAGGACCGAGATCCCTTCACCGGGAGTGACTCCTTTAGCAATAACTGGCAGATGCTACACACTCGGTTTGACTTTTGATTGCCTCTATAGTTTCTGCTTTGCACAGTGATATATATGATATATCCCGCACCTCATTCGACGAGGAAAGGGCCGACGATCCCTTCACCGGGAGTGACCCTTTTAGCAAAACTAGAAAAGCCTCAAAATCACTCCATTTCAAAACTTCATTTGATTCTACAACGATATCAAGTTCATTACGCAATAGATTTTCAGAAAAACCTGACGTAACCCTCCTTCATTTCAGATAAGTCCTGTTTAGTATTCGTGCTGCGTTTGTTGACCTTGTCAAGGCGCAGTGTGCGGTAGCTAACCAGTATTTATCTGCTTATGCATATGATGCAGATTGGGTTAGGGTAGTCGTACGGCCTTGTTGACCTTGTCAAGGGTCGTGCGGGTGGGTTTGATTCAATCAAGAAATGACGGGTTGAACTTGACTTGCGGTCTATGGTTTTTTGACCTTGTCAAGGTCATAGATCGTTCGGGGCAAAATTTTATCGGGAATTTCAAGTGTTGAAATTTGCAATGAGATTGCATACCTTCTATGAGATAGTTGGATCTCGATACCCACTGCGAGTAAGAGTTACTCCTGGGAGAGTTTTACACATTGCAATTAGCTGATCAAGTAGGTGTCTAGAAAGGTGTCAACGGGGTTACGCCTCTGGGAAAACGAGGTTTACATTAATTAGGTTCGTGCGAAAGCACGGGGGACCTCCCTCAAAGTACCGACACTGGCCTGGCTGAAAGATTGGCGAACTTGTAGTGTGTAATTAATCCCGGCTAGTCTTTCCTTTTAGGGTTTGAAGGAAGATTTGATAAAAAGCAGTGGGAGCCATCCTGATTAGATAAGATAATAACCAATCTGATCTTGCACGAGCATACGCTAAAGTGTTTTCTTCTCTCTCTCTCCAGGTAGCGACCATTTCATGCCCTAATGAAGATAATAATATGGATGTATTGACCGAACCCGCATGTTATACTGTGCTGGGGAACGTTGGTTCCGTTCTTTCCTATAAGAGTTATAGGAATGAACAGGATATAGGGGAATACCAGGATTCCCATGCCACCCGAATGAAGAAAGTACATGTTGATACATTTTCTTCGGGTGTGTTCGTTACTGAGAACTGTTTCTCCATTTGCTCTACGTCCTGGGTATTGGATACCGGGTCAGGATCCCATATATGTAATCAGTTACATGGGCTAAGGAAAGGTAGAGAACTTGGAGAAGGTGATAAAGACATTAGAGTTGGAAATGGTGCAATTGTTGCAGCTAAGACTGTCGGGGAATATCACCTTGAATTACCAACTGGTAATACATTGGTTCTGAACGAATGCTATTACATGCCGAACCTGATATGCAACATTATATCGGTTTCTTTATTAAGTAAAGAGGGATATAATTTTGTATTACAGGACAATGTTATGAACATTTTCCGTAATCAAAAGTTGGTTGGATCAGGCACGTTGTGCATTGGCATTTATGTTCTAAATCAATCAACAGTTCTGAGCATAACAAACACACACAAGAGGAAGAGTTCAGAACTGAACGAATCCTTCTTGTGGCATTGTAGACTGGGTCACATCAATGCAACACGACTAGCTAAGTTACATAAAGATGGATATTTAAATCCGTTTGAATTTTCATCTTATGACACTTGCCAGTCATGTCTCAAAGGCAAGATGACCAAAACTCCGTTTACGGGACACGGAGAAAGAGTTACCGAACTCTTGGGGCTGATACATAGTGATGTATGCGGTCCCATGTCTACACATGCCAGGGATGGTTCTTCATACTTCATTACATTCACTGACGATCTCTCTAGGTTCGGGTATGTGTTTCTGATGAAACACAAATCAGAAGCTTTTGAGAAATTTAGGGAATATAAACAAGAAGTTGAGAACCAAACCGGAAAAAGTATTAAAATCCTACGATCTGATCGAGGAGGTGAATACTTGAGCAATGAATTCCTGAACTTCCTAAAAGAGAATGGGATTCTCTCTCAGCTAACTCCTCCATATACACCACAGCACAACGGTGTATCAGAACGGAGGAACCGCACCCTATTAGATATGGTGCACTCTATGATGAGCACAGCTGAGTTACCTATTTCCTTCTGGGGTTATGCGTTGGAAACAGCAACATACCTATTGAATCAAGTTCCATCTAAATCTGTACCTACCACACCATATGAGATATGGAGTGGGAAGAGACCATATTTTAAACGAGTTAAGATATGGGGTTGTCCGGCCTATGTCAAAAGGCAAAATCCGGACAAGCTCAAGGCACGGTCAGTTCTCTGCAAGTTTGTGGGATATCCAAAGAATTCATATTGGTATTTTTTCTACCACAGTGAGGAACAAAAAGTGTTTGTTGCTCAACATGCCACCTTTTTAGAAAAGGAATTCCTTGAAAAAGAAATTAGTGGCAAAGTGGTAGAGCTGGAAGAGGTTCCAGATACACAAACCGTAACTGAAGATTTAGTGGAACCAGAAGATTCAGTAGCTCCCAATGAACCTCAGCCTCTCCGCCGATCTAGTAGGGTTCCTCACCAACCTGAGAGATACTACGGTTTTCTCATGGATGGTGGGAGCGAGGATTGCATCATGGAGGATGATGACCCAACTAGCTTCGAGCAGGCCATCACGAGTGGGGACTCAGTGAATGGCTGGATGCTATGCAGTCCGAGATGGAATCCATGTACACCAACAAAGTATGGACTTTGGAAGTTGCTCCTGAAGGGGTAAAACCCATTGGGAGCAAGTGGATCTTCAAGAAGAAATTTGGTGTAGATGGGAAAGTGGAGACTTTCAAAGCTAGACTTGTTGCAAAAGGTTTTCGTCAAAGACCAGGTGTGGACTATGACGAAACCTTTTCTCCAGTGGCTATGCTTAAATCCATCCGGATCATGCTTGCCATCGCTGCATATCATGATTACGAAATCAGGCAAATGGATGTTAAGACCGCCTTTTTAAATGGTGATTTAGAAGAGTGCGTGTACATGACTCAGCCAGAGGGCTTCGTAGACAGTGGGAGCAGCGGGAAGGTGTGCAAGCTGCTTAAATCCATTTATGGATTAAAGAAAGCATCGCGGAGTTGGAACATCTGCTTTGACGTCGTTATCAAAGAGTTTGATTTCGTCAAAAATCCAGATGAACCTTGTATCTACAAGAAGGTGGCAGAGAGTAAGGTTGTCTTCCTCGTATTGTACGTGGACGATATACTCTTGATAGGAAATGATATTCCTATGCTGCAATCGGTCAAGCTCTTCTTATCACAAAGATTCTCAATGAAAGATCTTGGTGATGCCTCCTGCATATTGGGAATTAGGATCTATAGAGATAGATCCAAAAGGATTTTGGGATTGTCCCAATCCAGGTACATTGACACCATACTAAAGAGGTTTAGTATGGAAGAATCCAAGCGTGGGAACTTGCCCACAATCTCTGGAGTCACTCTCTCCAAAGAGATGTTTCCCAAGACTGATTTGGAGAGAGCTCGAATGCAAGGGATACCCTATGCTTCGGCTGTAGGCTCTATCATGTACGCGATGCTATGTACCAGACCCGATGTAGCATACTCACTAAGTGTAGTGAGCAGGTATCAAGCTGATCCTAGAGAGAGTCACTGGACAGCTGTGAAGAGTATTCTCAAGTACTTACGAAGGACTAAAGAGATGCTCTTGGTGTATGGTAACGGAGAACTCCAAGTGGAGTCCTTTACCGATTCGAGCTTCTAGAGTGATAAGGACGACTCTAAGTTGCAGTCGGGATTTGTCTTTACCCTTTACGGAGGGGCGGTTAGCTGGAAGAGCTCCAAGCAGGAAACCGTGGCAGACTCGACGATGGAGGCTGAATACATCGCTGCCAACGATGCTGCCAAAGAGGCTGTCTGGATCAAGAAGTTCATTACTGAACTTGGAGTGGTCCCATCCATTGAGCATCCAATACCTTTGTATTGCGATAACAATGGAGCGGTGGCTTTGGCCAAGGAACCCAGGTCCCATCAGCGATCCAGGCATATTCTGAGACGGTATCACCTGATCCGGGAGATAGTTGATCGCCAGGAGATCGAGGTCAGGAGGGTTGACACGAAGAACAACACGGCGGATCCACTCACGAAAGCCATTCCCCAGATACAGTTTGAGAGACTCTTCGGGATGCTCGGTATGCGATACTACAGCAGCTGGCCCTAGTGCATGTGGGAGATTGTTAGTTGTATGTATGCCCCTAGAGGCCAGTATTTTACAGATGATGTATATTATATTGGATGCTTGGACATATATAGAGATGACTTTCGTGCTCGATATGATAGTATGCTATCTGGTTACTCTTTATCTTAACATGTACACATGTCTCTTTAAACTGTCTTATAGTTACATGTTGATAAAGCCCTTAGGATGTGTACTTGACTGCCTGGATTATGATGCAGATCATACTAGTGGGGACATGGTAGTCCATAAGTACATCCTTCAAGGTCCCTAGTCGTAGGTGTATCGAGACGGGGCATCGATATACCAGAGTAGACTAGCGTATACGCTTCTCGACCCATGAGATGGGCGATGGATGATCCCATATCCATTAGTGTTTGACATCAGAGATGGTATACGGGTGCTCAGTGGAGACTGGGTACACTGGACGGACTCGCCGAGAACTCCCAGACGGTATTATACCTCACGTCAAATGGCAGTTCTCAGGTGACACTTGTACAGGTTAGTCTGTAGACCCGAGATCGTCATAGAGTCTTGTGTGATTCCTACTGTGCTTTGATATCCACCTTACCACCATGAGGGCGTGCAAAATGGTAGTCTTTGGGTACAGTCCCGAGTCACATGGAGGCAATGAGCGATAGGAGGGGTTTCTTCTCTCCCGGTATTGGGGGTTGATGTTGCGCTGTGCTCGATTGGCCGTAACAGGGAAGTCCCTGGCCAGGGCTGATCAGAGATTTGCTGGTAAGTGTTACCAGTAGTTTCTCGACCCGTTATGAGCCTCACATCGGCACGACTTATCGATTATTGGGGTCTGACGTTTACCACCCCTAGACTTGATATGCGACATATCAGACGAACAGACCGGACTGTACGGTAAGTGTTACTGGTTGGATTCACAGGAGTGTGAGCGGGCTCGCTCGTCGATCTTCTGATCGTTTAATACCCGGGTGGCCGTTACGTTTAGCAGACCGCTTGCGGCTTGTGGGTGCTTGATATGACCATCATCTGCTACCGGCGTATTGACGAGTCTTTAGAGTCCTACACAGAGGTTTCCTGGCTCAAGCAAAATGAAATAGGAGCGCATATGAGATATGTGCAGGACCGAGAATAATGCGTGTATGTGATACCGTATTTCGTTCTCGCGATGAATGTATCGAATGGTTATATGCGATATAGCCTAGATATCGAATCAGGGATTGATTCGATAAGCCGATACATAGGATACTGGTCGGTTATATGCGATATGACCGGATCGTTAAATCAAGTGTTGATTTAATGATTTAATGTATAATTATATATTTGATATATTATTTTGCATTAACTGGTATTGGTTCACTTTAAATGGATTTTCTCACTTGATGTACATGTTGTATATGTGATATACTTTTGTGCACATCTTTGTATCATGTTTGATGATACTTGCTCATTTGGTTAAGTGTGAAGAATTAAACCATGGTTAAGAGATGATTAGGGTTTTCACTTTTTATTTATTTATTTGTTTATTTATTTAGAAAAGGTTTAGATGAGAATAGTGGCTTTCTTTGTCTCTTATTGAAGCTTCATGAAGCTTTGACTTATGCAACCATTCTTGTCTTCATGCTTAACCCTAACTCATCCAAGTAACCATGGTATATTCTCTACACTTAACCTTAGTTAGGATATGATAAGTATTGTTTTCTTTTTCATTTTAAAGGAGTTATCATATTCTTTCTTCTTCTTGATCTTCTTCTTCAAGAAAGAAACCTTGATGCCCTCAATGGCAACTTGAGTTCTAAAGTGAGAAATCAAATTCTAAAGTGAACCCACCTCCTATTTCTTCACGCTCTACCTCTTGCCAAGTTGTTTTGGGTGTTTTCTTCACAAGTTTCATAAATTTGTGAAGTCGGAGCTTGAACTTGTGATGCCTCGACGTAGATCATCTTCGGCACGAAGCCGACGACCTAGTCCGCCCATTTTCCCGATGAAGCCGACGATTGAGTTCGGGATTCAAGATGGACAGCGAGAGGACGCCTACATGGAGCTAAGGAAGTAGATATCCGGATCTACAAAGGTTGTAGTTTCTGATCTTTAGTTAAATTGTTAACTAGTTTCGTATTTCGCCTAGATTTCTAGTCAATGATCCGTATTAGGGTTTCTCGGCACCCATAAAATTTGAAATTAGCATGGTTGATGCCTTGTGAGACCTCTATAGTGTGCCTAGGAACCTTTCAGAATCAATCTTCCCAATCATCCTAATCCCCTTTGTTAAGATTTACCATAACACTAATATGAAATCTTTAATTAAAGGCAATAGAAAGAGATGTAGATCTTTGTTTACTAAATTTTCCCTAAACCTAATCCTTGCAAGTTTCTAATCCTATTATCATACAACTTCAATTTTTAGGTTTAATTATAAGACCCAACATCATTTGGAATTAACTCGTAAGAACTTAAAGGAGATTTACAACATCCTTATGGACCGACCCGTATTCACCGGCTAGCTTCAGGCGACGCCGTTCTTGATTGCGGTAAATATTTTTGATCGACAAAACTTCTCTAAATCCTAAGTGGAGATGGAACCTTAGAAGGAAAACTTAAGAAATGCCGAAAGCTAAGTAAGTCTATAGAACATGTATAATCTTAAGTTAGATGATGAGGAAGTGTGAAGAATATGGGTGGTTAATTTACGGGTCGACGATAATAGAATTCCTTGCTAGAAAGCCTAATTGGAGAATTAAAGTCGAAAAGCCAAATTAATAGGATTTTGAGGGTAGTATCCGCTGAGAACCCTCAGGAGACAACACTCCTCCTATTAGGGACACCTAGAGGTTTAACGGCTTGTTGCACGAGCTCAGTGCAATCGCATTTCCCTGCGAAAGTGCGGTTAGGTTTTTTTGTAGAGAATAAAATATTAAGTTTGCTCGAGGATGTGCAAAAGATAAGTTTGGGAGTATTTGTTCATAACATAATATTGCATTTTATATCCCCCATTCTTATGCATTTAAGAATAAAAACATATGCTTTTGACTCATGTATGCTATATGTTACAGGTTACAGGTTCTTGGAGCGAAAACAGTGAAAAACACAAAAGACGACACAAAAGAAGGATTTTTGACTAACAAATAGGAGGATCTTAGTCAAGCCTAGACGAAGAACAGTTCACAATATACAGGGCAACGCAAGGCCCAAGAATACAAAGCGGACGGTTAAAAGATCCATTGCAAAGTGTTCACTGAAGATCTGGAATCACTGTAGAAGCCCAAATGCAGAAAAGACTAAAGAAATAAAAAGCCCAGAGAACCTTAAAGCGGCCCAGGAAAAGTCATCAAATGACCTCACTAAAGCGCCGCGGAACCGCAGCCCAAGCGCGCCATTGCCGCGGTTCCGCGGCCGTATAAAGCCCTCATTCAAAGAAAATTTTACCATAATATTGTGACGGCTCTGAAAAGATTTCCTGGGGGTATATTTGTAATTGTAGACATGCGGAGCAATTGTAAACCTAAGGTTTCTATGTACTATAAATAGAACCCAAACCCTTGTATTTTCTTATGCCTCTATTCATGAATAAAATTCTGTTTTCTTGAAGTTAGAGCGCATCAATCGTAAGTAGGTTATTTTTCTTGCCCTAGTTATAGTTTTGTCGATCAAAAATATTTACCGCAATCAAGAACGGCGTCGCATGAAGCTAGCTGGTGAATACGGGTCGGTCCACAGGGATGTTGTAAATCTCCTTTATGTTCTTACGAGTTAATTCCAAATGATGTTGGGTCTTATAATTAAACCTAAAAATTGAAGTTGTATGATACCAGGATTAGAAACTTGCTAGGATTAGGTTTAGGGAAAATTTGGTAAACAAAGATCTACATCTCTTTCCATTGCCTTTAATTAAAGATTTCATATTAGTGTTATGGTAAATCTTAACAAAGGGGATTAGGATGATTGGGAAGATTGATTCTTCCTCTAGATCCTTGTCCTTCCTTTCTTAATCTTTACCCTAACCTGTCACGCGGGTGACCCGGGTACGATCCCCGGCAAAGGCGCCATTTGATTTGATCTCAAAAACTATCTATTAACCGCAATCAAGAACGGCGTCGCATAAAGCTAGCCGGTGAGTACGGGTCGGTCCACAGGGATGTTGTGAATCTCCTAATTGCGCTAACGAGTTAATTCCGAATGGTGTTCGGACAGATTATTAAATCTAAAAACCTAAATTATTCTATACTACGATTATCTAGATCTAGTCTTGTTAGGGTTAGGTTTAGTGATGGTTTGGAGATACAAGTAAATCTCAACGCTTTCTATACCCGAATGAAGATCTAAGAGGAGTTATGGTAATTATCAATAAAGGGGATTAGATCCATTCGGGAAGGTGTTCCTTCCTCCAGGTTCTTGTCCTTCCTTTAGAGATCCTTACCCTAACCTCCATGGAAAACGCGCGCAACCGGACCTTTATACTACGGTATCACCGCTACCTCGAGGGATAGGGTGACGTAGGGCGCGGTGTGTGCATGTATGCATGGAGTCCTATTGCAAATATATGATGGGTAAGAAAGGGATGAGAGATCTCATCTCTCAAAATCCTTCCCCAAAGCTAACTCTAAACAATTTATCTACGGCAAGAAATTAAATCTACTTAGGGCAAAGAATTGAAATCTAAATTAGAGCAAGGAATTAAATAAAGAACTTACAGATGCATCTCTCCAATCATCAACGCAGGTTTGTCAGATCTGAATTTCTGATTTGAAAAGAAACACCAATGCTCTCCATAAAGAGATCTGAATTTATTATTAAAAGGAGGCATAAGAATTACAATGATTAGAGTTCCTATTTATAAAGAATAGGAAACCCTAGGGTTACATTTGTTTCGCATGTCTGAAATTACAAAAATAGCCCTTAGGAAATCTTTTCACAGCCGCCAAAGTAATTTGGTAAAATTTCATCAAGTACGGGCATAGGACGGCCGCGGAACCGCGGCAATGGCTGGCTTGGGCCGCGGAACCGCGGCCCTTTGGCAGGCTTGGAAGCTGAAAATTTCAGGTCTTGTTTTGGGCTTTCTGGGCTTTAATATTCTGTGGTTCTTTTATCAATTGGGCTTCTACATTGGTTCCGGATCTCCAGTGAACAATTTGCAATGGATTTTTAACCGTTCGCTTTGTAATTTTGGACCTTGAGTTGCCTTGTTATTTGTGAACTGTCCTTCAATGTAGGCTTGATCAAGAGTCTTCTATTTGTTGGTCAAAGTCAACTTTTTCATCGTCTTTTTATCGTTTTCACTGTTTTCTGTCCAAGAACCTGTAACCTGTAATATGTAGCAGACATGTGTCAAAAGCACCTGTTTATTTATAAAACGAATAAGAATGGAGAATATAATAATACAATATTATGGTGTGAACAAATACCCTCAAACTTATCTTTTGCTCGTCCTCGAGGAAACTTATTATTTTATTCTCTACAAAAATCTAACCGCACTTTGGTAGGGAAACGCGATTGCACTGAGCTCGTGCAACAAGCCGTTAAACCTCTAGGTGTCCCTAGTAGGAGGAGTGATGTCTCCTGAGGGTTTTCAGCGGATACTACCCACAAAATCCTATCAATTTGGCTTTTCGACTTTAATTCTCCAATTAGGTTTTCTAGCAAGGAATTCTATTATCGTCGACCCGTAAATTAACCACCCATATTCTTCACACTTCCTCATCATCTAACTTAAGATTATACATGTTCTATAGACTTACTTAGCTTTCGGCATTTCTTAAGTTTTCCTTCTAAGGTTCCATCTCCACTTAGAAATTTCTATCAACTCTACTAAAGATACAAGTTCTATTCTTCATTCTTTTCTCTCATCTAAATCACAATCACATACCCCTACGTGTGTGTATATAAATCACCCCTACACTTGGAAATTCAAATCAAGCAATCGCACTCTTGTCCGTTGTTCAAAGTACTTATTAGTAGATGAATTTTTAATTGAATTTTTGCTTACACATCCTTCATGCGACCGTTAATACTTCTTGAGGTACCAACAACCGATTACAAGATATGTTTGCACTTTAAAGCGTAATTCCTAGTCTTGCAACACCCAAGGCTTTTAGCAGTGACTCCCAAACCAGTTGGTCTAAGGCACTAGGTGATGAAGCACCCTCGCTAAATATTTTTCTATTTTTACAGCCTTAAGTAATCACAAAAACCAGTGTCCATTTTTTCTTTATTCACACTTATATAACATTTTCATTTTCTTCGTACTAAGGACATCAGACAAGAGCATTTCAAGGTCTCTTCTACTATTCCAAGTTTCAAGGTGCGTGATTGTGCAATTTGTAGGGTATACATTTTCAGAATCTAGACTTAAGCTAAGAACTATTTTTCAAACTTATACTCTAATAAGAACATCAATACTTTTCCTTCATTTCGACTTAGCCCAAGAAGTGAACTCAAAATTTGCCTATTTCTAAATAAACTACAAAAACATATACTTTCTACCGCTAAACTTTAAGGAAGGTTATTTTTAGGGTTTTTAATTTAGTAAGTCTAAGATCTAGTTGTTCCTAACCAGTTAACCTATTTGTCAAACTCAAGTCAAATAAGCCAAAATTGAATACATTATTTTTTATAATTTTTCAAAATTTTTAAATTTTTTATGGGTTTTCAAATAAATATGCAAATGCAAAAATATGTACAAATGAATGCGAAGGAAGAAGACGTACCAAGCACTGTCCCACACCCCGCACCCCGTACGGGGGCTGCTAGCCCTTTGACCCCAACCCGCTATCCGGGTAGCGGGACCCCCGTAAACTCTGCGAGGCTCCCGATATATCCAAGCCGCCCAAAACATAACACACGCATACTGCACATTGATTTCGCATGACCAGTTTGACCCGTCAATCGAAGGTTCTCTCGTTCCAAAGGCGATGGGTAATTAACGGTAGCTTAGTTTGCGGCTGCCGGAGATTCGGATCCCCACAATCATTAAACCCCGGCCTACCTTAGGCAGGGGGAATCTGTAGTATGCCTGACAAGCGACGTGTACTCTCATCTCAATGGGGTGACGAAAAACACCCAATAGATTCTGGCACGCCCGATGGGACCAATCTCTCCTCCCATATTTTGGGTTAAGCGTTCATGCAAACTCAATCAATATAAATATCGATTACATGTACTGAAATCATGCCTCTTTGTGCAGGTTAACAGTTTCCAATTGCAATCTTCGGACGTGGTGAAAATGTCTCCGAGGACAAGCTCGGCTCTCAACACCGCTCCCATCTCCTACACGATGAAGATGGACGCCAGAACGGTCCTTCCGACCAGTCTCGGGCGACAGTGGGAGGAGCCGCTGCTACAGTTCGGCTCTATTCTGTTCATGCCAGCTAGCACCATCCCAGTTTCTCAAGCTCCGGTAACCGACAATCCGGCATCGAAAGGCAAGAGGCCAAATGTGGTGATCTCGAGGGCGCCCCGACCTAAATGCAAGTCGGTGTTCGAACGACTCTCTATGGCCCCAGCTGGGGGCAAAGCCGTCAGAACGAAAGAAGTTGACAGACGTCGCGGGCAAGCCCAGGCGATACCTTCAACTGACACGCGAGTGGATGTCTTCTTAAAACTCCCTATCACTCGCCCTAAGGCGGCTTCCTGAAGGGCAGAAGCCTGCCAAGTGCTCAAAACAGAGAAGCTGAGGCATAAGCGGCTTAGATACCGAGCCAACAAAATGGCTAGGGTTGTGGCCATGTTAAAATTTATGAATTTCCAAATCCCAGACCGCTCTACAAAATAAGTCGCCAAAGATAAAGAGATGGCTGGATATGTGGTCCACACTGTTTATATGGTCGGACATGAAGAAATGAACCCTCCTATGCTTCACAGCCATAGTGATGGTATGGTTGACGCTACCCAACGTCGACTTGGTCTAAATAATGAAGAGCTCACTCAGGCCAATAAGCCAAAGGGGCCCATGGTTATCGCCGAATCAAGCTCAGGTGGTAAAGATGACCCCGTTGTCATGTCCAGAACTACAGAACAAGTGTTATTCCAATGGCTTCAAAGGCAGTTTCAGGACAGGGACGAAAAGTTGGCCAATGTCCATTCCAAAGTCGACGAGTTGGCAAACGTCGTGACAGATCTCACAACTTAAATCGCCCGATTGAAATTACATCAAAATCAAGTTTTGGTTCATGAGCCAGGGATTAATACCCGAAGGCAGCCAACTGATACCCCCTAGCCCAAGAGGGGAACACATTTGCGAAAAAAGTACGCGATCAGCTTTCAATCCCTCCGACATGTATAGTGAACGAGATAAGCGGGCAGCAGGCGAACCAAGAACTGATTGGCCTTGAGGACCAGCATCAGGAAGGGCACTTGCTCTAATAATAGAGAGAAAGAAGAAAGTATACTCCTTCAGGAGGATGAGGTCCGCAATATATTCGAGGACGCCTTGAACAACGGTCTGCAACTGCCTATTCCGAAGAGTCCACATGAAATGAATATGACCGGCAATCCCATATACTGCCCATACATAGAGTGGTGAGTCATACCATTAAAAAACCTCACAGTTCTCGGATGTATCGGCAAGCCATAGAGCTACGGTCATCAACACAGCTCCGCCAAGATCAAAGTTCGAAGAGATGGGATAAGCAAACACATTTGACCACCATGTCATTAAACTGGGAACATTCGGCCACCACGTCGTTAAACGGGGAACATTCAACCACCACGTCGTTAAACCGGGGACATTCGACCACCACGTCTTTAAACTGGGAACAGTCGACCACGACGTTGTTAAACTAGGAACATTCGACCACCACGTCGTTAAACTGGAAACATTCGACAACTACATTGTTAAACTGGGAACAATCAACCTCTAAGTCGTTAAACTAGGGATGTAAAAATGTGTAAATAAAAAAAATGAAAAAAAGCCGAAATGATGGGGTAACTCGCAATAAAAACAAGCGAGTAAAATAAAAATGAAAATAAACAGCCGAAATGATGGGGAAACCGCGAATGAATAGCCGAAATGATAGTGCAATCGCGACATTCGCGATAAGAAAAGCTGAAATGATAGAGCAACCGCGGTAAAAAAAAACTCCTCCAAGGGCGAATGATGAGTCGCTTCTGAAAATATATTTCAGTGTTAGTGATGCAGAGGCCAACCAAAACTCAAATCCCCGAATATCCCAATGGCGAATGATGAGTCGCTCCTGGTACCATATTCCAGTGCAGCGATGCAGACGCTGTGCAAAACTCAAATCCCCAATGGAGAATGATGAGTCGCTCCTGGTACCATATTCCAGTGCAGCGATGCAGACGCCAACCAAAATCCAAATTCTCAAACGGCGAATGATGAGTCGCTCTTGGTACCATATTTCATTACAGCGATGCAGATGCCAACCAAAATCCAATTTCCCAAAATTCTTCCAGCCTTATGGTTAGTCCCCAAATTGACTACCGTATACAATCCACGGGCTCAAATAATTCTCATCATACTCCTGCCCTACCGCAATCACCAATCCAGCAGCCGGTCTCCGCCCTTGGAATTATTCTCCATCTGGAAAGACCCACTCATGTATCCTCATGATGCATGAGGAGAACAAAACTTACGAGATCCTTACGACTCGTAAGAAAACGCCTTCGTGGAATCCTTACGACTCACAAAGGAAAAACACACTTTGGGGTCCTCACGACTCCTAAGGAGAAAATGCACCTACGGGATTCTTACAACTCGTAGGGAGAAAATGCTTTTATGGGACCCTTACGACACGTAAATTTGAAAAGCCTTAGGTGATAGGGATCTAAACTTGTTTCCTAAGCTATCGCTTCCGAATAGGCAAAGGCAAATGATGATTCGCTCCTGGTACCATATTCCAGTGTAGCGGTGCTGATGCCGACCCAAAAAACCAATTCCCAAGTCCTCCCGGGGCAAATGATGAGTTGCTCCTGGCATTATTCCAATGCAGCAATGCAGATGTCGACCCAAAAACCAATTCCCAAATCCTCCTGGGGAAATAATGAGTTGCTCCTGGCATTATTCCAATGCAGCAATGCAGATGCCGACCAAAACCAAAATCCCCAAATCCTCTCATGGCAAATGATGATTCGCTTCTGGTACCATATTCCAGTGTAGCGATTCTGATGTCAACCCAAATCAAATCAAATCAACAATCTCTGCGTCGGAATTATACTTCGTCTCAGAGTGTACCCCGTGTCGAAATCATGCTTATTCTCGGTGCATCTACCTTCCCTATCGGAATTATGCTTCGACTCGGAATCAACCAGCGACACTACGTGCTGTCGACCGTCCATGTCATAAAAAGGGCAGTGCCAGCTTCCCATAAAGCGGGAACCAAATCACTCCATGCAGGGGGAAACATCTACCACGGACACTCCGCCTTGGAGATGAGTCAAGTATCGACCGTCCATGTCATAAAAAGTGCAGTGTCAGTTTCCCACAAAGCGGGAACCAAATCACTCCGTGCCGGGAAAACGTCTACCACGGACACTCCTCCTCAGAGACGCGTCAAGCGTCGACCGTCCATGTCGTAAAAAGGGAAGTGCCGGCTTCCCACAAAGCAGGAACCAAATCACTCCGTGCCGGGGAAACGTCTACCACGGACACTCCGTCTCGGAGACGTGTCAAGTGTCGACCGTCCATGTCGTAAAAAGGGCAATGCCGGCTTCCCACAAAGCGAGAACCAAATCACTCTGTGCAGGGGACGTGTCTATCATGGACACTCCATCTCGGAGACGCGTCAACCGTCGACCGTCCATGTCGTAAAAAGGACAGTGCCGGCTTCCCACAAAGCGGGAACCAAATCACTCCGTGCCGGGGAAACGTCTACCATGGACACTCCGTCTCGGAGACGCGTCAAGCATCGACCATATATGTTCTAAAAAGGGCGGTGACAGCTTCCCACAAAGCGGGAACCAAATCACTCCGTTCTGGGGAAACGTCTACCACGGACACTCCGCCTCGGAGACGTGTCAAGTTTCGACCGTCCATGTCTTAAAAAAGACAGTGCCGGCTTCCCACAAAGCGGGAACCAAATCACTCCATGCCAGGAAAACTTCTACCACGGACACTCCATCTCGGAGACGCGTCAAGCGTCGACCATCCATATCGTAAAAAGGGCAGTGCCAGCTTCCCACAAAGCGGGAATTAAATCAAGTCTCTTCCATGCAAAAGAAAATCCATCAATTTCATGCACACGACTCACATGTGTGGTGTGCATTTATTGATGGGAGGCACTTTGTTGGGGTCAAAAATTGCACTCTGGTTGACCAAGTCAAAATCAAAGTCAACCTCAAGTAAGCGGAACCAAGCCCAGATCAATTGGGCCCATATCCGAGTCGAGCCCTACTACCAACCTCCCCCATGCCAAAATGAAATCATGTAATAAATAATCTTGATGTAATTTTTTATGCATGAATCTAAGCAAAAAGGGCATAAAGCCAGATTTTTGTAAAGCCCATGGCTCATGTGCAACAGAAATGAGCACATGAGGCATGCAATGGGCAAAATGACATTTTGTAAAGCCCAAAAGGCTATATGTAAATTTGTAAGCCTATATAAGTCAACTTTATAATGAAATAAAAAAGAACTTTTTCCTCTAAAAAAGTTTGGGTTTCTGTGCCTCATTTTCCTTTCTCAACGTTCTAAAACCTTCTTCCCCCCTTTTGAATTAAATAAAGAGTTTAACTCTTCCTTTCCAAAAAATAAATAGTTTTTCACCACAAAACCCACAAAGGGAAACTCAGATCTTCCATCATATCTCAAAAAGGGGAGATTTTTAAATCTCATCCTCTTTTCTCCAAGATCCGGCCAACAGAGAGGAGGAAGAAGGAGACCCATCTCCAAATACCTCATTTTGGGAAAGATCCAAGGCACAGGGGAGAAGAAAGGGGTCCCTTTGAGCATTTACAAACATTTTCTTAGAGCTTAACTCCAAAAATCAAAGCTTCTGGGAGTTTAACTCAATATAAAAAAGTCTTTCTTTCTGGGAGTTAAACTCCAAAAGTCAATCGGGAGTACAACTCCCTATGCCAGGCACGTGAGGCGCCCGCGCCAGCGCCCATATGCCAAGCACGTGAGGCGCCTGTGCCAGCGCCCGCGTGCCACGCACGTGAGGCACTGGCGTCCAGCGTCCTGCGCCTGTGTGCTGGGTAGTGAGGCGCTAGCCCCCACACGTCCTTTGGACGTTTTATTTTTCCTTTATATATATATATATATATATATATATATATGTATATATATATATATATATATAGAGAGAGAGAGAGAGATACACACACTACGACACTGTCCCTGTTTGAAAAAATTTCTAACGGGGCGCTGCCCCGCACCCCGCAAGGGGGTTGCTTGCCTTCTTGACCCCCAGGCCGCTATCCGGGTGGCAGGACCTCCATAAACTCTGCGAAGCTCCCGATATATCCAAGCCCTCCCAAAACAAAACACACTCATACTGCACATTGAATTCGCATGACCGTTTTGACCTGTTAATCGGAGGTTCTCTCCCTTCAAAGGCGAGAGGTAATTAACGGCAGCTTAGTCCGTGGCAGCCGGAGATTCAGATTCTCACAATAATTAAAACCCCGTCTACCCTAGGCAGGGGGAATCTGTAGTACGCCTGACAAGCGACGCGTACTCTCATCTCAATGAGGTGACGAAAAACACCCTACAATGTAGTTTGTGGTCAATAATTCTACGCAAAGTTCAAAGTACTGGACATACCAAATTTCGATGTTGTATTGGGAATAGATTGAATGGGAGTATTTTATGCTACCATTGAATGCCATCAAAGAAAGGTAGTATTTGAGATACCAGATCACCCAGTCTTTTATTTTAAAGTGGAGACAGAACCCTGATACCAGGAAGCTACCGTACCAAGCCAAAGAATGCAGAAATGTTCTCCCTACAAGCCGAATGAGAAAAGTGAGATAGTTCGAGAGTTCGAGCATGTTTTCCCTCGAGACAAATCAGGTTTGCCTCCCGATCGAGCTTTTCAATTTAGTATTAATTTACAACCTGGTGCACAACCTATAATCAAAACTCCGTAAATACTAAGTCCGGAAGGATTGAAAGAAATTCGTTTCTAGTTAGACGAGCTCCTGAAGAAAGGTTGGATCAGACCCAGTATTTCAAGTTGGGGATGACCGGTGTTACTAGTGAAGAAGAAGGAAGGTACCTACCAGATGTGCGTGGATTATCAAGTATTGAACGAAGTGATAATTAAGAACAAGTATACACTGTCTTGCATCGATGACTTTTTCGATCAGCTAAGTGGATCTTGTATCTTCTCAAAATTAGATCTTCGTTTCGGATATTATCAGGTGAAGGTCAAAGAGTCCGACATTCCGAAGACGGCGTTTAGGACTCTTTATGGCCATTATGAATATCTCGTAATTCCATTTGGAGTGACCAATGCATCTTCCATTTTTAAGAACCTGATGAACTAAGTTTTCAGAGAGTACTTAGACAGATTTGTTCTTATCTTTATCGACGACATCCTGATGTATTCAAAGAATCGGAAAGAACATGCCGAGCACTTACGTGTTGTCCTGGAGATATTACAACAACACTAGCTCTATGCCAAGTACAGCAAGTATCATTTTTTTCTAGATCAAGTAAGATTTCTTGGACACATCGTTTCAGGTGAAGGAATCTCTGTAGATCTAGCTAAGGTGTCAGCTGTCAAAGAGTGGCCAACACAAATGACGGTAAAAGATATAAGAAGTTTTTTGGGCTTAGCAGGATATTACAGACGCTTCATCGAAAAAATTTCAAAGATCGCAGCACCCCTGACCAAGCTCACACGTAAAGACAAAGTATTCGTGTGGTCAAAAGCATGTGAGAAGGCTTTTGTAGAACTCAAGTCGAGATTAGCCTCTACACCTATTCTTGTAATACCGGATCAATCTGACGGTTTTGATGTGCATTGTGATGCGTCCGGTAAAAGATTAGGATGTGTTCTACATCAGTATGGAAAAGTTGTGGCTTTTGCATCCAAGCAGTTAAAAGTTCACGAATACAGCTATCCAACATTTGATCTGGAATTGGCAGCCATAATCTTGGCACTCAAGATTTGGCATCACTACTTATTGGGAGAGAAATTGGATATATATACCGACCACAAAATTCTGAAGTATATATTTACTCAGAAGGAACTCAACATACGGCAAAGAAGATGACTCGAGCTCATGGTGGAGTTCGACATCAACCTACAGTATCATCCTGGAAAGGTGAATGTAGTTCCCTATGCACTTAGTCACCAACCATCAGCAATGAACCTCACCGCTCAGTGGAAGCAACATCAAGAACTTCAAGGATTGGAAATTGATGTAGTTGTGCCAGGTAATGCTTCATTTTTGATAAACCTACAAGTCTAGTCCACTCTTGTCAATTAGATTAAGGCAGCTCAAGCAAATGATGCCAAGCTATAAAAGATCTGAGAACAAATAGAAAGTGGACTTCGAACCGACTTCATCATCCATGAAGATAGATCTTTATGGTATGGGAGCCGTTTATGCATGCCGGTTGGCCCTGTTCGAAAAGAGTTGATAAAAAAAGCTCACAACTCTCCGTATTCGGTATATCCCGGTGGCATGGAGATGTACAAGGATTTCTGGAAAGACTACTAATGGCATAGAATGAAGTGAGATGTAGTAGGGAGCGTAGCAAACTGTTTTGTGTGTCAGCAAATGAAGGCTGAACATCACAGAACTGCCGGTCTACTTCAGCCGTTACCAATCCCGGAATTGAAATGGCAGCACATTACCATGGAATTCGTGACTGCTCACAGCACGAAGGGTAAGGACTTAATCTGGGTTATTATGGATCAACTCACTAAATCGGTTCACTTTATTCCATTCAAAGTTGGCTAATCAACCGAGACGTTGGTAAGAAAGTACATGGAGGTGAGTAGAAATCTAAAATAAAATTTATACCTTCAAGATATACCATACTTGTCTTGATACCCATAAACTCAAGCAGGAGATCGTGAGATTACATGGAGTACCTGTCTACATCGTCTCCGATCGTGATACGAGATTCCGATCACAGTTTTGGCAGAGTCTGCAAGCTAGCCTGGGAACGAGTCTGAATTTCAGCACGTCGTATCATCCACAAACAGATGAACAGTCCGAGCAAACAATTCAGATCCTGAAAAATATGTTGAGAGCCTGTATGTTAGACTTCAGAGGTTCGTGGGAGGATCACCTACCCCTTATGGAGTTTTCATATAACAACAGCTACCGGGCAAGTATTGGGATGGCCCCATTCACAGCACTCTACGGAAGGAAGTGTCGTTTCCTGCTGAGTTGGAACGACGTTAGATATTGTGAACTCCTTGGACCAGAGATGATCGTAGCAACTGTGGATGTAAATCACATGATCAAGAAAAAGATGCGCATAGCCCAGAACCGACAAAAGCATTGGACAGATGCAAAGCGTTGACACCTGGAGTTCTAACCCGGAGAGCATGCATTTCTAAAGATCTCTCCGAACATAGGAGTGATACGTTTTGGCAAGAAGGGTAATAATCAGTCAAATTTATTGCACATTTGTATGGACATTTTCCCTACTATTATTAACTATTAAAATGTGTTATTTGTAAATAAAGAAATATGTGAGTTTATTTGTAAAAAGATTATTATCATATATTTCTTCATTTATAATTAATACTATTAAGAAAAATAAATGCATATAATATTTAAATAAAATATTCATATTAAAATATGCATAACAAATCAAATATTCCTAATCAATATTCTTAAGAAATCATAGCATATAGATGGTTAGAATAATATCTCAAATAAAATAAATTCTACTAACAAGATGATTTGAGATATTGTGCAGGTATTATAATAGATCAGCTCAGGTTTGAAATACAAGTAGGAGATCCATAACAAATTGATTCACCAAACCAAAACTGCCGAATATTAGGAGCAAATCGAAGAATTTTGCAACGGCAGAGACTAAGAGATATATTTTTAGAATCTTTTTATCAGAAGGATCTCCAAATATTGAGAAGAAAAGGAACAAAAAATTTGGAGGCATGAACCCACCAAACGATGGCGGAATCGTGGTAAAATAGGGCTATAGGCGGCGATTCAGCGGTTATTTAGCGGCCGTAGGATCTGAAACTTCAGGATTATGCTTGTAATTTCACACATTTCAATATGTCATGTAGGGTTTCACATTCCAGATCCTAAGAGTTAGATCAGGTTAAACCAGGTGTGTATTGATGGAATTGATTGGTGAACGTACTCGTATCCTTGAGGTATCCCATGACTAGCTAGAAGCAGTATGAGCTGGTGCTCGTACCTGGGATGGCAATCAATGCGGTAGCATGAACATCCCCGAAAGGTGTCCCATAACTACAATGGGGCTTTGTCTAGCGTAAATATCACTCAAGTGCACAGATATTACCACCCTTCAGTTCCATAATAAACAACAAGTCTAAACTGGTAATATATCCGCATCCAAGATACTGAATAATTCGTGTCCCACGAAGAAAGGTAGATAAGATAATAGGTAGGTATATCACATGATGTAGGTTTAGTATTGAGTATCAATAGGTATTGTAAACGTTTTAGTTTGTTAAACAAGGGTCCGAATACTCGAGATTATTCCGTTGTGGCCACGGAAGAACAACTGGGGAAGTGAAATGTACTGTTTCACTTCCCGGGATCATGATCGAGTAGTAGGGGAATCTGAGTTCCGATATCTCCTTGCCTAATCAAACTACCCATCCCCGTGGTTCAGTATAAAGGTTTTGACGAATTAGAGTTAGTACGTATATCTCTAGGCATGGAATTTCCACAATGTATGTCATCCACATTTTGGATCATTCGCCCTCAATAGGGTTAGTATTCGCCCAAATATCGGGTTAGTAGTCGTCCACACATTGGACTGGTCACTCTGCCTGCAGGGATCTTCATATATAAGTATTCCATACCTAGGTCCGCGCATTCTAACCCTAACCGTATCATGTGTTGTATATGTCATAGACTTGTAATCAAGAAGTTGATCTCATTAATATGGCTTTCCACAAGCGCTCGTTTTATCTTGTTATCTTTTAAATTTTGTAATGTATTTCGTATCATCTTATAAAACATTTACTTAATAAAGGATAATATTGTTTAATTATATTTATTGTTTATAAGAAAACCATAATGTTTGGAATATTTATCATTTTGGAAACCCATAATATTTTACTGAGAAAATATCCTTTTAATAAAAGGTTATGGTATTTGTTTGAAAATTATCTTTTAATAAAGTTTTAGATATCCTTTTAGAAAATATCATTTATAAGGGTTATGGTCTTTGTTGAAAATAACCTTTTACTAAAGGTCAAGGTATTTAAATGAAATTATATCTTTTTAGGATGGATTAAGGTATTTTATTGTAAATAATAATTTTATGAAATTATAGTGTTTTAAGTTTGAGGTAACGTTTTAGAAAATACGTTTGTGTTGGCAACTGCTGCACATGGACGGCAGGATTTGTGTTCTTTTCAAGGACGATTGCCTATCAACCACGAGGTACTAACGTTAAACATTACCCTATTATTAGAGTAACTCATTAAACTTTAGTTAACATTCTAAGAAGAATTAATATAAAAACATTCTTTCGAGTGAAAGGGGCTAAGTTGGAAAAACCATATGTCGTTATTTAGATTTAGTATTATCCCCTTTTAATAGGTGAAGGGATTTTTAACAAAACTAAAGTAGTTGGTGGAAAAGTGTAAGTAAAATATATATATCGTATCTAAAACATTTATTCCAAATATTTTATCTCAGGTGGATATTTTAAACAAACACAACATTTTAATAAAACGAGAGTATTTTGTGGAAGTACGCTATTTCGAGATCAAATTGGTAGTATGGGTAAGTGTGGGTATGTGAGGGGTGAAGTGATACCCCGTGGGTTATAACATTAAGCATATCACATTTCATGTAGTACGAGAGTGCAATATTTTGTATAGGAGTGATTAAGGAAGCCATTTTAAACATGGGTTAATATGATCATCATTGAGAGGTACAAAAGAATAAGCATGCAAGAATAATTTTTAATATCGTTTTAATATGTGATTAGGGATTAGGCATTGAAACCAAGACTATTATGAGAAAGAAGGCGACAGAGGAGTGGAGAGAGGCGGATCCTACCTTTTGTTTGAGTCGGATGCCGATGGGTTGAAAGCGTAGGCTTGTACAAAATTCTCAATAGCTCCGCTTTCATATTTTTCCTTGATGTTTGGGTGGAACCATAGCATCGGCGGCGTCGATATGAAGGCGTGGGTATTTTTTTTAGAATTTTTGGAGTTCTGAGACGTGAGATATCAGTGTTTGAAGGTGACTATTTATAGGGTATTTTCACCAACCATAAAATCCAAGAAATCCGTTAAATTTCCCCAAAATCCACGCCGCCCAATGATTTCAGAATCATTGGCTCGTGATTGCCGTCGCCGCCCCTTCGTGCCAGCCGTTGGATCAAGATCCAACGGTCTGGATCGCGCCGCCGCCGCCTCTGCTACGCGTCGCGCGTGCATCTGCGTGTGGGGGACCACGTGTTTTCGCGTGGTCCCCACCACGTGGGCACTGACAGAGAGTCTGGGCCGTTGGATCTTATGATCCAACGGTCCAGGATCAAGGTGAATTTAAATATATAAATATATATATATATATATATATAAAAGAATAATAAACTGTTTGTTATTTAAAAATTGAATTTGGTTTTAAAATAATTGTTAAAAATAGTTAAAAATACGGGAGAATTATGGAAAAATTTCAGAAAATATATTTTATTGTTATATTTAGTATAAAAATAATTTTGGGCTAAAACTAAATAATATATCCATTTCTATGGTTTTAGCTAGTTATTAAAATCTAGTTTATCCTCTAAAATATTTTTAATTATGAATTAATTATTTTAATCGATAATAAAAATATGCAGATTATTTTAAGCCATTATAAAACATTTTAAGCCTATAAAAACGATAAATAGATTTTACAAAATTCCTTTAATCATTTTCAATGCTTTGAAAATTATTAACATTACTTCAAAAATATTCTTCTATCAACGAAACACGTAAATTATTATTTGATAGTAGAAATTTAAATAAAATATATTTTATTACGTATTAGAAAACACGGTCGTTACAGTCTCGGTGTATCTGTCTTCCCTGTCGGAATTATGCTCCGGCTCGGAATCAACCAACGACCTCCTCGTCGGAATTATGCTCTGTCTCGAAATCAAGTCAACCAGCAAGCTATGCGTAGGAATTATGCTCCGCCTCGGAATCAAGTTAACCAGCAAGTTATGCATCGGAATCATGCTTCGTCTCAGAATGTGCACCCCGTGCCGAAATCATGCTTCGCCTCGGTGTACTTGCCTTCCCTGTCGGAATTATGCTTCGGCTCGGAATCAACCAATGACCTCCTCGTCGGAATTATGCTCCGCCTCGGAATCAAGTCAACCAGCAAGCACTGCGCCGAAATCATGCTTCGTCTCAGAATGTGCATCCCGTGCCGAAATCTTGCTTCGCCTCGGTGTACCTGCCTTCCCTGTCGAAATTATGCTATGTCTCAAAATCAGGTCGGCCAACAAGCTCTGCATCGGAATCATGCTCCGTCTCAGAATGTGCCCCGTGTCGAAATCATGCTTCGCCTCAGAGTATTTGCCTTCCCTGTTGGAATAATGCTTCACCTGGAAATCAACCTGTGTATCGAAATTATGTTTCGGTCAGAATGTCTACCACTCGTCGGAATTATACTTCGACCCCCTTGGAATCATGCTCCGCTCTTCGGAATGATGCTCCGATCCCTAGAATCATGCTCCACTCTTCGGAATGATGCTCCGATCCCTGGAATCATGCTCCGCCCATCGGAATTATGCTCTGATCCCTGGAATCATGCTCCGCTCTTCGGAATAATGCTCTGATCGCTGGAATCATGCTCCGCTCTTCGGAATGATGCTCTGATCCATGGAATCATGCTCTGATCTTCGGAATGATGCTCTGATCCTTGGAATCATGCCCCGCTCTTTGGAATGATGCTCCAATCCTTAGAATCATGCTCCGCTCTTCAGAATGATACTCCGATCCCTGGAATCATGCTCCGCTCTTCGAAATGATACTCCGATCCCCGTAATGATGCTCCGACTCTTCGGAATGATGCTCCGCAAATCGGAATTATGCTCCGCAAATCGGAATGATGCTCCGATCCCCGGGAATCATGCTCCCCGAGGGATGCTCCGCCCCCGGAATGATGTTCCACCTCGAAGTCCAGCTTCAAGATCCATCAATTTCATGCACAAAAATCAAATGTACGGTGTGCAATTATTGATGGGGAGGCACTTTGTTGGGGTCGAAAATTGCACCCCGGTTGACCAAGTCAAAGTCATGGTCAACCCCAAGACAAGTGGGCCCAAGCCCAGATCAAGTGGGCTCATGCCCGAGTCGAGCCCGAACATGAAGCGGCCGGCCTCCCCCATGCTGAAATAAAAAAAATCATGTAATAAATAATTTTGATGTAATTTTTTATACATGAATGGGCATAAAACCAAATTTTTGTAAAGCCCATGTCTTATGTGCAAAAAGAAATGGCACATGAGCCATGGGATGGGCAAAATGCCATTTTGTGAAGCCCAAGGGGCTATGTGCAAATGTGTAAGACTATATAAGGAAACATGATGAAAATATCTAAGACAGCTTTTTCATTCTCAAAAATTAGGGCATGTGCCTCTTTCTCCTTGCTCAAGGTTCTAAAACCTTCTTCTTTCTTTTGAATTAAATCAAGAGTTTTACTCTGCCTTTTCCAAAACTAAATAGTTTTCACCACAAAACCCACAAAGGGGAGATTGGATCTTCCATTAGATCTCAAAAGGGGGAAATTTTTTTAAATCTCACCCCCTTTCTCTAAGATCCGGCCAAACGACAGGAAGAAGAAGGGGACCCATCTCCAGAAACCCTATTTTAGGGAAGATCCAGGGCTCAAGGGGAGAAGCCCCTTCATCAGCTTCAAAATATCCTAGGAGTTTAACTCCTCACATATATTTATACACACACACGCACAAAAAAAAAAATGCTCCTTTCTGGGAGTAGAACTCCCATTGCAGGGACCAAGTCCCTTTTGCCTCCTGAGCGCCCACGTGCCTGGCACGTGAGGCGCTAGCGCTCTTACGCCTAAAGCGCTAGCGCCCAAAGCGTTAGAGCCCGAGCGTCCATGTGCCTGCACGTGGGGCGCTAGTGCCCGAGCGCTCTTGCGCTCAAAGCGCTAGCGCCCGAGCGCCCACGTGCCTGGCACGTGAGGCGCTAGCGCCCTAGCGCCCGAGCGCCCACGTGCCTGGCACGTGAGGCGCTAGTGCCCTAGCGCTCAAAGCGCTAGCGCCCAAAGAGCTAGCGCCCGAGCGCCCACGTGCCTGGCACGTGAGGCGCTAGCGTCCTGGCGCTCAAAGCGCTAGCGCCCGAGCGCCCACATGCCTGGTTCGTGAGGCGCTCGCGCCTAAAGCGCCAGCGCCTTCACGCCCAAAGCGCGCGCTTTCTCCCACGCATCCTTTGGATGCCCTTTTCTTTTATACACACACACACACTCCACGATGCTGTCCCTGTTAGAAAAAAATTTCTAACGGGGCGCTGCCCCGTACCCCGCAAGGGGCTGCTAGCCCCTTAACCCCCAGCCCGCCATCCGGGTAGCGGGACCCCCGTAAAAACTCTGCGGGGCCCCCGATATATCCAAAACCCCTTCAAAACACAATACTGCACATTGAGTTCACATGACCAGTTTAACCCGTCAATCGAAAGTTCTCTCGCTCCAAAGGCGAGGGGTAATTAACGGCAGCTTAGTCCGTGGCTGCCGGAGATTCGGATCCCCACAATCAATAAACCCCAGCCTACTCTAGGCAGGGGGAATCTGTAATGCGCCTGACCAGCGCCCATGTATTCCCATCTCAATGGGGTGACAAAAAACACCCTACAATGAATACTACTGACCATCCATATGAAATGACGGAGGGATACGACTTGTTTTGGCGAAACCGTGAATGTAGTGAACTTGATATAATCGAAGGAACCTGATAACTTTTTAAAAGGAGTGGTTAAAGCTCCGTAATTAAAAATTCTGCTCTTTTAAAATAACAGAGTGGTTTCTTTTAAATTTGTTCCAACGATTCAATTTTGGTTTGTTTTCTTTGCATCAATATAATGTGTCCCATCATTTATCCTATCATTGCAGAAAACAACGAAAATACAATATCCTCTTATACCATCTGCATTCGCCACTGGATCTCATCATTCAACCGTTATATTACTTAACTAACGATAGAGCGGGTGCTGGGCTAGCGCGGATGCAAAACATAAGCAACGCCTACTATATATCATATATAGATATTGTACATTCGTCAGACGCAATAATAGGCATTCCAGATCACAGATGAATATATTGGATATGCTAGGAATCCGCATTTCGTTTGAGCCTGCAACAAAAGATGGATTACACGGTCGCGATGAATAGCCAAACCCCGCCCTAGACCGCTACGGATGCGGCAAACTACCCGCCTAGTACCAGAAGTGAAACAGTCTCCCTCAACAACGTGAGTAGGCCATTTAACACTTCAAAGTACCCGGTAGTTTGTGCACCCCATCTTGGGTCTATCCTAGGAGTAAAAAACAGTAAATGAAATAATACAACGGTGGCTACAATCTCAACCCAGATGTGCCCCGCAAAAGAATATTATAACATATTACAATTTACATCGAATGAAAGATAAAAAATCTATCTCACATCCCCGGCTATTCATCCACGACGATCCAATAAAGTTCATATCCACAAACCAATATATCCATTACAGAAATGTGCAACCTCCAACTAACCGACATACTAGCAATTGGCGGAGGTTTACGAACACATCAAACACAACTTGAAACATCAAACAACATAAAACTGCGACTTCGAAACACCCTGTATTTGCTACAGTAAAGAGTCTATAGTAAAATCAAAATTGGCAAACACAAACAACTCCTGAAGTCCTAGATTAAAGTCAAAAAGCCACACCCTAAAAACGAAGCATTTCCTCTATGCCCAGGCCGAGCTCGCCGGATATGTGCCCAATGTGGCCGGCCCATTTTTCGAGGAAATGTCTCATTTTTGTTTGGTATTCTTTTTACTGTTCAAATAGCACTCTGTACTTGTTTAAATAATTTTCAGAGCCTCTTTCAAAATCGACAAAAACTTGAATCTAGGGATCATTGTTTTCTAGTAGTTTAACTTGTTATTTAAACTGTTAGCTATGGTTTAGTAGGCTCTGATACCACTGTAAGTCCATGTCACGCACCCCACATGTATGCGGGGAGGCAGAATATATGAAAAACAATTATCAAAGCTTCGTAATACGGACTTGAGCACACGGATCGTGTCTAAACGGCCTCCTCGAGTCTTCATCGCTATCCTCCACACCTCGTAGGCTCTATAGAACATGGGCACCTCAACGGCCTCATCGAGTCAAAGACGATCCACCCGAGAGTCTATAGTCTGAGCTCCTATCTCGAATCTGAGATAACTACGGCTTCTAGTTTGCTAATTTAGAATTCCTAGAGGGTGTAGAGTATTTAGATGGATTACTTAGTCACTTTAAACCCTAAGATTCTCAACTCATGAGAGCTATTAGGGTTTGAGGAAGAAGATGATGACTTGAGGAGAGAGAAAGTGTTTGTGATAATGAATGAACTATTCTCATTTGTGAATATCGTGAAGCATAATAATATCATCAAAATAAATATCTAGCTAATATTCATCATGCTTCATTTAATTCACAAGGTGAATCATCTAATGAGTCACCTAATGAGTCATGGATCATTTAATGAAACTACACTTCATCTCCTCTACCTCATTTAGTTTAAATCTAAAAAGAAATAAACACAAATGTGTCATCTCCTTCTAGAAGCTTCCCGACAAATTACGAGACTGCCCCTCCCATCTGTATTTCCGAAAAACATGGATAAACTGAAACTGAACAAATCCATCTGTATAATACTAGGATCCGGCTTAAACCAAAGCCCACTAGTATTATTTGCCCGATCATAGTATGTGCACAAGTGTACGTAAGTGATCGTGGCCCTGCCGTAAAACTATACGGCCTCTACACCTTTTTCCCGGTGCAGGGAAACTCTTTGTGTGGGACTCTAAAAACTCGACACTACGCTGACAGTGGGTTTAACCATAGGCTGCAAGCGGTACTAGCTGTATGTAACGGTCCCCAGGTAGATGTCGATAAGAAGGTCGATGAGTAAACCCATCCGAACTCCTACTGAGCCTAATGTGACAATCTCCGTACAGTCCGGTCTGTTCATCTAGGACTATCGCATATCGGGCCTAGGGGCGGTAAATGTCAGACCCCTAATAGCGGTATAAGTCATGTCGGAGTAAAGCCCATTACACCTTGAGAAACTACTGGAGCACCTACCAGTAAATCTCGCTTGCCCTGGCCAGGGACCTTACGTAATAGCTCTCCATACACGGCGCGATATCAACCCCCAATACCGGAAGAGATGAATCCTGTCTAACCGTCACTGCCTCCAAGTGCTTCAGGACTGCACCCAACTACTACCTGTTTGCACGACTCCTTTGAGCCGTGGTAGGGTAGTAATCTAAGTACAGTGGGAACACACTCGAGGCGAAATAGTAATGTCAAGTCGATGGACTAAGCTGTACTCATGTCACCTGGGAACTGCAATCTGACGATAGGTATAGTACCAACATGCAGTTCCCGGCGAGTCTTGTCCGGTGTACTCGTAACCTAACGAGTACCTGCATATTATCTCCAGTACGACGTACTGATGGCTGTGGGACAGACCATCTTCCCATGTTGGGATGAGAAGCGTATACACCAGTCTACACCGGAATATCGATGCCCGGTCTCGATAATCCTACGACCAGGGACCTGTATAGGATGTTGCTTATAGACTACCCATCCCCCACTAGTGTGACTGCCATCAAAATGCTGGTAATCAAGCAAAGATACTAAGGGCTCTACTAATATGTGTAAGCGATATGTTAAAAGAAACATATGCATATATTAAAATAGAAACAAACCAAATAGCATACTACCATTTTTAGCAAGACTGTCAATACAACTGTGAATATCCCAAGCTTCCATTAAGTAATATACGATCTAGTATGATACAATAATGGCCTCTATGACATAAACTCTAACAGATAGAGGCCTTAGGATTCTTGCTTGACTACCAGCAGTATGATGGCGATCATATACGTGAGAGTTGGGTAGTCTATAAGCACATTCTTAAAGTGTCCCTAGTCGTGGGAGTTTCGAGGCTGGGCATCGATATCCATTAGTAGACTAGTGTATACAGTCGAGACCCCGACGAGGGGTGGTGGACGGCCTCACAAGCCATTGGTGTCAGTTGGTTCACCTAAGATGTATACAGGTGCTTATTAGGTTATGAGTACACCGGACGGACTCGCCGGGAACATGCTAGTTGGAAATTATACCTATCGTCAGATAGCAGTTCCCTGGTGACATGTGTACAGGCTAGTCCATCGACCTGAGATCGTCATTTATCTCGTGTGAGTTCCGACTGTTTACTACTCTTCCAAGGCTCAAAGAAGTCATGCAAACAGGTTTTAGTTTGGTACAGTCCCGAGCCACATGGAGGCAGTGAGCGGATCGGCGGGGGATTCGTCTCTCCCGGTATTGGGGTGAGATCGCACTGTGTTTAGGAGAGCCATTACACGAAATCCCTGGCCAGGGTAAGTGAGATTTACTGGTAGGTATTCCAGTAGTTTCTCAGGGTGTTTTGGGCTACACTCCGACACGACTTATACCGCTTTTGGGGGTCTGATGTTTACCAGCCCCTAGGCCCGATATGCGATACTCATAGACGAATGGACCGGACTGTACGGATATTGTCACTGACAGGCTCGGTAGGGTTTTAGGATGAGTTCGCTCATCGGCATCCCTTTTTCTCAATACATGGGCAGCCGTTACGTACAGCTAGTACCACTGACGTGCTTATGGTTAAACCCACTGCCAGCGTATTGACGAGTCTTTAAAGTTCCATACAGAAAGTTTCCCAAGTTTGGGCGAAACGTTGTAGAGGCCATATGGTTTTATGGCAAGGTTCGAACGTACATGTGCATTTATGCACGTGTCATGATTCGAACGGATAATACTAGTAAGTTTTGGTTTAAGCAGGATCCTAGTATTATATTGTGATATATTTTTTTCGTCTCATTGTATTCGTATTCAGTCGGAATACTGATGCAGGTATGTATATACAGTTGAGGGGTATTCTCGTAATCCGTTACGAGTTTACTTTAGGGTTGCCATTCTCTTTTTGTGTTAAACATTTTGGTTTAAATGTTGAAATTGTGTAGAAGTTGTGAGCAAAAGTTTTGACCTAGGGTATTCATGGTGCATGTGCTCACTTGTGACTCATGGTCTTGGTTCATGGGTTTTTGTCATGGTGCATTGATGGCATGGTGCAAGTGGGTGTGAGATATTTGTGATGGGCTTAGATCTTTTATGTAGAAATATTTTTTTGCCAAGCCTTCACAAAACACTACACACTTCTCATTCATAAAAAAGTATCAGATACTTTCTTGTGTTGTTTTTTCTTTTGTGCAAAGCTTGTGCTCACTTCTTCATATCAATGGAAATCCTTTCACCTCCACCCTATCATGTCTCATATGTTGAGCAATCTAGGGTGTATTGAGACAAAGCATCCTCACACACTCTCTTCTTCATCCTTGGACATCTCAGTTAGTAAACTTGATGTCCGAGTTGCTTTGATTTAGAAGCGGGAGCCCGTATAAAGAATCCTCGACGTGTGTCCTCTTTGACGAGCGTGACCGGAGAGCGAAAGTCGTCGGGGCAGCCGCAACTAGCAAGGGGTAGAGATTGAAGACCGAAGGACACGGATCGATCGGTATAATCTCTAAACCCCCTTTTACAGATAACTAGTATAGAGTTAATGGCACGATCCGGGTTTTAAGGTTACGATAGCGCCGGTTTGAAAAGTTTTTGTTCCGTATTTGGTCTTGGATTGACGGCCGGGACGCTGTCGTAGCCTTACAGGGTACTCAATTTAACAGAGTATAATCTTTCTCTGTTTAGAAAGATAGAGGAAATATTTTGGATCTTTGATCCACTAACTCTCTGTTTAACAAAAAATATTCTCTCCAATATAATTTAATTTTATGTTTAATCACCGCTGGATCCTTGATCCAACGGTTTATTAAGTTATTAAGTAGAATTTAATTCTACGCGATAAGGTATCCTCACGTGAGGCTTGTTTAGCCTAGTTGCGGTATAATTGCAGCGCATATAGGCACTCACGTGTGGCATGTGAGGCTTGTTTAGTCTATTTGTAATTTAATTGCAGCACCTATATGCTTTGCATATAACCACTCACGTGTTAGCACGTGGGGCTTGTTTAGCCTATTTGTAGTTTAATTGCAGCACCTATATGCTTTACATATAGACGCTCACGTGTTAGCACTTGGGGCTTGTTTAGCCTACTTATAGTTTAATTTCAGCGCCTATATGCTTTGCATATAGACGCTCACATGTTAGCACGCGAGGCTTGTTTATCCTATTTGTAGTTTAATTGCAGCGCCTATATGCACGTGTTAGCACGTGAGACTTATTTAGTGAGGATTTCCCCTTTCTTTCTCTCCCCTTTTTTATAAGGGAACAAAAGTGATAGTCGAGGGGCGGTTCGACTGCATATACTTGCTAACGGATTCTGTGAAGGTTACACTATCTGGCACTTGTATGGAGAGGTCGTGGACTATGGAATCGGTGCACATCGTCTGTTACCGCCATCTATGAGAACATCATCAACCACTGGTTTAAATGATATAATGGACGAGTTATATGATGGCATGAACGATGATACCTCTACGGATGATGCGGTTCCAAATTCCGAATCTGCTAGTTTTTTAAGTATATAGAGGATGTTAAGAAACCTCTTTACGAGGGTGCAACAATGACGAAGTTGGATTGGATGGTTCGCATGTTTCATCTTAAATGCAAAAGTTTATGGAGCAACAAGTCAGTCGATGACTTTCTAAAGATAGAGAAGGAGGCTCACATGAATTCCGATCTCCTTGCAAATTTTCAAGAGATGAATAAGATTATTACCGACATCGGTTTCAGTTATCAAAAAATCGATGCATATCCAAATGATTGCATGTTATTCACAACAGATGATGACAGAAATTTAAATAAGTGTAGAACTTGTGGGGAATCGAGAAAGATATTACCTAAAAGGCCGCTGAGGGATGAGGAGTCAATTTCGAAAATTCCTGTGAAGGTGTTGCGCTTTTTTCTATTAAGAAAAGACTACAGAGATTATTTCTGTCGTCTAAAACCGCCGAACATATGACATGGCATGCAGATACTCACAGGAAGGATGGAGTCTTACGGCATCCCGCTGATGGTGAAGAGTGGCAAAAATTTGACGCTCAATTTCCCGCGCTCGCGGCAGAAGCTCGTAATGTGAAACTTGGATTATCGGCTAATGGATTGGAACCGTTTAAAGGAGGTGCATCTCACAATGTATGACCCATTACACTAGTAGTTTATAACCTCCCACCGTGGATGAGTATGAAACAATCTTACATCCAAATGCCTCTTTTGATCCCTGAAAGCAACTCTCATGGTATTGATATCGATATTTATTTGAAACTGTTAATCGATGAGTTGAATGAGCTGTGGGAGACCGGCATCGTTGCTTATGATATCCAGATAAATGAGAGATTCGCACTGCGAGTGGCATGGTTTTGGATAATAAATTATTTCCCAGCATATACCATGTTGTCATGATGGAGTACGAAAGGTCATCGTGCTTTCCCCTGTTGTCAAGAGAATATCGTCTGTGAAACGCCAGTAAATCGGATTTTCTGTTACACTGGATATCGTCGTTGGCTAGATATTGATCATCTTTATCGACGCAATGGAATCAAATTCAATGGTGAGCAGGAGAATCGGCCCCCTCCTCCTGAGCCAAATGGGATAAAGGAGTTTGTGGACATAGAGCGCATCAATGTTGTTTTTAGTAAGTAACATAAGCATACTCTTCTGAATGAGATATCAAATAACTGGAGAAAGAGATCTATATTTTATGATTTGCCGTATTATCATTTTCTTAATCTTCTCCATAACTTGGACGCCATGCTCATCGAGAAGAATGTCTGTGGGCTCTTGTTGGGTAACCTGTTGAATACCAAATTCAAGAACTGAGACATATTAGCGATACGACAATAGTTTTCTACAAAGAATTTGCGGCCAGAATTGCATCCAACTCCGAAAGAGAATAGTAAATGGGCTATTCCACCAGCAAAGCACATGATGCTGAGTTTCCTTAAAATACTTAAACAAGTAAGGGTACTGGATGAATATTCTGTGAACATTAGTAAATGCGTAAACTTGAAAAAGAAAACTCTCGTCGGCCTGAAAAGTCACGAATTTCATGTGATTATGTAGTAATTGCTTCCTATTACTGTTAGGGCATTACTAGATAATGGCGTTGTATTAGTTGTGACTGATTTGTGTCATTTCCTCACAGAGTTATGCTCCAAAGATTACTCGGCAAACGATTTTAGAACCCTGGAGAATAAAATACCTCGCATACTTTGTAGAATGGAGATATTGTTTCCGCCTTCTATTTTCACCGTAATATTGCATCTCACGGTTCACCTTGCTCAAGAGGCACGTTTAGGTGGTCTCATGAATTATCGGTGGATGTATCGGTTCGAAAAGTAAAACTTATATAACTCTTTACTATTCATAACAAATCAAATATTTATAATAAAACGGACTAAATTTATTTGCTTCTGTCAGGTTCATATACAAAATAAAACAGTACCTTCGTAACAGTAGTCGTCTTGAAGAGTCGATCGCTAAAGGGTTTCTCGCAGAGTAATGTATGATGTTCTGTTCTATATATCTAGAGGGTATTGAGACTGCATTTAATAGGCCAAAATGTAATAAGGATATAGTTGACAATAGACCTGTAATATCCATCTTCCGAGCATAAGGAAAGGAACTGGGTAAAGTTAAGTCGGCTCACATTGCATCTGAGCAGCTCAGCATGATTCACCGTTACATTTTATTTAACTGTTCAGATGTGAACAGTTTTATCGTGTAAGTATTTATTACTTTTTCTTAACATAATTATAGAATATCTTCAAGTCAAAATTAAATATTTATTTGCGATATATACAACATTTGGAAAACACAATACCCTCCACCTACCAAACTAACTTGGCAATGGGATATCGATAAGGAGCGACGCGAACACTTTCCCGCTTGGTGGAAAGTATGTGTAAGTTGTAAACTATAAAAACTAAAGTACAACTCATGTTGATACACACATAACTTAATCTGTTTTACCCTAATAGGTTGAAAGAAATCCCAATGATAGATATGTTTCAGAAGATATAAAAGCGCTAGCGTATGGTCCAGATGAACAAGCTGAGTACCTCTCCAGTTACATTATTAATGGGTTTAGATTTCACACCAGAAAAAGAGATCAAAATAAAAAGTTTCAGAATTGCGGCGTCTTTATCATATCCATCGTTACTGGATATTCATCTTTTAGAGATTCAAATCCAACCATAGGAAAATTGGACCATTACGGGATGCTTAAAAAAATAATTCGGGCGTGTTATCGTGAACAGACGGTTGTCATGTTCAAGTGTCTATGGTACGATATCCATCATGAACATACTGCATGGAAAGTTGAAAATTGTCTACTTTTACTCAATTCATCGAAACTTGCTTTTGGTGAAGAGCCTTATATTCTCGCCAGTCAAGCCCGTCAATACTTTTATGTCGCAGACCCTACGGATGCCCAGTGGAATGTTGGTGTTGTGACGAATCCACAAGGCTATTACAATATGGGTGAAAGTGATGTAAGCGAGATAAGTTGTCCTACAATCCTGGTTATACAAGATAATGTTATTTCTATTGAATTCAACAGCAGTTTATCAAGAACAGACATAAAGCCGGAAATAGTCTATGATGTGCCATCGGTGGTTGTTGAACCAAAAGTCTAATTAAGACTTTAAATATCTTGATATATTAATTCACTCTTGTATGATACTCATAAATTAAGAAATGTGAAACTTACAATTTATTGCATCTTTCTTTCCGCATATTATTTCATACATTTTATCTTTTTCCGCATATTATCTCCGCATATTATCTCCTACAGTTTCGAATTCTAATATACAGGGATTTTCAAGTTAATTTATATTATTTCCGTATTTCATTTTTTTCCCTGCATATTATTTCCACCATTTATTGTTCATGTATGATATTCTTTTCAGCAATAATTTTCACTATTATTTTTTATCTAACATATTAAACTAAATTTCATGAAGTTGTTTTAGATATGTCAGATTCAGATAGCAGGACCGATCATTCTACCGGGGACGAGGGGCTGTCATCTCAGAAAAAGAAACGAACTGGGAGTAGACCCACATGGGCTAATGATATATAGAGGAGGATGCCACATGCTCTTGGCAAGCCGATTGTATACCTTGCGTTCATAGAGGACGTTGTGACAGGAGCCGGTAAAGAAGTGAAAAAAATGATTTCGTTGATAGTGAGCAGTGAAGACCACATGCCTCATTTTTTGAAAGACGAAGATGACGACTGGGAGGTCCTAGATTGGGACAGTGAAGCGTTAGGGCTAAAGAAACAAATCGCTATATGAGAGATGATAATTAGATTTCTTTATACAATTCAATACTGCACTTTTTTTTATACGCACACATGTACACACACATACGCGTATATCACAAACACACACATATATACATACACATTTACTAAATTTCTATAAAATACCTATACAATAATGAATTATCCCGTTTCGCAGGCTCGGTTCGAGTACCCGTGGATTGGCGTAGAGGGCCTCCAGTGGGTTTGCGATGAACACGCAGTTTATGATAAGATGTGTAGTCATATGGCGAAAAATTGGAGAGACCATAAGAACAAAATATTTAGAAAGCTTAAAATCTACGCTTCACTGGATGAGATGTATTCAATTAAGCCGGATCCAGATTGGTCAGGCGAATACTGGCATGCCTTGGTCGATCATTTCTTGTCCGGAGAGTTTAGGGTATGTCTTTGACGATGCATTTTTACTATTTTATAGCAACTCAATAAACAATATTTGATATAACTGTAGGAGAAGAGCGAGCGAGGAAAAGCATTTCGCACTCAGCTTCACGATATTTATAGGGGTGCGAGCAAAAGGTCCTAGCAGGTTGCCATCGAACATGTAAGTATCATATTTGATATTAATACGTTAAAATTATCTTAGAAATTTATTTATGAACTTTCTAAATGTTATATGCAGGAAAAAAGTCATGGTGGAGAGTCCCTTGATCGTATCGAAATCTAACGGGCTCAATTTGTACGGGACGACGAACGCCTGCATCAATTGAGGCACATGAGATATATGTAAGACTCTATATATGCCAAGTTTCTTAAAGAATAATTATTGTGTAGCTTTTAGAATGGCAGTAATACATTTCTTCTATAAACAGGCGGCGATGGCGGATGAGAGAGATCAATTGATCTAGGCAATGGAGGAGGAGCAGAGACACCCAATTGATGATGCGTAGAGAACATCCACCGTAGATAGGGCTTTCACGGTGTTTAGGCTGGATCGTCACAGGAGAGTACAGCGCGTGTCCTCCAAGATCACTCCGCATTAGTATAACACTCCTTTTTAGCCGACCGAGCATCCACCTCCTAGGCTTCAGCCGGCTGACGAATCGCCTTCGGAGATGCCGATACAGACCAGGGCCTCTAGGACCAGTACCCCTATGTTTCATGGATCGTCCCAGGAGTAGACGCCGGAATCCGGCGGTTCCTCACGCCGATCGACTGCCGCTCCCACTCCTGCTGCTGATCTATTTGCTGGCTGGACTCTTGAGAAGAGGCTTAATCTTATCGACGTATACGTCCAGACTGGGAGGCCCGTACCTCCGGTAAGTTTGATAACCCTTACATATATATACACACATACGCACATATCACAAACACACACAATCATATAGACACACACATACACACACAAGCATACACACACATGCATACATACGCACATATCACATACACACATGCATACATATCACATGTCACATACACACAATCATACTGTTGGATATGTATACCCTAGAGGCCATTATTGTATAATACTAGTTTGTATAATACATTTTGGAAGCTTGGGATATATACACGGGTTTGCGACAGTCTTGCTCAATATAGTAGTATGCTACTTGGTTTGTTTCTATCTTAATATGTGTGTATGTTTGTTTTAACATATCGCTAATACATATTGATGGAGCCCTTAGGATCATTGCTTGATTACCGGCGTTGTGATGGTGATCACACTAGTGGGGGCTGGGTAGTCTATAAGCACATCCTTATTTTGGTCCCTAGTCGTAGGATTATCGAGACAGGGCATCGATACTTCAGAGTAGACTGGTGCATACGCTTCTTATCCCAGCAGGGGAGATGGTCTGTCCCACAGCCATCAGTACGTCGTACTGGAGATAGTATGCAGGTGCTCGTTAGGGTACGAGTACACTGGACAGGACTCGTTGGGAACTATTGGTTGGTATTATACCTATCGTCAGTTAACAGTTCTCAGGTGACATGAGTACATCTTAGTCCGTTGACTTGACAATGTCACTTCGCCTCGAGTGTGTTCCCACTGTTCTTAGATTACTACCCTACCAGGGCTTTATTGAGTCGTATAAATAGGTAGTAGTTGGGTGCAGTCCTGAAGCACTTGGAGGCAGTGACGGTTAGACATGATTCGTCTCTCCCGGTATTGGGAGTTGATATCGCGCTGTGTCTAGGAGAGCCATTACACATAGTCGTCCCTGGCCAGGGCAAGCGAGATTTACTGGTAGGGTTTCCAGTAGTTTCTCAGGGTGTTCTGGGCTACACTCTGATACGACTTGTACCGCTATTAGGGGTCTGACGTTTACCACCCCCTAGGCCCGACATGCGATACTTTTAGACGAACAGACCGGACTGTACGGAGATTGTCACATTCAGGCTCAGTAGGAGTTCGGATGGGTTCACCTCATCAGTCTTCTTATCGGCATCTACCTGGGGACCGTTAGATACAGCTAGTACCGCTTGCGGCCTATGGTTAATCCCACTGCCAGCGTAGTATCAATTCTTTAGGGTCCCACACAGAGGATTGTTCTCTTTTGGGCAAAACAGAGTAGAGGTCGCATGGTTTTGCGACGGGGTTTGTTCACATCCGCGCACTTGTGCACGTTTGGTGTCTAGGCAGTTATTACTAGTGGGCTTTGGTTTAAGCCAGATCCTAATATTTGTTTTGGGATTGGTTTTGTCTCATTGTATTCGTGTTCCTCGGAATACGGATGCTGGTGTGTATGCACAGTTGATAGAGGCAGAGGAATCTCATTAGGGTTTTTGACAGTTGACTTTTTCTAAACCCTAATGAGAATGAGAAATATGATTAATAATATTAATTAAAAATAATTGTGCCATGGCTTGGGTTGGATTGACCATTTGACTTTTGTTGACCATTTGACCATGATGATTTCTTTTGCAAAGATGCTTCTTGAAGCTTGCATTTGCATTTAATGTTAAATGATAATGGTAAAATCAACTAACCATCACAATTTTCCTAATTATTATTATTATTCTCATATTTTCTCATATGAAAGGAAGGTTGGGATTTATCCTCTCATTCTCTCTCGCTCATTCTCTCTCTTGAAAAAGCTCTCCCTCTTCCTATCTCAAAGCTCTCTTGTTTCATGTGTTGAAAAGCATGAGCTTTGTGAGATAAAACCATCAAGACAACTCTCTACTCATTCTAGGGTTCTTAGTCTAGCAAGCCAAGCACTCCAGTTACCTCTTGGTTGAGGTAGGACCTCAAGGTAGAGGCCTTCGGGTGGATCTTTCTTCGGCAGAGAGAAGACGAAGAGGAGGAGCCGTCCACACCACTCCAAGGAGCTAGCAACAAGGTCAACCACTACAAGAAGAGAAGGAGTTCAAGAACTATATATAACCATCTAACCTAGTAGCTAGAATTTGTAGTTTGTTTGTTGGTTTTTGTTTAGCAAAGATCCTTAATGGTTGGTCTATATTTCCTTATGAGAAAATTTTGATTTTTACCTATTTCGTCTCCCCGAAAGAACCGGGGTGGGTAACATAGACCTTTCAGTGGTATCAGAGCCTAGCTAAACAACAACTGACATGTTGGCAAAGTGTTTAGAACTTCGATCCGGAAAAAATCGCAAAATACATCAAATTTTAGTGTTTTCTTCCGTTTTTAAGAACAGGCCTAAAAATATTTCCAGAGACCTGAAAAATACAAGCAGGCTTTTTAGAGAAAACTGTAGAAATTTGGGCGCCTGAGTCGCTCAGTAGACCGCGGATCCACGGCCGATACAAGCGATCCGCCACGGATCCGTGGCCGAGTCAACTCGGCTGCGCACCAAATTTCTTCTGGGGTTCTCTGTGTTGGTTTTTTGATTTTTAAGATGCTTTGTTTCTGCCCAGATTCTTCTGAGAACAGTGTTGTGTTTGAGGTAGTTTCAAATTGAAATTTTGATCGAAATTCTATAAATTTTTGCTAATTGATTATATCTGTAATGTGATATATGTACTGAACGTCGACTAATCGCTATACGTCGATTAGTGGGGGTTGTACATATCTGTGATCTGTGATGTTGGATTGTGTATATGAACTTGTTGGATTGTCGCAGATGAATAGCAGGGGTTTGTGAGATGAGAGTTTATTTATCTTTCATTTGATGTAAATTGTAAATTGATGTAATATTATTTTTTTATGGCCGCACATCCGGGTTGAGGTTATAGCCGCCATTGTATATTATTTCTTTTACTGTTTTTGCTCCTAGGATAGACCCAAGGAGGGGTGCACAAACTACCGGGTACTTTGAAGTGCCGAGTGGCCTACTCACGTTGTTGAGGGAGGTTGCTTCGCTTCGGATACTTGGCGGGTAGTTTGCCGCACCCGTAGGGGTCTAGGGTGGGGTGTGGCTATTCATCGGGACCGTGTAATCCATCTTTCGTTGCAGGCTCGAGCGAAACGCGGATTCCTAGCATATCCAATGTGTTCATCTGTGATCTGGAATGGCTATCATTGCTTCTGACGAATGTATATATCTATATATGATATCTAGTAGGCGTTGCTTATGTTTTACATCCGCGCTAGTCCAGCCCCCGCTCTGTCGTTAGTTAAGTAACCTAACGGGTAATGACGGGGCCCGGTGGCAAATGCGGATGGCATAAGCGTACGTCATATTTTCGTTGTTTTCTGCAATGGTAGGATTAATTGATGGGACACATTATATTAATGCAAAGAAAATAAACCTAAAAGATGTTGTTGGAACAATTTTCAAAAAGCTGTTATTGCAAGGACATTCTCTTTTGTTTTGCACAGAGGTATTCGGTTATGAATACCCAGCACCTCATTCGACGAGGCAAGGGCCGAGATCCCTTCATCGGGAGTGACCCCTTGGACAGAAGTTTGCGTCAGGGTAATAACTTCATTATAGTCGATTATTCTTGCTTCGCATCGAGGTATTCAGTTTGGAATATCCTGCACCCCATTCGGCGAGGAAAGTGCCGAGATCCCTTCACAGGGAGTGACCTCTTTAGCAAAAGTTTTCGCCACTATATATTTTTAAAAGGGTTATCAAGTTCCTTCAATGATATCAAGTTCATTACGTTAACGGGTTTTTCGCCAAAAACCCAGCCGTAGCCCTCCGTTATTTCTAATAAGTTATACTTCATATTCGTGCTGCGTTTGTTGACTGTGTCAAGGCGCAGTGAGCGGTAGCTGAGTATTGCTTATCTGTAGCATACAATGTGATTGGTTAGGACATTCGTGTAACCTTGTTGACTGTGTCAGGGGTTATGCGGGTGGATTTAATGCAATTAAGATAATGACGGGTTGAACATGACTAGGACTCTTTGATTTGTTGACTGTGTCAAGGTCACTTGAGTCCTAAGGGCAAAAAACCACATCGAGAGTTTCAAACATACAGAAAACTTGCAGATTCAGCATACCTTCTGGAGTGTGGTGACTAGAGTGGATTCCATCTAGGTCATCACACAATGATAGTTGGATCCCGATCCCTCTGATGAGTTGGATTACTCTCGGGTGATTATTTCACTTAACAATCAATACCATAAACCAAGTAGGTGTCTAAAACGGTGTTAGCGGGGCTACGCCTCCAGGGAAAAGAGGTTACATAATTAAGGAACTTTGCAAAAGCGTTGGAAAACCTCTCTCGAAGTACCAACACTAGCTTGGCTGAAAGGTTAAGCAAGTATTGTGACGTGCGATTAATCCTGACTAGTTCTTTTTTTAGAGTTTGAAGAAGAATTTGACAAAACAGTGGGAGCCATCCTGATTAGATAAATTAATAACCAATCTAATCTTGCAAGAGCACACGCTGAGTGTTTCTTTTCTCTCTCTCCAGGTAGCAACCATTTCACGCCCTAATCAAGATGATAAAATATATCGCTTGACCAATCCGAGTTCTTATTCGGGGCTGGGGAACGTCGGTTCGGCTCTAACTTATGACAACAGTCATAAGTATGAGCAAGGGAAAGAGTATTGTATGGATTCTAAGGAGACCCAGTTGAAGAAGAAGCATAGTTTTACATCTACTTCAGGTGTTCTTGTAATTGAGAACTGCTTTTCGGTCAACCCTACTTACTAGGTACTTGATACCGGATCAGGATCTCATATCTGTAATTTATTACAGGGACTGAGAAAAAGTAGGAAAGTTGCACCTGGTGATATGTTCCTCAGGGTAGGGAACGGAGCACTAGTTAATGCTGCAGCCGTCGGTGAATATCACCTAATGTTGCCAAATGGCAATACTATGGTTTTGAACAATTGCTACTATGTACCTTCCATGGTTTGCAACATCATATCAGTTTTTTTACTCAATAAAGATGGATATAACTTTGTTCTTGATAGAAATATCATGAACATTTACCTTGATAAGGTACTGGTTGCAAAAGGTACACTGTGTAATGGTATCTATGTTCTAAATCAGAATACAATTCTCAATGTACAAAACACACGCAAGAAGAAGAATTCAGATACGAATGAATCCTACTTGTGGCGTTGTAGACTTGGTCATATCGGAGAGAAAAGACTGAGTAAGTTGCATAAAGATGGTCTCCTAAATACGTTCGAGTTTTCATTTTATGAAACTTTTCAGTCTTGTCTCAAAGGAAAGATAACCAAATCTCCGTTCACCGGACATGGAGAAAGAGCAACAGAGCTCTTGAGACTCATACACAGTGATGTATGTGGTCCAATGTCTATATATGCAAGGGGTGGGTTCTCATACTTCATCACATCCACTGACGATCTCTCTAGGTTCGGATATGTGTATCTGATGAAACACAAATCTGAAGCTTTTGAGAAATTCAGAGAATTCAGAAACGAAGTGGAGAACCAGATTGGGAAAGTATCAAGATCCTCCGATCGGATAGAGGAAGGGAGTACTTAAGCACGGAATTCCTAGATTACTTTAAAGAGAATAGAATTCTCTCTCAGCTTACTCCTCCTTATACACCACAGCACAATGGTGTATCGGAGCGGAGTAATCGTACCCTATTGGATATGGTTCATTCCATGATGAGTAGTGCTGAGTTGCCTCTTTCATTCTGGGGATATGCACTTCAAACAGCAGCACATCTATTGAATCAAGTTCCATCCAAATCCGTGCCTAAGACTCCGTATGAAATATGGAGTGGTAAGAGTTTATATCTTAAACGTATTAAGATTTGGGGTTGCCCAGCTTATGTCAAAAAGCAGAACCCAGAAAAACTTGAGGCACGATCAGTTTTGTGTAAGTTTGTAGGATACCCAAAAGATTCTAGTGGGTATCTATTCTACCATGCAGAGGAACAGAAGATTATTGTTTCTAGGAACGCCACATTTTTGGAAAAAAAATTCTTATTAAAAATATTAGTGGCAGCAGGGTAGAACTGGATGAAATTCCAGAGACACAAACTATAACTGAAGATTTGGTGGAACCGCTAGATTCAGTTATACCCAACGAACCTCAGCGACTCCGCAGATCTGGTAGGATTTCTCATCCGCCTGAGAGATACTACAATTTTCTCATAGACGGGGATCGAGAGGATTACATCTTAGAAGTAGATAATCCTACCAGTTTCAGGCAGGCCATTATCAGTAGGGACTCTGATAAGTGGCTGGATTCTATACGATCCGAAATGGAGTCCATGTACACCAATAAAGTATGGACCTTGGATATTGCTCCACCTGGGGTAAAACCCGTTGGATGCAAATGGATCTACAAAAGGAAACTTAGTGTAGATGGGCAGGTGGAAACCTATAAGGCTAGACTTGTTGCAAAAGGTTTCCATCAAAGACCTAGTGTGGACTATGACGAAACTTTTTCTCCAGTGGCTATGCTCAAATCCATTCGAATCCTACTTGCGATTGCTGCCTTCCATGACTATGAGATCTGGTAGATGGACGTGAAAACGGCTTTTCTAAATGGCAGTTTGGAAGAGTGTGTTTATATGGATTAGCCAGATGGTTTTGTAGATAGTGGGAGCAGCGGTAAGGTGTGCAAGTTGCTTAAATCCATTTATGGACTAAAGCAGGCATCGCGGAGCTGGAACATCTGTTTTGATGAAGCAATCATGGAATTTGATTTCATCAAGAACGAAGATGAGCCTTGTATTTATAAGAAGATTATAGGAAGAACTGTCGTATTCCTATTCTTGTTCGTGGACGACATTCTTTTGATAGAAAATGACATTCCTATACTACAATCGGTCAAGCTATTCTTGTCACAACGGTTCTCCATGAAGGACCTGGGTGATGCCACATGTATATTGGGGATCAGGATCTACAAAGATAGATCCAAGAGATTACTGGGACTTTCACAGTCCAGGTACATAGAGACCATACTAAAGAGATTTAGTATGGAAGATTCCAAACGCGATAATATACTAGCATTGCACGGAATCACTCTCTCCAAGAAAATGTCTCCCAAGACTGACGAGGAGAGGGTTCGCATGAGCACTATACCATACGCTTCAGCGGAAGGATCTATAATGTATGCGATGCTATGTACAAGGCCAGATGTAGCTTACGCGCTGAGCGTGGTAAGCCGGTATCAGTCAGACCCAGGTGAGAACCACTGGACGGCAGTGAAGAACATTCTTAAGTACCTGAGAAGGACTAAGGAGATGTTCCTAGTTTACGGTAATGGAGACCTCAGGGTCGAGTCCTTTACCGATTCAAGCTTCCAGAGTGACAAGGATGACAGCAAGTCTGTCTCGGGTTTTGTGTTTATCCTCAATGGAGGGGCGGTGTGTTGGAGGAGTTCCAAACAGGATACCGTCGCAGACTCGACGATGGAGGCTGAATACATTGCTTCAAGCGATGCCGCAAAAGAGGCAGTCTGGATGAAGAAGTTCATTAGTGAACTTCAGGTAGTTCCGTCCATTGTTGACCCAATACCTTTGTATTGCGATAATAATGGGGCTATAGTTTTAGCGAAGGAACCAAGGTCCCATCAGAAGTCCAAGCACATCTTAAGGCGGTATCACCTGATCAAGAAGATCATTGATCGCCAGGAGATCGAGGTACGGAGAGTGGACACTAAAGACAACACGGCGGATCCATTCACAAAGGCCCTCCCTCAAACACAGTTCGAGCGAATTTTTGAGCCATTGGGTATGCGATACGCCAGCAGCTGGCCATAGAGCAGACGTTGGGTATGCGGTACACCAATTACCGGTCTTTAGTGCAAGTGGGAGACTGTTGGATATGTATGCCCTAGAAGCCATTATTGTATAGTACTAGTTTGTATAATACATTTTGGAAGCTTGGAATATATACACGGGTTTGCGACAGTCTTGCTCAATATAGTAGTATGCTACTTGGTTTGTTTCTATCTTAATATGTGTGTATGTTTGTTTTAACATATCGCTAATACATATTGATGGAACCCTTAGGATCTTTACTTGATTACCGGCTTTGTGATAGCGATCACACTAGTGGGAGCTGGGTAGTCTATAAGCACATCCTTATTTTGGTCCCTAGTCGTAGGATTATCGAGACAGGGCATTAATACTCCAGAGTAGACTGGTGCATACGCTTCTTATCCCAGAGCAGGGGAGATGGTCTGTCCCACAGCCATCAGTACGTCGTACTGGAGATAGTATGCAGGTGCTCGTTAGGGTACGAGTACACTGGACAAGACTCGTTGGGAACTGTTGGTTGGTATTATACCTATCGTCGGTTAACAGTTCCCAGGTGACATGAGTACAGCTTAGTCCGTTGACTTGACACTGTCACTTCGCCTCGGGTGTGTTCCCACTGTTCTTAGATTACTACCCTACCATGGCTCTATTGAGTCGTAGAAACAGGTAGTAGTTGGGTGCAGTCCCGAAGCACTTGGAGGAAGTGACGGTTAGACAGGATTCGTCTCTCCCGGTATTAGGAGTTGATATCGCGCTGTGTCTAGGAGAGCCATTACACACAGTCTTCCCTGGCCAGGGCAAGCGAGATTTACTGGTAGTGTTTCCAGTAGTTTCTCAGGGTGTTCTGGGCTACACTCCGACACGACTTGTACCGCTATTAGAGGTCTGACGTTTACCACCCCTAGGCCCGACATGCGATACTCTTAGACGAACAGACCGGACTGTACAGAGATTGTCACATTCAGGCTCAGTAGGAGTTCGGATGGGTTCACCTCATCGGTCTTCTTATCGGCATCTACCTGGGGACCGTTACGTACAGCTAGTACCGCTTGCGGCCTGTGGTTAAACCCACTGCCAGCGTAGTGTCGAGTCTTTAGAGTCTCACACAGAGGGTTGTTCGCCTTTGGGCAAAACAGAGTAGAGGTCGCATGGTTTTGCGACGGGGTTCGTTCACATCCGCGCACTTGTGCACGTTTGGTGTCCGGGCAGTTATTACTAGCGGGCTTTGGTTTAAGCCAGATACTAGTATTTGTTTTGGGATTGGTTTTGTCTCATTGTATTCGTGTTTCTCGGAACACGGATGCGGGTGTGTATGCACAGTTGACAGAGGCAGAGGAATCTCATTAGGGTTTTTGACAGTTGACTTTTTCTAAATCCTAATGAGAATGAGAAATATGATTAATAATATTAATTAAAGATAATTGTGCCATGGTTAGGGTTGGGTTGACCATTTGACTTTGTTGACCCATGATGATATCTTTTGCAAAGATGCTTCTTGAAGCTTGCATTTGCATTTAATGTGAAATGATAATGGTCAAATCAACTAACCATCACAATTTTCCTAATTATTATTATTATTCTCATATTTTCTCATATGAGAGCAAGGTTGGGATTTATCCTCTCATTCTCTCTTGCTCATTCTTTCTCTTGAAAAAGCTCTCCCTCTTCCTCTCTCAAAGCTCTCTTGTTTCATGTGTTGAAAAGCATGAGCTTTGTGGGATAAAACCATCAAGACAACTCTCTACTCATTATAGGGTTCTTAGTCTAGCAAGACAAGCACTCTAGTTACCTTTTGGTTGAGGTAGGAGCTCAAGGTAGAGGCCTTCGGGTGGATCTTTCTTCGGCAGAGAGAAGACGAAGAGGAGGAGCCGTCCACACCACTCCAAGGAGCTAGCAACAAGGTCAACCACTACAAGAAGAGAAGGAGTTCAAGAACTATGTATAACCATCTAACTTAGTAGCTAGAATTTATAGTTTGTTTGTTGGTTTTTGTTTAGCAAAGATCCTTCATGGTTGGTCTATATTTCCTTGTGAGAATAATTTGATTTTTACCTATTCCGCTTCCCCGAAAGAACCGGGGTGGGTAACATAGACCTTTCACATACACACACATGGATACACATGCACATATCACACACACACACACACACACACACACACACATGCATACATACATGCATACATACATGCACAATCATACATACACGCACAATCGTACATACATGCATACATACACACAGACATAAAAACACATGCATACATATGCATATATCACATACACACATGCATACACACATATCCATACATATGCACATATCGCGTACGCTCACATACACACACATGCGCATACGCACACATACACACATGCACATACACAGACAAAAACAGGGGCGCGCGCGCGCACAAGCATACACACAAACAAATAAATACGCGCGCGCGCACACAAGCATACATACACACACGCACACAAACAAGTGCGCGCATACACATTTGATTAATATAAAATATCTATACTAATTTATGTATTTTAAACTTTTAATCGCAGGGGCTTTACCCAGAAAATCCATGATCGCCTCTTTCGTGATTGACTCTTCCACCTTTTGTCCCCTGTTGATTTTTCATTTCCCATTTTTGTAAATTTATGATGTTAAGATGGTAAAGGAACGCGTAATATGTATTGTAATCATATTTGAATGGAATGGAATTTGTATTAGAATCGTAATTTGACTAGACTGGAATCGATATTAAATTGAAATAGATTAGATTGGAGATTTTGTTGGCTTTTTTAATTTTTTTTACTTTAATTCACTCTATTTCGACGGGAAATTTCTATCGAAATAGACTATTTCGACGGAACTGACATATTGAAATAAACTTATTTCGACGGAAATTAATGTCGGAATATTAAAAACGATTTTTAAATGATTCCTGAAACAATTTTTTTAACTTAAAAAACTTATATATTTCGAAAGAATATTTAGCCTTCACGAGTAGCATATAACAGCCACTTATTTATTTCTTTTGCCTTGGCTTACATATTATGCTACTCAAAATATACATATGCTGATTAATTCTCTCACAATATCCAAACCATGCAAATAAAACACACAATACATGATAGTTTATATATATAATGTTGGTAGTTTAAATTTATTGGTAGCATTTGTATATAGGAAATAGTCCCACATTGGATGGAGAGACTAATGTCCAAACCTTTATAATAATTCCAAATCCTTAAGAAATATCTTGAACAAAGTGGGTTATGAGCCAAGTGGGCCTAATTTCTGGCAGGCTTATAATATTTATTTATTATTGTCTTTGATAGGGCACTTAGACAATTGGGGCATCTTGGATTTGAATTGATAACAGAGTTTGCCTTTTCTGAATTTCGAATTCAAAGATTGTCTGAAAATTGTCTACTCCAGTTTTGTTGTCTGAACGGTCTCAACCGTCCAAACAGTTGTGTATGTTCAACACTATAAATTAAGTCTTTCTCTTCACAGATTTTGCATCTTCTTCTCATTATCTTCTAAGAAAGTTCCAGGGGATTTGTTGTATCTTGCGGGTGATTGCCTTCTGCTGTACTCCCATAGTGAGAGTAATATCACTTTTCAGAAAGTGTATCGTACACGCCTCAAAGGTTTTAATTCTGTCTTAACCAAACTACAAATTTAACAATCGAAAGGTGATATCCTATGGAGATAGAATTAAATTCAAGTATCAAGGTTCATTTTCAGAACCATGATATTATCAAACTGGATCGATTTGATGGGAGCAATTATACTAGATGGAAAGACAAGATGGAGTTCTTGCTGACCGCTTTGAAGAATTTTTACGTGCTCGATCCAGACTTGCCCCTAATCCCAGTTTCAACCTTAACTGCAAATGATGCCAAGAGTGCCAAGACAGAGAAAAACAAGCGTGAAGAAGATGAACTGGTTTGTCACGGGTACATTCTTAATTCCATCACCAATCGTATGTATGATTTTTAGAGAAATATGAAGACACCAAAAGAAATCTGGACTGCCCTTGAAACAAAGTACAGAAATGAGAAAAAAGGTACGGATAAATTTATGACGCATAAATATTTTGAATTTAAGATGACTGATGACATACCAATCATGGATCAAGTGGATGAATTACAGATTTTAATCTTTAAACTGAGCGAACTTGAAATTAAAGTTCCTAATTCGTTTTAAGTTGGAGCAATTCTAACTAAACTTCCTCCCACTTGGAATGAATACAAAAATAATTATGTACTCTCCTGAAAATTTTACCATAGAGTAATTTCAGACTCATCTGCAGATTGAGGTAGAGAACCGTGCACGTGACATAATTTTTTTAGTTCTAAATCTAACTCTAAACTTAATCATGTCAGTGAAAATGGTCATAGAAAATTTCAGAACAATTTCAAAGTCTATAAGAAGGGAAAAGCTTTTAAGAAATCTAATTTTGCAAAGAAGAAATGGCTTTGTTATAACTGTGGAAAGAAACACCACTATATTAAAAATTGCAAATTCAGAAATACCAGGAAAAAACTTGGTTTCGGATCAGAAAATAACAACAAGGCAAATCTAATAGAAAATGAAGTCAAAGAACTTGTTACTATGGTATCTGACATACAGATAGACATGATTATGGGATTGTATATGGTTGTAGTAACTGGAACTGCAGATTGGTGGCTGGATTCTAGCGTAACCATCTATCTATGCTGTTGGAGATAGTGCCCTCAGAGTCAATTATTGGATCACAGGCACATGATTGCAATGATTGAGGGAGGACCTATCCTGGTCATACCAGAATATTGCATTTTATACCGCCCATTCTTACGCTCGTTTGTTTATAGGCAGGTGCTTTTAATCAGTGTTTGTGACATAACTGCAGAATACAGGTTCTCGGCTCTGAACAGTGAATATCCATGAAAAGTACGACAAATTCCGGATTACTGCCAACAACTGATAAAACACGGTCTCCGCTCTTTATCCGTGTGTTGCCACATACCAGTTTAAGGGACAAGATGGCAAATCGATTGTCATGTCATGCACAAAGCACAATGGCAACACCAAATCCAAGAAATCTATACGGAGCTCGAGGAAATCATGGCAAAAGATCCACATCACATCACCTTTTTGTTGTGCTGAAATTCTGGAAATATTATGAAGAGCTTCTGAGAAAAGAACCATACCACACTGAAGAACAAGCCAAACCAGGGACTACGACCAAAATCCACAGCCCAACTCCACTAAAAGGCCGCGGATCCGCGGCCAATAGGGGGTATTGGCCGCGGATCCGCGGCCATGTTGTCTCCTTGCTTTGTCGTTTTTTTGGGGTATTTTGGTCTTTGTATATGTGCTCTGGTGGTTGCCCTAGATTTCCATTCTCCAGCCTATAAATATCCCAGAATTGAGCTAAGCCAAGGGGTCATTCTTTTGTTCTTCTTTTTGTTAGGATTTAGTCTTTTTTCTTCTTCTTCTTCATTCTTTTTCCATGAAAATTGTAGTGAGAGCTTTTTGAGTGGGAGATCAATGAAGATGAGGGCTTTTTGTATCGTTCTCTTTTGTTTCTTCTTCCTCTTGAGATTCTTGCTTTCTCTTGATCATTCAACCTCTTCATTGAGCTTGAATGGTTAAGGGTTAGTTATTGATCTCAAGGGTCGTATTTTCTTATGGAATTAGCGCTTCATTTCACATTCGTTCTCTACCCTTCCCTTGATCTTGCAACCTCTTGATTGAGCTTGCAAGTTTAAGGGTTGGCTATTGATCACATGCTTGTCTTGAGTTCTAGTTTCTTGTTCTTTTTATCGCTTTTTATTACTTGCCTATTATTATCTTGCTTTACTTTCTTGCAATTTTATTCATGCACTTAATTACTTGTAATCTTTTCTTTTCTTTGTTCTTTTCTTTTTGTTCTCTCTTTTTGGTTCTTTCTTGTGAATGAATGTAATTATTATTGTTAAGAAGAAATACGGTATTATAAGTTAACGTTTCTTTGCCCATTTCCTTTTCCCGTATTTTCCATTGAACTCCGCCCAAACCATACGCAAGCGCTCCGTTAGGCACCGTACCCTGACAAGGTAACGGTGATTCCTAACCGCGACCGGTTGCGTTCGGTTTGGCCGGAGGCGAAAGCAAGAGACAAGAACGGAAGGATAAGGGTAAATAAGCCGTATTCCACGAATACCGCGCTTAAATCCCCTAATCCACGTTGTTGCCGATTGCTCTAGCTTCAATTGGTCAAGATTCGGCTCAAAGGTTTTGAGTACGGATTTCTTTAGCTTATAATCTCGTATCTTTTTCTTAATAACTTTATACTTGCAAATAATACACATAGGTTAGATTGAACAAACACATACAGATTCTTTATTGACTCGTCTAAAACAAGAAAGGACATACAACCATCTCCCTGTGGATCGACCCGTGCTCAACCGGCTAGCTGCATAGCGATACCGTCCTGATCGCGGTAATAACTTTAGAATTTTGAACATCCGACACGCTTTTGGCGTGCGATCAAATGGCGCCGTTGCCGGGGAGACGGTAGCGTATTTTCTTTCTTGTTATTCGGGTTAATATTCTTTTTTGTATATATTTATAAAAAAAATATATCTTTTTGTTTTTTTTGATCAATTTTGTGGGCAAGTGTGCAGATTTTTGCGTATTTGCAAACTGCAATTATGGGAGCAAAGTGTGCATTCAAAGTTAAGGTGATTACGAAGTACAGTGCCAAAGATCCGGGTAGTTTGACCCGCGCAAGCGAACCTTTCAAGCCTACCGGATTTGATTCAACGGGGGTTTCCTAACCCAAAACTTAACGGTACGTACTTTACTGACACCTTCTTCTCAAATCCGACGCATCCAATATACTATTCTTTGCAGGATTCTTTGCAAGTTCGCTAGCAACGCTAAAAATTGACTAACCCGTATTTGTTGCAGTGCCGCGCTTAAAAAAAAAACAATTTTTTGATTCTATATAGAATTTTTATTGAATTGTGCATTGCATACATTAATACGGACTTAAGGGCAAGCGAACCCCACAAGATACGGTAAAGGATTTCATCACCTTTTCCGTGGCCCACAAATCACGAACTTGCGCATAACGTTTACCCGCACAAAATTTAAAAGAAACTAGACTTTAAGCCTTAAGGACTTCGTGCTCACTAGGAGAAGTTAACTGTGTTTAGAACCTTGCTTAACGGTATATTGTTTACGTGGTGTCTAGGAAAGTGTTAACGGCGAAACCGCCAAAAGAGAAAGGGTTATTTAATTAAGGAACTTCGCGAAAGCGTTGGAAAACCTCCCCTTATCTCTGCACTTACCTGGCCTCGTGATCAGTGTATCTTGAGCCTGTTTCTCGACACAGTTTTACTTCGACAATCAAGTTCTGGAGCAGGTCTAGTTGACCTAGGTTAACCCTAGAACGATTAGGTGTGTGGTATTTTTTGTGTCGTGATTGTTTTTTTTCATATTCTTTTTGTGTGTATACTTCATTCTTTTGTTAATATATAACTAAAAAAAAATCACATTCTTTTTCCCCTCTTTTTCTCTGTCGTTCTTTCTTTCTCTCTTCATATCATGGGTACTCCACCTCGCAAAACTCTTGCCGAACTTTGGTACCCCCAACCAGACATTACTTCATACGGTTCTTGTTTTGGTCGAACTTCAAACGACCCCTCCATGCCCAAAATTTCTTTGAAAGATCGGATAGACGCGTCTAGGACGAACAACTGGACCCCGCAATCCACTTCATATCAACCATTTCAAACATTCACCCCTTCTTGCGTTGATACCCCTTTTGAAAGTCCAGTTGTAGCCACAAGACCTATGTCTCTTGCTGAACGTATTGAACAATCCCGTAACCGATCTTTCACTCCTTTCACCACTTCAAATTCTTGGGATCAACAATTCCATTCACATTCTTATCCAAATGTTGATCCTGCTCCTGTCCAGCCATTCAATTCCTACCAATCCTACCCTACTTTTGCACCTTCCCTAGACATTGCATCAGAACCGCCATTTGGGAGTTTTCAGTATCCAAACAACTTTGGATCTTTTCCTGAAACCCCTTCACAACCAATGTCTAGTCTAGAACAGTCATTGGAAGACTTTAGGGTAGCGTCAAGCCAACAGATGATGGATTTGAATGCGTCCATGGCCGCTCTCATACAACCTACTGACCCGGTAGCTAGTTTCCAGCTAGCTCCAAATTTTCCAATGTATGATGAGGCGGTAGGACAGGCTGTGAATTTGAGTAGAGAGAGTGAGTTGTATACCCTTCCAAATCAAACCTACCCGTTTCAACTTGAATCCCACAACTCCTGTGTTGAAAGTCTATCAAGTGTCCCAAATGAATTATCGGTTGAAGATAGAATGTTTAATGAGTTGTGCGACTTTATAATATTTGATTTGCCAGATTGTGAAGGGACCTTGCCAAGTGAAACCACACCCAAACCTTTTGACCTCTACACCTCCACTTTAGAACCTGAATCGATTGATATCCATGCTTTTGAGGTGTCAGAGAATTTTGATTTTCACTGGATCAAGGATATTGACGCCGGGGATATTTTTGATGATGAACCCGTAGATTTGGCTGAATTTGTTTCTTCAAATCATCATCCCGAGTCATTAAATGTTTTTTCCGAACCCCATATGCGTCTTGATTTTGTTGAAAATTGCATGGATGAGATAAATTTTGAGGAGAATATTGAGGATAGTACTGAGGATGAAACAGTTTTAATTGATGAGTCGGATTTTCCAATTCATCATATCCCTTCCACTGACTGTGTACACCCTCCTGAACCTTTAACCGATAACCTTCCTCAATCACTTCCCCCCACCCTTTCCATCGTTCCGACCTTGCAAGAACCCGTCTCACTTTCATTTCGTATGTCTGGTCTACCAAGTTCGGCGTACCCATGGTTTCTTACGAATCTTGAGGGATTTGACCCAATCTCTCGACGGGTTAATAGATTAGCACAATCGCTGTTTACACATCACTCATCACAAATTGTGCTAATCTATTCACTCCATTTGCACCCTCAAGTTCGTATTCCACTTCTTTTTCCCTTCCGCCATTCTTCTTCCTCTCATATACCGAGACTATATCCCGCTTCTCTCCGCATATGGTCTCGCGTATTCTCCATCTCTTTCCTCTACGCCTTCTTCCACCAACCGGTACATTATAGCGATAAAATCTTTGAATGGTTGGTGTTAACTTTTGGCCTGTGTAAGGCCTTGCATAGATTGATACTGTTCTCTTTCCCCCCTAATCCTGAATTTCAACGCTTAACAGTGGAAACACTGTTTTACTTAAGTTTGGGGGGGACTCTTTTTTTGTATATATTTTTTGTTTTCCTTTTTTTTTTTGTTTGTATATAATTTGTTTCTAGGGAGCACCGACAATTTTGACCCTCTTGGTGTAGCCTGACAGTGAGGGCACTGTCAAGTTTAAGTTTGGGGGTGTGCTCGGTAAGCTTTCTTCCTTCGCATTCATTTGTATATTTTGCATTTGCATACCTTATTAAAAACCCACAAAAATTAAAAATTTTCCAAAAAATATAAAAACTTTGTCGTCAAGTTAGCTAATAGGGTAACTTAGATCTTCATTCCGAAAGTTTAGTTAATATGATAGAAATAACTAAATTCTAGGCTTAGGAATTGAAAACCCTAAAAATAACCCTCTTTCTGTTTAAACTTGGTAAGTATACGTCCTTACAGTTTTTTTGAGAACTAGGTAATCTTGAGTTCAGTTCTTGAGTTAAGTCAAGATAAAGGGAAAGTATTGAAGCTTTACCGGAGGATAAGTCTGAAAAATAGTTTCTTTTCTTGAGTTCAAATTTAGAAAGTATATACCCTACAAACTGCACCTACACGTACCTTGAAACTTGGGATAGTAGAGAATACCTAGAAATACTCTTGCCTGAAAGCCTAGTATGAAAGAAAAAACGGTATTTAAAGCTAAACACCAAAAGAGCATATTGAAAAATATATCCGGTCTTGAAAAAGAAAAAGAAAAAGAAAAAGAAAAATAGAATAAAGTCAAGACCTGGAAAATGCTATTTACGCTTTAAAGCTCACACATTCAGTAATCGACCGTTAGTGCCTCAAGAAGCATTAATAGTCGCATGAAAGGTGTGTGAGCAAATCAGTCCATCCTTAATGAAAAGAAGTAGTATTAGGTATTAGGGCAAGGGTATTATAGCTTGAATTGAATTCTTGAGCGTAGGGGTGCAAATATACACACACGTAGGGGTATACAATCGATGTTTGAATAACAGATAGAAATGAAGAATAAGACTTGTGTTTTCTGTAAAGTTGATAAAAATCCCTGATTTGAGGCCACGCTTTAGAAGGAAAACTCAGGAGAACCGACATCTTTCTAAACTTTTTTGGAACGTATATAATCTAAGGGTAAATAGATAGGAGGTGTGAAAAATAAGGGTTGGATATTTCTAACTTAGGATGATAGAATTTCTAATGTAATTACTAAACTATAGGAGTAGAATCGACGTTAACTTATGACACTAGCTTGACGGGATTTTATGGGTGTAATCCGCTGAAAACCCTCAGGAGACAACACTCCTCCTACTAGGGACACCTAGAGGTTTAACGGCTTGTTGCACGCGCTCAGTGCAATCGCGTTCCCTGCGAAAGTGCGGGTAGGATTTTATTTTTGTGAATAATTGGTTTTGCTCGGGACGAGCAAAAGTTAAGTTTGGGGGTATTTGTTCATACCAGAATATTGCATTTTATACCGCCCATTCTTACGCTCGTTTGTTTATAGGCAGGTGCTTTTAATCAGTGTTTGTGACATAACTGCAGAATACAGGTTCTCGGCTCTGAACAGTGAATATCCATGAAAAGTACGACAAATTCCGGATTACTGCCAACAACTGATAAAACACGGTCTCCGCTCTCTATCCGTGTGTTGCCACATACCAGTTTAAGGGACAAGATGGCAAATCGATTGTCATGTCATGCACAAAGCACAATGGCAACACCAAATCCAAGAAATCTATACGGAGCTCGAGGAAATCATGGCAAAAGATCCACATCACATCACCTTTTTGTTGTGCTGAAATTCTGGAAATATTATGAAGAGCTTCTGAGAAAAGAACTATACCACACTGAAGAACAAGCCAAACCAGGGACTACGACCAAAATCCACAGCCCAACTCCACTAAAAAGCCGCGGATCCGCGGCCAATAGGGGGTATTGGCCGCGGATCCGCGGCCATGTTGTCTCCTTGCTTTGTCGTTTTTTTTGGGTATTTTGGTCTTTGTATATGTGCTCTGGTGGTTGCCCTAGATTTCCATTCTCCAGCCTATAAATATCCCAGAATTGAGCTAAGCCAAGAGGTCATTCTTTTGTTCTTCTTTTTGTTAGGATTTAGTCTTTTTTCTTCTTCTTCTTCATTCTTTTTCCATGAAAATTGTAGTGAGAGCTTTTTGAGTGGGAGATCAATGAAGATGAGGGCTTTTTGTATCATTCTCTTTTGTTTCTTCTTCCCCTTGAGATTCTTGCTTTCTCTTGATCATTCAACCTCTTCATTGAGCTTGAATGGTTAAGGGTTAGTTATTGATCTCAAGGGTCGTATTTTCTTATGGAATTAGCGCTTCATTTCATATGCGTTCTCTACCCTTCCCTTGATCTTGCAACCTCTTGATTGAGCTTGCAAGTTTAAGGGTTGGCTATTGATCACATGCTTGTCTTGAGTTCTAGTTTCTTGTTCTTTTTATCGCTTTTTATTACTTGCTTATTATTATCTTGCTTTACTTTCTTGCAATTTTATTCATGCACTTAATTACTTGTAATCTTTTCTTTTCTTTGTTCTTTTCTTTTTGTTCTCTCTTTTTGGTTCTTTCTTGTGAATGAATGTAATTATTATTGTTAAGAAGAAATACGGTATTATAAGTTAACGTTTCTTTGCCCATTTCCTTTTCCCGTATTTTCCATTGAACTCCGCCCAAACCATACGCAAGCGCTCCGTTAGGCACCGTACCCTGACAAGGTAACGGTGATTCCTAACCGCGACCGGTTGCGTTCGGTTTGGCCGGAGGTGAAAGCAAGAGATAAGAACGGAAGGATAAGGGTAAATAAGCCGTATTCCACGAATACCGCGCTTAAATCCCCTAATCCACGTTGTTGCCGATTGCTCTAGCTTCAATTGGTCAAGATTCAGCTCAAAGGTTTTGAGTACGGATTTCTTTAGCTTATAATCTCGTATCTTTTTCTTAACAACTTTATACTTGCAAATAATACACATAGGTTAGATTGAACAAACACATACAGATTCTTTATTGACTCGTCTAAAACAAGAAAGGACATACAACCATCTCCCTGTGGATCGACCCGTGCTCAACCGGCTAGCTGCATAGCGACACCGTCCTGATCGCGGTAATAACTTTAGAATTTTGAACATCCGACACGCTTTTGGCGTGCGATCATATCCCGGTAGGACAGTCTTACTCAAGATGATAGTATGCTATCTGGTTTATCTTTATCATCGTGTACTGCTTTAGGTGACCTGACAGGTCGCTATTACACGTTGATAGAGCCCCTAGGATTCTTGCCTGACTGCCAGCAGTATGAGGGCGATCATATACGTGGGAGCTGGTAGTCTATAAGCACATCCTTAAAAGGTCCCTAGTCGTGGGAGTTTCGAGACAGGGCATCGATACTCCAGAGTAGACTAGTGTATACAGTCGAGACCCCGACGAGGGGCGGTGGCCGGTCTCACAAGCCACTGGTGTCAGTTGGTTCACCTAAGATGTATACAGGTGCTCATTGGGTTATGAGTACACCGGACAGGACTCGCCGGGAACATGCTAGTTGGTCTTATACCTGACGTCAGATAGCAGGTCCCTGGTGACATGTGTACAGGTTAGTTCATCGACCTGAGGATCGTCATTTGTCTCGTGTGAGTTCCCACTGTACTTTGATTACTATCCTACCACGCTCAAAGGAGACGTGCAAACAGGTTTTAGTTGGGTACAGTCCCGAGCCACATGGAGGCAGTCAGCGGATCTTCAGGGGTTCGTCTCTCCCGGTATTGGGGGTGAGGTCGCGCTGTATCTAGGAGAGCCGTTACACAAAGCCCTCGGCCGAGGCAGGAGATTTACTGGTAGGTATTCCAGTAGTATCTCAGGGTGTTCTGGGCTACACTTCAACACGACTTGTACCGTTTTTGGGGGTCTGACTTTTACCAATCCCCTAGGCCCGCCATGCGATGCTCATAGACGAACGGACCGGACTGTACGGATATTGTCACTGACAGGCTCAGTAGGGTGTCAGGATGAGTTCGCTCATCAACGTCCCTTTTGGTCAATAGCTGGTAGCCCGTCACGTATGGCTAATACCTCTGACGTGCTGGTGGTTAAATCCACAGCCATAGTATTGGCAGGGTTCGATCAGATACATGCAGTATTGCACGGATCATGATCGAACAGATAATACTAGCGGCTTTGGTTTAAGCCGGATCCTAGTATTGTACAGTGTAGATTTTGTCTCCTTGAATTTGTATTTCGGTCGGAATACAAATGCGGGTATGTATATACAGTAGCGGTGTTTTTCCTGTAATTTATTACGGGATCGGTTTTTGGAGTTGCCAGTTTGTTTTCCGTTTCGGCCATATTTCTTTGTATCTTTCATTGGCTGGAGATTGGTGGATGAGGGCTTATTTGCATTTGTGCAAATAAGCATTTTGGAGGGTGGTCTTTGCATATTATTGTATCATGATAGTTCCACCATCACGTTGACTTCTTAGTTCATGATGGTTCATGATGGCTTGACCTTTTGGAGTTATGATTGGTTGGTTGAGTGTTGGCCTTTCCTTGTGATGATTTCTCCTCATGATCTCATATCATTCCCTCTTGCATTATTCTTGTGGCTACCCCAGTTTTCATACTCTCCCCTCTCATTCTCTTAAGGAGCCATGGCCGGCCAAGCCAAGGGGGGTTGTCCCAAATTTTTGGAGTGCAAAAATTGTTCTTTTGGCTTTGCAAAATGATATAGTTCCTCCTCCAAAAGTTCATTCCTTCTCCTCCACTAAATGGACAACTTCTAGTAACCCCAAATGAGACATAGCACTACACTTGTTCTACAGCAAATCTTGGGCACGTCGGCTCGCCAACTTCGTGCCCGAGTTGCCTCGGTCCAGAGGTAGGAGCCCGTAAAAGAAGCCGGCGACGTGGTGACCTTCCGGTGAGGAGGTGAAAACTGGACATTCCGCGGGAGATCGGGACGACGACGAGAAGACCGAAGGATATGGATCGCTCGGTATATCTCTCTACCCGTTGTTTAGTTAGCTAGGACTAGATTAATGGCCCGATCCGGGATTTTTGTGCGCGGTGGTGCCGGTTCAAAAGTTAAAGAAAATTTTCGTTTCCGCATTCCGGCGTCGGATTGACGGCCGGAGCGCCGCCGTACACTTACACTGGTATCAGAGCCACGCCATTAAGCTAGTCTAGCTTTGTCTAATGTGTTTACATTTCCGATCGAACAAAATTCCAAAAACTGCATTTTCATGTTTATCAGTTTCTGTCGAATTTTTTTTTGGCTCCAAAATTTTTTCAGGTAGTTGCAGAATGATGTGCAGGGAAGTATAAGAACTCTGGTAAAATTTAGTCGCCTGAACCCATTACCCCACCGCGGAACCGCGGCCAAACCCATGCTTGGGCCACAGTTCCGCCGCCATTTTCACTGTTCAGTGTATCAAAATTTTACAAAGGCTCTTAGACTTGAAAATAGGGGTTTTGGAATATTCTTTTTAGGCCCAGATTTTCTTTAAGTGCTACAGTAGTGCTTGGGGGCCTACTTAGGTAAATTTGATCGATCGAAAATTTTAAACACATCAGTTCATAGTATTTACATTATATCTGCGACAGTGAATGTCACTTGATCGGTAAATCCTGTCTAACTGCTATAGCCCGGTTAGACGGATTTGCGAACGTGACATTCACGTTGATGTTCTGTGATTGTGCTGTGATGTTGCGGATTGGTCGTGGGGGATAGCCTGGATGCAATGCTAGTACAGTTTTTGTTGTATTATGTACATTTGATATTGCGGGGCGAGCGTCCGACATGTGGACTGCCGTCACTGCCTGTTTGTATATTATTCTTTTGGGGAACGACTGGGGTGAGGTCGATGTACTCGTTGTAAGTATATTTTACTTTCTGTACTAGGATTACCCCAAGGTGAGGTGCACGGATAGCCGGGTTCTAGAGGGCAACGGGCCCGCATCTCATGGCATTGAGATGGAAGGGGCTTCACTCTTAGAATTGGCGGGCTATTCGCCGCACTCGTAGGGGGTACATGTTGACCCAGGAGGGGTGCCCAAGTTACCGGATTCCATGAAGTGCTGGGTGGTCCATTCACGTTGCTGAAGGGGGCTGCCTCGCTTCAGGTTTTGGCGGGTAGCTTGCCGCGCCCGTAGGGGTCTAGGATTTTATTGCACAGGCTATCCACACGACCAGGAGAACGTCGGGTTTCAGTAGAGGCTCTGTGAAACCCGGGGATCCCAGATATCTGTATTGTTCTGTGATACTTATTACATTTCTGTGATGTTGCATTTTATCATGCCTTGACCGTAATATTATATATTGATATATATACTAGTAGATGTTGTATATGTTTTGCATCCGTGCTAGTCCAGTCCCCGCTTTGTCGTTAGTTAACTAACTTAACGGGTAATGACGGGACCTAGTGGCGAATACGGATGGCATATACGTACGTCATTATTTTCATTCTTTATTGGTGTGATCCATTGATGGGACTGCATTGATTCGGATCAATGCAAGTTAAACAAATCTATTCTGATGTTGTTGGAACTATTTTTCAAAAAGCTGTTATTGCAAGGGCGTTCTCTTTTATTTTGCATCTTGGTATTCAGTTGGAATATCCTGCTCCTCAGTCGACGAGGCAAGGCCCGAGATCCCTTCACCGGGAGTGACCCCTTGGACAAAAGTTTGCGTCAGGGCAATAACTTCACTATAGTCGTTTACTTTTGCTTTGCATCGTGGTATTCAGTTGGAATATCCTGCACCTCATTCTACGGGGAAAGAGCCGAGATCCCTTCACCGGGAGTGACCTCTTTAGCAAAGGTTTTCGTCACTATATTTTTACAAAGCTATCCAGTTCTTTCAACGATATCAAGTTCATTACGTTAAAGGTTTTCGCCAGAAACCATTCGTAGCCCTCCATCGTTTCATATGGGTGGTCAATAGTATTCAAGCTGTGTATGTTGGCCAAAGTCAAGACACAGTGATTGGTAGCTATTGGGTATTCATATGCAGCATAGATAGATACGTTGGTTTGGGGCAGTCGTACTACTATTTTGGCCAAAGTCAAGGGTATGTACGGGTGGGCTCAAATTAACCTGGAAAATGACGGGTAGAACTTGACATGTGACTTATGATATGTTGACCAAAGTCAAGGTCATAAGAGCATGGGGAAAAAATCACATCGGGAGTTTCTAAAGAAACTGAAACTTTCCAGATATGCGCATACCTTCTGGAGTGTGATAACGTGAGCGAAGTCCGTCACGTTATCATGCGATGATAGTTGGATCCCGATTCCCACTGATGAGTTGGTTTACTCCTCGGGTGATCCCGACTAATTCTTCTTTCAGGTTTGGAGGAGAATTTGACGGTACAGTGGGAGGTTTCCAGATTAGATAAATTGGTAACCATTCTGATCTAGGTTAGAGTGCACGCTGAGTGTTTCTTTTCTCTCTCTCTTTGGCAACGACCATTGACCCGACCCTAGACTATGACTCAGTAACCAAGTTGACCGAACATTCTTTAACACTGACTTTTGGATTGTCAGAGTTGCAAACCTCATTGCCACTCCTACTTTTACCCTTTTCTCCAGGACATCCCGTACTACTACGAACGTCCACTTCCATTGGACAAAACCATCGTATGGTTATATACGAACTCGAAGGAATTTATTCGAGGATGGTTTCCGGTTCTGGAGAAAACGAATAGGACTATTCAGTTGTCTTTTCCTTTTACCTTCTCTCAGGTTGCGAGTACTCCTTGGTTTAGGAGATAGTACACCTATTACGCAAATTGAATAGTCTTCTTCCAAACCATAGGCAGGTTCGACCGGTAGGGAATGAAGAAAACCAATTAGCCTAACGATGGTGTACAGAAGGTATTATGTAAAGACAAAGAAAGGGATTAGAAGGAGGGCAAAGTAAATTGCGACTGATATTCATGACCGAACCAGGTATTTTATTACCACTCCCACTTCACCTTTGTATTTCTCCAGGACACTCCGTATCACTATGAAGATCCACAGTTTATTGGATACTCCATCGTATGGTTATATACGAACTCGAAAGGAACTTGTTCCAGTTCGGGAATGGATTCTGGTTCAGGAGAAATAGGAATAAGGTTTATTCGGTTGTCTTTTATCCTCACCTTCTCCCACATTGCGAGTGCTCCTAGGATTAGGATAGTACACCCATTATGCTTATTGGATAGTCTTCTTCCAAACCATAGGCTGGTGCCGAACTGTAGGGAAGGAAGAAAACTATTTGGCCTAAAGGGATATACAGAAGGTAAAGACTATTGACATATGAAGGGATGTGAAGAGATGGCATAGAAATATACGGTTATAGTTATGAATCTGGATAATGGAAGAGGCTTTACTAGGAATACCAGGATACCCCTACGAAACATTTCAATGTTTCAGTTTCACTGTGTACTGTTAAACGAAAACTGATTTCCCAATTAGACACTTGCTCCAGGGTATGTATTTACCAAGTTTGATTCTCACATCTGTATGGTTTTACAGATGATGAGTGGGAGTAAGTTATTGGGAATTGGGTGATCATCCTCATTATATCGGAATTCGTTGTAATCGGTGATATTTGAGGAAGTCGCCTGGGTTGTTTGCCGGATGACAAATATTTGGTTTTGAATATCCGCTGTTATGCACCAATTTCAAATTGATATATCTGTATGTCTATTTTCATAGAGTGAGATATACCTTTTTGAAATTATGTCTATGACATTTACCTATATCAGTGGTTGGTTAGGTAAGGAGCATTAAACAGCGGTGTAATTCTTCATAACCATAGTACAGTTTTCAACCTACGATACACAGGAAGTGAGTTATTAGACTAAAGGGACTTATACAGAGTATTGTATGTTGTCCAGTGTCCATTAGGACAGAAGGGTTGGTTCTCGTACTATATTCGGTTTACTTATGACTTCTCTAGTTTTTAGACAGGTGTTTCGTAGAAACACAAGGTCTGAGTTTTGAGAAGTTATAGGTATATGAATAGAGTAGAGAACCAGGTGTTGCAAGTATCGGGATTCTTCAAGATGATCGAAGATGTAGATACTTGTGTAGGGTATTCAGTTGATAGTAATGATTAAGAGAACTTGCTTCTCTTTCAAGTTGCTCATAATTGGAAGCGTTCCTAAGTTGAATAACGCTAATCGGCCTCCTTCCATTTAGTTAACATGCACTGGAGACAGCTGCATGATTTGAATCTGGTTCAATTAAATCAGTGCCTCTGGTCCTATATTGGATATAGAACAGTTCGTATCTTAACGATGTTAAGGTACGGGGAGTTGTTCGGCTTATGCTTAAAACCAGACTCTGGATAACTCAAGGCATGTTTCTGTAATGGCTGTTTGTGGGTTGACCCAGGCTATGACGAGGGTTGACTTTTTACCATCTGGAAGATCAATAGTGATATTGTTCTTGACTCGCCACAGTTTTAACAAAAATAGATTTTTTCAGAAAACAGTAGTGAGAGTATGGTAGAACTGGAAGTGATTCCAGAACCGCAAACGATTACTGAAGATTTGATAAGAACCTAGAGATTCAATCTGGTTTGACATTCCATTGGCCACTCTAGAAATACGGTGGGTAACCTCAGGCGCTCGAGAGGTACTTCGGTATGCTCAAGGACGGTGGCAGGGAGGTTCTTGTTTACCCAGATTTGCCATTGCTGATTGTTCCATACTGTGAGACCCGACAGGAGGATAAGTATAGCGTCGTTCTAAACTAGCTTTAGAAGTGTACGTGTATATGACTCTGCCAAAGAGTTGTCATAGTCAGTGGGAGCAGCGGAAGCATTGGTGGACAAGTGGCTTACGTTTATTTGTAGACTAAAGCAGATGTAGCAGAGATAGATCGTCTATTTCTGATGTGACAGTCATAGGTTTGACTTCATCAGAATAGGGGATGGATCTGTTAAGAAGGTAGTAGGGTGTGATGTCCTGGTATTTGGATGACATACACAGAGTAGGAAATGATATTCCTATACTACGATCGGTTATACTTTGGTTGTCACACAGTGGTTTTCTCCACATGGGACTTGGATATAATACCAAGACATTCTGGTTACTGGATCTATGGTTTTAGATCTAGATTTGGGTGGTTTCCCAATCAGGGTACTTAGACAGCATTCTAAGAGTTTTCAGAATGGACGACTCCAGGCACGGTAGTGTACCTGCAGATGATGGAGTCACCCTATCTAAAGGTGTCTTGCAGACTAAAGTGGAGAGGGATATGCATGATTGGCAGATCACTTGCTTAGGCAATTGAGTCAATCGTGAGATGTCAAATACCACACCAGATGTTGCTTTTGCACGAGATGCAATAAGTTGATATTAATCCAATCCTGGAGAAACAATCGGAAGCAGTTTTAGAACATAAGTGGATGTTCTAGGGATATGATAACAACAGCCTCATTCGGGAGACAGTTATCATTCCAGGCTTCTAAGGTGACCTGGATGACAGAGAGGTTGTCAGAGTTATAGTTTTCCTTCTGACGAGGGGCAGTATTTTAGACAGGTGGTCCAAGGGGATACTGAGGGAGGCATGACGCAGGATACTGATTAAGTTCAGTTGACGATACAGTCTAAGAAGTTTGGATTTGGAGTTCATTTATGAGCTAGGCCCCATCAGACATCCAGACACATTCTAAGACAGGTATTGCTCATTTCGGGAGATGGCTTTCTCCGCGAACTTGAGATATAGAGAGACATAGAAAGAAACATCAAAGTGGATCCACTCACTGAGGCTATTCCTCGAACGCATTAGTTTCGCAAATGAGCTTTGTGAGACTGATTAGTAGAGGAGTTGGGTGTTCGGTATCACACGGGTTATGAGTATGCGACATCGCAATAATTAGCCTTGAGTGCAAGTGGGAGATTGTTGGAGATAGTGCCTTCAGAGTCAATTATTGGATCACAGGCATGTGATTGCAATGATTGAGGGAGGACCTATCCCGGTAGGACAGTCTTACTCAAGATGATAGTATGCTATCTGGTTTATCTTTATCATCGTGTACTGCTTTAGGTGACCTGACAGGTCGCTATTACACGTTGATAGAGCCCCTAGGATTCTTGCTTGACTGCCAACAGTATGAGGGCGATCATATACGTGGGAGCTGGTAGTCTATAAGCACATCCTTAAAAGGTCCCTAGTCGTGGGAGTTTCGAGATAGGGCATCGATACTCCAGAGTAGACTAGTGTATACAGTCGAGACCCCGACGAGGGGCAGTGGCCGGTCTCACAAGCCACTGGTGTCAGTTGATTCACCTAAGATGTATACAGGTGCTCATTGGGTTATAAGTACACCGGACAGGACTCGCCGGGAACATGCTGGTTGGTCTTATACCTGACGTCAGATAGCAGTTCCCTGGTGACATGTGTACAGGTTAGTTCATCGAACTGAGGATCGTCATTTGTCTCGTGTGAGTTCCCACTGTACTTTGATTACTACCCTCCCACGCTCAAAGGAGACATGCAAACAGGTTTTAGTTAGGTACAGTCCCGAGCCACATGGAGGCAGTGAGCGGATCTTCAGGGGTTCGTCTCTCCCGGTATTGGGGGTGAGGTCGCGCTGTGTCTAGGAGAGCCATTACACAAAGCCCTAGGCCGAGGCAGGAGATTTACTGGTAGGTATTCCAGTAGTATCCCAAGGTGTTCTGGGCTACACTCCGACACGATTTGTACCACTTTTGGGGGTCTGACTTTTACCAACCCCCCAGGCCCGCCATGCGATGCTCATAGACGAACGGACCGGACTGTACGGATAGTGTCACTGACAGGCTCAGTAGGGTGTCAGGATGAGTTCGCTCATCGACGTCCCTTTTGGTCAATAGCTGGTAGCCCATCACGTATGGCTAATTCCTCTGACGTGCTGGTGGTTAAATCCACAGCCATAGTATTGACGAGTCTTTAGAGTCCCCCACAAACCAGTTACTCAAGTTTCGGGCGAAACGCTGTAGAAGCCATATGGAGATATGGCAGGGTTCGATCAGATACATGCGGTATTGCACGGATCATGATCGAACAGATAATACTAGCGGGCTTTGGTTTTAAGCCGGATCCTAGTATTGTACAGTGTAGATTTTGTCTCATTCCATTTGTATTTCGGTCGGAATACAAATGCGGGTATGTATATACAGTAGCGGGGTTTTTCCTGTAATTTATTACGGGATCAGTTTTTGGAGTTGCCAGTTTGTTTTCCGTTTCGGCCATATTTCTTTGTATCTTTCATTGGCTGGAGATTAGTGGAGGAGGGCTTATTTGCATTTGTGCAAATAAGAATTTTGGAGGGTGGTCTTTGCATATTATTGTATCATGATAGTTCCACCATCATATTGACTTCTTAGTTCATGATGGTTCATGATGGCTTGACCTTTTGGAGTTATGATTGGTTGGTTGAGTGTTGGCCTTTCCTTGTGATGATTTCTCCTCATGATCTCATATCATTCCCTCTTGCATTATTCTTGTGGCTGCCCCATTTTTCATACTCTCCCCTCTCATTCTCTTAAGGAGCCATGGCCGGCCAAGCCAGGGGGGGTTGTCCCAAATTTTTGGAGTGCAAAATTGTTCTTTTGGCTTTGCAAAATGATATAGTTCCTCCTCCAAAAGTTCATTCCTTCTCCTCCACTAAATGGGCAACTTCTAGTAACCCCAAATGAGACATAGCACTACACTTGTTCTACAGCAAATCTTGGGCACGTCGGCTCGCCAACTTCGTGCCCGAGTTGCCTCGGTCCAGAGGTGGGAGCCCGTAAAAGAAGCCGGCGACGTGGTGCCCTTCCGACGGGGAGGTGAAGACTGGACATTCCGCGGGAGATCGGGACGACGACGAGAAGACCGAAGGACACGGATCGCTCGGTATATCTCTCTACCCGTTGTTTAGTTAGCTAGGACTAGATTAATGGCCCGATCCGGGATTTTTGTGCGCGGTGGTGCCGGTTCAAAAGTTAAAGAAAATTTTCGTTTCCGCATTCCGGCATCGGATTGACGGCCGGTGCGCCACCGTGCACTTACACATGCAATAACAAAGCAATATTTAAAAGCTACACGGATCAGAAAGAACCTGAAGAAATGTTGATGGGAAACCACGTTTCGGCCAAAGTGCTCGGTAAAGGAAGTGTTGAATTGATATTAACATCTGGACAGAAACTTACTCTGCTTAATATAGTTCATGTTCCTGATTTGAGGAAAAATCTTGTATCTGCAAATCCGTTATGTACAAAGGGATTTAAAATTATTCTAGAGTCTGACAAAGTTGTAATATCGAAGAATGGTATGTTTGTAGGAAATGGATATTCCTGTTATGGCATGTTCAAACTCAGTATTAATAAAATAAATTGTGCGTTTGCTTATATTGTTGAGTATTCTTCTTTTTCTTGGCATGCTAGATTATGCCATTTAAATTTTCGCTCTTTAAAATATATATCTTAATATGGTTAAATTGCATGTCAGAATGATTAGAATGATAAATATGAAATTTGCGTAGAAACAAAAATGACTAGAAAACATTTTCCTAAAATTGAATGAGATAATAATTTATTAGAACTTGTTCATTCTGATATTTGTAAATTAAATGGTCAATTAATTAGAGGAGAATAAATATATTTTATAATTTTTACGGATGATCATTCTCGATTTACATATATATTTATTGATAACAAAAGATAAAGTATTTGAGAAAATTGGAGAGTATAAGTCTGTTGTAGAAAATCAGAAAGATAAAAAAATTAAAATCTTTAGAAGTGATAGAGAAGGAGAATATTTTTCTGATTTTTTTCTCAATTTTGTGAAATGCATGATATTGTAACATTTCAGAAAATATAAAATATTATTTTTGGAATTTAATATTAAAATAATATATTTCGTGAAAACTGGTCGATTTACGAAATGGGGATTTTCGTAAAATGGTATAAATATATACCAATATTTGTGAAATAATTGGAGATTAAAATGATTTATTCATTTAAAAATATATTTATTGGATTTGGCATTTATATAATTAATTATATGCAGTTTAAATAAAAATTGATTGGTGCACTACAAATCGCGATTAGGCCAAATCCATCTTTTTAATTAATCATGGCTAGTGCACTATGACATGTTGCATTTTGTTACATGTTGTTTCTTTTGTGTTTGTGGTATTTTGTTTGTCATGTGAGAAAAGAAAAAAAAGAGTTCATTATTGAGAGGAGAGAGAGAGGGGACACACTCATGACTTGGGGCATGGCATGCCATGTGAGGGCATGAGAGAGAGAGAGAGAGGCTCCTACCCTTGAGAAATTCTCCCTCATTCATTTTCCTTCAACATTTTATTTCCTCAACTCCTCCTTCATCTTCTTCATCTCTTCCTCCACCTCCTCTACCTCCATGGATCACCTCAAAAACCTTGCTAAAATACTATACTCCCTTCTTTAAAAATGATCTCCACCTCATCCTACACCTTATGGACCTTCCAAGCTTGGATTTTGAAGACTTTGAGCAACTCAAGAAAATTCTTGAGTTGCCAAATGAGGTAAAACCCATATCTTTTAGTTAAGTTATTATGTTTAGTATACCCTAGTTTAGTTTAGAGTTTGTATTAGTTGGGTATGTGATGTTTGAAAATTCCAAGAGGGGGTTTGGGTGATTGTGCGGACTTGTGATATGTAGTGACTGTTTACAAGACCTTAATGTCGATTTCCTGAACCAAAACAGAGATTTAAACCCGATACATGAATTCTGAAAATGTCCCGTGTCGGTTTTGTGACATTTTATTGGCCTACAGGGAATCTGGAGCAACCTGGGATGTTTATGAGGAAAACTAGCAATATCACTGACCTAGATTAACCACTAGAAAACCACCACCAAAATACAAGCACATTTCCCCCTAACTAGGCCGGCGAGCTCGGATTCTGGGGCTTGGTCGCCGGATTTCTGGTTGAGTCTGGTGTTGAGTTTTTGGTTGTATATCCTAATCCCTATAACCTATCCCCTGTACTTGCTTGTTTCGTCACAATTAGACTGAGATGAAATCTGGGAGTGATTTCCTATGTTGCTGAATTTGGTATTTGTGTTTTATGAATTTGGGTTTTGGTATTTGATATTGTATTGGGTCGTTAAATGTTTGTACTGTTAGTTATATATATTCCCTAGAGGCCATTATTGTACAGATGATTTATATTATAGTGGATGCTTGGATATATAGAGAGAGGACTTTCTTGCTCGATATGATAGTATGCTATCTGGTTGCTCTTTGTCTTAACATGTTGACTTGTATTGTGTTACTGTCTTGCTCTCACATGTTGATAAAGCCATTAGGATGTGTACTTGACTACTAGGACTATGATAGAGATCATAATAGTGGGAGGCCAGGGTAGTCCACAAGTACATCTTATAATTGTTCCTAGTCGAGGGTGTATCGAGACAGGGCATCGATACTCCAGAGTAGACTAGCGTATACGCATCTTGACCCATATGATGGGCGATGGATAATCCTACATCCATTGGTGTTTGACATCAAAGATGGTATACGGGTGCTCAGTGGAGACTGTGTACACTGAACGGACTCGCCGAGAACTCCTAGTTGGTATTATACCTATCGTCGGATAGCAGTTCTCTGTTGACACTGGTACAGGTTAGTCTGTAGACCCGAAATCGTCATAGATTCTTGTGTGATTCCCACTGTTCTTTGATTTCCACCTTACCACGTTCATGAGAACGTGCAAAGCGGTGGCTTTTGGGTGTAGTCCCGAATCACATGGAGGCAATGAGCGATAAGAGGGGTTTCGTCTCTCCCGGTATTGGGGGTTGATGTTGCGCTGTGCTCCATTTGCTATAACTGAAAGTCCCTGGCCAGAGCTGATATGGAGATCTACTGGTAAGTGTAATCAGTAGTTTCTCGACCCGTTATGAGCCTCCCATCGACACGACTTATCGATTACCCGGGTCTGACGTTTACCACCCATAGACTGGATATGCGACATATCATACGAAGAGACCGGAATGTATTGTAGTGTTACTGATTGAATTCGTAGGAGTATGTACAGGCTTGCTTGTTGATCTTCTAATCGCTCAATACCCGGGTAGCCGTTACGTTTGGCTGACTGCTTGCGGCTTGTTGGTGTTTGATATGATCATCATCTACTGCCGGCGTATTGACGAGTCTCCAGAGTCCTACACAGAGGTTTCCTGGCTCAGGTGAAACGGAGTAGGAGCACATATGTGATATGTGCGGGACCGAGATTAATGCACGTATATGATATCATATTCTATTCTCACGATATGTGATATCGGCCGGTTGTATGTGATATAGCTGGGTTATTGGATCAAGTGTTGATTCGATAAAATGATACATATTATATTAGTCCGTTTTATGTAATATAGCCGGATTATTTAATCAAGTTTTGATTTAATAATTTAATGTATAATTATATATTTGATATATTAAATTGCATTAACTAATATATGCTCACTTAAGTATTTATTTTTCTCACTTATACTTTTAACATATATGTGATATATGTTTTCTTTTGTTCATAAATATTATATATGTGATATATAATATTATGACATGCTAGGATACACATGCAACTTAGGTGTATGAGAGTTACACCATGACCATGAGATAGTTAGGGTTAACATTCATTTAAAGTAATTCATTATTTGGTAGAAATTGGTCATGGTTAGAAGCTTGGAGAAGCTTGTGTGAATCATTGACTAAGTCCTCCAACTTTGTTTTACTTAAGATATTTTGTTAACCCAACCATTATTCTAATCCATGGTTAACTCTCTACAAAAGTTAAGCATGGCATAACTCACCATGGTTGCATTTCTAAGCTTATCTCAATTATTCATTTATCACTTGATCATCTTCTTTTTCATCTCATTCTAGCTCTCTAGGTTGTGATGAATTGATAAAATATTGTGAGAAAATAAAATCCAAAGTGAGCAAAATTCCTACTTCATCATTCTCTTCTATAATAGCCATATAGTTTAGTGTGTTGACTTCACTAATTCCATATTAGTGAAGTCATAGTTTGAGTTTGTGTTTCTTCGAAATAGATCATCTTGGATTGTTAAGAATTCAAGCAAGCATGCATCATACATTGTGTGGAGCCTCTCAAGAGTCCGGGAGCTCGATGATCGCAGCTAAGGGACCACAACTATAGAAGTGAAGGAGAGGACTACAAAAGTTGTAATCGCTAATCACTTAGTTGTAAATTTGTTTACTTTGTATTTCCGTATGATTCTCTAGTTAAAAATCTAGGTTAGGGTTCTTTTAAGCATGGAAAATTTTTAATTTGGCATGGATGATGCCACCCGAAACCTTGTTGTTATGCTTAGGAACCCTACAGCGGTATCAGAGCCTAGCTAGAGAATTAGACGGATGTGTAGGATTACGAAACCGAAACAACTCCGAAACATCCGATTTAAAACCCTAGTTTCTGTCGAATTTTTTAAGGAGTCAAATTTTTTTTTAAACAACTACAGAATGTTGTATGAGATGCAACATGAACACAGTAAAAATTTCAGCCCCCCTCGCCGGATTTTGGCCGGCCACATCAGTCTTAGAACCGGCTTGCTCGGCCCAGATGAGGGATTTTGGGTTGAAATTTCTACTGTGTTCCAGTCTCTGGGGTCTGGTATTTCAGGCGTTGTTTGTATTTTCTAAATTTGCATGTGATGTTATCTTTGTGCATTGGCTATTCGGAGTGTTTCATATTCGTAATTCTATTTTTGTTTTGGGTTATTTAGATGGTGTTAAAAAGTTCGATCGGATATCAAATACCCACTTTAACCCTTGCCGAAATTTTTTCCAAGAGTTGGATTTTTTCATAGTTAAAGAACATTCAAATATCGTGCAAGTGATACGGTGAACTCTCTAGAAGAACGAAACCCTAACTCAATTCTGTGACCGTAAGAACCGCCGCTAAACCCTAGGGTTTGCGGTAGTTCCGCGGTGCCACAGGTGAGGCATTGGTTGACCCTTCTGTGGCCGGTTCATTGGTACTGTGGCATGTACTAAGTATTTTTAAACTACGCTCAAGTGTTGAGCTTTTTAGGAAATTTTAGGTGTTTGTTGATTCGATCGGAATGTTTAACATCGTCTAGCTTTTTCTGGAATGTGATACAATATGTAGAATTCATATAGTTAGGCATGAAATGCGTAGTATGTGATATTTCGGGTTTTTGATGTCTAAGGTGATTATGGATTCCAAATGTTGTAGTTTGACATTTTCTTTTCTGCGACCGTAAATGTAATATGTGGTGTATCGCCGGTTTCGTTGCTATATGTCAACAACAATTGGGATACGCATATATATTAACGTGATGACATGTGATGTTATGTGTTGCTGTGATATGTTATATTGGATCATCGCTTTTGAATATCCGGGGTTTTATGTGAGATGAGAGTTTTTCATTTTCATTCATGTAAAATTCATTGTATGTAATATTCTTTTATTGGTGCACTTCCGGGTTGAGAATGATATCACCATTGTATATTATTTACTTTTCCGCATTAGGATAGACCCAAGGAAGAGAACACAAGCAACCAGATTCTAGGGTCCAGTGGGAGGCCATCTCGAGGAGTCGAGACCAGGTCTCCTAACCCTAGAATTGGGAGGGTTACTTGCCGCTCTCATAGGGGTCTAGAGATGTGGGTTTTCCTATTCATCGTGACCGTGGAATCCGTGTTTTTTACAGGCTCAAAATAAAACACGGACCTCCTAGTATATCCAATATTTCATATGTTATCTTATGCTGCTGATATTCTGTGATGTGATCATTTTATATGCGTGGGACGAATGCTTTATTATTGTATATATGATATATAATAAACGTTGCTTATCTTTTGCATCTGTGCTAGTCCCGTCCCGGTATGCCGTTAGTTAAGTAACCTAACGGTGCATAACGGGACACTGTGGCGAATGCGGATGACGTAAGCGTACGCTGTATTTTCAATTCTTCTGTGATACTTAGGAAGCATAAATGATGGGACGTCATTAATGAGATTAATGAAAGAAAAAGAAACCTAAAAGATGTTGTAGAATCAAATTTTCAAAAAGGGTAGCTCTAGTTTTTGCTTTGCATAGCGGTATTCCTTGTAGAATATCCAACACCTTATTCGATAAGGAAAGAGCCGAGATCCCTTCACCGGGAGTGACCTCTTTAGAGAAACTAGCAGATGCTACAACTCACACGGTTTTGTTTTTGATTGCTTCTATAGTTCTTGCTTTGCATAGTGGTATTTATGAAATATCCTGCACTTTATTCGACAAGGAAAGAGCCGAGATCCCTTCACCGGGTGTGACCTCTTTAGCGAAACTAGTAAAAGCCTCAAAATCACTTGTTTCTACAACGATATAAAGTTCATTACGCAAAAAGTTTTCTGAAAAATGTGCATAGCCCTCCGTCATTTCATATAAGTACTACTTAGTATTCGTGCTACGTTTGTTGGCCTGCGTCAAGGCGTATTGTGCGGTAGCTAACTAGTGCTTATCTGCAACATAAGATGAGATTGGATTAGGGTAATCGTGCGACTTTGTTGGCCTGCGTCAAGGGTCGTGCGGATGGGTTTAATTCAATCAGGAAATGACGGGTTGAACTTGACTAGCGGATTATGGTTTGTTGGCCTGCGTCAAGGTCATAGTACGCTAGGGGCAAAAGCAATATCGGGAATTTCAAGTGTTGAAATTTGCAATGAGATTTCATACCTTCTATGAGATAGTTGGATCCCGATACCCACTGAGAGTAAGAGTTACTCCTGGGAGAATTTTACACATCACAATTAGCCGATCAAGTTGGTGTCTAGAAAGGTGTTAACGGGGTTATGCCTCTGGAAAAACGAGATTTATTTTAATTAGGTCCATACGAAAGCACGGGGAACCTTCCTCAAAATACCAATGCTGGCCTGACTGAAAGATTGGCAAACTTGTAAGGTGTAATTAATCCCGGCTAGTCTTACCTTTTAGGGTTTGAAGGAAGATTTGATAAAAGCAGTGGGAGCCATCCTGATTAGATAATATAATAACCAATCTAATCTTACAAGAGTATACGCTAAAAAAATTTTCTTCTCTCTCTCTCTCTCTCGATAGCGACCATTACAGGCGTTAATCAAGATAATAATATTGATGTATTGACTGAACCCGCTTGTTATACTGAGCAGGAGAACATTGGTTCCGTTCTTTCTTATAATTGTTATAAGACTGAGCAAGAAATAGGAGAATATTCGGATTCTCATGCCGCCCAAACAAAGAATAAGTATGTTGATGCATCTTCTTCGGGTGTGTTTGTTATCGAGAACTGTTTCTCAGTTCATTATACGTCCTGGGTATTAGATACCGGATCAGGATCCCACATATGTAATATGTTATATGGGCTAAGGAAAGGTAGGGAACTGGGAATGGGTGATCATTCCATAAGAGTAGCGAATGGTGCAAATACTGCAGCCAAAGCAGTTGGCGAATATCACCTTGTATTGCCAAATGGTAATACATTGATTCTGAACGAATGCTATTACATTTCAACCCTGATATGCAATCTTATATCAGTTTCTTTATTGAGTAAAGAAGGATGTAATTTTGTAGTACATGATAATGTTATGAACATCTTCCTGAATCAAAAGTTGATTAGATCAGGCTCGTTAAATAATGGCATATATGTTCTAAATCAAACCACAGTTTTTAATGTACAAAACACACACAAGAGGAAGAGTTCAGAAATGAACGAATCCTTCTTGTGATATTGTAGACTGGGCCATATCAATGCGACACGACTAGCTAAGTTACATAAGGATGGATATTTGAATCCGTTTGAATTTTCATCTTATGACACTTGTCAGTCATGTCTCAAAGGCAAGATGACCAAAACTCCATTTAGTGGACACGGAGAAAGAGTTACGGAACTCTTGGGACTGATACATAGTGATGTATGTGGTCCCATGTATACACATGCCAGGAATGGTTTCTCGTACTTCATTTCATTCACTGACGATCTCTCAAAGATACGGACTTGTGTTCCTGTTGAAACACAAGTCTGAAACTTTTGAGAAATTCAAAGAATATAAGAACGAAGTAGAGAACCAAACGGGTAAAAGTATTAAGATCCTTAGATCTGATCGAGGAGGAGAATACTTGAGCAATGAGTTCCTGGATTATCTAAAAGAGAATGGAATTCTCTCTCAGCTTACTCCTCCGTATACACCACAGCACAACGGTGTATCGGAACGGATGAATCGCACCCTATTAGATATGGTGCACTCTATGATGAGCACCGCTGAGTTACCTATTTCCTTTTGGGGATATACACTGAAAACAGCTGCAGACCTATTGAATATGGTTCCCACCAAATCTGTGCCAACCACCCCATATGAGATATGGAAAGAAAAGAGACCATATCTTAATTAGTTAAGATATGGGGTTGTCCGGCATATGTGAAAACACATAATCCGGACAAGCTCGAGGCAAGGTCTTTTCTGTGTAAGTTTATTGTATATCCCAAACATTCGCGCGGGTATATCTTCCACCGCACCGAGGAACAAAAGGTGTTTGTTTCTCGACATGCCGCCTTTTTAGAAAAGGAATTTCTTGAAAAAGAAATTAGTGGCAAGGATGTAACTCTGGAAGAAGTTCCAGCCACACAAACTGCAACAGAAGATTTGGTGGAACCAGAGGATTCAGTAGTTCCCGATGAACCTCAGCCGCTACGCCGACCTAGTAGGGCTCCTCATTCACCTGAGAGATACTACGGTTTTCCCATTGATGGTGGGAGCGAGAATTGCATCATGGAAGATGATGACCCAACTAGCTTCGAGCAGGCCATCACGAGTGAAGACTCTGTGAAATGGCTGGATGCAATGCGATCTGAGATGAAATCCATATACACCAACAAAGTATGAACTTTGGAAGTTGCTCCTGAAGGGGTAAAACCTATTGGGAGCAAATGGATCTTTAAGAAGAAACTTAGTGTAGATGGAAAAGTTGAGACTTTCAAAGCTAGACTTTTTGCGAAAGGTTTTTGTCAACGACCAGGAGTAGATTATGATGAAAAAACTTCTCCAGTGGCAATGCCTAAGTCCATTCGGATCCTACTTACCATTGCTGCATACCATGACTACGAAATCTGGCAAATGGATGTTAAGACCGTCTTTCTAAATGGTGATTTAGAAGAGTGCGTGTACATGACTCAGCCAGAGGGCTTTGTAGACAGTAGGAGCAGCGGGAAGGTGCGCAAGCTGCTTAAATCTATCTACGGGTTAAAGCAGGCATCGCGGAGTTGGAACATCTGTTTTGATGTGGTAGTCATAGAGTTTTAATTCATCAAAAACGTAGATGAAGCTTGTATATACAATAAGGTGGCAGAGAGTAAGGTTGTCTTCCTCGTATTATACGTGGATGACATACTCTTGGTAGGAAATGATGTTCCTATGCTGCACTCGGTCAAGCTCTTCTTATCACAAAGATTCTCAATGAAAGATCTAGGTGATGCCTTCTGTATCTTGGAGATTAAGATCTATAGAGATAGATTTAATGGATACTGGGATTGTCCCAATCCAGGTACATTGACACCATACTAAAGAGGTTTAGTATGGAAGAATCCAAGCGTGCGAATTTACCCACGATCTCTGGACTCACTCTCTCCAAAGATATATCTCCTAAGACTGATTTGGAAAGAGATCGCATACAAAGGATACCCTATGCTTCGGCAGTAGGCTCTATCATGTACGCGATGCTATGTACCAGACCCGATGTAGCATACTCACTAAGTGTAGTGAGTAAGTATCAAGCAGATCCAGAAGAGAGTCATTGGTCAACTGTTAAGAACATTCTCAAGTACTTGAGAAGGACTAAAGAGATGTTCTTGGTGTATGGTAACAGAGAACTCCAGATGGAGTCCTTTACCGATTCGAGCTTCCAGGTGATAAGGACGACTCTAAGTCGCACTCGGGATTTGTTTACCCTCAATGGAGGGGCGGTTTGTTGGAAGAGTTCCAAATAGGAAACCGTGGCAGACTCGACGATGGAGGCTGAATACATCGCTGCCAACGATGCTGCCAAAGAGGCTGTCTGGATGAAGAAGTTCATAACTGAACTTGGTGTGGTTCCGTCCATTGAGCATTCAATACATTTGTATTATGATAACAATGGAGCTGTGGCTTTGGCCAAGGAACCCAGGTCCCATCAGAGATCCAGGCATATTCTGAGGCGGTATCACCTGATCCGGGAGATAGTTGATCGCCGAGAGATCGAGATCAGGAGAGTTGATACGAAGGAAAACACTGCGGATCTACTCACGAAGGCCATACCCCATATACAATTTGAGAGACTCTTCGGGATGTTGGGTATGAGATACTACAACAGCTGGCCTTAGTGCAAGTGGGAGATTGTTAGTTATGTATATGCCTTAGAGGCCATTATTGTACAGATGATGTATATTATAGTGGATGCTTGGATATATATAGAGAGGACTTCCTTGCTCAATATGATAGTATGCTATCTGGTTGCTCTTTTTCATAACATGTTGACTTGTATTGTGTTATTTTCTTGCTCTCACATGTTGATAAAGCCTTTAGGATGTGTACTTGACTACTAGGACTATGATGGAGATCATACTAGTGGGAGGCCAGGGTAGTCTACAAGTACATCCTATAATTGTTCCTAGTTGAGGGTGTATCGAGACAGGGCATCGATACTCCAGAGTAGAGTAGCGTATACGCATCTTGACCCATATGATGGTGATGGATGATCCCACATCCATTGGTGTTTGACATCAAAGATGGTATACGGGTGCTCAGTGGAGACTGGGTACACTGAACGAACTCGCCGAGAACTCCTAGTTGGTATTATACCTATTATCGGATAGCAGTTCTCTGGTGACACTGGTACAGATTAATCTGTAGACCCGAGATCGTCATAGAGTCTTGTGTGATTCCTACTGTTCTTTGATTTCCACCTTACCACGTTCATGAGAATGTGCAAAACGGTGGCTTTTGGGTGCAGTCCCGAATCACATGGAGGCAATGAGCGAGAGGAAGGGTTTCGTCTCTCCCGGTATTGGGGGTTGATGTTGCGCTGTGCTCCATTGGCTATAACTGGAAGTCCCTGGCCAGGGCTGATATGGAGATCTACTGGTAAGTGTAATCAGTAGTTTCTCGACCCGTTATGAGCCTCACATCGACACGACTTATCGGTTACCGGGGTCTGACGTTTACCACCCATAGACTGGATATGCGACATATCAGACGAAGAGACTGGACTGTATGGTAGTGTTACTGATTGGATTCGCAAGAGTATGCATAGGCTTGCTTGTTGATCTTCTGATCGCTCAATATCCGGGTGGCCGTTACGTTTGGCTGATCGCTTGCGGCTTGTGGGTTTTTGATATGATCATCACCTATTGCCGGCGTATTGACGAGTCTTGAGAGTCCTACACAGAGCTTTCCTGGCTCAGGCGAAACGGAGTAGGAGCACATATGTGATATGTACGGGACCGAGATTAATGCGTGTATGTGATACCATATTCTATTCTCGCGATATGTGATATCGACCGGTTGTATGTGATATAACCGGATTATCGGATCAAGTGTTGATTCGATAAAATGATACATATTATATTAGTCGGTTATATGTAATATAGCCGGATTATTAAATCAAGTTTTGATTTAATAATTTAATGTATAATTATATATTTAATATATTAAATTTCATTAATTAATATATGCTCACTTAAGTATTTATTTTTCTCACTTATACTTTTAACATATATGTGATATATGTTTTTATTTGTTCATAAATATTATATATGTGATATATAATATTGTGACATGCTAGGTTACACATGCAACTTGGGTGTATGAGAGTTACACTATGACCATGAGATAATTAGGGTTAACATTCATTTAAAGTAATTCATTATTTGGTAGAAATTGGTCATGGTTAAAAGCTTGGAGAAGCTTGTGTGAATCATTGACTAAGTCCTCCAAATTTGTTTTACTTAAGGTATTTTGTTAAACCAACCATCATTCTAAAAACTCTCTACAATGGTTAAGCATGACATAACTCACCATGGTTGCATTTCTAACCTTATCTCAATTATTCAGTCATCACTTGATCATCTTCTTCTTCATCTCATTCTAGCTCTCTAACTTATGATGAATTGATAAAATATTGTGAGAAAATAAAATCCAAAGTGAGCAAAATTCCTACTTCATCATCCTCTTCTATACTAGCCATATAGTTTAGCGTGTTGGCTTCACTAATTCCATATTAGTGAAGTCATAACTTGAGTTCATGTTTTCTCGAAGTGGATCATCTTGGATTTTGAAGACTTAAAGCAAGCATGCATCATACACCGTTTGGAGCCTCTCAAGAGTCCGGGAGCTAGATGATCGCAGCGAACGAACCACAACAAGGAGCAATAGAAGTGAAGGAGAGGACTACAAAGGTTGTAATCTCTAATCACTTAGTTGTAAAGTTGTTTACTTTATGTTTCCGTATGATTCTCTAGTTAAAGATCTAAGTTAGGGTTCTTTTAAGCATGGAAAAATTTTAATTTGGCATGGATGATGCCGCCCGAAACCTTGCTGTTGTGCTTAGGAACCCTACATGTACGTCAACGATGAGGCTTGTTTGGTTATTTTTGCGTGCGTAGACTATATGTTCTAACCTATAGGCAATTCGTGTGCCGTATCGGATTTTGGAATAGATTTTAATAGCATTTTGATTGTGTATTGATTGTAGGTACCTTCGCGTGGATTTCGAGATGAAGAAGCATATCGACTACGGTTGAACAAGGAGTTCCGCAGATGAGTAGATTTATATCTACGGGGGAAGTCGGGTGGATGGCGTATAGCACTCTCGCAAATTATAAATGGAAAACTAATATATATAATATGGTTGGAGATACCGTGTGAGAAACTTATGGATATGGTTAAAAGAATTGTAGGCGATGAGATGAGATAATACGAGCAGATACGATTGATATAAGATATGAAACGAGATGTATAAGGATATGACATGAGATCGATGAATATGATAAAATTGAGATAGATGTGTTAAAATCGGTAAAACAAGATAAATGTATATAAGATTACTTGATGTGAGATATTGAAGTGATGAAAAGAGAATGTGACGAAATAAGATGACTGGGCTTGATATGTCATTACGGATGCGGGGCGATATAAGGATATTGATACCTTTGTCAGGTCCCATGATATGAGATTGATACGGATATGACCTGATATATATATATATATATATATATATATATATATATATATATATAATTATGTGAATGATGAGTGATATGATGTACAAGACTTTAGATCCGTACCCTTATTGTTGTATAGGTCGATAGAATTCCTATTCTGTTTATTATCGCTATACAATGTTTTACCAGATGATTGATCCATACCCTTGACTAAAGGATGCTGCCGTACGATGGATACCGTACGTGATGTTGTGAGGATGGATGCCAATTAATAGATTCACCAACTCGGTTATGTTATAGATACGTATACCTTGTAGCATTTCTCTTACGATGTACTTTATGCTGCGTTCATGATATTCTCATTGCATTACATATACCTGTGCTAGTACACCTACACAATTATTGATGATGCGTATATTGCACTTACGCAGATTGCCAGCTCACACACTTTCATCATCGATAATTGGTATGTCACTTACACAGTAGAATTGTCACATCATTATGCTATGTTGCATGATATACTTGTTATTCTCACATCACTATACTATGTCGCATTATATACTTGATATGCTCACATTTCTGTTCTATATTTGCATACATCATGCTTTATGATTATACGCATTGAGATGCTATTTTCATGAGATTCTGGATTTGAGAACCGTGGCAATATTTCAAAGGAAATTATGTATTGTTTTAAAAATCCGGTTTCTCTTGATATGATATCTCGAGGCGTCCACCATGAGTTTTCTCGGTTCTGAGATTGGTTTGTGATACCCGATTCGAGGAGCGGTAGGCACCGTCTGTGGGTACATACTGGACCCGGTGAGGTACTCCTGGGCAAGAAGACTCATATAGTTAGGCGGTGAGCCTGGCAGGAGAGCACTACCTACCGATGATAGTTTGGACCTGGCGGTTATCCGGAGGATACCAACCGGAGTCGTGAGATGTTATGGGCCGATCCGGACTGACGGAGCCCGTGGGCCGATCCGGACAGACGGAGCCCGAGATATGAGAATTTACGTGTCGATACTAGACACGGGTTTCATAATGTCTCGGGAGTCGATATTAGACACTCAGGTTCCATGATTTTGATGTGTCGTTGATGGACACGTTGGTTGATATCCTCATATTTACATGCATATGCTTTTATGATATTTACATGCATGATGTTTCGAGTGTTGATGGACACATGGATGATATCCACATGCATACAGATATTGATTATATTGTTGGCATATATGCAGATACCGTCAACCTAGATATCATAGTATTACATCTATGATATAGTTGACCTAGAAATCATTGTTTTATTCGATTTCTACCTGCTGATATTTTCTACTCACGAGTTGGCAACTCATCCCCGTTGTGCCACAGTTCTTGCTTGTTGATCAGATGGATCAGTAGCGGTATCGCTGGCACACGGCTTACTTTCGGGTGATTTTCTATGGTAGGTAGGACATATTGGATCATTCCCACTATTGTGTTATTATTCCTGTTGTATCTAGTTAACTCCATCAATCAGAAACTAGTATTTGTATAAGTAGTAAGACTTAGCAAGACTTATGGTTGCGAGACTTAAAGCGATGGGTTATATGTTCGCTTGGTGGGTTGATATCTTGCTTTATTCATTATCCTTTGTGTTGATCTTCGCCGTTGAGCATCGTATACTTATATTTCTGACTTGCGTGGTTGTGACTTTGCCGATTGGCAAAAAGCTAGCTCCCGCTTGGGGATGCCTTTTATATTATCATGTTTATGTGATTTTGGATCAAAATATACAAGGGAGGTGCTACCCAAATTTTTAAAAAACGAAACATGTTTTCCAACTAGTATAATCCACTTGCATTTTCATGTTTCTTTATTTATCCATTTAAGAAAACGTTTGATTTCATCATAACTTTATTTTAAAACTTCACCTCTTTTATTTTCTTTAAAAGGTTTAGATTTCTGGGCTTCGGCTTACTTAATTTATGTTACGTCTTTAGACATTGCGTGATTTAAGTGCCGATCACGAACTAAATTTCGGGTGGTGACAAAGTTGGTATCAGACCGTTAGGTTTAACCTTGGTCAAGTCTAGGTTTGACTATGGGGAGTCTCGGACGTAATCTATTTCGGAACCTAGGCTTGACCTTACGGAACTTAGACTTGAACAGGGGGGTATTAGAACCGAACTTTTGTTACATAGGTTGACCCTGATTGATGGAGTAGGTAACTCAAGTAGAGTGACGTACCGTGCATATGTTCCGCGGCATACTTACAATACGATACTCTGCTTAAGTGACCTTAGGATGTACATATCTTGAGATCTGTGATTCTCTTCGTTTCCATGATTATACACCCATTTGAGATCCTTGATTCTATTCGTTCCAATGATCATACTCTCATTGATTCCGTTCCTTCTTATGATCGTGTATCCATTCTGGATCTGTTGATTCCTTTCATTCCTTTGATCTATCTTCATCGATACATGCATGAGATTCCTGTCACCATGGTTTGAGCGCAGATTGAGCTGCTGCTAGTGATGCGGTCAGGGCGAGCTCGTCATGGACGAGGACTGACCATCATATTTTTTGGTGAGATGGAAACATCTCAATTTAGTGTTTGTATTGTAAACTCTCGTTTGAAGCTAGTATTCGGTTTTGCACCGGATGCTCGGGACATTGTTATAGGCTGCCTGTTGTGAGAGAACTGTTGATGTATAGCCTACCTCAGAGATCGTGATGTCGTTTACCTTGCAAACAGATGACCCAGCTGTTGCTGGGACTGATGGGATGTCGCTTCCAGAGTTTATGAGCTGAGATTGCTGGAGCTTTCAGGCAGAGATGCGACAGAAGATAGATAGTCTATCTTGAGTTGAGTTGGGCGACTGAGATGATTCGTCTGATTTTATGCGCCGACGCAGGCTCGGTTGAGTCAAAAATTTCCAGTGTGGAGAACCTTATTCAGATCTAGAGTAGATCGATCCAGAGATGACTTTGTTCGTTGGATGATCAGATAGGAGATCAGTAAGTTGACCAGCTTTGGATAGAGGACCTCACCCAGATGTGTTGTGAGTTGATCGAGAGAGGACGAATATAGAGTATTCCTTCGATAGTTAGGACGAGTTCCCGAGAACGTGTTCGGCTAGATATCTTCTACAGAGTGATGAAGATACTAAGTTTGTAATTTCGAGTCCATGTGAGAGACTCTGGATTGAATGTAGCCGAGAACAATTGCAATATGCAGATAGCATGATGTGACGTCGAAGTGGGCAATAATAAAGGCGAGTGGAACAAGAGGTTCATGCGAGATGTTAACAAGCTATTGTTACTCCTCGTTGAGATTAGAGGTCAGATATGTATACAGAGGCATTGGGATACGGCCAGTTCCCGAGGAAAAGCTGTGCTGAGAACGCAGATATCCAGAAAATGAGAAAAGATTGTGTAAGAGTACCAGCTTCCGTATAGTTCGGCATAGGCGAGATTGGAAGAAACCTTGAGCAGGTTCCTTCTAGGACACTGCTGCAAAAAGATTTGCACCCAGGATCGGTTGTGTCACGTGTATTCAGAGGGCCAGGGGCCGACGCCAGTGACGTACTGCTTTACGAGTGGTCATGCTAATTGGCCGAGAGATGACCAGAGGAGTGCCAAAATCGTTTCCGTTAGCACACCTGACCGGGCCGACGAGCCGAAAGATTGCGAGATTGGTAATCCACAGAGTAAACGAGGACCCAGAGACCGAGGACGCCTGACCGTGAGCAGGAGGCAAGCGGATGTTCTTGCTCTCCAAGTTTTGGACGCACCAACATTTTTCGACATTGTAGGAGATGTACCTCAATATCATTTGTTGCGATTTGCATTTGTGATCCGAGTATCATGCTTATATCGCTTGGATTTGAGTTTTGATGATTGATTTTCATGATATTGTTTTCGTGCACCATGGCTGCACCTACTGGGTATTTACATTTTTGTGCATAGTTATTGCACTTGATTTATGTTTATGCATCGCTACATCGATCTGCGATTTGTGCATATCTATTGCACTTAATATCGATTTGTGCCTTGGCTGCACGTACTTATGATTATGGATTTCGATATTATCGATTTGATTTTGTGCATGTGGTACGCAGTCGATTTGATTTTTGCACTTGATATAGCTCACATGTGCTTGCAGTGTATTAATACGTGTTTGGTGCACGCAGTTGCACACATTTATGATTTTATACACCTTGGTACACTCGGTATTGTTCTTACACGCATTTGAGTTATTGATGAGTTTCCGTGCACTTGTTGCACCCGATTTGTATTTTGTGCAGTTGTTGCACTAGATTTGTATTTCATGCATTGGATGCACCGGATTTGTATTTCGTGCATTGGTTGCACCGGATTTGTATTTCGTACATTGGTTGCACCAGATTTATGTTTTTGTGCGCGTTTGCACTTGATGTTCAATTTCGTGCACTTTACTGCACTGGGTATTTATACAGACCTGACGCGCTTGGGTTGGATTTTTGCGCATATTAGGCGCTTGGTATAGGATTTCGTGCATGTTGGATGCACTTGATTTAGATTTTATTTGTGTATGTTGGATACACTTGATTTAGATTTCATTCATGCATGACGAGTGCACTTGATTGAGATTTTCATTCGTGCAGGTTAGTTGTACTGGGTTGAGATTTTCGTGCACTATAGATGCACTTGATATTGTTGTCGTGCACATCCGTTGCACTGTATATATGCTTTCGTGCACACCAATTGCACTTAGTTTGGTTTTGTGCACATTCGTAGCACTTGTATTTGGTTTTGATTTCCATGCGCACCAGACGCACGTGATTGTTGGATACGCCTTTAGAGGCTGATTTTGCTCTTGAGCACATTGTTTTCATGATGGGCACTATATTATATAGTAGCCGAACAAGACTAATCCGAGAACAGTACCTGAGTACTTTGCATGCATCAAAAGTTTACCAAGAGGGTTTCGAAAAAGAGCTATAGTCTCGCTATTTCCTACGTGTCTGCGAGCGATATGAACGTTTATAAAAGAAAACCTTTTGGCATATTTCAAAACGGTGGGACGCATATTTGAGCAAAACATATATGAACGTATATTTATTACTTTGCAAATGAGCGTCCGTCACTTGTGCCGTGAGTTACGCATCATGCGGCGATTCAGAAAAGATTTTGCATGTATTTTATTCTGTTTTAGGAGATTTTTCCAAGGATGCGTACTATACACATATTATAGTATTTAATTAGTGCATATTGGATTTCAGTAGTAGATTTCGAGATCTGTATCTCCATTGTAACTCCGATGGTTTGCGTGCAAATCCGATAATTTGCGTGACGCTTGACGGAGTTCGATTTTGAGTTTCGTACTCGTTTTCAGGCGCACACGATGTGCTGTGGTATTTCTGTATCTTCCGTGATTTCGAAGCCCCGAGATTTGAGCTGATTATTGAAATGTTTTAGTATTTGGGGATTTAAATTTAAATTCAGGGACCGGATTTATTTAAGGGGGGAAGATTGTAACATTTCAAAAAACATAAAATATTATTTTTGGAATTTAATATTAAAATAATATATTTCACGAAAACTAGTCGATTTACGAAATGGGGATTTTCGTAAAATGGTATAAATATATACCAATATTTATGAAATAATTGGAGATTAAAATGATTTATTCATTTAAAAATATATTTATTGGATTTGGTATTTTTATAATTAATTATATACAGTTTAAATAAAAATTGATTAGTGCACTACTAATCGCGATTAGGCCAAATCCTTCTTTTTAATTAATCATGGCTAGTGCACCATGACGTGTTGCATTTTGTTACATGTTGTTTCTTTTGTGTTTGTGGTATTGTGTTTTTCATGTGAGAAAAGAAAAGAAAGAGTGCATTATTGAGGAGAGAGAGAGACTCCTATCCTTGACCAATTCTCCACCATTCATTTTCCTTCAACATTTTATTTCCTCAACTCCTCCTTCATCTTCTTCATCTCTTCCTCCGCCTCCTCTACATCCATGGATCACCTTAAAAACCTTGCTAAAACCATATACTCCCTTCATTAAAAATTATCCCTACCTCATCCTGCACCTTATGGACCTTCCAAACTTGGATTTTGAAGACTTTGAGCAACTCAAGAAAATTCTTGAGTTGCCAAATGGGGTAAAGCCCATATCTTTTAGTTAAGTTATTATGTTTAGTATACCCTAGTTTAGTTTAGAGTTTGTATTAGTTGGGTATGTGATGTTTGGAAATTCCAAGAGGGGGTTTGGGTGATTATGCGGACTTGTGACATGTAGTGACTGTTTACAAGACCTTAGTGTTGATTTCCTGGACCAAAACAGAGATTTAAACCCAATACTTGAATTCTGAAACTGTCCCGTGTCGGTTTTGTGACATTTTATTGGTCTACAGGGAATCTGGAGCAACCTGGGATATTTACGAGGAAAACTAGCAATATCACTGACTTAGATTAACCATTAGAAACCCACCACCAAAATACGAGCCCATCTCCCCCTAACTAGGCCGGCGAGCTCGGATTCTGTGGCTTGGTCGCCGGTTTTCTGGTAGAGTCTGGTGTTGAGTTTTTGTCTGTAGCTCCTAATCCCTATAATCAATCCCCTGTACTTGCTTGTTTAGTCATAATTAGCCTGAGATGAAATCTGGAAGTGATTTCCTATGTTGCTGAATTTGGTATTTGTGTTTTATGAATTTGGGTTTTGGTATTTGATATTGTATTGGGTCGTTGAATATTTGTACGTCAACGACGATGGTTGTTTGGTTGTTTTTGCATGCATAGGCTATAGGTTCTAACATATAGGCAATTCGTGTGCCGTATCGGATTTCAGAATTGATTTTAATAGCATTTCGATTATGTATTGATTATAAATACCTTCGCGTGGATTCCGAAACGAAGAAGCACATCGACTACGGCCGAACAAGGAGTTCCGCATGTGAGTAGATTTATATCTACGGGAGAAGTCGGGTGGATGGCGTATCGCGCCCCCGCAAATTATAAATGGAAAACCGATATATATATATATATAGAGAGAATATGGTTGGAGAAACTGTATGAGAAACTTATGGATATGGTTAAAAGAATTAGTAGGCGATGAGATGAGATAATACTAGCGGATACGATTGATATAAGACATGAAACGAGATGTATAAGGATATCACATGAGATCGATGAATATGATAAAATTGAGATAGATGTGTTATGAAATCGGTAAAACAAGATAAATATATATAAGATTACTTGATGTGAGATATTGAGGTGATGAAAAGAGAATATGACGAAATAAGATGACTGGGGTTGATATGTCGTTACAGATGCGAGGCAATATGAGAATATTGATACCTTTGTCAGGTCCCATAATATGAGATTGATACAAATGTGACCTGAGATATAGGGGTGTGTGTGTGTGTGTATAATTATGTGAATGATGTGTGATATGATGTACGAGACTTTAGATCTGTACCCTCATTGTTGTATAGGTCGATAGAATCCCTATTCTGTTTATTGTCGCTTCACGATGTTTTACCGAATGATTGATCCATACCATTGACTATAGGATGCCGCCGTACGATGGATCCTGTATGTGATGTTGTGGGGCTGGATGCCGATTGATAGATTCGCCGATCGGTTATGTTATAGATATGTATATCTTGTAGCATTTCGCTTACGATGTACTTTATACTATGTTCATGATATTCTCATTGCATTACATATACCTGTGCTAGTACACCTACACAATTATTAATGATGCATATTTTACACTTACACAGATTGCCGGCTCACACACTTTCATTATCGATAATTGCTATGTCACTTACACAGTAGAATTGTCACATCATTATGCTATATTGCATGATATACTTGCTATGCTCACATCACTATACTATACCGCATGATATACTTGATATGCTCACATTTATGTTCTATGTTTGCATATATCATGTTTTATGATTATACGCGTTGAAATACTGTTTTCATGAGATTCTGGATTTGAGAACCGTGGTAATATTTCAAAGGAAATTATGTATTGTTTTAAAACCCCGGTTTTTCTTGATATGATATTCTGAGGCATCCACCATGAGTTTTCCCTGTTCTGAGATTGGTCTGTGATACCCGATTCGAGAAGCGGTAGGGTCCGTCTGTGAGTACATGGTGGACCCGGTGAGGTACCCCGGGGCAAGAAGACTTGTATAGTTAGGCGGTGAGCCTAGCAGGGGAGCACTACCTATCGGTGATAGTTTGGACATGGCGGTTATTCGAAGGATACCGACCGGAGTCATGAGATGATATAGGCCGATCCGGACTGATGAAGCCCGTGGGGCAATCCGGACTGACGGAGCCCAGATATGAGGATTTACGTGTCGATACTGGACATGGATTTCATGATGTTTCGAGAGTCGATGTTGGATACTCAGGTTCCATGATTTTGATGTATCGTTGATAGACACACGTTGGTTGATATCCTCATATTTACATGCATATGCCTTTATGATATTTACATGCATGATGTTTCGAGTGTTGATGGACACGTGAATGATATCCACATGCATGCAGGCATTGATTATATTGGCATATATACAGATACGGTCACCCTAGATATCATAGTATTACCTTTATGATATAGTTGACCCAGGAATCGTTGTTTTATTCGATTTCTACCTGCTGATGTTTTCTACTCATGAGTTGGAAACTCACCCCCGTTGTGCCACAGTTCTTGCTGGTTGATCGCATGGATCAGAAGCGGTATCGCTGGCACACTGCTTGCTTTCGGATGATTTGCTATTGTACGTGGGACATATTGGATCGTGCCCACTATTGTGTTATTATTCCTGTTGTATCTAGTTAACTCCATCAATCAGAAACTAGTATTTGTATAAGTAGTAAGACTTAGCAAGACTTGTGGTTGCGAAATTTAGAGCGATGGGTTATATGTTCGCTTGGTGGGTTGATTTCTTGGTTTATTCATTATCCTTTGTTTTGATCTTCGCCGTTGGGTATCGTATACTTATATTTCTGAGTTGCGTGGTTGTGATTCCGCCGATTGGCGAAGAGCTAGCTCCCGGTTAGGGCTGTCTTTTATATTATCATGTATATGTGGTTTTGGATCAAAATATACAAGTGAGGTGTTGCCCAAATTTTTAAAAGACGAAACATATTTTTCAACTAGTATAATCCATTTGCATTTTCATGTTCCTTTATTTATGCATTTAAGAAAACGTTTGATTTCATCATAACCTTATTTCAAAACTTCACCTTTTTTATTTTCTTTAAAAGGTTTAGATTTCTGGACTTCAGCTTACTTAATTTACATTACGCCTTTACACATTGTGTGATTTAAGTGCCGGTCACAAACTAAATTTCGGGTTGTGACAGATATTATTCATCAAAGAACTACACTTTATACGTCTCAATACAATGGATTAGCCGAAAGAAAAAATATGACTTTAGTTAAAATGGTAAATACTATACTTTTAAATACTAAATTACCTTTTTAATTTTTGGGGTGAGACTCTTTTAATAGCATGTTATATTCATAATAGAAAACCATCCAAGAAAACTCATTTTTCACCGTATGAAATTTGGAATGGTAGAAAACACAATTTAAACTAAATTAAAATGTGGGGGTGCATAGCATATTCTAAAGTGACTGATCCATATAAATCTAAATTAAGGCCGAGAGGTATTAGAAGTGTATTTGTTGGATATGCACAAAATTCTAAAGTATATTGACTTCTAGATTTAAAATCAAATGTCATAATTGAATCGATATATGTTGAATTTTTTGAAAATAAATTTATGCATGACAATGTTGATTCTAATTCTTATAATAAGAAAATTACCAATGAGAAAAAAGAGAAAGTAATGAAAGTATTGAACTAAGAAAAAGTCAAAAAAATCAGGAAAGAAAAATCTTTTGGACCTGATTTTATTGATTCATCACTACTACAAATATGGGTTGCTCCTACGGATTTATCCGTAGGGGCAACCCACTGCCCCTACGGATATATCCGTAGGGGCTAAAAAATACCCCGTAGATGCAAAGGCCGCAGGTGCAAGTTGAGGCCCCGAACGTGCCCCTACGGATAAATTTATGCCCCTACGGATAACTCAGTAGGTGCTATAGCCCCTACGCAGTACCCCGTAGGGGTAATAAAATCATATATTTAATTTTTTTTTTTGAATATATTGTCTGTACCTACGGCTATATCTGTAGGTCCTATTAGTTCCCCTACGGCTACAGCCGTAGGGGATATAAAGTAGCCCCTACAAATATATCCGTAGGGGCCACTCCCAACACACTGCACTGAGATCGGGGGGAAAATATCAGGATAACCTGATATTTTGCCCCTACGGTTATATACGTAGGGGATAAACAGTGGCCCCTACGTACATATCCGTAGGGGCATCCCCAACACCCTGCACTGATATCAGGTGGGAAAATATCAGGTTTCCTGATAGTTTGCCCCTACGGCTAACGCCGTAGGGGCAACATATATACCTACGGATTAATCCGTAGGTACAGTTTGTCTGTATTTTTTTTTAAAAAAGGGCTGCTAGATTTTTTCCCGCCCTGTGCACAATACTATATACATCAATCAAATCATATATTGCAGTATTCATAATCACATCCCACGCATATATATAATATACAAAAGAAACCCAAAAACTGAATATGATATAAATTCAAACCAATATCAATATCGTTTCAAAATGTAGTACAATGTGATATAAATAAATACATGTTTCAAAAAATAAAAACCAAAAATCTACCCTAGTTCGGTCCAGCTCCACCTCCGAATAACGTTAAAATAACGCGCGCCTGCTCCTCGGTAAATACACTCTCCAATGCTACAGATAAGGGAGTCTGAGCGGCATGTGGAGCTGGCGTTGTGGTCTGCGCAGCCGCCGTCGAGGTAGTCGCTTGCGGAGCCGCGGCTGCGGGAGTCTGAGTGGGCGGTGGAGCTACAGGAGCTGTCTGCGGTACCGCAGCCGATGTAGTGGCTTGCGGAGCCGCAGCCGAAGGAGATGCATGTGGAGGCTCGGCCGATCTACCCTGTCGCGTCTGGACATAACGTGTGTAAGAAACGTGTAAGAACTGTGTATTATTCGAATTCGTTTCATTATTAAGTTATTTCGAAACCCTGTTTGGATATCTAGTTTGGAAAAGCGTTGTTTATTTTAATTACATATGTATGTATGATTAATCAAACTTAATTCTAAAACCAAATAAGCTCAAGCTACGTACTAATTATGGATATGTTGATATGTATATAATATGAAATGATATTTTACTATAAAGTAGTATACATACCAGCATCTCCTTCAACTCCTGAACGGTGGCCCTCAAGCTATCCAGTTCCTGATGGACATGCCGGCCACTGGAGACGGAGGAAGTAACCGCCGGGGTGGAGTCCAACCTCATATGGGCCCTGCTGGGGCCCAATCCCCGGCCTCTCTCCCAACCTCCGTGGTGCCCTCCGTGTGCGGCGTCCAGAACTGGGGTCAGCAGCCTCGGATCGTTCTGTCCGGTAAAATCGATCCCCGAGGCCTGGGCCTGCTCAACCACCCGCTCCTACACCCACATTAAGCAGTAAAGTATAAGTATAAAATTTAAACTTGAACCTTCCAAAACTAAAATTTCAAATTTGGGTAGAAAAAATATTAACACTTACGCAGTACTCCTGGGTAGCGACGTCGGGACATCGAAGCTCGCCCGTGGCGGGATCTGTCGAGGTGCCGTGGACGGCAAGATATGCGGACAGCACGCTCGGTGTACCACCTGACGCCACGGTCCGAGCTGTCTGCAATATTAGAAAGTAACTCTTAATATTAGAAATGTTAGAGAATAACTCTTAATATTGCAGAATATTAGAGAATAACTCTTAATTTACCGATAACTCCATGGCTCGAGTAATGTTCCTCGAGCCACCTGTGTAAGTGGGGCGACCCCTCTTCGCCGACTTCCTGTTCTCCGTATTCTGAGCGGCCTGTTTCTGCACAACGCATTAACATTTAGTTTTCTAATTAAGAAACACAAAGAAATAAATTATATCATAAATAATGAATTAAATTTAAAATACATACTCGTTTGCGTTCGGAGTCGAAATAAGCGCACAATATAGGCCATGTCTCTACGTCGACTCTCGCAAACGCCGGAGTAGATAGGAGGGCCGCTCTCTCTGCCTCGGGGGTCGCTATCCACAGGGAGTAGCAGTCGGCCTTCAGCTCATTCCTGTTGTATCGGATCTTGGCCTGCATGTTCTTCATCAGGCCATTGTACAGAGCATGAAGGTCGAGCACCCTCCCTGGGTGATCAGGGTCGGCTACAGGCTGAAAATCGTAATCCAACTGAAAATACAAAAAAACATTGTTATTAGATTGCAAGTGTTAATAATAAATATATTGGATAGATCAAATGAAAATATATATTAATACATACCTGAGCCTGTTCAAAGAAGAGGGCGAATGAGCGCTGGTGCTGCTCGCCCCACTCAACGTGAAGTGGATAGTTCTTCACGATCCGGCTCTCGTCCCCCAAATACCGGCCGAACCTCTCGGCATAAGGACCGGTATAGCGATAGTCAAGGGTAAAAAATAGGGGGAATGATGCCTCCCCCCTAGCTCTATCAGGCCTCAGCCTATGGGACTGATTCGGGCCTCGAGTCCCCCTCTGGGGGTGGAGAGGCCCTGCGTCTGCACGAAATATCAAGACAATCAATAATAAGACAAAGTTGTATTAAGAATTCAAGTGTGATATATACCTCCGGTGAATAGCGCACGAGCCTGGGCCCGAGCAGCAGCACGAGCGGGACGATAGTTCCTCCGGTGAGGAACAACCGGGGTCCCGGACGCATCCCCTCCAACTGTAAAATAAACATCGACGCTAAATCTCCATGAAGTTCATATTTATTCTATAGAGCATATGTAAAATAAATAAATATTTTAAATTTATTCATACTAACCTGCAGACGATGCGGAGGGTATGGAAGCGGCAGGAGTGGCCCCTGTGGAAGGTGTGGACGCACCACCTATAATTAGACAATTAAAAATAGATTTTATAAGTAATTGCAAAAAGAATGTGTAGATCAATAATATAACGTTCTAAATCAATATGCATGCACTATAGGACATATAAACATACCCGCAGGTGCGGTGGTGTCACCACCTACAGCTAGACAATAATAAAAATTGCTAAGTAAGAGCAAAAGGAATGTGTATATTTATGATATAGCATTCTAAATCAATATACATACACTATATGATATATAAACATACCTGGAGGAGCGGGGGTGGCCTCTGTCCCAGATGTGGACGCATCACCAACAACTAGACAATCAAACATTGACAATATAAGTAATTTTTACATAAACATGCATGAATATCTGTAATATTACATTCAAAATGGATATGCGTGCAGTATACCTGGAGGTGTGGCCAAATCAACACGGAAGGAGGCATCCGAAGGGGTCTCCGATCTGGGTGCAAGACCGGCCCTCTGAAGCTCCCTACGGAGCTCTCCGGGCGGCAGAACCGCTCTGCCTCTGCCTCTGCCTCTGCCGCGGCTGGAGCTCCTGCCGCCCCTCGCTGCTCCCGACATCGTCATCAAATCTAGATAAACGGTTCGTGGACGCATTAGACAATCATTAAAAGTATTGACTATATATGATCTAGAGCGTAAAATGTGAAGTAATAATATAACATTACTGATAACCTTTTTCGTTTCGTGGGCGCATCATACATATCTACTTGGATTTCATCGTCGATGTCATTTCTAACCCACGTAACTTCATAATCGGTCGAAGACAACCCGTCCTTCGAAACAGACGGTCGGAGCACTTTAAGCCTTCTCTCTTCTTCGTCCTCATCGCTGTCCTCGTATTCTGGGACATCGTAGACATCTCTAGGTTTCCATCGACATACAACACTCCACCCCGGATGCTTCAAGCACTGTGAGTAGTATACTTGGAACGCTTGGTTCGGAAAGATAAACGGATCGTCCTGACCGTAAAATCGAAGTGTGTTCACACTTGTCAATCCATATTCATCTTTCCAGGTCCCAAGACTGCTTCTCCACTTGTCTGTATCGGTTCGCGGATCGTACCAAGTACAGTGGAATATATAAAAGGGTTCTGATCGTCCGGGATAGTGGATGCCGAGTATACAATTTAAGTACCCATAGTAAATCACACCGTCCGATCCTACCGTCGCAATCCCACTGTTCTGAGTGATTCTAGATGTTTCTATGTCCTTAACTTCGAATTTGTATCCAAGGACACCAAATCCTTTGTAATGTGCAACTTCCATACTAGGAAATTGAGCTAAACATCTTGAATCACTCTCAAATGATGCAGACAAGTTCGGATCGTGGATCTAACAAAACAAATTTTACGATAAATACAGAACGATACAAGTTTAGATTAAAACCGATAGCAATAAAATGTAATTCGAATAACTTACATGCTCTGTGACCCAATCACAAAAATTATCCTGATGGTATTTTTCCAAACGCTCTTCGTTCCAATCAGGATGCCCCTCACGTACCTCGATAAAATGAGTTCTGTTTTCGACAAATAATTGTGACATTAATATTATGTCATTTCATACACAAACACAGATATAACAATTAATCCAAAAGAACTTACTCTCTAATTTGTTCAAGACATACGCAATTAAGCAAGATAAACCGGTATATCTTGTTGATAAACATAGTGTCTACCCTCTTATACTCGGCTTTACCATATGGCCCGTCTTGAATTCTTCGTGGTCGGTTAAGCCTTGTCTCAATGTTCTCGTCCAGATAGCGGGAACAAAATGTGGTTGCTTCATCAAGAAGATAACCTTGCATGATAGAACCCTCTGGTCGATTTTTATTGCGTATATACTTCTTAAGAGTGTAAAGGTACCTAATGAGAATATGTTGAATAAATAAACACGGGCATACATGACAAAAATAAATTTATAAATTGCGCGAAACGAAAAATTTAACGTACCTCTCGACGGGATACATCCATCGATATTGTACCGGTCCGGCTAATTTCGCCTCAGTTGCAAGATGAACCGTCAAGTGTATTATGATATCGAAGAATGACGGTGGGAAAATACGCTCAAACTTGCAAAGTATCAACGCAATAGAATTTTCTAGTTTATCCAGCGTCGCAACCTCCAGCGTTTTAGCACACAACTCCCTGAAAAAACAACATAGGTCGTTGATTACCAGACCAACCGAGTCGGGGAGAGAAGTCCTGAGGGCTAATGGAAGAAGGTGCTCCACGATAACATGGTGGTCATGACTTTTCAGCCCATCGATCTTGCCCTTCACAATTTTTATTTTCTTGCTGAATGATCCTGAGAAGCCTGTGGGGACTTTCAAATCATGCAACACCTGCAGGAATCTTTTCTTCTCCAGTTGTGACATATGATAAGCGGCATTGGGAAGTACAAACTTGCCCGGTTTACCCGCTACCGGTTTAGGGTGCAGTTCACTTCTTATTCCCCACTCTTGTAGATCCATCCGGGCATTCATGTTGTCTTTCGATTTCCCGTCTTTACACAGAAGCAAGTTAAGTATGTGCTCTGATACTCCCTTCTCTATATGCATGACGTCCAGACAATGACGCACTGAATTTGTAGACCAGTACGGAAGCTCGAAGAAAATGCTTAACTTGTTCCAATATTGTGGTTTGACCTGTCTCGTCGGATCCATCCCGAAGGTCACGTTATTGTAACCATCCCATTTAGCAGTCACGTCCTCTCCGGACAATGGGGATGGAGGCCCAAGAAGCTCCTGATGACCATCAAAGTGAACCGTGTCTAACCTATAGGGATGGTCTGGAGGCAGAAAACGTCGATGGCCGCAATAACAAACCTTCCTGCTAAAATTCAAAAATTTTGATGTTGTGTGTTCATGGCAATGAGGACATGCTTTGTGACCATGTACGGACCAACCTGAAAGCATTCCATACGCAGGAAAGTCATTAATTGTCCACATTAAAGCCGCACGCAGTATGAAGGTTGTATTTGTGTTTGAATCATATGTCTCTACACCATCAATGAACAAAGTTTTCAGCTCCTCAATCAGAGGTCGGAGATAGACGTCGATATTGTTCCCCGGTGAGTTTGGTCCGTCGATAAGAAGAGGCATCATAAAGTATGATTGGTCCATAGCCAACCAAGGCGACAGATTATAAATTATCATTACAACGGGCCATGTACTGTGACTTCCAGCCATATAGTTGAATGGGCAGAAGCCATCGGCAGCCAGTCCGAGCCGGACATTGCGAGGATCGCTACTGAATATTGCGTGCCTCCTATCGAAATCCTTCCATGCCGGTGAATCTCTTGGATGGCTCATTTTTCCATTTTCGCTTGGAGGAGCACGGTGATGCCAAATCATTGCCTCGGCTGTTTTCTTGCACCTAAATAGCCTCTGTAGCCTCTGTGTTATGGGAAAATATCGTGCTATCTTCACAGGTATATCAGGCTTCTTATCAGAATCTTTCGGCTTATACCTGGCCTCTCCGCATGTTGGACACTCTTTCAAATCTGAATTCTCTTTCCGGTACAACACGCAATTTTTAGGACATGCTTGAATCTTCTCGCACTTTAGACCCAAATCAGACATCATTTTCTGGGCTTCGTACCAGCTTTCGGGCACATTATTTCCCGGAGGCATAGAATCTTTCAAGAACGAAAGAAGCATTGTGAATGACTTGTTGCTCCATCCATTTAGGCACTTAATTTGGAAAAGTTGGACGAACCATGATAGGGTGGAATACTTCGCATTCTCATAAATTGGTTTCCTAGCATCATTCATGAAATTTTCATATTTATCCGCACGCGGTCCTTGACCGGAAGGAATGTCATCTTCGGTACGAATAGATTCACCTAGGGCAGCCTCTACCATATCCTCCATTTCTTCTGATGGAAATAAATTTCCGTATCCTGCCGTATTACCGAATTCTTCTTCTTCTCCTGCCGCATTATCGTGTTCTCCTTCTTCTACCGCAGTACTGCATTCTTCTCCTTCCCCGTGATATTTCCAAATTGAATAAAGTCTAGTAAACCCATATTTTACAATATGAAGCTCTGCCAATTCTACCTTCCGCCAGTACTTATTGCCACATCTATCACACGGACAAAGAATCTTCTCTATTATGATCTTATTATGTGCTCGTGCAAATTCAAGGAAAGCAGCAACTCCTGCGACAAACTTAGATTGCATACGTTGTTTCCAATCCACATACATCCAGTCCTTAACTCTGACGTACTCATGGGCCATGTTAGACTGAATAACATATAAATTGTAGGTTATGCTGACTATATTGAGAAATATAAGAACGGGATAGTTACTGACAAAGAAGAAAATTCATGTATATGCTTTGTGTGTGCGTTTGTCGTTGAAAAGAATAAATTATCGCACGTTATGTTGACCGATAGACGGGGACTAAGTGGCGCTTTTAGTTTCATATATGGGTATCGATGGGAATATGAAGGTTTCATATTATCATATATTGGTTTTAACCCGAACATTTCGAGTCGCTCTCTGATTATGCGTTTGTATGTATGTGTTCCGGCTGTCGGGGGTAGGCTTCTATCCCATTAAGAATGTATAGAGCGAACGCCCATCACTTGTGCTTTCAACCGTTTCGAGTAAATTTCGGCAGCACCTCCCCGCTGTTCTCCGAATACACTGTAATAGAATAGATAATCATTTCAAAGCTGAGAAACAACGTTGAAATGAACATCTAATCTATCTTTGTACACGGAGAACCAGCGGAAAGGTACCGACGAAATATCTCGAAACGGATGAAAACACAAGTGAATGAAGGCGTTTGCTTTATACATTCTTAACTTGTCCACACGGGACAAATCTATGGGTTACCATACGATTGAATTTTCTCGTCGCGTAGACTATACGACGGTTGTTAGTATCGAGCTATACTGTCCGATATTTAACAACCTTCGTATAGTTCTAGGTCACGACGAGCATCGCACGTATGTTAACCGATAGACGGGGACTAAGTGGCGCTTTTAGTTTCATATACGGGTATCGATGGGAATATGAAGGTTTCATATCATCATCGAGTATCATATATTGGTTTTAACCCGAACATCTCGAGTCGCTCTCTGATTATGCGTTTGTATGTATGTGTTCCGGCTGTCGGGGGTAGGCTTCTATCCCATTAAGAGTGTATAGAGCGAACGCCCATCACTTGTGCTTTCAACCGTTTCGAGTAAATTTCGGCAGCACCTCCCCGCTGTTCTCCGAGTACACTGTAATAGAATAGATAATCATTTCAAAGCTGTGAAACAACGTTGAAATGAACATCTAATCTATCTTTGTACACGGAGAACCAGCGGAAAGGTACCGACGAAATATCTCGAAACGGATGAAAACACAAGTGAATGAAGGCGTTTACTTTATACATTCTTAACTTGTCCACACGGGACAAATCTATGGGTTACCATACGATTGAATTTTCTCGTCGCGTAGACTATACGACGGTTGTTAGTATCGAGCTATACTGTCCGATATTTAACAACCTTCGTATAGTTCTAGGTCACGACGAGCATCGCACGTATGTTAACCGATAGACGGGAACTAAGTGGCGCTTTTAGTTTCATATATGGGTATCGATGGGAATATGAAGGTTTCATATTATCATCGAGTATCATATATTGGTTATAACTTGAAAAACGTGCCGTTGAAACAAATTATTGTTCTCCACCTTGCACTCTCTTAACAATGGTACATGCATTAAACATGTAGAGCTATCTATAACAACTCTAAAGTTTCACCTGTTGGGTTCAACAGAAAGGTTTTTGATATAACAAACACAATCTTCCTCAATTTTTCCCTTGAATCGATGTGAAATTAATAGTGTCCATATGACACAATGGATATATTTTCTACACAAAAGGAAAAAGGCAAACAATAATAAAGCAATTATAATTCTATCAAGTATCCATACTGAAAAAGAATAAATAGCAAACTAAAAATTAATCACTAATGAAAAACAAACAAAAGTGCTTATTATTATACTTCAGAGGTTATAAGTGCTTGATCCCCATAGTACATAGGCTGTATCCGCAATTAACCCTTTTCTATATACTTGAGTGTATAGAATTTCTAAAAGTTACACACGGTTTTTCTAAATCCAATTCTTTCCTTTCACTACAAAACCCTTTATATTTTCTAATAGGTACCAAGAACTTTCAAAGTTTTTGGATATGCACAAAAAGAAAGTATCGCCAATAAGATTGACATAACCCAAATGACTTTGACCCATTACATATAAATGTCATGGTCTTTCAATATTTATCAAACAAATACCATAGACTTTGTTTGTTACAAATAAATACCATGAAGTTTTAACGTTTCACATAATTTTCATAGATTTTGTTGTTTACAAATACATACCATTGACCTCCAACGTTTTCCAGATAAATACCATGAATTTTGTTGTTTACAAATAAATACATGAACTTTCAGCGTTTTTTAGATAAATCCCATAGACTTTCATGGACCATTTTCTCATATAAAAATCATGGACTGTGTTATTCACAAATAAACAGTATCGACTTTCACTATTTTCCAGATCAATCCCCTAAAATTTCACCTTTTTAAGCCTAACCCAGCCCCAGCCGAACCCCAACCCAACACCAAACCCTAACCCGGCCTAACCCTAACCCCAACCCAGCCCCAGCCGAACCCCAACCCAACACCAAACCCTAACCCCAACCCAGCCGGAGCCGAACCCCAACCCAACACCAAACCCTAACCCCAACCCAGCCCCAGCCGAACCCCAACCCCAACACCAAACCCCAACCGAACCCTAACCCTAACCCTAACCCCAACACCAGTCGAACCCCAACCGATCGAACCCGTACCCTAACCCTAATCCTAACCCTAACCACAACCGATACCTAACCATAACCCTCATCGCTACCCTAACATCATTAAAATAATGTTTAACTAACCTGTAGGCTAGGCGGTGGAGGAGACGACGGAGACGCAATCGGCGACGACGAGGGCGGTGGCGACGACGAGATCACTGCAGGCGGTGGCGACGACGATTCGGCCGGCGGGTGGCGACGACGAGATCACTGCAGGCGGTTGCGACGACGATTCAGCCGGCGCTGGCGATGACGAGAACGGCGATCGGCGGGAACGTCAAGGTTTGGGGATTTGGGTTCGCGCGTAAATTAAAGGAAATAAGAAATAATCAGCGTAGGGAACGATTACTTAAATCGCTATTTAGTTGTCCCTACGGATATACCCGTAGGTACTTGGTTTGCGCCACCGTAGGGGCAAAAAACACTTTAAGATTTAATAATTTTTAAATAAATATTGAACGACCGTAGGGGCAACCACTTTGCCCTACGTATTAATCCGTAGGGCCAAACTTTTATTGCCCCTACGGATGATATTATCCGTAGGGGCAACCCATTATTTTACTAGTGCATGTTCGATAGTCTTTCTCGTTGAAAGAGATAGAACCAAAGTGCTTAACAAATTACCTATTCTATTTAATATAGAAGATGATCCTAAAACATTTAGCAAAGTAATGTCATCAAGAGATGCTGCATTTTGGAAAAATACTATTGATGACGAAATGGACTCAATAATATCTAACAATACTTGGATATTGGTTGACTTGCCTCAAAGATCTAAACCTATAAAGTGTAAATGGGTATTTAGAAGAAAACAAAAAAAAAGATGGCTCTATACAAACTTTCAAGCCCAGATTAGTGGCTAAAAAATTCACACAAAAAGAAAGCATCGATTATTTTGATATTTATGCACATGTGACTAGAATAACATCCATTAGACTTCTTATAGTTTTGGCTTCAATATATAATTTATATGTACATCAAATGAATGTAAAAACAACCTTTTTAAATGGTGAATTAAATAAGAAAGTATACATGGAACAACCCGAATGTTTCATACTTTTTGAAAATGAAAACAAAGTTTGTAAATTAACTAAGTCGCTATATGGTTTAAAACAGGTCGCTAAACAATGGTATGAGAAATTTGATAAAACAATAATATCAAATTGTTTTAAGCATAATAGTGCGAATAAATGTATATATTACAAATTCAATCAGAATTATAGAGTAATTATATGTCTCTATATTGATGACATGTTAATATTTGGTACAAATATGATTGGAATAAATGAAACAAAAAAGTATTTAACTTCAGTATTCAAAATGAAAGATTTGAATGAAGTAGATACTATTTTAGGAATTAAAGTGAAAAAATATAGTGAAGGGTTTATGCTAAATCAATCTCATTATATGAAGAAATTATTAAATAAATTCCAACATCTTAATATTAAAAAAAGTTTTACTCTGTATGATCCGAGTATGAAACTAAATGAGAATTGTAATAATGTGATTGCACAATTAAAATATGTTAGTGCTATTGGAAGCCTTATGTATGCAATACATTGTATAAGGCCTAATATAGCTTTTGCAATAAGCAAATTGTCACGGTTCACCAATAAACCCAGTACTATTCATTGGAAGGTCATCAGTATTGTTCTTGGGTATCTAAAAAGAACAAAAGAATTTAGTCTATTTTATTCCAATTATCTTGCAGTACTAGAAGCTTATTCGGATGCAAATTGGATCACAAGTACAACTGTTAATAAATCCACAACAGATTGGGTATTTACAATCGGAGGCGGTGTCGTTAGTTGGGTTTCTAAGAAACAAACCTGTATCACAACAATGGAATCTGAATTTTTCTCTTTGGCTGCTGCCGGCAAGAAGCGGACTGGCTTAGAAATTTATTATTAGATATAGAGTTGTGATCACAACCAATGTCATATATTTCCTTGCACTACAATAATGAGGCAACTATGTCTAGAACTTATAATAATATTTATAATGGTAAATCTAAACACATTAGCTTAAGGCATGAATATATTCGAGATTTAATTACTAATGAAATAATTATCATAGTTTATGTGAGATCTGCAAAGAATTTAGCAGATCCTTTTACTAAGGTATTATCTAGAGATTTGGTAAGGAATACGTCGATCGGAATGGGACTTAAACATTTACAATTTGGCACCAGTAATGGTAACCCAATTTTAATTAGTAAAAACTAATTTTAATAGTTCAATAGGTAATAACAAGTTACTGTTATGTGCATGTATTGCACCTGACATCTCATTCTTATATAAATAAGTATCTTGTACTGTCTGTTACGATAAAGCGGATGAGCGAAAGCTCTCAATGGACTTATTTAATTTTTAAATATCCCCAATAATAAGGATATAATAAAAGAAACTCCACCTATATTAGCATAGAAGTGGTGTCGCTTCAACAAGGTAAATGAAGTGTTCTTTTGTAAATATTTATGAAGAACAAGAGTAGTGCATGACCATAATAGTGCTAAAACGGTTATAAATCTCTTAGAAAATAAGATAAATATTGTGTGTGTTATATTTCAAATTCTAATAATAAAAGTTTAATTTGGTTTAATCTACGGACACCAATAACTTTGTTAGACGATTGATACACACACACACACACACACTAATGGAAGGTTTAAATGGAGAGATATCTTTTTTTATGCATAATATTTATCACGAGAGAGATGTGGTTACAACCAATATATACAAACTAGTGGGGGCCGGATTGTTGGTAGTTTGAATCTATTGATGGTAATTGTATGTGGGAAATAGTCTCACATTGGATGGAGAGACGAATGTCTAAATCTTTATAATAATTCCAAATGTTTAGGTAATATCTTGAACAAAATGGGTTATGAGTTAAGTGGGCCTAATTTCTAGTGGACCCATAATATTTATCTATTATTGTCTTTAATAGGGCATTTGGGCACTTGCTAATAGAGTTTGCCTTTTTCGAATTTCGAATTCAAAGGTTGTCTGAAAACTGTCTGCTGCAGTTTTGTTATCTGAACAGTCACAACCGTCCAAACAGTTGTGTCTGTTCAATTTTATAAATTAAGTTTTTCTCTTCACAGATTTTGCATTTTCTTTTTATTATCTTCTAAGAGAGTTTCATGGGTTTTGTTGTATTTTAGGTGTGATTGCCTTCTGCTGTACTTCTATAGTGAGGACGATATTATCTTTCGGAAAGTGTACCATACACACCTCAAAACTTTTAATTCTATATTAACCAAACTACAAAATTAAGTATAATCCCATCATTAATCAGTGATAGAACTCAATGATGCAGCGTGCACCAAGTGCAGGGATTATCTTGTACTCTTTGAACCGAGCCACAACAAATAACTTCTTCAATTTGTTTTCAGTCCTTGGCCTTCCCGTCAAGTGAACCATCATCTGTATATCGAAGTATAACTGGGCTTCGGTTTGTTTCGGATGCATGCCGTCGGGCTTGACATCGAGGACTTTTTCCACTGTTATTATCTTGCCTCCATTTTCGTTGCTTGGAACAGCCTCTTTGTATTTTTCAAGTATCTTTACGGATTCTTCGTTCTTTCCATGTCATCAGCTCCAAAACATATATAAGCATTGGATGGGGGATGACCTTAAGTTCATCTAGGCATGATTATTAGAATGTACACGTACACGTCTCTACGGAATTTTAATGCATTGGAAGAAGTTGTTAATTAAGATTATATATATAGAGAGAGAGAGAGGAGAGAGAGAGAGTTGTTAATGGAGGAAAGGGAATTTCCTCCTATGGCGTCGAAAATATACGTTCTTCCTTACTTTTTCCGATGATCAGCATCCACCTTCTTCATCGTTATTGTTTAAGATGTGGGTACACCAAATTTCATGTGATTCTACAACCCTTTCACCGTTGATTTAGAAATGTAAAATTAACGGTTTACCGAAAATAGAACTTTTTACATTGCTAAATCAACGGTTAAAAAGTTGTAGAATCACATGAAATTTGGTGTACCCACGTCTTAGATAATAACGATGAAGATGGTGGATGCCGATTGGCGGAAAAATGTGAGAGGGTGTATTTTTTCAAAGCCATAGGAGGAAATTCCCTCCTATGGCATCTTTCCTATATATATTCGGAAAAAATATGAGAGGTGTATTTTTGCAACGCCATAGGATGAAATTCCCTCCTATGGCATCTTTCCTATATATATATATATAAAAGTTTTAACTTTACCATTAACATCTTAAGTCTCACTGGTCAATAGCTGGGTTATATATATATATAGAGAGAGAGAGTGAGAGAGAATAATATGAGAATAATGGAGGAAAGAGGCCATAGGAGGGAATTCCCTCCTATGGCGTCGAAAAAATACCCCCTCTTTAATTTTTTCCGACGATCGGCACCCATCGTCTTCATCGTCATCATCTAAGATGTGGGTACACCAAATTTCATGTGATTCTACAACTTTTTCACCGTTAGTTTAGTGGGTTCAAAATTAACGGTTTACCGACAATAGAACTTTTTACATTGCTAAATCAACGGTGAAAAAGTTGTAGAATCACATGAAATTTGGTGTACCCACATCTCAGATGATGACGATGAAGATGGTGAATGCCGATCGTCGGAAAAAACTAAGGAGGGGGTATTTTTTCGATGCCATAGGAGGGAATTCCCTCATATGGCCTCTTTTCTCCATTATTCTCATATATATATATATATATATATAAATATATATAAGTTTTAACTTTACCATCTTAAGCCTCACTGGTCAATAGCTGGGTTTTTTGGCTAAGATGGTTCATGATGCATCAAAGCCATCCATGTTCAATTCTTGGCGGACACCTTTCAAAATAGAATTATAAGATCACCGCAAATGGTTTATGTAAGGATGTTAGGGGAGACACGCACACACAATGGATCGATGTTGAGGGTTATATTTTTGTTTTTAAACAACTTTAAATTTACCTTCATAACAAGTGCATCAGCGCTTGGAATCCCTTGAAACATATCACCGACCGGTTACAAACTCACATCCCCACTCTTCTCTACACTGTCCACCACATGAGACAGATCCAACACCTTACACTGAATCCCTAGAAACCCCTTCTTAATCGCCTTCGCAATCATTCCTTTTCCACCCGCAACCTCCACCAGCGTCTTCACCCCTTCGAACTGATCAGCACAGACCTCAATTATCACCTTCGCCACTGCCGCCGAATCGCTCCCCAACCCATCCAGCATCAACCTGTTGGATAATAATTATATAGAAATAAAGAAAAATTTGAGAACAATACGTTGGACAAGACAACTTCTCATTGTCGTTAAGATAGTGATTTTAATGCCCATAGTCGAGCATATTTTAATGGAAATTTTATCCACAGGATATAATTCCATATCTATTTTCGAAGCCTATAAGCTATTCACTCTCTTATATGTGAATTAGTGTACTGATCCAACAAAACAACAGTATAAAAGGTCATCCGGATGTTTTATTATTGCTAAATATCAAACACAACCTCCCAAGTTCCGGCATCTGCGCCGTCGCCTTCCATAAATACAACCCATGTAACATCTCAAATGCCGTGGACGGGCCTTCTCGCTTTTGAGCCATGTGCTCACGTACGTCCAGGGTTCGATGATGGAGTTGTGAAGGGCGCGATGGATGCGCCCTTTTCGGTGATGAGGACGGTTGAGTTTGGGGTGAAGGAATAGACGTCGGGTTGGGGTTCGGAGAAGAAGTTGTTATGGATGAGAAGGCGCATTAAGCGTTGGAGGTAGGGGATGCGCGAGGCAGGGATGGAGAGCGCGGAGGCGAGGGCTGGGAGGGGGATGGGCTTGCCATAGTTGTGGACAGCGTCGGCGATGCCAAGCTCGACGGCGACTTTGAGGGAGTAGGAGTTCATGAAGCTGAAGAGCTGGCTCCACAGGTGAGTTTGGGCATCTAGGATCTCTTTTGTAGTTACTGCACTGCTTGCAGCCATTGTGTGTGTCCTGGTTGTTATGAGATTGTTTTGAGGGGTGGCGAATTTATAGGGGGGTTTGATGAAAGGATAGGGTACTGTGACTCTGAAATTTTTTTCAAAAAAAAATTTTATTGGAGCCATTTTTAAAATAGTAGCCACAAGTATCCCCAAATCAGTAAAGCTTAATTATAGGAGGGAAATATAGCCCAGGCATGCCTTAGTTAAATTAACCAAGATACGTGAGAGAAGAAAGATGAGTTCATCCAACTAAAATAAAATATAACTTAGAAAAATAGGGCTCATTCTCGTTTCTCCTCTCACATAGCCTTGATAACTTAGTAAGACATACCTTAGCTTCATTTTCCTTATAATTATATAACATCATTTGATTGTATGTTGGAGAAAAGAACTATTGGCTAACTTATGCATAGTTATTTTAATCCCACAACCACAATGATCAATAAGTATCCTATGAAAATTAGTGCAAGGATAATGAAATTTATTTTTGATAACCTTTACATTTTTAGGTTCATGATGTTTAATCATAGAATACATTCTCCACATTATCATGATATAAAAAAGAAGAACATATGGTATACAGCACTTGCCAGACCAAATATTTTATGCTTGCATCCTTTTTTCTATATTTTCTATGTTATAATAAAATAAACTTACAAGAAATTTAAAAATCTCAAAATTTTATATTTTGATCTTTCTTTCGATGCATTCTTAACAAACAAAAACAGCGAAATTTTCAAAAATATCTAATTTTCTATATATTTTAATATTTTAAATGTCAAAATTTTCAAAATGTCAAAAATTTCAACATTTTTTGGGTTTTCTATATTTTTTTGAAATAGCAAAGGAAAATCAACAATTTTTAAATCTAAACTTTTTTAGGTTTTTATTCTTTAAATATTTTCCATGCTAATATAAATATCGTAAATTTTTCAATATTTTGGAAGTAAAACACAAGTAGTGGAGGAAAAATATAAATAGATTTTAAAGAAGTGGGCCGATCAGAATTTTCGAGCATATAAACCAATCTGTATGAGATATAAGAGTTGTAAATATTGAGCAGAGAGTCAATAAAAAAATTCACGACCCAAATATATTAAGATGATTAAATAAGGGATAGCTAACAATTTTTCCATTAAATTCCAAGCTAAATAAGAAAGAGCAAAGAGCAGCTATGTAATTTTCCTACAGAACTACATAACACATTCAAACACTTGGTCTAGTACTGTCACGTCCCGCTTCCCAAACTACGGAATATGAGGGGTGACTAGACCAGCCATACTTCTACGGTAAGGGAATAATCCTGCCGTAGTCACACCTTCTAGCATTACATCGTAGTCAGTAATCGGCACTTGAGTAAAAGAAAATCACAGTTCATAATTTTATTACATTGTAAATAAAAGAGTTCAAGAAACATTTATTTTACAGAATAAAAAAATAAACTAACCAACAAATAAGTGCAGAAAGCAAAAGAGAAGGCGCTAATGAAGCAGTCTAGATCTCCACGATCTCGAAAGATAGGTCCTGCTCCTGGGCTGGATCCACTTCGTTCTCTGAGCATGCATATATCAATAAATATATATATGATGGGCATGCAATATTATTAAATATGAGGAGTACAATGAATTGCAGAACATAAGTAAAATAAATATTGACTGGATATGAATGGTGCAATATGGGTATCATGTCGGTTAACTAAGCAATGCGTATGTCACTACTTATCGGTCACTAAGTCACTGAAATCAAATGGTAGAAAGGATGCTCGTGTTTAACAAGGGTCTCGTGTATGCCCGAGACTACGGTCCACTGTGTCCGGGACAAAACCCTGTCAGCCGTGCCGCTAGGCCCACGGCCTAATGTATATATATGTATATCACTAATAGTGAATGATCATCCTCTAAATCACTGTACCTCGCTAAATACGAGTTCAATTCCATCTTGATTTCCCCATTCCCCAGGTTATAGTATGCATTCAGGTATCAGATAGGTTGTGAACAAATACGTATCGCTGTCATTTTCAATCACTTTTCCACTTGTCACTATCACTGTCGTATTTGCCACAACACAATCACTAGCACTAATACATATCGACAATGCAGAACGGTCGCTAGGTCTCAATGTGAACGATCACTATGGAGCAGGTATAAATCAAGCACAAAAATATGCAGAATGCACTGAACAGGTATTCACTATTCTATGACGACTAATACCATACAACTTGCAAAATTTACGATAAATCATACGCATAGAATCGACCAAAATAATATAAAGAACGTATGACGTACACTTGATCATCTAAACATTAAAATTTATTTCATGTCAATCGGGATTCAGATTAGGGAATTATCATCATTTTAAGATTGCGACCGATTGCTAGAATTCCGGTTTCAGAACTGGAAGCCCGACATCGCGCGCGTTTTGGCAGTAATTGTGTTCAGTTTTAGGTGTTTCCCCAGGTGAATGAAACATATTTATATCTTTTAGGTTTCCAACGCATCAGACGGATTATAATTAGCATTTCAGTATTAGAAGTTATGTCCCGTTTAATGTAGCTGTGTAAGAGGGGTCACTGCAGAAACTGCAGAACCCTGCGACACTCTAAAATACAGATTTAATAACAAACGATGGTGAAACAGCATGGGACTAGATTCATGTGTTAGCTAACTAAATTATCTACGCGACCATATAGGGTTCCATGCATTTTCAGTTTTATGCAGGTATGTACAGGTGCTTAAATTCAGGTTTCCCCCGTAGAATGCTGCCCGGACTGCAGTCCAGAGCCGCATTTCCCTTCATTTTTTCAGTGTCATGAAATTGCAATATTCAATAAATAATTACATATGGTTATAGGTTATCAAGTTAGGTTCAATACGAGCCCTGGAACACCATGATTAGATTTATATTTAATTAACTACTAATTTTACAACGTGATATGTACGGTGATTTTCAGATTTGACGTAACCAATTGGGGTGTCATTTTATATTCGATGCCTTAACTATTTGATCCCGATTTCTTATACGTCACTCGTCAACAGCAATCGAAACTTCTAATAATAAAATTGGGGGATTTTTAATAGGGTCATAGATAGGATAATCGCATCGAACATTTCGATATATATGTAACACATGAGATGTCGGTTTTATCCAACAGATTAAAACGATATTTGACCACTATGGGTTCTATCCGATATTAATACGGGATATTAGACCCGTTATATGTTCAATCCAACACGACTAAATAACTATGATATAGGTATATAATAATCATTTTATCCATTATAATTATAGCATGATATAAGCAAGTATTAAACTTTCCTAGCGACGGTTAACCAGTGGGCTCCTGCGGCGAGAGGAAATTTGCGGCGACGACACGGGCAACGACACGGAACCGATCACGCAGCGGCTACGGTGGTGAACTCGGGCCATTCCTATGGCGACGACGGCAGCGAGCTCGGCAATACTGGGCTTGGAGTTGGTGAAGGTTTGGGGCGCTCAGGTCTCTATCGACGAGGTGTTGGTGGCCCTGCGGACGTCAGCGAGGCGATGGTGGCTGCTGGGAAGCAAAGGTGATGGTCGGCGGTGTCGAGGCTCCTGTGGAGTTTGCTGTTGGAAGCTCGGCTTGGAGGAGGGTAGAGGAGAGAGGTGATGGTAGCGATGTCGTGGGGGTGTTGTGGTGTGCTGGGGAGCTCGGCGGCGGCGGTTGCAAGCGACGATGGCCGACGGTGATGATGGTGGCAAGGTGGTCCTAGGGGCTTGTCGGCGAGGTGGTTGCAGCGAGGGGCGACGTGTCGGGAGGAGCTGCTGTTGTCGAGGCAACCGCGGTCTAGGTGGTGGCTCGTTGATGCTGACATGGTCGGTGGCGGCGTGAGCTCATCACAGGAAAAGGTTGGCTAGAGGTTGCCACGACGAGATCGACGGAGGAGGCGGTGATGTGAGGTGGGGGTTTGGTTTGGAGGAGAACGAGAGAGAGAGAGAGAGAGAGAGAGAGAGAGGGAAGGAGGGAGCGAAGCAGAGAGGGAGGCTTGCTGGCGATGGTTTTTCGACGATGAGGGGCAATGGGGAGCTCAATGATTTTGGTTTGAGGGATAGAGAGAATTAGAGAGAAAGACAAAGAAATTGAGATAGAGATGGAGAAAGAGGTTGTTGAGGAGATGAGAGGCTATGCGAGGAGATCTCAGAGTCGTTGGGCGAGCAGGTCACAGGGGTGGTTGCGAGAATGGAAGAGGAAGGAGTCGTCGGTGGTGATGATTTGTGTTGATGGAGTCGGGGTTTAGAGGGGAGAGAGAGAATTAGCGAGGGCGAGGCAGAGAGTGGCCGTTGTGGCGTGGGTGCAAGTAGTGGGGAGAGACATGAGGGAGCCATTGGAGGAAGTGTCCGTTGGGGGAGTGAGCGGGTCATCGGGAAGATGGGCGCGAGCAAGTTAGTGAGCGGCGCGAGAAGTGTGCGTGGGTGCGAGAAGCGGGGCGAGGAGCCGTTGAAGGGGAAAATAGCGGGAAAAAGAGAGGGAGTGAGAAAGAAGGAGAAGGGGAAAGCGGGTCGGGTCGGGTATGGGTTGGGCCGGTTAGAAATTAGGATTTGGGTTTGGGTTGGGTTTAGAGTTTAGGAATTTAAATTAAATAAAATATAAAAGGTATAAATAAAAAGGAAAAATTCGGAAAAATATACGGGAAATTATATATACGAACTGGGGATTTACATCATACCCTCCTTACAAAAATTTCATCCTCCAAATTAAAACGAAAACTACGGAACAACACACTATACAAACAGATGCGGAAAACGTGCATGGATGTCCTCCTCGCGTTCACAGGTAAACTCCCCTGGAGAACGACCACCCTAAGAAACTCGAACCAAGGGAATGACTTTTTTCTTCAGCACTTTTTCCCGACGATCGAGAATGGTGGTGGGATGCTCCTCATAGGACAGATCGGTGCCCAAAATTAACTCCGAATGGTCCAGAATGTGGCTGTCATCCTGAACATAGCGCCTCGACCGAGATACGTGAAAAGTGTTGTGCACACCAGCTAGCGATGGAGGTAAGGCAAGTCGATAGGCCACCTCTCCCACTCGCTCTAGCACCTCAAAAGGTCCGATGAATCGGGAACTGAGTTTCCCGCGACCTCCAAACCTGATAACACCGCGGGTAGGAGAAATATGTAGAAACACATGATCTCCGACCTAAAATTCTAGCGCTCTCCTGCTGGCATCAGCCCAACTCTTCTGTCGGTCCTGAGCCGTCTTAATGCGTTGTCTGATCATCTAGACCTTGTCTACCGTCTGAACAATAAGTTCGAGGTCCATAATATCCGTTCTCCCATGTCATCCCAATAAACAGGAGATCGACATTTCCGCCCGTAAAGTTCTTCGAATGGAGCCATATGGATGCTAGCTTGGAAACTGTTGTTATAAGAAAACTCCATCAAATGAAGAGGATCCTCCCAAGAACCCTGGAAGTCTAACATGCAAGCCCTCAACATGTACTCGAGCGTTTGAATAGTACTGTCATGCTCCACTTCCCAAAATACGGAATACGGGAAGCGACTAGGCCAGCCATGCTCCTACGATCAAGAATAATCCCGCCGTAGTCACACTTCGGCTTCTAGTATTACATGGTAATCAGTAATTATAGCACAGAAGTAAAGAAAACACATTACTAGTTTATTACACAAACTTTCATTGTTCACAGTTTACAATAGAATGAAATAAAAGAAACTACTAACCAAGTGCGAATATAATGTTGATTTATGGATATGGAAAGCAGTAAAAGTACTGAAGGCACGACCGTCTAGATCTCTGCGAGCTCGAATGGTAGGTCTGACTCCTGAATCCGGTCCTCTTCAAACTCTGAGCATGCAGACCGTCTAGATCTCTGCGAGCTCGAAGGGTAGGTCTGACTCCTGAATCCGGTTCTCTTCAAACTCTGAGCATGCATACTCAGATCGTCAGGGCGACGCGGTAGCAATATTATAATAATCATAAAAGACAAGAAAATAAAAGTAATAACGGTGGAGATAGTAAATGCAGCCAATCAATATGTCACTAACTGATGCAATGTATGATCTGTGCCCCCATCGGTCTCTAAGTCATTTTGAAATCGAGTTGTGGAGAAGGGTGATCATGTTTAACGAGGGTCCCATACGTACCCGAGACTACGGCCCACTGTCGTCCGGGACATAACCTTGTCAGCCGGACCACTAGGTCCAAACCAAATATATAAGAGTCGCTGTTCGAATGATCATCCTCTAAATCACTGACCTCACTAAATACAATTTTCTTTCCACTTCGATTTCCCCCTTTTTCCCAGGTTTTACTATCTATGAGTTTGGGCTAGTCGTGTACAAGTACGCATCAATAACACGGTATTATTCGCTATTCACTGTATTGTCACTATCACGAATCACTCACTTTGCTCTGGCATACTTGACACTCCTAAACCGATACCATTCACGCTCGACAATACATTATACACTAAAACTTAATAATGACGTGCACTATCACTAGAGGTATTACAGTCGGGTATAATATATACATTTATGCCGCTAAACAATCATGTGCAATGCAAGTTATTATGCGTTTTATGATCTTACAAAAAATCTCATTAAATCATACGTTCAGAATTTAGTAAAATGATATAAAAATAATAGCAGGTAAACTCAGTCGGAAGTTCAATGAAATTGGTTTCAAGTCAATCGAGTTTCGGGTTTGCAAATTTACAATCGTTTAATTTTAAGTGTTCGCTGCTGGAAATTCAGTTTCTGAACTGAAAATCTATTTCATAACACAGTTTTCACCCTATTGGGATCAAAATTAGGCAACACTATAGTTGAACAATATTTAGGGTTATCAGTTAGGTTTCCAACTCAATTAGTAGAGCAGTAATATCTTATATCAACAGGAAGTTATGGTCAGGTTAAGTTCGATGTGTAAAATCTGTCACTGCAGAATTCAGATGGACACATCGACATTATAAAATGTGTTAAAAATATCATACAGAAAAGAAATCCAGTGAAACCAGTGGGGTAAGAAAGCTAACTAAATTTTCTACGTAACAATATAGGGTTTCACACATTTTCGCATTTGACCAAGGATATACAGTGATTTAAAACAAGGGTTAACTGGGATTACTGTTCTGGACTGCAGTCCAGAATCATAATTCTCCTCAGTTTTCTCTATCATAACTTATTAAAATTCAGAGATCAGCTATAGAGTACTATAGGTTAATCTGTTAGATTTGATACAAGCCATGGAACACTAAAATCCGATTTATAAAAGATTTAATATGAATTTAACGGTCTAGTGTGTTCAGGAAAATTCTGATTTCGCAATGGTTATCGGGGGTAACATTTTGTGGGTGAAACGATATAAATTTTCAACCAGGTTTATGTGGTACCTGTATTCACAGGAAAAGGGTTTAATGATCATAAGTTCCTCCATTTTAAGATGGGTTTTCACTTAAATTTTAGCATCGAATACTTCTTTATACATATGGTAATCGAAGTTTTGGTTTCGTTTAATCGGTCCAAGTAAGATTTAGTTCATATGAATTCTTAACGTCATTAGAGCCGGATAAAAGATCTAATTTATATACTATGTCAAGCTATATATATATATTAACAAGGATTGTAAAACTTATTTAGAATCCATGATTTCTTAATTAATTTGGTTGTTATATAATATATATATATATATATATATATATATATATATATATATATATAAACTAATAGCATGTAAAGTGATTTAGATGATTTTATCGATCAAATATATATTTTACCGCAATCAAGAACGGCGTCGCTTGGTAGGTAGCCGGTGAGTACGGGTCGGTTTACAGGAATTTTATGTTTTCCTAATCGCGCTAACGAGTTAATTCCGATGGGTGTCGGATTGATTATTTATAAAAATCTAAATTAATTTATACTAAGATTATCTAGATCTAAGTCTTGCTAGGGTTAGGTTTAGGGGAAGTTGAGAGATTAAAGGTTTCTTCACCGCTTTCAATGCCCTATTATAGATCTATTAGGTGTTATGATAATTATCAATAAAGTGGATTAGAATCATTTGGGAAGATGTTCCTTCCTCTAGGTTCTTATCCTTCCTTTATCGATCCTTATCCTAACCTCCATGGAAAACACGCACATCCGGTCCTTTCTATTACGGTATCACCATTACCTCGAAGGGTAAGGTGCCGCAGGGAGCGGTGTGTGCGTGTATGCATGGAGTTCTAATTATTATGTGTGAAGGGGCAAGAAAAGGGTGAGAGATCCCATCTCTCGAACCTTTCCCTAAAGCTAACCCTAACAAGCGAGGAGACTACTCGCTCATTAGGGAATTTAAAGACATTCTAAATTAAAGTAAACTAAAGCGAAGAAAATAAGGGAACCTACTAATTTTTATTGATGGCTCTCTCCAAACATCAACACAGTACAGATCTGAATTTATGAAATGAAAAGAGGTATACCCTAGAAAAGGTTTTTAGGATTCTATTTATAGATTCATAGAAACCCTAGGTTACAATTGACTCGCACATCTGCTTTTACAAAAATACCCCCTAAGAAAAGACCTAGTCAACTCCCGCGCACCGCCACGAATTTTGGTAAAAAATTTACCAACTCCGGGCTCTGGATGGCCGCGGAACCGCGGCCGCAGCAAGGGCTGGGCCGCGGTTCCGGGCCCAATGATGGTCTTGAAGTCTGCACTTTTCTGGGCTGGATCTTGGCTTTTTGCACTTCCTGTTTCTTCAGTACTTTTCTCAAATTTGCTTCTAGGTTTCTTCCAGATTTTCCAGTGAATAATTGTGGTGGACTTTAACCGTGGCTTCGCGATCTTGGACCTTGCGCCGCCTTATACTTTGTGAACTGATCGTTTGTGTAGGCTTGATCAAGATCCTTCTATTTGTTGGTTGTAGCCTCACTTTTGCATCGTCTTTTATCTTTTTCACTGTTTTTGCTCCTAGAACTTGTAACCTGTACTATGTAGCAGACATGGGTCAAAAGCACCTGTTTATTTGCAAAATACATAAGAATGGGAAATATAATAATGCAATATTATGATATGAACAAATACCCCCAAACCTATCTCTTGCTCGTCCTCGAGCAAACTTAGTTTTATTCTCGACAAAAACCTAACCTCACTTTCGCAGGGAATCGCGATTGCACTGAGCTCGTGCAACAAGCCGTCAAAGCTCTAGGTGTCCCTAGTAGGAGGAGTGTTGTCTCCTGAGGGTTTTCAGCGGATACTACCCACAAAATCCTATCAATTTGGCTTTTCGAACTCCAATTAGGGTTTCTAACAAGGAATTCTATTATCTTCGACTCGTAAATTATCCACCCATATTCTTCACACTTCCTCATTATTTTACTTAAGATTATATATGTTCTGTAGACTTAATTTTCGGCATTTCTTAAGTTTTCCTTCTAGGGTTTCATCTCCACTTAGGAATTTTTATCAACTCTACTAAAGATACAAGTTCTATTCTTCACTCCTATCTCTTATCTAAACTCCAATCACATACCCTTTGTGTATGTATATATCACCCCTACACTCGGCAATTCAAATCAAGCAATCATACTCTTGTCTGTTGTCCAAAGTACTTATTAATTGGTGAATTTTTAAATGAATTTTGCTTACACATCCTTCATGCGATCGTTAATACTTCTTGAGCTACCAACGACTGATTACAAAATGCGTTTGCACTTTAAAGCGTACTTTCTAGTCTTGTAACACCCAAGGCTTTTTAGCAGTGACTCCCAAACCAGTTGGTCTAAGGCACTAAGTGATGAAGCACCCTCGCTAAATATTTTTTCTATTTTTCAGCCTTAAGTAATCACAAAAACCAGTGTTCATTTTTTTCTTTATTCACACTTGTATATATATATTTTTATTTTTCATCGTACTAAAGACTTTAGACAAGAGCATTTCAAGGTCTCTTCTAATATTCTAAGCTTCAAGGTGCGTGATTATGCAATTTGTAGGGTATACATTTTCAGATTCTAGACTTAAACTAGGAATTATTTTTCAAACTTATACTCTAATAAAAATATCAATACTTTTCCTTTGTTTTGACTTAGCCCAAAAGAAGTGAACTCAAAATTTGCCTATTTCTAAATAAATTACAAAGACATATACTTTCTACCGTTAAACTTTAAGGAATGTTATTTTTAGGGTTTTTTAATTTGCTAAGTCTAAGATCTAGTTGTTCCTAGCCAGTTAACCTATTTGTCAAACTCAAGTCAAAATAAGGCCAAAATTGAATACAATAATTTTTATAATTTTTTTTTGAAATTTTTCAATTTTTATGGGTTTTAAAATAAGTATGCAATTGCAAAAATATACACATAAATACGAAGGAAGAAGGCTTACCGAGCACACCCCCAAACTTAACCTTGACAGTGTCCTCACTGTCATGCCACACCAAGAGGGTTGAGAATGTCGGCACTCCCCTGTTTATTTATTTACAATTTTTTTTATATCTTTTTTTTATATTTTTTATTGTTAACAGAAAAATAAAACAAAAAAAATATATACATATATACAACAAGATCCTCCCCAAACTAAATAAGGCCTTACACAAGCCAAAGATTAGCACCAACCATTCAAAAATTCTATCGTGATAATGGTAGGGTTGGTGAATGAATGGGGTGTAGAGAAAGGAGTTGAGAAACACACGAGACCGTGTGGAAAGAAAGATAGAATATGGACTCGGTGGAGGAGAAGAATGGCGGAAAAGAGAAAGAAGTGTAGTACGATCTTGAGGGTGTAATTCGAGTGAATAAATTAGCGTAATTTGTGATGACCGATATGTTAAAAGCGATTGTGCTAATCTATCAACCCGTCGAGAAATGGGATCAAATCCTTCAAGATTCGCAAGAAAACATGGGTACGTCGAACTTGGTATTAGAGATGAAAGCGTAATGGTCTCTTGCTCGGTCGGAACGATAGTAAGGACGAAAGGGAGTGATTTAGGGATAGTCTTAATCTCACCTAAGTAATCTGTCTCGAACTTGAAGGATTCCATCAATGGTTCGAAATGACTGTAAGCAACCGAGTCTGATGGTTCAACTAACTCATCTGAAAATATAAATGACTCAAACTCGAGAGGTGAGTTTTCAACATCGTCCAAAAAAGTGAAACACTCGTAATCGTTATCATCTGTGAGAACTGTGTCAGATTCAAAGAGAAAATTTTCAAGCTCACAGTCTTCAAGCGTGATCTTTTGCGTGGTCGGAACGATGGAAATGAGGGAGGGTGATATAACAGTTAAAGGTTCAGGAGGATGAATTGGAAAATCCGACACATCAAACAAAAATGGTTCAACCTCAATATTATCCTCAATACTATCCTCAATACTATCCTCATAATTCTCCTCAATATTTAGCTCATCCATGCCCTTATCATCAAAATCAAGACGTATATGAAGTTCGGGAGAAACCATTAATGACTCGGGATGATGAATTGGATATAAAATTTCAATCAAATCGACGGGTTCATCATCCGAAATATTCCTGGCGTCTATATCCTCAATCAAGTGAAAATCAATTTTTTCTGACACCTCATCACAAGCATGGATATTTATCAATTCAGGTTATAAAGTGGAGGTGTAAAGGTCAAAAGGATTAGGTGTGGTTTCACTCGAAAGGGATTCTTCACAATCTGGCAAATCAAGCACTACAAAGTCGCACAACTCGTTAGATGTTTTATTTTCAACTTGTGAATCATTTGGGACAATCGATGGAAAACCGGAGTTATGGGCTGCAATTGGGTATGGGTAGGTTTGATTTGGAAATACTCTCAAATTCGCACTCTGTCCAAACGCCCCATCATACATTGGAAAATTTGGAGCTAGTTGGAAACTAGCTGCCGGTTCACTAGGTTGCAAAAGGGCGACCATGGACGCATCCACATTCCTTATCATCTTGTTTGTTGCTGAAATATAAGCTTCCAACGACTGTTCCAAACTAGACATGGGTTGTGAAGGGGTTTCGGTAAAAGATTCGAAATTGTTTGGATACTTGAAACTCCCAATCGGCTGTGTAGAAACAATATCTAGTGAAGGAGGAAAAGTCGAGTAGGACTGGTAGGAATTGGATGGTTGGACAGGAGTAGGATCAACATTTGGATAAAAAGGTGAATGGACTTGTTGATCCCTATAACTGGATGTGTGGAGAGGGGTGAAAGATCGGCTGCGAGATTGTGCAATATGCTCAGCAATAGACATCGATTTAGGAGTTACAATAGGACTCGAAAAAGTAATATCAACGTATGAAGGTGGTGAAGGTTGACATGGTTGACACAAAGTTGGTTACAACATCGAACTGTTTCTCCTAGACGCTTCTATTTAATCTTTCAGAGAAATTTTGGGCATGGATGGATCTTCCTTAAATCGACCGAAACAATTGACGTACGAGGCAAAATTAGGTTCAGGATACCAAAGTTCGGCAACGGATTTATGAGGTGGGGTACTCATGATGTTAGAAGGAGAAGAGAAAGAAGGTTGGGGTGCAAGGATTTCTTAGCGATAAAAAGTTGCAAGTCTTTTTTTAAAAAAAAATTTCCTTTTTCCTTTTTCTCTTTATTTGGAAATTTTTGCAAAAAAGATTAAAGGTATGCAAAACAGAAAAGATTTCTTGCAATCAATTTTTATTTAAAGCGCGGCGTAAAGAATCCTGCACAAGATTTGTTATTTGGAAGGGGGAAGATTTTTAAAGCGCACAGAATCCTGCAGGAATTTTTAGAAAAGATATATCTAGATTTCCAGAGCAAGAACATAGAAGCTTACAGTGCAATTTTCTTGCGCTGAAGACACAGGGGAACCGTGGATCCGCGGTCTGAGGCGGCTTGGTGCGGCGGAAAGGCGGCGCCGGTGGCGGCGCAGATCCCGAGACTTCACCAGACTGCCGCGGATGCACGGCAGAAGGCAGCTTAGACCGCGGAATCGCGGTAGACTTGGCGGCTCGCGTCTCGAGATTTTTTCTGTTGTTTAGCTGTTGAAATATTCTGCTGGTCAGATCGTTTGTTTTCTGTTTTGCTTTCTTTATTTTTCCAGATCCGAACTTCTTTGTTGTTCCTGCAAAATTCACACAAAAATACCCTTCACAAAATACAAAGATGATAAATTTTTATATTTTTTTTTGATTTTTCAGTTTTTATGATTTTTTAATTTTATATTAACCCGAAATTGCAAAAAGGAAATAACACGCCATCCCCGGCAACGGCGCCATTTGATTAAGAAGGATATTATCGATCAAAAATATATTTTACCACAATCAAGAACGGCGTCGCTTGGTAGCTAGCCGGTGAGTACGGGTCGGTCCACAGGGATTTTGTGTTTTCCTAATCACGCTAACGAGTTAATTCCGATGGGTGTCGGATTGATTATTTCTAAAAAGCTAAATTAATTTATACTAAAATTATCTAGATCTAAGTCTTGCTAGGGTTAGACTTAGGGGAAGTTGAGAGATTAAAGGTTTCCTTACCGCTTTCAATGCCCTATTATAGATCTATTAGGTGTTATGGTAATTATCAATAAAGTGGATTAGAATCATTTGGGAAGATGTTTCTTCCTCTAGGTTCTTGTCCTTCCTTTATCGATCCTTACCCTAACCTCCATGGAAAACACGTGCATCCGGTCCTTTATACTACGGTATCACCATTAACTCAAAGGGTAAGGTGCCGCAGGTAGCGGTGTGTGCGTGTATGCATAGAGTTCTAATTATTATGTGTGAAGGGGCAAGAAAGGGGTGAGAGATCTCATCTCTCAAACCTTTCCCTAAAGCTAACCCTAACAAGCGAGGAGACTACTCGCTCATTAGGGAATTTAAAGACATTCTAAATTAAAGTAAACTAAAGCAAAGAAAATAAGGGAACTTACTAATTTTTATTGATGGCTCTCTCCAAACATCAACACAGTCCAGATCTGAAGTTATGAAATGAAAAGAGGCATACCCTAGAAAAGGTTTTTAGGGTTCTATTTATAGATTCATAGAACCCTAGGTTACAATTGACTCGCACATCTACTTTTACAAAAATACCCCCTAAGAAAAGACCTAGTCAACTCCCGCGCACCGCCACGAATTTTGGTAAAAAATTTACCAACTCCGGGCTCTGGATGGCCGCAGAACCGCGGCCGCAGCAAGGGTTGGGCCGCGGTTCCGCGGCCCAGTGATGGTCTTGAAGTCTGCACTTTTCTGAGCTGGATCTGGGCTTTTTGTACTTCCTGTTTCTTCAGTACATTTCTCAAATTTGCTTCTAGGTTTCTTCTAGATTTTCCAGTGAATAATTGTGGTGGACTTTAACCGTGGCTTCGCGAGTTTGGACCTTGCTCTGCCTCGTAATTTGTGAACTGATCGTTTGTGTAGGCTTGATCAAGATCTTTCTATTTGTTGGTTGTAGTCTCACTTTTGCATCGTCTTTTATCTTTTTCACTGTTTTTGCTCCTAGAACCTGTAACCTGTACTATGTAGCAGACATGGGTCAAAAGCACCTGTTTATTTGCAAAATACATAAGAATGGGGAATATAATAATGCAATATTATGATATGAACATAAAGCAAGTGGAAATCACTTGCCTGCGATGATGTGTCGATGGTGCCGCAGCGTTGATGACGGTAATGGCATGCACGGGCACGACACACACGGGCAACAACGGCAAGGGTTTGGCCTTGAGCTTGAATTTGGCTTCGGATTGAGCTCTGTGCAATGGCTCAGCGGCGACGATGGGCTCCGGCTTGGATGCTGGAATCGGCTTGGTCTGAAGGTCGGCTGCTCGAGCTTCAAAGGAGGTGAGCGCAGCGACGGGTGGCCGAAGCTTGAAGGTTGGGCCGACAAAGGAAGGCTTGGGTATGGGGCAGCGAAGGGTGGCCGTAGGCGAAGCACGTGGTCATGGCTGGGCTGGGTTGTGAGGAGGGTCGGTGTTGATGGAGTTGGCGGTCGAAGATGTTGGTCGGCGGTGCTCAGGTCGAGGGTTGAAGGTTGGAGTTGAGCTCAGCAAGATGGGTTGCAACGACGAGGTTCTTGGGAGAGTAGGTGGGGTTGATGCAGATGATAGAGGGAGGTGGCCGGAGTTGGGTCGTCGGGAAGGAGCTCGAAGCTCAGAGGAGGAGGTTCAGCGGTGTTTGGAGCAAGCGCTGTCGGGTGTGCAGGTGAGGTAGGGAGGAGGGACTCGGGGTTTTGGAGAGAGGAGAGAGGGAGGAAGGCGAGGGTGATGCCGGCGGTGATCACGACGGCGACGGGGCGAGCACGGGCGTGGGCGTGGGTATGGGTTCGAGAGAGGGAGCGGGAAGGGAGGAGAACGGAAGAAAGAGGGAGAGAGAGAAGTAATGAAGGGAGAAATTTTAAGAGGGGGAGAGAGAGAGAGACGTGAGGATTAATTTAAGGGGGGGAGAGAGAGGTAACGTGAGTGAGAAGAGAGAGAAAAACGTGATTTTAATAAATAAAATTTTAAAGAAGAGAGAGAGAGAATTAACGGGAATTTAAAATTTAATATGTTTTTATTGAACTTTATTTGTATAGGATTTGTGTTTAAATGAGGATATGTCTCTTTGAATTTTGAAAAGAGGGGAGAAGGTAAGTAATTTGAATATAAATTTGTTGTTTTAAAATAAGGCCTTAGGTTGTTGTGCTTGGGCTCAAGAAAAATTTTGAAGGAAAAGTGTGGGATTTAAACATGGACTTGGGCTTAGGGTTGGGTTCATAGGAAAGAAAAAATAATTCGAATATAATACAAAAATGTAAAATGGGTAAAATATTTTATTTGAATACAGGTATTGGCGTAGATAAAGACCGGGTATTACAGGTACGCTCGGACTGTTCGTCCGTCTGTGGATGGTAAGCCGTGCTAAACTTGAGACGTGTACCTAGACTCTCCAGTAAGCTCTTCCAAAAGTGTGAAATAAATCTGGTGTCTCGATCTGATACTATACTGACCGGAACTCCGTGAAGTCGCACTACCTCTTGCATGTATTTCTCCGCAAGCGACTCTGTCGACTGTTCAATACGGAAGAGTATAAAGTGTGCAGCTTTCGTAAGACGGTCGATGATAACCCAGACGGCGTTGTTTCCCTTAAGGCTCCGTGGTAAGGCAGTCACAAAATCCATAGTGATGTGCTCCCACTTACACTCGGGTATCGGAAGCGGTTGCAATAGTCCAGCCATTCTCTGGTGTTCAGCTTTCACTTGCTAGCATACTAAACACCTGGATAACAACCGTGCTATCTCTTGCTTCATCCCGTTCCACCAAAAGTGTTTGCTTTAGATCTCGATACATTTTCGTGCCTCCCGGATGCACAGAATAAGCCGAACTATGAGCCTCAGCTAATACCTCTTCTCGAACATCCCCCTAGGGAACGCAGAGTCTGTTACCGAATCTCAGAGAACCGTCCCAGTGTATGAGTAAGTCCGTCTTCAGCCCGGCTTCCACCTGCTCTCTGAACTTTTGCAATCGAGGATCATCACCCTGCGCAGCCTTAATACGATCTACAAGAGAAGACTGCACCTGTAACTGTCAGAACTACCTGATTGCACTCGGTGTAACAACCTCTAGTTCGAGCTTCTGAAAATCCTCAATGATGCTCTTCTGACTGGTCAACATCATGACTACTGGCTTGCGACTGAGAGCGTATGGTACGACATTTACCTTCCCCGGATGATACTGTAAGTCCAAGTCGTAGTCCTCCATTAATTATAGCCATCAGCGTTGCCTCATATTCAGTTCTCTCTGAGTGAACACGTACTTCAGACTCTTGTGATCCGTGTACACTTCCACCTTTTCGCCTAACAAGTAATGTCTCTGTATCTTCAATACGAAAACCACTGTGGCTAACTCTAAGTCGTGTGTTGGGTAGTTCCTCTCGTGATTCTTCAGCTGTCGTGAGGCATAAGCAACTACCCGACCGTGCTGCATCAGTATGCAGCCCAAGCCTTTCCCTGAAGCATCTCTATGTATCACCAAACCACCTGAATTATCTGGTACTGAAAGAATAGGTGTCGTAGTCAATTTCTTCTTTAGTACCTCAAAAGCCCGAGTACACTCCTCCGGCCACACGTACGGTACTTCCTTCCGTGTCAGCTTCATCAAAGGTTCAGCGACTCGTGCAAATTCTTGAACGAACCGTCGATAATATCCTGCCAATCCCAGGAAGATTCTGATCTCGGCCACTGACTTCGTGTCGGCCAATCTCTAACCGGTTCTATCTTCGCTGGGTCCACTGAGATGCCTTCGCCCGAAACAACGTGCCCCAAACTGTACTTTGTCAAGCCAGAACTCGCACTTGCTCAATTTTGCGTATAGCTTCTCTTCTCGAAGAATTTGTAATACCGTCCGCAAGTGTTCGGCATGCTCCTCTCGGGTCTTAGAGTAGACTAGTATGTCGTCGATGAATACCACGACAAACGTGTCTAAGTATTTCGCAAATACTCTATTCATCAGATCCATAAATATAGCTGGAGCATTGATAACCCCGAACGGCATCACAGGAAACTCATAATGCCCTGTTCCCTGATTAAAAATCAGAAATTACCTCAATGAGGTATCACGTGCTCACACGTGACCAAGGGTCATGTGTTGACACGTGATAGTTAAGCTCTAAAATCAAGCAGAAGTGCAAACAAACGGCTAAGAAAAGACCCCAATGGGGCGTCACGTGCTCACACGTGACCAAGGGTCACGTGCTGACACGTGATGGTCTTTAGCCCAGTTAAAATACAGAATTAAATTTTGAATGAGGAGGGGTCACGTGCCGACACGTGATAGGCTTTGAAAGCCTTATAAATTGATAGAATTAAATTCTAATTAAGGGAAATCAAAGACCCTAACTGGGAAAGTATTTCTCTAAATCTTCCCAAACAAAAAATGATTATAGGGGACCGTTGGATTAAAAATCCAAGGGTGATTAAAAACCATAAATTTATGGAAAGATTTTAAACAAGGAAAGATTTCCCTAAAATTCACCAAAAATAACAGACAGAATATCTTTTGGATTAAAAATCCAATGCTGAATAAAATTCACAAAGATTATGTTGGTTACAAAAAACAAACAAAATTTTTCAATGAAAGATTTATTAAACAAATTGATTCTTCTCCTTCTCCAATAAATAGGAGCCAAGAAGAGAAGAGAGATATAGAATTTTGAGATCTTGAAATTTTCTGAAGGCAAAATAGCAGAGAGAAAAGAAAGGAGAATTTAATTCTCTAGAAAGAAACCCTAGTTGAGAAAGGGGAAATGGATCAAAACTTCATAAAGCAAAAAAGAGATTTTAATTCTCAATCTAGGAGTTTAACTCTTCTGCATAAGATCTTAGTTCTTCCTCTGGTTGAAGATCTGCAGAAGCAAATCCCCCCATAGGTTGAGAATTTAATTCTAATCGGGGAGATTCTGCCATGCAGATTCAAAACTTAGAGCAAGAATTGAGTTTTGAGAATTTAATTCTCCCAAAAGATAAAACTAGGGTTTAACCCTATATGAGAATTTAATTCTCCCAATTTACAGGAATTTAATTCCTCCAAGATAAAACTAGGGTTTAACCCTATATGAGAATTTAATTCTCTTAAATTTATAGGAATTTAATTCCTCCAAGACAGACAAGCTAGGGTTTAACCCTATATGAGAATTCAATTCTCCCAAATTCATAATGAATTCAATTACTACATAAGAATTTAATTCTTCCACATGCATAGGAATTTAATTCCTTTAAAAACGAAATTAGGGTTTAACCCTACAGAGAATTTAATTCTTAAAAATAAAAGAGACTTGAAAGATCTCCATGCATGTAAAGAACTAGATCACGTGTCCCCACGTGACCCCTAAACAGATCCCCCAAAAATGAGAAGGAAAAAGTTTTGAGGCAATACCTCACGCGCCCCCACGTGACCCTCATAATATAAGGAACAAAAGCAAAGGCAGTATTGGCTTTGGGCGCCCTCACGTGTTACCACGTGACCCCTAATAAATGCTTTAATAATCAATGCACAAATATCCATCACGTGTCAACACATGATGGCCAGAAAATCAAAAGCGTTTAACACTTATTTGCAGAACAAAGTAAAGGAGATTTGGCCCCACCTTTGGGTGCCCTCACGTGTTCCCACGTGACCTCTTCCTCTCTAATGTTTAACACTAATTTGAACATTTCATTTCCAGTGTTTAACACTGTTGTCCTCTAGTGTTTAACACTAATTTGAGCATTTCATCTCCAGTGTTTAACACTGTTGTTCTCTAGTGTTTAACACTATTTTAAAGCCAATCTTAGCCAAATTGGCTAAGTTTTCCAGAGGCAAAAACCTCCCCTTTGACTAAATTTCAAAGTTGAGTAAAACTCAGAACTACAATGTTTAATGCTCGGCCAAAGACAAAAATGTATCAGAGCCCTCAAACTATGGTTTAGCATTGCTAAATAATGTGGGCTTGAGCCCAGACAAATGTCTAATGGTTCAATAAAGGGCCAATACTTCAAATCTAATTGGACTTAGCCCAAGATGGTCATAAGTCCTCAATTTAGATTTAATTGAGCCAATGGGCTCATAATCTAATTAATTGATCTTGGTTCCAAATTGGACTACAGATCCCCAATTAACCTTGGTTCAAGTGTACATCTCTTCACTCCTATGATATTTGTCGTTGTAATCCTTCAACGTCTTCAGAGAGGTGACGGGTCCCGACAACCACACATTTCACAGACTATGACGTCTCTAAACTACGGACTTTGGGGTTCTTAAACCCATGGACTATGATGTCCTTAACCTTGACTGTGAGGTCTTTAAACTCACGGACTATGATGTTCTTAATCTTGACTGTGAGGTCTTTAAACTCACGGACTATGATTTCTTTAACCATGACTGTGAGGTCTTTAAACTCACGGACTATGATGTCCTTAACCTTGACTATGAGGTCTTTAAACTCACGGACTATGACGTCCTTAACCTTGACTGTAAGGTCTTTAAACTCACGGACTATGACGTCCTTAACCTTGACTGTGAGGTCTTTAAACTCACGGACTATGGCATCCTTAACCTTGACTGTGGGGTCTTTAAGCTCACGGACTATGATGTCCTTAATCTTGATTGTGTGATCTTTAAACTCATGGACTATGATGTTCTTAACCTTGACTGTGATGTCTTTAAACTCACGGACTATGACGTCTTTAACCTTGGACCGAGATGTTCTTAAACTAACACTGGACCGTAATGTCCTTAAACTAATCGACTGCAATGTCCCTAAACTAAACAATAGATTCCAAATGCTCTCTTGTTGGATCTAAATGCTCCCGTTAAGTTGATCTTAGTCTAAAATTAGACTAACGTATCCTTAACTAAGTTTAAGTTGATCCTAGTCCCAAATGAGACTAACGCATCCTTAAACCCAACTCCCATACCCAAATCTAAGAAGATACGGATTTAAATTAATCCACGCCCTACGGGCGACAACATAAATTAGTCTCCGTATACAATCCACGGGCAACCAAACACAAAACTAACACCCACGACACGAAGTGACCATCTGGAGAAGGAGAAACCTGTTACCGCGATGCGGTTGCGTAATTAACTGCAGGGGCTTCTGCCTGCAGGAAAGAGCGTCCCCACAATCAAAAACCCCTAAAATGAGGGGGAATCTAACGAAGTTTGCTATATCGGCCGCATCCGTTTAAACCTTCGATACATGGTGCCATAAATCAACTTGGCATCTTCGGAGAGGTGGACGGATAGCACCAATTAGCATCTGTCCCGAAACTCAGGCTAGACGTTTATCGCGTCTCCGCGTTTCGGAGGGGAACAGATTCTGGCACACCCGGTGGGACCTTTTCCTCTTTCCACTCCACACTTCTGTGTCGTGTTCGCGAACGAATTGCGGTTTGCTAATGGTTGCCCTTGGGTTCGAGGTATTAAGATTTGGCATTTTTGCTTAGTGCAGAAAGCGAAGGATCAATGGCGTCCACTTGCGCGAAGTGTTCTAGCTGCAACTGTAACTCACGTTCAACCTCATCTGGAAGCATAGCTTACGGGCTCCAAGCGGCTTCCCTGTTCACGATGCCAGTGGAACTGGTCACTCAGGCTACCACTGGATTGTTTTTCGGGACCATGCTCCCGCCAACGAGCTTCAGCGCTCCTATACCAATGCAAGAAGCTCCCAAGAAGTCGGTCTTTGATTGGCTTACAACTACTGCGGCCTCTCTTAACGGGTCGTCCCGCTCCAGCGCCTCGGTCTTCGCTAGATTAGGCCAAAGTTCCTGTGGGCTCATGATGAAGCCTGCAATTCAAGAAGAGGTTATTCCGAAGGGGATAGCCATCCCTGCTCCTGAAGTCGTCAAGGCGTCTTCTCCTGCCAAAGGGTCGGTCTTTACAAGACTGACTGTTCCGACTCCAACTCCGACCCTCGTTCCTGCTCAAAAGTTTGTCTTTGATAGATTAGACACTGCTGCTCAACGAACGTCGGTCTTCAAGAGGCTGGTACCAGCAACGCCTCACCTGAACAGGGGACATGATGAAGTCACCCCTCAAGCTGAAACAATCCCAACAGCTCGACACGCTCAACGTCGCCACTGGCACCGAGTATGGAAGGCTGGGGGCAACTCCCCCTCTGGGTTAACTCCACCAGCCCCAATGGTGGAAGTCAATGCTGCTGTTCCAACCGGGAACAGTTTTGAACTGCTGAACAAGGTGCGCAGGAACTCTCCTACCGCCGTACTGAAAAGATCTCCTCCACCAGTGGAGAATGTTACAGGGATAAAGCCAGATCAGACCCCTCGACGGCTGTCCCCCAAAGTTTATAAAGTCTGGCGACAGGTCCAAGAGTCAGTGATTGATCAAAACTATCCCCGTCGACAGAAGAAGCTGAAGGTCCAGCAGGAAGTGAACCGTCCTGATAAGCCACGAAAGACGACAACCACCTGGGTGCCCGCTGCAACGGCCCCCTCAGCGTCAACTGCTCAAAAGAGAAGGGAGCCAGAGAAAGCCCCTGTGACTACGGCAGATCGCAAAGACGCTAAGCCCAAACGCCCCAAGTCTGGGGGGCATAATGGTACATACTGTTTACATGGCTTCCGAAAAAGAGGAAAGCCGCGCTTCTACAGGCCACCGACCGCTCACCCGATCAATAACAAGGGCTTAGGAACAACAACGACAGAAGCTTCAGGAGATGCTGACTGCAATGGCCGCACTCACCGGACCAAATGAAATCCTGGAGGCGTCATCGGAGCAGCGTCACGAACAAGAAACCGATGCTGATTTCCTATGCAGAGTCCTCGAAAAGAAGGACAGAGAAGCTGCAGAACAAGCTGCCAATATAAAACGAATGGCGCTTCTCTTCCAAGACATGGTCGGGATGATGTTACAGCCGGATCCTCTAGTTGAAGACCCTCCGATCATTATTGAAGACGATAGAGGAGAGATATCGAATCCTCCTCCGGCTCCTTCAACAGCCAAAGAGGAAACTACTTCCAAGGCCGCTCTGGATGACTATATTGCTCAGCAAATACGAGCTCACCAGGTAAATGAAGCGGCTGGCCAAGTCATTAAAACTGGGCGACCCTATCTAGGCTGGTATGACCAAATAAAGTACCCACTGGGATACACAATCTCCAAATTCTATGTGTACAAGGGGACAGGCAATCCCCATCAACATTTCGCTCAGTTCAGGGCACTTTGCGGCAACACCGGGGGTGATGATAAGCTTTTGCTCCGCCAATTCGTCGGCAGCTTATCGGAGACGGCATTTGTGTGGTATTCCGAACTTCCAAACGACTCCGTCAAGACTTTTGCAGAAATGGAGTTGTTATTCACCCAGCGATTCGCGAGTGCTAGTGAAAGCACCCCAATAATGGTATTGATCAATGCCAGGGTGAAGCCAGGCAAGATGTGAGTTCAATACGCGATCCGATGGCGGAATCTGTGGTCGAAATGCGAACAGCGCATCGATGAAGCACCAGCTGTGGGCATGTTCATGGGCACCCTAGACCCTCATGCAACTATTTCACAATTCATGATGTTCTTCAAACCGACCACGTTCCAAGCTTTAATCGACAAGCTAGCCCAGATGGACCAGATGGGTCATAGACTGTCTCCTCCGAAGCCGAAGCCGCGAAACGAAAAGGGTAAAGGGAAGGCGACCTTCGTGGAGAATACCCAACAACAGCCCAGTGCCCCAAAACTAACGGATCAACTGGAAGAGAGACGGCGATACTACAATGAGAAAATGAAGCGTCATTATTCGTTCCCCTAGGACTAAACGAAGAGACTGTTCGAACTGGCGATGCGCAACAGGCTCATCAATCTGCCAAATCCTAAGGTACCACTATAACCCGGCGAGGCTAATGTCCCAATTATTGCCCTTACCACCAAACGGTAAGCCATCCAATCGAAAATTGCTTCGTCTTTAAGGGATGGATCGAGGATCAGTACCAATAAGGAAAGTTTGCGCTGTCTGAGAAGTGGAAAGTAAGCCCACCACAACCGCACACTCCTAAGAAAACGGACACACCGGGGGCATCATGCTCTTTTGTTGAAGAAGCTCCATGGGAGGTCGCTCTTTCAGCCAAAACCAAAAGAATGCTGAACGATCTCCAGACATGCTCGGCGATCAGGTGGAAGAATCCGTTGGAACCTGAGATCATCGAGGGGATGGTGAAGCCGTGCCCAACTCCAAAGATTGGTGGTGATAGCCAAAGCGTTTACACCCAGCCGTCGAAGTCTTCGAAGAAGAAGAAGAAGACCAAAAAGCCCGTGAAGCTCGGTGACAAGCGAACGAACCTGCAAAAACAGATTGACGTGCTGGAAGAGTATAACCAGAAAGCGCAGACTCCAGTCACACTCCAAGAATTTCTCAGCCACGTCCTTGAGGACGGAGATGATGGAGAAGATTCGTCGGATGAATCTGAGGGTTACGTAGCAAGCTGCCATGTGATCTCTCACTCGTCGATAGACGATGAAGAAGCTCCTTGCATCGAGAAACTGGGGGCAAATCCTGAACCGGAACTTCCATGGCCATCAGACGAAATGATCGACGCATTCCTAAACGAAGCTCTTCTGAAAAGTAAAGCTGATCGGGAGAGTGAGATGGCCATATTTGAAAAGGCCAAACACCGACGACTGGACGAAAGGGTTGAAACACTCCCACCAGATCAAAGTGCCTCCATTGCAAATAAAAACAGGTTTAGGATGAGGAAAATGTTCGCTAAAGCCATATCAATAGGGATGAAGCTACTACCCTCCGAAGGAAACATTCTTGGTAAAGCAGAAATGCATCTTAGCTACTGCTTATATCATCGAAAGATTGCACACCCCACCGAAGAGTGCAATGCTTTTAAAGATGGTGGCAGGGATATGTTTCTCACCGGCAACATTTTAAGCGGATGAAATGCAAAACTCGTCGGGAGTAAAGAAGTACGACCGAGGAGCTTAGAAAAACTACCGACAACTGTCGCAGGGTTAACGTCGGGGGATCGCAAGTTCTCACCTTCGGGAGCGACTCTAACGAGGAAATGCCTCTTGGCCCTCTCTTCAAAGAATCCACCTCGGGAAAAGAGGAAGAACCGAAGATCTGTGAAAATATTCAGTCGCGCAATCGTACGCTGCCCGAAAAGAATCTCGGACCCACGAATAGAAAAGATAAGGGAAAAGAAAAAGTCTCTGAGGATATCATCCTTGATGACCAAGTCATCAAAGAGCTGACCGCCAAGGACCCGTCGAAGAAAAATAAGGTGGACTACAATGTTCTGGCATACTTGAGAAAGCTACCCTCGCAGCTCAGCATTCTCGACGCCCTTATGCTATCCAAAGAGGCAAGAGATTCATTGATCAAGACGCTATAAGAGCCAGAGCAATTACAAGCTTTCCTCGCCGAAGAAAAGATGAAGGACGAGCTGGAAGAAGTACATACAGCCGATATCACCTTCGGCGATGAAGATCTCCTCCTTGGGACGTGCGAACACAACCGTCCCCTTTATATCTCCGGATACTGTCACGATATCAAGATAGGCAAAATCCTGGTCGACAATGGGTCTTCCGTCAATCTCCTCAACGTACGAATGTTGAAGGAAATCTGCATGAGCGTCAGCACCTCGCTCGTGATAAAATCACCATCTCCGGTTTCGACTCCCAGTCATCACGGACCCTTGGGTCTGTGATACTGATGTTACGCTTCGGGCTACTTATCACGGATATTAAATTTCATGTCATCGACGCCAAGACTGGCTATAACGCTTTGCTCGGCCGGCCTTGGTTACATGAGTACAACATCATCCCTTCTACACAACATCAGTGTTTGAAATATTTCAAGGATGGCCTCGAGTATACCGTAACAGGAGAGCTGAACCCATTCTCAGTGAACGAAGTCCGAAAGTACGAAGATGCAAAATACTTCTTACCAGATTTTGAGGACACGGAGAGATGTCACAAACCGAAGGACAAAGCTATCACCACTATTCCAGTTTTCGGGAGTGATACCGAGGAGGGGGAAGAGATAGTTTATTCGGGGCCGCCTCAACGCAACAACCCGGGACCGTCCGCCCCTATGTTGATTTTCGGCAGCGACTCGGAAGACGAGGTTAACGCAATATTTTCCACTCGGCCATCAATACAAGCCTTCGCTGGCAATAATCAGAGTTTGCAAATCACCATGGTTCCATAAGAGCATTACAAAGATCTCGATGCACTTGAAACTTATAGTGTGCAAGAACTGCTGACATTCTACGTCCCTCCCAGGCGAAAAGGTGAAAAAGCGATCCTATTCTACTGATCCGGGGAAACCAAAGTGGAAAAAGAAATTTGGCATGGAGCCGATTCTTAGCTCGACAGGCTCCAGCCCATCCGTCTGCCTAGATATTACACGGAAGGCTTGAAAAGGCTATTGAAGCGCTAAGGGGTACCCTTCAGACAGACTACTCGACTAGCTCGATTCTACAATAGGATTTGGGACATCCCCGGAACTCAGCGCAAGTTGCCCAACGGGAGAATGGAAACGATCGGGCTTGGATATATTCAATCCAAAAAACGAGAACGAGTCAATGGCAGCTACGTCATACATGACTTCGATGTAGAAGGAGACATTCTGTTAGAAGACGCTGATCCTGAACCAAAACAAAGTCCTGTCATCAAAGCGCCGAGTTCGTCATTTGAAGAACGAATGGACAAGCTAGTAAAGGAAGCGGGTCAAAAGATCCGGGATAACCATAACCGTGAGATGGCCATTTACGAAAAAGCCAGGACACAACGCCTCTTTCAACAGGACGAGGAGAATGGCAATGCTCTTCCTTATCAACCCGTCATACAAAAGGCCCGATGCAGAGGCAAAAATAAATTAAAGAGCGGGAAAAGCGTTCGAGAGCGACAGAGCGGGACCAAGAAGTCACGTGATCAGGAATCGAGCAATCCGGATTCGTCTCTTATAAAGAAGATGGGTCGAGCATACTCTTTTCCTCAGAACAAAACATGGAAGATACTTGATCTCGCCATAAGACATCAAATGATTACACTTCCGGAGTCCAAACACCCCGAGCAAGCCAATGAGATCTCTCATCCAGATTATTGCTCCTATCACCGAGCAATAGGACATCGCCTCGAGGACTGCTTTACATTCAAAGATGGGTAGAAGACCAGTATTAGCAACGCAAGTTCGCTTTATCCAGCAGTTGGAAGGTAACCCCGCCGCAGAAGCATGAACCGAAAGCCACGTATGCAGCGAGAATGGAACCAGATCAATGTCGGTCTTGGAAAAGATGTCGTACCTGTCACGTGATAACGCTGTCAAAAGAAGAGCACGAGAATATGGATGACCTCCCCTGGTGCCTCAAAAACGATGATGGCGAAGTGATCTCAGAGTTTCCACCGGCGCTGAAAGAGCTGGAAGATGGAATACATACTACTGCAGACAACCTTAGAAAGATTGATTTGGGAACGACAAGTGACCCGCGGCCGACATTTGTCAGTGAGCTGTTGTCTGAAGAAAGGGTGGCTACGCTAAAGGACGTGCTCATGCAGCATAGAGATTGCTTCGCATGGAACTATTCCGAGATGCCAGGACTGGATCCAGAGATTGCTGTACACAAATTGGCGATATCTCCGGACATCAAGCCGATCAAACAAGCACCGAGAAGAATGCGGCTCGAGCTTGAGATGAGCATCAACGCCGATGTCAAGAAGCTAATCGACTCCGGCTTCATCCAAGAGATTCAGTACCCTGACTGGATCGCCAATATCGTCCCAGTGATGAAGAAAAATGGGACGGTGCGCATCTGCGTGGACTTTCGGGATCTCAATAAAGCTTGCCCAAAGGACGACTTTCTAGTACCAGTCACTGAGCTGATGATAGATAACACATCCACTCACGAAGTCCTCTCCTTCATGGACGGATCATCAAGATACAATCAGATAAAGATGCATCCCCAGGACCAGAAGCACACTGCCTTCCGGATCCCTTTGGATATATTCTGCTACAAGGTGATTTCTTTCGGTCTAAAGAACGCCGGTGCCACCTATCAGAGGGCCATGACGAAGATCTTCGATGACCCCATACATGAAATCGTCGAATGTTATATTGACGACCTCGTGGTTAAAAGCAAATCCTACGAGGAACATCTAGAGCATCTGAAGATCGTATTTCAACGCCTTCGGCAATACAACTTGAAAATGAACCCTCTCAAATGTACGTTCGGAGTTTTCTCGGGCAAGTTCCTGGGATTCGTCGTCCGACACCGAGGCATCGAGATAGACCCGTCGAAGATCAAGGCGATCATGGAAATTCCTCCGCCAAGAACACTCAAGCAACCGCGGTCTCTCCAAGGGAAGCTCGCGTATATCCGGCGATTTATAACCAATCTCTCCGGCAAGTGTCGTCCTTACAGTCACCTGATGAAGAAGGGAACCCCTTTCGTCTGAGATCGCAAATGCCAAAATGCACTAGACGAAATCAAGCAATACCTGCAGAATCCGCCGGTGCTGGCCGTTCCCGTTAAAGGAAAACCCCTCGTCCTGTATACGACAGACCTCGAAGCTTCTTTAGGTGCGCTGTGGGCACAGGAGAACGACCAAGGGAAAGAGAGAGCCCTCTACTATTTGAGTCGAGTTCTACTGGGAGCAGAAAGCAATTACTCTCCCATCGAAAAACATTGCTTGGCACTGATCTTCGCGATAACGAAGCTCAGGCACTATGCGTTGGCGCATGAAGTCCACCTCATATTGAAGGTGGATCCTCTCAAGTATTTGATGTCAAAGGCCATATTGACGGGGCGGCTCGCTAAATGGGCCCTGCTCTTGATGGAATTCTTGATAACCTATCGTCCCCTCAAGGCAGTGAAGGGCCAGGCCATCGCCGACTTCCTCGCTGAACATCCGGTACCTGCCGATTCTTCTTTGAATTGCGAACTGCCAGACGAACATGCATTTGACACGATCGACGGAAGTGATACCCGGTGGGAACTTTACTTTGATGGAGCATCCTCCATGAAGAAGCGCAAACAAAACACCCCCATAAACAAATCAGGGGTAGGCCTCATCTTCGTAACTCCACAAGGAGGGATAATGCGCTTTGCCTTCTCCTTAACAGAGCCGAGGACAAACAATGAAGCCGAGTATGAAGCTTTGATAGCAGGTCTTGAGATCGCCATTGACATGGGGATTGAAAACCTCCTCATATAAGGAGACTCTCAACTGGTCGTTAGTCAAGTAAACGGCGACTACCAAACGTGCAAGCCAGAGTTGGTGAAGTAGGGCGAGAGAGTACAGCAACTGCTAACTCAAATTCCTTCCTATACCTTGGAAAGCATACCGCGTGCAAAAAATAGCAAAGCGGATGCATTAGCTAAGCTCGCTAAAGATATGGCTGATGAGAACCTCGATGACATGAGAATCATTGTGCAAAGCCGTCGGGTTCTTGCACCGGCAGAAATATCTCCGGAATCATCCGAAGAAAAGGGAACGACCAAGCAAACGACTCTACAAGTAAAAGACCAAGAAAAGGTTGAGGATTGGAGAGAAGTCTTTATAGACTACTTCAAATCCCGTCGAACGTCCGAAGATGCGTCCTCAAAACATCAGCTCATGAAGCGAGCCTTATCTTTTGCCTTCGTCAATGATACTCTGTACAAGAGGTCATTTGATTCCCTGTGGTTAAGATGCCTGGGACCTGAAATAGCAAAAAGAGTCGTCTAAGAAACTCACGACGGACTCTACGCTTCTCACCAAGCCGGCCCGAAGATGAAGCTGAAGATCAAAAGGATAGGCTACCATTAGCCCACGATGATCTAGGACTACCTTGAATACACGAAGCAATGCCACTCGTACCAGATTCACGGGGACTTTATCCATCAACATCCAAATTCACTACATCCAACGGTGGCTAGCTGGCCGTTCGAAATATGGGGAACTGACATAATCGGCCCCATCGAACCAGTATTATCTAGAGGACATCGATTCATTTTGGTGACAACTGATTACTTCTCCAAATGGGCAGAAGCAGTGCCGCTAAGGGAAGTAAAGACGGATAATATCCTCCATTTCTTCAAGACACATGTCATTTATCGGTTTGGAACTCCGAGATGAATCATCTCCGATAACGGGCCAGCCTACAGAAGCCACAAAATCAGCCGCTTCACACAATAGCATAACATAGACTGGAGATACTCTTCAGTCTATAATCCCCGAGCTAACGGTCTAGCTGAGGCTTTCAACAAGACCTTGACGAAAATCGTGAAAAAGACAGTGTCCCGAAATAAGAAGGACTGGTACGAGAGACTACATGAAGCTCTCTGGGCATATCGGACTACGTTCAAAACGGCCACGAACACAACTCCATACGCATTGGTATTCGGTACAGAAGCGGTACTCCCCCTCGAGATAAAGCTACCCTCTCTACGAGTGGCAGTTCATTACGAGCTAACGGACGAAGAGAATGCTCACCTTCGGCTTGAGGAGCTCTATGCTCTTGATAAAACCCGGCTCATAGCACAACAAAATCTGGATGTTTATAAAGCAAAGATGATGCGCTCATATGAAAGATTGACTAGGCCAAGGAAATTCCGCCAAGGCGAACTCGTGCTAGTGGTCTAAAGACCTATGATCCCCAATCGTGCCAAGCGGGGAAAATTCGATCCAAACTATGAAGGCCCGTATATCATAGACAAATTATACCAGGATGGAGCCTATCTACTCATGGACATGCATGGTGAAAGACCTTTCAGGCCAATAAACGGCCGCTTCCTGAAGAAATACTACGCTTGACGAGTCACGACCTAGATCAACGATAGATGACGACGCCTATGTCCGCTCGCTATCTTCCTAAGCCCAAACTCTATAAGTAGTAACCGTTAACGGACCGAAACATTCTTAAACTAACAACGGACCGAAATGTCCTAAAACTAACAATGGACCGAAATGTCCTTAAACTAACAACGGACCGTAACATCCTTAAACTAACAACGGACCGAAACGTCCTAAAACTAGCCGTTGACCGAGACATTGATAAACGACTGTGGATTGCAGCATCCCAACACTGATACAAAAAAAAGAAAAGAAGGATAAAAGAATAAAAAAATGAAGAAGAAAAAACGGTATGTCCATAAGCAAATTGGGCCCGAATGAAAACCCGAAAGGGCTCCGTGAGTAAAAATAGCAGGGCTACCGGTGAGTTTTTGTGAAAACCCGAAAGGGCGCAACCTCGTTAAAAGACACTTGCAAGGTCCTCTCGACTTTGTAAGGAGAAACCATCTGCGTGAGATCCTTATGACTCACAAGGGAGAAACACACTTAGGGATCCCCACGATTCCTAAGAAAAAATTACACTTGCGAGATCCTCACAACTCGTAAGGAGAACCCTCTTATGGGACCCTCACGGCTCATAAGATTCAAAAGTCTTAAGCTACAGGAATCTGAACCTGTTCTTAAGCAGCCACCACAACCTCCAATACTGCCCTACAAGCGGTTCAATGCTGACCCTTGTACACAATCCACGGGCGCGAATAAACATTTCCCTAACAAAGTCCCACCCATGACTAGAGATATGTTTGCACGGTGAACAACCCTTGTAATTCCTCTCGATTTATAAGAAGAAAACACTTTTGTAAGATCCTTACGACTTATAAGAGAACATGCACTTAGGAATCCTCACGATTCCTAGGGAGAAAATGCACCTACGAGATCCTCACGACTTGTAGGAAGAAATACCTTTATGAGACCCTTACGGCTCATGAAGTCAAAAACCTTAGTCGACAGGATCTTAACCCTATTTACTAAGCCACCTTTGTTCGCCATCGACAGAGGCAAATGATGATTCGCTCATGACAATATCCCATTTGTAGCAGTACTGATGCCGAAAATCGGTGTCTAACTCCAAGCTTGCAGCAAAAGGCCAGCGAGCCGCACATGCATACGAAATAGCCGAAATGATGGGGCAACTTGCGACAAAATCAGCAAGTAAAAATGTATGCATGCAAAATAGCCGAAATGATTGGGCAACTCGCAATAAAAAGCAGCGAGTAAAAATAAAACAAATAGCCAAAATGATTGGGCACCGCGAAAAATAGCCGAAATGATTGGGCAATCGCAAACTTCACGATATAAAAGATGAAATGATAGAGCATCGCGGAAAGAAATAAAAAAATGAAAATTTTGCCCTACAGGTGATATCATATCAATCTCTGTATACAATTCAGGGGCGCAAACAAAAAGGAAATCACGCCTTTCCTCCCCAGGCTTCATCAGAAGAAAAAGCCAAATCTCAACGGTTCATAGATAGCCTGGAGATCATCTCAACATCAGTCTCATTATGACAGACACAACATCAGACAAAGCGGAGCCGTGACAACTCCCACTTCCATGACTCGGCGGTGCACAGATGACCGAGAGTCAAACCCCGACTCCGTGAAATGCGGATAAAGTCAAAATTCCTGGTTACGTGGAACACGACTTATGTCAATACTGACCCTATGAGAAATGTCCAGAGTGGATCCTGGTCCACGCAGAGCACGACAATGACCCCGTGTGAAGCATCCAGAGTGGAGCCTGGTCCTCGCAGAACACGGCAATGACCCCGTGGGAAGCATCCAGAGCAAATTCCTGGTCACGTGGAACGCGGCTTATGTCAATCCTGACCCCGTGGGAAACGTCCAGAGCGGATCCGGGTCCTCGCAGAGCACGACAATAACCCCGAGTGAAGCAACCAGAGTGGATCCTGGTCCTCGCAGAACACAGAAATGACCCCATGGTAAGTATCCAGAGCAAAATTCCTGGTTACGTGGAACGCGGCTTATGTCAATCCTGACCCCGTGTGAAGTATCCAGAGCGGAGCCTGGTCCTCGCAGAACACGGCAATGACCCCGTGGGAAGCATCCAGAGCAAAATTCCTGGTTATGTGGAACGCGGCTTATGTCAATCCTGACCCCGTGGGAAACGTCCAGAGCGGATCCTAGTCCTGGCAGAGCACGGCAATGACCCCGTGTGAAGTATCCAGAGCGGAGCCTGGTCCTCGCAGAACACGGCAATGACCCCGTGGGAAGCATCCAGAGCAAATTCCTGATTACGTGGAATGCGGCTTATGTCAATCCTGACCCCGTGGGAAACATCCAGAGCGGATCCTGGTCCTCGCAGAGCACGACAATGATCCCGTGTGAAGCATCCAGAGTGGAGCCTGGTCCTCGCAGAACACGGCAATGACCCCGTGGGAAGCATCCAGAGCAAATTCCTGGTCACGTGAAACGCGGCTTATGTCAATCCTGACCCCATGGGAAACGTCTAGAGCAGATCCTGGTCCTCGCAGAGTACGGCAATGACCCCGTGTGAAGTATCCAGAGCGGAGCCTGATCCTCGCAGAATACGGCAATAACCCCGTGGGAAGCATCCAGAGCAAATTCCTGGTCACGTGGAACGCGGCTTATGTCAATCCTGACCCCGTGGGAAACGTCCAGAGCGGATCCTGGTCCTCACAGAGCATGGCAATGACCCCGTGTGAAGCATCCAGAGCGGAGCCTGGTCTTCGCAGAACATGACAATGACCCCGTAGGAAGCATCCAGAGAAAATTCCTGGTTACGTGGAACGCGGATTATGTCAATCCTGACCCCATGGGAAATGTCCAGAGCGGATCCTGGTCCTCGTAGAGCACGGCAATGACCCCGTGTGAAGCATCCAAAGTGGAGCCTGGTCCTCACAGAACACGGCAATGACCCCGTGGGAAGCATCCACAGCAAATTTCTGGCTACGTGGAAAGCGGCTTATGTCAATCCTGACCCCATGGGAAACATCCAGAGCAGAGCCTGGTCCTCACAGAACACGGCAGTGAACCCATGGGAAGCATCCAGAGCAAATTCCTGGCTACGTGGAACACGGCTTATGTCAATCCTGACCCCGTAGGAAACGTCCAGAGCGGATCCTGGTCCTCGCAGAGCACGGCAATGACCCCGTGTGAAGCATCCAGAGCGGAACCTGGTCCTCGCGGAACACGTCAATGACCCCGTGGGAAGCATCCAGAGCAACTCCTGACTCCGCAAAATGCGGATAAGGGCAACCTCACCCATCACTTGCGGGTCCTCACGACTCGTAAGGAAGCAAATTCTCTTGTGAGATCCTTATGACTTGCAAGAGAAAACACATTTAGGAATCCTCACGATTCTTAAGAAGAAATTACACCTACGGGATCCTCTCGACCGGTAGGGAGAAAATTCTTTATGAGACCCTCACGGCTCATGAAGTTGAAAAGTCTTAGGAGACAGATCTTAACCCTGAATCCTACGCCATCATTGTCCTGCAAAGAAATCGAGATAGACTATCCACAAAATACATTTACTAAAAGGGACACACCATCGTGAAGAAAAATATGTCTTTTATTCATGAATCAAAATGAATACAAAGTACAATTCGTGAAAGAACAAAAAATATACTCTCATTCAGGAGTATGTACAAAGGAAGAATGAAAAAATATATATACAATTCTTTAAGTCGGAGGGCGATTTAGCAGATTTGCCAGTTCATCCCTTCTTCGCTGAGCCTCGCCTTCATGATTCAGTATCGTCAAAAGACGGGCCTCCGCCTGAGCCTGTTGGGCCTGGTATGAAGCAAGCCGGCCTTCAAACTCTTTTTCAGTAGCCTTATGGGCCTCAACCATTTCACGAGTGAATACGGCGGCCTTATCAATGGCTACCATCTCCTTGATGGCCTCTTGGAGCACTCGCCAAAGTTCGTATGCTTTAGAGACCTTAACCGTAAGGTTGGCTTGAAGCTCCCTCAGCGCTTTAGAAGCCAGCTCCCTCTCTGAAAACTTGCGGTCGAGCCTCTTCTCACATGATATCATATTCGCCGCACACCGCTCAATTAAACCCCGCAAGCTCGCCTTTGCAGCCACAACCTCCGAAGAAAGGCGTGTACATTCAAGCACATGCAAGCAAGCCTCCACCTGCCGACAAAACTCAACCCAGACTTGCACCACTGTTTCACTATGATAGGTGAAAAGAAAGGGAAGAGAGCCGTTAGCTTCAGCAGCAAATGCTTCAGCCGTGATTAGATTGCCAGTGCGAAGTTCCTCAATTAGGGGTGACAGGGAGTCGAGGCTTAACTTGGCCATCCATTCCGAGGCTTCCAGGGCATAGGGGCGGCATGGTGATCAGTCGAAAATACTGCATTTTTAACACGGCAATTTCCCTATCATTTGCACTCATCTAGAAGTGTTCGGCATTCATATAGCACATATTAGCAAATCAGTCGTTAAATATCAGATTGCATATGTTAGACTCTAAAACCAGCACTATAAAGGAAATTGACTGTATTTTATGGCATCGCATCATCCTTATATTGCGCAACACTTGTTTCGAAGTCTGTGCAGGAAAATCTGGAAGAAAAGCCAAAATTATCATTTTTGCTGATCAAACATTACGCCAACTCAAAGACCTGAAAGCTGGTAGCAATCTAGAGGGAAATATTAAATTCAACATATCATAAAAAGGCCCAAGTATTATCCCAAAGCATAACCAGAAGTCCCAAGCCCCAAGCCTCCAACATGGCCGCGGAACCGCGGCGGGAGCCGGCTTGCGCCGCTGTTTTGCGGCGGTTATGCCACGTCAGCACTTCAGCTTTGCTTCATTATTCCTCTCTAAAGGCCTACAGCTCAGAAAGACACGTCAAATTCCAGAATTCTCTCGAAACTTCTTCCAGATCAGCAAAGATGATTAATTAAGCTAATCCTAATTAAGTTCCTAACAAACTATTTCTAGAAGCTCCCTCCTAACCAACCTCTTCTAGAAGCCTCTCTAGCTAACTAACTTTTGGAGGGAAATTCAAATCTCCTCAACAAACTTTTGGAGGGAAACTTAAAATTCAAATCCTAGATCTAGGGTTTTGATGTCTATAAATAGGAGCCTAGATCTAAGGGTTGAGGTTGTTCTTTAGTTCTTCATTAATTCTTCATCTCTCCCTCTTCTTCCACAAGTTGAGTGACACGACTTGTGCGAAACCCTAACCCTAATTCTACTCCAAATTCAAGATCCTGAGTACCAAATCAAGCAAGAAACCTTCAACCTTTTAGGAGCGGAGCCGATCTTCAATCGAGCAAGTGATCCAAGCCGATCCGCGACTCACGAAGACGAGCGAAGCCAAATCGACGATCGAGTTCTTCCTCTTGTAGTTCTTGAGCGATTGTAATGAAATTGTTGATATAAATAAAAGGTGAAATTCTTTAATCTTCCTTTCTTTAAATTCTTGCATCATGATTCGATCTCAATTTGTAATTGTAGTTCTTGTTGTGATGTTTGAGTAAAACTCCGCTCGTAACGGAGTCAAGATGATCAATAGAATGATGATGTAACAAATCTTAAAACGATTCTTGAGTCCTACGAGATTTGTAAACCCTAGAAAGTTCAAGAATCGATGACTTAGTTTCGTTGCGATGCTTTCTTGATTATTATCACTCAAAATTAGGGATCTACGATCGTTTTTTGAATTTACTAGAGGCTAGAATGTGAATGATATCAACGAAGGAACAAGGGATAAATGATGAAACCCTAGTTTCACTAGAAATCCTTAATTCTCGTCGATCATCATCGATCTAGTATCAATTCATCGAAGGATAAGAATACGTCATCGTGAGATTGCATCACATCTATAGATCCGATCGATTCCTACAAGCCTCATTTCGATTCATGATATTTGGTTGGAAAAATCATCACAAATTACCACTTCTTGATTTTAATGCTTTCTTAGATCTAGATTTTTCTCTTTCTTGAATTGAAATTACAAATCATGAATTGTTTTCTTTTCTTTTCTTTAAAGTTTCGACTCATCTAAATCGAAACACGAACGATTACACTTTTCCTGTGGACGATCTGCACTCGCTAACGATCTACATCCGACACCGTAGTTGATTGCGGTCAAAATATTTTTGGTTGTGATTTCTATATACATTTTCAAATACTACACAATCCGAAATCGTATTCAATCAAATGGCGCCGTTGCCAGGGATCATTTGATAAACACAACAAAAATCGTATCAATCAAATAGCGCCGTTGCCGGGAATAGTGCGCTAATTGTTCGTATTTTGAAATTTGAGTTGAAAAGTTTATTTCATTATAATTTTTAGATCAAAATTCACGCAAATACTAATACGAGTTGTTGTGATTTGTGCGAGGAAATCTGGAATCATTGGAGCTGGAGAAAAATCTTTCTGAAATTTCCAGAGAGCTGTGTAAGCTAACAGGAGCTTGTACACAAAAATTGGTGCAGTAATCCCCTAACTCCACCGTGATTACGCGGCATAAGGGGACTTAAACCGCGGTTCCGCCGCATGTTAACTTCTTCACTGTTTCAAACTTTCAGGTATACTTCCACACTTTCTTATCTTCTCCCTCAGCTGCTCCATTAACAATTTTGTGCAGATTTCTTTGCAAAAATCACAGCGCCGCGCAAAAAGCAAAATTAAATTGTGCTTGTATTGATTTTGTGGTTGTTTGCATAATTAATACGGACATTAAGGGGCAAAGACCAAATCCAGATTAGGTGGGGAGTTCATTACCCTTCCTAAGCCCCGAAAATCGCAAAATTTGCATCCGCATTTACCCTAATTAACTAAAAAATATCTAGAGATGACTCCAAGGACCGTCGCGCTCACTTAGGACAGAAGAAGGCCGTGGGTAATTCATTGCTTATCCGCGTTTTCTTGTGGTGTCTAAGGCAAGTGTGTCGAAGGCTAGTGGTTATTAATTAGGCCCACTACTTATATAGTGGAGTACCTTCCCACTTACCTGGCACTTACCTGGCCACAGGGGGACAAAGAGGCAGTGGAGGATTTTATCCCGCGACTTGTCTTTTGGCAGTTAGGAGCGGTCTAGAGTTTGACCTAGGTGACCACTAGATTTTAGGGTTTTGCTTGTTGCATTTGTTGTGATTGCATCATTTTTTCAAAAATCCGTATATTTTCAAAACAAACACCAACACTTCATTTCCTCTAATTATACCAACGCTGCCACTTGTGCTACAACCATTTAGCACAATGTTAGGCTGGACATGGGATTCCATTTCCCTTCTTGTCCGCGTTTCTTTTATCGACCCCAAAGTCGGTAATTCTTCGTCTTCACTCCCACTACCCACCACAACCGTGATAGACCCAAATCCATCAAATTTTAACACTACTCTGCCACCGCCCGCAGGTGCGCAGAATCTTCCACGCATTTCTCTCCAAGAGAGATGCTATCCTACACGTGTTACCCTTCCCACCTGTCTTTCTATACCACCTGCCAACGGGGAAAATTTTGAAATCAACCGCCAATTCATCAAACTGTTACCCAGATTTCACGGTCTTGATTCAGAAAACGCATACGTGTTTATTTCCAAATTTGAAAACGTATGTGCTTTGATGGGGAATTCACAACTGTCTTTGGATGCTCAGCGTGTCTTCTCCCATTCACTTTGTGCGATTTAGCCAAGAAGTGGCTTTACATCACACCCGCACATTCTATTTCAATATGGGACGAATTCGTTGCAGCATTCCTTAAGAAATTTTATCCCAATCACAAGACCGCCCGTGTTCGGAGCGAAATCTCTAAATTTACCCAATTTCCCAATGAACCATTTTGGAAATGCTTTGAACGATTCAAGGATCTTCTTATCCAATGCCCTCATCACGGAATCTCCAGATGGGATTTGTGTCGAATTATCTATGAGGGTATTGATCTCACTACTAGACAGATGCTTGAAACCATGTGTCATTGCCAATTCCTATCTAAAGATGATGGTGAAGCTTGGAAATACCTAGAAGATTTAGCACAAAACACATCACAATGGGAAAGTGTTAGACCACCACCGCCTAAGGAAGATGTCAATCAGCTCGATGTTTCCGTCACCATGAAAGCCGAAATGGCCGCAATACAAAGGAAACTCGACGCTATAGAAAACAAAATCTCTTCAGCCTCCCTAAACCAATCCACACTTCCCAAAACCGTATGTGGCTGCTGTTCAAACCCTTCACATTTGACGGAAGAATGTCCTTTGAATGTACTGTTTCAAGGTCACACTAATGTTGCACTTCAGCAAAGACATGGAAACTATCCCTCTTCTTCCTCATATAATCAAGATTGGAGGAATCACCCGAACTTTGCTTGGAACCAATCACAATCTCAAAACACGGTTCCAATCCTAAACAATTTTCAAAGGGTCCCTCCACCACAACAGCAACCACCACTTCAATTGAGTCAGCATCCCTTCCAACCGCAAAATTTTCAAAATCCTGCCAACACTTTTGCACTACATGAAAACTCTTTGCAATTGGCCGGTACTGATAATACCTCTGCACTGGTGCAAACCTTGGTTACTTTTATGAAACAATCCATCCAAGAGTCGGCAAGTTTTCAATCTTCTATCGATAATATGATTAAGATCATTCTCACTCAAAATGAGAATATCAAATCAATGGAAGCACAAATTGAACAGATAATAGCCGAAATAAGTGCTAGAGAAGAAGGGATTCTTCCATCTTAACCCGTACCTGATCCTGGACCTTCACATTACACTAATGTGGACGCTTTTACAACGTTGAGATCTGGAAGAGTGCTAGAAAATCATTCGGGTGAACAAATTGATAATGATGAATTGATCATTAACACCCCGGCTTCCACTTCCACTTCCTCTCACACTTCTACTTCTTACCCTATTTCGTCTAACTTACCTTCTTCTTCCGAGCCTATTCTCCGTTTTCCTAAAGGCTCGAACCCTCCACCCACCTCATCTTTTCCACCCCCACAAACTTCTCCACAAATGTTGGACCCAACACTTATTGATAAAGCTCCATTTCCAAATAGGTTGAGGCCCAAGAAACATGATGCCCAAATGGAGAAGATTGTGGACATGTTTAAGGAAGTTAACATCAACATCTCTCTCCTAGATGCTATTCAACAAGTTCCGTCCTATGCGAAAATTCTTAAGAACTTGTGCACTAGGAAGAGGAAGACTCAAGTGCCTAAAAAAATCTTCATGTCGAGTACTGTAGACACGGCTTTTCCCCAACAATTACCACGGAAACGTAAGGACCCTGGCTGTCCTACTATTTCCATTTCTATTGGGGAGAAACACATCAACCGTGCTTTACTTGACCTTGGCGCTAGTGTTAACTTGCTTCCTAATTCGGTTTACAAGCAACTAGGTATCGGAGTGTTAAAGCCTTCGAACATAACTCTTCAGATGGCTGACCGATCAATCACCAAACCTAGGGGTGAACTGGAGGATGTGTTAATAAAAATCGGGGAATTTGTATTCCCTGTGGATTTTATTGTACTTGATACACAGCCTGTAGTGAATCCACGGAATCAAATTCCGGTGATTTTAGGTCGCCCCTTTTTGGCCACTTCCAATGCTATTATCAACTGTCGTAACGGTTCTATGACCCTATCCTTCGGGAATAGGTCAATAGAGCTGAACATTTACTAGTTGGGAAGGTACCCTCCGAACCTACTGCTCAGGTCTGTTCTGTCGACTTAATGGATGTCGACAGCAGCGAATTTGATGATCTCCTGATATCGGTCTTGACTTTTTTCATACGTTATTGTTTGACCCAACTATGTATCATACACATACGGACTCTTCCACCGAGATGTCCGGGTCAACAATTAACACTGATTATGAACCGTTTTTGGAGTCTGAAGATCACCCCGCACTTTGTGATGACATTATTCATCGGGGTAAGGATGGAACTTTTGAGGAAATCTTCGCTGATGAACTCGCATTTTTAAATGACACGGGTGTTGAGATGAATCATCTCCCAATCAATGAAATTGAACCTCCACCCATTCTTCTGGACTGTAAAAAGAATGCGAGTAATCCATCACATTCACTGCATCGTCTCTCCAAAATGAGACGCACACACACTCTCTTCCACCACTTAACCTTTCCCCACTTCTTCTTCCACCAACCAGAGCACTGCATTGATAAAATTTTTGAATGGTTGGTGTTAACGTTCGGTCTTTGCAAAGCTTGGCATCGACCACTGATTTTTTTACCCCCTCATGTGATTTTCAAAAGATTAACATTGCATAACTCAAGTTGGGGGGGGGGGGTATATTTTCGGGCTCTTGAAAAGAAAATTTTTACAAACTTTTGAGCAAAAAATAAGTTTGGGGGAGGTTCTTCACTTAAATATTTTGTCCCCACTAATAAATTCCTCCGAAGCTTACAGGTTTTTCGAGATTTAGCAGATGGCAACAGTGAGGACACTGTTGAAAATAAGTTTGGGGGAGGTTTGTGCTTATTTTCGCATCATTTGCATATCATTTGTATAAGCACAAAACATTTTGAAAACCTATAAAAATTTAAAAAATTTCAAAAGATAAAAAAAAATATTTTTGTACATAAATAAGATAATAAAAGATTAGATAGTGAAAAATTACATCCATAAGATTGGAAAAATTTAAGAAAACCAAGAAAATTAGAAGTTTAGTTATACGAACTAGTAATAAGTAGTTATGAGCCGTTGTCCCAAGGGTTGGTAAGATGAAGGACGTCACTAATCTGAGGATAAAAATAAGTCTGAAAAATAGTTTCTATTCTGGAAGCCAAACATTTTGAACGTTGATACCCTGCTATTCGCACTTACACACGTCTTGAAGCTCGGGATAGTAGAGGATACCTTGAAATGCTCTTGTCTTAAAACCAAAAGTATGAAGGAAATAAAAAAATGAAGAAAATATAAAGTGGTGAGAAAAATGGACACTGGTTTTTTTTTTATCACCAAAGGCAATAAAAAATATATAGCGAGGGTGCCTCATCACCTAGTGCCTTAAGGCCAACTGGTCTGGGAGTCACTGCTATGCCTAAGGTGGTGCAAGACGAAGAAAATACACCAAATAAGTAAGCACATGAGTAATCGGTCGGTTAGTACCTCAAGAAGTATTAACGGTCGCATGAAAGTGTGTGAGCAAATTTTGCTAAATATTCATTAATTAAAAAGTACTGAGGCTGATGGGCAAGAGTATTATAGCTTGAATTGAATTCTCCGGGTGTATGGATGTCCTTTACACACACGCAGGGTTATATGATCGATGTTTGGAAGAAAAATAGGAATGAAAAATAAGACGATGTTTTATTGAGGGAGAACGTGATTTCTGACATTTTTTCATGACCATTAAGATAGGGCTCATGACAACCGGAAAGCTAGCTTAATTGGAAACCCTAATTTTCAAGGCTTTTCTTTTACAATTCTTTTCTTTAAATGTAATATTCATGATCTTCCTTTTATTATTGGATTTTGTGGGTTCAATCCGCTGAAAACCCTCAGGAGACAACACTCCTCCTACTAGGGACACCTAGAGGTTTAAAGGCTTGTTGCACGTGCTCAGTGCAATCGTGTTGCCTACGAAAGTGTGCTAGTTAGTTTTTCTCTTTCTTTATTTTCTCCTTCTCTTTTTAATAAAACATTTCGCTCGAGACGACCGAAAATAAGTTTGGGGGAATTTGATCAGTCGAAAATACTGCATTTTTAACAAGGCAATTTCCCTATCATTTGCACTCATCTAGAAGTGTTCAGCATTCATATAGCACATATTAGCAAATCAGTTATTAAATATCAGATTGCATATGTTAGACTCTAAAACCAGCACTACAAAGGAAATTGACTGTATTTTATGGCATCGCATCATCCCTATATTGCGCAACACTTGTTTCGAAGTCTGTGCAGGAAAATCCTGAAGAAAAGCAAAAATTGTCATTTTTGCTGATCAAACATTACGCCAACTCAAAGACCTAAAAGTTGGTAGCAATCTAGAGGGAAATATTTGTAGGGATCCTAGGCACACTAAAGAGATTCCACAAGGCATCAACCATGCCAAATTCAAAAATTTCATGTGCCGAGAAACCCTAAACTAAATCGATGACTAGAGGTAAAGGCGAAACCACAACAAGTTAACAACTTAACTACTAAGTGAATGGAAATACAACCTTTGTAGATCCGGTCCAACACTTCTTTAGCTCCGTGATGACGTCCCTTCGCTGCGATCACCGGGATCCCGAATTCTAGCGATGGTTTTGTCGGGGAAATGAGCGGGCTAGGTCGTTGACTTCGATGTCGAAGATGATCTACATCGAGGCAACTCTAACTCAAGCTCCATCTTCACTAAGTCATGAAACTTGTGAAGAAAACACCCAATACAACATGGCAAGTGGTAGAGGATGAAGAAATAGGAAGTGGGTTCACTTTGGATTTGGATTTCTCACTTGATTTCAACACTTGAAATTTTCTAGCATGGTTTTCTTTTCTTCATCAAGAAGAAGAAGAAGAAGAAAAGGATATCAATTATCATAATAATGAAAAATCAAGTGAAGAGTTATCATAATGCAACCATGGGTGAAGTAAACTCATGTAGAGAATAAACTAGGGTTTAGGTATAATGGTTAGGTTAAGGTATAAAACAAAATGGTTAGACTTTTCAAAGCTTCATGAAGCTTCAAGTAAAGAACAAGAAAAGCCACCATTTTGTTTAATAAAAATAAATAAAAAGAATAAATAAAACACTGACCATTAACCTAAACAATGGTGTATAGCAAACACACACCCAAGTTTCCATGTATTATCAAACATGATACAATCTGGTGCACAAAAATATATCACATGTACAACTTGTGCACTTCAAATGAGAAGATCAATCTTAAGTGAACCAATACTAGTTAATGTATAGTAATATATCAAATATATAATTATACATTAAATCATTAAATCAATACTTGATTTAACGATCCGGTCATATCTCATATAACCGACTAATATCAAGTGTATCAGTATATCGAATCAACACTTGATTCGGTAACCTGGCTATATCCCATATAACCGACTGATGATACAAATCTCGAGAATAGAATACAGTATCACATACTGGTATTATTCTCGGTCCCGCACATATCTCATATGCGCTCCTATTTCGTTTCGCTTGAGCCAGGAAACCTCTGTATAGGACTCTAAAGACTCGTCAATACGCCGGCAGCAGGCGATGATCATATCAAACACCCACAAGCCGCAAGCGGTCTGCTAAACATAACGGCCACCCGGGTATTGAGCGATCAGAAGATCAACGAGCAAGCCCGCTCACACTCTTGTGAATCCAACCAGTAACACTTACCGCACAGTCCGGTCTGTTCGTCTGATATGTCGCATATCTCGCCTAGGGGTGGTAAACGTCAGACCCCAATAGCTCGATAAGTCGTGTCGATATGAGGTCTATAATAGTTCGAGAAACTACAGGTAACACTTAACAGTAAATCTCAGCAACCCTAGCCAAGGATTTTCGATTATAGCCAATCGAACACAGCGCAACATCAACTCCCTATACCGGGAGAGACGAATCCCCTCCTATCGCTCATCGCCTCCATGTGATTCAGGACTGTACCCAAAAGCCACCATTTTGCACGCCCTCTTGGACGTGGTAAGGTGGAAATCAAAGCACAGTGGGAATCACACAAGACTCTATAACGACCTCGGGTCTACAGACTAACCTGTACCAGTGTCACCAGAGAACTGCCATCTGACGTAAGGTATAATACCATCTGAGAGTTCTCGGCGACTCCGTCCAGTATACCCAATCTCCACTGAGCACCCGTATATCATCTCTGATGTCAAACACCAATGGATATGGGATCATCCATCGCCCATCTGTATGGGTCGAGAAGGTATATGCTAGTCTACTCTGGTATATCGATGCCCCGTCTCAATACACCCACGACTAGGGACTTTGAAGGATGTACTTATGGACTACCATGTCCCCACTAGTATGATCCGCATCATAGTCCAGGTAGTCAAGTACTCATCCTAAGGGCTTTACCAACATGTAACAGAGAGACAATCAGCGTACACGTTAAGATAAAGAACAACCAGATAGCATACTATCATGTCGAGCAAGAAAGTCCTCCCTATATATGTCCTAGCATCCACTACAATATACATCCTATATACAATAATGGCCTCTAGAGCATACATATAACTAACAATCTCCCACTTGCACTAGGGCCATCTGTAGCAGTGGTTGCAGTATCTCATACTTAACCATCCCATAAAAGTCTCTCTCTGGGAAAAAGGCCTTTGTGAGTGGATCCACTGTGTTGTCCTCTGAGTCTACTCTCCTAACCTCGCTCACCCTGGAGATCAACTATCTCCATGATCAGGTGATGCTGCCTCAGAATACGTCTGGATCACTGATGGGACGGACGTTCCTTGGCATAAGCCACAACTCCATTGTCACATAATGGGAGGAACTAAGTTCATCTCATGAACTAATATACATCCAGACTGCCTCTTTGGTACCATCTTTAGTAGCGATGTATCCGGCCTTTATCGTCTAGTAAGCCATGGTATCTAACTTGGAACTCTTCCAACATACCGTCCCTCCACTGAGGGTAAAGACAATGCCTGTGACTGACATTCAGTCGTCCTTATCACCCTGGAACCTTTCCAGTGATTCTCCCCAGGATCGATTGATACCATCTCACTACATCTAGTGAGAATCCTAACATCCAATTAGATCTATCTCATAGATCCAAAACCTAGGATTTAGGAGGTATCATCTTGATCCTATATGGAGAATCCTTGTAATAAGTGGAGATTGACCGAGCGTAGCATAGGAAACTCCTTCCCTATCTAGAGTATGTCATCCACGTACTTTACGAGGATCATCACCATACTCCCTACCACCTTTTTGTATATACAAGGTTCATCTACCATTTTGATGAAGTCAAACTCTTTGACTACTAAAAAATAGACATTCCAACTCCGCGATGCATGCTTTATCCTATAAAGCAACTTGTACACGTTTCCGCTGCTCCCAGTGTCTACGAAGCCCTCTGGCTGTATACTTACAGACGCTCTCTTCTAAAACATCATTTTTAGAAAAGCAGTCATGACACCCATCCGCCAGATATCGTAGTCATGGTATGTAGCCATGGCAAGTAGGATCTGGATGGACTTAAGTATAGCTACTTGAAAAGGTTTCATCATTATCCACGCCTGGTCGATGACGAAAACCTTTAACAAGTCTAGCTTTGAAAGTCTTAACTTTTCCATCTACACCTAGTAATCTTCTCAAGATATACTTGCTCCTGATGGGGATTTAACCCTTCAGATATAGCAGCCAAAGTCCATACTTTGTTGGTGTACATGGATTCCATCTCAGATCACTAAGCATCTAGCCATTCTTACAGAGTCCCTACTCTCGATGGCCTGCTCGAAACTAGTTGGGTCATCATCTCATGATGCAATCCTCGCTCCCACTGTCATAGAGAAACCGAAGTATCTCTCAGGTGGGTGAGGAACCCTGCTAGATCGGCGGAGAGGCCGAGGTTCGTTGGTTTCTATTGAATCCTTCAGTTCTACCAGATCATCTGCTGCAGTTTGTATAGCTGGAACCTTTCCAGTTCTACATAATAGACTTTTCCTCGAGCTTGTCCGGATTTTGCTTTTAGACATAGGTCGGAAAACCCTAAATCTTAACAAACTTAAGATATGGACTCTTCCCTTTCCATATCACATATGAAGTGGTAGGCAACTGATTTGATTGGAACCCTATTCAATAGGTATGCAGCTTCTCAAGCGCATAACTCCCAAAAGGAAATAGGAAACTCAGTAGTACTCATCATAGAGCACACCATATCACATAGGGTGCTATTGCTCCACCCCGATATACCATCGTTCTATGGTGTATACGGAGGAGTAATGCTGAGAGAGAATCTCATTCTCCTTTAGAATAGTCCAGGATTTCCGTGCTCAAGTATTCTCCTCCCTGATCTTATCATAGAACATAATACTTATACCCAGTTTTTGGTTCTCTACTTCTAACTTATATTCTGTGAATATCTCAAAAGCTTCGGACTTGTGTTTCAACAGGAACATATATTTGAATCTTGAGAGATCATCAGAGAATGTAATGAAGTACAAAGAACCGGTCCTGGCATATGTAGACAGGGGACCTTACATACATCATCATGTATCAGTCCCAAGAGTTTACTAACTCTTTCTCTGTTTCCAGTAAACGGAGCTATGGTCATCTTATCTTTGTGACATGACTGGTAAGTTTCACAAGATGTAAATTCAAAATGATTTAAATATGCATCTAAATGTAACTTTAGCCAGTCGGGTCGCATTGATATAACCTAGTCTACAATACCTCAAGAAGGATCCGTTCATTTCTGAACTCTTCCTCTTGTGTGTGTTCCGTATACTAAGAACTGTAGTTTGATTTAGAACACCAATGCTTTTAGATAACGTGCCTGAACCGATCAACTTTTGATATAGCAAATGTTCAAAACATTATCCAACAATACAAAATTTGATCATTTCTTTACTAATAAAGAGAGTGATATGATTTTGTATATCAGGTTCGGTATCTAATAACATTCGTTCAGAATCAATGTATTTGGAATACAGGGTGACAGTGACCAACAGACTTGGCTGCAACACTTGCACCGTTTTCTGTCTCATGAAACTTATCACCCGTTCTCAGTTCTCTACCTTTCTGTAGCCCTATGTAACAGATTACATATCTGGGATCCTGATCCGGTATCAAATACCCAGGACGTAGAGTATACAGAGAAACAGTTCTTTGTAATGAACACACCCGAAGGAGATGCATCATATGCACTTTCTTCGTTTGGGCGGCATAAGAATTCTGGTATTCCCCAATTTCCTGCTCTGTCTTATAACAATTATAAGTTAGAGCGGGACCAACGTTCCCCAGCTCAGTATAACAAGCGGGTTCGGTCAATACATCCGTATTATTATCTTGATTAAGGCGTGACATGGTTGCTACCTGGAGAGAGAGAGAAGAAAACACTATGCGTGCGCTCTTGCAAGATCAGATTGGTTATTATTTTATCTAATCAGGATGGCTCCCACTGTTTTTATCAAATCTTCCTTCAAACCCTAAAAGGAAAGACTAGCCGGGATTAATTAGACGCTACAAGTTCGCCAATCTTTCATCCAGGCCAGTGTCGGTACTTTGAGGGAGGTGCCCCGTGCTTTCGCACGGACCTAATTAAAGTAAACCTCATTTTCCCAGAGGCGTAACCCCGTTGACACCTTTCTAGACACCTACTTGATCGGCTAATTGTAATGTTTAAAACTCTTCCAGGAGTAACAATTACTCGCAGCAGGTATCGGGATCCAACTATCTCATAGAAGGTATGCAATCTCATTGCAAATTTCAACACTTGAAATTCCCGATAATTTTGCCCCTAACGTGCTATGGCCTTGACGAAAGCCAACAAACCATAGCCCGCTAGTCAAGTTCAACCCGTCATTTCTTGATTGAATTAAACCCACCAGCACGACCTTTGATGAAAGCCAACAAAGCCGTACGACTACCCTAATCCAATCGCATCATATGCAGCAGATAAGCAGCATATAGCTACCGCACACTGCACCTTGACGAAAGCCAACAAATGCAGCACGAATACTATATACAACTTATCTGAAATGACGGAGGGCTACGACAGGTTTTTTTGAAAACCTATTGCGTAATGAACTTGATATCGTAGTAGAATCAAATGATTTTAAAATGGAGTGTTTTTGAGGCTTTTCTAGTTTTGCTAAAGGGGTCACTCCCGGTGAAGGGATCGTCGGCCCTTTCCTCATCGAATAAGGTGCAGGATATATCATATATACCGCTGTGCAAAGCAAAAACTATAGAAGCAATCAAAAGACAAACCGAGGGGTGTAGCATCTGCCAGTTATTGCTAAAGGGGTCACTCCCGGTGAAGGAATCTCGGCCCTTTCCTTATCGAATAAGGTGCAGGATGTTCTACAAGGAACACCGCGATGCGAAGCAAGAACTGTAGCTACCTGTTTTTGAAAATTCGATTCCACAACATCTTAGGTTTCTTTTCTTTCATTAATCATATTAATGAAGTCCCATCATTTAAATCACCTAAACATCACAGATAAATACGACGTACACTTATGCCATCCGCATTCGCCTCGATGTCCCCTCGTGCACCGTTAGGTTAGGTAATTAACGACAGAGCGGGGCAGGGCTAGCGCGGGTGTAAAACATAAGTAACGTCTATATAATATATCATATATACTATATACAGTATCCATCACAGCATATCAAATGATCACATCACAGATATCGCAGCAGAAGAAACATATGAAACATTGGATATACTAGGACGTCCGTGTTTTCAATACGAGCCAGTATAAAACACGGATTCCACGGTCGCGATGAATAGCCAAACCCACACCCCAAGACCACTACGAGAGCGGCAAGCAACCCTACCAATTCTAGAGTTAGGAGACCCAGACTCGACTCCTCGAGATGGTCTCCCACTGGACTCTAGAACCCGGTTACTTGTGCTCCCCTCCTTGGGTCTATCCTAGTGCGGAAAAGTAAATAATATACAAATGGTGACATCATCCGCAACCTGGAAGTGCCCTAAAAGAAAATTACATACAAGTTTTTACATGAATGAAAATGAAAAAACACTCATCTCACATAAAAAAAACCCGGCTATTCAAATACGATGATCCAATATAACATATCCAGCAACACATAACATCACATGTCATCAATGTAAGTGAACATGCGTATCCCAATTGTCGTTGACATATAGCAACGAAACCGGCGATATCACATATTACACTTACGGTCACAGAAAAGAAAGTGTAAAACTACAACAGTTGGAATCTGCAACCTCTTTAGACATCGCATGCCTAATCAAATGATTTCCTTAGATATCGCATGCCTAATAATTATAAACCCCGCATTTTAGTCTCATTTATCGAAAACACTTTTCAATATCAAGTTGGGCAATTCAACAAGATTCCCGATATCCAGAATGAATGCTCGTCGCAAATTTTAGTAGACGGCCGCACCCCTGATACCGTCGACGAAGTGCACCAAGGCGGAACACCGCTGCCGCGAGCACCCGAACGGATGCTTTCGGCGACAGAGTTCTCCTACAGTCACTTGGTCGGGGCTATGGGGCGTGGCTGTCTATTAAGTTTACCGGCGAGTATCCACGTACGCTATGCAATTGCGACGGACTTTTGATCACATCAAAATTCCGTGGCAACCGATCAAGTGAGACTAAATTGCTATGTCTATAACATTCAAATGTTGTTGATTCCAATTATTGTATCACATTCCAGATAAATAGAAAAAGTTAAACTTTCCGATCGAACAATCAAACACCCAAGTTTTCCCGAAAAGCTCAACACATGAAATAAGTTTAAAAACATACATTTCATGCCACAGTACCAACGGTCCAGCCGTAGAAGGGTCAAGCCAACGCCTCATATGTGGCACGCCGTACTGCCCCAAACCCTAAGGTTCAAAGGGCAGTTCAAGACGGTCACATAATCGAGTTAAGGTTTGTTGTCTTCTAGAGGGTCCATCGCGTTACTTGCACTACTTAGACGTTCTTAAACTACGGGAAAAAATCCAACACATGGAAATTTTCCGGTAGGGGAAAAAATGGGTATTTATATCCGGTCGAACTTTTTAACAGTTTCTAAAATATATGGAATAACATAAATGAAGTTAAATTATCCGATCGAATTAACGAGTCCCCAATAAAACCCTAGAAAACTCAACACTTGAGTGGAATTAAAATATTCCCATAAAAAAATGACAATAAAGGACCTAAGAATAAATAAGTGAAGTTTGAGGGACTAATTCACAATTTTGGCCACGGAACCGCCGCCAAATCCTTGTTTTGGTCGAGCTTCCGCGGTCAAATTTTCTAGTTAGAGGTCCGGACTTATCAGTAATTCTTAGATTTTCCTGCTTAATTTTCTGAGAATTTTTAATTCAGAAAAATCCACATTTTGAAAAAATGTACAGAGAAGGGTTTAATCGGGGTTTCGGGGTTCGTTCGGATCTCTAACTTCGTTTACACTTCGCCTAAAGCTCTAGCTTGGCTCTGATACCACTGTAGGGATCCTAGGCACACTAAAGAGGTTCCACAAGGTATCAACCATGCCAAATTCAAAAATTTCATGTGCCGAGAAACCCTAAACTAGATCGATGACTAGAGGTAAAAGCAAAACTACAACAAGTTAACAACTTAACTACTAAGTGAATGGAAATAAAACCTTTGTAGATCCGGTCCAACACTTCTTTAGCTCCGTGATGACGTCCCTTCGTTGCGATCACCGGGATCCCGAATTCTAGCGATGGTTTCGTCGGGGAAATGAGCGGGCTAGGTCGTTGACTTCGATGCCGAAGATAATCTACGTCGAAGCAACTCTAACTCAAGCTCCATCTTCACTAGGTCATGAAACTTATGAAGAAAACACCCAATACAACATGGCAAGTGGTAGAGGATGAAGAAATAGGAAGTAGGTTCACTTTGGATTTGGATTTCTCACTTGATTTCAACACTTGAAATTTTCTAGCATGGTTTTCTTTTCTTCATCAAGAAGAAGAAGAAGAAGAAAAGAATATCAATTATCATAATAATGAAAAATCAAGTGAAGAGTTATCATAATGCAACAATGGGTGAAGTAAACTCATGTAGAGAATAAACTACGGTTTAGGTATAATGGTTAGGTTAAGGTATAAAACAAAATGGCTAGACTTTTCAAAGCTTCATGAAGCTTCAAGTAAAGAACAAGAAAAGCCACCATTTTTTTTAATCAAAATAAATAAAAAGAATAAATAAAACACTAACCATTAACCTAAACAATGGTGTATAGCAAACACACACCCAAGTTTGCATGTATCATCAAACATGATACAATCTGGTGCACAAAAATATATCACATATACAACTTGTGCACTTCAAGTGAGAAGATCAATCTTAAGTGAACCAATACTAGTTAATGTAAAGTAATATATCAAATATATAATTATACATTAAATCATTAAATCAATACTTGATTTAACGATCCGGTCATATCTCATATAACCGACTAATATCAACTGTATCAGTATATCGAATCCACACTTGATTCGGTAACCCGGCTATATCGCATATAACCGATCGATGATACAAACTTGAGAATAGAATACAGTATCACATACTGGTATTATTCTCGGTCCCGCACATATCTCATATGCGCTCCTATTTCGTTTCGCTTGAGCCAGGAAACCTCTGTATAGGACTCTAAAGACTCGTCAATACGCCGGCAGCAGGCGATGATCATATCAAACACCCACAAGCCACAAGCGGTCTGCTAAACGTAACGGCCACCCGGGTATTGAGCGATCAGAAGATCAACGAGCAAGCCCGCTCACACTCCTGTGAATCCAACCAGTAACACTTACCGCACAGTCCGGTCTGTTCGTCTGATATGTCGCATATCTCGCCTAGGGGTGGTAAACGTCAGACCCCAATAGCTCGATAAGTCGTGTCGATATGAGGTCTATAAGAGTTCGAGAAACTACAGGTAACACTTACCAGTAAATCTCAGCAACCCTGGCCAGGGATTTCCGGTTATAGCCAATCGAACACAGCGCAACATCAACTCCCTATACCGGGATAGACGAATCCCCTCCTATCGCTCATCGCCTCCATGTGATTCAGGACTGTACCCAAAAGCCACCGTTTTGCACGCCCTCTTGGACGTGGTAAGGTGGAAATCAAAGCACAGTGGGAATCACACAAGACTCTATGACGATCTCGGGTCTACAGACTAACCTGTACCAGTGTCACCAGAGAACTGCCATCTGACGTAAGGTATAATACCATCTGGGAGTTCTCGGCGAGTCCGTCCAGTGTACCCAGTCTCCAATGAGCACCCGTATATCATCTCTGATGTCAAACACCAATGGATATGGGATCATCCATCACCCATCTGTATGGGTCGAGAAGGTATATGCTAGTCTACTCTGGTATATCGATGCCCCGTCTCGATACACCCACGACTAGGGACCTTGAAGGATGTACTTATGGACTACCATGTCCCCATTAGTATGATCTGCATCATAGTCCAGATAGTTAAGTACTCATCCTAAGGGCTTTACTAACATGTAACTGAGAGACAATCAGCGTACACGTTAAAATAAAGAATAACCAGATAGCATACTATCATGTCGAGCAAGAAAGTCCTCCCTATATATGTCCTAGCATCCACTACAATATACATCCTATGTACAGTAATGGCCTCTAGGGCATACATATAACTAACAATATTAAATTCAACATATCATAAAAAGGCCCAAGTATTATCCCAAAGCATAACCAGAAGTCCCAAGCCCCAAGCCTCCAACATGGCCACGGAACCGCGGCGGGAGCCGGCTTGCGCCGCGGTTCCGCGACGGTTATGCCACATCAGCACTTCAGCTTTGCTTCATTATTCCTCTCTAAAGGCGTACAGCTCAGAAAGACACGTCAAATTCCAGAATTCTCTCGAAGCTTCTTCCAGATTAGCAAAGATGATTAATTAAGCTAATCCTAATTAAGTTCCTAACAAACTATTTCTAGAAGCTCCCTCCTAACCAACCTCTTCTAGAAGCCTCTCTAGCTAACTAATTTTTGGAGGGAAATTCAAATCTCCTTAACAAACTTTTGGAGGGAAACTTAAAATTCAAATCCTAGATCTAGAGTTTTGATGTCTATAAATAGGAGCCTAGATCTAAGGGTTGGGGTTGTTCTTTAGTTCTTCATTAATTCTTCATCTCTCCCTCTTCTTCCACAAATTGAGTGACACGACTTGTGCGAAACCCTAACTCTAATTCCACTCCAAATTCAAGATCCCGAGTACCAAATCAAGCAAGAAGCCTTCAATCTTTTAGGAGCGGAACCGATCTTCAATCGAGCAAGTGATCCAAGCCGATCAGCGACTTACGGAGACGAGCGAAGCCAAATCGACGATCGAGTTCTTCCTCTTGTAGTTCTTGAGCGATTGTAATGAAATTGTTGATATAAATAAAAGGTGAAATTCTTTAATCTTGCGTTCTTTAAATTCTTGCATCATGATTCGATCTCAATTTGTAATTGTAGTTCTTGTTGTGATGTTTGAGTAAAACTCTGCTCATAACGGAGTCGAGACGATCAATAGAATGATGATGTAACAAATCTTAAAATGATTCTTGAGTCCTACGAGTTTTGTAAACCCTAGCAAGTTCAAGAATCGATGACCTAGTTTCGTTGCGATGCTTTCTTGATTATTATCGCTCGAAATTAGAGATCTACGATCGTTTCTTGAATTTACTAGAGGCTAGAATGTGAATGATATCAACGAAGGAACAAGGGATAAATGATGAAACCCTAGTTTCACTAGAAATCTCTAATTCTCGTCGATCATCATCGATCTAGTATCAATTCATCGAAGGATAATAATACGTCATCGTAAGATTGCATCACATCTATAGATCCGATCGATTCCTACGAGCCTCATTTCGATTCTTGATATTTGGTTGGAAAAATCATCACAAATTACCACTTCTTAATTTTAATGCTTTCTTAGATCTAGATTTTTCTCTTTCTTGAATTGCAATTACAAATCATGAATTGTTTTCTTTTCTTTTCTTTAAAGTTTTGACTCATCTAAATCGAAACACGAACGATTACACTTTTCCTATGGACGATCCGCACTCGCTAACGATCTACATCCGACACCGTAGTTCATTGCGGTCAAAATATTTTTGGTTGTGATTTCTATTTACATTTTCAAATACTACACAATCCGAAATCGTATTCAATCACATGGCGATGCGTGACTCCAGCGCGGTAAGAACTGGCATAGCTCTTCAGATTTATAAACAGTCAGCTGAACGTGTAAGCAAAAGAACAAATGGAACAACGTTAGGACTTTACTTACCCACAGTCATGCAAGAGGGATCTGAAGGCTCCCCAGGCCCTTCAAGAATCTCAACCTCGTCGTCGTCCTCCAGAACTGTAAAAGACATCAATGTCATTTTATGAAATAGTAATAATGCTGTGAAAAGAAGGTAAACAACACTAACTTTGCCCGGAAGAGAGGATGATGCGCTGAGGAGATATCGCTTGCGGAGCATCCATCTCCAACAGGTGCTGAAAAGACCGTCTGGGAGACAGATCAGCAATTGAGGCCGCCAATCCGCTCAGTTCTGAAAAGACAGAAGGGTTCAGATAATGGAAAGATTACTAATTTAAAATATAGAAGGCTACCTTCGACGCTCCTCCCATTCTGAGCTGGAGGGATAGCAGCTTCAGCGGCCTCCTCCATGACCTCGGGCACATCATCGGGGATGCGGACTAGTGTAGCGGCTTCTGAGTGAGAAGCAGCGGCTGCCACTGCAGGCTCCAATGAAAGGACGGTAGCCTCGACTACCTGTACCCTAGTCTCCGGGTCGCCCTCAGGGAGATCCATTGGAACGGTGACCGACAAAGATGCCTTGATTGATTCGAAAGAGTGTGTTTGTAGTTGTTAACCGCATTCAATAACGGTGTCGCGTATAGCTAGACTGAGATGAGTACGGGTCGTCCTCAGGGAAAAGTTGAATCTATTTTAGATGTGTTGAAAAAGAGAGGAGGGATAAAGAATTTTGTGGAAAGGTTTCTAGATCTACATTAAGCAAGAATGCAAAAATATAGATCTAGATTATTTTAGGGATATAGTTAATATAATAAAAAGGCTTGTAGGGTTCGTTAGGATTTAGTAGTTATGGACGATTAATTAAAAGTTACCCTTTTTATCCTTTAATAGATTTAAAACTAGAACGACGGTGATGCGTGTAGATTAGAGTTTCTGGAGGGAAAAGGAATCCCACTATTAACCCTTATCTCGATACGGAACTCCGTTCATATCTTGCCTTTACCAAAACAATCATTAATCTAATCGCTAATCACGGTCGGAACTAGCAAAGAATTGTTAGCGCGCCCGATTAGGATGTTAATGATTCTTTTGATAAAGTTCATAAACTTTATAGGACTTAAAAAGGGTTTAGGGATGTTCATCATCCATTAGCCTACCCTAATCCTACGAACCGTAACAAGCGGAGAATTACTCGCGCATGTTGGGAGAAAAAGTGATGGAAAGAAATTGCATAATTTAAACTACGAAGAAATAGAATAAGAAAAAGAAAGCTACCTTTATTAATCAACAATATTCATTACACTTTGATTCCTTAGAAAATGATTACAAGTACTGGTTGCTTCTCGATCTCTTCTAAAGAGGTAGATGAACCGTTGATGACCAGCCTGGATGCGTGAGCCGTCTTGGACTTCGTGATCGCGTCGGCTTGATAAATTTTCCAAGAGGCTCTCGGTCTCTTTTTATAGTGCCAAAGCCAGATCCCAAGTTTCTAAATTAAGGAAAAAGTAGAAAAGATTTTCCCCAAAAATCCTCAGCCTCCATCTTTTCTTCCACGCGGCGGATCCGCGGCATAAAGGGGCTATTGCCGCGGATCCACGGCTTAATGATCACGGCCGTCCATCAATTTTCTGGGGATGGCTACTTATGACATTTGGCGATCCTTGGCACCTTCAGAATTTGGAAATTTTTTCTTTTCTTCTGCCAGAATTGATTCCTTCATTTTGATTTCTTAATTAGGCAGGTTAGCTTTAACAACTTGATTTTCTTGATTTAAGACCTGAAAATTCTGCACAACAACTTAGATATTATTTAGTAGACTTAGTTCTACTAGGATTAGGTCAATAATATTATATACATTTTCCTACCAAATTCTAATTATAATATATCAACACATGGAAAATAGTATTTTTACATGTGTATGATATATTATAATAAAGTCCTTTTTTAATATGAAAATGGTAGGAAAAATGTAATAACAAATGTGCAGTTTTATCAACTGAACAAATACCCCCAAACTTATCTTTGATCGTCCCGAGCAAACTAGTTTATTCAAGAGAAGGAGAAAAAGAAAGGAGAAAACTAAGCACACTTTCGTAGGCAAACACGATTGCACTGAGCATGTGCAACAAGCCGTTAAACCTCTAGGTGTCTCTAGTAGGAGGAATGTTGTCTCCTGAGGGTTTTCAGCGGATTACACCCACAAAATCCAATAATAAAAGAGAGATGGTGAAATTTACATATAAAGATAAGAACTATAAAAGAAAGACTTTGAAAATAAGAGTTTCCAACTATACTAGCTTTTCAGTTGTTATGAGCCCTATCTTAATAGTCATGAAAAAATGTTAGAAATCATATCATCCCTCAATAAAACATTGTCTTTATTCTTCATTCCTACCTTTCATCCAAACATTGATCATATACCCCTACGTGTGTGTAATGGACATCCCTACACTCGGAGAATTCAATTCAAGCTATCATACTCTTGTCCATCTACCTCAGTACTTTTTAACTTAATGAATATTTAGATTTGCTCACACATTTTCATGCGACCGTTAACACTTCTTGAGGTACTAATCGACCGATTACTCATGTGCTTGCTGATTCGGTGATAATATTTTCCTCGTCTTGCACCACCTAAGGCTTAGCAGTGACTCCCAGACCAGTTGGTCTTAGGGCACTAGGTGAAGAGGCACCCTCGCTATATTTTTTTATTGCTGCCTTGGCGATAACAAAACCAGTGTTCATTTTTCTCTTTTCACCATTTTTATATTTTCTTCATTTTTTTTTCATTTCCTTTATACTTTGGCTTTTAGACAAGAGCATTTCAAGGTATCCTCTACTATCCCGAGTTTCAAGACGTGTGTAAGTACATATAATAGGGTATCAACATTCAAATGTTTGGCTTCCAGAATAAAAACTATTTTTCAGACTTATTTTTATTCTCAGATTAGTGACTTCCTTCATCTTACTAACCCTTGGGACAACAACTCATAACTACTTATTACTAGTTCGTTTAAGAAAATTTCTAATTTTCTTGGTTTTCTTAAACTATTCCTATCTTTTGGATGTAATATTTCACTTTCTACTCTTTTGTTATAAAAGAAAATTTTAAATTTTTTTTTAAATTTTTTTTTAAAATGTTGTGCTTATGCAAAGTATGATATAAATTGATGCGTAAATAAGCACAAACCTTTCCCAAACCTGTTTACAGCAGTGTCCTCACTGATGTCATCCGTTAAGCTCAAGAACCTGTAGACTTGGGAGGAAATGGGGGCTAGAATATATGAAAGTGAAAATCCTCCCCCAAACTTATTTTAGGCTCACAATTTTGTAAAAATCATTTTCTTTCAAGAGCCAAAATATACCACCTCCTCCAAACTTGAGTTAAACAATTTTAATCTTTTTAAAATCATACGAGGGGGCAAGGTTATTGGTCAATGCCAAGCTTTACAAAGACCGAAGGTCAACACCAACCATTCAAAAATTTTATCGATGAAATACCAAGATTGGTGGAAGAACATGTCACCTTTCGACAAGAAGAAGTGGGGAGGTGATAAGAGGTGTAATGGAAAAGGATTGCGTCTCAATTTGGAGAGACGACACAGTGATAGTAATAATGGACTACTCGCTTTATCATGATTGTCCAGAAGAAGGGGTGGAGGTTCAATTTCTTTATCTTGGAGTTGATTCATCTCAACGCCCGTGTCTTGTAAAAATGCGAGTTCATCAGTGAAAATTTCCTCAAAGCTTTCATCGATACCCCGAAGAATAATGTCATCAGAAAAAATGGGATGATCGTCAGACTCTATAAAAAGTTCCTCGTCAGCGTTAGATGTTGACCCGGACAACTCGGTGGAAGAGTACATGATTGGGTCAAACAACAACATATGAAAAGAATCAGTATCATGAGGTTGATCAAATTCGCTGCTGTCGACATCCATTAATTCGACAGAACACACATGAGCATAAGGTTCGGAGGGTTCACTTCCCAACTTGTAAATATTAAGCTCAATTGACTTCTTTCCAAAGGATAGGGTCATAGAGCCGTTTCTACAATTGATTACTGCGTTGGAAGTGGCCAAAAAGGGTCGACCGAGTATCACCGGGATTTGATTATGTGGGTTTGCTACAGGTTGTGTATCTATAACGATAAAGTCCATAGGGAATATGAATTCCCCGACTTTGATTAACACATCCTCTAGCTCACCCCTTGGTTGGGTGATAGATCGATCGGCCATCTGAAGAGTGCAATGCGTAGGTTTTAACTCTCCGATCCCTAATTGCTCATAAACAGAATACGGAAGCAAGTTAACACTAGCACCTAAGTCGAGTAGAGCACGATTGATATTTTTACCCCCAATGGAAATTGAAATTGTAGGACTTCCGGGGTCCTTTCGTTTCTTGGGTAGTTGTTGTGTAAAAGCAGTGCTCACATTACTCGTAAGGAAAACTTTTTTAGGTACTTGAACTTTTCTCTTCCTAGCGCACAAGTCCTTTAGGATTTTCGCATATGACGGAACTTGTTGAACAACATCTAGGAGAGGAATGTTTATGTTAACTTGCTTAAAAATTTCCACAATCTTCTCCATTTGTGGACTTCGTCTGTCGCCCCTTAACCTGTTTGGATAAGGTGCTTTATCAATAAAGGTTTGGTCCAACATTGGAGAGGATTGTGGGGACGGATTCGATCCCAAAATTGGAGTGGGATTCGACTTAGATAGATTTGGCGAAATGTTCGAGCCTTGGGAAAAACGGAGAATAGGCTCGGGTGAAGGTGGGAGACTAGACGAATTAGGGGAAGAAGAAGAAGCTGGGGTATCATTGGTGTCACTATCATCACATTGCTCACCCACTCGGTTATTCAGCATTTTTCCCGATCTCAAAGTAGTAACGGCACTCATATTATAACTTTGTGAGTGGCCAGGATTAGGTATGGGTTGAGATGGGAGTTTCCCTTTCTCTCTCGCACTCATTGCGGCGTTTAACTGTGCGATTTAGTTTTCTAATGATTTAATACTCTCACCATGGGAGGCGGAATTTTTTGTTATGGTATCAATAGAAGACTTCATCTCAGCCGATAATTGCATGGATTGTTTCATGAATATACCCAAAGTTTGAGCAAGTGAGTTGTCAGTACCGGCCACTTGTGGTGTAGAAATGTCGGCCAGATTTTGGAAATTCTGTGACTGAAAGGGGGGATGATTCTGTGGTTGTGGTTGCTGTGGAGGAGGTCTTTGATAATTGCTTTGTTGGTTTTGATTCCAAGCAAAGTTAGGATGATTCCTCCATCCTTGATTGTATGTGGAAGAATAAGGGTCGTTTCTAGGTCGCTGCTGAAAAGCGGCATTAGTTTGCTCGTGACCTTGAAACGGTGCATTCATAGGACATTCTTCTGTTAAGTGTGAAGGATCCAAACAGCAACTACAGACGATCTTAGGAAGCGTGACCTGATTTAGGGAGAATGATGAGAATCTGTTCTCGATGGCGTCGAATTTCTTCTCTATCACTATCATTTCGGCTTTTACTGCGATAGAAATATCAAGCTGGTGAATACCTCCCCTAGATGAAGGTGGTCTTATGCTTTCCCACTGCAAAGTGTGTTCAGCGAAGTCTTCCAGATACTTCCAAGCTTCACCGTCATCTTTAGACATGAAATTGCATTGACACATTGTTTCAAGCATCTGCTTTGTCGCTGGATTAATGCCCTCATATATAATCTGGCATAAATCCCATCTATTGATTCCATGATGAGGATATTGGACAAGCAGATCTTTGAAACGTTCAAAGCACTTCCAAAATGGTTCATTGGGAAGCTGGGTGAATTGGTTGATCTCGCTCCTAACACGGGCAGTCTTATGGTTTGGGTAAAACTTCTTAAGAAATGCTATGACGAATTCATCCCAATTAGTGATAGAGTGTGCGGCAGTATTATAAAGCCATTTTTCTGCCAAGTCGCACAGTGTGAATGGGAGAAGACATAAGCGCATAGCATCTAAAGTCAATTGTGAAGTACCCATCATTGCGCATACGTTTTCGAATTTGGTGATGAAAACGTACGCGTCTTCCGACTCAAGCCCGTGAAATTTGGGCAGCAGATTGATGTAGTGGGGTTTAATTTTGAAATTATCCCCATTAGGTGGTGGAAGAGATAGACAAGTGGGAAGAGGATCACGGATAGGATAGCATCTCTCTTGGAGAGAGATGCGCGGTGGATTCTGCGCACCTACGGGCGGTGGCAGCGTGGTGTTATAATCTGATGGAGTGTTGTCTATCTCGGTCGTGTGTGGTGGGGGAAAAGAAGATGAAGAAGTACCGACTTCGGCGTCGATAGCATGAACGCGGACAAGACGGGCACTAGGATCCCGTGTCCAGCCGAGCATGCACTAAGTGGGTTTAGTGCAAGTGGCAGCGTGTGTGTGATTTAAAATTTGCTTGTTTTGAAAAAGTGGGACTCAAGACAAATCACCCTAAGATGCACAAGCAACCCTAGAACTAAGGTCACCCAGGTCCAGTCTCTAGACCGCTCCTAGACTTCCAAAGGACAAGCCGTAGGATCAATCCTCTACCGCCTCCGTACTACCCTTGTAGCCATGTAAGTGCCAGGTAAGTGGGAAGGAACCACACTAGTGGGCCTAATCAAAAACCACTAGCCTTTGACACACTTGCCTAGGCACTACAAAAGTAATGCGGATAAACGATAGATTACCCACGACCTTCCTTTGTCCTTATTGAGCGCGACAGTCCTTAGAGTCTGGTCTAGATATTTTTTAAATTAATGAAGGGTTGATCTAGATGCTCGGTTTGTGATTTGTGGGGCTTAGGAAGGGTGATGAAATCTCCACCTAATCTTGATTTGGTCTTTGCCCCTTAAAGTCCGTATTAAAATATGCAAAACAAAATCAATCATAAAACTTTTGCAAAAAGATTTTTGAGCGGCGCTATTTTGCAAAGAATCCTGCAGAAAATAGATTTTATTGGATTTGAAAGGAGAGAGAAAGAGTTAAGAAAGATACCAGAGAAGTGTGAAACCCTAGATCTCCTGTTTCCTCAAGTCCGTGACTCCAGATCTCCTTGCAAAATTCACACACAAATCGTTAAATATGCAATTTGCAGTTTTGTTTTAATAATGATATGAATCATCTAAGAATTCAACACAAATAATAAGAATAAAAAATTACGCACGTATCCCCGGCAACGGCGCCATTTGATTGATTCGAAAGAGTGTGTTTGTAGTTGTTAACCGCAATCAACAACGGTGTCGCGTATAGCTAGACTGAGATGAGTATGAGTCGTCCTCAGGGAAACGTTGAATCTTTTACTCTTACTTTAGATGTGTTGAAAAAGAGAGGAGGGATAAAGAATTTTGTGGAAAGGTTTCTAGATCTTTGTTAAGCAAGAATGCAAAAATATAGATCTAGATTATTTTAGGGATGTAGTTAATATAATAAAAGGGCTTATAGGGTTCGTTAGGATTTAGTAGTTATGGACGATTAATTAAAAGTTACCATTTTTATCCTTTAATAGATTTAAAACTAGAACGACGGTGATGCGTGTAGATTAGGGTTTCTGGAGGGAAAAGGAATCCCACTCTTAACCCTTATCTCGACACAGAACTCCGTTCATATCTAGCCTTTACCAAAACAATCATTAATCTAATCGCTAATCGCGGTCGGAACTAGCAAAGAATTGTTAGCGCGCCCGATTAGGATGATAATGATTCTTTTGATAAAATTCATAAACTTTATAGGACTTAAAAAGGGTCTAGGGATGTTCATCATCCATTAGCCTACCCTAATCCTACGAACCCTAACAAGCGGAGAATTACTCGCACATGTTGGGAGAAAAAGAGATGGAAAGAAATTGCATAATTTAAACTACGAAGAAATAGAATAAGAAAAAGAAAGCTACCTTTATTAATCAACAATATTCATTACACTTTGATTCCTTAGAAAATGATTACAAGTACTGGTTGCTTCTCGATCTCTTCTAAGGAGGTAGATGAGCCGTTGATGACCAGCCTGGATGCGTGAGCCGTCTTGGACTTCGTGATCGCGTCGGCTTGATAAATTTTCCAAGAGGCTCTCGGTCTCTTTTTATAGTGCCAAAGCCAGATCCCAAGTTTCTAAATTAAGGAAAAACTAGAAAAGATTTTCCCTAAAAATCCTCAGCCTTTATCTCTTCTTCCACGCGGCGGATCCGTGGCATAAAGGGGCTATTGCCGCGGATCCGCGGCTTGATGATCACGGCCGTCCATCAATTTTCTGGGGATGGCTACTTGTGACATTTGGCGATTCTTGGCACCTTCAGAATTTGGAAATGTTTTCTTTTATTCTGCAAGAATTGATTCCTTCGTTTTGATTTCTTAATTAGGCAGGTTAGCTTTAACAACTTGATTTTCTTGATTTAAGACCTGAAAATTCTGCACAACAACTTAGATAATATTTAGTAGACTTAGTTCTACTAGGATTAGGTCAATAATATTATATACATTTTCCTACCAAATGCTAATTATAATATATCAACACATGGAAAATAGTATTTTTACACATAAACCCTCATGTGTATGATATATTATAATAAAGTACTTTTTTAATATGAAAATGGTAGGAAAAATGTAATAACAAATGTGTAGTTTTATCAACTGAACATGCCTCCCCCGAGGGAGCAAGTGCTTTGGGAACGGGAACCACCGAGGGAGACTCTATCGCAAGAGCAATAGTTGCATCGACCCCCTCCACACTGATTGGTGTTTCACTGGGGATATTAGCAGAATCTATGGTCAAAGCGCGACTTAGAACCTCCGCCGCCGCCGAAGTCCCCGCAAAGTTCGTACAAGGATAAGGATACATATATATGTATGCAAGCAATATGAAATATTACAAAGAAATACAGGAACTTACTGATACGCAAGGGAGCTTCTAGTATGGCTTGTTCAAGCCGACGCTCCTTCCTAAGGAGGTGTGCTCGCCGAGGTCCGAGGGTGGACTCATGGCCACCAGTCCACAGTGAAAGCGCATCCTCGGCGTCGGCCGAAACAGCATGTTTAAGGGCCCTTTCGCCCCATTCTTCCAAAGGGCCTATGAATCGTCGCCGTATCCACGGAGGGTCTTCGTAAAAGATGACGGCAGGGTAGGGCTTCTTGGAAATCCTTACATTCTCCGATTCATCTTGCGAACGTCTTATAGCCTCAGCCAATTATGCGGCTTCCTCGGCAAATGAACTCGGGAAAAGTAGACCACCATCCGATTCATGCATAGCCAACGGCTCATCCTGAAGAATATGCTCAGACTCTATTAAAGAGTCGTGCAGATTGGTAGCCATCTTCCTCTGCCTCTTGGACCCAGAACCAACCGCCGAAGACGATCGTTTCCTCCCCTGTGGAACTTTGGCACGACGCTGACCCACTTCACCTTCAACGCTCTCGCTTGGCGGTGCTACCAAGGACGACACGGCCATTGTCGACGCTGCGGACGATGATACTGCTACCGACGCCCTATTAGCCCTCGATTGAGCCCGAGTACCCAGTGGCATACCAGCTGTGGGAGTGAAGTCTACTTCCGCCGCCTCCGGAATAAGCGCAACACTGGTGTCCCTCAGGGGAAAGCGAACCGGTGCACGCGGTCGCGGCGGAACTCCCGTGGCTTGAACCGGAATGGGAGCGTTGTATCCAAGAAGCACCATCTTCTCCTCAGCAATAATTGGACTGACCTGATGAAGGTACCAGCCCGTGAAGGACCCCACACATTAGGGAATATGGTCAGCTTCAGGAATCATGAAGCGAGAACCAGTGTTCAGCCTCTCAAAATGATGAGCAGCGTCACGAAAAACTTCAGGTGATGGGCTGGGGGCAACTATAAATGCCTCGAAAGGGACGCCCTGATCATATCCAAGTTGCCGGGCAAAGCGGTGTGGGTTATACCGCATAAAAAGGGCTGCGCTGTTCTGACGAAATACCAGATAACCTGGTCTGATCGCATACAGGTGCATGGCTTCCCTGGGCTTCAGAGAAGGTACCTCCTCTTTCGACAAGTCGCAGAGTTGTTGAATCGGACCTGAAGGAGCAGATAGGGCCCGATCAATGAATACCATTCCACCCGTATTAGCATAGGGAGAGATCAACACGCGAATGGCCCCAGACTGAATCGGGTCAGGAGGAGAAGCATCCACCAGCTGCATAAGTCGAGGAAAAGTGTAGGCATCATAAAATTTGGGTCTCTGGTGCGCAGCAAAGGCACCCAACACATGCATTTCAATCCAAGATGTAAAGTAATGAAGAGAAAAATTTACCACATCTACACCTGGAGTTGAGGTATTAGCCGCGGCGCCTAACCCATGATAAAGATGCTCTAGCGCTGGTCTGCCTACAGCTAGCCGTGTTCCCTCAGTAATGCAATAAGCAAGGTAGATGACCGAGGCTCTCATGAAACGGCAATGCATGGGAATGACGAACCAGCTGAGCCAAACGCTGATAAAGCCCACAAAGAAAGTCTCCTCATCTATACCAGGAGCTTCAATCAACTCGAAAGATACCGCCGACATGATAGGAATGTAATACTGCGGCAAGTCCTTCTCCTTAGTCAGCCACCTGTTTAAACTAAACCCAAAGGGGTCATTAATGTTCGCGAACTTCGGAGCCATCTTCGATAGGACACCCTCGCGAAGGAAGCAAGCGATAAAACTTTTAAAAGTGAAGCCCTGCTCCTCTGACTCTGTGAACAGTTTGTCAAAAATACCCAGGGTTTTGATCAAACTCGGGCGCTTGTGGCGGACGGCGTTCTCAGTAGACAGGTCGTTAAGCATTGCAGGCTCGGTTTCAAAGACATACTCATCGGGAGGCAGCAATTCTTCATAAGGTGTCCCCCTGACCGGCAGCCCCGAGATCTCGCGAAATTCTTCCAAGGAAATCGAAACTTCGCGGTCCCCTAGAAGGAAGGTGTTGGTGGGAAGATTCCATTGGTTCAAGAAAGACTTAACCGACCAGACATGAGGAGATTGGTAGTGGAAAAGGGATGCATATATCGCCTGATAAAGCCCAACCCTCTGCAGTCACGCGCGATGGGCAGAAAAGATGTAACGAGCCCAAAGAAGGTAGCCCGTGGGGTGTCGAGGGGTAAGCTCTATCTTGTAAATCTGCCCCCATGGCTGGGCTTTGCCCTGGCAAATGCGGCGCCCCAAAATATCTAAAGCCGGCACCGGATGGTTCAGAATACCAGTCGTTGAAGGCTCAAGCCGTCCCATAGGGGTCCAATTCGGCATCTCCACAGCAAAGACAGTCCGCGGAGGATCCATCGGCAGGAATGGATAGGTAGGCTCCGTCGGTATCTCGTAAAGAAAACTTCGGCGACCGCGGATGATGTGACCGTACCAAGCCTCCCATAAAAGAAAATTGGTGCGATTCGGGTCATGAGTCCTGATCATCGCCATCACTTCCTCGTCAGAAGGCGAATGAGGAAAACCGTCCTCCGAGTGAGTGAAAGGGAAATATGGAACAGAAATCATTGTGCCTAAAATAAAAGAAGGGGAAACTGTTAAAGCGAAGCCAACAATATATATATATATATATATATATATATATGTTTATAAATGTATATATATATAAAGACAGTGGAAAAAAGCGACAGGGGACTCATTTTATGGGACCATTGGTTACAAAACACATGGGTCCCACGAAATCAAGATGGCGGCTTGCTAATGATGAGGCAAAGCAATTACAATGAGACAAAAAGAAGATTCTCAATAAATAAACAGTGGATTTCAAATAACCCTACGCATTCCCCAAAAAGAAATCCATCTTGGACTCTGCGAAGAATCAAAAAGAGCAAGGGAATTAAATTCCCACAAAACCCTACCGCAAACCTCTTCTTCTTGGTTGCAAAGAAACAACTCAGGGCAAGAAAACCCCAAGAAGTTCTCTGGGAAGAACTAAGTTCTTCATAGGAATTAAATTCCTTTTGAAAAGGGAAATTAAATTCCCAGAAACTTTTTTTCAGAGCCAAATCTCTTTGAGGTGGAATTAAATTCCACAGAAAAGACAAACGTAGCCATTAATCCCTGAAGATCAAAGAAGCCTTAACTAAGTCTGTTGATTGAGTGGTTTTCTTTTTAAAGAACTTAAGAAAAATGGGTTCTTGTTAAAGGGAAAAACCCTTGGTATGGATTTAAAATCCAACGAAAATTTCTGCAAAAAGTTCTTCAGCCATTCAAGATCATTACCTGAGAAAAAAAGAAATCTTTCAACAGAGTTAAACTCTGAAAATTTTCGAAACAGAGAACTAAGCTCTGGGAAAGAGAATTAAATTCTCAAAAGGAAAAAGTAGGAAAGGAATTAGATGAGCAAAGTGGAGGCGCTTCTGAAGGGACGCTGGCATTTATAGGATGTGATGGGAAACGTTTCATCTTCCCTATTCCCTAAACAGATCCAATGGTCACAAAAGTGACAGCGTTGCACTCACGTGCAGACATGTGAGAGCAACGCTGTGGGGGAATTTGTTCCCTGATTAAAAATCAGGAATTACCTCAATGAGGTATCACATGCTCACACATGACCAAGGGTCACATGTTGACAAGTGATAGTTAAACTCTAAAATCAAGCAGAAGTGTAAACAAACGGCTAAGGAAAGACCCCAATGGGGTGTCACGTGCTCACACGTGACCAAGGGTCACGTGCTGACACGTGATGGTCTTTAGCCCAGTTAAAATACATAATTAAATTCTTAATGAGGAGGGGTCACGTGCCGACACGTGATAGGCTTTGAAAGCCTTATAAATTGATAGAATTAAATTCTAATCAAGGAAAATCAAAGACCCTAACTGGGAAAGTATTTCTCTAAATCTTCCCAAACAAAAAAGGATTATGGGGGACCGTTGGATTAAAAATCCAAGGGTGATTAAAAATCACCAATTTATGGAAAGATTTTAGACAAGGAAAGATTTCCCTAAAATTCACCAAAAATAACAGACAGAATATCTTTTGGATTAAAAATCCAATGCTGAATAAAATTCACAAAGATCATGTTGTTTACAAAAAACAAACAAAATCTTTCAATAAAAGATTTATTAAACAAATTAATTCTTCTCCTTCTCTTATAAATAGGAGCCAAGAAGAGAAGAGAGATAAAGAATTTTGGGATTTTGAAATTTTCTAAAGGCAAAATAGCAGAGAGAAAAGAAAGGAGAATTTAATTCTCTAGAAAGAAACCCTAGGTGAGAAAGGGGAAAGGGATCAAAACTTCATAAAGCAAAAAAGAGAATTTAATTCTCAATCTAAGATTTTAACTCTTCTGCATAAGAACTTAGTTCTTCTTCTGGTTGAAGATCTGCAGAAGCAAATCTCCCCATAGGTTGAGAATTTAATTCTCATCGGGGAGATTCTGTCATGCAGATCCAAAACTTAGAGGGAGAATTGAGTTTTGAGAATCTAATTCTCCCAAAAGATAAAACTAGGGTTTAACCCTATATGAGAATTTAATTCTCCCAATTTACAGGAATTTAATTCTTCCAAGATAAAATTAAGGTTTAATCCTATATGAGAATTTAATTCTCTTAAATTTATAGGAATTTAATTCCTCCAAGACAGACAAGCTAGGGTTTAACCCTATATGAGAATTCAATTCTCCCAAATTCATAAAGAATTCAATTACTACATAAGAATTTAATTCTTCCACATGCATAGGAATTTAATTCCTTTAAAAACGAAATTAGGGTTTACCCTACAGAGAATTTAATTCTTAAAAATAAAAGAGACTTGAAAGATCTGCATGCATGTAAAGAACTAGATCACGTGTCCCCACGTGACCCTTAAACAGATCCCCCAAAAATGAGAAGGAAAAAGCTTTGAGGCAATGCCTCATGCGCCCCCACGTGACCCTCATAAAATAGGGAACAAAAGCAAAGGCAGTATTGGCTTTGGGTGCTCTCACGTGTTACTACGTGACCCCTAGTAAATGCTTTAATAATCAATGCACAAATATCCATCACGTGCCATCACGTGATGGCCAGAAGATCAAAAGTGTTTAACACTTATTTGCAGAACAAAGTAAAGGAGATCTAGCCCCACCTTTGGATGCCCTCACGTGTCCCCACGTGACCCCTTCCTCTCTAATGTTTAACACTAATTTGAACGTTTTATTTCCAGTGTTTAACACTGTTATTCTTTAGTGTTTAACACTAATTTGAGCATTTCATTTCCAGTGTTTAACACTGTTGTCCTCTAGTGTTTAACAGTATTTTAAAGCCAATCTTAGCCAAATTGGCTAAGTTTTCCAGAGGCAAAAACATCCCCTTTGACTAAATCTCAAAGTTGAGTAAAACTCAGAACTATAATGTTTAATGCTCAGCCAAAGACAAAAATGTATCAGAGCCTTCAAACTCTGGTTTAGCATTGCTAAATAATGTGGGCTTGAGCCCAGACAAATTTCTAATGGTCCAATAAAGGGCCAATACTTCAAATCTAATTGGACTTAGTCTAAGCTGGCCATAAGTTCTCAATTCAGATTTAATTGAGCCAATGAGCTCATAATCTAATTAATTGATCTTGGTTCCAAATTGGACTACAGATCCCCAATTAACCTTGGTTCAAGGGTACATCTCTTCACTCCTTTGATATTTGTCGTTGTAATCCTTCAACATCTTCAGAGAGATGACGGGTCCCGACAACCACACATTTCACAGACTATGAAGTCTCTAAACTACGGACTGTGGGGTCCTTAAACCCATGGACTATGATGTCCTTAACCTTGACTATGAGATCTTTAAACTCACGGACTATGATATCCTTAACCTTAACTGTGAGGTCTTTAAACTCACGGACTATGATGTCCTTAACCTTGACTGTGAGGTCTTTAAACTCACGGACTATGACGTCCTTAACCTTGACTGTGAGGTCTTTAAACTCACGGACTATGACGTCCTTAACCTTGACTGTGAGGTCTTTAAACTCACGGACTATGACGTCCTTAACCTTGACTGTGAGGTCTTTAAACTCACGGACTATGATGTCCTCAATCTTGACTGTGAGGTCTTTAAACTCACGGACTATGATGTCCTTAACCTTGACTGTGATGTCTTTAAACTCACGAACTATGACGTCCTTAACCTTGGACCGAGATGTCCTTAAACTAACGCTGGACCGTAATGTCCTTAAACTAATCGACCGTAATGTCTCTAAACTAAACAATAGAGTCCAAATGCTCTCTTGTTGGATCTAAATGATCCCGTTAAGTTGATCTTAGTCTAAAATTACACTAACGTATCCTTAACTAACGTTTAAGTTGATCTTAGTCCCAAATGAGACTAACGTATCCTTAAACCCAACCCCCAAACCCAAATCTAAGAAGATACGAATTTGGACTAATCCATGCCCTACGGACGACAACATAAATTTGTCTCCGTATACAATCCACGGGCAACCAAACACAAAACAAACACCCACGATACGAAATGACCATCTGGAGAAGGAGAAAGTTGTTACCGCGATGCGGTAGCGTAATTAACTGCAGGGGCTTGCGCCTGTAGTGAAGAGCATCCCCACAATCAAAAACCCCTCAAATGAGGGGGAATCTGACGAAGTTTGCTACATCGGTCACATTCGTTTAAACCTTCGATACATGGTGCCATAAATCAACTTGGCATCTTCGGAGAGGTGGACGGATAGCACCAATTAGCATCTGCCCCGAAATTCAGGCTAGACGTTTATCGCGTCTCCTCATTTCGGAGGGGAACATGCCCGTATCGGGTCCTGAAAGCCCTCTTGCACATATCTTCGGCCGCCACTCTGATCTGGTGATACCCGAACGAAGATCCAGCTTCGAAAATTCCTTGGCCCCACCCAACTGATCAAATAAGTCGTCGATACGCGGAATGGGGTATTTGTTCTTTATCGTAACTCCATTCAGTTCCCAGTAGTCTATGCACATCCGTAGCAATCCGTCCTTTTTCTTCACCAACAAGACTAGTGCATCCTACGGCGAAGCGCTTGGACGAATAAATCCTTTCTCCAGGAATTCTTCAATTTGTTTCTTCAATTCTGCCAACTGAACTGGTGCCATCCTGCAAGGATCCTTGGAAACTAGCGTCGTCTCTGGAATCAAGTCAATAAAGAATCCTAAGATGCGGGGAGGTGGTAGACCTGGTAAATCTTCAGAGAACACATCAAGAAAATTCCGAACGATCTCTGGGGCTAGACTCTCATTAATCTCCATAGCTGTCAACGCTTTTGGTTTGGCTCTAAACTTGGCTGGCTCCAAAGACTCGCTCCCGCCTTTGAAAACAAACTCAGGATGATTGGGGATGTGGAAGTTCACTTTCCTAGCTCGGTAATCGATGATCGCATGGAAGGTGCTCATCCAATCCATCCTGAGAATCGTGTCATAGCTACCCATCCCGATTAAAAGGAAATTCGCATAGAATTCCTTATCGCATACTACCACCGGACATAATCTACACTCTTGGTTGGACACAATAATACCGTTAACCGTATGTATCTCCCAACCCTTGGTCAACGGCTCGTGAGGTATACAATGTGTGTCAATAAACCGCATGGAAATAAATCAATGCAAAGCACCCGAATCGAAAAGAACTCTAACCGGTACAGAATAAACAAGGATGGTACCTGTAACCACATCTCCAGAACCCTCTACCAGCTCAGCGGATAAGGTGAAAGCCCGTCCCTGATTCCAACCTGTACCAGTCTGCCTCTGATCGAAGGACCGCTACTGGGGCACCCGAGGTGGACCCCTCTGAGCTGAAGTGCCATATGACGGTTGTTGTTGCTTGAACCCTCCCTGTAGCTTAGATCTCTGGGGACATCTGTTGATCCTGTGCTCGCTGGATCCGCAAATCAGGCACTGCCCTTTAGCCCTACGGCAATCTCTCTGCATGTGTCCTGGCCTCTGGCAATAATCGCAGAACAGGGCCCTTCGCTGCGGCTGCTGAGGTGAGAAGGTACGCTTCATCTATGTGACACCTGGCCTGTGAACTGGGATCGCTCCACGGGGGAAGAAGGTATGCCGTGCTGGAACCACGTGGGGTCTCCTGTCCATCGATCGTTGGCTCTTGGCCTTCTCTGCCAATCTTTCCTGTAGTCGGGAAGCGTTCAAAATTTGGGCATAGGATGGTAGGTCGAGAGACGCGATGATTTGTTGTAGTTCAATATCGAGCCCTTGCTAAAACCGTCTTGCCCTGGCAGCTTCGGTAGCTACCATATACGGTGCGAAGCGACTCGGCCGATTGAACTCCGCGGCGTAAACATCCACTGAGCGCCCATTCTGCTTCAACATAATGAATTTCTCCTCCATCTCGGCCTTGGCAGTAGCCGGAAAGTAGTGATCCAGGAAGCATGTGGAGAACGTGTCCCATCCAATAGGTTTCTCTAGCCGGCTCTCCTCTACGGACCACTACGTGCGGGCCTCGTCTTCTAGCTGAATCTTCACCACATTCGTTCTGTCGTCGTCAGGAACTCGAGCGGCCGTCAAAAGGTTCTACACGTTGATGAGCCATTGCTCGGCCTCGAGTGGACTTGCTGATCCCGTGAACACAGCTGGATGAAGTCTCCTGAAGTCTGAAACGGTACCAACTCTAGCCTGTGTAGTCGGTACGAGCGCGCCCTCAGGGGTGGCAGGAACAGCCGTAGATCTCTCCATGGCGGTAATTGCGGTCTCCTGTACCGCCTTCAATTTCTCGGCCAGAAGATCGGTCTTTCTCTCTTGAGCTTGGGCCAGGATCATCAATGTGCTAAGGATCTTCTCGGTACGATCATGGGGACCGGCACCTGAGGAGTTGCCTGAGGAGTCCATTTTCCTGAAAAGATTAAAAGAAATCAGATTCAAGTAAGGCTACATAATGATTCAATGATGATTAGAAAGTGAGGAAGAAATGTAATAAGGCGTACACTAAGGGTGTAACTCAATCTAGAGGTCCCTCGACGAAACTGTAATTTCATCCATTACCTGGCTCTGATACCAACAAAACCATGTCACGCCTTGCTTCCCAGACTACGGAATACGAGGGGTGACTAGGCCATCCATGCTCCTACGGTCAGGGAATAATCTCGCCGTAGTCACACTTCGGCTTCTAGCATTATATGGTAGTCAGTAATCAGTACTTGAGTAAAGGAAAATCACAGTTCATAACTTTATTACATTGCAAATAAAAAAGTTCGAGGTACATTTATTTTACAGAATAAAAAAATAAACTAACCAACAAACAAGTGCAGAACGCAAAAGAGAAGGTGCTGATGAAGCAGTCTAGATCTCCGCGATCTCGAAGGATAGGTCCTGCTCCTGGGCTGGATCCACTTCGTCCTCTGAGAATGCACACTCAGGTCGCCAGGGTGACACATATAGCAATAAATATATATATGATGGGCATGCAATATTATTAAACATGAGGAGTACAATGAATTGCAGAACATGAGTAAAATAAATATTGACTGAATATGAATGGTGCAATATGGGTATCATGTCGGTAAACTAAGCAAAACGTATGTCACTACTTACCGGTCACTAAGTCACTGAAATCATATGGTGGAAAGGATGCTCGTGTTTAACAAGGGTCTCGTGCATGCCCGAGACTACGGTCCACTGTGTCCGGGACATAACCCTGTCAGCCGTGCCGCTAGGCCCACGACCTAATGTATATATATGTATATCACTAGTAGCGAATGATCATCCTCTAAATCACTGTACCTAGCTAAATACGAGTTCAATTCCACCTTGATTTCCCCATTCCCCAGGTTATAGTATGCATTCAGGTATCAGATAGGTTGTGAACAAATACGTATCGCTGTCACTTTCAATCACTTTTCCACTTGTCACTATCACTGTCGTGTTTGCCACAACACAATCACTGACACTAATATATATCGACAATGCAGAACAGTTGCTAGGTTTCAATGTGAACGATCACTATGCAGCAGGTATAAATCAAGCACGAAAATATGCAGAAATGCATTGAACAGGTATTCACTATTCTATGACGGCTAATACCATACAACTTGCAAAATTTACGATAAATCATACGTATAGAGTCGACCAAAATAATATAAAGAACGTACGAAGTACACTTGATCATATAAACAGTAAAATTTATTTCATGTCAATCGGGGTTCAGATTAGGGAATTATCATCATTTTAAGGTAGCGACCGATTGCTGAAATTCCAGTTTCAGAACTGGAAGCCAGATTTCGCACGCGTTTTGGCAGTAATTGTGTTCAGTTTCAGGTGTTGCCCCAGTTGAATGAAATATATTTCTATCTATTAGGTTTCCAACTCATCAAACGGATTATCATTAGCATTTCAGTATTAGAAGTTATGTCCCGTTTAATGTAGCCGTGTAAGAGGGGTCACTACAGAAACTGAAGAACCCCGCGACACTCTAAAATACAGATTTAATATCAAACGATGGTAAAACAGCACGGGACCAGATTCATGTGTTAGCTAACTAAATTATCTACGCGACCATATGGGGCTCCATGCATTTTTAGTTTTATGCAGGTATGTAAAGGTGCTTAAATTCAGGTTTCCCCCGTAGAATGCTGCCCGAACTGCAGTCCACAGCCGCATTTCCATTCATTTTTCAGTGTCATGAAATTGCAATATTCAATAACTAATTACATATGGTTATAGGTTATCTAGTTAGGTTCGATACGAGCCCTGGAACACCATGATTAGATTTATATTTAATTAACTACTAATTTTACAATGTGATATGTACGGTGATTTTTAGATTTGACGTAACCAATTGGGATGTCATTTTATATTCGATGCCTTAACTATTTGATTCCGATTTCTTATACGTCACTCGTTAACAGCAATAGAAACTTCTAATAATAAAATTGGGGGATTTTTAATAGGGTCTTGGATAGGGTAATCACATCGAACATTTCGATATATATGTAACACATGAGATGTCGGTTTTATCCAACAGATTAAAACGATATTTGACCACTATGAGTTCTATCCGATATTAATACGGGATATTAGACCCGTTATATGTTCAATTCAACACGACTAAATAACTACGATATAGGTATATAATAATCGTTTTAACCATTATAATTATAGCATGATATAAGCAAGTATTAAACTTGCCTGGCGACGGTTAACCAGTGGGCTCCTGCGGCGAGAGGCAATTTGCGGCGACGACACGGGCAACGGCACTGAACGGCTCACGCAGCGGCTACGGCAGTGAGCCCGGGCAGTTCGTATGGTAACGACGGCAGCGAGCTCAGCAGTACTGGGCTTGGAGTTGGTGAAGGTTTGGGGTGCTCGGGTCTCTATCGGCGAGGTGTTGGTGGCCCTGCAGACATCAGCGAGGCGATGGCGACTGCTAGGAAGCAAAGGTGATGGTCGGCGGTGTCGAGGCTCCTGTGGAGTTTACTGTTGGAAGCTCGGCTTAGAGGAGGACAGAGGAGAGAGGTGATGGTGGCGATGTTGTGCGGGTGTTGTAGTGTGCTGGGGAGCTCGGTGGCGGCGGTTGGAAGCGACGATGGCCGGCGGTGATGATGGTGACAAGGTGGTCTTAGGGGCTTGTCGGCAAGGTGGTTGTAGCGAGGGTCGGCGTGTCGGGAGGAGGTGCTGGTGTCGAGGCGGCTGCGGTCTAGGGGGTGGCTCGTTGACGTTGACACGGTCGGTGGCGGCATGAGCTCGTCGCAGGAAGAAGGTGGGTGGAGGTTGCCACGACGAGATCGACGGAAGAGGCGGTGATGTGAGGTGGGGGTTTTGTTTGGAGGAGAACGAGAGAGAGAGCGCGAAGCAGAGAGGGAGGCTTGCTGGCGATGGTTCTTCGGCGGTGAGGGGCAGTAGGGAGCTCAGTGATTTTGGTTTGAGGGATAGAGAGAATTAGAGAGAAAGACAAAGAAATTGAGATAGAGATGGAGAAAGAGGTTGTTGAGGAGATGAGAGGCGATGCGAGGAGATCTCAAAGTCGTTGGACGAGCATGCCACGGGGGTGGTTGCGAGAATGGAGGAGGAAGGAGTCATCGGTGGTGATGGTTTGTGTTGATGGAGTCGGGATTTGGAGGGGAGAGAGAGAAGTAGCGAGGGGGTGGCAAAGAGTGGCCGTTGTGGCGTGGGTGCGAATAGTGGGGAGAGACGTAGGGAAGCCGTTGGAGGAAGTGTCCGTTGAGGGAGTGAGCGGGTCAGTGGGATGATGGGAGCGAGGATGTTAGCGAGCGGCGCGACAAGTGAGCGGCGCGAGAAGCGTGCGTGGGTGCGAGAAGCGGGGCGAGGAGCCGTTGAGGGAGAAAGTGGCGGGAAAAAGAGAGGGAGTGAGGGAGGAGGAGAGGGGGAAAGCGGGTCGGGTCGGGCATGGGTTGGGCCGGTTAGAAATTAGGATTTGAGTTTGGGTTGGGTTTAGTGATTAGGAATTTAATTTAAATAAAATATAAAAAGTATAAATAAAAAAAGAAAAATTCGGAAAAATATACGGGAAATTATATATACGAACTGGGGATTTACAAGTACCCGCTCATTTAAATGTGGGACCTGCGAATTTTGTAAGTGTGTAGTTTGTTGTGCAGAAAAATGTTGTGTAGAAATCCTTTTTTCGGTAAGAAAATATTCCAATAAATATTGTTATCTCTACTAATATAGGATAAAAGGAAGAGAGTAATTTAATTTTGAATTTATTGGTTGTGGGATTTCTTCATCTTTTTTAATATGATAGGCGACACCCAACTTTTCGAGAGAAATCAAATAAAAAATATCATTGTTTTATGTGTGTAATGCTATTGATTATATGCTGGGTCGTTATTATATTACAAGTGTGACGTACGTAATTAAATTGCTACATTTTTATTATTTTATAAATACGACGCACATAATTAAATTAGCAAATTAATCATAAAAATTTCTATAACTGCATCCAAACAGGCACGTCGCCTGCCCGCCAAATGTAAAGAAAATGTTAAACCCCACGTCATGTATAGGATGGTTATGATTTTATGCTACAGATTAAAAAATTCCAATTGTGATGAAGCTGCTACAGCAATAATTATAATTAGGGGTTTTTAGTATGAGAATAATGGAGAAAAGATGCCATAGGACGGAATTTCCTCCTATGGCATCGAAAAAATACGCCCTTTGTCGTGTTTTCCGACGACCGGAACCCATTATGTTCATCGTTATCATCTAAGATGTGGGTACACCAAATTTCATGTGATTCTACAACTTTTTCACCGTTGAATTAGCGGGTTCAAAATTAACGGTTTACCGCAATAGAACTTTTTACATTGCTAAATTAACAGTGAAAAAGTTGTAGAATCACATGAAATTTGGCGTACCCACATCTTAGATGATAACGATGAAGATGATGGATTCCGATCGTCGGAAAACAAGATGGGGGGCGTAATTTTTCGACGCCATAGGAGGAAATTCCCTCCTATGGCCTCTTTCCTCCATTATTCTCTTTTAGTATAGGCCTTCTGAAATATTGCACTTTCGAATAACACCCGCTAAAACTTCATTTTTTTATAACTCCCTAAAATTCTTAATTAAACTAAATTATCTCCTATACTTAATTATCATCTACAACATCTTTAGAAATGTCCATTAAAATCTAAAATAACAACTTAAAGATGAGAGTTTGGAAAACTAACACTAATGAGTTTTGCACAAATATGAAAAGAGATTAGGGATTTGATGTTACATAAGACTTTTTATCACACGATTCATCATATTAGCTTTATTCTAATTATTAATCCTAATTTACTAAAGTAAACGGATGTTTTTAGCTAAGAGATAGGTTTTAGAGATATTTAAAAATATAAAGTTTTAGCGGGTATTTTTCAAAATACCAATATTTTAGATAGCATGCAAGTATATAAAAACCTTATAATTAATGCGAAGCAGTGCAATCTCAACTGAATCAATTAAAAAATAAATGAAGATAAAATTTTCAATTATTGACCATAAATGCTAATCGTATTACTTCACTGATCTCTGCTATTCATTAAAATCAACGTGCGTGGATTTTAGTAGAGCAAGCATCCTATGTGATTGTCCACATAATTTATTTTCCAGCGAACTTCCGAGTTTTTTTTTGAAATGACGTTATTTATCTTTAAAATTGTCATGAACCTTTCTTGGAGGGTATATTTGCCAAAGTATTTTTGTCAAAAACGTCACAATCAGATTATTTTTGGAGCTATTTGGTTCATTATAAAGTTCATTTTGCGATTATTCAATGTGTTCATTTCTCAAACTAATATGCCGTTTTTACAGTTGGATGGCACTATATTAATATATTAAGAAGTGTTTTTGATGATGATCAATATTGACGATCTCCAGGATCAGGACACGTGGCAGATGACGTGTCCTAGGACTCAGAAGAAAGGGCCCACAGGGGCCGACCAGGCCACCCTATAACCGACCTGCAAACACAAGCTGGCCCTTCTCGGGGCCCCTTGCAAATTGGCCTCCTCGACCCCTCAGCTCGCCCTGAGCTACCACAAGACCAAGACTCCTCGGCCTTCTCGTTCGTCCCTGAACCCCCCGGCCGAGGCCGTCTCCCTCGGTCCTCCGACCAACTCCACCGCTCACAGGCGTAACCGCAGCTCCGTGAATCTCGCCATGCGTGGATTCTCCGCCAGCAACATCCCACGTTCCGCGCCTCCGCGATCCCCATTAATGGGCGATCCGCTCTCTACGCGGGCGTGACGTCGGGAGCGTGACTGCTGGCGAGATACTCGCGCCTGCTGCTGCATGCCATCACCGTTATATAAACCCTCATCACAGAGGGGTCAACCATTATTTACTCTACTAAGCCGTTACTCTGCTCGGATCTAATCACTAACTTGATCGTCGGAGGGTCCTTGGTGGTACCAAACCACCCCAGGACTTCTTTGCAGGTACTCGGCGCCAAACTCCTCATATCAACTTTCTCACCAAAACCCATTGAGATCCACACGCAACAGAAGATCACCACCAAAATCCACCGGGAGATCAACGGAAGACAACATCTGACGGAGACCTGAAAAGGACCTCCATCAGTTGGCGCCGTCTGTGGGAATCAACTCCACAAAACACAGAGTTGGCCTTCCGATCTCCGCCCACATGGCAAGCAACCATCCTGAAGATCTCGGTACCAGCCGCCGCCTTCCACTCACCGAAGGCGGGGATGAGCCTCCTCCAGCGACCGTCATTAACGCCCTCGCAGACCGGATAGATCGGTTACAATCCCTCGTGGAGGCGCTCGTCCGCGTCCAAACGGCCGGGCCTGGGCCCCAGATCGCCGCTCCACCGCCTCCAGAAGGCTCTGCCCCTGTCTGGACGGCTGACCACCAGCAGGCTACGACTCCTGGCCACTGATCTCTCGAGCTGGTGCTCCCTGAGGCCCGCTGGGCGCCCCACGGCTCCACACCAAGGTCCGTCGCCAGAACGCCTCGCCTCGAGCCTCCACGCGACCCTTATCCCCCTGAGGAGATATCAGTCACCTCGTCTATCCACGGGCATGGTCGACACCGCCACCCTCGGCGGGGCCGCACAGAGGGGGTTCACCTCGGCGGCTCGAGAGCCATCTCGCCTAGGGATCTGAGGCACCCCATCGAGAGGAACCGGGGCCGCTCCCAGACGCAGGTCACCCGCGGCGGAGGCCAGGGATCCCAAGGCGCCGATTCTTCGGGATACCACGGTCGGCTCGACACCCTCGAGAAGAAATCGGGGGCATGCGCCGGGAGGCTCACCTCTCGAGCGACGGGGCTAAGTATGCCTCTGATTCGCTCACAAAGCCGTTCACCGAGGAATTGCTCGCCGTCCACATCTCCTCGCGCAACAAGCCCCCAAAGGTCACTCTGTTCGACGGGAAAACTGACCCGACGGACCATTTGGACGCTTTCACCGTGGAGATGAGCTTCCAGGACCACTCCGACGCCGCCTAGTCCAGGGCCTTCCCGGCTACCCTTATCCGCGCAGGTCGGGACTGGTTCCGGGGACTCGAGCCCCGCTCGATCTGGACCTTCGATGAGCTGGCTACTCAGTTCCTCGGCCATTTCGTTGGGAACCGTCGACAGAAGTGCACGGTCGATTACCTATTCACGGTTAAGAGTAGGGACAAGGAAACGTTCAAGGCTTACATTACCCGTTTCTACAACGCCCTTCTCTAGGTGCCCGAGCACCGGGACGAGACCGTTATTGATTGTAGGAGATTTAGTGCTTATGCGTTTTGAAATCAAAGAATTAACTGCAATCAATAACGGTGTCTCTTGGTAGCTAGCCGGTTGAGTACGGGTCGGTCCACAGGGAGATGGATTCCTTTTCTTTATGTTTTAACGAGTTAAATCCAAAACATTTTGGGTTTTATTTTAAAATCTAAGAATGAGATAAAAGTTTATAAAAAGCATGCCAGGGCTAAGATTAGGTTAGTTTAGAAAATCAATTATTCTCACCGCTTTATTTACCTTAATTAAGAACTTTTTAGGTGTTAAGGTAATAGTTAATAAATTGGATTAGCACTATCGGAAAGAAACTAGGTTTCCTCCCTTTGGTCCTTGTCCGTCCTTTCTTAACTCTTATCCCTAACTTCTATGGAAAACAATCACAACCGGTCTTTAACTATGGTATCACCGCTACCTCGTGGGATAGGGTGCCGTAGTGAGCGGTGTGTGTTTGTGTGCATAGAGTCCTACTTTAAAATGTTGAACGGGCAAGAAAGGGATGAGAGATTTTCATCTCTCAAACATTCGCTAAACCTAACCCTAACAAGTGTGGAACTACTCACTAATTAGGGAATTGATAAACGAGTTCATTTTTTTATGGTTTTAATTTAATAACTACGGCATATAAAAAAATTTATAACTACGGCAGATAAAAAATTTATAACTACGGCAGAAAAGAAATTCAAGATAAAAAAACTTACTTCTTTATTGATACACTCTTTGACAGATTACATGGAATTGAAAATATAAGATCTAGAAATTAAAAGAGGCATCTCAAAAGAGGCATCCAAAAAGAGGCAAGCTCCAAAAAGAGCTGTAGGGTTTCTATTTATAGATAATAGAAACCCTAGGGTTTACATCTGATCCATATCTCGAATTACAAAAATACCCTTAAGAAAACCGAGTCAGTACACCGACGCACCGACACGCACCGACACGTGCGATGCACGGCCGTGGATCCTCGGCCATAAGCCTGGTTTGGCCGTGGTTCCGCGGCCATTTGATGGGCTTGTGGGCTGATTTCTTCAGGGCTTTTTTCTGTTTCTTTTTCCTTCTATTTTCTTCACTTGGTTCTTCAGAATGTCTTCTAGTTTCTTCCAAATTTCCACAGTACAGAATGTTGTGGACTTTTACCGTTTGTTTCGTGTTGAAGTCTTGAATCTTTGTGCTGCCCTAGTACTTTGTGTAATCGAACTGTTCATTGATCTTCATTTGTTCCTTAACTGTAGGCGACATGATAAAGATTCTTCTATTTGTTGGTCGTAGTCTCACTTTTATAGCGTCTTTTCACCATTTTCACTGTATTGTTCCGAGAACCTGTAACCTGCAACTATTCAACAGACATGGATCAAAAGCACCTATTTATTTGTAAAATGATTAAGAATGTGGAATATAATAATGCAAAATTATGATATGAACAGTCATCACGGCGCTTAGGTCTGGTCTGAGGCACAAGGAGTGGTTACGCTCCTTCGCGTTGGTGCAACCTAAGACCATGGCCGAGGTCAAGGCGTGGACCGAGCGTGAGGTTCAGCTGGAAATCGAGGTGAACGCTAACCTCCCCCGAGTAGAACGATCCGACCAGAAGAAGAGGGCTCGGGAGGAGAGGCCGGAGCGTCAGCAGCCCTACCACCCAAAGTTCCAGGAGTATACCCCCTTCAACGTCTCCCTCGCAGTATTGCTAGAGGAGGCCCAGAACGAGGAGTTCTTCAAGTTCCCTGCGATCCTGCGTCAGGCCGCAAAGCGAACCCGGGGCCCCTATTACGCTTTCCACCGGGTACTGGGCCACGCAACGGAGGATTGCAAGCAACTCAGGGACTACATCGAAGAGCTCATCCGATCTCGGCACCTCGCCGCATACTTGAGGGACAAACGACAGGCCGACCGCGAGCAAGAGCAGCATCGCCCTCCCGCCGACCTGACCATCGGTCAGATCATACTCGTTTCAGCGGACGGCCAGCCTGGAACTCAGGGAACCCCATACCCTATGCCAAGCACGGAGGCCAACAGTCCTTCTGCGAGCTCGGGCCGAGCCAATAAAGTCATCTACTAGCATGTACTCTTCTTTTAGAGAAAGGTAAACTCTTCCTAGGATCTGTTGTTAATTTAATAAAGATCAATGGAACATTGCGGAAAAGAAGGAAAAACCTTGTTTATTCAAAAGATATTATGGGCTCCTCGGCCGCACATGTAAAAAGGAAGAGGAAATTACAACAGTGGCGGGTAACTTCCCTACCGCAACTCCAAGGACCGAAAAGCCCTCCCAGAGGCAGTCGAGCACGAGGATCCCTCGCTCGGCTATCCCCAGCGGGCAGCTTCCCTGCCACAACACCGGGGATCAAAAAGCCCTCCCAGAGACAGTCGAGCCCAAGGTTCCCTCGCTCGGCTATCCTTCAGGACAAAAGCCCTCGCCAAGAGGCACCGGGTAGTAACCCTGCTCGGCTAAGGGTCCTTGGTAGGCTTCTACAGCCCCTCCCGCGCTAAGGACCGAAGTCCTCCCAGAGGCAGTCGAGTCCTTACTCGGCTATCCCCGGCTGGTAGCTTCCTACCACAACTGACAGGGATCAAAGTCCTCGCCAAGAGGCACTGGGCAGTAAACCTGCTCGGTCCCCGTCCTGAAGGATCAAAGCCCTCGCAAGAGGCAACCGAGCAGCTACCCTGCTCGGTCAACTCCGGCTGGTAGCTCCTTACCCACGACGCCAGAGATCAAAAGCCCTCACAAGAGGCACCGGAGCGGCTACCCCGCTCGTTCATCCCAGGCTGGTAGTTTCCTACCCACGACGCCAGAGGTCAAAGCCCTCGCCAAGAGGCAACCGCACAGCCTCATTGCCTGGTCATCCTTAGTGGACTTCTTACAGCCCTTCCAACGCTAAGGACCAAAGTCCTCCCAGAGGCAGTCGAGTCCTTGCTCGGCTATCCCCGGCCGGTAGCTTCCTACCATAACCGACAGGGATCAAAGCCCTCGCCAGGAGGCAATCGCGCAGCTTCACTGCCCGGTCATCCTTAGTGGGCTTCTTATAGCCCCTCCAACGCTAAGGATCGAAGCCCTTGCAAGAGGCAGCCGAGCAGCTACCCTGCTTGGTCATCCCTGGCGGGTAGCTTCCCTACTGCGACACCAGAGATCAGAAAGCCCTCGCAAGAGGCAACTGAGCAACTACCCTGCTCAGTCACCCCCGGCTGGTGGTCGATACTCGCATTGACAGAGGTCAAAAGATGGCACCCCCTATGGAGCCACCGAGCAGGCGCCCACTCACGCTCGGCTCAAGTACGGTGAACAACGCTCTGCCCGTCACTCACAGAGGATCCGAGACCCCAGTGAGGGGCATCAGATCTATCCAGGTCTAAGCGATCTCCCCTCGACTTCGGGGCCTGTAAGGATACCTCCTCGGCAGCGCTTGGCATGCTCGTCAGCAAGTGATCGGAATCAACCCGATGGACGATCGCTAGACAAATGGCAAACCTGACATGAAAACACAACAATGCAAGTAGAGGTATCTTACGAGCATTCTCCATAAACAGATGGTAGAGCGCGATTCGATGAAGCCAAAGAAATTTTTTTCTTTGTTAATACTAAAGACAAAAGCTTTACAAAGGGTATTTTTTGGGGCTCCCCAGCCTTACAAAATTCAAAAAACAAAATAAAAGGAGGAAAACAGGGGGGCTCTACACTTCGGGGCCAGGTATGACCTCAAGGTCCTCGACCTCCACCACGTGACACGCGGGGTCCTCAGCGGCTTCATCATCAGAAACCTCTTCCCTCTGCTCATCGGCGTCCGCGAGGGGGAACTCGACTCGGAGATCTCTGTCGGCAAACTCCGGCATCCGGGCCTTAACGGCATCGAGGGTGTCGTGCCAAATGCGGGTCGTGGCCACGGCCAAGTCATCATAGAAGTTCCTCGACTTATTATAGCTCTCCACCGCGCTCAGTTCAGCCGACTTGGCCGCCTCGGCCGCCGCCCTCGGCTCCTTTCGGAGGGTCTTCACCGTCCTCTTCAGGTTGCCGGCGAGCACCTGGGCATCCTCGAGCTTGACCTCGGCAATCACGGTGGCCTCGCGGTGCCGGGCTACCTCCCGTTTCCCGGCCTCCACCTCGCCTTCCAAGGCGGCGACCCTCGCCGTCATCGTCTCCAGCTCCCACCTAGAGCGCTCTTGCAGCGAGGCGAGCCGACCCACAGCCTCCAGCGCCGGGGCTACCACCTCGGCTTCCATACGCAGGGCGAGGGCTACATGCTGGAGAACCTGGGAGACACGGAAAAGATCAGAAAGATGAAGGAGGCACTGAATCTCACAATGAACCAAAAACTTATCTGCACAGACTACTAGGCGATGGACGCCAGCTGAGCCCTGAAGGTCCCCCCCGGGACTCTACCCCCTACCGAGGTCTCTATCTTATGCAGAAGGCTATGCGCAACAGATAGCCCCGATGGCACAGCAAACCGGAGGCCCCCTTCCTCCACCATGGTCGGCGAGGACCGGCCCCGGGAAGGTCCCCTGGAGCTCCTCTTAAGCGGCTCCGAGGGAGAGTCGATCTCCTCCTCCGAGACCGGGTCCTCCAGAATCAGGGCCTGCTTCAGGCCCGACACTCTGCTGGGACCCGTGGAGGGATCCGCCCCTGATCGCTCGCGGGACGCCACCATCAGAGCAGTGGAAGCCGGGGCGGGCTTCACGCGAGAAGAGCTGGCGCCCCAACCTTCGTAGCCTTCCTCGGCTGGTGCATGGAGGTTTTAAGCGAGTCGAAGTCCATGGATCCTGCACAAAACAAATACCCAACAAATCAGCGACACAAGCAAAACACAAGCAGAAAAGCAAGCCTAACTTACAGACGAACTCGACGAGGCTAAGCCCGGCCTAGCTCAGGACCCTCTCAGAAAGCAGCACGTCGGGTCGGGGGATGGGCTCCCACGACGCCACTCTCACCGCGGTGGGGTCATCGGACTAGTTCCCCGGCAAACATTTCTCTCTCGACCACTTGGTAGGCACGGGCCAGTCCTCGCCCTCGGGAGGTGAAACGAAGAAAAAAATTTCTTTTTCCAATCGTGAATAGAAGATTTTGGCTATAGTGCCCTTAAGACAATTATCATAGTCGCAGGCATGTGATTATGATGATTGAGCGAGGACCTATACCAATAAAACAGTCTTAATCTAGATGATAGTATGCTATCTGGTTTGTCTTTATCATCATGTATATGTTGATAAAGCCCATAGGATTCTTGCTTGATTGCCAGCATTAAGATGGCGATTACATACGTGGGAGCTGGGGGTCTATAAGCACATCCTTAAATGTCCCCAGTCGTGGGAGTATCAAGACTGGGCATCGATACTCCGGTGTAGAATGGTGTATACTTATCTAGACCCTGACGAGGGGCGGTGGCCGGTCTCACAAGCCATTGGTGTTAGTTGTTCACCTAAGATAGTATACAGGTGCTCATTGGGTTATGAGTACACTGGACAGAATCGCCGGGAACATGCTAGTTGGTATTATACCTATAGTCAAATAGCAGTTCCCTAGTGACATGTGTACAGGTTAGTCTGTCGACCTGAGATCGTCATTTGTCTCGTGTGAGTTCCTACCGTGCTTTGATTACTACCCTACCGCGGTTCAAAGGAGTCGTGCAAACAGGTTTTAGTTGGGTACAGTCCCGAGCCACATGAAGGCAGTGAGCGGATCGTGGAGGATTCGTCTCTCCCGGTATTAGGGGTTGATGTCGCGCAGTGTACGGGTGACCATCACTAGAAATCCTCGGCCGTGGTATGTGAGAATTACCGATCCAGGGTCGATAGTTTCTCGGGTAGTGATGGGTTTCATACCGACACGATTTATCGCGTTGTTAGAAGTCTGACTTTATCCACCCCCTAGACTCGATATGCGATACTCTTACATGAACAGACCGAATTGTACGGATATTGTCACTGACAGGCTTAGTAGGGGTTCACGATGAGTTTGCTCGTCGGCCTCCCTTTCGCTCAATACCTGGGTAGCCGTTAAGTACAGCTAGTGCCGCCGACGTGCTTGTGGTTGAACCCACTGTCAGCGTATTGACGAGTTTTTAGAGTCCCACACAGAGGGTTTCCCTAGTTCTGGCGAAATGATATAGTAGCCGTATTGGATACGTGCAGGGTTCCGATCGATTGGTGTACATTGTATTCGGACTTTCGATTGGACAGTTGATAATACTAGCCGGCTTGGGTTTGAGCCGGATTATTAAATCAGGTATTGATTTAATAATTTGCGTATATGTATTTCGATACGTATATTCTAGTATTATATTCTTTGTGTTATTCTATTTCTTTGATATTCGTATTTCGGTACGGATACAGGTATGTATATACTGTAGAATGTAATCCGTATTTTTTACCAGATAACATTCTAGAAGGTGCCACCTCATTTTTGGTTTGACCATTTTATTAAATGGATAAATGAGGTGAAAAATAGTTTGATGAGGTATGGTGACAACCATGCTTGGAATAGTGCACATAAATGAATTGTTAATTCATTTGTGTGCACTGTTCAACCATGGTAGGATTTTTAAATTGGAAAAATGGTTTTTTCAAAACCAAGCATGCTTGATTTTCTCTTTCCATGGTCTTCATTTTTTGTGTGCATGCTAAGTTTTTCCACTTGAGCTTAAGCTCCTCATCTTTCACCATTTGCTTCACCTCATCTAGCTTTCATGCTTGCTTCCACCTTCTTCATGATAAGAGAGAGCAAACAATTAGTATATTTTCTACGTTACATCCTAGGCTCTCTATGGTGGTATCCTAGAGACTCTAGTTGCTCCATTAGTATCTTGGTGTGGAGCTAGAGCTGGAATTACATCCCTCGGGTGGATCGTCTTTGATGAAGGAAGACCGGCGACCAATTTCATTCGAGCATGCCTTAAGGAGACATGGAGAAAGATGAAGACCCGAAGGACTAGATTCGTTCGGTATATTCCTTCTAACATAGTAGTTTAAAACCTCTTGTTTGCTAATATAGTGTTTATGGGTTCGATCTTAGGATTGGGTTCCGTCGGCGCCAGATTTTTATTCGTCGTTTTTGTTCCGCATCGGCCACTTTTGATGGCCAGGGCATCGGCATAACCCAGCAATGGTATCAGAGCCACCCATAAACCATTACTAGCAAGGTTACACGAAGTTAGAATATCGATCGATCAAAATTTCCAAATCATTTATCTATTTTGCCAAGTTTCTGTCGATTTTAAAACTTACTCGAAAAATCTTTCTGTATAGCTTAAAAATCCGTGCAGGCAATTGTAGAGCACCACAAGAAATTTGGAAGCTTGATTCAATTTTTTGGCCGTGGAACCGCCGCAAAACATGCCATTTGGCGGCGGTTCAGCCGCTCTTTTGTGGCCAAATGCCTTCAAATTTTTTCTGGCGCTCTCTGACAAGGAAAAATGATTTTTGTGATGTTTAGTTTTAGCCCAGATTCTCTTGAGTACTGGTTTGCACTTGGGGCTAGACGGAAATTTTAATCGATCGAAATTTTAACTGTGTAATTATCAGTACTTAGTTTAGCATCTACGACCGTGAATGTCACTCGATCGGTAAACCCGTCTAACTGCTATATGTTCTTTTAGACGAGTTTGCGAACGTGACATTCACGTTGATGTTCTATGATTCTACTGATATTGAGATTGGATTGTCGTGGTGGATAGCCGGTAGTGCAATATTAGTAGTACAGTTCAGATTCATGTATATTTGAATTGCGGGGCGAGCGTCCGACATGTGGACTGCCGTCACTGCCAGCTTGTATATTATTTGTTTGGGGCACGACCGGGTTGAGGTCGATGTCACCCTTGTATATTATTTTCTTTTCTGTAATAGGATTACCCCATGGTGGAGTGCACGAATAGCCGGGTTCAAGAGGGCAACGGATCCGCATCTTATGGCATTGGGACAGAGGGGACCTTACTCTAGAATTGGCGGGCTATTCTCCGCACTCGTAGGAGGTATAGGTATGACCCAAGGAGGGGTGCACAAGTTACCGGATTCCGTGAAGTGCTGGATGGTCCATTCACTTTGTTGAAGGGGGCTGCCTCGCTTCTGGTTTTGGCGGGTAACTCACCGTGCTCGTAGGGGTCTAGGAGTTCATTGCACAGGCTATCCACACGACCAGGGGAACGTCGGGTTTTCAGTTGTGGCTCAAAGGAAACCTGGGGCTCCCGGATTATCTGTATTGTTCTGTGATGCTTATTACTTTTGTGTGATGTTGCATTTATCATGCCTGGGACGATTGTTATATATATTTATATATACTAGTAGATGTTGTATATGTTTTGCACCCGCGCTAGCTCAGTCCCCGCTCTGTCGTTAGTTAAGTAACCTAACGGGTGATGACGGGACCCAGTGGCGAATGCGGATGGCATATACGTACATTTTATTTTCGTTCTTTTCTGGTGTGATTATTTGATGAGACTGTGCTGATTCTTATCAATGCAAGAAAAACAAACCTATATATATGATGTTGTTGGAACCAAGTTTTTAAAAAAAACTGACATTATAGACGTATGCTTTTGCTTTGCACAGTGGTATTCGGTTATGAATATCCAGCACCTCATTCGACGGGGCAAGGGCCGAGATCCCTTCATCGGGAGTGACCCCTTGGGCAGAAATTTGCGTCAACGTAATAACTTCACTATAGTCGATTACTTTTTGCTTTGTATCGTAGTATTCAGTTTGGAATATCCTGCACCTCATTCGACGAGCAAAGAGCCGAGATCCCTTCACCGGGAGTGACCTCTTTAGCAAAAGTTTTCGCCACTATATATTTATAAAACCACTTGGATTCCTTCAACGAGATCAAGTTCATTACGTTAAAGGTTTTTCGCCAAAAACCAGCCGTGGCCCTCCTCCATTTCAGATTAGTATTGCTTAGTATTCGTGCTGCGTTTGTTGACCTTGTCAAGGCGTAGTGAGCGGTAGCTTTGTAATATTTTTCTGTCGCACGCAAATGTGGATTGGTTAGGACAGTCGTTCGACCTTGTTGATCTTGTCAAGGGTCTGTGCGGGTAGGTCTAATGCAATCAAGATAATGACGGGTTGAACTTGACTGGGACCCTTTGACTTGTTGACCTTGTCAAGGTCACTTGGATCCTAGGGGTAAAAATCATATCGGGAGGTTCAAATATATAGGAAACTTGCCAGGCATGCGCATACTTTCTGGAGTGTGGTGACTTGAGTGGCTTCTATCAAGTTATCATGCGATAATAGTTGGATCCCGATTCCCACTGATGAGTAGGATTACTCCTCGGGTGATTCTGACTGATTCTCCTTTTAGGTTTGGAGGAGAATTTGAGGATACAGTGGGAGACATTCAGGTTAGAGTGCACGCAGAGTGTTTCTTTTCTCTCTCTCTCTGACAGGGACCATGACCCGACCCTAGACTATAACTCAGTGATCAAGTTAACCGAACTTTCTTTAAAATACTGGTTTTTGGATTGTCTAAGTTGCATACATCATTGCCACTCCTTGTTTTACCCTTTGCATTTCTCCAGAACACCCGTATCACTGCGAATATCCATTTCCATTGGATAAAACCATCGTATGGTTATATATGAACTCGAAGGATCTTTTTCGAGGCTGGTTTCCGGTTCTGGAGAAAATGAATAGGATTATTCAGTTGTCTTTTCATTTTACCTTCTCTCAGGTTGTGAGGGTTCTTAAGATTAGGAGACGGTACACCTATTACACTTATTGGATAGTCTTCTTCCAATCCATAGGCAGGTGCCGAAAGGTAGGGAATGAAGAAAACAAATTAGCCTAAGTATGGTGTACAGAAGGTAATGAGTAAAGACAAATAAAGGGATTAGAAAGAGGACAAAGTAAATTGTGACTGCTATTCACGACCAAACCAAGTCTTTCAACGCCACTCCCACTTCACTTTTGTATTTCTCCAGAACACACCGTATCACTACGAACATCCAATTCTATTAGATAAATCCATCGTATGATTATATACGAACTCGAAGGAACATTTTCGAGGATGGATTCTGGTTCAGGAAAAATAGAATAAGATTTATTCAGTTGTCTTTTATCTTTACCTTCTCTCAGGTTGTGAGTACTCTTAGGATTAGGAGAGTACACCTATTACGCTTATTGGATAGTCTTCTTCCAAATCATAGGCTGGTCCCGAACGGTAGGGAAGGAAGAAAACCATTTAAGCCTAACGAAGGTGTACAGAAGGTAACGACTAAAGACAAATAAAGGGATTTGGAGAGATGGCAAGGGAATATATGGTTTCAGTCATGAATCTGGATAATGGAAGAGGCATTACTAGGAATATCCGGATACCCCTTCGAAACATTTTCATGTTTCAGTTTCACTGTGTATTGTTAATAGAAAACCGATTTCCCAATTAGACCCTTGCTCCAGGGTATGTATTTACCAGGTATAATTCTCACATCTGTATGGTTTTACAGATGATGAGTGGGAGTAAGTTATTGGGAATGAGGTGATCATCCTCATTATATCGGAATTCGTTGTAATTGGTGATATTTGAGGACATCGCCTGGGTTGTTTGCCGGACGACAAGTATTTGGTTTTGAATATCCGTTGTTATGCACCAATTTCAAACTGATATATCTGTACATTTATTTTTATAAAGTGAGATATAACTTTTTGAAATTATATCCATGATATTTACCTATATCAGTTGATGGTTAGGTAAGAAGCATTCAACAGCGGTGTAAGTCTTCATAACCATAGTACAGTTTTCAACCTGCGACGCACAGGATTTGAGTTATTAAACTCACCGGACTTATACAAAATATTGTATGTTGTCTAGTGTCCATTAGGACAAAGGGGATGGTTCTCGTACTATATTCTGTTTACTTATGACTTTTTAAGTTTTGGACAAGTGTTTCGTAGAAATACAAGGTCCAAGTTTGAGAAGTGATAGGTACAAGAATAAAGTAGAGAACCAGGTGTCGCAAGTGTCGGGATTCTTCAAGGTGATCGAAGATGTAGATACTTGTATGAAGTATTCAGTTGATAGTAATGGTTTTGAGAAACTTTTTTCTCTTTCAGGTTACTCATAATTGGACGCACTCCTAAATTGAGTAATGCTGATTGGCTTCTCTCCATTTAGTTGACATGCATTGGAGACAGTAGCATGATTTGAATCTGGTTCCAATTAAATTAATGCCTTTGTTTCTATATTAGATATATATAGAATCAATTTATATCTTGATGATGTTAAGGTATAGGGAGTCGTCCGGCTGATGCTTCAAACCAGAATCCGGATAAACTCAGGGCACGTTTCAATAATGGCTGTTTGTGGGTTATCCCGGCCTTTGACGAGGGTTAACTTTCTACCATCTGAAAGATCAATAGTGATATTGTTCTTGACTCGCTACAGTTTTAGTAAAATGGATTTTTTTTCAGAAAACAGTAGTGGGAGTATGGTAGAACTGGAAGTGATTCCAGAACCACAAACGATTACGGAAAATTTAATAGGACCTAAAGATTCAATCAGGATTGACATTCTATTAGCCACTCCACAAATATGGTGAGTAACCTCAGGCGCCCGAGAGGTACTTCGGCATCCTCAAGAAGGGTGACAAGGAGGTTCTTGTTTACCCAGACTTGACACTACTGTTGTTCTATACTATGAGACCCGGCAGGAGGTTGAGTATAGCGTCGTTCTAAACTAGCTTTAGAAGTGCACATGTATATGACTCTGCCAGAGGGTTGTCGTAGTCAGTGGGAGCAGCGGAAACGTAGTGGACAAGTAGCTTATGTCTATTTATAGATTAAAGCAGATATATCGGGAAAGATCGTCTATTTTTGATGTGACAGTCATGGGCTTTGACTTCATCAAAATAGGGGATGGATCTATTAAGAAGGTAGTAGGGTGTGATGTCCTGGTATTTGGGATGACATACACAGAGTATGAAGTAAAATTCCTATACTACGATCGGTTGTACGATGGTTGTCACACAGTGTTTTCTCCACATAGGATATGGATATTATATCAGGCATTCTGGTTACTAGATCTAAAGTTTTAGATCTAGATTTGGGTAGTTTCCCAATCTGGGTATTTAGACAGTATTCTAAAGGTATTTAGAATGGACGACTCCTGGCATGGTGGTGTACCTGCAAGTGATGGAGTCACCTTCTCTAAAGTTGTCTTACAGACTAAAGGAAGAGGGATGTGCATGATTGATATATCACTTGCTTAGGCAATTGAGTCAATCGTGACATGTCAAGTACCACGCCAGATATTGTTTTTGCATTATATGCAATAATTTGATATATTAATCCAATCCTGGAGAAAATGATCGGAAGCAGCCTATGGAACATAAGTGGATGTTCTAGGGATTTGATAACGGCAGCCTCCTTTGGGAGACGGTTATCATTCCAGGCTTCCAAGGTGACCTGGATGACAGAGTGACTGTCAGAGCTATAGTTTTCCCTCTGACGAGGGGCAGTAATTTGGACAGGCGGTCCAAGTGGATACTGAGGATGGTATGGCGCAGTGTACTGATTAAGTTCAGTAGACGATACAGTCTAAGAAATTTGCTGGATTTGGAGTTCATTTATGAACTAGGTCCCATCAGATATCCGGAAATATTCTAAGACGGGTATTGATCATTTCGGGAGATAGTTTTCTCCGCGAAATTGAGATAAAGAGAGATATAGAAAGAAACACTGGAGCCGATCCACTCACTGAGGCTATTTCTCGAACGCAATAGTTTTACAAACGAGATTTGTAAAACTGATTAGTAGAGAAGTTGGGTGTTCGGTATCACACGGGCTGTGAGTATGCGGCATCACAATAATTAGCCTTAAGTGCAAGTGGGAGATTGTTGGCTATAGTGCCTTTAAGGAAATTATCATAGCCGCAGGCATGTGATCATGATGATTGAGCGAGTACCTATACCGATAAAACAGTCTTACTCGAGATGATAGTATGCTATCTGGTTTGTCTTTATCATCATGTATATGTTGATAAAGCCCATAGGATTCTTGCTTGACTGCCAGCATTGTGATGGCGATCACATACGTGGGAGGTGGGGGTCTATAAGCACATCCTTAAATATCCCTATTCGTGGGAGTATCGAGACTGGGCATCGATACTCCGGTGTAGACCGGTGTATACTTATCTAAACCCTGACGAGGGGCGGTGGCCGGTCTCATAAGCCATTGATGTTAGTTGTTCACCTAAGATAGTATGCAGGTGCTCATTGGGTTATGAGTACACTGGACGGACTCCCCAGGAACATGCTAGTTGGTATTATACCTATAGTCAGATAGCAGTTCCCTGGTGACATATGTATAGGTTAGTCTGTCGACCTGAGATTGTCATTTGTCTCGTGTGAGTTCTCACTGTGCTTTGATTACTATCCTACCACGGCTCAAAGGAGTCGTGCAAACAGGTTTTAGTTGGGTACAGTCCAGAACCATATGGAGACAGTGAGCGGATCGTGGGGGATTCGTCTCTCCCGGTATTGGGGGTTGATATCGCGCAGTGCACGGGTGACCATCACTAGAAATCCTCGGCCGGGGTATGTGAGAATTACCGATCAGGATCGATAGTTTCTCGGGTAGTGATGGGTTTCATACCGACACGATTTATCGCTTTGGTTATGGGTCTTACTTTATCCACCCCCCTAGACTCGATATGCGATACTCTTAGACGAACAGACCGGACTGTACGGACATTGTCACTGACAGGCTCAGTAGGGGTTCAGGATGAGTTTACTCATCGACCTCCCTTTCGCTCAATACCTGGGTAGCCGTTACGTACAGCTAGTGCCGCTGACGTGCTTGTGGTTAAACCACTGCCAGCGTATTGACGACTCTTTAGAGTCCCACACAGAGGGTTTCCCTGGTTCTGGCGAAATGATGTAGTAGCCGTATTGGATACATGCAGGGTTCCGATCGATTGGTGTACATTGTACTCGGACTTTCGATTGGACAGTTGATAATACTAGCCGGCTCGGATTTGAGCCGGATTATTAAATCATGTATTGATTTAATAATTTGTGTATATGTATTTCGATACGTGTATTCTAGTATTATATTCTTTGTGTTATTCTATCTCTTTGATATTCCTATTTCGGTACGGATATAGGTATGTATATACTGTAGAATGTAATCCGTATTTTTTACCGGATAACATTCTAGAAGGTGCCACCTCATTTTTGGTTTGACCATTTTATTAAATGGATAAATGAGGTGGAAAATAGCTTGATGAGGTATGGTGACAACCATGCTTGGAATAGTGCTCACAAATGAATTGTTAATTCATTTGTGTGCACTATTCAAGCATGGTAGTATTTTTAAAATGGAAAAATGGTTTTTTACAAAACCAAACATGCTTGATTTTCTCTTTCCATGGTCTTCATTTTTTGTGTGCATGCTAAGTTTTTCCACTTGAGCTTAAGCTCCTCCTCCTTCACCATTAACTTCACCTCATCTAGCTTTCATGCTTGCTTCCACCTTCTTCATGATAAGTGAGAGCAAACACTTAGTATATTTTCTACACTACATCCTAGGCTCTCTAGGGTGGCATCCTAGAGACTCTAGTTGCTCCATTAGCATCTTGGTGTGGAGCTAGAGCCGGAATTACATCTCTCGGGTGGATCGTCCTTGATGAAGGAAGACCGGCGACCAATTTCGTTTGAGCATGCCTTAAGGAGCCATGGAGAAAGATGAAGACCTGAAGGACTAGATTCGTTCGGTATATTCCTTCTAACATAGTAGTTTAAAACCTCTTGGTTGCTAATATAGTGTTTATAGGTTCGATCTTGGGATTGGGATCCGTTGGCGCCAGATTTTTATTCGTCGTTTTTGTTCCGCACCGGCCACTTTTGATGGCCAGGGCGCCGGCATAACCCAGCAGAAGAGGGAAAGGCCACGACCCCGGTCCCGGCAGCGCCCCCCGGCCGCTTCCTGAAAGTGAGATAAACCCATCTTGGGTCGCCTGCTCGATTACCAGGGTGATTTTTGAAGACGAGAAAAGAATCGAGAAGGGAAAGGCTGAAGGGAACCGCCTGTAACTTCAGACGGATCAGGAACACGAGAAGGATCCTCCACGAGTTCGGCACTACTGGACGGGGGTCAAACCGAAAAAATTCAGCGCAGCGACGACCTTGGGAGAGAAGGGCAGGCGCATTCCTCCCCAAAAAGCTTCCAAATATAGGGCGATATCCCTGCCCTGTACTTGATCCGCCCTCTCTCCCTCCTTGGCCAGTCGGAGCATATAGCGCGAGAGGATGTGGAAGCGGACCCGAGCATTGGCGAGCTCGTCCTCATGCCACACCCAGCACGAGGAGCCAGGGGCCGCATCTGCTGCCTCCTCCCTGGAGACTACCCCCGCCTCACGATCCCGGGGAGAGGATCCAACCCCTGCTTCCCAGGGGGACTCAGACACAACTAAAGGGACCCTGGAACCTACTCCTACAACATCTACTAACTCTACAAATGAAGACATCTAAACTTGGAAAAGGGAATCTTCAGGGGCCGAAAGCAGGAGAAAGAAGACGGGCGCCGAGCAACCAGGACTTAAGAGAGGGAAATATGAAAGAGTAGGGGCCCTAGGGCGGACCCCACCCTTGTTTATTGCTGCAAGCGGCCTTATCCAACGACGCCTGTCATCTCCCGCTGAAACGACTCCTCATGCCCAGCGGCTCCGATCGCTCCACGTGTCGATCCTGCGCTGGGCCGCGTCCCATCAGACGCCGCAGGACTGCATACGTCACGTCAGCCAATCAACGCTTGACGCGTGGACCGTCACTTAGCTGCAGAGTGCATGAACCGGCGCAGCTTCTTTAAATGCAGAGATCTCGCCTTGATTCGCTAGCGGAAAAGACAACTGACAGCCCGAGGACTCGTCCCGACAATGCCCTAGAAAGGAGCTCACCTCAGGAGGCCTGGCAGTCCACTCCCGACCCGACCCGCTAGCTGGTCGGGACAAGAGTGGGGGTCAATGATGATGCTCAATATTGGCGATCTCCAGGATCAGAACACGTGGCAGATGACATGTCCCAGGACTCAGAAGAAAGGGCCCACAGGGGCCGACCAGGCCACCCTGTATCCGACCTGCAAGCACAAGCTGGCCCTCCTCGAGGCCCCTTGCAAATTGGCCTCCTCGGCCTCTCAGCTCGCCCCGAGCTACCACAAGACCAAGACTCCTCGGCCTTCTCGCTCGCCCTCGAGCCTCCCGGCCGAGGCCGTCTCCCTCGGTCCTCCGACCAACTCCACCGTTCACAGGCGTAACCGCCGCTCCGTGATTCTCGCCATGCGCGGATTCTCCACCAGCAACATCCCACGTTCCACACTTCCGCGATCCCCATTAATGGGCGATCCGCTCTCTACACGGGCGTGACGTCGGGAGCGTAACTGCTGGCGAGATTCTCACGCCTGCTGCTGCGTGCCATCACCGTTATATAAACCCCTATCACAGAGGGGTCAAGTAAGCCATTATTTACTCTACTAAGTCGTTACTCTGCTCGGATCTCATCACTAATTTCATCGTCGGAGGGTCTTTGGTGGTACCAAACCACCCTGGGACTTTTTTGCAGGTACTCGGCGCCAACTCCTCATATCATCTTTCTCACCAAAACCCATTGAGATCCACACGCAACAGAAAATCACCACCAAAATCCACCGGGAGATCAACGGAAGACAACATCTGACAGAGACCTCAAAAGGACCTCCATCAGTTTTATTAAATTTATCCATACATGTACGGCTTATGATGAGTTTAATTTGATTATATGCAACCTATGATTTGGCTTAGGATTGAAAAGATAGCTGGTACTATATAAAATTAGCATGATATATGACATAATCCATGAGTTCATATATTTAATCGCAGGGGAATTATTAATTAAACCATGACTCCAATATGTCCATTTTTTAATCACATTTAAGGATTTCTGGTAAAATGTCATAGCTGGAGCTTCAATTTTTCTACGCTATATACTATAGATGGTGCTCGCATTTAATGATAGAAAATTTAAATTTTAAAATCAAAAAGGAACGTTGACGTTTTTTTTTTCTGCCTAACAGAAGGTGCTATTTTTATTAAGTTGAGCCATCTATATGTATATTAAAATATGACATTGACATATCTTTCTGGCTGTTCATACAGATCCGGCTGTTAAGTAGCGGGTCCCAAGATATATCACAAGTGCATGTGATATGCATGCAAATTGTTTATAAATCGGAAAAGCTGAAAATTTTGAAAATTAAAAAATCTCTCTCTCTCTCTCTCTCTCTCTCTCTATATATATATATATATATATATATGTGTGTGTGTGTATATATATATATATATATCAGATGAATTTGGAAACAAATTCTTCTCACTTTTCATCACTAGATTAATAATGAGAGGGATTTGTTTCCAAATCCTTCTGATAGGATTCTATACTCTCTCTCTCTCTCTATATATATATATATAGAGGAGAGAATTTCCTTCTATGGTGTCGGAAAAATGTAACCCCCACTAGTTTTTCGACGATCGATATCTATCATCATCTTTATCATGTAAGATGTGGATACATTAAATTTCATTTGATTCCAACACCTTTTCACCGTTGATTTAGCAATATAAAAAGTTCTATTGTCGGTAAACGTTTAATTTTAAGAGAGGGGATAATGAATGAAATGTTGCATGGGAGGGAATTTTCTCCTATGGCGTCGAAAAATACAACATCGACCATTATGTTCGACGATCGGCACCCATCACCTCCATATTTATCATCTAAGATTTTGATACATCAAATTTCATGTGATTCCACCATCTTTTCAACGTCGATTTAGTGGGTGCAAAATTATCGATTTACCGACAACAGAATTTTTTAGGTTGCTAATTCAACGGTGAAAAAGTGGTGGAATCACATGAAATTTGGTGTATCCACATCTTAAATGATAAAAATGGAGGTGATGAGTGCCGAGCGTCAAAAAAATTGATGGAGATTGTATTTTTTCAACGCCATAGGAGAAAATCCCCTCCTATGACCTCTTTTCTTCATTATTCTCATATATATATATATGTATTGTGTAACATTTCAGATAATTCTAAAGTTTATTTTAGAATTTAAATAATGATATTACGAGTTTTATTAAAATGGTACCAATTTTTAATTGAGTTATCATAATTTGGTATATAAATATATCTATACAATTTATAATGATAAAACCAATATTTTAATTGTCCGCTTAATACTTAGTTTGGGCATGGCAAGCATATCTTTTATGTTAATGTTTTCATTTCATTTTCTAAATGGAAATTTAGGATTTTATATTTTAGGCATGGTTGATGAATTATTGGAGAGAACGGGCATGCGAGAGTCCATGCCTATTAGGGTTGTGCAACGGATCGGATGGACCTGTTATTCGTCCGAACCCGCCTGTATATATGTGTATTAAACCTCTTTTAAACCCGTCCGCATTTAACGGGTATGAAACCCGAACCCGTCCGCATAAGAATTGGGTGGGTATTTAATTTTCTAAACCCGTCCGGGGCCGTACCCGAACCCGCCCACAACCGACCCAAACCCGTCCGCAACTAAATATCTGAGCCTTTGATTGTTTCATCTACGGCTAATATTAAACCATAAACATATATAAATAAGTACGATCTATATACCTTATATATAATGTAACGACTCTGTTTTAATTTATAGAAATTTTTTAAAGCTAATGTACATATGGAGTATTTGTAAATTCTTAGCATAAGTTATGTCACGTCCCGCGTCCCAGTAGATGAAAACGGTGATGTGGCAAGCCCGCAACGTATTTATTATGAGAATACCGTTTCTCGTAATAAATACACCAAGCGTCTATAAGCAACATAAAATAACAAGAGCAAACAAAAGAGAGAAATCCAATTATGATTTATTACATTCATGATTTATAGTAAAAAAAATATCTGAATACAAGATATTTAACATAATAAGCCTTAACAAGGAGGCATATATAAATAAGGTGAAATGAAATGAAAAACTGAATGAAATTATACGTCCGTTTGTGATGCGAACTGGTTGTACTCCTTTTCAACCACTTCTATCTTTTCTTTCTCAATGTCACCTGACGAACATTCCAAGAATAGAAATAAGTGGATGGAATGCCCGTCAGCGAAGTAACGCTCGGTAAGTCCCCAGAAGGATGGTGTGATATATATAAATGAAATGCATAGTGTAATATGATATATGGTATAACACGTATACAAATCATGAACATGTAAACAAGTATAGTAGCGTACATAGTAATGTGTATGTCAATTATATCAACATGGAAATGTAACATGAGCATAGCAAATAAGTATAGCATGGCCGTAGAGTATAGGTATAGTGAACATGAAGTGAATGTAAGTGTCCTAAAAGGTCTCTAAAAGGGTAAAAGTAACCAACATGAGTTCAAGTGTGAATGTCAACCAATCTCAAGAGTATTCTCGAACTCATGACTATCGTCCAGTGGCAAGGAATTACGGGCCCAAATAGAGGAATTTCAATTGTTATTGAAGTATTCCAAACCCAACAGGCTATCATCCAGGGGCTTGGAAACACGGGCCCTCATTCATGAATTTGTGATGTACCGTTTCAGCTCGGTACCACAGCAACGTTATTTGTACCGTTTCATCCTGATACCACAGCAATGTTATTTATTATAATGGGACTCATGAGATTCCATTGAATTCATACTCAAACTACCCCAACACTTTGCGTATATTAGTCTGTGATTAAAATTACAAGTCTTGCCCAAATCCATGAATACATAAAAGGGTGCAATTCAAGTATCAAGTCGAGTTCAAGTATTCAAGTCAATTGTTCATGTATTCATGTCAAGTGTTTATGTCAAGTCATTACGTATTCATGGTTCGGGTCAAGTCGAGTCAAGTGTATCTATTGGGTTCAGCTATTTATGATTGAGTCATGTCAAGGTCAAGTCAATTATAGCATGTAATGGTTTAATAACAAGTTATATAGATAAAAATAGATAAGCAATCATAGAACATGATATGAGATAAGTATACAAGAAACGTCCAAAAACAATGTTGTAAATATGTGATATGTACGACTAGTTAATCAAGTCATTTAAAGTCAGAACATAAACAAAAACATAGATTTAAGTGTTATGCACACGTGAGTTCCGGTCTTTGAAAAAGACACAAATCCTGCCGTCCATTTGCAGCAGTTACCGATAACATCAAAACTAATTCAGGACTTCAATTTCTTTTCAAAGTATCTGACTCAGACCGAGCTCGATCTAATCAATCTGACTTGAATATGATTCAAGTATAAATTACAATTCAACATGAATCTGTTTATTCAATCTATATCAATTTATATTGACTGAACCGAATCATGGATATATTCCGTTTATATGACTATCCATTTACATCCATTCCATTTACTGATATCATAGTTTCGGCAAGTTTTCCATTTACTACAAGATAATACAATACAATCAATACAATAAACATTACGGGGTTTATAAAGAGGTAAATTGGTACGGAACATATTAAAGGTGGCACAAGGTGGTCACAAAAGACGTAATTACATCCATGCCGTTGTTCCGTGGTATTTTCGACGGAGCCTTGTACTACGGGTTACCAAATTCCACAGTGTAAGTTGGACTTCTCTCGTATACACTGGTATATTCTGTACAAGCTACAAATAACTGCGTTAACAATACAATCAAATACTCTCTTTCTGTCTATTCTACTTCTCTCATTCTTTGGGACTTACAAGTGGAGTTAGCTCAAGGTGAAGTTCCGAGACAAATCCGGCGACTCCACGACGTTTACAAACCCATCCTCTATATCCCCTCTCTCTTCTCAATCTGTAAGTCCCCTCTCCCCTCCTCTCTTTCAATTAAAAAGACTTCTTTTATTAAAACTCGTCGGAAGCGGAGTTAATCCGACTTCCGATTCTAATTTCTTTAAAAACTCAATTTTTCTTAACCACAAATTAACCATCTCTTCATATCTTGTTTATCACCTATAAGACAATATGTAGAACAAGTTTCAATTCAAAATTATAATGTTATAGAACTTTTAGTTCACTTTTACGGTTAAATCCCATCAAGTTTACCTACGACATTATTTCTTCATTTTTCTCATATTACTTTTAGAAAATTGCACGAGATAATGACCTATCTCATCACAACACTCATCTTGACATAGCACGATAGCTTGAGAACAATATTTTTGTGGCTAAGACAAATTTTACATTTAAAAACCATAGACTATCAAAATTGTATTCTTCAAATTGTTTTAACCAAATTCCATACGATTATGTCCTTAAAACGGGAATCTGATTTGGTTGGTGCGGGTTATCACACATTCATCGGACTAGTAGGGCGAGATGCAGACCTCCTCACGGAGCATACGATCTCGATGGAATTTTTATTACAATTTCTAAGAAAACGTGATTTCTATTAATAAATAAATTCTATTTTTAATAATTATATATATATATATATATATTATCAAAATATCTATTTAAAATATATAATATATTCCATGTTTTCTAATCAAAATAAAAGAATCACAAAAGTTCATGAAAATACCATCAAGAATCAATAAAAGTCAAATTACATGAAAATACCATATACTATTCAATTTAAGTTTATATCCACTAGAATATTTCATCCTTTAAATTTACATCCATGAAAATCCTAAATACGATAATTAAATACTTGAGGTGTATTTTGAAAATATATCAAAACTATTTTTTATAAAACCCTCTCAAGTTATATTAAATTACAATAAAGACCCTAGTAAATATAGGTTTAAGCGGGACCGGTTCTCTTGAGCCTCAAGGAGCCGGAGAATTTGAGTGCTTGCCTATTTAAGGTAGGCAATTAAAACGGGGTTATCAATATGGTAATTGGCTTGGAAAAAGTCACAAATCCTTCCGTCCATATGCAGCAGTTACCGATAACTCCAAAACTAATTCAGGACTTCAATTCGTTTTAAAACATCTGACTCAGTCAGAGTCTCAGTCTAATCTAAAATCAATCTATTCTTGAATACAATTCAAGTATAACTCCAATTCAACATGAATCTATTTATAGCAGAATACAATCTGTATCAACATGATTGATTTGACCGAACCATGGATATACATTTGACATTGTTTACACGACTATCCGTTTATATCCTTTCCGTTTACATGAACTACTGATATCATGGTTTCGGCAAGTCTTACATCTATTAAACAAAACAATACAAATCAATACAAAATACATTATGGGGTTTTAAAGGGGTAGACTGGTACGGAATGTGTTAAAAGTGACACGAGACTGTCACTTTGATACACCTAACCTGAACATCAGTTGCCATTGTCCCATGGGTTTTGACAAGACCTTGTGATCCGTCTACCATAGTCCACGGGGTATGCTGGACTCCTCTCATATACACTGGCATAATTCTATACCAAGCTACAAACAACTGCGTTAACATAACTATTAACTTTATACAAGTTATAATCTCCTACCTGTTTATTCTCATTCTACATCTTTTTGGGACTTACCGAGCGATTATTCGCTGACGACATTCCTTTTCCCTTCTTTCTTTGGAATTTTATCAGGGGGATCGATTCTCTAGAGATCGAGCCCAGCACAGACGACTTGGAGCAGTTCTCAGAAGACTCAGAGCTCTAGTCACTTGTATATACTTTACTTTCAGTTCATACCATTGTTTAAGCATTGCTTTTCAGTCTTGTATTTACATTTCCAGTTGTATTGTAAAGGATGTTTAATAAATAAAAGTTGATGTTCATCTACATCTCATGTCTTACTTGTGTACTTTACTATATTGCTTATTTACGCATAGCGTGTTTACTTCTGAGTAAATACATCGCGTGACCCATCATTTCTCCTTACCGTACTCTGGAAAACGGGGCATGGCAGCTTTTGTTGGTGGCCCATGCAGGACAGTGCTGCATGGAACCCTACCATGCAAGTCAGTTCTGCATGAAAACCTAAGCAATATAACATAAGAATTATAAGACCCGTCAACTAAAAATTCTTTATATTTCATAATCTTTGAATCTATCCTAATACTATTTTTCTTTCAAGGTTATGTATTCTCCCAACAACACGAGTACAAACGTCAACAACACATTACCACCACCTCTTCCACTTACGCCTACCGTTGTAGCTCCGATCAACGAGAAGACGGTACTGTTCGAGGCAATTAAGAGCCTCCGGGAAGGATAGCAGCAGCAGACTGCCATACTATTGAACCGTCCAGAAGTGGAAGCACCTGGAGTGAAGCAATTCCGGGCACTTCATCTGAAGCAATTTTCTGGGAAAGAGAGCCCCTTGGAAACTGAAGAATGGGCTCGGCCGATCGAAGATGATCTGGCAGCAGCACAAGTGCCAGACATTGCTTGGGTAAGGGTTGCGAAGCTGCAATTCACGGATAACACCCGAGTATGGTGGAAGGCGGAAGAAAGCCATCTTGCCTAGTCGATCAAATGGAAGAATTTTCGCGACATGTTCGACATGAAGTATTTTCTAGAGATTTCCTGATTCGACATGGAGCAGCAATTCGTCCACTTACAACAAGGCTTTATGTGGAGCAAATTAGTGGATGAGTATGATGTAGAGTTCACCATATTGAGCAGGTAAGATATGTCTTAATGTTCGATTATCTAATATCACATACTACAAAGTTAACACAAGAGCATAACAGGGTCACGGCACACCGAATACCGACTGCTGAGATCAGGGCCAGAAGATTTCAGCAGGGATTGGACCAGGAAATCCAAGCTGCTTTAGCTACAGGGGATTTTCCAACCCACGACTTAGCTCTAAAGGCTGTCCGTCGATATGAAGCAGTAGTGAAGAAGAAGGGCAGACCTCAATCTGCAGGTATGAAGCGCCCTTCTACTCAGATAGCAGGAGTAGCCTCTTCCAGGCTATCTTTTGTATCCAGGAGACTGGGAGTACCTTTCAACCGGCCCAATCCAGACTTTTATTTTTACTGCAAAAGAAACGGACACCTGGCGAAGGATTGCAGGCGTGTTAGTCGCTTCTGCTTAGTCTGTGGCTCATCCACACATGATATTGGGTCTTGTCCTCATAGACTCAATCAGAATACCGTATACAGACCAGCAATCACCTATCCGCAGCGGCCAGCTATCCAGGGACCTGCTCCTCGACTTGCTCTCCCAGCTTCATCTCCTCATAGACCTACTGCACCTCCTCCTCATCAGTTCCATCAAGCACAAAGGAACCTACCTCAAGGACAGAGGAATGGACAGAGGAATGCTCCTCCAGCAAGGAGGAATGTACCTAGGCAACAGGCTTTGACAATGACTGTGGAAGAAGCTGAAGCCACTGGCTAAGCCATCATTGGTAACTTCCCATCTTTCAAATCTATTCAATACTTGTTTACATCCATATATCCTTTCCTAAACCTAAAACACATCCCACATAACTTAGGTACGATCTTAATAGCCTCACTTCCTGCACTAGCTCTATTCGATACTGGAGCATCTCATTGCTTTATATCGCAACGGTTCGTCCGAACTCATGCGATTCCAGTCAAACCGCTCGTATCCAGCTGGAATGTCAGTTCAGGGAACGGCGTTCTAAAGGAAACAATGAGATACGATCTGCGTCTAGTGGCCGTCTGCAGCAGAGAATTCTATGCTGACTTCAAGGTGCTGGACATACCGAACTTCGATATAGTTTTGGGTATATATTGGCTAGGATCATTCTATGCTACCATCGATTGTCGTCAAAGGAGGGTAGTATTCAAGATTCCAGAGTATCTGGTCTTTTATTTCAAAAGTGGAGACTGTACCCTGGAGCCTAGCATATAAAAAGCAAAACCGAAGAAGGCAGTGATTGCGACTCTACAGGCAGGAGAAGACAAGCCAGAGGTAGTTCGAGAGTTCGACGATGTATTTCCTGAAAACATATCAGGTTTGCCTCTTGATCGAGCTCTTGAATTCGGAATTGATATAGTACCCGGTGCACAACCGGTGATCAAAGCACCATATCGATTAAGCCCTGAAGGTTTGAAGGAGGTCCGTACTCAGCTGGACGACGTTCTACAGAAAGGATGGATTAATCCCAGCACTTCAAGTTGGGGATCTCCAGTTTTGCTTATGAAGAAGAAGGAAGGTTCATACAGAATGTGCATTGATTATAGAGTTTTGAACGAAGTCACGATAAAGAACAAGTATCCACTACCGTGAATTGATGATCTGTTCGATCAGCTAAGTGGGTCTTACGTTTTCTCAAAATTAGATCTTCGTTGGGCTTATCATCATGTGAAGGTCAAAGAGTCTGATATTCCGAAGACGGCATTCAGGACTCGCTATGGACATTATGAGTTTCTCGTGATGCCATTTGGAGTGGCCAATGCACTAGCCATATTCATGAACCTAATGAGTCAAGTTTTCTGAGAGTACCTAGACATGTTCGTTGTCATATTCATTGATGACATCCTGATATATTCAAAGAATCGGAAAGAGCACGCTGAACATTTACGAATTGTCCTGGAGACTTTGCGATAGCATCAACTCTAAGCCAAGTATAGCAAGTGTGAGTTTTGGGTAGAACAAGTTGGATTTCTCGGACATATCGTTTCAGGTGAAGGAATCTCTGTAGATTCAGCTAAAGTATCAGCAGTAAGTGAATGGCCGACACCAAAGACAGTGAAGGACATTCGATGTTTCTTAGGATTAGCGGGATACTACCGAAGATTTATTAAAGGATTTTCGAAGATTGCAACACCCCTGACCAAGTTCACACGCAAAGATGAAGAATTCGTGTGGTCAGAAACATGTGAACAAGCTTTCGTAGAACTCAAGTCAAGATTGATATCAGCACTTATTCTCGTAATACCGGACCAATCTGGAAGTTTCGTAGTATATTGCGATGCATCCGGTAAGGGATTAGGATGTGTTCTACATCAGCACGGTAAAGTTGTAGCTTATGCATCAAGACAGCTGAAGGTTCATGAGCGCAATTATCTGACGCATGATCTGGAGTTGGCAGCCATTATCTTTGCTCTCAAGATTTGGCGCCATTATCTTCTTGGAGAACGGATAGATATCTACACAAACCACAAAAATCTGAAGTATGTGTTTACTCAGAAAGAGTTTTATATGCGGCAGAGAAAATGGTTAGAACTTATGGCGGACTTCGACATCAACCTACAATATCATCCAGGGAAAGTGAATGTAGTACCTGATGCACTTAGTCACCAACCACTATCAATGAATCTTACCGCACAGTGGAAGATATAACAAGATTTGCATCAGATGGAGATAGAAGTGGTCATGCCAGATAACGCTTCAAGTTTGATGAACTTACAAGTCCAGTCTACAATTGTCAATCAGATCAAAGCAGCTCAAGCAAGTGATGCCATGTTGCAAAAGATCAGAGAACAAGTAGAAAGCAGACTTAGAACAAACTTCATCATATATGAAGATGGATCTTTGAGATACGGCAGTAGATTATGTGTACCACAAGGTCCTGTTGGGGAAGAGTTAATGAAGGAAGATCACAATTTCCCATACTCAGTACACCCTGGTGGTACAAAGATATACAAAGATCTACGCCAACATTACTGGTGGCATGGAATGAAGCGTGAAGTAGCCAGAAGTGTCGCTAAATGTTTGGTGTGTCAGAAAGTGAAAACTGAACATCATAGGACTGCTGGTTTATTTCAACCGTTACCTATTCCAGAATAAAAGTGGCAACACATTACCATGGATTTCGTGACTGCACTTTCTCGCAGCACGAAAGGTAACAATGTTGTATGGGTTATTGTAGATTGACTCACAAAGTCGGCTCACTTTATTCCCTTTTGAGTTGGCCAATCTACCAAGACACTAGCAAAGAAATACATGGTGGTAAGAATCTTAGTAATATTTAAACTCTTCATATTGTACTATCTCTGATACCTATGAACTCATGCAGAAGATCGTGAGATTACAAGGAGTACCGGTTTGCATTGTCTCCGATTGTGATACCAGATTCCGATCGTAATTTTGGCAAAGTCTGCAAGCTAGCTTGTGAACAAGTCTGAACTTTAGCAAGCTTATCATCCATAAACAGATGGTCAGTCTGAGCGAACGATTCAGATCTTTGAAGATATGCTAAGAGCTTGTATGCTAGATTTCAGAGGATCGTGGTAAGATCACCCATATCTTGTAGAGTTTTCATACAACAACAGCTACTAAGCAAATATTGGAATGGCACCCTTTGCAGCTCTATATGAAAGGAAGTGTCGATCACTATTAAGTTGGGACGACATCGGAAATAGAGAACTCCTTGGACCTGAGATGATAGTAGCAACAATGGATGTAGTTCGCACTATCAGGAAAAGAATGCGCATAGCCCAAGACCGACAGAAGTACTTGGCTGATGCAAAGCGCCTTCACTTGGAGTTCTAACCGGGAGATCATGTATTTCTAAAGATTTCACCAAACTGTGGAGTGATTCGCTTTGGAAGAAGGGGTAAGCTAAGTCTGAGATTCATTGGACCATTCGATATACTCGAACGAGTCGGAGAAGTGGCATACCGCTTGGCACTTCCACCCTTATTGGAAGGAGTGCACAATATGTTCCCCATATCCTAACTCAGAAAGTTTATGAGTGACCCCAGTCACCTTCTTGATCACTCCGAACTCGCGGTACAGACAGACCTATCTTGTGAGCAACAACCCGTTGAAATCCTGGACAGAAAAGTAAAGTCACTTCGGAACAAGGAAGTAAACTTAGTTTGAGTGATGTTGAGGAAAGACTCACTAGGAGAATCAACGTGGGAAAGAGAAGACGACATGCGTGCAAGATACCCTTACTTGTTTGTAAATTAGTCCTTAAATAATTTTAAATTTCGGGACGAAATTTTCATAAGGAGGGTAAAATGTAATGACTTTGTTTTAATGTACAGAAATTTTTTAAAGTTAATATACAAATGGAGTATTTGTAAATTCTGAGCACAAGTTATAAATTTGATTTATTTTTTAAACAGCAAGAAATAACTTGTAGCTCATTGGTAAATCCTTGCACTACTGTGACATAGCTATTGTGTTCGAATCCCCTCAGCCACATATTATTTTTGCTGATTTTTCTTTTAAACTTTTAGAAGCTCAAAAGTTTACACGTGCAATACACGTAAAATGAAAAGTCACTGAAAAATCAAACATGTGCAAAATACTATTAACTATGAATAGGACACGTGGCATTCATCCAAGACCCAGCCCAACCCATTGGACCGATGAGATCGGGCTTGGGGCCGGCGCCGTCGGTTCCCCCATAGCAAATGCTCAAATTTTTTTCCTTAGCACCCTTTGGCCTACCCCACTAACCCTAGTCTGTTTGTTTTCCCTGCACATTTCAAGAGAATTAAAATGAGGTATTAATCCAAAATGTTAATGCATTTTATTTCTATTCTTCAATACCCTAAACGCTAATTTCTCCTATAAATACCACCTTACATCATAGCCCTCCTCATTCAGAAATCCTTTGCCAAAACTCTCTAAATTTTTCAAGTCTAAGAGGTTGTACAAGTGGAGTTAGCTCAAGGTCAAGTTCCGGCGACGACTCGGGACAAATCCGGCGACTCCACGATGCTTGCAAACCCATCCTCTGCCTCCCCTCTCTCTTCTCAATCTGTAAGCCCCCTCTCCCCTCCTCTATTTCTATTAAAAAGACTTCTCTTTTCAATACTCGTCGGAAGCGGAGTTAATCCGACTTCCGATTCTAATTTCTTTAAAAACTCAAATTTTCTTAAGCACAAATTAACCATCTCTTCATATCTTGTTTAACAACCATAAGACAAAATATAGAACAAGTTTCAATTCAAAATTATAATGTTATACAACTTTTAGTTCACTTTTATGGTTAAATCCCATCAAGTTTACCTACGACATTATTTCTTCATTTTGCTCATATTACCTTTAGAAAATTACACGAGGTAATGACCTACCTCATCACAACACTCATTTTGACATAGCATGATGGCTTGAGAACGATATTTTTTTGGCTAAGACGAATTTTACATACCATAAACTATCAAAACCGTATTCTTCAAATTGTTTTAATCAAATTCCATACGATTATATCCTTACAACCCATTTTGGGGAATCCGATTTGGTTGGTGCGGGTTATCGCACATCTATCGGACTAGCTGGGCGAGATCACAGAGCATACGATCTCGATGAAATTTTTATTACAATTTCTAAAAAAACGTGATTTCTATTAATAAATAAATTCTATTTTTATTAATTATATATATATATAAATATTATCAAAATATCTATTTTAAATATATAATATATTTCATGTTTTCTAATCAAAATAAAAGAATCACAAAAGTTCATGAAAATACCATCAAGAATCAATACAAGTCAAATTACATGAAAATACCATATCCTATACAATTTAGGTTTATATCCACTAGAATATTTCATCTTTTAAATTTACACCCATAAAAATCCTAAATACGATAATTAAATACTTGAGATGTATTTTGAAAATATATAAAAACTATTTTTCATAAAACCCTCTCAAGTTATATTAAATTACAATAAGAATCCTAGTAAATATAGGTTTAAGCGGGACCGGTTCTCTTGAGCCTCAGGGAGCCGGAGAAGTTGGATACTTGCCTATTTAAGGTAGACAACTAAAACAGGGTTATCAATATGGTAATTGGCTTGGAAAAAGTAACAAATTCTTCCGTCCATATGCAGCAGTTACGGATAACTCCAAAACTAATTCAGGACTTCAATTCGTTTTAAAATATCTGACTCAGTCAGAGTCTCAGTCTAATCTAAAATCAATCTATTCTTGAATACAATTCAAGTATAACTCCAATTCAACATGAATCTATTTATAGAAGAATACAATTTATATCAACATGAATTGATTTGACCGAATCATGGATATACATTTGACATTGTTTACACGACTATCCGTTTATATCCTTTCCGTTTACATGAACTACTGATATTATGGTTTCGGTAAGTCTTACATCTATTAAACAAAATAATACACATCAATACAAAATACATTACGGGGTTTTAAAGGGGTAGACTGGTACGGAATTTGTTAAAAGTGGCACAAGACTGTCACTTTAATACATCTAACCTGAACATCCGTTACCGTTGTTCCATGGGTTTTGACGAGGCCTTGTGATTCGTATACCATAGTCAATGGGGTAAGCTGGACTCCTCTCGTATACACTGGCATAATTCTATACCAAGTTACAAACAACTGCGTTAACATAACTATCAACTTTATACCAGTTATAATCTCCTACCTGTCTATTCTCATTCTACATCTTTTTGGGACTTACCGAGTGATTATTCGCTGACGACATTCCATTTCTCTTCTTTCTTTAGAATGTTGTCCGGGGGATCTGATTCTCTGGAGATCGAGCCCAGCACAGACGACTTGGAGCAGTTCTCAGAGGACCCAGAGCTCTAGTCACGTGTATATACTTTACTTTGAGTTCATGCCATTGTTTAGGCATTGCTTCTCAGTTTTGTATTTACATTCCGGTTGTATTGTAAATGATATTTAATAAATAAAAGTTGTTGTTCATTTACATCTCATGTCTTACTTGTGTACTTTACTATATTTCTTATTTACGCATAGCGTGTTTACTTCTGAGTAAATATGTCGCTCGACCTGTCATGTCTCCTTACCGTACTATAGGAAGCGGGGCGTGACATATAATAATGGCTCAATAGTTTCAGGATCATTTCTAAATTGCAAATTGTAGCTCATGGAATTGTGATAATATTTGTATCTCACTATTTTTTGTATTTCCATAAGTATGCTTTATATTAATGTAAGTATTGTTGAATTGTCTCTAATTCAATTGTGTTACTGTAAGCAAGATGTGTATGAAACTGTAGAAATTATTGTCGAAATATAAATTTATTATAATTTATCACTTTGACTGGTTTTTAATATATAGAAACTATTTTTAAAATGTAAATACGTAATATTGATGTTGTGATCTCAAATGTTTTTTTATGTATAGTATATGTCAAGTTTGATATGTGAAACCCTTTGATACCCGAAACTGTAATGAACCCGTCCAAACCTTTTAGAGCCGAGCCCGAGCCCGAGCCCGAAACCTACTCGAACCTGTTAGGTGCGGATTCGGGTTTATCCACCCATGGTAGCAGGTGTGTTTATGGTAGCTCGAAAACCCTCCCGTCCTAACGGGTTTGGGTTTATTTTTCATTCAAAACCCGCCTAACCCGACCTGTGCACACCCCTAATGCTTACTTATACTCTCATCATCTCTCTCTTCTATCCTCATTCCTATCATCCTTCATTCTCTTATCATTTCCTCTTCTTCTTCCATCTCCTAAAATATCTCCTCTTTCAAATCCCAAACACAAACCATTAGCTCACGTCCATCCAAGACAATTATGGCCCTCAAGCACCCTCAACTAGACGCCATCCAAGTTTGGATCTTCTTTTCACCCACTTTCAAGAGGTAAAAACTCCACTTTTTTTTATCAAGTTTTAGTTTTGCCATGGAAACACCATCTTCTACTTAAAAATCAAATTTTTATGGTTCAAATCTTACAAAGATAGGTTTTTAAGAGGGTATTTGTAGTGGTGGAAGTGTGGGTGTAGTTATCCTAATTGTTTTCACTTATTTTAGCTTTAGAAATTTGGGTAATGCTTAGTTTACAAAGTTATTGCAAATGAAGTTTTATTGATTCTTGTAGTGGTAATGTGTTCGAGCAAATTTCTTTTGAATTTCAACCTGTTTTCGAAAGTAAAGGGTAGTTTGAAGCAAAATTTTGATTTTTGAAGTTTTGCAAAATTCCAGATTTTCGAACCAGCATTTTTCTTCTTCAAACGTCTGTCAATTCTCTATTATTTATTCATATTTGTTCTTCAAACGTCTGGGTTTAAAGCACCAGACGTCTGCCTATAATCTGTGGTATTTGGATGTTGTTCTTCAGATGTCTGGAAGTCCTTCTTTAGACGTCTGACTCTTTTCTGTCTCTTTGAGACATCTTCATCAGAGGTCTGATGCTCTTTTTATGGCCTAATTTTCTTGTTGTTTTGATCGTATTTCTTTTGCTTGGATTTATATCGATATTGATGGGATTTCCTTATTTATTTATAATTACCATTGGTTATAGGATCGAGTGCATGTGATCCCGGGACGAGGAGGAGAGGCGCGACAGTCGTGAGATTCGACTAGCTAGTGCCACATTCGGTGAGTAGATTTGTATCTACGAGTGGAGAATTGGGTGGATAGCGTATAACACCCCCGTGAAAAATATTTAAAGTTATATGCTTATGTTCATGCCATGTGTATATTGACACTTGTTCGTTAATTAGTAGATTTCATTAGTTCCTCTTTAGCATGCTTATTGTGAATACACTTGTTAGAACAATTGCACATTTATCAGTAATTGCCATATGACACAATCACAAACGTGTATGCCAACACATAGACATTACTAGTAATTGCCATGACACGAGTAGGACTTGCTATGCTTTATGTTATAGTACGATACATGTAGACCTTACTATACCTTACGTTGTAGTACGATACGAGTAGAACTTTCCATGCTATACATGTTATAGAATGATTGACGATATGTTCGTGTATTCGACTAGATGTCCGTACTGATTGTTGGGAGAGTACGTGACTAGAAGTCCGTACCAGTCGTTGAGCATGTACGTGACTTGATATCTGTATTGATAGTTGAGCGAGTGCATTGACGAGATGTCTGTAGCAGTCGCTGTGTACGTATGTGAATAGATGTCCGTACTAGTTAAACTGTGTGTTTAAATACATAAACTAGACGTTTGTATCAATTATCATGATTTAATTAAATGAAATATTTGGTTGTTATCGTACGAGGTGAGATTCCGTACTGAATGATATGATAATGGTGAGCCAAATATGACCTTTTATATTATTGACCTGCGGAGTCTTACTATTTATCCCTATTGAGAGATTATGAAATTATAAAGGTTTTCACCTATTTTCAAATAACGATTCGTTTCATATTTTAAAAGCGATAATGCCAAGGATGTGTTGCTTAGAATTCAAAAGGATATTTATATATATTTTAAAATACCGCAGCCTCTTTATTTTCAAACAACGTTTCGTTCTACTTTAAAATACATATATGGGATTATTCGGAAGTATTTATTTATCTACTATGTTATTTCACGCTACGCTTGCTTTATATGTTATTCGTCCGCGTTATGTTTAATTTATCGATTATATTACGCTTATACTATCCATTGCGCTATGATTACCCGTTCACGCTAATTTTTTACTAGCTTGCGTTGTGTTATGCTACATGCCTGTGCTATGCTTATTTCACACAGACTAAAAGGGTACGATTTAAACGGGATTTATATTATTGTAGAAATGATATGATATCAATTCTAAGAAATTAAGAATATGTGTAGAGATTATATGTGTCACGCCTCGCTTCCTAAAAGAGCGGGAGTAAGCATATGACGAGGCCTACAGCGTATTATTCCGAGAATGTCCTTTCTCGAAACAAATACGCTAAGCGTATATAAACAATATAAAAATGACAAGAAATGACATGATAATGAAAATCCAACTTTATATATTTATACTACAAACTTTACAGAGTTCAATCTGATACAAGATGTCTGAAACAAGAAATATGAATATAAGGTGCCTAAACAGGTGGCATACAGAAAAGAAAATCTGAAGTAAAAAACTAGTAGTCGGTCTACTCCGCAAGCTAAGAGTAATCCTTGTTTACCGCCAAAAAATAGTTAGATGAACTGGTGTCGAACGTCTTGCCTGAATTTGGGGGTAGATGCATAGGTTTGATCTATCTACCACTCTGAAGACACTAAGTTGATTTATAAGACCGTATATCAGAGGTTTGGATGAATGCGACCGATGTAGCTGACTTTCAGATTCTCTCTCAAGATAAGGGTTTATTAATTGTGGGGATGCATCTTTCTTGCAGGCGCAAGCCCCTGCAGTTAATTACATTATCGCTAACGATAAAAACTTTTTACACGCTAGGTTACTTCTTCATGTGTCGTGTTTTAGTTTATTTTGGGTTGCCTGTGGAATGTATACGAAGACTAATTTATGTCGTCGCCTGTAGGGTGCTGATTAGTCCAAATCCATACATATTTTAGATTTAGGTCAATCATTTGCTTGACGAGGTCCACGTTGGTGTTTTGATTTGCTAACTGGGGTGAACTTAATTCCCATTTCTTACACTTATGAGGTCATGGGTTCACATGCTTGCATAAGTCTTATCTACGGATCGTTAGTATTATTTGAGAGTAAGATCAATTTAGAACATTTTGAGCATATGGGCTCAATGAAACTTAATCTTCAAGACATAACCGATTTAGGCTAAGTATGGGGTCTGTTTGACATCCAAACATGCTTGGCGCATATAAGCTTATCGCATGGCTCACGGCTCAAGTATTGACTCGCGGCTCTAGCGCATGCTCACGTGCAACTCACGTAGCGTATATAAGTTTGGCGCATGTTCCATGGCTCGAATATCGGCTCAAGGCTCACGTGCATATCACGTAGCACACGGTAGGACGAGGAACATCTTGACGCTTGGCTTGGGCTCGGTTCGGCTTGGTTTAGTGCTTGGTTGACGAAAGGAGCACCAATCTTAGAGCTTAACCTCTTGGGGATTTTTGGCACCGTGCCACATGTTTTGCACGTGGGCACGCTGCTAGAGTCTTGAAAAATAATCTTCACTGAAAGATTAATCTTTCTTGTGATCTTTCGGTCAAAATTCATAAAAATCATGTTTTTATGGTTTCCAGAACTTAAGTTCTCAGATATGAATCTTTCTGGGGTGCTATGTCCCATGAAATTTAAACTTCAGTTCTTTTGTATCCTTGGTGATCATTTAATAGAGGTAACACTTAAGTTTTTCTCCAAAACTCAGATCTTGAGATCAAAAATCCCTCCATGAAAACTTAAGTTTTCGACAAGGAGAAGATTTGACTTAAGGATCTATGATTCAGAGGAAAAACTTAAGTTCTTGATCAGTCATATTTATTGTACATTTTTACTGTCATTTTTCCTATTATTATTAATTACTAAATGGTGTTATTTGTAATTCAAGAACATATGTCTGTTTATGTGGAAAAAAGATTTTTTCATATGTTTCTTAAATTATAATTAATATAATTGGAAATTAAAGGCGCATATCATATCATATCAAATATCCTTGAATTTCTTAACCATTAAGTAATTTATTTGTGAATGAATTATTGGAATATTATCTCAAATAAAATAAATGCTACCGATGATTTGATTTGAGATATTGTGCAGGTATTAAAATAACAAATCAGTTCATGGCTACAAATATGAGTAGGAGATCCAAATCAAATCAAGTTAGCAAACAAAATCTGTCAAATTTAGGAGGAAATTGAAGATTCTCGCAATTACAAAAATAAAACAATATTTTCAGTATTTTATCATTAAAAAGATCTTCTAAAATTGAGAGAAGAAAAAGAGAAAAATCTGGAGACGCGATCTTACCAATAGGCGGCGGTTCAGCGGTCATATGAAGCCATAGGCGGCGGTTCGGCGGTCAATTAGTGGCCGTTTGATGAATTTTTTCATGGGTATGATCGTATTTTCACATACATCGAGATGCTATATAGGGTTTCAAGTTTCAGAGCCTATATAAAGGACCGAGCAGCAATTTAGGATTTTCTATGTAGGGTTTTTAGTTTTTTTTATCACTTTTAGCCAATTAAATTTTGTAATGCAAATTTTTATTAATAAAATGTAGAGCAATTTTTATTTCTTGTCTCCTTACTTTTCTGTAATTTATTTCTTTGCATTTAATTTTAGTAGTTAAATTGAATTGTTTTTTCTTAATGGATTTCATTTTCTTCCTTCTTATTTCTCATTGATTTTGATGCGAAGATGCTAACAAAAGAAACTCCTTGTTTTTCGTAAGGGATTTTAAAAGCTAGCTTTATAATATATTTCTCAAATATTTTTCTATTAACTCGTCTAAAACAAGATTTATAGTTTACCATTTCCCTGTGGATGACCCGTGCTCACTATCGGCTGGCTATTTGCGATACCATTATTGATTGCGGTATTTAGGAAACGTAAAAACTCAAATTTTTCACAACAATCAAATGGCGCCGTTGCCGGGGAAACGGTAGTAATATTTTTCTTGTTATTCGAGCTGATTTTTTTTAATAAATAAAAAAAAATTAAAAAAAAATTAAAAACCACATCTTGTATTTTTAACGATTCTTGTGCGATTTTTGCAAGAAATCTAGAACACTTGGAGCAAACCAACAGAGATTCAGAGAATTTTAATTAAGAGCAGAGGAGTAGTGGAGTTCAGTGCCAAAATTTGGAAACAAGATACCACCATACGGCGGCGGAACCGTGGCCAATTAGTGGATTCAGGCCTCCAAATTTTTCTTGTATTATTTACTCTTCTTCCTCTCTCCTCTGAATTTCTAATAAATTGTTTCTATCTACAGAATTCTTTGCAAACAACGCCGCAAATATTTTTTTTTTTGCATGTTTTAGATTTTGGGTTATTTTGTATATTTAAAATGGATATTAATGGGCAAGAAACCCAAATTCATATTAGGTAGAGAGTTCATTACCCTTTCTAAGCCCCAAAAATCACAAACAAGCATACACACCACCCTATATTAATAAGAAATATCTAGACCAAGCTTCTAAGGACAATCGTGCTCAATTAGGACAAACGAGGGTCGTGGGTAATCTATTGCTTATCTGCATTTTTCTTGTGGTGTCTAAGGCAAGTGTGACTAAGAAAATTGGTTTACTCAATTAGGCCCGCTATTTTCGTGATTCGTATAGCGGATACCTCCCACTTACCTGGCACTTACCTGGCTGCAAGATTGATAAGGAGGAGATAGAGGATTTATCCTACGTCTTATCCTTTGGAAGTTTAGGAGCGGTCTAGTGAGTTGACCTAGATGATCCTAGCTCTAGGGACTGTTTGTGCAATTTGTGACTGGTTGAGTCAAATCTTGCATCCGTCATTCTTGTCAAAGCAAAGCATTCTTAAAATTGTTCTCACCACTTTCTAACATGCTTCTACGTGCACTAAACCTTCTTAGTGCATGTTCGATTGGACACGGGATTCTAACGACCGTTTAGTCCGAGTTTTCGCTATCGACTCCGAGGTCGATATTTCTTCACCATCTTTTTCTCCTTCACCTACCATGTCCCCCAAAAGATGGACGGAACTCCACCAAGTTTTAACAACACCATGATGCCACCACCTTTATGTGCGCAAATTCAAACACCACCACGCATCGCTCTCCAAGACAGATGCTACCCCACACGCAGACCTCTTCCTACGTATCTGTCTCTTCCACCAGCCAATGGAGATAATTTCGAAATTAAACCCCACTTCATCAACTTTTTTCCCAAATTTCACGCGGTTGAATATAAGAATGCCTACATTTTATAATCAAATTTCAAAGCGTATGTCCAATGATGAGCACCACCCAACTTTCGGGAGATGCTATGCGATTACGTATTCTCCCTTTTATCTTGTGCGATCTTGCAGAGAAGTGGCTTTATAGCACCTCCTCACATTCCATCACCAATTGGGATGAATTTGTTAATGCGTTCCTTAGAAAATTTTATCCTAATTATAAAACTGTCCACATTAGGAGCGAGATCAACCAGTTTGCCCAACTTCCTAACGAGCCCTTTTGGAAATGCTTTGAAAGGTTCAAAGATCTCCTTGTCTAATGCCTTCATCAGGGATTCGAGAATGGCAATTTTGCCAAATTATGTATGAGGGTATTAATCCAGCGACAAAACAAATGCTAGAAACCATTTTTCAATGTCATTTCATGTCAAAATCCGACGAAGAAGCATGGCAATTTCTTGAAGATCTCTCCGATCAAACACTACAGTGGGAGAGCGTAAGACCGACAACATAATCTTCATCTTCATCTAGGGCAGGTATCCATCAGCTCGACGCTTCCATCGCAATGAAAGCCGAAATGACTGCGATGCAAAAGAAACTCGAAGCTATTGAGAGCAAATTCTTTTCAGCCTTCCTAAACCAAGTTTCTCTCCCCAAAATCATGTGTGGTTGCTGTTATGACTCGTCACATTTAACTGAAGAATGTCCTTTGAATTCTCTATCTTAAGATCAAGAACAAACTAATACTATTTTTTGGTAACGACCTAGAAACGATCCTTATTCATTCACATATAATCCGGGATGGAGGAATCATCTTAGTTTTGCTTGGAAACAAAACCAAACTCAAAACCAAAATCCAAATCAGTTCCAAAGTCAAACCAACTACCAAAGGCTTCCTCTACAGAAACAACAACCACCACAACAAATGCAGCAGCCCTTTCAACCGCAACCATTCCAAAATCTGGCCAACAACTTTACCCCTTATAACAATTCTTTCCAACAACAAAATAATGTTCCTCCTGTCGGCACCGACAAATCCTCTACACTCGAGAGAAGCTTAGAAGCTTTTATTATACAATCCACGCAAAAGTCGGCTAGTTTAATTTCTTCTATCCAATCGTTAGTACAACACACTGCGTCCCATGGTGAAAGTATCAAATCTATCGAAGCACAAATTGCACAGTTAAACGCAGCGATGAGTGAAAGAGAGAAAGGGAAATTTCCATCTCAACCTCTATCAAATCTCGACCACCCACAAAACGCTAATATTATTCTTAACCACAAAAATCATAATGTGATTGCCGTAACTATGTTGAGATCGGGAAGAATGCTGAACAACCATGTTGGAAAATAAGTTGATGACTTCGATGGCATCCTGGCTACTACTTCTATTACTACTTCTTCTTCTAATCAATCATCTTCTTCCGATTCCATTCTCTGTTCTCTACTGGGCTCGAACTCTCCATCCACTTCCTTCAATGGATTACCCTCTCAGGCTACCCCAACCACTGTTTTGGAATCCATTCCATCTCCACAAATTTTTCCCCAAGTGTTGGACCCAACCTCTTTTAATAAAGCTCCTTTTCCAAACCGGTTGAGGCACAACAAACCAAGTCCACAGATGGAGAAGGTTGTGGAAATGTTTAAGTAAGTTAACATTAATATTCCTCTCTTAAATACTATCTAACAAGTTCCATCCTATGCAAAAAATTTTAAGGATTTGTGCACTAAGAAAAGGAAAACTCAAGTACCTAAAAAAGAGCGAGTAATGTGAGTGATGCTCTTATCTAAAATTTTCCCAAGAAATATAAGGACCCCCGTTGCCGTACAATTTCTATAACTATTAAGGGTAAAAATATCAATCGCGCTCTTCTCGATCTTGGTGCTAGTGTTAACCTGCTCTCTTATTCTGTTTATGAGCAATTAGGCATACGAGAGTTGAAACCCATACATTGTACTCTTCAAATGGTCGATCGATCTATCACCCACCCTAGGGGTGAGCTAGAGGATGTGTTGATTAAAATCGAGGAATTTATATTCCCTGTGGACTTTATAGTTTTAGATACACAGCCTTTGGCGAATCCACGGAACCAAATCCTGGTGATTCTTGGTCGACCATTTCTCGCAACCTCAAATGCGGCAATCAATTATCGTAACGGTTCCATGAACCTATCCTTTGGGAAGATGACAATTGAATTTAACATTTTCAGGGTAGGAAGTCAACCCTCCGAACCTTCTGCTCATATGATAGATACATGTTCCGTCCATGAGATAGCTCCCGACAGTTATGAATTTAAGGGGTTTTTGTTCTACGACAATGATCTCGACGCCACTGGTGTGTTTGATCCTGCCGCTTCTTACACGAATAGGGAATACGAAAGGTTCACTTTCCTTAATGATCTTGATTAACAGGACCCTTCTGTCAATAAGTCACCCCACGAGTTCAAATCCTTTGACTTTTTGAATGAGTTAATTGAGCTATCTGATTAGACTATTACGCTAGCTATGAACCTCTCACGGAGTTCATTGAGTTCGAGCGTCGATCCCTTACCCTACCTTCTATCATCTCTCCGTCGACATTTGAACTCAAGCCGCTGCCGTCTCATCTTAAGTATGCATATTTAAGTGAGTGAGTCTTTGCCGGTCATCATCTCAGCTTCTCTAGTCTTAAAGTAAGAGAAAGCCCTTCTTTCTGTCTTGAAATCAAATCAGCAAGCTATCAGTTGGACAATAGAGGACATCAATGAGATTATCCCCTTGATTGTTGAACATCATATACATATGATGGATGAGACCAAACCAGCCCGTGACCCATAAAGACGGTTGAATCCCGTCATGAAAGAGGCTGTGAAGAAGGAAATCGTCCAATGCTTAGATAGTGGTATAATTTACCTAATATTTGATAGCCAGTGGGTGAGTCCTATTCACGTTGTCCCTAAAAAATCTGGCATCACGGTCATAACTAATGAGGCGAATGAGTTGATCCCAACTCGCACCCAAACCGGGTGGCGGATATGCATTGATTATAGAAAACTCAATGCCGCGACGAGGAAAGATCACTTTCGTTTACCCTTCATTGACCAGATGTTAGAACGCTTAGCCGGGCATGAGTTCTACTGTTTCTTGGATGGTTACTCAGGCTACAACAAGATTCCCATTACCGATAAGGATCAAGATAAGACAAATTTTACTTGTCCTTTCGACACTTTCGCTTATATACGCATGCCTTTTAGGTTATGCAATGCTACCACTATATTTCAGCCGTGTATGATGGGGATATTCACTGACATGGTCGAGAATTTTCTGAAAATATTCATGAACGATTTCTCCATCTTTAGGGATTCCTTCGAGGAATGCTTATGTCATATTGACGCTATTTTTACCCACTGTAAGGACAAGAATCTAATTTTGAATTGGGAAAAATATCATTTCATGGTTTAAGAAGGTATTGTCTTTAGAGCATATCATCTCACGAAATGAAATTGAGGTTGACAAAGCTAAAATAGATGTCATTTCCAACATTCCTCCTCCCAAATGCATCAAAAATATACGATCTTTTCTTGGCCATGCCGGTTTTTATAGACGGTTCATCAAGGAATTTAGACAGATTGCTAAACCCTTAACTCTTCTCTTAGCTAAGGATACACCTTTTCATTTCGACTCGGATTGCTTGCCTGCTCTTGAATCGCTTAAACGTTTCCTCACTACCACCCCCATTCTATCATCTCCAAACTGGAATCACCCTTTTGAGCTTATTTGTGATGCATCCGACTTTGCTATCGGTGCAGTCTTAGGACAACATATCAATAAGATACCGCATGTCATTTATTATGCGAGTAGGATCTTGAACGATGCTCAAATGAACTATACAACCACTGAGAAAGAACTCTTGGCAGTTGTCTTTAGATTAGAAAAATTCAGACCCTACCTAATTGGCTCAACGGTCTTAGTTTACACCTATCATTCCTCCTTAAGGCATCTTTTCGCAAAGAAGGATGCTAAATCCAGTCTAATACGTTGGATCTTCTTGTTGCAAGAATTTGACATTGTCATAAGAGATAAAAATGCATATGAAAACTTCGTAGTCGACCATCTTTCACGACTTCCTTTTTCACCAATGTTAACCTTGCCAATAAACGACTCTTTTCCAGACGAATATCTTTTGACCTTATCATGCGAACCCTGGTTCGCTGATATCGTGAACTATTTAGCAACGTGACTTCTACCCAGCGAATGGTTAAATTAAGACAATCACAGATTTTTATCCCAGATAAAACACTTTTACTGGAACGAACCTTATTTGTTCAAGTATTGTCCCGATCAGATCATTCGCCGGTGTGTCCCTAATAATGAGTTCAGGAGTGTATTGTCCTTCTTCCATGATCGAGCATGTGGCGGTCACTTTGGCTCAAGAAAAACCACGGAAAAGGCTTTGCAATGCGGTTTTTATTGGCCAACGGTATTCAAAGATGCACATGATTATTGCAAAACTTGTTCACGGTGTCAGCATATGGGCCAGATTTCACGAAGGAACGAGATGCCGCTCCAACCAATCTTGGTTGTTTAGATATTTGATGTGTGGGGAATTGATTTCATGAACCCGTTTTCCAACTCTTTTGGGAACTTATACATTCTCTTACCAGTTGATTATATCTCTAAATGGGTTGATGCAATACCGAGCCGTACCAATGACAACAAGGTAATCGTTAAGTTCCTTAAAGAAACAATCTTTTTCCGGTTCGGGCACCCTTGCGCTATCATTAGCGACAATGAGACACATTTCTGCAATCGGTCTTTCAAGACTTTAATACGGAAATATTCAATCAACCACAAGTTTTCTACGCCCTATCATCCCCAAATGAGCGGGCAAGCTGATGTCTCCAATCGACAGACCAAGAAAATTTTGAAGAAAACGGTTTCTAAGAGCCGTAAAGATTGGTCCTCTGAACTAACTGATGCTCTTTGGGCATTTTGTACTGTATATAAGATCGATCTTGGCATGTCCCCTTATCGGTTTTTGTTTGGGAAGGCTTGCCATCTCCCTGTCGAGATCGAACATAGGGTGATGTGGGCAATTAAAGAGCTTAATTTTGATCTTGACCAAGCGGGTAGCTATTGGAAATTGCAATTAAATGAGCTGAACGAGTTTCATGATGAAGCCTACGATAACGCGCTTATAGTAAAGAACCGGCAAAAGGTGTTTCACGACAAATACCTTTTGCGAAAGAAATTCACACCAGGACAACAAGTCCTTCTTTATGATACACGTCTCCATCTTCATCCGGGTAAGTTGAGATCTTATTGGATAGAACCTTTTGTGGTGCGGTATTTATACCCGCAAGGTGCAGTGGATGTAGAATATCCTAAAAACGGTTCATTTTTTAAAGTAAATGGGCATAGATTAAAACCGTACCTTTCCGTTGACCCATCGGAGGAGCTCCAGTTCTTACATGAGCCGCTATATCAAGACTAACTTTCCTCCGCTTCTCCTTTATGCTTCGGTTTTCAAGCCATAAACAGTGGCAACACTGTTTCAACTAAGAATGGAGGTGTGTATATTAGTAGATCCATAAAAAAATATGTGTGTGCTAAGAACAAATTTGGGGGAAGCTTTCCATTTGATTAACTATTGATCCTATCTTATCCGCCCAAGTCTCCAGGTTTTTGAGCTCGAACAACAGCATCAGTGGGGACACTGCTGCAAACAGGTTGGGGGGGGGGGAATTGTATTTATAAAAAATAAAAAATAAAAAAAATATAAAAATAAAACAAAAAGATTTTGAAAATAAAAGTTAGAAAGTGAAAAAGACATATGAAAGAAAGGAAGAGACTTGAGAAATGTAAGAAAATTAGATGTTCTAGAACGAAACAAGTAATACGTGGTCATGAGTTATTGTCCCAAGGTTTAGTAAGATAAAGAAATTACTAGTCTACGGATAGAAATAAGTCTGAAAAATAGTCCCTATTCTTAAATCTAAACTTCTGAATGTTGATACCCTACTATACGCACGTGCAAACATCTTGAAACTTGGGATAGCAGAGAATACCTTGAAATACTCTTGCCTGATAACCTTAGTATAAAAAAAAAATCAATAAAATATAAACGACACATAAAATAAAATTTAAAAGAAAAAATGAACACTGGCTTTGTAATTACTTAAGGCAGCATATAAAAAAATTCAGCGAGGGTGCCTTATCACCTAATGCCTTAGACCAACTGGTTTGGGGGTCACTGCTAAGCCTTAGGTATTGCAAGACTAGGATATTGCTAAGTACACCTTAATAAGTGAGCACAGTCGGTAATCAGTTGGTTAGTGGATAAAAAAGTATTAAGGGTCGCATGAAAAATGTGTGAGCAAATCCATCTAAAACATCACCGACTAAAAAGTACAAAGGAATATGGACAAAGGGTATGATAGCTTGAATTGAATTCTCCAAGTGTAGGGATGACTTTTACACACACGCAGAGGTATATGATCGATGTTTGGAAGAGATGTAGGGAGGAAGACTAAAGACGATGTTTTATTGAGAGAGGATGTGATTTCTGACATTTTTTCAAGACCATTAAGATAAGGCTCATGACAACTAAAAAGCTAGTGTAGTTCGAAACTCTTATTTTCAAGTTTTTCTTTTATATGTTCTTATCTTTGCATGTAATTTTCATTTTCTTTCTTTTATTTCCTAAATTTTGGATTTTGTGGGTGTAATCTGCTGAAAACCCTCAGGAGACAACACTTCTCATATTAGGAACATCTAGAGCTTTAAAGGCTTGTTGCACGAGCTAAGTGCAATCGTGTTGCCTAAGAAGGTGTGATAGGTTTTTCTTTTTCTATTAAAAATAAAACAGTTTGTTCGGGATGATCAAAAGATAAGTTTAGGGGTATTTAATCAGTCATATTTATTGCATATTTTTACGGCCATTTTCCCTATTATTATTAATTACTAAATGGTGTTATTTATAATTCAAGAACATATGTCGGTTTATGTGAAAAAAAGATTTTGTCATATATTTCTTAAATTATAATTAATATAATTGGAAATTAAAGGTGCATATCATATCATACCCGTCTCTCCTCTATAATGATCGGATTGACCCTGTGACGATACCAGCCCTTGAAGGTTCCCACGGGCCTTAGAATGTAATTAGGCCTGGGGATCATGAAAAGAGAACCGGCGTTCAGTCGCATAAAATGATGAATAGCGTCGCGGGCAATCTCCAGCAAGGGAGTAGGCTCGACCAAGAATGCTTCGAGGGGCACACCCTACTTATAACCTAACTTTTTGGCAAAACGGTGTAGAGTATATCGCATGAAGAGAGTGGCATCATTTAATCGGAACACCAAGTACCCCGGCCTGATCGAGTACAGGTGCATGATCTTCTGTGTTTTAAAGTCGGCACTTCGTTCTTCAATAAATCAAATAATTGTTGAATAGGCCCCGTTGGTGCAGAAAGAACCCGATCATTGAAAACCATGCCACCCTCATTTGAATACGGGTTGAGCAAAGCCCCCAACTGAGTCGGATTAGGAGCAGAAGCATCAACCAGTCTCATGACTCATGGGAAAGTATAGGACTCGTAGAAATCGGTCCGCTGGTGCACAGCAAATGCACCTAACTCGTGCATCCCAATCCAGGACGTGAAGTAATAGAGAGAGAAGTTCACAGTATCTGCACCTAGATTTGAAGTGTTGGCCGCGGTACTCAAACCATGATACAAGTGGGATAACCCTGCAACACCAACGGCCAGTCGTGCTCCTTCGGCTATCCAGTGTACGGGGTAGAAGACGGAGGCTCTCATAAAGCGTCGATGCATCCTCATCGCAAACCAGCTGAGCCAAACACTGATAAAACCTATAAAAAATGTTTCTTCGTCTATGTCAGAAGCAGCGATCTCATCAAAAGCCATGGTCGACGTACTTGGAATATAAAATTATGGCAGATCTTCCTCATTAGTCGGAAGTTTGCCCAGGCCAAATCTAAAGGGATCCTCGACCTTTGCAAATTTCGGATCGTTCTTGGATCGAGCATCACCATAAAGGAAACGAGCAATGAAATCGTCAAAACTGACACCTTGCCTTTCTGATGCCACAAACAGGCTCTCATAAATACCCAAGTCTTTGATTAAACTTGGATGCTTGTGCTGAACAACATTCTCAGTTGTCAGCCCTTCACGCATGGCTGGCACCGTGGCAAAAACATACTCGTCAGGGGGTAGTAACTCCTCATAATGTTCTCCCCTGATCGATAGTCCGGAAATTTCTCGGAATTCCCCTAGCAAAATAGAAACTTCACGGTCCCCTAGTAGAAACGTATGTGTTGGAAGATTCCATTGGTTTAAAAAATCTTAACCCATCAGACATGGGGAGTATGGTAGTAGAACAACGACACATACACCGCCTGGTACAGTCCAACTTTCTGCAACCGTGAGCGTTGGGAGGAAAGAGTATACCGGGCCTAAGGAAATTAGTCCACTGGATGCCGCCGGGTGACGCCTATCTTATAGACTTGCCTCTAAGGTCGAGCTACGCCTTGGCATATTCAGCGTCTCAAAATGTCGATAGCCACCAAAGGTTGATTTGGTATCCCTGCCGTTGATAGCTCAAGACGGTCCTTAGGAGTCCAATTAGCCGCCTCCACTACATACGTAGTACACGTATGCTCTGTAAATTGAATCGAGCGGATGGGTTCTGTTGGTACTCCACATGTAAAACTACGAAGACCCTTGATAATACGACCGTACCAGATTCCCTATAGGAGAAGGCTCTTTTGGTCCTTGTCGTATTTCCTAATCATAGCCATCGCTTCCTCGTCTGATGGCGACTGTGAGAAAACGACCTCTGAGCGGGTATAGGACAAGTAGGGAAGTGAGGCTATTGTACCTAAAGAAAGGGGACAAAAAACCATCAACAAAAGGTGTGAGTTTGTTTTATGGGACTACTAACTCCAAAACTAGTGGACCGCACAAAATCAAAATGGCGACTCGTCAATGATGAGACAAGCGCCCATTGTGAGAATCAAAAAAGATTCTCATTAAATGAACAGTGGAGTTAAAACTCCTAATATCTCCGAAAAGCGGGTTCTTTTAAAAACAACAACAGATTCAAATCTGTGAAAGGAATATTAAAACCCTAAAAAGGAAAATACTGAAGAACAGTAAAGAGAATAAAATTCCCAAAGTTCAAAAAAAATTAGAGCTAAGCTCTGTAAAACAAAATGGAATTAAATTCCTCCAATAATGAGATTAAATCACAGAAATCCCCATGTTCGGAAACAGATGGGAAATATAATGGAATTAAATTCCAGAGACCCTCAAATGTCAGGATCAATGATAGGGTAAAACCCTTAGAAGAGAATCAGTGATTCTCAAGAATGCCCATTGATTCAAACCCTTGATGTAGGCATCAAGACCTACGGTCTACTAAAAAAGGTTCTTTTAGATCTCCAAAAGATCGGTTCAAAAAAAGAGCCGAGCTTTGTTAATGGATTAAAAATCCAAAATAAAAAAAATAATATCCAAAATAAAAAAATGTATCCAAAAGGTCTTCTAAGAGCTAAGCTCTGTTTATAGTCCTTACTAAAAATTTTGGCAGAGTTTAACTCTGATCAGAGGAATTTCGAAGGCAGAAATCTAAGCTCTGAAACGAGAATTAAATTCTCAAGAAAAATTTTTCCAAGGAGGAAGATCAAAAACGATAGTCACTCCAAGGCCAAGGGCCCCATTTATAAGACGTGATGAGATCGGTTCAACTTCCCATTCTCCTATGCGATCCAGCGGTGATAAAGATGGACACTGTTGCACTCGCGTGCGTGCCACGTTAGAGCAACGCTGGGGGGAATTTATTCCCTTATAAAAAAGGGAGAAAAGAAAAAAGAGAAGAATTCCTACATTTTGGGCTTCACGTGTTAAACACGTGAACGCTTATATGCAATGTATATAAGTGCTGAAAGCAAACAACTAAAGGCCAAAATAATCTCACGTGTTAAACACGTGAGCGCCTATATGCAAAGCATATAAGCACTAAATAAACAGATTAAAACCCATATTGGGGTCACGTGTTAAACACGCGAGAACACCCTTTTAAAGCATTAGCTTCAAATAGAATTAAACTCTCTCTCTATATATAATTAAATTCTAATTTTTGAATGCAAAGCATATAAGCACTAAGAGTAAGTGGTTAAAGGCCAAACTGGCCTCACGTATTAAACACGTGAGCACTTATATGCAAGGCATATAAGCGCTGAGAATAAATAAGCTAAAGGCTAAACGAGACTCACGTGTTAAACACATGAGCGCTTATATGCAAAAGCATATAAGCGATGAGAGTAAATAGCCTATAGGCCAAACTGGTGTCACGTGTTAAACACGTGAGCGCTCATATGCAAAGCATATGGCCGCTAAATAAAAAAGACTAAAACCCACACCGAGGTCACGTGTTAAACACGTGAGAGCACCTTGTTATATAGAATTAAATTCTATTTTCAGAAAAATACTTCCCTCGATCTTTCTAAAAGAGAAAGATATTCTTTGTTATATAAAGAGCCGTTGGATCAAAGATCGAATGGTGATTAAAAAATCATCAAATAATAGAATTAAATTCTATTGGGGGAAAATATATCCCTAATCTCTCTAAATGAGAAAGATATTTTATGTTAAACAGAAAATTTTTGGATCAAAGATCCAATGAGATGGAAGAACATTTCTTTATATCTTTCTAAATAAAGAAAGATGTGCTCTGTTAAATAGAGTGCCCTTGGATTAAAAATCCAATGGTGGTTAAAAATCACCGTATGACAGAATTAAATTCGGTAGTTGGGAAAATATTTTCCCAATCTTGTTAAAAATAAGAAAATATATTCTCTTAAACAGAAACTCTCTAGATCAAAGATCTAATGGTGGATAGAATCCTCCGAATAATTTTTGAGACCAACAAAATCGATTGGTATCTCTCTGATTGGATGCGAAAAGTGTGTTGTAAGTTGTAAAAAACCGCAATCAAGACGGTGTCGTAAATAGCTAGCCGCGATGAGTACGGGTCGTCCGCGGAGAAATGGTGAACTGCTTTTCTTGTTTTAGATGAGTTGATAGAAAGAAGGTGGGATTGTTGTCGTTTATTATTAAGAAGCTTTGAAAATTTATAAGAAAAGGCCTTGTAGGTTTATAGGATTTAGTAGTTAATGGATGGAATTTTAAAATTAATTCTTTTTATATTTTAATTATTTATTACTAGACAAATATTGATGAATGCGGATTAGGGTTCTTGGAGGAAATTAGGGTTTCTCTCTACTGACCCTTGTCCTTCCACTGATCTCTATTTATCTCAAGCCCTTAACAAAATGATTATTAACGAATCTCGAATCGTAGTCATGACTATCATGAATTGATAGCGCGCCCGATAAGAGGGTTAATATCCATTTTACTAAAGTTTATAAAAATTAAAACTTTAAAAAGAATTTAAGTTATACTTTTCATCCATTATTCTACCATATCCTACAAACCCTAGCAAGCAAGAATTTATTCGTTCATGGATATTAGCGTAGTAGAATTAAAATTAAAAATATAGAAAATAAATGCGGAAAGGAATTGCATAATTAAAATGCAGAAAGTAAATGCGACAATAATTAAAATAAAGAACTACCTTTTATTGATCAACTATTGCATTACAAAATTTCCTGCTGAAAAAATGTAGATTACAAAAACCCTAGATTTGCTCGCTAGATCTCTCTCGATCGATGGGTAGTTGAATGTATATTCTTTTTGATAGACACCTCTCAGTACTTTATATAGTCTCTAGAATTAGAAACCCTAGTTTCCATATTGAAGTATATGAAATTACGATCAAGACCTTGAAATTTCAGACCCTACGACCCATAACAGATCACGATTCCACCACCTATACCCCTATTTGACCGCGGATCCGCCGCCGTTTGGTGGATTTGGGCTTACAAATTTTTCATGGCTTCTTCTCTCGATATTTGGAGATCCTTCTGATAAAAATATTCTGAAAATATATCTCTTAGTCTTTGCCATTGCTAGATTCTTTGATTTGTTTCTAATATTTGATAGATTTGGTTTTGTAATCCAATTTGCTGTGGATCTCCTACTCACAGTTTAGAGCTAAGCTGATCTAGTATAACATCTGCACAATATCTCAAATCATATTGTTTGTAGCACTTGTTTTATTTGAGATATTATTCCAACCAATTAATTGATATGATATCTTAAGAATATTGGTTAAGAATATTTGATATGATATGCATATTATAATATGAATATTTTATTTAAATATGATATGCATATATTTCCCTAATTATATTAGTTATAAATTAATAAACATATGATATAAATCTTTTTACAAATAAACCCACATATGTTCTTAATTTACAAATAACACATTTTAGTAGTTAATAACAGTAGGGAAAATAACCATACAAATGTACAATAAATTTGACTGATTAAATACCCCCAAACTTATATTTAATCGTCCCGAGCAAACTATTTATTAAAAAGAAAAAACATAGCAAACTTTCATAGGCAACACGATTGCACTTAGCTTGTGCAACAAGCCGTTAAATCTCTAGGAATCCCTAGTAGGAGGAGTGTTGTCTCCTGAGGGTTTTCAGCGGATTCCACCTACAAAATCCTAAAATAAAAGAAAGAAGACAAAAATTGCATGCTAAAATAAGAGCATATAAAAGAAAAACTTGAAAAGAAGAGTTTCAAACTACACTGGTATTTTAGTTGTCATGAGCCCTATCTTAATGGTCTTGAAAAGATTTCGGAAATTATATCATCCCTCAATAAAATATCGTTTTTAGTTTTCCTCCCTATCTCTCCTCCAAATATCTATCATATACGCCTACGTGTGTGTAAAAGTCATCCCTACACTTGGGGAATTAAATTCAAGATATCATACCCTTCGTCCATATTCCTTAGTACTTTTTATTCAGTGATATTTTATATAGATTTGCTCATACATTTTCCTTGCGACCGTTAATACTTCTTGAGCTACTAACCAACCGATTACCGAATGTGCTCACTTATTAAGGCGTAATTAGCAATATTCTAGTCTTGCAACACCTAAGGCTTACCAGTGACTCCCAAACCAATTCGTCTAAGGCACTAGGTGACAAGGCACCCTCACTATATTTTTTTATGCTGTCTTAAGTAATTACAAAACTAGTATTCATTTTTCTGCACCATTTATAATTTTTTTTCCTTCATACTAAGGTTTTTAGATAAGAGTATTTCAAGATATTCTCTACTATCCCAAGTTTCAAGATGTGTGCAAGTGCGTAAAGTAGGATATCAACGTTCATGAGTTTGGTCTCAAGAATAAGGACTATTTTTCAGACTTATTTCTATTCGCAGATTAGTGATTTCTTCATCTTAGTAACCCTTGGGACAACAGCTCATGACTACGTATTACTAGTTTCGTTTTAAAACATCTAATTTTCTTGCATTTCTTAAATCTCTTACTATTTTTCACTTTTTAACCTTTATTTTCAAAATTTATGCAATGTAATATTTACATATGATGTGTGGATATATACAAACCATCCCCCAAACTTGTATGCAGCAGCGTCCTCACTGCCGTTGTCCTGTAAGCTCAAAACCTGAAGATTAGAAGGAATATTTCAATAAGATGGTATAAAGAAGGGGTCAAGAGTGAATGATAGTAAAATCCTCTACCAAACCTGTTTTTGGTTCACAATCGTGCAAAAATTTCTTTTCTTTCAAGAGCTAAAATATTTTTCTTTCCCCCCTAAACTTGAGTAAAACAGTGTTTTCATTAAAATTCAACATGAGAGGGGGGGTAAATATTATCGGTCTACATAAAGCTTTACAAAGGCCAAAAGTTAAAACAAACCATTCAAATAGTTTATCAAGGTAACACCATGGTTGGTAGAAGATCGTGCAACGGATAGGCGGGAAGAATACTCGAGACTGTATAAGAATGAAGGTTGTATCATATCTCGAGTAGAAAAAACAGAAATAATAGTATCGAGAAAAGATGAAGTGGGAAGAAAATAAGAGATGCAATCGAAAGGTTTTACGTCTCGGTTGGTGGAGAAGAAAAAGTGAATGCGAATGAAAACGAGAATTTGAAAGATAAGAAATGGGTGGAATAGTCGCATTCTCGTATGTGATTAGAAGAAGGGGTGGCGGTTCAATTTCTTCATCCTCAAAGGGAGGCGCACGAATATCCGGTGGAGGTTGATTTATCATAGCATCCAAGTCGTCAAGGAATGCGAGTTCTTCGGCGAAAATACTTACGAAATTTTCATCGATGTTCTGAATGATAACCTCATCGGAAAGAAATGAATCTATATCCATGTTAGTGGAATCGGCAGAGCCACTAGGAAGATTGAAAGTTTCAAGATCAATGTGTTGCACACCAGGATTCAAAACACTCGATTCGTCCGAAATTATGAAGGTGGGAGACTTGAAAAGATCGTCTACCTTAAAAGAGTCTAAGTCAAGTGGTCTTTCAAGAATCATAGAACTCGAAATATCAGAGTGTGGTTCATCAAAACTCATTGGAATTGAATGAAAATGAGAAGAACCAAAGAAAGTATGTAATGAAATAGGTAAACGAACTTGGGTGTCGAGCATTATTGACCCAGATATAGGAGATGAAGGTTGAATATCGTTTTGCATATCAGATAGGTCGGTGGTAAGAATAAGATCGCTTAAATGTACAGGAAGATTGTTGGGGTCAAAAATTATACCCCGGTTAACCAAGTCAAAGTCAAAGTCAACCCCAAGCCAAGCGGGCCCAAGCCCAGATCAAGTGGGCCTATGCCCAAGTCGAGCCCTGCGGCCGGCCTCTCCCATGCCGAAATGAAAAACATTTAATAAATAATTTTGATGTAATTTTTTATGCATGAATGTAAGAAAAATGGGTATAAAGCCAATTTTTTGTAAAACCCATGGCTTATGTGCAAAAGAAATGAGCACATGAGGCATGAGATGGGCAAAATGCCATTTCGTAAAGCCCAACGGGCTATGTGTAAATGTGTAAGCCTATATAAGGCAACATGATGATGAAACAAAGCAGACTTTTTTCATTTCTCTAAAACTTTAGGGTTTTTGTGCCTCCTTCTCCTTCCTCAAGGTTCTAAATCTTCTCCTTTTTTTTGAATTAAATCAAGAGTTTCACTCTTTTTTCCAAAAATAAATAGTTTTTCACCACAAAACCCACAAAGGGGAGCTCAGATCTTCCATCAGATCTCAAAAATGGGAGATTTTTAAATCCCACCCCCTTTTCATCCAAGATCTGGCCAACAAAGAGGAAAAAGAAGGAAGCCCATCTCCAAAAATCCCACTTTGGGGAAGATCCAGGGCTTAAGGAAGAAGCCCCTTTCATCAGCTCTAAAAATATCTGAGGATTTTAACTCCTCAATACACACACACAAAAAAAAATAATAAATCTTTCTTTTTGGGAGTAAAACTCCCAGTGCAGGGACTGGGCCCACTCTCTGTCAGGAGTTCAACTCCATAAGTCAAATCGGGAGCACAGTTCCTAGTGCAGGGACAAAATCCCTTTTCCTGCTGACGCCAAGAACGTAGGGCGCTGGCGTCCAGCGCCCGCATGCGAAGCACGTGGGGCGCTGGCGCCCAGCGCCCGTGTGCTAAGTATGTGAGGCACAGGCGCCCAGCACGCTAGCGCCTACGTGCCAAGCACGTGAGGCGCTGGCACCCACGCGTCTTTTGGACGCTTTTTCCCCTTTTTATATATATGTATATATGTATATATATATATACACACACACACTCCACGACACTTTCCCTGTTAAAAAAAATTCTAACGGGGCACTATCCCGCACCCCGCAAGGGGCTGCTAGCCTCCTTGACCCCCAGCCCGCTATCCAGGTAGCAGGATCCCCGTAAAAACTCTACGGGGCACCCGATATATCCAGTTCCCCTCTAAAACACAACACTGTACATTGAGTTCGCATGACCTGTTTGATCCGTCAATCGGAGGTTCTCTCGCTCTAAAGGCGAGGGGTAATTAATGGCATCTTAGTTCGCGGCTGCCGAAGATTCGGATCCCCACAATCAATAAACTCCCACCTACCCTAGACAGGGGGAATCTATAGTACGCCTGACAAGCGCGCGTATTCCCATCTCAATGGGGCGACGAAAAACACCCTACAGATTCTGGCATGCCCGGTAGGACTGATCTCTCCTTCTATATTTCGGGTTAAACGTTCATGCGAACTCAATCAATGTGCATATCGATTACCTGTACTGAAATCATGATTCTTTGTACAGGATGACAAATTTCAAATTTAAATCTCCGGACACAACAAAATGTCTCTAAGGATCAGCTCAGCTCTCGACACAGCTCCCATCTCCTACATGATGAAGATGGACGCCAGGACGGTCCTGCCGGCCAGTCTCGGACGACAATAGGAGGAGCCGCCGCTACCATTTAGATCTATTCTGTTCGTTCCAGCTAGCCTCATCCCAGCTTCTCAAGCTCCGGTGACAGGAAAACCGGTCTCGAAAGGCAAGAGGCCAAATATGGTGATCTCGAGGGCACCACTACCTAAACAAAAGTCGGTGTTTGAATGACTTTCCTTGGCCCCAGCTGAGGGCAAGGCTATCAACACCAACAAAGCAACAAGGCGTCTTGAGCAAACTCCGGTGGTGCCCCTAACAACTGCTCGATCGGGTGTCTTCTCTAAGCTCCCCGCCAATCGACTCACGGTGGCTTCCCAGAAAACGGATGCCCGCCAAGCCCTTAAAATCGAGAAGCTAAGATAGAAAAGGCTCAGATACAGAGCCAACAAATAGGCTAGGGCTCCGGCCAGCTGCCAGTGATGAAAGGATGGCTGAATGTGTTATCCACACCGTCTACATGGTGGGCACGTGTCCCAGTGACAACCTTCGCAGCAAATGCAAGGATAGGGCCACCGCATCTCAAATCCAATCTGGTGTGAATATGGCTGCCACATTCTAAGACCAGCCTCCTCTGGAAGGTAATGAAGTCCCTTCCAGTGAGGCTAATAAGCAGAGAGAGCCCTCAGTTCATGAGGAGTCGGGCTCGGAAAGCGAAGATGAACCAACTATCCTCCTAAGACCGCAGAGCAGCAACTTCTCCAGGAGCTCCGAAAGCAGCTCAGAAACAAAGACAAGGAGATGGCCAAGCTCTACTCAAAAATTGACGACTTGACAAACGTCGTCTTACAGCTCATGGCCCAACTTGCCTCTCAGCCACCCAATCAAGCGCAGGGCTCTACTCATGAACCGAGAAATGGTGTCCCGAGGCAGCCAATGCCTGTTCCCTCAAATCCAAAGGTGGGCGGACCGCATGAAAGTCAGTCGCATCCTATCTCGGGAAATGTCTTAGCTACCGATGACAACAACCCGCTAACTCAAGATCAAATCATGGATTTGGTTGCCAACAAAGTCAAAACATTGGTAGCCAAAGCCGGAGAGCAAAAAGATGTCAGCAGTAGTGGGAGACCATATCCTGCTCGGTACGACCTTGTGGAGTTTCCCTCTGGCTATGTCGTCCCCAAATTTGAAAGGTTTGATGTGACGGAAAATCCGAACCGACATATTGCCCAATTTAAAGCATCATGCGCGAATACTAAGGAAAATGATGTGCTCCTTCTCCGTCAGTTTGTCAATAGCTTGACGGATGTTGCTTTCGATTGGTATGCAAGCATACCGGATGACTCGATCACGGCGTTCACTCAAATAGAATCCATGTTCAAGAAAAGGTTCATGAGTGTTGATTGATCTGAAAAATTGTTTTTGTAGTGTAACCGCAATCAATAACGGTGTCGCGTGTAGATAAACCGAGATGAGTACGGGTAGTCCGCAGGGAAACGTGGAACCTTTTACTCTTACTTTAGGTGTGTTGAGAAAGGAGGAAGAAATAAGAATATTGATGAATGGTTTCTAGATCTACGTTAAGCACTAATACAAAATATAGATCTACATTATTTATGGATGTAAGTAAATATAAGAAGGGGTTTGTAGGGTTCATTAGGATTTAGTAGTTATGGATGATTAATTAAAAATTACTCTTTTTATCCTTTAATAGATTTAAAACTAGAACGACGGTGATGCATGTAGATTAGGGTTTCTGGAGGGAAAAGGAATCCCACTCTTAACCCTTATCTCGATACGGAACTCCGTTCATATCTAGCCTTTACCAAAACAATCATTAATCTAATCTCTAATCGCGGTCAGGACTAACAATGAATTGTTAGAGCGCCCGATTAGGATGTTAATGATTCTTTTGATAAAGTTTATAAACTTTATAGGACTTAAAAAGAGTTTATAGATGTTCATCATCCATTAGCCTACCCTAATCCTACGAACCCTAACAAGCGGAGAATTACTCGCACATGTTGGGAGAAAAAGAGATGGAGAGAGATTGCATAATTAAACTATGAAGAAATAGAATAAGAAAAAGAAAGCTACCTTTATTAATCAACAATATTCATTACACTTGATTCCTTAGAAAATGATTACAATTACTAGTTGCTTCTCGATCTCTTCTAAGGAGGTAGACGAACAGTTGATGATCAGCCTGGATGCGTGAGCCGTCTTGGACTTCGTGATCTCATCGACTTGATAATTTTTTCAAGAGACTCTCGGTCCTTATTTATAGTCACAGAGCCAAAACCCTAGTTTCCTAATATGGAAACTAGTTGTTAGGATCCTAACCACCACAATCCTATATCTCAACTCTTCAAATCTGCGGCGGAATCGCGCCATTGGATAGGTTTGGCCGTGAATCCGCCCCCTTTTGGTGAGATCATGGCATCTAATTTTTGTAGCTTCATATCTGTAACACTTGGTAATCTTTTGAGTATGTAGACTTTGAAAATCTTTTCTACATTTCTACCAGAATTAGTTTCTTGAATATCTTTGGTATATTTGATTTGCCAACTTTGATTTTCTTGATTTCAGCCCTGAAAATTCTGCACAATAACTCAACAAACAATATTAGTAGAGTTTGTTTTATTGAGATATTAACTTAACCATTAAGAATTGGTCAAAGGTATTAATAAGGTAAGCATATTTAAATGGGCCAAATGTTACATGGATATTATATGCTTACTTTTTCCTACAAAATGTTATTTATAATATATAAACACATGAAAATAGTATTTTTACAGATAAACCCCCATATGTATCATATATTATAATAAACACCTTTTATTATATAGAAATAGTAGGAAAAATGTCATATTAAATATGCAGTTTTATCAACTGAACAAATACCCCCAAACTTATCTTTGATCGTCCCGAGCAAACTAGTTTATTCAAGAGAAGGAGAAAAAGAAAGGAGAAAACTAAGCACACTTTCGTAGGCAAACACGATTGCACTGAGCACGTGCAACAAGCCGTTAAATCTCTAGGTGTCCCTAATAGGAGGAGTGTTGTCTCCTGAGGGTTTTCAGCGGATTACACCCACAAAATCCTATAATAATAGAGAGATGGTGAAATTTATATATAAAGATAAGAACCATAAAAGAAATACTTTGAAAATTTAGAGTTTCCAACTACACTAGCTTTTCAGTTGTCATGAGCCCCATCTTAATAGTCATGAAAAGATGTTAGAAATCACATCATCCCTCAATAAAACATCGTCTTTATTCTTCATTCCTACCTTTCATCCAAACATCGATCATATAACCCTACGTGTGTGTAATGGACATCCCTACACTCGGAGAATTCAATTCAAGCTATCATACTCTTGTCCATCTACCTCAGTACTTTTTAATTCGATGAATATTTAAGGATTTGCTCACACATTTTCATGCGACCGTTAATACTTCTTGAGGTACTAACCGACCGATTACTTATGTGCTTCCTGATTAGGTGAAAGTATTTTCCTCGTCTTGCACCACCTAAGGCTTAGCAGTGACTCCCAAACCAGTTGGTCTAAGGCACTAGGTGATGAAGCACCCTCGCTATATTTTTTATTGCTGCCTTGGCGATAACAAAACCAGTGTTCATTTTTCTTCTTTTCACCATTTTTATATTTTCTTCATTTTTTTCATTTCCTTCATACTTTGGCCTTTAGACAAGAGCATTTCAAGGTATTCTCTACTATCCCGAGTTTCAAGACGTGTGTAAGTGCAAATAGTAGGATATCAATATTCAAATATTTGGCTTCCAGAATAGAAACTATTTTTCAGACTTATTTTTATCCTCAGATTAGTGACTTCCTTCATCTTACTAACCCTTGGGACAACAGCTCATAACTACTTATTACTAGTTCTTTTAAGAAAAGTTCTAATTTTCTTGGTTTTCTTAAACTATTCCTATCTTTTGGATGTAATTTTTCACTTTCTACTATTTTGTTATAAAAGAATTTTTTTTTGAAAATGTTGTGCTTATGCAAAGTATGATTCAAATTGATGTGAAAATAAGCACAAACCTCCCCCAAACCTGTTTACAGCAGTGTCCTCACTGATGTCATCCGTTAAGCTCAAAAACCTGTAGACTTGGGAGGAAATTATTAATGGGGGCAAGAATATATGAAAGTGAAAATCCTCCCCTAAACTTATTTTTGGCTCGCAATCTTATAAAAATTCTTTTTCTTTCAAGAGCCAAAATATACCCCCCCAAACTTGAGTTAAAAAATGTTAATCTTTTAAAATCACATGAGGGGGTCAAGGTTATTGGTCAATGCCAAGCCTTGCGAAGACCGAAGGTCAACACCAACCATTCAAAAATTTTATCGATGAAGTACCAAGGTTGGTGGAAGAACATGTCACCTTTCGACGTGAATAAGTAGGGAGGTGATAAGAGGTGTAATGGAAAAGGATTGCATATTAACTTGGAGAGACGACACAGTGATAGTAATGATGGATTACTCGCATTATCATGATTGTCCAAAAGAAGGGGTGGAGGTTCAATTTCTTTATCTTGGAGTTGATTCATCTCAACACCCGTATCTTTTAAAAATACGAGTTCATCAGCGAAAATTTCCTCAAAGTTTTCATCGATACCCCGAAGAATAATGTCATTAGGAAAAATAGGGTGATCGTCAGACTCTATAAAAAGTTCCTCATCAGCGTTAGATGTTGATCCGGATAACTCGGTGGAAGAGTATATGGTTGGGTCAAACAATAACATATGAAAAGAGTCAGTATCATGAGGTTGATCAAATTCGCTGCTATCGACATCCATTAATTCGACAGAACACACATGAGCATAGGGTTCGGAGGGTTCACTTCCCAACTTGTAAATGTTAAGCTCAATTGACTTCTTTCCAAAGGATAGGGTCATAGAGCCATTTCTACAATTGATTACTGCGTTGGAAGTGGCCAAAAAGGGTCGACCGAGTATCACCGGGATTTGATTGCGTAGGTTCGCTACAGGTTGTGTATCTATAACGATAAAGTCTACAGGGAATATGAATTCCCCGAATTTGATTAACACATCCTCTAGTTCACCCCTAGGTTGGGTGATAGATCGATCGGCCATCTGAAGAGTGCAATACGGAGGTTTTAACTCTCCGATCCCTAATTGCTCATAAACAGAATACGGAAGCAAGTTAACACTAGCACCTAAATCGAGTAAAGCACGATTGATATTTTTACCCCCAATAGAAATAGAAATTGTAGGACTTCCGGGGTCCTTTCGTTTCTTGGGTAGTTGTTGTGTAAAAGCAGTGCTCACATTACTCGCAAGGAAAACTTTTTTAGGTACCTGAACTTTTCTCTTCCTAGTGCACAAGTCCTTTAGGATTTTTGCATATGACGGAACTTGTTGAATAGCTTCTAGGAGAGGAATGTTTATGTTAACTTGCTTAAAAATTTCCACAATCTTCTCCATTTGTAGACTTGGTCTGTTGCTCCTTAACCTGTTTGGATAAGGTGCTTTATCAATAAGGGTTTGGTCCAACATTGGAGAAGTTTGTGGGGATGGAATGGATCCCAGAATTGGAGTGGGGATCGTTTTAGGTAGATTCGAGAAAATGGGCGAAGGGTTCGAGCCTTGGGGAAAACGGAGAATAGGCTCGGATGAAGGTGGGAGACTAGATGAATTAGGGGAAGAAGAAGAAGCTGGGGTATCATTGGTGTCACTATCATCACATTGCTCACCCACTCGGCTATTCAGCACTTTTCCCGATCTCAACGTGGTAACAGCACTCACATTATAACTTTATGAGTAGCCAGGATTAGGTATGGGTTGAGATGGGAGTTTTCCTTTCTCTCTCGCACTCATTGCGGCGTTCAACTATGCAAGTTGGTTTTCTATTGATTTAATACTCTCGCCATGGGAGGCGGAGTCTTTCTGTATGGTATCAATAGAAGACTTCATCTCAGCCGACAATTGCATGGAATGTTTCATGAACAAATCCAAAGTTTGTGCAAGTGAAGAGTTATCAGTACCGGCCACTTGTGGTGTAGAAGTGTTGGCCGGATTTTGAAAATTTTGTGACTGAAAGGGGAGCTGATTTTGTGGTTGTGGTTGCTATGGAGGAGGTCTTTGATAATTGCTTGGTTGGTTTTGGTTCCAAGCAAAGTTAGGATGATTCCTCCATCCTTGATTGTACGTGGAAGAATAAGGATCGTTTCTAGGTCGCTGCTGAAAAGCAGCATTAGTTTGAACCGGTGCATTCATAGGACATTTTTCCGTTAAGTGTGAAGGATCTGAACAGCAACCACAGACGGTTTTAGGAAGCGTGACCTGATTTAGGGAGAATGATGAGAATTTGTTCTCAATAGCGTTGAGTTTCTTCTGTATCGCTGCCATTTCGGCTTTTACTGCGATAGAAACATCGAGCTGGTGAATACCTCTCTTAGTTGAATGTGGTCTTACGCTTTCCCACTGCAAAGAGTTTTCTGCGAGATCTTCCAGATATTTCCATACTTCACTGTCATCTTTAGACATGAAATTGCATTGACACATTGTTTCAAGCATCTGCTTTGTCGCTGGATTAATGCCCTCATATATAATCCGACATAAATCCCATCTTTGTATTCCATGATGAGGACATTGGACAAGCAGATCCTTGAAACGTTCAAAGCACTTCCAAAATGGTTCATTGGGAAGCTGGGTGAACTGGTTGATCTCGCTCCTAACACGGGCGGTCTTATGGTTTGGGTAAAACTTCTTAAGAAATGCTATGACGAATTCATCCCAATTAGTGATAGAGTGTGCGGCAGTATTATAAAGCCATTTTTCTGCCAAGTCGCACAGTGTGAATGGGAGAAGACGCAAGCGCATAGCATCGACAGTCAATTGTGAAGTACCCATCATTGCGCATACGTTTTCGAATTTGGTGATGAAAACGTACACGTCTTCCGACTCAAGCCCGTGAAATTTGGGCAGCAATTGATGTAGTGGGGTTTAATTTCGAAATTATCCCTGTTAGCTGGTGGAAGAGATAGACAAGTGGGAAGAGGACCACGGATAGGATAGCATCTCTCTTGGAGAGAGATGCGCGGTGGATTCTGCGCACCTACGGGCGGTGGTAGCGTGGTGTTATATTCTGATGGAGTGCCGTCCATCTCGGTCATGGTGTGTGGTGGGGGAAAAGAGGATGAAGAAGTACCGACTTCGGAGTCGATAGCAGGAACGCGGACAAGACGGGCACTAGGATCTCGTGTCCAGCCGAGCATGCACTAAGCGGGTTTAGTGCAAGTGGCAGCGTGTGTGTGATTTTAAAATTGGTTTGTTTTGAAAAAAGTGGGACTTAAGAAAAATCGCTCTAAAATGCATAAGCAACCCTAGAACTAAGGTCACATAGGTCCAGTCTCTAGACCGCTCCTAGACTTCCAAAGGACAAGCCGCAGGATCAATCCTCTACCGCCTCTGTACTACTCTTGTAGCCAGGTAAGTGCCAGGTAAGTGGGAAGAAACCACAGTAGTGGGCCTAATTAATAACCACTAGCCTTTGACACACTTGCCTAGACACTATAAAAGTAATGCGGATAAGCGATAGATTACCCACGACCTTCCTCTGTCCTTATTGAGCGCGACAGTCCTTAGAGTCTGGTCTAGATATTTTTTAAATTAATGTAGGGTTGATGCAGATGCTCGGTTTGTGATTTATGGGGCTTAGGAAGGGTGATGAAATCCCCACTTAATCTTGATTTGGTCTTTGCCCCTTAAAGTCCGTATTAAAATATGCAAAACAAAACCAATCACAAAACTTTTGCAAAAAGATTTTTGAGCGGCGCTATTTTGCAAAGAATCCTGCAGAAAATAGATTTTATTGGATTTGAGAGGAGAGAGAAAGAGTTAAGAAAGATACTAGAGAAGTTTAAACCCTAGATCCCTTAGTTAAGCCGCGTTTCCGCCGCCTAAAGTCCCTTCTTGCCGCGGTTCCGCCGCGGGGTGGAGAGATCAGGTGATGAAAATTTTTCTTTGGCCTCTTGTACTCCTCTGGATCTCGATGAATGTCTCTGTCTTCTGTTTTCCTTAATTCTGTGACTCCAGATCTCCTTGCAAAATTCACGCACAAATCGTTAAATATGCAATTTGCAGTTTTGTGTTAATTATGATATGGATCAAGTAAGAATTCAACACAAATAGTAAGAATAAAAAATTACGCACGTATCCCCGGCAACGGCGCCATTTGATTGATCTGAAAAATTATTTTTGTAGTGTAACCGCAATCAATAACGGTGTCGCGTGTAGCTAGACCGAGATGAGTACGGGTCGTCCACAGGAAAACGTGGAACCTTTTACTCTTACTTTAGATGTGTTGAGAAAGGAAGAAGAAATAAGAATGTTGATGAATGGTTTCTAGATCTACGTTAAGCACTAATGCAAAATATAGATCTAGATTATTTATGAATGTAAGTTAATATAAGAAGAGGCTTGTAGGGTTCATTAGGATTTAGTAGTTATGGATGATTAATTAAAAATTACTCTTTTTATCCTTTAATAGATTTAAAACTAGAACGACGGTGATGAATGTATATTAGGGTTTCTGGAGGGAAAAGGAATCCCACTATTAACCCTTATCTCGACACGGAACTCCGTTCATATCTAGCCTTTACCAAAACAATCATTAGTCTAATCTCTAATCGCGGCCGGGACTAACAATGAATTGTTAGCACGCCCGATTAGGATGTTAATGATTCTTTTGATAAAGTTTATAAACTTTATAGGACTTAAAAAGAGTTTATAGATGTTCATCATCCATTAGCCTACCCTAATCCTACGAACCCTAACAAGCGGAGAATTACTCGCGTATGTTGGGAGAAAAAGATATGGAGAGAGATTGCATAATTAAACTACGAAGAAATAGAATAAGAAAAAGAAAGATACCTTTATTAATCAACAATATTCATTACACTTGATTCCTTAGAAAATGATTACAACTACTAGTTGCTTCTCGATCTCTTCTAAGGAGGTAGACGAACAGTTGATGATCAGCCTGGATGCATGAGCCGTCTTGGACTTCGTGATCTCGTCGACTTGATAATTTTTCCAAGAGGCTCTCGGTCCTTATTTATAGTCACAGAGTCAAAACCCTAGTTTCCTAATATGGAAACTAGTTGTTAGGTTCCTAACCACCACAATCCTATATCTCAACTCTTCAAATCCGCGGCGGAACCTCAGCCATTGGATATGTTTGGCCGCGGATCCGCCCCCTTTTGGTGAGATCATGGCCTCTAATTTTTGTAGCTTCATATCTGTAACACTTGGTAATCTTTTGAGTATGTAGACTTTGAAAATCTTTTCTACATTTCTACCAGAATTAGTTTCTTGAATATCTTTGGTAGATTTGATTTGCCAACTTTGATTTCCTTGATTTCAGCCCTAAAAATTCTGCATAATAACTCAACAAACAATATTAGTAGAGTTTGTTTTATTGAGATATTAACTTAACCATTAAGAATTGGTCAAAGGTATTAATAAGGTAAGCATATTTAAATGAGCCAAATGTTACATGGATATTATATGCTTACTTTTTCCTACAAAATGTTATTTATAATATATAAACACATGAAAATACTATTTTTACAGATAAACCCTCATATGTATCATATATTTTAATAAACACCTTTTATTATATAGAAATAGTAGGAAAAATGTCATATTAAATATGCAGTTTTATCAACTGAACAAGTGTCAGCGATAATATCACCATTGCCGACCTCGTAAGGACCGAGACAAAGAACAACGAAAACAACATGGATTTTATAGTCCGATGGCGCAATCTCTCTATCAAATGTGAACCGCCGTTGGAGCATGACCAATCCGTCAGTCTTCTTATAGAAAATCTAAACGACTGGATGAAATCTTTCCTGTGCACCGTAGGCCTCAAAACATTTCAAGAGCTGACCAAGAAAGTTCAAATGTTGGAACGCTCAAAGCCAGAGTCCACTCAGAATCTCCAATTCACAAACAGACCGAGACATTAGAGGGACAATAACCGGAAAAGCGAAAATTCCAACAGCACTGATTCTCTAAATAAGAAGAGAGCGGGCGGAGCAAAGACTAAATCTCGGGAGCCAACTTTGGAGGAAAGAAGAAATAAGGTCTACTCTTTCAGAAAGGATAAGGTCCACAAAATTTTCAAAGATGCTCTGAAGAATGGCCTGCGGCTACCAAAACCAAAAAAGCTAAGTGAAGTGAGCAAGACTGATCATCCTAATTTTTGCCCATACCACCGAGTCCTAGGGCACTATTGAAGACTGCTGGATCTTTAAAGATTGGGTCGAAAAGCAATACAAGGCAGGAGAGATAGAACTATCTAAGGGCGTGTTAATAAACAGTCAAGCCGCGACCGCCAATTTCATACAAACGGAGACCGAAGTCCTTCGGGAATCTGATTCTCTCAAACATCTGCCTTTCTCTGCAAAGAGCGGACCAAGGCAACAAGCTAAGAGCCAAGCGAGCAATATTGCCAATGAAGGAGCAATAGAAGGATACACAACCTATATGGTCTACATGATGGAGCTCAGAGGAATAATTCCTCCTACGCCTTATAGCCATGACAATGATGAGGTTGTTGCCATCCAACACTGGCTCAATCCAAATGATGAAGAGCTCACTCAGGCCATTAAGCCAAAGGAACCTGTGGTTCATGCTGAATCAAGCTCAGGCGGTAAGGATGACCCCGTTGTAATACCTGGAACCATATAACAAGCATTATTCCAATGGCTTCAAAGGCAACTTCAGGACAGGGATGAGAAGATGGTCAAGGTCCATTCCAAAGTCAACGAGCTAGCGAATGTCGTGGCGGATCTCACGACCCAAGTCGCCCGATTGCAATTACAACACAATCAAATTTTGGTTCGTGAGCTAGGGATTAATATCTGGAAGCAGCCAACTGATACCCCCTTCAGCCCACGAGCGGAACACTTTTGCGAAAAACGGCGGCGATCAGCTTCCAGTCTCTCCGATACGTACCCTGAACGTGGTAAGCAGACAGTAGGCGAACCAAAGACTGATCGCCCTCAGGGTCCGGCATCGGTAAGGGCACCTACTCTAATGGAGAGAAAGAAGAAGGTGTACTCCTTCAGGAGGGATAAAGTCCATAAAATATTCGTGGACGCCTTGAACAACGGTCTGCAACTGCCTATTCCAAAGAGGCCATATGAAATGAACATGACCGGCAATCCTATATACTGCCCATATCATAGAATGGTGAGTCATACCATTGAAGACTGCTATGTCTTTAAATATTGGATGGAGAACCAATACAAACTTGGGAAAGCCTCACAGTCGTCAGATGTACCGACAAGCCACAGAGTATGGCCATCAATACAGCTCCGCCAAGATCAAAGTTCGAGGAGCTGGGATAAGCAAACAACGACCACCACGTTGTTAAAATGGAAACAGACGACCACCACGTCATTAGACAGGGAACAAGTCGACCACTAAGTCGTTAAACTGGGAATGTAAAAAAAAATGTGTAAATAAAAAAATGTGTAAATAAAAGAAAAAAGGAAAGCCAAAATGATGGGGCAACTCGCAATAAAAATCAGCGAGTAAAATAAATAAGAAAATAAAGCCGAAATGATGGGGCAACCGCGAATAAATAGCCGAAATGATAGGGCAATCGCGACCTTCGCGATAAGAAAAGTTGAAATGATTGAGCAATCGCGGTAAAAAAAACCTTCCAAATGGCGAATGATGAGTCGCTCCTGGTACCATATTCCAGTACAGCGATGCAGATGCCAACCAAATCCAAAATCCTTAGATTCTCGACAGCGAATGATGAGTCGCTCCTGGTATCATATTCCAGTGCAGCGATGCAGACACCAACCAAATCCCAAATCCTTAAATTCCCAACTGCGAATGATGAGTCGCTCCTGGTACCATATTCCAGTGTAGAGATGCAGACGCCAACCAAATTCCAAATCCCAAAACGGTAAATGATGAGTCACTTCTGGTACCATATTCCAGTGCAGCGATGCAGACGCCAACCAAAATCCAATTTCCCAAAATTCTCTTAGCCCTACCGGTGGTCCCCAAATTGACTACCGTATACAATCCACGAGCTCAAATAATTCTCCTCACATCTATGTGCTACAGCAACCACCAGTCACGCGGCTGGTCTCCACCCTTGGAATTATGCTCCATTTGGGAAGACACACTCATGTGTCCTCACGATACATGAGGAGAACAAACTTACGGGATCCTCACGACTCGTAAGAAAACACCTTCGTGGGATCCTTACGACTCACGAAGGAAAAACACACTTGGGAGTCCCCACGACTCCTAAGAAGAAAGTACACCTACGAGATCCTTTCGTCTCGTAGAGAGAAAATGCATTTATGGGACCCTTACAGCTCATAAAATTGAAAAGTCTTAGGTGATAGGGACCTAAACCTGTCTCCTAAGCCATCGGTCCCCAACAGGCAAAGGCAAATGATGAGTTGCTCCTGGCATTATTCTAGTGCAGCAATCCAGATGCCGAACCAAAAACCAAAATCCCCTAATCTTCTCATGGTAAATGATGATTCGCTTCTGGTACCATATTCCAGTGTAGCGATGCTGATGTCAACCCAAATCATCTCAAGTCAGCAAGTCAAATCCAGCGTCGACCGTCTATGTCGTAAAAAGGGCAGTGCCAGCTTCCTACAAAGCGGGAACCAAATCACTCAGTGCCGGGGAAACGTCTACTACGGACACTCCATCTTGGAGACGCATCAAGCATCGACCGCCTATGTCGTATAAAAGGCAGTGCCATCTTCCCACAAAACGGGAACCAAATCATTCCGTGCCGGAGAAACGTCTACCACAGACACTCTACCTTGGAGACGCGTCAAGCGTCGACCGTCCATGTCGTAAAAAGGGCAGTGCTAGCTTCCCACAAAGTGGGAACCAAATCACTCCATGCTGGGGAAATGTCTACCACGGACACTCCATCTCGGAGACGCGTCAATCGTTGACCGTCCATGTCGTAAAAAGAGCAGTGCCAGCTTCCCACAAAGCGGGAACCAAATCACTCTGTTCCGGGAAAACGTCTACTACGGACACTCCGTCTCGGAAACACGTCAAGCGTCGACCGTCCATGTCGTAAAAGGACAGTGCCAGCTTCCTACAAAGCGGGAACCAAATCACTCCGTGCCGGGGAAACGTCTACCACGGACACTCCGCCTCGGAGACGCGTCAAGCGTCGACCGTCCATGTCGTAAAAAGGGCATTGCTAGCTTCCCACAAAGTGGGAACCAAATCACTCCGTGCCGGGAACAAGTCAAACAACGACACTCTGTGTTGGGGAAATGTCGACCAGCGACACTCCGTACCGGGGAAACGTCAAAGAGACACTCCGTGCCAGGGAAACGTCAAAGAGACACTTCGTGCCAGAGAAACGTCGACCAAAGATACTCCATGCCGAGGAAACGTCGACCAGCGCCGAGGAAACGTCGACCAGCGACACTCCGTGCCGGGAAAACGTCATAAACAGACACTCCGTGCCGGGGACAAGTCGAACAACAACACTCTGTGCTGGGGAAACGTCGACCAGTGACACTCCATGCCGGGGACAAGTCGACCAGCGACACTCCGTGCTGGGGACACTTCAAACATACACTCCTCCTCGGGGACACGTCAACCACCGACACTCCGTCTCGGAGTCACGTCAAGCATCGACCGTCCATGTCGTAAAAAGAGCAATGCATGCTTCCCAAAAGCGGGAACCAAATCAAGTCGCCTCCCTGTGAAAGAAGATCCATCAATTTCATGCACATGACCCATATGTGTGGTGTGCATTTAATGATGGGGGCACTTTGTTGGGGTCAAAAATTACATCCCGGTTAACCAAGTCAAAGTCAAAGTCAACCCTAAGCCAAGCGGGCCCAAGCCCAGATCAAGTGGGCCCATACCCAAGTTGAGCCCTGCAGCCGGCCTCACCCATGCCGAAATGAAAATCATGTAATAATTAATTTTGAAGTAATTTTTTATGCATGAATGTAAGAAAAATGGGCATAAAGCCAAATTTTTGTAAAGCCCATAGCTTATGCGTAAAAGAAATGAGCACATGAGACATGAGATGGGCAAAATACCATTTTGTAAAGCCCAAGGGGCTATGTGTAAATGTGTAAGCCTATATAAAGCAACATGATGATGAAATAAAGCAGACTTTTTCATTTCTCTCAAACTCTAGGGTTTTTGTGCCTCCATCTCCTTCCTCAAGGTTCTAAACCTTCTCTTTTTTTTGAATTAAATCAAGAGTTTCACTCTTCCTTTTCCATAAATAAATAGTTTTTCACCACAAAACCCACAAAGGAGAGCTCAGATCTTCCATCAGATCTCAAAAAGGGGAGATTTTTAAATCTCACCCCCTTTCATCCATGATCCGGCCAACAGAGAGGAAAAAGAAAGAAACCCATCTCCAAAAATCCCACTTTCGGGAAGATCCAGGGCTCAAGGGAGAAGCCCATTTCATCAGCTCCAAAAATATGTTAGGAGTTTAACTCCAAAACACACACACAAAAAAAAAAACCTTTCTTTTTGGGAGTACAACTCCCAGTGCAGAGACTAACCTACTATTTGTCAGGAGTTCAACTCCATAAGTCAAATCGTGAGCACATCTCCCAGTGCAGGGACTAAGTCCCTTTTCCTGCTGACGCCCAGTGCCCGTGTGCTAAGCACGTGGGGCGCTGGCGCCCAGCGCCCGCGTGCCAAGCACGTGGGGCGCTGGCGCCCGGCGCCTAGTGCCCAGCATGCTAGCACCTATGTGCCAAGCACGTGAGGCGCCAGCGCCCAGCGCCTGCGTGCCACGCACATGAGGTGCTGGCCTACACGCGTCCTTTGGACGCTTTTTCCCCTTTATATATATATATATATATATATATGTATACATACACACACACACTCTCTCTCTCTACGACACTGTCCCTGTTAAAAAAATTCTAACGGGACGCTACCCCGCATCCGGTAAGGGGGCTGCTAGCCCCCTTGACCCCCAACCCTCTATCCGGATAGCGGGACCCCCATAAAAACTCTGTGGGGCCCCCGATATATCCAATTCCCCTCCAAAACACAACACTGCACATTGAGTTCGCATGACCAGTTTGACCCGTCAGTCGGAAGTTCTCTCGCTCTAAAGGCGAGGGGTAATTAACAACAGCTTAGTTCGCGGCTGCCGGAGATTCGGATCCCCACAATCAATAAACCCCCACCCACCCTAGGCAGGGGGAATCTGTAGTACGCTTGACTAGTGCGCGTATTCTCATCTCAATGGGGTGATGAAAAACACCCTACAAAGTTGTTCACATTCAATAGAATGGACATGATGGATCGGTGAATCCAACTCATCCAACATAGCGAGTTCATCTTCAAAGATATTCTTATCACCGATCTCACTATCACCTTTAGTCAAATCAAACGAAGAGTTCTTTAAAAATTCATTAATTATATTATCCTCAATCGATGGATCATTAGGTTCACTTGATGAAATTGGAAGGCTTGAAATGTCAAATGTAGTCGGATAAGAATCAGTTTGATTTAAAATGGTGTAAGGCTCTCTTTCACACTTATGATTGGACAAGTCAAACATGTTATTCTCGAATGCCTCATCAATTTGATTATTAAGCGGTTGATGATCAAATACATTCGGTTGGGGTTTAGGATTGACAGTGTTGAGATCAAAAGAATTAGTTCTGGTTTGACTTTAAGGAATCCCAGGTTCTTTCTTACTACTCAGTTCCAACTCTATTTCAAGACTAGACATGATTTGTGAAGAAGTTTCATTGAAAGATTCTCTTTGTACCGTGGAACTTCCTAATTGATGTTCAGAAGCACAGTTTAGATAAGGTGCAATAGTTGAGTACGGTTGGAATGTGTTTAGTTGTTGGCTACGGGCGAGTTCAATGTGTTCCGCAATAGAAATGGGTTTATGACTTGCCACATTAGCCTCAAGAGAAGGAACAACATAAAAGGGTGTGAAGCTTTGGTATTGTTAATAAGAGTTGGAAGGTAGTATCCAAGTTTCATAGCTAGGATTAGGATCAACATTGTGATATGAAGAAAATTGAGATTGCTTAAATTGTTGGCGACTGGCTATTGCAATTTTCTCCGCAATGGTCATCGGTTTAGAAGGTATTTGCCTCAAAAGGAGTATCAACATGTTCATATGGAAATAATTGTAATTGTTGTCCTAACAGTTTTGGAGAAGTGAAAGATATGAAACTTTGGCTACGGGCCTTCGCAATATGCTCAGCAATGGACATGCGTTTAGAAGTTTCCTCAATAGTCTTAAAAGGATTATCAACATAAGAAGGTGTTGAATTTTGATACGGTTTATAGGAATTTGAGTGAGGTGTCCAACTGTTATTTCTAGCGCGTTCTATCCTATCTCTTAAAGAAATGGTAGGGTCGGAATTTGTACCAAAGCAATAACGATAATAAGAGATATCTGGTTATTTATAACAAAGCTTACTAAGAGTTGGTCGGTTTTGGTTACCCATCTTAAGAAAGTGAAAAGAAAAGAGGGTGATAATATTATATATATATTTAAATTTTTGAATTTGTTTTTCTTTGAAAGAAGGACTCGACTCAATTAATCACAAAAATACACAAACAATCCCTAAATCTAAGGTCACCTAGGTCAAATCGCTAGACCGCTCCTAAACTTCCAAAGGACAAGACACAGGATAAATCCTTTATCACCTCCTTATCAAACTTGGAACCAGGTAAGTGCCAGGTAAGTGGGAAGTATCCGCTATACGAATCACTGAAATAGCAGACCTAATTAAGTAACCACTTTTCTTAGTCATACTTGCCTTGGACACCACAAGAAAAATGCAGATAAGTAATAAATTATCCATGACCCTCTGTTGTCCTAATTCATCGCGACTATCTTTACAGCTTTGTTCAAGATATTTTTTATTAATGTAGGATGATGCGTATACTCGTTTGTGATTTGTGGGTCCTAGGAAGGGTGATAAAATCCCCACCTAATCTGAATTTAGTTTTCTTACCCCTTAATGTCCATTTAAATATGCAAAATAAACCAACATCTAAAATATGCAAAAAGATTTTTAGCGGCGCTATTTGCAAAGAATTCTACAGGTAAAAACAGTTTATCAGAGGTTTAGAGGAGAGAGAAAAACATTAGGATAATACCAAAAAATTTGGGGGATCAACTCCCCTAAATGGCCATGCTTCGGCCGCCAAAGGCTCCTTTGGGCCGCGGTTCCAACGCTAGTTGATCGAATCTTTTCTCAAAAAGTTGGCACCTAACTCCAATGCTCATCTACTCCTACTTGCAAATTTCTGAATTTTTGTTGGTTCGCTCCAAATGCTCCAGATTTCTCGCAAAACTCCCACAAAGTCGTTAAAAATACAAAATGCGGTTTTTTATTATTATTAATTTTATGTTTCCCTGGTTTTATATTAGAAATCAACCCGGATAACAAGAAAAATAATTACGACCGTTTTCCCGGCAACGGCGCCATTTGATTGGATGCGAAAAGTGTGTTGTAAGTTGTAAATAACCGCAATCAAGACGGTATCGCAAATAGCTAGCCGCGATGAGTACAAGTCGTCCGCAGGGAAACAGTGAACTGCTTTTCTTGTTTTAAACGAGTTGATAGAAGGAAGGTGGGATTATTTTCTTTTATTATTAAGAAGCTTTGAAAATTTATAAGAAAAGGGCTTGTAGGGTTTATAGGATTTAGTAGTTAATAAAAGGAATTTTAAAATTAATTCTTTTAATCTTTTAATTATTTATTACTAGAAAAATAGCGATGAATGCGGATTAGGGTTCTTGGAGAGAATTAGGGTTTTCCTCTTCCGACCCTTGTCCTTCTATTGATCTCTATTTATCTCAAGCCCTTAACAAAACGATTATTAACGAATCTCGAATCGTGGTCATGACTATCATGGATTGATAGCGCGCCCGATAAGAGGTTTAATATTCATTTTACTAAAGTTTATAAAAATTAAAATTTTAAAAAGAATTTAAGCTATATTTTTCATCCATTATTCTACCCTATCCTACAAAACCTAGCAAGCAAGAATTTACTCGATCATGAATATTAGCGTAGTATAAAAAAGGTGGAAGAATACGGAACCCGTAATTAAAACTAAAATCGCATAAAGGAATTACAGAAATTAAAATGCGGAAAAATAATGCGGAAAGTAAATGTGACAAGAATTAAAATAAAGAATTACATTTTATTGATCGACTATTGCATTACAAAATTTCTTGCAGAAAAAAGCTATATTACAAAAACCCTAGTTTTGTTCGCTAGATCTCTCTCGATCGATGGGTAGATGAATATATATTCTTTTTGATAGACACATCTCAGTCTTTTATATAGCATCTGGAATTAGAAACCCTACATTCCATATTGAAGTATGTGAAATTACGATCAAGCCCCTGAAATTTCAGATCCTACGGCCCATAACAGACCGCGCTTCCGGCGCCTATACCCCTATTTGACCACGGATCCGCCGCCGTTTGGTGGATTTGGACTTCCAAATTTTTCGTGTCTTCTTCTTTCGATATTTGGAGATCTTTCTGATAAAAATATTCTGAAAATATATCTCTTAGTCTCTGCTGTTGCTAGATTCTTTGATTTGCTCCTAATATTCGGCAGATTTGGTTTTCTAATCCGATTTGCTGTGGATCTCCTACTCACAGTTCAGACCTAAGCTGATCTAGTATAACATCTGCACAATATCTCAAATCATATTGTTAATAGCACTTGTTTTATTTGAGATATTATTCCAATCAAATAATTGATATGATATCTTAATAATATTGGTTAAGAATATTTGATATGCTATGAATATTTTATTTAAATATGATATGTATATATTTCCCTAATTATATTAATTATAAATTAATAAACATATGATATTAATCTTTTTACAAATAAACCCATATATGTTCTTAATTTACAAATAACACCTCTTAGTAGTTAATAATAATAGGGAAAATAACCATACAAATGTGCAATAAATTTGACCGATCACTCTCAAATGAGAAATTTTCTAGAACTAATCAACAAATTTACCTCCTCTATATAAAAGACCCGAGACTTCAAGTCTCAGGGAGACGATTGAACCCCCAAGCTTCTACAAACAAAAATACAGAAGTCACTAAAACAGAGAATTTAATTCTCTTCGAAGAAGAAGATCTACCTCCTTTCAAACTCTAGATAAAGAAAAAGAAGAGATCAAAATATCTCTTTTGTCTAGTATAAACGAAAACAAGGGTTTAACCCTTCATAAAAAAAGAACTTAGTTCTTCATCTGATTTGAGATTTACAAAGAAAATCTCCCCACAAGTTGAGAATTTAATTCTCATCGAGGAGATTCTGTTATTCAAACTCAAAATCTAGGAGGAAAAAACCACGGTAAAAAGAAAGAGAAAGAAAAAGAACATATGTTCTAGGAATTTAATTTCTTTAAAAATAGGGTTTAACCCTACGTAAAGAACTTAGTTCTTATATAAAAAATTAAAAAAAGAAGAATTTAGTTCTCAAATAAAATTGATCTCAGATCTTCAAAGTAGAGATTTGGATGATCATTAATGGCCAAAATGCCATTAACAGAGATTAAATCTCTGAAAGAAAAGAACTTGACGCCTCACGTACTTCCCACGTGAGCGCCTAAAAACAAAGAAACTCAGTGCCTCACATGAAACACACTTGAGCTACCAAAACGAAGTCTGAATGCCTCACGTGCTCCCCACGTGAGCGCCCCAAAAACAAAGCAAGGCAGCACTGTTTACCGCCGAAAGACGCAACCGGAACGTTGGGATGTCTGGCCTGAATTTTGGGGACAGATACTATATGGTTTTATCTGTCCACCTCTTCGAAAATGCCAAGTTGATTTATGGCACCATGTATCGGAGGTTTGAACAGATGCGGTCGTTGTAGCAGACTTCGTCAGATTCCCCCTCGTTTGTGAGGAGTTTTTTTATTGTGGGGACGCTCTTCCCTGCAGGCGCAAGCCCCTGCAGTTAATTACGCTACCGCATCGTGGTAACCACTTTCTCCTTTTCCAGATATTCACTTCATGTTGTGTGTGTTTGTTTTATTTTTGGTTGCCCGTGTATTGTATACGGAGACTAATTTATGTTGTCGCCCGTAGGGCGTGGATTAGTCCAAATCCGTATTTTCTTAGATTTGGGTTTTGTTAATTTAAGAATCGTTAACCTTGTTTAAGATTAAGATCAACTTAAATATTTGTTAAGGATACGTTAGTCTAATTTTTAGACTAAGATCTAGTTAACAAGGTTTTGGGATCATTTAGAGCCAGAGAAAGAGCATTTGGACTCTATCATTTTAGTCTAAGGACGTTGTAGTCCATAGCTAGTTTAAGGACATTACGATCCATGTTTAAGGACATCATAGTCCACAGAGTTTAGTTTAGGGATGTTGCGGTCCATTGGGTTTAAGGACATCATAGTCCATGGGGTTTAGTTTTAGGGACGTTGTGGTCCATTGAGTTTAAAGACATCATAGTCCATGGAGTTTAGTTTAGGGACGTTGTGGTTCATTGGGTTTAAAGACATCATAGTCCGTGGTTTAAGGACATCATAGTTCGTCATTAGTTTAAAGACATTGCGGTCCATTGGGTTTAAGGACATCATAGTCCATGGGTTTTGGCTTATCAGTTTGGGGGTGTGCCAAGAGTTATTAGTTATTGCGACCCTCCACCTCTCTGAAGACGTTGAAGAATTACAACGACATATATCAGAGGTGTGGAGAGATGTACCCTTGAACCAGATTCCAAATCGAGGAGTTATCAGTTCTGAGCATAGATGCTCGGTTTGTTTGGAGATTTAATCTCAGAAGGAACTTAACCAATCTGAGGTTGGAGTTGGTTCCTTATAGTGTTAAACACTAATGTATCTTTAGTGCTCGCGTGCTCCCACGTGATGCTTTAAGACAGTGTTAAACACTGAAAGTCGAAGGCGCTCACGTGTGGCACGTAAGACTCTAAACCAGTGTTGAACACCAGAATTTGGGATTGCTCATGTGTTGCACGTGATGCTCTTGAAAGTTGGTGTTGTTTCTTTGGCATTATTCCCTTATTCCTTTCATAAATGCTAAGCCTTATTGAGGGTCACGTGGGATCACGTGAGGTGCCCCCAAAGTGGGAACTATCTTGGGTTTATTCCCTTTTCTTTTGGAAGTGCTAAGCACTTTTTGGGGGGTCACGTGGGATCACGTGAGGCGCCAAAAATGGTAATTGTCTTTGGGTTTATACCCTTTTCTTTTTGAAAGTGATAAGCACTTTAGGGGGTTCACGTAGGAACACATGACTTGATCACAGTTGTTCTTTTTGTTTTTATCAAGGGTGCTCATGTGGGAGCACGTGATATGCCATCATCATGCAGGGTGCTAATCTTTCTACGTGCATGGAGATATTGAGTTTTGAGACTTTCAAGCCCATTGTTTTATAAGAATTAAACTCTTATATAAGGTAAAACCCTAGCTTTATTAGAGGAATTAGATTCTTATATGTTCTTGTAAGAATTAAATTTTTTGAACTTAGTTCTTTCCCCTAGGTTTGAATCCACATAACAGAATCTTCCTGATGAGAATTAAATTCTCAACTTATGGGGAGATCTGCTTCTGCAGATCTCAACCAGAGGAAGAACTAAGTTCTTTTTGAAAGAGTTAAACTCTTATGGAGGCGAAGAAGAAGTAAGATGTTCTCTATATTTTGTTCATTCTCACCTATGGTTTCTTCTTTTCTTTTGAGGAGATCTTCTTCTCTCTAGAGAATTAAATTCTCTTTTCTTTTAAACTTATCAAGGGGTTTTTCTCTCTGTTTCTTCTCTCTTTCTTTTTTACGTACCTCTCCTCTTTTCTTCTCTACGTCTCGAGTCCTTTATATAGCAGAGGCAAGTTTATTGATTTTTGTTAAGGAAATCTCTCATTGAGAGATTTTTGATTGATTCGAGAATTTTATCCACCGTTGGATCTTTGATCCAAAGACTCCTGTTTAACAGAAGACATTTTCTTGTTTTAACAAGATTGGGAAAATATTTTCCCATACAGAGCTTATTCTGTATCTTGATAATTTTTAATCACCATTAGATTTTTGATCCAAAGGTGCTCTGATTTACAGAGCACAATCTTTCTTGTTTAGAAAGAGTGGGAAAATATTTTTCCCAAAATAGGGTTCTGATCTCTCTTATTTAGAATTTAATTATATCGTCTCAGAAGGTATTAAGAGCCCTCACGTGTAGCATGTGACCGATAACTTTAGGCTGATTTGGTTATATGCCCCCATCCCAGAGAGAAGCATCACGTGTTGGCACGTGACGCTCAATTTCGGCCATTTCTTTATTAAGCGTAACGCTTAAGATTTTGCTTCAAGGCGCATCACGTGTGGGCACGTGATGCCCCATTTGGCGATCTTTTCCTATCGTTTTTCTGTTCATTATTTATTATATATTTTTATTATTATATATTCTTTTTGTAAGGGAACAAATGCCCCCACAGCGTTGTTCTCACGTGGTTTGCACGTGAGTGCAACGCTGTCACCTTTACAGCCGTTGGATCTGCCTAGGGGAACGGGAAGATGAACCGTCCTTATCACGTCTTATAAATGCAAGGGTTTGGCCTTTGGGAAGCTACTGTTCTTTCATCTTCTTCCTTACTTGTCTTCTTCGAGAATTTAATTCTCCTCTTCAGAGCTTAGTTCTCTGTTCATTGCAATTTCAGAGTTAAACTCTGTTAGAAAAAGGATCCATTTCTAGGTAAAAATCTCGAACATTAGAGAAAACCTTTTCTTTAAAGAAAACTCCTGGATTTTAAATCCATTATGAGATCTTTGCTCTCATCTGAAACCCATCTCTTAAAGATCCAAAGTCGTGAACTTTGAGTAATAACTCTCAATACTTTAGGCATTCCTCCTCTGACCATTATGGCATTTGATTTCCTCTTTATGAGGGTTTCTGGAATTTAATTCCATTGCATAAAAGGAATTTGATTCCTTAGCGAAGAGCTTTGCTCTGAAGATCAATAGGACCCCTCGGGAATTTCATTCCCTGGTGTTTTTGAGCACATTTTCATAGGGTTTTTTTATTTGCACAAATTCAAATCTGTTGGGTATTTTGACAGTTTTTTTTATAAGGATATCAAGAGTTGTTTAAACTCCCGTGTCCGTTTAATAAGAATTTTCTTGATCAGTTTGATCACTAAACTTTCACCGATTCTTCTTTTCAGATACTATGGCTGCTCATCTGTATGATCTCGACGAAATTATTTCTTATGAAGACATTCGTGTCCAAGGTCGCTGTCAAACCAAGAATTTACCAACGCCCAATGCACTGAGGTTATGCTTCGCTTTGAAGAGTACGACGGTCGAATGCTTCCCCGTCGTTCCGCTCTTTTGAAGATCATCGTAGGAGCGATTTGGGAAGCACTCCCTGGATTTTATGAAGCCATGCCACTCAAGGCACTTGATGATGCCGAAGACAAGGCGCACTCAGTTTATCTGATGGGCCTGATCTCGAAGAGGCGGCGAGATAATCTTGTTGATACCTTGCATCAAGTTTTCCAACATACGACGATAATCTCTGTCTACCAGAGGACGGATGACATCAGCGAGGATCCTGACGCTCTCATTCGTGAGAAGGTGCACATGAAAATGGTCAGAAAAGCTAGGAGCATTTTAGATGACCTTGCTTCTGACTTCCTTAATTCGTGTCCCGAATTTAGTGTTTTACAATTGTAAACATTTTCTTTTATTTTTACATCATGTATAAGTTTTTGGAGTATGAATGACAAAACTTAATGTTTACCCTCCTTTCTTTTTATGTTTACATGTGTTCTGTATGAGGTTTTATTATACTGTTGTTGGTGTTCACGTGTTTTGCGCATGAGGCACCGCTGGGGATTTTAATTCTGCACTAGTGCCTGCGCTCACGTTTATGCATGTGCGGTGCCGTTTTAGTTTTCAAAAGGGATCGAGGCTGGTGCTCACGTGCTATGCACATGGGGTTCTGCTGATGAGGTCGTTTCACCTCCCTACTCTGATTCTTATGAATTACCCTTTTCTTTTCCCATGCCCCTCTTTTTCCGGCCTTGGGAATAGCTCTACCATGCACGATGTTTTTTGTGCACAGCTTTGAATGCGTCTCTTTATAACCCGAGGCTACATCTTCCTTCTTCCCTTCAAAGAGAAACCCTTCTTTTATTAACAGAACTCAAACAAACCCAGAGCTATAGCCTGCAACCGCCCTCATGCTTGTCGGCAATCATGGGAGGTGCCCCTCAAGGAAATGATTCCTCACCTTCCTGCGTGGCTATTAGATCCCCTTCTTACCGACACTCAATGTGACGCGGTGATGTATGAGCTCCTGACTCGTAGGGGCTCTCCTCTTCATATGGGGTCCATTTGGCTCCGGCTGATCTTTCTATCCGTGCTCGCTGATATTCCTCCTCATCCGGAAGAGATGACCCCGACAATTCTTGATATGGCGGAGGATAAAATTGAGTGTTTCCACGAGGCATGCTTAATCACCCAAGCTCTGAAGGATCGCTTGGTTCATTTACTGAGTTAGATAAGGGCCCGACGGGCCATCATGTCTGCTTTCACTGATGAGCATGGCGCTAATCGATGGGGATCAACTCCTCGTGAAGACCGTCGCTTTTACATGGTGGAGAGGGTAGAGAGGGAATTGGAGAACCTCGTATTTTGTTTTGTTAACCCCTGTATCTCTGATCCCGTATTTGGTGATCTTTTCCCTGTAGAATAGTACATTTATATCGATGTACTTCCCTTATTATTGAGTGTTGAATGTTTTCCTTTCATCATATATTCGTACATGAATCCCATCTCTGTATATGAGCTTCATACTTTACCCTTGGGAATTTTCTTTTAAGTGCGAGCGCTAGCGTCGTACATAAATCATCACGTTTTGGACACCATTTCCCTTTAGACACATACGCAGTCATACTGTCATGTCTTTTTAGAAATACGTCTTGTAGATGGTAGATAGCGGTTCATTTTGAACACCTTGTTGGATAGCGATGGTTTAGAAAACAGGTTCGGATTTGCCGCCTAAGATTTCTCAACTTCATGAGCCGTAAGGGTCTGATGAAGTTATTTCTTCCTACGAGTCATGAGGATCTCGTAGGTGTAATTTCTCCTTAGGGGTTAAGAGGACTCCTGAGTGTGTATTTTCTATTGAGAGCCGTAAGGATCTCACAAGAGAATTTTTCCCCTTTACAATTCGAGAGGACTCGTAAGTGGTTGTTTCTCTCCTTATCGATATTTGACTTTGGAAAGTGTGGCCCATAAATTGTATGCAATGGCCCATCTTGGACCGACTTACAGGGCCCCAGTGCTTAGGAAACATGTCTTTATCCCCATTGCCTAAGGCTTTCCCCTATGAGTCGAGACGAACCGAGGGATCATTGGTTGACTTGTTTCCGAGACGGAGCGTTGTTCCGGCGGGGAGGTCATTGGATGACTTTTTTCCGAGATGGAGCATTGTTCCGGCAGGGAGGTCATTAGCTGACTTGTTTCCGAGACGGAGCGTTGTTCCGGCGGGGAGGTCATTGATTGACTTATTTCTGAGACGGAGCGTTGTTCCGGTGGGGAGTTCATTGGCTGACTTTTTTCCAAGACGGAGCGTTGTTCCAGCGGGGAGGTCATTGGCTGACTTGTTTCCGAGACGGAGCGTTGTTTCGGCGGGGAGTTCATTGGATGAATTGTTTCCGAGACGGAGCGTTGTTCCGGCGGGGAGGTCATTGGCTGAATTGTTTTTGAGATGGAGTGTTGTTCTGGCGGGGAGGTCATTGGCTGACTTGTTTCCGAGACGGAGCGTTGTTCCGGCGGAGAGGTCATTGACTGACTGGTTTCCGAGACGGAGTGTTGTTCTGGCGGGGAGGTCATTGGCTGACTTGCTTCGCTTTCTGCGGTGTCGGGGTTGACTTGCTCCGCTTTCTGTGGTGTCGGGATTTACTTACTCCGCTTTCTGCGGTGTCAGGAAGGAACGCCGTGTTGATTTTCTGGGATGCAGATGTTGCCGTCGAGATCTGACTCTGCCTTTGACAGAGTTTGTTGGGAAATCTAGTTCTCTTTTCGTTTATGCCCATGGATTGTATACGTGGGTCAGTATAGACTCGCCTTTAGGGCAAAAGTTTCATTCTTTCATTTTTTTATTTCTTTCCACGATACTCTATCATTTCAGCTTTTTATATCGCGAAAGTCTCGATTGCCCAATCATTTCGACTATTTTTCGCGGTGCCCAATAATTTCGGCTATTTTCTTTTGCTCGCTGCTTTTTATTGCGAGTTGCCCAATCATTTCGGCTATATATATATTTTTTTGTATTTTTGGCTCGCTGATTTTGTTGCGAGTATGGACCTGAGATCTAATACCAATCTTAACATCAGCATCGCTGCGACTAGAATGTGGCTAAGAGCGAATCATCATTTGCCGTGAAAGGACTTAGAATTTGATACCGATTTAGGCATCAACACCGCTACAACTGGGAGATTGCCAGGAGCGAATCTTCATTTGCCTTTGTTAACTTGAACAAAGGTGGCTTAGCAAACAGGGTTAGGATCCTGCCAACTACGGCTTTTGACTTTATGAGCTTAAGGGTCTGACAAAGGGTTTTCTCCCTACGAGTCGTGAGGATCTCATAGGTGTATTTTCTCCTTAAGAATCATGAGGATTCCTAAGTGATATCTTCTCTTGTAAGTCGTAAGTATCTCACAAGAGAAATTCTCTCCTTGTAAGTCGAAACGACCTACAAGTGTTGTTCACCAAATGGGGGAATTTCTCACCATCGGTGGGGTTAAGCGAGGGAACGCTTATTTATGCCCATGGATTGTATACAAGGGCCGATATTGACCGCCTTTAGGGCAAACTGGGGGATGTGATGGCTTAAGAACAAGTTTAGGTCCCTGTATCTTAAGAATTTTGAATCCTGTGAGCCGTGAGGGTCTCATAGGGAGGATTCTCCTTACAAGTCGTAGGGATCTCGTAAGTGTAATTTCTCCTTAGGGGTCGTAAGGATTCCTAAGTATTTTTCTCCCTTGTGAGTCGTAAGGATCTCACACGGGTATTTTCTCCTTACAAGGTCGAAAGGATCTTGCAAGTGCACAGGAAAAGTTTTTACGAGTCTGTGCCCTTTCGGGTTTTCACAAACTCGCCGGTAGCCCTGCTGTTTTTATTTACAGAGCCCTTTCGGGTTTTCATCCATACCCATTTCGCTTATGGACGTACCTTTTTTTTGTGCTGCTGCGTAAGGTTGCTGTGGTTCATAGTAGTTTAAGAACGTTTCGGTCCATAGCTAGTTTTAGGACATTGCGGTCCATTGTTAGTTTTAGGGACATTTTGGTCCGCAACTAGTTTAAGGACATTACGATCCATAGTTAGTTTAAGGACTTTTCGGTTCGTGGCTAGTTTAAGGACATTACGGTCCATCGTTAGTTTAAGGACGTTTCGGTTCGTGGCTAGTTTAAGGACATTACGGTCCATCATTAGTTTAAGGACGTTTTAGTCCACAGCTAGTTTAAGGACATTACAGTCCATAGTTAGTTTAGGGACGTTTCGGTTCGTAGCTATTTTAAGGACATTACGGTCTATCATTAGTTTAGGGACGTTTCGGTCCGTAGCTAGTTTTCTACGGCGAAGTTTTTCCGGATAGCACTTACAAAGCTTGGTACTCAGGAAGACAGCGAGCGGACACAAGCGTCGTCATCTGTCATTAACCTGAGTCGCGACTTGTCAAGCGAAGTATTTCTTAAGGAATCGGCCGTTTATTGGCCGGAAGGGTCTTTCGCCATTCATATCCATGAGCAAGTAAGCCCCATCTTGGTAGACTTTGTCTATGATGTATGGGCCCTTATAGTTTGGCTCGAATTTCCCCCGTTTGGCACGATTCGGGATCATAGGTCTTTTGACAACTAGCATATGTTCTCCTTGGCGGAACGATCTTGGCCTAGTCAATTTTTCATATGAGCGCGTCTTCCTTGCTTTGTAAGCTTCCAAGTTTTGTTGCGCCATGAGACGAGTTTCATCGAGGGCGTCGAGCTCCTCAAGCTGAAGATAAGCATTCTCTTCATCTGTCAATTCATAATGAACCGCCACTCGTAAGGAGGATAGTTCTATATCTAAGGGGAGTACCGCTTCCGCACCGAATACCATTGCATACGGCGTTGTATTTGTGGCCGTTTTGAAAGTGGTCCGATAAGCCCAGAGAGCTTCATGTAGTCTCTTGTGCCAGTTCTTTTTATTTTTGGACACCGTCTTCTTTATTATCTTTGTCAAGATTTTGTTGAAAGCCTCGGCTGGACCGTTAGCCCGGGGATTATAGACCGAAGAGTATCTCCAGTCTATATTATGCTGCTGTGTGAAGCGGCTAATTTTGTGACTTCTATAGGCCGGCCCGTCATCAGAGATAATCCGTCGCGGAGTGCCAAACCGATAAATGACGTGTGTCTTGAAGAAATGGAGGATGCTCTCTGTCTTCACTTTTCTTAGCGGTATGGCTTCTGCCCACTTAGAGAAGTAATCAGTTGTCGCCAATATGAACCGATGTTCTTTGGATGACACTGGTTCGATGGGCCCAATTATGTCGGTTCCCCATATTTCGAATGGCCAGCTAGCCAGTGTTGAGTGTAGCGGGTTTGGATGCTGGTGGATGAAGTCTCTATGAATTTGGCATGAGTGGCACTGCTTCGCGTATTCGAGGCAGTCCTGAATCATCGTAGGCCAATAGTAGCCCATTCTTTTGATCTTCAGCTTTATCTTTGGCCCGGCTTGATGAGAACTGCAGAGTCTGTCGTGAGTTTCTTGGACAACTCTCCTTGCTTCTTCCAATCCCAGGCATCTCAGCCACAGAGAGTCGAACGATCTCTTATATAGAGTATCATTGACGAAAGCGAAAGACAGAGATCATTTCATGAGCTGATGTCTTGAGGATGCATCTTTCGGTGTTTGATGGGATTTGAAGTAGTCTATAAAGACTTCTCTCCAATCCTTATCTTTCTCTTGGTCTTCTATTTGTAGGGCTGTTTGCTTATCGCTTCCTTTTCTTCAGACGACTCCAGAGATATTTCTGCTGGTGCAAGAACCCGACGGCTCTGCACAACGATTCTTACATTATCGAGGTTTTCGTCAGCCAGTTCTTTAGCGAGTTTGGCTAATGCGTCTGCTTTGCTATTTTCTATACGCGGTATGCTTTCTAGGATGTAGGAAGGGATTTGAGTCAGCAGTTGTTGCACTCTCTCTTCGTACTTTACCAACTCTGGTTTGCACGTTTGATAGTCGTCGTTTACTTGACTAACGACCAGCCGAGAGTCTCCGTATATAAGGAGATTTTCGATCCCCATGTTGACAGCGATCTCAAGACCTGCTATCAAGGCCTCATATTCCGTTTCATTGTTTGTTCTTGGCTCTGTTAAGGAAAAGGCAAAGCGCATTATCCCTCCTCGTGGAGTCACGAAGATGAGGCCTACCCCCGATTTGATTATGGAGGAGTTGTGCTTTCGCTTTTTCATGAAAGATGCCCCATCGAACTAGAGTTCCCATCGGGTATCACTCTCTCCTCTCTCCCTGTTGATCGTGTCAAATGTGTGCTCGTCTAGCAGTTCGCAATTTATGGGTGAATCAGCAGGTATCGGATGCTCAGCGAAGAAGTCGGCGATAGCCTGGCCTTTCACTGGCTTGAGAGGTCGGTATGTTATCGAGAATTTCATTAAGAGTAGGGCCCATTTAGCGAGCCATCCCGTTAGTATGGCTCTTGACATCAAATATTTGAGAGGACCCACTTTTGATATGAGATGGACCTCATGCGCCAAAGCATAATGCCAAAACTTCGTTATCGCGAAGATTAACGTCAGGCAGTGTTTTTCGATAAGGGAGTAGTTGTTTTCTGCCCCCAGTAGAACTCGACTCAAATAATGGAGGGCTCTCTCCTTTTCTTGGTCATTCTCCTATGCCCATAGCACGCCTAGAGAACCTTCAAGGGTGGTTGTGTACAGGATGAGGGGCTTTCCCTTGACCGGAGCGGTCAGTACCGATGGATTCTGTAGGTATTTCTTGATTTCGTTCAGTGCACTTTGGTATTTACGATCCCAAACGAACGGGGTCCCCTTCTTCATTAGGTGGTTGTAGGGATGGCATTTGCCGGAGAGGTTGACTTGGATTTTGACACCTGTTTAGGCATCAGTATCGCTACAACTGGGATAATGTTAGGAGCGACTCATCATTTGCCCCTGTCAATTTGGACAAAGGTGGCTTAATAGATAGGGTTAGGATCATGTCGATTAAGACTTTTAACTTTATGAGCTGTAAGGGTCTCTCAAAGTTATTTCTCCCTACGAGTCGTGAGGATCTCGTAGGTGTAAGTTCTCTTTAGAAGTCGTGAGGACTTCTAAGTGGTGTTTCCTCTTATAAGTCGTAAGGATCTCATAAGAGTATTTTCTCCTTATAAGTCGAGAGGACGTACAAGTGTTATTCACTATATGGGGACATTTCTTGCTATTTGTAGAACTTGGCAAAGAAATATTTACTCGTGCCCCTGGATTGTATACAGTGGTCAATATGAGATGATCCCCTTGTATTTGAAAAGGGGTTTGTCAGAATTTGGCTGACGTCTAGGGGAAGGGCCGCGATTGACGACAGAGACCTTCACCTGCTTCCACACCTTATATATAGATGATGAAAGTTGTTTTAGGGAGCGAACCGGTTTCTGCTCTTGTTGGATCTCCATGGGCTGCGGAGATTTCTTTAATATTGCGGTAGGAGAATTTTGTCTGACCCTTCGCAACAGTTTGAAGCTGTTCCTGGTTAGAACAACATTCACCATTGGCGTTGAAATAGGACCATACAGAGAACTGCCCCCAGCTCATTTTGTATGATGTCGATATCGACGTCGACCATTTCTTACGGCCGGGATTTGATTAGCCTCAGGATTTTGCCGAGCCTGCCCCCTGTTTCCTTTGATAGCTTGAATATTCTGCCCCCTGTGTCGACCTTGGTCCTTGGCAGGTGCCAGTTGTTTGAGGACTGATTCCTTGGCAAAGCTGCAGCTTGGGGAACCAGCCTGTGGAAGACAGACTTCCTCTGGGCTTCCTCCATCGGCGTTGAGGCACCGAGGGTGGGAGTATCGACCCGAAGAGAATCCCGTTGATTTCTTGAAGAGCCAGATTGCAAAGATTTGAGACTGCAAATGGTCCATACTTGACTCCACCGGATATGACAGAGCCTGAGTTGCTAGGATGGGGGCAAACACCATACTTCATAAAGACGAAATGTCGGCTTCAATATCCCATCACCCAAGGGCAACCACAAATATATACACCGCGATTATCTGATCGCGGGAAAACAGGACACACGAAATGTGGAGTAGAAAGAGGAAATGGTCCCACCGAGCGTGCCAGAATCTGTTTACCGCCGAAAGACACGACCGGGACGTTGGGACGTCTGGCCTGAATTTTGGGGCAGATGCTATTTGGTTTTATCTATCTGCCTCTCCGAAGATGCCAAGTTGATTTATGGCACCGTGTATCGGAGGTTTGAACAGATGCGGCCGTTGTATCAGACGTCGTCAGATTCCCCCTTGTTTGCGAAGGGTTTTTTTATTGTGGGGACGCTCTTTCCTGCAAGCGCAAGCCCCTGTAGTTAATTACGCTACCGCATCGCGGTAACCACTTTCTCTTTCTCCAGATGTTCACTTCGTGTCGTGTGTGTTTGTTTTATTTTTGGTTGCCCGTGGATTGTATACAGAGACTAATTTATGTCGTCGCCTGTAGGGCGTGGATTAGTCTAAATCTGTATTTTCTTAGATTTGGGTTTGGTTAATTTAAGGATCGTTAACCTTGTTTAAGATTAAGATCAATTTAAATGTTTGTTATGGATACGTTAGTCTAATTTTTAGACTAAGATCTACTTAATAAGGTTTTAGGATCATTTAGAGCCAGAGAAAGAGCATTTGGGCTCTATCATTTTAGTCTAAGGATGTTGCAGTCCATATCTAGTTTAAGGACATTATGATCCATGTTTATTGACATAATAGTCCATAGAGTTTAGTTTAGGGACGTTGCGGTCCATTGGGTTTAAGAACATCATAGTCCATGGGGTTTAGTTTTAGGGACGTTGCGGTCCATTGGGTTTAAGGACATCATAGTCCATGGAGTTTAGTTTAAGGACGTTGCAGTCCATTGGGTTTAAAGATATCATAGTCCGTGGTTTAAGGACATCATAGTCCGTTATTAGTTTAAAGATATTGCGGTCCATTCGGTTTAAGGACATCATAGTCCGTGGTTTAAGGACATCATAGTCCGTCATTAGTTTAAAGATATTGTGGTCTATTGGGTTTAAGGACATCATAGTCCATGGGGTTTTGGCTTATCAGTTTGAAGGTGTACCAAGAGTTATTGGTCATTGGGACCCTCCACCTCTCTGAAAACGTTGAAGGATTACAGCGGCATATATCAGAGATGTGGAGAGATGTACCCTTGAACCAGATTCCAAATCGAGGAGTTATCAGTTTTGAGCATAGAGGCTCGGTTTGTTTGGAGATTTAATCTCAGAAGGAACTTAACCAATCTGAGATTGGAGTTGGTTCCTTATAGTGTTAAACACTAATGTACCTTTAGTGCTCGCGTGCTCCCACGTGATGCTCTAAGGCAGTGTTAAACACTGAAAATCGAAGGCGCTCATGTGCGGCACGTGAGACTCTAAAGAAGTGTTGAACACCAGAATTTAGGATTGCTCACGTGTTCCACGTGATGCTCTTGAAAGTTGGCGTTATTCTCTTATTCCTTTCATAAATGCTACGCCCTATTGAAGGTCACGTGGGATCACGTGAGGCGCCCCCAAAGTGGAAACTATCTTGGGTTTATTCCCTTTTTCTTTTGGAAGTGCTAAGCACTTTTTGGGGGGTCACGTGGGATCACGTAAGGCGCCAAAAATGGTAACTGCCTTTGGGTTTATACCCTTTTCTTTTTGAAAGTGCTAAGCACTTTAGGGGGGTCACGTGAGAACACGTGACCCGATCTCAGTTGTTCTTTTTATTTTTATCAAGGGTGCTCACGTGGGAGCACGTGATATGCTATCATCATGCAGGGTGCTAATCTTTTTACGTGCATGGAGATCTTGAGTTTTGAGACTTTCATGCCTGTTGTTTTATAAGAATTAAACCCTTATATAGGGTTAAACCCTAGTTTTATTAGAAGAATTAGATTCCTATATGTTTTTGTAAGAATTAAATTTTTTGAATTTAGTTCTTTCCCCTAGGTTTGAATCCACATAACAGAATCTCTCCGATGAGAATTAAATTCTCAACTTGTGGGGAGATCTGCATCTGCAGATCTCAACCAGAAGAAGAACTAAGTTCTTTTTGAAAGTGTTAAACTCTTGTGGATGCAAAGAAGAAGTAAGATGTTCCCTGTGTTTTGTTCCTTCTCACCTAGGTTTTCTTCTTTTCTTTTGAGGAGATCTTCTTCTCTCTAGAGAATTAAATTCTCTTTTCTTTTAAACTTATCAGGGGGGTTTTCTCTCTATTTCTTCTCTCATTCTTTTTTATGTACCTCTCCTCTTTTCTTCTCTACGTCTCGAGTCCTTTATATAGCAGAGGCAAGTTTATTGATTTTTGTTAAGGAAATCTCTCATTGAGAGATTTTTGATTGATTCGAGAATTTTATCCACCGTTGGATCTTTGATCCAGGGACTCCAGTTTCACAGAAGGCATTTTCTTGTTTTTAACAAGATTGGGAAAATATTTTCTCATACAGAGCTTATTCTGTATCTTGATAATTTTTAATCACCATTGGATCTTTGATCCAACGGTGCTCTGATTTATAGAGCACAATCATTCTTGTTTAGAAAGATTGTGAAAATATTTTTCCCAAAATAGGGTTCTGATCCCTCTTATTTAGAATTTAATTCTATCGGCTCAGAAGGTATTAGGAGCCCTCACGTGTGGCACGCGACCCATAACTTTAGGCCGATTTGGTTATATGCCGCCGTCCCAAAAAGAAGCATCACGTGTTGGCATGTGACGCTCAATTTTGGCCCTTTTTCTGTTAAGCGTAACGCTTAAGATTTTGCTTCAAGACGCATCACGTGTGGGCACGTGATGCCCCATTTGGAGATCTTTTCCTATCGCTTTTTTGTTCATTATTTATTATATATTATAATTATTATATATTCATTTTGTAAGGGAACAAGCACCCCAAAAACAAAGCAATCACGTGAAACACACGTGAGCTACAGAAACAAAGGCTGAATGCTTTACGTGCTTCCTACGTGAGCGCCATACCAAGTGCTTAGCACTCTATATTCAGTCAAAATGACTAAGTGCTTAGCACTGATTCGGCAGCGCCCATGTCTGAGCGCCTCACGTGTTTCCCACGTGAGCGCCAGCGCCACAGATAAGTGCTTAGCGCTTCTGAATAAAACAAAAAGGAAAGCCCAAGACTGAGTAGACCAAGCCAAAATTAGCTAAGTCTCTGAAGTTGCTTGCAGCTGATCCCAAACGCTCTATTGTTGGATCTCAACAAAAATTTGATGATTCCTAAAATATTGCTAAGTTGATCTTAGTCTCAAATAAGACTAACGTATCCTTAGTTAAAATAAATTGAGCCCAGATGCTCATATATTTAAGTTGATCTTAATCTCAAATTAGATTAACGTTTCTTAAATATTCTTTGAACTGGCGGAACATATAACCTAAGTTCAAATCCAAATCTAAACTATACGGATTTGGACTAATCCGCGCCCTACGGGCGACGACATAAACTAGTCTCCGTATATAATCCACGGGCAACCTTAACAAATAAAATAACACACGACATGAAGTGACCTTCCGAAACAGGAGAAAGTTATTGCAATACGATAACGTAATTAACTGCAGGGGCTTGTTCCTGCAGGGAAGAGCGTTCCTACAATCAAAAAACCCTCACAAATGAGGAGGAATCTGATAAAATCTGCTACATCGGTCGCATCTATCCAAACATCCGATATACGGTGCCATAAATTAACTTAGTATCTTCGAAGAGGTGGATGGATATGTCCAAATAGTATCTGCCCCCAAATTCTGGCTAGGCGTCCTCCGCGTCTCAGTCCAGTCTTAGGCGGTAAATAGGGACGAATTCCATAAGATATTTAAGGACGCCCTAAGAAACAGTCTATAATTGCTAGAATCGAAAAGACCGTAAGAAGCGAATACGATCGACGACCCTAAATATTACCCTATCATAAAGTGGAAACTCATGCCATTGAGAACTATTTTATCTTTAATGATTGGGTTGAGAAACAATATAAAGCGGGAGAAATAGAACTTTCTAAATGCGTGTTAGTGAACAATCAAGCTGCGACCGATAATTTCATACAAATAGAGAACGAAGCCCTTCAGGAATCTACTGTTCTCAATCATCTACTCTTTTCTCAAAGGAGCGGATCAAGGCAATAAGCCAAAAGCCTAATAAGCAACACTACCAGAAAGGAGGCAGTGGACAGGTACATAATCCATGCGGTCTATATGGTGGGGCCCGATAGAACAAGCCCTCCTACACTTTATGGCCATGACAATAACGTGGTTGTTCCTACCCAACAACGGCCCAGTCCAGATATTGAAGAGCCTGCTCAGGCCATTAAGCAAAAGTTGTCCGTGTTCCCTGAATAATCGAGCTCAGGCAGTAAGGATAACCCAGTTACCATAGCTGGAACTAGAGAACAAGCCTTATTTCAATGTTTTCAAGAGCAATTTTGGAACCGTGGTAGAGAGCTAGCCAAGACCCGTTCCAAATTTGATGATCTGGCGAATGTTGTGAAAAATCTCACGATCCAAGTCATGCGAATGTAGTCGTGACAAAATCAAAGTTTGGTTCACAAACCAGGAATTGATAACCTGAAATAGCCAACAGATATTCCTTCCAGCCCAAGAGCAGAGCATCTTTGCGAAAGTCAACTGGAATTATCATCCAGCCACTTTGATGCACGTATTGGCCAGGGTAAGCAAATAACAAGTGAACCAAAGACCAATCGGTCTCAAAGACCGGTACCGAAAAAAGCGCCAACTCTGATAGAGAGAGGGAAGAAAATCTACTCCTTCAGGAGGAACGAAGTTCACAAAATATTCAAAAATGCCTTAAGTCACGGTTTGCAGTTGCCCATTCCAAAGAGACCACATGAAGCGAATATGACTGACAATCTAATGTACTACCCATATCATAGGATGGTGAGTCATATTATCGATGACTATTATGTGTTTAAAGACTGAGTGAAGAACCAATACAAGGTTGAGAAAACCTCACTGTCCTTTGATGCGCTGGCAAACCACCAAGTTACGGTCATCGATTCAACTTCGCAAAAATCAAAGCGCGAGAAGCTTGAATAAGCGCACAACTTCAACCCCTAAGTCGTTAAACCGGGAGAGGAAAAAAGTGTGTATAAATAAATAAAAAGCCGAAATGATGGGGCAGCTCGCAATAAGAATCAGCGAGTAAAAACAAAGATGAAAAGCTGGAATGATGGGGCAACTGCGAATGAATAGCCGAAATGATAGGGCAATCGCGACCATCGAGATAAGAAAAGATGAAATAATGGAGCAATCACGGTAAAAAAAAGCTTGACCTCTAAGTTGTTAAACTGGGAATACATATGTATATGTAAATAAACATTTCAACCCCTTCAATGGCAAATGATGAGTTGCTCCTGGTACTATATTCTAGTGTACCGATGCAGACGCCAATAAAATTTCAAATCCCTAAATGTCCCAACGGTGAATGATAAGTCGCTCCTAGCACTATTCCAGTGTATCGATGCAGACACCAACCCAAAATCAAAATCCAATTTCCCTAAATTCTTCCATCCCTACGGGCCCGACACTTCGCGCGCGCTATATACAATCCATGAGCATAAACGAGATAAATCATACCCATGTCCCACCGCAATCACCAGCCCTACGGCCGGTCTCAGACCTTGGAATTATGCTCCATTTAATAAGACCCACTCATGTGTCCTTACGATACATAAGGAGAATGTCATTTGCTAGATCCTCTCGACTCGTAAGCAAAACACACCTTCGTGGGATCCTTACGACTAACAAGATAAAAGCACATTTGGGGGTTCTCATGACTCCTAAGGAGAAGATACATCTATGAGATCCTTTTGACTCGTAGGGAGAAAATACTCTTATGAGACCCTTACGGCTCATAAAATTAAAAAGCCTTCGGTGATAGAGACCTAAACCTGACTCCTAAGCCATCGCTCCCCAACGGGAAAAAGCAAATGATGATTCGCTTCTGGTACCATATTCCAGTGTTATCGGTGTTGATGCCGATCCAAAACCCAAATTCCAAGTTTTCTCAAGGCAAATGACGAGTTGCTCCTGACACTATTCCAATGTAGCGATGCCGATGCCAAACAAAATTCAAATTATAAATCCCACTCGAATTCAAAAGTCCCTCCAAATAAGACAAGAATCAAACAAATCAAATCAAAGTCCCACCCGACGGTGCTCCCAAGCTCGAAGGTCCTGCTGGATGGAAAGGAACCAAATCAAACCAAATCAATCAAGACAACCAACTTTCCGCCCCTGCGTCGAAATCATGCTTCGTCTAAAAATATATCCGCACCTTGGAATGATGCCCTGCCCTATGGAATTATACTCCACTCCTCAGAATTATACCCCGCCTCTAGAATTATGCCTCACTTCTCGGAATTATGCTCCACCAAGAAATCATGCTCCGCCTCTCAGATTTATACTCCGTCCCCGGAATTATGCTCCACTAAGAAACCATGCTCCGCGCCCACAGAATTATGCTCCATTCCGGAATTATGCTCCACTAAGGAATCATGCGCCACTGTGGAATGATGCTCTCGGAATTATGCTCCGCCCTCGGAATTATGCTCCATCCCGGAATTATGCTCCATTAAGAAATCATGCTTTGCTCCCGGAATTATACTTCGCACCCTCGGAACTATGCTCCACCCCTGGAATTATGCTCCACGCATCGGAATTAAGCTTTTCACGAAAGAAGATCTATCAATTTCATACGCATGGCCTATATACGCAGTGTGCATTCATTGATGAAGGCACTTTGTTAGGGTCAAAATTTACACCGCATTGACCAAAAGTCAAAGAACACCGCGAACAAGTGGGCCCAAGTCCGAAACGAAGTCAAGTGGGTCCAAGCCCGGCCCAAGCCCAGATCAAATAGGCCCATACCCAAATCGAGCCCAAGCATGAAAAGCCCGACCCATGCCAAGAAAAAAATATTAATTAAGAAATAAATAAATTTTAATATAATTCTCATGAATAAATATAAAATAAATTGACAAGAAGCCAATTTTGTAAAAGCCCATGACTTATGTCCAAAAAGAAAAGAGCACATGGCATGAGAAAGGCACAAGTACTATTTTGTAAAGCCCAAGGGGGCTATATGTAAAATTTGTAGCTTATAAAAGGCAAAAATAACAAGAAATTAATAACAGATTCATTCTCCCTCTTAATTTTCTACGGTTTTGTGTCTCTTTCTTTAAGGTTTTAAACCTTTTAAATCAAGAGTTTAAATTTTCTTTTCTCAAAAAAAAAAGTTTTTCATCATAAAATCAATGAAAGGGAGTTCAAATCTCCTATCAAATCGCTAAATGATGAGATTTTAAATCTCATCACCCTTCTTCTCCAAGATCCAAAAAAAAGAGGAGGAAGAAGGAGAGCCATTTCCGAAAATCTCAATTTGAGAAGATCCCAGGCTCAAAAGAGAAGAAAAATGTCCCCTTTCATCATCCAAGATATAGATCTTGAAGCTTCAAGAGCCCTTTTTTGTTTTCTTCTCAAAAAATCTTTTGGGAGTTTAACTCCAAATAAAAATATTTTCATTTTTTGAGTTTCACTCCAAATAATATTTTTTGCGAGTTTAACTCCAAATAAAAATAAAATATTTTAGGAGTTTAACTCCAAATAAAAATCTTTGGGAGTTCAACCCAAAATAAACATATTTTCTTTTGGGAGTTTAACTCCAAACAAAAATCTTTGGGAGTTTAACTCCAAATAAAAATCTTTTATTTTGGGAGTTTAACTCTAAATAAAAAAAATTCTTTTGAGAGTTTAACTCCAAACAAAAATCTTTTGGGAGTCCAACGCCAAATCCAAATCCATAGCAGGGGCTTAGCCCCTTTTCCTTGCCGACGTCACTGTGCGGACCTCCTCGGCTCCCACGCCTTCTCATGTGAGGGGGTCCATTCCTCACATGGGCCACCTCACACGAGCCTACTTTCCCCTCACGTGAGGGGGACAACTCCCTCACGTGAGAGGTCTGCTCTCACGCTGTGTGGGGGACTGCCCTTGATTGTTGTGAAAAAGTGAGTTTTTATGTGTCCTAAATATCGCAATCAATAACGGTATCGTAAATAGCTAGCTGACAGTAGATACGGGTCGTCCACAGGGAGATGGTAAATTACTACTCTTGTTTTAGACGAGTTAATAGAAAAAACTTTGGATTTGTCATTTTTATTCTAAAAGGATTTAAAAATATTAATATTAGAAGAACTCATTAGGTTTTTCGAATTGGGTTGTTTAAAGGATGTATTAAAAATTCTTCACCTTTAACCACTTGTTGAATTGATGCGAGGATAATAGCAAACACTGGGGTTAGGATTTAAAGGAGTACCAGGGATACCCTTCATTGACTCTTGTCCTTCCATTAATCGCTATTATCTCAAGCTTTTAGCAAAGTTCGCACAATTTGTCTCAAAAGTTGAGTTGCAGCTATAACGGAAGGATAGAGCGCCCAAAAGAAGAGATATGTGGTTTATCATTGAAAAAGTTTTAGATTCATATGTTGGGTAAAGGTAAAGTGTAAGGGATTTTTCCATCCCTCAAACTCGGATTTTTCCATCCCTCAAACTCCCCTTTCCTAAATCTTAACGAGCGAGAAAATTACTCACACATTAAATCAAAATAAAACAAAAAAAGAAAGAAGAAAAACAAATTAAAAATAATGATTTAAAGCTAACTTCTAGGTCCCTCACGAATGCAAGGAGCAACTTTTGAGTGTCATCACTTTATAAAAGATTAAGAAAGAAGAAGTAAAAAGAAAGATTCATAAAAGAAAAAAAACTATCTACGATTAATAAAATAAAAGCGCAAGAATTAAAGTGCAGAAATTTAAGACACGAAAAGAAAAGACAAGAAATAAAATTGAACACTACCTTTTATTGATAAACTTCAATATTTAATGGCTAAAAGAAAATATACAAGAATTCTAAAACCTTAAAAAGAAAACCCTAGATGATCCATCTTCACTGCTGCTCGGTCGTTTATATAGGATTTAGATTACAAAAACCTAATCCTAATATTGATGTACTTGTAATGACGATCATGACCCTCAAATTTCACATCGAATGACTACGATTCGTCCTCTTATCCGCCGCCAATTGCCCTATTTGGCTGCTGATCCGCCGCCTTTTTGTGAGATCTCGTCTCCAAATTTTTTCCTCTTTCTTCTCTTGATTTTAGGAAATTTTTCTGACAATAAAATCTTGAAAATATTATCTTCTTTTTGAAGTTGTGAGAATCTTCAATTTGCTCCTAAATTTTGCAGATTTGATTTGCTAACTTGATTTTATTTGGATCTCTTACTCATATTTGTAGTCTTGAACTGATTTGTTGCTTTAATACCTGTAAAATATCTCAAATCAAATCATTACTAGCATTTATTTTATTTGAGAAAATATTCCAACCAATTTTACTCACAAATAAATTACTTAATGGTTTCAAGGATATTTGAAATGATATGATATGCATATTTTAATAATTAAGAATCACATGGATGTTTTAAATATGGTATGCTTATATTACACCCAATTATATTAATTATAACTTAAGAAACATATGACAAAATATTTTTACAAATAAACCCACATATGTTCTTAAATTATAAATAACATGTTTAGTAATTAATAAAAATGGGGAAAATGGCCCTAAAAATATACAATAAATATCACTGATAAAATCCCCCCAAACATATCTTTTGATCGTCCCGAGCAAACTGTTTTATTTTAAAAGAAAAAGAAAACCTAGCACACTTTCGTAGGTAACACGATTGCACTTAGCTCGTGCAACACGCCTTTAAACTTCAGGGTATCCCTAGTAGGAGGAGTGTTGTCTCCTGAGGGTTTTCAACGGATTACACCTACAAAATCCCATCAAGCTAGTTTCGTAAGTTCACAGTCAAGTCAAATCCTAAAGTTCAGTATCTAAGTTAGAAACTTTATCATCTTAAGTTAGAAATATTCAACCCTTATTTTTCACACCTCACTTTTTATTTAACTTAAGCCCCTATACGTCTTTACGTGCTTGTCCAAATAGTGTCATTTTGTTTCAAGAATTTCGATTAAAAGTCTTCATAACTTCAATAAAGACTAAGAATAACTTCAAAAAGTATCTCGCGAGTTTGTAAAGTCTTAAACTGTTTTTGAGTTTTCATTCTACGGTTTAGTCTCAAATCTAGGATTTTTATTGTCCTTAACAAAGAACTTCGTCTTATTTTTCACTCCACCTCTCACATGTTTTCGTTTATACACACCTTTGTGAACGTGCAATAGTCTTTAGTTTAGTAACTTCAATTTAAACTTTCATATCTCCGTTAAATTCCCTTTTAAAGTTTTATATCTTGTACTCGAAACTCGTCTTTAACCAAGATTATTCTCCCATAAAGAACCGAAAAGACTTTTAACTTGAAGAGAACACTTTCTTGGCTTATTTTATTAGGCTTTCTAGGTTTCTTAATAAGATTTGGGTCAATGACTCCCAAACCAAATGTTTTTAGAGTATTAGGTGTAGAGACACTCCAAGGACTTAATTGCTCAAGTCACCAAGGCTACCAAACAAAGACTTATTTTACGCATGAAAATTATTAGAAAGAAAATCAATGGAGATATTTCAAGTTACGCTTTTCATCCCAAAGATTAAAAACGTGTAAGTGTGAAAAAGGTGTATAATCACTCCAATCAAGCTCAAGATGTGTTATTTTTCAGATTTAGTCTCTATTAAAGATTAAATATTTTCCCTTAATATTAACTTCACTCATGAATCATACTCAAGATTATTTATTCCTAATAAACTTAATTGATCATAAGAAAGTTAAAAAAATTTTAACTTAGATATATCAAACCTGTCATCTAGTTCTCAAAACATCACGATACGTGTAGTGTGGTGCAGAAACATATATTTGCTGCAGCTAAACTTAAGGAGGATTATTTTTCAGGTTTTCAACTTCTAATCCTAAGATATAGTTATTTCCAACCTATCAATATAAACTGTCGGATTTTAAATCTAGGTTTTCCACTAGCTAACTTGATGACAAAGTTTTTTTATATTTTGGAAAAATATTCAATTCTTATGGATTTTTTATATATATGCAATGCAGAATTTAAATATGATGCAATGCAGAATTTAAACATGCAAAAGAAAAGAAAAATTGGCAAATGAAAATAAACGTGCAAATACATGCGGAAAGTAAACGTGAATGCATGGATAGAAAACTCACCGAGCATGCTCCCAAACTTAAACTTGACAGTGTTCTCGCTGTCATGCCGCATAAAGAGATCACAAAAGTTTTAAGTTTTCAAAATTTTCGGAGAGTTTTTCTTAATAAAAATATAAAAAACAAAATATATACACTAAATAAAATCCCCCCAAACTTAATCAAAACAGTGTTTCCACTATTTAAGCATTTGAAATTCAAAGTAAGAGGGAAGATAACGTTATAGATTTACACAGGGCTTTACAAAGACCAAATTCAACACCAACTTCTTTCCCCCAATCAGAGCAAAGCTCTGTTTAAATTTTAAATTTGAAATGAAGCAGCACTTCATAAAAGCGCTCGCGCTAAATGCGCCAGCGCTAAGAGTTAAAGACTCTGATGCAGCGCGCACGTGTAAAGCACGAGAGCGCTAGCATTAGCGGCGCTCGCGCTAAATGCGCCAGCGCTAAGAGTCAAAATCTCTCATGCAGCGCTCACGTGCAAAGCACGAGAGCGCTAGCGCTAGCAGCGCCAACACTAGCAGCGCCAGCGCTAAGAGTCAAAGACTCTGATGCAGCGCTCACGTGCAAAGCTCGAGAGCGCTAGCGCTAAGTGCGCTAGCACCCAGAGTCAAAGAGTCTGATGCAACGCTCGCGTGCAAAGCACTAGCGCGCTAGTGCTGAAACTAAATGTTCCCCACCCTTGAATCAAAGATCCAACAAAGATGACTAAAAGTCATCAAATTATCTCTGAAAATTAGAACACCGTTGGATTAAAGATCCAATGGTGATTAAAAATCACCAAGATATAGAATAAGTTCTTTATGGGAAAAGATTTTCCCAATCTTGTTAAAAAAACAAGAAGATTACCTTCTGTAAAACAGAATCCCTTAGATCAAAGATCCAATGACGGGAACCATTCCCAAATCAATTAGAGAAAAGATCTCTTCAACTGATTCAACAAATCAGCCTCCCCTATATAAAGGACCCAAGACTTCAAGTCTTGCACAGAGGGACCCCTCCCCCCACAAATTTTGAGAAATTTCAAAGAGAAGAGCAAACTCTCGGAAAAAGAATTTCTTCAAGGTAAATAAAACAGAGAGATAAAATCATCTCATAAAATGAAGAAGAACTTAGTTTTCTTTTTCTAGATCATAGATCTATAAGATAGACGTCTTTCACAAAAGAGATCATAGCATCTCATCATAAAAATGGGGGAAGAAGAATTCAATTCTCTTCAGATCACAGATTCATAAAGGCAAAGCCATTCACAAAAAATAAGATATTGTAACATCTCCTATAAAATAAGAACTTTGTTCTTAAACCCATGAGACAAAGTCTCTTATAAATGAGAGTTTAATTCTCAGAGCGCAGAACCGATCAAAGCTGCCTAAGAAGAGTCTTAGCGCTCCAATTTAAAGAAGCGTCTCAGTGCTCCAAGACTGGCGCACAGCGCCGCAGTGCTCCTAGCACTCCAATTTAAAGAAGCGTCTTAGCACTCATTAACTGACGCTCAACGCCAAGCGTGCCACGTGCTCTTCACGTGTGCGCTATCTCACAAGGAGCGCTGTGCACTCATTAACTGGCACTCAGCACCAAGCGCACCACATGCTTCTCACGTGTGTGCTATCTCACAGGAAGAGCCTTAGCGCTCTAAGTCTGGCGCTAAGCGTCAAGTGCACCGCGTGCTCCTCACGTGTGCGCTATCTCACAAGGAGCGCTCTGCACTCATTAACTGGCGCTCAGCGCCAAGCGCACCACGTGCTCCTCACGTGTGCGCTATCTCATAGGAAGCGCCTTAGCGCTCTAAGTCTGGTGCTCAGCGCCAAGCGTACCACGTGCTCCTCACGTGTGCGGTGAGGGAACATAAACTGTTCTTTAAATAAAGCCCCAGAGCCATAATGAATTCTCAACACTCAATAAAAGACAATAGGGTGTCAGAACCCAAAACCAATGCTCAGCATTGTTAAATGAAAAGGACTGAGTTTAATTAAATGCCCAACATTTTAATTGAGTGGGCCGAGCCTAAGTTGGCCACAGATCTCTCATTTGGATTAATTGAGCCCATATGCTTATGAATCTTTTTAACTGATCTTAGTCCCAAACTTGACTACAGGTCTCCCAACCATCATTAGCTTAAGGGTACATCTCTTCATACCTCTGATATATGTCGTTGTAATTCTTCAACTTCTTCAGAAAGATGGAGGGTCCCAACAACCAATAACTTTTGGTGCACCCCCAAACGGTTGATCCAAACCTACACAGACTATGAAATCTTTAAAACGGACTATGATGTCCTTAAACCCAATGGACCACATTGTCCCTAAACTAAAACAATAGAGCCCAAATGCTCTTTTGTTGGATCTAAATGATCCTGTTAAGTAGATCATAGTCTAAAATTAGACTAACGTATCCTTAACAAGCGTTTAAGTTGATCTTAGTCTCAAATGAGATTAACGATCCTTAAACCCAACCCAAAACCAAATCTAAGAAAATACGGATTTGGACTAATCCACGCCCTACGGGCGACAACATAAACTAGTTTCCGTATACAATCCACGGGCAACCAAAAATAAAACAAACATACATGACACGAACTGACCATCTGGAGAAGGAGAAAGTGGTTACCATGATGCGATATCGTAATTAACTGTAAGGGCTTGCGCCTGCAGGGAAGAGCGTCCCCACAATAAAAAAAACCCTCATAATGAGGGGGAATCTGACGAAGTCTGCTACATCGGCCGCATCCGTCTAAACATTCGATACATGGTGCCATAAATCAACTTAGGATCTTTGGAGAGGTGGACGGTTAAAACCAAATAGCATCTGCCCCTAAATTCAAGCAAGACGTTTGTCTTCCCGGTATTCGGCGGTGAACAGATTCTGGCACGCCCGGTGGGACCTTTTCCTCTTTCCACTCCACACTTCGTGTGTCGTGTTTCGTGAACGAATCGCGGTTTGCTATGGTTTCCCCTGGATTCGAGGTACTAAGATTTGGTGTCTTGCTCCGTGCAGAAAACAAAAGATCAATGGCTTTCAACTGCACCAACTGCAACAACGGCAATAACTCCCACTCCGTCCTTGCTGGAGGAGTGACCTATGGGCCTCGGCCTCCGTTTTCAAGATGCCAGTGGAACAGGTGACGCAAGCCACCACTGGGCTGTTCTTTGGGACCATGCTCCCACCTATGAGCTTCAACACCCGACTGCCGTCGCAAGAAGCTTCGAAGAGGTCGGTCTTTGATCGGCTTACGACTACCACGGCCCCTCTCAATGGGTCGCCTAAATCCAGCACCTCGGTTTTCAACGGACTGGGCCAAAGCTCAAGTGGGCCCATAAAGAAGCCCGCAATACCAAAAGGGGTTATTCCGAAATGGATAGCCATCCCTGCTTCAATAAATGAAGTTGTCAAAGCGGCTTCTCCTGTTAAAGAATCAGTCTTTGCAAGACTGACCGCTCCATCTCCCATTCCATTCGAAGTCATCAAGGTTGCTACCCCTGTTCGAAAGTCTGCCTTCGACAGGTTGGCTTTTCCCACTCAGCGAACGTCGGTTTTCGACAGGCTAACAACAAAAACAACCCCTCATCAGAGCGGGGGGCATGAGGGAGCCACCCCCATAGCTGAATCAATACCGTCTGCAAGGCATGCTCGACATCATCACTGGCGCCGAGTGAGGAAAGCTGGGGGCTGTTCCCCTTCTGGACTGACTCCGCCAGCTATAACGGTAGATGTCGATGCTGCTGTTCCAACTAGGAACAGCTTTGAACCACTCAGGAGGGTCCGCAAGAACTCTCCGTGTTAGTTATATGTATGCCCTAGAGGCCATTACTATACATAGGATGTATATTGTAGTGGATGCTTGGACATATATAGGGAGGACTTTCTTGCTCGACATGATAGTATGTTATCTGGTTGCTCTTTACCTTAACGTGCACACTGATTGTCCCTCTGTTACATGTTGGTAAAGCCCTTAGGATGTGTACTTGACTGCCTGGACTATGATGCGGATCATACTAGTGGGGACATGGTAGTCCATAAGTACATCCTTCAAGGTCCCTAGTCGTCGGTGTATCGAGACAGGGCATCGATATACCAGAGTAGACTAGCGTATACCTTCTCGACCCATACAGATGGGCGATGGATGATCCCATATCCATTGGTGTTTGACATCAGAGATGATATACGGGTGCTCAGTGGAGACTGGGTACACTGGACGGACTCGCCGAGAACTCCCAGATGGTATTATACCTTACGTCAGATGGCAGTTCTTTGGTGACACTGGTACAGAGTAGTCTGTTGACCCAAGATCGTCATAGAGTCTTGTGTGGTTCCACTGTGCTTTGATTTCCACCTTACCACGTCCAAGAGGGCATGCAAAATGGTGGTTTTTGGGTACAGTCCCGAATCACATGGAGGCAATGAGCGATAGGAGGGGATTCGTCTCTCCCGGTATAGGGAGTCGATGTTGCGCTGTGTTCGATTGGCTATAACAGGAAATCCCTGGCCAGGGTTGCTGAGATTTACTGGTAAGTGTTACCAGTAGTATCTCGAAATGTTATAGACCTCATATCGACATGACTTATCGAGCTATTGGGGTCTGACGTTTACTACCCCTAGGCGAGATATGCGACATATCAGACGATCAGACCGGACTGTACGGTAAGTGTTACTGGTTGGATTCACAGGAGTGTGAGCGGACTTGCTCGTCGATCTTCTGATCGCTCAATACCCGGGTGGACGTTACGTTTAGCAGACCGCTTGCGGCTTGTGGGTGTTTGATATGATCATCACCTACCGCCGGCGTATTGACGAGTCTTTAGAGTCCTACACAGAGGTTTCCTGGCTCAAGCGAAACGAAATAGGAGCGCATATGAGATATGTGCGGGACCGAGAATAATGCGTGTATGTGATACCGTATTCCATTCTCGTGATTTGTAACATTGATCGGTTATATGCGTTATAGCCGGTTATCGGATCAAGTGTTGATTCGATAAGTTGTTACTATTGATATTAGTCGGTTATATGCGATATGACCGGGTCGTTAAATCAAGTGTTGATTTAATGATTTAATGTATAATTATATATTTGATATATCACTTTACATTAACTAATAAAGGTTCACTTAAAAAGGATTTTCTCACTTGAAGTGCACATTGTATATATGATATACTTTTGTGCATTTGATTGTATCATGTTTGATGATACATGATAGTTTGGTGTATAGTTTAAACCATGGTTGGTCAATGGTTAGGGTTTCTTTTGCTTCATTTACTTATTCATTTATTCATTTATTTATCCATTTTGTTTATTTTAGAAAAAGAAAATGATGAAGAGAAAATGGTGGCTTTGTTTGTTTGTTTTTGAAGCTTCTTGAAGCTTTGACCTAGTGACCATTTTGTCTTCATGTGTAACCCTAACCCTTCCAATTAACCATGGTCTATTCTCTACACCTAATCATGGTTGCCATATGATAAGTATTGATTTTATTATTCATTTTGAATATACTTATCATAAAATTTTCATCTTCTTCTTTTTCTTCTTCAAGAAGAAAGCTTGCTTCATCAATAGCAACTTGAGCAATTGAGTGAGAAATCCAATTCTAAAGTGAACCCACCTCCTATTTCTTCATCCTCTACCTCTTGCCAAGTAGTAAAGGGTGTTTTCTTCACAAGTTTCATGACTTGGTGAAGTGGGAGCTTGATCTTGTGATGCCTCGACGTAGATCATCTTCGGCATCGTAGTCGATGACCTAGCCCGCCCATTTCTCCGATGAAGCCGACGCTAGAGCCCGGGATTCGATTTGGACAGCGAGGAAACTTCATTGCGGAGCTATGGAGGTGGAGGACCGGATCTACAAAGTTTGTATTTCCGTTCTTTTAGTTAAGTTGTTAACTAGTTTCATTTGTCGCCTAAACTTCTAGCCAACGATCCGTATTAGGGTTTCTCGGCACCGTAATTTTTGAAATTGGCATGGTTGATGCCTTATGAGACCTCTTGAGAGTGCCTAGGAACCCTATAGTGGTATCAGAGCCTAGCTAGAGCCTTAGGCGATGCGTAGACGGAGTTTGAAGTCCGATTAAACCGAAACCCTAACACAAATTTGCTCTCTGGACTTTTTCCAAAAATTGGGTTTTTTCAAGATTAAAAATATGCAGAAAGTTCAGCAGGAAATTCTAAGAATTACGGTGCAAAAAATTACCTAATGATCTGTCTAAAGTGCGGCGGAACCGCGGCATTAGCGTGCTAATGCGGCTGTTCCGCGGCCATTTTGTCTCTTCTCCCATTGAATTTTGCACAGTAATTCCTATTTTGCAGTGCCGGTTTTCCTGGGATATTTTTTTTCTGAACTCAAGAGTTGAGTTTTTTGGGTTGTATTGGGGACTCGGTGTTTTGATCGGATTGTCTAATTTTTTCTATGTGGCTTTCCGGATATTTTAGAATATGTTAAAAAGTTCGACCGGATATAAATACCCAACTTTTCCCTTGTAGGGAAATTTCCAAGTGTTGGATCTTTCCGTGGTTTAATAACGTTCTAAGTAGTGCAAGTAACGCGACGGTCCCTCTAGAAGACAACAAACCTTAACTCGATTATGTGACCGTCTTGAACTGCCCTTTGAACCTTAGGGTTTGGGGCAGTACGGCGTGCCACATGTGAGGCGTTGGCTTGACCCTTCTACGGCTGGACCGTTGGTACTGAGGCACGAACTGAATGTTTTTAGACTTGTTTCATGTGTTGATCTGTATCGGGAAAACTTGGGTGTTTGACTGTTCGATCGGAAAGTTTAACATTTTCTATTTATCCGGAATGTGATACAATAATTGGAATTCACAAGTAGTTATGAGATAACTGAATGAATGTTATAAACATAGCATTTTAGTCTCACTTGATCGGTTGCCACGGAATTTTGATGTGATCAAAAGTCCGTCGCAATCACGTAGTGTACGCGGATACTCGCCGGGTAAACTTAATAGACAGCCTCACTCCATAGCCCCGACCAAGTGACTGTAGGAGAACCCCGTCGCCGAAAGCATCCGTCCGGGTGCTCGCGGTAGCGGTGTTTCGCCTTGGTGCACTTCGTCGACGGTATCGGGGGTGCAGCCGTCTACTGAAGTTTGCGACGAGCATTCGATCAGGATGTCGGGAATCTTGTTGAATTGCCCGACTTGATATTGAAAAGAGTTTTCGATTTTGAGACTAAAATGCGGGGTTTATAATTATTAGGCATGCGATGTCTAAAGAATTCATTTGATTAGGCATGCGATGTCTAAAGAGTTTGGGGATTCCAACTGTTGTAGTTTTACACTTTCTTTTCTGTGACCGTAAGTGTAATATGTGATATCGCCGGTTTTGTTGCTATAGGTCAATGACAATTGGGATACGCATGTTTACTTACGTTGATGACATGTGATGTTATGTGTTGCTGGATATGTTATATTGGATCGTCGTGTTTGAATAGCCGGGGGTTTTTATGTGAGATGAGTGTTTTTCATTTTCATTCATGTAAAAACTTATATGTAATATTCTTTTATTGGGGCACTTCCAGGTTGCGGAAGATGTCACCGTTTGTATATTATTTTATTTTCCGCACTAGGATAGACCCAAGGAGGGGAGCACAAGTAACCGGGTTCTGGAGTCCAGTAGGAGACCAACTCGAGGAGTTGAGTCCGGGTCTCCTAACTCTAGAATTGGTAGGGTTGCTTGCCGCTCTCGTAGGGGTCTAGGGGTGTGGGTTTGGCTATTCATCGCGACCGTGGAATCTGTGTTTTATACTGGCTCGTATTAAAAACACGGACGTCCTAGTATATCCAATGTTTCATATGTTTCTTCTGCTGCGTTATCTGTGATGTGATCATGTGATGTTCTGTGATAGATACAGTATATAGTATATATGATATATTATATAGGCGTTACTTATGTTTTACACCCGCGCTAGCCCTGCCCCGCTCTGCCGTTAGTTACCTAACCTAACGGTGCACGAGGGGACATCGAGGCGAATGCGGATGGCATAAGTGTACGTCGTATTTATCTGTGATGTTTAGGTATTTAAATGATGGGACTTCATTAATGTGATTAATGAAATAAAAGAAACCTAAAGATGTTGTAGAATCGAATTTCAAAACAAAACAGGTAGCTACAGTTTTTGCTTTGCACAGCGGTATATATGATATATCCTGCACCTTATTCGATGAGGAAAGGACCGAGATCCCTTCACCGGGAGTGACTCCTTTAGCAATAACTGGCAGATGCTACACACTCGGTTTGTCTTTTGATTGCTTTTATGAGTTTTTGCTTTGCACAGTGATATATATGATATATCCCGCACCTTATTCGATGAGGAAAGGACCGAGATCCCTTCACCGGGAGTGACTCCTTTAGCAATAACTGGCAGATGCTACAACCCTCGGTTTGTCTTTTGATTGCTTTTAAGAGTTTTTGCTTTGCACAGTGATATATATTATATATCCTGCACCTCATTCGACGAGGAAAGGACCGACGATCCCTTCACCAGGAGTGACTCCTTTAGCAAAACTAGAAAAGCCTCAAAAGCACTCCATTTCAAAATTCATTTGATTCTACAACGATATCAAGTTCATTACGCAATAGGTTTTCAGAAAAACCTGTCGTAGCCCTCCGTCATTTCAGATAAGTACTAGTTAGTATTCGTGCTACGTTTGTTGACTATGTTAAGGCGTAGTGTGCGGTAGCTAATTAGTGCTTATCTGCATAAGCATATGATGCGATTGGATTAGGGTAGTCGTGCGACTTTGTTGACTATGTTAAGGGTCGTGCGGGTGGGTTTAATTCAATCGAGAAATGACGGGTTGAACTTGACTAGCACTTATGATTTGTTGACTATGTTAAGGTCATATAGCTGCTAGGGGCAAAATATTATCGGGAATTTCAAGTGTTGAAATTTGCAATGAGATTGCATACCTTCTATGAGATAGTTGGATCCCGATACCCGCTGCGAGTAATTGTTACTCCTGGGAGAGTTTTACACATTACAATTAGCCGATCTAGTAGGTGTCTAGAAAGGTGTCAACGGGGTTACGCCTCTGGGAAAATGAGGTTTACATTAATTAGGTTCGTGCGAAAGCACAGGGGACCTCCCTCAAAGTACCGACACTGGCCTGGCTAAAAGATTGGCGAACTTGTAGTGTGTAATTAATCCCGGCTAGTCTTTCCTTTTAGGGTTTGAAGGAAGATTTGATAAAAATAGTGGGAGCCATCATGATTAGATAAAATAATAACCAATCTGATCTTGCAAGAGCGCACGCTGAGTGTTTTCTTCTCTCTCTCTCCAGGTAGCGACCATATCACGCCTTAATCAAGATAATAATATGGATTATTGACCGAACCCGCTTGTTATACTCAGCTGGGGAACGTTGGTCCCGCTCCAACTTATAATTGTTATAAGACAGAGCAGGAAATTGGGGATTACCAGAATTCCCGTGCCGCCCAAACGAAGAGAGTGCATGATGATGCATCATCTTCGGGTGTGTTCATTACAGAGAACTGTTTCTCAGTATGCTTTACGTCCTGGGTATGTGATACCAGATCAGGATCCTAGATATGTAATCTGTTACATAGGGCTACAGAAAGGTAGAGGACTGAGAACGGGTGATAAGTTTCAAGAGGCAGAAAACGAGACAAGAGTTGCAGCCAAGTCTGTTGGTCACTGTCACCCTGTATTACCAATACATTGATTCTGAACGAATGTTATTAGATACCGAACCTGATATACAAAATCATATCAATCTCTTTATTAGTAAAGAAAGGATATAATTTTGTATTGTTGGATAATGTTTTGAACATTTCCTATATCAAAAGTTGATCGGTTCAGGCACGTTATCTAAAAGCATTGACGTTCTAAATCAAACTACAGTTCTTAGTATACGGATCACACTCAAGAGGAAGAGTTCAGAATTGAACGATTCCTTCTTGAGGTATTGTAGACTAGGTCAGATCAATGTGACCCGACTAGCTAGAGTTACATAAAGATGCATATTTAAATTAGTTTGAATTTACATCTTGTGAAACTCGCCAGTCATGTCACAAAGATAAGATGACCATAGCTCTGTTTAATGGAAACAGAGAAAGAGTTAGCAAACTCTTGAGACTGATACATGATGATGTATGTAAGGTCCCCTGTCTACATATACCAGGACCGGTTTTTTATACTTCATTACATTCTCTGATAATCTCTTAAGATTCAGACATATGTTCCTGTTGAAACACAAGTCTGAACCTTTTGAGATATTCACGGAATATAAGTTAGAAGTAGAGAACCAAAATACGGGTATAAGTATTATGTCCTATGATGAGATCAAGGAGGAGAATACTTGAGCACGGAATTCTTGGACTATTCTAAAGGAGAATGAGATTCTCTCTCAGCATTGCTCCTCCGTATACACCATAGCACGATGGTATATCGAGGCGGAGCAATTGCACCCTATTCGATATGGTGCGCTCTATGATGAGTAATACTGAGTTACCTATTTCCTTTTTGGGAGTTATGCACTTGAGAAGCTGTATACCTATGGCCCTAGTGCAAGTGGGAGATTGTTAGTTATATGTATGCCCTAGAGGCCATTACTATACATAGGATGTATATTGTAGTGGATGCTTGGACATATATAGGGAGGACTTTCTTGCTCGACATGATAGTATGTTATCTGGTTGCTCTTTACCTTAACGTGTGCACTGATTGTCCCTCTGTTACATGTTGGTAAAGCCCTTAGGATGTGTACTTGACTACCTGGACTATGATGCGGATCATACTAGTGGGGACATGGTAGTCCATAAGTACATCCTTCAAGGTCCCTAGTCATGGGTGTATCGAGACAGGGCATCGATATACCAGAGTAGACTAGCGTATACCTTCTCGACCCATACAGATGGGCGATGGATGATCCCATATCCATTGGTGTTTGACATCAGAGATGATATACGGGTGCTCAGTGGAGACTGGGTACACTGGACGGACTCGCCGAGAACTCCCAGATGGTATTATACCTTACGTCAGATGGCAGTTCTCTGGTGACACTGGTACAGAGTAGTCTGTTGACCCGAGATCGTCATAGAGTCTTGAGTGGTTCTCACTGTGCTTTGATTTCCACCTTACCACGTCCAAGAGGGCGTGCAAAACGGTGGTTTTTGGGTACAGTCCCGAATCACATGGAGGCAATGAGCGATAGGAGGGGATTCGTCTCTCCCGGTATAGGGAGTCGATGTTGCGCTGTGTTCGATTAGCTATAACAGGAAATCCCTGGCCAGGGTTGCTGAGATTTACTGGTAAGTGTTACCAGTAGTATCTCGAAATGTTATAGACCTCATATCGACACGACTTATCGAGCTATTGGGGTCTGACGTTTACTACCCCTAGGCGAGATATGCGACATATCAGACGATCAGACCGGACTGTACGGTAAGTGTTACTGGTTGGATTCACAGGAGTGTGAGCGGGCTTGCTCGTCGATCTTCTGATCGCTCAATACCCGGGTGGCCGTTACGTTTAGCAGACCGCTTGCGGCTTGTGGGTGTTTAATATGATCATCACCTACTGCCGGCGTATTGACGAGTCTTTAAAGTCCTGCACAGAGGTTTCCTGGCTCAAGCGAAACGAAATAGGAGCGCATATGAGATATGTGCGGGACCGAGAATAATGCGTGTATGTGATACCATATTCCATTCTCGCGATTTGTAACATTGATCGGTTATATGCGTTATAGCCGGGTTATCGGATCAAGTGTTGATTCGATAAGTTGTTACTATTGATATTAGTCGGTTATATGCGATATGACCGGGTCGTTAAATCAAGTGTTGATTTAATGATTTAATGTATAATTATATATTTGATATATCACTTTACATTAACTAATAAAGGTTCACTTAAAAAGGATTTTCTCACTTGAAGTGCACATTGTATATATGATATACTTTTGTGCATTTGATTGTATCATGTTTGATGATACATGATAGTTTGGTGTATAGTTTAAACCATGGTTGGTCAATGGTTAAGGTTTCTTTTGCTTCATTTACTTATTCATTTATTCATTTATTTATTCATTTTGTTTATTTTAGCAAAAGAAAATGATGAAGAGAAAATGGTGGCTTTGTTTGTTTGTTTTTGAAGCTTCTTGAAGCTTTGACCTAGTGACCATTTTGTCTTCATGTGTAAACCTAACCCTTCCAATTAACCATGGTCTATTCTCTACACCTAATCATGGTTGCCATATGATAAGTATTGATTTTATTATTCATTTTGAATATACTTATCATAACATTTTCATCATCTTCTTCTTCTTCTTCAAGAAGAAAGCTTGCTTCATCAATGGAAACTTGAGCAATTGAGTGAGAAATCCAATTCTAAAGTGAACCCACCTCCTATTTCTTCATCCTCTACCTCTTGCCAAGTAGTAAAGGGTGTTTTCTTCACAAGTTTCATGACTTGGTGAAGTGGGAGCTTGATCTTGTGATGCCTCGACGTAGATCATCTTCGGCATCGTAGTCGATGACCTAGCCCGCCCATTTCTCCGATGAAGCCGACGCTAGAGCCCGGGATTCGATTTGGACAGTGAGGAAACTTCATTGCGGAGCTATGGAGGTGGAGGAACGGATCTGCAAAGGTTGTATTTCTGTTCTTTTAGTTAAGTTGTTAACTAGTTTCATTTGTCGCCTAACCTTCTAGCCAACGATCCGTATTAGGGTTTCTCGGCACCGTAATTTTTGAAATTGGCATGGTTGATGCCTTGTGAGACCTCTTGAGAGTGCCTAGGAACCCTACACTCCGACTGTCGTGCTGAAAAGATCTTCTCCACCTATGGAGAATGCTACAAAGACAAAGCTGGAGCAGCCCCCTCAGCGGCTTTCCTCTAAAATTAACAAGGTCTGGCGACAGGTCCAAGACTCGGTGATCAACCAAGACTACTCCCGCCGACCGAAGAAGATGAAAGTTCGGCAAGAGAAGGACCACCCTGTCGTACAACATAAGGTGTCATCTACTTGGGTGCCCGCAACAACGTCCCTCTCAACTTCGACCGCTCACAAAAGGAGAAGGCCAGAGATGATCCCTGCGCCTGTGACGAATCGCACAAGCACTGAATCCAAACGCCCCAAGTCTGGGGCCATGCTAGTGCATACTGTTTATATGGCTTCCGGAAAAGAGGAAAGACATGCTTCTATGGGTCACCGACCTCTCACCCGATCAGTGACAAAGGCTCAGGAGCAACAACAGCAAAAGCTCCAGGAGATGCTGAAAACTATGGCTGCACTCACCGGGCCAAAAGAAAGCCCGGAGACGTCGCCAGAGCAGCGTCAAGAACAAGAAACCGATGCTGAGTTCCTCCGCAAAATCCTCGAGAAGAGAGACAGAGAGGCCGCGGAACAAGCGGCCAACATAAAACGAATGGCGTTTTTATTCCAAGATGTGGTCGGGATGATGATACAGCCGGATCCTCCAGCTGAAGACCCCCCGATTATCCTTGAAGATGACAGAGGGGAGACATCTAACCCTCTTCCGGCTCTATCAGCAGCCAAAGAGGAGACGATCTCCAAAGCCGCCCTGGATGACTATATCGCTCAACAGATACGAGCCCATCAGGCGAGCGAAGTGGCCGGCCAAATTGTTAAGACTGGACGACCTTATCCGGGTTGGTATGACCAAATAAAGTACCCGCCGGGATATACGATCCCTAAATTCCATGTATATAAGGGGATGGGGAATCCACACCACAACGTTGCTCAATTCAGGGCCTTATGCGGTAATACTGGGGTAGCGACAAACTGCTGCTTCGCCAGTTTGTTGGAAGCTTGTCAGAGACGGCGTTTGAATGGTACTCTGAACTCCCGAACGACTCCGTTAAGACATTTGCAGAAATAGAGCTACTGTTTACACAGAGATTCGCAAGCGCTAGCGAGCGCACCCCGATCACCGCACTAATTAACGCCAGGGTGAAGCCAAGCGAAACATGGGTTCAGTACGCGATACGGTGGCAGAATCTATGGTAGAAGTGCGAACAGCGCATAGAGGAAGCTCCTGCAGTGGGCATGTTTGTGGGAACTCTTGATCCGTAGGCGACCATATCCCAGTTCATGATGTTTTTCAAGCCGACTACCTTTCAGGCCTTGATTGACAAGCTGGCCTAAATGGATCAGATAGGTTATAGACCGTCTTCTTCGAAGATGGAGCCTCGAAACGAAAAGGGAAAAGGGAAAGCGACCTTCGCCGCCAATGCTCAGCAGCAACTCAGTGGTCCAAAACCAACTGATCGCCAAGAAGATAAACAATGATTCTTTAACGAGAAGCTGAAGTGCCCTTATTCGTTTCCTTGGGATAAAATGAGGAGACTGTTCGAGCTGGCGGTGCGCAATAGGCTCATCACCTTGCTGGATCCAAAATGCCCACTGCAGCCTGGTGATATCAACAATCTTAATTACTGCCCCTATCACCGAGTAATAGGTCATCCAATCGAAAATTGCTTCGTCTTCAAAGGCTGGATTGAGGACCAGTACCAACAGGGCAAATTCGCACTGTCCGAGAATTGAAAAGTAAGCCCGCCCCAGCCGCACGTTCTTAAAAAGGTGGACACGCCGGGGGCATCGTGCTCTTTTATAGAAGAAGCTACATGGGAGGTCGCTCTTTCAGCTAAAACAAAAAGAATGCTAAAGGATCTCCAAACATGCCCGGCGATCTGGTGAAAAAGTCCGCTGGAACCCAAGGTCATTGAAGGAATGTTGAAGCCGCGCCCGACGCCAAGAATTGGTAGCAATAGTCAAAACGCCCATGGCCAGCCGTCAAAGTCTTCAAAGAAGAAGAAGACCAAAAAGCCCGTGAAGCCTGATGACAAGCGCACGGACCTATAAAAACACATTGACGCGCTAGAAGAATATAACCAGAAGGCGTGAACCCCGGTCACGCTCTAAGAGTTTCTCAACCACATCCTTGAGGACGGAGATGAGGACAATGATGGGGGAGAAGACCCGTCAGATGAACTTGAGAACTATGTGGCGAGTTGCCACATGATCTCTCACTCGTCAATAAATGGTATAGAAGCTCCTAATACAGATAGACTGGGGGCAGATCTAGAACTGGAACCAAAATCTCTGGAGCCATCAGACGAATTGATTGATAGGCTGCTGAACGAAGGTCTTTAGAAAAGCAAAGCTGACAGAGAGTGGGAAATGGCCTTATACGAGAGGGCCAATCGTCGGCATCACGTTGAAGAAGCTCCGGTATTGAGAAGCTATAGAGTACCCCAACCGGATAGAAGCACTTCTGCCGCCAGCAAAAGCAGATTTAAGACAAGGAAGCAATTCGCTAAAGCCCTGTCGATGGTAATGAAGTTGCCACCTTTCAAAGAAGACACTTCAGAAATACGTTCCCTTGCGAACTAGATGCACATCCAAACTACTGCTTATACCATCGAAGGATCACACACCCTACCGAGGAACGTATGGCCTTTAAAAATTGGTGGCAGGGATACGTTGCTCATTCACAGCATTTCAAGTGGATGAAGCGCAAAACTCGTCGAGAGCAAAGAAGCGCGACCGACGAGCATAAAAAAACTGCCGGAAACTTTCACATGGTTGATAGCAAGGGATCGCAAGTTCTCACCTTCGGGAGCGATTCTGATGAAGAAATAGCTCTCAGCCCTCTCTTCAAGGAATCCATCTCCGAAACAGAAGAGATGACGACCTGCGAGAACATTCAGCTGCGCAATCGTACGCTGCCCGAAAAGAATCTCAGATCCACAAACAAGGGATCGAACAAAAAAGATAAGGGGAAAGAAAAAGTCCCTGAAGATATCACCCTCAATGATCAAGTCATCAAAAAGTTGGCAACCAAGGACCCGCCCAAGAAAAACAAGGTGGATTATAACGTTCTGGCACACTTGAGGAAGATACCCTCGCAGCTAAGCATTCTCGATGCCCTTCTGCTATCTAAAGAGGCGAGAGATTCGTTGATCAAGGTGTTACAGGACCCTGAGCAGTTTCAAGCCTTCCTTGCCGAAGAAAAGATGAAGGACGAGTTGGAAGAAGTGTACACAGCCGACATCACCTTCAGCGACGAGGACCTCCTCCTCGGGACGTGCGAGCATAACCATCCCCTCTATGTCTCCGAGTATTTCCATGACATCAAGATAGGGAAGATCCTAATTGACAACGGGTCCTTTGTCAACCTCCTAAATGTAAGTGTTCTAAAAGAAATCAGCATGAGCGTTCAACACCTCGCTCGGGATAAAATCACTATCTCCGGGTTCGACTCCCAGTCATCATGGACGCTCGGGTCAGTAATATTGACGTTACGTTTTAGGCTGCTCGTCACTGACATCAAGTTTGATGTCATTGACGCCAAGACCTGCTTCAACGCTTTACTCGGCAGACCTTGGTTACACGAATACAACATCATCGCTTCTACACAACATCAGTGTATGAAGTATTTCAAAGATGGTCTCGAGTATACCGTGACGGGGAACTGAACTCATTTTCCGTAAATGAAGTCCGAAAGTACGAGGATGCAAAGTATTTCCTGCCAGACTTCGAAGACACGGAAAGATGCCATAAACCGGAGAATAAGCAAAAAGCTATCACTACTATTCCGGTCTTCGGGAGCGATACCGAGAAGGAAGAAGAGATAGTCTATTCGGGGCCGCCCCAATGCAACAGGCCGGGACCATCTACCCCTATTTTGGTCTTTGGTAGTGAATCTGAAGATGAAGTCAATGCAGTGTTCTCGGTTCGTCCATCAATGCAGGCCCTCACTAGAGATGATCAGAGTTTGCAAATCGCCATAGTTCCGCGGCTACACTACAGAGAACTTGATGTGCTTGAGACATATAGAGTGCAAGAGATGCATACATTCTACGTCCTTCTCAGGCAAAGAGGTGAAAAGGCGATCCTATTCTACCGATCCGAGGAACCCAAAGTCGAGAGAGAAGTCTGACATGGTACCGAACCTGCGCTTGACAGGCTCCAACCAATCATCTGCCCAGATACTATGCAGAGGGATTGAAATGGTTATTGAGGTGCCAAGAAGTACCCTTTAAGCAAACCGCACGATAGGCCCAATTCTACAACAGGATCTGGATCGTCTCCGGAACTCAGCGAAAATTGCCCAACGGGAAAATGGAAACAATCGGGCTCGGATATGTCCAATCTAAGAAACGGGAGCGATTCCATGGCTGCTACATTATACATGACTTCGATGAAGAAAGAGATGCCCTGTTAGAAGACGCTGCAATTGAACCAAAACGAGATCCTGCCGTAATAGTGCCAAGTCCGTCGTTTGAAGAAAAGATGGACAAGCTAATAAGGGAAGCGGGTCAAAAGGCACGGGATGACCACAACCGTGAAATGGCCATTTACGAGAAAGCCATGACACAGTGCCTCCTTCAGCAGGCTACAAAGAATGACGATGCCCTTCGTCGCCAGCCCGTCATACAGAAGACCCGACGCAGAGGTAGAAACAAGCTAAAGAACGAAAAAAACGTAACAGAGGCAAAGCGAGTCCAAGAAGCCACGTGATCAAGAATTGAGCAGCCGAGATCCATCTCTTATAAAGAAGATGGGTCGAGCATATTCTTTTCCCCAAGATAAGACATAGAAGATATTCGATCTTGTCATGAAACATCAAATGATTACGCTCCCGGAGTCCAAACATCCCGAACAAGCAGATGAGGTTCATCACCCAGACTATTGCTCTTATCACCGAGCGATAGGACATCCTCTTGAAGACTGCTTCACCTTCAAAAAATGGATCGAAGACCAGTATCAGCAAGGCAGGTTCTCTCTATCCAGCAGTTGGAGGGTAACCCCACCACAGAAGCATGTTCCAAAAACAACGTACATAGCGAGAGTAGAACCAGATCAACATCGGTCTTGGAAACGATCTCGTACCTGTCACGCGATAACGCTGTCAGAAGAAGGAATACGCGAGAATATGGATGACCTCTCCTGGTGCTTCGAAAATGAGGATGAAGATGGGTTGATCTCAGAACTTCCACCGGCGCCAAAGGAGTTGGAAGATGGAATATATACTACTGCGGACAACCTAAGGAAAATCGACTTGAGGACGGTAAACGACCTAAGGCCTACGTTCGTCAGTGAGCTGCTATCCGAAGAACAGGTAGCTACGCTAAAAGACGTGCTCATGCAATATAAAGATTGCTTTGCATGGAACTATTCCGAGATGCCGGGGCTAGATATAGAAATAGCGGTGCAGAAATTGGCGATATCTCCAGACGTCAAGCCAATCAAACAAGCACCAAGAAGAATGCGGCTCGAACTTGAAATGAGCATCAACGCCGAGGTCAAGAAGATAATCAACTCCGGCTTCATCCAAGAAGTTCAGTACCCTGACTGGATCGCTAACATCGTCCCAGTAAATGGGACGGTGCGCATTTGCGTGGATTTTCGGGACCTTAACAAAGCCTGTCCAAAAGATGACTTTCCCATACCGGTTACCGAGTTGATGATAGAAAACACGTCCACTCACGAAGTCTTCTCCTTCATAGACGGCTCATCACTGTACAATCAAATAAAGATGCATCCTGAGGACCAGAAGCATACCACTTTCCGGACTCCTCTGGGTATATTCTACTATAAAGTGATGCCTTTCGGTCTGAAGAACGCCGGCGTCACCTATCAGAGGGCCATGACGAAGATTTTTGATGACCTTATACACGAAATTGTCGAATGTTATATCGACGATCTCGTGGTGAAAAGAAAATCGCATGAGGAGCATTGGGAACATCTGAAGATCGTGTTTCAACGCCTTCGGAAATACAACTTGAAGATGAACCCTCTCAAATACGCGTTCGGAGTTTCCTCTGGCAAATTCCTAGGATTCATCGTACGATATCGGAGCATCGAAACAGACCTGTTAAAGATCAAGACGATTATGGAAATGCCTCCGCCAAAGACTCTGAAACAACTGCGGTCTCTCCAAGGAAAGCTCGCGTATATCCGACGGTTCATAGCTAACCTCTCCGGCAAATGTCGCCCCTACAGTCACCTAATGAAGAAGGGGAACTCGTTCATCTGGGATTGCAAATGCCAAAGCGCACTGGACGAAATCAAGCAATAGCTGCAGAATCCGCCGGTACTGGCCGCTCCAGTCAAGGGAAAGCCCCTCATCCTGTGAACAACCACCCTTGAAGGTTCTTTTAGCGCGCTATGGGCACAGGAAAATGACCAATGGAAGGAGAGAGCCCTCTACTATTTGAGTCGGGTTCTCCTGGGGGCAGAAAATAACTATTCCCCCATTGAAAAACACTGTCTGGCGCTAGTCTTTGCGATAACGAGGCTTCGGCACTATGCGTTGGCGCATGAGGTTCACCTCATATCAAAAGTGGATCCTCTCAAATATTTGATGTCAAGAGCCATATTAACAGGACAACTCGCTAAATTGGCTCTCCTCTTGATGGAGTTTTCGATAGTCTATCGACTCCTCAAGGCAGTGAAAGGTCAGGCTATCGCCGACTTCCTCGCTGAACACCCGATACCTGCCGACTCTCTTTTAAACTGCGAATTGCCAGACGAGCACACGTTCAACACGATCGATAGGGAAAAAGGAGGGAGTGATGCCCGATGGGAACTCTACATCGATGGGGCATCTTCCATGAAGAAGAGAAATCACACCACCCCTATAATCAAATCGTGGGTAGGCCTTATCTTCGTGACCCCGCAAGGAAGGATAACGCGCTTTGCCTTTTCCTTAACAGAACCGAGGACAAACAATGAAGCAGAATATGAGGCTTTGATAGCAGGTCTTGAGATCGCTGTCGACATGGGAATCGAAAACCTCCTCATATACGGAGACTCCCAGTTGGTCGTTAGTCATGTAAATAGCGACCATCAAACGTGCAAACAAGAGTTGGTAAAATACGGTGAGAGAGTGCAATAATTGCTGACTCAAATCCCTTCCTACGCCCTGGAAAGCATACCGTGAGCGGAAAATAGCAAGGCGGATGCATTAGCCAAACTCGCTAAAGAACTGGCTGATGAAAACCTCGATGACGTGAGGCTCGTTGTGCAAAGCCGTCGGGTTCTTGCGCCAGCAGAAATATCTCCGGAGTCGTTCGAAGAAAAGAGAGCGACCAAGCAAACGACCTTACAAATAAAAGACCAAGAAAAGGCTAGGGATTGGAGAGAAGTCTTTATAGACCACTTCAAATCCCGTCGGACACCTGAAGATGCGTCCTCAAGACATCAGCTCATGAAAAGAGCTCTGTCTTTCGGTTTTGTCAATGATACTCTGTATAAAAGATCGTTCGACTTTCTATGGCTAAGATGCCTGGGACCAGAAGAAGCGAGGAAAATCATCCAAGAAACTCACGGCGGACTCTGCGGATCTCATCAAGCCGGCCCAAAGATGAAGCTGAAGATCAAAAGGATAGGCTACTATTGGCCCACGATGATTCAAAACTATCTTGAATAAGCGAAGCAGTGCCACTCGTGCCACATTCATGGGGACTTCATCCACCAGCCTCCAAATCCGCTATACCCAACGGTAGCTAGCTGGCCGTTCAAAATGTGGGGAATTGACATAATCAGGCCAATCGAACCAGCATCATCTAGAGGACATCGGTTCATATTGGCAACAACCGATTACTTATTTAAGTGGGCAGAAGCAGTACCGCTGAGAGAAGTGAAGACGGAGAATATCCTCCATTTCATCAAGACACACGTCATCTATCGGTTCGTTACTCCGCGACGAATTATCTCCGATAACGGGCCAGCTTACAGAAGTCACAGAATCAGCCGCTTCGCACAGCAACATAATATAGGCTGGAGATACTTTTCGGTCTATAATCCCCGAGCTAACGGTCTAGCTGAGGCTTTCAACAAGACCTTAACAAAGATCATGAAGAAGACAGTATCCAAAATAAGAAGGACTAGCACGAGAGACTGCATGAAGCTCTCTGGGCTTACCGGACCACGTTCAAAACGGCCACAAACACAACGCCGTATGCATTGGTATTCGGCACTGAAGCAGAACTCCCCTTGGAGATTGAGCTACCCTCTTTACGAGTGGCGGTTCATTACGAGCTAATGGACGAAGAGAATGCTCATCTTCGGCTTGAGGAGATCAATGCCCTTGACGAAACCCGGCTCATGGCGCAGCAAAACTTGGAGGCTTACAAAGCAAGGATGACACGCTCATATGAGAGATTGACTGGGCCGAGAATATTCCATCAAAGCAAACTCGTGCTAATGGTCAAAAGACCTATGATCCCCAATCGTGCCAAATGGGGGAAATTCGAGCCGAAGTATGAGGGCCCATACATCATAGACAAAGTTTACCAAAGTGGGGCTTACTTGCTCATGGACATGCATAGAGAAAGACCCTTCAGGCAAATAAACGGCCGGTTCCTGAAGAAATACTACGCCTGATGAGTCACGGCCTAGGTCAATGATAGATGACGACGCCTACGTCCGGTCGCTATCTTCCTAAGCCCAAACTCTATAATCAACACTGTTGTCTCCAAAACGACAACAATGGACCGAAACGTCCTAAAACTAACGACTGACCGAAATGTCTGTAAACTATTATAAACCCGCAGCATCATAAGGCTGACGTGAAAAAAAAACGGTACATCCATAAGCGAAATGGGCACGAATGAAAACCCGAAAAGGCTCCGTGAGTAAAAACAGCAGGGTTACCGGCGAGTTTGTGAAAACCCGAAATGGCGCAATCTCGTTAAAAGACACTTGCAAGGTCCTCTCGACCTTATAAGGAGAAAACTACCTACGTGAGATCCATACGACTCACAAAGGAGCGACATACTTAGGAGTCCTCATGACTCCTAAGGAGAAAATACACTTATGAGATCCTCACGACTCGTAAGGAGAACCCTCTTATGAGACCCTCACGGCTCATAAGATTCAAAAGCCTTAAGCTACAGGGATCAGAACCTGTTCTTAAGCCATCACCTTTCCTAGACTGCCCTACAAGTGGTTCAATATTGACCCTTGTATACAATCCACGGGCACCAATAAACGTCTCCCCCACCAAGTTCCCTCCAATGGCGCGAAATTTCCCCGCTTGGTGAACAACACTTGTAAGTCCTCTCGACTTGTAAGGAGATAACACTCTTTTAAGATCCTTACGACTTACAAAAGAAAACGCACTTTGGAGTCCTCACGACCCCTAAGGAGAAAAGACACCTACGAGATCCTCACGACTCGTAGGGAGAAACACTTTTATGAGACCCTTATGGCTCATGAAGTCAAAAGCCTTAGTCGACAGGATCTTAACCCTGTTTGCTAAGCCACCTTTGTTCAAACCGACAAAAGAAAAATGATGATTCTCTTCTGGCAATGTCCTGGTGGTAGCGATGTTGATGCCTGAATCGGAATTAAATTCCAAGTCCTTTCACGGCAAATGATGATTCGCTCTTGGCAATATTCCAGTCGCAACGATATTGATGCTAAGACTGGCACCGGATTCCAAGTTCCATACTCGCGATAAAAAATCAGCAAGCCAAAAATGCATACAAAAATGGCCGAAATGACGGGGCAACTTGCAACAAAATCAGCAAGTAAAAGATATGCATACAAAAATAACCGAAATGATTGGGCAACTCGCAATAAAAAGGTGTGAGTAAAAAGAAAAAATAGCCGAAATGATTGGGCACCGCAAAAAATAGACGAAATGATTGGGCAATCGTGACTTTCGCGATACAAAAAGCTGAAATGATAGAGCATCACGAAAAGAAAACAAAAAAAATATATGAAATGAAACTTTTGCCCTACAGGCGAGTCCATACCGACCCCTGTATACAATCCATGGGCATAAACAAAAAGAGAACCACATTTCCCTACCAGGCTCTTTCAAACGGAGAGTCAAATCTCAACGGCGACATCTACAGCTTGGAGACTCACAACGCTGTTCCTCCTCATTCCAGCAGGATATGGACGTGACACTACCAATCGGAGCCACGGCAAAGTCCCTAGTTCTAAGACTCCACGGTTCACAGACAACCTGAAGTCGATTCCCGACACCGTAGAAAACGGAGAAAGTCGATCCCCGACACCGTACAAAATGGAGAAAGTCATCCCTGACACCATAGAAAATGGAAAAAGTCATCCCTGACACCATAGAAAATGAAGAAAGTCAACCCCCGACACCGTAGAAAATGGAGAAAGTCGATCCCGACACCGTAGAAAACGGAGAAAGTCATCCCTGACACCGTAGAAAACGGAGAAAGTCGATCCTCGACACCGTAGAAAACGGAGAAAGACATCCCTGACACCGTAGAAAACAGACAATGTCGACCCCCGACACCGTAGAAAATGGAGAAGGTCATCCCTGACACTGTAGAAAATGGAGAAAGTCGACCCCCGACACCGTAGAAAATGGAGAAGGTCATCCCTGACACTGTAGAAAACGGAGAAAGTCGACCCCCGACACCATAGAAAACGGAAAAAGTCGATCCCGACACCATAGAAAACGGAAAAAGTCATCCCTGACACCGTAGAAAACGGAGAAAGTCGATCCCGACACCATAGAAAACGGAGAAAGTCGATCCCGACACCGTCGAAAACGGAGAAAGTCGATTCTCGACACCATAGAAAACGAAGAAAGTCAACTCTCGACACCATAGAAAACGGAGAAAGTCGATCCTCGACACCGTAGAAAACGGAAAAAGTCATCCCTGACACCGTAGAAAACGAAGAAAGTCGATCGTCGACACCGTAGAAAACGGAGAAAGTCAACCCCCGACACCGTAGAAAATAGAGAAAGTCGATTCCCGACACCGTAGAAAGCGGAGAAAGTCAACCGCAATACCGTAGAAAACGGAGAAAGTTGATCCCGACACCATAGAAAACGGAGAAAGTCGATCCCGACACCGTAGAAAACGGAGAAAGTCGATCCCCGACACCGTAGAAAACGGAGAAAGTCATCCCCGACACCGTAGAAAACGGAGAAAGTCGATCCTCGACACCGTAGAAAATGGAGAAAGTCATCCCTGACACCGTAGAAAACGGAGAAAGTCGATTCTCGACACCGTAGAAAACAGAGAAAATCAACCCCCAACACCATAGAAAAAGAAGAAAGTCGATCCCGACACTGTAGAAAACGGAGAAAGTCAACCCTCAACCTCCCCGTCGAAGCAACGCTTCGACTCGGGAACAAGTCAACTCATCAACCACTTACAAGTCCTCTCGACTTGTAAGGAAGATTCTCTTATGAGATCCTTATGACTCTCAAGAGAAAACGCACTTAGGAGTCCTCACGACTCCTAAGGAGAAAATACACCTACAAGATCCTCACGACTCGTAGGGAGAAAAATCTTTATGAGACCCTCATGGCTCATAAAATTGAAAAGTCTTAAGCGGCAGATCTGAACCTGTTTCTTAAGCCATCACTACCCTACGAAGAGTTCAAGATGAACTATTATCTATCATCTACAGGCTAAATTTGCTAAAATTACATGACAACAAAGCAAAGAAAAGAAGGCGATAACACAAGATAGAAAAGAAATGTGTCCTTTATTTATAAATTCAATTGGATACAAGTTATATCATATGAAAATGAATGGAATAAAAAAATGAAATGAATACATGTTATTCATAAGTTACAAATGTACAATCGATACAAAAGCGACTATTGAGAAGGAGACGATTTTAACAAATCAGCAAGTCGCTCACGCACTCCTCTCAGCTCCTTTTCAAGATCAGCCACTGCGGCCAGCTCCGCTTCGACTTGGGCCAGTTGCTGCAGACAGGATGAAAGTTTCTCATCAATTTCCTGCTGAACAGCCTCCTGACTCTACGCGGCCTGCTCAGTAAAGTCAAGCTTTTTCCTCAGCACCAGCCCATCAGAAATACATCGTTGAAGGTTTTCAAAAATAAAGTTCAGCTGCGCAGCATTTGCTTCGACCTGGTCACGCAGTTGGACAGACTCAGCGGAAGTCGCCTCATGTTCCTTTCGCTTGAAGGTCGCCTCTTGTTCAAAATGGCGAAGGAAAAAGGCACTTTGCTCAACCCATGCAGCCCGCTGGGAGTTCAGAGCCAGAACCTCGGAAGCAGGATGCCTAAGCTCAAGCTCATGCAGGCAGGCCTTAATCTTCCTGCAATGATTAACCCAAAACTCAACGACGCCTTCGTTATGGAAGTTCACGAGTGTCGCCAGCATTGGATTAATCTCGGCAGCAAAATCTACAGTGAATGCAGGGACCTCCACGTCAAACTCCTCGATGTATGCACTCAACATACGCAGGCTGTTCACAGTGCCTTTGGAAGATGGACGTCTAGCAAAAGTCCCTGCCGACATGGGAATCTGAGACTTGAAGGGGTCTGGAGTCGGCGCGATTGCTTCAAAACAAATTGTAGTCAGATGTCGGCTAAAGAGATAAAGAAAATGCATGAACAATGGAGTCTACTATACCGGCTACGACAGGGGGCAGAGTTGGGAGTACTGGTGGCGCGACGATTCTCTCATCCCCTCCTTCAATTTATAGTGCTGCAATCAATTCAAAATTAATAACGGCAGGGTCACTCGTCAAAAAAAATGGACGTCGGTTAAAAACTATATCGCAAATCTATACCTTCCAACATCTTGAAGGATAAAGGAGAAGGCGAGGGAGCAACCGTAATGGAAGCGACTGCAAGCGTTTCAGATGACATAATCTCAATATTCGCTACACCTACAAATAAAATACCATTAGAAAAATCTAAAAAGGATTGGGAAATAGAAAATAAACGGTGACCCGAATCCCACCTGATGGGTCATCAGCCAAAATTGCAACGGAAGCATTACTCGGCGTTGCGGTTTCTGCGCTCTTCTTCAGTGGAATGGTTTCAGCACCAGTGGCTTCATCCCCTGATTCTACAAGAGCGGTCGTGACACTCGCAATGCCAGACGATGGCGGGGAACCGCAGAGGGAAAGGGCGGCGGTTTGGACGGTCCCGGGCTCCCAAGAAAGAGTAGCCGCTTCAGTCTCGGTGGTCGCCGTCATCTCACTTGCCGCTTCATCGTCAAGACTTGGCCCTACAAGATATGGTATATAAGAATTTGAAGATCAAATTCTAATAAAAAGACCCAGTATTACATTACCTTGGGGTGGCTTGTCGGCTTCTTTTCGAGCCGCGCGCACCATTTGTCTATGGACGGTAGACAGGGCAGCTGGGGCATCTTCGGAAGAAATAGTGATGGATGGAATGACGCTTGAACCTGGACCCACGGCTAAGCTGACATCATTTTCCCTCACCGTACGCTTCCTGCGCTTCTTGTCAGCCTTGGCGGTAAGAAAAGACCTCCTTAAGACTTCCGTCAAAGTGACGTCATCGTCTGAGCCAGGAGCCATCTCTGGAGCCGTTATGGCGTCCGTCATCGGCTGCTTAAGCGAAGCCTCTTTTAGCAATACTGGGGGAGCTGGGGCTTCAGCAGCCGACCCTGGAAGCGTTGTCGCGCCACCCTCCGGGATCGGCACTACACTCAGGATAACTTGGGTCCAGGTAGTCCCTGCAATAAGATGAAAAAGAAGGGTCAGACTACCCATGAAGAAAAAGGGAATGAAGGCACAATGAGCCGAAATATACCGAGGCTCAAGGAAGCGCGAAGCCTCTCTTCCTCCTCAAAAGTCTTGAGGGAAGCTGCGAAAGCCTCTTCGGCGAAAATACCTGTTGAAGAAGAAAGAGTCAGTCAAAACATAATAATTAAAATAGCTGCGGAAAGATATGACCAAAATATACCTGATTGTGCGATGGTGATTAGTCTCGCTTCATCACGAGCTAGTTGCTTTGAAACCGCGATGGCAGCCTCTAGATCGGTATCATCCGACACCATAAACAAACCTTCATTGGTACCATACTCACTTAGGCCCTCGCTGTAAGGATCATGAGGCTCCTGGCCGAATACAACGTCTGCAGAAAGTATCGACTTCTTTTTCTTCTGCGAGCGAGTGCCGGGAGCCGATAACACAAGCTTGCGTTTGGCGGGCAATTTAGGGCGACGAGTCCCTATCTCCGCACCCACGCCAGACTCGGGAGACGCCACAGCTACCGCTTTTACAGGTGCACGGGTAGGGGCGGCTCAGGCATAACGCGTGGTACCACAGCCGTAGCAGCTTCTCTCAAGGGAGGACGAACGATGGTCCGTCGCTTCAAAGGAACGGCTGGATTACCAGCGGGAGCGGTGCCCTTGCGATCAAGCAATAATCGCTTTTCTTCCCTAATGACGGCGCCCATCGAATGTTGATACCACACCACATATATGTTCAAGATTCACGGAACGCAACTCAGCTCACTGATAAAGAAGTTGGAGCCGGTGTTCAACTGCATAAAATGATGTAATGCGTTGCGAATACCTTCTTATGTGGCAACTAGCTCAGCTAGGAAGGCCTTGAGCGGGACGCCCTAATTATAGCTTGATTGTTGGGTGAAACGGTGTGGGTTGTACCTCATGAACAACGCCGAATCATTCTGCCTAAACACGAGAAAGCCCGGCCTAATTGAATGTAGGTGAAGAATCTCCCGAGCTTTCAAGGTAGAGGCCCCGTCTTTAAAAGTGTCCCGCAATGGCTGCACTGTTTTTGTGGATTCTTTGCCAATGGTTAAAACCTTATCGGTAAAGGACATGACATCTCCAATCATACGCGGACGAAGGAGCAAACCCCTAGCCTCCTGCTGTGATGGATTTAAAACGGACGCGTCAAATAAGCGCATAATCCAAGGGAAGTTGTAATTGTCGTAGAAATGAGGCCGTTTATGGACACCAAAAGCGCCACGTACATGCAGCTCCATCCATGACATAAAATAATGCAACGAGAAAGTGACGGGCTGTACCCCTGGCTGAGTGGGGTCTGCCGCTAAGCTGAGACCATGGTACAGATGTGCTAACCCAGCAATTCCGATAGCCACTTGCATTCCCGCAACCATACGATCGGCTGGGTATTAGACTGATGGCCTCATATAATGAGGGTACATGGGAAGCAAGAACCAGTTTAGCCACAAGCCAATGAACCCCAGCATGAACGTCTCTTCATCGACGTCCGGAGCAGCAAGCTCCGCGAAGGGAACAACAGGAACAGCCGGAATAAAGAAATTTTTTAAATCTGCCTCCGCCGTCGGTTGGTTATCCAAACCAAAACCAAATGGGTTGTCGAGCTTGGCGAACAGCGCAGCTTGCTTCGATAAGGCTTTCGAACGAAGAAAGCGGGCGATGAAGTCTGCGTAGCTAACTCCTTTCCCTTCGGATTCCAGAAATAAACTTTCGTATATATTCAACACCTTGATCAAGCTTGGGAATCAGTGTTGAATGGCGTTCTCCGGGGTAAGACCCATTACCACTGATTTGGTGACAAAGATGTACTCGTCCGGGGGAAGCAACTCCTTATAGTGTTCTCCCCTAACGGGTAAGCCAGAGATCTCTGTAAACACCTCTAAAGATACTGAGACTTCTCGATCCGACAAAAGAAAGGTATGGGTTGGAATATTCCATTGCTCCAGAAAAGCCTTGACCCACCATGCAGGGAGTGTGGAATATTGGAAGAGGGAAGTGTAAATCGCAGGATACAATCCGAGCTTTAGCAGCTGCGACTTCCTGGCCGACAAAATATAGCGGGCCCACTGCAAATACCCAGCTGGATGACGATGAGTTGGCTTATCATGTACGGCTGTCTCCAAGGGCGTGACTCGCCCTAGCATATACGTCGTCCTAGAGTATCCAAAGCCGCCGCCGGCTGTACGGGTATTGCAGCCATAGAAGGCTGAAGGAGACCCTTTGAAGTCCAATTGACCTCCTCCACGGCATAGTTCACTGGAGATGCATCTGTATAAGGGATCATCGAAATAGGTTCCGAAGGTGCCGCGCAAGAAAAGCTCCGCCGACCCTTGATGATTTGACTGTACCATCTGCCCCATAAATGAAGATTCTTTTGCTCCGGGTCGTGATCTTTGATCAACACGAAAACTTCCTTGTCCACAGGCGCTTCAGGGAATCCGCTTTCTGAACGGATGAACGGGAAAGAAATGTCTAAAGATATAGTACCTGCACGAAAAAGAACAAAAAAGTTAGCCGTCAATGCTACAGTTTAAATTGTAGCACTTGGTACTTTAAATTCGTGCCACACTGCAATGCAGTGGAAAGGGATTAAGGGGGACCCACATGATCTAGATGATGGCTCATCATTAATAAAAAAGTCTCATCATTTGATGAGACAATCATTAAATGAAGAAATCCTAAAAGGATTCTCATTTAATGAGCGCCCCTCGGGCCAAGGAGTAAATCTCTCTTGAGAGCAGCTCTCTGCAACAGATATGATATCTGTCACAATTAATGATGAAGGGAATAAAATTCCCCCCAAAAATTCTAAAGAGCAATGCTCTGCAAAGAAGATGGAATAATCCTTCAAAAACCCTAAAAGCAAAGCTTTCTACATAAGTAAAAACTTCAGGATTTTTAAGATCTAAAGCAAACTCTAAGAGTTCTTCGTTAATGGGTTAAAAGAACCTTAAAAAGGATTTCTTTTTCTGATCCATGATCTAGAGAGAGCAAAGCTCTGTTTTTTTAATTAACGGGTTAAAAAACCCTAAAAGTCTTTAAAGATCAATGATCTAAGTAGAGCAAAGCTCTGTTAATGGGTTCAAATCTTACCTAAAATTTTCGACAGAGTTCTGTCTCTAAGAGAGTTCTTAAGAAAAAGAGCTATACTCTAAAAGAGAATTAATTCTCAGAAAAACAAGAAAGAAGATGAAAAGAGGTCATCTCAAAGGCCAAAGGCCCTATTTATAGGCACTGAGAGCCGTTTCAACTTCTAAGTTGATCTAATGACGCAGATGCTGCCACCGCTACACTCACGTATAAGCCGCGTGAGCGCAACGGTGGGGGGCATTTGTTTCCCCAAATTAGAGCAAAACTCTGTTCAAATTTTGAAATTTGAAATGAAGCAGCGCTTCATAAAAGCGCTCGCGCTAAATGCGCCAGCGCTAAGAGTCAAAGACTCTGATGCAGCGCTCGCGTTAAATACGCCAGCGCTAAGAGTCAAAGACTCTGATGCAGCGCTCACGTGCAAAGCACGAGAGCGCTAGCACTAGCAGCGCCAGCGCTAAGAGTCAAAGACTGTGATGCAGCGCTCACGTGCAAAGCACGAGAGCGCTGGCACTAAGTGCGCTAGCACCCAGAGTCAAAGATTCTGATGCAACGCTCACGTGCAAAGCACGAGCGCGCTAGCGCTGGAACTAAATATTCCCCACCCTTGGATCAAAGATCCAACAAAGATGACTAAAAGTCATCAAATTATCTCTGAAAATTAGAACACTGTTGGATCAAAGATCCAATGGATTAAAAATCACAAAGATACAGAATAAGTTCTGTATGGGAAAAGATTTTCCCAATCTTTTAAAAAAAAAGAAGACTGCCTTCTGTAAAACAGAAGCCCTTGGATAAAAGATCCAATGATGGAAAACATTCTCAAATCAATTAGAGAAAAGATCTCTTCAACTGATTCAACAAATCAGCCTTCCCTATATAAAGGACCCAAGACTTCAAGTCTTGCACAGAGGAACCCCCCCTCCAAACTTTGAGAAATTTCAAAGAGAAGAGCAAGCTCTCGGAAGAAGAATTTTTTCAAGGTAAATAAAACAGAGAGATAAAATTACCTCATAAAATGAAGAAGAACTTAGTTTTCTTTTTCTAGATCATAGATCTATAAGACAGACGTTTTTCACAAAAGAGATCATAGCATCTCATCATAAAAAGGGGGGAAGAAGAATTCAATTCTCTTCAGATCACAAATCCATAAAGGCAAAGCCTTTCAAAAAAAATAAGAGATTGTAACATCTCCTATAAAATAAGAACTTTGTTCTTAGACCTACGAGACAAAGTCTCTTATAAATGAGAGTTTAATTCTCAGAGCGCAGAACCGATCAGAGCTGCCTAAGAAGAGCCTTAGCGCTCCAATTTAAAGAAGCGCCTCAGGGTTCCAAGACTGGCACGCAACGCCGCAGCGCTCCTAGCGTTCCTATTTAAAGAAGCGCCTTAGCACTCGTTAACTAGCGCTCAGTGCCAAGTGCGCCACGTGCTCCTCACGTGTATGCTATCTCACAAGGAGCGCTCTACACTCATTAACTGGCGCTCATCGCCAAGCGCACCATGTGCTCTTCACGTGTGCGCTATCTTACAGGAAGCGCCTTAGCGCTCTAAGTCTGGCACTCAGCGCCAAACGCACCTCATCCTCCTCACGTGTGCGCTAACTCACAAGGAGCGATCTGCACTCATTAACTAGCGCTCAGCGCCGAGCGCACCACGTACTCCTCACATGTGCGCTATCTCACAGGAAGCGCCTTAGCGCTCTAAGTCTGGCGCTCAGCGCCAAGCGCACCACGTGCTCCTCATGTGTGTGCCGAGGGAAGATAAACTGTTCTTTAAATAAAGCCTCAGAGCCATAATGAATGCTCAGCACTCAATGAAAGACAAAAGGGTGTCAGAACCCAAAACCAATGCTCAGCATTGTTAAATTAAAAGGACTGAGTTTAATTAAATGTCCAACATTTTAATTGAGTGAGACGAGCCCAAGTTGGCTATAGATCCCTCATTTGGATTAATTGAGCCCATATGCTCATGAATCTTTTTAACTGATCTTAGTCCCAAACTTGACTACAGGTCTCCCAACCATTATTGGTTCAAGGGTACATCTCTTCATACATCTGATATATGTCGTTGTAACTCTTCAACGTCTTTAGAGAGATGGAGGGTCCCAACAACCAATAAGTTTTGGTGCACCCCTAAACGGTTGAGCCAAAACCACACAGACTGTGACGTCTTTAAACCGGACTATGATGTCCTTAAACCCAATGGACCGCAATGTCCCTAAACTAAACCAATAGAGCCCAAATGCTCTTTTGTTGGATCTAAATGATCCTGTTAAGTAGATCTTAGTCTAAAATTAGACTAACGTATCCTTAACAAGCGTTTAAGTTGATATTAGTCTCAAATGAGATTAACGATCCTCAAACCCAACCCAAAACCAAATCTAAGAAAATATGGATTTGGACTAATTCACGCCCTACGGGAGACAACATAAATTAGTCTCCGTATACAATCCATGGACAACCAAAAATAAAACAAATATACATGAAATGAAGTGACCATCTGGAGAAGGAGAAAGTGGTTACCACGATGCGGTAGTGTAATTAACTGCAGGGGCTTGCGTCTGCAGGGAAGAGCGTCCCCACAATCAAAAAACCCTCATAATGAGGAGGAATCTGACACAGTCTATTACATCGGTCGCATCCATCTAAACCTTCGATATATGGTTCCATAAATCAACTTGGCATCTTCGGAGAGGTGGACGGTTAAAACCAAATAGTATCTGTCCCCAAATTCAGAGAAAACGTTTGTCTTCCCGGTATTCAAATATTTTATCATGATAACACCATGGTTGGTGAAAAATAGTGTAACGGATAGACGTGAAGAAGACTCGAGACTGTATAAGAATTGATGTTGAACCATGTCTCAAGTAGAAGAAACAGAAATAAGAGTAACGATAAGAGATGATATGGAGAGAAGATACGAGGCGTAAACGAAAGTTTTTATGTCTCAGTCGATGGAGAAGAAAAGTTCTTGTAAATGGAAACGAGAATGTGAAAGATAAAGAGGGGGTGGAGTAGTTGCATTATTGTACGTGATACGAGGAAAGGATTGCAATTCAACTTCTTCGGTCTTAAAGAGAAGCGCACGAATTTCCGGTGGAGGTTGATTCATCACAGCATCCAATTCTTCAAGGAACGCGAGTTCTTTAGCAAAAATATCTTCGAAACTGTCATTGATATCCCTAATGATGATCTCATCGGAAAGAAAAGATTCGATAGCCATATCAGTGTAATAGTCAGATTCACTAGGAAGGTTGGAAATTTCAAAATCAATGTGTTGCGCACTATAATTCAAAACACTTGATTCATCAGAAATTATGGAGATAGGAGACTCAAAAAGATCGTCTCCCTCATTCTCAAAAGAGTCTCAATCAAGTGGTCTTTTAAGAATCATAGAACTCAAATTATCGGAGTGTAGTTCATCAAATCTCAGTGGAATTGAAAGAAGATGAGAAGAAGAACTAAAGAAAGTATGTAATGAAATGGGTAAACAAACTTGGGTGACGAGCTTTGTTGATCCAGATATGGGAGGTGAAGGCTGAATATCGTCTTGCATATCGGATAGATTGGTAGTAAGAATAGGACCTGTTAAAGGTACAGGAAGATTTTCACATTCATCGGAAGAGACATGATGAGTCGAAGAATCCAACTCATGCAACATAGCGAGTTCATCCTCAAAAATATTCTCAACATTGATCTCACTAGCATCGTCCGTTAAATCAAACGAATAGTTCTTTAAAAATTCATCAATTATATTATCCTCAATCGATGGATCATTAGGTTCACTTGATGGAATTGAAAGACTGGAAATGTCAAGATTAGTTGGATAAGGATAAGTTTGATTTAGAATGGTGTAAGGCTTTCTTTCACGCTCATGATTGAGAAAGTCAAACATGTTATTCTCGGACTCCTCATCAATTAGATTAAGCGGTTGATCATCATATACATTCGGTTGAAGTTCAGGATGGAAGGTGTTGAGATCAAAAGAATTAGTTCTGGTTTGAGTAGGAGGGATCCCTAGGTTTTTCTCATTACTCAATTCTAAGTCTACTTTAAGACTAGACATGGTTTGTGAAGAAATTTCAATGAAGGATAATCATTGAACCGTGAAACTTCCTAATTGATGTTCAGAAGCACTGTGTAGATGAGGTGCAAAAGTTGAGTATGGTTAAAATGGGTTTAATGGTTGGCTACGGGAGAGTTCAATGTGTTCTGCAATAGAAATGGGTTTACGAATTGCCATATTAGTCTCAAGAGAAGTATCAACGTGAGAGGGTGTGAAAGTTTGGTACCGTTGATAAGAGTTAGAAGATTGTATCTAATTTTCATAAATAGAATTAGGATCAACATTTTCATATGAAGAAAATTGAAATTGGTTGAATTGTTGGCAACTGGATTTTGCAATTTGCTCAGCAATGGTCATGGGTTTAAAAGTTTCCATATTCGCCTTAAAAGGAATATCAACATTTTCATATGGAAATGATTGTAATTGTTGTCCTAAAGGTTTTGGAGTAGTGAAAGGTGTGAAACTTTGGCTACGGGCTTTCGCAATATGCTCAGCAATGGACATGCGTTTAAAAGTTTCCTAACTAGCTTTAAAAAGAATATCAATATAAGAAGGGGTTGAATTTTAACACGGTTGATAGGAATTTGAGTGTGGTGTCCAACTGTTATTTCTAGCGCCTTTTATCCTATCCCTCAAAGAAATGGTGGGGTCGGAAGTTCTACCAAAGCAATAACGATATAAAGAAATATCTGGTTGTGTGTAGCAAAGCTCGCCAAGAGTTGGTCTGTTTGGATTACCCATCATAAGAGAACTGAAAAGAATTTGAGAGGAAAAGAAAAAAGGGTAAAATGGTAAAAAAAAAATTGAAATTGTTTTGCTTAGACAAAAATACGGAAAAAGGACTTGACTCAACCAATCACAAACGTGCACAAACAATACCTAGAATTAGGGTCACCTAAATCAAATCACTAAACCGCTCCTAGACTTCCAAAGGACAAAACGAAGGATAAATCCTCTATCACCTCTTTATCTCTCTTGCAGTCAAGTAAGTGGGAGGAATCCACTATATGAATCACCGAAATAGTAGGCCTAATTAAATAAACCATTTGCCTTAGACAAACTTTACTTAGACACTATAAGAAAGATGCAGATAAGTAACAGATTACCCACGACCCTCCTCTGTCCTAATTGAGCGCAAATGTCCTTAAGACTATGTCTAGATATTTTTTAATTAATGTAGGGTGATGTTTATGCTTGTTTGTGATTTTTAGGGCTTAGCAAGGGTAATGAACTCCCACCTAATCTTAATTTGGGTTTCTTGCCTCTTAAGTCCATATTATTTGATGCAAAACAAAAACAATCCAAAAATCTAAACACGCAAAAAGATTTTTCCCGGCAACGCTGTTTGCAAAGAATCCTACAAAGAAATACAATTTATTGGAGCTACAGAGGGGGTGTTATGAAGAGAAGAACCTTACCAGAAAAATTTAGCATGTGATCTCTCTGTAAGGCCGCGGAATCACAGTCAAATAAGATGGATGGTCGCGGATTCGTGGTCAAGATTGGGTTCATCTTCCCACAACTTTGGCACCGTTCTCCATCTTCTCTTTCTTTCTATTTCAAGTGTTCATGTTATCTATTGGCTCACTCTATATGCTCAAGAATTATGCACATTCAACAAGTCATCAAAGGAAATAAGATGCGGTTTATATTTTATTTTATTTTATTCTTTTTTTTAAAAAAAATTTGTAAAAAATATAAAAAGAAATCAACCCGAATAACAAGAAAAATAATACTACCGTCTCTGTGGTAACGACACCATTTGATTGTTATGAAAAAGTGAGTTTTTATTTGTCCTAAATACCGCAATCAATAACGGTGTCGCAAATAGCTAGCCGATAGTGAATATGGGTCGTCCACAGGGAGATGGTAAATTACTACTCTTGTTTTAGACTAGTTAATAGAAAATTTTTTGGATTTGTCATTTTTATTCTAAAAGGATTTAAAAATATTAATGTTAGAAGGTCTCATTAGGGTTTTCGGATTGGGTTGTTTAAAAGATGTATTGAAAATTCTTCACCATTAACCACTTGTCGAATTGATGCGAGGATAATAGCAAACAATGGGGATTATAGTTTAAAGGGGTATTAGGGATTCCCTTCATTAACCCTTGTCCTTCCATTAATCACTATTATCTCAAGTCTTTAGCAAAGTTCGCACAACTTGTCTTAAAAGTTGAGTCGCAACTATCATGGAAGGATAGAGCGCCCAAAAGGAGAGAAGTAGTTTATCATTGAAAAAGTTTTAGATTCATATGTGTCGGGTAAAGAGAAAGTGTAAGAGATTTTTCCATCTCTCAAACTCCCATTTCCTAAACCCTAAAGAGCGAGAAAATTACTCACCTATTAAATCAAAATAAAATAAAAAAGAAAGGAGAAAAAAATAAAAATAATAATTTAAAGCTAAGTTCTAGGGCTCTCACGAATGCAAGGAGCAACTTTTGAGTATCATCGCTTTATAAAAGATTAAGAAAGAAGAAGGAAAAAGAAAGATTCATAAAAGAAAAAAACATCTACGATTAATAAAATAAAAGCACAAGATTTAAAGCGCAGAAATTTAAGATGCGAAAAGAAAAGACAAGAAATAAAATTGAAGACTACCTTTTATTAATAAATTTCAATATTTAATGGCTAAAAGAAAAGATACAAGAATTCTAAAACCCTAGATGATCCTTCTTCATTACTGCCCGGTCCTCTATATAGGACTTGAATTACAAAACCCTTACCCTAATATTGATGTACTTGTAATGACGATCATGAACCTGAAATTTCACATTGAATGGCCACGATTAGGCCGCTTATCCGCCGCCAATTGCCCTATTCGGCCGCTAATCCGCCGCCTTTTTATGAGAACTTGTCTCCAAATTTTTTTCTCTTTCTTCTCTTGATTTTAGAAATTTTTCTGACGATAAAATCTTCTTTTTGAAATTGTGAGAATATTCAATTTGCTCCTAAATTTGGCAGATTTGATTTGCTAACTTGATTTGATTTGGATCTCTTACTCATGTTTGTAGTTTTGAACTGATTTGTTACTTTAATACCTGTACAATATCTCAAATCAAATCATTAGTAGCATTTATTTTATTTGAGAAAATATTCCAACCAATTTTACTCACAAATAATTACTTAATGGTTAAGAAATTCAAGAATATTTGATATGATATGATATGCATATTTTAATAATTAAGAATCACATGGATATTTTAAATATAATATGCTTATATTACACCCAATTATATTAATTATAACTTAAGAAACATAAGACAAAATCTTTTTACACATATACTACATATGTTCTTAAATTATAAATAACACATTTAGTAATTAATAAAAATAAGGAAAATGACCGTAAAAATGTGCAATAAATATGACTAATCAGCCCCTCTCATGTGAGAGATTTCCCCCCATACGTGAGGGGACGGTCCCCTTATGTGAGGGTGATAGCCCTCCACAAGGGCTCCCCGACCGCCAAAAAATATAAAATTAAAAAAAACCAAATATATATATAATAATAAAATACAAAACTTAAATATTAAATAAAGAAAAAAATTTCCTTTTGGATAATTAAATACTTTTTGGTCATTGCTTTACTTTAGCGAATAAAATAAATTAAAAGAATGAAATGGAAACGCCTCTATATTTTTTTAAGCACCAACACATCATATTGAGTTCACATGACCCATTTGACCCGTTAATTGGAGCTTCTCTCGCTCCAAACGCGAGGGGTAATTAACGACTGCTCAGTCCATGGCTGCCGGAGATTTGGATCCCCACAATCTTTAAACCCCTGCCTACCCCAGGCAGGGAGAATCTATATATGCCTGAAAAGCGCGTGCATTCCCATCTCAATGGGGTGATGAAAAACTCTCTACATAAAACTTTTCTTAAAACTTCATGTCTACTTAATATTATCTATTTTTCTAATATATGGTTTATTTTCCTGGTTTTGGCTTACTTGGGTTACGGTGGGGTCTATAGGACTTCACGTGATTTTTGTGCCAGTCATGTGCCTTTTCGGGTCGTGATGTTCAGTCGAAAATACTGCACTTTTGATATAACATTTTTCTTACTGTTCTTAAATAAAAAAAGGTGTTTATTATAAATATAAAACATATTTGGGGTTTATCTGCAAAATACTATTTACCATATATTTATACATTATATTTAACATTATGAAGAAAAATATATGCATATAATATTTATATAATATTTTGGTAATTAAAATATGCATATCATAATAAATATTCTAATCAAGATTCTTAAAAGATATAATATCATACAAATGGTTAGAATAATATTTCAAAATATATGCATAATATTTTAGTAATTAATAGATGCATATCTTACTAAATATTCTTAATCAAGTTTCTTAAAGATTTATTACCATATAAAGTAATTAAGTTACTCTCTCTAATTTAATAAATATTGCTAATATTATTCATGGAGATTTTATGCAGATTTAGCTTAGGTCAGGAGATCAAGATTTTCAAGATGTCAGGATCAAAAATCTTCCAATAAAATCGTAGGATCTGAAAACTTGGTAAGTGGATATTTATAGCAAATCTAAACCTATGAGATCTAGGATTTCTGATTTGAGGGCTATATAAAGGACCGAGGGCTAAAGTTAAAACTCATCACCTTTACACGAAGAAAATCACCGTCAAAAAACAAGAGATCCACGACAGATCCACGATTCGACATGATAGGGCGACGTGAAAATCGACGGAGCATCTACTTCCTACGAGGCAGAGACCGACAGCAACTTCTTCCTCTTGTAATCTAAATTCGTAGGATTTGTACTTGTGAAGTTGATTAATAAAGATAGATCATTTTGTTTAATTATTTATTTTCTGTATTTTTACTTACTGCATTTTAATTATGATCTCATTCTCTATCATTTCTTTTTCTTCTCACAATATGCATGAGTAATTCCTAGCTTTCTAGGGTTCGTAGGATTAGGGTAGAACAATAGATGAAAAAATATTTTAACTTTTTTTTAAGTCTTATGAAGTTTATAAATTTTAGCAAAAGAACCGTTAACATCCTAATCAGGTGCGCTACCAATTTATTGCAAGTCTCGACCGCGATCTAAGATCAGATTAACAATTGTTTTATTAAGGGCTAGACATGTATAGAGATCAATGAAAAGACAAGGGTCAATAGTGTGGAAACCCTAGTTTCTTCCAAAAACTCTAATCCTCATTCATCACTATCAATCTAGTTTTAAATCTATCAATAGATAAAAGGAGTAATCTTTATTGGTCATCCATAATTACTAAATCCTAACGAACCCTACAAGCCTTCTTCTTATATATTCTATATTCTTATTTAAACTAGATCTGAAAAATATATATTCTACATCCATATTTACTATAGAATCTATGCTTCACTATTCTCTATTCTCCTTCCTCTTTTCTAATCAATACGTATAAAGCAAGATTAAAAGTTCCACAAATCCCTGAGGACAACCCGTACTCATCTCGGCTAGCTATATGTGACACCGTTATTGATTGCGGTTATTTACTACAAAAACACTTTTTCACGATCAATCACGTGACAAAGTTGGTATCAGAGCATTAGATTTTATCATTGTTGAGTCTAGGTTTAACCATATGGGCTCTAGGTTATAAAGTTTCGAAACTCAGGCCTAACCTTGCGGAACTTAAACTTGACTTTGAGGTATTAGACTCGAACATCGTTTTCCTTTGTTAAGTTTAGGTTTGACCATGCGGAGTCTAGGATTCGATCTTTCGAGACCTAGGCTTAACCTTGAGGAATTTAGACTTAACTTTGGGGGTCTTAAATCTGACCTTTCGATTCATAGATTACCCTTGGTATGATGGAGTAGCTTAAGTAGTGTTACATAGCGTACGTATATTCAACGGCATATTTACTACACGACACTCTGCTTAAATAATCTTAGGATGTATATTTCAAATTCTTCTGTGATTCACTTTCCTTCTTTTCCGATTTGGTAGCATTGCATTGTTATCTCATTGAGATTCGGAACCCGACCTTTTTTGTTTCTTGTTCCAGTTACCATGTCGTCAAAGACTTCATGAGCCGAAAGGGCTACAGTTAGAAATATGGTTAGGGCAGGCTCGTCTGAGACGAGAAATGACCAGGAAGGTACTCTAGTAACACAGGAACAGGTTGATCTTCACTCTTCCAATAGGATTTCTTGTTTAGAGGCGAACGTTCAGGATCTGCATCATTTGATGGGGTCGTTAGCTGAGACTATTCGGACCCAGAGGCCTATAGTTGCACAGCCAGTTCTGGAGACCTTAACGCATTCTGATGCTCAGAGATTAGCTGTGTCTCTTATGACTGAGAGTATTGATGTGTCGCTTTTCGAGTTCATGAAACTCAAGTTCCCTGTGTTTACTGGTATAGATGTGTCAGAGGATCTGCAGTCGTACCTCGACAGGATGGCGAGAATATTTTGTTCTTTGAGATGCTCCGATGCGAGACCAATGGAGTTGGCCAGTTTCCGTTTAGAGGCTCTTGGTCAGATCTGGTGTGATTCGATTAGGCCGTGCAATGGGTGCTCCTCCGGTGGCTTGGGACGAGTTCTTAAAGGTCTTCTTTACCCGATTTCTTCCTCAGGGTGTCAGAGATGCTTGAGCTCATAGTTTCGAGTCTTTGTGTAAAACTTCGGGCATGACAGTAGCCGAGTATGACCTTCGGTTTCCCCAATTATCACGATATGCTCTCTATTTGGTCCATACTGAAGAGATCCAGATTAAGAGATTCGTGCGAGGTCTTGATGCGCAGCTGTTTTTCTCCATTGGTGCCCAGCATTTTGATACTTATGCGGAGGCAATGGATGCGGCCACACTGATAGAGGAACATTATGTTGAGATTGGTGCTGTCCCAGAGCCGAAGCGGGCTCGAGTTGAGGTTCTATCTATAGGGAAAGAGAGCGGTGACGTGAGTGAATAGCCTCGAGAGCCGTCATTCAACACCGATGGAATGAAGATGCCAGCCCAGTTGTGTTTTAATTGTTAGAGACCCGGCCATAGAGCCAGAGACCATCTAATCAAGGATCAGAACAGGAAAGTGTCTCGGAGAGCTACTCCATTTTCTTTTCCCCCTCCGCCGGTTATTACACTGGTTCTATCTGGGGATTGAAGGGGTAGTGGATATGATGGTCATGTGCAGAGAGGAAAAGGATCCAGAGATAGGGCGTCTTGCCGTGAACGCTGAGAGAGCGAAAGTCCTTGTTCTGACTGCTCAGGGTGCTCAGGTACCTACCGACATTGAAGAATGTATACTTTAATGTCTGTTGTTTCAAGTTTGTGTTTCGATGATCCGAGTATCACCCTTTCATTTTCATACATGCACAGATATATTTGTGTTGAGATATCAATGAACTTTTGTTTTCCAAGAGATTTGAGAAACCGCGTGATACTATTTCATAAAACTTAATTATATTTGCAAATTGCGTTTTCTCTTGAAATGGCAATTTTATGTCCTCCATGAGTTTTCTGTGTATTTATGGTTTGTGTTATCCGATATCGAGAAGGGGGAGAAGCGATTACAGATACCCGATGGATATCTAGAGGATACTGACCGAGGTTTTATGATGAGTTTGATTAAAGGGCTGATTAGAGAGACATCGCCTAAGATATTTTGGGATTTTGAGTGTCGATGATTGGTACATGATTTGATGATGTTTTTATTGATGTGGATTTTCTATTGTACGTGATCTATTATTATACGCTTACATTAACATATACTATGTACCTGTTATCACACTTCATCACAATATTTCTAGCTTGTGTAGGATTTTGGAGTCCTTTTTTATCTGATTGAATGAAATATTTTCAAATTTGGTGCTTAGATTTAAATTCGGGGATTGAATTTATTTAAGAGGGAATATTGTAATATTTCAGAAAATTCTAAATAATGATATTACGAGTTTTATTAAAATGATACCAATCATTAAATTGAGTTATCATAATTTGGTATATAAATATATTTATACAATTTATATTGATAAAACCAATATTTAATTGTTTAGGCATGGCAAGCATTTCTCTTGTGATTTCCTCTTCTTCTTCCATCTCCCATGCCTACTTATACTCTCTTCTATCCCCATCCCTCTCATCCCTCATTCTCTTCTCATTTCCTCTTCCATCTCCCAAAAATATATCCTCTTTCAAATCTCAAACTCAAAACTCTAGCTCGCCTCCATCCAAGACGATTCCCTCCTTCAAGCTTCCTCAACTAGAAATCATACAAGTTTAGATCTTCTTTTCACTCACTTTCAACGGGTAAAAATTTCACCTTTTTTCAAGTTTCTAGTTTTGCTATGGAAACATCATCTTCTACATAAAAATCACATGGTTATGATTCAAATCTTGTAAAGATTGGTTTTTAAGTGGGTATTTGTAGTGGTAGTAGTGTGAATTTAGCTATCCTAGTTGTTTTCACTTGTTTTAGCTTGAAAGCGTTAGAATTTAGGTAAAGCATAGTTTTCAAAGTTGTTGCAAATGAAGTTTTGTTGATTCTTGTAGTGGTAGTGTGTCGGAGCAAATTTCTTTTGAATTTCAACTTGTTTTGGAAAGTAAAGGGTAGTTTGAAGCAAAAGTTTGATTTTTGAAGTTTTGAAAAATTCCATATTCTCGAACCAGCATTTTTCTTCTTCAGACGTCTGGACGTTGTTCTTCAGACGTTTGCTAATTCGATATTATTTATTCATATATGTTCTTCAAACTTCTGGGCTTAAAGCATCAGACATCTGCCTGTAATTTGTGACTTTTCGATATTGTTCCTCAGACGTCTAAAAGTTCTTCTTCAGACGTCTGCCTTTTTCTGTCTCTTTGAGACGTCTTCATCAGACGTCTGAGACATTTTTCTTCAAACGTCTGATGCTCTTTTTATGGCCTGATTTTCTTGTTGTTTTCGTCGTATTTTGTTTGCTTGGATCTATGTCGATATTGATGGGATTTCCTTACTTGTTTATGATTACAATTGGTTATAGGATCGAGTGTGGATGATCCATGGACAACGAGGAGAAGTGCAGCTGTCATGAGATTCGACTAGCTAGCTAGTGTCATGGTCGGTGAGTAGATTTGTATCTACGAGTGGGGAATCGGGTGGATAGCATGGAGCACCTCCGTGAAAAATCTTTAAATTTATATGCTTATGCTTCATGCCATGTGTATATTGACACTTGTTCGTTAATTAGTAGATTTCATTAGTTTTTCTTTAGCATGCTTTTCGTGAATACACTTGTTAGAAAACTTGCACGTTTACTAGTAATTGCCATGTGGCACAATCACAAACGCACATGCCAACACATACACATTACTAGTAATTGCCATGACACGAGTAGGACTTGTCATGCTTTACGTTATAGTACGATACGTGTAGACCTTACTATGCATTACATTGTAATACGATACTAGTAAGACTTTTCATGCTATATATGTTATAGAATGATCGACGATATGTTCATGTACGCGACTAGATGTTCGTATTGATTATTAGGCGAGTACGTGACTAGAGGTCCGTACTAGTCGATGTGTGTGTACGTGACTTGATATTCATACAGATAGTTGAGCGAGTGCGTTGACGAGATATCCGTACCAGTCCCTGTATGGATACATGACTAGATGTCCGTACTAATTGATATGTGTATACGTAGACTCGATGTCCTTACTAGTTAAACCGTGTATTTGGGTATGTAGACAAGATGTCTATACTAATTATCATGATTTGATTAAATGGAATATTTGGTTGTTATTGTAAGAGGTGGGATTCCGTATTGTATGAAATGATGATGGTTAGTCGAATACGGTCTTTTATATTATTGACTCGCGGAGTCTTACTATTTATCCTTATTAGGAGATTATGAAAGTATAAAGGTTTGTACCTATTTCCAAATAACGATTCATTTCATGTTCTAAAAGCCATAATGCTAAGGATGTGTTGCTTGGAATTCAAAAGGATATCTATATATATTTTAAAATATCGCAGCCTCCTTATTTTCAAATAACGTTTCGTTCTACTTTAAAATATATATATATATATATATATGGGATTATTGGGAATTATTTATATATCTACTATGTTCGTTAATGCTATGCTTGCTTTACATGTTATTCGTCCGTGTTATGGTTACTTTATCGATTATACTATGCTTATATTATCCATTGCGCTATGATTATCAATTCGCGCTATGTTTATTTTACTAGCTTGCGCTGTGTTATGCTACCCGTCTGTGTTATGTTTATTTCACACAGACTAAAAGAGTACGATTTAAACGAGATTTATATTATTTTAGAAATGATATGATATCAATTCTAAGAAGTTGAGAATATATGAAGAGATTATATGAAAGAGAATTATCGTATGAAATGATAGTTTCGAACACGGTGGATATGGCCGGGGTTCTATGATCAATCCGTGAGCGATTGAGTGTGTGTGTGTGTGTGTCTCTTCTGATCAATCCATGAGTGGTTGAGGTGAGAAGGCACGAGATGTCTTAATGGAGATCGAATGGTCGATATAGATACCCTACCGAGAATGAGATGTATTATGCTTTATAGTAGCCGAACAGGACTGGTCCAAGAAACATTACCTGAAATATTATTTTCACATATCGATGTATATTAAAGAGGTTTCAAAAAAAAATTATTCGTGCTATTTTTCCACGTGTCTATGATCGACACAAGAATCCTTCAAAAGAAATACCTTTAAATCTTTTTCAAAGGCGTAACATATATTTTAAACAAAATGCTTATATTGCTTCAAAAATTAACGTCCGCTACTTATACTGTGATATACACACCATACGGCTATTTTGAAAGGATTTTACATACATATATCTTTCGGCTATTTTTATATGATTACATATGAATGCGTGTTATATATGTATTATAGCCTTGATTGTGTTTATATTTGGTCGTGTACTATAGATATTGCACTACGGCTACGGTGATAGTGATTTAACACCGTTGTATATATATGCAGTTGAGTTATTGATGAACGATGATTGTTATCATGTCATTACGCATTTATGCATATTACGTTCGTGACTCACATGCTTTTTTATACTTGTGGTTATGCTATGCCGTATTGGGCGAGATATAGATTATTTGTTGATGACATGATAACCACACATATTATTACAGCACGTGTTTGGATAGCGGTACACGAATCGTACATGAGGGGTTATTGTTGTTGTTGTTGTTCATCGCCCGAACTCTAGTTTCGATACTTGCTTATTTACCCTTCTTGATGTACATGTTTGTCATGCTTTAGTTGTTTCACCGTTTATCCATGTGATTTCTATCTTGTTATGCGAATTCTACTCACGAGTTGGCAACTCATCCCCGTTGTGTCATAATTCTTGCAGGTTTGATCGCTTGGACCAATAGCGGCATTGCTGGCACATTTTCTTTCTTTGGGCGTGATTGCATCTACCTTTTAAGTTAGGTGGATTAGAATCCGGTTGGCATTTGCCTTGTATCTATTATTGTATTTAGAAGTACTCCATCAATTAAGTCTAGTGTATTGGACCGAGGCCTTAGATATTGTATTGTTGTTGTAATCAAACTCGTGTGGAATCGGCTTGACTTTATGTATATATAGTGTTATTACTTTCCGCTTGTTCATCTTTGCCTTTCGGTGTCGTATATTATTACGTGGATTGTGTCTCCGCCGTGTGGGCATCGAGCTATCTCCCGTGTGGGGATGCTTTATATTTTATTATTGTACAGGATTTTTATTCGAAATTTACAAAGGAGGTCTATCCATTTTTTTAAAACGTCTATACAAAACAAGCTTGCTTCATTTCATAAAAAATTTCTTAAAACTTCATCTCTACTTACTAATATCTATTTTTCTTATATATATGGTTTAGATTCATAGTTTTGGCTTACTTAGATTACGGTGGGATCCACTGGACTTGACATGATCTTTGTGTCGATCATGTACCTTTTCGAGTTGTGATATATATAAAGGGGTATGAGCCGGCGGCCCCTTTTTTTAAAAATGAGCTTTCGTTCCAAAACACAAATACCCCCCTGTATTTTACCTATCCAAACCGACCATCTTGATCTACGTATCATGAAACCCCTATATACAAAAAAAATCTAAGGATTTAAAGACATCTAACGCGTTAATCAAGCAAATAGAAAAATTAATGGCTTATCGGTATAAGAAAATTGTGGTCGCTTGATGAACGTGTTAGAGATCTTTAAATCCCGAGATTTTTTGTATACAGTGGTTTCATAATGCGTAGATTAGGATGGCTGGTTTGGATCAATAAAATACACGGCGGTATGTGTGTTTTGGGACGATGGCTCATTTTTAAAAAAAGAGCCGTCGGCTCATACCCCCCTTTATATATATATAAAGCTAAAATAAACATAAAATTTTGAGAAATTCACTATTTTCATGTGGTAGCATGTAAAATATTAAAATCTTGAAGGAAAAAATATAATTTTTAAAAATTTCACTTTTTTCATGAGCTACATGCATAATATTGAAAAAATAGAAGAAAGCAGAATATTTTCTGGTGCAATAGCATGTAAAATATGAAAAAACAGACAGAAAACAGAAAATTCTTGATATTTTTGAAAATTTCATTATTTTTATGTGTTATAACAAAAGAAATATTGAAAAACAAAAAAGATAGAAAATTTAGAGATTTTTTAAAATTTCGCGATTTTCGTATGTTTTGTGCAAAATATTAGAAATTTGAAGAAAGCAAAATTCTTTGGTTTTTCTATTTTCGAGATTTTCATATGTTGCCAAGAGTTGTCAGTAATCCGAATATCGGTCACTCGGAATAAAATCTTTGTTCAAATAGTTTCTTAGTAGCAATCAACGATTTTTTTACGTCACATATTTATTTGTCACCTTAATATCTAAAAGATCTCTAAAAGCATAAAGAAGTAAAATATTGGAAAATGAAGCCTTTTCTCTTCTTGATACTTTAAAGATCTCTAAAAGTATGAGCAAATAAGATATAGGAAAACCGAAGAAAACAATAAATTATGAGATTTTTAAAATTTCATGATTTTCGTGTGCTATATACAGCATGCAAAATAATGAAAAAAGAAAGGAAAATGATTTTTCCAGATTTTTTAAAATTTTATTATTTCATGTGTTATATAATGCAAAATATTGAAAAGTGAAGAAAAACGGATTTTCTAAATATTTTTGAACATTTTGCGATTATTATTTGTAATAACAAGCAAAATGTTGAAAAACAAAAAAAATAGAAAAATTTTTGGAATTGTTTAAAATATTGCAATTTTCATGCTCTATAACTGTTACACCATGCTTCTCAAAAGACGAGGAGAGAGAATGATAAGCCTGCGATGTATTCACACCAAGAAGCACACCTTTCTGATTTGAATACGCTAAGCATCTGGTTAATCAGAATAAATAACAAGAGAATTTAAAAGTCAACTAAATAAGAAATAAATATCCATTACCATCTATTACATTATCAAAGTCCTAGAGAGAACACAGCCCAACAAGAATTACTACAATAAATAATTTTTTTTGAAACTAAGCCTTAAGCATAAGGCATACTGAACTAACTGGAAAAGAAACTAAATATCGGTTTGTGGATTGAGATATTGGTCGTCCTCCCCAATCTCGTATGGAACTACATCTCCTGTCTCTGTCTTTGTGTATTCTGACAGATATCCCCAATAAGAAAGAAAACAAAGTAGAATGTCTGTCAACGAACTTGCACCTGGTAAGTTCCTTATTATAAAAAATATTTTATATTTGAAAAGATATAATTTAAAATATTTAAGAGACGGTAACAAAGTATATGAAAACCAATGATGCATTAGATTAATAATAAAAGACACAACAATCACAAGCAATGCATACAAGAGGAAACATTTAACAACAAGATTTAGTATTAGGAATGCATGGCAATCAAACACATAACTTTAGCATTAACATGATGGTACAGGTCAGGGATTTAGCATACAATTATGGAAAATGACAGATCATAACGAATAACAATGGCATGATAATCAATCATATGAAAGTACATGTAAACAATGATAATAAAGGTCAGAGAATTCATATATAAGCATGGAGTTCTCAGGTCGAGACTAAAGGAAGCTGGTATGGTCTTATATATTTATAGGTTTCCTATTCTAACGCAAATTAAGGCATGGTGTTCAACCGCTTCATAAGATTTTATACAGGATGTACCTTTCCGGTTAGGTACTACAGGAAATAATATAATGTACCTTTCCGACTTGGTACCACAATAAACACGGGTTCACGGGTTCAAGTAGGGGGGTCCGAAGCAGCTGAACGACTCATTCTCAACTACCCCAACTACCCCAGCAATCATTGGTCAAACTATTTATAAATTAATACAGTTTCATGGATACATGTATACACAGAGTCATGTCGAGTTCAATATGTAATGTAAACATATCTATACACGCGCAGTATGAAACTCCAATCATCACTTATTCAGGCCAGAAATCAACCATAAGTTCGCAACCAGAAAAAAGTAGTTGTGGATTGGAATTTGGAAATATTACAAAAAGAGTAAGGTGTCGTTCAAGGTGTCGTGTAAATAATGATACCGAGTTTGTCTCGATAGGGTTCCTAGTGAGAGAGAGTTGCTGGTGTTTTCGTTACGCTGCGCAGAACAGGCCAGTGCAGATCTGAGAATGCATGCACTGGTGGTAATTTGCATTTTCGAGAATATTCTGTTTAGTTTATAGTTTCAAAAATAAAAGAGTAAAAAGCGTCTGTGCGTTGGGAACGATTCCCCATAAAAATCTTCTAGTTTCAATAACCAGAGAGAGTTATGGTTATTCTACGATGGATGCGCAGATAGTTCCTGCTGCTGTTCGGATTCGACACATATTTTAAAATATGTTTTAAGATAGTTTCCATTAGTCTTCTGGAAAATTAATTTAGGAGAAAATTATAGCTATTTTTTGGTAGATATTCTAGAAACTTGAGTTTGCTTAATTTGGACATCAGAGCTAGAAGTTATGTCTATTCTAATGCATGTGTAAATTAGTTTCAGCGTTACAAGAAAAACAGATTTTATTCATAAAAGGAAAACAATGCAACAACCCAACTTAATCTAAAATATGAATTTCGTACTGACCACAGAGAGACGTCATCGCTCGTAGGTTAGATAACTATGACAGAGCTGTCGCTGGATCATTATGAAATATAATTTCAAGTTAAGTCCCCCTATATGGAAATATAAGGAAACCTGAAACATAAGGTATAAACATATAAATGATCGCATAATATTAACATACGTCACACTAATTAACATGATATAGACATCCAAGACACAGGATGTCAGAAAAATATAAAATTTAAATACAACCAACATGATATTGACAGTCATGACCAAAGATGTCGAAAGAATAAAAAAATCTGTAGTATTCATTATGAAATAGAAACCCATAACATAGGGTGTCAAGATAAATACAAGAAAACTTTCTAGTTTAACGATTAAGATAAAATCGGTATAACGAGATAAAAATTCATAAAAAGATTACCTTTTTTCTATTGAGAGAATTAGGGTTTTCCAGATTTGTGACAAAGCTATGATATTTATTTGTGGTTATTAATCTAAGGGTAATAAACAAAAGAAAATAACGATGCGAACAAGGTGTATTGAAGATGAATACAAAACATAATTAACATATATAGAAATGATCATTTCGATGGCTTATATTATAATGTAATAAATTTTTATTATTTTTCTTTATTGCTTCATAAAAAAATCCTTTTTATAAATAAATTATTTTATAAGATGTTTTGCAAATTCAATGATGACGCCTATGTGTTCTTTTAACTAATAGTTTAAAACTCTCCATCAAGATCACATAAAGAACCATGGTTACTTCATAATCTATAATAATACGCTTGAAGGCAACATATCATAAAGTCTCACTTTTTATGTCTAAGATTAATGCTTTATTAAAATAGTTCATTTTTTTCTTAAGAACTAGGGTTTTCATATGTCAAAAAGTAAAAGAGGAAAGGGAGGAATTTACTGTTAAAAGACTTATCGGTAATAATTGCCTCGAGTTGATCAAGATGATGGAGACAATGTTTGGGGGCTCCTTTTCTAAGGGCCTTCTTTGCACTTGCTTGAATTTCAAGGGCATGAGAGATGAACACTCAAGAGAAGGGAAAAATCAGAGAATGGAGAAGAAGATTCGGATTATAAAGAAGAAGGCTCAGAAAAAAAAAAAGATTTAAGATTTGAATAGGTTTTATAGGCTTCTCGAACCTCTGGGGTTGATTTATAAAAATTAGGGGGAATAAAAACTCTATTGTGGACCCGATCAGATCACACGAGAAAACTCGTGTGATTCGAGCCCACAATAGCCGCCGGGGGCAGCCAAACCACCGCCTGGGGATGCCCAAGCATGGCCAAATGGCCTGGGTCTTGGGCAGTGGGTCCCACTAGATCTCATTAAGTAAAAAACACACCCTATATTTGATATGATCGTTTCGGGGTTTGTGTGGTACACACGTAAAGCTATAGATCAAAAAAGATCAAAAAAGAAAATAAAACAAGATATTGCAAATATCAGGAATCATACTTGTAACGTATGAAATGGTGATGCAAGCAGGTAACCAGTAAGTACTACGGATAATTATGTACATTAATCACAAAAATATTCATATATACCTACTTAATTCAAAGAAAAAACTTTATTAAAAAAGGAAATTTAAAAAAGAAACTATATGAAATTTGCGGTTGTTACAATAACGGGTAAAATAACAAAAAACAGAAGACCAAACAATTTCAAGATTTTTTAAAATTTCATAATTTTCGTGTGCTTTACAAAAAATTGTAAAATCCAAGAAAAATAAAAAATCGAGATTTTTTAATTACCGGTTTACATATGCTATAAGAAAAAAACATTGAAAACTGAAAGAAAACAAAAAATGTTGATATTTAAAAATTTTTGCGATGTTTATGTTTACCAAGCAAAATATTGAAAAACCGAATAAAATAAAAAAATATTGAGATTTTTGAAATTTTCACGGTTTTCGTGTCTTACATAGCATGCAAAATATTTAGAATTTGAAGAAAATAAAAAATTTTGAATGTTAAAAATATTTGCAATTTTCATGTGTTAGTATAACATCCAAAATATTGAAAACTTGAAGGAATTTTAATTTTTTTTTTGGATTTTTGAAGATATCGTGATATCCGTGTGCTATATAGCAAGCAAAATATTGAAAAAATGAAGCGCGCAAAATATTTTGAGATTTTTTATAATTTCATGATTTTTTGTGAAAGATGAACGAACATTGGAATTTTTTCATATTTAGTACGTAAATTCCACGGTTTTGGTTGCAATAGTAAATAAAATATTGAAAAACCGAGAAAAGAGAAAATGTTTAGATTTTTGAAAATTACGCAATTTTCGTGTCGTAGCGAGCTAAATATTGTAAATTTGAGGAAAACAAATATATTTTGGATTTTTATAGATTTCGTGATTGTCATGAGCATCCAAATGTTAGAAAACCAAAGCAAACGGAAAATTTTGATATTTTTGAAAATTACATGCTTTTCATGGGATATATCATGCTTAACATTGATAAAAGAAAGAAACATGATTTTTTTTTTTTTAAATTCGTTTCTTATGTGTTATATCATTGAAAATATTGATGCTACGGTAAGCAAAATATTAGAAAACTAAAAAAAAATCTTAAGATTTTTCAAATTTCTCCATGTTCATGCACGGAGAAAACAAAAACCTTTAGGATTTTTGTGCATTTCGTGATTTTCGCATGTTATAATAAACAAAATGTTGAAAAACCGAAGAATAAAGAAATTTTGAGATTTTTAAAAGCCGAAGAATAAACAATCATCAAAGCAACCAATCCGAACACCGGGCCCGATTGCATCTCCCTCTCTCGAACTTTGATCGCCTCGTCAGCGACCTCCCTATAATCACTTTTATGCTTATAAAAACCAATCGGCAGAAGATTTCCCTTCGAATGTAAACACGACAATCAAGATATCCCTCTCTAAATCACTTAACCATTTTTATCCATTTTCCGGGCAAATCATGCACAGCTCTGACGGCGAGCCCGAAATTCAATGCAACAACAAAGGCATTCGCCTCATGGAAGCTTCTGCAAATATTTCCTTATCTGGACTGGACTTAAATATTTCCTTATCTTAACTCGTCTTTTATAACCAAAAAGGTATCAGAAATCTCTGTTATATTATTTGTTATATTATTTGTTATAATATTAATATAATTTCAATAAATTATGTATAAATAAATATTTAAGTCTTTTATGTTTATATGTTTTAGTTGAAAATAAGATTGGGAAATTTTAATGTGAAGATTGACAAAGTCAAACTGATTTTTTGACCGTTGAAAGTGAGAAACCAACCAAGGCTAAAAGAATCTGTTGGGCCAAAGATCCAACGGTGGTGGCCTTGTTTTGTTAGCCTAACAACTTGAAATCCAAATGTTGGCTCTGGTTACTTTGCAATGGCTATTTACAACTTTCCACAATGAAGGGGTTTTTCCAACTTAGTTTCATTTTTCAAATACAACTCCTGTTTTCCTCATCTCTTCATTATTTTTGGCACTCATAAAGATCAAGTCATTCAGGACAATTCCCTGCGGATGCAACACGGGAGCTTGTAAATATCTGTTTGCATAGTAGGGAGCGAATATTGGTTTAAGAAAAGCGTCAAACATGTCTCGACCCAATCTATTGCCTTGTGTTTTTTCTTGTCATTGATTTCAACCCCAATTTTGTAACTACAATCTCTTGCTCCCAATTGATCGTCCAGTTCGATTTCTGGTATGTTTACAAATAACAAGGTACAACTGTGGGAGGCTTCTCGATTTCTTGGACCTTCGATCACTCGGTCGCTGATGCTTTTGGATTCATAAAATTCCAGTCCGCTTGGTGAGACATGGCAGGAATGAAAAAACTTTCGACCGTGTTTTGCCACGATTTCGCCCTCGTTCGCCTCCAATTTATAACCAATATATCGATCGAATATACAGTGTGAACACCATGATCGGAACGATGCCAAGCGTTTTGTGCTACAGAGAGGCGGCTCTACTTGGTGAAAGGTTTGACTCTCGAAACCCTAAAGGCAACTTCAAACAAAACCAGGACGGTGGCCTTATCGGCCTATTTGTGGAAGCCGATGGCTAAAACATTCAAAAAGTTCAGCTATACTCGTTGCAGCATGGGCGTGGTAGTAGACGGGCGCAAGAGGATCGGCCAGCATTCAGAATCGATGCTGAATTTTACAGGGAATGTAATATCGATGGCTTATGGAGAAGAGAGCATCGAAAATTTGAACCAAGGATCACTGGAACATGTAGCAGGGATTTTGTCAGGAGCTATCGATGAGGTTGCGAATCATGAGTATTTCTTAGGTTTGATCGATTGGGTCAAGGTCAATCGGCCTGGCTAAGAAGATGTTGCCTAAAGCCTTGCTTGTTAGATTTGAAGTTTGGTTAAGACGGAATTAAAAGTTTTGAGCCGTGATACACTTTCCAAAAGGCCCCTACTATGGGAGTATCACCCCCACGATACAACAAAACTCCTGAAACTCTTTTAGAAGATATGAGAAGAAGATGCAAAATCTGTGAAGAGAAAGACTTAATTTATAGATTTGAACATACACAACTGTTTGTTCTGTTATGACTGTTCGGATAACAAAACTGCAATAGATGGTTTTCAGACAACTTTTGAATTCGAAATTAAAAAAAAGGCAAACTCTATTATCAAGTCAAAGCCTGAGATACCCAAGTGCTAATCAAAGACAATAATAAATAAATATTATAAGCCCATTAGAAATTAGGCCCATTTGGCTCATAATCCACTTTATTCAAAATAATATCCAAAGATTGAGAATTTTTATAAAGGGTTGTACATTCGTCTCTCCATCCAATGTGGGACTATTTCCCACATATAAATGCTATCAATAGATCTAAACTACCAACATTGCTTGGGGATAGCGTGCCTGCGATTGTTGTGTCATCCTGTCACAATATGCCGATCATGGATATGGATTGCCTTCGGTAGGCATGTTTTGTTCGGCAATAGATCAGACGTCTGCAGGTTAGGATATTGTTTCCAGTGGGAAAAGTGACGGTTCTTGGTTTGTGTCCTTGTTCATATAGCCAAGCTTCACACAAGAGCTGGAGCAGGATCCTGACCATATATTTGAGCCCATCACTTCTGATCATCTTCCCCTGTGAAAACAAATAATTTAAAGGCGGAGCAGCGGAAGCCCCCTCAGTTTTTGGGGGGATTAGCCGAATATACCATCCCAATGCTAAAAAACCTGGAGATTGATGCCCCATTGATGTTAACAATATTGAAGAATCCAATGTGATTTTTATAATGAAACCATTGCGCACGCGTGTGTGTGATGATAACAATAAAGCATAAAATTTGGTCTCACTTGTAAGTTTGTGTTATCAAATAGAACGATAATGAAGTATCGTTAGTTAGTATAATCCAGATGCAATTTCTATACACACAATAGCCGGCTGCACCAGTAAGAAAAAATATCGAATTACAAGACCATAATATACCACATGACATGCTCTCGTTCTAGAATAAATTCTTTCTTCTTCTTCATTTTTTTGTGGTGTTGGGGGGCCGAAAACGACTTGTGCATACTTGCATACATAATAACCAAGTAAAAGACGATCAGATTCAAATCCAGACTTGCAACTATTAGTCTTACAAAAGAAGAGAGAAGCACAAAATCCAAAATAAAAGCAAAACGCTCGGGGATTTTCAATTTGCTAACACTTCTAGTTTGCAATGACTGTCACGGAAAATTAGAATCTCGGCTGTACAATGTGCATCTATAAAGAAACACCGGTTTATATCAAAAAAAAATTGCGCATCTATAAAAAGGACCCACAAAAACAGTTTTGGACATGCAAAAATAGCACTCTACTATATACACGAGTGTTTTAACGGAGTCATAGGGGATTTTTCATTCTGTCCGGTTTGAAGCTTGCCAAATCTCCAAGCACCTGACCACCTGCAACAAACAAAAAGAAAAGTTCTAACATATAAACTAAACAAGTTTTTGATGGTACTCCCGGCCTCTGTTACAATCTTTGAATTGGAAGAAAATATGTTCATATAATGAAGTTGTTTTCAATGATTCTCAAACGGAGCTTTGGAATCGGTAATATAAGTTTTTGTGGGATGTTGAATATTTTCCGTTCTTTTAAGTTATAGACTCACTCACTCTCCAGTTTATAAAGGACATTGGTCTCATCCTTTTTTATTGTAAGTTGAATGGCTCGAACTTGTGACCTTTAAGTCACAATTCCTATGCCCTAACCAAATGCCTTGCCCTTTAGAGCCATGAATATCTTACGTTACCTGTAGAATTACAAGCACTGCTCGCAGAATCCCAATAGCATGCACATTATCATAGGTTTATTTATCAACCAATGGTGAATAAAACTTCACCTACGTCAGAAATTGTTTAGGTGCTGATATGATATTTGGCATATGCTCGCTACCTATTTTCGATGAACTTGATTCTTTTGTTTAAATTTGTTTTGAGTTCTGCTTAGAACCTTATTAGATCTCCTCATCCGTATGTTGATGACCCCTAAGAGATTTAAGTGAGGCAAATGATAATTATAACCTATTTATTTTAACACGGAAGATTAAATTTTCTGAGAAGTTGTTTCGTAAACCATCGGCCGGAGAACTCCCTTCAGTTGTACACACCATCAAGTCCTTTTCTGTGAATCTCTCAATCACTTCTTTCCCTTTTCCGGACAAATCCTGCACATCCCCGATGGCGAACCTGAAATCATATGCAACAACAAAGGTGTTTGCCTTATCGAAGCTTCTGCATACATTTCCTTGTCACAGCTTGACTTCTATAACCTAAACCAAACTATTAAGAAACTCATGATCACCATGGATCCTTCTGTATTTGCACTGAGCGTACAAATTACCAACTACCACTGTGGTGGATTCTCAATTTCCTGGGCATTCGATCATGTCCTCTCCGATGCCTATGGTTTCATAAAATTCCCGTCCTCATGGTTCCAAATAGGGTGAAGTAAAAAACTTTCAACTCTGTTTCACCTTGATAGGTCGATCTTTCGCCCTCGTTCACCTCCGGTTTACAACCAGATTGCCAATCGCAGCTACAGCGTGTTGCGCACAAACGATATGTTTAAGATGCCACCGTTTTGTGCTACGGAGAAACGTCTCTACTTGGTGAAGGGTTCGACTCTAGAAACCTTAAAAGCAGCATCAAACAGAAGCAAGACCGTGGCGTTATTGGCATATCTGTGGAAACTGACGGCTAAAGCATTCGGAAAGAGCAGCTACACTCATTGCAGGATGGTTTGACAGTAGACGGGCACAGGAGGATCAAGCCGGATTTAGAAACCATGCTAAACTTTACAGGGAACGTCGTGGCAGCCACGCGCGGCCATAGAAGAGAGTGTCAAAGATTTGAATGGTGATTCTCTACAAGATGTAGCAGGGATTGTATCTCGAGACAATCAATGATGTTGCGAATCGTGAATATTTCTTGGGCTTGCTTTCTGTTCGAGTGCAATCGATCTCTGAAGATGCTGCCTAATATCATGCTTAAAATTGGTGTTCCGGTGATTATAGTGTCATCATGTCACAGTATGCCATGGAAATGGATTGCCTTCGGTAGGCTTGTATTGTTCGGCAATGGACAATTGGTTTACAGGTTACGTGAATTTTGTTTCGAGCCGCAGAGGTGACGATTCTTGGTTTGTGTCTGCATTCATATGGTCGAGCTTGGCAGCAGAGTTGGAGCTGGATCCTGACCGCGTGTTTGAGCCTGCCACTCTTGACCATCTTCAGCTACAATAATAAAAGTGCCAAAAACAATAAGTACAGAGAGAATTGAATTTTGTGTGTATTGATCATGCCATGTCTTCAAGCCTCCTTTTTATAAAAGAATAAAGAAAAATCACTTGGGATCTGTGTTGAGAAATCTTGTTAATAACTCTCTAATTTGAGTAAGATTTGATCACACAAAATCACAAAAATCAAGGATCCATATAAGGGTTTATGTGTAGGCAAATTTCTAAAATCTTAGTAAATTTGACCACACATAATCATTGTGCAAAAATCAAGAATTCCCGTAAGGATTATGTGTAGGAAATTTTCTTTAATCTTAGTATATTTGACCACACATGATCTCACATAAATCTGAAAGCTCATGGAAATAATGTCAATACTCCCCTTAAGGTGGGTTGTGAAAGTCCTGAACACCCAACGGGAGATGGAAAAAGAATCTGAAGGTAACAACAGGACATCTAATTTAGAGCTTGATGGAGTCCGGAATCTCCCTCAGATATTGTTCTCCGTCGATCTTGCTGCTAGCGGGCTGAATGGTTGAGATTTGAGATGAGAGTTGAGCGTATGGATCTCAATTGGTTGTTGGTTGTTGCTGATGCCGAGTTACCTGCAAGGGAATTCTCATGGTGGGAAACCATCTTAGGATCCTCCGACGATCAAGCAAGTATCGAGAAATATTAGGACAGAGTAGCGACATATTGAAATGAGTTTGGCCTATCTGAGTTGTCTGAAAGAAGGGTTTATATAGCGGTCGCATGGAGCGAGCCGCTGCGAGATTCTCGTCGTCCGTTATGTCCCTGCATCACATTCGCGTTGATGGTGGGATATACCCTATATAAGGGTTTATATAGCGGCGAGATACGCCCATTAATGGTGAGACACGCTAGCGTGGGATGCGGGACATGGAGCGGCGGAGATCTCGTCGTGGTAAGATACACGAAGCCATTACGGGGGCGCTCGGGCCCCGTGCTCCCGGCCAAACAGGGACGCTGAGAAATCTCAGATATAGGATAGCTCGATGACGAGCAAGGGAGCTGAGGAGTCTCAGCTATAGGACAGCTCGGAGACGAGCTATTGGTTGGCGGTTAGCCGAATGGGAAACGTACTGTAGAAAGATCTTACAAAAGGTCGGGCGCAGTCTCGGAGACGAGGCACCGAGAAATGTTCTGAATGCATCATATTTATTCCAGCTCCGTAGCCCCCAAGAATCTAGTGGGTTTACATGGATACACGTCATCCGCTACATATCAAGATTTGGGGAGTTCCCACTTACGAGTATCATCATTAGCCCCCCACTCTCGTTTCGACCTATTTTATAGGTCGGGTCGAGAGTGGTCTGCTCGGTTTTCTCCGTTCGGCTTGGTGCCGAGGAATCTTAGTGGTAGATTGTCTGGGCGTGATGTGGCGTTTGGTGATTGTGTTTCTTCGATCTCTGGATCAATGCGGCGATTCACGGCACGTCTAGGTTTCCACGTGTATCCTTAATGACGTCAGTGGATCAACGAAATGATTGCGCCATAAAGGAAACGTCGCTTCGTTCGCTCAGTCAGTTGATCTTTATACCACATGGCCACCATTAGGTGGCGGACTGCGATACGTTGCCAGTCGGATCCGTGTGAGGGGAGACATCCAATGGTCAGTTTCCACGTGGCGTCGTCGGGTCCGTGGGGTGCGATGCTTCGTTTCGGCGGGAGCGGATTTGGACCTTCGGATGGCTTTTGCTGGGAGTATAAATAGGAGAGGCCTCTCCTTAGGAAACACTTTTGCTTTAGTTGCCTTTCTTATCTGAAGATTGCTCGGTGCTCCGTTACTTAGGTCGGATTTTCAGCCAAAATCCATCTTCAGCCAATCTTTTTTTGAATTGGATTAGATATCTTCTTCTGAAGTTTCTGTTGATATAGTTAGGGTTGAGTAGGGCAATGAGATTTCAGCTTCTGAAGCAGAGTCCATCGGGTCATCTACTTCTTCCTCGGCTTCCGATAGCCGAGGGAGTTCCTCTTCTTCTTCGTCTTCTTCTCCGGCGTCGGGCTCGCCCCCAAGGGATGGTGACGCTTTTGTCCTTCATCGTCTGGTGGAAAAGAGGGCCCCAAGGTCCGCATCAAAAATACCCGCGATATGCTTTCGATATTGAATCGATTGGACGAGCTTTCCAATATCCGGGCTCGTTTCTATATCCCCTTGGCTATTCGCTTCGTCTGGTCAGGGAGGGTGAACGGGCAGACCAGGTACAGAGCAATGAGATTGCTATGTACCTAGAAGCGTTCCGAGTGGGGATGCATTTTCCTTTCTCATTCGAGGTTTGTGTCGTTCTCCATTGCTTCCGGCTTGCCACGGGCCAGCAAGCCCCGAACTCGTGGAGAATTCTCCTCGGGTTCCTGGTCCGGTTAAAAATTGATCGGATCCCATTTGACTTGAGCCTCTTTTTTTCCTTCTTTTGCTACAAAAATCACCTTGGCACTTGAAAGGACGAGCCGAGCCGGGTTTACCTTTCTTTTAAGAAACATGAGGGTAGGGCGGCCAAGGCTGGAGCAGTGGTCGTCCTTTCTTCCATCCACAAGTGGAAGGAGAAGTTTGTTTTCGTCGGTCCTCCAGAGGGAGATGATTTTCCAGTGCCCACCAAATAGCATAGGACGGATTGCCCAAGGATCAAGCAATCAAACGCCCCGGAGGCGGGGGTAGTGTCGCGGTGGGAGCCGATCCAGCGAGCCGATGTTCTGCTTTCTGAACAGACCTTGAGCTGGGCGGGACTCAGTCCCGCGCGCTTCAAATTATTATATGGTATCAGAGCCTTACGATTAAAAGCTCAATTTTTTGATTCACGGCTTCCTCTTTCCAACAAAACTTTTCTACACAAACTTCACTGTGTGGAGATACCAAATTCAATTAGCCCTAATCGTCCATGATCTCCTTGATCATATAGACGGCTCTAAATCCCCTCCTAAGAGGACCATCACTGACGTCAACGACACACCACGCGTGTTGAAAATCCAGACTACCATCAACGGTACTGTCAAGATCGACTTATTCTCAACGCTATCCTCGGCAGTTGCGTCGAGACGATCCAGCCACATATCTCCCACTACTACGTACAATCAGTATTAGAGATCGTATGGAACGGTCTCTAAAAAATAATAAACGGTCCCTAAAATATATTAGCGACCGTTTATATTTTAAACGGTTGCTAAAAAACGGTCGCTGATTGGGTGGTCGCTGTCACATCTATTAGCGACCGTTAATGAACGGTCTCTAAGACGAACGGTCGCTAATAGATGTATCAGGGACCGTTTCCACCGGTCGCTAATAAGCAGACACGTGGACATCTCAATAAATTTACCTGTTTTCTAATACCAGCGAACGACCGCTGATGAAGTATTACCGACCGTTCCTGTAGTTTATACGATCGCTAATAACTATTTTTCCTGAAAATGTTTTACAGAAAATGCTGTATTCAATACAATAATACACAATATATTACGTCACAATAGCGTTTCGCATATAAATCAATATATATGCACAATCCACAACATATCTAACAAGATCAACAACAAATACGAACAAATACGCATACAAAGCAACATATAAATATTATCTACGATATATCCACCAATATCAACAACTCAATCAAACACATATAAACTAAAATTTTAATAAACAAGCATAAATAAACTAAATTGTTTTTGAATATGAATAACACGATGTCCAACAAAACGAAAAAATCTTCAAATCACTCGCAATCGCAGCTCACCCAACCATGTGAATCGAAATAAATAAATATATAAATATATGAACTCAAATTATAATCTTCGAAACAATATTAGCTATACCAACACATATATATGCTTACCGCACTAACTCCTATCACTTCCATCGTCAAAACATAATCTTTTTGCCGTTAACTTATAAGAACCCTACAAATACACAACATGAATTTTAAACATCAAAACACTACACAGTTTAATTGTATGCTCAAATTTCTGTAAATAACAACTATACGTACCTCACTAACTCCCACCGCTACAATCTCCATAAGAAACTCGTCTTGAATAGTATCGATTCACATCGTCGAATTTCTCCTGTGAAAAAAGTTACCTAATAACCCTTCCTGTGGGGTCGGTTAATCAGGATTATACGGTTCCTGTGGCGGAGGGTTAGGATAATAAGGATCTTATGGCGGAGGTCGAGGGTAATACCCTCCTTGTGATTGCGAAGGTGGTGGATAAGAATAGTACGACGTTCCGTGTGACGAGAGAAAGTAATACGGTCGCTGCGTCGGAGGAGAGTAATATGCCAGCTGCGGCGGGAATGAACTCTGTTCTGACTGTTCGGTCGAAAATAGTGCACTTTTAACATGACAATTTCTTTACTTTTCTTAATCATCTAAAGGTATTTGCTATAAATATAACACATATTAGAAGTTCATCTGCAAAATATCATTTAGCATGTGTTATACATTATAATCAACATTATGAAGAAAATTGTATTTTAATATTTTACGCATAATATTTTGTATCTCAACTATAACTAACATTCTTCATTGAGATTTTGTGCAAGATTAAACTCAGGTCGGATATCGGGAATCAGGAATCTGCCGAAAAAATACAAGAAATCGAGGAATTAAATACTGGCAGAGAATCAGAAGTGATAAAAAGATTCCAAACATCAATTAAAGACCCAGATACCAACAGGAGAAGACACAAGTTTCTTTGTAACAACCTAGCTTATTAGGAAAGCTTCTTTGTAACAACCTAGCTTGTTCTGAAAGCTTCTTTGTAACAACCTAGCTTGTTCTGAAAGCTTCTTTGTAACAATCTAGCTTGTTCTGGAAGCTTCTTTGTAACAAGCTTGATTAGGGAAAGCTTCTTTGTTGGGGAAGCTTGATTAAGGGCTATAAAAAAGACCGAGGGCTTGAGATGAAAAGATTCCAATTTTCCCCCCAATTTTATTCTTATTCTTGATCAAATCAAGAAAAGAGCTAACAAATTCAACAAATATAATATCCAAGATCAAGAATCATTGAGAAATTCATCGAGCGATATCATTCAAGACTCCTTTATACGAAGCCGGTCATCATCAACGAGCACGCGATCCACGACAGGTCCAAGACTCACGGTGATCGAGTGACGTGAAGATCAACGGAAAAATTACCTCTTCAAGGGAGTGATCGAGAGCAATAATTTTTGTAATCTCGGATTGAAGAAGTTGTAATTTGAAGTTGAATAATAAAGGTGATAATTAGTTTCACTTTCGCTGTCTTTAAATTTCCGCATTCTGAATTCTTCTTCTAATCTTTCTTTGATTTTCATGATGCGCAAGTAAATCTCCGCTTGATAGGATTCGTAGGATTATGGTAGATCGATGGATGATAAAATTCTATACTTTTTTAAGTCTTATGAAGTTTACAAACCTTCGCAAAAAAAATCGTTAACATCCTCATCAGGCGCGATATCAAATTCTTGATAATCTTGACCACGATTTGAGATAAAATTGACGATCTTTTTGTGAAGGGCTAGAAAATGAATGGAATCAATGAAAGGACAAGGGACTATAGTGAAGAAACCCTAGTTTCTTCCAAAAAAAACCCTAATCCGCATTCATCGCCATCAATCTAGTGTTAAACTGTCAATAGATAAGATGAGTCATCTTTATTAGTCATCCATGGCTACTAAATCCGATCAAATCCTACAAGCCTTCTTTATATTTTCTTGATAATTAGATCTTGATCATTTTCTTTATTTCCTTTCTTGAAAACAATTTCTTGATTTTCTTCAAACTATTACTTCAACTAAATCTTGAACCATTTTCTTAATTTTCTTTACTATTTTTTTCAACCGATCTAAAGCAAAAATGATAAAATTCCACGAATCCAGAGGACTACCTATACTCACTAAAGGTCTAGCTACATGTGACACCGTTATTGATTGCGGTTACTTTACTACTAAAACATCTTTTCTTTACTTCCTTTACTTTTCTTTTAATCAAAAGAAGAATCAATTTTTGGAACATCAATCACTGACCATGATTGTAGACGCGGAACGTATTATTGCGAGAATTGTTCTAACCACGCCTCCATTTGAGCTCTCCAAGCCGTTTCATCTTCAGCCTTCTTCTTATCTGCTTCATCCCTCCTCCTGAGCTGCTCCTCTGTAGCCTATTGATCCGTTGTGCCTCAGCTGATTGTTGGTTGGAGCGAGCGGTCGACGAAGTTGAAGTACTTCTTCTGGAACCGGACCGCGAAAGACTAACGGGATCACCGTATAAGGGAATACGACCGTGTCCTCTCGACTGAGGGAAAAGCTACTCTATAATTGATATCTCGGCTTCCGTAGGAAGAGGATCATCAGCCGGATATTCGGAATTTGATTCCCGATAGCTCCTCTCCGTCTCCTCGAAATCCTCCTTCGATAAATAAAAAAATAATTAATTTTATTTACAAAGTTAACAAGTGTAATTAATTTACTTAAAAGAATTGAAAAATGCAAGCTTACCACGTGTTGAGTGGCTATATCCATCCTTTCTTCTGACATGCCCTCTCTCATGTTTAATGCCTCCTAAGTCTCAGGGAGGCTCGGCTTTTCCCAGCTTTCTCCTGTAACGGATATTTGATTTATTTATACGTGAAGAAATGTAATGATGAAATTGAAAAATCGATCATTTATGTAATTAAAGATAAGCTAACCAAAGTTGCCATATACTGATCAGCAGGAACCGATCCACCATAATAGTCATTTATGGTTTTCCCTCGGTTCTGCTTATTCCTTTCTGATACTTCCTGTTTATTCAGAAGATAATATCTCTAAATGTAATTTAATCTAAATTTGGTATTCAATTACTTAAGTATATTTGTAATTACTTTGCTTCAGGTGTATCCCAATGCAATAGGAGAAACGCGAATTGATCTCTAAGGATGATGGAGGGAAGATCAACAAAACATTTCCAGCCATCCGTAAAATTCTCCAACTGTTTGATTTTTTTCTTCAATCGTTGACACCATCTCTTGAATATTTGTGATATCTCATACCGGACATGTGTCCAATGTCCGTCTATATCATCTTCTAAATGAAATGTGTCTGTAATACAGATTAATAAATATATTATTTAATAAATTTATAATATATAACAGGTATGCATGTAATGTTGAAATATAGTTAAGTTATGCATTACTAAAAGTGAACGCCAAGTTCATATGTATGCTTCCTAGGGGTTATCTGCAAATATGAAGTCCACATTCCAGAAGTCGGTGTTGCGGGCGAGAATACTAATATAACCGTGGAAATATGTAGCCCACATACCCAGACCTACGGGTTTCCTACCTACCCATTGCAAAATTGCCCTTTTTCCACACATATCGTATTTCGTAATTTCGTTTGCAACACCTCTTCCGTGGTGTTAAAACCAGACCAGATTATTTTCCGCAGCCCGTGCCTCATCAATACTCTTGTTTGCTGCCTCTATCATCATATCGATTTGAGTTCGAGCAGCAGCCCACCGCGCCATTGCCTTCGCATTGTCCCTATCGCGATACAGTTTTTCATTTAGTAAATCGCGAGGAAGAGGCAATGCATGAATCTACTCATCGGTGACGGGATTTGAGAATGCCCCAGGTCCCTATACAAGTTCGTGCACTGCTCGTCTAGATGTGCATATGGATTATGCTGCACTGACGGACTTGCATCCTCCTGATCATATATACCTACATATTTTAATTTATTATAATCAATACAATAGTTATTTGAATAAAATAATGCGATCGATGATTATTTAAAACTCGTAATATATATCTCTACTCTCAGCATCAGATTGTGTCGAGAATTCAGTATCTTGATCTCTTTTTTTAAGAAAATATTTTGGCAAATTTTCCAAATATGCCTTTCGTCCCATCTGTTTTTTTTGCAAGAGTAATGACGATACAAAATATATAATATTCATAAATCATTAAGATAACAAATCAATACATTACAAGTGATTAGAACTGCTAGGTTTTTCATATACCATTTACATACAAGTGATTATATGTTTTTACAACTGAAGAGTTTATAACATATATCAATTTATTACAATTGTTTACAACCGCAAAGTTTTTCATATGTCAACTGGATCTGCTTCATCAAGGTCAATCTCGTCGGTAGAACTATCAAAATAGGATTTAAGAGGTGCCAGCAATGCAATCCAAGTTTCTTCACAATTAGGATCTTTGACATAGCAACACTGCTCAGCTTGTGAAGTTAACATGAACTTATCATCCCGATAAATTTCTTTATTGAGATTGACAAGCTGAAAGCCATACTCATCGATCTGGATGTAAACGCACCAACGAATTTTGAACATAACAAATCTTTCTTACCCATTACTCCCGTAAAATAACTCTATTATATCCTCCCGCCGAACGTAATATTCTTTTTTTCTTCCCCGCGGTTTTTGATCACGGGAACTTGAGAAGCACATTTGTTCAAACGGACAATAAATCCCATTGTTTTAGGTAGTCAATTTCTCGGTTATAAGAAATTTTAGGTTATTAATACAATATAAACCGTATCGATTCACTTTTGCACTAGGATCTTTAAATAGTCGTACGATTACATCCGGAAATTGCATCCCTTTTGCTATGTCATCTTCAATTTAAAATGCATTTACACGTAAAATGTATAAGCTATATGTGATATATGCATGTGAAATATGGAATATACAAGGTATACGTACATGTTTACAGAACCACGGTGAAAAGTGTTTCTTATGTTCTTGATTAATTTTCCAATCAGCACTCTTTCCGGAAATCGTATTCGTAAGTTTTTTAATATGTCGGCTAAAAAATAACAGTATTAATTATTTAGGCATATATAGATGTAGGCACTCAAAATATTGACGCGATTAAAAATTTTAATTTATATACCTTCTGTGATCGACAGTAATTTTAATATTATTAAGGATATACGAATACACTTGATTGAGTCACCCCCTCCGGTAGGATCGATCCTCCCCTTGTAAATGGGATAGCTGATCATCGTTAATTCGAGAAGGACGGTTTAATTTTGTTTCAACTCTACGCAAGCAACGATAAGTGAAGTTGAGATATTCGTTGGTGCAATAACTCTCGGCTATTTACCCTTCCGGTCGAACTCGATTGTGCACTTGTCGTTTCAAGAATTCCAAGTATCTAAAATATTAACGAATACTTTAGAAAAATATGAATATTATAATGAATTAAATAATACAATTGACTGAAAAAATGTATTGCTTTTCTACTGGATACATCCATCTATATCAGACAGGTCCAGTAATCATTGCCTCTGTAGCTAGATGCACAGAAAGATGAACCATGACGGTGAAGAAAAATGATGGAAATATCATCTCCAACTTACAGAGGGTTTCAACAATATTCTTTTGCAACTCCTCGAATTTGGCCACATCTATCACTTTAGAACAAAATTTATTGAAAAAATCGCAATACTCTATCAAATCTTTGGTGACATTGGATGGCAAATTATGTCGAAGATCCACTGGAAGCAATTGATGCAGAAGGATATGACAATCATGGGTTTTAAGATTCAAGAGCTTTGGAGGCTCGACCTGCACATTCTTTGCTATGTTAGAGGAGTACCCATCTGGGGTTTTGATGCTCTTTAGCACCTCACAAAATCATTTCATAACGAATTTCGACATTGTGTGGCTCGAAACTGATAATTCATAGACACCATCATCATGAAATACCGGATGCAATTCCTGTCGGATTCCAAGCTCCTCCAAGCACTCGCGAGCACTCAACTTATTCTTCGACTTAGAATCGTCCTGTAACAATGTGCCAGTAATATTATCAAACACATTCTTCTCTATATGCCTGACATCAATATTGTGTCGAATCAATAGATGTTTCCAGTAAGGAAGATTCTATAATATACTTTTATTCTTTAACTCACTCAACAATTCGTTATTTTCGGATCGCTTCCATTTTTTTATTGAAGAAACCTCTGAATTAAAACGATTAGAACCTTACTGGAATTGACACGATGAAATCTTCTCAAAAATTTCTATCCTTGACAATTGTTTTGGTGCTTCACCCTTTTCCAAAGTTCCATCAAACTTATTTGCCATTTTTCTGTACGGATGATTCACCGATAGCCACCTACGATGACACCAGTAGCAAACTTACCACGTGTCTTAAGCTGGAGGGGACTGTAATCAATACCAAAAGATCGACGTGTATACTTCGCATAGGTAGACCATCCAGATAACATGTCGTACGCTGGAAAATCGTTGATTATCCAAATAACAGCCGCTCGCATTCTAAACTTCTCATCACCGTACACATTATATGTCTCTACTATATATTCCCAGAGTTCTATCAGCTCTTCAATTAAGGGTTCCATATAGACGTCGATGTTCTAGCCAGGTGAATTTTTTATAGATATTAATAAGGAAAGAATCATATACCGTTGCTTCATACACATTTAGGGAGGCAGAGATTGTAAGGCATAAGCAATACCGGCCATGTGAACCAACTAGAGCTCGTGAGTCCGTAAGGTATGAAACCGTCGGTTGCCAAACCTAGACGTACATTCCTCGTCCATCCCCAAAATGATCAACGCTGCTTAATTGCTTCCATGCTTCTGCGTCAGCCGGATGCCTCAGCTTCCCGTATTTGATCCGACGATCGGAATGCCATCGCATGCTCTTCGCCATGTCCTTTGAAATATATAAATTTTTCATTCTCTTAGCCAGGGGGAAATAACGAAGGACTTTGGCTGAAGTTTTCTTACTCTTTTTGCTAACATCGGACGTCTCTGCATTTGAATTTTTCTTAACATTTTTCCACCTAGACCAGTTGCATGTATGACACTTATCGAGAGACATGTAATCCCTGCGATACAACACACAATCATTGGAACATGCATCGCACTTCTCAAACGAGAAACCAAGTATCTTAACAATCTTTTTGTGTGGTAATGATTTTCTGGAATGATTTCCTTTCCTTAAGGAATTACCTTGCGCAGGAGATCAATAAGCACGTTAAAATGCTCGTTACCCATCCCGCTGATCATCTTCAGTTGGAGGAGCCTTATTACAAATGACAACCCATTAAATTCCGTATAGCCTTCATACAGATCTTGTTCGTTTTTCTCCAAAAGTTCTGTAATTCTTCTAATTCACTGGTGCCTTCAGATGGTTCAATATCATTCATTTTCTCTCCAAAAAATAAATCTTCCAACATCTCACGCGTGTCATCAATCCTGTCACCCATCGGCAATTCATCTTACGAAGCTGCGGTCTCATAATCCATCCTCGTTTCCTCGTCACATATTCCCTCGCCATGGTAATTCCAATGTATGTAGTTCGGTTCAAAATCCTCTACACATATATGTTCTTCTATCACTTCACGTCGAAAACGGGCTCTATTCTTACATTTCTTACAAGGACTGAACAAGAGTCCGTCTCGGCTATGCTTTGGGTTCATCTCTGCATAATCTAAAAAGGCTTTAAACCCATCTTTAAATCGAGTGTCTCTCAAACTATACCTATCTTTTTTCCCTATGTGCATAAACGATTTATCCGAAAGAATTCTCATCTGTTATAACACAGATGATAATATAAGTTTAACATATCTATTGAGTTTATTACAAGCTCATCATAAAATAAATTTTCAAGTCTTAAATTAGATTTCATGATGTGGACGCATCAAAGTATCTAAAGTCATTTAAGATTGTTATAAGTACTCAGGGCAAAATGTCGGGATGAATAATTAGTTTCACGGCTGTCAGAGATAAAGGCCCTAATTCCCATTACGATTACAACACTTTCATCTCACATCCTCCTGTTTTTCATCCATTTCGAGAAAATTTCGGCAGCACTTTTCCCGTGTTCGTACATAAATTTGTACACGGAGAACGAGTGGAAAACACCGTTGAAACTTCTCGAAATGGACGAAAATACATGACGATGTGAGTCTTGTTGCATTCGTAACATGTCCAAACTGGACAAATTTGACAATTACTGTATGTCAAATCCCCTCGTCGAATACTACACATATGTTTGAAAAAATTGAACATGACGCTCAACTCTCACAAACATATAATGTGATCCTATCAATTCGACAGGAAAAAGATTTGACATACACCAATTGTCGGACGGGAAACTATAGATCGTTCCTAAATAAGTTTAAGACATTTCAATCTTAAACTTATTAATTAAATGAAAACAGAAAACCCTAGTTACGTTTCTAATCAAAATTTTAGGGTATCCCTTAACTTTCTATTTAATCGTTTTTAATCAGGGTCTCGGTTTACTATTATCTGGTCTTAATTAAGATTTCTTAATTAATGTTATAGGTTAATTATTGTTAATTTTTCTTAATCTATTTGATTTTATTTTTGATTTATGCATCTACTATAGTTTAATTGGTATTAAAGGGTTTGATTTTTATTTTGATTTAGTTTATAAATTATACTACAATTAAAAAATCTAAGAAATAAATCATAAGCAACAAGATATCAAATTATTAAATTTACAAAATAAAAAATATCGAATTATTAAATTAAAAAAATACAAGTTAGAACTTAGGATGAATATATTTTTGAAATATTTCATATGCGGACGCGCGCGCTCATACACATACACTCTCACACATACGCGTGTGCACTCAAACACTCATACATACACTCGTTCACACACACACACACACACACACACACACTCACATACGTTCGCTGCGAACACACATTTACACATACTCACAAACGTACATGCGCGCGCGCACCCCTTAAATATTAACTATAATACATTTTATCCTAAATTCATCTAACATAATCCTATAATCTATCTTACCATAAATTAATCTAACGAGTAAATTCATCGATTACCTATAATCCTTATATCTTCAACTCTAAACCTAAATTACCAAATTTATATTTCAATTTTTTCATCTATTTTCAATTCGAAAACCCATTAACCCCCAAAATCATAATAAATTTCAAACCCAACATTTTACAACCGATTCAATTCCTCATTATCCATATTTAATATATCAAAACCAACACAAATCACAGATTATAATCACCTAATTTCAAAATTTATTAATCTAATTGAAAAAATTAAGGCTATGAGAAGAAAACACTAACCTTGGTCCGGATTTGAAAAAAGAAAAAGCGATTGTAAGCTCCTACACCACCAACTGCAACAATAACACCTACAAAAAAATTTTGGGTTAGATTCGATAATATTTTCGAAAATTTTAAGAAAAAGGAGGAGGGGAATTACTCTAGGGAAAAAATTGGGGGGAATGAGAAAGAAGAAAGGGTCGTCGCGGCTCTTATCTGATCGACCTATTAGCGACCGTTTCGAACGATCGCTAATATTAAGTGAACGGTCGCTAATATATTGGCGACTATTCATTAGAGACCGTATAATATATACGGTCTTTAATGATTTATTAGAGACTGTATATATTTACACGGTCCCTAATAAACGGTCTCTAATGCATACAGTTTTTATTAGTGTATGTTTTCTCATCCAAGAAAGCATGGGATCGACTTGTTACTCTCCTTACGAAAAAAATCTTATTCAAGAGTTATTTTGCTCAAGAAACGCCTCATCAATAACCAACGCGGCTCATGCTATATAAGCGAGTATCTACAAGAGATGTGATCTATCTCTGACGATCTCGCTCTCTCCGACCACACCTTCCTAAAGATGATCTCGTCCTCTACATCCTCGCAGGAATCAGACATGAATTCAAATAATTCGCAGCTGCTATCTGAGTCCGTGATAACTCCATCACTTTTGACAAGCTCTTTGAAAAACTCATAGACTATGAACCCCATCTCAATAAAGAATACACAGGTGCATCTCTCTCTCTCGCGTGCAAGTGCTAACTATGCAAGCGATCCCAATTACTCCTCTTATCGCCCTCCGCAAAAACGTGGAAGCACCTTTTACAATTGCACCACCAGCAACAACAACTTCGCTCGCAACAACAATAACAACCAATACTCCGGCGCACGAAATAATAAATCGTCCCACTCCAACTCTTACTGTAATTTCTGCAAGCGTCTCGGCCACAACACCAAAGATTGTCGTTAACTCGCTCGTTTTCTTCGTGAGAACGCAGTGCAAACCAATTACTGCAATTCCCGTCGCAGACGCTATCTCAACCTGTAGCAAACAACACAAATACCAACTGGCCCGCTCCCTCCGCCTAGATATTGGACACCGATACTTCTCACCATGTTATGTCCAATATTGGGACTCGTCACAGCTACACCAATTACGGTCGTCCCGATGTGATCAGCATATGTGATGGTTCAGATTTGAAAATTCCCCACATCGGCAAAACAACACCGTACTCATCCCAAAAACCCTTTCTTTTAGATGACGTTCTATGTGCACCATCTATTACTCAATACTTAATTTCTATTGCCAAATTTTGCAAATCAAACAAAATCTAACATGAGCTTTTTCCCTTTAATATTTTGGTAAAGGATCTTTGCACGGGGGCGTCTCTTTTTCGCGAGGATAGCCATAATGATGTATACCACCTCTGTAACGACCCAAAAATTCTTATACTTTCGCGAATCATTTTTTTAATAAAATATTGCAATTATTTATTTTTGGCATATTTTGTTTTCTAGTAAATATATTATTTTATCACTTCATCTATTTTATCCATTCTATAATTTTTCAAAGCCCAAAATCCAAGCCAAGACAATTCCATTTGATTTATTTCTTTTCTTTTTCTAAACCCACTTTCTTTTCAAGATACGGCATATATTTAATTCTTGTTAAATATATGCATGAACAACTTTGTAGCTCATTGGTTATGTCCTTACATTGTTATTACATAGGTCACATGTCAAATCCCCATTCTTGCAATTATTTTTTTTCAATTTTTATCATTCTCATAACTTACAAATGAGATCGTTCATTTCCGAAATGAATAGTGACATTTCATTTCTCTTTTAATAGATAATTCACCATTACACCATCTTTATTTGTGCTCCTCTTTATTTTTCTTCCTCGCAATTTTCTATCTCTCCCTTCTCCCTCTTCATCCAGAGTCTTAGGAAAAGAAAACAAAGATGCTTTCAAGAAAATCTCGCTAGTAACGCAGGGTTATCGTTGGATAGACAAGCTCGGTGATGATACTGGCTTGTGCATGTAAGTCTTCTCTCCTTCTCCTTTTCTCTAATTGTAATTTATCTTCTTACCATGCCTTCGTCATGCCGAATCTTAAGATAACTAATTAGTCCCATTATAAAGTTTTTTTTAAATTAAAAAATGGTTGGAATAAAACATATATATTTAGTTATAAAATCTTGCATGCAATGGTTAATAATATGTTAAGTATTGTTATTTTAGACGATTAATTATGACCGGATCATAAATTTGCTTCACATATGATAATTCATGTTATTTATCACTGAAGTTTTAATTATTTATATTTACTTTTGTATACAATAAAACAAAGTTATAAATAAATACCATAAATTTATCATTTTCAAATACTATCTTACAAAACTTTTATCTTTAAAATAATTTTTATAAATTAATTCCCACTTCTGAAAATTTCAGGAAATTTACATATGATAGAATATATATTTTTTTACATGCTATAAAAATTTCAGATCAAACCGCATAACGGTTTAGGAATTATATCGTTTTTATTCACTGTTCATAAAACAGAAAACTGCAATTATCGATCAAATTCTAAGACACATAACTTGGTATACTGATGTCCAAATTGAGCAAACTTAAGTGTTTTGGAAATATATATAAAAATATCTAAATTTTTTTAGTTTTAAATTTTTACTGCAAAACCGACATAAAATATAAAAAACCGCGTTACAATATTAAGCAACGAATCTGAACAGAATCTGTCCTGATTCGCATACTGTTTTTAAATAATACATAACTCGAACTCCCGATATCCGTTCGTGACAAAATTTAGATGTGTAGATGCACAATTGATAGATCTAAAATTTTATATATATTATATTACTTATAAACGCATGAAACAATCCGATATATACTTTACAATATAACATAAGATTGCTGTCCAGAAATCTGAATTTCTCTTTTAAACGCTGATATTAAAATAATCATAACTAGAGTTTCAGAAATCCAAATCGCATGAATATTAGTGTTTTGGATAAGTATATTGAAAGATCTACAATTTTCTAATATATTTCGTAATATGAAACCTGATGGAATTTGAACCAAACTATATTTTAAAAATGTGTGACAGTGCTGAATAGATTCTGATCTGTTTTGCATGACGATACAAAAACAGATATATCTCCCAAACCGGCAGTCGTATTTAGGCGAGACTGAAACTCACGTGTGTATAGTACTTAAGGCCATCTTTTCGTTTATATTCCGCATTTGTTTGACTTAATTAATTAGTCGTACATAATATTTTTTTACATCATTGTTTATGGTCGTTACTTGAATAAGGTACTTGCCTCATTTAATGCTATTCGAACATGTATACCTTATTTTTCCTGATCTCTAAATTATTGCATGTACATGAATACATAATTAGATATTATATGTTTAATATAAACCTATTGCATACTTGACTCGACTTGACCCGAATCATGAATACGTAATGACTTGACATGAATACATGAACACTTGACTTGAATACTTGAACTTGACTTGATACTTGAATTGCACTCACCTATGTATTCATGTATTCGGGCAAGACTTATAACTTTAATCATAAACTATTATACGCGTGGTGTTAGGATAGTTTGAGTATGAATCTAACGGAATTTCATGAGTCTCTTTACTACAAAATCATGCTCCTATGGTACCGGGCTGAAATGCTACAAATCATGTTGCTGTGGTACCGGGCTGAAACGGTACAAATCACGAATTCACGAATGGGGGCCCATGTTTCCAAACCCGTGGACGATAGGCTATTGAGTTTGGAATACTTCAATAACAATTGAAGTCCGCTATTTTGGGCCCGTGATTCCTTGCCCCTGGACGATAGCTTTGGGTTCGAGAATACTCTTGAGATTTGTTGATATTCACACTTAAACTAAAGTTAGGATGGATTAACTTGTATAGACCTCTTAGGACACTGACATTCACTTCATATTCACTATATCTACACTACACGACTATACTATACTTGTTTGTTATGCTCATGTTACCTTGCCATGCTTACCTAGTTGACATTAACATTACCATGTTATACTTATCAATATTTTTTTCATTCATACTATATCACATGTCACCTTACATATTCATTTATATACATTCGCATCCCACCTTTCTTGGAGACTCACCGAATGTAAGTTTGCTGACGGGCATTCCACCCATTTCTTTGTTTTCTTAGAATGTTCGTTCGATGGTCTAGAGATTGAGGAGATCGAGCTGAGTCAGGAGGATTACTCTCAGCTTGCGGAGAAGACCGACTACTAGTTCATTCTTTTCAGCTTTTACTTTTCAGTATGCTATCTGTTCAGGCACTTTCTTTTATGTATATTTGTTTTAAAATATCATGTATTCAGTTTGAAACTTGTGAAAATTAAGAATGTAAATATATAAAGTTGGATTTTCATTATCATGTCTTTTCTCCTCATTTTATACTGCTTACATTATGCTTAGTGTATTTGTTTTGAGAAATGGCCTTCTTGAAATAAATAAGTCGTGGGCTTGTTGTTGGGGTCAAAATTTGCACCCCCGGTTGACCGAGTCAAAGTCAAGGTCAACCCCAAGCCAGGTGGGCCCAAGCCCAAGTCAAGCGGGCCTATGCCCAAGTCGAGCCCACGGCCAGCCTCCTTCATGCCAAATATAGATCATGTAATAAATAATTTTTATGTAATTTTTTATGCATGAATGTATGCAAAATGGGCATAAAGCCAAATTTTTGTAAAGCCCATGGCTTATGTGCAAAAAGAAATAGCACATGAGCCATGGGATGGGAAAAATACCATTTTGTAAAGCCCAATGGGCTATATGTAAATATGTAAGCCTATAAAAGGCAACATGATGAAAATAAAAAGACACTTTTTCATTCCCCCAAAAACTAGGGTTCTTTGTGCCTCCTGCTCCTTCTCCAAGGTTCTAAACCTTCTCATTTCTTTTGAATTAAATCAAGAGTTTTACTCTTTCTTTTCCAAAACTAAGTAGTTTTCCACCACAAAACCCACAAAGGGGAACTCAGATCTCCCATCGGATCTCAAAAAGGAGAGATTTTTAAAATCTCCTACTTCTTGATCTTCAAGATCCGGCCAACAAAGGAAGAAGAAGTAGACCCATCTCCAGAAACCCTACTTTGGGGAAGAACTAGGGCTCAAGGGGAGAAGCCCATCAACATCTTCAAAACATCCTAGGAGTTTGACTCCTCAAAGCGCTAGCGCCCAAAGCGCTAGCGCCCGAGCGCCCACGTGCTGACACGTGGTGCGCTAGCGCTCAAAGCGCTAGCGCTCTTGCGCTCAGAGCGCTAGCGCCCACGTGCTGACACGTGGTGAGCTAGCGCTCTTGCGCTCAAAGTGCTGGCGCTGGCCCCACGCATCCTTTGGATGCTTTTTCCCCCTTTTTATATATATATATATACATATATATATACACATGTATACATATATACACACACACATACTCCACGACACTGTCCTCCGTTAGAAAAAAATTCTAACGGGGCGCTGTCCCGCACCCCGCAAGGGGGCTGCTAGCCCCCTTGACCCCCAGCCCGCTATCCGGGTAGCGGGACCCCCATAAAAACTTTGCGAAGCCCCCGATATATCCAAAAACTCTTCAAAACACAACACGACACATTGAGTTTGCATGACCAGTTTAACCCGTTAATCGGAGGTTCTCTCGCTCCAAAGGCGAGGGGTAATTAACGGCAGCTTAGTCCGCGGCTGCAGGAGATTCGGATCCCCACAATCAATAAACCCCAGCCTACCCTAGGAAGGGGGAATCTGTAGTACGCCTGACAAGCACGCGCGTATTCCCATCTCAATGGGGTGACGAAAAGCACCCTACAGATTCTGGCACGCCCGGTGGGACCTTTCTCTCATCCCATATTTCGGGTTAAACGTTCATGCGAACTCATTCAATATACATATCGACTGCCTGTACTGAAATCATGCTTCTTTGTGCAGGTTAACAAATTTCAAATTGCAATCTCCGGTCGCAGCAAAAATGTCTCCAAGGACAATCTCAGCTCTCGACACGGCTCACGTCTCCTACACGATGAAGATAGACTCCAGGACGGTCCTTCCGGCCGGTCTCGGGCGACAATGGGAGGAGCCGCCGCTATCATTTGGCTCTATTCTGTTCGTGTCAGCTAACGCCATCCCAGCTCCTCAAGCCCCAGTGACAGACAAACCGGTCTCGAAAGGCAAAAGGCCAAATGTGGTGGTCTCAAAGGCGCCCCAACTCAAACGCAAGTCGGTGTTTGAACGGCTCTCCTTGTCCCCAGCTGGGGGCAAGGCCATCAACACCAACAAAGTAACAGGGCATCTCGAGCAAGCTCCGGCAGTGCCCCTGGCAACTGCTCAATCGGGTTTCTTCTCTAAGCTCCATGCTAATCGACTCGCGGTGGCTTTCCAGGGAATGGATGCCCGCCAAGCCCTAAAAATTGAGAAGCTAAGGCAGAAAAAGGCTCAAATATAGAGCCAACAAAAAGGCTAGGGCTCCTGCTAGGCTGAACCTCATAAGGTTCGAAGAACAGGGTTACCCTGCCAAAGATGAAGAAATGGATGGATATGTGGTCCACACTGTCTACATGGTGGGCACGCACAGCAAGAGCAAGGACGGGGCCACCACATCTCAAATCCAATCTGGCTTGAATGTGGTTGCCGTTTCTCAAGAACAGCCGCCTCTGCTGGGTGATGAAAACCCTCTCGATGAGGATGATAGGCAGAAAGACCCTTCGGTCTATGAGGAGTCGGGACCGGAAAGCGAAGATGAGCCAATCTTCCGTCCCAAGAACGCAGAGCAGCAACTTCTCCAAGAGCTCCGAAAACAGCTCAGAAGCAAAGACAAGGAGATGGCCAAGCTCTACTCAAAATTTAACGACTTGACAAACGTCGTCTTACAGCTCACGGCCCAACTTGCCTCTCAGCCGCCCAATCAGGCGCAGGGCTCTCATGAACCGGGAAACGGTGACCCGAAACAGCCGACGCCCGTTCCCTCAAATCCAAAGGTGGGCGGACCGCATGAAAGTCAGTCGCATCCTATCTCGGGAAATGTCTTGGCTACCAATGACAGTAGCCCGCTAACTCAAGATCAAATCATGGATTTGGTTGCCAACAAAGTTAAAACATTGGTAGCCGAAGCCAAAGCGCAAAAAGATGTTAGCAGTAGCGGGAGACCATATCCTGCTCAGTATGATCTGGTAGAATTTCCTAGTGGCTACGTCATCCCTAAATTTGGAAGATTCGATGGAACGGGAAATGCGAATCAGCACATAGCCCACTTTAAAGCCTCGTGCGGGAATACTGGGGGCAATGATGCGCTTCTCCTCCGCCAGTTCGCTAATAGCTTGTCCGATGTTGCTTTCGACTGGTACGCGAGCATACCGGATGGCTCCGTCACAACTTTCGTCCAAATGGAGTCTCTGTTTCGGCAGAGGTTCATTAGCGTTAGAGATAAGATCACCATCGCCGACCTCGTAAGGACCAAGCCAAAGAACAACGAAAGCAGCACGGATTTTATAACCCGATGGCCCAATCTCTCCGTCAAATGTGAACCGCCAATAGAGCAGTGCCAATCTGTCAGTCTCCTCATCGGAAATCTCTACAATTGGATGGCCCCGTTTCTATGCACCGCGGGTCTCAAAACATTCCAAGGCTGACCAGGAAAGTCCAGATGTTGGAACGCTCAAAGCAGGAGTCCTCCTCTGACTCCCAAAATAACAATATGTCCTGGAGAAACCGAAAGGACGAAAATCGCAAAGGCGGAAATTCCAACGATACTGAATCTTTCAATACCTCGGCTAACCAAAATAAGCAAGGGTCGAGCGGGCCTAATGCCAACCAGCTTCGGAAGCCAATGTTCGGAGAGGGAGGAGAATCTCCACTGAAAGAGAAGCTGGACAAGGTCTATTCCTTCAGAAGGGACAAAATCCGTAAAATATTCAAAGACGCCCTGAGGAACGGTCTACAACTGCCAGAGTCAAAAAGACCGCAGGAAGCAAATAGGACTGACGACCCCAAATACTGCCCCTATCACAGAGTGATAGGTCATGCCATTGAGGACTGCTTCGTCTTCAAACATTGGGTCGAAAAGCAATACAAGGCATGAGAGATAGAACTGTCCAAAGGCGTGTTAACAAACAGTCAAGCTGCAACCGCCAATTTCATACAAACGGAGACCGAACTTCTTCGCGAAACTGATTCTCTCAGACGTCTGCCTTTCTCTGAAAACAATCGACCACCACGTCATTAAACTGGGAACAATCGACCTATAAGTCGTTAAACTGGGAATGTAAAAAATGTGTAAATAAAAAGAAAAGAAAAAAAGCCGAAATGATAGGGCAACTCGCAATAAAAATCAGCGAGTAAAATAAAGATGAAAAATAAAGCCGAAATGATGAGGAAACCGCGAATAAATAGCCGAAATGATAGGGCAATCGCGACCTTCGCGATAAGAAAAGCTGAAATGATAGAACAATCGCGGTAAAACAAAAACAAAAAAAATCCCCAAGTGGCGAATGATGAGTCGCTCCTGGTACCATATTCCAGTGTAGCGATGCAGACGCCAACCAAATTCCAAATCATAATCCCTAAATGGCGAATGATGAGTCGCTCTTGGTACCATATTCCAGTGCAGCGATGCTGACGCCAACCAAATTCTAAATCCCATACCCCAATGGCTAATGATGAGTCGCTTCTAGTACCATATTCCAGTGCAGCGATGCAGACGCCAACAAAATCTCAAAAAATTTCCGGCCCTATGGTCTGGATCATACATCTTGCAAAACCGTATACAATCCACGGGCGTAAAACAATCCCAATCCCTCCCAAGTCCTACCGGTGAGACCACATTCAAAGTTCCACCGGCGGTGAAGATTCAAAAAAAAAAAGAAAGAAAAGGTATGTCCATAAGAAAAATGGGCACGGATGAAAACCCGAAAGGGCTCCGTAAGTAAAAACAGCAGGACTGCCGGTGAGTTTGTGAAAACCCGAAAGGGCGCAAACTCTTAAAAAAAAAGATATGAAATGCACTCACAAAGGAGAAAATTCCCGTGTGAGATCCTTACGACCCACAAAGGAGCAACACACTTAAGAGTCCCCACGACTCCTAAGGACAAAATACACTTACGGGATGCTTACGGCCCGTAGGGAGAAAATGCTTCGTGAGACCCTTACGGCTCACAAAATTGAAAATCCTTAGGTGATAGGGACCTAAAACCTGTCTCCTAAGCCATCGCTTCCTGATAAACAAGCGCAAATGATGATTCGCTCCTGGTACCATATTCCAGTGTAGCGATACTGATGCCAAGCAAAAACCAATTCCCAAATCCTCCCGGGGCAAATGATGAGTTGCTCCTGGCATTATTCCAGTGCAGCAATGCAGATGCTGACAAAAAAAAATCCATAAATCCTCTCATGGCAAATGATGATTCGCTCCTGATACCATATTCCAGTGTAGCGATGCTGATGTCAACCCAATTCAAATCAAACCAACAATCTCTGCGGCGGAATCATGCTCCGTCCCAGAAATTACCCCGTGTCGAAATCATGCTTCGCCTCGGGATATCTACCTTTCCTATCGAAATTATGCTTCACCTCGGAATTAAATCAACCAACCAGCTCTGCATCGGAATAATACTTCGTCTCAGAGTGTATCCCGCATCGAAATCAAGCTTCGCCTCGGTGTATCTACCTTCCCTGTCGGAATTATGCTTCGGCTCGGAATCAACCAACGGCCTCCTCGTCGGAATTAAGCTCCGCCTCGGAATCAAGTCGACCAACAAGCTCTGCGCCGGAATCATGCTTCGTCTCAGAGTGTACCCCGTGTCAAAATCATGCTTCACCTCGGCGTATCTGCCTTCCCTGTCGAAATTATGCTTCGTCTCAGAATCAAACCAGCCAATAAGCTCTGCGCCGGAATCATGCTTCGTCTCAGAGTGTACCCCGTGTCGAAATCATGCTTCGCCTCGGTGTATCTGCCTTCCCTGTCGGAATTATGCTTCGGCTCGAAATCAACCAACGGCCTCCTCGTCGGAATTAAGCTCCACCTCGGAATCAAGTAGACCAACAAGCTCTGCGCCGGAATCATGCTTCATCTCAGAGTGTACCCCGTGTCGAAATCATTCTTCGCCTCGGCGTATCTGCCTTCCCTGTCGAAATTATGCTTCATCTCAAAATCAAGCCAGCCAATAAGCTCTGTGCCGGAATCATGCTTCGTCTCAGAGTGTACCCCGTGTCGAAATCATGCTTCGCCTCGGCGTATCTGCCTTCCTTGTCGAAATTATGCTTCGTCTCGGAATCAAGTCAGCCAACAAGCTCTGCGCCGGAATCATGCTCTGTCTCAGAATGTACCCTGTGTCGAAATCATGCTTCGCCTCTCGGAGTATTTGCCTTCCCCGTCGGAATTATGCTTCGCCTGGGAATCAACCTCTGCATCGAAATTATGCTTCGGTCAGAATGTCTGCCGCTCGTCGGAATGATGCTCCGATCCCTGGAATCATTATCCGCTCTTTGGAATAATGCTCCGATCCCTCTGGAATCATGCTCCGCCCTTCGGAATGATGCTTTGATCCCTCTGGAATCATGCTCCGCCCTTCGGAATGATGCTCCGATCTCTGGAATCGTGCTCCGCCCTTCGGAATGATGCTCCGATCTCTAGAATCATGCCCCGTCCTTCGGAATGATGCTCTGATCCTTGGAATTATGCTTCGTGCTTCGGAATGATGCTCCGATCCCTGGAATCATGCTCCGCGCTTCGGAATGATGCTCCGATCCTTGGAATCATGCTCCGCTCTTCGGAATGATGCTCCGATCCATGGAATTATGCTCCGCAAATTGGAATGATGCTCCGATCCCTCTGGAATCATGCTCCGCCCTTCGGAATGATGCTCCGATCTCTGGAATCATGCTCCGCCCTTCAAAATGATGCTCCGATCTCTGGAATCATGCTTCGCCCTTCGGAATGATGCTCCGATCCCTGGAATCATGCTCCGCGCTTCGGAATGATGCTCCAATCTCTGAATCATGCTCTGCCCTTCGGAATGATGCTCCGATCCTTGGAATTATGCTCTGCGATTCGGAATCATGCTCCGATCCCTGGAATCATGCTCTGCGCTTCGGAATGATGCTCCGATCCTTGGAATCATGCTCCGCTCTTCGGAATGATGCTCCGATCCTTGGAATTATGCTCCGCAAATTGGAATGATACTCCGATCCCCGGGAATCATGCTCCCCGAGGGATACTCCGACCCTGGAATTATGCTCCGCGAATCAGAATGATGCTCCGATCCCCGGGAATCATGCTCCCCGGGATGATGCTCCGCCCCCGGAATGATGTTCCACCTCGAAGTTCAGCTTCAAGATCCATCGATTTCATACACACAAATCAAATGTGCGGTGTGCATTTATTGATGGGGGGACACTTATTGTTGGGGTCAAAATTTGCACCCCCGGTTGACCAAGTCAAAGTCAAGGTCAACCCTAAGCCAGGTGGGCCCAAGCCCAGGTCAAGCGGGCCCATGCCCAAGTCGAGCCCGCGGCCATCCTCCTCCATGCCAAATATAGATCATGTAATAAATAATTTTTATGTAATTTTTTATGCATGAATGTATACAAAATGGGCATAAAGCCAAATTTTTGTAAAGCCCATGGCTTATGTGCAAAAAGAAATGGCACATGAGCCATGGGATGGGCAAAATTCCATTTTGTAAAGCCCAAGAGGCTATATGTAAATATGTAAGCCTATAAAAGGCAATATGATGAAAATAAAAAGACACTTTTTCATTCCCCAAAAAACTAGGGTTCTTTGTGCCTCCTGCTCCTTCTCCAAGGTTCTAAACCTTTTCATTTCTTTTGAATTAAATCAAGAGTTTTACTCTTTCTTTTCCAAAACTAAAGTAGTTTTCCACCACAAAACCCACAAAGGGGAACTCAGATCTCCCATCAGATCTCAAAAGGGATAGATTTTTAAAATCTCCTACTTCTTGATCTTCAAGATCCGGCCAACAAAGGAAGAAGAAGTAGACCCATCTCCAGAAACCCCACTTTGGGGAAGAACTAGGGCTCAAAGGGAGAAACCCATCATCAGCTTCAAAACATCCTAGGAGTTTGACTCCTCACACACACACACAGAGAATAATAAGTGCTCCTTTCTGGGAGTACAACTCCCATTGCAGGGACCAAGTCGCTTTTGCTGCCCGAGCGCCCACGTGCTGACACGTGGTGCGCTAGCGCTCAAAGCGCTAGCGCTCTTGCACTCAGAGCGCTAGCGCCCAAGCACCCACGTGCTGACACGTGGTGCGCTAGCGCTCAAAGCGCTAGCGCTCTTGCACTCAGAGCGCTAGCGCCCGAGCGCCCACGTGCTGACACGTGGTGCTCTAGCGCTCAAAGCGCTAGCGCTCTTGCGCTCAGAGCGCTAGCGCCCGAGCGCCCACGTGCTGACACGTGGTGCTCTAGCGCTCAAAGCGCTAGCGCTCTTGCGCCCAAAACGCTAGCGCCCAAGCGCCCACATGCTGACACGTGGTGCGCTAGCGCTCTTGCGCTCAGAGCGCTAGCGCCCACGTGCTGACATGTGGTGCGCTAGCGCTCTTGCGCTCAAAGCGCTGGCGCTGACCCCATGCATCCCTTGGAGGCCTTTTCCCCCTTTTATATATATATATATATATATATATATATATATATATATATATATACATATGTATAAATATATACACACACACATACTCCACGACACTGTCCTCCGTTAGAAAAAATTATAACGGGGCGTTGCCCCGCACCCCGCAAGGGGGCTGCTAGCCCCTTTGACCCCCAGCCCGCTATCCGGGTAGCGAGACCCCCGTAAAAACTTTGCGGGGCCCCCGATATATCCAAAACCTCTTCAAAACACAACACGGCACATTGAGTTCGCATGACCAGTTTAACCCGTTAATCGGAGGTTCTCTCGCTCCAAAGGAGATGGGTAATTTACGGCAGCTTAGTCCGCGCCTGCCGGAGATTCGGATCCCCACAATCAATAAACCCCAGCCTACCCTAGGCAGGGGGAATCTGTAGTACGCCTGACAAGCACGCGCGTATTCTCATCTCAATGGGTGACGAAAAACACCCTACACTTGTCACGTGTCGTTACCGCTCTTTTGGGAAATAGGGCATGACAGGTTTTATTGACGGCCCATGCAGATCAGTTCTGTATAAATATCGTAAGCAATATATTATAAGAATTAATAAAATTCAACAAATTTTACATTCCTTACATTCAATTCCTTTGAATCTCATCTTATTCCTTGAATCCATTTTCACTTTTTACTTTCTAGAATTCAACCTCTCGACTTTTGAATTCTCAACTCTAGTTCACCCATCTACTTATATCTCTTAGGCCTATTAACTCAGTTGGTTAGATCATTGATCGAAGAAACTTGAAGATGTCATCCTTAGCGTTTCCCGTACTTTTGCGACATACCTCTTGAGAGAATTTCGCGGACGAAATTCTTTTCAGGAGGGTAGACTGTAACGACTCACTATACTTGAATCTATCTCACTTCCTTCATTTGATTTTCTTGAAGATCGCTTCTTGCTCTCTTGAAATTCATTTCTGTGTCTCCTTATATCTCTTTGACCATTTTTTACATTCAATATTACCTTCTTATCAATTAGAGTACCGTCTGGTTGAGCGACGACGAAATACGACTATATTATCCTAATCTGGTTTTCTTGTTCTGTTACCATGTCCTTCATAAGTAATTTGAGAACGAAATTCTTTTAAGGAGGGTAGAATGTAATGACCCTAAAATTCCTTTACTTTCGCGTATCATTTTTTTAATGAAATATTGCAATTATTTTTTTGGTATATTTTTTTCTAGTGAATATATTATTTTATCACTTCATTTATTTTATCCATTTTATAATTTTTCAAAGCTCAAAATCCAAACCAAGACAATTCCATTTGATTTATTTTTTTTGTTTTTCAAAGCCCACTTTCTTTTCAAGGTACGACATGTATTTACTTGTTAAATATATATATGAACAACTTTATAGCTCATTGGTTATGTCATTGTATTGTTATTCCATAGGTTGCATGTTCAAATCCATATTCTTGCAATTATTTTTTTTTATATCAATTTTTATCTTTCTCATAACTTACAAATAAGACCTTTCATTTCCAAAATGAATGGTGACCTTTCATTTCTCTTTTAATTCCCATATTAAATACATATATTATTAGAGATAATTCATCATTACACCATCTTTATTTGTCCTCCTTTTTCTTTTTCTTCCTCAAATTTTTCTATCTCTCTCTTTTCCTTCTTCACCTAGAGTCCTAGAAAAAGAACACAAAGAAGCTTTCAAGAAAGTCTCCTTAGTAACGCGAGACTATCGTCGGATAGACAAGCTCGATGACGATACCGGCTTGTGGATATAAGTCCCCTCTACTTCTCCATTTCTCTACTTGAAATTTATCTCCTTACCATTGCTTCATCATGCCGATTCTTAAGACAACTAGCCAGGTCCATGATAAAGTTTTTTGTTAAATTAAAAAATGGTTGGAATAAAACATATGTATTTAGTTATAAAATCTTGCATGAAATGGTTGATAACATATTAAGTATTGTTGTTTTAGACGGTTAATCATGACCGGATCATATGTTTGCTTCACATGTATTAATTCATGTTATTTATCGCTGAAAGTTTAATTATTTATATTTACTTTTTCATATAAGAAAACAAAGTTATAAATAAATACCATAAATTTATCATTTTCAAATACGATCTTACAAAACCTTTATTTTTAAAATAATTTTTATAAATTAATTCCCACTTCTGAAAATTTCAGGAAATTTACATATGATAGAATATATATTTTTGTACATGCTATAAAAATTTCAGATCAAACCGCAAAACGGTTTAGAAATTATATCGTTTTTATTCATTGTTCGTAAAACAGAAAACTGCAGTTATCGGTCAATTTATATGACACATAACTTGGTATACCGATATCCAAATTTAGCAAACTTGGGTGTTTTGGATATATACATCGAAACATCTATATTTTCTTAGTTTTAAGTTTTTACTGAAAACCGACGTAAAATATAGAAATCTCGTTACAATATTAAGCGACGAATCTGGACAAAATCTGTCCAGATTTGCACGCTGTTTTTAAATAACTCCCGATATCCGTTCATCACAAAATTTAGATGTGTAGATGCACAATTGATAAATCTATAATTTTATTTATATTAGATTACTTATAAACGCATGAAACAATCCGATATAGAATTTACAATATAACATTATAAGGACGGGCGGGCCCCACGCGTGTGCTCAGCGGAAGCGGGACTGGCCGGAAAACAAAAATTCCGTTGTAGCAAAATCGACCGTACGCCAAAAATCGTCCAAGTACTAGTTTCTAGTTAAATTTAAAGAACAAAAAGAAGAGTTCAGAGGTTCTACAACCTTTGTAGCGTGTCCGACTGATGCCGGAAGACCCCGTCTAAACTTCGTGAGCACCCGAATGTATCTGCATGCCGACTGACTCGCCGTAGATGATCCGCGTTGAAAGTGGGCTGCCCGAGCTCCAACTCCGTCACCGGTCGGAAAAACTTTTCCAGAGGCTTGCTAGGCGTGGAGGAAGGCGATGCGAATACTGAATACTCTCTACTTTTAAAAAAATCTCACCATGGCAACACTTGCCATTTTCAAGAGAGCATGAGCCTTTGTTGTGTGAGGAAGAAGAAGTTGTTTTGATGGCTTGTGTAAAATAAAATTGTTGTTTTCTCTTTTTACCAACCATGTCATGTTTTACCATGACAGATACCCCCTCTCCCACTCTCTCATGTGTGTGTCAACACACAAGAGAGAGGATGGGCCCCACCACTTAATTAAATATATTAAATAGATAATAATAATATATATACATTAATACACACACACACACACATATATATTTATATATATTTGTATATTTATTTATACTTAATTTATAATGGTGGGAATTAATATATATATATATATATATATTAAATAAGTATTAGTAGATGTATCCTATACACATACACATCATGTATCACATACACGAAATGCCATCAATATTTTCTCAGAATCATATATTGTAGAGAGTGTGTGTATCATATACACTATACTAGAAACCGTATCATTAATACGGTTATCAAGTCAACGCTTGACTTGGTATTTCGGCTATGAAACCGGCTAGTATAACAATCGTCCGATTGAACACGTATATCCAATATATATGTTTTATCGAACTCATGTACGTATCCCTATACGTACGTCACATCGCGTTTTGCCTGGGCAGTCACTTTCGTTGTGGGAGTCTAAAAACCTGTCAATACGCTGGCAGTAGATTATATAGGATTGTATCTGATTGAATCTGAAACACTTTCAAATTCAACCCCCTTTCGGGTTAACCTATAAGCTCGTCAGTGGCACTAGCTATACGTAACGGCTACCCAGGTATGAGCAAGATAAAAACAGGTCGAAGAGCGAACTCATCCGGGCCCAACAAAGTCTATAAGTGACAGTCACCGTACAGTCCAGTCTCTTCGTCAAAGAGTATCGCATATCGTGTCTGGGGAGTGGACTATGTCAGACCCTCAATAACCTGATAAGTCATGTTGACAGAGGACTCATAACCAAAAGGATACAACTGGTAACACTTACCAGTTTATCTCTACTGTCGTGGCCACGGACTTCTGGCTATAGTCGTGTCCTGCACAATGCGATATCGACTCCCAATACCGGGAGCGACGAATTCCCTCAACCACTCACTGCCTCCATATGCTTCGGGACTGTACCTAACTAAAACCTACTTGCACGAATCAGTAGAGCCATGGTAGGGTATTAATCTAAGTATAGTGGGAACACACACGAGACACTGTGGCGATTTCAGGTCTAGGGACTACCTTGTATTCATGTCACCAAAGAACTGCTATCTGACATTGGTATAATACCATCTAGGAGTTCTCAGCGAGTTCGTCCAGTGTAACTCATTCAATGAGCACCTGGATACAATCATCAGTGTCAAACACTAATGGCTATAAGATCAACCATCGCCCCGTACAGGGGCATGAAATGTATACACTAGTCTAAACTGAAGTACCGATACCCAGTCTCAATACTCCTATGACTTGGGACATTTAAGAACGTGCTAATAAACTACCAGGCCCCACTAGTATGATCTTTATCATAATCCTAGAAGTCAAGAAAAGATCTTATGGGCTTTATCTCATGTATTTGCAATACATGATAATTAGTATCTTGCATTAACATGACAAATAAAGAAAAATCAGATAGCACACTATCATCTCGAGTAAGACTGTTCTTGGTATAGGCCCTTCTCGAATTCAGTAATTGCATTCCCGCAATTACGATAATTGCTTTGAGGGCACCAATATCCAACAATCTCCCACTTGCACTAAAGGCCAATAATTGCGGTATCGCATGCACATATCTTATGTGCTACTGCATACCCAACTTCTGTACTAACAGTTTCGCAAACTGTGTTCGAGAACCAGCCTCGGTGAGTGGAACCGCTATAATGTTTCTAACTGTATCTATCTGAATCTTAACTTCACGGAGATCAACTATCTCCCGAAATGAGCGATACTTACCTTAGAATATTGTTTGGATAGCTGATGGGACCTAGTTCACAAATGAACGTATTTATCCAAACAAATACTTAGGATGTATTCTCTGCTGATTCACAATCAACATCTAGCGCCTTGACTACCCCAGTATCCTGCTTGGAACTTTTCCAATTCACTGCACCTTATAAGAGGGTAAACTAATGACTCACGACAGACACTCTGTCATCCTTGTCACTACGGAAGCTGGAATCGGTAATTGCCTCTCGAAGGAGTCTGCCATTATCATACACCATAAAAAATCTTATATGTTCATCACTTCTTCCTATGTTTCTCCAGGATTGGACTAATATCTGCTTACTATACCTAGTGTAAAAGCAATATCTGGTCCGGTATATAACATTGCATGATTGACCTCACTGCCATAGCATATCGAGTGTCATTCATGCGAGTCTCTCTCTTCATCAGTCCCGAAAGATATCATTTAGAGAGAGTGATTCCATTACCTGCGGGTACATTACCCCACTAGGAGTCCTCTATTCTAAACCACTTTAGAATGGTGTCATTATACCTAAATTTGGATAATCCCAAATCCCTTACCAGGTCTAACTTTATAGACCTAGTCACCAGAATCGATGATCTATATATAATCTATAAAGGAAAAACCGTGACAACCAATATTTGACCGAATCGTAGTGTAGGAATATCATTTCCTGTCAAAAGTATGCCATCCATATAATTATGAGGAACCTGACACTACTCCCTAGAGCCTTCTCACAAATAACAGGTTCATCTCTAATATTGAAGAAGTCAAACATTTTGACCGTTGCATCAAAAATTAGATGATCCACCTCCGCTATGCATGCTTTTGTCTAAAAATAGACTTAAGCAATTTGCACACTTTCCGCTGCTCCCACTGACTAAGACAATCCTCTGGTAGAGTCATATACACGTATACTTCTAAATCCAATTTAGAAACACGTTATAATCATACTCATACCATATACCATAGTCATAAAAACAACAGTTGGCAAATTTTATCCGCATGGACTTCAGCACAGACTTTGAGGTAACAGTATCATCACAATCCACATCAGATATTTGATGAATACTGTATACTACAAGTCTATCCTTTATTAGGTTAATACATTTCCATTTGCATTGATCTCAAAAGGTCTGCTTGCTCCTTATAAGATTTACCCATTTCAGGAGCACACAACAAAGTCTATAATTTGTTGTAGTGCATGAAGTCCAACTTGGATAACTTGGCATCCAGTCATCAGTCGAAAGTCTCCGCTTCCTATGGCATGCTGATAACTAGTAGGGTCATCATCGCATGATGCAAGTCTCCTAGTCACCGTCTATGATAAAACCGAAGTATATCTCGGATGGCTGAGATCACCTACTAGATTTGCGGAGTAGCTACGGTCTGTCAAGGTCAATTAGATCATCAGGTTCTACTAAACTTTCGGTAACTGTTTTTCATTCTGGAATCACTTCCAGTTCTATCATACCCCCACAAATTTTTTTTGCAAGAAATTCCTTAACCAAGGAGGTGACGAGTCAAGAACAAAACACCTTTGAACTAGAAAATGGTAGAAGTTATCCCTTGCAAAATCTTGGGATAACCCACGGACTATACTCACCGAAACATGCCTCGATTTTATTCGGATTATGGTTTTAAACACAAATCGGATAACCCCATATCTTAACAATTTTAAGACGAATATTCTATATCACATATAGAAACAGAGGCACTTGTTTAGGTGGAACCAGTATCAATTGATATGCATCTATTTCTAATGCATTCTAAAAAATTGAAGAAGTCAACCCAACATTACTCATCATGGAGCACATCCGCAGATGAACAATCTGAGAAAGAATCACATTCTCAATATGGAATACCTAGTACCAACCTCATGTCCGTATGGACATTTGGACAACATACAACAATATATATAAGTACCTAGAGTTCACCGACTCATTTTCCGTGTGCTGTTAATTGAAAAAAAAAATTGGTTAAAAAACCAAAAGTTTGCTATTTAGGCAAAACCTGATAATTTTCCTCAAGAGCAACAATTGCTCCGAAAACCGACATCGAGGGAAAAAATCATCCATTCTCAATTCTCTGCTCTTTCTCAACATCTGTAACACCCTAAAGATGTAGGATTCTAATCCGGTATCTTTATACATAGGAATTATAATTTATTGAGTACAGTTTTTCAAAACAGAGACGCATGGGCAATCCGGAACATCAAAATGTTTCAGTGGGGTTAGTTTGGTATTCACTGTATTGTGTTTTTCAATGCCCGGGTTCATGACAGTAGTCGTAATTTCCTTTTCTCACTTCAAACCCCTTTTGACGTCTAACTCCACTTGCATACTATTAGGACTTGGGAATTTGGTAGAGTTTTTGTAATAGAATTCTGAGTGAGCATGTGTGAAATGAGATGTGGTATTTATAGGGAAAATTAGGGTTTGGTGTATTGAATTGGTAAATTAAAATTTGTATTAAAATGGATTTAAAGAGGGTATTTTAATTCTATGGATCAATGCAGAGAATACAAACAGCTTAGGGGAAGTGGGGTAGCTGAAGAGGTGCTCGGGGCAAAAATCCAAGGAATTACCTACGGTTTAGCCCGGCGGTGCCGGTCTTATTGGGCTTTTCGCCAGCCCAAAACCGGTGGAATAGGGTTAGGTTATTGCCGCATGTCCCTGTCACTTCATATACCCCCGTGCACATGTTTGATTAATCTGTGACTCTTCATTTTACGTGTTGTGCACGAGCAAACCCTTGGGCTTCTAAAAGATTAAAATAAAATAAAATAAAAAGATAATGTGGCTGATGGGACTTGAACTCGGGTGCTATGTCACAGCAGTGTAAAGCTTTACCAATGTGCTACAAGTGTTTTCTTGCTGTTCAAAAGCAAAACAAACTTATAACTTGTGCTCAGGCTTAGGTATCCCTTTCTGTATTTTGAAAAAAATTCGTACAGAAAGTTTAGGGTTGTTACCATTATCATCGAGTATCATATATTAGTTTTAATTTGAACATAACATGAATAGGTTTTACGTTTACATTTCGTTATTAAGGGTTCGAAGTTTTTAGTTTAGGGTAAATTTTTCTTGCGTTTACGGTATAGTTGTACGTTTACGTTAGCATCGAGTATCCTACTGAAGAAACTAGTGCACTCTAAATCCTAACCCTAATTAACACAAATTAACCTAATTAACCCAAATTAATCCTAATCATCACCCTAACTCAAATTATCCCTAATTAACCCAAATTAACCTAATTAACCCAAATTAACCTTAATCAACACCCTAACCCTTCAAATTATCACTAATTAACCCAATTAACCATAATTAACACCCTAACACAAATACACTCTATTTTACCTAATTAACCCTAGCTCAAACCCTAACCAAAATTAACCTAACCCTAATCATCACCCAAACCCCATCACAAATTAACTCTAACCCAAACCAAAATTAACCCAAACCCTAGCCCTAATCATCATCAACCCTATTTTACCTAATTAACCTAAACTAACCCTAACCCTAACCCTAACCCTAACTCTAACCCTAACCCTAAATTGAATCCTAACCCTAACTAATTAACCCAAACCCTAGCCCAAACCCCAGACCGAACCCTATCTCTAAGCCCTACTAGCAACCTAAAAATCAACAATAACATAAATAAAAGCATAATTAAAAGTTAAAAATTGAAATTGAATCACCTTAGGCCGGCGATTCTACTGTCGAAGAGGTGGAGGAGACTGGAGATGGGTCTGTCGACGACGCAAGGGGAGATCGGCGACGAGAGGGATTCTACTGTCGATGATGAAGTCGGCGACGACGAGACGTGCGCGGGTGTGGTGGCGAGGAGACGCGCGCTGGAGATCGGTGAGAGCACTTGGGAAATTTTAGGAACGGGGAAATTTCTGGGCTTTATTTTTTTATAAATAACACATTTATGCCCCTACGGATTAATCCGCCCCTACGGATTAATCCGTAGGGCCTTTTTTTACGGCTCCGTAGGACCAAATAAAAAATTACGTTCTAATGTTTTTAAATTAATCCGTAGGGCACCGTAGGGGCAACCCTAGGAACCTACGGATTAATCCGTAGGGGAAATAAAAAGTTGTCTCTACGGATTCCTGTAGCCGTAGGGGCAACCCTTTATTGTAGTTGTGAAGATCAACCCCCATCTACTTTATGATTATTGCAACCCCCCATATGTCTTTACTTATCATGTATTTTCACATGTCATAAATTAGTTTATGTATAATAAAATTAAGGATTTTTTCCTTTATACAACCCCTGAATCTTTCGTATTTTTAAATAAGACCTTATAAAACTTCATATTTTCAAATAAAAGACCAAATCTTTTAAGTTGCCTAAAAAGGACCTTTATTAGTTAAATATTGACTAATTAGCCTAATTAATCCGCTAAATACCCGATCTACCCTATGTTTACTTCGTTCGTACGTCGACGTCGGGGGTATTTGGTCGTTTTTAGTGTATATTGGCCATAGGTTCTAACCTATGTGCGCTTCGCTCGTTTTATTGTTTTTGATTTGGATATTTATACCGTTGTGCCATGATTTCAATTGTAGGTACGATCGCGGGGATTTCCGAGACGGCAAGGACGGGTGAGGCGGTCATGGGTTTCGACTAGCTCGAGACGTCGGTGAGTAGATTTATATCTACGGGGGAAGTCGGGTGGATAACGTATTGCACCCTCGCAACCAATTAACTAGGATATATATTCTATATTTAGGATAGTGTTATATTAGATAACTTAGTTTATAACTAAATTAGTAATAGTTTGTATCCAGTAGGATATATGTATGCGTGGATATATAGTTATATATGATTATTTTGATATGCGTACGTCATTATAGATCCGTACGATATCGATTGGGATATGATTATAATGAGGATAGATTACTGGATACGGCGGATAAGTATTTGACTAACAAAATCTTGCTATATCCCGATTGGGATATTGTTATGTTTGCTGAGCTATACTCTTTTAAAAACTAACGATATGTTTTCTACTTTTAAATGGCAATATCAAGGATGTACTAAAATTTCAAATGAATGTCTATTTCAAAAACATTGTAGCCTCCTTATTTGTGAAACAACGTTTCGTTCTATTTTAAACTATAACGGCATAGCTTATAAAAATTAACTACGTTTAACCATTATTCACGTTACGATTAGGATAACATTTTTATATGCTCGCGTTTCGATTACCTATTATATATGCTAGTTGCGCTATTATTCTCATAAGAACACATTAATAGAACACTGCACAATTACCAATGATTGCTATGTTGCACAAATCACAGACACGCATGTTACACTACACCTCATTGGTACTGCCATGACACTATAGGATTTCCACGCTTGATAGCGTTAATGTTATTATATGAATGTGATGATGGACATATGCATGTAATAGTGATGTTCGAACACCTCTGATAGAACACTTGCACAAATACTAATGATTATCATGTTGCACGAGAACAGACACGTATGCTCATGACACATCATTAGTAGTGCCATGACACAGTAGGACTGTCATGTTACTTGTGTTCTAGATATCCATGATTGATGTGATGATACCGATATTGATTTTGATATACGAATACCATCGTTATGGATATTCACATATGTTTGTTGCTAATGTGGCAAAGATAATATATGCGTTAAGTTTTTATGAACTCGAAATAGATTATATATATGTTCTTTGGAACTTGTTGTTTTCCATGAATTTGAGAAGCCGCGGTGGGATTTATAAAACTTGTGAATTTTTTTAAATGTGGTATTCTCGTGATACGATAATTTAGCGTCCACCATGAGTTTTGGTTTTTATGATGAGATATTCGAATCGAGAGAGGGATTAACCGATTATGGATATATAGTGGACCTAGTACGATACCGAGGGGCAGGAAGACCGTAGGGAGGTACGAGAACCATAGTAAGGTGGATCGATACCAGAGTGAGTATTAGAGCGTGGCGGATATCCGGGAGATACCGACCGTGGCTCCTGATATCAGGAGAGGACCAGTCTGACGAGACAATGCCTATGATATATGGATTTACGTGTCGGTAATAGACACGAGATTTATGAGATTTAGAGTGTCGATACATGACACTCATATGTTGAAGGTTGCGCGATCCATCGAGATACGCTGTTATAGATTATATCATATAGTAGCCGAACATGACTGATCCATGGAACAGTACCTGAAGACTATTTTCACATTTCGATATACATTAAAGAGGTTTTCATATGAGCTATAGTCTTACTATTTTGACGTGTCTGGGACGACACAAGAAAATTTTAAACGGAAACCCTCTTAAAACTAATTTCTAAAAGTGAGATGTATACTTTAAACAAAATGCATATAATACTTCATAAATCTATGTCTGCAACTTGTGCCGTGATATACGTATCATACAGCTATTTTAGAAGGATTTTACATACATCTTTCGGCTACTTTATAGGCTTATACATTGATGCATGCTATAAATATATATATGTTGATATATTTCTATATATATATATATATATATATATTTGTTGATATATTTCTATGCTTATGTGATTGATACTGATATGCTTATAGTACTTATGCATGATATATATTTTAGCTTAGGATATGATAGTACTATACGTTATGACCTTGGTAGATCGTTATGCATTTCCATTTCTACCTTACGATATATTTTTATTCGCTGAGTTGGTAACTCATCCCCGTTGTGCCCCAATTTCTTGCAGGATTGACCGCTCGGATCCGTAGCGGATAGATGATATATTTCTTCTTCGGTGATTGCTTTGGTAGGTGTATTACATGTTGGATCGTAACCACCCGTTGTATATGTATATTCTTTTGGATCTTGTTAGAAACTCTATCGACCTAAACTTGTATATTTGTGGACATAGAAGCATGACTTAAATATTGTGTGTTTTGGGCGTTATACTCGTTTGGAGTGGACTTTATATTGTTGTTGGTTATATTTCGTTTTCTATTTCTTCGCTTTGCGCTTCGAATATTATCTGCGTGGTTGCTCTGCTATTTGGGCATGGAAGCTAGCTCCCGTTGGGGATGCTTTATATATATTATGCCTTATATATGGTTTTATTCAAAATTTACAAAGTAGATAGAGCCTGATTTTCAAACGATATAAGCGTTTTCAAACAAATTTACTTATACTTTAAAAAGAAACTTGATTCCTTTTAATAGCTCTTTTTAAAACTTCAGCTCCACTATTTTCTTGAAAAGGTTTATATTCCGGGTTTTTGAATTACTTGGATCACGTCGGCATCTTTAAACATCACGTGATCTAAGTGCCGGTCACGTGTCACTTTCGGGTCATGACAAAGTTAGTATCAGAGCGTTAGATTTAACCTTTGTTCGAATCTACGTTTGACTATGTGGAGTTTAGGGCGTATATTTTCGTTACCCAGGTTTAACCTTCTGAAATTTAGACTTGACTTTGGTGGTTTTATACCTGTCACGCCCCGCTTCCCAAAATACGGAAAATGAGGGATGACTAGGCCAGCCATGCTCCTACGGTCAAGGAATTATCCCGCCGTAGTCACACATCGGCTTCTAGCATTACATGGTAATCAGTAAATAAAGCACAGTAGTAAAGGAAATTACATCACTAAATTATTATATTAAAATCCATTGTTCACAAATTACAAATAACAAGAACAATTACTAACCAAGTTCAATTTCACGATCTCTTTTATGGAAAGCAGTAAAGAAAGAAAGTACACCAGACTATATCTCCATGAACTCGAAAGATAGATCCGTCTCCTGCGCTGGTCCTTCCATGGGATCTGAGCATGCATACTCAGGTCGTCAGAGCGACACAATAACAATATTATTATAATAAGATGAAACAGGTAAAAGAGGTAATAACAGTGAAAGTACAATGCGAGTAATCACTATGTCACTATATGATGCAAAATATGATCTGTGTCCCTATCGGTCTATAGGTCATATTTGAAATCGCATAGTGGAAAGGAGGATCATGTTTAACAGGAGTCTCGTACATACCCGAGACAACGACCCACATGCCCGGGACATAACCCTGTCAGCCGGATCGCTAGATCCTACCTAATATATATATCGCTGTTCGAATGATCATCCTACAAAACACGGTCCCGCTAAATACGATTCTCTTTCCACTTCGATTTCCCCTTTATCCTCAGGTTTACACTATTTATGATCTTGATTTAGTCGTGTACAAGTATACCAATGACACGGTTTTATCACTGTTCACTGTATCAATCACTGTCACGAATATTCACTTTCCATTGGTGTACTCGTCACTCCTAAACCAATATCAATCACACACGATAATGCAATGTCCACTGACTCTAACACGCACTAACACTAAGTATATGGCAAATGGGGTATGATATATGTATGTATGCCATTAACAAGCTAAGTATGTTATGAACCAATGTGCACGTCATTAACTTACAAAAATTGCATAAATTCATATATTTAGAATTCAACGAAATGATACAAATACGATAAATAGCACACTCAGTCAGAAATTCATCAAAATTAGTTTCAGTTCAATCGGGTTTCCGGTATTCAAGATACAGCTGTTTCATTTTAAGTGCTCGCGGCTGGAAATTCAGTTTTTGAACTGAACGTCCGTTTCGCGACACGAATTGCACCCAGTTGGGTTCAGAATTTAGTGATGCTACAGTTGAATAGAATCTAGGGTTTACAATGGGGTATTCAACGCAACAGACGGATCCTCAATCACGTCTGTACGTCGAAAGTTATACACTGTTTAATATTAGTATGTCACTTCAGAATCTGTTCTGGACTGTTACACGTTCTGCCCTTTTTATTTACAAAATAAATAGCAAACGATCATGAAACGGAATGAAACTACTTATGTTGTTTAGCTAACAGATTCATTTTTAATACGCTGCAGAATCCGTAACATACAAATTCAGGAAACAAAGTGACACACATTATGGGACAGTAAACAGTAATCAGAGTCACTCTGGACTGCAGTCCAGAGTTGCACTCCGATCCAAATATCGTCGCAGTTATAGTACAGAAAACATTAGAAGCTTACATAGAGTTAAAGTTCGTCGAGTCGGCTTCGATTTAAGCCCTCGAATGCATCATTCCAGTATGTGCATAATTTACAGTGATTTTAACCATTTTCAGATACGGGAAATTTCTAGTTTTATCGGTATATTTGGGGGTATTCATTTTAGCCACTAACAATCGTATTCCCTAGTGAGATTTCTACAGGATAATCATCATTACAAGAGCCAACACAGACAATTTAATTCCGTCAACTTAGGCAAGTTATTTCATTGGGGCCAAGCATCGAACACATACGTCGTTTAATTTTATCGGGAAAAGGAATTTCATAACTTATCCGTTTGAATTTGTAATACGAGTAGATTAGCATGCAGCAAGTAAATTACTTGCCTGGAAACGTCTCGGGGATGCACGGCAGCAGCAGCGTCACGAACGTGCGACGAACGGCGTGAATCGATTTGTACGACCTTGGCTCGCGATACGGTTTGGCGTCGGAGTTTCCCGGAGTCGTCTTATGCTCGCTGGAAGCGTAGAGGAGGCTCTGTGGATCTCCCGGGTGCGCTGGGGTCGACGGCGTTGCTCCGACGATGGCAACAGTGGGGCTCACGGCTTGGGTTTTGGGTTAGGGTGTTTTTGAAGAGAGAGAGAGCTCGGAGGTGGTGATGGTGAAGTTGATGAGGCTGGGGAGAAGAAAGTGTAGAGGTCGACGATGTGATGGGGAGATCGCCGGCGTCGAGGGTGCAGGGGGTGGTCGAGCTCGGGTGCAGGGGGTTAGTAAGTGCAGAGGACTCGATTGGTGGGTGCAAGGGCTCATGAGGAGTGAGTTTCTGGAGAGAAGAGTGTGAGGGAGGAAGTATGGGGTCGCCGAGGAGGTTGTCGTCGTCGGAGGGGGTCGAGCGGAGTTAGGTGCTCGGTGGGGTTAATGGGTTTTCGAGAGAGAGAGAGAGGTGAGGAATTTTGGAAAATGAGAGAGGAGCGAGGGTGTGAGGGAGATAAGGGAGACGAGGGGTGCGCGTCGTGGGGGTAACGGCGCACGAGCGGGGGCGTGGGCGTGTGCGCGAGGTGCGGGGAAGAAGGCGGATCGTGCGTTGAAGGGGGTGAGCGGGAAAAATGTATCCGTTGGGAAGAAGAAGGGTAGTGGGCCGGGTCGGGTAAAGCTGGGGAAGCGGGATGGAGTGAGTGGGCTGGGTGTTTTTTTTTGTGTTTTAATTAATTATTTTACTTATGGGCTGAAGGGAACGGGCTGGGCTGAAAAAGGATTTTAAATTTTAGAATGGGCTGAATGAATTGTAGGGTTCCTAGGCACCCTAGTGAGGTCTCACAAGGCATCGAACATGCCAATTTCAAATTTTAACGTGCCGAGAAACCCTAAACTACGGATCGTTTGCTAGATATCTAGGCGAAAAAGTAATCTAGTTAACAGTTAACTAAGGGATACGGATATACAACCTTTGTAGATCCGTTTGTCCACCTCCATAGCTCCATGAAAAGGTCATCTCCGCTGTACAAATCCGAAATCCGGGCTCTTGCGTCGGCTTCATCGGAAAAGAAGCGGGCTAGGTCATCGACGACGTGCCGAAGATGATCTACGTCGAGGCATCGCTAAATCAAGCTCCGACTTCACCAAGTCAAGAAAACTTGTGAAGAGAACACACTCTACTACTTGGCAAGAGGTAGAGGATGAAGAAATAGGAAGTGGGTAGACTTTAGAATTGGATTTCTCACTTGTTTTCATCAATCACCATTGATGAAGTGAACTTTCTTCATGTGAAGAAGATGAAGAAGAAGAAGAAAGAAATATGATAAGTTAATTATATTTTGAAAAGAAAATGAATACTTATCATATTAGAACCATGGTCAAGTGTAGAGAATTAACCAAGGTTAGATTAATGGTTAGGGTTTAAGATGAAGACAAGAATGGTTACAAAGTCAAAGCTTCATGAAGCTTCAACTAAACTCCAAAATTAGCAACCATTCTTTTCTTATCTATTCAAAATAAATAAATAAATAAATAAGTAATAAAAAGAAAACCCTAATCATTAGATTAACCATGGCTTAATTCATTACACTTAACTATAGTTAAACATGTATCATCAAACATGATACAATCAAGTGTACGAAAGTATATCACATATACAATGTGCACAAACCAAGTGAGAAAATCCGTTTAAAGTGAACCAATACTAGTTAGTGCAAAGTAATATATCAAATATATAATTATGCATTAAATCATTAAATCAACACTTGATTCAATGATCCGGTCATGTCGCACACAACCGACTAGTATTCAATGTATCGGCTTATCGAATCAATACTTGATTCGATACCTAGGTTATATCGCATACAACCATTCGATACAATCATCGCGAGAATAGAATACGGTATCACATACACGCATTATTCTCGGTCCCGCACATATCTCATATGCGCTCCTATTTCGTTTCGCTTGAGCCAGGAAACCTCTGTGTAGGACTCTAAAGACTCGTCAATACGCCGGCAGCGGATGATGATCATATCAATCATCCACAAGCCGCAAGCGGTCTGCTAAACGTAACGGCCACCCGGGTATTGAGCGATCTGAAGATCGACGAGCAAGCCCGCTCACACTCCAGTGAATCCGACCAGTAACACTACCGTACAGTCCGGTCTGATCGTCTGATATGTCGCATATCTCGCCTAGGGGTAGTAAACGTCAGACCCCATTAGCTCAATAAGTCGTGTCGATATGAGGTCTATAACAATTCGAGAAACTACTGGTAACACTTACCAGTAAATCTCAGCAACCCTGGCCAGGGATTTCCTGTTATAGCCAATCGAACACAGCGCAACATCAACCCCCTTATACCGGGAGAGACGAATCCCCTCCTATCGCTCATTGCCTCCATGTGACTCGGGACTGTACCCAAAAACCACCGTTTTGCACGCCCTCTTGGATGTGGTAAGATGGAAATCAAAGCACAGTGGGAACCACACAAGACTCTATGACGATCTCGGGTCAACAGACTACTCTGTACCAGTGTCACCAGAGAACTGCCATCTGACGTGAGGTATAATACCATCTGGGAGTTCTCGGCGAGTCCGTCCAGTGTACCCAGTCTCTACTGAGCACCCGTATATCATCTCTGATGTCAAACACCGATGGATATGGGATCATCCATCGCCCATCTGTATGGGTCGAGAAGGTATACGCTAGTCTACTCTGGTATATCGATGCCCCGTCTCGATACACCCACGACTAGGGACTTTGAAGGATGTACTTATAGACTACCATGTCCCCACTAGTATGATCCGCATCATAGTCCAGGTAATCAAGTACATATCCTAAGGGCTTTACCAACATGTAACAGAGAGACAATCAGTATACACGTTAAGGTAAAGGGTAACCAGATAGCATACTATCATGTCGAGCAAGAAAGTCCTCCCTATATATGTCCCAGCATCCACTACAATATACATCCCATGTATAGTAATGGCCTTTAGGGCATACATATAACTAACAATCTCCCACTTGCACTAGGGCCATCTGATAGCAGTGGTTGAAGTATCTCATACTCAACCATCCCATAAAAGTCTCTCTCTGGGAACAGGCCTTTGTGAGTGGATCCGCTGTGTTGTCCTCTGAGTCTACTCTCCTAACCTCGATCTCCCTGGAGATCAACCATCTCCATGATCAAGTGATACTGCCTTAGAATATGTCTGGATCACTGATGGGACGGACGTTCCTTGGCAGAAGCCACAACTCCATTGTCACACAATGGTAGGAACATAGTTCATCTCATGAACCTATATACACCTAAACAGCCTCTTTGGTAGCATCTTAAGTAGCGATGTATCCTGCCTTTATCGTCTAGTATGTCACGGTATCCAGCTTGGAACTCTTCCAACATACCGTCCCTTTACTGAGGGTAAAGACAATGCCTGTGACTGACATTCAGTCGTCTTTATCACCCTGGAACCTTTCCAGTGATTCTCCCCAGGATCGATTGATACCATCTCAATACAACTAGCGAGAATCCTAACATCCAATTAAATCTATCTCATAGATCCAAAACTCAGGATTTAGGAGGTATCATTTTGATCCTTTATGGAGAATCATAGTGATAAGCGGAGATTGATCGAGCGTAGCATAGGAAACTACTTCCCTATCAAGAGTATGTCATCCACGTAGTCTACGAGGATCGTCACCATACTCCCTACTACCTTTTTGTTTATACAAGGTTCATCTACCATTTTGATGATGTCAAACTCTTTGACTTATCCATCAAAACAGATGTTCCAACACCGCGATGCCTGCTTTATCATATAAAGCATCTTGTACACGTTTCCGCTGCTCCCACTGTCTACGAAGCCCTCTGGCTGTGTACTTATAGACGCATTCTTCCAAATCATCATTTAGAAAAGCAGTCAAGACACCCAACCACCAGATATCATAGTCATGGTATGTAGCCGTGGCAAGTAGGATCTGGATGGACTTAAGCATAGCTACTTGAAAAGGTTTCATCATTATCCACGCTTGGTCAATGACGAAAACCTTTAACAAGTCTAGCTTTGAAAGTCTCAACCTTTCCATGTATACCAAGTAATCTTCTCAAGATATACTTTCTCCTGATGGGGATTTAACCCTTCAGATATAGCAACTAAAGTCCATACTTTGTCGGTGTATAAGGATTCCATCTCAGATCGCTAAACATCCAGCCATTCTTACAGAGTCTTACTCCTGATGGCCAGCTCGAAACTAGTTGGGTCATTATCTCATGATGCAATCCTCGCTCCCACTGTCATAGAGAAACCGAAGTGACTCTCAGATGGGTGAGGAACCCTACTAGATCGGCGGAGAGGCTGAGGTTCGTTGGTATTTACTGAATCCTTTGGTTCTATCAAATCATCAGTTGCAGTTTGTATGGCTGGAACATTTCCAGTTCTACATAACTGACTTTGCCTCGAGCTTGTCCGGATTCTGCTTTTAGACATAGGCCGGACAACCCCAAATCTTAACTAGCTTAAGAGATGGGCTCTTCCCTTTCCATATCTCATATGGAGTGGTAGGCAACTGATTTGATTTGAACCCTATTCAATAGGTATGCAGCTTCTCAAGTGCATAACTCCCAAAAAGGAAATAGGTAACTCAGTAGTACTCATCATAGAGCACACCTTATCACATAGGGTGTGATTGCTCCACCCCGATATACCATCGTGCTATGGTGTATTCGGAGGAGTAATGCTGAGAGAGAATCTCATTCTCCTTTAGAATAGTCCTGGAATTCCGTGCTCAAGTATTCTCCTCCTTGATCTCATCAAATGACATAATACTTATACCCGTATTGGTTCTCTACTTCTAGCTTATATTCTGTGAATATCTCAAAAGGTTCGGACTTGTGTTTCAACAGGAACATATGTCTGAATCTAAAGAGATTATCAGAGAATGTAATGAAGTACAAAGAACCGGTCTTGGCATGTGTAGACTGGGGACCTACATACATCAACATGTATCATCCCAAGAGTTTACTAACTCTTTCTCTGTTTCCAGTAAACGGAGCTGTGGTCATCTTATCTTTGTGACATGACTGGCGAGTTTCACAAGATGTAAATTCAAACTGATTTAAATATGCATCTTTATGTAACTCTAGCTAGTCGGGTCACATTGATCTGACCTAGTCTACAATACCTCAAGAAGGATTCGTTCATTTCTGAACTCCTCCTCTTGTGTATGTTCCGTATGCTAAGAACTGTAGTTTGATTTAGAACTTCAACGCTTTTAGATAACGTGTCTGATATGATCAACTTTTGATATAGGAAATGTTCAAAACATTATCCAACAATACAAAATTTTATCATTTCTTTACTTATAAAGAGACTGATATGATTTTGTATATCAGGTTCGGTATCTAACAACATTCGTTCAGAATCAATGTATTGGTAATACAGGGTGACAGTGACCGACAGACTTGGCTGCAACACTTGCCCCGTTTTCTGCCTCATGAAACTTATCACCCGTTCTCAGTTCTCTACCTATCTGTAGCCTTATGTAACAGATTACATATCTGGGATCCTGATCCGGTATCATATACCCAGGATGTAGAGGATACAGAGAAACAGTTCTTTGTAACGAACACAACCGAAGATGATGCATCAGCATGCACTCTCTTCGTTTGGGCGGCACGGGAATTCTGGTAATCCCCAATTTCCTGCTCTGTCTTATAACAATTATAAGTTGGAGCAGGACCAACGTTCCCCAGCTCAGTATAACAAGCGGGTTCGGTCAATAATCCGTATTATTATCTTGATTAAGGCGTGATATGGTCGCTACCAGGAGAGAGAGAGAAGAAAACACTCAGCGTGGGCTCTTGCAAGAATAGATTGGTTTTTATTTTATCTAATCAGGATGGCTCCCACTGCTTTTTATCAAATCTTCCTTCAAACCCTAAAAGGAAAGACTAGCCGGGATTAATTACACACTACAAGTTCGCCAATCTTTCAGCCAAGCCAGTGTCGGTACTTTGAGGGAGGTCCCCCGTGCTTTCGCACGAACCTAATTAATGTAAACCTCGTTTTCACAGAGGCGTAACCCCGTTGACACCTTTCTAGACACCTACTTGATCGGCTAATTGTAATGTATAAAACTCTCCCAGGAGTAACTCTTACTCGCAGCGGGTATCGGGATCCAACTATCTCATAGAAGGTATGCAATCTTATTGCAAATTTCAACACTTGAAATTCCCGATAATATTTTTCCCCTAGCAGCTATATGACCTTAACATAGTCAACAAATCATAAGTGCTAGTCAAGTTCAACCCGTCATTTCCCGATTGAATTAAACCCACCCGCACGACCCTTAACATAGTCAACAAAGTCGCACGACTACCCTAATCCAATCACATCATATGCTTATGCAGATAAGCACTAATTAGCTACCGCACACTACGCCTTAACATAGTCAACAAACGTAGCACGAATACTAACCAGTACTTATCTGAAATGACGGAGGGCTACGACAGGTTTTTCTGAAAACCTATTGCGTAATGAACTTGATATCGTTGTAGAATCAAATGATTTTAAAATGGAGTGCTTTTGAGGCTTTTCTAGTTTTGCTAAAGGAGTCACTCCCGGTGAAGGGATCGTCGGTCCTTTCCTCGTCGAATGAGGTGCGGGATATATCGTATATATCACTGTGCAAAGCAAAAACACTTAAAAGCAATCAAAAGACAAACCGAGTGTGTAGCATCCGCCAGTTATCGCTAAAGGAGTCACTCCCGGTGAAGGGATCTCGGTCCTTTCCTTATCGAATAAGGTGCAGGATATATCATATATACCGCTGTGCAAAGCAAGAACTGTAGCTACCTGTTTTATTTTGAAATTCGATTCTACAATATCTTAGGTTTCTTTTATTTCATTAATCACATTAATGAAGTCCCATCATTTAAGTACCTAAACATCACAGATAAATACGACGTACACTTATGCCATCCGCATTCGCCTCGATGTCCCCTCGTGCACCGTTAGGTTAGGTAACTAACGGCAGAGCGGGGCAGGGCTAGCGCGGATGAAAACATAAGTAACGTCTATATAATATATCATATATACTATATACTGTATCTATCACAGAATATCATATGATCACATCACAGATATCGCAGCAGAAGAATCATATGAAATATTGGATATACTAGGACGTCCGTGTTTTCAATACGAGCCAGTATAAAACACGGATTCCACGGTCGTGATGAATAGCCAAACCCACACCCCTAGACCCCTACGAGAGCAGCAAGCAACCCTACCAATTCTGGAGTTAGGAGACCCGGACTCGACTCCTCGAGTTGGTCTCCCACTGGACTTCAGAACCCGGTTACTTGTGCTCCCCTCCTTGGGTCTATCCTAGTGCAGAAAAGTAAATAATATACAAACGGTGACAACTTCCGCAACCTGGAAGCGCCCCAATAAAAGAATATTACATACAAGTTTTTACATGAATGAAAATGAAAAACACTCATCTCACATAAAAACCCCCGGCTATTCAAACACGACGATCCAATATAACATATCCAGCAACACATAACATCATATGTTATCAACGTAAGTAAATATGTCCATCCCAATTGTCGTTGACATATAGCAACGAAACCGGCGATATCACATATTACACTTACGGTCACAGAAAAGAAAGTGTAAAACTACAACAGTTGGAATCCGCAACCATCTCAGACATCGCATGCTTGACCAAATGAATTCCTTAGACATCACATGCCTAACAATTATAAACCCCGCATTTTAGTCTCAAAATCGAAAATACTTTTCAATATCAAGTCGGGTAATTCAACAAGATTCCCGACATCCTGATCGAATGCTCGTCGCAAACTTCAAAAGACGGCCGCACCCCTGATGCCGTCGACAAAGTGCACCAAGGCGGAACACCGCTACCGCGAGCACCCGAACGGATGCTTTCGGCGACGGGGTTCTCCTACAGTCACTTGGTCGGGGCTATGGGGTGTAGCTGTCTATTAAGTTTACCCGGCGAGTATCCGCGTACGCTACGTGATTGCGACGGACTTTTGATCACATCAAAATTCCGTGGCAACCGATCAAGTGAGACTAAATTGCTACGTTTATAACATTCATTCAGTTATCTCATAACTTATTGTGAATTCCAATTATTGTATCCCATTCCGGATAAATAGAAAATGTTAAACTTTCCGATCGAACAATCGAACACCCAAGTTTTTCCGATACAGATCAACACATGAAATAAGTCTAACAACATTCAGTTTGTGCCTCAGTACCAACGGTCCAGCCGTAGAAGGGTCAAGCCAACGCCTCACATGTGGCACGCCGTACTGCCCCAAACCCGAAGGTTCAAAGGGCAGTTCAAGACGGTCACATAATCGAGTTAAGGTTTGTTGTCTTCTAGAGGGACCATCGAGTTACTTGCACTACTTAGAACGTCGTTAAACTACGGAAAAATCCAACACTTGGAAATTTCCCGACAGGGGAAAAATTGGGTATTTATATCCGGTCGAACTTTTTAACATATTCTAAAATTTATCCGGAAAGCCAAATAGACAAAATTTGATACCCCGATCGAAACACTGAATCCCCAAAACAATCCCAGGAAATTCAAATCTTGAATAAATATTAAAAATTCCCAGAAAACTCAGCAGAATTTACCAGGAGTTACTGTGCAAACAAAGTGGGCTGACGTCACCAAGGGGCCGCTGATCAGCCGCAGAAGCCATGCTTCTGCCGCTGATCCGCCGCGAAAAATACTGTTCACCAGAAACTTTTTGCACCGTAATTCTTATTTTTCCCTGCTGAATTTTTTAGCAATTTTTAATTTAGAAAAATCCCAATTTTTGGAAAAAGGACAGAGAGCACTTTGGGTTTGGGTTTTCGGGTTCGTTCGGGTTTCAAAATCCGTCTAGACTTCGCCTAAGGCTCTAGCTAGGCTCTGATACCACTGTAGGGTTCCTAGGCACCCTAGTGAGGTCTCACAAGGCATCGAACATGCCAATTTCAAATTTTAACGTGCCGAGAAACCCTAAACTACGGATCGTTTGCTAGATATCTAGGCGAAAAAGTAATCTAGTTAACAGTTAACTAAGGGATACGGATATACAACCTTTGTAGATCCGTTTGTCCACCTCCATAGCTCCATGAAAAGGTCATCTCCGCTGTACAAATCCGAAATCCGGGCTCTTGCGTCGGCTTCATCGGAAAAGAAGCGGGCTAGGTCATCGACGACGTGCCGAAGATGATCTACGTCGAGGCATCGCTAAATCAAGCTCCGACTTCACCAAGTCAAGAAAACTTGTGAAGAGAACACACTCTACTACTTGGCAAGAGGTAGAGGATGAAGAAATAGGAAGTGGGTAGACTTTAGAATTGGATTTCTCACTTGTTTTCATCAATCACCATTGATGAAGTGAACTTTCTTCATGTGAAGAAGATGAAGAAGAAGAAGAAAGAAATATGATAAGTTAATTATATTTTGAAAAGAAAATGAATACTTATCATATTAGAACCATGGTCAAGTGTAGAGAATTAACCAAGGTTAGATTAATGGTTAGGGTTTAAGATGAAGACAAGAATGGTTACAAAGTCAAAGCTTCATGAAGCTTCAACTAAACTCCAAAATTAGCAACCATTCTTTTCTTATCTATTCAAAATAAATAAATAAATAAATAAGTAATAAAAAGAAAACCCTAATCATTAGATTAACCATGGCTTAATTCATTACACTTAACTATAGTTAAACATGTATCATCAAACATGATACAATCAAGTGTACGAAAGTATATCACATATACAATGTGCACAAACCAAGTGAGAAAATCCGTTTAAAGTGAACCAATACTAGTTAGTGCAAAGTAATATATCAAATATATAATTATGCATTAAATCATTAAATCAACACTTGATTCAATGATCCGGTCATGTCGCACACAACCGACTAGTATTCAATGTATCGGCTTATCGAATCAATACTTGATTCGATACCTAGGTTATATCGCATACAACCATTCGATACAATCATCGCGAGAATAGAATACGGTATCACATACACGCATTATTCTCGGTCCCGCACATATCTCATATGCGCTCCTATTTCGTTTCGCTTGAGCCAGGAAACCTCTGTGTAGGACTCTAAAGACTCGTCAATACGCCGGCAGCGGATGATGATCATATCAATCATCCACAAGCCGCAAGCGGTCTGCTAAACGTAACGGCCACCCGGGTATTGAGCGATCTGAAGATCGACGAGCAAGCCCGCTCACACTCCAGTGAATCCGACCAGTAACACTACCGTACAGTCCGGTCTGATCGTCTGATATGTCGCATATCTCGCCTAGGGGTGGTAAACGTCAGACCCCATTAGCTCAATAAGTCGTGTCGATATGAGGTCTATAACAATTCGAGAAACTACTGGTAACACTTACCAGTAAATCTCAGCAACCCTGGTCAGGGATTTCCTGTTATAGCCAATCGAACACAGCGCAACATCAACCCCCTTATACCGGGAGAGACGAATCCCCTCCTATCGCTCATTGCCTCCATGTGACTCGGGACTGTACCCAAAAACCACCGTTTTGCACGCCCTCTTGGACGTGGTAAGATGGAAATCAAAGCACAGTGGGAACCACACAAGACTCTATGACGATCTCGGGTCAACAGACTACTCTGTACCAGTGTCACCAGAGAACTGCCATCTGACGTGAGGTATAATACCATCTGGGAGTTCTCGGCGAGTCCGTCCAGTGTACCCAGTCTCTACTGAGCACCCGTATATCATCTCTGATGTCAAACACCGATGGATATGGGATCATCCATCGCCCATCTGTATGGGTCGAGAAGGTATACGCTAGTCTACTCTGGTATATCGATGCCCCGTCTCGATACACCCACGACTAGGGACTTTGAAGGATGTACTTATGGACTACCATGTCCCCACTAGTATGATCCGCATCATAGTCCAGGTAGTCAAGTACATATCTTAAGGGCTTTACCAACATGTAACAGAGAGACAATCAGTATACACGTTAAGGTAAAGGGTAACCAGATAGCATACTATCATGTCGAGCAAGAAAGTCCTCCCTATATATGTCCCAGCATCCACTACAATATACATCCCATGTATAGTAATGGCCTTTAGGGCATACATATAACTAACATGAATAAATATAGTTTGGGTTTGGATTTATTAATATATTTTTGGTTTTAGTTTGGTTTTAATTGGTTTTAAATTTTGGGTTTTGACTTTTAGGGTTTGGGAAATTTTAAATATTGGAATTTAAGCAAACAATTTCCCTACAAAATTGTACGAGGGAAAAGAAAAGGACAACTCGGGAATTTAGGAAAAATAGAAAACTTTTATTGAGATGGGAACGGGGATTTACATCATACCCCCCTTACAAAAATTTCGTCCTCGAAATTTAACAAAGATACAAGGAAACAATGTACTAAACTAAGAGATGTGGATAACGAGCACGGATATCTTCCTCCCGCTCCCAAGTGGATTCTCCTGGGGAACGACCGTCCCAAGACACTCGGACTAACGGAATGACCTTATTCTTCAGCACTTTCTCTCTGTGGTCGAGGATGGTAGTGGGATGTTCTTCGTATGACAGATCGGTACCCAAAACTAGCTCCGAATAGTCCAGGACATGGTTCTCATCCCGAACATAACGCCGCAACTATGACATTTGGAAGGTATTGTGCACACCAGCTAGCGATGGAGGCAAGACAAGTCGATAGGCCACCTCTCCTACTCGCTCTAGCACCTCAAAAGGTCCGATAAAACGGGGACTGAGCTTTCCCCGACCTCCGAACCTGATAACTCCACGAGTAGGGGATATCTTTAAGAACACATGATCTCCGACTTCGAATTCTAGTGCCCTCCTGCTGGTATCTGCCCAACTCTTCTGTCGATCCTGAGCCGTCTTAATACGCTGCCTGATCATTTGGACCTTGTCGACTGTCTGAACAATGAGTTCGGGGCCCAATAATCTTCGTTCTCCCACATCATCCCAACATACTGGGGATCGACACTTCCGCCCGTAAAGTTCTTCAAAAGGAGCCATCTGAATACTAGCCTGATAACTATTGTTATACGAGAACCCGACTAGATGCAGATGGTCCTCCCAAGAACCCTGAAAGTCCAACATACAGGCTCTCAACATATCCTCGAGCGTCTGAATCGTACGCTCGGATTGTCCATCCGTCTGCGGGTGATACGCTGTGCTGAATTTGAGGCGGGTACCCAAGATCTCCTGTAAGCTCTTCCAAAAGTGCGACAAGAATCTGGTGTCCCGGTCTGACACAATGCTGAGTGGAACACCGTGAAGTCGTACAATCTCCTGCATATATCTCTCTGCCAGTGATTCTGTCTACTGTCCCACTCGGAATGGTATGAAGTGTGCAGCTTTTGTGAGGCGATCAACGATAACCCAAATGGCGTTATTGCCCCTAGGGCTCCGTGGTAAAGCCGTCATAAAATCCATGGTAATGTGCTCCCACTTCCATTCTGGTATCGGCAGTGGTTGTAATAATCCTGCTGTCCTCTGATGCTCCGCCTTCACCTGCTGGCATACCAAGCATCTGGATACGAACCTCGCAATTTCCTGCTTCATTCCGTTCCACCAAAAGTGCTGCTTTAGGTCCTGATACATTTTTGTACCTCCTGGATGCACAGAATAAGCTGAACTATGCGCTTCAGCCAATACTTCTTCTCGGACATCTCCCTTGGGTACGCAAAGTCTGCTACCGAATCTCAGAGAGCCATCTTCATGTATAATCAAGTCCGTTCTCAGCCCGGCTTCCACTTGCGCTCTGAACTTTTGCAATCGGGGATCATCCGCTTGTGCAATCTTGATGCGATCCACCAGAGAAGATTGCACCTGTAGTTGCCAAAGTTGACTGAGTGCGTTCGACGTAACGACTTCAAGCTCGAGTCTCTGGAAGTCCTCAATAATGTTCCTCTGACCGGTCAACATCATGACCGCTGGCTTGCGACTGAGCGCATCTGGTACAACATTCACCTTCCCCAGGTGATACTGAAGGTCCAAGTCATAATCTGCCATCAGCTCTAGCCATCGGCGCTGCCTCATGTTTAGTTCCTTCTGAGTGAAGACATACTTCAAACTTTATGATCTGTGTGCACCTCCACTTTCTCGCCCAATAGATAGTGCCTCCAAATCTTCAATGCAAAGACTACCGCAGCTAACTCCAAGTCATGCATAGGGTAGTTCTTCTCGTGATTTCTCAGTTGTCGAGAGGCGTAAGCAACCACTCGGTCGTGCTGCATCAGAACACAACCTAATCCCTTCCCTGAGGCATCACTGTGTATCACCAAACCACCGGAATCATCTGGTACTGTAAGAATAGGCGCCGTGGTTAACTTCTGCTTCAGTGTGTCAAATGCCTGAGTGCACTCCTCTGTCCACGTAAACGGTACGTCCTTCCGTGTTAGCTTCGTCAAAGGTTCAGCGATTCTTGAGAAGTCTTGGACGAATCTCCGATAATAACCTGCCAATCCCAGAAAACTCCTGATCTCGGCCACTGACTTCGGCGTTGGCCAATCTCTGACAGATTCTATCTTTGCCGGGTCCACCGAGATGCCTTCGCCCGAAACGATGTGTCCTAAAAACTGAACCTTGTCGAGCCAGAATTCACACTTGCTTAACTTCGCATACAGCTTCTCTTCCCGAAGAATTTGTAGAACCGTGCGCAAATGTTTAGCATGCTTATCCCGGGTCTTCGAGTAGACAAGTATGTCGTCGATAAACACAACGACAAACGTGTCCAAGTACTTTGCGAACACCCTGTTCATCAGGTCCATGAATATTGCTGGGGCATTGGTAACACCGAACGGCATCACAACGAACTCGTAATGTCCATATCGGGTCCTGAAAGCCGTCTTGCATACATCCTCGGCTGCTACTCTGATTTGATGATATCCAGAACGGAGGTCCAACTTCGAGAATACCTTGGCTCCACTTAGCTGATCGAATAAGTCGTCAATGCGCGGGATTGGGTACTTGTTCTTTATTGTGACCTTGTTCAGCTCCCGATAATATATACACATTCGCAGCGATCCATCCTTCTTCTTTACTAATAGAACTGGTGCACCCCAAGGTGAAGCGCTCGGCTGAATAAATCCCTTCTCCAATAGCTCTTCAATTTGCTTCTTCAATTCCGTCAACTCAACTGGTTCCATTCTGTATGGGGCTTTGGATACTGGGGCCGTACCTGGAGTCAAATCGATCGAGAACTCCAAGATTCGAGGAGGTGGTAGACCTGGTAGATCTTCAGGAAATACGTCCAGAAAGTCCCGAAAAATTTCTGCGACTGGGCTCTCATCAATCTCCATAGCTGTCAGCTCCTTGGGCTTGGCTCTGTACTTGGCTGGCTTCAAAGATTCGCTTCCGCCCTCGAAAATAAACTCCGGGTGATTGGGAATGCGGAAGATCACATTCCTTGCACGACAATCGATAACTGCATGGAAAGTGCTCATCCAATCCATCCCGAGAATTGCGTCGTAACTGCCTGTCCCAATCAGAAGGAAATTCGCATAGAATTCCCTGCCATACACTACAACCGGACATAATCTACATTCTCGACTAGATATTATAATACCATTACCCGTATGTATTTCCCATCCCTTGATTAGTGGTTCATGTGGTATGGAGTGTGTATCAGTGAAATGCTCAGACAAGAAACAGTGCGATGCTCCAGAATCAAATAGTACTCTAGCTGGCAAGGAATATACGAATAGAGTACCTGCAACAACGTCTCCTGACGCCTCTGCCTGCTCGGCGGTCAAGGTGAAAGCCCGTCCCTGACCACAACCTGTAAAGGGTTGCCTCTGCTCCTGTGGCCTCTGTTGCGACGGTCCAGAACCTCCCTGTATCTCTGCTCGCTCAGGGAAACCGCTAATCCTGTGCTAACTAGATCCGCAAATCAAGCACTGTCCCTTGGCACGATGACAGTCCTTCTGGGTATGTCCACCTCTACCGCAGTAGCCGCAAACTACGCTCTGTCTCTGGGGGCGATGCTGTGGTACGAATGGGCGCTTCATTTGTGTCGTTCCAGGCCTGTGAACCGGTATGGCTCCTCGAGAAGGTGCATGGGTATGTGCTGGAACGACTGGGATCTCCTGAACTTGTTAATCAATTGCTCCTGAACTCTCGCCGCGTTGAGTACCTGTGCGAAAGTCTGCAAATCCAGTGATGCAATCAACTGCTGCAACTCGAAATCTAGCCCCTGAAGGAAGCGTCTGGCTTTGGTGGCCTCTGAGATGACCATGTATGGAGCAAAACGGCTCAGACGGTTGAACTCTGCCGCATATACGTCCACTGGGCGTCCATTCTGCTTCAAAAGAATAAACCTTTCCTCCATTTCTGCCTTGGCTGTGGAAGGAAAATAATGATCTAGGAAGCACTCCTTAAATTTGCCCCATTCAATCGGCCCGTCTAGCCTACTTTCTTCCACCGACCACCATGTACGGGCTTCATCTTCCAATTGGATCTTTATCACGTCCACCCTATCTTCCTCTGGAACCCTGGCGGCTGTCAGTAAGTTCTCCATGTTCACCAGCCATTGCTCAGCCTCAAGGGGTTCAGCTAGCCCTGTGAATGCAGCTGGATGTAACCGTCGGAAGTCTGATACGGTACCAGCCCTAGCATGATAAGCTGGTGGGGTAGCGCCCTCGAGGGCAGTAATGAGTGCGGCGGGTCTTCCTGCAGCGGTAATCGCCCTGAGTCCCTCAGCGAGTAAGTCTGTCTTCCTCTCCTGAGCTTCCGCGAGAGAGGTCAGTGCACTAAGTATTCATTCCGTGCGGTCCTGAGAGCTGGAGTCCGAGGAGGGGTCGTTCGGGGACGTCATATCACTGGAAGATTCAAAAGAATAAGATCAGATTCAAGGATGAAAAATCAAGAGTAGTGAAACGAGAATAACGTAATACAGTATAGTTAATGTTATCTCTTGATACTAAACACGGCTTTGATACCAACTAAACCATGTTACGCCCCGCTTCCCAAAATACGGAAAACGAGGGATGACTAGGCCAGCCATGCTCCTACGGTCAAGGAATTATCCCGCCGTAGTCACACTTCGGCTTCTAGCATTACATGGTAATCAGTAAATAAAGCACAGTAGTAAAGGAAATTACATCACTAAATTATTACATTAAAATCCATTGTTCACAAATTACAAATAACAAGAACAGTTACTAACCAAGTTCAATTTCACGATCTCTTTTATGGAAAGCAGTAAAGAAAGAAAGTACACCAGACTAGATCTCCGTGAACTCGAAAGATAGATCCGTCTCCTGCGCTGTCCTTCCACGGGATCTGAGCATGCATACTCAGGTCGTCAGAGCGACACAATAACAATATTATTATAATAAGATGAAACAGGTAAAAGAGGTAATAACAGTGAAAGTACAATGCGAGTAATCACTATGTCACTATATGATGCAAAATATGATCTGTATCCCTATCGGTCTCTAGGTCATATTTGAAATCGCATAGTGGAAAGGAGGATCATGTTTAACAGGAGTCTCGTACATACCCGAGACAACAGCCCACATGCCCGGGACATAACCCTGTCAGCCGGATCGCTAGATCCTACCTAATATATATATCGTTGTTTGAATGATCATCCTATAAAACAAGGTCCCGCTAAATACGATTCTCTTTCCACTTCGATTTCCCCTTTATCCCCAGGTTTACACTATTTATGATCTTGATTTAGTCGTGTACAAGTATACCAATGGCACGGTTTTATCACTGTTCACTGTATCAATCACTGTCACGAATATTCACTTTCCATTGGTGTACTCGTCACTCCTAAACCAATATCAATCACGCACGATAACGCAATGTCCACTGACTCTAACACGCACTAACACTAAGTTTATGGCAAATGGGGTATGATATATGTATGTATGCCATTAACAAGCTAAGTATGTTATGAACCAATGTGCACGTCATTAACTTACAAAAATTGCATAAATTCATATATTTAGAATTCAACGAAATGATACAAATACGATAAATATCACACTCAGCCAGAAATTCATCAAAATTAGTTTCAGTTCAATCGGGTTTCCGGTATTCAAGATACAGCAGTTTCATTTTAAGTGCTCGCGGCTGGAAATTCAGTTTCTGAACTGAACGTCCGTTTCGCGACACAAATTGCACCCAGTTGGGTTCAGAATTTAGCGATACTACAGTTGAATAGAATCTAGGGTTTACAATGGGGTATTCAACACAATAGACGGATCCTCAATCGCGTCTGTACGTCGAAAGTTATACACTGTTTAACATTAGTATGTCACTTCAGAATCTGTTCTGGACTGTTACACGTTCTGCCCTTTTTATTTACAAATTAAATAGCAAACAATCATGAAACGGAAGGAAACTACTTATGCTGTTTAGCTAATAGATTCATTTTTAATACGCTGCAGAATTCCGTAACATACAAATTCAGGAAACAAAGTGACACACATTATGGGACAGTAAACAGTAATCAGAGTCGCTCTGGACTGCAGTCCAGAGTTGCACTCCGATCCAAATATCACCACAGTTACAATACAGAAAACATTAGAAGCTTACATAGAGTTAAAGCTCGTCGAGTCGGCTTTGATTTAAGCCCTCGAACGCATCATTCCAGTATGTGCATAATTTACAGTGATTTTAACCATTTTCAGATACGGGAAATTTCTAGTTTTATCGGTATATTTGGGGGTATTCATTTTAGCCACTAACAATCGTATTCCCCAGTGAGATTTCTACAGGATAATCATCACTACAAGAGCCAACACAGACAATTTAATTCCGTCAACTTAGGCAAGTATTTTCATTGGGGCCAAGCATCGAACACATACGTCGTTTAATTTTATCGGGAAAAGGAATTTCATAACTTATCCGTTTGAATTTGTAATACGAGTAGATTAGCATGCAGCAAGTAAATTACTTGCCTGGAAACGTCTCGGGGATGCACGGCAGCAGCAGCGTCACGAACGTGCGACGAACGGCGTGAATCGATTTGTGCGACCTTGGCTCGCGATACGGTTTGGCGTCGGAGTTTCCCGGAGTCGTCTTGTGCTCGTTGGAAGCGTAGAGGAGGCTCCGTGGATCTCCCGGGTGCGCTGGGGTCGACGGCGTCGCTCCGGCGATGGCAACAGTGGGGGCTCACGGCTTGGGTTTTGGGTTAGGGTGTTTTTGAAGAGAGAGAGAGAGAGAGAGCTCGGAGGTGGTGATGGTGAAGTTGATGAGGCTGGGGAGAAGAAAGTGTAGAGGTCGACGATGTGATGGGGAGATTGCCGGCGTCGAGGGTGCAGGGGGTGGTCGAGCTCAGGTGCAGGGGGTTAGGGAGTGCAGAGGACTCGATTGGTGGGTGCAAGGGCTCGTGAGGAGTGAGTTTCTGGAGAGAAGAGTGTGAGGGAGGAAGTATGGGGTCACCGAGGAGGTTGTCGTCGTCGGAGGGGGTCGAGCGGAGTTAGGTGCTCGGTGGGGTTAATGGGTTTTCGAGAGAGAGAGAGGTGAGGAATTTTGGAAAATGAGCGAGGAGCGAGGGTGTGAGGGAGATAAGGGAGACGAGGGGTGCGCGTCATGGGGGTAACAGCGCACGAGCGTGGGCGTGGGCGTGGGCGCGAGGTGCGGCGAAGAAGGCGGATCGTGAGTTGAAGGGGGTGAGCGGGAAAAATGTATCCGTTGGGAAGAAGAAGGGTAGTGGGCCGGGTCGGGTAAAGCTGGGGAAGCGGGCTGGAGTGAGTGGGCTGGGTGTTTTTTTTTGTGTTTTAATTAATTATTTTACTTCTGGGCTGAAGGGAACGGGCTGGGCTGAAAAAGGATTTTAAATTTTAGAATGGGCTGAATGAATAAATATAGTTGGGGTTTGGATTTATTAACGTATTTTTGGTTTTAGTTTGGTTTTAATTGGTTTTAAATTTTGGGTTTTGACTTTTAGGGTTTGGGAAATTTTAAATATTGGAATTTAAGCAAACAATTTCCCTACAAAATTTTACGAGGGAAAAGAAAAGGACAACTCGGGAATTTAGGAAAAATAGAAAACTTTTATTGAGATGGGAACGGAGATTTACAATACCCGAACTTCATAAGTTGACCTTGGAATGATGGAGTTGGTACTAAGTAGAGTGACGTACCTTACGTATGCTCCGTGTCATATTTGTTGGGTTTCGGTGTCCGCGCCGTGAAAGCCGTAGCCGATGCGGAAGCGAAAACAAAAACATTAGCGAGCATTGAACGTCCGTAAAAACCAGGATACGGTCCAATAACCTAAACTAGCTAACTAAGAGTGCAAAGATTGAGAAATTACAACTTTTGTCTCGTGTCCTCCCAATTGTGAAAGACCCCTCCAAGCTCGTAGCCGCTGGGATCGTGCTTGAAAGTCGACCACCCTCGCAGAAGACGATCCACTCAAAGGAAGCCGGAGGAGGCTCTAACCGATGATCCAGACTTGCTAGGTGTGGATGGTCGGTGATGTAGGAATATTTTACTAAATTTTTCTCTCTAGAATCCATGCTCAAATGAGAGAAAGAAGAAGAAGGAGAAGAGGAGAAAGGAAGCAACCATGAATCATGAAGCTCATCATGTGAAGCAAAAAGAAAATGAAGTATCAAGTGTAAAGAAAAAGAATGGCTTTGCTTTTTAACAACCATGGATCAATAGTGCATCCAAATGATTTTATCATTTTTAAAAGCAAAGCCTTATCTCTCTACATGTTTAACACCATACTTTATGCCACGTCCTTTCCACCTCATTTCCACTTAATTTTCTAAAAGAAAATCAAATATGAGGTGCCCTTCTTCTAAAAGAATTCCCGTATAAATATGGAATACTTTACCTTGTATATATATCACTACATATACGCGTATCCGCATAAAAATACGGATAGCACCAAAGAGAGAAAATGAATAGTGAACAATAATACTAAAATATATGTATCATAATACATATATAAATTTTTAAATCAAAACCTGATTTAATAATCCGGCTTAATCATAAACCGGCTAGTATTATCAACCGTCCGATTAATATCCATGTATCCCGTACACGTATTTAATTGGACCCATGCACCTACCAACGTATGGCTCCTACATCTATCGCCTAAACCGGAAAAACCCTCTGTGTGGGACTCTAAAGACTCGACAATACGTTGGCAGTGTATTTAAGCACAAACACGTCAGTGGCACTAGCTGTACGTAACAGCTACCCAGATACTTGTCGAAAGGGGGGTCGACAATCAAGTATGTTCTTATCCTACTGGGCCTAAATATGACAATCTCCGTACAGTCCGGTTTCTTCGTCAAAAAGTATCACATATCGGGTCTAGGAGTGGATAATGTTAGACCCCTGCTAACCTGATAAGTCGTGTCTGAGTCAAGCCCATCACCAACAGAGATACTACTAATCAACTATCAGTAAATCTCTTCCACCGTGGCTACGGATTTCTGGTGATAGCCAACTGAAAACGGCGCGATATCGACTCCTAATACTAGAAGAGACGAATCCCTGACAATCGACCACTGCCTCTACGTGGCTCGGGGTCGTACGTAACTAAAACACGTTTGCACGACTCCTTTGAGTTGTGCTAGGGTAGTAATCAAAGTACAATGGGAACTCACACGAGACAATTGACGACTTCAAGTCAAAAGGTTAAGCTGTACTCATGCTACTTGAGAACTTCCATATGACGATAGATATAATAACATTTAGAAGTTCTCGGCGAGTCCATCCATAGGTGACACAACACCAATAGCTTGTAAGGCTGACCACCACCCCTCGTCGAGGTGTTGAAGCATAGACACTAGTCTACTCCGGAATATCGATATCCAGTCTCGATACTTCTGCGACTAGAGACATTTAAGGATGTGCTTATAGACAACCCAGCTCCCACATATATGATCGCCATCATAATGCTGGTTGTCAAGCAATAATCCTACGAGCATCATCAACAATGAAGATAAACCGGATAACATACCATCATCTCGAGTAAGACTGTTATACATGTATAGGTCCTCTTTCAATTATCATAATCGCCTACATGCAAGTAGTGAGGGAATCTTTTCCCAAAACACTATTTTTTTCTCTTTCCCTTTTAGTCCTTACCTTTTCATTTTATTATTTTTCCTACCCATTTCCAAATGTTTACCCATTTCCAAATGTTTCATGTGAGGCCCAAAATAAAAATAAAAACTATGTGGATTTTTCTCAAAGTATTTAGTTCTAATTTTTATTGCTTTTTTTTATTTTCTTAATTTAACCTTAAATTCCATGGCAAGCATTGATTTGGTGTTGATTTTGAAATAAATTCTGGTGTTTTTAATTTTTTTCTCAAGAAAACCATTAGTATTTTTTTATCTTCATACATTCTTTGAAAAATAAAACATAATAGAATAAAATAGGTTTACTAGATAATCCATTCTTTACATTTGATTATAAAAATTATAGTTGCTTTAAAATTTGTGGTCAGATTTCATTATTTAAATAATTATCCATGTTCCTTCAAATAGGAAAAATTTATCAATGTTTGTAATTGCATGCTTTCAAAAAAAAATTAATCATAATATAAATTTCTTAAAATGGAACCAATACTAAATTTGTATGTTTTTAAAATGGGTACTAACTTCTTCTTAACAAAATAAAGGCATATTGATTTTCTATTTATTTTCTCAATTTTTTCCCGAAATATCTTGAATTATTTTAATCCCACACGTTACACGTGGGGTCAAAGTCAAATTTACTGCAAATGGATGGGGATCATGCGTATGGATAAATTATTAAGACATAAAGTCAATACTCATTCTCGACATCTTTTTTTATATATTTATTATGTGCAAGACACCGATCTGTATCTATTAAGCAAATGAAATTTTCGCTCATTTCATAATTGGGCTAAAAGATAGAGGGAACCCTATCCTGAACGTGGAATGTATACAAAGTTATTTAAGCCCATTTAATTATCATATCGATATCGATGAGACCACCTAAAGTTTAATTACTTAACTATAGAGTCTATTGTCTAATAAGCTAGTAATTCAAATCACCAAGTATAACAATTATATATATATGAAACATGCATATCAATTATTTCAAACATACACGACGGGGCTAGCGTTCTTATTCTAGTTCATAACTTACCTCGGGCATTACACGCTGATTTTTTTTTTTTAAATCCTCAACACAAAGCATATATAGATGTGGCAGATATAGATCCAGAATAGATCAATGGTAGAGCTCGATGATGCAGCGGGAACCAAGGGCTGAGATTATATTGTAAGCTTTGAAGCCAGCTTCAGCAAAGATCTTCTTCCATTCGTTCTCTGTTCTCTGTCTTCCAGTCACGTGGACCATCATCTCAAGATCGTAGTAGATCTGAGCTTCGGTGTGTTTTGGATGCACACCGTCGGGGCTGACATCGAGAACTTTCTCCATTATAATCACTTTCCCTCCGTTTTCTTTAGTTGGAATGGCCGCTTTGCAATTTTTCAGTATCTTCACGCATTCTTCATCGTTCCATGTCATCAGTACCCACTGCAAAAACAAATATTCAATCATTAAAAAGATTGTCGAGAGATAATCATTCATTTAGGAGTAGAGCATACATTGGCCATGTTTGGATATGGAGTTAGGATACCTGTATTTTACTTTTAAGCGGAGGCAAGATTTATGCAAACTCCCAACATAGAGTTTAGATAACTTAGATCATATAGAAATTGAGATAACTGCGGTTATCATAACTCCAAAACGATTGTTAAGCAGGGTAAAGTTAGAATTTTGGAGCAAAGTTTTTCTGACCCCTATGAAACACCGGTTTAGAAAGCTTAACTCCATTCCCAAACAGGGGCCTTGGTCCTTAACCCTCAACATTTTTTTGAAATTCTAACAATCGGTTAAGCACTTTAGGCTGGATAAGAATTTAGGTGGCCACTTTATACCACCCCTCCACAAAACCTTGAATTTTAAGATGTTAAGGAAATATTTTTGTATTTTGAGCAACGTAATTTTGAGGTTTTGGTAATTAATTTTGAAGTTGCTAAGCTAGGTTAGCTTCAATATTAATCGTAACTGATAGCAACCCTTGCATGCAAACTATACCTTAAGAATCAGCGCATCGGCGCTCGGGATGCTCTCAAACATATCCCCGGCAACATACTCAACATCACCACTCTTTTCCACCTTCTCCACCACATGGGGCAGATCGAGCACTTTACACTGGATCCCCGGAAACGCCTCCTTTATGGCCTTGGCAATCTTCCCTCTCCCCCCCGCAACTTCCACTAGAGTCTTCACCCCTTCAAACTGATCCCTACAGTCTTCGATAATCACCTTTGCCACGATCCCCGAATCGCTCTCCAACCCCTCCAGCATGGCCTTCAGCAGGTCTGGCATCCGCCGCGTCGCCTCCCAGAAGTAATCCCCGTGAAACATCTCGAACGCCGTCGACGGCGCGTTCTCGTTCTTCAACCACTCGCTAACGGACGTCCATGGGACGATGATGGAGTTGTGCATGATTAACTCGACGAAGGGCGCGATGGACGCGCCCTTTTCGGCGACTAGGACGGTGGAGTTCGGTGTGAGGTCGTAAACGTAGGGCTCGGGCTCGGCGAAGAAGTTGTTGTGGACCAACAGGCGCATGAGGCGTTGGAGGTAGGGGGTTCGGGAGGCGGGGATGGAGAGCGCGGAGGCGAGCTCGGCAAGAGCGATGGGCTTGCCGTGGTTGTGAATGGCGTCAGCAATGCCGAGCTCGACGGCAACTTTGAGGGAGAAGGAGTTCATGAAGCCGAAGAGGTGGCTCCATAGGTGAGTTTGGGCATCTAGGATCTCTTTTGATGTTACTGCACTGCTACCAGCCATTGTTTACTGACGAGTTTGTTTATATGGTGCAATGCTTTGTGAGTTCTCCGAGACGCAAATTTATATGAGGGATTTAATTTGATGAAAGGATAGGGTACTGTGAGTCTTATTTTTCTATAGTAGGCTCGATTATTTGATTTGATTGGATTGGATTGGATTGTACGACGAGAAAATGACTAAATGTATGGTTATTCTTAGCCCACTATGATCATATTTCAAAATTATTAAAAAAAAATGGCAATGCCCGAAACCTCACTCATTTTTGTCTAAACGGCAAAAAAAACCTATAAACATGAAAAACATACATGAGCTTTATTCCTAAAACACTAACAGTGTTAGTTTTTCTATGCCAAAAATGTACCTTTTTTATGGTTCACGTACATTTAAATTGATCCAAAAGTTGTTAGCCAACCGTCAGAGCTTTTTTGCATCAGATGAGATGAGATAAGATGCAGATATCAATACTGTATTTTGTTACATGAGAGTTTTTTTTTAATCTCACTCTCTCACTCTCATCCTATGCTAGTTACCTCAAAACCTGTATAGAGTAAAGTATATATATCCGTCTGCTATCCAAAAGATAGACAAAATATAGATCCTTCATGTTCAGCGTTTATACTAATATTTGTATAGCATGAACCCTTTCCAATTATTTTTGGATAGGTATACGAATAAGAATATGATTGAAACAAATAGAAGAAGTAAGTACAAATCTTTCTTTGTATTTCACAGTTGTAGATAGATTAAAAATGAATATGATAAAGTACACTTATGTGAACAAATTTGCTGAAAGGCTCTGCTCTAAAATTATGTGTCTAGCTGTAAAATTATGTGTCTAGCCCATTCGTTGATGTAAGCACTACTACAATAAGGGGTTGCCCCTACGGATATATCCATAGGAGCAAACCATTGCCCATACGGATATAGTCGTAGGGACAAAAAAAATACCCCGTAGGTGCCGCAAGTGCAAGTCTGGGCCCTGAACATGTCCGTACAGAGTAATAATTGCCCCTACGTCTTAATCCGTAGGATTTTACATATATCTTTCGGCTACTTAAACCTAATCAAGGTTCCAGGGGAAGCTAAAGGAGAAGGCTATAAAAGGGGACCCAAGGTCTCATTCTAGAGGTTGTTCAACAATTCCAAACACAAGTTGAGTGACACAACTTGTGCATCCAAACCCTAGCCTAAATACAATCAAAAGCCAAATCAAGATCATTGAGTACCGATTCAAGCAAGAAGCCATCAAGCATTTTTGGAGCAACGCCGATCTTCATCCGAGCAAGTGATCCAAGACGATCCGCGACTCACGAAAACGATGCGAAGCTAAATTCAACGATCGAGTTCTCTCCTCAATTCTTGTAGTCTTGAGTGAAGTGTAACGAAATGTTGAATAATAAAAGGTGAAGATCTTTATTCTTACTTTCTTTACATTCTTGCATTATGGAGTTTCTTGATCTTTGATCCATTTAATTTCATGATGTTTTAGTGAGAACTCCGCTCGAGGAGGAATCGAGAAAATAGATAGATGATGATGATTAAATTCTTGAACGATTCTTAAGTCCTATGAGTTTTGTAAACTTTAGTAAATTGAATCATCGATAACCTAGTTTTGAGCGAAATGCTTTCTTGAATGTTTTCGCTCTTAATTAGTGATCAACGATTGATACTTGAATTTCCTAGAGGCTAGAATTTGAATGAAAATCAACAAAAGGACAAGGGATAGATGATGAAACCCTAGTTTCCGCAAGAGATCCCTAATTCTCGTTGATCGAAGTATCGGGGCTAAGAGAGAGATTGTTTCATCGATCTAGCAATAAATCATCAATGGATAAGAATACGTAATCACAAGTCTTCATCATCACTATCGATTCGATCGATTCCTATGAGCCTCTCTACAAATCTTGATAACTCAATCGATTTGGACGATTCTTGATTCTTGATCTCTTGATCTTTATTTTCTCTTAATTCTTGCAACTAAAATTCATAAATCTTGAATCAAATTTTCTTTTCTTTCCTTTAATTTTCAACTCAACTAAAACAAATACGAGCAAATCTCACTTTCCCTGTGGATGATCCGCACTCGCTAACGAACCTACAATTGACACCGTTATTGATTGCAGTTTACAAATTTCTTTGGTTGTGATCTTTACATTTTTTACAAACACACCGAAAGAATCATTCAATCAGGGGTCGCCATCCATAGGGAATAGCAGTCGATCTTCAGCTCGTTCCTATTGTATCGGATTTTTCATTGCATGTTCTTAATCAGGCCGTGATACAGAGCGTGAAGATCGAACACTCTCTCAGGGTGATCAGAGTCGGGTATAGGCTGAAAGTCATAATCCAACTGCAAATACAAAAAAATAATGTATTTAAATTGCAAGTGTTAAATAATAATAAATATATTGGATAAGTCAAATAAAAATATATATTAATACCCGAGCCTAATCCCAGAAGATGGCAAATGAGCGCCGGTGCTGATCGCCCCACTCAACGTGAAGTGGATACTTCTTTAGGATGCGGCTCTCATCCCACATATACCGGTCGGTCTCGACATAATCGCCAGTATAGCGATAATCGGGGGTAAAGAAGAGGGGGAATGGTATCTCCCCCTAGCTCTATCAGGGCCTCAGCCTGTGGGACTGATTCGGCCCTCGAGTCCCCCTCTTGGGATGGGGCTGCCCTGCATCTACAAGAAATATCAAGACAAGCAATATTAAGAAAAAGTGGTATTAAGAAATCAAGGATTAACGAAAATTGATGTGTGATATATACCTCCGGCGACAGTAGCACAGGCCTGGGCTCAGGCAGCAGCACGAGAGGTACGATAGTTCCTCCGGTGAGGAACAGCCGGTGACCCGGACGTTCATGTTTATTCTTAGAGTATAAACATTGACGTTAAAATTGCATGACGCTCATATTTATTCTTAGAGGATATGTAAAATGAACTCCTTTTTTATATTTATTCATACTAACCTGCAGACTAAGTCGATTCAGGAAGTCCTTGACCAACCAATTCGGGAAGGGAAGTCCTGAGAGCTAATGGGAGAAGATGCTCCATAATAACATAGTGATCATGACTTTTCAGCCCATCGATCTTGCATTTCAAAATTTTTATCTTCTTGCTAAATGATCCTAAGAAACCTGTAGGAACTTTCAAATCATGCAACACCTGCAGGAACCTTTTCTTCTTCGGTTGTGACATATGATACGCGGCATTGGAAAGTACAAACTTGCCTGGTTTACCCACTATCGGTTTAGGATACAATTCACTTCTAATTTCCCAGTCCTGAAAATCCATCCGAGTACGGAGGTTGTCTTTTGATTTTCCGTCTTTATAAAGAAGTAAGTTGAGTACGTGCTCGGATACTCCTTTCGCTATGTGCATGACGTCCAGACAATGACACACTAAATTTGTTGACCAGTACGGAAGCTCGTAGAAAATGCTTAACTTGTTCCAGTATGGTGGTTTGACCTGTTTTGCCGGATCTATCCCGAAAGTCACATTATTGTAACCATCCCACCGAGCAGTCACGTCTTCTCCGGACAATGAAGCGGGAGGTCCAAGAAGCTCTTGATGACCATTAAAGTGAGCAGCGTCTAATATTTAGGGATGGTCTAGTGGCAGGAAACGCTGATGACCGCAATAACAAACTTTCCTGCTAAAATTCAACCATTTCGATGTTGTATATTGATGGCAATAAGGGCATGTTTTGTGACCATGTAAGGACCAACCTGATAGTATTCCATACGCAGGAAAGTCATTAATTATGCACATTAAATCCACACGCAGTGTGAAGATTATATCTGTGTTTGCATCGTAAATCTATACACCATCAATGAATAAAGATTTTAACTCATCGATCAGAGGTCGGAGATAGACGTCGATATTGTTTCCCGGTGAGTTTGGTCCGTCAATAAGAAAAGGCATCATAAAGTAGGATTGATCCATAACCAACCAAGGCGACAGATTATAAACTATCATTAGAACGGGCCATGTGCTGTGGTTTCCAACCATATAGTTAAATGGGCAGAAGCCATCACTAGTGAGTCCGAGCCCGACATTGCGAGAATCACTACTGAATATTTCATGCCTCCTATCGAAATCCTTCCATACCGGTGAATCTCTTGGATGACTCATTTTTTTCCATCTTCACCTATGGTAGCACGGTGATGCCAAATCACTGCCTTGACTGTTTTCTTGGACCTGAATAGCCTCTGCAGCCTCTGTGTTATGGGAATGTATCGTGCTATCTTGACCGGTATATCGGGCCTCTTATCAGATTCTTTCTACATATATCAGGCATTTTCGCATATTGGACACTCTTTTAAATCTGAATTCTCTTTCCGGTACAACACACAATATTTAGGACATGCATGAATCTTCTCACACTTCAGACCCAAATCAGACATTATCTTATGGGCTTCGTACCATCTGTCGGGCACGTTATTTCCCGAGGGTATAACATCTTTCAGGAACTTCAGAAGTATCGTGAATGACTTGTTGCTCCATCCATTTAGGCACTTAATTTGGAAAAGTCGGACGAACCATGATAGGGTAGAATACTTTGCATTCTCGTAAATTGGTCTTCTAGTATCATTCATAAACTTTTCATACTTATCCGCACAAGGTCCTCGACCGGAAGGAATGTCATTTTCAGTAGGAATACTATCACCTAGGGCAGCCTATACCATATCGTCCATTTCTTGTCCTGGAAAGAGGTTATCGTCTTCTGCTTCTACCGTATTACCGTCTTCTCCTTCTTCTTCTGCCGTATTACCATCTTTTTCTTGTCCTTTTCCGTGATATAACCAAGTTGTATAAAGTCTAGTAAAACTATATTTAACGATGTGAAGGTCTACGATTTCTACCTTCTGCCAGAACTTATTCCCACATCCATCGCACGGGCAGAGAATCTTCTCTAACACGATCTTATTATGTGCGCATGCAAATTCAATGAAAACAGCAACTCTTGCGACAAACTTAGATTGCATGCGTTGTTGCCAATCCACGTACATCCAGTCCTTAATTCTGATGTACTCTTGGGCCATATTAGACCGTATAACATATAAATTGTAGGTTATGGTGACTATATTGAGAAATCTAAGAATGTGATGGTTACTGACAAAGAAGAAAATCCGTAGAGGCAAGTTTGTCATTGAAAAGAATAAATTATCGATAAACAAAGCTAGATTTGAAGATACCCAGGTATGAGTTGTATTCTGTGTATGTGTGTTTCAATTTATGATTTCGCTTAAGTGTAGGGTTGTTAGTGTGTATGTGCTTTGTGTGTGTGTTTGGTGTGTATTCGTGTTGTATGTGTGTGTTTCGGCTGTCGGGGGTAAGGTTTCTATCCCATTAAGAATGTATAGAACAGTCACCCATTCGCTTGTGCTTTCATCCGTTTTGAGTAAATTTCGGCAGTACCTCCCCGCTGTTCTCCGAGTACACTGTAATAGAATAGATAATCATTTCAATGTTGTGAAATAACATTGAAATGAATTTCTAATCTATCTTTGTACATGGAGAACCAGCGGAAAAGTACCGACGAAATAACTCGAAACGAATGCAAACACAAGTGAGTGCAGGTGTTTACTTTATACATTCCTAACTTATCCACACTGGAAAAATCTATCAGTTATCATACGATTGAATTTTCTCATCACATAGACTACACGACAATTATTAGCCGATAGAAGGGGACTAAGTCGCGCTTTGATTTTCACATATGAGTATCGATGAGAATATGAAAGTTTTATATTATCATCAAGTATCATATATTGGTTTTAACTTGAACATTTAACTTGAATAGGTTTTACGTTTACGTTTCGTTTTTAAGGGGTCAAAGTTTTTAGTTTAGGATAAATTTTTCTTATGTTTACGTTATCATCGAGTATCCTACTGAAGGAACTAGTACACCTTAAACCCTAACCCCAATTAACCTAAATTAACCCTAATCATCATCCTGACTTAAATTATCCCTAATTAACCCAAAATTAACCATAATCATCACCCTAACTTAAATTATCCCTAATTAACCCAAAATTAAGCTAATTAAACCGAATTAATCATAATCAACACCCTAACACAAAGACACTCAATTTTACATAGTTAACCCAAATTAACCCTAACCTAAACCCAAATTAACCTAACCCTAATCATCAACCAAATCCCAACCCAAATTAACCTAACCCTAATCATCACCCAAACCCCAACCCAAATTAACCCTAGCCCAAACCAAAATTAACCCTAATTAATCTAATTAACCTTAATCCTATTCATCACCAACCCTATTTTACCTAATTAACTCAAACTAACCCTAACCCTGCCTAATTAACCATAACCCTAAACATCAACCGAACCCTAACCCTAACCCTAGCTAATTAACCATAACCCTAATTAACCGGCCCTGGCTATAACCCTAACCCTAAAATCAACCGAAGCCTAACCCTAACCCTAAAATCAACAATAACACAAAAAAACATAATTATAAGTTCAAAATGGAAATTAACTCACCTCAGTACTAGTTTTGCCGGTGGCAAAGAGCTCGACGAGGTGGAGGAGACCGGGGATAGAGCTCGACGAGACCGTGGCGGCGGCAAAGAGGTCGACGAGCGTGTGGTGACTAGACTGTGGTGCCAACGACGACGAGAGTGTGGTGGCAACGGCGGGAAATTTTGGGGACGAGAATGTGGTGACAAGAGAGTGGAGGAGGCGGGTGATCGATCGCGCGGGAGTTGGTGGGAAAATTTGGGGGTGGTGGGAAATTACTGAGCTTTATTTATTTTTTATAAATAACCCTTTATTGCTCCTACGAATTAATCCGTAGAGCTTTTTTTGCGGCTCTGTAGGACCAAATAAAAGATTACATTTAAATATTTTTTAATTTATTTATGCCCTTACGTTGGGCGCCATATGGACAAACCGATAGACCTACGGATTAATCCGTAGGGACAATAAAAAATTGCCCCTATGAATTCCTATATCCGGAACACACTACTACAATAAGGAGTTGCCCCTACGGCTACATGATCCATAGGGGCAACTTTTTATTGCCCCTACGAATTAATCCGTTGGTCCCCATGGTTTTCCCTACGGTGCCTTACGAATTAAATTAAAAATATTAAAACGTAATTTATTATTTGGCCCTATGGTGCCGCAAAAGAAGGCCCTGCGGTTTAATCCGTAGGGGCATATATGGGTTATTAATAAAAAAATAAAGCACAGAAAACTCCTCGATCGTTCCCAAAATTTCATCGCTCTCACTCGTCTCCCGCGCGCGCCTCGTCGCCACCGCACTCTCGCGCGCACCTCGTCGCTACTGCACTCCCGCGCGTTCCTCATCTTCGCCGACGTCATCGTCGACTTCCTCGTCGACGGTAGGAAGTCTCTCGTCGTCGATCTCCCCCTTGCGTCGTCCGGACAGAAGAATCGTCGGGTTAAGGTTAGTAAATTTCATTTTTAACTTCTAATTATTCATGTATTTGTGTTATTGTTGACTAGTTAGGGTTAGGGTTAGGGTCAGGGTTAGGGTTCAGTGTAGGGTTTGCGTTCGGTTCGGGAATAGGGTTAGGGTTCAGTTTAGGGTTAGGGTTAGGGTTGGGTTCGGTTTAGTTCAGGTTAGAGTTAGGGTTAATTGGTTAGGGTTAGGGTTAGGGTTCCGTTTAGGGTTAGGGTTCAGGGTTAGGGTTAGAGGCTAGGGTTAATTTTAGTTAATTAGGTAAAATCGAGTGTATTTGTGTTAGGGTGTTGATTAGAGTTAATTGGGTTAATTAGTGATAATTTGAAGGGTTAGGGTGTTGATTAGGGTTAATTTGGGTTAATTAGGTTAATTTTGGTTAATTGGGTTAAGTTTGGATTAATTAGGGATAATTTATGTTAAGGTGACGATTAGGGTTAATTGGGGTTAATTAGGTTAATTTGGGTTGATTAGGGTTAGGGTTTAGGGTGCACTAGTTTCTTCAGAAGGATACTCGATGATAACGTAAACGTATAATTTTACCATAAACGCAAGAAAAATTAAACCTAAACTTGAAACTTCGAACCCTTAATAACGAAACGTAAACGTAAAACCTATTCATATTAAATGTTCAAGTTAAAACCAATATATGATACTCGATGATAATATGAAACTTTCATATTCTCATTGATACTCATATGTGAAAATCAAAGCGCGACTTAGTTCTCGTCTATCAGTTAACATATGTTCGATGTTCGTCGTGACATAGAACTATACGAAGGTTGTTAAATATCGGACGTTATAATTCGGTACTAACTACCGTCGTGTAGTCTATGTGACGAGAAGATTCAATCGTATGATAACCGATAGATTTGTCCAGCGTGGACAAGTTAGGAATGTATAAAGCAAACACCTGCATTCACTTGTGTTTTCATTCGTTTCGTGTTATTTCGTCGGTACTTTTCCGCAGGTTCTCCGTGTACAAAGATAGATTAGATGTTCATTTCAACGTTGTTTCACAGCTTTGAAATGATTATCTATTCTAATACAGTGTACTCGGAGAACAGCGAGGAGGTGCTACCGAAATTTACTCGAAACGGTTGAAAGCACAAGCGAATGGGTGTCTGCTCTATACATTCTTAATGAGATAGAAGCCTTACCCCCGACAGCCGAAACACACGCATACAACACGAATACACAACAAACGCACACACAGCACATACACACTGACAACCCTACACTGAAGCAAAATCAAAAATTGGAACACACATACACAGAATACAACTCATACTTGGGTATCCTCAAATTTAAATTTGTTTATCGATAATTTATTCTTTTCAACGACAAACGTACACACAAAGCACATACACGGATTTTCTCCTTTGTCAGTAACTATCCCGTTCTAAGATTTCTCAATATAGTTATCATAACCTACAATTTATATGTTATACAGTCTAACATGGCCCATGAGTACATCAGAGTTAAGGACTGGATGTATGTGGATTGACAACAATGTATGCAACCTAAGTTTGTCGCAGGAGTTGCTGCTTTCATTGAATTTGCACGCGTACATAATAAGATCGTGTTAGAGAAGATTCTTTGCCCGTGCGATAGATGTGGGAATAAGTACTGGAAGAAGGTAGAATTCGCAGAGGTTCACATCGTTAAACATGGTTTTACTAGACTTTATATAACTTGGCTATATCACGGGGAAAGAGAAGAAGACAGTAATGAGGCAGAAGAAGAAGGAGAAGACGGTAATGCGGCAGAAGAAGAAGACGGTAATTTCTTTCTAGAAAAAGAAATGGAGGATATGGTAGAGGCTGCCCTAGGTGAATCTATTCGTACCGAAGATAACATTCCTTCCGGTCAAGGACCGCGTGCGGATAAGTATGAAAAGTTCATGAATGATGCTAGAAAACCATTTTATGAGAATACAAAGTATTCCACCCTCTCATGGTTTGTCCAACTTTTCCAGATTAAGTGCCTAAATGGATGGAGCAACAAGTTATTCACAATGCTTCTGAACTTCTTGAAAGATTCTATGCCCCCGGGAAATAACGTGCCCGACAGCTGGTACGGAGCCCAGAAGATGATGTCTGACTTGGGTCTGAAGTGTGAGAAGATTCAAGTATGTCCCAAAAATTGCGTGTTGTACCGGAAAGAGAATTAAGATTTGAAAGAGTGTCAACATGCGGAGAGGCCGGGTATAAGCCGAAAGATTTTGAAAAGAATCCCGATATACCTATCAAGATAGCACGATACTTTCTCATAACACAGAGGATGCAAAGGCTATTCAGGTGCAAGAAAACAGCCGAAGCAATGATTTGGCATCACCGTTCTCCTTCAAGTGAAGATGGAAAAATGAGCCATCCAAGAGATTCACCGGCATGGAAGGATTTCGATAGGAGGCACGAAATATTCAGTAACGATCCTCGCAATGTCAGACTCTGACTCGCTAGTGATGGCTTCTGCCCATTCAACTATATGGCTAGAAGCCACAGCACATGGCCCGTTCTAATGATAGTTTATAATCTGTCATCTTGGTTGGCTATAGATCAATCATACTTTATGATGCTTCTTCTTATCGATGGACCAAACTCACCGGGAAACAATATCGACGTCTATCTCTGATCTCTAATCGATGTGTTAAAATCTTTATTCATTGATGGTGTAGAGACTTACGACGCAAACACAAATACAACATTCATACTGCGTGCGGCTTTAATGTGGACAATTAATGACTTTCCTGCGTCTGGAATGCTATCAGGTTGGTTCGTACATGGTCACAAAGCATGTCCTTAATTCCATCAACATACAACATCGAAATTCTTGAATTTTAATAGGAAGGTTTGTTATTGCGGCCATCGACGTTTCTTGCCTCTAGACCATCCATACAGGTTAGACGCTGTTCACTTTGATGGTCATCAGGAGCTTCTTGGACCTCCAGCCCCATTGTCTGGAGAGGACATGACTGCTCGGTGGGATGGTTACAATAATGTGACCTTCGGGATATTTCCGACAAAACAGGTCAAACCACCATTCTGGAACAAGTTAAGCATTTTCTTCGAGCTTTCGTACTGGTCAAAAAATTTAGTGTGTCATTGTCTGGACGTCATGCACATAGAGAAGGGAGTATCCGAGCACATACTCAACTTGCTTCTTTCTAAAGACGGAAAATCGAAAAAAACCTCCATGCTCGGATGGATCTTCAGGACTGGGAAATTAGAAGTGAATTGCATTCTAAAACGATAGCGGGTAAACCAGATAAGTTTGTACTTCCCAATATCGTGTATCATATGTCACAACCGGAGAAGAAAAGATTCCTGCAGGTGTTGCATGATCTGAAAGTTCCCACAGGTTTCTCAGGATCATTTAGCAAGAAGATAAAAATTGTGAAAGGAAAGATTGATGGGCTGAAAAGTCATGATCACCATGTTATTATGGAGCACCTTCTCCCATTATCCCTCAGGACTTCCCTTCCCTAATTTGTTGGTCTAGTAATCAATGACCTATGTTGCTTTTTAGAGAATTATGCGCTAAAACCCTGGATGCTGTGATGCTGGAGAAACTATAAAATTCTATTTCGTTGATACTTTGCAAGTTTGAGCGTATTTTCCCACCGTCATACTTCGATATCATAATATACCCGACGGTTCATCTTGCAACTGAAGCTAAGTTAGCTGGACCGGTACAATATCGATAGATGTATCCCGTCGAAAGGTACGTGGAATTTTTAAAATTATTGTTGTCCTATATGCCCGTATTTATTTATTTAACATATTTTTTTTTAGATACCTCTACACTCTAAAAAAGTATATACGCAATAGAAATCGACTAGAGGGTTCTATCATGCAAAGTTATCTTCTAGATGAAGCAACCACATTTTGTTCCCGCTATCTGGACGAAAACATTGAGACGAAACTTAACCGGCCTCGAGGAATTCAGGACGGGGCTGTTCCCTGATTGAAAATCAGGAAAAGATTTAGAAGAGGCATCACGTGCTCACACGTGACCAGTGGTCACGTGATGGTCAAGCAGCGGCACAAAGCATATTTGTTCTCTAATTAAAAGTCAAGAGGAAGCTTCAGAACATGCATCACGTGCTCACACGTGACCAGTGGTCACGTGTTGGCACGTGATGGTTAAGCAGTGGCCAAAGAACAGAGTGCAGAAGAAGAGAAGCCCATTTCAGGGGTTACGTGCCTACACGTGATCAGGGGTCACGTGACCAGCTTTAAGAGCCTTATTCTTTAACAGAATTAAATTCTGAGGATAAATCTTTCAAATCTTTCTAAAATGAAGAAGGATTATCTAAAACCGTTGGATTAAAAATCTAAAGGTGATTAAATATCACCAATTTATGGAAAAATCTTGGACTTGGAAAGATTCCCCCCTAAATCTAACCGAAATAACAAAGAAATATCTTTGGATTTAAAATCCAATGGTGAATAAAATTCACCTAACGATCTAAAGTCCCAGATTAATGATAAATATAAATCAAATCTCTCAATGTGAGATTTACTAAACAGATTGATTCTTTTCCTTCTCCTATAAATAGGAGCCAAGAAAAGAAGAGAAAGGACCTTTGGACCTTTTCTTTTGATATATAGAGAGAGATATAGAGCCTTTGATTCTCTGCAAAAGGAAAACCTTAGGTAAGAAAAAAAAAGGGAGGCTTCAAAAGAGAATTTAACTCTTATAAAGAAAAGAACTTAGTTCTTTCTCTGGTGGATGATCTGCAAAGTGCACATCTCCCCATGAATTGAGAATTTAATTCTCATTGGGTAGAGATCCTGCCATGCAGATCTAAAACACAGAGGATGAACTGAGTTTTGAGAATTTAATTCTCACAAAATGATAGTAATTCAATTCCTTTGAGATAAAATTAGGGTTTAACCTTATGTTATGGGAATTTAATTCCTTCAAAATGAACAGAACTAAGGTTTAACCCTAATTGAGAACATAATTCTCTCAAACTCACAGGAACTTAATTCCCTTAAGAAAAGAAATTAGGGTTTAACCCTATTTAAGAATATAATTCTTCAGAAGAAAACAGGAATTTAATTCCTCTAAAGTTTGTTGTTAGGGTTTAACCCTATGAAGAATTTAATTCTTAAAAGATGAACAGATCCTTAAAACATGCAAAGAACCTGAGCCACGTGCTATCACGTGACCCCTGCAAAGATCCACAGAAAAGAACTTTGAAACAAACACCTCACGTGTTACCACGTGACTCCTGCAAAGATCCATAAAAAAGGAGGCAATGCCTCACGTGCCCCACGTGATCTCTAAAGCACACAGAGAAAAAGGCAAAAGAAACAGAAAAGAGCTCTAGGGTGCCCTCACGTGTCGACACGTGACCCCTAACGAACATTCTAACAGATCAAAGCGTAAGCCCCCATCACGTGCCCACGTGTGATGGCTTTCAGAATTAAAAGTGTTAAACACTTATCTGTAGAACAAAATAAAGGTAAGAAGGGCGCTCTCACGTGCTACCACGTGACCCCTTGGCTGAAGCTCTAACAGATAAACGCCCAAATTCTCATCACGTGACAGCACGTGATACTTCAAAGTATTCAATGCTTTTGACTGAATAAAATAAGGGGAATCAGGGCGCTCTCACGTGTCCACACGTGACCCCTCTCTCCTTAGTGTTTAACACTAGTCTGGAGATTTTGTCCCCAGTGTTTAACACTGATTTGCTTAGTGTTTAACACTAATTTGAAAACCCTGTTCCCAGTGTTCAACAGTAATTATCTTTTAGTGTTTAACACTAACTTGTTAATCTTATTGTTCAACACTGTTGGTCTCTAGTGTTTAACACTAGCTTTAGCCCAACTGGCTAAGTTTCCAGAGGCAAAGCCTCTCCTTCAATGAACCAACAGAGGGCCAATATCTCAAACGTGATTGGACTTAGCCCAAGCTGGCCATAAGTCCTCAATTCAAACTTAACTGGGCCAATGGGCTCATAATATAATAATTGATCTTAGTTTCCAAATTGGACTACAAATCACTTAATCTACCTTGGTTTAAGGGTACATCTCTTCACTCCTTTGATACTTGGCGTTGTAATTCCTCAACGTCTTCAAAGAGGTAACGGGTCCCGATGACCACACATTGATACGGACTGTGGGATCCTTAAACCTATGGACTATGAGGTCCTTAACCATGACCGTTATGTCTTAAAACTAAACGCCGAACTGTGGGGTCCTTAAACCCACGGACTATGACGTCCTTAACCTTGACCGGAATGTCTTAAAACTAACAACGGACTATGACGTCCTTAACCTTGACCGTGATGTCTTAAAACTAATGCCGGACTGTGGAGTCCTTAAGTCCACGGACTATGACGTCCTTAACCTTGACCGCAACGTCTTAAAACTAACATTGGACCGCAATGTCCTCAAACTACCTATTGACCGCAATGTCACTAAACTAAACAACAGGGCTCCCCTAATCGCTCTATTGTCGGATCTAAACGATCTTGTTAAGTTGATCTTAGTCTAAAACTAGACTAATGTATCCTTAACAAACGTTTAAGTCGATCTTAGTCTCAAACGAGGCTAACGTATCCTTAAACACAACCCCAAACCCAAATCTAAGAAAGATACGGATTTGGACTAGTCCACGCCCTACGGGCGACGACATAACTCAGTCTCCGTATACAATCCACGGGCAACCAAACACAAATCAAACACACACGACACGAAGTGACCATCTGGACAAGGAGAAAGTTGTTACCGCAACGCGGTAGCGTAATTAACTGCAGGGGCTTGCGCCTGCAGGGAAGAGCGTCCCCACAATCAAAAACCCCTCAAGCGAGGGGGAATCTGATGAAGCCTGCTACATCGGACGCATCCGTTTAAACCTTCAATACATGGTGCCATAAATCAACTTGGCATCTTCGGAGAGGTAGAAGGATAGCACTAATTAGCATCTGCCCTGAATTTCAGGCAAGACGTCCCTGCGTCGCACCGCCATTCGGAGGGGAACAGATTCTGGCATGCCCGGTGGGATCTTTTCCTCTTTCCACTCCACACTTCGTGTGTCGTGATTCGCGAACCAATCGCGGTTCGCTAATGGTTGCCCTTGGGTTTCGAAGTACTAAGATTTGGTGTTTCGTTTGTTGCAGAAAGAGAAAGGATCAATGGCTGGCAACTGCTCAAGCTGCTCCAACTGCAAATGCAACCGGCGCTCCGCCTCATCTGGAGGTGTAACCTATGGACCGCAGGCTGCTTCCCTATTTACGATGCCTATGGAACAGGTGACTCAAGCCACCACCGGTCTGTTCTTTGGGACCATGCTCCCGCCGGTGAACGTTAACATCCCAGTGCCCGCACCGGAAGCGAACAAGAAGTCGGTCTTTGATCGACTTGCTACTCCTACGGCCCCTCTCAACGGGTCGTCCAACTCCTCGGTCTTCACCCGGCTAAGCCTGAACTCCAAAGGGCCCGCCAAGAAGCCCATGATATCTGAGAAGGCCATCCCGAAGAAGACAGCTGCTCCCGAAGTCGTCAAAGCGGCTTCTCCTCCCAGAGGGTCGGTCTTCGCGAGACTGACTACCCGTTCCCGCTCCCGCTCAGAAATCCGTTTTTGACCGGATGGACGTAGCTTCTCAACGAACGTCAGTCTTCAAGAGGCTGACACTGGCAGCAGCCCCTCCCCAGAACAAGGAGCAAGACGAAGCCGTCGCTGAATCAATCCCAACAACCCGTCATGCCCGACGTCGCCACTGGCGCCGGATAAGGAAGACTGGGGGTAACTCCCCCTCCGGGCTAACTCCACCAGCTCCAACGGTGGAAATTGAGGCTGCTGTTCCAACCGGGAACAGCTTCGAGCTGCTAAACAGGGTACGCAGAAATTCGCCAACTCCGGTTCTCAAAAGATCCCCTCCGCCTGCGGAGAATGTTATAGAAACAAAGCCGGAGCAGCCTCCTCAACGGCTGTCCTCCAAAATTTATAAAGTCTGGCGGAAGGTTCAAGACTCGATAATTGACCAAGATCACTCTCGTCAACAGAAAAGGGCGAAAGTGCAGTAAGAAAAGAACCGTCATGTCAAACAACAAAGGACGACAACCGCTTGGGTGCCCGCTGTAACGGCTCCCTCCACGTCGACTACTTAAAAGAGAAGAAGGCCGGAGAAATTCCCCACTCCTGCAGCAAATATCAAGGACAATAAGCCTAAACGCCCTAAGTCTGGGGGCATGATGGTGCATACGGTATACATGGCGTTGGGAAAAGAGGACAGCCGTGCATCCACGGGTCATAGACCGCTTACACGGTCAGTGACCAAAGCTCAGGAGCAACAACAGAAGCTCCAGGAAATGATGAACGCGATGGCCACACTCACTGGGCCAAAAGAAAGCCCCGAAGCGTCATCTGATCAACGCCAGGAGCAAGAAACTGACGCTGAATTCCTTCGTAGGATATTGGAGAAGAAGGATAAAAAGGCTGCCGAACAAGCAGCCAATATACAGCGAATGTCCCTCCTGTTCCAGGACATGGTGGGAATGATGATCCAACAAGATTCTCCTGCTGAAAATCCTCCAATTGTTCTTGAAGACGACAGGGGAGAAACGTCAAATCCTCCACCCGCTCTGTCAACAGCCAAGGAGGAGACAATCTCCAAAGCCGACCTAGACGAATATATAGCTCAGCAGATACGGGTTCACCAAGCGACTGAGGCAGCTGGTCAAGTTGTCAGAACAGGGCGACCATATCCGAGCTGGTATGACCAGATCAAGTACCCGCCGGGCTATACAATACCGAAATTTCATGTCTATAAGGGGACGGGCAATCCCCACCAGCACGTTGCCCAGTTCAGGGCGCTTTGCGGCAACACCGGCGGTGATGATAAATTGTTGCTTCGCCAGTTCGTCGGTAGCTTGTTAGAAACAGCTTTCGAATGGTATTCTGAACTCCCGAACGATTCCGTCAAGACGTTCGCTGAAATGGAGTTGCTATTCACTCAGCGATTCGCGAGCGCCAGCGAACGTACCCCGATAATGGCATTGATTAATGCCATGGTGAGACCAGGCGAGACGTGGGTCTAGTACGCTATACGCTGGCGAAACTTGTGGTCGAAATGCGAACAACGCATTGAGGAAGCGCCCGCGGTGGGCATGTTCGTGGGTACCCTAGATCCTCATGCAACTATTTCACAGTTCATGATGTTCTTTAAGCCAACCACATTCCATGCTTTGATCGACAAGTTGGCCCAGATGGACCAGATGGGTCACAGACCGTCTCCCCCGAAGCCAGAACCTCAGAATGAAAAGGGTAAAGGGAAGGCAACCTTCGTTGCGAACGCTCAGCAGCAACCCAGTACCCCAAAGCTAGCGGATCAACTGGAAGAAAGACGGCGGTATTATAATGAGAAAATGAAGCGCCCCTACTCATTCCCGCGGGATAAGACGAAGAGGCTATTCGAGCTGGCGGTACGCAACAGGCTTATCAACTTGCCAAACCCAAGGCGACCGCCACAACCCAGTGAGGTGAATAACCCCAATTACTGCCCTTACCATCAAACGGTAAGCCATCCGATTGAGGATTGTTTCGTCTTCAAAGGATGGATTGAAGATCAATACCTACAGGGCAAGTTTGCGCTGTCCGAAAACTGAAAGGTGAACCCGCCACAACCTTACACTGCTAAGAAGATGGACACACCGGGGGCAACTTGTTCTTTCATTGAAGAAGCTCCATGGGAAATCATGCTTTCAACAAAAACCAAGAGGATGCTGAACGATCTGGAAACATGCCCGGCGATTAGGTGGAAGAACCCGCTGGAACCCCAGATCATTGAAGGGATGCTGAAGCCGCGCCCATCTCCGAAAATCAGTGGTGATGGCCCGAGCACTCACAACCAGCCATCGAAATCTTCAAAGAAAAAGAAGAAGAAAGCTAAGGAGCCCGTGAAGCCTGGCAACAAGCGCACAGACTTACAGAAACAGATTGACGCGCTGGAAGAATACAATCAAAAGGCACGGACTCCCATCACACTCCAAGAGTTCCTCAACCACGTCTTTCAAAAGGAAGATGAAGGGGAGAATTCGTCGGATGAATCCAAAGGATACGTGGCGAGTTGTAATGTGATCTCCCACTCGTTTACTGACGATGAAAAAACTCCTGGCACTAAGAAACTGGGGGCAGAGCCTGAACCGGAGCTTGTGTGGCCGACAGACGAAATGATCGACGCCTTTCTAGACGAGATTCGTTTGAAAAGTAAAGCCGACCAGGAGCGTGAGATGGCCGCATCAGAAGGAGCCAAACGCAGGCGAGTAAACGAAAGAGTCGAAATACTCCTGTCAGATTGAAAGACACCCGACGTAGATAAAAACATATTCAAGACAAGGAAAAGGTTTGCCAAAGCCATGTCAATGGGAATGAAACTACCGCCCTCGGAAGAAAACACGCTCGATGGGGCGGAGAGGCACCCTAATTACTGCTCATATCATCGAAAGATTTCATACCCCACTGAGGAATGCGACGCTTTTAAGACATGGTGGCAGGGATATGTTGCTCATCGGCAACATTTTAAGCGAATGAAACGCAGAACTCGTCGGGAGCAGAGAAATACGACCGAAGGACACAAAAGAACTACCGGTAACTGTTACACGGTCAACGCCGGGGGATCGCGAGTGCTAACATTCGGGAGCGATTCTGACGAGGAAATGGCTCTGGGCCCTCTCTTTAAAGAATCCATCTTAGGGAAAGAGGAGGAACCAGAGGCCAACGAAAACATTCAGCTGCACAATCGCACGCTTCCGGAAAAGAATCTCGGACCCGCAACTAGAAAAGATAAGGGAAAGGAAAAGGTCGCTGAGGATATCACCTTAGATGACCAAGTTATGAAAGAGCTGACTGCCAAGGACCCGCCTAAGAAAAGTAAGGTGGACTACAACATCCTAGCGCACCTGAGGAAGCTACCCTCGTAGCTCAACATTCTCGACACCCTCCTGTTATCAAAGGAAGCGAGAGATTCATTAATCAAGGCGCTACAAGAGCCCGAACAATTTCAAGCCTTCCTCGCCGAAGAAAGGATGAAGGATGAACTGGAAGAAGTGCACACGGTCGATATCACTTTCGGTGAAGAAGACCTGCTCCTTGGGATGTGCGACCACAACCGTACCCTATACATCTCTGGATATTGCCACGATATAAAGATAGGCAAAATCTTGGTTGACAATGGGTCTTCCGTTAATCTCCTCAACGTGCGGGTGTTGAAGGAAATCTGCATGAGCATTCAGCACCTCGCTCGTGACAAAATTACCATCTCCGGTTTTGACTCCCAGTCGTTACGGACTCTAGGATCTGTAATACTAACGTTACGCTTCGGACTGCTCGTCACAGACATTAAGTTTCACGTCATTGATGCCAAGACCTGCTACAACGCCTTGCTCGGTCGTCCTTGGTTACACGAGTACAACATCATCCCTTCTACGCAACATCAGTGTATGAAGTATTTCAAGGATGGTCTCGAGTATACCGTAACAGGTGAGCTAAACCCATTCTCCGTGAACGAAGTCCGCAGATACGAAGATGCAAAGTACTTTTTGCCAGATTTCGAGGATACAGAGAGATGTCGCAAACCGGAGAACAAAGCCGCTGCCACCATTCCTGTTTTCGGGAGTGATACCGAAGAAGAAGAAGAGATAGTTTACTCTGGGCCGTCTCGACGCAACGACCCGGGACCGTCCGCTCCCATACTGATCTTCGGAAGCGATTCGGAGGATGAGGTTAATGCTGTGTTCTCCAGTCGGCCGCCAATACAAGAATTCCTTGGTGGCAATCAGAGTTTGCAAATCACCATGGTTCCGCGGGAGCACTACAAAGACCTTGACGCACTTGAAGCTCACAGCGTGCAAGAGCTGCGGACATTTTACGTCCCTCCCAGGCGAAAAGGCGATCCTATTCTATCGATCCTCGGAAACAAGAGTGGAGAAAGAGATCTGGCATGGCGCGGATTCTACACTCGACAGGCTCCAACCCATCCGTTTGCCCAGATATTACACAAACGGACTAAAAAGGCTATTGAAGCGCCAAGGGGTACCCTTAAAACAGACTATTCGGCAAGCTCGATTCTATAACAAGATTTGGGATGTCCGTAGGACTCAGCGCAGGTTGCCCAACGGAAAAATGGAATCGCTTGGGCTTGGATACGTGAGAGCCGGGAAACGGGAACGGGTCTACGGTAGCTACGCCATATATAACTTCGATGAAAAAGAGGACGCCCTGTCAGGAAATGCCAACCCCTCATCAAAACTAGATCCCTCAATCAAAGTGTCGAGTCCGTCATTTGAAGAACGAATGGACAAGCTTATCAGGAAGGCGGGTCAAAAAGCTCGGGACGACCATAATCGCGCGATGGCCATCTACAAGAAATCCAGGATGCAACGTCTTCTTCAACAGGCTGCAAAAGACAAAAATACTCCTCCCTATCAACCTGCTGTGCAAAAGGCCCGACGCAAAGGTAGAAACAAGTTAAAGAGCAGAAAAGGCGTTCGACAGCGACAAAACGGGACCAAGAAGTCATGTGATCGGGTATTGCGCGGTCCGGATTTGTCCCTCATGAAGAAGATGAGTCGAGCGTATTCGTTCCCTCAAGACAAGACACGTAAGATACTTGACCTCGCTTTAAAATATCGAATGATTACACTTCCGAAGTCTAAACACCCTGAGCAAGCTAATGAGGTCTCTCATACGAGCTATTGCTTTTATCACCGAGCCATAGGACACCCCATCGAAGACTGCTTCACCTTCAAGAATTGGGTCGAATACCAGTATCAGCTCTGCAAGTTCGCTCTATCCGACAGCTGGAGGGTAACGTCGCCACAAAAGCATGAACCCAAAGCCACAAGAGCAGAACCGGATCCACATCGGTCTTGGAAGCGAGCTCGTACCTGTCGTATGATAACAGTATCAAAAGAAGAGCCCGAGAGTAGGGATGACTTTCACTGGTGCTTTGAAAATAGCGATGACGAGGTAATCTCGGAATTTCCGCCAGCGCCAAAAGAACTGGAAGATGGCATACATACTACTGCAGATAACCTCAGGAAAATTGAGCTGGGAACGACGAACGACCCGCGACCGACATTCGTCAGCGAGTTGCTATCTGAAGAAAGGGTGGCCGCGTTAAAAAACGTGCTTATGCAGCATAAAGATTGCTTCGCATGGAACTATTCTGAAATTCCAGGACTAGATCCGGAAATTGCCGTGCATAAATTGGCAATATCCCCAGACGTCAAGCCAGTCAAACAGGCGCCGAGAAGAATGCGGCTTGAGCTTGAGATGAGCACCAACGCCGAAGTCAAGAAGCTAATTGATTCTGGGTTTATCCAGGAAGTTCAATATCCTGACTGGATCGCCAACATCGTCCCGGTAATGAAGAAAAATGGGACAGTGCGGTGGACTTCCGGGATCTCAATAAAGCTTGCCCGAAGGACGATTTTCCAGTACCGGTAACCGAGCTGATGGTAGATAACACGTCCACCCACGAGGTTTTCTCTTTCATGGACGGCTCATCAGGGTACAATCAGATAAAGATGCACCCAGAAAACCAGAAGCACACCGCTTTCCGGACCCCTCTGGGAATATTCTGCTACAAGGTGATGCCTTTCGGTCTAAAGAACGCCGGTGCCACCTATCAAAGGGCCATGACGAAGATCTTCGATGACCTCATACATGAAATCGTCGAATGCTATATCGACGACCTCGTCGTGAAAAGCAAATCATACGAGGAACATCTCGAGCATCTGAAGACCATATTTCAACGCCTTCGGCAATACAACTTGAAGATGAACCCCCTCAAATGCGTGTTCGGGGTATCCTCAAGCAAGTTCCTAGGGTTCATTGTCCGGCGCCGGGGCATTGAGATAGATCCGTCGAAGATTAAGGCGATCATGGAAATGCCACCGCCAAGGACTCTCAAACAATTGCGGTCTCTGCAGAGAAAGGTCGCATACATCCGGCGATTTATAGCCAACCTTTCAGGCAAGTGCCGCCCTTACAGTCACGTGATGAAGAAGGGAACCCCGTTTGTCTGGGACCAAAAATGCCAAAGCGCGCTAGATGAGATCAAGCAATACCTGCAGAACCCGCCAGTGCTGGCTGCTCCGGTCAAGGGAAAACCCCTCATTCTTTATACAACCGCCCTCGAAGGTTCCTTAGGCGCATTATGGGCACAAGAGAATGATCAAGGGAAAGAAAGATCACTCTACTATTTAAGTCGAGTTCTGCTGGGGGAAGAAAGCAACTACTCCCCTATCGAAATATATTGCCTGGCGTTAATCTTTGCGATAACAAAGCTAGGGCACTATGCGTTGGCGCATGAAGTTCGTCTCATTTCGAAGGTGGACCCCCTCAAATATTTAATGTCGAAGGCCATATTGACAGGTCGGCTCGCTAAATGGGCCCTGCTCTTGATGGAGTTCTCGATAACCTATCGACCCCTCAAGGCAGTGAAAGGCCAGGCCATCGCCGACTTCCTCGCTGAGCATCCGATACATGCCGATTCTCCTTTGAATTGTGAGCTGCCAGATGAACATGCGTTTGACTCGATCGACGATGGTGATACCCGATGGGAACTTTATTTCGATGGAGCATCTTCCATGAAGAAGTGCAAATAAAGTACGCCTATAATCAAATCGGGAGTAGGCCTTATCTTCGTAACTCCACAAGGAGGGATAATGCGCTTCGCTTTCTCCTTAACAGAACTGAGGACGAACAATGAAGCCGAATACGAAGTTTTGATAGCAGGCCTCGAGATCGCCATCGACATGGGAATTGAAAACCTTCTTATATACGGAGATTCCCAATTGCTCATCAGTCAAATAAACGGCGATTACCAAACATGCAGGCCAGAACTGGTAAAGTATGGCGAGAGAGTACAGCGACTGCTGACTCAAATCCTCTCCTACACCTTGGAAAGCATACCGCGTGCCGAAAATAGCAAAGCGGATGCATTAGCCAAGCTTGCTAAAGAACTAGCTGACGAGAACCTCGATGACGTAAGAATCGTGGTACAAAGCCGTCGGGTTCTTGCTCCGGCAGAAATATCTCCGAAATCATCCGAGGAAAAAGAAGCGACCGAGCAGAAGGCCATGCAAATAAAAGACCAAGAAACGGTTGAGGATTGGAGAGGAGTCTTTATAGACTACTTTAAATCCCGCCGAAAGCCTGAAGATGCGTCCTCAAGACATCAGCACATGAAACGAGCTCTGTCTTTCACCTTCGTCAACGATACTTTGTAGAAGAGGTCATTCGATTCTCTGTGGTTGAGATGCCTGGGACCTGACGAAGCGAAAAGAGTCGTTCAGGAAGTTCACGACGGACTCTGCGGTTCTCATCAAACGGGCCCAAAGATGAAGCTGAAAATCAAACGAATGGGTTATTACTGGCCTACAATGATCCAGGAATGCCTCGAGTATGCGAAGCAATGCCACTCGTGCCAAATCCATGGGGACTTTATCCATCAGCATCCAAATCCTCTACATCCAACGGTGGCTAGATGGCCGTTCGAAATGCGGGGAACTGACATAATCGGCCCCATCAAACCAGCATCATCCAGGGGACATCGTTTCATCCTGGCGACGACTGATTACTTCTCCAAATGGGCAGAAGCTGTCACGCCCCGCTTCCCAGAGTACGCTAAGGTAGGCACGTGACATAGCCAACCATGCTACCTGTGGATAGGAAAAATCCTTCCACAGTCACATTACGGCTGTAGAGATATCAAGAACAGGAAAATAGATTAAACTATCTAGTACATGTCCATGAGCCAGAATAAATGAGTCAAGAAATAATATAGTATGCGGAAGCAAAGGATCAAATGAACACCTGGAAAGTAAGGCTGGATACCAACAGGATCCTTACCGCTCGGTCTAACAGCGGCAAAACTCCTGATCAGTCTGCAACAAAGGTAGAGGATCTGGGCCATGCAAAACCCAGACGTCAGCGCGTCATAACATCAAGCAATAATATATAAACAGGGTAGCAAGACATACAAGTATGATCATAAAAGGTAAAGCAAGTGTAACAGCAATGTAAATCAGGGCAGTGACAGGTAGTGTGCAGTGAGTAATCTAAACTGGTCTATTGGATTAAATACTCTCACGTCTTTGAAATCAATTTGATGAATCATCGATGTAACTCAATAGGATCCCGTGCATACCCGGGACCACGGTCAAGATTCTCGGACTGAATCCGAGACATGCCGCTAGGCACTAAAACAGGAAATATGTACAGATGAATGATGTCAGCAGCATCATCCCAAGGCTGGCCTAGCCTCTACAACTGATCAGTAAAGGTAGTACACTGTCGAGTTACAAGTCAGGTTTCATCATTGATTTCCCCATACCCCCAAGTTGTGTATGTGTTCAAGTCAGGTATTTAAGTAATCAAGAACTAATGCCAATACAGGATCAGGTAAGAGCAGGTTTGTCTGGATAGACAACAGGAACGGTCCGTGAGGACTGCATGTTATGTTTGTTGGCATTAGACACAAGATCAGGTAATAGGTAAAGCCATGGTACATCAGGTCAAGCCAGGTAATGTATAAAGGTGTCATGTCATGTCAAGAGTGTACGGTACCATGTCATGTCAAGTAAGAAGTGTAACAGGTCATGTCAGGAAGCACAAGATGTCATGTGGGTGCTCATAATCAAACTAACATAAGCATGTGTCGAAATAAACAAGCATGGGTACTATCAGAACAATAAACTGGAACATGTAATATGATATGCAAATAGATATAATTTCAAGGATATGGATGCACAGTTATCGATTAGGGTTACATTTATAGTTCTAATATTAATTAGGATGCAATTTATTAAACATGGAGTGTTAATATCACAGTATTATGTAGTAATGTGATCTATGGATGCAATTATATGTATCTTAAATGCGATGGATGCAAACGGGTATCCGAAAAGTTATAAAACTATAAAATGGTAATGTGGGATGTACAACTAAGCAATATGTGATATAAATATTGATATAATAATATTAATATGGTTAGCATATTCAAAGCGATTAATAACTATAAAAGTGGTATTGATTAACCAAGCACAAGAAAGTTCCGTTCAGAAATTCAGCGTCACCCTAATTTGTAAAATAGTTTAAAAATAACAAACGTTCTCTAAAAGGGACGTGTCTTAGACCAAAACAAAGATAATTTAATAAGGTTTTCAGTTTTATAAGTATAAGTATCTCAGGTTGTCCCTACAAAAAGCTATGAACATTTGAAATTGAAAGTTTGCTGCTGGAATTTGCCTGGACAGCAGTTTAGAGACATTTTCATTTGCATTTTACGTTATTTAAACAATTTATTTTGCAAGTAAATATTTCATAGAGTTATAGTATTCTGAGTTAGCTTCGTAACTAACTAAAGAACGTATACTAATGATTTTTCTATGATTTATAATGAATTTTATAAGTTAAGGTGTACAGTAAATTTCAGATTTGTCGTATCCGCTTTTTCAACGACGTTTCATGTGTAAACTATAATATTTTCAAATGTATAATATTATAAAATGCAGATTATAAACTAATTAAAGATAATAATAAGAAATATTATGACGATATATATTTTAAATGATATGGATGCAGTATAATGTAATCTAGTATGTCACAAGATAAGTTTTCATGATTTAGATTTAATATGATATAAACGGATGCAAACGGAACATCGAAACGTTATAAAATTAAACATGGGGCACTAGATTTAAACTATAGGTATGGTATTTATTTAAATAGGTATAAAATGAATTATATAGCATGTAGCAAGATTAACTTGCCTAGACGGAATAAGAACGGATGTGTACGGAACGTCCTTCGTCGGCGAAATGTCGCGACGCGCGCACGGTACACGGAACGGTTCCAAACAATGCACGAGGGTGATCACGCAAGTCAGGTACGTTCACTGGATCACTCGGATCGTCGGCGACGAGCACGTCTCCGGCGGTGATCACCGGAATCAAGAAACAAGATCAAGAAAAAGAAAGAAGAAAGAAGAAGAAGTAAGAAGAAGAGATTGTGTATTAAATAAGGAAAGAAAAATTAACCAAATAAAATATATATAAATATATATATGCAGAGGAGAGAGAGAGAGAAAGGAGTTGTTAGTTTGTTAGGAAATTAGATTTAAAATTTTAAAAGATTTTTAGATTTAAAATTTTAGATAAGAGGTTTCAGTTTGTTAAAGAAATCATATGAAAATATTTAAACTAAATTTTAAAATTAAATAAATTGAATTTTAGCGGGATACAAAAATATTTCAAAACGCGCCCGGGTCGGGTCTAAAAATTCAGATTTAAAATACGAAAAATATGTGCGACTTTCAAAATTCAAAATGAATGCTCAGCTAACGAAAATGCATACCCCCAAGAACGGATGCACGTACATGCGCGTAGCCATCCAAACACGTTCGTTTCACTGAACGGGACGAGAACAAGATGCGCGGATGCTACCACGGGGTTAGGGGTATCATGCAGGCTATGAAATGCAATTTTAAATTATTTTACATGACATAAAATGTTATATGGTAAAATATGCAATACCAAGTAAAATACCAGTATGCAGTATACATGAGATGCACGTGTCTATATAACAACTCAGGGTAATCTATAAATATGAATCAAATAGGTTCAAGCAAGCGGGTCGAGTCGAATGCAATGTAAAATGTAAAATACTATTCGCACCCAAAACACGATAAATCAGGAAAATACCACAATTAAGGAAATACGAGAACTGGAATTGGTATAAATGAACTAGGATGTTACATTATACCCAACTACAAAAGAATTTCGTCCTCGAAATTCCAAGAACAAGAAAGGATAAACAATCAATAAACTACAAGAATAGGTGTGGAAACTTCTGTCAGATTTTATCTTCTCGTTCCCAAGTTGATTCTCCATGCGAGCGATTTCCCCAAGAAACAAGTACGAGAGGGATAACCTTATTCTTAAGAACATTTTCCCTTCGATCCACAATCAACATCGGTCGTTCCTCAAAGGTTAAATCTTCTCGTACAATCAGCTCTGAATGATCCAGCACGTGTGCTTCATCTCGAACATACTTACGGAGTTGAGATACATGAGATACGTCATGAACATTCGCCAAAGATTGCGGTAACGCCAAACGTTACGTCACCTCTCCAATACGCTCCAAAATCTTAAAGGTCCAACGAGTCGAGGACTAAACTTTCCTCAACTTCCGAAACGAATCACCCCTCTAGTCCGTGATATCTTCAAGAATACCAAATCACCAACGACGAACTCTAGAGGTCTTCTCGATGTATCTGCCCAACTCTTTTGTCGGTCTTGTTCTGCTTTAAAATGGTTCCAAATAGTATTAACCGCCTCAACCGTCTGCCCAACCAAATCTGGTCCCAACGATCTTTGTTCACCGACATCGTTCCAACAGACAGGTGAACGACACTTGCGACCATATAAAGCCTCGAATGGAGCCATCTGAATAGTCGCCTGAAAACTGTCATTGTAAGAAAACTCCACTAAGTGTAGATTATCCTCCCATCAACCCTTGAAGTCTAACATGTAAGCTCTCAACATGTCCTCAAGAGTTTAGATCATTCTCTCCGACTGGCCATCTGTTTGAGGATGGTAAGTTGTGCTAAACTTCAATCAAGTCCCCAAACTTTCCTGTAAGCTCCTCCAAAATGTGGTAAGAAATGGGTGTTACGGTCGGACACGATGCTCACCGGCACTCCATGCAATCTTACAATCTCCTGCATGTACCGTTCTACCAAAGCTTCTGTTGATTGACCAACTCGAAATGGTATGAAATGAGCTGCCTTGGTCAATCGATCAACAATCACCCAAACTGCATTGTTGCCTTTTGGACTCCGCGGTAGAGCTGTCACGAAATCCATGGTTATATGTTCCCACTTCCACTGATCGGAAGTGGTTGCAATAAACCAGCAACCATTTGATATTCAGCCTTAACTTACTGACACACCAAGCACTTTGCCACAAAGCGGGCAATCTCCCGCTTCATGCCTTCCCACCAGAAATACTGCCGTAGATCTCGGTACATCTTTGTGCCTCCTGGATGTACGGAATATGCGGAACTGTGCGCCTCCTTCATAACTTCTTCGTGGATGTCTCCCTTTGGCACACGCAGCGACTACCATATCGTAACGAACCCTCTTCATGAACCAATGAGTCCGTTTGAAGTTCAGCTTCAACCCGTTCTCAAAACTTCTGCAATTTAGGGTCCTGTAACTACGCTGCTGTAATATTCTCGATCAACGACGACTGTACTTGCAGCTGCATCAACTGTCCCGACGAATGCGGTAGCACAATCTCCAAGTCAAATCTTCAAAAGTCTTCAACAAGTTCCTTCTGAGCAGTCAACGTCTGAATTGCTGGCAACCGACTAAGCGTATCCGGTACAACATTAACTTTCCCCGGATGGTACTTAAGATCGAGATCGTAGTCAGCCGTCAGCTTCAATCATCTACGCTGTCTCACAATTAGCTCCTTCTGAGCGAACACGTACTTTAGGCTTTTGTGATCGGTGAATATTTCGACCCCTTTCGCCCAATAAGTAGTGTCTCCAAATCTTCAAAGCGAAAATCCCAGCTGCTAACTCCAAGTCATGAGTTGGGTAATTCTTCTCATGGGTCTTCAACTGTCTCGATGCGTAAGTTGTAACCTTCCCATGCTGCACCAAAACATATCCCAATTCTTTCTCCGGTGCGTCGCTGTGAATCACCAATTCTCCGGAACCGTCTGGTACGATCAAAATAAGAGCGGTTATCAACCTCTGTTTCAACGTCTCGAAAGCTGACGCACACCTACCAGTCCCCACAAATGGTACTTCCTTGCGCGTAAGCTTGGTCAAAGGCTCTGCCAGACGAGCAAAGTTCTCCACGAACCTCCTGTAATACCCGGCAAGTCTAAGAAAGCTTCTTATCTCTGCAACATTCTTCGGAATCGGCCAATCTCGAACTGCTGCAATCCTCTCGGGATCAACGGCGATTCCATCACCGGATACGACATGCCCAAAAACTTCACTTCTTCAAGCCAAAACCCGCACTTGCTTATCTTAGCATACAATCTTTCTTGCCTCAATGTCTGCAGTGCGATCTTCAAGTGTTATGCACACTCTTCAATACTCCTTTGAGTAGACCAGAATATCATCAACGAACACCACTATAAACTGGTCCAAGAATGGTGAAAAGATTCGGCTCATCAAGTCCATAAATATCGCCGGTGCATTCGTGACTCCGAATGGCATCACTAAATACTCGTAATATCCATACCGAGTTCGGAACGCAGTCTTGCAAATATCTTCTGATTTAACTCGGACCTGATGATATCCGGATTGCAAATCCAGTTTCGAGAATACCCTCGTGCCACTGAGTTGCTCGAATAATTCGCCAATGCGAGGGATCGGGTACTTGTTCTTAATAGTCACCCGGTTTAATTCTCGATAATCGATGCACATCCTCCTTGTGCCATCTTTCTTCTTTACTAGAAGAACTGGAGCTCCCCAAGGTGAGTTATTGCTGCGAATCCAACCCTTCTCAAGTAATTCAGTACCTGCTTCTTGACTTCTTCCAACTCCACTGGTGCCATCGGGTAATACGCCTTTGAGATTGGCGCTGCACCAGGAACAAGATCAATCGCGAACTCCACGTCTCGCTTCAGCGGTAAACCTGATATGTCTTCAAACACGTCCATGAAACTCTCGAATATAGCCGGCGCTTCTTCCTTATCCACTTCCATCGGTGAAAGAACATTATTTGTCGGCCTAGCCCTAAACTCGACTGGCCCGACAGAACCGCTTCCTCCAGCAAAACAAGCTCAGGATGTCCGGGAATCTGGAAAATCACTTTCCTTCCCTACAATCAATATGAGCATGGAAAGTGCCACGAAAATCCATTCCCAAGACAAAAACAAACAAAGGGATGCACTAGAATTGAATAAGCCTAATGCGGGGAAAACATGAACAAGTAAGATACTGGGATGACTTCATCCGAAGTCAAGATACTGAAGAAGATTAAGCACGGTAAACGTGATCCAAGCTGGCGATAAAATAATAACTGGTAAGCAACGAAACCGAGAGCAGCAAGGTAATATAACGATCATGAAACAAGGGAATGAATCAAGACCAAGACTCCAAGTAACTTAAATAGAGTACCGCATTGTAACCATGCTGCAGTTCATGGGTACAATTACATAACTCCACTCAAGTCACCCAAATCCTAGTATCAGAATCAAGGAACAGGGAGAAACAATGGTGAACCAAAAAGGTTTCAAGTCGAGATGCAAATGGTTTGCATATCGTCAAGGCGAAGGATAAAAGAAGGATATGATTCAAGAATTACGATAACAAGGTGGCAGGACATGTTCCTAATCACGAGTATTCTGATTTGTGTATTGGGTCCAATACCCAACTACAAAAGAATCAAACTCGATTAACCTATATCCTATGGCTCTGATATCAAAAGAACCATGTCACGCCCCGCTTCCCAGAGTACGCTAAGTTAGGCACGTGACATAGCCAACCATGCTACCTGTGGATAGAAAAATCCTTCCACAGTCACATTACGGCTGTAGAGATATCAAGAACAGGAAAGTAGACTAAACTATCTAGTACATGTCCATGAGCCAGAATAAATGAGTCAAGAAATAATATAGTATGCGGAAACAAAGGATCAAATGAACACCTGGAAAGTAAGGCTGGATACCAACAGGATCCTTACCGCTCGGTCTAACAGCGGCAAAACTCCTGATCAGTCTGTAACAAAGGTAGAGGATCTGAGCCATGCAAAACCCAGACGTCAGCGCGTCATAACATCAAGTAATAATATATAAATAGGGTAGCAAGACATGCAAGTATGATCATAAAAGGTAAAGCAAGTGTAACAGCAATGTAAATCAGGGCAGTGACAGGTAGTGTGCAGTGAGTAATCTAAACTGGTCTATTGGGTTAAATACTCTCAAGTCTATGAAATCAATTTTATGAATCATCGATGTAACTCAATAGTATCCCGTGCATACCCGGGACCACGGTCAAGATTCTCGGGCTGAATCCGAGACATGCCGCTAAGCGCTAAAACAGGAAATATGTACAGATGAATGATGTCAGCAGCATCATCCCAAGGCTGGCCTAGCCTCTACAACTGATTAGTAAAGGTAGTACACTGTCGAGTTACAAGTCAGGTTTCATCATTGATTTCCCCATACCCCCGAGTTGTGTATGTGTTCAAGTCAGGTATTTAAGTAATCAAGAACTAATGCCAACACAGGATCAGGTAAGAGTAGGTTTGTCTGGATAGACAACAGGAACGGTCCGTGAGGACTGCATGTTATGTTTGTTGGCATTAGACACAAGATCAGGTAACAGGTAAAGCCATTGTACATCAGGTCAAGCCAGGTGATGTATAAAGGTGTCATGTCATGTCAAGAGTGTACGGTACTATGTCATGTCAAGTAAGAAGTGTAACAGGTCATGTCAGGAAGCACAAGATGTCATGTGGGTGCTCATAATCAAACTAACATAAGCATGTGTCGAAATAAACAAGCATGGGTACTATCAGAATAATAAGCTGGAACATGTAATATGATATGCAAATAGATATAATTTCAAGGATATGGATGCACAGTTATCGATTAGGGTTACATTTATAGTTCTAATATTAATTAGGATGCAATTTATTAAACATGGAGTGTTAATATCACAGTATTATGTAATAATGTGATCTATGGATGCAATTATATGTATCTTAAATGCGATGGATACAAACAGGTATCCGAAAAATTATAAAACTATAAAATGGTAATGTGGGATGTACAACTAAGCAATATATGATATAAATATTGATATAATAATATTAATATGGATAGCATATTCAAAGCGATTAATAACTATAAAAGTGGTATTGATTAACCAAGCACAAGAAAGTTCCGTTCAGAAATTCAGCGTCACCCTAATTTGTAAAATAGCTTAAAAATAACAAACGTTCTCCAAAAGGGACGTGTCTTATACCAAAACAAAGATAATTCAATAAGGTTTTCAGTTTTATAAGTATAATCATCTCAAGTTGTCCTTACAAAAAGCTATGAACATTTGAAGTTGAAAGTTTGCTGCTGGAATTTCCCTGGACAGCAGTTTAGAGACATTTTCATTTGCATTTTATGTTATTTAAACAATTTATTTTGCAAGTAAATATTTCATAGAGTTATAGTATTCTGAGTTAGCTTCGTAACTAACTAAATAACGTATACTAATAATTTTTCTATGATTTATAATGAATTTTATAAGGTAAGGTGTACAGTAAATTTCAGATTTGTCGTATCCGCTTTTTCAACGACGTTTCATGCGTAAACTATAATATTTTCAAATGTATAACATTATAAAATTCAGATTATAAACTAATTAAAGATAATAATAAGAAATATTATGACGATATATATTTTAAATGATATGGATGCAGTATAATGTAATCTAGTATGTCACAAGATAAGTTTTCATGATCTAGATTTAATATGATATAAACGGATGCAAACAGAATATCGAAACGTTATAAAATTAAACATGGGGCGCTACATTTAAACTATAGGTATGGTATTTATTTAAATAGGTATAAAATGAATTATATAGCATGTAGCAAAATTAACTTGCCTAGACGGAACAAGAACGGATGTGTACAGAACGTCCTTCGTCGGCGAAATGTCGCGACGCGCGCACGGTACACGGAACGGTTCCAAACAACGTACGAGGGTGATCACGCAAGTCAGGTACGTTCACTGGATCACTCGGATCGTCGGCGACGAGCACGGCTCCGGCGGTGATCACCCGAATCAAGAAACAAGATAAAGAAAAAGAAAGAAGAAAGAAGAAGAAGTAAGAAGAAGAGGTTGTGTATTAAATAAGGAAAGAAAAATTAACTAAATAAAATATATATAAATATATATATGCAGAAGAGAGAGAGAGAGAGAAAGGAGTTGTTAGTTTGTTAGGAAATTAGATTTAAAATTTTAAAAGATTTTTAGATTTAAAATTTTAGATAAGAGGTTTCAGTTTGTTAAAGAAATCATATGAAAATATTTAAACTAAATTTTAAAATTAAATAAATTGAATTTTGGCGGGATACAAAAATATTTCAAAACGCACCCGGGTCGGGTCTAAAAATTCAGATTTAAAATACGAAAAATATGTGCGACTTTCAAAATTCAAAACGAATGCTCAGGTAACGAAAATGCATACCCCCAAGAACGGATGCACGTACATGCGCGTAGCCATCCAAACACGTTCGTTTCACTGAACGGGACGAGAACAAGATGCACGGATGCTACCACGGGGTTAGGGGTATCATGCAGGCTATGAAATGCAATTTTAAATTATTTTACATGACATAAAATGTTATATAATAAAATATGCAATGCCAAGTAAAATGCCAGTATGCAGTATACATGAGATGCACGTGTCTATATAACAACTCAGGGTAATCTATACATATGAATCAAATAGGTTCAAGCAAGCGGGTCGAGTCGAATGCAATGTAAAATGTAAACTACTATTCGCACCCAAAACACGATATATCAGGAAAATACCACAATTAAGGAAATACGAGAACTGGAATTGGTATAAATGAACTACGATGTTACAGAAGCAGTACCGTTAAGAGAAGTGAAGACGAAAAATATTCTCCATTTCTTCAAGACGCACGTCATTTATCGGTTTGGAACTCCGCGACGGATCGTTTCCGATAACGGGCCAGCCTACAGAAGCCACAAGATTAGTCGCTTCGCGCAGCAACACAACATAGACTGGAGATATTCCTCAGTTTATAATCCACGGGCTAACGGTCTAGCTGAGGCTTTCAACAAAACCTTGACAAAGATCGTGAAGAAGATGGTGTCCCGAAACAAAAAGGACTGGCACGAGAGACTGCAAGAAGCTCTCTAGGCATATCGAACTACGTTCAAAACGGCCACGAACACAACGCCATACGCGTTGGTATTCGGTACAGAAGCGGTACTCCCTTAGAGATAGAGCTACCCTCTCTACGAATGGCGGTCTACTACGAGCTGACGGACGAAGAAAATGCTCACCTTCGGCTTGAGGAGCTTGATGCCCTTGATGAGACCCGGCTCATAGCGCAACAAAATTTGGAGGCTTACAAAGCAAAAATGACGCGCTCATACGAAAGATTGACCAGGCCGAGGACGTTCCGCCAAGGAAAACTCGTGCTAATGGTCAAAAGACCTATGATCCCCAATCGCGCCAAACGGGGAAAATTCGAGCCAAATAATGAAGGCCCGTACATCATAGACAAGTTCTACCAGTGTGGAGCGTATCTACTTATGGATATGCACGGTGAAAGACCTTTCAGGACAGTGAACGGTCGCTTCCTGAAGAAATACCACGCTTAACGGGTCAAAGCCTAGGTCAATGATAGATGACGACGACTATGTCCGCTCGCTATCTTCCTAAGCCCGAACTCTAAGTAGTAACCATCATCCTTAACAACGGACCGAAATATCCTTAAACTAACAATGGACCAAAACGTCCTTAAACTAACAGCTGACCGAAATGTCCTTAAACTAACAACGAACCGAAACGTCCTTAAACTAACAATGGACCACTATGTCCTAAAATTGGTTGTTGACCGAGATGTCGATAAACTACAGTGGATTGCAGTATCTCAAAGCCGATAAAAAAAAGAAAAATAAATAAATAAAAACGGTATGTCCATAAGCAAAATGGGCACGGATGAAAACCCGAAAGGGCTCCGTGAGTAAAAACAGCAGGGCTACCGGCGAGTGTTCGTGAAAACCCGAAAGGACGCAACCTCGTTAAAGGACACTTGCAGGGCCCTCACGACCTTGTAAAGAGAAACCACCCGCGTGAGATCCTTATGACTCACAAGGGAGCAACACACTTAGGAGTCCTCATGATTCCTATGGAGAAATTACACTTGCGAGATCCTCACGACTCGTAAGGAGAACTCTCTTATGGGACCCTCACGGCTCATAGGAATTGAAAGTCTTAAGTCACAAAGACCTAAACCTGTGCTTGAGCAACCCCCACAACCTTCAATTTATGCCCTACAAGTGGCTCAATACTGACCCTTGTATACAATCCACGGGCGCGAATAAACATTTCCCTAACCAAGTCACATTCGGGACTAGGGATATGTTCATATGGCTAACAACCCTTGTAAGTCCTTTCGACTTATAAGGAGAAGACCCTTTTGTAAGATCCTTACGACTTGCAAGAGGACATGCACTTAGGAATCCTCACGATTCCCAAGGAGAAAACACACCTGCAAGATCCTCACGACTTGTAGGGGGAAATACCTTGGTGAGACCCTTACGGCTCATGAAGTCGAAAGCCTTAGCCGACAGGACCCTTAACCCTGTTTACTAAGCCACCTTTGTTCAACATCGACAGAGGCAAATGATGATCCGCTCCTGGTAACATCCCAGTTGTAGCGGTGCTGATGCCGAAATTGGTGTCTAAAATCCAAGCTTGCAGCGAAAAGGCTAGCGAGCCACACATACATACGAAATAGCCGAAATGATGGGGCAGCTTGCAATAAAAAGCAGCAAGTAAAAATGTATGCATGAAAAATAGCCGAAATGATGGGGCAACTCACAATAAAAAGCAGCGAGTAAAAATAAAATAAATAGCCGAAATGATTGGGCACCGCGAAAAATAGCCGAAATGATGGGCAATCGCGACCTTCGCGATATAAAAGCTGAAATGATAGAGCATCGCGGAAAAAGAAATAAAATAAAAATGAAATTTATACCCTACAGGTGATATTACATTAATCCCTGTATACAATCCAGGGGCGCAAATAAAGAAGGGATTATACTTCTCCTCCTCCCCAGGTTTCATCAGAAGAAGAGGCCAAATCTCGATGAGTCGCAGATAGCCTACAGATTATCTCGATGTTCGTCTCGTTGCAGCGGACACAACATCAAGCAAAGCGGAACAGCGGCAACTCCCAGTTCCATGACTCGGCGATGTACTCCCACTGAGAGTCGAATCCCACTCCATAAAATGCGGATACAATCAGCAAAATTTCTGGTCACGTGGAACGCGGATAACGTCACTCTTTGACCCCATGGAAAACGTCCAGAGCGAAGCCTGGTCCTCGCAGAACATGACAGTGAACCCGTGGGAAGCATCCAGAGCAAAATTCCTGGTCACGTGGAACGCGGATAACGTCACTCTTTGACCCCGTGGAAAACGTCCAGAGCGGAGCCTGGTCCTCGCAGAACACGGTAGTGAACCCATGGGAAGCATCCAGAGCAAAATTCCTAGTTATGTGGAACGCGGATAACGTCACTCTTTGACCACATGGAAAACGTCCAGAGCGGATCCTGGTCCTCGCAGAACACAGCAGTGAACTTGTGTGAAGCATCCAGAGCGGAGCCTAGTCCTCGCCGAACACGGCAGTGAACCCGTGTGAAGCATCTAGAGCAAAATTCCTGGTCACGTGGAACGCGGATAACGTCGCTCTTTGACCCCATGGAAAACGTCCAGAGCGGAGCCTGGTCCTCGCAGAACACGGCAGTGAACTCGTGGGAAGCATCCAGAGAAAAATTCCTGGTCACGTGGAACGCGGATAACGTCACTCTTTGACCCCGTGGAAAACGTCCAGAGCGGAGCCTGGTCCTCGCAGAACACGGCAGCGAACCCGTGGGAAGCATCCAGAGCAAAATTCATGGTCACGTAGAATGCGGATAACGTCACTCTTTGACCCCGTGGAAAACGTCCAGAGCGGATCCTGGTCCTCGCAGAGCACGGTAGTGAACCCGTGTGAAGCATCCAGAGCGGAGCCTAGTCCTCGCAGAACACGACAGTGAACTCGTGGGAAACATCCAGAGCAAAATTCCTGGTCACGTGGAACGCGGATAACGTCACTCTTTTACCTCGTGGAAAACGTCCAGAGCGGATCCTGGTCCTCACAGAGCACGGCAGTGAACCCGTGTGAAGCATCCAGAGCGGAGCCTAGTCCTCGCCGAACACAGCAGTGAACCTGTGTGAAGCATCTAGTGCAAAATTCCTGGTCACGTGGAACGCGGATAACGTCACTCTTTGACCCCACGGAAAACGCCCAGAGCAGAGCCTGGTCCTCGCCAAGCACGGCAGTGAACCCGTGTGAAGCATCCAGAGCAAACACCGGACTGTGGAGTCCTTAAAATCCACGGACTATGATGTCCTTAACCTCGACCGTAATATCTTAAAACTAACGATCAACCATGATGATTCTAGACTAATTTTACCTTGGTTAAAGGGTACATCTCTTCACTTTTGATATTTGGCGTTGTAATTCCTCAACGTCTTCAATAAGGTGACGGGTCCCAGCAACCACACATTTCGTGGACTGTGGAGTCCTTAAATCTACGGACTATGACGTCCTTAACCTTGACCGTGATGTCTTAAAACTAACATTGGACTGTGGAGTCCTTAAATCCACGGACTATGACATCCTTAACCTTGATCGTGATGTCTTAAAACTAACATCGGACTGTGGAGTCCTTAAATCCACGGACTATGATGTCCTTAATCTTGACCGTGATGTCTTAAAACTAACATTGGACTGCGGAGTCCTTAAATCCATGGACTATGAGGTCCTTAACCTTGACCGTGACGTCTTAAAACTAACATTGGACTGTAGAGTCTTTAAACCCACAGACTATGAGGTCCTTAACCATGACCGCGATGTCTTTAAACTATGGTATACTGGAGAACATCCCAAAGCAACCCCTGACCCCGTGGAATACGGATAAGGGTGACCGCACCCAGCACTTGCGGGTCCTCACGACCTGCAAGGAAGAAAACTCTCTTGTGAGATCCTTATGACTCCCAAGGGAAAAACCGCTTAAGAATCCACATGATTCTTAAGAAGAACTTACACCTACGGGATCCTCTCGACCTGTAGGGAGAAAAACTCTTTATGAGACCCTCACGGCTCATAAAGCTCAAAAGTCTTAGGAGGCAGATCTTAACCCTGAATCCTAAGCCATCGCTACCCTGCAAGTAGGCCAAGATAAATTGTTCACAGAACAAGTTCAATTGAGAGGGACACACCATTAAAAAAATATATATATGTCTTTATTCATGAAACAAAATGTATACAAAGTACAATTCATGAGAAAACAAAAAGAAAATACTCTCGTTCAGGAGTATATACAAAAAGAAAGGAAAATATACAAGTTTTTCAAGCCAGCGGGCAATTTAGCAATTTTGCTAGCTCATCCTGCTTTTGCTGGGCCATAGCTTCATGATTCAGGATCGCCACAAGACAAGCCTCTGCCTGAGCCTGCTGGGCCTGATATGAGGCAAGCCGAACTTCGAGCTCCTTCTCGGTAGCTTTGTGGGCCTCGACTCTTTCGCGAGTAAACTCGGCGGCCTTGTCGATGGCCACTACCTCCTTGATGGCCTCTTGAAGCACTCGCCACAGTTCATACGCTTTGTTGGCCTTGGTGGTATAATTAGCTTGAAGCTCACTCAGCGCCTTAGAAGCCAGCTCCCTCTCCGAGAATTTACGGCTGAGCCTTTTCTCGCATGATGCCATGTTTGCCGCGCACCGTGCTATCATCCCCCGCAACTCCACCTTTGCAGCCACAGCCTTCGAGGAAAGACGGGAACACTCAAGAGCGTGCAAGCAAGCCTCCACCTGCCGACAGAACTCCACCCAGACTCGCACCACCTCTTCGCTATGGTAGGTGGCAAGAAAAGGAAGAGAACCGTTAGCTTCAGCGGCAAATGCTTCAGCAGTGGTTGCGCTGCAAGCACGAAGATCCTCGATCAAAGACGACAAGGAGACAAGGCTTAACTGGGCCAAGCGCTCTAAGGCTCGCAAAGCATAGGGGCCGGGCGGCATAGCGATACGCGATTCCAGCGCTATGGAGGCTGGCAGGGCTGTTTGGATTTGAAAAATGTCAGTAAAACTCTTAAGCAAAAGAACAAATGGGACTATATTGAAATGTCACTTACCTACGGTCATGCAAGTAGGAGCTGAAGGTTCCCCTGGCCCTTCAACGGCCTCCACCTCGTCATCGGCCTCCAAAACTGTAAGAGAAATCAATGTTATTTCGCAGAATAGCAACAATGCTATAATAAAAAATGGCAAACGACGCTAACCTTGCCTAGAGGAAAGGACGATGCGCTGAGGAGAGATCGCCTGCGGAGCTGCCATCTCTAGCAGATGATGAAACGATTGCCGGGGAGACAAATCAGCGATAGAGGCCGCTATCCCGCGCAATTCTGAGAAAACAAAAGAGTTCAGAAAATAGAAAGATTGCTAATTTAAAATGTAGAAGGTTACCTTCAACACTCCTCCTGTTCTGAGTCGGGGGGATGGCGGCTTCAAAGGCCTCCGCCACGATTTCCGGCTCCAGCAAAGGGAGGGTAGTCCCGACCACCTCTCCTCCGGCCTCTGGGCCGCCCGCAGGAAGAGTCATTGGGGCGGCAATCCCTAAAGGAGCCTTTACCAAAGGAGCAAGCGCTCCATGATCAAGAACCGCCACTGGAAGCTCTATGGCAAGAGGAACAGCATTGTCAGCCCCCTCCACATCGAGTAAGGCTGCATCGGGAATGTCAACAGGCTCTAGCTGCAACAAGCCCGTAAGGACCTCCCCCATCGCCGAGGACTCTGCACAATCCGCACAAGAATAAGAATACATATATACGGGCATAAGCAATCTGAAAAAACCGCGAAGTATAAAAAAACATACCAATGCGCAGGGAAGCCCTCAATATGGCTTCTTCAAGCCGATGCTCCTTCTCAAGGAGGCGTGCTCGTCGGGGTTCAAGGGTGGACTCATGGCCGCCGGTCCATAAGGAGAGCGCGTCCGCAGCATCCTCCGAGGCGGCCTGCTTCAGTGCCCTTTCACCCCACTCCTCCAAGGGGCCGATAAACCGCCGCCGGATCCATGAGGGGTCTTCATAGAAGATCACGGCAGGATAGGGTTTCTTCGGAACCCTTGCGTTCTAAGACTCATCTTTAGAACGTCTTATGGCCTCAGCCAATTGTGCGGCCTCCTCGGTAGCCGAGCCCAGGAAAAGAAGACCAGCGTCCAACTCTTGCACGACCAACGGCTCATCTGGAAGTATGGGCTCAGACTCCGTTAAAGAATCAAGTAAGTTGGTGGCCACCCTCCTCCGCCTCTTAGATCCAGAACCGGCCGCCGAAGATGACTGTTTCTTTCCCCGTGGAGCCTTGGTGCGGCGGCGGCCCACGTCGCCTTCAACACCCTCATCCCTATTACCCTCGCTTGGTGCCACAACCGAGGATGACACCGCCATTGTCGATGCCAAGGGGGGCGAGGCTGCCTCGGGTGGTGGCGCTGTTACCGGAGCCCGTCTACCCCGCGACCGAGTACCCAGGGGCATACCAGCTGTTGGAGTAAGATCCACCCCCAATTCCCCCGGAATAAGCGCGGTGTTGGTATCCTTCAGAGGAAAGCGGACCGGGGCGCGCGGTCGCAGCGTAGCTCCCGTGACCGGAACCTGAGTAGGGGCACCATGACCAAGAAGCACCCTTCTTTCCTCAAGAATAATTGGGTTGACTCGATGGAAATACCAACCCGTGAACGATCCCACGCATCGGGGCATGTACTCACCATCGGGGATCATGAACTGAGAACCCGTGTTCAGCCTCACAAAATGATAAGCGGCATCTCGAACGGCCTCGAGCGAAGGAACCGGCGCGACTATGAAAGCCTCAAACGGGACACCCTGATCATAACCAAACTGTCGGGCAAAGCGGTGCGGATTGTACCGCATGAAGAGGGCCGCGCTATCGTGACGGAATACTAGGTAACCCGATCTGATTGCGTATAAGCGCGCGGCCTCCCGGGGCTTCAAAGAGGGCGCGTTATCTATCGACCAGTCCCAAAGCGGCTGAGCTGAACCCGCGAAAGAAGATAAGACCCGATCATTAAAAACCAACCCGCCGGCAGTAGTGTAAGGAGAAATCAACGCCCGAATATCCCCGAATTGAGTCGGGTCAGCGGCAGAAGCATCCACTAATCGCATAAGCCTCGGGAAGGTATAAGCGTCGTAGAATGCGGGCCTTTGATGCATAGCAAAAGCACCCAAGATGTGCATTTTGATCCAAGACGTAAAGTAGTGAAGCGAGAAATTTACCACATCTACGCCAGGGCTGGAAGTATTAGCTGCAGCGCCCAACCCGTGAAAGAGATGCGCCAATGCCGGGATGCCAATGGCCAGCCGCGTTCCCTCAGCTATGCGGTGAGCCGGATAGATGACCGAAGCTCTCATAAAGCGGCGATGCATAGGGATGACAAACCAGCTGAGCCAGACACTGATAAACCCAACGAAGAACGTCTCCTCATCCATGCCGGGAGCTGTGATGGATTCGAAGGACATCGGTGACATTATGGGGATGTAGTACTGTGGTAGATCCTATTCATTGGTCGGCAGCTTCTTCGGACCAAACCCAAAGGGGTATTTAATATTTGCGAACTTCGGAGCTGCCTTCGACAAGACGCCCTCGCGAAGGAAACATGCAATGAAGCTCTTAAAAGTCACGCCCTGCTCCTCAGATTCGGTGAACAATCGATCAAAGATACCTAGCACATTGATCAAGCTGGGACGCTTGTGGCGGACGGCGTTCTCGGCAGACAAGCCGTCAAGCGGTGCGGGCTCGGGTTCAAAAACGTATTCATCAGAGGGCAACAACTCCTCATAAAGTGTCCCTCGAATTGGCTGCCCCGAGATCTCATAAAACTCCCCCAAAGAGATCGAAACCTCTCTATCCCCCAGAAGAAAAGTGTTGGTGGGGAGATTCCATTGATTCAAGAACGCCTTCACCCACCAGACATGCAGGGATTGATAATGGAAGATCGACGCATATATTGCCTGGCAATTCCCGACCTTCTGCAGCCGCGCACGATGGGTAGCAAGGATATAGCGAGCCCAGAGGAGGTAGCCTGTGGGGTGTCGAGGAGTGAGCCCTATCTTATAAATCTGTCCCTATGGGTGGGCCTCACCCTGAAAAATGCGTCATCCTAAGATATCTATAGCAGGGATCGGATGGTTCGGGATACCGGTTGTTGAAGGCTCGAGCCGTCCCGTTGGAGTCCAATTTGGCATCTCCACAGCGAAAACCGTCCTAGGAGGGTCCATCGGCAAGAACGGGAAAGTAGGCTCTGTCGGCACTTCACAGAGGAAACTCCGGCGACCTCGGATGATATGACTGTACCAAGTTCCCCATAGAAGTAAGCTGGTGCAGTTCGGGTCATGAGCCCGGATCATCGCCATCGCTTCCTCGTCGGATGGTGATTGAGGAAAAGCGGCCTCCGAACGAGTGAAGGGAAAGCACGGAACAGAAGCCATCGCACCTGAAATCAAATAAAGGAAATTGTCAAAAGCAAAGCCAGCAATATATATATATATATATATATGTATATATATATATATATACGAAGACAATTGAAGAAAGCGGCAGCAGACTCTTTTTATGGGACCATTGTGTTAGTCTACGGTAGCGCCCCGGCCGTCTACAGACGCCAAATGCGGAACAAAAACTTTTTAACTGGCGCTATCGTATACTTTCACCCGGATCTGCCATTATTGCTAAACTAACAAACTGTAAAGAGTGTAGAAAGGTTATACCGAACGATCTGAGTCCTTCGTTCTTTAACCATCATCCCACGCTCCGTTGCGGCTGCTCCGATCTCGTCGATCTCCGATCTGCTCGTCCAGGTGGCACCACATCACTGATTCTTTAAACGGGCTCCCGCCTCTGACTTGAGGCAACTCGGTCGTCAAGTTTGCTAAAAGAGACGACCAAGAATGATGTAGAGAATGAGTAGATGAATTTGTCTCACTTCGTCCAAGTCCGTGGACGATCGGTTAATGAAGTTGCCGAGGGAATCGGGTGATGGAATGAAATAAGCTGTGAAATTCCATACACCCCAAAATCTATCATATCTTTTGTAACCATCTTTTAAAAGTGAGAGAGTGTGTGAGGAGAGAGAGGGGGCCGGCCTCTTATATGGAGGAGGAGGTGATCGTAGGAGCAAAGAGGGTGACCACAAGGAAAATATCATGTGTGAACACATGAAAATATCAAGCACAAATATCTTAAGGAAAACAAGAATACATTGAAATCAAAGCATGAGTCACAATCCTTGTCACCGCTTTCTAGAAACTTCTAGAACCTTCTAGAAGCATGACTCACCCTCATCCAAGAAAAGATAAATCCGTCTTTAACCGAATGTTAAAAGACGGCTGATAGAAAACTGGAAACTGGCAACTTCCAAAAGTGATCCTGAAACGACTTTCAGGATAACCCCGTAACTGTATAAATATACCCGCATTTGTATTACGACCGAATACAAATACAACTGAGACAAAGATATTATACCTACTCAATATAATACTCGGATCCGGCTTAAACCAAAGCCGACCAGTATCATCTGCCCGAAAAATAACACGTGCGTAAACGCACGTGCATTTTCCGAACCCTGCCATAAAACCATACGGCCTCTACAACGTTTCGCCCGAACTTGGGAAACTGTCTGTGGGGGACTCTAATGACTCTTCAGTACCCTGGCAGTGGGTTTAACCACAAATCGTCAGCGGCACTAGCTATGCGTAACGGCTGCCCATGGACTGACCTCAAGGGAGGCTGATGAGCGAACTCATCCAGAAACCCTACTGAGCCTAACAGTGACAATGTATATACAGTCCGGTCCGTTCGTCTATGAGTATCGCATATCTGCCTAGGGGGCTAGTAACGTCAGACCCCCAATAGCAGTATAAGTCGTGTCGGAGTGTAGCCCAATAACACACTGAGATACTACTGGAATACCTACCAGTAAATCTCCTGCCATGGCCATGGACTTTGTGTAATGGCTCTCCTAGACACAGCACGACCTCGCCCCCAATACCGGGAGAGACGAATCCCCTGCCGATCCGCTCACGTGCCTCCATATGGCTCGGGACTGTACCCAAAAGCTACCTGTTTGCACGACTCCTTTGAGCCGTGGTAGGGTAGAAATCAAAGCACAGTGGGAACTCACACGAGACAAATGACAACCTCAGGTCGATGAACTAACCTGTACACATGTCACCAGGGAACTGCTATCTGACGATAGGTATAGTACTAACTAGCAGATTCCCGGCGAGTCCTGTCCGGTGTACTCATAACCCAATGAGCACCTGTATACATCTTAGGTGATCCAACTGACACCAGTGGCTTGTGAGACCGGCCACCGCCCCTCGTCGGGGTCTCGACTGTATACACTAGTCTACTCCGGAGTATCGATGCCCTGTCTCGAAAGTCCCACGACTAGAGACCACAATTAAGGATATGCATATAAACTATCCAACTCTCACGTATATGATCGCCATCATACTGTTGGTAGTAAAGCAAGATCCTAAGGGCTCTATCAAAGTGTAACATGTAATCAGTCACCTGAACATGTACACGACTGATAAAGGCAAACCAGATAGCATACTATCATCTCGAGTAAGACTGTCCTACCGGTATAGGTCCTCCGCAATCATTGCAATCACGTACCTGCGATCCAATAATTGACTATGAGGGCACTATCTCCAATAATCTCCCACTTGCACTCAAGGCTAATTATTGCAATGTCGACTACTCACAGCCCGTGTGAAACCGAATATCCAACTCCTCTACTAATCAGTTTCACAAAGCCCGTTTGTAAAACTATTGTGTTCAAGAAATAGCCTCAGTGAGTGGATCCGCCTAGATGTTTCTTTCTATATCTCTCTTAATCTCAAGTTCGCGGAGAAAGCCATCTCCCGAATTGAGTAATACCTGTCTTAGAATATGTCTGGATATCTGATGGGACCTAGTTCATAAATGAACTCCAAATCCAAACTTCTTAGACTGTATCGATCACTGAACCTAATCAGTATCGGGCACCATGCCACCCACAGTATCCTCTTGGACCATCTGTCCATAATACTGTCCCTCGTCAGAGGGAAAACTAAAACTCTGACAATCACTCTGTCATCCACGTCACCTTTGAAGCCTGGAATGATAACCGTCTCCTGAAAGAGGCTGCCGTCATCAAATCCGTAGAACATGTACTTATGTTCTAAAACTGCTTCCTTATGTTTCTCCAGGATTGGATTAATACAAACTTATTGCATTTAGTGCAAAAACAACATCTGGTGTGGTACTTGACATCTCATGATTGACTCAATTGCCTAAGCAAGTGATCTGCCAATCATGCACTTCCCTCTCCCCTTTAGTCTATACGACACCTTTAGAGAGGGTGACTCCATCACCTGCAGGTACACCACCATGCTAGGAGTCAACTATTCTAAAAATCATTAGAATATCTGTTAAAGTACCCACATTGGGAAACTACCCAATTCCAGATCTAAAACCATAGATCTAGAAACCATAATGTCAAATATTATATCCATATCCTGTCTGGAGAAACAACTGTGTGACGACCACAGTACAATCGATCGTAGTATAGGAATTTTACTTCCTACTTTGTGTATGTCATCCAAATACCATGACATCACACCCTACTAACTTCTTAACAGATCCATCCCCTATTCTGATTGAAGTCAAACCCATGACTGTCACATCAAAATTAGACGATCTATCTCCGCTAAAACTGCTCAAGTCTATAAATAGATATAAGCATCTTGCCCACTATGTTTCCGCTGCTCCCACTGACTACGACAACCCTCCTACCGGGTCTCATAGCCTGGAACAACAGTAGTGTCAAGTCTGGGTAGATAAGAACCTCCCTGTCACCGTCCTTGAGCCTACCGAAGTACCTCTCGGGTGTCTGAGGTTACCCACCATATCTGCAGAGTGGCTATTGGAATGTCAAACCTGATTGAATATATAGGTCCTATTAAATTTTCCGTAATCGTTCGCGGTTCTGGAATCACTTCCAATTCTACCATACTCCCACTACTATTTTCTGAAAAAGATCCATTTTACTAAAACTGTGGCGAGTCAAGAACAATATCATTATTGATCTTCCAAATGGTAGAATATCAACCCTCGTCATAACCAGGGTCAACCCACAAACAGCCATTACAGAAACGTGCCCTGAGTTATCCAGAGTCTGGTTTTAAGCATAAGCTGGACAACTCCCCGTACCTTAACATCTTTTAAGGTACGATCCATTCTATATCCAATACAGAAACTTTGGCACTTATTTAATTGGAACCATATTCAAATCATGCAGCTGTCTCCAGTGCATATCACTTTAATGGAAAGAGGCTAATCAGCATTACTCAACTTAGGAATCCATCCAATTATGAGTAACCTGAAAGAGAAACACGTTTCTCAGAACCATCACTATCATCTGAATACCAATCATAAGAATCTACATCTTCGATCTCTTTGAAGAATCCCGATACTTGTGATACCTGGTTCTCTACTTTATTCTTCTACCCACAACTTCTCAGAACTTAGACCTTGTATTTCTACGAAACACTTATCTAAAAACTAGAGAAGTTATAAGTAAATAGAACATAGTATGAGGACCTACCCCTTTGTCCTGATGGACACTGGACAACATACAATACTCTATATAAGTCCGCTGAGTTAAACAACTCAAAAACTGTGCGTCGTAGGTTGAAAACTGTACCCTGGCGATTTCCTCAAATATCACCAATTACAACGAATTCCGATATAATGAGGATAATCACCTAATTCCCAATAACTTACTCCCACTCATCATCTGTAAAACTATACAGATATGAGAATGAAACCTGGTAAATACATACCCTTGGAGTAAGTGTCTGATCGGGAAAACAGTTTTTCTTTAACAATGCACTGAAACATGAAAATGTTTCGTAGGGGTATCCTGGTATTCATAGCAATGCCTCTTCCATAATCCAATTCATGACTTCAACCGTATATTTTATTGCCATCTCTCCAAATCCCTTTATTTGTCTTTAGTCGTTACCTTCTGTACACCATCGTTAGGCTAAATGGTTTTCTTCCTTCCCTACCGTTCGGCACCAGCCTATGGTTTGGAAAAAGACTATCCAGTAAGCATAATAGGTGTACCCTCCTAAACCAAGGAGTACTCGCATCTCGAGAGAAGGTGATGATAAAAGACAACTGAATAATACCTTATTCTTTTAAAGGTGAAATAAGAGTGGCGATGAAGTACGCGGTTTGGTCGTGAATGATAACAGTCGCAATTTACTTTGCCCTCTTTCTAATCCCTTTATTTTGTCTTTACATATTACCTTCTGCACACCCTACTTAGGCTAATTGGTTTTCTTCATTCCCTACCTTTCGGCACCTGCCTATGGTTTGGAATAAGACTATCCAATAAGCGTAATAGGTGTACTCTCCTAAACCAAGGAGCCCTCACAACCTGAGAGAAGGTGATAATAAAAGACAACTGAATAAACCAATTCTATTTCTCCTGAACCTGGATCCATCCTCGAAGAAGTCCCTTCGAGTTCGTATATAACCATACGATGGATCTATCCAATGGAAGTGGATGTCCGTAGTAATATGGGTGTTCTGAGAAATTCAAAGGGTAAAAGAAGGAGTGGCAATGACTTATGCAACATAGACAATCCAAAAGCCAGTATTTTAAGAAGATTCGGTCAACTTGGTCACTGAGTCATAGTCTAGGGTCGGTCAAAGGTCGCTGCCAAAGAGAGAGAGAAAAGAAACACTCTGCGTGCACTCTAACCTAGATCAGAATGTTTATCACTTTATCTAATCCGGAAACCTCCCACTGTCCTGTCAAATTCTTCTCCAAACCAGAAAGAAGAATCAATCGGGATCACCCGAAGAGTAAACCAACTCATCAGTGGGAATCGGGATCCAACTCTCATCGCATGATAACGTGATGGAATGCATCCACGTTACTCATACTCCAGAAGGTATGCGCATACTTGGCAAGTTTCAGTTTCTTTAGAAACTCCCGATAAGATTTTTGCCCCATGCTCTTATAACCTTGGCGTTGGTCAAAATGTCATAAGTCACATGCCAAGTTCTACCCGTCACTATCTTGTCAATTTGAACCCACCCGCACATGCCCTTGACGTTGGCCAAAATGGCAGAACGACTGTCCCAAACCAACTCATCTATCTATGCAACAATTGAATACCCAGCAGCTACCAAACACTATGCCTTGGCATTGGTCAAAATACATAGCTTGAATACTACTGAATACCCAAAAGAAGTGACGGAGGGCTACGGCTGGTTTTTGGCGAAAAACCTTTAACGTAGTGAACTTGATATCGCTGAAGGAACCTGATAGCTTTTTAAAATATAGTGGCGAAAACCTTTTGCTAAAGAGGTCACTCCCGGTGAAGGGATCTCTGCTCTTTCCTCGTGGAATGAGGTGCTGGATATTCCACTGAATACCGCTATGCAAAGCAACTTGTAATCGACTATAGTGAAGTTATTACCCTGACGCAAACTTCTGCCCAAGGGGTCAGTCCCGGTGAAGGGATATCGGCCCTTGCCCCGTCGAATGAGGTGCAGGATATTCCACTGAATACCGCTATGCATAACAAAAGAAAACGTCTTTGCAATAACACTTTTTAAATTTGTTCCAACAACTGTAAACAGGTTTGTTTTTCTTTGCATTGATCAGAATCAACGCAGTCCCATCAATAATCACACCAGAAAAGAACGAAAATAAAATATACGCATATGCCATCTGCATTCGTCACTGGGTCCCGTCATCACCCGTTAGGTTACTTAACTAACGACAGAGCGGGGACTGGACTAGCGCGGGTGTAAAACATATACAACATCTAGTAGTATATAAACCAATATACAATAATCGCTCCAGGCGTGATAATATGCAACATTACAGAAAAGTAATAAGCATCACAGAACAATACAGATAATCTGGGATCCCCGGGTTTCACAGAGCCGCTGCTGAAACCCGACGTTCCCCTGTCGTGTGGATAGCCTGTGCAATGAAACCTAGACCCCTACGGGTGCGGCAAGTTACCCGCCAAAACCTGAAGCAAGGCAGCCCCCTACAGCAAAGTGAATGGACCACCCAGCACTTCACGGAATCCGGTAATCTTGGGCACCCCTCCTTGGGTCAACCTGTACCCCCTACGAGTGCGGCGAATAGTCTGCCAATTTTAGAGTGGGGCCCCTCTGCCTCTCAAAGCCATGAGATGCGGACCCGTTGCCCTCCAGAACCCGGCTATCCGTGCACTCCGTCTCGGGGCAAAACCTAGTACAGTAATGAAAAATAGTACAACAGGTACATCGACCGCAACCTAGTCGTGCCCCAAAAGAATATTATACAACAGGCAGTGACGGCAGTCCACAAGTTGGACGCTCGCCCCGCAATATCAAATGTACAAATAAACTCAAACTGTACTACCATTGCACACTGCTATCCACCACGACAAATCCGCAACATCACAGCACATCACAGAACATCAACGCGAATGTCACGTTCGCAAACCCGTCTAAAAGAACTATAGCAATCAGACGCGGTTTACCGATCAAATGACATTCCCGGTCGGAGATATAATGTAAGCACTGTAAACTAACATGTTTAAATTTCGATCGACTAAATATCACAAAAGTGGGCCCCACGAACAACTGGTGAACAGTAACAAAATCTGGGCCCAAAAGATATATACCAAAAACCACAAATTCTAGAGAAGAACACACTGTACAAATTTGGGAGCATGATCTCACCAAGTGGCCGCGGATGCGCGGCCAAACCATGGGTTCGGCCGCGTTTCCGTGGCGGTTTGGTGGAATCACGAGCCTAAATTTTGTCGGTGTTCTTATAAAACCCTGCACAGTTTTCTGAGATGTGTGAAATATTTTTAGGACACCATTTAAAATCAACATAAACTGTCAAAATGAAAAATGCGGTTTTTGATTTCCGGTTCGATCGATGTTTTAAACGCGTTAGCACAAGTTAGTATAGCAAAATGGTGAGGCTCTGATACCACTGTAAGTCTACGGTAGCGCCCCGGCCGTCTACAGACGCCAAATGCGGAACAAAAACTTTTTAACTGGCGCTATCGTATACTTTCACCCGGATCTGCCATTATTGCTAAACTAACAAACTGTAAAGAGTGTAGAAAGGTTATACCGAACGATCCGAGTCCTTCGTTCTTTAACCATCATCCCACGCTCCGTTGCGGCTGCTCCGATCTCGTCGATCTCCGATCTGCTCGTCCAGGTGGCACCACATCACTGATTCTTTAAACGGGCTCCCGCCTCTGACTTGAGGCAACTCGGTCGTCAAGTTTGCTAAAAGAGACGACCAAGAATGATGTCGAGAATGAGTAGATGACTTTGTCTCACGTCGTCCAAGTCCGTGGACGATCGGTTAATGAAGTTGCCGAGGGAATCGGGTGATGGAATGAAATGAGCTGTGAAATTCCATACACCCCAAAATCTATCATATCTTTTGTAACCATCTTTTACAAGTGAGAGAGTGTGTGAGGAGAGAGAGGGGGCCGGCCTCTTATATGGAGGAGGAGGTGATCGTAGGAGCAAAGAGGGTGACCACAAGGAAAATATCTTGTGTGAACACATGAAAATATCAAGCACAAATATCTTAAGGAAAACAAGAATACATTGAAATCAAAGCATGAGTCACAATCCTTGTCACCGCTTTCTAGAAACTTCTAGAACCTTCTAGAAGCATGACTCACCCTCATCCAAGAAAAGATAAATCCGTCTTTAACCGAATGTTAAAAGACGGCTGATAGAAAACTGGAAACTGGCAACTTCCAAAAGTGATCCTGAAACGACTTTCAGGATAACCCCGTAACTGTATAAATATACCCGCATTTGTATTACGACCGAATACAAATGCAACTGAGACAAAGATATTATACCTACTCAATATAATACTCGGATCCGGCTTAAACCAAAGCCGACCAGTATCATCTGCCCGAAAAATACCACGTGCATAAACGCACGTGCATTTTCCGAACACTGCCATAAAACCATACGGCCTCTACAACGTTTCGCCCGAACTTGGGAAACTGTCTGTGGGGGGCTCTAATGACTCGTCAGTACCCTGGCAGTGGGTTTAACCACAAACCGTCAGCGGCACTAGCTATGCGTAACGGCTGCCCATGGACTGACCTCAAGGGAGGCTGATGAGCGAATTCATCCAGAAACCCTACTGAGCCTAACAGTGACAATGTATATACAGTCCGGTCCATTCGTCTATGAGTATCGCATATCTGCCTAGGGGGCTAGTAACGTCAGACCCCCAATAGCAGTATAAGTCGTGTCGGAGTGTAGCCCAATAACACACTGAGGTACTACTGGAATACCTACCAGTAAATCTCCTGCCATGGCCATGGACTTTGTGTAATGGCTCTCCTAGACACAGCACGACCTCGCCCCCAATACCGGGAGAGACGAATCCCCTGCCGATCCGCTCACGTGCCTCCATATGGCTCGGGACTGTACCCAAAAGCTACCTGTTTGCACGACTCCTTTGAGCCGTGGTAAGGTAGAAATCAAAGCACAGTGGGAACTCACACGAGACAAATGACGACCTCAGGTCGATGAACTAACCTGTACATATGTCACCAGGGAACTGCTATCTGACGATAGGTATAGTACTAACTAGCAGATTCCCGGCGAGTCCTGTCCGGTGTACTCATAACCCAATGAGCACCTGTATACATCTTAGGTGATCCAACTGACACCAGTGGCTTGTGAGACCGGCCACCGCCCCTCGTCGGGGTCTCGACTGTATACACTAGTCTACTCCGGAGTATCGATGCCCTATCTCGAAACTCCCACGACTAGGGACCACAATTAAGGATATGCATATAAACTACCCAACTCTCACGTATATGATCGCCATCATACTGTTGGTAGTAAAGCAAGATCCTAAGGGCTCTATCAAAGTGTAACATGTAATCAGTCACCTGAACATGTACACGACTGATAAAGGCAAACCAGATAGCATACTATCATCTCGAGTAAGACTGTCCTACCGGTATAGGTCCTCCGCAATCATTGCAATCACGTACCTGCGATCCAATAATTGACTATGAGGGCACTATCTCCAACACATTGGCTACAAAACACATGGGCCCTACAGAATCAGGTTGACGGCTCGTGAATAATGAGGCCAAGCAATCATAATGAGACAAAGGGAATATTCTAATTAAATAAACAGGGGACTTCAAATAACCCTACACACTCCCCTAAAAGAAATCCACCTTGGACTTTACAACAAATCAAACAGGATCAAAGGAATTAAATTCCCACAAAAGACATCATTGCAAGCTTCTTCTTCATTGATTACAGAAGGACAACCCAGGGCAAGAAAAGCCTAAGAAGCCTCCATAGGAAGAACCGAGTTCTTCATAGGAATTAAATTCCTTTTTGAAAAAGGAAATTAAATTCCCAGAAATTTTGTTTCAGAGCCAGAGCTCCTTGGGATGGAATTAAATTCCATGGAAAACAACCAACATTACCATCTCCCTTAAAGATTAGAAAAGCCCTAAGAGATCTACAGTTTGAAGATTAGATGGTTTTCTGTTCTTGTGGAAGAACTTGAAGAAAAAATGGGTTCATGTTAAAAGGGTGAAACCCTTGATGTGGATTTAAGATCCATAGAGTTTTTAAATGAAAGTTCTCCGATCGTTCAAAGATCATTACCTGAAGAAAGAAGTCTTTCTTGAGACAGAGTTGAACTCTGAAGATTTTTCAAGGCAGAGAACTAAGCTCTGGAAAAAGAGAATTAAATTCTCAAAAGAAGGAAGTTCTCAAAGGAGGAAAATGAGCAAAGTGGAGGCTCTTCTGAAAAGATATGGGAATTTATAGGATGGGATGGAAAACGTTTCATCTACCCTACTCCCAAAGCAGATCCGACGGTCACAAAAGTGACAGCGTTGCACGCACGTGCAGACACGTGAGAACAACGCTGTGGGGGCATTTGTTCCCTGATTGAAAATCAGGAAAAGATTCAGAAGAGGCATCACGTGCTCACACGTGACCAGTGGTCACGTGTTGGCACGTGATGGTCAAGCAGCGGCACAAAGCATATTTGTTCTCTAATTAAAAGTCAAGAGGAAGATTCAGAACAGGCATCACGTTCTCACATGTGACCAGTGGTCACGTGTTGGCACGTGATGGTTAAGCAGTGGCCAAAGAACAGAGCACAGAAGAAGAGAAGTCCATTCCAGGGGTCACGTGGCCACACGTGACCAGGGGTCACGTGGCCACACGTGACCAGCTTTAAGAGCCTTATTCTTTAACAGAATTAAATTCTGAGGATAAATCTTTCAAATCTTTCCAAAATGAAGAAGGATTATCTAAAACCGTTAGATTAAAAATCTAAAGGTGATTAAATATCACCAATTTATGGAAAAATCTTGGACTTGGAAAGATTTCCCCCTAAATCTAACCGAAATAACAAAGAGATATCTTTGGATTTAAAATCCAATGGTGAATAAAATTCACCTAACAATCTAAAGGCCCAGATTAATGATAAATATAAATCAAATCTCTCAATGAGTGATTTACTAAGCAGATTGATTCTTTTCCTTCTCCTATAAATAGGAGCCAAGAAAAGAAGAGAAATGACCTTTGGACCTTTTCTTTTGATACACAGAGAGAGAGATATAAAGCCTTTGATTCTCTGCAAAAGGAAAACCTTAGGTAAGAAAAGAAAATGGAGGCTTCAAAAGAGAATTTAATTCTCAAAAGAGTTTAACTCTTATATAAAGAAAAGAACTTTGTTCTTTCTCTGGTGGAGGATCTGCAAAATGCACATCTCCCCATGAATTGAGAATTTAATTCTCATTGGGTTGAGATCCTGCCATGCAGATCTAAAACACAGAGGAGGAACTGAGTTGTGAGAATTTAATTCTCACAAAATTATAGGAATTTAATTCCTTTGAGATAAAATTAGGGTTTAACCCTATGTTATGGGAATTTAATTCCTTCAAAATGAACAGAACTAGGGTTTAACCCTAATTGAGAACATAATTCTCTCAAACTCACAGGAACTTAATTCCCTTAAGAAAAGAAATTAGGGTTTAACCCTATTTAAGAATGTAATTCTTCAGAAGAAAACAGGAATTTAATTCCTCTAAAGTTTATTGTTAGGGTTTAACCCTATGAAGAATTTAATTCTTAAAAGATGAACAGATCCTTAAAACATGCAAAGAACCTGAGTCACGTGCTATCACGTGACCCCTGCAAAGATCCACAGAAAAGAACTTTGAAACAAACACCTCACGTATTACCACGTGACTCCTGCAAAGATCTATAAAAAAGAACTTTGAGGCAATGCCTCACGTGCCCCACATGATCTCTAAAGCACACAGAGAAAAAGGCAAAAGAAACAGAAAAGAACTCTAGGGCGCCCTCACGTATCGACACGTGACCCCTAACGAACATTCTAACAGATCAAAGCGTAAGCCCCCATCACGTGCCCACACGTGATGGCTTTCAGAATTAAAAGTGTTAAACACTTATTTGTAGAACAAAATAAAGGGAAACAGGACGCTCTCACGTGCTACCACGTGACCCTTGGCTGAAGCTCTAACAGATAAACGCCCAAATTCTCATCACGTGACAGTACGCGATACTTCAAAGTATTCAATGCTTTTGACTGAATAAAATAAGGGGAATCAGGGTGCTCTCACGTGTCCGCACGTGACCCCTCTCTCCTTAGTGTTTAACACTAGTCTGGAGATTTTGTCCCCAGTGTTTAACACTTATTTGCTTAGTGTTTAACACTAATTTGAAAACCCTGTTCCCAGTGTTCAACACTGATTATCTTTTAGTATTTAACACTAACTTGTTAATCTTATTGTTCAACACTGTTGGTCTCTAGTGTTTAACACTAGCTTTAGCCCAACTGGCTAAGTTTCCAGAGGCAAAGCCTCTCCTTCAATGAACCAACAGAGGGCCAATATCCCAAACGTGATTGGACTTAGCCCAAGCTGGCAATAAGTCCTCAATTCAAACTTAACTGGGCCAATGGGCTCATAATATAATAATTGATCTTAGTTTCCAAATTGGACTACAGATCACTTAATCTACCTTGGTTTAAGGGTACATCTCTTCACTCCTTTGATACTTGGCGTTGTAATTCCTCAATGTCTTCAAAGAGGTGACGGGTCCTGATGACCACACATTGATACAGACTGTGGGGTCCTTAAACTAATGGACTATGAGGTCCTTAACCTTGACCGTAATGTCTTAAAACTAAACGTCGGACTGTGGGGTCCTTAAACCCACGGACTATGACGTCCTTAACCTTGACCAGAATGTCTTAAAACTAACAACGGACTATGACGTCCTTAACCTTGACCGTGATGTCTTAAAACTAACGCCGGACTGTGGAGTCCTTAAGTCTACGGACTATGACGTCCTTAACCTTAACTGCAACGTCTTAAAACTAACATTGGACCGTAATGTCCTTAAACTACCTATTGACCGCAATATCACTAAACTAAACAACATGGCTCCCCTCGCTCTCTTGTCGGATCTAAACGATCCCGTTTAGTTGATCTTAGTCTAAAACTAGACTAACGTATCCTTAACAAACGTTTAAGTCGATCTTAGTCTCAAACAAGGCTAACATATCCTTAAACACAACCCTCAAACCCAAATCTAAGAAAGATACGGATTTGGACTAGTCCACGCCCTACGGGCGACGACATAACTCAGTCTCCGTATACAATCCACGGGCAACCAAACACAAATCAAACACACACGACACGAAGTGACCATCTGGAGAAAGAGAAAGTTGTTACCGCAACGCGGTAGCGTAATTAACTGCAGGGGCTTGCGCCTGCAGGGAAGAGCGTCCCCACAATCAAAAACCTCTCAAGCGAGGGGGAATCTGACGAAGTCTGCTACATCGGACGCATCCGTTTAAACCTTCGATACATGGTGCCATAAATCAACTTGGTATCTTCGGAGAGGTAGACAGATAGCACAAATTAGCATCTGCCCCGAATTTCAGGCAAGACGTCCCTGCGTCGCGCCGCCATTCGGAGGGGAACAGGGGCATATGGTAAAGCTGATTATAAGAGAGTATACACTATGTTTATTAACAAGATATATCGATTTATCCTCCTCAATAGTTCATGTCTTGAAGAAATTAGAGAGTAAGTTTTTTTGGATTAATTGTTATATTTGTGTTTGTGTGTGTATGTGATGATATAATATTAATGTCATAATTTATTTTTGAGAACAGAATTCATTTTAACGAGGTACGTGAGGGGCATCCTGATTAGAATGATGAACAATTGGAAAAATATCATCAGGATAATTTTTGCGATTGGGTTGCAGATCAAGTAAGTTGTTCGAATAACATGTTATTGCTACTAGTCTTAATCTAAACTTATATCGTTATGTATTTGTCGTAAAAAAAATTGTTAGATCCACGATCCGAACTTGTCTGCATCATTAGAGAGTGATTCAAGATGTTTAGCTCAGTTTCGTAGTATGAAGGTTGCATATTATAAAAAATTCGGTGTTCTTGGATACAAATTCGAAGTTAAGGACATAAAAACATCCCGAACCACTCAGAATAGTGGGTTTGCATCGGTAGGATCGGATGGTGTGATTTATTATGGGTACTTAAATTGCATACTTGGCATCCAATATCCCGGACGATTAGAACCGTTTTATATATTTCAGTGTACTTGGTACGATACACGAACTGATACGGATAAGTGGAGAAACAATCTCAGGACTTGGGAAGATGAATATGGATTGACGAGTGTGAACACACTTCGATTTTATGGTCAGGACTATCCGTTTATCTTTCTGAACCAAGCGTTCCAAGTATACTACTCACAGTGTTTGAAGCATCCGAGATGGAGTGTCGTATGCCGTTGGAAACCCATGAATATTTACGATGTCCCAGAATTCGAGGACAGCGATGAGGATGAAGAAGAGAGAAGACTTAGAGTGCTCCGACCGTCTGTTTCAAAAGACGGGTTGTCTTCAGCTGATCATGAAGTTACGTGGGTCAGAAATGATATCGATGATGAAATCCAAGTAGATATGTCTAAGGCGTCCACGAAAAGAAAAAGATTATCAGCAATGTTATATTATTACTTCACATTTTACGATCTATACATATATAGCATGCATATGTAATGATTGTACTCTTGTCTAGATTTGATGACGATGACAGGAGCAGCGAGGGGCGGCAGGAGCACCAGCCGCGGCACCGGCAGAGGCAGAGGCAGAGGCAGAGCGGTTCTGCCAGCCGGAGAGCTGCGTAGGGAGCTTCAAAGGGCCGGTCTTGCACCCCGATCGTAGACCCCTTCGGATGCCTCCTTCCGTGTGGACTTTGCCACACCTCCAGGTATATTGCACGCATATTCATTTTTAATGTAATATTATAGATATACATGCATATTTATGTCAAAGTTACTTATATAGTCAATGTTTGATTGTATAGCTGTTGGTGGTATGTCCACATCAGAGGCAAAGGCCACTCACGCACCTCCAGGTATGTTAATATATCCTATAGTGCATGCATATTGATTTAGAATGCTATATCATAAATATACATACATTTTTTTGCTCTTACGTACTTAGATAAATCATTTTTTAATTGTCTAGCTGTAGGTGGTGCCTCCACATCTCGGGCAGAGGCCACTACTGCACCTGCGGGTATGTTTATATATCCTATAGTGTATGCATGTTGATTTAGAATGTTATATTATTGATATACACATTTTTTTTGCAATTACTTATATAGTCAATGTTTGATTGTCTAATTATAGGTGGTGCGTCCACGTCTGGTACAGGGGCCACTCCCGCTATTTCCATACCCTCCACTCAGTCTGCAGGTTAGTATGAATAAATATAAAATATTTTTTCATTTTACATATCCTTTAAGAATAAACATGAACTTCATGTAATTTTATCGATATTTATTTTCTAGTTGGAGGGGATGCGTCCACGTCCGGGTCACAGGCTGTTCCTCACCGGAGGAACTATTGTCCCACTCATGCTGCTGCCTGGGCCCAGGCCCGTGCTTCTGTCGCCGGAGGTATATATCACAGTTCAATTTTCGTTAAACTTCGATTTCTTAATACCACTTTGTCTTAATATTGATTGTCTTGATATTTCTTGTATATGTAAGGCGGCCCCATCCCGATAAGGGGACTCGAGGCCCGAATCAGTCCCAAAGGCTGAGGCCCGACAGAGCTAGGGGGAGGCAGCATTCCCCCTCTTCTTTACTCTCAATTATCGCTATACCGACGATTATGCCGAGAGGTTCGGCGGTATATGGAGGATGAGAGCCGCCTCGTGAAGAAGTATCCACTTCACATTGAGTGGGGCGATCAACACTGGCGCTCATTTGCCCTCTTCTGGGATCAGGCTCGGGTATTAATATATATATTAATTTGACTTATCCAATATATTTATTATTATTTAACACTTGCAATTTAATAACATTTTTTTGTATTTGCAGTTGGATTACGACTTTCAGCCTGTACCCGACCCTGATCACCCTGAGAGAGTGCTCGATCTTCACGCTCTGTACCATGGCCTGATGAAGAACATGCAATCAAAGGTCTGATACAATAGGAACGAGCTGAATATCAACTGTTATTCCCTGTGGATGGCAACCCCCGAGGCAGAGAGAGTCGGCGCAACAGGTTTGTAATTTAAATTTAATTCATTGTTTAGTATATAATTTATTTTTTTGTGTTGCTTAATTAGAAAACTAAATCTGAACGTGTTGTGCAGAAACAAGCCGATCAAAATAAAGAGAATAGGAAGTCGGCGAAGAGGGGTCACCCCACATATACAGATGGCTTGAGGAATATTACTCGTGCCATGGAGACATCGGTAAATTACAATAGATCTACTCTGATATAATGTAATATTAAGAGTTATTTTATAAATTATGTAATTTTTTTGCGAATTGCAAAGAGCTCAGACCCTGGCGCAGGGTGGTACACCGAGCGTGCTGACCGCGTATCTTGCCGTCCACGGCACCTCGACAGATCCCGCCACGGGTGAGTTTCGATTCCCCGACACCGCTACCCAGGAGTATTGCGTAAGTGTTAGTACTTATTCTAACAGGTTTGAAATTTTTGTTTTGAAAAGTTCAAATTTAAATGATATACTTATATTTCAATGGTTAATGTGGGTGTAGGAGCGGGTGGTGGAGCAGGCGGAGGCATCGGGGATCGATTTTACTGGACAGAACGATCCGATGCTGCTGACCCCAGTTCTAGACGCCGCATACGGAGGGCACCACGGAGGTTGGGAGTGTAAGTCGATGTGCAACACCCTACGACTTGCGGGGAGGCAGAAATATGAAAAACGATCTTGTTCTTTGCTTAAACATCGACTAACCGCATGTATCGAAGCTAAACGATAACTAACATCAATCATAGAAGTTCTAAACTACTATGTGAAATGATTATACCTCAAGAACCATGTCCTTCGGGTCTTCATCGATGTCCTCTACTCCTCGTAGGCTCCTTGGAACATCGGCACCTTAACGACCTCCTCGAATCAAAGACGATCCACCCGAAAGTTCCTACGCCAAGCTTAATCTCAAACTTGAGATAACTAGTTTGCTCAAATCGCTAATCTAAGCTAACTAAGTGATATAGAGTGAGGTTATGGATGTATTAGTCTAGCTAACCCTTCTACTCAACACATGAGAGGGGAGGATTAGGGTTTTGAAGAGAGAGAGCTTGAGGAGAGAGAAGATGAACATAATAATGAGAAGAGAAAATGAGTTATCATAATATATATCAAGCATTTTTATTTATCAAGAAAAGAAAAGAAAATGATTTACAACCATGCTTGATAAATATCTAATGGTGATTCATCTCCATGAGTCATTAAACAATTATGAAGCATTAATGACATGGATGAATCATCCATATGACTCACTAATCTCATTCAATGTATATGCCACCTAAACCTCCTTAGTCACCATCTTCTAGAAGCTTCTCGTGCAATTACAAGAACGCCCCTCCTATCCGTGAAAGCACGGAAAAACTTTAGACTGTATAAATCCAATAACCGGATACTAGAATCTGGCTTAAACCAAAGCCGGCTAGTAAAAACTGTCCGAAAAGTCGTACGTGCGTAAACACACGTACGCGTCCGAACCCTTGTCGAAAAAACCGTATGACCTCTATATCGTTTTGCCTGGAGCAGGGAAACTCTCTGTGTGGGACTCTAAAGACTCGACACTACGCTGGCAGTGGGTTTAACCACAGACCGCAAGCGGCACTAGCTGTACGTAACGGTCCCCAGGTAGATGTCGATAAGAAGGCCGATGAGGAAAATCATCCGAACTCCCACTGAGCCTGATGTGACAATCTTCATACAGTCCGGTCTGTTCGTCTAAGACTATCGCATATCAAGCCTAGGGGGCGGCAAGCGTCAGTCCCCTAATAGCTGTATAAGTCGTGTCGGAGCGAAGCCCATTACACCCTGAGAAGCTACTGGAACCTACCAGTATATCTCGCTTGCCCTGGCCAGGGACTTTGCGTAATGGCTCTCTGACACAGCGCGATATCATCTCCCAATACCGGGAGAGACGAATCCTATCTAACCGCCACTGCCTCCAAGTGCTCGGGACTGCACCCAACTGCTACCTGTTTGCACGACTCCTTTGAGCCGTGGTAGGGTAGCAATCTAAGAACAGTGGGACACACTCGAGGCGAAGTAGCAGTATCAAGTCTGCGGACTATGCTGTACTCATGTCACCTGGGAACTGATAACTGACGATGGGTATAATACCAACCAATCAGTTCCTCGACGAGTCCTGTCCGGTGTACCCGTAACCTAACGAGCACCTGTATACTATCTCCAGCACGACGTACTGATGGCTATGGGACAGACCATTTCCCCAACTGGGATGAGAAGCGTATACACTTAGTCTACTCCGGAATATCGATGCCCTATCTCGATAATCCAATGACCAGGGACCTGTATAGGATGTTGCTTACAGACTACCCAGCCCCCACTAGTGTGATTGCCATCACGACGCTGGTAATCAAGCAAAGATCCTATGGGCTCTACTAATATGTATAAGTGATACGTTATAAGAAACATATGCACATATTAAAGTAGATTCAAACCAAGTAGCATACTACCATGTTTAGCAAGACTGTTATATACAACTGTGAATATCCCAAGCTTCCATTAAGTAATATACATGCTAGTATGATACAATAATGGCCCCTAGGGCATATACACTAACAGGGAGAGAGGCCGGGGACTGGGTCCTAGCAGGGCACATATGAGGTTGGACTCCACTCCGGCGGTTACTTCCCCTACCCCCTGTGAGCGACGTCTAGAGCATGATGTTGCCGTTTTGAAGACCACCGTCGAGAAGTTGAAGAAGATGTTGGTACGTATACTACTTAATAGTAAAATATTATATCACATTATAGATAGTAACATATGCAATATTAGTAGCCTGAGTTTATTTGGTTATAGACTTAGTTTTGATTAATCATACTTACATAAAACTGTCTAATTAAAATAAACTACGGTTTTCCATACTAGATATCCAAACGAGACCTAAGTCCCTAAGTATTATTAGATTGGGGTTTCGCAATAACCTGATAATGATACAAATTCGACTAAAATCTATTACACAGTTCTTACTCGTTTATTACACACAAAATTGAACAGATGCGACAGGCTGCTTCGGCTGCGGTTCCACATGCATCTCCTTCAGCTGCAGCTCCGCAAGACACTACCTCAGCTGCGGTTGCGCAGACCACTCTTGCAGCTCCACAGCCCGCTCAGACTCCCACACAGTCCGCTCCTTCATTGGTCGAGTTTTTAACGACTCAGGGCTGCACCGAGGAGCAGATGCGTCAGATTACGGTGTTTATCAGAGGTGGAGGAGCTGGACCGAGTTAGGATAGCTTTTTTTTAATAAATTTTAAGCATATATGTACTTATATGATACATATTGTATATATTTTGGACGATATTGGTGTTGTTTGCGTGTTCACGATGATTTAGATTGATATCGTATTTTGTTTGTTTATTTCTTTTATATATTATGCGTGAGATATTGATTATGAATACTGCAGAATTTGGTTATATGATGTATATATTATTGTGCATAGGGCGGGAAAAAAACATGAAGCCCTTTTTATAAAAAACAACCCTGATATTTTGTCCCTACGGATTAATCCGTAGGGCCATCTGTTGCTCTTACGGATTAATCCGTAGGTCCAAAGTTTGCCCCTACACAGTTAGCCGTAGGGGCAATATATCAGGATACCTGATATTTTGCACCTATGGACTCAGCAACAGACGTTAAACTTGCCCCTACGTATGTATCCGTAGGGGCTTCTAACTGGACCTACGGAGAACACCGTAGGGGCATGTTCAAGTCCTACGAAGTTATCTGTAAGGGCAAGTATTTTATTTTATAAACCAATAAATTGTCCCGATGGACCTACGCATAAATCCGTAGGGGCTTCTATCTGGACATATGAATAATTCCGTAGGGACATATTAAGACCCTACGACTTTATCCGTAGAGGCAAGTATTTTATTTTATAAACTAATAAATTAAATAAATATTTTGTCCCTACGGCTTAAACCGTAGGGAAATATGTCCCTACGGAGTAACGCGTAGGGGCATTTATTTCTTCGTAGAGATGTGTTCAGAGCGAAGACTTGCACCTGCGGCCTTTGCACCTACGGTGTATTTTTGTGCCTCTACGAATATATCCGTAGGGGCAGTGCTTTTGCCCTACGGATAAAGCCGTATGGGCAACCCTTTATTGTAGTAGTGACAACCCTTATTGTAGTAGTGCGCATACGTGGGGGTTTAAATTTTAGTTTATTGCCAATGGATTGGATCATGCATAAGGATAAGGTGTTTTAAGATATAAAGTCAAATACTCAATCTCGACATCTTTTTTTTTATTATTTATTGTGATAACACGATGCGTTTTTTAATAAATCTTTTTAGGCTGCAATTAATTTATTGATTATCTTATAGCTAGTCATGTAGATGTGACTTTTAATTCAAGTGGGTCCCATACAACATGTGGGTAAATCAGAAAAATAGGATTAAAATGATCAATCAAATTAGTAAATAAGTTTTTCTTAATTGCCAATATAGTTAACTTGCAGAAGCTGATATATATACCAGCGACTCAACTGATACTTAGACTTCTTTCTCCTTGTGCTCAATAACAAAAGCACTATATTTTCCTAGGGATTTGGATCTCCTTTACTTGGCAGAGTAAATATTCTCACAACATTTTTAGTAATATATATGGCAAACGTGTTAATCATAATACTTCTTTCATATAATGTACGTGGTTTTCAGTGTTAACTGATGATCATGATGTTTACATGCATAGTAGAAATTTATTCTCCGGTACTTTCTTTTATTATTTTAATTAAAATAGGGATTAAATCTTGTATGAAGAAAAACTTGTTAGCGCACAGTCTATATGGTCTCCATCACATCAACAGCTAAAAAAGTCATATACTCCTCTCTCTTTATTTGAATATTAATAATAAAATGGTCCCCTCACTTAAAAAAATAAAATAATCATTTAATCCCCTTGCCACCTTTCCAGTAAATCTATCCAGGCCGTGCACGGATGGGATTGGCAGGTTTTCGATCATGAATGAACTCAAACTCCCTAATATGGATACATAAACTTGAACCGGTTCGGGCAGATTCCGGGTTTTGGTTTGGCTTTGGGTTTAATTACTTCGGACGGGTTAAACGCGGTTTCGGATACCAACGAGTTTAACATATTAAATCTGACGTTAAACGCCAGATGAAATACACAATGAGGAAAGAAAAAAAAAAGATGAAGAGTTTCGGCCAAACATCGAACAATTTATAAGGTTCATATTCTTATTTTTCTTTCAAGACCAAAATTATATGGCCACCATACTGTGTACTTTTTCCTGTCCCGGAGACATCACCCCCCTTTTTCAACAATTGTTTTTTATTTTTGTTTTTATCCCTTTCATGTTATGTGTGTCAAGACCCGGTTGCTGTTCACGGAACAAACTGTCACACGGAATAAAGTGCCACACCAATTGTCATGCCAAGGGAGCGGGAGCCACCCCTTGATTCCATGGGGAAACCTCTTGAGTCCGTGGGACCCATTGTTGAACAATGAGGAATATTCGGAACACGTTCCGAGAGAGGACCGACCTGCGTTATAAATGTAATGATAACACGCTTAATTAAAGAGACGTTTTTTAAGTGAATCGGCACTACAGGAGTATGAGAACTCCGTAGTTAAACGTGCTCGGACTAGAGAAGTTTTGGGATGGGTGAACTCTTGCGAAGTGGCCCCTGCTTGGGCTCGGTTCGCTTTAAAGGACAAAACCGTACGGTTTCAACCAGAGCGGACAATACCATCTGCACTGGGGCGTGGTGCGTTACATTTATGGTGGCCCATGCAGGTCTCTCAGTAGATCTGTGGTTCGAGGATGAACCATTGTTTAAAGATGGGGGAGAATGTCGGGACGTTGTTCTTGTTCACGGGACAAACTGTTATACGGAACAAAATGCCACACCAATTGTCATGCCAAAGGAGCGGGGGCTACCTCTTGAATCGGCGGGGGGCACCTGGAGTCCGTAGGACCCACAGTAGAACAATGGGAAATATTTAGAACACATTCCGAAAGAGAAATAAACTGCATTATAAATGTAATGATAGCACCCTCAGTTACAGAGACGCCCTTTAAGTGAATCGGCTTTATAGGAGCCTGAGGACTTTGTAATTAAGTGTGCTCGGGCCAGGGAAGTTTTGGGATGGGTGATCTTCTGGGAAGTGGCCCTTGGACGGGTCCGGTTCGCTCTAAAGGACAAAACCGTGCGGTTTCGGCCAGAACGGACAATACTATTTGTACTGTACTGTGATATTGGGGTGGTGCAACGTGGTAGTTCATTGATGGCTAGACAGAACTAATTTTTCAAGTTTTATTTCAGATATGGCTAAATTGCGCGTAAATACCCAGGATTTCACAGTTTTGACAGATAAATACCCTCGTTTTCAAATAACTACCTTATGTGATATATGAAGGTGGTATAACGGTTATCTTGCCATTATTGTTACTTTCGTTTAAAAAATTGCATCGGTCAAAGATATATATGTTAAAATATGATGCTGAATTACAGAGACGCCTTTTAAGTGAATCTGCTCTAGAGGAGCCTGAGAACTTCATAATTAAGCCTGTTCGGGCCTGGAAGGTTTTGGGATGGATGACCTTCTGGGAAGTGGCCCCTGGTCGGGTCCGGTACACTCTAAAGGACAAAACCGTGCGGTTTCGGGCAGAGCGGAAAATACCATCTGTACTGTGATGTAGGGCGTTACAATATGGCAGTTCATTGATGGCTAGACCGAACTATTTTTTCAAGTTTTATTTCAGATATGGCTAAATTGCGCGTAAAAACCCAAGATTTCACAGTTTTGACAGATAAATATACCTAAGTTTCTTTGAGTAGCATATAAATACCCTCGTTTGCAATTAACTGCCTTGTGTGATATACGAAGGTGATATAACGGTTATCTTGCCATTATTGTTAATTTCGTTTAAAAAATTACATCGGTCATAGATATATATATCTTATAATATGATGGGAAATTATTTAAAACACAAGCAACACATGCATATGCTCTGCATATACTACCATACAAATACAGTAATAGCATGCCAAATAAAAACAAGAGCCTTTAATTTAATGCGCAGAAAAGGTATGCTCTGCATATACTAGCATACAAATAGAGTAATAGCATGCCAAATAAAAACAAAGAGCCTTTAATTTAATGCGCAGAAATGGTAAGGGCCCATAGGTTATCTCTAATAATTATATCTCTAAGGCTAGGCTACACATAGAGCCTCTGATTTCTGAAGATGCTGGCCAAGTAGGAATTACGTGGCCCTTGGTCGGGTCCGGTTCGTTTTAAAAGATAAAATCATACGGTTTTGGTCAGAGCGGACAATACCATCTGTACTGTGGCGTGGGGCGTTACAATGTGGCAGTTCATTGATGGCTAGACCGAACTAATTTTTCAAGTTTTATTTCACATATGGCTAAATTGCGCGTAAATACCCAAGATTTCACAGTTTTGACAGATAAATACCTAAATTTTTGTGTGTAGCATATAAATACCCTCGTTTGCAATTAACTATCTTGTGTGATATATGAATGTGGTATAACGGTTATCTTGCCATTATTGTTACTTTCGCTTAAAAAATTGCATCCGTCATAGATATATATATTAAAATGTGTTGCCAAATTATTTAAAACACAAGCAACACAGGAATATGCTCTGCATATAGAGTCGTGTGTTACTATACAAATACAGTACTAGCATGCCAAAAAAAACAAGGCCGTTTAATTTAATGTACAGAGAAGGCAAGGGCCCATAGGTTATCTCTAATAATTATACCTCTAAGGCTAGGCTACACATAGAGCCTCTGATCTCTAAAGATGCCGGCCAAGCATGAATTAAGGGTCAACATCAAATTAATTCATTGGGGCGCAACAGAGACTTTCCGAACAAAGTATGTGATAAGACTCATGAACGGGAGTTCCTCAGGTTAGGACACATAGCAGATGGCGTGTCGTCCACGTAAACCTACTGGCTCCTGAGGCTGCGGAGGTGGAATCAACGTAGCTCCCTGGGGACTTTCCTCGGGGCCTCGTCTTCGGGCTTACGTCCCCACCTCTCGCCCCCGACCCATCCAACAGCCGGATTTATATCCCCTTCTCTCGTCACCGAGCTGTTGCGACGACTGAGCTTCCTCGGCCTCTCGGCTCGTCTCCGAGCCACCCGAAGAGTTGAGCTTCCCCGGCTTCTCCGGTCAACCGAGGCACGAAGCCTAAGCGCCCCCGCAACGGCTCCGTGTATCTCGCCAAAGCGAGATATCCACCGCCTCACGTTCTGCGTCCCGTGTGAGCGCGTTTCCCTATTAATGAACGAATCCCTCCATCAACGCGGGCGTAACGAGAGAGCGTAACTGACGGCGAGGATCTCGCACTGGCTTGCTCCATGTGACCGCTATATAAACCCATCTTTTCAGACGACTCGGGTAACTTGAACTTATTCTAATACTCCGCTACCTTGCCTTTATACTTCGGTACTAATTTGATCGTCGGAGGGTCCTACGGTGGTTTCCCATCCCGGGACTTTTCTTGCAAGTAGCTTGGCGTCGACAACATCCAACAACACATTAAGATCCACACAACCATTCTCATATCCAATTTTTACCTTCCAAAACCGCTTGCAGCCAAATCGACGGAGGACAACATCTGAGGGAGATTTCCACCTCCATCAGTTGGCGCCGCATCTTGGAAATCAGGCTAGAAGTTTCTCCACCCGTAAAGCTGAAGTTCCGCCCTCGATCCGATGACGAGAGACAACCGCGACGATCCCAATGTGAGCCGCCCCACCCACCATAACGAAAAGCAGGAGCGGTTCTACTCCCCCTCCTAATGTCATCAACAACTTATCCGCTCGGATCGACAGACTCACAGCGATGGTGGATGCGCTCGTCCGCGTTCAAGCGGCGAGCTCTACCCGCTAGACCGCATATCACGTCCCGCTTCCCAGTGTACGGGGAGGGGACGCGGCGATGCCTGCTACGTATTTACTCAGAAGTAAGCACGCTCAGCCTAACTAAGCAATGTAAAGTAAAATATACACAAGAGACATGAATGTAAATGAACAACAACTTTATTTAGTTAACATTTCTTTACAAATATAACTGAAAATGTAAATACAGGAATGGAAAGCAATGCCTAAACAATGGTGAATAGAAAAGAAATATGTACAAGTGACCATAGCTCGTGGTTTTCAGTGAACTGCTCTAAGTCTTATGAAATAGGCTCGGTCTCTAGTGAGTCGGATCCCCCTGACAACATTCCAAAGAAGAAGAGAAATGGAAATGTCGTCAGCGAACAATTTCTCGGTAAGTCCCAAAAAAAAAGAGATGTAGAATAGATAGAAAAGAGAATATAACTGTATAATGTTTGATTGTTATGCTAACGCAGTTGTTTGTAACTTGGTACAGAATATTCCAGTGTATACGAGAGGAGTCCAACTTATACCGTGGACTTTGGTAACCCGTAGTACAAGGCCCCGTCGATAAACCACAGAACAACGGCATGGATGTATAGTTACGTCTTTTAGTGACCACCCCATGCCACCTTTAACGTGTTCCGTACCGGTCTACCCTTTTATCCCCGTAATGTTTATTGTATTGATTATATTGTCTTGTTTTGCAGATGGAAAACTTGCCGAAACCATGATATCATGTAAACGGAATGGATATAAATGGATAGTCATATAATAAGAGTATATTCATGGTTCGTTCAAGTCATGTTCATATTGTTGTAGATTGTATTATGGTATTCATGGATTCATGTTGTATTGTAGTTATACTTAAATTGAATTCAAGTCATATTTTATTCAGATTTGACCGTAACTCGAACTGAGTCAGACACTTAAATAGAATTGAAGTCCTGATTTATGTTTCGGAGTTATCGGTATCTGCTGCATATGGACAGCAGAATTTGTGTCTTTTTCTAAGACAATTACCGTATTGATAACCCTATTTTTAGTTATCTACCTTAAATAGGTAAGCACGCACTTTCTCTGGCTCTCTGAGGCTCAAGAGAATTGGTCCCGTTTAAACCTATATTTATTAGGGTCCTTATTGTAAATTTATATAACTTGTGGGGGGTTTTATGCAAAATAATTTTGGTATATTTTCAAAATAGACCTCAAGTATTTATTTATCGTCTTTAGTGTTTTCATGGATGTAATTGTTAAATGTGAAGTATTTTCTAGTGGATATAAATCTAGTAAGAATTGTATATGGTATTTTCATGTAATATTGAAATTGTATTGATTTAGAAAGGTAGTTTCATGGAATTTGTGATTCTTTTCTATTGATTTAGAAAACATGGAATATATATAATATATTTAAAATAGATATTTTGATAATGTTTATATATATATATATATAATTATTAAAAATAATTTTTATTTATTAAGTAGAAATCACATTTTTCTTAAAAATTGCATTAAAAAATTCCATCGAGATTGGATGCTCCGTGAGGAGGTCTGCATCTCGCTCTACTAAACCAGAGGATGTGCGATAACCCACACTATCCCGATCGGGGTCCCCAAGATGGGTTGTAGAGGCGTATTTGTAAGGAATTAAATAATACATTTTTAAAGAAAACGTTCTTTTTTTATAGTTTATGGTATTTTATTGTAAACTTGTATTTTTCCTACAACTAATGTTCCAAAAGTTATCGTGCTATGTCAAGAATGAGTGTTGTGATGAGTTAGGTTATTACCTCATGAGTTTTCCTAAATGTAATATGGGTAAAACAATAAAGAAATGTCGTATGTAAACATGATGGTAATTTACTGTAAAAGTGAAATAGAAGTTGCAATACATATTATTTTGAGATGAAACTTGTCCTATTGCGTTTATTTATGATTTATAAACAATATGCAAAAAGATTGTAAATTTGTTATTAAGATAAATGGTGTTTTTGTTAAATTAGAAACGGAAGTCGGGTTAACTCCGCTTCCGACTAGTTTTGAAAATAGACTTCGTTTTAATAGGAGTAGAAGAAGAAAATGTGGGAGTTACAGATTAGAAAAAAAGGGGAGAGGTGGGAGAACTTAGGAAGGCGTCGCGAAGTCGTTTCTTCGCCGGATTCTTCCCGAAATGTCGCCGGAACTTTGACCTTTGCTAACTCCACTTGTATAGCTTTTTGGACTTGAAAATTTTAGAGAGTTTTGGCACTAGATTTCAGAATGATGAGGGCCAAAGTGTAGGGTTGTATTTATAGGGTAGGATTAGGATTTAGGGTAATGAAGAATGAATTAAAAATGAATTTAAAATAGAATTAAAGAGTGAAATTACACTCTCTGGATAAATGCTGGGAAACTAAACAGAACTAGAGTAGTTGGGGGGAAGGCCAAGAGGTATTGGGAAAAATTTGAGATCATTAGCAACAGGGGGGAGCCTGGCGGCGCCAGCCCCTTTGCTAATCTTGCCGGTGCAAACCCGGTGGGTTGGGCTTGGATCTCTGCCACGTGTCTATGTCGCTTGGTATACCTCAGTGCACATGTTTGATTTTGTTGTGACTTTTCATTTTACGTGCAGTACACGTGCAAACCCCTGAGCTTCTAAGAATTTAAAAGGAAAAAACAATAAAAATATATGTGGCTGGGGGGATTTGAACACATGGGCTATATCACAGCAGTGCAAGGCTTTACCAGTGAGCTACAAGTGCTTTCTTGCAGTTCAAAAGCAAATTTAATCTATAACGGACTCTAGAGAGGCTCTATGAAGAAACGAACGTGCTTGCATCGATGACTTCGAGGCCGAAGATGATCTACGTCAAGGAGACACTGAATCAAACTATTCCTTCACTAGGTCATGAACTTTGTGAAGAGAACACACTCTACTACATGGCAAGTGGTAGAGGATGAAGAAGTAGGAGGTGGGCTCACTTTAGAATTGATTTTCTCACACTTTATCTCAAAACTCCATTAGAGCTAGCAAGCTTTTTCATGGAGCTTGAAGAAGAAGAAGAAGACTTGTGAATAATTCATCCAAATGAATTATTGCACCCATGGTTGAGTTAAGCCCTCATGGCTAACTCATGTAGAGAATTAACTCATGGCTATGGTTAAAGGTTGGGTTTGATAAATATCTTAAACCAGACAAAAGGGTTGACTTTGTCAAAGCTTATCCATAAGCTTTTATGCAAGTTTTAGTATAACAAACTCAATCTCTTTTGAATTAGCTTAACATAAATAGAAACCCTAACTTAACCCTAGCATTGTGTTAATCTCATACACCCATCTTGTATGTATCATCAAACATAACACACTCCATGTACACAAATGTACATATCGCGTATATATATACAATGTGCACATCATGTGAGAAAAGAAATCAATAGTGAGCTAAATATTAGTTAATGTAATATAATATATCAAATATATATAATTATACATTAAATTATCAAATCAACTCTTGATTTAATAATCCGGCTATATCACATATAACCGACTAATATCAAATGCAACATCTTATCGAATCAACGCTCGATCCGATAACTCGGCTATATCACATATAACTAATCATGTCACACATCGCGAGAATATAATGCGGTATCACATACTCGCATTAATCTCGTTCCCGTACATATCACATATGCGCTCCTACTCCGTTTCGCTTGAGCCAGGAAACCTCTGTGTAGGACTCTAAAGACTCGTCAATACGCCGACAGTAGGTGATGATCATATCAAACACCCACAAGCCGCAAGCGGTCTGCTAAACGTAATGGCCACCCGGGTATTGAGCGATCAGAAGATCAACAAGCAAGCATGTACATTCTCTTGCGAATCCAATCAGTAACACTCCTGTACAGTCCGGTCTCTCCGTCTGATATATCGCATATCTCGCCTATGGGTGGTAAACGTCAGACCCCAGTAGCTTGATAAGTCGTGTTGATATGAGGTCTATAACAGTTCGAGAAACTACTGATAACACTTACCAGTAAATCTCAGCAACCCTGGCCAGGGATTTCCAGTTATAGCCAATCAAACACAGCGCAACATCAACTCCCTATACCGGGAGAGACGAATCCCCTCCTATCGCTCATTGTCTCTATGTGATTCGGGACTGTACCCAAAAGCCACCGTTTTACACGCCCCAATGGACGTGGTATGATGGAAATCAAAGCACAGTGGGAATCACACAAGACTCTATGACGATCTCGGGTCTTCAGACTAACCTGTACCAGTGTCACCAGAGAACTGCCATCTGACGTTAGGTATAATACCATCTGGGTGTTCTCGGCGAGTCCGTCCAGTGTACCCAGTTTTCTCTGAGCACCCGTATACCTTTTCTGATGTCAAACACCAATGGATATGAGATCATCCATCGCCCATCATATAGGTCAAGAAGCGCATACGCTAGTCTACTCTGGAGTATCGATGCCCTGTCTCGGTACTCCCACGACTAGGAACATTTGAAGGATGTACTTGGCGACTACACTATCCCTACTAGTATGATCTGCATCATAGTACTGGTAGTCAAGTACTTATCCTAAGGGCTTTATCAACATGTAACATAGAGACTATCAGAGCACATGTTAAGATAAAGAGCAACCAGATAGCGTACTATCTTGTCGAGCAAGAAAGTCCTCCCTATATATGTCCAAGCATCCACTACAATATACATCGTATGTACAGTAATGGCCTCTAGGGCATACATATAACTAACAAGAAGAAGACGGTCGACTACTTGTTCACTGTCAAGAGCGGAGACAAGGAATCCTTCAAATGGTATGTCACTCGATTTTATAATTCCCTCCTCGAGGTTCCCGAGCACCGCGACGAAACGGTTATCACCACGCTGAGGTCGGATCTTATACACAAAGAGTGGCTATACTCTTTTGCATTAGCGCAACCTAAGACCATGGCCGAAGTGAAAGTATGGACCGAGCGAGAAATCCAACTCGAGTCCGAGGTGAACTCCAATCTACCCGGAGGCGACCAAGCAAACTGGAAGAGGAGGGACAGGAAAGAGAAAAAGAAAGTCGATCGTCCGAGGCCTTATTCCCCGAGGTTTCAGGAGTATACCCCTTTGAACATTTCCCAGACCGAGCTGTTGGAGGAAACTAAAGGCGAGAGGTTCTTTAAGCTCCCGCCAGCTACCCAATGGACGGGCATGCGTCTCTGCGGCCCGTACTGCGCCTATCATAGGTTGTAGGGTCACGCGACTGAAAGCTACAAACAGCTCCGTGATAATATCGAGGAACTGATCCGCTCTGGTCACCTGGAGAAATACCTACGGGACAAGCGACAGACAGAACGAGAGCAAAAATTCTAAACCCCTCCCGGGGAATTAACAATCGGGAAAATCGTGGTCATTTCGGCGGATCCAGCTCTGGTAAGTAGGGGGAACCACCACCTCCTACCAGTTGAGGGCATAAGTAATCCACCTCATAAGAAGCGCAGAAAGGATGACCCGATCATCTTCACCGATGATGACCTCCACGGCATAGCACTTCTTCACAATGACCCTCTTGTGATAACGGCCCGAGTTCACCGTTACGGGGTCCAGAGAATATTGGTCGAATCAGGGAGCTCGACGGATATCCTGTTCTACGACTGTTTCCAGTGTATGGGGTTATGTTCATCAGATCTTCAGCCGACCTCCCACGTCCTCTCTGGGTTCACCAACCATTCCGTCATGGCCGAGAGATCGATCACCCTCCTCCTCAACATAGGGAAAGCGGGCAAGACGCATACCGTACTGGTAAATTGCCTTGTTGCTAAGGTCCCGATGTCCTACAAAATTTTCCTGGGACGCCCTATCTTAAACGCCCTCCGGGCTCAGATCTCGACTTATCACCTTTCGCTCAAATTCCCTTTGGATGGTAGGGGGATAGGCCGGGCCTATATGGACCAACAAACCGCCAGGATTCGTCTCACCTCGGCTTTCCCCGCCGGAGAGCAGGACGACGATTTTGAAGACACAAATGATTTCCAGGGGTCTTTAGATACACGCGGCGACTAAAATGAAGTTTGAGGTGCCCCGGTGGAGGCGTTGACAGAAGTCCCCCTCATAGAAGGAGTTGACAGTCGGATTGTCCAGATCGGCTCTCTCTTGACTGGGGACACCCACGAAGGCCCGATCCGGTTCCTCCGAGATAACTCGGACGTATTCGCTTGGATACCAGCAGACATACCCGGGATCAACCCTGAAGTGATCTCCCACAAGATCGGGGTCGACCCGAAGTCCCGACCTATCCGACAAAAGAAGAGAAGCTTTGCACCGGTTAAATAAAGGGTGATAGAGGATGAGGTGGATCGTTGCTCACCGCCAACTTCATCAAAAACCTGGACTACTCGGAGTGGCTGGCGAACATGGTCATGGTCAAGAAGGCAAACGGGAAATGGCGCATGTGCGTCGATTTCACGGACTTGAACAAGGCTTGCCCGAAATACAATTATCCACTTCTTCGGACAGACCAGCTGGTGGAAAGCTCAGCCGGCCACGAATTACTGAGCTTCATGGATGCTTTCTCCAGTTACAATCAGATCCGGATAGACCCGGCCGACGAAGAACTTACCGCCTTCACCACCGACCGAGGAGTCTACTGCTACAAAGTGATTCCCTTCGGACTCAAGAACGTCGAGGCCACGTATCAGCGGGTGGTCAACAAGATGTTCAAATCACAGATTGGGTGAAACATGGAAGTCTACGTTGACGACATGCTCGTAAAATCCGCCTCGACAGTCGGGCATAATAAAGACCTCGGCAAGACATTCGACGTCCTGCGTAAGTACAAGATGAAGCTGAATCCAGCTAAATGCGCATTCAGAGTCACCAGTGGAAAGTTCCTCAGGTTCATGGTTACCCACCGATGAATCGAAGCGAACCCAGAAAAAACCAGCGCCATCTTCAACATGGCAACGTCCAAGAGCAATGTTGATATCATGCGACTCATGGGGAGGGTGGCTGCCCCGAGTCGCTTTATGTCTAGATCCGCAAAAAAGTGCATCCCTTTTTTAAGGGACCTAAGAAAAATTCCTAAGTTCAAATGGTCTGAGGAGTGCCAAAACGCTTTCGAACAACTCAAGGCGCACCTAGAGACACCACCGCTACTTACCCGATCGGTCAAGGGTGACGAGCTATTACTATATCTAGCCGTCTCCGACCAAGCTGCAGGCTCAGTGCTCGTCAGAGAATTTGAAGGCATACAGAGACCGGTCTACTACGTGAGCCATGCTTTTAAGGACGCGGAAACAAGATACCCGACCATAGAGAAAATAGTCCTGGCGCTTGTCGTCGCCTCTAGGAAACTTCGACATTATTTTTAGGCGCACACGATCCTGGTCCTCACTGAGCGGCCCTTAGGGTCTATCCTCTCCTCCCCCGAATCTTCAGGTCGTCTAGATAAATAGAGGTGGGAGTTGTCTCAATTCGACATCAAATACCACCCCAGAAAAGCTATCAAAGCACATGTCTTAGCTGATTTTGTTATCAAATGCACCATCCCTACTAAAGAAGGCACGACAGCGCGGGGTCCCGAACCACGACCTTCGGTCGAGGAGGTGCCCGACCCTATCTCGTACTGGGTACTCTACATGGACGGATCCTCCACAGAGAAAGGGAGCGGGGCTGGCCTGATCATCCGCGGCCCGGAGGAGGCTGAAATGGAATACTCTCTAAAGCTCAGTTTTAGGGCGTCAAACAACGCCGCGGAATACGAGGCCTTGTTGGCAGGGCTACGAATCGCCTCCGGGGTAGGGTTGATAACCATCAGGGTACGCAGCGACTCCGTACTAGTCGTCGGCCAAGTAACCGGGCGTTTCGAGGCCCGAGAGCCACTTAAGATAAAATACCGGGCCGAGGTAAAATTTCTTCGGAAAAATTTCGACGAAGTTCAAGTGGAGCAGATTCCCAGAAGCTTGAACACCCAGGCCGACGCCTTGGGCAAGTTCGCTTCTTTCTATATGGACAATCATAAAAGAAATATTCTCTTTGAAGTCTTACCACGACCCAACGTGGAAGATGGAGAGGTAACACTCCAAATCTATACAGCTCAGGAAGAAGGCCAAGATTGGAGAAAGCCCCTCGTAGAATTCTTGAAAGGCGGTGTACTCCCCGAAGACCGGGGAGAAGCTCGCCGGCTTCGGGCAAAAGCACGCCATTTCATCTGGAGCAACGGAAACCTGTACAAGAAGTCATACACTCAACCTCTGCTCCGATACATTGACCCCCATGAGGTAGACTACGTTTTACGAGAGATACATGAAGGGATTGGGGGAGCGCATCAAGGGGTTGTACCCTGGTCCAGAAGACACTGCTCCAGGGATATTATTGGCCGAGAATACACCAGGATGCCGAGAAACTGGTTAGAAGATGTAAGAACTGCAACTCTTTGGCAGCATACCTCGTTTCCTTGCCACTGAACTAACGCCACTCAGTTCCCCTTGGCTGTTTGCGCAATGGGGGATGGATATGGTGGGCCAAATCCCCACCAGCACGGGCGGACACAGATACATCCTTGTCGCTGTAGACTACTTTACGAAGTGGATAGAGGTCATACCCATCAGAAAAACGGACTCCGCCTCTACGATAAAATTCCTGCAGAACAACATAATCTCCCGATTTAGAATCTCGATGTGCGTAATTACCGACTATGGAACCAACTTCGAAAACGATAAAGTCAAAGAGTTTTGCAGCGACTACCACATATTGATGAAGTTTGCCGCGGTCGCACATCCTCAATGCAACGGGCAGGCCGAAATAGAGAACCGAAGCGTCATCCGTGGTCTCAGAGCCCGCTTGGAGGGTACGCAAGGCAACTGGGTTGAGGAACTGCCACGGGTGCTATGGGCATTGCGGACATCGAAAAAGACACCCACGGGAGAAATCCCATTCAGCTACTGCTACAGTACCGAGGCAATGGTCCCCGCGGAAATTGGACTACCCAGTTATTGGGTCGAACACTTTAACGATGAAGCTAACACCTTGGCACTCCGAAGCAAGTTGGACATCTTGTTAGAAAAGTGAGATCGGGTGAAAATTAGAGCAGCCGCCTATCAGCAGCAAACCGCTCGCTACTACAATACCCAAGTTAAATATCGGGCCTTCAAGACCGGAGATCTGGTCTTACAAAGAAACGAGTTCATAGACCAAGGGAAGCTACATTCTCCCCAAAGTGGGATGAACCATTTCTCATAATGGAAGCATTGCCCGGTGGAGCATACCGCCTACGGGACTCCAGGGGACGTAATTTTCCTCGGCCAGATAGTGCCGAAAAACTTAAGTTGTATAAATAAATATGTACCCTCTTTTAAATAATGTAATTCCTTTCAGCATTAATTAAGTTTTTTTAAACCCTCTCACAGAGGAAACTCCTGCACCACCCCGGGGCCCCAGCTCTTCGTTACTTTCCTCAGCCCCGAGACTCCGGGGTTTAAAAAAAAGAGGGTACGGAAAGGAGGAAAGAGACAATACACCATAGACAAAGACAAATTTGTTTATTTGGAGGTATTATGGGCTCCCCATCCTTACAACGATCACAACAGAAGAGGACGGGGATTAAGAAAACATTATTGGTGATACTCAAAAGATAATTCCTCCAGCCGAGCCCAAGCTGTCTCCACCCACTCCATCCGATGGTACCCTAGAAGCCACGGACTCCCCGGGGCCCCCACCCGCCGAGCAATTTGCTAGAAACTTTCAAGAAGAAGATCCACCGAGTGGTCCCGCCTGTTCTTTGAGATCAGACCAAACTTGTGGACCGTTTGCTTTCTATCAAATGCCCTTTCCATCAACTGTGGAGACAGAGTGTTGTACAGACCCGGGGAATTCCTCCATATCGCGTAGATTAGCACTTGAAGGAGGGGAGATCGCTGGGGAAGTAAGCGCCTACAGTGGCCCTCCAAGCGGCCTATCACTGCCTCGTACGTCTCTTCGGAACGATCAAGATTATAAAAATACACATCATCCAGAGAAACGATCTCCCTGATGGTATATGCGCGGCCAGTCATCTTCGGGAAACAAAAGACCAGGACGGAACTGATATGAGAATTTGAAAGTGAGACCATACCGTTGATACTTATAGCCTTAACAAATATCTTCCAACGGCCAAGATCTACTCACGCAACAACGCAAATCATGGAATATCGCAATTTCCCGATATGGTACTGCCACGTGTCGTCTGTGACGGTAGCCCTTCCTACCTTTACGGGTGACGGAAGGTTGAACGACGTCCCAAGGAGAAGCTATGGAATTCAGAAAGCCTTCATCATGAGGCTACCGAGTAGAATCCTGCCCGGGCCATCCACCGAGGGTAGTTTTCTTCCCTACGAAGAGTGGATCCAACACCCTTATCATAAGACCACCGAGCAGATTCCTGCCTAGTCCATCCGTTGAGGGTAGCTTCTTGCCCTACGAAGAAGTGGATCCAAAGCCCTCATCACGAGGCCACCGAACAGATTCCTTCTCGGTCCATCCGCTGAAGGTAGCTTCCTGCCCTACGAAGGAGTGGATCCAAAGCCCTCATCACGAGGCTACCAAGCAGTTTCTTGCCCGGTCCATCCACAGAGGGTAGCTTCCTACCCTACGAAGAAGTGGATCTAAAGCCCTCATCACGAGGCTACTGAGCAGTTTCCTGCCCGGTCTATCCGAAACGGGTAGCTTCATGCCTTACGAAGAAGTGGACCCAAAGACCTCATCGCGAGGCCGCCGAGTAGGTTCCTGCTTAGTCCATCCGCGATGGGTAACTTCCTACCCTATGAAGGCATAGGTCTAAAACACACGCTAAAAGGCAGCCGAGTTATGTCCTGCTCGGTTCATCCAAGAAGGAATCGAGGGACCTGTTCATACCATGATATTGCATTATTATATTCCCCATTCTTATTCGTTTTATAAATAAACAGGTGCTTTTGACGCATGTCTGCTACATATTACAGGTTACAGGTTCTTGGATCTAAAACAGTGAAAAAGGTAAAAGACGATGTAAAAGTGGAACTACAACCAACAAATAGAAGGATCTTGATCAAGCCTACATAAAGATCAGTTTACAGAGTACAAAGGCAACGCAAGGTCCAAGATTTCAAAGCGAACGGTTAAAAGTCCACTGCACTACACACTGTGAAGATCTGGAGAAGAAAGAGCAGTCAATCTGAGAAAAGACATATATAAACAGGAATAACAAGACATCAGGAGCCCACAACGGAATTTACAAGGCCCAAGCCCACCTTTTAGCCGCGGAACCGTGGCCAAACCAGGCCTCGGGACGCGGTTCCGCGGCAGCCTTGATGATCTATTGGCAGTAAATTTTACCATAAAGATGGCGGCGCTGACTAAGTCAACCTAGAGATATTTTGGTAAATGTATACATGCGGATCAATTGTAACCTAGGGTTTCCTATCCTCTATAAATAGGAACTCTAAATCATTGTATTTTCTCATGCCTCCCTTCATTAATAAATTTCAGCATTCTTTTGGAGAGCATCATTTTTTGTAAGTTCTTTATTTTCTGCCCTAGGTTAATTTTCTATTCTTGCCCTAGATAAATTTAATTCCTTGCCCTAGTTAATCTTTTATTCTCTGCCCTAGATAAATGTATTTTAATTCCCTAATGGGTGAGTAGTCTCCTCGCTTGTTAGGGTTAGATCCGGGGAAGGTTTGAGAGACGAAGATCTCTCATCCCCTTTCTTGCCCATCATATATTTTCATAGGACTCTATGCATACATGCACATACCGCTTCCTACGGCACCCTATCCCTCGAGGTAGCGGTGATACCGTAGTATAAAGGTCCGGTTGTGATGTTTTCCATGGAGGTTAGGGTAAGGATTGATAAAGGAAGGATAAGAAACTAGAGGAAGAAAACATCTTCCCGATGATTCTAATCCCTTTTATTAATAATTACCATAACACCTAATTAGATCTTCATATGGGTATAGAAAGTGGTGAGATTTATAGACTTTCCAAACTTAACCTAGACCTAACCCTAGCAAGATTTAGATATAGATTAATTTAGTTTTTAGATTTAACAATCCGGCTCCCATCGGAATTAACTCGTTTGAGCGACTAGGAAATTCACAACATCCCTGTGGACCGACCCGTTCTCACCGGCTAGCTACCAAGCGACGTCGTTCTTGATTGCGGTTAATAGATAGTTTTTGAGATAAATCAAATGGCGCCGTTGCTGGGGATGACATGTTATTTCCGTTTTGTAATTTCGAGTTAATCAAAATTAAAAAAATCATAAAAATCAAAAAAATATAAAAATATATCATCTGTTATTTTTGGGAAGGGTATTTTTGTGTGAATTTTGCAGGATCTACGAACAAATTTGGATCTGGAAATCTACAGAGATCAAAACAGCAAATATCAAATCCGAACAAACATAGGAATATCACAATAGACAACAGAAGAAATTTGGAGGACCGAGTCAACAAGAAGAATCACGGTTATCTGGTCCAAAAAAAAAACTGCCGAAGTGACCAACACGCGGCGAAACCGCCGCACATTCCCCATTCCGGCCGTGAAACCGCCGCGCCCTGGTGACATCACCAGAAAAAAAAAACAGTTCCGCCAATGCAAATCTCTGTGAGTTTTCTCTCTCCTCCTCTGCAAATCTCCGATATATCTTCTGAAAAATCTCCTGCAGGATTCTTTGCGCTTAAAAAAATCATTTCCCTTCCAAATAACAATCTTGTGCAGGATTCTTTGCGCCGCGCATAAAATAAAAAGATTTGATTGCAAGTGATTTTTCTATTTTGCATATCTTTAAAACTAACTTTAAGGGGCTTTTGACCAATTCAAATTGGGTGGGGATTTCATCACCCTTCCCAGGACCCCAGAAATCATATAAGGCATTTGCATTGACCATATCTTAATTAAAAAACTACTAGACTCAGCCCTAAGAACCTCGAGCTCAATAGGACAAAGGACTAGTTATAGGCATCGGCCGTTTATCCTAACCTGACTTTGCGGTGTCTAGGCAAGTGTGTCTAAGGCAAGTGGTTACTTAATTAGGACCGCTACTTGTAGCGGGGATCCTCCCACTTACCTGGCACTTACCTGGCCGCAATTGGCGGTGAAGAGGCGGTTTGAGGTCCTATTTCTAGCCCTTTGGAACAGTTAGGAGCTGTCTAGCTGACCTAGGTGACCCTAGATCTAGGCCTGATTGTGCATTTGTGGTTGATCGCATTTGTGTCAAAGTCTCTTTTCAAAAAAAATCTTTTTGCAAAATTTCCAAATAAAGAGAAAAAGGAAAAAGGAATTTTTTTTAACAACTTGCAAATTTTTGCCGCAAATAAATCCTTGCACCACCCACCCAACCTTCTTTCTTTTCCCCTTTCTTCTATCATGGGTACCCCACATAATAAATCTCTTGCCGAACTTTGGTATCCTGAACCTAACTTTGCGTCGTACGTCAATTGTTTCGGTCGATTTAAAGAAGATCCCTCCGTGCCCAAAATTTCTTTGAAAGATCAAATAGAAGCGTCTAGGAGAAACAGTTCGACTTTGCAACCCACTTTGTGTCAACCATGTCCACCTTTACCACCTTCATATGTTGATACCACTTTTTCAAGTCCCGCTGTAACTCCTAAACCGATGTCCATTGCTGAGCATATCGCTCAATCTCGTAGCCGATCTTTCACCCCTCTCCCCTCATCTAGTTTTAGGAATCAACAAGTCCATCCCCATTTTTATCCACATGTTGATCCTAATCCTGTCCTACCATCCACTTCCTACCAGTCCTACCCGACTTTCCCACCTTCACTAGACCCTGTTTCTACACAGCCTTTTGGGAGTTTCACGTATCCAAACAATTTCGAATCATTTACCGAAACCCCTTCACCACCCATGTCTAGTTTGGAACAAACGTTGGCAGCTTATATTGCAGCAACAAACAAAATGACTAGGAATGTGGAAGCGTCCATGGCCGCCCTTATGCAACCGAGTGAACCGGTAGCTAGTTTCCAACTAGCTCCAAATTTTCCAATATATGAGGAGGCGGTTGGACAGAGTGAGAATTTGAGAGCATTTCCAAATCAAACCTACCCATACCCAATTCCAGCCCACAACTCCGGTTTTCCATCGATTGTCCCAAATAGTTCACCAGGTGAAAATAAAAACGAGTTGTGTGATTTTGTAGTGATTGATTTGCCAGATTGTGAAGAACCCCTTTCGAGTGAAACCACATCTAATCCTTTTGATCTTTACACCTCCACTCTAGAACCTAAATCGATAAATATCCATGCTTTTGATGAGGTGTCAGAAAATATTGATTTTCACTTGATTGAGGATATAGACGCCGAGAATATTTTGGATGATGAACCAGTCGATTTGATTGAAATTTTATGTCCAATTCATCATCCCGAGTCATTAAATGTTTCTCCCGAACTTCATATGTGTCTTTATTTTGATGATAATGGCATGGATGAGTTAACTTTTGAGGAGACTTATGAGGATAGTATTGAGGAGAGTCTTAAGGATAATATTGAGGTTGAACCATTTTTGTTTGATGTGTCGGATTTTCCAATTCAGCCTCCTGAACCTTTAACTGCTATATCACCCTCCCTCCTTTCCGTCGTTCCGACCACGCACACGATCACGCTTGAAGACTGTGAGCTTGAAATTTTTTCCATTGAACCTGACACAGTTCTCACAGCCGATAACACTTACGAGTGTTTCACTTTTTCGGACGATGTTGAAGACTCACCGCCCGAGTTTGAGTCCTTTGAATTTTCAGATGAGTTAGTTGAACCATGAGACTCGATTACTTACAATCGTTTCGAACCATTGATGGAATCTTTCAAGTTCGAGACAGTTTACTACGGTTAGAATGAGACTATCCCTAATTCACTCCCTTTCGTCATTCCTATCATTCCGACCTTGCAAGAGAGTGTTACGCTCTCATCTCCTATACCAAGTTCAACGTACCCATGTTTTCTTGCGAATCTTAAGGGATTTGACCCCATTTCTCGACGGGTTGATAGGTTAACACAATCTCTTTTAACACATCGGTCATCACAAATTGCACTAATTTATTCACTCGATTTACACCCTCAAGTTCGTATTACACTTCTTTCTCTTTTCCGCCATTCTTCTCCGAATATACCGAAACCATGTTCCACCCTTCTTCCCATACGGTTTCGTGTGTTTCTCCACTCCTTCCTCTACACTCCATTCTTCCACCAACCCTACCATTATCACGATAGAATTTTTGAATGGTTGGTGCTAACCTTTGGTTTATGTAAGGCCTTGTTTAGTTTGGGGAGCACCTTGTTGTATATATGTATATATTTTTGTTTCTCTTTTAACAATAAAAATAAATAAAAAAATTATAAATAAATAAACATGGGAGTGCCGACAATTTTGACCCTCTTGGTGTAGCATGACAGTGAGGGCACTGTCAAGTTTAAGTTTGGGGGTATGCTCGGTAAGCCTTCTTCCTTCGCATTCATATGTATATTTTTGCATTTGCATATTTATTTGAAAACCCATAAAAATTGAAAATTTTTGAAAAATTATAAAAATTATTGTATTCAATTTTGGCTTATTTGACTAGAGTTTGACAGATAGGTTAACTAGCTAGGAACAACTAGATCTTAGACGTAGTAAATTAAAAACCCTAAAGATAACCTTCCTTAAAGTTTAATGGTAGAAAATGTATGTCTTTGTAGTTTATTTAGAAATAGGCAAATTTTGTGTTCACTTCTTGGGCTAAGTCGAAACAAAGAAAAAGTATTGATATTTTTATTAGAGTATAAGTTTGAAAAATAATTCCTAACTTAAGTCTAGATTCTGAAAATGTATACCCTACAATTTGCACAATCACACACCTTTTAACTTGGAATAGTAGAGGAGACCTTGAAATACTCTTGTCTAAAGTCCTTAGTACAATGAAAATAAAAGAAAAAAAAGTGAATAAAGAAAAAAAAATGAACACTGGTCTTTGTGATTACTCGAGGCTGCAAAAATAAGAAAAATATTTAGCGATGGTGCTTCATCACCTAGTGCCTTAGACCAACCGGTTTGGGAGTCACTGCTGAAATCCTTGGGTGTTACAAGACTAGGAAGTACGCTTTAAAGTGCAAACACATCTTGTAATCGGTTGTTGGTACCTCAAGAAGTATTAACGGTCGCATGAAGGATGCGTAAGCAAAATTCATTTAAAAATTCAGTAATTAATAAGTGCTTTGGATAAAAGGACAAGAGTAAGATTGCTTGATTTGAATTTCCAAGTGTAGGGGTGATTTATACACACACGTAGGGATATGTGATTGGAGTTTAGATGAGAGATAGGAGTGAAGAATAGAACTTGTATCTTTAGTAAGGGTTGATAGAAATTCCTAAGTGGAGATGGAAACCTAGAAGAAAAACTTAAGAAATGCCGAAAGCTAAGTAAGTCTATAGAACATGTATAATCTTAAGTTAAATGATGAGGAAGTGTGAAGAATATGGGTGGATAATTTACGAGTCGACGATAATAGAATTCCTTGTTAGAAAACCTAATTGGAGAACAAAAGTCGAAAAAAGCCAAATTGATAGGATTTTGTAGGTAGTATCCGCTGAAAACCCTCAGGAGACAACACTCCTCCTACTAGGGACACCTAGAGGTTTAACGGCTTGTTGCACGAGCTCAGTGCAATCGCGTTTTCCTGCGAAAGTGCGGTTAGGTTTTTTTGTAGAGAATAAAATAAGTTTGCTCGAGGACGAGCAAAAGATAAGTTTGGGGGTATTTATTCATACCATAATATTGCATTATTATATTCCCCATTCTTATTCGTTTTATAAATAAACAAGTGCTTTTGACGCATGTCTGTTACATATTACAGGTTATAGGTTCTTGGATCTAAAACAGTGAAAAAGGTAAAAGACGATGTAAAAGTGGAACTACAACCAACAAATAGAAGGATCTTGATCAAGCCTACATAAAGATCAGTTTACAGAGCACAAAGGCAGCACAAGGTCCAAGATTTCAAAGCGAACGGTTAAAAGTCTACTGCACTACACACTGTGAAGATCTGGAGAAGAAACAGAAGTCAATATGAGAAAAGACATATATAAACAGGAATAACAAGACATCAGGAGCCCACAACGGAATTTACAAGGCCCAAGCCCACTTTTTAGCCGCGGAACCGCGGCCAAACCAGGCCTCGGGCCGCAGTTCCGCGGCGGTCTTGATGATCTATTGGCAGTAAATTTTACCATAAAGATGGCGGCGCTAACTAAGTCAACCTAGGGCTATTTTGGTAAATGTAGAGATGTGGATCAATTGTAACCTAGGGTTTCCTATCCTCTATAAATAGGAACTCTAAATCATTGTATTTTCTCATGCCTCCCTTCATTAATAAATTTCAGCATTCTTTTGGAGAGCATCATTTTTTGTAAGTTCTTTATTTTCTGCCCTAGATTAATTTTCTATTCTTGCCCTAGATAAATTTAATTCCTTGCCCTAGTTAATCTTTTATTCTCTTAGATAAATGTATTTTAATTCCCTAATGAGTGAGTAGTCTCCTCGCTTGTTAGGGTTAGATCTGAGGAAGGTTTGAGAGACGAAGATCTCTCATCCCCTTTCTTGCCCATCATATATTTTCATAGGACTCTATGCATACATGCACATACCGCTCCCTACGGCACCCTATCCCTCGAGGTAGCGGTGATACCGTAGTACAAAGGCCCGGTTGTGATGTTTTCCATGGAGGTTAGGGTAAGGATTGATAAAGGAAGGACAAGAAACTAGAGGAAGAAAACATCTTCCCGATGATTCTAATCCCTTTTATTAATAATTACCATAACACCTAATTAGATCTTCATATGGGTATAGAAAGTGGTGAGATTTATAGACTTTCCAAACTTAAGCTAGACCTAACCCTAGCAAGATTTAGATATAGATTAATTTAGTTTTTAGATTTAACAATCCGGCTCCCATCGGAATTAACTCGTTTGAGCGATGAGGAAATTCACAACATCCCTGTGGACCGACCCGTACTCACCGGCTAGCTACCAAGCGACGCCGTTCTTGATTGCGGTTAATAGATAGTTTTTTTAGATAAATCAGGACCCCGACCTATTCTCAGCTGGCTGTCGCTCGGTTCATATACTCGACTCCGGAGAAGGGGAGGACATCGTTCTACCTGTGCCTAGCATTTTGCTAGCTTTTACGTCACTCTCGCCTAACAGTTGCGAGTTAAAAAGGCTTGTGAGCTAAAAATACTGGCGAAATAAAAAGGCTTGCGAGCTAAAAATACTTGCGAAATAAAAAGGCTTGCGATCTAAATGTACTTGCGGGACAGAAACACTTGAGCCAAAAGATATATATACCTTATTTACGTTCAAAATTATATACAAGGTATTGTGGGCTCCTCAGCCTTGCAAAAATGCCCGGAGGCTTACAAAATTCTGAAAAAAGAGAGAGGAAGGATAGCTCAGGCCGCCTTCTCGGCCGTCACCTCTCCTTGCTCTATGCCTCCGTCGATGACCACAATGGTGACTTCAAGCCCAGCGCTTCCTCCAGCCGCCTCGCCTTCCCCGGCCTGCACAGCGCTCCCCTCTATGGCGGTTCCTCGGCGAGGGATACCTTTCGCGGAGCTCGCGATCATCGAACTCGGGCATGGTTTTCTTGACGGTGTCAAGGGCATTATGCCACCCAACGGCCGCGGAGTCGGCGTGGTCGATATAAAACTGATCGGCCGCCTTGTACGCCTTCACGACCACCTCCGCCCGGCTTTCCATGAGCTTCGCTGCCTCGAAAGCTGCCCGAACGTCCTTTTTGAGGGCGTCCCTCGATCTTTTCATGGTGTCGAAAAGTCCGTTCTCCTCCTCCATCTGGGCCTGGATAGCCCGGTTGGATTCAGTTGGGAGACGATGGGACTCCTTCAACTTGGAAACCGTCGGGCCCTCGGCGATCAATCGTGAGTCAAGGAGGGCCGCCCTTTCTTCCGCCTGCTGCAGCTGAAGGATGAGCTCTTCTTCTAACGAGGAAGATTATCCCGCCTTCTTTAACGCCGGGGCAACCTTCTCGGACTCCATAGTGGCGAGGAGAGCGCAGTGCTGGAGGACCTGAAGAAAATAGGAACCGTGTTAAGAAGCTGATACCGAGGAAATAACCCTTAAAAATCTTTTGGGAAAAACTACCGACCTGAACCGCCTCCTGAGCTATAGCGACAACTTGGGCCTTCATTGTGCCCCGGGGAATCTTGGCCCCAGCGGCCTTCTCCATGTCCACTAGCAAGCTGTCGGCCACAGATAGCCCCCAGGGCACCTCGATGCAAAAGTCACTCTCCTGCAATTGGATCCCGGTCGGAGGTGGCCGAGAAACCACCCGCTTTTGTCACTTGAGGGGCGATTCGGCAGAGGGAGTCACCTCCGCCCTAGCACGAGGCACCGGGTCACACACATGTTTCTGTCCTCCCCCTCGACATTCCTCCGAGATGGGGGACGCTGCGGAAGCCTTGGCCGGAGGAGTTTGCCTAGAAGCCGTGCTCGGACCTGGTCGGGACGAGCTTGCGCCGCCGTTCTTTCTCCCCTGAGCTTTGGCAGCCATAATTTTTGATCGATCCATGGACACTGCGATAAAAGCAAAAGAAAAAAGGATTAGCGACGCAGAAAGATCAATAGAATGTTGGCGAAGTCTAAAAAGAATAGCAAAAGCCCTAAACTTACCCAAAAAACGTGCAGGACCGAGTCCATCCCAGCTCATTACCTGCTCGAAGAGCAGGACATCAGCCCGCTGGATTGGTTCCCACTGGGACACCATCTTATCCTCGGGGGCGTTCGACTGCCTCACCCAGGGGCAATCAGCCCTATGCCACTGGGTGGGCACAGGCCAATCCTTACCATCCGGTGGCCCGACGAAGACGAACTTCTCCTTCAATTCGTGGATGGAAGAAGGGACGACCACTACCCTCGACCCGGCCGCCCTACCCTTATGCTTTTTAAACGAGAGATTCATCCAGCACGACTCTTCCTTACTGGCGCCGAGATGATTTTTATAGCAGAGGAAAGATAAGAGGAGGCTCAAATCGAAGGGGATCCGATCAATATTGAACCGGACCAGAAACCTGAGGAGGATCCTCCACGAGTTCGGTGCTATCTAGCCCGGTGCAAGGCGGAAACAATGGAGCATGGTACAAACCTCAGACGAGAAGGGCAGACGCATCCCTGCCCGGAATGCTTCCGGATACAGAGAAATCTCCTTGCTCCTCACCTGTTCTGCCCGCTCACCCTCTCTGGTCAGACGAAGTGAATAGCCATAGGGGATATGGAATCGAGCCCAGATGTCGGAAATCTCGTCCAAACGATTCAAGACTGAGGATGCATCACGGGTATTCCCGATGCGCACCTTGGGAGCCCTTATCGACGCCCGACGGCGAGAGACAAGAGCGACACTAGCTTTGGGGGTGAGCCCGACACAGAGGACGTAGATGAAGAAGAAGAAGAGCTCTCCTGACTATTTGAAGCCGGGGAGGAGGAAGACCTGCTGGGCTCGACCCTAGAAACCGAGGCCTCATCGCTCGACTTAACCCCTACTACATACACAGATACCTCGGAGGAAGACATCTAACCTGATTCAAGGAAAGGGTTCACCGGGGAAAATTCATCGGAAGATTCGATCTAAGACGAAGTGCGCCGAGCAATCTTCAAACAATGAGAGACAACTAAGGCAAAGTGTAGGCCCTAGAATGGCCCCCACCTATTTATACACTCAAAAGAGGACATCCTACGGCCCAAATCGACTCCCGCCAAAACGAAGCGTTGCACCTAGCGGCCGTCGAGGCTCCACGTGGCGATCGACCATTGGGAAGACCCCTTCTCAGCGGAAGTCGGAGACAACCTCTCACACCTTGCCAACCAATGATGGGCACATGGCGCGTAGCCTAACCGACGGTCGAGGGAAACGAAGAACCCTATTTAAAAGCGAAATCATTTCACCGATCCGCTAACATCACTAAAGATACACGTAGTGATCAAGGAGTTCCATGACCTGCCACGTGGGCCTAGTTATCCGAGGGGAGTAGCTGCCAAATGTCCCGCCGTCGTCAGGCAACCCGGGAATCCTAGGTTGAACCATTAGAAACCGGGCTTACCACTCTCGACCTTGACCTATAAATAGGTCAGGGCGAGAGTGGGGGGCCAGTGATAAGGCTCATGAACGGGAGTTTCCCAGGTTACGACACATAGCAGATGGCGTGTCATCCACGTAAACCCACTAGGCTCCTGGGGGCTTGATTAACACTCGTTTTCATCGTGTCATTTTAAAAAGAATTTGAAATAACCGTAATAAAAAACGGTGTCGCGTTTAGTGGGCCATGATCAGTACGGGTCGTCCGCAGGGAGATGGTAGGTTTCTAAGTTTGTTTTAACGAGTTAACACCGTAACTTGAGTTGTTTATTATACTAAGTGTCGTAACTATGATATGTTTAATAAAAAGACTTGTTAGGGGTAGTTTTAGGTTAGCTTGCGTTACGATAATATTTGCCATTTCCTTATAGACCTAATTCTGATATTGAAGTTAAGGCAATAGGCAACAACGCGGATTAGGGATCTTGAAGTACGGTATTCGTGATTGTGCGCTAAATCCGTATTTCTTGTCCCTTGTCCTTCCATTGTTGTCTCTTGACCTTAGCATTCGGCAAACCACTCGCAACCGGTCACGATTAAGATTCACCGCTACCGTGGTAGGATAGGGTGCCTAACGGAGCGGAATTGCGAGTCGTTTTGTCGAAGTTTCAATTACAAAGTTAAGGGTTTTTTAAGGTTTTAGCAAACAAATCTCCTAATCCAAGCTAACCATATTCTACCCTTAACAAGTAAATCATTTACTCACGCATATTTACAATACCAAATAAAACAAAGAATAGAGTAAGACACATAATAAAAATTGCAAGAAAGGTAAAGCCAAGGATAAAATGTTAAGAACCGATATATCCAATGTGAAAATTCCTTTAAGTGTTCTTTAAGCCTGTACCAATGTGAAATCAAAATACCAAACTTTAAACTTGCAAGCTCAGTTAAGAGGTTGCTAGATCAAAGTAAGGCAATGATTTCATAAGCTCAACATTTGTAGGAAGCAAGACACATGTAATGAACAAATAGGAACTTTTATTGATATTCAAATGAGATACAACTAATCTTGAATTTAAGAACCTAAATCTAAATCTTGTAAATTCAATGAAGAAGTTACAAGGTCAAGCTAAAGGGCAAGAGCTCAAGAGTTCAAAAGAAAAGACAAGCTAACATCTACAAATTACAACTTTGTTCTAAACTTAAAATAAAGCCAAAAGTATATCCCCCTCCCTTGCTCACTGATCTGGTACTTATAGGAACAAAATAAGAATAAACAAACAATATAATAAGTATGATGTGACAAAAAGGGACAGCTAGAAGAAAAATAGGGCAATTTCCTCCATGTAGGGCCGGCGGCGTCGGATTTTTGGGAAGTTTCGCCGGTCAAGTATGGGGAGTTGGGTCTCGTGTTGTGGTGGTTGCCTTGTGTGCTCTCCACTATCTCCCTAGTGCTGTTTGATTTCTCTAAATAAACTTGGTTCATACTCGGTGGAATTTGAGAGGAATCTTACTTTATATCACCTCACAACTTTTCTTCACTTTAACACACATCCCCACTTGCCCACTTGCACAAGTTGTTGTGCTCACTTACACCAAGGCAGCCCCCCATCTAGGTCCATATACCAAATAGCTAGTGTACACTTGTTATTGTGTTGGACTAAAATTGTGTGCACAAGTTTATTTGCAAAAGAGCTATTTGAATCACGATTGGTTTTCTGTTCTGATTGCAGTGTTTCCTCCCAAACGTTATATCCGTGATTTTGAGTGTATTTCCAGTATTTTGTCACGGATACCTGTAATCTGTAATTACTTAGCAGACACTGGTTAATAATACTGATATATAACAAAATAGATAATGAATGAGTGGTATTAAAATGCAATTTTCTGTGATGAACAAATACCCTCAAACTTATCTTTTGCTCATCCCAAGCAAAACCATTTATTCACAAAAGTCCTAACCTCACTTTCAAAGGGAACGCGATTGTACTTAGCATGTGCAACAAGCCGTTAAACCTCTAGGCGTCTTTAGTAGGAGGAGTGTTGTCTCCTGAGGGTTTTCAGCGGATACTGCCCACAAAATCCTGTCAAGCTAGTTTCGCGAAATAATTGTTGATTTTAATCCTAAGGTTTAGCTTTAAAGCTAGAAATTCTATTATCCTAAGTTAGAAATATCGAACCTTTATTTTTCACACCTCACTTCTTATTTAACTTAAAATCCTATACCTCTTTACGTGCCGTGCAAATAGTTTCATTAAGTTTTAAAAGGATCGATTAAAGTCATCATGTCACAAAATAACACCCGGATAAACTTAAAAAGGATCACACAAGTTTTATAAAGAGTTAAGTATTTCTCAAGTTTCGTTTTCTAGTTAGGTTTCAAATTCAGAATTTCTGTCTTTCTTAACAGGAAACTAGGTGTTATTCTTCACTCCACATTTTTCTTGTTTTCGTTTCATACACACTTTCGTAAACGTGCAATAGTCTTTATCATAGGATAAGACCTTCATATCTCCGTTTTACAATATTTTTATAAAAACTTGTCTTTTTTTTCAAGATTATTCTTACACAAAGAACCGTTAGGAATTTTAATTCGGAGAGAACACATGCTTGACTTTGTTTTAATTTGGACTTTCTAGGCTTCTTAGCGAGTTTTGGGCCAATGCACCTAAACCAGTTGGTTTTAGGGTATTAGGTGTAGAGACACCCCGGCGGACTTAATTGCCCAAGTTACCTAGGTCCTAAAACAAAAAGACTTATTTGGCGTGAAAATCATAAAAAATTTAATGCGAACGGAGATATAGCCAGCTGCTAAATTATTTCAGGATAAAGGACGTGTTTGTGGATCAGGTGTGTAATCACTCTAATCAAGTTCCAGATGAGTTATTCTTAAAGAATAGTTCTTATTAAGGCATCAATAATATCCCTTCATATCCACTGCACTTTTTAAACTATTCTTGATATTACTTATTTTTGAACAAAACTGTTTGATCCTTAAAAATATTTTATCAATTTAAAAGTTTTAAGACATATCAGACTTGTCATCCAATTTTCAAAAACTCATGACATGTGTAGTGTGATATAAAGACGTATATTAGCTACGGTTAAACTCAAAGGAGGGTTCTCTTTCAGGTTTTCAAAATCTAAAAATAGGATTTAGTTATTTCTATCTCATCGTCGAAAATTCAAATATAAGTTCTTTCACTAGCTAACTTGACGTCAAAATTTTTATGATTTTTTTTGGAAAATTTTATGATTTTTATGGGTTTTTGAATATGTATGCAAATGAAGAATATACAAATGAATGCGAAGGATAGAAATGCATACCGAGCACACCCCCAAACTTAAAACTTGACAGTGCCCTCACTGTCATTCTACACCAAAAGGACAAAATTGTTGAAGGGTCAAAATCGTCATTTTTTTTGAACAAATGACTGAGCATCACCAGAAAAGATTGCTCGTTAAAAAGAAAAAAAAGATATGCACTGGACAATAATATACATAAATATAACCAAAAACAGTATATACATACCCTCAAACTTATTTAAAACAGCATTTCTACTGTTTATGGCTGGATAACCGAAGTATGATGGTAAACAGAGGAAGATTATGCAGGGTAAATCGGCTCCTGCAATATCAGGAGCTCCTCTGATGATTCGGCGCTAAGGAACGGTTTCAATCTGTGTCCATTAACTTTAAAGAACGAACCGTCCTTTGGATTCTCCAAATCCAACATGCCGTGTGGGTACACACACCACACAAGAAAAGGCCCTTTCCAGCGAGATCGAAGTTTACCGGAATGGAAATGGAGTCGGGTATCATAAATAAGTACCTGTTGTCCAGGCGTGAAGGTTTTGCGCGTAAGGTGTTGTTCATATCATAATATTGCATTATTACATTCCCCATTCTTATGTATTTTATAAATAAACAGGTGCTTTTGACCCATGTCTGCTACATAGTGCAGGTTACAGGTTCTTGAAGCAAAAACAGTGAAAAAGATAAAAGACGATGCAAAAGTGAGATTACAACCAACAAATAGAAGGATCTTGATCAAGCCTACACAAAGATCAGTTCACAAAGTACCAAGGCAGCGCAAGGTCCAAGATTTCGAAGCAACAGTAAAAGTCCACTGCAATTGTTCACTGTGGAGATCTGGAAGAAACCTAGAAACCAATTTGAGAAAAGTACTAAAGAAGCAGGAAGAACAAAAAGCCCAGAACCAGCACACAAAGTTTCAGCACATGATCCTCTAATTGGGCCGCGGAACCGCGGCCAAACCATGGCCGCGGCCGCGGTTCCGCGGCCGGGTAGTGCATGGGGTTGGTAAATTTTTTTACCAAAATTTGAGGCGGCGCTGACTAGTCTTCCTAGGGGTATTTTTGTAAATGCAGACATGCGGCAATTGTAAACCTAGAGTTTTCTATATCCTATAAATAGAGACCCAAATTCTTGTATTAGTTTATGCCTTTATTCATCAATAAAAAATCAGAATTCTTTTGAAGTTTGGAGAGCATCAATTTGTAAGTAGGTTTATTTTTCTGCCCTAGTTAGATAAATTCTTATTTGCCTTAGTTTAATCTAGAATAGAATTCTTATTAATCTGCAGTAGATCATTAATCTCTTAAATCAAAACTCATAAAAATAATGTCTTTTGTATATCCCTTAATGAGCGAGTAGTTTCCTCGCTTGTTAGGGTTAGGAATAGGGAAGGCTTGAGAGATGAAGATCTCTCACCCCTTTCTTTGCCAATCACTTATGAATAATTAGGACTCCATGCATACTTTCATATTCCGCTCCCTACGGCACCATACCCATGAGGTAACGGTGATACCATAGTATAAAAGACCGGATATGAATGTTTTCCATGGAGGTTAGGGTAAGGATTGATAAAGGACGGACAAGGATCTAGAGGAAGAAACATAGTTTCTTCCCGATCATCCTAATCCCCTTTATTAATAATTACCATAACTCCTAAAAAGATATCTAATTTAGGGCATTGAAAGAGGTGGAGATCTTTATTTTACCAAACTTTACCTAAACCTAATCCCAGCAAGTTTCCTAATCCTAGTATAACTCAAATTAGTTTTTGTGATAAAAGATCCAACACCCTTTGGAATTAACTCATAAGAACATTTAGGAAATTAAAACCATCCCTGTGGATCGACCCGTATTCACCGGCTAGCTACCAAGCGACGCCGTTCTTGATTGCGGTAACATATTATTTTTGATCGTAAAATCCCTCTAAATCAAATGGCGCCATTGCCGGGGATGGCGTAAAATTTCCTTCTTGTAATTTCGGGTTAATATAAAATATAAAAATCATAAAAATTGAATTTTATTTTATAAAATTCTATCATCTTTTATTGTTTGAAAGGTTTCTTGTGTGAATCTTTGCAGGATCGACGGATCTGGAAAAATCCAGAGTGCGAAACAGAAAAAAGGGAGATCAGAACAGAAGGGGACTTCAACAACAGAACAGCAGAATTTTTCCAGAGACCTGAACCCACCACCACGCCGCCCTTCCGCCACCACAGACGCCTCCCACCGCGGAACCGCGGTCCCCCTGTCTAGTCAGCGAGTGAAATTTGCACGGTTTGTTTCCTCTTTATCCCCTCTGCAAATCCACATATATCTTTTGCCAAATCTTCTGCAGGATTCTTTGCGCTAAAAAAAAATCTTCCCCTTCCAATAATTGATTTTCTGCAGGATTCTTGCGCCGCGCTTAAAAGAAAATTGATTGCAAGTGATTTACTGTTTTGCATATCTTTAATCGGACTTTAAGGGGCTTGAGACCAATTCAGATTGGGTGGGGATTTCATCACCCTTCCCACGACCCCAGAAATCACATAAGGCATTTGCATTGACCATTCTTAATTAAAAAATACTAGTCTCAGCCCTAAGGACGTCGTGCTCAATAGGACAGAGGACTAGTTATAGGCATCGGCCATTAATCCTAACCTGACTTTGCGGTGTCTAAGGCGAGTGGTTACTTAATTAGGGCCACTACTTGTAGTGGAGAGCCTCCCACTCACCTGGCACTTACCTGGCCGCAATTGGCGGTGAAGAGGTGGTTTGAGGTCCTATTTCTAGCCCTTTGGAACAGTTAGGAGCTGTCTAGCTGACCTAGGTGACCCTAGATCTAGGCTTGATTGTGGATTTGTGATTGATTGCATTAGTGTCAAAGTCTTTTATCAAAATCTTTTTTTTTAAAAAAAGAAGCTCCACATAAAAAAAGGATAAAAAAGAAAAAAATCTTTTACAAAAACTTGCAACTTGTCGCTAAAGAAATCCTTGCACTCCACTTACACCACTTCTTCTCATTGATGTTTTCTTACCTCCACATTCTGTCTTTCACCTTTTTGACTACACTACCCTTTTAGTGTATGTCCGGTTGGACTAGGGACACTAGCGCTCGATTAGTCCGTGTTTCGTTGGTACCGACCGATGAACCTTTCGACTCCGAAGTCGAAATCCTTTCCACTTCTTCACTATCACCTTCAAATTCTTCTTCCGAAGGTATGTCGGGATACAATCCTAACAACACCTTACCGACGGGACTGAGTCCACCTCCGTTAGGTGCGAATAACCCAAATCACCCGCCTGTTGAAGCGCCCCAACGAATCGCGCTCCAGGATCTTTTCTACCCAATTCGCACCGCCTTACCTACTTGTCTTTCACTCCCACCGGCAAATAGGGAAAATTTTGAAATCAAACCCCACTTCATCAATATGCTGCCTAAGTTTCACGGATTGGAATCCGAAGATGCATATATCTTTATCAACAAATTCCAAAACGTTTGCGCTATGATGAAAACAACCCAATTATCCGACGATGCTATAAGGCTAAGGGTCATTCCTTTCACCTTATGTGACTTAGCCGAGAAGTGGCTATACAGCACAGCGTTGCATTCAATTAAGAATTGGGAAGAGTTTATGAAAGCTTTTCTTAAAAAGTTCTATCCTTATCACAAGACTGCTAGAATCCGTAATGAGATTATACAATTTTCCCAGCTTTCTTCCGAACCATTTTGGAAGTGTTTTGAAAGATTCAAAGACCTACTCGTTCAATGCCCTCACCATGGGATCGAAAATTGGCAACTTTGCCAAACATTATACGAGGGATTGAACCCGGCAATGAAGCAGTTGCTAGAAACCATTTGTCAAGGTCACTTTCTAACCAAATCTAGTGAGGAAGCGTGGCAGTTTCTTGAGGATCTTAGTGAACAAACAATTCAGTGGGAGAGTACCAAGACCACCTCATCTTCTTCTATTGGTCAGTCTCGGGCAGGCATACATCACTTAGATATGTCGATTGCCATGAAGGCCGAGATGGCCGCTCTTACGAAAAAGCTAGAAGTAATTGAGACCAAAATTTCATCGCCTTCTCCTGCCCCTGTTGTGCCCCCACGAACTGTATGTGCTTGTTGTTCGGATCCATCACATCTTACCGAAGAGTGTCCTTACAATCCATCTGCTCAAGGACATGATCAAGTCAATATTGCCTTTCAGCAACGACAAAGAAATGATCCATACTCTTCGACATATAATCCGGGTTGGAAGAGTCACCCAAATTTCGCTTGGAACCAAAATCAACAATTCTAAGGAAACAACAACTTTCAAAGGCCTCCTCCTCCACAACAACAAGCACCTCCACAAACTCAATTCCAGCAACCTTTCCAACCACAACCTTACCTTAATCAAATGAACAATTTTGTGCCCAACAATTCTTACCCGCAAAACAATTTTGTTCAACCTCAAAATGATAAGGTTAATTCGTTAGAAAGAAGTCTAGATGCGTTCCTAAAGCAATCTACACAATCCGCAGCAAGGTTGGAGACTTCTATTCAATCTTTGGTGCAAAACAGTGCCTCACACGATCAAAGCATCAAATCTATTGAGGCAAAAATTGCACAACTCAATGCTGCGTTGAGCGAGCGAGAAAAATGAAAGCTTCCATCTCAACCACTGCCAAATCCCGGTCACGCACATGTTGCATATGAACATCAGAATCATAACGTAAATGCTGTGACCACGTTGAGATCCGGAAGAGTGTTGCAAAATAATGTGGGTATTAACAATGACACCCCTGCCGGTGGTCCTTCTTCTTCTTCTTCTTCGTTAGAGCCTATTCTCCATCCTTCACAAGGCTCTACTTCTTCTAGCTCGAACGGACCCATTTCTCACAACACGAACACATCTACACGGGGTTCCATTCCAACTCCACAATCTGATCCACAAAAATTGGACTCAACAACTTTTCAAAATGTTCCTTTTTCCAAACCGGTTGAGATCCAATAAACCAACTCCACAAATGGAGAAGATTGTAGAGTTGTTCAAACAGGTTAGCATAAATATTCCTATCTTGGATGCAATTCAACAAGTTCCTTCATATGCAAAAATCTTAAAGGACTTATGCACCAAAAAGAGGAAGTCATAAGTACCAAAGAAAGTTTTCGTGGCTAGTGCTGTTAGCGATGCTTTTGTCCAATCTTTACCCCAAAAGCACAAGGACCCCGGTTGTCCTACTATTTCGATAACAATTGGGGACAAGAACATCAATAGAGCATTATTAGATCTTGGTGCTAGTGTCAATTTGCTACCTTATTCTGTCTACGAGCAATTAGGCGTTGGAGAGCTTAAGCCCACTCATTGTACTCTCCAAATAGCCGACCGATCCATCACCCATCCTAGAAGAGAGTTGGAGGATGTGTTAATTAGAGTAGGGGATTTCATTTTCCCCGTTGACTTTATTGTTATGGATACACAACCTGTAGCTAACCCCCGGAGTCAAATTCCGGTGATACTTGGTCGACCATTCCTTGCGAATTCTAATGCGGTGATCAATTGTCGTAATGGTTCAATGAATCTATCTTTTGGCAATATGACAATTGAACTCAACATTTTTAAGTTGGGAAATCAGCCTTCCGAGCCTAATTCTAGCGTACTTGATGTTTGCTCGATCAATGAGATCGCGGAGGAGGACTGTGAGTTCGAAAATTTTATGTTTGTTCACAGCAGTGTTGACGCCACTAGTGCGTTTCTCCTAGAATCCGACACAGCTTTCACGGCGGACAACGATTATGAGTGTTTCACCTTTGTAGACGATTTTGAAGACTCACCACCCGAGTTTGAGTCTTTTGCTTTTTCGGATGAGTTAGTTGCACCATCCGACTCGGTTGCGTACACTCGATTTGAACCGTTGATGGAATCCTTCGAGTTTGAAACAGTTACACCATTGTTACCATCAATTGTTTCACCTCCTAAACTCAAACTAAAGCTTTTGACGTCACACCTTAAATATGCTTATCTAGGTGAGAATGAGACCCTTCCCGTTATCATATCGGCCTCTCTAGCTCTCGAGCAAGAGAAGGCCCTTTTAATGGTCTTACAAAATAATCAGCAAGCTTTTGGCTGGTCTATGGCGGACATCAAGGGGATTAGTCCCTTCATAGTTGAACATCATATACACTTGATGGATGATGCCAAGCCGGTAAGGGATCCACAAATACGCCTGAACCCCATAATGAAAGAGGCTGTTAAGTAGGAGATTGTTAAATGTCTTGATAGTGGTATCATTTACCCTATCTCGGATAGCCAGTGGGTTAGCCCCATTCATGTTGTGCCAAAGAAATCGGGCATCACGGTCATTACCAAGGAGGCAAATAAGTTAATACCCACTCGCACCTAAACTGGGTGGCGAGTTTGCATCGACTATAGAAAACTCATTGCCGCGACAAGGAAAGACCACTTTCCTTTACCTTTCAATGACCAAATGCTAGAACGATTGGCTGGGCACGAGTTCTATTGCTTTTTGGATGGCTATTCTGGCTATAACCAAGTCCCCATTGCCAAAGAGGATCAAGACAAGACCACATTTACTTGTCCTTTTGGCACCTTTGGTTATCGTCGCATGCCCTTTGGGTTATGCAATGCTCCCGCTACATTTCAGCGGTGTATGATGGGGATCTTTTCAGACATGGTTGAAAAGTTTTTGGAGATCTTTATGAATGATTTCTCCATTTTTGGTGACTCCTTCGACGAGTGTTTATTAGATCTTGACGCAGTTCTTATCCGCTGTAGGGATAAGAACTTAACTTTAAATTGGGAGAAGTGTCACTTTATGGTACGAGAAGGCATTGTCTTAGGACATGTCATCTCGCAAAACGGCATAGAGGTTGATAAAGCCAAAATTGAGGTCATTTCTAATTTTCCTCCTCCTAAATGCTTTAAAGACATCCGAGCTTTCCTTGGCCATGCCGGTTTTTATAGGCGGTTCATCAAGGATTTTAGCAAGATTGACTCTCTTATTGGCCAAGGACACGACATTTGATTTTGACTCAACTTGCATGGAAGTGTTCGAGTCATTGAAACACTCTCTCATTTCTGCGCCCATTCTTTCATCTCTAGACTGGACGCATCCCATCGAAATTATGTGCGACGCATCAGATTTTGCCATTGATGTTGTTCTTGGACAGCACATTAATAAGATGCCGCACGTGATTTATTACGCTAGCCGAACACTAAATGAGGCCCAACTAAACTACACAACAACGGAAAAATAATTTTTAGCCGTTTTGTTTGCACTTGAAAAATGCCGGCCTTATTTAATCGGCTCTCCAGTTATTGTGTATACGGACCATTCAGCTCTTCGCCACCTTTTTGCGATGATGGATGCTAAATCGAGGCTAATACGTTGGATCCTCTTGCTACAAGAGTTTGACCTTGTCATAAGGGACAAAAAAGGATGTGAAAACGTAGTGGCCGATCACCTTTCACGACTTCCTTCTTCGCCTACACTTGAAATTCCAATCAAAGATGTTTTTCCTGATGAGCAACTCTTAACCGTGTCTTGCGAACCATGGTTCGCTGATATAGTAAACTACTTAGCCACCGGCTTGATACCTAAGGATTGGTCGAAACAGGATAAACTTCGATTCTTGTCCCAAGTAAAGAATTTTTACTGGGATGAACCTTATCTTTTTAAATACCGTTCCGACCAAATCATTCGTCGGTGTGTACCGGAAAACGAGTTTAAGAGTGTGCTGTCTTTTTGCCACGATCAAGCATGTGGCGGGCACTTTGGCCCAAAGAAGACAGCCGAGAAAATCTTGCAGTGTGGTTTCTATTGGCCACGACTCTTCAAGGATGCATATGAATACCGCAAGACATGCTCCCGGTGCCAACACTTGGGCCAGATATCGCGGAGAAACGAAATGCCGCTCGTACCAATTTTGGTTGTGGATGTTTTTGATGTTTGGGGAATAGACTTCATGTGACCATTTCCCAATTCCTTTGGGAATGTGTATATTCTTTTGGCTGTTGACTACGTGTCAAAGTGGGTCGAGGCTGTGCCTAGCCGAACGAATGATAACAAGGTTGTTGTTCGATTTCTTAAAGAACATATCTTTTCTCGATTTGGGCACCCTCGAGCGATTATAAGTGATAATGGTTCTCACTTTTGCAAAAGGACTTTTGAGTCCTTAATGCGCAAATATTCTATTACTCACAAGATGTCAACGCTATACCATCCCCAAACATGTAGGCAAGCCGAGGTTTCGAATCGGCAAATTAAGCAAATCTTGGAGAAAACGGTTTCTAAAAACCGTAAAGATTGGTCACTCAAACTAATCTATGCACTATGGGATTTCCGTACTGCATACAAGACCGATCTTGGTATGTCTCCATACCGGCTTATTTATGGGAAGGCTTGCCACCTCCCAGTAGAGATTGAGCATAAGGCATTTTGGGCAATCAAAGAGTTGAATTTATCATTAGGAGATGCGGGCAGAAATCGAAAGCTGCAATTAAATGAACTAGAAGAGCTGCGGGATGAGGCTTATGATAATGCCGTAATTGTTAAAAACCGAACTAAGGTGTTCCATGATAAACACCTTATGCGAAAAACATTTAAACCCGGTCAACAGGTTTTACTTGATGACACTCGGTTACATTATCACCCTGGCAAGCTCCATTCTAGGTGGAAAGGGCCATTTGTAGTTCGCACCGTTTATCCGCACGGTGCAGTCGATCTTGAAAATCCGGAGGACGGTACTTTATTCAAAATAAACGAACATCGATTGACACCGTTCCTCACAGCGGACCCGTCGGAGGAGCTCCTGTTCTTGCAGGAGCCGCTTTACACCGATTAATTCTCCTCCACTTTCACCCCTGAATTTCCAATCTTCTTGCCAAAACTTTGTTTCCAATAAGTTTGGGGGTGTGTATCATTTGTAAATACATAAATACAAAATACCATAAAAAATAAAAAAAAAATTGGAAAAAAAATTGGACCTTTTTGTAAAATTTTTATTTACAGATAAATTCCTCCTTTTGGAGGGTTTTTTCTGCAAATTTCCATCTTTCCCCCCTATATAAAGAACCGAACCCTCTGTCTATTATAACCCTAATTTTCACATCCTCACAAAACCCTAGCCGCCACAAGAACGTTTCTACAGAGAGAAACCCGAGCGCTGCCACATTGCCGCCGTGGTTCCGCCGCAGTAGCGCGCTCCGGCCGCGCATCCGCCGCCACCCGTCTTCTTCACCCTCTGAACTTTTCAGAGGAGGTACGGTCTTACAACTCTTCTCTGTTTCTTGCAATTTTTAGATCTGAAACTCATCATGGCACATCGCATGCAATTAGAGAGAGATTTTTCTCATGTTTTCTCACACGAAGTTTATGGTAGCTACTTCACGAACGAAATTGAGCGGAGGGGTTGGAATTTTTTGATCTATAACCACCCTTCTGCATTTGCACTCCCGGATTTAGTTCACCACTTTTACGAATCTATGGAGGATGGGTGTCTGGCTGAATTAGGTTATATAAAATTGAACTGGGGAGATCGCGAAATAAACATTGATAGGGATTTAATTCACGAGGTCACACTTATACCTCGCATACCTGCACACGACCACCCCCTACAATTCGAGGACTACATGCCCCTGATGAGCATCGATTGCTCGAGGGCGCCGCGACAGGGTATTCAAGCTCGATCCCTTTTCGCCAATGTTTTGACCGTGTGCCGGTGGGCACAAAATAACATTTTTGGAAGCTTTCATAACACAACTTTTTTCACCCCATTCTTACATGTTGTGCACACACTTATGACAAAGAACCCACGTTTCGATATGTGCACAGTATTGCTTAATTCTATAGGTGCGGGAAAACGGGCCTCAAATTACCCATGTCCTATGTTGGTCACACAGCTTTGCCGATATTTACTCCCCGTTGAGGAATTTGAGTTTTACATGACGGGAGGGATACCGGTTCGATCGCTTATTGAGGGCGTTTCTATGTCCTACTCTAGATTGACTGATGTCTGGTCGAGAACCGAACTGGCGGAGAATGTACCCGCCCGCACCCCTAGCTCTAGCTCGACATCGAGCGAGGGCGAAATGACACCTCAAGAGCATGCACTATTATTGAGGAGAGCTGTGAGGGGAATTGACGCTTTAAGGGAGGAGTTTAGGGCGACGACAAAAGAGCACGACCGTCGACTGACGGAGGTTGAGAGGGGTATTCAAACCCTGTTGGCTTGGGAAGAGCGATCACGTTCACGCTCGAGAGCGCGACGTGGGGCCGGGCAGCAAGGGCACTGCTTTGCTTAAGTTTAGGGGTGATGGTGGTGTATATAGTTATCTTTTGCATTGCATATTTTAATTTTTTGTATATATTTTTCTTTTTCTTTTGCATATTTAATTTCTGCATTGCATCTTTATATAAAAATCATAAAAATTGAAAAATTTGAAAAATAAAAAAAAAATAGAAAAAAAAGTTCATAAAAATTTAAAAATTATAAAATTATAAAAATTAATGTATTCAATTTTGGCCTTATTTGACTTGAGTTTGACGAAAAAGTTAACTAGCTAGGAACAACTAGATCTAGACTTAGTAAATTAAAAATCCTAAAAATAACCTTTCTTAATTTTTAACGATAGAAAGTATATGTCCTTGTGATTTATTTAGAAATAGGCAAATTTTGAGTTCACTTCTTGGGCTAAGTCAAAACAAAGGAAAAGTATTGATATTTTTATTAGAGTATGAGTTTAAAAAATAATTCCTAGCTTAAGTCTAGATTCTGAAAATGTATACCCTACAATTTGCACAATCACACACCTTGAAACTTGGAATAGTAGAAGAGACCTTGAAATGCTCTTGTCTAAAGTCCTTAGTATGATGAAAAATAAAAAAAAATACAGGTGTGAATAAAGAAAAAAAATGAACACTGGTTTTTGTAATTACTTAAGGCTACAAAAAAAAATAGAAAAATATTTAGCGAGGGTGCTTCATCACCTAGTGCCTTAGACCAACTGGTTTGGGAGTCACTCCTAAAAAGTCTTAGGTGTTACAAGACTAGGAAGTACGCTTTAAAGTGCAAACGCATTTTGTAATCGGTCGTTGGTACCTCAAGAAGTATTAACGGTCGCATGAAGGATGCGTAAGCAAAATAATTTAAAAATTCACCAATTAATAAGTACTTTAGATAACGGACAAGAATATAATTGCTTGATTTGAATTTCCAAGTGTAGGGGTGATATACACACACACACGTAGGGATATGTGATTGGAGTTTAGATGAGAGATAGGAGTGAAGAATAGAACTTATATCTTTAATAGAGTTGATAAAAATTCCTAAGTGGAGATGGAACCCCAGAAGGAAAAACTTAAGAAATGCCAAAAGCTAAGTAGGTCTGCAGAACATATATAATCTTAAGTTAAATGATGAGGAAGTGTGAAGAATATGGGTGGATAATTTACGAGTCGACGATAATATAATTCCTTGTTAGAAAACCTAATTGGAGAATTAAAGTCAATGGGCCGAATTGATAGGATTTTGTGGGTAGTATCCGCTGAAAACTCTCAGGAGACAACACTCCTCCTACTAGGGACACATAGAGGTTTAACGGCTTGTTGCACGAGCTCAGTGCAATCGCGTTTCCCTGCGAAAGTGAGGTTAGGTTTTTGTCGAGAATAAAACTAGGTTTGCTCGAGGACGAGCAAAAGATAAATTTGGGGGTATTTGTTCATATCATAATATTGCATTATTACATTCCCCATTCTTATGCATTTTACAATTAAACAGGTGCTTTTGACCCATGTCTGCTACATAGTACAGGTTACAGGTTCTTGAAGCAAAAACAGTGAAAAAGATAAAAGACGATGCAAAAGTGAGATTACAACCAACAAATAGAAGGATCTTGATCAAGACTACACAAAGATCAGTTCACAAAGTACAAAGGCAGCGCAAGGTCCAAGATTTCGAAGCAACAGTAAAAGTCCACTGCAATTGTTCACTGTGGAGATCTGGAAGAAACCTAGAAGCCAATTTGAGAAAAGTACTAAAGAAGTAGGAAGAACAAAAAGCCCAGAACCAGCACACAAAGTTTTAGCACATGATCCTCTAATTGGGCCGCAGAACCGCGGCCAAACCATGGCTACGGCCGCGGTTCCGCGGCCGGGTAGTGCACGGGGTTGGTAAATTTTTTTACCAAAATTTGAGGCGGCGCTGACTAGTCTTCCTAGGGGTATTTTTGTAAATGCAGACATGCGGCAATTGTAAACCTAGGATTTTCTATGTCCTATAAATAGAGACCCAAATTCTTGTATTAGTTTATGCCTCTTTTCATCAATAAAAATTCAGAATTCTTTTGAAGTTTGGAGAGCATCAATTTGTAAGTAGGTTTATTTTTCTGCCCTAGTTAGATAAATTCTTATTTGCCTTAGTTTAATCTAGAATAGAATTCTTATTAATCTGCAGTAGATCATTAATCTCTTAAATCAAAACTCATAAAAATAATGTCTTTTGTATATCCCTTAATGAGTGAGTAGTTTCCTCGCTTGTTAGGGTTAGGAATAGGGAAGGGTTTGAGAGATGAAGATCTCTCACCCCTTTCTTTGCCAATCACTTATGAATAATTAGGACTCCATGCATACTTTCATATTCCGCTCCCTACGGCACCATACCCACGAGGTAACGGTGATACCGTAGTATAAAAGACCAGATATGAATGTTTTCCATGGAGGTTAGGATAAGGATTGATAAAGGACGGACAAGGATCTAGAGGAAGAAACATAGTTTCTTTCCGATCATCTTAAGCCCCTTTATTAATAATTACCATAACTCCTAAAAAGATATCTAATTTAGGGCATTGAAAGAGGTGGAGATCTTTATTTTACCAAACTTTACCTAAACCTAATCATAACAAGTTTCCCAATCTTAGTATAACTCAAATTAGTTTTTGTGATAAAAGATCCAACACCCTTTGGAATTAGCTCGTAAGAACATTTAGGAAATTAACACCATCCCTGTAGATCGACCCGTATTCACCGGTTAGCTACCAAGCGACGCCGTTCTTGATTGCGGTAACATATTATTTTTGATCGTAAAATCCCTCTAAATCAGGTGTTTATCATGAAACACATTCGTTCGGTTCTTTATAACAACCGTGTTTTAGTAAGACTCGTCCCGAAGCTCGTTCAGCTCGTTAAGTTGCAGCTTCTGATAGCTGCCCGCGTCTTCAAGATTGAGATTCAGCTATTTGATCGCCCAAATAGCACGATGTTCGATTTCCACAGGAAGGTGGCAAGCCTTTCCGTACACAAGAAGATAGGGAGACATGCCAAGATTAGTCTTATATCCAGTTCGAAATGCCCAAAGGGCATCGGTTAATTTCACAGACCAATCTTTACGGTTCCTTGAAACCGTTTTCTCCAATATCTGCTTGATCTGCTAATTTGAAACTTCGTCTTGCTCACATATTCGGGGATGGTAGGGCATGGATAACTTATGATTAATCGCGTATTTCTGTATCAAGGCCTCAAAAGACCTATTGCAGAAATGTGTCCCATTATCGCTAATGATAGCGCGAGGGTGCCCAAACCGGGAAAGATGTTTTCTTTCAGGAATTTAACGATAACTTTATTGTCGTTAGTCCGGCTTGGCACTGCCTTAACCCATTTGGAGATATAATCAACATCTATGAGAAAGTAAAGGTTTCTAAAAGAGTTTGGAAACGGGCCCATGAAATCTATCCCCCAAATATCGAACATCTTAACAACCAAGATTGGTTGGAGCGGCATCTCGTTTCGCCTGGAAATCCAGCCCAAATATTGGCACCGGTAGCAAGTCTTGCAGTACTCATGTGCATCTTTGAAAAGTTTAGGCCATTAAAAGCCACATTGCAAGACTTTATCAGCTGTCTTTCTTGGGCCAAAATGCCCGCCACATGCTTGATCATGGCAAAAAGATAACACACTCTTGAATTCATTTTCCGGAACACACCGGTGGATGATTTGGTCTGGACAATACTTGAACAGGTAGGGTTCGTCCCAGTAAAAGTATTTTACTTGGGATAAAACTCTAAGTCTGTACTGACTCGACCAATCGTTAGGTATGAATCCAGTCGCCAAGTAGTTTACAATATCTGCGAACCAGGGTTCGCAAGATACCGTCAAGAGTTGTTCATTAAGGAAATCATCGTTGATTAGGAGAGGGAGCGTCGGCGAAGAAGGAAGTTGTGAAAGATGATTGGCTACTACGTTTTCACATCCTCTTTTGTCTTTAATGATGAGGTCAAACTTTTGAAGTAAGAGGATCCAACGTATTAACCAAGATTTTGCATCCTTTTTTGCAAAAAGATGTCTTAGAGCAGAATGATCTGTATAGACGATGACTGGGGAGCCGATCAGATAGGGCATGAATTTTTCTAAAGCAAATACAAAAGCCAAGAACTCTTTCTCAGTTGTTTTGCAATTCATTTGAGCATCATTCAGGGTCCGGCTTGCGTGGTAGATTATGTGCGGCATCTTATCGTTGTGTTGTCCTAAGACCGCACCGATAGCAAACTCGGATGCATCACACATAATCTCGAAGGGATGCGTCCAGTCAGGTGAAGAAAGAACGGGAGCAGTGGTTAGTAAGCTTCTAAAGGATTCGAAAGCAGTCAAACGGCTAGAGTCAAAGTTGAACGTGGTATACTTTGCCAGAAGGAGAGTCAAGGGTTTAACAATCTTGCTAAAGTCCTTGATAAACCTTCTATAAAAACCGGCATAGCCAAGGAAGGATCGGATATCTCTGACGCATTTGGGAGGAGGGAGGTTGGAAATGACATCAATCTTAGCCTTGTCAACCTCGATGCCGTTTCGCGAAATGATATGTCCTAAGACAATACCTTCGCGCACCATGAAGTGGCATTTCCCCCAGTTTAAAGTGAGATTCTTATCCTTACATCGGGCAAGGACAGCATCAAGATGTTGCAGACACTCGTCGAAAGAATCGCCAAAGATGGAGAAATCATCCATGAATATCTCCAGAAATTTCTCAACCATGTCAGAGAAAATTCCCATCATACGCCGCTGAAAGGTAGCGGGAGCATTGCATAGCCCAAAGGGCATGCGGCGATATGCGAACGTGCCGAAAGGACAAGTGAAAGTGGTTTTGTTTTGGTCTTTCTCGGTGATGGGAATCTGGTTGTAGCCTGACTACCGTCTAGAAAACAGTAATACTCATGTCCAGCTAATCATTCGAGCATTTGGTCAATGAAAGGTAGAAGAAAGTGATCCTTCCGCGTTGCGGCGTTCAGTTTTCGATAATCAATGCATACTCGCCATCCGGTTTGGGTGCGAGTAGGGATCAACTCATTCGCCTCGTTTGTGATGACTGTAATGCCCGACTTCTTAGGAACAACGTGTATAGGACTGACCTATTGGCTGTCTGAAATAGGGTAAATGATACCACTATCTAGGCATTTGACGATCTCCTTTTTCACAGCCTCTTTCATGACTGAATTTAATCGCCTCTGTGGATCCCTAGCTGGTTTGGCATCATCCATCATGTGAATGTGATGTTCAACGATCAAGGGACTAATCCGCTTGATGTCCGCCATCATCCAGCTGAAAGCTTGCCGATTAGATTGTAGGACTGCGAGAAGGGTTTTCTCCTGCTCTATAGCTAGAGAAGCGGAAATGATCATCGGAAGCGTTTCATTTTCACCTAAGTAAGCATACTTGAGGTGAGACGGCAGTGGCTTGAGTTCGAGTGTTGGAGGAGAAACAATTGAAGTCAAGATCGGAGAACATGTCTCGAACTCAAAGGATTCTAAGATGGGTTCAAAGTGAGTGTATGCGACTGAGTCGGATGGTTCAACTAACGCATCCGAAAATTCAAAAGATTCAAACTCGAGCGGTGACAAGCCAAGATCGTTTGAAAACGTGAAGCACTCATAATCGTTATTTGAAGCGGAAGTAGCAGGTTCAAAGAGGGACGCACTAGTGGCGTCAAGATCACTATGATCAAAAAAGAATTCCTCAAATTCACAGTCCTCGGGGGTTATGATGTGGATTGGACAAGAAGTGGCATTGACAAATGGTTTCCAGCAACCTCCTAGTTGCTGGATTCAGTCCCTCGTATAATGTTTGGCAGAGTTGTCATCTCTCAATACCGTGATGAGGGCACTGAACAAGAAGGTCCTTGTACCGATCAAAGCACTTCCAAAAAGGTTCGGTTGGAAGCTGGGTGAATTGTTTTATCTCGTTTCAGATCCGTGCGGTCTTATGATGTGGGTAGAATTTCTTTAGAAATGCTTTTACAAACTCATCCCAACTGGTTATTGAATGAGATGCGGTGCTATACATCCACTTTTCAGTAAGGTCGCACAAAGTGAAAGGAATAACTCATAGCTTTATAGCATCTCATACAGTTGGGTTGTCTTCATCATCGTACATACGTTCTGAAATTTGTTGATGAAGATATATGCATCTTCGGATTCAAGCCCGTGAAATTTAGGCAACGTGTTGATGAATTGGGGCTTAATTTCAAAATTATCCCAATTGGACGGTGGAAGAGAAAGATAAGTCAGAAGTGCAGCGCGGGTATGATAGAAACGATCCTGGAGCGCGATTCGCTGTGGCGCTGCTATATGTGGTTGCGGGTTATTCGAACCAAGTGGCGGTGGAATTATTCCCGGGGGAGGTAACGTGATGTTAGGAGGAAATCCTGACATCTCGGAAGAAGAGTTGGGTGAAACTGAAAGTGAGGGTGAAGGTGAAGATGTATGAACAAAATCGCGGTCAACGTGGAAGTTGGCTGGCAAAGGTAAGGGAGAAAGAGGTGTAGAAGGAGTTTCGACATCGGAGTCGATCGCGTAGTCGGTAGCGACTAACGTAACGCGGACTAGGCGGGCACTAGTGTCCCGAGTCCAACCGGATATACACTAAACGAGTTTAGTGTAGTCAAAGCGTAGAATGTGAGGGTAAGAAAATATCAATGGAGAAAATTCAGTGAAACATAGGTGAAATGGAAATTTGGCGACAAATGGCAAGTTTTTATAAAAGTTCTTTTTAGGGAGTTTTGCAAAATATATACGGATTTATGGACACAACTTCAAACAATCACAGTCAAAACATGTACACCCACACCTAGAGCTATGGTCTTCAAATTCCACTAGACTGCTCCTAACTGTTCCAAAGTGACAAGTTATGAGATAGCCCTTAAATCGTCTCTTCATTGTCAATTATGGCCAGGTAAGCACAAGTGAGGTAAGGAGGGTTCCGCTCATGAATCACCGTGAGACGGGCCTTTTAAAATTACCTCCTCACTTGTCTAGCCTAGGCACCACAAAGTCAAGTTTAGATAAACGACCGAATGCCCATAACCTTCCTCTGTCCTATTGAGCACGACAAGTCCTTAGTTGGCTAAGTCTAGATATTTTTTAATTAAGCTCAAGGGTATTGTGTATGCTTTTAGTGATTTCCAGGGTCTTAGGAAGGGTGATGAAATCCCCACCTAATCTGAATTGGTGTTATAGCCCCTTAAGTCCGTATTAATGATGCAATGCGCAAATCAACAAGGTTTTGTTATCAAACAATCAATCATTTTTTTACTTTAAATGAGGCGCTGCAAAAAATATGGTTAGTTTTTCTTTGGCTTTTGCGGCGATATTGCAAAGAATCCTGCAAAGATAAGAATATTGGAGCGTCGGGTTTGAGAAGAGGAAGATTAGAAGAATACATACCAAAAGAGTTGAGTTTAAGAAACTCGTGTTGATATTGTCTCCGAGTGTTGAATGGTTCTCTTCCGTGGGTCAAAATACCCGGGTCTTTAGCATTGTAGTGTTCTATCGCCTTATATTTGAAAACGCCCCTGCTCCGCACTATCGCTACTCGCCAATCCGCCGAATCTGTAAATGTCAGAAAAAATACGGATATTTGAGCTAGAACGCGATATAGATAGCCAAAGTTCTGCACACAATTAATTATGAAAATCAAACAATAAAAATGAGATACTAACAGGACAATGGAGGTAACACAAAAAGAAAAATGTCCAAACACTAAGAAGGAACCGGCAGAACCGGGATTTATTTCTATTTTGACGGTCGAAATTTTGATTTTGGTGCTCAATTTTTGTGTGTTTCCTCTGTGTGATACTAGTATTCCACTGTTATACATTGATTTCCATGTTAAAACACAATGTGTTAGCAGATCAAAAATCCAGAGAACAGAATATTGGGTTTCAGTTCTCGTGTCGGTTAAAAAGAATGTGTTTTTTGTTGAATCTGTTAGAAAGTTAGTTTTATATAAAATATTCACAAATTAACCCGAGACTACAAGTATAAAAGTGTTACCGTCTCCCCGGCAAAGACGCCATTTAATTAACACTCGTTTTCACTGTGTCGTTTTAAAAAGAATTTGAAATAACCACAATCAAAAATAGTGTTGCATGTAGCGAGCCGTGATGAGTACGGGTCATCCGCAGGGAGATGGTAGGTTTTTAAGCTTGTTTTAACGAGTTAACACTGTAACTTGAGTTGTTTGTTATACTAAGTGTCGTAACTATGATATGTTCAATAAAAAGACTTGTTAGGGGTAGTTTTAGGTTAGCTTGCGTTAGGAGGATGTTTGCCGTCCTTATAGACCTAATTATGATATTGAAGCTAAGGCAATAGGCAACAATACGGATTAGGGATCTTGAAGTACGGTATTCGTGATTGTGTGCTAAATCCGTATTTCTTGTCCCTTGTCCTTCCGTTGTTGTCTCTTGACCTTAGCCTTCGGCAAACCACTCGCAACCGGTCACGATTAAGATTCACCGCTACCGTGGTAGGATAGGGTGCCTAACGGAGCGGAATTGCGAGTCGTTTGGTCGGATATTCAATTACAAAGTTAAGGGTTTTTTAAGGTTTTTGTAAGCACATCTCCTAATACAAACTAACCATATTCTACCATTAACAAGTAAATCAATTACTCACGCATATTTACAATACCAAATAAAATAAAGAAAAGTGTAAGGCACATAATAAAAATTACAAGAAAGGTAAAGCCAAGGATAGAAATTTAAGAACCGATATATCCAATGTGAAAATTCCTTCAAGTGTTCTTTAAGCCCGTACCAATGTGAAATCAAAATACCAAACTTTAAACTTGCAAGCTCACTTAAGAGGTTTCTAGATCAAAGCAAGGCAAGGATTTCACAAGTTCAATATTTGTAGGAAGCAAGACACATGTAATGAACAAATGAGAACTTTTATTGATATTCAAATGAGATACAACTAATATTTAATTCAAGAACCTAAATCTTAAGCCTGTAAGTTCAATGAAGAACTTACAAGGTCAAGATAAAGGGCAAGAGCTCAAGAGTTCAAAAGAAAAAACAAGCTAACATCTACAAATTAAAACTTGTTCTAAACTAAAAATAAAGCCAAAAGTATATCCCCCTCCCCTGCTCACTGATCTGGTACTTATAGGCACAAAATAAGAATAAACAAACAATATAATAAGTATGATGTGACAACAAGGGACGGCCAGAAGAAAAATGGGGCAATTTCCTCTATGTAGGGCCGTCGGTGCCGGAAATTTTGGAAGTTTCGCCGGTCAAGTATGGGGAGTTAGGTCTCATGTTGGGGTGGTTGCCTTGTGTACTTTCCACTATCTTCCTAGTGCTATTTGATTTCTCTAAATAAACCTGGTTCATACTCAGTGGAATTTGAGAGGAATCTTAATTTATATCACCTCACAACTTTTCTTCACTTTAAAAAACATCCCCACTTGCCCACTTCCACAAGTTGTTGTGCCCACTTGCACCAAGGCAGCCCTCCATCTAGGTCCATATACCAAAGACCTAGTGTACACTTGTTATTGTGTTGGACTAAAATTGTATGCACAAGTTTATTTGCAAAAGAGCTCTTTGAATCACGATAGGTTTTCTGTTCTGATTGGAGTGTCGGCTCCTAAACGTTATATCCGTGATTTTGAGTGTATTTCCAGTATTTTGTAACGGATACCTGTAATCTGTAATTACTGAGCAGACACTGGTTAATAATACCGATATATAACAAAATAGATAATGAATGAGTGGTGTTTAACGCCGGAAACAGGAAAGACGAACGTCTTACCTGAATCTGGGGGCTGATGCTAATTGGTGCTATCCGTCCACATCTTCAAAGATGCCAAGTTGATTTATGGCACCGTGTATCGAAGGTTTAAATGGATGAGGCCGATGTAGCAGACTTCGTCAGATTCCATCTCGTCTGAGGGGTTTTTGATTATGGGGACGATCTTCCCTGCAGGCGCAAGCCCCTGCAGTTAATTACGCTACCGCATCGCGGTAACAACTTTCTCCTTCTCCAGATGGTTACTTCGTGTCGTGGGTGTTTGTTTTGTTTGTGGTTGCTCGTGGATTGTATACGGAGACTAATTTATGTTGTCGCCCGTAGGACGTGGATTAGTCCAAATCCGTATCTTCTTAGATTTGGGTTTGGGGGTTGGGTTTAAGGATACGTTAGCCTCATTTGGGACTAAGATTAACTTAAACGTATGTTAAAGATACGTTAGTCTAATTTTAGACTAAGATCAACTTAACGGGATCGTTTAGATCCAACAAAAGAGCATTTGGGCTCTATTGTTTAGTTTAGGGACATTGCGGTCGATTAGTTTAAGGACATTACGGTCCAATGTTAGTTTAAGGACATCTCGGTCCAGGTTAAGGACATCGTAATCCATGAGTTTAAGGACCCCACAGTCCGTAGTTTAAAGACGTCATAGTCTGTAAAGTTTAAGGACATCATAGTCCATGAGTTTAAGGACCCCACAGTCCGTAGTTTAAAGATGTCATAGTCTGTAATGTTTAAAGACATCGTAGTCCATGAGTTTAAGGACCCCACAGTCAGTAGTTTAAAGACGTCATAGTCTGTAAAGTTTAAGTGCATCGTAGTCCAAGAGTTTAAGGACCCCACAGTCCAGTTTAGAGACATCGTAGTCTATAAGGTTTAAGGACATCGTAGTCCATGAGTTTAAGGACCCCACAGTCCGTAGAAATGTGTGGTTGTCGGGACCCGTCACCTCTTTGAAGACGTTGAAGGATTACAACGAAAGATATCAGAGGAGTAAAGAGATGTACCCTCGAACCGGATGTAGATTGATTGAAAAATCTATAGCCCAGTTTGGAACTAACATTTGTTGAATATTCGTGAGCAGATGGGCTCAATTGAATATAAGTTGAGGACTTACGGCCAATGTTGGGCTAAATCCAATTAAAATGTTTAACATTTTTATTACTCTGGCTGTTGAGCCTTTATTTGGGCTTGGCCCTTTTAATAATGCTAAGCATTGGGTTCTGACATTTTTTGTCTTGTATTGAATGCATAGCATTCATTAGAACAATGTGTGTTCTGACAGTGCGCTACGTGGCGCGCCAGGTGCTTTGAGCCAATCAAAGAGTGCATATTGCTTCTGTCGGGTAGTGCACGTGAAGATAACACGTGTCGCGCTTAGCACTAAGTGCTATTTTATTAGCGCATTGCGCTTTTATTTTATGAGCGCTTTGCGCTGATTTAATGGCACACCAGTCAGTGACACGTGGCGTGCTTGGCGCTGAGGCCGGCCCATGGGCGCAGTGCGCTGTCTCATAAGCGCAAAGCGCAAGCTGTGTCTATGGTTGACACGTGGCATGCTTTGGCGCTGAGCGCCGGTCCAATGAGCGCAACAGTGCAGTTCATGAGTGCAAGGCACTTTTCTGTAGCGCAAAGCGCATTTGATCAAATTTATGATCAGAGAACAAGTTTATGTTCTCCCTTTAAAGGAGGCCTTGCCTCAAGGTTCAAGAACATAAGTTCTTATTTATAAAAAGGCACTGCCTCTGTAGATCAATGATCTGTAAATGAAGTAAATACTTCTTTTGTTTTTATGATAGGATCTTTTGATCTCTTTTTTATCAAAGACCTTGGTCTTTTTTATAGATCTATGATCTTTTTTAGAAGATAGTACTTTTTTTCATGAGATGATTTCATCTCTGTGTTCAAGAATCATGTTCTTTACCTTGAAGAAATGATCTTCTTTTTCTAGAAGCTTGCTTTTCTCTCTTTGAGTTTTCTCAAAGTTTTTTAAGGGGGGTTTCTCTATGCTTCTGTATCTCTGAGACTTAAAGTCTAGGGGCCTTTATATAGGGCAAATTGATTTGTTAAATCAGTTAAAGAGATCCTTCTCTGATTGATTTGGGAATATTTCCCACTGTTGGATCTTTGATCCTAAGGCTTCTGTTTTGCAGAAGATAATTTTCTTGCTTTAAAAAGATTGGAAAGATCTTTCCATAACAGAATTTTAATTCTGATTAATTAATAATTTATTGTTATTAGATCTTTTGATCTAACGGTAGGGAATTTTTAATTCTAGCGCAGGTGCACCTTGCGCTAGTGCACCTATGTTCGACACGTGGCGCGCAGCGCAGAGCGCAGCGCAACCGCGCTAGCGCACCCGTGTTTGACACGTGGCGCGCAGCGCAGAGCGCTGGATCTGAAGCGTTGCTTCAATTTTTGAATTTTGAAAATTTAAAACAGAGTTTTGCTCTGATTGGGGATGCGCTGCCTAGGGCGCAGCGCACCTGGCCCTAGCGCGTCTGTGTTTGACACGTGGCGCGCAGCGCGCCTAGCGCTGAATCTGAAGCGTTGCTTCAATTTTTGAATTTTGAATTTTAAAACAGAGATTTGCTCTGATTGGGGGAAACAAATGCCCCCCCCACCATTGCGCTCACGTGGCGCACACGTGAGTGCAGCGGTGGTAACATCTGAGCCCTTGGATCAACTCAGAAGTTGAAGAGGCGGTTTAATGCCTATAAATAGGACCTTTGGTCTCTCAGATGATTTCCATTTTCTTCTTGAGAATTTTCACTTAGAGCCTTGCTATTTAGTTTAAGAACTTTTCAAGAGTCAGAACTCTATCAAAACTTAGGTAAAGTTTAAATTTTTTAAACAAATTTGGGTTTTACCCATTAACAGAGCCTTACTCTTCATAGATCTTTGAACTAAAGAAAACCCTTTTAGGGTTTCATTAATAGAGCCTTGCTCTCTTGAACCCATAGGTCTTAAAGAGATCTTTTATTGGGGTTTCTTAGCCCATGAACAGAGCTCTTCTCTTTTGGTAACATGTGGATTTCTTAATCTCTTGTGAAGAACCCTTAAGAGTTTGTTAATGGATTTTGAAGATCCTAGAATTTTTTAATTCATAAAAGTTAATTTTTATTAATTCTTTTCTGATGGATTTTTCATCATCATTACAGAGCCAGGCTCTTTAAGGAATTTTATTCCTTCATGATCAGAGTTTGACAAGTGCACTCTGTCATAGAGCTTTGCTCTCAAAGGGAGATTATCTCCCTCTCCCGAGGGATCTCTTATTCAATGAGAATTTCCTTGAGGATTTCCTCATTAATTAATTGTATCATCTAATGATGAGGCTGTTTTATTAATTATCAATTGATGACTTATGATCTAGATTTTGTGGGTCCCCCTTTGGTCCCCTTCCCACTGCATTGCAGTGTGGTACAACTTTAAAAGTACCTAGTGTCAGAAATTTAAAATTGAACAATAGCACTGACAGTTGACTTCTGTCCCCCTTTTTGCAGGCGACATGTCTTTCGATGCTACGTTTCCATTTGTCCGTTCAAAGGGAGGATTCCCTGAGGCACTTGTGGACCGAGAGGTTCTCGCGCTCATCAAAGACCGTGACCCGGAACACAAAAATCTCCACTTGTGGGGTAGATGGTATGACCAGATTATCAGAGGTCGTCAAAGCTTCTCTTGTGCGACGCCGTCGGAGCCTATCACGGCGATTCCGTATGCAGATGCACCCCCGGTGAACTATGCCGTGGAGGTTGTCAATTGGACTTCGAAGGGTCTTCTTCAACCTTCGATTGCCGCCGTACCCATGCAGCTGCCGGCGGCTTTGGATACCCTGGGGCGGTGCATATGCCAGGGCGCGACGCGCCCTTGGGGACAACCCTACAACATCGGGCTAACTCCCCGTCATCCGGCCGGGTATTTGCAGTGGGCCAGGTACATCTTGTCGGCGAAGAAAACGCAGCTGCTAAAGCTCGGCCTATACCTGCGGTTTACGCTTCATTGTTCCAATATTCTGCTCCTCCTACATGGTGGATTAAGGCAATCTTAGAGCAGTGGAACTTCCCGACCCTTACCTTTCTTCTACTGGACAGAGAAGTCTCCATCTCTTTGGAAGAATTTGCTGAGGTTTCCGGTCTGCCGGTTAGGGGAGAGCACTACGAGGAGCTGCTTCCTCCGGATGAATAAGTTTTTTCCACCAAGCCGGTGGTGATGGGCTTCACGGCAGAGAACGCCATTCAGCACCAGTTCCCTAGTCTGATAAAGGTGCTGAACATGTACGAGAGCCTCTTCTTGGAATCCGGAGGTCGGGGGGTCAGTTTTGCGGACTTCATTGCCCGGTTTCTTCATCCGGAGATTTTTTCGCAACGAGGCGAAAAGTTTTTCAAGCTCGATGATCCCTTCAACTTTGGCTTGGACCGTTGACCAGTACTGGAAGATGATCAGAAGAGCTTTTTTCTTCCTGATGCTACGACCATACCTCTGTCAGAAATCGCCGCTCCAGGCATTGACGAGGAGGATTTCTTTCTTGGGTTTCTTGGGCTATGGTTGAGTTGGTTCGCGCTCACTATGCATCCTCGTTACATGAGGCCTTCCGTCTTCTACCCCGCGCATCGCATGGTTGCCGGAATACAAGTGGCTATCGGGATCGCCGGGTTAGCTCACCTATACCACGGTCTTAGCATGGAGGCGGATACCACTAAACCGGGGGTGCATGCTACCAACTTCCTGATGCATTACTTTACTTCATGGATGGAGATGCACGTGCTCGGGGTCTTTGGCATTCACAAGAGACCTTCGTTTTACGAGAAATGCAAGTTCCCGTGAATTATGCGGCTGGTTGATGCCTCCATCGTGAGTCCGTCACAGCCGGAAGCTAGGGATTTGCTCCTTCATCCGCGCATGGTCGGAGATGGTATGTCTTTCACGGACAAAGTCCTGACGATCGGCCAGGAAACTTCCAAGACGGTGTTGGCATTGCGCGACATTTTTAAGGACGGGGCCTCCGTGTTGAAAGCCCGGGAGATTCTCCATTTATACTCCATCAGGCCGGGCTTTCTTGTATTCAGGCTAAATGATGTGGCTCTATTCATGAGATACAACCCACATCATTTTGCCCAGCAGCTGAGTTATAATCAGGGGGTCCCGCTGGAGGCTTTCTTGGTAGAACCCGCTGCCACCAGAGAGGGAATACGGGGTGCGCTGCATCACTTCATGCGGGCTCTCACTTCTTCATTAGCGAGCCGAGTTGCATCCCAAGGGCCCTTAACGTACATGTGGCCTGATATCAATGCGCGATGGGTCCTGTTATCAGGGAAGAGAGGCGGCTGCCGCTCGATCGCAAGAGTGCGACCCCTGTCGTTGATCGCAACGTCCCTTTAAAGCGACGGATCATTGTCCCCCCTCCGCTAAGAGAGGTTTCTGCAGTTGAGCCTCCACGTGTGCTAAGCCCAACGCGTGGATTGCCCCATGCTCCTGTGGAGACGGTGGATGTACCATCGGTGTCCCATGCTCCCGCGGAGATGGTAAATGTAGCTTCACCCGAATCTGGCATGGGCTCGGATATCGGGACTCGCCATCCCAAGTTCCCACCAAGCGCAACCTGGTGCTGGCTGCGATCGGAGCTCGCTCACAGAAGAAGAAAAAGAAGTCGATCCTTTCTGTTAACGTTGTACATGGCCAGGAGCCTCACGCTCCTTACGGCGAGGGACTGAACGACTATGGGACAAACGAGGGCTTATTCATGCCGCCAGATGATACTGATCTGGCGGCTGCCATTGCAGCTTCTGAGTAATTGGCCAGCCACGAAGAGGGGTTGGCTATCCTCGCGCAATCAGGTAATCATTATCTGTATTTTTCGCCATTGCATTGTATTTCTATTATCATGTTTTGACTGACGCTTTTCCTCCTTTAACAGGCACTTCCACTGAAGAAGCTCTCGCAGCTTCTCTCAAGACTTTTGAGGATGAGGAAAGACTTCGAGCATCCTTAGGCATCGGTACATTTTGGTTCACCATGTTCCCGCTTCCGTTTCTTATGAGTAATCTGACCCTTTCTTTGTCTTATCGCAGGGACTACAATGCCGATCCCGCAAACTGATGCGGATATTCTTCCCAGGCCAGGCATCGAAGTCCCGGCCTCCTCAGGGTTACCAAAAGAGGCTTTACTCAAGCAACCGATGACGGATGCCGTAACGGCTCCAGAGGTAGCTCCTGGCATGGATGATGACGTCCCATTGACGGAGGTCTTGAGAAGATCGACTCTCACAGCCCGGACAGAAAGGAAGCGCAGAATGCGTGCAATAAGGGAGCGTAGTGTTGCCTTAGCCACGGGTGCGGGTTCGAGCACCGCTACCCCTGCCGCTACTCTTTCAGAGGAGTCCCTGGCTGCCTTGTCTACTGCCTATAGACGAGCAGCTCGTGCGGCTCGGGAAGCGGTCGGAAGACCAACCCAAGGTAATGTGACACGGGGTTCCGTTCTCAAAGTTTTAAGTATCAATTCTCATATATCTTATCTTGCAGGGCCGAGTCTTCCCGAAGAGGTGGCGGCGACCGCTGGGCCTAAGGTAGCGGTGGAGGAGGTAGCTGTGATTGCTGAAACTGGGGCGTCGGTAGGCGAGGTGGCTGTAATTGCCGGGCTCGAGGTAGTGACTGGTAAGTCAGTCACGATTGCCGAGCCTGAGATAGCTGTAGGTGAGATGTCTACAGCCGCTAAACCCGTGGTGTTGATGGGTGAGACGGCTACAATTGCTGAGCCCGAGGTGGCCGCTCCTTCTCAAGAGTCGGGCACCGCCCCAATCGTTGCTTTTCCCGCTTATGGCTCTTGGCCATCTCCTGGCGTCGCGAGCGTTACGACGACTCTTGTAGAGTCAGGGGATGAGGCGACGGGAGGTGAGACCATCCCGATGGAGGAGAAAGATGTCGTCGCTGTATCAGGTGGCGCCCTCGTTGCGGTTCCGACTGGCGACTCATCAGGTAGATTTTGGGTCATTGCTTTTCTTTTTATTCTGCAATCATTTTCAATCTTTCCTGACAGTATTTATCTTGTTTCTAATGCAGGTGTGGCGAGCGCTGAGGTCGCGCTACCCGAGGCAACGCCATCAGCTACCACCTTGACGGTGACACCTCATCTACCCTCTCTCATACTATCTCAAATGTTGGAAGGTGCAGATTCGTGGCCCATCAGTCTTATTTTTAAGCTGTATAACTTATGTACCGACGTTGCATTACTGTGTCCTTGCAGGAGTCCTTTTTGACTACCTGTATCAGGTGCTGCACCCACACCTCCTTCCTGTCAGAGATTAGTCCGCCTGCTGGTGTTGGTGAGTATCTTTTCTAAACGACGTCTTTTCTTTAACGGGCAGTCGCATTACCGCTAACTCTTCTTTATATTGCTTTTAGCCTTACAAATTGAAGGATGGGACGAGGCTGTCGTTGCGCCACCAGTACTCCCAGCTCTTCCCCCTGTTGCAGCCGGTATAGTAGACTCTATTTTTTTTGTGTATTTTCTTTATTTCCTGAGCCGAAATCTGACTAAGATTTATTTTGCAGCAATCACATCGACTCCAGCCTCTTTCGAGTCTCGCATTATGATTCCGGCAGGGCCCTTTTCCAGACGTCCGTCCTCGAAAGGCGCCGGGAATAGTCTGCGCATGCTGAGCGACTATATTGAGGAGCTCGACGTGGAGACTCCCACATCTGCTATAGATTTTTCCGCGGAGGTTAACCCTATGCGGGCGACGCTCATGAACTTTCATGGTGATGGCGTCGTTGAGTCTTGGGTTAATCGCTGCAGGGAAATCGAGGCTAAGGAAGCCGGCTACTACCTATAGAGTTTAGGTTTAGGAAGATAGCGAGCGGACATAGTCGTCGTCATCTATCGTTGACCTAGGCCTGACTCGTTAGGCGTAGTACTTTTTCAGGAAGCGACCGTTTATTGGCCTGAAAGGTCTTTCGCCATGCATGTCCATCAGTAGATAGGCTCCACCCTGGTAGACCTTGTCTATGATATACGGGCCTTCATAGTTCGTCTCTAATTTCCCCCGTTTAGCATGATTGGGGATCATAGGTCTTTTGACCACTAGCACGAGTTCGCCTTGGCAGAATGTCCTCGGCCTAGTCAATTTTTCGTATGAGCGCGTCATCTTTGCTTTATAAGCCTTCAGATTTTGTTGCACTATGAGCCGAGTTTCATCAAGGGCATCGAGCTCCTCAAGTCGAAGGTGAGCATTCTCTTCGTCTGTTAACTCGTAGTGAACTGCCACTCGTAGAGAGGGTAGCTCTATCTCGAGGGAAAGTACCGCCTCTGTACCGAATACCAATGCATACGGAGTTGTGTTCGTGGCCGTTTTGAACGTAGTTCGATATGCCCATAGAGCTTCATGCAGTCTCTCGTGCCAGTCCTTCTTATTTCGGGACACCGTCTTTTTTATGATCTTCGTCAGGGTCTTGTTAAAAGCCTCAGCTAGACCGTTAGCTCGGGGATTATAGACTGAGAAGTATCTCCAGTCTATGTTATGCTGCTGTGCGAAGCGGCTTATCTTGTGGCTTCTATAGGCTGGCCCGTTATCGGGGATAATCCGTCGTGGAGTTCTAAACCGATAAATGACGTGCGTCTTGAAGAAATGGAGAATATTCTCCGTCTTCACTTCCCTCAGCGGTACTGCTTCTGCTCATTTGGAGAAGTAATCAGTTGTCGCCAAAATGAATCGATGTCCTCTGGACGATTCTGGTTCTATGGGGCCGATTATGTCAGTTCCCCACATTTCGAATGGCCAGCTAGCCACTGTCGGATGTAGCGGATTCAGATGCTGATGGATGAAGTCTCCATAAATCTGGCACGAATGGCACTGCTTCGCGTATTCGAGGCAGTCTTGGATCATCGTGGGCCAATAATAACCCATCCGTTTGATCTTCAGCTTCATCTTCGTCCCGGCTTGGTGAGAACCGCAGAGTCCGTCGTGAGTTTCTTGGATGATTCTCTTTGCCTCTTCAGGTCCCAGGCATCTTAGCCAAAGAGAATCAAATGATCTCTTATACAGAGTATCATTGACGAAAGCAAAAGACAAAGCTCCTTTCATAAGCTGATGTCTTGAGGACGCATCTTCAGGTGTTCGACGGGATTTGAAGTAATATATAAAGACTTCTCTCCAATCCATGGCCTTTTCCTGATCTTTTATTTGCAGAGTCATTCGCTCGGTCGCTCCGTTTTCTTCGGACAACTTCGTAGATACTTCTGCTGGAGCAAGAACCCGACGGCTTTGCACAACGATCCTCACGTTATCGAGGTTCTCGTCGGCCAGCTCTTTAGCGAGCTTGGCTAATGCATCTGCCTTGCTATTTTCCGTGCGCGGTATGCTTTCTAGGGTGTAGGAAGGAATTTGGGTCAACAGTTGCTGCACCCTTTCGTCGTACTTCACCAACTCTGGTTTGCACGTCTGATAGTCGCCATTTACTTGACTAACGATCAGTTAGGAATCTCCGTATATGAGGAGGTTTTCAATTCGCATATCGATAGCGATCTCGAGACCTGCTATCAAAGCTTCATATTCGGCCTCATTGTTCGTTCTTGGCTCTGTCAAGGAGAAGGCGGAGCGCATTATCCCTCCTTGTGGAGTTACGAAGATGAGGCCTATCCCCGATTTGATTATAGGGGTAGTTTGTTTGCGCTTCTTCATGGAAGACGCTCCATCAAAATAAAGTTCCCACCGGGTATCACCCCCGTCAATCGTGTCAAACGCATGTTTGTCTGGTAGTTCGCAGTTCAAAGGAGAATCGGAAGGTATCGGATGCTCAGCGAGGAAGTTGGCGATGGCCTGGCCTTTCACTGCCTTAAGAGGCCGATAAGTTATCGAGAACTCCATCAAGAGCAAGGCACATCTAGCGAGTCGTCCTGTTAATATGGCCTTCGACATCAAATATTTGAGGGGGTCCACCTTTGATATGAGATGGACCTCATGTGCCAATGCATAGTGTCTGAGCTTCGTTATTGCGAAGATCAACGCCAGGCAGTGTTTTTCAATGGGAGAGTAATTGCTTTCTGCCCCCAGAAGAACTCGACTCAGATAGTAGAGAGCTCTTTCTTTCCCTTGATCGTTTTCTTGTGCCCACAGCACGCCTAAAGAACCCTCAAGGGCTGTTGTGTACAGGACGGGAGGTTTTCCTTTAACGGGAGCGGCCAGTACTGGTGGATTTTGCAGGTTTTTCTTGATTTCGTCAAGTGCGTTTAGGCATTTGCGATCCCAGACGAAAGGGGTTCCCTTCTTCATCAGGTGACTGTAAGGACGACACTTGCCTGAGAGATTGGCTATAAATCGCCGGATATACGCGAGCTTCCCTTGGAGAGACCGCAATTGCTTGAGAGTCCTTGGTGGAGGCATTTCCATAATCTCCTTGATCTTCGACGGGTCTATCTCGATGCCTCGGTGTCGGACGATGAATCCCAGGAATTTGCCCGAGGAGACTCCGAACACGCATTTGAGAGGGTTCATCTTCAAGTTGTACTGCCGGAGGCGCTGAAATACGATCTTCAGATGCTCTAAATGTTCCTCTTATGATTTGCTTTTTACCACGAGATCGTCGATATAGCATTCGACGATTTCATGTATGAGGTCGTTGAAGATTTTCGTCATGGCCGTTTGATAGGTGGCACCGGTGTTCTTTAGACCGAAAGGCATCACCTTGTAGCAAAATATGCCTAAAGGAGTCCGGAAAGCAGTGTGCTTCTGATCCTCAGTATGCATCTTTATCCGATTGTATCCTGATGAGCCATCGATGAAGGAGAAAACCTCATGAGTGGACGTATTGTCTATCATCAGTTCGGTGACCGGTACTGGGAAGTCGTCCTTCGGGCATACTTTATTGAGATCCCGAAAGTCTACGCAGATGCGCACCGTCCCATTTTTATTCATCACTGGGACAATGTTAGCGATCCAGTCAGGATATTGAACCTCCTGGATGAAGCCGGAGTCGATTAGCTTCTTGACCTCGGCGTTGATGCTCATCTCAAGCTCAAGCCGCATTCTCCTCGGTGCTTGCTTGATTGGCTTAACGCCCGGGGATGTTGCTAATTTGTGGACAACAATCTCTGGATCTAGTCCTGGCATCTCGGAATAATTCCATGCAAAACAATCTTTATGCTGCATAAGCACGTCTTTTAGTGCAGCCACCCTTTCTTCAGACAATAGCTCACTAACGAATGTCGGCCGCGGGTCACTTGTTGTCCCTAAGTCAATTTTCTTGAGGTTATCTGCAGTAGTATGTATTCCATCTTCCAACTCTTTTGGAGCCGGTGGAAATTCCGAGATTACCTCGTCATCATCGTTTTCAAAGCACCAGGGAAGTTCATCCACATTTTCGGGTTCCTCTTCTAACAGTGTGATCACGTGACAGGTACGAGCTCGCTTCCAAGACCGATGTTGATCTGGTTCTATTCTCGTAGATTTGGGTTCATGCTTTTGTGGCGGGGTTACCCTCCAGCTGCTGGACAGAGCGAACCTGCCTTGTTGATATTGATCTTCGACCCAGTTCTTAAAGGTGAAGCAGTCTTCAATAGGATGCCCTACTGCCCTGTGATAGGAGCAGTAGTCCGGGTAAGAGACTTCCCCTGCTTGCTCGGGGTGCTTGGACTCCGGGTGGGTAGTCATTTGATGTTTTATGACGAGATCAAATATCTTCCTTGTCTTGTCTTGAGGAAAAGAATATTCTCGACTCATCTTTTTTATAAGAGACGAATCCGGACCGTTCGATTCCTGATCGCGTGGCTTCTTAGACCCGCTTTGTCGCTGTCGAACGCCTTTCCCGTTCTTTGATTTATTTCTGCCTCTGTGTTGGGTCTTTTGTACAACGGGTTGATAAGGAGGAGTATTTTCATTTTTCACAGCCTGCTGAAGGAGGCGTTGCGTCCTGGCTTTCTTGTAGATGGACATTTCGCGATTATGTTCGTCTCGAACCTTTTGACCCGCTTCCCTTATAAGCTTGTCCATTTGTTCATCGAACGATGGACTGGGCATTTTCATGGCGGGAGCTCTTTCTGGTTCAGGGTTAGCATCTTCCCATAGAGCATCTCCCTCTTTATCAAAGTTATGTATGACGTAGCAGTCGTGGAGTAGTTCCCGTTTCTTGGATTGAACATACCCAAGCCCAATCGTTTCCATTCTTCCGTTGGGAAAATTTCGTTGAGTTCCGGGAACATTCCAGATCCTGTGATAGAACCGTGCTTGTCGCGCAGTTTGCTTAAGGGGTACACCTTGGCGCCTCAAGAGTCTCTTTAGTCCGTCTATGTAATATCTGGATAAACGGATGGGCTGGAGCATGTCAAGTGTAGAATCCGCGCCGTGCCAGATTTCTTTCTCCACTTTGGTTTCCCCGGATCGGTAGAATATGATTGCCTTTTCACCTTTTCGCCTGGGAGGGACATAGAATGTCTGCAGCTCTTCCACATTGTAGGTATCAAGCGCGTCTAGTTCTTTATAATGCTTGGGCGGAACCATGGCAACTTGCAAACTTTGATCTTCATAAGCAAAGGCTTGTATTGATGGCCGGGCAGAGAATACGATATTGACCTCATCTTCCGAGTCGCTGCCGAAGATTAACATAGGAGTGGACGGTCCCGGCTTGTTGCACTGGGGCGGACCTGAGTAAACTATCACTTCTTCCTCCTCAGTATCACTCCTAAAGACCGGAATAGTAGTGATAGCTTTGTTCTTCGGTTTGTGACATCTCTCTGTGTCCTTAAAGTCTGGTAAGAAGTATTTTGCATCTTCGTACTTGCGGACTTCATTCACGGAGAATGGGTTTAGCTCTCCTGTCACAGTATACTCGAGAACATCCTTGAAATATTTCATACACTGATGTTGTGTAGAGAGAATGATGTTGTACTCGAGTAACCAGGGCCGGCCGAGCAAAGCGTTGTAGCATGTCTTGGCGTCAATGACGTGGAACTTGATATCAGTGACGAGCAGCCTAAAGCATAACGTCGGTATCACGGACCCAAGCGTCCGTGATGACTGGGAGTCAAATCCGGAGATGGTGATTTTATCACGAGCGAGGTGTTGAACGCTCATGCATATCTCCTTTAGCACCCTTACATTAAGGAGATTGACGGAGGACCCATTGTCGACCAAGATTTTACCTATCTTGATGTCATAACAGTATCCGGAGACATATAGGGGACGGTTGTGCTCGCATGTCCCAAGGAGGAGATCTTCATCGCCGAAGGTGATATCGGCTGTGTGTACTTCTTCCAGCTCGTCCTTCATTTTTTCTTCGGCGAGGAAAGCTTGGAATTGCTCGGGCTCTTGTAATGCCTTGATCGAATAATCCCTTGCTTCTTTTGAAAATAGAAGGGCATCGAGAATGCTTAACTGCGAAGGTAGCTTTCTTTGGTGGGGTGCGCAATCTTTCGATGATATAAGCAGTAGCTAGGATGCATTCCGCTTCACCAAGAACGTTTCCTTAGAAGGGTAGCGGCTTCATTCCCCTTGATATGGCTTTGGCGAACCTCTTCCTCGTCTTGAACATGTTTTTATTTGCGACGGATGTACTTTGATCTGGCGGGAGTGTTTCAACCCTTTCGTCCGGTTGCCGGCGTTTGGCTTTTTCAAATAAGGCCATCTCACGCTCCCGATCAGCTTTGCTTTTTGAAAGAGCTTCGTTCAGGAATGCATCAATCATTTCTTCTGATGGCCCTAAAAGTCCCTGTTCAGGATTTTCCCCCAGTTTCTTTGTGTAAGGAGCTTCTTCATCGTCTAACGACGAGTGAGAGATCACATAGAAGCTTGCTACGTAACCTTCATATTCATCCGACGAGTCTTCTCCATCATCTCCGACCTCAAGGACGTGACTGAGAAATTCTTGGAGTATGATTGGGGTCTGTGCCTTCTGGTTATACTCTTCCAGCGCGTCAATTTGCTTTTGTAGGTCTGTGCTCTTGTCGCCAGGCTTCAGAGCTTCTTGGATTTCTTCTTCTTCTTTGAAGATTTTGACGGCTGGGTGTGAGTGCTTTGGTTATCACCACCAATTTTTAGAGTTGGGCGCGGCTTTAGCATCCCCTCGATGATCTCAGGTTCCAGTGGATTCTTCCACCTAATTGCCGGACATGTGTGGAGATCCTTCAGCATTCTTTTCGTCTTGGCTGAAAGAGCGACCTCCCATGGAGCTTCTTCTACGAAAGAACATGATGCCCCCGGTGTATCCATTTTCTTGGGAGTGTGCGGCTGAGGTGGGTTCACCTTCCAATTCTCGGATAATACGAATTTGCCCTGTTGGTATTGATCTTCTATCCATCTTTTGAAGATGTAACAATCTTCGATCGGATGGCCCAACATTCGGTGATAAGGGCAATAGTTAGGATTGCTAGTGTCGCCTGGTTTCGTTGGGCGTCTTGGCTCCGGCAGAGTGATGAGCCTGTTGCGCAGTGCTAGCTCGAATAAACTCTTCGTCTTGTCTCGAGGGAACGAGTAAGGGAGACTCATTTTATCTTCGAGAGATCGAGTTCTGTTATTTTGGCGATCAACTGGTTTCGGGCCACCAGGCTGCCATTGAGAATTGGCCACGACGATCGCTTTCCCCTTTCCCTTCTCGTTTCGAGAGTCCGGCTTTGGAGGAGATGGTCTATGACCCATCTGGTCCATTTGGGCCAGTTTGTCGATTAAGGTTTGGAATGTGGTCGGTTTAAAGAACATCATGAATTATGAAATGGTTGCATGAGGGTCCAAAGTGCCCACAAACATGCCTACCGCTGGCACTTCTTCGATCCGCTGCTCGCATTTCGACCACAAATTCCGCGATCGGATGGCGTATTGGACCCACGTCTCGCCTGGCTTCACCCTGGCATTGATCAATGCCGTTATCGGGGTGCGTTCACTAGCACTCGCGAATCGCTGGGTGAATAACAACTCCATTTCTGCGAAAGTCTTAATGGAGTCGTTTGGAAGCTCGGAGTACCACTCAAATGCTGTTTCCGACAAGCTGCCGACGAATTGACAGAGTAAAAGGTTATCATCACCCCCGGTGTTGCCGCAAAGAGCTCTGAACTGGGCGACGTGCTGGTGAGGATTACCTGTCCCCTTGTACACATGGACTTTGGGGATTGTGTATCCCGGCAGGTATTTTATTTGGTCATACCAGCTTGGATACGGTCGCCCAGTTTTAACGAATTGACCGTCCGCTTCATTCGCCTGGTGAGCTCGTATTCGCTGAGCTATATAGTCATCCAGTGCGGCATTGGAAATGGTTTCCTCCTTGGCTGCTGAAAGAGCCGGAGGAGGATTAGATGTCTCTCCTCTATCGTCTTCAATAATGATCGGAGGGCTTCAGCTGGAGGGTCCGGCTGTAGCATCATCCCTACCATGTCTTGGAAGAGAAGCGCCATTTGTTTTATCTTGGCAGCTTGTTCTGCTACTTCTCTGTCCTTCTTTTCGAGGACTCTGCGTTGGAAGTCAACACCGGTTTCTTGTTCATGACGCTGCTCTGATGATGCCTCCGGGTTTTCTTTTGGCCCGGTGAGTGTGGCCATTGCAGTCAGCATCTCCTGAAGCTTCTGCTGCTGCTGTTCCTGAGCCCTTGTTATTGATCGGGTGAGCGGTCGGTGACCCGTCGAAGCGCGGCTTTCCTCTTTTCTGGAAGCCATGTAAACAGTATGCACCGTTATGCCCCCAGACTTAGGGCGTTTGGGCTTAGCGTCTTTGTGATCTTCCGTAGTCACAGGGGCTTTCTCCGGCCTCCTTTTCTTTTGAGCAGTTGACGTTGAGGGGGTCGTTACAGCGGGCACCCAGGTGGTTGTCGTCCTTTATGGCTTGCCAGGACGGTTGTCTTCCTGCTGAACTTTCAGCTTCTTCTATCGACGGGGATAGTCTTGATCAATCATTGACTCCTGGACTCGTCGCCAGATTTTGTAAACTTTGGAGGACAGCCGTTGAGGAGGCTGGTCCAGCTTTATTTCTGTAACATTCTCCTCCGAAGGAGGAGATCTTTTCAGTATGGCGGTAGGAGAGTTCCTGCGCACCTTGTTCAGCAGTTCGAAGCTGTTCCCAGTTGGAACAGCAGCATTGAGTTCCACCGTCGGGGCTGGCGGAGTTAGCCCATAGGGGGAGTTACCCCCAGCCTTTCTCACTCGGCGCCAGTGGTGACGTCGAGCGCGTCGAGCTGTTGGGATGGTTTCAGCTTGAGGGGTGACTTCGTCTTGGCCCCTGCTTTGGAGAAGGGCTGTTGCTGGCGTCAGCCTCTTGAAGATTGAGGTCCATTGAGTAGCAGGATTTAATCTGTCAAAGACAGACCTTGGAGCAGGAGCGGGAGTGGGAGCTGGAACAATCAGTCTTGCAAAGACCGACCCTTTGGCAGGAGAAGCCGCCTTGACGACTTCAGGAGCAGAGATGGCTATCCTCTTTGGAACAACCTTTTCTGGGATTGCAGGCTTCATCATGGGCCCACAAGGACTTTGGCCCAATCTGGCGAAGACTGAGGCGCTCGAGCTGGACGAACCGTTGAGAGGGGCCGCGGTAGTAGCAAGCCGATCAAAGACCGACTTCTTAGGAGCTTCTGGTGTTGGTACAGGGGTGCTAAAGCTCATCGATGGAAGCATAGTCCCAAAGAACAATCCGGTGGTGGCCTGAGTCACCTGGTCCACTGGTATTGAGAACAAGGAGGCTGCTTAGGGCCCGTAGGCTATGCCTCCAGATGAGGCAGAGTGCGAGTTACAATTGCAGTTGGAACACTTCTCGCAAGTGGATGCCATTGATGTTTCGCTTTTTGTGCCAAGCAGGAAACCAAATCTTAGTACTTCGAATCCAAGGGCATCCATATCAAACCGCGATTCGTTCGCGAACACGATACACGAAATGTGGAGTGGAAAGAGGAAAAGGTCCCATCGGGCGTGCCAGAATCTATTTACCGCCGGAAACCGGGAAGACGAAAATCTTTCCTGAATCTGGGGGCAGATGCTAATTGGTGCTATCTGTCCTCCTCTCCGAAGATGCCAAGTTGATTTATGGCACCGTGTATCGAAGGTTTAAACGGATGCGGCCGATGTAGCAGACTTCGTCAGATTATCCCTCATTTGAGGGGTTTTTGATTATGGGGACGCTCTTCCCTGCAGACGCAAGCCCCTGCAGTTAATTACGCTACCGCATCGCAGTAACAACTTTCTCCTTCTCCAGATGGTTACTTCGTGTCGTGGCTGTTTGTTTTGTTTGTGGTTGCCCGTGGATTGTATACGGAGACTAATTTATGTTGTCGCCCGTAGGACGTGGATTAGTCCAAATCTGTATCTTCTTAAATTTGGGTTTGGGGGTTGGGTTTAAGGATACGTTAGCCTCATTTGGGATTAAGATCAACTTAAACGTATGTTAAGGATACGTTAGTTTAATTTTAGACTAAGATCAACTTAACAGGATCGTTTAGATCCAACAAAAGAGCATTTGGGCTCTATTGTTTAGTTTAGGGACATTGCGTTCGATTAGTTTAAGGACATTACGGTCTAATGTTAGTTTAAGGACATCTCGGTCCAAGTTAAGGACATCGTAGTCCATAAGTTTAAGGACCCCACAGTCCGTAGTTTAAAGACGTCATAGTCTGTAAAGTTTAAGGACGTCGTAGTCCATGAGTTTAAGGACCCCACAGTCCGTAGTTTAAAGACGTCATAGTCTGTAAAGTTTAAGGACATCGTATTCCATGAGTTTAAGGACCCTACAGTCTGTAGTTTAAAGACTTCATAGTCTGTAAAGTTTAAGGACATCGTAGTCCATGAGTTTAAGAACCCCACAGTCCGGTTTAGAGACATCGTAGTCTATAAGGTTTAAGGACATCGTAGTCCATGAGTTTAAGGACCCCACAGTCCGTAGAAATGTGTGGTTGTCGGGACCCGTCACCTCTCTGAAGACGTTGAAGGATTACAACGACAAATATCAGAGGAGTAAAGAGATGTACCCTCGAACCGGATGTAGATTGATTGGAAAATCTATAGCCCAGTTTGGAACTAACATTTGTTGAATATTCATGAGCAGATGGGCTCAATTGAATATAAGTTGAGGACTTACGACCAATGTTGGGCTAAATCCAATTAAAATGTTTAACATTTTTATTACTCTGACTGTTGAGCCTTTATTTGGGCTTGGCCCTTTTAATAATGCTAAGCATTGGGTTCTGACATTTTTTGTCTTGTATTGAATGCATAGCATTCATCAGAACAATGTGTGTTCTGACAGTGCGCTACATGGCGCGTCAGGCGCTTTGCGCAAATCAAAGAGCGTATAGCGCTTCTGTTGGGTAGCCCACGCGAAGATAACACGTGTCGCTCTTAGCGCTAGTTTATTAGCGCATTGCACTTTTAATTTATGAGCGCTTTGCACAGATTTAATGGCGCACCAGTCAGTGACACGTGGCGTGCTTGGCGCCGAGTGCCGGTCCATGGGCGCAGTGCGCTGTCTCATAAGCGCAAAGCACAAGCTGTGTCTATGGTTGACACGTGGCATCTTTTGGCGCTAAGCGCCGGTCCAATGAGCGCAACAACGCAGTTCATGAGTCCAAGGCACTTTTCTGTAGCGCAAAGCGCATTTGATCAAATTTATGATCAGAGAACAAGTTTATGTTCTCCCTTTAAAGGAGGCCTTGCCTCAAGGTTCAAGAACAAAAGTTCTTATTTATAAAAAGGCACTTCCTCTGTAGATCAATGATCTGTAAATGAAGTAAATACTTCTTTTGTTTTTGTGATAGGATCTTTTGATCTCTTTTTTATCTAAGACCTTGGTCTTTTTTATAGATCTATGATCTTTTTTAGAAGATATTACTTCTTTTCATGAGATGATTTCATCTCTGTGTTCAAGAATCATGTTCTTTACCTTGAAGAAATGATCTTCTTTTTCTAGAAGCTTGCTTTTCTCTCTTTGAGTTTTCTCAAAGTTTTTTTAGGGGGGTTTCTCTATGCTTCTGTATCTCTGAGACTTGGAGTCTTAGGGCATTTATATAGGGCAAATTGATTTGTTAAATCAGTTAAAGAGATCCTTCTCTGATTGATTTGGGAATATTTCCCACCGTTGGATCTTTGATCCTAAGGCTTCTGTTTTGCAGAAGATAATCTTCTTGTTTTAATAAGATTGGAAAGATCTTTCCATAACAGAATTTTAATTCTGATTAATTAATAATTTATTATTATTAGATCTTTTGATCTAACGGTGGGGAATTTTTAATTCCAGCGCTGGCGCACCTTGCGCTAGCGCACCTACGTTCGACACGTGGCATGCAGCGCAGCACAACTGCGCTAGCGTACCGCAACTGTGCTAGCGCACCCGTGTTTGACACGTGGCGTGCAGCGCAGAGCGCTGGATCTGAAGTGTTGATTCGGTTTTTGAATTTTGAAATTTTAAACCAGAGCTTTGCTCTAATTGGGGGTGCGCTGCCTAGGGCGCAGCGCACCTGGCGCTAGCGCGTCTGTGTTTGACACGTGGCGCGCAACGCGCCTAGAGCTGAATCTGAAGCGTTGCTTCAATTTTTAAATTTTGAATTTTAAAACAGAGCTTTGCTCTGATTGGGGGAAACAAGTGGTATTAAAATGCAATTTTCTGTGATGAAGGAGGTGGAATCAACGTGGTGCCCCGGAGACTTTCCACGGGGCCTCGTCTCCGGGCCTAGGCCCCTAACTCTTGCCCCCGAGCCATCCAACAACCAAACTTACATCCCCTTCTCTCGTCTCCGAGCTGTTGCGAGGGCTGAGATTTCTCGGCTTCGTGGATCATATCTGAGCCACCCGATGAGCTGAGTTTCGTCGGCTTCCCCGGTCAACCGAGAGCACGGAACCTAAGCACCCCGCAACGGTTCCGTGTATCTCACCAAAGTGAGATATCCGCCGCCCCACGTTCCGCGTCCTGCACGGGCGTGTTCTCCTATTAATGAGCGGATCCCGCCATCAACACGTGCGTAATGAGGGAGCATAACTGACGGTGAGGATCTCGCTCCGGCTCGCTCCATGTGACCACTATATAAACCTGATAAGGCTCATGAACATGATTTCCCCAGGTTATGACATGTAGCAGATGGCGTGTCGTCCACGTAAACCCACTAGGCCGCGGAGATAGAATCAACGTAGCGCCCTGGGGACTTTCCTCGGGGCCTCGTCTCCGGGCTTACGCCCCTACCTCTCATCCCCGAGCCATCCAGTAGCCGAACTTACATCCTCTTCTCTCGTCTATGAGCTATTGCGAGGGCTGAGCTTCTTTGGCTTCCCGTCTCGTCTCCGAGCCACCCGATGAGCTGAGCTTCCTCGGCTTCCCTGGTCAAACGAGAGAATGGAGCCCAAGCACCCCCGTAATGGCTCCGTGTATCTCTCCAAAGTGAGATATCTGCCGCCTCATGTTTCGCGTCCTGCGCGGGCGCGTTCCCCTATTAATGAGTGGATCCCTCTATCAATGTGGGCGTAACGAAGGAGCGTAATTGACGGCGAGGATCTCGCGCCGGCTCGCTCCATCTCGCTCCATGTGACCACTATATAAACCCCTCTTTTCAGAAGACTTAGGTAACTCGAACTCATTCTAATACTCTGCTACCCTGCTTTTATACGTCGGTACTAACTTGATCGTCGGAGGGTCCTACGGTGGTTTCCCACCCCGGGACTTCCCTTGCACGTAGCTCGGCGTCAACAATATCCAACAACCCCTTGAGATCCAAACAACCATTCTCATACAAAATCTCTACCATCCAAAACCGCTCGCAGCCAAAACGACGGAGGACAATATCTGAGGGAGATTTCCACCCCCATCAGTTGGCGCCGTATGTAGGAAACCAGGCTATAATTTTCTCTACCCGTAAAGTTGATCTTCCACATTCGATCCGATGACGAGCGACAACCGCGACGATCCCAATGCGAGCCGCCCCACCCACCATAATGGAGGCTGGAGCGGTTCTACTCCCCCTCCTAACGTCATCAATGCCTTATCTGCTCAGATCGACAGACTCATAGCGATGGTGGATGCGCTCGTCCGCGTTCAAGCTGCGGGCCCTACTGGAAGACTGTAGTTCCCCCTCCCCTGGATGATAACGCCCGCTGGAGGACAGATGGGTATGCTTAGGCCCTCGATCTCAATCACGCTCACCTCAACGTCACTGAACGCCGTCGTGCCGACTCCAGCAACCATGACCCGTATACGGCGAATGATTCTATGAACCGCTAGGCGTCGGATAGCTCCACACCCCGATCTCAGGGGAGACCAGGCCGTTGCTCCGACGCCCGACGCACGCTCTCACCCCATCAGGAGGTGTCGGTCGGTTTGCCTGCTTCCAGGCACAAACGGCGCCCCAACTCCTACCGAGGTCGCGCAAACGGAGAACGTCGGGACTACTCAAGAAGGGCCTTGTCTGAGGATCTAATAAATGTGATAGAGCGGAATCGAAGCCTCACCATCGCACAGGCCCGGAGCGGGGATAGCTGCCGCTCTAACTGTGTTGAATCCTCGGGGTATCACAAACGGATCGAAGCCCCCGAAAAGAAAATTGAAGGCATACGACGAGATGGCCATATGTCCGGCAAAGGGGCAAAGTACTCCTCCGATTCGCTCACAAGGCCCTTTACAGAACAGCTATTTTCCAAGCGCGTCTTGTCCAGGAAAAAGCCCCATAAAGTGGCCCTCTTCGACGGGAAGTCCGACCCGAAGGACCACTTCGACGCGTTTACGGTGGGCATGAGCTTCCAAGACAACTCGGACGTTGCTCAATGCCGAGCTTTTCCTACCACCTTAATCCAAGCTGGCCGGAACTGGTTCCGAGGGCTTGCTCCATGCTCCATCTCGACCTTTGACGATCTGGCTGCCTAATTCCTCGGTTATTTCTTCGGAAACCGACGACAGAAGAATACGGTCGACTACCTGTTGTTCCTGCCAAAAATTTCTGCGCAAAAGAGCCCAAGGTATCAAATGGCGGCAACACGCCTAAGAAAATGGGAACCGGTATCTTCCGGGCTGTTTTTTGACAAACTCCCGAATAAGAAACAGATAAATTCTGATGGTATTGGAAGCATCTCGAAAAACCCTTCGATTTGATATATTATGGGCCTCGTAATTCATCCGGGATCAAAAGTTATGAGGCATCACGTGTCCACACGCGATTGACCTTTAAGAACCCGCTGGAGGAGTCGAAAGATATAATAAAAACTCAGAAAAGACCCCAATGGGACATCACGTGCTCACACGTGACCATGGGTCACGTGCAGACACGTGATGGGCTTTTAAGGCCTCTAAAATAATGAATAGAATTTAATTCTAAAAGTCAGAAAATACCTCAACGAGGTATCACGTGCTTACACGTGACCAATGGTCACGTGTTGACACGTAATGGTTAAAACAACAACATAAACAAGCGGCTGTTAAAGGAACCAATTTGGGGGTTATGTGCTCACACGTGACCAAGGGTCACGTGTCAGCACGTGACTGGCCTTGAAAGCCTTACAGTTAATAGAATTAAATTCTAAAAGCTTCCAAATCTTTCCAAATGGAAAAGGTCTATGGGGACCGTTGGATTAAAAATCCAAGGGTGATTAAAAATCACCAATTTATGGAAAAATCTTAGACTTGGAAAGATTTCCCCCCTAAATCTGACCGAGATAACAAATGGATATCTTTGGATTTAAAATCCAATGGTAAATAAAATTCACTTAACAATCTAAAGGCCCAGATTAATGATGAATGCAAATCAAATCTCTCAACATACAAATCAAATCTCTTAAAAAGAGATTTGCTAAACAAATTGATTCTCTTCCTTCTCCTATAAATAGGAGCCAAGAAGAGAAGAGAATGGATCTACTTTTTTTAGAGAGAAAAACAGAGAGAGGAGAATTTAATTCTCAACAGAGAAGAAAAGAAAGGAGAATTTAATTCTCAACAAAGAAAAACCCTAGGTGAGAAGGGAAAAAGGATCAAAACTTCAATAAAGAGAATTTAATTCTCAAAATCCAAGAGTTTAACTCTTATACAAAAAGAACTTAGTTCTTCTTCTGGTTGAAGATCTGCACAGAGCACATCTCCCCATAAGTTGAGAATTTAATTCTCATCGGGTCGAGATCCTGCCATGCAGATCCTAAATTTAGAAGGAGAATTGAGTTTTGAGAATTTAATTCTCCTAAAACAAAACTAAGGTTTAACCCTAATCAAAAATTTAATTCTTTTATATATCTGGGAATTTAATTCCTTTAAAAAGAAATTAGGGTTTACCCTAAATAAGAATTTAATTCTTCCAAAATAGGAATTTAATTCCTCCAGAATCAAAATTAGGGTTTTACCCTAAATAAGAATTTAATTCTTAAAGATAAGAAGACTTAAAAGATCTCTGTGCATGAAAAGAATTAGGGTCACGTGCCCCACGTGACCCCTGAACAGATCCCCCAAAATGAGAAGAGGAAAGCTTTGAGGCAATACCTCACGTGCTCCCACGTGACCCTCATTATATATGGAACAAAAGCAAAGGCAGAAACAATTTTGGGCGCTCTCACATGACACCACGTGACCCCTAATAAATGTTCTAATAAATCAGGGCATGAGTATATGTCACGTGCCCACACGTGATGGCTATGAAAATTAAAAGTGTTTAACACTTGTTTGCAGAACAAAATAAAGGGGATCTGGCCCCACTTTTTGATGTCATCACGTGCTCCACGTGACTTCCAAAACGCAGAAAGAAAAAGAAAAGGAAATGAAAGCTTTGGGCGCTCTCACGTGTTATCACGTGACCCCTCAGCAAATGCTTTAACAATTGGCGCACAGATCCCCATCACGTGCCAACACGTGATGCTCTAAAATAAAAATAAAAGTGTTTAACACTTATTCGCAGATTTGAGGATAAAACAAAAGAGATCTGGCTCCACATTTAGGGCGCCCTCACGTGTCACCACGTGACCCCTAATGAGCATTCTAACAGACCAGAGCGGGGGCCTCCATCACGTGCTCACACGTGATGGCCGTCAGAATTAAAAGAGTTAAACACTGATCTACAGAATAAAATAAGGAAAATCAGGGTGCTCTCACGTGTCCACACGTGACCCCTCTCCACTTAGTATTTAACACTAATCTGAAGACTTTGTTCCCAGTGTTTAACACTGATTTGCTTTAGTGTTAAACACTAATTTGAAATCTCTGATTACCAGTGTTTAACACTGATTTGCTTTAGTGTTTAACACTAATTTGAAAGCCCTGTTGCTAGTGTTTAACACTGATTATCTTTTAGTGTTTAACACTAACTTGTTAATCTTATTCCCAGTGTTCAACACTGTTGACCTTTAGTGTTTAACACTAGTTTTAGCCCAATTGGCTAAGTTTTTAGAGGCAAAGCCTCTTCTTCAATGGACCAACAGAGGGCCAATATTTCAAACATAGTTGGACTTAGCCCAAACTGGCCATAAGTCCTCAAATCATCTTGAACTGAGCACATCTGCTCTTTCAACCAACTCATTGGTTCAAGGGTACATCTCTGAACTCCTCTGATATTTGTCATTGTAATCCTTCAACGTTTTAGAGAGGTGACGGGTCCCGACAACCACACATCAACACGGACTGTGGGGTCCTTAAACTCATGGACTTATGCGTCCCTAAACCAAGATACGGACTGTGGGGTCCTTAAACCCGCGGACTTATGCGTCCTTAAACTAACGGACTAATGCGTCCTTAAACACACCTATATGGACTGTGGGGTCCTTAAACCCATGGACTTATGCGTCCTTAAACTACCAATGGACCACCACGTCCCTAAACTGGCGGTGGACCACCACGTCCCTAAACTGGCAATGGACCACCACGTCCCTAAACTGGAACTTGGACCAATATGTCCCTAAACTGGAACAATAGAGCCCAAATGCTCTTTTGTCGGATCTAAACGATCCCGTTAAGTTGATGTTAGTCCCAAACTGGACTAACGTATCCTTGACAACCGTTTAAGTTGATCTTAGCCTCAAATATGGCTAACGTATTCTTAAACCTTCAAACAGACTTTAGTCCCAAATTGGACTACAAATCCCCTAATCAACTTTGGTTCAAGGGTACATCTCTGAACTCCTCTAACATCTATCGTTGTAATCCTTCAACGTCGTCAGAGAGGTGATGAGTCCCGACGGCCATACATGTAATGGACCCCTATGTCCCTAAACTGGAACAATAGAGCCCAAATGCTCTTTTATCGGATCTAAACGATCCAGTTAAGTCGATCTTAGTCTTAAATCGGATTAACGTATCCTTAACAAACGTTTAAGTTGATCTTAGGCTCAAATGAGGCTAACATATCCTTAAACCAAAACCCCAAACCCAAATCTAAGAAAATACGGATTTGGACTAATCCACGTCCTACGGGCGACGACATAAATTAGTCTCCGTATACAATCCACGGGCAACCACAAACAAAACAAACACCCACGACACGAAGTGACCAGCTGGAGAAGGAGAAAGTTGTTACCGCGATGCGGTAGCGTAATTAACTGCAGGGGCTTGCGCCTGCAGGGAAGAGCGTCCCCACAATCAAAAACCCCTCAAGCGAGGGGGAATCTGACGAAGTCTGCTACATCGGACGCATCCGTCTAAACCTCCGATACACGGTGCCATAAATCAACTTGGCATCTTCGGAGAGGTGGACGGATAGCACCTATTAGCATCTGCCCCGAACCTCAGGCAAGACAGCCCATGTCTCGGCCGTCGTTCGGAGGGGAACAGATTCTGGCACGCCCGGTGGGACCTTTTCCTCTTTCCACTCTACACTTCGTGTGTCGTGTTCGCGAACGAATCGCGGTTTGCTGTGGTTGCCTGTGGATTCGAGGTACTAAGATTTGGTGTCTTGCTCCGTGCAGAAAACTGAAGATCAATGGCTTCAAACTGCACTACTTGCAACTGCAACTCTCGCTCCGTCCTTGCTGGAGGAGTAACTTATGGGCCCCAAGCGGCCTCCCTTTTCAAAATGCCAGTGGAACAGGTAACTCAAGCCACCGCTGGACTATTCTTCGGGACCCTGCTCTCACCAATGAGCTTCAATGCCCCAATGACATCGCAAGAAGCTCCAAAGAAGTCGGTCTTCGATTGGCTTGCTACTGCCGCGGCCCCTCTCAACGGGTCGCCCAACTTCAATACCTCAGTTTTCAACAGACTTGGCCAGAACGTCTATAAGCCCGTGATACCCGAAGCTGCCATCCCAAAGCGGATAGCCATCCCGGCTCAAGCGGACAAAATTATCGGAAAGGCTCCTCCTTCCAAGAAGTCAGTTTTTACAAGGCTGGCCATTCCGGTTGCTGCTCCAGGCGAGGTCCTCAAAGCTGCTTCCCCTGCCCAGAGGTCTGTCTTTGACAGATTAGACATTGCTTCTCAATGGGTGTCAGTCTTCGACAGGCTAGCACCAATAACAGTCTCTCCTCAAAGCAGGGGGCATGACGAAGTCGCCCCTACGGCCGAAACAACTCCATCCGCACGACACGCTCGACGTCACCACTGGCGCCGAGTAAGGAAGGCTGGGGGCAACTCCCCCTCTGGATTTACTCCACCAGCTCCAACGGTGGGGATCGATGCTGCTGTTCCAACCGGGAACAGCTTTGAATTGCTAAACACGGTGCGCAGAAACTCTCCTACCGCCGTACTAAAAAGATCCCCTCCTCCGGTAGGAAATGTTGCGGAAACCAAGCCAGAACAGTCCTCTCAGCGGCTGTCCTCTAAAATCTACAAGGTCTGGCGCCATGTCCAAGACGCGGTGATTGATCGAAATTTCTCCCCCCAGCAAAAGAAGCTGAAGGTCTGGCAAGAAGAAAACCGTCCTGTTAAGCCACAAAAGATGACGACTACTTGGGTGCTCACGACAGCGGCCCCCTCAACGTCAACCACTCAGAAAAGAAGGAGGCCGGAGAAAGCCCCAGTAAACGTGGAAGACCACAAAGACGCTAAACCCAAACGCCCCAAGTCTGTGGGTATGGTGGTGCACACCGTATACATGGCTTCTGGAAAGGAGGAAAGCCGTGCTTCGATGGGTCACCGATCGCTCACCCGATCCATGATGAAAACCCAGGAGCAGCAACAGAAGCTTCAGGAGATGATGATTGCAATGGTCGCGCTCACCGAGCCAAAAGAAAGCCCGGAGGCATCATCAGAGCAGCGTCACGAACAAGAAACTGATGCTGACTTCTTACGCAGAGTCCTCGAAAAGAAGGACAGAGAAGCTGCAGAGTAAGCAGCTAACATAAAGCAAATGGCTCTCCTCTTCCAAGATATGGTAGGGATGATGCTACAGCTGGACCCTCCAGTTGAAGACCCTCCGATCATTACTGAAGACGATAGAGGAGAGACATCTAATCCTCCTCCGACTCTTTCAGCAGCCAAAGATGAAACCATTTCCAAGGCTGCGCTGGATGACTATATAGCTCATCAAATACGGGCTCATCAAGTGAATGAAGCGGCTGCGCAAATTGTTAGAACTGGACGACCCTATCCGGGCTGGTATGACCAAATCAGTTACCCGCCGGGATATACGATCCCTAAGTTCCACGTATATAAAGGGACAGGGAACCCACATCAGCATGTCGCTCAATTCAGGGCCTTATGCGGCAATACTGGAGGCGATGACAGACTGTTGCTTCGACAATTTGTCGGCAGCTTAGCAGAAGCGGCATTCGAATGGTATACGGAGCTACCTAATGACTCTGTCAAAACATTTGCGGAGATGGAGTTGCTGTTTACACAAAGATTCGCGAGTGCTAGTGAACGCGCCCCGATAACAGCACTGATCAACGCCAGGATAAGGCCAGGCGAAACGTGGGTTCAATACGCAACACGATAGCGGAATCTGTGGTCAAAATGCGAACAGTGGATCGAAAAAGCACCTGTGGTAGGTATGTTCGTGGGCACTCTTGATCTGCAAGCAACCATCTCGCAATTCATGATGTTCTTCAAACCGACCACGTTCCAGGCTTTAATTGATAAGTTGGCCCAAATGGATCAGATGAGTCACACACCATCTCATTCAAAGACGGATCCTCGGCATGAAAAGGGGAAAGGGAAAGCAACTTTCGTCGCTAATACTCAACAACAGTCGAGCAACTTGAAGCTGGTTGTCCGTCAAAACAATATGCGTCCACGCCCATCCCTTGAGGAGAGACTGGGACGTCCTTACTTGTTTCCTCAGGATAAAACGAGAAGACTGTTCGAGCTGGCAGTGCGCAGCAGACTCATCAATCTGCCGAGTCCAAAGTGCCCGTTGCAGCCAGGCGATGTCAACGATCCCAATTATTGTCCTTACCACCAAACGGTAAGTCACCCGATCGAGGATTGCTTCGTCTTTAAAAGATGGATCGAGGATCAGTATCTACAAGGCAAGTTTGCGCTGTCCGAGAAGTGGAAAATAAACCCACCGCAGCCACACACTCCGAAAAAGAAGGACACACTGGGGGCAACTTGTTCTTTTGTTAAAAAAGCTCCGTGGGAGGTCGTGCTGTCAGCCAAAACCAAAAGGATGCTGAATGATCTCCAGACATGCCCGGCGATCGGGTGGAAGAACTCGCTAGAACCCCAGATCGTCGAAGGGATGCTGAAGCCGCGCCCAACTCCAAAGATCGATGGTGAAGGCCCCAGCACTCACACCCAGCCGTCAAAATCTTCAAAGAAAAACAAGAAGAAATCCAAGAAGCCCGTGAAGCCTGGCGACAAGCGCACGGATTTGCAGAAACAGATTGACGCGTTGGAAGAATATAATCAGAAGGCGCGGACCCCAGTCACACTCCAAGAATTTCTCAGCCACGTCCTTGAGGACGGAGATGATGACAATGGAGAAGACTCGTCGGATGAATATGAAGATTATGTGGCAAGCTGCCATGTGATCTCTCACTCATCAATAAATGACGAAGAAGCTCCTTACACAGAGAAGCTGGGGGAAGATCCTGAACCAGAACTTCTATGGCCGTCAGACGAGATGATCGATGCCTTCCTGAACAAAGCCCGTCTTAAAAGCAAAGCTGATCGGGAGCGCGAGATGGCCATATTTGAAAAGGCCAAACGACGGCAACTGGACAAAAGGGTCGAAACACTCCCACCAGATCAAAGTACATCAGCCGCAAATGAAAGCAGGATCAAGACAAGGAAACGATTCGCCAAAGCCATATCGATGGGGATGAGGCTGCCCTCTTTCAGAGAAAATTCTCCTGGTGGTATACATTTTGATGAAACGGACGTACACTCTAACTTCTGCTTATATCATCAGAGGATTGCACATCCTACTGAAGACTGCAACTCCTTTAAGTGTTGGTGGCAAGGATATGTCGCTCATAGACAACACGTCAATAGAATAAAGCGGGAAGCTCGTAGACAGCGAAAAAATACGACAGATGAGCATAAAAGAGTTGCCGGCAATTGTCATAGGGACGAGCCCGGGGGATCACGAGTTCTCACCTTTGGAAGCGATTCTGACGAAGAAGCCGCCTTCAACCCTCTCTTCAAGGAATTCATTTCTAAAACAAAAGAATTGGAGAGTTGCGAGAACGTTCAGCCGTACAATCTCACGCTACCCGGAAAGAATCTCGGACCCGCAAACGACGGAGCAAACGAAATGAGAAAGGAAAAGGAAAAAACGGCCTTTGTTGCCAACACTCAACAACAGCCGAGTAACCCGGGACCGTTTTGTCGTCAAAACAATAAGCCGCGATACCTCAATGAGAAGTTGAAACGTCCTTACTCGTTTCCCAAAGATAAAACGAAGAGATTGTTCGAGCTAGCAGTGCGCAGCGGGCTCACCACTCTGCCAGATTCAAAATGTCCATTGCAACCAGGTGACGTTAACAATCCTAACTATTGTCCCTACCACAGAGTAATGGGTCACCCACTCGAAAATTGCTACGTCTTCAAAAATTGGGTTGAAGACTAATACCAACAGGGCAAGTTCGCGCTGCCCGAAAAGTGGAAAGTAAACCCGCCATAACGACATGCTCCGAGAAAGGTGGATATGTCGGGGGCATCATGCTCATTCATAGGGAAAGCCCCATAGACCGAAAAGTCAGTAAACTAGAGACTCGCCTCAAATACGGCGACGGCGGACCGAAACGTCCTTAAACTAACGGCGGACCGCAATGTCCTAAAACTTGCAAATGACCGAAATGTCGTTAAACTACTCCCAACCCGCAGCTTCTTCAGGCTGACGTCGCTAAAAAAAAAGGGTACGTCCACAAGCAAAATGGGTACGGATGAAAACCCGAAGGGGCTCCGTGAGTAAAAACAGCAGGGCTACCGGCGAGTGTTCGTGAAAACCCGAAAGGGCGCGACCTCGTTAAAAAAAAAAGAAAAAAAAAGAAAAAAAAAAGAAGAAAAAGAACGGTATGTCCATAAGCAAAGTGGGCACGGATGAAAACCCGAAAGGGCTCCGTGAGTAAAAACAGCCGGGCTACCGACGAGTGTTCGTGAAAACCCGAAAGGGCGCGACCTCGTTAAAAAAAAGAGAGAATAAAAAAAAAGAAAAAAAGAACGGTATGTCCATAAGCAAAGTGGGCACGGATAAAAACGCGAAAGGGCTTCGTGAGTAAAAAACAGCAGGGCTACCGGCGAGTGTTTGTGAAAACCTGAAAGGGCGCAACCTCGTTAAAAGACACTTACAGGGTCCCCTCGACCTTGTAAGGAGAAACCACCCGCGTGAGATCCTTACGACTCACAAGGGAGCAACAAACTTAGAGATCCTCACGATTCCTAAGGAGAAATTACACTTGCGAGATCCTCACGACTCGTAAGGAGAACTCTCTTATGAGACCCTCACGGCTCATATCTTAAGTTACAAAGACCTGAACCTGTTCTTAAGCAACCCCTACAACCTCCGATATGGCCCTACAAGTGGCTCAATACTTACCCTTGTATACAATCCATGGGCACGAATAAACATTTCCCTAACCAAGTCCCACCCGTGACTGGGGATATGTCCATACGGTGAACAACCCTTATAAGTCCTCTCGACTTGTAAGGAGAAAACCTTTTTGTAAGATCCTTACGACTTACAGGGGAACATACACTTAGGAATCCTCACGATTTCGAAGGAGAAAACACACCTACGAGATCCTCACGACTTGTAGGGAGAAATACCTTTGTGAGACCCTTACGGCTCACGAAGTCAAAAGCCTTAGTCGACAGGATCCTAACCCTGTTTACTAAGCCACCTTTGTTCAACATCGACAGAGGCAAATGATGATTCGCTCCTGGCAATATCCCAGTTGTAGCGATGCTGATGCCTAAACAGGTATTAAATTCCAAGTCCTTTCATCGCAAATGATGATTCGCTCCTGGCAATATTCCAGTTGTAGCGATGCTGATGCTGAGATTGGCACCAGATTCCAAGTTCCACACTCGCGATAAAAAAAACAGCGAGCCATACGTGCATACGAAATAGCCGAAATGATGGGGCAACTTGCAATAAAAATCAGCAAGTAAAAAAAATGTATGCATAAAAAATAGCCGAAATGATTGGGCAACTCGCAATAAAAAGCAGCGAGTAAAAATAAAATAAATAGCCGAAATGATTAGGCACCGCGAAAAATAGCCGAAATGATTGGGCAATCGCGACCTTCGCGATATAAAAAGCTGAAATGATAGAGCATCACGGAAAGAATAAAAGAAATGATGGAAAAATGAAACCTTTTTGCCCTACAGGTGATGCTACATCAATCCCTGTATACAATCCAGGGGCGCAAACAAAGAAGGAGTCGCACTCTTCCTCCCCAGGTTTCATTAGAAGAAGAAGCCGAATCTCGACGGGCCAAAGGAGACCTGGAGATCGTTTCAATACTCGTCTCGTAACAACGGACACAACGCTAAGCTAAGCGAAACAGCGGCAACTCCCAGTTCCATGGCTTGGTGGTATACATATCGCTAACAGTCAAACCTCCATCCCGTGAAATGCGGATACAATCAGCAAAATTCCTGATTACGTGGAACGCGGATAACGTCACTCTTTGACCCCGTGGAAAACGTCCAGAGCGGATCCTGGTCCTCGCAGAGCACGGCAGTGAACCCGTGTGAAGCATCCAGAGCGGAGCCTAGTCCTCGCCGAGCACGGCAGTGAACCCGTGTGAAGCATCTAGTGCAAAATTCCTGGTTACATGGAACGCGGATAACGTCACTCTTTGACCCCGTGGAAAATGTCCAGAGCGGATCCTGGTCTTCGCAGAGCACGGCAGTAAACCCGTGTGAAGCATCCAGAGCGGAGCCTATTCCTCGCCGAGCACGGCAGTGAACCCGTGTGAAGCATCTAGTGCAAAATTCCTGGTCACGTGGAACGCGGAAAACGTCACTCTTTGACCCCGTGGAAAACGTCCAGAGCGGATCCTGGTCCTCGCAGAGCACGGCAGTGAACCCGTGCGAAGCATCCAGAGCGGAGCCTAGTCCTCGCCTAACGCGGTAGTGAACCCGTGTGAAGCATCTAGTGCAAAATTCCTGGTCACGTGGAACGCGGATAACGTCACTCTTTGACACCGTGGTGAAGCATCCAGAGCGGAGCCTAGTCCTCGCCTAACGCGGCAGTGAACCCGTGTGAAGCATCTAGTGCAAAATTCCTGTTCACGTGGAACGCGGATAACGTCACTCTTTGACCCCGTAGAAAACGTCCAGAGCGGATCCTGGTCCTCGCAGAGCACGGCAGTGAACCCGTGTGAAGCATCCAGAGCGGAGCCTAGTCCTCTCCTAACGCGGCAGTGAACCCGTGTGAAGCATCTAGTGCAAAATTCCTGGTCACGTGGAACGCGGATAACGTCACTCTTTGACCCCGTGGAAAACGTCCAGAGCGGATCCTGGTCCTCGCAGAGCACGGCAGTGAACCCGTGTGAAGCATCCAGAGCGGAGCCTAGTCCTCGCCTAACACGGCAGTGAACCCGTGTGAAGCATCTAGAGAAAAATTCCTGGTCACGTGGAACGCGGATAACGTCACTCTTTGACCCCGTGGAAAACGTCCAGAGCGGATCCTGGTCCTCGCAGAGCACGGCAGTGAACCCGTGTGAAGCATCCAGAGCGGAGCCAAGTCCTCGCCTAACGCGGCAGTGAACCCGTGTGAAGCATCTAGTGCAAAATTCCTGGTCACGTGGAACGCGGATAACGTCACTCTTCGACCCCGTGGGAAACGTCCAGAGCGGATCCTGGTCCTCGCACCAACATGGAGTGATCACCACCGCGGCATTCGTCTCGATACAGCAGACGCAGTACAAGTAAATGAAGCAAAAGGCCAAATTCCTAGCTTCAAGGTCTTGACGGCAAGTCATATAAAGCCTGAAAGACAATCGGAGATCATCTCGCACCAGCACAGAGTGGTCACCACCTCGACGATCGTCTCGATACAGCAGATGAAATGTCACCCCAGCGTTCTTCCCCCAGCAGGATTCAGACGCGCCAAAGCAAATGAAGCAAAAGGCTAAATTCCTAGCATCAGGGCCTTGACGGCAAGTCATATAAAGCCTGAAAGACAATCGGGAATCATCTCGCACCAGCGCGGAGCTGTCATCACCTCGACGTTCGTCTCGACACAGCAGACGCAACATCACCAAAAGGAGTCACGGCAAAATCCCTGGTTCCAGAGCTCGACGGTTCACCAGCAACCTAGAGACAACCATGACATTCGTCTCGATACAGAGGACGCGATGCCAGCAAACGAAGCAAAGGCCAAATTCCTAGCTTCAGGGTCTTAACGGTAAGTCATATAAAACCAGAAAGACAATCAGAGATCATCTCACACCAACATGGAGTGATCACCACCTCGACGTTCGTCTCGACACAGCAGACGCAACATCACCGAAAGGAGTCACGGAAAAATCCCTGGTTCCAGACCTCGACGGTTCACCAGCAACCTAGAGACAACCGCGACATTCGTCTCGATACAGAGGACGCAATGCCAGCAAACGAAGCGAAGGCCAAATTCCTAGCTTCAACGTCTTAACGGCAAGTCATATAAAGCCTGAAAGACCATCAGAGATCATCCCACACCAGCGTGGAGTGGTCACCACCTCGACGTTCGTCTCAATACAGCAGACGAGATGTCATGACAGCGTTCTTCCTCCAACAGGATTCGCACATGACAATACAAATGAAGCAAAAGGCCAAATTCCTAGCTTCAGGGTCTTGACGGCAAGTCATATAAAGCCAGAAAGACAACTGGAGATCATCTCGCACCAGTGCGGAGCTGTCATCACCTCGACGTTCGTCTCGACACAGCAGACGCAACATCACCAAAAGGAGTCACGGCAAAATCCCTGGTTCCAGAGCTCGACGGTTCACCAGCAACCTAGAGACAACCATGACATTCGTCTCGATACAGAGGACGCGATACCAGCAAATGAAGCAAAGGCCAAATTCCTAGCTTCAGGGTCTTAACGGTAAGTCATATAAAACCAGAAAGACAATCAGAGATCATCTCACACCAACATGGAGTGATCACCACCTCGACGTTCGTCTCGACACAGTAGACGCAACATCACCGAAAGGAGTCACGGCAAAATCCCTGGTTCCAGACCTCGACGGTTCACCAGTAACCTAGAGACAACCGCGACATTCATCTCGATACAGAGGACGCAATGCCAGCAAACGAAGCGAAGGCCAAATTCCTAGCTTCAACGTCTTAACGGCAAGTCATATAAAGCCTGAAAGACCATCAGAGATCATCCCACACCAGCGTGGAGTGGTCACCACCTCGACGTTCATCTCGATACAGCAGACAAGATGTCACGACAGCGTTCTTCCTCCAACAGGATTCACACATGACAAAGTAAACGAAGCGAAGGCCAAATTCCTAGGTTCAACGTCTTAACGGCAAGTCATATAAAGCCTGAAAGACAATCGGAGATTATCTCGCACCAGTGCGGAGTGGTCACCACCTCGACGTTCGTCTCGATACAGCAGACGCAACATCACCAAAAGGAGCCACGGCAAAATCCCTAGTTCCAAACCTCGACGGTTCACCAGCAACCTAGAGACAACCATGACATTCGTCTCGATACAGAGGACGCGATGCCAGCAAACGAAGCCTAGGCCAAATTCCTAGCTTCAGGGTCTTAACGGCAAGTCATATAAAGCCTGAAAGACTATCGGAGATCATCCCACACCAGCGCGGAGTGGTTATGACTCATCGGGGCTCTCCAAAATGAGCCTAACCTCAAGTAAAAAGCGGCATGGCAAATTCCTAACGCTTGCTCTTCTGACGGTCAAACTGCCAAGGAGGATTGCTTGAAGACGTCTTGTCCAGCCCCCGAAGGGATCAGAGACACGGCAGTCGCAGGGCTACTCGAACAGCACGATTGCCTATCGAGAAATATATCAGCTCATGTGACGGTACGACGGTCAAAACCCTAAGTACCACGGACCCTAACGGACTTCTGTCGTAAAGAGCAGAGGTTAACTATGACGTTAGGATATTCTTGCGAGATCTGCTCGATTCGTTTCAATTCGTGAGGAAATTGATGTCTTTGCGAGAACTTCTCGATTCGTCTCGACTTGTGAGATAAAGCCTTAGGCAGTAGGGATTAAAAAAAAACCTGTTTCCTAAGCACTGAGACCCTGCAAGTCGGCCCAAAACGGTCTCTTGCATACCATCCACGGGTCTCACTCTCCAAAGTCGAATCTCGACAAGGAGGGAAACAACCGCTTACGGGTCCTCTCGACTCGTAAGAGGGAAAATTCTCTTATAGGATCTTTACGACTTATGAGAGAAAACACACTTAGGAGTCCTCACGACCCCTAAGGAGAAAAAACACCTACGAGATCCTCACGACTCGTAGGGAGAAAAGTCTTTATGAGACCCTCACGGCTCATAAAGTTGAAAAGTCTTAGGTGGCAGATCCTAACCCTGTCTCCTAAGACATCACCGCCCTGTAAAGAGGTCAAGATGGACCATCTATGAGCCACACTTGCCAAGGCTACATCCCACTGAAATGGAGAAATTACTCATGAGCATATAAACTACTTCACGCCAGAGTAAGACATACAGAAATAGAAGGGTGCGGCTCATGGAATTAAGAGTTTGGAACTATATCTCTTAAGAGTCGAGATTTGAGTCAATGATAAATGACGACGCTTGTGTCCGCTCGTTATCTTCTCAGATCAAGATTCTGAAAGTTATATACCAACCCGAAACTGGTCATACGGTATGCATAACTCTGCACTACTTCACCCACGTACATACTTACGTGGGCAAAGTAGTGGGGGGCATTTGTTCCCGCCAAAAATTTCTGCGCAAAAGAGCCCAAGGTATCAAATGGCGGCGATACGCCTAAGAAAATGGGAACCAGTATCTTCCGGGCTGTTTTTTGACAAAATCCCGAATAAGAAACAGATAAATTCTGATGTTATTGGTAGCATCTCGAAAAACCCTTCGATTTGATATATTATGGGCCTCGTAATTCATCCGGGATCAAAAGTTATGAGGCATCACGTGTCCACACGTGATTGACCTTTAAGAACCCGCTGGAGGAGTCGAAAGATATAATAAAAACTCAGAAAAGACCCTAATGGGACATCACATGCTCACACGTGACCATGGGTCATGTGCAGACACGTGATGGGCTTTTAAGGCCTCTAAAATAATGAATAGAATATAATTCTAAAAGTCAGAAAATACCTCAACGAGGTATCACGTGCTTACACGTGACCAATGGTCACGTGTTGACACGTGATGGTTAAAACAACAACATAAACAAGCGGCTGTTAAAGGAACCAATTTGGGGGTCACGTGCTCACACGTGACCAAAGGTCACGTGTCAGCACGTGACTGGCCTTGAAAGCCTTACAGTTAATAGAATTAAATTCTAAAAGCTTCTAAATCTTTCCAAATGAAAAAGGTCTATGGGGACTGATTGTTAGAGTATGTGCGTGTTCAAGTTCTAGTTTAAATACCGCAATCAAGACGGTTTCGCTTGTAGCTAGCCGGTTGAGTACGGGTCGTCCGCAGGAAGATGGGAGTCTTTTTCAAAGTGTTTTAACGAGTTAAGTCCTGTTTTCAGATTTTGTTGGATTATCTAAGTGTTGAGTTGATATTTAAAGAGAGCTTGTTAGGGTTAGGATTAGGTTAGTTTGAGTTAGGAGTCTCCACATCTTTCGTTGCCCCTCTTAATATCGGTGTTACGGTAATCGGCAACAACGGGGATTAGCACGACTAGGAAGGAACTTGCGAGTATAAGCTAGGCTTTCCAACGCATAAGTCCTTCCTTTTGGTGCTTGTCCGTCCGTTCTTGGCTCTTATCCATAACCTCCGGTTAATTCAACCACAACCGGTCTCACTACGGAATCACCGCTATCATGTAGGATAGGGTGCCGTAAGGAGCGGATTGTGGTTCAATTAACGGGAGTCGATTTAAGTTATTGGGCAAGGAAAGAGTGAGAGAGATTTCCTTCTCTCAAACTTCCCTTATCCTACCCTAACAAGTATAAAACTACTCACACTTCATGATAAGAAAAAAACAAAACAAAACAAAAGAGGAAGATAGAAAGAAGGAGATTAGAGAATACGACTAACTATTTGCGACCTCACCTTGGCGAGGATCGAGCGTAAGTATCATTGTCGTATGAATGATAAAGAAAAAGAGAGAAGAAAGAAACAACAAGAAAATAACAACAACTACTTAACGAATTAAAATTACAACAAGCATAAAGATAAGGAGACAAGCATGATAATAAAATGGTCTTCTTTATTCATCACTCTTCACTCAAAAGCTCACTACAAGTTTAATGGAGAAGAGGTGAGAAGAAGAAGAACATGTGAACTAAAACCTAGAAAAAGAAAATACAAGAATGGACCCTTTCCTTCTCAAAGTTCTGGGCTATTTATAGGCTGGAGAATGGAAACCTAGGGCAACCAACAGAACACAAACAAAAAGACCAAAATACCCCCCAAAGATCTGCAGATTTGGCGCCAATACGGCCGCGGATCCGCGGCCTAGACCCCCCTTTGGCCGCGGATCCGCGGCCTTCTGGTTGAATTGGGCCTAGGGCTTTTTGGTGCTGGCCTGATCTGATGTGTACTTCATTCTGGTATATGTATTTTCTCAAATTGTCTTCACGATTTTTCCAGAATTTCTGTTGAGGGAAAGGTGGACTTTTTGTGGATATTTTTGTCATGATTGCCTCGAGCTCCGCGTAGATCTCTTGGGTTTGGTGTTGCCTTGTTCTTTGTGCATGAAGGTGACATTGATTTGACATTTTGTCTTCCTAAACCGGTATCTGGCAACATACGGATGAAGAGAGGAGACCGTGTTTTATCTGTGGTTGGCTGGAACCCGAATTTTGTCGTGTTTTTCATGAATTTCACCATTTTTAGAACCGAGAACCTGTATCCTGCAATTGACTAGCAAACACGGCTCAAGAGTATCTACCGATATGCAATGTGATAAAAATTGGGCGGTATGAAAATGCAAAAATCTGATATGAACAAATACCCCCAAACTTATCATTTGCTCGTCCCGAGCAAAGCCAATTTATTCACAAAAAATTTCCTAACCTCACTTTCGCAGGGAACGCGATTGCACTGAGCATGTGCAACAAGCCGTTAAATCTCTAGGTGTCCCTAGTAGGAGGAGTGTTGACTCCTGAGGGTTTTCAGCGGATACTACCCACAAAATCCGGTCAAGTTGGTTTTGTAAAATAGCTAAGATTCAAACCCTAAAGTTTTGTTTTAGAAAATAACAATTCTATAATCCTAAGTCTAGACTATCGAACCTTTATTTTTCACACCTCGCTTCTTATTTAACTACAGATTTTATATGTCTTTACGTGCAGTGCAAATAGTGTCGTTAAGTTCCAGAAGGATCGATTAAAGTCATCATGTCGCACAGTAAAGCCCAGATAACAATTTTAAAAGGATCACATAAGTTTTATAGAGAGTTAAGCATTTTTCAAGTTTCATTTTCCAGTAAGGTTTTAACTTCAGAATTTCTATCTTCCTTAACAGGAAACTAAGTCGTATTTTTCACTCCACCTTTTTCTTGTTTTCATTTCATACACACCTCTGTGAACGTGCAATAGTCTTTATCATAGAATAAAACCTTCATATCTCCGCTAATTTTTTTTATAAAAGCCTGTCTTTTATCAAGATTATTCTCACACAAAGAACCGTTAGGAATTTTAACTCGGAGAGAACACTTGCTTGACTTTGTTTTAACCTGGACTTTCTAGGCTTCTTAGCGAGCTTTGGGCCAATGCACCCAAACCAGTTGGTTTTAGGGCATTAGGTGTAGAAACACCCCAGCGGACTTAATTACTTGAGTAATTAAGTCCGCTGGGGTGTTTTTACACCTAATGCCCTAAAACCAACTGGTTTGGGTGCATTGGCCCAAAGCTCGCTAAGAAGCCTAGAAAGTCCAGTTTTAAAACAAAGTCAAGCAAGTGTTCTCTCCGAGTTAAAATTCCTAACGGTTCTTTGTGTGAGAATAATCTTGATAAAAGACAGGCTTTTAAAAAAATTTTAACGGAGATATGAAGGTTTTACTCTTTGATAAAGACTATTGCACGTTCAAAGAGGTGTGTATGAAATGAAAACAAGAAAAATGTGGAATGAAAAATACGACTTAGTTTCCTGTTAAGGAAGATAGAAATTCTGAAGTTGAAACCTTACTGGAAAACGAAACTTGAAAAATGCTTAACTCGTTATAAAACTTATGTGATCCTTTTAAAATTATTATCTGGGCTTTATTGTGCGACATGATGACTTTAATCGATCCTTCTGGAACTTAACGACACTATTTACACTGCACGTAAAGACATATAAAATCTGTAATTAAATAAGAAGTGAGGTGTGAAAAATAAAGGTTCGATGATCTAGACTTAGGATTATAGAATTGTTATTTTCTAAAACAAAACTTTAGGGTTTGAAGCTTAGTTATTTTACAAAACCAACTTGACTGGATTTTGTGGGTAGTATCCGCTAAAAACCCTCAGGAGACAACACTCCTCCTACTAGGGACACCTAGAGGTTTAACGGCTTGTTGCACGTGCTCAGTGCAATCGCGTTCCCTGCGAAAGTGAGGTTAGGAAATTTTTTGTAAATAAATGGGCTTTGCTCGGGACGAGCAAATGATAAGTTTGGGGGTATTTGTTCATATCAGATTTTTGTATTTTCATACCGCCCAATTTTTATCACATTGCATATCGGTAGATACTCTTGAGCCGTGTTTGCTAGTCAATTGCAGGATACAGGTTCCCGGTTCTAAAACGGAGAAATTCATGGAAAACACGACAAAATCCGGTTCCTGCCAACCACAGATAAAAACACGGTCTCCGCTCTTCATCCGTATGTTGCCAGATACCTGTTTAGGAAGACAAAGTGTCAAATCAATGTCATTCTCAAGCACAAGGCTCAATGGTAGCACAAAATCCAAGAGATCTACGCGGAGCTCGAGGCAACCATCCACAAAAAAGTCCACCTTTGCTCAATAGAAATTCTGGAACAAATGGGAGAGATTTTCCAGAAAATACACACAGCAGACAAGAGGGGACAGGAGAACAGGAAAAGTGTCAGAAGACCACACCCTAAGTCGACAAGAGGGGCGCGGATCCGCGGCCATAGGGGGCTATAGGCGGCGGATCCGCGGCCGTACAGTGGGTTCAGGCAGTGACTTTTCAGGGGCAGTTTGGTCATTTCGTCAGAGTTCTGTTGGTTGCCCTAGGGTTTCATTTCGTGGCCTATAAATAGCCCAGAATTTTGAGAAGGAAGGGTCAATTTTTGTATTCTCATATTTTTGCCAAGTTTTAGTCTTGTTCTTCTTCCTCTTCTCACCTCTTCTCCAATCAAACTTGTAGTGAGCTTTTGAGTGAAGAGTGATGAATAAAGAAGACCTTTTTATCATGCTTGTCTCTTTCTTTTACTTGTTGTAATGTATTGTAATTTTAATTGTTAAGTAGTTGTTGTTATTTGTTCGATTGTTTCTTTCTTCTCTCTTTTCCTTTATCCTTCATATGACAATGATACTTACGCTCGATCCTCGCCAAGGTGAGGTCGCAAATAGTTAGTCGTATTCTTCTAACCTTCTTCTTTCTATCTTCCTTTTTGTTTTGTTTTGTTTTTCCTTATCATGAAGTGTGAGTAGTTTTATACTTGTTAGGGTAGGATAAGGGAAGTTTGAGAGAAGGAAATCTCTCTCACTCTTTCCTTGCCCAACAACTTAAATCGACTCCCGTTAATTGAACCACAATCCGCTCCTTACGGCACCCTATCCTACATGATAGCGGTGATTCCGTAGTGAGACCGGTTGTGGTTAAATTAACCGGAGGTTATGGATAAGAGCCAAGAACGGACGGACAAACACCAAAAGGAAGGACTATGCGTTGGAAAGCCTAGCTTATACTCGCAAGTACCTTCCTAGTCGTGCTAATCCCCGTTGTTGCCGATTACCGTAACACCGATATTAAGAGGGGCAACGGAAGATGTGAAGACTCCTAACTCAAACTAACCTAATCCTAACCCTAACAAGCTCTCTTTAAATATCAACTTACACTTAGATAACCACAACAAAATCTGAAAACAGGACTTAACTCGTTAAAACACTTTGAAAAAGACAACCATCTCCCTGCGGACGACCCGTACTCAACCGGCTAGCTACAAGCGAAACCGTCTTGATTGCGGTATTTAAACTAGAACTTGAACACGCTTGTATCCAAACAATCAAATGGCGCCGTTGCCGAGGAGACGGTAGTTTATTTCTTTGTGTAATTTCGGGTTAATTTGTAAGTATAAAAAAAAAACGAAAAATATATACTTTGTAAAAAAATCATCTTGTTATTTTTGATTAGCTTTTGTGCAAGTGTGCAGGAAAATACAAGGTTCAAGTTCCGTGGCCAAGACGATTGAAAATACGGAGTTCAAGTACAGTGCCAAAGACGCGGGAAGATAGACCCACATTTCGCGGCTACACCGCGACGGACCAAAACGGAGGAGACGGTCTACTGTTAAAATCTGGAGCAGATACAGTGAGCACATCAAGAATCAGCACATCCAGACAAGTAGGGGACAACCACAGAAGCACAGCCAGAAAATTTGGCAGCACAATCCCAACATATAGCCGTGGAACCGCGGCCTTAGCACGTGTTTGGCCGCGGATCCGCGCCCTGTTGGTGGCTTCAGGGCCCCAAAAATCTCTGTAAGTTCCCTGTTCTTCTCCCCTCTCCTCTGGACTCCACTGAATTGTGTTTTCTGCAGGCTTCTTTGCGCAAACTCTTCTCCCCCTTCCAATAAACTGTTCTTGTGCAGGATTCTTTGCGCCGCAAATAAAAATTGTTTGCAGTTGATTTGTTACTGCTTTGCATTTCTTTAATACGGACTTAAGGGGCTTGAAACCAATCCAGATTGGGTGGGGATTTCATCACCCTTCCCAGGACCCCGGAAATCACTAAAGCATATGCATTGTCCATTGTAAATTAAAAAATACTAGACTTCAGCCCTAAGGACTTCGCGCTCATTAGGAGAAGATAAACCTTGTTTAGAACCTTGCTTAACCGTATATTGTTTACGGGGTGTCTAGGAAAGTGTTAAAGGCGCAACCGCCGAAAGAGAAAGGGTTATTTAATTAAGGAACTTCGCGAAAGCGTTGGACAACCTCCCCTTATCTGTGCACTTACCTGGCCTCGTGATCAGTGTATTTTTAAGCCTGTTTCTCGACACTGTTTAACTTCGACAATCAAGTTCAGGAGCAGGTCTAATAGACCTAGGTACCCTAGATCTAGGTGTGATTGTGCATATCTTGTTTGTGATTGCTTAAGCCGTATTTCCGTACATACTTCTGTAAATCTCTTTCTAAAAACAAAAGAAAAAAGAAAAAATCAAAAACTTTTATAAAAACTTGCCCTTTTGTCGCCAAATCCATTTTCACCCACCACCCATCGCCTTTCTCCATTGACGTTTTCTTACCCTCACCTTCTCCGCTTTGACTATACTAAACTCGTTTAGTGTATGTCCGCTTGGACTCTGGACACTAGCGCCCGTCTAGTCCGCGTTACGTTAGTCGCGACCGACTACGCGATCGACTCCGAAGTCGATACTCCGTCCACTCCTCTTTCTCCCCTTCCTTTGCCGGCCAACTCCGACGTTGACCGGAATTCTGTTCATACATCTTCACCTTCACCTTCACCTTCACCAACCTCTTCTTCCGCGATGTCGGGATTTAATCCGAACATCTCTTTGACCACCCCTGGATTGGCTCCACCTCCTACGGAGACCAATCTTCCACCACCTCCGCCTGTTGTAGCGCCGCAGCGAATTGCGCTCCAGGATCGTTTCTACCCCACCCGTTCTGCACTTCCCACCTGCCTTTCTCTTCCTCCGGCCAATGGGGACAACTTTGAAATTAAGCCCCATTTCATCAACATGCTTCCACGTTTTCATGGGCTTGAATCTGAAGATGCCTATATCTTCATCAACAAATATCAAAATGTCTGTGCCATGATGAAAACAACCCAGCTGTCGGATGATGCTATACGTCTACGGGTCATTCCGTTCACTTTATGCGATCTCGCAGAAAAATGGCTGTATAGCACCGCTTCCCACTCAATCACCAGCTGGGACGAGTTTGTTAAAGCGTTTCTGAAAAAATTCTACCCAAATCATAAGACCGCAAGAATTCGAAATGAGATCAACCAATTCTCCCAGCTTCCTTCTGAACCCTTCTGGAAGTGCTTTGACCGATACAAAGACCTTCTTGTTCAGTGTCCTCACCACGGAATAGAGAAATGGCAGCTCTGCCAAACCTTATACGAGGGACTGAACCCAGCAACGAAGCAGTTGCTGGAAACCATCTGTCAGGGCCACTTCCTATCCAAATCTGACGAGGAAGCGTGGCAGTTCTTTGACGATCTTGCGGAGCAAACGCTACAGTGGGAGAGCACTAGACCGACTTCTTCTTCTTCTACCTCCGCTTCTACTGGTCAGTCTAGGGTAGGAATCCACCAACTCGATGTCTCTATTGCGATGAAAGCTGAAATGGCTGCAATAACACGAAAGCTTGAAGCGATAGAGAGCAAATTTTCTGCTCCTGCCCCCACACCTGTTCTCGCCCTTCGTACCATCTGCGCTTGTTGTTCCGATCCTTCCCACTTGACCGAAGAGTGTCCTTACAATCCACCCTCGCAAGGACAGGATCAGGTTAATGCTGCCTTCCAGCAAAGACCGAGGAATGATCCATACTCTTCCACCTACAATCCCGGTTGGAGGAACCACCCCAATTTCGCCTGGAATCAGAATCAGAATCAATTCCATGGAAACAATTTCCAAAGGGCCCCTCCACCGCAACAACAAGCGCCACAACAAACTCAGCATCAGTATCAGCAGCCCTTCCAACCCCAACCTTACCAAAACCAGACGAACAACTTTGCACCCAACAACTCTTTTCCACCAAACAACAACTTTGTTCCGTCCAACAACGATAAGGTTTCCTCGCTCGAGCGAAGTCTGGAGGCGTTCGTTAAACAGTCGACCCAATCCACCGCCAATATCCAGTCTTCGATTCAATCTTTAGTGCAACACACTGCCGCACACGGGCAAAGCATCAAGACCATCGAGGCCCAGATTGCACAACTGAACGCGGCCTTGAGCGAGCGAGAGAAGGGGAAGCTCCCGTCCCAGCCACTTCCAAATCCCGGTCACCCACATAATGCACATGTTGCTCTTGAACAACAAAACCATAATGTGAGTGCCGTGACCACACTGAGATCAGGGAGGATGCTGCCAAACAACATTGGCAAACGGATCAACGATGATGCCCCGGCCGCTGCTTCTTCTTCTTCTCCTTCTTCTTCTTCGTCTTCCGAGCCTATTCTCCGTTCTTCACAAGGCTCTCCCTCTTCTTCTTCTGCTCTGAACGGACCCACTTCTCACTCCACGAAAACACCTATTCTGGGATCCGTTCCAACTCCAAAATCTCCTCCTCCAGCATTAGACTCAACCAATTTTCAAAATGTTCCATTTCCAAACCGGTTGAGGTCTAACAAACAAAATCCACAAATGGAGAAGATTTTGGAGTTATTCAAACAAGTTAACATTAACATTCCTCTTTTAGATGCTGTCCAACAAGTCCCGTCTTACGCGAAAATCTTAAAGGACTTGTGCACGAAAAAGAGGAAGTCTCAGGTACCCAAGAAAGTTTTCTTGGCTAGTGCTGTGAGTGATGCCCTTACCCAATCTTTACCACAAAAACGGAAGGACCCTGGCTGTCCTACGATTTCAATTACTATTGGGGATAAGAACATCAACCGCGCACTATTAGATCTTGGTGCCAGTGTTAACTTGCTTCCGTATTCAGTATACGAGTAATTAGGCGTCGGAGAGCTGAAACCCACACACTGCACTCTCCAGATGGCCGACCGATCGATCACCCATCCTAGGGGTGAGCTAGAGGATGTGTTAATAAAAGTCGGGGACTTCATATTCTCCGTCGACTTTATTGTCTTAGATACACAGCCTGTAGCTAACCCCCGGAATCAAATTCCGGTGATACTCGGTCGCCCATTTCTCGCAACCTCAAATGCTGTGATCAATTGTCGCAATGGTTCAATGAACCTCTCTTTTGGAAATATGACAATTGAACTCAACATTTTTAGGTTGGGGAATTAGCCCGCCGAACCTAATGCTCATATACTGGATGTCTGCTCGATCCAGGAGATCACACCAGAAGAGTGTGAATTCGAGGAGTTTCTGTTTGAACACGATAATCTTGACGCCACTAGTGCGTTTCTCTTCGAACCTGCTGCTGCTTCTGCGCCCGACAACGAATACGAGTGTTTCACGTTCTTGAACGATCTTAGCCGCGCACAACCCGAGTTTGAATCTTTCGACTTTTCGGATGAGTTACCTGAACCATCCGACTCGGTTGCCTACACTCGTTTTGAACCTTTGCTGGAGTCCTTTGAGTTCGAGACCCTTGCACCAGTCTTGCCTTCCATCATTTCACCTCCAACGCTCGAACTCAAGCCGTTGCCGTCTCACCTTAAGTATGCTTACTTAGGTGAGAACGAGACCCTCCCTGTCATCATTTCGGCTTCTCTAGCTCCAGAGCAAGAGAAAGCCCTTCTCGCGGTCTTGCACAGCAACAGGCAAGCTTTTGGCTGGTCCATGGCGGACATCAAGGGGATTAGTCCCCTGATCGTTGAGCATCACATTCATCTGATGGATGATGCCAAACCAGCCCGGGATCCACAAAGACGTCTTAATCCAGTCATGAAGGAGGCTGTGAAGAAGGAGATCGTCAAATGTCTAGATAGTGGTATCATTTACCCTATCTCTGATAGCCAGTGGGTTAGCCCCATTCACGTTGTCCCCAAGAAGTCGGGCATCACGGTCATAACCAACGAGGCGAATGAGTTAATCCCTACTCGCACCCAAACTGGGTGGCGAGTTTGCATTGATTACAGAAAACTCAACGCCGCAACGCGGAAAGACCACTTTCCGCTACCTTTCATTGACCAGATGCTCGAACGATTGGCCGGACACGAGTACTACTGCTTTCTTGATGGCTACTCCGGCTATAATCAAATTCCCATCGACGAAAAAGACCAGGACAAGACCACTTTCACTTGTCCTTTCGGCACGTTTGCATATCGACGCATGCCCTTTGGGTTATGCAATGCGCCCGCTACCTTCCAGCGGTGTATGATGGGAATTTTTTCTGACATGGTGGAAAAATTTCTGGAGATTTTCATGGATGACTTCTCCATCTTCGGCGACTCCTTTGACGAGTGTTTGCTGCATCTTGACGCTGTCCTTACCCGATGTAAGGACAAGAATCTCACTTTGAACTGGGAGAAATGCCACTTCATGGTGCGCGAAGGTATTGTCTTAGGACATATCATCTCGCAAAATGGCATAGAGGTCGACAAAGCAAAGATTGAGGTCATTTCCAATCTGCCTCCTCCCCGTTGCGTCAGAGATATCCGAGCCTTCCTTGGCCATGCCGGTTTCTATAGACGGTTTATCAAGGACTTTAGCAAGATTGCTAGGCCCTTGACTCTTTTGCTGGCCAAGGATACACCATTTGACTTCAACTCGAGCTGTGTGACTGCCTTCGAGTCACTAAAACGCTCACTCACTTCTGCTCCCGTTCTTTCTTCTCCTGACTGGACGCACCCATTCGAGATTATGTGCGATGCATCCGACTTTGCCATCGGTGCTGTCCTTGGACAGCACATCAACAAGATGCCGCATGTAATCTATTACGCGAGCCGGACCCTGAACGACGCCCAACTTAACTATACAACAACTAAGAAGGAATTCTTAGCTGTTGTATTTGCATTAGAAAAGTTCAGGCCCTACCTCATCGGCTCTCCAGTCATTGTCTACACTGACCATTCTGCTCTGCGCCATCTTTTTGCGAAGAAAGATGCCAAATCTCGGTTAATACGTTGGATCCTCTTGCTTCAAGAGTTTGACCTTGTCATTAAGGACAAACGAGGATGTGAAAACGTAGTTGCCGACCATCTCTCACGACTTCCTTCTTCGCCTTCGCTTCCAATTCCGATCAATGACGTTTTCCCGGATGAACAACTCTTGACAGTATCTTGCGAACCCTGGTTCGCAGATATTGTGAACTATTTGGCCACGGGATTGCTACCGACCGAATGGTCACGTCAGGACAGACTTCGCTTCTTATCCCAAGTAAAACACTTTTACTGGGACGAACCCTACTTGTTCAAGTACTGTCCCGACCAGATTATTCGTCGGTGTGTCCCTGATGAGGAATTCAAGAGTGTGCTGTCATTTTGCCACGATCAAGCGTGTGGCGGGCATTTTGGGCCCAGAAAGACAGCTGAGAAGATCTTGCAATGTGGTTTCTACTGGCCACAACTTTTCAAAGACGCTCACGACTATTGCAAGACTTGCTCCCGGTGCCAACACATGGGCCAGATATCCCGGAGGAACGAGATGCCGCTCCAACCAATCTTGGTTGTGGAGATTTTCGATGTTTGGGGGATAGACTTCATGGGGCCGTTTCCCAACTCTTTTGGGAACTTGTACATCCTTCTAGCTGTTGATTACGTTTCTAAATGGGTCGAGGCTGTGCCCAGCCGGACTAACGACAACAAGGTTGTCGTTAGGTTCCTTAAAGAAAACATTTTTTCCCGGTTTGGGCACCCCCGAGCGATCATTAGCGACAATGGAAGTCATTTCTGCAATAAAACTTTCGAAGCCTTAATGCGGAAATACTCCATTAATCATAAGCTTTCTACGCCCTACCACCCCCAAACCTGCGGGCAGGCCGAAGTTTCAAATCGGCAAATCAAGCAGATACTGGAGAAGACGGTTTCCAAGAACCGTAAGGATTGGTCTCTGAAACTCACTGATGCCCTTTGGGCATTTAGAACCGCGTATAAGACCGACCTTGGCATGTCTCCCTATCGGCTTGTGTACGGAAAAGCCTGCCACCTTCCTGTCGAAATCGAGCATCGCGCGTTTTGGGCGATAAAGGAGCTGAATCTGTCTCTTGAGGACGCGGGCAGCCATCGGAAGCTGCAGTTGAACGAATTGAGCGAGCTTAGGGATGAGGCTTACGATAACGCGGTTGTCGTTAAGAATCGAACGAAGGTGTTTCATGATAAACACCTTGTGCGCAAAACCTTCGTACCTGGTCAGCAGGTACTGCTTTACGACACCCGACTTCACTTCCATCCTGGAAAGCTCAGATCTCGCTGGAAAGGGCCGTATTTCGTGCGGAATGTGTATCCGCAGGGCGCTGTGGATTTGGAGAATCCGAAGGACGGTTCACTCTTCAAGGTAAATGGACACCGATGCAAACCGTACCTTAGCGCCGAACCAACAGAGGAGCTCCTGTTCTTACAGGAGCCGGTTTACCCTGAATGATCTTCCTCTGCCTACCTCCAAACTTCGGTTATCCAGCCACGAACAGCGGACACTGTTCCAAATAAGTTTGGGGGTATGTACAAACCGTTTTGTTTATATTTGTGTATATTCTTTTTCTTTTCTTTAAAAACAAAAACAAATAAAATTTGTATATCACTAACCGACAATTTTGAACCTTCAAACTGATCTCTTCATGCAACGACAGTGAGGACACTGTCCAGTTTAAGTTTGGGGGTACGCTCGGTACGCATTTCTTACCTTCGCATTCATATGTATATTTTGCATCTGCATATTTAAATCCATAAAATCCATAAAAATTTGAAAATTTTCTAAAAAATATAAAAACTTTTTTGTCAAGTTAGCTTGTGGAAGAACCCGGATTCAACATTCGACGGTTTTTGTTTGAAAAAAATAGGAATAACTAGATCTTATGTTTGGATTTTGAAAACCTGAAAGATAACTCTCCTTTGAAGTTATCTATAGCTGATATACGTCTTTACATCACACTACACGTGTCGTAAGATTTTGGGAATTAGACGACAAGTCTGTCATGTTTAAACTTTTAAACAGATAAATGATTTTCTGAGGATCAAATAGGTTTGTTCTGAAATAAGTAATGTCAAGAATAGTTTAAGAAGTAAAGCGAATATGAAGGAATGTTATTGATGCCATAATTGGAGCTAAGTCGGAAAAATAACCCATCTAAAACTTGATTGGAATGATTACACACCAAACCCACTAAACACGTCTTTTATTCAAAAAAAAAATATTTGAACTGCCAGTTATATCTCCGTTCGTATTGAATCATCTGATTTTCATGACAAACTGTCTTTTGTTTTTGGACCTAGGTAACTTGAGTAATTAAGTCCGCTGGGGTGTTTTTACACCTAATGCCCTAAAACCAACTGGTTTGGGTGCATTGGCCCAAAGCTCGCTAAGAAGCCTAGAAAGTCCAGTTTTAAAACAAAGTCAAGCAAGTGTTCTCTCCGAGTTAAAATTCCTAACGGTTCTTTGTGTGAGAATAATCTTGATAAAAGACAGGCTTTTAAAAAATTTTTAACGGAGATATGAAGGTTTTACTCTTTGATAAAGACTATTGCACGTTCAAAGAGGTGTGTATGAAATGAAAACAAGAAAAAGGTGGAGTGAAAAATACGACTTAGTTTCCTGTTAAGGAAGATAGAAATTCTGAAGTTGAAACCTTACTGGAAAACGAAACTTGAAAAATGCTTAACTCGTTATAAAACTTATGTGATCCTTTTAAAATTATTATCTGGGCTTTATTGTGCGACATGATGACTTTAATCGATCCTTCTGGAACTTAACGACACTATTTACACTGCACGTAAAGACATAAAATCTGTAGTTAAATAAGAAGTGAGGTGTGAAAAATAAAGGTTCGATGATCTAGACTTAGGATTATAGAATTGTTATTTTCTAAAACAAAACTTTAGGGTTTGAAGCTTAGTTATTTTACAAAACCAACTTGACTGGATTTTGTGGGTAGTAACCGCTAAAAACCCTCAGGAGACAACACTCCTCCTACTAGGGACACCTAGAGGTTTAACGGCTTGTTGCACGTGCTCAGTGCAATCGCGTTCCCTGCGAAAGTGAGGTTAGGAAATTTTTTGTAAATAAATGGGCTTTGCTTGGGACGAGCAAATGATAAGTTTGGGGGTATTTGTTCATATCAGATTTTTGCATTTTCATACCGCCCAATTTTTATCACATTGCATATCGGTAGATACTCTTGAGCCGTGTTTGCTAGTCAATTGCAGGATACAGGTTCCCGGTTCTAAAACGGAGAAATTCATGGAAAACACGACAAAATCCGGTTCCTGCCAACCACAGATAAAAACACGGTCTCCGCTCTTCATCCGTATGTTGCCAGATACCAGTTTAGGAAGACAAAGTGTCAAATCAATGTCATTCTCAAGCACAAGGCTCAATGGTAGCATAAAATCCAAGAGATCTACGCGGAGCTCGAGGCAACCATCCACAAAAAAGTCCACCTTTGCTCAATAGAAATTCTGGAACAAATGGGAGAGATTTTCCAGAAAATACACACAGCAGACAAGAGGGGACAGGAGAACAGGAAAAGTGTCAGAAGACCACACCCTAAGTCGACAAGAGGGGCGCGGATCCGCGGCCATAGGGGGCTATAGGCGGCGGATCCGCGGCCGTACAGTGGGTTCAGGCAGTGACTTTTCAGGGGCAGTTTGGTCATTTCGTCAGAGTTCTGTTGGTTGCCCTAGGGTTTCATTTCGTGGCCTATAAATAGCCCAGAATTTTGAGAAGGAAGGGTCAATTTTTGTATTCTCATATTTTTGCCAAGTTTTAGTCTTGTTCTTCTTCCTCTTCTCACCTCTTCTCCAATCAAACTTGTAGTGAGTTTTTGAGTGAAGAGTGATGAATAAAGAAGACCTTTTTATCATGCTTGTCTCTTTCTTTTACTTGTTGTAATGTATTGTAATTTTAATTGTTAAGTAGTTGTTGTTATTTGTTCGATTGTTTCTTTCTTCTCTCTTTTCCTTTATCCTTCATATGACAATGATACTTACGCTCGATCCTCGCCAAGGTGAGGTCGCAAATAGTTAGTCGTATTCTTCTAACCTTCTTCTTTCTATCTTCTTCTTTGTTTTGTTTTGTTTTTCCTTATCATGAAGTGTGAGTAGTTTTATACTTGTTAGGGTAGGATAAGGGAAGTTTGAGAGAAGGAAATCTCTCTCACTCTTTCCTTGCCCAACAACTTAAATCGACTCCCGTTAATTGAACCACAATCCGCTCCTTACGGCACCCTATCCTACATGATAGCGGTGATTCCGTAGTGAGACCGGTTGTGGTTAAATTAACCGGAGGTTATGGATAAGAGCCAAGAACGGACGGACAAGCACCAAAAGGAAGGACTATGCGTTGGAAAGCCTAGCTTATACTCGCAAGTACCTTCCTAGTCGTGCTAATCCCCGTTGTTGCCGATTACCGTAACACCGATATTAAGAGGGGCAACGGAAGATGTGGAGACTCCTAACTCAAACTAACCTAATCCTAACCCTAACAAGCTCTCTTTAAATATCAACTTACACTTAGATAACCACAACAAAATCTGAAAACAGGACTTAACTCGTTAAAACACTTTGAAAAAGACAACCATCTCCCTGCGGACGATCCGTACTCAACCGGCTAGCTACAAGCGAAACCGTCTTGATTGCGGTATTTAAACTAGAACTTGAACACGCTCGTATCCAAACAATCAGATGGCTGCCCGCATCCTCAAGAGACAGATTCAGCTCCTTTATCGCCCAAAATGCGCGATGCTCTATTTCGACAGGAAGGTGGCAGGCTTTTCCGTACACAAGCCGATAGGGAGACATGCCAAGGTCGGTCTTATAAGCGGTTCTAAATGTCCAAAGGGCATCAGTGAGTTTCAGAGACCAATCCTTACGGTTCTTGGAAACCGTCTTCTCCAGTATCTGCTTGATTTGCCGATTTGAAACTTCGGCCTGCCCGCAGGTTTGGGGGTGGTAGGGCATAGAAAGCTTATGATTAATGGAATATTTCCGCCTCAAGGCCTCGAAAGTCCTATTGCAGAAATGACTTCCATTGTCGCTAATGATCGCTCGGGGGTGCCCAAACCGGGAGAAAATGTGTTCTTTAAGGAACCTAATGACAACCTTGTTGTCATTAGTCCGGCTGGGCACAGCCTCGACCCATTTAGAGACGTAATCAACAGCTAGAAGAATGTACAAGTTCCCAAAAGAGCTGGGAAACGGCCCCATGAAGTCTATCCCCCAAACATCGAAAATCTCCACAACCAAGATCGGTTGGAGCGGCATCTCATTCCTCCGGGATATCCGGCCCATGTGTTGGCACCGGGAGCAAGTCTTGCAATAGTCGTGAGCATCTTTGAAGAGTTGTGGCCAGTAGAAACCACATTGCAAGATCTTCTCAGCTGTCTTTCTGGGCCCAAAATGCCCGCCACATGCTTGATCGTGGCAAAATGACAGCCACTCTTGAATTCCTCATCAGGGACACACCGACGAATAATCTGGTCGGGACAGTATTTGAACAAGTAGGGATCGTCCCAGTAAAAGTGTTTTACTTGGGATAAGAAGCGAAGTCTGTCCTGACTTGACCATTCGGTCGGTAGTATTCCCGTGGCCAGATAGTTCACAATATCTGCGAACCAGGGTTCGCATGATACCGTCAAGAGTTGTTCATCCGGGAAAACGTCGTTGATCGGAATTGGAAGCGAAGGCGAAGAAGGAAGTCGTGAGAGATGGTCGGCAACTACGTTTTCACATCCTCGTTTGTCCTTAATGACAAGGTCAAACTCTTGAAGCAAGAGGATCCAACGGATTAACCGAGATTTTGCATCTTTCTTCTCAAAAAGATGGCGCAGAGCTGAATGGTCTGTGTAGACAATGACTGGAGAGCCGATGAGGTAGGGCCTGAACTTTTCTAAAGCAAATACAACAGCCAAGAATTCCTTCTCAGTTGTTGTATAATTGAGTTGGGCGTCGTTCAGGGTTCGGATCGCGTAATAGATTACGTGCGGCATCTTGTTGATGTGCTGTCCAAGGACAGCACCGATGGCAAAGTCGGATGCATCGCACATAATCTCGAATGGGTGCGTTCAGTCAGGCGAAGAAAGAACGGGAGCAGAAGTGAGTGAGCGTTTCAGTGACTCGAATGCAGTCACACAGCTCGAGTTGAAGTCGAAAGGCATGTCCTTGGCCAGCAAAAGCGTCAAGGGCCTAGCAATCTTGCTAAAGTCCTTAATAAACCGTCTATAGAAACCGGCATGGCCAAGGATGGCTCGGATATCTCTGACGCATCGGGGAGGAGGCAGATTGGAAATGACCTCAATCTTTGCTTTTTCAACCTCTATGCCATTTTGCGAGATGATATGTCCTAAGACAATACCTTCGCGCACCATGAAGTGGCATTTCTCCCAGTTCAAAGTGAGATTCTTGTCCTTACACCGGGTAAGGACAGCGTCAAGATGCAGCAAACACTCGTTGAAGGAATCGCCGAAGATGGAGAAGTCATCCATGAAAATCTCCAGAAATTTTTCCACCATGTCAGAGAAAATTCCCATCATACACCGCTGAAAGGTAGCGGGCGCATTGCATAACCCAAAGGGCATGCGTCGATATGCAAACGTGCCGAAAGGACAAGTGAAAGTGGTCTTGTCCTGGTCTTTTTCGGCGATGGGAATTTGATTATAGCCGGAGTAGCAATCAAGAAAGTAGTAGTACTCGTGTCCGGCCAATCGTTCGAGCATCTGGTCAATGAAAGGTAGCGGAAAGTGGTCTTTCCGCGTTGCGGCGTTGAGTTTTCTGTAATCAATGCAAACTCGCCACCCAGTTTGGGTGCGAGTAGGGATTAACTCGTTCGCCTCGTTGGTTATGACCGTGATGCCCGACATCTTGGGGACAACATGAATGGGGCTAACCCACTGGCTATCAGAGATAGGGTAAATGATACCACTATCTAGACATTTGACGATCTCCTTCTTCACAGCCTCCTTCATGACTGGATTAAGACATCTTTGTGGATCCCGGGCTTGTTTGGCATCATCCATCAGATGAATGTGATGCTCAACGATCAGGGGACTAATCCCCTTGATGTCCGCCATGGACCAGCCAAAAGCTTGCCTGTTGCTGTGCAAGACCGCGAGAAGGGCTTTCTTTTGCTCGGGAGCTAGAGAAGCCGAAATGATGACAGGGAGGGTCTCGTTCTCACCTAAGTAAGCATACTTAAGGTGAGACGGCAACGGCTTGAGTTCGAGCGTTGGAGGTGAAATGATGGAAGCCAAGACTGGTGCAAAGGTCTCGAACTCAAAGGACTCCAGCAAAGGTTCAAAACGAGTGTAGGCAACCGAGTCGGATGGTTCAGGTAACTCATCCGGAAAGTCGAAGGATTCAAACTCGGGTTGTGCGCGGCTAAGATCGTTCAAGAACGTGAAACACTCGTATTCGTTGTCGGGCGTAGAAACAGCGGCAGGTTCGAAGAGAAACGCACTAGTGGCGTCAAGATTATCGTGATCAAACAGAAACTCCTCAAATTCATACTCTTCTGGTGTGATCTCCTGGATCGAGCAGACGTCCAGTATATGAGCATTAGGTTCGGCGGGCTGATTCCCTAACCTAAAAATGTTGAGTTCAATCGTCATATTTCCAAAAGAGAGGTTCATTGAACCATTGCGACAATTGATCACAGCATTTGAGGTTGCGAGAAATGGGCGACCGAGTATCACCGGAATTTGATTCCGGGGGTTAGCTACAGGCTGTGTATCAATACAATGAAGTCAACGGGGAATATGAAGTCCCCGACTTTTATCAACACATCCTCTAGCTCACCCCTATGGTGGGTGATTGATCGGTCGGCCATTTGGAGAGTGCAGTGTGTGGGTTTCAACTCTCCGACGCCTAATTGCTCGTATACTGAATATGGAAGCAGGTTAACACTGGCACCAAGATCTAATAGTGCGCGGTTGATGTTCTTATCCCCAATAGTAATTGAAATCGTAGGACAGCCAGGGTCCTTCCGTTTTTGTGGTAAAGATTGGGTAAGGGCATCACTCACAGCACTAGCCAAGAAAACTTTCTTGGGTACCTGAGACTTCCTCTTTTTCGTGCACAAGTCCTTTAAGATTTTTGCGTAGGACGGGACTTGTTGGACAGCATCTAAAAGAGGAATGTTAATATTAACTTGCTTAAATAACTGCAGAATCTTCTCCATTTGCGGATTTTGTTTGTTAGACCTCAACCGGTTTGGAAATGGAACATTTTGAAAATTGGTTGAGTCTAATGCTGGAGGAGGAGATTGTGGAGTTGGAAGGGATCCCAGAATAGGTGTCTTCGTGGAGTGAGAAGTGGGTCCGTTCAGAGCAGAAGAAGAGGAAGGAGAGCCTGTTGAAGAACGGAGAATAGGCTCGGAAGACGAAGAAGAAGAAGAAGAAGAAGAAGAAGAAGTGGCCGGGGTGTCATCGTTGATTCGCTTGCCAATGTTGTTTTGCAGCATCCTTCCCGATCTCAGTGTAGTCACGGCACTCACATTATGGTTTTGTTGTTCAAGAGCAACATGTGCATTATGTGGGTGACCGGGATTTGGAAGTGGCTGGGACGGGAGCTTCCCCTTCTCTCGCTCGCTCAAGGCCGCGTTCAGCTGTGCAATCTGGGCCTCGATGGTCTTGATGCTTTGCCCGTGTGCGGCAGTGTGTTGCACTAAGGATTGAATCGAAGACTGGATGTTGGCGGTGGATTGAGTCGATTGTTTAACAAACGCCTCCAGACTTCGCTCGAGCGAGGAAACCTTATCGTTGTTTGACGGAACAAAGTTGTTTGGTGGAAAAGAGTTGTTGGGTGCAAAGTTGTTCGTCTGGTTTTGGAAAGGTTGGGGTTGGAAGGGCTGCTGGTATTGATGTTGAGTTTGTTGTGGCGCTTGTTGTTGCGGTGGAGGGGCCCTTTGGAAATTGTTGCCTTGGAATTGATTCTGATTCTGATTCCAGGCGAAATTGGGGTGGTTCCTCCAACCGGGATTGTAGGTGGAAGAGTATGGATCATTCCTCGGTCTTTGCTGGAAGGCAGCATTAACCTGATCCTGTCCTTGCGAGGGTAGATTGTAAGGACACTCTTCGGTCAAGTGGGATGGATCGGAACAACAAGCGCAGCTGGTACGAAGGGGGAGAACAGGTATGGGGGTAGGAGCAGAAAATTTGCTCTCTATCGCTTCAAGCTTTCGTGTTATTGCGGCCATTTCCGCTTTCATCGCAATAGAGACATCGAGTTGGTAGATTCCTACCCTAGACTGACTGGTAGAAGTGGAGGTAGAAGAAGAAGAAGTCGGTCTGGTGCTCTCCCACTGTAGCGTTTGCTCCGCAAGATCGTCAAAGAACTGCCACGCTTCCTCGTCAGATTTGGATAGGAAGTGGCCCTGACAGATGGTTTCCAGCAACTGCTTCGTTGTTGGGTTCAGTCCCTCGTATAAGGTTTGGCAGAGTTGCCATTTCTCTATACCGTGGTGAGGACACTGAACAAGAAGGTCTTTGTACCGGTCAAAGCACTTCCAGAAGGGTTCAGAAGGAAGCTGGGAGAATTGGTTGATTTCATTTCGAATTCTTGCGGTCTTATAATTTGGATAGAATTTTTTCAGAAACGCTTTAACAAACTCGTCCCAGCTGGTGATTGAGTGGGAAGCGGTGCTATACAGCCATTTTTCAGCGAGATCGCATAAAGTGAACGGAATGACCCGTAGACGTATAGCATCGTCCGACAGCTGGGTGGTTTTCATCATGGCACAGACGTTTTGAAATTTGTTAATGAAGATATAGGCATCTTCAGATTCAAGCCCATGAAAACGTGGAAGCATGTTGATGAAATGGGGCTTAATTTCAAAGTTGTCCCCATTGGCCGGAGGAAGAGAAAGGCAGGCGGGAAGTGCAGAACGGGTGGGATAGAAACGATCCTGGAGCGCGATTCGCTGCGGCGCTACAACAGGCGGAGGTGGTGGGAGATTGGTCTCCGTAGGAGGTGGAGCCAATCCAGCGGTGGTTAAAGAGATGTTCGGATTAAATCCCGACATCGCGGAAGAAGAGGTTGGTGAAGGTGAAGGTGAAGGTGAAGATGTATGAACAGAATTCCGGTCAACGTCGGAGTTCGCCGGTAAAGGAAGGGGTGAAAGAGGAGTGGACGGAGTTTCGACTTCGGAGTCGATCGCGTAGTCGGTAGCGACTAACGTAACGCGGACTAGACGGGCGCTAGTGTCCCGAGTCCAAGCGGACATACACTAAACGAGTTTAGTATAGTCAAAGCGGAGAAGGTGAGGGTAAGAAAACGTCAATGGAGAAAGGCGATGGGTGGTGGGTGAAAATGGATTTGGCGACAAAAGGGCAAGTTTTTATAAAAGTTTTTGATTTTTTCTTTTTTTTTGTTTTTAGAAAGAGATTTACAGAAGTATGTACGGAAATACGGCTTAAGCAATCACAAACAAGATATGCACAATCACACCTAGATCTAGGGTAACCTAGGTCTACTAGACCTACTCCTGAACTTGATTGTCAAAGTTAAACAATGTCGAGAAACGGGCTTAAAAATACACTGATCACGAGGCCAGGTAAGTGCAGAGATAAGGGGAGGTTGTCCAACGCTTTCGCGAAGTTCCTTAATTAAATAACCCTTTCTCTTTCGGCGGTTGCGCCTTTAACACTTTCCTAGACACCCCGTAAACAATGTACCGTTAAGCGAGGTTCTAAACACGGTTTATCTTCTCCTAATGAGCGCGAAGTCCTTAGGGCTGAAGTCTAGTATTTTTTTAATTTACAATGGACAATGCATATGCTTTAGTGATTTTTGGGGTCCTGGGAAGGGTGATGAAATCCCCACCCAATCTGGATTGGTTTCAAGCCCCTTAAGTCCGTATTAAAGAATGCAAAGCGGTAACAAATCAACTGCAAACAATTTTTTTATTTTGCGGCGCAAAGAATCCTGCACAAGAACAGTTTATTGGAAGGGGGAGAAGAGTTTGCGCAAAGAAATCTGCAGAAAACACAGTTCAGTGGACTTCAGAGGAGTGGAGAGGAGCAGAGAGACTTACAGAGAGAATTGGGAAGCCTGAGGCCACCAAGTGGCCGCGGATCCGCGGCCTAAGCCCTTTATTGCCGCGGATCCGCGGCAGGAACATGGAGTTGGGGCATCATGTTTTGTGTGGGTGCTGGTGTGGGTCTCCTCTGCTTGTCTGGATGAGTGGAATTCTGAATTGCTCACTGTATCTACTCCAGAATTTTACAGTAGACCGGATGCTTCGTTTTGTCCGTCGCGGTGTAGCCGCGAAATGTGGGTCTATCTTCCCACGTCTTTGGCACTGTACTTGAACTCCGTATTTTCAACCTCTTGGCCACTAAACTCGAACCTTGTATTTTCCTGCACACTTGCACAAAAGCTAATCAAAAATAACAAGATGATTTTTTTTTTACAAAGTATATTTTTTTTTTTTGTTTTTCGGTTGTTTTTATATTCACAAATTAACCCGAAATTACACAAGGAAATAAACTACCGTCTCCCCGGCAACGGCGCCATTTGATTGTTAGAGTATGTGCGTGTTCAAGTTCTAGTTTAAATACCGCAATCAAGACGGTTTCGCTTGTAGCTAGCCGGTTGAGTACGGGTCGTCCGCAGGGAGATGGAAGTCTTTTTCAAAGTGTTTTAACGAGTTAAGTCCTGTTTTCAGATTTTGTTGGATTATCTAAGTGTTGAGTTGATATTTAAAGAGAGCTTGTTAGGGTTAGGATTAGGTTAGTTTGAGTTAGGAGTCTCCACATCTTTCGTTGCCCCTCTTAATATCGGTGTTACGGTAATCGGCAACAACGGGGATTAGCACGACTAGGAATAAACTTGCGAGTATAAGCTAGGCTTTCCAACGCATAAGTCCTTCCTTTTGGTGCTTGTCCATCCGTTCTTGGCTCTTATCCATAACCTCCGGTTAATTCAACCACAACCGGTCTCACTACGGAATCACCGCTATCATGTAGGATAGGGTGCCGTAAGGAGCGGATTGTGGTTCAATTAACGGGAGTCGATTTAAGTTATTGGGCAAGGAAAGAGTGAGAGAGATTTCCTTCTCTCAAACTTCCCTTATCCTACCCTAACAAGTATAAAACTACTCACACTTCATGATAAGAAAAAAACAAAACAAAACAAAAGAGGAAGATAGAAAGAAGGAGATTAGAGAATACGACTAACTATTTGCGACCTCACCTTGGCGAGGATCGAGCGTAAGTATCATTGTCGTATGAATGATAAAGAAAAAGAGAGAAGAAAGAAACAACAAGAAAATAATAACAACTACTTAACGAATTAAAATTACAACAAGCATAAAGATAAGGAGACAAGCATGATAATAAAATGGTCTTCTTTATTCATCACTCTTCACTCAAAAGCTCACTACAAGTTTAATGGAGAAGAGGTGAGAAGAAGAAGAACATGTGAACTAAAACCTAGAAAAAGAAAATACAAGAATGGACCCTTTCCTTCTCAAAGTTCTGGGCTATTTATAGGCTGGAGAATGGAAACCTAGGGCAACCAACAGAACACAAACAAAAAGACCAAAATACCCCCCAAAGATCTGCAGATTTGGCGCCAATACGGCCGCGGATCCACGGCCTAGACCCCCTTTTGGCCGCGGATCCGCGGCCTTCTGGTTGAATTGGGCCTAGGGCTTTTTGGTGCTGGCCTGATCTGATGTGTACTTCATTCTGGTATATGTATTTTCTCAAATTGTCTTCACGATTTTTCCAGAATTTCTGTTGAGGGAAAGGTGGACTTTTTATGGATATTTTTGTCATGATTGCCTCGAGCTCCGCGTAGATCTCTTGGGTTTGGTGTTGCCTTGTGCTTTGTGCATGAAGGTGACATTGATTTGACATTTTGTCTTCCTAAACCGGTATCTGGCAACATACGGATGAAGAGCGGAGACCGTGTTTTATCTGTGGTTGGCAGGAACCCGGATTTTGTCGTGTTTTCCATGAATCTCACCGTTTTTAGAACCGAGAACCTGTATCCTGCAATTGACTAGCAAACACGGCTCAAGAGTATCTACCGATATGCAATGTGATAAAAATTGGGCGGTATGAAAATGCAAAAATCTGATATGAACAGGGACCGTTGGATTAAAAATCCAAGAGTGATTAAAAATCACCAATTTATGGAAAAATCTTGGACTTGGAAAGATTTCCCCCCTAAATCTAACCGAGATAACAAATGGATATCTTTGATTTAAAATCCAATGGTGAATAAAATTCACTTAACAATCTAAAGGCCCAGATTAATGATGAATGCAAATCAAATCTCTCAACATACAAATCAAATCTCTTAATGAGAGATTTGCTAAACAAATTGATTCTCTTCCTTCTCCTATAAATAGGAGCCAAGAAGAGAAGAGAAGGGATCTACTTTTTTTAGAGAGAAAAACAGAGAGAGGAGAATTTAATTCTCAACAGAGAAGAAAAGAAAGGAGAATTTAATTCTCAACAAAGAAAAACCCTAGGTGAGAAGGGAAAAAGGATCAAAACTTCAATAAAGAGAATTTAATTCTCAAAATCCAAGAGTTTAACTCTTATACAAAAAGAACTTAGTTCTTCTTCTGGTTGAAGATCTGCACAGAGCACATCTCCTCATAAGTTGAGAATTTAATTCTCATCAGGTCGAGATCCTGCCATGCAGATCCTAAATTTAGAAGGGGAATTGAGTTTTGAGAATTTAATTCTTCTAAAACAAAACTAGGGTTTAACTCTAATCAAGAATTTAATTCTTTTACATATCTGGGAATTTAATTCCTTTAAAAAGAAATTAGGGTTTTATCCTAAATAAGAATTTAATTCTTCCAAAATAGGAATTTAATTCCTCCAGAATCAAAATTAGGGTTTTACCCTAAATAAGAATTTAATTCTTAAAGATAAGGAGACTTAAAAGATCTCTGTGCATGAAAAGAATTAAGGTCACGTGCCCCACGTGACCCCTGAACAGATCCCCCAAAATGAGAAGAGGAAAGCTTTGAGGCAATACCTCACGTGCTCCCACGTGACCCTCATTATATATGGAACAAAAGCAAAGGCAGAAACAATTCTGGGCGCTCTCACATGACACCATGTGACCCCTTATAAATGTTCTAATAAATCAGGGCATGAGTATATGTTACGTGCCCATACGTGATGGCTATGAAAGTTAAAAGTGTTTAACACTTGTTTGCAGAACAAAATAAAGGGGATCTGGCCCCACTTTTTGATGTCATCACATGCTCCACGTGACTTCCAAAACGCAGAAAGAAAAAGCAAAGGAAATGAAAGCTTTGGGCGCTCTCACGTGTTATCACGTGACCCCTCAGCAAATGCTTTAACAATTGGCGCACAGATCCCCATCACGTGCCAACACGTGATGCTCTAAAATAAAAATAAAAGTGTTTAACACTTATTCGCAGATTTGAGGATAAAACAAAGGAGATCTGGCTCCACATTTAGGGTGCCCTCACGTGTCACCACGTGACCCCTAATGAGCATTCTAACAGACCAGAGCGGGGGCCTCCATCACGTGCTCACACGTGATGGCCGTCAGAATTAAAAGAGTTAAACACTGATCTACAGAATAAAATAAGGAAAATCGGGGCGCTCTCACGTGTCCACACGTGACCCCTCTCCCCTTAGTATTTAACACTAATCTGAAGACTTTGTTCCAAGTGTTTAACACTGATTTGCTTTAGTGTTAAACACTAATTTGAAATCTCTGATTACCAGTGTTTAACACTGATTTGCTTTAGTGTTTAACACTAATTTGAAAGCCCTGTTGCTAGTGTTTAACACTGATTATCTTTTAGTGTTTAACACTAACTTGTTAATCTTATTCCCAGTGTTCAACACTGTTGACCTTTAGTGTTTAACACTAGCTTTAGCCCAATTGGCTAAGTTTTTAGAGGCAAAGCCTCTTCTTCAATGGACCAACAGAGGGCCAATATTTCAAACATAGTTGGACTTAGCCCAAACTGGCCATAAGTCCTCAAATCATCTTGAACTGAACACATCTGCTCTTTCAACCAACTCATTGGTTCAAGGGTACATCTCTGAACTCCTCTGATATTTGTCGTTGTAATCCTTGAACGTCTTCAGAGAGGTGACGGGTCCCGACAACCACACATCAACACGGACTGTGGGGTCCTTAAACTCATGGACTTATGCGTCCCTAAACCAAGATACGGACTGTGGGGTCCTTAAACCCGCGGACTTATGCGTCCTTAAACTAACGGACTAATACGTCCTTAAACACACCCATATGGACTGTGGGGTCCTTAAACCCATAGACTTATGCGTCCTTAAACTACCAATGGACCACCACGTCCCTAAACTGGCGGTGGACCACCACGTCCCTAAACTGGCAATGTACCACCACGTCCCTAAACTGGAACTTGGACCACTATGTCCCTAAACTGGAACAATAGAGCCCAAATGCTCTTTTGTCCGATCTAAACGATCCCGTTAAGTCGATCTTAGTCCCAAACTGGACTAACGTATTCTTGACAACCGTTTAAGTTGATCTTAGCCTCAAATATGGCTAACGTATCCTTAAACCTTCAAACAGACTTTAGTCCCAAATTGGACTACAAATCCCCCAATCAACTTTGGTTCAAGGGTACATCTCTGAACTCCGCTGACATCTGTCGTTGTAATCCTTCAACGTCGTCAGAGAGGTGATGAGTCCCAACGGCCATACATGTAATGGACCCCTATGTCCCTAAACTGGAACAATAGAGCCCAAATGCTCTTTTGTCGGATCTAAACGATCCAGTTAAGTCGATCTTAGTCTCAAATCGGACTAACGTATCCTTAACAAACGTTTAAGTTGATCTTAGGCTCAAATGAGGCTAACGTATCCTTAAACTAAAACCCCAAACCCAAATCTAAGAAAATACGGATTTGGACTAATCCACGTCCTACGGGCGACGACATAAATTAGTCTCCGTATACAATCCACGGGCAACCACAAACAAAACAAACACCCACGACACGAAGTGACCAGCTGGAGAAGCAGAAAGTTGTTACCGCGATGCGGTAGCGTAATTAACTGCAGGGGCTTGCGCCTGCAGGGAAGAGCGTCCCCACAATCAAAAACCCCTCAAGCGAGGGGGAATCTGACGAAGTCTGCTACATCGGATGCATCCGTCTAAACCTCCGATACACGGTGCCATAAATCAACTTGGCATCTTTGGAGAGGTGGACGGATAGCACCTATTAGCATCTGCCCCGAACCTCAGGCAAGACAGCCCATGTCTCGGCCGCCGTTCGAAGGGGAACACCTGTTCACTGTCAAGAGCGGAGACAAGGAATCCGTCAAAGGGTATATCACTTGCTTCTACAATGCCCTCCTCGAGGTTCCCGAGCACCGCGACGAAAAAGTTATCACCACGCTGAGGTCGGGTCTTAGACACAAAGAGTGGCTCCGCTCTTTTGAATTGGCGCAACCTAAGATCATGGCCGAAGTGAAAGCATGGCCCGAGCGAGAAATCCAACTCGAGTCCGAGTTGAACTCCAACCTACCCGGAGGCGACCAAGCAGACCGGAAGAGGTGGGACAAGGAAGAGAAAAAGAAATTCGATCGTCCAAGGCCTTATTCCCTGAGGTTCCAGGAGTACATCCCTTTGAACATTTTCCAGACCGAGTTGTTGGAGGAAACTAAGGGCGAGAGGTTCTTTAAGCTCCCGCCATCTATCCAAAGGACGGGAAAGCGTCTCCGTGGCCCGTACTGCGGCTATCATAGGTCGCAGGGTTACACGACTGAAAGCTGCAAATGGCTCCGTGACTATACCGAGGAGCTGATACGCTCCGGTCACCTTGTGAAATACCTATGGGAAAAGTGACAGACGGAACGAGAGAAAAAAGACCAAACCCCAATCAGGCAAATCATGGTCATTTCGACGGATCCATCTCTACGAAGTAGGAGGAACCACCACCTCCTACTAGTCGAGGGCATAAGAAATCCTCCCCACAAGAAGTGCAGGAAAGATGACCCGATCATCTTCACCGATGATGACCTCTATGGCATAGCACTTCCTTACAATGAACCTCTTGTGATAACGGCCCGAGTTCACCGTCACGGGGTCCAGAGAATATTGGTCGACTCAAGGAGCTCGGGGAATATCCTGTTCTACGACTGTTTCCAGCGTATGGGGTTATGTTCATCAGATCTTTAGCTGACCTCCTACATCCTCTCTGGGTTCACCAACCATTCCATCCCAGCCGAGGGATCGGTCACCCTCCTCCTCAACATAGGGGAAGCGGGCAAGACGCGTACCGTACAGGTAAATTTCCTCGTTGCTAAGGTCCCGTCGTCCTACAACATTCTCCTGGGACGCCCTACCTTAAACGCCCTCCGGGCTTAGATCTCGACTTATCACCTTGCGCTCAAATTTCCTTGGGATAATGCGTAGATAAGCCGGGCCTATGGGGAATAGCAAACCGCCAGGATTTTCCTCGCCTTGGCGTTCCCCGCCGAAGAGCAGGGCGAAGATTTTGAAGACACACATGATCTCCATGGGTCTTTAGATACACGCGACAACCGAAAGGAAGTTCGAGATGTCCTGGTGGAAGCGTTGACAGAAGTCCCCCTCATAGATGGAGTCGATAGTCGGACAGTCCATATCGGCTCTCTCTTGAATGGGGACACCCGCGAAGGCCTGATCCGGTTCCTCCGAGATAACTCGGACGTATTCGCTTGGATGCCAGCGGACATGCCCGGGATCAACCCTGAAGTGGCCCATAAGATCGGGGTCGATCCGAAGGCCTGGCCTATCCGACAAAAGAAGAGAAGCTTTGCGCCGGTTGAACAAAAGGAGATAGAAAATGAGGTGGCCGCCAACATCATCAGAAACCTGGACTGCTCGGAGTGGCTGGCGAACGTGGTCATGGTCAAGAAGGCAAACGGGAAATAACGCATGTGCGTCGATTTCACGGACTTGAATAAGGATTGCTCTGAAGACAATTATCCACTTCCTCGGATAGACCAGCTGGTGGAATGCTCGGCCGGCCATGAATTACTGAGCTTCATGGACGCTTTCTCCGGTTACAATCAGATCCGGATGGACCCAGCCGACGAAGAACTTACCGCCTTCACCATCGACCGAGGAGTCTACTGCTACAAAGTGATGCCCTTCGAACACAAGAATGCCGGGGCCATGTATCAGCGGCTGGTCAACAAGTTGTTCAAACCACAGATTGGGAGAAACATGGAAGTCTACGTCAACGACATGCTAATAAAATCTGCCTCGACAGCCGGGAACAATAAAGACCTCGGCGAGACATTCGACGTCCTGCGCAAGTACAAGATAAAGCTGAATCTAGCTAAATACACGTTTGGAGTCACTAGTGGAAAGTTCCTCGGGTTCATGGTTACCCACCTAGAAATCGAAGTGAACCTAGAAAAAATCAGCACCATCCTCAACATGGCAACCTCCAAGAGCAATGTTGATATCATGCGACTCATGTAGAGGGTGGCTGCCCTGAGTCGCTTTATGTCTATATTCGGAGAAAAGTTCCTTCCTTTTTTTAGGGCCCTAAGGAAAATTCCTAAGTTCGAATGGTCTGAGAAGTGCCAAAACGCTTTCGAACAACTTAAGGCGCACCTAGCGACACCACCGCTACTCACCCAACCGGTCGAGGGTGACGAGCTATTACTATATCTAGCCGTCTCCGACCAATCTGCAGGCTCAGTGCTCGTCAGAGAATTTGAAGGAATACAGAGACCAGTCTACTACGTGAGCCATGCTTTCAAGGATGCGGAAACAAGATACACAGCCAGAGAGAAAATAGTCCTGGCACTTATCGTCGCCTCCAGGAAACTTCGACACTATTTTCAGGCACACATGATCCTCGTCCTCACTGAGCGGCCCTTAGGGTCTATCCCCGCCTCCTTCGAATCGTCAGGTCGTCTGGAGAAATGGAGGCGGGAGTTGTCTCAATTCAACATCAAATACCGTCCCAGACAAGCCATCAAAGCTCAGGTCGTAGCTGATTTTGTTGTCGAATCCACCATCCCTACTAAAGAAGGAACGGTAGCGCGGGGCCTCAAACTATGACCCTCGGTCGAGGAGGTGCCCGGCCCTATCCCGGACTGGGTACTCTACGTAAACGGATCCTCCATAGAGAAAGGGAGCGGGGCTGGCCTGATCATTAGTGGCTCGGAGGATGCGAAAATGGAATACTCTCTAAAGCTCAGTTTTAGGTCATCAAACAATTCCGCGGAATACGAGGCCTTGTTGGCAGGGCTACAATTCACCTCCGGGGTAGGGCTGAAGACTATCATGGTACGCAGCGACTCCGCAGTAGTCGTCGTCCATGTAACCGGGCGTTTCGAGGCCCGAGAGCCACTTATGATAAAATACCTGGCCAAGGTAAAAAGGCTTACGAAAAATTTCGACAAAGTCCAAGTGGAGCAGATTCTTAGAAGCTTGAACACCCAGGCTGACGCCATGAGCAAGCTCGCTTCTTCCTATTCGGCCAATCATAAAAGAAATATTCTCTTTGAAGTCTTACCACGACCCAGCGTGGAAGATGGAAAGGTAACTCACGAAATCTACACAACTCAGGAAGAAGGCCATGATTGGAGAAAGCCCCGCGTCGAATTCCTGAAGGGCGGTGTACTCCCCGAAGACCGGGGAGAAGCTCGCCGGCTTCGGGCAAAAGCACGCCATTTCTTCTGGAGCAATGAAAACCTGTACAAGAAGTCATACACTCAACCTCTGCTCCGGTGCGTCGACCCCCATGAGGCAGACTACGTTTTACGAGAGATACATGAAGGGGTCGGGAGAGCGCATCAAGGGGCCCGTACCTTGGTCTAGAAGACACTGCTCCAGAGATACTTGAAAGATGCTTAACTCTTTATAAAACTTATGTGATCCTTTCAAAATTCTTATCTGGGCTTTATTGTGTAACATGATGACTTTATTCGAACCTTCTGGAACTTAACAACACTATTTGAACTACACGTAAAGACATATAAAATCTTAAGTTAAATAAAATGCGAGATGTGAAAAATAAAGGTTCGATAGTCTAGACTTAGGATAATAGAATTTTTATTTTCTGAAACAAAACTTTAGGGTTTGAATCATAGTTATTTTACAAAACTAGCTTGACCGGATTTTGTGGGTAGTATCCGCCGAAAACCCTCAGGAGACAACACTCCTCCTACTAGGGACACCTAGAGGTTTAACGGCTTGTTGCATATGCTCAGTGCAATCGCGTTCCCTGCGAAAGTGAGGTTAGGAAATTTTTTGTGAATAAATTGGCTTTGCTCGGGACGAGCAAATGATAAGTTTGGGGGTATTTGTTCATATCAGATTTTTGCATTTTTATACCGCCCAATTTTTATCACATTTCTTATCAGTAGGTACTCTTGAGCCGTGTTTGCTAGTCAATTGCAGGATACAGGTTCTCGGCTCTAAACGGTGAAATTCATGGAAAAACACGACGAAACCCGGGTTCCTGCCAACCACAGATAAAATACGGGTCTCCACTCTCTATCCGTATGTTGCCGCACACCAGTTTAAAAGACAAAATGGCAAATCAATGTCATTTTCATGCACAAGGCTCAATGGCAACACAAGATCCAAGAAATCTACGCGGAGCTCAAGAAAATCATGGCAAAAAGATCCACATCCAATTACCTTTTGATCTACTAAAATTCTGGAAGAAATGTGGAAAGATTATCAGAAAAAACATATACCAGACTGAAGGACATAAAATACCAGGGGAGCACACAAAACCGGAGGGGCCAACTCCCCTATAGGGTCGCGGATCCGCGGCCAATAGGGGGTCTTTGCCGCGGATCCGCGACCGTACAGGCTTATCAGATGGAGATCTTTCAGGGTTATTTTGGGAATTTTGTCTTATGGCAGATTGTTGCCCTAGGTTTTCATTTCCCTGCCTATAAATAGTCCAGAACTTGCCAAAGCCAAGGGTCCATAATCTTGTATTTAGAATTTAGAATACATGTGTTGTTCTTCTTCCTCCTCTCATCTCTTCTCCATTAAAAACTTGTAGTGAGCTTTTGTGAGTGAAGAATGAATAAAGGAGTTCTTTGTTATCATGCTTGTCTTGTTCTTTTTTATAATTGCTTGTAATTTTCTTTTGCTAATCTAGTTGTTGTTATTTATTGTTTGTTTCTTTCTTGTTCTCTTTTCCTTTATCCTTAAACAACCATGATGCTTACGCTTGATCCTTGCCGAGGTGAGGTCGCAAATAGCTAGTTGTAATCTTCTAACCTCTTTCTTTCTATCTTCCTCTTTGTTTTATTTTCATTTTTTCTTGTAATGGGTGAGTAGTTTCCATACTTGTTAGGGTAGGATAAGGAAAGTTTGAGAGAAAGAAATCTCTCTCACTCTTTTCTTGCCCAACATCTTAAATCGAACTCCCGTTAATTGAACCACAATCCGCTCCCTACGGCACCCTATCCTACATGATAGCGGTGATTCCGTAGTGAGACCGGTTGTGGTTGAATTAACCGGAGGTTAAGGCTAAGAGCCAAGAACGGACGGACAAGCACCAAAAGGAAGAACTTATGCGTTGGAAAGCCTAGCTTATACTCGCAAGTTCCTTCCTAGTCGTGCTAATCCCCGTTGTTGCCGATTACCATAACACCGATATTAAGAGTGGCAACGAAAGAAGTGAGCGACTCCTAACTCAAACTAACCTAATCCTAACCCTAACAAGCTCTCTATCTATATCATTTTAGCACATAATTAACCTAAAAACAAACCTGGAAAATTGGACTTAACTCGTTAACGCACATAGAAAAAAATTCCCATCTCCCTGCGGACGACCCGTACTCAACCGGCTAGCTACAAGCGAAACCGTCTTGATTGCGGTAACAAACTTAGCACGCAAAAACTCTATCAATCAAATGGCGCCGTTGCCGGGGAGACGGTAGTTTATTTCTTTGTGTAATTTCGGGTTAATTTGTGAATATAAATATAACCGGAAAAAAAATATACATTGTAAAAAAACCATCTTGTTATTGTGCAGGATTCTTTGCGCCGCGCTAAAAAATAAAAATTGTCTGCAGTTGATTGTTACTGCTTTGCATTTATTAATACGGACTTTAAGGGGCTTGAAACCAATTCAGATTGGGTGGGGATTTCATCACCTTTCCCAGGACCCCAGAAATCACAAAAAGCATATGCATTGACCACTGTTAATTAAAAAATACTAGACTCAGCCCTAAGGACTTCGCGATCAATAGGACAGAGGACTAGTTACAGGCATCGGCCGTTTATCCTATCCTGACTTTTGCGGTGTCTAGGCAAGTGTGTCCAAGGCAAGTGGTTACTTAATTAGGACCACTACTTACGTAGTGGGGAGCCTCCCACTTACCTGGCACTTACCTGGCCGCAATTGTTGGAGAAGAGGCGGTTCGAGGTCCTATTTCTAGCTCTTTGGAACAGTTAGGAGCTGTCTAGCTGACCTAGGTGACCCTAGATCTAGGTATGATTGTGCATATCTTGTTTGTGATTGCTTGAAGCCGTAAGCCCGTACATATTTCTGTAAAGCTCTTTCTAAAAAAAACAAAAAAAAACACAAAACCAAAAACTTTTATAAAAACTTGCCTTTGTCGCCAGAATCCATTTTTTTTCACCCACCACCCATCGTATTTCTCCATTGACGTTTTCTTACCCTCACATTCTCCGCTTTGACTATACTAAACTTGTTTAGTGTATGTCCGCTTGGACTCGGGACACTAGCGCCCGCCTAGTCCGCGTTACGTTAGTCGCTACCGACTACGCGATCGACTCAGATGTCGAAACTCCGTCCACGCCTCTTTGACCCTTACCTTTGCCGGCCAACTCCGACGTTGACCGGAATTCTGTTCATACATCTTCACCTTCACCATCACCAACCTCTTCTTCCGCGATGTCAGGATTTAATCAAAACATCTCTTTAACTACCCCAGGATTGACCCCACCTCCTACGGAGGCAACTAACCCACCACCACCGCCTGTTGTAGCGCCGCAGCGAATCGTGCTCCAGGATTGTTTCTATCCCACCCGTTCTGCACTTTCCACCTGTCTTTCTCTTCCACCGGCCAATGGGGATAACTTTGAAATTAAGACCCACTTCATTAACATGCTTCCGCGATTTCATGGGCTTGAATCTGAAGATGCCTATATCTTCATCAACAAGTTCCAAAATGTTTATGCCATGATGAAAACCATCCAGCTGTCGGACGATGCTATACGGCTACGGATCATTCCGTTCACTTTATGCGATCTTGCTGAAAAATGGCTGTATAGCACCGCTTCCCACTCCATAACCAGTTGGGACAAGTTTGTGAAAGCGTTTCTCAAGAAATTTTATCCGAATCATAAAACCGCAAGGATTCGTAACGAAATCAACCAATTCTCTCAGCTTCCTTCTGAACCTTTCTGGAAGTGCTTTGACCGGTATAAATGCCTTCTTGTTCAGTGTCCTCACCATGGTATCGAGAGATGGCCAAACCTTATAAGAGGGCCTGAACCCAGCAACCAAGCAGTTGTTGGAAACCATTTGTCAGGACCACTTCCTATCGAAATCTGACGAGGAAGCGTGGCAATTCTTCGACGATCTTGCGGAACAAACGCATCAATGGGAGAGCACCCGACCAACTTCTTCTTCTTCTTCGTCCACTTCTACTGGTCAGTCTAGGGTAGGAATTCACCAACTCGACGTCTCTATTGCGATGAAAGCTGAGATGGCTGTAATAACGAGAAAACTTGAAGCGATAGAGAGCAAATTTTCATCTCCTGCTCCTGCCCCTGTTCTTCCCCTTCGCACCATTTGTGCTTGTTGTTCCGATCCTTCTCACTTGACCGAAGAGTGTCCTTACAATCCACCATCCCAAGGACAGGATCAGGTTAATGCTGCATTTCAGCAAAGACCGATGAATGATCCATACTCTTCCACCTACAATCCCGGTTGGAGGAACCACCCCAATTTCGCCTGGAATCAGAATCAGCAACAATTCCAAGGCAATAATTTCCAGAGGCCCCCTCCTCCGCAACAACAAGCGCAACAACAAACTCAACATCAGTTTCAACAGCCCTTCCAACCCCAACCTTTTCAAAATCAGACGAACAACTTTGCACCCAACAATTCTTTTCCACCAAACAACTTTGTTCCGTCAAACAACGATAAGGTTTCCTCGCTAGAACGAAGTCTGGTGGCGTTCGTTAAACAATCGACACAATCCACCGCCAACATCCAGACGTCTATTCAGTCTTTGGTGCAACACACTGCTGCACACGGGCAAAGGATCAAGACCATCGAAGCCCAGATTGCACAGCTGAATGCGGCGTTAAGTGAGCGAGAAAAGGGGAAGCTTCCATCTCAACCACTCCCAAATCCCGGTCACCCACATAATGTACATGTTGCTCTTGAACAACAGAACCATAATGTGAGTGCCGTGACTACATTGAAATCGGGAAGGATGCTGCACAACAACATCGGCACAACAATTGAAGATAATGACACCGTGACCGCTTCTTCTTCTTCTTCTTCTTCTTCTTCGTCTTCTGAGCCTATTCTCCATCATCTAAAGGCTCTTCTTCTTCTACTCTGAACGGACCCACTTCTCACTCCATGAAAACACCAGCTCTGGGATCCGTTCCAGCTCCACAATCTCCTCCACAAGCATTGGACTCAACCAATTTTAAAAACGTTCCATTTCCAAACCGGTTGAGGTCTAAAAAACAAAATCCACAAATGGAGAAGATTCTGGAGTTGTTTAAGCAGGTTAACATTAACATTCCCCTTTTAGATGCTGTCCAACAAGTCCCGTCCTACGCGAAAATCTTAAAGGACTTGTGCACGAAAAAAAGGAAGTCTCAGGTACCCAAGAAAGTTTTCTTGGCTAGTGCTGTGAGTGATGCTCTTACCCAATCTTTACCACAAAAACGGAAGGACCCTGGCTGTACTACGATTTCTATTACCATTGGGGATAAGAACATCAACCACGCACTATTAGATCTTGGTGCCAGTGTTAACCTGCTTCCGTACTTAGTATATGAGCAACTAGGTGTAGGAGAGCTGAAACCCACACATTGCACTCTCCAAATGGCCGACCGATGAATCACCCATCCTAGGGGTGAGCTAGAATATGTGTTAATCAAGGTTAGGGACTTCATATTCCCCGTTGACTTCATTGTATTAGACACACAGCCTGTAGCTAACCCCCGGAATCAAATTCCGGTGATACTCGGTCGCCCATTCCTTGCAACCTCAAATGCTGTGATCAATTGTCGAAATGGTTCGATGAACCTATCTTTTGGAAACATGACAATTGAACTCAATATTTTTAGGTTGGGGAATCAGCCCTCCGAACCTAATGCTCATATACTAGACGTTTGCTCAATCCAGGAGATCACCCCTGAAGAGTGTGAATTCGAGGATTTTTTGTTCGATCATGATAACCTTAACGCCACTAGTGCGTTCCTCTTCGAACCTGCTGCTGTTTCTGCGCCCGACAATGACTACGGGTGTTTCACGTTCTCGAACGATCTTAGCCGCTCACCACCCGAGTTTGAATCCTTCGAATTTCCGGATGAGTCACCTGAACCATCCAACTCGGTCGCTTACACTCGTTTTGAACCTTTGCTGGAATCCTTTGAGTTCGAGACCTTTTCACCAATCTTGCCTTCAATCGTTTCACCTCCAATGCTCGAACTCAAGCCTTTGCCGTCTCACCTTAAGTACGCTTACTTGGATGAGAACGAGACCCTCCCTGTTATCATCTTGGCTTCTCTAGCTCCAGAGCAAGAGAAAGCCCTTCTTGTGGTCTTGCAGAGCAATAGACAAGCTTTTGGCTGGTCCATGGCGGACATCAAGGGGATTAGTCCCCTGATCGTTGAATATCACATTCATCTGATGGATGATGCCAAACCAGCCAGGGATCCACAAAGGCGACTCAACCCAGTCATGAAGGAGGCTGTGAAAAAGGAAATCGTGAAGTGTCTGGATAGTGGTATCATTTACCCTATCTCTGATAGCCAGTGGGTTAGCCCCATTCACGTTGTCTCCAAGAAATCGGGCATAACGGTCATTACTAACGAGGCGAACGAGTTAATCCCTACTCGCACCCAAACTGGGTGGCGAGTATGCATCGATTACAGAAAACTCAACGCCGCAACGCGGAAAGACCACTTTCCGCTACCTTTCATCGACCAAATGCTTGAACGATTGGCCGGACACGAGTACTACTGCTTTCTTGATGGCTACTCCGGCTATAATCAGATTCCCATCGCCGAAAAAGACCAGGACAAGACCACATTCACTTGTCCTTTCGGCACGTTCGCATATCATCGCATGCCCTTTGGGTTATGCAATGCGCCCGCTTCCTTCCAGCGGTGTATGATGGAAATCTTCTCAGACATGGTGGAGAAATTCCTGGAGATCTTCATGGACGATTTCTCCATCTTCGGCGATTCCTTTAACGAGTGTTTGCTGCATCTTGACGCTGTCCTTACCCGTTGTAAGGACAAGAACCTCACTTTGAATTGGGAGAAGTGCCGCTTCATGGTGCGCGAAGGTATTGTCTTAGGACATATCATTTCGCAAAATGGCATAGAGGTTGACAAAGCGAAGATTGAGGTCATTTCCAATCTCTCTCCTCCCAGATGCATCAGAGGCATCCGAGCCTTCCTTAGCCATGCCGGTTTCCATAGACGGTTCATCAAGGACTTTAGCAAGATTGCTAGGCCCTTGACTCTTTTGCTGGCCAAGGACACGCCATTTGACTTCAACTCGAGCTGTGTGACTGCATTCGAGTCATTAAAAAGCTCAATCACTTCTGCTCTCGTTCTTTCTTCACCTGACTGGACGCACCCATTTGAGATTATGTGCGATGCATCCGACTTTGCCATTGGTGCTGTCCTTGGACAACACATCAACAAGATGCCGCACGTAATCTATTATGCTGGCCGAACCCTGAACGGCGCCCAACTTAATTATACAACAACTGAGAAGGAATTCTTAGCAGTTGTATTTGCTTTAGAAAAGTTCAGGCCCTACCTCATCGGCTCTCCAGTCATTGTCTACACAGACCATTCTGCTCTGCGCCATCTTTTTGCGAAGAAAGATGCAAAATCTCGGCTAATACGTTGGATCCTCTTGCTTCAAGAGTTTGACCTTGTCATCAAGGACAAAAGAGGATGTGAAAACGTAGTCGCCGACCATCTCTCACGACTTCCTTCTTCGTCGTCGCCTCAACTTCCGATCAACGACGTTTTCCCGGATGAACAGCTCTTGACAGTATCTCGCGAACCCTGGTTCGCAGATATTGTGAACTATTTGGCCATAGGGCTACTACCAACTGAATGGTCAAGTCAGGACAGATTTCGATTCTTATCCCAAGTAAAACACTTTTACTGGGACGAACCCTATCTGTTCAAGTACTGTCCCGACCAGATTATTCGTCGGTGTGTCCCTAACGAGGAATTCAAGAGTGTGCTGTCATTTTGCCACGATCAAGCATGTGGCGGGCATTTTGGCCCCAGAAAGACAGCTGAGAAGATCTTGCAATGTGGTTTCTACTGGCCACAACTCTTCAAAGACGCTCATGACTATTGCAAGACTTGCTCCCAGTGCCAACACTTGGGCCGGATATCCCGGAGGAACGAGAAGCCACTCCAACCAATCTTGGTTGTGGAGATTTTCGACGTTTGGGGGATAGATTTCATGGGGCCGTTTCCCAGCTCTTTCGGGAACTTATACATCCTTCTCGCTGTTGATTACGTCTCTAAGTGGGTCGAGGCTGTGCCCAGCCGAACTAACGACAACAAGGTTGTCGTTAGGTTTCTTAAAGAAAACATTTTCTCCCGGTTTGGGCACCCCGAGCGATCATTAGCGACAATGGAACTCATTTCTGCAATAAGACTTTCGAGGCCTTGATGCGGAAATATTCCATTAATCATAAGCTATCTACGCCCTACCACCCCCAAACCTGTGGGCAGGTCAAAGTTTCAAATCGGCAAATCAAGCAGATACTGGAGAAGACGGTTTCCAAGAACCGTAAGGATTGGTCGCTGAAACTCACTGATGCCCTTTGGGCAATTCGAACCACTTATAAGACCGATCTTGGCATGTCTTCCTATCGGCTTGTGTACGGAAAGGCTTGCCACCTTCCTGTCGAAATAGAGTATCGCGCATTCTGGGCGATAAAAGAACTGAATCTGTCTCTTGAAGATGCGGGCAGCCATCGGAAGCTGCAGTTGAACGAATTGAGCGAGCTTAGGGATGAGGCTTATGATAGCGCGGTTGTCGTTAAAAACCGAACGAAGGTGTTTCACGATAAACACCTTTTGCGCAAAACCTTCGTACCTGGTCAGCAGGTACTGCTTTACGACACCCGGCTACACTTCTATCCAGGAAAGCTCAGATCTCGCTGGAAAGGGCCGTATTTTGTGCGGAATGTGTATCCGCAGGGCGCTGTGGATTTGGAGAATCCAAAGGACGGTTCATTTTTCAAAGTAAATGGACACCGACTTAAACCGTACCTTAGCGCCGAACCAACAGAGGAGCTCCTAGTCTTACAGGAGCCGGTTTACCCTGCATAATCTTCCTTTGCCTACCACCAAACTTCGGTTATCCAGCCAAGAACAGTGGACACTGTTCCAAATAAGTTTGGGGGTATGTATATACCATTTTGTATTTTTTTGTGGATATTCTTTTCCATTTTTACTCTTTAAAAAAAACATAAAAAAAATTGTGTATATCTAACCGACATTTTTAACCCTTCAAATGATCTCTTCATGCAATGACAGTGAGGACACTGTCCAGTTTAAGTTTGGGGGTACGCTCGGTACGCATTTCTAACCTTCGCATTCATATGTATATTTTGCATCTGCATATTAAAATCCATAAAATCCATAAAAATCAGAAAATTTTCTAAAAATATAAAAACTTTTCTGTTAAGTTAGCTAGTGGGAGGACTCTGATTCAACATTTCGACGGTTTTGTTTGATAAAATAAGAATAACTAAATCTTATGTTTAGATTTTAAAAACCTGAAAGATAACTCTCCTTTGAAGTTAACTATAGTTGATATACGTCTTTACATCACACTACACGTGTCGTGAGTTTTGGAAATTAGATGACAAGTCTTTTATGTCTAAAAACTTTTAAATGGATAAATGATTTTCTGAGGATCAAATAGGTTTGTTCTGAAATAAGTAATATCAAGAATAGTTTATGAAGTGAAGTGAATATGAAGGAATGTTATTGATGCCTTAATTGGAACTAAGTCTGAAAAATAACCCATCTGGAATTTGATTGGAATGATTACATACCTAACCCACCAAACACGTCTTTTATCCAAAAAAATAACTGAACTGCCGGTTATATCTCCGTTCGTATTGAATCATCATGATTTTCAGGCTAAATTGTCTTTTGTTTTTGGACCTAGGTAACTTGAGTAATTAAGTCCGCTGGGGTGTTTCTACACCTAATGCCCTAAAACCAACTGGTTTGGGTGCATTGGCTCAAAGCTCGCTAAGAAGCCTAGAAAGTCCAGATTAAAACAAAGTCAAGCAAGTGTTCTCTCCGAGTTAAAATTCCTAACGGTTCTTTGTGTGAGAATAATCTTGACAAAAGACAGGTTTTTATAAAAAAATATTTCTAGCGGAGATATGAAGGTTTTATTCTATGATAAAGACTATTACACATTCACAGAGGTGTGTATGAAATGAAAACAAGAAAAAGGTGGAGTGAAAAATAAGACCTAGTTTCCTATTAGGGAAGATAGAAATTCTGAAGTTGAAACTTTACTGGAAAACGAAACTTGAAAGATGCTTAACTCTTTATAAAACTTATGTGATCCTTTCAAAATTCTTATCTGGGCTTTATTGTGTAACATGATGACTTTATTCGAACCTTCTGGAACTTAACGACACTATTTGCACTACACGTAAAGACATATAAAATCTTAAGTTAAATAAAATGCGAGATGTGAAAAATAAAGGTTCGATAGTCTAGATTTAGGATAATAGAATTGTTATTTTCTGAAACAAAACTTTAGGGTTTGAATCATAGTTATTTTACAAAACTAGCTTGACCGGATTTTGTGGGTAGTATCCGCTGAAAATCTTCAGGAGACAACACTCCTCCTACTAGGGACACCTAGAGGTTTAACGGCTTGTTGCACATGCTCAGTGCAATCGCGTTCCTTGCGAAAGTGAGGTTAGGAAATTTTTTGTGAATAAATTGGCTTTGCTCGGGACGAGCAAATGATAAGTTTGGGGATATTTGTTCATATCAGATTTTTGCATTTTTATACCGCCCAATTTTTATCACATTGCATATCAGTAGATACTCTTGAGCCGTGTTTGCTAGTCAATTGCAGGATACAGGTTCTCGGCTCTAAACGGTGAAATTCATGGAAAAACACGACGAAACCCAGGTTCCTGCCAACCACAGATAAAATAGGGGTCTCCGCTCTCTATCTATATGTTGCCGCACACCAGTTTAAAAGACAAAATGGCAAATCAATGTCATTTTCATGCACAAGGCTCAATGGCAACACAAGATCCAAGAAATCTACGCGGAGCTCAAGAAAATCATGGCAAAAAGATCCACATCCAATCACCTTTTGATCTACTAAAATTCTGGAAGAAATGTGGAAAGATTATCAGAAAAAATATATACCAGACTGAAGGACATAATATACCAGGGGAGCACACAAAACCGGAGGGGCCAACTCCCCTATAGGGCCGCGGATCCGCGTCCAATAGGGGGTCTAGGACGCGGATCCGCGGCCGTACAGGCTTATCAGATGGAGATCTTTCAGGGTTATTTTGGGAATTTTGTCTTATGGCAGATTGTTGCCCTAGGTTTCCATTTCCCTGCCTATAAATAGTCCAGAACTTGCCAAAGCCAAGGGTCCATAATCTTGTATTTAGAATTTAGAATACATGTGTTGTTCTTCTTCCTCCTCTCATATCTTCTCCATTAAAAACTTATAGTGAGCTTTTGTGAGTGAAGAATGAATAAAGGAGTTCTTTGTTATCATGCTTGTCTTGTTCTTTTTTATAATTGCTTATAATTTTTTTTTGCTAATCTAGTTGTTGTTATTTATTGTTTGTTTCTTTCTTGTTCTCTTTTCCTTTATCCTTAAACAACCATGATGCTTACGCTTGATCCTTGCCGAGGTGAGGTCGCAAATAGCTAGTTATAATCTTCTAACCTCTTTCTTTCTATCTTCCTCCTTTGTTTTATTTTCATTTTTTCTTGTAATAGGTGAGTAGTTTCCATACTTGTTAGGGTAGGATAAGGAAAGATTGAGAGAAGAAAATCTCCCTCACTCTTTCCTTGCCCAACATCTTAAATCAAACTCTCGTTAATTGAACCACAATCCGCTCCCTACGGCACCCTATCCTACATGATAGCGGTGATTCCGTAGTGAGACCGGTTGTGGTTGAATTAACCGGAGGTTAAGGCTAAGAGCCAAGAACGGATGGACAAGCACCAAAAGGAAGAACTTATGCGTTGGAAAGCCTAGCTTATACTCGCAAGTTCCTTCCTAGTAGTGCTAATCCCCGTTGTTGCCGATTACCATAACACCGATATTAAGAGTGGCAACGAAAGAAGTGAGCGACTCCTAACTCAAACTAACCTAATCCTAACCCTAACAAGCTCTCTATCTATATCATTTTAGCACATAGTTAACCTAAAAACAAACCTGAAAAATTGGACTTAACTCGTTAAAACACATAGAAAAAGATTCGCATCTCCCTGCGGACGACCCGTACTCAACCGGCTAGCTACAAGCGAAACCGTCTTGATTGCGGTAACAAACTTAGCACGCAAAAACTCTACCAATCAATGGTCCCCGCGGAAATTAGACTACCCAGTTATCGGGTCGAACACTTTGACGATGAAGCCAACACCTTGGCACTCCGAAGCAACTTAGACATCTTGTTAGAAAAGCGAGATCGGGTGCAAATCAGAGCAGCCATTTATCAGCAGCAAACCGCTCGCTACTATAAAGCCCGATTTAAACATCGGGCCTTAAAGACAGGAGATCTGATCTTATGAAGAAACGAGTTCATAGACCAAGGGAGGCTATATAAGTTCTCCCCAAAGTGGGAGGGACCATTTCTCGTAACGGAAGCATTGCCCGGTGGAGCATACTGCCTACGGGACTCCGTGGGACGTAATTTTCCTCGGCCATAAAATGCTGAAAAACTTAAGTTGTATAAATAAACATGTACCCTCTTTTAAATAATGTAATTCTTTTCAGCATTAACCAAGTTTTTTTAAACCCTCTCACAGTAGAAACTCCTGCACCAACCCGGGGCCCAAGCCCTTCGTTACTTTCCTCAGCCCCGAGATCCGAGGTTTAAAAAAAAAGAGGGTACGGAAAAGTGGAAAGAGACAATACACCATAGCCAAAGAAAAATTTATTTATTCGGAGGTATTGTGGGATCCCCAGCCTTACAACGATTACAGCAGAAGAGGGCGAGGATTAAGAAAACATTGTCGGTGATACTCAGATAAAGTTCCTCCAGTCGAGCCCAAGCAGCCTCCGCCCGCTCCCTCTGACGGTACCCGTAGACCTTAGAAGCCACGGACACGCTGGGGACCCCACCCGCCGAGCAGGATACAACGACTAGCCTTTGCTGGAAACTTTCAAGAAGAAGATCCACCGAGCGGTCCTGCCTGCTCTTCGAGATCAGACCAAACTCGTGGACCGTTTGCATTTTATCAAACGTCTCTTCTATCAATTGTGGAGACAGGGTGTTGTACAGACCCGGGAAGTCCTCCATATCGCGTAGATTAGCACTTAAAGGGGGGAGATCGCCAGGGAAGTAAGCGTCCACAATGGCCCTCCAAGCGGCCTATCACCGTCTCGTACGTCTCTTCAGAACGACCGAGATTATAAAAATACACATCATCCCGAGAAACAATCTCCCTGATGGTATATGCACGGCCAGTCATCTTCGGGAAACACAAGACTAGGAAGAAACTGATATGAGAATTCGAAGGTGAGACCATACCGTCGATATTTATAGCCTCAACAAATATCTTCCAACGGCCAAGATCTACTCGCGCAACAATACAAATCACGGAATATCTTAATTTCCCGATATGGTACTGCCATATGTCGTCTATGACGGTTACCCTTCCCGCCTTTACGGATGACGGAAGGTTGAACGACGTCCCAAGGAGAAGCTGTGGAATTCAAAAAGCCCTCATAACGAGGCTACCCAGTAGATTCCTGCTCGGGCCATCCACCGAGGGTAGCTTCCTTCCCTACAAAGAGTGGATCCAAAGCCCTCATCACGAGGCCATCGAGCAGATTCCTGCCCGGTCGATCCGCAAAAGGTAGCTTCCCGCCCTACAAAGAAGTGGATCCAAAGTCCTCATTACGGGTCCACCTATCAGATTCCTGCCCGGTCCATCTGCTGAGGGTAGCTTCCTGTCCTACGAAGAAGTGGATCCAAATCCCTCATCACAAGGCCACCGAGAAGATTCCTGCTCGGTCCATCCGCTGAGGGTAGCTTCCTGTCCTACGAAAAAGTGGATCCAAAACCCTCATCATGAGGCTACCAAGCAGTTTTCTGCCCGGTCCATCTGCTGAGGGTAGCTTCCTGCCCTACGAAGAAGTGGATCCAAACCCCTCATCACGAGGCCACCGAGCAGTTTCCTGTCCGGTCCATCCGTAATGGGTAGCTTCGTGCCCTATAAAGAAGTGGACCTAAAGCCCTCATAGCGAGGCCGCCGAGTAGGTTCCTGCTCAGTCCATCCGCGACGGGTAACTTCCTACCCTATGAAGGCATAGGTCCAAAACACACGCCAAAAGGCAGCTGCGTTATGTCATGCTCGGTTCATCCAAGAAGGAATCGAGGGACCCCGACCTATTCTCACCTGCCTGTCGCTTGATTCATACCCTCGACTCCGGGAAAGGGGAGGACTCCGGTCTACCTGTACCTAGCCTTTTGCTAGATTTTACGCCACACCCTCCTTAACACTTGCGAGTTAAAAAGGATTGCGAGCTAAAAATACTGGCAAAATAAAATGCTTGCGAGCTAAAAATACTTGCAAAATAAAAAGGCTTGCGAGCTAAATGTACTTACGGGATAGAAACACTTGAGCCAAAAGATATATATACCTTATTTAGGTTCAAAATTATATACAAGGTATTGTGGGCTCTGCAGCCTTGCAAAAATACCAGGAGGCTTACAAAATTCTAAAAAAAAGAGAGAGAGGAAGGATAGGTCAGGCTGCCTTTTCGGCCGTCACCTCTCCTTGCTCTACGCCTCCGTCGGCGACCACAATGGTGACTTCAGGCTCAGCGCTTCCGCCAGCCGTCTCGCCTTCCCCGGCCTGCTCAGCACTCCCCCCTCTGGCGCTTCCTCGGTGAGGGGATACCTTGCGCGGAGCGCGCGGTTGTCAAACTCGGGCATGGTTTCCTTGACGGTGTCAAGAGCATTGTTCCACCTAATGGCTGCGAAGTCAGCAAGGTCGACTTAAAACTGATCGGATGCTTTGTACGCCTCCACGGCCCCCTCCGCCCGGCTCTCCACGAGCTTCGCTGCCTCGCAAGCCGCCCGAACGTCCTTTTTGAGGGCGTCCCTCGACCTTTTCATAGCGTCGAAAAGTCTGTTCTCCTCCTCCATCAGGGCCTGGATATCCCGGTTAGATTCAGTTAGGAGCCAATCAGACTCCTTCAGCTTGGAAACCGTCAGGCCCTCGGCGACCAATCATGAGTCAAGGAGGGCCGCCCTTTCTTCCGCCTGCTGCAGCTGAAGGAGGAGCTCTTCTTCTCATGAGGAAGATTCGCCCACCTTCTTTAACGTCCGGGCAACCTCCTCGGACTCCATAGCTGCGAGGAGAGCGCAGTGCTGGAGGACCTGAAGAAAACAGAAACTGCGTTAAGAAGCTGAAACCGAGAAAATAACCCTTAAAAAATCTTTTGGGAAAATCCACCTACCTGAACCGTCTCCTGAGCAATAGAGGCAACTCGGGACTTCATGGTGCCTCGGGGAATCTTGGCCCAGCGGCTTTCTCTATGTCCGCCAGCAAGCTGTCGGTCACAGACAGTCCCGAGAGCACCTCGATTCAGAAGTCACCATCCTGCACTTGGATCTCGGCCGGGGGTAGCCGAGAAACCACCCGTTTCTGTATCTTGAGGGGGGATTCGGCGGGGGGAGTCACCTATGCCCTAGCACGAGGTGCCTAGTCACGCACATGTTTCTTTCCTCCCCCTCGACGTTCCTCTGGGAAGGGGGAAGCTGTGGAAGCCCTGGCCGAAGGAGTTTGCCTAGGAGCCGCGCTCGGACCCTGTCAGGACGAGCTTGCACCACCGGTCTTTCTCCCCTGAGCCTTGGCAGATATAGCGGCCATAATTTTCGGTTGATCCATGGACTCTGCGAGAAAAGCAAAAGAAAAATATGGTTAGAGACGCAGAAACGGCAATATAATGTTGTCGAAGTCTAAACAGACCAGTAAAAGCCCTTAACTTACCCAAAAAACGCGCGGGACCGAGTCCAGCCTAGCTCAGTACCTTCTCATAGAGCAGGACATCGGCCCGCTGCATTGGTTCCTACTGGGACACCACCTTCACCTAGGGGGCATTCGACTGGCTTACCCTCGGGAAATCAGCCCTATGCCACTTGGTGGGCACATGCCAATTCTCACTCTTCGGTGGCCCGACAAAGATGAACTTCTCCTTCCATTTGTAGACGGAAGAAGGGACGACCACTACCCCCGACCCGGTCGTCCTACCCTTTCGCTTTTAAACGAGAGATATACCCAGCTCGGCTCTTCCTTACTGGTGCCGAGATGATTTTTATAGCAGAGGAAAGATAAGAGGAGGCTCAAATCGAAGGGGATCCGATCAATTTTTAACCGGACCAGAAACCCGAGGAGAATCCTCCACGAGTTCGGCGCTAGCTGGCCCAGTGCAAGATGGAAACAATGGAGCATATCATAAACCTCAGACGAGAAGGGAAGATGCATCCCTGCCCGGAATGCTTCCAGATACAGAGCAATCTCCTTGCCCTGTACCTGTTCTGCCTACTCACCCTCTCTAACCAGATGAAGTGAATAGCCAGAGGGGATATGGAATCGAGCCCGGATGTCGGAAAGCTCGTCCAGACGATTCAAGACTGAAGGCGCATCGCGGATATTCCCGATGTACACCTTGGGTGCCCTTGTCGCCGCCCAAGGTGAGAGACAAGAGCGACACTAGCCCTGGGTGGCGATCCCGACACATAGAACGTAGAAGAAGAAGAAGAGCTCTCTCAGCAATCTGAAGCCGAGGAGGAGGAACACCCGCTGGGCTCGGCCACAGAAACTGAGGCATCATCGCCCGACTCAATCCCTACTACATCCACAGATACCTTGGAGGAAGACATCTAATCTGATTCAAGGAAAAGGTTCGCCGGGGAAAATTCAGCTGAAGATCCGACCTAAGAGGAAGTGCGCCGAGCAATCTTCAAACAACGAGAGACAACTAAGGCAAAGTGTCGGCCCTGGGATGGCCCCTTCCTATTTATACACTCCAAAGGGGACATCCTACGGCCCAAATCGACTCCCACCAAAACGAAGCGTCGCACTTAACGGCCGTCGAGGCTCCACATGGTGATCGGCCATTGGGAACACCCTTTCGCAGTGGAAGTCGGAGACATCCTCTCGCGCCCCGCCAATCAATGATGGGCACGTGACGCGTAGCCTAACCGACGGTCGAGCGAAATGGCGCACCCTCTTTAAAATGCAATCATTTCACCGATCAGCCGACGTCATTAAAGATACGCGCGGTGATCAAGGCGTTCCGTGACCTGCCACGTGGGCCTAGTTATCCGAGATGAGTAGCCGCCAAATGTCCTGCAGTCGTCAGGCAGCCCGGGAATCCTAGGCTAAACCGTTAAAAACCGGTCTTACCACTCTCGATCCTGACCTACAAATAGGCCAGGGCGAGAGTGAGGGCCAGTGATAAGGCTCATGAATGGGAGTTCCCCAGGTTACGGCACGCAGAAGATGGCGTGTCGTCTACGTAAACCCACTAGGGTCCTGGGGCTGCGGAGGTGGAATCAACGTGGCGCCCCAGGGACTTTCGTCGGGGCCTCGTCTCCGGGCTTACGCCCCCACCTCTCGCCCCCGATCCATCCAGCATCCGAACTTACATCCCCTTCTCTCGTCTCCGAGCTGTTGCGAGGGCTGAGCTTCTTCGACCTCCCGTTTCGTCTCCGCCACCCGACGAGCTGAGCTTTCTCGGGTTCCCCGGTCAACCGAGAGCACGAAGCCCAAGTGTCCCCGTAACGGCTACGTGTATCTCGCCAAAGTGAGATATCCGCCGCCCTACATTCCGCGTACCGCAAGGGCGTTCTCCCCTATTAATGAGCAGATCCCGCCATCAACACCGGTGTAACGAGGGAGCATAACTGACGGCGAGGATCTTACGCCAGCTGATCAGTCGAAAATATTGCATATTTTAGCCGGCAATTTCCTCATCATTTGCATTCATATAGAAGTGTTTGGTATCCGTATTTCACATATTAGCAAATCTATCACAGATTATAAGATTACATGTATTAGACCTTAAAACCGGTATTTCTAAGGAAATTAACTGCATTGCATGGCATCGCAATATTTCTATATGTCGCAACCCGTATTTCGAAGTCTGTGCAGGAAAAGGAGAAGCTCGCTCAAATTTACACCGCTCAAATAAATGCCAACTCACTAACTTCAAATCTGGTATCAACCCAAAGGAGCAATCACAAATCAACATATCAAAGAAAGCTACAAACATCAGTACAAGACCACAACAGAAGCCACTCAGCCCAAAGCTCCAACTTGGCCGCGGAACCGCGGCCAGAGCCGGCTTAGGCCGCGGTTCCTCGGCGGCTTGACGACATCATCTCTTGAATTTTGTACCACAATGCTTCACTCAGGGCCCACTGCTCAGAAATGTATCTCAGTTTCCAGCAGACTCCAGGGGTTTCTGCCAGATCAGCAAACAAGGGTTTCCAAGCTTAATTAAACCTAGCTTAAACCCTAAGCTAGCTCCTAACAAACTATCTTCTAGAAGACTCAACAAACTTTTGGAGGGAACTACCATTTCAAACCTAAACCTAGGGTTTGGGAGTTCTATAAATAAGACCTTAGACTCAAAGGAGAGGGGATCATCATATATCATCACATATCATACATCCAAGAGAGGGTGTGATTCATTTTAGTTCATTTTTAGCCATTCTCCTTCTTCATCTCCTTCTTCCACAAGTTTAGTGAGAGAGCTTGTAGGAAACCCTAACCCTAATTCCAATTAAAGATCAAGATCCCGAGTACCCATTAAGCAAGAAGCCTTACAACCTTTAGGAGCGGAGCCGATCTTCAACGGAGCAAGCGATCCGAGCCGATCCACGACTCACGAAGCCGAGCGATGCCCGATCAACGATTTAGATTCTTCCTCTTGTAGTTCTTGAAGTGAATGTAGTCAAAATTGTTGAGATAAATAAAGGTGATATTCTTTTATCTTGTTTTCTTTAAATTCTGCATCATGATATCTTTACAATTTGTGAATCTTTTCTGTGTGGTGATGTGTGAATAAAACTCCGCTCGTCGAGGAGTCGGGACGGTTAATAGAATGATGATGTAACATAGCTTTAATCGATTCTTGAGTCCTACGAGTTTTGTAAACCCTAGCAAGTTCAAGAAACGACGACCCATTTCGTTTCGATGCTTTCTTGATTGACATCGATCGAAATTGGGGAGTTACGATCGTTTCTTGAATTTGGTAGAGGCTAGAAAAGGAATGATATCGACGAAAGAACAAGGGTTAAAAGATGAACCCTAGTTTCATCAAGAAAGCCCTAACTCTCGTCGATGATCATCGATCTAGTATCAATCCTTCGAAGGACAAGAACACGATATCTTTAGATTACATCACGTCTATTGATCCTATCGATTCCTACGAGCCCTTTTAGATTCTTGATTGTTGATTGGAAATATCATCGATACACCGATTCTTGACTGTTTATCTTTTTCTTGATTCTTGAATAGAATAGTGACACTTGAAAATCAATACTCTTGAATCATGTTTTCGTTTATCTTAGCTTAACTTTTCAATTCAAGCATATCAATACAACGAATCGTGCAATCCCTGTGGACGATCCGCACTCATTCATGAACTACAATTGACACCGTAGTTTGATTGCGGTCAAAATAATTTTTTGGTTGTGAAGTTCTTTACAAATTTTTTTACATACAAACACAACGGAAAACCTAACAATCAAAATGGCGCCGTTGCCGGGGATTACGCACTAATTCGTTTACATTTTATAGTTTGAATTGAAAGAATTATTACATTTTACTTCTTGAAATCAAAATTCGTACAAACTCTTATACGTGTGTTGTGATTGATTGCAAGGTGATCTGGAGCTTGCTGGAAATTGATAAAAATTTTTGGAATATACCAGAGAGCTGAGGGAGTTCACAGAAGCTCCCTGAAGAAATTTGGTGGATTGATCCCTTGAAAGAACCGCGGAAGGGCGGCATAAGTGAGCATACGCGGCGGAACCGCGGCCTCTTAGGGGGTTCTCTGCAAAATTTTTCACTGAGGTACTTTCTTGCTCTCTCCCCTCTCCTCTTTTAGCTCCAACTAACACTTTTCTGCAGGATTCTTTGCAAATAATCGCAGCGCCGCAAAAGCAAAATTAAATTTGTGCGTGATTTTGATTTCTTGGTTGTTTGCATTCTAATACGGAATTTAAGGGGCACGGCCAAATCCAAATTAGGTGGGGATTTCATTACCCTTCCTAGGCCCCGAAAATCACAAAACTTGCATCCGCATTGACCCTCATTAACTAAAAGAAATCTAGAGAAGACTCTAAGGACTGTCGCGCTCAATTAGGACAAAAGAAGGCCGTGGGTAATTCATTGCTTATCCGCGTTTTCTTGTGGTGCCTAAGGCGAGTGTGTCTAAGGCTAGTGGTTTTTAATTAGGCCCACTACTTACGTAGTGGAGTACCTTCCCACTTACCTGGCACTTATCCGGCCACAGGGGGACAAAGAGGCAGTGGAGGATTCTATCCTGCGACTTGTCTTTTGGCAGTTAGGAGCGGTCTAGAGCCGGACCTAGGTGACCACTAGATTCTAGGGTTGTGTGCTGCATTTGTTTTGTCGCATCATTTTTTCAAAAATCCATCTCTTTTTCAAAAGCAAACACCGCATTCATTTACCCCTAATTATAAGCCAACGCTGCCACTTGTACTAACCCTTTTTAGTACAAGATAGGCTGGACACGGGATTCTAGTGCCTGTTTAGTCCGCGTACCCTTTATCGACTCCGAAGTCGATATTTCTCCATTTACCTCTCCTTTACCCACTACCACATCCACACCGATGGATCCGAATCCATCGAACTTCTTTAACCCTAATCTGCCGCCGTCCGTTGGTGCGCAGAATCCACCCCGCATTTCTATCCAGGAAAGATGCTATCCACATAGAGGTCCTCTTTCGACCTGCTTATCCACACCACCAGCCAATGGGGATAACTTTGAAATTAAGCCCCAGTATATCAATCTTTTACCCAAATACCACGGACTTGAGACTGAGGACGCTTACGTTTTCATTACCAAATTTGAAAACGTATGCGCAATGATGGGTACGTCACAACTTTCAGTGGATGCTATGCGTCTACGACTTCTTCCATTTACTTTATGCGATATAGCCGAGAAGTGGCTATATAACACTACCGCACACTCTATTACGAATTGGGAAGAATTCGTCGCTGCATTCCTTAAGAAATTCTACCCACACCAAAAGACAGCTCGAATCCGTAGCGAACTGAACCAATTTGCCCAGCTCCCTGCTGAACCATTCTCTAAATACTTTGAACGTTTCAAGGATCTAATGGTTCAATGTCCTCATCACGGCATCCCGAGATGGGAGCTTTGCCGAATCATATATGAGGGCAGTAACCCTAACACTAAACAGAGCCTTGAAAATATGTGTCAAGGTACTTTTATGACTAAGGATGATGGGGAAGCTTGGCGGTACTTAGAAGAGTTCGCTGAAAAATCACTACAGTGGGAGAGTGGAACCCAATCATTGAATAAGGGTGGCGTTCACCAAATAGATGTGTCCATAGGTGTTCGAGCTGAAATGGCAGCAATGCAAAAGAAGCTCGACGCTATGGAACACAAATTTGCAGCAGCCTCCCTAAACCCAGTGTCACTCCCCAAAACTGTTTGTGGGTGCTGTTCTGATCCGTCACATTTAACGGAAGAATGTCCATTAAACTCTGTGTTTCAAGGTCACGAGCATTCTAATGCCGCATTTCAAAGACCTCGAAACGATCCATATTCTTCCACGTACAATCAGGGTTGGAGGAATCACCCGAATTTTGCTTGGAACCAAAACCAATCTCAAAACACGGTTCCAAACACGAATAATTTTCAAAGGGCTCTTCTTCCACCACAACAGCAACCCCTTCAACTCACTCAGCACCCCTATCAGTCACAAAATTTCCAAAACCAGGGCAACACTCCTGCACAGTCTAATCCTATGTTGTCCTGTCCTGACGATTTCTCTCAATTCACTCAAACCATGAAATTACTTTTGTCAAATTTCATAGAGGTTTCGGCTGAGGTTAGATCTTCCGTCGGTGAGATAAAGAAAAACTCAGCGTCCCAAGCTGAGAGTATCAGAACGATGGAAGCTGAAATCGCACGACTTAAGGCCGAAATGAGTGCGAGAGAAAAAGGGAAACTTCCCTCTCAACCCCTACAGAATCCTGGGCATTACAATGTAAATGCCGTCACAACGTTGAGATCGGGAAGAGTGCTGAATAATAATGTCGGGGAAGATATTGATGATACTGAAAATCATAGCAACACCCCGGCTGAGACCTTTCCACACACACACACTTCTCCTTCTGATCCTTCTTCTTCTACCAAACCACCTTCTAGCGAGCCTATTCTCCATTTCCCATTAGGCTCGACACCTTCTCACAACCCTTATAGTTCTCCACAGACGGTCCCCACACCTCCTTTGGGACCTCGTCTACCCCCCTTTCCTTCTCCTAAGATGGACCCTGCGCTTATTGCGAAAGCTCCTTACCCGAACCGGCTAAGGGCTAACAGAACGAGTCCTCATATGGAGAAAATAATGGAAATGTTCAAACAGGTTAACATCAATATCCCTCTCCTAAATGCTATTCAGCAAGTCCCCGCTTATGCGAAAATTCTTAAGGACTTGTGCACTAGGAAGAGGAAGACTCAAGTGCCGAAGAAGGTCTTCATGTCTAATAATATCAGCACTGCTTTTATACCCCAGCTTCCAAAGAAAAGAAAGGACCCAGGTTGTCCTACAATATCGATTTCGATTGGGGGTAAAAACATAAATCGTGCTCTTCTAGACCTTGGCGCAAGTGTTAACCTGCTCCCTTATTCTGTCTATGAGCAACTAGGGATTGGAGAGCTGAAACCTGCTCATTGCACTCTCCAGATGGCAGACCGATCAATCACCAAACCAAGGGGTGAATTAGAGGATGTGTTGATAAAGGTCGGGGAATTCGTTTTCCCTGTAGACTTCATTGTGCTCGACACACATCCTGTAGCAAACCCCCGGGGCCAAATTCCGGTGATTCTAGGTCGTCCCTTCCTTGCCACTTCCAACGCTGTTATAAACTGTAGAAATGGTTCAATGAACTTATCATTTGGAAATATGACCATTGAACTAAACATCTATAAAGTTGGAAGTCAGCCATCAGAACCCTCTGCCCATATTTTAGATGTGTTCTCTGTCCATGAGATCGCTCCCGATAGTTGTGGAGCTGAGGATCTTTGCTTTACTGATCTCGATGACATTACCACATCTCTGTTTGACTTTGCACAAGATCTTAGTGAGGACACTTTACCTACACTTGAGTCCTGCACTTCTAACTTTTCTCCACCCGAGTCTGTATCTTTCACAGGCTCTGAGCTTCTTTGTAGATCCAAAAATGACTCAATGATCCCTCCTTCTATCATTTCTCCGCCTGAGTTAGATCTCAAAATTTTACCTTCTCACCTGAAATATGCATATCTAGGTGAGAATGAGTCTTTACCGGTTATCATATCCGCTTCTCTTGCATCAGAGCAAGAGAATGCCCTTTTATCGGTATTGAGATCTAACAAAGAGGCATTTGGTTGGAGTATGGCGGACATCAAATGGATTAGTCCCTTGATAGTTGAACATCATATACATGTGATGGATGATGCCAGACCGACCCGAGAACCACAGAGACGGTTGAATCTCGTCATGAAGGAAGCGGTCATGAAAGAGATCGTCAAATGCTTAGATAATGGTATTATATACCCCATCTCCGATAGCCAGTGGGTGAGTCCTATACATGTCGTTCCTAAGAAATCCGGCATCACAGTTATCACAAATGAGGCGAATGAGTTGATTCAGACACGCGCCCAAACTGGGTGGCGTGTATGTATCGATTATAGAAAACTCAACGCTGCCACGAGGAAAGATCATTTTCCTCTACCATTCAGTGATCAGATGCTGGAACGCTTAGCGGGACGAGAGTATTATTATTTTATGGATGGATACTCAGGCTACAATCAGGTCCCCATCGCCAAAAAGGATCAAGATAAAACCACTTTTACTTGTCCTTTTGGTACCTTTGCTTACAGTCGCATGCCCTTTGGGTTATGCAATGCTCCCGCTACCTTTCAGCGGTGTATGATGGGGATATTCTCTGATATGGTAGAGAATTTTCTGGAGATCCTTATGGAAGATTTCTCGATTTTTGGAGACTCTTTTTCTGATTGCCTTGCGAATCTTGACGCTGTTCTTACTCGTTGCAAAGAGAAGAACTTGACTTTGAACTGGGAAAAATGCCATTTTATGGTCCAAGAAGGAATAGTACTTGGACATGTCATTTCACAGAAAGGCATTGAGGTTCACAGAGCTAAGATAGATGTCATTCAAAACCTACCTCATCCCAAAAACGTCAAAGATATTCGCTCTTTCCTTGGCCATGCGGGCTTTTATAGGAGATTCATTAAGGACTTTAGCAAGATTGCTAGACCTTTAACTCTTCTCCTGGCCAAGGATACGACCTTCCATTTTGACTCGGATTGCGAGACAGCTTTCGACTCACTTAAACACTCACTCACTTCAGCCCCCGTTTTATCATCACCAAATTGGGACTACCCCTTTGAGCTGATGTGTGACGCATCTGATTTTGCAGTAGGTGCAGTCTTAGGACAGCACATCGAAAAGATGCCACACGTGATTTACTATGCAAGTAAGACCCTGAATGATGCGCAAATCAATTATACAACCACCGAGAAAGAACTTTTAGCGGTTGTATTTGCATTAGAAAAATTCAGGCCTTACTTAATTGGCTCTCCTATAGTTGTGTATACTGACCATTCCGCTTTGAAACATCTTCTGGCGAAGAAAGATGCAAAAGGTCGACTAATACGTTGGATCCTACTGTTACAAGAATTTGATCTTGTTATCAAAGATAAGAAAGGATGTGAAAACGTAGTAGCTGACCACCTTTCACGCATCATTTCTTCCCCTGTGATCCTGCCGATTAATGACTCATTCCCTGATGAACAACTCTTGAGCATATCCGCTGAACCATGGTTCAGGGATATTGTGAACTATCATGCCACGGGACTTATACCAAGCGATTGGTCAAAACAGGACAAATACCGTTTTTTATCCCAAGTAAAACACTTTTACTGGGACGAGCCCTATTTGTTTAAATATTGTCCTGATCAGATCATTTGCCGGTGTGTCCCGAATGAAGAGTTCAAGAGTGTTCTTTCATTTTGTCATGATCAGGCCTGTGGGGGTCACTTTGGTCCTAGAAAGACAGCGGAAAAGGTTTTGCAATGTGGATTTTATTGGCCGACCTTATTCAAGGACGCATTTGAGTATTGCAAAACCTGTACACAATGTCAGTATACGGGTAGAATATCCCAGAAGAATGAAATGCCTCAGCAACCCATCTTGGTTGTTGAAATATTTGATGTTTGGGGCATTGATTTTATGGGTCCTTTTCCCAACTCCTTTGGGAATTTGTACATATTGCTGGCGGTTGATTATTTCTCCAAGTGGGTAGAAGCCATTCCATGTCACACTAATGACAAGAAAGTTGTCATTAAGTTCTTGAAAGAGAATATCTTCTCGCGATTTGGACACCCACGCGCTATCATTAGCGATAATGGGACACACTTCTGCAACAGATCTTTCGAGACTCTGATGCGAAAATACTCAATCAACCACCGACTTTCTACACCCTATCATCCCCAAACAAGCGGGCAGGCTGAAATCTCAAACAGACAAATCAAACTTATCCTGGAGAAGACTGTTGCTAAAAATAGAAAAGACTGGTCGACCAAATTGACGGATGCTCTTTGGGCATTCCGAACTGCATATAAGACCGACCTAGGGATGTCTCCATATAGGATAGTGTTTGGAAAAGCATGTCATTTACCCGTCGAGATAGAGCATAAAGCATTGTGGGCTATAAAAGAAATAAATTTTGATCTAAACCTTACTTGCAACTTTCGGAAGCTGCAAATAAATGAGCTAAGCGAACTCCGCGATGAAGCTTATGATAATGCTGTAATCACAAAGAATAGGACTAAGGTTTTTCACAATAAAAGCATTTTAAGGAAAACATTTTTACCTGGTCAACAAGTCCTTCTTTATGATTCACGATTACACCTTCACGCGGGTAAGCTCCGATCTCGATGGAAGGGACCTTTTGTTGTGCGGTCTGTATACCCGCACGGGGCAGTAAAAGTAGAAAATGTTAAAAACGGCACTGTTTTCAAAGTAAATGGACATAGACTTAAGCCGTATTTTTCCACTGACCCCACGGAGGAGCTCTTGTTCTTACAAGAGCCAGTTTATTTGGATTAAAATTCCTCCGTCTCACCTTCATATCCTGTATATCATTGCATATCTTTTGAATGAAGGTGAGTGAAAAATAAGTTTGGGGGAAGTTCTTCACTTATATATTTTGCCCCCACTAATAATCCCTCCCAGACTTACAGGTTTTGTAGGTATAGCATTTGGCAACAGTGAGGACACTGTTGAAAACAAGTTTGGAGGAGTTTTGTGCTTATTTTCGCATCATTTGCATATCATCTACATAAGCACAAAACATTTTTTTTAAAAATCTATAAAAATTGAAAAATTTTCAAAACCCATAAAAATTTAAAAAAATTTCAAATATAAAAATAATTTTAATATTTACACTTTTTTGTATATAAATAAGATAATGAAAGTTTAGATAGTGAAAAGTTACATCCATGAGATTAGAAAAATTTAAGAAAACTAAGAAAATTAGAAGTTTTCTTATACGAACTAGTAATAAGTAGTTATGAGCCGTTGTCCCAAGGGTTAGTAAGATGAAAGACGTCACTAATCTGAGGATAAAAATAAGTCTGAAAAATAGTTTCTGTTCTGGAAGCCAAACATTTTGAACGTTGCTACCCTGCTATTCGCACTTACACACGTCTTGAAGCCTGGGATAGTAGAGGATAGCTTGAAATGCTCTTGTCTTAAAGCCAATGTATGAAGGAAATAAAAAGAAAAGTGAATAAAAAATATAAAGAGGTGAGAAAAATGGACACTGGTTTTGTTATCACCAAGGGCAATAAAAATGTATAGCGAGGGTGCTTCTTCACCTAGTGCCCTAAGGCCAACTGGTCTGGGAGTCACTGCTATGCCTGAGGTGGTGCAAGACGAGGAAAATACACCAAGTAAGCAAGCACATGAGTAATCGGTCGGTTAGTACCTCAAGAAGTATTAACGGTCGCATGAAAGCGTGTGAGCAATCTCATCTAAATATTCATTAATTAAAAAGTACTGAGGCTGATGGGCAAGAGTATGATAGCTTGAATTGAATTCTCCGGGTGTAGGGATGTCTTTACACACACGCAGGGTTATATGATCGATGTTTGGAAGAAAGATAGGAATGAAGAATAAGACGATGTTTTATTGAGGGAAGACGTGATTTCTGACATTTTTTCATGACCATTAAGATAGGGCTCATGACAACCGAAAAGCTAGCTTAGTTGGAAACCCTAATTTTCAAAGCTTTTCTTTTACGATTCTCTTCTTTAAATGTAATATTCATGATCTTGCTTTTATTATTGGATTTTGTGGGTGCAATCCGCTGAAAACCCTCAGGAGACAACACTCCTCCTACTAGGGACACCTAGAGGTTTAAAGGCTTGTTGCACGTGCTCAGTGCAATCATGTTGCCTACGAAAGTGTGCTAGTTAGTTTTTCTCTTTCTTTATTTTCTCTTTCTCTTTTTAATAAAAACATTCGCTCGAGACGATCGAAATTAAGTTTGGGGGTATTTGATCAGTCGAAAATATTGCATATTTTAGCCGGCAATTTCCTCATCATTTGCATTCATATAGAAGTGTTCGGTATCCGTATTTCACATCTTAGCAAATCTATCACAGATTATAAGATTACATGTATTAGACCTTAAAACCGGTATTTCTAAGGAAATTGACTGCATTGCATGGCATTGCAATATTTCTATATGTCCCAACCCGTGTTTCGAAGTCTGTGCAGGAAAAGGAGAAGCTCGCTCAAATTTACACCGCTCAAATAAATGCCAACTCACTAACTTCAAATCTGGCATCAACCCAAAGGAGCAATCACAAATCAACATATCAAAGAAAGCTACAAACATCAGTACAAGACCACAACAGAAGCCACTCAGCCCAAAGCTCCAACTTGGCCGCGGAACCGCGGCCAGAGCCGGCTTAGGCCGCGGTTCCGCGGCAGCTTGATGACATCATCTCTTGAATTTTGTACCACAATGCTTCACTCAGGGCCCACTGCTCAGAAATGTATCTCAGTTTCCAGAAGACTCCAGGGGTTTCTGCCAGATCAGCAAACAAGGGTTTCCAAGCTTAATTAAACCTAGCTTAAACCCTAAGCTAGCTCCTAACAAACTATCTTCTAGAAGACTCAACAAACTTTTGGAGGGAACTACCATTTCAAACCTAAACCTAGGGTTTGGGAGTTCTATAAATAAGACCCTAGACTCAAAGGAGAGGGGATCATCATATATCATCACATATCATACATCCAAGAGAGGGTGTGATTCATTTTAGTTCATTTTTAGCCATTCTCCTTCTTCATCTCCTTCTTCCACAAGTTTAGTGAGAGAGCTTGTAGGAAACCCTAACCCTAATTCCAATTAAAGATCAAGATCCCGAGTACCCATTAAGCAAGAAGCCTTACAACCTTTAGGAGCGGAGCCGATCTTCAACGGAGCAAGCGATCCGAGCCGATCCACGACTCACGAAGCCGAGCGATGCCCGATCAACGATTTAGATTCTTCCTCTTGTAGTTCTTGAAGCGAATGTAATCAAAATTGTTGAGATAAATAAAGGTGATATTCTTTTATCTTGTTTTCTTTAAATTCTGCATCATGATATCTTTACAATTTGTGAATCTTTTCTGTGTGGTGATGTGTGAATAAAACTCCGCTCGTCGAGGAGTCGAGACGGTTAATAGAATGATGATGTAACATAGCTTTAATCGATTCTTGAGTCCTACGAGTTTTGTAAACCCTAGCAAGTTCAAGAAACGACGACCCATTTCGTTTCGATGCTTTCTTGATTGACATCGATCGCAATTGGGGAGTTACGATCGTTTCTTGAATTTGGTAGAGGCTAGAAAAGGAATGATATCGACGAAAGAACAAGGGTTAAAAGATGAACCCTAGTTTCATCAAGAAAGCCCTAACTCTCGTCGATGATCATCGATCTAGTATCAATCCTTCGAAGGACAAGAACACGATATCTTTAGATTACATCACGTCTATTGATCCTATCGATTCCTACGAGCCTCTTTTAGATTCTTGATTGTTGATTGGAAATATCATCGATACACCGATTCTTGACTGTTTATCTTTTTCTTGATTCTTGAATAGAATAGTGACACTAGAAAATCAATACTCTTGAATCATGTTTTCGTTTATCTTAGCTTAACTTTTCAATTCAAGCATATCAATACAACGAATCGTGCAATCCCTGTGGACGATCCGCACTCATTCATGAACTACAATTGACACCGTAGTTTGATTGCGGTCAAAATAATTTTTTGGTTGTGAAGTTCTTTACAAATTTTTTTACATACAAACACAACGGAAAAACTAACAATCACCAGCTCGCTCCATGTAACCACTATATAAACCCCTCTTTTCAGAAGACTCGGGTAACTCGAGCTCGTTCTAATACTTTGCAACCCTTCCTTTATACCTTGGTACGCACTTAATCGTCGGAGGGTCCTACGGTGGTTTCTCACCCTAGGACTTCTCTTGCGGTAGTTCGACGTCGACAACATCCAACAATCCATTGAGATCCACACAACCATTCTCATACCCAATCTCTACCGTCCAAAACCGCTCGCAGCCAAATCGACGGAGGACAATATCTGAGAAAGATTTCCACCTCTATCATCAGTATGAGGCCAAATTAATGTGTAGTCTGCGGCATTAATTGGTTGCGCCTCCAATATATATGTTAAAATGTGATGCGAAATTATTTAAAACACAAGCAACACTCGCATATGCTCTGCATATAGAACAGTGTATTACTATACAAATACAGTAATAGCATGCCAAAAAAAACCAAGAGCCTTTAATGTGCAGAGAAGGTAAGGTCCCATAGGTTATCTCTAATAATTATATCTCTAAGGCTAGGCTACACATAGAGCCTCTGATTCCTAAAGATGCCGGACAAGCATGAATTAAGAGTCAACATCAAATTAATTCATAGGGGCGCAACAAAGACTTTACCAACAAAGTATGGGGCCAAATTAATGTGTAGTCTGCGGCATTAATTGGTTGCGCTTCCGATCAATTAATCTGCAGCAGCAGTATTATAAAACCCGTAGGGGTTTGCTAAAAGATGTAGCGTGGCACATTATTATTATTGGGGGATGCCGAGAGAGATTTGAGAGAGAGAGACTGAGAGATTTGTATATAGAGATTTAGAAGAAATCTTTTAGATTTGCTTTTATTTGTAAACTTGATCCAAATATAGTATATGTTAACAGATTCCGCTCTGCCGGGAACTAGCCATGCGGTAGGTGAATCTCGTTAACAAATTCCTTGTGCATCTCTATTCCATGTTTGATTTCTTATTTATTCACGCACTTACAAATTTGTATCTTTCGTTGTTTAATTACGTGATTGTTTTGCGTGATTATTTGTCCCGAGCACTGTTCTGTGGATTCAATTATCACGCAACAACTGATATTAGAGCAAGGTTAAGAGAACCTAGGTTTTTTCGATTCTACAATCTAAGTCAATGGTGGGTAACGACCTGTAGTTTTGAAGGTGTTGGTTCAGATTTAGGGGGAAGTTGAGTTTGCTGTGATACAAACAAAAGATGGCGGAGAATAAGATAAGAATCGAGAAATTCAGTGGTCACAATTTTGGTTGGTGGCGCATGCAGTTGGGGGACTATCTATACCAAAAGGATCTGTATTTTCCCTTGCTCGAAGAAAAGCCCGAGAAAATGACCGATGAGGAGTGAAACCTTTTGGATAGGAAAACCTTGGCGACAACCAGATTGTTGTTGACTCCGCAGGTGGCCTTTAATATCACAAAAGAGAAATTAACCAAGACGCTAATGACGACGTTAGCGAAATTGTATGAGAAGCCATCAATATCAAATAAAATATTTGTAATGAAGAAGTTTTTCAACATGAAAATTGCAGAGAACGGTTCGGCAATAGAGCACTTGAACGAGTTTAACGGCGCAATGAGCAAACTCGAATCGGTTTTAATCGTCTTTGAAGACGAGATTCGAGCCCTACTATTCCTATATTCGTTGTCAGAGAGTTGGGAAAATCTAGTGACGGCGGTTAGTAACTCTATCTGGGGGATTCTCACGTTTAATGATGTGGTGGGCTGCATATTAAACGATGAAATGCGGAGAAAGGCCGTCAGTCGGAGTTCTGGAACTTCTGCACTTTCGGTGGAGAATCGCGGCAGAACGATGGAAATAGAAAAGTGGAAGAAGAGCAAGTCTAAAAGACAAGAATAATCTCAAGGAAAAATCCAAGGCGCCTGTTGGAATTGCGGAAAGAAGGGCCATAGAAAAAGTGAATACAGGCTTCCGAAAAAAGGCTCAGATGAGAAGGCGGATGAAAAGGAAGCGAATATGGTGTCTACACAAGAACATGGTGAACATGGACTTTATCTATCGACGAGCGAGAACACAAAGGCGGATACTTGGTTTCTAGATTCGGGGGTATCTTTTCATTACACTTCGGGAATACATCACTTCAGAGAGTATGTGCAGGACGATCTTTAACATGTGACGGTGGGAAACGGTCAATCATGCAAGATCATTAGAAAGAGGACGATCATCTTGCAAATGTCAGAAGATGGTCAAATCAAATTGAAGAATGATCGTCATATTCCGGATTTGAAGAAAAGCTTGATTTCCACAAGTCAACTAGACAACGAAGGATTTAATACGATGTTTGGGACTTCTTATTGGAAGATTTTCAAAGGGCCGTTGGTGGTCTCAAGGGGCAAGTTGAGCGGTTCGTTATACCCATTCAGTGGGAGCAGCGAAAACTCGGCTGCATTGGTGGCAAGTTTCGGAGATAGATTCGGAGACTTCATCGTGGCATAAAAGATTGGGGCATCTCAGCGGGAAGAACATGAAAATTCTTCAAGCTAAGAGGCTTCTTTCAGAGCTGAAAAATGTGGAGTTGGGCTTCGCGACAGCTGCGTTTGTCAGAAGCAAAACGCGCTCAGTTTTAAATTGGAGGTATAACAAAAATGACCAATAAAATGGAGATGGTGCATGCAGACGTATGGGGTTCGGCCTTGGTGGATTCTTATGGAGGAAAATGTTAGTTCGTGGCGTTCATTGATAATGCAAGACGAAAGACATGGGTGTATGCGATAAAAAAGAATTCCGATGTGTTTGATATTATCAAATACTAGATTGCGCTGGTGGAGAACCATACGGGGCTGAAGGTTACATATCTAAAGTCCGATAATGGCGGGGAATACTAAACACAGGAGTTCGAGGCATTTTGCTCATAAAAAGGTATTCGTTGGTTGAAGACGGTATCAGGGACGCCACAGCAGAATGACATCGCCGAAAGGAGGAATAGGACGATCCTAGAGCGAGTGCGAAGTATAACCTTGGATACGGATGTGCCAAATTTCTTATGAGCATCAGCGGTCGATACAGGTGTGTATCTAATCAACAGAATCCCGGCGAGCGCGCTCGATGGAGGCATCCCAGAAGAAATTTGGTCGGGTAAACCGATCAACTATTCGCACCTCAAAATATTTGGCCGTATTGTATATTCTTTGATTGATAAGGCAGAAATGAGTAAGCTTGGCTCCAAGTCTAAGAAGTGTGCTTTCATCGGGTATGGTGGAGACAAGTTCGGATATCGGCTGTGGGATTACACAAGCAAGATTGATAAGCAACACTTGTACAAAGAAGAAAAACGAGTCAAAAATAGTGCGGTATCCTGAGTTCATGGAGTTAGAAGGAACTCAAAAGAGCAATCATGTGACTATGAGTAGAGATTAAAACATGGAGGAAGCTGCAGTGCAAGATCAGGTTCAAGAATATGGTGGTGACCATATTCAGCAACCAGATGTATCAGTTCTGAGGAGATCTACAAGTGAAAGGAGGCTACATGAAAAACTTGTTGTAACGAATCTGAAATACCTGTACAAATGTAAATTATTCAAATGTATAGAAATGATATTTCAGCATGATTAGTAGTTATAAATTATTTTTGTTTAATAAAAGTAAGAAACAACTTGTACCTCACTGGTTAAGACTCACTACTGCTGTGCCATATCCTGCATGTTCGAATATAATCAGTTCCAATTATTTTTTAATATTTTTCTTTTTAAATTTTTGAAAGTCCAAGAGTTGCACGTGCAACACACGGAGAAACGAAAAGTTTCAAAAAAAATCAAACGGGATAAATGAGGAGTTAACACAGAATAATACCCCTACCTAAAGTCTCGAGCCACGTGGCGCCCATTCTGCTGCCAAAACTCACCTTTTGACCGGTACTGGTGGTTGGATCGGCCCCAATCACCTCCGTGCTTCGCCCATGTGTCTCTTTGACTCCCCTCTACTCGCTTGTATTATTTGATTACTCTGCATTCATCCATAGACCTTTCATTTCACCATTAATCTTATTTTAATTCATTTTAATTCCAATTCATTAACTCACACACTCTCATCCCTACATTATAAATACATCTTATCTCCTAGCTCTCCCTAATCTGAAAAATATCTATCAAAATTCTTTCAAAATTTTCTAAGTGCAAGTGAAATCAAGTGGAGTTAGCAACTAAGTTCTTTTTGTTGAAAATCGGAGTTGTTCCCGGAGCTACCGCGACGCCATGAAGACTTCACCCTCTTTCTTACTCTTTCTCGATACTCTAAAACCGTAAGTCACTTTCTCTCTCTCTCTCTTTTCATCTCAAACCAATCTCTAAAACTATTCGACTAAAATGGAGTTAGGTTAGGTAAAACTTTTTTAATAAGTTTTTTCCACTTTGACTATGTCGAAATTTCAATCCTAACTCTTCTAAGCATCACAACACAATATTTCATCCAAATTATTTTTGAGTTGTTCATAATTTTGTGCTAAATACATCATACAACGAAATTTCATCAAAATACTATGAATTTTAATTATAACCCTTTGTTCGATAATTAGTCATACATACATTTAGAACATTCACGGGGTAACGACCTACCCTACACCCACACTTTTGATTCATATCACGATATTTGGTTAGAATTTTTCATCTAAATGAAGCGATTTTCAATAAAATACCACCACTTTATAAAAATATGTTTTTAATCATTATTTTTAAAATCCTTTCTAATTGCGCCTCTACAACCATTTTAGGGGAATCCATCTACGGATGGTGTGGGTTATCGTACGTCATTGGGATAGTAGAGTGAGATACAGAACTTCTCACGGAAAATTCGGTCTCGAAAGGAAATGAAAATACGATTTACAATTTTTTTAACAAATTAAATCATTTGAAAATTTTCAGAAATTATAAATCCATATTTTTCTATGAAAAATAATTTTGGAAGAATATATTATTAAAATGAAAAAATTAATGTTACAAAAAAAAATACTACCAAGTTTCCAAAAGCATAGTTTTCATACAAATACCATAAGCTTTTAAAATCTAGGTTTTATCACTAAAATTAAAATATATGTTCATAAAAATTCTAAATAACATAAATCACTCTCGAGGTTTATTTTTAAACAATATTAAAGTATTTTTCATAAAATCCCCTCGACGAATGCAAACAATATAAATATACTATAAACAACAATAATAAATGTTAAGGACTCTAGATTAATATAAGTTTAAACGGTATCATTTCTTCTGAGCCCCAGAGAGTCGGAGAAAGTGAGTGCTTGCCTAATCAGTTTAGATAAATTAACGGAGTTATCAATGGCAATTGTCTTGAAAAAAGACACAAATCCTGCCGTCAATGTGCAGCAGTTGTCTGATTACTCCCGAAATCAAGAAATTCAAGAGCTAAATCCTTTCATAAGATACTGATTCCAACCTGAATCCCAACTCAAAACAGAATACAAACTTGGATACTTGATCATGAACCTGAACACTCGAATTCAAATAATAAACTTGAACTTGAGCACTTGACTTGACTTGACCAAACCATGAATATAACTTGACATGAATGCCTGAATATATGATTACATTTTGAACATGAATCTGTATATTTTTTATATTCATGGATTCGGCCAAGACCTATAAACTTGAGCTATACAATACGCGAAAATAAAGGGGTAGATTAGTACAGAACGTATATCGTGACACGAGAGGTCACTTAAAAGACACCTATATGAATTCGCGTGCCATTGTCCCGTGGGTTATGATAGGGCCTTATACTATATGTTACCATAGTCCACGGGTAAGATGGACTCCTCTCGTATACATGAATACCTTTTTTTATCAAACTATAAACAAGCACGCTAGAATAGCAATCGTATACCTGTAAATGATCTTGCTTAAATGCTCGCTTATATAATCTTTCCTGTTCACTTTTACTTGGTTTCTCTTCACTCTATATACCATATTCTTTAGCTTCTTTGGAGAATTACCAAGCGCTAGTTCGCCGAGGACATTCCTTTCTATTTCTTTCTTTAGAATGTTCATCAGGAGAACTAGATTCGGAGGAGATCGAGCCGAGCCCGGAGGACTTGGACCAGTTTGCTTCTCAGCCTGACTATTAGCTTCTGCTTGTATTTACTTCCAGTATGCCATTATTTAGGCATTTGCTTTATCATCGTATCTTTTTATTATAAACAACCGTATGTAAGTTTGAATATAAATAAAGTTGCTAATTCATTTTATTACTCTTGTCTTTCTTGCATATTGTTATATTTCTTAATTACGCTCAACATATTCTCATAGTAAATACGTTGCGGGCTTGCCACGTCACCGTTTCCGTCTACTGGGAAGTGGGGCGTGACATGTTTTGTTGGTGGCCCATGCATGTCAGTTCTGCATGAAATCTTAAGAAATATATTACAGGAATTATAAGAATCAAGAACTATACAATCTTTGCATTTTCAAACTTCTTCCATCCTAACCTTTTCTCTTCTATCAAGGTGATGGATTCTCCAAACAACACCAGCACCAACGTAAGTGGCAACACAACACCGCCTACCCTACCACCCCTACCATCGCGGCACCAATCAACGAACATACAGTGTTTCTGGAGGCCATCAAAAGCCTTCTGGAGGGTCAGCAGCAACAGACAGCTATTCTTACGAACCGTCCTGAAGCCGAAGCACCTGGAGTAAAGCAATTCCGGGTGTTGGGTCCTAAGAACTTCTCGGGGAAAGAGAGTCCTCTTGAGGCTGAAGAATGGGCCTAAAGTATCAAGGACGATCTTGTAGCAGCGTAGGTACCAGACATAGCTTGGGTTTGTGTGGCAAAACTCCAGCTCACAGAAAATGCAAGAGTCTGGTGGAAAGCCGTCTTACACAACCAGTAGAGTGGAAGGCGTTCCACGATCTGTTTGACACGAAGTTTTTCCCTGAGACCGCCCGTTTTGAGATGGAACAACAGTTCATCCACATGCAACAAGGCTCTATGTGGGTAAAATTAGTGGATGAATATGATGCCGAATTAATCATGCTTAGCAGGTAAAGAATTCGTCTCAAATTCTGTTCCATAAAACACATAACTATCCTGACATCGACATCTTATCAGGTTCGTAGCATACCTGATCCCGACCGATGAGATTCGGGCTAGACGATTCCAACATGGCTTAGACCTGAAGATTTAAGCAGCTTTAACCACAGGCGACTATCCAACTCATGAACTCGCTCTGAAGGCTGCGCGCCGTTATGAAACTGTGGTTAAGAAGAAGGGTAAGCCATTAGCAGCCGGAATCAAATGCCCTGCTACTCAGATGATAGGAGGAGCATCTTCTAGACCAACTTTTGCACCTAAGAGGCCAGAAGGATCGTTTAACCGATCCAGTCTGGATTTCTATTTCTACTGCAAGAGAACCAGACACTTGGCGAAGGAATGCAGGCATGCAAATGGCATGTGTCTGATTTGTGGCGCATCCACTCACGCTACAGGAGCATGCCTATATCGAGGTAACACAGTACCAGCACCTAGACCCACAATGCCAGCTCCGCGGAGGCTAACTATTCAGGCATCTGCACCCCGCCTAGCTCTCCCTGCATCGGCTCCATAAGGACCACTTACAAAGCCGCAACGTCAATTCTATCATGCACAGAGAAACGTGCCTTAAGGGAAGAGGAATGTGCCTCCGGCGAGGAGGAATGTACCGAGACGTCAGGCTTTTACAATGACGGTCGAAGAGGCCGAAGCCACAGGATAAGCCATCACTGGTAAATTCTTCCCATCCTTTCAACCTTCGATACTAGTACATCGTTAAGTTTTTTTCTATATCTAAACTTAACCTCATACAACTTAGGTACTATACTAGTAACAACCCTTCCTGCACTCGCACTTTTTGACACTGGAGCTTCATATTACTTCATGTCACAACGATTCGTGAGAACGCACGCGATTCCCGTGAAGACATTCATTTCAAGATGGAATGTCAGTTCCGGGAATGGAGTCTTGAAGGCAACTTTCGGATATGATCAGTGTCCAGTTGTAGTGTAACGACTCTGAAATTCCTGTACAAAAATTTACTGGTTTAATGTATGGAAAGGGTATTTTAGCCTGATTAAGAGTTATAAGTTATTTTTGTTCAATAAAAACAAGAAGCAGCTTGTAACTCATTGGTAAAGCCTTTACACTGCTGTGACATAACCTGTGTGTTCGATTCCTATCAGTTCCATTTATTTTTTGTATTTTTCTATTTAACTTTTTGAAATCCTAAGAGTTGCACGTGCAATACACGGAGAATCGAAAAGTTTCAGGAAAATCAAACAAGATAAATGCAGAGTTAACACTGATTAAAACAGGTGGCATGAATCTCAAGGCGATGCACCAAAGATCTGACCGCCCGTTTCCTCATTTGGCCCGCCGCTGATGGTTGAGATGGCTCCAATCACCTCCGTGCTTTTGCACACACACCCCTTCAGCTCCCCTCTACTCCCATGCATTGTTTGATTTTCCTGCAATCAAGCAGAGACCTTTCAAATCCTTAATTAATACCATTTTAATTCTTTTTAATCAAAATTTTAATTCTCATACCCTGAATTCTTCACTATAAATACCACTTCATCGCGATGCCCTGATGACCTTTCCCTCTTCCTTTCTCTTTTCTCGACACTCTAAAACTGTAAGTCCCTTCTCTCTCTATTTCTTTTCATCTCAAATCGATAAAGCGGACTTGGTCCCGATCTAATTTCTTTTTAACACTTTTAATCCACTTGATAAGCAAATTAGGTCAAACTAATATCCCAACACTACTCTTAACCTTATTTACATCATTTAACTTTTAGTGTAATAAAATTTTCCATAAGAAATAATCATAAAACGAAGTTTTCAGAAAAATACTACGAACTTTAGTATAACCGTTATTTCGATAATTATTATATATACTTTTAAGAGAATTTCACGGGGTAACGACCTACCCCATACGCACATTATGGTTTCATAGCATAATTTTCTTGATATATGGTTAATTTAAAGAATAAGTTTTACATTAAAATACCATATTTTTTCAAAAAGGGTTTCTTTTTATCGATATTTTTGAATCCTTGGTAATTGCGCTTCTACAACTTTCGTTAGGGGACCCGTTAATAGATGGTATGGATTATTGCATATCCTTGGAATAGTAGAGCGAGATGCAGAACTCCTCATGGAGTATTCGGTCTCGAAAAGAAATAAAAATACGGTTTTTTAAAAAATACGACTTTTCTAAACAAAACTAAAGTTTGGAAAATTATATAAAACTATGAATTCGTATTTTCAATAAAAACAAATTATGAAACTATATTTTTAAAAATAAAATATTAGAATTTTAATAAAATACCAACAAATTTTCAAAAGTAGTAGTTTTTATAGAAGTACAATAAACTTTTAAAAGCTAATTTTTATCACTAAAATACCAAAAAAATTAAAATTCATGTTCAGGAAAACTCTAAAAATTATAAATCACCATCGAGATTTATTTTTAAACAATATTAAAATATTTTTCATAAAACCCCCTCGAGAAATGTAAACAATATAAATACAAAGTAAACAATAATAATAAATATTTAAGGACCCTAGATTAATATAGGTTTAAGCGGTATCATTTCTCTTAAGCCCTAGGGAGCCAGAGAAAGTGAGTACTTGCCTATTTAGGTTAAAAAAAATTAACGGAGTTATCAATGGCAATTGTCTTAGAAAAAAACATAAATTCTGCCATCCATGTGCAACAGTTGTGTTGGGTTACGGCAGCGCCCTGGCCATCAAATCATGGCCAAATGCGGAACAAAAATTTACAAAAACTGGCGCTACCATAACCCGATACCCGGATCTTCCCTAAACCCTAAACTAGCAAACAATATAAAGAGTTAGGAATGGTTATACCGAATGAACCAAGTCCTTCGGGTCTTCAACCATCATCCCAAGCTCCTAGTGGTCTCGGATCGAATTTGGTTGCCGGTCTTCCTCCATCTACGATGATCCACCCGAGGGAAACGACGCAAGCTTTAGCCTTTCCTTGCAAGGCAACCGACGCTCCAAGGTTGCTAGCAATGGAGAGTGGAGGTGTAGGATAATCTCACTATAATTTTCTCTCATCACTAATTCTCAAAAGAGCAACTCAAGAAGATGAAGGAGGTGAGGAAACATGTGGTATGAGCAACTAAAGAAAATGGCTAAGTGTTTCTCCAAGTGAGAATGGGAATGTCATGAAGCAACTCAAGAAAAATCAAAGCATGGACAAGTCTAGAATGGTGGCTGCCTCCCTCTCTCTCTCAATCATGCACGCAAAAAATATCTCCTCCAATTTTCCAATAAACAAATGTGTGCCATGCCTCTCTACATGCCAAGTCGATGCTCATGCCAACTCACCCTCCACCTCATTTCCAAAATGATTTTCTAAAATGAAAATCAATTAATGAGGTGGACATTTTCTAGAAGTTATTCCATATAAATATGCAATACAACCCGGTACACGTATCGAAATACATATACGCGTATTCCTACAGAAATACGAATAACCAAGAGAGAAAATGAATAGTGAACAATAATACTAGAATATATATATATAAATTATTAAATCAAAATCTGATTTAATAATCCGGCTCATTCCTAAGCCGCTAGCATTATCAATCGCCCGATTAAAGTCTATGCAGCCTGTACACATATTTAATCGGACACCTGTATATACCAACATACGTCATCTACACTATATCGCCTGAACCGTGAAAACCCTCTGTGTGGGACTCTAAAGACTCGTCAATACGCTGGCAGTGGGTTTAACCACAAGCACGTCAGCGGCACTAGCTGTACGCAACGGCTACCCAGGTATTGAGCGAAAGGAAGGCTGACGAGCAAACTCATCCATACCCTTACTGAGCCTGACAGTGACAATCACCGTACGGTCCGGTCTGTTCGTCTAAGAGCATCGCATATCGAGTCTAGGGGGTGGATAAAGTCAGACCCCTAATAATGCGACAATTCATGTCGGTATGAAACCCATCACCACCTGAGAAACTACTGATCCTGGATCAGTAATTCTCGACTACCCTGGCCAAGGATTTCTGGTGATGGTCACCCGTGCACTGTGCGACATCAACCCCCAATACCGGGAGAGACGAATCCCCGATGATCCACTCACTGCCTCCATATGGCTCGTGACTGTACCTAACTAAAACCTGTTTGCATGACTCCTTTGAGCCGTGATAGGGTAGTAATCAAAGCACAGTGGGAACTCACACAAGACAAATGACGATCTCAGGTCGAAAGACTAACCTGTACACATGTCACCAGGGAACTGCCATCTGACAATAGGTATAATACCAACTAGCATGTTCCCGGCGAGTCCGTCTGGTGTACTCATAACCCAATGTGCACATGTATACTATCTTAGGTGAACAAACTAACACCAATGGCTTATGAGACCTGGCCACCGCCCCTCGTCGGGATTTCGATCAGTATATACTAGTCTACTCTGGAGTATCGATGCTCAGTCTCGAAACTGCCACGACTAAGGACATTTAAGGATGCGCTTATAGACCACCCAGCTCCCACGTATATGATTACCATCATAATGCTGGTAGTCAAGCAAGAATCCTATGGGCTCCATCAACATGTAATAGTAATCTGTAATACCACCTAAAGCATGTACATGATGATAAAGACAAAGCAGATAGCATACTATCATCTCGAGCAAGACTGTTCTACCGGTATAGGTCCCCCCTCAATTATCACAATCGCGTGCCCGTGATTCAATAATTGACTTGAGGGAACTATAGCCAACAAGTTGCCCGATTTCTCCCGAACTTAAGAAATTCAAGAGCTAATTCCTTTTATAAGATACTGACCCCAATTTGAACCCAAACTCAAACCAGAATCCAAAAATAAACACAAACTCGAATACTTGATCATGAACCTGAACACTCAAATATCAAACTTGATTTTGAATACTTGACTCGACTTGACCGAGCCAGAGATATAACTTGACACGAACTTGACATGAATACCTGAATACATGATTACATCTTGAATATGAACCTGTACCTTTTTATATTCATGAATTGGGCCAAGACCTATAATTTTAAAACTATACAATACAATACGTGGAGATAAAGGGGTAGATTGTTACGAAACGTATATCGCGGCACGAGAGATCACTTAAAAGACACCCACATGAATTCACGTACCGTTGTCTCATGAGTTATGAGGGGGCCTTGTACTACATGTTACCATAGTCCACGGGGTAAGATGGACTCCTCTCGTATACATGAATACTTTCTTTATCAAACTACAAAAAATCACGTTAGAATAATTATCTTATACCTGTAAATAAACTTGCTTAGATACTCTCATATATAACCTTGCCTGTTCACTTTTACTTAGTATCGCTTCAATTTATATACCATCTTCTTTAACTTCTTTAGGGATTTACCGAGTGCTAGTTCGCTGATGACATTCCTCTTTGTGTCTTTCTTTGGAATATTCGTTAGGAGGATCGGATTCAGAAGAGATAGAGTCGAGCCCGGAGGACTTGGACCAGTTTGCAGCCCAGTCTAACTACTAGCTCTTGCCTGTACTTATTTCCAGTATGCCATTGTTTAGGCATTTGCATTATTATTGTATCTTTTTATTTCAGACAGTTGTATGTAAGGTAGAATGTAAATAAAGTTGTTGTTTTATTTTATTACTCTTGTCATTTTTGCACATTGTTATATTACTTAATTACGCTTAATATATTTTCATAGTAAATACGTTGTGGGCTTGCCACATCGCCATTTCTGCCTATTGGGAATCGGGGTGTGACATGTATGTTGGGGTCAAAAATTGCACTCCGGTTGACCAAATCAAAATCAAAGTCAACTCCAAGCAAGCGGGCCCAAGCCCAGATCAAGTGGGCCCATGTCCGAGTCGAGCCCCGCGGCCAATCTCCCCCATGTCAAAATGAAATGATGTAATAAATAATCTTGATATAATTTCTTATGCAAGAATGTAAGCAAAATGGGCATAAAGCCAAATTTTTGTAAAGCCCATGGCTCATGTGCAAAAGAAATGAGCACATAAGGCATGTGATGGGCAAAATGCCATTTTGTAAAACCAATGGGCTATATGTAAATGTGTAAGCCTATATAAGGCAACTTGATAATGAAATAAAAAAGAATTTTTTCCTCTAAAAAAGTTAGCGTTTCTGTGCCTCCTTCTTCTTCCTCAAGGTTCTAAAAGCTTCTTCCCCCTTTTGAATTAAATCAAGAGTTTAACTCTTCCTTTTCAAAAACTAAATCGTTTTTCACCACAAAACTCACAAAGGGGAACTCAGATCTTCCATCAGATCTCAAAAGGGGAAGATTTTTAAATCTCATCCCCTTTTCTTCAAGATTCGGCCAACAGAGAGGAGGAAGAAGGAGACCTATCTCCAAAGACCCCATTTTGGGAAAGATCCAAGGCTCATGGGAGAAGAAAGGGGTCCCCTTGAGCATTTACAAAGATTTCTTGGAGTTTAACTCTACAAATCAAAGATTCTGGGAGTTTAACTCCATATAAAAAAAGTCTTTCTTTCTAGGAGTTCAACTCCAAAAGTCAATCGGGAGTACAACTCCCTGTGCAGGGGCTAAGCTGCTTTTTCCCACTGGCGCCCAGCGCCCATATGCCAGGCACGTGAGGCGCCGGCACCCAGTGCCCGCGTGCCAGGCACGTGAGGTGCCGATGACCAACGTCCGCGTACCACGCACGTGAGGCGCTGGTGCCCAGCGTCCCGTACCTGCATGCTGGGCACGTGAGGCGCTGGCCCCCACGTGTCCTTTAGATGCTTTTTTCCTTTTTATATATATGTATATATATATATAGAGAGAGAGAGAGATATATACACACACACACCACGACACTCTCCCTGTTAGAAAAAAATTCTAACGGGACGCTGCCCCACACTCCGCAAGGGGGCTGCTAGCCCCTTTGACCCCAACCCACTATCCGAGTAGCGGGACCCCCGTAAAATCTGTGAGGATCCCGATATATCCAAGCCCCCCCAAAACATAACATACGCATATTGCACATTAAGGTCGCATGACCAGTTTGACCCGTCAATCGGAGGTTCACTCGCTCCGAAGGCGAGGGGTAATTAACGACAGTTTAGTCCACGGCTGCCGGAGATTCAGATCCCCACAATTATTAAACCCTCGCTTACCCTAGGTAGGGGGAATATGTAGTACGCCTGACAAGCGACGCGTACTCTCATCTCAATAGGGTGACGAAAAACACCCTACAGATTCTGGCACGCCCGGCGGGATCTATCTCTCCTCCCATATTTCGGGTTAAGCGTTCATGCGAACATAATAAATATACATATCGATTACCTGTACTGAAATCATGCCTCCTTGTCCATGTTAACAGTTTCCAATTGCAATCTTTGGACGCGGCGAAAATGTCTCCGAGGACAAGCTCAACTTTCAACACCGCTCCCATCTCTTACACGATGAAGATGGACGCCAGGACGGTCCTTCCAGCCAGTCTCGGGCGACAGTGGGAGGAGCCGCTGCTATAGTTCGGCTCTATTCTGTTCATGCCAGCTAGCACCATCCCAGCTCCTCAAGCTCCGGTAACCGACAAACCGGCCTCGAAAGGCAAGATGCCAAATGTGGTGGTCTCGAGGGCGCCCCGGCCTAAACGCAAGTCGGTGTTCGAACGGCTCTCCATGGCCCCAGCTTGGGGCAAAGCCGTCAGAACAAAAGAAGTTACCAGACGTTGTGGGCAAGCCCAGGCGATTCCTTCAACTGACACGCGAGCGGATGTCTTCTTAAGACTCCCCATCACTCGGCCTATGGCGGCTTCCCGAAGAGCAGAAGCCTGCCAAGCGCTCAAAACAGAGAAGCTGAGGCAGAAGCGGCTCAGATACAGAACCAACAAAAGGTCTAGGGTTGTGGCCATGTTAAAATTTATGAATTTCCAAAGCCCAGACCGCTTTACAAATCAGCCGCCAAAGATAAAGAGATGTCTTGATATGTAGTCCACACTGTCTATATGGTCGGACATGAAGAAACGAACCCTCTTATTCTTCACAGCCATGGTGATGATATGGTTGACGCTACCCAACGTCGACTCGGTCTAAGTAATGAAGAGCCCGCTCAGGACGATAAGCCAAAGGAGCCCGTGGTTCTCGCCGGATCAAGCTCAGGCGGTAAAGATGACCCCGTTGTCATGTCCAGAACTAAAGAACCAGTGTTATTCCAATGGCTTCAAAGGCAGTTTCAGGACAGGGACGAGAAGTTGGCCAAGGTCCATTCCAAAGTCGACGAGCTGGCAAACGTCGTGGCAGATCTCACGACTCAAATCGCCCGATTGCAATTACATCAAAATCAAATTCTGGTTCATGAGCCAGGGATTGATACCCGGAGGCAGCCAAATGATACCCCCCAGCCTAAGAGCGGAACACATTTGCGAAAAACGGTCGCGATCAGTTTTCAATCCCTCCGACACGTATAGTGAACGGGGTAAGCGGGCAGCACGCGAACCAAGAACTGATCGGCCTCAAGGACCAGTATCAGGAAAGGCACTTGCTCTAATGGAGAGAAAGAAGAAATTATACTTCTTCAGGAGGGATGAGGTCTGCAATATAATCGAGGACGCTTTGAACAACGGTCTGCAACTGCCTATTCCAAATAGGCCACATGAAATGAATATGACTGGCAATCCCATATACTGCCCATATCATAGAGTGGTGAGTCATACCATTGAAGACTGCTATGTTTTCAAAGATTGGGTAGAGGACCAATACAAGCTTGCAAAAACCTCACAGTTCTCGGATGTATCGGCAAGCCACAGAGCTACGGTCATCAATACAGCTCCGCCAAGATCAAAGTACGAAGAGCTGAGATAAGCAAACACATTCGACCACCACGTCGTTAAACTGAGAACATTCGACCACTATGTCGTTAAACGGAGAACATTCGACCACCACGTCGTTAAATTGGGAACAATCGACCACCACGTCGTTAAACTGGGAACATTTGACCACCACGTCGTTAAACTGGGAATAGTCGACCCCTACGTCATTAAACTGGGAACAATCGACCTCTAAGTCGTTAAACTGGGGATGTAAAAATGTGTAAATAAAAAATGAAAAAGAGCCGAAATGATGGGGCAACTCGCAATAAAAATCAGTGAGTAAAATAAAAATGAAAATAAACAGCCGAAATGATGGGGCAACCGCGAATGAATAGCCGAAACGATAGGGAAATCGCGACCTTCACGATAAGAAAAGCTGAAATGATAGAGCAACCGCGGTAAAAAAAAACACCTCCAAAGGCGAATGACGAGTCTCTTCTGAAACTATATTTCAGTGTTAGTGATGTAGACGCCAACCAAAACTCAAATCTCCGAATATCCTAATAGCGAATGATGATTCTCTCCTGGTACCATATTCCAGTGCAGCGATGCAGACGCCGTCCAAAACTCAAATCCCAAACGGCGAATGATGAGTCGCTCCTGGTACCATATTCCAGTGCAGCGATGCAGACGCCAACCAAAATCCAAATTCTCAAACGTCGAATGATGAGTCTCTCCTGGTACCATATTCCAATGCAGCGATGCAGACGCCAACCAAAATCCAATTTCCCAAAATTCTTCCAACCCTACGGTTAGTCCCCAAATTGACTGTCGTATACAATCCATGGGCTCAATTAATTCTCATCACACTCATGCCCCACCACAATCACCAGTCCAGCAGCCGGTCTCCGCCCTTAGAATTATGCTCCATCTGGAAAGACCCACTCATATGTCCTCATGATGCATGAGGAGAACAAAACTTGCGAGATCCTTATGACTCATAAGAAAACGCCTTCGTGGGATCCTTACGACTCACAAAGGAAAAACACACTTGGGGGTCCTCACGACTCCTAAGGAGAAAATGCACCCACGGGATCCTTACGACTCGTAGGGAGAAAATGCTTTTATGGGACCCTTACGGACCATAAAATTGAAAAGTCTTAGGTGATAGGGATCTAAACCTGTCTCCTAATCCACCGCTTAGGCAAATGATGATTCACTCCTAGTACCATATTCCAATGTAGCGGTGCAGATGTCGGCCCAAAAAACTAATTTCCAAGTCCTCCCGGGGCAAATGATGAGTTGCTCCTGGCATTATTCCAGTGCAACAATGCAGATGCCGAACCAAAAACCAATTCCCAAATGCTCCCGGGGCAAATGATGAGTTTCTCTTGGCATTATTCTAGTGCAGCGATGCAGATGCCGACCAAAACCAAAATCTCCAAATCCTCTCATGGAAAATGATGATTCGCTTATGGTACCATATTCCAGTGTAGCGATGCTGATGTCAACCCAAATTAAATCAAATCAACTATCTCTGCGTCGGAATTATGCTTCATCTCAGAGTGTACCCCGTGTTGAAATCATGCTTTGCCTCGGTGTATCTACCTTCCCTGTCGGAATTATGCTCGACTTGGAATCAACCAGCGACACTTCGTGCCGTTCCCATAAAGCGGGAACCAAATCACTCCGTGCCGGGAAAACGTCTACCATAGACACTCCACCTCGGAGACGCGTCAAGTGTCGATCGTCGATGTCGTAAAAAGGGTAGTGCCGGCTTCCCATAAAGCGGGAACCAAATCACTCCGAGCCGGGGAAACGTCTACCACGGATACTCCATCTCGGAGACGTGTCAAGCGTCGACCATCCATGTCATAAAAAGGGCAGTGCCAGCTTCCCACAAAGTGGGAACCAAATCACTTCGTGCCGAGGAAACTTCTACCACGGACACTCCGTCTAGGAGACGCGTCAAGCGTCGACCGTCCATGTCTTAAAAAGGGCAGTGCCGGCTTCCCACAAAGCGGGAACCAAATCACTCTGTGCCGGGGAAACGTCTACCACGGACACTCCGCCTTGGAGACGCGTCAAGCGTCGACCGTCCATGTCGTAAAAAGGGCAGTGCCGGCTTCCCACAAATCGGGAACCAAATCACCCCGTGCCGAGGAAACGTCTACCACGGACACTACGGCTCGGAGACGCGTCAATCGTCGACCGTCCATGTCGTAAAAAGGGCAGTGCCAGCTTCCCACAAAGCGGGAACCAAATCACTCTGTGCCGGGGAAACGTCTACCACGGACACTCCGTCTCGGAGAAGCGTCAAGCGTCGACCATCCATGTCGTAAAAAGGGCAGTGCCAGCTTCCCATAAAGCAGAAATTAAATCAAGTCGCCTCCATGCGAAAGAAAATCCATCAATTTCATGCACACGACTCACATGTGTGGTGTGCATTTATTGATGGGGGGCACTTTGTTGGGGTCAAAAATTGCACTCCGGTTGACCAAGTCAAAATCAAAGTCAACCCTAAGCAAGCGGGCCCAAGCTCAGATCATGTGGGCCCATGTCCGAGTCGAGCCCCGCGGCCAATCTCCTCCATGCCAAAATGAAATCATGTAATAAATAGTCTTGATGTAATTTTTTATTCATGAATGTAAGCAAAATGGGCATAAAACCAAATTTTTGTGAAGCCCATAGCTTATGTTCAACAGAAATGAGCACATGAGGTATGGGATGGGCAAAATGCCATTTTGTAAAGCCCAATGGGCTATATGTAAATGTGTAAGCCTATATAAGGTAACTTGATAATGAAATAAAAAATAACATTTTCCACTAAAAGTTAGGGTTTCTGTACCTCCTTCTCCTTCCTCAAGGTTCTAAAACCTTATTCCCCCTTTTGAATTAAATCAAGAGTTTAACTCTTCCTTTCCCAAAAATAAATAGTTTTTCACCACAAAACCCATAAAGGGAACTTAAATCTTCCATCATATCTCAAAAAGGAGATATTTTTAAATCTCATCCCCTTTTCTCCAAGATCCGGCCAACAGAGAAGAGGAAGAAGGAGACCCATCTCCAAAGACTCCATTTTGGGAAAGATCCAAGGCTCATGGGATAAGAAAGGGGGCCCCTTGAGCATTTACAAAGATTTCTTAGAGTTTAAATCCACAAATCAAAACTTATGGGAGTTTAACTCCATATAAAAATTCTTTCTTTCTAGGAGTTCAACTCCAAAAGTCAATCGGGAGTACAACTCCCTGTGCAGGGGCTAAGCCCCTTTTTTCCGCTGGCGTCTAGCGCCCGTGTGCCAGGCACGTGAGGTGCCAGCACCCAGCGTCCAGTGCCCGCGCGCCAGGCACGTGAGGCGCTGGTGCCCAGCGTCTGCGTGCCACGCACGTGAGGCGCTGGTGCCCAGCGTCTGCGTGCCACGCACGTGAGGCACTGACGCCTAACGTATGGCGCCTGCATGCTGGGAACGTGAGGCGCTGTCCCCCACACATCCTTTAGACGCTTTTTCTTCCTTTTTATATATATGTAAATATATATATATATATATATATATATATATATAGAGAGAGAGAGAGAGAGAGAGAGAGATACACACATACACCACGACACTGTCTATGTTAGAAAAAATTCTAACGGGGAGCTGTCCCGATCCCGCAAGGGGGTTGCTAGCCCCCTTGACCCTAACCCTCTATCCGGGTAGCGGGACACCCGTAAACTCTGCGAGGCTCCCAATATATCCAAGCCCCCCCAAAACACAACACATGCATACTGCACATTGAGTTCACATGACCAGTTTGACCTGTCAATCAGAGGTTCCCTCGCTCCAAAGGCGAGGGGTAATTAACGACAGCTTAGTCCGCGGCTGCCGGAGATTCGGATCCCCACAATCATTAAACCCCTGCCTACCCTAGGCAGGGGGAATCTGCAGTACGCCTAACTAGCGAAGCGTACTCTCATATCAATGGGGTGACGAAAAACACCCTACAATGTAGTTTGCGATCGAGAATTCTACGCAAAGTCCAAAGTACTGGACATACCAAATTTTGATGTTGTATTGGCAATGGATTGGATGGGAGTATTTTACGCTACCATTGACTGCCATCAAAGAAGGATAGTATTTGAGATACCAGATCACCCAGTCTTCTATTTCAAAGTGGAGACAGAAAGTGGAGACAGAACCCTGATACCAGGAAGCTATCGAGCCAAGCTAAAGAATGCAGGAGTGTTCTCCCAACAAGCCGAATGAGAAAAGTCTGAGATAGTTCGAGAGTTCGAGTATGTTTTCCCTGGATACATATCAGGTTTGCCTCCCGATCGAGCTCTTCAATTCAGTATTGATTTACAACCTGGTGCACAGCCTATAATCAAAGCTCCGTAAAGAACATGTCTGGAAGGATTGAAAGAAATTCGTTTCCAGTTAGACGAGCTCCTGAAGAAAGGTTGGATCAGACCCAGTACTTCAAGTTGGGGATCACCGATGTTACTAGTAAAGAAGAAGGAAGGTACCTACCGGATGTGTGTGGACTATCATGTACTGAACGAAGTGAAAATTAAGAACAAGTATCCACTGCTTTGCATCGATGACTTTTTCGATCAGCTAAGTGGATCTTGTATCTTCTCAAAATTAGATCTTCGTTTAAGATATCATCAGGTGAAGTTCAAAGAGTCCGACATTCCGAAGACGGCGTTTAGGACTCGTTATGGCCATTATAAATATCTCGTAATTCCATTTGGAGTGACCAAAGCAACTGTCATTTTTAAGAACCTGATGAACTAAGTTTTCAGAGAGTATTTAGACAGATTTGTTCTTATCTTCATCGACGACATCCTGATGTATTCAAAGAATCGGAAAGAACATGCCGAGCACTTACGTGTTGTCCTGGAGATATCACAACAATACCAACTCTATGCCAAGTACAACAAGTATCAATTTTTTCTAGATCAAGTCAGATTCCTCGGACACATTGTTTCAGGTGAAGGAATCTCTGTAGATTTAGCTAAGGTGTCAGCTGTCAAAGAGTGGCCAACACAAAAGAAGGTGAAAGATATAAGAAGTTTTCTGGGCTTAGCAGGATATTACAGATGCTTCATCGAAATTTTTTCAAAGATCGCAGCACCCCTGACCAAACTCATACGTAAAGACGAAGCATTCGTGTGGTCAAAAGCATGTGAGAAGGCTTTTATAGAACTCAAGTCGAGATTAACCTCTGCACCTATTCTTGTAATACCGGATCAATCTGACGGTTTTGATGTGCATTGTGATGCGTCCAGTAAAGGACTATGATGTGTTCTACATAAGTATGGAAAAGTTATGGTTTTTGCATCCAGGCAGTTAAAAGTTCATGAATGCAGCTATCCAACACTTGATCTGGAATTGGAAGCCATCATCTTGGCACTCAAGATTTAGCATCACTAATTATTGGGATAGCAAGTGGATATATACACCGACCACAAAAGTCTGAAGTAAATATTTACTCAGAAGGAACTCAATATGTGGCAAAGAAGATGGCTCGAGCTCATGGTGGACTTCGACAACAACCTACAATATCATCTTGGAAAGGTGAATGTATTTCCCTATGCACTTAGTCACCAGCCATCAGCAATGAATCTCACCGCTCAGTGGAAGCTGCAGCAAGAACTTCACGAATTGGAGATTGAAGTAGTTGTGCCATGTAACGCTTCATTTTTGATAAACCTACAAGTCTAGTCCACTCTTGTCAATCAGATCAAGGCGGCTCAAGCAAATGATGCCAAGCTACGAAAGATCTGAGAATAAGTAGAAAGTGAACTTCGAACCGACTTCATCATCCACGAAGATGGATCTTTATGGTATGGAAGCCATTTATGCGTGTCGGTTGGCCCTGTTCGAAAAGAGTTGATGAAAAAAGCTCACAATTCTCCGTATTCGGTACATCCCGGTGGCACAGAGATGTACAAGGATTTATAGAAACACTACTAGTGGCATAGAATGAAGTGAGAAGTATTAGGACCATAGCAACGTGTTTAGTGTGTCAGTAAGTGAAGGCTGAACATCACAGAACTGCCGATCTACTTCAGCCGTTACCAATCCCGGAATGGAAATGGAAGCACATTACCATGGAATTCGTGACTGCTCGCAGCATGAAGGGTAACGAAATAATCTGGGTTATTTTGGATCGACTCAAAAAATCGGCTCATTTTATTCCATTCAGAGTTGGCCAATCAACCGAGACGTTGGCAAGAAAGTACATAGAGGTGAGTAGAAATCTAAAATAAGATTTATACCTTCAAGATGTACCATACTTGTCTTGATACACATAAACTCAAGCAGCAAATCGTGAGATTACATGGAGTAACTGTCTGCATCATCTCTGATCATGATACGAGATTCCGATCACAGTTTTGGCAGAGTCTGCAAGCTAGCTTGGGAAAGAGTCTGAATTTCAGCACAGCGTATCATCCACAAACAGACGAACAATCCGAGCAAACAATTAAGATCCTGGAAAATATGTTGAGAGCCTATATGACTTCAGAGGTTCGTGGGAAGATCACCTACCCCTTGTGGAGTTTTCATATAACAACAGCTACCATGAAAGTATTGGGATGACACCATTCATAGCACTCTATGGAAGGAAGTGTCGTTTCCCGCTGAGTTGGGATGACATTGGAGATTGTGAACTCCTTGGACCAGAGATGATCGTGGCAACTTTGGATGTAAATCACATGATCAGGAAAATGATGCGCATAGCCCAGAACCGACAGAAGCATTGGGCAGATGCAAAGCGTCGACACCTGGAGTTCCAACCCGGAGAGAATGTGTTTCTGAAGATCTCTCCGAATATAGGAATGATACGTTTTGACAAGAGGGGTAATAATCAGTCAAATTTATTGCACATTTGTATGTACATTTTCCCTACTATTATTAACTACTAAAATGTGTTATTTTTAAATAAAGAACATATGTGGGTTTATTTGTAAAAAGATTATTATCATATATTTCTTCATTTATAATTAATATAATTAGGGAAAATATATGCATATAATATTTAAATAAAATATTCATATTAAAATATGCATAACAAATCAAATATTCCTAATCAATATTCTTAAGATATCATATCATATAGTTGGTTAGAATAATATCTCAAATAAAATAAATTTTACTAACAAGATGATTTGAGATATTGTGCAGGTATTATAATAGATCAGCTTAGGTTTGAAATACAAGTAGGAGATCCACAACAAATCGATTCACCAAATCAAATCTGCCGACTATTAGGAGCAAATCGAAGAATTTTGCAACGGCAGAGACTAAGAGATATATTTTTAGAATATTTTTATCAGAAGGATCTCTAAATATTGAGAAGAAAAGGCACAAAAAATTTGGAGGCATGAACCCACTAAATGATGGCGGAATCGTTGTCAAATAGGGCTATAGGCGGCGGTTCAGCGGTTATTTAGCGGCCGTAGAATCTGAAACTTCAGGGTTATGCTTGTAATTTCACACATTTCAATATGTCATGTAGGGTTTCACATTCCAGAGCCTATAAAAGGTCCGAGAGCTATTTATAAATAAATACATTCATCTATCCATCGATCAAGAGAGAGATCTAGCGAGCAATTTGGTTTTGTAATTTACTTTTTCAGCAAGCAATTTGTAATGCAATAATTGATCAATAAAGATGGTTCTTTGTTTTGATTCTTTTCACATTTACTTTCTGCATTACATTCCGTAATTACTTTTTGCAATTTTAACTTTTAATTATGGTTTCATTCATCTTCCACCTCTCTTTTAAATCGTTAATATTCATTAGCGAGTAAATTCTTACTTGCTAGGGTTTGTAGGATAGGGTAGAATAATGGATGAAAACATTAAATTGAATTCTTTTTAAAGTTTTAATTTCTATAAATTTTAGCAAAATGAATGTTAACCCTATTATTGTACGCGCTATCAATTCATGATAGTCACGACCACGATTTGAGATTCGTTAATAATCGTTTTATTAAGGGCTTGAGATAAATAGAGATCAATAGAAGGACAAGAAGCAGTAGTAGGAAATCTTAATTCCCTTCAAAAATCCTAATCCATATTCATCACTATCTCTCTAGTATTAAATAATTAAAAGATAAAAAGAATTATTTTTTTAACTTCTTTTATTAACTACTAAATTCTATAAACCCTACAAGCCCTTCTATTATACACTTTTCATCCCTTCTTAATAATAAATGACAACAATCCCACCTTTCTTCTATCAACTTGTCTAAAATAAGAAAAGCAGTTCACTATTTCTCTATGGACAACCTGTACTCATCGTGGCTAGCTATTTGCGATACCGTCTTAATTACGGTTATTTACAACATACACACACACATAATTTTCACGATCAATCAAATGGCACCGTTGCCGGGAAAACGGTCGTAATTATTTTTCTTGTTATTCGGGTTGATTTCTAATATAAAACCAGAGAACACAATAATAATAATAATAATAAAAAAACTTCATTTTGTATTTTTAACGATTTTTGTGCGAGATTTGCGAGAAATCTGGAGCACTTGGAGCGAACCAATAGAGATTCAGAGATTATAAAATAGGAGCAGAGGAGCATTGGGGTGTTGTGCCAAAATTTGGAAGGGAGATCTTATCAACTGGCGACGGAACCGTGGCCAAAGGTATCTTTCGGCGGCGGAAACGCGGCCATATTAGGATGTTTGGCCCCCAACTTTCTCTGGTATCATTTACTCTTCTTCCTCTCTCCTCTAAATCTCCAATAAACTGTTTTTACCTGCATGATTTTTTGCAAATATCGCCGCTAAAAATCTTTTTGCGTGTTTTATATTTTGATTTGTCTTGCAAATTTAAAACGGAATTTAAGAGGCAAGAAACCCAAATACAAATCAGGTGGGAATTTCATCACCCTTCCTAGGCCCCACAAATCACAAACGAGCATACGCATAACCCTATATTAATAAAAAAAATATCTAGATCAAGTCTCCAAGGACAGTCGCGCTCAATTAGGACAAAGGAGGGTCATGGGTAATATATTGCTTATCTGCATTTTTCTTGTGGTGTCTAAGGCAAGTGTGACTAAGCAAAGTGGTTACTTAATTAGGTCCGCTATTTCGGTGATTCGTATAGCGGATACCTCTTATTTACCTGGCACTTATCTGGCTGCAAGATTGATAAGGAGGGGATAGAGGGTTTATCCTACGTCTTTTCCTTTGGAAGTCTAGGAGCGGTCTAATAATTTGACCTATGTGACCCTAGTTCTAGGTATTGTTTGTGCACGTTCGTTGAGTCCATCTTTCCAAGCAAAAAAATTTCAAAAATCCAAAAAAAAGCTTAAAATTATTAGCATTTCACCCTCTTTTTTTTCATTCTCTTATAATGGATAACCCAAACTGATCAACTCTTGCCAAGTTTTGCTACAAACAACCAGATATTTCTTATTATCGTAATTGCTTTGGTACAAATTCCGACCCTACCATTTCTTTAAGGATAGGATAGAGCGCGTTAGAAATAACAGTTGTACACCTCACTCAAAGTCCTATCAACCGTGTCAAAATTCAACACTTTCTTATGTTGATAATCCGTTTAAGGCTAGTGAAAAAACTTCTAAATTTATGTCCATCGCTGAGTATATTGCGAAGGTCCGTATCCAAAGTTCCATACCTTTCACTTCTCCAAAACCGTTAGGACAACAATTACAATCATTTACTCCTTTTGAAGCGAATATGGCAACTTCTAAACTCATAACCATTGCTGAGTAAATCGCAAAAGCCAGTCGCCAACTAACCAACCGATCTCAATATTCTTCATATCACAATGTTGATCCTCATCCTGTTTATGAAACTTGGATACAACCTTCTACCTCTTATCAATAGTACCAAACTTTCACACGATCTCATGTAGATACTTCTCTTGAGGCTAATGTGGAAAGTCGTAAACCCATGTCGATTGCGGAACATATTGAACTCGCTCGTAGCCAACAATTAAACACATTCCAACCATACTCAACCGTTGCACCTTATTTAGACAATGCTTCTGAATATCAATTAGGAAGTTCCACGGTTCAAAGAGACCCCTTTATTGAAATTTCTTCACAAACCATGTCTAGTCTTGCAGTAGAGTTGGAATTGAGTAGTAAGAAAGGACCGGGGATCTATCAAAGTCAAATCAGAACCACTTTTATTTTTATCTCAACACCTTCCATCCTGAACTCCAACCGAATGTATTTGATGATCAACTGCTTAATAATCTAATTGATGAGGTGCTAGAGAATAAAATGTTTGACTTGCCCAATCATGAGTGTGAAAGAGAGTCTTACACCATTCCAAATAAAACCGATCTTTATTCGACTAAACTTGACATTTCAAACCTTCCAGTTCCATCAACTGAACTAAGTGATCCATCGATTGAGGATAATATAATTGATGAATTTTTAAAGAACTATTCGTTTGATTTGGCTGAAAGTGCTAGTGAGAGCGGTGATGAGAATATCTTTGAAGATGAATTCGCTATGTTGGTTGAGTTGATTCTCCGACCCATCATGTCCCTTCCATTGAATGTGAACATCTTCCTGTGCATTTAACTGATCATATTCTTACCACCAACCTATCCGATATATAAAACGATATTCGGTCTTTATCTCCCACATCTGGATCAACAATGCTCGACACCCAAGTGTGTTTACCCATTTCATTACCTACTTTCTTTGGTTCTTCTAATCTTCTTTCACTTCCACCGAGTTTTGATGAACCACACCCCGATATTTCGAGTTCTATGGTTCTTGAAAGACCAATCGAGTTAGACTTTTTTGAAAATAAGGTAGATGAGCTTTTCGAGTCTCCTATCTCCATAATTTCTGACGAATCGAGTGTTTTGAACCTTGGTGCGCAAAAGATTGACCTTGAAACTTTCAATCTTCCTAGTGAATCTGCCTAATCCGCTGATTCTTTTCTTTCCGATGAGATCATCATCGATGAAAGTTTCGAAAGTATTTTCGCCGAAGAATTCACGTTCCTTAAAGACTTGGATGCTGTGATGAATCAACCTCCATAGGAAATTCGTGCACCTCCCTTTGAGGCCGAAGAAATTGAACAACCACCCCTTCTTCTTATCACATATGAGAATGTGACTATTCCACCCATTCCTTATCTTTCACATTCTCGTATTCATTCACCATCACTTTTTCGTCTCCACCAACCGAGATGTAAAACCTTTCGATTACACCTCTTATCATCCCCCCGCTTCATTTCTTCTCGATACTCTTATTTCTGTTTTTTCTACTTGAGACATGATACAACCTTCATTTTTATACAGTCTCGAGTATTCTTCTACACGTCTATCTATTTCGCATTCTTCTACCAATCATGGTGTTACCTTGATAAAATATTTGAATGGTTGGTTTTAACTTTTGGTCTTTGTAAAGCATTGAGTAGACCAATAATATTTCCTCCTATTATGTTTGGTAATGAAAACACTGTTTTACTTAAATTTGGGGGGAAGAAGAAAAATATTTTTAAATGGCTCTTGAAAGAAAAGAATTTTTTGCACGATCGTGAGCCAAGAACAAGTTTAGGGAAGGATTTTACTGTCATTCACTCTTGACCCGTTCTTTATGCTATCTTATTGAACCGTTCCTCCTAATCTTCAGGTTTTGAGCTTACATGACAATATCAGTGAGGAAACTGCTGCAAACAAATTTGGAGGGATGGTTTGTATGGATAGTTTGTATATATCCACACATCATATGTAAATTGTATTGCATAAATTTTGAAAATAAAAGTTAGAAAGTGAAAAATACATATGAAAGAAATGAAGAGATTTAAGAAATGCAAGAAAATTAGATATTTTAAACGAAACTAGTAATACGTAGTCATGAGCTGTTGGCTTCTAGGCAAGAGTATTTCAAGGTATCCTCTATTATCCCAAGTTTCAGGATGTGTGCAAGTGTGTATAGTAGGGTATCAACATTCAGAAATTTGGACTCAAGAATAGAGACTATTTTTCAGAATTATTTCTATCCACAGACTAGTAATTCCTTCATCTTAGTATACGCACTTGCACACATCCTGAAACTTGAGATAGTAGAGGATACCTTGAAATACTCTTGCCTAGAAGCCTTAGTATGAAGAATAAACAAAATATAAGACGTGCATAAAAAAATTTAAAAAAATGAACACTGGTTTTGTAATTACTTAAGACAGCATAAAAAAATATAGCGAGGGTGCCTTAAACCAACTGGTTTGGAGTCACCGCTAAGCCTTAGGTGTGCAAAATTAAGATATTGCTAATTACGCCTTAATAAGTGAGCACATTCAGTAATCGATTGGTTAGTACCTCAAGAAGTATTAACGGCCGCATGAATAATGTGTGAGCAAATCCATATAAAACATCACCGACTAAAAAGTATTAAGGAATATGGCCAAAGGGTATGATAGCTTGAATTGAATTCCCCAAGTGTAAGGATGCCTTTTACACACACGTAGGGGTATATGATCGATATTTAGAGGAAAAGTAGGGAGGAAGACTAAAGACGATGTTTTTTAAGAGATGATGTGTTTTCTGAAATCTTTTCAAGACCATTAAGATAGGGCTCATGACAACTAAAAAGCTACTGTAGTTTGAAACTCTTATTTTAAAGTTTTTTCTTTTATATGTTCCATATCTTTGCATGTAATTTTTGTCTTCTTTCTTTTATTTTGGGATTTTGTGGGTGTAATCCGCTGAAAATCCTCAGGAGACAACACTTCTCCTACTAGAGACACCTAGAGGTTTAACGACTTGTTGCACGAGCTAAGTGCAATCCTGTTGCTTACGAAAGTGTGTTAGGTTTTTCTTTTTCTTTTTAATAAATAGTTTGCTCGGGATAATCAAAAATAAGTTTGAGGGTATTTGATCAGTCAAATTTACTGCACATTTGTATGGACATTTTTCCTACTATTATTAACTACTAAAAGGTGTTATTTGTAAATAAAGAACATATGTGGGTTTATTTGTAAAAAGATTATTATCATATGTTTCTTCATTTATAATTAATATAATTAGGGAAAATATATTCATATAATATTTAAATAAAATATTCATATTAAAATATGCATAACATATCATATATTCCTAATTAATATTCTTAAGATATCATATCATATAGTTGGTTAGAATAATATCTCAAATAAAATAAATGTTACGAACAAAATGATTTGAGATATTGTGCAGGTATTATAATAGATCAGCTCAGGTGTGAAATACAAGTAGGAGATCCACAACAAATTGATTCACCAAACCAAATCCGTCGAATATTAGGAGCAAATCAAAAAAATTTGCAACGGCAGAGACTAAGAGGTATATTTTTAGAATCTTTTTATCGGAAGGATCTCCAAATATCGAGAAGAAAAGGCACAAAAATTTGGAGGCACGAACCCACCAAACGGCGGCGGAAGCTGGGTCAAATAGGGTTATAGGTGGCGATTCAGCGGTCATTTAGCGTCCGTAGGATCTGAAACTTCAGGATCATGATCATAATTTCACACATTTTAATATGTCATCTAGGGTTTCACATTCCAAAGCCTATAAAAGGACCGAGAGCTATCTATACATAAATACATTCATCTATCCATCGATCGAGGGAGAGATCTAGCGAGCAACTAGGTTTTGTAATTTACATTTTCAAGAAGCAATTTGTAATGTAATAGTTGATCAATAAAGGTAGTTCTTTGTTTTAATTCTTTGCACATTTACTTTCTGCATTACATTCCGCAATTATTTTCTACAATTTTAACTTTTAATTATGGTTTCATTCAACTTCCACCTCTCTTTTAAATCGTTAATATCCATGAACGAGTAAATTCTTGCTTGCTAGGGTTTGTAAGATAGGATAGAATAATGGATGAAAACTATAACTTGAATTATTTTTGAAGTTTTAATTTCTATAAACTTTAGAAAAATAAATGTTAACCCTCTTATCGTGCGAGCTATCAATTCATGATATTCACGACCACGATTTGAGATTCGTTAATAATCGTTTTGTTAAGGGTTTGAGATAAATAGAGATCAATGGAAGGACAAGGGGCAGTAGTGAGAAACCCTAATTCCCTCCAAGAATCCTAATCCACATTCATTGCTATCTTTCTAGTATTAAATAATTAAAAAATAAAAAGAATTATTTTTTTAACTCCATCCATTAACTACTAAATCCTATAAACCCTTTAAGTCCTTCAATTATAAACTTTTCATCCCTTGTTAATAATAAGCGACAAAAATCCCACCTTTCTTCTATCAACATGTCTAAAATATGAAAAACGGTTCACCGTTTCCCTGTGGACGATCTGTACTCATCGCGGCCCGCTATTTGCGACACTGTCTTAATTGCGGTTATTTACAACATACATACACACACAATTTTCACGATCATTCAAGTAAACTCAGTCTAATATACATCGGCCCATTCGACATACTCGAACGAGTTGAAAAAGTGGCATACCGTTTGGAACTACCACCCTCATTAGAAGGAGTGCACAATGGGTTCTATATATCCCAACTATGACGATATGTGAACGACCCCAGCCCCATACTTGATTACATTGAGCTCACAATACAGGCCGATTTGACATGCGACCAGTAGTCAGTCGAGATCTTGGATTGAAAGATGAAGACCCTACGGAACAAGGAGGTGAACTTGGTCCGGATGATGTGGAGAAAGGACTCGCCAGGGGAATCGTCTTGGGAAAGAGAAGACGATATGCGTGCACGATACCCTCATCGATTCGAAGATTAGTCCTTTGTATAAAGTTCGAGGACGAAATTTTTATACGGAGGGTAGAATGTAACGACTCTGAAATCCCTGTATGAATATAATTTATTCAAATGTATAGAAAGGGTATTTCAGCCTGATTAGGAGTTATAAGTTATTTTTGTTCAATAAAAATAAGAAAAAACTTGTAGCTCACTGGTTAAGACTCTCTACTGCTATGCCATAGCCTGCGTATTCGAATTCCATCAGTCCCAATTATTTTTTAATATTTTTCTTTTTAACTTTTCATAAGCCCAAGAGTTGCACGTGCAACACACGGAGAAAAAAAGTTTAAAAAAAACAAACGGGATAAATGAGGAGTTAACACAGAATAATACATCTGCCCAAAGTCTCGAGCTATGTGGCCCCCATCCGACTGCCCAAACTCACCTTTTGACTGCTACCGGCGGATGGATCGGCTCCAATCGCCTCCGTGCTTCGCCCACACGTCTCTTTGACTCTTTTCCACTCCCCTGTATTATTTAATTACTCTGCATTCAGCCAGAGACCTTTCATTTCACAATTAATCCTATTTGAATTCATTTTAATTTCAGTTCTTTAACTCACACACGCTCATCCCTACACTATTAATACATCCCATCCCCTAACTCTCGCCATTCTGAAAAATCTCTATCAAAATTCTCCCAAAATTTTCTAAGTGCAAGTGGGGTCAAGTGGAGATAGCAATTAAGTTCTTTTCGCTGAAGATTGGAGTTGTTCCAGGAGCTACCGCGATGCCACGAAGACTTCTCTCTCTTCCTTACTCTTTTCTCGACACTCTAAAACCGTAATTCCCTTTCTCTCTCTCTCTCTCTTTATCTCAAACCAATCTCTAAAACTATTCGACTAAAATGGAGTTAGCTTAGGTAAAACTTCTTTTAATAAGTTTTTGTCACTTTTACTATGTCAAAATTTCCACCCTAACTTTTCTAAGTATCACATCACAATATTTCATCCAAATTATTTTTGAGTTGTCCATAATTTTAGACTAAATACATCATACAACGAAATTTCATCAAAATAATATGAACTTTAATTATAACTCTTTGTTTGATAATTAGTCATACATACATTAGAACATTCATGGGGCAACGACCTGCCCCACCACACACTTTTGATTCACAGCACGATGTTTGGTTAGAATTTTTCATCTAAATGAATTTTTTTAAAATAAAATACCACCACTTTATAAAAATATGTTTTTAATCGTTGTTTTTAAAATCCTTTGCAATTGCGTCTCTACAACCATTTTAGGGGTACTCATCTACAGATGGCTTCGGTTATCGCACGTCCTTGGGATAGTAGAGTGAGATACAGAACTCCTCATGGAGAATTCGGTCACGAAAGGAAATGAAAATTCGATCTACGATTTCTTAAAAAATTAAATCATTTGAAAATATTCATAAATCTTAAATCCGTATTTTCTATGAAAACTAATCTTTTAAGAATTTATTATTAAAATAAAAAATTAAAGTTACACAAAAAAATACCACAAAGTTTCTAAAGTATAGTTTTCATACAAATATCATAAACTTTTAAAATCTAGGTTTTATCACTAAAATACCACTAAAATTAAAATACATGTTCATAAAAACTCTAAATGACATAAATCACCCTCGAGGTTTTTTTAAAAACAATATTAAAGTGTTTTTCATAAAACCCCCTCGAGAAATGCAAACAATATAAATACAATATAAACAACAATAATAGATGTTATGGATTCTAGATTAATATAGGTTTAAGCGGTATCATTTTTCTTGAGCCCCAGAGAGCCGGAGAAAGTGAGTACTTGCCTAATCAGGTTAGAAAAATAAGGCAATTGACTTGAAAAAAAGACATAAATCCTGCCGTCAATGTGCAGTAGTTGTCCGATCACTCCCGAAATTAATAAATTTCATGAGCTAAATCCTTTCATAAGATACCGACTCCAACCTGAATCCCAACTCAAAACAGAATCCAAAATCAAACACAAACTTGGATACTTGATCATGAACCTGAACACTCGAATTCAAATATCAAATTTGAACTTGAACACTTGACTCGACTTGATCGAACCATAAATATAACTTGACATGAATTTTACATGAATACCTGAATATATGATTATATCTTGAACATGAACCTGTACATATTTTTATATTCATGGATTTGGCCAGGTTCTGTAAACTTGAACTATACAATACGCAAAGAAAAAAGGTTAGATTGGTACGGAACGTATATCATAGCACGAGAGCTCACTTAAAAGACACTTACATGAATTCATGTGTCGTTATCTCGTGGGTTATGACGAAGCCTTATACTACATATTACCATAGTCCACGGGATAAGATGGACTCTTCTCGTATACATGAATACTTCATTTATTGAATTACAAACAACCACGTTAGAATAGCAATCTTATACCTGTAAATGATCATGCTTAAATGCTCTCTTATATAATCTTGCATGTTCACTTTTACTTGGTTTCTATTCACTTTATATACTATCTTCTATAATTTCTTTGGGGACTTACTGAGCGCTAGTTCACTGACGACATTCCTCTCTGTTTCTTTCTTTTGAATGTTCGTCAGGAGGACCAGATTCGGAGAAGATAGAGCCGAACCCGGAGGACTTGGACCAGTTTGCTTCTTAGCCTGACTATTAGCTCCTGCTTGTATTTACTTCCAGTATGCCATTGTTTAGGCATTTGCTTTACCATTGTATCTTTTTATTACAAACAACTGTATATAAGTTTGAATGTAAATAAAGTTGTTGTTTCATTTTATTACTCTTGTCTTTCTTGCACATTACTATCTTACTTAATTACGCTTAACGTATTCTCATAGTAAATACGTTGCGGGCTTGCCATGTCACCGTTTCCATCTACTGGGAAGCGGGGCATGACACTTGTGACCGACTTCATTCTGCACACGAATTTGGGGAGCTTGAATCCCTTGAAGAGGCGACGTAAGACGGTGCTAGCAAGCAGTGGGAGCTAGTTATGTACGAGAAGATGGATTCTTTGTAGAAGAACCATATGTGGGACCTAGTGAAGCTACTTAAGAGTCGAAAAGCGTTGCTGAATAGGTGAGTATACATGATAAAAGATGAGGCCAATGGTGTGAAGCGGTACAAGGCTCGTTTGGTAGTCAAGGGTTACACACAAAAACAAGGTATTGACTATCAAGAGATTTTTTTCCTGTTGTAAAGATGATATCTATTAGGGTGATCCTTAGTGTTGTGGCAGTGGAAGATTTGCACTTAGATCAGCTGGATGTCAAAACTACGTTCCTTCATGGAGATTTGGAGGAGGTGATTTATATGACACAGCCACTGGAATACTGTTGGGATTCCTAGAGCCCTTGTCGCTAACTGTGGCCATTGCGGAACGAAAAACTTTGACTTTTAAAAACTTTGGCGCTAGAAAACACATTCGAGAATCTAGCCAAATATCGAAACTAGCAAGTTAAAGGAGTTCTAGCTACTGTGATAGAGTTTTATACCTAAGGTCCTTATCCTTCGGGTTTTCACTCCTCTTCTTAAGCTCCTCGAGGTCTCCTAGATCAAGCTTACTTTATCCTAGATGATCCACCCAAGAGTTTATATTCCAAGCTTAGCTTCACTAATGAAGCAACTTAGTAACCCAGTTTGCTAATCTAGGTTACTAAGGAGATGTGGTGAGTTTTCTAGTGTATTTCTATCTCTCTTCCCCCCTTGATTCTCAACACTTGTGATGGTAGGGAGAAAGATGAAGAAGAAGGAGGAGGAACTCAAGAAAGGAAAATGAAGTGAGAGAAGCTCATGGTGAGAATGAGATAAAGCTTGTGTGAAAATGTCATGCCCCGCTTCCCAGTAGAAGGAAACGATGACGTGTCAATCCCGCGGCATATTTATCCAAAGAAGGTCATTCCCTAAATAAATATACTAAGCGTATGAAACAATAATACACAATACAAGAATAAATGGAGATTGTAAAATTTTTCAACAAACATTTTTTTTACATTCAACTTTTAAAATTTATAAGTTCATGAGTTTCAACTGGAAAGTAAATACATTAAAAGAAAATGCCTAAACATGTGGCATACATAAGCTGAATAAAAAATGAAGCTAAGCTAATCCCGAGGAGCAATCCAGTTGTAGTCTTCCTCTGTGGCCTCTACTTCCTCCCTCTCGACCGTATCTGACGAACATTCCAAGAAAACAAGAGTCGGTGGAATGCTCGTCAGCGAACTAGAGCTCGATAAGTACCAAGGATAAAGTTAGAGTAAAAGAATAACAAGTATAGAATATATATATGATGAGTAAAAGTATATGATCATGGGTAAATATGTACTATAGGTCTCTATATGGTCACTATGTTAACGTTAAGTTCCAAGTGAGAATGTTAACGCAGCCGTAGAAGTATTCACGATCTCAAGGGTGGGGCCCCAAGAATAAGGAAACGTGGGCCCATTTCATGTGTTAGCATCGAGGATCTAGGCTGTGGATGAGTCAACATGATTAATATTGGAGTAAAATAAAAAAGAGGTTAATACGGGACTCCTGAAACTCCGTTGGATTCAAACAAGAAACTATCCCAAACACCCCGAGTATAAATAGTTTATAACTGTATAGTATACTTAATTAAATTGATTGATTAGTTATAACATATCATGATCGAAACCATAGATGGAAAAAGGTGTAGAATGAATTCGAGCGAGTCGAGTAAAATGCGAGTCATGTCAATTGCAATCTTAGTTCGAGTCAAGTTAGTTCGAGGAGACTGGATTCGAGTTCATGTTTAGATTCGAGTTGGGTTAGAGTTCACGTTTGTGTTCGAATTTGAGTTCAAGTTTAGGTTTGAGTTTGGATTCGAGTTCAGGTCTTTTTCATATGAATTGATTTAAACTGTTAAAAATCTTATGTTCGGGAGAAATCGGCAACTGCTGCACATGGACGGCAGAATTTGTGTATTTTTCCAAGACAATTGCCATTGATAACTCTATTAAGTTGTCTAACCTGAATAGGTAAGCACTCACATTCGCCGGCTCCTTGGGGCTCAAGAGAAATGATACCGCTTAAACCTATATTAATCTAGAGTCCTTAAATATTGTTTGCATATCTCGAGGGGGTTTTATGAAAAATACTTTAATATAGTTTAAAAATAAATCTCGAGAGTGATTTGTAATATTTAGGTTTTTCATGAACATGCATTTTTATTGTTATGGTATTTTATTGCTAAAACCTAGCTTTTTGAAAGTTTATGGTATTTTTATGAAAACTACCACTTTTGAAACTTGTTGGTATTTTATTAAAAATTCTAATCTTTCATTTTAAAAATATAGTTTCATAATTTGTTTTTATTGAAAATACGGATTCATTGTTTTTTTTAATAATTTTCCAAAGTTTAGTTTTGATTAGAAAAGTCTTATTTCTTAAAAAACCGTATTTTTATTTTCTTTCGAGTCCAAATACTCCGTGAGAAGTTCTGCATCTCGCTATACTATCCCAAAGATGTGAGATAATCTAAAACATCCATTAGCGGGTCTCCTGACGAGGGTTGTAGATGCGTATTTGCCAAGAATTTAAAATATCGATTTAAAAGAAACCAGTTTTGAAAAAAAATGGTATTTTAATGTAAAACCTATTCTTTACATAAACCCTTTGTTTAGAACCTTATACTATGAAACCATAGTGTGTGTAACGACTCTAATTTCACTGTACGAAATTTTTTAAAATTAATGTACAGAATAGAGTTTACTAGTCTGAGCACAGGTTATAAATTTAATTTGTTTAAGAACAGTAAGAAAGCACCTGTAGCTCATTGGTAAAGCTTTGCACGGCTGTGACGAAGCCCCTGTGTTCGAATCCCCTCAGCCACATATTATTTTTCTGGATTTTTATTTTAAACTTTTTGGAAGCTCAAAAGTGTACACGTGTAATACACATAAGAAATGAAAAGACAGAAAATCAAACATATAAAAATTAGAGTTAACACCAGCTAGGACACATGTTACCAATCCAAGCCCCCACCTCTTCTTGATGGCCGGCGAGATGAAGCTTTTGGCCGGCACCGTCGATCCCCTCCGTAGGGAATGGCCCGTTCTCTGCACACCACACCCCTTGGCCTACCCCCACTACTCCTATTTTGTTTGTTTTCCCTAAAAATTAACAGAGAATTAAGAATGGAGCTTTAAATCCAATTTTTAATACTTTTTAATTCCCTCTTCAATCCCTAAACCCTAATTCCATCATATAAATACAATATCATACCTTAGCCCTCCTCATTCTGAAATCTATTGTCAAAATTCTTAATTTTTTCTAAGTCAAAGAATAGTGCAAGTGGAGTTATCCAGACATTCGATTCTAAAATCCTTAAAATCACAATTTTTCTTAAGAATCACTCATCCATATCACTATATCTTTCTTTGTAATCATGAAACAAATATTTAGAACAATTTTCATCTTAAAATATCATGTTATGTGCCTTTAATTTGCGTTTTTCGTTTAAAAATCACAAACTTTACATATGACATCTTTTAAGTACTTAGCTTAGCATACCTTTAGAATATCTCACGAGGTAATGACCTACCTCTCACATACACACATCTTGATAGCACGATTTCTCTTGAAACCAATATCTTGTGGCAAAATACGAATTTTCAATAAAATACCTCGAATTATAAAAACCCGTTTTCTTGTAAATAGTATTATTTGAATTCTTTGTGATTATATCTCTACAACCCATTTTGGAGAACCCGGTCAGGATGGTGTGGATTATTGCACATCCTCGGGACTAGTAGGGCGAGATGCAGACCTACTCACGGAGCATACGATCTCGATAGAATTTTAATACAATTTTTAAGTAAAACTAGAATTTCTATTTAATAATTAAAATTAATTTTTAATAATTATATAAATATTATCAAACCATCTATTTTTAATATATAATAAAATTCCATGTTTTCTAGAACAAGTTTAATGAAAATACCATCAAAAATCAATACAAGTCTAATTTTACACTAAAATACTATGAACTATTCAAGCTAGGTATTTATTCACTAGAATACCTCACTCTTTAAAAGTTACATCCATGAAAACTCTAAATACTAAATATAAATACTTGAGTTTTAATTTGAAAGTATACTAAAAATATTTTTTATGAAACCCCTCAAGTTATATAAAATTACATTAAGGACCCTAGTAAATATAGGTTAAGCAGGACCAATTCTCTTGAGCTTCAGGGAGCCGGAGAAAGTGGGTGCTTGCCTATTTAAGGTAGAAAACTAAAACGGGATTATCAATGGTAATTGTCTTGGAAAAAGACACAAATCCTGCCGTCCATATGCACAGTTACCGATAACTCGAAAACCTAATTCAGGAATTCAAATCTGTTTAAGTGTCTGACTCAATTAGAGTCTCAGTCTAATCTGAAGAAAATCCAAACATGAATCCAATCAAAACTCCAATGCAACATGAATCCAATATACCAAACATGAACACTTGAACTTGAACATGAATACCGGAACAAAATCAGAACATGCAATACGACTTGACTGGACCGAACCATGGTTATATCTTGAACTTGACTATATGACCATCCGTTTACATCCTGATTCGTTTACACGAACAACTTATAACATGGTCTCGGCAAGTCTGATAACTGCAAATCAATACAATCAATATAATATATATTATGGGGTTTTAAAGGGGTAGAATGGTTCAGAATGCGTTAAAAGTGGCACGATGATGGTCACTAAAAGACACCTACATGAACATCCTGTGCCGTTATCCCGTGGGTATTTATGGGGCCTTGTATTACGGGTTACCATAGTCCATGGGATAAGTTGGACTCCTCTCATATACACTAATACCTTCTGTACCAAGTTACAAACTAATAACTTAACATAATAGACACATAAGTTACCTGGTATATTCTCTTTACCTATCTATTACATTCTATCTTTTGGGACTTACCGAGAGCTAGTTCGCTGGCGACATTCCTATCTCTTCTTTATTTGGAATGTTGTCAAGAGTACCCGACTTTCAGGAGATCGAGCCCAGCCAGGACGATTTGGAGCAGTTCACTGGGGAGCCAGAGTTTTAGTTCATACTTGTACTTACTTTTCTATCAGTTCATATGCCATTGTTTAGGCATCACTTTCTTTCATTGTATTTTACTTTTCAGTTGTATGTAAAGAATGGTTATCAATAAAAAGTTATTGTTTTATTACATCTCTTGTCATTCTTGTGCTTTACATTTATATTGCTTATTTATGCTTAACATGTTTACTTCTGAGTAAATATGTCGCGGTCCGCCACGTCTCCTTCCCTGTACCCCGGGAAGCGGGGCATGACAGTGTGTGTATGGGGTAGGTCGTTACCTCGTGATTGATCTAAAAGTATATACTCTAGTTATTATGGTTATATTAAAGTTCATTGTATTTTTATGAAAACTTCGTTTTATGATTATTTCACATGAAATTTTGTTAAACTAAAAGCTAAATGATTGTAAATAAGATTACGAGTGGTGTGAGAATGTAAGTTTGACCTATTTTTCTTATAAAGTGGAGTACAATGTTAAAAATAATATTATATCGGATTTAACTCCACTTTGTTGATGTGTTTTTAGAAAACGATTTGAGATGAAAGAAATAGAGAGAAAAGGGAACTTAGTAGCATAGATCATTAACAAGAATGAGGGAAAGCCTTCAGATGTTGTGGTTTCTTCGGAAAGGTTTCGGTCGTCGAGCTTGGCTTGCTACTTCACTTGGTACTTAGAGAGCTTAAGAGAATTTTTGATAGAAATTTCAAAATGGGGGAGACTTAAATGATGGGGTGCTATTTATAGTGAAAATTTTAGGGTTTGGGAATTAAAAATTGGATTAAAAGAATGAAATTTGATGTTAAATGGTGAATTGAATAATCACTGTTTAATTGCAGGGAAATCAAACAGTGCTGGAGAGTAGAGGGGAGTCGAAGGGGCGTGTATGCAAAGCACGGAGTCGAATGGAGCATTTTGGACCGTCGGCGGGGATTTAGGGGAAATGGGCTGTCCGATTTTTTCTTCTTGCTTCGAGATTTGTGCCACATGTTTTAATCAGTATTTACTCCTCATTGCGCCTCTTTGATTTCTCTGAAACTTTTCGTTTCTCCGTGTATTGCACGTGCAACTCTTGGGCTTCCGAAAAATTAAAAAGAAAAATCTTAAAAAATAATTGGAACTGAGGGGATTCGAACGCATAGGTTACGTCACAGCAATGTAGAGCTTTTACCAGTGAGCTACAAGTTGTTTCTTGCTGTTGTTAAACAAATTTAATGTATAACTCCACAACTGGCCGAAACACCCTCTCTATACAATAAACAAATAATTTTGTACAGGGATTTCAGATTCGTTACATTCTACCCTCCTTATAAAAATTTCGTCCTCAAAATTTACATAGAGACTAATTTTCAAAAGGATAAGGGTATTGATTTGAGTGATTTAGCGTGCTTGCGCTTTCTAGAAGATAGATCAAAAATATTTGTAACCGCAATCAAGAACGGCGTCGCTTTGCAGCTAGCCGGTGAGTACGGGTCGGTCCACAGGGATGTTGTGAATTTTCGATTCGTTCTTACGAGTTAATTCCGAAAGGTGTTCGGACAGATTATTAAATCTAAAAAATCTAAATTATCCTAGGGCAATTAATTAAAAGTTATAACTAGGGCAGGAAAATAAATTTACCTAGGGCAAGGAATTTAAATCTACACTAAGGCAAGAAAATAAATTACTTACAGATGGCTCTCTCCAAACATCAAAGCAGGGTTGTCAGATCTGGATTTCTGAATTGAAGAGAGGCACCGATGCTCTCCAAAAGATTTCTAAATTTTATTCATTAAAGGGAGGCATGAGGAATTACAATGATTAGAGTTCCTATTTATAAAGAATAGGAAACCCTATGGTTACATTTGTTTCGCATGTCTGAAATTACAAAAATACCCCTAAGAAAAGACCTAGTCAAAGCCACCTCACAATTTGGTAAAAATTAATTCACTGTTCCCTTAAGCCCGTCGCGGAACCGCGGCCCAAGGCCTGGTTTGGCCGCGGTTCCGCGGCCAAAAAGTAGAATTGGGCTTTGCATTTTCTTGGGCTTATTTCTGATGGCTTGGGCTTCTTATTTGTATATATCTTTTCTCAGTTTAGGTTCTGGTTCTCTTCCAGATTTCCAGTGAACATTGTAGTGGACTCCTACCCGTTTTCTTTGTAATCTTGGACCTTGCGCTGCCCTTTGTTCTTTGTAAACTGATATTTTTGTAGGCTTTATCAAGAGTCTTCTGTTTGTTGGTCAAAGTCCACTTTTGCATTGTCTTTTCATTGTTTTCACTGTTTTCTGTCTAAGAACCTGTAACCTGTAACATGTAGCAGACATGCGTCAAAAGCACCTGTTTATTTGTAAAATATATAAGAATGGGGAATATAATAATGCAATATTATGGTCTGAACAAATACCCCCAAACTTATCTTTTGCTCGTCCTCGAGCAAACTTATTTTTATTCAGTAAAATCCTAACCGCACTTTCGCAGGGAAACGCGATTGCACTGAGCACGTGCAACAAGCCGTTAAACCTCTAGGTGTCCCTAGTAGGAGGAGTGTTGTCTCCTGAGGGTTTTCAACGGATTACACCCACAAAATCCTATCAACTCGGCCCATTGACTTTTGTTCTTCATTTAGGTTTTCTAACAAGGAATTCTATTATCATCGACCCGTAAATTGTCCACCCATATTCTTCACACTTCCTCATTATTTAACTTAAGATTATATATGTTATGTAGACCTACTTAGCTTTCGGCATCTCTTAAGTTTTTCTTCTAAGGTTCCATCTCCACTTAGGAATTTCTATCAACTCTATTAAAGATACAAGTTCTATCTTTCATTCCTCTCTCTTATCTAAATTCCAATCACATACCCCCACGTGTGTGTATAGATCACCCCTACACTTGGAAATTCAAATCAAGCAATCATGCCCTTGTCCGTTGTCCAAAATACTTATTAGTAGGTGAATTTTTAATTGAATTTTTGCTTACACATCCTTCATGCGACCGTTAATACTTCTTGAGGTACCAACGACCGATTACAAGATGTGTTTGCACATTAAAGCGTAATTCCTAGTCTTGTGATACCCAGGCTTTTAGCAGTGACTCCCAAACCAGTTGGTCTAAGGCACTAGGTGATGAAGCACCCTCGCTAAATATTTTTCTATTTTTTACAGCCTTAAGTAATCACAAAAACCAGTGTCCATTTTTTTTTCTTTATTCACTTTTTTTTCTTTTAGTTTCATTGTACTAAGGACTTTAGACAAGAGCATTTCAATGTCTCTTCTACTATTCCAAGTTTCAAGGTGCGTGATTGTGCAAATTGTAGGGTATACATTTTCAGAATCTAGACTTAAGCTAGGAACTATTTTTCAAACTTATACTCTAATAATAACATCAATACTCTTCCCTCATTTCGACTTAGCCCAATAAGTGAACCCAAAATTTGCCTATTTCTAAATAAACTACAAGGCATATACTTTCTACCGTTAAACTTTAAGGAGGGTTATTTTTAGGGTTTTTAATTTACTAAGTCTAAAATCTAGTTGTTTCTAGCCAGTTAACCTATCTGTCAAACTCGAATCAAATATGGCCAAAATTGAATACAATAATTTTTATAATTTTTGAAATTTTTCAAATTTTTATGGGTTTTCAAATAAGTATGCAAGTGCAAAAATATGTACAAATGAATGCGAAAGAAGAAGACGTACCGAGCATACCCCCAAACTTGAACTTGACAGTGTCATCACTGTCATACTAAACCAAGAGGGTCAAAATGTCGGCAATCCCCTGTTTATTTATTTACAAACTTTTTTTAATGTTTTGAAATTTTTTTTATTTTTTATAAGAAACGAAAACAAATATATATATATACAACAAGGTTCCCCCCAAACTTAAGCTTGGCCTTACACAAGCCAAAGGTTAGCACCAACCATTCAAAAATCTTATCATGGTAAAGGTATAGTCGGTGCAAAATGGGGTGGGGATGAAAGAAATGAGAAACACGCGAGACCGTGTGGAAAGAAGAATGGTAGAATATGGTCTCGGTGGGGGAGAAGAATGGCGAAAAGAAGAAGGAAGTGGAGTACGATCTTGAGGGTGTAAATTGAGTGAATAAATTAGCGCAATATGTGATGACCGATATGTTATAAGCGATTGCGCTAACCTATCAACTCGTCGTGCAATGGGGTCAAATCCCTCAAGATTCGCAAGAAAACATGGGTACGCCGAACTTGGTATTGGAGATGAAGGCGTAAAGGTCTCTTGTTCGGTCGGAACGATAGGAAAGAGGGAGGGTGATATAACAGTCAAAGGTTCAGGAGGCTGAATTGGAAAATCGGACATATTAAACAAAAATGGTTCAACCTCAATATTATCCTCAAAACTCTCCTCAATATTATCCTTATAATTTTCCTCAAAATTCAACTCATCCATGCCATTATCATCAAATTCAAGACGCATATTAGATTCGGGAGAAACATTTAATAACTCGGGATGATGATTTGAACATAAAATCTCAATTAAATCCACAGGTTCATCATCCGAAATATTCCCGACATCTATATCCTCAATCAAGTGAAAATCAATTTCCTTAGACACCTCATCAAAAGCATGGATATCTATCGATTTAGGTTCTAGATGGGAGGTGTAAAGATCGAAAGGATTAGGTACGGTTTCACTCGAAAGGGGTTCCTCACAATTTGGCAAATCAAACACTACAAAATCACACAACTCGTTTTTATTTTCAACTGGTAACTCATTTAGGACATTCGATGGAAAACTGGAGTTGTGGGCTTCAATTGGGTAAGGGTAGGTTTGATTTGGAAATCCTCTCACATTCTCACTCTGTCCAACCGCCTCCTCATACATTGAAAAATTTGGAGCTAGCGGGAAACTAGCTACCGGTTCAGCAGGTTGCATAAGGGCGGCCACGGACGCTTCCACATTCCTAGTCATTTTATTTGTTGCAGCAATATAAGCCTCCAACGACTCTTCCAAACTAGACTTAGATGGTGAGGGGGTTTCGGTAAAGGATTCAAAATGGTGTGGATATGTGAAACTCCCTAATGACTGTGTAGAAACAGTGTCTAGTGAAGGTGGGAAAGTCGGGTATGACTGGTAGGAAGTGGGTGGTAAGACAGGGATAGGGTCAACATATGGATAAGAAGATGAATAATCATGCTGATCCCTAGAACTAGACGAGTAGAGAGGGGTGAAAGATCGACTGCGAGATTGAGCAATATGCTCAGCAATGGACATCGGCCTAGGAGTGACAGAAGGACTTAACGAAGTGGTATCAACATATGTAGGTGGTAAAGGTTGACTCGGTTGACACAAGGTAGGTTGAAAAGTCAAACTATTTCTCCTAGACGTCTCTATTTGATCTTTCAACGAAATTTTTGGTAAGGAAGGATCGTTTTTAAATTGACCGAACAAATTAACATATGACGCAAAATTAGGTTCGGGATACCAAAGTTCGGTTAATGATTTTTTATGTGGAGTACCCATGTTAGAAGAAGAGGGAAAGAAAGAAGGTAGGTGGTGCAAGTGGGGTGCAAGGATTTCTTAACGACAAAATTTTTGCAAGTTTTTATAAAAAAATTTCTTTTTTTCTTTTTCTCTTTATTTGAGACTGTTTGCATAAAAAATATCGATAAAGGGCTTAAACACAAATGTAATCAACCAGAAATGCACAATCAGACTTAGATCTAGGGTCACCTAGGTCTGCTAGACAGCTCCTAACTAGGGCTAGAAATAGGACCTCAAACCGCCTCTTCACGGACAAGTACGGCCAGGTAAGTGGGAAGGAACCACCACTACAGTGGGCCTAATTAATAACCCCTAGCCTAGACACCGCAATGTCGGTTAGGATAAATGGTCGATGCCTATACTAGTCCTTTTCTTATTGAGCTCGATGTCCTTAGGTCTGAGTCTAGTATTTTTTAATTAAAGATTGGTCAATGCAAATGCCTTATGTGATTTCTGGGGTCCTGGGAAGGATGATAAAATCCCCACCCAATCTGAATTGGTCAAAAAGCCCCTTAAAGTCCAATTAAAGATATGCAAAACAGTAAATCACTTGCAATCAAATATTTTTATTTTATGCGCGGCGCAAAGAATCCTGCACAAGATTAACAGTTGTTTTTTTTTTATCGCGCTTCTGCCCCTCTTTTTTTATGCCCTGATTCGACCAGACCGCGGCGGTTCCGCGGCCAAAAGGGGGTCGGCGCGGCGGTTCCGCCGCGCTTTGGTGGGTTCGGCCAATTTTTTTTTTTTTTTTGGGACCAGATCACCACGGTTAACTTTTAAACTCGGTCCTCCAAATTTCTTCTGTTCCTCGGTTGTTATGATCTTCTGTTGTTCCGATCTGTTTTTTCCTGTTTTGATCTCTGTAGATTTCCAGATCCGATTTTCGTATATCCTGCAAAATTCAAACAACAAAGTATCCCTTCCAAAAATAACAAATGATATATATTTTTATATTTTATGATTTTTTCAGATTTTTATGAATTTTTTATTTTATTTTATGATTAACCCGAAATCGCGAAAAGGAAATAGCACGCCATCCCCGGCAACGGCGCCATTTGATTTGATTTCAAAAACTATCTATTACCGCAATCAAGAACGGCGTCGCATGAAACTAGCCGGTGAGTACGGGTCGGTCCACAGGGATGTTGTGAATCTCCTAATCGCGCTAACGGCGTCGCATGAAACTAGCCGGTGAGTACGGGTCGGTCCACATGCATATCTTCTTTTTTTCCCAATTTGATTCTCCTGGCGAATCCTTTCTCCACATCACTCGGAACAAGTCCATCTCCTTGTTCTGTAATGTCTTCACATTTTGGTCCAGGATCTCAACCGGTTACTGCTCGCAAGTTAGATCAGTCTGCACCGTGAGCTCTGAGTGATCAAGTATATGGCCGGGGTCGCTCACATATTGTCGTTGTTAGTATATGTGGAACACATTGTGCAATCTTTCCAACGAGGGTAGTAGTGCTAAACAGTACGCTACTTCTCCAACTCGTTCGAGTATGTCGAATGGTCCTATGTATCTTAGACTTAATTTACCCCTCTTGCCAAAACGTATCACTCCTCTGTTTGGAGAAATCTTTAAGAATACATGCACTCCGGATTGAAAATATAGATGTCGACGTTTTGCATCTGCCCAATATTTCTGTCGGTCATGGACTATGAGCATCTTTTCCCTGATCATGCGAACCATATCCACAGTTGTCACGATCGTCTCTTGTCCAAGAAGTTCAAGATCTACCACGTCGTTTGTAACACCCTAGTAAGTTTATACAATATAATTTGATATTTTAAATCTTGCTTTAAAATTCTTTTTGTTGTTGGGTTGTGAATGATTCAAGTAGTAGTAGTCGTTATCTGACCCGACCCGTATGTTTGAAACCCGATATGGTGCGAGCTTATATCAAATATTTACTAGTACGGTGTATCTACGTGAATCGAGTACTATATATACTTTATATATGTTTAAATTTTTACATATCTATTTACAGTGCAAGATATAAATAAATAATATTTTTTCTAACTAACCTTGCATGGCATATCACCCCATATCTTATTGTTGCTCTTATCTATTATGGTCAAATCCTAAAATATAGACAACTAAATATTTAGTAAAACTTTATGTATATTTATTTAAATTTTATTTAGGGGTATACGTATTTAATACTAAATTATTGCATTATGGCCAAAATCTTTACGCATGCATTTTATTCTCAAAACTATATTTTTTTACTAGATTCGGGTAATATTTGGAGTGATTTGATATTATCTAGTTGTCCTAATATTACACACACACACACACACACACACACACACACACACACACTCTTATAATATTTCTCATATAACTCTCTCTTCCCCGTCTCTAATTCTCTCTCTCCTCTCGTTCTCAATCATATCATCATGCCACTACCAGACCACCACTATGCAATCCCCAGACTACCACCATGTCACCACCAGACCACCATAATACCATACCGTGCAACCACCAGACCACCACCATGCCACCACCATACCCACGCCAGACCACCACCAGACCATACACCATACCCAGACCATGCCATGACCATATCATCACCGTACTCAAACCATGCCATGACCGTGTCATCACTGTATCCAGACAGAGTCACGCCATGTGCCCTACGCCTATGCAACGCTATGCCCGCTTCGTGCTCAACTCATGCTACTTGTGTGCCATCATCGCATCAACCCCGTGTCACCGCAAGGCCCAGTACTGTGTGGTGCTGTTTCACGCACTGTGTCGTATCGTGTTATATTACGCAGAGCCATTGCACACCTTTATCATTGCCGACGCCATTGTCTTTTGATTCTTTGTGCAGTAATAGTCGATCAACATATTGACGTCATCGCCTGCACATCAACTGTTGTTTCCGAGGCAAGTTTCTAAACTTGCAACATGCTACATTACATATTCCAATATATCGTTATTTATTAATATATGTATGTTAATAGTTAGCAAGTTATTTTCAATATACAATTTTACAGTATTAATCCGTATTTATAACAATAACAGCTATATCCCATTGCATGCTGGTTCCTTATAATTTTATTATAACTTTCATTGCTGTTTCATTATCCTTTACCTAGACTACAGTATATCTAATAGCAAACGTAAAACATTATTACAAATAGGTATACATATATATGAATAGATTAATTATACCTTCCATAATAAATAATATACATTAGTTATTTTTACAGTATTTTAATAAACTGTTTACTGTTTTCTGTTAAGTATTTATCCTGTTTAATACACACTGCCTGACATGTTCACGAGACATTAATAGACCTGTTACTTGGATTATTACTAATGCCGACAATCCTGACTTGTTGTCCTGATAGACGTGACTTGTTGTCTAGATAGACATGACATGTATCTGCTTGATCCTGTATTGGCATTAGGTAGATATCATCAATACCTGATTTGAACACAAAACCCGGGGGAAAGGGGAAAATCAATAATGAAACCTAACTTGTAACTCAACAGTTCGATACTTTCCAGAGACTAATCAGTCGATACGGGCTTCAGGCCCAGGAATGATGACTCTGACATCATTCGTCTGTACATGATACCCTATTTGTACTGCTTAGCGGCACGTCTCGAATTCAGCCCCGAGGGTCTTGACCGTAGTCCCGAGCACGCATGAGATACTATTGAGTTACATTGACGATTCCATTAATTGATTTCAAAGACTTGTAGAATAGATAATTTTGAAGCACAGATTTTAGGATACACGTGACATACCTATATCCCATTGTTTTACACCTGTGATTATGGTTTATACCCATATCTTCTTTATAGCATCCTGTTCTGATTACACTATTATATTGATATTTATGACGCACTGACGTCTGGGTTTTGCATGGCCCAGATACTTGACATAGCATGTGATATCGGATTGCCGATCAGTGAGGACCACCTCATTGATATAGCTCTTATGCAGGTTAGTTATTCTTTGGATCTTTATTGCTTCTGTTACCTTTTCCAGTTATTATTTTTGTGGCTGTTGGACATGTGATAGATAGATTTAGTAGTTTATTGTTCTTGATATCTCATTGACAGCCGTAATGTGATGGAAGGATCTTTCCTCACCATAGGTAGCATGGTTGGCTTTGTCACGTACCGTATTTACGTATTTTGGGAAGCGGATCATGACAAGGTTTTATTGGTATCAGAGCATAGGTTTTAGGTTAGCCAGGTTTGGTTTCTTTTGTAGTTGGGTATTGGATCCAACACACCAACCAGGAAACCCGGAATTTTAGGAACATGTCCTTCTACATTATTGTCTTTTCATTCAAATTCTTGAATCTTATACTTCCTTTAAATCTTTTATCTTGACGATATAGATATGATATTGTATCTTAAATTGGAATCCTTTTGGTTCCTTATTGTTTCTCCCATCTTATTCTTTCAATTCTGATAGTAGGATTTGGGCGACTTGAATGGAGTTATGTAGTTGTAACTATATACCACGGCATGGTTACAATACGGTACTGTATTTAGGTAACCTGGAGTTCTATTTCGAATCATTTTCTTGACTTATGGTCGTTGTATTACCTTGTTTCTTCTCGGCGTCATTGCTTACCAGTTTATGTCTTATCGCAAGCTTGAATCCAGCAACCATGTTATATCTTTTCTCTCGTCCTGTAAGAACCAATCCGTTTGCGTTTCAAGGAATAAGGAGAAACACGGGAGAACATATGATGATTGCAGTAGTACAGACTGCTTCAAGACCGCTCAGATATAACATGTTTTGATTAAAGAAGTTCTGACGAACCCGCCTCAGTTTATCAGAGTAGTACAGCGGAAGTGTGGTTGGCTGTTAACCTACGAGCCATAGAACAGACTTATAAATTCATGATGAAGGGAACTGTTTGTGTGTGTACCGAAAGGTGAAATTCGTAAACAAGTTGCAGATAAAGCGTTGACAGCAGTTTGGGATTTCATAGATGTGTTCAAGGATATCTTGAGTTTACCGTCAAAACGAGATGTAGAGTTCGTGATTGATCTTATTCTTGTAGCAGTGCCAATTTAAAGGATTTTTATCCAATATCACCGATGGAACTAGAAGAGATAAAGAGACAAGTTTATGAGTTATTAGAGAAGGGTTGGATTCACAGCAGCGGTTCACCATGGGGAGTTACAGTTCTTCTAGTAAAAAAGAAAGATGGCACGCAGAGGATGTGCATCGACTATCGAGAGATAAATCGGGTGACTATTAAAAATAAGTACCCAATCTCTCGCATCAACGAACTATTCGATCAACTCAGTGGCGCGGGAGTATTCTAGAAATTGGATTTATGATCAGGGTATCATCAAGTTCGGGTGAAAGAAGAAGACCTTTGCAAGACAACGTTCCGAACTCGATATGGGCATTACAAGTATTTAGTGATGTCATTTGGAGTTACTAACGCACCGAAGATATTTATAGACTTGATGAACCAGATCTTTTCACCATTTCTAGATCAGTTCGTGGTGGTATTCATTGATGATATTCTAGTCTATTTAAGGAGCAAAGAAAAGCATGTAGAACACTTGAGAATCACACTACAAACGTTGAAGCAAGAACGGTTATTGGCTCAAAGAAGTGAAGTTCTTGGGTCATGTGGTGTCCGGAGATGGATTTTCAGTTGACCCCGAAAAGATTGCAACTATTCACGATTGGCCAATTCCAAAGAGTGTGGGAGAGATCAGAAGTTTCCTTGGACCTGCTGGATAATATAGAAGGTATGTGGAGAAGTTCGCTCGAATAGCAGAACCGTTGACCAAGCTAACATGGAAGGAGGTACCGTTTATGTGGACTGAGAAGTATGTGTCAGCTTTTCAAGTGATGAAGCAAAGATTGACAACCGCTCTATCCTGACAGCGCTAGATGGTTCCGGAAGACTAGTTATTCATAGCGACGCACCTGGAAAAGGTTTGGGATGTGTTCTGATGTAGCATGAGAAGGTTATAGCATATGCGATGAGGCAATTGAAGACCCATGAGAAGAACTACCCAACTTATGATTTAGAGCTAGCAGCAGTGATTTTTGCGCTAAATATTTGGAGACACTACTTATTGGGCGAAAGAGTTGAAGTGTTTATGGATTACAAGAGCCTAAAGTATGTGTTCACACAGAAGGAGCTCAACATGAGGCAGCGTAGATGGTTAGAGTTGATCACTGATTATGATCTTAACCTAAAGTATCATCTGGGAAAAGTTAATGTAGTACCAGACGCTTTAAGTCGATTGCCAGCGATACGGATGTTGACAGCACAGAAGGAGTTTATAACTGATCTTTGGAGTTCAAGTTGGAGATTGTACTACCAGATTCTGCTGGACATTTGATACAGTTGCAAATACAATCATCCTTGATCGATAACATTAAGACATCATAGTCGCACGATCAAAGATTGCAGAAGTTTTGAGGACAAGTGGAAGCAGGATTTCGAACAGATCTGTTGATTCATGAAGATGGCTCGTTAAGATATGGAAGTCGTTTATGTGTGCCTAAAGGAGATGTTCATGAAGAATTCATGAAGGAGGATCATAGTTCCGCATATTCAGTACATCCGGGAGGCACGCAGATGTATAGAGATTTGCGGCAACATTTTTGGTGGAAAGGCATGAAAGGAGAGATTGCTCGCTATGTATCGAGGTGCTTGGTGTGCCAGCAAGTCAAGGCTGAAAATTAAAGGGTAGCTGGTTGTTGCAACCACTTCCGACTCCTCAATAGAAGTGGGGATATATAACCATGAATTTCATGACAGCATTACCACGGAGTCCAAAGGGCAGTAGCGCAATTTGGGTGATTGTCGATCGACTGACCAAGGCAGCTCATTTCATACCATCCCGAGTTGGTAAGTTGATGGAGGCTTTAGCAGAGAGGTACATGCAGGAGATTATGAAATTTCATGGAGTACCGGTGAGTATTGTTTCTGATTGTGACACCCGGTTCCTATTACATTTTTAGAGGAGTCTACAAAAAAGTTTGGGAACTCGCTCGAAGTTTAGTATGGCCTGCCATTCTCAGACAGATGGACAGTCCGAGAGAACTATCCAAACTCTTGAAAATATGTTGAGAGCATGCATGTTAGACTTCAAAGGTTCGTGGGATGATCATTTCCACTTAGAGGAGTTTTCATACAATAACAGTTTTCAGAAGACTATACAGATTGCTCCATTCGAAGTATTGTACGGTCGTAAGTGTCGCTTGCCTGTCTGTTGGGATGATGTTGGAGAAAGAAGATTGTTGGGAGCGAATCTCATTGTGCAAATTGTGGAGAAAGTTAACTTGATTTGTAATCATATGAAGGTGGCACAGGATCAACAGAAAAGTTGGGCTAAAACTGAAAGAGGACCTTTGGAGTTAGCTGTTGGTGATCTTTTATTCTTGAAGATATCCCTTACTAGAGGAGTAATCTGATTCGTGAGGCCTTTCAATATCATTAAGCGTGTAGGAGAGGTAGCTTATCGGTTGTCTTTACCACCATTCTTGACGGATGTTCATGACTTATTTCATGTATCTCAACTCAGCAAGTATGTTCGAGATGAGACACACGTCCTTGATCATTCGGAATTGACCATGAAAGAAGATTTGACTTATAAAGAGCAACCGATGGCGATTGTGTATCGACGAGAAAAAGTTCTCAAGAATAGGGTGATCCCTCTAGTGCTTGTTTCATGGAGAAATCGTTTGCATGGAGAATCTACTTGGAAACGTAAATACGAGATTCGACAAAATTTTCCACACCTTTCTTCTTAGATCCGTATCTTCATATCTTTTTCTTGTTCCGTGAATTTTTAGGACAGAATTCTTTTGTAGTTGGGTATAATGTAACACCCTAGTACGTTTATACAATATAATTTGGTATTTTAAATGTTGCTTTAAAATTCTTTTATTTTTTTTGTTGTTGGGTTGCAAATGATTCAAGTAGTAGCAGTCGTTATCCGACCAGGCCCGCATGTTAGAAACTCGATATGGTGTGAGGTTATATCAAATATTTACTAGTACGTCGTATCTACGTGAATTGAGTACTAAATATACTTTATATATGTTTAAATCTTTACATATCTATTGTTCGTCTCTTACGGTGTCGTGCAATTTGTCGAGTTTTGTTTTATTAAGATATTTCGGTTTCGTTTGGTGAAAAAGATGCACGAGGTGAGACTCGAGTTTTAAAAGACCGCAAGTGAACGGTGCATTGAAGCGAGCCGGCAAGTACGGGTTGAACCACAAGAAATGGATATTACGACATCAAATTGAGTTATAAGCAAAAGGTTGGAAGATGAGTTTGTCATGATTGCAAGAAAAAAGAAGAAGGGTTTTGGGGAAACTTAGGCTAATGGTTTAGTATTAGTGAAATACGACTTTTACCCCCAACTCTCCGTTTTGATTCAAGTTTCAAGTTTTTAGTTTTCATTTGAATTGCGAAAGCAAACCGCATCTATCCGAACATGCGTCGGGTTAGAATACGATATCAAGATTAAGTAAAATGGAAACTAAGAACTTGAAGTTGAGAATGGAACGAATATGGAGTTAGTTAAGTGAAGTTAGCAAGTATAGAATATATGCATTTTTGCTATATATCCTATCTAGCTAATTGCGACACTTAACATAATTCCGTATTCATTTCAATTTCAATTCATAATATAGCAACAATAAAATGTAAAGAAGAAATATGATATATGTTTAGGTTGATTTGCAACCATTGAAAACGATATATCCTATCAAGCAAAACATAATAAAATTGCAAAATTAAGAAAAGAAATGTAAAATGCAAGAATCAAAAGGGAGGTGTTGGAAGTAAAGTCATTCCACAACCTACCTCAACATAGCCCAAGAACAACTACCCACACATCATAAAATTAAATGACAATAAAAAGAAAAGAGCAAAAGAGAAGATATACAAGAAATACTTTATATAAAATGAAGCTTGATTACAAATGATTTCAAGTACAAAAACAAGTGAATTCAAATACCAAAATCTAATCTTGCAAGCTCAAAAAGAGGTTGCAAAACCAGAGAAAGGCAAGGAATTCACACTAAGATCACTAGTTACAATCTCACAATATTTTCTCTCACAAAAAAAGTAGCGCCCTCTAACTTGCCCACTGGCATGGTATTTATCGGCTCCAAAAAAGATTAAACAAACAATAAAAATAAGGTGACTAGGCAGCAAGGGAGGGACCACAGAAATTTGGTGTCATTTGGGCTTGATGGGGCCGACGAGCTCGATTTTGGAGGCTATGTGCTCGGCAAAATTCCGAGCACTGAGGCTCGTGCTTGCAGTGGGGTCTTGTGCATATCCCAAGATCATTTTGGTGCTGTTTGATTTGTCTAAGCTAACCTGGTTTTCCATCAGAGATTTGGAAGGAACAAGATGCTTTGAATCATATCAAAACTTTTTAGCATTTAATTCTCAATTAATGCACATCACACCAAGACAAGCTCTTTTGCTTGAATCATCATACTATGGCTGCCCCTACTTGGTCCAAGCTATGTGCACACTTGTGTATTGAACCATTTTTATACCAAAAATGTGTACACATGTATTATTTCCAAAAGAGCTCATGGGATAACGGTCGGTTTTCTGATCTGCTTGCAGTGTCGGCTCCCAAACGTCATATCCGTGATTTTGAGTATGCTTTCAGTGTTGCATCACGAATATCTGTAAACTGTAATAACTGAGCAGACACTGATTAATAATACCGATATATAGCAAAATAGATAACGAATGAGAGGTATTAAAATGCAGTTTTCTGAGATGAACAAATACCCCCAAACTTATCTTTTGCTAGTCCCGAGCAAAACAAAAATTCCCAGCCTCACTTTCGCAGGGAACGCGATTGCACTATGCACGTGCAACAAGCCGTTAAACCTCCAGGGGTCCCTAGTAGAAGGGGTGTTGTCTCCTGAGAGTTTTCAGCGGATTACACCCACAAAATCCCGTCAAGCTAGTTCACAAGTTAATGTTGATTCTACTCCTACAGTTCAATATCTAGGTTAGAAATTCTATCATTCTAAGTTAGAAATATTCAACCCGTATGTTTCACACCTCTTATCTATTTAATCTCAGATCGTATATGTTTTTACAGTTTTATCTGGGTATTTCCTGAATTTTCCTTCTAAAGCGCGGTCTCCAATCAAAGATTTTTATCAACTTTTCGGAAAACATAAGTCTTATTCTCCATCTCTATCTTTCCTCCAAATATCGATTGTATACCCCTACGTGTGTGTAAATTTTGCACCCCTACACTTAAGAATTCAATTCAAGCTATAGTACCCTTGTCTTAATACCTAATACTACTTCTTTTCATTAATGGATGGACGGTGTTGTTCACACACCTTTCATGCGACTATTAATGCTTCTTGAGGCACTAACAACCGATTACTGAATGTATGAGTTTAAAGCGTAAATAGCAGTCTCCAGGTCTTAACTTTTACTTATTTATTTTTTTCTTTTCTTTTTCTTTTTCTTTTCAAGACCGGATATATTTTTCAATTGCAATTATGATGTTTAGCTTTATATACTGATTTTTCTTTCATACTAGGCTTTCAGGAAAGAGTATTTCTAGGTATCCTCTACTATCCCAAGTTTCAAGGGGTGTGTATGTGCAGTTTGTAGGGTATATACTTTCTTAATTTGGACTCAAGAATAGAAACTACTTTTCAGATTTATCTTTCAGTAAAGCTTCAATACTTTCCCTTCATCTTGACTTAACTAAAGAACTGAACTCAAGATTACCTATTTCTCAAAAAAAAACTGTAAGGACGTATATTTACCAAGTTTAAACATCAGGAGGGTTATTTTTAGGGTTTTCAATTCCTATGCCTAGGATTTAGTTATTTCTAACGTATCAACTAAACTTTCGGAATAAAAATCTAAGTTATCCCATTGGCTAACTTGACGACAAAGTTTTTATATTTTGAATTTTTTTTTCAATTTTTATGGGTTTTTTTAATAAGTATGCACATGCAAAAAAAAATATACAAATGAATGCGAAGGAAAGAAAGCTTACCAAGCACACCCCCAAACTTGAACTTGACAATGTCCTCATTGTTTCGCTATACACCAGAGTCAACAAATGTTTGAGGGAAAAGGAAAACAAACAGTAAATACAAAATTTTGTAGGGGAAGTGATTTAATCAAAATAATGCGGCTCATATAAAAACATGAGCTCCCCAGTTTCCGTAGGCAACTCTAAGAATGGCTTGAGACGTTGGCCATTGACTTTGAAAGTATTGCCCGATTGCTGATCTTCAATCTCGACCACACCGTGCGGAAAGACGGTGCGCACAAAAAATGGACCTGACCATCGTGACTTCAACTTTCCAGGAAACAAATAATGTTGGGAGTCGTAGAGCAGAACCTCTTGCCCTACGGTGAATGTCTTCCGAAGAATCGCCCTGTCATGAAAAACATTCGTTTTATCCTTGTAAAGTTTGGCGTTCTTTCAGTTGAAGTCTTCTTGCCTCACCGGCCTGTTCTAGGTTGACATTGAGCTGTTTGATTGCCCAGAACGCACGGTGTTCCAATTCAACAGGCAAGTGACACGCTTTTCCGAAGATGGGTCGGTATTGGGACATACCTAGGTTTGTTTTGAAGGACGTGCGAAATGCCCAAAGTGCGTCACTTAACTTCAACGACCAATCCTTGCGGTTATGGCTGACAGTCTTTTCCAAAATCTGTTTAATTTGTCTATTGGAGACTTCAACCTGGCCGCAAGTTTGAGGATGATAAGGCATTGACAATTTGTGGCTGATGGAGTACTTTTTCATCAGTGATTCAAAAGATCGGTTGCAAAAATGTGTTCCGTTATTACTAATGATGGTGCGAGACGTACCAAACCGAGAAAAGATGTTTTCTTTCAAGAATATTATGACAACCTTGTTGTCGTTGGTTCGATATGGGATAGCCTCCACCCATTTGGACACATAGTCCACAGCCAGCAAAATGTACAAATTCCCAAAAGAGTTTGGGAATGGCCCTGTTCATACCAGAATATTGCTTTTACTACCGCCCATTCTTACGCTCGTTTGTTTATAGGTAGGTGCTTTTAATCTGTGTTTGCTACATATTTACAGACTACAGGTTCCTAGTCCAAAATAACACAAATGATACAAAATCTCCACAGTTACGCCAAAATACAGAATATCTGTTGACAGCAGATAAAAGCCGGGTTCCGGTCATCCGTATCTGTCCAGTGCCGCATACCAGTTCCAGAGAAAAGACATATGACAGTGGTCATTCGTGTCTCGGACAAGCACAGAGCACGAGGGGGGCAGCACAAGAATCAATGGGTGCGAGGAGCTCGAGGGAGAAAAGGTCAAAAGTATTATTTTTTATGCCACTTTGGACTGTTGCAGATCTGAAGCAATTGTGGAAGCAATTTGCAATTTGGTACATGTAGAACAACAGAGGAGAGCAGAACAGGAAAACACACCAAAACACGTAGGCCAACTCCTCTAAACGGCCGCGTTCCCGCGGCATAAGCATGCTTAGGGCGCGGAAACGCGGCCGTACTGGCTCCGTGCTGTGTCGTTTTTCAGGGGCAGTTGGGTCATTTTATGTGGAGCCAGATTCTTGCCCTAGGTTTCCAGTTCCCTGCCTATAAATACCCCAGTTCTGAGCCAAGCCAAAGAGTTCATTCTTATGCCTCTTTTTGTTAGGATTTAGCTAAGTTTCTTCTTCTTCTTCATTCTTTCCTCCATGAAAATTGTAGTGAGAGGTTTTTGAGTAGAAGATCAATGAAGATGAGGGTTGTTATCTTGTCTCTTTTATTTATTGTCTTGTAATTTTATTATCTTGTATTGTAATTTTATTATTTGTTGTTAACTAGTTGTTATTTCTTTTCTTGTTCTCTTTTCTTTTCTTCTTCTATCCGTATTTTCAAGCAATGATACTTGACGGAGTTCCTTGCTAAGGTGAGGACCCAAGAGTTAGCTTGCTTCACTTATAAAACCGTATTTTCCTCTTTTCTTCCTTCTCGTTTTGTTTTGTTTTCTTTTATGATGTGTGAATAATTTCCCTCTTGTTAAGGTTAAGGAAGGTGGTATGAGGGACGGAGAAATCCCTTGTGCTTCTCTTCGCCAAACATCTTGAAACGACCCCCGACCAAACAAACGCAACCCTCTCACTTAGGCGCGCTATACGTGACATATAGCCACGACCTAAGTCGAGAAGTCCTTTAAGCGCACTACAACGTGACATGTAGTTGTGACTTAATTGGATACATGGTTGCGGGTGTTTGGCCGAGGGTTGGAAATAAGCGTATTTAGCGGACGGACAGGGGCACTAGGAATGGATTTAGCGTTGGAAAGCTTGCTTAAACTCGCAAATCCCATTCCTATGTCCTCCTAATCCCCGCTACTTTCGATTATCCCAACATCGTCTTAAGAATGGCTAAAGATAAGTACAAGACTAATCCTAACTCTACTAACCAACCTTAACCTTAACAAGCTTACTTGAACATAAATACGAACACTTAGGATAGAACTAAACAAACATATACACATTCTTTATTAACTCGTCTAAAACTCGAACGAACATACAACCATCTCCCTGCGGATCGACCTGTGCTCAATCGGCTAGCTGCATAGCGACACCGTCCTGATCGCGGTTATAACTTTAGAACTTTGAACATCCGACACGCCAAAAGTGTGCGATCAAATGGCGCCGTTGCCGGGGAGACGGTAACGTATTTTCTTTCTTGTTATTCGGGTTAATATTCTTTTTGTATGTATTTATAAATAAAAATAATCTTTTTGTTATTTTTGATAATTTTTGTGAGCAAGTGTGCAGGCTAATCTGGAGCAAGTACAGTAATCCAAAAAGAAAACATAGATTTTTATTTTGGAAAAGAGAAGAAGTGGAGTTCGTTGACCAAAGACAAATCCCCAAGTCAACATTTTGACCGCGGAACCGCGGTCAAAAGGTGCCTAGCGCGGCAGTTCCGCGGTCCCATTGAGGCCTCTGTGCCCAATTTTTTCTCCACACCTTTTTATTTTCTTTTATCTTCTCTGTGAATTCCACCATACTGTATTTTCTGCAGATTTTTGCGGATTTGCGAACTGCGATTGTGGGGGGCAAAGTGTACGTTCAAGGTTAAGGTGATTACGAAGTACAGTGCGAAAGATCCGGGTAGTTTGACCCGCGCAAGAGAACTTTTCAAGCTTCCCGGAATTGATTCACGGGGGTTTCCTAACCTAAAAACTTAACGGTACGTACTTTACTAACACCTTCTTCTCAAATCCGACGCATCAAATATACTATTCTTTGCAGGATTCTTTGCAAGTTCACTAGCAAACGCTAAAAATTGACTAACCCGTATTTGTTGCAGTGCCGTGCTTAAACTAAAAAACGATTGTTTGATTTTTATAGAATTTTTATTGAATTGCGCATTGCATACATTAATACGGACTTAAGGGCAAGCGAACCCCACAACATACGGTAAAGGATTTCATCACCTTTTCCGTGGCCCACAAATCACGAACTTGAGCATAACGTTTACCCGCACAAACTTTAAAAGAAATTAGACTTTAAGCCTTAAGGATTTCGCGCTCACTAGGAGAAGTTAACTGTGTTTAGAACCTCGCTTGACGGTATATTGTTTACGGGGTGTCTAGGAAAGTGTTAACGGCGAAACCGCCAAAAGAGAAAGGTTTATTTAATTAAGGACCTTCGCGAAAGCGTCGGAAAACCTCCCCTTATCTCTGCACTTACCTGGCCTCGTGATCAGTGTATCTTGATCCCGTTTCTCGACACAGTTTTACTTCGACAATCAAGTTCTAGAGCAGGTCTAGTTGACATAGGTGAACCCTAGAACGATTTGGTGTGTGGTATTTTTGTGTCGTGATTGTTTTTGGTCTAGATTCTTTTTGTGTGTATATTTCATTCTTTTGTTAATATCTAACTAAAAAAAATCACATTCTTTTTCCCTTCCTTTTCTCTACCTTTCTTTCTTTCTCTCTTCATATCATGGGTACCCCACCTCGCAAAACTCTTGCCGAACTTTGGTACCCACAACAAGACATTACTTCTTACGGTTCTTGCTTTGGCCGAACGTCGAACGATCCCTCCATGCCCAAAATCTCTTTGAAAGATCGGATAGACGCGTCTAGGACAAACACTTGCCCTCCGCAATCCACTTTGTATCAACCTTTTCAACCTCACCCACCCTCTTATGTTGATACCCCTTTTGCAAGTCGTCCTTTGTCCGTCGCTGAACATATTGAACAATCCTGTAACCGATCTTTCACTCCTATAGATTCTTGGGATCAACAATTTCATTCACCTTCTTATCGAAATGTTGATCCTACTCCTGTCCAACCATTCAATTCCTACCAGTCCTACCCGACTTTTACACCTTCCCTAGACATTGCTTCTGAATCGCCATTTGGGAGTTTTCAGTATCCAAACAATTTTGAATCTTTTACTGAAACCCCGTCACAACACATGTCTAGTCTGGAACAGTCGTTGGAAGACTTTAGGGTAGCTTTGTACCAACAGATGATGGATTTGAATGCGTCGATGGCCGCCCTCATACAACCTAGTGACCCGGTAGCTAATTTCCAACTAGCTCCAAATTTTCCAATGTATGAAGAGGTGGTAGGACAGGTTGAGAATTTGAGTGGAGAGAGTGAACTGTACCCCTTTCCGAATCAAGCCTACGCATTTCAACTTGAATCCCACAACTCTGGTTTTGAATGTCTATCTAGTGTTCCAAACGATTCATTGATTAAAGAAAGAACAGATAATGAGTTGTGTGACTTTGTAGTGTTTGATTTGCCCGATTGTGAAGGGTCCCTTTTGAGTGAAACCACACCCAATCCTTTTGACCTCTACACCTCCATCTTAGAACCAGAATCGATTGAAATCCATGCTTTTGATGAGGTGTCTGAGAATTTTAATTTTCACTTGATTGAGGATATTGAAGCTGGGAATATTTTGGATGATGAACCCATAGATTTGGCTGAGTTTTTCTCTTCAATTCATCATCCCGAGTCATTAAATGTTTTTCCCGAACCCCATATGCGTCTAGATTTTGATGAAATTTGCATGGATAAGCTGAATTTTGAGGATATTTTTTAGGATGAACCAGTTTTAATTGATGAGTCGGATTTTCCAATTCATCCTGTTCCTTTCATTGACTGTGTACACCCTCCTGAACCTTTAACCGATAACCTTCCTCAAGCACCTACCTCCATCATTTCCATCGTTCCGACCTTGCAAGAAACCGTCTCACTTTCATTTGATATGTCTGGTTTACCGAGTTCGGCGTATCCATGGTTTCTCACGAATCTTGAGGGATTTGACCCCATTTCTTGACAGGTTAATAGATTAGTACATTCGCTTTTTACACATCAGTCATCACAAATTGTGCTAATTTATTCGCTTCATTTCCACCCTCAAGTTCGTATTCCACTTCTTTCTCCCATCCGCCATTCTTCTCTTCCACCGAGACCGGACGCCACTTCTATCCCCACACGGTCTCGCGTGTTTCTTATTTCTTTTCTCTACACTCCATTCTTTCACCAACCGTCGCTTTATAACGATAAAATCTTTGAATGGTTGGTACTCACTTTTGGCCTGTGTAAGGCCTTGTATAGTTTGAAACTGTTCTCTTTCCCCCCTAATCCTACACTTCAACGCTTAACAGTGGAAACACTGTTTTATTTAAGTTTGGGAGGGACTCTTTTTTTGTATATATTTTTTGTTTTCCTTTTTTTGTATATAATTTGTTTTTAGGGAAAGCGCCGACAATTTTGACCCTCTTGGTATAGCCTGACAGTGAGGGCACTGTCAAGTTTAAGTTTGGGGGTGTGCTCGGTAAGCTTTCTTTCTTCGCATTCATTTGTATATTTTGCATTTGCATACCTTATTAAAAACCCATAAAAATTAAAAAAATTCCAAAAAATAAAAAAACTTTGTCGTCAAGTTAGTTAATAGGGTAACTTAGATTTTTATTCTGAAAGGTTAGTTAATATGTTAGAAATAACTAAATTCTAGGCTTAGGAATTGAAAACCCTTAAAATAACTCTCATTCTGTTTAACTTTGGTAAGTATACGACCTTACAGTTTTTTTGAGAAATAGGTAATCTTGAGTTCAGTTCTTGAGTTAAAGATGAAGGAAAAATATTGAAGCTTTACTGAAAGATAAGTCTGAAAAATAGTTTCTTTTCTTGAGTTCAAATTTAGAAAGTATATACCCTACAAACTGCACTTACACGCACCTTGAAACTTGGGATAGTAGAGGATAACTAGAAATACTCTTGCCTGAAAGCCTAGTATGAAAGAAAAAACGGTATTTAAAGCTAAACACCAAAAGACAATATTGAAAAATATATCCGGTCTTGAAAAAGAAAAATAAAAATAAAAATAAAAATAGAATAAAGTCAAGATCTGGAAACTGCTATTTACGCTTTAAAGTTCACACATTCAGTAATCGGCCGTTAGTGCCTCAAGAAGCATTAATAGTCGCATGAAAGGTGTGTGAGCAAATCCGTCCATCCTTAATGAAAAGAAGTAGTATTAGGTATTTGGGCAAGGGTATTATAGCTTGAATTGAATTCTTGAGTGTAGGGGTGCAAATATACACACACGTAGGGGTATACAATCGATGTTTGGATAAGAGATAGAAATAAAGAATAAGACTTATATTTTCTGTAAAGTTGATAAAAATCCCTGATTTAAGACCACACTTGAAGAAGGAAAACTCAGGAGATACCAACATCTTTCTAAACTTTTTTGGAACGTATATGATCTAAGGTTAAATAGATAGGAGGTGTGACGCATTAGAGTTGGATATTTCTAACTTAGGATGATAGAATTTCTAACGTAAATACTAAACTGTAGGAGTAGAATCGACGTTAACTTATGACACTAGCTTGACGGGATTTTATGGGTGTAATCCGTTGAAAACCCTCAGGAGACAACACTCCTCCTACTAGGGACACCTAGAAGTTTAACGGCTTGTTGCACGTGCTCAGTGCAATCGCGTTCCCTGCGAAAGTGCGGTTAGGACTTTGTTGTGAATAAATGGTTTTGCTCGGGACGAGCAAAAGTTAAGTTTGGGGGTATTTGTTCATACCAGAATATTGCTTTTACTACCGCCCATTCTTACGCTCGTTTGTTTATAGGTATGTGCTTTTAATCTGTGTTTGCTACATAATTACAGACTACAGGTTCCTAGTCCAAAATAACGCAAATGATACAAAATCTCCACAGTTACGCCAAAATACAGAACATCTGTTGACAGCAGATAAAAGCCGGGTTCCGGTCATCCGTATCCGTCCAGTGCCGCGTACCAGTTCCAGAGACAAGACATATAACATTGGTCATTCGTGTCTCGGACAAGCACAGAGCACGAGGGGGGCAGCACAAGAATCAATGGGTGCGCGGAGCTCGAGGGAGAAAAGGTCAAAAGTATTATTTTTGATGCCACTTTGGACTGTTGCAGATCTGAAGCAATTGTGGAAGCAATTTGGAATTCGGTACATGTAGAACAACAGAGGAGAGCGGAACAGGAAAACACACCAAAACACGTAGGCCAACTCCTCTAAACGGCCGCGTTCCCGCGGCATAAGCATGCTTAGGCCGCGGAAACGCGGCCGTACTGGCTCCGTGCTGTGTCGTTTTTCAGGGGCAGTTGGGTCATTTTATGTGGAGCCAGATTCTTGCCCTAGGTTTCCAGTTCCATGCCTATAAATACCCCAGTTCTGAGCCAAGCCAAGGAGTTCATTCTTATGCCTCTTTTTGTTAGGATTTAGCTAAGTTTCTTCTTCTTCTTCTTCATTCTTTCCTCCATGAAAATTGTAGTGAGAGGTTTTTGAGTGGAAGATCAATGAAGATGAGGGTTGTTATCTTGTCTCTTTTATTTATTGTCTTGTAATTTTAATATCTTGTATTGTAATTTTATTATTTGTTGTTAACTAGTTGTTGTTATTTCTTTTCTTGTTCTGGTGCACTTAAAATCGTAGCAGAAGTGAGTTCCGACTTCAGAAGCTTGAACACATGAAGGCACTCAGAGTTGAAATCAAAGGGAGTTTCTTTAGCCAACAAAGAAGTCAAGGGTCTAGCCAGTTTGCTAAAATCCTTGATGAAACTCCTGTAAAACCCGGCGTGGCCTAAGAACGCCCTAATGTCACGGACAGTCCGTGGAGGTGGGAGGCTTGAAACGACATCGATTTTTGCCTTATCGACTTCAATACCTTTTTCAGAAATGATATGGCCTAACACGATGCCGTGTTTGACCATGAAATGACACTTCTCCAAGTTGAGTGTGAGGTGTTTTTCTTTACATCGTAGCATGACTAACTCCAGATGCCTCAAACACTCAGAAAATAAATCTCCAAAAATGGAGAAATCATCCACGAAAAATTCTAAGAATCGCTCTACCATATCAGAAAAGATGCTCATCATGCACCGCTGAAATGTTGTAGGTGCATTGCACATCCCAAAGGGCATGCGACGGTAGGCGAAGGTACCAAAAGGACAAGTGAAGGTTGTTTTGTCCTGATCTTCTGGATCAATTGGGATTTGATTGTAGCCGAAATACCCATCTAAGAAACAATAGTAGGCGTGTCCGTCTAGACGTTCAAGCATTTGATCAATGAAGGGCAGTGGGAAATGATCCTTGCGAGTTGCTGCATTGAGCTTTCTTTAATCAATACAGACTCTCCATTCCGTTTGTGTGCGGGTTGGGATTAGCTCGTTTGATTCATTCGTGATGACGGTGAGTCCCGATTTTTTGGTACCACGTGAATGGGGCTTACCCATTTGCTATCAGATATGGGATAGATGATCCCATTGTCCAGACACTTAAGAATTTCATTCCTTACCGCTTCTTTCATTACCGGGTTAAACCGGCGTTGAGGATCCTTGAAGGGTTTGGAATCATCAGTCATATGGATTCTGTGCTGGCAGATAGCATGGCTGATTCCTTTGATATCAGCCATTGACCACCCAATCGCTTCCATGTTCTTTCTCAGAACGTCCATAAGGGCCAACTCTTGCTCAGGCGTAAGGTCGGCTGCAATTATTACTGGAAGCATTTCATTATTTCCCAAGTACGCATACTTGAGGTGGTCAAGAAGAACTTTGAGGTCGAGTTTTGGTGGTTCCTCCATAGATGGTCGCACTTCAGGGGCCGGTTCATTACGAAGTGGTAAAAATTAGGGCCCCCAATGTGCATAGGAAGCCTGTTCAGGACTTAGCTTTTCAAGGAAAAGAAGCTCCTCAAAAAACAGTTCTTCAAACGTTTCTTCAAGACACTCATTTTTCAAGTCAAATGTCCCCTCCTCAGACATATCGTATACAGCGTTGACTTCAAAGGTGTCGTCATTTTTCTCGCTCGCTTGGTTTCCTAGCGTGAAGATGTTGAGGTCAACTGTCATGTTACCAAATGAGAGTTTCATGGATCCATTGCGACAGTTGATCAACGCGTTGGATGTGGCTAGGAAAGGTCGTCCTAATATGACCGGAATCTGACCGCTGGGATTGGCGACAGGTTTTGTCTCCAATATAATGAAATCTACGGGGAATATGAATTCCCCGACCTTAATTAGAACATCTTCGATTTCTCTCCTCGGCACCTTCGTTGATCGATCTTCCAGTTGCAGGGTCACTTTGGTTGGCTTCAGTTCTCCCTATCCCAGTTTTTCGTAAACTGAGTAGGGGAAAATGTTCACGCTGGCCTCTAAGTCTAACAAGGCACGGTTGATTTGCTTGTCCCCGATAGTTCAAGAAATAGTAGGACAGCCAGGGTCCTTATATTTTACCGGGATGGATTTGGAAAAGACATCGCTCAGAGTGGCGGCCAAGAAGACAGTTTTGGGCACATTTGTGAGTCGTTTTTGTGTGCACAGGTCCTTCAGAAATTTCGCATATGCTGGAACTTGTTGAACCACGTCCAACAAAGCAATGTTGACCTCACAGCGTTTAAAAACTTCTAACACCTTTTCCATATTTGCAGAAGGCTTCTTCTATTTCAACCTATTGGGATAGGGAGCCTTCAGGTTTGAAGGAGCTACAGATGGAAGAGGTGCAGAAGGCTGGAATGTTTTTGCTGGAGCATCGGGACAGATTTGAGGCGAATTCTTATGTTGATTAGAAGGATGTGCAGCAGACAACGAAGAAGAAGAATAAGGAGAAGAAGAAGGAAGGAAAGAGGATGAAGACGGATCGGAAGCAGGAACAAGAGATGAGACACGTGCCGGTAAATTGGCAACCGCACGTTTGGATGAATCGTTGGGTCTGACAATCTTGTTGTCGATCGTACGTCCTGATCTGAGGACGGTTACGGCGTTCACATTCTCAATGTTGTTTTGCTGAACAACATGAGCGTTGTTGTTGTTTCTCTACTCCCTTGGATTCATCACGGGTTAGGAAGGAAATGTTCCCTTCTCACATTCATTTACTGCAGCAGCTAGTTGACTGATTTGGATTTCCAGTCTGGCTATCGCTTATGTATTAGCGCTATGCAACTGACCAGATGTTTGCATGAAAGTAGCCAGACTAGACGTTGTTTGCGCAGAAGTTTTAATCAAAGCTTCCAACCCTTTTTCAATGGCTAACGCCCTGTTATCGTCTTGGACGAATCCAGGGGGTGTAAAGGTTGGGTTGGGCTGATTCGGTTATTGGGGCTGGTTGTTTGAATATCCCAATTTTTGGTTTTGAAAATTTGAATTTTGAAATTGTTGGAAAGACGGGTTTGAATTGTTGTTTTGAAAAGGTGCCTGATTCCAAGCAAAATTGGGATGATTCTTCCAACCAGGGTTGTACGTCTGTGTGAAGGGGTCGTTCCTGGGACGCTGGTTTTGATATAGTGCATTAACGTTTTCAGGTCTCTAGGACCCAACGAGAAACGAACATTCTTCCGTTATGTGGTTAGGATGCTGACAGTTAGCGCACAAAGTCGGAGAAATTTGATTGACCGGTAGCGGTGAATTTTTGCCCTCTAAAGCTTCCATTAGCCATACAAGAGCGGCGATTTTTTCTTCGGCAGCTATAGAGGTGTCAACTATGTGTGCACTGCCCCTGGTCACGGATGGTTTCTCACTTACGCTCTCCCACTGAATGGTCTTGTCAGCCAGTCCCTCTAAACAGTTCAATGCGTCCTTAGCACCATAGCTCGGGAATTTGCACTGACACATAGATTCTAACATCATGCGGGAACTGGAGTCTAACCCTTCATAGACACTCTAACATAACCTCCACTATTCTAACCCGTGATGGGGACACTTGATTAAGACGGCTTTAAACCTTTCTAAGTATTTCCAAAAAATTTCACCATCTTTCTGTTTGAAATTGTGGAGTTCATTCCGAATTCGCACAGTTTTATGAATAGGGCAAAGAAATTTTAGAAAAACTTTCACAAAGTCGTCCTATGTCGTGATTGATCTAGATGGCAAACTGTTTAACCAGCCTTTCTCATTGTCCTTAAGCGCAAAAGGAATGAATTTGAGCTTAACAAAATCTTCACCCACTCCGTGAATCTTCATCATAGCACACACTCCTTCAAATTCACTGATTAAAAGGTAAGCATCTTCGGACTCAAGTCCGTGGAATTTCGGGAGTAGTGGTATGAATTGTGGCTTGATTTCAGATTTGTTTGCCGCAATGGTGGGCAACACTATGCATGAAGGAAGGGATGAACGGTATGGGTAATATCTGTCCTGTAACGCCGCCTCCTGTTGCCCAACGATCGTTTGCTCCATCATTTTCGGTGGTGTAGGAGAAGAAGGTGAGGGTGAAAGAAGTGTAGGATCGGACGGCTCCGATGAGGCAGAAGGTAAGAAGGTCTCGGAAGGTTCTGAGGAATCCGAAGGTGTAGAAGAGTCGGAAGATACAGTCACAAACCGGACTAATCGAGATTGTGAATCTCTAGTCCAAGCTGGCATGCACTATCCGGAAGTGGTAAGGAAAGACTGAGGAAATAGAGGAAGGAGAAAAAAGTGTTGTTTACCAAAATATTCACAACCACAACAAAAATAACACGAAAAGGTGTAACAAGAATACAAACAAGACACACTGCACACACCTAAACAATCTAGGGTTACCTAGGTCAACTAGACCTGCTCAAAAAACTTGCTTTCTGAAGTAAAAATGTACTGCGAAACGGGCCCAAGATAGACTGATCGAGAAGCCAGGTAAGTGCAGAGAGGAAGGGAGGTTTTCCCTCGCTTTCGCGAGATTCCTTAATTACAAAACCTTCTCTCTTTCGGGGGTTGGGCCTTTCACACTTTCCTAGACACTTCTTGAACAATGTACCGATAGGCGGTGTTCAAAATACACTTAACTTTCCCTATTGAGCGCGAAGTCCTTTGAGGCTGAAAGTCTAATTTATTTTAAGTTTAATGAGGGTGTGAAAAAATGCTCGTTCTTTGTGGTTTGTGGGCCACAGAGAAGGGTGATCAAATCCCTTACCGTATCTTGTTGGGGTTCTTTGCCCTTAAGTCCGTATTAAAGGTATGCAATGCGCAATACAATGAAAAAGTTGTTCAAAACATTAAACAATCATTTTTAGTTTATGTTCAAATGCGGCGTTGCAAAAAAAATACGGGTTAGTTCTTTTTGGCGTTTGGCAATGTGCTTGCAAAGAATTCTAAAAAGATAGAGTAGTGGACGCGGCGGGATTTGAGAAGGTGTTTAAGGAATACGTACCGTTGGATTTTTGGGTTAAGAAATCCTCGTTGAATTGAATCCGTTTGGGTTGAAAGGTACGCTTGTGCAGGTCAATCTACCCGGATCTTTGGCACTGTATTCCGTTATCATCTCGTCTTTGATCGCACCCCTTCCTTTGCACAATCGCTATTCGCAAATTCCTCAAATCTGAAAATTTCGCAAAAACGGTGATTTTAGTACGAAGAGCGATATATGTGGCCAAATACCTGCACAATAAAAATTATAAAAATCAAACAATACCAATAGAATTATAATAGTTCTCTGGAGATAACACCACAAGAAATTTTCAAAAATTCTCTAAAGGGGCCGGCGAGATCGGAATTTTCAAGAATGTGGCCGGTCACTTCAAGGAGTTAGGTGCTCGTATTTTTGGTGAGTTCTCTAGGATAGTTAATTATTCTGTTGGTATTACTTGATTTTTTAAATTGATCATAGAGTGATAGCAGGTTGACAAAACAGAGAGCAAAATATGAAACAGATATACAAGTTAAAAGAAAAGAAAAAATTGTTAGGGTTTTGGTTTTTTTTTTTTGGAGTTTATCTACAAAGATAACTCAAAAAGCTTAGTGATGTTGCCACTACCCGGCAACGGCGCCAAAAACTTGTTTGTCTCTTACGGTGTCGTGCAATTTGTCGAGTTTTCTTTTATTAAGATATTTCGATTTCGTTTGGTGAAAAAGATACACGAGGTGAGACTCGAGTTTTAAAATAACGCAAGTGCACGGTTCGTTGAAGCGAGCCGGCAAGTACGGGTCGAACCACAAGGAGTGGATATCACGACATCAAATTGAGTAATCAGCAAAAGGTTGGAAGATGAGTTTGCCACGATTGCAAGAAAAAAGAAGGGTTTTGGGGAAACTTAGGCTAATGGTTTAGTATTAGTGAAATACGACTTTTACCCCCAACTCTCCGTTTTGATTCAAGTTTCAAGTTTTTAGTTTTCATTTGAGTTGCGAAAGCATACCGTATCTATCCGAACATGCGTCGGTTTAGAATACAATATCAAAATTAAGTAAAAGGGAAACTAAGAACTTGAAGTTGAGAATGGAATGAATATGGAGTTAGTTAAGTGAAATTAGCAAGTATAGAATATATGCATTTTTGCTATATATCCTATCTAGCTAATTGCGACACTTAACATAATTCCGTATTCATTTCAATTTCAATTCATAATATAGCAACAATAAAATGTAAAGAAGAAATAGGATATATGTTTAGGTTGATTTGCAACCATTGAAAACGATATATCCTATCAAGCAAAACATAATAAAATTGCATAATTAAGAAAAGAAATGTAAAATGCAAGAATCAAAAGGGAGGTGTTGGAAGTAAAGTAATTCCACAACCTACCTCGCCATAGCCCAAGAACAACTACTCATACATCATAAAATTAAATGACAATAAAAAGAAAATAGCAAAAGAGAAGATATACAAGAAATACTTTATATAAAATGAAGCTTGATTACAAATGATTCCAAGTACAAAAACAAGTGAATTCAAATAAAAAAATCTAATCTTGCAAGCTCAAAAAGAGGTTGCAAATCCAGAGGAAGGCAAGGAATTCACACTAAGATCACTAGTTACAATCTCACAATCTTTTCTCTCACAAAAGAAGTAGTGCCCTCTAATTTTCCCACTGGCCTGGTATTTATAGGCTCCAAAAAAGATTAAACAAACAATAAAAATAAGGTGACTAGGCAGCCAGGGAGAGCCCACAGAAATTTGGTGTCATTTGGGCTTGATGGGGCCGGCGAGCTCGGTTTTGGAGGCCATGTGCTCGGCCAAATTCCGAGCACTGAGGCTCGTGCTTGCAGTGGGGTCTTGTGCATATCCCAAGAACATTTTGGTGATGTTTGATTTGTCTAAGATAACCTGGTTTTCCTTCAGAGATTTAAAGGGAACAAGATACTTTGAATCACATCAAAACTTTTTAGCATTTAATACTCAATTAATGCACATCTCACCAAGACATGCTCTTTTGCTCAAATCATCATACTATGGCTGCCCCCACTTGGTCCAAGCTATGTGCACACTTGTGTGTTGGACCATTTTTATAAAAAAAATATGTGCAATGTCGGCTCCCAAACGTCATATCCGTGATTTTGAGTATGCTTTCATTGTAGTATCACGAATACCTATAAACTGTAATAACTGAGCAGACACTAATTAATAATACCGATATATAGCAAAATAGATAACGAATGAGAGGTATTAAAATGCAGTTTTCTGAGATGAATATCTATTTATAATACAAGATATAAATAAATAATATTTTTTCTAACTAACCTTGCATGGCATATCACCCCATATCTTATTATTGCTCTTATCTATTATGGTCAAATCCTAAAATATAGACAACAAAATATTTAGTAAATCTTTATGTATATTTATTTAAATTTTATTTGGGGGCATATGAATTTAATACTAGGTTATTTCGTTATGGCCAAATTCTTTACGTATGTATTTTATTCTCAAAACTAAATTTTTTGACTAGATTCGGGTGATATTTGGAATGATCTGATATTATATAGTTACCCTAATATTATACACACATGCACACATTAACTTATAATATTTCTCATATAACTCTCTCTTTCTCTCCCCTCATTCTTAATCACATCATCGTGCCGCCATCATGCCATCACCAGACCACTACTATGTCACTATAAGACCACCACCATGCTATCACCGTACCACCACCAGACTACCACTATGTCATCACCAGACTACCACCATACCCAGACCAGACCACCACCATACCCAGACCAGACCATACACCGTACCCAGATCATGCCATGACCGTACCCAGACCGTGTCACGCTATGTGCCCTGCTCCTTTGCCACGCCATGTCTGCTTCGTGCTCAGCTCATGCCACTTGTGTGTCACCATCGCATCAGCCCCGTGTCACCGCAAGGTCTAGCACCATGTCATGTAGTGTCACGCCGAGCCGCTGCACACCTTTATCATTGCCGACGCTATTGTCTTTTGATTCTTTGTGTAGCAATAGTCGATCAACCTATTGACGTCATCGCCTACACATCAACCGTTGTTTCCGAGGCAAGTTTCTAAACTTGAGACATGTTACATTACATATTCCAATATATAGTTATTTATTAATATACGTATGTTTATAGTGAGCAAGTTATTTTCAATATACGATTTTACAGTATTAATCCGTATTTATAATAATAACAGATTTATCCCGTTGCATGCTGGTTCCTTATAATTTTATTATAACTTTCACTGCCGTTTCATTCTCCTTTACCTAGACTAAAGTATATCTAGTAGCAAACATAAAACGTTATTACAAATAGGTATACATATATATGAATGGATTAATTATACCTTCCATAATAGATAATATACATTAGTTATTTCTACACTGTTTTAATAAACCGGTTACCGTTTTCTGTTAAGTATTTATCCTGTTTAATACACACTGCCTGACATGTTCATGAGACATTACTAGACCTATTACTTGGATTATTACTAATGCCGACAATCCTGACTTGTTGTCCTGATTGACATGACTTGTTTTCTAGATAGACAAGATGTGTACCTGCTTGATCCTGTATTGGCATTAGGTAGATATCATCAATACCTGACTTGAACACAAAACCTGGGGGAAAGGGGAAATCAATAATGAAACCTGACTTGTAACTCAATAGTTCGATACTTTCCATAGACTGATCAGTCGATACGGGCTTCGGGCTCCGGAATGATGATGCCGACATCATTCGTCTGTACATGATATCCTGTTTTTACTGCTTAGCGGCACGTCTCAGATTCAGCCCCGAGGGTCTTGACCGTGGTCCCGAGCACGCATGAGATACTATTGAGTTATATCGACGATTCCATTAATTAATTTCAAAGACTTGTAGAATAGATAACCAAGAAGCACAGACTTTATGATACACAAGACATACCTATAGCACACTGTTTTACACCTGTAATTATGGTTTATACTCATATCTTCTTTATAGCATCATGTTCCAATTATACTAATATATTGATATTTACTACGCACCGACATCTGCGTTTTGCATGGCCCAAATACTTGACATAGCATGTGGGTATTCGACCGGATCGCCGATCAGTGAGGACCATCTCATTGATATAGCTCTTATGCGAGTTATTTATTCTTTGGATCTTTATTGCTTCCGCTATCTTTTTCAGTTATTGTTCTTGTGGATATTGGATATGTGATAGATAGATTTAGTAGTTTATTGTTCTTGATATCTGATTGACAGCCGTAACGCGATTTTGGAAGGATCTTTACTCGCCATAGGTAGCATGGTTGGTTTTTTCACATACCGTATTTAAGTATTTTGGGAAGCGGGTCGTGACATCGTCCCAACTCAGCGGGGAACGACACTTCCGCCCGTAGAGTGCTACGAATGGTGCCATCCTAATGCTTGCCTGGTAGCTGTTGTTATATGAGAACTCCACAAGGTGTATGTGATCTTCCCACGAACCTCCGAAGTCTAACATACATGCTCTCAACATATCTTCTAATATCTGAATTGTTCGCTCGGACTGTCCATCTGTTTGTTGATGGTACGCCGTGCTAAAATTTAGACTCGTTCCGAGGCTAGCTTGCAGACTCTGCCAGAACATCGGAATCTTGTATCACGATCGGAGAAGATGCAAATAGGTACCCCATATAATCTCACGATCTCCTGCATGAGTTTATGGGTGTTAAGAGAAGTATGGTACATCTTGAAAGTATAAATCTTACTTTAGATTTTTACTCACCTCCATGTACTTCTTTGCCAACGTCTCTGTTGACTAGCCAACTCAGAATGGAATAAAGTGAGCCGACATGGCAAGTCGATCCACAATAACCCAAATTTCATCGTTACCCTTCGTGCTACGAGGGAGGGCAGCCACAAAGTCCATGGTAATGTGCTGCCATTTCCATTCTAGGATTGGCAACGACTAAAGAAGACCAACAATTCTGTGATATTCAGCCTTCACTTGCCGACACACCAAACACTTTGCTATGCTCCTTGCTACTTCGCGCTTAATTTCATACCACCAGTAGTGTTGTCGTAGATCCTTGTACATCTTTGTACCGCCAGGGTGTATCGAGTATGGAGAGTCGTGAGCTTTCTTCATCAACTCTTCTCAAACAGGGCTGACTGGCACACATAAATGGCTTCCATATCGCAAGGATCCATAATCGTGGATGAGGAAGTCAATTCGAAGTTCACTTTCTACTTTGTCATGCCCCGCTTCCCAGTAGACGGAAACGGTGACGTAGAAAGCCCACAACGTATTTACTATGAAATAAATACGTTAAGCGTAATTAAGCAATATAAAAATGAACAAGAATGAAAAGTGTAATATAATGAAACATCAACTTTATTTATATTCAACTTTACATACATCTGTTTGAAAATAAAAGATACAATAAACAAAGCAATGGCTAAACAAGGAATACAGAAAGTAAATCTAGGCTGGAAGGCTCTAGTAATCTGGCTGTGCAACAAGCTGGTCCAAGTCCTCCTGGCTCGGCTCTATCTCCTCAGAGTCCGGTCTTCCTGATGAACATTAAAAAGAAAGAAACATACAGGAATGCTGTCAACGAACTAGCACTCGGTAAGTCCCAAATGAAGAAATAGAAGATAATACGTAATGTGAAATGAACAGGTAAAGTTGTATATAATCGTTCACAGGTATAAGACAGTTATTCTAACGTGGTTATTTATAGTTTGATAAAGAAGGTATTCATGTATACAAGAGAAGTCCATCTTACCCTGTGGACTATAGTAACATGTAGTACAAGGCCCCATCATAACACACGGGACAACGGCACATGAAATCATGTAGGTGTCTTTTAAGTGACCTCGCGTTCCACGATATACATTCTGTACATCTACCCCTTTATCCCCACGTATTGTATTTTATAGATTAAGATACAGGTCTTGGCTGAAACCATGGATATAAAATGTTCAGGTTCATGTTCAGGATGTAATCATGTATTCAAGTATCCAGGTCAAGCTCGTGTCAAGTTATAACCATAGTTCAGTCAAGTCGAGTCAAGTATATAAGTTTGAGTTTGATATTGATTTTGAGTGTTCATGTTCATGATCAAGTGTTCAAGCTCGTGTTTGATTTTTGATTCAGGTTTGATTTTAGACTCAGATTGAGTCAGAAACTTATGATCGGATTTAACTCTTGAATTTCTTAGGTTCGGGAGTAATTGGAAACCGCTGCACATAGACTAGCATGCATAGATGTACCAGCATGCACAGAGAAAGGTGCAGAGATGTCACACTTTCACTTTCGCGGCCGTAGAAGCCGAATCCATAGGTCAAGATAATATTGGTAAACCTCCTCCTATTTTTTTCAGCCATTTCAAATTCTTGCATTCTTTCGTTCTTTCATTTACCCAAACATTTTAATGCACTTTCAGTACAATATCAGTAGTTTTTTCACCACCGCTGTAATCTAATTTTTCTTGAATTTGTTACAACTTCCTTGTATAAATTTCGAGGACGAAATTTTTATAAGGAGTGTAGAATGTAACGACTCTGAATCATTGTACAAATTTTTTCTTTCTAATGTATAGAAGAGAGTATCACAGCCTGAATACAAGTTATAAGTAAATTTTGTTTAAGAACAACAAGAAACAACTTTTAGCTCACTAGTAAAGCCTTGCACGGCTGTGACGTAGCCCCTTTGTTCGAATCCCATCAGGCGCATTTATTTTTTTCTGATTTTATTTTTAAATTTTTTGGAAGCCCAAAAGTTTACACGTGCAATGCACATAAAAATGAAAAGACAGAAAACTCAAACATGTGTAAAATGGAGTGAACACTGGCGTGAACACGTGGCATCAATCCACCGCCCCCTCACCAAAACGACCGGAGAGATTCCCTCATAGGCCGGCACCGACGGTCCCCTGAGCCCAATGAGGCACGGGATTTGCACACACGACCCTTCCCTTACCTCTAACTCCTCTACACTACAAACAGAGACTTTTAATTTCATCTTTAAACCAAATTTTAATGCATTTTAATTCACCCTTTTAATTCCAAAATCCTAATTCCACACTATAAATACTACCCTATGTCCTAGCCCTTCATCATTCTGAAAATTATAGCCAAAACTCTCAAAACTTCTCAAGTACAAGTAAAGTAGAAGAGAAGTTTGGAAGTGATCAAGTTCCAACGAGCATCAAAACAAATTCCGGCGATTCCGCGACGCCACGACGATAAACCATTTTTCTTCTATCTTCTCTTAACCTAACTAGCCTGTAAGTCCCTCCCAATCCCTGTTCTTCTTCTTTGAAAATCTCTTTTCAAAACATATGTCGGTGTTGGAGATAGTGCCCTCAGAGTCAATTATTAGATCACAGGCACGTGATTGCAATGATTGATGGAGGACCTATCCCGATAGGACAGTCTTACTCAAGATGATAGTATGCTATCTGGTTTATCTTTATCATCGTGTACTGCTTTAGGTGACCTTACATGTCACTATTGCATGTTGATAGCGCCCCTAGGATTCTTGCTTGACTACCAGCAGTATGAGGGCGATCATATACGTGAGAGCTGAGGTCTATAAGCACATCCTTAAAAGGTCCCTTGTCGAGGGAGTTTCGAGACAGGGTATCGATACTCCAGAGTAGACTAGTGTATACAGTCGAGACCCCGACGAAGGGCGGTGGCCGGTCTCACAAGCCACTGGTGTCTGTTGGTTCACCTAAGATGTATACAGGTACTCATTGGGTTATGAGTACACCGGACAGGACTCGCCGGGAACATGCTAGTTGGTCTTATACCTGACGTCATATAGCAGTTCCCTGGTGACATGTGTACAGGTTAGTTCATCGACCTGAGATCGTCATTTGTCTCGTGTGAGTTCCCACTGTGCTTTGATTACTACCCTACCACGCTCAAAGGAGACGTGCAAACAGGTTTTAGTTGGGTATAGTCCCGAGCCACATGGAGGCAGTGAGCGGATCTGCAGGGGTTCGTCTCTCCCGGTATTGGGGGTGAGGTCGCACTTTGTCTAGGAGAGCCATTACACGAAGTCCTTGGCCAAGGCAGGAGATTTACTGGTAGGTATTCCAGTAGTATCTCATGGTGTTCTGGGCTACACTCCGACACGACTTGTACCGCTTTTGGGGGTCTGACTTTTACCAACCCCCTAGGCCCGCCATGCGATGCTCATAGACGAACGGACCGGACTGTACGGATATTGTCACTGACAGGCTCAGTAGGGTGTCAGGATGAGTTCGCTCATCGACGTCCCTTTTGTTCAATAGCTGGTAGCCCGTCACGTATGGCTAATACCTCTGACGTGCTAGTGATTAAATCCACAGCCATAGTATTGACGAGTCTTTAGAGTCCACCACACACAGTTACTCAAGTTTCGGGCGAAACGCTGTAGAGGCCGTATGGAGATATGGCAGGGTTCGATCAGATACCTGCGGTATTGCACGGATCGTGATCGGACGGTTTTTACTAGCGGGCTTTGGTTTAAGCCAGATCCTAGTATTGTACAGTGTAGATTTTGTCTCTTTGCATTTGTGTTCAGTGTGAATAAAAATGCGGGCATGTATATGCAGTCACGGGGTTTCCCTGTAATTTATTACGGGATCAGTTTTCTGAAGTTGCCGGTTTGCATTCTATTCCGGCCAGTTTTCCTTTGTTCTTTCCCGGCCGGACTTTTCCGATGGAGGGGGTTATTTGCAGTTGTGCAAATTATCTTTTGTGGAGGGGTTTCTTGCATTTGTGGCATTATGATAGGTTAAGCATCTTTTCTTTTTCATGATGGTTTAGCATTAATGAGATTAGAATGGATTAGAAGTTGATTTGATAATGTTATCATTGCCTTTTGGATGTGGTCACCTTTTGCCTTTTCCTACACTCACCTCCCTTGTGCTTTCTTTTTTGCTTCCCTCCACCATTTGGTTAAGGTGCCGGCCACTTCATGAGTGAGTATGAGAGGGTTCATTTTTTATGAGGGAAAATTTGTTCATCTCATTTTTTTGCTACACAAAATTCAAGCTCCACTTAAAAAGTTCATAGTTCATTCTATTCCTCCATCAAGGCAACTTCACCCCATTGAGACAAAGGTTTTCTACACTAGTCTACAGCAACTCTTGGACGTGTCGGCTTTCCAACTTCGTGCTCGAGTTACCTCGGTCAAGAGGTGGGAGCCCGTAAAAGAATTCGGCTACGTGGTGCCCTTTCCGACGAGGAGGTGACGAACGGTGATTCCGTGGGAGATCGGGACGACGACGAGAAGACCGAAGGACACGGATCGCTCGGTATATCTCTCTACCCATCTTTTAGTTTGCTAGTAGCTAGGTTAATGGCCCGATCCGGGTTGATAGTGCGCGGTGGTGCCGGTTTGCAAGTTTCGCAAAGTTTTTCTTTTCCGCGTTTCCGGCGTCGGATCGATGGTCGGGGCGCCGCCGTGCATTTACATTGGTATCAGAGCCACGCCGTTAACCTAGTCTAGCTTGCTCCAGTATATTTAGAACTCGATCGAACAAAATTCCCAAAAACCGTATTTTTCTTGCATCATGTTTCTGTCGAAATTTTTTCAGCTCCAAAAATTTTTCAGGTTGTTGCAGAAACACAAGCAGGCAATTCTAAGCATTCTGGGAAAATTCGATGAAAAGATTCCTTGGTACGACCGCGGAAACGCGGTCAAACCCCTGGTTTGGCCGCGATTCCGCGGTGGGAAAGTGCTATCTTTGCACCAAATTTTTCCAGTGGGCTTTTGGGTTGGAAATAGGGGTTTTGGGATATTCTGTTTGGGCCCAGATTTTCTGTTAGTGCTACAGTAGTGCTTGGGGCCCACTTCGATAAATTTGATCGATCGAGAATTTTAAACATGTTAGTTCACAGTATTTACATTATATCTGCGACCGTGAATGTCATTTGATCGGTAAATCCTGTCTAACTGCTATAGCCCTTTTAGATGGATTTGCGAACGTGACATTCACGTTGATGTTCTGTGTTGTGCTGTGATGTTACGGATTGGTCGTGGGGGATAGCCTGGATGCAATGTTAGTACAGTTTTGTTTTATATGTACATTTGATATTGCGGGGCGAGCGTCCGACATGTGGACTGCCGTTACTGCCTGTTTGTATATTATTCTTTTGGGGCATGACCGGGTCGAGGTCGATGTACCTGTTGTATGTATATTTTACTTTCTGTACTAGGATTACCCCGCGGAGGGGTGCACGGATAGCCGGGTTCTAGAAGGCAACGGGCCCGCATCTCATGGCATTGAGACGGAGGAGGCTTCACTCTAGAATTGGCGGGCTATTCGCTGCACTCGTAGGGGGTACAGGTTGACCCAGGAGGGGTGCCCAAGTTACCGGATTCCGTGAAGTACTGGGTGGTCCATTCACGTTGCTGAAGGGGGCTGCCTCGTTTCAGGTTTTGGCGGGTAACTTGCCGTGCCCGTAGGGGTATAGGATTTCATTGCACAGGCTATCCACACGACCAGGGGAACGTCGTGTTTCAGTAGCTGCTCTATGAAACCCGGGGATCCCAGATATCTGTATTGTTCTGTGATGCTGTACATTTCTGTGATGTTGCATTTTAACACGCCTTGAGCGAAATATTATATATTGATATATATACTAGTAGATGTTGTATATGTTTTGCATCCGCGCTAGTCCAGTCCCCGCTCTGTCGTTAGTTAAGTAACTTAACGGGTGATGACGGGACCCAGTGGCGAATGCGGATGGCATATACGTACATCATTATTTTCATTCTTTTGTGGTGTGATCAATTGATGGGACTGCGTTGATTCAGATCAATGAAAGTTAAACAAACCTATTCTGATGTTGTTGGAACATTTTTCAAAAAGCTGTTATTGAAAGGACGTTCACTTTTGTTTTGTACAGTGGTATTCAGTTGGAATATCCTGCTCCTCAGTCGACGAGGCAAGGGCTGAGATCCCTTCACCGGGAGTGACCCCTTAGACAGAAGTTTGCGTCAGGGCAATAACTTCACTATAGCCGATTACTTTTGCTTTGCATCGTAGTATTCAGTTGGAATATCCTGCACCTCATTCTACGGGGAAAGAGCCGAGATCCCTTCACCGGGAGTGACCTCTTTAGCAAAGATTTTCGTCACTATATTTTTATAAAAGCTATCCGGTTCCTTCAACGATATCAAGTTCATTACGTTAAAGGTTTTCTCCAGAAACCATTCGTAGCCCTTCGTCGTTTCAGACGGGTAGCACGTAGTATTCATGCTATGTTTGTTGACCTTCGTCAAGGCATAGTGTATGGTAGCTGCTTGTTACCATTCTGCTGTATAGATAGATGCGTTGGTTTGGGACAGTCGTATAGCCTTGTTGACCTTCGTCAAGGGCTTGTACGGGTGGGTTCAAATTAACTTGGACAATGACGGGTAGAACTTGACATGTGACTTATGATTTTGTTGACCTTCGTCAAGGTCGTAAGAGCATGGGGTAAAAATCACATCGGGAGTTTCTAAATAAACTGAAACTTACCAGATATGCGCATACCTTCTGGAGTGTGATAATGTGAGAGGATTCCGTCACGTTATCATGCGATGATAGTTGGATCCCGATTCCCACTGATGAGTTGGTTTACTCCTCGGGTATTCCCGACTAATTCTTCTTTCAGGTTTGGAGGAGAATTTGACGGTACGGTGGGAGGTTTCCTGATTAGATAAAGTGATAACCATTCTGATCTAGGTTAGAGTGCACGCTGAGTGTTTCTTTTCTCTCTCTCTTTGGCAGCGACCATTGACCCGACCCTAGACTATGACTCAGTGACCAAGATTAACCGAACCTTCTTAAACACTGGCTTTTGGATTGTCATAGTTGCAAACCTCATTGCCACTCCTACTTTTACCCTTTTCTCCAGGACACCCCGTATTACTACGAACGTCCACTTCCATTGGACAAAACCATCGTATGGTTATATACGAACTCGAAGGAATTTATTCGAGGATGGTTTCCGGTTCTGGAGAAAACGAATAGGACTATTCAGTTGTCTTTTCCTTTTACCTTCTCTCAGGTTGCGAGTACTCCTTGATTTAGGAGATAGTACACCTATTACGCAAATTGGATAGTCTTCTTCCAAACCTTAGGCTGGTGCCGAACGGTGGGGAATAAAGAAAACCAATTAGCCTAACGGTGGTGTACAGAAGGTATTATGTAAAGACAAAGAAAGGGATTAGTAAGAGGGCAAAGTAAATTGCGACTGCTATTCACGACCAAACAAAATATTTCTTCGCCAATCCTAAATCACCTTTGTATTTCTCCAGGACACTCCGTATCACTACGAAGATCCACAGTTTATTTGGATACTCCATCGTATGGTTATATACGAACTCGAAAGGAACTTGTTCCAGTTCGGGGATGGATTCTGGTTCAGGAGAAATAGGAATAAGGTTTATTCGGTTGTCTTTTATCTTCACCTTCTCTCGCATTGCGAGTGCTCCTAGGATTAGGACAGTACACTCATTATGCTTATTGGATAGTCTTCTTCCAAACCATAGGCTGGTGCCGAACGGTAGGGAAGGAAGAAAACCATTTAGCCTAAGAGGGTGTACAGAAGGTAATGACTAAAGACATATAAAGGGATTTGGAAAGATGGCAAAGAATTATACGGTTACAGTTGTGAATCTGGATAATGGAAGAGGCATTACTAGGAATACCCGGATACCCCTACGAAACATTTTCATGTTTCAGTTTCACTGTGTATTGTTAATAGAAAACTGATTTTCCAATTAGACACTTGCTCCAGGGTATGTATTTACCAGGTATGATTCTCACATCTGTATGGTTTTACAGATGATGAGTGGGAGTAAGTTATTGGGAATTAGGTGATCATCCTCATTATATCGGGATTCGTTGTAATTGGTGATATTTGAGGAATTCACCTGGGTTGTTTGTCGGACGACAAATATTTAGTTTTGAATATCCGTCGTTATGCACCAATTTCAAATTGATACATCTGTACATCTATTTTTATAGAGTGAGATATACCTTTTTGAAATTATGTCTATGACATTTACCTATATCAGTGGATGGTTAGGTAAGGAGCATTAAACAGCGGTGTAATTCTTCTTAACCATAAGTACAGTTTTCGACCTACGACACACAGGGAGTGAGTTATTAGACTCAGGGGACTTATACATAGTACTGTATGTTGTCCAGTGTCTATTAGGACAGAGGGGTTGGTCCTCGTACTATATTCGGTTTACTTATGACTTCTTTAGTTCTTAGACAAGTGTTTCGTAGAAACACAAGGTCCAAGTTTTGAGAAGTTATAGGTATAAGAATAGAGTAGAGAACCAGGTGTTGCAAGTATCGGGATTCTTCAAGGTGATCGAAAATGTAGATACTTGTGTATGGTATTCAGTTGATAGTAATGATTAAGAGAACTTACTTCTTTTTCAGGTTACTCATAATTGGAAGTATTCCTAAGTTTAGTAAAGCTAATCGGCCTCCTTCCATTTAGTAAACATGCACTGGAGACAGCTGCATGATTTGAATCTGGTTCAATTAAATCAGTGCCTCTGTTTCTATATTGAATATAGAACAGTTCATATCTTAACGATGTTAAGGTACGGGGAGTTATCCGGCTTATGCTTAAAACCAGACTCTGGATAACTCAAGGCACGTTTTTGTAATGGCTATTTGTGGGTTGACCCAGGCTATGACGAGGGTTGACTTTCTACCATCAGGAAGATCAATGGTGATATTGTTCTTGACTCGCCACAGTTTTAATAAAAATGGATTTTTTCAGAAAACAGTAGTGGGAGTATGGTAGAACTGGAAGTGATTCCAGAACCACAAACGATTACTGAAGATTTGATAAAAACCTGAGGATTCAATCTGGTTTGACATTCCATTGGCCACTCCGCAGATATGGTAGGTAACCTCAGGCGCTCGAGAGGTACTTCGGTATGCTCAAGGACGGTGGCAGGAAGGTTCTTGTTTACCCAGACTTGCCATTGCTGTTGTTCCAGACTGTGAGACCCGGCAAGAGAATGAGTATAGCGTCGTTTTAAACTAGCTTTAGAAGTGCACGCGTATATGACTCTGCCAGAGGGTTGTCGTAGTCAGTGGGAGCAGCGGAAGCATGGTGGACAAGTGGCTTATGTCTATTTATAGACTAAAGCAGATATAGCGGAGATAGATCATCTATTTCTGATGTGACAGTCATAGGTTTGACTTCATCAGAATAGGGGATGGATCTGTTAAGAAGGTAGTAGGGTGTGATGTCCTGGTATTTGGATGACATACACAGAGTAGGAAGTGATATTCCTATATATACTACGATCGGTTATACTTTGGTTGTCACACAGTAGTTTCTCCACATAGGAATTGGATATTATATCGTACATTCTGGTTACTAGATCTATGGTTTTAGATCTAGATTTGGGTGGTTTCCCAATCAGGGTACTTAGACAGCATGCTAATGGTATTTAGAATGGATGACTCCTGGCACGGTAGTGTACCTGCAGGTGATGGAGTCACCTTTTCTAAAGGTGTCTTACAGACTAAAGGGGAGAGGGCTGTGCATGATTGGCAGATCACTTGCTTAGGCAATTGAGTTGATCATGAGATGTCAAGTACCACACCAGATGTTGTTTTTGCACGAGATGCAATAAGTTGATATTGATCCAATCCTGGAGAAACATTCGGAAGCAGTTTTAGAACATAAGTGGATGTTCTAGGGATATGATAATAGCATCCTCCTTCGGGAGACAGTTATCATTCCAGGCTTCCAAGGTGACCTGGACGGCAGAGTGGCTGTCACAGTTATAGTTTTCCTTCTGACGATGGGCAGTATTTTGGACAGGTGGTCCAAGGAAATACTGAGGGAGGCATGGCGCAGGATACTGATTAAGTTCAGTTGACGATACAGTCTAAGAAGTTTGGATTTGGAGTTCATTTATGAGCAAGGTCCTATCAGACATCCAGACACATTCTAAGACAGGTATTGCTCACTTCGGGAGATGGCTTTCTCCGCGAACTTGAGATATAGAGAGACATAAAAAGAAACATCAGAGCGGATCCACTCACTGAGGCTATTCCTCGAACGCAATAGTTTTGCAAACGAGCATTGTGAGACTGACTAGTAGAGGAGTTGGGTGTTCGGTATCACACGGGCTGTGAGTATGCGACATCGCAATAATTAGCCTTGAGTGCAAGTGGGAGATTGTTGGAGATAGTGCCCTCAGAGTCAATTATTGGATCACAGGCACGTGATTGCAATGATTGATGGAGGACCTATCCCGATAGGACAGTCTTACTCAAGATGATAGTATGCTATCTGGTTTATCTTTATCATCGTGTACTGCTTTAGGTGACCATACATGTCACTATTGCACGTAGATAGAGCCCCTAGGAGTCTTGCTTGACTACCAGCAATATGAGGGCGATCATATACGTGAGAGCTGAGGTCTATAAGCACATCCTTAAAAGGTCCCTATTCGAGGGAGTTTCAAGACAGGGCATCGATACTCCAGAGTAGACTAGTGTATACAGTCGAGACCCCGACTAGGGGCGGTGGCCGGTCTCACAAGCCACTGGTGTCAGTTGGTTCACCTAAGATGTATACAGGTACTCATTGGGTTATGAGTACACCGGACAGGACTCGCCGGGAACATGCTAGTTGGTCTTATACCTGACGTCATATAGCAGTTCCCTGGTGACATATGTACAGGTAGTTCATCGACCTGAGATCGTCATTTGTCTCGTGTGAGTCCCCACTGTGCTTTGATTACTACCCTACCACGCTCAAAGGAGACGTGCAAATAGGTTTTAGTTGGGTACAGTCCCGAGCCACATGGAGGCAGTGAGCGGATCTGCAGGGGTTCGTCTCTCCCGGTATTGGGGGTGAGGTCGCGCTGTGTCTAGGAGAGCCATTACACGAAGTCCTTGGCCAAGGCAGGAGATTTACTGGTAGGTATTCCAGTAGTATCTCATGGTGTTCTGGGCTACACTCCGACACGACTTGTACCGCTTTTGGGGGTCTGACTTTTACCAACCCCCTAGGCCCGCCATGCGATGCTCATAGACGAACGGACCGGACTGTACGGATATTGTCACTGACAGGCTCAGTAGGGTGTCAGGATGAGTTCGCTCATCGACGTCCCTTTTGTTCAATAGCTGGTAGCCCGTCACGTATGGCTAATACCTCTGACGTGCTAGTGGTTAAATCCACAGCCATAGTATTGACGAGTCTTTAGAGTCCACCACACACAGTTACTCAAGTTTCAGGCGAAACGCTGTAGAGGCCGTATGGAGATATGGCAGGGTTCGATCAGATACCTGCGGTATTGCACGGATCGTGATCGGACGGTTTTTACTAGCGGGCTTTGGTTTAAGCCAGATCCTAGTATTGTACAGTGTAGATTTTGTCTCTTTGCATTTGTGTTCAGTGGGAATAAAAATGCGGGCATGTATATGCAGTCACGGGGTTTCCCTGTAATTTATTACGGGATCAGTTTTCTGAAGTTGCCGGTTTGCATTCTGTTCCGGCTAGTTTTCCTTTGTTCCTTCCCGGCCGGACTTTTCCGATGGAGGGGGTTATTTGCAGTTGTGCAAATTATCTTTTGTGGAGGGGTTTCTTGCATTTGTGGCATTATGATAGGTTAAGCATCTTTGCTTTTTCATGATGGTTTAGCATTAATGAGATTAGAATGGATTAGAAGTTGATTTGATAATGTTATCATTGCCTTTTGGATGTGGTCACCTTTTGCCTTTTCCTACACTCACCTCCCTTGTGCTTTCTTTTTTGCTTCCCTCCACCATTTGGTTAAGGTGCCGGCCACTTCATGAGTGAGTATGAGAGGGTTCATTTTTTATGAGGGAAAATTTGTTCATCTCATTTTCTTGCTACACAAAATTCAAGCTCCACTTAAAAAGTTCATAGTTCATTCTATTCCTCCATCAAGGCAACTTCACCCCATTGAGACAAAGGTTTTCTACACTAGTCTACAGCAATTCTTGGACGCGTCGGCTTGCCAACTTCGCGCTCGAGTTACCTCGGTCAAGAGGTGGGAGCCCGTAAAAGAATTCGGCTACGTGGTGCCCTTTCCGACGAGGAGGTGACGAACGGTGATTCCGCGGGAGATCGGGACGACGACGAGAAGACCGAAGGACACGGATCGCTCGGTATATCTCTCTACCCATCTTTTAGTTTGCTAGTAGCTAGGTTAATGGCCCGATCCGGGTTGATAGTGCGCGGTGGTGCCGGTTTGCAAGTTTCGCAAAGTTTTTCGTTTCCGCATTTCCGGCGTCGGATCGACGGCCGGGGCGCCGCCGTGCACTTACAGTCGGAAGTGGAGTTAATACCGACATCTTTTTCTAAAACTCTATAATTCCACTTTTTCTTACATATTCTTCATTCATATTCCTACACCATGCTTGTTAACATAAAACCAATGTTTAGAACGAACTTTTAATCAAAAATATCATGCAAGATAGCTTTAACTTAACATTTACATTAAAATACCATGTAGTTTGTATATATCATCTTTATTTGTTTTGCTTAAACATACCTTTAGGAAAATTCACGAGGTAACGACCTACCTCTCACGTACACACATGGTTTTCATATCACGATATTCTTTGAACTTATTTTTGTTACGGATACAATATTACAAGAAAATACCATTTACTATAAAACCGGATTTTTTTAAATTGTATTCTAAATTTCTTTGCAAATAATCCTCTACAATCCTCTTTAGCGAACCCGCTATTGGATGGTGCAGATTATCGCACATCTTTGGGCTAGTAGAGCGAGATGCAGACCTCCTCACGGAGCATTCGTTCTCGAAAGGTTTTTAATAGGGTTTTTAAGAAAAAACGCAATTTTCTACTTAATTAAAAATTTAATTTTTAATAATTATATAAATTGAAAAAATCCATATATTTTCAAAATATAATAAACTTATATTTTTTCAAATGAATGAATTACAGGTTTCATCAAAATACCATCAAGATACCAACAAAGTCAAGCTTTACAGTAAAATACCATGAACTTTCCAAGCTAAGCTATTATCACTAAAATACCTAAAATCCTTAAAATTCACATTCATGGAAACCCTAAATATTATAAATAAATTCTCAAGGTTATTTTCAAACTATATTAAAAATATTTTTCATAAAACCCCCTCGAGTTATATAAAACTACATTTAAGGACTTTAGTAAATATAAGTTTAAGCAGGATCAATTCTCTTGAGCCTCAGGAAGCCGGAGAAAGCCTATTTAAGCTAGAAAACTTAACAAAGTTATCAATGATAATTGTCTTGGAAAAATATACAAATCATGTCGTCCATGTGCAGCAGGTACCGATAACTCCCGAACCTAATTCAGGATCTAAATCAGTTTATATGTGTCTGACTCAAGTCTGAGTTTAAATCAAGTCTGAATCCAAACTCAAATCTGAATCTAAAACCAAACACGAATACTTGATCATGAATACTTGAATTCAAACATCAAAAGCAAGCAGATACACTTGACCCTTGATCAAGAATCAGAACACTTGAACTTGACTAAATCAAAACATGAATATTTGAACACTATGACTTGACTCGAAACATGAATACAACTTGACATGAATATATGAATACATGATATAGACATGATCTCAATCTTCCAACTTGATGAATTCATGGATTCGAGCAAGCCTTGTAATTTTAACTGTAACTTAGCATATACGACGTGTTGGGGTAGTTCATGCATGAATCCATGAAACCTTAAGAGTCCCACTAGATCATGAATCCATGTTTACTAACACAAGCAAGCTATCATGAGGGCCCATGTTTCCTTACTCCTGGATTACAGCCTGTTGAGTTTGGAATACTTCAACACTAGGTTGAAGTCTCGTTACTAACACTTGATTCGAGCCCGTAGTTCCTTACCCCTGGATTATAGTTTGTTGGTTTTGAGAACACTCTTGAGATTGGTTGACATTCACTCTTGAACTTACGTTAAATTAGTATACCCAAGTACAGACCTGTTAAGAAACTTACATTCACTACATGTTCACTATACCTACACTAAACGACCATGTTATAATTGTTGTCATGCTCATCCTATACTGTCATATTTACCTACTTGTCATATATATTACCATACTGGTTCACATATATTACAATAGAACTGCATGCTAAATAAAATTGCCGCGTTTATATAAAATGACATGCTGAAACACCATATCTCCTAATCAATTGTTCATGATGTACACTTCCTTTATCATTACACTTTATATTTCACTTCATATCTTGGGGACTTACCGAGTGAAAGTTCCCTGATGGGCATTCCACCCACCTTTGTTTTCTTGGAATCTTCGTCAAATACTGTGGAAACTGAAGAAGTAGATATCTGAGAGGAGGAGCACGATCAGATAGCGACCCAGGCCTAGACCAGTTATCTTTTCTCAGTTTTTGTATGCCATTGTTTAGGCATTTCCATTCTTGTATTTTCTTTCAGTTGAAATTATGTATTGTAAATGAATCAAGTTGACTGTAAATAAAGTTGTTGAAGTTTTAATCTCATATTAATTTTCTTGTCATTTTTATATTGCTTCTTTTACGCTTAGCGTATTTATTCTGGGAAATGATTTTCTCGAAAGAAATACGTCGCGGGCTTGCCACGTCACCATTTCCGTCTATTGGGAAGCGGGACGTGACAGGTTTTATTGGCGGCCCATGCAGATCCGTTCTGCATAAAGTCATAAGTAATATATAACAAGAAATATGAGATACAACAACTTTACATTGCTTGCAATTCAATTTCCGTTAAATCTATCCTAATCTTTCTTCTTTATCTAAGGTGATGGATTCTCCCAGCAACCCTAGCACCAACGATGGAACTACACCACCGCCACCTATCCTTATCGTTCTACTACCTCCATCTACCGTAGCCGCTCCATTCACAGAATAGACGATGCTTCTGGAGGCTATCAAAAGCCTACTTGATGGTCAGCAGGCTCAAGGCATGATTTTGCAGGAGCAGAATGCTCTCCTTCAACAGAGTTTCATCCGCTCTAAAGCAGAAACACCGGGAGTGAAACAATTTCGAGCGTTACACCCGAAGAACTTCTCAGGGAAGGGGAAACTACTTGAGATCGAGGAATGGGCACAGAGCATTGAAGACGACCTAGCTGTAGCTTAAGTTCTAGAAGTGGCTTGGGTCAGAATAGCAAAACTCCAGCTTACTGACAATGCCAGAATATGGTGGAAGGCCGAAGAGAGCCGTCTTGAGCAGCCAATCGATTGGAAGACTTTTCATGATCTATTTGATGCCAAGTACTTTCCGTAAACTGCACATTTCGAGATAGAATAGAAGTTCATTCACCTGCAACAAAGATCCATATGGGATAAGTCGGTGGATAAGTACGATGCTGAATTCACCATGCGCGGAAGATTCGTCGCACATCTAATTTCTACTGCAGAAATCAGAGCCAGGCGTTTCCAGCAAGGATTAGACCCTGAGTTTCAAGCCGCCCTAGCAACGGGGGAACGCCTGACACATGAAACAGCTCTGAAGTCAGCCTATCACTATGAAGCAGTGATTAAGAAGAAAGGAAGGCCACAGTCGGTTGGTATGAAACGTACCGCCAATCAGATTACTGGAGGAGCCTCTTTTAGGCAAACTCTCCCAACGCCAGCTATGAGGCCAGGATGATCATTTTCAGAGACTGAACCCAATTTTTATATTTATTGTAAGAGAACCGTGCACCAAGTCAAAGATTGCCGTCGAGCGAATGGTCTTTGTCTGATATATGGATCATCGTCACACACTATAGGAACTTGCCCACACAACTCAACTGGCCCAATTTCCGCAGCTAGACCAGCTATTCAAGCTCCACCTACACAGTTAGCTCTTCCTGCACCACCTCGACGCGGACCACCTTTACCACGTCAGTCATCGATGTATGTTCAGTTGAAAATATTACACTTTTGATATAACATTTTCCTTACCTTCTTAAATATCTAAATGTGTTTGTTATAAATATGACACATATGAGGGTTTATCTGCAAAATACTATTTTCATATGTTTATATATTATAATTAACATTATGAATGAAAATATATGCATATAATATTTATAAGATATTTTGATAATTTTTATTATGCATATCATATCGAATATTCTAATCAATATTCTTAAAATATAATATCATATAAAATGGTTAGGATAATATCTCAAAAATACCTAATATTACTAACATTATTCATTGAGATATTGTGCAAGGTTTAGCTCAGGTCAGGAGATCGAGATATTGAGATGTCGGGAATAAAAAATATGCCGATAAAGTTAAATAAAATCGAAGAATCAATACTGGCAGAGACTCAGAAAAGATATGAAGATTTCAGACATCAAACAAATCTCCGTGTATCACAATGAAGCAGCCCCAGAATTTTGAAGCAATGATCACACCAAATGGCCGCGGTTCCGCGGCCAAAATATGCCATATGCGGCGGATCCATGGCCGATTCAATGAGTTAGGATTTGGCATTTTTAGGTTAGATTTTCAATAACAAACCCTAATTCTTGGAATCTATGGGACTATTTAAAGGACCGGAGGGCTAAAGTTAGAGGGCATCACCTTTTACACGAAGCTAATCACCATCAAAGAACAAGTGATTCACGACAGGTCCGCGATTCTAAGTGATAAGGCGACGTGGGATTTGACGGAGCATCTACTTCCTACGAGGCAAGGATCGAGAGCAACTTCTTCCTCCTCTTGTAATCTAAACTCGAAGGTTTTGTAAATGTGAAGTTGATTAATAAAGGTGGATCATTAGTTTAATTATTAAGAATTTATTTTCTGTATTTACATTATGATCTCTATCCGTTCTTCTTCTTCTATCTCCATCATGCGTGAGTAATTCTCCGCTTGATAGGGTTCATAGGATTAGGGTAGAACAATGGATGAGAAAACACTTTAACTCCTTTTAAGTCTTATGAAATTTATAAACTTTAGCAAAAGAATCGTTAACATCCTTATCGGGCGTGCTACCAATTTATTGCAAGTCTCGACCACGATTTGAAATCAGATTGACAATTGTTTTGCTAATGGCTATACATAGATGCAGATCAATGAAATGATAAGGGTCAATAGTGGGGAAACCTTATTCCCTCCGGAAACCCTAATCCTCATTCATCGCCATCAATCTAGTTTTAAATTTATCAATAGATAAAAAGAGTTATCTTTTTTAGTCATCCATGACTACTAAATCCTAACGAACCATACAAACCTTCTATATATAATATATATTCTACATCCGTATTTAACATAGATATAGAATCTATTCTCCTTTCTCTTTACTCTTTCTTTCGACCCGTCTAAAGCAAGAGTTAAAAAGTTCCACGAATCCCTGAGGACGACCCGTATTCACCACAGCTAGCTACACGCGACGCCGTGCTGATTGCGGTTATTCTACAAACACTTCATAAAAAATCAATCAAATGGCGCCGTTGCCGGGGATTCGTGCGTAATTTTTTCTTGCTATTTGGGTTGAATTATTATCTGATCCATAAAATATAAATCAAAACCGCATCTTGTGTATTTAACGATTATTGTGTGAATTTTGCAAGGAAATCTGGAGTCACTGACGAGGAGATAAAAATTCATAAAAATTCAGAGAGGACCAAAGGAGCAAAGGGGGCCACCGTAGCAAAAATTTTCAAAAGATCTCTCCCTATTGCGACGAAGCCGCGGTCCAACCTTACTTTTGGCGGCGGAAGCACGGCGGTCTTGAGGGATCGTCCACCCAAACTCCTTTGGTATCTTCTTCATATCTTTCTCTCTCCTTTGAAATCCAATAATATATTTTTCTGCAGGATTCTTTGCAAAATTTGCCGCTTAAAAAAATCTTTTTGCGTGTTTTGAAATAGGTTTTTTTTTTTGCATATTTTTAATACGGATTTTTAAGGGGGAAAACCCAAATTCAGATTAGGTGAGGATTTCATCACCCTTCCTAGGCCCCACAAATCACTAAACGAGCATTCACATCACCCTACATTAATTAAAAAATATCTAGACCATGCCCTAAGGACCGTTGTGCTCATTAAGGACATAGGAGGGTCCTGGGTTATCTACTATTTATCTGTATTTCTTTTGTGGTTTCTAGGCAAGTGTGACTAAGGCAGGTGGTTACTTAATCAGGCCCGTTATTTTCGGTGATTCATATAGCGGATACCTCCCACTTACCTGACCACAAGAGGGATAAAGATGTGGTAGAGGATTGATCCTGCGAATTGTCCTTTGAAAGTCTAAGAGCGGTCTAGTGACTTGACCTAGGTAACCTTAGATCTAGGGTTGATTGTGCATTTTTTGTGTGATTTTTCTAAACTCCGACTTTTTCAAAACAAGCATTTTTACATAATTCTCACACGCTGCCACGTGCACTAAACCCGCTTAGTGCATGCTCGGCTGGACATGGGATTCTAGTGCCCGTCTTGTCCGTGTTTCCGCTATCGACTCCGAATTCGGTACTTCTTCATCTTCTTTTCCCCCTCCATCCACCACGACCGAGATGGATGGTTTTCCATCAAATTTCAATAACACCATCCTGCCACCACCCGTAGGTGCGCAGAATCCACAGCGCATCTCTCTCCAGGAAAGATACTACCCCGTGCGTAGACCTCTTCCTACTTGTCTATCTCTTCCACCAGCCAATGGAGATAATTTTGAGATTAAACCCCACTTCATCAAACTGTTGCTCAAATTTCACGGGCTTGAGTCCAAAGACGCATACGTTTTTATAAACAAATTCAAAAACGTATGTGCAATGATTAGCACGTCATAACTTTCTATGGATGCTATGAGATTACGTCTTCTTCCTTTTACCTTGTGAGATTTGACAGAAAAATGGCTTTATAATACTGCCGCACATTCTATTGTCAAATGTGATGAATTCTTCGTAGCATTCCTTAAGAAATTTTACCCAAATCATAAGACCGCCCGTGTTCGAAGCGAGATCAACCAGTTTACCCAACTTCCCAATGAACCATTTTGGAAATGTTTTGAACGGTTTAAGGATCTTCTTCTGCAATGCCCTCATCACGGAATCAATAGATGGGACCTTTGTCGCATTATATATGAGGGTATTGATCCAGCGACAAAACAGACGCTTGAAACCAAGTGTCAATGTCATTTCCTGTCTAAAGACGATGGTGAAGCTTGGCAATTTCTGGAAGATCTCGCCAAACATACTTTACAGTGGGAAAGCGCTAGACCAACATCGTTTAAGGGAGGTACCCATCAGCTCGATATTTCCATCGCAGTGAAAGCCGAAATGGCCGCGATACAAAGGAAACTCGATGCTATAGAAAACAAAGTCTCTTCATCCTCCCTAAACCAATTTACACTCCCCAAAACCGTGTGTGGTTGCTGTTCCAACCCATCACACTTGACGGAAGAATGTCCTTTGAATCCTCTGTTTCAAGGTCGAGAATAAACCAATGCTTTTTTTTCAGCAACGACCTAGAAACGATCTTTATTCTTCCACATACAATCAGGGATGGAGGAATCATCATAATTTTTCTTGGAACCAAACTCAAAATAAAAACCAGTTCCCAAGCAACTATAAAAGACCTCCTCCACAGCAACAACCACCACCACCGAGTCAGCACCCCTTTCAACTGCAAACTTTTCAAAATCCGGCCAACAATTCTACACCTTATAATAATTCGTTTCAAACGGCCGGTACCGAAAACTACTCCGCACTCGATCGAACCTTGGATGTGTTTATTAAACATTCCATGCAAACGTCAGCTGATTTAAAGTTTTCTATCCAAACATTAACGCAGAACACCGCCTCTTACGGTGAGAGTATAAAATCGATAGAAGCACAAATTGCACGGTTAAATGACGCGATGAGTGCGAGAGAGAAAGGGAAACTTCCATCTCAACCTCTACCAGATCCTGGCCATTCGCAAAATTATAATATGAGTGTCGTTACTACGTTGAGATCGGGAAGAGTGCTGAACAATCAAGTCGGTAAACAGGTTGAGGATGAGGAATCAATCAATGATACCCCGGCTTCTACTTCTAACCCTATTTCGCCTAGTCCACCACCTTCTTCTGAGCCTATTCTCCATTTTCCCATGGGCTTGAACCCTTCGCCTACTTCCTCAAGTCATCCTAAAACGATCCCAACTCCAATTCTGGGATCTGTTCCACCCCCACAATCTTCTCCAATGTTGGACCCAACTCTTATTGATAAAGCTCCTTATCCAAATAGGTTAAAGGGAAACAGACCAAGTCCACAAATGGAGAAGATCGTGGATATTTTTAAGCAAGTTAACTTTAACATTCCTCTCCTAGATGCCATACAACAAGCTTCGTCCTATGTGAAAATTCTAAAGGGCTTGTGTACTAGGAAGAGGAAAACCCAAGTGCCTAAAAAGGTTTTCTTAGCGAGTAATATGAGCAATTCTCTTACCCAATTGGTGGCCACGAAACATAAGGACCCCGGTTTTACTACAATATCTATCACTATTGGGGGAATATTAATCGTGCTCTACTCGATTTAGATGCTAGCGTTAACTTGCTTCTGTATTCTGTCTATGAGCAATTAGGGATCGGAGAGTTGAAATATGCGCACTGCACTCTTCAGATGGTCGATCGATCTATCACCCAACCTAGGGGTGAGCTAGAGAACGTGTTAATCAAAGTGGGGAAATTTATATTCCCTGTGGACTCTATTATTTTAGATACACAATCTGTAGAGAACCCACGGAACCAAATTCCGGTGATTCTAGGTCGGCCATTCTTAGCGACTTCCAACGCAATAATCAATTTTCGTAACGGTTCTATGAACCTATCTTTCGGGAAGATGTCAATTGAGCTTAACATTTATAAGTTGGGAAGTGAACCCTCCGAACCCTATGCTCAAGTATGTTCTGTCGAAAGGATGGATTCCGACAGTAGAGAATTTGAACAGCTTCACGATACTGATATTGACTCCGCTAGTACGTTGATGTTCGACACTGCTATTTATTATATACATACGGACCCATCTATCGAACGGTCCGGGTCAACATCTAACGCTAATTATGAACCTTTTTTGGAGTCCGAGTATCATCCCGTTCTTTCCGATGAGATCATTATTCGGGATATCGATGAAAGGTTTGAAGAAATCTCCGCTGAAGAACTCACATTCTTAGAAGACACAGGAGTTATGATGAATCAACCCCAAAATAAAGAAGTTAAACCGCCACCCTTTCTTCTTAACAATAACGAGAATGCGAGTAATCTATCATCATTATTTCATCTCTACAAACCGAAACATCAACACGTTCTATTACATCTCTTATCTCCTCCCCACTTCTTCACGTCGATAGGTGACATGTTCTTCCACTAACCAATGCGTTACATTGATAAAATATTCGAATGGTTGGTATTGACTTTTGGTCTTTGTAAAGGTTTATATTGACCAATAACTTTACCCCCCTCTTTATAATTTTTAAATGCTTAAAATTGTTTTACTCAAGTTTGGGGGGGAGAAAAATATTTTGGCTCTTCAAAATAAAAAATTTACACAATTATGAGGCAAAAATAAGTTTGGGGGAGGTTTTCACGTTCATTTATTCTTGTCACTTTTAATAACTTTTCCTCCCAAGTATACAGGTTTTGAGATTTAAAAGATGACAACAGTGATGACACTGCTGCAAACAGATTTGGGGGGGCTTTGTGCTTATTTACGCATTACTTTACATTATACTTTACATAAGCACAATTATTTTTGATAATGAAAGATTAGAAAGTGAAAAATTACATATGAAAAATAGGAATAGTTTTAGAAAAGCAAGAAAGTTAGATATTTTCTTAAAACGAAACTAGTAATAAGTAGTCATGAGCCGTTGTCCCAAGAGTTAGAAAGATGAAGGAAATTACTAATCTGAAAATAAAAATAAGTCTGAAAAATAGTCGCTATTCTTGAGACCAAACATTTGAACGTTGATACCCTACTATATGCACTTTCACACGTCTTGAAATTTGGGATAGTAGAGGATACCTTGAAATGCTCTTGTCTAAAAGACTCGGTGTAAAATACACACACACACACACACACATGTGGTGAAGAAAAAAATTAAAAGTGGTTTTGTAATTACCAAGGAAACATAAAAGATATAGCGAGGGTGTTTTATCACCCAGTGCCTTAGACCAACTGGTTTGGGAGCCACTGCTAAGCCTTAGGTGTTGCAAAACGAGGATATTGCTAATGAGCGAACACATTTAGTAATTGGTTGGTTAGTACCTCAGGAAGTATTAACGGTCGCATGAAGAATGTGTGAGCGGAAGCATCTAAAATATTCACCAACTAAAAAGTACCGAGATAGATGTACAAGAGTATGATACTTGAATTCAATTCTGCAAGTGTAGAGATGTCTTTTACACACACGTAGGGGTATATGATAGATGTTGGAAAGAAGGTAAGGAGGAAGACTAAAGTCGATGTTTTATTGAGGGATGATGTGAATTCTAATATCTTTTCAAGACCATTAAGATAGGGCTCATGACAACTGAAAGAATAGTATAATTGGAAACTCTTATTTTCAAGTTCTTTCTTTTATAATTCTTATCTTTGTATGTAACTTTCAACATTTTTCTTTTATTATAGGATTTTATGGGTGTAATCCGCTGAAAACCCTCGGGAGACAACACTCCTCCTACTAGGGAAACCTAGAGGTTTAACGGCTTGTTGCACGTACTCAGTGCAATCGTGTTGCCTACGAAAGTGTGCTAGTTAGTTTTTATTTTTCTTTTCTTCTTTTTCTTCTTTTGAATAACAAGTTTGCTCGGGACGATCAAAGTTAACTTTGGGGGTATTTGTTCAGTCGAAAATATTGCACTTTTGATATAACATTTTTCTTACTTTCTTAAATATCTAAAGGTGTTTATTATAAATATGACACATATGAGGGTTTATCTGCAAAATACTATTTTCATATGTTTATATATTATAATTAACATTATGAAGGAAAATATATGCATATAATATTTATAAGATATTTTGATAATTTTTATTATGCATATCATATCGAATATTCTAATCAATATTCTTAAAATATAATATCATATAAAATGGTTAGGATAATATCTCAAAAATACCAAATATTACTAACATTATTCATTGAGATATTGTGCAAGGTTTAGCTCACGAGATATTGAGATGTCGGGAATCAAAAATCTGCCTATAAAGTTAAATAAAATCGAAGAATCAATACTGACAGAGACTCGAAAAAGATATGAAAATTCTAGACATCAAATAAATCTCCATGTATCACAATGAAGCAACCCCAGAATTTTGAAGCAATGATCACACCAAACGGTCGCGGGTCCGTGGCCAATACATGCCATATGCGGCGGATCCGCGGCCGATTCAATAAGTTAGGATTTGGGATTTTTAGGTTAGATTTTCAACAACAAACCCTAATTCTTGAGATCTATAGTTTCTGGTTTTGGGACTATTTAAAGGACCGGAGGGCTAAAGTTAGAGGGCATCACCTTTTACACAAAACCAATCACTGTCAAAGAACAAGTGATCAACGACAGGTCCGCGATTCGAAGTGATAAGGAGACATGAGATTCGACGGAGCATCTACTTCCTACGAGGCAGAGATCGAGAGCAACTTCTTCTTCCTCTTGTAATCTAAACTCGAAGGTTTTGTAAATGTGAAGTTGATTAATAAAGGTAGATCATTAGTTTAATTATTTAGCATTTATTTTCTGTATTTACATTATAATCTCTATCCGTTCTTCTTCTTCTATCTCCATCACGCGCGAGTAATTCTCCGCTTGATAGGGTTCGTAGGATTACGGTAGAACAATGGATGAGAAAATACTTTAACTCATTTTAAGTCTTATGAAATTTATAAACTTTAGCAAAAGAATCGTTAACATCCTTATCGGGCGCGCTACCAATTTATTGCTAGTCTCGAACGCGATTTGAGATCAGATTGACAATTGTTTTGTTAAGGGCTAGACATGGATGGAGATCAATGAAAAGACAAGGGTTAATAGTGGGGAAACCTAATTTCTTTCAAAGAACCATAATCCTCATTCATCGCCATCAATCTAGTTTTAAATCTATCAATAGATAAAAGGAGTCATTTTTATTAGTCATCCATGACTACTAAATCCTAACGAACCCTACAAGCCTTCTATATATAATATATATTCTACATCCGTGTTTAACATAGATATAGAATCTATTCTTCTTTCTCTTTTCTATTTCTTTCAAACCTCTAAAGAAAGAGTTAAAAAGTTCCACGAATCCCTGAGGACGACCCGTATTCACCATAGCCAGCTACACACGACGCCGTGCTGATTGTGGTTATTCTACAATTTCATACTAAATTAATCGATGTACCAGCACGCACAGAGAAAGGTGCAAAGACGTTAGGCTTTCACTTTGGTGGTCGTAGAAGCTGAATCAATAGGTCAAGATATTACTGGTAAATTTCCTCCCATCTTTTTCAGCCGTTTCAAATTCTTGCATTCTTTCATCTACCCAAACATTTTCATGCACTTTCAATACAATATCCGTGACAAATCCCTTTCTAATTTAAATAAAACACCATTTATTTATATAAAAAATTTACAATTTTTTTGTATATTGTTTAGAAATCCTAAAGAAACACTTTAGAACAAGTTTCATCTCAAAATAATATGTATTGTAACTTTTATCGAATTTTTACGGTTAAATACCACATACTTTAATTTCGACATATTTCATCATATATCATTGTATTACTTTTAGAAAACTCACGAGGTAATGACCTACCTCATCACAACACTCATTCTTGACATAGCACGATGGCTTTGGAATATTAGTTTGTAGGATAAATACGAGTTTACATTTAAATACCATAAACAATCAAAAACCGTTTTCTTTAAAAGTGTTTTATTTAATTCCTTACAAATACGCATCTACAACCCACTTTGGGGACCCCGATTGGGATTGTGCGGGTTATCGCATATCCTTTGGCTTAGTAGAGTGAGATGCAGACCTCCTCATGGAGCATACGATCTCGATAGAATTTTTAATCCAATTTTTAAAAAAAATATGATTTCTACTTAATAAATAAAATTTATTTTTAATAATTATATATATATATATTATCAAAATATCTACTTTAAATATATTATATCTATTCCTTATTTTCCAAATCAAAATAAAAGAATCACAATTTCATGAAACTACCATTCTAAATCAATACAATTTCAATATTACACTAAAATACCATATACTATGCAATTTAGGTTCTATTCACAAGAAAAATTCATATTATAAAATTTACATCCATGAAAACTCTAAAGACGATAAATAAATACTTGAGATTTATTTTGAAAATATCTAAAAATTATTTTTCATAAAACCCCCTCAAGTTATATAATTTACAATAAGGAACCTAGTAAATATAGGTTTAAGTGGGAACAATTCTCTTGAGCCTCGGGGAGCCGGAGAAAGTGGATGTTTTCCTATTTAAGGTAGACAAATGAAAAACGGTGTTACCAACACGTTAATTGTCTTGGAAAAAGACACAAATCCTGCCGTCCATATGCAGCAGTTACCGATAATATCAAAACTAATTCAGGATTTCAATGTTGTTTAAGTGTCTGACTCAGTTAGAGTCACGGTCAAATCTGTATAATCTAACTTGAATACAATTCAAGTATGACTCCAATACAGTATGAATCCATGAATAGCAGAATACTATCTATAACACATGAACCTGACTTGATCGAACCAAGGATATACTTTTGATTTGTCTACATGACTATCCATTTATATCCTGATCCGTTACAAGAACAATTGATATCATGGTTTCAGCAATTCTTCCATTTTACAAACAAAACAATATAATCAATACAATAAATCATTACGAGGTTTTAAAGGGGTACACTGGTACGGAATGTGTTAAAAGTGGCACGAGACGGTCACTTTAATACACCTAACCTGAATATCCATTACTGTTGTACCGTGGCTTAGCGGTTTTCTTGTTCTCCTTATACCTTAGTCCACGGGAAAAGTTGGACTCCTCTCGTATACACTGGCATATTCTGTACCAAGGTACAAATAACCGCGTTAATATAATAATCAAACATTATTCAGTCACACATTCTTTTATCTGTCTATTCTATTCTTACTCTTCTTTGAGACTTACCGAGCGATTGTTCGCTGACGACATTCCTTCTCTCTCCTTTTTTGGAATGTTATCAGGTGGATCTGACTCATTAGAGGTCGAGCCCAACATAGAATACTTGGAGCTGTTCGAAGAAGCCTCAGAGCTGTAGACGCTTGTATATACTTTTCATTTCATGTTCATGCCATTGTTTAGGCATTATTTCGATTCATGTGTTTACATTTTCAATTGTACTTGTAAAGAAATGTTTAATAAATAAAAGTTGTTGTTCATTTACATCCATGTCTCTTGTGTATATTTTACATTATATTGCTTAGTTACGCTCAGCGTGTTTACTTCTGAGTAAATACGCAGCGGGCCCAGTCATGTCTCCTTACCGTACACCGGGAAGCGGGGCGTGACAATATCAGTAGTTCGTTCACCACTGCTGTAATCTAATTTTTCTGTTACAACTTCCTTGCATAAATTTCGAGGACGAAATTTTTATAAGGAGGGTAGAATGTAATGACTCTGAATCAACGTACAAAATTTTTCTTTCTAATGTACAGAAGAGAGTATCACAACCTGAGTACAAGTTATAAGTAAATTTTGTTTAAGAACAGTAAGAAAAAACTTCTAGCTCACTGGTAAAGCCTTGCACTGCCGTGATGTAGCCCCTGTGTTCGAATCCCATCAGACACATTTATTTTTTTCTTGTTTTATTTTTAAACTTTTTGGAAGCCCAAAAGTTTACACATGCAATGCACATAAAATGAAAAGACAGAAAAATCAAATATGTGTAAAATGGAGTTAACGCAGGCGTGAACACATGGCATTAATCCACCGCCCCTTCTCACCAAAACAAGTGGCGAGATTTCCCTATGGGCCGGCACCGACGGTCCCCCGAGCCCAATGAGGCCCAGGCTTTGCACACACGACCCTTCCGCCACCTCTAACTCCTCTACACTGTTTGATTGCTCTGCAATGAAACAGAGACTTTTAATTTCATCTTTAAACGAAATTTTAATGCATTTTAATTCACCATTTTAATTCCAAAACCCTAATTCCACACTATAAATACTACCCCATGCTCCAGCCCTTCATCATTCTGAAAATTATAGCCAAAACTCTCAAAATTCTCAAGTACAAGTAGAGTAGAAGAAGAGTTAGCAAGCGATCAAGTTCCGGCGAGGATCGAAGAAAATTCCGGCGATTCCGTGGCGCCACGATGACAACCCATTCTTACTCCACCTTCTCTTAACCTAACTAGCATGTAAGTCCCTCCCAATCCCTCTTCTTCTTCGTTGAAAATCTCTTTTCAAAACATATATCGGAATTGGAGTTAATACCCACATTTTCTTCTAAAACTCTATAATTCCACTTTTTCTTACATATTCTTCATTCATATTTCTACACCATACTTGTTAACATAAAATCAATATTTAGAACCAACTTTTAATCAAAAATATCATGCAAGATAACTTTAACTTAACATTTACATTAAAATACCATGAAGTTTGTATATATTATCTTTATTTGTTTTGCTTAAACATACCTTTAGGAAAATTCATGAAGTAACGACCTACCTCTCACGTATATACATGATTTTCATAGAACGATATTCTTTGAACGTATTTTTGTTACGGATAAAATATTACAAGAAAATACCATTGACTATAAAACCAGATTTCTTTTAAATTGTATTCTAAATTTCTTTGCAAATAATCCTCTACAACCCTCTTTAGGGGATCCACTATTGGATGGTATGAAATATCACACATTCTTGGGCTAGTAGAGTGAGATGCAGACCTCTTGACAGAGCATTCGGTCTCGAAAGGATTTTTAATACGGTTTTTAAGAAAAACGCATTTTTTCTACTTAATTAAAATTTTAAATTTTAATAATTATATAAATATTAAAAAATCTATATATTTTCAAAATAAAATAAACTTATATTTTTTCAAATGAAAGAATTATAAGTTTCATCAAAATATCAACAAAAGTCAAGCTTTACAGTAAAATACCATGAACTTTCTAAGCTAAGCTATTATCGCTAAAATACCTCAAATTCTTAAAATTCACATTCATGGAAAGCCTAAATAATATAAATAACTTCTCGAGATTATTTGGAAACTATATTAAAAATATTTTTCATAAAACCACCTCGAGTTATATAAAATTATATTTAAGGACTTTAGTAAATAAAGGTTTAAGCGGGATCAATTCACTTGAACCCTAGGGAGCCGGAGAAAGTGAGTGCTTGCCTATTTTAGGTAGAAAACTTAACGGAGTTATCAATGGTAATTGTCTTGGAAAAAGATACAAATCCTGACGTCCATGTGCAGCAGTTACCGATAACTCCCGAACTTAATTCAGGATCTAAATCAGTTTATAAGTGTCTGACTCAAGTCTGAGTTTAACTCAAGTCTGAATCCAAACTCAAACCTGAATCTAAAACCAAACACGAATACTTGATCATGAATACTTGAATTTAAACATCAAAAGCAAACAGGTATACTTGACCCTTGATCATGAATCAGAACACTTGAACTTGACTAAATTAAAACATGAATATTTGAATACTATGATTTGACTCGAAACATGAATACAATTTGACATGAATACATGATATAAACATGAACTCAATCTTGCAACTTGATGTATTCATGAATTCGAGCAAGTCTGGTAATTTTAACTGTAACTTAGCCTATACGGGGTGTTGGGATAGTTCATGCGTGAATCCAACGAAATTTCAGGAGTCCCACTAGATCTTGAATTCATGTTTATTAACACAAGCAAGCTATCATGAGGGCCCGTGTTTTCTTGCTCCTGAATTACAGCCTATTGAGTTTTGAATACTTCAACACTAGGTTAATGTCCGATTACTAACACTTGATTTGGGCCCGTGGTTCCTTACCCCTGAATTACAGTCTGTTTGGTTTGAGAACACTCTTGAGATTTGTTGACATTCACTCTTAAACTTACGTTAAATTAGTGTACCTAACTACAAAAATGCTAAGACACTTAGATTCACTGCATGTTCACCATACCTACACTATACGGCCATATTATAATTGCTGCCATGCTCATGCTATACTGTCATGTTTACCTACTTGTCATATATATTATCATACTGGTTCATATATATTACGATAGAACTGCATGCTAAATAAAATTATCGCGCTTATATAAAATGGCATGCTGAGACACAATATCTCATAATCAATTGTTCATGATGTACACTTCCTTTATCATTACACTTTATATTTCACTTCATATCTTGGGGACTTACCGATCGAAAGTTCGCTGACGGGCATTCCACCGACCTTTGTTTTCTTAGAATGCTCGTCAGATACTGTGGAGACTGAGAAGGTAGACTCTCAGAGAAGGATCGTGATCAGATAGCGATCCAGGTCTAGACCAGTTACCTTTTCTCAGTTTCTGTATGCCATTGTTTACGCATTTCCATTCTTGTATTTTCTTTCAGTTGAAATCATGTATTGTAAATGAATCAAGTTGAATGTAAATAAAGTTGTTGAAGTTTTAATCTCATGTTAATTTTCTTGTCATTTTTATATTGCTTCTTTTACGCTTAGCGTATTTATTCCGGGAAATGATTTTCTCGAAATAAATACGCCGCGGGCTTGCCATGTCACCGTTTCGGTCTATTGGGAAGCGAGGCGTGACAATTAGCGGGTCCCCTAATGAGGGTTGTTGAGGTGTATTCGCCAAAGAGTACAAAATACCGCTTTAAAAGAAATCCGGTTTTAAAAAGATGTGGTATTTTATTGTAAAGGTTGTTCTTTGAACTAACTATATGTATATGTAGACCTCGTGCTATGAAACCAAAATTTGAATGTGGGGTAGGTCGTTACCCCATGAAGTTTCCTTATGGAATTGTTTTAACTAATATCGAAAAGTGGTGATAATAAAGTTCAATGTATTTTAATGAAAAAGTTCATTTATGTTCGCTTGACATGAAAATTTTAGTTAAAACATTAATCTAAACATTTGTAATTAAAGTTACAAGTAATGTGGTAAAATTAGATTGACCAATATATAAAGTAAAATGGGGTTCTAGGTTTTAGGAAGAAAGGTATGGGGAATAACTTCACTTTACCGATATATGATTAGGAGATGAATTTCAATGAAAAGAAAGGGAGTTGGGAGGGACTTACCGTTTGGAAATCTCAAGAAAATGGTAAAGAAGAAGGAAGAGGTTTCGTGGCGTCGCGGGAGATCCGAAATGGTTTCGATCTTCGACGGAACAAGCTTGGCCGTTAACTCCACTTGACTCCACTTGCACTTAGGAACTTTTTGAGAGAATTTTTGCTAGAATTTCAGAATGATGAAGAGCTAAAATAAGGTGTAGTATTTATAGTGAAGAATTAGGGTTTGAGAATTAAAATTTTGGATTAAAAAGCATTAAAAAGATATTAAATGGTGAAATGAAAGGTCTTTATTTGATTGTAGGGAAATCAAACAGTGCAGAGGAGTTAAGCGGAGTCGAAGGGGTGTATGTGCAAAGCACGGAGGCAAACGGGCTCAACTCGACCGTCGGCGCCGGCCCTATGGCATTTTGGCCGGTCGGATGTGGGCAAATGCCTCAAGATTCGTACCACTTGGATTTTTAGGTATGTACACTTCATTGCGCCTATTTTATTTTTCTGAACTTTTAATTTCCCCGTGTATTGCGCAACTCTTGGGCTTCCAAAAATAAAAAGAAAAATCAGAAAAAAATAAGTGTGTCTGATTGGATTCGAACACACAGGCTACGTCAAAGCAGTGCAGAGAATTTACTAGTGAGCTACAACTTGCTTCTTGCTTTTATTTAACAAAAGTAACTTTTAACTCTTACACAGGCTGTAATGCTCTTTTCTATACAATAACAAGAAAATTCTGTACAGTGATTTTAGAGTCGTTACATTTTACTCTCCTTATAAAAATTTCGTCCTCGAAATTTACAATTACATAGGGTCTAACTTTCAAATAGGTAAGGGTATCGTATATGCATATCCTCTTCTCTTTCCTAAGTTGATTCTCCCGGCAAATCCTTTCTTTACATCACCCGGACCAAATTTACTTCCTTGTTCCGCAATGTTTTCAACTTTCGTTCCGGATCTCAACTGGTTGTTGCTCGCAGATTAAGTCAGTTTGTACTGTGAGCTCTGGGTGATCAAGTATGTAGCTGGGGTCTCTCACATATCGTCGTAGCTGAGATATATGAAACACGTTGTGCACTCCTTCCAATGATGGTGGTAGTGCTAAATGGTATGCCACTTCTCCAACTCGTTCGAGTATGTCGAACGGTCCTATGTATCTTGGAATAATTTTACCCCTCTTACCAAAATGGATCACTCCTCTGTTTGGAGAGAACTTCAGGAATATATGGTCTCCATGTTGGAACTCCAGATGTCGACGCTTTACATCTGCCCAATACATCTGTCGGTCTTGGGCTATGCACATCCTTTCCCTGATCGTGCAAATACGTCCACAGCTGCTAGGATCATCTTTGGTCCAAGGAGTTCATGATCTCTAACGTCGTCCCAACTTAGCGGTGAACGACACTTTCGTCCGTAAAGTGATGCGAATAGTATCATTCCAATGCTTGCCTGATAGTTGTTGTTGTATGAAAACTCCACAAGCTGTAGGTGATTTTCCCATGAACCTCCGAAGTTTAACATATAGGCTCTTAGCATGTCTTCTAGAATCTGAATTGTTCACTCGGACTGTCCGTCCGTTTATGAATGATAAGCCGTGCTGAAATTCAGACTCTTTCCTATGCTAGTTTTCAGACTCTGCCAAAACTGTGATCGTAATCTTGTATCACGATCGGAGACGATACAAACATGTACTCCATATAATCTCACGATCTCCTGTATGAGTTTATGAGCATCAAATACATCTTGAAGGTTTAAATCTTACACTCATTTTCCACCTCTTTTCTATTTTTCACAAAAAATAGAAAATCATGCCATGGTTAATATAAATATATACATATCAAATATATATATATATATATTAAGTAAATAATTAGTGAGCTAATAATATTAGTTAAGATATAATTCTATCAAATATAATATATATCAAATTATTAAATCAACACTTGATTTACTAATCCGGTTATATAAAATATAACCAACTAATATCATTTATCTGTATATCACATTATCAAATCAATACTTTATTCGATAATCCGATTATATCACATATAACCAAACTGATAACAAATAACTGCCAGATTAGAATATGGTATCACAAACACGTATTTAATCAGGCCCCCGCACATATCACATATGTGTCGTACTTCATTTCGCTTGAACTAGAAAACTTCTGTGTGGGACTCTAAAGACTCATCAATAAGCTAGCAGTAGGTGATGATCACATCAGTCACCCACAAGCCGTCTGCGGTACTAGCTGGACGTAACGGGTACCCAGGTATTGAGCGTGTAAAAACCCTAACTTTTCTGTACAATTATTTTTCAAAATACAGAAAGGAATAGCTAAGTCTGAGCACAAGTTATAAATTAAATTTGCTTTTGAACAACAAGAAAGAGCTTGTAGCTCACTGGTAAAGCCTTGCATTATTGAGAAATAACTCCTGTGTTCAAATCCTCCAGCCACAAATTATTTTTGATGATTTTTCATTTAAGCTTTTAGAAGCCCAAAAGTTTGCACGTGCAATGTACGTAAAATGAAAATTCAGATTAATCAAACATGTGCACTGAGATATATGGAACGACACCAACATATGGCCTACATCATACCCCATACCCTATGGTTGCATCATAAATCATGTTCACTTACTGTTTATTGAAACGGATTTGTTTGGATTGCAATGAGCATTTTACGTACATCCGTTCTTTGGGGTATGCATTTTTATTAACCGGACATCGCATTTTGGTTTTAACTTATACGCATATTCTCCATATTTTAAAACTAGATTTTTAGGCACAGTCCGGATATTTTTCGGAGTATTATGTATCAGCATTAAAACCTAAGTTTATATATTATTATATTTTCAAACCAATTATAAAGATCCCAACACCATCCTCAATTCCTTATTCTCACCTCCCTCCTCTCCTTACCTCACTCTCTCTCCTTTATATATATATATATATAATATTTTTTTTAAAAAAATAATCTTTCAATCCACAACTCTCATGTTCTCTCTCTCTCTCTTTACAACCCACATTTTTTTCTATTTCTCTTTTGTTTTAAAAGAAAAACAGATCGGAATTCGGAATAACTCCGCTTCTGATGAGTTTTGAAAAAGAGAAGTTTTAGAATAGGGATAAAGGAGGGAATGGGGACTTACTAGCTATTAAGAAAGAGGGATGAAGGAGAAAGCTCTCGGAACCGTCGGGACGTCGTTTCGTCGTCGGAATCTCCCCGAAACGTCGTCCGAACTTCGTCTCTTGCTAACTCCACTTGTACAACTTTTTTGACTTAGAAAATTTAGAAAGTTTTGATAATGGATTTCAGAATAGAGAGGGCTATGGTTTTGCGAGTGTGGCGAGACGGGAAAAATGAAGGAATGAGAGAAAGGAGAAGAGAGTGGGAGTGTTTAAATAGTATTAGGATTTGATTTTTATAATAATATATATATATATAAAGAGGAAGAGAGAGTTGGGTGTGAATTGTAAAGAAAAAAAGAGAAATGGAAAAAATAGTGTGGGTTGTAAAGAGAGAGAGAACACGAGAGTTGTGGGTTGAAAGATTATTTTTTTTAAAAAAATAATATATATATATATATATATATATATATATATATATATATATATATAAAGGAGGGAGAGTGACGTGAGGAGAGGAGGGAGGTGAGAATAAGGAATGAGGGAGGTGTTGGGATCTTTAGAATTGGTTTGAAAATAAAATAATATATAAACTTGGGTTTTAAGGCTAATACAAAATTACTCCGAAAAATACCCGGGCTGTGTTTAAAAATCTAGTTTTAAAATATGGAGAATATATGTATAAATTAAAACCATAATGCGATATCCGATTAATAAAAATATATCCCCCCAAGAACGGATGCACGTAAAATGCATGTAGCAATCCAAACAAGTCTGTTTCAATAAATAGGAAGTGAACACGATATACGGATGCAACCATAGGGTCTGGGGTATGATGTAGGCCTTATGTTGGTGTCTTTCCATATATCTCAGTGCACATGTTTGATTAATCTGACTTTTCATTTTACGTGCAGTGCACGTGCAAACTTTTGGGCTTCTAAAAGTTTAAAAGAAAAATCAACAAAAATAATATATGGCTGTGGGATTTGAACACAGGTGTTATGTCTCAGCAGTGCAAGGCTTTACCAATGAGCTACAAGCTCTTTCTTGTAGTTCAAAAGCAAATTTAATTTATAACTTATGTTCAGGCTTAGGTATTACTTTCTGTATTTTGAAAAAAAAAATTGTATAGAAAGGTTAGGGTTGTTCCATTCTACCCTCTTTATAAAAATTTCGTCCTCGAAATTTACAATTATTAAGGACTAATTGACAAACAAGTGAGGGTATCTTGCACGCATGTCGTCTTCTCTTTCCCATATTGATTCTCCTGGTGTGTCTTTTCTCCACATCATTCGAACCAAATTTACTTCCTTATTCCGAAGTGACTTCACCTTTCTGTCCAGAATTTCAACGGGTTGTTGCTCACAAGATAGATCCGTCAGTATAGTGAGCTCGGAGTGATCAAGAATGTAAATGGGGTCACTCACATACTTTCTGAGTTGGGATATGTGGAACACATTGTGCACTCCTTCCAATGAGGGTGGAAGTGCCAAACGATATGCCACTTCTCCGACTCGTTCGAGTATATCGAACGGTCCAATATATCTCGGACTTAATTTACCCCTTCTTCCAAAATGAATCACTCCATGGTTTGGAGAAATCTTCAGAAAGACATGACCTCCCGGTTGGAACTCCAAGTGACGGCGCTTTGCATCAGCCCAGTGTTTCTGTCGGTCTTGGACTATGTGCATTCTTTCCCTGATGGTGCGGACCACATTTACAGTTGCCACCATCATCTCAGGTCCAAAAAGTTTTCTATCTTCGATATCGTCCCAACTTAATGGCGATCGAAACTTCCTTCCATAGAGCGCTGCAAAGGGTGCCATTCCAATGCTAGCTTGGTAGCTGTTGTTGTATGAAAACTCCATAAGATGTAGGTGATCTTCCCATGATCCTCCGAAGTCTAACATACATGCTCTTAGCATGTCTTCAAGGATCTGAATAGTTCGCTCAGACTGTCCATCTGTTTGTGGATGGTAAGCTGTGCTAAAGTTCAGACTTGTTCCCAAGCTAGAAAATAACAAATTTATATTTTTATAAATATTTATATATGTAAAAAATTATCAAGATACCTAATTTTAAGATATAAAATATTCCATGTTTCCAAAATCAAAAGAAAAGAATCCAAATATTACATGAAACTACCATCACAATTCAAAACAACTTATATATTGCAGTAAAATACCATGGATAAATAACACCAGGTTTATATCAACTAGAAAATACTTCACTTTTAAAATTTACATCTATGAAAACCCTAAAGACGATAATTAAATACTTGAGATGTATTTTGAAATTATACCAAAACTCTTTTTACATAAAACACCCTCAAGTTATTCTAAATTACAATAAGGACCCTAGTAAATATAGGTTTAAGGAGGACCAATTCTATTGAACCCCAGGAAGCCGGAGAAAGTGGGTTGTAGGTTGTTTTTCGTTACCCCATTGAGATGGGAATATGCGCGCGCTTGTCAGGCACATTATAGATTCCCCCTGCCTAGGACAGGCGGGGGTTTATTGATTGTGGGTACCCGAATCTTCGGCAGCCGCGAACTAAGCTGTCGTTAATCACCCCTCGCTTTTGGAGCGAAAGACCTCCGATTGACGGGTCAAGCTGGTCATGTGAACTCAATGTGCAGTGTTGTGTTTTGAAGGGGTTTTGGATGTATCGGTTAGCGGGCTGGGGGTCAAGGAGGTTAGCAGCCCCCTTGCGGGGTGCGGGGCAGCGCCCCATTAGAATTTTTTTTCTAACGGGGGAGGTATTTCTAGTGTGGAGTGCATGTAAAATGAGGGAGAAATGGCGTCCAAAGGACGCGTGAGCGCCAGCGCCTCACGTGAGGGAAAAAAGGTACATAAGCGCTTGGGCGCTAGCGCTTTGGGCGCTTGGGCGCTAGCGCTTTGGGCGCTAGCGTCTCACGTGCCCGGCACGTAGGCGCTCGGACGGTAGAGCTTTGGACGCTAGAGCCTCACGTGCCCGGCACGTGGGCGCTCAGGCGCTGGCGCTGGCGCTTTGGGTGCTAGCGCCTCACGTGCCGGGCACATGGGCGCTAGCGAAAGAATGGGGGTTTTATCCCCGGAAATAGGAGTTAGCACTAGCGCCTCACGTGTCTGGCACGTGGGCGCTAGCGAAAGAAAGGGGTTTTATCCCCGGAAATAGGAGTTAAACTCCAAAAGAGGATTTTGAGTGGAGTTAAACTCCAAAAGATCTGGATTAGGAGTTAATCTCCTTTGAGGATTTGGGTCTTGGAGTTGAACTCCCTAAAATCTTCATAGGTTCTTCTCTCTTAAACCTTGGATCTTTCCTAAATGGGTTCTTTGGAGGTGGGTCTCCTTCCTCCTTTTCTGTTGGCCGGATCTTCGAGAATAAGAGGGGTGAGATTTAAAAAATCTCTCGTTTTTAATATCCGATGGAAGATCCAAGCTCCCCTTTATGGGTTTTGTGGTGAAAAACTATTTAGTTTTGGAAAAGGAAGAGTAAAACTCTTGATTTAATTCAAAAGAAGGAAGAAAGTTTAGAACCTTGAGGAAGGAGAAGGAGGCACATGCCTTAAAGATTTTTTTAGAGACAGAAAAAGATCCATAGATATTTTCATCATGTTTGCCTTTATAGGCTACAAACTTTACATATAGCCCCTTTGGCTTTACAAAATGACATTTTGCCCATCTCATGCCTCATGTGCTATTTCTTTTTGCACATAAGCCATGGGTTTTACAAAAATTTGGCTTTGATTTATAAAATAAAATAAAATAAAATAAATACACCAAAATTACAAAAAAAATATTTTGGCATGGGGGAGGTCGGCCGCTTCATGTTCGGGCTCGACCCGGGCATTGGCGCACTTGACCTGGGCTTGGGCCCAATTTCTTGGGCTTGGGCCCGCTTACTTAGGGTTGACTTTGACTTTTACTTGGTCAACCGAGGTACAATTTTCGACCTCAACAAAGTTCCCCCTATCAATAAATGCACACCACATATGTGAGTTGTGTGCATGAAATTGATGGATCTTGGAGTTGGACTTCGAGGTGGAACATCATTCCGGAGTGGAGCATCATTCCGTGAGCATAATTTCAGGGATCAGAGCATAATTTCGAGGATCAGAGCATCATTCCGAAGAGCGGAGCATGATTCCAGGGATCAAAGCATAATTCCGATGAGCGGAGCATGATTCCAAGGGGTCAGAGCATAATTCCGACGAGCGGCAGACATTCTGACCGAAGCATAATTTTGATGCAGAGGTTAATTCCCAGGAGAAACATAATTCCGACAGGGAAGGAAGATACTCCGAGGCGAAGCATGATTTCGACACGGGGTACATTCTGAGACGAAGCATGATTCCGACGCAGAGTTTATTAGTCGACTTGATTCTGAGGCGGAGCTTTATTCCGACGGGGAGGTTGTTGGTAGACTTGATTCCGAGACGAAGCATAATTTCGACAGGGAAGAAAGACACACCGAGGCGAACATGATTTCGATACAGGGTACACTCTGAGACGAAGCATGATTCCGACGCAGGGCTTGTTGGTCGATGTGATTCCGAGGCGGAGCTTAATTCCTACGAGGAGGTCGCTAGTTGATTCCTAGCCGAAGCATAATTCCGACAGGGAAGGTAGATACACCGAGGCGAAGCTTGATTTCGACACGGGGTACACTTTGAGACGACACTCCTCAGGAGACAACACTCTTCCTATTAGGGACACCTAGAGATTTAAAGGCTTGTTACATATGCTCAGTGCAATCGTGTTGCCTACGAAAGTGTGCAATCGTATTGCCTATGAAAGTGTTGCCTCTTGAATAAAAAATGTTTGCTCGAGACGACCAAAATTAAGTTTGGGGGAATTTGTTCAGTCGAAAATATTGCACTTTCAACACGACAATTTCCTTACTCTTTCTAATCATTTAAAGGTGTTTGGTATAAATATAACACATATTAGAAATTCGTCTGCAAAATATCAAATAACATGTGATATACATTATAACCGGTATTTTGAAGGAAATTGTGTATTTATTACTACACGCATGATATTGTATCTCTCAACACTTTTCATTGAGATTGTGTGCAGAAATTATTCACGTCAAAGATATCGAAATCACAAAAGTGCCGATAAAACGCATCAAGTCAAAAACTTGAAATATGGCAGCAACCAAGAAACAATAATAAGATTCTAGGTTTCAGAGAAGAACCCTAAAGCCAACATCAAGAGACACAGAGAAAACCAGCCATCAAACTCATCATATGGCCGCGGAACCGCGGCCGATCGCGGCCGATCTGACTCGTCGGCGGTTGGTACTTTTTCCAGAGGACTCCTTTCAACTGCCAAGCTTCCTCAAGACGCTTCAAAAACCCTAGATTTCTCCAGAAACTTCCTTACAACAGCCAAATTTCTTGTGTAAGCTTGGTACCTACCTAGCGTCCTATGCAAGCTTTCATAACAACCTAGCTTCTAGGGGAAGATAGAGGAAAAACTATAAAAGGATACCTAGGGTTTCGTTACAATGGTTGTTGAATATTGAACCAATTAACGACACGAGTTGAGTGACACAACTTGTGATCCAAACCCTAACCCAAACCCAAACCCAACTCCAAAGCCAAATCAAGATCCATCGAGAAGCAAATCAAGCAAGCAATCAACGATCCTTTATCACAACGCCGGTCTTCAACAAGAGCACGAGATCCTCGACAGGTCCAAGTCTTACGAGATCGATGCGAAGCGAATTTCGACGGAACTAGTTACCTCTTAAAAAGGAGCGACCGAGAGAAAAATCTTGTAACCTCGAATTGAGGGAATGTGTACCTAGTCATCGATTAATAAAGGTGATAATTGTAATTCTTGCTTTCTTTACATTCTTGCACTATGAAATTTCTAGATCTTGAATCTTTTATTTTCTTGATTCTTGAGTAAATCTCCGCTTGTAACGGAATCGAGAGAATCGGTAGATCTAATAATGATAAAATCTTAATACTAATTTTAAGTCTTATGAGAATTGTGAACTTTAGAAAAAAAAATCATCAATGACCTAATTTGGATCAAGATCATATTCTTGCAAATTTCGTTGCAAATTAAGAATCAAATGATTGATGATTCTATTTGCTAAAGGCTAGATCCGAATGATGATCAATGAAAAGACAATGGATAGAGAAGGAGAAACCCTAGTTTCTTTAATAGATCCCTAATCTTCATTCATCATTATCGATCTAGCTACAATTTATCAATAGATAAGATTAGTCATTATTAGATTCATCATTGCTAGCTATTCTACAAATCTTGATAAATCAAATTGATTTGGACATCTTCTTGATTCTTGATCTATTTTCTTTATGTTTCTTAAAATCAAATCTCATAAATTTTGAATCAAATTTATTGAATTCTCTTTTATATTTTCATTTCGACTCAAATCTAGCAAAATCAAACAAATTCACACATCTCAGTGGACGATCCGTGCTCACTAACGATCGCTACAAGCGACGCCGTTAATTGATTGCGGTATAAATTTCTTTGGTTGTGAACATTTTACTTAACACATCAAGAAATAATGATCAATCAAATGGCGCCGTTGCCGGGGATGTGTGCTATTTTGTTCGTTTTTTCAATTTGAGTTGAAAATTTTATTATTCTATCAGAATTTTTTAGATCAAAATCGGATCAAGTGCTTAACGATTTGTTGTGATTTTTGCGAGAGAATCTGGAATCTCTGCAACAAGGGGAAAAATATTCTGGAGCATTCAAGAAGGACAGAGAACTGAAAGGAGCAGGTGAAGAAATTTTTGTGCAAAGAACTGTTCATAAAACCGCGAATCCGCGGCCATAGCAGTAATTTCGCGGCGGAACCACGGCGAGATAGTTGATTCAAAGCTCCATTTTTCTCAGGTCTTCTTCTTACTTTCTTATCTCCTCCCTGCTCTTCTCCAATAACCATTTTCTGCAGGATTCTTTGCAAAAAATCGCAGCGCCGCAAAAGGAAAAATTGTTGCGTGTTTGATCTTGGTTTTGTGCATATTTTTAATACGGAAATTAAGGGGAAAAGACTAAATTCAGATTAGGTGGAGATTTCATTACCCTTCCTAAGTCCCAAAAATCACAAAACGAGCATCCACATCACCCTCATTAACTAAAAAATATCTAGACAAGACTCTGAAGACCGTCGCGCTCATTTAGGGCAGAAGGAGGTCGTGGGTAATCTATTGCTTATCCGCGTTTCTTTTGTGGTGTCTAGGCAAGTGTGTCTAAGGCAAGTGGTTACTTAATTAGGCCCGCTACTTACGTAGCGGAGAATCTCCCACTTACCTGGCACTTACCTGGCCACAGAAGAAACAAAGAGGCAGTAGAGGATTTATCTTGCGACTTGTCTTCTGGAAGTCTAGGAGCGGTCTAGATACTTGACCTAAGTGACCATTAGATTTAAGGTTGCCTGTGCATTGTTTGTGTGATTTTTTTTTCAAAATCCGTCTTTTTAAAAAACCAAACACCAAATCCACATTTTCTCTAATTACCACAACGCTGCCACTTGTGCTAAACCCTTTAGTGCATGCTCGGCTGGACACGGTATTCTAGTGCCTGTCTTGTCCGCGTTTCTCCTATCGACTCCGAAGTCTGTATTTTTACATCTACTTTTTCTTCACCCACTACCACACCCACTTTGATGGACGGTTCTCCATCGAACTTCTTTAACACTACTCTGCCACCATCCGCAGGTGCGCAGAATACACCCCGCATCTCTCTCCAAGAGAGATGCTACCCTATTCAATGTTCTCTTTCGACCTGTCTTACCATTCCACCAGCCAATGGGGAAAATTTCGAAATCAAACCTCAATACATCAATCTTTTACCAAAATATCACGGTCTCGAGTCTGAAGACGTATACGTCTTTATTACCAAATTTGAAAATGTATGTGCTATGATGGGTACTTCACATCTTTCTGTGGATGCTATGAGATTACGTCTTCTCCCATTCACTTTGTGCGATTTAGCTAAGAAGTGGCTTTATAACACAGCCGCACATTCTATTTCTAAATTGAATAGTATATGGTATTTTAGTGTAAATTGGAATTGTATGGATTTGTGATGGTATATTCATGAAATTTGGGATTCTTTTGTTTAGAAAACATGGAATTTATTAAATATATTTAAAATAGATAGTTTGATAATATTATATATATAATTATAAAAAATAAATTTATTTATTAAATAGAAATCACGTTTTCTTAAAAATTGTAATAAAAATTCCATCGAAATCGTATGCTCCGTGAGTAGGTCTGCATCTCTCCCTACTAGTCCGGTGGATGTGCGATAATCCTCACCTTCCTATTCGGATTCCCCAAGAGTGGGTTGTAAGGACATAATCGTAAGGAATTTAATTAAAATTTTTTAAAGAAATACGGTTTTTAATAGTTTAGGGTATTTTAATGTAAAATTGTATTTGTCCCAAAAATATTGTTTTCAAGCAATCGTGCTATATCAAGATGTGTGTTGTGATGAGATAGGTCATTACCTCGTGAGATTTTCTAAAGGTAATACAAGTAAACATGATGAAATATGTCGAATGTAAAGTTTTTGGTATTAAACTATAAAAGTATAATACAAGTTGCATAGCATGATATTTTTGATTGAAACGTGTTCTCGATGTTGGTGTATGGTTGCTAAACAATATATAAAGAAATGGTTGATTTGTTATTGGGAAAAGTTGGGTTTTTAACAAATTTAGAATCGGAAGTCGGAATAACTCCACTTCCAACGAGTTTTGAAAAGAGATCATTTTAGAATAGGAAAAGAGGAGAGGGGACTTACTGGATAAAAGGAGAGAGGGGAGGTATAAGAAGAGTTTAAGAGCTTCGTGGAGTCTCGGTGTCGCCTGATTTGTCCCGAATCGTCGCCGGAAGGTGACCTTGGGCTAACTCCACTTGTATACTTATTTAACTTGGAAAAATTTGAGAGTTTTGACAATGGATTTTAGAATGGAGAGGGTTAGTGTATGGGGTGGTATTTATAGGATAGAATTAGGGTTTAGGGAATTAAAAATGAGAATTAAAATGTATTAAAACATTGGTTTGATGGTGACTTTTAATCCTCTAGTTAATTGCAGGAAAAACAAGCAGAAGAGGAATAGTGGGGGGAGGCCAAAGGGTGTTGGGGTAAAATTTTGAAGAACTCCCCACTGGGGGAGGGGGGCGTGCCGGCCTTTTTGGCATCTTCGCCAGTCGTTTAGGGTGGGATGGGGTCTGGATTTGTGCCACTAGTCGGGGTCTATTCATATGGCATTTTCCATGTGTTTGATTTTAGTGACTTTTCATTTTTACGTGTATTGCACGTGTCAACTTTTGGGATTCCAAAAAGTTTAAAAGAAAAATCATTAAAAATAATATATGGTTAGAGGATTTGAACACAGGAGCTACGTCACAGCAGTGCAAGGCTTTACCAATGAGCTATAAGTGTTTTCTTGCTGTTCAAACACAAATTAAATACTTATAGTATACTCAGGTTTGTAGATACTCCATTTAGTACTTTAATTTTAAACAAATTTTGTACATTATAAAAAGAGTCGTTACATAGACATACTTGTGTGATTGTGAAATTTAGAACGATGGGTGTATGTTCGCTTCTTTTGGGTTGTTGATGTCTTGCCTTATTTATTCTTTTTGTGTTGATCTTCGCCGTTAGGTGTCGTATATATTTCTTAATTGTGTGGTTGTGATTCCGCCATTTGGCGAGAGCTATCTCCTGCTTGGGGATGCTTATATATATATATATATATATATATATATATATATATATATATATATATATATATATATATTGCTTGTATGTGGTTTTGGATCAAAATATATAAGGGAGGTGCTGCCCAAATTTTTAAAGACGAAAAATGTTTTCAATTAGAATATAATCCACTTGCATTTTCATATATCATTACCTATGCATTTAAAGAAAAACTTGATTTCATTATACCTTTATTTTAAAAACTTCATCTCTATTATTTTCCCCAAAAATGTTTAAATTTCTGGGCTTCGGCTTACTTGATTTACGTTATGCCTTTAAACGTTGCGTGATTTAAGTGCCGGTCACGAGCTAAATTCCGGGTCGTGACAATTTGTTCCCTCATAAAAAATAAAAGGGGAGAAAATTCCCCACAACTCAAACCTCACGTGTTAAACACGTGAGCACCTATATGCAGAGCATATAGGCGCTGCAATCAAACAACTAATAGGCTAAATAAGCCTCACATGTTAAACACGTGAGCGCCTATATGCAAAGCATATAGGCGCTGCAATCAAACAGCAAATAGGCTAAATAAGCCTCACGTGTTAAACATGTGAGCGCCTATATGCAAAGTATAGGCGCTGCAATCAAACATCTAATAGGCTAAATAAGACTCACGCGTTAAACATGTGAGCGCCTATATGCTTTGCAGTCAAACAACTATAGGCCAAAGTGGCCTCACGTGTTAAACACGTGAGTGCCCATATGCAGGGCATATGAGGGCCAAATCAGAGAAGCTAAATAAGCCTCACGTGTTAAACACGTAAGGGCACCTCCTTACGTAGAATTAAATTCTACTCAAACAAGAAACCGTTGGATCAAAAATCCAATGGTGATTAAGCATTTAATTAAATTCTATTGGGAAGGATATTTTCTGTTAAACAGAAAGTTGGTGGATCAAAGATCCAAAGAGATCGAAGATATTTCCCATATCTTTCTAAACAAAGAAAAATTGTGCTATGTTAAACCGAGCACTCTTGGATTAAAAATCCAATGGTGATAAAAATATCACCGTTCAATAGAATTTTATTCTATATATAGGAGAATATTCTCTCAATCTTGTTAAAATAAGAAAACATATTCTGTAAAACAGAAACATTTGGATCAAAGATCTAACGGTGGGTAAAAGTCTCCAAATCAATTTTGAGTCCAATTAAACCAATTAGAATCTCTCAATGAGATATTTTCTCAAAATTAATTAACAAACTTGCATCCACTATATAAAGGACCCGAGACTTCAAGTCTTAAGATAGAAAAAAAAACCTATAAGCTCCTGCCAAAATACAGTGAGCTCTTGAGAGAACAGAGAATTTAATTCTCAAAGAAAGAAGACCTTCCTCCTTCAAAACACTCTAGGTAAATAAAAAAGGAGAGATTAAAAGTATCCCTCCTGCCTAGTATAATGGATATAAAGGTTTAACCTTTCATACAAGAACTTAGTTCTTCCTCTGGTTTGAGATTTGCAAAAGCAAATCTCACCACAAGTTGAGAATTTAATTCTCATCGGGGAGATTCTGTTCTTCAGACTCAAAACTTAGGGAAAAGAATTAGGTTAAAAAGAAAATGAATATATGTTCTGGGAATTTAATTCCCTCAAAATTAGGGTTTAACCCTACATAAAAGCTTAGTTTTTATAACAATAACAGAGAACTTAGTTCTCCAATAAAAAACAATGATGATGATTCAAGATCTTCAAAACAGAAATCTTGATAATCATCAATGACTAAAATGTCATTAACAGAGATTAATATCTCTAAAAACAAGAAAAACTTGCCGTCTCACGTGAAACACACGTGAGTAAAATTAGTGCTTAGCACTATTATATTGCCTCACGTGTTTCCCACATGAGTGCTTAAAACAAACAAAAGAAAAACTAAAATGCCTCACGTGCTTTCTACGTGAGCGTCCAAAGAGTAAAGAAAAACTCATTTGTGTTGATTAGGCAGCCTAACACTCCAAAATAAAGCAATCACGTGAAATATACGTGAAACACTCTTGGAAACCCAAAATCTGGCATCTCACGTGCTTCACATGTGAGCTCCAGCCAAGTGCTTAGCACTTATGTCAAAAAAGGGGGTGAGCAAATAAAACCTGAAATTAATGCTCAACACTCACGTGCTTCCCACGTGAGTGCATTGAAAAGTGCTTAGCACTCCATGTTCAGTCAAAATGACTAAGTGCTTAGCACTGGTTGGGCAGCGCCTATATCTGAGCACTGCATATATTAGTGTTTAACACTACTGGGTAGTATAGAAACCCAATCTCAGCCCAAATGGGCTAATTTTTCTTAAGTTAAGCATCTTTGATTCTAAATTAACCGAGCCCATATTGCTCATGATTTCCAAACTGATTTTAGTCTCAAACATGACTAATGATCTTTCATTGATGATATCCAAAATGATATTCATCCCATATCTCCTACGATAATCTTAGTCTCAAATATAACTAAGGATTCTTAGGTCCATCACCCCCTTTCCCTCAAATACGGGATTTGGTTTAAGGGTATATCTTTTCACACCTCTGATATATGTCGTTGTAATTCCTCAACGTCTTCAGAGAGGTGGCAAGTCCCGAAAACCAACAACTCATTTCTCATCCCAACTTGATATAAAATTTCGTCAAGATAGGGAATGATACATTCCACATTGATGCACTTCCAAATTGACGTGCACACTTCAAATCGGATCGCCCCCCAAATTGGGCGCATTCCATGTCACCATCGTTCACTCCGCCATGTAACAAATACACATGCGCGCAAGATGGATAATGGACCGAAATGTCCTTAAACTAACATTCATCCCCAAAATGGGAATGTTGGACCGAAATGTCCTTAAACTAACATTCGTCCCAAACAGAGGATGTTGGACCGAAATGACCTTAACCTAATATTCGCCCTAAACACGGCGATAATGGACCGAAACGTCCTTAAATTAATATTCGCTCCAAATATAGCGATGTTGAACCGTGATATCCTTAAACTAATATAATTAAGCTCATATGCTCATTTATTTCTAAGTTGATTTCAGTCTCAAATATGACTAGAGATCCTTAGATCAAACTAAAATATCCTATAAACGAATGGACCTTTCAAATGTGAGAAATGCGTCCTAAGTTCATTCCCATTGGCAAACGAAGCTACCAACGTGGACCCCGTCAAGCAAATCCTTGACCCAAACCCAAATTTCAGATATATAGATTTGGACTAATCTGCGCCCTACGGGCGACGGCATAAACTAGTCTCTGTATACAATCCACGGGCAACCAAAATAAACAAAAACACACACGAAACGAAGTGAACTACCAGAGTAGGAGAGAGTGGTTATTGCAATGTGGTAACGTAATTAACTGCGGGTGCTTACGCTTGCAGGAAAGAGCATCCAGACAATAAAAAAAAACCTCATAAAATGAGGGGGAATCTGATAAAGTCTGCTACAATGGTAGCATCTGTCCAAACCTCCAATATATGGTGCCATAAATCAACTTGGTATCTTCGAAGAGGTGGACGGATAAATCCAAATAGCATCTGCCCCTAGATTCAGGCAAGACGATCCATTCCGGTTCGTCTCTGTGTCCGAAAGTGAACAAGCACGTGCGGCGCTATATAAGAATTTAATTCTTATATAATAAGCACCCATGTGCTTTGCACATTGGCGCCCACGTGAGCTTCACGTGCGGCACCACTACAGGATTTAATCCTAAGAGGTTACCCTCATGAGGGGCACGTGAGGCGCTGCCTCAAAACTTAACTTTTTTGTATTGTTTAAATTTTGGGGGAACAGAGTAGAGCATATTATATTTATTACATTACATCATTTCTTTCGGATTCCCAATTGACATTGTATCTTTTGTTGGTTTAGTATACCTGTAACAATCCGCCCCTTTCAAATAAAGAGATAACTGGAAGAGAGAAGGAGAAAAGAAAAGAACGGATTTACGAAAATAATGGGAGAAGAAGGTTGACTGCATTTTCAACTAGAAAAGGGAATCTAACCCAAGTGGTCTAACCCCTAGGGCACCTAAGCTATACACGACAAGCGAGATAAAGAAAGCAGCTGTACTGCCTTGCCGTGGGATAGTCTTTCTCCACCTCTTAAATTCAAAAGTCTCACCAAATTAGGTAGAAATCAAACATATCAAATCAACATCATGTTAGTTATAGTGCCCTCAAGTCAAATATTGTAATCGCAGGCACGCGATTGTGATGATTGAGCGAGGACCTATACGGGTATAACAGTCTTACTCAAAATGATAGTATGCTATCTGGTTTGTCTTTATCATCATGTACATGCATTATGTGGTATTACATATCACTATTACATGTTGATAGAGCCCATAGAATTCTTTCTTGACTATCAGCATTATGATGGCGATCATATACATGAGAGCTGGGTGGTCTATAAGAACATCCTTAAATATCCCTAGTCGAGAGAGTATCGAGACTGGGCATCGATACTCCGGAGTAGACTAGTGTATACTTATTGAGACCCCGACGAGAGGCGGTAGCCGGTCTCACAAGCCATTGGTGTTAGTTAGTCACCTAAGATAGTATACAGGTGCTCATTGGGTTATGAGAACACTGGACAGACTCGCCGGGAATATGCTAGTTGGTATTATACCTATTGTCAGATAGCAGTTTCCAGGTGACATGAGTACAGGTTAGTCTGTCGACCTGAGATCGTTATTTGTCTCGTGTGAATTCTCACTATGCTTTGATTACTACCCTACCACGGCTCAAATGAGTCGTGCAAACAGGTTTTAGTTAGGTACAGTCCCGAGCCACATGGAGGCAGTGAGCGGATCATCAGGGATTCATCTCTCCCGGTATTGGGGGTTGATGTCACGCGGTGCATGGGTGGCCATCACCAGAAATGCTTGGCCAAGGTAAACGAGAATTACTGATTTGGATCAGTAGTTTCTCAGTGGGTGATGGGCTTCATACCGACACGAAATTTCGCGTTATTAGGGGTCTGGCTTTATCCCCCTAGACTCGATATGCGATACTTTTAGACGAACAGACCGGATTGTATGGAGATTTTCATGGACAGGCTCAGTAGGGGTTCGGATGAGTTTGTTTGTCGGCCTTCCTTTTGCTCAATACCCGGGTAGCCGTTACGTACAGCTAGTGCCACTGACGTGTTTTTAGTTAAACCCACTGTCAGCGTATTAACGGGTCTTTAGAGTCCCACACAGAGGGTTTCCCTGGTTCTGGCGAAACGATGTAGTAGCCGTATTGGATACGTGCAGGGTTCCGATCGATTGATTGTACTATATACCCAGACTTTCGATCGGACAGTTGATAATACTATCCGGCTCGGGTTTGAGCTGGATTATTAAATTAGGTATTGATTTAATAATTTACGTATATCTATTTCGATATGTATATTCTAGTATTATGTTCTTTGTGTTATTCTATCTCTTCGGGTATTCGTATTTCGGTATGAATACAGATATGTATATACAGTAGAGTGTAATCCGTATTTTTTACAGATAACATTCTAGAAGGTGGACACCTCATTTTGGATTTATCCAATTATCATAAATGGATAATGAGGTGGAAAAGGAAAAAAGGAGAGTATGGTGAGAACCATGCTTTAATAGTGTTGACAAATGAATTGTTAATTCATTTGTATTCACTATTCAAGTATGGTTGCATATTGTTTAATTGAAAAGTGTGTTTTATAAAACCATACCATATGTTATGTTTTCTCACTTGATGAAAACTGTTGGATGGTTCGTTTTGGAGATGGCTTTCTCACACTCACCATCATGCTTCACTCTTCTCTTCAGTTTCTTAAGTTCTTCCACCTTCATGCTCAACCACCTCTCTACAATCTCATGAGTTGAGAATCAAGAGAGGAGGTGAGATAGATAAACACTTAGATCACTCACTACATCCTAAGCATTCTAGATTAGCAACCTAGAATTCCTAGTTGCTTCACTTGCTTTTGATATGGAGATAGAGCCATGAGCTACATCCCTCGGGTGGATCATCTTCGACGAAGGAAGACCAGCGGCCAAGTTCAATCGAGCATGCCTCAAGGAGCTAAGGAAAATGATGGAAGACTGAAGAACTTGGTTTGTTCAGTATAACATTTTGAACCTTGTAGTTTAGCTCTTATAGTTTGCTAGTATAGGTTTATGGTTCGATCTTGGGTGGGTTCTCGTTAGCGCCAAGTTTTCTAACGCCAATTTTTGTTCCGCATCGGCCACGGTAGATGGCCAGGGCGCTATCGTAACCCAACGCATCCCACATGGTAGCACTTCCAAGCTCAAAAGTCCGGATGGACGGGTAGGAAACTCCCAAAACAAATCAAATCACCAGTCAACCAATGACCTCCCAGGCAGAATCAAGCTCCACTTTGGAAACAAATCAAATCCCAACACCGCAAGAAGCGGAGAAAGTCAACTTCAACCCCGATATCGCTGAAAGCGGAGAAAGTCAAATCAAATCTCGACTCCGCAAAAGGCAAAGCAAGTCAACTTCAATCCCGACACCGCAGAAAGCGGAGCAAGTCAAATCAAATCCCGACATCGCACGAAGCAGAGCAAGTCAAATCAATCACTGACCGTCCAAGTCGCAAAAATGGCAGCACCGACCGTCCAAATCGTAAAGTTAGCAGAACTGACCGTCCAAGTCGCAAAAATGGTAGCACTGACCGTCCAAGTCGCTAAAAGGGCAGCAATGACTCTCCATAAGGAATTAAACCAAATCAATCTCCATATAGAACAAGATCCATCAATTTCATGCACACAACCCATACACGCGATGTGAATTTATTGATGGTGGCACTTTGTTGGGGTCAAAAATTACACCCAGGTTGACCAAGTCAAAATCAGTCAATCCCAAGCAAGCGGGCCCAAGCCCAAGTCAAGACCGAGCATGAAAGTGGCCGGCTCCATTCCAAAAAGGAGCGATAAATTAGTGTAAATGCAAACTTTTAGAAATAAATGTATGAAAAATGGGCAAAAAACCAAAATTTTGTAAACCCTATGGGTTATGTGCAAAAAGAAATAAGCACATAAGGCATAAGGTGCCACAAGTGCCATTTGGAAAAACCCAAGGGGATATATGTAAAGTGTAGCCTATAAAAGGAAAATATGATGAGAAAATCAATAACAACTTTCATTCTCTCATAATTTTTAAGGTTATGTGTTTCCTTCTCCTTCCTCAAAGCTTTAAACCTCCTTCTCTTTTTTTGAATTAAATCAATAGCTTAACTATTTTTTCCTTAAAAGAAATAGTTTTTCACCATAAAACCCTTGAATGGAAGCTCAGATCTCCCATCAAATCCCTAAAAGGGAGATTTTTTTTTATCTCACCACCCCTTTTCTCCAAGATTCAACAAAAAATAGACGGAAGAATGAACCCATCGCAAAAGAACCTATCTTAGGGAAGTCTAAACTTTGAAGAGGAAAAAAAAGGTTCTCCTTTCACCATCCAAGATCTAAACCCTTTGGGAGTTTAACTCTAAATCAATTTTTGAGGAGATCAACTCCAAGTCGAAGATCCAAATTCTCAAAAGAGTTTACCAAATCAATCTTTGAGTAGCTCAACTCCAAATAAAAATACTTGTTTTTTTAGGAGTTTAACTTTAAATTCTCTCGAGAGTTAAACTCCAAGTCTAAGGGCTAAGCCCCTTGACTCGCATGCGCCCATGTGCCGGACACGTGACCCATTGGTGTCCAGCGCCCACGCGCCCAGCCACATGGCATTTCATGCATCCTTAGGACTCTCCTCACCCTTCCTTTTTTTAAACGTTCCACACTAAAAATACTTCTCCCGTGAGAAAAAATTTCCAACGGGACGTAACTCCGCACCCCGTAAGGGGGCTGCTAGTCCCTGATCCCCGAGCCCGCTATCCGGGTAGCAGGACCCCCATAAACTCTGTGAGGCCAACGATACATCCAAGACCGCTTCAAAACACAACACACGTACACTACACATTGATTTCGCATGACCAGTTTTACCCGTCAATCGGAGGTTCTCTCGCTCCAAAAGCTAGGGGTAATTAACGACAGCTTAGTCCGCGGCTGCCGGAGATTCGGATCCTCACAATCAATAAACCCCGGCCTACCTTAGGCATGGGGAATCTGTAATACGCCTGACAAGAGACACGCATTTCTATCTCAATATGGTGACGAAAAACACTCTACACTGAGCTGGGAGTTGAACTCCCGAGAAAGGTTGGAGTTAAATTACTAGAAAAGGAGAGATTTTACATGGAATTAAACTCTCAAAAGATTTTTTATTTGGAGTTAAATTCCCAAAGGATTTTTATTTGGAATTAAACTCTAAAAAGATTTATTTGTTTGGGAGTTAAACTCCCAAAAGTTTTTTATTTGGTGTTAAACTCCCAAAACATTTTTGAGAGGAAAACCAAAGAAAGACCTTTCTTAAAACTTCAAGATCTAAATCTTAGATCTTGGATGATGAAAGGGGACCCCTTGCTTCTCTTTTGAGACTTGGATCCTCCCAAAAATGTAACTTTTGGGTCTCCTCCTTCCTCCTCTCTTTTTCTTGGAATTTGGAAGAAATGGTGGTGAGATTTAAAATCTCTCCTTTTAGAGATTTGATGGATGGTTTGGACTCCCCTTCAAAGGTTTTATAGTGAAAAATTATTTCTTTTTAGGAAAAGAAGAGTTAAACCCTTAATTTAATTCAAAAGGTGTAACGACTCTGAAATCCCTGTACAAATGTAACTTGTTCAGAAAGGGTATTTCAGCCTAATTAGGAGTTATAGGTTAATTTTGTTCAATAAAAATAAGAAATAACTTATAACTCACTGGTTAAGCATCTACACTGCTGTGTCATAGCATGCGTGTTCGAATCCTATCAGTCCCAATTATTTTTCTTTTTTTCTTTTTAACTTTTCGAAAGCCCAAGAGTTGCACGTGCAATACACGGAGAATCGAAAAGTTTCAGAAAAATCAAACAGGATAAATAAAGAGTTGAGACCAATTAACACACATGGCACAAAACTCGAGATGCGTGGCCCCTATCCGACCGCCCGTTTTCACCTTTGGGCCGTCTCCAGCAGTTGATATGGCTCTAAATCACTCCGTGCTTTGCCGGTGGACCCTTTTAGCTCTCCTATAATCTATTTTCTTGTTTAATTTCTCTGCAATTAAACAGAGAGTAGTCTACCCCTTCATATGCCCATTTACACTCTCTTTACTCCAATTTTAATTCTTTTTAATTCACCCTATAACTATATCCATCCCTATAAATACCACACAATTCTCTACCTTTCCCCTATTCTGAAAATTTCTCAAAATTCTCTAAGTTCAAGAAGGGTTAAGGCTAGTCAAATGGAGTTAGCGATCCAAGTTCACTCCGTTGAAGACCGGAGCCATTCCCAACGATACTGCGACGCCACGAAGACTTCCTCTCGTTCCCTTACTCTTTTCTCAACGTTCTAAAACCGTAAATCTCTATTTCTCTCTTTCATTTCCACTCAAACCGTTTTCTAAAAAATCATATCGACAAAGTGGAGTTAACCTTAAAAATCATTTTTAAAAAATATTTTTATCATCTTTGATAGGTCAATATGTCACATAAATACCATAATATCACTTCAAAATATTATTCACATTTTAACATTTTGATGTAATTAAAATTTCATACGAAATAAATATAAAACGAACTTTTCACATAAGTATCATGAACTTTAAAATTAACTTTTATTGGTATCCAGAAATATATACTTCTAAAAAACTCAAGGGGTAATGACCTACCCCATCACATACACTATGGCTTCATAGCACAGTATGCCAGGTTACAAGTTTGGCCAAAATGAAACAATTACATTAAAATACCATTACTTTTATAAAAAGTGTTTTTTATCGATATTTAAATCCTTTGCAATTGCACCTCTACAACCTTTTTAGGGAACTCATTTATGGATGGTGCGAGTTATTGCACGTCTTGGGACAGTAAAGTGAGATACAGAACTTCTAACGGAGAATTTGGTCTCGAAAGTAAATAAAATACGGTTTAAAGAAATACAACTTTTTAAAACAAATTAAACTTTGGAAAATTTATAGAAAATTATGAATCCGTATTTTCAATGAAAAAAATTGTGAAAAATATATTTTTAAATGAAAATTAAAATTTTAATAAAATACCCTAATGTTTCCAAAAGTGTAGTTTTCATAAAAATATCATAAACTTTTAAAACTTGGTTTTTATCAATAAAATACCATTTAAATTAAAATATATTTTTATAAAACTCTTAATATTGTAAATCACCCTTGAGATTTATTTTAAACAATATTAAAACATTTTTTTTCCATAAAACCTCCTCGAGAAATGTAAATACATAATAAACAAACTTGAATAAATCTTTAAGGACTCTAAATTAATATAACTTTAAGCGATATCATTTCTCTTGAGCCTCAAGAAACTGGAGAAAGTGGGTGCTTGTCTATTCAGGTTAGATAATATTGCAAATTAACAGAGTTATCAATAGCAATCGTCTTGAAAAAAACACAAATTCTGCCGTCCATGTGCAGCGGTTGTCCAATTATTTCTGAACTTAAGATTTTCAAAGTTAAATCTAGTAATATGAAATGTATATAATTCGAATCCAAACTCGAACATAACTTGAATTTAAATTCAAACTCTAATCCAAACATGAACGTTAAATCGAACTCATTCTACTCGAACCAACTTGACTCGATCCTAGATTGTAATTGACATGACTTGTATTTTACTTGACTCACTCGACTACATTATTCACTTTTGCAATCTATAGTTTAAGATATGTTATAATCGACCAAGCAAATCAACTAAGGATATCTAACAGTTATAATATATATTACTCGAGGTGTATGAGATAGTTTCAGGTGTGAATCCAACGGAACTTCAGGAGTACCATATTAATCTACTCGAATTCTATTTACTCGAATCTTAGTCGGGTCGATTTCTTCAAAGCTTGGAGATCCGATACTAACACATGAAATGGGCCCGTGTTTCTTTACACCTGGAGCCCCACTCTTGAGCTCGTGAATACTTCTACGGTTCCATTAATATTCACACTTGGAAGTTAATGTTAATATAGTGACCATATAGAGACCTATAATACATATACGTATGTCCGTATACTCTTACTCGACATATACATTATTTCATGATTATTCTATACTTGTCACTTTCACTTTTACTCTATATTTGGGACTTACCGAGCGCTAGTTCGCTGACAGGCATTCCACTTACTTTTGTTTCCTTAGAATGTTCGTCAAATACTGTAGAGACGGAGAAAGTGAACACAACTGAAGAGGAGTATGACCAGATCGCGGCTCAGGCTTAGACCGGTTACTCTTTTCTTTCAGTTTATGTACGTCAGTCACATGTTTAGACATTTCTGTTATTGTATTTACATTTCAGTTAAATTCTTGTATCTGTAAATATTTCAAGTTTGAATGTAAATAAAGATATTTGCTGAAAATGTTTGCAGTCTCCATTTATTCTTACATTGTGTATTATTATTTCAATATGCTTAGTATATTTATTTAGGAAATGACCATCTCAGGATAAATATACCGCAAGTTTGTCATTTCACCGTTTCCGTCTATTAGGAAGTGGGGCGTAACAAAAGGAAAAAGAAGAAGGTTTAGAAGCTTGAAGAAAAAGGTGGCACAGAACCATAGATTGATATAGGAAGAATCCTGTTTGTTATCATGATACATTATATAGGCATTGCACTTTACATATGGCCCCTTTGGCTTTATAAAATGGCACATGTGTTTTCCCATGCCATGTGCTCTTTTCTTTTTTTGCATATAAGCCAAGCGTCTTTTACATAATTTGGGTTTGTTGCCCATTTGTATTATATTTATTCATAGAAATTACATTAAGCCTATTATTACTTTAACAATTATTCTTTTGACATTGGGGCCGGCCTCTTTATGTGTCATGCCCCGCTTCCCAGTGTACGGGCAAGGAGACGCGGCATGCCCGCTACGTATTTACTCAGAAGTAAACATGCTAAGCGTATCTAAGCAATATAAAGTAAAATGTACACAAGAAATGACAAAAAATATAATTAAACAGCAACTTTTTATTGATTACACATTCTTATACAGGTACAACTGGAATGTAAATACAGAAATAGAAAGCAATGCCTAAACAATGGCATAACTGAAATGAAAAGTAAGTACTAGTGTCTACAGCTCTGAGACTTCTTCATACTACTCTAATTCTTCGGTGTTGGGCTCGATTTCTAGTGGGTCCGATACACCTGACAACATTCCAAAGAAAAAAGAAACGGAATGTCGTCAGTAAACAATCGCTCGGTAAGTCCTAAAGAAAGAAGGAGAAGAATAGACAGAAGGAGAGTACAATTATTTAATGTTTTATTATATTGTTAACGCTGTTATTTGTAGTTTGGTACAGAAAATTCCAGTGTATACGAGAGGAGTCCCACTATCCAGAGACTAAGGTATACGGAGCATAAGGAACCATTCAGCCACGGTACAACGGCAATGGATATTCAGGTTAGGGGTATTATGGTTACAGTCTCGTGCCACTTTTAACACCTTCCGTACCAATCTACCACTTATAAACCCCGCGATATCTTTTGTATTGGTTGAATTGTATTGTGTTGTCATGTATTATAAATTGTACATTGATAACTTGCCGAAACCATGATATCAGTAATAGAACAGATATAATGGCTGAACATGTAGATGGAATATATTCATGGTTTGGTTCGGTCGATATAGATTGATATAGATTGAATAGACAGATTCATATTTAATTGTAGATTTATACTTGAATCATATTCAAGTCAGATTGATTAGATTGAGACTCGGTCAGAGTCAGAGAAATTGAAAAGAAATTGAGGTCCTGAATTAGTTTTGATGCTATCGGTAACTGCTGCACATGGACGGTAGAATGTGTCTTTTTCAAAGACAATTTCCGTGTTGATAGCACCGTTATTTAGATTGTCTACCGTAGATAAGCAAGCACCCATATTCTCCGGCTCCCTAAGGCTCAAGAGAACCGGTCCCGCTTAAACCTATATTTACTAGGGTCCTTATTGTAATTTATATAACTTGAGGAGGTTTTATGTAAAAATAGCTTTGGTATAATTTCGAAATACACCTCAAGTATTTAATTATCGTCTTTAGGGTTTTCATAGATGTAAATTTTAAAAGTGGAGTATTTTCTAGTTGATATAAACCTAGTGTTATTTATCCATGGTATTTTACTGTAATATAGAAGTTGTTTTGAATTGTGATGGTAGTTTCATGTAATTGGTGATTTTTTTTATTTATTTTGGAAACATGGAATATTTTATATCTTAAAAATAGGTATCTTGATAATTTTTTACATATATGATTATTTATAAAAATATAATTTTATTATTTTCTAGAAAACTCGTTTTTCTTAAATTGTAATAATAATTCCATCGGAATACGAATCCTCCTTGTGGATGTCTGAATTCCGCCCTACTAGATCCGAGGATGTACGATAATCAACACCATCCTGATCTGATTTCCCCAAAGTGGGTTATAAGGACGAGAATTGTATGGAATTAGTTACTACATTTTAAAGAAATACGGTTTGTAGTAATTTAGGGTATTTTAATGTAACATGTAAATTTCCCATAAATATTGTCTAAGAGTAATATCGTGCTATGTCATGAATGCGTGTTGTGAGGAGGTATGTCATTATCTCGTGAGTTTTCTAAAGGTAATATTTTTATTTGTGTTTGTTAAACATTATGAGAGAATTTGGTATTTTATTATTTAAGAAAAAAATGAAGTTTTTTTTAAAAGAAAAACGGATCGAAAGTCGGAATAACTCCGCTTCCGATGAGTTTTGAAAAAGAGAAGTTTTAGAATAGGGATGGTGGAAGGAACGGTGACTTATTGGCTATTAAGAAAGAGAGATGAAGGAGAAAGCTCTCGGAACCTTCGCGGCGTCGTTTCGTCGCCGGAATCTCCCCGAAACTTCGTCGTCGGAATTTCGCCTCTTGCTATCTCCACTTATACAACTTTTTTGACTTAGAAAATTTAGAGAGTTTTGATAATGGATTTCAGAATAGAGAGGGCTATGGTTTCGCGAGAGTGGCGAGACGGAAAAATGATAGAACGAGAGAAAGAAGAAGAGAGTGGGGGTGTTTAAATAGTATTAGTATTTGATTTTTATAATAATAATAAATATATATATTATATAAAGAGGAAGAGAGAGTTGGGTGTGAGTTTAAAGGGAAAAAAAAGAGAAAAAGAAAAATGCGTGGGTTGTAAAGAGAGAGAACATGAGAGTTGTGGGTTGAATTTTTTTTTTTATATATAAGGAGAGATACTGACTTGAGGAGAGGAGGAGGAGAGGAGGGAGGTGAGAATAAGGAACGAGGGAGGGAGGTGTTGGGATTTTTAGAATTGTTTGAAAATATAATAATATATAAACTTGGGTTTTAAGGCTAATACAAAAATACTTCGAAAAATACCCGGGTTGTATCTAAAATTCTAGTTTTAAAATATGAAGAATATACGTATAAATTAAAACCATAATGCGATATCCGGTCAATAAAAATGCATACCCCCAAGAACGGATGCACGTAAAATGCACGTAGCAATCCAAACGAGTTCGTTTCAATAAGCAGGAAGTGAACACGATGTACGGATGCAACCATAGGGTCTGGGGTATGATGTAGGCCATGTGTTGGTGTCGTTTCATATATCTCAGTGCACATGTTTAATTAATCTGACTTTTCATTTTACATGCAGTGCACGTGCAAACTTTTGGGCTTCTAAAAATTTAAAAGAAAAATCAACAAAAATGATATGTGGCTGGAGAATTTGAACACAGGTATTATGTCTCAGCAGTGCAAGGTTTTACCAGTGAGCTACAAGATATTTCTTACTGTTCAAAAGCAAATTTAATTTATAACTTGTGCTCAGGTTTAGGTATTCCTTTCTGTATTTTTTGAAAAAAATTTGTTCAGAAAGGTTATGGTTGTTACATTCTACCCTCCTTATAAAAATTTCGTCCTCGAAACTTACAATTATTAAGGACTAATTTACAAACAAGTAAGGGTATCTTGCACGCATGTCGTCTTCTTTTTGCCACGTTGATTCTCCTGGTGTGTCTTTTCTCCACATCACTCAAACCTAATTTACTTCCTTGTTCCAAAGTGACTTCACCTTTCTGTCCAGAATTTCAACGGGTTGTCGCTCACAAGATAGATTCGTATGTACAGTGGGCTCAGAGTGATCAAGAATGTGACCGGGGTCACTCATATACTTTCTGAGTTGGAATATATGGAACACATTGTGCACTCCTTCCAATGAGGGTGGAAGTACCAAATGATATACCACTTCTCCGACTCGTTCGAGTATGTCGAACGGTCCAATATATCTCGGACTTAATTTACCCCTTCTTCCAAAACGAATCACTCCACAGTTTGGAGAAATCTTCAGAAAGACATAATCTCCCGGTTGGAACTCCAAGTGAAAGCGCTTTGCATCAGCCCAGTGTTTCTGTCGGTCATGGGCTATGCGCATTATTTCCCTGATGGTGCGGACCATATCTACAGTTGCCACTATCATCTCAGATCCAAGGAGTTCTCTATCTCCGATGTTGCCCCAACTTAATGGCGATCGACACTTTCTTCTATAGAACGCTGCAAAGGGTGCCATTCCAAAACTTGCTTGGTAGTTGTTGTTGTATGAGAACTTAACAAGATGTAGGTGATCTTCCCATGATCCTTCGAAGTCTAACATACACGCTCTTAGTATGTCTTCAAGGATCTGAATAGTTCGCTCAGACTGTCCATCTGTTTGTGGATGGTAAGTTGTGCTAAAATTCAGACTTGTTCCCAAGTTAGCTTGCAGACTGTGCCAAAAATGCGATCGGAATCTAGTGTCACGATCGGAGACAATGCAAACCGGTACTCCATATAATCTCACAATTTCCTTCATGTACTTCTTTGCTAGTGTCTCGGTAGATTGGCCAACTCGAAATGGGATGAAGTGAGCCGATTTTGTGAGTCGATCCACAATAACCCATACCGCATCGTTACCTTTCGTGCTACGAGGAAGTGCAGTTACAAAATCCATGGTGATGTGTTGCCACTTCCATTCTGGGATTGGTAACGGTTAAAATAAACCAGTTGTCCTGTGATGTTCAGCCTTTCTTGCTGACATACCAAGCATTTAGCGACGCTTCTGGCTACTTCACGCTTCATTCCATGCCACCAGCAATTTGACGTAGATCTTTGTACATCTTTGTACCTTCAGGATGTACTGAGTAAGGAGAGATGTGAGCTTCTTTCATTAACTCTTCCCGAACAGGACCTTTTGGTACACACAACCTGCTACCGTATCTCAAAGATCCGTCTTCATGGATGATGAAGTCTGTTCTAAGTCCATTTTCTAGTTGTTCTCTGATCTTTTGCAACTTAGCATCACTTGCTTGAGCTGCTTTGATCTGATTGACAATGGTAGATTGAAATTGTAAGTTCATCAAATTTGAAGCATTACCTAGCATGACTTCTTCAATCTCCATTTGATGTAAGTCCTGTTGAAACTTCCACTGAGCGGTGAGATTCAATACTAATTGTTGGTGACTGAGGGCATCAGGTACTACATTCACCTTCCCTGAATGATATTGTAGGTTTATGTAGAAGTCCACCATAAATTCTAACCATCTTCTCTGCCGCATATTCAACTCTTTCTGAATAAACACATATTTCAGACTTTTGTGGTCTTTGTATATGTCCACTCGTTCTCCAAGAAGATAATGACGCCAAATCTTGAGTGCAAAGATCACGTCTGCCAACTCCAAATCATGCGCCGAGTAATTGCGCTCATGAATGTTTAGCTGTCTTGATGTATAAGCTACAACTTTACCATGCTGATGTAGAACACATCCTAATCATTTACCGGATGCATCGCAATGCACTACGAAACCTCCAGATTGGTCCAGTATTATGAGAATAGGCTCTGATGTCAATCTTCACTTGAGTTCTACGAAAGCTTGTTCGCATGCTTCTGACCACACAAATTCTTCATCTTTACGTGTGAATTTGGTCAGGGGTGTTGCGATATTGGAAAATTCTTGTAACACCCTAGATCATTTATACCAATTCTAGTATTCTTTATTTATGGCATTTTCTTGATTTATTGTGTTTTGGGTGTGAATAGTGTATTTGACATTTGTATTTGCATCCGACCCGACCCGCATTCTTGAAACCAGTCTTGATTCATGTTTATGATTTATCCTGAATTGTTACGTGGAATTATGCACTTTCATTTATACATACTGCATACTGGCATTATATCTGTCATCTGCATATTTTAATATAACATTTAAGTCACATAAAATAGTTTAAAAATATCTTGTATGGCATGCATGATACCCCTAACCCTGTAGTAGCATCCGCGCAACTTGTTCTCGTCCCATTCAGTGAAACGGACTTGTTTGGATGACTACGTACACGTGAGTGCATCCGTTCTTCGGGATATGCATTTTTCGTTACCCGGATATCCAACTTTAATTTTGGTCGACATGTATATTTTTCGTATTTTAAAACTGAATTTTAGACCCGACCCGGGCATATTTTGGACTATATTTGTATTTACCAGAATATCAAATTTTATTTATATAACATTAATTTTATAAACTGATACAAATTAAAATTTAGTTAACTAATAAATGATTTTTTTAAATTTAAATCTAAACTAATTTCCTAACAAACTAACAATCCCTTTCTCTCTCTCTCTCCTCTGCAAATATATATATATATATATATATATATATATATATATATATATATATATTTTATTTAATTTTTTTCTTCCTTATTTAATACACAGCCTCTTGTTCTTACTTCTTCTTCTTTCTTCTTTCTTTTTCTTGATCTTGTTTCTTAATTCCGGTGATCACCGCCGGAATCGTGCTCGTCGTTGACGATCCGAGTGATCCAGTGAACGTACCTTGCCTGTGTGATCGCCCTCTTGCCTTGCCTGGACCCGTCCCGCGTGCCGCGTGTGCGTTGCAACGATTTACCGACGTCGGACGTGCCGTGCGTATCCGTCGCGTGATTCGATCGAGGCAAGTTAATCTTGCTACATGCTATACTACTATATTCTATATTCATTTGAATAATAACAACACACAATGATTAGTTATGCATCCCACATTATCATTTTGCATGTTTAACCGTTTTCGGATATCCGTGTGCATCCGTGCAAGTTACTTCATATCTAGTGCATGCAAATTTATCTTGATACATGCTAGACTACAATATGCTGCACCCAATTGAATATTTACATTTCATATTGTTTAGTTGTACATCCCGCATTTACCAGTTTATCATTTTACTGTTATAAGACGTTTGTACACATCAATATAATTATTTACATGTCTAGTCGCATGCTAAATCATCTTGCTACAAGCTAGGTATAGTATTATGCATTCATACTGAAGTTTTACTGTTTTCGGATACCCGATTGCATCCATATCATTTAAAATATATATCGTCGTAATATTTCTTATTATTATCCTTAATTAGTTTATAATCTGCATTTTATAATGTTATACAAAATATAGTTTGAAAATATTATAGTTTACACATGAAACGTCGTTGCAAAGCGGATACGACAAATCTGAAATTTACTGTACACCTTACCTTATAAAATTCATTATAAATCATAGAAAACTTATTAGTATACATTCTTTAGTTCGATACGAATCTAACTCAGAATAATATAACTCTATGAAATATTTACTTGCAAAATAAATTGTTTAAATAACGTAAAATGCAAATGAAAATATCTTTAAACTGCTGTCCGGGGAAATTCCAGCAGCAAACTTTCAACTTCGAATGTTCATAGCTTTTTGTAGGAACAACCTGAGATATTTCAACTTATAAAAATGAAAACCTTATTAAATTATCTTTGTTTTGGTATAAGACACGTGCTTTTTGGAGAACGTTTGTTATTTTTAAGCTATTTTACAAATCAGGGTGACGCTGAATTTCTGAACGGAACTTTTTTGTGCATGGTTAATCAATACCACTTTTATAGTTATTAATCGGTTTGAATATGTTATTCATGTTAATATTATTATATCAATATCGATTTAATAAATAATAGTGCTTGTGTTTTAATATTCAGCAAATTTTACCGATTTAAAGTTTTATAGTATTCGTCTGTATCCGTACGGTTTATTACATATCTAGTTGCACGCCGAGACCATATTATTTCATGTTACTGTTCTATTAGTGTACCATGCTTGATAATGTGCATCTTACATAGTCATGATGTAACCCCTGATAGATGTTTGTGCATCCATGCTTTCACCGTACATCCATACCTTTACCGTGATTCGATACTTGCTACATTTTACTGTTAGGCATCCGCTTGATACCTGTGCACTACTTGACATGACCTGATATATCACTACTTGACATGTTACCTGATCCTGTTTCTAATGCCGACAATCCTGACATATTGTCCCGATGGACATATCCTGGTCTGTATAGACAAACATGTTCCTGCTTGATCATATGTTGGCATTAGATTCAGATTTATCAATACCTGACTTGAACACATAACTTAGGAGTATGGGGAAATCAATAATGAAACCTGACTTGTAACTCGACAGTTCGATACTTATACTGATCAATTTTACGGGCTAGGCCATCCCCGGGATGCTGCTGCTGACATCATTCATCTGTACATGTTACCTGTTTACTGCCTAGCGGCACGTCCCGGATTCAGCCCGAGAATCATGACCGTGGTCCCGGGCATGCACGGGATACTATTGAGTTACATTGACAATTCATTAAATTGATTTCACAGACCTGAGAGTAGTTAACCCAGTAGCTTAGTTCAGATTACTCATTGCACGTCATATATGCTTTTACCCTTCACTGTTCCACATTCGTGTAACTATTATACTTTTATTACTGTTCATACTCATGCCTGCATATCCTATTATCTCCTGATTATATTATTGTTGATATTATGACGCACTAACGTCTGGGTTTTGCATGGCCCAGATCCTCTGCCCTTGCAACTGACCGACCAGGAGTATTTCAGTGTACAGGCCTAACAGTGAAGACCTGTTAGTATTTTAGTTTAGTTTTCTTCCAGCATTTTCATTCCTGATGTGAGCCCGTATTTGGACGTACATTCCAGATTATTATTGTTTATTGGATCTATTGCTTCCGCATATTATTTCTTGACTCGTTTATTCTGGCTCATGGATATGTACTAGATAGTTTATCTCTTTTTACTGTTCTTGATATCTTCTAGACAACTGTAATGTGACTGTGGAGGGTTGTTTCCTAGCCAAAGGTAGCATGGTTGGCTCTGTCACGTGCCGATCTTAGCGCACTCTGGGAAGCGGGGCGTGACAGGGTTTATTTGGTATCAGAGCCATAAGATTTAGGTTAATCGGGTTTGATTCTTTTGTGGTTGGGTATTGGACCCAATACACGAATCAGAATACTCGTAACTAGGAGCATATCCTGCCACATTGTTATCGTGATTCTTGAATCATGTCTTTCTCTTGACCCCTGTCCTGACGATATGCAAACAACTTTGCATCTCGAGTTGAAATTCTTTTGGTTCCCTATTGTTTCTTCCGTCCTATTCCTTTAATTCTGATCCTAGGATTTTGGCGACTTGAGTGGAGTTATGTGATTGTAACTATGTACCGCGGTATGGTTACAATACGGTACTCTGTTTAAGTAACTTGGAGTCCTAGCCTTGATTCACTTCCTTGTTTCATGGTCGTTATATTGCCTTTCTTCTCTTGCTTTCTAGTTCATGTTTTATCGCAAGCTTGAATTCTGTTTACCATGCTTAATCTTCTTCGGTATCTTGTCTTCGGATGAAGTCATTTCGGTATCCTACTCGTTCATGTTTTCCTGCATTAGCATCATTCGATTCTGGTGCATCCCATTGGTTGATGTTGTCTTGGGAATGGATTTTCTCGGCACTTTCCACACTCACATTGATTGTAGGGCAAAGAAAGTGATTTTCCAGATTCCCGGACATCCGGAGTTTGTCTTTACTGGAGGAAGCAGTTCTGTCGGGCCAGTCGAGTTTAGGGCTAAGCCGACAAGCAGTGTTCTTTCGACAATGGAAGTTAATAAGGAGGAAGCGCCAGCTGTGGTTCGAGAGTTCATGGACGTGTTCGAGGACATCTCGGGTTTACCGCCAAAACGAGTTGTGGAGTTTACGATCGACCTTGTTCCTGGTGCAGCGCCAATCTCAAAGGCGTACTTTCCAATGGCACCAAAGGAGTTGGAAGAAGTCAAGAAGCAGGTTACCGAATTTCTTGAGAAGGGTTGAATTCGCAGCAGCAATTCACCTTGGGGAGCTCCAGTTCTTGTAGTAAAGAAGAAAGATGGCACAAGGAGGATGTGCATTGATTGTTCATTATCTTCGTGTGTATATAAAATGTTTCACAACCAAAGAAATTTATACCGCAATCAATTGACGGTGTCTATTGTAGTTTCGTCAATGAGAACGGATCGTCCACTGAGAAAGTGTGATTTGCTCGTTATTGTTTTAGTTGAGTCGAAAATTAAAGAATAAAAGAAAATGCACGAAAATTGATTCAAGATTTGTGAGTTTTCATTTCAAGAACATAAAGAAAATAAAGATCAAGAATCAAGAATCAAGAAATATCCCAATCAATTTAGTTATCAAGATTTTGTAAAGAGGCTTGTCGGAATCAATCCAATTGATAGTGATGATGAATACTAATGATTACAAATTCTTATCTATTGAAGATCTGTTGCTAGATCGATGATGATCAACGAGAATTAGGGAACTATTGAAGAAACTAGGGTTTCTTCATCCTCATCCCTTATCCTTTCATTGATTATCATTCAAATTCTAGCCTATATCAAATTAAATCATCGATTGTTGATCTTTAATTTGGAGCGAAGAAATCGATCTCACTCAAATTAGGTTTTCGATGATTCAATTTTCTAAAGTTTACAAAACTCATAAGACTTAAGAATCGTTCAAGAATTTAATCATCATCATCTACCTATTTTCTCGATTCCGATACAAGCGGAGAATTTACTCACGCGTTATTATAAAGAAATCAAGAACTAAGAATATCATAATGCGCGAATGAATAGAAAGCAAGAATAGAGATTTTCACCTTTATTTAGATCTTCTTCAAATTACAACTCTCACTCAAGTTTACAAGACTAGCTCTCTCTCACACAATTGAGGAGGAATTTGGCGTCGATCTTTGCGTGGCTCGATCGTCGTGAGTCACGGATCGTCATGGATCTCTTGCTCGGATGAAGATCGACGTTGCTTCAAAGGCTCGCTGAATGCTTGCTTGATTTGGTACTCGATGTATCTTGATTTGGCTTTGGAATTGGATTTGGGGCTAGGGTTTTGAATTGCAAGTTGTGTCACTCAACTTGCGGAATTTTGGAATTGTTGAACAACGATTAATGAACAACCCTCAACAACCTTTGTAATGAAGCACTAAGTCCCTTTTTATAGCTTTCCCTCAAGCTTCCCCTAGAAGCTATGTTTAGCTTCCCTCGAAGCTTGGCTATTATGAAGATTGCATAGGAAGCTAGGTGGTTATGTAGAAGTTTCTAGATTAAGATAGTTAGCTAGATTGCATGAGAAGCTTGGTGGTTATGAGGCTTGCATGAGAAGCTTGGTAGGTATTAAGCTTGCACAAGAAACTTTGATGTTAGAAGAGAAGTTTCTGGAGATCTCTAAGGACTGAAGTGTCTTGAAGAAGTTTTTCTATTTAAAGAGAAGCCTCGAAAAACGTTTCTGCCACCAATGAGTCAACGCGGCCGCGGATCCACGGCGGATCGGCCTGACTCGTCCGCGGATCCGCGGCCGTTTGATGGACTTGCTGCATGAAACTTCCAGTGTTTATTTGTGTTGGCTTTATGACACTTTTCTGATGTCTGGAATATTTTTATACTTTCTTGTTCACTGCCAGATTTCAAGTCTTGGACTTGACGTATTTTATCAGCACTTTTAGCAGTTCCGGCTCTTTTACTTGGAAAATTTCCTGCATACAATCTCAAGACAAGTGTTTGATACACAAAAGATCACGTATGCAATAATAAACACACAATTTCCCTCATAATGCTGGTTATAATGTATAATACAAGTTATTTGGTATTTTTGCAGACAAATTGCTAATATGTGCTATATTTATACCAAACACCTTTAAATGATTACAAATAATAGGGAAATTGCTGTGTTAAAAATGCAATATTTTTGACTGATCAAATTTCCCGAAACTTAATTTTGGTCGTCTCGAGCAAACTTGTTTTATTCAAGAGAAGGAGAAAATATAAGAAAAAGAAAAACTAACTAGCACACTTTCGTAGGCAACACGATTGCACTGAGCACGTGCAACAAGCCTTTAAACCTCTAAATGTCCCTAGTAGGAGGAGTGTTGTCTCATGAGGGTTTTCAGCGGATTGCACCTACAAAATCTCATAATAAAAGGAAGACCGTGAAAGTTGCATATAAAGATAAGAATTGTAAAAGAAATACTTTGAAAATTAGAGTTTCCAACTATACTACCTTTTCGGTTGTCATGAGCCTTATCTAAATAGTCATGAAAAGATATCAGAAATCACATCATCCCTCAATAAAACATCGTCTTTATTTTTCATTCCTACTTTTCTTCCAAACATCGATCATATAACCCTACGTGTGTGTAAAAGACATCCCTACACTCGGAGAATTCAATTCAAGCTATCATACTCTTGTCCATCACCTCAGTACTTTTTAATCGATGAATATTTAGATGGATTTGCTCACACATTTTTCATGCGACTGTTAATACTTCTTAAGATACTAACCGACCGATTACTCATGTGCTTGCTGATTAGGTGTATTCAGTATTTTCCTCGTCTTGCAACACCTAAGGCTTAGCAATGACTCCCAAACCAGTTAGCCTAAGGCACTAGGTGATGAACCACCCTCGCTATATTTTTTTATTGCTGCCTTGGTGATAACAAAACCAGTGTTCATTTTTCTTAACCATTTATATTTTATTTTTCATCCATTATATCCTTCATACTTTGGCTTTTAGACAAGAGCATTTCAAGGTATCCTCTACTATTCCGAATTTCAAGACGTGTGTAAGTGCGTATCGTAGGGTATCAAAATTCAAATGTTTGGCTTCCAGAATAGGAACTATTTTCCGACTTATTTTTATCCTCAGATTAGTGACTTCTTTTATCTTACTAACCCTTGGGACAACGGCTCATAACTACTTATTACTAGTTCGTTTAAGAAAACTTCTAATTTTCTTGGTTTTCTTAAATTTTTCCAATCTTTTGGATGTAATTTTTCACTATCTAATCTTTTATTATCAAATTTAATATAAAATATTTTTATCTTTTGAATTTTTTTTAAATTTTTATATATTTTTAAAAGTTTTGTGTTTATGCAAAGTATGATGCAAAGTGAAGCGTAAATAAGCACAAACCTTATAGGGTTCCTAGGCACCCTAGTGAGGTCTCACAAGGCATCAACCATGCCTATTTCCTATTTAAACGGTGCCGAGAAACCCTAGAACGGATCATTGGCTAGATTTCTAGGCGAAAAACAAACTAGTTAACACTTAACTATAAGAATACGGAAATACAACCTTTGTAGATCCGGTCCTCCACCTCCACGGCTCCGTGATGAAGTCATCTCCGCTGTCCAAATCAAAATCTGGGCTCTAGCGTCGGCTTCATCGGAGAAGAAGCGGGCTAGGTCATCGACGACGTGCCGAAGATGATCTACGTCGAGGCATCGCTAGATCAAGCTCCAACTTCACCAAGTCAAGAAAACTTGTGAAGGAAACACACTCTACTACTTGGCAAGAGGTAGAGGATGAAGAAATAGGAAGTGGGTAGACTTTAGAATTGGATTTCTCACTTTATTTCATCAATCACCATTGATGAAGTGAAGCTTTCTTCATGAAGTGAAGAAGAAGAAGAAAGCAAGAAGATGATAAGTCTTATGATAAGTTAATTTCAAAAATAAAAAAGAAAATCAAAACTTATCATAATCCAACCATGGTTATGTGTAGAAACTAAACTAGGGTTAGTGGGAATGGTTAGGGTTAAGGATGAGATAAGAATGGTTGACTTGATCAAAGCTTCAAGAAGCTTCAACATAAAAAAATAAACAAGCCACCATCCTTAAAACTATCCAAAATGAATATATAAATAGATAATAAGAGAATAAACAAAACCCTAACCACTCTCACAACCATGGTTTAATCTTCACACAAATCCAAGTTAACATATATCATCAAACATGATACAATCAAGTGCACAAAAATATATCACATATACAATGTGCACAAATCAAGTGAGAAAATCCATTTAAAGTGAACCATTACTAGTTAATGCAAAGTAATATATCAAATATATAATTATGCATTAAATCATTAAATCAACACTTGATTTAACGATCCGGTCATATCGCATATAACCGACTAATATCAATGTATCGGCTTATCGAATCAACGCTTGAATCGATAACTAGGTTATATCGCATACAACCAATCGATACATTCATCCCGAGAATAAAATACGGTATCATATACACGAATTATTCTCGGTCCCGCACATATCTCATATGCGCTCCTATTTCGTTTCGCTTGAGCCAGGAAACCTCTGTGTAGGACTCTAAAGACTCGTCAATACGCCGGCAGCGGATGATGATCATATCAAACATCCACAAGCCGCAAGCGGTCTGCTAAACGTAACGGCCACCCGGGTATTGAGCGATCAGAAGATCGACGAGCAAGCCCGCTCACACTCCAGTGAATCCAACCAGTAACACTACCGTACAGTCCGGTCTGATCGTCTGATATGTCGCATATCTCGCCTAGGGGTGGTAAACGTCAGACCCCAATAGCTCGATAAGTCGTGTCGATATGAGGTCTATAACAATTCGAGAAACTACTGGTAACACTTACCAGTAAATCTCAGCAACCCTGGCCAGGGATTTCCTGTTATAGCCAATCGAACACAGCGCAACATCAACTCCCTATACCGGGAGAGACGAATCCCCTCCTATCGCTCATTGCCTCCATGTGACTCGGGACTGTACCCAAAAACCACCGTTTTGCACGCCCTCTTGGACGTGGAAAGATGGAAATCAAAGCACAGTGGGAACCACACAAGACTCTATGACGATCTCGGGTCAACAGACTACTCTGTACCAGTGTCACCAGAGAACTGCCATCTGACGTAAGGTATAATACCATCTGGGAGTTCTCGGCGAGTCCGTCCAGTGTACCCAGTCTCTACTGAGCACCCGTATATCATCTCTGATGTCAAACACCAATGGATATGGGATCATCCATCGCCCATCTGTATTGGTCGAGAAGGTATAAGCTAGTCTACTCTGGTATATCGATGCCCCATCTCGATACACCCACGACTAGGGACTTTGAAGGATGTACTTATGGACTACCATGTCCCCACTAGTATGATCCGCATCATAGTCCAGGTAGTCAAGTACATATCCTAAGGGCTTTACCAACATGTAACAGAGAGACAATCGGTGTACACGTTAAGGTAAAGATCAACCAGATAGCATACTATCATGTCGAGCAAGAAAGTCCTCCCTATATATGTCCCAGCATCCACTACAATATACATCCTATGTACAGTAATGGCATCTAGGGCATACATATAACTAACAATCTCCCACTTGCACTAGGGCCATCTGTAGCAGTGGTTGTAGTATCTCATACTCAACCATCCCATAAAAGTCTCTCTCTGGGAACAGGCCTTTGTGAGTGGATCCGCTGTGTTGTCCTCTGAGTCTACTCTCCTAACCTCGATCTCTTTGGAGATCAACCATCTCCATGATCAGGTGACACTGCCTTAGATTATGTCTGGATCACTGATGGGACCTGCGTTCCTTGGCATAAGCCACAACTCCATTGTTACACAATGGGAGGAACATAGTTCATCTCATGAACCAATATACACCCAAACAGCCTCTTTGGTAGAATCTTAACTAGCGATGTATCCTGCCTTTATCGTCTAGTATGCCACGGTATCTAGCTTGGAACTCTTCCATCATACCGTCCCTTTACTGAGGGTAAAGACAATGCCTGCGACTGACATTCAGTCGTCATTATCACCCTGGAACCCTTTCAGTGATTCTCCCCAGGGTCGGTTGATACCATCTCACTACAACTAGTGAGAATCATAACATCCAATTTGATCTATCTCATAGATCCAAAATCCAGGATTTAGGAGGTATCATTTTGATCCGATATGGAGAATCTTTGTGATAAACGGAGATTGATCGAGCGTAGCATAAGAAACTCCTTTCTTATCAAGAGTATGTCATCCACGTACTCTGCGAGGATCACCACCATACTCCCTACTACCTTTTTGTTTATACAAGGTTCATCTACCATTTTGATGATGTCAAACTCTTTGACTAATCCATCAAAACAGATGTTCCAACTCCGCGATGCCTGCTTTATCCTATAAAGCATCTTGCACACGTATCCGCTGCTCCCACTGTCTACGAGGCCCTCTGGCTGTGTACTTATAGACGCACTCTTCTAAAACACCATCTAGAAAAGCAGTCATGGCACCCAACCGCCAGATATCGTAGTCATGGTATGTAGCCGTGGCAAGTAGGATCTGGATGGATTTAAGCATAGCTACTTGAAAAGGTTTCATCATTATCCACGCCTGGTTGATGACGAAAACCTTCAACAAGTCTAGCTTTGAAAGTCTCAACTTTTCCATCTACACCAAGTAATCTTCTCAAGATATACTTGCTCCTGATGGGGATTTAACCCTTCAGATATAGCAACCAAAGTCCATACTTTGTTGGTGTACATGGATTCCATCTCAGATCACTAAGCATCCAGCCATTCTTACAGAGTCTCACTCCTGATGGCCAGCTCGAAACTAGTTGGGTCATCATCACATAATGCAATCCTCGCTCCCACTGTCATCGAGAAACCGAAGTATCTCTCAGGTGGGTGAGGAACCCCACTAGATCGGCGGAGAGGCTGAGGTTCGTTGGTAACTATTGAATCATTTGGTTTTACCAAATCATCTGCTGTAGTTTGTATAGCTGGAACTTTTCCAGTTCTACATTACAGACCTTGCCTCGAGCTTGTCCGGATTTTGCTTTTCAGACATAGGCTGGACAACCCCAAATCTTAACTAACTTAAGAGATGGGCTCTTCCCTTATCATATCACATATGAAGTGGTAGGCAACTGATTTGATTCGAACCCTATTCAATAGGTATGTAGCTTCTCAAGTGCATAACTCCCAAAAGGAAATAGGTAACTCAGCAGTACTCATCATAGAGCACACCTTATCATATAGGGTGTGATTGCTCCACCCCGATATACCATCGTGCTATGGTGTATACGGAGGAGTAATGCCGAGAGAGAATCTCATTCTCCTTTAGAATAGTCCAGGAATTCCGTGCTCAAGTATTCTCCTCCTTGATCACATCAAAGGACATAATACTTTTACCCGTTTTGGTTCTCTACTTCTAACTTATATTCTGTGAATATCTCAAAAGGTTCGGACTTGTGTTTCAACAGGAACATAGGTCTGAATCTTGAGAGATTATCAGAGAATGTAATGAAGTACAAAGAACCGGTCTTGGTATGTGTAGACAGGGGACCTTACATACATCATCATGTATCAGTCCCAAGAGTTCACTAACTCTTTTTCTGTTTCCAATAAACAGAGCTATGGTCATCTTATCTTTGTGACATGACTGGCGAGTTTCACAAGATGTAAATTCAAACTGATTTAAATATGCATCTAAATGTAACTTCAGCCAGTCGGGTCGCATTGATATGACCTAGTCTACAATGCCTCAAGAAGGATCCGTTCATTTCTGAACTCTTCCTCTTGTGTGTGTTCCATATACTAAGAACTGTAGTTTGATTTAGAACATCAACGCTTTTAGATAACGTGCCTGATCCGATCAACTTTTGATATAGGAAATGTTCAAAACATTATCCAACAATACAAAATTTTATCATTTCTTTACTAATAAAGAGATAGATACGATTTTGTATATCAGGTTCGGTATCTAATAACATTCATTCAGAATCAATGTATTTGTAATACAGGGTGACAGTGACCAACAGACTTGGCTGCAACACTTGCCCCGTTTTCTGCCTCATGAAACTTATCACCCGTCTCGGTTCTCTACCTTTCTGTAGCCCTATGTAACAGATTACATATCTGGGATCCTGATCTGGTATCACATACCAAGGACGTAAAGGATACAGAGAAACAGTTCTTTGTAATAAACACACCCGAAGATGATGCATCAGCATGCACTCTCTTCGTTTGGGTGGCACGGGAATTCTGGTAATCCCCTATTTCCTGCTCTGTCTTATAACAATTATAAGTTGGAGCGGGACCAACGTTCCCCAGCTCAGTATAACAAGCGGGTTCGGTCAATATTCCGTATTATTATCTTGATTAAGGCGTGATATGGTCGCTACCTGGAGAGAGAGAGAAGAAAACACTCAGCGTGCGCTCTTGCAAGAATAGATTGGTTTTTATTTTATCTAATCAGGATGGCTCCTACTGCTTTTTATCAAATCTTCCTTCAAACCCTAAAAGGAAAGACTAGCCAGGATTAATTACGCACTACAAGTTCGCCAATCTTGCAGCCAGGCCAGTGTCGGTACTTTGAGGGAGGTCCCCCGTGCTTTCGCACGAACCTAATTAATGTAAACCTCGTTTTCCCAGAGGCGTAACCTCGTTAACACCTTTCTAGACACCTACTTGATCGGCTAATTGTAATGTATAAAACTCTCCCAGGAGTAACACTTACTCGCAGCGGGTATCGGGATCCAACTATCTCATAGAAGGTATGCAATCTCATTGCAAATTTCAACACTTGAAATTCCCGATAATATTTTGCCCCTAACGTGCTATGACCTTGACGAAAGCCAACAAACCATAGCCCGCTAGTCAAGTTCAACCCGTACATTTCTTGATTGAATTAAACTCACCCGCACGACCCTTGACGAAAGCCAACAAAGCCGCACGACTACCCTAATCCAATCGCATCGTATGCTGGCAGATAAGCAGCATATAGCTACCGCACATTGCACCTTGACGAAAGCCAACAAATGCAGCACGAATACTATATACAACTTATCTGAAATGACGGAGGGCTACGACAGGTTTTTCTGAAAACCTATTGCGTAATGAACTTGATATCGTTGTAGAATCAAATGATTTTAAAATGGAGTGTTTTTGAGGCTTTTCTAGTTTTGCTAAAGGAGTCACTCCCGGTGAAGGGATCGTCGGTCATTTCCTCGTCGAATGAGGTGCGGGATATATCATATATATCACTGTGCAAAGCAGAACTCTTAAAGGAAATCAAAAGACAAACCGAGTGTGTAGCATCTGCCAATTATTGCTAAAGGAGTCACTCCCGGTGAAGGGATCTCGGTCCTTTCCTTATCAAATAAGGTGCAGGATATATCATATATACCGCTATGCAAAGCAAGAACTGTAGCTACCTGTTTTATTTTGAAATTCGATTCTACAACATTTTAGGTTTCTTTTATTTCATTAATCACATTAATGAAGTCCCATCATTTAAGTACCTAAACATCACAGATAAATACGACGTACACTTATGCCATCCGCATTCGTCTCGATGTCCCCTCGTGCACCGTTAGGTTAGGTAACTAACGGCAGAGCAGGGCAGGGCTAGCGCGGGTGTAAAATATAAGTAACGTCTATATAATATATCATATATACTATATAAAGTATCTATCACAGAACATCACATGATCACATCACAGATATCGCAGCAGAAGAATCATATGAAATATTGGATATACTAGGACGTCCGTGTTTTCAATACGAGCCAGTATAAAACACGGATTCCACGGTCGTGATGAATAGCCAAACCCACACCCCAAGACCCCTACGAGAGCGGCAAGCAACCCTACCAATTCTAGAGTTAGGAGACCCGGACTCGACTCCTCGAGTTGGTCTCCCACTGGACTCCAGAACCCGGTTACTTGTGCTCCCTTCCTTGGGTCTATCCTAGTGCGGAAAAGTAAATAATATACAAAGGGTGACAACTTCCGCAACCTGGAAGCGCCCCAATAAAAGAATATTACATACAAGTTTTTACATGAATGAAAATGAAAAACACTCATCTCACATAAAAAACCCCGGCTATTCAAACACGATGATCCAATATAACATATCCAGCAACACATAACATCACATGTCATCAACGTAAGTAAATATGTCCATCCCAATTGTCGTTGACATATAGCAACGAAACCGGCGATATCACATATTACACTTACGGTCACAGAAAAGAAAGTGTAAAACTACGACAGTTGGAATCCGCAACCACCTCAGACATCGCATGCCTGACCAAATGAATTACTTAGACATCGCATGCCTAACAATTATAAACCCCACATTTTAGTCTCAAAATCGAAAACACTTTTCAATATTCAAGTCGGGCAATTCAACAAGATTCCCGACATCCTGATCGAATGCTCGTCGCAAACTTCAGTAGACGGCCGCACCCCCGATACCGTCGACGAAGTGCACTAAGGCGGAACACCGCTTCCGCGAGCACCCGAACGGATGCTTTCGGCGACGGGGTTCTCCTACAGTCACTTGGTCGGGGCTATGGAGTGAGGCTGTCTATTAAGTTTACCCGGCGAGTATCCGCGTACGCTACGTGATTGCGACGGACTTTTGATCGCATAAAAATTCCGTGGCAACCGATCAAGTGAGACTAAACTGCTATGTTTATAACATTCATTTAGTTATCTCATAACTTATTGTGAATTCCAATTATTGTATCCCATTCCGGATAAATAGAAAATGTTAAACTTTCCGATCGAACAATCGAACACCCAATTTTTCCCGATACAGATCAACTCTTAAAATAAGTCTAAAAACATTCAGTTCGTGCCTCAGTACCAACGGTCCAGCCGTAGAAGGGTCAAGCCAACGCCTCACATGTGGCGCGCCGTACTGCCCCAAACCCGAAGGTTCAAAGGGCAGTTCAAGACGGTCACATAATCGAGTTAAGGTTTGTTGTCTTCTAGAGGGACCATCGCGTTACTTGCACTACTTAGAATGTGATTAAACTACAGAAATATCCAACACTTGGAAATTTCCCGACAGGGGAAAAATTGGGTATTTATATCCGGTCGAACATTTTAACATATTCAAAAAATTATCCGGAAAGACACACAGACAAAATCTGATACTCCGATCGAAACACCGAATCCCCAAAACAACCCAGAAAATAAAACTCTGGAATAAATATTAAAATATTCCCAGGAAAACCAGCACTGACTATTATTGATTATGGTGCAAATTTCGATGAGCAATACGACAAAACGGCCGCGGATCCGCGGCGTTATGATGGAATTAGGTCATCAAAATTCACCGTAACTCTTAGATATCCCTGCTGATTTTTCTGCATATTTTTAATGTTGAAAAATCCCAGATTTTAGAAAAAGGACAGAGAGCATGTTTGGAATTGGGTTTCGGGTTCGTTCGGACTTCAAATTGCGTCTAGGCTTCGCCTAAGGCTCTAGCTAGGCTCTGATACCACTGTAGGGTTCCTAGGCACCCTAGTGAGGTCTCACAAGGCATCAACCATGCCTATTTCCTATTTAAACGGTGCCGAGAAACCCTAGAAAGGATCGTTGGCTAGATTTCTAGGCGAAAAACAAACTAGTTAACACTTAACTATAAGAATACGGAAATACAACCTTTGTAGATCCGGTCCTCCACCTCCACGGCTCCGTGATGAAGTCATCTCCGCTGTCCAAATCAAAATCCGGGCTCTAGCGTCGGCTTCATCGGAGAAGAAGCGGGCTAGGTCATCGACGACGTGCCGAAGATGATCTACGTCGAGGCATCGCTAGATCAAGCTCTAACTTCACCAAGTCAAGAAAACTTGTGAAGGAAACACACTCTACTACTTGGCAAGAGGTAGAGGATGAAGAAATAGGAAGTGGGTAGACTTTAGAATTGGATTTCTCACTTTATTTCATCAATCACCATTGATGAAGTGAAGCTTTCTTCATGAAGTGAAGAAGAAGAAGAAAGCAAGAAGATGATAAGTCTTATAATAAGTTAATTTCAAAAATAAAAAGGAAAATCAAAACTTATCATAATCCAACCATGGTTATGTGTAGAGCTAAACTAGGGTTAGTTGGAATGGTTAGGGTTAAGGATGAGATAAGAATGGTTGACTTGATCAAAGCTTCAAGAAGCTTCAACATAAAAAACAAAACAAGCCACCATCCTTAAAACTATCCAAAATGAATATATAAATAGATAATAAGAGAATAAACAAAACCCTAACCACTCTCACAACCATGGTTTAATCTTCACACAAATCCAAGTTAACATATATCATCAAACATGATACAATCAAGTGCACAAAAATATATCACATATACAATGTGCACAAATCAAGTGAGAAAATCCATTTAAAGTGAACCATTACTAGTTAATGCAAAGTAATATATCAAATATATAATTATGCATTAAATCATTAAATCAACACTTGATTTAACGATCCGGTCATATCGCATATAACCGACTAATATCAATGTATCGGCTTATCGAATCAACGCTTGAATCGATAACTAGGTTATATCGCATACAACCAATCGATACATTCATCCCGAGAATAAAATACGGTATCATATACACGAATTATTCTCGGTCCCGCACATATCTCATATGCGCTCCTATTTCGTTTCGCTTGAGCCAGGAAACCTCTGTGTAGGACTCTAAAGACTCGTCAATACGCCGGCAGCGGATGATGATCATATCAAACATCCACAAGCCGCAAGCGGTCTGCTAAACGTAACGGCCACCCGGGTATTGAGCGATCAGAAGATCGACGAGCAAGCCCGCTCACACTCCAGTGAATCCAACCAGTAACACTACCGTACAGTCCGGTCTGATCGTCTGATATGTCGCATATCTCGCCTAGGGGTGGTAAACGTCAGACCCCAATAGCTCGATAAGTCGTGTCGATATGAGGTCTATAACAATTCGAGAAACTACTGGTAACACTTACCAGTAAATCTCAGCAACCCTGGCCAGGGATTTCCTGTTATAGCCAATCGAACACAGCGCAACATCAACTCCCTATACCGGGAGAGACGAATCCCCTCCTATCGCTCATTGCCTCCATGTGACTCGGGACTGTACCCAAAAACCACCGTTTTGCATGCCCTCTTGGACGTGGTAAGATGGAAATCAAAGCACAGTGGGAACCACACAAGACTCTATGACGATCTCGGGTCAACAGACTACTCTGTACCAGTGTCACCAGAGAACTGCCATCTGACGTAAGGTATAATACCATCTGGGAGTTCTCGGCGAGTCCGTCCAGTGTACCCAGTCTCTACTGAGCACCCGTATATCATCTCTGATGTCAAACACCAATGGATATGGGATCATCCATCGCCCATCTGTATGGGTCGAGAAGGTATACGCTAGTCTACTCTGGTATATCGATGCCCCATCTCGATACACCCATGACTAGGGACTTTGAAGGATGTACTTATGGACTACCATGTCCCCACTAGTATGATCCGCATCATAGTCCAGGTAGTCAAGTACATATCTTAAGGGCTTTACCAACATGTAACAGAGAGACAATCAGTCTACACGTTAAGGTAAAGATCAACCAGATAGCATACTATCATGTCGAGCAAGAAAGTCTTCCCTATATATGTCCCAGCATCCACTACAATATACATCCTATGTACAGTAATGGCCTCTAGGGCATACATATAACTAACAAACCTCCCCCAAACTTGTTTTCAACAGTGTCCTCACTGTTGCCATCTGCTGGATCACAAAAAACCTGTAAGCTTGGGAGGAAATTTATTAACGGGGGCTATAAATATGATCGTGAAACTCTCCCCCAAACTTATTCTTTTCACTCAACTCCATTCTAAAGATGATACAGTATTTTACAAGACATGGAAGTGAGACGGGGGAATTTTAATCAAGATAAAGTGGCTCCTGTAAAAACAGGAGCTCCTCCGTGGGGTCGGTGGAAAAATACGGTTTTAATCTATATCTATTTACTTTGAAAAATGTACCGTTTTCAACATTTTCAATCTCAACTGCCCTGTGCGGGTATACATACTGCACAACAAAAGGTCCTTTCCACCGAGATTTTAGCTTACCCGCATGAAGATGAAGTCGTGAATCATAAAGAAGGACTTGTTGACCAGGTGTAAAAGTTTTTCTCACAATGTTTTTATCATGAAATACCTTAGCACGGTTCTTTACAATTACCGCATTATCATAAGCTTCATCGCGGAGTTCGCTTAGCTCGTTTAATTGCATCTTCCGAAAGTTGCAGGCTTGATTTAAGTCAAAATTAAGTTCTCTAATGGCCCACATTGCTTTGTGCTCAGTCTCAACCGGAAGGTGACAAGCCTTTCCAAACACTAGTCTGTAAGGAGACATACCTAGATCGGTTTTATATGTAGTTCGGAACGCCCAAAGAGCATCCGTCAATTTGGTTGACCAATCTTTTCGATTTTTAGAAACTATTTTCTCCAAAATTTGTTTGATTTGTATTTTTGAAACCTCAGTTTGCCGGCTCGTTTAGGGATGATAGGGTGTGGAAAGTTTGTGGTTGATTGCATATTTCTGCATCAAAGTCTCGAAAGACCTATTGCAGAAATGTGTCCCGTTATCGCTGATGATAGCGCGTGGGTGTACAAATCGCGAAAAGATGTTTTCTTTTAAAAACTTGATGACAACCTTTTTGTCATTAGTGTGAACAGGAATAGCTTCAACCCATTTCGAGACGTAATCAACCGCAAGCAATATATACAAATTCACGAAAGAGTTGGGAAAAGGACCTATAAAGTCAATACCCCAAACGTCAAAAATTTCAACCACCAAGATAGATTGAAGTGGCATTTCATTTCTCCGGGAAATCCTACCCGTGTGTTGACACTATGCACAGGTTTTGGAATGATCAAATGAATCTTTGAACAAAGTCGGCCAGTAAAACCGCATTGCAAAACCTTCTCCGCCGTCTTTCGAGGACCAAAATGACCCCCACATGCCTGATCATGACAAAAAGATAGAATACTCTTGAATTCATCACTAGGGACACACCTGCGAATGATCAGATCAGGACAATACTTAAACAGATAAGGTTCATCCCAGTAAAAATGTTTTACTTGGGATAGAAATCGATGTTTGTCCTGTTTCGACCATTGGCGGGGAATAAGTCCCGTAACAAGATAATTCACAATATCCCTGAACCAAGGTTCGTCGGATACATTCAAGAGTTGTTCGTCCGGAAAAGAATCATTGATCAGCAGGGTCACAGGTGAAGAAGAGATGCGTGAAAGATGGTCGGCTACAACGTTTTCACATCCTTTCTTATCTCGAATAACAAGATCAAATTCTTGTAATAGAAGGATCCAACGTATTAGCCTACTTTTAGCATCCTTCTTCACCAAAAGATATTTCAAGGTGGAGTGGTCAGTGTACACAACAATTGGTGAGCCAATCAAGTAAGGCCTGAATTTTTCTAATGCAAATACAACTGCCAAAAGTTCTTTTTCGGTAGTATTATAGTTAATTTGAGCATCATTCAGAGTCTTACTTGCATAATAGATCACGTGTGGCATCTTTTCAATGTTCTGTCCTAAGACTGCACCAACTGCAAAATCTGATGCATCACACATAAGCTCAAAAGGGTGGTTCCAATCTGGAGATGATAAAACGGGGGCTGTAGTGAGAGATTGTTTGAGTGAGTTAAATGCTGCCTCACAATCCGAGTCAAAGTGAAAGGTTGTGTCCTTGGCCAAGAGAAGAGTTAAGGGTCTAGCAATTTTGCTAAAATCCTTAATGAATCTCCAATAAAAGCCTGCATGGCCAAGAAAGGATCGTATACCCTTGACGCATTTGGAATGAGAAAGGTTTTGACTGACATCTATTTTAGCTTCGTCAATCTCAATGCCTTTTCATGAAATAACATGTCCAAGCACAATTCCCTCTTGGACCATGAAATGGCATTTTTCCTAATTCAAGATTAAGTTCTTCTCTTTACAACGAGTAAGAACTGCGTCAAGATGAGATAGGCAGTCAGCAAAAGAATCTCCGAATATCAAGAATCTTCCATGAAAATCTCCAGAAAATTCTCGACCATGTCCGAGAATATCCCCATCATGCACCGCTAAAATATAGAGGGAGCATTGCATAACCCAAAGGGCATGCGTCTATAAGCAAAAGTACCGAAAGGACAAGTAAATGTGGTTTTATCTTGATCCTTTTTGGAAATAGGGACCTGATTATAGCCAGAGTATCCGTCTATGAAGCAGTAATACTCTCGCCAGCTAAGCGTTCTAACATCTGGTCAATAAAAGGTAGAGGAAAGTGGTCTTTCCTCGTTGCAGCATTGAGTTTTCTATAATCAATACATACACGCCACCCAGTTTGAGCGGTGTCTGGATTAACTCATTTACCCCATTTGTTATGACCGTGATGCCAGATTTCTTATGGACAACATGAATTGGACTTACCGATTGGCTATCGGAGATTGGGTAAATGATACCATTGTCAAGGCATTTGACGATTTATTTCTTCACCGCATCCTTCATGATGGGGTTTAACCGTCTCTGTGGTTCTCGGGTTGGCTAGGCTTCATCCATAAAATGTATATGATGTTCTACAATCAAGGGACTAATCCCTTTGATGTCAGCCATAGTCCAACCAAACGCCTGCCTATTAGATCTCAATACCGTCAAAAGCGCATTCTCTTGCTCTGAGGCTAGAGAAGCGGATATGATCACAGGTAAAGACTCATTCTCACCTAAATATGCATATTTAAGATGAGAAGGTAAAAGTTTGAGATCTAATGCTGGCGGAGAAACTATAGAAGGTGGGGTCATCGAATGATATTCAGAGTCACAAAGAAACTCGTAGCCTGCAAAAGATACAGACTCGGAAGGTGATGAGTCAAGAGTGTCAGACTCAGGAGTGGAAAGAGTGTCCTCACTAAGATGTGAAAGATCAAACATTGATGTGCTAGTTTCATCGAGATCATCAAAGCAAAGTTCATCAACTTCGCAACTTTCGGGAGCAATCTCGTGGACAGAACAGACATCAAGTATGTGAGCAGAGGGTTCAGACGGCTGACTTCCAATTTTATAGATGTTCAGTTCAATTGTCATTTTTTCGAAAGATAGGTTCATTGAACCGTTTCGATAGTTAATGACAGCATTGGAAGTGGCAAGGAATGGTCGACCCAAAATCACCGGAATTTGGTTCCGTGGGTTTGCTTCAGGTTGTGTATCGAGAACAATAAAGTCCACAGGAAATATAAATTCCCCGACTTTTATCAACACATCCTCCAGTTCACCCATAGGTTTGGTGATTGATCGGTCTGCCATTTGGAGAGTGCAATGAGCAGGTTTTAACTCTCCAATCACTAACTGCTCATAAACAGAATATAGAAGCAGGTTAACACTTGCGCCCAGGTCAAGCAAAACACGGTTAATGTTTTTACCCCCAATAGAAATCGATATCGTAGGACATCCTGGGTCCTTAAGTTTCTTTGGTAACTGTGGGGTAAAAGCAGTGCTAACAATATTAGTCATGAAAACCTTTTTGGGCACTTGAGTCTTCCTCTTCCTAGTGCACAAGTCTTTGAGAATTTTCGCATAAGCGGGGACTTGTTGAATAGCATCTAGGAGAGGGATATTGATATTAACCTGTTTGAACATTTCCATAATCTTCTCCATATGTGGACTCAATTTGTTTCCCCTTAACCGATTCGGATAAGGAGCTTTGGCAATAAGAGCTAGGTCCAATATTGAAGAAGGTGATGTGTGTGGAAGTGATCCCAGAATAGGAGTGGGGATCGTCTTTGGTGGACTAGAAGAGGTTTGCTGAGGTGTCGAGTCTTGGGGAAAACGAAGAATAGGCTCGCAAGAAGGTGGTGGGGTAGACAAAGTAGGATTAGAAGTAGAAGTGGATGTGGAGGGAAAAGTCTCAGCCGGGGTATTATTGATAAATTTTTCATTATCATCAATCTCTTCCCCAACTTAATTTTTCAGCACTCTTCCAGATCTCAGCGTTGTGATGGCATTCACATTGTAGTGTTGCGAATGCCCAGGATTCGGTAGGGGTTGAGACGGAAGTTCCCCTTTTTCTCTAGCACTCATTTCGGCTTTTAATTTTGCAATTTGTGCTTCCATCGATTTTATACTCTCAGCTTGGGAGGTGGAGTTTTTCTTTATATCATCGACAGAAGACTGAATCTTGGCCGAAACATGCATGAAATTTTTCAGAATCAAATTCATGGTTTGTGCTAGTGAAGAGGATTCATCAGTAACGGTCAACTGCAAAGGATTATACGGTGCAAGTGTGTTGACCGGATTTTGAAAGTTTTGTGATTGGTAGGGGTGCTGACTTATTTGAAGTGGTTGTTGTTGTGTTGAAGGACCCCTTTGGAAATTATTTTGATTTGGAACCGTGTTTTGAGTTTGTTGTTGGTTCCAAGCAAAGTTAGGGTGATTCCTCCAACCCTGATTATAAGTAGAAGAATACGGATAGTTTCTAGGCCTTTTTTGGAAAACAGCATTGGTATGCTCTTGACCTTGAAACGGAGAATTTAAAGGACATTCTTCCGTATGATGAAATGGATCAGAACAGTATTCATTGACAGTTTTGGAGAGTGACACCTGATTTAGGGAGGCTGCTAAAAATTTATGTTCCATAGCTTCGAGTATATTTTGCATTGCTGTCATTTCAGCTCTAACTCCTATGGAAACATCAAGCTGGTGAATGCCACCCCTAGACGATGACTGGTTTACACTCTCCCACTGTAAAGTTCTTTCAGCGAAATCTTCTAAAAAGCTCCAGGCTTCACCATCATCTTTATTCATGAAGGTGCCTTGACACATGGATTCAAGGTTCTGTTTTGTTGTAGGATTAATGCCCTCATATATGATTCTGCACAGATCCCATCTAGGAATTTCGTGATGAGGACATTGAACTAACAGATCTTTGAAGCGTTCAAAACACTTCGAGAATGGTTCATTTGGAAGCTGGGTAAATTGATTTATTTTGCTACGGACTCGAACTGTCTTATGATTGGGGTAGAATTTCTTTAGGAAAGCTGTTACGAATTCTCCCCAGTTCGAAATAGAATGTGCAGCTGTGTTATAAATCCACTTCTCGGCTATATCGGATAAAGTGAATGGGAGAAGACGTAAACGCATAGCATCCACAAAAAGCTGTGAAGTACCCATCATTGCGCATACATTTTCAAATTTGGTAAAAAAGACATATGCGTTTTCAGACTCGAGACCGTGATATTTCGGTAGAAGATTGATGTATTGTGGTTTGATTTAAAAATTGTCCCCATTGGCTGGTGGAATGGTAAGATAGGTCGAAAGAGGACCTCGCATAGGGTAACATCTCTCTTGGAGAGAGATGCGGGGCGGATTCTGCGCACCTACGGACGGTGGCAGAGTAGTGATAAAGAAGTTCGATGGAGAATTGTCCATCGAAGTGGGTGTGGTGGAGGGTAAAGAATAAGTAGATGTAGAAATACCGACTTCGGAGTCGATAGGAGTAACGCGGACAAGACAGGCACTAGAATCCCGTGTCCAGCCGAGCATGCACTAAATGGTTTAGCACAAGTGGCAGCGTTGTGATAATTATGGAAAAGATGAGTTGGTGTTTGGTTTGAAAAAGATGGATTTTTGAAAAATTCACACAAACAATGCACAAGCAACCCTAATTCTAGTGGTCACCTAGGTCAAGTCTCTAGACCGCTCATAGACTTCCAGAAGACAAGTCGCAAGATAGATCCTCTACTGCCTCTTTGCCCCTTCTGTGGCCAAGTAAGTGCCAGGTAAGTGGGAGGTTCTCCACTATGTAAGTAGTGGGCCTAATTAAGTAACCGCTTTCCTTAGACACACTTGCCTTATACACCACAAAAGAAATGCGGATAAGCAATAGATTACCCACGACCTCCTTCTGTCCTAATTGAGCGCGACGGTCCTTAGAGTCATGTCTACATATTTTTTAGTTAATGAGGGTGATGCGGATGAAAGTTTGTGATTTTTGGGGCTTAGGAAGAGTAATGAACTCCCCACCTAATCTGAATTTGGTCTTTGCCCCTTAATTTCCATGTTAAAAAATGCAAACAACCAAGATCAAACACGCAACAATTTTTCTTTTTGCGGCGCTGCAAATTTTTGCAAAAAAACTTGCAGAAATTGGTTAATGGACAGAGCAGGGAGGAGATAAGAAAGTCAAGGATGGACCTAAAAATTTTGGTGCACTGAAACCCTCAGAATGCCGCGGAACCGCCGCAATAAGCTTACTTTGGCCGCGGATCAGCCGCAAGATGGTGAGATCCCTGCACAAAAATTTCAGGAACTGCTCCTGTTGCCTCTCTGGACTTTTTGAGATGTCCTGAAAAATTTTCCTCTTGCTCCACAGATTCCAAATCTCCTTGCAACAAATCCCAACAAATCGTTAAGTGCTTGTTGCAGATTTTGATCTAAAAAACTGATGGAATAATAAATTTTCCAACACAAATTACAAAAACGAACAAATTAGCACATGAGTCCCCGACAACGGCGCTATCTGATTGATCATTATCTTCGTGTGTATATAAAATGTTTCACAACCAAAGAAATTTATACCGCAATCAATTGACGGTGTCTATTGTAGTTTCGTCAATGAGAACGGATCGTCCACTGAGAAAGTATGATTTGCTCGTTATTATTTTAGTTGAGTCGAAAATTAAAGAATAAAAGAAAATGCACGAAAATTGATTCAAGATTTGTGAGTTTTCATTTCAAGAACATAAAGAAAATAAAGATCAAGAATCAAGAAATATCCCAATCAATTTAGTTATCAAGATTTTGTAAAGAGGCTTGTCGGAATCAATCCAATTGATAGTGATGATGAATACTAACGATTACAAATTCTTATCTATTGAAGATTTGTTGCTAGATCGATGATGATCAACGAGAATTAGGGAACTATTGAAGAAACTAGGGTTTTTTCATCCTCATCCCTTGTCCTTTCATTGATTATCATTCAAATTATAGACTCTAGCAAATTAAATCATCGATTGTTGATCTCTAATTTGGAGCGAAGAAATCGATCTCACTAAAATTAGGTTCTCGATGATTCAATTTCCTAAAGTTTACAAAACTCATAAGACTTAAAATCGTTCAAGAATTTAATCATCATCATCTACCTATTTTCTCGATTCCGATACAAGCAGAGAATTTACTCACGCATTATTATAAAGCAATCAAGAACTAAGAATATCATAATGCGCGAATGAATAGAAAGCAAGAATAGAGATTTTCACCTTTATTTAGATCTTCTTCAAATTACAACTCTCACTCAAGTTTACAAGACTAGCTCCCGCTCACTCAATTGAGGAGGAATTTGGCGTCGATCTTTACGTGGCTCGATTGTCGTGAGTCGCGGATCGTCGTGGATCTCTTGCTCGGATGAAGATCGGCGTTGCTTCAAAGGCCCGTTGAATGCTTGCTTGATTTGGTACTCGATGTATCTTGATTTGGCTTTGGAATTGGATTTGGGGCTAGGGTTTTGAGTTGTAAGTTGTATTACTCAACTTGCGGAATTTTGGAATTGTTGAACAACGATTAATGAACAACCCTCAACAACCTTTGTAATGAAGGACTAGGTCCCTTTTTATAGCTTTCCCTCAAGCTTCCCCTAGAAGCTAGGTTTAGCTTCCCTTGGAAGCTTGGTTATTATGAAGCTTGCATAGGAAGCTAGGTGGTTATGTAGAAGTTTCTAGATTCAGGTAGTTAGCTAGTTTGCATGAGAAGCTTGGTGGTTATGAGGCTTGCATGAGACGCTTGGTAGGTATTAAGCTTGCACAAGAAGCTTGGCTGTTAGAAAGGAAGCTTCTGAAGATCTCTAGGGACTGAAGTGTCTTGAAGAAGTTTTTCTATTTAAAGAGAAGCCTCGGAAAAAGTTTTTGCCACCAATGAGTCAACGCGGCCGCGGATCCGCGGCGGATCGGCCTGACTCGGCCGCGGATCCGCGGCCGTTTGATGGACTTGCAGCATGAAACTTCCAGTGTTTATTTGTGTTGGCTTTATGACACTTTTCTGATGTCTGGAATATTTTTATACTTTCTTTTCACTGCCAGATTTGAAGTCTTGGACTTGACGTATTTTATCAGCACTTTTAGCAGTTCCGGCTCTTTTACTTGGAAAATTTCCTGCACACAATCTCGAGACAAGTGTTTGATACACAAAAGATCACGTATGCAATAATAAACACACAATTTCCCTCATAATGCTGGTTATAATTTATAACACAAGTTATTTGGTATTTTTGAAGACAAATTGCTAATATGTGCTATATTTGTACCAAACACCTTTAGATGATTATAAATAGTAGGGAAATTGCTGTGTTAAAAATGCAATATTTTTGACTGATCATGCATCGATTATCGAGAATTAAATCGGGTGACTATTAAGAACAAGTACTCGATCCCTCACATTGGCGAATTGTTCGAGTAACTTAGTGGCGCGAGAGTATTCTCGAAGCTGGATTTTCAATCCGGATATCATCAGGTCCGAGTTAAATCAGAGGATATTTGCAATACCGCGTTCCGAACTCGATATGGACATTACGAGTATTTAGTGATGCCATTCGGAGTCACGAATGCACCGGCGATATTTATGGACTTGATGAACCGAATCTTTTCACCGTTCTTGGACCAGTTTATAGTGATGTTTATCGATGATATTCTGGTCTACTCGAGAAGCATTGAAGAGCTTGCGGAACACTTGATGATCGCACTACAGACATTGAGGCAAGAAAGATTGTATGCAAAGATGAGCAGGTGGGAGTTTTGGCTTGAAGAAGTGAAGTTTTTTAGGTATGTTGTATCCGGAGATGAAATCGTCGTTGACCCTGAAAAGATTGCAGCAGTTCAAGATTGACCGATTCTGAAGAACGTAGCAGAGATCAGAAGTTTTCTTGGACTTTCCGGATATTACAGAAGATTCGTGGAGAATTTTGCTCGTTTGGCTGAGCCTTTGACCAAGCTTACGCGAAAGGAAGTACCGTTCGTATGGACGGATAAGTGTGCGTCAGCTTTTGAGGCGTTGAGGCAAAGGTTGATAACTGCTCCTATTTTGACCGTACAAGTCAACTTTTGAGGCGTTGTGGCATAGGACCCAAGATTGCAGAAGTTTCGAGAACAGGTTGAAGCTGGACTTCGTACGGACTTGTTAATTCATGAAGATGATTCGCTGAGATATGGTAGCCGTTTGTGTGTGCCAAAAGGAGATATTCGCGAAGAAGTTATGAAGAAGGCGCACAGTTCCGCATATTCCGTACATCCAGGAGGCACGAGGATGTACCGCGATCTAAGACAGCATTTCTGGTGGGAAGGCATGAAAAGGGAGATTGCTCGCTTTGTAGCGAAGTGCTTGGTGTGTCAGCAGGTTAAGACTGAACATCAAAGAGTTGCTAGTTTAGTGCAACCATTTCCGATTCCTCAATGGAAGTGGGAACATATAATCATGGATTTCATGACAGCTTTACCGCGGAGTCCAAAGGGCAACAATGCAGTTTGGGTGATCATTGATCGATTGACTAAGGCAGCTCATTTCATACCATTTTGAGTTGGTCAATCAACGGAAGCGTTAGCGGAACGATACATGCAGGTTATTGCGAGATTGCATAGAGTACCTGTGAGCATCGTGTCCGACCGTGGCACCCGATTCTTATCGCACTTCTGGAGGAGTTTACAGGAAAGTTTGGGGACGCGATTGAAGTTTAGCACAGCTTATCATCCTCAGACAGATGGCCAGTCAGAGAGAACAATCCAAACTCTTGAACATATGTTGAGAGCTTGCATGTTGGACTTCAAGAGTTCGTGGGAGGATCATCTACACTTGGTAGAGTTTTCGTACAACAACAGCTTTTACGAGACTATTCAGATGGCTCCATTCGAAGTATTGTATGGTCGCAAGTGTCGTTCGCATGTTTGTTGGGACGATGTTAGAGAACGAAGATTGTTGGGACCGGATTTGATCATGCAAACCGTGGAGAAAGTTAATACTATCCGGAATTATATGAAAGCGGCACAAGATCGGCAGAAGAGTTGGGCCGACACATCGAGAAGACCTCTAGAGTTCGCTGTTGGTGATCTGGTATTCCTGAGGATATCACCCACTAGAGGAGTGATTCATTTTGGGAGTCGAGGCAAGCTTAGTCCTCGATTCGTGGGGCCTTTCGAGATTTTGGAGCGTGTTGGAGAAGTGGCTTACTGATTGGCTTTACCACAATCTTTAGCGAATGTTCATGACGTGTTTCATGTATCCCAACTCCGTAAGTATGTTCGAGATGAAACACACGTGCTGGATCATTCGGAGCTGACTGTAAGAGAGGATTTGACCTTTGAGGAACGACCGATGTCGATTGTTGATCGAAGAGAAAAGGTCCTTAAGAACAAGTTTATCCCTCTCGTACTTGTTTCTTGGGGAAATCGCTCGCATGGAGAATCGACTTGGGAACGAGAAGACGAGAATTCGACAGAAGTTTCCACACTTGTTCCTGTAGATTCTTAATTGTTCATCTTTTCTTGTTTTGGGAATTTCGAGGACGAAATTCTTTTTGTAGTTGGGTATAATTTAACACCCTAGTTCATTTATACCAATTCTAGTATTCTTTATTTATGGTATTTTCTTGATTTATTGTGTTTTGGGTGCGAATAGTGTATTTGACATTTGTATTCGCATCCGACCCGACCCGCATGCTTGAAACCAGTCTTGATTCATGTTTATGATTTATCCTGACTTGTTACGTGGACTTGTGCACTTTCATTTATACATACTGCATACTGGAATTATATCTGGCATCTGCATATTTTAATATAACATTTAAGTCACATAAAATAGTTTTAAAATATCTTGCATGGCCTGCATGATACCTCTAACCCTGTGCTAGCATCCGCACATCTTGTTCTCATCCTGTTCGGTGAAACGGACTTATTTGGATGACTACGTGCACGTGCGTGCATCCGTTCTTCGGGGTATGCATTTTTCGTTACCCGGATATCCAACTTTAATTTTGGTCGACATGTATATTTTTCGTATTTTAAAACTGAATTTTAGACCCGATCCGGGCATGTTTTGAACTATGTTTGTATTTACCAGAATATCAAATTTTATTTATATAATATTAATTTTATAAACTGATACAAATTAAAATTTAGTTAACTAATAAAAGATTTTTTTTAAATTTAAATCTAAACTAATTTCCTAACAAACTAACAACCCATTTCTCTCTCTCTCCTCTGCATATATATATATATATATTATTTTTTTCTTCCTTATTTAATACACAGCCTTTTTCTTACTTCTTCTTCCTCTTTCTTCTTTCTTTTTCTTGATCTTGTTTCTTGATTCCGGTGATCACCGCCGGAGCCGTGCTCGTCGCTGACGATCCGAGTGATCCAGTGAATGTACCTTGCCTGTGTGATCACTCTCTTGCCTCGCCTGGATCCGTCCCGCATGCCGCGTGTGCGTTGCTACGATTTACCGACGTCGGACGTGCCGTGCGTATCCGTCGCGTGATTCGATCGAGGCAAGTTAATCTTGCTACATACTATACTAATATATTCTATATTCATTTGAATAATAACAACACATAATGATTAGTTATGCATCCCACATTATTATTTTGCATGTTTAACCGTTTTCGGATATCCGTGTGCATCCGTGCAAGTTACTTCATATCTAGTGCATGCAAATTTATCTTGATACATGCTAGACTACAATATGCTGCACTCAATTGAATATTTACATTTCATATTGTTTAGTTGTACATCCCGCATTAACCAGTTTATCATTTTACTGTTATACAACGTCCGTACACATCAATATCATTATTTATATGTCTAGTCGCATGCTAAATCATCTTGCTACAAGCTAGGTATAGTATTATGCATCCATACTGAAGTTTTACTGTTTTCGGATATCCGATTGCATCCATATCATTTAAAATAAATATCGTCGTAATATTTCTTATTATTATCCTTAATTAGTTTATAATCTGCATTTTATAATGTTATACAAAATATAGTTTGAAAATATTATAGTTTACACATGAAACGTCGTTGCAAAGCGGATACGACAAATCTGAAATTTACTGTACACCTTACCTTATTAAATTCATTATAAATCATAGAAAAATTATTAGTATACTGTTCATACCATAATTTTGCATTATTTTATTCCCCATTCTTATTCAGTTTACAAATAAACATGTGCTTTTGACCCATGTCTGCTACATAGTTGCAGGTTACAGGTTCTTGGAACAAAAACAGTGAAATTGATGAAAAGACGATGCAAAAGTGAGACTAGGACCAACAAATGGAAGAATCTTGATCAAGCCTACAGTTTGGAAAATAAACGAAGATCAATGGACAATTTCACAAAGCACAAAGGCAGAGCAAGATTCAAGACTTCGACATGAAGAAAACGGAAAAGTCCACGACATTATTCACTGCAGAAATCTGGAAGAAATCTAGAAGACATTCTGAAGAACCAAGTGAAGAAAAGCCAATAAAAATGCAACAGGAATCAGCCCAAAAGAACACAGCCCATAAGCCCTCTTTTTGGCCGCGGAACCGTGGCCAAACATGGGTTTTGGCCGTGGATCCGCGGCCGTATGTCGCGCGTGCGTGGCGCGTGTGTGGTGGTGTCAGCAAGGCGGTGCGTTGACTAGGTTTCTTAGGGGGTAAAATTGTAAATGCATATGTGAATCGAATGTAACCCTAGGGTTTCTATGTTCTATAAATAGAAACCCTAAAACTTTTTTTAGTTTATGCCTCTTCTTATGCCTCATTTCATCTATCTAAATTCAGATCTGAAAATTTCTGTGAAGAAGGAAGAGAGCATCAAATAAAAATTAGGAGTAAGTTTTCTTTTCATTGCCCTAGTTAAATTTTATTTCCATGCCCTAGGTAATTATTTTCTTGCCCTAGCATAGATCTTTATTATCTGCCCTAGTTAATTAGTTTAGAACATGGCTTTTAATTCCCTGATGAGTGAGTAGTCTCCTCGCTTGTTAGGGTTAGATTTGGGGAAGGGTTGAGAGATGAAGATCTCTCACCTCTTTCTTGCCCATCACACGTTTTTATATGACTCCATGCATACATGCACACACCGTTCCCTACGGCACCCTATCTCACGAGGTAGCGGTGATACCGTAGTATAAATGACCGGTTGAGCGTGTTTTTCATGGAGATTGGGGTAAGGATTAAGAAAGGAAGGACAAGAACCTAGAGGAAGAAACATCATTTCTTTCCGATGGTACTAATCCACTTTATTAATAATTACCATAACACCTAAAGAGATCTTAATTAGGGCATTGAAACCGGTGAGGAATATTGACTTTCCAAACTTAACCTAAACCTAACCCTAGCAAGATTTTAATCCTGGTTTAGATCAACTTTAGATTTTAGATTTAATCAATCCGACAACAATCGGAATTAACTCATTAGAACAATTTGAGAATACACAAAATCCCTGTGGACCGACCCGTACTCACCGGCTAGCTACCAAATGACGCCGTTCTTGATTGCGGTTAACAAATATTATTTGAATCAAATCAAATGGCGTCGTTGCCGGGGATGGCGTTGTTATTCTCTTTTTGTAATTTCGGGTTAATATAAAACTGAAAAATCATAAAAACTGAAAATAAAAAATATATAAAATTTATCATTTTATTATTTTGTGAAATGTATTTTCGTGTGAATTTTGCAGGATCGAAGAACAAATTCAGATCTGGAAAAATCCAGAGAGCAAAACAGAAAACAGAAAATCTGAACAATAGAGGAGTACCATGACAGAGCAACATAAGAAATTTGGAGGCCTGATCTTGCGTTTCCACCGCGTTTCCGCCGCAAGAGCGCGCTCTTGGCCGCGCATCCGCGGTCTGCTGACGTCAGCAGTGAACCAAAATCTCACTGTAGGTCTCCTTTGTTCTTCTCTGCAACCCCTGATATCTCCTCTGTAAATTTGCCTGCAGAATTCTTTGCGCCAAAATTTCTCCCCCTTCCAATAATTGATCTTGTGCAGGATTCTTTGCGCCGCGCTTTAAAAAAATTTGTTTGCAAGTGATTGTGTTTACTGCTTTGCATATTTTAATTGAAATTAAGGGGCTTGAACACCAACCCAGATTGGGTGGGGATTTCATCACCCTTCCCAGGACCCCAAAAATCACATACGGCACATTGCATTGACCTTCAATTAATTAAAAAAATATTAGACTCGGCCCTAAGGACTTCGCGCTCAATAGGACAAAAGAATAGTTGTCGGCATCGACCGTTGATCCTAACCAGATTTTGTGGTGCCTGGGCTAGACAGGTAGTGAAAGGTAATTTTAAAAGGCTCGTCTCACAGTGATTCGTGAGCGGATCTCTCCTTTCTTTACTTGTGCTTACCTGGCCACAATTGGCGGTGAAGAGGCGGTTTGAGGTCCTACTTCTTGCCCTTTGGAACAGTTAAGAGCTGTCTAGCTGACCTAGGCGACCCTAGATCTAGGCCTAATTTGTGCATTTGTGATTGAATTGAACGTGTGTCTAAGCCTTTTATCGAAAAATCTTCTTTGCAAAAAGCTCCACATAAAAAAAACACACAAAAAGAAAAAAGGAAAAATTTTTACAAAAACTTACAACTTGTCGCTAAGAAATCCGTGCACCCCACATTCTTTTTCTTCCCCTTTCCTACATCATGGGTACCCCACCTCACAAATCTCTTGCCGAACTTTGGTACCCTGAACCAAACTTTGCTTCCTACGCGAATTATTTCGGTCGAATTACGGAGGACCCCTCCATGCCCAAAATTTCTTTGAAAGATCGAATAGAAGCGTCTAGGAGAAACAGTTGGACTCCGCAGTCCACTTTGTATCAACCATTTCAACCTTCATCACCTTCTTACGTTGATACCCCTTTTTCGAGTCCTGTTGTAACTCCGAAACCTATGTCTATTGCTGATCATATTGAACAATCTCGTAGCCGATCTTTCACTCCTTTCAACACTTCCAGTTCTTGGGATCAACAAGTCCATTTACCTTTTTACCCAAATGTTGATCTTACTCCTGTCCAACCATTCAATTCCTACCAGTCCTACCCAACTTTCACACCTTCCCTAGACATTGCTTCTACACAGTCATTTAGGAGTTTCCAGAATCCAAGCAACTTTGAATCTTTTACTGAAACCCCTTCACAACCCATGTCTAGTTTGGAACAGAAATTTGAAGCTTATATGGTAGCTACAAACCAAATGATGAGGAATGTGGATGCGTCCATGACCGCCCTTATACAACCTAGTGACTCGGTAGTTAGTTTCCAACTAGCTTCAAAAATTCTAGTGTATGATGAGGCGGTTGGACAGAGTGAGAATTTGAGTGGTGAGAGTGAGTTCTACACACTTCCAAATCAAACCTACCCATTCTCAATTGAATCCCATAACTCCGGTTTTCAAACAAGTGTTCCAAATGATTCACCAGTTAAAGATAAAACGTGTAATGAGTTGTGCGAATTTGTAGTGTTTGATTTGCCAGAATGTGAAGAGCCCTTTTCGAGTGAAACCATCACCAATCCTTCTAACATCTACACCTCCACTCTAGAACCTGAATTGATAAATATCCATGCTTTTAATGTGGTGTCTGAGAAAATTGACTGTCACTTGATTGAGGATATTGACGCCGGGAATATTTTGGATGATGAACCCGTAGATTTGACTGAAATTTTATCTCCAATTCATCATCCCGAGTCATTAAATGTTTCTCCCAAACTTCATATGCGTCTTGATGTTAATGATAATTGCATGGATGAGATAACTTTTGAGGAGAATTATGAGGATAGTATTGAGGATAGTATTGAGGATAATATTGAGGATGAACTATTTTTGTTTGATGTGTCGGATTTTCCAATTCATCCTCCTGAACCTTTAACCATTATACTTCCTAAATCAAACCCCCTCCTTTCCATCGTTACGACCACGCAAAAGATCACGCTTGAGGACTGTGAGCTTGAAAATTTTCTCTTCAATCACATCAGTTTGGACGCCACTAGTGCGTACCTCTTTGAATCTGACACAGTTCTTACAGCCGATAACACTTACGAGTGTTTCACTTTTTCGGACGATTTTGAAGACTCACCGCCCGAGTTTGAGTCCTTTGAATTTTCAGATGAGTTAGTTGAACCATCAGACTCGGTTGCTTACAGTCATTTCGAACCATTGATGGAATCATTCGAGTTCGAGACAGATTACTTAAGTGAGAATAAGATTATCCCTAAATCTTTCCCTTTCGTCCTTCCTATCGTTTCGATCGAGCAAGAATTCATCACGCCTCCATTTTCAATGGATAGTTTACCAAGTTCAACGTACCTATGTTTTCTTGCGAATCTTGAGGGATTTGACCCCATTTCTCGACGGGTTGATAGATTAGCACAATCGCTTTTAACACATCGGTCATCATAAATTGTGCTAATTTATTCACTCAATTTACACCCTCAAGTTTGTGCTACACTTCTTTCTCTTTTCTGCCATTATTCTCCTCCACCGAGACCGTATATCGCTTCTATCTCCACACGGTCTCGTGTGCTTCTCATTTCTTTTCTCTACACTCCATTCTTCCACCAACCCTACCATTATCATGATAGAATTTTTGAATGGTTGGTGCTAACCTTTGGTCTGTGTAAGGCCTTGTATAGTTTGATTTTTCTCCTCCCTAACTCTGAACCTTAACGCTTAAAAACAGTGGAAACATTGTTTCACTTAAGTTTGGGGGGAACCTTGCTGTATATATATTTTTTGTTTTTACTTTTAACAATAAAAAATTAAAAAAATTATAAATAAATAAACAGGGGAGTGCCAACATTTTGACCCTCTTGGTATAGCATGACAGTGAGGACACTGTCAATTTTAAGTTTGGGGGTATGCTCTGTAAGCCTTCTTCCTTCGTATTCATGTGTATATTCTTGCATTTGCATACTTATTTTAAAACCCATAAAAATTGAAAAATTTTAAAAAATTATAAAAATTAAAATATTCAATTTTGGTCTTAATTTACTAGAGTTTGCCAGAAAGGTTAACTAGCTAGGAACAACTAGATCTTAGACTTAGTAAATTAAAAACCCTAAAAATAACCTTTCTTAAAAATTTAACGGTAGAAAGTATATGTCTTTGTAGTTTATTTAGAAATAGGCAAATTTCGAGTTGACTTCTTGGGCTAAGTTGAAACAAGGGGAAAGTATTGATATTTTTATTAAAGTATAAATTTGAAAAATAATTCCTAGCTTAAGTCTAAATTCTGAAAATGTATACCCTACAAATTGCACAGACACGAACCTTGAAACTTGGAATAGTAGAAGAGACCTTGAAATGCTCTTGTCTAAAGTCCTTAGTACGAAGAAAAAATAAAATAAAAATAAAAGTGTGAATAAAGAGATAAAAAAAATGAACACTGGTTTTTGTGATTAGTTAAGGCTGCATTAATAGAAAAAATATTTAACGAGGATGCTTTATCACCTAGTCCCTTAGACCAACTGGTTTGGGAGTCACTGCTATAAGCCTTAGGTATTACAAGACTAGGAATTATGCATTAATGTGCAAACACATTTTGTAATTGGTCGTTGGTACCTCAAGAAATATTAACGATCGCATGAAGGATGTGTGAGCAAACTTCATCTAAAAATTCACCAATTAAGAAGTGGTTTGGACGACGGACAAGAGTATGATAGCTTGATTTGAATTTCCAAGTGTAGGGGTGATATATACACACACGTAGGGGTATGTGATTGGGATTTAGATAAGAGATAGGAATGAAGAATATGACTTATATCTTTAATAGAGATGATAAAAATTCCTAAGTTGAGATGGAACCCTAAAAAGAAAACTTAAAAGATGCCAAAAGCTAAGTAAATTCACAAGAATATATATAATCTTAAATTAAATAATAAGGAAGCATGAAAAATACGGGTGGATAATTTATGGGTCGAAGATAATAGAATTCCTTGTTAGAAAACCTAATTGGAGAACAAAAGTCAATGAGCCAAATTGATAGGATTTTGTGGGTAGTATCCGCTGAAAACCATCAGGAGACAACACTCCTCCTACTAGACACCTAGAGGTTTAACGGCTTGTTGCACGAGCTCAGCGCAATCACGTTTCCCTGCGAAAGTGAGGCTAGCTCTTTTTCGAGAATAAAACTAGGTTTGCTCGAGGACGAGCAAAAGATAAGTTTGGGGGTATTTGTTCATACCATAATTTTGCATTATTTTATTCCCCATTCTTATTCAGTTTACAAATAAACAGGTGCTTTTGACCCATGTCTGCTACATAGTTGCAGGTTACAGGTTCTCGGAACAAAAACAGTGAAATTGATGAAAAGACGATGCAAAAGTGAGACTACGACCAACAAATGGAAGAATCTTGATCAAGCCTACAGTTTGGAAAATAAACGAAGATCAATGGACAATTTCACAAAGCACAAAGGCAGAGCAAGATTCAAGACTTCGACACGAAGCAAACGGTAAAGTCCACGACATTATTCACTGCAGAAATCTAGAAGAAATCTAGAAGACATTCTGAAGAACCAGGTGATGAAAACCCAAGAAAAATGCAACAGGAATCAGCCCAAAAGAACACAGCCCACAAGCCCTCTTTTTGGACGCGGAACCGCGGCCAAACATGGGTTTTGGTCGCGAATCCGCGGCCGTGTGTCGCGCATGCATGGCGCGTGCGTGGTGGTGTCAGCAAGGCGGTGCGTTGACTAGGTTTCTTAGGGGGTAAAATTATAAATGCATATGTGAATCGAATGTAACCCTAGGGTTTCTATGTTCTATAAATAGAAACCCTGTGCCTCATTTCATCTATCTAAATTCAGATCTGAAAATTTCTGTGAAGAAGGAAGAGAGCATCAAATAAAAATTAGGAGTAAGTTTTCTTTTCATTGCCCTAGTTAAATTTTATTTCCATGCCCTAGGTAATTATTTTCTTGCCCTAGTATAGATCTTTATTATCTGCCCTAGTTAATTAGTTTAGAACATGGCTTTTAATTCCCTAATGAGTGAGTAGTCTTCTCGCTTGTTAGGGTTAGATTTGGGGAAGGGGTGAGAGATCTTTCTTTCCCATCACACGTTTTTATAGGACTCCATGCATACATGCACACACCGCTCCCTACAGTACCCTATCCCATGAGGTAGCGGTGATACCGTAGTATAAACGACCGGTTGAGCGTGTTTTCCATGGAGGTTAGGGTAAGGATTAAGAAAGGAAGGACAAGAACCTAGAGGAAGAAACATCGTTTCTTCCCGATGGTACTAATCCGCTTTATTAATAATTACCATAACACATAAAGAGATCTTAATTAGGGCATTGAAAGCGGTGAGAAATATTGACTTTCCAAACTTAACCTAAACCTAACCCTAGCAAGATTTTAATCCTAGTTTAGATCGACTTTAGTTTTTAGATTTAATAAATCCGACAACAATCGGAATTAACTCGTTAGAACAATTTGAGAATACACAAAATCCCTGTGGACCGACCCGTACTCACCGGCTAGCTACCAAGCGACGCCGTTCTTGATTGCGGTTATAAATTATTCTTTGAGATCAATCATATACATTCTTTATTTCGTTACGAAGCTAACTCGGAATACTATAACTCTATGAAATATTTACCTGCAAAATAAATTGTTTAAAGAACGTAAAATGCAAATGAAAATATCTCTAAACTGTTGTCCGGAGAAATTCCAGCAGCAAACTTTCAACTTCGAATGTTCATAACTTTTTTTAGGAACAACCTGAGATACTTAAACTTATAAAAATGAAAATCTTATTGAATTATCTTTGTTTTGGTATAAGACACGTCCCTTTTGGAGAACGTTTGTTATTTTTAAGCTATTTTACAAATCAGGGTGACGCTGAATTTCTGAACGGAACTTTCTTGTGCATGGTTAATCAATACCACTTTTATAGTTATTAATCGGTATGAATATGTTATCCATGTTAATATTATTATATCAATATCTATTTAATAAATAATAGTGCTTGTGTTTTAATATTCAGCAAATTTTACCGATTTACAGTTTTATAGTATCCGTCTGTATCCGTACGGTTTATTACATATCTAGTTGCATGCCGAGACCATATTATTTCATGTTACTGTTGTATTAGTGCACCATGCTTGATAATGTGTATCCTACATAGTCATGATGTAACCCCTGATAGATGTTTGTGCATCCATGCTTTCACCGTACATCCATACCTTTACCGTGATTCGATACTTGCTACATTTTACTGTTAGGCATCCGTTTGATACCTGTGCACTACTTGACATGACCTGATATATCACTACATGACATGTTACCTGATCCTGTTTCTAATGCTGACAATCCTGACATGTTGTCCCGATGGACATATTATGTTGTCTGTATAGACAAACATGTTCCTGCTTGATCCTGTGTTGGCATTAGCTTCAGATTTACCTGACTTGAACACATAACTTGGGGGTATGGTAAAATCAATGATGAAACCTGACTTGTAACTCGACAGTTCGATACTTATACTGATCAGTTTTACGGGCTAGGCCAGCCCCCGGATGATGATGCTGACATCATTCATCTGTACATGTTACCTGTTTATTGCCTAGCAACACGTATCGGATTCAGCCCGAGAATCTTGACCGTAGTCCCGGGCATGCACGGAATACTATTGAGTTACATCGACAATTCATTAAATTGATTTCACAGACTTGAGAGTAGTTAACCCAGTAGCTTAGTTCAGATTACTCACTGCACGTCATATATGCTTTTACCCTTCACTGTTCCACATTCGTGTTACTGTTATACTTTTATTACTGTTCATACTCATGCCTGCATATCCTGTTATCTCCTGATTATATTATTGTTGATATTATGGCGCACTGACCTCTGGGTTTTGCATGGCCCAGATCCACTACTTTTTCAGCTAACCGACCAGGAGTATTTCAGTGTACAGACCGAGCAGTGAAGACCTGTTAGTATTTTAGTTTAGTTTTCTTCTAGCATTTTCATTCCAGATGTGAACCCGTATTTGGGACGTACATTCCAGATTATTATTGTTTATTGGATCTATTGCTTCCGCATATTATTTCTTGACTCGTTTATTCTGGCTCATGGACATGTACTAGATAGTTTATTTCTCTTTTTACTGTTCTTGATATCTTCTAGACAGCCGTAATGTGACTGTGGAGGGATATTTCCTAGCCACAGGTAGCATGATTGGCTCTGTCACGTGCCGATCTTAACGCACTCTGGGAAGCGGGGCGTGACAATTCCTCAATGAACCTTCTGTAATATCCAGCTAGACCCAAGAAACTTCGAATGTCCTTCACTGACTTCGGTGTCTGCCATTCGCTTACTGCTGATACCTTTGCTGGATTTACAGAGATTCCTTTGCCTGATACAATATGTCCGAGAAATCCGACTTGATCTAGCCAAAACTCACACTTGCTGTATTTGGCATAGAGCTGATGCTGTCACAAAGTCTCCAGGACAATTCTCAAGTGTTCGGCATGCTCTTTCCGACTTTTTGAATACACGAGGATGTCGCCGATGAAGATGACAACAAACCTATTTAGGTACTATCGGAAAACTTGATTCATCAGGTTCATGAATATTGCTGGTGCATTGGTCACTATAAATGGCATCACGAGATATCCTTAATGTCCATAACGAGTTCTGATGGTTGTTTTATGAATATCAGCTTTCTTGACCTTCACCTGATGATAATCTAAATAAAGATCTAGCTTAGAGAAAACATAAGATCCACTTAGCTGATCAAATAAATCGTCGATGCGCGGTAGTGGATACTTGTTCTTTATCGTTACTTCGTTCAAGACTCTATAATCAATGCACATTCGGTATGAACCTTCCTTATTCTTTACGAGCAAAACTGGAGATCCCCAACTTGAAGCGCTGGGACGAATCCATCCTTTCTTCAATAATTCGTCCAACTGAGTTTTGATCTCCTTTAAACCTTATGGACTTAGGCGATAAGGTGCTTTGATCACCGATTGCGCTCCAGATACGAAATCAATGCTGAATTCAAGAGCTCGATCGGGAGGCAAATATGATATGTCTTCAGGAAATACATCATTGAACTCTCGAACTACCTCTGACTTGTCTTCTTCCGCCTGATGCGTAGCAATCACTGCCTTCTTCTATTTCTCTTTGTAAGTTTCTGGCTCAAGGGTACTATCTCCACTTTTGAAATAAAAGACCGGATGGTCTGGAATCTCGAATACTACCCTCCTTTGACGATAGTCGATGGTAGCGTAGAAGGTTCCTAGCCAATTCATACCCAGAACCACATCGAAGTTCGGTATGTCCAGCACCTTGAAGTCGGCATAGAATTCTCTGCTGCAGACAACCACTGGACACAGGTTGTATCCCATTGTTTCTTTTAGAACGCCGTTCCCTGAACTGACATTCCAGCTGGATACAAGCGGTGTGACTCGAATCGCATGAGTTCGGATGAACCGTTGCAACAAAAAGCAATGAGATGCTCCAGTATCGAATAGTGTGAGTGCAGGAAGTGAGGCTACTAGGTTGTACCTAAGGTATGTGGGATATGTTTTAGGTATAGGGAAAAGATGTATGGATATATATATGGACTGAAAGAGAGTTTGAAAAGGGAAGTGTTACCAGTGATGACTTGGCCGGTGGCTTCAGCTTCTTCCACAGTCATTGTGAAATCATGTCGCCTCGGCACATTCCTCCTTGCTGGAGGAGCATTCCTCTGTGTGTTCATCTGTCCTTGAGGTGGGTTCCGTTGAGCTTGATGGAACCGATGAGGAGGATGTGCAGTTGGTCCACGAGGAGGTGGAGCAGGGAGAGCGAGTCGAAGAGCAAGTGCCTGAATAGCTGGCCGCTGCGGGTAGGTGATTGCTAGCCTGGGTGCAGCATTTGGGTTATATCAACGAGGACAAGATCCAATGTCATGAGTAGCTGAGCCGCAGACTAAGTAAAGGTGATTCGCATGCCGGCAGTCCTTTGCCAGATGTCCATCTCTTCTGCAGTATGTGCATAAAGCAGGAATAGGCCGGTTGTTCGGTACTCCCGGTCTCCTGAGCACAAACGGTGGCCTTGAAGAGGCTCCTCCTGCCATCTGGTTAGCAGGGCGCTTTACTCCAGCAGATTGAGGTATGCCTCTCTTCTTTACCACTACCTCATATCGACGGGGAGCTTTCAAAGCCAATTCGTGGGTCGGGAAATCCCTTGTGGCTAACGCAGCTCCGGATCTAATCCTTGTTGAAATCGTCGGTCTCTGATCTCATCAGTCGGTATCAAGTGTGCCGCGAATCTGATAAGGTATTGTGTTATTGTGTAGTATATGATATTTGAAAATCAAAATATTTAGACATATCTTACCGACTGAGCATGGTAAACTTAGCATCATACTCATCCACGGATTTGGTCCACATCGAACCCTATTGTAGGTGGATGAACTGTTGTTCCATATCGAATCTGGCAGTCTCAGGGAAGTACTTCGCGTCGAATATATCGCTAAAGGTCTTCCATTCGATCGGTTGGGCAAGACGGCTCTCTTACGCCTTCCACCAGACTCGGGCATTGTCAATGAGCTGCAGATTTGCAACTCGTACCCAAGCGACCTCTGGCACTTGTGCTGCTGCCAGGTCATCCTCAATACTTTGAGACCATTCTTCTGCTTCTAGAAGGCTCTCTTTCCAAGAAAATTGCTTGGGGTGTAAAGCTCGGAATTGCTTTACCCCGGGTGCTTCTGCTTCTGGACGGTTCATTAGAATAGCAGTCTGCCGCTGCTGTCCTTCCAGGATCCTTCGGATTGCCTCAAGCAAGATCGGCTGCTCATTGATCGGAGCAGCTACGGCAGGTGTAAGCGGTAGAGGTGGAGGTGTGTTGTTGACATTGGTGCTGGTGTTGTTCGAGGAATCCATAACCTTGAATGAAAAAATAGAGTTAGGATAGATTCAAGGAATATGAAATTGTAAAGAAAATTTTCAGTTGATGTTTCTTGTGTTATATTGCTTAGGATGTCCATGCAGAAATGATATGCATGGGCTACCAACAAAATCTGTCACGTCCCGCTTCCCACTGTACGGACAAGGAGACGCGGCAGGCCCGCTACGTATTTACTCAGAAGTAAACACGCTAAGCGTATCTAAGCAATATAAAGTAAAATGTACACAAGAAATGACAAAATATATAATTAAACAGAAACTTTTTATTGATTACACATTCTTATACAGGTATAACTGGAATGTAAATAAAGAAATAGAAAGCAATGACATAACTGAAATGAAAAGTAAGTACAAGTGTCTACAGCTCCGAGGCTTCTTCAAACTGCTCCAAGTCTTCGGCGCTGGGCTCGATTTCTAGTGGGTCCGATCCACCTGACAACATTCTAAAGAAAGAAGAAACGGAATGTCGTCAGCAAACAATCGCTCGGTAAGTCCCAAAAAAAGAAGGAAAAGAATAGACAGAATGAGAGTACAATTATTTAATGTTTTATTATATTGTTAACGCTTTTGTTTGTTGCTTGGTACAGAAAATACCTGTGTATACGAGAGGAGTCCCACGATTCCGGAGATTAAGGTATATGGAGGACAAGTAACCATTCAGCCACGGTATAACGGCAATGGATATTCAGGTTAGGTGTATTATGGTTACAGTCTCGTGCCACTTTTAACACCTTCCGTACCAATCTACCCCTTATAAACCCCGCGATATCTTTGTATTGGTTGAATTGTATTGTGTTGTCATGTATTATAAATTGTATATGGATGACTTTTCGAAACCATGATATCAGTAATTAGAACGGATATAATGGATGAACATGTAAATGGAATATATTCATGGTTCGGTTCGGGCAATATAGATTAATATAAATTGAATAGACGGATTCATATTGAATTGTAGATATATACTTGAATCATATTCAAGTCAGATTGATTAGATTGAGACTCGGTCCGAGTCAGAAAAATTGAAAAGAAATTGAGGTCCTGAATTAGTTTTGATGCTATCGGTAACTGCTGCATATGGACGGCAGGATTTGTGTCTTTTTCAAAGACAATTATCGTATTGATAACCCCTTTATTTAGATTATCTACCTTAGATAGGAAAGCACCCATATTCTTCGGCTCCCTGAGGCTTAAGGGAACTGGTCCCGCTTAAACCTATATTTACTAGGGTTCTTATTGTAATTTATATAACTTGAGCGGATTTTATGTAAAAATAGTTTTGGTATAATTTCAAAATACACCTCAAGTATTTAATTATCGTCTTTAGGGTTTTCATAGATGTAAATTTTAAAAGTGAAGTATTTTCTAATTGATATAAACCTAGTATTATTTATCTATGGTATTTTACTGTAATATAGAAGTTGTTTTGAATTGTCATGGTAGTTTCATGTAATTGGTGATTCTTTTCTTTTGATTTTGTAAACATGGAATATTTTATATCTTAAAAATAGGTATCTTGATAATTTTTTACATATATAATTATTTATTAAAACATAATTTTATTATTTTCTAGAAATCTCGTTTTTCTTAAATTGTAATAATAATTCCATCGGAATCCGAATGCTCCTTGCAGAGGTCTGAATTCCGCCCTACTAGATCCGAGGACGTGCGATAATCCACACCACCCCGATCGGATTTCTTCAGAAGTGGGTTGTAAGGACGAAAATTGTATGGAATTAGTTACTACATTTTAAAGAAATACGGGTTTGTAGTAATTTAGGGTATTTTAATGTAACATATAAATTTCCTATAAATATTGTCTAAGAGTAATATCGTGCTATGTTATGAATGCGTGTTGTGAGGAGGTAGGTCATTACCTCGTAAGTTTTCTAAAGGTAATATGTTTGGAATAAATAAACAATGTCGAAAGTAAACATGAGGGTATTTTAATATAAAAGTGGAATAGAAGTTACTATGATTATTATTTTGAGATGAAACTTGTTCTAATATTTTTATTTATATTTGTTAAATATTATGAGAGAATTTGGTATTTTATTATTTAAGAAAAAATATGTTTTTTTTTAAAGAAAAACGGATCGGAAGTCGGAAGAACTTCGCTTCCAATGAGTTTTGAAAAAGAGAAGTTTTAGAATAGGGATGGAGGAGGGAATGGGGACTTATTGGCTACTAAGAAAGAGGGATGAAGGAGAAAGCTCTCGAAACCGTCGGGGCGTCATTTCGTCGCCGGAATCTCCCTAAAACGTCGTCGGAACTTCGCCTCTTGCCAACTCCAATTGTACAACTTATTTGACTTTGAAAATTTAGAGAGTTTTGACAATGGATTTCAGAATAGAAAGGGCTATGGTTTCGCGAGTGTGGCGAGACGGAAAAATGAAGTAATGAGAGAAAGAAGAAGAGAGTGGGGGTGTTTAAATAGTATTAGGATTTGATTTTTATAATAATAATTTATATATATATATATAAAGAGGAAGGGAGAGTTGGGTGTGAGTTGTAAAGAAGAAAAAAAGAGAGAGAAAAATGGATTGTAAAGAGAGATCATGAGAGTTGTGGGTTGAAAGATTATTTTTAAAAAGAATAATATTATAAATGAATAAATAAAGGAGAGAGAGTGATGTGAGGAGAGGAGGGAGCTGAGAATAAGTATGGAGTGTTGGGATTTTTAGAATTGGTATGAAAATATAATAATATATAAACTTGGGTTTTAAGGCTAATACTAAAATACTATGAAAAATATCCGGATTGTGTCTAAAAATCTAGTTTTAAAATATGAAGAATATACGTATAAATTAAAACCATAATGCGATATCCGATTAATAAAAATACATACCTCTAAGAATGGAAGCACGTAAAATGCACGTAGCAATCCAAACAAATCTGTTTCAATAAACAGGAAGTGAACACGATATACAGATGCAACCATAGGGCCTGAGGTATGATGTAGGACATGTGTTGGTGTCGTTCCATATATCTCAGTGCACATGTTTGATTAATCCGACTTTTCATTTTACGTGCAATGCACGTGCAAACTTTTGGGCTTCTAAAAGTTTAAAAAAAAAATCAACAAAAATAATATGTGGTTGGAGGATTTGAACACATGTGTTATGTCTAAGCAGTACAAGGCTTTACCAGTGAGCTACAAACTTTTTCTTGCTGTTCAAAAGCAAATTTAGTTTATAACTTGTGCTCAGGCTTAGGTATTTCTTTCTGTATTTTTTTAAAAAAAATTGTACAAAAAGGTTAGGCTTGTCATATTATGCTTGAGCTCGGCTCGGGCATCGGCCCTTTTGACCCGGGTTCGGGCCCTCTTGCTTGGACTTAGGTTCGGACTTGGGCCCACTTGACTTGGATTCGGGCTTATGCCTGGGCCCACTTTTCGGGCCTTAATTTTGACTTGTTGATTTCGACTATGGGTTTTAATTTTTTACCGAAACAGTATTTAAGTAAGACTGGAACTCACGTGTGCATAACACTTAAGACCATGTTTTCCGTTTATATTCTGATTTCAATTGACTTGATTAATTAGTCGCACAAATCACTTCTTTACAGCATTATTTCTAGACGTTACTTAAAAATATAATTATTTCATATCATGCTCTGTGACTGTTTATTTATTATAACCACATGAGTTTTGTGATAAAACTCATTACATGCTAAACTTGACTTGACCTGAACTAAGAATACAACATGACATGAATACTTGAACTTGACATGAATACTTGAACACTTAACATGAATACTTGATCTTGATATGAACTTAATCTTGAAAACTTGATGTATTCATGGATTCGGGTAAGACTTGTAACTTTAACTATAATCTATTATACGCGGGGTGTTGGGGTGGTTTAAGTATGAATCCGACGGAATCTCATGAGTCTCATTATTACAAATAACGTTACTGTGGTACCAGGCCGAAACGATACATCACAAATTCACGAATGAGGGCCCGTATTTCCAAGCCCTGGATGATAACTTGTTGGTTTTGAACTATTTCAATAACAATTGAAATCCCGCTATTTTGGGCTCGTGATTTCTTAACCCTGGACGACAGCTTTAGGTTCAAGAATAATTTTGAGATCAGTTGATATTCACACTTAAACTGACACTAGAATAGATTACCTTGTAGAGATCTCTTAGAACACTGACATTCACTTTATGTTCACCATGCTTTCCTTATCAAAATATAAGCAACCACGTTAGAATAGAATAACCATATTCATAGAATTTCTATTCTTATATACCTTGTCATGCTTATATACTTGTTTTCCAAGCTCATGTTACACTGCATGTTATATAGAATAGACATGTTGCATAGAAGTTTCATGCTTAATTATTAGTGTTACTCGTTCACAGCTTAATGATAGTAGTTATCAATTTATACACTTATCATTATCATTTCTACACTTATCCTTTTTTGGGACTTGCCGAACGCTAGTTTGCTGATAGGCATTCCACCCACCACTTTCTATCTTTGGAATGTTCGTCGGGCGGCATTGAGACGGAGGAGATAGAAACGGTCGAACAGGAGTACAATCAGTTCGCATCACAACTGGACATCTAGGTCTATTCAGCTTTTCATTTTATTTCAGCTTATTTATGTATGCCTCCTTATTAAAACTTATCATGTTATTATTCAGATATTTTGTCAACTATAAATTTTGAATGTAATAAATTAAAATTGGATTTCATTTTTCTGTATATTCTTATTATTTTATGTTACTTATAAACGCTTAGCGTATTTATTTCGGGAAATGAGTTTCTCGGAATAGATACGTCGCGAGTCTCGTCGCGTTTTCTGCTCCTGTCTTTTGGAAAGCGGGACATGACAGTTAACCTCTATCTGATACCGGTTGTTGGGGATCGACAGGGAGAGAAATAAATGCGGAACTATACTCGCGACAACACCCAAATCATCCAAACATAATTACACAATTAAACGAAGAAAGAACAATATAAATATACGAGAATAAAAATAAGAAATCAAATACAACGAAACACGGGGATTTGTTAACAATGTTTACCTACTGTATCGCTAGTTCCTGACGGAGCGGAATCTGCAAACGTCTACTAATTCTTAAATCAAAGTTTATAAGCAATTGTAGAAGATTTGTTTCAAATCTCTCTATTAGCCCATTGATCTCTCAACTAGCCAATCAATTAGCCCCTGCAAACTCTAATAAACCCCTCTGGAATTTTATTGTGCCGCGGCCTTCCAATCAATGCCTTCTCTCTGGCCTGATGGATTTTCCACTTGATTAATCAAATTAATCAATTATTTTGTCAAATTGTTAACAGGCGCAGAAAGCCCGAGCTTTTATAAGTGCTCTATTCATTGCCTTCAATCTCTTTTAATATATATAGAGAGAGAGAGAGAATAACGGAGGAAAGAGGCCATAAGAGGGAATTTCCTCCTATGGCGTCGAAAAAATACAATCTCCATCGTGTTTTCTGACGATCGGCACCCATCATCTTCATCGTTATCATCTAAGATATTGGTACACCAAATTTCATATGATTCTACAACCTTTTCACCGTTGAATTAGTGGGTTCAAAATTAACGGTTTATCGACAATAGAACTTTTTACATTGCTAAATCAACGGTGAAAAAGTTGTAGAATCACATGAAATTTGGCGTACCCACATCTTAGATGATAACGATGAAGATGATGGATTCCGATCGTCGGAAAACACGATGGAGGACGTGCTTTTTCGACGCCATAAGAGGAAATTCCCTCCTATGGCCTCTTTCCTCCATTATTCTCATATATATATATATATATATATATATATATATATATATATAAAAGAGAATAATGCAGGAAAGATGCAATAAAAAACAACATTTGGCCGCCATTCACAACCCAGCCGCATGTGCTCTGCTTCTTTTGGTGGGCTTTTGTGGCTTGAATTTTGCAATCAAAAACAACGTTACGGCAACTAGGACAGTAGAGTTCGGTTTGAGGGCGTAAACGTCGGGGTCAGGCTCGGCGAAGAAGTTGTTGTGGACCAAGAGGCGTTGGAGGTTGATGTGAGTCTCATTATATTTTTTTTTAACCTTCAAAAATATTTTTGAGGCTGTTTTTAAAATAATAGACACAACAGTCCTCAAATTTTATTTTATTTTATTTTTTTAAAGTAGAAATAATAAGAATATTTTTCTATTCTTATAGCACCTTTTCTTCCTCTTTTATTAGAATATAAAATATATATTTTCAACACTCATAAGTTCGAGGTTTTGATAGAGTGGATGGGGTATTTCACATAGTTTCAGGGCAACACATGTTTTATTAAAATTCAAAGTACCGTTGTGTAAAAGCCTTGATTTCGGTCTAAAAGACCTGCGACCTACGAGACGTGGTACAATATAATATACATTAATAGCCCTAATAGCCCGATGATAAGAGAAATATAGCAAAATCACCTAAAGAAACAATAATTAAATAAAATAGAAAAAATACTCATTTTGAATCTCTTTTTCCTGTATAATTTAATGGAGAGAAGATGTACATCCGGAATAATGAAAAAAGAATTTGGAGTTGTAATGTAAAATAAGACCGTATCAAACTTTTAGATCAGAGCTAAAAGATTTAATTTCGTAGGATTAATGGAGAAAAGATGGTAAACTCCACGTCATGAAACACGCCTATATTTTTATGCTGCAGATTAAAACAATCCCCAGCTGTGAGTATATGTTTAGCAACTATAGCAATAATTATTGTGATTATTTTTGAGACAGTGCATTCTCAATCAAATCAAATTGAAAAATGAATAAAGATAAAGTTTTCAATTAGTGGTATTGATCATAAATGCTAATCCTATTCCTTCACTGATATCTATTATTCATTACAATCGGGTGTAGATTTTAATGGGGGCAAGCATCCAATGTGATATATATATATATATATATATATATATATATATACATATATAGACACACACACACGTTCAACCTGCCTTAGATCAAACGGGGTCTCCCTCACCTTTCCCCAAGTTGCAATGTCCCTCCAATGCTTCCTAAACAACGTACGGTAGTTAAAAAAGGTGCTCGAGAGTTTCCTCCACATTTCCATGTCACATAACACATTCCCCATGCACGGATACCCCTTTATCTTTCAGCCGCTGCATTGTCGTGTGCTTCCGCCTACGAAAACGCCATAAGAACCACCAAACTCTTCGATTGACATTTAGCTTTGCCGATATACATCTAGAGCTTGAGCTGAGACTTATGTTTCTGAATTGTTGATATCCTCCTTTGACTGAGTAGTCATCCATTCCGTGCTATGAAGGTCTATCCGGAATGCATGTCCGGATTCATCATGTAGGTAAATTTCATAAAGCAGTCAAGCACCAGCAAACTTCCGGATTTTTTGAAATGTCGCCATTGATCTTTAAAAATACTATGAATCCTTTTAGGAGTGTGTATTTGTCGGAATATTTTTTTCAAAAAATGTCATATGGGCTATTCGGTTCATGTATAAAATCATCTTGGGATTATTCAATTCGATCGTGTCTTAAACTAATTGAAGAAACTAACAATTCATACAACAAATCAAATCCAAGAAGTGTTCATGCCGTTCTTACAGTTCCATGACTGTCTTAACAAATGAAGTTTCATAACATTTATCTCATATATGTACATAATGATGACCAGTTTAATTTGATTATATGTAAGCTATGACTCGGCTTATGATTGAAAAGATAGTAGTTGCCATATAAAATAGCATGATATGATATAATCCCATGAGTTCATGTATTTAATTGCAGGGGAATCTTTAATTAAACCATGTCTTCAATATGTCCAATTTTTAATCGCATTTAAGCATTTTTGGTAAAATATCATGCCTGGAGCTTCAATTTTTCTACGCTATATACTATAAGAGGATGGTGCTCGCATTTAATGATAAATAATTAAAATTTTAAAATGGATAAGCAATATCAACATTTTTATTTTTTTTATAGGAGGGATTTAATTTGATGAAAGGATAGGGGTACTGTGAGTCTCATTTTTCTATTGGCATGCTTATTTAAAAATAGCACGCTTAATTATTTGATTTGATTTGATTGTAACCCGGGAAAATGACTAAATTATGTATTATGTATGGTTATCCTAAACCCACTATGATCATATTTCAAAATTATAAAAAATGCCAATGCCCCGAATCCTCACTTATTTTTGTCTAAAACGCAGAAAAAACCTATAAACTTGAAAAACATGGATACGCTTTATCCCTAAAACCCTAATGGTGTTAGTTTTCCAAAAATGTACCTCTTTTATGGTTCACGTACATTTAAATTAATCCAAAGGCTGTTAGCTAACCGCCGGAGCATTTATGCATCAGATGAGATGAGATGAGATGAGATGCAGATATCAATACTGCATACTTTTGCATCATTTGATTTGATTTGATTTCATCGGATGAGAAAATGACTAAATTATGTATGGTTATTCTCAGCCCACTATGATCATATTTCAAAATTATAAAAGATGGCAATGCCCTGAATCCTCGCTTATTTTTGTCTAAAATGCAGAAAAAACCTATAATCTTGAAAAACATGCATGCGCTTTATCTCTAAAACCCTAACGGTGTTAGTTTTTCCATGCCAAAAATGTACCTCTTTTACACTACTACAAATAAGGGTTGCCCCTACGGATTTATCCGTAGGAGCAAACCACTGTCCCTACGGATATATCCGTAGGGAGAAGAAAATACCCTGTAGGTACAAACGCCGTAGGTCAAAGTCGAAACCTTGAACTTACTCCTACGGACTAAAATTTGCCCCTACGGAGTTATGTGTAGGTCCAGTTTGCTCTACGGAATAGACCGTAGGGGCAAAAAATTTATTTTATTTACGGTTTTATAAAATAGTTTAGATGTCCCTACGGACTTATCCGTAGGGCCAAGTAGTGGGCCCTATGAATAAATGCGTAGGTACTCATCCGTAGGGGAAAAATATCAGGAATCCTGATATTTTGCCCCTACGGATAACTGTGTAGGGGCATTTGTTTGCCCCTACGGATATATCCGTAGGGGCAAGCTTAACCCCTGATACTGAGATCATAGGGGAAAATATCAGTTATCCTGATATTTTGCCCCTACGGATTAATCTGTAGGGGCAACGTTAGGCCCTACGGATTAATCCGTAGGTACATATTATCAGGGTTTTTTTTAAAAAGGGCTGTCTATTTTTTTCTCGCCCTGTGCACAATAATATATACATCGATCAAATATATAATTAATCATCACACAGAACATATATCGCAGTATTCATAATCACATCTCACACATTTAATATACAAAAGAAACTAAAAAGCGGAATATGATATAAATATAAACACGCAAACACCACCAATAACAATATCGTCAAAAATGTAGTACAATATGTATCATATAAATAAATACATGTTTAAAATATAAGAATCAAAAAGCTACCCTAGCTCGATCCAGCTCCACCTCTGATAAACGCTAGAATCTGGCGAGTCTGCTCCTCGGTCAATAAATCATGCAATGCAGAGCGTGCGGGAGTCTGAGCGGGCTGTGGAGCTGGCGATGTGGTCTGCGCAGCCGCAGTTGAGGTAGTGGCTTGCGGAGCCGCGGCTGGGGGAGTCTGAGCGGGCGGTGGAGCTATAGGAGCTGTCTGCGGAACCGCGGCCTATGTAGTGGCTTGCGGAGCCGCAGCCGAAGGAGATGCATGTGGAGGCTCGGCCGATATACCCTGTCGCGTCTGAACCTAACGTGTGTAATAAGCGAGTAAGAACTGTGTATTATTCGAATTCATATCATTATCAAGTTATTTCGAAACCCCATTTGGATATCTAGTTTGGAAAACCGTAGTTTATTTTAATTAGATATGTATGTATGATTAATCAAAGCTAAGTCTACAACCAAATAAGCTCAGGCTACGTATTAATATTGGATATGTTGATATCTATAATATGATATGATATTTTACTATTAAGTAGTATACATACCAGCATCTCCTTCAACTCCTGAACGGTGTCCTTCAAGCTCTCCGGTTCATGCTGGACACGTCGCTCACTGGAGACGGAGGAAGTAATCGCCGGGGTGGAGTCTAACCTCATATGGGCCCTGCTAGGGCCCAGTCCCGGGTCTCTCTCCCAATCTCTGTGGTGCCCTCCGTATGCGGCGTCCAGGACTGGGGTCAGCAGCCTCGGATCGCTCTGTCCGGTAAAATCGATCCCCGATGCCTCGGCCTGCTCAACCACCCGCTCATACACCCACATTAACCAGTAAAATATAAGTATATCATTTAAATTTGAATCTTCCAAAACTAAAATTTCAAATAGGGGTTGAATAAATATTAACACTTACGCAATACTCCTGGGTAGCGACGCCGGGGTATCGAAGCTCGCCCGTGGCGGGATCTGTCGAGGTGCCGTGGACGGCAAGATATGCGGACAGCACGCTCGGTGTACCATCTTACGCAAGGGTCTGAGCTGTCTGCAATATTAGAAAATAACTCTTAATATTAGATATATTAGAAAATAACTCTTAATTTTGCATTATATCACAAAGGCCGGTCTATTATAATTTACCGATAACTCCATGACTCGAGTAATATTCCTCGAGCCATCTGTATAAGTTGGGCGACCCCTCTTCGCCGACTTCCTATTCTCTATATTTTGAGCGGCCTGTTTCTACACAACACATTCACATTTAGTTTTCTAATTAAGGAACATAAAAAAATAAATTATATACTAAACAATGAATTACATTTAAAATACATACCTATTTGCGTTGTGAGTCGAAATATTCGCACAATAGAGGCCATGTCTCTACGTCGACTCTCGCAAAGGCCGGAGTAGATAGGAGGGCCGCTCTCTCTGCCTCGGGGGTCGCCATCCACAGGAAGTAGCAGTCGGCCTTCAGCTCATTCCTATTGTATCGGACCTTGGTCTGCATGTTCTTCATCAGGCCATTGTACAGAGCATGAAGGTTGAGCACCCTCCCACGGTGATCAGGGTCGGGTACAGGCTGAAAATCGTAATCCACCTGAAAATACAAAAAAAAAATTGTTATTAAATTGCAAGTGTTAATAATAAATATATTGGATAAATCAAATGAAAATATATATTAATACCCGAGCCTGATCAAAGAAGAGGGCGAATGAGCGCCGGTGCTGGTCGCCCCACTCAACGTGAAGTGGATAGTTCTTCACGAGCCGGCTCTTGTCCCCCATATACCGGCCGAACCTCTCGGCATGAGGACCGGTATAGTGATAATCAAGGGTAAAAAAGAGGGAGAATGCTGCCTCCCCCCTAGCTCTGTCAGGCCTCAGCCTATGGGACTGATTCGGGCCTCGAGTCCCTCTCTGGGGATGGGGAGGCCCTACGCCTGAAAGAAATATCAAGACAATCAATATCATCCCCCATATACCGGCCGAACCTCTCGGCATGATTCAGGCCTCAGCCTATGGTTTTAACTTGAACATCTTGAATCACTATCTAATTATGCGTTTGTTGTGTATTCTTGTTGTATGTGTGTGTTCCGGCTGTCAGGGGTAAGGCTTCTATCCCATTAAGAATGTATAGAGCGAACACCCATTCACTTGTGCTTTCAACCGTTTCGAGTAAATTTCGGCAGCACCTCCCCGCTGTTCTCCGAGTACACTGTAATAGAATAGATAATCATTTCAAAGCTGTGAAACAACGTTGAAATGAACATCTAATCTATCTTTATACACGGAGAACCAGCGGAAAGGTACCGACGAAATATCTCGAAACGGATTAAAACACAAGTGAATGAAGGTGTTTGCTTTATACATTCTTAATTTGTCCACACGGGACAAATCTATCGGTTATCATACGATTGAATCTTCTCGTCACATAGACTATACGACGGTTGTTAGTATCGAGCTATACCGTCCGATATTTAACAACCTTCGTATAGTTCTATGTCACGACGAACATCAAACGTATGTTAACCGATAGACGGGGACTAAGTGACGCTTTTAATTTCATATATGAGTATCGATGAGAATATGAAGGTCTCATATTATCATCGAGTATCATATATTGGTTTTAAGTTGAACATCTTGAATCACTCTCTAATTATGCGTTTGTTGTGTATTCTTTTTGTATGTGTGTGTTCCCGCTGTTGGGGGTAAGGCTTTTATCCCATTAAGAATGTATAGAGCGAACACCCATTCACTTGTGCTTTCAACCGTTTCGAGTAAATTTCGGCAGCACCTCCCCGCTGTTCTCCGAGTACACTGTAATAGAATAGATAATCATTTCAAAGCTGTGAAACAACGTTGAAATGAACATCTAATCTATCTTTGTACATGGAGAACCAGCGGAAAGGTACCGACGAAATATCTCGAAACGGATGAAAACACGAGTGAATGAAGGTGTTTGCTTTATACATTCCTAACTTGTCCACACGGGACAAATCTATCGGTTATCATACGATTGAATCTTCTCGTCACATAGACTATACGACGGTTGTTAGTATCGAGCTATACCGTCCGATATTTAACAACCTTCGTGTAGTTCTATGTCACGACGAACATCGAACGTATGTTAACCGATAGACGGGGACTAAGTGGCGCTTTTAGTTTCATATATGAGTATCGATGAGAATATGAAGGTTTCATATTATCATCGAGTATCATATATTTGTTTTAACTTGAACATCTTGAATCACTCTCTAATGATGCGTTTTTTGTGTATTCTTGTTGTATGTGTAACATGATTTTAAACCATTGAGATCAATATTGATAGAACTGATCATCCACAAAGAGATTAAGGATTGACTTTTGACAGCCATATGAAGGAAAATTTTCTCCTACGGCAACCTAATAATATACCCATTATCCTTATTTATACATATATGCAGGCAGGCATGGATACATACATGCAAATATTTGAAAAATTAATATATCAACCAAAAATTATTATTGCAATGGCATTCATCTATAACAATCAACAATTAAAACTACAAATGTAGGATACTGATATCATAAAGCGTTATACGCAACATATGAATTCACATGACTGAAACATGCATCCACTACTACAATATGGAGTTGCCCCTGCAGACTCAGAAATCCGTAGGGGCAAATATTTCTTGCCCCTACGGATTTATCCGTAGGGCCAAATCGTTACGTTCTAATTTTTTGTTTGGCCCTACGGAACCGCAAGCTGTGGACCTACGGTTATGTCCGTAGGGGCATCTAAATAGGTTATTAATAAAAAAAAGCACAGAAAAATTATATTCATCGTTCCCAAAATTTCTCTCTCTCACTCCCGCGCCTCTCGTCGCCTGTTCCCACGCTTCATCACCACCGCGCTCGCGCCTCGTCGCCAGCTTCTTTGGTCTTCCCCACACCTTCGTCGACTTCCCGCGCCTCGTCGCCACCTTCGCCGATCGTCGTCGACCACCAATTTCTACCGTCTCCTCCACCGCGCGCACGGTTTGTAAGTAAATCTCAAATAATTTTTAATTTTGACGTTGTAGTCTAGGGTTCAGGCCAGGTTCGGGTAGGGGTGAGGGCATCGGCGTCGGCGTCGGTATCGGGTTCGGCTAGGGTTAGGGTTAGGTTGTGGGGTTCGATTGGGGTTGGGGCTGGGGCTGGACTGGGGCTGGGGCTAGGGTTTGGTTGGGGCTGGGCTGGGGCTAGGGCTCGGCTGGGCTGGGGCTGGGGCTGGGGCTAGGGTTCGGTTGGGCTGTGAGATGTGAACTGTAGAGTGCCCTATTTATCCCTTGCAGTAGGTGTAAGCTTGTAGTGTAAATATGCTTTGCTTGTTGATTAAGCTCCATCCCGGCAAAGCTTTAGGCTAATTCGAGGTCGAGTTTGTACTGGTACATTTATTCTGTTACTTTCACTTTTGTGAATGTAACATTTGATGATAAGGTGATAGTTGTTCCAGATTTGGCTTCTGCAGGGACTTTATGTTTAATAATGTATCAGTAGAACTTTAAGCAAGCTGTTTGGCATATTTAGAGGGTATTTAAGCTTAAGAAATTGTTTTTCTGTTATTTTTCTGGTGACATGTATGCTATCGAATGTCTGGGCGAGCAACCCATGTGGGACAATATAATTTGATCTGATTTTGCTTCAAGCTCTTCTTTCTCCTTTAAATTATAATCCATTTTGTTTTGTACTTAGTAATGGCAGAATCTGCTTGTAGTTTATGGAAAACTATGAATCTTTTCGCCCGTTTCTTTCAGCCAGCATATGAAATAGTTGGTGGTTTGTGTTCATGGCCTGAATTCCTCTACATATATTATCATGTATATAATCTTATTGGTGGATTCATTTATATTCAATCAGCAAATATAGCATCTTTCAAGCATATTATCTTGTTCATCATTCTAATCTTATATTTTATCTGTCTCTGTCCTGTTGATCTTATTGACGGGAAGCTGTATGTTCATCTCCACTCCCAAATCCTTGATAATTGATTCTTTTGAAGCATCATAACTATTGTTCCCCTCCGAACGGCGGCCAAGACGATGTAGAGACGTCTAGCCTGAGATTCGGGGCAGATGCTATTTGGTTTTATCCGTCCACTTCTCCGAAGATGCCAAGTTGATTTATGGCACCGTGTATCGGAGGTTTAGACGGATGCGGCCAATGTAGCAGACTTCGTCAGATTCCCCCTCGCTTGAGGGGTTTTTGATTGTGGGGACGCTCTTCCCTGCAAGCGTAAGCCCCTGCAGTTAATTACGCTACCGCATCGCGGTAACAACTTTCTCCTTCTCCAGAATTTCACTTTGTGTCGTGGATATTTGTTTTGTTTGTGGTTGCCCGTGGATTGTATACGGAGACTAATTTATGTCGTTGCCCGTAGGACGTGGATTAGTCTAAATCCGTATTTTCTTAGATTTGGATTTGGGTTTTTTTGTTTAAGGATACGTTAGCCATATTTGAGGCTAAGATCAACTTAAACATTTGTTAAGGATACTTTAGTCTAATTTGAGACTAAGATCAACTTAACGGGATCGTTTAGATCCGACAAAAGAGCATTTGGGCTCTATTGTTCCAGTTTAGGGACATAGTGGTCCATGTATGTATGGCCGTCGGAACCCGTCACCTCTCTGACGTCGTTGAAGGATTACAACGATAGGTGTCAGAGGAGTTCAGAGATGTACCCTTGAACCAAAGTCGATTGGAGGGGATCTATAGTCCAATTTGGGACTAAAGTCTGTTTGAAGGTTTAAGGATACGTTAGCTATATTTGAGGCTAAGATCGACTTAAACGGGATCGTTTAGATCCGACAAAAGAGCATTTGGGGGCTCTATTGTTCCAGTTTAGGGACATAGTGGTCCATGTTCCAGTTTAGGGACATAGAGGTCCATGTTTCAGTTTAGGGACATGGTGGTCTATGTTCCAGTTTAGGGACAAAGAGGTCCATGTATGTATGGCCGTCGGGACCCATCACCTCTCTGATGTCGTTGAAGGATTACAACGACAGGTGTCAGAGGAGTTTAGAGATGTACCCTTGAATCAGGTGTAAATTGATTTAAGAGAGCAGTCTTACTCAGTCAATTTAATTTGAGGACTTACGGCCATGATTGGGCTAAGTCCAGTTGAGAATATTCAACGTTTTTATCTTTGGCCTATTAGGCCTGTGCTAGGGCTTTGCCCCTGTTTAATAATGCACTGCATTTTATTCTGGCCTGTTAGGCCTTTTATAATGAAGAGCATTTATTTTAGGTCCATTGGGCCTCTTAACTAGGCTCTGCCCTTTAATAATGCGCTGCATTAATTAGTCTGACAAAGCGCTACGTGGCTTGTCAGGCGCTATGCGCCAATTGAGGAGTGCAAGGCGCAAGTCCGTGTGGAGGTGACACGTGTCACGCTCCGGTGAGTGCAAGCGCAGTGCGCTGCGCTTTTGCGCTGCTGACACGTGGCGCTCTCTGGTGGCTTACGCCAACCCAGGAGCGCAACAGTGCAGATTTGCAAGTGCAAGGCACTATTTTTAATATCTTGATCCAATTTTGGATTCAAGAAAAGAATCTTTAAGATTCCAGAACCAATGGTTCATAAAAAAGGCAATGCCTTTGTTATTATTTATTTATTTTATTGAAGATCCTTGATCTTGTTCTTAGATCAATGACCTATTCAGAAGAAGTTCTTCTTTTTAAAAAGTTTTACCTTCTTTTTTCTTTCTGAATTTCTTCTCAAAATTCTTTAGAAGAGTTCTCTCTCTGTTTCTGTGTTTCTGTCTCTCTATTCTCTGTGGTTCATGTTTTGAATTGGGGTCTAGGGGCCTTCATATAGTGTCCATTAATTTGGTAAATTTGTTAAAGAGATCATTCTCTGAGTGATTTGGGGAATTTTCCCCACCGTTGGATCTTTGATCCAAGGGCTTCTGTTTTACAGAAGACAATTTTCTTGTTTTAACAAGAACAGAAAGATCTTACTGGAATTTTAATTCTGTTTGGCGCAAACGCATCTGTGCTTGACACGTGTCGCGCAGCGCAACTGCGCTGACACGTGCCGCGCAGCGCACATCGCAGCGCAACTGCGCTGACACGTGCCGCGCAGCACAAGGCGCAGCGAACTGCGCTAGCGTAACTGGGCTGACACATGCCGCGCAGCGCAACGCGCAGCGCAAAGCGCAGCGCAACTGCGCTGACACGTGCCGCACAGCGCAAGGCGCAGCGCAACTGCGCTGACACGTTTCGCGCAGCGCAACTGCGCTGACACGTTTCGCGCAGCGCAGAGCGCAGCGCATCTGAAGCGTTGCTTCTTTTAATTTTGTTTTAAATAGAGCCTTGCTCTGATTGGGCACGCTGCCTTGGGCGCTGCGCTCCCTGCACTGGAGTGTCTGATTTTGACATGTGGCGCTCTGCGCGCAGCGCAGGGGATCTGAAGCGTTGCTTCATTTATTTTAATTTTAATTTTCACTTTAATTTTCAAAGCAGAGCTTTGCTCTGATTGGGGAAACAGAAGCGTTGCTTCATTTCCCGCCTTGGAATTTGAACCGAGCTTTGCTCTGATTGGGGTAAACAAATGCCCCCCACCGTTGCGCTTACGTGGCGTCCAAACGTGAGCGCAGCGGTGGCAGAATCCCAACCGTCGCGCCATCCCTTGGAAGTTGAAACGGCTCTTCAATGCCTATAAATAGGACCTTTGGTCCCTTAGATGATTTTCATCTCTTCATAGGAATTTTGTTCAGAGCCCTGCTCTTTTGTTTAAGCAATTTTAAAAGTTCGAACTTTCGGTAAAAATTAATTTTGATTAAATTAAATCAATTTTAAGAGCCTTGCTCTCAATAGATCCTTGATCTAAAGAAGACCCATTTAGGGTTTCACTTAGCAGAGCTTTCTCTAAAGGGGTCTAAAGAGAACTAAGGAGAACCCTATTAGGGTTCCATTAATAGAGCTCTGTTCTCTAAAAGATTTTCCTTATATTTTCTCATTTCATTAATGGAGATTTGCTCCTTCCAAATCATACAAAAGAACTCTAAGGAGTTTTTCATTGATCTTGGAGTTTAAAGATGGCATTTTATTCCTCGGTGCATTATATCGTTTTGCTTAATCAGTCTTTCTGATAATTTTGTTGATTCTCTTTCACAGAAACAATGGACGCCCACATGTACGATCTTGACGAGATCATCTCTTACGGGGATATCCGCCGACTTGGCCGTTCTCAAAATCGAGAGTTCACAAACGCGGAGTGTGCTGAAATCATGAGCCGCTTCGATGCATATAACGGTCAACTACTTCCCCGACGTTCCTCCCACCTGAACCTTATCGTGGGAGACATCTGGGAAGCGCTTCCCCTATTTTGTTCTGGTGTGACGCTTAGGGCGTTGGATGCCGCCGAGGATAAGGTGCACTCGGTGTACCTGATGAACTTAATCTCAAAGAGATGGCGAGACAATCTTGTCGATCTCCTGCACCAGGCCTTCCAACAGTCTGCCATACTCGCTGCTTATTGGAGAGAGGAGGACATCCGTGGGGACCCCGACGCTTGTGCTCGCGAAAGAAAGCACACTAGGATGGTTCGCCAGGCTTGGAAAATCTTAGATAAGGTTACTTTCGATTTCCTTAATCCATGTCCTGGGTCCGAGGTTATACTGTTATAAACATTTCGATAATGTTGTTGTTTATTTCCTTTATTGATGTAAAAACTTTCCAAGTATGAATGACAAATCTTTTGCCTCCTTCCTTTTATTTTCTGCTTTGTTGCTGGCACATTCTTTAAATAAACATAGCCTGTAAGCGATATAGAACATTCTGTCTTGAACATCTTGGGGAGTAGTGATGGCTTAGGAAGCAGGTTCAGGTCTGCTACCTATAGCTTTTCAACTTCATGAGCCATGAGGGTCTCATAAAGACTTTTCTCCCTACAAGTCGAGAGGATCTCGTAGGTGTATTTTCTCCTTAGGAATCGTGAGGATTCCTAAGTGCGTTTTCTCTTATAAGTCGTAAGGATCTTATAAAAGAATTTTCCATCTTATGAGTCGAAAGGACCCGTAAGCGGTTGTTTCCCTCCTTGTCGAGATTCGAATTCGAAGAGTGAGACCTATGGATAGTATGCAAGAGACCGTTTTGGGCCGACTTGCAGGATCCCATTGCTTAGGAAACAAGTTTTTTAATCCCTGCTGCATAAGGCTTTACCTCATGAGTCGAGACGAATCGAGTAGTTCTCGCAAAGACATCAATTTCCTCACGAGTCAAGACGAATCGGGCATTTCTCACAAGAATATCCTAACGTCACAGTTAACCTCTGCTCTTTACGACAGAAGTCCGTTAGGGTCTGTGGTACTTAGGGTTTTGGCCGTCGTACCGTCGCATCAGCTGATATATTCCTCGATAGGCAATCATGCTGTTCGAGTAGCCCTGCGACTGTCGTGTCTCTGATCCCTTCGGGGGCTGGACAAGACGTCTTCAAGTGATCTTCCAGGTAATCTTACTGTCAGAAAAGCAAGCGTTAGGAATTTTGCCATGCCACTTTTTACTTGAGGTTAGGCTCATTTTGGAGAGCCCCGATGAGTCATAACCACTCCGCGCTGGTGTGGGATGATCTCCGATAGTCTTTCAGGTTTTATGTGAGTTGCCGTCAAGACCCTGAAGCTAGGAATTTGGCCTTCGCTTCGTTTGCTGGCACTGCGTCTGCTGTATCGAGACGAATGTTGCGGTTGTCTCTAGGTTGTTGGTGAACCGTCGAGGCTTGGAACTAGGAATTTTACCGTGGCTCCATTTGTTTGATTGTCGTGTCTGAACCCTGCTGGAGGAAGAACGCTGGGGTGACATCTCGTCTGCTGTATCGAGATGAACGTCAAGGTGGTGACCACTCCGCACTGATGTGAGATGATCTCTGATGGTCTTTCAGGTTTTATAGGAGTTTCCGTCAAGACCCTGAAGCTAGGAATTTTGCCTTTGCTTCGTTTGTTGGCATCACGTCTGCTGTATCGAGACGAATGTCGCTGTTGTCTCTAAGTTGTTGGTGAACCGTAGAGGTTTGGGATTAGGTACTTTGCCGTGGCTCCGTTTGTTTGATGATGTTGTGTCTGTTGTGTTGAGACGAACATCGAAGTGGTGACTATTCCGCACTGGTGTGAGATGATCTCCGGTTGTCTTTCAGGCTTTATATGACTTGCCGCTAAGACCTTGAAGCTAGGAATTTGGCCTTTGCTTCGTTTGCTGGCATTGCGTCCTCTATATTGAGACGAATGTCACAGTTGTCTCTAAATTGTTGGTGAACTGTCGAGATTTGGAACTAGGGACTTTGCCGTGGCTCCGCTGTTTAATGGTGTTGCGTCTGAATCCTGTTGAAGGAAGGACGCTGAGGTGATATCTCGTCTGCTGTATCAAGACAAACGTCGAGGTGGTGACCACTCCGCACTGGTGCAAGATGATCTCTGGTTGTCTTTCAAGCTTTATATGACTTGCCGTTAAGACCTCGAAGCTAGGAATTTGGCCTTTCGCTTCGTTTGCTTTGTCACGTCCGAATCCTGTTGGAGGAAGAACGCTGTCGTGACATCTCGTCTGCTGTATCGAGACGAATGCCGAGATAGAGCTAGGATTTTGTCGTTACTCCGCTTTACTGACCATGGGGTCTTTTGTTGACGTTGTATCTACATCTTGCTGGACTGCGAAGGAACGCCTTTGTTGATTCTTTAGGCTGTAGATATTGCCGTTAAGATTTGGAAATAGGGACTATGCCGTGGCTCCGTTTCATTGCGATTCTGAGGTTGGTTGTTGACGTCATGACTGCGTTTGGTTGGAGTGAGGAGAAACACCGTCAGCGATCTCTAAGTTGTCGATACCGACGTCGAGACCCTGAAGCTAGGGATCTTCTTTTGCTCCGTTTGTTGACATCGTGTCTGCAATATTGCGACAAATGTCGAGATTGTCTCTAGGTTGACTATGAACCGTCGAGATTTGGCTTCGCTTTCTGGTGGAGCTTGTTGGGAAGGTATGGTTCCCTCTTTGTTTGTGCTCCTGGATTGTATACAGGGATCGATGTGATCTCACCTGTAGGATAGCTGTTTCATTCATTTTTTTTTATTATTTTCTTTCCGCGATGCTCTATCATTTCAGCTTTATATCGCGAAAGTCGCGATTGCCCCATCATTTCGGCTATTTTTCGCGGTGCCCAATCATTTCGGCTATTTATTTTATTTTCACTCGCTGTTTTTTATTGCGAGGTGCCCAATCATTTCGGTTGTTTTTTCTTTATTTTTACTCGCTGCTTTTTATTGCGAGCTGCCCAATCATTTCGGCTATTTATTTTATTTTTACTCGCTGTTTTTTATTGCGAGTTGCCCCATCATTTCGGCCATTTTGCATGCATACATTTTTACTTGCTGATTTTTATTGCAAGTTACCCCATCATTTCGGCTATTTCGTATGCATGTGTGGCTCGCTGTTTTTTTTATCGCGAGTTTGGACCTTGGAATCTGGTGCCAATCTCAGCATCAGCATCGCTACAACTGGAATATTGCCAGGAGCGAATCATCATTTGCCATGAAAGGGCTTGGAATTTGATACCGGTTTAGGCATCAGCATCGCTACAACTGGGATATTGCCAGGAGCGAATCATCACTTGCCTATGTCAATGTCGAACAAAGGTGGCTTAGCGAACAGGGTTTGGATCCCGTCAACTAAGGCTTTTGATTTCATGAGCCGTAAAGGTCTCACAAAGGTATTTCTCCCTACAAGTCGTGAGGATCTTGTAGGTGTATTTTCTCCTTAGGAATCGTGAGGATTCCTAAGTGTATGTTCCCCTGTAAGTCGTAAGGATCTTACAAAAGGATTTTCTCCTTATAAGTCGAGAGGACTTACAAGGGTTGTTCACCGTATGGACATATCCCCAGTCACGGGTGGGACCTGGTTAGGGAAATGTTTATTCGCGTCCGTGGATTGTATACAAGGGTCAGTATTGAGCTGCTTGTAGGGCACTATCGAAGGTTGTGAGGGTTGCTTAAGAACAGGTTCAGCTCTCTGTAACTTAAAACTTTCAAATCTTATGAGCCGTGAGGGTCCCATAAGAAAGTTCTCCTTACGAGTCGTGAGGATCTCGCAAGTGTAATTTCTCCTTAGGAATCATGAGGGTTCCTAAGTGCGTTGCTCCCTTGTGAGTCGTAAGGATCTCACGCAGGTGGTTTCTCCTTACAAGGTCAAGAGGACCCTGTAAGTGTCTTTTAATGAGGTTGCGCCCTTTCAGGTTTTCACAAACACTCGCCGGTAGCCCAGCTGTTTTTACTCACGGAGCCCTTTCGGGTTTTCATCCGTGCCCTTTTTTGCTTATGGACATACCGTTTTGTTTTTTTTTTTAACGAGGTTGCGCCCTTTCGGGTTTTCATCAACACTCGCCGGTAGCCCTGCTGTTTTTACCCACGGAGCCCTTTCGGGTTTTCATCCGTGCCCTTTTTGCTTATGGGCATACCGTTTTTATTTATTTATTTTTTTTATTCTCTTTTTTTTATATATCGGCTTTGGGATGTTGCAATCCACCTTAGTTTATTGACATCTCGGTCAACAGCTAGTTTTAGGACGTAGTGGTCCGTCATTAGTTTAAGGACGTTTCGGTCCGCAGCCAGTTTTAGGACGTAGTGGTCCGTCATTAGTTTAAGGACGTTTCAGTCCGTCGCTAGGTTTAGGACCTAGTGGTCCACCGTCGCCGTATTTGAGGCGAATATCTAGTTTACTGACTTTTCGGTCTATGGGGCTTTCCCTATGAATGAGCATGATGCCCCCGGCATATCCATCTTTCTCGGAGCATGTGGTTGTGGCGGGCTCACCTTCCAGTTTCCGGACAACGCGAACTTGCCCTGTTGGTATTGGTCTTCAACCCAGTTTTTGAAGACGTAGCAATCCTCGATCAGGTGACTTACCGTTTGGTGGTAAGGGCAATAATTGAGATCGTTAACATTGCCTGGCTGCAATGGACGTTTTGGACTTGGCAGATTAATGAGTCTGTCGCGCACTGCCAGCTCGAACAGTCTCCTTGTTTTATCTTGAGGAAACGAGTAAGGACGTCCTAGCCTCTCCTCGAGGGATATGCGTGGACGCATATTGTTTTGACGAACAACCGGTCTAGGGTCACTCGACTGTTGTTGAGTGTTGGCGACGAAGGTCATTTTTCCCTTTCCTTTATCCTTTTTGCTCGATTCTTTGTTTACGAGGCCGAGATTTTTTTTGAGTAGCGTGCGATTGCACGGCTGAACGTTCTCGCAATTCCTTAATTCTTTCATTTTTGAAATGGATTCCTTGAGGAGAGAGTTGAGGGCAGCTTCTTCGTCAGAGTCGCTTCCAAAGGTGATAATTTGCGATCCCTTGGAGTCAGCTATGTGACAGTCATCGGCGACTCTTTTGCGCTCACCTATCGCATTTTTCTGATGTCTACAAGCTTCACGCTTTGTCCTGTTGCAGTGTTACTTTTGAGCGACATACCCTTTCCACCAACACTTAAAGGAGGCGCAGTTTTCGGTAGGATGTATGATCTTCTGATGATATAAGCAGAAGTTAGGATGCATCTCTACTCCACCGAGAGTATTTTCTTCAGAGGGTGGTAGCTTCATTCCCACTGATAGGGCTTTGGCGAACCTTTTCCTCGTCTTGAATTTATTTTCATCGGCAACGGATGTCTTTTGATTTGATGGGAGTGCCTTGACTCTTTCGTCTAGTAGTCGGTGTTTGACTCCTTCCAGTATGTCCATCTCACGCTCCTGATTGGCTTTAACTTTCAGACGAATTTCATTCAGGAAGGCATCGATCAACTCGTCTGACGGCCGCAGAATTTCTGATTCAGGGTCCGCCCTCGGTTTATCGGCGCAAGGAGCATCTTTATCATCCGCCAATGAGTGAGAGATCACATGAAAAGTTGCCCCCGGTGCGTCCGTCTTCTTTTGAGTGTGCGGCTGTGGTGGGTTTATCTTCCACTTTTCAGACAGCGCAAACTTGCCTTGTAGGTACTGATCCTCGATCCATCCCTTAAAGACGAAGCAATCCTCGATCGGGTGACTTACCGTGTGGTGGTAAGGGCAATAATCGGGATTATTGAGATCGTCTGGCTGCAACAGACGTTTTGGACTCGGCAGATTGATGAGTCCGTTGCGCGTAGCCAGCTTGAACAGTCTCCTCGTTTTATCTTGGGGAAATGAGTAGGGACGTCCTAGTCTCTCCTCGAGGGATGGGCGTGGACGCATATTGTTTTGGCGAACAACCGGTTTTAAGTTGCTCGACCGTTGTTGAGTATTAGCAACGAAGGTTGTTTTCCCTTTGCCTTTTTCATTCCAAGGCTCTGTCTTTGAAGAGGAAGGCCTATGGCCCATCTGGTCCATTTGGGCCAGCTTGTCAATCAAGGCCTGGAAGGTGGTCGGCTTGAAGAACATCATGAATTGGAAGATGGTCGCTTGAAGATCAAGAGTACCCACGAACATGCCCACTGCTGGCGCTTCTTCGATGCCCTGCTCGCACTTCGACCATAGATTTCTCCACCGTATTGCGTATTGTACCCAAGTTTCGTCTGGCTTCACCCTGGCGTTAATTAATACGGTAATTGGGGTACGCTCGCTAGCGCTTGCGAAACGCTGAGTGAATAGCAACTCCATCTCCATGAATATTTTGACGGAGTCGTTGGGAAGCTCTGAGTACCATTCGAACGCCATTTCCGCCAAGCTGCCGACGAATTGGCGAAGCAGTAGCTTATCATCTCCTCCAGTGTTGCCACAGAGAGCTCTGAACTGAGCGACATGCTGATGGGGATTGCCTATCCCCTTGTACACATGGAATTTGGGGATCGTGTATCCCGGCGGGTACTTTATTTGGTCATACCAGCCTGGATACGGTCGCCCAGTTTTAACAACTTGGCCGGCCGCTTCATTCGCTCGGTGAGCTTGTATTTTTTGAGCTATATAATCATCGAGCGTGGCTTTTGAGATGGTTTCCTCTTTGGCTGCTGATAAAGCCGGAGGATGGTTCGATGTCTCCCCTCTGTCGTCCTCAATAATGATCGGAGGGTCTTCAGCTGGAGGATCCGGCTGTAACATCATCCCGACCATGTCTTGAAAGAGAAGTGTCATTCGCTTTATATTAGCCGCTTATTCTGTGGCTTCTCTGTCCTTCTTTTCGAGGACTCTGCGAAGGAAGTCAGCATCGGTTTCTTGTTCATGACGCTGCTCTGATGACACCTCCGGGCTTTCTTTTGGCCCGGTGAGTGTGGCCATTTGTGTCAGCATTTCTTGAAACTTCTGTTGCTGCTCCTGGGCCTTTGTCAAGGATCGGGTGAGCGGTCGGTGACCCGTCGAAGCGCGGCTTTCCTCTTTTCCGGAGGCCGTGTAAACAGTATGCACCGTTATGCCCCCAGATTTGGGACGTTTGGGTTCAGTGGTCTTACGATTCGTCGCAGACTCAGGGATTTTCTTCGGCCTTTTCTTTTTATGGACTGGTGACGTTGAGGGGGCCGTTGCAGTGGGCACCCAAATAGTTATCGTCCTTTGTAGATTGCCAAGACGGTTTTCTTCCTGCTAAACCTTCAGCTTTTTCTACCGGTGGGGATAGTCTTGATCAACCACCGACTCTCTGACTTGTCGCTGAATTTTGTAAACTTTAGAAGACAGTCGTTGAGGGGACTGTTCCGGCTTCACTTCTATGACGGTCTCCATCGGCGGCGGAGATCTTTTCAGCATGGCGGTAGGCGAGTTCCTGCGCACCTTGTTCAGCAGTTCAAAGCTGTTCCCGATCGGAACAGCAGCATTGACTTCCACTGTTGGAGCTGGTAGAGTTAGCCTAGAGGGGAAGTTGCCCCTGGCCTTCCTTACTCGGCGCCAGTGGCGACGTCGAGCGTGTCGTGCGGATGGAGTTGTTTCAGCTATAAGGGTGACTACGTCATGCCTCCTGCTTTGAGGAGAGACCGTTATTGGTGCTAGCCTGTCGAAGACTGACACCCGTTGAGAAGTAATATCCAATCTGTGAAAGACAGACCTCTGGGCAGCTTTGATGACCTCGCCTGGAGCAGCAACTGGAATGGCCAGCCTTGTAAAAACTGACTTCTTAGAAGGAGGAGCCTTTCCAATGATTTCGTCCGCTTGAGCCGGGATAGCTATCCGCTTTGGGATGGCAGCTTCGGTTATCGCGGGCTTGTAGACGTTCTGGCCCAGTCTGTTGAAAATTGAGGTATTGAAGTTGGGCGACCCGTTGAGAGGGGTCGCGGCAGTGGTAAGCCGATCAAAGACCGACTTCTTTGGGGCTTCTTGCAATGTCATTAGGGCATTGAAGCTCATCGGCGGGAGCATGGTCCCGCAGAATAGTCCAGTGGTGGCTTGAGTCACCAGCTCCACTGGCATCTTGAAAAGGGAGGTCGCTCGGGGCCCGTAATTCATTCCTCCAGGAAGGACGGAGTGAGAGTTGTAGTTGAAGGTAGTGCAGTTTGAAGCCATTGATCTTCTGTTTTCTGCACGGAGAAAGACACCAAATCTAAGTACCTCGAATCCACAGGCAACCATAGCAAACCGCGATTCGTTCGCGAACACGACACACGAAGTGTGGAGTGGAAAGAGGAAAAGGTCCCACCGGACGTGCCAGAATTTGTTCCCCTCCGAACGGCGGCCAAGACGACGTAAAGACGTCTAGCCTGAGATTCGGGGAAGATGCTATTTGGTTTTATCCGTCCACCTTTCCGAAGATGCCAAGTTGATTTATGACACCGTGTATCGGAGGTTTAGACGGATGCGGCCAATGTAGCAGACTTCGTCAGATTCCCCCTCGCTTGAGGGGTTTTTGATTGTGGGGATGCTCTTCCCTGCAGGCGCAAGCCCCTGCAGTTAATTACGCTACCGCATCGCGGTAACTTTCTCCTTCTCCAGAATTTCACTTCGTGCCGTGGATGTTTTTGTTTATTTATGGTTGCCCGTGGATTGTATACGGAAACTAATTTATGTCGTCGCCCGTAGGACGTGGATTAGTCCAAATCCGTATTTTCTTAGATTTAGGTTTGGGGTTTTTTGTTTAAGGATACGTTAGCCATATTTGAGGCTAAGATCAACTTAAACGTTTGTTAAGGATACGTTAGTCTAATTTGAGACTAAGATCAACTTAACGGGATCGTTTAGATCCGACAAAAGAGCATTTGTGCTCTATTGTTCCAGTTTAGGGACATAGTGGTCCATGTATGTATGGCCGTCGGGACCCGTCACCTCTCTGACGTCGTTGAAGGATTACAACGATAGGTGTCAGAGGAGTTCAGAGATATACCCTTGAACCAAAGTCGATTGGAGGGGATCTATAGTCCAATTTGGGACTAAAGTCTGTTTGAAGGTTTAAGGATACGTTAGCCATATTTGAGGCTAAGATCGACTTAAAGGGGATCGTTTAAATCCGACAAAAGAGCATTTGGGGGCTCTATTGTTCCAGTTTAGGGACATAGTGGTCCATGTTCCAGTTTAGGGACATAGAGGTCCATGTTCCAGTTTAGGGACATGGTGGTCCATGTTCCAGTTTAGGGACATAGAGGTCCATGTATGTATGGCCGTCGGGACCCGTCACCTCTCTGATGTCGTTGAAGGATTACAACGACATGTGTCAGAGGAGTTCAGAGATGTACCCTTGAACCAGGTGTAAATTGATTTAAGAGAGCAGTCTTGCTCAGTCAATTTAATTTGAGGACTTACGGCCATGATTGGGCTAAGTCCAGTTGAGAATATTCAACGTTTTTATCTTTGGCCTATTAGGCCTGTGCTAGGGTTTTGCCCCTATTTAATAATGCACTGCATTTTATTCTGGCCTGTTAGGCCTTTTATAATGAAGAGCATTTATTTTGGGTCCATTGGGCCTCTTAACTGGGCTCTGCCCTTTAATAATGCGCTGCATTAATTAGTCTGACAAAGCGCCACGTGGCTTGTCAGGCGCTTTGCGCCAATTGAGGAGCGCAAGGCGTAAGTCCATGTGGAGGTGACACGTGTCACGTTCCGGTGAGCGCAAGCGCAGTGCGCAGTGCCATTGCGCTGTGCTGTTGCGCTGCTGACACGTGGCGCGCTCCGGTGAGTTGCGCCAATTCATGAGAGCAATGCTTTGTTTTAAAAGCGCATAGCGCAAGCTGTTCTGGAGCTGACACGTGGCGCTCTCTGGTGGCTTGCGCCAACCCTGGAGCGCAACAGTGCAGATTTGCAAGTGCAAGGCACTGTTTTTAATATCTTGATCCAATTTTGGATTCAAGAAAAGAATCTTTAAGATTCCAGAACCAATGGTTCATAAAAAAGGCAATGCCTTCGTTATTATTTTTTTTTTTTATTGAAGATCCTTGATCTTGTTCTTAGATCAATGACCTATTCAGAAGAAGTTCTTCTTTTTAAAAAGTTTTACCTTCTTTTTTCTTTCTGAATTTCTTCTCAAAATTCTTTAGAGCAGTTCTCTCTCTGTTTCTGAGTTTCTGTCTCTCTATTTTCTGTGGTTCATGTTTTGAATTGGGGTCTAGGGGCCTTTATATAGTGCCCATTAATTTGTTAAATTTGTTAAAGAGATCATTCTCTGAGTGATTTGGGGAATTTTCCCCACCGTTGGATCTTTGATCCAAGGGCTTCTGTTTTACAGAAAGCAATCTTCTTGTTTTAACAAGAACAGAAAGATCTTACTGGAATTTTAATTCTGTTTGGCGCAAACGCATCTGTGCTTGACACGTGTCGCGCAGCACAATTCCGCTAACGCAACTGCGCTGATACGTGTCGCGCAGCGCACATCGCAGCGCAATTGCGCTTGCGCAACTGGGCTGACATGTGCCGCGCAGCGCAAGGCGCAGCGCAACTGCGTTGACACGTGCCGCGCAGCGCAGAGCGCAGCGCATCTGAAGCGTTGCTTCTTTTAATTTTGTTTTAAATAGAGCCTTGCTCTGATTGGGCGCGCTGCCTTGGACGCTGCGCTCCCTGCGCTGGAGTGTCTGATTTTGACACGTGGCGCTCTGCGTGCAGCGCAGGGGATCTGAAGCGTTGCTTCATTTATTTTAACTTTAATTTTCATTTTAATTTTCAAAGCGAAGCTTTGCTCTGATTGGGGAAACAGAAGCTTTGCTTCGTCTCCCGCCTTGGAATTCGAACAGAGCTTTGTTCTGATTGGGGTAAACAACTATGTTTTGCTTATCTGCAATATTTTAAATATGTGATTAACTTTATGGCTTGACTTTAATAGATCTATATTCCTCTGTTTTTCCCTTACTTTAAAGTTGAACATGATCTTTTAATAGAAAATATACTGCCCTTTAGAATTCAGATATGGACTGATAAGAAGAGATGATAAATATCATGTTAACGGCCACTTATAAAATTTCTCAAATCTTGATCTCAATGGTTTAAAATCATGTTACACATACAACACGAATGCACAACAAACGCATAATTAGAGAGTGATTCAAGATGTTCAAGTTAAAACCAATATATGATACTCGATGATAATATGAAACCTTCATATTCTCATCGATACTCATAAATGAAACTAAAAACGCCACTTAGTCCCCGTCTATCGGTTAACATACGTGCGATGTTCGTCGTGGCATAGAACTATACGAAGATTGTTAAATATCGGACGGTATAGCTCGATACTAACAACCGTCGTATAGTTTAGGCGATGAGAAAAATCAATCGTATGGTAACCCATAAATTTGTCCCGTGTGGACAAGTTAAGAATGTATAAAGCAAACGCCTTCATTCACTTGTGTTTTCATCCGTTTCAAGATATTTCGTCGGTACCTTTCCACTGGTTCTCCGTGTACAAAGATAGATTAGATGTTCATTTCAACTTTGTTTCACAGCTTTGAAATGATTATCTATTCTATTACAGTGTACTCGGAGAACAGCGGGGAGGTGCTGCCGAAATTTACTCGAAACGGTTGAAAGCACAAGTGATGGGTGTTCGCTCTATACATTCTTAATGGGATAGAAGCCTACCCCGACAGCCGGAACACACACATACAACAAGAATACACAACAAATGCATAATTAGAGAGTGATTCGAGATGTTCAAGTTAAAACCAATATATGATACTCGATGATAATATGAAACCTTCATATTCTCATCGATACTCATATATGAAACTAAAAGCGCCACTTAGTCCCCGTCTATCGGTTAACATACGTGCGATATTCATCGTGACATAGAACTATACAAAGGTTGTTAAATATCGGACGGTATAGGTCGATACTAACAACCGTCGTATAGTCTACGCGACGAGAAAATTCAATCGTATGGTAACCGATAGATTTGTCCCGTGTGGACAAGTTAAGAATGTATAAAGCAAACGCCTTCATTCACTTGTGTTTTCATCCGTTTCGAGATATTTCGTCGGTACCTTTCCGCTGGTTCTCCGTGTACAAAGATAGATTAGATGTTCATTTCAACGTTGTTTCACAGCTTTGAAATGATTATCTATTCTATTACAGTGTACTCGGAGAACAGCGGGGAGGTGCTGCCGAAATTTACTCGAAACGGTTGAAGGCACAAGTGATGGGTGTTCGCTCTATACATTCTTAATGGGATAGAAGCCTACCCCCGACAGCCGGAACACACACATACAACAAGAATACACAACAAACGCATAATTAGAGAGTGATTCGAGATGTTCAAGTTAAAACCAATATATGATACTCGATGATAATATGAAACCTTCATATTTTCATCGATACTTGATCGCACGCTTTGGCGTGTCAGAGTTCAAAGTTCTAAAGTTATAGCCGCGATCAGGACGGTGTCGCTATGCAGCTAGCCGGTTAAGCACGGGTCGATCCACAAGGAGATGGTTGTATGTCCGTTCGAGTCTTAGACGAGTCAATAAAGAATATGTATATGTATGTTCAAGTCTATCCTAAGTGTTCGTATTTATGTTCAAGTAAGCTTGTTAAGGTTAAGGTCGGTTAGTAGAGTTAGGATTAGTCATGTGCTTGTCTTTTGCCATTCTTAAAATGGTGTTGGGATAATCGTAAGTAGCGGGGATTAGGAGGACATAGGAATAGGATTTGCGAGTTTAAGCGAGCTTTCCAACACTAAATCCATTCCTAGTGCCCCTTTTCCGTCCGCTAAATACGCTTATTTCCAACTCTCGGCCAAACACCCGCAACCATGTATCCAATTAAGTCACAACTACATGTCACGTTATAGTGCGCTTAAAGGACTTCTCTACTTTGGTCGCGGCTACATGTCACGTATAGCGCGCCTAAGTGAGGGGGTTGCATTTGTTTAGTCGGGGTTCGTTTCAAGATGTTTGGCGAAGAGAAGCACAAGGGATTTCTCCGTCCCTCATACCACCTTCCTTAGCCTTAACAAGTGGGAAATTATTCACACATTATAAAAGAAAAGAAAACAAAACAAGAAGGAAAAAAAGAGAAAAATAAGGTTTTACAAGTGAAGCAAGCTAACTCTTGGGTCCTCACCTTAGCAAGGAACTTCGTCGAAATATCATCGCTTGAAAATAATACGGATAAGAAAAGAAAAGAAAAGAGAACAAGCAAAGAAATAACAACAACTAATTAACAACAAGAATTGAAATTACAATACAAGATAATAGAATTACAAGACAATAAATAAAAGAGACAAGATAAAAATACCCCTCATCTTCATTTCATCATCCACTCAAAAAGCTCTCACTACAATTTTCATGGAGGAAAGAATGAAGAAGAAGAAGAAGCTAAACTAAACTACACTAAAAGAGGTGGGAAAGGAAGACATGAAGAAGACCCTTGGCTTGGCACAAAACTGGGCTATTTATAGGCTGCTTGCTGAAACCCTAGGGCAAAATTCTGGCCCTAAATGAAATGACCAAACTAACCCAAAAGTTTGGTCAGACGATGACACTAAACCGCGGCGGATCCGCCGCGAAGACCCACATTTGGCGATGGTTCCGCCGCGGTTTTGTGGAATTGGGGTCTCGTATTTTCTGGGTTTCCTTGTTTTGCTATCTTCTGTTGTTCTACATGTACCAAATTGCAAATTTCTTCCACAATTGCTTCAGATCTGCAACGGTCCAAAATGGCATCAAAAATAATACTTTTGGCCTTTTCTCCCTCGAGCTCCGCGCACCCATTGATTCTTGTGCTGCCCCCTCGTGCTATGTGCTTGTCCGAGACACGAATGACCACTGTCATATGTCTTGTCTCTGGAACTGGTACGCAGCACTGGACGGATACAGATGACCGGAACCCGGCTTTTATCTGCTGTCAATAGATGTTCTGTATTTTGGCGCAACAGTGGAGATTTTGTATCAATTGCGTTATTTTGGACTAGGAACCTATAGCCTGTAAATATGTAGCAAACACGGATTAAAAGCACCTACCTATAAACAAAGGAGCATAAGAATGGGCGGTAGTAAAAGCAATATTCTGGTATGAACAAATACCCCCAAACTTAACTTTTGCTCGTCCCGAGCAAAACCAATTATTCACAAAAAAGTCCTAACCGCATTTTCGCAGGGAACGCGATTGCACTGAGCTCATGCAACAAGCCGTTAAATCACTAGGTGTCCCTAGTAGGAGGAGTGTTGTCTCCTGAGGGTTTTCAGCGGATTACACCCACAAAATTCCGTCAAGCTAGTGTCATAAGTTAACATCGATTATACTCCTACAGTTTAGTATCTACGTTAGAAACTCTATTATCCTAAGTTAGAAATATTCAACCCTAATACTTCACACCTCCTTTCTATTTAACTTCAGATCTTATACGTTTCAAAAAAGTTTAGAAAGATGTTGGTATCTCCTGAGTTTTCCTTCTAAAGCGTGTGGTCTCAAATCAGGGATTTTTATCAACTTTACAGAAAACATAAGTCTTATCTTTTATTTCTATCTTTTATCCAAACATCGATTGTATACCCCTACGTGTGTGTATATTTGCACCCTTATACTCAAGAATTCAATTCAAGCTATAATACCCTTGCCCTAATACCTAATACTACTTCTTTTCATTAAGAATGGACGGATTTGCTTACACACCTTTCATGCGACTATTAATGCTTCTTGAGGCACTAACGGCCGATTACTGAATGTGTGGGCTTAAAGAGTAATTAGCAGTTTTCAGGTCTTGACTTTATTTATTTATTTTTCTTTTCTTTTCTTTTTCTTTTTCAAGACCGGATATATTTTTCAATGATGCTCTTTTGGTGTTTAGCTTTAATTATCGTTTTTTCTTTCATACTAGGTTTTCAGGCAAGAGTATTTCTAGGTATCCTCTACTATCCCAAGTTTCAAGGTGCGTGTAAGTGCAGTTTGTAGGGTATATACTTTCTAAATTTGAACTCAAGAAAAGAAACTATTTTTCAGACTTATCCTTCAGTAAAGCTTCAATACTTTCCCCTCATCTTGACTTAACTCAAGAACTGAACTCAAGATTACCTATTTCTCAAAAAAACTGTAAGGACGTATACTTACCAAAGTTAGACAGGGTTAGGGTTAGGGTTAGGGTTAGGGTTGTTTTTAGGGTTTTCAATTCCTAAACCTAGAATTTAGTTATTTCTAACATATCAACTAAATTTTCAGAATAAAAATCTAAGTTACCCTATTAGCTAACTTGACGACAAAGTTTTTATATTTTTGGAAAAAATTTCGATTTTTATGGGTTTTTTAAATAAGGTATGCAAATGCAGAATATACAAATGAATGCGAAGGAAGAAACCTTACCGAGCACACCCCCAAACTTAAACTTGACAGTGTCCTCACTGTCAGGCTACACCAAGAGGGTCAAAATTGCCAGCGCTCCTTCAAAACAAATTATATACAAAACAAAAAATATATACAAAAAAGGTCCCCCCAAACTTAAGTAAAACAGTGTTTCCACTGTTAAGCATTGAAGTTCAGGATCAGGAGGGAAAGAGAATAGTATCAATCTATACAAGGCCTTACACAGACCAAAAGTTAACACCAACCATTCAAAGATTTTATCGTTATAAAGCGACGGTTAGTGAAAGAATGGAGTGTAGAGAAAAGAAATAAGAAGCACGCGAGACTGTGTGGGGATAGAAGTGTCGTCCGATCTTGGTGGAAGAGAAGAATGGAGGATGGGAGAAACAAGTGGAATACGAACTTGAGGGTGGAAATGGAGCGAATAAATTAGCACAATTTGTGATGACCGATGTGTAAAAAGCGATTGTGCTAATCTATCAACCCGTCGAGAAATGGGGTCAAATCCCTCAAGATTTGTGAGAAGCCATGGGTACGCCGAACTTGGTAAACCAGACATAAGAAATGAAACGGTTTCTTGCAAGGTCGGAATGATGGAAAGGATGGAGGTAGGTGATTGAGGAAGGTTATTGGTTAAAGGTTCAGGAGGGTGTACACAGTCAATGAAAGGGATAGGATGAATTGGAAAATCCGACTCATCAATTACAACTGGTTCATCCTTAAAGCTTTCCTTAAAAGTCTGCTCAAAAATTATTTCATCCATGCAAATTTCATCAAAATCTAGACACATATGGAGTTCGGGAAAAACAGTTAATGACTCGGGATGATGAATTGGGGAGAGAAACTCAGCCAATCTATGGGTTCATCATCCAAAATATTCCCGGCGTCAATATCCTCAATCAAGTGAAAATCAATATTCTCAAACACCTCATCAAGAGCATGGATTTCAATCAATTTAGGTTCTAAGATGGAGGTGTAGAGGTCAAAAGGTTTAGGATTGGTTTCACTTGGAAGGGACCCTTCACAATCGGGTAAATCAAACACTACAAAGTCGCACAACTCATTAATCATTCTATCTTCAATTGATAAATCATTTGGGACACTTGATAGACTTTCAAAACAGGAGGTGTGGGATTCAATTTGGTACGGGTAGGTTTGATTTGGAAAGGGGTACAACTCACTCTCACTACTCAAATTCTCAGCCTGTCCTACCGCCTCATCATATATTGGAAAATTTGGAGTTAGTTGAAAACTAGCTACCGGGTCAGTAGGTTGTATGAGGGCGGCCATGGATGCATTCAAATCCATCATCTGTTGGCATGACGCTACCCTAAAGTCTTCCAACGACTGTTCAAGACTAGACATGGGTTGTGAAGGAGTTTCAGTAAAAGATTCAAACTCGTTTGGATACTGGAAAGTCCCAAAAGGCTGTGTAGAAGCAATGTCTAGGGAAGGTGAAAAAGTCGGGTAGGACTTGTAGGAATTGAATGGCTGTACAGGGGTAGGATCAACATATGAATAAGAAGGTGAATAGAATTGTTGATCCAAAGAATTTACAGTGATGAAAGGAGTGAAAGATCGGCTACGGGATTGTTCAATATGTTCAGCAATAGACATGGGTTTCGGAGTTACAACTGGACTCGAAAAATGAGTATCAACGTAAGAAGGGGTGAATGTTTGAAATGGTTGATACGAAGTGGATTACGGAGTCAAATTGTTCGTCCTAGACGCGTCTATCCGATCTTTCAAAGAGATTTTGGGCATGGAAGAGTCGTTCGAAGTTCGGCCAAAACAAGAACCGTATGAGGTAATGTCTGGTTGTGGGTACCAAAGTTTGGCAAGAGTTTTTCTAGGTGGAGTACCCATGATATGAAGAGAAGAAAAAGGAGGGAAAAGAATGTGGATTTATTTTTAAAATTTTTTTTTTATTAAAAGAAAAAAAAGTTTGTTTTTGGAGTTTTGAAAATTTTTTGTTTAAAAGAATACGGAATTATGGGACTAAAATTTACAAGCACAATCACAATCACAATATGCACAAACATACCTAGAGCTAGGGTCTTTAAAGTCCAACTAGACCGCTCCTAGACTTCCAAGCGACAAGTTGCAGGATAACCCTCGAATCGCCTCTTCACTGCCAATTGTGGCCAGGTAAGCACAAGTGAGGTAAGGAGGGATCCGCTCACGAATCACCGTGAGACGGGCGTTTTAAAGTTACCTCCTCGCTTGTCTAGCCTAGGCACCACAAAGTCAAGTTTAGATAAACGACCGATTCCTTGCAACCTTCACTTGTCCTAATTGAGCGCGACGGTCCTTATAGGTTTGGTCTAGATATTTTTTATTAGCTCAAGGTAATGTGTATGCAATTAGTGATTTGTGAGGTCTTAGGAAGGGTGATGAAATCCCCACCCAATTTTAATTGGTGTTCAAGCCCCTTAATGTCCGTATTAGTATATGCAAAGCGGTAAACAAACAAAATCTAAAACAACAAAAATTTATTTTGCACCGGAGCAATTCTGTGCAAAGATACCTGCAGAAAATACAGTATAGTGGAATTCAGAGAGGGAACTAGAGGAAAAAGAAAGGGCAGAAAAAATTTGGGGCTCAGAAGCCTCAAAATGACCGTAGAACCGCCGCCGAATCCCCTCTTTGACCGCGGTTCCGCGGTCAAATTGATGAGCTGGCGCCTGAACCTTAGGTCAATATACGTGCCCTTCTCTGTACACCCTAATAAAAACCTATGTTTCTTGATTGGATTACTGTACTTGCTCCAGATCTTCCTGCACACTTGCGCACAAAAATTATCAAAAATAAAAAAAAGATTTTATTTTATATATATATATATATACAAAAAGAATATTAACCCAAATAACAAGAAATAAAATACGTTACCGTCTCCCCGGCAACGGTGCCATTTGATCGCACGCTTTTGCGTGTCGGAGTTCAAAGTTCTAAAGTTATAACCGCGATCAGGACAGTGTCGCTATGCAGCTAGCCGGTTGAGCACGGGTCGATCCGCAAGGAGATGGTTGTATGTCCGTTCGAGTCTTCGACGAGTCAATAAAGAATGTGTATATGTATGTTCAAGTCTATCCTAAGTGTTCGTATTTATGTTCAAGTAAGCTTGTTAAGGTTAAGGTCGGTTAGTAGAGTTAGGATTAGTCTTGTGTTTGTCTTTTGCCATTCTTAAAAAGGTGTTGGGATAATCGAAAGTAGCGGGAATTAGGAGGACATAGGAATGGGATTTGCGAGTTTAAGCGAGCTTTCCAACGCTAAATCCATTCCTAGTGCCCCTTGTCCGTCCACAAAATACGCTTAATTCCAACCCTCGGCCAAACACCCGCAACCATGTATCCAATTAAGTCACAACTACATGTCACGTTATAGTGCGTTTAAAGGACTTCTCTACTTTGGTCGCGGCAACATGTCACGTATAGCGCGCCTAAGTGAGGGGGTTGCGTTTGTTTGGTCGGGGTTCGTTTCAAGATATTTGGCGAAGAGAAGCACAAGGGATTTCTCCGTCCCTCATACCACCTTCCTTAGCCTTAACAGGTGGGAAATTATTCACACATTATAAAAGAAAAGAAAACAAAACAAGAAGGAAGAAAAGAGAAAAATACGGTTTTACAAGTGAAGCAAGCTAACTCTTGGGTCCTCACCTTAGCAAGGAACTCCGTCGAAATATCATCGCTTGAAAATAATACGGATAAGAAAAGAAAAGAAAAGAGAACAAGCAAAGAAATAAAAACAACTAATTAACAACAAGAATTGAAATTACAATACAAGATAATAGAATTACAAGACAATAAATAAAAGAGACAAGATAAAAATACCCCTCATCTTCATTTCATCATCCACTCAAAAAGCTCTCACTACAATTTTCATGGAGGAAAGAATGAAGAAAAAGAAGAAGCTAAACTAAACTACACTAAAAGAGGTGGGAAAGGAAGACATGAAGAAGACCCTTGGCTTGGCACAAAACTGGGCTATTTATAGGCTGCTTGCTGAAACCCTAGGGCAAAATTCTGGCACTAAATGAAATGACCAAACTAACCCAAAAATTTGGTCAGACGATGACACTAAACCGCGGCGGATCCGCCGCGAAAACCCATATTTGGCGGCGGTTCCGCCGCGGTTTTGTGGAATTGGGGTCTCGTATTTTCTGGGTTTCTTTGTTTTGCTATCTTCCGTTGTTCTACATGTACCAAATTGCAAATTGCTTGCACAATTGCTTCAGATCTGCAACGGTCCAAAATGGCATAAAAAATAATACTTTTGACCTTTTCTCCCTCGAGCTTCGCGCACCCATTGATTCTTGTGCTGCCCCCCTCGTGCTCTGTGCTTATCCGAGACACGAATGACCACTGTCATATGTCTTGTCTTTGGAACTGGTACGCAGCACTGGACGGATACGGATGACCGGAACCCGGCTTTTATCTGCTGTCAACAGATGTTCTGTATTTTGGAGTAACAGTGAAGATTTTGTATCAATTGCGTTATTTTGGACTAGGAACCTGTAGCCTGTAAATATGTAGCAAACACGGATTAAAAGCACATATCTATAAACAAACGAGCATAAGAATGGGCGGTAGTAAAAGCAATATTCTGGTATGAACAATACTCATATATGAAACTAAAAGCGTCACTTAGTCCCCATCTATCGGTTAACATACGTTCGATAATTTATTCTTTTCAACGACAAACGCACACACAAAGCATATACACAGATTTTCTTATTTGTCAATAACTATCCCGTTCTTATATTTCTCAATATAGTCACCATAACCTACAATTTATATGTTATACAGTCTAACATGGCCCATGAGTACGTCAGAGTTAAGGACTGGATGTAAGTGGATTGGCAACAACGTATGCAATCTAAGTTTGTCGCTGGAGTTGCTGCTTTCATTGAATTTGCACGTGCACATAATAAGATCATAATAGAGAAGATTCTCTGTCCGTGCGATAGATGTGGCAATAAGTACTGGCAGAAGGTAGAATTGGCAGAGCTTCATATTGTAAAACATGGGTTTACTAGAATTTATACAACTTGGAAATATCACGAGGAAGGAGAAGAATGCAGTACTGCGGCAAAAGAAGAAGGAGAACACGATAATGCGGCAGGAGAAGAAGAAGAATTCGATAATGCGGCAGAAGGAGAAGAAGGTAATTTATTTCTATCAGAAGAAATGGAGGATATGGTAGAGGCTGCCCTAGGTGAATCTATTCATACCGAAGATGACATTCCTTCCGGTCAAGGACCGCGTGCGGATAAATATGAAAATTTCATGAATGATGCTAGAAAACCAATTTATGAGAATGCGAAATATTCCACGCTCTCATGGTTTGTCCAACTTTTCCAGATTAAGTACCTAAATGGATAGAGCAACAAGTCATTCACAATGCTTCTTTCGTTCTTGAAAGATTCTATGCCCCAGGGAAATAACGTGCCCGACAGCTGGTACGGAGCCCAGAAGATGATGTCTGATTTGGGTCTAAAGTACGAGAAGATTCAAGCATGTCTTAAAAATTGCGTGTTGTACCGGAAAGAGAATTCAGATTTGAAAGAGTGTCCAACATGCGGAGAGGCCAGGTATAAGCCGAAAGATTCTGATAAGAAGCCTGATATACCTGTCAAGATAGCACGATACTTTCCCATAACACAGAGGCTACAGAGGCTATTCAGGTGCAAGAAAACAGCCGAGGCAATGATTTGCCATCACCGTGCTCCTCCAAGTGAAGATGGAAAAATGAGCCATCCAAGAGATTCACCGGTATGGAAGGATTTCGATAGGAGGCACGCAATATTCAGTAGCGATCCTCGCAATGTCCGGCTCGGACTGGTTACTGATGGCTTCTGCCCATTCAACTATATGGCTGGAAGTCATAGCACATGGCCCGTTGTAATGATAATTTATAATCTGTCGCCTTGGTTGGCTATGGACCAATCATACTTTATGATGCCTCTTCTTATCGACGGACCAAACTCACCGGGGAACAATATCGACGTTTATCTCCGACCTCTGATCGAGGAGTTAAAATCTTTGTTCATTGATGGTGTAGAGACATATGATGCAAACACAAATACAACCTTCATACTGCGTGCGGCTTTAATGTGGACAATTAATGACTTTCCTGCGTATGGAATGCTATCAGGTTGGTCCGTACATGGTCACAAAGCATGTCCTCATTTCCATGAACACACAACATCGAAATTCTTGAATTTTAGCAGGAAGGTTTGTTATTGCGGCCATCGACGTTTCCTGCCTCCAGACCACCCCTATAGGTTAGACACGGTTCACTTTGATGGTCATCAGGAGCTTCTTGGACCTCCATCCCCATTGTCCGGAGAGGACATTACTGCTAAATGGGATGGTTACAATAATGTGACCTTCGGGATGGATCCGACGAAACAGGTCAAACCACCATTTTGGAACAAGTTAAGTATTTTCTTCGAGCTTCCGTACTGGTCAAAAAATTTAGTGCGTCATTGTCTGGACGTCATGCATATAGAGAAGGGTGTATCAGAGCACATACTTAACTTGCTTCTTTGTAAAGACGGGAAATCGAAAGACAACCTGAATGCTCGGATGGATCTACAAGAGTGGGGAATAAGAAGTGAATTGCACTCTAGACCGGTAGCGGGTAAACCGGGCAAGTTTGTACTTCCCAATGCCGCTTATCATATGTCACAACCGGAGAAGAAAAGATTCTTGCAGGTGTTGCATGATTTGGAAGTTCCCACAGGTTTCTCAGGATCATTCAGCAAGAAAATAAAAATTGTGAAGGGCAAGATCGATGGGCTGAAAAGTCATGATCACCATGTCATCGTGGAGCACCTTCTTCCATTAGCCCTCAGGACTTCTCTCCCCGAATCGGTTGGTATAGTAATCAACGACCTATGTTATTTTTTCAGAGAGTTGTGTGCTAAAACACTGGAGGTTGTGACGCTGGATAAACTTGAAAATTCTATTGCGTTGATACTTTGCAAGTTTGAGCGTATTTTCCCACCGTCATTCTTCGATATCATAATACACTTGACGGTTCATCTTGCAACTGAGGCTAAGTTAGCCGGACTGGTACAATATCGATGGATGTATCCCGTCGAGAGGTACGTGTAATTTTTCGTTTCGCGCAATTTATAAATTTATTGTTGTCCTGTATGCCCGTATTTATTTATTCAACATATTTTCATTAGGTACCTCTACACTCTTAAGAAGTATATACGCAATAAAAATCGACCAAAGGGTTCTATCATGCAAGGTTATCTTCTTGATGAAGCAACCACATTTTGTTCCTGCTATCTGGACGAGAACATTGAGACAAGACTTAACTGGCCTCGAAGAATTCAAGACGGGCCATATGGTAAAACCGAGTATAAGAGGGTAGACACTATATTTATCAACAAGATATACCGGTTTATCTTGCTTAATTGCGCATGTCTTGAACAAATTAGAGAGTAAGTTTTTTTGGATTAATTGTTAAATCTGTGTTTGTGTGTGTATGAAATGATATAATATTAATGTCACCATTATTTGTCGAAAACAGAATTCATTTTAACGAGGTACGTGAGGGGTATCCTGATTGGAACGAAGAACAATTGGAAAAATATCATCAGGATAATTTTTGTGATTGGGTCACAGATCATGTAAGTTATTCGAATAATATTTTATTGCTATCAGTTTTAATCTAAATTTGTATCGTTATGTATTTTTCGTAAAACTTGTTTTGTTAGATCCACGATCCGAACTTGTCTGCATCATTTGAGAGTGATTCAAGATGTTTAGCTCAATTTCCTAGTATGGAGGTTGCATATTACAAAGGATTTGGTGTCCTTGGATACAAATTTGAAGTTAAGGACATAGAAACATCTAGAACCACTCAGAATAGTGGGATTGCGACGGTAGGATCGGACGGTGTGATTTATTATGGGTACTTAAATTGTATACTCGGCATCCACTATCCTAGACGATCAGAACCCTTTTATATATTCCAGTGTACTTAGTACGATACGCGAACCGATACGGAAAAGTGAAGAAGCAATCTTAGGACTTGGAAAGATGAATATGGATTGATCAGTGTGAACACACTTCGATTTTACGGTCAGGAAGATCCGTTTATCTTTCCGAACCAAGCGTTCCAAGTATACTACTCACAGTGTTTGAAGCATCCAGGATGGAGTGTTGTATGCCGATGGAAACCCAGAGATGTCTATGATGTCCCAGAATTCGAGGACAGCGATGAGGATGAAGAAGAGAGAAGGCTTAGAGTGCTCCGGCCGTCTGTTTCGAAGGACGGGTTGTCTTCGGCCGATCATGAAGTTACGTGGGTTAGAAATGACATCGACGATGAAATCCAAGTAGATATGTATAATGCACCTACGAAACGAAAAAGGTTATCAGTAATGTTATATTATTACTTCACATTTTACGATCTATACATATATAGTCAATACTTTTAATGATTGTCTAATGCGTCCATGAACCGTTTATCTAGATTTGATGACGATGTCGGGAGCAGCGAGGGGCGGCAGGAGCTCTAGCCGCGGCAGAGGCAGAGGCAGAGGCAGAGCGGTTCTGCCGCCCGGAGAGCTCCGTAGGGAGCTTCAGAGAGCCGGTCTTGCACCCAGATCGGAGACCCCTTCGGATGCCTCCTTCCATGTGGATTTTGCCACACCTCCAGGTATACTGCACGCATATCCATTTTGAATGTAATATTACAGATATTCATGTCTGTTTATGTCAAAATTACTTATATTGTCAATGTTTGATTGTCTAGTTGTTGGTGATGCGTCCACATCTGGGACAGAGGCCCGAATCAGTCCCATAGGCTGAGGCCTGATAGAGTTAGGGGGAGGCAGCATTCCCCCTCTTTTTTACCCTTGACTATCGCTATACCGGTCCTCATGCCGAGATGTTCGGCCGGTATATGGGGGACGAGAGCCGGCTCGTGAAGAACTATCCACTTCACGTTGAGTGGGGCGAGCAGCACCGACGCTCATTCGCCCTCTTCTTTGATCAGGCTCGGATACGTATTAATATATATTTTCATTTGATTTATTTAATATATGTTCTTATTAACTCTTACAATCTAATAACAATGTTTTTTTTGTATTTTCAGTCGGGTTACGATTTTCAGCCTGTACCCGACCCTGATCACCCTGGGAGGGTGCTCGACCTTCATGCTCTGTACAATGGCCTGATGAAGAACATGCAGACCAAGGTCCGATACAACAGGAATGAGCTGAAGGCCAACTGCTACTCCCTGTGGATGGCGACCCCCGAGGCAGAGAGAGCGGCCCTCTTATCTACTCCGGCGTTTGCGAGAGTCGACATAGAGACATGGCCTCTATTGTGCGAATATTTCGACTCCCATCGCAAACAGGTATGTATTTTAAATGTAATTCATTGTTTAGAATATAATTTATTTTTTTTTGTTCCTTAATTAGAAAACTAAATGTTAATGTGTTGTGCAGAAACAGGCCGCTCAGAATACAAAGAACAGAAAGTCGGCGAAGAGGGGTCGCCCCACTTACACAGGTGGCTCGAGGAATATTACTCGAGCCATGGAGTTATCGGTAAATTACAATAGACCGACCTTTGTAATATTCTGCAATATTAAGAGTTATTTTCTAATATATCTAATATTAAGAGTTATTTTCTAATATTGCAGACAGCTCAGACCCTGGCGCAAGGTGGTACACCGAGCGTGCTGTCCGCATATCTTGCCGTCCACGGCACCTCGACAGATCGCGCCACGGGCGAGCTTCGATGTCCCGACGTCGCTACCCAGGAGTATTGCGTAAGTGTTAATATTTATTCTACCCATATTTGAAATTTTAGTTTTGGAAGGTTAAAATTTAAATTTTATACTTATACTTTACTGCTTAATGTGGGTGTAGGAGCGGGTGGTTGAGCAGGCCGAGGCCTCGGGGATCGATTTTACCGGACAGAGCGATCCGAGGCTGCTGACCCCAATCCTGGACGCCGCACACGAAGGGCACCACGGAGATTGGGAGAGAGGCCGGGGACTGGGCCCTAACAGGGCCCATATGAGGTTGGACTCCACCCCGGCGGTTACTTCCTCCGTCTCCAGTGAGCGACGTGTCCAGCAGGAACTGGAGAGCTTGAGGGCCACCGTTCTGGAGTTGAAGGAGATGCCGGTATGTATACTACTTTATAGTAAAATATCATGTCATATTATAGATATCAACATATCCATAATTAGTACGTAGCCTGAGCTTATTTGGTTGTAAACTTAGGTTTAATTAATCATGCATACATATCTAATTAAAATAAACTACGGTTTTCCAAAATAGATATCCAAATGGGGTTTCGAAATAACTTGATAATGATACGAATTCGAATAATACACAGTTTTTACACGCTTATTACACACGTTAGGTCCAGACGCGACAGGGTACATCGGCCGAGCCTCCACATGCATCTCCTTCTGCTGCGGCTCCGCAAGCCACTACATCGGCTGCGGTTCCGCAGACAGCTCCTATAGCTCCACCGCCCGCTCAGACTCCCGCAGCCGCGGCTCCGCAAGCCACTGCCTCGACGGCGGCTGCGCAAACCACATCGCCAGCTCCACAGCCCGCTCAGACTCCCGCACGCGCCGAATTGTATGGTTTATTGACCGAGGAGCAGGAGCGCCAGATTCTAGCGTTTATCAGAGGTGGAGCTGGACCGAGCTAGGGTGGCTTTTTGATTCTTATTTTTTGAAACATGTATTTGTAAGTCCATGCTACCTCTCCCGGTACTTTCGGGCATGCGGAATTTGGTGAAAAACAATTTTCTTAGAGGTGGTAATATGGACTCAAAACCGGATCTTTGTTAAACATCTAACTAACAACCTAACTACGAGTTGCTAACTACTCGGTTAGGGGGTTATACCTTTCTTTTTCTCGAACTCCTTCGTCTTCAAGCTTCGATGGTCGTCCGAATCGGCTTCTCCCCGTCGTCTCCTTGCGCCGAAGATAGATCCACCTGAAAGCTTCAACCTTTGGCTCCTTCTTCGAACTTTGAAGAAACTAGTTCACTTGGTTTGCTAAACCTTGTGAACTAGAGTGAGTAGAGAAGAGTTTGTATGGAATTTTATCTATGGTTCTTGGTTCTCAACTCATGAGACAAGTGAACCATAGACTCAAGAGAGGGAGAGCAAGAGGAGGAAGATGAGAGCTCAAGAACAAGAGAGAGAATGAGCATGAAAGAATGAGAGAAGACTTTTCTCATTTGGCTCTCATAATCCAAAACAATCATAACACCTCATATCAATCAAGTATTATGTGATGGTTTAAGCAACCATAGCCATATCATTTCATGCACTCATTTTGCACAAAAGAGCAAGCAAGCAAAAGTCTTTGCCATGAAATGATAGCTATAGTTATCATGATGGTCAACTAGTCAAGCCTAGTCAACCGGTCAACAAAGTCAACAAGTCAACAAAAGTCAACAAGTCAACAAAGTCAATCCCTCAACAACCATGTCACCATAATACTTAATTAATATAATTGTTAATCACATATCATATTCTCATTAGGGTTGAGGAAAAAGTCAATAGTCAACTGTCAACGGTCAACAACCCTAATGAGAATCCTCTGCCTCTGTCTCTCCGTCAACTGTGCATACACACCCGCATCCGCATTCCGAGGAACACGAATGCATACTGGATAAATCCAATCCCAAAAGGTATACTAGGATCTGGCTTAAACCAAAGCCCGCTAGTGTAAACTGTCCGGACACTGTACGTGCACAAGTGCACGGATGTGACCGAACCCTGTCGCAAAACCATGCGACCTCTACTCTTTTGCCTAAAGGCGAATAGCTTTCTGTGTGGGACTCTAAAGACTCGATACTACGCTGGCAGTGGGTTTAACTACAGACCGCAAGCGGCACTAGCTGTGCGTAACGGTCCCCAGGTAGATGCCGACAAGAAGACTGACGAGGCGAAACCCATCTGAACTCCTACTGAGCCTGAATGTGACATTCTCCGTACAGTCCGGTCTGTTCGTCTGATACATCGCATGGTGGGCCTAGGGGGCGGTAAACGTCAGTCCCCCAATAGCGGTACAAGTCGTGTCGGAGTGAAGACCAAAACACCCTGAGATAACACTGGAAGCCTACCAGTATATCTCGTTTGCCCTGACCAGGAACTACTCGTGTAATGGCTCTCCTAGACACAGCGAGATGTCAACCCCCAATACCGGGGAGAGACGAATCCTGTCTAACCGTCACTGCCTCCAAGTGCTTCGGGACTGCACCCAACTACCACCTGTTTGCACGACTCCTTTGAGCCGTGGTAGGGTAATAATCAAAGTACAGTGGGAACACACTCGAGGCGAGGTGACAGTGTCAAGTCAGCGGACTAAGCTGTACTCATGTCACCTGGGAACTGATAACTGACGATAGGCATAATACCAACTAGTCAGTTCCCGACGAGTCCTGTCCAGTGTACTCGTAACCCAACGAGCACCCGCATACTCTCTCAAGTACGACGTACCGACGGCTGTGGGACAGACCGTCTCCCACACTGGGATGAGAAGCGCATGCGCTAGTCTACTCCGGAGTATCGATGCCCTGTCTCGATAGTCCTGCGACCAGGGACCTGCATAAGGATGTGCTTATAGATTACCCAGCCCCACTAGTGTGACTGCCATCACAACGCTGGTAATCAAGCAAAGATCCTAAGGGCTCCACTAATGTGTATAGGCGATATACTAAAATAAACACATGTACACATTGAAGTAGAAACAAACCAAGTAGCATACTACTATTTTGAGCAAGATTGTATATACAAGGTGAATATTCCAAGCTTCCATTAACTAATATACAAACTAGTATGATACAGTAATGGCCTCTAGGGCATATACACTAACACATCTCGAGTAAGACTGTTATACATGTATAGGTCCTCCCTCAATTATCATAATCGTGGAAGGCAGCAATGGCAAGAAGGATCCGAATGGATTTTAGCATAGCCACTGGAGAAAAGGTTTCGTCATAGTCCAAACCAGGTCTTTGACGAAAACCCTTCGCAACAAGTCTAGCTTTATAGGTCTCAACCTGTCCATCTACACCAATCTTCCTTTTGAAGATCCACTTGCATCCTACGGGTTTTACCCCGTCTGGAGCAATGTCCAACGTCCATACCTTGTTGGTGTACATGGACTCCATTTCGGTCCGCGTTGCATCCAGCCATTTTACTGAGTCAACGCTCTGAACGGCCTGCTGGAAGCTAGTAGGCTCATCATAATCTATGATGCAATCCTCTCTATCCCCGTCTATGAGAAAACCATAGTATCTCTCGGGCGGATGAGACTGCCTACTACTCCTGCGGAGCGGCGTAGGAATGTCCTGTTCTCTTGAACCTTCTGGTTCCACTAAGCTTTCAGTAATAGCTCGTGGTTCTGGAATTTCTTCCAGTTCTACTGCGCTCCCACTAATTTCTTTTTCTAAGAACTGATGTTCTAGAAAGTGGGCATTACGAGAAACAAGGACTTTTTGTTCCTCTGCGTGGTAGAAAAGATACCCCCTGGTGTTCTTTGGCTATCCCACAAACTTGCACAGTACTGAGTGTGCCTCGAGTTTGTCCGCATGCTGCTTTTTGACAAAAGCTGGACATCCCCAGATCTTCAGATATTGAAGATAGGGTTTCTTCCCACTCCATAACTCATAAGGTGTGGTAGGCACAGTCTTAGTGGGAACTCGGTTCAAAAGGTATGCAGCTGATTCTAGCGCATACCCCCAGAATGATCGCGGTAACTCAGCATTACTCATCATGGACCGTACCATATCCAATAGGGTTCGGTTCCGTCTCTCCGATACACCGTTATGTTGCGGAGTGTATGGAGGAGTAAGCTGAGAGAGAATTCCATTCTCTTTTAAGTAGTCCAGGAACTCGGCACTCAAGTATTCACCACCTCGATCCGATCTTAGAATCTTGATACTTTTGCCGGTCTGTTTTTCTACTTCATTCTTATATTCCTGGAATTTTCCAAAGGCTTCGGACTTATGTTTCATTAAGAAGACATAACCGTACCTTGAAAAGTCATCCGTAAAAGTAATGAAGTAAGAATAACCGCTTCGCGCATGTGTAGACATTAGACCGCACACGTCGCTGTGTATGAGTCCCAAGAGCTCGCTCGCTCTTACTCCGTGTCCAGTGAACGGAGTTTTTGTCATCTTTCCTTTGAGACAGGATTGACAAGTGGCATATGATTGATATTCGAACGCATTCAAATATCCTTCTGTATGTAACTTCGTCAACCTTCTCTCATTGATGTGACCCAGTCTACAATGCCATAAGAAAGTCTGATTTATTTCCGGAGACTTTCTTTTGTGTGTATTCTGGACATTGAAAATCTGTGGTTGGTTTAATACGTATATACCATTGCTCAATGTACCTGACCCAATCAGAACTTGATTAAGGTGAATGTTTACAACATTGCTTACAAACGCAAATTCATAACCTTCTTTAGAAACCAAAGATACAGAAATGATATTACAAGTTGCGTTGGGTACAAAAAAGCAATTACGCAAAACCAAAACATGTCCATCTGACATTCCCAGGTGATAGTCCCTCACGGCCTTAGCATCCATGCTAGCTCCGTTCGCAACTCTGAGGGCCATGTCACCTGCTTTCAAAACACTACGGTTTCTCAACGCCTGTAAAGAATTACAGATATGAGATCCTGATCCGGTATCCAATACCCAGGAAGTAGAGTTTATTGAAAGACAGTTTTCAATAACATACACACCTGAAGCTGAAGTTGCAACCTTCTTCAATTCCTGTGTTCTGGCCTTCCAGGCCCTGCAATCATTCTTCCTTATCCACAAGCTTCCCCGCTTTCTTTGTTGCTTTAGCTTTTCCCTTCATATCCACTTTACTAACACCGCCCCTTGGTTTGGCGGGGGCTTTCTTCTTCTTTCCCTTGGCTTTCACCTTGGACCTAGAAGAAGATGATCCTCCTACAAACAAAGTGGATGTTTCCCTACCTTTCTGTAGGGTGCCCTCTGCGCTCCTCAGCATGTTGAGGAGCTCTGAAAGTTCAACTTCTTTTTCTTGTAAGTTGAAGTTCAGTATGAACTGGGCGTAAGTGGAAGGAAGGGACTGGAGAACTAAGTCCGTATAGAGCTCACTCTCCAATGTGGTCCCTAGGTCCGTGAGCTCCTCAATGTAGCCGATCATCTTAAGCACGTGCTCTGCTACTGATGATCCGACGGCCATCCTTGCCGAAAATAACTTTTTCGACGCTTCGTATCTTGCGATACGAGATTGCTCTCCATACAGTTCTTTTGTATGAAGAAATATGGATTCCAAGTCCATATTCTCGTGCCTCCTCTGATGTTCATTGTCCATAGAGGCAAGTACGGGGCACTTGGCTTTCGCGCTATCAATCTCCCAAGTCTTACGGATTTCCTTATCCGCGACGCTGGAAGTGGGACCAGGGATAGGGGGAGCTTTGGTGGTAAGAAGATACCCCAGCTTGTCGTAAGTGATTGCCATCTTGACATTCCTGAGCCAATCTTTGTAGTTTGGCCCTGTCAGTATATTTTTATCTAGAAGTAACTTAAGTCCAGTCATGTCGATTGGTCGCTACAATTAGGTGAGAGAAGAAGAAACACTCAGCATGATGTTCTTGCGAGTTTAGAGTGGTTTTTAGTTTGTCTAAACAGGATGGCTCCCACTGTTTCTCGAATCCCTCCTCAAACTAAAAAGGAAGAATTAGTCAGGATCAATCTCACCGTACAATACTTGCTTAACCGTTCAGCCAGGCCAGTGTCGGTACTTCGAGGGAGGTTTTCCAACGCTTTCGCGAAGTTCCTTAATTAAATAACCTCTTTTCCCTGGGGGCGTAGCCCCGCTAACACCTTTCTAGACACCTACTAGGTTTATAGCATTGATCGTTTAGTGAGAAATTTCCCGAGGAGTAGCATATACTCACAGTAGGATCAGGATCCAAATATCATCGCGTGACGAAACTGAAGGAATCCTACCAGAATCATCACACTCCAAATGGTATGCAACACTAGCAAGTTTCAGTTCTTTTGAAACTCCCGATGTGGATTTTTGCCCCATGCTCTTATGACCTTGGCGTGAGGTCAAAATGTCATAAGTCACATGTCAAGTTCTTCCCATCATTATCCAGGTTAATTTGAATCCACCCGTACCTACCCTTGACGTAGGCCAAAATGGTAGTACGGCTGTCCCAAACCAACGCATTCTATCTATGCAACAGATAAATATCCGGCAGCTACCAATCACTATGCCTTGGCGTGAGGTCAAAATACATAGCTTGAATACTACCGAATATTTAACTGAAATGATGGAGGGCTACGAATGGTTTTGGCAAAACCGTGAACGTAGTGAACTTGATATAATCGTTGGAACGAGATAGCTTTTCAAAGGAGTGGCTCAAGCTCCGCATTTAAAAGTTAGTTTTGAAAAGAACCGAGTGGTTTTCCGAAAGTGTTCCAACGATTTTAACTTGGTTTATTTTCTTGCATTAGTTCTTTTAATGCGTGATATTCTTGCATTAGTTCTTTTAATGCGTCCCATCATTTAATCCTACCATTGCAGAAAACAACCAAAATATGACGTACGCTTATGCCATTCGCATTCGCCACGGGGCCTCGTCATTACCCGTTAGGTTACTTAACTAACGACAGAGCGGGGGCTGGGCTAGCGCGGCTGTAAAACATGAGCAACGCCTAAATAATATCATATTTAGATATATTGCAATGATAGCCATTTCAGATCACAGATGAACACATTGGATATACTAGGAAGCTGCAATTCGTACGAGCCTGTAATGAAAAGCAGATTACACGGTCGCGGTGAATAGCCAATACCCCACCCAAGACCCCTACGGGTGCGGCAAACCACCCGCCAAGTACCCGAAGCGAAGCAACCTCCCTCAACTCCGTGAGTAGGCCACTCGGCACTTCGGCATACCCGGTAGTTTGTGCACCCCCTCCATGGGTCTATCCTAGGAGTAAAAACAGTAAAAAGAAATTATACAATGACGGCTACAACCCCGACCCGGTTGTGCGGCCATACAAATAATTATTACATCAATTTACAAATTTACATGAATTGAAAGAAAAGAAAACTCTCGTCTCACAACCCCCGGCTATTCACCCGCGACAATACAACATATTCATATACACATTCTAATAACATTACAGATCACAGATTTGTATAACCCCCACTAATCGACATATAGCGATTAGCAGACGTTCAATACAAATATCACATCACAGAAAAACCTGTCAGCTTAAGTCTTTTAAAAGTTCGATCAAAAATACGGATTTTCAGGACCCCAAAAATAAAATTTTCGTTCTGGAAAATCTGGGCAGAAAATATATATTCCAAAAATCCCAAAATACCCCTATGAGCAAACAGCAAAGAAAAAACCCTATGACCGAGTCAACTCGGCCGCGGTTCCGCGGCGGGAGCAAGCTCCCGCCGCGGAACCGCGGCGCTTTGATCGAGTTAGGGGGTCAAATTTTTGCAGTTTTTTCAGAAAACCCTGAGTCGATTTTTGGTGTATCTCAAAAAAAATTTCCAGCACTTTTTAAATCGACAGAAAGTTTAAAAAACGGGGTTCGTTTTGCGACTTTTTCTTTGATCGATCTTCTAGCTACTTTGCTAACATGTTAGATAGAGTTTAACTAGTCTCTGATACCACTGTAAGTCCATGCTACCTCTCCCGGTACTTTCGGGCATGCGGAATTTGGTGAAAAACAATTTTCTTAGAGGTGGTAACATGGACTCAAAACCGGATCTTTGTTAAACATCTAACTAACAACCTAACTACGAGTTGCTAACTACTCGGTTATGGGGTTATACCTTTCTTTTTCTCGAACTCCTTCGTCTTCAAGCTTCGATGGTCGTCCGAATCGGCTTCTCCCCGTCGTCTCCTTGCGCCGAAGATAGATCCACCTGAAAGCTTCAACCTTTGGCTCCTTCTTCGAACTTTGAAGAAACTAGTTCACTTGGTTTGCTAAACCTTGTGAACTAGAGTGAGTAGAGAAGAGTTTGTATGGGATTTTATCTATGGTTCTTGGTTCTCAACTCATGAGACAAGTGAACCATAGACTCAAGAGAGGGAGAGCAAGAGGAGGAAGATGAGAGCTCAAGAACAAGAGAGAGAATGAGCATGAAAGAATGAGATAAGACTTTTCTCATTTGGCTCTTATAATCCAAAACAATCATAACACCTCATATCAATCAAGTATTATGTGATGGTTTAAGCAACCATAGCCATATCATTTCATGCACTCATTTTGCACAAAAGAGCAAGCAAGCAAAAGTCTTTGCCATGAAATGATAGCTATAGTTATCATGATGGTCAACTAGTCAAGCCTAGTCAACCGGTCAACAAAGTCAACAAGTTAACAAAAGTCAACAAGTCAACAAAGTCAATCCCTCAACAACCATGTCACCATAATACTTAATTAATATAATTGTTAATCACATATCATATTCTCATTAGGGTTGAGGAAAAAGTCAATAGTCAACTGTCAACGGTCAACAACCCTAATGAGAATCCTCTGCCTCTGTCTCTCCGTCAACTGTGCATACACACCCGCATCCGCGTTCCGAGGAACACGAATGCATACTGGATAAATCCAATCCCAAAACGTACACTAGGATCTGGCTTAAACCAAAGCCCGCTAGTGTAAACTGTCCGGACACTGTACGTGCACAAGTGCACGGATGTGACCGAACCCTGTCGCAAAACCATGCGACCTGTCGCAAAACCATGCGACCTCTACTCTTTTGCCTAAAGGCGAATAGCTTTCTGTGTGGGACTCTAAAGACTCGACACTACGCTGGCAGTGGGTTTAACCACAGACCGCAAGCGGCACTAGCTGTGCGTAACGGTCCGCAGGTAGATGCCGACAAGAAGACTGACGAGGCGAAACCCATCTGAACTCCTACTGAGCCTGAATGTGACATTCTCCGTACAGTCCGGTCTGTTCGTCTGATACATCGCATGGCGGGCCTAGGGGGCGGTAAACATCAGTCCCCCAATAGCGGTACAAGTCGTGTCGGAGTGAAGCCCAAAACACCCTGAGATAACACTGGAAGCCTACCAGTATATCTCGTTTGCCCTGGCCAGGGACTACTCGTGTAATGGCTCTCCTAGACACAGCGCGATGTCAACCCCCAATACCGGGAGAGACGAATCCTGTCTAACCGTCACTGCCTCCAAGTGCTTCGGGACTGCACCCAACTACCACCTGTTTGCACGACTCCTTTGAGCCGTGGTAGGGTAGTAATCAAAGTACAGTGGGAACACACTCGAGGCGAGGTGACAGTGTCAAGTCAGCGGACTAAGCTGTACTCATGTCACCTGGGAACTGATAACTGACGATAGGCATAATACCAACTAGTCAGTTCCCGATGAGTCCTGTCCAGTGTACTCGTAACCCAACGAGCACCCGCATACTCTCTCAAGTACGACGTACCGACGGCTGTGGGACAGACCGTCTCCCACACTGGGATGAGAAGCGCATGCGCTAGTCTACTCCGGAGTATCGATGCCCTGTCTCGATAGTCCTGCGACCAGGGACCTGCATAAGGATGTGCTTATAGATTACCCAGCCCCACTAGTGTGACTGCCATCACAACGCTGGTAATCAAGCAAAGATCCTAAGGGCTCCACTAATGTGTATAGGCGATATACTAAAATAAACACATGTACACATTGAAGTAGAAACAAACCAAGTAGCATACTACTATTTTGAGCAAGATTGTATATACAAGGTGAATATCCCAAGCTTCCATTAAGTAATATACAAACTAGTATGATACAGTAATGGCCTCTAGGGCATATACACTAACAGTATTTATTTATATGATACATATTGTACTACATTTTGAAACATTTTGGACGATATTGATATTGGTTTATATTTATATCATATTCAGTTTTTTGGTTTCTTTTGTATATTATATGCGTGAGATGTGATTATGAATACTGCGATATATGTTGTGTGATGATTAATTTTATATTTGATTGATGTATATATTATTGTGCACAGGGGAGAAAATATCAGGCAGCCCTTTTTAAAAAAAACAGATAATATGTACCTACGGATTAATCCGTAGGTACAACTGTTGCCCCTACGGATTAAACCGTAGGGGCAAAATATCAGAATAACTGATATTTCCCCTCCTGATCTCAGTATCAGGGGGTTGGGATTTCCCTGCGGATAAATCTGTAGGGGCAAACAAATGCCCCTACGGAGTTATCCGTAGGGGCAAAATATCAGGATTTCTAATATTTTGCCCCTACGGATATGTACCTACCCATGTATCCGTAGGGGATATTACTTGGCCCTACGAATTCATCCGTAGATATTACTTGGCCCTACGGATTCATCCGTAGGTACACGTAATATATTTTAAAAAACCGTAAATAAAATAATTTTTTTGCCCCTACGGCCTACTCCGTATGGGCAATGGGACCTACACAGAACTCCGTAGGGGCAAGTTTTTGTCCGTAGGGGCAAGTTCAGGGCTTCAATTTACACCTACGGCGTTTGTACCTACAGGGTATTTTATTATCCCTACGGATATATCCGTAGGGGCAGTGGTTTGCCCCTACGGGTAAATCCGTAGGGGCAACCCTTATTTGTACTAGTGATCAAAAAAACATGTTCATCCAAACGAAAGGCCACTGTCAACAAATATAGACAAATACGTCATAAAAACAGTAACTAACAAGTTGATTAGCATCTGGATCAAGAAAATGATAGGAAAAACAATTGACTATGATCTATAATGACAAGTATATTAGCATGACTGTCGACTAACAAAGATGGCTTTTCGTCCTCGGTAGCTTGATAATTGGGATTTCATGGCGAATAAAAATATGCATATGCCGTTTGACCGGGAACTTCAATAGGAAACTCAATGAGGTCGGGTGTACTGAAGTACGCTTTGTATTTCGCTATATCAGGTGATGAAGCCCAAGCCCTAAACCCAGCCCCACCCCAATCGAACCCTAGCCCCAGCCCTAACCCCAACCGAGCCCTAGCCCCAGCCCCAGCCCCGCCCTAGCCCCAGCTCAGCCCCGCCCCAACCAAACCCTAGCCCCAGCCCCAACCCAGCCCCAACCCCAGCCGAACCCCAGCCCCAGCCCCAGCCCCAACCCCAACCCCAACCCCAACTAAACCCTAACCCTAACCTAAACCGAACCCGATGCCGATGCCTAACCCTCACCTCTACCCGAACCCTGAACCCTAGACCTAACATCATAAAAATTATAAATAATTTAAGATTTAATTACTAACCGGGCGGTGGAGTCGACGACAATCGGCGATGAGTCGCGGACGGTGGCGACGAGGAAGTCGACGAGGAAGTTTTGGGAACGACTGGCGAAGGTGGCGACGAGGCGCGGAACGCGGTGGCGAAAAGGCGCGGGAACGGGCGATCGAGGCGCGGGAGAGTGAGAGAGAGAATTTTTGGGAACGATGAATGACTTTTCTGTGCTTTTTTTATTAATAACCTATTTATATACCCCTACGGACATAGCCGTAGGTCCACCGTTTGCGGCTCCGTAGGGCCAAACAACAAATTAGAACGTAAGGCACCGTAGGGATAATGATGGGGACCTACGAATAAATCCGTAGGGGCAAGAAATAGTTGCCCCTACGGATTCCTGAGTCCGTAGGGGCAACCCCATATTATAGTAGTGTTATGGTTCACGTACATTTAAATTGTTCCAAAGACTGTTAGCTAACCGCCAGAGCATTTTTGCATCAGATGAGATGAAATAAGATGCAGATATCAATACTGTATATTTTTACCTGACAGTCTTTTTTTAATCTCTCTCTCTCTCTCTCTCTCTCTCTCATCCTATACTAGTTACCTCAAAACCTGTATAGAGTAAAGTATATATATCCGTCTGCTATCCAAAAGATAGACAAAATGTAGATCCTTCATGTTCAACGTTTATACTAATATCTATATAGCATGAACTCTTTCCAAATATTTTTGGATAGGCATACGAATAAGAATATGATTGAAATAAATAGAAGAAGTAAGTACAAATCTTTCTTTGTATTTCACGGTTGTAGATACACTACTAAAATAGGGGGTTGCCCCTACGGATAACAGCATCCGTAGGGGCAGATTTAGTTTGGCCCTACGGATTACTCCGTAGGGCCAAACGGTTGCCCCTACGGTCCTTCCATATTTATTTAAAAATTATTAAATCTTAAAGTGTTGTTTGCCCCTACGGAGCCGTAAACCAAGCACCTATGGGTATATCCGTAGGGGCATCTAAATAGAGATTTAAGTGATCGATCCCTACGCTGATTATTTCTTATTCCCTTTGCGCGCGAACCCAAATCCCCAAACCCTCGTTCCCGCCGATCGCCTTTCTCGTCATCGCCGTTCTCGTCGTCGCCAGCGCCGGCCGAATCGTCGTCGCCACCGTCTGCTTCTTCCTCATCTACGTTCGTCGTCGCCAGCGCCGGCCGAATCGTCGTCGCCACCGTCTGCTTCTTCCTCATCTACGTTCGTCGTCGCCATCACCTGCTTCTTCAACCTACGGCCGATTCGTCGTCGCCACCGCCTGCACAGGTTAGGAAATCTTAATTAAACAAATTTTTGATTGTTTTAGGTCTATGGTTCATGGTTTGGGTAGGCATCGGTTGGGGTTAGCGTTAGGATTAGGGGTGAGGCTGCTGTTGCGGTTGGGGTTGGGGTTGGGGTCCATAATATTGTATTATTATATTCCTCATTCTTATTCTTTTTATAAATAAACGGGTGCTTTTGACGCATGTCTGCTACATGTTACAGGTTACAGGTTCTTGGACAGGAAGCAGTGAAAACGATGAAAAGACGATGCAAAAGTGGATTTTGACCGACAAACAGAGAATCTTGATCAAGCCTACATAAAGAACAATTCACAAAGCAAGATTCAAGACATCGACTCAAAGCGAACGGTTAAAAATCCATTGCAAATTGTTCACTGAAGATCTGGAACCAACCTAGAAGCCCAAATAGAAAAAGATATATAGATACAGGAAGCCCAAAATGACCAGAAGCTGCAGCCCAAAATTCAAAGCCCAATCTTCTTAGTTGACCGCGGAACCGCGGCCAAACAGGGCCTTGGGCCGCGGTTCCGCGGTGGAGTGGAGCAGTTAGAGAATAAAATTTTTACCATAATTCTTTATGTCTTTGACCGGTCTTTCTAAGGGCTATTTTTGTAATTGTAGACATGCGAATCAGATGTAACCCTAGGGTTTCCTATTCTTTATAAATAGGAACTCTAATCATTGTAACTCTTCATGCCTCCCTTCATTAATAAATTTTAGAATTCTTTTGGAGAGCATCGGTGCCTCTTTTCAATTCATGAATCCAGATCTGACAATCCTGCTTTGATGTTTGGAGAGAGCCATCTGTAAGTAATTTAATTTCTTGCCCTATTGTAGATTTCAATTCCTTGCCCTAGGAACTTGTTTAGGGTTTAGCTTTGAGGGAGGATTTTGAGAGATGAGATCTCTCATCCTTTTCTTACCTACCAAATATTTACAATAGGACTCCATGCATACACGCACATACCGCGCCCTACGGCATCCTACCCCTCGAGGTAACGATGACACCGTAGTGTAAAGGACCGGTTGCGCGTGTTTTCCATGGAAGTTAGGGTAAGGATCTCTAAAGGAAGGACAAGAACCTAGAGGAAGGAACACCTTCCCGAACGGATCTAATCCACTTTATTGATAATTACCATAACTCCTCATAGATCTTCATTCGGGTATTGAAAGCGGTGAGATTTAATTACATTTCCAAACCATCCCTAAACCTAGCCCTAGCAAGAGTAGATCTAGATAATTGCCCTAGGTTAATTAGGTATTTAGATTTAATAATTAATCCGAACACCCTTCGGAATTAACTCGTAAGAACGAATCGGAAATTCACAAAATCCCTGTGGACCGACCCGTACTCACCAGCTAGCTGCAAAGCGACGCCGTTCTTGATTGCGGTTACAAATATTTTTTGATCTATCTTTTAGAAAGCGCAAGCACACTGAATCACTCAAATCAAATGGCGTCGTTGCCGGGGATGGCGTGCTATTTCCTTTTTGCGATTTCGGGTTAATCAAAATTAAAAAAAAATTCATAAAAATCAGAAAAATCAAAAAAATATATATATATATATATTTTGTTATTTTTGGAAGGGATACTTTGTTTTTTGTAAATCTTTATAGGATCAAATTCGGATCTAGAAATCTACAGAGATCAAAACAGGAAAAAACAGATCGGAACAACAGAAGATCACAACAACCGAGGATCAGAAGAAATTTGGAGGACCGAGTCTACAAGTTAACCGTGGTGATCTGTTCAAGCAAAAAAAAAAAAAAACTTGTTGAACCGACCAACGCGCAGCGGAACCGCCGCGCCAGCCCCCTTGCGGCCGCGGAACCGCCGCGGTCTGGTCGATTCAGGGCTTGGAAAAAAGGCAGAAGCACGACACAAAAAAAAAAAAAAACAGTTCTGCCACTGCAAATTTCTGTGAGTTTTCTCTCTCCTTCTCTGCAAATCTTGATATATCTTCTGTAAATTTGCCTGCAGGATTTCTTTACGTTCAAAAATTTTTTCCCTTCCAAATAACGATCTTGTGCAGGATTTTTGTGCCTTGCTTGAAATGAAATTAGATTGCAGGTAATATTTTGCTGTTGCATATCTTTTCTATAAAATATTTTGCTGTTGCATATCTTTTCTCTAAAATTTTTTTGCAACAAAATTTTTCCAAATAAAGAGAAAAAGAATGAAAATAAAAAGGACAAATATTTTATAGAAACTTGCAAAAAATTTTAGCCGCAAATAAATCCTTGCACCACAATAAACTTTCCTTCTTTCCCCTTTTCTTACAACATGGGTACCCCACATAATAAATCATTAGTCGAACTTTGGTATCCCGAACCTAATTTTGCGTCATACATCAATTTGTTCGGTCAATTTAAAAACGATCCCTCCATGCCTAAAAAATCTTTGAAAGATCACATAGAGGCGTCTAGGAGAAACAGTTTGACTTTTCAACCAACTTTGTGTCAACCAAGTCAACCTTCACCACCTTCGTATGTTGACACTACTTTTTCAAGTTCAGCTGTAACTCCTAAGCCGATGTCCATTGCTGAGCATATTGCTCAATCTCGCAGTCGATCTTTCACCCCTCTCCACTCATCTAGTTCTAGGGATCCACACGACTATTCACCTTTTTATCCACATGTTGACCCTACCCCTGTCCAATCACCCACTTCCTACCAGTCCTACCCGACCTTCCCACCTTCACTAGACATTTTTTCTACACAGCCATTAGGGAGTTTCACATATCCAAACGATTTCGAATCTTTTACCGAAACCCCCTCACCACCTAAGTCTAGTTTGGAAGAGTCGTTGGAAGCTTATATTGCTGCAATAAATAAAATGGTTAGGAATGTGGAAGCGTCCGTGGCCGCCCTTATGCAACCTAGTGAACCTGTAGCTAGTTTCCCGCTAGCTCCAAATTTTTTAATGTATAAGAAGGCGGTTGGACAGAGTGAGAATGAGAGAGGATTTCCAAATCAAACCTACCCATACCCAATTGAATCCAACAACTCCAATTTTCAAACATGTGTCCAAAATGGTGAGTTGTGCAAATTTGTAGTGTTTGATTTGCCAAATTGTGAGGAACCCCTTTCGAGTGAAACCGCACCTAATCCTTTCGATCTTTACACATCCCATCTAGAACCTAAATCGATACATATCCATGCTTTTGATGAGGTGTCTAAAGAAATTGATTTTCACTTGATTGAGGATATAGACGCCGGGAATATTTCGGATGATGAACTTGTCGATTTAAGTGAAATTTTATGTTCAAATCATCATCCTGAGTTATTAAATGTTTCTCCCGAATCTCATATGCGTCTAGATTTTGATGATAATGGCATGGATGAGTTAAATATTGAGGATGGTATTGAGGAGAGTCTTGAGGATAATATTGAGGATGAATCATTTTTATTTGATGTGTCTGATTTTCCAATTCATCCTCCTGAACCTTTGACTGCTATATCACCCTCCCTCCTTCCCATCGTTCCGACCCCGCTTGAAGACTGTGAGCTTGAAACCTTTTCCTTTGAATCTGACACAATTCTCACAGACGATAACACCTACGAGTGTTTCACTTTTTGGACGATGTTGATGACTCACCGCCCGAGTTTGAGTCCTTTACATTTTCAGATGAGCCATCAGACTCGGTTGATTATAGTAGTTTCGAACCATTAATGGAATCTTTCAAGTTCGAAACAGTTTACTACGGTGAGAAAGATACTATCCCTAATTCACTCCCTTTCGTCTTTCCCCTTGTTCCGACCGAACAAATGACCATTACGCTTTCATCTCCTATACCAAGTTCGGCGTACCCATATTTTCTTGCGAATCTTGAGGGATTTAACCCCATTTCCCGACGGGTTGATAGGTTAGCGCAATCGCTTATAACATATCGGTCATCACATATTGCGCTAATTTATTCACTCAATTTACACCATCAAGATCGTACTCCACTTTCTTCTTCTTTTCGCCATTCTTCTCCCCCACCGAGACCATATTCTACCATTCTTCTTTCCACACGGTCTCGCGTGCTTCTCATTTTCTTGCACCAACTATACCATTTCCAAGATAAGATTTTTGAATGGTTGGTGCTAACTTTTGGCTTGTGCAAGGCCAAGCTTAAGTTTGAGGGAATCTTTGTATATATGTATATATTTTTTGTTTTCTTTTCTATATAAAAAAAATAAAAATAAAAAATTTCAAAACATTAAAAATATAAAAATTATAAATAAATAAACAGGGGAGTGCCGGTATTTTGACCCTCTTGGTTTAGCATGACAGTGAGGACACTGTCAAGTTCAAGTTTGGGGGTATACTCGGTACGTCTTCTTCCTTCGCATTCATTTGTACATATTTTTGCATTTGCATATTTATTTGAAAAACCCATAAAAATTTAAAAATTTCAAAAATTATAAAAATTATTGTATTCAATTTTGGCTATAATAAACTTGAGTTTGACAAATAGGTTAACTGGCTAGGAACAACTAGATCTTAGACTTAGTGAATTAAAAACCCTAAAGATAACATTCCTTAAAGTTTAACGGTAGAAAGTATATGCCTTGTAGTTTATTTAGAAATAGGCAAATTTTGGGTTCACTTCTTGGGCTAAGTCAAAATTAGGGAAGAGTATTGATGTTCTTATTAAAGTATAAGTTTGAAAAATAGTTCCTAACTTAAGCCTAGATTCTGAAAATGTATACCCTACAATTTGCACAATCACGTACCTTGAAACTTGGAATAGTAGAAGAGACCTTGAAATGCTCTTGTCTAAAGTCCTTAGTACAATGAAAATAAAAGAAAAAGTATGAATAAAGAATAAAAAAAATGGACACTGGTTTTTGTGATTACTTAAGGCTGTAAAAAAAATAGAAAAATATTTAGCGAGGGTGCTTCATCACCTAGTGCCTTAGACCAACTGGTTTGCGAGTCACTGCTAAAGCCTTGGGTGTTGCAAAACTAGGAAGTACGCTTGAAAGTGTTAACGCATCTTGTAATCGGTTGTTGGTACCTCAAGAAGTATTAACGGTCGCATGAAGGATGTGTAAGAAAATTTCATTTAAAAATTCACTAATTAATAAGTGCTTTGGACAATGGACGAGAGTACGATTGCTTGATTTGAATTTCCAAGTGTAGGGGTGATATTTACACACACGTGGGGATATGTGATTAGAGTTTAGATGAGAGAAAGGAATGAAGAATAAAACTTGTATCTTTAGTAGGGTTGATAGAAATTCCTAAGTGGAGACGGAACCCTAGAAGGAAGACTTAAGAGATGCCGAAAGCTAAGTAGGTCTACATAACATATATGATCTTAAGTTAAATAATGAGGAAGCGTGAAGAATGTGGGTGGATAATTTACGAGTCGACGATAATAGAATTCCTTATTAGAAAACCTTATTGGAAAACAAAAGTCAATGGGCCGAGTTGATAGGATTTTGTGGGTGTAATCCGCTGAAAACCCTCAGGAGACAACACTCCTCCTACTAGGGACACCTAGAGGTTTAACGGCTTGTTGCACGTGCTCAGTGCAATCGCGTTTCCCTGCGAAAGTGTGGTTAGGATTTTAGTGAATAAAAATAAGTTTGCTCGAGAACGAGCAAAAGATAAGTTTGGGGGTATTTGTTCACACCATAATATTGTATTATTATATTCCCCATTCTTATTCTTTTTAAAAATAAACGGGTGCTTTTTACGCATGTCTGCTACATGTTACAGGTTACAGGTTCTTGGACAGGAAGCAGTGAAAACGATGAAAAGACGATGCAAAAGTGGATTTTGACCGACAAACAGAGAATCTTGATCAAGCCTACATAAAGAACAATTCACAAAGCAAGATTCAAGACATCGACTCAAAGCGAACGGTTAAAAATCCATTGCAAATTGTTCACTGAAGATCTGGAACCAACCTAGAAGCCCAAATGGAAAAAGATATATAGATACAGGAAGCCCAAAATGACCAGAAGCTGCAGCCCAAAATTCAAAGCCCAATCTTCTTAGTTGACCGTGGAACCGCGGCCAAACAGGGCCTTGGGCCGCGGTTCCGCGGTGGAGTGGAGCAGTTAGAGAATAAAATTTTTACCATAATTCTTTATGTCTTTGACCGGTCTTCCTAAGGGCTATTTTTGTAATTGTAGACATGCGAATCAGATGTAACCCTAGGGTTTCCTATTCTTTATAAATAGGAACTCTAATCATTGTAACTCTTCATGCCTCCCTTCATTAATAAATTTTAGAATTCTTTTGGAGAGAATCGGTGCCTCTTTTCAATTCATGAATCCAGATCTGACAACCCTGCTTTGATGTTTGGAGAGAGCCATCTGTAAGTAATTTAATTTCTTGCCCTACTGTAGATTTCAATTCCTTGCCCTAGGAACTTATTTAGGGTTTAGCTTTGAGGGAGGATTTTGAGAGATGAGATCTCCCATCCCTTTCTTACCCACCAAATATTTACAATAGGACTCCATGCATACACGCACATACCGCGCCCTACGGCATCCTACCCCTCGAGGTAACGATGACACCGTAGTGTAAAGGACCGGTTGCGCGTGTTTTCCATGGAGGTTAGGGTAAGGATCTCTAAAGGAAGGACAAGAACCTAGAGGAAGGAACACCTTCCCGAACGGATCTAATCCACTTTATTGATAATTACCATAACTCCTCATAAATCTTCATTCGGGTATTGAAAGCGGTGAGATTTAATTATATTTCCAAACCATCCCTAAACCTAGCCCTAGCAAGAGTAGATTTAGATAATTGCCCTAGGTTAATTAGGTATTTATATTTAATAATTAATCCGAACACCCTTCGGAATTAACTCGTAAGAACGAATCGGAAATTCACAAAATCCCTGTGGACCGACCCGTACTCACCGGCTAGCTGCAAAGCGACGCCGTTCTTGATTGCGGTTACAAATATATTTTGATCTATCTTTTAGAAAGCGCAAGCACGCTGAATCACTCAAATCATGCGTCATTGTCTGGACGCCATGCATATAGAGAAGGGTGTATCAGAGCACATACTTAACTTGCTTCTTTGTAAAGACGGGAAATCGAAAGACAGCCTGAATGCTCGGATGGATCTACAAGAGTGGGGAATAAGAAGTGAATTGCACTCTAGACCGGTAGCGGGTAAACCGGGCAAATTTGTACTTCCCAATGCCGCTTATCATATGTCACAACCGGAGAAGAAAAGATTCCTGCAGGTGTTGCATGATTTGAAAGTTCCCACAGGTTTCTCAGGATCATTCAGCAAGAAAATAAAAATTGTGAAGGGCAAGATCGATGGGCTGAAAAGTCATGATCACCATGTCATGTGGAGCACCTTCTTCCATTAGCCCTCAGGACTTCTCTTCCCGAATCGGTTGGTATAGTAATCAACGACCTATGTTGTTTTTTCAGAGAGTTGTGTGCTAAAACACTGGAGGTTGTGATGCTAGATAAACTAGAAAATTCTATTGCGTTGATACTTTGCAAGTTTGAGCGTATTTTCCCACCGTCATTCTTCGATATCATAATACACTTGACGGTTCATCTTGCAACTGAGGCGAAATTAGCCGGACCGGTACAATATCGATGGATGTACCCCGTCGAGAGGTACGTGTAATTTTTCGTTTCGCGCAATTTAAAAATTTATTGTTGTCCTGTATATGCCCGTATTTATTTATTCAACATATTTTCATTAGGTACCTCTACACTCTTAAGAAATATATACGCAGTAAAAATCGACCAGAGGGTTCTATCATGCAAGGTTATCTTCTTGATGAAGCAACCACATTTTGTTCCCGCTATCTGGACGAGAACATTGAGACAAGGCTTAGCCGACCACGAAGAATTCAAGACGGACCATATGGTAAAGCCGAGTATAAGAGGGTAGACACTATGTTTATCAACAAGATATACCGGTTTATCTTACTTAATTGCGCATGTCTTAAACAAATTAGAGAGTAAATTTTTTTGGATTAATTGTTATATCTGTGTTTGTGTGTGTATGAAATGATATAATATTAATGTCACCATTATTTGTCGAAAACAGAATTCATTTTAACGAGGTACGTGAGGGGCATCCTCATTGGAATGAAGAACAATTGGAAAAATATCATCAGGATAATTTTTGTGATTGGGTCACAGATCATGTTGTTAGTTATATGTATGCCCTAGAGGCCATTACTGTACATTGGATGTGCATTGTAGTGGATGCTAGGATATATATAGGGAGGACTTTCTTGCTCGACATGATAGTATGCTATCTGGTTGCTCTTTACCTTAACGTGTATACTGATTGTCTCTCTGTTACATGTTGGTAAAGCCCTTAGGATGTTTGCTTGACTACCTGGACTATGATGCGGATCATACTAGTGGGGACATGGTAGTCCATAAGTACATCCTTCAAAGTCCCTAGTCGTGGGTGTATCGAGACGGGGCATCGATATACCAGAGTAGACTAGCGTATACCTTCTCGACCCATACAGATGGGCGATGGATGATCCCATATCCATTGGTGTTTGACATCAGAGATGATATACGGGTGCTCAGTAGAGACTGGGTACACTGGACGGACTCGCCGAGAACTCCCAGATGGTATTATACCTCATGTCAGATGGCAGTTCTCTGGTGACACTGGTACAGAGTAGTCTGTTGACCCGAGATCGTCATAGAGTCTTGTGTGGTTCCCACTGTGCTTTGATTTCCATCTTACCACGTCCAAGAGGGCGTGCAAAACGGTGGTTTTTGGGTACAGTCCCGAATCACATGGAGGCAATGAGCGATAGGAGGGGATTCGTCTCTCCCGGTATAGGGAGTTGATGTTGCGCTGTGTTCGATTGGCTATAACCGGAAATCCCTGGCCAGGGTTGCTGAGATTTACTGGTAAGTGTTACCTGTAGTTTCTCGAATTGTTATAGACCTCATATCGACACGACTTATTGAGCTATTGGGGTCTGACGTTTACCACCCCTAGGCGAGATATGCGACATATCAGACGATCAGACCGGACTGTACGGTAGTGTTACTGGTCGGATTCACTGGAGTGTGAGCGGGCTTGCTTGTCGATCTTCAGATCGCTTAATACCCGGGTGGCCGTTACGTTTAGCAGACCGCTTGCGGCTTGTGGGTGTTTGATATGATCATCGCCTGCTGCCGGCGTATTGACGAGTCTTTAGAGTCCTACACAGGTTTCCTGGCTCAAGCGAAACGAAATAGGAGCACGTATGAGATATGTGCGGGACCGAGAATAATGCGTGTATGTGATACCGTATTCTATTCTCGCGATGAATGTGTCGAATGGTTGTATGCGATATAACCTAGTTATCGAATCAAGGATTGATTCGATGAGCCGATACATTGTATACTAGTCGGTTGTGTGCGACATGACCGGATCATTGAATCAAGTGTTGATTTAATTATTTAATGCATAATTATATATTTGATATATTACTTTGCATTAACTAGTATCGGTTCACTTTAAATGGATTTTCTCACTCGGATGTGCGCATTGCATATGCGATATGATTTTGTGCACTTGCTTGTATCATCTTTGATGATACATGCCTTTTGGTTAAGTGTAAAGAATTAAACCTTGGTTAATGAAATGGTTAGGGTTTACTATTTCCTTATTCATTTATTTATCTATTTATTCTTTTTGGAAAATGATTTGCATAAAGATTAAATGGTGGCTTTCTTTGTTGTTTTCATGAAGCTTCATGAACACTTTGACTAAGTGACCATTTTGTCTCTAGCTTGACCTTAACCATTCCTTTAACCATGATTGATTCTCTACACATTACCATGGTTAAAGATTATGATAAGTATTCTTTTATTTTATATTTTCAAATAACTCATCATAACTTCATCTTCTTCTTCTTCATCTTCTTCCATGAAGAAAACCTTTCTTCATCAATGGTGATTGATGAAATAAAGTGAGAAATCCAAATCTAAAGAGAACCCACTTCCTATTTCTTCATCCTCTACCTCTTGCCAAGTAGTAGAGTGTGTTTTCTTCACAAGTTTCATGACTTGGTGAAGTGAGAGCTTGATCTTGCGATGCTTCGACGTAGATCATCTTCGGCATGGACATCGATGACCTAGCCCGTCCATTCTCCGATGAAGCTGACGCTAGAGCCCGGGATCCGTCTTGGACAGCGAGGAGACTTCATTGCGGAGCCGTGGAGGTGGAGCACCGGATCTACAAATGTATTTCCGTATTCTTGTAGTTAAGTGTTAACTAGTTCTTCTTTCGCCTAGACATCTAGCAAACGATCCGTAGTCTAGGGTTTCTCGGCACCGTAAAATTTGAAACGGGCATGGTTGATGCCTTGTGAGACCCCTTGAGAGTGCCTAGGAACCCTACAGTGGTATCAGAGCCTAGCTATAGCCTTAGGCGAAGCGTAGACGGAGTTAGAAGTCCGATCGACCCGAAACCCCGACTTTAAAATGCTCTCTGGACATTTTTGTAAAATGTGGATTTTTGCAAATTAAAAATATGCAGAAATATCAGCAGGAAATTCTAAGAATTACGGTGCAAAAAGTAACTAATGATCCCTCAAAAGTGCGGCGGAACCGCGGCATTAGCATGCTAATGCGGCGGTTCCGCGGCCGTTTTGTCTTATTAGGCATTCAATTTTGCACAGTAATTCCTATTTTGCAGTGTTGGTTTTCCTGGAATATTTTTTTTCTGAAATAAAGAGTTGAGTATTTTGGGTTGTATAAGGGGTTCGTACATTCGATCGGATTGTCAAATTTTGTCTATGTGTTTTTCCGGATAATTTTAGAATATGTTAAAAAGTTCGACCGGATATAAATACCCAATTTTTCCCCTGTCGGGAAATTTCCAAGTGTTGGATTTTTCCGTAGTTTAACGACGTTCTAAGTAGTGCAAGTAACGCGATGGTCCCTCTAGAAGACAACAAACCTTAACTCGATTATGTGACCGTCTTGAACTGCCCTTTGAACCATCGGGTTTGGGGCAGTACGGCGTGCCACATGTGAGGCGTTGGCTTGACCCTTCTACGGCTGGACCGTTGGTACAGAGGCACGAACTGAATGTTGTTAGACTTGTTTCATGTGTTGAACTGTATCGGGAAAACTTGGGTGTTCGACCGTTCGATCGGAAAGTTTAACATTTTCTATTTATCTGGAATGGGATACAATAATTGGAATTCACAAGAAGTTATGAGATAACTGAATGAATGTTATAAACATAGCAGTTTAATCTCACTTGATCGGTTGCCACGGAATTTTGATGTGATCAAAAGTCCGTCGCAATCACGTAGTGTACGCGGATACTCGCCGGGTAAACTTAATAGACAGCCTCACTCCATTGCCCCGACCAAGTGACTGTAGGAGAACCCCGTCGCCGAAAGCATCCGTTCGGGTGCTCGCGGTGGCGGTGTTCCGCCTTGGTGCACTTCGTCGACGGTATCGGGGGTGCGGCCGTCTACTGAAGTTTGCGACGAGCATTCGATCAGGATGTCGGGAATCCTGTTGAATTGCCCGACTTGATATTGAAAAGAGTTTTCGATTTTGAGACTAAAATGCGGGGTTTATAATTGTTAGGCATGCGATGTCTAAAGAATTCATTTGGTCAGGCATGCGATGTCTGAGGTGATTGCGGATTCCAACTGTTGTAGTTTTACACTTTCTTTTCTGTGACCGTAAGTGTAATATGTGATATCGCCGGTTTCGTTGCTATATGTCAACGACAATTGGGATGCGCATATTTACTTACGTTGATGACATGTAATGTTATGTATTGCTGGATATGTTATATTGGATCGTCGTGTTTGAATAGCCGGGGGTTTTTATGTGAGATGAGTGTTTTTCATTTTCATTCATGTAAAAACTTGTATGTAATATTCTTTTCTTGGGACACTTCCAGGTTGCGGAAGTTGTCACCCTTTGTATATTATTTACTTTTCCGCACTAGGATGACCCAAGGAGGAGGGCACAAGTAACCGAGTTCTGGAGTCCAGTGGGAGACCAACTCGAGGAGTCGAGTCCGGGTCTCCTAACTCTAGAATTGGTAGGGTTGCTTGCCGCTCTCGTAGGGGTCTAGGGGTGTGGGTTTGGCTATTCATCGCGACCGTGGAATCCGTGTTTTATACTGGCTCGTATTGAAAACACGGACGTCCTAGTATATCCAATATTTCATATGATTCTTCTGCTGCGATATCTGTGATGTGATCATGTGATGTTCTGTGATAGATACAGTATATAGTATATATGATATATTATATAGAAGTTAGTTATGTTTTGCACCCGCACTAGCCCTGCCCTGCTCTGTCGTTAGTTACCTAACCTAACGGTGCACGAGGGGACATCGAGGCGAATGCGGATGGCATAAGTGTACGTCGTATTTATCTGTGATGTTTAGGTAACTTAAATGATGGGACTTCATTAATGTGATTAATGAAATAAAAGAAACCTAAGATATTGTAGAATCGAATTTCAAAATAAAACAGGTAGCTACAGTTCTTGCTTTGCACAGCGGTATATGTGATATATCCTGCACCTTATTCGATGAGGAAAGGACCGAGATCCCTTCACCGGGAGTGACTCCTTTAGCAATAACTGGCAGATGCTACACACTCGGTTTGTCTTTTGATTGCTTTTAAGAGTTTTTGCTTTGCACGGTGATATATATGATATATCCCGCACCTCATTCGACGAGGAAAGGACCGACGATCCCTTCACCGGGAGTGACTCCTTTAGCAAAACTAGAAAAGCCTCAAAAGCACTCCATTTCAAAATCATTTGATTCTACGACGATATCAAGTTCATTACGCAATAGGTTTTCAGAAAAACCTGTCGTAGCCCTCCGTCATTTCAGATATGTACTGGTTAGTATTCGTGCTGCATTTGTTGACCTCTGTCAAGGCGTAGTGTGCGGTAGCTGATTAGTGCTTATTTGCATAAGCATATGATGTGATTGATTTAGGGTAGTCGTGCGACCTTGTTGACCTCTGTCAAGGGTCGTGCGGGTGGGTTTTCTTCAATCAGGAAATGACGGGTTGAACTTGACTAGCAGCCTATGGTTTTTGACCTCTGTCAAGGTCATAGGACGCTAGGGGCAAAACAATATCGGGAATTTCAAGTGTTGAAATTTGCAATGAGATTGCATACCTTCTATGAGATAGTTGGATCCCGATACCCGCTGCGAGTAAGAGTTACTCCTGGGAGAGTTTTATACATTACAATTAGCCGATCAAGTAGGTGTCTAGAAAGGTGTTAACGAGGTTACGCCTCTGGGAAAACGAGGTTTACTGTAATTAGGTTCGTGCGAAAGCACGGGGGACCTCCCTCAAAGTACCGACACTGGCCTGGCTGAAAGATTGGCGAACTTGTAGTGTGTAATTAATCCCGGCTAGTCTTTCCTTTTAGGGTTTGAAGGAAGATTTGATGAAAAGCAGTGGGAGCCATCCTGATTAGATAAAATAATAACCAATCTATTCTTGCAAGAGCGCACGCTGAGTGTTTTCTTCTCTCTCTCTCCTGGTAGCGACCATATCACGCCTTAATCAAGATAATAATACGGATATATGACCGAACCCGCTTGTTATACTGAGCTGGGGAACGTTGGTCCCGCTCCAACTTATAATTGTTATAAGACAGAGCAGGAAATTGGGGATTACCAGAATTCCCGTGCCGCCCAAACGAAGAGAGTGCATGATGATGCATCATCTTCGGGTGTGTTCATTATACAGAACTGTTTCTCAGTATCCTTTACGTCCTGAGTATATGATACCGGATCAGGATCCCAGATATGTAATCTGTTACATAGGGCCACAGAAAGGTAGAGAACTGAGAACGGGTGATAAGTTTCATGAGACAGAAAACGGGGCAAGTGTTGCAGCCAAGTCTGTTGGTCACTGTCACCCTGTATTACCAATACAATGATTCTGAACGAATGTTATTAGATACCGAACCTGATATACAAAATCATATCAGTCTCTTTATCAGTAAAGAAATGATAAAATTTTGTATTGTTGGATAATGTTTTGAACATTTCCTGTATCAAAAGTTGATCGGTTCAGGCACGTTATCTAAAAGCATTGATGTTCTAAATCAAACTACAGTTCTTAGTATACAAAACACACACAAGAGGAAAAGTTCAGAAATTGACGGATCCTTCTTGTAGTATTATAGACTAGGTCATATCGATGCGACCCGACTAGCTAAGTTGCACATAGATGCATATTCAAATTTGTTTGAATTTACATCTTGTGAAAACTTGCCAGTCATGTCACAAAGATAAGATGACCATAGCTCTGTTTAATGGAAACAGAGAAAGAGTTAGTGAACTTTTGGGATGATACATGTTGATGTATGAAGGTCCCCAGTCTACACATGCCAAGACCGGTTCTTTGTACTTCATTACATTCTCTGATAATCTCTTTAGATTCAGACATATGTTCCTGTTGAAACACAAGTCCGAACCTTTTGAGATATTCACAGAATATAAGTTAGAAGTAGAGAACCAAAATACGGGTATAAGTATTATGTCCTATGATGAGATCAGGGAGGAGAATACTTGTGCATGGAATCACTGGACTATTCTAAAGGAGAATGAGATTCTCTCTCAGCATTACTCCTCCGAATACACCATAGCACGATGGTATGTCGGGGCGGAGCAGATACACCCTATTTGATATGGTGTGCTCTAAGATGAGTACTACTGAGTTACCTATTTCCTTTTGGGAGTTATGCACTTGAGAAGCTGCATACCTATTGAATAGGGTTCAAATCAAATCAGTTGCCTACCACTTCATATGTGATACGGAAAGGGAAGAGCCCATGTCTTAAGCCAGTTAAGATTTGGGGTTGTCCGGCCTATGTCTAAAAGCAAAATCCGGACAAGCTCGAGGCAAGGTCTGTTATGTAGAACTGAAAATGTTTCAGCTATACAAACTGCAGCTGATGATTTGGTAGAACCAAAGGATTCAATAGTAACCAATGAACCTCAGACTCTCCGCCGATCTAGTAGGGTTCCTCACCCACCTGAGAGATACTTTGGTTTCTCTATGACAGTGGGAGCGAGGAATGCATCATGAGATGATGACCCAACTAGTTTCGAGCAGGCCATCAAGAGTAGGGACTCTGTAAGAATGGCTGGATGCTTAGCGATCTGAGATGGAATCCATGTACACCAACAAAGTATGGACTTTGGTTGCTATATCTGAAGGGTTAAATCCCCATCAGGAGCAAGTATATCTTGAGAAGATTACTTGGTGTAAATGGAAAAGTTGAGACTTTCAAAGCTAGACTTGTTAAAGGTTTTCGTCATTGACCAGGCGTGGATAATGATGAAACCTTTTCCAGTACCTATGCTTAAGTCCATCCAGATCCTACTTGCCACGGCTACATACCATGACTACGATATCTGGTGGTTGGGTGTCATGACAGCTTTTCTAAATGATGTTTTAGAAGAGAGGGTCTATAAGCACACAGCCAGAGAGCCTCGTAGACAGTGGGAGCAGCGGAAACGTGTGCAAGATGTTTTATTTGATAAAGCAGGCATCGCGGAGTTGGAACGTCTGTTTTGATGTGTTAGTCAAAGAGTTTGACATCATCAAAATGGTAGATGAACCTTGTATAAACAAAAAGGTAGTAGGGAGTATGGTGATGATCCTCGTAGAGTACGTGGATGACATACTCTTGATAAGAAAGGAGTTTCCTATGCTACGCTCGATCAATCTCCGATTATCACAATGATTCTCCATATAGGATCAAAGTGATACCTCCTAAATCCTGGGTTTTTGGATCTATGAGATAGATCTAATTGGATGTTAGGACTCTCACTAGTAGTAGTGAGATGGTATCAATCGATCCTGAGGAGAATCACTGGAAGGGTTCCAGGGTGATAAAGACGACTGAATGTCAGTCACAGGCATTGTTTTTACCCTCAGTAAAGGGACGGTATGTTGGAAGAGTTCCAAGCTAGATACCGTGACATACTAGACGATAAAGGCAGGATACATCGCTACTTAAGATGCTACCAAGGAGGATGTTTGGGTGTATATTGGTTCATGAGATGAACTACGTTCCAACCATTGTGAGACAATGGAGTTGTGGCTTATGCCAAGGAATGTCGGTCCCATCAGTGATCCAGACATATTCTAAGGCAGTATCACCTGATCATGGAGATGGTTGATCTCCAGGGAGATCGAGGTTTAGAGAGTAGACTCAGAGGACAACACAGCGGATCCACTCACAAAGGCCTGATCCCAGAGAGAGACACTTTTATGGGATGGTTGAGTATGAGATACTACAACCACTGCTATCAGATGGCCCTAGTGCAAGTGGGAGATTGTTAGTTATATGTATGCCCTAGAGGCCATTACTGTACATTGGATGTGCATTGTAGTGGATGCTAGGATATATATAGGGAGGACTTTCTTGCTCGACATGATAGTATGCTATCTGGTTGCTCTTTACCTTAACGTGTATACTGATTGTCTCTCTGTTACATGTTGGTAAAGCCTTTAGGATGTGTGCTTGACTACCTGGACTATGATGCGGATCATACTAGTGGGGACATGGTAGTCCATAAGTACATCCTTCAAAGTCCCTAGTCATGGGTGTATCGAGACGGGGCATCGATATACCAGAGTAGACTAGCGTATACCTTCTCGACCCATACAGATGGGCGATGGATGATCCCATATCCATTGGTGTTTGACATCAGAGATGATATACGGGTGCTCAGTAGAGACTGGGTACACTGGACGGACTCGCCGAGAACTCCCAGATGGTATTATACCTCACGTCAGATGGCAGTTCTCTGGTGACACTGGTACAGAGTAGTCTGTTGACCCGAGATCGTCATAGAGTCTTGTGTGGTTCCCACTGTGCTTTGATTTCCATCTTACCACGTCCAAGAGGGCGTGCAAAACGGTGGTTTTTGGGTACAGTCCCGAATCACATGGAGGCAATGAGCGATAGGAGGGGATTCGTCTCTCCCGGTATAGGGAGTTGATGTTGCGCTGTGTTCGATTGGCTATAACCGGAAATCCCTGGCCAGGGTTGCTGAGATTTACTGGTAAGTGTTACCTGTAGTTTCTCGAATTGTTATAGACCTCATATCGACACGACTTATTGAGCTATTGGGGTCTGACGTTTACCACCCCTAGGCGAGATATGCGACATATCAGACGATCAGACCGGACTGTACGGTAGTGTTACTGGTCGGATTCACTGGAGTGTGAGCGGGCTTGCTCGTCGATCTTCAGATCGCTCAATACCCGGGTGGCCGTTACGTTTAGCAGACCGCTTGCGGCTTGTGGGTGTTTGATATGATCATCGCCTGCTGCCGGCGTATTGACGAGTCTTTAGAGTCCTACACAGAGGTTTCTTGGCTCAAGCGAAACGAAATAGGAGCACGTATGAGATATGTGCGGGACCGAGAATAATGCGTGTATGTGATACCGTATTCTATTCTCGCGATGAATGTGTCGAATGGTTGTATGCGATATAACTTAGTTATCGAATCAAGGATTGATTCGATAAGCCGATACATTGTATACTAGTTGGTTGTGTGCGACATGACCGGATCATTGAATCAAGTGTTGATTTAATTATTTAATGCATAATTATATATTTGATATATTACTTTGCATTAACTAGTATCGGTCACTTTAAATGGATTTTCTCACTCGGATATGCGCATTGCATATGCGATATGATTTTTGTGCACTGCTTGTATCATGTTTGATGATACATGCCTTTTGGTTAAGTGTAAAGAATTAAATCTTGGTTAATGAAATGGTTAGGATTTACTATTTCCTTATTCATTATTTATCTATTTATTCTTTTGGAAAATGATTTGCATAAAGATTAAATGGTGGCTTTCTTTATTGTTTTCATGAAGCTTCATGAACACTTTGACTAAGTGACCATTTTGTCTCTAGCTTGACCCTAACCATTCCTTTAACCATGATTGATTCTCTACACATTACCATGGTTAAAGATTATGATAAGTATTCTTTATTTTATATTTTCAAATAACTCATCATAACTTCATCTTCTTCTTCTTCATCTTCTTCCATGAAGAAAACCTTTCTTCATCAATGGTGATTGATGAAATAAAGTGAGAAATCCAAATCTAAAGAGAACCCACTTCCATTTCTTCATCCTCTACCTCTTGCCAAGTAGTAGAGTGTGTTTTCTTCACAAGTTTCATGACTTGGTGAAGTGAGAGCTTGATCTTGCGATGCTTCGACGTAGATCATCTTCGGCATGGACATCGATGACCTAGCCCGTCCATTCTCCGATGAAGCTGACGCTAGAGCCCGGGATCCGTCTTGGACAGCGAGGAGACTTCATTGCGGAGCGTGGAGGTGGAGCACCGGATCTACAAAGGTTGTATTTCCGTATTCTTGTAGTTAAGTGTTAACTAGTTCTTCTTTCGCCTAGACATCTAGCAAACGATCCGTAGTCTAGGGTTTCTCGGCACCGTAAAATTTGAAACGGGCATGGTTGATGCCTTGTGAGACCCCTTGAGAGTGCCTAGGAACCCTATACATGTAAGTTATTCGAATAACATTTTATTGCTAGCAGTTTTAATCTAAACTTGTATCGTTATGTATTTGTCGTAAAATTTGTTTTGTTAGATCCACGATCCGAACTTGTCTGCATCATTTGAGAGTGATTCAAGATGTTTAGCTCAATTTCCTACTACGATGTTGCATATTACAAAGGATTTGGTGTCCTTGGATACAAATTCGAAGTTAAGGAATTAGAAACATCTAGAACCACTCTGAATAGTGGGATTGCGATGGTAGGATCAGACGGTGTGATTTAATATGGGTATTTAAATTGTATACTCGCATCTACTATCCCGGACGACCAGAACCCTTTTATATATCCAGTGTACTTGGTACAATACGCGAACCGATACGGACAGGTGGAGAAGCAATCTTGGGACTTGGAAAGATGAATATGGATTGACCAGTGTGAACACACTTCGATTTAACTGTCAGGAAGATCCGTTTATCTTTCCGAACCAAGCGTTCCAAGTATATTACTCACAGTGTTTGAAGTATCCGGGATGGAGTGTTGTATGCCGATGGAAACCCAGAGATGTCTACGATGTCCCAGAATACGAGGACAGCGATGAGGACGAAGAAGAGAGAAGGCTTAAAGTGCTCCGACCGTCTGTTTTGAAGGACGGGTTGTCTTCGACCGATCATGAAGTTACGTGGGTTAGAAATGACATCGACGATGAAATCCAAGTAGATATGTATAATGCGCCCACGAAACGAAAAGGTTATCAGTAATGTTATATTATTAATTCACATTTTACGCTCTATACATATATAGTCAATACTTTTAATGATTGTCTAATGCGTCCACGAACCATTTATCTAGATTTGATGACGATGTCGGAGCAGCGAGGGCGGCAGGAGCTCCAGCCGCGGCAGAGGCAGAGCGGTTCTGCCGCCCGGAGAGCTTCGTAGGGAGCTTCAGAGGGCCGGTCTTGCACCCAGATCGGAGACCCCTTCGGATGCCTCCTTCCGTGTGGATTTTGCCACACCTCCAGGTATACTGCACGCATATCCATTTTGAATGTAATATTACAGATATTCATGCTTGTTTATGTCAAAATTACTTATATTGTCAATATTTGATTGTCTTGTTGTTGGTGATGCGTCCACATCTGGGACAGAGGCCACTCCCACTCCTCCAGGTATGTTTATATATCATATAGTGCATGTATATTGATTTAGAATGCTATATCATAAATATACACACATTCCTTTTGCTTTTACTTAGCAATTTTTATTATTGTCTAGCTGTAGGTGGTGACACCACCGCACCTGCGGGTATGTTTATATATCTATAGTGCATACATATTGATTTAGAACGTTATATTATTGATCTACACATTCTTTTTGCAATTACTTATATAATCTATTTTTAATTGTCTAATTATAGGTGGTGCGTCCACATCTTCCGTAGGGGCCACTCCTGCCGCTTCCATACCTCCGCATCGTCTGCAGGGTAGTATGAATAAATATAAAATATTTATTCATTTTACATATGCTCTATAGAATAAATATGAACTTCATGGAAATTTAGTGTCAATGTTTATTTTCTAGTTGCAGGGGATGCGTCCACATCCGGGACCCCGGTTGTTCCTCACCGGACGAACTATCGTCCCGCTTGTGCTGCTGCCCGGGCCCAGGCTCGTGCGATAGTCACCGGAGGTATATATCACATTTCAATTTTCGCTTAAGCTTGATTTCTTAATACAAATTTGTCTTAATATTGATTGTCTTGATATTTCGTGCAGACGCAGGGCCTCCCCATCCCCAGAGGGGACTCGAGGCCCGAATCAGTCCCATAGGCTGAGGCCTGACAGAGCTAGGGGAGGCACCATTCCCCCTCCTTTTTACCCTTGACTATCGCTATAACCGGTCCTCATTCCGAGAGGTTCGACCGGTATATGGGGGATGAGAGCCGGCTCGTGAAGAACTATCCACTTCACGTTGAGTGGGGCGAGCAGCACCGGCGCTCATTCGCCCTCTTCTTTGATCAGGCTCGGGTACGTATTAACGGCCTATTTTCATTTGATTTAACCAATATATTTATTATTAACACTTGCAATCTAATAACGATGTTTTTTTTTGTATTTTCAGTCGGATTACGATTTTCAGCCTGTACCCAACCCTGATCACCCTGGGAGGGTGCTCGACCTTCATGCTCTGTACAATGGCCTGATGAAGAACATGCAGACCAAGGTCCGATACAACAGGAATGAGCTGAAGGCCGACTGCTACTCCCTGTGGATGGCGACCCCCGAGGCAGAGAGAGCGGCCCTCCTATCTACTCCGGCGTTTGCGAGAGTCGACGTAGAGACATGGCCTCTATTGTGTTATTATTTCGACCCCCAACGCAAATAGGTATGTATTTTAAATGTAATTCATTGTTTATGATATAATTTATTTCTTTGTGTTCCTTAATTAGAAAACTAAATGTTAATGCGTTGTGCAGAAACAGGCCGCTCAAAATACAGAGAACAGGAAGTCGGCGAAGAGGGGTCGCCCCACTTACACTGGTGGCTCGAGGAATATTACTCGAGCCATGGAGTTATCGGTAAATTACAATAGACCGACCTTTCTGAAATTCTGCAATATTAAGAGTTATTTTCTAATATTTCTAATATTAAGAGTTATTTTCTAATATTGCAGACAGCTCGGACCGTGGCGCAAGGTGGTACACCGAGCGTGCTGTCCGCATATCTTGCCGTCCACGGCACCTCGACAGATCCCGCCACGGGCGAGCTTCGATATCCCGACGTCGCTACCCAGGAGTATTGCGTAAGTGTTAAAATATTTATTCTACCATATTTGAAATTTTAGTTTTGGAAGCTTCAAATTTAAATTTTATACTTATACTTTACTGCTTAATGTGGGTGTAGGAGCGGTGGTTGAGCAGGCCGAGACCTCGGGGATCGATTTTACCGGACAGAATGATCCGAGGCTGCTGAGCCCAGTTCTGGACGCCGCACACGGAGGGCACCATGGAGGTTGGGAGAGAGGCCGGGGACTGGGCCCTAGCAGGGCCTATATGAGATTGGACTCCACCCCGGCGGTTACTTCCTCCGTCTCCAGTGAGCGACGTGTCCAGCATGAACTGGAGAGCTTGAGGGCCACCGTTGAGGAGTTGAAGGAGATGCTGGTATGTATACTACTTTATAGTAAAATATCATGTCATATTATACATATCAACATATCCATAATTAGTACGTAGCTTGAGCTTATTTGGTTTTAGAGTTAGGTTTGATTAATCATACATACATATGTAATTAAAATAAACAACGGTTATCCAAACTAAATATCCAAATGAGATTTCGAAATAACTTGATAATGATACGAATTCGAGTAATACACAGTTCTTACACGCTTCTTACACACGTTAGGTCCAGACGCGACAGGGTACATGTCATGCATCTCCTTCGACTGCGGCTCCGCAAGCCACTACATCGGCTGCGGTTCCGCAGACAGCTCCTATAGCTCCAGCGCCCGCTCAGACTCCCGCAGCCGCGGCTCAGCAAGCGACTCCCTCGACGGCGGCTGCGCAGACCACATCGCCAGCTCCACAGGACGCTCAGACTCCCGCTCGCAGCCGAATTGCAAAGTTTATTGATTTTGGTTCTTATTTTTTTGAAAACATGTATTTATTTATATCATACATATTGTACTACATTTTGAGACGATATTGATATTGATATTGATATTGGTTTATATTTATATCATATTCAGTATTTGTGTTTCTTTTGTATATTATATGCGTGAGATGTGATTATGAATACTGCGATATATGTTGTGTGATGATTAATTTTATATTTTATTGATATATATATTATTGTGCACAGGGCGAGAAAAAAATAAGGCAGCCCATTTATTTTAAAAAAAAAACAGATAATGTATACCTATGGATTAATCCGTTGGTACACATGTTGCCCATACGGATTAAGCCGTAGGGGAAAAAATATCAGCAGTAACTGATATTTCCCCCCTGATCTCAGTGTCAGGGGGGCTGGGGCTTGTCCCTACGGATATATCCGTAGGGGCAAACAAAGACCCCTACGGATATGTACCTACGCATATATCCGTAGGGGATACTTCTTGGCCCTAAGGATAAATCCGTAGGTACAGTTAATATAATTAAAATAACCGTAAATAGAATAACTTTTTTTTCCCCCTACGCCCTAATCCGTAGGTGCAAATGTACCTACACAAAAACTCCGTAGGGGCAAGTTTTTTGACCGTAGGGGCAAGTGCAGGGTTTCAACCTTGCACCTACGGCGTTTTGCACCTACAGGTGAATTTTTGGACCCTACGGATATCTCCGTAGGGGCAGTGGTTTGCCCCTACGGGTAAATCCGTAGGGGGCAACCCCTTATTTCTAGTAGTGATAGATTAAAAATGCATATGATAAGTACACTTATGTGAACAAAATTTGCTGAAAGGCTCTGCTCTAAAATTATGTGTACAAATTTGCTGAAAGGCTCTGCTCTAAAATTATGTGTCTAGCATTCCATGATGTGAGATCCATCTACTTTATGATTATTGCAATCCACCATATGTCTTTACTTATCATGTATTTTCACCTGTCATGAATTAGTTTATGTATAATAAAATTAAGGCTTTTTTTCTATATACAACCCCTGAATCTTGCGTATTTTTTAAATAAGATTTCCTAAAAACTTCATAATTTCAAATAAGACCCCAAATCTTTTTAAGGTTACCTAAAAAAAAGACCCTTATTAGTTAAATATTGATTAATTAGCCTAATTAGGCTGCTAAATACCCGATCTACCCTTAACAACCTAATCAACCCTTAGTCCATCCTTGCATAGTCTATTTCGTCCTCTGTAGGAAAAAATAATTGTTCGTTATTCATGAAGGCGGTTTTCGAATGGTTTAAAGGAATTATAATTATAGGTGGGTGCAATTCTAATGCGGGTTAGAATTTGAAAAGAAATAGAAGAAATGGTATTGACTGATATGGAAGAAGAAGACAAGGATAAAATGATCATTTTAACTGGAATTTGGATGAAAAACTGACCATGGGGGACCAATTTAGGACAAAATTAAAAGGATTTGGGGGGTCTAATTTAAAAAATATGAAAGTTTTGGGGTTGAATATAGAAAAAAAATACACTCAAATGAAAAGCAATAACAGACTTTGTTGATGAAACGTTTTCATTCTCCACTGGATCGGCTGATGGATACATGCAGTTATCGGAAATGAAAATTGCTATTCGTAGTTGATAAAATTCTGATACAGCTATTGAGTCAATTTGGATTATTCGTATCCGTTAACAATACTCGCTACCATGATATGTATAATTTTTTTTTCAAAAAAAGAATTGCTTATAAGCCAATAGCATAAAATGGTATCAAACATTAGGAGCTCATCTTCACTATTATAACTAGCGAAATCCATGCCATAACGCGCATGATCATAAAAAGATTTGCAGTGATTAAGCTTTCTGCTATGACTAAATTTCCAAAAATCTATTTTTGCAGGGTGTATTTCTACGGTGACTAAATCATAACATTGTAATACAACGTATTTACGACTCATTTTTCATTGATAAATGACACATATCTACTAAAGATTACTTGTCGCTCTTTGGCTTTTAGTTGAGTGGTGTTAAGAATAAAAAAATAATTACTAAATCACTAAATTTGTAGGGATAAAAATGGACTAGGAATATTTAATATTTTTATTAAGTAAGCATTTGGGTTGAAATCTTAACTATCCATAATTTTCGACATTAAAATTAAACATAAGTTACATTTTTTCGAAATTAAAAATTAAAACATAACGTTACAACTTTCTATTTTATTAAAGTGCAAAAACAGATGTTAATACGATCTTGAGGTTTCCTGCTCAAATGATATTACACAATATCGATCCATTAACTTATATCTCAAAATTTCAATTTTCTAGCTAATCTTGGTCAGGTTAGTTTTAAATAAAAAATGCAACTAAAGAGACAAAAACCTGAGATAAAAAATTTTCAATATATCAACCGTGTAAATGAAGTTTTTAAGACATTCAACATATGCATAGCAACTAATTAGAAAAGATTTTGATTTTTCCATGCTGTTAAAACTAAAATAGTGAGTATATATTAGTAATTTTTTTTGACTGCTACAACCATCAATAAAATCATAAGACTAAACCACTATAATTGATGAAAAATGTATAAAAAAAAAAGTATGGGGAAAAGGGACATCATTTTCGAAGTTCTAGAGGCCAAACATTTCTACAAAAAATACGCCTTATTACATTAATACAATGGGTATTATGTAGTAATGATTAACAAAATTAGATTTTGTTTTGTTGTAATGAAATTAGAAATTTAATATGAAAAAAACCTAAGAGCTTAGGATGGCTCATTGAAGTGGCTGAAATGTATAATGCCGTCAAAAATTAAAATGAAAATAATTTTTTTTTTTTAAAAATGCAACAAAAATAAAGAGGGGACTCAAGAACCCTCAAGTATCGCTCCTAATCAAAGGCAATTTTTGGAAAAGTCAAAAATAGTGTTTTTGTTTTTTAGCTAAAAGATCTCTTCTGGCAAAAGATTCTCTTCTTCACTTTTCTTTGTATAAGTATGAAAATAAAAACTAGAAGTACTTTAATGATGTCATTAATTTGTTAATTAAAAATTGAAAAAAATGACAAAATTATTATAGCCAAAGTTGAGAGTAGGACATGGTCCATCCCATCCGTCCTTTTTCTTCCTTCTAGATAACCGAAAAAACAAAAAATGAGTTAAAGAAAATTCAATAATCCCCTCTCTTTCCTTTAACACACTTTTCCTCTCATTCTTCAAAGAGGTCAAAGAGGCATACGTTACAAATTTATACATAAACTTTTAAATGTTTATTATTTTATATAACTCATAAATTTCTCGATTATAAAATTACCATTAACCGCATTCATTTAATTTAAACTCAGAAAAACTATAGGAAGAATAAAAAATTTCCATGTGTCTTCATTGTTATGTATATGAGTTGTTCAAAATATCATGTGCAAAATGCTATTATATTTAACTGTACAGTAACTAACTATTGATTAAAGGTTTTTTTATAGAAAGCCCCAGCAAAAGTTAGATATTTACAAAAAAACCTCTAGTTTAGATAATTACAAAAAGCCCCCTAGAAGTTTTAAATTCTACATAAAAGCCTCCTTTGTCGGTTTTTATCCATCAGTTTTATTTTTTCCTATTTCTAAGTCCTTAAAAAAGTTAATCAATAAAAATTTAATTAACTAAATCCTTAACTTAATTAATAAATTTTAACCCCTACCAAACCATAACCCTAATGGCTTTGCCCTCTCCATCCTTGACTTCGCCGTCACCGACACCCCAACTTCCTCCCTCAGCCTCCCTCTCCTCTCCTCCCTGATTATCATCCATCACCCCCTCCTCTCCTCCATGACCATCTTCTTCATTCCACATCCCCTCCCCGATCACCACCATATTCTTAATTCTACATCCCTTCCTCGATCAGCACCATCCTCTATTACCCCATCATCATCTTCATCCCGCACCCCTCACTTAATTACCACCACCATCACCATCAGTATCATCATCTTCTTCCCCTTCTTTCTAGACCTCTGCTCGATCTCTCCTTCCTTACTCGACCTCTGCTCAACCGCTTCCTTCCTTACTCGATCTCCTCTCGTGCACCTCCTCCTCCATCCTAAACCAAACCCCTAAGTTTAACCTTACCCTAATCCTAGATTCCACGTCGTTGATCCCACCTCACTGCCACCATCATCGCCCCCTCGCTATAGCCGCTGCCTCCCCCTCGACCTTGCCACCACCGCCCCCACAAGCCCATCCTTCGTCTCCTCTATCCTCTTTTCCCTTTCCCCTTCCTCCGCCCTCACCTCCCATTCTTCTCCCTTGTTGTGGCCTCAGCCTTTCCTTAGACCTTTGCCACTCCTCCATGCCCTCCATCTCCTTCTCCACCACCGCTCCCCTCCTGTGCCTTCCGCTTTCTTTTCTTCTTTAAATCCTTCCCTCACCTCTACCACGACGACCTCTTCAACGTCCACACAATGGGAATTCACACGAGACAAATGACGACTTCAGGTCAAAAGGCTAAGCTGTACTCATGCTACTTGAGAACTTCCATCTGAAGATAGATATAATACCATCTAGAAGTTCTCGGCGAGTCCATCTAGTGTACTCACCTCCAGTGAGCACATATATACTATTTTAGGTGACACAACACCAATGGCTTGTGAGATCAACCACTGCCCCTCGTCGGAGTGTCGAAGCATATACACTAGCCTACTCCAGAATATCGATACCCAGTCTCGATACTCCTACGATTAGAGACATTTAAGGATGTGCTTATAGACAACTCAGCTCCCACATATATAATCGCCATCATAATGCTGGTTGTCAAGCAATAATCCTACGAGCCTCATCAATAAAGAAGATAAACCGGATAGCATACCATCATCTCGAGTAAGACTGTTATACCTGTATAGATCCTCTTTCAATTATCATAATCGCCTACTTACAAGTAGTGAGGGAATCTTTTCCCAAAACACTATTTTTTTCTCTTTCCCTTTTTATCCTTACCTTTTCATTTTATTATTTTTCCTACCCATTTCCAAATGTTTCATGTGAGGCCCAGAATAAAAATAAAAACTATGTGGATTTTTCTCTAAGTATTTGGTTCTAAATTTTATTGCTTTTTTATTTTCTTAATTTAACCTTAAATTCCATGGCAAGCATTGATTTGTTGTTGATTTTGAAATAAATTCTGGTGTTATTAATTTTCTCAAGAAAACTATTAGTATTTTTTTTATCTTGATACATTTTTAAAAAATAAAACATAATAGAATAAACTAGGTTTACTAGATAATCCATTCTTTACATTTGATTATAAAAATTATGGTTGCTTTAAAATTTGTGGTCAGATTTCATTATTTAAATAATTATCCATGTTCCTTCAAATAGGAAAAATTTATCAATGTAATCCGCGTCACTCTTACTAAAGCCCGTGTTTTTTTTTGTAATTGCATGCTTTCAAAAAAAAATTAATCATAATATAAATTTCTTAAAATGGAACCAATACTAAATTTGTATGTTTTTAAAATGGGTACTAATTTCTTCTTAACAAAATAAAAGCATATTGATTTTCTATATATTTTCTCAATTTTTTCCCGAAATATCTTGAATTATTTTAATCCCATATGTTACACGTGGGGTCAAAGTTAAGTTTACTACAAATGCAAATGGATGGGGATCATGCGTATGGATAAATTATTAAGTCATAAATTCAATACTCATTCTCGACATCTTTTTTTTATATATTTATTATGTGCAAGACACCGATCTGTATCTACTAAGCAAATAAAATTTTCGCTCATTTCATAATTGGGCTAAAAGATAGAGGGAACCCTATCCTGAATGCGGAATGTATTCAAAGTTATTTAAGCCTATTTAATTATCATATCGGTATCGATGATGAAACCTAAAGTTTAATTAGTTAATTATAGAGTCTATTGTCTAATAAGCTAGTAATTCAAATCACCAAGTATAACAATTATATATATGAAGCATGCATATCAATTATTTCAAACATACACGACGGAGCTAGCGCTCTTATTCTAGTTCATAACTTGCACCGGGCATTACACGCTGATTTTTTTTTTTTAAAATCCTCAACACAAAGCATATATAGATGCGGCAGATATAGATCCAGGATAGATCAATGGTAGAGCTCGATGATGCAGCGGGAACCAAGGGCTGGGATTATATTGTAAGCTTTGAAGCCAGCTTCAGCAAAGATCTTCTTCCATTCGTTCTCTGTTCTCTGTCTTCCAGTCACGTGGACCATCATCTCAAGATCGGAGTAGATCTGGGATTCGGCGTGTTTTGGATGCACACCGTCGGGGCTGACATCGAGAACTCTCTCCATTATTATCACTTTCCCTCCGTTTTCTTTAGTTGGAATGGCCGCTTTGCAATTTTTCAGTATCTTCACACATTCTTCATCGTTCCATGTCATCAGTACCCACTGTAAAACAAATATTCAATCATTAAAAAGATTGTCGATAGATAATCATTCATTTAGGAGTAGAGCATACGTTGGCCATGTTTGGATATGGAGTTAGGATACATGTATTTTACTTTTAAGCGGAGGCAAAAGGTACGCAAACTCCCAACATAGAGTTTAGATAACTTAGATCATATAGAAATTGAGATAACTGCAGTTATCACAACTCCAAAACGATTGTTAAGCAGGGTAAAGTTAGGATTTTGGAGCAAAGTTTTTTCTCACCCCTATGAAACACCAGTTTAGAAAGCTCAACTCCATTCCCAAACAGGGGCCTTGGTCCTTAACCCTCAACATTTTTTTGAAATTCAAACAATCGGTTAAGCACTTTAGGCTGGATAAGAATTTAGGTGGCTATGATGCTCATTTAGAGCACTTTATACCACCCCTCCACAAAACCTTGAATTTTAAGATGTTAAGGAAATATTTTTGTATTTTGAGCAACGTAATTTTGAAGTTTTGGTAATTAATTTTGAAGTTGCTAAGCTAGGTTAGCATCAATATTAATCGTAACTGATAGCAACCCTTGCATGCAAACTATACCTTAAGAATCAGCGCATCGGCGCTGGGGATGCTCTCAAACATATCCCCGGCAACATACTCAACATCACCGCTCTTTTCCACCTTCTGCACCACATGCGGCAGATCGAGGACTTTACACTGGATCCCCGGAAACGCCTCCTTTATGGCCTTGGCAATCTTCCCTTTCCCTCCCGCAACTTCCACGAGAGTCTTCACCCCTTCAAACTGATCCCTACAGTCTTCGATAATCACCTTTGCCACGATCCCCGAATCGCTCTCCAACCCCTCCAGCATGGCCTTCTCCAGGTCTGGCATCCGCCGCGTCGCCTCCCAGAGGTAAACCCCGTGAAACATCTCGAACGGCGTCGACGGCGCGTTCTCGTTCTTCAACCACTGGCTCACGGACGTCCATGGGACGATCATGGAGTTGTGCATCATGAACTCGATGAAGGGCGCGATGGACGCGCCCTTTTCGGCGACTAGGACGGTGGAGTTCGGTGTGAGGGCGTAAACGTAGGGCTCGGGCTCGGCGAAGAAGTTGTTGTGGACCAAGAGGCGCATGAGGCGTTGGAGGTAGGGGGTTCGGGAGGCGGGGATGGAGAGCGCGGAGGCGAGCTCGGCAAGAGCGATGGGCTTGCCGTGGTTGTGAATGGCGTCAGCAATGCCGAGCTCGACGGCAACTTTGAGGGAGAAGGAGTTCATGAAGCCGAAGAGCTGGCTCCATAGGTGAGTTTGGGCATCTAGGATCTCTTTTGATGTTACTGCACTGCTACCAGCCATTGTTTGCTGACGAGTTTCTTTATATGGTGCGATGCTTTGTGACTTCTCTGAGACGCAAATTTATAGGATGGATATTTTGATGAAAGGATAGGGGTCTCATTTTTCTATTAGGATGCTTATTTAAAAATAGAAAATAGTACGCTCGATTATTTGATTGGATTGGATTTAAAAATAGAAAATAGTACGCTCGATTATTTGATTGGATTGGATAGGATTGTAGGACGAGAAAATGACTAAATTATGTATGGTTATTCTCACTCATTTTTGTCTAAAAAGCAGAAAAAACCTATAAGCTTGAAAAACATACATGAGCTTTATTCCTAAAACCCTAACATTGTTAGTTTTTCTATGCTAAAAATGTACCTCTTTTATGGTTCACATACATTTAAATTGATCCAAAGGCTGTTAGCCAACCGCCGAGCACTTTTGCATCAGATGAGATGAGATAAGATGCAGATATCAATACTGCATTTTTTTACGTGGGTTTTTTTTAATCTCACTCTCACTCTCATCCTATACTAGTTACCTCAAAACCTGTATAGAGTAAAGTATATATATCCGTCTGCTATCCAAAAGATAGACAAATGTAGATCCTTCATGTTCAGCGTTTGTACTAATATATGTATAGCATGAACCCTTTCCAATTATTTTTGGATAGGCATACGAATAAGAATATGATTGAAATAAATAAAAGAAGCAAGTACAAATCTTTCTTTGTATTTCACAGTTGTAGATAGATTAAAAATGAATATGATAAGTACACTTATGTGAACAAATTTGTTGAATGGCTCTGCTCTAAAATTATGTGTCTAGCCCATTCCTTGATGTAAGCACTACTATAATAAGGGGTTGACCCTACAGATATATCCATAGGAGCAAACCGCTATCCCTACAGATATAGTCATGGGGACAAAAAAAATACCCCGTAGGTGTCGTGGGTGCAAGTTCGGGTCCTGAACATGTCCCTACGGAGTAATAATTACCCCTATGTCTTAATCCGTAGGATTTTACATACATCTTTTGGCTACTTTATAGGCTTATACATTGATGCATGCTCTGTGTGTGTGTGTGTGATTGATATTGATATGCTTATAGTACTTATGCATGATATATATTTTAGCTTAGGATATGATAGTACTATACGTTATGACCTTGGTAGATCGTTATGCATTTCGATTTCTACCATACGATATATTTTTATTCGCTGAGTTGGTAACTCATCCCCGTTGTGCCCCAATTTCTTGCAGGATTGACCGCTCGAATCCGTAGCGGATTGCTGGCACATTTCTTCTTCGTTGATTGCTTTGGTAGGTGGTTACATATTGGATTGTAACCACCCGTTGTATATGTATATTCTTTTGAATCTTGTTAAAAACTCTATCGACATAAACTTGTATATTTGTGGGCATAGAAGCGTGACTTAAATATTGTGTGTTTTGGGCGTTATACTCGTTTGGAGTCGAATTTATATTGTTGTTGGTTATATTTCGCTTTCTATTTCTTCGTCTTGCGCGTCGAATATTATCTGTGTGGTTGCTCTGTTGTTTGGGCAAGGAAGCTAGCTCTCTTTGGAGATGCTTTATATATATTATGCCTTATATATGGTTTTATTCAAAATTTACAAAGGAGGTAGAGCCTGATTTTCATACGATATAGGCATTTTCAAACAAATTTACTTATACTTTAAAAATAAACTTGATTCCATTTAATAGCTCTTTTTAAAACTTCACCTCCACTATTTTCTTAAAAAAGTTTAGATTCCGGGTTTTTGGTTTACCTGGATCACGTTGACATCTTTAGACATCATGTGATCTAAGTGCATGTCACGTGTCGCTTTAGGGTCGTGACAAAGTTAGTATCAGAGTGTTAGATTTAACCTTTGTTCGAGTCTACGTTTGACTATGTGGAGTCTAGGACGTATATTTTCGTTACCTAGGCTTAACCTTTCGGAATATAGACTTGACTTTGGTGGTTTTATACCCGAACTTCATAGGTTGACCTTGGTATGATGGAGTTGGTACAAAGTAGATTGACGTACCGTACGTATGCTCCGCGTCATATTTGTTGGGTTTCGGTGTCCGCGCCGCGAAAGCCATTGCCAATGCGGAAGCGAAAAAAATCATTAGCGAGCACCGAACGTCCGTAAAAACCAGGATACGGTCCAATAATCTAAACTAGCTAACTAAGAGTGCAAGGGTTGAGAATTTATAACTTTTTCGTGTGTCCACCCAATTATGGAAGACCCCTCCAAGCTCGTAGCCGCCGGGATCGCGCTTGAAAGTCGACCACCCTCGTAGAAGATAATCCACTAAAGGAAAACTGGAGGAGGCTCTAACCGATGATCCAGACTTGCTAGGTGAGGATGGTCGGTGATGTAGAAATATTTCACTAAATATTTCTCTCTAGAATCCATGCTCAAATGAGAGCAAGTAGAAGAAGGAGAAGAGGAGAAAGGAAGCAACCACGAAGAATGAAGCTCATCATATGAAGCAAAAAGAAAATGAAGTATCAACTGTAAAAAAAAAAAATGGCTTTGCTTTCAACAACCATGCTTCAATAGCGCATCAAAATGATTTTATCATTTTTAAAAGCAAAGCCTTACCTCTCTACTTGTTTGACACCATACTTCATGCCACGTCCTTTCCACCTCATTTCCATTTAATATTCTACAAGAAAATCAAATATGATGTGCCCTTCTTCTAGAAGTATTCCTGTATAAATACGGAATACTTCATCTGGTATATATATCGCTATATATACGTGTATCCGCATAAAAATACGGATAACACCAAAAAGAGAAAATGAATAGTGAACAATAATACTAAAATATATGTATCAAAATACATATATAAATTATTAAATCAAAACCTGATTTAATAATCCGGTTTAATCTTAAGCCGGCTAGTATTATCAACCGTCCGATTAATTTCCGTGTATCCCATACACGTATTTAATTGGACCCATGCACCTATCAACGTCCGGCTCCTACATTTATCATCTGAACCGGAAAAAACTCTCTGTGTGGGACTCTAAAAACTCGACAACACGCTGGCAGTGGTTTTAACCACAAGCAGGTAAACGGCACTAGCTGTACGTAACGGCTACCCAGGTACTTGTCGAAAGGGGGGTCGACAATCAGGTACGTTCTTACCCTACTGAGCCTGAATGTGACAATCTCCGTACAGTCCGGTCTCTCCGTCAAAGAGTGTCACATATCTGGTCTAGGGGGTGGATAACGTCAGACCCCGCTAACTCGATAAGACATGTCTGAGTCAAGCACATCACCAACAAAAATACTACCGATCAACTATCAGTAAATCTCATCCACAGTGGCCACGGATTTCTGGTGACAGCCAACTGAACACGGCGCGATATCGACTCCTAATACCAGGAGAGACGAATCATTGACAATCGACCACTGCCTCCATATGGCTCGGGACCATACCTAACAAACGTCCGTAAAAACCAATATATGGTCCAATAACCTAAACTGGCTAACTAAGAGTGCAAGGGTTGAGAAATTACAACTTTTGTCGCATGTCCATCCAATTGTGGAAGACCCCTCCAAGCTCGTCGCTGCCGAGATCGCGCTTGAAAGTCGACCACCCTCGCAGAAGACGATCCACTCAAGGGAAACCAGAGGAAGCTCTAACCGATGATCCAGACTTGCTAGGTGTGGATGGTCGGTGATGTAGAAATATTTCCCCAAATATTTCTCTCTAGAATTCATGCTCAAATGAGAGCAAGAAGGAGGAGGAGGATTGGAGAAAGGAAGCAACCATGAAGCATGAAGCTCATCATGTGAAGCAAAAAGAAAATGAAGTATCAAGTGTAAAGAAAAAGAATGTCTTTGCTTTTAACAACTATGCATCAATAGTGCATCCAAATGATTTTATCATTTTTAAAAGCAAAGCCTTACCTCTCTACATGTTTAACACCATACTTCATGCCACGTCCTTTCCACCTCATTTCCATTTAATTTTCTAAAAGAAAATCAAATATGAGGTGCCCTTCTTCTAGAAGCATTCCCTGTTAGTATGATATGCCCTAGAGGCCATTATTGTATAGTACTAGTTTGTATATTATATTTTGGAAGCTTGGGATATATACACAGATTTATGACAGTCTTGCTCGATATAGTAATATGCTACTTGGTTTGTATCAATCTTAATATATGTGTATATTTCTTTTAATATATCATTAATACATATTGATAAAGCCCTTAGGATTTTGCTAGACTACTAGCGTTGTGATGGCAGTTATACTAGTGGGGGCCGGGTAGTCCATAAACACATCCTTATACAGGTCCCTAGTCGTAGGATTATCGAAACAGGGTATCGATACTCCAGAGTAGACTAGTGTATACGCTTCTCATCCCAGGAGGGGAGATGGTCTGTCCCACAGCCATCTACACGTCGTACTGGAGATAGTATGCAGGTGCTCGTTAGGTTACGAGTACACTGGACAGGACTCGTAGGGAACTGTTGGTTGGTATTATACCTATCGTCAGTTAGCAGTTCCCAGGTGACATGAGTACAGCTTAGTCCGTTGACTTGACACTGCTACTTCACCTCAAGTTTGTTCTCACTGTTCTTAAATTACTACCCTACCACGGCTCTATTGAGTCATGCAAACAGGTAGTAGTTGGGTGCAGTCCCGAAGCACTTGGAGGAAGTGGCGGTTAGACAGGATTCGTCTCTCCTGGTATTGGGGGTTGACATCGCGCTGTGTTTGAAGAGCCATTACACAAAGTCCCTGACCAGGGCAAGCGAGATTTACTGGTAGGTACTCCAGTAGTTTTTCAGGATATTTTGGGCTACACTCCGACACGACTTATACCGCTATTAGGGGACTGACGTTTACCACCCCCGTAGGCCCGATATGCGATGCTCTTAGACGAACAGACCGGACTGTACGAAGATTGTCACATTTAGGCTCAGTAGGAGTTCGGATGGGTTTTTCTCATCGGCCTTCTTATCGATATCTACCTGGGGACCGTTACGTACAGCTAGTATCGCTTGCGGCCTGTGGTTAAACCCACTGCCAGCGTAGTGTCGAGTCTTTAGAGTCCCACACAGAGAGTTGTTCACCTTTGGGCGAAATGAGGTAGAGGTCGTATGGTTTTACGACAAGGTTCGTTCATATACGCGTACTTGTGCGTGTTTGGTGTTCGGACAGTTGATACTAGTGGGCTTTAATTTAAGCCAGATCCTAATATCTGATTTTGGGTTGGTTCAGTCTCATTGCATTCATGTTCTTCGGAACACGAATGCGGGTATATATATACAGTTGACAGAGGCAGAAAAGGAGACACCTCATTAGGCTTTTGACCATTGACTTGATTAAAACCTTAATGAGATGGGGAAATTGATTATTAATCTTTTATTAGAGATAATTGTGTTATGGCTAATTTGGTTTGACCATGTTGACCCTAGTTGACTTAGATATTTTTGCTGAGCAAAAGATATTTGTGCTTAGCATTAATTGTGACATGATAATGGTCAAATCAATATCAACCATGACAATTATCTTAATAAAATTTTGATTATTCTTTTTCCTAATATGAGAGCTCACCCGTTCATTTTTCATGACATATTCTCTCTCATGGTTGCTCTCTCGTCTTCCTCTCTCAAAGCTCTAATGTTTCATGAGTTGAAAATCAAGAGCCTTTGAGACCAAACCACCAAAACACTTCTCTACTCACTCTAGGGTTCTTAGTTTAGCACACCAAGCACTCTAGTTACTTCTTCATTGAGGTTGGAGCTCAAGGTAGAACCCTTCGGGTGGATCTTCTTTGACGTAGAGAATCCGGTGAGGAGGAGTCATCCACAACCACAACAAGGAGAAGCACAACAAGGAGAAGAAGGAGTTCAAGCATTAGGTATAACCATCTAACCTAGTAGTTAGAACTCTTTGTTATTTTGTTAGTTAATGTTTAGCAAAGATTCTCATGGATAGTCTATGTTACCTTGCCAAGAAAATTTTGTTTTTTACCTATTCCGCATCCCCCATTACTACAAATAAGGGTTGACCCTACGGATTTACCCGTAGGTGCAAACCACTGCCCCTACGGATATATCCGTAGGGACAATAAAATACCCTGTAGGTACAAATGCCGTAGGTGCAAGTTGAAGCCCTGAACTTGCCCCTACGGAAAAATATTTGCCCCTACGGAGTTCTGTGTAGGTCCCGTTTGCCCTCGGATTATGCCGTAGGGGCAACAAATTTATTTTTTTTACAGTTTTTTAAAATATATTACTTGTACCTACGGATGAATCCGTAGGGCCAAGTAATAGCCCCTACGGATACATATGTAGGTACTTATCCGTAGGGGCAAAATATCAGGATTCCTAATATTTTGCCCCTACGGATAACTCCATAGGGCCATTTGTTTGCCCCTACGGATATATCCGTAAGGGCAAACCCAACCCCCTTGATACTGAGATCACAGGGGAAATATCAGATATCATGATATTTTGCCCCTACGGTTTAATCCGTAGGGGCAAAGTGTGTACCTACGGATTAATCCGTAGGTATATACTATCAATTTTTTTTAAAAAAAAGGGCTGTTTATTTTTTTCTCGCCCTGTGCACAGTAATATATACATCAATCGAATATAAAATTAATTATCACACAACATATATCGCAGTATTCATAATCACATATCACGCATATAATATACAAAAGAAACAAAAAAACAGAATATGATATAAATATAAACACCGTAGGACCACCAATATCAATATCGTCCAAAATGTAGTACAATATGTATCACATAAATAAATACATGTTTCAAAAAATAAGAATCAAAAAGCTACCTAGCTCGGTCCAGCTCCACCTCTGATAAACGCTAGAATCTGGCGCGCCTGCTCCTCGGTCAATAAACCATGCAATTCGGCGCGTGCGGGAGTCTGAGAGGGCTATGGAGCTGAAGATATGGTCTGCGCAGCCGCTGTCGAGGTAGTGGTTTGCGGAGCCGCGGCTGCGGGAGTCTGAGCGGGCGGTGGAGCTATAGGAGCTGTCTATGGAACCGCGGCCGATGTAGTGGCTTGCGGAGCCGCAGTCGAAGGAGATGCATGTGGAGGCTCGGCCGATATACCCTGTCGCGTCTGGACCTAACGTGTGTAATAAGCGTGTAAGAACTGTGTATTATTCGAATTCGTATCATTATCAAGTTATTTCGAAACCCCATTTGGATATCTAGTTTGGAAAACCGTAGTTTATTTTAATTAGATATGTATGTATGATTAATCAAACCTAAGTCTACAACCAAATAAGCTCAGGTTACATACTAATATTGGATATGTTGATATCTATAATATGACATGATATTTTACTATAAAGTAGTATACATACCAACATCTTCTTCAACTCCTGAACGGTGGCCTTCAAGCTCTCCAGTTTTTGCTGGACACGTCGCTCACTGGAGATGGAGGAAGTAACCGCCGGGGTGGAGTCCAATCTCATATGGGCCCTGCTAGGGCCCAGTCCCCGGCCTCTTTCCCAACCTCCGTGGTGCCCTCCGTGTACGGCGTCCAGGACTGGGGTCAGCAGCCTCGGATCGCTCTATCCGGTAAAATCTATCCCCGAGGTCTCGGCTTGCTCAACTCCCCGCTCCTACACCCACATTAAGCAGTAAAGTATAAATATAAAATTTAAATTTGAACCTTCCAAAACTAAAATTTTAAATATGGGTAGAATAAATATTAACACTTACGCAATACTCCTGGGTAGCGACGTCGGGATATCGAAGCTCGCCCGTAGCGGGATCTGTAGAGTTTCCGTGGACGACAAGATATGCGGATGACACGCTCGATGTACCACCTTGCGCCAGGGTCTGAGCTGTCTGCAATATTAGAAAATAACTCTTAATATTAGATATATTAGAAAATAACTCTTAATATTGCATTATATCACAAAGGCAAGTCTATTGTAATTTACCGATAACTCCATGGATCGAGTAATATTTCTCAATAACTCTTAATATTAGATTCTTGTAATCTTTGTTTGGTTGGTGAAAAAAAATGGGATTTGGATTTGAGGATTTTAGAGAGAGAGAGAGAGAGAGGATTGTTAAATAAATAAAGTGCATGCGCCCCATCTAAAAGTACAATGAATAGTGCCAAATTCTTGAAAATCCTTGAAAATTTTTAGGATTCAATAATCCTTGTTTTGTGGTGGCCCCCCATAAAAAACAAAGGAATCCTAGAAATCCTAATCTTACAACCAAACACAAAATTATGGAATCCCAGGATTCCACAATCCAAAATCCAAATCCAAACTCATAATCCTACAACCAAACAGGCCCTCAATGCCTTCTCTCTGGCCTGATGGATTTTCCACTTGATCAATCAAATTAATCAATTATTTTGGCAAATTGTTAACAGGCGCAGAAAGCCCGGGCTTTTATAAGGGCTCTATTCATTGCCTTCAATCTCTTTAAATTTATATATATATATATATATATATATATATATATATATATAAAAGAGAATAATGCAGGAAAGAGAATAATGCAGGAAAGATGCAATAAAAAACAACATTCGGCCGCCATTCACAACCCAGCCGCATGTGCTCTGCTTCCTTTGGTGGGCTTTTCGGGCTTGAATTTTGCAATCAAAAACAACGTTTCGGCAACTAGGACAGTAGAGTTCGGTTTGAGGGCGTAAACGTCGGGGTCAGGCTCGGCGAAGAAGTTGTTGTGGACCAAGAGGCGTTGGAGGTTGGGGGTTCGGGAGGCAGGGATGGAGAGCGCGGAGGCGAGCTCGGCAAGAGCGATGGGCTTGCCGTGGTAGTGAATGGCGTCAGCAATGCCGAGCTCGACGGCAACTTTGAGGGAGAAGGAGTTCATGAAGCCGAAGAGCTGGCTCCATAGGTGAGTTTGGGCATCTAGGATCTCTTTTGATGTTACTGCACTGCTTGCAGCCATTGTGTGTGTACTGGTTGTTATGAGATTATTTTGGGGTCGCGAATTTATAAGGGGTTGATGTGAGTCTCATTATATTTCTTTTTAACCTTCAAAAATATTTTTGGGACTGTTTTTAAAATAATAGACACAACAGTCCCCAAATTTTATTTTATTTTATTTTTTTAAACCAGAAATAATAAGAACATTTTTCTATTCTTATAGCACCTTTTCTTCCTCTTTTATTAGAATATAAAATATATTTTTTCAACACTCATCATAAATTTGGGGTTTTGATATAGTGGATGGGGTATTTCACATAGTTTCAAAGCAACACATGTTTTATTAAAATTCAAAGTACCGTTGTGCAAAAGCCTCGATTTCGGTCTAAAAGACCTGCGACCTGCGAGACGTGGTAGAATATAAAATACATTAATAGCCCTAATAGCCCGATGATAAGAGAAATATAGCAAAATCACCTAAAGAAACAATAATTAAATAAAATAGAAAAAATACTCATTTTGAATCTCTTTTTCCTCGATAATTTAATGGAGAGAAGATGTACATCCGGAATAATGAAAAAAGAATTTGGAGTTGTAATGTAAAATAAGACCGTATCAAACTTTTAGATCAGAGCTAAAAGATTTAATTTCGTAGGATTAATGGAGAAAAGATGGTAAACACCACGTCATGAAACACGCCTATATTTTTATGCTGCAGATTAAAAAAATCCCCAGCTGTGAGTATATGTTTAGCAACTATATCAATAATTATTGTGATTATTTCTGAGACAGTGCATTCTCAATCAAATCAAATTGAAAAATGAATAAAGATAAAGTTTTCAATTAGTGGTATTGATCATAAATGCTAATCCTATTCCTTCACTGATATCTATTATTCATTACAATCCGGTGTAGATTTTAGTGGGGGCTAGCATCCAATGTGATATATATATATATATATATATATATATATATATATATATATATATATATATATATATATATAGACACACACACACGTTCAACCTGCCTTAGATCAAACGGGGTCTCCCTCACCTTTCCCCAAGTTGCAATGTCCCTCCAATGCTTCCTAAACAACGTACGGTAGTTTCCTCCACATTTCCATGTCACATAACACATTCCCCATGCACGGATACCCCATTATCTTTCAGCCGCTGCATTGTCGTGTGCTTCCGCCTACGAAAACGCCATAAGAACCACCAAACTCTCCGACTGACATTCAGCTTTGCCGATATACATCTGGAGCTTGAGCTGAGACTTATGTTTCTGAATTGTTGATATCCTCCTTTGACCGAGTAGTCATCCATTCCATGCTATGATGGTCTATCCGGAATGCATGTCCGGATTCATCATGTAGGTAAATTTCATAAAGCAGTCAAGCACCAGCAAACTTCCGGATTTTTTCAAATGTCGCCATTGATCTTTAAAAATACTATGAACCCTTTTAGGAGTGTATATTTGTCGGAATATTTTTGTCAAAAAATGTCATATGGGCTATTCGGTTCATGTATAAAATCATCTTGGGATTATTCAATTCGATCGTGTCTTAAACTAATTGAAGAAACTAACAATTCATACAACAAATCAAATCCAAGAAGTGTTCCTGCCGTTCTTACAGTTCCATGACTGTCTTAACTAATGAAGTTTCGTAAAATTTATCTCATATATGTACATAATGATGACCATTTTAATTTGATTATATGTAAGCTATGACTCGGCTTATGATTGAAAAGATAGTAGGTGCCATATAAAATAGCATGATATGATATAATCCCATGAGTTCATGTATTTAATTGCAGGGGAATCTTTAATTAAACCATGTCTTCAATATGTCCAATTTTTAAGCATATTTAAGCATTTTTGCTAAAATGTCGTACCTGGAGCTTCAATTTTTCTACGCTATATACTATAAGAGGATGGTGTTCGCATTTAATGATAAATAATTAAAATTTTAAAATGGATAAGCAATATCAACATTTTTATTTTTTTATAGGAGGGATTTAATTTGATGAAAGGATAGGGGTACTGTGAGCCTCATTTTTCTATTGGCATGCTTATTTAAAAATAGCACGCTTAATTGTTTGATTTGATTTGATTGTAACCCGAGAAAATGACTAAATTATGTATGGTTATCCTAAACCCACTATGATCATATTTCAAAATTATAAAAAATGCCAATGCCCCTCAATCCTCACTTATTTTTGTCTAAAAAGCAGAAAAAATCTATAAACTTGAAAACATGGACACGCTTTATCCCTAAAACTTTAACAGTGTTAGTTTTCCAAAAATGTACCTCTTTTATGGTTCTCGTACATTTAAATTAATCCAAAGGCTGTTAGCTAACCGCCGGAGCATTTATGCATCAGATGAGATGAGATAAAATGCAGATATCAATACTGTATATTTTTACCTGAGAGTCTTTTCTTAATCTCGCTCTCTCTCTCTCTCTCTCATCCTATACTAGTTACCTCAAAACCTGTATAGAGTAAAGTATATATATCCGTCTGCTATCCAAAAGATAGACAAAATGTAGATCCTTCATGTTCAGCGTTTATACTAATATCTGTATAGCATGAACTCTTTCCAAATATTTTTGGATAGGCATACGAGAATAAGAATATGATTGAAATAAATAGAAGAAGTACAAATCTTTCTTTGTATTTCACAGTTGTAGATAGATTAAAAATGCATACGATAAGTACACTTATGTGAACAAATTTGCTGAAAGGCTCTGCTCTAAAATTATGTGTCTAGCCCATTCCATAATGTAAGATCCATCTACTTTATGATTATTGCAACCCACCATATTTCTTTACTTATCATGTATTTTCACCTGTCATGAATTAGTTTATGTATAATAAAATTAAGGCTTTTTTTCTATATACAACCCTGAATCTTTCGTATTTTTAAATAAGATTCCCTAAAACTTCATAATTTCAAATAAGACCCCAAATCTGTTAAGTTACCTAAAAATAGACCCTTATTAGTTAAATATTGATTAATTAGCCTAATTAGGCTGCTAAATACCCGATCTACCCTTAACAACCTAATCAACCCTTAGTCCATCCTTGCATAGTCTATTTCGTCCTCTGTGGGAAAAAATAATTGTTCGTTATTCATGAAGACGGTTTCGAATGGTTTAAAGGAATTATAATTATAGGTAGGTGCAATTCTAATGCGGGTTAGAATTTGAAAAGAAATAGAAGAATAGTATTGACTGATATGAAAGAAGAAGACAAGGATAAAATGATCATTTTACTTGGAATTTGGATGAAAAACTGACCATGGGACCAATTTAGACAAATTAAAGGATTTGGGGGTCTAATTTAAAAATATGAAAGTTTTGGGGTTGAATATAGAAAAAAATACCCTCAAATTAAAGCAATAACAGACTTTGTTGATGAAACGTTTCATTCTCCACTGGATCGGCTGATGGATACATGCAGTTATCGGAAATGAAAATTACTATTCGTAGTTGATAAAATTATGATACAGCTATTGAGTCAATTTGGATTATTCGTATCCGTTAACAATCCTCGCTACCATGATATGTATAATTTTTTTTTCAAAAAAAGAATTGCTTATAAGCCAATAGCATAAAATGGTATCAAACATTAGGAGCTCATCTTTACTATTATAACTAGCGAAATCCATGCCATAACGCGCATGATCATAAAAAGTTTTGCAGTGATTAAACTTTCGGCTATGACTAAATTTCCAAAAATCTATTTTGTAGGATGTATTTCTACGGTGACTAAATCATAACATTGTAATACAACGTATTTACGACTCATTTTTCATTGATAAATGACACATATCTACTAAAGATTACTTGTCGCTCTTTAGCTTTTAGTTGAGTGTTGTTAAGAATAAAGTGAAAAATAATTACTAAATCACTAAATTTACGGGAATAAAAATGGACCAGGAATATTTAATATTTTATTAACTAAGCATTTGGGTTGAATCTTATCATATCCATAATTTTCGACATTAAAATTAAACATAAGTTACATTTTTCGAAATTAAAGTTAAACATACGTTACAACTTTCTATTTTATTAAAGTGCATAACAGATTTTAATACGATCTTGAGATTCCTGCTCAAATGGTATTACACAATATCGATCCATTAACTTATATCTCAAAATTTCAATTTTCTAGCTAATCTTGGTCAGGTTAGTTTTAAATAAAAATGCAACTAAAGAGACAAAACCTGAGATAAAAATTTTCAATATATCAACCGTGTAAATGAAGTTTTAAGACATTCAACATATGCATAGCAACTAATTAGAAAAGATTTTGATTTTTCCATGCTGCTAAAACTAAAATAGTGAGTATATATTAGTAATTTTTTGACTGCTACAACCATTAATAAAATCATAAGACTAAACCACTATAATTGATGAAAAATGTAAAAAAAAGAATGGGGAAAATGGACATCATTTTCGAAGTTCTAGAGGCCAAGCATTTCTACAAAATACGCCTTATTACATTAATACAATGGGTATTATGTAGTAATGATTAACAAAATTAGATTTTGTTTTGTTGTAATGAAATTAGAAATTTAATATGAAAAACCTAAGAGCTTAGGATGGCTCATTGAAGAGGCTGAAATGTATAATTCCATCAAAAATTAAAATGAAATAATTTTTTTTAAAAATGCAACAAAAATAAAGAGGAGACTTAAGAACCCTCAAGTATCATTCATAATTAAAGGCAATTTTGGAAAAGTCAAAAATAGTGTTTTTGTTTTTTAGCTAACAGATCCTCTTTTGGCAAAAGATTCTCTTCTTCACTTTTCTTTGTATAAGTATGAAAATAAAAACTAGAAGTACTTTAATGATGTCATTAATTTGTTAATTAAAAAATTGAAAAAATGACAAAATTATTATAGTCAAAGTTGAGAGTAGGACATGTCCATCCCATCCATCCTTTTTCTTCCTTCTAGATAACTGAAAAACAAAAATGAGTTAAAGAAAATTCAATAATCCCCTCTCTTTCCTTTAACACACTTTTCCTCTCATTCTTCAAAGAGGTCAAAGAGGCATACGTTACAAATTTATACATAAACTTTTAAATGTTTATTATTTTATATAACTCATAAATTTCTCGATTATAAAATTACCATTAACCGCATTCATTTAATTTAAATTCAGAAAAACTATAGGAAGAATTAAAAATTTCCATGTATCTTCATTGTTATGTATATGGGTTGTTCAAAATATCATGTGCAAAATACAATTATATTTAACTGTACAGTAGCTAACTATTGATTAAAGGTTTTTTTATAGAAAGCCCCAGCAAAAGTCAGATATTTACAAAAAAAAACCTCTAGTTTAGATAATTACAAAAAGCCCCCAAGAAGTTTTAAATTCCACATAAAAGCTTCCTTTGTCGGTTTCTATCCATCAGTTTTATTTTTTCCGATTTCTAAATCCTTAACAAAGTTAATCAATAAAAATTTAATTAACTAAATCCTTAACTTAATTAATAAATTTTAACCCCTACCAAACCATAACCCTAATGGCCTTACCTTCTCCATCCTTGACTTCGCCGTCGCCGACACCCCGACTTCCTCCCTCAGCCTCCCTCTCCTCTCCTCCCTGATTATCATCTATCACCCCCTCCTCTCCTCCATGACCATCTTCTTCATTCCACATCCCCTTCCCGATCACCACCATATTCTTAATTCTACATCCCTTCCTCGATCAGCACCATCCTCTATTACCCCATCATCATCTTCATCCTGCACCCCTCACTTAATCACCACCGCCATCACCATCAGTATCATCATCTTCTTCTCTTTCTTTCCTGACCTTCGCTTGATCTCTCCCTTCTTCCTCGACCTCTGCTCAACCGCTTCCTTCCTTACTCGACCTCCTCTCGTGCACCTCCTCCTCCATCCTAAACCAAACCCCTATGTTTAACCTTACCCTAATCCTAGCATCCACGTCGTTGATCCCACCTCACTGCCACCATCATCGCCCCCTCGCTGTAGCCGCTACCTCTCCCTCGACCTTGCCACCACCGCCCCCACAAGCCCATCCTTCGCCTCCTTTATCCTCTTTTCCCTTTCCCCTTCCTCCGCCCTCACCTCCAATTCTTCTCCCTTGTTGTGGCCTCAGCCTTTCCTTAGACCTTTGCCACTCCTCCATGCCCTCCATCTCCTTCTCCACCACCGCTCCCCTCATGTGCCCTCCGCTTTCTCTTCTTCTTTAAATCCTTCCCTCACTTCTACCACGACGACCTCTTCAACGTCCACATCCGCGTCTTCTCCTTCGCCTCCCAAAGACCCCATCTTCGACATCCACGAGCTCCTTGGACGCACCCGTCTCGTCACCAGCTGCATCATTTTAAAATTTATAAATATTACTTTATAATTTAAATATGGATATTATGAATTTACGAAAATAATATCATGTATGGATTTTGGGTTTTCAGATTGGTATCCGTAAAAATATAATTATTTTGGAAAAAATGAAAAATATGAATTATTTTTAAGATGGCGTGTATTTTGTTTTAAGAAAAGATACGTGATTTAAATGAATTGTGCATATTCTATATGGTTTTTTGAGAGTGAGTTAGGAGGGATATGCCATCTTATCTTATACCTCATGCATACCACACCACCACATAAATATCCTAACAAAATATTATATGTGTATGTCATACACACTCTCTTCTTCTCATTATCCTACACACAAATATCTCTATTTCTCAATTATCTTTAACTTCTTCAAACTCTCACCCAAACCTTATCCTTCCTTCAACAAATCAAAATAGATCTTGATGGTTCCTTCACATAAATAGATCAAGACATCAAGCTAGGCCCATATCACTGTAAAGATCTTCACCAAGTCATCTCATGAGTTGAATCCCTCTCTTTAATATCCTAGGAAGGTAAAGATCCCTTCTTTGATATGCCTTTATAAATCTTTCCTTATTTACTTAGTGTTTCTAGCATAAAGTCTTAGTTTTGTTGGTTTAGAACTTTCAAGTTTAAGTTTTGAATATGTTTTGAGTTTTAGAACATGATTTTCATGAGTTTTTGATGTTAGATTTCAATCTGGCGCAACTAAGGATCTCTCAAAAATATTTTGCACATAAATTAGACCTATTTAGACCACCAGGAAACCCCACCAATTGCATCAGATCCTGACTCCTTGTTCTAGCCGCAAATTGCGGTCGAATGGAATTTTTGTCGGCCCCGCTTTTGAGTTAGATGTTGTGCTATGGTCGGTAGGTGTTTTACAATATATGCAAGTTTATTTTAAATGCTAATTTGCCTTAGATTCCCTGAGTCAAAATTTGGGAGTATTTTGACTTGGTTTTGGCGATATTTTCCGATATTTGAAACTTGGATTTCGTATTTTATGTCTTGACTCAGTTGTTCGACATTCGTATGTCGACGTTGGGGGTATTTGGTCGTTTTTAGCGTATATTGGCCATAGGTTCTAACCTACGCGCGCTTCGCTCGTTCTATCGGCACTACTACAATAAGGGGTTGCCCCTATGGATAAAGGTATCTGTAGGGGCAAACTTTTATTGCTCCTACGGATTAATCTGTAGGTCCCCATGGTTGCCCCTACGGGGCCATACCTATTAATTTAAAAATATTAAAACGTAATTTGTTAATTGGCCTTACGGAGTCACAAACGAAAACCCTACGGATTAATCCGTAGGGGCAATATATTGGTTATTTATAACAAAATAAAGCCCAGAAATTTCCTCATTCCCACAATTTCCTCGATCTCACTCTCCCGCACGCGCCTCGTCGCCACCGCTCTCCCGCGCGCGCCCCGTCGTCCCCGACATCACCGTCGACTTCCTCGTCAACGTTAGGAACTCTCTCGTCGTCGATTGCGTTGTCGACCGACCATCTCCGATCTCCTCCACCTCGGGACAGTACAATCGCCGGCTTAATGTTAGTAAATTTCATATTTTAACTTCTAATTATGCATTTATTTGTGTTATTGTTGATTATTGGGTTGCTACTTGGGCTTAGAGTTAGGGTTCGGTCTAGGGTTTGGGCTAGGGTTAGGGTTCAGTGCAGGGTTAGGGTTCGGTTCAGGAATAGGGTTAGGGTTAGGGTTAGGGTTCAGTTTAGGGTTAGGGTTCGGTTCAGTTAGGGTTAGGGTTAATTAGTTGGGGTTAGGGTTAGGGTTGGGATTCAGTTTAAGGTTAGGGTTTGGTTCAGGGTTAAGGTTAGAGGCTAGGGTTAATTTGGGTTAATTAGGTAAAATAGAGTGTATTTGTGTTAGGGTGTTGATTAGGATTAATTGGGTTAATTAGTGATAATTTGAAGGGTTAGGGTGTTGATTAGGGTTAACTAGGTTAATTTGGGTTAAGTTTAGGTTAATTAGGGATAATTTGTGTTAGGGTAACGATTATGGTTAATTGGGGTTAATTTGGGTTACTTAGGGTTAGAGTTTAGGATGCACTAATTTATTCAGCAGGATACTCGATGATAACGTAAACGTACAACTTTACCGTAAACGCAAGAAAAATTTACCCTAAACTAAAAACTTCGAACCCTTAATAACGAAACGTAAACGTAAAACCTATTCAAGTTAAATGTTCAAGTTAAAACCAATATATGATACTCGATGATAATATGAAACTTTCATATTCTTATCGATACTTATATATGAAAATCAAAGCGCGGCCTAGTCTCCGTCTATCGGTTAACATACATTCAATGTTCGTCGTGACATAGAACTTTACGAAGGTTGTTAAATATCGAACGGTATAGTTCGGTACTAACAACCGTCGTGTAGTATATGTGACGAGAAGATTCAATTGTATGATAACCGATAGATTTGTCCAGTGTGGACAAGTTAGGAATGTATGAAGCAAACACCTGCATTCACTTGTGTTTTCATTCGTTTCGAGTCATTTCGTCGGTACTTTTCCGCTAGTTCTCCATGTACAAAGATATATTAGATTTTCATTTCAACGTTGTTTCACAGCTTTGAAATGATTATCCATTCTATTATAATGTACTCGGAGAACAGCGGGGAGGTGCTGCCGAAATTTACTCGAAACGGTTGAAAGCACAAGCGAATAAGTGTCTGCTCTATACATTCTTAATGGATAGAAGCCTTACCCCCGACAGCCGAAACACACACATACAATAGGAATACACAACAAACACACACACATCACATACACACTAACAACCCACACTTAAGCGAAATCATAAATTAAAACACACATATATAGAATACAACTCATACTTGGGTATCCTCAAATCTAACTTTGTTTATCGATAATTTATTCTTTTCAATGACAAACTCACACACAAAGTACATACACGGATTTTCTCCTTTGTCAGTAACCATCCCGTTCTTAGATTTCTCAATATAGTCATCGATCATAACCTACAATTTATATGTTATACTGTCTAACATGACCCATGAGTACATCAGAGTTAAGGACTGGATGTATGTGGATTGGCAACAATGTATGCAACCTAAGTTTGTCGCAGGAGTTGCTGCATTCATTGATTTTGCATGCGCACATAATAAGATCGTGTTAGAGAAGATTCTCTGCCCATGCGATAGATGTGGGAATAAGTACTGGCAGAAGGTAGAATTCGCAGAGCTTCATATCGTTAAACATGGTTTTATTAGACTTTATACAACTTGGCTATATCACGGAGAAGGAGAAGAAGACAATAATGCGGCAGAAGAAGAAGGAGAAGACGGTAATGCGGCAGAAGAAGAAGACGGTAATTTCTTTCCAGGAGAAGAAATGGAGGATATGGTAGAGGCTGCCATAGGTGAATCTATTCGTACCGAAAATGACATTCCTTCCGGTTAAGGACCGCGTGCGGATAAGTATGAAAAGTTCATGAATGATGCTAGAAAACCAATTTATGAGAATGCAAAGTATTCCACCATCTCATGGTTCGTCCAACTTTTCCAGATTATGTGCCTAAATGGACGGAGCAACAAATCATTCACAATGCTTCTTTCGTTATTGAAAGATTCTATGCCCCCGAGAAATAACGTGCCCGACAGCTGGTACGGAGCCCAGAAGATGATGTCTGATTTGGGTCTGAAGTGTAAGAAGATTCAAGCATGTCCTAAAAATTGCGTGTTGTACCGAAAAGAGAATTCAGATTTGAAAGAGTGTCCAACATGCGGAGATGCCAGCTATAAGCCGAAAGATTCTGATAAGAAGCCCGATATACCTGTCAAGATAGCATGATACTTTCCCATAACACAAAGGCTGCAGAGGCTATTCAGGTGCAAGAAAACAGCCGAGGCAATGATTTGGCATCACTGTTCTCCTCCAAGTGAAGATGGAAAAACGAGTCATCCAAAAGATTCACCGGCATGGAAGGATTTCGATAGGAGGCATGAAATATTCAATAGCGATTTTCGCAATGTCAGGCTCGGACTTGCTAGTGATGGCTTCTGCCTATTCAACTATATGGCTGGAAGCCACATCACATGGCCCGTTGTAATGATAGTTTATAATCTGTCGCCTTGGTTGGCTATGGATCAATCATACTTTATGATGCCTCTTCTTATCGACGGACCAAACTCACCGGGAAACAAAAAGGTTATCAATAATGTTATATTATTACTTCACATTTTACGATATATATATAGCATGCATATGTAATGATTGTGTAATGCGTCCACAAACCGTTTTATTTAGATTTGATGATGATGATGGGAGCAGCGAGGGGCGGTAGGAGGTCCAGCCGCGGCACCGGCAGAGGCAGAGGCAGAGTGGTTCTGCCGCCCGGAGAGCTGCGTAGGGAGCTTCAGAGGGCCGGTCTTGCACTCGATCGGAGACCCCTTCGGATGCCTTCTTCCATATGGACTTTGCCACACCTCCAGGTATATTGCATGCATATTCATTTTGAATGTAATATTATAGATATACATGCATATTTATGTCAAAATTACTTATATTGTCAATGTTTGATTGTCTAGCTGTTGGTGGTGCGTCCACATCAGGGACAGAGGCCACTCCCGTACCGCCAGGTATGTTTATATATCCTATATTACATGCATATTGATTTAGAATGCTATATCATAAATATACATACATTCTTTTTGCTCTTACGTACTTAGATAATCATTTTTTAATTGTCTAGCTGTAGGTGGTGTCCCCACATCTCTGGCAGAGGCTACCACTGCACCTGCGGGTATGTTTATATATCCTATAGTGTATACATATTGATTTAGAATGTTATATTATTGATATACACATTCTTTTTGCAATTACTTATATAGTCAATGTTTGATTGTTTAATTATAGGTGGTGCGTCCACGTCTGGTGCAGGGGCCACTCTCGCCACTTCCATGCCCTCCGCTCAGTCTGTAGGTTAGTATGAATAAATATAAAATATTTATTCATTTTACATATCCTTTAAGAATAAACATGAACTCCATGTAATTTTTTCGATGTTTATTTTCTAGTTGGAGGGGATGCGTCTACGTCCGGGTTACCGGCTGTTCCTCACCGGAGGAACTATCGTCCCGCTCGTGAAGCTGCCCGGGCCCAGGCTCGTACTTCTATCGCCGGAGGTATATATCACACTTCAATTTTCGTTAAACTTTGATTTCTTAATACCTCTTTGTCTTAATATTGATTGTCTTGATATTTCTTGTAGATGCAGGGCATCCCCATCCCGAGAGGGGGACTCGAGGCCCAAATAAGTCCCAAGGCTGAGGCCCGACAGAGCTAGGGAGAGGCAGCATTTCCCCTCTTCTTTACCCCTGATTATCGCTATACCGGTGATTATGCCGAGAGGTTCGGCCAGTATATGGGGGATGAGAGGCGTCTCTTGAAGAAGTATCCACTTCATGTTGAGTGGGGCGACGAACACCGGCACTCATTTGCCTTCTTCTAGGATCAGGCTCGGGTATTAATATATATTTTCATTTGACTTATCCAATATATTTATTATTATTTAAAACCTGCAATTTAATAACAATGTTTTTTTGTATTTGCAGTTGGATTGCGACTTTCACCCTGTACCCGACCCTGATCACCCTGAGAGAGTGCTCGATCTTCACGCTTTGTACCATGGCCTGATGAAGAACATGCAATCAAAGGTCTGATACAATAGAAATGAGTTGAAGATCGACTACTATTCCCTGTGGATGGCGACCTCTAAGGCAGAGAGAGCGGCTCTCCTACATATTCCGGCCTTTGCGAGAGTCGATATAGATACATGGTCTCTCTTGTGCCAATATTTCGACTCTCAACGCAAACAGGTTTTTATTTTAAATGTAATTCATTGTTTAGTATATTATTTATTTTTTTGTGTTGCTTAATTAGAAAACTAAATCTGAATGTGTTGTGCAGAAACAGGCCGATCAAAATAAAGAGAATAGGAAGGCGGCGAAGTGGGGTCGCCCCACTTATACAGGTGGCTCAAGGAATATTACTCGTGCCATAGAGGCATCGGTAAATTAAAATAGATCTACTATGATATAATATAATATTAAGAGTTATTTTATAATATATGTAAATTTTTTGCGAATTGCAGAGAGCTCAGACCCTGGCGCAGAGTGGTACACCGAGCGTGCCGACCGCATATCTTGCCGTCCACGACATCTCGACAGATCCCGCCACGGGCGAGCTTCGATTCCCCGACACCGCTACCCAGGAGTATTGCGTAAGTGTTAATATTTATTCTAACGGGTTTGAAATTTTTGTTTTGAAAAGTTCAAATTTAAATAATATACTTATATTTTACTGGTTAATGTGGGTGTAGGAGCGGGTGGTGGAGCAGGCGGAGGCATCGGGGATCGATTTTACTGGACAGACCGATCCGATACTGCTGACCCCATGGAGGTTTGGAGAGAGGCCGGGGACTGGGTCCTAGCAGGGCCTATATGAGGTTGGACTCTACTCCGGCGGTTCCTTCCTCTACCTCCCGTGAGCGACATCTAGAGCAAGATGTTGCCACCTTGAAGACCACCGTTCAGGAGTTGAAGGAGATGATGGTATGTATACTACTTAATAGTAAAATATTATATCATATTATAGATAGCAACATATCCAATATTAGTAGGCTGAGCCTATTTGGTTGTAGACTTAGTTTTGATTAATCATACTTACATAAAACTGTCTAATTAAAATAAACTACAGCTTTCCAAACTAAATATCCAAACGAGGCCTAAGTCCCTAAGTATTCTTAGATTGGGGTTTTGCAATAACCTGATAATGATACGAATTCGACTAATACACAGTTCTTACTCGTTTATTACATACAAAATTGAACAGATGCGACAGAGTACTTCGGCTGCGGTTCCACATGCATCTCTTTTGGCTACGGCTCCGCAAGCCACTACCTCGGCTGCGGTTGCGTAGACCACTCCTGCAGCTCCACAGCCCGCTCAGATTCCTGCACAGTCCGCTCCTTCATTTGTCGAGTTTTTGATGACTCAGGGCTGCACCGAGGAGCAGATGCGCCAGATTACGGCGATTATCAGAGGTGGAGGAGTTGGACCGAGGTAGGGTAGCTTTTTTTATATTATAAGAATGTATATACTTATATGATACATATTGTATATATTTTGGACGATATTGGTGGTGTTTGCGTGTTCACGATGATTTAGATTGATATCATATTATGTTTGTTGATTTTTTTTTATATATTATGCGTGAGATGTTGATCATGAATACTGCGGTATTTGGTTATATAATGTATATATTATGGTGCACAGGGCGAATAAAAAATAGGAAGCCCTTTTTAAAAAAAACCCTGATATTTTGTCCCTACGGATTAATCCGTAGGGCCATCTGTTGCACCTACGGATTAATCCGTAGGTCTATAGTTTGCCCCTAAAAATTTAGCCGTAGGGAAAAAATATCAGAATACATGATATTTTGCCCCTATGGACTCAGTAACAGGAGTTACACTTGCCCCTACGAATATATCCGTAAGGGCTTTTGTCTGTCCTTACGGATGACTCCGTAGGGGCCTAAAGATGGACCTACGAAGAAATCCGTAGGGGCTTATATCTAGACCTATGAGTAACTCCATAGGGGCATGTCGTTGCCCCTACGGATTTATCCGGAAGGGCAAGTATTTTATTTTATAAACCAATAAATTAAATAAATATTTTGTCCCTACGAACTACACCGTAAAGACATATGTCCCTACGAATGAAACCGTAGGGGTAATTATTACTCCGTAGGGGCATGTTAAGGGCGAAAACTAGCACCTGCGGCCTTTGCACCTACGGTGTATTTTTGTGCCCCTACGAATATATCCGTAGGGGCAGTGAGTTGCACCTACGGCTTTATCCGTAGGGGAAAACCCTTATTGCAGTAATGCGTTTTTGATTTGGATATTTATATCGTTGTGCCATGATTTCAATTGTAGGTACGATCGCGGGGATTTCCGAGACGGCAAGGACGGGCGAGGCAGTCGTGGGTTTCGACTAGCTCGAGACGTCGGTGAGTAGATTTATATCTACGGGGAAGGTCAGGTGGATGGCGTATAGCACCCCCGCAACCAATTAACTAGGATATCTATTCTATATCTTGGATAGTGTTATATTAGATAACTTAGTTTATAACTAAATTAGTAATAGTTTGTATCTAGGAGGATATATGTATACGTGGATATATAGTTATATATGATTATTGTGATATGCGTACGTGATTATAGATCCGTACGATATCGATTGGGATATGATTATAATGTGGATAAATTACCGGATATGGTGGATATGTATTTGACTCACAAAATCTTGCTATATCCCGATAAGGATATTGTTATGTTTGCTGAGCTATATTCTTTTAAAAACTAACGATACGTTTTCTACTTTTAAATGACAATATCAAGGATGTACTAAAATTTCAAATGAATATCTATTCCAAAAACATTGTAGCCTCCTTATTTGTAAAAATAACGTTTCGTTCTATTTTAAACTATAACGGCATAGCTCATAAAAGTTAACTATGTTTAACGATTATTCACGTTACAATTAGGATAACCTTTTTATATGCTCGTGTTTCGATTATCTATTATATATGCTAGTTGCGCTATTATTCTCATACGAACACACTAATAGAACATTGCACAATTACCAATGATTGCTATGTTACACTACACCTCATTGGTACTGCCATGATACTATAGGATTTCCACGCTTGATAGTGTTTGTGTTATTATATGAATGTGATGATGGGCATATCCATGTGATAGTGATGTTCGAACACCTCTGATAGAACACTTGCAAAAATACTAATGATTGCCATGTTGTACGAGCACAGACACGTATGCTCACGACAAATTATTAGTATTGCCATGACACAGTAGGACTGCGATGTTACTTGTGTTCTAGATATCCATGATTGATGTGATGATACCGATAATGATTTTGATATACGAATACCATCATTATGGATATTCGCATATTTTTGTTGCTAATGTGGCAAAGATAATATATGCGTTACGTTTTTATGAACTCGAAATAGATTATATATGTGTTCTTCCGAACTTGTTGCTTTCCATGAATTTGAGAAGCCGCGGTGGGATTTATAAAACTTGTGAATATTTTTAAATGTGGTATTCTCGTGATACAATAATTTAGCGTCCACCATGAGTTTTGGTTTTTATGATGAGATATTTGAATCGAGAGAGAGGTTAACCAATTATGGATATATAGTGGACCCGGTACGACACCAAGGGGCAGGAAGACCGTAGGGAGGTACGAGAAGCCTAGCAAAGTGGATCGATACCGGAGTGAGTATTAGAGCGTGGCGGATATCCGGGAGATACCGATCGTGGCTGTTGATATCAGGAGAGGACCGGTCTGACGAGACAGTATTTATGATATGTGGATTTACGTGTCGGTAATAGACACGAGATTTATGAGATTGAGAGTGTCGATACTGGACACTCATATGTTCAAGGTTGCACGATCCGTCAAGATACGCTGTTATAGATTATATCATATAGTAGCCGAACATGACTGATCCATGGGACAATACCTGAATACTATTATGATATTTCGATGTACATTAAATAGGTTTCCATATGAGCTATAGTCTTATTATTTTGACGTGTCTGGGAAGACACAAGAAAATTTTAAACGGAAACCCTCTTAAAACTCATTTCTAAAAGCGAGATGTATACTTTAAACAAAACGCATATAATACTTCATAAAACTACGTCTGAACCTTGTGCCGTGATATACGTATCATACGGCTATTTTAAAAGGGTTTTACATACAACTTTCGGTTACTTTATAGGCTTATACATTGATGCATGCTATATATATATATATATATATGATATGTTGATATATTTCCATGTTTATGTGCTTGATATTGATATGCGTATAGTACTTATGCATGATATATATTTTAGCTTAGGATATGATAATACTATACGTTATGACCTCGGTAGATCATTATGCATTTCGATTTCTACCTTACGATATATTTTTATTCGTTGAGTTGGCAACTCATCCCCGTTGTGCCCCAATTTCTTGCAGGATTGACCGCTCGGATCCGTAGCAGATTGCTGGCACATTTCTTCTTCGGTGATTGCTTTGGTAGGTGGGTTACATATTGGATCGTAACCACCTGTTGTATATGTATATTCTTTTGAATCTTGTTAAAAACTCTATCGACCTAAACTTGTTTATTTGTAGACATAGAAGCGCAACTTAAATATTGTGTGTTTTGGGCGTTATACTCGTTTGGAGTCGGCTTTATATTGTTGTTGGTTATATTTCGCTTTCTATTTCTTCATCTTGCGCGTCGAATATTATCTGCGTGGTTGCTCTGCTGTTTGGGCATGGAAGCAAGCTTCCGTTGGGGATGCCTTATATATATTATGCCATGTATGTGGTTTTATTCAAAATTTACAAAGGATGTACAACATGATTTTGAAACGATATAGGCGTTTTCAAAAAAATTTACTTATACTTTAAAAAGAAACTTGATTCCATTAATAGCTCTTTTTAAAACTTCACCTCTACTATTTTCTTAAACAGGTTTAGATTCCGGGTTTTTGGCTTACTTGGATCACGTCGACAGCTTTAGACATCACGAGATCTAAGTGACGGTCATGTGTCGCTTTCGGGTCGTGACAAAGTTAGTATCAGAGAGTTAAATTTAACCTTTGTTCGAGTCTACGTTTGACTATGTGGAGTCTAGGGCGTATATTTTCGTTACCTAGGCTTAACCTTTCGGAATTTAGACTTGACTTTGGTGGTTTTATACCCGAACTTCATAGGTTGACCTTGGTATGATGGAGTTGGTACTAAGAAGAGTGACGTACCATACGTATGCTCTGCGTCATATTTGTTAGGTTTCGGTGTCCGCGCCACGAAAGCTGTGGCCGATGCGGAAGCGAAAACAAAAACATTAGCTAGCACCGAATGTCCGTAAAAACCAGCATACGGTCCAATAACCTAAACTAGCTAACTAAGAGTGCAAGGGTTGAGAAATTACAACTTTTATCGCGTGTCCACCCAATTGTGGAAGACCCCTCCAAGCTCGTAATTGCCGGGATCGCGCTTGAATGTCGACCACCCTCACAGAAGACGATCCACTCAAGGGAAACCGGAAGAGGCTCTAACCGATGATCCGGACTTGCTAGGTGTGGATGGTCAGTGATGTAGGAATATTTCACTCAATATTTCTCTCTAGAATCCATGCTCAAATGTGAGCAAGAAGAAGAAGGAGAAGAAGAGAAAGGAAGCAACCATGAAGCATGAAGCTCATCATGTGAAGCAAAAAGAAAATGAAGTATCAAGTGTAAAGAAAAAGAATGGCTTTGCTTTTAACAACCATGCATCAATAGTGCATCAAAATGATTTTATCATTTTTAAAAACAAAGCCATACATCTATACTTTTTTAACACCATACATCATGCCACGTCCTTTCCACCTCATTTCCATTTAATTTTCTAAAAGAAAATCAAATATGAGGTGCCTTTCTTCTAAAAGCATTCCCGTATAAATATGGAATACTTCACCTAGTATATATATTGCTATATATACGCGTATCCGCATAAAAATACGGATAGAACCAAATAGAGAAAATGAACAGTGAACAATAATACTAAAATATATGTATCAAAATACATATATAAATTATTAAATCAAAACCTGATTTAATAATCCGGCTTAATCCTAAACCGGCTAGAATTATTAACCGCCCGATTAATGTCCGTGTATCCCATACACGTATTTAATAGGACCCATGCACGTACCAATGTACGGCTCCTACATCTATTGCCTAAACCGGAAAAACCCTCTGTGTAGGACTCCAAAGACTCGACAATATGCTGGCAGTGGGTTTAACCACAACCACGTCAGCGGCAATAGCTGTACGTAACGGCTACCCAGGTACTTTTCGAAAGGGGGGTTGACAATCAAATACGTCCTTACCCTACTGAGCCTAAATATGATAATCTTCATACAGTCAGGTCTCTTCATCAAAGAGTATCACATATCAGGTGTAGGGGAGGATAACGTCAGACCCCTGCTAACCCGATAAGTCATGTCTGAGTCAAGCTCATCACCAACAGAGATACTACTGATCAACTATCAGTAAATGTCATCTACCGTGGCCACGAATTTCTGGTGATAGCCAACTGAACACGGTGCGATATCGACTCCTAATACCAGGAGAGAAGAATCCCTGACAATCGACCACTGCCTCCATGTGGTTCGGGACCGTTCCTAACTAAAACCTGTTTGCATGACTCTTTTGAGTCGTGGTAGGGTAGTAATCAAAGTACAGTGGGAACTCACACGAGAAAAATGACGATTTCAGGTCAAAGGACTAAGATGTACTCATGCTACCTGAGAACTTCCATCTGCCGATAGATATAATACCATCTAGAAGTTTTCGGCGAGTCCGTCCAGTGTAATCACCTCCAGTGAGCACCTGTATACTATCTTAGGTGATACGACACTAATGGCTTGTGAGACCGGCCACCGCTCCTTGTCGGGGTGTAGAAGCGTATACAATAGTCTACTCCGTAATATCGATGCCCAGTCTCGATACTCCCACGACTAGGGACATTTAAGGATGTGCTTATAGACAACCCAGCTCCCACATATATGATAGCCACCATAATGTTGGTTGTCAAGCAACAATCCTACGAGCTTCATCAACAATGAAGATAAACCGGATATCATACCATCATCTCGAGTAAGACTGTTATACATGTATAGGTCCTCCCTCAATTATCTTAATCGCCTACTTGCAATCATAATAATTGGCTTGAGGGCACAATATCCAACAATCTCCCACTTGCACATAAGGCCAATTATTGCGGTATCGTGTACCCACAACTCGTGTACTACCGAATACCCAACTTCTCTACTAATCAGTTTCGCAAACTATTTTTGTGAAACTTAATTTGTTCGAGAAGTAGCTTCAATGAGTGGATCCGCTATAATGTTCCAACTTCATCTCTCTATATCTCAACTTGCGGAGATTAACAATCTCCCAAACTGAGCGATACCATGCCACAAGAATCTTTCTGGATACTTGATGAGACCAAGTTCATAAATGAACAACTCTATCCAACAAACTTCTTGGGCTGTATTCTCTGTTGAGTTATAACCAGCATCCTGCATCATGATTACCTCAGTATCCCTATTGGAACACTGTCCAATATACCGATCCTCAGAAGAGGCTAAACTCAAAACTCCGACAGCATCTCTGTCATCCAGCTCACCTTGGAAGCATGAACTGATAACCGCCTCCTAAAGGAGGCTGCTGTTATCTTATACTAAGAACATGCTCTTATGTTCTTTATAGCTTCCCTTTGTTTCTCTTGGATTGGATTAATATACACTTATTGCTGCTAGTGCAAAAGCAACATCTTATGTTGCACAAGTCATTGCATGATTGACTAAATTACCTAAGCAAGTGATATGTTATTCATACCAGTCCTTGTCTTCATCAGTTTAGAAGACATCTTTTTTAGAGAGGGTGACTCCATCACCTATAGATACAGCACCACGCCAGGAGTCGTTCATTCTAAAAATACTTTAGAATGTTGTCCAAGTACCCGATTGGGAAACTTCCCAAATCTAGATCTAAAACCAAAATCCCTGATACATTATCCATCTGGTTTTATACAAGATATTGCATGATTGACTCAATTGCCTAAGCAAATGATATTTCATTCATGACAGTCTCTCTCTTCACCAGTCTAAAAGACTTCCCTTTAGAGAGGGTGACTCCATCACCTGCGAGTACACTTCCACGCCAGTAGTCGTCCATTCTAAAATACTTTTAGAATGATGTATAAGTACCCGATTTGGGAAACTTCCCAGATCTAGATCTAGTCGCCAGAATTCCTGATATACAATCCACATCTAACATGGAGAAAACACTATGTGACAACCAAAATTTGACCGATTGTAGTATAGAAACACCACTTCCTATTTGGAGTATGTCATCCAAATCCAGGACAATACTCCCTACATCCTTCTTACTAGATTCATATTTTTTTTTGATGGAGTCATTCACCTTGGCTGTCACATAAAAAAAGATAATTTGTCTTCGGTATCCATGCTTCATTCTATGAATAGACATAAGCAATTTGCATACCTTCCACTGCTCCCACTGACTATGATAACCCTCTGGCAGAGTCATATACATCTGCACTTTCAAAACCTTATTTGGAAAGACATTATAGTCACCCACCTACCAGATATTATAGCCATGAACTACATCAGCGGCAAATCATATCCATATGGATTTCAGCGTAGACACTGAAATAAAAGTCACATCACAATCCATAACGGGTATTTGATGATAACTCTTTACAACAAGTCTAACCTTATTAGGTTAGTATCTTTCCACCTGCACAGATCTCGAAAGATCTACTTACTTCTAATGGGCTTCACTCTTTCAGGAGCACCCAGCAAAGTCCAAAATCCATGACTTGATGAAGTACGTGGAGTCCATCTTGGGTATGAAATATCTGGTCACCTGGAAATTACCACTTCCTATGACTTGCTGATAAGAAGTAGGGGAATAGTAGTGCCAAGTCATATCCATATGGACTTCAGCATAGACAGTGAAATAAAAGTCTAATCACAATCCACAACGGATATTTGATAAAAACTCTTTACAACAAGTTCAGCCTTATTAGGTTAGTACCTTTCCACCTGCACAGATCTTGATAGATCTACTTGCTCCTAATAGGTTTTAACCCTTCAGGAGCACCCAGCAAATTCTAAAATCCATGATTTGCTAAAGTGCGTAGAGTCCATCTTGGATATGAAGTATCTGGCCACTTGAAAGTTACCACTTTCTATGTCCTGCTGACAACTAATAGGGTCATTATCACCATGATGTTGACCTTCCTGTCACTGTCTACGAGAAAACAGAAGTATCTCTCGGGTGTCTGAGGTCACCTACTAAAATCTGCAGAGTGGCTAACAGTTTGTCAAGTCTAATTGAATAGTTAGGTTCTACTAAATTTTCGGTAACCGTTTATGATTCTGAAATCACTTCCAATTCTCCCATACTCCTACTAGTTTATTTTGCAAAAAGATTCCTTTTATAAAAAGGTGGCGAGTCAAGAACAATATACCTATTGATCATGAAAATGGTGGAAACAAAATCCTAGTGAATGCTTGGGATAATTCACAAACAACCATTACCGAAGCGTGTCTTAAGTTTGTCTGGATTTTTCTTTTAAACAGAAACCAGATAACTCCATATTTTAACAACCTCATGATATGTAACCATTCTATGTCCATATAAAATCAAGACAATAATTTAGATAAAACCAGATTCAAATGTCATGCAGCTGTTTCCAATGCATATTACCTAATGGAAAAAAGGCTAATTGTTCATTACTCATTAAGGAGCGAACTCACGGATGAGCAACATGTAAGAGAATCAAGTTCTCAATACTATGATGGAATACTTAGTATAAGTATCTACATCTTTGATCACCTCGAAAAATCCCGATATCTCCAATGTATGGTTCTCTACTTTATTCTTATACCTACAAACTTCTTAAAATATTTGGACCTTGCATTACAACGAATGCATGTCCAAAACCAGAGAACTCATAGGTAAACCTGAATGAAGTAAGAGTACCAACCCCTCATCCTGAAGGACACTGGACAACATACATTTTCATGTATAAGTCTCATGAGTATACCAACTCAAATTCTGTGTTTTGTAAATTGAAAACTGTATCTTGATTAAGAATGTCTTATACCGTTATTCAATGCACCTTACCTTATCCTCAACTGATAAAGGTAAATTTTTACAACACAATTTTCAAAATGTATATCCCGCTTTATAAAATAAAAGTACAGATATTTCATTTTAAAATTTGGTGCATAACAATGGTTATTCGAAACCAAATATTTGCCGTTAGGCAAAACCTAGACGATTTAATCCAATATCACCAATTACAACAAATTCCGATATTGGGGATCAAATCGTCTATTTCCCAACATACTACTCCTTCTCAACATCTGTAACACCGTATAGATGTGAGATCCAAATCTAGTAAATATATACCCTGGAATCAGAATTAATTGGGAAAACGGTTCTCTTTTACAAATACACAGAAATATTGAAACTTGGAAATGTTTCATAGGGGGTGGCCAGGTATTCCTAATAATACCTTTTCCATTATCCAGATTCATGACAGTGGTCGTAATTTCTTTTGCCCTCACTTCAATTCCTTTATATGTCTATACATCTTACCTTCTGCACACCATACCTGTGCTAACTGGTTTTCTTCCTTCCATACCTTTCGGCACCATCCTAAGGTTTAGAAGAAGACTATCCAATAAGCGTGATGGGTGTACTCTCCTAATACAAGGAGCTCTCGCAACCTGAGAGAAAGTAAAGGGATGAGAAAAACGAATAATCTTATTCAATTTCTCCAGAACCTGTGGTCATTCTCGATTGATGTAACTTCTTCGAGTTCGTATGTAACTATACGATGGTCGTTCCAAGCAATATGGATTATCGTAGTGATACGATGTGTTCTGAAGAAATGCAAAGGGTAAAATAGGAGTGGAAGGGATATATGTGAATTTGTCGTAAATCAAGACAAGCTAAAACCAAAGGGTGTAAGAAGGTTTGGTTAACTTGGTTCATGAGTTTGTCATGGGTCGTTGTACCAGAGAGAGAGAGAGAGAGAGAGAGAAAGAGAGAAGAAACACTCAGCATGCACTCTATCAAGATCAGATTGGTTATCACTTTATCTAATCAGGATGGCTCCCACTGTTTCCTCGAATTTTCCTTCAAAATCTAAAAGGAGAACTAGTCAGGATCATTTACACTTTACAAGTTCGCAAACCGTTCAGCCAGGCCAGTATTGATACTCCGAGGGAGGTCCCCCGTGCTTTCGCACAGACCCAATTAATAACCCCGTTTCCGCAGAGGCATAACCTCGTTAGCACTTTCTAGACACCTAATAGGTTAGCTAATTGTGAAGTGAAAAATCTCCTAAGGAGTAATACATACTCATCAGTTAGAATCGGGATCTAACTACCATCATTTGATAACCTGACGGAATCCACTAAAGTCACCACACTCCAGAAGATATTCGCATGCTTGGCAAGTTTCCCATATGTTTAAAACTCTTGATATGGTTTTTTCCCCAAGCATCTTATGACCTTGACGAAGGCCAACAAATCATAAGTCGCAAGTCAAGTTCTACCTGTCACTGTCCTAATTAATCTAAACCTACCCGTACTCGCCCTAGACGAAGGCTAACAAGGCTGTACGACTGTCCTAGATTAATGCATCCCTATGCTGCAGAAAAGTAACGCATAGCTACCATACACTCTGCATTGACGAAGGCCAACAAATCTAGTATGAATACTAGGTGCTACCCATCTGAAATGACGGAGAGTTGCGGCTGATTTTTGGTAAAAAACCGTTAACGTAATGAACTTGATATCGTTTAAGGAACTCGAGTGGCTTTCAAATGGAGTGGCTTATGCTCCGCTTTTTAAAACTAGTAACATAATTTTTTTCTTAAGAGCGAACTCCCAATGAAGGGATCAAGGCTCTTCCCTCATAGAATGAGGTGCGGGATATTCCTAACCGAATATCTCTATGCAAAGCAAAAGAATACGACCATGAGTTTGAAGAAAACCGAGTAGTTTTAAAATTGGTTCCAACAACATCATTTAGGTTTATTTTTCCTTTCATTATTCAGATAATGTGTTCCCATCATTTTAATTTTCCAAGCCATAAAAGAAACAACCAAAATAACATACTTTTTATATGTCATCCGCATTCGTCACGGGGCCCCATCATGCACCGTTAGATTACTTAACTAACGGCAGAGCGGGGGCAGGACTAACGCGGATGCAAAACATATAGAAGCATATACTAAATATATATCAACATTGCAAGCAGATAATAGTCATCACAGGCAGATAAAAATCATCACAAGCATACGAACAACAATATGGAATAGCGGATAATTTAGGATCCCCGCATTTCATTTGAGCCAAAATTAGACGCGATGTTCCCCAGTCGTGTGGATAGCCAGTGCAATGAAGAACCTAGACCCCTACGAGTACGGAAAGTTACCTACTAATCCCGGAAGTGAGGCAACCCTAATCAATAAAATGAATAGGCCACCCAGCACTTCACGGAATTCGGTAACTTGAGCACCCCTCCGTAGGTCAACCTATACCTCCTACTAGTGCGGCGAATAGCCCGCCAATTCTAGAGTAAGACCCTCCGGTCTCAACGCCATGAGATGCGGGCCTGTTGCCCTCTAGAACCCGGCTATTCGAGAACTCCTCCGCGGGGTAATCTTAGTACAGAAAAGAAAATATATATACAATGGTGACATCGACCTCAACCCGGCCGTGCCCCAATTAAAGAATATACAAACTGGCAGAAACTGCAGTCCACATGTCGGATGCTCGCCCCGCAATAATGAATATACAAATGAATCTGAATCGTACATCTAACATTGCACACAAGGCTATCCATCACGACAATTCATCAATAACATCAGTGCAACACAGAACATCAACGTGAATATCATGTTCGTAAACCCGTCTGATTGTACATATAGTAACCAGTCGGATTGCACCGCGCTATGATATTCACGGTCACAGAAACTAACAAACGCACTAAAAACCACGAATTCAAAATTTTGATCAATTAAAATTTTACGCATTGGACCCAAGCACAAATCAGTACTCAAACAAATCTGGGCCAAAATCAAATATCCCAAAAATCACATTTCCATATACTTGAGCACCTGAAGAAATTTGGGGCACAACGGCCCCAAGTTGATCGTGGAACCGCGGCTAAATGCTATGATAGGCGGCAGTGTCGTGGCCAAACTTTGGGAACTTGTGCTCCAATTTCTTCGTGCCCTCTCGTATTGCCTGCACATAATTTTAAGGCAAACAGAACAATTTTTTGAACAACTTTAAAATTTAAACAGCGGGCATACTTTTAGAAACGCGATTCGGAAAAATTCTTCGATCGAAATTCTAAATAAGTGAAAACTAGCTAGTTAAGATTTATGTAGCGGCTCTGATATCATGTTGGGTTTCGGTGCCCGCGCCGCGGAAGCCGCGGCCGATGCGGAAACGAAAACAGAAAGTTTAGCGAGCACCGAACGCCCGTAAAAACCAGGATACGGTCCAATAACCTAAACTAGCTAACTAAAAGTGTAAGGGTTGAGAAACTACAACCTTTGTTGTGTGTCCACCTAATTGTGGAAGACCCCTCCAGGCTCATAGCCTGCTCCAGAGATCGCTGTATTGCATACTTTCAGACAGTTGTACCAGCTGTTACTGAGATTATCGAGGTGTCACTACCAGAGTTCATGAAGCTAAAGCCGCCGGTATTTATGGGCATGGATGTGATAAAGAATCCGTAGTCATTCCGGGATAGGATGGCTAGGTTATTTCATTCGTTGTGATGCTCTGATGCGAGATCGGTGAGGTTGGTTAGTTTTCGTATGAAGGGTCTTGCTCAGATCAGGAGTGAGTCGATCGAGAGAAACCAAGCAGTGGGTCTTCAGCCGATGACTAGGGATAAGTTCTCGAGGCGTACTTAGCCAGATTTCTTACGCAGAGTGTTAGAGATGTCGAAATTGTAGTTTCGAGTCTTTGTGTAAGACCCCGGGCAAGATCGTAACCGAGATGATTTGCAGTTCGCGTAGTTATCACGATACGCTCCTTATTTGGTCGATACTGAAGAGAAGTGGATTATGAGATTCATGTGAGATCTCGATACACAGTTGTTCCCCTTTGTTGGTGCCAGATTTTGGATATGTATGCAAAGGCATTGGATATTGCCACACTTTCAGAGGAAAGTCTTGATGAGATTGTAGCTGTTCCGGAACGGAAATGGATTCATTAAGGAATGCCAGCTTCCGAGCAGTTCGGTAAAGATGATATCGGCAGAATCCGTGGTGGGTTCTTTCCGGGATGCTATAGTGATATAGTGTGGACGCAGGGCCAATTGTATGGCGCGTACTCAGAGGGCCAAATTCCGCCATCGTTGGCATGTTACATTACAAGAGGTCAGGTTACTTGGCCAGGAAGTGTTCAGAGAAGTGTCAAAATAAGACTGTTTTTGTCGCTACTCCTCACCAGGCGATTGTATCGAGAGGCCGTTGTTTTTTAGGTCCGAAGAGAGAACAAGACCTAGAGATAGAGGACGCCAGACCATGGGCAGAAGGAAAGAAGGAATCTTTACTCTGCCAGCTCCGGGTGTACAGACACCTTTCGACATTGAAGAAGGTGTACTTCAATACCATTTGTTATTGATTTATGTTTTTGTGATCCGAGTATCACATTTTCGACGTTGAAAAATGGATATTTGACGTTCGTTGCTTTGACTTATGTGTTTTGATGATTTGAAGGTCACACATACGATTTTGTGAACACCAGTTGCACTTGGTTGAGATTTTTCATGCGAGGAGCTGCACTTGATTAATATTTTTGGTGCACATCGTTTGCACTTTTTTGAGATTTTTTCTTGCACAGTAGTTGCACTTGATTGATATTTTGTGCACACCAAATGCACTTGATTGAGATTTCCGTGCGCAACAGTTGCACTAGATTGATATTTTCATGTACACCAGATGCATTTAATTGAGATTTTCGTGCACTCTAGATGCATTTGATATTGTTTTTGTGCACATCAGTTGCACGTGTTGATGTTTTGTGCACCCTAATGCACCTGGTATTGATTTGTGCACCCCGATGTCACGCCCCGTTTCCCGGTGTACGAGGAAGGGGGTGTGGCGAGGCATGCGACGTATTTACTCAGAAGTAAACACGTTAAGTGTAAATAAGCAATATAAATAAATGCACAAGAATAACCAGAGATATAATATAAACAACAACTTTTACTAACATTCATTCTTTATATTACAACTGATTTGAAAAGGAAATGTACAATGATAAAAGCAATGCCTAAATAGTGGCATACAAATGAAAAGGTAAGTACAAGTAAAGACTAGAAGTCCGGCTGCTCTGTGAACTGATCCAAGTCTTCCTGGCCGGGCTCGGTCTCCTGAGAGTCGGGTCCTCCTGACGAACATTCTAAAGAAAGAAGAGACAGGAATGTCGTCAGCGAACTAGCACTCGGTAAGTCCCAAAAGAAAGGAAGGAATATTACAAGTAGAGAGAAATATAACTATAATTTGTACAGATTTATGTTTGTTATACTAACGTAGTTGTTTGAAGCTTGGTACAGAATGTATTAGTGTATACAAGAGGAGTCCAACTATCCCGTGGACTATGGTAACATGTATGTAGAAAGCCCCGTCAAAATCCATGGGACAACGGCACGAGAGTTCATGTAAGTGTCTTTTAGTGTCCATCATCGTGCCACTTTTAATACATTCCGTACCAATCTACCCCTTTAAAATCCCGTAATGTATTGTATTGGATTATAGTTACCAGACCTGCAGAAACCATGGATACCAGTTGTTCATGTAATCAGGTTCAGAATGTAAATAAGTAGCCATGTAATCAAGTCAAGTTATAGCCATGGTTCGTTCAAGTCAAGTCATGCTTGCATGTTGATCTTATTCTGGTATTTAGGTTCAGGTTCAAATATACATGTTGGTATATTAGATTAATGTTGAATTGGATTGAGTTTGGATTGAATTCAAGCTTGATTTAGACTCAGACTTGAGTCAGAAACTTAGAACTGATTTGGATCATGAATTAGGTTTAGGAGTTATCGATAACTGCTGCACATGGACGGTAGGATTTTTGTCTTTTTCCAAGACAATTATCATTGATAAGTTAAGTTTTTCTACCTTAAATAGGCAAGCACTCACTTTCTCCGGCTCTCTGAGGCTCAAGAGAATTGATCCCGCTTAAACCTATATTTACTAAAATTCTTAATAGTGTTTTATATAACTCGAGGGGGTTTTATGAAAAATATTTTATATACTTTCAAAATAAATCTCGAGTATTTATTTATATTATTTAGGATTTCCATAATTGTGAATTTTAAGAATGTGAAGTATTTTAGTGATAATAGTTTGGCTTGGATAGTTCACGATATTTTAGTGTAAAACTTGTCTTTTGGTTAACTTGAGGGTATTTTGGTGAAACTTGTCATTCTTTTATTTTTTAGAAAACATGAAATTTTATTATATCTTGAAAATATGTGGTTTGATAGTATTTATATATTTATAAAAATTAATTTTATTATTAAATAGAAAATCTCGTTTTTCTTAAAAAATCGTATTAAAAATCTTTCGAGATCGAATGCTCCGTGAAGAGGTCTGCATCTCGCTCTACTAGTCCGAGAATGTGCGATAATCCGCACCATCTAATATTGGGTTCCCCAAAATGGGTTGTAGAGGTATAATCAGAAAGACTTTTGATAATACAATTCAAAGAAAACCGGATTTTTATAGTTCATGGTATTTTAATGAAATGTTGTATTCGCCACAAACATATGTTCGAAAGAGTATCGTGCTATGTAAACATGTGTGTATGTGAAGGGTAGGTCATTACCTCGTGAAGTTTTCTAAAGGTAACAGTAAGCAAAACAATTAAATATGATAGATAAAAAGTTTATGGTATTTAAATATAAAACTCAATTTAATGTTATTTAATATGATGATTTAGGGTGAAGATTGTTTCTAATTATTAGTGTCATGATTAATAAGTAAGGTGTAGGAATATGCATGAGCAAGGCTTACGAAAAAGTGTAGTTTCTAGGGTTTTATAATAAGATGTCGGTATAACTTCACTTACCGACATATTTTATGAAAAGAGACTTTAGAGAAGAAGAGAGAGGATTAGAAGGGAACTTACTTTTGGAATTTTTTAAGAAGAGAGAGAGAGAGAGAGAGGAAGAGGTTGAGGTCGTCGTGGCGTCGCTGGGTCGCCGGAATTGCTTCGTTTCCTCGCCGGAAGTTGGGCTTGAGATAACTCCTCTTCTACTCCACTTGTACTTGAGGAAATGTGAGTTTTTTGGCTAGAATTTTCAGAATGAGGAGGGGTTAGGGTATGGAATTGTATTTATAGTGTGAAATTAGGGTTTTAGAATTGAAAGAATGAATAAAAATGCATTAAAATTTGATTTAAAGATGAAATTGAAGTCTCTTTTTAAATTCAGAGAAATCAAACAGTGCAAGTGTAATGGAGGTAGGCAAAGGGTTTTGTGTGCAAGGCCTGGGGACTTTTAGCCACGGGGGCCCGTCCCCGCCGCCAAACATGGCATCTCGCCGGTCGAACTTGAGGAGGGGGCCGTCGGATTAAAGCACGTGTACTCTTCTGTGTTTATAACATTTTGCACATGTTTATTTTTCTGTTTTTTCATTTCTATGTGCGGTGCACGTGTAAACTTTTGGGCTTCCAAAAATTTTAAAAGAAAATCAGAAAAAATATAATGTGCTTGAGTGGATTCGAACACAGGGGCTACGACACAGCAGTGCAAGGCTTTACCAATGAGCTACAAGCTATTTCTTGCAGTTCTTAACAAAAATTAACTTTTAAATTGTGCTAGGCTTGCTAAGAAAAAAATTTAAAGTCGTTACACCGATACAGTTGAGGTTGATTTTGTGCATCCCGATACACTCGATATTGCTTTAGTGCACTCTAAATGCACTTGATGTTGGTTCCATGAACATTCGATGCAGTAAATGTTGTTTTCGTGCACACCCGTTGCACTTGACATTGTTTTCATGCACACCCGTGGCATGTGATTTGGTTTTCGTGAAAACCCGTTAGGGTTGATTTCGTTTTCGTGCATTACACTTGAGATGATATATTATAGCTGGATTATATATTTTCTCTTAGTCATGTGCTATAGATACTGCACTACGGTAATTGCTATGATTGTATACTCGATTTACAAGGTTGATTTCGTATTTTGTATTTTGCATCATAACTTGTGTGATTCTCATAGCATCTGCTAGAGTTACAGTTATTCGAGTTTTTATATTTTGGATTTTCATACGCGCATGCTATGTTAGTGTAGTCTTAGCTTGTAGGAGGGCTTTGGAGTCCCGTTGATTTGAGCAGACTAAATTTTTTAAGAATTTGGACCCCGTTGATTTGATTTGATTTTGATTGGGCAAAATGTTTTAATGATTTCGTGGTTAAATTTAAATTCGGGGACAAAATTTATTTAAGGGGGGATATTATAACATTTTGAAAATTATAAATATTATTTTATAATTTAAATATGGATATTATGAGTTTACAAAAATAATATGATGTATGGATTTTGGGTTTTCGGATCGGTATCCGTAAAAATATAATTATTTTGGGAAAAATGAAAAATATGAATTTTTTTAAAGATGACGTGTATTTTGTTTTGAGAAAAGATATGTGATTTAAATTAATTGTGCATGTTTTATAAGGTTTTGTGAGGGAGAGTGTGGGGGGATATGTTAGCTTATCTTATATCTCATACACACCACACCACCACACAAATATCCTGACAAAATATCAAATGTGTATCTCACATACTCCCTTTTCTTCTCATTATTCTCTACACAAATATCTTCATCTCTCAATTATCTCTAACTCCTTCAAACCTGCACCGAAACCCTAATCTTCCTTCAACAAATAACCTTGAATCTTGATGGTTCTTTCATACAAATGGATCAAGACATCAAGTTAGGCCTATATCACTTCAAAGATCTTCACCAAATCTTCTCATGGGTTGAATCCCTCTCTTTAATATCATAGGAAGGTAAAGATCCCCACTTTGATATGTCTTTATAAATCTTTCCTTATTTACTCAGTGTTTCTAGTATAAAGTCTTGGTTTTGTTCCTTCACACAAATGGTTTTCATGAGTTTTTATGTTAGATTTGAGTCTGTTGCAGTTAGGGATCTCTGAAAAATATTTTACGTATAAATTGTTAGTTATGTATATACCCTAAAGGCCATTATTTTACATATGATGTATATTATAATGGATGCTTGGATATATAGAGAGAGAACTTTCTTGCTCGTCATGATAGTATGCAATTTGGTTTCACTTTATCTTAACATGTTGACTTATATTAGTTTACTGTCTTACTCTCACATGTTGATAAAGCCCTTAAGATATGTACTCGACTACTGGGACTATGATGATATCATACTAGTGGGGCCACGGTAGTCGATGAGTACATCCTATAACTGTTCCTAGTCGAGGGTGTGTCGAGACAGGGCATCGATATACCAGAGTAGACTAGCGTATACGCATCTTGACCCATATGATTGGCGATGGATGATCCCATATCCATCGGTGTTTGAAATCAAAGATGGTGTACGGGTGCTCAGTGGAGACTGGGTATACTGGACGGACTCGCCGAGAACTCCCAGATGGTATTATACCTCACGTCAGATGGCAGTTCTCTGGTGACACTGGTATAGGTTAGTCTGTGGACCCGAGATCGTCATAGAGTCTTGTGTGATTCCCACTGTGCTTTGATTTCCACCTTACCACGTACAAGAGGGCGTGCAAAACGGTGGCTTTTGGGTACAGTCCCGAATCACATGGAGGCAATGAGCGATAGGAGGGGATTCGTCTCTCCCGGTATAGGGAGTTGATGTTGTACTGTGTTCGATTGGCTATAACTGGAAGTCCCTGGCCAGGGCCGATATAGAGATTTACTGGTAAGTGTTACCTGTAGTTTCTCGACCTGTTATGAGCCTCATATCGACACGACTTATCAGTTACTGGGGTCTGACGTATACCACCCCTAGACTAGATATGCGACATATCAGACGAAGAGACCGGATTGTACGGGAGTGTTACTGATTGGATTCACAGGAGAATGTACAGCCTTGCTTGTTGATCTTCTGATCGCTCAATACCTGGGTAGCTGTTACGTTTAGCTGACCGCTTGCAACTTATGGGTGTTTGATATGATCATCACCTGCTACCGGCGTATTGACGATTCTTTAGAGTCCTACACAGAGGTTTCTTGACTCAGGCAAAACGGAGTAGGAGCACATATGTGATATGTGCATGACCGAGGATAATACGATATGAGATACCGTATTCTATTCTCGCGATATTTTGATATGAGCTAGGTCATCGGATCAAGTGTTGATGCGATGAATCGGTACATGATATATTAGTCGGTTATATTCAATATAGCCGGATTGTCGGATCAAGTGTTGATTCGATAATTTAATGTATAATTATATATATGATATATTACTTTACATTATCTAATATTGGCTCGCTTTATTGATTCATTTTCTCACCGGATAATACATTGATATATATATGATATATGTTAATTGTATTATTTTCTTTTGTTACAAATATATATTATATATGTGATATATATTATTGTAACATGTTATGATTACTAATGCAACATGTTTAGTGGAGATTAAACATGGTTAGGGTTTGATTTGGGTTAGTTCTTTCATGATGCTTCTAGAAGGTTTTACTTTGTTTCTAGCAAAGATATTATGGTTGATATTTTGCTAGATATTTCTAACCCAACCCAAACCCTTCACCCTAGGTTAAATCTCTACATGGGTTAGCCTTCTCATATTGAACCATGGTTGCATTTGTAATCATTATTACATTTTCATTATTCATCACAAAAGGATTTCTATTCTTCTTCTACTTCCTTGAGCTCACAAAAAGCTTTCTAGGTTTTATTTTGTGATGATTTAGTGTGAGAATTTGATAATAAAAGAGAGCATAAATCCTATTTCATCATCCTCATCTAATCTAGCCAATTAGATTAGGGTGTTCACCTCATTAGTGAGTGAGAGCTTGAGTTAAAGAAATTTCAAGGTAGATTATCTTCGAAAAGGAAGACTACAAGCAAGCATGGATCGTTCGGCTTGTGAACCCTCTCTTGAGTCCAGGAGATCATGGATCGCAGCGAAGGGACTTCTACTCGGAGATTATGAAGCGAAAGAGCGGACTACAAAGATTGTAATCCCTCTCTCTTAGTTGTAAAGATGTTTACTTGCATGTGTAACCCAAATGATCTAGCAAAGATCGTAGTTTTGGGTTGTTCGGCACTTCTAAATTTTAAATCGGGTATGGTTGATGCCTTATAGACCCTTGTAAGAGTGCTTAGGAACCCTACAGTGGTATCAGAGCCTAGCTAGAGCATTAGGCGACGTGTATACGAAGTTAAAAGTCCGATCGAACCCCGATACGTCGGTTTTGACCCCCTCTCTGGAAATTTTGTAAAAATGTGATTTTTTCTGCATTAAAAATACTCAAAAAAATCAGCAGGCAATTCTAAGGTTTAATGTAAAATACGAGCCCCCAACTCCCTGAAGTCGCCGCGGAACCGCGGTAGGAACATGCTTCCCGCGGCGGTTCCACGGCCCTACTTGGGAGTTATGGCCTCGTATTGGCAGGGTTGATCCGTAGGTATTTGTCCTTGAATCTGGGTATTTTTATCTCACTCAAGTGTTGAGTGTTCTGGGGATTTTTATGTAATCGTAGATTCCATCGGAAAGTTTAACTTCGTTCTGTTTTCCGGATAATTTAGAAACTGTTAAAATGTTCGAACAGATATCATTAACTCACTTTTTCCCGGCACGAAAAACTTTCAAGTGTTGAATTTTTCTTGAGTTTAAAACTATCGGAAAAATATGCAAGCATATCTGTGGACCCTCTAGAAGAACGTAACCTTAACTCGATTATGTGACCGTCAAAACTGTCACTGAACCCTAGGGTTTGTGGTAGTTTAGCGTGCTACATATGAGGCGTTGGTTTGACCCTTCTACGGCTGGTTCACCGGGGCTGTGACATATTCTAGGATTTGTTTGAACTCCGCTCAAGTGTTGAGCTATTTGGGAAATCTTGGGTATTTGATTATTCGATCGGAAAGTTTAACTTTGTCTATTTATCTGGAATGTGATACAATATGTGGAATTCATATAGTTAGGCATGAAATGCGAAGTATATGATATTTCGGATTTACGATGTCTAAAGTGATTGTGAATTCCAAATGTTGTGGTTTTACACTTTCTTTTTTGTGACCGTAAGTGTAGTATGTAGTTGTATCGCCGGTTTTCGTTGCTATACATCAACGACAATCGGTGTATGCATACTTACTTACGTTGATGATATGAGATATTATGTGTTGCTGTGATATGTTATATTGGATCGTCGTGTTCTGAATAGCCGGGGGTTTTATGTGAGATGAGAGTTTTTATTTTCATTCATGTAAAATTCATTTGTATGTAATATTCTTTTATTGGGGCACTTCCGGGATGAGGTTGATGTCGCCATTGTATATTGTTTACTTTTTTGTATTAGGTAGACCCAAGGAGGGGAGCACAAGTAACCAGGTTCTAGGGTACAGTGGGAGGCCATCTCGAGAAGTCGAGACCGGGTCTCCTAACCCTAGAATTGGCAGTATTGCTTGCCGCTCTTGTAGGGGTTTAGGGATGTGGGTTTGGCTATTCATCGCGTCCGTGGAATCCGTGTTTTATATAGGCTCGATATAAAACACGGACGTCCTAGTATATCCAATATTTCATATGTTATCTTCTGCTGCAATGTTCTGTGATGAGATCATATTACTGCCTGAGATGAATGCTTATACTATATATGCTGATATATAAATATTACTGCTTTCGTTTCTTCTGTGATGCTTAGGAAGCATAAGTTGATGGGATATATTAATGAGATTAATAAAAGGAAAAGAAACCTAAAAGATGTTGTAAAATCAAAACTTTATAAAAAAAGGGTAGCTATAGTTTTGCTTTGCATAGCGGTATATATGATATACCCTGCACCTTATTCGATGAGGAAAGAGCCGAGATCCCTTCATCGGGAGTGACCTCTTTAGCGAAACTGGCAGATGCTACAAACTCGCGGTTTAGTTTTTGACTGCTTATATAGTTCTTGCTTTGCACCGCGGTATATATGATATACCCTGCACCTTATTCGATGGGGAAAGAGCCGAGATCCCTTCACCGGGAGTGACCTCTTTAGCGAAACTGCAAAAACCTCAAAAAAACTCCTCTTTCAAAATCACATGTTTCTACAACGATATCAAGTTCATTACGCTCATGGTTTTTTGAAAAACCTTTATAGCCCTCCGTCATTTCAGATAGAGACTAGTTAGTATTCGTGCTATGTTTGTTAACTTAGTCAAGGCGTAGTGTACGGTAGTTAAATAGTGTTTATCTGCTAAAGCATGAGATGCGATTGGATTAGGGTATTCGTACGATCTTGTTGACTTAGTCAATGGTTGTACTGGTGGGTTTAATTCAATCGGGAAATGTACGGGTTGAACTTGACTTGCGATTTATGGTTTGTTGACTTAGTCAAGGTCATAGATTGATAGGGGCAAAAGCATTATCGGGAATTTCAAGTATTGAAATTTGCAATGAGATTGCATACCTCCTATGAGATAGTTGGATCCCGATACCCACTGCGAGTAAAAGTTACTCCTGGGAGAATTTTACACTGGACAATTAGCCGATCAAGTATGTGTCTAGAAAGGTGTTAACGGGGTTATGCCTCTGGGAAAACGAGGTTTATTTTAATGAAGTCCGTGCGAAAGCACGACGAACCTCCCTCAAGTACCGACACTGATCTGGCTGAAAGATTGACGAAATTGTAGGGTGTAATTAATCCCGGTTAATCTTACCTTTTAGGGTTTGAAGGAAGATTTGATAAAAACAGTGGGAGACATCCTGATTAGTTAAGATAATAACCAATCTAATCTTACAAGAGCATACGCTAAAGTGTTTTCTTCTCTCTCTCTCCAGGTAGAGACCATGTCAGGCCATAATCAAGATAATAATATGGATGTATTGACTGAACCCGCTTATTATACTGAGCAGGGGAACGTTGGTCCCGTTCTTTCTTATAAGAGTTATAAGACTGAGCATGAAACAGGAGAATATCTGGATTCTCATGCCGCCCAAACAAAGAACATGCATGCTGATGCATCTTCTTCGGGTGTGTTATTTATTGAGAACTGTTTCTCAGTTCACCCTACGTCCTGGGTATTAGATACCGGATCGGGATCCCACATATGTAAATTGTTACGTGGGCTACGTAAAGGTAGAGAACTGGGAAAAGGTGATCATTCCGTACAAGTAGGGAATGGTGCAAGCATTACAGCCAAAGCAGTTGGCGAATATCACCTTGTATTACCAAGTAGTAATACACTGATTCTGAATGAGTGCTATTATATACCGAACATGATGTGCAATATCATATCAGTTTCTTTATTAAGTAAAGAAGGATATAATTTTGTAATACAGGATAATATTATGAACATCTTCCTAGATCAAAAGTTATTTGGATCAGGCTCGTTACATAATGGCATATTCATTCTCAATCAAAATACAGTCATTAATATACAAAACACACACAAGAGGAAGAGTTCAGAAATGAACAAATCCTTCTTGTGGCATTGTAGACTTGGTCATATCAATACGACACGGCTAGCTAAGTTACATAAGGATGGATATTTGAATCCGTTCGAATTATCATCTTATGATACTTGCCATTCATGTCTCAAAGGTAAAATGACCAAAACTCAGTGGACACAGAGCAAGAGTTACGGAACTCTTAGGACTAGTACATAGTGATGTATCGGACCCATGTCTACACACGGCAGGAATGGTTCTTCCTACTTCATTACATTCACTGACGTTCTCTCAAGATACGGACATGTGTTCCTGATGAAACACAAATCTGAAGCTTTTGAGATATTCAGAGAATATAAGCACGAAGTAGAGAACCAAACGGGCAAAAGTATTAAGATTCTTCGATCTGATCGAGAAGGAGAATACTTAAGCAATGAGTTCCTAGACTATCTAAAAGAGAATGGGATTCTTTCTCAGCTTACTCCTCCGTATACACCACAGCACAGCGGTGTATCGGAACGAAGGAATCACACCCTATTAGATATGGTGCGCTCTATGATGAGCAATGCTGAGTTACTTATTTCCTTTTGGGGGTATGCGCTTGAGACAGCCATATACCTATTGAATCTGGTTCCATCTAAATCTGTACCTACCACACCATATGAGATATGGAGTGAGAAGAGACCATATTTTAAACGAGTTAAGATATGGGGTTGTCCGGCCTATATCAAAAGGCAAAATCCAGACAAACTCGAGGCACGATCAGTTCTTTGCAAGTTTGTGGGATATCCAAAGAATTCTCAAGGATATTTTTTCTACCACGCTGAGGAACAAAAAGTGTTTGTTGCTCAACATGCCACCTTTTTGGAAAAGAAATTTCTTGCAAAAGAAATTAGTGGCAAAAAGGTAGAGCTGGAAGAGGTTCCAGCACCACAAACTACAACTGATGATTTATTGGAACCAGAGGATTCAGTAGTTCCCGACGAACCCCAGCCTCTCCGCCAATCTAGTAGGGTTTCTCATCCACCTGAGAGATACTACGGTTTTCTCATCGATGGTGGGAGCGAGGATTGCATCATGGAAGATGATGACCCGACTAGTTTCGAGCAAGCCATCACGAGTGGTGACTCTATGAAATGGCTGGATGCAATGCGATCTGAGATGGAATCCATGTACACCAACAAAGTATGGACTTTGGAAGTTGCTCCTGAAGGGGTAAAACCCATTGGGAGCAAATGAATTTTTAAAAAGAAAATTGGTGTAGATGGAAAAGTTGAGACTTTCAAAGCTAGACTTGTTGCAAAGGGTTTTCGTCAACGACCACGTTTGGATTATGACGAAACCTTTTCTCCAGTGGCTATGCTTAAATCCATCCGGATCTTACTTGTCATTGCTGCATACCATGACTACGAAATCTGGCAAATGGATGTTAAGACCGCCTTTCTAAACAGTGATTTAGAAGAGTGTGTGTACATGACTCAGCCAGAGGGCTTCGTAGATAGTGGGAGCAGTGGAAAGGTGTGCAAGCTGCTTAAATCCATCTATGGGTTAAAGCAAGCATCGCGGAGTTGGAACATCTGCTTTGATATTGTAGTCAAAGAGTTTGACTTCATCAAAAACGTAGATGAACCTTGTATTTATAAGAAAGTTGCAGAGAGTAAGGTTGTCTTCCTCGTATTGTACGTCGATGACATACTCTTGATAGGAAATGATAATCCTATGCTGCAATCAGTCAAGCTCTTCTTATCACAAAGATTCTCAATGAAAGATCTAAGTGCCTCGTGCATATTGGGAATTATGATCTATAGAGATAGATCTAAACGGATACTGGGATTGTCCCAATCCAGGATCATTAACACCATACTAAAGAGGTTTAGTATGGAAGAATCCAAGCGTGGGAACCAACCCACGATCTCTGGACTCACTATCTCCAAAGAGATGTCTCTCAAGACTGATTTGGAGAGCGCTCACATGCAAGGGATACCCTATGCTTCGGCAGTAGGCTCTATCATGTATGTGATGCTATGTACCAGACCCGATATAGCATACTCACTAAGTGTAGTGAGTCGGTATCAAGCAGATCCTGGAGAGAGTCACTGGACAGCTGTGAAGAACATTCTCAAGTACTTGCGAAGGACTAAAGAGATGTTCTTGGTGTATGGTAATGGAGAACTCCAGGTGGAGTCATTTACCGATTCCAGCTTTCAGAGAGATAAGGACGACTCTAAGTCGCACTCGGGATTTGTCTTTACCCTCAATGGAGGGGCGGTATGTTGGAAGAGTTCCAAACAGGATACCGTTGCAGACTCGACGATGGAGACTGAATACATCGCTGCCAACGATGCTGCCAAAGAGGCTGTCTGGATAAAGAAGTTCATCGCTGAACTTGGAGTGGTTCCGTCCATTGAGCATCCAATACCTTTATATTGCGATAATAATGGAGCTGTGGCTTTGTCCAAGGAACCCAGGTCCCATCAGAAGTCCAGACATATTCTGAGGCGGTATCACCTGATCAAGGAGATAGTTGATCGCCGGAAAATCGAGGTCAGGAGAGTTGATACGAAAGACAACACTGCGGATCCACTCACAAAGGCCATTTCCCAGATACAGTTTGAGAGATTATTCGGGATGCTAGGTATGAGTTACTACAACAGCTGGCCTTAGTGCAAGTGGGAGATTGTTAGTTATGTATATACCCTAGAGGACATTGTTGTACATATGATGTATATTATAATGGATGCTTGGATATATATAGAGAGGACTTTCTTGCTCGTCATGATAGCATGCTATTTGGTTTCACTTTATCTTAACATGTTGACTTATATTAGTTTATTGTCTTACTCTCACATGTTGATAAAGCCCTTAGGATATGTACTCGACTACTGGGACTATGATGAGATCATACTAGTGGGGCCACGGTAGTCGATGAGTACATCCTATAACTGTTCCTAGTTGAGGGTGTGTCGAGACAGGGCATCAATACACCAGAGTAGACTAGCGTATACGCATCTTGACCCACATGATGGGCGATGATTGATCCCATATCCATCGGTGTTTGACATCAAATATGGTGTACGGGTGATCAGTGGAGACTGGGTACACTGGACGGACTCGCCGAGAACTCCTGGATGGTATTATACCTCACGTCAGATGGCAGTTCTCTGGTGACACTGGTACAGGTTAGTCTGTGGACCCGAGATCGTCATAGAGTCTTGTATGATTCCCACTGTGCTTTGATTTCCACCTTACCGCATCCAAGAGGGCGTGCAAAACGGTGGCTTTTGGGTACAGTCCCGAATCACATAGAGGCAATGAGCGATAGGAGGGGATTCGTCTCTCCCGGTATAGGGAGTTGATGTTGTGCTATGTTCGATTGGCTATAACTGGAAGTCCCTGGCCAGGGCTGATATAGAGATTTACTGGTAAGTGTTACCAGTAGTTTCTCGACCTGTTATGAGCCTCATATCGACACGACTTATCAGTTACTGGGGTCTGACGTATACCACCCCTAGACTAGATATGCGACATATCAGACGAAGAGACCGGACTGTACGGAAGTGTTACTGATTGGATTCACAGGAGAATGTACAGGTTTGATTGTTGATTTTCTGATCGCTCAATACCTGGGTGGCTGTTACGTTTAGCTGACCGATTGCAGCTTGTGGGTTTGATATGATCATCACCTGCTACCGGCGTATTGACGATTCTTTAGAGTTCTACACAGAGGTTTCTTGACTCAGGCAAAACGGAGTAGGAGCATATATGTGATATGTGCATGACCGAGGATAATACGATATGAGATACCATATTCTATTCTCGCGATATTTTGATATGAGCTGGGTCATCGGATCAAGTGTTGATTCGATGAATCGGTACATGATATATTAGTCGGTTATATTCGATATAGCCGGATTTTCGGATCAAGTATTGATTCGATAATTTAATATATAATTATATATATGATATATTACTTTATATTATCTAATATTGGCTCGCTTTATTGATTCATTTTCTCACCGGATAATACATTGATATATATGCAATATATGTTAATCGTATTATTTTCTTTTGTTACAAATATATATTATATATGTGGTATATATTATTGTAACATGTTATTATTACTAATGCAACATGTTTAGTGGAGATTAAACATGGTTAGGGTTTGATTTGGGTTAGTTCTTTCATGATGCTTCTAGAAGGTTTTACTTTGTTTCTAGCAAAGATATTATTGTTGATATTTTGCTAGATATTTCTAACCCAACCCAAACCTTTCACCCTAGGTTAAATCTCTACATGGGTTAGCCTTCTCATATTGAACCATGGTTGCATTTGTAATCATTATTACATTTTCATTATTCATCACAAAAGGATTTCTATTCTTCTTCTTCTTCTTCCTTGAGCTCACAAAAAGCTTTCTAGGTTTTATTTTGTGATGATTTAGTGTGAGAATTTGATAATAAAAGAGATCATAAATCCCACTTCATCATCCGTATCTAATCTAGCCAATTAAATTAGGGTGTTCACCTCATTAGTGAGTAAGAGCTTGAGTTAAAGAAATTTCAAGGTAGATCATTTTCGAAAAGGAAGACTACAAGCAAGCATGGATCGTTCGGCTTGTGAAGCCTCTCTTGAGTCCGGAAGATCATAGATCGCGGCGAAGGGACTTCTACTCGGAGCTTATGAAATGAAGGAGCTGACTACAAAGGTTGTAATCCCTCTCTCTTAGTTGTAAAGATATTTACTTGCATGTGTAACCCTAATAATCTAGCAAAGATCCTAGCTTTGGGTTGTTCAGCACGTCTAAATTTTAAATCGGGTAAGGTTGATACCTTATAGACTCTTGTAAGAGTGCCTAGGAACCCTACATAAATTAACCTATTTAGACCACCAGGAGACCCCACTAATTGCACGTGACCCTGACTCCCTGTTCTGGCCGCAAATTGCAGTCGAATGGAATTTTTTGGCGGCCCCACTTTTGAGTAGATGTTGGGGTTTGGTCAGTAGGTATTTTACTTTATATAAAAGTTTATTTTATATGCTAATTTTCCCAGATTCCCTGAGGAAAAATCTGGGAGCATTTTTACTTAGTGTTGGTGATATTTTCCGATATTTGAAACTTGGATTTCATATTTTATGTCTTGACTCGGTCGTTCGACATTCGTACGTCAACGTCGGGGGTATTTGGTCATTTTTAGCATATGTTGGCTATACGTTCTAACCAATGTGCGCTTCACTCATTTTATCGTTTTTGATTTGGATTTTATGCCGTTGTGTCATGATTTTCATTATAGGTACGATCGCGGTGATTTCCGAGACAGCAAGGCGGACGTGGGTTTCGACTAGCTCGAGGTGTCGGTGAGTAGATTTATATCTAAGAGGAAGGTCAGATGGATGGCATATATCACCCCCGCAACAAGTTAACTAGTATATTTATTCAATATCTAGGATAGTGTTATGTTAGATAATATAGTTTATAACTAAGTTGGTATATAGTTTGTATCTGGTAGGATATATGTATGCGTGGATTTATAGTTATATATGATTATTGTGATATGCGTACGCGACGATAGTCCCGTATGATATCGGTTGGGATATGGTTATGATAAGGATAGACTGTCGGATACGGTGGATATGTATTTGACTCGCAAAATCTTGCTATATCCCGATTGGGATTGTTTACCGCCGAAAGACACGACCGGAATGTTTAGGACATCTGGCCTGAATTTGGGGACAGATGCTATTTGGTTTTATCCGTCCATCTCTCCGAAGATGCCAAGTTAATTTATGGCACCGTGTATCGAAGGTTTAAACGGATGCGGCCGTTGTAGCAGACTTCGTCAGATTCCCCCTTGTTTGCAAGAGGTTTTTTGATTGTGGGGACGCTCTTCCCTGCAGGCGCAAGCCCCTGCAGTTAATTACGTTACCGAATCGCGGTAACCACTTTCTCCTGCTACAGAAGGTCAATTCGTGTAATGTGTGTTTGTTTTGTTTTTGGTTGCCCGTGGATTGTATACGGAGACTAATTTATGTTGTTGCCCGTAGGGCGGGGATTAGTCCAAATCCGTATTTTCTTAGATTTGGGTTTGGGTTTGATTTAAGGCTCGTTAACCTCTTTTGAGATTAAGATCAACTTAAATATTTGTTAAGGATACGTTAGTCTAATTTTTCGACTAAGATCTACTCAACAGGATTTTAGGATCATTTAGATCCAACGACAGAGTATTTGGACTCTATCGTTTTAGTTTAAGAACATTACGGTCCATTGCGTTTAAGGACATTACGGTCCATTGCGTTTAAGGACATCATAGTCCATGAGTTTAAGGACCCCATAGTCCGTAAGATTTAAAGACATCGTAGTCTGTATGGTTTAAAGACATCATAGTCTGGTTTAAAGACATCATAGTCTGTAAGGTTTTGGTTTAACCGTTTGGGGATGCACAAAAAATTATTGGTTATTGGGCCCTCCATCTCTCTGAACACTTTGAAGAATTACAACGACATGTATCAGAGGTATGAAGAGATATACCCTTGAACCAATGTTGGTTGGGAGATCTATAGTTAGGTTTGGGACTAAGACCAATTAAAAATATTGTGAGCACAAGGGCTCGGTTAATCTGAATTAGGGAATTGTGGCCAACTTGGGCTCTGCCCACTCAGTTTTGAATAAAATGTTGAACATTTGTTTGGGCTCAGTCCCCTTTTATTCAAAAATGCTGAGCATTGATTAGGGTTCTGACATCCCTTTTTCTTTTTGTCTTTTATTGAGTGTTGAACACATTTTATGGCACTGGGGCTTTATTTACAGAGCGCTTTGTAATTCCTTAGCTCCCACGTGAGGAGCATGTAGAGCGCTTGGCGCTGAGCGCCAAACTTGGAGCGCTAAGACGCTTCTTATAAAATAGTGCCCACGTGAGGCGCACGTGGAGCGCTTGGCGCTGAGCGCCAAACTTAGAACGCTAAGGCGCTTCTTATAAATTAGCGCCCACGTGAGGAGCACGTGGAGCGCTGAGCGCCAGACTTAGAGCGCTAAGGCGCTTCATTTAAAATTGGCAGCTTTGATCAGTCCTGTGCTCTGAGAATTAAATTCTCGGTTTATAAGAGACTTTGTCTCATGGATCTAAGAACTAAGTTCTTCTTTTTTTTGATGAGATACTGTGATCTCTTTTACTTTTGTGAAAGACTTTGTCTTATAGATCTGTGATCTGAAAAAGAACTAAGTTCTTCTGATATGAGAGTTAAAATCTCAAATATAGAGGAGATGCCATGATCTCTCCTCTTGCTATTTACCTTGAGAAGAAATTGCTCTCATCTTTGAAGTTTCTTGAAGTCTATTGGGGGGTTCCTCTATACAAGACTTGAAGTCTTGGGTCTTTTATATAGAGGAGGCTGATTTGTTGAATCAGTTAATGAAATCTCTAATTGAGAGATTTCTAATTGATTTGGGGATGTTTCCCACCATTGGATTTTTGATCCAAGGACTTCTGTTTTACAGAAGATATTTTTTTTTTATTAACAAGATTGAGAAAATATTTTCTCATACAGAACTTATTTTGTATCTTGGTGATTTTTAATCACCATTGGATCTTTGATCCAACGGTGCTCTGATTTACAGAGCACAATCTTTTTTGTTTGGAAAGATTTAAAGAGTATTTCCTCAATAGAATTTAATTATGTAATTTGATGATTTTATCTTCTTCGTTGGATCTTTGATCCAAGGGTGGAGAACATTTAGTTATAGCGCTGGTGCTCTCGTGCTTTGCACGTGAGGCGATGCCTCAGAGTCTTTGACTCTTGGCACTGGCGCTCTCGTGCTTTGCACGTGAGGCGCTGCCTTAGAGTCTTTGACTCTTAGCGCTGGTGCTCTTGGTGCTGGCGCTCTCGTACTTTGCTCGTGAGGCGCTGCCTCAGAGTCTTTGACTCTTGGGCTGGCGCTCTCGTGCTTTGCATGTGAGGCGCTGGCTTAGTTCAAATTTCAAATTTTGAACAGAGCTTTGCTCTTTTATTGGGGGGAAACAAATGCCCCCCCACTGCTGCACTCACGTGGCTCACACGTGAGTGCAGCGGTGGCAGCCTTTCCACCGTTGGATTGTCTTCGAAGTCAGATCGACTTCCAACGCCTATAAATAGGGCTTTTGGCCCTTGAGATGACTGTTGTTCATCTTCTTGCCTCCTTGTTTTTCTGAGAATTTAATTCTCTCTTCAGAGCATGGATCTCTGCCCAAGGAACTTTCTTTTAAGTTAGAACTTTGTTTAAAAGGTTGGTAAGAATCATGTTCGACCCCATTAACAGAGCTTTGCTCTTACTAGATCATAGATCTTAAACATCTTTTTTGGGGTTTCTTTAAACCGTTAATTAAAACAGAGCTTTGCTCTTCCTAAATCATAGATTTAAAGAAATCTTTTTTAGGGTTTCTTAACAGAGCTTTGCTCTTTCTTAGATCACAGATCTAAAGAGATCTTTTTTAGGGTTTCTTAACCCATTAATGAAGAACTCCTAGAGTTTCTAGGATTTGTATTTCAGATCTTTAAAAATCTTGTGGTTTTACCTCTGTAAAAAGCTTTGCTTTTTAGGGTTCTGATGGCTTCTTCCATCGTCTTCACAGAGCATAGCTCTTTAGAATTTTTGGGGAATTTTTATTCCCCTCATAATGACAGATGTGACTTCTGTTGCAAAGGGCTGCTCTCAATGGAGTTTAGCTCTTTGGCCCGAGGAGTCTCTCATTAAATGAGAATCCTTTTAGGATTTCCTCTTTAATGAGTGACTGTGTCATCAATGATGAGCCGTCATCTTGATTCTGTGGGTCCCCTTTGGTCCCTTTCCACTAGAGTGCAGTGTGGTACAAACTTAAAGTGCCTAGTGTCAGAATTTGGACTGTAGCATTGACAGCTAACCCTTGTTCTTTTTCACGCAGGTACTATTTCTTTTGACACTTCTTTCCCATTTGTTCGTCCGGAGAGCGCATTTCCTGACGCCCCCGTGGATAGGGAAGTCTTCGCGCTCATTAAAGATCACGACCCGGAGCAGAAATCTCTTCATCTATGGGGGTCGTGGTACAATCAAATCATCTGGGGTCGGCGTAGTTTTTCTTGTGCAGTACCTTCGGAGCCCATTTCAGCGATTCACTACGCTGATGCATCTCTAGTGAACTATACCGTAGAGGAGGTCAACTGGACTTCGGAAGGTTGCCTTCAACCCTCTATGGCCTCAATACCCGTGCAGTCGCCGATGACTTTGGATATTCTGGGGCGGCGCATATGTCAAGACGAGTCGCGCCCTTTGGGACAGTGTGCATGATCGGTTTGACTCCTCGACGCTCAACCGGATACTTGCAGTGGGCTCGATACATTTTTTCGGCGAAGAAATCACTGCTGCTGAAGCTCGGGTTGTACCCCGCAGTTTACACGTCTCTTTTCCAGTATTCCATGCCCTTGTATGGTGGGTCAAAGCTTTCTTGGAACAATGGAATGTACCGACTCACACCTTCCTTCTATCAGATCGTGAAGTTTCCATCTCTTTGGAGGAGTTCGCGGAGATCTCCGGCTTACCTGTTAGGGGAGAACATTACGAGGAGATACTTCCTCCTGATAAGTACATCTTTGCCACCAAATCAGTGGTGATGGGCCTCACCCCGGAGAATGGCATTCAACATCAATTCCCAAGTCTGATTAAGGTGTTGAAAATTTACAAAAGTCTGTTTCTCGAATCCGGAGGACACGGGGTCAGCTTCGCGGATTTTATCGCTCGCTTTCTTCTTCCGGAAGTCTTATCAAAACAAGCTGCGAAATTCGCTAAGCTTGACGGCCTATTTGGTTTTGGTTTGGACAGCCAGCCAACAGCGGAGGCCGATCAAAGGAATTTCTTTCTCCCGGATACCCCGGTCGTCCCCTTTGCAGAGCTCGCAGCTTCAGTGTAATGTTTTAGAAATCGTTTTGCGAATTTTCCCGTTTTAGGGCAAAATTGTCGGTATTTCCCGTTTTAACCCGATTTCGATCAAACGTCCGTATAAACTTGCCGGCACCTAGTTTAGCTAAAATAAAGATTGTGCGCGAACTTTGGGTGTATTTGGGAGGTTTTGGTTCAGATAGAATTTTTCCCAAATAAAATATTATTTTAAGCGGTATTTTGTGTACGTAAATCGGGAAATTTCTTCTTTTGGGAATAAATTAATTTTTGTCAATAGAAAATTTTGGAAACTTCTTTTCTAAATATCTAGATATTTTTGGAGAGAAAAAGGATTTATTTTAAAAAGAAAAGAAAAGGTGTAAAGGTGGCAAAGTGCATTTATTAGCATTTATTAGCTAATTGCCTAGAAATTTCTTCACACAAAATTTACAAAATTACCCCCCATCCCTCCTTGGCCGAGCCCTCCTCAAATTCTACCTAAAAATTTTCCCAAGCTCTTTTCTTCATTATTTCTTCAAAATTCTTCAAGAAAAAATTCCTAAAATAATCCACAAAAATCCTAATTAAAAATAAAACCATCTTTTCCTTCACTAATCCTTCTTGAATCTTCAACAAAGCATGGGTTTTTTTTATGCTAAGATGAGGGATTAAATTTCATTTTGGTGTTCTTGAGGAGGTATAATTTCTTACCTTAATCCATAATTAATTGTTTTAATCTTAATCTAGCTATTTAAGTTAGCTAATTATGTGTTTAGTATAGCTTTTAAATCATGATTAATTCATTTATATTTTTTTTAAGAAATTCATGTTAGGGTTAAAGTTTGTTTAAGTGATTAATGTTCATTAAAGTGTTAATTTGTGTTTTGGAAAAGATTAACCTAGTAGAAAATGTTAATTTTTGCTAATGAACACTTTGTTTAATTATGCAATTTTGCTTACTAGGTTTTTACTAAAACTTAATTAGCAAGTGTTAAAAATATAGAAATGGTTTGGATAGTTTAGTTAAGCTATTATAAGGTGTTTGTAATCGCTAGATATACGTTAGCTTGAAACTAGCGCGAAATATTGCGATAGATTGCTTACTAGGTTTCGGGGTTTTTCCGACGTGGGCTCGATTGGTCGTTGCGAGATTATATCTATTGTATTCCTCGTAATTGTTTGTGTTGTGTTGCGTGATCGGGACGATAGGGGTCTAGACTTGGTGATTTGTAGTTTAGCGACCCCAGTTAGGGTTTTTGGCCGATGTCGTGCACGATAGATGCGCTAAGCGCGCAGTGTAATTTTCCGGGCGTTTTCATCGCGTTTCATTGTCTTTTCGTCATTATAGGATATTTAGCTTATGTGATGTATTTGTGAAATTTTAGGTTTGCAAGCAGGGATTTCCGGTGCTGCGGACAAGGAGAAGCAGGTGGTCGGATTTTCATAGCTCGAGACCATCTGTGAGTAGATTTAACATCTACGGGGAAATCGCCCGTATGGCGTTATGCGTCGGGGCTGATATGATATGTTAGCTGCATGTTATTGCATATTGGTTAATTTCGTATGAATGTCATTGCATAATAGTATCTTTTGTACTTTAGATATAACACATTACTGACGGTTCATATTGCACGAACACTAAATTGTATGCTACACCAACATCGTCAGTAATTGCCATGACACGTACAAACCACCTACATACGTGTTATTGTGTTTGACATGGATAGTTAAGATAGTAACTTTTAATCCATTTCACGTATACCTTACTATAGCTACTTGTACATCTTGCATACATATTGACATGTACACCCACATAGTCTATTACAGCTACATATACATCATGCACACATATTGACATGTACACCCGCATATTTTCGCTATAGTTGTATGTATCCTAAGTGGTATTGTTTTGATATGTGATATTGAGTTGTTGATCATTGCGTTTATGAAATGCATCATTCATACTGGCTTACATATAGATACTTAAACCTTGCTACACGTACACCACATATGATGCTGCACTTGTTTTTCGGAGGATTTTGGGGATTGCAAGATATATTTTTAAGATGGATTCATTTAAAAGAGCGGATTTCCCTTGATATGTTCATATTGTTGTTTTATGTTGCATATATCAGTTTTCATGGTTTTACGCATTGAGATATGGATTTCATGTGATTTATAGATTTAAGAACCGTGGGGGTATTTCAAGAAAACTATGTATTATTTGAAAACCCGGTTTCTCTTGATATGATATTTCAGTGCGTCCACCATGTGATTTCTCGGTTCTGAGATTTGGCTTGTGATATCCGATTCGAGGAGCGGGAGGCACCGTCTGCGGGTACATGGGGGACCCGGAATGGTACCCCGGGGTGAGTGGTGATTTCGTGGTGTAGACGATAAGCCTGGCGGTGGGACCACTACCTACCGGTGATGGTAATTGGACTCGGCGGTTATCGTGAGGATACCGACCGGAGTGATGTATGACATATCGTCAGGGCCATTCATGGTGACAACACCTAAGTTATGGGGATTTACGTGTCGATGCTAGACACGGGTTTTCATGATGTTTTGGGTGTCGATGTTAGACACTCAGGTTCCATGAGACCTACAGGATGTGAGGGTCGATCTGAGGATGCGGTGCCTGAGGATTTGGGATTTGATGTGTCAGTGAGGAACACTGGTGTTTTTCCATGCTGATGATTTTGCATGAGATTTTATATTATATCATCCCACACTCAGGATTATGTTGATATGCATTGCTTCATGTAGTTATAGTACCCTGATGATGTACCTGTATATGATTGTTGCATATTCACTTATCATACTTGTGCTATCGGATTACATGTGATAGATAGATCGTTGTTCGTGCATACTTGCAATTACAGTATGATGTTATTTACTATTCACGAGTTGGCAACTCACTCCCGTTGTGCCACAGTGTTTTGCAGGACTTACCCTCTGAGTAGTCGCGGCAGGGCGTCTTATCATCTCTATTTTTGCGGATACCGCTACGGTTGGCTGTGAGGCCTTGCTTTAGGTGGGTTTGCAGTTATCTGTTTGTACATTGTATATCTTTTTGTTGGATCTAGTATTCTCCATCTACCACTATGTTGTATATGACTTAGAGACGACTTGTGAGGATTCAGTGTTGTATTTTGTGGTGACTTTGGGTGTCGTGCTCGTGGGGGCCGGTTTTGTTGAAAAGTTTTACTTCTTTATGCAGTTTTCTTTTATATTTCTTCGCTTCGGCGTCGTATATATGTTGTGGTGGTTGTCTCCGCCGTTGGGCGTGATTTGCTCCCGTTTGGGATGCTTTTATTATTATCTATGTTGTACCCGCTTTCGGGGTTAGTTTTTACAAAGGAGGTGCTGCCGAAATTTTTAAGAACGAAAACTAAACTTAAAGATTTTTACTTGAAAATTTCCGAATGTTTAAAACTATGTTTTCTCCGTTGATCCAGTTTTGGGTGGTTTAGATTTCTGGGTTTCGGCTTATTTAAGTTGCGTACGCCTGTAGACGTTACGTAGTTTAAGTGCCGGTTACGGGCCAAATTTTGGGTCGTGACATTCAGACATTACTGAAAAGGCATTCTTTTTGGGGTTTCTCGGCCTATGGTTAAGTTGGTTTGTGCTCCCAATGCACCCTCGCCATATGAGACCATCTGTCATCTATCCGGCTCACCGAATGGTTGTTGGGATGCGAGTGGCCGTCAAGGTCGCTGGGCTGGCTCACTTGTATCATGAACTCAGCTTAGCGGCAGACACCACTCGCCGGGGGTGCAGCCTGTAAATTTCCCGTTGCACTATTTCACTTCGTGGCAGCGGCCCCGTTTCTACGACAGTTATAACTTTCCTCAGGTTATGCGGCTAGTTGACGCTTCCGCTTTGGAACCGACTCAGTGAGAGGCTCGGGGTCTAGTTCTTCACCCGCGTATGGTCGGGGATGGCATGACCTTCGTCGATAAGGTCTTAACCATCGGCAAGGGATCCACAAAAACGGTGCAGCCGCTGTGTGACACCTTCAAAGACGGGGTTTCTACCTTGAAAGCTCGGGAGATTCTTCATTTGTATTCAATCAGGCCGGGCTTTTTAGTGTTCAGGCAGAATGATTCGGCGCTGTTCATAAGATACAACCCGCACCGTTTTGCTCAACAATCGAGCTACAATCAGGACGTCCTGCTAGAGGCCTTCTTAGCTGAGCCGGTTGCTACGGAAGACGGTATCCACAACGCGTTGCACCATTTCATGCGGCTAAACACTGGGTCCACCTTCTTTATCACTGAGTCGAGCTGCGTTCCGAAAGCCTCGAATGCGTACGTGGCATAGTACCACCATGCGACGAGTGCTGTTATTAGGGAAGAAAATAGGTTGCTGCTTGATCGCAAAGGTGCGGCCCCTGCCGGTAATCTAGTTGTCCCTTTGAAGCGACGGACCATTGTTCATCCTTCCATGAGAGAAGCTGCTGCAGTTGTAGTCCCACACGCTTTGCCTGAGATGCCCTTACCCCGTGCTCCTGTAGAAGTGGTAGCGACAACGTCCCCGGAGTCTGGAGTGGGTACAAAAATCGGGACTCATCGCCCAAAATTGCCCTCCAAGCGCAAGCTTTTGCCACCGGCTGCCGGCGCTTGCTCGCAAAAGAAGAAGAAGTTGTTGTTTTCTGCCGACGTCGTACTCGGCCAGGAGCCTCATGCTCCTTACAGCGAAGGCTTGTGCGAGTATGGCACTAATGATAGCTTGTTCGACACGCCGGTGACTGACACCGACCTACAAGCTGCCCTTCTGGCCTCCGAGCGATTGGCTCGCGAAGAAGCGACGTTAATTACCATCGCGAAGTCAGGTATACTTCAGTTGTATTTTTTTGTTTATTCCTTCTTTATAATTATGCTTTTACTACTGCCCTTTTCTTCAACAGGCATTTCTGCTGAAGAGGCTCTCGCGGCTTCCATCAAGACTGTCGAGGAGGAAGAGAGGCTCCGCGCTTCTTTGGGTCTTGGTATAATTCGGCTTATTGTGCCTCCGGTCCCTTTTCTTTATTCGTAGTCTGATCCTCTCCTTTATTATATTGCAGGGACTACCTTGACTTAGGTTATCCCGAGTGCGGTGCTGATCCCAAGTGGTGATGCGGCGACGCTTCCAGAGCGAGCTATTGTGGCCCCAGCTCCTCTAACATTACTGCAGGAGGCTTCGCTAAAGCGGCCGATGATAGACGCTGTAACGGCTCCAGAGGCGGAGCTTGATTCGGACGATGACGTCCCTTTGATGGAGGTCTTGAGGAGACAACTCTCATGGCCCAAACTGAAAGGAAACGTATGAAGCGCGCGGCGAAGGAACGTGATGCTGCTTTGACTGTAGGTGCAGGCTCAAGCACCACTCCATCTCGCTATTCCTTCACAGGGTGCTCCAGTTGCCCTGTCTACTGCCCATAGACAGGTCGCGCACAGCGGCTCGAGAGGAAATCGAGAATTTTTCGCAAGGTAACGTAATGCCTGGTCTTTTTTTATTAGAACTCGATCTGCAAATTCTTATACATCATATCCCACAAGGCCAAGTTCTGGCGATGAGATGGTAGGCGAGACGATGGCGACCACAGAGCCCGAAGTGGCTACTCTCTCTCGGGAGTCTGGGACTGCTCAAACCGCCGCTCTTTCCCTTTTTAGATCCCCGGTATCGTCGGGCATCGCAAGCGTTACGACGGCACTTGGCGAATCAGGCGACGAAGCTATAGGTGCAGAAACTACTCCTCTGTGGGAGAGCGAAGAAGCCACTACGCCTGGTGACACTTCCGTTGTGGCTTTGGTTGGTGACTCGTCAGGTAAATCATGAGTCACTGTTCTTTTTGTTTCATAATTCTGTTCAGCTTCTCCTGACGATGTTTTATTTGCAGGTGCAGCGAACTCTGAGATTGTGCCATCTGAAACACCTCCGGTCGCCGCCATGACGGTTGTTGTTCCCTCGCCTTCTCCTATGTCCTCCGAAATGCTGGAAGGTATAGATTCGCGATTTATTTAGTTGAACTATGAACATCGTCTTCCTTGTACTAACCATGTATTGTCGCAACTTTGCAAGAGTCCTTTTTGAACATCTGTATCATATGCTGAACCCGCATTTCGCCTTCCAGTCAGAAGTCATTCCGCCTGATGGTATTGTTTAATATATTCTTTAGCTAATGTCTCTCTCTTTCTTTTATGAATAGCCGTATGGTTTCTAAGTCTTCTTTATATTGATCGCAGCGTCCCGGATCGGAGGAGGAGACAAGGGGATAGCCGCACCTCCGGTATCCCAATTTTGCCACCTACCACAGCCGATATAGTAGACTCCGTCGCTCATATATTTTCTTTACCTCCCGAGTCGACATTTGACCATAATTTGTTTTGCAGCAATCGCACCGGCTCCAGCTCCCTTTGAGTCTAGCATCCCAATGCCGGCAAGGCCCTTTGATAAACGTCCATCTTCCAGCGGCGCTGCGAATAGCCTGCGAATGTTGATCGAATTCATCGAGGATCTTGACGCCGAGGCCCTCGTATTCGCTGCAGATTTTGCTGCTGAGGTTAATCCTATGCTGGCGACGCTCGTGAACTTCCATGACGAAGGTGTCGTCGAGTTTTGGGTTAATTACTGTAGAAAGATCGAGGCCTGCCTGCATGAGATTGAGCTCAAGCGTCCCGCTCTGGAAGTATCGGCTTTGAACTCCCAGCGAGCTGCATGGGTTGAGCAAAGTGTTCATTTCCTTCGCTATTTTGAACAAGAGGCGAACCTAAGGTGAAAGGAACGTGAGGCGTCTTCCACCAAGTCTGTCCAATTGCGTGCCCAGATCAAAGAGAACGCTGCACAGCTGAAAGCTACTTTTGAAGGTCTCTAACGATGTATTTCCGACGGGCTGGTGCTGAGGAAGAAACTTGACTTCACTGAGCGGGTTACGCGGAGTCGCGAAGTTGCTCAGCGGGAAATCGATGAGAAACTTTCATCTTGTTTGCAGCAACGGGCTTGAATTGAAGCAGAGTTGGCCGCGGCGGCTGACCGTGAAAAGGAGTTAAGAGGAGTGCGCAAGCGGCTTGCTGACTTACTGAAGACGCCTCCTTCTCAGTAGCCGCCTTTGTATCGACTGAAAATTTGTAATCTATGAATAACATGCATTCATTAATTTTTTTATTTTTTTCTTATATGATGTACCTTGTACTCAATTGAATTCATGAATAAAAGACACATTTTTTTTATCTTGTACTATCGCTTTCTTTTCTTTGCTGTGTCATCGACATGTTACTTTAGCAAATGTGGCCTGTAGATAATAGATAGAAGTCCATCATAACCTCCTTGTAGGGTAGTGATGTCTTAGGAAGCAGGTTCAGGTCTGCTGCCTATGACTTTTCAACTTTATGAGCCGTGAGGGTCTCATAAAGTCTTTTCTCCCTACGAGTCGAGAGGATCTCATAGGTGTAACTTCTCCTTAGGAATCGTGAGGATTCCTAAGTGTGTATTTTCCCTCGAGAGTCATAAGGATCTCACAAGAGAATTTTTCCCTTTTACAAGTCGAGAGGACTCGTAAATGGTTGTTTCCCTACTTGTCGAGATTCAACTTTGGAGAGTGTGACCCGTGAATAGTATATAATGGCCCATCTTGGGCTGACTTGCAGGGTCTCAATGCTTAGAAAAAGGTGTTTATCCCTATTGTTTATGGCTTTCCCCTACGAATTGAGAAGAATCGAGGGATTATTGGTTGACTGGCTCCGCTTTCTGCGGTGTCAGGGTTGATATGCTCCACTTTCTGCGGTGTCAGGGTTGATGTGCTCCGCTTTCTGGGGTGTCGGGGTTGACGTTCTCCGCTTTCTGCGGTGTCAGGGTTGACGTTCTCCGCTTTCTGCGGTGTCGGGGTTGACGTGCTCCGCTTTCTGCGGTGTCGGGGTTGACGTGCTCCGCTTTCTGCGGTGTCAGGGTTGACGTTCTCCGCTTTCTGCCGTGTCAAGGTTGACGTGCTCCGCTTTCTGCGGTGTTGGGGTTGACGTATTCCACTTGCTGCGGTATCAGGGTTGACGTTCTCCGCTTTCTGCGGTATCAGGGTTGACGTTCTCTGCTTTCTGTGGTGTCAGGATTGACGTTCACCGCTTTCTGCGGTGTTAGGATTGACTTACTCCACTTTCTGTGGTGTCAGGGTTGACTTACTCCGTTTTCTGTAGTGTCGGGATTGACTTACTCCACTTTCTGCGATGTCAGGGTTGACGTACTCCACTTTTTGTGGTGTCGGGGTTGACTCTAGGTTGTCTGTGAACCGTAGAGTCTTGGAACTGGGGATTGCGCCGTAGTTCCGATTGGTGATGTCGCGTCCGTATCCTGCTGGAATGAGGATGAACGTTATTGTTGATCTCTAGGCTGTAGATGTTGCCGTTGAGATCTGACTCTCCGTTTGAAAGAGTCCGGTGAGGAAATGTGGTTCCCTTTGCGTTTATGCTCATGGATTGTATACAGGATTCAATATGGACTCGCCTGTAGGGCAAAAGTTTCATTCTTTCATTTTTTTATTTCCTTCCACGACGCTCTATCATTTCAGCTTTTTATATCGCGAAAGTCGCGACTGCCCAATCATTTCGGCTATTTTTCACGGTGGCTAATCATTTCGGCTATTTTTGGTTTTAGTCACTGCTTTTTATTGCGAGTTGCCCAATCATTTCGGTTATTTTTTTGTATGCATGTCTTTTACTTGCTGATTTTGTTGCAAGTTGTCCTATCATTTCGGCTAGTTCATATGCATTTACAGCTCGCCGACTTTTTGCTGCGAGTATGAACTTGGAATCTGATACCAATCTTAGCATCAGCATCGCTGCGACTGGAATATTGCAAGGAGCGAATCATCACTTGCCATGAAAGGACTTGGAATTTGTTACCGATTTAGGCATCATCATCGCTACCACTGGGACATTGCCAGGAGCGAATCATCATTTGCCTTTGTCGATTCGAACAAAGGTGGCTTAGTAAACAGGGTTAGGATCATATCGACTAAGGCTTTTGACTTAATGAGTCGTAAGGGTCACATAAAGGTGTTTCTCCCTACGAGTCGTAAGGATCTCATTGGTGCGATTTCTCCTTAGGAATCGTGAGGATTCTTAAGCGTGTGTTCTCTTATAAGTCGTAAGGATCTTACAAGAGCGTTTTCTTCTTATAAGTCGAGAGGACTTACAAGTGTTGTTCACCAAGTGGGGAAATTTCGCGCCATTGGTGGGAACTTGGTGGGGGAGACGTTTATTTATGCCCATGGATTGTATACAAGGGTCAATATTGAGCCGTTTGTAGGGCAGTCTGGGAAATGTGATGTCTTAAGAACAGGTTCAAATCCCTGTAACTTAAGGCTTTTGAATTCTATGAGCCATGAGGGTCTCATAAGAGGGTTCTGCTTACGAGTCATGAGGATATCTTAAGTGTAATTTCTCCTTAGGGATCGTGAGGATTCCTAAGTGTTTTGCTCCCTTGTGAGTCGTAAGGATCTCACGCAGGTATTTTCTCCTTACAAGGTCGAGAAGACCTTACAAGTGTGTATGAATTTTTTTACGAGCCTGGGCCCTTTCGGGTTTTCACAAACTCGCTGGTTTCCCTGCTGTTTTTACTCACGGAGCCCTTTCGGGTTTTCATCTGTGCCCTTTTCACTTATGGACGTACCATTTTTTTTATTTTTTTTTTGCGTCAGCCCAAGGAAGCTGCGGTTTGTAGTAGTTTATGGACATTACGGTCCGTAGCTAGTTTAAGGACGCTTCGGTCCGTTGTTAGTTTTAAGGACGTTTCGGTCCGTTGTTAATTTAAGGACGTTTCGGTCCGTTGTTAGTTTAAGAACTTTTCGGTCTGTGGCACGTTTTTGAGGCGAGGTTTCTTCGGATACTACTTATAGAGTTTGGGCTTAAAAAGATAGCGAACGGACATAGGCATCGTCATCTATCGTTGACCTAGGCCGTGACTCGTCAGGCGTAATATCTTTTAGAAACCGACCGTTTATTGGCCTGAAGGGTCTTTCGCCATGCATATCCATGAGTAGATAGGCCCTTCCTTGGTAGACCTTGTCTATGATGTATGGGCCTTCATAGTTTGGCTCGAATTTCTCCCGTTTGGCATGATTGGGGATCACATATCACTTGACCACTAGCACGAGTTCGCCTTGGCGAAACGTTCTCGGTCTAGTTAATCTTTTGTTTGAATGCGTTATTCTTGCTTTGCAAGCTTCTAGGTTTTGCTGCTCCATGACACGAGTTTCATCGAGGGTGTCGAGTTCCTCAAGCCGAAGATGAGAATTTTCTTCGTCTGTTAGCTCGTAATGAATCGCCACTCGCAAAGAGGGTAGCTCTATCTCCAAGAGGAGTACTGCTTCAGTGCCGAATACCAATACATACGGCGTTGTGTTTGTGGCCGTTTTGGACGTGGTCCGATACGCCCAGAAAGCTTCATGCAGTCTCTCGTGCCAGTCCTTTTTATTTTTGGACACCATCTTCTTTATGATCTCCGTCAAGGTCTTGTTGAAAGCCTCAGCTGGACCGTTAGCTCGGAGATTATAGACCGATGAGTATCTCCAGTCTATGTTATGCTGCTGTGCGAAGCGACCGATTTTATGGCTCCTGTAGGCTGGCCCGTTATCGGAGATAATCCGTCGTGGAGTGCCGAACCGATAGATGACTTGTGTCTTGAAGAAATGGAGGATTTTCTCCGTCTTCACTTCTCTTAGCGGTATCGCTTCTTCCCACTTGGAGAAGTAATCGGTTGTCACCAATATGAACCGATGTTCTTTGGATGACGCTGGTTCGATAGGCCCAATTATATCGGTTCCCCACATTTCGAACGGCCAGCTAGCCACTGTTGGGTGTAGCGGGTTTGGATGCTGGTGAATGAAGTCCCCATGAATTTGACATGAGTGGCACTGCTTCGCGTATTCGAGGCAGTCCTGAATTATCGTGGGCCAATAGTGGCTCATTCTTTTGATCTTCAGCTTCATCTTTGGCCCAGCTTGATGAGAACCGCAGAGTCTGTCGTGAGTTTCTTGGACGACTTTCCTTGCTTCTTCTTGTCCCAGGCATCTTAGCCACAGAAAGTCGAACGATCTCTTATACAGAGTATCATTGACGAAGGCGAAAGATAGAGCTCGTTTAATGAGTTGATGTCTTAAGGATGCATCTTCAGGTGTTCGATGGAATTTGAAGTAGTCTATAAAGACTTCTCTCTAATCCTTAGCCTTTTCCTGGTCCTCTATTTGTAGGGCTATTTTCTTGGTCGCTTCCTTTTCTTCGGACGACTCCGGAGATATTTCTGCTGGTGTAAGAACCCGACGGCTTTGCACAACGATCCTTACGTCATCGAGGTTTTCGTCAGCCGGTTCTTTAGCGATTTTGGCTAACGCATCCGCTTTGCTATTCTCCGCACGTGGTATGCTCTCCATGGTGTAGGAAAGGATTTGAGTCAGCAATTGTTGCACTCTCTCACCTTACTTCACCAACTCTGGTTTGCACGTTTGATAGTCACCATTTACTTGACTAACGACCAGCTGGGAGTCTCCGTATATGAGGAGGTTTTCGATTCCCATGTCGACAGCGATCTTAAGACCTGCTATCAAAGCTTCATATTCTGCTTCATTGTTTTTCCTCGGCTCTGTCAAGGAAAAAGCAAAGCGCATTATCCCTCCTTGTGGAGTCACGAATATGAGGCCTACTCCGGATTTGATTATGGGAGAGTTGTGCTTTCGCTTATTCATGGAAGATGCCCCGTATAAATAGAGTTCCCATCGGGTATCACTCCCTCCTCTCTCCCCGTCGATCATGTCAAACGTGTGCTCTTCTGGTAATTCGCAGTTTAGGGGTGAATCGGAAGGTATTGGATGCTCAGCGAGGAAGTCGGCGATGGCCTGGACTTTCACTGCCTTGAGAAACCGGTATGTTATCGAGAATTCCATTAAGAGTAGGGCCCATTTAGCGAGCCGTCCCATTAGCATAGCTCTTGATATCAAATATTTGAGAGGATCCACTTTTGATATGAGATGGACCACATGCGCCAAAGCATAGTGCCGAAGCTTCGTTATCGCGAAGATTAACGCCTGGCAGTGTTTTTCGATAGGGGAGTAGTTGTCTTCTGCCCCCAGGTGAACTCGACTCAAATAGTAGAGGGCTCTCTTTCCCTTGGTCGTTCTCCTGTGCCCATAGCGTGCCTAAAGAACCTTCAAGGGCTGTTGTGTACGGGATGAGGGGCTTTCCTTTGACCGAAGCGGTCAGTACCGGCCGATTCCGCAGGTATTGATTGATTTCGTCCAGTGCGCTTTGGCATTTTCGATCCCAGACGAACGGGGTCCCCTTCTTCATCAGGTGACTGTAAGGACGGCATTTTCCAAAGAGGTTAGCTATGAACCGCCAGATATACGCGAGCTTTCCTTGAAGAGACCGCAATTGCTTGAGAGTTCTTGGTGGAGGCATCTCCATAATCGCCTTGATCTTTGACGGGTCTATTTCGATGCCCCGGTGTCGTACGAAAAATCCTAGGAATTTGCCTGAGGAAACTCCGAACGCGCATTTCAGAGGGTTCATCTTCAGGTTGTATTTCTGAAGGCGCTGGAACACGATCTTCAGATGCTCTCAATGCTCCTCGTACGATTTGCTTTTCACCACGAGGTCGTCGATATAGCATTCGACGATTTCATGTATGAGGTCATCGAAAATCTTCGTCATGGCCCTCTGATAGGTGGCGCCGGCGTTCTTCAGACCGAAAGGCATCACTTTGTAGCAGAATATGCCCAGAGGAGTCCGGAAAGCGTTATGCTTCTGGTCTTCGGGATGCATCTTTATTTTATTGTACCCCGATGATCCATCCATGAAGGAGAAGACTTCATGAGTGGACGTGCTATCTATCATCAGCTCGGTAACCGGTATGGGAAAGTCATCCTTCGGACTTGCTTTGTTGAGGTCCCGAAAATCTACGCAGATACGCACCGTCCCATTTTTCTTCATCTCTGGGACAATGTTGGCGATCCAGTCAGGGTATTGAACTTCTTGGATGAACCCAAAGTCGATTAGCATCTTGACTTCGGCATTGATACTCATTTCAAGTTTGAGCCGCATTCTCCTTGGTGCTTGTTTAACTGGCTTGACGTACGGAGATATCGCCAATTTATGCACAGCTATTTCCGGATCTAGCGCCGACATCTCGGAATAGTTCCATGTGAAGCAGTCTTTATACTGCATGAGCATGTCTTTTAGCGTAGCCACCTGCTCTTTAGACAGAAGCTCACTGACGAACGTTGGCCGCGGGTCGTTTGCCTTCCCCAAGTCGATTTTCCTTAAGTTGTCCGCAGTAGTATGTATTCCATCTTATAATTCTTTTGGCGCCGGTGGAAACTCCAAGATCAACTCATCTTCATCATTATTTTCAAAGCACCAGGAGAGGTCATCCATGTTCTCGGGCATTTCTTCTTCCGACAGCGCTATCACGTGACAGGTATGAGATCGTTTCCAAGACCGATATTGATCTGGTTCTACTCCTGCTATATACGTTGCTTTTGGCATATGCCTTTATGGTGGGGCTACCCTCCAACTGTTGGATAGAGCGAACCTGCCGAGTTGATATTGGTCTTCGACCTAGTTTTTGAAGGTGAAACAGTCTTCAAGTGGGTGTCCGATCACTTGATGATAGGAGCAATAATCCGGGTGATGAACCTCGTTTGCTTTATCGGGGTGCCGAGACTCCGGGAGTGTCATCATCTGGTGTTTCATGACAAGGTCAAAGATTCTCTTTGTCTTGTCTTGAGGTAAAGAGTATACTCGACCCATCTTTTTCATAAGAGACAGATTCGGGCTGACCCTTTCTCGATCACGTGGTTTCTTGGATCCGCTTTGCCGTTGTCGAGCATTTTTCTCATTCTTTAACTAGTTTTTGCCTCCGCGTCGGGCCTTTTTCTTGTCTCGGGAATGCATGGCGGACTGATGGCGGAGGGCATTGTCATCCTCCGTAGCCTTTTGAAGGAGACGTTGCGTCTTGGATTTCTCGTAAATGGCCATTTCGCGGCGGTGGTCGTTTCGAACCTTTTGACTCGCTTCCTGTATTAGCTTGTCCATCCGTTCTTTAAACAACGGACTCGGCATTTTTATGGTAGGCTCGCATTCTGGTTCAGCGTCAGCGTCTTTTAAAAGAGCGTCCTCTTCTTCATAAAGGTCATTTATGACATGGCAGCCATGGAACTGCTCCCGTTTCTTGGACTGGACATATCCAAGCCCGATCGATTCCATTTTTCCGTAGGGCAATTTTCGCTGGGTTCCGGGGACGTTCCTGATCCTGTTGTAGAATTGGGCCTGTCGCGCGGTTTTCTTAAAGGGTACGCCTTGGCATCTCAATAAACTTTTCAATCCTTCTGCATAGTATCTGGGCAGACGGATAGGTTGGAGCCTGTCGAGCGCAAAATCGGCACCATGCCAGACTTCTCTTTCGACTTTAGTCTCCGTGGATTGGTAGAATAGGTCGCCTTTTCAGCTCTTCACCTGGGAGGGACATAGAATGTCTGTAGCTCTTTCACACTATATGTCTCAAGCATATCAAGCTCTCTGTAGCGATGCCGCAGAACCATGGCGATCTGCAAACTCTGATCATCTCCAGTGAGGGCCTGCACTGATGGATGGACCGAGAACACTGCGTTGAGTTCGTCTTCAGAGTCACTGCCAAAAATCAGAATAGGGGTAGGTGGTCCCGGCTTGTTGCATTGGGGCGGTCCCGAATAGACTATCTCTTCTTCCTCCTCGGTATTGCTCCCGAAGACAGGAATAGTGGTGATAGCTTTTAGCTTATTCTCCGGTTTATGGCATCTTTCCGTGTCTTCAAAGTCTGGCAGGAAATACTTTTCATCCTAGTATTTGCGGACTTCATTCACGGAGAATGGGTTTAGCTCCCCCGTTACGGTGTACTCGAGACCATCTTTGAAATACTTCATACACTGATGTTGTGTAGAAGGGATGATGTTGTACACGTGTAACCAAGTCCTGCCGAGCAAGGCGTTGTGGCAGGTTTTGGCGTCAATGACATGAAATTTGATGTCAGTGATGAGCAGCCCAAAACATAACGTCAGTATTACAAACCCGAGCGTCCGTGATGACTGGGAGTCGAACTCGGAGATGGTGATTTTATCCCGAGCGAGGTGCTGGACGCTCATGCAGATTTTTTTTAGTACCCTCACATTCAGGAGATTGACAGAGGACCCATTGTCAACTAAGATCTTTCTTATCTTGATGTCATGGCAGTACTCGGTAACATACAGGGGACGGTTATTCTCGCACATTCCGAGGAGGAGATCTTCATCACCGAAAGTGATTTCAACTTTGTGCACTTCTTCTAGCTCGTCCTTCATCTTTTCTTCGGCAAGGATAGCTTGAAATTAGTCGGGCTCTTGTAGTGCCTTGATCAGAGAATCTCGCGCCTCTTTAGATAGCAGAAGGGCATCCAAAATGCTTAGCTGCAAGGGTATCTTCCTCAGGTGTGTCAGAACATTGTAATCCACCTTGTTTTTCCTGGGCGGGTTCTTGGTTGCAAGCTCTTAGACGACTCGATCATCGAGGGCGATATTCTCAGGGAATTTTTCCTTCCCCTCATCTTTTTTATTCGATCCCTTGTTTGTAGGTCCGAGACTCTTTTCGGGCAACGTACGATTGCGCAGCTGAATATTCTTACAGTTCTTCATCTCTTCCTCTTTTCCCGAGGTGGATTCTTTGAAGAGAGGGCCGAGGGCTATTTCTTCATCAGAATCGCTTCCGAAGGTGAGAACTTGCGATCCCCCGGAATCAACCATGTGACAGTTGCCGGCAGTTCTTTTATGCTCATCTATCGTGCTTCTCTGCTCCCGACGAGCCTTGTGCTTTGATCGCTTGAAGTGTTGTCGGTGGGCAACATATCCCTGCCACCAGTTTTTAAAGGCAATGCACTCTTCGGTAGGGTGTGTGACCCTTTGATGGTACAAGCAATAATGAAGATGTACATCCGCTTCGTCAAGGCTTATACCGCCAGGAGTATTTCCTTTGAAAGGTGGCAGCTTCATTCCTATTGATAGGGCTTTAGCGAACCGTTTCCTTGCCTTAAGCTTGCTTTTGTCTGCCGCGGGCGTGCTTCGATCTGGTTGGAGTGCTCTGTGACTCATCTTCACCATGACTTCTTCAGCTTGATGGCGACGCCTGGCTCTTTCAAATATGGAAATTTCACGCTCTTGATCAGCTTTGCTCTTCTGGCGGGCTTCATTCAGTTGCATGTCGATCATCTCGTCTGACGGTTCCAAAGATTTTGGCACCGATCCTGCCCCCAGTTCCTCTTTGTTATCTTTTAACGCCGAGTGATCTTCTTCGTTATTTAGCGATGAATGAGAGATCATGTGGCAACTTGCCACATAATCTTCGGATTCCTATGACGAGTCGTCTCCCTCATCATTGTCGTTATCTCTACTTTCAAGGATATGGTTAAGAAACTCTTAGAGCGTGACTGGGGTTCGCGCCTTCTAGTTGTATTCTTCCAGCGTGTCGATGTGTTTTTGCAGATTGTACATTTTTCATCAGACTGTGCGGGCTTTTTGGCCTTCTTTTTCTTCCTTGAAGACTTCGCCGGCTGGGCCTGGATATTTTGCACATCGCTAACAGCCCCCGATGTTGGTCACGGTTTTAGCATCCCCTCAATGATTTCTGGCTCTAGCAGGCTTCTCCACCTGATTACTGGGCATGTTTGAAGATCTTTTAGCATTCTTTTAGTTTTTGTCAAAAGAACTACTTCCCATGGAGCTTCCTCTATGAATGAGCATGATGCCCCCGGCATGTCCATCTTTTTTGGAGCATGTGGTTGTGGCGGGTTTTCCCTCCAGTTTTCAGACAGTGCGAATTTGCCCTGCTGGTACTGGTCCTCAATCCAGCTTTTGAAGATGAAACAATCTTCGATTGGATGGCCCAACATTCGATGGTAGGGGCAATAATTGGGATTGTTGACGTCACCGGGCTGCAGTGGGCGCTTCGGATCCGGAAGGGTGATGAGCCTGTTGCGCACCGGTAGTTCGAACAGTTTCCTCGTTTTATCCCGGGGAAACGAGTAAGGACGTCTCAACTTCTCGTCGAAGAATCGCAGTTTGTTGCCTTGGCGAGCAGCTAGTTTTGGATCACTCGGATGCTGTTGAGCGTTGGCGACGAAGGTCGCTTTCCTTTTGCCTTTTTCATTTCGAAGCTCCGTTTTCGAGGAGGGCGTTCTATAGCCCATCTAGTCCATTTGGGACAGCTTATCGATCAAGGCCTGGAAGGTGGTCGGCTTGAAAAACATCATAAACTGGGATATAGTTGCTTGCAGATCCAGGTTCCCACGGCAGGAGATTCTTCTATGTGTTGTTCGCATCTCTACCACAGATTCCGCCACCGGATTGCATACTGCACCCATGTCTCTCCTGGCTTTACCCTGGCATTGATTAATGTCGTGATCGGGATGCGTTTGCTGGCGCTTGCAAAACGCTGGGTGAATAACTGCTCCATTTCCGTAAACGTTTTGACGGAGTCATTTGGAAGCTCCGAGTACTATTCAAAAGCTGTCTCCGCTAAGCTGCCGACGAACTGGCGAAGTAGCAGTTTGTCATCACCTCTAGTATTGCCGCAAAGAGCCCTAAACTGAGCGACGTGCTGGTGGGGATTGCATGTCCCCTTATACACGTGAAATTTAGGGATCGTATATCCCGGCGGGTACTTAATTTGATCGTACCAGCCTGGATATGGTCGCCCGGTTCTGACGACTTGTCCTGCCGTTTTGTTTGCCTGATGAGCTCATATTTGTTGAGCTATATAGTCATCAAGCGCAGCTTTCGAGATTGTCTCCTCCCTAACTGCCGATAATGTCGGATGAGGGTTCGATGTCTCCCCTCTGTCGTCTTCAATGACTACTAGAGGGACTTCAGCTGGAAGATCCGGTTGGATCATCATGCCCACCATATCTTGGAACAGGAGTGCCGTTTGTTTTATATTAGCCGCTTGTTCCGCGGCCTCTTTATCTTTTTTCTCGAGCATCCATCGTAGGAACTCGGCGTCGGTTTCTTTCTCCAGCGCTAATCCAACGATACTTCTGGGCTTTCTTTCTGCCCAGTAAGTGTGGCCATCTGTGTTAGCATCTCCTGGAGCTTTTGTTGCTGCTCCTGAGTTTTCGTCACAGACCGTGTGAGCGGTCAATGACCTGTAGAAGCACGGCTTTCCTCTTTTCCAGACGCCATGTAGACGGTGTGCATTACCATGCCCCCAGACTTGGGGCGTTTGGATTCAGCACCTTTGAAATTTTTCATGGACACGGGGATCTTCTCCGGCCTTCTCCTTTTATGAACGGTCGAAGTTGAGAGGGTTGTTGCAGCCGATGCTTTCCGTAGTACGACAGCGGTGAGATAGTCCTCCTCTTGCCGAACCTTCATTTTCTTCTGTCGGCGGGAGTAGTCTTTGTCAATTACAGAGTCTTGGACCCTTCGCCAGACCCTGTGGATTTTGGAGGACAGACGCTGCGAAGGCTGCTCCGGCTTCACCTTAATAACATTTTCAGCGGGTGGAGGAGACCTTTTGAGTATGGCAATTGGAGAGTTCTTGCGCACCCTCCTGAGCGGTTCGAAGCTGTTCCCAGTTGGAACAGCAGTATCAATTTCCACCATTGAAGCTGGTGGAGTCAGTCCAGAGGGAGAGCTGCCCCCATTTTTCCTCACTCGGCGCCAGTGGTGACGTCGAGCATGTCCTGCAGATGGGACTGGATCAGCTATGGAAGTGGCTTCGTTATGCCCCCTGTTCTGGTGAAGGGCTATTGTTGGCGCCAGCCTATCAAAGACCGACGTCCGTTTAGAGGGAACGGTCAATCTTGCAAAGGTTGGGTTTTGGGCAGGGGAAGCATTTTTAACGACTTCGTCCGTCGGAGTTGGAATGGTTATCCGCTTCGGGATAACTCTTTCAGGTATTGCAGGCTTCTTTATGGGCCCACTTAGGCTCATCCTATCAAAGACTGATACAGTAGACTTGGAACTGGACAACCCGTTGAGAGGGGCTGTGGTAGTTGTAAGCCGATCGAAGACCGACTTCTTTGGAGCTTCTTGTGACGGCATTGGAGCGTTGAAGCTCATTGGTGGGAGCATGGTCCCGAAGAACAATCCAGTGGTGGCCTGAGTCATATGTTCCACTAGCATGGCGAAGATGGAGGCCGCTTGGGGCCATAGGTCACTCATCCAGCGAGGACGGAGTGGGAGTTGCCGTTGCAGTTAGTGCAGTTAGAGGCCATTGCCCTTCTTTTCTCTGCACGGGAGCAATACACCAAATCTTAGTACCTCGAATCCACAGGCAACCATAGCAGACCGTGATTTGTTCGCGAAACACGACACACGAAGTTTGGAGTGGAAAGAGGAAAAGGTCCCACCGGGAGTGCCAGAATCTGTTTACCGCCGAAAGACGCGACCGGGACGTTTAGAACATCTGGCCTGAATTTGGGGGCAGATGCTATTTGGTTTTATCCGTCCATCTCTTCGAAGATGCCAAGTTGATTTATGTCACCGTGTATCGAAGGTTTGAACGGATGCGGCCGTTGCAGCAGACTTCGTTAGATTCCCCCTCGTTTGCGAGGGTTTTTTTTATTGTGGGGACGCTCTTCCCTGCAGGCGCAAGCCCCTGCAGTTAATTACATTACCGCATCGCGGTAACCGCTTTCTCCTGCTCCAGAAGGTCACTTCGTGTCGTGTGTGTTTGTTTTGTTTTTTGTTGCCCGTGGATTGTATACGGAGACTAATTTATGTTGTCGCCTGAAGGGCGGGGATTAGTCCAAATCCGTATTTTCTTAGATTTGGGTTTGGGTTTGATTTAAGGCTCCTTAACCTCTTTTGAGATTAAGATCAACTTAAATATTTGTTAAGGATACGTTAGTCTAATTTTTAGACTAAGATCTACTCAACAGGACTTTGGGATCATTTAGATCCAACGAAAGAGTATTTGGACTCTATCATTTTAGTTTAAGGACATTGCGGTCTATTAGATTTAAGGACATCATAGTCCATGAGTTTAAAGACCTCATAGTTCGTAAGGTTTAAAGACATCGTAGTCTGTATGGTTTAAAGACATCATAGTCTAGTTTAAAGATATCATAGTCTGTAAGGTTTTGGTTTAACCGTTTGGGAATGAACCAAAAGTTATTGGTTATTGGGACCCTCCATCTCTCTGAAGACGTTGAAGAATTACATCGATATGTATTAGAGGTATGAAGAGATGTACCCTTGAACCAATATTGGTTGGGAGATCTATAGTCAGGTTTGGGGCTAAGACCAATTAAAAAGATTCTGAGCACATAGGCTCGGTTAATCTGAATTAGGAACTTATGGCCAACTTGGGCTCAGCCTACTCAGTTTTGAATAACATGTTGAACATTTGTTTGGGCTTAGTCCCTTTTTATTCAACAATACTGAGCATTGATTTGGGTTCTGACACCCCTTTTTCTTTTTGTCTTTTATTGAGTGTTGAACACTTTTTATGGTGCTGGGGCTTTATTTACAGAGCGCTTTGTAATTCCTTACCGCCCACGTGAGGAGCACGTGGAGCGCTTGGCGCTGAGCGCCAAATTTGGAGCACTAAGATGCTTCTTATAAAATAGCGCCCACGTGAAGAGCACGTGGAGCGCTTGGCGCTGAGCGCCAAACTTAGAGCGCTAATGCGCTTCTTATAAAATAGCGCCCACGTGAGGAGCACGTGGAGCGCTTGACGCTGAGCGCCAGACTTGGAGCGCTAAGGCACTTCTTTTAAAATAGCATCCACGTGAGCAGCGCGTGGAGCACTGGGTGCTGAGCACCAGACTTAGAGCACTAAGGCGCTTCTTTTAAAATTGGAAGCTTTGATCAGTCCTGTGCTCTGAGAATTAAATTCTCGGTTTATAAGAGACTTTGTCTCATGGATCTAAGAACTAAATTCTTCTTCTTTTTTGATGAGGTGCTGTGATCTCTTTTACTTTTATGAAAGACTTTGTCTTATAGATCTGTGATCTGAAAAAAAAACTAAGTTCTTCTGATGTGAGAGTTAAACTCTCAAATATGGAGGACATGCCATGATCTCTCCTCTTGCTATTTACCTTGAGAAGAAATTGCTCTCGTCTTTGAAGTTGTTTGAAGTTTATGGGGGGGGGGTTCCTCTGTACAAGACTTAAAGTCTTGGGTCCTTTATATAGGGGAGGCTGATTTGTTGAATCGGTTAAGGAAATCTCTCATTGAGAGATTTCTAATTGATTTGGGGATGTTTCCCACCATTGGATCTTTGATCCAAGAACTTTTGTTTTACAGAAAACATTTTTTTGTTATTAACAAGATTGGGAAAATATTTTCCCATACAAAACTTATTCTGTATCTTGGTGATTTTTAATCACTATTGGATGTTTGATCTAACGGTGCTCTGATTTACAGAGCACAATTTTTCTTGTTTGGAAAGATTTGAGGAGTATTTCCTCAACAGAATTTAATTCTGTAATTTGATGATTTTATCATCTTCGTTGGATCTTTGATCCAAGGGTGGAGAACATTTAGTTCTAGCGCTGGCGCTTTCGTGCTTTGCACATGAGGCGTTGCCTCAGAGTCTTTGACTCTTGGCACTGGCGCTTTTGGCACTAGCGCTCTCGTGCTTTACACGTGAGGCGCTGCCTCGGAGTCTTTGACTCTTAGCGCTGGCGCTCTTGGCACGAGCGCACTCGTGCTTTACACGTGAGGTGCTGCCTCAGAATCTTTGACTCTTGGCGCTGGCGCTCTCGTACTTTGCACGTGAGGTGCTGCCTCAGTTCAAATTTCAAATTTTGAACAGAGCTTTGCACTTTTATTGGGGGAAACAGGGATATTGTTATGTTTGCCGACCTATACTCTTTTAAAAACTAACATACATTTTCTACTTTTAAATGGAAATATTAAGGATGTACTACAACTTCAAATGAATACTTGTTTCAAAAACACTGTAGCCTCATTATTTGTAAAACAACGTTTAGTTCTATTTTAAACTATAACGGTATAGCTCATAAAAGTTAGCCGCGTTTAACGATTATTTACGTTACGATTAGGATAACCTTTTTATATGCTCGCGTTTCGATTAACTATTATATATGCTAGTTGCGCTATTATTCTTATACGAACACATTGATAGAACACTGCACAACTATCAATGATTGTTATGATGCATAAATCATAGACGCACATATTACACTACACCTCATCGGTACTGCCATAACACCGTAGGATTTCCACGCTTGATAGCGATAATGTTATTATATGAATGCGTTGATGAACATATCTATATGATAGTGATGTTTGAACACCTCTGATAGAATACTTCCATAAATACTAATGATTAATATGTTGCATGAGCACAGACGCGTATGCTACACGACACATCATAAGTATTGTCATGACAGAGTAGGACTGCCATGTTACTTATGTTCTAAATATCCATGATTGCTGTGATGATACCGATAATGATTTTGATATACGAACACCATCGTTATGGATACTCGTATATGTTTATTGCCAATGTGGCAAAGATAATATATGTGTTACGTTTTTATGAACTCGAAACATATTATATATGTGTTCTTCGGAACTTGTTTTTTTCCATGAATTTGAGAAGCCGCGGTGGGATTTATAAAACTTGTGAATGTTTTTAAATGCGGCCTTCTCGTGATACAATAATTTAGCATCCACCATGAGTTTTGGTTTTTATGATGAGATATTCGAATCGAGAGAAGGGTTAACCGATTACGGGTACATAGTGGACCCGGTACGGTACCAAGGGGCAGGAAAACCGTAGGGAGGTACGAGAATCCTAGCAAGGTGGATCGATACTAGAGTGAGTATTAGAGCGTGGCAGATATCCGGGAGAAACCGACCGTGGCTGTTGATATCAAGAAAGGACCGGCCTGACAAGACGGTGCCTATGATATCTGGATTTACATGTCGGTGATAGGCATAAGATTTATGAGATTTAGAGTGTCGATATTGGACACTCATATGTTGATGGTTGCGCGATCTGTCGAGATACATTGTTATAGATTATGTTATATAGTAGCCGAACAGGACTGATCCATAAGACAGTACCTGAATACTATTTTCACATTTCGATGTACATTAAAGAGGTTTCTATATGAGCTATATTCTCACTATTTGGACATGTCTGGGAGGACACAAGAAACTTTTAAACGGAAACCCTCTTAAAAGTCATTTCTAAAAGCGAGACGTATAGTTTAAACAAAACACATATAATACTTCATAAAACTATGTCTGCTACTTGTGCCGTGATATATGTATCATACGTCTATTTTGAAAGGTTTTACATAAATTTTTCGGTTACTTTATAGGCTAATACATGGATGTGTGTGTGTGTATTTCCATGTTTACGTGATTGATATTGATATGCTTATAATACTTGTCCATGATACATATTTTAGTTCAGAATATGATAGTACTATAATTTATGATCTAGGTAAATCGTTATGCATTTCGATTTCTACCTTGTGATATACTTTTATTAACTGAGTTGGCAACTCACCCCCATTGTCCCCCAATTTCTTCCAGGATTGAGCGCTCGGATCATAAGCAACTTACTGGCACGTTTCTTCTTCGGTGATTGTATTGGTAGGCGGGTTACATGTTGGATCATAACCACCCGTTATATATGTATATTCTTTTTTATCTAGTTAAAAACTTCATCGACTTAAACTTGTATATTTTTGGATTTAGAAGCGAGACTTAGATATTGTGTGTTTTGGGCATCGTACTCGTTTGGAGTCGACTTTATATTGTTGTTGGTTATATTTCTCTTTCTATTTCTTCACCTTGGGCATCGTATATTTTCTACGTGGTTGCTCCGCCGTTTGGACATGGAAGCCATCTCTCGTTGGGGATACTTTATATATATTATGTCTTGTATGTGATTTTATTCAAAATTTACAAAGGAGCTTCTGCCTGATTTTCAAACGACATGCGCGTTTCAAACAAATTTACTTATATTTTAAAAATAAACTTGATTCCTTTTAATAACTCTTTTTAAAACTTCACCTCCATTATTTTCTTAAAAAAGTATAGATTCCGCGTTTTTGGCTTACTTAGATCACATTGATATCTTTAGACATCACGCGATCTAAATGTCGGTCACGTGCCGCTTTCGGGTTGTAACACCAAAAACTCCCATTCTCAATATTTTATTTTTATTGATTTTAAATACTTTAATTATAAACTAAACTGTTTTTAAGTAAAAAAAATAAATAAAAACCGTTAAAAGTTAACAACGTTGGCAGAACATTCGAAGAATATTCTCTTTTTTGATGGCAAGGATTTTTTGTGGAACTTAAAAGAATGGGGAGTTTTTTTTTTAATTATCTAAAATAGAGGTTCTTTTTGTACATAGCTAACTTTTGGGGAGCCTTCCTGTAATATGCGGGAAAACCACCTCACTTTTGCTTTAAAAGCGGAAACCGCCCTAAACTTGAAAAGTCTGCACCTTACCACGAAAAAGTTAACACCATTAGTTATTTTTCTATATATTTCTCATAATTCCCATAAGTCTTTCTTCTCTAACTTTTTTTCCTTTTTCTTCTATAATTTTTTTTTCTCTCCAAACTTTTTTTTCTCTCACTTCTTTCTTAAAATCTCTAAGTCAAAACATAGACAGCATTTTCTTTGCTCCAAAGAGTGAGCAAAAATTCAAGAGAGTAGGGATTTGAAAAAATTGAAGGAAAAAAAGAGAATATTAGGTTAGTCGATTAAATTTGACATTTTTTTGCATAAAATAAGCTTATGGATGGAAAAGTTAACATCGTTAGGGTTTTGCCGGTAAAGTGTATGTTTTTCAAATTTAGGAGTGTTTCCCGCTTCTCAAGCAAAAGTGAGAAGGGTTTCTCGCATTTTAGCCAAACATCAATATCACATCTCCATTTTTCATTGATATTTATATATTTTTGGTAAAATGTCGGGCCTTGAAAGCTAAGACAACGACCGCTCTTCCAAACTATCATTCTGATTATAATACTATAAAGTTCGATCATTGGAGGGAATCTCTTGTGAAATGCGAATATTTTTCCAAAACACTCACTTAAGAGAATCTTTTGCAAAAGAGAATTTTTTCCCCGAAACACTATTTTTTCCCTATTCCTTGTGCTCTTGCCCTTTTATTTTATTATTTTTCCTACCAATCTCCAAAGTGTCCATGTGAGCCCAAGAAAAAATGTTTGAGGCCCAAAAAGGATAAAAGTACTTGCGTATTTTCTCTAAGTATTTGGTTTTAATTTTTATTACTTTGTTTTTTTATTTCCTTAATTTAACCTTAAATCATATGCTATTCAATGATTTGGTGTTGATTTAGAAAGAAATTCTGGTGTTTTAATCTTTTTTTTTCAAGAAAACCATTAGTATTTTTTATCTTCATACATATTTTTTTAAAAATAAAATATAATAGGATAAAATATGTTTACTAGATAATTCATTCTTTACATTTGATTATAAAAATTGTGGTTGCTTTAAAGTTTGTACTCATATTTCATTATTTAAATAATTATCAATGCTCCTTCAAAAAGTAAAAATTTATCAATATCTGAAATGTCATACTTCAAAAAAAAACCCAATCATAATATAGTATTTATAAATGGAACTAATACTAATTTTCTATGTTTTTAAAATGGGTATTAATTTCTTCTTAACAAAAGAAATGTATGTTAATTTTCTATTTGCTTTTTCAATTTTTTCCAGAAATATCTTAAATTATTTTGACCCCATGCCACTACTACAATAATGGGTTGCCCCTACGGATTTAGCCATAGGGGAAAATCACTGTCCCTACGGATGTATCCGCAGGGACATAAAATTCTCCCGTAGGTTCAAAGGCCACAGGTGCAAGTCTTCGTCCTGAGCATGCCCCTACGGCGTAATAATTGCCCCTACGCCTTACTTAGTAGGGACATTTAACCCTACGGAGTACTCCATTGAGACATAATTTTTATTTAATTTATTGAATTATAAAATAAAATACTTGCCCCTATGGATTTATCCGTTGGGCCTGATAGAATCCCCTACGAATGTATCCGTAGGGCCTGATAAATACCCCTGCGGATTAATTCGTAGGGGTAAATTTTAACCATGTTACTGAGTCCATAGGGACAAAATATCAGGTATCCTGATATTTTGTTCATACAGCGAACTGTGTGGGGCAAACATTGCACCTGTGGATTAATCCGTAGGGGCAATAGATAGCCCTACAGATTAATCCGTAGGGACAAAATATCTTGTTTTTTTATATAAAAAATGGGCTTCCTGTTTTTCCCCACCCTTGTGCATAATAATACATACATCATATAACCAAATATAGAAATATTCATAATCAATATCTCACGCATAATATATAAAAGAAATAAACAAACAAAATACGATATTAATCTAAATCATCGTGAACAAGCAAACAACCACCAATATCGTCCAAAATATATACAATATGTATCAGAAAAGTACATACATCCTCAAAATATATATAAAAAAGCTACCCTTGCTCGGTCCAGCTCCTCCATCTCTGATAAACGCCGTAATCTGGCTCATCTGCTTCTCGGTTCAGCCCTTAGTCGTCAAAAACTCGACTAATGAAGGAGCGTACTGTGCGGGAGTCTGAGCGGGCTGTGGAGCTGCAGGAGTGGTCTGTGCAACAGCAGCCGAGTTAGTGGCTTGCGGAGCCGCAGCCGAAAGAGATGCATGTGGAGACGCAGCTGAAGTAGCCTGTCGCATCTGTTAAATTTTGTGTGTAATAAACGAGTAAGAACGGTGTATTAGATTTTAGTTGAATTCGTATCATTATCAGGTTATTGCGAAACCCCAATCTAAGAATACTTAGGGACTTAGGGCTCGTTTGAGTATCTAGTTTGGAAAACCATAGTTTCTTTTAATTAGATAGTTTTATGTGAGTATGATTAATCAAAATTAAGTCTACAACCAAATAAGCTCAGGCTACTAATATTGCATATGTTACTATCTATAATGTGATATAATATTTTACTATTAAGTAGTATATGTACCAACATCTTCTTCAACTCCTCGACGGTGGTCTTCAAGGTGGCAACATCATGCTCCAGACGTCGCTCACGGGGGGTAGGGGAAGTAACCGCCGGAGTGGAAGCCAACATCATATGGGCCCTGCTAGGACCCTGTCCCTGTCTCTCTCCTAACCTCCGTAGTGCCCTCCGTGTGTAGCGTCTAGGGCTGGGGTCAGTAGCATCGGATCGGTCTGTCCACTAAAATCGATCCCCGATGCCTCCTCCTGCTCTACCACCCGCTCCATCACCCATATTAATCATTAAAATATAAGTATATCATTTAAATTTGAACTTTTCAAAACAAAAATTTCATTCGAATTAGAATAAATATTAACACTTACGCAATACTCCTGGGTAGCGGTGTCGGGGAATCGAAGCTCGCCCGTGGCAAGATCTATCGAGGTGCAGTGGACGACAAGATACGCGGTCAGCACGTTCGGTGTACCACCCTGCGCCAGGGTTTGAGCTCTCTGCAATTCGCCAAAAATTTACATATATTATAAAATAACTCCTAATATTGCATTATATCAAAATAGATCTATTGTAATTTACCGATGCCTCCATGGCACGAGTAATGTTCCTTGAGCCACCTGTATAAGTGGGGCGACCCCTCTTCGCCGACTTCCTATTCTCCTTATTTTGATCGGCCTGTTTCTGCACAACACATTCAGATTTAGTTTTCTAATTAAGCAACAAAAAAATAAATAAATTATATACTAAACAATGAATTACATTTAAATTACAAACCTGTTTACGTTGAAAGTCGAAATATTGGCACAAAAGAGATCATATATCTACGTCAACTCTCGCAAAGACCGGAGTATGTAGGAGATCCGCTCTCTCTATCTCGGGGGTCTCCATCCATAGGGAATAGCAGTCGATCTTCAGCTCGTTCCTATTGTATCGGATCTTTGATTGCATGTTCTTCATCAGGTCGTGGTACAGAGCGTGAAGATCGAGCACTCTCTCAGGGTGATCAGGGTCGGGTATAGGCTGAAAGTCATAATCCAACTGCAAATACAAAAAATAATGTATTTAAATTGCAAGTGTTAAATAATGATAAATATATTGGATAAGTCAAACGAAAATATTTATTAATACCCGAGCCTGATCCCAGAAGAGGGCAAATGAGCGTTTGTGGTAATCGCCCCACTCAACATGAAGCGGATACTTCTTTAAGATGCGGCTCTCATCCCACATATACCGGCCGAACCTCTTGGCATAATCGCCAGTGTAGCGATAATCGGGGGTAAAGAATCGGAGGAATGGTGTCTCCCCCTAGCTCTATTGGGCCTCAGCCTGTGGGACTGATTCGGCCCTCGAGTCCCCCTCTTGAGATGGGGCTGCCGTGCATCTACAAGAAATATCGAGACAAGAAATATTAAGACAAAGTGGTATTAAGAAATCAAGGATTAAAGAAAATTGAAGTGTGATATACACCTCTGGCGACAGCAGCACGGGCTTGGGCTCGGGCAGCAGCACGAGAGGGACAATAGTTCCTCCGGTGAGGAACAACCGATGACCCGGATGTGCACACATCCCCTCCAACTAGAAAATAAATATTGACGATAAAATTACATGAATTTCTTGTTTATTCTTAGAGTATATGTAAAATGAACTCTTTTTTTATATTTATTCATACTAACCTGCAGACTAAGCCGGTTCAGGAAGTCCTAGACCAACCAATTAGGGAAGGAAAGTCCTGAGGGCTAATAGGAGAAGGTGATCCATAATAACATGGTGATCATGACTTTTCATCCCATTGATCTTGCCTTTCACAATTTTTATCTTCTTGCTAAATGATCCTAAGAAACCTGTGGGAACATTCAAATCATGCAACACCTGAAGGAACCTTTTCCTCTTTGGTTGTGACATATGATACGCGATATTGGGAAGTACAAACTTGCCTGGTTTACCCACTATCGGTTTAGGATACAATTCACTTCTAATTTTCCAGTCCTGAAGATCCATCCGAGTACGGAGGTTGTCTTTCGATTTTCCGTCTTTATAAAGAAGCAAGTTGAGTACATGCTCGGACACTCCTTTCTCTATGTGCATGACGTCCAGACAATGATGCACTAAATTTGTTGACCAGTACGGAAGCTCGTAGAAAATGCTTAACTTATTCCAGTAGGGTAGTTTGACCTGTTTTGCCTGATCTATCCCGAAGGTCACATTATTGTAACCATCCCACCGAGCAGTCACATACTCTCCGGACAATAAAGCGGGAGGCCCAAGAAGCTCCTGATGACCATTAAAGTGAGCAACGTCTAATATGTAGGGAAGGTCTAGTGGCAGGAAATGCCGATGACCGCAATAACAAACTTTCCTGCTAAATTTCAACCATTTCGATGTTGTATATTGATGGCAATAAGGGCATGTTTTGTGACCATGTACGGACCAACCTCATAGCATTCCATATGCAGGAAAGTCAATAATTGTCCACATTAAATCCGCACGCAGTGTGAAAGTTATATCTGTGTTTGCATCGTAAATCTCTACACCATCAATGAATAAAGATTTTAACTCATTGATCAAAGGTTGAAGATATCCGTCGATATTTTTTCCCGGTGATTTTGGTCCATCAATAAGAAAAAGCATCATAAAGTAGGATTGATCCATAACCAACAAAGGCTACAGATTATAAACTATCATTAGAACGGGCTATGTGCTTTGGTTTCCAGCCATATAGTTGAATGGGCAGAAGCCATCACTAGCGGGTCCGAGCCTGACATTGCGAGGATCACTACTGAATATTTCATGCCTCCTATCGAAATCCTTCCATACTGGTGAATCTCTTGGATGACTCATTTTTCCATTTTAACTTGTGGCAGCACGGTGATGCCAAATCATTGCCTCGGCTGTTTTCTTGCACCTGAATAACCTCTGCAGCCTCTGTGTTATGGGAAAGTATCGTGCTATCTTGACAGGTATATCGGGGTTCTTATCAGATTCTTTCGGCATATATCTGGCCTCTCCGCATATTGGACACTCTTTCAAATCTGAATTCTCTTTCCGGTACAACACACAATCTTTAGGACATGCATGAATCTTATCACGCTTCAGACCCATATCATACATTATCTTCTGGGCTTCGTACCATCTGTCGGGCACATTATTTCTCGAGGGTATAGAATCTTTCAGGAACTTCAGAAGTATCATGAATGACTTGTTGCTCCATCCATTTAGGCACTTAATTTGAAAAAGTCGGACGAACCATGATAGGGTAGAATACTTTGCATTCTCATAAATTGGTCTTCTAGCATCATTCATGAACTTTTCATACTTATCCACACAAGGTCCTCGACCGGAAGGAATGCCATTTTCAGTAGGAATACTATCACCTAGGGCAGCCTATACCATATCGTTCATTTCTTCTCCTGGAAAGAGGTTATCGTCTTCTTCTTCTTCTACCGTATTACCGTCTTCTCCTTCTTCATCTGCCACATTACCGTCTTTTTCTTGTCCTTCCCCGTGATATAGCCAAGTTGTATAAAGTCTAGTAAAACCATGTTTAACGATGTGAAGCTCTACGATTTCTACCTTCTGCCAGAACTTATTCCCATATCCATCACACGGGCAGAGAGTCTTTTCTAACGCGATCTTATTATGTGCGCATGAAAATTCAATAAGAACAAAAAACTCTTGTGACAAACTTAGATTGCATGCGTTGTTGCCAATCTACATACATCCAGTCCTTAACTCTGATATACTCATGGGGCATATTAGACTGTATAACAGATAAATTGTAGGTTATGGTGACTATATTGAGAAATCTAAGAATGTGATGGTTACTGACAAAGAAGAAAATTCGTAGAGGCAATTTTGTCATTGAAAAGAATAAATTATTGATAAACAAAACTAGATTTGAAGATACCCAAGTATGTGTTGTATTCTGTGTATGCGTGTTTCAATTTATGATTTCGCTTAAGTGTAGGGTTATTAGTGTGTATGTACTTTGTGTGTGCGTTTGGTGTGTATTCGAGTTGTGTGTGTGTGTTTCGGCTGTCGGGAGTAAGGCTTCTATCCCATTAAGAATGTATTGGACAGATATCCATTCGCTTGTGCTTTCATCCGTTTCGAGTAAATTTCTGCAGCACCTCCCCGTTGTTCTCCGAGTACGCTGTAATAGAATATATAATCATTTTAATGCTATGAAATAAAGTTGAAATGAATTTCTAATCTATCTTTGTACATAGATAACCAAAAGAAAAGTACCGACGAAATAACTTGAAACGAATCCAAACACAAGTGAATGCAGGTGTTTACTTTATACATTCCTAACTTATCCATACTGGACAAATCTATCGGTTATCATACGATTGAATCTTCTCATCACATAGACTACATGACGGTTGTTAGTACCGAACTATACCGTCCGATATTTAACAACCTTCGTATAGTTCTATATCACGACGAATATCGAATGTATGTTAACCGATAGAAGGGGACTAAGTCGCTCTTTGATTTTCACATATGAGTATCGATGAGAATATGAAAGTTTCATATTATCATCGAGTATCATATATTGGTTTTAACTTGAACATTTAACTTGAATAGGTATCACGTTTACGTTTCGATTTTAAGTGTTCGAAGTTTTTAGTTTAGGATATATTTTTCTTATGTTTACGTTATCATCGAGTATCCTACTGAAGGAATTAGTAAACCCTGACCCTAATTAACCTAATTAACCCAAATTAAACCTAATCATCACCCTAACTCAAATTATCCCTAATTAACCCAAAATTAACCCAAATTAACCCTAATCATCACCCCAACTCAAATTATTTATTAACCCAAAATTAAGCTAATTAAACCAAATTAATCCTAATCAACACCCTAACACAAATACACTCTATTTTACATAATTAACCCAAATTTACCCAAACCCCAACCCAAATTAACCTAACCCTAATCATCACCCAAACCCCAACCCAAATTAACCTAACCTTAATCATCACCTAAACCCCAACCCAAATTAATCCTAACCCAAACCAAAATTAACCCTAATTAATCTAATTAACCCTAATCCTAATCATCACCAACCCTATTTTACCTAATTAACCCAAACTAACCCTAACCCTGCCTAATTAACCCTAACCCTAAACATCAACCGAACCCTAACCTTACCTAATTAACCCAAACCCTAACCCAAATTAACCCATAATTAACCGGCCCTAGCTATAACCCTAACCCTAAAATCAACCGAACCCTAACCCTACCTAATTAACTCTAACCCGAACCCTAATTAACCCCCAATCAACCGAACCCTAACCCTAACCCTAAAATCAACAGTAACATAAAGAAGCATAATTATAAGTTCAAAATGGAAATTAACTTACCTCAGTACTAGTTTTGCCGGCGGCAAAGAGCTCGACGAGGTGGAGGATGCAAGGGATGGGGCTCGACGAGACTGTGGTGGCAGCAAAGAGGTCGACGAGCATGTGGTGGCGAGACCGTGGTGCCAACGACGATAAGAGTGTGGTGGCGATGGCGGGAAATTTTGGGGACGAGAATGTGGTGACAAGAGAGTGGAGGAGGCGGGTGATCGATTGTGTGGGAGTTGGTGGGAAAATTTGGGGGCGGTGGGAAATTACTGAGCTTTAATTTTTTTTAAATAACCCTTTATTGCCCCGCTTTTTTTGCGGCTCCGTAGGTCCAAATAAAAGATTACATTTTAATATTTTTAAATTTATTTATGCCCCTACGGTGGGCGCCGTATGGGAAAACCGATGGACCTACGGATTAATCCGTAGGGGAAATAAAAAATTGCCCCTATAAATTCCTATATCCGGGACAAGCTACTACAATAAGGGGTTGCCCCTGCGGCTACAGGAATCCGTAGGAGCAACTTTTTATTGCCCCTACGGATTAATCTGTAGGTCCCCATGGTTGCATCTACGGTGTCCTACGAATTAAATTAAAAATATTAAAATGTAATTTGTTATTTGGCCCTACAGACCCGCAAAAGAAGGCCCTATGGTTTAATCCGTAGGGGCATATATGGGTTATTAATAAAAAAATAAAGCACGGAAAATTCCTCGATTGTTCCCAAAATTTCTTCGTTCTTACTCGTCTCCCACGCACTCCTCATCGCCACCGCACTCCTGCACGCGCCTCGTCATCGCCGACATCATGGTCGACTTCCTCGTCGATGGTAGGAAGTCTCTCGTCGCCGATCTCCCCCTTGCGTCGTCGAGACAGAAGAATCGCCGGGTTAAGGTTAGTAAATTTCACATTTTAACTTCTAATTATTCATGTATTTATGTTATTGTTGATTAGTTAGGGTTAGGGTTAGGGTTCAGCGTAGGGTTTGCGTTCGGTTCGGGAATAGGGTTAGGGTTCTGTTTAGGGTTAGGGTCAGGGTTGGGTTCGGTTCAGTTCAGGTTAGGGTTAAGGTTAGGGTTAATTGGTTAGGGTTAGGGTTCAGTTTAGGGTTAGGGTTCGGTTTAGGGTTAGGGTTCGGTTTAGGGTTAATTTGGGTTAATTAGGTAAAATAGAGTGTATTTTTGTTAGTGTGTTGATTAGGGTTAATTAGGTTAATTAGTGATAATTTGAAGGGTTAGGGTGTTGATTAGGGTTTGGGTTAATTAGGTTAATTTGGGTTAAGTTTGGGTTAATTAGGGATAATTTGTGTTAGGGTGACGATTAGGGTTAATTGGGGTTAATTTGGGTTAATTAGGATTAGTGTTTAGGATGAACTAGTTTCTTCAGTAGGATACTCGATGATAACGTAAGCGTACAATTTTACCGTAAACACAAGAAAAATTAATCCTAAACTTGAAACTTCGAACCCTTAATAACGAATCGTAAACGTAAAATCTATTTATGTTAAATGTTCAAGTTAAAACCAATATATGATACTCGATGATAATATGAAACTTTCATATTCTCATCGATACTCATATGTGAAAATCAAAGCGCGACTTAGGCCCCGTCTATCAGTTAACATACGTTCGATTTTCGTCGTGACATAGAACTATACGAAGGCTATTAAATATCGGACGGTATAGTTCAGTACTAACAACCGTCGTGTAATCTATGTGATGAGAAGATTCAATCGTATGATAACCGATAGATTTGTCCAGTGTGGACAAGTTAGGAATGTATAAAGCAAACACCTGCATTCACTTGTGTTTTCGTTCGTTTCGAGGTTTTTCGTCCGTACTTTTCCGCTGGTTCTCTGTATACAAAGATAGATTAGATGTTCATTTCAACGTTGTTTCACAGCTTTGAAATGATTATCTATTCTAATACAGTGTACTCGGAGAATAGTGGGGAGGTGCTGCCGAAATTTACTCGAAACGGTTGAAAGCACAAGAGAATGGGTTTCTGCTGTATACATTCTTAATGGGATAGAATCCTTACCCTCGACAGCCAAAACACACGCATACAACACGAATACACAACAAACGCACACACAGCACATACACACTAACAACCCTACACTGAAGCGAAATCATAAATTGAAACAGACATATACAGAATACAACTCATACTTGGGTATCCTCAAATCTAACTTTGTTTATCGATAATTTATTCTTTTCAATAACAAACGCACACACAAAGCACATACACGGATTTTCTCCTTTGTCGGTAACTATCTCGTTCTAAGATTTCTCAATATAGTCATCATAACCTACAATTTATATATTATAAAGTCTAACATGGCCCATGAGTACATCAGAGTTAAGCACTGGATGTATGTGGATTAAATACAACGCATGCAATCTAATTTTTTCATAGGAGTTGCTGCTTTCATTGAATTTGCCCGCGCACATAATAAGATCGTGTTAGAGAAGATTTTCTACCCATGCGATAGATGTGGAAATAAGTACTGGCAGAAGGTAGAATTCGCAGAGCTTCATATCGTTAACATGGTTTTACTACACTTTATACAACTTGGCTATATCATGGGGAAGGAGAAGAAGAAAATAATGCGAAAGAAGAAGAAGGAGAATACGGTAATGCGGCAGAAGAAGGAGATGGTAACTTCCTTCCAGAAGAAGAAATAGAGGATATGGTAGAGGCTGTCCTAGGTGAATCTATTCGTACCGAAGATGGCATTCCTTCCGGTCAAGGACTGCGTACGGATAAGTATGAAAATTTCATGAATGGAACTAGAAAACCAATTTATGAGAATGCAAAGTATTCCACCCTCTCATGTTTCGTCCAACTTTTCCAGATTAAGTGCCTAAATGGATGGAGCAACAAGTCATTCACAATGCTTCTGAAGTTCTTGAAAAATTATATGCCCCCGGAAAATAACGTCCCCGACAGCTGGTACGAAACCCAGAAGATGATGTCTGATTTGGGTGTGAAGTGCGAGAAGATTCAAGCATGACCTAAAAATTGCATGTTGTACTGGAAAGAGAATTCAGATTTAAAAGAGCGTCCAACATGCGGAGAGGCCATGTATCAGCCGAAAGATTCTGATAAGAAGCCCGATATACCTGTTAAGATAGCATGATATTTCCCCATAACAGAGAGGCTGCAGAGGCTATTCAGATGTATGAAAACAGCCGAGGCAATGATTTGGCATCACCGTGCTCCTCCAAGTGAAGATGGAAAAATGAGTCATCCAAGAGATTCACCGGCATTGAAGGATTTCGATAGAAGGCACGAAATATACAGTAGCGATCCTCGTAATGTCAGGCTCGGACTCGCTAGTGATGACTTCTGCCCATTCAACTATATGGCTAGAAGCCACAGCACATGGCCCGTTATAATGATAGTTTATAATCCATCGCTTTGGTTGGTTATGGATCAAGCAAAGTTTATGATGCCTCTTCTTATCGACGGACCAAACTCACCAGGAAACAATATTGACGTCTATCTCCGACCTCTGATCGATGAGTTAAAATCTTTATTCATTGATGGTGTAGAGACTTACTATGCAAACAAAAATACAACCTTCATACTGCGTGCGGGTTTAATGTAGAAAATTAATGATTTTCCTGCGTATGGAATGCTATCAGGTTGGTCCGTACATGGTCACAAAGTATGTCCTTATTCCCATCAACATACAACTTCGAAATTCTTGAATTTTAGCAGGAAGGTTTTTTATTGCGGCTATCGACGTTTCCTGCCTCTAGACCATCCTTAGAGGTTAGACACTGTTCACTTTGATGGTCATCAGGAGCTTCTTGGACCTTTAGCCCCATTGTCCGGAGAAGACGTGACTGCTCAGTGGGATGGTTACAATAATGTGACCTTCAGGATAGATCCGACAAAACAGGTCAAACCACCATTCTAGAAAAATTTAAGCATTTTCTTCAAACTTCCGTACTAGTCAACAAATTTAGAGCGTCATTGTATGGACATCATGCACATAGAGAAGGGAGTATCCGAGCACGTACTCAACTTGCTTCTTTGTAAAGACGGAAAATCGAAAGACAGCCTCCATGCTCGGATGGATCTTCAGGACTGGGGAATTAGAAGTGAATTTCATCCTAAACCGATAGCGGGTAAACCAGGAAAGTTTGTACTTCCGAACACCGCGTATCATATGTCACAACAGGAGAAGAAAAGATTTTTGCAGGTGTTGCATGATTTGAAAGTTCCCACAGGTTTCTCAGGATCATTTAGCAAGAAGATAAAAATTATGAAAGGTAAGATCGATGGGCTGAAGAGTCATGATCACCATGTTATTATGGAGCACCTTCTCCCATTAGCCCTCAGTACTTCCCTTCCCCAATCGGTTGGTCTAGTAATCAATGACCTATGTTGCTTATTTAGATAATTATGCACTAAAACCATGGATGTTGTGACGCTGGAGAAACTAGAAAATTCTATTTCATTGATACTTTGCAAGTTTGAGCATATTTTCCCACCGTCATTCTTCGATATCATAATACACCTGGCGGTTCATCTTGCAACTGAAGCTAAGTTAGCCGGACTGGTACAATATCGATGGATGTATCCCGTCGAAAAGTACGTGGAATTTTTAAAATTATTGTTGTCCTCTATGCCCGTATTTATTTATTTATTTAACATATTTTTCTTTAGGTACCTCTACACTCTAAAAAAGTATATATGCAATAGAAATCGACCAGAGGGTTCTATCATGCAAGGTTATCTTCTAGATGAAGTAACCGCATTTTGTTCCCGCTATCTGGACGATAACATTGAGACAAAACTTAACCGGCCTCGAAGAATTCAGAATGGTCCATATGGTAAAGCTGATTATAAGAGAGTAGACACTATGTTTATCAACAAGATATATCGGTTTATCCTCCTTAATTGCGCATGTCTTGAAAAAATTAGAGAGTAAGTTTTTTTGGATTAATTTTTATATTGTTTTTGTGTGTGTATGAAATGATATAATATTAATGTCATAATTTATTGTTGAGAACAAAATTCATTTTAACGAGGTACGTGTGGGGCATCCTGATTAGAATGATGAATGATTGGAAAAATATCATCATGATAATTTTTGCGATTGGGTTGCAGATCATGTAAGTTATTCGAATAATATGTTATTGCTATCAGTCTTAATCTAAACTTATATCGTTATGTATTTGTTGTAAAAAAAAAATTTGTTAGATCCACGATCCGAACTTGTCTGCATCATTAGAGAGTGATTCAAGATGTTTAGCTCAGTTTCCTAGTATGGAGGTTGCATATTATAAAAGATTCGGTGTCCTTGGATACAAATTCGAAGTTAAGGACATAGAAACATCTCGAACCACCAGAATAGTGGGATTGCGACGGTAGGATCGGATGGTGTGATTTATTATGGATACTTAAATTGCATACTTGATATCCAATATCCCGGACAATCAAAACCGTTTTATATATTTCAGTGTACTTGGTATGATACACGAACCGATAAGGATAATAGGAGAAACAATCTCGGGACTTGGAAAGATGAATATGGATTGACCAGTGTGAACACAGTTCGATTTTACGGTCAGGACGATCCGTTTATCTTTCCGAACCAAGCGTTCCAAGTATACTACTTACAATGTTTGAAGCATCCGGGATGGAGTGTCGTATGCCTTTAGAAATTTAGGGGTGTTTACGATGTCCCAGAATTCGAGAACAGCGATGAGAATGAAGAAGAGAGAAGACTTAGAGTGCTCCGACCGTCTGTTTCAAAAAACGGGTTGTCTTCGGCTGATCATGAAATTACGTGAGTTAGAAATGATATCGATGATGAAATCCAAGTAGATATGTCAAATGCGTCTACAAAACGAAAAAGGTTATCGGTAATTTTATATTATTACTTCACATTTTATGATCTATACATATATAGCATGCATATATAATGATTGTACTCTTGACTAGATTTGATGACGATGACGGGAGCAGCGAGGGACGGCAGGAGCACCAGCCGCGGCACCGGTAGAGGAAGAGGCAGAGCCCGGAGAGCTGCGTAGGGAGCTTTAGAGGGCCAGTCTTGCACCCCGATCGGAGACCCTTTCGGCTGTTTCCTTCCGTGTGGACTTTGCCATACCTCCAGCTATATTGCACGTATATTCATTTTGAATGTAATATTATATATATACATGCATATTTATGTCAAAATTACATATATAGTCAATGTTTGATTGTATAGTTGGTGGTGGTGCATCCACATCAGAGGCAGAGGCCACTCCCGCACCTCCAGGTATGTTTATATATCCTATAGTGCATGCATATTAATTTAGAATGCTATATCATAAATATACAAACATTCTTTTTGCTCTTACGTACTTAGATAATCATTTTTTAATTGTCTAGCAGTAGGTGGTGCCTCCACATCTCGGACAGAGGCCACCACCGCACCTGCGTGTATATTTATATATCCTATAGTGTATGCATGTTGAGTTAGAATTTTATATTATTGATATACACATTTTTTTACAATTACGTATATAGTCAATGTTTGATTGTCTAATTATAGGTGGTGCGTCCACGTCTGGTGCAGGGGCCACTCCCACCACTTCCATATCCTCCACTCAGTCTGCAGGTTAGTATAAATATATATAAAATATTTTTTCATTTTACATATCTTTTAAGAATAAACATGAACTTCATGTAATTTTATCGATGTTTATTTTCTAGTTGGAGGGGATGCGTCCACGTTCGGGTCACAGGCTGTTCCTCATCGGAGGAACTATCGTCCCGCTCGTGCTGCTTCCCAGGCCCAGGCTCGTGCTTCTATTGCCGGAGGTATATATCACACTTCAATTTTCGTTAAATCATGATTTCTTAATACCACTTTGTCTTAATATTGATGGTCTTGATATTTCTTGTAGATGCAGGGTAGTCCCATCCCGAGAGAGGGACTCGAGGCCCGAATCAGTCCCACAGGCTGAGGCCCGACAGAGCTAGGGGGTAGGCAGCATTCCCCCTCTTTTTTACCTTTGATTATCGCTATACCGGTGATTATGCCGAGAGGTTCGGCCGGTATATGGGGTATGAGAGCCTCCTCGTGAAGAAATATCCACTTCACGTTAAGTGAGGCGATCAGCACCAGCGCTCATTTGCCCTCTTCTGGGATCAAGCTCGGGTATTAATATATTTTTTCATTTAACTTATCCAATATATTTATTATTATTTAACACTTGCAATTTAATAACATTGTTTATTTTGTATTTGCAGTTAGATTACGACTTTCAGCCTGTACCCGACCCTAATCACCCTGAGAGAGTACTCGATCTTCACGCTCTGTACCATGGCCAGATGAAGAACATGCAATCAAAGGTCCGATACAATAGGAACGAGCTGAAGATCGACTGCTATTCCCTATGGATGGCGACCCCCGAGACAGAGAGAGCGGCTCTCCTACATACTCTGGCCTTTGCGAGAGTCGACGTGGATACATGGCCTCTCTTGTGCCAATATTTCGACTCTCAGTGCAAACAGGATTGTAATTTAAATTTAATTCATTGTTTAGTTGCCACGCCCCGCTTCCCAGTATACGGGCAGAGGACGCGACGAGACCGCGACGTATTTACTGTGAAGTAAATACGCTAAGCGTATCTAAGCAATATAAAAGTAAATCCACAAGAGACAAGATATAATAAAACATCAACTTTATTTATTCACATTCTTTCTGTACAATGTATGAAAAAAAATAAATACATCTGATAAAAACAATGCCTAAACAAAGGCATAACAGAAAAGGAAAAGTACTGGAATGAAATGTGTACAATGAAGCTAGAGCTCTGGGTCTTCAATAATCTGCTCGAAGTCCTCGATGCTGGGCTCTATCTCCAGAAGGTCCGAAACACCTGACGACATTCAAAGAATAAATAAAGAGAATGTCGTCAGCGAACAGATCGCTCGGTAAGTCCCAAAGAGAAGGGAGAAATAGAAAAGAAGAAAGAGAGAGAGAGTAATTTTTAAAGTTGTATTATATTGTTATGATGTTGTGTTAACGATGTTGTTTGTAGCTTGGTATAGAAGGATACCAGTGTATACTAGAGGGGTCCCTATATGCTAAAGACTAGGGCAAACGGAATATAGAGTACAAGGCTCCGTTATACAACCCGGAGCAACGGCAATTGGATACAGTTAGATGTCTTAAATCTTGCGGTCTCGTGCCACTTTTAACACCTTCCGTACCAGTCTATCCCTTAAACCCCGTGCTATCTTGATTGTATTGCTGTATTGTATTGTCTTGTATTGTAAACTATATAGATTGAACGTTTGGATGACTGACCGAAACCATGATATCATTAAATGGATGTAACTGGAGAATTATGTAACTTTAGAATCATGGATGTAACTGTATAATCATGTAAATGGAAAGTATATCCATGGTTCGGTTCGGTCAAGTTGATAGATTGAATATATGAAATAATAGATTCATGGATTCATGTTGAATTATAATATTATAAATTGTAGATTGTAGATTGTAGATTGTAAATTGTACTTGAATCATATTCAAGTCAGATTATTAATAAGAAGATTCAGTCTGAATCAGACAATTAGAAAAATAAATTGAAGTCCTAATTGTTTTGATGTTATCGGTAACCGCTGCACATGGGCGGCAGGATTTGTGTCTTTTTCAAAAACGATTACCGTATTGATAACACCGTTGTTAAGTTGTCTACCTTAAATAGGCAAGAACCCACTTCTCCGGCTCCCTGAGGCTCAAGAGATTGGTCCCTCTTAAACCTATGTTTACTAGGGTCCTTAGGGTAATTTATTGAGGAGGTTTTATATAAAAATACTTTATATACTTTTCAAAATACTCCCCAAATATTTAGTTATCGTCTTTAGAGTTGTAATGAATGTAAATTTTATATTGTGATATTTCTAGTGAAAATATCCTAATTTCATAAATAAAGGTATTTATTTGTAATATTGATTTGTAGGGAATTCATGGTATTTTAGTGTAAAATGATTCTTGTGATATTTTTAGAAAAAGGTAGAATATTTATATTATTACAAAATAAATATTTTAAGGATATATATACATATATTTATATGAAAATAATATTTTTAATATATATAATATTTCTAGAAATCTCATTTTCTTTAGATTTTCGTATTTTAAATCTTTCGAGACCGAATGCTCCTTGCACAGGTCTACATCTCGCACTACTAAGCCCAAAGATGTGCGATAATCCGCACCATCCCGAACGGGTTCCCCAAATGGATTGTAGCGGCGCTTTGCAAAGATTTGTATAAATACTAAATCGTTTAGAAAATGGTTTTATTATTAAAAGGTATTTAAATAAAAAGGTATCGTTTTCCCTTATTCTATATTTCCGAGAGTATTGTTCTATGTTGTATATGAGTGTGTGAGAAGGTAGGTCATTACCTCGTGATCTACTTAAAGGTATAGTAAGGATTTTGAAGGTTTAAATGTAGAAATGAACTATGTGGTATTTTAATGAAAAAAATACTGTAAAATAGATATAGCAATTACATTTGATATGAAACTTGATCAATATGGTTGATTAGTTTCTAATAGTCAACATGAATTGGTTTTAGCATAATTGTATTAAAGAAAAAAGTGATTTTAGGAAGAAACCGAATCGAAAATCGGTTTTGTTCCGATTCCGTCGGGTTTTGTAATTCCGTATTTCTAGAAAAGAATAGAGAAGATAGAATTGGGACTTACGGGTTTCGATCAAAGACAAGAGGAAGATGGATCGAGAGGAGTCGCTGGTGTGTCGTTTCGTCGCCGGTGCATCATTTCGTCGCCGGGATCTCCTAGTGTCGTTGCCGGAAAATCCGCCGGAACTTCGCCTCTTGCTCACTTCGATTGCACACTAAGGTTTTCTAGAGAATTCTTGAGAGTTGGCTTAGAGTTTTGGGGTGAGGGGGTAGAGTATAGGGGTGGTATTTATAGGGTTAGGGTAGATAAAGAGTTTAAATTAAAAAAAATATAAAAATATATTAAAAAAAATTCATTAAAAATAGAGTAAATGGGGTTTAATTGTGTCTCTGGAAGTGGTCTGAATATTTACACTATGCGGGGGGTATAGAAGAGGAAAAGCCACAATTTTTGTTCAGGGGACTCGGCCGTCCGGTCCGCCAGCCGACTCGGCCGAGTCGGGCCGAGTCGGGCAGTGGGGAGGTGGGGGGTCGTCTCATGTGGTCACTGGTATGTTCACTTTTCTTACGGTAGTGGGGTTTTTGGAAGTTATCACGTGTTGACTCTTGAACTTCTAAAAATTTCAAAATAAAACAAATTTAAAAATAATGTAGGGTATGAGATTTGAACTCTGGTGGCTTGGTTTAGTAGTGCAAGGTATTACCAATGAGCCACAAGCTCCTTCTTATAATTATGGAGCTAAATAATTACTTAAAGTAATAACAGTAAATGTAAATACCCCAAGTATACATTAATTTTAAAGCAAATTTTTGTACACTAAAAATGGAGTTGCTACATTCTTTTAACTTGTAATTAAAAATCAAAATAATTACTTATATCTTGTGCTCAGGCTAAAATACCCCTTTATGGATTTTGAAAAAATTTGCATAGGAAATTTAGGGTTGTTACATTCTACCATGCTTATAAAAATTTCGTCCTCGAAATTTGTAAAAAGAAAGTGTAACAAATTCAAGGAAAGTTTGGTGATAGAAGTACTTGATAGTGTATGAAAATATGTGAAGGAATGAAAGAATGCGAAGGTTTTGGTAAGATTGTAAAAGAGGTGAGGGAATTTTGGGTTAAGACAAATTCAAAATATATGAAATTGTAAGATTCAAGGAACATGATTGTAAAGATTGTTTTAGTTGCTGGTTCGTTTTATATTACTTAGGTTGTTCACGCAGAACAGAATTGCATGGCAGTGTTCCGTACAACTCTGACCTGCATGGGCCACCAACAAAACCTGTCACGCCCCGCTTCCCAGTATACGGGCAGAGGACGTGACGAGGCCGCAACGTATTTACTGTGAAGTAAATACGCTAAGAGTATCTAAGCAATATAAAAGTAAATTCACAAGAGACAAGATATAATAAAATAACAACTTTATTTATTCACATTCTTTCTGTACAATGCATGGAAAAAAATAAATACATCTGATGAAAACAATGCCGAAACAATGGCATAATAGAAAAGGAAAAGTACTGGAATGAAATGTGTACAATGAAGTTAGAGCTCTGGATCTTCAATAATCTGGTCCAAGTCCTCGATGCTGGGCTCCGTCTCCAGAAGGTCCGAAACACCTGACGACATTCAAAGAATAAAGAAAGAGAATGTCGTCAGCGAACAGATCGCTCGGTAAGTCCCAATGAGAAGGGAGATATAGAAAAGAAGAAAGAGAGAGAGTAACTTTTAAAGTTGTATTATATTTTTATGATATTGTGTTAACGATGTTGTTTGTAGCTTGGTACAGAAGAATGCCAGTGTATACGAGAGGGGTCCCTATATGCTAAAGACCAGGGCAAACGGAATATAGAGTACAAGGCTCCGTTATACAACCCGGAACAACGACAATTGGATACGGTTAGGTGTCTTAAATCTTGCAGTCTCATGCCACTTTTAACACCTTCCGTACCAGTCTACCCTTTAAACCCCGTGTTATCTTGATTGTATTGTTGTATTGTATTGTCTTGTATTGTAAACTATATAGATTGTATGTTTGGATAACTGACCGAAATGATGATATAAGTAAACGGATGTAACTGGAGAATAATATATGTAACTGTAGAATCATGGATGTAACTGTATAATCATGTAAATGGAATGTATATCCATGGTTCGGTTCGGTCAAGTTGATAGATTGGATATATGGAATAATAGATTCATGAATTCATGTTGAATTGTAATATTGTAAATTGTAGACTGTAGACTGTAGATTATACTTGAATCATATTCAAGCCAGATTATTAATAAAAAGACTCAGTCTGAGTCAGAAAATTAGAAAAGTAAATTGAAGTCCTGATTGTTTTGATATTATCGGTAACCGCTACACATGGGCGGCAGGATTTGTGTCTTTTTCAAAGACGATTACCGTATTGATAACACCGTTGTTAAGTTGTCTACCTTAAATAGGCAAGCACCCACTTCTCCGGCTCCCTGAGGCTCAAGAGATTGGTCCCTCTTAAACCCATATTTACTAGGGTCCTTAGGGTAATTTATAGAATTTGAGGGGGTTTTATGTAAAAATACTTTATATACTTTTCAAAATACTCCCCAAGTATTTTGTTATCGTTTTTAGAGTTGTAATGAATGAAGATTTTATATTGTGATATTTCTAGTGAAAATATCCTAATTTCATTAATAAAGGTATTTATTTGTAATATTGATTTGTAGGGAATTCATGATAATTTAGTGTAAAATGATTCTTGTGATATTTTTAGAAAAAGGTGGAATATTTATATTATTACAAAATAGATATTTTAAGGATATATATACATATATTTATATGAAAATAATTTTTTTAATATATATAATATTTCTGGAAATCTCATTTTCTTTAGATTTTCGTATTTTAAATTTTTCGAGACCGAATGCTCCTTACGGAGGTCTGCATCTCGCACTAATAATCCCGAGGATGTGCGATAATCCGCACCATCCCGAACGGGTTCCCCAAATGGGTTGTAGCGGCGCTTTGCAAAGATTTGTATAAATACTAAATCGTTTAGAAAATGGTTTTATTATTGAAAGGTATTTAAATGAAAAGGTGTCGTTTTCCTGTATTCTATATTCCCGAGAGTATTGTGCTATGTTGCATATGAGTGTGTGAGGAGGTAGGTCATTACCTCGTGATCTACTTAAAGGTATAGCAAGGGTTTAGATGGTTTAAATGTAGAAATGAACTATGTCGTATTTTAATGAAAAAAATACGGTAAAATGGAAATAGCAATTACATTTGATATGAAACATGATCGATATGGTTGATTAGTGTTTAGTAGTCAATATGAATTGGTTTTAGCATAATTATATTAAAGAAAAGGGAGGTTTTAGGAAGAAACCGAATCGGAAATCGGTTTTGTTCCGATTTCGTCGGGTTTTGTAATTCCGTATTTCTAGAAAATAATAGAGAAGATAGAATTGGGACTTACGGGTTTCGATCAAAGACAAGAGGAAGATGGATCGGGAGGAGTCGCCGGTGCGTCGTTTCGTCACCGGAATCTCCTAGGGTCGTTACCGGAAAATCTGCCGGAACTTCGCCTCTTGCTCACTTCGATTGCATACTAGGGTTTTCTAGAGAATTCTTAAGAGTTGGCTTAGAGTTTTAGGATGAGGGGGTAGAGTGTAGGGGTGGTATTTATAGGGTTAGGCTAGGGTTAGGGTAGATGAAGAGTTTAAATTAAAAAAATGTAAAAATATATTAAAAATAGAGTAAATGGGGTTTAATTATATCTCTGGAAGTAGTCTGAACATTTAAACTATGCGAGGGGGTATAAAGAGGAAAAGCCTCAATTTTTGTTCAGGGGACTCGGCCGAGTCGGGCCGAGTCAGGCTGTGGGGAGGTGGGGGTCGTCTTATGTGGTCACTGGTATATTCACTTTTCCTAGGGTAGTGGGGTTTTTGGAAGTTATCACGTGTTGACTCTTGAACTTCTAAAAATTTCAAAATAAAACAAATTTAAAAATATTGTGGGGTATGGGATTTGAACTCTGGTAGCTTGGTTCAGCAGTGCAAGATATTACCAATAAGCCACAAGCTCTTTCTTGTAATTATGGAGCTAAATAATTACTTAAAGTAATAACAGTAAATGTAAATACCTCAAGTATACATTAATTTTAAAGAAAACTTTTGTACACCAAAAATGGAGTTGTTATATTCTTTTAACTATTAATTAAAAAGCAAAATAATTACTTATATCTTGTGCTCAGGCTAAAATACCTCTTTATGGTTTTTGAAAAAATATTTTGAAAAAATTTGTATAGGAAATTTAGGGTTGTTACATTAGTATATAATTCATTTTTTTGTGTTGCTTAATTAGAAAACTAAATCTGAATGTGTTGTGCAAAAACATGCCGATCAAAATAAAGAGAATAGGAAGTCGGTGAAGAGGGGCCACCCCACTTATACAGGTGGCTCGAGGAATATTACCCGTGCCATGGAGGCATCGGTAAATTACAATAGATCTACTCTGATATAATGTGATATTAAGAGTTATTTTATAATATATGTAAATTTTTTGCGAATTGCAGAGAGCTTGGACCCTGGCGTAGGGTGGTACACCGAGCATGCTGACCGCGTACCTTGCCGTCCACGGCACCTCGACTGATCCCACCGCGGGCGAGTTCGATTACCCGACACCGCTACCCAGGAGTATTGCATAAGTGTTAATATTTATTCTAACAGGTTTGAAATTTTTGTTTTGAAAAGTTCAAATTTAAATGATATACTTATATTTTAATGGTTAATGTGGATGTAGGAGAGGGTGGTGGATCAAGCGGAGGCATCGGGGATCGATTTTACTGGACAGAACGATCTGATACTGCTGACCCTAGTTCTAGACGCCGCACACGTAGGGCACCACGAAGGTTGGGAGAGAGGCCGGGAACTGGGTCCTAGCAGGGCCCATATGAGGTTGGACTCCACTCCGGCGGTTACTTCCCCTACCCCCCGTGAGAGACGTCTAGAGCATGATGTTGCCTCTTTGAAGACCACCGTCGAGGAGTTGAAGGAGATATTGGTACGTTTACTACTTAATAGTAAAATATTATATCACATTATAGATAGTAACATATGTAATATTAGTAGCCTGAGCTTATTAGGTTGTAGACTTAGCTTTAATTAATCATACTTACATAAAACTGTCTAATTAAAATAAACTACGGTTTTCCAAACTAGATATCCAAACGAGGCCTAAGTCCATAAGTAAATTTAGATTGGGGTTTCGTAATAACCTGATAACCTGATAATGATTGTGAAATCTACTTGATGTTGTACATTCGGAATATATGAGATATACTTGATATTTGACACTCATGATATATATGAGACTTACAGGATATGAGAGCCAATTTGGGGGCTGATTTGAGGAATTTGGAATTTAGATTGTCTTGATGGACGTTGGTCCTACCACGAGGTCAGGATTCCGTAGAAATGACATATTTTATTCCATACTCCACATTTAATATTTATGCACTGCTTCATGTATTAGTTGTACCTGATAGAGTACTTTCCATGACTGTTGCATTTACATACTATTTATATGCATTGTTTCATGTATTATTTGTACCTGATAGAGTGCCTTACATGATTATTGCATACCGATTATCATATTATTGCTTCATGTATTAGTAGTACCTGCTAGCGTACCTTTCATGATTGATGCATTACATATGACCATTAATTGCTATTAAATGCTTATGTTAGATTCGCGCTGTACGTGCACACTCGCGATTACCTGCATATGTTATTTTACTATTCACGAGTTGGAAACTCACCCCCGTTGTGCCACGGTGTTTTACAGGTGTTCCTCAGGATAGTCAGAGGCAGGGCTATTTTCATCCGTCGTATCATCTTTTGCTGCGGATACTGCTTCTCCTGACAGTGTGCAGTTTTGCTTAGGTAGGTTTTGCGGTTATCCAATGTTGCTTGTTGTATATTCGTTGTATCCTGTACTCTTCGTCTACCATTATCTTGTATGACTTAGAGACTTGATGTGAGGACGGTATTGTATATTATTTTGTGACTTGGAGGTTTTTATGCAGTTTTATTTATATCGTCTCTTTCTTCGCTACGGCGTCTTATATCTGTTGTAGTGGTTGTTTTCCACCTTTTGGCGTGGATTTTCTCCCGTTGGGGATGCCTTACTTTATATTTATGTTATACCCATTTTTGGGGTTGGTTTTTACAAAGGAGGTGCTGCCGAAATTTTCAAGAAAGTAAATTGGACTTAAAGAATTTATACTTGAGATTTTCAAAAGTTTAAACAATGTTTCTTATCTTTTCTTGTCTTTTAATGGTTTAGATTTCTGGGTTTTGGTTTTCTTTTACTGCGTTACGCCTGTAGATGTTGCGTAGTATTAGGGCCGTCACGTGTTCGGGTCGTAACAAAGTTGGTATCAGAGCGTTAGGTTTTACCTTTCGGAGTGTAGGATGACCTTGGTATGATGAAGTAGGTAGCTTAAGCAGAGTGACATAGCGGGGGTATGTTCCACGGCATACTTACGACACGGTACTCCGCCTAAAGTGACCTAAGTACTAGTTGCTTGAAATTCCTTCCTTGATGATACATCCTTATGATTCGATTTCCGTGTTCATATCGAATTCTTTTTCATGTATAGCCTTTGCCGCCGATGACCATGGGGACTCAAAGTGATGCAGCGAGAGCCGAGGTCAGATTTGACTCGTGTGGGATGGGGACTGACCAGGATGGCACGCTCGTTGCACCGGAGCAGATGGAGCCGCCTTCGATAGATTATATTGATAGGCTTGTGGCAGAGATGCAGGACATGCGCCAGACGATGAGTTCATTGGTTGAGGCCATTCGAGCGTAGCGACAGGAGGTTGTCACCCCTGTTACCCAGTTGTTCCTTGCAATCAACACATAGCATTCTGTCACCTACACAGCGCCAGGGGATGCAGACCCAGTTGACGAGGCACGTCTTCCAGAGACTTTGGGAGTTTCGGATCAGAGGAGGGCTCATGCAGGTGTGCCAGCCTATAGACAGAGGTGTAGCCGTCGAGACAGCTTTGGTGACCATCGCGGGAGTAGCAGAGGTTTGGGACAAGGAGAGTCGTGTTAGCTAGATCGGCCGTTTGTTGTGTTAATTTCTGTCAGCTATCCTTTTGTTGCGTAACACATATTTCAGTCGTGTGCCAATCGGTTAGGAGATTCATCCGTTACTTGATTCTTCTAGAGATGTTGGATTTGACGTTCTCCTAGGCACGGACTAGTTAGCTACGTGCTAGGCGTCTGTGGACTACCGCGAGAAAACAGTCAGGTTTTGTTTTCTCGGCAAGTCAGTTCTTATTGTGCAGGGGGACAGTGGTACCGCCTCTCACAGCTTGAATTCCACCTTTTTCGCTAGTCGGCTTTTGAGGAGATGATGTAGAAGATTCTTGGCGTTCAATCGTGATACCGTAGCCATAGTGGGTTTGTTGGACCGGTTTCTTTCGTGCGAGTGTTTTCCGACGTTGTTCCAGATGAGCCGGCGAAACTTAGGGAGCTTAAGGATCAGCTGCAGAGTTGGTTGTTGGGGGGCTTGTGCGTCTGAGTGTTTCGCATTTGGGAGCTCCTATTTCTGTTTGTCAAGGAGAAGGACGGCAGTTGAGGTTGTGTATTGATTAATCGTCAATTGAACCGGCTTACGGCGCGGATAGGTATCTTTTACCACGCATTGACGATTTCTTCGATCAGCTCCAGAGTGTGAGACATTTTCTAAGTTGGTTTGGGATCAGGTCATCAACGTTGCGGGTTCGGAGTGATGACATTTCGATGACTGCTTTTGTGCCTGCTACGGACAGTATGTGTTTTGGTGGTGTCGTTGGACTCACCAATGCCCTAGCAGCATTTGTGATGTGATTTCTTCAGGCCGTTCCTCGACCAGTTATTGTTGTGTCATTGATGACATTCTGGTCTATTCTAATGTGTCCTGAGGAACAGGAGCAGCACTTGAGGATTTGTTTTGCAGATACTGGGAGAGCACCAGCTGTTTGCAAAATTCTCGGAGTGTTCCTACAGGCTTGATTGTGTTGACTTCTAGGTCTAGTAGTTACGGGGAAGGTTTTTGTATGGATCCGAGGAGGATCGAGGCCGTACAGCTTTGACCCATACTTATATCCGGGACAGAGGTCCGCAGATTTTTGGGTATAGCAGGTTTTTACAGCCGTTTCATGCAGGATTGCTTGTGTATCGCTGCACCGTTGACTGAACTGACCGGGAATGAGGTTCTTTTCTGTGGAATGAGCCATGTGTGCGGAGTTTTTCTGCAGTTGATGACTCGGTTAACAACTGCATCAGTTCTTTCTTTGCTTCTGGTTCGGGCTACTTTGTTGTTTAACTGTGATATTTCGCGAGTGGGGCTCGACTGTGTACTGAGGTGACACAATAGAGTTATCGCTTTTACTTCCCGACAGTTGGAGGAAGTACGAGCAGGATACCCCACTCATGATCTGGAGATGGCCGCGGTGGTCCTGCGTTGGAGATATGGAAACACTACTTGTTCGGAGAGTCGTGTCATATTTTCATGGACCACCAGAGCTTAATGTACATCTTCCTGCAGCGAGTTGCGATTGTTAAGACAGCACCGTTGGATGGAGCTTGTGGAGGATTGTATTTGTGAGATCCTTTATTAACCATAGCAAGGCGATGGTGGTAGCTGATGCTTGAATCGTAGGCCCGGGGTTAGCTTTTTCCAGTTCTTGTGTAGATCGTGGAGTACTGCTAGGTTTGACTCTACTGAGGGGACAGCTTGCTCATGTCCGCGTCCGACCATTTTTCCTTCATCGCTTTCGTGAAGCACAGCCCGCCGATACTCGTTCATCACAGAACTTGAGCATACTCGGCTGGGTAATGATTCGGAGTCCTTGATTTGTGACAAGGGTGTGCTAAGTTTAGGGACACGTTTGTGTACCTGATACTATTGGGTAGAGACGCGAAATCCTAGAGCAGGCACATCTGTCCACTCTCAGTGTTCATCCAAGTTCCACCAACATTTGACGTGACTTGTGACATAATTACGGGTGGGCAGGAATGTAAAGAGAAGTTTCGGATTTCGTTTCAAGATGTCTGTCTTGTTGTGTGCTTAGGTTGAGCATTGAGACCGGCTGGAGAGTTGCAAACTTTAACCGTTCCGGAGAGGGAATGGGAGAAGATCTCCATGGATTTTCGTTGTGGTGTCTACCCAGGTCTAGACAGGGTGTGACTCCATTCGGGTGTTGTTGTCCGGTTATTCTCAGTTTGCTCAGTTGTTCTTTGTTAAGTTTGTACGTTGCACGGAGTTCCTTCATGCGTTGTATCCAATTAAGGCACCCTGTTCGCTAGCCGTAGTTGGAAGAAGCTTCAGGAAGCCTTGGGTACTGGTTGAGCTTTAGCTCCGCTTTCCATCCGTTGGCGATGTTCAGTTGAGCGGACTATACAGACTCTGGAGGATATGCTGGTGAATACGTACTTATTGCTTTTGGCAGTTGGGATCGTCACTTGCCATTGTTAGAGTTCTCCTTCTATAGCTGTTATCAAGAGACACTCCAATTGGCAACCTTTAGGTTTAGTTGTTAGATTGTGTTGATCGCCATTCTGTTTTTCTGACTCTACGTAAATAGGATTTTGGACCCCAGCTAGTCTAGAGTCTTCGGAGATGATCCAGTTGGTTCAGGTCAGGATGAGGACAGCCCAGTGCAGACAGAGGTCTTGTGCCGACCGTGGTGGTCGCAGACTTGAGTTCGCAGTGGGAGATCATGTAGTCCTATGGATTTTTCCGATGAATGACGTGTTGAGTTTTGGGAAGCTTATCCCAGGATTGTAGGTCCTTTTGAGATCCTTTTAGCGAGTTAGTTCCGTTGTCTTTAACTTGGCACCTCCTCCCAGATTATTGAGTTTTCACCCAGTATTCCTTGTGTCGATACTTTGCAAATACCTTCATGACCTTTCTCACATGATTCAGCACCAGAACATTTAGCTTGGACGCGATCTTTTCGTTCACCGGCAGCTATTTGTGTTAGTGGCTCGGCAGGTGAAGAAATCTCGGTCAAGGGTCTTGCCATCTGTGGAGGGTTTTCTTTGATTTAGCCGTATAGTGAGGTAGTCACTTGGGAGGCTGCGAGAGAGATTTAGGAGTTTTGTACTCATCTCTTTGAAGGTACGCTTAGTGAGAATTTTAATTCAGGGACCGAATTTCTATAAATTGGGGAGATTGTAGCGTCTTAGAAATTGTTATGCGATATTTTTCCGTTTTAGCGTAAATTTGTCGGTATTTTTCGTTTTAACCCGACTGTGATTAAACGTCCATATAAACTTGCCGGCACCTAGTTTAGCTAAAATAAAGCTAGTGCGCAAGCTTTGGGGGTATATGGGACGTTTTGGTTCAGAAAGAATTTTTCTCTATTTTAATATTATTTTAATGTGGTATTTTTATATTGGGTTTGGGAAATTTCTCCTAAATTTTTATCTTTGATAATAAATCAAGTTGGGTAAAACAAAACTTTCCTTATAATATCTAGATCTTTTGTGCTAAAAGGATTTAAAGTTTATAGAAAATGAAAAAGAATGGGAGAAGTGGCATGTGCATGAATGTCATTGATGAGCATTTATGTGCATTTATCACTAGACTTAGCTAGAAAGCCCTACACAATTCGTCACCTTCCCTCTCTTGGCCAAATTCTTCTTCCTCCTTCTGCCCTTGAACATTTCTTTTACCTTTTGCAACAATTCAAGCTTAATAAATCTTCAAAATTCCATAAATAGTCTCACAAAAATACTTCAAGTCTTGATTTTAGCTTCTTTGATCACTTGGAACTAAGAAAGCTTGGATCTTGGGAACAAGTATTGATAGGTATAATCCCTAAACTGTTAAATAGGAGTTTTTATGATATTTAGCTCGTTGATTGTTGCGTAGAACACTTTATGTATCGATTAGTGCAATATCGTATTTTTTAGTGTCCTTTTGAGTCTTTGTGATCTGCTGTGACCTGGGATTTTTACTGAGTGACCAAACAAGATTGTAGTGATGTACTAGGGAACCTAAGACCCCACTTGAGACATAAGACCCACCCTACCGGGTCTGGCCGGCGACTCCTTGGCAAATTTCGGCGACACCGGTTTTGGAGGGGATATGGGTGTTGTTTTTTTTGTGGGTAGTTGTCTGCCGTGGTTTAGGGGTACTTGGTACTGTTTAAATTTTTAGTATTTACTGTATGCAAAATCTAGGATCGTTTTCCTATAATCTAGTGTTTTGTGTCCGCGCGATACGTTATACGACACGAATCGTGCACTTGGTGTGATTTTGCTCTTAGATTGTTTTCGTCGTGTCGCTACGCACGTTAGCCACAATACGAACACTTGAGAGTATATTTTGTGTTGTTGCGTCTGTCAAATGTAGTTTGTACGTGTTTTGGGTCTATTATTAATATATATACTTGCTTTATTGTTTTAATGTTGTAGGTTCGCAGGCGGGGACTTCGGACACTGCTACAAGGGGGAAAACAAGTGGTTGGCTTCACTTAGCCAAGATCGTGAGTGAGTAGATTTAACATCTACAGAGGAATCGCCCGCATGGCGTTATGTGTCTGGGCTAGAGATGACTTGACTTGCCGCATATTCTATTTCAGATTTAGAATTGCTCATTCACCCTACCGCTTAGTTAATTGTTGTGCTTGGACTAGTATCCTTAGGACACTGCACTATTATTGACGTCTTATGTTGCACGAGTACCGATTGTATGCCACACACACCGTCAATAATTGCCATGACACGCACAACACCCTTATAGATATGATGTTGTTTGATTCGGGATATTGAGACATTGATTCATATTCTTTATGCATATGACTTATAGCATACCTGTATAGCTACATGCTTACACATATGCTCTGGCATGCTTACATGATAGTTAACCATATACCTATAGGGTAGTGTACCATTAGTGATATGTATATACACATATGAGACGTAGCTACATGTACATCCGGCATACGTACTTACATATACCTGAAGGGTATTATCGATAAGCATAGAGACATACCTTGCTACAGATACTTTTACATCATACATACTTACATATGAACATACATATCTTGCTATACTGACATGGTTACACATACCTTGTTATAGCTACATGTTCACATGTATATGATGTTGCATCTGATTTCGGAGAAATCAGGAACCGCATGATATATATTTAGTAACTTGTTGCAGTTAAATAGTGTTTTTTTTATATACTCATATTACTGTTTCATGCTGCATATGTTACATTCTTGGATTTCATATGATGTTATCTGATATTGTTACTCCTAAGTATATATAATAGTGGAGTGGGACGCTGTTATATATATATATATATATATATATATATTAGTAGAGTGGGACGCTAATATATATGTATTGATTCATGCAGTTATATTTATTCATTACTTGATGTTTTTTGGATTCGAGGACCGTGGTTGTTTCATGAAATTATGCATTATTTGAAAAACCCAGTTTCTCTTGATATGATATTTCTGCAGCCACCATGAGATTTCTCGTTCTGAGCTTATATATACCCCATGCGAGGAGGAGTAGTGGGCCGTGTGTGGGTACATGGTGGGGCCCGGTACGGTTCCCCTCGGCAAGAAGATCGCAGATGATAGGCGATGAGCCTGGAAGGCGGGCAAGTACCTACCGGTGACAGTATTTCTGACACGGCGGTTATCGTAGGGATACTGACCGGGGACATGTGCGAACAGATACGTCGAATTTTGAGGGTCAGAGCTAGGCACTCGAGTTTTCAGATAGCGTATGATATGTACCTATTAGGGCCAGTCGTCGTGACAGCACCTGATAGATCAGTATTTCTGTGTCGATGCTTGACACTTGTTTCATGATGTTTTGGGTGTCGATGTTAGACACCCACCTTATATGAAACTTACTTGATATTGATATTGTACATACAGGATATGTGGGATATACTGATATTGTACCTACAGGATATGTGAGATATACTGATATTGTACATATAGGATATGTGGGATATACTGATATGGTACATACAGGATATGTGAAATCTACTTGATGTTGTACATTCGGAATATATGAGATATACTTGATATTTGACACTCAGGATATATACGAGACTTACAGGATATGAGAGCCAATTTGGGGGCTGATTTGAGGAATTTAGAATTTAGATTATCTTGATGGACGTTGGTCCTACCACGAGGTCACGATTCCGTGGAGATGACATATTTTATTCCATACTCCACATTTATTGTTTATGCACTGCTTCATGTATTATTTGTACCTGATAGAGTACTTTCCATGACTGTTGCATTTACATACTATTTATATGCATTGTTTCATGTATTATTTATACCTGATAGAGTTCCTTACATGATTATTGCATACCGATTGTCATATTATTGCTTCATGTATTAGTAGTACCTGCTAGCATACCTTTCATGATTGATGCATTACATATGACCATTCATTGCTATTAAATGCTTATGTTAGATTCGCGCTGTACGTGCATACTCACGATTACCTGCATATGTTATTTTACTATTCACGAGTTGGCAACTCACCCCCGTTGTGCCACGGTGTTTTGCAGGTGTTCCTCAGGATAGTCAGAGGCAGGGCTATTTTCATCCGTCGTATCATCTTTTGCTGCGGATACCGCTTCGCCTAACAGTGTGCAGTTTTGCTTAGGTAGGTTTTGCGGTTATCCGATGTTGCTTGTTGTATATTCGTTGTATCCTGTACTCTCCATCTACCATTATCTTGTATGACTTAGAGACTTGATGTGAGGACGGTATTGTATATTATTTTTTGACTTGGAGGTTTTTATGCAGTTTTATTTATATCGTCTCTTTCTTCGCTACGGCGTCGTATATCTGTTGTGGTGGTTGTTTTCCGCCTTTTGGCGTGGATTTGCTCCCGTTAGGGATGCTTTACTTTATATTTATGTTGTACCCATTTTTGGGGTTGGTTTTTACAAAGGAGGTGCTGTCGTAATTTTCAAGAAAGTAAATTGGACTTAAAGAATTTATACTGGAGATTTTCAAAAGTTTAAACAATGTTTCTTATCTTTTCTTGACTTTTAATGGTTTAGATTTCTGGGTTTTGGCTTTCTTTTACTGCGTTACGCCTGTAGACGTTGCATAGTATTAGGGCCGTCACGTGAGAATTTCAGGTCGTGATACTTACGTCCCCACTTCTCGCCCCCGAACCATCCAGCAGCCGAATTTATATCCCCTTCTTTCTTCACCGAGCTGTTGCGAGGACTGAGCTTCCTCGGCCTCTCGGCTCATCTCCGAGCCACCCGAAGAGTTGAGCTTCCTCGGCTTCCTCGGTTAACCGAGAGCACGAAGCCTAAGCGCCCCCGCAACGGCTCCATGTATCTCGCCAATGCAAGATATCCGCCGCCTCACGTTCTGCGTCCCGTGTGGGCGCGTTCCCCTATTAATGAACGGATCCCTTCATCAACGCAGGCGTAACGAGTGAGCGTAACTGACGACGATGATCTTGTACCGGCTCGCTCGATGTGACCACTATATAAACCCATCTTTTCAGACGACTCAGGTAACTTGAACTTATTCTAATACTCCGCTACTATGCCTTTATACTTCGGTACTAACTTGATCATCGGAGGGTCCTACGGTGGTTTCCCACCCCGGGACTTCCCTTGCAGGTAGCTTGGTGTCGACAACATCTAACGACACATTGAGATACACACAACTATTCCCATACCCAATCTTTACCGTCCAAAACCGTTTGCAGCCAAATCGACGGAGGACAACATCTGGGGGAGATTTCCACCTCCATCAGTTGGCGTCGTCTGTTGGAAATCAGGCTAGAAGTTTCTCCACCCGTAAATTTGATCTTCCGCTCTCGATCCGAAGACAAGAGACAACCACGATGATCCCAATGTGAGCCGCCCCACCCACCATAACGAAGGCGAGAGCGTTTCTACTCCCCCTCCTAACGCCATTAACACCTTATCCGCTCGGATCGACAGACTCACAGTGATGGTGGATGAGCTCGTCCGCATTCAAGCGGTGGGCTCTACCCACCAGACCGCATGTCACGCCCCGCTTCCCAGTGTATGGGGAGGGGACGCGACGAGGCCTGTTACGTATTTACTCAGAAGTAAATACGCTATGTGTAACTAAGCAATATAAAATAATATATACATAAGAGACATAAATGTAAATGAACATCAACTTTTATTTATTTAACATTTCTTTACAAATACAACTGAAAATGTAAATACAGAAATGGAAAGCAATACCTAAACAATGGCATGAACAGAAAAGAAATATATACAAGTGACTACAGCTCGTGGTTTTCAGTGAACTGCTCCAAGTCTTAAGAAATAGACTCGGTCTCCAGTGAGTCGGATCCTCCTGACAACATTCCAAAGAAGAAGAGAAATAGAAATGTCATCAGCGAACAATCGCTCGGTAAATCCCAAAAAAAGAGAGAAGTAGAATAGACAGAAAAGAGAATATAACGGTATAATGTTTGATTGTTATGTTAACGCTGCTGTTTGTAGCTTGGTACGGAATATGCCAGTATATACGAGAGGAGTCCAACTTACACCGTGGACTTTGGTAACCCGTAATAGAAGGCTCCGTCGATAAAACCACAGAACAACGGGATGGATGTATAATTACGTCTTTTAGTGACCACCCCATATCACCTTTAACATGTTCCGTACCAGTCTACCCCATTATCACCGTAATGTTTTCTGTATTGATTGTATTGTCTTGTTTTGCAGATGGAAAACTTGTCGAAACCATGATAACATGTAAACGGAATGGATATAAATGGATAGTCATGTAATCAGAGTATATTCATGGTTCATTCAAGTCATGTTCATGTTGTTGTAGATTGTATTCTGGTTTTCATGGATTCATGTTGTATTGTAGTTATACTTGAATTGAATTCAAGTCATATTTTATTCAGATTTGACCGTGACTCGAACTGAGTCAGACACTTAAACAGAATTGAAGTCCTTATTTATGTTTTGGAGTTATCGGTATTTGTTGCACATGGACGACAGGATTTGTGTCTTTTTCTAAGACAATTACCGTATTGATAATCCCGTTTTAGTTATCTACCTTAAATAGGAAAGCATCCACTTTCTCCGGCTCCCTGAGGCTCAAGAGAATTGGTCCCGCTTAAACCTATATTTACTAGGGTCTTTATTGTAAATTTATATAAGTTGAGGGGGTTTTATGAAAAATAGTTTTGGTATATTTTCAAAATAGACCTCAAGTATTTATTTATTGTCTTTAGTGTTTTCATGAATGTAATTGTTAAATGTGAAGTATTTTCTAGTGGATATAAATCTATTAAGAATTGTATATGGTATTTTCATGTAATATTGAAATTGTATTGATTTAGAAAGGCAGTTTCATAGAATTTGTGATTCTTTTCTTTTGATTTAGAAAACATGGAATATATATTATATATTTAAAATAGATATTTTGATAATGTTTATATATATATATATAATTATTAAAAATAAATTTTATTCATTAAGTAGAAATCACATTTTTCTTAAAAATTGCATTAAAAAATTCCATCGAGATCGGATGCTTCGTGATTAGGTCTGCATCTCGCTATACTAAGCCTGAAGATGTGCGATAACCCACACCATCCTGATCGAGGTCCCCAAGATGGGTTGTAGAGGCGTATTTGTAAGAAATTAAATAACACATTTTTAAAGAAAACGGTTTTTGATAGTTTATGGTATTTTATTGTAAACTTGTATTTTTCCCACAACTAATGTTCCAAAAGCTATCATATTATGTCAAGAATGAGTGTTGTGATGAGGTAGGTCATTACCTCGTGAGTTTTCCTAAAGGTAATATGGGTAAAACAATAAAGAAATGTCGTATGTAAACATGATGGTATTTTACTGTAAAAATGAAATAGAAATTGCAGTACACATTATTTTGAGATGAAACTTGTCCTATTGCGTTTATTTATGATTTCTAAACAATGTACAAAAAGATTGTAAATTTGTTATTAAGATAAAAGATGTTTTTAGTTAAATTAGAAACGGAAGTCGGATTAACTCCGCTTCCGTCTTATTTTGAAAATAGACTTCATTTTAATAGGAGTAGAAGAGTGAAATGTGGGAGTTACAGATTAGAAAAAAAGGGGAGAGGTAGGGTGAACTTAAGAAAGCGTCGGGAAGTCGTTTCGTCGACGGATTCTTCCCGAAACGTCGTCAGAACTTTGACCTTTGCTAACTCCACTTGTAAAACTTTTTGGACTTGAAAATTTTAGAGAGTTTTGGCACTAGATTTCAGAATGAAAAGGGCCAAAGTGTAAGGTTGTATTTATAGAGTAGGATTAGGATTTAAGGTAATGAAGAATGAATTAAAAATGCATTTAAAATAGAATTAAAGAGTGAAATTACACTCTCTTGATAAATGCAGGGAAACCAAACAGAACTAGAGTAGTGGGGGGAAGGCCAAGAGGTGTTGGGAAAAATTTGAGATCATTAGCAACGGGGGGTAGCCCGGCGGTGTCGGCCCCTTTTCTAATCTCACCGGTCCAAACCCGGTGGGTTGGGCTTGGATCTCTGCCACGTGTCCATGTCGCTTGGTATACCTCAGTGCACATATTTGATTTTGTTATGACTTTTCATTTTACGTGCAGTCCACGTGCAAACCCTTGAACTTCTAAGAATTTAAAAGAAAAAACAATAAAAATATATGTGGCTGGGGGGATTTGAACACATGGGCTATGTCACAGCAGTGCAAGGCTTTACCAGTGAGCTACAAGTGCTTTCTTGCTGTTCAAAAGCAAATTTAATTTATAATTCGTGCTCAAGCTTAGGTATACCTCTCTTTACTTTGAAAAAATATTTGTACAGAAAGTTTAAGGTTGTTATACCGCAGTTCCCCCTCCCCGGGATGACGACGCCCATACGAGGCGTGCCGACTCCGGCAACCATGACTCGCATGCAGCGAATGATTCCATGACCCGCTGGGTGCCGGACAGCTCCACACTCCGATCTCAGGGAAGGCCAGGCCGTCGCTCCGACGCCTGCCGCGCTCTCTCACCCCCCTGAGAAGTTGTCAGTCAGTTCGCCTGCTTCCAAGCACGACCGACGCCCTAACTCCCGCCGAGGCCGCGCAAACAGAGAACGTCGGGACTACTTAAGAAAGGCCTCGCCTGAGGATCTACGAAATGTGATAGAGCGGAATCGAAGCCGCACCATCGCACAGGCCTGGAGCGGGGATAGCCGCCGCTACAACTGTGCTGAATCCTCGGGGTATCACCAACGGATCGAAGCCCTCGAAAAGAAAATTGAAGGCATGTGATGAGATGGCCATATGTCCGACAAAGGGGCAAAGTACTCCTCTGATTCGCTTATAAGGACCTTTACAGAACAACTATTGGCCGAGCGTGTCTCGTATAGGAACAAGCTGCCTAAAGTGGCCCTCTTCGACGGGAAGTCCGACCCAAAGGACCACTTCGACGCGATGGCGGGCATGTGCTTCCAAGACAATTCGGACGCGGTTCAATGCCGAGCTTTTCCTACTACCTTAATCCGAGCCGGCCGGGACTGGTTCTGAGGGCTTGCATCGTGCTCCATCTCAACCTTTGATGAGGTGGCTGTCTAATTCCTCGGATATTTCATCGGCAATCGACGACAGAAGAAGACGATCGACTACTTATTCACTGTTAAGAGCGAAGACAAGAAATCCTTCAAATGGTATGCCACTCGCTTCTATAATGCCCTCCTCGAGCTTCCTGAGCACCGCGACGAAACGGTTAACACCACGCTGAGGTCGGGTCTTAGACACAAAGAGTGGCTCTGCTCTTTTGCATTAGCGCAACCTAAGACCATTGCCGAAGTGAAAGTATGGACCGAGCGAGAAATCCAACTCGAGTCCGAGATGAACTCCAACCTACCCGGAGGCGACCAAGCAGACCGGAAGAGGAGGGACAAGAAAGAGAAAAAGAAAGTCGATCGTCCGAGGCCTTATTCCCCGAGGTTTCAGAAGTATACCCCTTTGAACATTTCTCATACCGAGCTATTGGAGGAAACTACGGGCGAGAGGTTCTTTAAGCTCCTGCCAGCTACCCAAAGGACGGGTAAGCATCTCCACGGCCCGTACTGCGCCTATCACAGGTTGCACACGACTGAAAGCTGCAAACAGCACCATGACAATATCGAGGAACTGATCCGCTCAGGTCACCTGGCGAAATTCCTACGAGACAAGCGACAGACGGAACGAGAGCAAAAAGACCAAACCCCTCCTGGGGAATTAACAATCGGGCAAATCGTGGTCATTTTGGGGGATCCAGTATCCTACTGAAGGAACTAGTGCACCCTAAACCTAAACCCTAATTAATCCAAATTAACCTAATTAACCCAAATTAATCCTAATCATCACCCTAACTCAAATTATCCCTAATTAACCCAAACTTAACCCAAATTAACCTAATTAACACTAATCAACACCATAACCCTTTAAATTATCACTAATTAACCCAATTAACCCTAATTAACACTCTAACACAAATACACTCTATTTTACCTAATTAACCCAAATTAACCCTAGCTCAAACCCTAACCCAAATTAACCTAACCCTAATCATCACCCAAACTCCAACACAAATTAACTCTAGCAAAAACAAAAATTAACCCTAATTAATCTAATTAACCCAAACCCTAGCTCTAATCGTCACCAACCCTATTTTACCTAATTAACCTAAACTAACCCTAAACTTAACCCTAACCCTAAACCTAACTCTAAACCCGAACCTGAACCCTAAACCGGACCCTAACCCTAACTAATTAACCCTAACCCTAGCCCAAACCCTAAACGGAACCCTAACTCTAAGCCCTACCAGCAACCCAAAAATCAATAATAACATAATTAAAAGGTAAAAATTGAAATTGGCTCACCTTAGGCCGGCGATTCTACTGTCAACGAGATGGGGGAGACCGGAGATGGGTCTTTCGACGACGCAAAGGGGAGATCGACGACGAGAGGGATACTACTGTTGAAGACGAAGTCGGTGACGACGAGACGTGCGCGGGTGTGGTGGAGAGGAGGCGTGTGCGGGAGATCGGTGAGAGTACTTGGGAAATTTTGGGAACGGGGAAATTTCTGGGCTTTATTTTTTTATAAATAACCCATTTATGCCTCTACGGATTAATCCTTAGGGCCTTCTTTTACGGCTCCGTAGGGCCAAATAAAAAATTATGTTTTAATATTTTTAAACTAATCCGTAGAGCACCGGAGGGGCAACCTTAGGGACCTACGGATTAATCCGTAGGGGCAATAAAAAGTTGCCTCTACGGATTCATGTAACCGTAGGGGCAACCCCTTATTGTAGTAATGAAGATCAACCCCCATCTACTTTATGATTATTGCAACCCACCATATGTCTTTACTTATCATGTATTTTCACCTGTCATAAATTAGTTTATGTATAAAAAAATTAAGGCTTTTTTTCTATATACAACCCCTGAATCTTTCGTATTTTTAAATGAGACCCTATAAAACTTCATATTTTCAAATAAGACACTGTTCATCACAGAATTTTGTATTTTATACCGCCCATTCTTGATCACATTGCATATAGGTAGGTACTTTTAATCCGTATTTTCTGCATGTTTACAGATTACAGGTTTCCAGTCCAAAAGAATACAAATCCGACAAAATCTCCACAGTTACGCCAAAATCCAGAACATCTGTCACAAACAGATAAAAGCCGGGTTCCAGTATCCGTCCAGTACCAGTTCAGAAGATGGGACGAAACTAGTTGTCATTTGTGACTAAATCAAGTTAGAAGTCAAAGGAGAAGAAAATGAAGCAATCTTGGACTATGAAATCTGAAGATACTCTGGAAAAATTATTGCAGTTTAAAGTTTTCAAACATAAGGAAAAAAGAGTGCAAGACCAGAGAAATCAACTCGGTAGAGTTTGGCCACCAACGCACCGCGGAACCGCGGCCAAATGCCCACTATGGCCGCGCTTCCGCGGTCGCCACGTATCCTCATCTGGTGAAAAAGTTGGGTTATTCCTATAATTGTATACGGGCTTATATTTTATTCTTATTGTCTCAGAACCATGCCTAAAAATAGCCCAGAACAGAGCCAAGAGAAGTGTGCTTATTTTTGTGTGTAATTTTTGTATTAAGTTTTAGTTTAGTTTTTAATAAAAGAGTATTTTCTCCATCTTCCTCCATTAAAGCTTGTGTGAGATTTATTGAGTGTTGAAGAATGCAAGAAGTATTCTTTTTCTATATGCATCATTTGTAATTTAGTTCTTTATTTTGCTTGTAATTTCAATTGTTAAAAGTAATTGTTGTTATTTGTTTTCTTTTTGTTTTAATTCTCTTCTATTATCCTTACAACCATGATGCTTAGTGTGATCCTTGCCTAAGTGGGGTCCCAAATAGCTAGTTGTGATTTTCTACCTCAATTCTTATTACCCTCTTTCTTTGTTTCATTTCATTTATCTTTTATAATGGGTGAGTAATTTCTCACTTGTTAGGATAGGAAACGGAAAGTTTGAGAAAAGGAAATCTCCCTCACTCTTCTCTTTGCCCAACATCTTGATTCGAACTCCCGTTAATTGATCCACAATCCGCTCCCTACGGCACCCTATTCTTTATAATAGCGGTGATACCCTAGTGAGACCGGCTGTGGTTGAATCAACCTGAGGTTACTACTAAGAGCCAAGAACGGACGGACAAGGACCAAAAAGAGGAAACTAAGTGTTGGAAAGCCTAGCTTATACTCGCAAGTTTCCTCCTTAGTCGTGCTAATCCCCGTTGTTGCCGATTACTGTAACATTGATATTAAGAGTGGCAAATGAATTAAGTGAGCGACCTCCTAACTAAAACCAACCAAATCCTAACCCTTAACAAGTTCTCTTATCATTCATTTCTAATTAGCTAATCTTAAACAAACCTGGACATATTTGGACTTAATTCGTTAAAATATAAAGAAAAAGACTCCCATCTCTCTGTGGATCGACCCGTACTCATCCGGCTAGCTGAAAAGCGAAACCGTCCTGATTGCGGTAATTAAACTAGAACACGCAGAAAAACTATCAATCAAATGGCGCCGTTGCCGGGGAGACGGTAGTTTATTTCTTTGTGTAATTTCGGGTTAATTTGTGAATATAAATATAACCAAAAACAAAAATAAATATACTGTAAAAATCATCTTGTTATTCTTTGTGCAAGAGTGCAGGACAGGGAGAAGTTCAAGTTCAGTGCCAAAGTCGTGGGGAGTTAGACCCATATCTCGCGGCTACACCGCGGCGTATCAAGGCGAAACCCTAAAATCCTCTGTGAGTATCCCAATCCAACCCTTTTCTCAACTCCTTTTAACTCCACTGAACTGTTCTTTCTGCAGCATTCTTTGCGCCGCGCTTAAAAAATAAAAAAATTGATTGCTGTTGATTGTTACCGCTTTGCATATATTAATACGGACTTTAAGGGGCTCTAAAACCAATCCAGATTGAGTGGGGATTTCATCACCCTTCCCAGGACCCCAGAAATCACAAAAGGCATATGCATTGACCATTGTTTAATTAAAAAAATACTAGACTCGGTCCTAAGGACTTCGTGCTCAATAGGACAGAGGACTAGTTACAGGCATCGGCCGTTTATCCTATCCTGACTTTGCGGTGTCTAGGCAAGTGTGTCGAAGGCAAGTGGTTACTTAATTAGGACCACTACTTACGTAGTGGGGAGCCTCCCACTTACCTGTCACTTACCTGGCCGCAATTGGCGGAGAAGAGGCGGTTTGAGGTCCTATTTCTAGCCCTTTGGAACAGTTAGGAGTTGTCGAGTTGACCTAGGTGACCCTAGATCTAGGTGTGATTGTGCATATCTTGTTTGTGATTGCTTGAACCCGTAAGTCCGTACGTATTTCTGTAAAGCTCTTTCTAAAAAAAAATACAAAAAACCAAAAACTTTTATAAAAACTTGCTCTTTGTCCCCAGAATCCATTTCTTTCACTCACCTCTCATCGTATTTCTCCACTGACGTTTTCTTACCCTCACATTCTACGCTTTGACTATACTAAACTCGTTTAGTGTATGTCCGCTTGGACTCGGGACACTAGCGCCCGCCTAGTCCGCGTTACGTTAGTCGCTACCGACTACGCGATCGACTCAAACGTCGAAACTCCTTCCACGCCTCTTTCACCCTTACCCTTGCCGGCCAACTCCGAAGTTGACCGAGATTCTGTCCATACATCTTCACCTTCACCTTCACCTTCCCCACACTCTTCTAACGAGATGTCGCGATTTCCTCATAACGTCACCTTGACTCCCCCGGGATTGATTCCACCTCCTATGGATGCGAATAACCCACAACCACCGCCTGTTGTAGCGCCACAGCGAATTGCGCTCCAAGATCGATTCTATCCTACTCGCGCTGCACTCCCTACCTGTCTTTCCCTTCCACCGGCCAATGGGGATAATTTTGAAATTAAGCCCCACTTCATTAACATGCTTCCGAAATTTCATGGGCTTGAATCTGAAGATGCCTATATCTTCATCAACATGTTTCAAAATGTTTGTGCCATGATGAAAACGACCCAGCTGTCGGACGGTGCTATACGGCTACGGGTCATTCCGCTCACTTTGTGCAATCTTGCTGAAAAATGGCTGTATAGCACCGCTTCCCACTCCATAACCAGTTGGGACGATTTTGTGAAAGCGTTTCTCAAGAAATTCTATCCGAATCATAAAACCGCGAGGATCCATAACGAAATCAACCAATTCTCTCAGCTTCCTACTGAACCCTTCTGGAAGTGCTTTGACCGGTATAAAGACCTTCTTGTTCAGTGCCCTCACCACGGTATTGAGAAATGGAAACTTTGCCAAACCTTATACGAGGGCCTGAACCCAGCAACCAAGCAGTTGTTGGAAACCATTTGTCAGGGCCACTTTCTATCAAAATCTGACGAGGAAGCATGGCAATTCTTCGACGACCTTGCGGAACAAACGCTTCAATGGGAGAGCACCAGACCAAGTACTTCTTCTTCCTCCTCTACTTCTACTGGTCAGTCTAGGGCAGGCATTCACCAACTCGATATCTCTATTGCAATGAAAGCCGAAATGGCTGCAATAACGAAAAAACTTGAAGCGATAGAGAGAAAATTTTCATCTCCTGTTCCTGCCCCTGTTCTTCCCCTTCGTACCATTTGTGCTTGTTGTTCCGATCCATCTCACCTAACTGAAGAGTTTCCTTACAATTCACCAGCTCAAGGACAAGATCAGGTTAATGCTGCATTTCAGCAAAGACCAAGAAATGATCCATACTCTTCCACGTACAACCCTGGATGGAGAAACCACCCTAACTTCGCATGGAACCAGAATCAAAATCAGTTCTAAGGGCAGAACAATTTTCAAAGGGGGCCTCCTCAACAACAAGCACAACAATAGTTTCAGCAGCCCTACCAACCCCAACCTTTTCAAAATGTGACGAACAATTTTGCGCTCAACAATTCCTTTCCTCAAAACAACTTTGTTCCGTCCAACAATGATAAGGTTTCCTCGCTAGAACGAAGTCTGGAGGCGTTCGTTAAACAATAAACACAATCCACCGCCAACATCCAGTCTTCTATCCAGTCTCTTGTGCAACACACCGCTTCTCATGGGCAAAGCATCAAGACTATTGAAGCCCAAATTGCACAGCTGAATGCGGCTCTAAACGAGCGAGAGAAAGGGAAGCTTCCATCTCAACCCCTCCCAAATCCTGGTCACCCACATAATGTACATGTTGCTCTTGAACAACAGAACCATAATGTGAGTGTCGTAACTACATTGAGATCAGGAAGAATACTGAACAACAACATCGACACCACAATTGAGGATATTGACACCCCGGCCACTTCTTCTTCTTCTTCTTCTTCTTCATCTTCAGAGCCTATTCTCCATTCATCTAAAGGCTCTCTTTCTTCTTCTTCTTCTGCTCTGAACGGACCCACACCTCACTTCACGAAAACTCCAGCTCTGGGATCCGTTCCAACTCCACAATCTCCTCTACAAGTATTGGACTCAACCAATTTTAAAAACGTTCCATTTCCAAACCGGTTGAGGACCAATAAACAAAATCCACAAATGGAGAAGATTTTGGAGTTATTTAAGCAGGTTAACATTAACATTCCCCTTTTAGATACTGTCCAACAAGTCTCGTCCTACGCGAAAATCTTAAAGGACTTATGCACGAAAAAGAGGAAGTCTCAGGTACCCAAGAAAGTTTTCTTGGCTAGTGCTGTGAGTGATGCTCTTACCCAATCTTTACCGCAAAAACGGAAGGACCCTGGCTGTCCTACGATTTCTATTACCATTGGGGATAAGAACATCAACCGTGCACAATTAGATCTTGGTGCCAGTGTTAACCTGCTACCGTACTCAGTATATGAGCAACTAGGTGTAGGAGAGCTGAAACCCACACACTGCACTCTCCAAATGGCCGACCGATCAATCACCCATCCTAGGGGTGAGCTAGAGGATGTGTTAATCAAGGTTGGGGACTTCATATTCCCCGTTGACTTCATTGTTTTAGATACACAGCCTGTAGCTAACCCCCGGAATCAAATTTCGGTGATACTCGGACGCCCATTCCTTACAACCTCAAATGCTTTGATCAATTGTCGTAATGGTTCTATGAACCTATCTTTTGGAAACATGACAATTGAACTCAACATTTTCAGGTTGGGGAATCAGCCCTCCGAACCAAATGCTCATATACTAGACGTTTGCTCAATCCAGGAGATCACCTCGGAGGACTGTGAATTCGAGGAGTTTTTGTTCGATCACGACAATCTTGACGCCACTAGTGCATTCCTCTTCAAACCTTCTGCTGCTTCTGCGCCCGACAATGACTACGAGTGTTTCACTTTCTCGACCAATCTTATCCAGTCAACACCCGAGTTTGAATCCTTCGAATTTCCGGATGAGTTACCTGAACCATCCATCTCGGTCGCTTACACTCATTTTGAACCTTTGCTGGAATCCTTTGAGTTCGAGACCTTTTCACCAATCTTGCCTTCAATCGTTTCACCTCCAACGCTCGAACTCAAGCCTTTGCCATCTCACCATAAGTACGGTTACTTGGGTGAAAACTAGACCCTCCTTGTTATCATCTCGGCTTCTCTAACTCCCGAGCAAGAGAAAGCCCTTCTTGCGGTCTTGCACATCAATAGGCAAGCTTTTGGCTGGTCCATGGCGGACATCAAGGGGATTAGTCCCCTGATCGTTGAACATCACATTCATCTAATGGATGATGCCAAACCAGCCAGGGATCCACAAAGGCGTCTCAACCCAGTCATGAAGGAGGCTGTAAAAAAGGAGATCGTAAAATGTCTAGATAGTGGTATCATTTACCCTATCTCTGATAGCCAGTGGGTCAGCCCCATTCACGTTGTCCCCAAGAAATCAGGTATAACGGTCATTACCAACGAGGCGAACGAGTTAATCCCTCCTCGCACCCAGACTGGGTGGCGAGTATGCATCGATTACAGAAAACTCAACGCCGCAACGCGGAATGACCACTTTCCGCAATCTTTCATTGACCAGATGCTTGAACGATTAGCCGGACACGAGTACTACTGCTTTCTTGATGGGTACTCTGGCTATAATCAAATTCCTATCACCGAAAAAGACCAGGACAAGACCACATTCACTTGTCCTTTCGGCACATTTGCATATCGTCGCATACCCTTTGGGTTATGCAATGCGCCCGCTACTTTCCAGCGGTGTATGATGGGAATCTTCTCAGACATGGTGGAAAAATTCTTGGAGATCTTCATGGACGATTTCTCCATTTTCGGCGATTCCTTTGAAGAGTGTTTGCTGCATCTTGACGCTGTCCTTACCAGGTGTAAGGATAAGAATCTCACTTTGAACTGGAAAAAGTGCCACTTCATGGTGCGCGAAGGTATTGTCTTAGGACATATCATCTCGCAAAAAGGCATTGAGGTAGATAAAGCAAAGATTGAAGTCATTTCCAATCTCCCTCCTCCCAGATGAGTCAGAGACATCCGAGCCTTCCTTGGCCATGCTGGTTTCTATAGACGGTTCATCAAGGACTTTAGCAAGATTGCTAGGCCCTTGACTCTTTTACTGGCCAAGGACACGACATTCGACTTCAACTCGAGCTATATGACTACGTTCGAGTCATTAAAAAGCTCACTCACTTCTTCTCCCGTTCTTTCTTCTCCTGACTGGACACACCCATTTGAGATTATGTGCGATGCATCCGACTTTGCCATCGGTGCTGTCCTTGGACAATACATCAACAAGATGCCGCATGTAATCTATTATGCTAGCCGAATCCTGAATGATGCCCAACTGAATTATACGACAACTGAGAAGGAATTCTTGGCTGTTGTATTTGCTTTAGAAAAGTTCAGGCCTTACTTGATCGGCTCTCCAGTCATCGTCTACAAAGACCATTCTGCTCTGCGCCATCTTTTTGCGAAGAAAGATGCAAAATCTCGGCTGATACGTTGGATCCTCTTGCTTCAAGAGTTTGACCTTGTCATCAAGGACAAAAGAGGATGTGAGAACGTAGTCGCCGATCATCTCTCACGACTTCCTTCTTCGCCGTCGCTTCAAATTCCGATCAATGACGTTTTTCCGGATGAACAGCTCTTGACAGTATCTTGTGAACCCTGGTTCACAGATATTGTGAACTATTTGGCCACAGGATTACTACCGACTGAATGGTCAAGTCAGGACAGACTTCGATTCTTATCCCAAGTAAAACACTTTTACTGGGACGAACCCTATCTGTTCAAGTACTGTCCCGACCAGATTATTCGTCGGTGTGTCCCTAACGATGAGTTCAAGAGTGTGCTGTCGTTTTGCCATGATCAAGCATGTGGCGGGCATTTTGGCCCAAGAAAGACAGCTGAGAAAATCTTGCAATGTGGTTTCTACTGGCCACAACTCTTCAAAGATGCTCATGACTACTGCAAGAATTGCTCCCGGTGCCAACACTTGGGCCGGATATCCAGGAGAAATGAGATGCCGCTCCAACCAATCTTGGTTGTGGAGATTTTCGATGTTTGGGGGATTGATTTCATGGGGCCGTTTCCCAGCTCTTTTGGAAACTTGTACATCCTTCTTGCTATAGATTATGTCTCTAAGTGGGTCGAGGCTGTGCCCAGCCGGACTAATGACAACAAGGTTGTCGTTAGATTTCTTAAGGAAAACATTTTCTCACAGTTTGGACACCCCCGAGCGATCATTAGCGACAACGGAACTCATTTCTACAATAAGACTTTCGAGGCCTTGATGCGGAAATATTCCATCAATCATAAGCTATCCACGCCCTACCATCCCCAAACAAGTGGGCAAGCCGAAGTTTCAAATCGGCAAATCAAGCAGATACTGGAGAAGACGGTTTCCAAGAACCGTAAGGATTGGTCGTTAAAACTCACTGATGCCCTTGGGGCATTTCGAACTGCTTATAAGACCGATCTTGGCATGTCTCCCTATCGGCTTGTTTACGGAAAAGCTTGCCACCTCCCTGTGGAAATAGAGCATCGCGCATTTTGGGCGATAAAGGAGCTGAATCTGTCTCTCGAAGATGCGGGCAGCCATCGGAAGATGCAGTTGAACGAATTAAGCGAGCCTCGGGATGAGGCTTACGAAAATGCGTTTGTCGTTAAGAACCAAACGAAGGTATTTCACGATAAACATCTTTTGCGCAAAACTTTCACACCTGGCCAACAGGTACTTCTTTACGACACTAGACTACATTTCCATCTCGGGAAGCTCAGATCTCGCTGGAAAGGACCATTCTTGGTACGGACTGTATATCCGTACGGTGCTGTGGATTTGGAGAATCCAAAAGACGGTTCACTATTCAAAGTGAACGAACACAGGTTGAAACCATTCCACACCGCAGACCCATCAGAGGAGCTCTTGCTGTTGCAGGAGCCGGTTTACATCGACTAATCTTCCTCCCCTTACACCCGAACTTCGATTATCCAGCCAAAAACAGTAGAAACACTGTTTCAAATAAGTTTGGGGGTATGTATATACAATTTTGTTTTTTCTTGTGTGCCGGGAAAAATTCTACTTGTATTCAGAAAATAAATAAACAACAAAAAAAAACCAATAAAAAAAATAAAAATAAAAATAAAAATAAAAAAATATATATATATATATATAATATTATAAAATAGAATATTCTTTGTACATAATTCTTCTTTTTATAGGGTTTTAGTGCAAATAACCAAAACCCCTATAAATAATTCTCTAAGCCTTTTCAGAATTCTTCTGCCTCAAACACAACCTCCAGGAAACCCTAGCCGTCGCAGTCAATTTCCAGAGAGCGCCGCCGCCACTTTACCGCGGAACCACCGCCGGAGAGCCCTCCCGCCGTGGAAGCGCCGCCGCCTTGCCGACTTGCCCTTTGGAATTTTTCCAATGGAGGTTTGAACACATTTTACCCTATTTTCAGATCTGTAAAATTCTTGTTATGGCTCCACATTTCCAATTTGAAAGAAATTTCTCACAATTATTCGACCATAACACGTATGGTAGCTATTTTGGCAACGAAATCCGGAAACGCGGATGGAATTACCTCTTGTATAACCATCCGAATGTATTCGCGCTTCCGGATCTCGTTGTACGGTTCTTTGATAGCATGGAGGAGGGTTGCTTTGAAAAATACGGGTTTCTTCGCTTACTTTGGGGAGATCGAGAGATTCGAATAGACAGAGACTTCATTCATGAAGTCACATTGATACCCCGTATACCCGATCATGACCAACCCCTCCAATTTGAGGATTACACGCCATTGATGGGCAATGATTGTTATAGGGAGCCAAGAAATGGGATTCAGGCGCGTACACTGTACGCGAATGTGTTGGCCGTGTACCGATGGGCACAAAATAACATATTTGGCAGTTCGCACAATACAACGTTTTTCACACCTTCACTACACAGCATGCACACGTTAATGACTAGAAACCCAAGTTATGATATGTGCACTGTGTTACTTCAGTCGATTGACGCTGGCAAACGTTCGGCCAATTATCCGTGCCCAATGTTGGTGACGCAACTGTGTCGCCATTTCCTCCTTGTTGACGAGTTTGAATTTCACATGCATAATGGGGCCCCCATTTGACCCCTTCTTGAGGGTGTCTCCACATCCTATACTCGACTCCACGATATATGGTCGCGCACCGAGCCGACCGAGAATGTGATGGCCAGGACATCTAGCTCGAGCTCCACAGCGAGCGACGAAGAGCTCACCCCCGCAGCGCAAGCGCGCCTACTTCGACGAACACATAGGGGGTAGAGAGAGTAATTGGGATGATGACGAAATTTGATCAGCGTCTAATGAACCTGGAACACGGAATGGCCACCCTATTGGCAAGAGAGGAAAGATCAAGATCACGATCCAGGGGCCCTAGGGCAGAGAGTAGTGAGGCAGGGACAAGCGAGGCAGCGTCTAGGAGGCGACGCAGGGAGCAGTGAGGACACTGCTATCAATAAGTTTGGGGGTGGGATTGGGTTGTAAATAGTTACCCTTGCATTGCATCTGCACGTTTTATTTATCTTTTATGTAAATATTTGTTTCTACTTTGCATGTTTAAATTCTACATCGCATTTTTTTTCTGCATTGCATTTTTTATAAAAAAAATATATAAAAAAAATGGAAAATGAAAAAAACTAAAAATCTTGAAAATCTTGAAAATGAAAACAAAATTTTTAAAAGGAAAAAAAAATTTCTTATTTATTGACCATTTTTGACTCAAGTCCGATATGACAGTTGACTAGTTAGAAACAACTAGATCTTAAACTTAGTTAATTATAAACCCTAAAAATAACCTTCCTTGAAATATAACTATAGAAAATATACGTCCCAGCGGTTTATTTTGAAATAAGCAAATTTTGAGTCTAGTTCTCAGGCTAAGTCAAAATGAGGGAAGAGTATTGAAGCTCGATTTGAAGAGTAAGTCTGAAAAATAATTCTGAATCTTAAATCCAAATTTCTGAAAATATATACTCTACAAATCGCACATACACCACCTTGAAACTCGGAATAGTAGAGGATACCTAGAAATACTCTTGCTTGAAAGCTTAGTATGAAAGAAAAAACGGTATTTAAAGCTAAACACCAAAAGAGCACCATTGAAAAATATATCCGGTCTTGAAAAAGAAAAATAAAGGAAAAAAAAAGAAAGAGAATAAAATACAAGACCTGGAAACTGCTATTTACGCTTTAAAGCTCGCACATTTAGTAATCGGATGTTAGTGCCTCAAGAAGCATTAATAGTCGCATGAAAGATGTATGAGCAAAACCGTCCATCATTAATGAAAAGAAGTAGTGCTAGGTATTAAGGCAAGGGTATCATAGCTTGAACTGAATTTCCAAGTGTAGGGGTGATAATTACACACACGTAGGGGTATATAATCAGAGTTTGGAGGAGAGATAGGAATGAAAAATAGGGTTTATTTCTTCAGTAGAGTTGATAAAAATTCCGGATTCCAGATTGCGCTTAAGAAGGAAAACTCAGGAGATGCTGAAAGCTTTGTAAAATGGCTAGACGTATAGGATCTTAAGTTAAATAAAAAGGAAGTGTGAAGAGTACGGATTAATGATTTCTAAGTTGATGATAATAGAGCTTCTGGCTAGAATGCTGAAATGATGGATTAGAGTCGACGGCCAATTTGATCGGATTTTATGGGTGTAATCCGCTGAAAACCCTCAGGAGACAACACTCCTCTTACTAGGGACACCTAGAGGTTTAACGGCTTGTTGCACATGCTCAGTGCAATCGCGTTCCCTGCGAAAGTGAGGTTAGGACTTTTTGCGAATAAAATGGCTTTGCTCGGGACGAGCAAAAGATAAGTTTGGGGGTATTTGTTCATCACAGAATTTTGTATTTTATACCGCCCATTCTTGATCACATTGCAAATAGGTAGGTGCTTTTAATCCGTATTTCTGCATGTTTACAGATTACAGGTTTCCAGTCCAAAAAAATACAAATCCGACAAAATCTCCACAGTTACGCCAAAATCCAGAATATCTGTCACAAACAAATAAAAGCCGGGTTCCAGTATCCGTCCAGTACCAGTTCAGAAGATGGGACGAAACTAGTTGTCATTTGTGACTAAATCAAGTTAGAAGTCAAAGGAGATAAAAGTCATAGGAGAAGAAAATTAAGCAATCTTGGACTATGAAATCTGAAGATACTCTGGAAAAATTATTACAGTTTAAAGTTTTCAAACATAAGGAAAAAAGAGTGCAAGACCAGAGAAATCAACTCGGCAGAGTTTGGCCACCAACGCACCGCGGAACCGCGGCCAAATGCCTACTATGGCCGCGCTTCCGCGGTCGCCACGTGTCCTCATCTGGTGAAAAAGTGGGGTTATTCCTGTAATTGTATACGGGCTTATATTTTATTTTTATTGTCTCAGAACCATGCCTATAAATAGCCCAGAACAGAGCCAAGAGAAGTGTGCTTATTTTTGTGTGTAATTTTTGTATTAAGTTTTAGTTTAGTTTTTAATAAAAGAGTATTTTCTCCATCTTCCTCCATTAAAGCTTGTGTGAGATTTATTGAGTGTTGAAGAATGCAAGAAGTATTCTTTTTCTATATGCATCATTTGTAATTTAGTTCTTTATTTTTCTTGTAATTTCAATTGTTAAAAGTAGTTGTTATTTATTTTCTTTTTGTTTTAATTCTCTTCTATTATCCTTACAACCATGATGCTTAGTGTGATCCTTGCCTAAGTGAGGTCCCAAATAGCTAGTTGTGATTTTCTACCTCAATTCTTATTACCCTCTTTCTTTGTTTCATTTTATTCATCTTTTATAATGGGTGAGTAATTTCTCACTTGTTAGGATAGGAAACGGAAAGTTTGAGAAAATGAAATCTCTCTCACTTTTCTCTTTGCCCAACATCTTGATTCGAGCTCCCGTTAATTGATCCACAATCCGCTCCCTACGGCACCCTATTCTTTATAATAACGGTGATACCCTAGTGAGACCGGCTGTGGTTGAATCAACCTGAGGTTACTACTAAGAGCCAAGAACGGACGGACAAGGACCAAAAAGAGGAAACTAAGTGTTGGAAAGCCTAGCTTATACTCACAAGTTTCCTCCTTAGTCGTGCTAATCCCCGTTGTTGCCGATTACTGTAACATCGATATTAAGAGTGGCAAATGAATTAAGTGAGCGACCTCCTAACTAAAACCAACCAAATCCTAACCCTTAACAAGTCCTCTTATCATTCATTTCTAATTATCTAATCTTAAACAAACCTGGACATATTTGGACTTAACTCATTAAAACATAAAGAAAAAGACTCCCATCTCTCTGTGGATCGACCCGTACTCATCCAGCTAGCTGCAAAGCGAAACCGTCATGATTGCGGTAATTAAACTAGAACACGCAGAAAAACTATCAATCAGACACCAAATCTTTTAAGTTGCCTAAAAAAGACCTTTATTAGTTAAATATTGACTAATTAGCCTAATTAAGCTGCTAAATACCCGATCTATCCAATGTGCACTTCGTTCGTACGTCGACGTCGGGGGTATTTGGTCGTTTTTAGTGTATATTGGCCATAGGTTCTAACCTATATGCGCTTCGCTCGTTTTATCATTTTTTATTTGGATATTTATACCGTTGTGCCTTGATTTCAATTGTAGGTACGATCGCGGGGATTTCCGAGACTACAAGGATGGGCGAGGCGGTCGTGGGTTTCGACTAGCTCGGGATGTCGGTGAGTAGATTTATATTTATGAGAGAAGTCGGGTGGATGACGTATAGCACCCCCGCAACCAATTAACTAGGATATCTATTCTATATCTAGGATAGTGTTATATTATATAACTTAGTTTATAACTAAATTAGTAATAGTTTGTATCTAGTAGGATATATGTATGCGTGGATATATAGTTATATATGATTATTGTGATATGCGTACGTGATTATAGATCCGTACGATATCGATTGGGATATGATTATAATGAGGATAGATTACTGGATACGGCGGATAAGTATTTGACTCACAAATCTTGCTACATCCCGATTGGGATATTGTTATGTTTGCTGAGCTATACTCTTTTAAAAACTAACGATACGTTTTCTACTTTTAAATGGCAATATCAAGGATGTACTAAAATTTCAAATGAATATCTATTTCAAAAACATTTTAGCCTCTTTATCTGTGAAACAACGTTTCGTTCTATTTTAAACTATAACGGTATAGCTCATAAAAGTTAACTACGTTTAACAATTATTCACGTTACGATTAGGATAACCTTTTTATATGCTCGTGTTTCGATTACCTATTATATATGCTAGTTGCGCTATTATTCTCATACGAACACACTAATAGAATACTGCATAATTACCAATGATTGTTATGTTGCACAAATCACAAACACGCATGTTACACTATACCTCATTGGTACTGCCATGACACTGTAGGATTTCCACGCTTGATAGCATTAATGTTATTATATGAATGTGATAATGGAAATATCTATATGATAGTGATGCTCGAACACCTCTGATAGAACACTTGCACAAATACTAATGATTGCCATGTTGCACGAGCACAGACACGTATACTCATGACACATCATTAGTATTGCCATGACACTGCAGGACTGTCATGTTACTTGTGTTCTAGATATCCATGATTGATGTGATGATACCGATAATGATTTTGATATACGAATACCATCGTTATGGATATTCGCATATGTTTGTTGCTAATGTGGCAAAGATAATATATGCGTTACGTTTTTATGAACTCGAAATAGATTATATATGTGTTCTTCAGAACTTGTTGTTTTCCATGAATTTGAGAAGCCGCGGTGGGATTTATAAAACTTGCGAATGTTTTTTAATGCGGTATTCTCGTGATACGATAATTTACCGTCCACCATGAGTTTTGGTTTTTATTATGAGATATTCGAATCGAGAGAGGAGTTAACCGATTATAGATATATAGTGGACCCGGTACGACACCGAGGGACAGGAAGATCTTAGGGAGGTACGAGAAGCATAGCAAGGTGGATCGATACCGGAGTGAGTATTTGAGCGTGGCGGATATCCGGGAGATACCGACCGTGGCTTCTGATATCAGGATAGGACCGGTCTGACGAGACGGTGCCTATGATATATGGATTTACGAGTCGGTAATAGACTCGAGATTTATGAGATTTAGAGTGTCGATACAGGACACTCATATGTTGAAGGTTGCGCGATCCGTTGAGATACGCTGTTATAGATTATATCATATAGTGGCCGAACATGACTGATCTATGGGACAGTACCTGAAGACTATTTTCACATTTCGATATACATTAAAGAGCTTTCCATATGAGCTATAGTCTTACTATTTTGACGTGTCTGGGACGACACAAGAAAATTTTAATTGGAAACCCTCTTAAAACTAATTTCTAATAGCGAGATGTATACTTTAAACAAAACGCATATAATACTTCATAAATCTACGTCTGCAGCTTGTGCCGTGATATACGTATCATACGGCTATTTTAAAAGGATTTTACATACATCTTTCGGCTACTTTATAGGCTTATATATTGATGCATGCTATATATATATATATATATATATATATATGATATGCTGATATATTTCCTTGTTTATATGATTGATACTGATATGCTTATAGTACTTATGCATGATATATATTTTAGCTTAGGATATGATAGTACTATCGTTATGACCTCGGTAGATCATTATGCATTTAGATTTGTACCTTACGATATATTTTTATCGCTGAGGTGGTAACTAATTCCCGTTGTGCCCCAATTTCTTGCAGGATTGACCGCTCGGATCTGTGGCGGATTGCTGGCAAATTTCTTTTTCAGTGATTGCTTTGGTAGTGTGTTACATGTTGGATCGTAACCATCCGTTGTATACTTATAATCTTTTAGATCTTGTTAAAAACTCTATCGACTTAAACTTGTATATTTGTGGACATAGAAGCACGACTTAAATATTGTGTGTTTTGGGCGTTATACTCATTTGGAGTCGACTTTATATTGTTGTTGGTTATATTTCGTTTTCTATTTTTTCGCCTTACGCGTCGAATATTATCTGCATGGTTACTCTTTTGTTTGGGCATGGAAGCTAGCTCCCGTTGGGGATACTTTATATATATTATGCCTTATATGTGGTTTTATTCAAAATTTACAAAGGTGGTAGAGCCCGAATTTCAAACGATATAGGTGTTTTCAAACAAATTTACTTATACTTTAAAAAGAAACTTGATTCCTTTTAATAGCTCTTTTTAAAACTTCACCTCCGCTATTTTCTTGAAAAGGTTTAGATTCCGGGTTTTTGGCTTACTTGGATCACGTCGACATATTTAGAAATCACGTGATCTAAGTGTCGATCACGTGTCGCTTTCAGGTCGTGACAAAATTAGTATCAGAGCGTTAGATTTAACCTTTGTGCCCTTTCGGAATATAGACTTGACTTTGGTGGTTTCATACCCGAACTTCATAGGTTGACCTTGGTATGATGGAGTTGGTACAAACTAGAGTGACGTACCGTACGTATACTCCGCGTCATATTTGTTGGGTTTCGGTGTCCGCGCCGCGAAAGCCATGGCCGATGCGGAAGCGAAAACAAAACATTTGCGAGCTCCGAACATGCGTAAAAACCAGGATACGGTCTAATAACCTAAACTAGCTAACTAAGCGTGCAAAGGTTGAGAAATTATAACTTTTTTCGCGTGTCCACCCAATTGTGGAAGACCCCTCCAAGGTTGTAACCGCCGAGATCGCGCTTGAAAGTCGACCACCCTTGTAGAAGACGATCCACTCAAGGGAAACCGGAGGAGGCTCTAACCGATGATCCAGATATGCTAGGTGTGATTGGTCAGTGATTTAGGAATATTTCACTAAATATCTCTCTCTAGAATCCATGCTCAAATGAGAGTAAGAATATGAAGGAGAAGAGGAGAAAGGAAGCAACCATGAAGCATGAAGCTCGTCATATGAAGCAAAAAGAAAATGAAGTATCAAGTGTAAAAATAAGAATGGCTTTGCTTTTAACAACCATACTTCAATAGTGCATCAAAATGATTTTATCATTTTTAAAAGCAAAGCCTTACTTCTCTACATGTTTAACACCATACTTCATGCCACATCCGTTCCACCTCATTTCCATTTAATTTTCTAAAATAAAACCAAATATGATGTGCCCTTCTTTTATAAGCATTCTCATATAAATACGGAATACTTCACCTGGTATATATATCACTACATATACGTGTATCCGCATAAAAATACGGATAGCACCAAGGAGAGAAAATGAATAGTGAACAATAATACTAAAATATATGTATCAAAATACATATATAAATTATTAAGTCAAAACCTGATTTAATAATCCGGCTTAATCTTAAGCCGGCTAGTATTATCAACCGCCCGATTAATTTCCGTGTATCCCATACACGTATTTAATTGGACCCATGCACTTATCAACGTCCGGCTCCTACATTTATCGCCTGAACCGGAAAATCTCTCTGTGTGGGACTCTAAAAACTCGACAATACGCTGGCAGTGGGTTTAACTGCAAGTACGTCAGCGGCACTAGCTGTACGTAACGGATACCCAGATACTCGTCGAAAGGGGGGTCGACAATCAGGTACGTTCTTACCCTACTGAGCCTGAATGTAACAATCTCCGTACAGTCCGGTCTCTTCGTCAAAGAGTATTACATATCTGGTCTAGGGGGTGGATAACGTCGACCCCTGCTAACCCGATAAGTCATGTCCGAGTCAAGCTCATCACCAACAGAGATACTACCGATCAACTATCAGTAAATCTCATCCACCATGGCCACGGACTTCTGGTGATAGCCAATTGAACACGACGCGATATCGACTCCTAATACCAGGAGAGACGAATCCTTGACAATCGACCACTGCCTCCATGTGGCTCGGGACCGTACCTAACTAAAACCTATTTGCACAACTCCTTTGAGTCGTGGTAGGGTAGTAATCAAAGTACAGTGGGAACTCATACGAGACAAATGACGACTTTAGGTCAAAGGACTAAGTTGTACTCATACTACCTAAGAACTTCCATCTAACGATAGATATAATACCATTTAGAAGTTCTCGACGAGTCCATCCAGTGTACTCACCTCCTGTGAGCACCTGTATACTATCTTAGGTGACACAACACCAATGATTTGTGAGACCGGCCACCGCCCCTCGTCTGGGTGTAGAAGCGTATACACTAGTCTACTCCGGAATATCGATATCTAGTCTCGATACTACTACGACTAGAGACATTTAAGGATGTGCTTATGGACAACCCAGCTCCCACATATATGATCGCCACCATAATTCTGGTTGTCAAGCAACAATCTTACGAGCTTCATCAACAATGAATATAAACCGGATAGTATACTATCATCTCGAATAAGACTGTTATACCTGTATAGGTCCTTGCTCAATTATCATAATCTCCTATTTGTAAGTAGTGAGAGAATCTTTTCCCAAAACACTATTTTTTCTCCTTCCGTTTTTGTCCTTGCCTTTACATTTTATTATTTTTCCTACCCATTTCCAAATGGTCCATGTGAGCCATTAATAAATGTGAGGCCCAAAATAAATAAAAAAACTATGTGGATTTTTCTCTCAGTATTTGGTTCTAATTTTTATTGCTTTTTTTTATTTTCTTAATTTAACCTTAAATTCTATAGCAAGCATTGATTTGGTGTTGATTTAGAAATAAATTCTGGTGTTTTTTATTTTTCTAAAGAAAAACAATAGTAATTTTTTTTATCATGATAATTTTTTTTAAAAAATAAAACATAATAGAATAAAATATGTTTACTATATAATTCATTCTTTACAATTGATTGTAAAAATTATAGTTGATTTAAATTTTGTGGTCAGATTTCATTATTTAAATAATTATCCATGTTCCTTCAAATAGGAAAAATTTATCAATGTTTGTAATTGCAGACTTTCAAAAAAAAATTCAATCATAATATAAATTTATTAAAATGGAACCGATACAAATTTTGTATGTTTTTAAAATGGATACTAACTACTTCTTAAAAAAATAAAAGCATATTGATTTTCTATTTATTTTTTCAATTTTGTCCCGAAATATCTTGAATTATTTTGATCCCACATGTTACACCTGGATCAAAGTCAAGTTTACAGCAAATGGATGGGGATCATGCGTATGGATAAATTATTAAGATATAAAGTCAATACTCATTCAAGATCGTACATCTTTTCTTATATATATTTATTATGTGCATAACACCGATCTGTATCTACTAAGCAAATGAAATTTCCGCTCATTTCATAATTGGGCTAAAAGATAGAGGGAACCCTATCCTTAATGTGGAATGTATTCAAAGTTATTTAAGCCCATTTAATGATCATATCGGTATCAATGAAACTTAAAGTTTAACTAGTTAGCTATAGAGTCTATTGTCTAATAAGCTAGTAATTCAAATCACCAAGTATAACAATTATGTGAAGCATATCAATTATTTCAGCTGCCTTCAAACATACACGACGGAGCTAGCGCTCTTATTCTAGGTCATAACTTGCCCCGACCATTACAGACTGATTTTTTTTTTACAATCCTTAACACAAAGCATATATAGATGCGACGGATATAGATCCAGGATAGATCAATGGTAGAGCTCGATGATGCAGCGGGAACCAAGGGCTGGGATTTTATTGTAATCTTTGAAGCCAGCTTCAGCGAAGATCTTTTTCCATTCCTTCTCTGTTCTCTGTCTTCCCGTCACGTGGACCATCGTCTGAAGATCGAAGTAGATCTGGACTTCGGTGTGTTTTGGATGCACTCTGTCGGGGCTAACATCGAGAACTTTCTCTATTATTATCACTTTCCCTCCATTTTCTTTAGTTGGAATGGCCGCTTTGCAATTTTTCAGTATCTTCATGCATTCTTCATCGTTCCATGACATCAGTACCCACTGCAAAACAAATATTCAATCATTAAGAAGACTGTCGAGAGATAATCATTCCGAGCATTGGGCCATGTTTGGATATGGAGTTAGAACAACTGTAGTTTATTTTTAAATGGAGACGAGAGGTACACAAACTCCAAACATAGAGTTTAGATAACTTAGATCATATATGAATTGAGACAACTGCAGTTATCACAACTCCAAAACGATTGTTAAGCAGGTAAAGTAAGGATTTTGGAGTTAAGTTTTTCTGACTTTATGAAACACCAGTTTAGAAAGCTTAACTCCATTCCCAAACAGGGGCCTTAGTCCTTAACCCTCAACATTTTTTTAAAATTCTAACAATCGGTTAAGCATTTTAGGCTGGATACGAATTTAGATGGCTATGATACTAATTTAGAGCACTTTATACCACCCTCCACAAAACCTTGAATTTTATCGTGGCGGAATGATCTTAAGGAAATATTCTTGTATTTTGACCAATGCAATTTTGAAGTATTGGTAATTTTATTTTGAAGTTGCTAAGGTTAGCATCAATAACCGTAACTGATAGCAACTCTTGCATTCAAAATATACCTTAAGAATCAGCGCATCGGCGGTGGGGATGCTCTCAAACATATCCCCGGCAACATACTCAACATCACCACTCTTTTCCACCTTCTCCACCACATGCGGCAGATCCAGCACTTTACACTGGATCCCTGGAAACGCCTCCTTTATGGCCTTGGCAATCTTCCCTCTCGCTCCCGCAACTTCTGTTAGCTAACCGCCGGAGCATTTTTGCATCAGATGAGATGAGATAAGATGCAGATATCAATGCCGTATATTTTTACCTAAGAGTTTTTTTTTAATCTCACTCTCTCTTTCTCTCTCTCTCTCTCTCATCCTATACTAGTTACCTCAAATCTTGTATAGAGTAAAGTATATATATCCATCTGTCATCCAAAAGATAGACAAAATATAGATCCTTCATTGTTCAGCGTTTAAACCAATATCTGTATAGCATGAACACCTTCCAATTATTTTTGGATAGGCATACAAATAAGAATATGATTGAAATAAATAGAAGTAGTAAGTGCAAGTCTTTCTTTGTATTTCACAGTTGTAGATAGATTAAAAATGAATATGACAGGTACACTTATGTGAACAAATTTGCTGAAAGGCTCTGCTCTAAAATTATGTGTCTAGCCCATTCCATGATCTAAGATCAACCTCCGTCTACTTTATGATTATTGCAATCCACCATATGTCTTTACTTATCATCTATTTTCACCTTTCATGAATTAGTTTATGTATAATAAAATTAAGGCTTTTTTTCTATATACAACCCCTGAATCTTTTGTATTTTTAATAAGACCCCCGAAAACTTCATATTTTCAAATAAGACCCCAAATCCATTAAGTTGCCTAAAAAAGACCCTTATTAGTTAAATATTGATTAATTAGCCTAATTAAGCTGCTAAATACCCGATCTACCCTTAGCAACCTAATCAACCCTTAGTCCATCCTTGCATTGTCTATTTCGTCCTCTGTGGCAAAAAATAATCGTTCGTTATTCATGAAGACGGTTTCGAATGGTTTAAAGGAATTATAATTGTAGGTGGGTGAAATTTAAATGGGTGTTAGAATTTGAAAAGAAATAGAAGAATGGTATTGACAGAGTATGGAAGAAGAAGATAAGGATAAAATGATCATTTTAACTGGAATTTGGATGAAAAACTGATCATTTAGACAAATTAAAGGATTTTGTGGTCTTATTTAAAAATATGAAAGTTTTGGCATTGAATATAGAAAATAATACCCTCAAATTAAAGCAATAACAGACTTTGTTGAAGGAACGGTCAAATTAAAGCAATTGGAATCGGCTTTATATTGTTGTTGGTTATATTTCTCTTTCTATTTCTTCGTCTTACGCGTCGAATATTATCTGCGTGGTTGCTCTGCTGTTTAGGCATGGAAGCTGTTAGTTATATATATGCCCTAGAGGCCATTAGTGTACATGTGATGTATATTGTAGTGGATGCTTGGACATATATAGGGAGAACTTTCTTGCTCGACATAATAGTATACTATCTGGTTGTACTTTATCTTAACATGTTGACTTGTATAAGTGATGATATCTTGCTCTCACATGTTGATAAAGCCATTAGGATGTGTACTTGACTACCAGGACTATGATAGACATCATACTAGTGGGGCCAAGGGTAGTCCACAAGCACACCCTATAATTGTTCCTAGTCGCAGGAGTATCGAGACAGGGCATCGATACTCCAGATTAGACTACCGTATGCGCTTCTTGACCCATATGATGGACGATGGATGATCCCACATCTATTGGTGTTTGACATCAGAGAAGGTATATGCGTGCTCAGTGGAGACTGGGTATACTGAACGGACTCGCCGAGAACTCCTAGATGGTATTATACCTATCGTCAGATAGCAGTTCTCTGGTGACACTGGTACAGATTAGTCTGTCGACCCGAGATCGTCATAGAGTCCTGTGTAATTCCCCCTGTACTTTGATTTCCACCTTACCACGGTCAAGAGATCGTGCAAAACGGTGGTTTTTGGGTACAGTCCCGAATCACATGGAGGCAATGAGCGATAGGAGGGGATTCGTCTCTCCCGGTATTGGGGGTTGATGTTGCGCTATGCTCGATTGGACATAACATGAAATCCCTAGCCAGAATTGCTGAGATTTACTGGTAAGTGTTATTAGTTGTTTCTCAAACCGTTATGGACCTTTCATCGGCATGTCTTATCAGGCTATTGGGGTCTGACGTTATACCACCTCCAGGCTGTGATATGAGACATATCTGATGAAGAGACCGGACTGTACGGTAGTGTTATTGATTGGATTCGCAAGAGTTTGAGCAGGCTTGCTTGTTGATCTTCTGATCGCTCAATACTCGAGTGGCCGCTACGTTTATCAGACCGCTTGTGGCTTGTGGGTGTTTGATATGATCATCACCTACTGCCGGTGTATTGACGAGTCTTTAGAGTCCTACACAGAGATTTCCTGGTTCATGCGAAACGAACTAAGAGCACATATGAGATATGTGCGGGATCGAGATTAATGCGCGTATGTGATACCGCATTCTATTCTCGTGATATGTGATATCGGTCTGTTATATGTGATATAGCCGGGTTATCGAATCAAGTGTTGATTCGATAAGTTGATTCATATGATATTAGTCGGTTGTATGTGATATAGCCGGATTATTAAATCAAGTATTGATTTGATAATTTAATGTATAATTATATATTTGATATATTAACTTACATTAACTAATATTTGCTCACTAAGTATTCTTTTTCTCACTTGTGTGCATATTGTATATATGTGATATATATTAATGTACATTTTATTGTGTCATGCTTGATGCCACATGCCTCATGGGTGTATGAAACTTACACTATAGTTAGGATAATTTTAGGGTTTTTATTTATCAAAGTAATTCAAAAATGGTGGATTTTGTCATGGCTGGAAGCTTTGAGAAAGCTTGTGGATAACCATTGACCAAGTCCACTCTTTTTGTTTTGCTATAGATATTTACTAACTTAACCATTATCCTCAACCCTAGTTAAGTCTCTACATGAGTTAGTGTATGACACTAACTCACCCATGGTTTATATTCTCACCTCTGAGTTCATTCTCTCATTCTTCACTTGATCATCTTCTTCTTTATTGAGAAAAGCTTTCTAGCTTTTGAAATGGTGAGAAAATATTGTGAGAAAAAGAAAACAAAAGAGAGCACATTTCCTACTTCATCATCCTCTACTATTAACCATTTAGTTTAGGGTGTTTGCTTCGCTAAACCCTAATTTAGTGAAGATGTAGCATGAGCTTGAGTCTTCTCGACGTAGATCATCTTCGGCCTCGAAGACTTCGAGCAAGTTTGCATCTTTCACCTAGTGAATCCTCTCAAGAGTTCAAGAGATCATTACTCGCAGCGAAGGGACTTCTACACGGAGCATTTGAAGTGAAGGACCGGTCTAAAAATGTTGTATTCCGTATTCACTTAGTTGTAAAGTTGTTTACAGTGCATGTTCGTTTAAAACTCTAGTTAAGATTCTAGAGTTAGGGTTCTTTAGAACGGCAAAACTTTGAAAATGGCTTGGATGATACTTCCCGAAACCTTGCTGCCACGCTAAGTAACCCTACAGTGGTATAAGAGCCAAGCTAGAGATTTAAATGATATTTGTTAGATTACGAAACCGAAACAACTCCGAAACATGAAACTACGAAATCCAGTTTCTGTCGAATTTAAAAGGTCCTCTAAATTTTTTTTAAACAACTGCAGAATTTTTTATGAGATATGATATGAACACCAAAAAATTTGAGGGGGTTTTGTGCAAAAGTGGCCGGCCACATAGGGGTAAAAACCGGCCTCCTCGGGTCAATTTTGGAATTTTGGCTTCAAATTTTCATGGTGTTCCAGTCTCTGGGTTTTGGTGTTTCAGGTGTTGTTTGTTTTTGCTAAATTTTCATATGATGTTAATTTTCTGCAAAGGCAACTCGAAGTGTTCGTAGTCATAATTCTAACATGCATTCGGATTATTTGGACGATGTTAAAAAGTTTGATCGGATATCAATAACCCAATTTTTTCCAGCTGGAAATTTTCCAAGAGTTGGATTTTTCCGAGTTTAAAATCTTCAGAAAATCATGCAAGCGATTCGCTGGACCCTCTAGAAGAACGATACCCAAACTCGACTTTTTGGATCGCGGAACCGCGGTCATACCTTAAGGTTTGCGGCAGTTTCGTGGAGGAATGAGTGAGGCATGGGTCGGCCCTTGTACGGATGGTTCATACGAGTCATGGTGTGTTCTAGGTACTTTTTGAACTCCGCTCAAGTGTTGAGCTTGTTGGGAAATTTTGGGTGCTTGCTTATTCGATCGCTCCTCAAAACTGTGCATACACACCCGCATCCGCATTCCGTAGAATGCGAATGCACAGAAGACAAAACAAATCCATCCGTGCAATACTAGGATCCGGCTTAAACCAAAGCCCACTAGTATTGCCTGCCCGAACAGCATACGCACACAAGTGCACGTAAGTGATCGCAGCCCTGCCGTAAAACTATACGGCCTCTACACGTTTCGCTCAGTGCAGGAAAACTCTCTGTGTGGGACTCTAAAGACTCGACTCTACGCTGGCAGTGGGTTTAACCACAGACCGCAAGCGGCACTAGCTGTACGTAACGGTCCCCAGGTAGATGTCGATAAGAAGGCCGATGAGGTGAACCCATCCGAACTCCTACTGAGCCTATATATGACAATCTCCGTACAGTCCGGTCTGTTCGTCTAATACATCGCATGGCGGGTCTAGGGGATAGTGAACGTCTGTCCCCTAATAGCGGTACAAGTCGTGTCGGAGTGTAGCCCAGAACACCCTGAGATAACACTGGAAACCTACCACTATATCTTGCTTGCCCTGGTCAGGGACTACTCGTGTAATGGCTCTCCTAGACACAGCGCGATGTCAACCCCCAATACCGGGAGAGACGAATCCTGTCTAACCGTCACTGCCTCTAAGTGCTTCGGGACTGCACCCAACAACTACCTGTTTGCACTACTCCTTTGAGCCATGGTAGGGTAGTAATCTAAGTACAGTGGGAACACACTCGAGGCGAAGTGACAGTGTCAAGTCGGCGGACTAAGCTGTACTCATATCACCTGGGAACTGATAACTGACGATAGGTATAATACCATCCAACAGTTCCCGACGAGTCATGTCCAGTGTACTCGTAACCTAACGAGCACCCGCATACTATCTCCAGTACGACGTACTGATGGCTGTGGGACAGACCACCTCCCATGCTGGGATGAGAAGCGTATACGCTAGTCTACTCCGGAGTATCGATGCCCCGTCTCGATAATCCTACGACTAGGGACCTGTATAAGGATGTGCTTATAGATTACCCAGCCCCCACAAGTATGACTGCCATCACAACGCTGGTAATCATGCAAAGATCCTAAGGGCTCCACTAATATGTATATAAGCAATATGCTAAAAGAAACACATGCACGTATTGAAGTAGAGACAAATCAAGTAGCATACTACCATTTTGAGCAAGATTGTCTATACAACTGTGAATATCCCAAGCTTCCATTAAGTAATATACAAGCTAGTATGATACAGTAATGGCCTCTAGGGCATATACACTAACAAGATATGGGGTTGTCCGGCCTATATTGAAAGGCAGAATCCGGACAAGCTCAAAGCAAGGTCAGTTCTGTATAAGTTTGTTGGATATCATAAACATTTGTGAAGGAATATCTTCTACCACTCTGAGGAACAAAAGGTGTTTTGTTTCTCAGCATGCCACCTTTTTAGAAAAGGAATTTCTTGTAAAGAAATTAATGGTCATGAGGTAAAACTGGAAGGAGTTCCATCCAGACAAACTAACAGCTGATAATTTGGTGAAATCAAAGAATTCAATAGTCTCCAACGAACCTCAGCCTCTCTGCAAATATGGTAGGGTTCCTCATCCACTTGAGAGATACTACAGTCTTCTCGGTGACAGTTGGAGCGAGGATTGCATCATGGTAAATGATGGCCCAATTACGTTCAGGCAGGCCATCATGAGTGGTGACTCTGTGAAAAGGCTGGATGCTATGCGATCAAAGATGGAATCCTTATACACCAACAAAGTATGACTTTGCATGTTGCACCTAAAAGGGTAAAACCCATTGGAAGCAAAAGGATCTTGAGAAGATTCTTGGTGTACGTGGAAAAGTTGAGACTTTCAAAGCTATGCTTAAGTCCATCAGGATCAATGCACGCATCGCGGAGATGGAACATCTGTTTTGATGTGGCAGTCAAAGAGTTTGACTTCATCAAAATGGTAGATGAACCTTGTATATACAAGAAGGTTGTAGAGAGTATGGTTGTCTTCCATCTATTGTACGTAGATGACATGCTCTTGATTGGAAATGGTTTCCTATACTACACTCGGTCAAGCTCCTCTTATCATGGGGATTCTTCATAGAAAATCTAGATGATACCTACTATATCTTGTTGTTTATGATCTATGGTGATAGATCTAAGTAGATGTTGGGAGTGTCCCTAATCCAGGTACATTAACACCATACTAAATGGGTTTAGTATGGAGGATTCTAAGCGTGGTGGTTCGCCCACTTACTCATGGATCACTCTCTCCAAAAAGATGTCTTCCGAGACTGATTTGGAGAGAGCTCGAGTGCAAGGGATACCCTATGCTTCGGCAGTAGGCTTTATCATGTATGCGATGTTAAGTACCAGACCAGATGTAGATGGCTCACTAGGTGTAGTGTCAGGAATCAATCGGATCTTGAGAGAATCACTGGACAGCTATGGAGGACATTCTTAAGTACTTGAGAAGCACTAAAAGAAAGTTCTTGGTTCCAGCTTCCAGAGTGATAAGGATGACTGAAAGTCAGTCATAGGCATTGTCTTTACTCTCAGTGAAGGGGCGGTATGTTGGAAGAGTTCCAAGGTAGATACCATGACATACTAGACGATAAAGGCTGAATACATTGCTACCAACGGTACTACCAAAGTAGTTGTCTAGGCATTACTTGTTCATGAGATGAACATGGTTCCTACCATTGAGCGTCCAATAACTATTATTGTGATTACGATGGAGTTGTAGCTTTAGCCTAGGAACACCTGTCCCATCAGCGTTCCAGACATAATCTGAGGACAGTATCACCTGATCAGGGAGATAGTTGATCTCCAACGGATCGAGATCAGGAGAGTTGACACGAAGAATAACACGGTGGACCCACTCACCAAGGCCTACTTTCCCAAATACTATTTGAGAGATTTTGGGATGGTTGAGCAAGTGATACTACATCTACTACTATATTGTTTGGTATTGGATACTACAACAGATGGGCTTAGTACAAGTGGGAGATTGTTAGTTATATGTATGCCCTAGAGGCCATTACTGTACATGGGATGTATATTGTAGTGGATGCTTGGACATATATAGGGGGACTTTCTTGGTCGACATGATATTATGCTATCTGGTTGCACTTTATCTTAACATGTTGACTAGTATAAGTGATGTTGTCTTGCTTTTACATGTTGATAAAGCCATTAGGATGTATACTTGACTACCAGGACTATGATGGAGATCATACTAGTGGGGCTAAGGGTAGTCCACAAGGTCACCCTATAATTGTACCTAGTCGCAGGAGTATCGAGACAGGGCATCGATACTCCAGAGTAGACTAGCGTATGTGCTTCTTGACCCATATGATGGGCGATGGATGATCCCACATCCATTGGTGTTTGACATCAGAGAAGGTATACGGGTGCTCAGTGGAGACTGGGTACACTGAACGGACTCGCCGAGAACTCCAAGATGGTATTATACCTATCGTCAGATAGCAGTTCTCTGGTGACACTGGTACAGGTTAGTCTGTCGACCCGAGATCGTCATAGAGTCCTGTGTAATTCCCCCTGTACTTTGATTTCCACCTTACCATGGTCAAGAGATCATGAAAAACGGTGTTTTTTGGGTACAGTCCAGAGTCACATGGAGGCAATGAGCGATAGGAGGGGATTCGTCTCTCCCGGTATTGGAGGTTGATGTTGTGCTATGCTCGATTGGCCATAACATGAAATCCCTGGCCAGGGTTGCTGAGATTTACTGGTAAGTGTTATCAGTAGTTTCTCGAACCGTTATGGACCTTTCATCGGCATGACTTATCAGGCTATTGGGGTCTGACGTTATACCACCCTCAGGCTGTGATATGTGACATATCTGACAAAGAGACCGGACTGTACGGTAGTGTTACTGATTGGATTCGCAGGAGTTTGAGCAGGCTTGCTTGTTGATCTTCTGATCGCTCAATACCCGGGTGGCCGTTACGTTTAGCAGACCGCTTGTGTCTTGTGGGTGTTTGATATGATCATCACCTACTGCCTGCGTATTGACGAGCCTTTAGAGTCCTACACAGAGATTTCCTGGTTCATGCGAAACGAAGTAGGAGCACATATGAGAATTTGCGGGACCGAGATTAATGCGCGTGTGTGATACCGCATTCTATTCTCGCGATATGTGATATGGGTCGGTTATATGTGATATAGCCGGGTTATCGAATTAAGTGTTGATTCGATAAGTTGATTCATATGATATTAGTCGGTTGTATGTGATATAGCCGGATTATTAAATCAAGTATTGATTTGATAATTTAATGTATAATTATATATTTGATATATTAACTTACATTAACTAATATTTGCTCACTAAGTATTCTTTTTCTCACTTGTGTGCATATTGTATATATGTGATATATATTAATGTACATTTTATTGTGTCATGCTTGATGCCACATGTTTCATGGGTGTATGAGACTTACTCTATAGTTAGGATAATCATAGGGTTTTTATTTATCAAAGTAATTCAAAAATGGTGGATTTTGTCATGGCTGGAAGCTTTGAGAAAGCTTGTGGATAACCATTGACCAAGTCCACTCTTTTTGTTTTGCTATAGATATTTACTAACTTAACCATTATCCTCAACCCTAGTTAAGTCTCTACATGAGTTAGTGTATGACACTAACTCATCCATGGTTTATATTCTCACCTCATGAGTTCATTCTCTCATTCTTCACTTGATCATCTTCTTCTTCTTTGAAAAAAGCTTTTTATCTTTTGAAATGGTGAGAAAATATTGTGAGAAAAAGAAAACTAAAGAGAGCCCATTTCTTACTTCATCATTCTCTACTATTAGCCATTTAGTTTAGGGTGTTTGCTTCACTAAACCCTAATTTAGTGAAGAGGTAGCATGAGCTTGAGTCTTCTCGACGTAGATCATCTTCGGCCTCGAAGACTTCGAACAAGTTTTCATCTTTCACCTTGTGGATCCTCTCAAGAGTTCGGGAGATCATTACTCGCAGCGAAGAGACTTCAACACGGAGCATTTGAAGTGAAGGACCGGTCTACAAAGGTTGTATTCCGTATTCACTTAGTTGTAAAGTTGTTTACATTGCATGTTCGTTTAAAACTCTAGTTAAGATTCTAGGGTTAGGATTCTTTAGAACGGCAAAAATTTGAAAATGGCATGGACGATACTTCCCGAAACCTTGCTGCCTCGCTAAGTAACCCTACAGAAGCTAGCTCCCGTTGGGGATGCTTTATATATATTATGCCTTATATGTGGTTTTATTCAAAATTTACAAAGGTGGTAGAGCCTGATTTTCAAACGATATAAGCGTTATCAAACAAATTTATTTATACTTTAAAAAGAAACATGATTCCATTTAATGGCTATTTTTAAAACTTTACCTCCACTATTTTCTTTATAAAGTTTAGATTCCGGATTTTCAGCATACTTGGATCACGTCGACATCTTTAGACATCACGTGATCTAAGTGCCGGTCACGTGTCGCTTTCGGGTCATGACAAAATTAGCATCAGAGTGTTAAATTTAATCTTTATTTGAGTCTACGTTTGACTATGCGGAGTCTTGGGCATATATTTTCGTTACCTAGGCTTAACCTTTTGGAATTTAGACTTGACTTTGGAGGTTTTATACCCGAACTTCATAGGTTGACCTTGGTATGATAGAGTTGGTACTAAGTAGAATGAAGTACCGTACGTATGCTTCGCGTCATATTTATTGGGTTTCGGTGTCCGCGCCGCAAAAGCCGTGGCCGAGGCGGATATAAAACATTAGCGAGCACCGAACGTCTGTAAGAACCAGGATACGGTCCAATAACTTAAAATAGCTAACTAAGAGTGCAAGGGTTGAGAAATTACAACTTTTGTCGCGTGTCCACCAAATTGTGGAAGACCCCTCCAAGCTCGTAGCCACCGAGATCTCGTTTGAAATTCGACCACCCTCGCAGAAGACGATCCACTCAAGGGACCCAGAGGAGGCTCTAACCGATGATCCAGACTTGCAAGATGTGGCTGGTCGGTGATGTAGGAATATTTCACTAAATATTTCTCTCAAGAATCCATGCTCAAATGAGAGAAAGAAGAAGAAGAAGAGGAGAAAGGAAGCAACCATGAAGCATGAAGCTCATCATGTGAAGCAAAAAGAAAAAGTAGTATCAAGTGTAAAGAAAAAGAATGGCTTTGCTTTTAACAACCATGTATCAATAGTGGATCAAAATGATTTTATCATTTTTAAAAGCGAAGCCTTACTTCTCTACATGTTTAACACCATACATCTTCCCACGTCCTTTCCACTTCATTTCCATTTAATTTTCTAAAAGAAAATCAAATATGAGGTGCCTTTCTTATAAAAGCATTCCCGTATAAATACGGAATACTTCACCTGGTATATATATTGCTATATATACGCGTATCCGCATAAAAATACGGATAGCACCAAAGAGAGAAAATGAACAGTGAACAATAATACTAAAATATATGTATCAAAATACATATATAAATTGTTAAATCAAAACCTGATTTAATAATCCGTCTTAATCCTAAGCCGGCTAGTATTATCAACCGCCCGATTAATTTCCGTGTATCCCATACACGTATTTAATTGGACCCATGCACGTACCAATGTACGGCTCCTACATCTATCGTCTGAACCGGGAAAACCCTCTGTGTGGGACTCCAAAGACTCGACAATATACTGACAGTGGGTTTAACCACAATCACGTCAATGACACTAGCTGTACGTAACGGCTACCCAGGTACTTGTCGAAAGGAGGGTCGACAATCAAATACGTCCTTACCCTACTGAGCCTAAATATGACAATCTCCGTACAGTCAGATCTCTTCATCAAAGAGTATCATATATCGGGTGTAGGGGTGGATAACGTCAGACCCCTGCTAACCCGATAAGTCGTGTCTGAGTCAAGCTCATCACCAACAGAGATACTACTGATCAACTATCAGTAAATCTCATCCACCGTGGCCACGGATTTCTGGTGATAGCCAACTGAACACGGCGCGATATCGACTCCTAATACCAGGAGAGACGAATCCCTAACAATCGACCACTGCCTCCATGTGGCTCGGGACCGTACCTAACTAAAACCTGTTTGCACGACTCTTTTGAGTCATGGTAGGGTAGTTATCAAAGTACAGTGGGAACTCACATGAGACAAATGACGATTTCAGGTCAAAGGACTAAGCTGTACTCATGCTACCTGAGAACTTCCATCTGACGTAGATATAATACCATCTAGAAGTTCTCGGAGAGTCCGTCCAGTGTACTCACCTCCAGTGAGCACCTGTACACTATCTTAGGTGACACAACACCAATGGCTTGTGAGACCGGTCACTGCTCCTCGTCGGGGTGTAGAAACGTATACACTAGTCTACACCGGAATATTGATGCCCAGTCTCGATACTCCCATGACTAGGGACATTTAAAGATGTTCTTATAGACAACCCAGCTCCCACATATATGATCGCCACCATAATGCTGGTTGTCAAGCAACAATCCTACGAGCTTCATCAACAATGAAGATAAACCGGATAGCATACCATCATCTCGAGTAAGACTGTTATACCTGTATAGGTCCTCCCTCAATTATCATAATCACCTACTTGCAATCATAATAATTGTCTTGAGGGCACTATATCCAACAATCTCCTACTTGCACATAAGGCCAATTATTGTGGTATCATGTACCCACAGCTCGTGTGCTACCGAATACCCAATTTCTTTACTAATCAGTTTCACAAACTATGTTTGTGAAACTTAATTTGTTCGAGAAATAGCCTCAGTGAGTGGATCCGCTATAATGTTCCAACTTCATCTATCTATATCTAAACTTTGTGGAGATTAACAATTTCCCAAACTGAGCGATACCATGCCACAAGAATTTGTCTGGATACTTGATGAGACCAAGTTCATAAATGAACAATCTATCCAACAAACTTCTTGGATTGTAATCTCTGTTGAGTTATAACCAGCATCCTACACCATGATTACCTCAGTATCCATATTGGAACACTATCCAATATACCGATCCTCAGAAGAGGCTAAACTCAAAACTCTGACAGTATCTCTGTCATCCAGGTCATCCTGGAAGCATGAATGGATAACCGCCTCCCAAAGGAGGCTGATGTTATCTTATACCAAGAACATGATCTTATATTCTTTATAGCTTCTCTTTGTTTCTCCAGGATTGGATTAATATATACTTATTGCTGCTAGTGCAAAAGCAATATCTTATGTTGCACAAGACATTTCATGATTGACTCAACTGCCTAAGCAAATGATATGTCATTCATGCCAGTCCTTCTCTTCATCAGTCTAGAAGACATCTTTTTTAGAGAGGGTGACTCCATCACCTGTAAATACATCACCACGCCAGAAGTCGTCCATTCTAAAAACTCTTTTAGAATGCTGTCCAAGTACTCGATTGGGAAACTTCTCAAATATAGATATAAAACCAAAATCCTTGATACATTATCCATCTGGTTTTATACAAGATATTGCATTATTGACTCAATTTCCTAAGCAAATGATATGTCATTCATGCCAGTCCTTCTCTTCATCAGTCCAGAAGACTTCCTTTAGAGAGGGTGACTCCATCACCCGCGGGTAGGCTACCACACCAGGAGTCGTCCATTCTAAAATACTTTTAGAATGATATCTAAGTACCCGATTTGGAAAACTTCCCAGATCTAGATCTATTCACCAGAATTCCTGATATACTATCCACATCTAATATGGAGAAAACACTATGGAAATCAAACTTTGACCGATTATAGTATAGGAACATCACTTCCTATTGGAGTATGTCATCCAAATCCAGGACAGTACTCCCTACATCCTTCTTACTAGATTCATCTTTTGTTTTGATGGAGTCAATCACCTTGGCTGTCACATCAAAAAAGATGATCTGTCTCCGCTATCCATGCTTCATTTTATGAATAGACATAGGCAATTTGCATACCTTTCGCTGCTCCCACTGACTACGATAACCCTCTGGCAGAGTTATATACATCTGCACTTTCAAAACCCTATTTAGAAAGACGTTATAGTCAACCACCTACAAGATATTATAGCCATGAACTGCGTCAGCGGCAAATCATATCCATATGGATTTCAGCGTAGACACTGAAGTAAAAGTCATATCACAATCCATAACGGCAAATCAAGAATTTTACTAAGTGTAAAAGTGACATGGTAATATCGACGAGGTGTGTGTAACATATAAGATGTGCACGTGGCATGACTCGTCGATACTTGTGTAGTGTTCTAGCAACTAAACAAGTACATGTGAATGATGAATGTATATTGTTAATTTGGCATAACAAAATAAAGTATTAAATTAAATAAAACTACGGGCGTATCACGCCATCTTTACAAAATTCCCCGGTAGATGTTTAGTCTACTCACCGGAAAACGTCGAATCTATTCAGGAATTGCCAATCCTTTCCCTTTCCTCGCTGCCTCCGAAAATCCCGTATTCGAATCTAACATCACAATTTAACTTATATAAGGAAACGGTTACTCCGACATGACGGAAATGAAAAACACCCGTTCCCACGTACTAGTTATATTTTATACGACTATATCGAGCTATTAACCACTCAACCTTATTGGATTTTTAACATAAACCTGTATCGCGACAGAAAATAGTTCGCGATACGCTTTAACCGTGTCGTATTTTGTGTTTTAAGATATCCTTTCCGATATACGCTTCCAGATTCTATCTGCAGTGAAACTAATTTATTTAAACAATACCAAAATGGCTAAAATGACCTACAGAAACCTACACAACCAGCCAAAACACCCTAGCTACCCAAAAATCCGGCGACGCCGGATTTCCTCTTTTGGTCGCCGGCCCAAATCCGAGCCCTCTGGTTCGTGATCCTGTGGGTTGCTATAGGTGTTACATACATCATTTTAGCACTGTTTTGTTAAGTTTATTATCTTCCAAACAATAGCAGATTTCAACAGATCCTATAATTAACTAAAATACGATATTATGGAACTTGTTCAATTCAATTTAAACTAAGTACAGAACCTAAATTTCCTACTGTGATTAAGAAATTTTACCCACCAAAAAGTTGTTGGAATAACCCCTCCAAGATGCTAAGCCCTTGTCCTAGCTTGATGGTGATGAAAACCTAGAACCTAGCTTCCTTGTTCTTCTTCTTTCTCTTGTTCTTTCTCGCTCTCTTGATTTTTGTTTTGATTTCAGAAATTTTCAGATTTAATTTTTGTAATAGATCTGAGCATATCCTATATATGAGAAGAGGGAAGGATGAGGTGGTAGGAGGAGGTGTCAAGGGTTAAAGAGTGCTTAATTCATGCAAGGAGGAGGTGTGAGGTAAGTGTGTGCATGCAAGTATGAGATGCGCTAGCCTTATCCTTTAATTTTGTTTTAATTTATACTAAAATTCTGAGCTAAAATGTGTTCTATCCCTTTTCCATTTACACCCCTAACAATTTCCCATTTGCACAAAAATCTTAAACTTTACTTAACAACCCCTCACAACTTAGTTTATTATAAAACACTCATTTTATTAAAATGAAGCTAAAATTGTCACTAAAACCCTTATAACTTATTTATGTTGCATACTAAAATTTTAATTTAAATTGTTTTAGATAGAACTTATGAAGATTGAATTATTTGTTTTTAACAACTTTGCGATTTATCAAATTATTATTAAATTAATTAATTTTATTTATTTCTAAATTTACAGAATACTACAATATCCCCCCTTAAGAAAATTCGGTCCCCGAATTTAAATAATTAACTAGACATACCTTCGAAAAGATGTGAAAATTTCTTCCGCATCGCATCCTCGGTCTCCCAAGTAATCTCCTCGCGATTCTTTCCTTGTCAAAGATCCTTCACAGACGGAAGTACCCTCGATCGTAGTTTCTTTGCCTGCCTGTCAAGAATAGCAACTGGCTGCACTGCGTAGGATAAATCCGGCTCAAGCTGTAAGGTCTGATGCTGGATCGCGTGAGAAGGATCGTGAAGATACTTGCGAAGCATCGAAATGTGGAACACTGGATGTACGTCGGGAAAACTCGGTGGAACTGCTAAGCGATAAGCTACAGCACCCACTCTCTCCAGAATCTCGTAAGGTCCGACATATCTGGGGCTGAGCTTCCCCTTCTTCTCGAAACGCATCACACCTTTCATTGGAGAAACACGAAGGAACACATGATCTCCCACTTCAAACTCGAGTCTACGACGTCGTCGATTTGCATACGATTTTTGTCTGCATTGGGCCGCCTTCATTCTATCCCGTATCAACTGAATCTTCTCTGTAGTCTCCTGTACTATCTGCGGTCCCAAAATGCAACTCTCGCTCAGTTTCGTCCAGCAAACGGATGATCGACATTTCCTCCCATACAAAGCTTCAAAGGGTGCCATCTGGATCGTCTCCTGAAAACTGTTGTTGTACGAGAATTCTATCAAAGGTAGGTGACGATCCCAACTACCACCGAAATCAAGGCTACAAGCCCGAAGCATATCCTCTAGTGTCTGAATGGTCCGCTCCGACTGACCATCTGTCTGTGGGTGAAAAGCTGTACTAAAACTCAACCATGTACCCAAAGCTTCTTGAAGTTTCTGCCATAGCCTGCTAGTAAACTGGTTACCCCTATCTGAAACTATGCACGTCGGAACTCCATGCAGACGTACAATCTCATCGATATAAATCTGAGCATACTGGGCAAAATCATACGTCGTCTTCACTGGGAGAAAATGAGCTGCCTTTGTCAATCTATCAACAATCACCCAAATGGAATCATACCCTCTGCTAGTCCTGGGTAGACCCACCATGAAATCCATGGAAATCTATTCCCATTTCCACTCTGGAATGGGTAAGGGCTGCAACTCTCCAGCTGGCCTCTGGTGTTCTGCTTTGACTTGCTGACAAGTCAAGCATCTCGAAACATATTCCGCAACATCCCTCTTCATTCCTTCCCACCAGTAAACATCCTTCAGATCATGATACATCTTGGTGGAACCAGGATGAATACTGTATGCTGATCTATGGGCCTCCTCTAAAATCTCACGCCTCAATCCATCAGAATCTGGTATACAGAGACGAGTCCTAAAACGTAATAATCCATGATCATCAATCACAAACTCCGTCTCCCTATCCTGCCTAACCTGATCCATAATCTCCATCATACGAGTATCTGCAGGCTGTGCCTCTCGAATGCGATCCAATAACTGAGGTCGGGTGCGAACATGTGCTAGCTGCCCTCCTGTCGGGGTGAACTCAAACTGTATACGACTATCACATAAAATCTGCCATTCTGTAGAAGACTGTCTCTGCAAGATGCGCAAATGAGATAAGCTACCTCCAGGTCTCCGACTCAAAACATCTGCTACAACATTCGCTTTGCCTGGATGATACAAGATCTCACAATCGTAATCTTTCAACAGTTCCATCCATCTACGCTGCCTTAGGTTTAGATCTCTCTGCTGAAAAATATACTTTAAGCTCTTATGATCTGTGAAGATTTGACACAACTCTCCATATAAGTAATGTCTCCAAATCTTCAATGTGAATACCACAGCAGCCATCTCTAGATCATGAGTGGGGTAGTTTTGTTCGTACCTCTTCAACTGTCGAGAAGCATAAGCTACTACTCTGCCGTGCTGCATCAACACATAGCCTAAACCCACTCTAGAAGCATCACAATACACAACAAAACCACCTGACCCAGAAGGTAAAGATAAGACAGGTGCAGTCGTCAAGCGCGTCTTCAACTGCTGGAAACTCTGCTCACATGCATCTGTCCACTGAAATGGAACCTCCTTCCTAGTCAATCCGGTCAAAGGTGCAGCGATCCGTGAAAAATCCTGCACGAAGCTTCGGTAATAACCTGCCAGACCTAAGAAACTCCGGACCTCTGTAACCGATACAGGTTTAGGCCAGTGTTGTACCACTTCAATCTTCTTTGGGTCCACACATATACCCTCTCTCGTGATCACGTGACCTAAGAACTCTACACTATCGAGCCAAAAAGCACACTTAGAGAATTTTGCAAACAGCTGATGCTCTTTCAAGGTCTGCAACGTAATACGCAAATGCTGTTCGTGCTCCATCCGACTCCGAGAATAAACAAGAATGTCATCTATGAACACTATAATAAATCGATCAATGAAGGGTCTGAAGATACGGTTCATCATATCCATAAAAGTTGCTGGAGCGTTGGTGAGTCCGAACGACATCACCAGAAACTCATAGTATCCATATCTCGTACGAAACGCCGTCTTCGGAATATCGTCCTTCCGAACCCTCAACTGGTGATACCCCGACCTCAAATCAATCTTCGAGAAGTAACCAGCTCCCTGCAATTGATCGAATAAGTCATCTATACGTGGTAGTAGATACCAGTTTCGCACAGTGACGCGATTCAGTTGTCGGTAGTCGATGCACAGTCTCATACTATCGTCCTTCTTCTTCATAAATAAGACAGGAGCTCCCCACGGTGATACACTGGGACGAATAAGCCCTCTATCTAACAACTCTTGCAACTGGCTTTTGAGTTCCTTCAATTCTGTCGGTGCCATTCGATAGGGTGGTATAGAAATAGGCCCCGCACCCGGAATCAAGTCGATGCAAAATTCAATGTCACGATCGGGTGGCAATCCTGGTAACTCAGCAGGAAATACCTCAGGAAATTCTCGTGCGATCGGAACCTGGTCCAATGGAATCTCAGCGACCCCTAAGTCCTGAACAAAAGCCAAGAACCCATGATAACCCTTCTTCAAGAGTCGCCCCGCACAAAGAGCAGAAATCATGTTGGCAGGAGTTATTTTACAATCCCCCTGCACAACAAACACCGGTTCACCTAGAAAACAAAATCTAACCGCCTTTCCCCGATAATCTATATAGGCATGACAGGCGGCTAACCAATCCATACCAAGAAGTATATCAAAATCTAACATATTCAGGAGAATCAGATCAACTAGTGAATCTCTATCACCAATACGCACAGAACATGACTTGAATACGTGCCGAGCTATAAAAGAATCTCCCACCAGGGTAATCACCATTAATGGTAACTCTAACAGCGATGACTCTTTCCCTAAAGAAAGTGCAAATCGTGAAGATACATAAGAATGTGTAGAACCGGGATAAAATAAAACATGTGCCTTTAACGAGCATACTGTAAGAGTACCTGTCACGACTGCATTTGATGCCTGAGCATCCTGTGGAGTCAGCACAAATACCCGTGCCTGGCCCCTTCCCGCATCCTGTCGTCCTCTACCTCTATCTCCTCGACCTCTCTGAGAACGTCCCGCAAAGCCTCGACCTCATGGTGAAACTGCCTGGCATGTAGCGCCAACTGGGGGAGGAAGTAAAGCCATCGGCGTAGAAGGTGGAAGGGGTAAAGCAGCCTGTGGAATAACGGTCCCTCCCTGAGATCTACAATCCCGCGCAAAGTGTCCAGGAAGTCCAAAACTAAAACATGTAGATGGAGGCTTCTGATCATCGGAATAAGAACTGAACATCTGGTCCTGGGTCCAACCTTGTCTGACACTGTGGCCTGGAGTATATCTGCCTCTACTTCTGCCAAACTGTCTAGTCATTGGCCCGATCGGTCTACTCCTCTTTGGCTCTGGAACAACCACTGTCTCGCTCAAACGCTCCTCCACTCGTATCGCTGCATCCATGGCCTGTGCATACGTATCAAAATGCTGGGAGCCTATAGCCAGATACAATTGCGTGTCCAGACTCCTTAGGAACCACTTCACCCGAAGCTCCTCCATAGGTACTAAGTATGGGGCATAACGCGACATTTGGGTGAATCGTAAATCATAATCTGCCATCGACATACTTGCCGATTTCCGCAACGCTTCAAAACTGCTAGCTCTAGCTTCCCTCACACTCTGGGGAAGAAATCTGGCAAGAAAGACCGTGGAAAACTCGGTCCACGACATCGGAGGAAGACTCGTGGCTCGCCCTCTCTCCATCGACTCACACCACTCCTGTGCAAGTCCCTCCAAACGAAAGCTAGTCAGTTCAACTGACCTCGCATCAGAACATCGCAATGATCTGCCAATCCTTGCCATCCTATCAAGAAAGGACTGAGGATCTTCCGTCACATTGGTCCCTGTAAATACCGGAGGTCTCAATCTTATAAATTCCGCAAGCGATACCTCCATCACCCTCGTATCTACCAGTGCCACCGTCTGCGTAGGCTGTACTTCAGACTCTGCTACGGTCGGTGCCGGATCCTGTCTCAGTACTCGAGTGGCCTCAGCTAACTGTCCTACCACTCGCTGCAATCCCAACATGCCCTCCTCAATCCTATTCATACGATCTGGAGGAGGAGGATCAACATACTCATGAACCGTCGGAACGTCCGGTGTACCAGTCGTCGTCACAGGCGGACTCGCCCTAGCTGCATCTCTGGCTGCGGCTCGCCTAGCCCGTGTAGCCATAGCAACTGGAATAAGAAACGATAGCCATAGCAACTGGAATAAAAAACGATAGCCATAGCAACTGGAATAAGAAACGAGAGTTGATAAGGCGTATGAATAGGAACAATCAATAACAGAGAATCAACGGAAGGATAGATCAAGATATACATCCTAAGGTTAGTTAGGCTGAATACGATACATAAATATGCCGCGGAATATACATACGGTACTGCATTCATCCTAATTCACCTACTCCATCAAACCAAAGGTCATCCTAACTCACGGACTCACGTCAACCTATTTTATTCCCTTACTCAATTCTGTAAGGTTATTCCTAAGCTCTGATACCAACTTTGTCACGACCCAAGTTTGGATGTGACCGGCACTTAGATTGTATCATATCTAAAGATATGCACACAGTCGAAGTAAGCCGAAAACCCAGATCAAAATCCTTTTTGCGGAATTCTTTATATAGAAAATTTAGTTTTTAAGTAAAAATCACATGTTATGAAGTTAAATATCAAACAAGTATAAGGTGTTAAGTTTAGTTGCATCCCTAGTTAGGATCAACAATATCAACAGCGGAAAAATAAAATCTCAGTATATAGGACATCAACACGAATCTCAGATATAAAGAAAAGAAACCACAATTTATAGAACTAAACGATCTCAACTGTCAATAATATACATATCATCTCTCACTCTAAGTCATATACAGGTCTGATGGAGATTTTCTAGATACAAAATACAATACCAAAAGAGAAGGTTACTACATATGTAACCCACCTAGCAAAATATGCGATAAAAGCAGAAAGAGTAGATCTGCACCGCAGCTAACCGTCCACTCTACCCCTGCAAGGAACTGTGGCACAACGGGGGTGAGTTGCCAACTTAGTGAATATAACTAACATATAAGGGTTAATAATGTAAATATGACGATCATACTAACTGAAATGTGAACAAGTATAATGTATGATTATATGTGAAAATCAAGAATCTATAATACAAATCTCATAGTCCAAACTGAAATCTCATCATTTATTCCCAATAAAATTCATTTCCCCGTGTCCATCATCGACACAAAACTTCCATTTCTCACAGGCATCATTTCTCGAATGATCCTGAAATCAACAATACCGGTCATTATCATCTAGATATACGCCGTATTTTTACCACTATCTCCGGTATCGAGTAACCTCGCTAGGCTCCCCCGCCTCAATGCGGCTATCTTGCCCCTCGGTCTCGACCGGGTCCACCATATATCCAACTGTATATCTCCCCCACTCAGTATGGATAACGTAAAATCCTCGACCGTATATCTCCCCCCACTCGGTCCGGAATAAAACCAAATCATAAAATATCTCATGGTGGACATGACCCATCAATCAGGAAAATTACTGGATTTATGTAATAGTATTCAAACCATCAAAACCATAAATCCTCAATAATACGTTTACCTTTTATATCAAGATGAATTACTCAGATACTAAAACATGATATTAATGATACAATTTACTACTATTTATTGGTGTGTATGATACGATATGAATCATTTAAATAAAACTACGCGCGTATCACGCCATCTTTACAAAATTCCCCGGTAGATGTTTAGTCTACTCACCAGAAAATGTCGAATCTATTCAGGAATTGTCAATCCTTTCCCTTTCCTCGCTGCCTCTGAAAATCCCGTATTCGAATCTAACATTGCAATTTAACTTATATAAGGAAACGGTTACTCCGACATGACGGAAATGAAAAACACCCGTTCTTACGTACTAGTTATATTGTATACGACTATATCGAGCTATTAACCACTTAACCTTACTGGATTTTTAACGCAAACATGTATCGCGACAAAAAACAGTTCGCGATACGCTTTAACCGTGTCGTATTTTGTGTTTTAAGATATCCTTTCCGATATACGCTTCCAGATTCTATCTGCAGTGAAACTAATTTATTTAAACAATACCAAAATGGCCAAAATGACCTACAGAAACCTACACAACCAGCCAAAACACCCTAGCTACCCAAAAATCCGGCGACGCCGGATTTCCTCTTTTGGTCGCCGGCCCAAATCCGAGCCCTCTGGTTCGTGATCCTATGGGTTGCTCTAGGTGTTACATACATCATTTTAGCACTGTTTTGTTAAGTTTATTATCTTCCAAACAATAGCAGATTTCAACAGATCCTATAATTAACTAAAATACGATATTATGGAACTTGTTCTCAATTTAAACTAAGTACAGAACTTAAATTTCCTACTGCGATTAAGAAATTTTACCCACCAAAAAGTTGTTGGAATAACCCCTCTAAGATGCTAAGCCCTTGTCCTAGCTTGATGGTGATGAAAACCTAGAACCTAGCTTCCTTGTTCTTCTTCTTTCTCTTGTTCTTTCTTGCTCTCTTGATTTTTGTTTTGATTTCAAAAATTTTCAGATTTATTTTTTGTAATAGATCTGAACGTATTCTATATATGAGATGAGGGAAGGGTAAGGTGGTAGGAGGAGGTGTCAAAGGTTAAATAGTGCTTATTTCATGCAAAGAGGAGGTGTGACGTGAGTGTGTGCATGCAAGTATGAGGTGTGCTAACCTTATCCTTTAATTTTGTTTTAATTTACACTAAAATTCTGAGCTAAAATGTGTTCTATCCCTTTTTCATTTACACCCCTAACAATTTCCCATTTGCACAAAAATCCTAAACTTTACTTAACAACCCCTCACAACTTAGTTTATTATAAAATACTCATTTTATTAAAATGAAGCTAAAATTGTTACTAAAACTCTTATAACTTATTTATATTGCATACTAAAATTTTAATTTAAATTGTTTTACATAGAACTTATGAAGATTGACTTATTTGTTTTTAACAACTTTTCGATTTATCAAATTATTATTAAATTAATTAATTTTATTTATTTCTAAATTTACAGAATGCTACACCAATGTACTCACCTTCGGTGAGCACCTGTATACTATCTTAGGTGACACAACACTAATGGGTTGTGAGACCGGCTACCGCCCTTCGTCGGGTTCTAGAAGCATATACACTAGTCTACTCCGTATTATTGATGCCCAGTCTTAATACTCCCACGACTAGGGACATTTAAGGAAGTGCTTATAGACAACCCATCTCCCACATATATGATCGCCATCATAATACTGGTTGTCAAGAAACAATCCTACGGGCTTCATCAACAATGAAGATAAACCAGATAGCATACCATCATCTCGAGTAAGACTGTTATACCTATATAGGTCCTTCCTCAATTATCATAATCGCTTAATTGCAATTATAATAATTTCCTTGAGGGCACTATATTCAACACTATTAATGATACGATACTCAGCCTAAATAATCTTAGGATGTATATATTGTGATCCTTTCTTCTATTTTGTTCAGTTGATCTATCATCATCGATACTTATTGGTTGTTCCGATCATCGTTTCTACGTGAGCCGAGAAGGCTGCGGTTAGAGACGAGCTCAGGGCATGCTCGTCTGAGATGAAGACTGACCATGGATATATCCCAGTGACATAAGAACATGTTATTTATCATTTTATTAGAGGATTTATGGTTTATAGGCGAGTTTCTTTAGATCCGTACCAGATAGTTGTTCATATCAGAATTTTGCATTATTATATTCCCCATTCTTAATCATTTTACAAATAAATAGGTGCTTTTGATCCATGTCTGTTAAATAGTTGCAGGTTACAGGTTCTCGGAACAATACAGTGAAAATGATGAGAAAACGCTACAAAAGTGAGACTACGACCAACAAATAGAAGAATCTTTATGATGCCTCCTACAGTTAAGGAACAAATGAAGACCAATGAACAGTTCGATTTTATAAAGTACAAAGGCAGTACAAGATTCAAGCCTTCAACACGAAGCGAACGGTAAAAGTCCACAACATTCTGCACTGTGGAAATCTGGAAGAAACTAAAAGACATTCTGAAGAACTAAGTGAAGAAAATAGAAGGAAAAAGCAACAGGATGAAGCCCTGAAGAAATAATGCAGCAAGACAATCAAATGGCCGCGGAATCATGGCCAAACCATGCTTATGGGCGCAGATCCGCGGCAGTTCTGTACACATGTCGGCGCATGTTGTCGGTGGGTGTCGATGCGTTGACCAGGCTTCTTAGGGTATTTTTGTAATTCTAGATGTGGATCAGATGTAAACCCTAGGTTTTCTATTATCTATAAATAGGAATCTTACATCTCTTTTTAGAGCATGCCTCTTTTTGGGTGCCTCTTTTGAGATGCCTCTTTTTATTTCTCTGGTCTAAAATTTTCATTCCGTGTAATTGTCAAAGAGTGCATCAATAAAGAAGTAAGTTTTTTTTATCTTGCCTTAGTTATTTTAAATTTCTTTTCTGCCCTAGTTATCTAGCAATTTTATTTCTCTGCCGTAGTTCTAAATTTTTTTATCTGCCATAGTTAATTAAAAGAAAACTACAAAAATGAATTCGTTTATCAATTCCCTAATGAGTGAGTAGTTCCTCACTTGTTAGGGTTAGGTTTGGGAAAGGTTTGAGAGATGAAAATCTCTCACCCCTTTCTTGCCCGTTCAACATTTTAAAGTAGGCTCTATGCATACATACCCACACCGCTCACTACGGCACCCTATCCCACGAGGTAACGGTGATACCATAGTTAAAGACCGGTTGTGATTGTTTTCCATAGAGATTAGGGTAAGAGTTAAGAAAGGACGGACAAGGACAAAAGGGAAGAAACCTAGTTTCTTCCCGATCGTGCTAATCCCATTTGTTAACTATTACCTTAACACCTAAAAGTTCTTAATTAGGGCAAAGAAAGCGGTGAGAATAATTGATTTTCCAAACTAACCAAATCTTAACCCTAGAAAGTTTTTTATAAACTTTTATCTCATTCTTAGATCTTAAAATAAATCCCAAAATCTTTTGGATTTAACTCGTTAAAACATAAAGAAAAGGAATTCATCTCCCTATGGACCGACCCGTACTCAACCGGCTAGCTACCAAGTGACACCGTAATTGATTGCGGTTAATTCTTTGATTTCAAAACACATACGCGAAACTCCCTTCAATCAATAGTCGAATCATTGCTTGAGACCAGCCGGACTTGGAGGCCTAATGTTGTTCAGCCTGCTTTAGAGATCGCTGTGTTGCATACTGTTCAGACAGTTGTACCAGCTGTTACTGAGATTATCGAGGTGTCACTTCCAGAGTTCAAGAAGCTAAAGCCTCCGGTATTTACGGGCCTGGATGTGACAAAGAATCCGTAGTCATTCCGGGATAGGATGGCTAAGTTATTTCATTCTTTGTGATGCTCTGATGCAAGATCGATGAGGTTGGCTAGTTTTCGTATGAAGGGTCTTGCTCAGATCAGGAGTGAGTCGATCGAGAGAGACCAAGAAGTGGGTCTTCAGCCGATGACTTGGGACGAGTTCTCGAAGGTACTTAGCCAGATTTCTTACGCAGAGTGTTAGAGATGTCAAAATTGTAGTTTCGAGTCTTTGTGTAAGACAAATGATCGTAACCGAGTATGATTTGCAGCTCGCGTAGTTATCACGATACACTCCTTATTTGGTTGATACTGAAGAGAATTGGATTATGAGATTCGTGTGACGTATCGATACACAGTTGTTCCCCTCTGTTGGTGCCAGATATTGGATATGTATGCAAAGGCATTGGATATTTCCACACTTTCAGAGGAAAGTCTTTATGAGATTGCAGCTATTCCAGAACGGAAATGGATTCATTAAGGAATGCCAGCTTCCGAGTAGTTTGGTAAAGATGATATCGGCAGAAGCCATGGTGGGTTCTTTCCGGGATGCTATAGTGATATAGTGTGGACCCAGGGCCAGTTGTATGGCGCGTACTAAGAGGGCCAAAGTCCTCTGTCGTTGGCATGTTACATTATGAGAGGTCAGGTTACTTGGCCAGGAAGTGTTCAGAGAAGCGTCAAAATAAGACTGTTTTTGTCACTACTCCTCACCAGGCAATTGTATCGAGAGGACGTGGTTTTTTAAGTCCGAAGAGAGAACAAGACCCAGAGACAGAGGACGCCAGACCATGGGTAGAAGGCAATAAGGAATCCTTACTCTGCCAACTCCGGGTGTACAGACACCTTTCGACATTGAAGAAGGTGTACTTCAATATCATTGTTATTGAATTGTGATCCGAGTATCACATTTTCGACGTTGAAAAATGGATATTTCGACGTCCATTGTTTTGACTTATGTGTTTTGATGATTTGAGGGTCGCACATACGATTTTGTGCATACCAGTTGCACTTGGTTGAGATTTTTCATGCACAGGAGCTGCACTTGATTAATATTTTTGGTGCAGTCCGGTTGCACTTGTTTGAGATTTTTTCTTGCACAGTAGCTGCACTTGATTGATATTTTGTGCACACCAAAAGCACTTGATTGAGATTTCCGTGCACAACAGTTGCACTAGATTGATATTTTCATGTACACCAGATGCATTTGATTGAGATTTTCGGGCACTCTAGATGCATTTGATATTGTTTTTGTGCACACCAGTTGCATGTGTTGATGTTTTGTGCACCCTAATACACTTGGTATTGATTTTTGCACCCCGATGTTATGCCCCGCTTCCTGGTGTACGAGGAAGGGGGTGTGGCGAGGCATGCGACGCATTTACTCAGAAGTAAACATGTTAAACATAAATAAACAATATAAATAAATGCACAAGAATAACAAGAGATATAATATAAACAAAAAATTTTATTAATATTCAATCTTTACATTACAACTGATTTGAAAAGGAAATGTACAATGATAAAAACAATGCCTAAATAGTGGCATACAAAAGAAAAGATAAGTACAAGTAAAGACTAGAAGTCTGGCTGCTCTGTGAACTGATCCAAGTCTTCCTGGCTGGGCTCGGTCTCCTGAGAGTTGGGTCCTCCTGACGAACATTCCAAAGAAAGAAGAAACAAGAATGTCGTCGGCGAACTAGCGCTCAGTATGTCCCAAAAGAAAGGAAGGAATATGACAAGTAGAGAGAAATATAACTATAATTTGTACAGATTTATGTTTGTTATACTAACGTAGTTGTTTATAGCTTGGTACAGAATATATCAGTGTATATGAGAGGAGTCCAACTATCCCGTGGACTATGGTAACATGTAAGTACAAGGCCCCGTCAAAATCCATGGGACAATGGCACGAGAGTTCATGTAGGTGTCTTTTAATGTCCACATCGTGCCACTTTTAATACATTCCGTACCAATCTACCCCTTTAAAACCCCGTAATGTATTGTATTGGATTATAGTTATCAAACTTGCCGAAACCATGGATACCAGTTGTTCATGTAATCAGGTTCAGGATGTAAACAAGTAGTCATGTAATCAAGTCATGTTACAGCCATGGTTCGGTCAAGTCAAGTCATACTTGCATGTTGATCTTATTCTGGTATTTAGGTTCAGGTTTAAATATACATGTTGGTATATTGGATTCATGTTGAATTGGATTGAGTTTGGATTGAATTCAAGCTTGATTTAGACTCAGACTTGAGTCAGACACTTAGAATTAATTTGGATCCTGAATTAGGTTTGGGAGTTATCGGTAACTGCTGCATATGGACGGTAGGATTTTTGTCTTTTTCCAAGACAATTATCATTGATAACACCGTTATGTTTTTCTACCTTAAATAGGAAAGCACTCACATTTTCCGGCTCCCTGAGGCTCAAGAGAATTGATCCCGCTTAAACCTATATTTACTAAAATTCTTAACAGTGTTTTATATAGCTCGAGGGGGTTTTATGAAAAATATTTTATATACTTTCAAAATAAATCTCGAGTATTTATTTATATTATTTAGGGTTTCCATAATTGTGAATTTTAAGAATATGAAGTATTTTAGTGATAATAGTTTGGCTTGGATAGTTCAAGATATTTTAGTGTAAAACTTGTCTTTTGGATAACTTGAGGGTGTTTTGGTGAAACTTGTCATTATTTTATTTTTTAGAAAACATGGCATTTTATTATATCTTGAAAATATATGGTTTGATAATATTTATATATTTATAAAAATTAATTTTATTATTAAATAGAAAATCTCTTTTTTCTTAAAAAATAGTATTAAAATTCTTTCGAGATCGAATCCTCCGTGAAGAGGACTGCATCTCGCTCTACTAGCCCGAGAATGTACAATAATCCACACCATCTAATAGTGGGTTCCCTAAAATGGGTAGTAGAGGCATAATCAGAAAGACTTTTGATAATACAATTCAAAGAAAACCGGATTTTTATAGTTCATGGTATTTTAATGAAATGTTGTATTCGCCACAAATATATGTTCGAAAAAGTATCGTGCTATGTTAAAATATATGTATGTGAGGGGTAGGTCATTACCTCGTGAAGTTTTCTGAAGGTAACAGTAAGCAAAATAATTAAATATGGTAGATACAAAGTTCATGGTATTTAAATATAAAACACAATTTAAAGTTATTTAACATGATGATTTAAAGTGAAAGTTGTTTCTAATTATTAGCTTCATGATTAACATGTACGGCGTTGGAATATGAGCAAGGCTTAAGAAAAACTGTAGTTTCTAGGGTTTTATAATAAGATGTCGGTATAACTCCACTTACCGACATATTTTATGAAAAGAGACTTTTAGAGAAGAAGGGGGGATTAGAAGGGAACTTACATTTGTAATTTTTTAAGAATAGGGAGAGATGAAAAGGTTGAGGTCATCGTGGCGTCGCTGGGTCACCGGAATTGCTTCATTTCCTCGTCGAAAGTTGGTCTTGAGCTAACTCCTCTTCTACTCCACTTGTACTTGAGAAAATATGAGGGTTTTGGTTAGAATTTTAAAAATGAGGAGGGGTTAGGGTATGGGGTTGCATTTATAGTATGAAATTAGGGTTTTGGAATTGAAAGAATGAATTAAAATGTATTAAAATTTGATTTAAAGATGAAATTGAAGTCTCTGTTTAAATTCAGAGAAATCAAACAGTGCAAGGGTAATGGGAGTAGGCCAAGGGTTTTGTGTGTAAGGCCTGGGGACTTTAGCCACAGGGGGCCCGTCCCCGCCGGCCAAACATGGCATCTCGCCGGTCGAACTTAAGGAGGGGGCCGTCGGATTGAAGCACGTGTACTCTTCTGTGTTTATAACATTTTGCACATGTTTATTTTTTCTGTTTTTTCATTTCTTTGTGCGGTGCACGTGTAAACTTTTGGGCTTCCAAAAATTGTAAAAGAAAATCAGAAAAAATATAATGTGCTTGAGTGGATTTGAATATAGGAGCTACGTCACAGCAGTGCAAGGCTTTACGAATGAGCTACAAGCTATTTCTTGCTGTTCTTAACAAAAATTAACTTTTAAATTATGCTTAGGCTTGCAAAGAAAAAAATTTAGAGTCGTTACACCGATGCACTTGAGGTTGATTTTGTGCGTCCCGATACTCGATATTGCTTTAGTGCACTCTAAATGCACTTGATGTTGGTTCCATGCACATTCAATGCAGTAGATGTTGTTTTCGTGCACACCCATTGCACTTGACATTGTTTTCATGCACACCCGTGGCATGTGATTTGGTTTTCGTGAAAACCCGTTAGGGTTGATTTCATTTTCGTGCATTACACTTGAGATGATATATTATAGCAGGATTGTATATTTTCTCTTGGTCATGTGCTATAGATACCGCACTACGGTTATTGCTATGATTGTATAATCGATTTACAAGGTTGATTTCGTATTTTGTATTTTGCATCATAACTTGTGTGATTTTCATCGCATCTGCTAGAGTTACAGTTATGCGAGTTTTTATATTTTGGATTTTCATACGCACATGCTACGTTAGTGTAGTCTTAGCTTGTGGGGTGGGGGGGCTTTGGAGTCCCGTTGATTTGAGCAAACTAAATTTTTTTAGAATTTGGACCCCGTTGATTTGATTTGATTTTGATGGGCAAAATGTTATAAGGATTTCGGGGTTAAATTTAAATTTCGGGACCAAATTTATTTAAGAGGGGATATTATAACATTTTGAAAATTATAAATATTATTTTATAATTTGAATATGGATTTTATGAGTTTACAAAAATAATATCATGTATGGATTTTGGGTTTTCGGATCGGTATCCGTAAAAATATAATTATTTTGGGAAAAATGAAAAATATGAAATATTTTAAAGATGGCGTGTATTTTGTTTTGAGAAAAGATATGTGATTTAAATGAATTGTGCATGTTTTATATGGTTTTATGAGGGAGAGTGTGGGGGGATATGTTAGCTTATCTTATACCTCATGCACACCATACTACCACACAAATATCTTGACAAAATATCATATGAGTATGTCGCATACTCTCTCTTCTTCTCATTATTCTCTACACAAATATCTGCATCTCTCAATTATCTCTAACTCCTTCAAACCCTCACCGAAACCTTAATCTTCCTTCAACAAATCACCTTGAATCTTGATGGTTCTTTCACACAAATGGATCAAGACATCAAGTTAGGCCTATATCGCTTCAAAGATCTTCACCAAATCATCTCATGAGTTGAATCCCTCTCTTTAATATCCTAGGAAGGTAAAGATCCCCACTTTAATATGTCTTTATAAATCTTTTCTTATTTACTTAGTGTTTCTAGTATAAAGTCTTGGTTTTGTTCCTTCACACAAATGGTTTTCATGAGTTTTTGATGTTAGATTTGAATCTATTGCAGTTATGGATCTCTGAAAAATATTTTACATATAAATTAACCTATTTAGACCACCAGGAGACCCCACTAATTGCACAAGACCCTGACTCCCTGTTCTGGCCGCAAATTGCGGTCGAATGGAATTTTTTGGCGGCCCCACATTTGAGTAGATGTTGGGGTTTGATCAGTAGGTATTTTACTTTATATAAAAGTTTATTTTATATGCTAATTTTTCCCAGATTCCCTGAGGAAAAATCTGGGAGCATTTTTACTTAGTGTTGGTGATATTTTCCAATATTTGAACCTTGGATTTCATATTTCATATCTTGACCCGGTCGTTCGACATTCGTACGTCAACGTCAGGGGTATTTGGTCGTTTTTAGCGTATGTTGGCTATACGTTCTAACCTATGTGCGCTTCACTCATTTTATCGTTTTTTATTTGGATTTTTTGCCGTTGTGTCAAGATTTTGATTGTAGGTACGATCGCGGTAATTTCCAAGACAGCGAGGCGGTCGTGGGTTTCGACTAGCTCCAGATGTCGGTGAGTAGATTTATATCTACCGGGAAAGTCAGATGGATGGCGTATATCACCCCCGCAACCAGTTAACAAGTAATTCTATTCAATATCTAGGATAGTGTTATGTTAGATAATATAGTTTATAACTAAGTTGGTATATAGTTTGTATCTGGTAGGTTATATGTATGCGTGGATTTATAGTTATATATGATTATTGTGATATGCATACGCGACTGTAGTTCTGTATGATATCGATTGGGATATGGTTATGATAAGGATAGATTGCCAGATACGGTGGATATGTATTTGACACGCAAAATCTTGCTATATCCCGATTGGGATATTGTTATGTTTGTCGACCTATACTCTTTTAAAAACTAACGATATGTTTCCTACTTTTAAATGGCAATATTAAGGATGTACTATAATTTCAAATGAATATTTGTTTCAAAAATGCTATAGCCTCATTATTTGTAAAACAACGTTTCGTTCTATTTTAAACTATAACGGTATAGCTCATAAAAGTCAGCCGCGTTTAACGATTATTTATGTTACGATTAGGATAGCCTTTTTATACGCTCGCGTTTCGATTACCTATTATATATGCTAGTTGCGCTATTATTCTTATACGAACACATTGATAGAACACTGCACAACTATCAATGATTGTTATGCTGCACAAATCATAGACGCGCATGTTACACTACACCTCATCGGTACTGCCATAACACTGTAGGATTTCTACGTTTGATAGCGATAATGTTATTATATGAATGCGATGATGAACATATCCATATGATAGTGATGTTTGAACACCTCTAATAGAATACTTCCACAAATACTAATGACTGATATGTTGCATGAGCAAAGACGCGTATGCTACACGACACATCATAACTATTGCCATGACAGAGTAGGACTGCCATGTTACTTGTGTTCTAAATATCCATGATTGCTGTGATGATACCGATAATGATTTTGATATATGAATACCATCATTATAGATACTCGTATATGTTTATTGCCAATGTGGCAAAGATAATATATGTGTTACGTTTTTATGAACTCGAAACATATTATATATGTGTTCTTCGGAACTTGTTGTTTTCCATGAATTTGAGAAGCCGTGGTGGGATTTATAAAACTTGTGAATGTTTTTAAATGCGGTCTTCTCGTGATACAATAATTTAGCGTCCACCATGAGTTTTGGTTTTTATAATGAGATATTCGAATCGAGAGAAGGGTTAACCGATTACGGGTACATAGTGGACCCTGTACGACACCAAGGGGCAGGAAAATTGTAGGGAGGTACGAGAAGCCTAGCAAGGTGGATCGATACTGGAGTGAGTATTAGAGCGTGGCGGATATCCGGGAGAAACCGACCGTGGCTGTTGATATCAAGAAAGGACCGGTCTGACGAAACGGTGCCTATGATATCTGGATTTACATATCGGTGATAGACACAAGATTTATGAGATTTAGAGTGTCCATATTAGACACTCATATGTAGATGGTTGTGCGATCCGTCGAGATACGCTGTTATAGATTTTGCTATATAGTAGCCGAACATGACTGATCCATAGGACAGTACCTGAATACTATTTTCACATTTTGATGTATATTAAAGAGGTTTATATATGAGCTATAGTCTCACTATTTTGACATGTCTAAGACGACACAAGAAACTTTTAAACGGAAACCCTCTTAAAGGCCATTTCTAAAAGCGAGACGTATACTTTAAACAAAACGCATATAATACTTCATAAAACTACGTCTGCTACTTGTGACGTGATATATGTATCATACGTCTATTTTGAAAGGTTTTACAAAAAAAATTCGGCTACTTTATAGACTAATACATGGATGTGTGTGTGTATGTGTTTCCATGTTTACGTGATTGATATTGATATGCTTATAATACTTTTCCATGATACATATTTTAGTTCAGGATATAATAGTACTATAATTTATAATCTAGGTAAATCGCTATGCATTTCGATTTCTACATTGCGATATACTTTTATTAACTGAGTTGGCAACTCACCCTCATTGTGCCCCAATTTCTTACAGGATTGAGCGCTCGGATCAGTAGCAGCTTACTGGCACGTTTCTTCTTCGGTGATTGCATTGGTAGGCAAGTTACATGTTGGATCGTAACCACCCGTTATATATGTATATTCTTTTTTATCTAGTTAAAAAATTCATCGAATTAAACTTGTATATTTGTGGAATTAGAAGCGAGACTTAGATATTGTGTGTTTTGGGTGTCGTACTCGTTTGGAGTCGACTTTATATTGTTGTTGGTTATATTTCTCTTTCTATTTCTTCACCATGGGTGTCGTATATTATCTACGTGGTTGCTCCGCCGTTTGGGCGTGGAAGCCATCTCTCGTTGGGAATGCTTTATATATATTATGTCTTGTATGTGTTTTTATTCAAAATTTACAAAAGAGCTTGTGCCTGATTTTCAAACGACATACACGTTTCAAACAAATTTACTTATATTTTAAAAAGAAACTTGATTCCATTTAATAACTCTTTTTAAAACTTCACCTCCATTATTTTCTTTAAAAAGTTTAGATTCCGGGTTTTGGTTTACTTGGATCGCATTGATTTCTTTAGACATCACGCGATCTAAATGCCGATCACGTGCCGCTTTCGGGTCGTAACACCAGCAACTCCTATTCTCAATATTTTATTTTTATTGATTTTAAATACTTTAATTATAAGCTAAACTATTTTTAAGTAAAATATAAATAAAAACCGTTAAAAGTTAACAGCGTTGGCAGAACATTCGAAGAATATTCTCTTTTTGGATGGCTGGGTTTTTTTGTGGAACATAAAAGAATGGGGAGTTTTTTTGTAATTAAATAAAATTGCGGGTCTTTTTGTACATATAGCTAACTTTTGGAGAGCCTTTCTGTAAAATGCGGGAAACCCACCTAACTTTTACTTTTAAAGCAGGAAACCGTCCTAAACTTGAAAAGTCTGCACCTTACCACGAAAAAGTTACCATTAGTTTTTTTTCTATATATTTCTTATAATGCCCCCAAGTCTTTCTTCTCTAATTTTTTTTCCTTTTTCTTCTATAATTTTTTTTTCTCTCAAAACTTTTTTTTATCTCATTTCTTTCTCAAAATCTCTAATTCAAAACATAGACTGCATTTTCTTTACTCCAAAGAGTGACAAAAATTCAAGAGAGTAGGGATTTGAAAAAATTGAAGGAAAAAAGAGAATATTAAGTCAGTCGATTAAATTAGACATTTTTGGCTTAAAATAAGCTTATGGATGGAAAAGCTAACACCGTTAGGATTTTTTCGATAAAGTGTATGTTTTTCAAATTTAGGAGTGTTTCCCGCTTCTCAAGCAAAAGTGAGAAGGGTTTCTCGCATTTTAGCCAAACATAAATATCACATCTCCATTTTTCATTGATAATTATATATTTTTGGTAAAATGTCGGGCCTTGAAAGCTAAGACAACGACCGCTCTTCCAAACTATCATTCTGATTACAATACTATAAAGTTAGATCATTTGAGGGAATCTCTTGCGAAATGTGAATATTTTTCCAAAACACTCACTTAAGAGAATCTTTTGCAAAAGAGAATTTTTTTCCCGAAACACTATTTTTTCCTTTTTCCCTGTGCTCTTGACCTTTTATTTTATTATTTTTCCTACCAATTTCCAAATTGTCCATGTGATCCCAAGAAAAAATGTTTGAGGCCCAAAAAGGATAAAAGTACTTGCGTATTTTCTCTAAGTATTTGGTTTTAATTTTTATTACTTTGCTTTTTTATTTCCTTAATTTAACATTAAATCCTATGGCAATCAATGATTTGGTGTTGATTTAGAAAGAAATTTTGGTGTTTTGATCTTTTTTTTCAAGAAAACCATTAGTATTTTTTTTATCTTCATACATATTTTTTTAAAATAAAATAGAATAGAATAAAATATGTTTACTAGATAATTCATTCTTTACATTTGATTATAAAATTTGTAATTGCTTTAAAGTTTGTACTCATATTTCATTATTTAATTAATTATCAATGTTCCTTCAAAAGGAAAAAAATATCAATATCTGAAATGTCATACTTAAAAAAAACCAATCATAATATAGTATTTTTAAATGGAACTAATACTAATTTTCTATGTTTTTAAAATGGGTATTAATTTCTTCTTAATAAAATAAATGTATATTAATTTTCTATTTGCTTTTTCAATTTTTTCCAGAAATATCTTAAATTATTTTGACCCCACGCCACTACTACAATAATGGGTTGCCCCTACGGATTTAGCTGTAGGGGCAAACCACTGCCCCTACGGATATATCCGCAGGGACATAAAATTCTCCCGTAGGCGCAAAGGCCGCAGGTGCAAGTTTTCGTCCTGAACATGCCCCTACGCCTTACTTCGTAGGGACATTTAGCCCTACGGAGTACTCCATAGAGACATAATTTTTATTTAATTTATTGGTTTATAAAATAAAATACTTACCCCTACGGATTTATCCATTAGGCCTGATAGAATCCCCTACGGATGTATCCGTAGGACTTGATAAATTCCCTTACGGATTAATTCGTAGTGGCAAGTTTTACCCATGTTACTGAGTCCAAAGGGAAAAAATATCAGGTATCCTGATATTTTGTTCCTACAGCGAACTGTGTGGGGGCAAACATTGCATCTATGTATTAATCTGTAGGGACAACAGATAGCCCTACAGATTAATCCGTAGGGACAAATATCATGGTTTTTTTTTTAAAAATGGGCTTCCTGTTTTTTCCCCACCCTGTGCACAATAATATATACATCATATAACCAAATACAGAAATATTCATAATCAATATCTCACGCATAATATAAAAAAGAAATAAACAAACAGAATACAATATCAATCTAAATCATCGTGAACAAGCAAACAACTACCAATATTGTCCAAAATATATACAATATGTATCAGATAAGTACATACATCCTCAAAATATATTAAAAAAAGCTACCCCAGCTCGGTCCAACTCCTCCACCTCTGATAAACGTGTAATCTGGCTCATCTGCTTCTAGGTGCAGCCCCGAGTCGTCAAAAACTCGACTAATGAAGGAGCGGACTATGCGGGAGTCTAAGCGGGCTGTAGAGCTGCAGGAGTGGTCTGCGCAACCGCTGCCAAGGTAGTGGCTTGCAGAGCCGCAGCCGAAAGAGATGCATGTGGAGCCACAGCCGAAGTAGCCTGTCGCATCTGTTAAATTTTGTGTGTAATAAACGAGTAAGAACGGTGTATTAGAGTTTAGTCGAATTCGTATCATTATCAGGTTATTGCGAAACCACAATCTAAGAATACTTAGGGAATTAGGCCTCGTTTGGGTATCTAATTTAGAAAACTGTAGATTATTTTAATTAGATAGTTTTATGTGAGTATGATTAATCAAAGTTAAGTCTACAACCAAATAAGCTCAGGCTTCTAATATTGCATATATTACTATCTATAATATGATATAATATTTTACTATTAAGTAGTATATGTACCAACAACTCCTTCAACTCCTCGACGGTGGTCTTCAAGGCGGCAACATCATGCTCCAGACGTCGCTCACGGGGGGTAGGGAAAGTAACCGCCGGAGTGGAGGCCAACCTCATATGGGCCCTGCTAGGACCCAGTCCCCGGTCTCTCTCCTAAACTCCGTGGTGCCCTCCGTGTGCAGCGTTTAGGACTGGGGTCAGTACCATCGGATCGGTCTGTCCACTAAAATCGATCCCCGATACCTCCGTCTGCTCTACTACCCTCTCCATCACCCACATTAACCATTAAAATATAAGTATATCATTTAAATTTAAACTTTTCAGAACAAAAATTTCATTCGAACTAGAATAAATATTAACACTTATGCAATACTCCTGGGTAGCGGTGTCGGGGAATCGAAGCCCGCCCATGGCGGGATCTGTCGAGGTGCAGCGGACGACAAGATACGCGGTCAGCACGCTTGGTGTACCACCCTGTTCCAGGGTCTGAGCTTTCTGCAATTCGCCAAGAATTTACATATATCATAAAATAACTCCTAATATTACATTATATCAAAATAGATATATTGTAATTTACCGATGCCTCCATGGCACGAGTAATGTTCCTCGAGCCACCTGTATAAGTGGGGCGACCCCTCTTCGCCGACTTCATTTTCTCCTTATTTTGATCGGTCTGTTTCTGCACAACACATTCAAATTTAATTTTCTAATTAAGCAACACAAAAAAATAAATTATATACTAAACAATGAATTACATTTAAATTACAAACCTGTTTGCGTTGAAAGTCGAAATATTGGCATAAGAGAGGTCATATATCTGCGTCAACTCTCGCAAAGACCGGAGTATGTAGGAGAGACGCTCTCTCTGCCTCAGGGGTCGCCATCCATAGGGAATAGCAGTCAATCTTCAGCTCGTTCCTATTGTATCGGATCTTTAAATGCATGTTCTTCATCAGGCCGTGGTACAGGGCGTAAAGATCGAGCACTCTCTCAGGGTGATCAGGGTCGGGTATAGGCCGAAAGTCATAATCCAACTGCAAATACAAAAAAATAATGTATTTAAATTGCAAGTCTTAAATAATAATAAATATATTAGATAAGCCAAATGAAAATATATATTAATACCCGAGCCTGATCCCAGAAGAGGGCAAATGAGCGCCGGTGCTGATCGCCCCACTCAACGTGAAGTGGATACTTCTTTAGGATGCGGCTCTCATCCCACATATACCGGCCGGACCTCTCGGCATAATCGCCAATATAGCGATAATCGGGGGTAAAGAAAAGAGGGAATGGTGTCTCCCCCTAGCTCTATCGGACCTCAGCCTGTGGGACTGATTCGGCCCTCGAGTCCCCCTCTTGGGATGGGGCTGCCCTGCATCTACAAGAAATATCAAGACAAGCAATATTAAGACAAAGTGGTATTAAGAAATCAAGGATTAACGAAAATTGAAGTGTGATATATACCTCCGGCGACAGTAGTACGGGCCTGGGCTCGGACAGCAGCACTAGAGGGACGATAATTCCTCCGGTGAGGAACAGCCGATGACCCGGACGTGGACGCATTCTCTCCAACTAGAAAATAAACATTGACGATAAAATTACATGAAGCTCATGTTTATTCTTAGAGGATATGTAAAATGAACTCCTTTTTTTATATTTATTCATACTAACCTGCAGACTGAACCGATTCAGGAAGTCCTAGACCAACCAATTCGGGAAGGGAAGTCCTGAGGGCTAATGGGAGAAGGTGCTCCATAATAACATGGTGATCATGACTTTTCAGCCCATCGATCTTGCCTTTCACAATTTTTATCTTCTTGCTAAATGATCCTAAGAAACCTGTAGGAACTTTCAAATCATGCAACACCTGCAGGAACCTTTTCTTCTCCGGTTATGATATATGATACGCGGCATTGGGAAGTACAAACTTGCCTGGTTTACCCGCTATCGATTTAGGATACAATTCACTTCTAATTTCCCAGTCCTGAAAATCCATCGGAGTATGGAGGTTGTCTTTTGATTTTCCGTCTTTATAAAGAAGCAAGTTGAGTACGTACTCGGATACTCCTTTCTATATGTGCATGACGTCCAGACAATGACGCACTAAATTTGTTGACTAGTACGGAAGCTCGTAGAAAATTCTTAACTTATTCCAGTAGGGTGGTTTTACCTGTTTTGCCGGATCTATTCCGAATGTCACATTATTGTAACCATCCCACCGAGCAGTCACGTCCTCTCCGGACAATGAAGAGGGAGGCCCAAGAAGCTCCTGATGACCATTAAAGTGAGCAGCGTCTAATATGTAGGGATGGTCTAGTGGCAGGAAACGCCGATGACCGCAATAACAAATTTTCCTGCTAAAATTCAACCATTTCGATGTTGTATATTGATAACAATAAGAGCATGTTTTGTGACCATGTACGGACCAACCTAATAACATTCCATACGCAGTAAAGTCATTAACTGTCCACATTAAATCCGCACGTAGTGTGAAGGTTATATCTGTGTTTGCATCGTAAGTCTCTACACCATCAATGAATAAAGATTTTAACTCATCGATCAGAGGTCGGAGATAGACATCGATATTGTTTCTCGGTGAGTTTGGTCCGTCAATAAGAAAAGGCATCATAAAGTAAGATTGATCCATGGCCAACCAAGACGACAGATTATAAACTATCATTAGAATGGGCTATGTGCTGTGGTTTCTAGCCATATAGTTGAATGGACAGAAGCCATCACTAGCGAGTCCGAGCCCGACATTGTAAGAATCACTACTGAATATTTCATGCCTCCTATCGAAATCCTTCCAAACTGGTGAATCTCTTGGATGACCCATTTTTCCATCTTCACCTGTGGTAGCACGGTAATGCCAAATCATTGCCCCGGCTGTTTTCTTGCACCTGAATAGCCTCTGCAGCCTCTGTGTTATGGGAAAGTATCGTGCTATCTTGACAGGTATATCGGGCTTCTTATCAGATTCTTTCGGCATATATCTGGCCTCTCTGCATATTGGACACTCTTTCAAATCTGAATTCTCTTTCCGGTACAACACATAATCTTTAGGACATGCATGAATTTTCTCACACTTCAGACCCAAATCAGACATCATCATCTGGGTTCGTACCATCTGTCGGGCACGTTATTTCCCGAGGGTATAGAATCTTTCAGGAACTTCAGAAGTATCGTGAATGACTTGTTGCTCCATCCATTTAGGCACTTAATTTGGAAAAGTCGGACGAACCATGATAGGGTAGAATACTTTGCATTCTCATAAATTGGTCTTCTACCATCATTCATGAACTTTTCATACTTATCCGCACAAGGTCCTCGACCGAAAGGAATGTCATTTTCAGTAGGAGTACTATCACCTATGGCAGCCTATACCATATCGTCCATTTCTTCTCCTGTAAAGAGGTTATCGTCTTCTTCTTCTTGTACCGTATTACCGTCTTCTCCTTCTTCTTCTGTCGCATTACAGTCTTTTTCTTATCCTTCCCCATGATATAGCCAGGTTGTATAAAGTCTAGTAAAACCATGTTTAACGATGTGAAGCTCTACGATTTCTACCTTCTGCTAGAACTTATTCCCACATCCGTCACATGGGCAGAGAATCTTCTCTAACACGATCTTATTATGTGTCCAGTCATCAGAGTTAAGGACTGGATGTACGTGGATTGGCAACAACTTATAATCTAAACATATAAATTGTAGGTTAAGGTGACTATATTGAGAAATCTAAGAATGTGATGGTTACTGACAAAGAAGAAATCCGTAGAGGCAAGTTTGTCGTTGAAAAAAATAGATTATCGATAAACAAAGCTATATTTGAAGATACCCAAGTATTAGTTGTATTCTGTGTATGTGTGTTTCAATTCATGATTTCGCTTAAGTGTATGGTTGTTAGTGTGTATGTGTTTTGTGTGTGCGTTTGGTGTGTATTCGTGTTGTATGTGTGTGTTTCGGCTGTCGGAGGTAAGGCTTCTATCCCATTAAGAATGTATAGAACAGACACTCATTCGCTTGTGCTTTCTTCCGTTTCGAGTAAATTTCGGCAGCACCTCCCTGCTGTTCTCCGAGTACACTGTATTAGAATAGATAATCATTTCAATGCTGTGAAATAACGTTAAAATGAATTTCTAATCTATCTTTGTACATGGAGAACCAGAGGAAAAGTACTGACGAAATAACTCGAAACGAATGCAAATACAAGTGAATGCAGGTGTTTACTTTATACATTCCTAACTTATCCACACTGGACAAATCTATCGGTTATCGTACGATTGAATCTTCTCATCACATAGACTACACGACGGTTATTAGTAACGAACTATACCGTCCGATATTTAACAACCTTCGTATAGTTCTATATCACGAGGAACATCGAACGTATGTTAACCGATAGAAGAGGACTAAATCGCGCTTTGATTTTCACATATGAGTATCGATGAGAATATGAAAGTTTTATATTATCATCGAGTATCATAAATTGGTTTTAACTTGAACATTTAACTTGAATAGGTTTCACGTTTACGTTTCGTTTTTAAGGGTTCGAAATTTTTAGTTTAGAATAAATTTTTCTTATGTTTACATTATCATCGAGTATCCTACTGAAGGAACTAGTACACCCTAAACCCTAACCCTAATTAACCCAAATTAAACCTAATCATCACCCTGACTTAAATTATCCCTAATTAACCCAAAACTAACCCAAATTACCCCTAATCATCTCCCTAACTCAAATTATCCCTAACTAACCCAAAATTAAGCTAATTAAACCAAATTAATCCTAATCAACACCCTAACACAAATACACTCTATTTTACATAATTAACCCAAATTAACACTAACCTAAACCCAAATCAACCTAACCGTAATCATCGCCCAAACCCCAACCCAAATTAACCAACCCTAATCATCACCCAAATCCCAACCCAAATTAACCCTAACCCAAACCAAAATTAATCCTAATTAATCTAATTAACCCTAATCCTATTCATCACCAACCCTATTTTACCTAATTAACCCAAACTAACCCTAACCCTGCCTAATTAACCCTAACCCTAAACATCAACCGAACCCTAACACTAACCCTACCTAATTAACCCTAACCCTAACCCCTAATTAACCGGCCCTAGCTATAACCCAAACCCTAAAATCAACCGAACCCTAACCCTACCTAATTAACCCTAACCCTAACCCTAATTAACCCCCAATCAACCGAACAATAACCCTAACCCTAAAATCAATAATAACACAAAAAACATAATTATAAGTTCAAAATGGAAATTAACTCACCTCAGTACTAGTTTTGCCGGCGGCAAAGAGCTCGATGAGGTGGAGGAGGTCGGGGATGGAGCTCGACGAGACTATGGCGGCGGCAAAGAGGTCGATGAGCGTGTGGTGACGAGACTGTGGTACCAACGACGACGAGAGTGTGGTGGCGACGACGGGAAATTTTGGGGACGAGAATGTAGAGACAAGAGAGTGGAGGAGGCGGGTGATCGATCGCGCGAGAGTTGGTGGGAAAGTTTGGGGGCGGTGGGAAATTACTGAACTTTATTTTTTTTTATAAATAACCCTTTATTGCCCTTACGGATTAATCCGTAGAGCTTTTTTTGCGGCTCCGTAGGACCAAATAAAAGATTACATTTTAATATTTTTTAAATTTATTTATGACCTTACGGTGGGCGCCGTATGAGCAAACCAATGGAGTTACGGATTAATCCGTAGGGGCAATAAAAAATTGCCCATATGAATTCCTATAACCGGGACACACTACTACAATAAGGGTTTGCCCCTACGGCTACATGAATCCGTAGGGGAAACTTTTTATTGCCCCTACGGATTAATCCGTGGATCTCCATGGTTGCCCTACGGTACCCTATGAATTAAATTAAAATTATTAAAACGTAATTTGTTATTTGGCCCTACGGAACCGCAAAAGAAGGCCCTACGGTTTAATCTGTAGGGGCATATATGGGTTATTAATAAAAAAATAAAGCACAGAAAACTCCTCGATCGTTCCCAAAATTTCCTCGCTCTCACTCGTCTCCCGCGCGCACCTCGACGCCACCGCACTCCCGCACGCACCTCGTCGTCGCCGACATCATCATCGACTTTCTCGTCGATGGTAGGAAGTCTCTCTTCGCCGATCCCCTCTTGCGTCGTCGGGACAAAAGAATCTCTGGGTTAAGGTTAGTAAATTTCATTTTTAACTTCTAATTATTCATGTATTTGTGTTATTGTTGATTAGTTAGGGTTAGGGTTAAGGTTCATTGTAGGGTTTGCGTTCGATTCGAGAATAGGGTTAGGGTTAGGGTTAGGGTTGGGTTCAGTTCAGTTCAGGTTAGGATTATGGTTAATTGGTTAGGATTAGGGTTCAGTTTAGGGTTAGGGTTCGGTACAGGGTTAGGGTTTGAGGCTAGGGTTAATTTGGGTTAATTAGGTAAAATAGAGTGTATTTGTGTTAGGGTGTTGATTAGGGTTAATTGGGTTAATTAGTGATAATTTGAAGGGTCAGGGTGTTGATTAGGGTTAATTTGGGTTAATTTGGTTAATTTGGGTTAATTGGGTTGAGTTTGGATTAATTAGGGATAATTTGTGTTAGGGTGACGATTAGGGTTAATTGGGGTTAATTTGGGTTAATTAAGGTTAGGATTTAGGGTGCACTAGTTTCTTCAGAAGGATACTCGATGATAACGTAAACGTACAATTTTACCGTAAACGCAAGAAAAATTAACTCTAACTTGAAACTTCGAACCCTCAGTAACGAAACATAAACGTAAAACCTATTCATATTAAATGTTCAAGTTAAAACCAATATATGATACTCGATGATAATATGGAACTTTCATATTCTCATCGATACTCATATGTGAAAATCAAAGCGTGACTTAGTCCCCGTCTATCAGTTAACATACGTTCGATGTTCGTCATGATATAGAACTATACGAAGGTTGTTAAATATCGGACGGTATAGTTCGGTACTAACAACCGTCGTGTAGTCTATGTGATGAGAAAATTCAATCGTATGATAACTGATAGATTTGTCCAGTATGGACAAGTTAGGAATGTATAAAGCAAACACCCGCCCTCACTTGTGTTTTTATTCGTTTCGAGTTATTTCGTCGGTACTTTTCCGCTGGTTTTCCGTGTACAAAGATAGATTATATGTTCATTTCAACGTTGTTTCACAGTTTTGAAATGATTATCTATTCTAATACAGTGTACTCAATGAACAGCGAGGAGGTGTTGCCGAAATTTACTCAAAACGGTTGAAAGCACAGGCGAGTGGTGTCTTCTCTATACAATCTTAATGGGATAGAAGCCTTACCCCCGACAGATGAAACACATGCATACAACACGAATACACAACAAACGCACACACAGAACATACACACTAACAACCCTACACTGAAGCGAAATTATAAATTGAAACACACATATACAGAATACAACTCATACTTGGGTATCCTCAAATCTAATTTTGTTTATTGATAATTTATTCTTTTCAACGACAAACGCACACACAAAGCACATACACGGATTTTTTCTTTTGTCAGTAACTATCTCGTTCTAAGATTTCTCAATATAGTTATCATAACCTACAAATTATATATTATACAGTCTAACAAAGCCCATGGGTACATCAGAGTTAAGGACTGGATGTATGTGGATTGGCAACAACGTATGCAACCTAAGTTTGTCGCAGGAGTTGCTGCTTTCATTGAATTTGTGCGCGCACATAATAAGATCGTGTTAAAGAAGATTCTCTGCCCGTGCGATAGATGTGGGAATAAGTACTGGCAGAAGGTAGAATTCGCAGAGCTTCATATCGTTAAACATGGTTTTACTAGATTTTATAAACTTGGTTATATCACGGGGAAGGAGAAGAAGACAGTAATGCGGCAGAAAAAGAAGGAGAAGACGGTAATGCGATAGAAGAAGAAGACGGTAACTTCTTTCCAGAAGAAAAAATGGAGGATATGGTAGAGACTGCCCTAGGTGAATCTATTCGTACCGAAGATGACATTCCTTTCGGTCAAGGACCGCGTGTGGATAAGTATGAAAATTTTATGAATGATGCTAAAAAACCAATTTATGAGAATGCAAAGTATTCCTCCCTTTCATGGTTCGTCCAACGTTTCCAGATTAAGTACCTAAATAGATGGAGCAAAAAATCATTCACAATGCTTCTGAAATTCTTGAATGAATCTATGCCCCCGGGAAATAACGTGCCTGACAGCTGGTACGGAGCCCAGAATATGATGTCTGATTTGGGTCTGAAGTGTGAGAAGATTCAAGCATGTCCCAAAAATTGCATGTTGTACCGGAAAGAGAATTCAGATTGAAAGAGTGTCCAACATGCGGAGAGGCCAAGTATAAGCCGAAAAATTCTGATAAGAAGCCCGATATATCTATCAAGATAGCACGATATTTTCCCATAACACATACGCTGCAGAGGGTATTCAGGTGTAAGAAAACAGCCGAGACAATGATTTGGCATCACCGTGCTCCTCCAAGTGAAGATGGAAAAATGAGTCATCCAAGAAATTCACCGACATGGAAGGATTTCGATAGGAGGCACGAAATATTCAGTAGCGATCCTCGCAATGTCAGGCTCGGACTCGCTAGTGATGGCTTCTACCCATTCAACTATATGGCTGGAAGCCACAGCACATGGCCCGTTATAATGATAGTTTATAATCTGTCGTCTTGGTTGGCTATGGATCAATCATACTTTATGATGCCTCTTCTTATCGACGGACCAAACTCACCGGGAAACAATATAGACGTCTATCTCCGACTTCTGATCGATGAGTTAAAATCTTTATTCATTGATGGTGTAGAGACTTGCGATGCAAACACAAATACAACATTCATACTGCATGCGGTTTTAATTTGGATAATTAATGACTTTCCTGCGTATGGAATGTTATCAGGTTGGTCCGTACATAGTCACAAAGCATATCCTTATTTCCATCAACATACAATATCGAAATTCTTGAATTTTAGCAGGAAGTTTGTTATTACGGCCATCGACGTTTCCTGCCTCTAGACCATCCATACAGGTTAGACGCTGTTCACTTTGATGGTCATCAGGAGCTTCTTGGACCTCCAGCCCCATTGTCCGAAGAGGACGTGACTGCTCAGTGGAATGGTTACAATAATGTGACCTTTGGGATAGATCCGACAAAACAGGTCAAACCACCATTCTTGAACAAGTTAAGTATTTTCTTCGTACTTCCGTACTGATCAACAAATTTAGTGCGTCGTTGTCTGGACGTCATGCACATAGAGAAGGGAGCATCCGAGCACGTACTCAACTTGCTTCTTTATAAAGACAGAAAATCGAAAGACAACCTCCATGCTCGGATTGATCTTCAGGACTGAGAAATTAGAAGTGAATTGCATTCTAAACCGATAGCGGGTAAACCAGGCAAGTTTGTACTTCCCAATTGCGCGTATCATATGTAAAAACCGGAGAAGAAAAGATTTATGAAGGTGTTGCATGATTTGAAAGTTCTCACAGATTTCTCAGAATCATTTAGCAAGAACATAAAAATTGTGAAAGGCAAGATCGATGGGCTGAAAAGTCATGATCACCATATTATTATGGAGCACCTTCTCCCATTAACCCTCAGGACTTCCCTTCCCAAATCGGTTGGTCTAGTAATCAATGACCTATGTTGCTTTTCTAGAGAATTATGAGCTAAAACCCTGGATGTTGTGACGCTGGAGAAACTAGAAAATTCTATTTCGTTGATACTTTACAAATTTGAATGTATTTTCCCACCGTCATTCTTCGATATCATAATACACCTGATGATTCATCTTGCAGCTGAAGCTAAGTTAGCCGGACCGTTACAATATCGATAGATATATCCCGTCAAAAGGTACGTGGAATTTTTTAAATTATTGTTGTCCTATATACCCGTATTTATTTATTTAACATATTTTTCTTTAGGTACCTCTACACTCTAAAAAAGTATATACGCAATAGAAATCGACCAGAGGGTTCTTTCATGCAAGATTATCTTCTAGATGAAGCAACCACATTTTATTCCCACTATCTGGACGAGAATATTGAGACGAAACTTAACGGCCTCGAAGAACTCAGGACGGGCCATATGGTAAAGCTGATTATAAGAGAGTAGATACTATATTTATCAACAAGATATATCGGTTTATCCTCCTCAATAGCGCATGTCTTGAAGAAATTAGAGAGTAAGTTTTTTAGATTAATTGTTATATTTGTGTTTGTGTGTATGAAATGATATAATATTAATGTCATAATTTATTATTGAGAACAGAATTCATTTTAACGAGGTATGTGAGGGGCATCCTGATTGGAATGATGAACGATTGGAAAAATATCATCAGGATCATTTTTGCGATTGAGTTGCAGATCATGTAAGTTGTTCGAATAACATGTTATTGCTACCAGTCTTAATCTAAACTTATATCGTTATGTATTTGTCGTAAAAAAAATTTGTTAGATCCACGATCCGAACTTTTCTGCATCATTAGAGAGTGATTCAAGATATTTAGTTCAGTTTCCTAGTATGGAGGTTGCATATTATAAAGGATTTGGTGTCCTTGGATACAAATTCGAAGTTAAGGACATAGAAACATCTCGAACCACTCAGAATAGTGGGATTGCGACGGTAGGATCGGATGGTATGATTTATTATGGATACTTAAATTGCATACTTGGCATCCAATATCCCGGACGATCATAACCGTTTTATATATTTCAGTGTACTTGGTACGATACACGAACCAATACGGATAAGTGGAGAAACAAATTCGGGACTTGGAAAGATGAATATGGATTGACGAGTATGAACACACTTCGATTTTCCGGTCAGGACTATTCATTTATCTTTCCGAACCAAGCATTCCAAGTATACTACTCACAGTGTTTGAAGCATCCGAGATGGAGTGTCGTATGCCGTTGGAAATCCAGGGATTTTTACGATGTCCCAGAATTCGAGAACAGCGATGAGGACGAAGAAGAGAGAAGACTTAGAGTGCTACTACCGTCTGTTTCAAAAGACGGGTTGTCTTCAGCTGATCATGAAGTTACGTGGGTTAGAAATGATATCAATGATGAAATCCAAGTAAATATGTCTAATGTGTCCACGAAACGAAAAAGGTTATCGGTAATATTATATTATTACTTCACATTTTACGATCTATACATATATAGCATGCATATGTAATGATTGTACTCTTGTCTAGATTTGATGAGGATGACGGGAGTAGCGAGGGGCGACAGGAGCACCAGCCGTGGCACCGGTAGAGGCAGAGGCAGAGCGGTTCTTCCGCCCGGAGAGATGCGTAGGGAGCTTCAGAGGGCCGGTCTTGCACCCCGATCGGAGACCCCTTCGGATGCCTCCTTCCGTATGGACTTTTCCACACCTCCAGGTATATTTCACACATATTCATTTTGAATGTAATATTATAGATATACATATATATTTATGTCAAAATTACTTATATAGTCAATATTTGATTGTATAGCTGTTGGTGGTATGTCCACATGAGAGGCAGAGGCCACTCCCGTACCTCCAGATATGTTTATATATCCTATAGTGCATTCATATTGATTTAGAATGATATATCATAAATATACATACATTCTTTTTGCTCTTACGTACTTAGATAATCATTTTTTAATTGTCTAGCTGTAGGTGGTGCCTCCACATCTCAGGCAGAGGCCACCACTGCACCTGCGGGTATGTTTATATATCCTATAGTGTATGTATACCGATTTAGAATGTTATATTATTGATATACATATTTTTTTGCTATTACTTATATAGTCAATGTTTGATTGTCTAATTATAGGTGGTGCGTCCACGTCTGGTGCAGGGGCCACTCCCGCCATTTCCATACCCCTCCCCCCGCTCAGTCTGTAGGTTAGTATGAATAAATAAAAAATATTTTTTTCATTTTACATAACCTTTAAGAATAAACATGAACTTCATATAATTTTATCGATATTTATTTTCTAGTTGGAGGGGATGCGTCCACGACCGGGTCACAGGTTGTTCCTCACCGGAGGAAATATCGTCCCGCTCGTACTGCTTCCCGGGCCCAGGCCCATGCTTCTGTCGCCGGAGGTATATATCACACTTCAATTTTCGTTAAACTTTGATTTCTTAATACCACTGTTCCCCTCCGAACGACGCGCAAGACAGACGTCTTGCCTGAAATTCGGGGCAGATGCTATTTGGTTTTATCCGTCCACCTCTTCGAAGATGCCAAGTTGATTTATGGCACCATATATCGGAGGTTTAGACAGATGCGGCCGATGTAGCAGACTTCGTCTGATTCCCCCTCGCTTGAGAGGTTTTTTTTATTGTGGGGACGCTCTTCCCTGCAGGCGCAAGCCCCTGCAGTTAATTACGCTACCGCATCGCGGTAACAACTTTCTCCTTCTCCAGAATTTCACTTCGTGTCGTGGGTGTTTGTTTTGTTTGTGGTTGCCCGTGGATTGTATACGGAGACTAATTTATGTCGTCGCCCGTAAGACGTGGATTAGTCCAAATCCGTATTTTCTTAGATTTGGGTTTGAGGTTTTGGTTTAAAGATACGTTAGCCATATTTGAGGCTAAGATCAACTTAAACGTTTGTTAAGGATACGTTAGTCCAATTTGAGACTAAGATCAAGTAAACGGGATCGTTTGGATTCGACAAAAGAGCATTTAGGGGCTCTGTTGTTCCAGTTTAGGGACATTGTGGTCCATTGAATGTATGGCCGTCGGGACCCGTCACCTCTCTGACGACGTTGAAGGATTACAACGACAGATATCAGAGGAGTTCAGAGATGTACCCTTGAACCAAAGTTGGTTGGGAGATCTATAGTCCAATTTGGGACTAAAGTCTATTTGAGGGTTTAAAGATGCGTTAGCCCTATTTGAGGCTAAGATCAACTTAAACATTTGTTAAGAATACATTAGTCTAATTTGAGACTAAGATCAACTTAACGGGATCGTTTAGATCCGACAAGAGAGCATTTGGGCTCTATTATTCCAGTTTAGGGACATAGTGGTCCATTGCCAGTTTAAGGACATGGTGGTCCATTGCCAGTTTAGGGATGTGGTGGTCCATAAAATGTATGGTTGTCGGGACCCATCACCTCTCTGAAGACGTTGAAGGATTACAACGACAAATATCATAGGAGTTCAGAGATGTACCCTTGAACCAATGAGTTGGTTGAAAGAGCAGATGTGCTCAGTTCAAGATGATTTGAGGACTTATGGCCAGTTTGGGCTAAGTCCAATTATGTTTGAAATATTGGCCCTTTGGGCCATTAGACATTTGTCTGGGTTCAGCCTCTCATCATTCAGCAGTGCTAAACAGAGGTTTGGAGGCCCTGGCAACATTTTGTCTTTGATTTCCTCAATTTGGAGATTCATTTGGAGGAGGGACATTTTACCTCTGGAAAATTAGCCAATTTGGCTAAAAGTAGTGTTAAACACTAGAGAACAACAGTGTTAAACACTGGAGGTAGAACTCTCAAATTAGTGTTAAACACTAAAAGGCAATCAGTGTTAAATACTGGAAATATAATCTTCAATTTAGTGTTAAACACTAGAAAACAATCAGTGTTAAACACTGGAAATATAATCCCCAAATTAGTGTTAAACACTAAAGAAAGAGGGGTCACGTGTGGACACGTGAGGGCACCAAAGGTGAGGCCAGATCTCCTTTACCTCGTTCTGCAATTAAGTGTTGAACACTTTTTTATTATTTTTATTTTGAGCATCACGTGTTGACACGTGATGAGGATTTATGCGCTGACTATTAAAGCGTTTGCCAAGGGGTCACGTGGTAACACGTGAGAGCGCCCAAAACCTTCATTTCCTTTGCTTTTTCTTTCTGCGTCTTGGGAGTCACGTGGGAGCGCGTGAGGCATTGCCTCAAAGTTTCTTTCTTCAGGGATCTTTTCAAGGGTCACGTGGGGACATGTGACCTTAATTCTTTTCATGCACAGAGATCTCTTAAGTCTCTTTATTTTTAAGAATTGAATTCCTTGTAGGGTTAAACCCTGATTATGATTTTGGAGGAATTAAATTCCTATTGTGCAAGAATTAAATTCTTAAGTAGGGTTAAACCCCAATTTCTTTTTAGAGGAATTAAATTCCCATATATGTAAAAGAATTAAATTCTTATATAGGGTGAAACCCTAATTCTGTCCATCTTGAAGGAATTAAATTCCTGTGAGTTTGGGAGAATTAAATTCTCATGTAGGGTTAAACCCTAATTTTGTTTTGGGAGAATTAAATTTTCTAAACTCAATTCTCCTTCTAAGTTTTGGATCTGCATGGCAGAATCTCAACCCGATGAGAATTAAATTCTCATCTTATGGGGAGATGTGCTCTATGCAGATCTTCAACCAGAAGAAGAACTAAGTTCTTTTGTAGAAGAGTTAAACTCTTAGATTTTGAGAATTAAATTATCTATTTGAAGTTTTGATCTCCTTTCTTTTCTCACCTAGGGTTTTTCTTTGTTGAGAATTAAATTCTCCTCTCTCTGTTCTTCTCTCTCCAAGGTAGATCTCTCTTTTCTCTTCTTGGCTCCTATTTATAGGAGAAAGAAAAGAATCAATTTGTTCAATGAATCTTTCATTGAAAGATTTTAATTGATTTCATGATTAATATGATCCTTTAGATCATTCAGTGAATTTTTATTCACCGTTGGATTTTAAATCCAAAGATATTCTGTTTGTTATTTATGGTGAGATTTTTAGGGAAATCTTTCCTTGTCTAAAATCTTTCCACAAATTGGTGATTTTTAATCACCCTTGGATCTTTAATCCAACGGTCCCCATAATCCTTTTCCATTTGGAAAGATTTAGAAACTTTTAGAATTTTAATTCTATTAACAGTGAGGCTTTCGGAGCCAGTCATGTGCTGACACGTGACCCTTGGTCACGTGTGAGCACGTGACCCCCAATTGAGTCCTTTTCTCAGCGTTTATTTACGCTTCAGTTTTAACCATCACGTGTCAACACGTGACCATTGGTCACGTGTGAGCACGTGATACCTCATTGAGGTATTTCCTTTAGCCATTTGTTTTTATTTCTGTTTTAACTATCACGTGTCAACACGTGACCATTGGTCACGTGTGAGCACGTGACCCCCAATTAGGTCCTTCTTCAGCCGTTTGTTTTTTATTTCTGTTTTAACTATCACGTGTCAACACGTGACCATTGGTCGCGTGTGAGCACGTGACACCTCATTGAGGTAATTCCTGATTTTTAATCAGGGAATAGTGCATAGCATATTTGCTCATAACTTTTGATCCAGGATGAATTATGAATCCCATAATATATCAAATCGAAGGGTTTTTCGAGATGCTTCCAATACCCTCAGAATTTAATAGTTCCTTCTTCATGAGTTTATCAAAATACAGGCCGGAAGATATTGGTTCGCATTTCCTTAAGCGTATCGCTGCCATTTGATACCTTGGACTCTTCTGCGCAGAAATTTTTGGCGGCAACAAATTCCCCCCACTACTTTGCCCACGTAAGTATATACGTGGGTGAAGTAGTACAAAATTATGAGTATCCATGGAATTGAGGGCTTAGGAGACAAGTTTAGGGTCCTTGTAGCCTAAGACTTTTCAACTTTATGAGCCGTGAGGGTCTCACAAAGACTTTTCTCCCTACGGATCGAGAGGATCTCGTAGGTGTATTTTCTCCTTAGGGGTCGTGAGGACTCCTAAGTGTGTTTTCTCTTATAAGTCGTAAGGATCTTATAAGAGAATTTGCCCTCTTACGAGTCGAGAGGACCCGTAAGCGGTTGTTTCCCTCTTTGTCGAGATTCGACTTTGGAGAGTGTGACCCATGGATAGTATGCAAGAAACCGTTTTGGATCGACTTGCAGGATCCCAGTGCTTAGGAAACAGGTTTTTTAATCCCCGCTGCCTAAGGCTTTTCCTTACAAGTCGAGACGAATCGAGCATTTCTCGCAAAGACACTAATTTCCTCACGAGTCGAGACGAATTGAGCATTTCTCGCAAGAATATCCTAACATCACAGTTAACCTCTGTAGGGTTCCTAGGCACTCTTGTGAAGGTTCATAAAGCATCAAACATGCCCAAATAAAATTTTAGATGTGCCGAACAACCCAAAGACAGGATCTTTGCTAGATTATTAGGGTTTAACATGCAAGATAACATCTTTAAACCTAAGTGTGAGGGATTACAACCTTTGTAGTCCGTTCCTTCGCTTCACAAGCTCCGAGTAGAAGTCCCTTTGTCGCGATCCACGATCTCCCGGACTCAAAAGAGGCTCCACGACTCGAACGATCCATGCTAGCTTGAAGTATTCCGCTTCTCCGATGATCTACGTCGAAGTTGCTATAACCCAAGCTTTCTCACTCTAAAGAGATGAACACCCTAATCTAATAGGCTAGATTAGATGAGGATGATGGAGTAGTATTTATGCTATCTTTTTAATTCACTTTCTCACAAGAAATCATCACAAAAAGAATTTCTAGTGAGCTCTCTCTCAAAAACTAAAGAGAGAAGAAGATGAAGAATGAAAAGAATAATCCTTTTGTGATGAATAGTAGATAAATGTATATGATTGATTATGGAACCATGGTCAAGGATGAGAGGCTAAAACTTTGTAGAGAATAAACTAGAGTTAGGGTTTGGTTAGGTTAAGGATAAGGATCAACCATAATATCTTAACCAAGACAAAAGAGAATCTTTCTAGAAAGTGCAAGAAAGAGCTAACCCTAATCAAACCCTAATCCCTTTTTATCATCCTTAAACATGTTTCATAATAAATCATATCATGTCACAATAATATATATCACATATATATTTTATATTTGCAACAAAAGAAAATAATACAATTAACATATATCGCATATATATCAATGTATTAATCCGGTGAGAAAATGAAATAATAAAGCGAGCCAATATTAGATAATGTAATACAATATATCATATATCAATGTATCATTATACATTAAATCATCGAATCAACACTTGATCCAACGATCCGGCTATATCGAATATAACCGACTAATATATCATGTACCGATTCATCGAATCAACATTTGATCCGATGTCCCGATTCATATCTAAATATCGCGAGAATAAAATACGGTATCTCATATCGCATTATCCTCGATCCTGCACATATCACATATGTGCCTCTACTCCGTTTTACCTGAGCCAAGAAACCTCTGTGTAGGACTCTAAAGAATCGTCAATATGCCGGTAGCAGGTGATGATCATATCAAACACCCACAAGCTGCAAGCGGTCAGCTAAACGTAACAGCCACCCAGGTATCGAGCGATCAGAAGATCAACAAGCTAGCCTGTCCGTTCTCCTGTGAATCCAATCAGTAACACTCCCGTACAGTCCGGTCTGTCCGTCTGATATGTCGCATATCAAGTCTAGGTGTGGTATACGTCAGACCCTAGTAACCGATAAGTCGTGTCGATGTGAGGCTCATAACAGGTCAAGAAACTACTAGTAACACTTACCAGTATATCTCTATATCAGCCCTGGCCAGGGACTTCCAGTTATAGCCAATCGAACACAGCACAACATCAACTCCCTATACCGGGAGAGACGAATCCCCTCCTATCGCTCATTGCCTCCATGTGATTCGGGACTGTACCCAAAAGCCACCGTTTTGCACGCCCTCTTGGACATGGTAAGGTGGAAATCAAAGCACAGTGGGAATCACACAAGACTCTATGACGATCTCGGGTCTACAGACTACCCTGTACCAGTGTCACCGGAGAACTGCCATCTGACGTGTGGTATATCACCATCTGGGAGTTCTCGGCGAGTCCGTCCAGTGTACCCAGTCTCCACTGAGCACCCGTACACCATCTCTGATGTCAAACACCGATGGATATGGGATCATCCATCGCCCATCATATGGGTCAAGATGTGTATACGCTAGTCTACTCTGGTGTATCGATGCCCTGTCTCGATATACCCTCGACTAGGAACAGTTATAGGATGTACTCATCGACTACTATGGCCCCACTAGTATGATCCCATCATAGTCTCAGTAGTCGAGTACAGATCCAACATGTGAGAGTAAGACAGTAAACCAATACAAGTCAACATGTTAAGATAAAGTGAAACCAAATAGCATACTATCATGACGAGCAAGAAAGTCCTCTCTGTATATATCCAAGCATCCATCATAATATACATCATATGTATAACAATGGCCTCTAGGGCATATACATAACTAACAACCTATGCTCTTTACGACAGAGGTCCATTAGGGTCTGTGGTACTTAGGGTTTTGTCCGTCATACTGCCGCATCGGCTGATGTATTCCTCGATAGGCAGTTTTGCTGTTCGAGTAGCCTTGCGATTGTCGTGTCTCCGATCCCTTCTGGGGCTGGACAAGACGTCTTCAAGCAATCCTCCTAGGCAGTTTGACCATCGGAAGAGCAAGCGTTAGGAATTTTGCCATGCCGTTTTTTACTTGAGGTTAGGCTCATTTTGAAGAGTCCCGATGAGTCATAACCACTCCGCGCTGGTGTGGGATGATCTCCGATAGTCTTTCAGGCTTTATATGACTTGCCGTTAAGACCCTGAAGCTAGGAATTTGGCCTTTGCTTCGTTTGCTAGCATCGCGTCTGCTGTATCGAGACGAATGTCGCGGTTGTCTCTAGGTCGCTGGTGAACCGTCGGGGTTTGGAACCAGGGATTTTGCCGTGACTCCTTTTGGTGATGTTGCGTCTGCTGTGTCGAGACGAACGTCGAGGTGGTGACCACTCCGCACTGGTGCGAGATAATCTCCGATTGTCTTTCAGGCTTTATATGACTTGCCGTTAAGACCCTGAAGCTAGGAATTTGGCCTTTGCTTCGTTTGCTTGCATTGCGTCTGCTGTATTGAGACGAATGTCGTGGTTGTCTCTAGGTTGCTGGTGAACCATCGAGGTTTGGAACTAGAGATTTTGCCGTGGCTTCTTTTAGTGATGTTGCGTCTGCTGTGTCGAGACGAACGTCGAGGTGGTGACCACTACGCACTGGTGCGAGATAATCTCCAATTGTCTTTCAGGCTTTATATGACTTTCCGTTAAGACCCTGAAGCTAGAAATTTGGCCTTTGCTTCGTTTGCTTGCATTGCGTCTGCTGTATTGAGACGAATGTCGTGGTTGTCTCTAGGTTGCTGGTGAACCGTCGAGGTTTGGAACTAGGGATTTTGCCGTGGGTCCTTTTGGTGATATTGCATCTACTGTGTCGAGACGAACGTCGAGGTGGTGACCACTCCGCACTGGTACGAGATAATCTCCGATTGTCTTCCAGACTTTATATGACTTGCTATTAAGACCCTGAAGCTAGGAATTTGGCCTTCGCTTCGTTTGCTTTGGTGTGTCTGAATCCTGTCGAAGGAAGGACACTGTTGTTGACATTGCGTCTGCTGTATCGAGACGAATGCTGAGGTGGAGCTGGGATTTTGCCGTCACTCCTCTTTACTGACCATGGGGTCTTTTGTTGACGTTGCATCTACATCCTGCTGGACTGCGAAGGAATGCCGTTGTTGACATTGCGTCTGCTGTAACGAGACGAATGCTGAGGTGGAGTTGGGATTTTGTCGTCACTCCGCATTATTTCGATCATGGGGTCTCTTGTTGACGTTGCATCTGCATCCTGCTGGACTGCGAAAGAACGCCGTTGTTGACATTGCGTCTGCGGTAACGAGACGAATGCTGAGGTGGAGCTGGGATTTTGCCGTCGCTCTGCTTTATTTCGACCACGAGGTCTTTTGTTGATGTTGCTTCTGCATCCTGTTGGACTGCGAAGGAACGCCATTGTTGACATCTCGTCTGCTGTATCGAGACGAATGCTGAGATGGAACTGGGATTTTGCCATGGCTCCGTTTGATGGTGTAACATCTGTGTCCTGCTGGAATGAGGAGGCACACCGTAATTGGTCTCCACGCTGTAGATGTGGCCATTGAGATTTGGAACTAGAGACTTTGCCATGGCTTCGTTTCGTTGCGACTCTGAGGTCGGTTGTTGACGTCACGTCTGCATCTGGTTGGAGTGAGGAGAAACGCCGTTGGTGATCTCTAAGTTGTCGATATCGACGTCGAGACCCTGAGGCTAGGGATCTTTCTTTGCTTCGTTTGTTGACATTGTGTCTGCAATATTGCGACAAATGTCGAGATTGTCTCTAGGTTGTCTGTGAACTGTCGAGATTTGGCTTCACTTTCTGATGGAGCCTGTTGGGAAGGTATTGTTCCCTCTTTGTTTGTACCCCTGGATTGTATACAGGGATCGATGTGATCTCACCTGTAGGGCAAAAAGTTTCATTCTTTCATCATTTTTTATTCTTTCCGTGATACTCTATCATTTCAGCTTTTTATTTCGCGAAAATCGCGATTGCCCAATCATTTCGGCTATTTTTCGCGGTGCCCAATCATTTCGGCTATTTTTATTTTTACTCGCTGCTTTTTATTGCGAGTTGCCCAATCATTTCGGCTGTTCTTTTTTTATTTTACTCGCTGCTTTTTATTGCGAGTTGCCCAATCATTTCGGCTGTTTTTGTATGCATACATTTTTACTTGCTGATTTCGTTGCAAGTTGCCCCATCATTTCGGCTATTTCATATGCATTTTTGGCTCGCTGATTTTTTTTATCGCGGGTGTGGAACTTGGAATCTGATGCCAATCTTAGCATCAGCATCACTACGACTGGAATATTGCCAGGAGCGAATCATCATTTGCCATGAAAGGACTTGGAATTTGATACCGATTTAGGCATCAGCATCGCTACAACTGGGATATTGCCAGGAGCGAATCATCATTTGCCTCTGTCGATGTCGAACAAAGATGGCTTAGCAAACAGGGTTAGGATCCCATCGACTAAGGCTTTTGACTTCATGAGCCGTAAGGGTCTCACAAAGGTGTTTCTCTCTACGAGTCGTGAGGATCTCGCAGGTGTGTTTTCTCCTTAGGAATCATGAGGACTCCTAAGTGTATATTTTCTTATAAGTCGTAAGGATCTTACAAGTGTGTTTTTTCCTTATGAGTCGAGAGGACTCACAAGGGTTGTTCACCGTGCAAACATATCCCTAGTCGCTGGTAGGACTCTGTTAGGGAAATGTTCATTCGTGCCCGTGGATTGTATACAAGGGTCAATATTGAACCGCTTGTAGGGCATTATTGAAAGTTGTGGGGGTTTCTTAAGAACAGGTTCAGGTCTCTGTAATTTAAGACTTTCAAATCTTATGAGCCGTGAGGGTCCCATAAGAAAGTTCTCCTTACGAGTCGTGAGGATCTCGCAAGTGTAATTTCTCCTTAGGAATCGTGAGGATCCCTAACTGTGTTGCTCCCTTGTGAGTCGTAAGGATCTCACGCGGGTGGTTTCTCCTTACAAGGTCGAGAGGACCCTGTAAGTGTCTTTTAATGAGGTTGCGCCCTTTCGAGTTTTCACAAACCCTCGCCGGTAGCCCTGCTGTTTTTACTCACGGAGCCCTTTCAGGTTATCATCCGTGCCCATTTCGCTTATGGACATACCGTCTTTTCTTTTTTTTTAATTCTTTTTATTCTTTTTTATAATGAGGTCGCGCCCTTACGGGTTTTCACGAACACTGGCCAGTAGCCCTGCTGTTTTTACTTACGGAGCCCTTTCGGGTTTTCATCCGTGCCCATTTTGCTTATGGATATATCGTTTTTTTTTTGTTTGCTTTTTTACGTCAGCCTGAAAATGCCGCGGGTTGGGAGTAGTTTAACGACGTTTCGGTCATTTGCAAGTTTTAGGACATTACGGTCCGTTGTTAGTTTAACGACGTTTCGGTCTATATCCAGTTTTAGGACGTAGTTGTCTATTGGGCTTTCTCTATGAATGAGCATGATGCCCCCGACGTGTCCATCTTTTTTGGAGCATGTGGTTGTGGCGGGCTCACCTTCTAGTTTTCGGACAGCGCGAGTTTGCCTTGTTGTATTGGTCTTCAACCCAGTTTTTGAAGACGAAGAAATCTTCGATCGGATGACTTACTGCTCGATGGTAGGGTCTGTAATTAGGATCGTTGACATCGCCTGGCTGTAGCGGACGTTTTGGACTCGGCAGATTGATGAATCCGTTGTGCACTGCCAGCTTAAACAGTTTCCTCGTTTTATCCTGGGGAAACAAGTAAGGACGTCCCAGTCTTTTCTCGAGAGATGGGCATGGACGCATATTGTTTTGGCAAACAACCAGTTTTAAGTTGCTCGGCCGTTGTTGAGTATTGGCAACGAAGGTTGCTTTCCCTTTTCCCTTTTCATTCCAAGACTCTATCTTTGAAGGAGATGGTCTATGACCCATCTGGTCCATTTGGACCAGCTTGTCAATCAAGGCCTAAAAAGTGGTCGGCTTGAAAAACGTCATGAATTAGGATATGGTCGCTTGAGGGTCGAGAGTACCTACGAACATGCCCACGGTAGGAGCTTCTTCGATGCGCTGCTCGCACTTTGACCATGGATTACGCCACCGTATCGCATACTGGACCCAAGTTTCGCCTGGCCTTACCCTGGCGTTGATCAATGCCGTGATCGGGGTGCGTCCGCTAGCACTCGCGAATCTTTGTGTAAACAGTAACTCCATCTCCGCAAATGTTTTGACAGAGTCGTTAGGTAGCTCCAAATGCCATTCAAATGCTGTTTCTGCTAAGCTGCCGACGAATTGGCGAAGCAGCAGTTTGTCGTCGCCTCCAGTGTTGCCGCATAAGGCCCTGAATTGAGCGACATGCTAGTGTGGATTCCATATCCCCTTGTACACGTGGAATCTAGGAATCGTATATCCCGGCGGGTAACTGATTTGGTCGTACCAGCCAGGATAGGGTCGTCCGGTTCTAACAATTTGCCCAGCCACTTCACTCGCCTGATGAGCTCGTATTTGCTGAGCTATATAGTCATCCAGTGCGGCCTTGGAAATGGTTTCCTCTTTGGCTGCTGAAAGAGCCGGGGGAGGATTGTATGTCTCCCCTCTATCGTCCTCAGTAATGGTCGGAGGATCTTCAGCTGGAGGATCCTGCTGTAACATCATTCCTACCATGTCTTGGAAGAGAAGCGCCATTTGTTTTATGTTGGCAGCTTGCTCTGCTGCCTCTCTGTCCTTCTTTTCAAGCATTCTACGAAGGAAGTCAGCGTCGGTTTCTTGCTCCCGGCGTTGATCCGAGGATGCCTCCGAGCTTTCTTTTGGCCCGGTAAGTGCGGCCATTGCAGTCATCATTTTCTGAAGCTTCTGTTGTTACTCCTGGGCTTTTGTCATGGATCGGGTGAGCGGTCGGTGACCCGTCGAAGCGCGGCTATCCTCCTTTCCGGAAGCCATATAAACGGTGTGCACCACCATGCCCCCAGACTTGGGGCGTTTAGCTTCAGTGTCTTTGCGATTTGCCAAAGACACAGGGATTTTCTCCGACCTCCTTCTTTTTCGAGCGGTCGAAGTTGAGGGGGCCGTTGTAGTGGGTACACAAGTAGCTGTCGCGTTTGGTGGGTTGACAGAGTAGTCCTTCTCCTGCCGAACCTTCATCTTTTTCTGTCGGCGGAGATAGTCTTGATCCACTACGGAGTCCTGGACTTGACGCCAGACCTTGTAAATTTTAGAGAACAGTCGTTAAGGGGGCTGCTCCAGGTTCACCTTTCGGGCATTATCCACAGGTGTAAGAGATCTTTTCAATACGGCAGTTGGCGAGTTTTTGCGCACCCTTCTTAGCGGTTCAAAGCTATTCCCGGTCGGAACAACAGCATTGATTTCCACCATCGGAGCTGGCGGAGTTATCCCAGAGGGGGAGTTGCCCCCAGCCTTCCTTGCCCGGCGCCAGTGACGACGGAGAGCATATCGAGCGGATGGCGTTGGTTCAGCGATGGGGATGGCTTTGTCTTGCCCCCTATCCAGATGAAGCGCTGCTGGTGCCAGTCTCTTAAAGACTGACGTCTTTTGAGTAGCGGTATCCAATCTGTCAAAGAAAGACCTTCGAGCAGGAACGGGAGCCGGAATAGTCAGTCTTGTGAAGACCGACCTTTTGGCAGGAGAAGCCGCCTTGACGACTTCAGGAGCAGGGATGGCTATCTTCTTCGGAACAACCATTTCTGGTATTGCAGGCTTCTTCATGGGCCCACATGAGTTTTGGCCCAGTTTGCTGAAAGCTGAGGCACTGGGCTTGGGCGACCCATTGAGAGGGGCCGCGATAGTTGTAAGCCGATTGAAGACCGACTTCTTCGGAGCTTCTTGCGATGGTAATGGGGCATTAAAGCACATTGGTGGGATCATGGTCCCGAAAAATAGCCCAGTGGTGGCCTGAGTCATCTGTTCCACCGGCAGAGCGAAGATGGAGGCCGCTTGGGGCCCATAAGTCACTCCTCCAGCAAGGACGGAGCGAGAGTTGCAGTTGCAGGTAGTTCAGTTTGAAACCATTGATCTTCTGTTTTCTACACGGAGCAAGACACCAAATCTTAGTAACTTGAATCCACAGGCAATCACAGCAAACCGCGATTCGTTCGCGAACTCAACACACGAAGTGTGGAGTGGAAAGAAGAAGAGATCCCACCGGGCGTGCCAGAATCTGTTTCCCTCCGAAAAACACGCAAGACAGACGTCTTGCCTGAAATTCGGGGCAGATGCTATTTGGTTTTATCCGTCCACCTCTCCGAAGATACCAAGTTGATTTATGGCCCCATGTATCGGAGGTTTAGACGGATGCGGCCGATGTAGCAGACTTCGTCAAATTCCCCCTCACTTGAGGGGTTTTTTTGATTGTGGGGACGCTCTTCCCTGCAGGCGCAAGCCCCTACAGTTAATTACGCTACCGCATCGCGGTAACAACTTTATCCTTCTCCATAATTTCACTTCGTGTCGTGGGTGTTTGTTTTGTTTGTGGTTGCCCGTGGATTGTATACGGAGACTAATTTATGTCGTCGTCCGTAGGACGTGGATTAGTCCAAATCCGTATTTTCTTAGATTTGGGTTTGAGGTTTTGGTTTAAGGATACGTTAGCCATATTTGAGGCTAAGATCAAATTAAATGTTTGTTAAGAATACGTTAGTCCAATTTGAGACTAAGATCAACTTAACGGGATCGTTTGGATGCGACAAAAGTGCATTTAGGGGCTCTGTTGTTCCAGTTTAGGGACATAGTGGTCCATTGAATGTATGGCCGTCGGGACCCGTCACCTCTCTGACGACATTGAAGGATTACAACGACAGATATCAGAGGAGTTCAGAGATGTACCCTTGAACCAAAGTTGGTTGGGAGATCTATAGTCCAATTTGGGACTAAAGTCTATTTGAGGGTTTAAAGATGCGTTAGCCCTATTTGAGGCTAAGATCAACGTAAACATTTGTTAAGGATACGTTAGTCTAATTTGAGACTAAGATCAACTTAACGGGATCGTTTAGATCCGACAAGAAAGCATTTGGGTTCTATTATTCCAGTTTAGAGACATAGTGGTCCATTGCCAGTTTAAAAACATGGTGGTCCATTGCCAGTTTAGGGACGTGGTGGTCCATAAAATGTATGGTTGTTGGGACCCATCACCTCTCTGAAGACATTGAAGGATTACAACGACAAATATCAGAGGAGTTCAGATATGTACCCTTGAACCAATGAGTTGGTTGAAAGAGCAGATGTGCTCAGTTCAAGATGATTTAAGGACTTATGGCCAGTTTGGGCTAAGTCCAATTATGTTTGAAATATTGGCCCTTTGGGCCATTAGACATTTGTCTGGGTTCAGCCCCTCATCATTCAGTAGTGCTAAACAGAGGTTTGGAGGCTCTGACAACATTTTGTCTTTGATTTCCTCAATTCGGAGATTCATTTGGAGGAGGGACTTTTTACCTCTGGAAAATTAGCCAATTTGGCTAAAAGTAGTGTTAAACACTAGGCAACAACAGTGTTAAAACTGGAGGTAGAACTCTCAAATTAGTGTTAAACACTAAAAGGCAATCAGTGTTAAACACTGGAAATATAATCTTCAATTTAGTGTTAAACACTAGAAAACAATCAGTGTTAAACAATGGAAATATAATTCCCAAATTAGTGTTAAACACTAAAGAAAGAGGGGTCACGTGTGGACACGTGAGGGCACCAAAGGTGAGGCCAGATCTCCTTTACCTCGTTCTGCAATTAAGTGTTGAACACTTTTTTATTATTTTTATTTTGAGCATCACGTGTTGACACGTGATGGGGATTTATGCGCTGACTGTTAAAGCGTTTGCCAAGAGGTCACGTGGTAACACGTGAGAGCGCCCAAAGCCTTCATTTCCTTTGCTTTTTCTTTCTGCGTCTTGGGAGTCACGTGGGAGCGCGTGAGGCATTGCCTCAAAGCTTCTTTCTTCAGGGATCTTTTCAAGGGTCACGTGGGGACACGTGACCTTAATTATTTTCATGCACAGAGATCTCATAAGTCTCTTTATTTTTAAGAATTGAATTCTTTGTAGGGTTAAATCCTGATAATGATTTTGGAGGAATTAAATTCCTATTGTGCAAGAATTAAATTCTTAAGTAGGGTTAAACCCCAATTTCTTTTTAGAGAAATTAAATTCCCATATATGTAAAAGAATTAAATTCTTATATAGGGTGAAACCCTAATTCTGTCCATCTTGAAGGAATTAAATTCCTGTGAGTTTGGGAGAATTAAATTCTCATGTAGGGTTAAACCCTAATTTTGTTTTGGGAGAATTAAATTCTCTAAACTCAATTCTCCCTCTGAGTTTTGGATCTGCATGGCAGGATCTCAACCCGATGAGAATTAAATTCTCATCTTATGGGGAGATGTGCTCTATGCGGATCTTCAATCAGAAGAAGAACTAAGTTCTTTTGTAAAAGAGTTAAACTCTTAGATTTTGAGAATTAAATTCTCTGTTTGAAGTTTTGATCTCCTTTCTTTTCTCACCTAGGGTTTTTCTTTGTTGAGAATTAAATTCTCCTTTCTTTTCTTCTCTCTTGAGAATTAAATTCTCCTCTCTCTGTTCTTCTCTCTCCAAGGTAGATCTCTCTTTTCTCTTCTTGGCTCCTATTTATAGGAGAAAGAAAAGAATCAATTTGTTCAATGAATCTTTCATTGAAAAATTTTAATTGATTTCATGATTAATATGATCTTTTAGATCATTCAGTGAATTTTTATTCACCGTTGGATTTTAAATCCAAAGATATTCTATTTGTTATTTCTGGTGAGATTTTCAGGGAAATCTTTCCTTGTCTAAAATATTCCCATAAATTGGTGATTTTTAATCACCCTTGGATTTTTAATCCAACGGTCCCCATAATCCTTTTCCATTTGGAAAGATTTAGAAGCTTTTAGAATTTTAATTCTATTAACAGTGAGGCTTTCGGAGCCAGTACCCTTGGTCACGTGTGAGCACGTGACCCCCAATTGAGTCCTTTTCTCAGCGTTTATTTACGCTTCAGTTTTAACCATCATGTGTCAACACGTGACCATTGGTCACGTGTGAGCACGTGATACCTCATTGAGGTATTTTCTTTAGCCATTTGCTTTTATTTCTGTTTTAACTTTCACGTATCAACACGTGACCATTGGTCACGTGTGAGCACGTGACCCCCAATTGGGTCCTTCTTCAGCCGTTTGTTTTTTATTTCTGTTTTAACTATCACGTGTCAACACGTAACCATTGGTCACGTGTGAGTACGTGACACTTCATTGAGGTAATTCCTGAGTTTTAATCAGGGAACAGTGCATAGCATATTTGCTTATAACTTTTGATCCCAGATGAATTATGAAGCCCATAATATATCAAATCGAAGGGTTTTTCGAGATGCTTTCAATACCATCAGAATTTAATAGTTTCTCCTTTGGGAGTTTATCAAAATACAGGCCGGAAGATACTGGTTCGCATTTCCTTAAGCGTATCGCTGCCATATGATACCTTGGACTCTTCTGCGCAGAAATTTTTGGCGGGAACAACCATTTTGTCTTAATATTGATTTTCTTGATATTTCTTATAGATGCAGGGCAGCCCCATCCCGATAGGCGGCTCGAGGCCCGAATCAGTCCCACAGGCTGAGGCCCGACAGAGCTGGGTGGGAGGCAGCATTCCCCCTCTTCTTTACCCCTAATTATCGCTATACCGAAGATTATGCCGAGAGGTTCGGCCGGTATATAGAAGATGAGAGCCGCTTCATGAAGAAGTATCCACTTCACGTTGAGTGGGGCGATCAGCACCGGCGCTCATTTGCCCCTTCTGAGATCAGGCTCGGGTATTAATATATATTTTCATTTGACTTATCCAATAAATTTATTATTATTTAACTCTTGCAATTTAATATCATTGTTTTTTTGTATTTGCGGTTGGATTACGACTTTCAGCCTGTACACGACCCTGATCACCCTGAGAGAGTGCTCGATCTTCACGCTCTTTACTGTAGCCTGATGAAGAACATGCAATTAAAGGTCCGATGTAATAGGAACGAGCTGAAGATCGACTGCTATTCCCCATGGATGGCCACCCCCGAGGTAGAGAGAGCGGCTCTCCTACATACTCCGGCCTTTGCGAGAGTCGACGTAGATACATGGCCTCTTTTATGCCAATATTTCGACTCTTGGCACAAACAGGTTTTTAATTTAAATTTAATTCTTTGTTTTGTATATAATTTATTTTTTTGTGTTGCTTAATTAGAAAACTAAATTTGAATGTGTTGTGCAGAAATAAGCCGATCAAAATAAAGAGAATAGGAAGTCGGTAAAGAGGGGTCGCCCCACTTATACAGGTGGCTCGAGGAATATTACTCGTGCCATGGAGGCATCAGTAAATTACAATAGATCTACTCTGATATAATGTAATATTAGGAGTTATTTTATAATATATGTAATTTTTTTGCGAATTGCAGAGAGCTCAGACCATGGCGCAGGGTGGTACACCGAGCGTGCTGACCGCGTATCTTGCCGTCCACGGAACCTCGACAGATCCCGCCACGGGCGAGCTTCGATTCCCCGACACCGCTAACCAGGAGTATTACGTAAGTGTTAATATTTATTCTAACAGGTTTGAATTTTTTGTTTCGAAAAGTTTAAATTTAAATGATATACTTATATTTTAATTGTTAATGTGGGTGTAGGAGCGGGTGGTGGAGCAGGAGGAGGCATCGGGGATCGATTTTACTGGACAGAACAATCCGATGCTGCTGACCCCAGTTCTATACGCCGTATATGGAGGGCACCACGGAGGTTGGGAGAGAGGCCGGGGACTGGGTCCTAGCAGGGCCCATATAAGGTTGGACTCCACTCCAGCGGTTACTTCCCCTACCCCCCGTGAGCGACGTCTAGAGCATGATGTTGCTGTCTTGAAGGTCACTGTCGAGGAGTTGAAGGAGATGTTGGTACGTATACTACTTAATAGTAAAATATTATATCACATTATAAATAGAAACATATGCAATATTAGTAGCCTGAGCTTATTTGGTTGTAGACTTAGGTTTGATTAACCATACTTACATAAAATGTCTAATTAAAATAAACTACGGTTTTCCAAACTAGATATCCAATCGAGGTCTAAGTCTTTAAGTATTCTTCGATTGGGGTTTCGCAATAATCTGATAATGATACAAATTCGACTAAAATCTAATACACAGTTCTTACTCGTTTATTACACACAAAATTGAACAGATGCAACAGGCTGCTTCGGCTGCGGCTCCACATGCATCTCCTTCGGCTGCGGCTCCGCAAGCCACTACCTCGGTTGCGGTTGCGCATACCACTCGTGCAGCTCCACAGCCCGCTCAGACTCCCACACAGTCCGCTCCTTCATTGATCGAGTTTTTGACGACTCAGGGCTGCACCGAGGAGCAGATGCGTCAGATTACGGCGTTTATCAGAGGTGGAGGAGCTGGACCGAGCTAGGATAGTTTTTTTATATTTTAAGCATGTTTGTACTTATATGATACATATTGTATATATTTTGGACGATATTTGTGTTGTTTGTATATTCACGATGATTTAGATTGATAATGTATTTTGTTTGTTTATTTCTTTGATATATTATGCGTGAGATGTCGATTATGAATACTGTGGTATTTGATTATATGATGTATATATTATTGTGCACAGGGCGGGGAAAAAACATGAAGCCTTTTTTTATATAAAAAACCCTGATATTTTTTCCCTACGGATTAATCCGTAGGGCCATCTGTTGCTCCTACAGATTAATCCGTAGGTCCAAAGTTTGCCCCTACACAGTTAGCCGTAGGGGCAAAATATCATGATACAAGATATTTTGCACTTATGGACTCAGTAACAGGCGTTAAAGTTGCCCCTACGCATGTATCCATAGGGGCTTCTATCTGGATCTACGGAGAACACCGTAGGGGTATGTTCAGGCCCTACGAAGTTATCCGTAGGAGCAAGTATTTTATTTTATAAACCAATAAATTGTCCAGATGGACCTACGCATAAATCCGTAGGGGCTTCTATCTGGACATACGAATAACTCCGTAGAGGCATATTAAGACCCTACGACTTTATCCATAGGGGCAAGTATTTTATTTTTTAAACCAATAAATTAAATAAATATTTTGTCTCTACGGCTTACACCGTAGGGAAATATGTCCCTACGGAGTAACGCATAGGGGCAATTATTTCTCCGTACACTACTACAAATAAGGGTTGCCCCTACCGATTTATCCGTAGGGGCAACCCACTGCCCCTACGGATATATGCGTAGGGGCGAAAAAATACCCCGTAGGTGCAAAGGCCGCAGGTGCAAGTTGAAGCCCTGAACTTGCCCCTACGGGCAAATTCTTGCCCCTACGGATATATCTGTAGGTCCTGTTGCCCCTACGGAGTAATGCGTAGGGTAAAAAAAAGTTATATTATTTATGGTTTTTTTAATATATTAACTGTACCTACGGATATAACCGTAGGGGCATGATATAACGCCTACGGATAAAGGCGTAGGTACCTGTCCGTAGGGACCGTATATCAGGATTTCTGATATTTAGGCCCTACGGATAACACTGTAGGGGCTAGTCTTTTGGCCCTACGGTTTTGTCCGTAGGGGCACTCCCAACCCCTGGTTCTGCGATCAGTGGGAAAATATCAGTTACTGCTGTTATTTGGCCCCTATGGGCTTAGCCGTAGGGGCAAAATGTGTACCTACGGTTTAATCCGTAGGTACATAATATTTGTATTTTTTTTTTTAAAATGGGTTGCTTGATTTTTTCCCGCCCTGTGCACAATAATATATACATCAATCAAATATAAAATTAATCATCACACAACATATATCGCAGTATTCATATTCACATCTCACGCATATAATATACAAAAGAAACCAAAAAACTGAATATGATATAAATATAAACCAAAATCAATATCGCCCAAAATGTAGTACAATATGTATCATATAAATAAATACATGTTTAAAAAAATAAGAATCAAAATGCTAGCCTAGCTCGGTCCAGCTCCACCTCTGATAAACGCTAGAATCTTGCGCCTACCCCGTCGCGTCTGGACCTAACGTGTGCAATAAGCGTGTAAGAACTCTGTTTTATTCGAATTCTTATCATTATCGAGTTATTTCGAAACCCCATTTGGATATCTAGTTTGGAAAACTGTAGTTTATTTTAATTAGATATGTACATGTATGATTAATAAAACCTAAGTCTACAACCAAATAAGCTCAGGCTACGTACTGATATTGGATATGTTGATATCTATAATATGACATGATATTTTACTATTAAGTAGTATACATACCAGCATCTCCTTCAACTCCTGAACGGTGGCCTTCAAGCTCTCCAGTTCCTGCTGGATACGTCGCTCACTGGAGACGGAGGAAGTAACCACCGGGGTGGAGTCCAACCTTATATGGGCCCTGCTAGAGCCCAGTCCTCGGCCTCTCTCCCAACCTCCGTGGTGCCGTCCGTGTGCGGCGTCCAGGACTGGGGTCAGCAGCCTCGAATGCTGCCTTCCCCCTAGCAACTGTCAGAACATTATATTTAGCACATACTGGTCTATAAAATTGACAAGAAATACCAAAATCAACAAATTCAAAGCCTTACCTACAGAGATAGAAGATGTGCTCCTCTGGTATCTGCATGTATTAAAATTTGAATAATATTAATTAATTTCAGTACATACATATTAACAAAGTAAACTCGCATATAGCGCTGCTTACACATAAGACAGGGGGTGAACAAGCTCTTGTAGATCATCAGGCGCAAATCTAATCTCATCAAGCAGCCCATGATAATGAGTTGGACGACTAGACAAGGTCCACGACTTACAATCATTCCCGCATACGAGCATATATAAAAATCATAGTTTCTAGGATGACAAATTTTATTGTCAACTACTGTCACCACCTACAGCTAGACAATAATAAAAATTACTAAGAGCAAAAGGAATGTGTGTATATTTATGATATAGCATTCTAAATCAATATACATGCCCTATATGATATATAAACATACCTGGAGGAACGGGAGTGGCCTCTGTCCCTGATATGGACGCATCACCAACAACTAAACAATCAAACATTGACAATATAAGTAATTTTGACATAAACAGACATGGATATCTATAATATTATATTCAAAATGGATATTAGAGAGCGCACCTGCAGTGAGAAGTGATAAAAGTATCACCCAACAATGGTGTAATTTACAGAATCAGTTGAGACTCTTGAAAGTCATAGAAGAACCTGACCTGCACAAATCTGATGTATGCTTTCCATTGGACACTAAGAAGTCTCTAAAGGGAAAAGCCTATGTGAAAGCCATCATTAGTTCATATCAGAAGATTGATGTTGAAACAGAGAACAAGAAATGTCATTTTCTTCTTCTTCTGCCATATTACTGTCTTCTCCTTCTTCTTCTGCCACATTACTGTCTTCTCCTTCTTATTATGTGCGCGTGCAAATTCAATGACTATATTGAGAATATGGATTAATAGTGGGTAGGAAAAGTATTTCTCAAATGGCTTTTGCGTCTAAAAACCATAAACTACTAAGTAATAGCATACATAATTTTTTTAGTATAAAGGTTGTTATTTTAAGTTTTCTCTTATAGAGATATGATCTAACTGCCTTTATAAACTATAAGTGTGCAGAAAATTATGATAAGAAACCATAAGAAAGGGTCGTAGCCATGCATAACCTTGAATCTACATACCAAATCATGCACAAGCATGCAATTATTGTCACCTTGTCTTGGAATATAAAATATCTTGGAAGACTATAAGCGAGCATTTAAATCTTGATAGCTTTTGACTTCAACATATATTTTTCTCAAGTACCATGAAATATACTTCCTCCGTATAAACCGTTTTCAGAAAGATGGATTAACAATGACAAATTATCCATTGTGGCTCACTAGGTTAGCATTTTCTCTTCTATTGACCATCTTACTAATCTGCTTGGTAAATTTATTCGGAACCGGCTGCGAATTATTAAAAGACATGCATAAGAAAGAAAGCTAAAATACAGATATATAGCATACCGATACATCGAAACTTCAAAGTTGCGATGACAATCCAGAGATATTTATTTCTACACACGTGGTGCGCGTGCGAATGCGTCAGGCATCATGGACAAATATTTGAGAACATGGAAAGTATTATTAGTATAAAATAATTAAAGCTTTTAAACGCGTTGGGTAGATATTTTCTTAGTTGATGCAATCATATCATGATGACTAAATTTAAGCTATTATACATATGCATATGTATTTTTCTAACCTAATATATCACACACACACACACAGAGAGAAAGAGAGAGAACACCAATTTGGTAGAGAAATTAGGTAGCAGGATCGTGAAGAAATGGAGTCCATAGTATTGCTCATCATCATCATCCATGATCCTTTTGAAAAAATATTATCAAAAGGATCATGGATGATGATGATGAGCAATGCTATGGACTACGTTTCTTCAGGGTCCTGCTATCTGATTTCTCTACCAAACTGGTGTTCTCTCTCTGTGTGTGTGTGTGTGTGTGATATATTAGGTTAGAAAAATACATATGCATATGTATAATAACTTAAATTTAGTCCTCATGATATGATTGCATCAACTAAGAAAATATCTACCCAACGCGTTTAAATGCTTTAATTACTTTATACTAATAATACTTTCCATGTTCTCAAATATTTGTCCATGATGCCTGACGCATTCGCACGCGCACCACGTGTGTAGAAATAAATATCTCTGGATTGTCATCGCAACTTTGAAGTTTCGATGTATCGGTATGCTATATATCTGTATTTTAGCTTTCTTTCTTATGCATGTCTTTTAATGATTCGCAGCCGGTTCCGAATAAATTTACCAAGCAGATTAGTAAGATGGTCAATAGAAGAGAAAATGCTAACCTAGTGAGCCACAATGGATAATTTGTCATTGTTAATCCATCTTTCTGAAAACGGTTTATACGGAGGAAGTATATTTCATGGTACTTGAGAAAAATATATGTTGAAGTCAAAAGCTATCAAGATTTAAATGCTCGCTTATAGTCTTCCAAGATATTTTATATTCCAAGGCAAGGTGACAATAATTGCATGCTTGTGCATGATTTGGTATGTAGATTCAAGGTTATGCATGGCTACGACCCTTTCTTATGGTTTCTTATCATAATTTTCTGCACACTTATAGTTTATAAAAGCAGTTAGATCATATCTCTATAAGGGAAAACTTAAAATAACAACCTTTATACTAAAAAGATTATGTATGCTATTACTTAGTAGTTTATGGTTTTTAGACGCAAAAGCCATTTGAGAAATACTTTTCCTACCCAGTATTAATCCATATTCTCAATATAGGCATTGAATTTGCACACGCACATAATAAGAAGGAGAAGACAGTAATGTGGCAGAAGAAGAAGGAGAAGACAGTAATGTGGCAGAAGAAGAAGAAAATAGCATTCCTTGTTCTCTGTTTCAGCATCAATCTTCTGATATGAACTAATGATGGCTTTCACATAGGCTTTTCCCTTTAGAGACTTCTTAGTGTCCAATGGAAAGTATACATCAGATTTGTGCAGGTCAGGTTCTTCTATGACTTTCAAGAGTCTCAACTGATTCTGTAAATTATACCCTTGTTGGGTGATACTTTTATCACTTCTCACTGCAGGTGCGCTCTCTAATATCCATTTTGAATATCTTGATATTTTGAATGTAAAGATATTCAAAATGGATATTAGAGAGCGCACCTGCAGTGAGAAGTGATAAAAGTATCACCCAACAAGGGTGTAATTTACAGAATCAGTTGACACTCTTGAAAGTCATAGAAGAACCTGACCTGCACAAATCTGATGTATACTTTCCATTGGACACTAAGAAGTCTCTGAAGGAGAAAATCCGTGTATATACTTTGTGTGTGCGTTTGTCGTTGAAAAGAATAAATTATCGATAATTAAAGTTAGATTTGAGGATACCCATGTATGAGTTGTATTCTATATATGTGTGTTTCGATTTATGATTTCGCTTAAGTGTAGGGTTGTTTTTACTTAAAGAAGTATCACCATCTACTATATATAAAAAAATGTAGCAAACTAGAACTAGAACTCATTTAACATTATCAACTAGTGAGATTTCAATGTCGAAAACTCCCTAAAGAGGAAAATTACTAAAAGGAAAAGACTCTTTGAACAAAACGCATCCACTAGCAATAATATGGAACTGAGACTCGATCAAGATTCTCTGGACTAAAATATTCCAAGGAATTGCTATTTGAATTACGTTAATTTGGAACACGATCGTTGTAAGTTGTACTTTTACCTACTTGTGTCATGCCCATGAGCACACAAACTTCTCCCCAATCACAAATCCCAGTCCAGATTGGTATTCAAAATTTATTTAATTAGTTTGTGATCCACATCATTGATTCATTGCTTGAGGCATCAATGTAGGCACAAATATCACTGAAGCAGCCTAAATCACCATATGAACCGGTTATCGGTTTCAATTCCACCAGAATTAGAATTTTATCCGAACAACTTTCACACAGTAATCGGAACCTGGTCAACAAATTTGTCATGCCCGTTGTGGTTTTACTTATGTACAGTACTTCCACAAAATACGTGCTGTCATTTCTAAATGGAAGTTTCTCAGTGCCACCATAGTAGCAGAAGATGGAATTGTTTATCGCAACTAGATTATGCTAAGCCTCGGATAGATTAGGCAAACATGATCTTGAAGAATATAATTAGCAGAGGAAAAATATAATAAAACAAAACAAAACGTAGAAAATAAGATAAAATAAAATAAAGATATAGAAAATAAAACATTGGGCTTAGGATTTGTAAGCTAGAAGTACAAAATGAAAACAAGTAGTACCTTTCTAACTACGGGATAGTCTACAAGAGACAAGTTAAGCTCCACATCTGACTCAGCCTGATATGAATGTACAACCTACAGAACTGGGCTTGGACATGCTTCAATTCTTGGCCGCTCTGATGCCATTTGTTTATCAAACATAGAGATGTGCAAACATTGTTGGCAAATTACTCGGCAGAACTTAACTTGCATTTATTTCTAATGCCTGCAAAAAGCAGCCTTAGTTTTAGGCTAAACAGAAAAGTGGTTTGTTTAATTACCTCAGCTTCAAGCTGGTCAAGGATTTGTAAGATTCTCTGATGGTAAGTCTGTTCTGATTCAGCCTTAACTGCACAAAGTGCAACAATACAAGTCAAATATGATAACCATGACATGCTAATTCAATGCAGGTAACATAACTAGTAAATGGTGAATTAAGTACCATTGCAAGTGGATGCGTTTTGTTGAATCAATATGATCCTGAGACTCGATCAAGATTCTCTGGACTAAAAAATTCCAAGGAATTGCTATTTGAATTACGTTAATTTGGAACACGTTTGTATGATTGAAGCTAAGAAACAAATATATTTCCATATTATATCATGCATTGTTTTATCAAAAATAATTTTATCGCATACCTAGCTATGTGCTGAAGTAGGCTATATATCTCAACAGAGAGAGAAATTTATAACCAACATGCCACGAATATTGAGATTGTATATATATATATATATAAGTAGACATTTGAATCTAGACAAATAGAAAACAAAACTTTATTGCTCCCTTGTCTCTTATCAAAATCATTAGAAATGTTCATATTTTCGGGGCTCAAAATTTCCTTCACAAGCTTTAAAAGAAACCTAGAAAAATTCTCACCCCCTGCCGCAACCCCCTGCCCCAACCCTAACCCTAACCCCAACCCGAGCCCCGGCCAGTACCCCAACCCCAACCACAGCCCTAGCCGCAGCCCGAGCCCCAATCCCAACCATATATGAAAAACAACCTATGTTCGGTCTTTGAGCATATATGCAAACGAGGCTATGCACAGGAGGCCGCGGTGGGAGACCCACTCGTGCTTAGTTTTTGAGCACGAGTCCTTTAGAACGTTTGCGTTTGGTTTTTATATTTCAAAACGCTCAAATTAATTCTGAACTGGGCATTGATTAATTTTTCAAATTCAATTCTTTTAATGTCATTTTCACTCCATTCGCTCTTCAATTGCTTCTTCGTCCTCCAATTCCACAAAATTCTGCAGCCATCTCTATCAAAACTGACTAGTATTACCATCAACAGCCCCACCCCAGCAGCACCCTAGCAGCAACCCTAAGGCAAACCCTAACCCCAGCAGCACCCCAGCTAGCTAAACCCCAACACCAACCCTAAGGCAAACCCTAACCCTAGCCCCACCCCAGCAGCAGCCGAACCCCAACCCTAACCCTACCCCGACCCCGACCCCGACCCCGACCCCGACCGCGACCACGACCCCTGCCCAACCCCAACTCGAGCGCGCAACCCCAGACCCAACCATGAACCCTAAGCCCAAAATAATCCAAAAATTCTTTAATTTAGCTCGAGATTTCCTCACCTGAACGGCTGCTGCTGGGGCGGTGGTGACGGCCTGAACTGCGGTGGCGACGGCCTGAACTGCGGTGGCGATGAGAACTGCGGTGGCGACGAAACCGGCGGTGGCGACGAGGAGAACGACGGTGGCGACGACCGCGAGGCGATTTGGGGTTTTTTTTCGCGCGCGATCGAGAGAGAGAGAGAAATTGAGCGTAGGCGATCGATCTGTGTTTTTGTTAAATCGATATTTACTTGCCCCTACGGATATACCCGTAGGTCCTTTGTTTGCGGATCCGTAGGGAAAAACACCAAATTAAGAATTAATATTTTTATTCTTGGACGTCTGTGCCCGTAGGGACAACCACTTAGCCCTATGGATTAATCCGTAGGGCCAAGTTAAATCTGCCCCTACGGATTCCAATATCCGTAGGGGCAACCCCCTATTTTACTAGTGGTAGGAGTATATTCAGGATGAAGACTTGCACCTGCGGCCTTTGCACGTACGGTGTATATTTGTGACCCTACGAATATATCCGGAGGGGCAGTGCTTTTGCCCTACGGATAAAGCCGTAGGGGCAACCTTTTATTGCAGTAGTGACAACCCTTATTGTAGTAGTGCGCGTTAGGCGTGGAGGGTTAAATTTTAGTTTATTGCAAACGGATGGGTTACAGGTACAACTGGAATGTAAATAAAGAAATAGAAAGCAATGCCTAAACAATGGCATAACTAAAATGAAAAGTAAGTACAAGTGTCTACAGCTCCGAGGCTTCTTCAAACTGCTCCAAATTTTCGGTGCTGGGCTCGATTTCTAGTGGGTCCGATCCACCTGACAACATTCCAAAGAAAGAAGAAACGGAATGCCGTCAGCAAACAATCGCTCGGTAAGTCCCAAAAAAAGAAGGAAAAGAATAGACAGAATGAGAGTACAATTATTTAATGTTTTATTATATTGTTAACGCTGTTGTTTGTTGCTTGGTACAGAAAACACCTGTGTATACGAGAGGAGTCCCACGATTCCGGAGACTAAGGTATACGGAGGACAAGGAACCGTTCATCCATGGTACAACGGCAATGGATATTTAGATTAGGTGTATTATGGTTACAGTCTCGTGCCACTTTTAACACCTTCCGTACCAATCTACCCCTTATAAACCCCGCTATATCTTTGTATTGGTTGAATTGTATTTTGTTGTCATGTATCATAAATTGTATATGGATAACTTTTTGAAACCATGATATCAGTAATTAGAACGGATATAATGGATGAACATGTAAATGGAATATATTCATGGTTCGGTTCGGTCAATATAGATTGATATAAATTGAATAGGCGGATTTATATTGAATTGTAGATATATATACTTGAATCATATTCAAGTCAGATTGATTAGATTGAGACTCAGTCAGAGTCAGAAAAATTGAAAAGAAATTGAGGTCCTGAATTAGTTTTGATGCTATCGGTAACTGCTGCACATGAACGACAGGATTTGTGTCTTTTTCAAAAACAATTATCGTATTGATAACCCCTTTATTTAGATTATCTACCTTAGATAGGAAAGCACACATATTCTTCGGCTCCCTGAGGCTTAAGAGAACCGGTCCCGCTTAAACCTATATTTACTAGGGTCCTTATTGTAATTTATATAACTTGAGCGGATTTTATGTAAAAATAGTTTTGGTATAATTTCAAAATACACCTCAAATATTTAATTATCGTCTTTAGGGTTTTCATAGATGTAAATTTTAAAAGTGAAGTATTTTCTAATTGATATAAACCTAGTGTTATTTATCTATGGTATTTTACTGTAATATAGAAGTTGTTTTGAATTGCCATGGTAGTTTCATGTAATTGGTGATTCTTTTCTTTTGATTTTGGAAACATGGAATATTTTATATCTTAAAAATAGGTATCTTGATAATTTTTTACATATATAATTATTTATTAAAATATAATTTTATTATTTTCTTGAAATCTCGTTTTTCTTAAATTGTAATAATAATTCCATCGGAATCCGAATGCTCCTTGCAGAGGTCTGAATTCCGCTCTACTAGATCCGAGGACGTGCGATAATCCACACTATCCCAATCGGATTTCGCCAGAAGTTAGTTGTAAGGACGAAAATTGTATGGAATTAGTTACTACATTTTAAAGAAATACGGGTTTGTAGTAATTTAGGGTATTTTAATGTAACATGTAAATTTCTTATAAATATTGTCTAAGAGTAATATCGTGCTATGTCATGAATGCGTGTTGTGAGGAGGTAGGTCATTACCTCATAAGTTTTCTAAAGGTAATATGTTTGGAGTAAACATTGTCGAAAGTAAACATGAGGGTATTTTAATATAAAAGTGGAATAGAAGTTGCTATGATTATTATTTTGAGATGAAACTTGTTCTAATATTTTTATTTATGTTTGTTAAACATTATGAGAGAATTTGGTATTTTATTATTTAAGAAAAAATATGTTTTTTTTAAAGAAAAACGGATCGGAAGTCGGAAGAACTCCGCTTCCGATGAGTTTTGAAAAAGAGAAGTTTTAGAATAGGGATGGAGGAGGGAATGGGGACTTACTAGCTACTAAGAAAGAGGGATGAAGGAGAAAGCTCTCGAAACCGTCGGGGCGTCGTTTCGTCACCGGAATCTCCCTGAAACGTCGTCGGAACTTCGCCTCTTGCCAACTCCACTTGTACAACTTTTTTGACTTTGAAAATTTAGAGAGTTTTGATAATGGATTTTAGAATAGAAAGGGCTATGGTTTCGTGAGTGTGGCGAGACGGAAAAATGAAGTAATAAGAGAAAGAAGAAGAGAGTGGGGGTGTTTAAATAGTATTAGGATTTGATTTTTATAATAATAATTTACATATATATATATATATATAAAGAGGAAGGGAGAGTTGGGTGTGAGTTGTAAAGAAGAAAAAAAGTGGATTGTAAAGAGAGATCATGAGAGTTGTGGGTTGAAAAATTATTTTTAAAAAGAATAATATTATAAATAAATAAATAAAGGAGAGAGAGTGATGTGAGGAGAGGGAGGGAGCTGAGAATAATTATGGAGTGTTGGGATTTTTAGAATTGGTTTGAAAATATAATAATATATAAACTTAGGTTTTAAGGCTAATACTAAAATACTTTGAAAAATACTCGGATTGTGTCTAAGAATCTAATTTTAAAATATGAAGAATATACGTATAAATTAAAACCATAATGCGATACCCGATTAATAAAAATGCATACCTCCAAGAATGGAAGCACGTAAAATGCACGTAGCAATCCAAACAAGTCTGTTTCAATAAACAGGGAGTGAACACGATATACAGATGCAACCATAAGGCCTGAGGTATGATGTAGGCCATGTGTTGGTGTCGTTCCGTATATCTCAGTGCACATGTTTGATTAATCCGACTTTTCATTTTACGTGCAGTGCACGTGCAAACTTTTGGGCTTCTAAAAGTTTAAAAGAAAAATCAACAAAAATAATATGTGGCTGGAGGATTTGAACACATGTGATATGTCTCAGCTGTGCAAAGTTTTACCAGTGAGCTACAAACTTTTTCTTGCTGTTCAAAAGCAAATTTAATTTATAGCTTGTGTACAGGCTTAGGTATTTCTTTTTGTATTTTTTGAAAAAAAAAATTGTACAAAAAGGTTAGGGTTGTTATATTATGCTTGAGCTCGGCTCGGGCATCAGCACTTTTGACCCGGGTTCGGGCCCGCTTACTTGGAGTTAGGTTCGGACTTGGGCTCACTTGACTTGGATTCGGGCTTATGCCTGGGCCCACTTTTTGGGCCTTAATTTTAACTTGTTGATTTCGACTATAGGTTTTAATTTTTTACCTAAACAGTATTTAAGTAAGACTGGAATCAGGTGTGCATAACACTTAAGACCATGTTTTCCGTTTATATTTTGATTTCAATTGACTTGATTAATTAGTCGCACAAATCACTTCTTTACAGCATTATTTCTAGACGTTACTTAAAAATATAATTATTTCATATCATGCTCTGTGACTGCTTATTTATTATAACCATATGAGTTTTGTGATAAAACTCATTACATGCTAGACTTGACTTGACCTGAACTAGAAATACAATATAACATGAATACTTGAACTTAACATAAATACTTGAACACTTAACATGAATACTTGATCTTGATATGAATTTAATCTTGAAAACTTGATGTATTCATGGATTCGGGTAAGACTTGTAACTTTAACTATAATCTATTATACGCGGGGTGTTGGGGTGATTTAAGTATGAATCCGACGGAATCTCATGAGTCCCATTATTACAAATAATGTTACTGTGGTACCAGGCTGAAACGATATATCACAAATTCACGAATGAGGGCCCGTATTTCCAAGCCCTGGATGATAACTTGTTGGCTTTGAACTATTTCAATAACAATTGAAATCCCGCTATTTTGGGCTCGTGATTTCTTAACCCTGGACGACAGCCTTAGGTTCAAGAATAATCTTGAGATCGGTTGATATTCACACTTAAATTGATACTAGAATAGATTACCTTGTAAAGATCTCTTAAAACACTGACATTCACTTCATGTTCACCATGCTTTCCTTATCAAAATACAAGCAACCACGTTAGAATAGAATAGCCATATTTATAGAATTTCTATTCTTATATACCTTATCATGCTTATATACTTATTTTCCAAGCTCATGTTACACTGCATGCTATATAGAATTGACATGTTGCATTGAAGTTTCATGCTTAATTATTAGTGTTACTCGTTCACAGCTTAATGATAGTAGTTATCAATTTATACACTTATCATTATCATTTCTACACTTATCCTTTTTTGGGACTTGCCGAACGTTAGTTTGCTGATAGACATTCCACCCACCACTTTCTATCTTTGGAATGTTCGTCGGGCGGTATTGAGACGGAGGAGATAGAAACGGTCGAACAGGAGTACAATCAGTTCGCATCACAACTGGACGTCTAGGTCTATTCAGGTTTTCATTTTATTTCAGCTTATTTATGTATGCCTCCTTATTAAAACTTATCATGTTATTATTCAGATATTTTGTCAACTATAAATTTTGAATGCAATAAATTAAAATTGGATTTCATTTTCCTGTATATTCTTATTATTTTATGTTACTTATAGACGCTTAGCGTATTTATTGCGGGAAATGGGTTTCTCGGAATAAATACGTCGCGAGTCTCGTCGCGTTTTCTGCTCCTGTCTTTTAGAAAGCGGGACATGACAGTTAACCTCTATCTGATACCGGTTGTTGGGGATCGACAGGAAGAGAAATAAATGCGGAACTATACACGCGACAACACCCAAATCATCTAAACATAATTACACAATTAAACGACGAAAGAACAATATAAATATGCGAGAATAAAAATAAGCAATCAAACACAACGAGACACGGGGATTTGTTAACGAGATTCACCTACCGTATCGCTAGTTCCCGGCGGAGCGGAATCTGCAAACGTCTACTAATTCTGAAATGAAAGTTTATAAGCAATTGTAGAAGATTTCTTTCAAATCTCTCTATTAGCCGTTGATCTCTCAACTAGCCAATCAATTAGCCGCCGCCAACTCTAATAAACCCCTCTGGAATTTTATTGTGCCGCGGCCTTCCAATCAATGCCTTATATATATATATATATATATATAGATAGACAGAGAGAGAGAGAGAGAGTAATGCAGGAAAGATGCAATAAAAAACAACATTCGGCCGCCATTCACAACCCAGCCGCATGTGCTCTGCTTCCTTTGGTGGGCTTTTCGGGCTTGAATTTTTCGATCAAAAACAACGTTTCGGCAACTAGGACAGTAGAGTTCGGTTTGAGGGCGTAAACGTCGGGGTCAGGCTCGGCGAAGAAGTTGTTGTGGACCAAGAGGCGTTGGAGGTAGGGGGTTCGGGAGGCAGGGATGGAGAGCGCGGAGGCGAGCTCGGCAAGAGCGATGGGCTTGCCGTGGTTGTGAATGGCGTCAGCAATGCCGAGCTCGACGGCAACTTTGAGGGAGAAGGAGTTCATGAAGCCGAAGAGCTGGCTCCATAGGTGAGTTTGGGCATCTAGGATCTCTTTTGAGGTTTACTACACTGCTTGCAGCCATTGTGTGTGTACTGGTTGTTATGAGATTATTTTGGGGTCGGGAATTTATAAGGGGTTGATGTGAGTCGCATTATATTTCTTTTTGACCTTCAACAATATTTTTGGGACTGTTTTTAAAATAATAGACACAACAGTCCCCAAATTTTATTTTATTTTTTTTAACCAGAAATAGTAAGAACATTTTTCTATTCTTATAGCACCTTTTCTTCCTCTTTTATTAGAATATAAAATATATTTTTTCAACACTCATCATAAGTTTGGGGTTTTGATAGAGTGGATGGGATATTTCACATAGTTTCAAAGCAACACATGTTTTATTAAAATTCAAAGTACCGTTGTGCAAAAGCCTCGATTTCGGTCTAAAAGACCTGCGACCTGCGAGACGTGGTAGAATATAAAATACATTAATAGCCCTAATAGCCCGATGATAAGAGAAATATAGCAAAATCACCTAAAGAAACAATAATTAAATAAAATAGAAAAAATACTCATTTTGAATCTCTTTTTCCTCTATAATTTAATGGAGAGAAGATGTACATCCGGAATAATGAAAAAAGAATTTGGAGTTGTAATGTAAAATAAGACCGTATCAAACTTTTAGATCAGAGCTAAAAGATTTAATTTCGTAGGGTTAATGGAGAAAAAATGGTAAACACCACGTCATGAAACACGCCTATATTTTTATGCTGCAGATTAAAAAAATCCCCAGCTGTGAGTATATGTTTAGCAACTATATCAATAATTATTGTGATTATTTCTGAGACAGTGCATTCTCAATCAAATCAAATTGAAAAATGAATAAAGATAAAGTTTTCAATTAGTGGTATTGATCATAAATGCTAATCCTATTCCTTCACTGGTATCTAAAATACCCCCTTCTTCATTTTTTTTGAGCATCCACACTACTACAAACAAGGGTTGCCTCTACGGATTTAATCGTAGGGGCAAACCACTGCCCCTATGGATATATCCGTAGGGGCGAAAAAATAATCTGTAGGTGCAAACGCCGTAGGTGCAAGTTGAAGCCCTGAACTTGTCCCTACGGGCAAAAACTTGCCCCTTCGGAGTTCTGTGTAGATTCATTTTCACCTACGGATTAGGGCGTAGGCGAAAAAAAGTTATTTTATTTACAGTTATTTTAATTATATTAACTGTACCTACGGATTTATCCGTAGGGCCAAGTAGTATCCCCTACGGATATATGCGTAGGTACATATCCGTAGGGGCAAAATATCAGAAATCCTGATATTTTGCCCCTACGGATATATCCGTAGGGGTCTTTGTTTGCCCCTACGGATATATCCGTAGGGGCAAGCCCAACCCCCTGATACTGAGATCAGGGGGTCATACCAGTTAATGCTGATATTTTGCCCCTACGGTTTAAACCGTAGGGGCAACATGTGTACCTACGGATTAATCCGTAGGTACACATTATCTTTCTTTTTTTTTTTAAAAAGGGCTGCCTGATTTTTTCTCGCCCTGTGCACAATAATATATATATATATATATATATATATATATATATATATATATCAATAAAATATAAAATTAATCATCACACAATATATATCACAGTATTCATAATCACATCTCACGCATATAATATACAAAAGAAACCCAAATACTGAATATGATATAAAAAAACCCAATATCAATATCAATATCGTTTCAAAATGTAGTACAATATGTATGATATAAATAAATACATGTTTCAAAAAATAAGAATCAAAAAGCTACCCTAGCTCGGTCCAGCTCCATCTCTGATAAACGATAGAATAAGACGCGCCTGCTCCTCGGTCAATAAACCATGCAATTCGGCGCGAGCGGGAGTCTGAGCGTCCTGTGGAGCTGGCGATGTGGTCTGCGCAGCCGCCGTCGAGGGAGTCGCTTGCGGAGCCGCGGCTGCGGGAGTCTGAGCGGGCGGTGGAGCTATAGGAGCTTTCTGCGGAACCGCAGCCGATATAGTGGCTTGCGGAGCCGCAGCCGAAGAAGATGCATGCCATGTACCCTGTCGCGTCTGGACCTAACGTGTGTAAGAAGAGTGTAAGAACTGTGTATTATTCGAATTCGTATCATTATCAAGTTATTTGGATATCTAGTTTGGAAAACCGTTATTTATTTTAATTATATATGTATGTATGATTAATCAAACCTAAGTCTAAAACCAAATAAGCTCAAGCTACGTACTAATTATGGATATGTTAGTATCTATAATATGACATGATATTTTACTATAAAATAGTATACATACCAGCATCTCCTTCAACTCCTGAACGGTAGCCCTCAAGCTCTCCAGTTCCTGCTGGACACATCGCTCACTGGAGACGGAGGAAGTAACCGCCGGGGTGGAGTCCAACCTCATATAGGCCCTGCAAGGGCCCAGTCCCCGGCCTTTCTCCCAACCTCCGTGGTGCCCTCCGTGTGCGGCGTCCAGAACTGGGGTCAGCAGCCTCGGATCGCTCTGTCCGGTAAAATCGATCCCCGAGGCCTCGGCCTGCTCAACCACCCGCTCCTACACCCACATTAAGCAGTAAAGTATAAGTATAAAATTTAAACTTGAACCTTCCAAAACTAAAATTTCAAATATGGGTAGAATAAATATTAACACTTACGCAATACTCCTGGGTAGCGACGTCGAGATATCGAAACTCGCCCGTGGCGGGATCTGTCGAGGTGCCGTGGACGACAGGATATGCGGACAGCACGCTCGGTGTACCACCTTGCGCCACGGTCTGAGCTGTCTGCAATATTAGAAAATAACTCTTAATATTAGAAATATTAGAAAATAACTCTTAATATTGCAGAATATCACAAAGGTCGGTCTATTGTAATTTACCGATAACTCCATGGCTCGAGTAATATTCCTCGAGCCACCTGTGTAAGTGGGGCGACCCCTCTTCGCCGACTTCCAGTTCTCTGTATTCTGAGCGGCATGTTTCTGCACAACTCATTAACATTTAGTTTTCTAATTAAGGAACACAAAAAAATAAATTATATCCTAAATAATGAATTACATTTAAAATACATACCTGTTTGCGTTGGGAGTCGAAATATTCGCACAATAGAGGCCATGTCTCTACGTCGACTCTCGCAAACGCCGGAGTAGATAGGAGGCCGCCCTCTCTGCCTCGGGGGTCGCCATCCACAGGGAGTAGCAGTCGGCCTTTAGCTCATTCCTGTTGTATCGGACCTTGGTCTGCATGTTCTTCATCAGGCCATTGTACAGAGCATGAAGATCGAGCACCCTCCCAGGATGATCAGGGTCGGGTACAGGCTGAAAATCGTAATCCGACTGAAAATACAAAAAAAACATTGTTATTAGATTGCAAGTGTTAATAATAAATATATTGGATAAATCAAATGAAAATATATATTAATACGTACCCGAGCCTGATCAAAGAAGAGAGCGAATGAGCGCCGGTGCTGCTTGCCCCACTCAACGTGAAGTGGATAGTTCTTCACGAGCCGGCTCTCGTCCCCCATATACCGGCCGAACCTCTCGGCATGAGGACCGGTATAGCGATAGTCAAGGGTAAAAAAGAGGTGGAATGCTGCCTCCCCCTAGCTCTGTCAGGCCTCAGCCTATGAGACTGATTCGGGCCTCGAGTCCCCCTCTGGGGATGGAGAGGCCCAGCGTCTGCAAGAAATATCAAGACAATCAATATTAAGACAAAGTTGTATTAAGAAATCAAGGTTAAACGAAAATTGAAGTGTGATATATACCTCCGGTGACTATCGCACGAGCCTGGGCCCGGGCAGCAGCACGAGCGGGACGATAGTTCCTCCGGTGAGGAACAACCGGGGTCCCGGATGCAGACGCATCCCCTCCAACTAGAAAATAAACATTGACGCTAAATTTCCATGAAGTTCATATTTATTCTATAGAGCATATGTAAAATGAATAAATATTTCATATTTATTCATACTAACCTGCAAACGATGCGGATGGTATGGAAGCGGTAGGAGTGGCCCCTGCGGAAGATGTGGGCGCACCATCTATAATTAGACAATTAAAAATAGATTATATAAGTAATTGCAAAAAGAATGTGTAGATCAATAATATAACGTTCTAAATCAATATGCATGCACTATAGGATATATAAACATACCCGTAAGTGCGGTGGTGTCACCACCTACAGCTAGACAATAATAAAAATTGCTAAGTAAGAGCAAAAGGAGTGTGTGTATATTTATGATATAGCATTCTAAATCAATATACATGCACTATATAATATATAAACATACCTGGAGGAGCGGGAATGGCCTCTGTCCCAGATGTGGACGCATCACCAACAACTAAACAATCAAACATTGACAATATAAGTAATTTTGACATAAACAGGCATGAATTTCTGTAATATTACATTCAAAATGGATATGCGTACAGTATACCTGGAGGTGTGGCAAAATCCACACAGAAGGAGGCATCCGAAGGGATCTCCGATCTGGGTGCAAGACCGGCCCTCTGAAGCTCCCTACGAAGCTCTTCGGGTGGCAAAACCGCTCTACCTCTGCCTCTGCTTCTGCCGCGGCTGGAGCTCCTGCCGCCCCTCGCTGCTCCCGACATCGTCATCAAATCTAGATAAACGGTTCGTGGACGCATTAGACAATCATTAAAAGTATTGACTATATATGTATAGAGCGTAAAATATGAAGTAATAATATAACATTACTGATAACCTTTTTCGTTTCGTGGGCGCATTATACATATCTACTTGGATTACATCGTCGATGTCATTTCTAACCCACGTAACTTCATGATCGGTTGAAGACAACCCGTCCTTCAAAACAGACGGTCGGAGCACTTTAAGCCTTCTTTCTTCTTCGTCCTCATCGCTGTTCTCGAATTCTGGGACATCGTAGAAATCTCTGGGTTTCCATCGGCATACAACACTCCATCCCGGATGTTTCAGACACTGTGAGTAGTATACATGGAACGCTTGGTTTGGAAAGATAAACGGATCTTCCTGACCGTAAAATCGAAGTGTGTTCACACTGGTCAATCCATATTCATCTTTCCAAGTCCCAAGATTGCTTCTCCACTTGTCCGTATCGGTTCGCGTATCGTACCAAGTACACTGGAATATATAAAAGGGTTCTGATCGTCCGGGATAGTGGATGCCAAGTATACAATTTAAGTACCCATAATAAATCACACCGTCCGATCCTACCGTCGCAATCCCACTATTCTGAGTGGTTATAGATTTTTTTATGTCCTTAACTTCGAATTTGTATCCAAGGGCACCAAATCCTTTGTAATATGCAACCTCCGTACTAGGAAATTGAGCTAAACATCTTGAATCACTCTCAAATGATGCAGACAAGTTCGGATCGTGGATCTAATAAAACAAATTTTACGACAAATACATAACGATAAGAGTTTAGATTAAAACTACTAGCAATAAAATGTTATTCGAATAACTTACATGATCTGTGACCCAATCACAAAAATTATCCTGATGAAATTTTTCCAATTGTTCTTCATTCCAATCAGGATGCCCCTCACGTACCTCGTTAAAATGAATTCTGTTTTCGACAAATAATGGTGACTTTAATATTATATCATTTCATACACACACAAACACAGATATAACAATTAATCCAAATAAACTTACTTTCTAATTTGTTCAAGACATGCGCGCTTAAGCAAGATAAACCGGTATATCTTGTTGATAAACATAGTGTCTACCCTTTTATACTCGGCTTTACCATATGGCCCGGCTTGAATTCTTCGTGGCCGGTTAAGTCTTGTCTCAATGTTCTCGTCCAGATAGCGGGAACAAAATATGGTTGCTTCATCAAGAAGATAACCTTGCATGATAGAACCCTCTGGTCGATTTTTATTGCGTATATACTTCTTAAGAGTGTAGAGGTACCTAATGAAAATATATTGAATAAATAAATACGGGCATACGGGACAACAATAAATTTATAAATTGCGCGAAACGAAAATTACACGTACCTCTCGACGGGATACATCCATCGATATTGTACCGGTCCGGCTAACTTCGCCTCAGTTGCAAAATGAACCGTCAAGTGTATTATGATATCGAAGAATGACGGTGGGAAAATACACTCAAACTTGCAAAGTATCAACGCAATAGAATTTTCTAGTTTATCTAGCGTCACAACCTCCAGTGTTTTAGCACGCAACTCCCTGAAAAAACAACATAAGTCGTTAAGTTACTAGACCAACCAATTCGGGGAGAGAAGTCCTGAGGACTAATGGAAGAAGGTGCTCCACGATAACATGGTGATCATGACTTTTCAGCCCATCGATCTTGCCCTTCACAATTTTTATTTTCTTGCTGAATGATCCTGAAAAACCTGTGGGAACTTTCAAATCATGCAACACCTGCAGGAATCTTTTCTTCTCCGGTTGTGACATATGATAAGCGGTATTGGGAAGTACAAACTTGCCCGGTTTACCCGCTACCGGTCTAGGGTGCAATTCACTTCTTATTCTCCACTCTTGTAGATCCATCCGAGCATTCAGGTTATCTTTCGATTTCCCGTCTTTACAAAGAAGCAAGTTAAGAATGTGCTCTGATACTCCCTTCTCTATATGCATGACGTCCAGATAATGACGCACTGAATTTGTAGACCAGTACGGAAGCTCGAAGAAAATACTTAACTTGTTCCAAAATGGTGCTTTGACCTATTTCGTCGGATCCATCCCGAAGGTCACATTATTGTAACCATCCCATTTAGCAGTCACGTCCTCTCCGGACAATGGGGATGGAGGTCCAAGAAGCTCATGATGACCATCAAAGTGAACCGTGTCTAACTTATAAGGGTGGTCTGGAGGCAAGAAACGTCGATGGCCGCAATAACAAAACTTCCTGCTAAAATTCAAGAATTTCAATGTTGTATATTCATGGCAATGAGGACATGCTTTGTGACCATGTACGGACCAACCTGATAGCATTCCATACGCAGGAAAGTCATTAATTGTCCACATTAGAGCCGCACGCAGTATGAAGGTTGTATTTGTGTTTGCATCATATGTCTCTACACCATCAATGAACAAAAATATCAACTCCTCGATCAGAGGTCGGAGATAGACGTCAATATTGTTCCCCGGTGAGTTTGGTCCGTCGATAAGAAGAGGCATCATAAAGTATGATTGGTCCATAGCCAACCAAGGCGACAGATTATAAATTATCATTACAACGGGCCATGTGCTGTGACTTCCAGCCATATAGTTGAATGGGCAGAAGCCATCAGTAGCCAGTCCGAGCCGGACATTGCGAGGATCGCTACTGAATATTGCGTGCCTCCTATCGAAATCCTTCCATGCCGGAGAATCTCTTGAATGGCTCATTTTTCCATCTTCACTTGGAGGAGCACGGTGATGCCAAATCATTGCCTCGGCTGTTTTCTTACACCTGAATAGCCTCTGTAGCCTCTATGTTATGGGAAAGTATCGTGCTATCTTGACAGGTATATCGGGCTTCTTATCAGAATCTTTCGGCTTATACCTGGCCTCTCCTCATGTCGGACACTCTTTCAAATCTGAATTCTCTTTCCGGTACAACACGCAATTTTTAGGACATGCTTGAATCTTCTCGCACTTTAGACCCAAATCAGACATCATCTTCTGGGCTCCGTACCAGCTGTCGGGCACGTTATTTCCCGGAGGCATAGAATCTTTCAAGAATGAAAGAAGCATTGTGAATGACTTGTTGCTCCATCCATTTAGGCACTTAATCTGGAAAAATTGGACGAACCATAAGAGGGTGGAATACTTCACATTCTCATAAATTGGTTTCCTAGCATCATTCATGAAATTTTCATATTTATCCGCACGCGGTTTTGACCGGAAAGAATGTCATCTTCGGTACGAATAGATTCACCTAGGGCAGCCTCTACCATATCCTCCATTTCTTCTGATGGAAATAAATTACCGTCTTCTCCTTCTGCCGCATTACCGAATTCTTCTTCTTCTCCTGCCGCATTATCGTGTTCTTCTTCTTCTGCCGCAGTACTGCATTCTTCTCCTTCCCCGTGATATTTCCAAGTTGTATAAAGTCTAGTAAACCCATATTTTACAATATGAAGCTCTGCCAATTCTACCTTCTGCCAGTACTTATTGCCACATCTATCGCACGGACAGAGAATCTTTTCTATTATGATCTTATTATGTGCGCGTGCAAATTCAATAAAAGCAGCAACTCCTGCGACAAACTTAGGTTGCATACGCTGTTGCCAATCCACATACATCCAGTCCTTAACTCTGACGTACTCATGGGCCATGTTAGACTGTATAACATATAAATTGTAGGTTATGGTGACTATATTGAGAAATATAAGAACGGGATAGTTACTGACAAAGGAGAAAATCCGTGTATATGCTTTGTCTGTGCGTTTGTCGTTGAAAAGAATAAATTATCGCACGTATGTTAACCGATAGATGGGGACTAAGTGGCGCTTTTAGTTTCATATATGAATATCGATGGGAATATGAAGGTTTCATATTATCATCGAGTATCATATATTGGTTTTAACCTGAACATCTCGAATCGCTCTCTAATTATGCGTTTGTTGTGTATTCTTGTTGTATGTGTGTGTTCCGGCTGTCGGGGGTAGGCTTCTATCCCATTAAGAATGTATAGAGCGAATACCCATCACTTGTGCTTTCAACCGTTTCGAGTAAATTTCGGCAGCACCTCCCCGTTGTTCTCCGAATACACTGTAATAGAATAGATAATCATTTCAAAGCTGTGAAATAACGTTGAAATGAATATCTAATCTATCTTTGTACACGGAGAACCAGCGGAAAGGTACCGATGAAATATCTCGAAACGGATGAAAACACAAGTGAATGAAGGCGTTAGCTTTATACATTCTTAACTTGTCCACACGGGACAAATCTATGGGTTACCATACGATTGAATTTTCTCGTCGCGTAGACTATACGACGGTTGTTAGTATCGAGCTATACCGTCCGATATTTAACAACCTTCGTATAGTTCTATGTCACGACGAACATCGCACGTATGTTAACAGATAGACGGGGACTAAGTGGCGCTTTTAGTTTCATATATGAGTATCGATGGGAATACGAAGGTTTCATATTATCATCGAGTATCATATATTGGTTTTAACCTGAACATCTCGAATCGCTCTCTAATTATGCGTTTGTTATGTATTCTTGTTGTATGTGTGTGTTCCGGCTGTCGGGGTAGGCTTCTATCCCATTAAGAATGTATTGAGCGAACACCCATCACTTGTGCTTTCAACCGTTTCGAGTAAATTTCGGCAGCACCTCCCCGCTGTTCTCCGAGTACACTATAATAGAATAAATAATCATTTCAAAGCTGTGAAACAACGTTGAAATGAACATCTAATCTATCTTTGTACACGGAGAACCAGCGGAAAGGTACCGACGAAATATCTCGAAACGGATGAAAACACAAGTGAATGAAGGCGTTAGCTTTATACATTCTTAACTTGTCCATACGGGACAAATCTATAGGTTACCATACGATTGAATTTTCTCGTCACGTAGACTATACGACGGTTGTTAGTATCGAGCTATACCGTCCGATATTTAACAACCTTCGTATAGTTCTATGTCACGACGAACATCGCACGTATGTTAACAGATAGACGGGGACTAAGTGGCGCTTTTAGTTTCATATATGAGTATCGATGGGAATACGAAGGTTTCATATTATCATCGAGTATCATATATTGGTTTTAACCTGAACATCTCGAATCGCTCTCTAATTATGCGTTTGTTATGTATTCTTGTTGTATGTGTGTGTTCCGGCTGTCGGGGTAGGCTTCTATCCCATTAAGAATGTATAGAGCGAACACCCATCACTTGTGCTTTCAACCGTTTCGAGTAAATTTCGGCAGCACCTCCCCGCTGTTCTCCGAGTACACTATAATAGAATAAATAATCATTTCAAAGCTGTGAAACAACGTTGAAATGAACATCTAATCTATCTTTGTACACGGAGAACCAGCGGAAAGGTACCGACGAAATATCTCGAAACGGATGAAAACACAAGTGAATGAAGGCGTTAGCTTTATACATTCTTAACTTGTCCACACGGGACAAATCTATAGGTTACCATACGATTGAATTTTCTCGTCACGTAGACTATACGACGGTTGTTAGTATCGAGCTATACCGTCCGATATTTAACAACCTTCGTATAGTTCTATGTCACGACGAACATCGCACGTATGTTAACCGATAGACGGGGACTAAATGGCGCTTTTAGTTTTATATATGAGTATCGATGGGAATATGAAGGTTTCATATTATCATCGAGTATCATATATTGGTTTTAACCTGAACATCTCGAATCGCTCTCTAATTATGCGTTTGTTGTGCATTCATGTTGTATGTGTAACATGATTTTAAACCATTGAGATCAAGATTTGAGAAATTTTATAAGTGGCCGTTAACATGATAACAATCATCTCTTCTTATCAGTCCATATCTGAATTCTAAAGGGCAGTATATTTGCTATTAAAAGATCATGTTCAACTCTAAAGCAAGGGAAAAATAGAGGAATATAGATCTATTAAAGTCAAGCCATAAAGCTAATCACGTATTTACAACATTGCAAATACATTAACGCAAAATATAGTTATGATGCTTCAAAAGAATCAATTATCAAGGATGAAGAGAGCTTGTGATAAAGCAATCAAATTTAGCTTTTGCATTAAAATGGTTTATAATAAAATTTTTGAGATCCTTCAAGAAAGTTATGGCACTGTGAGGTTCCACAACTTATCATAACCAATCGCAAATTTTCCTGGTTCTTTACTGGTATAAGACTTGTACTTCTATGAGGCGGAGTAAATAAATTTGTCGAGAGCTCGTGATGCATGTGTAATGATAGAATCCAACAAAAATTCTTCTCATTTACTAATAATAGCATCCCAATTGCAACTTTTTTATTCAATAAGATAATACATTTGCAAGAGTGCATCATTTACATTATGTTTTACTCCCTCCAGAGCCACCAAAGTATACGGTATCTATAGGATGGCTATTGTCAATGGAGTAACAGTCGGGTCTAACTTGGCCAATTTGAAAATCATTATCTCGTTGTTTATATAGATTACCGCTATTGTTTGTAAATCGTATATTGCTTATATATGCTAAGCCTCCCGCTGCAAAACGGCCGCTCTCCATTGGCGGACTCAGTTCACCATTGTTAAAACTCACTACTCCAATATTGATACGGGTTAATCTCTTGAAGAGAGTTTTTGGCCAATATCCCTAACCCTAACCGAACCCGACCCCCAGCCCCAGCCCAACCGAGCTCTAGCCCCAGCCCCAACCCAGCCCCAACTCCAAACCCTAACCAAACCCCAGCCCCAGCCCCAACCCCAACCGAACCCCACAACCTAACCCTAACCCTAACCCTAACCGAACCCGATCGATGCCGACGCCGACGCCGACGCCGATGCCCTCACCCCTACCCGAACCTGGCCTGAACCCTAGAGTACAACGTCAAAATTAAAAATTATTTCAGATTTACTTACAACTGTGCGCGCGGTGGAGGAAACGATAGAAATTGGTGGTCGCCGACGATCGACGAAGGTGACGACGAGGCGCGGGAAGTCGACGAAGGTGTGGGGAAGACCGACGAAGCTGGCGCAGGCTCGCGAGCGCGGTGGCGACGAAGCTCGGGAACGGGCGACGAGAGGCGCGGGAGTGAGAGAGAGAAATTTGGGAACGATGAATATAATTTTTCTGTGCTTTTTTTTATTATTAATAACCTATGTTGATGCCCCTACGGACATAACCGTAGGTCCCCGGCTTGCGGCACCGTAGGGCCAAAGAAAAAATTAGAACGTAGGGCACCGTAGGGACAAGAAATATTTGCCCCTACGGATTTCTGAATCCGTAGGGGCAACCCCATATTGTAGTAGTGAACCATCTTCATCGTTATCATCTAAGGTGTGAGTACACCAAATTTCATGTGATTCATCTAACGATGAAGATGGAGGGTGACGATCGCTAGAAAAAATGAGGGAGGGCGTATTTTTTCGACGCCATAGGCGGAAATTCCCTCCTATGGTCTCTTTCCTTCATTATTCTCTCTCTCTATATATATATATATATATATATATATATTTGAACCAGCGTTCAACCTGCTTTAGATCAAACGGGGAAAGGTGCTCGAGAGTTTCCTCCACATTTCCATGTCACATAACACATTCCCCATGCACGGATACCCCTTTATCTTTCAGCCGCAGCATTGTCGTGTGCTTCCGCCTACGAAAACGCCATAAGAACCACCAAAATCTTCGAATGACATTTAGCTTTGTCGATATACATCTGGAGCTTGAGCTGAGACTTATGTTTCTGAATTGTTGATATCCTCCTTTGACCGAGTAGTCATCCATTCCGTGCTATGAAGGTCTATCCGGAATGCATGTCCGGATTCATCATGTAGGTAAATTTCATAAAGCAGTCAAGCACCAGCAAACTTCCGGATTTTTTGAAATGTCGCCATTGATCTTTAAAAATACTATGAACCCTTTTAGGAGTGTATATTTGTCGAAATATTTTTGTCAAAAAATGTCATATGGACTATTCGGTTCATGTATAAAATCATCTTGGGATTATTCAATTCAATCGGGTCTTAAACTAATTGAAGAAACTAACAATTCATACAACAAATCAAATCCAAGAAGTGTTCATGCCGTTCTTACAGTTCCATGACTGTCTTAACAAATGAAGTTTCATAAAATTTATCTCATATATGTACATAATGATGACCAGTTTAATTTGATTATATGTAAGCTATGACTCTATCATCCTATACTAGTTACCTCAAAACCTGTATAGAGTAAAGTATATATATCCGTCTGCTATCCAAAAGATAGACAAAAAGTAGATCCTTCATGTTCAGCGTTTATACTAATATCTGTATAGCATGAACGCTTTCCAAATATTTTTGGATAGGCATACGAATAAGAATATGATTGAAATAAATAGAAGAAGTAAGTACAAATCTTTCTTTGTATTTCACAGTTGTAGATAGATTAAAAATGCATATGATAAGTACACTTATGTGAACAAATTTGCTGAAAGACTCTGCTCTAAAATTATGTGTCTAGCCCATTCCATGATGTAAGATCCATCTACTTTATGATTATTGCAACCCACCATATGTATTTACTTATCATGTATTTTCACCTGTCATGAATTAGTTTATGCATAATAAAATTAAGGCTTTTTTTCTATATACAACCCCTGAATCTTTCGTATTTTTAAATAAGATTCCCTAAAACTTCATAATTTCAAATAAGACCCCAAATCTTTTAAGTTACCTAAAAATAGACCCTTATTAGTTAAATATTGATTAATTGGCCTAATTAGGCTGCTAAATACCCGATCTACCCTTAACAACCTAATCCACCCTTAGTCCATCCTTGCATAGTCTATTTCGTCCTCTGTGGGAAAAAATAATTGTTCGTTATTAATGAAGGCGGTTTCGAATGGTTTAAAGGAATTATAATTATAGGTGGGTGCAATTCTAATGCGGGTTAGAATTTGAAAAGAAATAGAAGAATGGTATTGACTGATATGGAAGAAGAAGACAAGGATAAAATGATCATTTTAACTGGAATTTGGATGAAAAACTGACCATGGGGACCAATTTAGACAAATTAAAGGATTTGGGGGTCTAATTTAAAAATATGAAAGTTTTGGGGTTGAATATAGAAAAAAATACCCTCAAATTAAAGCAATAACAGACTTTGTTGATGAACAGTTTCATTCTCCACTGGATCGGCTGATGGATACATGCAGTTATCGGAAATGAAAATTTCTATTCCTAGTTGATAAAATTCTGATACAGCTATTGAATCAATTTGGATTATTCGTATCCGTTAACAATCCTCGCTACCATGATATGTATAATTTTTTTTTCAAAAAAAGAATTGCTTATAAGCCAATAGCATAAAATGGTATCAAACATTAGGAGCTCATCTTTACTATTATAACTAGCGAAATCCATGCCATAACACGCATGATCATAAAAAGTTTTGCAGTGATTAAACTTTCTACTATGACTAAATTTCCAAAAATCTATTTTGCAGGGCGTATTTCTACGGTGACTAAATCATAACATTGTAATACAACGTATTTACGACTCATTTTTCATTGATAAATGACACATATCTACTAAAGATTACTTGTCGCTCTTTAGTTTTTAGTTGAGTGTTGTTAAGAATAAATTGAAAAATAATTACTAAATCACTAAATTTGCGGGGATAAAAATGGACTAGGCATATTTAATATTTTATTAAGTAAGCATTTGGGTTGAATCTTAACGTATCCATAACTTTCGACATTAAAATTAAACATAAGTTACATTTTTCGAAATTAAAGTTAAACATACGTTACAACTTTCTATTTTTTTAAAGTGCATAACAGATGTTAATACGATCTTGAGATTCCTGCTCAAATGATATTACACAATATCGATCCATTAACTTATATCTCAAAATTTCAATTTTCTAGCTAATCTTGGTCAGGTTAGTTTTAAATAAAAATGCAACTAAAGAGACAAAACCTGAGATAAAAATTTTCAATATATCAACCGTGTAAATGAAGTTTTAAGACATTCAACATATGCATAGCAACTAATTAGAAAAGATTTTGATTTTTCCATACTGCTAAAATTAAAATAGTGAGTATATATTTGTAATTTTTTTGACTGCTACAACCATCAATAAAATCATAAGACTAAACCACTATAATTGATGAAAAATGTTATAAAAAAAAAAAGAATGGGGAAAGGGGACATCATTTTTGAAGTTCTAGAGGCCAAACATTTCTACAAAATACGCCTTATTACATTAATACAATGGGTATTATGTAGTAATGATTAACAAAATTAGATTTTGTTTTGTTGTAATGAAATTAGAAATTTAATATGAAAAACCTAAGAGCTTAGGATGGCTCATTGAAGAGACTGAAATGTATAATGCCATCAAAAATTAAAATGAAATAAAAAAATTTTAAAAAATGCAACAAAAATAAAGTGGAGACTCAAGAACCCTCAAGTATCGCTCCTAATCAAAGGCAATTTTGGAAAAGTCAAAAATAGTGTTTTTGTTTTTTAGCTAAAAGATCCTCTTTTGGCAAAAGATTCTCTTCTTCACTTTTCTTTGTATAAGTATGAAAATAAAAACTTGAAGTACTTTAATGATGTCATTAATTTGTTAATTAAAAAATTGAAAAAATGACAATTATTATAGCCGAAGTTGAGAGTAGGACATGTTCATCCCATCCATCCTTTTTCTTCCTTTTAGATTGTTCCCCTCCGAAAGACGGCCAAGACGACGTGGGGACGTCTTGCCTGAGATTCGGGACAGATACTATTTGGTTTTATCTATCCACCTCTCCGAAAATGCCAAGTTGATTTATAGCACCGTGTATCGGAGGTTTAGACGGATGTGGCCGATATAGCAGACTTCGTCAGATTCCCCCTCGCTTGAGGGGTTTTTGATTGTGGGGACGCTCTTCCCTGCAAGCGCAAGCCCCTGCAGTTAATTACGCTACCGCATCACGGTAACAACTTTCTCCTTCTCCAGAATTTCACTTCGTGTCGTGTGTGTTTGTTTTGTTTATGGATGCCCGTGGATTGTATATGGAGACTAAGTTATGCCGTCACCCGTAGGACGTGGAATAGTCCAAATCCGTATTTATTTAGATTTGGGTTTGGGGTTTTAGTTTAAGGATACGTTAGCCATATTGAGGCTAAGATCAACTTAAACGTTCGTTAAGGATACGTTGGCCTAATTTCCAGACTAAGATCGACTTAACGGGATCGTTTAGATCCGACAAAAGAGCATTTGGAGGCTCTATCGTTCCAGTTTAAGGACATGGTGGTCTAATGCATGTATGGCCGTCGGGACCCGTCACCTCTCTGACGTCGTTGAAGGATTGCAACGACGGGTGTCAGAGGAGTTCAGAGATGTACCCTTGAACCAAAGTCAATTGATGGGTCTATAGTCCAATTTGGGACTAAAGTCTGTTTGAAGGTTTAAGGATACGTTAGCCATATTTGAGGCTAAGATCAACTTAAACGGGATCGTTTAGATCCGACAAAAGAGCATTTGGGGGCTCTATTGTTCCAGTTTAGGAACGTAGTGGTCCATAGGTAGTTTAAGGACATTGCGGTCCATTGCCAGTTTAGAGACATGGTGGTCCATCGCCAGTTTAGGGACATGGTGGTCCATTGTTCCTGTTTTAGGGACGGATATTAGTTTAAGGACGCATAAGTCCTTGGGTTTAAGGACCCCACAGTCCGTATAAATGTGTTTAAGGACGCATTAGTCCATTAGTTTAAGGACGCATAAGTCCATAGGCTTAAGGACCTCACAGTCCGTATGGATGTGTTTAAGGACGCATTAGTCCATTAGTTTAAGGACGTATTAGTCCATTAGTTTAAGGACCCCACAGTCCGTATGGGTATGTGGTTGTCGGGACCCGTCACCTCTCTGACGACGTTGAAGGATTACAACGACAGGTATCAGAGGAGTTCAGAGATGTGCCCTTGAACCGGATGTAAATTGATTTAAGAGAGCAGTCTTGCTCAGTCAATTTAATTTGAGGACTTACGGCCATGATTGGGCTAAATCCAGTTGAGAATATTCAACGTTTTTATCTTTTGCCTATTAGGCCTGTGCTAGGGCTTTGCCCCTGTTTAATAATGCACTGCATTTTCTTTTGGTCTGCTAGGCCTTTTTGAATTGGGCTCTATCCCTTTTAAATGATGCACAGCATCTGTTTTTGTTTGGGCTCTGCCCTTTTTAAAATAATGCATTGCATTTTATTAGGCCTGTTAGGCCCTTTTTAATTGGGCTTGGCCCTTCTGTAAATAATGCAGTGCATTAATCAAACTGACAGTAGCCACGTGGCCTGTCAGGCGCTTTGCGCCAATTATTGAGCACAAGCGCATGTGGAGGTGACATGTGTCGCGCTCTGGTGAGTTGTGCCAATTCAGAGAGCGGTGCTCTATTTTTAAATACGCATAGCGCAAGTTATTCTGGTGCAGACACGTAGCGCTCTCTGGTGGCTTGCGCCAACCCAGGAGCGCAACAGTGCAGATTTAGAAGTGCAAGGCACTGTTTTGAAATCTTGATCCAATTTTGGATTCAAGAAAAGAATCTTTAAGATTCCAGAACCAATGGTTCATAAAAAAGGCAATGCATTTGTTATTTATTATATTTTTTATTGAAGATCCTTGATCTTGTTCTTAGATCAATAATCTTTTCAGAAGAAATTCTTCTTTTTATAAAGGTTTTACCTTCTTTTTCCTTTCTGAAATCTTTTCAAAGTTCTTTAGAGGAGCTCTCTCTTTTTCTGTGTTTTTTGTCTCTCTGTGTTTTTTTTTGAGTTAGGGTCTAGGGGCCTTTATATAGTGCTCATTAATTTGTTAAATTTATTAAAGAGATCATTCTCTGAGTGATTTGGAGATTTTTCCTCACCGTTGGATCTTTGATCCAAGGGCTTCTCTTTTACAGAAGACAATCTTCTTGTTTTAACAAGAACAGAAAGATCTTGTTGGAATTTTAATTCTGTTTGGCGCAAACGCACCAGCGCTTGACACGTGTCACACAGCGCACATCGCAGTGCAACTGCGCAACTGCGCTGACACGTGCGCGCAGCGCAGGGCGCAGCGCAACTGAGCTAGTGCAACTGTGCTGACACGTGTCGTGCAGCGCAGGGCGCGCGCAACTGCGCTGACACGTGTCGCGCAGCGCAACTGCGCTGATACGTGTCGCGCAGCGCAGGGCGCAGCGCATCTGAAGCGTTGCTTCTTTTAATTTTGTTTTTAAATAGAGCCTTGCTCTGATTGGGCGCGCTGCGCTGACGTATCAGCTTTTGACACGTGGCGCGTTGCGCGCAGTGCAAGGGATTTGAAGCGTTACTTCAATTTTTGAATTTTTGAAATTCAAACATAGCTTTTCTCTGATTGGGGGAACAAATGCCCCCCCCACCGTTGCGCTCACGTGGCGCACACGTGAGTGCAGCGATGGCAAGATCCTAGCCATTGGATCAACTGGTGAGTTGAAGGGGCGCAAGCGCCTATAAATAGGACCCTTAGTCCTCAGTAAATAATTAACATCTTCAAGAATTTGAGTTTTCAGAGCCTTGCTCTTGTCTTCAAGAACATCAGAGCTTTGCTCTCATTTCCAAAGTCAGAACTTTTTTAGAAAAATTTTAGGTAAAATTAATTTAAATTAATTTAAATCAATCTTAACCAACAGAGCCTTGCTCTCAAGAATCCATAGATCTTAAGGAGATCTTGTTTTAGGGTTTTTAACCCATGAACAGAGCTTTGCTCATGGACCAAACATAGATCTTTTTGATCTAAAAATGGAGAACTTTTTAACAGTTTCCATGGATTTTTAAGACCCCAAATTTTTAATCTTTAGGAGTTAAAAAAAATTTCTTTTAATAGATTTTCTCATCATTATTACAGAGCTAGGCTCTTTTAAGGAATTTTATTCCCTTGAGACCAGAGTTTGACAAGTGTCACCCTGTGACAGAGCTTTGCTCTGAAAAAGGTGATTTTCTCCTTGTCTCTAGGGATTTTTCATTAATGAGAATATTCTCTTGGGGATTAATCGACAGTCTCATCCAATGATGGGGCTGTCTTATCAACTGATGCACTGTCATCCAGATTTTGTGGGTCCCTCTTTGGTCCCCTACCCACTGCATTGCAGTGTGGTATAAATTTTAAAACGCCAAGCGTTGGAATTACAACACTGACGGCTGATTTTTTTGGTCCCTCCGCAGGAAATATGTCTGCTGACCTGTCATTCCCGTTTGTTCGCTCGGAGGGAGGATTTCCCCAGGCACCAGTGGACCGAGAGGTGCTCGCTCTCATCAAGGATCATGACCCCGAGCACAAGAACCTTCACTTGTGGGGTAGGTGGTAAAATGAGATCATCCAGGGTCGCCGAAGCTTCGGCTCCGCTACGCCGTCTGAGCCCATATTTTCGAATCCCTATGCAGATGAACCCCCGGTGAAGTATGCCGTGGAGGCCAAAGATTGGAATTCGGATGATCTTCTCCAACCTGCGATTGGTGCTATTCCCGTGCAGCCGCCGTCAGCAATAGACATTTTGGGGAGGCAAATCTGTCAGGGTGAAGCACGCCCTTGGGGACAGGCCTATGACATTGGATTGACCCCACGACCACCCGCTGGATATTTGCAGTGGGCCTGGTACGTCTTATCGGCGAAGAGGACTCATCTGATGAAGATTGGTTTGTATTCGGCAATCTATGTCTCGCTTTTCAAGTACCCCTCTCCTCCAACGTGGTGGATTAAGGCTTTTATCGAACAATGGAATATCCCCACCCACACCTTCCTGATGACGGACAGGGAAGTCTCTATCTCCTTAGAAGAGTTCGCCGAGATCTCGGGTCTGCCGATGAGGGGGGAGCATTATGAGGAGCTTCTTCCTCCTGACGAATACGTCTTCGCCACCAAGCCACTAGTGTTTAATCTGACGCCGGAGAATGCTATTCAGCACCAGTTTCCGGGCTTGGTGAAGGTGCTGGACATATATGAAGGGCTCTATCTGGAATCAGGGGTCCGGGGAGTCAGTTTCGCAGATTTTATCGCCCGCTTCATTCGACCGGAGTTTCTATCGGAGCGGAGCGAGAAGTTCGCCAAGCTTGATGACCCTTTCGGCTTCGGCTTGGACTGTCGACCAACAGCGGAGGACGATCAAAAGGATTTTTATCTCCCCGGCGCCGCCGTTATGCCCTTGTCAGAAATCGCCGTCCCGGGCATGGATGAGGAGACCTTTTTTGTAGGGTTCCTGGGATTATGGCTGCGCAGCTTCGCACTCCCCATGCACCCACGCCATATGCGTCCGTCCGTTTTCTACCCAGCGCATCGGATGGTGGCTGGCCTGCAGATGACAATAGGAATCGCCGGGTTGGCTCACCTATATAATGGACTTAGCATGGCGGCGGACGCTAATGAACCTGGGGTGCAGCCTGCTAATTTCCCGATGCACTACTTCACCTCGTGGATGGAAATGCATGTGCATGCGGTGTTCGGCGTCCATAAGATCCCTCCGTTTTTTTAGAAGTGCAGACTCCCAAGAGTTATGCGGCTGGTCGGCGTCTCGATCGTGGTTGCGCCTCCGCGGGAGGCTAGGGGGTTGCTCCTTCGTCCACACCTAGTCGGAGCGAAGGTTTTTTTTTTTGGATAAGGTCATAACCATAGGCTCAGAGACCTCCAAGTCGGTGGTAGCGCTGCGCGACGACTTCAAGGACGGGGCCTCCGTACTGAAAGCCCGGGAGATTCTTCACCTCTACTCCATTCGGCCGGGCTACCTGGTGTTCAGGCAGAACGAGACGGCACTTTTCATGAGATATAACCCCCACCGGTTCGTTCAACAATCGAGCTATTACCAGAGGATCCCGATGGAAGCGTTTTTGGAAGAGCCCGTGGCCAGCCAGGAGGGGATAAGGAGTGCAATGCACCATTTCATGCGGCTTAACACGGGCTCCTATTTCTTCATCAGCGAGCCGAGCGGCGTTCCCAAGGTCCTCAACGCGTACATGGCTTGGTACGCACATGCAATGGGTCCAGTTATCCATATGGAGAAGCGCATGCTGGTTGACCGCAAGGGTGCGCCTCCCGGCGGCGACCGTAAGGCTCCCCTGAAGCCAAGGACCCCGGTCATTCCTCCGCTGAAAAATGCCGGAGCTAGGCCACCGCGCGTGTTGAGCCCTCCGCGTGGATTTCCGCCTCCTGATACTGTGGATGAGCCACCAGCTCCCCGTGCTCCAGTGGAGACGGTAAATGTGGTTTTGCCGGAGTCTGGCGTAGACGCGGATATCGGGACCTGCCGCCTTAAGGTGCCTGCAAAGCGCAAGTTGATCTTGGGTGTGCCCAAGGCTGGCAGGCAGAAGAGGAAGAAGAAGTCGCTCTTCTCAGCTAACGTTGCGTTCGGTCAGGAACCTCATGCTCCCTATAGCGAGGGCTTGGGCGAGTACGGGACCAATAAAGGATTGGTTATGCCGCCAGATGACACTGATCTGGCGGCCGCCATCGCAGCTTCAGAGCGATTGGCGAGGCGCGACGCGTGGCTAGCTAAGCTTGCACAATCGGGTAATTACTAGTCGCATTTTTTTTTATTGCGTCGTCCTTTTATTATTGTCTTTGACTAATGCTTCTCCTCTCTTTTCTTCAAACAGTCATCACCACTGAAGAAGCCATTGCTGCTTCCCTCAAAACTTTCCAAGAGGAGGAACGACTCAGAGCGTCTTTAGGCCTCGGTACATTTCGATTCATTAAGTCTTTATTCTCCCTTTGTTATGGTCGATCTAACCCTTTCTTTTTCTCATCGTAGGAACCCCAATGCCGGTCCCGCAAGGTGACGCGGAGACCCTTCCCGGGCCAGCCACTGATGTTCCGGCCTCATTAGGGCTACCGCAAGAGCCTCGACTCGAAAAGTCGATGAGGGATGCCTTGAAGAATTCGGAGGCATCTCTGTTCACGGACGATGACGCCTCAATGAAGGAAGCTTTGAAGAGCTCCGTCTTGACGGCTCGGGAGGAGAGAAAGCGGTTAAGGCGCGAGGCGAAGGCACGCAGGGCTACATTGGCCGTGGGAGCGGGCCCAAGCACCGTCCCTCGTGCTGATACTCCCTCGGAAGAGCCCCCGGTCGCCTCGTCCACAGCTCGCAGACAGGTGGCGCGTGCAGTTCGGGAGGCTAACGATCAGTCCACCTCAGGTAACGTTTCTTTCGAGATTTCGTTGTAAGAATTGTAAACCTGTCGGTTCTTATATATCTTGTCCTGCAGGGCCAAGTCCAACTGAAGGGGAGGCGGAAACCGTCGAACCTAAGGGGACTGAGGAAGAGGCACCGGCTGAAACCGAGCCGACGGTGGGCGACGTCGCCGGGGTTGCTGGACCTGAGCCGGGGGTTGAGGGAACTACACCAGAGAAGGTCGTTGATGCCGAGCCCGAGATAGCGGCAAATGAGACGACTAGTATAACTGGGCCTGGGGCAGTAGCGGGAGGAGCGCCTGAGACCGGCGACCCCATGGCGACGGCGGATGAGACGGCAACGACCGCCGAGCCTGAAGGAGTAGCGGGTGAGATGGGCGTGATTCCCGGGGACAAGCCAGCCGTTCTTTCTCAAGAGTTTGGCAATGCTCCAATCATTGCTCTCCCCGTCTATGGTCTTCCGCCGTCTCCTGGCCGCGCGAGCATGATGACAACCCCCGTTGAGTCGGGTGATAAGGCCACGGGCGGTGGACTCGTATCGATGGAGGAGGGAGATGCCTCCGTTTCGGCTGGCAGCTCATCAGGTAAATTTCGGGTTACCGTCCCCCCTTTTTTATCTTGCAATCCTTTCTGACAAGTTTATCTTTGTTTTTTAACGCAGGTGCGGTCAGTGCTGACGCTCCATTGCTCGAGGGCGCGCCGTCAACTACTGCCTTGGCGGTGGCCACCTCTCAGCCTTCTCTCATACCATCACAGATGTTGGAAGGTATGGATTCATGACCCATCAGTTTCATCTTTCGGCTGCATGATCTATGTACTGATGTTGTACTACTGTCTTTGCAGGAGTGCTTTTTGATCACCTCTACCAGGTGTTGCACCCGCACTTCTCCTTCCAATCTGAACTCGCTTCTTCCTCCAGTGGCGCTGGTGAGTATAGTTTCCAATTGATGTCTTTCTTTTTTCTTTCAGTAATGGAGTTATTTCTGACTCTTCCTTATCCTGATTGCAGTGCTACAAATCGAAGGAGGAGATGAAAGATTGGTCGTGCCACCGGGCCTCCCGGCCCTGCCGCCTGCTACAGCTGGTATAGTAAACTATCCCATTGATGACTTTTTCATGTTTCTTGAACCGTCATCTAATCGTATTTTGTTTTTTCAGCTGTCGTTCCGATTCCGGTGCCCTTTGAGTCTCGCGTTATAATGCCGGCAGGCCCCTTCCTAAGACGTCCGTCTTCAAAGGGTGCCGTAATGAGCTTGGGCATGCTGAGCGGATACGTCGAAGAGCTTGACGCAGACGCTCCCCCATCTGCTGCGGATTTTGCTGCGAAGGTTAACCCGATGTTGGCGGCGCTTGTGAATTTTCATGATGGAGGCGTCGTCGAGCTTTGGGTTAATCACTTCAGGGAAATCGAGGTCCACCTGCATCAATCGGAGTTTATGCGCCCTGCTCCCGAGACCTTAGCCGCAAGCAATCAAAGAGCAGCATGGATCGAGCAAAGCGCTTCTTACTTCCGTCACTTGGAACAAGAAGCGGCTTTAAGACTGAGAGAATGCCAAGAGACCTCAAACGAGACGGCTCATCTGCATGCTGAGGTTGAGGCGAACGCTGCCCAGGTGAAGGCTATCTTCGAGGGCCTTCAGGAGCGTATCTCTAATGGGCTAAACCTGAAGCGGAAGCTCGATGCCGCCGAGCGTGATGCCCAAGGCCGCGAAGCAGCTCAGCAGGCAGTTGGGGAGCAGCTTTCATCCTTCTTGCAGCAGCGGGCTCAAGTGGAAGCAGAACTGGCGGTGGCGGCCGATCAGGAGAAGGCATGGAAGGAAGTGCGCGAACAACTGATGGGGGCTATTTAAGACGCTTCCTTCCCAGTAGCTGCCCTTGTAATGATATACTTGTAAAAAATTTCTTTTTCGAATAAGATGTATCCATTCTTTATTCTTTTGTACGATTCACCTTGTACTTGATTGAATTAATAAATAAAGATACACATTTTTTCTTTGCAATGTCTTGTATCATTTCTTTGCTTTCTTCCTTCTCTTATTATCAGCATGCTATCTTGATAAACATGATTGACAGATAATAGAGTAAGTATCTTGGTTTCTTCAAGAGATAGCGATGGCTTAGGCCGCAGGTTCAGATCTGCTGCCTAAGACTTTTCAACTCTATGAGCCGTGAGGGTCTCATAGAGACTTTTCTCCCTACGGATCGAGAGGATCTCGTAAGTGGATTTTCTCCTTAGGAATCGTGAGGATTCCTAAGTGTGTTTTCTCTTACAAGTCGTAGGGATCTTATAAGAGAATTTTCGCTCTTACGAGTCGAGAGGACGCATAAGTGGTTGTTTCCCTCCTTGTCGAGATTCGACTTTGGAGAGTGAGACCCGTGAATAGTATGCAAGAGACTATTTTAGGCCGACTTGCAGGGTCCCAGTGTTTAAGAAACAAGTTTTTTAATCTCTGCTGCCTAAGGCTTTATCTTGCAAGTCGAGACGAATCGGGAAGTCCTCGCGAAGACACTAATTTCCTCACGAGTCGAGACGAATCGAGCAGTTCTCGTCAAGGACACTAATTTCCCTGAGTTGAAGTGTTTTGCCGAGGGCACTGGTTTCCTCAGGGTTGAAACGAATCGAAGTACTTCTGCAAAGACAATGGTTTCTCTGCGGGTCGACACGAATCAAGAAGCTCCCATCAAGGACGCTGGTTTCCCTGAGTCGAAGTATTTTGCCGAGGACATTGGTTTCCTCGGGGTTGAAACGAATCGGAGTATTCCTGCGGAGACACTGGTTTCTCTGCGGGCCGACGCGAATCAAGAAGCTCTCATCAAGGACGCTAGTTTCCCTGAATTGAGGATGCTGCCAAGGACACTGGTTTCCCTGGGGTTGAAATGAGTCGAGGTGTTCCTGCAAAGACGCTAGTTTCTCTGCGGGTCGACGCGAATCAAGAGGTTCTCGTCAAGGATATTGGTTTCCCTGAGTCGAAGTATTTTGCCGAGGACACTGGTTTCCTCAGGGTTGAAACGAATCGGGGTATTCCTGCAAAGACGCTAGTTTCTCTGCGGGCCGACGCGAATCGAGGTGCTCTCATCAAGGAAGCTGGTTTCCCTGAATCGAGGATACTGCCAAGGACACTGGTTTTCCTGGGGTTGAAACGAGTCGAGGTGTTCCTGCAAAGACGCTAGTTTCTCTGCGGGTCGACGCGAATCAAGAGGTGCTCTCATCAAGGACGCTGGTTTCCCTGAATCGAGGACGCTGCCAAGGACACTGGTTTCCCTGGGGTTGAAACGAGTCGAGGTGTTCCTGCAAAGACGCTAGTTTCTCTGCGGGTCGACGCAAATCAAGAGGTGCTCTCATCAAGGACGCTGGTTTCCCTGAATCGAGGATGCTGCCAAGGACACTGGTTTCCCTAGGGTTGAAACGAGTCGAGGTGTTCCTACAAAGACGCTAGTTTCTCTGCAGGCCGACGCGAATCAAGAGGTGCTCTCATCAAGGACGCTGGTTTCTCTGAATCGAGGATGCTGCCAAGGACACTGGTTTCCCTAGAGTTGAGATAATTTATGGTGGTCTTTCAGGTTTTATATGAGTTACCATCAAAACCGTGAAGCTAGGATTTTGATCTTCGCTTCGTTTGCTGGTACTGCGTCTGCTGTTCGGAGACAAATGTCACGGTTGTCTCTAGTTTGTTGGTGAACCGTCGAGATTTGGCTTCGCTTTCTGGCGGAGCCTGTTGGGAAGGTATGGTTCTCTCTTTGTTTGTGCCCTTGGATTGTATACAGGGATCGACGTGATCTCACCTGTAGGGCAGAAGTTTCATTCATTTTTTTTCTATATTATTGTTTTATTTCCGCGATGCTCTATCATTTCAGCTTTTATATCACGAAGGTCGCGATTGCCCAATCATTTCGGCTATTTTTCGCGGTGCCCAATCATTTCGGCTGTTTATTTTATTTTTACTCGCTGCTTTTTATTGCGAGTTGCCCAATCATTTCGGCTATTTTGTGTGCATACGTTTTTATTTGCTGCTTTTTATTGCAAGTTGCCCCATCATTTCGGCTATTTCGTATGCATGTGCGGCCTACTGACTTTTCGCTGTAAGCCTGGAATTAGAAACCGATTTCGGCATCAGCACCGCTACAACTGGGATGTTGCCAGGAGCGAATCATCATTTGCCTCTGTCGATGTCGAACAAAGGTGGCTTAGCGAACAGTGTTAAGGTCCTGCCGACTAAGGCTTTTGACTTCATGAGCCGTAAGGGTCTCACAAAGGTATTTCTCCCTACAAGTCGTGAGGATCTTGTAGGTGTATTTTCTCCTTAAGAATACTGAGGATTCCTAAGTGTATGTTCCCCTGTAAATCGTAAGGATCTTACAAAAGGGTTTTCTCCTTATAAGTCGAGAAGACTTACAAGGGTTGTTCACCATATGGACATATCCCTAGTCACAGGTGGGACTTGGTTAGGGAGATGTTTATTCGCGTCCGTGGATTGTATATAAGGGTCAGTACTGAGCCACTTGTAGGGCAATATCGAAAGTTGTGGGGGTTGCTTAAGCACAGGTTTAGGTCTCTGTAACTTAAGACTTTCAAATCTTATGAGCCATGAGGGTCCCATAAGAGAGTTCTCCTTACGAGTCGTGAGGATCTCGTAAGTGTAGTTTCTCCTTAGGAATCGTGAGGATCCCTAAGTGTGTTGCTCCCTTGTGATTCGTAAGGATCTCACGCGGGTGGTTTCTCCTTACAAGGTCGAGAGGACCCTGTAAGTGTCTTTTAACGAGGTTGCGCTCTTTCGGGTTTTCACAAACACTTGCCGGTAGCCCTGCTGTTTTTACTCATGGAGCCCTTTCGGGTTTTCATCCGTGCCCATTTTGCTTATGGACATACCGTCTCTCTTTTTTTTATTCTTTTATTCTTTTTATTCTTTTTTCTAACGAGATCGCGCCCTTTCGGGTTTTCACGAACACTCGCCGGTAGCCCTGCTGTTTTTACTCACGGAGCCCTTTCGGGTTTTCATCCGTGCCCATTTTGCTTATGGACATACCGTTTTTTTTGTTTTTTTTATCATATTTTTTTATTCTTTTTTTTATTCTTTATTCTCTCTTTTTCTTATCTCGTCAGCTTGAGGATGCTGCGGTAGTAGTTTAAGGACGTTTCGGTCCTCAGCTGGTTTTAGGACGTAGTGGTCCGTCATTAGTTTAAGGACATTTCAGTCCGCCATTAGTTTAAGGACGTTTCGGTCCATGGTAAAGAAGGACGGCTACTACTTATAGAGTTTGGGCTTAGGAAGATAGCGAGCGGACATGGTCGTCGTCATCTATCATTGAGCTAGGCCGTGACTCGTTAAGCGTAGTATTTCTTCAGGAAGCGACCATTTATTGGCCTGAAAGGCCTTTCACCGTGCATATCCATGAGTAGATAGGCTCCACCCTGGTAAACCTTGTCCTTCATAGTTCGGCTCGAATTTTCCCCGCTTGGCGCGATTGGGGATCATAGGCCTTTTGACCACTAGCACAAGTTCGCCTTGGCGGAATGTCCTCGGCCGGGTCAATCTTTCATATGAGCGCGTCATCTTTGCTTTGTAAACCTCCAGATTTTGTTGCGCTATGAGCCGTGTTTCATCAAGAGCATCAAGCTCCTCAAGCCGAAGGTGAGCATTTTCTTCGTCCGTCAGCTCGTAGTGGACTGCCACTCGTAAAGAAGGTAGCTCTATCTCGAGGGGGAGTACTGTTTCTGTACCGAAGACTAACGCGTACGGCGTTGTGTTCGTGGCCGTCTTGAACGTAGTTCGATACGCCCAGAGAGCTTCTTGCAGTCTCTCGTGCCAGTCCTTCTTATTTCGGGACACTTTCTTCTTCACGATCTTTGTCACGGTCTTATTGAAAGCCTCAGCTAGACCGTTAGCTCGGGAATTATAAACTGAGGAATATTTCCAGTCTATGTTGTGTTGTTGCGCGAAGCGGCTGATCTTGTGGCTTCTGTAGGCTGGCCCGTTATCGGAGATGATCCGTCGCGGAGTTCCAAACCGATAAATGACATGTGTCTTAAAGAAATGGAGGATATTCTCCGTCTTCACCTCCCTCAGCGGTACTGCTTCTGCCCATTTGGAGAAGTAATCAGTCGTCGCCAAAATGAAATGATGTCCTCTGGAAGATGCCGGTTCGATGGGGCCGACTATGTCAGTTCCCCACATTTCGAACGGCCTGCTAGCCACTGTTGGATGTAGAGGATTCGGGTGCTGATGGATAAAGTCTCCATGAATCTGGCATGAGTGGCATTGCTTCACATATTCGAGATAGTCCTGAATCATCGTGGGCTAATAGTAGCCCATTCGTTTAATCTTCAACTTCATCTTTCGGCCTGCTTGGTGAGAACCGCAGAGTCCGTCGTGAACTTCCTGAACGACTCTTTTCACTTCGTCAGGTCCCAGGCATCTCAACCACAGAGAGTCAAACGACCTCTTGTATAGAGTATCATTGACGAAGGCGAAAGATAGGGCTCGCTTCATGAGTTGATGTTTTGAGGATGCATCTTCAGGCGTTCGACGAGATTTGAAGTAGTCTACAAAGACTTCTTTCCAATTCTCAGCCTTTTCCTGGTCTTTTACCTGTAGGGCCTCTTCCTCGGATGATTCCGGAGATATCTTTGCCAGTGCGAGAACTCGACGGCTTTGTACCACGATTCTTACATCATCGAGGTTCTCATCGGCCAGTTCCTTAGCGAGCTTGGCTAATGCGTCCGCTTTGCTGTTTTCCATGCGCGGTATGTTTTCCAAAGTGTAGGAAGGAATTTGGGTCAACAGCTGCTGCACCTTTTCGTCGTACTTCATCAACTCTGGTTTGCACGTCTGGTAGTCGCCTTTTACTTGACTAACAACCAGTTCGGAGTCTCCGTATATGAGGAGGTTTTCAATTCCCATGTCGATGGCGATCTCGAGGCCTGCTATCAAAGCTTCGTATTCGGCTTCATTATTCGTCCTCGGCTCTGTTAAGGAGAAAGCAAAGCGCATTAACACTCCTTGTGGAGCCACGAAGATGAGGCCTACCCTGATTTGATTATGGGCATACTCTGTTTGCGCTTCTTCATGGAAGATGCTCCATCGAAATAAAGCTCCCATCGGGTATCACCACCGTCGATCGCGTCAAATGCATGTTCGTCCGGTAGTTCGCAATTCAGAGGGGAATCGGCAGGTATCGGATGCTCAGCGAGGAAGTCGGAGATGGCCTGGCCTTTTACTGCCTTGAGAGGTTGATAAGTTATCGAGAACTCCATCAAGAGTAGGGCCCATTTAGCGAGTCTCCCCGTCAATATGGCCTTTGACATCAAATACTTAAGAGGGTCCACCTTCGAAATGAGACGGACTTCATGCGCCAACGCATAGTGCCTGAGCTTTGTTATCGCAAAGATCAACGCCAGGCAGTGTTTTTCGATGGGAGAATAGTTGCTTTCTGCCCCCAGGAGAACTCGACTCAAGTAATAGAGAGCTCTTTCTTTCCCTTGATCGTTCTCTTATGCCCATAATGCGCCTAAGGAACCTTCGAGGGCGGTTGTATAAAGGATGAGAGGCTTTCCCTTGACCGGAGCAGCCAACACTAGTGGGTTCTGGAGGTACTGCTTGATTTCATCTAGCGCACTTTGGCATTTTTGATCCCAGATGAAAGGGGTTCCCTTCTTCATCAAGTGGCTATAAGGACGACACTTGCCTGAAAGGTTGGCTATAAATTGCCGTATGTACGCGAGCTTCCCTTGCAGAGACCGCAATTGCTTGAGAGTCCTTGGCGGAGACATTTCCATGATCGTCTTGATCTTTGACGGATCTATCTCGATACCTCGGTGTTGGACGATGAATCCTAGGAATTTCCCTGAGGAAACTCCGAATGCGCACTTGAGAGGGTTCATCTTCAAGTTGTATTATCGAAGGCGTTGAAATACGGTCTTCAGATGCTCCAGATGCTCTTCGTATGACTTTCTCTTAACCACGAGGTCGTCGATATAGCATTCGACTATTTCATGTATAAGGTCATCGAAGATCGTTGTCATAGCCCTTTGATAAGTGGCACCGGTGTTCTTTAGACCGAAGGGCATCACCTTGTAGCAGAATATGCTTAGCGGAGTCCTGAAGGCGGTGTGCTTCTGGTCTTCGGGATGCATCTTTATCTGATTATACCCTGAGCCGTCCATGAAGGAGAAAACCTCGTGAGTGGACGTGTTATCTATCATCAGTTCGGTGACTGGCACTGGGAAATCATCCTTCGGGCATGCTTTATTGAGATCCCGGAAGTCTACGCATATGCGCACTGTCCCATTTTTCTTCATCACCAGGACAATGTTGGCGATCCAGTCGGGATATTGAACTTCTTGGATAAAGCCAGAGTCGATCAGCTTCTTGACTTCGGGCGTTAATCCTCATCTCAAGCTCGAGCCGCATTCTTCTCGGTGCTTGTTTGACTGGTTTAACGTCCGGGGATATCGCCAGTTTATGCACAGCGATTTTTGGGTCTAGTCCTGGCATTTCGGAATAACTCCACGCGAAGCAATCTCTATACTGTATAAGCACGTCTTTTAATGCAGCCACCCTTTCTTCAGATAGAAACTCGCTGACAAATGTCGGTCATGGGTCATTCGCCGTCCCCAACTCAATTTTCTTGAGGTTATCTGCAGTAGTATGTATTCCATCTTCCAGCTCTTTCGGCGCTGGTGGAAATTCTGAGATCACCTTGTCATCGCTGTTTTCGAAGCACCAGGGGAGGTCATCCATATTCTCGGGCTCGTCTTTTGATATTGTTATCATATGACAAGTACGAGCTCGTTTCCAAGACTGATGTGGATCTAGTTTTGCTCTCGCAGTTTTGGGTTCGTGCTTCTGTGGCGGCGTTACCCTCCAACTGTCAGATAGAGCGAACTTGCCGAGCTGATACTGATCTTCAACCCAGTTCTTGAAGGTGAAGCAGTCTTCGAGAGGATGCCCTATTACTCGGTAATAAGAGCAATAGTTCGGGTGAGAGACTTCGCCTGCTTGTTCGGGGTGCTTGGACTCCGGCAGTGTAAGCATCTGGTACTTTATAGCTCGGTCAAGTATCTTCTTCGTCTTGTCCCGAGGAAAAGAGTATGCTCGACTCATCTTCTTTACAAGGGAGAGATCTGGACCGCTCGATTCCCGCTTACGTGGCTTCTTGGTCCCGCTTTGTCGCTGTCGAGCGCCTTTTTCGCTTTTCGACTTGTTTCTGCCTCTACGTCGAGCCTTTTTTATAACAGGTTGATAGGGAGCGGCACTTTCATCTTTCGCGGCCTGTTGTAGGAGGCGTTGCATTTTGGCTTTCTCGTAGATGGCCATTTCACGGTTGTGGTCGTTTTGGACTTTTTCACCAGTTTCCCTTATAAGCCTGTTCATTTGTTCTTCGAATGACGGACTGGGCACCTTTGCATCAGGAACTTTTTTTGGTTTAGGATTAGTGTCCTCCCATTGAGCGTCCTCTTCTTCATTGAATTCATGCACGACGTAGCAATCGCGGAGTAGCTCTCGTTTCTTGGACCGAATGTATCCAAGCCCGATTGTTTCCATCCTCCCACTAGGCAACTTGTGCTGAGTTCCGGGAACGTTCCAGACCCTGTCATAGAATTTGGCTTTTCGAGCGGTCTGTTTGAAGGGTATCCCCTGGCGCTTCAACAGCCTTTTCAATCCTTCTGTATAATATCTAGGCAAACGGATGGGCTGAAGCCTGTCAAGCGTAGGATGCGCACCGTGCCAGATTTCTTTCTCCACTTTGGTTTCTTCAGAGCGGTAGAATAGAATTGCCTTTTCGCCTTCTCGCCTGGGAGGGACATAGAACGTCTGCAGCTCCTCTACAGTGTAGGTATCGAGCGCATCCAGTTCTTTATGATGTTTAGGTAGAACCATGGCGACTTGCAGACTTTGCTCTTCGTCAGCGGACGTTTGTATTGAAGACCGAGCAGAGAATACAGCATGGACCTCATCTTCCGAGTCACTGCCAAAGATCAACGTAGGATCGGATGGTCCCGGCTTGTTGTATTGGGGTGGCCAGGAATAGACTATCTCTTCGACCTCCTCGGTATCGCTCCCGAAGACCGGAATGGTGGCGTTAGCCTTGTTCTCCGGCTTGTGACACATCTCCGTGTCTTCGAAATCTGGTAAGAAGTATTTTTCATCTTCATATTTGCGGACTTCGTTCACGGAGAACGGGTTCAGTTCTCCCGTCACGGTATACTCGAGACCATCCTTAAAATATTTCATAAGCTGATGCTGTGTAGAAGGGATAATGTTGTACTCGTGTAACCATGGCCGGCCGAGCAGAGCATTATAGCATGTCTTGGCGTCTATGACGTGGAATTTAATGTCCGTGATGAGCAGCCAAAAGCGTAGCGTCAGTATCACAGATCCAAGAGTTCGTGATGATTGAGAATCGAACCCGGAGATGGTGATCTTATCCCGAGCTAGGTGCTGGACGCTCATGCAGATTTCCTTTAACACCCGCACGTTAAGGAGATTAACGAAGGATCCATTGTCGACCAGGATTTTGCCTATCTTTATATCATGAAAGTATCCTGAGATATAGAGGCGGCGATTGTGTTCGCACGTCCCAAGGAGAAGGTCTTCATCGCCAAAAGTGACATCGGCCATGTGCACTTCTTCCAACTCATTCTTCATTTTTTCTTCGGCAAGGAAAGCTTGGAATTGCTCGGGGTCCTGTAGTGCCTTGATTAATGAATCCCTTGCCTCTTTTGATAGTAAAAGGGCATCAAGAATGCTGAGCTGAGAGGGTAGCTTCCTCAGATGCGCTAGAACGTTGTAATCCACCTTATTTTTCTTCGGCGGGTCCTTGGCAGTTAGCTCTTCCATGACTTGGTCATCTAGGGCAATATCTTCAGAGACCTTTTCTTTCCCTTTATCTTTTTTATTTGAGGGACCGAAATTCTTTTCAGGTAGCGTACGATTACGCAACCGAATATTTCGCAGACCTTCGGCTCTTCTTCTTTTCCCGAGGTGGACTCTTTAAAGAGGGGGCTAAGAGACATTTCCTCGTCAGAGTCGCTCCCGAACGTGAGAACTTGCGATCCCCCGGCGTTAACCATGCGACAATCGCCGGCAGTTCTGTTAAGCCCCTCGGTCGTATTTTTCCGCTCCCGACGAGTTTTGCGCTTTTCCCGCTTAAAATGTTGTCGGTGAGCAACATATCCCTGCCACCATCTATTGAAAGCTTTGCACTCTTCGGTGGGGTGCGAAATCTTCCGATGATACAAGCAGTAGGAAGGGTGCATTTCTGCTTTACCAGCAATATTTCTTTCAGATGGTGGTAGCTTCATACCCATTGATATGGCTTTAGCAAACCTTTTCCTCGTCTTGAATTTGCTTTTATCTGCGGTGGATTTATTTTGCTCCAGCGGTAGTGTCTCAACTCTTTCGTCAAGTCGCTGGCGCTTGGCCCTTTCAAATATGACCGCCTCGCGTTCCCGATCGGCTTTACTTTTCAACAGAGCTTCGTTGAGGAATGCGTCAATTGTTTCATTCGATGGCCCCAGAATTTCCGATTTAGGATCTGCCCCCAGCTTTTCAGTGCAAGGAGTTTCCTCATCGTTTGTAAACGAATGGAAAATCATATGACAGCTCGCCACGTATTCCTCGGATTCATCCGACGAGCTCTCCCCCTCATCTTCTTCTTGAAATATGTGGTTTAGGAATTCTTGGAGTGTAATGGGAGTCCGCGTCTTTTGATTGTACTCTTCCAACGCGTCAATTTGTTTCTGTAAGTCCGTGCGCTTGTCGCCAGGCTTCACGGGCTTTTTGGACCTCTTCTTCTTTTTCTTTGAAGATTTTGACGGCTGGTTGTGAGTGCTCGGGCCATCACCACCAATCTTTGGAGTTGGGCGCGGCTTCAACATCCCTTCAATGATCTGGGGTTCCAGCGGGTTCTTCCACCTGATCGCCGGGCATGTATGGAGCTCATTCAGCATTCTTTTGCTTTTTGCTGAAAGCACGATTTCCCATGGAGCTTCTTCAACGAGGGAGCACGTTGCCCCCGGCGTATTCACCCTTTTAGGGGTGTGAGGCTGCGGCGGATTCACCTTCCGTCTGTCGGACAACACGAACTTGCCCTGTTGGTACTGGTCTTCAATCCAATTTTTGAAGACGTAGCAATCCTCGATCGGATGACCCAATACTCGGTGGTAAGGACAGTAATTGGGATCATTGACGTCGTTTGGCTGCGACGGACGTCGTGGATCCGGCAGATTTATGAGTCGGTTGCGCAATGCCAGCTCGAACAGTCTTCTCGTTTTATCTCAAGGAAACGAGTAAGGACATCCTAGCCTTTCCTCAAGCGGTACGCACGGACGCATATTATTTTGACGGACCACCGGCTTCAAGTTACTCGGCTGTTGTTGAGTATTGGCGACAACGATCGCTTTTCCCTTCCCTTTCTCGTTTCGAGAGTCCGTCTTTGGAGGGGGCGGTCTATGGCCCATATGGTCCATTTGAGCTAGCTTTTCGATCAGGGCCTGGAAGGTAGTCGGCTTGAAGAACATCATGAATTGAGATATGGTCGCCTGCGGATCGAGGGTTCCACAAACATGCCTACTGCCTGAGCCTCTTCTATGCGTTGCTCGCATTTTGACCATAAGTTCCGCCACCGTATCGCATATTGGACCCACGTCTCGCCCGGCTTCACCCTGGCGTTAATCAATGCCGTTATCGGGGTGCGTTCGCTGGCGTTTGCGAATCGCTAGGTAAACAGCAGCTCCATCTCCGCAAATGTCTTGATAGAGTCGTTTGGGAGCTCGGAGTACCACTCGAATGCTGCATCCGATAAGCTACCAACGAACTGACGAAGTAACAATTTATCATCACCGCCGGTGTTGCCGCAAAGCGCCCAAAACTGGGCAACATGCTGGAGGGGATTGCCCGTCCCCTTATAGACATGGAATTTCTGTATTGTATAGTCCGGCGGGTACTTGATCTGATCGTACCAGCTCGGATATGGTCATCCCGTTTTTACGACCTGACCGGCTGCTTCAGTCGCCTGATGAACCCGTATCTGCTGAGCTATATATTCGTCCAGGTCAGCTTTGGAGATTGTCTCCTCCTTGGCTATTGACAGAGCCGGTGGAGGATTTGACGTTTCTCCCCTGTCGTCTTCAAGGACGATCAGAGGATCTTCAGCAGGAGGATCTTGTTAGATCATCATACCCACCATGTCCTGGAACAGAAGGGCCATTCGTTTTATATTGGCTGCTTGTTCTGCAACCTCTTTATCCTTCTTTTCCAATACCCTACGAAGGAATTCAGCGTCAGTTTCTTGCTCCTGGCGTTGATCCGAGAACGCTTCGGGGCTTTCTTTCGGCCCAGTGAGTGCGGCCATCGCATTCATTATTTCTTGGAGCTTCTGCTGTTGCTCTTGAGCTTTGGTCACCGATCGCGTAAGCGATCTATGACCTGTAGATGTACGGCTGTCCTCTTTACCAGACGCCATGTATACCGTGTGTACCATGATGCCCCCGGACTTAGGGCGTTTATGTTCACTGCCTTTGACATTTGCTGCGGGCGTGGGGATCTTCTCCGGCCTTCTTCTCTTGTGGGCCGTTGAAGTTGAGGGGGCCGTTGCAGCGGGCACCCTGGCGGTTGTCGTCCTTTGCTGTTTGTCAGGACGGTTCTTTTCTTTCTGCACTTTCGCCCTTTTCTGCCGGCGAGAGTGATCTTGGTCGATTACGGGATCTTGAACCCTCCGCTGGACCTTGTAAATTTTGGAGGACAGCCGTTGAGGGGGCTGCTCCATCTTAGTTTCTGTAACTCTCTCCGCAGGTGGAGGAAATCTTTTCAGTGTGGCAGTTGGAGAGTTCTTGCGTGCCCTCCTTAGCGGTTCAAAGCTGTTCCCAGTTGGAACAGCGGCATTAACTTCCACCACTGGAGCGGGTAGAGTTAGCCCTGAGGGGGAGTTGCCCCCGGCCTTCCTTACTCGACGCCAGTGGCGACGTCGAGCGTGACGAGCCATTGGGACTGGCTCGGCGATAGGGACAGCTTCGTCTTGCCCCCTGTCCGAATGAGGCGCTGCTGGTGCCAGCCTCTTAAAGACTGATGTTGTCTTTTGAGTGGCGATATTCAGTCTGTCAAAGACAGACCCTCGAGTAGGAGCAGGAGCCGGAATGGTCAGCCTTGAAAAGACCGACTCTTTAACAGTAGAAGCCGCCTTGACGACTTTGGAAGCAGAGGTGGCTGTCTTCCTCGGGACGGCCATTTCAGGGTTCATGGGCTTCTTGGCGGGCCCATCAGAGTTCTGGTTCAGCCTGGTAAAGACAAAGGCTGTCGGTTTGTTATTGGACGACCCGTTGAAAGGGGTCGTTGTAGCAGTGAGTCGATCGAAGACCGACTTCTTGTGCGCTTCTGGTGCGGGCACTGGAATAGTGAAGCTTGCAGGCGGGAGCATGGTCCCGAAAAACAGATCGGTGGTGGCCTGGGTCACTTGTTCCAGTGGCATGGCAAGAATGGAGGCCGCTTGAGGCCCATAAGCTACACCTCCAGGTGAGGTGGAGCGTCGGTTGCACTTGCATTTCGAGCAGCTCGAGCAGTTGGAGGCCATTGATTCTTGATTTTTGCGCCAGGCAAAAAACCAAATCTTAGTAACTTGAAACCCAAAGGCAACCATTAACAAACTGCGATTCGTTCGCGAAGACGACACACGAAGTGTGGAGTGGAAAGAGGAAAAGGTCCCACCGGGCGTGCCAGAATCTGTTCCCCTCCGAAAGACGGCCAAGACGACGTGGGGACGTCTTGCCTGAGATTCGGGGCAGATGCTATTTGGTTTTATCCGTCCACCTCTCCGAAGATGCCAAGTTGATTTATAGCACCGTGTATCGGAGAATTAGACGGATGCGGCCGATGTAGCAGACTTCGTCAGATTCCCCCTCGCTTGAGGGATTTTTGATTATGGGGACGCTCTTCCCTGCAGGCGCAAGCCCCTGCAGTTAATTACGCTACCGCATCGCGGTAACAACTTTTTCCTTCTTCAGAATTTCATTTCGTGTCATGTGTGTTTGTTTTGTTTATGGATGTCGTGGATTGTATACGGAGACTAAGTTATGCCGTCGCCCGTAGGACGTGTATTAGTCCAAATCCGTATTTACTTAGATTTGGATTTGGGGTTTTAGTTTAAGAATACGTTAGCCATATTGAGGCTAAGATCAACTTAAACGTTCGTTAAGAATACGTTAGCCTAATTTCCAGACTAAGATCGACTTAACGGGATCGTTTAGATCCAACAAAAGAGCATTTGGAGGCTCTATCGTTCCAGTTTAAGGACATGGTGGTCCAATGCATGTATGGCCGTCGAGACCCGTCACCTCTCTGACGTCGTTGAAGGATTACAACGACGGGTGTCAGAGGAGTTCAGAGATATACCCTTGAACCAAAGTCGATTGATGGGTCTATAGTCTAATTTGGGACTAAAGTCTGTTTGAAGGTTTAAGGATACGTTAGCCATATTTGAGGCTAAGATCAACTTAAACGGGATCGTTTAGATCCGACAAAAGAGCATTTGAAGGCTCTATTGTTCCAGTTTAGGGACGTAGTGGTCCATAGGTAGTTTAAGGACATTGCGGTCCATTGCCAGTTTAGAGACATGGTGGTCCATCGCCAGTTTAGGGACATGGTGGTCCATTGTTCCCATTTTAGGGACGAATATTAGTTTAAGGACGTATAAGTCCATGGGTTTAAGGACCCCACAGTCCGTATAGATATGTTTAAGGACGCATTAGTCCATTAGTTTAAGGACGCATAAGTCCATGGGCTTAAGGACCCCACAGTCCGTATGGATGTGTTTAAGGATGCATTAGTCCATTAATTTAAGGACACATAAGTCCATGGGTTTAAGGACCCCATAGTCCGTATGGGTATGTGGTTGTCGGGACCCGTCACCTCTCTAACGACGTTGAAGGATTACAACGACAGGTATCAGAGGAGTTTGGAGATGTGCCCTTGAACCGGATGTAAATTGATTTAAGAGAGAAGTCTTGCTCAGTCAATTTAATTTGAGGACTTACGGCCATGATTGGGCTAAGTCCGGTTGAGAATATTCAACGTTTTTATTTTTGGCCTATTAGGCCTGTGCTAGGGTTTTGCCCCTGTTTAATAATGCATTGCTTTTTCTTTTGGTCTGCTAGGCCTTTTTGAATTGAGCTCTGTCCCTTTTAAATGATGCACAGCATCTGTTTTTGTTTGGGCTCTGCCTTTTTTAAAATAATGCATTACATTTTATTAGGCCTGTTAGGCCCTTTTTAATTGGGCTTGGCCCTTCTGTAAATAATGCAGTGCATTAATCAAACTGACAGTGGCCACGTGGCCTGTCAGGCGCTTTGCGCCAATTATTGAGCGCAAGCGCATGTGGAGGTGACACGTGTCATGCTCTGGTGAGCGCAAGCGCAGTGCGCTGCGGCAATGCGCTGCTGACACGTGGCGCGCTCTGGTGAGTTACGCCAATTCAGAGAGCAGTGCTCTATTTTTAAATGCGCATAGCGCAAGTTATTCTGGTGCTGACACGTGGCGCTCTCTGGTGGCTTGCGCCAACCCAGGAGCGCAACAGTGCAGATTTACAAGTGCAAGGCACTGTTTTGAAATCTTGATCCAATTTTGGATTCAAGAAAAGAATCTTTAAGATTCTATAACCAATGGTTCATAAAAAAGGAAATGCCTTTGTTATTTATTATATTTTTTATTGAAGATCCTTGATCTTGTTTTTAGATCAATGATCTTTTTAGAAGAAATTCTTCTTTTTATAAAGGTTTTACCTTCTTTTTCCTTTCTGAATTCTTTTCAAAGTTCTTTAGAGGAGCTCTCTCTTTTTCTGTGTTTTTTGTCTCTCTGTGTTTTTTTTTTGAGTTGGGGTCTAGGGGCATTTATATAATGCCCATTAATTTATTAAATTTGTTAAAGAGATCAGTGTCTGAGTGATTTGGGGATTTTTCCCCACCGTTGGATCTTTTGATCCAAGGGCTTCTGTTTTACAGAAGACAATCTTCTTGTTTTAACAAGAATAGAAAGATCTTATTAGAATTTTAATTCTGTATGGCGCAAACGCACCAGCGCTTGACACGTGTCACACAGCACACATCGCAGCGCAACTACGCTGACACGTGTCGCCTAGCGCAAGGCGCAGCGCAACTGCGCTGACACGTGTTGCGCAGCGCAGAGTACAGCGCATCTGAAGCGTTGCTTCTTTTAATTTTGTTTTTAAATAGAGGCTTGCTCTGATTGGGCGCGCTGTCTTGGACGCTGCGCTGACGTATCAGCTTTTAATACGTGGCGCGTTGCGCGCAGCACAAGGGATTTGAAGCGTTGCTTCAATTTTTGAATTTTTGAAATTCAAACAGAGTTTTACTCTGATTGGGGGAAACATAGATAACCGAAAAACAAAAATGAGTTAAAGAAAATTTAATAATCCCCTCTCTTTCCTTTAACACACTTTTCCTCTCATTCTTCAAAGAGGTCAAAGAGGCATACGTTACAAATTTATACATAAACTTTTAAATGTTTATTATTTTATATAACTCATAAATTTCTTGATTCTAAAATTACCATTAACCGCATTCATTTAATTTAAACTCAGAAAAACTATAGGAAGAATTAAAAATTTCCATGTGTCTTCATTGTTATGTATATGAGTTGTTCAAAATATCATGTGCAAAATACTATTATATGTAACTGTACAGTAACTAATTATTGATTAAAGGTTTTTTTTATAGACAGCCCCAGCAAAAGTCAGATATTTACAAAAAAACCTCTAGTTTAGATAATTACAAAAATCCCCCTAGAAGTTTTAAATTCCACATAAAAGCCTCCTTTGTCGGTTTTTATCCATCAGTTTTATTTTTTCCTATTTCTAAATCCTTAAAATAGTTAATCAATAAAAATTTAATTAACTAAATCCTTAACTTAATTATTAAATTTTAACCCCTACCAAACCATAACCCTAATGGCCTTGCCTTCTCCATCATTGACTTCGCCGTCGCCGACACCCCGACTTCCTCTCTCAGCCTCCCTCTCCTCTCCTCCCTGATTATCATCCCTCACCCCCTCCTCTCCTCCATGACCATCTTCTTCATTCCACATCCCCTTCCCGATCACCACCATATTCTTAATTCTACATCCCTTCCTCAATCAGCACCATCCTCTATTACCCCATCATCATCTTCATTCCGCACCCCTCACTTAATCACCACCACCATCACCATCAGTATCATCATCTTCTTCCCCTTCTTTCCTGACCTCCGCTCGATCTCTCCCTTCTTCCTCGGCCTCTGCTCAACCGTTTCCTTCCTTACTTGACCTCCTCTCATGCACCTCCTCCTCCATCCTAAACCAAACCCCTAAGTTTAACCTTACCCTAATCCTAGCTTCTACGTCGTTGATCCCACCTCACTGCCACCATCATCGCCCCCTCGTTGTAGCCGCTGCTTCCCCCTCGACCTTGCCACCACGCCCCCACAAGCCCATCCTTCGCCTCCTCTATTCTCTTTTCCCTTTCCCCTTCCTCCGCCCTCACCTCCCATTCTTCTCCCTTGTTGTGGCCTTAGCCTTTCCTTAGACTTTTGCCACTCCTCCATGCCCTCCATCTCTTTCTCCACCACCGCTCCCCTCCCGTGCCCTCCGCTTTCTCTTCTTCTTTAAATCCTTCCCTCACCTCTACCACGACGACCTCTTCAACGTCCACGTCCGCGTCTTCTCCTTCGCTTCCCAAAGACCCCATCTTCGACATCCACGAGCTCCCTGAGTTGTTGTAGGGTACTAATCAAAGTACAATGGGAACTCACACGAGACAAATGACGACTTCAGGTCAAAAGGCCAAGCTGTACTCATGCTACTTGAGAACTTCCATCTGAAGATAGATATAATACCATCTAGAAGTTCTCAGCGAGTCCATCTAGTATACTCACCTCCAGTGAGCACATGTATACTATCTTAGGTGACACAACACCAATGGCTTGTGAGACCAACCACTGCCCCTCGTCGAGGTGTCGAAGCATATACATTAGCCTACTCCGGAATATCGATACCCAGTCTCGATACTCCTACGACTAGAGACATTTAAGGATGTGCTTATAGACAACACAGCTCCCACATATATAATCGCCATCATAATGCTGGTTGTCAAGCAATAATCCTATGAGCCTCATCAATAATGAAAATAAACCGGATAGCATACTATCATCTCGAGTACGACTGTTATACATGTATAGATCCTCTTTCAATTATCATAATCGCCTACTTGCAAGTAGTGAGGAAATCTTTTCCCAAAACACTATTTTTTTCTCGTTCCCTTTTTATCCTTATCTTTTCATTTTATTATTTTTCCTACCCATTTCCAAATGTTTCATGTGAGGCCCAAAATAAAAATAAAAACTATGTGGATTTTTCTCTAAGTATTTGGTTCTAAATTTTATTGCTTTTTTTATTTTCTTAATTTAACCTTAAATTCCATGGCAAGCATTGATTTGGTGTTGATTTTGAAATAAATTCTGGTGTTTTTAATTTTCTCAAGAAAACCATTAGTATTTTTTTTATCTTGATACATTTTTTTAAAAATAAAACATAATAGAATAAAATAGGTTTACTAGATAATCCATTCTTTACATTTAATTATAAAAATTATGGTTGCTTTAAAATTTGTGGTCAGATTTCATTATTTAAATAATTATCCATGTTCCTTCAAATAGGAAAAATTTATCAATATAATCCGCGTCACTCTTACTAAAGCCCATGCATGTTTGTTTTGTAATTGCATGCTTTCAAAAAAAAGATTAATCATAATATAAATTTCTTAAAATGGAACCAATACTAAATTTGTATGTTTTTAAAATGGGTAGTAAATTCTTCTTAACAAAATAAAAGCATATTAATTTTCTATTTATTTTCTCAATTTTTTCCCGAAATATCTTGAATTATTTTAATCTCACATGTTACACGTGGGGTCAAGTTTACTGCAAATGGATGGGGATCATGCGTATGGATAAATTATTAAGACATAAAGTTAATACTCATTCTCGACATCTTTTTTTTATATATTTATTATGTGCAAGACACCGATCTGTATCTACTAAGCAAATGAAATTTTCGCTCATTTCATAATTGGGTTAAAAGATAGAGGGAACCCTATCCTGAATGTGGAATGCATTCAAAGTTATTTAAGCCCATTTAATTATCATATCGGTATCGATGATGAAACCTAAAGTTTAATTAGTTAACTATAGAGTCTATTGTCTAATAAGCTAGTAATTCAAATCACCAAGTATAACAATTATATATATGAAGCATGCATATCAATTATTTCAAACATACATGACCGAGCTAGCGCTCTTATTCTAGTTCATAACTTGCCTCGGGCATTACACACTGATTTTTTTTTTAAATCCTCAACACAAAGCCATATATAGATGTGGCAGATATAGATCCAGGATAGATCAATGGTAGAGCTCGATGATGCAGCGGGAACCAAGGGCTGGGATTATATTGTAAGCTTTGAAGCCAGCTTCAGCAAAGATCTTCTTCCATTCGTTCTCTGTTCTCTGTCTTCCAGTCAAGTGGACCATCATCTGAAGATCGTAGTAGATCTGGGCTTCGGTGTGTTTTGGATGCACACTGTCGGGGCTGACATCGAGAACTTTCTCCATTATGATCACTTTCCCTCCGTTTTCTTTAGTTGGAATGGCCGCTTTGCAATTTTTCAGTATCTTCACGCATTCTTCATCGTTCCATGTCATCAGTACCCACTGCAAAACAAATATTCAATCATTAAAAAGATTGTCGAGAGATAATCATTCATTTAGGAGTAGAGCATAAGTTGGCCATGTTTGGATCTGGAGTTAGGATACCTATATTTTACTTTTAAGCGGAGGCAAGAGGTATGCAAACTCCCAACATAGAGTTTAGATAACTTAGATCATATAGAAATTGAGATAACTGCAGTTATCACAACTCCAAAACGATTGTTAAGCAGGGTAAAGTTAGGATCGATTTTGGAGCAAAGTTTTTCTGACCCCTATGAAACACCAGTTTAGAAAGCTTAATTCCATTCCCAAACAGGGGCCTTGCTCCTTAACCCTCAACATTTTTTTGAAATTCTAACAATCCGTTAAGCACTTTAGGCTGGATAAGAATTTAGGTGGCTATGATGCTCATTTAGAGCACTTTATACCACCCCTCCACAAAACCTTGAATTTTATGATGTTAAGGAAATATTTTTGTATTTTGAGCAAAGTAATTTTGAAGTTTTGGTAATTAATTTTGAAGTTGCTAAGCGAGGCTAGCATCAATATTAATCGTAACTGATAGCAACTCTTGCATGAATAATATACCTTAAGAATCAGCCCATCGGCGCTCGGGATGCTCTCAAACATATCCCCGGCAACATACTCAACATCACCGCTCTTTTCCACCTTCTCCACCACATGCGGCAGATCCAGCACTTTACACTGGATCCCCGGAAACGCCTCCTTTATGGCCTTGGCAATCTTCCCTTTCCCTCCCGCAACTTCCACGAGAGTCTTCACCCCTTCAAACTGATCTCTACAGTCCTCGATGATCACCTTTGCCACCGTCCCCGAATCGCTCTCCAACCCCTCCAGCATGGCCTTCAGCAGGTCCGGCATCCGCCGCGTCGCCTCCCAGAAGTAAACCCCGTGAAACATCTCGAACGCCGTCGACGGCGCGTTGTCGTTCTTCAACCACTCGCTCACGGACGTCCATGGGACGATGATGGAGTTGTGCATGATGAACTCGACGAAGGGCGCGATGGACGCGCCCTTTTCGGCGACCAGGACGGTGGAGTTCGGTGTGAGGGCGTAAACGTAGGGCTCGGGCTCGGCGAAGATGTTGTTGTGGACCAAGAGGCGCATGAGGCGATGGAGGTAGGGGGTTCGGGAGGCGGGGATGGAGAGCGTGGAGGCGAGCTCGGCCAGAGCGATGGGCTTGCCGTGGTTGTGAATGGCGTCAGCAATGCCGAGCTCGACGGCAACTTTAAGGGAGAAGGAGTTCATGAAGCCGAAGAGCTGGCTCCATAGGTGAGTTTGGGCATCTAGGATCTCTTTTGATGTTACTGCACTGCTACCAGCCATTGTTTACTGACGAGTTTGTTTATATGGTGCAATGCTTTGTGAGTTCTCTGAGACGCAAATTTATAGGAGGGATATTTTGATGAAAGGATAGGGGTACTGTGAGTCTCATTTCTCTGTCGGCATGCTTATTTAAAAATAGTACGTTCGATGATTTGATTTGATTTGATTTGATTGGATTGGATTGTACGACGAGAAAATGGATATGTTTATATATTTCCATGTTTATCTCATTGATATTGATATGCATACAGTACTTATGCATGATATATATTTTAGCTTAGGATATGATAGTACTATACATTATGATCTTGGTAGATCGTTATGCATTTCGATTTTTACCATACGATATATTTTTATTCGCTGAGTTGGTAACTCATCCCCGTTGTGCCCCAATTTCTTGCAGGATTGACCGCTCGAATCCGTAGCGGATTGCTGGCACATTTCTTCTTTCTGTACCATGGCCTGATGAAGAACATGCAATCAAAGGTCCGATACAATAGGAACGAACTAAAGATCGACTGTTATTCCCTGTGGATGGCGACCCCCGAGGCAGAGAGAGTCGGCGCAAACAGGTTTGTAATTTAAATTTAATTCATTATTTAGTATATAATTTTTTTTTTGTGTTGCTTAATTAGAAAACTAAATCTGAATGTGTTGTGCAGAAACAAGCCGATCAAAATAAAGAGAATAGGAAGTCAGCGAAGAGGGGTCGCCCCACTTATACAGGTGGCTCAAGAAATATTACTCGTGCCATGGAGGTATCGGTAAATTACAATAGATCTACTCTGATATAATGTAATATTAAGAGTTATTTTATAAGATATGTAAATTTTTTGCGAATTACAGAGAGCTCAGACCCTGGCGCAGGATGGTACACCGAGTGTGCCGACCGCGTATCTTACCGTCCACGGCACCTCGACATATCCCGCCACGGGCGAGTTTCGATTCCCCGACACCGCTACCCAGGAGTATTGCGTAAGTGTTAATATTTATTCTAACAGGTTTGAAATTTTTGTTTTGAAAAGTTCGAATTTAAATGATATACTTATATTTTAATGGTTAATGTGGGTGTAGGAGCGGGTGGTGGAGTTGGCGGAGGCATCGGGGATCGATTTTACTGGACAGAACAATCCGATGCTGCTGACCTCAGTTCTAGACGCCGCATACGGAGGGTACCACGGAGGTTGGGAGAGAGGCGGGGGACTGGGTCCTAGCAAGGCCCATATGAGGTTGGACTCCACTCCGGCGGTTACTTCTCCTACCCCCCGTGAGCGATGTCTAGAGCAAGAAATTGCCGTCTTGAAGACCACCGTCGAGGAGTTGAAGGAGATGTTAGTACGTATACTATTTAATAGTAAAATATTATATCACATTATAGATAGTAACATATGCAATATTAGTAGTCCGAGCTTGTTTAGTTATAGACTTAGCTTTGATTAATCATACTTACATAAAACTGTCTAATTAAAATAAACTACGGTTTTCCATACTAGATATCCAAACGAGGCCTAAGTCCCTAAGTATTCTTAGATTGGGGTTTCGCAATAACCTGATAATGATACGAATTCGACTAAAATCTAATACACAGTTCTTACTCGTTTATTACACACAAAAATGAACAGATGCGACAGGCTGCTTCGGCTGCGGCTCCACATGCATCTCCTTCGGCTGCAGCTCCGCAAGCCACTACCTCGCCTACGGTTGCGCAGACCACTCTTGCAGCTCCACAGCCTGCTCAGACTTCCACACAGTCCGCTCCTTCATTGGTCGAGTTTTTGACGACTCAGGGCTGCACCGAGGAGCAGATGTGTCAGATTACGGCGTTTATCAGAGGTGGAGAAACTGGACCGAGCTAGCGTAGTTTTTTTTTATATTTTAATCATGTATGTACTTATATGATACATATTGTATATACTTTGGACGATATTGGTGTTGTTTGCGTGCTCACGATGATTTAGATTGATATCATATTCTGTTTGTTTATTTCTTTCATATATTATGCGTGAGATGTTGATTATGAATACTGCGGTATTTTGTTATATGATTTATATATTATTGTGCATAGGACGGGAAAAAAACATGAACCCCCTTTTATAAAAAAAACCCTGATATTTTGTCCCTACGGATTAATCCGTAGGGCCATCTGTTGCTCCTACGGATTAATTCGTAGGTCCAAAGTTTGCCCCTACACAGTTAGCCGTGGGGGCAAAATATCAGAATACTTGATATTTTGCACCTATGGACTCAGCAACAGGCGTTAAACTTGCCCCTACGCATGTATCTGTAGGGGTTTCTATCTGGACCTACGGAGAACACCGTAGGGCCATGTTCAAGTCCTACGAAGTTATCCGTAAGGTCAAGTATTTTATTTTATAAACCAATAAATTATCCCGATGGACCTACGCATAAATCCGTAGGGGCTTCTATCTGGACATACGAATAACTCCGTATGGGCATATTAAGGCCCTACGACTTTATCCATCGAGACAAGTATTTTATTTTATAAACTAATAAATTAAATAAATATTTTGTCCCTAACGCTTACACCGCAGGGAAATATATCCCTACGGAGTAACGCGTTGGGCCAATTATTTCTCGTAGCGGTGTGCTCAGGGCGAAGACTTGCATCTGTGGCCTTAACACCTACGGTGTATTTTTGTGCCCCTACGAATTTATCCGTAGGGGCAGTGCTTTTGCCCTACGGATAAAGCCGTACGGGCAACCCTTTATTGTAGTAGCGACAATCCTGCAGCTTCGGTATTTCCATTTTATTATTTTAATTAAAGTAGGGATTAAATCTTGACCGTCTGTTGAAGAAGAACCGGTTAGCGCACTGTGTATATGGTCTCCATCACATCAACTGCTAAAAAACAGTCATATACTCCTCTCTCTTTATTTGAATATTAATAATAAAATGGGTCCCCTCACTTGAGCTCATTTAATCCTCCTCTTAAAAAAATAAAATAATCATGAATGATCTCAAACTCCCTAATATGGATATATTAGATAAACTCAAACTCCCTAATCTTGATAGATAAACTTGAACCCAAGCGGTTCGGGCAGGTTCCGGGTTTTGGTTTTGGTTTGGGTTTAATTACTTCGGGCAGATTAAACGCGATTTCGGATGCCAACGAGTTTAACATATTAAATTTGACGTTTAATATGTATAAAATAAAGCGATGAACCATATAACCCCGATTTTATTTCATCTCTTCGTCCGGAAACCATGATTTTTCTATCATCTTTTGACTTTAAAAGTTGAAACTGTAGTTTTCTCCATCAAATCCTATGATCGAGCACTAAAAAGATTCGCTGTTTAATTTAGGAAGTTGAAAAAATTGGAGAAGATTAGAAACGGAAAAAACTGAAAATAGGGTTTAAATAACTTATATAAGTTTATGTTTTTAATCTTAGCCGTAAAATTATATCTATCAACGATTCAAATGTATATTGAATAAACGGGTTCGGCTCGGTTGAGGGCCGGTAAGGATTGCAGGATCAAGCAAACTATAAATAGTTTAAAACTCGTCCTATTGAAACGCGGATGGTTTCGGGTTTTTAACCAATCAACTTCGGCTGGATTTAGAACGGTCATTCTTCCCGTTAAAAAACGGACGGATTCGGACGGGTAATGGGTCCAAACCAACCCGGGCAACACCCCTGTGGCACCGCCTCTCCTAAATCCCCCCTCCCCTTCCTCCAACGCCATCGGACTACGAGCGCCGTCGGCAGCAAAATATTTATTGTGAAGCCGAAACACTGCCTTTGTGTCATTCAATCATCACAGATCAGATCTCGGCAGCCCCATATCAATTTCCCCATTGAAGTGATGACGATAGGCAAGGAGTCCGCCAGCGTATGATACCCATCATTTTACATTAATCTTTCCCTTAATTATTCTCGTGGTGGCAAGGTTGCCTCTTTGTGCATTCAGACGGAGCTTCATATTGTTTGTTATCGTTGTTAATGTTAGTTTGCATTAATAATCCTCTCTCTCATCCATTAAACATTTTTTTCCATACTCCAAAACCCAAAATTAGATATGCCTTATTAAGTTATGCATAAGCTCATATATGTTTGTTATTTTGTATAACCCATAAATTTCTCAATTCTAATATTACTAGTAATTATTTATTTAATTTAAATTTAGAAAAACTACAGATATCTTTAGAAATTTAAATATAATGTCCGGAATAAATTTTTACCCACGTGTTCAAAATATAACCACATGCATCGCACAACGTACTAGTAAACCTGAGCGGCATTTTGGCTAAAAAATAAACACAAGTTGTTGATTTTTGCATTGCTTTTTGTTCTTGTTCGGGACGATGATTTATACCGAGAGGGGAGAGCTTATTGTTGGTTATAGGAGACAAATAATCAAATCAAATGCCTTGTCTATTTATTTTTTAAATATAGACACCCACTCTTGTTCATGTGAGTTAGCTACACTCATGGCAGAAGTTGATTGTCCAAACCGGCAAATGTATCTATCTAGGTTTATGCACGAGTTCCCAGAGAAAAAGGGGAAGCACCAAAGTAAAACCCGGTGTTTCGAGCTTGTACAAATCTTTGAGCTTAATGCCACAACCCTGTTAGCTGCACTCAATAGGGACGAGAAAACTTGAGGGGCCAGGTCACGCGACCGCAGCCTTGAGGCTGTGCTCAGCCTTCAGCCCTGGCACCCATTAAATTATAAAACTATATAATGCGGAACTTACTATTGGATATTAACATTAACAAAATTTGTAAGGAAGCTTATCTGAATAGATACATCACATGTCCTCTTTTATCTCCCAAGCTTGATTACTTGATGCTATATTGACTCTCAAAGTTGTCTCTTTATTTTAGTCGGTGTTCTGTCCGTAGAAATCATTTAATGTGCCAGATGTAATACACAATGACGAGAGAAAAAAAAAGATGAAGAGTTTCGGGCAAACATCGGACAATTTATAAGGTTCATATTCTTAATTCTCTTTTTCTTTCATGACCAAAATTATATGGCCACCATACTGTGAACTTTTTCCTGTCCCCGAGACATCACCCCTTTTTTTCTACATTTGTTTTTTTATTTTTGTTTTTATCCCTTTCATGTTATGCGTGTCAAGACCCGGTTGTTGTTCACGGAACAAGGTGCCACACGGAACAAAGTGCCACACCAATTGTCATGCCAAGGAGGCAGGAGCCACCCTTTGAATCCATGGGGCAACCTCTTGAGTCTGTGGGACCTACTGTTGAACAATGGGGAATATTCGGAACACATTCCGAGTGAGGACCGACCTGCGTTATAAATGTAATGATAACACACTTAACCAGAGAGACGTCTTTTAAGAGAATCGACACTACAGAAGTATGAGAACTCCGTAGTTAAGCATGCTCGGACTTACGAAGTTTTGGGATGGGCGACCTCCTAAGAAGTGGCCCCTGCTCAGGTCCGGTTCGTTTTAAAGGACAAAACCGTACAGTTTCGATCAAAGCGGACAATATCATCTGCACTGGGGCGTGGTGCGTTACATTTTATGGTGGCCCATGCAGGTCTCTCAGTAGGTCTGTGGTTCAAGGATGAACCATTGTTTAAAGATGGAGAGAATGTCGGGACGCGGTTCTTGTTCACGGGACAAACTGCTACACGGAACAAAGTGCCACACCAATTGTCATGCCAAGGAGGCGGGGGGCTACCTCTTGAATCGGCGAGGGCCACCTCGAGTCCGTAGGACCCATTGTAGAATAATGAGTCTACAATGGGGGAATATTCGGAACACATTTCGAAAGAAAAACGGACAACATTATAAATGTAATAATAGCACCCTCAATTGTAGAGACGCCCTTTAAGTGAATCGGCTCTACAGGAGCCTGAGAACTTCGTAATTAAGCGTGCTCGGGCCAGGGAACTTTTGGGATGGGTGGCCTCCTGGGAAGTGGCCATTGGTCGGGTCCGGTTCGCTCTAAAGGACAAAACCGTTCGGTTTAAGCCAGAACGGACAATACTATCTGTACTGTGATGTTGGGGTGTCACAGCGTGGCAGTTTATTGATGGATAGACCGAACTAATTTTTCATGTTTCATTTCAGATATGGCTAAATTGCACGTAAATACCCAAGATTTCACAGTTTTGACAGATAAATACCTAAGTTTCCGTGAGTAGCATATAAATACCCTCGTTTGCAAATAACTACCTTGTGTGATATATGAATGTGGTATAACGGTTATCTTGCCATTATTGTTAGTTTGGTTTAAAAAATTGCATCGGTCAAAGAGCTATATGTTAAATGTGTTGCGAAATTATTTAAAACACAAGCAATACATGCATATAGAGTAGTGTATTACTATACAAATACAGTAATAGCATGCCAAAAAAAAACAAGAGCCTTTAATTTAATGTACAGAGAAGGTAAGGGCCCATAGGTTATCTCTAATAATTATCTCTCTAAGGCTAGGCTACACATAGAGCCTCTGATCTTTAAAGATGCCGGCCAAGCATGAATAAAGGGTCGACATCAAATTAATTCATAAGGGCACAACAGAGACTTTCCGAACAAAGTATGTGATAAGACTCATGAGCGGGAGTTCCTCAAGATATGACACGTAACAGATGACGTGTCGTCCACATAAACCCACTGGCTTCTGAGGCTGCGGAGGAGGAATCAACGTGGCGTCCCGAGGACTTTCCTCGGTGCCTCGTCTCCGGGCTTACGTCCACATCTCTCACCCCCGAGCCATCCAGCAGCCGAATTTATATCCCCTTCTCTTGTCACCGAGCTGTTTTGAGACTGAGCTTCCTCGGCCTCTCGTCTCGTCTCCGAGCCATCCGAAGAGTTGAGCTTCCTTGGCTTCCCCGGTCAACCGAGAGCATGAAGCCTAAGCGTCCCCGTAACGGCTCCGTGTATCTTGCCAAACTAAGATATCCGCCGCCTCACGTTCTGCGTCCCGCGTGGGCGCGTTCCCCTATTAATGAACGGATCCCTCCATCAACGTAGGCGTAATGAGAGAGCGTAACTGACGGCGAGGATCTCGTACCGGCTCGCTCCATGTGACCACTATATAAACCCATCTTTTCAGACGACTCAGGTAACTTGAACTTATTCTAATACTCCGCTGCTATGCCTTTATACTTCGGTACTAACTTGATCGTCGGAGGGTCCTACGGTGGTGTCCAGCCTTACGTACTCGTCTCCGGGCTTACGTCCCCACCTCTCACCCCCGAGCCATCCAGCAGCCGAATTTATATCCCCTTCTCTCGTCACCGAGCTGTTGCGAGGACTGAGCTTCCTTGGCCTCTCGGCTCGTCTCCGAGCCACCCAAAGAGTTGAACTTTCTCGGCTTTCCCGGTCAACCGAGAGCACGAATCCTAAGCGCCCCCGTAACGGCTCCGTGTATCTCGCCAAATCAAGATATCCGCCGCCTCACGTTTTGCGTCCTACGTGGGCGCATTCCTCTATTAATGAACGGATCCCTCCATCAACGCAGGCGTAACGAGAGAGCGTAACCGACGGTGAGAATCTCGTACCGGCTCGCTCCATGTGACCATTATATAAACACATCTTTTCAGACGACTCAGGTAACTTGAACTTATTCTAATACTCCGCTACTATGTCTTTATACTTCGGTACTAACTTGATCGTCGGAGGGTCCTACGGTTGTTTCCCACCCGGGACTTTCCTTGCAGGTAGCTTGGCGTCGACAACATCCAACAACACATTGAGATCCACACAACTATTCTCATACCCAATCTTTACCGTCCAAAACCGCTTGCAGCCAAATCAACGGAGGACAACATCTGAGGGAGATTTCCTCCTCCATCAGTTAGCGTCGTCTATTGGAAATCAGGCTAGAAGTTTCTCCACCCGTAAATTTGCTCTTCTGCTCTCGATCCGATGACGAGAGACAACCGCGACGATCCCAATGTGAGCCGCCCTACCCACCATAACGAAGGCGGGAGTGGTTCTATTCCCCCTCCTAACGTCATCAACACCTTATCCGTTCGGATCGACAGAATCACAGCGATGGTGGATGCGCTCGTCTGCATTCAAGCGGTGGGACCTACCCGCCAGATCGCATGTCATGCCTCGCTTCCCAGTATATGGGGAGGGGACACGGCGATGCCTACTACGTATTTACTCAGAAATAAACACGCGTAACTAAGCAATATAAAGTAAAATATACACAAGAGACATTAATGTAAATGGACAACAATTTTTATTTATTTAACATTTCTTTACAAATACAACTGAAAATGTAAATACAGAAATGGAAAGCAATGCCTAAACAATGGTATGAACAGAAAAGAAATATATACAAGTGACTACAGCTCGTGGTTTTTAGTGAACTGCTCCAAGTCTTCTGAAATAGGCTCGGTCTCCAGTGAGTCGGATCCTCCTGATAATATTCCAAAGAAGAAGAGAAATGGAAATGTCATCAGCGAACAATCGTTCGGTAAGTCACAAAGAAAGAGAGAAGTAGAATAGACAGAAAAGAGAATATAACTGTATAATGTTTTATTATTATGTTAACGCAGTTGTTTGTAACTTGGTACAGAATATGCCTGTGTATACGAGAGGAGTCCAACTTACACCGTGGATTTTGGTAACCCGTAGTACAAGGCTCCGTCGATAAAACCACAGAACAATGACATAGATGTATAGATACGTCTTTTAGTGACTGATTGCACGCTTTTGACGTGTCCTGTATTTGAAGTTCTAAAGTTAACCGCAATCAGGACGGTGTCGCTTTGTAGCTAGCCGTGATGAGTAAGGGTCGATCCACAGGGAGACGGAGCGTTTTTACGTTCTTGTTTTCACGAGTTAATGCGCGAGGCGGATTGTTCATATCTATCCTATGTGTATATATGCAACGTATAAGTTTGTTAGGAAAATATAGGTTAATGTAAGTTAAAAAAATCCGTATTCAAGTCTTTTGAGCCGAAATCAACAAATGAAGCTAGAGCAATCGGCAACAACGTGGATTAGGGTGCTTAAGCACGGTATTAGTGAAATCCGGCTTATTGACCCTTGTCCGTCCGTTCTTGTCTCTTGCTTTCGCCTCCAGTCAAACCGAACGCAACCGGTCGCGGTTAGGAATCACTGATATTTTGGTAAGGTAGGGTGCCTAACGGAGCGCTTACGTAAGTTTTGGGCAGAGTTTCAATTGAAAAATACGGGAAAAGGATATGAGAAACGAAACCTTAACTTAAAATGTCATATTCTTTTCCTAACAACATATATTCACAAACATTACAACAACAAACCAAAAATAGCAAATAAAAGAACAAAGAAAAGAGAACATTACAATTAGGTAAATGCATGGAATTTAAATTGCAAGTAAGTAAAGAGCATGTAATAAAGAGCAAGAAAGGAAAAGAGCAAGAATTAAAATAGCAAGCAAGTAAAGAAAGACAGAAACACTAAGAACCCAAGTGTGCAAATGAAATCTTTATTATGTCCAAGATACAACCTTGAGATCAATAACCAAGTCTTAAACTTGCATGCTCATTGAAGAGCTTGCAAGATCAAGAGGAGGAAAGGAGCTCAAGGGATACAAAGCTATGTACAAGAGAACAAAAATAAAACAAAAGAGGCTTGGTGTAAAGAATGAGAAAAATGCAAGACAATCCAAGACCAAGAATGGCCCCCCTCCTTTGCTCACTCATCTGCCTTATATAGGCACAAAAGGAAAATAAATAAACAATAAAAACATGATGACAAGGCAGCAAGGGAGGGACCACAGAAGATTGGGGGCATTTGGAGGCAGGGGGCCGGCCTGCTCGGTTCTTGGAGGAATGTGGTCGGCCACTTTGTTGAGTCTTGGGATCGTATTGGAAATGTAGTCTTGTGTGCTCCCATATATCACATTGGTGCTACTAGATTTCTCTAATTTAACCTGGTCTGCACTTTTGGATTTGGAGGGAAACTTGATGCAACATATCACACATAATCTTTAGCATTCAATGCATATTTAATGAACATCACTTCTCATGCTCACTTGCCTTGCATCATGGCAGCCCTAACCCTAGTCCAAGCATCCAAGAGTTGTGTTCACACATGCCATGTGTTGGACCAAAATGTGTACACTTTATTTGTTTGCAAAAATAACTCTTGGATATCGATCGGTTTCCAGTTCTGGATGCAGTGTCGGCTCTCAAATGTTATATCCGTTCTTTTAAATGTATTTTCAGTATTTTGTCACGGATACCTGTAATCTGTATTACTGAGCAGACACTAGTTAATAGTACCGATATATAACAAAACAGATAATGAATGAGCGGTATTAAAATGCAATATTCTGGTATGAACAAATACCCCCAAACTTATCTTTTGCTTGTCCCGAGCAAAACAAAATCCTAGCCTCACTTTCGCAGGGAACGCGATTGCACAGAGCGCGTGCAACAAGCTATTAAAGCTCCAGGTGTCCCTAGTAGGAGGAGTGTTGTCTCCTTAGGGTTTTCAGCGAATACTACCCACAAAATCCCGTCAAGCTAGTTTCTTAAGTTAATATCGATTCTACTCTTACAGTTTAGTATCTAAGTTAGAAACTCTATTATCCTAAGTTAGAAATATCCAACCCTAATGTTTCACGCCTCCTATTTATTCAACCTCAGATCCTATACATTTTACAGTTTAGAAAGATCTCGGTATTTTTTGAGTTTTCCTTTTAAAAGAGCGATCTCCAATTAGGGATTTTTATCATTTTTACAGAAAACATAAGTCTTATTCTTTATTTCTCTCTTTCCTCCAAATATCGATCGTATATCCCTACGTGTGTGTAATTTTTCACCTCTACACTTGAGAATTCAATTCAAGCTATAGTACCCTTGCCTTAATACCTAATAGTACTTCTTTTCATTAATGATGGACGGTATTGCTCACACACCTTTCATGCGACTATTAATGCTTCTTGAAGCACTAACGACCGATTACTGAATGAGTGAGCTTAAAGCGTAATTAGCAGTTTTCAGCTCTTGACTTTATTTATTTATTTTTCTTTTCTTTATTTTTCTTTTTCAAGACCAGATATATTTTTCAATATTGCTCTTTTTGGTGTTTAGCTTTAAATGCCGTTTTTTCTTTCATACTAGGTTTTCAGGTAAGAGTATTTCTAAGTATCCTCTAATATCCCAAGTTTCAAGGTGCGTGTATGTGCAGTTTGTAGGGTATATACTTTCTAAATTTGGACTCAAGAATATAAACTATTTTTCAGACTTATCTTTCAGTAAAGCTTTCAATACTTTCCCTTCATCTCAACTTAACTCAAAAACTGAACTCAAGATTACCTGCTTCTATAAAAAAAACTGTAAGGACGTATAATTACCAAGGTTAAACAGAATGAGGGTTATTTTTATAGGGTTTTCAATTCCTAAGCCTAGAATTTAGTTATTTCTAACGTATCAACTAAACTTTCGGAATCAAAGTCTAGGTTACCTTATTAGCTAACTTGACGACAAAGTTTTTATATTTTTTTAGAAATTTTTTGATTTTTTTGGGTTTTTAAATAAGAATGCAAATGCAGAATATACAAATGAATTCGAAGGTAGAAAGCTTACCGAGCACACCCCCAAACTTAAACTTGACAGTGCCCTCACTGTCAGGCTACACCAAGAGGGTCAAAATTGTCGACGCTTCCTAAAATAAATATATACAAAGCAAAAAGCAAAACAAAAATATATACACAAAAAGATTCCCTCCAAACTTAAGTGAAACAGTGTTTCCACTGTTTAAGCGGTGAAGTTCAGGATTAGGGGGGAGAGAACAATATCAATCTATACAAGACCTTACACATGCCAAAAGTGAGCACCAACCATTCAAAATTTTTAACTCTATAGTGTGCTGGTTGGTGAAAGAATGCGGAGAGGAAAGAAATGGAGAATACGCGAGACCGTATGCGGATAGAAGCGGGATACGGTCTCGGTATATGAGGAGAAGAATGGTGGAGGGGAGAAAGAAATGGAGTATGAACTTGAGAGTGAAAATGGAGTGAATAAATTAGTATAATTTGTGATGACCGATGCGTGAAAAGCGATTGTACTAATCTATTAACCCGTCAAGAGATGGGGTCAAATCCCTTAAGATTCGTGAGAAAACATGGGTATGCCGAACTTGGTAAACCAGACATAGTAAATGAAAGTGATACGTTGTCTTGCAAGGTTGGAACGATGGAAAGGATAGAGGGGAGTGATCGAGGAAATGGATCGGTTAAACGTTCAGGAGGGTGTACATAGTCAATGAAAGGGACAGGATGAATTGGAAAATCCGACTCATCAAGTAAAACTGGTTCATCCTCAATACCATCCTCAAAATTCTCCTAAAAAATTAGCTCATCCATGCAATTTTCATCAAAATCAAGATGCATATGAAATTCGGGAAAAACAGTTAATGACTCGACATGATGAATTGGAGAGAAAAACTCATCTAAATTTGCGGGTTCATCATCCAAAATATCCCCAGCGTCGATATCCTCAATCAAGTGAAAATCAATATTCTCAGACACCTCATCAAAACCATGGATTTCAATTAATTCTGGTTCTAAGATGGAAGTGTAGAGTTCAAAAGGTTTGAGATTGATTTCACTTGGAATGGACCCTTCACAATCTGGTAAATCAAACACTACAAAGTCTCACAACTCATTAATCATTCTATCTTCAATTGATAAATTATTTGGGACACTTGATAGACATTCAAAACCGGGGTTGCGGGATTCAATTTGGGAAGGGTAGGTTTGATTTGGAAGGGTGTACAGCTCACTCTCTCCACTCAAATTCTCAATCTGTCCTACCGCCTCATTATACATTGGAAAATGTGAAGCTAGTTGGAAACTACCTACCGGGTCATTAAGTTGTATGAGGGCGGCCATGGACGTATTCATATCCATCATCTGTTAGTACGACGCTACCCGAAAGTCTTCTAACGACTGTTCCAGACTAGATATGGGTTGTGAAAGGGTTTCAGCAAAAGATTCAAAGTTGTTTGGATACTGGAAACTCCCAAATGGCTGTGTAGAAGCAATGTCTAAGGAAGGTGTAAAAGTCGGGTAGGACTGGTAGGAATTTAATGGTTGGACAGGAGTAGGATCAACATTCGGATAAGAAGGTGATTTGAATTGTTGATCAAAAGAATTGGCAGTGGTGAAAGGAGTGAAAGATCGGCTATGAGATTGTTCAATTCTGTCGGCAATAGACACAGGTCTTGGAGTTACAACATGACTCTCAAAAGGGGTATCAACGTAAGAAGGTGGGGTAGGTTGAAGCGGTTGATACAAAGTGGACTGCGGAGTCCAATTGGTTGTCCTAGACGCGTCTATCCGATCTTTCAAAGAAATTTTGGGCATGGAGGGATCGTTCGAAGTTTGACCAAAGTAAGAACCGTATGAAGTAATGTTTGGTTGTGGGTACCAAAGTTCGGCAAGAGTTTTTCTGGGTGGGGTACCCATGTTATGAAGAAAAAAGTAAGGAAAGGAAAGAAAAGAGAATGTAGATTTTTAAAAAAAAATTTATAAGTTAGTTATCAACAAAAGAATGAAATATACAGACAAAAAGAATCTGGACAAAAACAATCACGATACAAAATACCACACACCTAATGGGTCTAGGGTTCACCTAGGTCAACTAGACCTACTCAAGAACTTGATTGTCGAAGTAAAACTGTGTCGAGAAACGGGCTCAAGATATACTGATCACGAGGCTAGGTAAGTGCAGAGATAAGGGGAGGTTTTCCGACGCTTTCGCGAAGGTCCTTAATTAGATAACCCTTTCTCTTTTGGCGGTTTCGCCGTGAACACTTTCCTAGACACCCTGTAAACGATATACCGTTAAGCGGTGTTCTAAACACAGTTAACTTCTCCTAGTGAGCGTGAAGTCCTTAAGGCTTAAAGTCTAGTTTCTTTTAAAATTTGTGCAGGTAAACGTTATGCTCAATTTCATGATTTGTGGGCCACGGAAAAGTGGATGAAATCCTTTACCGTATGTTGTGAGGTTCGCTTGCCCTTAAGTCCGTATTAATGGATGCAATGCGCAAATCAATGAAAAATTTATTCAAAGAATCAAACAACCGTTTTTTATGTTTAAGCACGGAATTGCAACAAATACGGTTGTAGGGTGTTTTTCGTCACCCCATTGAGATGGGAATACGCGTGCGCTTGTCAGGCGTACTACAGATTCCCCCTGCCCAGGGTAGGCCGGGGTTTAATGATTGTGGGGATCCGAATCTCCGGCAGCCGCGGACTAAACTGCCGTTAATTACCCCTCGCCTTTTGGAGCGAGGGAACCTCCGATTGACGGGTTAAACTGGTCATGCGAACTCAATGTGCAGTGTGCATGCGATGGGTTTTGAAAAGGGGTTTTGGATATGTCGGGAGACACGCAGAGTTTTTACGGGGGTCCTGCTACCCGGATAGCGGGCTGGGGGTCAATGGGGCTAGCAGCCCCCTTGCGGGATGCGGGGCAGCGCCCCGTTAGAAATTTTTTTCTAACAGGGGCAGTGTCGTAGAGTACGTGTGTGTGTGTAAATATGTATACATATGTATATATATATATATATATATGTATGTACATAAAAAGAGGGTGAAAAGATATCCAAAGGATGCGTGGGGCCAGCGCCTTGAGCGCTGTGCGCTTAGGCGCAAGCGCGCCACGTGTCGACACGTGGGCGCTTTGCGCTTGAGCGCAGGGCGCTGTAGCGCAAGCGAGCCACGTGTCGGCACGTAGGCGCTTTGCGCTTCAGCGCTTGACGCTCGAGCGCAAGTGCGCCACGTATCGGCACGGGGGCGACTTGCGCTTGAGTGCAAGTGCGCCATGTGTCGGCAAGGGGACGACTTACGCCAGAGCACTGTGCGCTTGAGCGCAAGCGCGCCACGTGTCGGCACTGGGGCGACCTGCGCTTGAGCGCTGAGCACTTGAGCGCAAGCGTGCCACGTGTCGGCACGTGGGCGCTCTGCGCTTGAGTGCCGGCGAGGAAAAGAGGGCTTTTAGCCCCAGAAACCAGAAGCTATACTTCAGAAAGGAAATATTTATTATATATATATATATATATATATATATATATATATATATATATATATATGGAGTTAAACTCCTAGGATGTGTTGAAGCTGATTAAGGGGGTTCTTCTTCTTCCTCCTGTGGTTTGGCCGGATCTTGAAGATCAAAAGATGTAAGATCTAAAAATCTCTTCTTTTGAGATCTAATGATAGATCCAAGCTCCCCTTGGTGGGTTTTATGGTGAAAAACTATTTAGTTTTGGAAAAGGAAGAGTAAAACTCTTGATTTAATTCAAAGAAAGAAAAAGGTTTGAAACCTTCAGAAAAGGGAAAGATGTACAAACCCTAGGTTTTTAAGAGAATGGAAAAAGTGTTACTTTATTCATCATCATGTTGCCTTTTATAGTCTTACATATTTGCATATAGCCCCTTGGGCTTTACAAAATGACATTTTGCCTATCCCATGACTCATGTGCCATTTCTTTTTGCACATAAGCCACGGGCTTACAAAAATTTGGCTTTATGCCCATTTTGTTTACATTCATGCATAAAAAATTATATAAAAACTATTTATTACATGATTTTGTTGTTGGCATGGGCAGGCTGGCAGCGGGCTCGACTTGGGCATGGGCCCGCTTGACCTGGGCTTGGGCCCACCTAGCTTGGGGGTTGACCTTGACTTTGACTCGGTCAACCGGGGTGTAAATTTTTACCCCAACAAATTGCCCCCCATCAATGAATGCACACCGCACATGTGGGTCGTGTGCATGAAATTGGTGGATCTTCTTTTGCGTGGAGGCGACTTGCTTTGGTTCCCATTTATTTTTTGGGATGCACTGCCCTTTTTACTACATGGACGGTCGACACTTAACACGTCTCCGAGACAGAGTGTCCATGGTAGATGTTTCCCTAGCCCGGATTGATTTCGTTGACGTGCCCCCGGCGCGGAGTGTCGCTGGTCGACGTTTCCCCGAGGCGGAGTATCGGCTGGTTGACGTGTCCCCGAGATGGAGTGTCTGCTTGACGTTTCCCCGAGACGGATCGTCGCTGGTCGACGTGTCCCCGGCGCGGAGTGTCTGCTGGTTGACGTATCCCTGAGATGGAGTGTCGCTGTTGGACGTTTCCCTGATGCGGAGTGTCTGTGTTGGACGTTTCCCCGATGCAGAGTGTCTGTGTTGGACGTTTCCTCGATGCAGAGTATCGTTGGTTGACGTGTCCCCGGCACGGAGTGTCGCTGATCGACTTTTCCCCGGCGCGGAGTGTCGCTGGTTGACTTTTCCCCGGCACGGAGTGTCGCTGATCGACTTTTCCCCGGCGCGGAGTGTCGGGTTGACTTTTCCCCGGCACGGAGTGTCGCTAGTCAACTTTTCCCCAGCGCGGAGTGTCGCTGGTTGAATTTTCCCCGGCACGGAGTGTCGCTGATCGACTTTTCCCCGGCGCGGAGTGTCGGGTTGACTTTTCCCCGGCACGGAGTGTCGCTGGTCGACTTTTCCCCGGCGTGGAGTGTCGGTGGTTGACTTTTCCCCATCACAGAGTGTAGCTGATCGACTTTTTCCCGGCGCGGAGTGTCGGGTGGTTGAATTTTCCCCGGCACGAAGTGTCGCTGATCGACTTTTCCCCGGCGCGGAGTGTCGGGTTGACTTTTCCCTGGCACGGAGTGTCGCTGATCGACATTTCCCCGGCGCGGAGTGTCGCTGGTTGACGTTTCCCTGATGCGGAGTGTCTGTGTTGGACGTTTCCCTGATGCAGAGTGTCTGTGTTGGATGTTTCCCCGATGCAGAGTGTCGCTTGTTGACGCATAGGTCGATGTTGCAATTGGTTGGCTTGATTTGTTTGATTTGAGTCGACATCAGCATCGCTACACTGGAATATGGTACCAGGAGCGAATCATCATCCGTCTTTGAGAGGATTTGGAAATTGGTTTTTTTTGTTTGGCATCTGCATTGCTACACTGGAATAATGCTAGGAGCAACTCATCATTTGCCCCGAGAGGATTTGGGAATTGGTTTTTTTTGTTTGGCATCTGCATTGCTGCACTGGAATAATGCCAGGAGCAACTCATCATTTGCCCCGAGAGGATTTGGAAATTGTTTTTTTTTGTTTGGCATCTGCATTGCTGCACTGGAATAATGCCGGAGCAACTCATCATTTGCCCCGGGAGGATTTAGGAATTGGTTTTTGTTTGGCATCTGTATCGCTACACTGGAATATGGTACCAGGAGCGAATCATCATTTGCACTTGCTTATCAGGAAGCGATGGCTTAGAAGACAGGTTTTAGGTCCCTATCACCTAAGACTTTCAATTTTGTAGGCCGTAAGGGTCTCACAAAGCATTTTCACCCTACGGGTCGTAAGGATCTCGTAAGTGTATTTTCTCTTTAGGAGTCGTGGGGATTCCCAAGTGTATTGCTCCTTTGTGAGTCGTAAGGATCTCACGCGGGAATTTTCTCCTCACAAAGTCGAGAGGACTTTGCGAGTGCATTTCATCTCTTTTTTTACGAGTGTGCGCCCTTTCGGGTTTTCACAAACTCACCGGCAGTCCTGCTGTTTTTACTCACGGAGCCCTTTCGGGTTTTCATCCGTGCCAATTTTGCTTGTGGACATGCCTTTTTTATTTCTATTCTTCTTTTTTTTTCTTTTTTTCTTTTTCTTTTCTTTTTTTATTTTTGGTGGGACTTTGAATGTGGTCTCACCGGTAGGACTTGGGAGGGACTGGGATTGTTTTACGCCCGTGGATTGTATATGGTTTTGCAGGATGTATGATCCAGACCGTTGGGCTAAAAGCATTTTGGGTCTTTGTTGGTGTCTACATCGCTGCACTGGAATATGGTACCAGGAGCGACTCATCATTCGCCGTTGGGATTTGGAATTTGGCTGGTGTCTGCATCGCTGCACTGGGATATGGTACCAGGAGCGACTCATCATTCGTCACTTGGGAATTGGGGAGCGATTGCTTAGGAGACAGGTTCAGATCCCTATCACCTAAGGCTTTTCAATTTTATGGGCCGTGAGGGTCCCATAAAAGCATCTTCTCCCTGCGAGTCGTAAGGATCCCGCAGGTGTATTTTCTCCTTAGGAGTCGTGAGGACTCCTAAGTGTGTTTTTCCTTTGTGAGTCGTAAGGATCCCACAAAGGTTTGTTGTCCTCATGTATCGTGAGGACACATGAGTGGATTTCCCTCGTTCCCAGTTTGATGACTTAGAGGTCGACTGTTTCCAGTTTAACGACTTAGCGGTCATCTGTTTCCAGTTTAAAGACTTAGGGGTCTGTGGTGCCCAGTTTAACGACTTAGCGGTCATCTGTTTCCAGTTTAACGACTTGGTGGTCATCTGTTTCCAGTTTAACGACTTGGTGGTCATCTGTTTCCAGTTTAACGACTTGGTGGTCATCTGTTTCCAGTTTAGAGACTTAGAGGTCTACTGTTTCCAGTTTAACGACTTAGAGGTCATCTGTTTCCAGTTTAAAGACTTAGAGGTCATCTGTTTCCAGTTTAACGACTTGGTGGTCATCTGTTTCCAGTTTAGAGACTTAGAGGTCTACTGTTTCCAGTTTAATGACTTAGAGGTCATCTGTTTCCAGTTTAAAGACTTAGAGGTCATCTGTTTCCAGTTTAACGACTTGGTGGTCATCTGTTTCCAGTTTAACGACTTGGTGGTCATCTGTTTCCAGTTTAGAGACTTAGAGATCTACTGTTTCCAGTTTAACGACTTAGAGGTCATCTGTTTCCAGTTTAACGACTTGTTGGTCATCTGTTTCCAGTTTAGAGACTTAGAGGTCTACTGTTTCCAGTTTAACAACTTAGAGGTCATCTGTTTCGAGGTCATCTGTTTCCAGTTTAACGACTTGGTGGTCATCTGTTTCCATTTTAACAACTTGGTGGTCATCTGTTTCCAGTTTAGAGACTTAGAGGTCTACTGTTTCCAGTTTAATGACTTAGAGGTCATCTATTTCCAGTTTAAAGATTTAGAGGTCATCTGTTTCCAGTTTAACGACTTGGTGGTCATTTGTTTCCAGTTTAACGACTTGGTGGTCATCTGTTTCCAGTTTAACGACTTGGTGGTCATCTGTTTCCAGTTTAGAGACTTAGAGGTCTACTATTTCCAGTTTAACGACTTAGAGGTCATCTGTTTCCAGTTTGAAGACTTAGAGGTCATCTGTTTCCAGTTTAACGACTTGGTGGTCATCTGTTTCCAGTTTAACGACTTGTTGGTCATTTGTTTCCAGTTTAGAGACTTAGAGGTCTACTGTTTCCAGTTTAACGACTTGGTGGTCATCTATTTCCAGTTTAAAGACTTAGAGGTCATCTGTTTCCAGTTTAACGACTTGGTGGTCATCTGTTTCCAGTTTAACGACTTGTTAGTCATCTGTTTCCAGTTTAGAGACTTAGAGGTCTACTGTTTCCAGTTTAACGACTTAGGGGTCATCTGTTTCCAGTTTAAAGACTTAGGGGTCTACTGTTTCCAGTTTAACGACTTAGAGGTCATCTGTTTCCAGTTTAAAGACTTAGGGGTCTATTGGATTGGAGTTTGGGATTTTGGGGTTAGGGTAGGCATCAGCGTTGCTAACACTGAAGCACACGTGCCAGGAGCAATTCATCATTTGCCTATTCCTGTTGGGGGAGCGATGGCTTAGGAGACAGGTTTAGGTCCCTATCACCTAAGGCTTTTCAATTTTATGGGTCGTGAGGGTCCCATAAAAGCATTTTCTCCCTACGAGTCGTAAGGATCCCGCAGGTGTATTTTCTCCTTAGGAGTCGTGATGACTCCTAAGTGTGTTTTTCCTTTGTGAGTCGTAAGGATCCCACAAAGGTTTGTTCTCCTCATGTATCGTGAGGACACATGAGTGGGTTTTCTCAATGGAGCATAACTCCAAAGGCGGATACCAGCCGCGTAACTGGTGATTACGGTGGGGCATGGGTATGATGAGAATTATTTGAGCCCGTGGATTGTATACGGTAGTCAATTTGGGGACTGGCTGTAGGGCCGGAAGAATTTTGAAAAAATGGATTTTTGTTGGTGTTTGCATCGCTGCACTGGAATATGGTACCAGGAGCAACTCATCATTCACTAGTTGTTTTTTTTATTGTTTTTTTTGTTTTACCGTGATCGCTCTATCATTTCAGCTTTTCTTATCGCGAAGGTCGCGATTGCCCTATCATTTCGGCTATTTATTCGCGGTTGCCCCATCGTTTCGGCTTTATTTTCATGTTTATCTTTACTCGCTGATTTTTTTTTGCGAGTTGCCCCATCATTTCGGCTTTTCTTTATTTTTATTTTATTTATACATTTTTTTGTTTATTTACATACATATATATTTTTTACATTCCCAGTTTAACGACTTAGAGGTCGACGGTTCCCAGTTTAACGACATGGGGGTCATGTTTCCCAGTTTAAAGACTTGGTGGTCTGTCATTCCCAGTTTAACGACGTGGTGGTCGGCGGGTGTTCCCAGTTTAATGACGTGGTGGTCCTTTTTGCTTATCCCAGCTCCTTGAACTTTGATCTTGGCGGAGCTGTGTTGATAACCTAGCTCTGTGGCTTGCCGATACATCCGAGAATTGCGAGGTTTTTCCAAGCTTATATTGGTCCTCTGCCCAATCTTTGAAAATATAGCAGTCTTCGATGGTATGACCCACCACTCTATGATATGGGCAGTATATGGGATTGCCGGTCATGTTCATTTCCTGTGTCCTCTTTGGAACAGGCAGTTGCAGACCGTTGTTCAAGGCGTCCATGAATATTTTGCGGACTTCATCCCTCCTGAAGGAGTATACCTTCTTCTTTCTCTTCATTGGAGTAGGTGCCTTTACTGATGCTGGTCCTCGAGGCGCATGTCTGGGAGGATTAGGTTCCCGAAAGGCTTCGGTCTCCATTTGCATGAAATCGGCGATCGTAGCTTGACTGTTTGCTAACACGCCTTTAGACAGTTCTATCTCTCCCATCTTTTATTGCCTTTCGACCCAATCTTTGAAGACGAAGCAGTCCTCAATGGCATGACCTATCACCCTGTGATAGGGGCAATATTTTGGGTCGTCGGTCATATTCTCTTCTTGCGGTCTCTTTGATTCTGGCAGTTGTAGACTGTTTCTTAGGGCGTCCCTGAATATCTTGTAGACTTTTTCCCTTTTGAAGGAATAGACTTTCTCCAGTTTCTCTTTCAGAGGCGATCCCCCCCGGCGTATGTGTCGGAGGGACTGGAGGCTGATTGCGGCCGTTTTCCACGAAGGCGCTCCGCCCTTAGGTTGAAGGGGGTATCAGTTGGCTGCCTCCGGGTATCAGTCCCTGGCTCATGAACCAAAATTTGATTCTGTTGTAATTGCAATCGGGCGACTTGGGTCGCGAGATCTGCTACGACGTTTGCCAGCTCGTCGACTTTGGAATAGACCTCGGCCATCTTCTCATCCCTGTCCTGAAATTGCCTTTGAAGCCATTGGAATAATGCTTGTTCTGTAGTTCCGGCTATGACAACCGGGTAATCTTTATTGCCTGAGCTCAATTCCGCAGGAACCACGGGCTCCTCTGGCTTATCGGCCTGAGCGGGCTCTTCATTATTTAGATCGAGCCGATGCTGGGTAGCGTCAACCATATCATCACCATGGCTGTGAAGAAGAGGAGGGTTCGTTTCTTCATATCCGGCCATGTAGACAGTGTGGATAACACATTCAGCCATTCTTTCATCACTGGCAGCTGGTTTCGCGGAGCGGTCCGAGCTTTGGAAATTCATAAATTTTAACATGGCCAGAGCCCTAGCCCTTTTGTTGGCTCTATATCTGAGCTGCTTCTGCCTCAGCTTCTCTGCCTTAAGCACTTGGCAGGCTTCTGCTCTTCGGGGAGCCGCCATAGGCTGAGTGATGGGGAGGCTTGAGAAGACACCCCATCGAGCAGTTGTCGGAGGCGCCGCTGGAGATTTCTCAAGACGCGTTGTAGCTTTGTTGGTGTTGATGGCCTTGCCCCCAGTTGGGGCCAAGGAAAGTCGTTCAGACACTGACTTGCGTTTGGGTTGGGGCGCCCTCGAGATCACCACATTTGGTCTCTTTCCTTTCGAGACTGGTCTGTCTGTTGCTGGAGCTTGAGGAGCGGGAATGGCGTTAGCGGGCACGAACAGAATAGAGCCGAACGGTAGCAGCAGCTCCTCCCATTGTCGCCCAAGACTGGCTGGGAGGACCGTCATGGAGTCCATCTTCATCGTGTAAGAGATGGGAGCTGAGTTCATCATTGGAGACATTGTTGAAAGACGATTGCTTGAAAACCTGCATGAAAGAGCATTATTTTAGTATAAATATAGACATGTAAATTGATTGAGTTCGCATGAACGTTTAACCCGAAATATGGGAGGAGAGATTGGTCCCACCGGGCGTGCCAGAATCTGTAGGGTATTTTTCGTCACCCCATTGAGATGGGAATACGCGCGCGCTTGTCAGGCGTACAACAGATTCCCCCTGCCTAGGGTAGGCCGGGGTTTAATGATTGTGGGGATCCGAATCTGCTGTTAATTACCCCTCGCCTTTTGGAGCGAGGGAACCTCCGATTGACGGGTTAAACTGGTCATGCGAACTCAATGTGTAGTGTGCATGCGATGTGTTTTGAAAGGGGGTTTTGGATATGTCGGGAGCCACGCAGAGTTTTTACGGGGGTCCTGCTACCCGGATAGCGGGCTGGGGGTCAAGGGGGCTAGCAGCCCCCTTGCGGGGTGCGGGGCAGCGCCCCGTTAGAAATTTTTTTCTAACAGGGACAGTGTCGTAGAGTACGTGTGTGTAAATATGTATACATATGTATATATATATGTATGTACATAAAAAGAGGGGGAAAAGACATCCAAAGGATGCGTGGGGCCAGTGCCTTGAGCGCTGTGCGCTTAGGCGCAAGCGCGCCACGTGTTGACATGTGGGCGCTTTGCGCTTGAGCGCAGGGCGCTGTAGCGCAAGCAAGCCACGTGTCAGCACGTAGGCGCTTTGCGCTTCAGCGCCTGACGCTCGAGCGCAAGTGCGCCACGTGTCGGCACGGGGGCGACTTGCGCTTGAGCGCTGGGCGCTTGAGCGCTGGGCGCTTGAGCGCAAGTGCGCCATGTGTCGGCACGGGGGCGACTTGCGCCAGAGCGTTGTGCACTTGAGCGCAAGCTTGCCACCTGTCGGCACGTGGGCGCTTTGCGCTCGAGCGCAGGGCGCTGTTGTGCGAGCGCGCCACGTGTCGGCACGTGGGCGCTCTGTGCTTGAGCGCTGAGCGCTTGAGCGCAAGCGCGCCACGTGTCGGTACGTGGGCGCTCTGCGCTTGAGCGCCGGCGAGGAAAAGAGCGCTTTTAGCCCCAGAAACCAGAAGCTATGCTTCAGAAAGGAAATATTTATTATATATATATATATATATATATATATATATATATATATATGGAGTTAAACTCCTAGGATGTGTTGAAGCTGATTAAGGGGGTTCTTCTTCTTCCTACTGTGGTTTGGCCGGATCTTGAAGATCAAGAGATGTAAGATCTAAAAATCTCTTCTTTTGAGATCTAATGACAAATCCAAGCTCCCCTTGGTGGGTTTTATGGTGAAAAACTATTTAGTTTTGGAAAAGGAAGAGTAAAACTCTTGATTTAATTCAAAGAAAGAAAAAGGTTTGAAACCTTCAGAAAAGGGAAAGATGTACAAACCCTAGGTTTTTGAGAGAATGGAAAAAGTGTTACTTTATTCATCATCATGTTGCCTTTTATAGGCTTACATATTTGCATATAGCCCCTTGGGCTTTTCAAAATGGCATTTTGTAAGCCCATGGCTTATGTGCAAAAAGAAATGGCACATGAGCCATGGGATAGGCAAAATGCCATTTGTAAAGCCCAAGGGGATATATGCAAATATGTAAGCCTATAAAAGGCAACACGATGATGAATAAAGTAACACTTTTTCCATTCTCTCAAAAACCTAGGGTTTGTACATTTTCCATTTTCTGAAGGTTTCAAACCTTTTTCTTTCTTTGAATTAAATCAAGAGTTTTACTCAACCTTTTCCAAAACTAAATAGTTTTTCACCATAAAACCCACCAAGGGGAGCTTGGATCTGTCATTAGATCTCAAAAGAAGAGATTTTTAGATCTTACATCTCTTGATCTTCAAGATCCGGCCAAACCACGGGAGGAAGAAGAAGAACCCCCTAAATCAGCTTCAACACATCCTAGGAGTTTAACTCCATATATATATATATATAATATTTCTTTTCTGAAGCATAGCTTCTGGTTTCTGGGGCTAAAAGCCCTCTTTTCCTCGCCGGCGCTCAAGCGCAGAGCGCCCACGTGCAGACACGTGGCGCGCTTGCGCTCAAGCGCAGAGCGCCCACGTGCCGACACGTGGCGCGCTCGCACAAAAATTTGGCTTTATGCCCATTTTATTTACATTCATGCATAAAAAATTACATAAAAATTATTCATTACATGATTTTGTTGTTGGCATGGGGAGGCTGGCCACGGGATCGACTTGGGCATGGGCCCGCTTGACCTGGGCTTGGGCCCACCTAGCTTGGGGGTTGACCTTGACTTTGACTCGGTTAACCGGGGTGTAAATTTTTACCCCAACAACGGTTTAGTCAATTTAGCGTTTGCTAGCGAACTTGCAAAGAATCCTGCAAAAGATATTATAGTAGATGCGTTGGATTTGAGAAGAAGATGTTAGTGAAGTGCGTACCGATAAATTTTCGGGTTAAGAAACCCCTGTTGAAGTTAAATCCGAATAGCTTGAAAAGTTCGCTTGCGTGGGTCAAACTACTCGGATCTTTGGTATTGTACTTTCGCAATCACCTTAACTTTGAATGTACACTTTGCTCCACACGATCGCAGTTCGCAAATCCACAAAAATCTGAAATGTCGGAAAAACTGATTTTAGTGCGAAAAAGCGATATGAATGCCCAAATAGCTGCACTCTCAAAATTATAAAAAACAAGCAATAAAAATGGGACAAAAACAGAAATATAGAACAGAGAACAAAATTTTGGAGGAAATGGGGGTGCTGGGGCCGGCGAGCTCGGACTTGGAGGTGATGTCGCCGGTTTTTCCTTGGAGATAGGGCTCCAAATTTCTTCTGCTGTCTCAATGTTCTATTAGTGCCTCACTGGTATTGTTTATCTTTTTAGTTGTGATCCAGAGTGCTAGCAGGTCAGAATTCCAGAGAGCAAAAAGTGTTAGCAATGTTAGTTTTTGTTTTTGTTTTGAAATCTTGAAATTTTTAGTTTGTTTTGTTTTTAAGAATGGTGTTAAATGGATATTAACAAGATTAACACGAAACAACAAGAATAAAAACGTTACCGTCTCCCTGGCAACGGCGCCATTTGATTGCACGCTTTTGGCGTGTCGTGTATTTGAAGTTCTAAAGTTAACCGCAATCAAGACGGTTTCGCTTTGCAGCTAGCCGCGATGCGTATGGGTCGATCCACAGGGAGACGGAGTGTTTTTACGTTCTTGTTTTCACGAGTTAATGCGCGAGGCGGATTGTTCGTATCTATCCTATGTGTATATATGTATAAATTTGTTAGGAAAAGATAGGTTAGTGTAAGTTAAAAAAATCCGTATTCAAGTCCTTTGAGCCGAACTCAACAAATGAAGCTAGTGCAATCGGCAACAACGTGGATTAGGGTGTTTAAGCACAGTATTAGTGAAATCCGGCTTATTGACCCTTGTCCATTCGTGCTTATCTCTTGCTTTCGCCTCCGGCCAAACCGAACGCAACCGATCGTGGTTAGGAATCACTGATACCTTGGTAGGGTAGGGTGCCTAACGGAGCGCTTGCGTAAGTTTTGGACGGAGTTTCAATTGGAAAATATAGGAAAAGGATATGAGAAACGAAACCTTAACTTAAAATGTCGTATTCTTTTCCTAACAACACATATTCACAAACATTACAACAACAAACCAAAAAGGGCAAATAAAAGAACAAAGAAAAGAGAACATTACAAGTAAGTAAGTGCATGAAATTTAAATTGCAAGTAAGTAAAGAGCATGTAATAAAGAGCAAGAAATGAAAAGAGCAAGAATTAAAAGAGTAAGCAAGTAAAGCAAGATAGAAACACTAAGAACCCAAGTGTGCAAATGAAATCATTATTATGTCAAGGATACAACCTTGAGATCAATAACCAAATCTTAAACTTGCAAGCTCATTGAAGAGGTTGCAAGATCAAGAGGAGGAAAGGAGCTCAAGAGATACAAAGCTATGTACAAGAGAACAAAAAGAAAACAAAAGAGGTTTGGTGTAAAGAATGAGAAAAATGCAAGACAATCCAAGACCAAGAATGGCCCCCTCCTTTGCTCACTCATCTGCCTTATATAGGCACAAAAGGAAAATATATAAACAAACAATAAAAATATGATGACAAGGCAGCAAGGGAGGGACCACAGAAGACTGGGGGCATTTAGAGGCAGGGGGGCCGGCCTGCTCGGTTCTTGGAGGAATGTGGTCGGCCACTTTGTTGAGTCTTGGGCTCGTATTGGAAGTGTAGTCTTGTGTGCTCCCATATATCACATTGGTGCTGCTAGATTTCTCTAATTTAACCTGGTCTGCACTCTTGGATTTGGAGGGAAACTTGATGCAACATATCACACAAAATCTTTAGCATTCAATGCACATTTAATGCACTTCATTTCTCATGCCCACTTGCCTTGCATCATGGCGGCCCTAACCCCAGTCCAAGCATCCAAGAGTTGTGTTCACACATGCCATGTGTTGGACCAAAATGTGTACACTTTATTTGTTTTCAAAATAACTCTTGGATATCGATCGGTTTCCAGTTCTGGATACAGTGTCGGCTCTCAAATGTATATCCATGATTTTAAATGTATTTCCAGTATTTTGTCACGGATACTTGTAATCTGTATTACTGAGCAGACACTGGTTAATAGTACCGATATATAACAAAACAGATAATGAATGAGCGGTATTAAAATGCAATATTCTGATATGAACAGTGACCACCCCATGTCACCTTTAACATGTTCCGTACTAGTCCACCCCTTTATCACCGTAATGTTTAATGTATTGATTGTATTGTCTTGTTTTGCAGATGGAAAACTTGTCGAAACTATGATATCATGTAAACGGAATGGATATAAATGGATAGTCATGTAATTAGAGTATATTCATGGTTCGTTCAAGTCATATTCATGTTGTTGTAGATTGTATTCTGGTATTCATGGATTCATGTTGTATTATAGTTATACTGGAATTGAATTCAAGTCATATTTTATTCAGATTTGACCGTGACTCGAACTGAGTCAGACACTTAAACAGAATTGAAGTCCTGATTTATATTTTGGAGTTATCGGTATCTGCTGCACATGGACGGCAGGATTTGTGTCTTTTTCCAAGATAATTACCGTATTGATAACCCCGTTTTTAGTTATCTACCTTAAATAGGCAAGCATCTACTTTCTCCGGCTCCCTGAGGCTCAATAGAATTGGTCCCTCTTAAACCTATATTTACTAGGGTCCTTATTGTAAATTTATATAACTTGAGGGGGGTTTATGAAAAATAGTTTTGGTATATTTTCAAAATAGACCTTAAGTATATATTTATCGTCTTTAGTGTTTTCATGGATGTAATTGTTAAATGTGAAGTATTTTCTAGTGGATATAAATCTAGTAAGAATTGTATATGGTATTTTCATGTAATATTGAAATTGTATTGATTTAGAAAGGCGATTTCATAGAATTTGTGATTCTTTTCTTTTGATTTAGAAAACATGGAATATATATAATATATTTAAAATAGATATTTTGATAATATATATATATATATAATTATTAAAAATAAATTTTATTTATTAAGTAGAAATCATATTTTTCTTAAAAATTGGATTAAAAAATTCCATCGAGATCAGATGCTTCGTGATTAGGTCTGCATCTCGCTCTACTAAACCCGAGGATGTGCGATAACCCACACCATCCTGATCGGGGTCCCCAATATGGGTTGTAGAGGGGTATTTGTAAGGAATTAAATAATACATTTTTTTAAAGAAAACGTTTTTTGATAGTTTATGGTATTTTATTGTAAACTTGTATTTCCCCACAACTAATGTTCCAAAAGTTATCGTCTTATGTCAAGGATGAGTGTTCTGATGAGTTAGGTCATTACCTCGTGAGTTTTCCTAAAGGTAATATGGGTAAAACAATAAAGAAATGCCGTATGTAAACATTATGGTATTTTACTGTAAAAATGAAATAGAAGTTGCAATACATATTATTTTGAGATGAAACTTGTCCTATTGAGTTTATTTATGATTTCTAAACAACATACAAAAAGATTGTAAATTTGTTATTAAGATAAACGGTGTTTTTAGTTAAATTAGAAACGGAAGTCGGATTAACTCCGCTTCCGACTGTTAGTTATATGCCCTAGAGGCCATTACTGTACATACGATGTATATTGTAGTGGATGCTTGGACATATATAGGGAGGACTTTCTTGCTCGACATGATAGTACGCTATCTGGTTGCTCTTTATCTTAACATGTACTCTGATTGTCTCTATGTTATATGTTGATAAAGCCCTTAGGATGAGTACTTGACTACCAGGACTATGATGCAGATCATACTAGTGGGGACAGTGTAGTTGCCAAGTACATCCTTCAAAAGTTCCTAGTCGTGGGAGTACCGAGACAGGGCATCGATACTCCAGAGTAAACTAGCATATGCGCTTCTTGACCCATATGATGGGCGATGGATGATCCCATATCCATTGGTGTTTGACGTCAGAGAAGGTATACGGGTGCTCAGTAGAGACTGGGTACACTGGACGGACTTGCCAAGAACTCCCAGATGGTATTATACCTCACGTCAGATGGCAGTTCTCTGGTGACACTGGTACATGTTAGTTTGTAGACCCGAGATCGTCATAGAGTCTTGTGTGATTCCCACCGTGCTTTGATTTCCATCATACCACGTCCAAGAGGGCGTGCAAAAAGGTGGCTTTTGGGTACAGTCCCGAATCACATGGAGGCAATGAGCGATAGGAGGGGATTCGTCTCTCCCGGTATAGGGAGTTGATGTTGCGCTGTGTTCGATTGGCTATAACTAGAAATCCCTGGCCAGGGTTGCTGAGATTTACTGGTAAGTGTTATCAGTAGTTTCTCGAACTGTTATGGACCTCATATCGACACGACTTATCAAGCTACTGGGGCCTGACGTTTACCACCCGTAGGTGAGATATGCGACATATCAGACGAAGAGATCGGACTGTACGGGAGTGTTACTGATTGGATTCGCAGGAGAATGTACAGGCTTGCTTGTTGATCTTCTGATCGCTCAATACCTGGGTGGATGTTACATTTAGCTAACCGCTTGCAGCTTGCGGGTGTTTGATATGATCATCACCTACTGCCGGTATATTGACGATTCTTTAAAGTCCTACACAGTGGTTTCTTGACTCAGGCAAAACGGAGTAGGAGCACATATATGATATGTGCGGGACCGAGAACAATACGTGTATGTGATACCGTATTAGATTCTCACGATATGAGATATCGGCCGGGTATAAGTGATATAGCCGGGTCATCGGATCAAGTGTTGATTCGATGAACTGATACAGATTATATTAGTCGGTTATTTGTGAAGCCGGATTATCGGATCAAGTGTTGATTAGATAATTTAATGTATCAAATTACATTAACTGATATAAGCTCACTAAAAGATTGTTTTTCTCACTCGGGTAATACATTGATATATATGCGATATATGTTAATTGTATTATTTTATTTTGTTACAATAAATATTATATATGTGATATATAATATTGTAACATGATATGGTTATTAATGCAACATGTTAGTGGAGATTAAACATGGTTAGGGTTTGATTTGGGTTAAGCTTTTTTAGAAGTTTCTAGAAGCTTTGCTTTTTGTTTTTGCCAAGATATTTTGTAAAGATATTTAGTTATGATATTTGTTAACCCAACTCAACCCTTGACCATGGTTCATTCTCTACATGGGTTAAGTTATCATACTTAACCCATGATTGCATTTCTAACCTCACCACAATTCATTATTCATCACAAAGAGAATGATTCTTCTTCTTCTTCCTTCTTCTTTCATGGAAAAGCTTACTAGCTTTTTCATTAGTGATGATTTTGAGTGAGATTAAGAAAACAAATGAGAGCTAAAATCCTACTTCATCATCCTAATCTATCCTAGCCATTTAGATTAGGGTGTTCACTTCATTTATAAGTGAGAGCCCGTGTTAATGAAACTTCAAGGTAGATCATCTTTGTTATCGAAGATCGGAAGCAAGCTTGCATCTTTCTTTTGTGGAGCCTCTCTAGAGTCCGGATTATTGATGATCGCATCGAAGGAACCTCAACACGGAGCTTATGAAGTGAAGGACCGGACTACAAAGGTTGTAATCCCAAACTCTTAGATGTTAAAGTGTTTAACATGTTTTGTTTTGTCTAATCTCTAGTTTAAAGATCTTGGTTAGGGTTGTTCGGCACGTCTAAATTTTAAATCGGGCATGGTTGATGTCTTGTAGAACCTTGTGAGTGTGCCTAGTAACCTTACAGTGGTATCAGAGCCAAGCTAGAGTTTTAGACGAAGTTTAGACGAAGTTAGAAATCCGATCGAACTCCGAATACCCGATAAAACCTAGTTTCTGGAAATTTTTAAAAATGTTGTTTTTTTCGTATTAAAAATACTCAGAAAATTCAACAGGTGATTTTATGGGTTACTGTAAAAAAACGAGCCCGAAATACCTTTATTGCGCCGCGGAACCGCGGCAATACCCTTGCTTGCGCGGCGGTTCCGCGGCCAAACAGTAGAATTATGGGATCGATTTTCAACAGTAATATCCGTAGGTACTATTGCATGTTTTTGGGAATTTTTAATTTTACTCAAGCATTGAGTTTTCTGGGATGTATTGGGAACTCGTTGATTCGATCGGAAAGTTTAACTTCGTTTAAATTTTGTCCGGGTAATTTAGAACGTGTTAAAAAGTTCGAACAGATATCAATAACTCACTTTTTCCCCTGCCGGAAAATTTCCAAGTGTTGGATTTTTCCGTAGTTTAAGAACGTTCTAAGTCGTGCAAGTAACGCGGTGGACCCTCTAGAAGAACACAAACCTTAACTCGATTATGTGACCATCTGAACCGCCTCTGAACCTTAGGGTTTGGGACAGTACGGCGTTGCCACATGTGAGGCGTTGGCTTGACCCTTCTATGGCTGGACCATTGGTACTGTGGTATGTGATGGATGTTTTTAAACTAATTTCAAGTGTTGAGAACTATTTGGGAAATCTTGGGTGTTTGTTTATTCGATCGGAAAGTTTAACATTGTCTATTTATCTGGAATGTGTTACAATATTTGGAATCCACAAGTAGTTATGAGATAACTAATTTGAATGTTATAAATCTAGTTGTTCAGTCTCAGATGATCGGTTGCCATGGGATTTTGATGCGATCAAAAGTCCATCGCAATCACGTAGCGTACACGGATACTCGCCGGGTAAACTTAATAGATAGCCACGTCCCATAGCCCCGACCAAGTGACTGTAGGAGAACCCCATCGCCAAAAGCATCTGTTCGGGTGCTCGCGGCAGCGGTGTTCCTCCTTAGTGCACTTCGTCGACGGCATCCGGGGGTGCGGCCGTCTACTAAAGTTTGCGACGAGCATTCGATCAGGATGTCGGGAATCTTGTTAAATTGCCCGACTTGATATTGAAAAGAGTTTTCGATAATGAGACTAAAATGCAGAGTTTATAATTGTTAGGCATGCGATGTCTAAGGAATTCATTTGGTTAGGCATGCGATGTCTAAGGAGGTTGAGAATTCCAACTGTTGTAGTTTTACACTTTCTTTTCTGCGACCGTAAGTGTAATATGTGGTGTATCGCCGGTTTCGTTGCTATACATCAACGACAATTGGGATATGCATATTTACTTACGTTGATGATATGAGATATTATGTGTTGCTGTGATATGTTATATTGGATCGTCGTGTTTTGAATAGCCGGGGTTTTATGTGAGATGAGAGTTTTTCTTTTTCATTCATGTAAAATTCATTTGTATGTAATATTCTTTTATTGGGGCACTTCCGGGATGAGGATGATGTCACCATTGTATATTATTTACTTTTCCGCATTAGGTAGACCCAAGGCGGGGAGCACAAGTAACCGGGTTCTAGGGTCCAGTGGGAGACCATCTCGAGAAGTCGAGACCGGGTCTCCTAACTCTAGAACTGGCAGGGTTACCTGCCGCTCTCGTAGGGGTCTAGGGATGTGGGTTTGGCTATTCATCGCGACCATGGAATCCGTGTTTTATACAGACTCGTATTAAAACACGGAAGTCCTAGTATATCCAATATTTCATATATGTTCTTCTGCTGCAATGTTCTGTGATGAGATCATATTACTGCCTAAGACAAATGTTTATATTATATATATGAGATATATGTTATATTGCAGATTTCGTTTCAAATGTGATACTTGTGAAGTATAATAAAATGGGACTTCATTAATGAGATTAATGAAACTAAAAGAAACCTAAAGATGTTGTAGAAACTTGTCTCAAAAACAGGTAGTTCTAGTTCTTGCTTTGCATAGCGGTGTTCCTTGTAGAACATCCAGCACCTTATTCGATAAGGAAAGAGCCGAGATTCCTTCACCGGGAGTGACATATTTAGCGAAACTTGCAGATGCTATAAACTCGGTTTGTCTTTTAATTGTTTTTATAGTTCTTGCTTTGCACAACGGTATTTATGAAATATCCTGCACCTTATTCGATGAGGAAAGAGCCGAGATCCCTTCACCGGGAGTGACCTCTTTAGCAAAACTAGAAAAGGCCTAAAAAACATTCCATTTAAAAATCACTCGATTCTACAACGATATCAAGTTCATTACGCAAAGGGTTTTCTTAAAAACCTGACGTAGCCCTCCGTCATTTCATATAAGTAATAGTTAGTATTCGTGCTGCGTTTGTTAACCTTGTCAAGGCGTAGTGTGCGGTAGCTGATTACTGTTTATCTGTATAAGCATATGATGCGATTGGATTAGGGTAGTCGTGCGACTTTGTAGACTTTGTTAAGGGTCGTGCGGGTGGGTTTAATTCATATCAGGAAATGACGGGTTGAACTTGACTTGCGGTCTATAGTTTGTTGACCTTGTCAAGGTCATAGATCGCTCGGGGCAAAATATTATTGGGAATTTCAAGTGTTGAAATTTGCAATGAGATTTCATACCTCCTATGAGATAGTTGGATCCCGATACCCGCTGCGAGTAAGAGTTACTCCTGGGAGAGTTTTACACATTACAATTAGCCGATCGAGTAGGTGTCTAGAAAGGTGTTAACGGGGTTACGCCCTTGGGAAAACGAGGTTTATTTTAATTAGGTCCGTACGAAAAGACGGGGAACCTCCCTTAAAGTACCGGCACTGGCCTGGCTGAAAGATTGGCGAACTTGTAGCGTGTAATTAATCCCGGCTAGTCTTTCCTTTTAGGGTTTGAAGGAAGATTTGACTAAAACAGTGGGAGCCATCCTGATTTGATAAATTGATAACCAATCTAATCTTATAAAAGCGCACGCTGAGTATTTTCTTCTCTCTCTCTCCTGGTTGCGACTATGTCACGCCTTAATCAAGATAATAATATGGATGTATTGACCGAACCTGCTTGTTATACTGCGCTAAGGAACGTTGGTCCCGCTCCAACTTATAATTGTTATAAGACAGGGCAGGAAATAGGGGATTACTAGAATTCCTGTGCCACCCAAACGAAGAAAGTGCATGCTGATGCATCTTCTTCGGGTGTGTTCATTACCGAGAACCGTTTCTCAGTATCCTTTACGTCCTGGGTATGAGATACCGGATCAGGATCCCGCAAATGTAATTTGTTACATGGGCTACAGAAAGGTAGAGAATTGAGAACGGATGATAAGTTTCAAGAGTTGGAAATGATGCAAGTGTTGTAGCCAAGACTGTTGGCAGTTATCACCCTATATTACCAGAATACATTGATTCTGAACGAATGTTATTAGACACCGAATCTAATATACAACATCATATCAGTCTCTTTATTAGTAAAGAAAGGATATAATTTTGTATTGTTGGATAATGTTTTGAACATTTCCTATATCAAGAGTTGATCGGTTCAGGCACGTTATCTAAAAGTATAGACGTTCTAAATCAAACTACAGTTCTTTACGTACAAAACACACACAAAAGGAAGAGTTCAGAAATGAACGGATCCTTCTTGAGGTATTATAGACTAGGTCATATTAATGTGACCCGACTAGCTGAAGTTACATTTAGATGCATATTTAAATTAGTTTAAATTTGCATCTTGTGAAACTTGCCGGTCATGTCACAAAGATAAGATGACCACAGCTCCGTTTATTGGAAACGGAGAAAGAGTTAGTGAACTCTTGGGATTGATACATGCTGATGTATGAAGGTCCCCTGTTTACACATGCCAAGACCGGTTCTTTGTACTTCATTACATTCACTGATTATCTTTCAAGATCCGGACATATGTTCCTGTTGAAACACAAGTCTGGAACTTTTGAGAAATTCAATGAATATAAGTTAGAAGTAGAGAACCAAAAACGGGTATAAGTATTATGTCCTTTGATGAGATCAAGGAGGAGAATACTTGAGCACGGAATTACTGAACTATTCTAAAAGAGAATGAGATTCTCTCTCAGCATTACTCCTCCGTATACACTACAGCACGTCGGTGTATCGGGATGAGCAATCATACCCTATGTGATATGGTGTGCTCTATGATGAGTACTACCGAGTTGCCTATTTTCTTTTGGGGTTATGCACTTGAGAAGTTGCATACCTATTGAATAGGGTTCTAATCAAATCAGTTGCCTACCAGTTCATATGTGATATGGAATGGGAAGAGCCCATATCTTAAGTAAGTTAAGATTTCGGGTTGTCCAGCCTATGTCTAAAAGCATAATCCGGACAAGATCGAGGCAAAATCAGTTCTATAGATGTTTGTTGGATATCCCAAGTATTCGCAAGGGAATATCTTCTACCAAACTGGGGAACAAAAGGTGTTTTTGTTTCTCAACATGCCATCTTTATGAAAGGGAATTTCTTGTTAAGAAATTAGTGGTCTTGAGGTAGAACTGGAAAGAGTTCCAGCTATACAAACTGCAACTGATGATTTGGTAGAACCAAAGGATTCAATAGTTTCCAATAAACCTCATCCTCTCCGCCGATCTAGTAGGGTTCCTCACCCACCTGAGAGATACTTCGGTTTCTCTATGACAGTAGGAGCGAGGAGTGCATCATGAGATGATGACCCAACTTGTTTCGAGCTGGCCATCAGGAGTAGGACTCTGTAAGAATGGCTGGATGCTAAGCGATCTGAGATGGAATCCTTATACACCAACAAAGTATGGACTTTGGTTGCTTATCTGAAGGGTTAAATCCCCATCAGGAGCAAGTATATCTTGAGAAGATTACTTAGTGTACATGGAAAAGTTGAGACTTTCAAAACTATGCTTAAGTCCATCTAGATCCTACTTGCCACTGCTATATACCATGACTTTGATATCTGGTGGTTGGGTGTCATGACTGCTTTTCTAAATGATGTTTTAGAAGAGAGCGTCTGTAAGTACACAGCCAGAGGACTTCGTACACAGTGGGAGCAGCGGAAACGTGTGCAAGTTGCTTTATGCGATAAAGCAGGTATCGCGGACTTGGAACGTCTGTTTTGATGTGGTAGTCAAAGAGTTTGACTTCATCAAGATGGTAGGTGAACCTTGTATATACAAAAAGGTAGTAGGGAGTATGGTAGTGATCCTCGTAGAGTACGTGGATGACATACTCTTGATAGGAAAGGAGTTTCCTATGCTACGCTCGGTCAATCTCCGCTTATCACAAGGATTCTCCATATAGGATCAAAGAGATACCTCCTAAATCCTAGGTTTTATATCTATGAGATAGATCTAATTGGATGTTAGGATTCTCACTAGTTGTAGTGAGATAGTATCAATCGATCCTGGGGAGAATCACTGGAAAGGTTTCAGGGTGATAAGGACGACTGAATGTCAGTTGCAGGCATTGTCTTTACCCTCAGTTGAGGGACGGTATGTTGGAAGGGTTCCAAGCAAGATACCGTGACTTACTAGACGATTAAAGGTAAAATACATCGTTACTAAGGATGCTACCAAAGAGGCAGTCTGGATATATATAGGTTCATGAGATGAACTTCGTTCCCACCATTGTGTGACAATGGAGTTGTGACTTATGCTAAGGAACCCCCGTCCCATCAGAAATCCAGATATAATTCTTAGGCAGTATCACCTGATCATGGAGATGGTTGATCTCCAGAGAGATCGAGGTTAAGAGAGTAGACATAAAGGACAACAGCGCGGATCCACACACAAAGGCCTTTTTCCCAGTAGAGACTTTTATGGGATGGTTGAGTATGAGATACTTCAACCACAGCTAATTGTTGGGTATGCGATACCACAACAGATGACCCTAGTGCAAGTGGGAGATTGTTAGTTATATGTATGCCCTAGATGCCATTACTGTACATACGATGTATATTGTAGTGGATGCTTGGACATATATAGGGAGCACTTTCTTGCTCGACATGATAGTACGCTATCTAGTTGCTCTTTATCTCAACATGTACTCTGATTGTCTCTATGTTACATGTTGATAAAGCCCTTAGGATGAGTACTTGACTACCAGGACTATGATGCAGATCATACTAGTGGGGACAGTGTAGTCGCCAAGTACATCCTTCAAAAGTTCCTAGTCGTGGGAGTACCGAGACAGGGCATCGATACTCCAGAGTAGACTAGCGTATGCGCTTCTTGACCTATATGATGGGCGATGGATGATCCCATATCCATTGGTTTTTGACATCAGAGAAGGTATACGGGTGCTCAGTGGAGACTGGGTACACTGGACGGACTCGCCGAGAACTCCCAAATGGTATTATACCTCACGTCAGATGGCAGTTCTCTGGTGACACTGGTACAGGTTAGTCTGTAGACCCGAGATCGTCATAGTGTCTTGTGTGATTCCCACCGTTCATTGATTTCAATTATACTACGTCCAAGAGGGCGTGCAAAAAGGTGGCTTTTGGGTACAGTCCCGAATCACATGGAGGCAATGAGCGATAGGAGGGGATTCGTCTCTCCCGGTATAGGGAGTTGATGTTGCGCTGTGTTCGATTGGCTATAACTAGAAATCCCTGGCCAGGGTTGCTGAGATTTACTGGTAAGTGTTATCAGTAGTTTCTCGAACTGTTATGGACCTCATATCGACACGACTTATCAAGCTACTGGGGTCTGACGTTTACCACCCCTAGGCGAGATATGCGACATATCAGACGAAGAGATCGGACTGTACGGGAGTGTTACTGATTGGATTCGCAGGAGAATGTATAGGTTTGCTTGTTGATCTTCTGATCGCTCAATACCTGGGTGGCTGTTACGTTTAGCTGACCGCTTGCAGCTTGTGGGTGTTTGATATGATCATCACCTACTGCCGGCGTATTGACGATTCTTTAGAGTCCTACACAGAGGTTTCTTGACTTAGGCAAAACGGAGTAGGAGCACATATATGATATGTGCGGGACCGAGAACAATACATGTATGCGATACCGTATTAGATTCTCACGATATGAGATATCGGCCGGGTATATGTGATATTGCCGGGTCATCGGATCAAGTGTTGATTCGATGAACTGATACAGATTATATTAGTCGGTTATTTATGAAATAGCCGGATTATCGGATCAAGTGTTGATTCGATAATTTAATGTATAATTATATATTTGATATATTAAATTACATTAATTGATATAAGCTCACTAAAAGATTCTTTTTCTCACTTGGGTAATATATTGATATATATGCGATATATGTTAATTGTATTATTTTATTTTGTTAAAATAAATATTATATATGTGATATATAATGTTGCAACATGATATGGTTATTAATGCAACATGTTTAGTGGTGATTATACATGGTTAGGGTTTGATTTGGGTTAAGCTTTTCTAGAAGTTTCTTGAAACTTTGCCTTTTGTTTTTGCAAAGATATTTTGTAAAGATATTTAGTTATGATATTTGTTAACCCAACGCAACCCTTGACCATGGTTCATTCTCTACATGGGTTAAGTTATCATACTTAACCCATGGTTGCATTTCTAACCTCACCACAATTCATTATTCCTCACAAAGAGAATTGTTCTTCTTCTTCCTCCTTCTTCTTTCATCGAAAAGCTTACTAGCTTTTTCATTAGTGATGATTTTTAGTGAGATTAAGAAAACAAATGAGAGCTAAAATCCTACTTCATCATCCTAATCTATCCTAGCCATTTAGATTAGGGTGTTCACTTTATTTATAAGTGAGAGCTTGTGTTAATGAAACTTCAAGGTAGATCATCTTTGTTATCGAAGATCGGAAGCAAGCTTGCATCTTTCTTTTGTGGGCCTCTCTTGAGTCCAGATTCTTGATGATCGCAGCGAAGGGACCTCAACACGGAGCTTATGAAGTGAAGGACCGGACTACAAAGATTGTAATCCCAAACTCTTAGATGTTAAAGTGTTTAACATGTTTTGTTTCACCTAATTTTTAGTTTAAAGATCTTGGTTAGGGTTGTTCGGCACGTCTAAATTTTAAATCGGGCATGGTTGATGCCTTGTAGAACCTTGTGAGTGTGCCTAGTAACCCTACACCGACTAGTTTTGAAAATAGACTTCATTTTAATAGGAGTAGAAGATGGAAATGTGGGAGTTACAGATTAGAAAAAAAGGGAGAGGTATGGTGAACTTAGGAAGGCGTCGGTAAGTCATTTCATTGATGGATTCTTCCCGAAACGTCACCGGAACTTTGACCTTTACTAACTCCACTTGTACAACTTTTTGGACTTTAAAATTTTAGAAAGTTTTAACACTAGATTTCAGAATGAGGAAGGCCAAAGTGTAGGGTTGTATTTATAGGATAGGATTAGGATTTTGGGTAATGAAGAATGAATTAAAAATGCATTTAAAATAGAATTAAAAAGTGAAATTACACTCTCTAGATAAATGCAGGGAAACCAAACAAAACTAGGGTAGTGGGGGGAAGGCCAAGAGGTGTTGGGAAAAATTTGAGATCATTAGCAACGGGGGGATAGCCCGGCGGCACCGGCCCCTTTGCTAATCTCGCCGGTCCAAACCCGGTAGGTTGGGCTTGGATCTCTGCCACGTGTCCATGTCGCTTGGTATACCTCAGTGCACATGTTTGATTTTGTTGTGACTTTTCATTTTACGTGCAGTGCACGTGCAAACCCTTGAGCTTCTAAGAATTTAAAAGAAAACAAACTATAAAAATATATGTGGCTGGGGGGATTTGAACACATGGGCTATGTCACAGCAGTGCAAGACTTTACCAGTGAGCTACAAGTGCTTTCTTGCTGTTCAAAATCAAATTTAATTTATAACTTGTGCTCAAGCTTAGGTATTCCTCTTTGTACTTTGAAAAAATATTTGTGCAGAAAGTTTAGGGTTGTTACACCGCAGTTCCCCCTCCCCGGGATGACGACGCCCGTAGGAGGCGTGCCGACTCTGGCAACCATGACTCGCATACGGCAAATGATTCCATGACCCGCTTGGCGCCAGACGGCTCCACACTCCGATCTCAGGGAAGGCCAGGCCGTCGCTTGGATGCCTGCCACGTGCTCTCACCCCTTGAGAAGTTATGGGTCAGTTCTCCTGCTTTCAGGCACGACCGACGCCCCAACTCCCGCCTAAGTCGTGCAAATGGAGAACGTCGGGACTACTAAAGAAGGGCTTCGCCCGAGGATCTACAAAATGTGATAGAGCGGAATCGAATCCGCACCATCGCATAAGCCCGGAGCTGGGATAACCGCCGCTCCAACTGTGCTGAATCCTCGGGGTATCACCAACGGATCGAAACCCTCGAAAAGAAAATTGAAGGCATATGACGAGATGGCCATATGTTCGACAAAGGGGCAAAGTACTCCTCCGATTCGCTCATAAAGACCTTTACAGAACAATTATTGGCCGAGCGCCTCTCGTCCAGGAACAAGCTGCCTAAAGTGGCCCTCTTCGACGGGAATTCCGACCCAAAGGACCACTTCGACGCGATGGCGGGCATGGGCTTCCAAGACAACTCGGACACGGCTCAATACCGAGCTTTTCCAACCACCTTAATCCGAGCTGGCCGAGACTGGTTCCGTGGGCTTGTGCCGTGCTCCATCTCGACCTTTGACGAGATGGCTGTCTAATTCCTCAGTCATTTCGTTGGCAACCGACGACAGAAGAAGACGATCGACTACTTGTTCACTGTTAAGAGCAGAGACAAGGAATCCTTTAAATGGTATGTCACTCGCTTCTATAATGCCCTGATTTATCTCAAAGAATATCTATTAACCGCAATCAAGAACGGCGTCTCTATGCAGCTAGCCGGTGAGTACGGGTCGGTCCACAGGGATTTTGTGTTTTTCTAGTCGCGCTAACGAGTTAATTCCGATGGGTGTCGGATTGATTTATTAAATCTAAAAACTACCAAATTAAGTTATACTAAAATTATCTAGATCTAAGTCTTGCTAGGGTTAGGCTTAGGGGAAGTTGAGAGATCAAAGGTTTCCTCACCGCTTTCAATACCCTATTTTAGATCAATTAGATGTTATGGTAATTATCAATAAAATGGATTAGAATCTTTTGGGAAGATGTTTCTTTCTCTAGGTTCTTGTCCTTCCTTTATCGATCCTTACCCTAACCTCTATGGAAAACATGCGCAACCGGTCCTTTATACTACGGTATCATCGTTACCTTGAGGGGTAGGGTGCCTCAGGGAGCGGTGTGTGCGTGTATGCATGGAGTTCTAATTCTTAGATGTGAAGGGGTAAGAAAGGGGTGAGAGATCTTATCTCTCAAACCTTTCCCTGAGGCTAACCCTAACAAGCGAGGAGACTACTCGCTCATTAGGGGATTAAAAGACATTCTAAATTAAAAGAGAACTAAAGCAAAGAAATAAAAATAACTTACTAATTTTTATTTGTTAGTATATATGCCCTAGAGGCCATTACTGTATCATACTAGTTTGTATATTACTTAATGGAAGCTTGGGATATTCACCTTGTATAAACAATCTTGCTCAAAATAGTAGTATGCTACTTGGTTTGTTTCTACTTCAATGTGTACATGTGTTTATTTTGCGATATCACCTATACGCATTAGTGGAGCCCTTAGGATCTTTGCTTGATTACCAGCGTTGTGATGGCAGTCACACTAGTGGGGGCTGGGTAATCTATAAGTACATCCTTATACAGGTCCCTAGTCGCAGGACTATCGAGACAGGGCATCGATACTCCGGAGTAGACTAGCGTATGCGCTTCTCATCCCAGTGTGGGAGATGGTCTGTCCCACAGCCATCAGTACGTCGTACTGGAGATAGTATACGGGTGCTCGTTGGGTTACGAGTACACTGGACAGGACTCGTCGGGAACTGACAGGTTGGTATTATACCTATCGTCAGTTATCAGTTCCCAGGTGACATGAGTACAGCTTAGTCCGCTGACTTGACACTGGCACTTCGCCTCGAGTGTGTTCCCACTGCACTTTTATCACTACCCTACCACGGCTCAAAGGAGTCGTGCAAACAGGTAGTGGTTGGGTGCAGTCCCGAAGCACTTGGAGGCAGTGACGGTTAGACAGGATTCGTCTCTCTCGGTATTGGGGGTTGACATTGCGCTGTGTCTAGGATAGCCATTACACGAGTAGTCCCTGGCCAGGGCAAGCGAGATATACTGGTAGGCTTCCAGTATTATCTCAGGGTGTTTTAGGCTTCACTCCGACACGACTTGTACCGCTATTAGGGGACTGACGTTTTACCGCCCCCTAGGCCCGACATGCGATGTATTAGACGAACAGACCGGACTGTACGGAGACTGTCACATTCAGACTCAGTAGGAGTTCAGATGGGGTTCACCTCGTCAGCCTTCTTATCGGCATCTACCTGGGGACCGTTACGCACAGCTAGTGCCGCTTGCGGTCTGTGGTTAAACCCACTGCCAGCGTAGTGTCGAGTCTTTAGAGTCCCACACAGAGGGTATTCGCCTCTGGGCAAAACAGAGTAGAGGTCGCATGGCTTTGCGACAGGGTTCGTTCTCCTCCGCGCACTTGTGCACGTTTGGAGTCCGGACGGATATTACTGGTAGGCTCTGGTTTGAGCCAGATACTGGTATACGTTTTGGGGTTGATTTTATCTCTTGGTATTCTTGTTCCTCGGAACGAGAATGCGGGTGTGTATGCACAGTTGATTGAGGCGGAGGAAGAGGTTTTTCATTAGGGTTTCGGAACGGGTGCGTATGCACAGTTGACAGTCGTCTTTTTCCAAACCCTAATGGAATTATGATATATCAATTAATAATATTAATAAAATGAAATTGTGTCATGGTTGGTTTTTGTTGACTTGTTGACCATGGTTGACTTGTTGACCATGGTTGAAGTTTTGACCATCATCATTACAAAAGAAAGATGCTCTTTGATTCTAGCAAAATTCATTTAATGTTTGAAATGATAATGGTCATTCATAAACCTTCCATCAACTATTCCATTTTCATTATTATTATTAATTTGATAATTCTTTTTGCTTTATGTTATGGTTGCAAAAGAAAAAGAGCTCATTCTATCATAACCATTCTCTCTCCTCACTTGTTCTTCTTCCTCCTCTAGTTCAAGGAGAATCCTTCTCATGAGTTGAGAATCCCTCTCCTTGAGATAAAAGCACCCCTTAGACACTCTCTACTCACTCTAGGATCAAAGGTTTAGCAAGCCGAGGATTCTAGTTCTCTCAAAGTTCGAGAAAGAGCCTGAAGGTTGAACCCTCAGGTGGATCCATCTTTGACGGAAGAAGGTAACGAGGAAGAACCATCAACCTCTACAAGTTTTCAAGAAGAAGGAGTTCAAGTTAGGTATAACCTTTCATTCGAGTAGCTAACTCTCTTTAGCATGTTAGCTAGTTTAGTTTAGAAAAGATCTCGACTTTGTTAGTCCATGTTGCCCCATGCGCCAAAAATTTGATTTTTATACCGTTTCCGCCTCCCCGTAAGAACCGGGGGTCGCAACGTGGACTTACAGTGGTATCAGAGCCTAACTAAACTTAAACTAGCTTGGTAGCGAAGTGTATGGAAGTTCGAAACCGAAAAAATCGCAAATCCGGAAATTCTAAAACCCTAAGTTTCTGTTGAAATTTTTTTGTGCTCGAAATGTAAAAAGTTTTACTCCTAAAATCGGCTCAGGGTTTTGTGAGAACACCCACCAAAAACGATACCATGAATCCTTCAAACCGCCGCGGATCCGCGGCCTCAGCTATTCTCTTCGCCGCGGATCCGCCGCCGTTTGGGCTCTTCGTGTGATCGTGTTTTGTGCAGTGTTCTTCTGGTAGGGTTTTGGGATTTTTCAAATATGTTATATGTGCCCAGATTTTTCAGAAAAGAAATTTACTTTTGGGGTCCTATAAATCCGTATTTTTTTCCGAACTTCACTACACTTTGGCTATATTGGTTATATCTGTGATGTTTGTATGTATTGAACGTCGGCTAATCGCTATAAGTTGATTAGTCGGGGTTATACATCTCTGTGATCTGTGTTTGATATTGGAATGTGTATATGAATGTGTTGGACTGTCGCGGGTGAATAGCCGGGGTGGATGTGAGATGAGCTTTTGTTTTTCTTTCATTCATTTGTAAATGTAAATTGATGTAATAATATTATTTGTATGGCCGCACAAGCGGGTCGGGGTTGTAGCCGTCATTGTATAATTCTTTTTACTGTTTTTGCTCCTAGGATAGACCCATGGAGGGGTGCACAAACTACCGGGTACTTGGTGGGTAGTTTGCCGCACCCGTAGGGGTCTTGGGTGGGGTATTGGCTATTCACTGCGACCGTGAAATCCGCTTTTCGTTGCAGGCTCGAACGGATTGCGGATTCCTAGTATATCCAATGTATTCATCTGTGATCTGTAATGTCTATCATTGCTTTATATTTAGGCGTTGCTTATGTTTTACAGCCGCGCTAGCCCAGCCCCCGCTCTGTCGTTAGTTAAGTAACCTAACGGGTGATGACGGGACCCCGTGGCGAATGCGAATGGCATAAGCGTACGTCATATTTTGGTTGTTTTCTGCAATGGTAGGATTAAATGATGGGACGCATTAAAAGAACTAATGCAAGAATATCACGCATTAAAAGAACTAATGCAAGATAATAAACCAAGTTAAAGTCGTTGGAACACTTTCGAAAACCCACTCGGTTCTTTTCAAAACTAACTTTTAAATGCGGAGCTTGAGCCACTCCTTCTAAAAGCTATCTCGTTCCATCGATTATATCAAGTTCACTACGTTCACGGTTTTACCAAAACCATTCGTAGCCCTCCGTCGTTTCACATAAATAGTCAATAGTATTCAAGCTGTGTTTGTTGGCCAAAGTCAAGGCATAGTGATTGGTAGCTATTGGATATTCATGTGCAGCATAGATAGATGCGTTGATTTGGAACAGTCGTACTGCCTTGTTGGCCAAAGTCAAGGGTATGTACGGGTGGATTCAAATTAACCTGGAGAACGACGGGAAGAACTTGACATGTGACTTATGATTTGTTGGCCAAAGTCAAGGTCATAAGAGCATGGGGCAAAAAAAAATCCACATCGGGAGTTTCATAAGTACTGAAACTTGCTAGATTTGCATACCATTTGGAGTGTGATGATTCTGGTAGGATTCCTTCAAGTTTCGTCACGCGATGATATTTGGATCCCGATCCTACTGTGAGTATATGCTACTCCTCGGGAAATTTCTCACTAAACGATCAATGCTATAAACCTAGTAGGTGCCTAGAAAGGTGTTAGCGGGGCTACGCCCCCAGGGAAAAGAGGTTCTTAAATTAAGGAACTTCGCGAAAGCGTTGGAAAACCTCCCTCGAAGTACCGACACTGGCCTGGCTGAACGGTTAAGCAAGTATTGTGCGGTGGGATTGATCCCGGCTAATTCTTCCTTTGTGGTTTGAGGAGGGATTCGAGAGACAGTGGGAGCCATCCTGTTTAGACAAATTAAAAACCATTCTAAACTTGCAAGAGCATCGTGCTAAAGAGTTTCTTCTCTCCCCCCTGCAGCGACCAAATTCGAAATGACTGGACTTAAGTTACTTCTAGATAAAAACATACTGACAGGGCCAAACTACAAAGATTGGCTCAGGAATGTCAAAATGACAATCACTTATGACAAGCTGGGGTATCTTCTTACCACCAAAGCTCCCCCCGTCCCAGGTCCCACCTCCAGCGTCGCGGATAAGGAAATCCGTAAGACTTGGGAGATTGATTGCGCGAAGGCCAGGTGCCTCGTGCTTGCCTCTATGGACAACGAACATCAGAGAAGGCATGAGAATATGGACCTCGAGTCCATATTTCTCCATACAAAAGAACTGTATGGAGAGCAGTCTCGTATCGCAAGATACGAAGTGTCGAAGAAGTTATTTTCGGCAAAGTTGGCCGTCGGATCATCGGTAGCGGACCACGTGCTTAAGATGATTGGCTACATTGAGGAGCTCGCGGAACTTGGGACCACGTTGGAAAGTGAACTCTATACAGATTTAATTCTCCAGTCCCTTCCATCCACTTACGCCCAGTTTATACTGAACTTCAACTTACAAGAAAGGAAGTTGAACTTTCAGAACTCCTCAACATGCTGAGGAGCGCAGAGGGCACCCTACAGAAAGGTAGGGAAACACTCGCTTTGTTTGTAGGAGGATCTTCTTCCTCTAGGTCCAAGGCGAAAGCCAAGGGAAAGAGGAAGAAAGCCCCCGCCAAACCAAGAGGCGGTGTTAGTAAAGTGGGTACGAAGGGAAAGGAAAAGGCAACAAAGATTGCGGGGAAGCTTGTTGGAAAGGAAGAATGCTTCTATTGTCATAAGAGTGGACACTGGAAGAAAGATTGCAGGGCTTGGAAGGCCAGGACACAGGAACTGAAGCAGGTTGCGGCTTCAGCTTCAGGTGTGTATGTTATTGAAAACTGTCTTTCTATAAACTCTACTTCCTGGGTATTGGATACCGGATCAGGATCTCATATCTGTAATTCTTTGCAGGCGTTGAGAAACCGTAGGGTTTTTGAAGGCAGGTGACATGACCCTCAGAGTTGCGAACGGAGCTAGCATGGATGCTAAAGCCGTGGGGGACTATCACCTGGGAATGTCAGATGGGCATGTTTTGGTTTTGCGTAATTGCTTTTTTGTACCCAACGCAACTTGTAATATCATTTCTGTATCTTTGGTTTCTAAAGAAGGTTATGAATTTGCGTTTGTAAGTAATGTTGTAAACATTCACCTTAATCAAGTTCTGATTGGGTCAGGTACACTGAGCAATGGTATATACGTATTAAACCAACCACAGATTTTCAATGTCCAGAATACACACAAAAGAAAGTCTCCAGATATCAATCAGACTTTCTTATGGCATTGTAGACTGGGTCACATCAATGAGAGAAGGTTGACTAAGTTACATACAGAAGGATATTTGGATCCGTTTGAATATCAATCATATGCCACTTGTCAATCCTGTCTCAAAGGAAAGATGACATAGACTCCGTTCACTGGACACGGAGTAAGAGCGAGCGAGCTCTTGGGACTCGTACACAGCGACGTGTGCGGTCCAATGTCTACACATGCGCGAAGCGGTTATTCTTACTTCATTACTTTTACGGATGATTTTTCAAGGTACGGTTATGTCTTCTTAATGAAACATAAGTCCGAAGCCTTTGAAAAGTTCCAGGAATATAAGAATGAAGTAGAAAAACAAACCGGCAAAAGTATCAAGATTCTAAGATCGGATCGAGGTGGAGAATACTTAAGTGCCGAGTTCCTGAATTACTTAAAAGAGAATGGGATTCTCTCTCAGCTTACTCCTCCATACACTCCGCAACACAACGGTGTATCGGAGAGACGGAACCGAACCCTATTGGATATGGTACGGTCCATGATGAGTAACGCCGAGTTACCGCGATCCTTCTGGGGGTATGCGCTAGAATCAGCTGCGTACCTTTTGAACCGAGTTCCTACTAAGACTGTGCCTACTACACCATATGAGATGTGGTGTGGGAAGAGGCCCCATCTTAGTCACATTAAGACTTGGGGATGTCCAGCTTTTGTTAAAAAGCAGCATGCGGACAAGCTCGAGGCACGCTCAGTACAGTGTAAGTTCGTGGGATATCTAAAGAACTCCAAGGGATATTTCTTCTACTGTGAAGAGGAACAAAAAGTTCTTGTTTCTCGTCATGCCTACTTCTTGGAAACTGAGTTTTTGGAAAACCAGATAAGTGGGAGCACAGTAGAACTGGAAGAAATTCCAGAACCACGAGCTATTACTGAAAGCTTAGTGGAACCAGAGGGTTCAAAAGAACAGGACATTCCTATGCCGCTCCGCAGAAGTAGTAGGCAGTCTCATCCGCCCGAGAGATACTACGGTTTTCTCATAGACGGGGATAGAGAGGATTGCATCATAGACTATGATGAGCCTACTAGCTTCCAGCAGGCCGTTCAGAGCGTTGATTCGGTAAAATGGCTGGATGCAATGCGGACCGAAATGGAGTCCATGTACACCAACAAAGTATGGACGTTGGACATTGCTCCAGACGGGGTAAAACCCGTAGGATGCAAGTGGATCTTCAAAAGGAAGATTGGTGTAGATGGACAGGTTGAGACCTATAAAGCTAGACTTGTAGCAAAGGGTTTCCGTCAAAGACCTGGTTTGGACTATGACGAAACCTTTTCTCCAGTGGCTATGCTGAAATCCATTCGGATCCTTCTTGCCATTGCTGCCTTCCACGATTATGAGATTTGGCAGATGGACGTAAAAATCGCTTTTCTAAATGGAAATTTAGAGGAGTGTGTCTATATGGATCAGCCAGAGGGTTTCATTCAGAGTGGGAGCAGCGGAAAGGTGTGCAAGTTGCTTAAGTCCATCTATGGACTAAAGCAGGCATCGCGGAGTTGGAACATCTGTTTTGATGAGACGGTCAAGGAATTTGGCTTTATCAAAAATCCAGATGAACCATGCATCTATAGTAGATTTGTAGCGAGAACTGTAGTATTCCTCGTTTTATACGTGGATGACATTCTCTTAATAGGAAATGACATTCCTATGCTACAATCTGTCAAGGGATTCTTGTCACACAGGTTCTCCATGAAAGACCTGGGTGATGCCTCTTACATCCTGGGGATCCGGATCCATCGTGATAGATCCAAGAGGATATTAGGACTTTCACAGTCCAGGTACATCGACACTATACTGAAGAGATTCAGTATGGAGGATTCCAAGCGCGGTAACCTACCGGCTTGTCACGGGATCACCCTCTCTAAAGAGATGTCTCCCAAGACTGATTTGGAGAGGGATCGCATGTCTATTATACCCTACGCTTCTGCGGTAGGCTCTATAATGTATGCGATGTTGTGTACCAGACCGGATGTAGCTTATGCACTGAGTGTGGTAAGCCGGTATCAGTCAAACCCTGGGGAGAAACACTGGATAGCGGTAAAGAACATTCTCAAGTACCTGAGAAGGACTAAGGAGATGTTCTTGGTGTATGGCGGAAAAGACCTCCAGATCGAGGCCTTTGCTGACTTCAGCTTCCAGAGTGACAAGGATGATTCCAAGTCCATGTCGGGTTTTGTCTTTACCCTCAATGGAGGGGCGGTGTGTTGGAAGAGTTCCAAACAGGAAACCGTTGCAGACTCGACAATGGAAGCGGAATACATCGCTGCATCTGATGCCGCAAAAGAAGCTGTCTGGATGAGGAAGTTCTTGAAAGAACTTCAGGTGGTTCCGTCCATTGTTGACCCAATACCTCTGTATTGCGACAACAACGGGGCTATAGCTTTAGCGAAGGAACCCAGGTCCCATCAGAGATCCAGGCACATCTTGAGGCGGTATCACCTGATCAGGGAGATCATGGATCGCAAGGAGATCGAGGTTCGGAGGGTTGCTTCAGAAGAAAACATTGCAGATCCATTCACCAAGGCCCTACCCCAGACTCAGTTCGAGCGGCTGATCGAGATGATAGGTCTTCAATACGCCAGTACATGGCCTTAGTGCAAGTGGGAGATTGTTAGTGTATATGCCCTAGAGGCCATTACTGTATCATATTAGTTTGTATATTACTTAATGGAAGCTTGGGATATTCACCTTGTATAAACAATCTTGCTCAAAATAGTAGTATGCTACTTGGTTTGTTTCTACTTCAATGTGTACATGTGTTTATTTTGCGATATCACCTATACGCATTAGTGGAGCCCTTAGGATCTTTGCTTGATTACCAGCGTTGTGATGGCAGTCACACTAGTGGGGGCTGGGTAATCTATAAGCACATCCTTATACAGGTCCCTAGTCGCAGGACTATCGAGACAGGGCATCGATACTCCGGAGTAGACTAGCGTATGCGCTTCTCATCCCAGTGTGGGAGATGGTCTGTCCCACAGCCATCAGTACGTCGTACTGGAGATAGTATACGGGTGCTCGTTGGGTTACGAGTACACTGGACAGGACTCGTCGGGAACTGACAGGTTGGTATTATACCTATCGTCAGTTATCAGTTCCCAGGTGACATGAGTACAGCTTAGTCCGCTGACTTGATACTGGCACTTTGCCTCGAGTGTGTTCCCACTGCACTTTTATCACTACCCTACCACGGCTCAAAGGAGTCGTGCAAACAGGTAGTGGTTGGGTGCAGTCCCGAAGCACTTAGAGGCAGTGACGGTTAGACAGGATTCGTCTCTCCCGGTATTGGGGGTTGACATCGCGCTGTGTCTAGGAGAGCCATTACACGAGTAGTCCCTGGCCAGGGCAAGCGAGATATACTGGTAGGCTTCCAGTATTATCTCAGGGTGTTTTGGGCTTCACTCCGACACGACTTGTACCGCTATTAGGGGACTGACATTTTACCGCCCCCTAGGCCCGACATGCGATGTATTAGACGAACAGACCGGACTGTACGGAGACTGTCACATTCAGACTCAGTAGGAGTTCAGATGGGGTTCACCTCGTCAGCCTTCTTATCGGCATCTACCTGGGGACCGTTACGCACAGCTAGTGCCGCTTGCGGTCTGTGGTTAAACCCACTGCCAGCGTAGTGTCGAGTCTTTAGAGTCCCACACAGAGGGTATTCGCCTCTGGGCAAAACAGAGTAGAGGTCGCATGGCTTTGCGACAGGGTTCGTTCTCCTCCGCGCACTTGTGCACGTTTGGAGTCCGGACGGATATTACTGGTAGGCTCTGGTTTGCGCCAGATACTGGTATACGTTTTGGGGTTGATTTTATCTCTTGGTATTCTTGTTCCTCGGAACGAGAATGCGGGTGTGTATGCACAGTTGATTGAGGCGGAGGAAGAGGTTTTTCATTAGGGTTTCGGAACGGGTGCGTATGCACAGTTGACAGTCGTCTTTTTCCAAACCCTAATGGAATTATGATATATCAATTAATAATATTAATAAAATGAAATTGTGTCATGGTTGGTTTTTGTTGACTTGTTGACCATGGTTGACTTGTTGACCATGGTTGAAGTTTTGACCATCATCATTACAAAAGAAAGATGCTCTTTGATTCTAGCAAAATTCATTTAATGTTTGAAATGATAATGGTCATTCATAAACCTTCCATCAACTATTCCATTTTCATTATTATTATTAATTTGATAATTCTTTTTGCTTTATGTTATGGTTGCAAAAGAAAAAGAGCTCATTCTATCATAACCATTCTCTCTCCTCACTTGTTCTTCTTCCTCCTCTAGTTCAAGGAGAATCCTTCTCATGAGTTGAGAATCCCTCTCCTTGAGATAAAAGCACCCCTTAGACACTCTCTACTCACTCTAGGATCAAAGGTTTAGCAAGCCGAGGATTCTAGTTCTCTCAAAGTTCGAGAAAGAGCCCGAAGGTTGAACCCTCAGGTGGATCCATCTTTGACGGAAGAAGGTAACGAGGAAGAACCATCAACCTCTACAAGTTTTCAAGAAGAAGGAGTTCAAGTTAGGTATAACCTTTCATCCGAGTAGCTAACTCTCTTTAGCATGTTAGCTAGTTTAGTTTAGAAAAGATCCCGACTTTGTTAGTCCATGTTGCCCCATGCGCCAAAAATTTGATTTTTATACCGTTTCCGCCTCCCCGTAAGAACCGGGGGTCGCAACGTGGACTTACATTATTGATGGTTCTCTCCAAACATCAACGTAGTACAGATCTGAATTTGTGAAATGAAAAGAGGCATAGCCCTATATAGAATTTAGAGTTCCTATTTATAGAGGATAGGAAACCCTAGGGTTACAATGACTCGCACATCTGCTATTACAAAAATACCCCCTAAAAATCCCAACAAACGCACCGACGCACCTATAAAATTTTTCTGCACCGACACGTGCAGTAGACGGCCGTGGAACCGCGGCATGGGTGGGGGTAGGGCCGCGGTTCCACGGCCCATTGGTCGACTTACATGCTGAAATTTCCTGGTCTTGTTCTGGGCTTTCTGGGCTTCTATTCTTTGGATCTTTTTTCAATTTGCCTTCTTTATTTCTTCCAGATCTCCAGTGAACAATTTGCAGTGGACTTGTAACCGTTCACTTTGTAATCTTGGACCTTGCATTGCCTTGTACTTTGTGAATTTTATTTTTGATGTAGGCTTGATCAAGAGTCTTCTGTTTGTTGGTCAAAGTCCACTTTTGCATCGTCTTTTCATCGTTTTCTCTGTTTTCTGTCCAAAAACCTGTAACCTGTAATATATAGCAGACATGCGTCAAAAGCAGTTGTTTATTTATAAAACGAATAAGAATGGGGAATATAATAATACAATATTATGGTGTGAACAAATACCCCCAAACTTATCTTTTGCTCGTCCTCGAGCAAACTTATTTTTTTATTCTCGACAAAAAACCTAACCGCACTTTCACAGGGAAACGTGATTGCACTGAGCTCGTGCAACAAACCGTTAAACCTCTAGGTGTCCCTAGTAGGAGGAGTGTTGTCTCCTGAGGGTTTTCAGCGGATACTACCCACAAAATCCTATCAATTTGGCCTATTGACTTTTATTCTCCAATTAGGTTTTCTAACAAGGAATTCTATTATCTTCGACTTGCAAATTATCCACCCATATTCTTCATACTTCCTCATCATCTAACTTAAGATTATATATGTTCTATAGATTTACTTAGCTTTCGGCATCTCTTAATTCTTCCTTCTAGGGTTCAATTTCCACTTGGGAATTTCTATCAACTCTACTAAAGATACAAGTTCTATTTTTCATTCCCCTCTCTCATCTAAACTCCAATCACATATCCCCACGTGTGTGTATAAATCATCCCTACACTTGGAAATTCAAATCAAGCAATCATACCCTTGTCCGTTGTCCAAAATACTTATTAGTAGGTGAATTTTTAATTGAATTTTGCTTACACATCCTTCATGCGACCGTTAATACTTCTTGAGGTACCAACGACCGATTACAAAATGCATCTGCACTTTAAAGCGTAATTCCTAGTCTTGCAACACCCAAGGCTTTAGCAGTGACTCCCAAACCAGTTGGTCTAAGGCACTAGGTGATGAAGCACCCTCGCTAAATATTTTTCTATTTTTACAGCCTTAAGTAATCACAAAAACCAGTGTTCATTTTTTTCTTTATTCACCCTTTTTTTTTCTTTTTTTCTCTTCGTACTAAGGACTTTAGACAAGAGCATTTCAAGGTCTCTTCTACTATTCCAAGTTTCAAGGTGCGTGATTGTGCAATTAGTAGGGTATACATTTTCAGAATTTAGACTTAAGCTAGGAACTATTTTTCAAACTTATACTCTAATAAGAACATCAATACTCATCCCTTGTTTTAACTTAGCCTAAGAAGTGAACTCAAAATTTGCCTATTTCTAAATAAACTACAAAGACATATACTTTCTACCGCTAAACTTTAAGGAAGGTTACCTTTTAGGGTTGTCTAAGATCTAGTTGTTCCTAGCCAGTTAACCTATTTGTCAAACTCAAGTCAAATAAGGCCAAAATTGAATACATTAATTTTTATAATTTTTGAAAATTTTCAATTTTTATGGGTTTTCAAATAAGTATGCAAAATGCAAAAAATATGTACAAATGAATGCGAAGGAAGAAGACGTACCAAGCATACCCCCAAACTTAAACTTGACAGTGTCCTCACTGTCATGCTACACCAAGAAGGTCAAAATGTCGGCACTCCCCTATTTATTTATTTATATTTTTTTAATTTTATTGTTAAAAAACAAAAATATATACAAAAAGGCCCCCCAAACTTCAGTGAGACAATGTTAGACATTATTTCCAAACTTTGCATAGACCAAAAGTCAACACCAACCAGTCGAAAAATTTATCTGTAAAGAGTATCGGTTGGTGGAAGAACATATTGTACCGATCCAAAAAGAATTGGGGAAGATAGAAGTGGTGGTATGGAAAGTGTGGAAGTGAATAGATAGGAGGTGGTGATGAATCAAAACGAGAATGTGAATGATCAGCAATCAGTGGAATATTGGCATTCTCGTAGCTTATTGAAAGAAATGGGGGTGGTTCAACTTCTAAAGGAGGAGGTTGATTAACCACACTATCCCCAAGATATTTCTGTGGATCCTTTATCGACTTGGCATCATCCATTATATGCATATGATATTTAATTAGGAGGGAACTAATCTCCTCGATGTCCGCCATAGTTCAGCCGAAAACTTGCCGCCTATCTTGTAAGACCATTAAAAGAGCGTTCTCTTGCTCGAAGGCTAGAGAGGCCAATATGATAATGGAAAAGGTCTCATTCTCACCTACGTAAGCATATTTAAGGTGAGACGGCAAGGGCATGAGTTCGAGTTTCGGAGGCGAAAGAATCATTAGGGAATCTACCTCGAACTCAAAGGACTCCAACACAGGTTCGAAATCACTGCAAACAACCGATTCGGATGGTTCAACCAACTCATCCAAAAATTCAAAAGACTCATATTCGGGCTGTGAGTCGCCATCATCCGAAAAAGTGAAACATTCATAATCAATATCGGTTGTGTCAACTGTGGTAGGCTCAAGGAGGGACGCACTAGTGGCGTCAAAACTGTTCTCATCAAACAAAAATCTTTCAAGATCGCAGTCCTCCTGCGTGATTTCGTGAATAGAGAAAACTTCTCGTGTACTAGTTTTAGGCACGGGGGGCAGACTTCCTAACTTGTAAATATTGAACTCACTAGACGTCTTCCCGAAGGATAGAGTCATGGAGCCATTGCGACAGTTTATTACGGCATTGGAAGTGGCCAAAAATGGTCGACCGAGGATCACCGGAATTTGGTTCCGTGAGTTAGCAACAGGTTGTGTGTCCATAACAATAAAATCAATGGGGAATATGAAATCCCCAACTTTGATCAACACATCCTCTTGCTCACCCCTAGGATGGGTGATTGATCGATCAGCCATTTGGAGAGTACAACGAGTGGGTTTCAACTCTGCAACCCCTAATTGCTCGTACACGGAGTAGGGAAGAAGGTTAACACTAGACCCAAGATCTAAAAGTGCTCGATTGATTTTCTTATCCCCAATTATTATTGAAATCGTAGGACAGCCGGGGTCCTTTCATTTTTGGGGTAAGGGTTGAGGTTGATTAATAGCATTGCTCACTGCACTAGCCACTAGCACTTTCTTGGGTATTTGAGACGACTTTCTCTTTGAGGTGCATAAGCCCTTTAAGATTTTCGCGTATGAAGGGACTTGTTGGATTGCATCCAAGAGAGGTATATTTATGCTAGCCTGTTTAAATAACTCCACAATCTTTTCCATTTGTGCAGTTGGTTTATTGGGACTTAACCTGTTTGGAAATGGAGCATTTTTAAAATCTGTTGAGTCCAATGTCTGTGGAGTAGAACGTGGAGTTGGAACGGATCCCAGTGTGGGTGTGTTCGTGAAGTGAGATGTGAGTCCGTTCGGATTAGAAGAAGAAGAGCCTTTTGATGGATATCACCATGCTGAGATCGGGTCTTAAACACAAAGAGTGGCTCTGCTCTTTTGCATTAGCGCAACCTAAGACCATGGCCGAAGTAAAAGTATGGACCGAGCGAGAAATCCAACTCGAGTTCGAGGTGAACTCCAACCTACCCGGAGGCGACCAAGCAGACCGGAAGAGGAGGGACAGGAAAGAGAAAAAGAAAGTCGATCGTCCGAGGCCTTATTCCCCAAGGTTTCAGGAGTATACCCCTTTGAACATTTCCTAGACCGAGCTGTTGGAGGAAACTACGGGAAAGAGGTTCTTTAAGCTCTCGCTAGCTACCTAAAGGATGGGCAAGCATCTCCGTGGCCCATACTGCGCCTATCACAGGTTGCAGGGTCACGCGACTGAAAGCTGCAAATAGCTCTGTGACAATATCGAGGAATTGATCCGCTCCGGTCACCTAGCGAAATACCTACGGGACAAGCGACAGACAAAACGAGAGCAAAAAGACCAAACCTCTCCCGGGGAATTAACAATCGGGCAAATCGTGGTCATTTCGGCGGATCCAGTATCCTACTGAAGGAACTAGTGCACCCTAAACCCAAACCCTCAAATTAACCTAATTAACCCAAATTAATCCTAATCATCACCTAACTCAAATTATCCCTAATTAACCTAATTAACCCTAATCAACATCTTAACCCTTCAAATTATCACTAATTAAATCAATTAACCCTAATTAACACCCTAACACAAATACATTCTATTTTACCTAATTAACCCTAGCTCAAACCCTAACCCAAATTAACCTAATCCTAATCATCACCCAAACCCCAACACAAATTAACTCTAGACCAAACCAAAATTAACCCTAATTAATCTAATTAACCTAAAACCTAGCCCTAATCATCATCAACCCTATTTTACCTAATTAACCTAAACTAACCCCAACCCTAACCCTAAACCTAACTCTAAACTGAACCCTAACCCTAAACCGAACCCTAACCCTAACTAATTAACCCTAACCCTAGTCCAAACCGTAGATTGAACCCTAACTCTAAGCCCTACTAGCAACCAAAAAATCAACAATAACATAAATAAAAGTATAATTAAAAGTTCAAATTTGAAATTGATTCACCTTAGGCCGGCGATTCCACTGTCGACGAGGTGGAAGAGACCGGAGATGGGTCTGTCGATGACGCAAGGGGGAGATCGGCGACGAGAGGGATCCTACTATCGACGATGAAGTCGACGACGAAGAGACGTGCGCGGGTGTGGTGGTGAGGAGGCGCGCGCGGGAGATCGGTGAGAGTACTTGGGAAATTTTGGGAACGGGGAAAATTTTGGGCTTTTTTTTATAAATAACCCATTTATCCGCCTACGGATTAATCCGTAGGGCCTTCTTTTACGGCTCCTTAGGGCCAAATAAAAAATTATCTTTTAATATTTTTAAATTAATCCGCAGGGCACCGGAGGGGCAATCCTAGGGACCTACGGAATAATCCGTATGGGCAATAAAAAATTGCCTCTACGGATTCCTGTAGCCGTAGGGGCGACCCCTTATTATAGTACTGAAGATCAACCCCCATCTACTTTATGATTATGGCAACCCACCATATGTCTTTACTTATCATGTATTTTCACCTGTCATAAATTAGTTTATGTATAATAAAATTAAGGCTTTTTTCTATATACAACCCCTGAATCTTTCATATTTTTAAATGAGACCCTATAAAACTTCATATTTTCAAATAAGACACCAAATCTTTTAAGTTGCTTAAGAAAGACCTTTATTAGTTAAATAATGACTAATTAGCTTAATTAAGCTGCTAAATACCCAATCTACCCTATGTGCACTTCGTTCGTACGTCGACGTCGGGGGTATTTGGTCGTTTTTAGTGTATATTGGCCATATGTTCTAACTTATGTGCGCTTCGCTCATTTTATCGTTTTTGATTTGAATATTTATACCGTTGTGCTATGATTTCAATTGTAGGTACGATCACAGGGATTTCCGAGACGACAAGGACGGCCAAGACGGTCGTGGGTTTCGACTAGCTCGGGACGTCAGTGAGTAGATTTATATATATGGGGGAAGTCGGGTGGATGGCGTATAGCACCCCCGCAACCAATTAACTAGGATATCTATTCTATATCTAGGATAGTGTTATATAACATAACTTAGTTTATAACTAAATTAGTAATAGTTTGTATCTAGTAGGATATATGTATGCATGGATATATAGTTATATATGATTATTGTGATATGTGTACGTGATTATAGATCCTTATGATATCGATTGGGATATCATTATAATGAGGATAGATTACTGGATACGGCGGACAAGTATTTGACTCACAAAATCTTGCTATATCCCGATTGGGATATTGTTATGTTTGCTGAGTTATACTCTTTTAAAAACTAACGATACATTTTCTGCTTTTAAATGGCAATATTAAGGATGTACTAAATTTCAAATGAATATCTATTTCAAAATCATTGTAGCTTCTTTATTTGTGAAACAACGTTTCGTTCTATTTTAAACTATAATGGCATAGCTCATAAAAGTTAACTACGTTTAACGATTATTCACGTTACGATTAGGATAACCTTTTTATATGCTCGCGTTTCGATTACCTATTATATATGCTAGTTGCACTATTATTCTCATACGAACACACTAATAGAACACTGCACAATTACCAATGATTGCTATATTGCACAAATCACAGACACGCATGTTACACTACACCTCATTGGTACTGCCATGACATTGTAGGATTTCTATGCTTGATAGCGTTAATGTTATTATATGAATGTGATGATGGAAATATCCATATGATAGTGATGCTAGAACACCTCTGATAGAATACTTGCACAAATACTAATGATTGCGAAGTTGCACGAGCACAAACACGTATACTCACGACACATCATTAGTATTGCCATGACACAGTAGGACTGTCATGTTACTTGTGTTCTAGATATCCATGATTGATGTGATGATACCGATAATGATTTTGATATACGGATACCATCGTTTTGGATATTCGCATATGCTTGTTGCTAATGTGGCAAAAATAATATATTGTCACGACCCAAAATATTAGCTCGCGACCAACACTTAAATCACGCGATATCTACAGGCGTAACGTAATTCAAGTAAGCTGAAACCCAGAAATCTAAAACTTTTTAAGAAATAAAGATACAATAAATCATGTTTTTTCTTTTGAAAATTTGGGCAGCATCTCCTTTGTAAAAACTAACCCCGAAAACGGGTACAACACAGAATATAATAAATCATCCCCAAACGGGAGTAAATCACGCCCAACGGCGGAAACAACGACCACAAGTATAAAAACAAGTATACGACGCCCAACAGCGAAGATCCACACAAGGAAAAGTAAAGCAAAACATCAACCCCACAAGCGAACATAAAACCCATCGCTCAAGTCTCGCAACTACAAGTCTTCTAAGTCTGCAACGTATACAATAACTAGTTTCTGAATAGATGGAGTTGACTAGATACAATAGGAATAATAATACAGGAGTGGCACGATCCAACATGTACCACTTACCAAAGCGAAACACCCGAAAACAGCTGTGTACCAGCGATGCCGCTACCGATCCATGCGGTCAACCTGCAAGAACTGTGGCACAACGGGGGTGGGTTGCCAACTCGTGAATAGAAAAACATCACCAGGTAGAAATCGAAATAAACAACGATTCCTAGGTCAACTATATCATAAAGGTAATACTATGATATCTAGGGTGACCGTATCTGCATATGTGCCAACACATGGTAAATGCCTATCAGTAAGTGGATAATCATCCAACAATATGATCAATGCATGTATACAGGTGGATCTCGTCCAACAATAAAATCAATGCATGTATGCAGGTGGATCTCGTCCAACAATAAAATCAATGCATGTATGCAAGTGGATCCCGTCCACGTGTCAACCACTGACACAACAACTCCTGCATGTAAATATCATAAAAGCATATGCAGGTAAATATGAGGATATGAAGCAACGTGTGTCCCCGCGACACAACAAAATCATGGAAACCTGAGTGTCTAACCCCGACGCTCGAAACATCATGAAACCCGTGTCCAGCATCGACACGTAAATCCTCATAACTCAGGCGCCGTCACTACGACTAGCCCTGATGTCATGTCTGTAAATCACTCCGGTCGGTATCCCCACGATAAACGCCGAGTCCAAATACTATCACCGTTAGGTACTTGCCCGCCTTCCAGGCTCATCGCTTATCATCTGCGATCTTCTTGCCGAGGGGAACCGTACCGTACTCCACCATGTACCCGCACACGACCCACTCACTCCTCGCATCGGGTAAATATCACAAATCTCAGAACCGAGAAATCTCATGGTGGACGCACTGAAATATCATATCAAGAGAAACCGGGTTTTCAAACAATACATAGTTTCTTGAAATACCCCCATGGTTCTCAAATCCATAAATCACATGAAATCTATATCTCAATGCGTAAATCCATGAAAACTGATATATGCAACATAAAACAGCAATATGAGCATATCAAAGGAAAACCGCTCTTTTAAATGAATCCAGTTTTAAAATACATCATTCGGTTCCCAAATCCTCCGAAATCAAGTGCAGTATCATATGAGGTGTACATGTAACTATAGAAAGATATAAATATCCACATGTAAGCAAGTATGTATGATACATTTCATAAGCGCAATAGCACAATAACAATGTCTCAATATAACATGTCAATACAATACCACCTAGGGGTATATGCACCTATAGCAAGATATGTGGATGTATATGTCAATATGTATGGATAAGGTACATGTAGCTGTAGCAAGGTATGCAACATATAACAAGATGTAAGCATGTCCGTATATCTCATGCAACGTGGAACAATGATATGAACATAGCAAGTATATCATAGCATGATGTAGCAAATCTACTGTGTAGTGACATAGCAATTATCGATGATGAAGTGTGTGAGCCGGCAATTTGTGTATGTGAAACATACACATCATCGATAATGGTGTAGGTGTACTAGCACAGCTATATGTAATGCAATGATGATAATAAGAATGCAGCATAAAGTACCTCGTGAACTAAATGCTATAAGGTATACGTGTCTACAATATGTATCCGAGTCGGTGAATCTATCAATCGGCCTCCAGCCTCACAACATCACGTACGGTACAATCCATCGTACGGCCTCCTCTAAACAAGGGTATGGATAAATCAACAGGTAAAACTCATCGCGTACGGTAATCCACATACGGCGGCAATAAGCAAATAGGGATTCTATCAACCTATACAACATCGGGGTATGGATCTAAGTCCCGTACGGCATATCACTCAAAATGCAACGCATTATCCATATAAATATACCTATCTCTCAGGTCACATCCATGTCAAACTCGTATCAGGGGACCTACAAAGGTATCAACAATTTCATATCGATTCGTTTCCATATAACGACATATCACACTAAATCATCATATCACATCGTATACTCGTTCATCATATTAATATCTCGCATCACATTAAATAAACGTCATACTTGTTCTCTTTTAAATCGTACTTATCATGATTCACTTATCATTTCATTTTTCTCCTAAGTCAAATGTTCATTAGCATCAACTTCAAACATATTATCGTTTGTAAATCCTACAATCATATCCATCGCATATCATTACCAAGATATAATAATCAAACGATAATCTATATCAATGGTTGCGGGGGTGCTATACGCCATCCACCCGGCTTCCCTCGTAGATATAAATTTACTCATCTGCTAAACTGCTCGCTTAGCCGTAGTCAATGCGCTTCGTCGTTATGGAATCCACGCGGAGGTACCTACAATCAATATGAAATCGCAAAGCTATTAACATCAAATTCCAAAATCCAAATACGGCACACGGTGTGCTTATAGGTTAGAACCTATAGCCTACGCATGCAAAACAACCAAACAACCAAACAACCGTCGTCGTTGACGTACAAACGTCCAACGACCAAACACAATATCCAGTCGCAAAACCAAGAAATCCAAATACCGGAAAATATAGCTAAAACCCTCACTAGGGTCGTTATACATGAAAACTACTAAGCCAAAAATCCAAACGCACCAATACTCATTCACAACACATATAATTATCGTAGATAATAATATATACATCATCACCACGTCCATTAAAATGCATGTCTAATTTTTACCAAAAACCTAGTAAGTAGTTTATATCATTTTAGCTCATTTTAACACAAAGCTAAAAATTTAACAATTCTAGCGATTTCCAACAACACAATTTAGCTTAACTTAGTTATCCAAATCAATTCCATAATTTTAATCTTACCCAAAAATGATTTCGAAAAATCTAGTTTGCGATTAAGTTTAAAAGACAATTAGGAAAAATAACAAATATCATTCTCACAATTTGTTTAAGTTTTCCAAGTCTATATATCTTGCTTAACCACTTAAATACATCAAAACCCTAACTTGATTTCATAATAATTATCATGAATGAATTTAACATGAGTTTAAACCTATATTAATCAATTAATTAGCTAGCTAAGTGATTTAATACTACAAATTAAAGATTTGGATTTGAAATTATACCTCCCAAGAACACACCAAAGCAACTAGATTCATCATCATTTGCCTCCAAAAATCATTTCTTTAAAGAATATCTATACTAGTTTGGGCATAAGGAATATGGGTATGAATTGAATTTGGAGTTGTGAACTGAAATGAGCTTTGAAAATACAAGCAACAAATTTTCTCACAAAAAAAATGGGCTCGACCAAGATGGGGCAGAATTTGTGCTCGGCTACAAAAAAAATGAAGGAATTGGTTCACTTGGAATTAGATGATGAAGTGAGCAAATGTATTAATCAACATAGATAAATATATCAACTCTCAAAACAAGTGGGGCCGGCCACTTCAAAGCTCACTGTGAAATTGAGGGGGGTGGGGTGACCACAACACCAAGTGGTGACAATATCCATTCCTTATCACAAAATAAATATTTTTGCTAATACAAAAAGAATTCATTGCAAAAACACCTCATCTTTAAACCATGCTTACATTAAATGAGAACAATGACTCACTCAAGCCAAAAGAAACCCACACCCCACTAGAAGATTCGGCTAAGATGCATGAATGAAGGAAATAGTGGCCAAAAAATGATACACTCACATTAACCTTTAATTTAGTGCATAAATAAAACATTAAAATAATATTTTAATTAGGGAAAAATTCTATGTGAACCAAAACTTCCAATTGACCCTCAAAGCCCGCGCACTAGCACTATTCTAGTTAAACTAAGTGCAGTCAAGTCTGTACAGATGTTTGATCATAATCGGGTTAAAACGGAAAATACCGACTATTTTACCCTAAAACGGAAAAATTCGCATAACGATTTCAGAAACGTTATAATCTTCCCCCCTTAAAGAAATTCGGTCCCCGAATTTAAATTTAAACCCCCAAATGCTAAAACATTTCAATAAACAGCTAAAACAACGGGGCTCTAAAATAACGGAAGATACAGAAAATCACAGCGTATCCTGTGCGCCGGAAAATGAGTACGAAAACTCAAAAACCGAACTCCGTCAAGCGTCACGCAAATCATCAGACTTGCACGCATATCATCGGAGTCAAAAAAGAGATACAGATTTCGAAATCCACTACTGAAATCCAATATACACTAAGCAAATGCTATAATATGTATATAGTACACATCCTTTTTGAAAAATCTCCAAAACTGAAATAACATATGCATAATCTTTTTCTGAATCGCCGTGTGATGTGTAGCTCACGGCACAACTGACGGACGCTCATTTGTAAAGTAATAATATACTTTCATTTAAGTTTTGCTCAAAATATACGTTCCGCCCTTTTTAAAAATATCCCCAAAGGTTTTCTTTTGTAAATGCTCGTGTCACTCGCAGACATGTAAGAAATAGCGAGACTATAGCTCCATTTTGAAAGACCTCTTGGTAAGTTTTTATGCATGCAAAGTACACAGGTACTGTCCTCTGATCAGTCCTGCTAAGGTACTACAAAGTATAGGGCCTCATCATGGAAACAAAATGCTCAAAAGCAATATCATCCTAAAAAGGTTTGTCCAACCATCACGTGCGTCTGGTGCGCACGGAAATCAAATCCAAGTACAAGTGCCACAATATGCGCAAAACTAAGGCTAAGTGCAACAGGTGTGCATGAAAGCATCTGTCCAATGCAACTGGCATGCACGACAATAACAACTAGTGCATCAAAAGTGCCCGAAAATCTCAATCCAGTGCAACTAACATGCACGAACAAAAATCCCAATCGAGTACATCAGGTGTGTACAAAAAAATCATATCACGTGCACAACGTGCGCGAAAGTCCAAATCAAGTGCATCCGTCATACATGAACGAAATCGAAATCAAGTGCATCCCATATGCACGAAAACGAACATCAAGTACACACGCGTACGAAAACACAAATCTGGTAAACGAATGCTCAAAGATATAAATTGGGTGAAACAAATGAATGGAGTATAAACTTAGTGCAACCAATGCACGAAATACGAATCTGGTGCATCTAGTCCACGAAATATCAATCTTGTGCATCCACTGCAAGAAATATCAAATAATGTGCATCCACTGCACGAAATATCAAATCATGCGTATCTAGTGCACGAAATATCAAATCTTGTGCATCTAGTGCATGAAATATCAAATCATGTGCATCTAGTGCACGAAATATCATAACCACTGTAGGAAATCCGGGAAATCATAAACATGTGCAGCTAAGGCACAAAATTGACATCAACACCAGGGTGTAAAAAATATATATATCTCAAGTGCAATAACTATGCACAAAATGTAAATACCCAGTAGGTGCAGCCATGGTGCACGAAAACCATGTCCTAAAACGCAATCATCAAAACTCAAATCAAAGCGATATAAGCGTGATACTCGGATCACAACGCAAATCGCAACAAATGACATTGAGGTACACCTTTTACAATGTCGAAAAATGTGGGTGCGCTGAAACTAGCAGAGCAAGAACATCCGCTTGCCTCCTGCTCACAGTCTGGCGTCTTTTGTCTCTGGGTCCTTATTTCTCCGTATATCACAAATCTCACGCTCTATCGGCTCATCTGCCCGATCAAGTGTGCTAACGGAAACAATTTCGCTCTGGCACTCCTCAGGTCATCTCTCAGCCAAAAAGTATGATCACTCATAAAGCAGCACGTCACTGGCGTCGGCCTCTGGCCCTCTGAATACACGTGACTTAACTGATCCTCGGTGCAATCTCATCGCAGCAGTGTGCTGTAAGGAACTGGCTCAAGGCCTTTTCCAATCTCGCCTATACCGAACTGTACGGAGGCTGGTACACTTATAAATCTTTTCTCTCTTTCTGGACATCTGCGTTCTCAGCACAACATTTTCTCGGGAATTGGCCGTATCCCAACGCCTCTGCATATATATCAGATCTCTAATCTCGACGGGGAGTAACAACAGCTCGTCAGCATCACGCACGAACTTCTTGTTCCACTCGTCCTTATTATCGTCCACTTTGAGATCACATCATGCTATCTGCAAACCGCAGTTGTTCTCGGCTACAGTCACTCCGGAGTTTCTCACACGAACTCGAACTATGAACTCGGTATCTTCATCACTCTGTTGAAGATATCTAGCCGAACACGTCCTCGGGAACTCGTCCCAACCATCGGAGGAAGTCTCAATGCTCATCTGTTTCTCGATCAACTCACAACACATCTGGGTGAGGTCCTTCCATCTGAAACTGGTCAGCTTAACGATCTCACGTCGGAACATCCGATGAACAACGTCATCTCTTGATTGATTTACTCTAGATTTGAGTAAGACTCTACATACTGGAAATCTTCAACTCAACAGGGCCTGCGTCGACGCATCAAAACTGACGAATCACCTCAGTCTCTCAACTCAAGATAGACTAGCTATCACCTGTCGCATCTCTGCCTGGAAACTCTAGCGATCTCAGCTCGTAAGCTCTGGAAGCAACATCACATCAATTTAAGCAACAGCTGGGTCATCTGTCTGCACGGTCGATGACATCACAATCTCTGAGGTATGCTGTACATCAACAGTCCTATCACAGCAGGTAGCCTCTAACAATAGCCTAAACATCCGGTACAAAACCGCACACTCGTCTCAAACGAGAGGTCACAATACCACACTACATCGATACGTTTCCATGTCACCAGAAAACACGATGGTCATTTCTCGTCCATGACGAGCTCGCCCTGACCGCATCACCAGCAGTAGCTCAAACTGTGCTCAACCAGGGTGACAGGAACCTCAACAAGTATCGACGAGAATAAATCAAGTGACGAAATGAATCAACAGATCCAGAAAGAATATATGATCATAATGAGGAACAGAATCAGTGAGAGCATGATCATGTAAACGAATAGAATCAAGGGTCTCAAATGGATGTATAATCAAGGAAAACAAAGAGAATCACCAGTCTCAAGATATGTACATCCTAAGTTTTCTTAAGTAGGGTATCGTATCGTAAATATGCCGCGGAACATACGTACCGTACGTCACTCTACTTAAGCTATCTACTCCATCAATCAGGATCTGACTATGAAACGAAAGTTCGGGTCTAACACCCCCTTGTTCAAGTCTAAGTTCTGTAAGGTCAAGCCTAGGTTCCAAAATATATATGCCCTAGACTCCACATAGTCAAACCTAAATTCGAACCAAGGTTAAACCTAGTGCTATGATACTAATTTTGTCACGACCCAAAATATTAGCTCGCGACCAGCACTTAAATCACGCGACGTCTACAGGCGTAACGTAATTCAAGTAAGCTGAAACCCAGAAATCTAAACCTTTTTAAGAAATAAAGATACAATAAATCATGTTTTGTCTTTTGAAAATTTGGGCACCACCTCCTTTGTAAAAACTAACCCCGAAAACGGGTACAACACAGAATATAATAAAGCATCCCCAAACGGGAGCAAATCACGCCCAACGGCGGAAACAACCCCCACAAGTATAAAATCAAGTATACGAAGTCCAACGTCGAAGATCCACACAAGGAAACGTAAAGCAAGACATCAACCCCACAAGCGAATATAAAACCCATCGCTCAAGTCTCGCAACTACAAGTCTTCTAAGTTTGCAACGTATACAATAACTAGTTTCTGAATTGATGGAGTTGACTAGATACAATAGGAATAATAATACAAGAGTGGCACGATCCAACATGTACCACTTACCAAAGCGAAACACCCGAAAACAACCGTGTGCCAGCGATGCCGCTACTGATCCATGCGGTCAACCTGCAATAACTGTGGCACAACGGGGGTGAGTTGCCAACTCGTGAATAGAAAAACATCACCAGGTAGAAATCGAAATAAACAACGATTCCTAGGTCAACTATATCCTAAAGATAATATTTTGATATCTAGGGTGACCGTATCTGCATATGTGCCAACACATGGTAAACGCCTATCAGTAAGTGGATAATCATCCAACAATATGATCAATGCATGTATACAGGTGGATCTCGTCCAACAATAAAATCAATGCATGTATGCGGGTGGATCTCGTCCAATAATAAAATCAATGCATGTATGCGGGTGGATCACGTCCACGTGTTAACCACTGACACAACAACTCCTGCATGTAAATATCATAAAAGCATATGCAGGTAAATATGAGGATATGAAGCAACGTGTGTCCCTCGTGACACAAAAAAATCATGGAAACCTGAGTGTCTAACCCCGACACTTGAAACATCATGAAACCCCTGTCCAGCATCGACACGTAAATCTTCATAACTCAGGCGCCGCCACTACGATTGGCCCTGATGTCATGTTTGTAGATCACTCCCGTCGGTATCCCCACGATAACCGCCGAGTCCAAATACTATCACCGGTAGGTACTTGCCCGCCTTCCAGGCGCATCGCCTATCATCTGCGATCATCTTGTCGAGGGGAACCGTACCAGGCTCCACCATGTACCCGCACACGGCCCACTCACTCCTCGCATCGGGTAAATATCACAAATCTCAGAACCGAGAAATCTCATGGTGGACGCACTGAAATATCATATCAAGAGAAACTGGGTTTTCAGACAATACATAGTTTCTTGAAATACCCCCACGGTTCTCAAATCCATAAATCACATGAAATCAATATCTCAATGCGTAAATCCATGAAAACTGATATATGCAACATAAAACAGCAATATGAGCATATCAAGGGAAAACCTCTCTTTTAAATGAATCCAATTTTAAAATATATCATTCGGTTCCTAAATCCTCCGAAATCAAGCGCAGTATCATATGAGGTGTACATGTAACTATAGAAAGATATAAATATCCACATGTTAGCAAGTATGTATGATACATTTTATAAGCGCAATAGCACAATAACAATGTCTCAATATAACATGTCAATACAATACCACCTAGGGGTATATGCACCTATAGCAAGATATGTGGGTGTACATGTCAATATGTATGCATAAGGTACATATAGCTGTAGCAAAGTATGCAACATATAACAGGATGTAAGCATGTCCGTATATCTCATGCAACGTGGAACAGTGATATGAACATAGCAAGTATATCATAGCATGATGTAGCAAATCTACTGTGTAGTGACATAGCAATTATCGATGATGAAGTGTGTGAGCCAGCAATCTGTGTATGTGCAACATACACATCATCGATAATGGTGTAGGTGTACTAGCACAGGTATATGTAATGCTATGAGAATAACATGAATGCAGCATAAAGTACCTCGTGAACTAAATGCTATAAGGTATACGTGTCTACAATATGTATTTGATTCGGTGAATCTATCAATCGGCCTCCAGCCTCACAACATCACGTACGGTACAATCCATCGTACGGCTTCCTCTAAATAAGGGTATGGATAAATTTACAGGTAAAACTCATCGCGTACGGTAATCCACGTACGGCGGTAATAAACAAATAGGGATTCTATCAACCTATACAACATTGGGGTACGGATCTAAGTCCCGTACGACATATCACTCAAAATGCAACACATTATCCATATAAATATACCTATCTCTCAGGTCACATCCATGTCAAACTCGTATCAGGGAACCTACAAAGGTATCAACAATTTCATATCGACTCGTGTCCATATAACGACATATCACACTAAGTCATCATATCACATCGTATACTCATTCATCATATTAATATCTCACATCACATTAAATAAACGTCACACTTGTTCTCTTTTAAATCTTACTTATCATGATTCGCTTTTCATTTCATTTTTCTCCTAAGTCAAATGTTCATTAACATCAACTTCAAACATATTATCGTTTGTAAATCCTACAATCATGTCCGTCGCATATCATTACCAAGATATAATAATCAAACGATAATCCATATCAATGGTTGCAGGGGTGCTATACGCCATCCACCCGACTTGGATCACGTTGACATATTTAGACATCACGTGATCTAAGTGCCGGTCATGTGTCGCTTTCGGGTCATGACAAAGTTAGTATAAGAGTGTTAGATTTAACCTTTGTTTGAGTCTATGTTTGACTATGTGGAGTTTAGGGCGTATATTTTCGTTACCTAGGCTTAACCTTCCGGAATTTAGTCTTGACTTCGGTGGTTTTATACCCGAACTTCAAAAGTTGACCTTGGTATGATGGAGTTGGTACTAAGTAGAGTGACGTACCTTACGTATGCTCCGTGTCATATTTGTTGGGTTTCGATGTCCGTGCCGCGAATGACGTGGCCGATGCGGAATCGAAAACAAAAACATTAGCGAGCATCGAACGTCCATAAAAACCAGGATACGGTCCAATAACCTAAACTAGCTAACTAAGAGTGTAAAAGTTGAGAAATTACAACTTTTGTTGCGTGTCCACACAATTGTGGAAGACCCCTCCAAACTCGTAGCCGCCGGGATCGCGCTTGAAAGTTGACCATTCTCGCAGAAGACAATCCACTCAAGGGAAACCGAAGGAGCCTCTAACCGATGATCCAGACTTGCTAGGTGTGGATGGTCGGTGATGTAGGAATATTTTACTAAATTTTTCTCTCTAGAATCTATGCTCAAATGAGAGCAAGAAGAAGAAGGAGAAGAGGAGAGATGAAGCAACCATGAAGCATGAATCTCATCATGTGAAGCAAAAAGAAAATGAAGTATCAAGTGTAAAGAAAACAGAATGGCTTTGCTTTTAACAACCATGCATCAATAGTGCATCCAAATGATTTTATCATTTTTAAAAGCAAAGCCTTATCTCTCTACATATTTAACACCATGCTTCATGCCACATCCTTTCCACCTCATTTCCATTTAATTTTCTAAAAGAAAATCAAATATGAGGTGCCCTTCTTCTAAAAGCATTCCCGTATAAATACGGAATACTTCACCTGGTAATATATATCGCTATATATGCGCGTATCCACATAAAAATACGGATAGCAACAAAAAGAGAAAATGAATAGTGAACAATAATACTAAAATATATGTATCATAATACATATATAAATTATTAAATCAAAACCTGATTTAATAATCCGGCTTAATCCTAAACCGGCTAGTATTATCAACCGCCCGATTAATATCCCTGTATCTCGTACACGTATTTAATTGGACCCATGCACCTACCAACTTATGGCTCCTACATCTATCGCATGAACTGGAAAAACCCTTTGTGTGGGACTCTAAAGACTCGATAATAAACTGGCAGTGTGTTTAAGCACAAGCACGTCAGTAGCACTAGCTGTCCGTAATGGCTACCCAAATACTTTTCGAAAGGGGGGTCGACAATCAAGTACGTCCTTATCCTACTGAGCTTGAATGTGACAATCTTCGTACAGTCCGATTTCTTCGTCAAAGAGTATCACATATCGGGTTTAGAGGTGGATAACGTTAGACCCCTGCTAACCTGATAAGTTGTGTCTGAATCAAGCTCATCACCAACAGAGATACTACTAATCAACTATCAGTAAATTTCATTCACCGTGGCCACGGATTTCTGGTGATAGCCAACTGAACACGGCGCGATATCGACTCCTAATACCAGGAGAGACGAATCCCTGACAATCGACCACTGCATCTATATGGCTCGGAACTGTACCTAACTAAAACCTGTTTGCACGACTCCTTTGAGTTGTGGTAGGGTAGTAATCAAAGTACAGTGGGAACTCACACGAGACAAATGACGACTTCAGTTCAAAAGACTAAGCTGTACTCATGCTACTTAAGAACTTCCATCTGACGATAGATATAATCCATCTAGAAGTTCTCGGCGAGTCCATCCAGTGTGCTCACCTCTAGTGAGCATATGTATACTATCTTAGGTGACGCAACACCAATGGCTTGTGAGATCAGTCACCGTCCCTCGTCGGGGTGTAGAAGCATATACATTAGTCTACTCCGGAATATCGATACCCAGTCTCGATACTCCCACGACTAGAAACATTTAAGGATGTGCTTATAGACAACCCAGCTCCCACATGTATGATCGCCGTCATAATTCTGCTTGTCAAGCAATAATCCTACGAGCTTCATCAACAATGAAGATAAACCGGATAGCATACCATCATCTCGAGTAAGACTGTTATACCTGTATATGTCCTTCTTCAATTATCATAATCGCTTATTTGCAAGTAGTGAGGGAATCTTTTCCCAAAACACTATTTTTTCTCTTTCCCCTTTTGTCATTACCTTTTCATTTTATTATTTTTCCTACCCATTTCCAAATGTTTCATGTGAGGCCCAAAATAAAAAAAAACTCTGTGGATTTTTCTCTAAGTATATGGTTCTAATTTTTATTGCTTTTTTTATTTCCTTAATTTAACCTTAAATTCTATGGCCAGCATTGATTTGGTGTTGATTTGAAATAAATTCTGGTGTTTTAAATTTTTTTCTCAGGAAAACCATTAGTATTTTTTTTTATCTTGATACATTTTTTTAAAAATAAAACATAATAGAATAAAATAGGTTTACTAGATAATCCATTCTTTATATTTGATTATAAAAATTATAGTTGCTTTAAAATTTGTGGTCAGATTTCATTATTTAAATAATTATCCATGTTCCTTCAAATAGGAAAAATTTATCAATGTTTGTAATTACATACTTTCAAAAAAAAATTAATCATAATATAAATTTCTTAAAATGGAACCAATACTAAATTTGTATGTTTTTAAAATGGGTACTAACTTCTTAACAAAATAAAAGCATATTGATTTTCTATTTATTTTTTCAATTTTTCCCCGAAATATCTTGAATTATTTTGATCCCGCATGTTACATGTGAGGTCAAAGTCAAGTTTTCTGCAAATGGATGGGGATCATTTGAATGTATAAATTATTAAGACATAAAGTCAATTCTCATTCTCACATCTTTGTTTTTATATTTATTATGTGCATGACACCGAGCTGTATATACTAAGCAAATGAAATTATCGCTCATATCATAATTGGGTAAAAAGATAGAGGGAACCCTATCCTGAATGTGGAATGTATTCAAAGTTTTTTAAGCCCATTTAATTATCATATCGGTATCGATGAAACCTAAAGTTTAACTAGTTAATTATAGAGTCTATTGTCTAATAAGCTAGTAATTCAAATCACCAAGTATAACAATTATATGAAGCCAATCAATTATTTCATACACGACGGAGCTAGCGCTCTTATTCTAGGTCATAACTTGCCCCGACCATTACAGGCTGATTTTTTTTATTTTTAATTATACAATCCTTAACACAAAGCATATATAGATGCGACAGATATAGATCCAAGATAGATCAATGGTAGAGCTCGATGATGCAGCGGGAACCAAGGGCTGTGATTATATTGTAATCTTTGAAGCCAGATTCAGCGAAGATCTTCTTCTATTCGTTCTCCGTTCTCTGTCTTCCAGTCATGTGGACCTTTATCATCTGAAGATAGAAGTAGATCTGGACTTCGGTGTGTTTTGGATGCACACTATCGGGGCTGACATCGAGAACTTTCTCCATTATTATCACTTTTCCTCTGTTTTCTTTAGTTGGAATCGCCGCTTTGCAATTTTTCAGTATCTTCACGCGTTCTTCATCGTTCCATGTCATCAGTACCCACTGCAAAAAAAATATTCAATCATTAAAAAGATTGTCGAGAGATAATCATTCCGAGCGTTGGGCCATGTTTGGATATGGAGTTAGAATAACTGTAGTTTATTTTTAAATGGAGGCAAGAGGTACGCAAACTCTAAAGATAAAGTTTAGATAACTTAGATCATATATGAATTGAGATAACTGCAGTTATCAGAACTCCAAAACGATTGTTAAGCAGGGTAAAGTAAGGATTTTGGAGTTGAGTTTTTCTGACTTTATGAAACACCAGTTTAGAAAGCTTAACTCCATTCCCGAACAGGGGCCTTAATCCTTAACCTTAAACATTTTGTGAAATTCTAACAATCGGTTAAGCATTTTAGGTCTGGATACGAATTTAAGTGGCTATGATACTAATTTAGAGCACTTTATACCACCCCTCTGCAAAACCTTGAATTTTAGCGTTGCGGAGAGATCTTAAGGAAATATTCTTGTATTTTGACCAATGTAATTTTGAAGTTTTGGTAATTTTACTTTGAAGTTGCTAAGGTTAGCATCAATATTAATCGTAACTGATAGCAACTCTTGCATGCATAATATACCTTAAGAATCAGAGCATTGGCGCTCGGGATGCTCTTAAACATATCCCCGACAACATACTCAACATCACCACTCTTTTCCACCTTCTCCACCACATGCGGCAGATCGAGCACTTTACACTCGATCCCCGGAAACGCCTCCTTTATAACCTTGTCAATCTTCCCTTTCCCTCCCGCAACTTCCACAAGAGTCTTCTCCCCTTCAAACTGATCCCTACAGTCTTCGATGATCACCTTTGCCACCATCCTCGAATCGCTCTCCAACCCGTCCAGCTTGGCTTTCCCCAGGTCAGGCATCCGCCGCATCGCCTCCCAGGAGTAAACCCCATGAAACATCTCGAACGCTGTCGACGACACGCTCTCGTTCTTCAACCACTCGCTCACGGACGTCCATGGGACGATGATGAAGTTATGCATGATGAACTCGATGAAGGGCGCGATGGAAGCGCCCTTTTTCGGCATGTTGATGCCAAATTATTGCCTCGGCTATTTTCTTGCACCTGAATAGCCTCTGCAGCCTCTGTGTTATGGAAAAGTATCGTGCTATCTTGACAGGTATATCGGGCTTCTTATCGGAATCTTTCGGTTTATACCTGGCATCTCCGCATGTTGGACACACTTTCAAATCTGAATTCTCTTTCCGGTACAACACACAATTTTAGGACATGCTTGAATCTTCTCATACTTCAGACCCAAATCAGACATCATCTTCTGTGCTCCCTACCAACTGTCGGGCACGTTATTTCCCGGGGGTATAGAATCTTTCAAGAACTTCAGAATCATTGTGAATGACTTGTTGCTCCATCCATTTAGGCGCTTAATCTGGAAAAATTGGACGAACCATGAGAGTGTGGAATATTTTGCATTCTCATAAATTGGTTTTCTAGTATCATTCATGATCTTTTCATACTTATCCGCACGCGGTCCTTGACTGGAAGGAATGTCATCTTCGGTATGAATACTATCACGTAGGGCAGCCTCTACCATATCCTCCATTTTTCTCCTGGAAAAAAGTTATCGTCTTCTTCTTCTGCCTCATTACCGTCTTCTTCTTCTTCTGCCGCATTACTTTCTTCTTCTTATTCTGCCGCATTATTGTCTTCTTCTTCACCTTCCCCGTGATATAGCCAAGTTTTATAAAGTCTAGTAAAACCATGTTTAACGATATGAAGCTCTGCGAATTCTAACTTCAGCCATTACTTATTCCCACATCTATCGCACTGGTAGAGAATCTTCTCTAACACGATCTTATTATGTGCGCGTGCAAATTTAATGAAAGCAGCAACTCCTGTGACAAACTTAGGTTGCATACGTTGTTGCCAATACACATACATCCAGTCCTCAACTCTGATGTACTCATGGGCCATGTTAGACTTTATACCATTTAAATTATAGGTTATGATGACTATATTGAGAAATCTAAGAACGGAATGGTTACTGACAAAGAAGAAAATCCGTAGATGCAAGTTTATCGTTGAAAAGAATAAATCGTCGATAAACAAACTTAGATTTGAAGATACCCAAGTATGATTTGTATTCTGTATATGTGTGTTTCAATTTATGATTTCGCTTAAGTTTAGGGTTGTTAGTGCGTATGTGCTTTGTGTGTGCGTTTGTTATGTATTCGCGTTGTATGTGTGTGTTTTGGCTGTCGGGGGTAAGGCTTCTATCCCATTAATAATGTATAGAGCAGACACCCATTCGCTTGTGCTTCATCCATTTCGAGTAAATTTCGGCAGCACCCTCCCGCTGTTCTCCGATTATACTGTAATAGAATAGATAATCATTTCAATGCTGTAAAACAACGTTGAAATGAACATCTAATCTATCTTTGTACACAGAGAACCAGCGGAAAAGTACCGACGAAATAATTCGAAACGAATGAAAACATAAGTGAATGCAGGTGTTTGCTTTATACATTCCTAATTTGTCCACACTGGACAAATCTATCGGTTATCATATGATTGAATCTTCTCATCACATAGACTACATGACGGTTGTTAATACCGAACTATACCGTCCGATATTTAACAAGCTTCGTATAGTTCTATATCACGACGAATATCGAACGTATGTTAAACGATAGACAGGGACTAAGTCGCGCTTTGATTTTCACATATGAGTATCGATGAGAATATGAAAGTTTCATATTATTGTCACGCCCCGCTTCCCAGTGTACGGAAAGGGGACGCGGCGAGTCCCACTACGCATTTACTCAGAAGTAAATACGCTAAGCGTATCTAAGCAATATAAAATGAAAAGTACACAAGAGACAAGATGTAAATGAACAACAACTTTATTTATTTAATATTCTTTTTACAATACAACTGAAATGTAAATATATGGAATGAAAGCAATACCTAAACAATGGAATAATAGAAATGAAAAATGTGTACAAGTATGTAAAGCTTAGGGTCGAATGCTAACTGCTCCAAGTCCTTGGTATTAGGCTCGATCTCCAATGAGTCCAATCCACCTGACAACATTCCAAAGAAAGAAGAAACGGAATGTCGTCAGCGAACAATCGCTCGGTAAGTCCCAAAGATGAGTAGAGATAGAATAGACAGAAGGGGAGTATAATTAATAATGTTTTATTATAATGTTAGCGCAGTTGTTTGTAGCTTGGTACAGAAAATGCCAGTGTATACGATAGGAGTCCAACTTACACCGTGGACTTTGGTAACCCGTAGTACAAGGCTCCGTCGATAATACCACGGAACAACGGCATGGATGTAATTACGTCTTAAGTGACCAGCTCATGCCCCCTTTAACATGTTCCGTACCAGTCTACCCCTTTATAAACCCCCAGATGTCTTTATTGTATTGATTGTATTATGTTGTCTTGTATTGTAAATTGTATATGGAAGACTTGACGAAAACATGATATCAGTAAATGGAACGAATATAATGGATGAACATGTAGATGGAATATATCCATGGTTCTGTTCCGTCAATATAGATTGATATAGATTGAATAGACGGATTCATACTTGAATTGTAATTTTATACTGGAATCATATTCAAGTCGGATTGATTAGATTGAGACATAGTCTGAGTCAGACATTTAATTTAAGTCCTGAATTAGATTTTGGTGTTATCGGTAACTGCTGCACATGGACGGAAGGATTTGTGTCTTTTTCCAAGACAATTACCGTGTTAATAACACCGTTATTTAGATTTTTTTTACCTTAGATAGGCAACCACCCATATTCTCCGGTACCTTGAGGCTCAAGAGAACTGGTCCCGCTTAAACCTATATTTATCAGGGTTCTTATTGTAATTTAGTATAACTTGATGGGTTTTATGTAAAAATAATTTTGATATACTTTCAAAATACACCTCAAGTATTTAATTATCATCTTTAGGGTTTCATAGATGTATATTTTATAAAAAATGTGAAATTTCTAGTGAGTAGAACCTAATTTTCATTGTATAAAGTATTTATTTGTAATATGAATATTGTTTTGAATTATCATGGTAGTTTCATGTAATATTTGAATTCTTTTCTTGAGTTTTGGAGACATGGGATATTATATATATTTAAAATAATTATTTTGATAATTATTATATATATATATATATTTATTAAAAATATGATTTTATTTATTCTATAAATCTCGTTTTTCTTAAATTGTAATAATAATTCCATCGGAATTCGAATGCTCCTTGCGGAGGTCTGAATTCCTCCATACTAGATCCTAAGACGTGCGATAATCCGCTTTCTGTATTTTGAAAAAATTTCGTACTGAAAGTTTATGGTTGTTACAATTATCATCGAGTATCATATATTGGTTTTAACTTGAACATAACATGAATAGGTTTTACGTTTACGTTTCGTTATTAAGGGTTCGAAATTATGGGTTCGAAGTTTTTAGTTTAGAGTAAATTTTTCTTGCGTTTACGGTATGGTTGTACGTTTACGTTATCATAGAGTATCCTACTGAAGAAACTAGTGCACCCTAAACCCTAAACCTAATTAACCCAAATTAACCTAATTAACCCAAATTAATCCTAATCATCACCTTAACTCAAATTATCCCTAATTAACCCAAACTTAACCCAAATTAACCTAATTAACCCAAATTAACCCTAATCAACACCCTAACCCTTCAAATTATCACTAATTAACCATAATTAACACCTTAACACAAATACACTTTATTTTACCTAATTAACCCAAATTAACCCTAGCTCAAACCCAAACCCAAATTAACCTAACCCTAATCATCACCTAAACCCCAACACAACTTAACTCTAGCCCAAACCAAAATTAACCCAAATTAATCTAATTAACCCAAACCCTAACCCTAATCATCACCAACCCTATTTTACCTAATTAACCAAAACTAACATTAACTCTAACCCTAAACCTAACTCTAAACCGAACCCTAACCCTAAACTGAACCCTAACCCTAACTAATTAACCCTAACCCTAACCCAAACCCTAGACCGAACCTTAACTCCAAGCCCTACTAGCAACCCAAAAATCAACAATAACATAAATAAAAGAAAAATTAAAAGTAAAAAATTGAAATTGACTCACCTTAGGCCGACGATTCTACTGTCGATGAGGTGGAGGAGATGGGAGATGGGTCTTTCGACGACGCAAGGGGGAGATCGGCGACGAGAGGGATCCTACTGTCGACGATGAAGTCGGGGACGGCGATACGTGTGCGGGTGTGGTGGCGAGGAGGCGCGTGCGGGAGATCGGTGAGAGTACTGGGGAAATTTTGGGAACGGGGAAATTTCTGGGCTTTATTTTTTTATAAATAACCCATTTATGCCCCTACGGATTAATCCATAGGGCGTTCTTTTACGGCTCAATATGGCTAAATAAAAAATTACGTTTTAATATTTTTAAATTAATCCGTAGGGCACCGTAGGAGCAATCCTAAGGACCTAAAAATTAATCCGTATGGGCAATAAAAAGTTTCCTCAACGGATTCTTGTAGCCGTAGGGGCAACCCCTTATTTTAGTAGTGAAGATAAACCCCCATCTACTTTATGATTATTGCAACCCACCATATGTCTTTACTTATCATGTATTTTCACCTATCATAAATTAGTTTATGTATAATAAAATTAAGGCTTTTTTTCTATATACAACCCCTGAATCTTTTGTATTTTTAAATAAGAGCCTATAAAACTTCATATTTTCAAATAAGACACCAGATCATTTAAGTTGCCTAAAAAAGAACTTTATTAGTTAAATATTGACTAACTAGCCTAATTAAGCTGCTAAATACCCGATTTAACCTATGTGCACTTCGTTCGTACGTCGACGTCGGGGGTATTTAGTCATTTTTAGTGTATATTGGCCATAGGTTCTAACCTATATGCCCTTCGCTCGTTTTATCGTTTTTGATTTGGATATTTATACCGTTGTGCCACGATTTCAATTTTAGGTATGATCGCGGGGATTTCTGAGATGGCAAGGACGGGCGAGGCGGTCATAGTTTCGACTAGCTCGAGACGTTGGTGAGTAGATTTATATCTACGGGCGTATAGCACCCCCGCAACCAATTAACTAGGATATCTAGGATAGTATTTGTTTCCCCCAATCAGAGTAAAGCTCTGTTTGAATTTCAAAAATTCAAAATTCGAAGCAACGCTTCAAATTTCTTGCACTGCGCGCAACGCGCCACGTGTCAAAAACTGATACGTCAGCGCAGCGCCCAATCAGAGCAAGGCTCTATTTAAAATAAAAATTAAAGGAAGCAACGCTTCAGTTGCGCAAGCGCTGCGCTGCGCGACACGTGTCAGCGCAGTTGCGCAAGCGCAGTGGCGCAAACGCTGCACTGCGCGACATGTGTCAGCGCAAACGCAGTTGCGCTGCGCGACACGTGTCAGCGCAGTTGCGCAAGCGTAAGTGGCGCTGCGCTGTGCGCTGCGCGACACGTGTCTGCGTAGTTGCGCAAGCCCAAGTTGCGCTGCGCTGTGCGCTGCGCGACACGTGTCAGCGCAGTTGCGCTGTGCTATGCGCTGCATGACACGTGTCACGCGCTAGGGCGTTTGCGCCAAACAGAATTAAATTCTAGCAAGATCTTTCTGTTCTTGTTAAAACAAGAAGATTGCCTTCTGTAAAACAGAAGCCCTTGGATCAAAGATCCAACGGTGGGGAAAATTCCCCAAATCACTCAGAGAAAGTTCTCTTTAACAAATTTAACAAATTTATGGGCACTATATAAAGGCCCCTAGACCCCAATTCAAAGGATCATCAACATCAAGAAATATCAAGAACTTCAACTCTGAAGAAACTTGAAGAGAAATTCAAGAAAGAGGTAAAAAACCTTTAAAATAGAAGAATTTCTTCTAATAGATCATTAATCTAAGAACAAGATCAATGATCTTCAAAAAAATATAAATAACAGTGCCTTGCACTTTTTTATGAACCACTGGTTCTTTCAAAACAAGAAAAACTTGTTTTCTTTGATCTAAAATTGATCAAAATATAAAACAGTGCCCTGCACTTGCAAAATTGGCACTGTTGCGCTCTTAGGTAGGCGCAAGCCACCAGAGAGCGCCACGTGTCAGCTCCAGAACAACTTGCGCTATGCGCTTTTAAAATAGAGCTTTGCTCTCTGAAACTGGCGCAACTCACCAGAGCGCGCTACGTGTCAGCAGCGTAAGCGCAACACGCTGGCGCAGCGCACCGCTCTCGCGCGACACGTGTCATCACCACAAGCACTTGCGCTCAGTGATTGGTGCAAAGCGCCTGACAAATGCAATGCATTGTTTACTAAAGGGCCAGGCCCAAATCAAAAAGGCCTAGTAGGCCAAAATAAATTGCAATACAATAAAAATGCAGAGCCCAAACAAAATTGATGCTCTGCATCATTTATAAAAGGGCAGAGCCCAAACAAAATAAAATGCAGAGCCCAGACAAAATTGATGTTCTGCCTCATTCATAAATGGGCAGAGCCCAAACAAAATAAATAATGCAATGCATTATTTAAAAAGGGGCCAAGCCCTAGCACAGGCCTAATAGGCCAAAAAAAAATAAAAGCGTTGAACATTTTTCAACTGGACTTAGCCCAATCATGGCCGTAAGTCCTCAAATTAAATTGACGGAGCATAGCTGCTCTCCTAAATCAATTTACATCCGGTTCGAGGGTACATCTCCGAACTCCTCTGACTCCTATCGTTGTAATCCTTCAACGACGTCAGAGAGGCGACGGGTCCCGACAACCATACATCAACATGGACTGTGGGGTCCTTAAACTCATGGACTTATGCGTCCTTAAAATAAAACACGGACCGTGTGGTCCTTAAACCCGCGGACTTATGCGTCTTTAAACTAAAACACGGACTGTGGGGTTCTTAAACCCACGGACTTAAGCGTCCTTAAACTACCTACGGACCCCCATGTCCCTAAACTGGAATATGGACCACCATGTCCCTAAACTGGAATATGGATCGAAACGTCCTTAAACTACCTATGGACCACCATGTCCCTAAACTGCGTCCTTAAACTACCTATGGACCACCATGTCCCTAAACTGGAATATGGATCGAAACGTCCTTAAACTACCTATGGACCACCATGTCCCTAAACTGGAAATGGACCGCAATGTCCTTAAACTACCTGTGGACCACTACGTCCCTAAACTGGAATAATAGAGTCCCCAAATACTCTTTTGTCGGATCCAAACGATCCCGTTAAGTTGATCTTAGTCTCAAATCAGACTAACGTATCCTTAACGAACGTTTAAGTTGATCTTAGCCCAAATATGGCTAACGTATCCTTAAAATAAAACACCAAACCCAAATCTAAGTAAATACGGATTTGGACTAATTCACGTCCTACGGGCGAAGACATAACTTAGTCTCCGTATACAATCCATGGGCATCCACAAACAAAACAAACACACACGACACGAAGTGAAATTCTAGAGAAGGAGAAAGTTGTTACCGCGATGCGGTAGCGTAATTAACTGCAGGGGCTTGCGCCTGCAGGGAAGAGCGTCCCCACAATCAAAAACCCCTCAAGCGAGGGGGAATCTGATGAAGTCTGCTACATCGACCGCATCCGTCTAAACCTCCGAAAGACGGTGCCATAAATCAACTTGGCATCTTCGGAGAGGTAGACGGATAAAACCATATAGCATCTGCCCCGAATCTCAGGCTAGACGTCCTCATGTCGTCTTGGCCGCCATTCGGAGGGGAACAGATTCTGGCACGCCCGGTGGGACCTTTTCCTCTTTCCACTCCACACTTCGTGTGTCGTCTTCGTGAACGAATCGCGGTTTGTTAATGGTTGCCTTTGGGTTGCAAGTTACTAAGATTTGGTCTTTTTCCTGGCACAGAAATCAAGCATCATTGGCCTCGAACTGCTCGAAGTGCCAATGCAACCGACGCTCCACCTCATCTGGAAGCGTAGCATATGGGCCTCAAGCGGCCTCCGTCCTTACTATGCCTTTGGAGAAAGTGACTCAAGCCACCACCGGACTGTTCTTCGGGACCATGATCCCGCCGGCAAGCTTCACCTTCCCTGTGCCCGCACCGGAAGCTTCAAGAAGGTCGGTCTTCGATCGACTTGCTACTCCCACGGCCCCTCTCAACGGGTCGTCCAATTCTTCAATCTTCACCAGGCTGAGCTCGAGCACCAAAGGGCCTATCAAGAAGCCCATAACACCTGAGGCGGTCATCCCAAAGAAGACGGCTGCTCCTGAAGTCGCCAAGGCGGCTTCTCCTGTCAAAGAGTCAGTCTTTGCAAGGCTGGCTATTCCCACTCCCGCTAAGAAATCCACTTTTGACCGCTTGGGCACAACTCCTCAGCGGACGTCAGTCTTCAAGAGGTTGACACCGGCAACAGTCCCTCGCCTGTACAGGGGGTAAGAAGAAGCTGTCTCTGAACCAATACTGACAACCCGTCGCGCCCGACGACGCCACTGGCGCCGGATAAGGAAGACCGGGGGCAACTCCCCCTCTGGGATAACTCCACCAGCTCCAACGGTGGAAGTTATTGCTGCTGTTCCAACTGGGAACAGCTTTGAGCTGCTAAACAGGGTACGCAGAAACTCGCCGACTGCGGTGCTCAAAAGATCTCCTCCACCGGTAGAGATCGCCGTGGAAGCAGAAAAACCGGAGCAGTCTTCTCAATCGCTGTCCTCCAGGATCTACAAGACATGGCGACGAGTCCGAGAATCTGTGATTGATCCTAATTTCTCTCGCCACCACAAGAAGTCGAAAGGTCGGCAAGAAGAAAATCCCCCGGTCAAGCAACGAAAGGTGACGACCACTTGGGTGCCCAAAGCAACGGCTCCCTAAACTTCAACGGCCCATAAGAGAAGAAGGCCGGAGAAAGTCCTCACGCCGACGGTGAATATCAAAGGTGGTGAACCCAAACGCCCTAAGTCCGGGGGCATCGTAGTTCATACCGTCTACATGGCGTCTGGTAAAGAGGACAGCCGCATATCCACAGGTCATAGACCGCTTACGCGATCGGTGACCAAAGCGCAGGAGCAGCAGCAGAAGCTCCAAGAGATGATGAACGCGATGGCCGCACCATATCCGAGATGGTACGACCAGATCAAGTACCCGCCGGGCTACACAATTCCCAAGTTCCATGTCTATAAGGGGACGGGCAATCCCCACCAGCATGTTGCCCAGTTCAGGGCACTCTACGGCAACACCGGCGGTGATGACAAACTATTGCTTCGCCAGTTCGTCGGCAGCTTGTCAGATACAGCGTTCGAGTGGTATTCTGATCTCCCGAACGACTTTATCAAGACCTTCGCGGAGATGGAGCTGTTGTTTACCCAGCGTTTTGCAAGCACCAGTGAGCGCACCCAGATGACAGCATTGATTAATGCCAGGGTGAAGCCAGGCGAGACATGGGTCCAATATGCTATACGGTGGCGAAACTTATGGTCAAAATGCGAGCAACGCATTGAAGAAGCTCCTGCGGTGGGTATGTTTGTGGGAACCCTTGATCCGCAAGCAACCATCTCGCAATTTATGATGTTCTTCAAGCCGACTACCTTCCAGGCCTTGATTGACAAGCTAGCGCAAATGGATCAGATGAGCCATAGACCCCCTCTTCCAAAGCCGGACTCCCGAAATGAAAATGGGAAGGGGAAAGCGATCGTTGTCGCTAATGCTCAACAACAGCCGAGCAACTTGAAGCCGGTTGTTCGTCAAAATAATATGCGTCTGCAGGTACCCCTTAAGGAGAGACTAGGACGTCCTTACTCGTTTCCCCGAGATAAAACGAGAAGATTATTCGAGCTGGCGTTGCGCAACCGACTCATAAATCTGCCGGAGCCAAAACGTCCGTGCAACCAAATGATGTCAATGAGCCCAACTACTGTCCCTATCACCGAGTACTGGGTCATCCGATCGAAGATTGCTACGTCTTCAAAAATTAGCTTGAAGACCAGTACCAACAGGGCAAGTTCGCGTTATCCGATAGATGGAAGGTGAATCCGCCGCAACCACATGCCTCTAAGAGGATGAATATGCCGGGGGAAACATGCTCTCTCGTCGAAGAAGCCCCATGGGAGGTTGTGCTGTCAGCTAAGACAAAGAGAATGCTGAACGATCTTCAGGCATGCCCAGTGATCAAGTGGAAGAACCCGTTGGAACCGCAGGTCATTGAGGGGATGTTAAAGCCGCATCCAACTCCAAAGACCGATGGTGGTGGCCCAAGCACTCACAACCAGCCGTCAAAATCTTCGAGGAAGAAAAAGAAGAAATCCAAGAAGCCTGTGAAGCCTGGCGACAAGCGCACAGACTTACAAAAGCAAATTGACGTGGTGGAGGAATACAACCAGAAAGCACAGACTCCCATTACACTCTAAGAATTTCTCAACCACGTCTTTCAAGAAGAAGATGAGGGAGAAAGTTCCTCGGATGAGTCTGGGGAATACGTGGCGAGCTGCCATATGATCTCCCATTCGTTGATGGACGATGAGAAGACTCCTTGCACTGAAAAGCAGGGGGCAGATCCCGAACCAAAAGTTCTGGGGCTATGAGATGAAGTAATTGACGCATTCCTCAACGAAGCTCTGTTGAAACGTAAAGCTGATCGGGAACGCAAGACGGCTACATTTGAAAGGGCCAAACGCCAGCGACTTGAAGAAAGAGCTGAAACACTTCCGCTGGAGCAAAATACATCCACTATGGACAAAAGCAAATTCAAAACGAGGAAAAGGTTCGCTAAGGCCATATCAATGGACATGAAGCTACCATCCTCCGAAGGAAACATTACTGGTGAAGTGGAAATGCACCCCTCCTACTGCTTATATCATCGGAAGATTTCGCACCCCACTGAAGAGTGCAAAGCTTTCAATAGATGGTGGCAAGGATATGTTGCTCATCAACAGCATTTTAAGCGGGAGAAGCGCAAAACTCGTCTGAAGCGGAAAAATACGACCGAAGGGTTTAACAGAACTACCGGTGATTGTCGCATGGTTAACGCCGGGGGATCACAAGTGCTTACATTCAGGAGCGATTCTGACGAGGAGCTGGCTCTTAGCCCCCTCTTTAAAGAGTCCACCTCGGGAAAAGAAGAAGAGCCGAAGGTCTGCGAAAATATCCGGCTGCGTAATCGCACGCTACCTGAAAAGAATCTCGGACCCTCAAATAAGAAAGATAAGGGAAAAGAGAAGGTCCCTGAGGTGATCGCCCTAGATGACCAAGTTGTGGAGGAGCTAACTGCTAAGGACCCGCCAAAGAAAAGTAAGGTGGATTACAACGTCTTAGCGCATCTGAGTAAACTACCCTCGCAGCTCAGCATTCTTGACGCCCTTTTGCTATCAAAGGAGGCGAGAGACTCGTTACGGATATTGACGCTACGCTTTGGGCTACTCGTTACGGATATTAAGTTCCACGTCATAGACGCCAAGACATGCTACAATGGTCTGCTCGGCCGACCATGGTTACACGAGTACAGCATCATCCCTTCTACACAACATCAGTGTATAAAGTATTTTAAGGATGGTTTCAAGTATACGGTGACGGGAGAACTGAACCCGTTCTCTGTGAACGAGGTCCGCAAATATGAAGACGCCAAATACTTTTTACCGGATTTCGAAGACACGGAGAGGTGTCACAAGCCGAAGAATAAAGCTAATGCTACCATCCCTGTCTTCGGCAGTGATACCGAGGGGGAAGAGGAGATAGTTTATTCGGGTCCGCCCCAACACAACAAGCCGGGACAGTCCGCTCCCATGTTGATCTTTGGTAGCGACTCAGAAGACGAGTTCCATGCTGTATTCTCTGCTCGACCTTCAATACAAACGTCCGCTGACGAAGAGCAAAGTCTGCAAGTCGCCATGGTGCCGCTTAAACATTATAAAGAACTGGATGCGCTCGATACCTACAGTATATAGGAGTTGCGGACGTTCTATGTCCCTCCCAGGCGAGAAGGTGAAAAAGCAATTCTATTCTACCGCTCTGAAGAAACCAAAGTGGAGAAAGAAATCTGGCACGGTACGGATCCTACGCTTGACAGGCTTCAGCCCATCCGTCTGCCCAGATATTATACAGAAGGCTTGAAGAGGTTGCTGAAGCGCCAGGGGATATCCTTCAAACAGACCGCTCGAAAAGCCAAGTTCTATGATAAGGTCTGGAACGTTCCCGGGACTCAGCACAAGTTGCCTAATGGGAGAATGGAAACAATCGGGCTTGGATACATCCGGTCAAAGAAACGAGAGCTACTCCACGATTGCTACGTCGTGCATGACTTTGATGAAGAAGCGGATGCTCAATGGGAAGATGCTAATCCGGAACCAGTAAAAGTTTCAGATGCAAAAGTGCCCAGTCCGTCGTTCGAAGAACAAAAGGACAAGCTTATAAGGGAAGCTGGTCAAAAAGTCCGAGACGACCATAACCGCGAAATGGCCATCTATGAGAAAGCCAAAACGCAACGCCTCCTCCAATAAACCGTGAAAGATGAAAGTGCCGCTCCTTGTCAATCTGTTGTAAGAAAATCTCGACGCAGAGGCAGAAATAAGTAGAAACGCGAAAAAGGCGCTCAAAAGCAACAAAGCGGGGCTAAGAGGCCACGCAAGCGAAAATCGAGCGGTTCGGATCTATCCCTCATAAGAAAAATGGGTCGAGCGTACTCTTTTCCTCGAGACAAGACAAAGAAAATACTTGACCTCGCTCTAAAACATCAGATGCTTACGCTGCCGGAGTCTAAACACCCCGAACAAGCAAGCGAAGTCTCTCATCCAGACTATTGCCCTTATCACCGAGCGATAGGGCACCCTCTCGAAGACTGCTTCACCTTCAAGAATTGGGTTGAAGATCAGTATCAGCTTGGCAAGTTCGCTCTGTCCGACAACTGGAGGGTAGCGCCGCCACAGAAGCACGAACCCAAGGCCACGAAAGAAGAACCAGTTCCACATTGGGATTGGAAACGAATTCGTACTTGTCACATGATAACAATGTCAAAAGAAGAGCCCGAGAACATGGATGACCTTCCCTGGTGTTTTGAAAACAGCAATGACGAGGTGATCTCAGAATTCCCACCAGCGCCAAAAGAGCTGGAAGATGGAATCCAAACCACTGCAGATAACCTCAAGAAAATTGAGTTGGGAACGGCGAACGACCCGCGACCGACATTCATTAGTGAGCTGCTGTCTGAAGAGAAGGTGGCTTCATTAAAAGACATGCTTATACAGCATAAAGAATGCTTCGCATGGAACTATTCCGAAATGCCGGGACTAGATCCAGAAATTGCTGTGCATAAATTAGCAATATCCCCGGACGTCAAGCCAGTCAAACAGGCACCGAGAAGGATGCGGCTCGAGCTTGAGATGAGTATCAACGCCGAGGTCAAGAAGCTGATCGACTCTGGCTTCATCCAGGAGGTCCAGTATCCCGAGTGGATCGCCAACATCGTCCCGGTGATGAAGAAAAATGGGACGGTGCGCATATGCGTGGATTTCCGGGATCTCAATAAAGCTTGCCCGAAAGACAATTTCCCAGTACCAGTCACCGAACTGATGATAGACAATACGTCCACTCATGAGGTTTCTCCTTCATGGACGGCTCATCAGGGTATAATCAGATAAAGATGCATCCCGAAGACCAGAAGCACACCGCCTTCAGGACCCCTTTGGGTATATTCTGCTACAAGGTGATGCCCTTCGGTCTAAAAAACGCCCGTGCCACCTATCAGAGGGCCATGACGAAGATCTTCGATGACCTTATACACGAAATCGTCGAATGCTATATCGATGATCTCGTGGTTAAAAGCAAATCATATGAGGAACATTTAGAGCATCTGAAGACCGTATTTCAACGACTTCGACAATACAACTTGAAGATGAACCCTCTCAAGTGTGTATTCGGTGTTTCCTCGGGCAAATTCCTGGGATTCATCGTCCGACATCGAGGTATTGAGATAGATCCATCAAAGATCAAGGCGATCATGGAAATGCCTCCACCAAGGACTCTCAAACAGCTGCGGTCTCTCCAAGCGAAGCTCGCGTATATACGGCGATTTATAGCCGATCTTTAAGGAAAATGCCGTCCTTACAGCCACCTGATGAAGAAGGGAACCCCATTCGTCTGGGATCAAAAATGCCAAAGCGCGCTAGCCGAGATCAAGCAATACTTGCAGAACCCGCCAGTGTTGGCTGCTCCGGTCAAGGGAAAACCCCTCATTCTTTATACAACCGCCCTCGAAGGTTCCTTAGGCGCATTAAGGGCGCAAGAGAACGACCAAGGGAAGGAAAGAGCACTCTACTACTTAAGTCGAGTTCTACTGGGAGCAGAAAGCAACTACTCCCCCATTGAAAAACATTGCCTGGCGTTGATCTTTGCGATAACAAAGCTCAGACACTATGCGTTGGCGCATGAGGTCCGTCTCATTTCGAAGGTGGAACCTCTTAAATATTTGATGTCGAAGGCCATATTGACGGGGTGACTCGCTAAATGGGCCCTGCTCTTGATGTAGTTCTCGATAACGTATTAACCTCTCAAGGCAGTGAAAGTCTAGGCCATCGCCGACTTCCTCGCTGAGCATCCGATACCTGCCGATTCTCCTCTGAATTGCGAGCTGCCAGACGAACATGCGTTTGATGCAATCGACGGTGACGATACCCGATGGGAGCTTTATTTCGATGGAGCATCTTCCATGAAGAAGCGCAAACAAAGTACCTCTATAATCAAATCGGGGGTAGGACTTATCTTTGTAACTCCACAAGGAGGGATAATGCGCTTTGCTTTCTCCCTAACAGATCCGAGGACAAACAATGAAGCCGAATATGAAGCTTTGATAGAAGGCCTCGAGATCGCCATTGACATGGGAATTGAAAACCTCCTCATATACGGAGACTCCCAGCTGGTTGTTAGTCAAGTAAACGACGACTATCAAACGTGCAAACCAGAGTTGATGAAGTACGGCGAAAAGGTGCAGCAACTGTTGACCCAGATTCCCTCCTATACTTTGGAAAACATACCGCGTGCGGAAAACAGCAAAGCGGACGCGTTGGCCAAGCTCGCCAAGGAACTGGCCGATGAGAACCTCGATGACGTAAGAATCGTGGTACAAAGCCGTTGGGTGCTTTCCCCAGCAGAAATATCTCCGGAATCATCCGAAGAAAAGGGAGTGGCTGAGCAGACGACCCTGCAAATAAAAGACCGGGAAAAGGCCGAGGATTGGAGGGAAGTCTTTATAGACTACTTCAAATACCGTCGAACGTCCGAAGATGCGTCCTCAAGACATCAGCTTATGAAACGAGCTCTGTCTTTCGCCTTCGTCAATGATACTCTGCACAAGAGGTCATTTGATTCTCTGTGGTTGAGATGTCTGGGACCTGAAGAGGCAAAAAGAGTCGTTCAGGAAGTTCACGAAGAACTCAGCGGTTCTCACCAAGCAGGTCCAAAGATGAAGTTGAAGATCAAACGGATGGGTTACTACTGGCCCACGATGATTCAGGACTGCCTCGAATACGCGAAGCAATGCCACTCATGCCAAATCCATGGGGACTTCATCCACCAGCATCCAAATCCGCTACACCCGACAGTGACTAGCTGGCCATTCGAAATGTGGGGAACTGACATAGTCGGCCCCATCGAACCAGCATCGTCCAGGGGACATCGTTTCATCCTGGCAACGACTGACTACTTCTCCAAATGGGCAGAAGCAGTACCATTAAGAGAAGTGAAGAAGGAGAATATCCTCCATTTCTTCAAGACGCACGTCATATATCGGTTTGGAACTTCGCGACGGATCATCTCCGATAACGGGCCAGCTTACAGAAGCCATAAGATCAATCGCTTCGCGCAACAACACAATATAGACTGGAGATATTCCTCGGTTTATAATCCACGAGCTAACGGTCTAGCTGAGGCCTTCAACAAAACCTTGACAAAGATCATGAAGAAAACGGTGTCCCGAAATAAGAAGGACTGGCACGAAAGACTGCAAGAAGCTCTCTGGGCGTATCGAACTACGTTCAAGACAGCCACGAACACAACGCCATATGCGTTGGTATTCGGTACAGAAGCAGTACTCCCCCTCGAGATAGAGTTATCCTCTCTACGAGTGGTGGTCCACCACGAGCTGACGGACGAAGAAAATGCTCACCTTCGGCTTGAGGAGCTTGATGCCCTTGATGAAACCCGGCTCATAGCGCCACAAAATCTGGAAGCCTATATAGCAAAGATGACGCGCTCATATGAAAGATTGACCCGGCCGAGGACATTCCGCCGAGGCGAACTCGTGCTAGTGGTCAAAAGTCCTATGATCTCCAATCGCGCCAATCGGGGAAAGTTCGAGCCAAACTATGAAGACCCGTACATCATAGACAAGGTCTACCAGGGTGGAGCCTATCTACTCATGGACATGTACGGTGAAAGGACTTTCAGACCAATAAATGGCCGCTTCCTAAAGAAATACTGCGCTTAGCAAGTTACCGCCTAGGTCAATGGTAGATGACGACAACTATGTCCGCTCGCTATCTTCCTAAGCTCAAACTTTATAAGCAGTATCCAGCCTTCTCCTGGGCGGACCGAAACGTCCTTAAAACTAATGATGGACCGAAACGTCCTTAAACTAATGGTGGACCGAAACGTCCTTAAACTAATGACGGACCGAAACGTCCTTAAACTAATGACGGACCGAAACGTCCTTAAACTAATGGCGGACCCAAACGTCCTTAAACTAACGAAGGACCGAAACGTCTTTAAACTATTACCGCAGCATCTTCAGGCCGACGAGATGAGTAAAAGAAAAAAAATATAATAATAAACGGTATGTCCATAAGCAAAATGGGCACGGATGAAAACCCGAAAGGGCTCCTTGAGTAAAAACAGCAGGGCTACCGGCGAGTGTTCATGAAAACCCGAAAGGGCGCGACCTCGTAAAAAAAAAGAGAGAAAATAAAAAGAATAAAAAAAACGGTATGTCCATGAGCAATATGGGCACGGATGAAAACCCGAAAGGGCTCCGTGAGTAAAAATAGCAGGACTACCGGCGAGTGTTTGTGAAAACCCGAAAGGGCGCAACCTCGTTAAAAGGACACTTACAAGGTCCTCTCGACCTTGTAAGGAGAAACCACCCGCGTGAGATCCTTACGACTCACAAGGGAGCAACACACTTAGGGTTCCTCACGATTCCTAAGGAGAAAATACGCTTGCGAGATCCTCAAGACTCGTAAGGAGAACTCTCTTATGGGACCCTCACGGCTCATAAGGTTTGAAAGTCTTAAGTTACAGAGACCTAAACCTGTGCTTAAGCAACCCCCACAACCTTCGATATTGCCCTACAAGTGGCTCAATACTGACCCTTGTATACAATCAACGGGCGCGAATAAACATTTCCCTAACCAAGTCCCATCCGTGACTGGGGATATGTACGTATGATGAATAACCCATGTAGGTCCTCTCGATTTACAAGGAGAAAACCCTCTTGTAGGATCCTTACGACTTACAGAAGAACATACACTTAGGAATCCTCACGATTCCTAAGGAGAAAATACACCTACGAGATCCTCACGACTTGTAGGGAGAAATACCTTTGTGAGACCCTTACGGCTCATGAAGTCAAAAGCCTTAGCCGACAGGACCTTAACCCTGTTCGCTAAGCCACCTTTGTTCGACATCGACAGAGGCAAATGATGATTCGCTCCTGGGAATATCCCAGTTGTAGCGGTGCTGATGCCGAAATCGGTGTCTAATTTAAGGTTTACGGTGAAAATCCGGTAGGCCGCACATGCATACGAAATAGCCGAAATGATGGGGCAACTTGCAATAAAAAGCAGCAAGTAAAAACGTATGCATACAAAACAGCCGAAATGATTGGGCAACTCGCAATAAAAAGCAGCGAGTAAAAATAAAATAAATATCCGAAATGATTGGGCAGTCGCGACTTTCGCGATCAAAAGCTGAAATGATAGAGCATCGCGGAAATAAAACAATAAAAATGAATGAAACTTTTGCCCTGCAGGTAAGTCCATAGTGACCCCTGTATACAATCCATGGGCATAAACAAAAAAAAAGAGGAAAGGGGACTACATTTCCCCACTAGGCTGCGTCAAAGGGAAGTCAGATCTCGACGAACACATCTACAGCCTGGAGACCAACAGCGGCGTTCCTCCTCATTCCAGCAGGACATGGACATGACATCACCAATCAGAGCTACGGCAAAGTCCCCGGTTCCAAGACTCTACGGTTCACAGACAACCTAGAGTCAACCAATGACCTCCGTCGCGGAAACAAGTCAGCCAATGACCTCCGTCTCGGAAACAAGTCAGCAAATGACCTCCGTCGTGGAAACAAGTCAGCAAATGACCTCCGTCGCGGAAACAAGTCAGCCAAGGACCTCCGCCTCGGAAACAAGTCAGCCAATGACCTTCGTCGCGGAAACAAGTCAGCAAACGACCTCCGTCTCGGAAACAAGTCAGTAAATGACCTCTGTCGCGGAAACAAGTCAGCAAATGACCTCCGTCTCGGTAACAAGTCAACCAATGACCTTCGTCGCGGAAACAAGTCAGCAAACGACCTCCGTCTCGGAAAAAAGTCAGCAAATGACCTCCGTCGCGGAAACAAGTCAGCAAATGACCTCCGTCTTGGAAACAAGTCAGCAAATGACCTCCGTCTCGGAAACAAGTCAGCAAACGACCTCCGTCGCGGAAACAAGTCAACCAACAACCTCTGTTTCGGAAACAAGTCAGCCAATGACCTCCGTTTCGGAAACAAGTCAGCCAATGACCTCCGTCGCGGAAACAAATCAGACAATGACCTCCTCGTCGGAACAACGCTCCAACCCAGAAACAAGTCAGCCAACGACCTCCTCGTCGGAGCAATACGTCTACTCGGAAACAAGTCAACTCACCAACCACCTACGAGTCCTCTCGACTTGTAAGGGAGAAAATTCTCTTATAAGATCCTTTCGACTTATAAGAGAAAACACACTTCGGAATCCTCACGATTCCTAAGGAGAAAATCCACCTACGAGATCCTCTAGATCCGTAGGGAGAAAAGTCTCTATGAGACCCTCACAGCTCATAGAGTTGAAAAGTCTTAGGCAGCAGATCTGAACCTGCGGCCTAAGCCATCGCTATCTCTTGGAGAAATTTAGATGCTTACTCTATTATCTGTCAATTGTGTTTATCAAGATAGCATGCTGATAATAAGAGAAGTGAGAAAGCAAAGAAATAGTACAAGACATTGCAAAGAAATATGTGTATCTTTATTTATTAATTGTAATACCCAGCCCCTTTTATACCAAATTTGTATTCTGTTACTTTAGAATTCTATTTATTCTTAATTATAAATTATTTATTTTATTTATAATTTTATTTATTTTATTTATAAATTTATTTCTTCTAAACCCCATTTTCTTCTATCAATAAAACCCAAACCCTCATTCCCTTCCTCTTTTATTATCCCCTTTCTTGTTCATTTTTAGCCCAGCCGTTACTTCTCCCAAGCCCAAAGCCGGCCCACTCTTCTAATCCTTTTCTCATTCACTTAAAATCCCAAGCCCGGCTCCTTTCTTTTCCCTACTATCTTATCCCTTGGCCCGAGCCCATTTTCCCTCGTCAGCCTATTAAAATAATAATTATCCCACCCCATTTCTTTTAAATCCCTTCAAATCCAAACCCAAATCTCCTCTATAAATTCCTATTAAACCACCAAGTTATGCCTCTTTAATCCCAATTAATTTCCCCCATTGATCCCTTTTAAAATCCTATTAATCACCACTTAATTCTCATTCATTCTATTCCCTCTCTCTTATCTCACCCATGTTTTTTCTCTCTAATTCCCTCTCTCTCTCTCTCTCAATTTCTCTAATTCTCTCTCTCTTTCTAATTCCCCCCTCTCTCTCTAATTCTCTCTTCCTCTCTCTCTAAATTTCTCTCCCTTTATCAGCGCCTCACCCTCCCTCACATCAAATCAAGGAACAGCGTGAAGCAGTGAAGAAAAGGAGCAGCTAGATCGAGTGAAATTGTCGGATTCCAAAGGACTGAGCCGGTGCTGCGTTCGTGGCGCGATCGTGCTGATACCACTGCAGTATTATTGTCGACAGATTTCCAGGCAAATTCTCTACTTGCTACATGCTACTTTATGAGAATTACAAATTACAATCGTGTATACCCCATGTTTTACTTTTCTGTTAAATATTACGTCGCAACTGTTCGATGCATGTTCTCAATGGAAATCATCATTTAAATTGGCGGAATTCAATTGTATAATCTGGCCCGTATGTCTATGAATCTAGTGTGTGAATTTCGTTGGAAAATATGACCGTTAATGACTAAAACGACTACCCCCAAGTTTACTCGTGAAACTGGAATATTATTGTACCTGAAAACCGTTAAAATTACCATAAATTGTATATACACTGGAATGATGCGTTCGAGGGCTTAAATCGAAGACGACTCGACTAACTTTAACCCTATGCTAGTTTCCAAATATTTCTGTACTCAAAATGTGTCAATAATTGGATCGGAGTGCGACTCTGGACTGCAGTCCAGAGCTACTCCAATTGTTGTTTACTGTCCCGTAATGAACACCACCCTGTTTCCTTAACTCGTAGATTGCGGAACTCTACTGTTTATTATAGTTGAAGCTGTTAGCTAGACAACGCAAGTGGTTTCATCCTATTTCGTTATCGTTTGTTAATTAATCTGTAATTTAATAGATGTGGACGTATAACAGTCCAGAACAGATTCTGAGATGACATATTAATGTTAAACAGTGTATAACTCCTGACGTGCAGATACGATTGAAGATCCGTCTATTGAGTTGAAAACCTTACCAAAAACCCTAGATTTTATCTAGCCGTAGCGTCGCTAAAATCTGATCCCAATTGGGATTAAAATGCGTTGCGAAACGGACTTCTGATTCTGAAACCGGATTTCCAGCCGTGAACGCTTAAAATGAAAGGGCTATAATTAGTGATCCTGGAACCTGATTGGCATGAAACTAAATTCGATGGATAGATAACTGAACATACTAATTATTACCAGTTCACTGTTTCACTAAATTGTAACCGTACGATTCATGATAAATCGTGCAACTGATAGAATACTATTTTATGACACCTTAATCATGCTTTACGTACTGTTCACGCATCATATCATATACATGCCACTGCATTTGATAACATAGTGATAACGTGCATTTACCCAGTGTTAGGTTTTAGTGATGATTGTGGCAAGTACGTTAGTGTTCGTGTATCAGTGAATAAGTGAAAGTGATACGTACTTGTACACAATCAGTGAACCTTATTATTATATTGCATTGTCGACGTCTGTGGGACACGTGTACGTGTGGCTATAAGTGGTATGGGACACTTATGGAAGCTCTTGCACGGGTGTCACAGATAAGGCACCAGATACTGCCATTTATCTTAGGTATTAGTCGGGATGTGCTTGATGGAGGTCCTGCTTCCAGTTCTCGCGCAGACTTGTCACAGACCGATTGGTATTTAGGGTTATGGTTAGCGTTTGATATAGACCACGGGGTGTAGGGTAGTTTAAGTGTGAGTTCAACAGAATCTCGGGAGTCCCATGCCAGCTTATATATTTAAGGAGATATATGGAGATTTACAGGGTATGTGATTATTACCGTGATATACATGTTGGGCCCGTGGTCCCTTGCCCTTGGGTTCTACCCTTGGGTGGAGGACACTCGCGAGTGGTTGACTCTCACACTTGGACTGACGATAGGTTTAGTGACCTGTACAGTGAGACTTAGAGACTGATAGGGATGATAGCATCGATATACAAACTTACTGTGTTGACATACGCGGCATATCATTCTACTGTTTTTACTGTTCCGCTGCATTGATTACTGCATGTTCATACCCATACTGCCATTGATCTACTGTTATCTATTATCACTGTTAGAATTGTCACATGAATTTATATATTATATTGCTATTGTGTCGCTCTGACGATCTGAGTATGCATGCTCAGTGTGAGGAGAAGATTTAGCCTGGACCAGGACTAGACTTACATCACGGACATCTTGATTAGCTATCCAGAGTTATATTCGTTTGTTTCCCCTCAGGTCAGTTCTTTACATTGTTTCTTTCAGTTACTGCATTTCTCATTACCTGCGCATCATTTACTGTTTACCATGAAAAACTAGAAGCCGAAGTGTGACTACGGCAGGACATTTCCTTGATCGTAGGAGCATGGTTGGCCTTGTCTACCCCTCGTATTCCGTATTTTGGGAAGCGGGGCGTGATATGGTTTAGTTGGTATCAAAGCCCAGGTTTTGCTTCGATTGGGATTGCAGTTTTCCGCGTATAGCTTGACAATCGGTCTAGATTGTAAACTTGATATTCTTAATCCATATTCAAATTGAGTATTCTGCTATCCATTAACTAGAGTTTCAGGTGACTTGGCAAAGTTTCGTGGTTGTAATTGTGAACTACATCACGATTACACTACCATACTCTGTTTAAGTGACTTGGAGTCACACAGTTGATTTTCTGCTTGTAATAAATTTCATCACATCTGATATTCTTAAATCTTTGCTCAATCCATATTATATCCTTATAGCTTGTGCCTTATATTATCCTCAAAATTATTGTTTCAGGATCATTTCTTCCAGCAACTTTTCCTTTATCTCCACTCCCCAAAATCAGACCATTAAGATCCTGAGTGTACTGCAAGGTCTGAAGGAAGCCCAGGAGCGAACGAACGACTTGTTAGCTGAAGGACTGAGAAGGCAGGTGAATCAGGCACCAGCAGGAGTCTCCAATTATAAAGGGATCCTCGTTAGACGAGGAAAAGAGAAGATGATGAAGTGCCAATTTGTTTCCCCGCGACAGAAGCAGCAGAAGACCCCATGTTGTGGGTACTGTAAGAGGCTAGGACATCTTCAGAGGGATTGTCGCCGCGCCCAAGGGAAATGTCTGATTTGCTGGTCCAGCGGACATCTTATCAACAGTTGCCCAAAAAGGAAAGAGCTACAGGGAGGAGATTCGTCCATACTCCCCACTTCTGCCGAGTGACGATTATTGCGTAGTTCGCGCTTCGAGGATAATGCGGACCCAACACAGGATTCAATTCGCGTGACGAGGATGCAGTGATCGAGCAATCAAAGAAGAATTTTCATGTTTTCTAATTTCAGTAATAATGTTATCACCCTCTTATAAATATTTCTTTCCGTTTGAAATCTTGTATCCGTCGAACTTTTAGTTGAATGAAATAAAAACTTTGAATCGTAATGTTTGAATCATTCTCTTGCTTTCCCCTTATTTATACTATTCATTATCACAGCATTTTAATCCTGATCTTTCAGTTCCTGCCACCGCACATTTTCCTATACTTCGTACACTGAGCTATTTTCTTGATGTATTCCACTATCTAATCATGACTCTTTCTTTTCAGGCCATGGTCCACCCTGGAGCAGCGCCGCATCTAGATGAGGATGCACAGTCATGCGTTTCCTTAGACCACACGCCGATGAATTCTGACGATGAGATCAACGGTCCCCAGATCAATTTCGAAAACAATGATTCAGAGGACGAAGGAGCAGCCGTCCTAGAGTTTAACATGATAGGCGATCCCGACGAAGAGGAAGAAGATCCTGAAGAGAACCCGATAGAGGAAGATCCCGAGGAAGATCCGATAGAAGGAAATCCAGCGGAGGAAAATCCCATAGAAGAGAATCCCATGGAATCAGATCTTGATGAAGAAGATCCAGCCGAGGATGAAGGACCAGATGGACAAGAGCCTGCTGTGGAAGAACTCCCAATGGCGGCCCCCGCGAGGCGTTATGGAAATGGACGTCCCTACCTGAGCACGCGAGCCTACCGCAAGCTGCTGAATCTCCACAACCGCGACTGACGGGATTTTTTTTAGATGTTGTCTTTTTCTGGCCAAATAAAACTGTGTATAGTTTAGGGCCACTTCTCGTCTTTGAGAATGCTTTGTTTAAAATCTTTTGAAATGAAATAAATTGTTGAGTTCGCTAATCCATCGATCTTCTTAGTTCCCTTGATGTTTGATATTTCTTCTATACAATTATTCTTCCTACTGAGATCTGTCTACTCCTACTCCTTACATTGTCTTAACACTCACTGAGATTAACCAGTACCACACCCGATCTTCTAGAGGTCCACCCTTCATCCCTCGTCTGTGCCCCGTTTGAGATCCTTCTGGGAGGAGAACATTTCTTGTGAAACTTCCGAGTTCGCTAACCCTTCAAATTCTTGATTCATGGGATGTACCGACCGTTATCCTCCCCATACTTTCCCCTTGTAGTCCTTTGTTGCTCACCCTTACTTCCTGTGCTGACCCGATCCCAATCCCCTTGATCCTCAGCCTAAAGCCGCCATACTCCGACCTTCTGAATGAGCCACCTTCCCTTGTAATCGTTACCCTAGCTAGCCCTATAGCTCTTTGTGTTTTTCCTGTTACCCTAACTATATTTAGGGACACTGTTATTCGAAAATTTAGTTTTCATTACTTTGTATTTATCAAAGAGTACGTGTTATTGATTACTTCGCTTTATGTATTTTAAGTACACTATTATTATTCTCATTTTCAGTAGCGCAACCTTACACCGCGCATATTTTTATTCCATGTTTCTTATTTTCACGAAATGAGTTTTCTAAGTTATTTTAAAACTATTTGATCGATATATCGTCCTAAAATGTTTTAACCTACCGAAAAATCTTTCACTATTTTATTGTCGTTACTTTATTTTTCGAGTAGGGTGCCTTATACTTACTATTTCTGATGTGCTACTTTTGATATACGTATATGTGCATATATTTGAGTTTCGATTTTATCGAGTACGCCTCGAATATCATTGTTCATTATTGTTGTTATTGCTATTCTCATAGGTTGCCTTTGTAGTTGTTCTTGTCTTATACTTATTTAAACCTATATTTTTGTATGATGTTCTTACATATATAAACCTTCAAATTTCTTCATCCGCCTATTTCAAGTAAAACTTTATGTGTTAGTTGCAATATAATAGCTTTCGCATATGTTTGTATTATTTATCGTTTATTTTAAATTTCGAGGACGAAATTTTTGTAAGGGTGGTATGATGTAATACCCAGCCCCTTTTATACCAAATTTGTATTCTGTTACTTTAGAATTCTATTTATTCTTAATTATAAATTATTTATTTTATTTATAATTTTATTTATTTTATTTATAAATTTATTTCTTCTAAACCCCATTTTCTTCTATCAATAAAACCCAAACCCTCATTCCCTTCCTCTTTTATTATCCCCTTTCTTGTTCATTTTTAGCCCAGCCGTTACTTTTCCCAAGCCCAAAGCCGGTCCATTCCTCTAATCCTTTTCTCATTCACTTAAAATCCCAAGCTCGGCCCCTTTCTTTTCCCTACTATCTTATCCCTTGGCCCGAGCCCATTTTCCCTCCCCAGCCTATTAAAATAACAATTATCCCACCTTATTTCTTTTAAATCCCTTCAAATCCAAACCCAAATCTCCTCTATAAATTCCTATTAAACCACCAAGTTAATGCCTATTTAATCCCAATTAATTTCCCCCATTAATCCCTTTTAAAATCCTATTAATCACCACTTAATTCTCATTTATTCTATTCCCTCTCTCTCATCTCACCCATGTTCTTTCTCTCTAATTCCCTCTCTCTCTTTCAATTTCTCTAATTCTCTCTCTCTCTCTTTCTAATTCCCCCCCTCTCTCTAATTCTCTCTTCCTCTCTCTCTAAATTTCTCTCCCTTTATCAGCGTCTCACCCTCCCTCACATCAAATCAAGGAACAGCGTGAAGCAATGAAGAAAAGGAGCAGCTAGATCGAGTGAAATTGTCGGATTCCAAAGGACTGAGCCGGTGCAGCGTTCGTGGCGCGATCGTGCTGATACCACTGCAGTATTATTGTCGACACATTTCCAGGAAAGTTCTCTACTTGCTGCATGCTATTTTATGATAATTACAAATTACAATCGTGTATACCCCATGTTTTACTTTTCTGTTAAATATTACGTCGCAACTGTTCGATGCATGTTCTCATTGGAAATCATCATTTAAATTGGTGGAATTCAATTGTATAATCTGGCCCGTATGGCTATGAATCTAGTGTATGAATTTCGTTGGAAAATATGACCGTTAATGACTAAAACGACTACCCCCAAGTTTACTCGTGAAACTGGAATATTATTGTACCTGAAAACCGTTAAAATTACCATAAATGGTATACACACTGGAATGATGCGTTCGAGGTCTTAAATCGAAGCCGACTCGACAAACTTTAACCCTATGCTAGTTTCCAAATATTTCTGTAGTCAAAATGTGTCAATAATTGGATCGGAGTGCGACTCTGGACTGCAGTCCAGAGCTACTCCAGTTGTTGTTTACTGTCCCGTAATGAACACCACCATGTTTCCTTAACTCGTAGATTGCGGAACTCTGCTGTTTATTATAGGTGAAGCTGTTAGCTAGACAACGCAAGTGGTTTCATCCTATTTCGTTATCGTTTGTTAATTAATCTGTAATTTAATAGATGTGGACGTATAACAGTCTAGAACAGATTCTGAGATGACATATTAATGTTAAACAGTGTATAACTCCTGACGTGCAGATGCGATTGAAGATTCGTCTATTGCGTTGAAAACCTTACTGAAAACCCTAGATTTCATCTAACTGTAGCGTTGCTAAACTCTGATCCCAATTAGGATTAAAATGCATTGCGAAACGGACTTCTGATTCTGAAACCAGATTTCCAGCCGTGAACGCTTAAAATGAAAGGGCTATAATTAGTGATCCTAGAACCTGATTGGCATGAAACTAAATTTGATGGATAGATAACTGAACATACTAATTATTACCTGTTCACTATTTCACTAAATTGTAACCGTACGATTCATGATAAATCGTGCAACTGATAGAATACTATTTTATGACACCTTAATCATGCTTTACATACTGTTCACGCATCATATTATATACATGTCACTGCATTTGATAACATAGTGATAACGTGCATTTACCCAGTGTTAGGTTTTAGTGATGATTGTGGCAAGTACGTTAGTGTTCGTGTATCAGTGAATAAGTGAAAGTGATACGTACTTGTACACAATCAGTGAACCTTATTATTATATTGCATTGTCGACGTCTGCGGGACACGTGTACGTGTTACTATAAGTGGTATGGGACACTTATGGAAGCTCTTGCACGGGTGTCACAGATAAGGCACCAGACACTGCCATTTATCTTAGATATTAGTCGGGATGTGCTTGATGGAGGTCCTGCTTCCAGTTCTCGCGCAGACTTGTCACAGACCGATTGGTATTTAGGGTTATGGTTAGCGTTTGATGTAGACCACGGGGTGTGGGGTAGTTTAAGTGTGAGTTCAACAGAATCTCGGGAGTCCCATGCCGGCTTATATATTTAGGGAGATATATGGAGATTTATAGGGTATGTGATTATTACCGTGATATACATGTTGGGCCCGTGGTCCCTTGCCCTTGGGTTCTACCCTTGGGTGGAGGACACTCGCGAGTGGTTGACTCTCACACTTGGACTGACGATAGGTTTAGTGACCTGTACAGTGAGACTTAGAGACTGATAGGGATGATAGTATCGATATACATACTTACTGTGTTGACATACGCGGTATATCATTCTACTGCTTTTACTGTTCCGCTGCATTGATTACTGCATGTTCATACCCATACTGCCATTGATCTACTGTTATCTATCATCACTATTAGAATTGTCACATGAATTTATATATTATATTGCTATTGTGTCGCTCTGACGACCTGAGTATGTATGCTCAGTGTGAGGAGAAGATTTAGCCTGGACCAGGACTAGACTTACATCACGGACATCTTGATTAGCTATCCAGAGTTATATTCGTTTGTTTCCCCTCAGGTCAGTTCTTTACATTGTTTCTTTCAGTTACTGCATTTCTCATTACCTGCGCATCATTTACTGTTTACCATGAAAAACTAGAAGCCGAAATGTGACTACGGCAGGACATTTCCTTGACCGTAGGAGCATGGCTGGCCTTGTCTACCCCTCGTATTCCGTATTTTGGGAAGCGGGGCGTGACATTAATCAAGTACAAGGTGAAGCGTACAAAAGAATGAAGAATGGATAAATCTTATTCGAAAAAGATTTTTTTTTACATGTATATGGATACAAGGGGAACTACTGGGAAGGAAGCGTGTTCATACCAGAATATTGCTTTTACTACCGTCCATTCTTACGCTCGTTTGTTTATAGGTAGGTGCTTTTAATCTGTGTTTGCTACATATTTACAGACTACAGGTTCCTAGTCCAAAATAATGCAAATGATACAAAATCTCCACAGTTACGCCAAAATACAGAACATCTGTTGATAGCAGATAAAAGCCGGGTTCCGGTCATCCGTATCCGTCCAGTGCCGCGTACCAGTTCAAGAGACAAGACATATGACAGTGGTCATTCGTGTCTCGGACAAGCACAGAGCACGAGTGGGGCAGCACAAGAATCAATGGGTGCGCGAGCTCGAGGGAGAAAATGTCAAAAGTATTATTTTTGATACCATTTTGGACCATTGCAGATTTGAAGAAATTGCTGAAGCAAATTGCAATTTGGAACATGTATAACAACAGAGGAGAGCAACACAGGGAAACCCAGGAAGTTTGATAAGTCAACTCCCCCAAACGGCCGCGGTTCCGCGGCATAAGCATGCTTAGGCCGCGGATCCGCGGTCATGTAGGCTCCTCGGATGCTGAAATTTAGGGGGTAGGTGGAACAGTGTATTTGGGAATAAAATATTGCCTTAGGGTTTCAGCACGCAGCCTATAAATAGCCCAGTTTTGTGCAAGCCAAAGCCATCCTTCATGTCTTGATTTCCATTCTCTCTTTAGCTTAGTTTCTTCTTCTTCTTCATTCTTTCCTCTATGAAAATTGTAGTGAGAGCTTTTTGAGTGGAAGATCAATGAAGATGAGGGTTATTTTTATCTTGTCTCTTTTATTTATTGTCTTGTAATTTTATTATCTTGTATTGTAATTTTATTATTTGTTGTTAACTAGTTGTTGTTATTTCTTTTCTTGTTCTATTTTCTTCTCTTCTTCTATCCGTATTTTCAAGCGATGATACTTGACGGAGTTCCTTGCTAAGGTGAGAACCTAAGAGTTAGCTTGCTTCACTTGTAAAACCGTATTTTCCTCTTTTCTTCCTTCTTGTTTGGTTTTCTTTTCTTTAATAATGTGTGAATAATTTCCCTCTTGTTAAGGCTAAGGAAGGTGGTATGAGGGACGGAGAAATCCCTTGTGCTTCTCTTCGCCAAATATCTTGAAACGAACCCCGACCAAACAACCGCAACCCCCTCGCTTAGGCGCGCTATATGTGACATATAGCCGCGACCTAAGTCGAGAAGTCCTTTAAGCGCATTACAAAGTGACATGTAGTTGTGACTTAATTGGATACATGGTTGCGGGTGTTTGGCCGAGGGTTAGAAATAAGCGTATTTAGCGGACAGACAAGGGGTACTAGGAATGGATTTAGCGTTGGAAAGCTTGCTTAAACTCGCAAATCACATTCCTACGTCCTCCTAATCCCCGCTACTTTCGATTATCCCGACACCGTTTTAAGAATGTCAAAATATAAGTACAAGACTAATCCTAACTCTACTAACCCACTTTAACCTTAACAAGCTTACTTGAACATAAATACCAACACTTAGGATAGAATTGAACAAACGTATACACATTTTTTATTAACTCGTCTAAAACTCGAACGAACATACAACCATCTCCCTGCGGATCGACCCGTGCTCAACCGGCTAGCTGCTAAGCGACACCGTCTTGATTGCGGTTAAAACTAAAATTCTTTCAATCAAATGGCGCCATTGCCGGGGAGACTGTAACGTATTTTCTTTCTTATTATTCGGGTTAATATTCTTTTTGTATATATTTATAAATTAAAAAAATTAAAAAAATAAAATAAAATCTTTTTGTTATTTTTGATAATTTTTGTGTTCAAGTGTGCAGGCTAATCTGGAGCAAGTACAGTAATCCAAAAAGAAAACAGAGAATTTTATTTTGGAGAAGAGACCAAGGGGAGTGCAGGGACCCAAGTTGAAGCCCCAACTAAGCAACTAGACCGCGGAACCGCGGTTAAAGGGGGGCTTTAGCTGCGGTTCCGCGGCCGTATTGAGGCCTCAGTGCCCCAATTTTTTTTCCTGCCCTGTCTCTGTTCTTTTATCGTCTCTGTAAATTCCACTATACTGTATTTTCTGCAGATTTTTACGGATTTGCAAACGACGATTGTGGGGAGCAAAGTGTACGTTCAAGGCTAAGGTGATTGCAAAGTAGAGTGCCAAAGATCCGGGTAGTTTGACCCGCGCAAGCGAACTTTTCAAGCTTACCGGATTTGATTCAACGGGGGTTTCCTAACCCAAAAACTTAACGGTACATACTTTACTAACACCTTCTTCTCAAATCCGACGCATCCAATATACTGTTCTTTGCAGGATTCTTTGCAAGTTCGCTAGCAAACGCTAAAAATTGACTAACCCGTATTTGTTGCAGTGCCGTGCTTAAACTAAAAAACGATTATTTGATTTTTTATAGAATTTTTATTGAATTGCGCATTGCATACATTAATACGGACTTAAGGGAAAGCGAACCCCACAACATACGGTAAAGGATTTCATCACCTTTTCCGTGGCCCATAAATCACGAACTTGAGCATAACGTTCACCCGCACAAACTTTAAAAGAAATTAGACTTTAAGCCTTAAGGACTTCGCGCTCACTAGGAGAAGTTAACTGTATTTAGAACCTCGCTTAACGGTATATTGTTTATGGGGTGTCTAGGAAAGTGTTAACGGCGAAACCGCCAAAAGAGAAAGGGTTATTTAATTAAGGATCTTCGCGAAAGCGTCGGAAAACCTCCCCTTATCTCTGCACTTACCTGGCCTCGTGATCAGTGTATCTTGAGCCCGTTTCTCGACACAGTTGTACTTCGACAATCAAGTTCTAGAGCAGGTCTAGTTGACCTAGGTGAACCCTAGAACGATTAGGTGTGTGGTATTTTTTGTGTCGTGATTGTTTTTGTCCAGATTATTTTTGTGTGTATATTTCATTCTTTTGTTAATAACTAAAAAAAATCACATTCTTTTTCCCCTCCTTTTCTCTTCCTTTCTTTCTTTCTCTCTTCATATCATGGGTACCCCACCTCGCAAAACTCTTGCCGAACTTTGGTACCCACAACCAGACATTACTTCTTACGGTTCTTGCTTTGGCCGAACATCGAACGATCCCTCCATGCCCAAAATTTCTTTAAAAGATCGGATAGACGCGTCTAGGACAAACACTTGCCCTCCTCAATCCACTTTGTACCAACCTTTTCAACCTCCCCACCCTCTTATGTTGATACCCCTTTTGCAAGTCGTCCTTTGTCCGTCGCTGAGCATATTGAACAATCCTGTAGCCGATCTTTCACTCCTTTCACCACTACAGATTCTTGGGATCAACAATTCCATTCACCTTCTTATCCAAATGTTGATCCTGCTCCTGTCCAGCCATTCAATTCCTACTAGTCCTACCCGACTTTTGCACCTTCCCTAGACATTGCTTCTGAACCGCCGTTTGGGAGTTTTCAGTATCCAAAAAACTTTGAATCTTTTACTGAAACCCCTTCACAGCCCATGTCTAGTCTGGAACAGTCTTTGGAAAACTTGAAGGTAGCGTCGTACCAACAGATGATGGATTTGAATGCGTCCATGGCTGCCCTCATACAACCTAGTGATCCGGTAGCTAGTTTTCAACTAGCTCCAAATTTTCCAATATATGAAGAGGCGGTAGGACAGGTTGAGAATTTGAGTGGAGAGGGTGAGATGTACCCCCTTCCGAATCAAGCCTACCCGTTTCAACTTGAATCCCACAACTCCGGTTTTGAATGTCTATCTAGTGTTCCAAATGATTCATTGATTAAAGATAGAACAGATAATGAGTTGTATGACTTTGTAATGTTTGATTTGCCCAGTTGTGAAGGGTCCTTTTCAAGTGAAACCACACCCAATCCTTTTGACCTCTACACATCCACTCTAGAACCTGAATTGATTAATATCTATGCTTTTGTTGAGGTGTCTGAGAATAATGATTTTCACTTAATTGAGGATATTGACGCCGGGAATATTTTGGATGATGAACCTGCAAATTTGGCAGAGTTTTTCTCTCCAATTTATCATCCCGAGTCATTAACTGTTTTTCCCGAACCCCATATGCGTCTTGATTTTGATGAAATTTGCATGGATAAGCTGAATTTTGAGGAAACTTTTGAGGATATTTTTGAGGATGAACCAGTTTTAATTGATGAGTCAGATTTTCCAATTCATCCTGTTCCTTTCATTGACTGTGTACACCCTCCTGAACCTTTAACCGATAACCTTCCTCAATCACCTACCTCCATCCTTTCCATCGTTCCGACCTTGCAAGAAACCGTCTCACTTTCATTTCATATGTCTGGTTTACCGAGTTCGGCGTACCCATGGGTTCTCACGAATCTTGAGGGATTTGACCCCATTTCTCGACAGATTAATAGATTAGCACATTCGCTTTTTACACATCAGTCATCACAAATTGTGCTAATTTATTCGCTCCATTTCCACCCTCAAGTTCGTATTCCACTTCTTTCTCACATCCGCCATTCTTCTCTTCCACCGAGACCGGACGCCACTTCTATCCCCACGCGGTCTCGCGTGTTTCTTATTTCTTTTCTCTACACTCCATTCTTTCACCAACCGTCGCTTTATAACGATAAAATCTTTGAATGGTTGGTACTCACTTTTGGCCTGTGTAAGGCCTTGTATAGTTTGAAACTGTTCTCTTTCCCCTCCTAATCCTACACTTCAACGCTTAACAGTGGAAACACTGTTTTACTTAAGTTTGGGGGGTACTCTTTTTTTTTTGTATATATTTTTTGTTTTCCTTTTTGTTTTGTATATAATTTGTTTTTAGGGAGAGCGCCGACAATTTTGACCCTCCTGGTATAGCCTGACAGTGAGGGCACTATCAAGTTTAAGTTTGGGGGTGTGCTCGATAAGCTTTCTTCCTTCGCATTCATTTGTATATTTTGTATTTGCATACCTTATTGAAAACCCACAAAAATTGAAAATTTTCCAAAAAATATAAAAACTTTGTCGTCAAGTTAGCTAATAGGGTAACTTAGATTTTTATTCTGAAAGTTTAGTTGATATGTTAGAAATAACTAAATTCTTGGCTTAGGAATTGAAAACCCTTAAAATAACCCTCATTCTGTCTAACTTTGGTAAGTATACGTCCTTACAGTTTTTTTTTGAGAAATAGGTAATCTTGAGTTCAGTTCTTGAGTTAAGTCAAGATGAAGGGAAAGTATTGAAGCTTTACTGAAAGATAAGTCTGAAAAATAGTTTTTTTCTTGAGTTCAAATTTAGAAAGTATATACCCTACAAACTGCACTTACACGCACCTTGAAACTTGGGATAGTAGAGGATACCTAGAAATACTCTTGCCTGAAAGCCTAGTATGAAAGAAAAAACGGTATTTAAAGCTAAACACCAAAAGAGCATATTGAAAAATATATCCGGTCTTGAAAAAGAAAAAGAAAAAGAAAAATAGAATAAAGTCAAGACCTGGAAACTGCTATTTACGCTTTAAAGTTCACACATTCAGTAATCGGCCGTTAGTGCCTCAAGAAGCATTAATAGTCGCATGAAAGGTGTGTGAGCAAATCCGTCCACCCTTAATGAAAAGAAGTAGTATTAGGTATTAGGGTAAGGGTATTATAGCTTGAATTGAATTCTTGAGTGTAGGGGTGCAAATATACACACACGTAGGGGTATACAATCGATGTTTGGATAAGAGATAGAAATAAAGAATAAGACTTATGTTTTCTGTAAAGTTGATAAAAATCCCTGATTTAAGACCACACTTGAAGAAGGAAAACTCAGGAGATACCAACATCTTTCTAAACTTTTTTGGAACGTATATGATCTAAGGTTAAATAGATAGGAGGTGTGAAGCATTAGGGTTGGATATTTCTAACCTAGGATGATAGAATTTCTAACGTAAATACTAAACTGTAGGAGTAGAATCGACGTTAACTTATGACACTAGCTTGACGAGATTTGTGGGTGTAATCCGCTGAAAACCCTCAGGAGACAACACTCCTCCTACTAGGGAAACCTAGAGGTTTAACGGCTTGTTGCACGAGCTCAGTGCAATCGCGTTCCCTGCGAAAGTGCGGTTAGGACTTTGTTGTGAATAAGTGGTTTTGCTCGGGACGAGAAAAAGTTAAGTTTGGGGGTATTTGTTCATACCAGAATATTGCTTTTACTACCGCCCATTCTTACGCTCGTTTGTTTATAGGTAGGTGCTTTTAATCTGTGTTTGCTACATATTACAGACTACAGGTTCCTAGTCCAAAATAACGCAAATGATACAAAATCTCCACAGTTACGCCAAAATACAGAACATCTGTTGACAGCAGATAAAAGACGGGTTCCGGTCATCCGTATCCGTCCAGTGCCGCGTACCAGTTCCAGAGACAAGACATATGACAGTGGTCATTCGTGTCTCGGACAAGCACAGAGCACGAGGGGGGCAGCACAAGAATCAATGGGTGCGCGGAGCTCAAGGGAGAAAATGTTAAAAGTACTATTTTTGATGCCATTTTGGACCATTGCAGATCTGAAGAAATTGCTGAAGCAAATTGCAATTTGGAACATGTATAACAACAGAGGAGAGCAACACAGGGAAACCCAGGAAGTTTGACAAGTCAACTCCCCCAAACGGCCGCGGTTCCACAGCATAAGCATGCTTAGGCCGCGGATCCGCGGCCATGTAGGCTCCTCGGATGCTGAAATTTAGGGGGTAGGTGGAACAGTGTATTTGGGAATAAAATATTGCCTTAGGGTTTCAGCACGCAACCTATAAATAGCCCAGTTTTGTGCAAGCCAAAGCCATCCTTCATATCTTGATTTCCATTCTCTCTTTAGCTTAGTTTCTTCTTCTTTTTCATTCTTTCCTCCATGAAAATTGTAGTGTGAGCTTTTTGAGTGGAAGATCAATGAAGATGAGGGTTATTTTTATCTTGTCTCTTTTATTTATTGTCTTGTAATTTTATTATCTTGTATTGTAATTTTATTATTTGTTGTTAACTAGTTGTTGTTATTTCTTTTCTTGTTCTATTTTCTTCTCTTCTTCTATCCGTATTTTCAAGCGATGATACTTGACGGAGTTCCTTGCTAAGGTGAGGACCTAAGAGTTAGCTTGCTTCACTTGTAAAACCGTATTTTCCTCTTTTCTTCCTTCTTGTTTGGTTTTCTTTTCTTTAATAATGTGTGAATAATTTCCCTCTTGTTAAGGCTAAGGAAGGTGGTATGAGGGACGGAGAAATCCCTTGTGCTTCTCTTCGTCAAACATCTTGAAACGAACCCCGACCAAACAACCGCAACCCCCTCGCTTAGGCGTGCTATACGTGACATATAGCCACGACCTAAGTCGGGAAGTCCTTTAAGCGCACTACAAAGTGACATGTAGTTGTGACTTAATTGGATACATGGTTGCGGGTGTTTGGCCGAGGGTTGGAAATAAGCGTATTTAGCGGACGGACAAGGGGCAGTAGGAATGGATTTAGCGTTGGAAAGCTTGCTTAAACTCGCAAATCCCATTCCTACGTCCTCCTAATCCCCGCTACTTTCGATTATCCCGACACCGTTTTAAGGATGGCAAAAGATAAGTACAAGACTAATCCTAACTCTACTAACCCACCTTAACCTTAACAAGCTTACTTGAACATAAATACCAACACTTAGGATAGAATTGAACAAACATATACACATTCTTTATTAACTCGTCTAAAACTCGAACGAACATACAACCATCTCCCTACGGATCGACCCGTGCTCAACCGGCTAGCTGCTAAGCGACACCGTCTTGATTGCGGTTAAAACTAAAATTCTTTCAATCAAAGCGTCTTGCATAGCTCTAGCAGTTGTTCGCGCACCTCCTTCCACGCTTTCTCCTGATCGGCCACCACCGCCAGTTCTGCCTCCACTTGAGCCCGTTGCTGCAAGAAAGATGCAAGCTGCTCCCCAACGGCCTGATGAGCAGCTTCACGGCCTGGGGTGTCACGCTCGGCGACATCAAGTTTTCGCTTCAAGTTTAGCCCATGAGAGATGCGTTCCAGGAGGCCCTCCAAGATAGCCTTCACTAGGGCAGCATTCGCCTCAACCTCAGCACGCAGACGAGCCGTCTCGCTCGAGGTCTCTAGGTATTCTCTCAGCCTTAAAGCCGCTTCTTGTTCCAAGTGGTGGACGTAAGAAGCGCTTTGCTCGATCCACGCTGCTCTTTGATTGCTTGCGGCTAAGGTCTCGGGAGCAGGGCGCATAATCTCCAGTTGATGCAGGCGAGCCTCGATCTCCCAGCAGTGGTTAACCCAAGACGCAATGATGCCCTCGTCATGGAAATTTACGAGTATCACCAGCATCGGGTTAACCGCCGTAGCGAAATTCGCAGCAGACGTAGGAGTCTCGACGTCGAGTTCCTCGATGTAGTCGCTCAACATGCGCAGGCTATTCGCGGCGCCTTTCGAGAACGGACGTCTCAGGAAAGGGCCCGCCGGCATTGTAACACGAGGCTCGAAGGGCGCCAAGACCGGAACGACAGCTGAAAAACAAGATACGATCAGATAACAGTTCAAGAAATATGAAAAAGTCATTGATGAGATATTCTACTATACCAGCTGCAGCAGGTGGCAAGGCCGGAAGGGTCGGTGGCGCGACCGATCTTTCGTCTCCTCCTTCGATTTGTAGCATTGCAATCAGGACAAGGGAAAATTAGAAATAATTCCATTACTAAAAAAAGAAAGACATCAGTTGGAAACTATACTCACCAGCGCCACCAGAGGGAGAAGCGAGCTCAGATGGGAAGGAGAAGTGTGGGAGCAACACCTAATAAAGATGGTCAAAAAGCACTCCTGAAAAAGACACAACAGTACGACTTTAGCACATAAATTATGCGTTTGAAAAATAAGACTCATAAGTTGCAAACCCATACCTTCTAACATCTTCGATGGTATGAGAGAGGGCTGAGAGGTGACCACCGTCAAGGCAGTAGTTGACGGCGCTCCCTCAAGCAATGGAGCATCGGCACTGGCCGCCCCTGCGTTAAAAAACAAGGGTAAACCTGTCAGGAAAGATTGCAAGATATAAAAGGGACGGTAATCCGAAATTTACCTGATGAGCCTCCAGCCGAGACGGAGGCGTCTCCCTCCTCCATCGACATAAGTCCACCACCCGTGGCCTCATCCCAAGACTCCACGGGGGCTGTCGTCGTGCTCGCGAGGCCAGAAGACGGCGGAGGGCCGTAGGCGGGGAGAGCTATGACCAGAGCATTGCCAGACTCCTGAGAAAGAGCGGTCGGCTCATCTTCAGGAATCATGTCCACCTCACCCTCCACTCCCTCGGGCTCAACAGTCACGGCTTTCTCGTCCGCCGTTGCCATGGGGTCATCGGTCTCAGGCACTCCTTCCGCTGCTACCTCGGGCTCGGCATCGGCCACCTGCTCAGGCATAGTGGACATGACCATTTCGTCAGCCACTAGCTCAGGCCCGGCCATCCCGGTTGTGTCGTCCACCATCGACTCGGCTTCGACCAATACCTCTTCCTTTGGCCCCTCAGGTTCGACGGTCTCCGCATCTCCCTCGGTTGGACTTGGCCCTGCAGGACAGAATATATAAGAACCCACAGCTTTATAGTTCTTACAACAAAATTCTGAAAGAAATATTACTTGAGGTGGACTTATCGGTAGCCTCCCTATTGGCGCGCACCGCCTGTCTGTGAGCTGTAGACAATGAGACCGGGAGCTCTTCTGAAGGAGTATCAGCACTAGGGACGGTGCTTGGGCCCGCTCCAATGGCCAAAGCGGCCCTGCGTGCCTTCGCTTCACGCCTCAACCGCTTCCTCTCCTCCCGGGCTGTCGCGATGGACCTCTTCGACGCTTCCTTCATCAAGGTGTTGTCGTCCTCGTTCAGAGTTGCCTCCAGAGCCTTTAAGGCATCTCTCATCGGCTCTTCAAGACGGATCTCTAGCGGTAGCCCCGAGAAGGCTGAAACATCGGCGACTGGCTCGGGAAGAGTCTTCGCGTCACCTGGCGGGATCGGCATTGTGGTTCCTGCGATAAGAAAATGGGGGATTAGATCGACCGTAACACAAAGAGAATAAAGACTTGGTGAATCGAAATTTACCAAGGCCTAAGGACGCTGTAAGGCGTTCCTCCTCTTGGAAAGTCTTGAGGGAAGCAGCAATGGCTTTTTCAGTGGTGATGCCTGTTTGAAGAGAAGAAGGAAAATACGTTAGTCGAGGGAAATAATAAAGATATGATACAATAAAAAAATGTGACTAGTGGTTACCTGATTGCGCAAGCTTAGCTAGCCACGCGTTGCGCCTCGCCAACCGCTCTGAAGCTATAATGGCGGCCTCCAAGTCCGTGTCATCCGGCGGCATGACTAATCCCCTGTTGGTCCCATATTCACTCAAGCGCACACCATAGGGAGCGTGGGGTTCCTGACCGAACGCGACGTCGGCGGCGAAGAGCGACTTCTTTTTCTTCTTCTGCCCACCAACCATAGGTGCACCCGGGATCGACTTGCGCTTTGCAGGCACCTTGGGGCGGCGGGTCCCGATGTCCGCACCCACACCAGACTCCGGCGATGCTATAACCACTGTCTCCCCTGGAGCACAGGGCGCTAGTGGTGCATCCGCAATATCGGGAAGCGGCAACCCGCGTAGAGGACTCTGCGCACGCGGTGGTCCGGCTATAGCAACTTTAGAAGGGGAACTACCGGGGTCCTTGGCACTAAAGGAGCGTTGTGGTCGCTACCTGGAGGCACACCCTTACGGTCGACCAGCAATCGCTTTTCCTTCTTTATGACGGTTCCCGTCGAATGACTGTACCATTCTGTATATACCTTGAGGAGTCGTGGGGAACAAGCCGGCTCACTGATAAAAAAGTGGGAACCCGTATTCAGACGCATGAAGTGATGCAGCGCTCTCTCCATCCCTTCTTCGGTAGCAGCAGGTTCCGATAGGAAAGCCTCCAGTGGTACCCCTTGATTGTAGCTCAGTTGTTGGGCGAAACGATGCGGGTTGTATCTCACGAAAATCGCCGCACCGTTCTGCCTGAACACCAGGAAGCCCGGTCTGATAGAGTATAAGTGGAGGGTCTTCCGGGCCGTCAAAACTGAGGCTCCATCTTTGAAAGTGTCTTGCAATGGCCACACTGCAGTGGTAGATGCCTTTCCAATAGTCAACACTTTGTCAACGAAAGACACCCCGTCTCCAACGGTGTGGGGGCGAAGGAGAAAACCCCTGGCATTCCGTGGCGATGGAGTCACGATTGAGGCACCAATCAGCTGTATGATGCGAGGGAAGCTGCACCTGTCATAGAACGAGGGCCTTTTGTGCATGCCGAAGACGCCCGATGTGTGTAGCTTGAGCCACGATACGAAGTAGTGCATCGGGAAGATCACGTGCAGTACCCCAGGCTCATTAGCATCCGCCGCTTGACTGAGGCCGTGGTACAGGTGTGCCAAGCCGGCGATCCCAACAGCCACTTTTACCCCAATGGTCATCCGGTGAGCTGGGTAAAAGACAGAGGGCCGCATATGGCGAGAATGCATCGGAAGCGCAAACCAACTCAGCCATAGCCTAAGAAATCCTAAGAATAAGAAGAAGTCCTCCTCGTCCATCCCGGGGGCTGAAACTTCCGCAAAAGACACAGTCGGGAAGTTAGGAAGGAAAAAACCCTTTTGGTCTATTTCCTTCGCCGGTAGGTTATCCAAACCTAGACCGAAAGGGTCATCAAGTGTGGCAAACTTGGCAGCTTCTGCCGAGAGGACGTTTGGGTGAAGGAACCGAGCGATGAAATCCTCGAAACTAACTCCGCGACTCCCACGTTCGATGAAAAGGGCCTCATAGATGTTCAACACCTTGATCAGACTTGGGAATTGATGTTGAACAGCATTCTCCAGAGTGAGTCCCCTTACTGCCGGCTTAGCACCGAAGACATACTCGTCTGTAGGAAGCAACTCCTCATAGTGCTCCCCTATAACCGGTAAACCGGAGACCTCTGTGAATTCCTCCAGAGAAATTGACACTTCCTGGTCCATTGCGAGGAAAGTGTGAGTAGGAATGTTCCACTGCTCCAAGAAGGCCTTGAACCACCAGGTGGGAAGCGTGGGATACTGGAAGAGGGAGACGTAAACCGCAGTGTACAACCCTAACCTTATCAACAGCGACTTCTTCGCCGATAGGATATAGCGAGCCCACAGCAGATAGCCGATCGGGTGGCGGGGGATCAGACCTATGTTATATGATTGCCCCCAAGGTCGCGCCTCGCCTTGACAGATACGGCGTCCCAGGATATCCAAAACCATAGGACGCTGAACTGGAATTGCATCTATGGCAGGATGAAGAAAGCCCTTCGAGGTCCAATCAACCATCTCCACGGCATACTGCACCGGGGGTGGGCTGGCATAATGGATCGCCGTAATGGGCTCTGACGGTACTGCGCACGTGAAGCTCCGTCGACCAATGATAATCTGGTTGTACCACGACCCCCAAAGGTGGGGACTCTTATATTCCGGGTCGTGGTCCCTGATCATAGCTAGGACTTCGCGGTCCACGGGCGCTTCGGGAAACCCTTCCTCCGAACGAGCGAATGGGAATGAAGTATCGAAAGACATGGTCACTGCAAGGGAACAAAATTAGCCGTTAGTGTTGCAATTCCAACGCTTGGCGTTTAAATTTTTTAATTAATTAATTAACTAAATTTAAAAATTAATTAAAATTAAATTAAAATTAATTATACCACACTGCAATGCAGTGGGTAGGAGACCAAAGGGGGACCTACAAAATCTGGATGACAATGCATTAGTTAATAAGACAACCCCATCATTGAATGAGATTGTCAGTTAAACCCCAAGAGAACATTCTCATTAATAATAAAAAATTCCTAGAGACAAGGAGAAAATCTCCTCTTTCAGAGCAAAGCTCTGTCACAGAGTGACACTTGTCAAACTCTGGTCTCAGGGAAATAAAATTCCTTAAAAGAGCCTAGCTCTGTAATAATGATTAAAAATCCATCAAAGAAAAAATTAATTAATTCCTAAAAAACTAATTAAAGTTCTGGGACCTTAAAGATCCATATAAAAAAATAATCTTAAGAGTTCATCATCAGAAGATCAAAAGATCTATATTCTGTCAATTAGCAAAGCTCTGTTCATGGGTCAAGAAACCCTGAAACAAATTCTTGAGAGCAAAGCTCTGTTTATGAAACCCCAAAGGGGATTTCTTTAGATCAAAAGATCTATGAGAGCAAGGCTCTGTTGGTTAAGATTGATTTAAATTAATTTAAATTAATTTTACCTAAACTTTTTCTAACTTTGGAAATGGGAGCAAAGCTCTAGAGTCTGGAAACAAGAGCAAAACTCTGAAGTTCTTAAGCAAGAGCAAAGCTCTGAAAATCAAAATCTTGGAAAATAGTAAAGATTTTCTAAGGGCCAGGGGTCCTATATATAGGCGCTTGCGCCCCTTCAACTCCTGAGTTGATCCAACGGTCAGGATCTTGCCACCGCTGCACTCACGTGCGCGCCACATGAGCGCAACGGTGGGGAGGGGCATTTGTTTCCCCCAATCAGAGCAAAGCACTGTTTGAATTTCAAAAATTCAAAATTCGAAGCAAAGCTTCAAATTCCTTGCGCTGCGCGCAACGCGCCACGTGTCAAAAGTTGATACGTCAGCGCAGCGCCCAATGCAGCGCGCCCAATCAGAGCAAGACTCTATTTAAAACAAAAATTAAAGGAAGCAACTCTTCAGTTGCGCAAGCGCTGCGCTGCGCGACACGTGTCAGCGCAGTTGCGCAAGTGCAGTGGCGCAAGCGCTGCGCGACATGTGTCAGCGCAAACGCAGTTGCGCTGCGCTGTGCGCTGCACGACACGTGTCAGCGCAGTTGCGTAAGCGCAAGTTGCGCTGCGCTACACGTGTCACGCGCTGGGGCGTTTGCGTCAAACAGAATTAAATTCTAGCAAGATCTTTCTGTTCTTGTTAAAACAAGAAAATTGTCTTCTGTAAACAGAAGCCCTTAGATCAAAAATCCAACGGTGGGGAAAATTCCCCAAATCACTTAGAGAAAGATCTCTTTAACAAATTTAACAAATTTATGGGCACTATATAAAGGCCCCTAGACCCCAATTCAAAGGATCATCAACATCAATAAACATCAAGAACTTCAACTCTGAAGAAACTTGAAGAGAAATTCAAGAAAGAGGTAAAAAACCTTTAAAATAGAAGAATTTCTTCTAATAGATCATTGATCTAAGAACAAGATCAATGATCTTCAATAAAATATAAATAACAGTGCCTTGCACTTTTTTATGAACCACTGGTTCTTTGAAAACAAGAAAAACTTGTTTTCTTTGATCTAAAATTGATCAAAATATAAAACAGTGCCCTGCAATTGCAAAATTGGCACTGTTGCGCTCTTAGGTTGGCACAAGCCACCAGAGAGCGACCGTGTCAGCTCCAGAACAACTTGCGCTATACGCTTTTAAAATAGAGCTTTGCTCTATGAAACTGGCCAACTCACCAGAGCGCGCCACGTGTCAGCAGCGCAAACGCAACACGTTGGCGCAGCGCACCGTGCTTGCGCGACACGTGTCATCACCACAAGCACTTGCGCTCAGTGATTGGCGGAAAGCGCCTGACAAATGCAATGCATTGTTTACTATAGGGACAGGCCCAAATCAAAAAGGCCTAGTAGGCCAAAATAAATTGCATTGCAATAAAAAATGCAGAGCCCAAACAAAATTGATGCTCTGCATCATTTATAAAAGAGCAGAGCCCAAAGAAAATAAAATGCAGAGCCCAGACAAAATTGATGTTCTTCCTCATTCATAAATGGGCAGAGCCAAAACAAAATAAATAATGCAATGCATTATTTAAAAAGGGGCCAAGCCCTAGCACAGGCCTAATAGGCCAAAAACAAATAAAAGCGTTGAACATTTTTCAACTGGACTTAGCCCAATCATGGCCGTAAGTCCTCAAATTAAATTGACGGATCATAGCTGCTCTCCTAAATCAATTTACATCCGGTTCGAGGGTACATCTCCGAACTCCTCTGACTCCTATCGTTGTAATCCTTCAACGACGTCAGAGAGGCGACGGGTCCCGACAACCATACATCAACATGGACTGTAGGGTCCTTAAACTCATGGACTTATGCGTCCTTAAAATAAAACACGGACCGTGGGGTCCTTAAACCCGCGGACTTATGCGTTTTTAAACTAAAACACAGACTGTGGGGTCCTTAAACCCACGGACTTAAGCGTCCTTAAACTACCTACGGACCCCCATGTCCCTAAACTGGAATATGGACCACCATGTCCCTAAACTGGAATATGGACCGAAACTTCCTTCAACTACCTATGGACCACCATGTCCCTAAACTGGAAATAGACCGCAATGTCCTTAAACTACTTGTGGACCACTACGTCCCTAAACTGGAACAATAGAGTCCCCAAATGCTCTTTTGTCGGATCCAAACGATCCCGTTAAGTTGATCTTAGTCTCAAATCAGACTAACGTATCCTTAACGAACGTTTAAGTTGATCTTAGCCCAAATATGGCTAACGTATCCTTCAACTAAAACACCAAACCCAAATCTAAGTAAATACGGATTTGGACTAATCCACGTCCTACGGACGACGACATAACTTAGTCTCCGTATACAATCCATGGCCATCCACAAACAAATCAAACACACACGACACGAAGTGAAATTCTGGAGAAGGAGAAAGTTGTTACCGCGATGCGGTAGCGTAATTAACTGCAGGGGCTTGCGCCTGCAGGGAAGAGCGTCCCCACAATCAAAAACCCCTCAAGCGAGGGGGAATCTGATGAAGTCTACTACATCGGCCGCATCCGTCAAAACCTCCGAAAGACGGTGCCATAAATCAACTTGGCATCTTCGGAGAGGTAGACGGATAAACCTATATAGCATCTGCCCCGAATCTCAGGCTAGACATCCTCATGTCGTCTTGGCCACCATTCGGAGGGGAACAGTATTATATTAGATAACTTTGTTTATAACTAAATTAGTAATAGTTTGTATCTAGTAGGATATATGTATGCGTGGATATATAGTTATATATGATTATTGTGATATGCGTACGTGATTATAGATCTGTAAGATATCGATTGGGATATGATTATAATGAGGATAGGATAGATTACTGGATAAGGCAGATAAGTATTTGACTCACAAAATCTTGCTATATCCCGATTGGGATATTGTTATGTTTGCTGAGCTATACTCTTTTAAAAACTAACGATACGTTTTCTACTTTTAAATGGCAATATCAAGGATGTACTAAAATTTCAAATGAATATCTATTTAAAAAACATTGTAGCCTCTTTATTTGTGAAACAACGTTTCGTTCTATTTTAAACTGTAACGGCATAGCTCATAAAAGTAAACTACGTTTAACGATTATTCACGTACGATTAGGATAACCTTTTTATATGCTCGCGTTTCGATTGCCTATTATATATGCTAGTTGCGCTATTATTCTCATACGAACACACTAATACAACACCGCAAAATTACCAATGATTGCTATGTTGCGCAAATCACAGACACGCATGTTACACTACACCTTATTGGTACTGCCATGACACCGTAGGATTTCAACGCTTGATAGCGTCAATGTTATTATATGAATGTGATGATGGACATATCCATGTGATAGTGATGTTCGAACACCTCTGATAGAACACTTCCACAAATACTAGTGATTGCCATGTTGCACGAGCACAGACACGTATGCTCATGACACATCATTAGTATTGCCATAACACAGCAGGACTGTCATGTTACTTGTGTTCTAGATATCCATTATTTATGTGATGATACCAATAATGATTTTGATATACGAATACCATCGTTATGGATATTCGCATATGTTTGTTGCTACTGTGGCAAAGATAATATATGCGTTACGTTTTTATAAACTCGGAATAGATTATATATGTGTTCTTCGGAACTTGTTGTTTTCCATGAATTTGAGAAGCCGCGGTGGGATTTATAAAACTTGTGAATGTTTTTAAATGCGGTATTATCGTGATACGATAATTTAGCGTCCACCATGAGTTTTGGTTTTTATGATGAGATATTCGAATCGAGTGAGGGGTTAACTGATTATGGATATATAGTGGACCCGGTACGATACCGAGGGGCAGGAAGACCGTAGGGAGGTACGAGAAGCATAGCAAGGTGGATCAATACCGGAGTGAGTATTAGAGCGTGGCGGATATCAGAGAGATATCGACCGTGGCTGCTGATATCAGGAGAGAACCTGTCTGAGGAGACGGTGCCTATGTTATATGGATTTACGTGTCGGTAATAGACACGAGATTTCTGAGATTTAGAGTGTCGATACAGGACACTCATATGTTGAAGGTTGCGCGATCCGTCGAGATACACTGTTATAGATTATATCATATAGTTGCCGAACATGACTGATCCATGGGACAATACCTGAAGACTATTTTCACATTTCGATATACATTAAAGAGGTTTCCATATATGCTATAGTCTTACTATTTTAACGTGTCTGGGATGACACATGAAAATTTTAAACGGAAACCCCTCTTAAAAAAAATTTCTAAAAGCGAGATGTATACTTTAAACAAAATGCATATAATACTTCATAAATCTACGTCTGCAACTTGTGCCGTGATATACGTATCATACGGCTATTTTAAAAGGATTTTACATACATCTTTCGGCTACTTTATAGGCTTATACATTGATGCATGCTATATATATATAAATAAATAAATATATATATATATATATACATTGTTCCCCTCCGAAAGACGGCGCACAGGACCGCGATGTCCTGACGCTGAGATTCGGGGCAGATGCTATTTGGTTTTATCAGTCCACCTCTCCGAAGATGCCAAGTTGATTTATGGCACCGTGTATCGGAGGTTTAGACGGATGCGACCGATGTAGCAGACTTTGTCAGATTCCCCCTCGCTCGAGGGGTTTTTGATTGTGGGGACGCTCTTCCCTGCAGGCGCAAGCCCCTGCAGTTAATTACGCTACCGCATCGCGGTAACAACTTTCTCCTTCTCCAGAATTTCACTTCGTGTCGTGTGTGTTTGTTTTGTTTATGGTTGCCCGTGGATTGTATACGGAGACTGAATAATGCCGTCGCCCGTAGGACGTGGATTAGTCCAAATCCGTATTTACTTAGATTTGGGTTTGGTGTTTTTAGTTTAAGGATACGTTAGCCGCGTTGCGGCTAAGATCAACTTAAACGTTTGTTAAGGATACGATAGTCCTGTTTAAGACTAAGATCAACTTAACGTGATAATCCATTTAATATATGGCCGTCGGGACTCGTCACCTCTCTGACGTCGTTGAAGGATTACAACGACAGATGTCAGAGGAGTTCAGAGATGTACCCTTGAACCAAAGTCGATTTGGAGTTTTATAGTTCATTTAAATGTTTAAGGATACGTTAGCCATATTTGGGGCTAAGATCAACTTAAACAGGACCGTTTAGATCCGGCAAAAGAGCATTTGGAGGCTCTATTGTTCCAGTTTAAGGACGTGGTGGTCCATTATTAGTTTAAGGACGTTTCGGTCCATGCTCCAGTTTAGGGACGTGGTGGTCCATGTTTCAGTTTAGGGACTTGGTGGTCCATATTCCAGTTTAGGGACGTGGTGGTCCGACATTAGTTGAAGGACGTTTCGGTCCGATATTAGTTTAGGGACGTTTCGGTCCAATATTAGTTTAGGGACGTTTCGGTCCACGAGTTTAAGGACCCCGCAGTCCATATCCATGTGTGGTCGTTGGGACCCGTCGCTTGTCTAACGTCGTTGAAGGATTACAACGATAGATGTCAGAGGAATTCGGAGATGTACCCTCGAACCGGAGATAAATTGATTTGAGAGAGCATTTATGCTCAGTTCAATTTAATTTAAAGACTTACGGCCAGAATTGGGCTAAGTCAAGTTGAAAATGTTCAACATTTTATTTATTTTTGGCCTATTAGGCCTTTATTGGGGCTCTGCTCCTGTTTAATAATGCATAGCATTATTTATTTTATCAGGGTTGTGCCCATTTATATATGATGCAGAGCATCAGTCTTGCTTGGGCTCTGCCCTATTTATTGCATTTTTCAATTTTTGTTTGGGCTCTGCCCCTTTTCATTGTACTGCAATTTAATTCAGCCTACTAGGCCCCTCTAATTTGGGCCTGGCCCTTTAGTAAAATAAATGCATTGCATTATTCAGGCGCTTTGCACCAGTCAAAGAGCGCAAGCGTCAGTCAAAAAGCGCAAGCGCTTATGGTGAGGACATGTGTCATGCTCTGGTGAGCGTAAGCGCAACAGTGCAGTGCGCTACGCTAGTGCGCTGCGCTAGTGCGCTGCGCTGTTGCGCTGTTGACACGTGGCGCGCTCTGGTGAGTTGCGCCAATTCCAGAGAGCGAAGCTCTATTTTAAGAGCGCATAGTGCAAATTATTCTGTAGCTGACACGTAGCACTCTCTCAAGAGTGCAACAGCGCAGTTTGGAAGTGCAAAACACTAAGAATCTTTTAGATTCAAGAACAGAAGTGCAAAGCACTATTTTTATTTTTGTTGTCTCCTTATTTTTGAAGAACCAGTGGTTTATAAGAAGTACAAAGCACTGTTTATTATGTGAAGAACATTGATCTAGTTTTTAGATCAATGATTTATTAAAGAGATTTCTTTTCTCTCGTGAATGTTTTTACCTTTTTCTTTGAAATTTTCTCAGAATTCTCTCTGTTTAAAGCTCTTGACCTTTTTCAAGAAAATGTTTTTTGTTTTGAATTGAGGCCTAGGGTCCTTTTTATAGTGCCCATAAATTAGTTAAATTTGTTAAAGAGATCTTTCTCTGAGTGATTTGGGGAATTTTCCCACCGTTGGATCTTTGATCCAAGGGCTTCTACTTTGCAGAAGAAAATCTTCTTGTTTTAACAAGAACAGAAAAGATTTCTTAGAATTTTAATTCTGTTTGGCGCAGATGCCCCAGCGCGTGACACGTGTCGTGCAGCGCAACTGTGCAGCGCAACTGCGCTGACACGTGTCGCGCAGCGCAACTGCGCTAGCGCACCCGCGCTGACACGTGTCGCGCAGCGCAACTGCGCTAGCGCAACCGCGCTGACACGTGTCGCGCAGCGCCGTGCTTGCGCAACTGAAGCGTTGCTTCCTTTAATAGAGCTTTGCTCTGATTGGGCGCTGCGCTGACGTATCAGCGTCTGACATATGGCGCGTTGCGCCCGAGAGTTGAAGCGTTGCTTCAAAATTTTGAATTTTGAATTTCAACAGAGTTTTGCTCTGATTGGGCGAAACAAATGCCCCCCACCGTTGCGCTCACGTGGCGCATACGTGAGTGCAGCGGTGGCAAGATCCTGACCGTTGGATCAACGGGTGAGCTGAAGGGGCGCAAGTGCCTTATAAATAGGACCTCTGGCCCTTAGAAAAATCTCATCATTTCAAGATTTTTACTTCCCAGAGCTTTGCTCTCATTCAAGAACTTTCAGAGCTTTGCTCATTTCTAAAGTCAAAAACTTTAGGTAAAATTAATTAAACTTAATTGAACTTAATTTTCAACTAAAGAGCTTTGCTCTCACAGATCTTTTGATCTAAAGTGATCCCCATTGGGGTTTCATAAACAGAGCTTTGCTCTTAAGAACTTATAGATCTGTAGAGATCTTGTTCATGGGTTCTAACCCATGAACAGAGCTTTGCTTTTTGAATCATCTGTAGATTTTTTTTAGTTCTGAAAAATGAAAAATTTTCACAAGTTTTTTTTATGGATTTTCCAAGATTCCAAAAATTCTAATTCTATTAGGTGTAACATTTTCTGATGGACCATAGAGCTATGCTCTTTTAAGGAATCTTATTTCTCTGAGATCAGCGTTTGACAAGTGTCACTCTGTGACAGAGTTTTGCTCTGAAAGAGGAGATTTTCTCCTTGTCTCTAGGGATTCTTCCCTCTTTTTTTTTTATAAATGGGAATGTTTTCCTGGGGACCAACTGACAATCTCATCCAATGATGAGGTTGTCTTATTAACTGAAGTATTGTCATCCAGATTTTGTGGGTCCCCCTTTGGTCTCCTACTCACTGCACTGCTGTGTGGTGTAATTAATTAATTTTAATTTAATTAATGCATTTTCTTTTTTAGACGCCAAACGTTGGAATTACAACACTAACGGCTAAATTGTTCTTTTGCAGCGATCATGTCTCTAGACACTTCATTCCCGTTCGTCCGCTCGGAGGAGGGATTTCCCGAGGCGCCCTTGGACCGTGAAGTCCTGGCCATGATTAAGGAGTACGACCCGGAATACAAGAGTCTCCACCTTTGGGGGTCGTGGTACAATCAGATCATCATGGGCCGCCGGAGCTTCACATGCGCGGTGCCGTCGGAACCCATCACGGCGATTCACTATGCTACCCCACCCTCGGTGCAGTATGCCGTGGAGATGACGGATTGGACATCGAAGGGTTTTCTTCATCCGGCTATAGATGCCATCCCGGTCCAGCGTCCTATGGTCTTGGATATCCTAGGACGCCGTATCTGTCAGGGCGAGGCGAGACCTTGGGGGCAATCATATAACATTGGTCTGATCCCCCGCCACCCGATTGGCTATCTACCATGGGCCCGGTACATCCTGTCGACGAAAAAGTCGCAGTTGATAAGGTTAGGACTGTACACCGCAGTGTACGTCTCTCTGTTTCAATATCCCACGCTCCCGACCTGGTGGTTTAAGGCTTTCCTGGAGCAATGGAACATTCCTACCCACACTTTCCTTGCCATGGATCGGGAAGTGTCAATCTCTTTGGAGGAGTTCGTGGAGGTATCCGGTTTACCAGTCATGGGAGAACATTATGAGGAGCTGCTCCCGACAGATGTGTACGTCTTTGGTGCTAGGCCGATGGTAAGGGGGTCACGCCAGAGAATGCTGTTCAGCACCAGTTCCCAAGCTTGATCAAAGTGTTGAACATATATGAATCCCTCTTCGTCGAACATGGGAGTCGGGGAGTTAACTTTGAGGATTTCATTGCTCGGTTTCTTCACCCAAACGTCCTCTCTGCAGACACTGCCAAGTTTGCCACCCTTGAGGACCCTTTCGGTTTAGGTTTGGATAACCTGCCGGCGAATGAAGTAGGCCAAAAGGATTTTTTTTCTTCCTAACTTCCCGACCATGTCTCTTGCAGAAGTTGTGGCCCCTGGAATGGATGAGGAGGCCTTTTTCTTAGGATTTCTCGGGCTATGGTTGAGTTGGTTCGCGATCCCAATGCACTCTCATCGGATGCGGCCCTCTGTCTTTTACCCAGCCCACCGGATGGCCATCGGGGTAAAGGTGGCTGTTGGGATCGCTGGCTTGGCGCACTTATACCACGGCCTCAGTCGAGCAGCAGATGCTAATGAGCCCGGGGTACTGCACGTGGTCTTCCCGATGCATTACTTTGCATCGTGGCTCGAGCTACACACGGCGGGTGTCTTCGGCATGCATAAAAGGCCTTCGTTCTTTAACAAGTGCGGTTTTCCTCGCATCATACAGCTGATCGGCGCATCAATTGTAACCCCACCACCGCGGAACGCCAGGGGCTTACTCCTTCGCCCTCATACCGTTGGAGCCGGGATGTCCTTTGTCGATAAGGTATTGACTATTGGAAAGGTGTCTACCACTGCGACGCGGCCATTACAAGATGTCTTTAAGGATGGAGCCTCAGTTTTGACGGCTCGGGAGACCCTTCACTTATATTCCATTAGACCGGGTTTCCTAGTTTTTAGGCAGAATGGTGTAGCAATTTTTATGAGGTACAACCCACATCGTTTTGCTCAACAACTGGGCTACGATCAAGGGGTCCCCTTGGAAGCCTTCTTGCTGGAACCCACTGCCACTGAAGAAGGGATGGAGAACGCACTGCACCATTTCATGCGCCTGAATACGAGCTCTCATTTTTTTATCAATGCGCCGGCTTACGCTCCGAGACTCCTCAATGTGTACAAAGACTGGTACAATCATGCAACAGGAGCATTTATAAAGGAGGAAAGGCGACTGTTGGTCGATCGTAAGGGTGCGCCTCCAGGTACCGATCGCAACGCTCCTTTGGTTCCTAGGACTCCAGTAGTCGCTCCTCTAAAAGAGGTCAGAACCGGGCCATCGCATGCGCAAAGTCCTCCACGTGGCTTGTCGCTCCCTGACGTCACAGATGCACCTCCCGCACCCTGTGCTCCAGTAGAGACAGTGGTTGTATCCTCGCCGGAGTCTGGCGTGGGTGCGGACATCGGGACTCGTCTTCCCAAGGTGGCTGCTAAGCGGAAGTCGATCCCACGTGAGCCTAGGGGCGGAGGGCAGAAGAAAAAGAAATCGCTTTTCGCTGCCGATGTCGTAATTGGTCAGGAACCCCATGCTCCCTATGCCGAGGGCCTGATCGAATATGGGACTAACGAAGGATTAGTGATGCCGCCGCCGGACGATACAGACTTGGAGGCTGCTCTCGAAGCTTCAGCATGGTTGGCGAGGCATGACGCGTGGCTAGCTAAACTTGCGCAATCAGGTAACTATTAGTCGCCTTTTCTTTATTGCAACATATCCTTTTCATTGCCTTTGACTAACGCTTTTCTTTCTTTCCTTTCAACAGGCATCACTGACGAAGAAGCCATTGCCGCTTCTCTGAAGACTTTCCAGGAGGAGGAATGTCTTAGAGCATCCATGGGCCTTAGTAAGTTTCGATTCATCAAGTTTTCATTTCCCTTGTGTTACGGTCAATCTAACCTTTCCCTTTTAATCACAGGAACCTCAATGCCGTTCCCTCCAAGTGAAGCAGATGTTTTACCGGCTGTCGATGTTCCTGCTTCCTCTGGGCTACCGCAGGAGGTTCGTCTTGAAGAGCCGATGAAAGATGCCTTGAAGGCTCTGGAGGCATCCCTGAACGAGGATGACGACGCCTTGAAGGAGGCGTCACAATGGTCCATCGCGACAGCAAGGGAGGAAAGGAAGCGGCTGAGGCGTGAGGCGAAGGCGTGCATGGCTGCCTTGGCTATGGGAGCGGGTCCCAGCACCGCCCCTCGTGCTGATACTCCATCTGAAGAGGCCCCTGTCGCCCTATCCACTGCCCGCAGAGAGGTGGCGCGCGCGGTTCGGAGCGCAAACGGTAAATCCGCTTCAGGTAATATTTCTCTCAGAGTTTTTGTTATAAGGATTTTAATGTCATTGGTCCTTATATCTCCTATCTTGCAGGGCCAAGTCCAATCGAGGGGGAGGCGGAAACCGTTGATCCCAAGGAGACAGAGGAGGCGGCTCCTACCGAGCCTGAGCCGACGGTGGGCAACGTCGCCGAGGCTTTGGGGCCCGAGATGGAGGTTGAGGGGTCTGCAGCTGAGAGGGTCATTGATGCCCAGCCTGAAGTGGCGGCAGATGAAATGATCATTACAACTGAACCGAGGGTGTTGGCAGATGAGGCGCTTGAGGCCGGCGACCTCGTGGTGACGGTGGATGAGCCGATGGAGATGGCAGAGCCCGAAGAAGTAGCGGGTGAGATGGGTACGATTCTTGGGGAAGAGTCAGCCGCTTCCTTCCAAGAATCCGGCAACGCTCCAATCATTGCCCTCCCTGCTTACGATCTCCTGCCGTCTCCTGGTCGCGTTAGCACGACGACGGCCCCCATTGAGTCAGGCGATGAGGCCACGGGCGATGGTCTCATGTCGATAGAGAAGGGAATCGCCTCCGTTTCAGCTGGGAGCTCCTCAGGTAAACCCCACGTTGCTGTTTTTCATTACCTTGCTTTACAATCTTTCTGACAAATTTACCTCTTTTTTTTTAACGCAGGTGCAGCTAGCGCCGATGCCCCACTGCTCGAGGGAGCGCCTTCAACGACTGCTTTGGCGGTGGTCACCTCTCAACCCTCTCTCATACCCTCGAAGATGTTGGAAGGTATGGGTTTGCAATTTATTAATCTTATCTTCCAGACGCATAATTTGTGTACTAAAGTCATACTATTGTGTCTTTCAGGAATGCTTTTTGACCATCTTTACCAGATGTTGCTCCCACACTTCTCCTTCCCATCCGAACTCGCTTCTTCCTCTGGTGGCGTTGGTGAGTATGATTTCCATTGATATCCTTCTTTCTTGATTGATGGAATTACTTCTAAACCCTTTTTTCTCATTTCGACTGCAGTGTTACAAATCGAAAGAGGGGATGAAAGGTCGGCTGCGCTGCCGACCCTTCCGGCCCTGCCACCTGCCTCAGCTGGTATAGCGACTATCACATTGATAAATGTCCCCTTTTTTTTATTTTCTGAACTGTTATCTGATCACATCTTGTTTCTTTTCAGCTGTCGTTCCGGTCTCGGCGCCCTTTGAATCTCGCATCATAATGCCAGCAGGTCCTTACCTGAGACGTCCATCTTCGAAAGGCGCCGCGAACAGCTTGCGTATGTTGAGCGATTACATTGAGGAGCTCGACGTCGAGACCCCTACCTCTGCTGTGGATTTTGCTATAGCGGTTAACCCGATGCTGGTGATACTCGTGAACTTTCATGACGAGGGTATCATCGCATCTTGGGTTAACCATTGCAGGGAGATCGAGGCCCGCCTGCATCGGTTGGAGTCGCTGCGTTCCTCTCCCGAGACCTTGGCTGCCAGTAATCAAAGAACAGCGTGGATTGAGCAGAGCGCTCCTTACTTCCACCACCTCGAACAAGAAGTCATTTCAAGGCGTAAGGAGCGAGGTGAGACTTCGAGCAAGTCTGCCCAACTGCATGCTCGGGTGGAGGCCAACGCCGCACGGCTGAAGGTTGTCATTGAGGGCCTTCTGCAATGTCTTTCTGAAGGGTTATCATTGAGGCAACAACTTGATGTTGTCGAGCGAGATGCACCCAGCCAGGAAGCAGCCCAGAAGGCGGCTGAGGAGCAACTTTCATCTTTCTTGCAGCAGCGAGCCCAGGTGGAAGCGGAGGTGGCCGCGGCAGCCGCTCAGGAGGAGGCGCTGAAGGAAGTGCGAGAGCAACTTGTGGATTTACTAAAGACACTTCCTCCTCAGTAGCTATCCTTCTTTGTATCGTTTGTAATTGTAGATAAAAGAATGTATATATATATTTTTTTATTCTTTGACATAATGTATCCTGTACCCAATCAAGTTTATGAATAAAAGATACACCTTTTTTGTAATGTGTCATTTTCTCCGTCTTTTCTTTCTTTTACTATCAGCATATCACTTTAGCAAACATGATTGACAGATGATTAGAACGAGTATCCTGACTTTCTTAAGAAATAGCGATGGCTTAGGCCGCAGGTTCGGATCTGCTGCCTAAGACTTTTCAACTCCATGAGCCATGAGGGTCTCATAGAGATTCTTCTCCCTACGGATCGAGAGGATCTCGTAGGTGGGCTTTCTCCTTAGGAATCGTGAGGATTCCTAAGTGTGGTTTTCACTTACAAGTCGTAAGGATCCTATAAGGGAATTTTTCCCTCTTACGAGTCGAGAGGACCCACAAGTGGTTGTTTCCCTCCTCGTCGAAATTCGACTTTGGAGAGTGAGACCCGTGAATAGTATGCAAGAGACCATTTTGGATTGACTTGCAGGGTCCCATTGTTCAGGAAGCAAGTTTTTTAGTCCCTGCTGCCTGAGGCTTCATTTGCATGTTGAGACGAATCGGGAATTTCTCGCGGAGACACAGTTTCTCTGCGAGCCGATGCGAATCAAGAGGCTCTCATCAAGGAGTGTTTGTATCCGTGAGTCGAGAAGTTTGCTAGGGATTATTTGTTTCCCAAGCGCCAAGGATTATTTGTTTCCTTGGGGTTTGAAACGAGTCGAGGATTTCCCACGGAGGCACTGGTGGCTCTGCGAGTCGACGCGGATCAGGAGGCTCTCGTCAAGGAGTGTTTGTATCTGTGAGTCGAGGAGTTTGCTAGGGATTATTTGTTTCCCAAGCGCCAAGGATTATTTGTTTCCTTGGGGTTTGAAACGAGTCGAGAATTTCCCACGGAGGCACTGGTTGCTCTGCGAGTCGACGCGGATCAGGAGGCTCTCGTCAAGGAGTGTTTGTATCCGTGAGTCGAGGAGTTTGCTAGGGATTATTTATTTCCCAAGTGCCAAGGATTATTTGTTTCCTTGGGGTTTGAAACGAGTCGAGAATTTCCCACGGAGGCACTAGTTGCTCTGCGAGTCGACGCGGATCAGGAGGCTCTCGTCAAGGAGTGTTTGTATCCGTGAGTCGAGGAGTTTGCTAGGGATTATTTGTTTCCCAAGCGCCAAGGATTATTTGTTTCCTTGGGGTTTGAAACGAGTCTAGAATTTCCCACGGAGGCACTGGTTGCTCTGCGAGTCGACGCGGATCAGGAGGCTCTCGTCAAGGAGTGTTTGTATCCGTGAGTCGAGGAGTTTACTGAAGACAATGGTTTCTTCAGAGTTGGACTGAACCGTCGAGATTTGGTTTCGTCTTCTGGCGGAGCTTGTTAGGAAAGTATGGTTCCCTCTTTGTTTACGCCCTTGGATTGTATACAGGGATCGATGTGATCTTAACTGTAAGGCCAAAGTTTTGTCATCATTTTTTTTTGTTTTATCTCCGCGATGCTCTATCATTTCAGCTTTTATATTGCGAAGGTCGCGATTGCCCAATCATTTCGGCTATTTGTCGCGGTGCCCAATCATTTCGGCTATTTATTTTATTTTTACTCGCTGCTTTTTATTGCGAGTTGCCCAATCATTTCGGCTATTTTACATGCATACATTTTTACTTGCTGCTTTTTATTGCAAGTTGCCCTATCATTTCGGCTATTTCGTATGCATGTGCGACCTATTGGCTTTTCGCTGTAAACCAATTTTGGCATCAGCACCGCTACAACTGGGATATTTCCAGGAGCGAATCATCATCTGCTTCTGTCGCTGTTGAACAAAGGTGGCTTAGCGACCAGGGTTAGGGTCTTGTTGTCTAAGGCTTTTAACTTCATGAGTCGTAAGGGTCTCACAAAGGTATTTCTCCCTACAAGTCGTGAGGATCTTGTAGGTGTCTTTTCTCCTTAGGAATCGTGAGGATTCCTAAGTGTATGTTCCTCTGTAAGTCGTAAGGATCCTACAAGAGGGTTTTCTCCTTGTAAGTCGGGAGGACTTATAAGGGTTGTTCATCATGCGAACATATCTCCAGTCTCGGATGAGACTTGATTAGGGAAATGTTTATTCGCGCCCGTGGATTGTATACAAGGGTCAGTATTGAGCCACTTGTAGGATAATATCGGAAGTTGTGGGGGTTTCTTAAGCACAGGTTTAGGTCTCTGTAACTCAAGACTTTCAACTCTTATGAGCCGTGAGGGTCCCATAAGAGAGTTCTCCTTACGAGTCGTGAGGATCTTGCAAGTGTATTTTCTCCTTAGGAATCGTGGGGATCCCTAAGTGTGTTGCTCAATTGTGAGTCGTAAGGATCTCACCCGGGTGGTTTCTCCCTACAAGGTCGAGAGGATCTTGTAAGTGTTCTTTAACGAGGTTGCGCCCTTTCAGGTTTTCACAAACACTCGCCGACAGTCCTGCTGTTTTTACTTACGGAGCCCTTTCGGGTTTTCATCCGCGCCCATTTTGCTTATGGACATACCGTTTTTTTATTCTTTTATTTTTATATATATATTTTTTTACGAGGTCGCGCCCTTTCGGGTTTTCACGAATACTCGCCGGTAGCCCTGCCGTTTTTACTCACGGAGCCCTTTCGGGTTTTCATCCGTGCCCTTTTTGCTTATGGACATACCGTCTTTATTTATTATATTTTTTTTATTTATATATTTTTTATTCATCTCGTCAGCCTAAGGATGCTGCGGTATTAGTTTAAAGACGTTTCGGTCTGCTACTTGTTTAAGGACATTTCGGTCCGTCGTTGAGAGGCGGGCTACTGCTTATAAAGCTTGAGCTTAGGAAGATAGCGAGCGGACGTAGTCGTCGTCATCTATCATTGACCTAGGCTGTGGCTCATCAAGCATAGTATTTCTTTAGGAAGCGACCGTTTATCGGCCTGAAAGGCCTTTCACCGTGCATATCTATGAGTAGATAGGCCCCGCCCTGGTAGACCTTATCTATGACATACGGGCCTTCATAGTTTAGCTCGAATTTTTCCCGCTTGGAGCGATTGGGGATCATAGGCCTTTTGACCACTAGCACAAGCTCGCCTTGGCGGAATGTCCTCGGTCGGGTCAGTCTTTCATATGAGCGCGTCATCTTTGCTTTATAGGCCTCCAGATTTTGTTGCGCTATGAGTTGTGTTTCTTCAAGGGCATCAAGCTCCTCAAGCCGAAGGTGAACATTTTCTTCGTCCGTCAGCTCGTAATGGACTGCCACTCGTAGAGAGGGTAACTTTATCTCGAGGGGGAGTACTGCTTCTGTCCCAAATACTAACGCATATCGTGTTGCGTTTGTGGCCGTTTTAAACGTAGTTCGATATGCCCAGAGAGCCTCTTGCAGTCTTTCGTGCCAGTCTTTCTTATTTCACGACACAGTTTTCTTCATGATCTTCGTCAAGGTCTTGTTGAAGGCCTCAGCTAGACCATTAGCTCGCGGATTATAAACCGAGGAATATCTCCAATCTATATTGTGTTGCTGCGCGAAGCGACTGATCTTGTGGCTTCTGTAGGCTGGCCCGTTATCGGAGATGATCCGTCTTGGCGTTCCAAACCGATATATGACATGCGTCTTGAAGAAATGGAGAATATTCTCCGTCTTTACTTCCCTCAGCGGTACCGCTTCTGCCCACTTAGAGAAGTAATCGGTCGTCGCTAGGATGAAACGATGTCCTCTAGACGATGCTGGTTCGATGGGGCCGACTATATCAGTCCCCCACATTTTGAATGGCCAGCTAGCCACTATTGGATGTAGTGGATTCGGATGTTGATGGATGAAATCCCCATGAATTTAGCATGAGTGGCATTGCTTCGCATATTCGAGGCAGTCCTGGCTCATCGTGGGCCAATAGTAGCCCATCCGTTTGATCTTTATCTTCATCTTTGGGCCCGCTTGGTGAGAGCCGCAGAGTCCGTCGTGAACTTGCCGGACGACTTTTTTCGCTTCGTCAGGCCCTAAACATCTCAGCCACAGAGAATCAAATGACCTCTTGTACAGAGTATTATTGACAAAGGCGAAAGACAGAGCTCGTTTCATAAGCTGATGTCTTGTGGACGCTTCTTAAGGCAATCGGTGGGACTTGAAGTAATCTATGAAGACTTCTCTCCAATCCTCGGTATTTTCCCAGTCTTTTACTTGCAGGGTCGTCTGCTCGCTCTCTCTTTTTTCTTCGGATGATTCTGGAGATATTTCTGCTGGGGCAAGCACCCGATGGCTTTGCACCACGATTTTAACGTCATCGAGGTTCTCGTCAGCCAGCTCTTTAGCAAGTTTGGCCAAAGCTTTGTTTTGCTGTTTTCCGCGCGGGGTATGTTCTCCAAAGTATAGGAGGGAATTTGGGTCAACAGTTGTTGCACCTTTTCCCCGTACTTCACCAGCTCCGGTTTGCACGTTTGGTAGTCGCCGTTTACTTGACTAACGACCAGTTGAGAATCTCCGTATATGAGGAGGTTTTCAATTCCCATATCGATGGCGATCTCGAGGCCTGCTATCAGAGCTTCGTATTCGGCTTCATTATTTGTCCTCGGCTCTGTTAAGGAGAAGGCGAAGCGCATAATCCCTCCTTGTGGAGTTACAAAGATGAGGCCTACCCCCGATTTGATTATAGGGGTACTTTGTTTGCGCTTTTTCATGGAAGATGCTCTATCAAAATAAAGTTCCCATTGGGTATCACCACCGTCGATCGCGTCAAACGCATGTTCGTCTGGCAAATCGCAATTCAGAGGAGAATCAGCCGGTATCGGATGCTCAGCGAGGAAATCGGCAATGGCCTGGCCTTTGACTGCCTTGAGAGGTTGATATGTTATCGAGAAGTCCATCAAGAGCAGGGCCCATTTAGCGAGTCGTCCCGTCAATATGGCTTTCGACATCAAATATTTAAGGGGGTCCACCTTCGATATGAGACGAACTTCATGTGCCAATGCATAGTGCCTGAGCTTTGTTATCGCGAAGATCAACGCCAGGCAGTGTTTTTCGATGGGGGAGTAGTTTCTTTCTGCCCCCAGAAGAACTCGACTTAAGTAGTAGAGTGCTCTTTCTTTCCCCTGGTCATTCTCTTGCGCCCATAATGCGCCTAAAGAACCTTCGAGGGCAGTTGTGTAAAGAATGAGAGGCTTTTCCTTAACCGGAGCAGCCAACACTGGCGGGTTCTTCAGGTACTGTTTAATTTCGTCCAATGCGCCTTGGCATTTGCGATCCCAGACGAACGGGGTTCCTTTCTTCATCAGGTGACTGTAAGGGCGGCACTTGCCAGAGAGGTTGGCTATAAATCGCCGAATATATGCGAGCTTTCCTTGGAGAGATCGCAACTGTTTGAGAGTTCTCGGCGGAGGCATTTCCATGATCGCTTTGATTTTTGACGGATCTATCTCAATACCTCGGTGCCGGACGATGAATCCCAGGAATTTGCCCGAGGAAACTCCGAATGCACACTTGAGCGGGTTCATCTTCAAGTTGTGTTGCCGAAGGCGTTGAAATACGGTCTTCAGATGCTCAAGATGTTCCTCATATGATTTGCTTTGAACAACGAGGTCGTCGATATAGCATTCGACGATTTCATGTATAAGGTCATCGAAGATCTTTGTCATGGCCCTTTGATAAGTGGCACCGGCGTTCTTTAAACCGAAGGGCATCACCTTATAGCAGAATATACCCAAAGGAGTCCTGAAGGCGGTGTGCTTCTGGTCTTTGGGATGCATCTTTATCTGGTTATACCCCGATGAGCCGTCCATGAAAGAGAAAATCTCATGCGTAGACGTGTTGTCTATCATTAGTTCGGTGACTGGCACTGGGAAATCATCCTTCGGGCAAGCTTTATTGAGATCCCGAAAATCCACGCATATGCGCACAGTCCCATTTTTCTTCATCACCGGGACGATGTTGGCAATCCATTCAGGGTATTGAACTTCCTGAATGAAGCCAGAGTCGATCAGATTCTTGACCTCAGCATTGATGCTCATCTCAAGCTCGAGTCGCATTCTCCTCGGCGCCTGTTTGACTGGTTTGATGTCCGGGGATATCGCCAATCTATGCACAGCGATTTCTGGATCCAATCCCGGCATTTCGGAATAGTTCCACGTGAAGCAATCTCTATGCTGCAGAAGTACATCCTTTAACGCAGCTACCCTTTCTTCAGATAGTAACTCGCTGATGAATGTTGGTCGTGGATCGTTTGCCGCCCCCAACTCAATCTTCTTGAGGTTATCTGCAGTGGTATGGACTCCATCTTCCAGCTCTTTTGGCGCTGGTGGGAATTCTGAGATTATTTCGTCGTTGCTGTTTTCGAAGCACCAAGGGAGCTCATCTATGTCCTCAGGCTCTTCTTTTAATATTGTAATCATGTGACAGGTGCGAATTCGCTTCCAATTCCAATGTGGAACCCGTTCTTCTTTCGTGGCCTTGGGTTCGTGCTTCTGTGGCGGCGTTACCTTCCAGTTGTCAGACAGAGCGAACTTGCCGAGCTGGTACTGATCTTCGACCCAATTCTTAAAGGTGAAGCAGTCTAAAAGCGGGTGCCCTATTACTCGATGGTAAGAGCAATAGTTTGGGCCAGAGACCTCGCTTGCTTGCTCAGGGTGCTTGGATTCCGGCAATGTAAGCAATTGATACTTTAGAGCAAGATCGAGTATCTTCTTCGTCTTGTCCCGAGGAAACGAGTACGTTCGACACATTTTCTTCATGAGGGATAGATCAATAACGCTCAACTCCCGTTTGCGTGGCTTCTTAGCCCTGCTTTGTTGTTGTTGAGCGCCTTTTTGGGCTTTCAACTTATTTCTGCTTTTGCGCCGAGCCTTCTTTATAACAGGTTGACAAGGAGCGGCATTTCCATCCTGTACGGCCTGTTGGAGAAGACGTTGCGCCTTGTCTTTCTCATAAATGGCCGTCTCGCGGTTGTGATCATCTCGGACTTTTTGACCAGCTTTCTTTATAAGTTTGTCCATTTGTTCCTCGAACGACGGACTGGGCTCCTTTGCATCTGGAACTTTCACTGGTTTAGGATTAGCGTCCTCCCATTGAGCATCCGCTTCTTCATCGATGTCATACACGACGTAACAGCCGGGCAGTAACTCTCGTTTCTTTGACCGGATGTATCCAAGCCCTTTTGTTTCCATTCTCCCGTTAGGCAGTTTGCGTTGAGTCCCGGGAACGTTCCAGATTTTGTCATAGAACTTGGCTTTTCAGACGGTCTGCTTGAAGGGTATCCCCTGGCGTTTCAGCAGCTTTTTCAAACCTTCCGTATAATATCTGGGGAGACGGATAGGCTGAAGCCTGTCGAGCGTAGAATCCGCGCCATGCCAGATTTCTTTTTCTACCTTGGTTTCTTCAGAGCGGTAAAACAGAATTGCTTTCTCGCTCTCTCGCCTGGGAGGGATATAGAATGTCCGCAACTCTTCTATACTGTAGATATTAAGTGCGTCCAGTTCTTTATGGTATTTAAGCGGCACCATGGCGACTTGTAGACTTTGCTCCTTGTCAGCGGACGTTTGTATTGAAGGTCGAGCAGAGAATACAGTATGGACTTCATCTTCCGAGTCGCTGCCAAAGATCAATGTAGGAGCCGATGGTCCCGGCTTGTGGTGTTGGGGCGGACCCGAATAAACTATCTCCTCTTCCTCCTCAGTATCACTGCCGAAGACAGGGATGGTAGCGTTAGTTTTATTCTCCGGCTTGTGACGCTTCTCTGTGTCTTCGAAATCCGGTAAGAAGTATTTGGCTTCTTCGTATTTGCGGACCTCGTTCACAGAGAACGGGTTCAGTTCTCCCGTCACGGTATACTCGAAACCATCCTTAAAATACTTCATACACTGATGTTGTGTAGAAGGGATGATGTTGTACTCGTGTAACCATGGTCGGACGAGCAAAGCGTTGTAGCATGTCTTGGCGTCTATGACGTAGAATTTAATATCTGTGACGAGCAGCCCGAAGCGTAGCGTCAGTATCACAGATCCAAGAGTCTTTGATGATTGGGAGTCGAACCCGGAGATGGTGATCTTGTCCCGAGCAAGTTGCTGGACGCTCATGCAGATTTCTTTCAACACCCGCACGTTAAGTAGGTTAACAGACTACCCGTTATCGATTAGGATTTTGCCTATCTTTATATCATGGCAGTTTCCCGAGACATAGAGAGGGCGATTGTGTTCGCACGTCCCAAGTAGAAGGTCTTCATCGCCAAAAGTGACATCGGCTGTGTGCACTTCCTCCAATTCATCTTTCATCTTTTCCTCGGCCAGGCATGCTTGGAATTGTTCTGGGTTTTGGAGCGCCTTAATCAACGAATCTCTCGCCTCTTTTGATAGCAAAAGGGCGTCAAGAATGCTGAGCTGTGAGGGCAGCTTCCTCAGATGTGCTAAGACGTTGTAATCCATCTTATTCTTCTTTGGTGGGTCTTTGGCAGCTAGCTCTTCCACCACTTGGTCATCTAAGACGATATCTTCAGAGACCTTTTCTTTCCCTTTATCTTTCCTGTTCGAGGGTCCGAGGTTCTTTTCGGGCAGCGTGCGATTACCTAGCCGGATATTTTCGCAAACCTTCGGTTCTTCTTCTGTTCTCGAAGCGGACTCTTTAAAGAGAGGGGCAAGTTCTAGCTCTTCATCAGAATCACTCCCGAATGTGGGCACTTGTGATCTACCGGCGTTAACCATGCAACAATCGCCAGCAGTTCTTTTAAGCCCTTCGGTTGTATTTCTTTGCTCTCGACGGCTTTACGCTTTTCTCGGTTAAAGCGTTGCCGATGAGCAACGTATCCTTGCCACTATCTATCGAAAGCTTTGCACTCTTGGGTGGGGTGCGAAACCTTCTGATGATATAAGCAATAGGACGGGTGCATTTCTATTTCATTGGTAATGCTTCCTTCAGAGGATGGTAGCTTCATACCAATTGACATGGCCTTAGCAAACTTCTTTCTCATCTTGAATTGGCTTTTGTCGGTAGCGGAGGTGTTTAGCTCCACCGGGATCGTTTCAGCTCCTCCATCAAGTCGCTGGCGCTTGGCCCTTTCAAATATAGCCGCCTCGCGCTCCCGATCAGCTTTACTTTTCAACCGAGCTTCATTAAGGAATGCGTCGATTACTTCATCTGGTGGCCCCAGGACTTTTGGTTCAGGATCTTCCCCCAGCTTTTCGGTGCAAGGAGTCCCCTCATCATTCGTGATCGAATGGGAAATCATATGACAGTTCGCCACATATTCCTCGGATTCATCTGATGAACTTTCTCCCTCATCCTCTTCTTGGAAAACGTGATTGAGGAACTCTTGGAGCGTAATGGGAGTCCGTGCCTTTTGGTTGTATTCATCCAGCGCGTCAATTTGCTTTTGTAAGTCCGTGCGCTTGTCGCCAGGCTTCACGGGCTTCTTAGATTTCTTCTTCTTCTTTTTCGAAGATTTTGACGGCTGGCTGCAAGTGCTTGAACCGCCACCATCGGCCTTTGGAATTGGACGTGGCTTCAACATCCCTTCAATGACCTGCGGTTCCAACGGGTTCTTCCACTTGATCGCTGGACATGTCTGAAGATCGTTTAGCATCCTCTTTGTCTTGGTTGATAATACAACCTCCCAAGGAGCTTCTTCAATGACGGAGCATGTTGCCCCCGGCGTATTCGTCCCCTTAGAGGTGTGGGGCTGCGGGGGATTCACCTTCCATTTGTCAGATAACGCGAACTTGCCCTGTCGGTACTGGTTTTCAAGCCAATTCTTGAAAACGTAGAAATCTTCGATCGGATGGCCTAGTACTCGATGATAAGGACAGTAGTTGGGCTCGTTGATGTCACTTGGTTGCAACGGACGTTTTGGATCCGGCAGATTTATGAGTCTGTTGCGCAACGTCAGCTCGAATAACCTCCTCGTTTTATCACGGGGAAAGGAATAAGGACGTCCCATCCTATCCTCAAGGGGCACGTACGGTCGCATATTATTTTGACGGGCAACCGGCTTCGAGTCGCTCGGTTGTTGTTGAGCATTAGCGACGACGATCGCTTTTCCCTTCCCTTTGTCATTTCGGGAATCTGGCCTTGGAAGAGGGGGTTTATGGCCCATTTGATCCATTTGCGCTAGTTTGTCAATCAAGGCCTGGAAGGTAGTCGGCTTGAAAAACATCATAAACCGCGAGATGGTTGTTTGTGGATCGAGGGTTCCCACAAACATACCCACCGCGGGAGCTTCTTCAATGCGCTGCTCACACTTCGACCATAAGTTCCGCCATCGTATAGCGTACTGAACCCACGTCTCGCCAGGTTTTACCCTGGCGTTAATCAGTGCTGTCATCGGGGTACCTTCACTGGCGCTTGCAAAACGCTGAGTAAACAACAGCTCCATCTCCGCGAAGGTTTTAATAGAGTCGTTCGGGAGCTCAGAGTACCATTCGAAGCCGTATCTGATAAGCTTCCAACGAACTGGCGAAGCAAAAGCTTGTCGTCACCGCCGGTATTGCCGCAGAGTGCCCTGAACTGGGCAACATGCTGATGAGGATTACCCGTCACCCTGTAGACATGGAACTTGGGAATCGTATAACCTGGCGGGTACTTGATTTGATCGTACCAACTTGGATATGGCCGCCCCGTTTTTACGACTTAACCGGCCGCTTCGGTTGCATGATGAACCTGTATTTGCTGGGCGATGTATTCATCCAAATCAGCTTTGGAGATTGTATCCTCTTTAGCTGTGGACAGAGCTGGTGGAGGATTCGACGTCTCTCCCCTATCGTCTTCAAGAATGATCGGGGGATCTTCAGCAGGTGGATCTTGTTGAATCATCATACCCACCATATCCTGGAACAGGAGGGCCATTTTCTTTATGTTGGCTGCCTGCTCCGCAGCTTCTTTATCTTTCTTTTCTAGTACGCGACGAAGGAATTCAGCGTCCGTTTCTTGTTCTTGACGCTCGTCCGAGGATGTTTCAGGGGTTTCTTTTGGCCCTTTAAGTGCGGCCATAGCGTTCATCATTTCTTGGAGCTTCTGCTGCTGCTCTTGAGCCTTGGTCACTGACCTCGTGTGCGGTCTATGACCTGTTGATATGCGGCTATCTTCTTTTCCCGATACCATGTAAACCGTATGAACTGTTATGCCCCTTGACTTAGGGCGTTTGGGTTCGCCATTTTTAACTTTTGCCGCTGACGCGGGAGTTTTCTCTGGCCTCCTTCTTTTGTGTGCCGTTGAGGTTGAAGGAACCGTTGAAGTGGGCATCCTAGCAGCTACTGTCCCCCGCTGTTTAATGGGACGGTCCTTGTCTTTTTCCACCTTCGCCTTTTTCTGGTGACGAGAGTGACCCGGGTCAATCACGGGGTCTTGAACCCTTGCCAAACTTTATAAATTCTTGAGGACAGATGTTGAGGGGGCTGTTCTTGCTTCGTTTCTGGAACTCTCCCCGCAGGTGGAGGAGATCTCTTTAGTGTAGCGGTTGGAGAGTTTTTTCGTACCCTCCTCAGCAGTTCAAAGTTGTTCCCAGTTGGAACAGCAGCGTTGACTTCCACCAATGGAGCCGGTGGAGTTAGCCCTGAGGGAGAGTTGCCCCCTGCCTTCCTCACTCGTTGCCAATGGCGACGTGGAGCATGACGAGCCGTTGGGACTGGCTCGGAGATTGAGACATCTTCTTTTTGCCCTCTGTCTGAATGGGGCGCTGCCGGTGTTAACCTCTTAAAGACTGAGGTTGTCTTTTGAGGGGTGATATTCAATCTATCGAAGACAGATCCTCGGGCAGGGGAAGGAGCAGGAATCGTCAGTCTTAAGAAGACTGACTCTTTGACAGGGGAAGCCGCCTTGACGACTTCTGGAGCAGTAGCCATTGCCTTCCTTGGGACAGCCAATTTAGAGTTCTGATTTAGCCTGGTGAAAACAGAGGCTGTCGGTTTGGTAGTGGGCGACCCGTTGACAGGGGTCGTCGTAGCAGTGAGCCGGTCGAAGACGGACTTCTTGTTCACTTTCGGTGCAGGTATTGGCATAGGGAAGCTTGTAGGCGGGATCATGGTCCCGAAAAACAGGCCGGTGGTGGCCTGGGTCACCTGTTCTACCGGCAGAGCGAGGAAGGAACCCGCTTGGGGTCCATATGCCACACCTCGGGGGGAGGTGGAGCGTCCGTTGCAGTGGCACTTCGAGCAGTTGGTGCAATTAGAGGCCATTGAATCTTGAGTTCTGCGCCAAGCAAAAGAACAAATCTTAGTAACTTAAAATCTAGAGGCAACCGTTAACAAACAGCGAATGACCTGTGAAGACGACACACGAAGTGTGGAGTGGAAAGAGGAAAAGGTCCCACCGGGCGTGCCAGAATCTGTTCCCCTCCGAAAGACGGCGCACAGGACCGCGATGTCCTGACGCTGAGATTCGGGGCTGATGCTATTTGGTTTTATCCGTCCACCTCTCCGAAGATGCCAAGTTGATTTATGGCACCGTGTATCGGAGGTTTAGACGGATGCGACTGATGTAGCAGACTTTGTCAGATTCCCCCTCGCTCGAGGGGTTTTTGATTGTGGGGACGCTCTTCCCTGCAGGCGCAAGCCCCTGCAGTTAATTACGCTACCGCATCGCGGTAACAACTTTCTCCTTCTCCAGAATTTCACTTCATGTCGTGTGTGTTTGTTTTGTTTGTGGTTGCCCGTGGATTGTATACGGAGACTGAATAATGCCGTCGCCCGTAGGACGTGGATTAGTCCAAATCCGTATTTACTTAGATTTGGGTTTGGTGTTTTTAGTTTAAGGATACGTTAGCCGCGTTGCGGCTAAGATCAACTTAAACGTTTGTTAAGGATACGATAGTCCTGTTTAAGACTAAGATCAACTTAACATGATAATCCATTTAATATATGGCCGTCGGGACTCGTCACCTCTCTGACGTCGTTGAAGGATTACAACGGCAGATGTCAGAGGAGTTCAGAGATGTACCCTTGAACCAAAGTCGATTTGGAGTTTTATAGTCCATTTAAATGTTTAAGGATACGTTAGCCATATTTGGGGCTAAGATCAACTTAAACAGGACCGTTTAGATCCGGCAAAAGAGCATTTGGAGGCTCTATTGTTCCAGTTTAGGGACGTGGTGGTCCATTATTAGTTTAAGGACATTTCGGTCCATGCTCCAGTTTAGGGACGTGGTGGTCCATGTTTCAGTTTAGGGACTTGGTGGTCCATATTCCAGTTTAGGGACGTGGTGGTCCGACATTAGTTTAGGGACGTTTCGGTCCGATATTAGTTTAGGGACGTTTCGGTCCACGAGTTTAAGGACCCCGCAGTCCATATTCATGTGTGGTCGTTGGGACCCGTCGCTTCTCTAACGTCGTTGAAGGATTACAACGATAGATGTCAGAGGAATTCGGAGATGTACCCTCGAACCGGAGATAAATTGATTTGAGAGAGCATTTATGCTCAGTTCAATTTAATTTAAAGACTTACGGCCAGAATTGGGCTAAGTCCAGTTGAAAATGTTCAACATTTTATTTATTTTTTGCCTGTTAGGCCTTTATTGGGGCTCTGCTCCTGTTTAATAATGCATAGCATTATTTATTTTATCAGGGATGTGCCCATTTATATATGATGCAGAGCATCAGTCTTGCTTGGGCTCTGCCCTGTTTATTGCATTTTTCAATTTTTGTTTGGGCTCTGCCCCTTTTCATTGTACTGCAATTTAATTCAGCCTACTAGGCCCCTCTGATTCGGGCCTGGCCTTTTAGTAAAATAAATGCATTGCATTATTCAGGCGCTTTACGCCAGTCAAAGAGCGCAAGCGTCAGTTAAAAAGCGCAAGCGCTTATGGTGAGGACACGTGTCATGCTCTAGTGAGTGCAAGCGCAACAGCGCAGTGCGCTGCGCTAGTGCGCTGCGCTATTGCGCTGTTGACACGTGGCGCGCTCTGGTGAGTTGCGCCAATTCCAGAGAGCGAAGCTCTATTTTAAGAGCGCATAGCGCAAATTATTCTGTAGCTGACACGTGGCACTCTCTCAAGAGCGCAACAGCCCAGTTTGGAAGTGCAAAGCACTAAGAATCTTTTAGATTCAAGAACAGAAGTGCAAAGCACTATTTTTATTTTTGTTGTCTCCTTATTTTTGAAGAACCAGTGGTTTATAAGAAGTGCAAAGCACTGTTTATTATGTGAAGAACATTGATCTAGTTTTTAGATCAATGATTTATTAAAGAGATTTCTTTTCTCTCGTGAATGTTTTTACCTTTTTCTTTGAAATTTTCTCAGAATTCTCTCTGTTTAAAGCTCTTGACCTTTTTCAAGAAATTTTTTTTTGCTTTGAATTGAGTCCTAGGGTCTTTTTTATAGTGCCCATAAATTAGTTAAATTTGTTAAAGAGATCTTTTTCTGAGTGATTTGGGGAATTTTCCCACCGTTGGATCTTTGATCCAAGGGCTTCTGCTTTGCAGAAGAAAATCTTCTTGTTTTAACAAGAACAGAAAAGATTTCTTAGAATTTTAATTCTGTTTGGCGCAGATGCCCCAGCGCGTGACACGTGTCGCGCAGCGCATAGCGCAGCGCAACGGCGCTAGCGCATCTGCGCTGACACGTGTCGCGCAGCGCACAGCGCAGCGCAACGGCGCTAGCGCATCTGCGCTGACACGTGTCGCGCAGCGCACAGCGCAGCGCTTGCGCAACTGAAGCGTTGCTTCTTTTAATAGAGCTTTGCTCTGATTGGGCGCGCCTTCTTGGGCGCTGCGCTGACGTATCAGCGTCTGACATGTGGCGCGTTGCGCCCGAGATTTGAAGCGTAGCTTCAAAATTTTGAATTTTGAATTTCAACAGAGCTTTGCTCTGATTGGGCGAAATATATATGTTGATATATTTCCATGTTTATGTGATTGATAATGATATGTTTATAGTACTTATGCATGATATATATTTTAGCTTAGGATATGATAGTACTATACGTTATGACCTCGGTAGATCGTTATGCATTTCGATTTCTACCTTACGATATATTTTTATTCGCTGAGTTGGTAACTCATCCCCGTTGTGCCTAATTTCTTGCAAGATCGACTGCTCGGATCCGTAGTGGATTGCTGACACATTTCTTTTTCGGTGATTGCTTTGGTAGGTGTGTTACATGTTGGATCGTAACCATCCGTTGTATATGTATATTCTTTTAGATTTTGTTAAAAACTCAATCGACCTAAACTTGTATATCTGTGGACTTAGAAGCACGACATAAATATTGTGTGTTTTGGGCGTTATACTCGTTTGGAGTCGACTTTATATTGTTGTTGGTTATATTTCGTTTTCTATTTCTTCGCCTTGCGCGTCGAATATTATCTGCGTGGTTGCTCTACTGTTTGGGCATGGAAGCTAGCTCCCGTTGGGAATGCTTTATATATATTATGTCTTATATGTGGTTTTATTCAAAATTTACAAAGGAGATAGAGCCTGATTTTCAAACGATATAAGCGTTTTCAAACAAATTTACTTATATTTTAAAAAGAAACTTGATTCCTTTTAATTGCTCTTTTTAAAACTTCACCTCCACTATTTTCTTGAAAAAGTTTAGATTCCGGGTTTTTGTCTTTCTTGGATCACTTCGACATCTTTAGACATCACGTGATCTAAGTGCCGGTCACGTGTCGCTTTCGGGTCGTGACAACGTTAGTATCAGAGCATTAGATTTAACCTTTGTTCGAGTCTACATTTGACTATGTGGAGTTTAGGGCGTATATTTTCATTACCTAGGCTTAGCCTTCCAGAATTTAGACTTGACTTTAGTGGTTTTATACCCGAACTTCATAAGTTGACCTTTGTATGATGGAGTTGGTACTAAGTAGAGTGATGTACCTTACGTATGCTCCGTGTCATATTTGTTGGGTTTCGATGTCCGCGCCGCGAAAGTCGTGGCCGATGCGGAAGTGAAAACAAAAACATTAGCGAGTATCGAACGTCCGTAAAAACTAGGATACGTTACAATAACCTAAACTAGCTAACTAAGAGTTCAAAGGTTGAGAAATTACAACGTTTGTCACGTGTCCACCCAATTGTGAAAGACCCCTCCAAGCTCGTAGCCTCCGGGATCGCGCTTGAAAGTCGACCACCCTCACAGAAGACGATCCACTCAAGAGAAACCGGAGGAGGTTCTAACCGATGATCCAGACTTGCTAGGTGTGGATGGTCGGTGATGTAGGAATATTTCACTAAATTTTCTTCTCTAGAATCCATGGTGAAATGAGAGCAAGAAGAAGAAGGAGAAGAGGAGAGAGGAAGCAACCATGAAGCATGAAGCTCATCATGTGGAGCAAAAAGAAAATGAAGTATCAAGTGTAAAGAAAAAGAATTTCTTTGCTTTTAACAACCATGCATCAATAGTGCATCTAAATGATTTTATCATTTTTAAAAGACAAGCCTTATCTCTCTACATGTTTAACACCGTACTTCATGTCACGTCCTTTCCATCTCATTTCCATTTAATTTTCTAAAAGAAAATCAAATTTGAGGTTCCCTTCTTCTAAAAGTATTCCCGTATAAATAGGGAATACTTCACCTGGTATATATACCACTACATATACGCGTATTCACATAAAAATACGGATATCACCAAAGAGAGAAAATTAATAGTGAAAACCTGATTTAATAATCCGGCTTAATCCTAAACTGACTAGTATTATCAACCGCCCAATTAATATCCTTGTATCCCGTACACGTATTTAATTGGACCATGCACCTACCAACGTATGGCTCCTACATTTATCGCCTGAATCGGAAAACCCTCTGTGTAGGACTCTAAAGACTCGACAATACGCTGGCGGTATGTTTAAGCACAAGCACATCAGTGGCACTAGTTGTACATAACGGCTACCCAGATACTCGTCGAAAGAGGGGTCGACAATCAAGTACGTCCTTATCCTACTGAGCCTGAATGTGACGATCTCCGTATTCTCCGGTATCTTCGTCAAAGTGTATCACATATCAGGTCTAAGGGTGGATAACGTTAGACCCCTGCTAACCTGATAAGTCGTGTCTGAGTCAAGCTCATCTCCAACAGAGATACTACTAATCAACTATCAGTAAATCTCATCCACCATGGCCACGGATTTCTGGTGATAGCCAACTGAACACGGCGCGATATCGACTCCTAATACTAGGAGAGACGAATCCTTGACAATCGACCACTACTTCTATGTGGCTCGGGACCGTACCTAACTAAAACATGTTTGCACGAATCTTTTGAGTTGTGGTAGGGTTGTAATCAAAATACAGTAGGAACTCACACGAGACAAATGACGACGTCAGCTCAAAAGACTAAGCTGTACGCATGCTATTGAGAAACTCCATCTGACGATAGATATAATACCATCTAGAAGTTCTCGGCTAGTCCATCCAGTGTACTCACCTCCAGGGAGCACCTGTATACTATCTTAGGTGACACAACACCAATGGCTTGTAAGACCGGCCACCGCCCCTCATCGGGGTGTCGAAGCGTATACACTAGTCTACTGCGGAATATCGATACCCAGTCTCGATACTCCTACGACTAGAGACATTTAAGGATGTGCTTATAGACAACCCAGCTCCCACATATATGATCGCCACCATAATGCTGATTGTCAAGCAACAATCTTACGAGCTTCATCAACAATGAAGACAAACCGGATAGCATATCATGATCTCGAGTAAGACTGTTATTCCTGTATAGGTCCTTACTCAATTATCATAATCTTCTACTTGCAAGTAGTGAGAGAATCTTTTCCCAAAACACTATTTTTTCTCTTTCCATTTTTGTCCTTGCCTTTACATTTGATTTGGTGTTGATTTTGAAATAAATTCTGGTGTTTTTTACTTTTTCTCAAGAAAAACATTAGTATTTTTTTTTATCATGATACATTTTTTTTAAAAATAAAACATAATAGAATAAAATATGTTTACTAGATAATCCATTCTTTACATTCTTTACATTTAAATTTTGTGGTCAGATTTCATTATTTAAATAATTATCCCAGTTCCTTCAAATAGGAAAAATTTATCAATGTTTGTAATTGCATACTTTCAAAAAGTTTTTTAATCATAATATAAATTTATTAAAATGGAACCGATACAAATTTTGTAAGTTTTTAAAATGGATACTAACTTCTTCTTAACAAAATAAAAGCATATTGATTTTCTATTTATTTTTTCAATTTTGTCCCGAAAAATCTTGAATTATTTTGATCCCACACGTTACACCTGGGATCAAAGTCAAGTTTACTGCAAATGGATGGGAATCATGCGTATGGATAAATTATTAAGATATAAAGTCAATACTCATTCTAGACATCTTTATATATATATATTTATTATGTGCATGACACCGATCTGTATCTACTAAGCAAATGAAATTTCCGCTCATTTAATAATTGGGCTAAAAGATAGAGGGAACCCTATCTTGATTGTGGAATGTATTCAAAGTTATTTAAGCCTATTTAATTATCATATCGGTATCAATGAAACATAAAGTTTAACTAGTTAACCATAGAGTCTATTGTCTAATAAGCTAGTAATTCAAATAATCAAGTATAACAATAATGTGAAGCATATCAATTATTTCAGCTGCTTTCAAACATACACGACGGAGCTAGCGCTCTTATTCTAGGTCATAACTTGCCCCGGCCATTACAGGCTGATTTTTTTTACAATCCTTAACACAAAGCATATATAGATGCGGCAGATATAGATCCAGGATAGATCAATGGTTGATCTCGATGATGCAGTGGGAACCAAGGGCTGGGATTATATTGTAATCTTTGAAGCCAGCTTCAGCGAAGATCTTCTTCCATTCCTTCTCTGATCTCTATCTTCCCGTCACGTGGACCATCGTCTAAAAATCGAAGTAGATCTGGACTTCGGTTTGTTTTGGATGCACTCTGTCGGGGCTGACATCGAGAACTTTCTCCATTATTATCACTTTCCCTCCGTTTTCTTTAGTTGGAATGGCCGCTTTGCAATTTTTCAATATCTTCACGCATTCTTTATCGTTCCATGTCATTAGTACCCACTGCAAAACAAATATTCAATCATTAAAAATATTTTCAGAGATAATCATTCCGAGCGTTGGGCCATGTTTAGATATGGAATTAGAATAATTGTAGTTTATTTTTAAATGGAGGCAAGAGGTACGCAAACTCCAAACATAGAGTTTAGATAACTTAGATCATATAGGAATTGAGATAACTACAGTCATCACAACTCCAAAACGATTGTTAAGCAGGGTAAAGTAAGGATTTCGGAGTTAAGTTTTTCTGACTCTATGAAACACCAGTTTAGAAAGTTTAACTCCATTCCCAAACAGGGGCCTTAGTCCTTAACCCTTAACATTTTTTGAAATTCTAACAATCGGTTAAGCATTTTACGCTGGATACGAATTTAGATGGCTATGATACTAATTTAGAGCACTTTATACCACCCCTCCACAAAACCTTCAATTTTATCGTTGCGGAGAGATCTTAAGGGAATATTCTTGTACTTTGACCAACCCAATTTTGATGTTTTGGTAATTTTACTTTGAAGTTGCTAAGGTTAGCATCAGTATTAGTCGTAACTGATAGAAACTCTTGCATGCATAATATACCTTAAGAATCAGCGCATCGGCACTCGGGATGCTCTCAAACATATCCCCGGCAACATACTCAACATCACCATTCTTTTCCACCTTCTCAACCACATGCGGCAGATCGAGCACTTTACACTAGATCACCGGAAACGAACACAACGGCCGTCGACGGCGCGCTCTCGTTCTTCAACCACTCGCTCACGGACGTCTATAGGACGATGATGGAGTTGTGCATGATGAACTCGATGAAGGGCGCGATGGAAGCGCCATTTTCGGCATGGTGATGCCAAATCATTGTCTCGACTGTTTTCTTACACCTGAATAGCCTCTGCAGTCTCTGTGTTGTGGAAAACTATCGTGCTATCTTGACAGGTATATCGGGCTTCTTATCAGAATTTTTCGGTTTATACCTGGCCTCTCCGCATATTGGACACTCTTTCAAATATGAATTCTCTTTCCGGTACAACACTCAATTTTTAGGACATGCTTGAATCTTCTCACACTTTAGACTTAAATCAGACATCATCTTCTGGGCTCCTTACAAGCTGTCGGGCACGTTATTTCCCGGGGCATAGAATCTTTCAAGAACTTCAGAAGCATTGTGAATGACTTGTTGCTCCATCCATTTAGGCACTTAATCTGGAAAAATTGGACAAACCATGAGAGTGTGGAATACTTTGCATTCTCATAAATTGGTTTTCTAGCATCATTCATGAAATTTACATACTTATCCGCACACGGTCCTTGACCGGAAGGAATGTCATCTTCGGTACAAATACTATCACATAGGGCAGCTTCAACCATATCCTCCATTTCTTCTCCTGGAGAAAAGTTACCGTCTTCTTCTTCTGCTGCATTACCGTCTTTTTCTTTTTCTGCCGCATTACTGTCTCCTTCTTCTCCTTTCCCGTGATATAGCCAAGTTGTATAAAGTCTAGTTAAACCATGTTTAACGATATGCTCTGTGAATTCTAACTTCAGCCAGTACTTATTCCCACATCTATCGCACATGCAGAGAATCTTCCCTAACACGATCTTATTATGTGCGGGTGCAAATTCAATGAAAGCAGCAACTCCTGCGATAAACTTAGGTTGTATACATTGTTGCCAATACACATACATCCAGTCATCAACTCTGATATACTCATGGGCCATGTTAGACTGTATAACATATAAATTGTAGGTTATTATGACTATATTGAGAAATCAAAGAACGGGATAGTTACCGACAAAGAAGAAAATCCGCAGATGAAAGTTTATCGTTGAAAAGAATAAATCATCGATAAACAAACTTATATTTGAAGATACCCAAGTATGAGTTGTATTCTGTATATGTGTGTTTCAATTTTTGATTTCGCTTAAATGTAGGGTTGTTAGTGTGTATGTGCTTTATGTGCGCGTTTGTTGTGTATTCGTGTTGTATGTGTGTGTTTCGGCTGTCGGGGGTAAGACTTTTATCCCATTAAGAATGTATAGAGCAGACACCCATTCGCTTGCGTTTTCATCCGCTTCGAGTAAATTTTGGCAGCATGTCCCCGCCGTTCTTCGAGTACACTGTAATAGAATAGATAATCATTTCAATGCTGTAAAACAACGTTGAAATGAACATCTAATCTATCTTTGTACATGGAGAACCAGCGGAAAAGTACCGAAGAAATAATTTGAAACGAATGAAAACACAAGTGAATGCAGGTGTTTGCTTTATACATTCCTAATTTGTCCACACTGGACAAATCTATTGGTTATCATATGATTGAATCTTCTCGTCACATAGACTACACGACGGTTGTTAATACCGAACTATACCGACCGATATTTAACAAGCTTCGTATAGTTCTGTCACGACGAATATCGAACGTATGTTAAACGATAGACGGGGACTAAGTCGCGCTTTGATTTTTACATATGAGCATCAATGAGAATATGAAAGTTTCTTATTATTGTCACGCCCCGCTTCCCAGTATACCAGAAGGGGACGCGATGAGGCCCGCTACGTATTTACTCAGAAGTAAACACGCTAAGCGTATCTAAGCAAAATAAAATGAAAAGTACACAAGAGAAAAGATGTAAATGAACAACAACTTTATTTATTTAATATTCTTTTTACAATACAACTGAAATGTAAATACATGGAATGAAAGCAATGCCTAAACAATGGCATAACAGAAATGAAAAATGTGTACAAGTATCTAAAGCTCCGGGTCGAATGCTAACTTCTCCAAGTCCTCGGTACTAGGCTCGATCTCCAATGAGTCCAATCTACCTGACAACATTCTAAAGAAAGAAGAAACGGAATATCGTTAGCGAACAATCGCTCGGTAAGTCTCAAAGATGAGTAGAGATAGAATAGACAGAAGGGGAGTATAATTAATAATGTTTTATTATAATGTTAGCGCAGTTGTTTGTAATTTGGTATAGAAAATGCCAGTGTATACGAGAGAAGTCCAACTTACACCGTGGACTTTGGTAACCCGTAGTACAAGGCTCCGTCGATAATACCACGAAACAACGGCATGGATGTAATTACGTTTTAAGTGACCACCTCGTACCACCTTTAACGTGTTCCGTACCAGTCTACCCCTTTCTAAACCCCGCGATGTCTTTATTGTATCGATTGTATTCTGTTTTCTTGTATTGTAAATTGTATATGGAAGACTTGTCGAAACCATGATATCAGTAAATGGAACGGATATAATGGATGAACATGTAGATGGAATATATCCATGGTTCGGTTCAGTCAATATAGATTGATATATATTGAATAGACGGATTCATACCTGAATTATAGTTTTATACTTGAATCATATTCAAGTCAGATTGATTAGATTGAGACTCAGTCTGAGTCAGACACTTTGAAAAGAAATTGAAGTCCTGAATTAGGTTTTGGTGTTATCGGTAACTGCTGCACATGGACGACAGGATTTGTGTCTTTTTCCAAGACAATTACCGTGTTGATAACACCGTTATTTAGATTGTCTATCTTAGATAGGCAAGCACCCATATTCTCCGGCTCCCTGAGGCTCAAGAGAACTGGTCCCGCTTAAACCTATATTTAGTAGGGTCCTTATTGTAATTTAGTATAACTTGAGGGGTTTTATGTAAAAATAATTTTGATATACTTTTAATATACATCTCAAGTATTTAATTATCGTCTTTAGGGTTTTCATAGACGTATATTTTACATAAAAAAGTGAAATTTCTAGTGAGTAGAACCTAATTTACATTGTATATGGTATTTGTTTGTAATATAAATATTGTTTTGAATTATCATGGCAGTTTCATGTAATATTTGAATTGTTTTCTTGAGTTTTGGAAACATGGAATATTATATATATTTAAAATAAGTATTTTGATAATAATTATATATATATATATATTTATTTATTAAAAATATGATTTTATTTATTCTAGAAATCTCGTTTTTCTTAAATTGTAATGATAATTCTATCGGAATTCGAATGCTCCTTGCGGAGGTCTGAATTCCGCCCTACTAGATCTGAGGATGTGCGATAATCCGCACCATCTTGATCGGATTTTCCCAAAAGTGGGTTGTAAGGACGAGAATTGTATGGAATTTGTTACTACACTTTAAAGAAATACGGTTTTTATAATAGTTTAGGGTGTTTATTGTAATAAGTATTTTCCCACTAGCTAATGTTCCAAAAGATATCATGTTATGTCAAGAAATGTGTGTTGTGATGAGGTAGGACATTACTTCGTGAGTTTTCTAAAGTAATAGGGTTAAAAGCAATAAGCAAATGTCAAATCTAAACATATGGGTATTTTAATGTAAAAGTGAAATAGAACTTGCTATGATTATTATTTTGATGCTAAACTTGTTCTATTATCTTTGTTAATGATTACTAAAAAATATATTAACATTTTGTAGGTTTTTTATTAAGAAAAAGTTGTATTTTTAACGAAAAGTTTATCGGAAGTCGGATTAACTCCGCTTCCGACGAGTTTTGAAATAGAAAAGTTTCAGAATAGAGAAAGAGAAGGGAAGAAGGGACTTACTGGGTTGGGATCAAGGGAAGAGGGAGAGGAAGCTATGGAATGCTTCGGGACGTCGGTTCGTCACCGGAATCTCCTTGGATCGTCGCCAGAACTTCACCCTTCGCTAACTCCACTTGCACACTATTAGGACTTGGGGATTTGGTAGAGTTTTCGTAATAGAATTCTGAGTGAGGATGTGTGAAATGAGGTGTGGTATTTATAGGGAAAATTAGGGTTTGGTGTATTGAATTGGTAAATTAAAATTTGTATTAAAATGGATTTAAAGAGGGTATTTTAATTCTCTGGATCAATGCAGAGAATACAAATAGCCTAGGGGAAGTGGGGTAGCTGAAGAGGTGCTCGGGGAAAATATCCAAGGCATTACCTACGGTTTAACTCGGCGGTGCCGGTCTTATTGGGCATTTCGCTGGCCCAAAACTGGTGGAATGGGGTTAGGTTATTGCCACATGTCCCTGTCGCTTCATATACCCTCGTACACATGTTTAATTAATCCGTGACTCTTCATTTTACGTGTTTTGCACGAGCAAACCCTTAGGCTTCAAAAAGATTAAAAGAAAATAAAATAAAAAGATAATGTGGCTGATGGGATTTGAACTCGGGTGCTATGTCACAACAGTGCAAGGCTTTACCAATGTGCTACAAGTGTTTTCTTGTTATTCAAAAGCAAAACAAACTTATAACTTGTGCTCAGGCTTAGCTATCCCTTTTTGTATTTTGAAAAAATTTCGTACAGAAAGTTTATGGTTGTTACAATTATCATCGAGTATCATATATTGGTTTTAACTTGAACATAACATGAATAGGTTTGACGTTTACGTTTCGTTATTAAGGGTCCGAAGTTTTTAGTTTAAGGTAAATTTTTCTTGCGTTTACAGTATGGTTGTACGTTTACGTTATCATCGAATATCCTACTTAAAGAACTAGTGCACCTTAAACCCTAACCCTAATTAACCCAAATTAACCTAATTAATCCAAATTAATCCTAATCATCACCCTAACTCAAATTATCCCTAATTAACCCAAATTAACCCAAATCAACACCCTAACCCTTCAAATTATCACTAATTAACCCAATTAACCCTAATTAACACCCTAACACAAATACACTCTATTTTACCTAATTAACCCAAATTTACCCTAGCTCAAACCCTAACCCAAATTAACATAACTCTAATCATCACCCAAACCGCAACACAAATTAACTCTAGTCCAAACCAAAATTAACCTTAATTAATCTAATTAACCCAAACCCTAGTCTTAATCATCACCAATCCTATTTTACCTAATTAACCTAAACTAACCCTAACCCTAACCGTAAACCTAACTCTAAACCGAACCCTAACCCTAAATTGAACCTTAACCCTAACTAATTAACCCTAACCCTAGCCCAAATCCTAGACCGAACCCTAACTCTAAGCCCTACTAGCAATCCAAAAATCAACAATAACATAAATAAAAGAATAATTAAAAGTTAAAAATTGAAATTGACTCACCTTAGGCCGGCGATTCTACTGTCGACGAGGTGTAGGAGACCGGAGATGGGTCTGTCGACGACGCAAGGGGGAGATCGGCGATGAGAAGGATCCTACTGTCGACGAAGAAGTCGACGATGAAGTTGGCGACGACAAGACGTGCGCGGGTGTGATGGCGAGGAGGCGCGTGTAGGAGATCGGTGAGTGTACTTGGGAAATTTTGGGAACGGGAAAATTTCTGGGCTTTATTTTTTTTTATAAATAACCCATTTATGCCCCTACGGATTAATCCGTAGAGCCTTCTTTTACGGCTCCTTAGGGCAAAATAAAAAATTACGTTTTATTATTTGTAAATTAATCCGTAGGGCACCGTAAAGAGAAACCCTAGGGACCTACGGATTAATTCGTAGGGGCAATAAAAAGTTGCCTCTAAGGATTCCTGTAGCCATAGGGGCAACCCCTTATTATAGTAGTGAAGATCAACCCCCATCTACTTTATGATTATTGCTACCGACCATATGTCTTTACTTATCATGTAATTTCACCTGTCATAAATTAGTTTATGTATAATAAAATTAAGGCTTTTTTCTATATAAAACCCCTGAATCTTTCATATTTTTAAATAAGACCCTATAAAACTTCATATTTTCAATTAAGACACCAAATCTTTTAAGTTGCCTAAAAAAGACCTTTATTAGTTAAATATTGAATAATTTGCCTAATTAAGCTGCTAAATACCCGATCTACCCTATTTGCACTTCGTTTGTACGTCGACGTCGGGTGTATTTGGTCGTTTTTAGTGTATATTGGCCATAGGTTCTAACCTATGTGCGCTTCGCTCGTTTTATCATTTTGATTTGGATATTTATACCGTTGTGCCATGATTTCAATTGTAGGTATGATCGCGGGGATTTCCGAGATGACAAGGACGGACGAGGCGGTTGTGGGTGTTTCCCCCAATCAGAGCAAAGCTCTGTTCAAATTTTCAAAATTTGAAATGAGCAGCGCTTCATAAGAGCGCCAGCGCTCTGAAGCAGCGCTCACGTGCAAAGAATGAGTGCGCTAGCGCAAAGAGCGCCAGGCTCTAAAGCAGCGCTCATGTGCAAAGCACGAGTGCGCTAGCGCTGGAACTAAATGTTCTCCACCGTCAGATCAAAGATCCAATAAAGATGATAAATCATCAATTGATCGGAATAAAATTCTGTTAAGGAAAGATTCCTCAAAATCTTTCCAAACAAAAAGATTGTGCTCTGTAAATCAGAGCACCGTTGGATCAATGATCCAAAGGTGATTAAAAATTACCAAAATACAGAATAAATTCTGTATGGGAAATGATTTCCCAATCTTGTTAAAAACAAGAAGATTGCATTCTGTAAATCAGAAACCCTTGGAACAAAGATCCAACGGGGGAAATATCCTCAAATCAATTAGAGAAAAGATCTCTTTAACTGATCAGTCTTCACTATAAAAAGGACCAAAGGCTTCAAGTCAAAAAAAAAAGAAAGAAGAAAGAAAAATATAAAGGAACCTCTCATAAACTTTGAGAAATTCAAAGACAAAGAGCAAGCTCTCAAAAGAAGAAAACTTTCTTCAAAGTAAAAAGAACAGAGAGATGAAGTCATCTCATATAAAAGAAGAATTTATTTCTTTTTTCTAAGATCATAGATCTATAACACCATGGTGTTTCACAAAAAGAGATCAAAGTATCTCATCATAAAAAATAAGGGGAAGAACTTAATTTTCTTCAGATCATAGATTTATAAGACAAGTTGTCTTTCAGAGATCATAGTATCTCAATATAAAAAGGGGGAGAATAATTCAATTCTCTTGGGACCATGGATCCATAAAGGCAGAGCCTTTCTCCAAAAATATAAGAGATCGAAACATCTCCTATAAAAAATAAGAACTTTTTTCTTAAATTCATGAGACAAAATCTCTTATAAGAGAGAATTTAATTCTCAGGGCGCAAAACTGTCTAAAAAGAATCTTAGCGCTCCAATTAAAGAAGAGCGCCTCAGCGTTTCAAATCTAGCGCACAGCGCTGTAGAGCCTTAGCGCTCCAAACTTAAACAGAAGCGCATTGCGCTCATTGACTGGCGCTCCCCACCAAGCACGCCACGTGCTCCCCACGTGCGCGCTACTTGAACAGAAGCGCTTTGCGCTCTTTGGACTGGCGCTCAGCGCCAAGCGCGCTACGTGCTTCTCATGTGTGCGCTACCCAGCAGAAGCACCTTCGCGCTCCAAATCTGGCGCACAGCGCCAAGCGCGCCACATGCTCCTCACGTGTGCGCTACTCAGCAGAAGCGCTCTGCGCTCTTTGACCGGCGCAAAGCGCCAAGCGCGCTACGTGCTCCTCACGTGTGCGCTAAAAGAACATAAATTGTTATATAACTAAAGCCCAAAGCTATGATGAATGCTCAGCGTTCAATAAAACACAAAAAGATTGTCAGAACTCAAATCAATGCTCAGCATTGTTAGATGTTCAACATTTTAACCAAATGGGCCGAGCCCAAAGTGGTCACAGGACCCTAACTCGGATTAATTGAGCCCATACGATCATAAATCTTTTATCTTAGTCCCAAATTGGACTACAGATCCCAACCAATATTGGTTCGAGGGTACATCTCTTCACTCCTCTGATATTTGTCGTTGTAATTCTTTAACGTCTTCAGAAAGGTGACGGGTCCCGACAACCAGACATTCCATTGACTGTGTGGTCCTTAAACCCATGGACTATGATATTCTTAGCCTTGGACTGTGGGGTCCTTAAACCCATGGACTATGATGTCCTTAACCTCGGACTATGGGGTCCTTAAGCCCATGGACTATGATGTCCTTAACCTTGGACCGTAATTGTAAGTCCATGTCACGCACAGAAGTAACCTGGGCAGAAACATAATATACAGGAAAACAAAACTTCAAACAATATGAATTACTGTGCAAATACGAGTCAACTCGGGGTTGACTCGGCGGCGGATCCGCGGCCAAAAGCACCATCTTGCCGCGGATCCGCGGCCGTCTTGCCGAGTTAGGGGCTCGTATTTTTCCAGTATTCTTATATTTCCCTGCTGTGAATTTTAAGGCATATCATATAATTTTTTAGACATGTTTAAAATTAACAGAAACTTAGGGGTTTCCGGGGTTTCGTTTTCGTGTTTTCCGACGATCGAAGTTCTAATTAGTTGCTAACAAGATAGTAATGGTTTAGTTGGCTCTGATGCCACTGTAAGTCCATGTCACGCACCCCACGAACTTGCGGGGAGGCGGAATATAAGAAAAACGATCATCAAAGCTTCGTAACACGGACTTGAGCGCATGAATCGTGTCTAAACCATTACTAGCAAACTACGAGAGGTTTAACTACTCGGATTCGAAGTTATACCTCACGTTACTTGTCCTTCGGGTCTTCATTGCTGTCCTCCACTCCTCGTAGGCTCCTTGGAATATCGGCACCTCAACGGCCTCCTCGAGTCAAAGACGATCCACCCGAGAGCTCCTACGCCAAGCTTGATCTCTAACTTGAGATAACTAGGTTGCTCAAAGTGCTAATCTAAGCTACCTAGGGGATAGAGAGTGAGGTTATGGATGTATTAGTCTATCTAATCATTGATCTCAACACATAAGAGGGGAGGATTAGGGTTTCAAGAGAGAGCTTGAGGAGAGAGAAGGTGAGCATAAGAATGAATGAAAAAGCTTCTCACTTCTAATATATTATGAAGCATAAGAAAATCAAAAAGAATAAATCAAAATGCATTATCATCATGCTTCATTAAATATATGCAATGAATCATCAAGTGAGTCATTAAGCAATAAATGCTTCATTAACTCACTTGAATGATTCATCTAAGTGAGTCACAAATTCATTAAATGCTAATGCCACCTTACCCTCCATGTCATCATCCATCTGGAAGCTTCCCGACAAATTACGAGAACGCCCCTCCTATCCGTGAAAACACGGAAAAACTTTAGACTGTACAAATCCAATAACCCGATACTAGAATCTGGCTTAAACCAAAGCCGGCTAGAAAAAACTGTCCAAACGTCGTACGTGCGTAAACACACGTACGCGTCCGAACCCTTATCGTAAAACCATACGACCTCTATATCGTTTCGCCTGGAGCAGGGAAACTCTCTGTGTGGGACTCTAAAGACTCGACACTACACTGGCAGTGGGTTTAACCACAGACCGCAAGCGGCACTAGCCGTACGTAACGGTCCCCAGGTAGATGTCGATAAGAAGGCCGATGAGGAAACCCATCCGATCTCCTACTGAGCCTGATGTGACAATCTCCGTATAGTCCGGTCTGTTCGTCTAAGACTATCGCATATCTAGCCTACGGGGCGGCAAGCGTCAGTCCCCTAATAGCGGTATAAGTCGTGTCGGAGCGTAGCCCATTACACCCTGAGAAACTACTGGAACCTACCAGTAAATCTCGCTAGCCCTAGCCTGGGACTTTGCGTAATGGCTCTCTGACACAGCGCGATATCAACTCCCAATACCAGGAGAGACGAATCCTTTCTAACCGCCACTGCCTCCAAGTGCTCGTGACTGCACCCAACTGCTACCTGTTTGCACGACTCCTTTGAGCCGTGGTAGGGTAGCAATCTAAGAACAGTGGGACACACTCGAGGCGAAGTAGCAGTGTCAAGTCTGCGGACTATGCTGTACTCATGTCACCTGGGAACTGTTAACTGACGATTGGTATAATACCAACCAACATTCCCCCTGCGAGTCCTGTCCGGTGTACCCGTAACCTAACGAGCACCTGTATACTATCTCCAGTACGACGTACTGATGGTTGTGGGACAGACCATCTCCCCAACTGGGATGAGAAGCGTACACACTAGTCTACTCTAGAGTATCGATGCCCAGTCTCGATAATCCTACGACTAGGGAAAAGTATAGGATGTTGCTTATAGACTACCCAGCCCCCACTAGTGTGACTGCCATCACAACGCTGGTAATCAAGCAAAGATCCTATGGGCTCTACTAATATGTATAAGTGATACGTTACAAGAAACATATGCACATATTAAAGTAGACACAAACCAAATAGCATACTACCATTTTTAGCAAGACTGTATATACAACTGTGAATATCCCAAACTTCCATTAAGTAATATACATACAAGTATGATACAATAATGGCCCCTAGAGCATATACACTAACAATTTCCCACTTGCACTAGGGCCATGAGCTGGCATATCGTAGACCTATCATCTCGAATAGCCTCTCGAACTGCGTCTGAGGAATGGCCTTTGTGAATGGATCAGCAATGTTATTCTCTGTCTCTACTCTATTCACCTCGATCTTCCGGTGATCTACGATCTCCCTGATCAGGTGATACCGCCTTAAGATGTGTCTGGATTTCTGATGGGACCTGGGTTCCTTCGCTAAAGCTATAGCGCCGTTGTTGTCACAATACAGAGGTATTGGATCAACACTGGTAGGAACCACCTAATGTTCTATGAGGAATTTCTTCATCCAGACAGCTTCTTTTGCGGCATCGCAAGCAGCTATGTACTCCGCTTCCATTGTTGAGTCAGCAACGGTTTCCTGCTTGGAACTCTTCCAACAGACCGCCCTTCCATCAAGGGTAAAGACATAACCCAACATGGACTTGGAGTCATCCTTGTCATTCTGGAAGCCGGAGTCGGCAAAGGCCTCGATTTGGAGGTCTTTTCCGCCATACACCAAGAACATCTCCTTAGTCCTCCTCAGGTACTTGAGAATGTTCTTTACTGCTATCCAGTGATTTTCCCGTGGGTTTGCCTGATACCGGCTTACAACGCTCAATGCGTATGCTACATCTGGTCTGGTACATAACATCGCATACATTATAGAGCCTACCGCTGAAGCGTAAGGTATAATTGACATGCGATCTCTTTCCAAATCAGTCTTGGGAGACATATCTTTGGAGAGGGTGATTTCGTGACAAGCCGGTAGGTTACCACGCTTAGAATCTTTCATACTGAATCTTTTCAATATGGTGTCTATGTACCTGGACTGCGAAAGTCCCAACATCCTCTTTGATCTATCACGATAGATCTGGATCCCCAGAATGTAGGTGGCATCACCCAGGTCTTTCATGGAGAATTTCTGTGACAAAAATCTTTTGACCGACTGTAACATAGGAATATCATTTCCTATTAGGAGAATGGCATCCACGTACAAGACGGGGAATACTACAGCTCTCCCTACAATCTTTTTGTATATGCATGGTTCATCTGGATTTTTGATAAATTCAAATTCTTTGACAGTATCATCAAAACAGATGTTCCAACTCCGAGATGCCTGCTTTAGTCCATAAATGGACTTAAGCAACTTGCATACTTTACTGCTGCTCCCACTCTGAATGAATCCCTCTGGCTGATCCATATAGACGCTCTCTTCCAAATTTCCGTTTAGAAAGGCCGTCTTTACGTCCATCTGCCAGATTTCATAATCGTGGAAGGCAGCAATAACAAAAAGGACCCGAATGGATTTGAGCATAGCCACTGGAGAAAAGGTTTCGTCATAGTCCAAACCAGGTCTTTGACGGAAACCCTTTGCAACAAGTCTAGCCTTATAGGTTTCAACCTGTCTATCTACACCAATCTTCTTTTTGACGATACATTTGCATCCTATGGGTTTTACCCCATCTGGAGCAATGTCCAAAGTCCATACTTTGTTAGTGTACATGGACTCCATTTTGGTCCGCATTGCATCCAACCATTTTACCGAGTCGGCGCTCTGAATGGCTTGCCGGAAGCTAGTAGGGTCATCTTCATCAATGACGCAATCCTCTCTATCCCCATCTATGAGAAAACCGTAGTATCTCTCAGGCGGATGAGACGGCCTACTACTCCTGCGGTGGGGTGCGGGAATGTCCAGTTCTTCTTGAACTTCTGGTTCTACCATACTTTCAGTAACAGTTTGTGGTTCTGGAATTTCTTCCAGTTCTATTTCGCTCCCATTTATTTCCTTTTCTAAAAACTGATGTTCTAAAAAATGGGCATTACGAGAAACAAAAATCTTTTATTCCTCTGCGTAATAGAATAGATACCCCCTGGAGTTCTTTGGATATCCCACAAACTTATACTGTACTGATCGTGCCTCGAGCTTGTCCGCATGCTGCTTTTTAACAAAAGCTGGACATCCCCAAATCTTCAGATACTGAAGATAGGGTTTCTTCCCACTCCACATCTGATATGGTGTGGTAAGCACAGTCTTGGTAGGAACTATGTTCAAAAGATATGCAGCTGATTCTAGTGCATATCCCCAGAATGATCGCGGTAACTCAGCCTTACTCATCATGGAACGAACCATATCCAATAGGGTTCGATTCCTCCTTTCTGATACACCGTTGTGTTGTGGTGTGTATGGAGGAGTAAGCTGAGAGAGAATACCATTCTCTTTTAAGTAACCCAGGAACTCGGCACTCAAGTTTTCACCACCTCGATCAGATCTAAGCGTCTTGATACTTTTTCCGGTTTGGTTTTCCACTTCATTCTTGTATTCTTGCAATTTCTCAAAGGCCTCGGATTTATGCTTCATTAAGAAGACATATCCATACATAGAGAAATCATCCGTAAAAGTAATGAAGTAGGAATAACCACCTCGCGCATGTGTAGACATAGGATCGCACACGTCACTGTGTACGATTCCCAAGAGCTCGCTTGCTCTTACTACGTGTCCAGTAAACGGAGTTTTTGTCATCTTTCCTATGAGACAAGATTCACAAGTAGCATAAGATTGATATTCGAATGGATTCAAATATCCTTCTTTATGTAACTTAGTCAACCTTCTCTCATTGATGAGACCTAGTCTACAATGACATAAGAAAGCCTGATTTAATTCCGGAGACTTTCTTTTAAGTGTGTTCTGGACATTGAAAACCTGAGCTTGACTCAATACGTATATGCTGTTATCTAAAGTACCGGACCCAATCAAAACTTGATTTAGGTGGATGTGAACTACATCGCTTACGAATGTAAAATCATATCCCTCTCTTGAAAGTGAGGACACTGATATGATATTGCAAGTCATACTAGGTACATACAGACAGTTACGTAGAATCAATATCTGCCCACTTGTCAAACCTAGGCGATATTCTCCCACGGATTCAGCGTCCACGCTCATTCCGTTTGCAACTCTGAGAGACAAATCACCTACCTTCATAACTCTACGATTTCTCAAAGCATGTAATGAATTACAGATATGAGATCCTGCTCCGGTATCTAGTACCCAGGAAGTAGAGTTAATTGACAAACAGTTCTCAATTACAAACACACTTGAAGCTGAAGCCACAACATGCTTCGTATCCTGGCTACTGGCTTCTAAAGCCCTGCAATCTTTCTGCCAATGCCCAATCCCATAATAATAGGAACGTTCCTCTTTTACTACATTCAGTCCCGAAACTTTTGCCCTTCTCTTTCTTTCTTCTTTCCTGGTTTCCTTCAGGGTAGAAGGCAGAGACTGTAGAATCAAGTCAGTATCTGACTTGTTTCCCAACGTGGTCTCCAGGTCCTGGAGCTCATCAATATAGTTAGTCATTGTAAGGACGTTGTACCCTACAAATGACCCGAAGGCCAACCTCGCTTGAATTAATTCGGTCGAGGTCTCATATCTTTCGACATGAGATTGCTCTCCATATAAATCTTTGTTATGGAGAAAGATGAAAACTGAGTCTATCTTTTCGTGCTGCTTCTAGTATACACCATCAACTGAAGCTAACACGAGGCACTTGGCTTTCGCTTTATCCTTTTCCCATGTCTGACGGATATCAATATCCGTGACGGTGGAAACTGGACCTGGGACGGCGAGATCTTGAGTAGTAATAGGGTGGTCCAGCTTGTCATAGGCAATGGACATCTGGACAGACCTTTGCCAGTCAGATTCAGTCAATTTGTTATCTAGATGTAACCTAGTCGTGGTCACAAGGTCGCTGCAATTAAGAGAGAGAAGAAAACACTTTTAGCATGATGCTCTTGCAAGTTTAGAGTGGTTTTTAATTTATCTAAACAGGATGGCTCCCACTGTTTCTCGAATCCCTCCTCAAACCAAAAAGGAAGAACTAGCCAGGACAATTCTCACTGTACAATACTTGCTTAACCGTTCAGCCAGATCAGTGTCGATACTTCGAGGGAGGTTTTCCAAAGCTTTCGCGAAGTTCCTTAATTAAAGAATCTCTTTTCTCTGGGGGCGTAGCCCCACTGACACCTTTCTAGGCACCTACTTAGTTTATAGCATTGATCGTTAAGTGACGAATCTCCTGATAAGTAGTATATACTCACAGCAGGATCGGGATCCAAAATATCATCGTATGCTAATGTTGAAGGAATCCTACCAACATTCATCAAACTCCAAAATGGTATGCTCTGTCTGCAAATTTCAGTTTCTTTAGAAATTCCCGATATAAATTTTTTCCTCATGCTCTTATGACCTTGGCGTTAGGTCAAAATGTCATAAGTCACATGTCAAGTTCTACCCATCATTATCCTTGTTAATTTGAACCCATCCGTACATATCTTTGACGTTAGGCCAAAATGATAATACGACTGTCCCAAACCAACACATCTATCTATGCAACATATGAATACCCAGCAGCTACCAAACACTATGCCTTGGCGTTAGGTCAAAATACATAGCCTGAATACTACTGAATACCCAAATGAAATGACGGAGCGCTACGAATGATTTTGGCAAAAACCGTGAATGTAGTGAACTTGATATAATCGAAGGAACCTGATACTTTTTTAAAAGGAGTAGTTAAAGCTCCGCAATTAAAAATTCCGATCTTTTAAAATATCCAAGTGGTTTCTTTTAAATTTGTTCCAACGATTAAACTTTGGTTTATTTTCTTTGCATTATAATAATGCGTCCCATCATTTATCCTATCATTGCAGAAAACAACGAAAATACCATGTTCTCTTATGCAATCCGCATTCGCCACGGGGTCCCGTCATCACCCGTTAGGTTACTTAACTAACGACAGAGCGGGGGCTGGGCTAGCGCGGGTGTAAAACATAAGCGACGTCTAATATCTATCATATATAGACATTGTACATTCGTCAGACGCAATAATAAGCATTCCAGATCACTGATGAACTTTATTGGATATACTAGCAATCCGCATTTGCTTTGAGCCTGCAATAAAAGACGGATTACACAGTTGTGATGAATAGCCATTACCCCAACCCTAGACCCCTACGGGTACGGCAAACTACCCGCCAAGTACCCGAAGTGAAGCGGTCTCCCTCAACAACGTGAGTAGGCCACTAAACACTTCAACGTACCCGGTAGTTTGTGTACCCCGTCTTGGGTCTATCCTAGGAGCAAAAAAACAGTAAAAAGAAATAATACAACGGTGGCTACAACCACAACCTGGATGCGCCCCGCAAAAGAATATTACATCATATTACATTTACATCGAATGAATGAATATTAAACCCATCTCAAACCCCAGCTAATCATCACAACACTCCAATCAACTCCATATACACAAACAGTAAACATTACAGAAATGTGCAACCCCCTGCCAACCGACATACTAGCAGTTAGGAGAGGTTTACGAACACATTAAACATTACAGATAAAAACCCAATTAGCAAAGTCCTTAAACTAATGGACCGCAAAGTCCTTAAACTAAAACAATAGAGCTCAAATGCTCTTTTGTTGGATCTAAATGATCCCGTTAAGTTGATCTTAGTCTAAAATTAGACTAACGTATCCTTAACAAACGTTTAAGTTGATCTTAGTCTCAAATGAGACTAATACAACCTTAAACCCAACCCCAAACCCAAATCTAAGAACATACGGATTTGGACTAATCCACGCCCTATGGGCGACCACATAAATTAGTCTCCGTATACAATCCACGGGCAACCAAAAACAAAACAAACACACACGACACGAAGTGACCATCTGGAGAAGGAGAAAGTGTTTACTAACTGCAGGGGCTTGCGCCTGCAGGGAAGAGCGTCCCCACAATCAAAAACCCCTCAACGAGGGGGAATCTGACGAAGTCTGCTACATCGGCCGCATCCGTTTAAACTTTCGATACATGATGTCATAAATCTACTTAGCATCTTCGGAGAGGTGGACGGATAGCACCAAATACCATCTGCTCTCAAAATTCAGGCAGGACATCCTAACGTCCCGGTCACGTCTTTCGGTGGAGAACAGATTCTAGCACGCCCGGTGGGACCTTTTCCTCTTTCCACTCCACACTTCGTGTGTCGTGATCGCGAACGAATCGCGGTTTAATATGGTTGCCCTTGGGTTCGAGGTACTATGATTTGGTTTTGCTCCCGTGTAGAAAAAAGAACATCAATGGCCTTTAACTGCTTCAACTGCAACTGCAACTCCCATACCGCCTCATCTGGAGGAGTAACCTACGGGCCCCAAGCGGCCTCCCTTTTCACAATGTCGGTGGAACAAGTGACCCAAACCACCACTGGGCTATTCTTCGGGACCATGATCCCGCCAACAAGCTTCAGCGCTCCTGTACCATCGCAAGAAGCTCCGAAGAAGTCAGTCTTTGATCGGCTTGCAACTACTGCGGCCGGGTCGCCCAAGTTCACTGCCTTAGTTTTCAACAGACTGGGCCGAAGCTCAGATGGGCCCATGAAGAAGCCCTCAATTCCTGAAGGTGTTATCCTTAAGCGGATAGCCATTCCTACTCCTGAAGTCACCAAGGCGGTTTCTCCTGCTAAGATGTCGGTCTTCACAAGACTGGCCGTTTCAGTTCCCGTTCCAGGCGAAGTCATGAAGGCTGCTTCTCCTGTTTGAAAGTCGGCCTTCTCAAGACTGACTGTCCCCTCTCAACGGACGTCGGTCTTCGACAGGCTAGCACCAATAACAGTCTGTCCTCAAAATAAGGGGCATGATGAAGCTCAACCAACAGCGGAGATGATCCCGGCCGCTCGACATGCTTGACGTCGCCACCGGCGTCGAGTGAGGAAAGCTGGGGGCAATTCTCCTTCTAGATTGACTCCGCCAACTCTAATGTTGGAAGCCAACGCTGCTGTTCCAACTGGGAACAGTTTTGAACTACTAAAGAGGGTGCGCAAGTACTCTCCGACGGCCGTGCTGAAAAGATCTCCTCCACCAGTGGAGAATACTACAAAGGCGAAGCTGGAGCAGCCCCCTCAGCGGCTGTCCTCCAAAATTTACAAGGTCTGGCGACGGGTCCAAAACTCCGTGATTGATCAAGACTACCCCCGCTGATAGAAAACGATGAAAGTTCGGCAAGAAGAGGACCATCCTGTCAAGCCACAAAAGGTGTCGTCTACCTCGGTTCCCGCTGCAACGGCCCCCTCAACTTCACCAGCCCACAAAAAGAGAAGGCCGGAGAAAATCCCCGTGTCTACGGCAAATCGCAAAGACACTGAATCTAAACGCCCCAAGTCTAGGGGCATGGTGGTGCATACTGTTTATATGGCATCCGAAAAAGAGGATAGCCGTATCTCCACAGGTCATCGATCGTTTATGCGATCAGTGACAAAGGCTTAGGAGCAACAGCAACAAAAGCTCCAAGAGATGCTAACAGCTATGGCCACACTCACGGGACCGAAAGAAAGCTCGGAGACATCCTCGGAGCAGTGCCATGAGCAGGAAACTGATGCCGAATTTCTTCGGAGAATTCTTGATAAGAAGGACAAAGAGGCCGCAGAACAAGCGGCCAATATAAAACAAATGGCCCTTCTATTCCAAGATATGGTGGACATGATGATCCAGCCGGACCCTCCAGCCGAAGATCCTCCAGTAATAATTGAAGATGATAGAGGAGAGACATCAAATCCTCTGCCGGCTCTGTCAGCAGCCAAGGAGGAGACCATCTCTAAAGCCACGCTCGATGATTATATAGCTCAACAAATACGAGCTCATCAAGCGAATGAGGCGGCTGGCCAAGTCGTCAGAAATGGACGGCCCTATCCGGGTTGGTACAATCAAATAAAGTACCTGCCAGGATACACGATTCCTAAATTCGTTGTGTACAAGGGGATAGGCAATCCCCATCAACATGTCGCTCAGTTCATGGCTCTCTGCGGCAACACTAGAGGGGATGATAAGATACTGCTTCGCCAATTCGTCGTCAGCTTGGCGGAGATGGCGTTCGAATGGTACTCAGAGCTTCCTAAGGACTCCATCAAAACTTTTACAGAGATGGAATTGCTATTCACCCAACATTTCGCCAGCTCTAGCGAACGCACCCCAATCACCGCATTAATTAACGCCAGAGTAAATCAAGGCAAAACATGGGTGCAGTACGCAATATGGTAGCGGAATTTATGGTCGAAGTGCGAGCAGCGCATCTAAGAAGCTCCTGTGGTAGGCATGTTCATAGGGACCCTCGACCCTCAGGCGACCATTTCACAATTCATAATGTTTTTCAAGCCGACTAGCTTGCGGGCCTTAATTGACAAACTGGCCTAAATGGACCAGATGGGTTATAGACCGTCTTCCTCGAAAATGGAGCCTCGAAACGAAAAAGGGAAGGGGATAGTGATCTTCATCGCCAATGCTCAACAGCAGCCCAGTGGTCCGAAGCCAACTGATCGCCAAGAAGAAAGACGACGATTCTTCAATGAGAAACTAAAATGCCCTTATTCGTTTCCCCGGGATAAAACAAGAAGACTGTTTGAGCTGGCGGTGCGCAACAGACTCATCACCTTGCCGAATCCAAAATGCCTATTGCAACCCAGTGAGGCCAATAATCCCAATTATTTCCCCTATCACCAAGTGATAGGCCATCCAATCGAAGATTGCTTCGTCTTCAAAGGCTGGATTGAGGACCAATACCAACAGGGCAAATTCGCACTGTCTGAGAATTGGAAAGTAAGCCTGCCTCAGCCGCACGCTCTTAAAAGGGGAGACACGCTGGGGGCATCATGCTCTTTTGTAGAAGAAGCTCCATGGGGGTCGCTCTTTCAGCCAAGACGATAAGAATGTTGAAGGATCTCAAAACTTGCCCGGCGATCAGGTGAAAAATCCGCTGGAACCCGAGGTCATCGAGGGAATGGTAAAGTCGTGCCCGACGCCAAGAATTGATAGCGATAATCAAAATGCTCAGGCCCAACCGTCAAAGTCTTCGAAAAAGAAGAAGAAGACCAAAAAGCCCGTGAAGCCTGATGACAAGCGCACGGACCTGCAAAAACATATTGACGCGCGGGAAGAATATAACCAGAAGGCGCGAACCACGGTCACACTTCAAGAGTTTCTCAACCACATCTATGAGGACGAAAATGATGAAGGGGAAGACTCGTCAGATGAACCTGAGGATTACGTGGCGAGCTGTCACACGATATCTCACTCGTCAATAGATGGTGAAGAAGATCCTGATGTAGAGAAACTGGGGGCAGATCCCGAACCAAACCTACTAGGACCGTCAGATGAACTGATTGACGCATTCCTGAACGAAACTCTTCTGAAAAGCAAAGCTGATCGAGAGCGCGAAATGGCCATATTTGAAAAAGCAAAACACCGGCAACTGGATGAAAGGTTTAAAACACTCCCACCAGATCAAAGCACATCCGCCGCAAATAAAAGCTGGTTCAAGACAAGGAAAAGGTTCGCCAAAGACATATCGATGGGAATGAAACTGCCACCCTCTGAAGGAAACACTCCAGATGGGATACACCTTAACGAAGAAGACATACATCCTAACTTCTGCTTATATCATCAGAATATTGCACACCCTACTGAAGAATGCAACGCCTTTAAAAAATGGTGGTAAGGGTATGTCGCTCACAGGAAACACTTCAAAAGGATGAAACGTGAAGCTCGTCGACAGCGGAAAAATACAACAGACGAACGAGGAAGAGCTGCCAGCAACTGTCACATGGTTGATAGTAAGGGATCGCAAGTTCTCACATTCGGGAGCGATTCTGAAGAAGAAATGGCTCTCGGCCCTCTCTTCAAAGAATCTACCTCAGGAAAAGAGGAAGAAACGAAAATCTGCGAGAACATTCAGCTGCGCAATCGCACGCTACCTGAAAAGAATCTCGGACCCATGAACAAGGGATCAAACAAAAAGGATAACGGGAAAGAAAAAGTCCCTGAAGATATCGCCCTCAATGACCGAGCCATCGAAGAGCTGGCAGCCAATGACCCGCCTCAGAAAACAAGGTGGATTACAACGTTCTGGCACACCTGAGGAAGATACCATAGCAACTAAGCATTCTCGATGCCCTTCTGCTTTCCAAAGAGGCGAGAGATTCTCTGATCAAGGCGTTACAAGAGCCTGGCCAGTTTCAAGCTTTCCTCGCTGAAGAAAAGATTAAGGACGAGTTGGAAGAAGTTCACACAGCTGACGTCACTTTCGGCGATGAAGACCTCCTCCTCGGGACGTGCGAGCATAACCGTCCCTTTTATGTCTCCGAATACTATCATGATATCAAGATAGGAAAAATCCTGGTTGACAATGGGTCCTCCGTCAATCTCCTAAACGTGAGGGTGCTAAAAGAAATCTGCATGAGCGTTCAGCACCTCGCTCGTGATAAAATCACCATCTCCGGGTTTGACTCCCAGTCATCACGGACACTCAGGTCTGTGATACTGACGTTACGCTTTGGGTTGCTCGTCACGGACATCAAATTTCACGTCATTGACACCAAGACGTGTTATAATGCTTTGCTCGGCAAGCCTTGGTTACACGAGTACAACATCATCCCTTCTACACAACATCAGTGTATGAAGTTTTTCAAAGATGGTCTCGAGTATACCGTGACAGGGAGTTGAACCCATTCTCCATAAATGAAGTCCGAAAGTACGAAAATGCAAAATACTTCTTGCCAGATTTCGAAGACACGGAAACATACCATAAACCAAAGAACAATGCTATCACCACTATTCCGGTATTCGGGAGTGATACCGAAGAGGAAGAAGAGATAGTCTATTCGGGATTGCCCCAATACAACAAACCGGGACCGTCAACCGCTATTCTGGTCTTCGGCAGCGACTCGGAAGATGAGGTCAATGCTGTGTTTTCGGTTTGGCCATCAATACAAGCCTTCGCTGACGATGATTGGAGTTTGCAGATCGCCATGGTTCCGCAAGAGCATTACAAAGAGCTCGACGCACTCGATACCTACAGTGTGCAAGAACTACAGACGTTCTACGTCCCTCCCAGGAGAAAAGATGAAAATGCAATCCTCTTTTACCGATCCACGGAAACCAAAGTGGAGAAAGAAATCTGTCATGGTGTCGATTCTACGCTTGACAGGCTCCAGCCCATCCGTCTGCCCAGATACTACATAGAGGATTAAAAAGACTGTTGAGGTGCCAAGGTGTACCCTTCAAACAGACTGCTCGAAAAGCTCAGTTCTACAACAGGATCTGGAACGTCCTCGGAACTCAGCGAAAATTGCCCAACGGGAGAATAGAAACGATCAAGCTTGGATATGTTCAATCTAAGGAATGGGAGCGATTCCGTGGCTACTACGTCATACATGACTTTGACGAAAACGGAGATACTCTGTGGGAAGACACTAACCCTGAACCAGACCAAGGTCTCGCCATGAAAGTGCCAAGTCCGTCTTTCATACAACAGATGGACAAGTTAATAAGGGAAGCGGGTCAGAAGGTCCGGGATGACCATAGCTGCGAAATGGCCATTTACGATAAAGTCAGGACACGGCGCCTCCTTCAGCAGGCTGCGGAGAATGACAATGCTCTTCATCGCTAGCCCGTCATACGGAAGACTCGACGAGGAGGCAAAAATAAACTGAGGAACGGAAAAAAAATGTTTGACAATGGCAAAGCGGGTCTAAGAAGCCACGCGATCGAGAATCGAGTAGTCATGGTCCATCTCTTATAAAGAAGATGGGTTGAGCATATTCTTTTCTCTAAGACAAAAAAAAGAAGATATTCGATCATGTCATAAAACATCAGATGATGACACTCCCGGAGTCCAAGCACCCCGAGCAAGCAGGTGAGGTTCATCATCCGGACTATTGCTCTTATCACCAAGCGATAGGGCATACTCTCGAAGACTGCTTTACATTCAAAGACTAGGTAGAAGACCAGTATCAGAAAGGAAAGTTCTCTTTATCCAGCAGTTGGAGGGTAACCCCACCACAGAAGCATGAATTGAAAGCCATGTATACAGCGAGAGAAGAACCGGGTCAACATCGGTCTTGGAAGAGATCTCGTACCTGTCACGCGATAACGCTGTCAGGAGAAGGAGTACGCGAAGATATGGCTGACCTTCCCCGGTGCTTCGAAAACGAGGACGAAGATGAGTTGATCTCAGAGTTTCCACCGGCACCAAAAGAGCTGGAAGATAGGATATATACTACTGCAGATAACCTCAGAAAAATCGACTTGGCGACGGCAAACGACCCACGGCCGACGTTCATCAGTGAGCTTTTGTCTGAAGAAAATGTGGCTACGCTCAAAGACGTGCTCGTGCAATATAAAGACTGTTTCGCATGGAACTATTCTGAGATGCCGGGATTAGATCCAGAAATAGCCGTCCACAAATTGGAGATTTCTCCGGATATTAAGCCAATCAAACAAGCACCGAGAAGAATGGGCTCGAACTTGAAATGAGCATCAATGCCGAGGTCAAGAATCTAATCGACTCTGGCTTCATCCAAGAGGTTCAGTACCCTGACTGGATTGCCAACATCGTCCCGGAAATGAAGTAAAATGGGACAGTGGGCATCTGCGTGGACTTTCGGGATCTTAACAAGGCCTGTCCAAAAGATGACTTTCCTGTACCGGTTACTGAGCTGATGATAGATAATACGTCCACTCAAGAAGTCTTCTCCTTCATGGACGGCTCATCAGGGTACAATCAGATAAAGATGCACCCCGAAGACCAGAAGCATACCGCTTTTCGGACCACTTTGGGCATATTCTTCTACAAAGTGATGCCTTTCGGTCTAAAGAACGCCGGCGCTACCTATCAGAGGGCCATGACGAAGATTTTCGATGACCACATACACGAAATCGTCGAATGCTATATCGACGACCTCGTGGTTAAAAGCAAGTTGTACGAGGAACATTGGGAGCATATGAAGATAGTGTTCCAGCGTCTTCGGAAATACAACCTAAAGATGAACCCTCTCAAATGCGTGTTCGGAGTTTCCTCGGGCAAATTCCTAGGATTCATCCTCCGACACCGGGGTATCGAAATAGACCCGTCGAAGATCAAGGCAATCATGGAAATGCCTCCGCCAAGAACTCTCAAGCAACTGCGATCTCTCTAAGGAAAGGTCGCATATATTCGGCGGTTCATAACTAACCTCTCCGGCAAATGTCGTCCCTACAGTCATTTAATGAAGAAGGGAACCCCGTTCGTTTGGGATCGCAAATGCCAAAGCGCATTTAACAAAATCAAGCAATACCTGCAGAATCCGCCAGTACTGACCGCTCCGGTCAAGGGAAAGCCTCTCATTCTGTATACAACCGCCCTTGAGAGTTCTCTAGGCGCATTATGGGCACAAGAAAACGACCAAGGGAAGGAGAGATCCCTCTACTATTTGAGTCAATTTCTTCTGGGGGAAAAAAACAATTACTCTCCATTGAAAAACATTGCCTGGCGTTAATCTTCGCGATAACGAAGCTCAGACACTACGCTTTGGCGCATGAGGTCCATCTCATATCAAAGGTGGATCCTCTCAAATATTTGATGTCAAAAGCCATTCTAACGGGACGGCTAGCTAAATGGGCCCTCCTCTTGATGGAGTTCTCGATAACATATCGTCCTCTCAAGGCAGTAAAAGGCCAGGCCATCACTGACTTCCTCGCTGAGTATCCGATGCTTGCCGACTCTCCCTTGAACTGCGAATTGCCAGAAGAGCACGTGTTTGACACGATCGACGGGGAGAAAGGAGGGAGTGATACCCGATGGGAACTTTACTTCGACTGAGCATTTTCTATGAAGAAGCGAAAGCACAACTCCCCCATAATCAAATCTGGGGTGGGCCTCATCTTCGTGACTCCACAATGAGGGATAATGTGTTTTGCCTTTTCCCTAACAAAGCCGAGGACGAACAATAAAGCCGAATATGAAGCTTTGATAGCAGGTCTTGAGATCGCTGTCGACATGGGTATCGAAGTCCTCCTCATATACGAAGACTCCCAGCTGGTCGTTAGTCAAGTAAACGGCGACTATCAAACATGCAGACTAGAATTGGTGAAGTATGGCGAGAGTGTGAAACAGTTGCTAACTCAAGTTCCCTCCTACATTCTGGAAAGCATACCGCGCGCAGAAAATAATAAGGCAGATGCATTAGCCAAGCTCGCTAAAGAACTGGCCGACGAGAACCTCGATGACGTAAGGATCGTTGTGCAAAGCCGCCGGGTTCTTACACCGGCAAAAATATCTCCGGAGTCGTCCGAAGAAAAGAGAGCGACCAAGAAAATGGCCCTACAAATAAAAGATCGGGAAAAGGTTAAATATTGGAGGGAACTCTTTATAGACTACTTCAGATCCCGTCGAACACCTGAAGACGTGTTGTCAAGACATCAGCTCATGAAACGAGCTCTATCCTTCGCCTTTGTCAATAATACTCTGTATAAGAGATCATTTGATTCTCTATGGTTAAGATGCCTGGGACCTGAAGAAGCAAGGAGATTCGTTCAAGAAACTCACGACAGACTCTGCGGGTCTCACCAAGCCGGGCCAAAGATGAAGTTGAAGATCAAAAGGATGGGCTACTATTGGCCCACAATGATTCAGGACTGTCGTGAATACGCGAAGCAGTGCCACTCGTGCCAGATTCACGGGGACTTTATCCATCAGCATCCAAATCCGCTATACCTAACGGTGGCTAGCTGGCCGTTCGAAATGTGGGGAACTGTCATAATCGGGCCCATTGAACCAGCATCGTCCAGAGGACATCGGTTCATACTGGCAACAACCGATTACTTCTCCAAGTGGGCAGAAGCAATACCGCTGAGAGAAGTGAAGACGGAGAATATCCTCCATTTCTTCAAGACACACGTCATTTATTGGTTCGGCACTCCGCGACGGATTATCTCCCGATAACAGGCCAGCCTACAGAAGTCATAAAATCAGCCGCTTTGCGCAGCAACATAATATAGACTGGAGGTACTCTTAAGTATATAATCCCCGAGCTAACAGTCTGGCTGAGGCTTTCAATATGACTTTGACGAAGATCGTGAAAAATACGGTGTCCAAAAATAAGAAAGACTGGCAAGAGAGACTGCATGAAGCTCTCTGGGCGTATCGAACTACGTTCAAAACGGACACAAACACAACACCGTATGCATTGGTATTCGGCACTGAAGCGGTACTCCCCTTGGAGATAGAGTTGCCCTCTTTACGAGTGACGGTTCATTACGAGCTAACAGACGAAGACAATGCTCATCTGCGGCTTGAGGAGCTCGACGCACTCGACGAAACCCGGCTCATGGCGCAACAAAACTTGGAAGCTGTTGGGTATAGTGCCCTCAGAGTCAATTATTGGATCACAGGCACGTGATTGCAATGATTGAGAGAGGACCTATGCCGGTAGGACAGTCTTACTCGAGATGATAGTATGCTATCTGGTTTATCTTTATCGTCGTGTACTGCTTTAGGTGACCTTACAAGTCACTATTGCACGTTGATAGAGCCCTTAGGATTCTTTCTTGACTGCCAGCAGTATGAGGGCGATCATATACGTGGGAGCTGGGGTCTATAAGCACATCCTTAAAAGGTCCCTAGTCGTGGGAGTTTTTGAGACAGGGCATCGATACTCCAGAGTAGACTAGTGTATAGAGTCGAGACCCCGACGAGGGGCGGTGGCTGGTCTCACAAGCCACTGGTGTCAGTTGGTTCACCTAAGATGTATACAGGTGCTCATTGGGTTATGAGTACACCGGACAGGACTCGCCGGGAACATGCTAGTTGGTCGTATACCAGAAATCAGATAACAGTTCCCTGGTGACATGTATACAGGTTAGTTCATCGACCTGAGATCGTCATTTGTCTCGTGTGAGTTCCCACTGTACTTTGATTACTACCCTACCAGCTCAAAGGAGTCATGCAAACAGGTTTTAGTTGGGTACAGTCCTGAGCCACATGGAGGTAGTGAGCGTATCTTCACGGGTTCGTCTCTCCCGGTATTGGGGGTGAGGTCACGCTGTGTCTAGGAGAGCCATTACACGAAGTCCTTGGCCAAGGCAGGAGATTCTGGTAGGTATTCCAGTAGTATCTCAGGGTGTTCTGGGCTACACACCGACACGACTTGTACCGCTTTTGGGGGTCTGACTTTTACCAACCCTCTAGGCCCGCCATGCGATGCTCATAGACGAACGGACCGGACTGTACGGATATTGTCACTGACAGGCTCAGTAGGGTGTCAGAATGAGTTCACTCATCGACGTCCCTTCTGGTCAATACCTGGTAGCCCGTTACGTATGGCTAATACCTCTGACGTGCTAGTAGTTAAATCTACAGCCAAAGTGTTGACGAGTCTTTAGAGTCCCCCACAGACAGTTTCTCAAGTTTCGGGCGAAACGCTGTAGAGGCCGTATGGATATATGGCAGGGTTCGATCATATACGTGCGGTATTGCACGGATCATGATCGGACGAATAATACTAGCGGGCTTTGGTTTAAACCAGATCCTAGTATTATACAGTGTAGATTTTATCATATTGCATTTGTATTCGGTAGGAACACAAATGCGGGTATGTATATACGGTCGCGAGGTTTTCCTGTAATTTATTACGGGATCAGTTTTCTGAAGTTGCCAGTTTGCATTCCGTTTCGGCCAGTTTTTGTAACACCCGAGCCCAATACTACTAATTTCTGTTACTGGTTGAGCATTAGATGGTACTCATTTCTTTTACCCTGTCTATTTGTCGCTTACTGTAAAATTTTATCTAGCAAAGTCATTTCTGCATATAACAAATATTAGCATCTAAAATAAAATTAAAAATATCTCTCTTGGCCTACTCGACGCCCCTAGCCTTGTGGTAGCGTCCGTGCTTCGAGTTCTCGTCCCGTTCAGTAAAACGGGCGAGTTTGGACGGCTACGCGCGCGTACAGGTGTCCGTCTTGGGGGCATGCATTTTAATCATAAAACACTCAATTTCAAAATTTGGAACACGCTTAAAATCCTATTATTTAAATTTCAAATTTTTGGACCCGACCCGGGTGCGATTTGGAAATATTTTATTTAGCGCCAAAATCCCAAATTTTAATAATCTTTAAAACCTTAGTATATTTTTATAACTATAATAATCTTACTGTTATTATATATAATCCTCTGAAAATTTTATAAGCTCCCATGAATCTTTCTTTTCCCAGCCTATCACGAGATTTCTGATCCCCCTGGGCTCCACTTTCTCTATCTCTCTCTCTCTCTATCCCGTCTCTCTCTCTATCTTTCTCTATTTCTCTCTCTCTCTAACTTTCTCTCTCTCCCATATATATATATATATATATATATATATATATAATTCCCTCTCCTCTCGTTTCTTTTCATCACGAGCAGAACCCATCGAGCCTCAACCCTAGCCACCTTCACCGTCGCCGCCGCAGCCCCGACGCCGGCGCCAACATCACCGTCACCCTCGCCTCCGCCTCCTCCTCTCAACCTCAACACTTGTTTTCCCTCCCGCGCACCCAGCATGACAGCTGTGACCACCTGCAGCCTTCGCTGCAGTCGCCTGAGTCGCCACCGGCAACCACCTGCGCCGCCGACCAACACCTCACCGTGTTCCCCTCACCTGAGTCTCCCTCTCCTCACCATCTCCTCTCTCTTCGTTTGTTTACCCGAGCCTCCACCCTCGCAACCTGTCGCCGGTAGCACCTCGTCGTTGCCATCCGTGCCGCCGCCGTCGCTGCACCTCCTCACCTCACCATCATCCTCCTCACCTCGTTCATCTTCCTTTCGCTGCCAACCCAAGATCCAGTACCCGAGCAGCCGACTTCTCGAGCGTTGCAGTCACCATCGCCCCGTCATCTCGGAGGTCGACCGAGCACCACCTTGATCCCAGTGGAACCCTTGCGGTTATCGTGTCGCGTGGGTTCGCGCCTCCGTTCTCGTGATCGTCTTTCGTTCGAGGCAAGTATTCGATACTTGCTTACATGCTATTGAAACTTTAAACTTGCCTTAATACTTATCCATGATCTAATAGTGTATTATCTAGTAAATCACCGTACAAACATTGCGTCCTGTTTAACCCTAGTAGCATGCCAAATTAATTATTTTCCTGTTAAATCCCTATTTAGAAGTGATAACAGTGGAGTTCCAATTAACCGTATCAGGCTCCGCTGTACCTTTATGTTTCCGAACCTAAGACTTAATCTCGCATCGAATTATTCATACCTAACAACCCCGTACATGATGGATTACATTTTGGTTTACTGCTATGGTACTTCTGTTCCAGTTTATCCTATCAGATATTCATGTACAACTTAAACCGGTCAAATTATATTTGCATTCTTTAAACAGCTTATACATGTAGTTGCACTCAATGTTTTATTAACCTAATTCCAGTTGTTACATTTGCCATTCTGTTTTCACGTTATATTGACGCCATCTATTTAACACGATTGAAAACTGTACAGCTAGATAATAAATCCGCTTTATTGCTTTGCGCATTGATTAGATCTTGATGTTTGCTTATATCTGATTGTGAGCACACCCACGATATTGTTTGTATCTTGACCTGACATGGCCACGCATATATATATTGATACACCTGACATGGTACCGGATACTGTTGACTTGACCTGATGTACCATGATCCGACCTGTTGCCTGATCTTGTGTCTAATGCCAACAAACCTGACATGTAGTCATCATGGACCGTTCCTGTTGTCTATCCAGACAAACCTGCTTTTACCTGATATTGTGTTGGCATTAGTTCTTGATTACTGAATACCTGACTTGACACACATATAACTTGGGGGTATGGGGAAATCAAAGGTGAAATCTGACTTGTAACTTGACAGTTCACTACCTGTATTGAGTGTACACATTCCTGTTTTTGCCTAGCGGCATGTCTCGGTTTTAGCCGAGAATATTGTGGCCGTGGTCCCGGGTATGTACGGGATACTATCGAGTGTACACATTCATGTTTTGTGCCTAGCGGCATGTCTCGGCTGCAGCCGAGAATATTGTGGCCGTGGTCCCGGGTATGTACGGGATACTATTGAGTTACATCGACGATTCATCAATTGATTTCAAAGATTTTAGACTAGAAAACCTGATAGAACAGTTTAGTTACCCACTGAACACTACCCTGCACTGCTTGTTTCACATTATCGCTTTATTCATGTTTATTTTGCATTGCCTGTTACATTGTTCATATTATATTACTGGTTGACATGACGCGCTGACGTCTGGGTTTTGCATGGCCCAGATTCCGTACCGCTGTTGCAGTCCGAGCAGGAGTACTTCAGCCAGCAGGCTGAGCTGTGAGTTCAGTAGTAGTTAGTTTTATTTCCTGCATTTATTTCCTGTTGTGAGCCCACATTATAGGACACACTTTTCAGTTATTTGTATTGGATCATTTGCTTCCGCATTTATTTATTATTAACTCCTGTTATTCTGGATTATGGACATGTTTTAGATAGTTTTATCTTGTTCTTGATATCTCTACAGCCGTAATGTGATTGTGGATGGATACTTCCTACCCACAGGTAGCATGGTTGGCTATATCACATGCCCAATCTAGCATACTCTGGGAAGCGGGGCGTGACATGGTTTTTTTGGTATCAGAGCCATAGGATAATCGGGTTGATTCTTTTGTTGTTGGGTATTGTACCCAATACACGAATCAGAATAACCGTGTTTAGGAAACATGTCCTGCCACCTTGACCGTTTTACCATTCTTGAATCACATTCTTCCTGATTATATCTTTTACGATGTGCAAACTTTCTTTGCATATCGATTCGAAAACCTGATTCCTTGTTATCTCTACGACTTAGACAACTTGGATGGAGTTATGTAGTTGTGGCTATGATACCGCAGCATAGTTACAATGCGGTACTCTATTTAAGTATCTTGGAGTTCTAGCCTTGATCTATATTCAAAATCTATCATCATGCTAATGTTGGGTATTTTGAGTTCAGGATTATGGCCGGTAAGAAATTGAAGACATACCAGAGGCGTGTGGATGAAGCCGCCATGCTTGGAGTGATAAGATCAAAGAAACAGACCGAGCTGATCCAGCAGCAAGCGGACTCGTTTCGGGAAGGTTTGCAGATCGTTCAGCAGTCTATGAACAATGTTGGAGCTAGACCAGTTGACCGAATAGGGACCGTAGCAGATTTCAGGCGGTTGGGTCTGTCTACATTTACTGGTTTAAAGGAGCCGTTGCCAGTAGAGCAGTGGCTAGTTGACACAGAGAACTTGCTTTTTGCGGCACAGATTCCGGATGACAAAAAAAGTTGTTGTGTTACGCATTCTGCTAGTGGACTGCGCCCGAGAATGGTGGCTTGTTGAGGAGACCCGCTTGCCCAAGCCGATCAAGTGGGCGGATTTTTCTAAGAGTTTCCTGGAGAAGTTCTTCCCGCGGACTGCACGGGAGGAAATGGAAGAGAAGTTCATCGGACTAAAGCAGAAGGGAGCACCCGTAGATGTGCATGTAGCAGAATGGACGAGACTCAGTAGTTTCGCTGGACCTTTAGTTGCCAACGATGCAGACAGGGCACGGAGGTTCATGCGCAGACTGGACGTGGACATCCAAAGGCAGATTGTCTCCCTGGGTTTAACCACTTTCTCACAAATACTTGCAGCAGCCAAGAGTAGCAGAGTTTATCTGGGATGAAAGGGAATTTGCAGCAGACATCAGTTGCGTTAAGGAAGCAGTTCGGTCGGGCCGGTCGAGTTTAGGGTTAGGCCGACAAACAATATTCTTGCATCAAAGGAAGTGATGAAAGTAAAGAGCCGGCTGTTGTTCGTAATTCTATGGACGTGTTTGAAGATATATCGGGTTTACCGCCGAGGAGAGACGTGGAGTTCGCAATTGATCTTATTCCTGGTGCAGCGTCAGTATCTAAAGCGTATTATCCAATGGCGCCAGTAGAGTTGGAAGAAGTAAAGAAACAGGTTGCTAAATTGCTTGAAAAGGGTTGGATTCGTAGCAGTAACTCGCCTTGGGGAGCTCCAGTTCTTCTAGTAAAGAAGAAGGATGGCACGAGAAGGATGTGCATCGACTATCGAGAATTAAACCGGGTGACTATTAAGAACAAGTACCCGATCCCTCACATTGGAGAACTTTTTGAGCAGCTTAGTAGCGCGAGGGTATTCTCGAAGCTGGATTTGCGATCCGGATATCATCAGGTCCGAGTGAAAACAGAAGATATTTGCAAGACGGCATTTCGAACTCGGTATAGACATTACGAGTACTTAGTGATGCCCTTCGGAGTAACGAATGCGCCGGCAGTATTCATGGACTTGATGAACCGAATCTTTTCACCGTTCTTGGACCAGTTTATTGTGGTGTTCATTGACGATATTCTGGTTTACTCGAAGAGTTTTGAAGAGCATGCTGAGCATTTGAAGATCGCACTGCAGACGTTGAGACAGGAGAAATTGTATGCGAAGACGAGTAAGTGCGAGTTTTGGCTGGAGGAAGTAAGGTCTTTGGGGCATGTTGTATCTGGCGATGGCATTGCCGTCGATCCAGAAAAGATTGCAGCAGTTCGAGATTGGCCTATTCCAAAGAATGTTGCTGAGATAAGAAGTTTCCTTGGATTAGCCGGATACTACAGGAGATTTGTGGAGAACTTTGCTCGTCTGGCAGATCCGTTGACCAAGCTTACGCGCAAGGAGGTACCTTTTGTATGGGCAGATAAGTGTGCGTTAGCTTTCGAGACGTTGAAGCAGAAGTTGATAACCGCCCCTATTCTGACCGTGCCAGACAATTCCGGAGGATTGGTGATTCACAGCGACGCATCTGGGAAAGGATTGGGATGTGTTTTGATGCAGCATGGGAAGGTTGTAGCATACGCATCGAGACAGTTGAAGACCCATGAGAAGAATTATCCAACTCATGACTTGGAGCTTGCGGCTGTGATTTTCGCTTTGAAGATTTGGAGACACTACCTTTTGGGCGAAAGAGTCGAAGTTTTTACAGATCATAAGAGCTTGAAGTATGTGTTCACACAGAAGGAGCTTAACATGAGGCAGCTTAACATGAGGCAGCTGATGGCTGACTACGATCTTGATCTTAAGTACCATCTGGGGAAGGTTAATGTTGTACCGGATGCGCTTAGTCGGTTACCTGTAATTCAGGTGTTAACTACGCAGAAGGAGATCGTCGCAGATTTTCGAAGATTTGACTTGGAGGTTGTGCTACCGCGTTCTACGGGACAGTTGTTGCAGCTGCAAGTACATTCGTCTTTGATCGAGAATATTAAAGCAACTCAATCGCAGGATCCTAGACTGCAAAAGTTTCGAGAGCAGGTTGAAGCCGGGCTACGAACAGATTTATTGATCCACGAAGATGGTTCGTTGAGGTATGGTAGCCGTTTGTGTGTGCCAAAAGGGTGATGTTCGTGAAGAGCTTATGAAGGAGGCACACAGTTCAGCTTATTCTGTACATCCAGGAGGCACAAAGATGTACCGAGATTTTCGACAGCATTTCTGGTGGGAGGGCATGAAGCGGGAGATTGCTCGCTTTGTGGCAAAGTGCTTGGTGTGTCAGCAAGTTAAAGCTGAATATCAAAGGGTTGCTGGTTTATTGCAACCACTTCCGATTCCACAGTGGAAGTGGGAACATATAACCATGGATTTCGTGACGGTTTTACCGCGGCGTCCAAAAGGAAACAATGCAGTATGGGTAATTGTTGACCGATTGACCAAGGCAGCTCACTTTATTCCTTTTCGGGTTGGTCAATCAACAGAGACTTTGGCAGAGCGGTACATGCAGGAGATTGTAAGATTGCATGGAGTACCGGTGAGCATCGTGTCCGATCGGGACACTCGGTTCTTATCACACTTCTGGAGGAGTTTACAGGAAAGTTTGGGGACTCGATTGAAGTTTAGCACAGCTTATCATCCTCAAACTGATGGTCAGTCGGAGAGAACGATCCAAACTCTTGAGGATATGTTGAGAGCATGCATGTTGGACTTCAAGGGGTCTTGGGAGGATCATCTACTTTTGGTGGAGTTGTCTTACAACAACAGTTTTCAGGCAACTTTTCAGATGGCTCCATTTGAAGCTTTGTATGGTCGTAAATGCCGTTCACCTGTTTGTTGGGACGATGTCGGTGAACGAAGATTATTGGGACCAGATTTGGTTGTGCAGACAGTTGAGAAGGTTAACCCTATCAGAAATCATATGAAGGCAGCACAGGACCGACAGAAGAGTTAGGCAGATACGTCAAGAAGACCTATAGAGTTCACCGTGGGTGATTTGGTATTCTTGAAGATATCACCGACTAGAGGGGTGATTCGTTTTGGAAGTCGAGGAAAGCTTAGTCCTCAATTCGTTGGACCCTTGAGATCGTAGAGCGTGTTGGTGAGGTAGCGTATCGTTTGGCGTTACCGCAGTCCTTGGCAAATGTGCACGATGTGTTTCACGTATCTCAACTCCGTAAGTATGTTCAAGATGAAACACACGTTTTGGATCATTCGGAGCTAACAGTACGAGAAGACTTGACTTTTTAGGAGCGACCGATTGAAATCGTGGATCGAAGGGAAAAGGTTCTTAAGAAAAAGGTAATCCCCCTTGTGCTTGTTTCTTGGGGTAATGATCACATGGAGAGTCCACTTGGGAACGAGAAGATGAGATCCGGCAGAACTTTCCTCACCTTTTTCTGTAGTTTTCTATCTTATATTCTTGGAATTTCGAGTACGAAATTCTTTTGTAGTTGGGTATAATGTAACACCCGAGCCCAATACTACAAATTTCTGTTACTGGTTGAGCATTAGATGGTACTCATTTCTTTTAGCATGTCTGTTTGTCGCTTACTGTAAAATTTTATCTGGCAAAGTCATTTCTGCATATAACAAATTTTAGCATCTAAAATAAAATTAAAAATATCTCTCTTGGCCTACTTGACACCCCTAGCCTTGTGATAGTGATTAGTCGAAAATATTGCATATTTGAGCCGGCAATTTCCTCATCATTTGCATTCATATAGAAGTGTTCGGTATCCGTATTTCACATATTAGCAAATCTATCGTAAATTATCAGATTACATGTATTAGAACTTAAAACCGGCATTTCTAGGAAAATTGACTGCATTGCATGGCATCGCAATATTTCTATATGTCGTAACCCGTGTTTCGAAGTCTGTGCAGGAAAAGGAGAAGCTCGCTCAAATTTACACCGCTCAAAAGATACGTCAACCCACTAATTTCAGATCTGGTATCAATCTAAAGGAGCAATCACAATTCAGCATATTAGACAAAGCCCCAAATAGCAGTACAAGACCACTCCAGAAAGCACAAAGCCCAAGGCTCCAATATGGCCGCGGAACCGCGGCCATAGCCTGCTTAAGCTGCGGTTCCGCGGCGGCTTGATGACATCATCACCTGAATTTTGTACCACAATTCTTCTTACAGGGCCCACTGCTCAGAAATGTATCTAAGTTTCCAGAAGACTCCAGGGGTTTCTGCCAGATCAGCAAACAAGGGTTTCCAAGCTTAATTAATCCTAGCTTAAACCCTAAGCTAGCTCCTAACAAACTACCTTCTAGAAAACTCAACAAACTTTTGGAGGGAACTACCATTTCAAACCTAAATCTAGGGTTTGAGAAGTCTATAAATAGAAGCCTAGACCTAGGGTGAGGGAGATCATAGAGAATCTTTAATCCCTAATCTAGTATCAAACTAGAGCCATTCTATCTCTTTCTTCATTCCACAAGTCTAGTGACAAGGCTTGTGTGAAACCCTAACCCTAAATTCCAATCAAAAAGCCAAGATCCCGAGTACCCATCAAGCAAGAAGCCTTGCAACCTTTTATGAGCTGAGCCGATCTTCAACGGAGCAAGTGGTCAAAGCCGATCCGCGACTCACGGAGCCGAGCGACGCCAATTCAACAACTTAGATTCTTCCTCTTGTAGTTCTTGAGCGATTGTAATCAAAGTGTTGATATAAATAAAAGGTGATATTCTTTTATCTTGTTTTCTTTAAATTCTTGCATCATGAATCAATCTAAAATTCTAGTTATAATTCTTGTTGTGATGTTTGAGTAATACTCCGCTCGTCGAGGAGTCAAGACGATCAATAGAATGATGTTGTAATATATCTGAAAACGATTCTTGATTCCTACGAGTTTTGTAAACCCTAGCAAGTTCAAGAATCGACGACCCATTTTGTTGCGATGCTTTCTTGATTGATATCGCTCGAAATTGGGAAGTTACGATCGTTTCTTGAAAATTGCTAGAGGCTAGAGTGTGAATGATATCGACGAAAGAACAAGGGTTAAAAGATGAAACCCTAGTTTCATCAAGAAAGCCCTAACTCTCGTCGATCATCATCGATCTAGTATCAATTCTTCGAAGGACAAGAACACGTTATCTTTAGATTATATCACGTCTATAGATCCGATCGATTCCTACGAGCCTCTTTTAGATTCTTGACTGTTGATTGGAAAATCTATCAATACACCGATTCTTGATTGTTTAACATTTTCTTGATTCTTGAATAAGAATAGTGACACTTGATATGAATCATTCTTGAATCATGTTTTCTTTTATCGTTACTTAACTTTTCAATTCAAACATATTAAAAAATATAAATGAATCGTGCAATCCCTATGGACGATCCGCACTCATTCATGAACTACAATTGACACCGTAGTTTGATTGCGGTCAAAATAATTTTTGGTTGTGATTTCTTTACAATTTTCTACAAACACAACGGAAAATCTACCAATCAAAATGGCGCCGTTGCCGGGGACTATTTGATTTGATACTTTTACATCCAATCAAGAAATTATAACAATCATAATGGCGCCGTTGCCGGGGATCGCGCGCTAATTCATTTACATTTTTAGTTTGAAGTGAAAGAATTATTACATTCTACTTCTTGAAATCAAAATTCGTACAAACCTTATACGTGTGTTGTGATTGATTGCAAGGTGATCTGGAGCATTCTGTGCTGTGGAAAATTTTTTTGGAATATACTAGAGAACAGAGGGAAGCAACAGGAGCTTCCTAGTGAATTTTGGTGCAGAGATCACACCAGAGGACCGCGTTTCCGCGGCCATTGCCTACCATTTGCGGCGGAACCGCCGCACATTTGGGGGTTCTCTGCAAAATTTTTAGTGCAGGTGACTTCTTGCTCTCTCCGCTCTCCTCTTTTAGCTCCAACTAACACTTTGCTGCAGGATTCTTTGCAAATAATCGCAGCGCCGCAAAAGCAAAATTAAATTTGTGCGTGATTTTGATTTCTTGGTTGTTTGCATTCTAATACGGAATTTAAGGGGCACGGCCAAATCCAAATTAGGTGGGGATTTCATTACCCTTCCTAGGCCCCGAAAATCGCAAAACTTGCATCCGCATTACCCTCATTAACTAAAAGAAATCTAGAGAAGACTCTAAGGACTGTCGCGCTCAATTAGGATAAGAGAAGGCCGTGGGTAATTCATTGCTTATCCGCGTTTTCTTGTGGTGCCTAAGGCGAGTGTGTCTAAGGCTAGTGGTTTTTAATTAGGCCCACTACATACGTAGTGGAGTACCTTCCCACTTACCTGGCACTTATCCGGCCATAGGGGGACAAAGAGGCAGTGGAGGATTCTATCCTGCGACTTGTCTTTTGGCAGTTAGGAGCGGTCTAGAGCTGGACCTAGGTGACCACTAGATTCTAGGGTTTGTGTGCTGCATTTGTTTTGTCGCATCATTTTTTCAAAAATCCATCCCTTTTTCAAAAGCAAGCACCACATTCATTACCCCTAATTATAAGTCAACGCTGCCACTTGTACTAACCCATTTTAGTGCAAGATAGGCTGGACACGGGATTCTAGTGCCCGTTTAGTCCGCGTACCCTTTATCGACTCCGAAGTCGATATTTCTCCATTTACCTTTCCTTTACCCACTACCACACCCACACCGATGGATCCGAATCCATCAAACTTCTTTAACCCAAATCCGCCGCCGTCCGTTGGTGCGCAGAATCCACCCCGCATCTCTCTCCAGGAGAGGTGCTACCCTATTCGAGGTCCTCTTTCGACCTGCTTATCCACACCACCAGCCAATGGGGATAACTTTGAGATTAAGCCCCAGTATATCAATCTTTTACCCAAATTCCACGGACTCGAGACTGAGGACGCTTACGTTTTCATTACCAAATTTGAAAACGTATGCGCAATGATGGGTACGTCACAACTTTCAATGGATGCTATGCGTCTACGAATTCTTCCATTTACTTTGTGCGATATAGCCGAGAAGTGGCTATATAACACTACCGCACACTCTATTACGAATTGGGAAGAATTCGTCGCTGCATTCCTTAAGAAATTTTACCCAATCCAAAAGACAGCTCGAATCCGTAGCGAACTGAATCAATTTGCCCAGCTCCCTGCTGAACCATTTTCAAAATACTTTGAACGTTTCAAGGATCTATTGGTTCAGTGTCCTCATCACGGCATCCCGAGATGGGAATTGTGCCGAATCATTTATGAGGGCATTAACCCAAGCACTAAACAGAGCCTTGAAAATATGTGTCAAGGTACTTTTATGACCAAAGATGATGGGGAAGCCTGGAAGTACTTAGAAGAGTTCGCTGCAAAATCACTACAGTAGGAGAGTGGAACCCAACCATTGAATAGGGGTGGCATACACCAAATAGATGTGTCCATAGGTGTTCGAGCTGAAATGGCAGCAATGCAAAAGAAGCTCGACGCTATGGAACACAAATTTGCAGCAGCCTCCCTAAACCCAGTGTCACTCCCCAAAACTGTTTGTGGGTGCTGTTCTGATCCGTCTCATTTAACGGAAGAATGTCCATTAAACTCTGCGTTTCAAGGTCACGAGCATTCTAATGCCGCATTTCAAAGACCTCGAAACGATCCATATTCTTCCACGTACAATCAGAGTTGGAGGAATCACCCGAATTTTGCTTGGAACCAAAACCAATCTCAAAACACGGTTCCAAACACGAATCAATTTCAAAGGGTTCTTCCTCCACCACAACAGCAACCCCTTCAACTCACTCAGCACCCCTATCAGTCACAAAATTTCCAAAACCAGGGCAACACTCCTGCACAGTCTAATCCTATGCAGTCCTGTTCTGACGAGTTCTCTCAATTCACTCAAACCATGAAATCACTTTTGTCAAATTTCATAGAGGTTTCGACTGAGGTTAGATCTTCCGTCAGTGAGATAAAGAAAAACTCAGCGTCCCAAGCTGAGAGTATCAAATCGATGGAAGCTGAAATCGCACGCCTAAAAGCCGAAATGAGTGCGAGAGAAAAAGGGAAACTTCCCTCTCAACCCCTACAGAATCCGGGGCATTACAATGTAAATGCCGTCACAACGTTGAGATCGGGAAGAGTGCTGAACAATCATGTCGGGGAAGGTATTGATGATACTGAAAATCATATCAACACCCCGACTGAGACCTTTCCACACACACACACTTCTCCTTCTGATCCTTCTTCTTCTACCACACCACTTTCTCGTGAGCCTATTCTCCATTTCCCACTAGGCTCAACACCTTCTCCCAATCCTTATAGTTCTCCACAGACGGTCCCCACACCTCTTTTGGGACCGCGTCTACCCCCTCTTCCTTCTCCTGTGATGGACCCTGCGCTTATTGCGAAAGCTCCTTACCCGAACCGGTTAAGGGCAAATAGAACGAGTCCTCATATGGAGAAAATAATGGAAATGTTCAAACAGGTTAACATCAATATCCCTCTCCTAGATGCGATTCAACAAATCCCCGCTTATGCTAAAATTCTTAAGGACTTGTGCACTAGGAAGAGGAAGACTCAAGTGCCGAAGAAGGTCTTCATGTCTAATAACATTAGCACTGCTTTTATTCCCCAACTTCTAAAGAAAAGAAAGGACCCAGGTTTTCCTACAATATCGATTTCGATTGGGGGTAAAAACATAAATCGTGCTCTTTTAGACCTTGGCGCAAGTGTTAACCTGCTCCCTTATTCTGTCTATGAGCAATTAGGGATTGGAGAGCTGAAACCTGCTCACTGCACTCTCCAGATGGCAGACCGATCTATCACCAAACCAAGGGGTGAATTAGAGGATGTGTTGATAAAGGTCGGGGAATTTGTTTTCCCTGTAGACTTCATTGTGCTCGACACACATCCTGTAGCAAACCCCCGGGGCCAAATTCCGGTGATTCTAGGTCGTCCTTTCCTTGCCACTTCCAACGCTGTTATAAATTGTAGAAATGGTTCAATGAATTTATCATTTGGAAATATGACCATTGAACTAAATATCTACAAAGTTGGAAGTCAGCCATCAGAACCCTCTGCTCATATTTTAGATGTGTGCTCTGTCCATAAGATCGCTCCCGATAGTTGTGGAGCTGAGGATCTTTGCTTTACTGATCTCGACGACATTAACACATCTCTGCTTGATTTCACACATGATCTTAGTGAGGACACTTTCTCTACACTTGAGTCCTGCACTTCTGACTTTTCTCCACCCGAGTCTGTATCTTTCACAGGCTCTGAGCTTCTTGGTAGATCCAAAAACCACTCAATGATCCCTCCTTCTATCATTTCTCCACCCGAGTTAGATCTCAAAATTTTACCTTCTCACCTGAAATATGCATATCTAGGTGAGAATGAGTCTTTACCGGTTATCATATCCGCTTCTCTTGCATCAGAGCAAGAGAATGCACTTTTATCGGTATTGAGATCTAACAAAGAGGCGTTTGGTTGGAGTATGGCGGACATCAAAGGGATTAGTCCCTTGATAGTTGAACATCATATACATGTGATGGATGATGCCAGACCGACCCAAGAACCACAGAGACGGTTGAATCCCATCATGAAGGAAGCTGTCATGAAAGAGATCGTCAAATGCTTAGATAATGGTATCATATACCCCATCTCCGATAGCCAATGGGTGAGTCCTATACATGTCGTTCCTAAGAAATCCGGCATCACAGTTATAACCAATGAGGCAAATGAGTTGATTCAGACACGCGCCCAAACTGGGTGGCGTGTATGTATTGATTATAGAAAACTCAATGCTGCCACGAGGAAAGACCACTTTCCTCTACCATTCATTGATCAGATGCTGGAACGCTTAGCGGGACGAGAATATTATTGTTTTATGGACGGATACTCAGGCTACAATCAGGTCCCCATCGCCAAAAAGGATCAAGATAAAACCACTTTTACTTGTCCTTTTGGTACCTTTGCTTACAGTCGCATGCCCTTTGGGTTATGCAATGCTCCCGCTACCTTTCAGCGGTGTATGATGGGGAAATTCTCTGATATGGTAGAGAATTTTCTGGAGATCTTTATGGACGATTTCTCGATTTTTGGAGACTCTTTTTCTGATTGCCTAGCGAATCTTGACGATGTTCTTACTCGTTGCAAAGAGAAGAACTTGACTTTGAACTGGGAAAAATGCCATTTTTGTAGGGTTCCTAGGCACCCTAATGAGGTCTCACAAGGTATCAACCATGCCAATTTCAAATTTAAACGGTGCCGAGAAACCCTAGAACGGATCGTTGGCTAGATTTCTAGGCGAACAAAGTAACTAGTTAACACTTAACTATAAGGAAACGGAAATACAACCTTTGTAGATCCGGTGCTCCACCTCCATAGCTCCGCAACGAAGTCCCCTCGCTGTCCTAGTGAATTCCCGGGCTCTAGCGTCGGCTTCGTCGGAGAATAGGCGAGCTAGGTCGTCGATGTCCATGCCGAAGATGATCTACGTCGAAGCATCGCAAGATCAAGCTCTCACTTCACCAAGTCATGAAACTTGTGAAGAAAACACACTCTACTACTTGGCAAGAGGTAGAGGATGAAGAAATAGGAAGTGGGTAGACTTTAGAATTGGATTTCTCACTCATTTCCATCAATCACCATTGATGGAGCTTGCTTTCTTCATTGAAGAAGATGAAGAAGAAGAAGAAGAAAGTGTTATGATAAGTTAATTGTTTAAAATAGAAAAGAAAACAATTCTTATCATAAGCTAACCAAGGTTAGGTGTAGAGAATTAATTAGAGTTAAGTGGAATGGTTAGGTTAAAGCATGAGACAAAATGGTCACAAAGTCAAAGTATTCATGAAGCTTCATGAATGAACAAAAGAATTCCACCATTTTTCTCTTTGCATTTCTTTTTCCAAAAGAATAAATAAATGAATAAAATGAATAAGGAAAAAGTAAACCCTAACCATTTCATTAACCAAGGTTTAATTCTTTACACTTAACCAAAAGGCATGTATCATCAAACATGATACAAGCAAGTGCACAAAATCATATCGCATATGCAATGCGCACATCCGAGTGAGAAAATCCATCTTAAAGTGAACCAATACTAGTTAATGCAAAGTAATATATCAAATATATAATTATGCATTAAATCATTAAATCAAGACTTGATTTAACGATCCGGTCATATCGCATACAACCGACTAATATCTAATGTATCGATTTATCGAATCAATCCTTGATTCGATAACTAGGTTATATCGCATACAACCATTCGACACATTCATCGCGAGAATAGAATACGGTATCACATACACGCATTATTCTCGGTCCCGCACATATCTCATATGCGCTCCTATTTCGTTTCGCTTGAGCCAGGAAACCTCTGTGTAGGACTCTAAAGACTCGTCAATACGCCGGCAGCAGGTGATGATCATATCAAGCACCCACAAGCCGCAAGCGGTCTGCTAAACGTAACGGCCACCCGGGTATTGAGCGATCAGAAGATCGACGAGCAAGCCCGCTCACACTCCAGTGAATCCAACCAGTAACACTACCGTACAGTCCGGTCTGATCGTCTGATATGTCGCATATCTCGCCTAGGGGTGGTAAACGTCAGACCCCAATAGCTTGATAAGTCGTGTCGATATGAGGTCTATAACAATTCGAGAAACTACTGGTAACACTTACCAGTAAATCTCAGCAACCCTGGCCAGGGATTTCCGGTTATAGCCAATCGAACACAGCGCAACATCAACTCCCTATACCGGGAGAGACGAATCCCCTCCTATCGCTCATTGCCTCCATGTGACTCGGGAATGTACCCAAAAACCACCGTTTTGCACGCCCTCTTGGATGTGGTAAGGTGGAAATCAAAGCACAGTGGGAACCACACAAGACTCTATGACGATCTCGGGTCAACAGACTACTCTGTACCAGTGTCACCAGAGAACTGCCATCTGACGTAAGGTATAATACCATCTGGGAGTTCTCGGCGAGTCCGTCCAGTGTACCCAGTCTCTACTGAGCACCCGTATATCATCTCTGATGTCAAACACCGATGGATATGGGATCATCCATCGCCCATCTGTATGGGTCGAGAAGGTACACGCTAGTCTACTCTGGTATATCGATGCCCTATCTCGATACACCCACAACTAGGGACTTTGAAGGATGTACTTATGGACTACCTGTCCCCACTAGTATGATCCGCATCATAGTCCAGGTAGTCAAGTACACATCCTAAGGGCTTTACCAACATGTAACAGAGAGACAATCAGTATACACGTTAAGGTAAAGAGTAACCAGATAGCATACTATCATGTCGAGCAAGAAAGTCCTCCCTATATACGTCCTAGCATCCACTACAATATACATCCTATGTATAGTAATGGCCTCTAGGGCATACATATAACTAACAATCTCCCACTTGCACTAGGGCCATCTGACAGCAGTGGTTGTAGTATCTCATACTCAACCATCCCATAAAAATCTCTCTCTGGGAACAGGCCTTTGTGAGTGGATCCGCTGTGTTGTCCTCTGAGTCTACTCTCCAAACCTCGATCTCCTTGGAGATCAACCATCTCCATGATCAAGTGATACTGCCTTAGAATATGTCTGGATCACTGATGGGACCTGCGTTTCTTGGCATAAGCCACAACTCCATTGTCACACAATGGGAGGAACATAGTTCATCTCATGAACCAATATACACCCAAACAGCCTCTTTGGTAGCATCTTTAGTAGCGATGTATCCTGCCTTTATCGTCTAGTATGTCACGGTATCTAGCTTGGAACTCTTCCAACATACCGTCTCTTTACTGAGGGTAAAGACAATGCCTGTGACTGACATTCAGTCGTCTTTATCACCCTGGAACCATTCCAGTGATTCTCCCCAGGGTCGATTGATACCTTCTCACTACAACTAGTGAGTAGCCTAACATCCATTTAGATCTATCTCATAGATCCAAAATCCAGGATTTAGTAGGTATCACTTTGATCCTATGTGGAGAGTCATTGTGATAAGCGGAGATTGATCGAGCGTAGCATAGGAAACTCCTTCCCTATCAAGAGTATGTCATCCACGTGCTCTACGAGGATCGACACCATACTCCCTACTACCTTCTTGTATATACAAGGTTCATCTACCATTTTGATGATGTCAAACTGTTTGACTAACACATCAAAACAGATGTTCCAACTCCGCGATGTCTGCTTTATCCTATAAAGCATCTTGCACACGTTTCCGCTGCTCCCACTGTCTACGAAGTCCTCTGGCTGTGTACTTATAGACGTTCTCTTCTAAATCATTATTTAGAAAAGTAGTCATGGCACCCAACCGCCAGATATCGTAGTCATGGTATGTAGCCGTGGCAAGTAGGATCTGGATGGACTTAAGCATAGTCACTTGAAAAGGTTTCATCATAATCCACGCCTGGTCGATGATGAAAAGCTTTAACAAGTCTAGCTTTGAAAGTCTTAACTTTTCCATCTACACCAAGTAATCTTCTCAAGATATACTTGCTCCTGATGGGGATTTAACCCTTCAGATATTGCAACCAAAGTCCATACTTTGTTGGTGTATATGGATTCCATCTCAGATCTCTAAACATCCAGCCATTCTTACAGAGTCCTACTCCTGATGGCCAGCTCGAAACTAGTTGGGTCATCATCTCATGATGCAATCCTCGCTCCCACTGTCATAGAGGAACCGAAGTATCTCTCAGGTGGGTGAGGAACCCTACTAGATCGGCGGAGAGGCTGAGGTTCGTTGGTAACTATTGAATCCTTTAGTTCTTTCAAATCATCAGCTGCAGTTTGTATAGCTGGAACATTTCCAGTTCTACATTACAGACCTTGCCTCGAGCTTGTCCGGATTTTGCTTTTAGACATAGGCCGAACAACCCCAAATCTTAACTAACTTAAGACATGGGCTCTTCCCTTTCCATATCACATATGAAGTGGTAGGCAATTGATTTGATTTGAACCCTATTCAATAGGTATGCAGTTTCTCAAGTGCATAACTCCCAAAAGGAAAAAGGTAACTCAGTAGTACTCATCATAGAGCACACCTTATCATATAGGGTGTGTTTGTTCCGCCCCGATATACCATCTTGCTATGGTGTATACGGAGGAGTAATGCTGAGAGAGAATCTCATTCTCCTTTAGAATAGTCCAGGATTTCCGTGCTCAAGTATTCTCCTCCTTGATCTCATCAAAAGACATAATACTTATACCCATATTGGTTCTCTACTTCTAACTTATATTCTGTGAATATCTCAAAAGGTTCGGACTTGTGTTTCAACAGGAACATAGGTCTGAAACTCGAAAGATCATCAGAGAACGTAATGAAGTATAAAGAACCAGTCCTGGCATGTGTAGACAGGGGACCTACATACATCATCATGTATCATCCCAAGAGTTCACTAACTCTTTCTCTGTTTCCAGTAAACGGAGCTATGGTCATCTTATCTCTGTGACATGACTGGCAAGTTTCACAAGATGTAAATTCAAACTCATTTAAATATGCATCTTTATGTAACTTAAGCTAGTCGGGTCGCATTGATATGACCTAGTCTACATTGCCTCAAGAAGGATTCGTTCATTTCTGAACTCTTCCTCTTTTGTGTGTTCCGTATACTAAGAACTGTAGTTTGATTTAGAACATCAATGCTTTTAGATAACGTGCCTGATCCGATCAACTTTTGATATAGGAAATGTTCAAAACATTATCCAACTATACAAAATTTTATCATTTCTTTACTAATAAAGAGATGGATATGATTTTGTATATTAGGTTCGGTATCTAATAACATTCGTTCAGAATCAATGTAATTGGAATACAGGGTGACAGTGACCAACAAACTTGGCTGCAACACTTGCCCCGTTTTCTGTCTCATGAAACTTATCACCCGTTCTCAGTTCTTTACCTTCCTTTAGCCCTATGTAACATATTACATATGCGGGATCCTGATCCGGTATCATATACCCAGGACGTAAAGGACACTGAGAAACAGTTCTGCATAATGAACACACCCGAAGATGATGCATCAGCATGCACTCTCTTCGTTTGGGCGGTATGGGAATTCTGGTAATCCCCTATTTCCTGCTCTGTCTTATAACAATTATAAGTTGGAGCGGGACCAACGTTTCCCAGCTCAGTATAACAAGCGGGTTCGGTCAATAATCCGTATTATTATCTTGATTAAGGCGTGATATGGTCGCTACCTGGAGAGAGAGAGAAGAAAACACTCAGCGTGCGCTCTTGCAAGATCAGATTGGTTATTATTTTATCTAATCAGGATGGTTCCCACTGCTTTTTATCAAATCTTCCTTCAAACCCTAAAAGGAAAGACTAGCCGGGATTAATTACACACTACAAGTTCGCCAATCTTTCAGCCAGGCCAGTGTCGGTACTTTAAGGGAGGTCCCCCGTGCTTTCGCACGAACCTAATTAATGTAAACCTCGTTTTCCCAGAGGCGTAACCTCGTTAACACCTTTCTAGACACCTACTTGATCAGCTAATTGCAATGTGTAAAACTCTCCCAGGAGTAACTCTTACTCGCAGCGGGTATCGGGATCCAACTATCTCATAGAAGGTATGCAATCTCATTGCAAATTTCAACACTTGAAATTCCCGATAATATTTTGCCCCATGCGATCTATGACCTTGACTGAGTCAACAAACCATAGACCGCAAGTAAAGTTCAACCCGTCATTTCTCGATTGAATTAAACCCACCCGCACGACCCTTGACTGAGTCAATAAGGCCGCACGACTACCCTAATCCAATCGCATCATATGCTTTGCAGATAAGCAATAATCAGCTACCGCACACTACGCCTTGACTGAGTCAACAAACGCAGCACGAATACTAACTATTACCTATCTGAAATGACGGAGGGCTACGACAGGTTTTTAAGAAAACCTTTTGCGTAATGAACTTTATATCGTTGTAGAATCAAATGATTTTAAAAATGGAGTGTTTTTGAGGCTTTTCTAGTTTTGCTAAAGGGGTCACTCCCGGTGAAGGGATCATCGGCCCTTTCCTCGTCGAATGAGGTGCGGGATATATCATATATATCACTGTGCAAAGCAAAAACTCTTAAAAGCAATCAAAAGACAAACCGAGTGTGTAGCATCTGCCAGTTATTGCTAAAGGAGTCACTCCCGGTGAAGGGATCTCGGTCCTTTCCTCATCGAATAAGGTGCAGGATATATCACATATACCGCTATGCAAAGCAAGAACTGTAGCTACCTGTTTTAATTTTTGAAATTCGATTCTACAACATCTTAGGTTTCTTTTATTTCATTAATCACATTAATGAAGTCCCATCATTTAAGTTACCTAAACATCACAGATAAATACGACGTACACTTATGCCATCCGCATTCGCCTCGATGTCCCCTCGTGCACCGTTAGGTTAGGTAACTAACGGCAGAGCGGGGCAGGGCTAGCGCGGGTGTAAAACATAAGTAACGCCTATATAATATATCATATATACTATATACTGTATCTATCACAAAACATCACATGATCACATCACAGATATCGCAGCAGAAGAAACATATGAAATATTGGATATTCTAGGACGTCCGTGTTTTCAATACGAGCCAGTATAAAACACGGATTCCACGGTCGTGATGAATAGCCAAACCCACACCCCTAGACCCCTACGAGAGCGGCAAGCAACCCTGCCAATTCTAGAGTTAGGAGACCCGGACTCGACTCCTCGAGTTGGTCTCCCACTGGACTCCAGAACCCGGTTACTTGAGCTCCCCTCCTTGGGTCTATCCTAGTGCGGAAAAGTAAATAATATACAAAAGGTGACATCTTCCGCAATCTGGAAGTGCCCCAATAAAAGAATATTACATACAAGTTTTTACATGAATGAAAATGAAAAACACTCATCTCACATAAAAAACCCCGGCTATTCGAACACGACGATCCAATATAACATATCCAGCAACACATAACATCACATGTCATCAACGTAAGTAAATATGTCCATCCCAATTGTCGTTGACATATAGCAACGAAACCGGCGATATCACATATTACACTTACGGTCACAGAAAAGAAAGTGTAAAACTACAACAGTTGGAATCCGCAACCTCTTTAGACATCGCATGCCTAATCAAATGAATTCCTTAGACATCACATGCCTAACAATTATAAACCCCGCATTTTAGTCTCATTATCGAAAACACTTTTCAATATCAAGTCGGGCAATTCAACAAGATTCCCGACATCCTGATCGAATGCTCGTCGCAAACTTCAGTAGACGGCCGCACCCCCGATACCGTCGACGAAGTGCACCAAGGCGGAACACCGCTACCGCGAGCACCCGAACGGATGCTTTCGGCAACGGGGTTCTCCTACAGTCACTTGGTCGGGGCTATGGAGTGAGGCTGTCTATTAAGTTTATCCGGCGAGTATCCGCGTACGCTACGTGATTGCGACGGACTTTTGATCACATCAAAATTCCGTGGCAACCGATCAAGTGAGACTAAACTGCTATGTTTATAACATTCATTCAGTTATCTCATAACTTCTTGTGAATTCCAATTATTGTATCCCATTCCAGATAAATAGAAAATGTTAAACTTTCCGATCGAACATTCTAACACCCAAGTTTTCCCGATACAGATCAACACATGAAATAAGTTTAACAACATTCAGTTCGTGCCTCAGTACCAACGGTCCAGCCGTAGAAGGGTCAAGCCAACGCCTCACATGTGGCACGCCGTACTGCCCCAAACCCGAAGGTTCAAAGGGTAGTTCAAGACGGTCACATAATCGAGTTAAGGTTTGTTGTCTTCTAGAGGGACCATCGCATTACTTGCACTACTTAGAACATCATTAAACTACGGAAAAATCCAACACTTGGAAATTTCCCGACAGGGAAAAAATTGGGTATTTATATCCGGTCGAACTTTTTAACATATTCTAAAATTTATCCGGAAAGCCACATAGACAAAATCTGATATCCCGATCGAAACACCGAATCCCCAAAACAACCCAGAAAATTCAACTCTGGAAAAAATATTAAAAATTCCCAGGAAAACCAGCACATAAAACTAAGAATTACTGTGCAGAATTAGACGCACAAAACGACAAAATAGCCGTGGAACCGCCGCACAAGCCTGCTTGTGCCGCGGTTCCGCCGCGCTACAGTGGAATTATGGACACGTGTTGCACAGTTATTCTTAGGATTCCCTGCTGATTTTTCTGCATATTTTTATTTTCGAAAAATCCCAGATTTTAGAAAAAGGACAGAGAGCATTTTCCGGGTTGGGTTTTCGGTTCGTTCGGACTTCAAATTCCGTCTAGACTTCGCCTAAGGCTCTAGCTAGTCTCTGATACCACTGTAGGGTTCCTAGGCACCCTAATGAGGTCTCACAAGGCATCAACCATGCTAATTTCAAATTTAAACGGTGCCGAGAAACCTTAGAACGGATCGTTGGCTAGATTTCTAGGCGAACAAAGTAACTAGTTAACACTTAACTATAAGGAAACGGAAATACAACCTTTGTAGATCCGGTGCTCCACCTCCATAGCTCCGCAACGAAGTCCCCTCGCTGTCCTAGTGAATTCTCGGGCTCTAGCGTCGGCTTCGTCGGAGAATAGGCGAGCTAGGTCGTCGATGTCCATGCCGAAGATGATCTACGTCGAAGCATCGCAAGATCAAGCTCTCACTTCACCAAGTCATGAAACTTGTGAAGAAAACACACTCTACTACTTGGCAAGAGGTAGAGGATGAAGAAATAGGAAGTGGGTAGACTTTAGAATTGGATTTCTCACTCATTTCCATCAATCACCATTGATGGAGCTTGCTTTCTTCATTGAAGAAGATGAAGAAGAAGAAGAAAGTGTTATGATAAGTTAATTGTTTAAAATAGAAAAGAAAACAATTCTTATCATTAGCTAACCAAGGTTAGGTGTAGAGAATTAATTAGAGTTAAGTGGAATGGTTAGGTTAAAGCATGAGACAAAATGGTCACAAAGTCAAAGTATTCATGAAGCTTCATGAATGAACAAAAGAATTCCACCATTTTTCTCTTTGCATTTCTTTTTCCAAAAGAATAAATAAATGAATAAAATGAATAAGGAAAAAGTAAACCCTAACCATTTCATTAACCAAGGTTTAATTCTTTACACTTAACCAAAAGGCATGTATCATCAAACATGATACAAGCAAGTGCACAAAATCATATCGCATATGCAATGCGCACATCCGAGTGAGAAAATCCATCTTAAAGTGAACCAATACTAGTTAATGCAAAGTAATATATCAAATATATAATTATGCATTAAATCATTAAATCAAGACTTGATTTAACGATCCGGTCATATCGCATACAACCGACTAATATCTAATGTATCGATTTATCGAATCAATCCTTGATTCGATAACTAGGTTATATCGCATACAACCATTCGACACATTCATCGCGAGAATAGAATACGGTATCACATACACGTATTATTCTCGGTCCCGCACATATCTCATATGCGCTCCTATTTCGTTTCACTTGAGCCAGGAAACCTCTGTGTAGGACTCTAAAGACTCGTCAATACGCCGGCAGCAGGTGATGATCATATCAAGCACCCACAAGCCGCAAGCGGTCTGCTAAACGTAACGGCCACCCGGGTATTGAGCGATCAGAAGATCGAAGAGCAAGCCCGCTCACACTCCAGTGAATCCAACCAGTAACACTACCGTACAGTCCGGTCTGATCGTCTGATATGTCGCATATCTCGCCTAGGGGTGGAAAACGTCAGACCCCAATAGCTTGATAAGTCGTGTCGATATGAGGTCTATAACAATTCGAGAAACTACTGGTAACACTTACCAGTAAATCTCAGCAACCCTGGCCAGGGATTTCCGGTTATAGCCAATCGAACACAGCGCAACATCAACTCCCTATACCGGGAGAGACGAATCCCCTCCTATCGCTCATTGCCTCCATGTGACTCGGGACTGTACCCAAAAACCACCGTTTTGCACGCCCTCTTGGACGTGGTAAGGTGGAAATCAAAGCACAGTGGGAACCACACAAGACTCTATGACGATCTCGGGTCAACAGACTACTCTGTACCAGTGTCACCAGAGAACTGCCATCTGACGTAAGGTATAATACCATCTGGGAGTTCTCGGCGAGTCCGTCCAGTGTACCCAGTCTCTACTGAGCACCCGTATATCATCTCTGATGTCAAACACCGATGGATATGGGATCATCCATCGCCCATCTGTATGGGTCGAGAAGGTACACGCTAGTCTACTCTGGTATATCGATGCCCCATCTCGATACACCCACGACTAGGGACTTTGAAGGATGTACTTATGGACTACCTGTCCCCACTAGTATGATCCGCATCATAGTCCAGGTAGTCAAGTACACATCCTAAGGGCTTTACCAACATGTAACAGAGAGACAATCAGTATACACGTTAAGGTAAAGAGTAACCAGATAGCATACTATCATGTCGAGCAAGAAAGTCCTCCCTATATACGTCCTAGCATCCACTACAATATAAATCCTATGTATAGTAATGGCCTCTAGGGCATACATATAACTAACAATTTTATGGTCCAAGAAGGAATAGTACTTGGACATGTCATTTTACAGAAAGGCATTGAGGTTGACAGAGCTAAAGTAGATGTCATTCAAAACTTCCCTCATCCCAAAAGCGTCAAAGATATTCGCTCTTTCCTTGGCCATGCGGGCTTTTATAGGAGATTCATTAAGGATTTTAGCAAAATTGCTAGACCTTTAACTCTTCTCCTGGCCAAGGATACGACCTTCCATTTTGACTCGGACTGCGAGACAGCTTTCGACTCACTTAAACACTCACTCACTTCAGCCCCCGTGCTATCATCACCAAATTGGGACTACCCCTTTGAGCTGATGTGTGACGCATCTGATTTTGCAGTAGGTGCAGTCTTAGGACAGCACATCGAAAAGATGCCACACGTGATTTACTATGCAAGTAAGACCCTGAATGATGCGCAAATCAATTATACAACCACAGAAAAAGAACTTTTAACGGTTGTATTTGCTTTAGAAAAATTCAGGCCTTACTTAATTGGCTCTCCTATAGTTGTGTATACTGACCATTCCGCTTTAAAACATCTTCTGGCAAAGAAAGATGCAAAAGGTCGACTAATACGTTGGATCCTTCTTTTACAAGAATTCGATCTTGTTATCAAAGATAAGAAAGGATGTGAAAACGTAGTAGCTGACCACCTTTCACGCATCATTTCTTCCCATGTGACCCTGCCGATCAATGATTCATTCCCTGATGAACAACTCTTGAGCATATCCGCTGAACCATGGTTCAGGGATATTGTGAACTATCATGCCACGGGACTAATACCGAGCGATTGGTCAAAACAGGACAAATATCGTTTTCTTTCCCAAGTAAAACACTTTCACTGGGATGAACCCTATTTGTTTAAATATTGTCCTGATCAGATCATTCGCCGGTGTGTCCCGAATGAAGAGTTCAAGAGTGTTCTTTCATTTTGTCATGATCAGGCCTGTGGGGGTCACTTTGGTCCTAGAAAGACAGCGGAAAAGGTTTTGCAATGTGGATTTTATTGGCCGACCTTATTCAAGGACGCATTTGACTATTGCAAAACCTGTACACAATGTCAGTATACGGGTAGAATATCCCAGAGGAATGAAATGCCTCAGCAACCCATCTTGGTTGTTGAAATATTTGATGTTTGGGGCATTGATTTTATGGGTCCTTTTCCTAACTCCTTTGGGAATTTGTACATTTTGCTGGCGGTTGATTATGTCTCCAAGTGGGTAGAAGCCATTCCATGTCGCACTAATGACAAGAAAGTTGTCATTAAGTTCTTAAAAGAGAATATCTTCTCGCGATTTGGACACCCACGTGCTATCATTAGCGATAATGGGACACATTTCTGCAACAGATCTTTTGAGACTCTGATGCGAAAATACTCAATCAACCACCGACTTTCTACACCCTATCATCCCCAAACAAGTGGGCAGGCTGAAATCTCAAACAGACAAATCAAACTTATCCTGGAGAAGACTGTTGCTAAGAATAGAAAAGACTGGTCGACCAAATTGACGGATGCTATTTGGGCATTTCGAACTGCATATAAAACCGACCTAGGAATGTCTCCATATAGGATAGTGTTCGGGAAAGCATGTCATTTACCTGTCGAGATAGAGCATAAAGCATTGTGGGCTATAAAAGAAATAAATTTTGATCTAAACCTTGCTTGCAACTTTCGGAAGCTGCAAATAAACGAGCTAAGCGAACTCCGCGATGAAGCTTATGATAACGCTGTAATCACAAAGAATAGGACTAAGGTTTTTCACGATAAAAACATTTTGAGGAAAACATTTTCACCTGGTCAACAAGTCCTTCTTTATGATATACGATTACACCTTCACGCGGGTAAGCTCCGATCTCGATGGAAGGGACCTTTTGTTGTGCGGTCTGTATACCCGCACGGGGCAGTAGAAGTAGAAAATGTTAAAAACGGCACCTTTTTCAAAGTAAATGGATATAGACTAAAGCCGTATTTTTCCACTGACCCCACGGAGGAGCTCTTGTTCTTACAAGAGCCAGTTTATTTGGATTAAAATTCCTCCGTCTCACCTTCATGTCCAGTATATCATTGCATCATTTTTTGAATGAAGGTGAGTGAAAAGAGTAAGTTTGGGGGAAGTTCTTCACTTATATATTTTGCCCCCACTAATAATTCCCCCCAGGCTTACAGTTTTGTAGGTATAGCGTTTGGCAACAGTGAGGACACTGTTGAAAACAAGTTTGGGGGAGGTTTGTGCTTATTTTCGCATCATTTGCATATCATCTGCATAAGCACAAAACATTTCTTTAAAAAACTATAAAAATTGAAAATTTTTCAAACCCATAAAAAATTTAAAAATTTTCAAGTATAAAAATAATTTTAATATTTACATTTTTTTGTATATAAATAAGATAATGAAAGTTTAGATAGTGAAAAGTTACATCCATGAGATTAGAAAAATTTGAGAAAACTAAGAAAATTAGAAGTTTTCTTATACGAACTAGTAATAAGTAGTTATGAGCCGTTGTCCCAAGGGTTAGTAAGATGAAGGACGTCACTAATCTGAGGATAAAAATAAGTCTGAAAAATAGTTTCTATTCTGGAAGCCAAACATTTTGAACGTTGCTACCCTGCTAGTCGCACTTACACACATCTTGAAGCCTGGGATAGTAGAGGATACCTTGAAATACTCTTGTCTTAAAGCCAAAAGTATGAAGGAAATAAAAAGAAAAGTGAATAAAAAAATATAAAGTGGTGAGAAAAATGGACACTGGTTTTGTTATCACCAAAGGCAATAAAAAAATATATAGCAAGGGTGCTTCTTCACCTAGTGCCCTAAGGCCAACTGGTTTGGGAGTCACTGCTATGCCTAAGGTGGTGCAAGACGAAGAAAATACACCAAATAAGCAAGCACATGAATAATCGGTCGGTTAGTACCTCAAGAAGTATTAACGGTCGCATGAAAGTGTGTGAGCAATCTCATCTAAATATTCATTAATTAAAAAGTACTGAGGCTGATGGGCAAGAGTATGATAGCTTGAATTGAATTCTCCGGGTGTAGGGATGTCCTTACACACACGCAGGGTGATATGATCGATGTTTTGGAAGAAAGATAGGAATGAAAAATAAGACGATGTTTTATTGAGGGAGCACGTGATTTCTGACATCTTTTCATGACCATTAAGATAGGGCTCATGACAACCGAAAAACTAGCTTAGTTGGAAACCCTAATTTTCAAGGCTTTTCTTTTACAATTCTTGTCTTTAAATGTAATATTCATGATCTTCCTTTTATTATTGGATTTTGCGGGTGCAATCCGCTGAAAACCCTCAGAAGACAACACTCCTCCTACTAGGGACACCTAGAGGTTTAAAGGCTTGTTGCACGTGCTCAGTGCAATCGTGTTGCCTACAAAAGTGTACTAGTTAGTTTTTCTCTTTCTTTATTTTCTCCTTCTCTTTTTAATAAAACATTCGCTCGAGACGATCGAAATTAAGTTTGGGGGAATTTGATTAGTCGAAAATATTGCATATTTGAGCCGGCAATTTCCTCATCATTTGCATTCATATAGAAGTGTTCGGTATCCGTATTTCACATATTAGCAAATCTATCGCAAATTATCAGATTACATATATTAGACCTTAAAACCGGCATTTCTAGGGAAATTGACTGCATTGCATGGCATCACAATATTTCTATATGTCGCAACCCGTGTTTCGAAGTCTGTGCAGGAAAAGGAGAAGCTCGCTCAAATTTACACCGCTCAAAAGATACGTCAACCCACTAATTTCAGATCTGGTATCAATCCAAAGGAGCAATCACAATTCAGCATATCAGACAAAGCCCCAAATAGCAGTACAAGACCACTCCAGAAAGCACAAAGCCCAAAGCTCCAATATGGCCGCGGAACCGCGGCCATAGCCGGCTTAAGCCGCGGTTCCGCGGCGGCTTGATGACATCATCACCTGAATTTTGTACCACAATGCTTCTTACAGGGCCCACTGCTCAGAAATGTATCTAAGTTTCCAGAAGACTCCAGGGGTTTCTGCCAGATCAGCAAACAAGGGTTTCCAAGCTTAATTAATCCTAGCTTAAACCCTAAGCTAGCTCCTAACAAACTACCTTCTAGAAGACTCAACAAACTTTTGGAGGGAACTACCATTTCAAACCTAAACCTAGGGTTTGGAAAGTCTATAAATAGAAGCCTAGACCTAGGGTGAGGGAGATCATAGAGAATCTTTGATCCCCAATCTAGTATCAAACTAGAGCCATTCTATCTCTTTCTTCATTCCACAAGTCTAGTGACAAGGCTTGTGTGAAAACCTAACCCTAAATTCCAATCAAAAAGCCAAGATCCCGAGTACCCATCAAGCAAGAAGCCTTGCAACCTTTTATGAGCTGAGCCGATCTTCAACGGAGCAAGTGGTCAAAGCCGATCCGCGACTCACGGAGCCGAGCGACGCCAATTCAACAACTTAGATTCTTCCTCTTGTAGTTCTTGAGCGATTGTAATCAAAGTGTTGATATAAATAAAAGGTGATATTCTTTTATCTTGTTTTCTTTAAATTCTTGCATCATGAATCAATCTAAAATTCTAGTTATAATTCTTGTTGTGATGTTTGAGTAATACTCCGCTCGTCGAGGAGTCGAGACGATCAATAGAATGATGTTGTAATATATCTGAAAACGATTCTTGATTCCTACGAGTTTTGTAAACCCTAGCAAGTTCAAGAATCGACGACCCATTTTGTTGCGATGCTTTCTTGATTGATATCGCTCGAAATTGGGAAGCTACGATCGTTTCTTGAAAATTGCTAGAGGCTAGAGTGTGAATGATATCGACGAAAGAACAAGGGTTAAAAGATGAAACCCTAGTTTCATCAAGAAAGCCCTAACTCTCGTCGATCATCATCGATCTAGTATCAATCCTTCGAAGGACAAGAACACGTTATCTTTAGATTACATCACGTCTATAGATCCGATCGATTCCTACGAGCCTCTTTTAGATTCTTGACTGTTGATTGGAAAATCTATCAATACACCGATTCTTGATTGTTTAACATTTTCTTGATTCTTGAATAAGAATAGTGACACTTGATATGAATCATTCTTGAATCATGTTTTCTTTTATCGTTACTTAACTTTTCAATTCAAACATATTAAAAAATATAAATGAATCGTGCAATCCCTATGGACGATCCGCACTCATTCATGAACTACAATTGACACCATAGTTTGATTGCGGTCAAAATAATTTTTGGTTGTGATTTCTTTACAATTTTCTACAAACACAACGGAAAATCTACCAATCAAAATGGCGCTGTTGCCGGGGACTATTTGATTTGATACTTTTACATCCAATCAAGAAATTATAACAATCAGGTAGCGTCCGTGCTTTGAGTTCTCGTCCCGTTCGGTGAAACGGGCGAGTTTGGACGGCTACGCGCGCGTACAGGTGTCCGTCTTGGGGGCATGCTTTTTAATTATAAAACACTCAATTTCAAAATTTGGAACCCGCTTAAAATCCTATTATTTAAATTTTAAATTTTTGGACCCGACCCAAGCGCGATTTGGAAATGTTTCATTTAGCACCGAAATCCCAAATTTAAATAATCTTTAAAACCTTAGTATATTTTTATAACTATAATAATCTTACAGTTATTATATATAATCCTCTGAAAATTTTATAAGCCCCCACGAATCTTTCTTTTCCCAGCCTATCACGAGATTTCTGATCCCCCTGGGCTCCACTTTCTCTATCTCTCTCTCTCTCTCTCTATCCCGTCTCTCTCTCTATCTTTCTCTATTTCTCTCTCTCTCTAACTTTCTCTCTCTCCCATATATATATATATATATATATATATATATATATATATATATATATATATATATATAATTCCCTCTCCTCTCTTTTCTTTTCATCACGAGAAGAACCCATCGAGCCTCAATCCTAGCCGCCTTCACCGTCGCCGCCGCAAACCCGACGCCGGCGCCAACATCACCGTTACCCTCGCCTCCGCCTCCTCTTTTCAACCTCAACCCTTGTTCCCCCCCCCCCCCGCGCACCCTGCACGACAGCTGCGACCACCTGCAGCCTTCGCTGCAGTCGCCTGAGTCGCCACCGGCAACCACCTGCGCCGCCGACCAACACCTCGCCGTGTTCCCCTCACCTGAGACTCCCTCTCCTCACCATCTCCTCTCTCTTCATTTGTTTACCCGAGCCTCCACCCTCGCAACCCGTCGCCGGCAGCACCTCGTCGTCGCCATTCGCGCCACCGCCGTCGCCGCACCTCCTCACCTCACCATCATCCTCCTCACCTCGTTCATCTTCCTTTCGCTGCCAACCCAAGATCCAGTACCCGAGCAGCTGACTTCTCAAGCGTTGCAGCCACCATCGCCCCGTCATCTCGGAGGTCGACCGAGCACCACCTTGGTCCCAGTGGAACCCTTGCTCTTATCGTGTCGCGTGGGTTCGCGCCTCCGTTCTCGTGATCGTCTTTCGTTCGAAGCAAGTATTCGATACTTGCTTACATACTATTGAAACTTTAAACTTGCCTTAATACTTATCCATGATCTAATAGTGTATTATCTATTAAATCACCTTACAAACATTGCTTCCTGTTTAACCCTAGTAGCATGCCAAATTAATTATTTTCCTGTTAAATCCCTATTTAGAAGTGATAACAGTGGAGTTCCAATTAACCGTATCAGGCTCCGCTGTACCTTTATGTTTCCGAACCTAAGACTTAATCTCGCATCGAATTATTCATACCTAACAACCCCGTACATGATGGATTACATTTTGGTTTACTGCTATGGTACTTCTGTTCCAGTTTAGCCTATCAGATATTCATGTACAACTTAAACCGGTCAAATTATATTTGCATTCTTTAAACAGCTTATACATGTAGTTGCACTCAATGTTTTATTAACCTAATTCCAGTTGTTACATTTGCCATTCTGTTTTCACGTTATATTGACGCCATCTATTTAACACGATTGAAAACTGTACAGCTAGATAATAAATCCGCTTTATTGCTTTGCGCATTGATTAGATCTTGATATTTGCTTATATCTGATTGTGAGCACACCCACGATATTGTTTGTATCTTGACCTGACATGGCCACGCATATATATATTGATACACCTGACATGGTACCGGATACTGTTGACTTGACCTGATGTACCATGACCCGACCTGTTGCCTGATCTTGTGTCTAATGCCAACAAACCTGACATGTAGTCCTCATGGACCGTTCCTGTTGTCTATCCAGACAAACCTGCTTTTACCTGATATTGTGTTGGCATTAGTTCTTGATTACTGAATACCTGACTTGACACACATATAACTTGGGGGTATGGGGAAATCAAAGGTGAAATCTGACTTGTAACTTGACAGTTCACTACCTGTATTGAGTGTACACATTCCTGTTTTGTGCCTAGCGGCATGTCTCGGTTTTAGCCGAGAATATTGTGGCCGTGGTCCCGGGTATGTACGGGATACTATCGAGTGTACACATTCCTGTTTTGTGCCTAGCGGCATGTCTCGGCTGCAGCCGAGAATATTGTGGCCGTGGTCCCGGGTATGTACGGGATACTATTGAGTTACATCGACGATTCATCAATTGATTTCAAAGATTTTAGACTAGAAAACCTGATAGAACAGTTTAGTTACCCACTGCACACTACCCTGCACTGCTTGTTTCACATTATCGCTTTATTCATGTTTATTTTGCATTGCCTGTTACATTGTTCATATTATATTACTGGTTGACATGACGCGACGCGCTGATGTCTGGGTTTTGCATGGCCCAGATTCCGTACCGCTGTTGCAGTCCGAGCAGGAGTACTTCAGCCAGCAGGCTGAGCTGTGAGTTCAGTAGTAGTTAGTTTTATTTTCTGCATTTATTTCCTGATGTGAGCCCGCATTATGGGACACACTTTTCAGTTATTTGTATTGGATCATTTGCTTCCGCATTTATTTATTATTGACTCCTGTTATTCTGGATTATGGACATATTTTAGATAGTTTTATTTTGTTCTTGATATCTCTACAGCCGTAATGTGACTGTGGATGGATACTTCCTACCCACAGGTAGCATGGTTGGCTATGTCACGTGCGCAATCTAGCATACTCTGGGAAGCGGGGCGTGACAGTTTTCCTTTGTTCCTTCACGGCCGGATTTTTCCGATGGAGGGGGTTATTTGCACGTGTGCAAATTAGATATGTGGAGGGGGTTTCTTGTAAATGGAGAGATTATGATAATCTAGCATCTTTTGATTCCATTCTTTTCTTCACATGGTTTGCATTAAATGTTGATAGGATTGAGATGGGATTTGGATATGTAAGAGTGTGACCATTTCTTCTTGTTATCACCCATTCTTTTCCTTAGTTGTTTTAATCTATAATTTTCCCCCTCCTCAATCTAGACATGGCCGGCCTTACATTTTTTAGGAATGAGAGTGATTCATTTTTGGTGAAGTGGGAAAAATTCTTGTTCTCATTCTTTGCATACACCAAAAATTCCTAAGCTCATCTCTATTGTTCTTCACCTCCATTCATCATGGCAACTTCATACCCACGAGAGACAAACCATCCTACACTTCATCTACAGTATTCTTGGACACGTCGACTCGCCAACTTCATGCCCGAGTTGCCTCGGTCCAGAGGTGGGAGCCCGTAAAAGAACCCAGCGATGTGGTTCCCGTTCCGACGAGGAGTTGAAGACCGGAGATTCCGCGAGGAGATCGAGATGGAGGCCGAAGACCGAAGGACACGGATCGCTCGGTATAGCTCTCTACCCATTCTCTTGTTAGCTAGGTATAGGTTAATGGTTCGATCCGGGACTTAAGCATACGATAGCGCCCGTTTTCAAGTTTAGAAAAATTTTGTTTCCGCATTTTGGCCTCGGATTGACGGCCGGGGCGCTCCCGTAGTCTTACAAGGTATCAAAGCCACGCCATTAACCTAGTCTAGCTTGCTCTAGCATGTTTAAAAGTTCGATCGAACAAAATTCCAAAACCGCGTTTCCATTTGCATCAGTTTCTGTCGAATTATTTTTGGCTCGAAAAATTATTTGGAGTATTGCAGAAATACATGCAGGGATTTTTAAGACTTCTGTGAAAAATTGGTATTGTGATACTATAGATAGGCTGCGGAACCGCGGCCAAACCCCTGTTCTGGCCGCGGTTCCGCCGCAGTGAAGTGTGTTCACCCTACCAATTTTCTACAGAGCTCTTTAGACTTGGAAATGGGATTATTGGTATATTCTGTCTGGGCCCATATTTTGTTTAAGTGCTACAGTAGTGCTTGGGGCCCATTTCGGGAAATTTAGTCGATCTAAAATTTTAAACATGTTAGTTCACAGTATTTACATTATATCTGCGACCGTGAATGTCACTTGATCGGTAAATCCTGTCTAACTGCTATAGCCCTTTTAGACGAATTTGCGAACGTGACATTCACGTTGATGTTCTGTGTTGTGCTGTGATGTTGCGGATTTGTCGTGGTGGATAGCCTGGATGCAATGGTAGTACAGTTTGGTTGTATATGTACATTTGATATTGCATGGCGAGCGTCCGACATGTGGACTGCCGCCACTGCCTGTTTGTATATTATTCTTTTTGGGGCACGACCGGGCTGAGGTCGATGTACCCGTTGTATGTATATTTTATTTTCTGTACTAGGATTACCCCGCAGAGGGGTGCACGGATAGCCGAGTTCTAGAGAGCAACGAGCCCGCATCTCATAGCGTTGAGACAGAAGGGGCTTCACTCTAGAATTGGCGGGCTATTCGCCGCACTCGTAGGGGGTACAGGTTGACCCAAGGAGGGGTGCTCAAGTTACCGGATTCCGTGAAGTGTTGGGTTGTCCATTCACGTTGTTGAAGGGGGCTGCCTCGCTTCAGGTTTTGGCGGGTAACTTGCCGCGCCCGTAGGGGTCTAGGATTTCATTGCACAGGCTATCCACACGACCAGGGGAACGTCGGGTTTCAGTAGCGGCTCTATGAAACCCGGGGATCCCAAATATCTGTATTGTTCTGTGATGCTTATTACATTTCTGTGATGTTGCATTTTATCACGCCATGAGCGAATATTATATATTGATATATATATACTAGTAGATGTTGTATATGTTTTTCATCCGCGCTAGTCCAGTCCCCGCTCTGTCGTTAGTTAAGTAACGTAACGGGTGATGACGGGACCCAGTGGCGAATGCGGATGGAATATACGTACATCATTATTTTTCGTTCTTTATTGGTGTGATCAATTGATGGGACTGCGTTGATTCGGATCAATGCAAGCTAAACAAACCTATTATGATGTTGTTGGAACAATTTTTCAAAAAGCTGTTATTGCAAGGATGTTCTCTTTTGTTTTGCACAGTGGTATTCGGTTATGAATATCCAGCACCTCAGTCGACGAGGCAAGGGCCGAGATCCCTTCACCGGGAGTGACCCCTTGGACAGAAGTTTGCGTCAGGGCAATAACTTCACTATAGTCGTTTACTTTTGCTTTGCATCGTGGTATTCAGTTGGAATATCCTGCACCTCATTCTATGGGGAAAGAGCTGAGATCCCTTCACCCGGAGTGACCTCTTTAGCAAAGGTTTTCGTCACTATATTTTTAAAAAGCTATCCGGTTCCTTCAACGATATCAAGTTCATTACATTAAAGGTTTTTCGCCAAAAACCAGCCGTAGCCCTCCGTCATTTCAGATTAGTATTGCTTAGTATTCGTGCTACGTATGTCGTGCTCAGCCGAGGTGTAGTGTACGGTAGCTCTGTAATGCTTTTCTGTCTTATGGATATGTGATTGGTTAGGACATTCGTACGGTCATTTTAGCTCAGTCAAGGACTCGTGCGGGTGGTTCTAATGCAATCAAGATAATGACGGGTTGAACTTTACTAGGATCCTTTGATATATTGGCTCAGTCAAGGTCACTTGGGTCCTAGGGGTAAAAACACACATCGGGAGTTTCTAAAGAAACTGAAACTTGCCAGGCATGCGCATACCTTCTGGAGTGTGATAACGTGAGTGGATTCCATCACGTTATCATGCGATGATAGTTGGATCCTGATTCCTACTGATGAGTTGGTTTACTCCTCTGGTGATCCCGACTAATTCTTCTTTCAGGTTTGGAGGAGAATTTGACGTTACAGTGGGAGGTTTCCTGATTAGATAAAGTGACAACCATACTGATCTAGGTTAGAGTGCACGCTGAGTGTTTCTTTTCTCTCTCTCTTTGGCAGCGACCATGGCCCGACCCTTGACTATGACTCGGTGACCAAAATTAACCGAACCTTCTTAAACACTGGATTTTGGATTGTCAGAGTTGCAAACCTCATTGCCACTCCTACTTTTACCCTTTTCTCCAGGACACCCCGTATTACTACGAACGTCCACTTCCATTGGATAAAACCATCGTATGGTTATATACGAACTCGAAGGAACTTGTTCCATATTCGAGGATGGTTTCCGGTTCTGAAGAAAACGAATATAACTATTCAGTTGTCTTTTCCTCTTACCTTTTCTCAGGTTGCGAGTGTTCCTTGGATTAGGATAGTACACCTATTACGCAAATTGGATAGTCTTCTTCCAAAACATAGGCAGGTGCCGACCGGTAGGGAATGAAGAAAACCAATTAGCCTAACGATGGTGTACAGAAGGTATTATGTAAAGACAAATAAAGGGATTAGTAAGAGGGCAAAGTAAACTGCTACTGCTATTCACGACCAAACCAAGTATTTCATTACCACTCCCACTTCACCTTTGTATTTCTCCAGAACACTCCGTATCACTACGAAGATCCACAGTTATTTGGATACTCTATCGTATGGTTATATACGAACTCGAAAGAAACGTGTTCCAGTTCGGGGATGGATTCTGGTTCAGGTGAAATAGGAATAAGGTTTATTCAGTTGTCTTTTATCTTTACCTTCTCTCGCGTTGTGAGTGCTCCTAGGATTAGGACAGTACACCTATTACTCTTATTGGATAGTCTTCTTCCAAACCATAGGCTGGTGCCGAACAGTAGGGGAGGAAGAAAACCATTTAGCCTAACGATGGTATGCAGAAGGTAGCGACTAAAGACAAATAAAGGGATTTGAAGAGATGGCAAAGAAATATATGGTTACAGTTGTGAATCTGGATAATGGGAGAGGAATTAGAAGGAATACACGGATACCCCTACGAAACATTTCAATGTTTCAGTTTCACTGTGTACTGTTAAAAGAAAACTGATTTCCCAATTAGTCCTTACTCCAGGGTATGTATTTACCAGGTATGATTCTCACATCTGTATGGTTTTACAGATGATGAGTGGGAGTAAGGTATTGGGAATTGGGTGATTATCCTCATTATATCGGGATTCGTTGTAATTGGTGATATTTGAGGAAATCACCTGGGTTGTTTGCCGGACGGCAAATATTTGGTTTTGAATATCCGTTGTTGTACACCAATTTTAAATTGATATATCTGTACGTCTATTTTTATAGAGTGAGATATACCTTTTTGAAATTATGTCCATGACATTTACCTTTATCAGTGGATGGTTAGGTAAGGAGCATTGAACAGCGGTGTAATTCTTCTTAACCATAAGTACAGTTTTCAACCTACGACACACAAGGATTGAGTTATTAGACTCAGGGGACTTATACAGAGTATTGTATGTTGTCCAGTGTCCATGAGGACAGAGGGGTTGGTCCTCGTACTATATTCTGTTTACTTATGACTTCTCTAGTCCTTAGACAAGTGTTTCGTAGAAACACAAGGTCCAAGTTTTGAGAAGTTATAGGTATATGAATAAAGTGGAGAACCAGGTATTGCAAGTATCAGGATTCTTCAAGGTGATCGAAGATGTGGATACTTGTGTATGGTATTCAATTGATAGTAATGATTATGAGAAACTTGTTTCTTTTTCAGGTTACTCATATCTGGATGCATTCCTAAGTTGAGTAACGCTGATCGGCCTTTTTCCATTTAGTTGACATGCACTGAAAACAGCTGCATGATTTGAATCTAGTTCCAATTAAATCAGTGCCTCTGTTTCTGTAATGGATATAGAACAGTCCATATCTTGACGATGTTAAGGTACGGGGAGTTGTCCGACTTATGCTTAAAACCAGACTCTGGATAACTCAAGGCACGTTTCTGTAATGGCTGTTTGTGGGTTGACCCGGGCTATGACGATGGTTGATTTTCTACTATCTGGAAGATCAATAGTGATATTGTTCTTGACTCGCCACAGTTTTATTAAAATGGATTTTTTCAGAAAACAGTAGTGGGAGTATGGTAGAACTAGAAGTAATTCCAGAACCGCAAACGATTACTGAAAATTTGATAAGAACCTAAAGATTCAATCTGATTTGACATTCCGTTTGCCACTCCGCAGATATGGTGGGTAACCTAAAGCACCCGAGAGGTACTTCAGTAGCCTCAAGGATGGTGACAGGGAGGTTCTTGTTTACCCAGACTTGCCATTGCTGTTGTTCCAGACTGTGAGACCCGGCAGGAGGATGAGTATAGCGTCGTTCTGAACTGGCTTTAGAAGTGCACGTGTATATGACTCTGCCAAAGGGTTGTCGTAGTCAGTGGGGGCAGCGGAAGTATAATGGACAAGTGGCTTATGTCTATTTATAGGCTAAAGCAGATATAGCGGAGATAGATCATCTATTTCTGATGTGACAGTCATAGGTTTGACTTCATCAGAATAGGGCATGGATCTGTTAAGAAGGTAGTAGGGTGTGATGTCCTGGTATCAGGATGACATACACAGAGTAGGAAGTGAAATTCCCATACTACGATCGGTTATACTTTGGTTGTCACACAGTGGTTTCTCCACATAGGATATAGATGTTGTTTTTGCACTAGATGCAATCAGTTTATATTAATCCAATCCTGGGGAAACGATCGGAAGTAGTTTTAGAACATAAGTGGATGTTCTACGGATATGATAACGACAGCCTCATTCGGGTGACAGTTATCATTCCAGGCTTCCAAGGTGACCTGGATGACAGAGTGACTGTCAGAGTTATAGTTTTCCCTCTGACGAGGGGCAGTATTTTAGACAGGTGGTCCAGGCGGATACTGAGGGAGGCATGGCGTAGGATACTGATTAAGTTCAGTTGATGATACAGTCTGAGAAGTTTGGATTTGGAGTTTATTTATGAACTAGGTCCCATCAGATATCTAGACATACTCTAAGACAGGTATTGCTCATTTCGGGAGATGGGTTTCTCCGCGAACTTGAGATTAAGAGAGACATAGAAAGAAACATCTGAGCGGATCTACTCACTGAGGCTATTCCTCGAACGCATTAGTTTCACAAGTGGGTTTTGTGAGACTGATTAGTAGAGGAGTTGGGTGTTCGGTATCACACGGGCTGTGAGTATGCGACATCGCAATAATTAGCCTTGAGTGCAAGTGGGAGATTGTTGGGTATAGTTCCCTCATAGTCAATTATTGGATTACAGGCACGTGATTGCAATGATTGAGAAAGGACCTATGCCGGTAGGACAGTCTTACTCAAGATGATAGTATGCTATCTGGTTTATCTTTATCGTCGTGTACTGCTTTAGGTGACCTTACAAGTCACTATTGCATGTTGATAGAGCCCTTAGGATTCTTGCTTGACTGCCAGCAGTATGAGGGCGATCATATACGTGGGAGCTGGGGTATATAAGCACATCCTTAAAAGGTCCTTAGTCGTGGGAGTTTTCGAGACAGGGCATCGATACTCCAGAGTAGACTAGTGTATAGAGTCGAGACCCCGACGAAGGGCGGTGGCCGGTCTCACAAGCCACTGGTGTCAGTTGGTTCACCTAAGATGTATACAGGTGCTCATTGGGTTATGAGTACACCGAACAGGACTCGCCGGGAACATGCTAGTTGGTCTTATACCAGACGTCAGATAGCAGTTCCCTGGTGACATGTGTATAGGTTAGTTCATCGACCTGAGATCGTCATTTGTCTCGTGTGAGTTTCCACTGTACTTTGATTACTACCCTACCACGCTCAAAAGAGTCGTGCAAACAGGTTTTAGTTGGGTACAGTCCTGAGCCACATGGAGGCAGTTTGAGGATCTTCACGGGTTCGTCTCTCCCGGTATTGGGGGTGAGGTCGCGCTGTGTCTAGGAGAGCCATTACATGAAGTCCTTGGACAAGGCAGGAGATTTACTGGTAGGTATTCCAGTAGTATATCAGGGTGTTCTGGGCTACACTCCGACATGACTTGTACCGCTTTTGGGGGTCTGACTTTTACCAACCCCCTAAGCCCGCCATGCGATGCTCATAGACGAATGGACCGGACTGTACGGATATTGTCACTGACAGGCTCAGTAGGGTGTCAGGATGAGTTCGCTCATCGACGTCCCTTCTGGTCAATACCTGGTAGCCCATTACGTATGGCTAATACCTCTGACGTGCTAGTGGTTAAATCCACAGCCAAAGTGTTGACGAGTCTTTAGAATCCCCCACAAACAGTTTCTCAAGTTTCGGGCGAAACGCTGTAGAGGCCGTATGGATATATGGCAGGGTTCGATCATATACGTGCGGTATTGCATGGATCATGATCGGACGGATAATACTAGCGGGTTTTGGTTTAAGCCGGATCCTAGTATTGTACAGTGTAGATTTTGTCTTATTGCATTTGTATTCGGTCGAAACACAAATGCGGGTATGTATATACGGTCGCGGGGTTTTCCTGTAATTTATTACGGGATCAGTTTTCTGAAGTTGCCAGTTTGCATTCCGTTTTGACCAGTTTTCCTTTGTTCCTTCACGGCCGGATTTTTCCGATGGAGGGGGTTATTTGCAAGTGTGCAAATTAGATATGTGGAGGGGGTTTCTTGTAAATGGAGAGATTATGATAATCTAGCATCTTTTGATTCCATTCTTTACTTCACATGGTTTGCATTAAATGTTGATAGGATTGAGATGGGATTTGGATATGAAAGAGTGTGACCATTTCTTCTTGTTATCACCCATTCTTTTCCTTAATTGTTTTAATCTATCATTTTTCCCCTCCTCATTCTAGACATGGTCGGCCACACATTTTTGAGGAATGAGAGTGATTCATTTTTGGTGAAGTGGGCAAAATTCTTGTTCTCATTCTTTACATACACCAAAAATTCCTAAGCTCATCTCCATTGTTCTTCACCTCCATTCATCATGGCAACTTCATACCCGCGAGAGACAAACCATCCTACACTTCATCTATAATATTCTTGGACACGTCGACTCGCCAACTTCATGCCCGAGTTGCCTCGGTCCAGAGGTGGGAGCCCGTAAAAGAACCCGGCGATTTGGTGCCTGTTTCGACGAGGAGATGAAGACCGGAGATTCCGCGAGGAGATCGGAATGGAGGCCGAAGACCGAAGGACACGGATCGCTCGGTATAGCTCTCTACCCTTTCTCTTATTAGCTAGGTATAAGTAAATGGTTCGATCCGGGACTTAAGCATACGATAGCGCCGGTTTTCAAGTTTAGAAAAAATTTTGTTTCCGCATTTTAGCCTCGGATTGACAGCCGGGGCGCTCCCGTAGTCTTACAGAAGCCTATAAAGCAAAAATGACACGCTCATAAGAGAGATTGACTAGGCCGAGAACATTCTGCCAAGGCGAACTCGTGCTAGTGGTCAAAAGACCTATAATCCCAAATCGTGCCAAACGGGGGAAGTTCGAGCCAAATTACGAGGGCCCGTACATCATAGAAAAAGTCTACCAGGGTGGGGCTTACTTGCTCATGGATATGCATAGCGAAAGACCCTTCAGGACGATAAACGGTCGGTTCCTAAAGAAATACTATGTCTGACGAGTTACGGCCTAGGGTAATGATAAATGACGACGCCTATGTCCACTCGCTACCTTCCTAGGCCCAAACTCCAGAAGTGTAAGTCTACGGTAGAGCCCCGGCCGTCTTTCAGATGCCAATTGCGGAACAAAAACTTTTAAGAGCTGGCGCTATCGCATACTTTATCCCAGGATCTGCCATTTACGCTAAACTAACATACTATAAAGTAGGTAGAAATGTTATACCGAACGATCCGGGTCCTTCGGTCTTCAACCATCATCCCACGCTTTGTTGCAGCTGCTCCGATCTCCTCGATCTCCAGTCTTCTCATCTAGGTGGCACCACGTCGACGATTTTTAAACGGGCTCCCGCCTCTGAACCGAGGCAACTCGATCATCAAGTTTGCTAAAAGAGATGACCAAGATTGATGTAGAGAATGAGCAGAACACTTTGTCTCGTTACGTCCAAAGTTATGGACGAACGGTTAATGAAGTTGCCAATTTTTATCGGGTGATGGAAATATGAGCATGAAATTATATGAAGCAAAACTATCATCATCATTTTCCAAAATGAATCCATGATCATCCCACAATGAAGGGGCCGGCCACTTTATGAATAGGAGGGAGGTGAGTGTAGGGTAAAGGAGTGGTGACCCTAAAGGAAAGCTTCTCACAAAATATCCTAAGTAATACAAAACCTCATTAATGCAAAATCCACCTTGCATAAAACAATAAATGCACTAAGCCACCTCACTTATCCTAGTCATCAACCATTAAAGCAAAATGGTGACTCACCCTCATGACTCATCAAATGATTCACCCTCATAAAGAAAAGATAAATCCGCATTTAACCGAATGTTAAAGCGGGTGATAGAAAACTGGAAACTGGCAACTTCCAAAAGCGATCCCGAAACGAATTTCAGGATAACCCTGTAACAATATAAACATACCCGCATTTGTATTATGACCGAATACAAATGCAACTGAAACAAAGATATTATATCTACACAGTATAATACTTGGATCCGGCTTAAACCAAAGCCCACCAGTATTATCTGCCCGAAATATGACACATGCGTAAACGCACGTGCATTTTCCGAACCCTACCATAAAATCATACGGCCTCTACAACGTTTCGTCCGAACTTGGGAAACTGTCTGTGGGGGACTCTAATACACTGGCACTGGGTGTAACCACTAGCACGTCAGAGGTACTATCTGTATGTAACGGTTGCCTATGTATTGATTGGAAGGGAAGCTGACGAGCGAACTCATCCAGAAACCCCACTGAGCCTGACAGTGACATACAGTCTGGTCCGTTCATCTATGAGTATCGCATATAGGGCCTAGGGTCTGGTCAATGTTATACCCCCAATAGCTGTATAAGTCGTGTCAGAGAGCAGCCCAGAACACCCTAAGATACTACTGGGATACCTTCCAGTAAATCTCGATTACCCTGGCCAGGGATTTCGTGTAATGGCTCTCCTAAATACAGCGCGATCTCACCCCCAATACCGGGAGAGACGAATCCCTGACGATCCGCTCACTGCCTCCATGTGGCTCTGGACTATACCCAACTAAAACCTGTTTGCACGACTCCTTTGAAATGTGGTAGGGTAGTAATCAAAGTACAGTGGGAACTCACACGAGACAAATGACGATCCCAGATCGACAGACTAACCTGTACACATGTCACCAGGGAACTGCTATCTGACGATATGTATAATACCAACTAGCTTGTTCCCAGCGAGTCCTGTCTGGTGTACTCATAACCCAATGAGCACCTGTATACATCTTAGGTGAACCAACTAACACCAATGGCTTGTGAGACCGGCCACCGCCCCTTGTCGGGGTCTCGACTGTATACACTTGTCTACACCGGAGTATCTATGCCCTGTCTCGAAACTCCCACGACTAGGGACACTTTAAGGATGTGCTTATAGACCCCAGCTCTCACGTATATAATCGCCATCATACTGCTGGAAGTCAAGCATGAATCCTATGGTCTCTATCAACATGTAATAGTGAACTAAAGCATGTATACGATGATAAAGACAAACCAGATAGCATACTATCATCTCGAGTAAGACAGTCATGTCAGTATAGGTCCTCTCTCAATCATTGCAATCACGTACCTGCGATCCAATAATTGACTTAGAGGGCACTATATCCAACAATCTCCCACTTGCACTTAAGGCTATTATTGTGATGTCGCATACTCATAGCCTCAGTGAGTGGATCCGCACTGATGTTTCTTTCTATATCTCTCTTAATCTCAAGTTCGCGGAGAAAGCCATCTCCCAAATCGAGTAATAGGTGTCTTAGAATATATCTGGATATCTGATGGTACCTAGTTCATAAATGAACTCCAAATCCAAACTTCTTAGACTGTATTGATAACTGAACTTAATCAGTATTGCGCACCATACCTCCCACAGTATCCTCTTGGACCACCTGTCCATAATACTGTCCCTCGTCAGAGGGAAAACTATAACTCTGACAATCACTCTGTCATCCAGGTCACCTTGGAAGCCTGGAATGATAACCGTCTCCTCAAGGAGGCTGCCATTATCAAATCCATAGAACAGCCATTCATGTTCTAAACTGCTTCTTAATGTTTCTCCAGGATTGGATTAATATAAACTTATCGCATCTAGTGCAAAAACAACATTTGGTGTGGTACTTGACATCTCACGATTGACTCAATTGCCTAAGCAAGTGATTTGCCAATTATGCACATCCCTCTCCCCTTTAGTCTGTAAGACACTTTTAAAGAGGGTGACTCCATCACCTGCAGGTACACCACCATGTCAGGAGTCATCTATTCTAAAATACCATTAGAATACTGTCAAAGTACCCAGATTGGGAAACTACCCAATTCTAGATCTAAAACCATAGATCTAGAAACCAGAATGTCTGATATTATATCCATATCCTTTGTGGAGAAACAACTGTGTGACGACCACAATACAACCGATCATAGTATAGGAATTTTACTTCCTACTCTGTGTATGTCATCCAAATACCAGGACATCACACCCTACTATCTTCTTAACAGATCCATCCCCTATTCTGATGAAGTCAAAGCTATGACTTTTACATAAAAATTAGATGATCTTATCTCCGCTATATCTGCTCAAGCCTATAAATAGACATAAGCTACTTGTCCACTATGCTTCCGCTGCTCCCACTGATCACAACAACCCTCTGGCAGAATAATATATACGTGTACTTCTAAAACTAGTTTAGAACGACGCTATACATATCCTCCTGCCTGGTCTCATAGTCTGGAGCAACAGTAGTGTCAAGTCTGGGTAAACAAGAACCTCCCTGTCACCGTCCTTGAGGCTACCGGAGTACCTCTCGGGTGTCTGAGGTTACCCACCATGTCTGCGGAGTGGCTATTGGAATGTCAAACCTGATTGAATATATAGGTCCTATTAAATTTTTCGTAATCATTTGCGGTTCTGGAATCACTTCCAGTTATACCATACTCCCACTACTGTTTTCTAAAAAAAATCCATTTTACTAAAATTGTGGCGAGTTAAGAACAATATCACTATTGATTTTCCAGATGGTAGAAAGTCAACCCTCGTCAAAACCAGGGTCAACCCACAAACTGCCATTACAGAAACGTGATTTGAGTTATCCAGTGTCTGGTTTTAAGTATAAGCTGGACAACTCCTCTTACCTTAACATCGTTAAGATATGAAGCATTCTATATCCAATATAGAAACTTTGGCACTTTTTTAATTGGAACCAGATTCATATCATGCAACTGTCTCCAGTGCATACCATCTCAATAGAGAAAGGCTAATCAGCATTGTTCAACTTAGGAATCCATCCAATTATGAGTAACCTGAAAGAGAAACAAGTTTCTCAAAATCATTACTTGAATACCAATCACAAGAATCTACATCTTCGATCTTTTTGAAGAATCCCGATATTTGCGACACCTGGTTCTCTACTTTATTCCTATACCCACAACTTCTCAAAACTTAGACATTGTATTTCTCCGAAACACTTGTCTAAAAGCTAGAAAAGTCACAAATAAACAGAACAGAGTACGAGGACCAACCCGTTTATCCTGATAGACACTGGACAACATACAATACTCTGTATAAGTCCGCTGAGTTTGATAACTCAAAACCTGTGCGTCGTAGGTTGAAAACTGTACCCAGGCGATTTCCTCAAATATCACCAATTATAACGAATTCCGATATAATGAAGATGATCTCCTAATTCCCAATAACTTACTCCCACTCATTATCTGTAAAACTATACAGATGTGAGAATGAAACCTGGTAAATACATACCCTGGAGTAAGTATGTAATCGGGAAATCAGTTTTCTATTAACAATACACAGTGAAAATGAAACATGAATATGTTTCGAAAGGGTATCCGGGTATTCATAGTAATGTCTTTTCCATTATTCAGATTCATGACTGTAACCGTATATTTCTTTGCCACCTCTCCATATCCTTTTATTTGTCTTTATTCATTACCTTAGGTACACCCCTTAGGCTAAGTGGTTTTCTTCCTTCCTTACCGTTCGGCACCAGCCTATGATTTGGAAGAAGACTATCCAGTAAGCATAATAGGCGTACTCTCCTAAACCAAGGAGTACTCGCAACTTGAGAGAAGGTGATGATAAAAGACAAGTGAATAATACCTTATTCTCTTTCTCCCGAACTGGGAAAAAGGCAAAGGTGAAATAGGAGTGGCGATGAAGTACGCGGTTTGGTCGTGAATGATAAAAGTCGCAATTTACTTTGCCCTCTTTCTAATCCCTTTATCTTGTCTTTACATATTACCTTCTGCACACCCTACTTAGGCTAATTGGTTTTCTTCATTCCCTACCTTTCGGCACCTGCCTATGGTTTCGAAGAAGACTATCCAATAAGAGTAATAGGTGTACTCTCCTAAACTAAGGAGCCCTCGCAACCTGAGAGAAGGTGATAATAAAAGACAACTGAATAAACCAATTATATTTCTCCTGAACCTGGATCCATCTTCGAAGAAGTCCCTTCGAGTTCGTATATAACCATAAGATGGATCTATCCAATGGAAGTGGATATCCGTAATAATACGGGGTGTTCTGAGGAATACAAAGGGTGAAAGAAGGAGCGACAATGACTTATGCAACTCGGACAATCCAAAATCCAGTATTTTGAGAAGGTTCGGTCAACTTGGTCACTGAGTCATAGTCTAGGGTCGGTCAAAGGTCGCTGCCAAAGAGAGAGAGAGAAGAAACACTCTGCGTGCACTCTAACCTAGATCAGAATGGTTATCACTTTATTTAATCAGGAAACCTCCCACTGTTATCTCAAATTCTCCTCCAAACCTTAAAGAAGAATTAGTCGGGATCACCCGAAGAGTAAACTAACTCATCAGTGGGAATCGGGATCCAACTCTCATCGCATGATAACGTGACGGTATCCACTCACGTTATCACACTCCAGAAGGTATGGTAAAGTTTTGCAAGTTTCCTGTATATTTGAAACTTCCGATGTAATTTTTATCCCATCCTCTTATGACCTTGACGTAGGCCAACAAATCATAAGCCACATGTCAAGTTCTACCCGTCGTTGTCCTGATTAATTTAGGTCCATCGTACATGCCCTTGACGTAGGCCAACAAGGTTGTACGTCTGTCCTAAACTAATGCATCTATCTATGCAACAAATGAATACCCCAGCAGCTACCAAACACTATGCCTTGACGTAGGCCAACAAACATAGCTTGAATACTACTGACCATCCATAAGAAACGACGGAGGTTTACGGCTGGTTTTTGGAGAAAAACCTTTGACGTAATGAACTTTATCTCGTTGAAGAAACCTGATAGCTTTTTATAAAAATATAGTAGCGAAAACCTTTGCTAAAGAGGTCACTCCCGGTGAAGGGATATCGGCCCTTTCCTCATGGAATGAGGTGCAGGATATTCCAACTGAATACCGTGATGCAAAGCAACTTGTAATCGACTATATTGAAGTTATTACCCTGACGCAAACTTCTGCCCAAGGGGTCATTCCCGGTGAAGGGATATCGGCCCTTGCCTCATCGAATGAGGTGCTGGATATTCATAACCGAATACCACTGTGCATAACAAAAGGAAACGTCTTTGTAATAACACTTTTTAAAATTGGTTCCAACAACATCAAATATAGGTTTGTTTTATCCTTGCATTGATAAGAATCAATGCAGTCCCATCAATTAAACACACCAGAAAAGAACGAAAATATAATGTACGTATATGCCATCCGCATTCGCCACTGGGTCCCGTCATCACCTGTTAGGTTACTTAACTAACGACGGAGCGGGGACTGGACTAGCGCGGGTGTAAAACATATACAATATCTAATAGTATATATACCAATATACAGTAATCGCTCCAGGCGTGATAATATGCAACATTACAGAAAAGTAATAAGCATCACAGAACAATACAGATAATCTGGGATCCCCGAGTTTCACAGAGCCGCTACAGAAAACCCGACGTTCCCCTGGTCGTGTGGATAGCCTGAGCAATGAAATCTAGACCCCTACGGGTGCGGCAAGTTACCCGCCAAAACCTAAAGCGAGGCAGCCCCCTACAGCAAAGTGAATGGATCACCCAGCACTTCACGGAATCCGGTAACTTGAGCACCCCTCCTTGGGTCAACCTGTAACCCCTATGAGTGAGGCGAATAGCCCGCCAATTCTAGAGTGGAGCCCCCCCGTCTCAACGCTATGAGATGCAGGCCCGTTGCCCTCTAGAACCCAGCTATTCGTGCACCCCACCGCGGGGTAATCCTAGTACAGAAAAGAAAAATATATACAACGGGTACATCGACCTCAGCCCGGTCGTGCCCCAAAAGAATATTATACAAATAGGCAGTGACGGCAGTCCACATGTTGGACGCTCGCCCCGCAATATAAAATATACAAATAAATCCAAACAGCACTACCATTTTACACTGCTGTCCACAACGACATATCCGCAACATCACAGCACAACACAGAACATCAACGCGAATGTCACGTTCGCAAACCCGTCTAAAAGAACTATAGCAATTAGACGCCGTTTACCGCTCAAATGACATTCCCGGTCGGAGATATAAAGTAAGTACTGTAAACTAACACGTTTAAATTTCGATCGACAAAACTTCCCAAAGTGGGCCCCACATACATCTGCTATACAGTAACAAAATCTGGGCCCAAAAGAACAGATCCAGAAATCCCAATTTTCAATATAGAAGCCCCAGAAGAAAAATGGTCCAATGATTCACCAAGATGGCCGCAGTTCCGCGGCCAAAGCATGGCTTTGGCGGCGGATCCGCGGCCGTACGGTTAAATCATTGGATCGTTTTTCTTCAGTGTTCTAATAAAAGCCTACACGATTTTCTGGTATGGTCAAAATAATTTTTAGAACAGATTTAAAATCAACAGAAACTTTAACACTGAAAATTATGATTTTCGAAAATCCGTTCGATCGATATTTTAAACGCGTTAGCACAAGTTAGTAAAGCTTAATGGCGAGGCTCTGATACCATTGTAAGTCTACGGTAGCGCCCCGGCCGTCTTTCAGACGCCAATTGCGGAACAAAAACTTTTAAGAACTGGCGCTATCTCATACTTTATCCCAGGATCTGCCATTTACGCTAAACTAACATACGGTAAAATGGGTAGAAATGTTATACCGAACGATCCGGGTCCTTCGGTCTTCAACCACCATCCCACGCTTTGTTGCGGCTGCTCCGATCTCCTCGATCTCCAGTCTTCTCATCCAGGTGACACCACGTCGACGGATCTTTAAACGGGCTCCCGCCTCTGAACCGAGGCAACTCGATCATCAAGTTTGTTAAAAGAGATGACCAAGATTGATGTAGAGAATGAGCAGAACAATTTGTCTCGTTATGTCCAAAGCTATGGACGAACGATTAATGTAGTTGCCAATTTTTATCGGGTGATGGAAATATGAGAAATTATATGAAGCAAAACTATCATCATCATTTTCCAAAATGAATCCATGATCATCCCACAATGAAGGGGCCGGCCACTTTAAGAATAGGAGGGAGGTGAGTGTAGGGTAAAGGAGTGGTGACCCTAAAGGAAAGCTTCTCACAAAATATCCTAAGTAATACAAAACCTCATTAATGCAAAATCCACCTTGCATAAAACAATAAATGCACTAAGCCACCTCACTTATCCTAGTCATCAACCATTAAAGCAAAATGGTGACTCACCCTCATGACTCATCAAATGACTCACCCTCATGAAGAAAAGATAAATCCGCATTTAACCGAATGTTAAAGCGGATGATAGAAAACTGAAAACTGGCAACTTCCAAAAGCGATCCCGAAACGAATTTCAGGATAACCCTGTAACAGTATAAACATACCCGCATTTGTATTACGACCGAATATAAATGCAACTGAGACAAAGATATTATATCTACACAGTATAATATTTGGATCCGGCGTAAACCAAAGCCCACCAGTATTATCTGCCCGAAATATGACATGTGCGTAAACGCACGTGCATTTTCCGAGCCCTGCCACAAAATCATACGGCCTCTACAACGTTTCGCCCGAACTTGAGAAACTGTCTGTGGAGGACTCTAATGACTCATCAATACACTGGCACTGGGTGTAACCACTAGCACGTCAGAGGTACTATCTGTACGTAATGGTTGCCTATGTATTGATTGGAAGGGAAACTGACGAGCGAACTCATCCAGAAACCCCACTGAGCCTGACAGTGACATACAGCCTGGTCCGTTCGTCTATGAGTATCGCATATAGGACCTAGGGGGCTGGTCAACGTTAGACCCCCAATAGCTGTATAAGTCATGTCAGAGAGCAGCCCAAAACACCCTGAGATGCTACTGGAATACTTTCGAGTAAATCTCGATTACCCTGGCCAGAGATTTCGTGTAATGGCTCTCCTAAACACAGCGCGATCTCACCCCCAATACCGGGAGAGACGAATCCCTGACGATCCGCTCACTGCCTCCATGTGGCTCGGGACTGTACCCAACTAAAACCTGTTTGCATGACTCCTTTGACCCGTGGTAGGGTAGTAATCAAAGTACAGTGGGAACTCACACGAGACAAATGACGATCCCAGGTCGACAGACTAACCTGTACACATGTCACCAGGGAACTGCTATCTGACGATATGTATAATACCAACTAGCATGTTCCCGACGAGTCTTGTCCGGTGTACTCATAACCCAATGAGCACCTGTATACATCTTAGGTGAACCAACTAACACCAATGGCTTATGAGATCGGCCACCGCCCCTCGTCGGGGTCTCGACTGTATACACTAGTCTACACTGGAGTATCGATGCCCTGTCTCGAAACTCCCTCGACTAGGGACACTTTAAGGATGTGCTTATAGACCCAGCTCTCACGTATATGATCGCCATCATACTGCTGGCAGTCAAGCAAGAATCCTATGGGCTCTATCAACATGTAATAGTGAACTAAAGCATGTATACGATGATAAAGACAAACCAGATAGCATACTATCATCTCGAGTAAGACAGTCATGTCGGTATAGGTCCTCCCTCAATCATTGCAATCACGTACCTGCGATCCAATAATTGACTTAGACGGCACTATATCCAACAAGAAGTGGTAGCCAACGAAACCGTTGCAACAATGGACCGAAATTTCCTCAAACTAACAACGGACCGAAATGTCTTAAAACTAAAGACGGACCGAAATGTCCTAAAACTAACGACGGACCGAGATGTCCTAAAACTAACAATGGACCGTAACGTCCGTAAACTAGCGACTGACCGAGACGTCTATAAACTACTACGGACCACAATATCCCAAGGCTGACGCAAAAAAAAGGTACATCCATAAGCGAGATGGGCACGGATGAAAACCCAAAAGGGCTCCGTGAGTAAAAACAGCAGGACTACCGGCGATTTTTTTGAAAACCCGAAATGGCGTAATCTCGTTAAAAGACACTTGCAGGTCCTCTCGACCCTGTAAGGAGAAACTACCTGCGTGAGATCCTTACGACTCACAAGGGGACAACACACTTAGCAATCCCCACGATTCCTGATAAGAACTTACACTTACGAGATCCTCATGACTCGTAAGGAGAACCCTCTTATGAGACCCTCACGGCTCATATGATTCAAAAGCCTTAAACTACAGGGATCTGAACCTGTTCTTAAGCCATCACATTCCCACAGTTTGCCTTACAAGTGGTTCAATGCTGACCGTTGTATACAATCCACGGGCATGAATAAACATTTCCCTAACAAAGTCCCGCCAGCGACTGGGGATATGCTCGCACGGTGAACAACCCTTGTAAATCCTCTCGACTTATAAAGAGAAAACACTCTTGTAAGATCCTTATGACTTATAAGAGACCATACACTTAAGACTCCTCACGATTCTTAAGGAGAAAACGTACCTACGAGATCCTCATGACTCGTAGGGAGAAATACCTTTATGAGACCCTTACGGCTCGTAAAGTCAAAAAGCCTTAGTGAACAGGATCCTAACCCAGTTTGCTAAGCCACCTTTGTTCGACATCGACAGAGGCAAATGATGATTCGCTCCTGGCAATATCCCAGTTGTAGCAATGCTGATGCCTAAATTGGTATCAAATCCCAAACTCGCAGCGAAAAGTCAGCGAGCCACAAATGCCTATGAAATAGCCAAAATGATGGGGCAACTTGCAATAAAATCAGCAAGTAAAAATGTATGCATACAAAAACAGCCGAAATGATTGGGCAACTCGCAATAAAAAGCAACGAGTAAAAAGAAAATAGCCGCAATGATTGGGCACCGTGAATAATAGCCGAAATAATTGGGCAATCGCGACTTTCGCGATACAAAAAGCTGAAATGATAGAGCATCGCGGAAAGAAAACAAGAAATATATAAAATAAAATCTTTGCCCTACAGATAAGATCACATCGATCCATGTATACAATTCAGGGACGCAAACAAAGAGGGAACCATATCATCCCACCAGGCTCTATCAGAAAGAGAGCCAAGTCTCGATGGCAACATCTGCATCTCGAGAGAACAACAACATTGTTCCTCCTCATTCCAGCAGGATTCGAACATGACTATCAACCACGGAGCCACGACAGTGTTCCTAGTTCCAAGTCTCAATGGCCACATCTATAGCCTGGAGACCCACAATAGCGTTCCTCCTCATTCCAGCAGGATTCAGACGCGACAATCAACCTCGGAGCCATGGCAAAGTCCCCAGTTCAAAATCTCAACGGTTCACAGACAACCTCGAGACCACCTCAACATTCATCTCATTGCAGCAGACGCAACATCAGCAAATCGAAGCCATGAAAAAGTCCCTAGTTCCAAATCTTGACGGTTCACAGACAACCTCGAGACCACCTCGACATTCGTCTCATTACAGCAGACGCAACATCAGCAAAGCGGAGCCGCGACAAAGTTCCCAGTTCCATGACTCGGCAGTGCACAGATAACCGAAAGTCAACCCCTGACCCCATATGGCTAAAGTCAATCCTCACTCCATATGGCTAAAGTCAACCCCTTACCCCGTATGGCTAAAGTCAACCCCTGACCCCGTATAGCTAAAGTCAACCCCTCACCCCGTATGGCTAAAGTCAATCCTGACCCTATATGGCTAAAGTCAACCCCTAACCCAAGTCAATCCTGGCCCCATATAGCTAAAGTCAACCCCTGACCCCATATGGCTCAAGTCAATCTTGACCCCATATGGCTAAAGTCAACCCCTGACCCCGTGGAACACGGCTGAAGTCAATCCTGACCCGTGGAATACGACCAAAGTCAACCCTCGACCTCCTCATCAAAGCAATGCTTTGACTCGGGAGTAGGTCAACCCATTAATCACTTACGAGTCTTCTCGACTTGTAAGGAAGAAAACTCTCTCGGGAGATCCTTACGACTCTCAAGAGAAAAACACACTTAGGAATCCTCATGATTCCTAAGGAGAAAATACACCTCCGAAATTCTCTCGACTTATAGGGAGAAAAATCTTTATGAGATCCTCACGGCTCATAAAATTGAAAAGTCTTAGGTGACAGATCCTAACCCTGTCTTCTGAGCCATCACTGCCTTGCAAAGAGGTCAAGACGGACTATCTATGGGCCATACTCTCCGAAGTCGAACATCGACAAAGAAAGAAACAATCACCTATGAGTCTTCTTGGCTTGTAAGGAAGAAAATTCTCTTGCGGGATCCTTACGACTCTCAAGAGAAAAACACACTTAGGAATCCTCACGATTCTTAAGGAGAAAATACACCTACGAGATCCTCTCGACTCGTAGGGAGAAAAGTTTTTATGAGACCCTCACGGCTCATAAAGTTGGAAACTCTTAGGTGACAGATCCTAACTCTGTCTCCTAAGCCATCGCTACTCTATAAAGAATCCAAGATAGACAGCTACCTACTATCTATAGACCACATTTTCCAAAGTTACATGCTAGAGAAGTGAAGGTGCCACTCAAGAACGCGTAAACTGCTTCGCGCCAAGTCAAAACAAAAGGCATAACCTACAGGCATCAACCACATACCTTACAAGACATTAAGGAGAACATTTGATTCACATCCAGTTAAGCGTTCGAAGCGTACCCATTCATGTATGCACGGAAAAGTTTAATGCATAAAATAAACACATGGAAGTAAATTGATCATTCATTCTTCAGAAAATTCTTACAGCAATGAAAACGGTAAAAAAAACATCATTAAAATGTTTACAATGGTAAGACATCAAGTCCAGGACATGGATTGAGAAATTCAAAAGTTAGACCATCCAAAAATTTTCGGGCCTCTTGGACCATCTTCGTGTGCATCCTTTCACGATCACAAGCGTCAGGATCCCCACTGATGTCCTCCACCCTCCGATAAGCAGCGAGTATCGCCGCCTGTTGAAAAGCTTGATGCAGGATATCAACAAGGTTGTCCCGCCTTTTCTTTGAGATTAGTCCCATCAGATACACCGAGTGCACCTTATCTTCGGCGTCATCCAATGCCTTAAGCGGCATGCCTTCATAGAATAAAGGAAGCGCTTCCCAGATTGCTCTCACGATGAGCTTCAAAAGAGCGGAACGACAAGGAAGCGGTCGACCATTGACGCATCAAAGCGACCCATAATTTCAGCGCACTGAGCGTCTGTAAATTCTTAGTTTTGGGCACGGCCGAGTGCGCGAATGTCTCCGTAAGAAATAATCTCATCAAGGTCATACAGATGAGCGGCCATAACGTCTGAAAAAGAAAATCAGTGAGAGTTAGTGGACAGACTGATTAAGAAAAAGCTTATTGAAACAGACACGGGATTTAAACAACTCTTGATATCCCCGAGGAAATAAGTACTAATTAAATCACTCAATGAATTTAATTCTGTGCAATTGAGAAAGGAATCCTAAAAAGGATTTCACATTTAATGAAAAGGTTCCTCGGGCCAAGGAGTTAAACTCCTCGAGAGCAATGCTCTGCAAACAGGAATGACACCTGTCAAAGTCAATTATGAGGGGAATTAAAATTTCCCCGAGAATTCTAAGAGCCATGCTCTGTAAGAATGATGGAATAACCCATCAGAAAACTTAAAGTAAAGTTTTTAATAAATTAAAATTCCATGATCTTCAAGATCCATGAACAAACTCTTAAGAATTCTTTATGAAAGATTAATAAATCTATATAATTTGAAAGAGCAAAGCTCTGATTATAGGTTAAGAAACCTTAAGAAAGATCTAACAAGAGCAAAGCTCTGTTGAGAAGCCCTAAAAAGGTTTTCTTGAAGATCTATGATCTAAGTAGAGCAAAAGCTCTGTTAATGGGTGAAACCCAAAATTATTGACTAATCTCTTCAAAAGATTTGATCTTTTACCTAAAAATTTGACAGAGTTCTGTCTCTAAGAGAGTTCTTAAAACATAGAGCTATGCTTTAAAGGAGAAATAATTTTCAGAAAACAAAAAAGAAGATGAACAAAGATCATCTCAAGGGCCAAGGGTCCTATTTATAGGCACTGAGAGCCGTTTCAACTTCTAAGTTGATCTAAGGGCGCAGATGCTGCCACCGCTGCACTCACGTGTGGGCCACGTGAGCGCAACGGTGGGGGCATTTGTTTCCCCAATCAGAGCAAACCTTTGTTCAAATTTTCAAAATTTGAAATGAGCAGCGCTTCATAAGAGCGCTAGCGCTCAGAGGCAGCGCTCACGTGCAAAGCACGAGTGCGCTGGCACAAAGAGCGCCAGCGCTCTGAAGCAGCGCTCACGTGCAAAGCACGAGTGCGCTAGCGCAAAGAGCGCCAGGCTCTAAAGCAGCGCTCACGTGTAAAGCACGAGTGCGCTAGTGCAAAGAGCGCCAGCGCTCTAAGCAACGCTCACGTGCAAAGCACGAGTGGCTAGCACTGGAACTAAATGTTCCCCACCGTATAAAATATCTAATAAAGATGATAAATTATCAATTGATCAGAATAAAATTCTGTTAAGGAAAGATTCCTCAAAATCTTTCCAAATAAAATGATTGTGCTCTGTATATCAGAGCACTGTTGGATCAATGATCCAAAAGTGATTAAAAATTACCAAAATACAGAATAAATTCTGTATGGGAAAAGATTTCCCAATCTTCTTAAAAACAAGAAGATTGCCTTCTGTAAATCAGAAGTCCTTGGATCAAAGATCCAACGGGGGAAACATCCCCAAATCAATTAGAGAAAAGATCTCTTTAACTGAACAGTCTTCACTATAAAAAGGACCCAAGGCTTCAAGTCAAAAAAAAGAAAGAAGAAAGAAAAATATAGAGGAACCCCCCATAAACTTTGAGAAATTCAAAAACAAAGAGCAAGCTCTCAAAAGAAGAAAACTTTCTTCAAGGTAAAAAGAACACAGAGATGAAATAATCTCATATAAAAGAAGAATTTTTTTTTTTCTAAGATCATAGATCTATAAGACCAAGGTCTTTCATAAAAAGAGATCAACGTATCTCATCATAAAAAATAAGAGGAAGAACTTAAATTTGTTCAGATCATAGATTTATAAGATAAATTGTCTTTCAGAGATCATAGTATCTCAATATAAAAGGGGGGAGAATAATTCAATTCTCTTGGGATCATGGATCCATAAAGGCAGAGCCTTTCACCAAAAACATAAGAGATTGAAACATCTCCTATAAAAAATAAGAACTTTGTTCTTAAATCCATGAGACAAAGTCTCTTATAAGAGAGAATTTAATTCTCAGGGCACAAAACTGCCTAAAAAGAGCCTTAGCGCTCCAATTAAAGAAGAGCGCCTCAGCGTTCCAAATCTAGCGCACAGTGCTGCAGAGCCTTAGTGCTCCAAACTTAAACAGAAGCGCATTGCGCTCGTTGACTGGCGCTCACCGCCAAGCACGCCACGTGCTCCCCACGTGTACGCTACTTGAACAGAAGCACTTTGCACTCTTTGGACTGGCGCTCAGCGCCAAGCGCGCCACGTGCTCTTCACGTGTGCGCTACCCGGCAGAAGCATCTTAGCGCTTCAAATCTGGCGCACAGCGCCAAGCTCGCCACATGCTCCTCACGTGTGCGCTACCCAGCAGAAGCGCTCTGCGCTCTTTGACAGACGCTAAGCGCGCCACGTGCTCCTCACATGTGCGGTAAAAGAACATAAATTGTTCTATAAATAAAACCCAGAGCTATGATTAATGATCAACGTTCAATAAAAGACAAAAAGATTTTCAGAACTCAAACCAATGCTCAGCATTGTTAAATGTTCAACATTTTAACCAAATGGGCCGAGCCCAAAGTGGTCACAGGACCCTAACTCAGATTAATTGATCCCATACGCTTATAAATATTGATCTTAGTCCCAAATTGGACTACAGATCCTAACCAATATTGGTTCGAGGGTACATCTCTTCACTCCTATGATATTTATCGTTGTAATCCTTCAACGTCTTCAGAGAGGTGACGGGTCCCGACAACCAGACATTCCATGGACTGTGGGGTCCTTAAACCCATGGACTATGATGTCCTTAACCTAGGACTGTGGGGTCCTTAAGCCCATGGACTATGATGTCCTTAACCTTGGACCGTAATGTCCTTAAACTAATGGACCGCAAAGTCCTTAAACTAAAACAATAGAGCCCAAATGCGCTTTTGTTGGATCTAAATGATCTCGTTAAGTTGATCTTAGTCTAAAATTAGACTAACGTATCCTTAACAAACGTTTAAGTTGATCTTAGTCTCAAATGAGACTAACACATCCTTAAACCCAACCTCAAACCCAAATCTAAGAAGATACGGATTTGGACTAATCTACGCCCTACGGGCGACCACATAAATTAGTCTCCGTATACAATCCACGAGCAACCAAAACAAAACAAAATCACACGACACGAAGTGACCATCTGGAGAAGGAGAAAGTGGTTACCGCGATACGGTAGCGTAATTAACTGCAGGGGTTTGTGCCTGCAGGGAAGAGCGTCCCCACAATCAAAAACCCCTCAACGAGGGGGAATCTGACGAAGTCTGCTACATCGACCGCATCCGTTTAAACCTTCGATACATGGTGTCATAAATCAACTTGGTATCTTCGGAGAGGTGGACGGATAGCACCAAATAGCATCTGCCCTCGAAATTCAGGCCGGACGTCCCAACGTCCCGGTTGCGTCTTTCGTCGGAGAACAATGGGTTTCGACTAGCTCGAGACGTCGGTGAGTAGATTTATATCTACGGGGGAAGTCGGGTGGATGGCGAATTGCACCCCCGTAACCAATTAATTAGGATATCTATTCTATATCTAGGATAGTGTTATATTAAATAACTTAGTTTATAACTAAATTAGTAATAGTTTGTATTTAGTAGGATATATGTATGCGTGGATATATAGTTATATATGATTATTGTGATATGCGTACATGATTATAGATCCGTACGATATCGATTGGGATATGATTGTAATGAGGATAGATTACCGGATACGGTGGATAAGTATTTGACTCACAAAATCTTGCTATATCTCGATTGGGATATTGTTATGTTTGCTGAGCTATACTCTTGTAAAAACTAACGGTACGTTTTCTACTTTTAAATGGCAATATCAAGGATGTACTAAACTTTCAAATGAATATCTATTTCAAAAACATTGTAGCCTCCTTATTTATGAAACAACGTTTCGTTCTATTTTAAACTATAACGGCATAGCTCATAAAAGTTAACTACGTTTAACGATTATTCACGTTACGATTAGGATAACCTTTTTATATGCTCGTGTTTCGATTACCTATTATATATGCTAGTTGCGCTATTATTCTCATACGAACACACTAATAGAACACAGCACAATTACCAATGATTGCTATGTTGCACAAATCACAGACACGCAGGTTACACTACACCTCATTGGTACTGCCATGACGCTGTAGGATTTCCACGCTCTTGATAGCGTTAATATATTTATATGAATGTGATGATGGACATATCCATGTGATAGTGATGTTCGAACACCTCTGATAGAACACTTGCACAAATACTAATGATTGTCATGTTGTACGAGCACGGACACATATGCTCACGACATATCATTAGTATTGCCATGACACAGTAGAACTGTCATGTTACTTGTGTTCTAGGTATCAATGATTGATGTGATGATACTGATATTGATTTTGATATACGAATACCATCGTTATGGATATTCGCATATGTTTGTTGCTAATGTGGCAAAGATAAAAATGTAACCAAAGAGACAAAACCTGAGATAAAAAATTTCAATATATCAACCGTGTAAATGAAGTTTTAAGGCATTCAACATATGCATAGCAACTAACTAGAAAAGATTTTAATTTTTCCATGCTGCTAAAACTAAAATAGTGAGTATATATTAGTAACTTTTTTGACTGCTACAACCATCAATAAAATCATAAGACTAAACCACTATAATTGATGAAAAAAGTAAAAAAAAGAATGTGGAAAAGGGACATCATTTTTGAAGTTCTAGAGGCCAAACTTTTCTACAAAAAACGTCTTATTACATTAATACAATGGGTATTATATAGTAATGATTAAAAAAATTAGATTTTGTTTTGTTGTAATTAAATTAGAAATTTAATGTGAAAAACCTAAGAGGTCAGGATGGCTCATTTAAGAGGCTGAAATGTATAATGCCATCAAAAAATAAAATGAAACAAAATTTAAAAAAAAGCAACAAAAATAAAGATGAGACTCAAGAACTCTCAAGTATCGCTTCTAATCAAAGGCAATTTTGGAAAAGTAAAAAATAATGATTTTGTATTTTAGCCAAAAGATACTCTTTTCGCAAAAGATTCTCTTCTTCACTTTTCTTTATATAAGTATGAAAATAAAAACTAGAAGTCCTTTAATGATGTTATTAATTTGTTAATTAAAAAATTGAAAAAATGACAAAATTATTATATCCAAAGTTGAGAGTAGGACATGTCCATCCCATCCATCTTTTTTCTTCCTTCTAGGTAACCGAAAAACAAAAATGAGTTAAAGAAAATTCAATAATCTCCTCGCTTTCCTTTAACACACTTTTCCTCTCATTCTTCAAACAGGTCAAAGAGGCATACGTTACAAATTTTATACATAAACCTTTAAATGTTTATTATTTTATATAACTCATAAATTTCTCGATTCTAAAATTACCATTAACCACATTCATTTAATTTAAACTAAGAAAAACTATAGGAAGAATTAAAAATTTCCAAGTGTCTTCATTTATATGTATATGAGTTGTTCAAAATATCATGTGCAAAATACTAGTATATTTAACAGTACAGTAACTAACTATTGATTAAAGGGTTTTTATAGAAAGCCCCACCAAAAGTCAGATATTTACAAAAAAGCCTCTAGTTTAGATAATTACCAAAATCCCCCTAGAAGTTTTAAATTCCACATAAAAGCCCCCTTTGTCGGTTTTTATCCATCAGTTTTATTTTTTCCTATTTCTAAATCCTTAAAAAAGTAAATCAATAAAAATTTAATTAACTAAATCCTTAACTTAATTAATAAATTTTAACCCCTGCCAAATCATAACCCTAATGGCCTTGCCCCCTCCATCCTTGACCTCGCCATCGCCGACACCCCGACTTCCTCCCTCAGACTCCCTCTCCTCTCCTCCCGGATTATCATCCACCACCCCCTCCTCTCCTTTATGACCATCTTCTTCATTCCATATCCCCTCACCGATCACCGCTATATTCTTTATTCCACATCCCTTCCTCGATCACCACCATCCCCTATTACCCCATTATCATCTTCATCCCGCACCCCTCACATAATCACCACCACCATCACCATCAGTATCATCATCTTCTTCCCCTTCTTTCCTGACCTCCGCTCGATCTCTCCTTCCTTACTCGACCTCCTCTCGTGCACCTCCTCCTCCATCCTAAACCTAACCCCTAAGTTTAACCTTACCCTAATCCTAGCATCCACGCCGTCGATCCCACCTCACTACCACCATCATCGCCACCTCCCTGCAGCCACTGCCTCCCCTCGACCGTGCCACCGCCGCCCTTATAAGCTCTATCCTCTTTTCCCTTTCCCCTTCTTCTGCCTCCTCTATCCTCTTTTCCCTTTCCCCTTCCTCCGCCCTCACCTCCCATTCTTCTCCCTTGTTGTGGCCTCAACCTTTCTTTAGACCTTTGCCACTCCTCCATGGCCCTCCATCTCCTTCTCCACCGTCGCTCCCCCTCTTGTGCCCTCCGCTTTCTCTTCTTCTTTAAATCCTTCCCTCACCTCTACCAAGACGACCTCTTCAACGTCCACATATGTGTCTTCTCCTTCGCCTCCCAAAGACCCCATCTTCGACATCTACGAGCTCTCTGGCCGCATCCGTCTCGTCACCGGCTGCATCATTTTAAAATCTATAAATATTATTTTATAATTTAAATATGGATATTATGAGTTTACGAAAATAATATCATGTATGGATTTTGGGTTTTCAGATTGGTATCCGTAAAAATATAATTATTTTGGAAAAAATGAAAAATATGAAATATTTTTAAGATGGCGTGTATTTTGTTTTGAGAAAAGATATGTGATTTAAATGAATTGTGCATGTTCTATATGATTTTTTGAGAGTGAGTTAGGGGGGATATGTCAGCTTATCTTATACCTTATGCACACCACACCACCACACAAATATCCTAACAAAATATTATATGTGTATGTCACATACACTCTCTTCTTCTCATTATCCTCTACACAAATATCTCAATTTCTCAATTATCTCTAACTTCTTCAAACTCTCACCCAAACCTTATCCTTCCTTCAAAAAATCACATTAGATCTTGATGGTTCCTTCACATAAATGGATCAAGACATCAAGTTAGGCCCATATCACTGTAAAGTTCATCAACAAGCCATCTCATGAGTTGAATCCCTCTCTTTAATATCCTAGGAAGGTAAAGATCCCTTCTTTGATATGTCTTTATAAATCTTTCCTTATTTACTTAGTGTTTCTAGCATAAATTCTTAGTTTTGTTGGTTTAGAACTTTCAAGTTTAAGTTTTGAATATGTTTTGAGTTTTAGAACATGATTTTCATGAGTTTTTGATGTTATATTTCAATCTGGCGCAACTAAGGATCTTTCAAAAATATTTTGCACATGAATTAGACCTATTTAGACCACCAGAAGACCCCACCAATTGCATGAGATCCTGACTCCCTGTTCTGGCCGCAAATTACGGTCGAATGGAATTTTTTGGCGGCCCCGCTTTTGAGTTAGATGTTGGGTTTGGTCGGTAGATGTTTTACATTATATAAAAATCTATTTTATATGCTAATTTGCCCTAGATTCCCTGAGTCAAAATTTGGGAGTATTTTGACTTGGTTTTGGCGATATTTTCCGATATTTGAAACTTGGATTTCGTATTTTATGTCTTGACTCAGTCGTTCGACGTTCGTATGTCAACGTCGGGGGTATTTGGCCGTTTTTAGCGTATATTGGCTATATATTCAAATCTATGAGCGCTTCACTCATTTTATTGTTTTTGATTTGGATATTTATACCGTTGTGGCACGATTTCAATTGTAGGTACGATCGCGGGGATTTCCAAGACGGTAAGGATGGGCGAGGCAATTGTGGGTTTCGACTAGCTCGAAACGTCGGTGAGTAGATTTATATCTATGGAGGAAGTCAGGTGGATGGCGTATAGCACCCCCGCAACCAGTTAACTAGGATATCTATTCTATATCTTAGATAGTGTTATATTAGATAATTTAGTTTATAACTAAATTAGTAATAGTTTGTATCTAGTAGGATATATGTATCCATGGATATATAGTTTATATGATTATTGTGATATGCGTACGTGATTATAGATCCGTACAATATTGATTGGGATGATTATAATGAGGATAGATTACCGGATATAGCGGATATGTATTTGACTCACAAAATCTTACTATATCCCGATTGGGATATTGTTATGCTTGCTGAGCTATATTTTTTTAAAAACTAACGATACATTTTCTACTTTTAAATGGCAATATTAAGGATGTACTAAAATTTCAAGTGAATATTTATTCCAAAAACATTGTAGCCTCCTTATTTGTAAAATAACGTTTCTTCTATTTTAAACTATAACGGCATGGCTCATAAAAGTTAACTATGTTTAACGATTATTCACGTTACGATTAGGATAACCTTTTTATATGCTCGCGTTTTGATTACCTATTATATATGCTAGTTGTGCTATTATTCTCATACGAACACACTAATAGAACACTACACAATTACCAATGATTGCTATGTTGCACAAATCACAGACACATATGTTACACTACACCTCATTGGTACTGCCATGACACTGTAGGATTTCCACGATTACCTATTATATATGCTTGTCATGACACATCATTAGTTTTGCCATGACACAGTAGGACTGTCATGTTACTTGTGTTATAGATATCCATGATTGATGTGATGATACCGATATTGATTTTGAAATACGAATACCATCGTTATGGATATTCCCATATTTTTGTTGCTAATATGGCAAAGATAATATATGCGTTATGTAACTATGAACTCAAAATAGATTATATATGTGTTCTTCGGAACTTGTTTCTTTCCATGAATTTAAGAAGCCGCGGTGAGATTTATAAAACTTATGAATGTTTTTAAATGCGGTATTCTCGTGATACGATAATTTAGCGTCCACCATGATTTTTGGTTCTTATGATAAGATATTCGAATCGAGAGAGAGGTTAACCGATTATGGATATATAGTGGACCCGGTACGACACCGAGGGGCAGGAAGACCTGTAGGGTGTTTTTCGTCACCCCATTGAGATGGAAATACGCGCGTGCTTGTCAGGCGCATTACAAATTCCGCCTGCCTAGGGTAGGCTGGGGTTTATTGATTGTGTGGATCTGAATCTCCGAAAGCCGCGGACTAAGCTGCTGTTAATTACCCCTCGTTTTGGAGCGAGAGAACCTCTGATTGACGGGTCAAACAAGTCATGCGAACTCAATATACAGTGTTGTGTTTTGAAGGGGTTTTGGATATATCGGGAGCCCCGCAGAGTTTTTACGGAGGTCCCGCTACCCGGATAGCGGGCTGGGGGTCAAGGGAGCTAGCAACCCCTTGCGGGGTGCGGGGTAGCGCCCCGTTAGAAATTTTTTTAACGGGGACAGTATTGTGGAGTATGTGTTTGTGTGTGTATGTGTATACACGCACACGTACATGCACACACGTATGTGTGTATGTGTATACACACGCACGCGCGTGCGCGCGCACACACATATATATATATAAAGGGAAATGCATCCAAAGAATGCATGGGAGAATGCGCTAGCGCGTCATGTGCGCAGCACACGGGCGCTGGGCACAAGGCACCGGCGGAAAGTAAAAAAAGGAGACCCCTTTCTTCTCCGTACTGGGAGTTGTACTCCAATTGACTTTTGGGAGTTAAACTCCTTAAAAAAAGATGTATTATTATTTTTTGTTTATTTTTATGGAGTTAAACTCCCAGAAACTTTCGTTTGTGGAGTTAAGCTCCAAGAAATCTTTGTAAATGCTCAAGGGGACCCCTTTCTTCTCCCCTGAGCCTTGGATCTTTCCCCAAAATGGGATATTTGGAGATGGGTCTCCTTCCTCCTCTTCTGTTGGCCGCATCTTGGAGAACAAGAGGGGTGAGATTTTCAAAATCTCTCCTTTTTAAGATCTGATGGGAGATCCGAGCTCCTCTTTGTGGGTTTTGTGGTGAAAAACTATTTATTTTTTAGAAAGGAAGAGTTAAACTCTTGATTTAATTCAAAAAGGGAAGAAGGTTTTAGAACCTTGAGGAAGGAGAAGGAGGCACACAAACACTAGAGTTTTTAGAGAATGAATTTTTTTTTTATTCATCATCATATTGCCTTATATAGGCTTACACATTTACATATAGCCCCTTGGGCTTTACAAAATGGCATTTTGCCCATCCCATACCTCATGTGCTATTTCTTTTTGCACATAAGCCATGGGCTTTACAGAAATTTGGCTTTATTCCCATTTTGCTTACATTCATGCACAAAAAATTACATCAAAATTATTTGTTACATTATTTTTATTTTGGCATGGGGAGGCCGGCCGCCGGGCTCGACTTAAGTATGGGCCCACTTACTTGGGCTTGGGCCCGCTTACTTGGGGTTGACCTTGACTTTGACCCGGTCAACTGGGGTGCAAATTTTGACCCCAACAAGACCGTAGGGAGGTACGAGAAGCCTAGCAAGGTGGATCGATACCGAAGTGAGTATTAGAGCGTGGCGGATATCCGGGAGATACCGACCGTGGCTGTTGATATCAGGAGAGGATCGGTCTGACGAGACAGTGTCTATGATATATGGATTTACGTGTCAGTAATAGACACGAGATTTACGATATTTAGAGTGTCGATACTGGACACTCATATGTTGAAGGTTGCGCGATCCGTCGAGATACGCTGTTATAGATTATATCATATAGTAGCTGAACATGACTGATCCTTGGGACAGTACCTGAATACTATTTTGATATTTCGATGTACATTAAAGAGGTTTCCATATGAGCTATAGTCTTACTATTTTGACGTGTCTGGGATGACTCAAGAAAATTTTAAACGGAAACCCTCTTAAAACTCATTTCTAAAAGCGAGAAGTATACTTTAAACAAAACGCATATAAAACTTCATAAAACTACGTCTGCAACTTGTGACGTGATATACGTATCATACGGCTATTTTAAAAGGGTTTTACATACATCTTTCGGCTACTTTATAGGCTTATACATTGATGCATGCTATATATATATATATATATATATATATATTTATATATATATATATATGATATGTTGATATATTTCCATGTTTATGTGATTGATATTGATATGCTTATAGTACTTATGCATGATATATATTTTAGCTTAGGATATGATAGTACTATACGTTATGACCTCGGTAGATCGTTATGCATTTCGATTTCTACTTTACGATATATTTTTATTCGCTGAGTTGGTAACTCTTCCCCGTTGTGTCCCAATTTCTTGCAGGATTGACCGCTCGAATCCGTAAAGGATTGCTGATACATTTCTTCTTCGGTGATTGCTTTGGTAGGTGGGTTACATATTGGATCGTAACCACCCGTTGTATATGTATATTCTTTTTAATCTTGTTGAAAACTCTATCGACCTAAACTTGTATATTTGTGGACATAGAAGAGCGACTTAAATATTGTGTGTTTTGGGCGTTATACTCGTTTGGAGTCGGCTTTATATTGTTGTTGGTTATATTTCGCTTTCTATTTCTTCGTCTTGCGCGTCGAATATTATCTGCATGGTTGCTCTGCTGTTTGGGCATGGAAGCTAGCTCTCGTTGGAGATGCTTTATATATATTATGCATTATATGTGGTTTTATTCAAAATTTACGAAGGAGGTAGAGCCTGATTTTCAAACGATATAGGCGTTTTCAAACAAATTTACTTATACTTTAAAAATAAACTTGATTCCATTTAATAGCACTTTTTAAAACTTCACCTCCACTATTTTCTTATAAAGGTTTAGATTCCGGGTTTTTGGTTTACTTAGATCACGTCGACATCTTTAGACATCACGTGATCTAAGTGCCAGTCACGTGTCGCTTTAGGGTCGTGACAAAGTTAGTATCAGAGCGTTAGATTTAACCTTTGTTCGAGTCTACGTTTGACTACGTGGAGTCTAGGACGTATAATTTCGTTACCTATGCTTATCCTTTCGGAATATAGACTTGACTTTGATGGTTTTATACCCGAACTTCATAAGTTGACCTTGGTATGATGGAGTTGGTACAAAGTAGAGTAACGTACTGTACGTATGCTCCGTGTCATATTTGTTAGGTTTTAGTGTCCGCGCCGCGAAAGCCATGGCCGATGCAGAAGTGAAAACAAAAACATTAGCGAGCACTGAACGTCCGTAAAACCAGGATATGGTCCAATAACCTAAACTAGCTAACTAAGAGTGCAAGGGTTGAGAAATTATAACTTTTTTCGCGTGTCCATCCAATTGTGGAAGACCCCTCCAAGCTCGTAATCGCCGGGATTGCGCTTGAAAGTCGACCATCCTTGTAGAAGACGATCCACTCAAGGGGAACCGGAGGAGGCTCTAACCAATGATCCAGACTTGCTAGGTGTGGATGGTCGGTGATGTAGGAATATTTCACTAAATATTTCTCTCTAGAATCCATTCTCAAATGAGCGCAAGAAGAAGAAGGAGAAGTGGAGAAAGGAAGCAACCATGAAGCATGAAGCTCATCATATGAAGCAAAAAGAAAATGAAGTATCAAGAATAAAAAAAACAATGGCTTTGCTTTTAACAACCATGCTTCAATAGTGCATCAAAATGATTTTATCATTTTTAAAAGAAAAGCCTTACCTCTCTACATGTTTAACACCATACTTCATGCCACGTCCTTTCCACCTCATTTCTATTTAATTTTCTAAAAAAAAAATCAAATATGATGTGCCCTTCTTCTAGAAGCATTCCCGTATAAATACGGAATACTTCACCTGGTATATATATCGCTGCATATACACGTATCCGCATAAAAATACGGATAACACCAAAGAGAGAAAATAAATAGTGAACAATAATACTAAAATATATGTATCAAAATAAATATATAAATTATTAAATCAAAACCTGATTTAATAATCCGGCTTAATCTTAAGCCGGCTAGTATTATCAACCACCCGATTAATTTCCCATACACGTATTTAATTGGACCCATGCACCTATCAACGTCCGGCGCCTACATTTATCGTCTGAACCGGAAAAACTTTCTGTGTGGGACTCTAAAAACTTGACAATACGCTGACAGTGGGTTTAACCACAAGACGTCAGCAGCACTAACTGTACGTAACGGCTACCCGGGTACTTTTCGAAAGGGGGGTCGACAATCAGGTACGTTCTTATCCTACTGAGCCTGAATGTGACAATCTCCGTACAATCCGTTCTCTTCGTCAAAGAGTATCATATATCTGGTCTAGGAGGTGGAAAACGTCAGATCCCTGCTAACCCGATAAGTTATATCTGAGTCAAGCTCATCACCAACATATATACTACCGATCAACTATCAGTAAATCTCATCCACCGTGGCCACGGATTTCTGGTAATAGCCAACTGAACACGGCGCGATATTGATTCCTAATACCAAGAGAGACGAATCCTTGACAATCGACCACTACCTCCATGTGGCTCGGGACCGTACCTAGCTAAAACCTGTTTGCACGAATCCTTTGAGTCATGGTAGGGTAGTAATCAAAGTACAGTGGGAACTCACACGAGACAAATGACGACTTTAGGTTAAAGGACTAAGTTTTACTCATGCTACCTAAGAACTTCCATCTGATGATAGATATAATACCATCTAGAAGTTCTCGGTGAGTCCATCCAATGTACTCATCTTCTGTGAGCACATGTATACCATCTTAGGTAACACAACACCAATGGCTTGTGAGACTGGCCGCCGCCTCTCGTTAGGGTCTAGAAGTGTATACACTAGTCTACTTCGGAATATCGATAACCAGTCTCGATATTACTACGACTAGAGATATTTAAGGATGTGCTTATAGACAACACAACTCTCGCATATATGATCGTCACCATAATGCTGATTGTTAAGCAACAATCTTATGAGTTTCATCAACAATGAAGATAAACCGGATATCATACCATCATCTCGAGTAAGACTGTTATATAGGTCCTTTCTCAATTATCATAATCTCCTACTTACAAGTAGTGAGAGAATCTTTTCCCAAAACACGATATTTTCTCTTTCCGTTTTTATCCTTTCCTTTTCATTTTATTATTTTTCTTACCCATTTCCAAATGGTCCAAGTGAGCCAAAAATAAACGTGAGGCCCAAAATAAAAAAAAAACTATGTGGATTTTTCTTTGAGTATTTGGTTCTAATTTTTATTGCTTTTTTTTATTTCCTTAATTTAACCTTAAATTCTATGGCAAGCATTGATTTGGTGTTGATTTAGAAATAAATTCTGGTGTTTTTAATTTTTTCTCAAGAAAAACATTAGTAATTTTTTTATCATGATACATTTTTATTAAAAATAAAACATAATAGAATAAAATATGTTTACTAGATAATTCATTCTTTACATTTGATTATAAAAATTATAGTTGCTTTAAAGTTTGTAGTCAGATTTCATTATTTAAATAATTATCCATGTTCCTTCAAATAGGAAAAATTTATCATTGTTTGTAATTGCATACTTTCAAAAAAAGAAATTCATAATATAAATTTATTAAAATGGAATCAATACAAATTTTGTATGTTTTTAAAATGGGTACTAACTTCTTTTTAACAAAATAAAAGCATATTGATTTTCTATTTATTTTTTCAATTTTTTCCCGAAATATCTTGAATTATTTTGATCCCACACGTTACACGTGGGGTCAATGTCAACTTTACTACAAATGGATGGGGATCATGCGTATGGATAAATTATTAAGACATAAAGTCAATACTCATTCTCGACATCTTTTTGTTATATATTTATTATGTGTATGACACCCATCTGTATCTACTAAGCAAATGAAATTTTGGCTCATTTCATAATTGGGCTAAAAGTATAGGAAACCGTATCCTGAATGTGGAATGTATTCAAAGTTATTTAAGCCCATTTCATTATCATATCGGTATCAATGAAACCTAAAGTTTAACTAGTTAACTATAGAGTCTATTGTCTAATAAGCTAGTAATTTAAATCACCAAGTTTAACAATTATGTGAAGCATATCAATTATTTCAGCTGCGAGTTTTTTTTCGAAATAGGGTATAAGAATATTAAAATTATTAAAATAAAATCATTATTTTTTATTTATCAAAGTAGGGCGCTTTCACACCTGCATCCGCCCACCCGCACCCACAGCAAGCAGAGAGCGGGTTCCAAGAACCCGCCCCCACCCTCTAAAGAAGATGGCGGGTTCTAGGAACCCGCCCTATCCTTTATAAAGGAGAGGGCGGTTCTAGTATAGAGGGTGGGGGCGGGTTCCTAGAACCCGCCCACTCCTATAGAGGGTGGGGGGCGGGTTCCTAGAACCCGCTCTTATTAAAAAAAATTTAAATAAAAAACAGAATTTAATAAATATCGTTTTTAAAAAATTAATAAATAATATTATTGTTGTTCACATATGAATTTTGTATACACTCCAATAACAAAATGAATCCGTCAAATTTATAATACAAAAAATCATCTGTTTGTAAAAGTATACAATTATCGCTTTCCATTTCCCTTTCCCAATCCGAGGAGGCTTGACATAAGTTTATGCCTCTTGGGATGACTGGACGACCCTCCCATTTCTTGGGTATATGGCGGCGGCGGCGGCTGCTCTTCTGCTTCGTCTTCAGTATCGTATTGGACATGCTGTTGTTCTGCAAATCCTGAATGTGGGACAGGTGTTGGATATGTGCTTCCTCCCAACAACTGTATGTAGGACGAAAAAACCGTCTCCTAACGGGGCTGTTGTTGCGAAGAACCTGTCCTGGTTTCATGCGGATGTTGTTGCACAAAACCTGGCTCCCATGGCTGCGCAAATCCTGACCCCCAAGTCTGCTGCTGTTGCGCAAAACCTGACCCCCAAGACTGCTGCTGTCGTGCAAAACCCGACCTCCAAGACTGTTGTTGTTGCGCAAAACCTGTCCCCCAAAACTGTTGTTCCTCCGGTTGTTGCGCTTGTTCAGTATGCCAGGCTTGCTGCTGACAGTATGGTGTTCCAAACCACTAATCTCGCTGCTCTGGATCTCCCTGATGCTGCGGCTCTAGTTCCGGTTCATGCTGCGGCTCTGGTGCCGGCTCATGCTGCTGCACTGGTGCAGGCTCATGCTGCTGCTCTAGCGATGGCGATAAATGTGGAAGCATATTATATGAACTGAATATACCACCAATATATGAGTCTACAGTAGAAAATAAAGCCTGAGTATCTAGACCAGCATCAGCCGGATATGGATCATGTATCATTGATTGTATAAGATGCAACCCACGAGCCTGTCGTTACATTAAAAACTAATATAATTTAAAGAATTTAACTTACCATTTCTCGTTCCACGAGGCCTCTAGGTTCGTACTGCTGGATATTTGGAAAGTCGTTAGGAGGAGCAGAAAAATATCTTATAGTGATACGCTTATACCATTATAGATATGTTTTTGTAGCGTTGGTGGTTGTTTGGTCACTTATTTGCTGTAAGGAAATATTACGCTGCCTATCCTCCCATCTCAGCAAATATCGATAATGATGCTCCCTCCAATCACGCTTCGCCTTTCCTCCTCGCATGTCTCGCTCTATTGTCATAGGCGCAGGCAGCGGAACAGGAATATGTTGCAATCTACTAACTGTCGCAACACCCGGTCCTGTAGGTGCATGACCACGATATTAGTGCAGAGTAGTGGGCTTCGAGCCCGCCAAACCGGCTCTCCTTCAATACAAATGTCGGATAATCCTTGCAGACGATATGCTATATAAGGCGTCCACGTGAACTGCGCAAATAATATAGTACAAAATTGTAATGAATCTAATTTAAAATTTTTAAACAAAGTTAATTACCAAAGGTATGGTTACTTGAGTCGCCTCCATGCGATTCAACTCATCTCTATAATACTTAAGTACTCGACGAGGAGCCTTATAAGATTTCTTGCCACTCCACCGAGAGCCGAGAGGCTTTCCAGGGGTATCTACGGCAGAAATATTAATGCGATCTGGTCTTCCCATACACATGTGCTCCCATGACCAAATCTATATATAAAGTGTCAAATGATAAGAGAAAGAACCAATATTACAATTTTGCAAATGTCTGGCTATTAAAAACAAGGAATGTACCCGAAGTAATGTAATGCAGCCATAAATTTTATTCTTCGTAGGAGCACATGCCTTATCTAGTTACTTGTAAAGATAGGCCAGGACCCCTTCTCCCCAAGCATACTGGCCACACACATCAAAGTCCGTAAGAAACCCAGGGTATAAAGGATGGACATGCGTTGCCGATTGGTCCGGCATCAACCAAGAACTGATCATGTACAGAATGTATGTACATGCATGTCTATCCAAGACATCATCGGTAGCTTCATCAGGGATATTAGTAAATATATCTTTGAGCCAGTTTAAACTGATCTTATACCCTTTAGTATAGCCTCCTGGTGCTTGAATTTTACAAATAATTGTTAATTAATATCACCGTAACATACTTAAACTTTTGATTTAAAAAATTACGAATTATACCCGTTCGAGAGCAGACTCGGAATATGTATCCCAGTATGGGTGCTAGGTATCTGGACCCACAATTTTACCTCCAACCAATCCAAGCCTATTCACCCGTAAACCAAGTAAGAGCCCAATATCCTGGAGTGTGATAATGGCCTCACCCCATCTAAGATGAAAAGTGTGGGTCTCTTTTCTCCAACACTCAACAAGAGAGGTAACGAGACTGTGGTCGATTTGGATATGACGAAGCAATGAAGTTTCATAAAATCAGGCTCTTCGAATCCGCTCGATTATACGATAATCAGTAACTTGCCACTTGTCAGAACTATGACTGACGACTGTAAGATTATCTCCACCCTGAAAAATTTAATCATATTATTTTCAACTATTAGAATTAAAAGAAATAGGGAATTAAAACAAATTTAATAACTTTTGAATCTTTCCTCCCCGTGTAATATACTGAAAGATCTATGTCCGTTTTGATTTACGAGCAGTGATTTGTCGAATGGTTGATTCTCCATTAAAATTATTTTGATATTACAATTACTAAAAGATTGAGACAGTTGGTGGGTTTAGAAGAGAATTTGGATAGAGATAGTGAAATAAAGATAGTGAAAATTAGAGTGAAGAGGGCGGGGTTTTATAGGGAAAGGAGGGCGTGTTCCAAGAACCCGCCCTCATCTTTGCCCACAGAACGCTTCTGTTTTTTCCATATTATGTTGTCAAATCTTACTTTTAAAAATTATGTGTTGTCATATCATTTTGCAAAGAAGAGAGCGGGTTCTTAGAACGCACCTCCTTCAATAATTTTATGCCAGCGGGTTTCAAGAACCCGATCTCATCTCTTCTGTTTTTTCCCAAATCTTTTGTTTTTTCTTAAATCATATTGTGTTGTCAAATCTTTCTTTTAAAAATCAACACATCATTTTGCAAAGAAGATGGTGGGTTCTTAGAACGCGCCCCCTTCAATAATTTTATGCCAGCGGGTTCCAAGAACACGCTCTCATCTCTTTTGTTTTTTCCCAAATCTTGTTTTTTTCTTAACATATATTGTGTTGTCAAATCTTACTGATAATAATTATGTGTTGTCATATCATTTTGCAAAAAATAGGGTGGGTTCTAAGAAGAACGCGTCCCCTTCATTAATTTTATGCCAGCGGGTTCCAAGAACCCGCCCTCATCTCTTCTGTTTTTTCCTGTCGTGTGTTGTCAAATATTTTGTTTTTTTCTTAACATATATTGTGTTGTCAAATCTTACTGATAATAATTATGTGTTGTCATATCATTTTGCAAAGAACAGGGTGGGTTCTTAGAACGCGCCCTCTTCAATAATTTTATGCCAGCGGGTTCCATGAATCCGCCCTCATCTCTTCTGTTTTTTCCTATCGTGTGTTGTCAAATCTTTTGTTTTTTCCTTAACATATATTGTGTTTTCAAATCTTACTGATAATAATTATGTGTTGTCATATCATACTTTTGTTTTTTTAAAGTAATTTGTTGTTAACATTTATTCTCTGATCCCAAGCTAATTGGAAAGAAGATGGCGGGTTCTTAGAACACGTTCCCTTCAATAATTTTATGAGAGCGGGTTCCTAAAACCCGCCCTATAAATTAAAATTAAGGAATGTAAATAGCCCGTGACTCCCGTGACTCTGACCCTTTGTATTGTCAAATCGGGAATAGCGGGTTACAAGAACCCGCCCTCACATTTAAAAAGGAGAGGGCGGTTTTTTGAAACACATCCTCCTTAATATTTTAAATAATTTTAATTAATCCAAGACAAACCCGTGACCCCTTTACCACCAAACACCTTTAAAAATAGCTCTCTTCCCTCCCATTTGCTTTCCATTCCGCTTCAATTTGCATCTGCACTCTCCTCCCATTTACTCTCCATTCTGCTCCGATTTGCATCTGCACCTCCTACAAAATCTCATCTGCACCCCTTCAAATGTATGTAAATTTATTTTAACGTTTATTTATTTTTCAATGAATATAATCATTATATAAGTTGTTAACGTTTTTTTATTGTTGGCTTGATATTGTTTGATATAGATAATGGTAAGTTCAAGTTTTTTTTGTTGTATGTAAATATGATGGCCAGATTGTCACAAGTGCACAAGGTCCCGAGTATATGGGCGGGTGCGCAAGAATTATACGATTAGAACCCTCAACGACTTATAATGAAATCGAGAATTAAGTGTTTAAAATCACGAAATACGATCCCCGTGAAATTAAGCTTAAGTTATGTTGTATATGGCCTATGTTTAGTGGAAATGCATTGGTTGAAATTATAGACGATGCATCAATATCTTCGATGATAGACTTCGGTCTGGCAAACACCCAGCATTCTTTTGAACTTTTAGTTCATAAGGAACAATTGGAAGTATCAGATGTCGCTTCAACGGGTAATTTTGATGGTAATGCTGGAGGTAGTTCCTGGGGGTACGGTCCCATGGTTAACGATGATACTGTTAGTCTCAGTGGATACGACTATACACAATATTATTCAAACCTTCAAATTCAAGGGTAAACATTTTATAAATCCACTTTTTGTAATACCAAAATACTAATATATTTATATATTAAATACAGATTTTCTCAATCGACTACTGCGGTTACATGCACCCCTGAAGAACAACAAAGATTACCATATACAACCTTCCAAAGGTAAATAAATCTGAAACAAGTGGTGATTATGTTTATATTCTTCGTAATACGAAAATATTAAGGAAAATTTTTATAAGAACAATTTATATACTAAATGCAGATTTTTCCATACCTCCGCATCATTCCAACGCGATCCAAGTAGCGCATTCCAAGCATGTCCGTCCACATCTTTCCGGTATTTTCACCCCGAACCATCCACATTACACCGACCTCAACCATCATATATTGCACCCGAGCCTTATGTTGCTACGGGTGACATTGATATGTGTGGCAGTGATGATGATGAAACTAGTGAAGGTCATCAAGGGGAGGATAGCGTGGAATATGCCGCTGGATTGAATGAAGTAGCATTGATTGATGATATAGCTGTGAATAATGATTTTGTCGAACTAGAAGATCCCGGTCTCGATCCGCTGGAAGATGATAATTAGGTAGACTTAGCCGTGGCAGAAGTAAATACTGAACCCTATTTGGATGCGACCGTAGCAAGCGATGATTGTGTCACTATTGGAGATATGTTTCGGAAAAAAAGAGATCTTATTTGTAAGCTGAAGTCGTGGGATATTCAAAAAAACGTTACATTTAAAACCGAAGAGTCAAATAAGACGTACTATACCGTGGTATATACGAAAACTCCTGAATGTAAGTGGAGATTGCATGCATGTTGTTCCAAAAGAGACAAAGCTTGGAAGGTCACGATATACAACCAAGAACATACTTGCATCAATTCTATTATGTTAAAAGATCATAGGAATTGAACTTCATCTTACATTTGCTCACTAATATTGCCACTAATCCATACAGATGTGGCGATGACTCCCCGAGAGATACGGCTCTATGTCAGCGGAGAGCACAAAATTCAGATTTCGTATGTGAAGGCATGAGATGCTTGTAGAAAGGCTTTATGCAAAATATTTGGGGATTGAGAAAGCTCGTACAACTCACTAGTCCCTTTTATGGAAGTTATGAAAGTATCAAATCCGGAGTTCGTATACCGGTTAAAAACCACAGAAACAGATGTCGATGGCTGTGTCAGGTTTCAAAGAATTTTCTGGTGCTTTGCTCCTTGTGTGGCTGGTTTCACAGACTGTCGGCCGGTATTGTGTGTGGATGGGACATATTTATATGGTAAGTATAGAGCTTGCATGTTAATTGCTACAGGTGTTGATACTAATGACGGTATATTTCCGTTGGGATTTTCTATTGTCGAGGGTGAAAATACATCATCCTGGTCATAGTTTTTCCGTCAACTCAAAAGTATCCCATCTGTTATTGATAAAACAGATTTATGCATCATATCTGATAGACATCTAGGAATAGTAGTTGCAATGAGAGCTGTATTTCCAACGACCCCACATAGGTTTTTCCTGTGGCACTTCAGGCAAAATTTTGATAGAAAATTTAAAAATTCAGATCTATATAAGCTTATGTACAAAGCCGGTGAACCGTCTGACCCTAATGTTCATGACATGTACATGACGAAAATTGGAGAGATGAGTCAAGCCGTGAAAGCGTGGTCAGATGAGTATCCAGTACGTATGTGGTCACAAGCACATGATAATGGATGCAGATATCTACTAATGACCACTAATATGTCTAAAAACTTCAACGGGGTCCTTAAAGGTGTCAGAGGCTTACCGATAGAGGGGTTGATTGTTCGAACCTTTTTCAGAGTGAATACTTACTTTATGCAAAGAAGGGAAAAGTCATTGGCGATGAAGACTCCACTCACCGCGTATTACGAAGATATATTTGTTGGAGATAGTGCCCTCAGAGTCAATTATTAGGTCACAGGTACGTGATTGTAATGATTGAGGGAGGACCTATCCCGGTAGGACAGTCTTACTCGAGATGATAGTACGCTATCTGGTTTACCTTTATCATCGTGTACTGCTTTAGGTGACATGACATGTCGCTATTACACGTTGATAGAGCCCCTAGGATTCTTGCTTGACCACCAGCAGTATGAGGGCGATCATATAAGTGGGAGCTGGGGGTCTACAAGCATATCCTTAAAAGGTCCCTAGTCGTGGGAGTTTCGAGACCGGACATCGATACTCCATTAGTAGACTAGTGTATACAGTCGAGACCCCGACGAGGGGCGGTGGCCGGTCTCACAAGCCACTGGTGTCAGTTGGATCACCTAAGATGTATACAGGTGCTCATTGGGTTATGAGTACACCGGACAGGACTCGCCGGGAACATGCTAGTTGGTCATATACCAGACGTCAGATGGCAGTTCCCTGGTGACATGTGTGCAGGTTAGTTCATCAACCTGGGGATCGTCATTTGTCTCGTGTGAGTTCCCACTGTACTTTGATTACTACCCTACCACGGCTCAAAGGAGTCGTGCAAACAGGTTTTAGTTGGGTACAGTCCCGAGCCACATGGAGGCAGTGAGCGTATCTTCAGGGGTTCGTCTCTCCCGGTATTGGGGGTGAGGTCGTGCTGTGTCTAGGAGAGCCATTACACAAAGTCCTTGGCCAAGGCAAGGAGATTTACTGGTAGGTATTCCAGTAGTATCTCAGGGTGTTCTGGGCTACACTCCGACACGACTTGTACCGCTTTTGGGGGTCTGACTTTTACCAACCCCCTAGGCCCGCCATGCGATGCTCATAGACGAACGGACCGGACTGCACGGATATTGTCACTGACAGGCTCAGTAGGGTGTCAGGATGAGTTCGCTCATCGACGTCCCTTTTAGTCAATTGCTGGTGGCCCGTTACGTATTGGCTTATACCTCTGACGTGCTAGTGGTTAAATCCACAGCCATAGTATTGACGAGTCTTTAGAGTCCCCCACATTTCAGTTACTCAGCTTTCGGGCGAAAGGTTGTAGAGGCCGTATGGAGATATGGCAAGGTCCGATCAGATACGTGCGGTATTGCACGGATCAGGATCGGACAGATTGTACTATAAGCCGTATGGTTATATGGCAGGGTTCGCTCAGATACGTGCGGTATTGCACGGATCAGGATCGAACAGATATTACTAGCCGGTTTTGGTATAAGCCGGATCCTAGTATAGTACAGTGGAGATTTTGTCTCATTGCATTTGTATTTCGGTCAGAATACAAATGCGGGTGTGTATGCACAGTATCGGGGTTTTCCTGTAATTTATTACGGGACCAGTTTTCTGGAGTTGCCAGTTTGCTTTCCGTTTCGGCCAATTTCCATTGTTCCGTTCATTGGCCGAAGATTGGTGGAGGAGGGCTTATTTGCATTGTTGCAAATAGGCATTTGTGGAGGGGGTCTTTGCATCTTTGTTTTATCATGATAGCCTTTCATTGACCTTGACTTCTAGCTTCATGATTGCTTGACTTTTAGTGATCATCATGGTTGTTGATGATGAGTTTGGTGATGATGGTTGGATGAGTGTTGGTTTTGCTTGTGATCATTGCTTGATATCATAACCATTCCTTTCTCTCTCTTTTTGATTATGGTTGTGGTTTTTGATCTTTTGGTTTTTATCATATCACTCCCTCACTCCATGCTCTTCTCCTCACCTCTTTGGCCGGCCAAGTCCTATAGGGGCTGTCCAAAAATTGGGTGTGGGTATTTTTGGTTCATATCATGCTCCAAAATACCCACTAGCTCCTCCACATTGTTCTTGTTTTCATCCCTCCACCATATGGCACCTCCATGAACCCCAAAAAGAGACACAAGCTCACTACATATTCTACAACGAACCTTGGGCACGTCGAGTAGCCGGCTTCGTGCCCGAGTTGCCTCGGCATTGAGGTGGGAGCCCGTAAACAAAGTAGGCGATGTGGTGCACTTCCGGCGACGAGGAGGAGACGGGACTTTTCCGCAGGAGATCGGGACCATGACGAGAAGACCGGAGGACTTGGATCGTCGGTATATCTCTAACCCATCTTCTAGTTAGCTTAGACTAGTTAATGGTTCGATCCGGAGTTTAGTGCGCAGTGGTGCCGGTTTGCAAAGTCCGCAAAATTTTAGTTATTCACCGCTTCCGCATTCCGGCGTCGGATTGACGGCCGGGGCGCCGCCGTGCACTTACAGTGGTATCAGAGCCTCGCCATTAATTTCGTCTAGCTTCGTTTGATGTGTTTTTCAGTTCCGATCGACCAAAATTCCGAAAACCCAATTTATGTTCACATCAGTTTTCTGTTAAGATTTTTTGGTGTCCAAAAATTTTTCAGGTGACAGAAAAGTGATCTACCAAAAGATATAAGAATTCTGCAAAAATACGATATAGTGATTCATCTACAGGAGCGCGGAAGCGCCGCGAAAACCCACTTCCCGCCGCCCTTCCGCCGCACTGTAGCTTCATCATGTTATCATATTTTTCCAGTTTCTTTCTGGGTTAATTTCTGGGGTTTTGGAATATTAAAATTGGGCCAATTATTTCTGTGAGTGCTGCAGTATTGGTTTGGGGCCCACTTGTTAATTTTTGGTCAATCGGAAAATTTTAAACACATTTTTCACAGTATTTACATTATATCTGCGACCGTGAATTTCACTTGATCGGTAAATCCGGTCTAACCGCTATAGCCCGGTTAGACGGATTTGCGAACGTGACTTTCACGTTGATGTTCTATGTATTTGCTGTGATGTTGCGGATCGGTCGGTGGGGATAGCCTGGATGCAATGCTAGTACAGTTTTGTTGTATTATGTACATTTGGTATTGCGGGGCGAGCGTCCGACATGTGGACTGCCGTCGCTGCCTGTTTGTATTATTATTTTGGGGCACGACCTGGTTGCGGTCGATGTACCCGTTGTATGTATATTTTACTTTCTGTACTAGGATTGCCCCGCGGAGGGGTGCACGGATAGCCGGGTTCTGGAGGGCAACAAGCCCGCATCTCATGGCATTGAGACGGAGGGGGCTTCACTCTAGGATTGGCGGGCTATTCGCCGCACTCGTAGGGGGTACAGGTTTGACCCAGGAGGGGTGCCCAAGTTACCGGATTCCGTGAAGTGCTGGGTGGTCCATTCACGGTGCTGAAGGGGGCTGCCTCGCTTCAGGTTTTGGCGGGTGACTTGCCGCGCCCGTAGGGGTCTAGGTTTTCATTGCACAGGCTATCCACACGACCAGGGGAACGTCGGGTTTCAGCGGCTCTGTGAAACCCGGGGTTCCCAGATATCTGTATTGTTTCTGTGATGCTGTTCATTTTCTGTGATGTTGCATTTTATTCACGCCTTGAGCGAAATATAATATATTGGTATATATATTAGTAGATGTTGTATATGTTTTGCATCCGCGCTAGTCCAGTCCCCGCTCTGTCGTTAGTAAGCTAACCTAACGGGTAATGACGGGACCCAGTGGCGAATGCGGATGGCATATACGTACATCAGTATATTTTCGTTCTTTGTGGTGTGATCAATTGATGAGACTGCATTGATTCGAATCAATGCAAGTTAAAAACAAACCTAATCTGATGTTGTTGGAACACTTTTTCAAAAAGCTGTTATTGCAAGGACGTTCACTTTTGTTTTGCATCGCGGTATTCATTTAGAATATCCTGCTCCTCAGTCGACGAGGCAAGGGCCGAGATCCCTTCACCGGGAGTGACCCCTTGGACAATAAGTTTGCGTCAGGGCATTAACTTCACTATAGCCGATTACTTTTGCTTTGCACCGTGGTATTCAGTTGGAATATCCTGCACCCCATTCTACGGGGAAAGAGCCGAGATCCCTTCACCGGGAGTGACCTCTTTAGCAACAGTTTTCGTCACTATATTTTCAAAAAGCTATCCGTTCCTTCAACGATATCAAGTTCATTACGTTAAAGGTTTTCGCCAGAAACCATTCGTAGCCCTCCATCATTTCAGTTAAATATTCGGTAGTATTCAAGCTATGTATTTTGACCTCACGCCAAGGCATAGTGTTTGGTAGCTGCCGGGTATTTATCTGTTGCATAGATAGATGCGTTGGTTTGGGACAGTCGTACTACTATTTTGGCCTACGTCAAGGGTATGTACGGGTGGATTCAAATTAACCTGGATAATGATGGGCAGAACTTGACATGTGACTTATGATATTTTGACCTCACGCCAAGGTCATAAGAGCATGGGGCAGAAATCACATCGGGAGTTTCAAAAGTACTGAAACTTGCCAGATATGCGCATACCTTCTGGAGTGTGATACCGTGAGCGGATTCCGTCACGTTATCATGCGATGAGAGTTGGATCCCGATTCCCACTGATGAGTTAGTATACTCCTCGGGTGACCCCGACTAATTCTTCTTTCAGGTTTGGAGGAGAATTTGAGGTACAGTGGGAGGATTCCAGATTAGATAAATTGGTGACCATTCTGATCTAGGTTAGAGTGCACGCTGAGTGTTTCTTTTCTCTCTCTCTCTTTGGCAGCGACCATTGACCCGACCCTAGACTATGACTCAGTGACCAAGTTGACCGAACCTACTTAACACTGGCTTTTGGATTGTCTGAGTTGCGAACCTCATTGCCACTCCTACTTTTACCCTTTTCTCCAGGACACCCCGTATTACTACGAACGTCCACTTCCATTGGACAAAACCATCGTATGGTTAGATACGAACTCGAAGGAATTCGAGGATGGTTTCTGGTTCTGGAGAAAACGGATAGGATTATTCAGTTGTCTTTTCTTTTCACCCTCTCTCAGGTTGCGAGTACTCCTTGGTTTAGGAGTAGTACACCTATTGCGCAAATTGGATAGTCTTCTTCCAAACCATAGGCTGGTGCCGACCGGTAGGGAATGAAGAAAACCAATTAGCCTAAACGGTGTACAGAAGGTATTAAGTTCAGACAAAACAAGGGATTAGTAAGAGGGCAAAGTAAATTGCAACAGATATTCACGACCAAACCAAATATTTCATTACCACTCCCACATCACCTTTGTATTTCTCCAGGACACTCCGTATCACTACGAAGATCCACAGTTTATTTGGATACTCCATCGTATGGTTATATACGAACTCGAATGGAACTTGTTCCAGTTCGGGGATGGATTCTGGTTCAGGAGAAATAGGAATAAGGTTTATTCGGTTGTCTTTTATCTTCACCCTCTCTCTCATTGCGAGTGTTCCTAGGATGCGGACAGTACACCCATTATGCTTATTGGATAGTCTTCTTCCAAACCATAGGCTGGTGCCGAACGGTAGGGAAGGAAGAAAACCATTTGGCCTAAAAGGGTGTGCAGAAGGTAAAGACTAAAGACATATGAAGGGATTTGGAGAGGTGGCAAAGAACTATACGGTTACAGTCGTGAATCTGGAAGAGGCATTACTAGGAATACCAGAATACCCCATCGGAACATTTCAATGTTTCAGTTTCACTGTGTAATGTTAAAGGAAAACTGATTTCCCGATTAGATACTTACTCCAGGGTATGTATTTACCAGGTACGATTCTCACATCTGTATGGTTTTACAGATGATGAGTGGGAGTAAGTTGTTGGGAATTGGGTGATTATCCTCATTATATCGGGATTCGTTGTAATCGGTGATATTTGAGGAAATCACCTGGGCTGTTTGCCGGTCGGCAAATATTTGGTTTTGAATATCCACTGTTATGCACCAATTTCAAATTGATATATCTGTACGTCTATTTTCATAGAGTGAGATATACCTTTCTGAAATTATGTCTACGACATTTACCTATATCAGTGGATGGTTAGGTAAGGAGCATTAAACAGCGGTGTAATTCTTCTTAACCATAAGTACAGTTTTCAACCTACGACACACAGTGAATAAGTTATCAGACTCAAGGGACTTATACAGAGTATTGTATGTTGTCCAGTGTCCATTAGGACAGAGGGGTTGGTCCTCGTACTATATTCGGTTTACTTATGACTTCTCTAGTTTTTAGACAAGTGTTTCGTGGAAACACAGGGTCCGAATTTTGAGAAGTTATAGGTATTTGAATAGAGTAGAGAACCAGGTGTAGCAAGTATCGGGATTCTTCAAAGTGATCGAAGATGTAGATACTTGTATATGGTATTCAGTTGATAGTAGTGATTAAGAGAAATTGCTTCTCTTTCAGGTTACTCATAAATGGAAGCATTCCTAAGTTGAGTAACGCTGATCGGCCTCCTTCCATTTAGTTGACATGCACTGGAGACAGTTGCATGATTTGAATCTGGTTCAATTAAATCAGTGCCTCTGGTTCTATATATGATATAGAACAGTTCATATCTTAACGATGTTAAGGTACGGGGAGTTGTCCGGTTTATGATTAAAACCAGACACTGGACAACTCAAGGCACGTTTCTGTAATAGCTGTTTGTGGGTTGACCCAGGCTATGACGAGGGTTGATTTTCTACCATCTGGACGAACAATAGCGATATTGTTCTAGACTCGCCACAGTTTTATTAAAAATGGATTTTTTCAGAAAAACAGTAGTGGGAGTATGGTAGAACTGGAAGTGATTCCAGAACCACAAACGATTACTGAAGATTTGATAAGGAACCTAAAGATTCAATCTGGATTGACATTCCATTGGCCACTCCGCAGATAAGGTGGGTAACTTCAGGCACCTGAGAGGTACTCCGGTAGCCTCAAGGACGGTGACAGGGAAGTTCTTGTTTACCCACAATTGCCATTGCTGTTGTTCCAGGCTGCGAGACCCGGCGGGAGGATGAGTATAGCGTCGTTCTAAACTAGTTTTAGAAGTGCACGTGTATATGACTCTGCCAGAGGGTTGTCGTAGTCAGTGGGAGCAGCGGAAGCATTGGTGGACAGGTAGCTTATGTCTATTTATAGACTAAAGCAGATGTAGCGGAGATAGATCATCTATTTCTGACGTGACAGTCAAGGGTTTGACTTCATCAGAATAGGGGATGGATCTGTTGAGAAGGTAGTAGGGTGTGATATCCTGGTATTTGGATGACATACACAGAGTAGGAAAGGAAACTCCTACACTACGATCGGTTATACTTTGGTCGTCACACAGTGGTTTCTCCACAAAGGAAATGGATTTTATATCAGACATACTGGTTACTAGATCTATGGTCTTAGATCTAGATTTGGGTGGTTTCCCAATCAGGGTACTTGACAGCATTCTAAGAGTATTTAGGATGGACGACTCCTGGCACGGTAGTGTACCTGCAGGTAATGGAGTCACCCTCTCCAAAGATGTCTTACAGACTAAAGGGGAGAGGGACGTGCATGATTGGCAGATCACTTGCTCAGGCAATTGAGTCAATCGTGAGATGTCAAGTACCACACCAGATGTTGTTCTTGCACTAGATGCAATAAGTTGATATTAATTCAATCCTGGAGAAACAGTCGGAAGCAGTTTTAGAACATAAGTGGATGTTCTAGGGATATGATAACGACAGCCTCATTCAGGAGACAGTTATCATTCCAGGCTTCCAAGGTGACATGGACGACAAGAAGGTTGTCAGAGTTATAGTTTTCCTTCTGATGAGGGGCAGTATTTTGGACAGGTGGTCCAAGGCAATACTGAGGGAGGCATGGCGCGCAGGATACTGATTAAGTTCAGTTGACGATATAGTCTAAGAAGTTTGGATTTGGAGTTCATTTATGAGCTATGTCCCATCAGACATCCAGACACATTCTAAGACAGGTATTGCTCATTTCGGGAGATAGGTTTCTCCGCGAACTTGAGATATAGAGAGACATAGAAAGAAACAACTAAGCGGATCCACTCACTGAGGCTATTCCTCGAACGCAATAGTTCCGCAAACGAGCTTTGTGAGACTGACTAGTAGAGGAGTTGGATGTTCGGTATCACACGGGCTGTGAGTATGCGACATCGCAATAATTAGCCTTGAGTGCAAGTGGGAGATTGTTGGAGATAGTGCCCTCAGAGTCAATTATTAGGTCACAGGTACGTGATTGTAATGATTGAGGGAGGACCTATCCCGGTAGGACAGTCTTACTCGAGATGATAGTACGCTATCTGGTTTACCTTTATCATCGTGTACTGCTTTAGGTGACATGACATGTCGCTATTACACGTTGATAGAGCCCCTAGGATTCTTGCTTGACCACCAGCAGTATGAGGGCGATCATATAAGTGGGAGCTGGGGGTCTACAAGCATATCCTTAAAAGGTCCCTAGTCGTGGGAGTTTCGAGACCGGGCATCGATACTCCATTAGTAGACTAGTGTATACAGTCGAGACCCCGACGAGGGGCGGTGGCCGGTCTCACAAGCCACTGGTGTCAGTTGGATCACCTAAGATGTATACAGGTGCTCATTGGGTTATGAGTACACCGGACAGGACTCGCCGGGAACATGCTAGTTGGTCATATACCAGACGTCAGATGGCAGTTCCCTGGTGACATGTGTGCAGGTTAGTTCATCGACCTGGGGATCGTCATTTGTCTCGTGTGAGTTCCCACTGTACTTTGATTACTACCCTACCACGGCTCAAAGGAGTCGTGCAAACAGGTTTTAGTTGGGTACAGTCCCGAGCCACATGGAGGCAGTGAGCGTATCTTCAGGGGTTCGTCTCTCCCGGTATTGGGGGTGAGGTCGTGCTGTGTCTAGGAGAGCCATTACACAAAGTCCTTGGCCAAGGCAAGGAGATTTACTGGTAGGTATTCCAGTAGTATCTCAGGGTGTTCTGGGCTACACTCCGACACGACTTGTACCGCTTTTGGGGGTCTGACTTTTACCAACCCCCTAGGCCCGCCATGCGATGCTCATAGACGAACGGACCGTACTGCACGGATATTGTCACTGACAGGCTCAGTAGGGTGTCAGGATGAGTTCGCTCATCGACGTCCCTTTTAGTCAATTGCTGGTGGCCCGTTACGTATTGGCTTATACCTCTGACGTGCTAGTGGTTAAATCCACAGCCATAGTATTGACGAGTCTTTAGAGTCCCCCACATTTCAGTTACTCAGCTTTCGGGCGAAAGGTTGTAGAGGCCGTATGGAGATATGGCAAGGTCCGATCAGATACGTGCGGTATTGCACGGATCAGGATCGGACAGATTGTACTATAAGCCGTATGGTTATATGGCAGGGTTCGATCAGATACGTGCGGTATTGCACGGATCAGGATCGAACAGATATTACTAGCCGGTTTTGGTATAAGCCGGATCCTAGTATAGTACAGTGGAGATTTTGTCTCATTGCATTTGTATTTCGGTCGGAATACAAATGCGGGTGTGTATGCACAGTATCGGGGTTTTCCTGTAATTTATTACGGGACCAGTTTTCTGGAGTTGCCAGTTTGCTTTCCGTTTCGGCCAATTTCCATTGTTCCGTTCATTGGCCGAAGATTGGTGGAGGAGGGCTTATTTGCATTGTTGCAAATAGGCATTTGTGGAGGGGGTCTTTGCATCTTTGTTTTATCATGATAGCCTCTCATTGACCTTGACTTCTAGCTTCATGATTGCTTGACTTTTAGTGATCATCATGGTTGTTGATGATGAGTTTGGTGATGATGGTTGGATGAGTGTTGGTTTTGCTTGTGATCATTGCTTGATATCATAACCATTCCTTTCTCTCTCTTTTTGATTATGGTTGTGGTTTTTGATCTTTTGGTTTTTATCATATCACTCCCTCACTCCATGCTCTTCTCCTCACCTCTTTGGCCGGCCAAGTCCTATAGGGGCTGTCCAAAAATTGGGTGTGGGTATTTTTGGTTCATATCATGCTCCAAAATACCCACTAGCTCCTCCAAATTGTTCTTGTTTTCATCCCTCCACCATATGGCACCTCCATGAACCCCAAAAAGAGACACAAGCTCACTACATATTCTACAACGAACCTTGGGCACGTCGAGTAGCCGGCTTCGTGCCCGAGTTGCCTCGGCATTGAGGTGGGAGCCCGTAAACAAAGTAGGCGATGTGGTGCACTTCCGGCGACGAGGAGGAGACGGGACTTTTCCGCAGGAGATCGGGACCATGACGAGAAGACCGGAGGACTTGGATCGTCGGTATATCTCTAACCCATCTTCTAGTTAGCTTAGACTAGTTAATGGTTCGATCCGGAGTTTAGTGCGCGGTGGTGCCGGTTTGCAAAGTCCGCAAAATTTTAGTTATTCACCGCTTCCGCATTCCGGCGTCGGATTGACGGCCGGGGCGCCGCCGTGCACTTACAATATTCTGGTACAGAGAGCGTAGAGCACAATACTACAGATCTGAAAGGTTTGACACGGTGGAGTTTCAAGTTACGGGGAGTAATGGGAATCAATATACTGTAAATTTTAGAGATGAAGGGCTCTCTTCGTGCACATTCGGTGTTTTCCAGCAACAACATTTACCTTGTGCCCACGCAATTGCTGCTGCGAACAGCATGCATAACCCACATTACAATTTTGCTTCCCGTTACTATACAGTTTCCAATTACCAAGGCGCATACGATCCAAAATTTCATCCTATACCAGATAGTCTCTATTGGCACTATTATACTGGAAACAGACAAACACCGACTGTATTACCGCCAGACAAAAATATAGGACCCGGAAGACCTAAAGTGCATCGAGATCGAATGATAATGGATGCTGATCTTCAGTAAAGGCACGACAGATGTATATAGCCTATGCAAATAACCGGGTCATTATAGGACCAGATGTCCAGGACAGTCAACAGGGGCGTGACCTTCGAGATCGTGACAAGTGCACCGAAAGAAAATCGGTTAGCGCTTGTAAAGAAACTTGTACAATTTACCTTTTACAAACAGATATGATTTTTTTGTATTATAAATTTGACTTATTCATTTTGTTATTGGAGTGTATATAAGATTCATATTTATAGTAATTCTATATGAACTGTAATAACAATTGTCCGGGACAAAAACAACAATAATATTATTTTTTAATTTTTTTAAATGATATTTATTAAATTATGTTTTTTATTTAATTTTTTTTATTAATAACCCACCCTCTATAGGAGAGGGCGGGTTCTTAGAACCCGCCTACTCCTATACAGGGTGAGGGACGGGTTCCTAGAACCCGCTCTCTGCTTGCGGAGGCGTGGATTAGTGAAACCGTCATACTTTGGAAAATAAAAAATAAATGATTTTATTTTAATAATTTTAATATTATTATATCCTATTTCGAAAAAAACCCTTCAGCTGCCTTCAAACATACACGACGGAGCTAGCGCTCTTATTCTAGGTCATAACTTGCCCCGACCATTACAGACTGATTTTTTTTTAAATTTTTTTATTTTACAATCCTTAACACAAAGCATATATAGATGCGGCAGATATAGATCCAGGATAGATCGATGGTAGAGCTCGATGATGCAGCGGGTACCAAGGGCTGAGATTATCACTACTACAATATGGGGTTGCCCCTTCGGATAACGGAATCCGTAGGGGCAGATGTTTGTTGCCCCTACGGACTAATCCGTAGGGCCCAATGGTTGTCCCTACGGTGCCCGACGTTTTAATTTAAAAATATAAAATCGTAACTTGTTGTTTGGCCCTACGGAGCCGCAAAACAATGACTTATGGACTAATCCGTGGGGGCATCTAAATAGGAATTTAATAAAAAAAAAGGCACAGAAATGACCTACGCCTCGATCTCCCTCGCGCGTTCCCAAAATTCCCAAAATTCTCGTTCCCGCGTCTGCAGTTTTCTCGTCGTCGCCACCGCCCTCCATTCTCGTCGTCGCCACCGCCCTCGTTCTTCCTCGTCGCCGATTGCGCGCGTCGTCGACCACCGATCGAGCGTCTCCGTCGTCTCCTCCACCACCTACAGGTTAGTAAATCTCCAATTAAACATAATTTTGATGATTTTAGGGCTAGAGTTCAGGGTTTGGGTACCGATGAGGGTTAGGATTAGGCATCAGTTGGGGTTAGGGTTAGGGTTAGGGTTCGGTTGGGGTTTGGTGTTGGGGTTGGGGTTCGGCTATACCGGCGATCATGCCGAGAGGTTCGGCCGGTATATGGGGGATGAGAGCCGGCTCGTGAAGAACTATCAACTTCATGTTGAGTGGGGCGACCAGTACCGGCGCTCATTCGCCCTCTTCTGGGATCAGGCTCGGGTATTAATATATATTTTCATTTGATTTATCCAATATATTTATTATTAACACTTGCAATCTAATAACAATGTTTTTTTTTGTATTTTCAGTTGGATTACGATTTTCAGCCTGTACCCGACCTTGATCATCCTGGGAGGGTGCTCGATCTTCACGCTTTGTACGATGGCCTGATGAAGAACATGCAGACGAAGGTCCGATACAACAGGAATGAGCTGAAGACCGACTGCTATTCCGTGTGGATGGAGACCCCTGAGGCAGAGAGAGCGGCCCTCCTATCTACTCCGGCCTTTGCGAGAGTCGACGTAGATACATGGCCTCTATTGTGCCAATATTTCGACTCTCATCGCAAACAGGTATGTATTTTAAATGTAATTCATTATTTAGTATATAATTTATTTTTTTGTGTTGCTTAATTAGAAAACTAAATCTGAATGTGTTGTGCAGAAACAGGCCGGTCAAAATAAAGAGAATAGGAAGTCGGCGAAGAGGGGTCGCCCCACTTATACAGGTGGCTTGAGGATATTACTCGTGCCATAGAGGTATCGGTAAATTACAATAGACCGGCCTTTGTGATATAATGTAATATTAAGAGTTATTTTCTAATATATCTAATATTAAGAGTTATTTTCTAGAATTGCAGAGAGCTCAGACCCTGGTGCATGGTGGTACACCGAGCGTGCTGTCCGCGTATCTTACCGTCCACGACACCTCGACAGATCCCGCCACGGGCGAGCTTGGATACCCCGACACCGCTATCCAGGAGTATTGCGTAAGTGTTAATATTTATTCTACCCCTATTTGAAATTTTTGTTTTAAAAGGTTCAAATTTAAATGATATACTTATATTTTACTGGTTAATATAGGTGTAGGAGCGGGTGATTGAGCAGGCGGAGGCATCGGGGATCGATTTTACTGGACAGAACGCTCCGATGCTGCTGACCCCAGTCCTAGACGCCGCACACAGAGGACACCGCGGAGGTTAGGAGAGTGGCCGGGGACTGGGTCCTAGCAGGACCCATATGAGGTTGGACTCCACTCCGGCGGTTACTTCCTCCGTCTCCAGTGAGCGATGTTTCCAACAGGAACCGTTCAAGAGTTGAAGGAGATGTTGGTATGTATACTGCTTAATAGTAAAATATTATGTCATATTATAGATAGCAATATATCTAATATTAGTACGTAGCCTGAGCTTATTTGGTTGTAGACTTAGTTTTGATTAATCATGCATACATATCTAATTAAAATAAACTATGGTTTTCCAAACGAGATATCCAAACGAGGCCTAAGCCCCTAAGTATATATAGATTGGGGTTTCGCAATAACTTGATAATGATACGAATTCGACTAATACACAATTCTTACTTGTTTATTACACACGTAGGTCCAGACGCGAAATGGTACATCGGTCGAGCCTCAACATGCATCTCCTTCGGCTGAGGCTACGCAAGCCACTATCTCGACTGCGGTTCCGCAGAAAACTCCTATAGCTCCACTTGCCGCTCAAACTCCCGCAGCTGCGGCTCCGCAAGCCACTACCTCGGCGGCGGTTGAACAGACCACTCCTACAGCTCCACAGCCCGCTCAGACTCCCGCACACTCCGCATTGCATGATTTATTGACTCAGGGTATATCCGAGGAGCAGGCGTGCCAGATTGCGGCGTTTATCAGAGGTCGAGCTAGACCGAGCTAGGGTAGCTTTTTTATTCTTATATTTTAAACATGTATTTATTTATATGATAAATATTGTATATATTTTGGACGATATTGATATTGGTGGTGTTTGCGTGTTTATATTGATATCGTATTCTACTTGTTGATTTCTTTTGTATATTATGCGTGAGATGTGATTATGAATACCGCGGTATATATTCTGCGTGTTGATTAATTTTATATATGATGTATATATTATTGTGCACAGGCCGAGAAAAAAACAGGCAGCCATTTTTTAAAAAAAAACTGATAAGATGTCCCTACGGATTAAGCCGTAGGGCCCACCTTTGCCCCTATGGTTTAATCCGTAGGGTCCTACTTTGTCCCTACCGATTTATCCGTAGGGGCAAAATATCAGGATACCTGATATTTTCCCCCTATGATCTCAGTAAGAGGGGGTTAGACTTGTCCCTACGGAGTTGTCCGTAGAGGCTGAAACATGCCCCTACACAGGTATCCATAGAGACAAAATATCAGGATACCTGATATTTTGCCCCTACACATTGGGACCTACGCATGTATCCGTAGGGGCAACTATTTAGCCCTACGGATAACTACATAGGGAAAACTATTTTATTTTATAAACCGATAAATTAAATAAGTTTTTTGTCCCTACAGTTTAATCATGGCCTTCAACGGGTCCAGCATCCTCCCCGTCGCCTCCCAGACGTAAACCCCATGAAACATCTCGAACGGCATCGACGGCGCGTTCTCGTTCTTCAACCATTCGCTCACGGATGTCCATGGGACGATGATGGAGTTGTGCATGGTTAACCATAGATAATTTAGTCATTTTCGGCGACTAGGACGGTGGAGTTCGGTGTGAGGGCGTAAATGTAGGGCTCAGGCTCGGCGAAGAAGTTGTTGTGGACCAAGAGGCGCATGAGGCGATGGAGGTAGGGGGTTCGGGAGGCGGGGATAGAGAGCGTGGAGGCGAGCTCGGCAAGAGCGATGGGCTTGCCGTGGTTGTGAATGGCGTAAGCAATGCCGAGCTCGACGGCAACTTTGAGGGAGAAGGAGTTCATGAAGCCGAAGAGCTGGCTCCATAGGTGAGTTTGGGCATCTAGGATCTCTTTTGATGTTACTACACTGCTTGTAGCCATTGTGTGTGTACTGGTTGTTATGAGATTATTTTCGGGCTGCGAATTTACAAGGGGTTTTGATGTGAGTCTCATTATATTTTTTTTTAACCTTAAAAAATATTTTTGCCGTGTTCTTAAAATAATAGGCACAACAGTCCACAAATTTTATTTTATTCTTTTGAACCGGAAATAATAAGAATATTTTTCTATTTTTATGGTACATTTTCTTTCTCTAAAAGTCAATTAGAATATAAAATATATTTTCTCAACACTCATTATAAGTTTGAGGTTTTGATGCAATGGATGAGGCATTTCATATAGTTTCAGAGCAACATATGTTTTATTAAAATTCAAAGTACTGTTGTGCAAAAGCCTAGATTCTGGCCTAAAGGGCCTTCGACGTGCGAGATGTGTTAGAATATAAAATACATTAATAGCCCTAATAGCCCGATGATAAGAGAAATAGCAAAATCAACTAAAAAAACAATAATTAAATAAAATAGAAAAAATATTCATTTTGAATCTCTTTTTCCCCTATAATTTAATGGAGAGAAGACGTACATCCTGAATAATGAAAAAAGAATTTGGAGTTGCAATGTAAAATAAGACGGTATCATACTTTTAGATCAGAGGTAAAAGATTTATTTTCCTAGGATTAATGGAGAAAAGATGGTAAACACCACGTCATGAAACACGCCTATATTATATATACACACACACACACACACGTTCAACCTGCCTTAGATCAAACGGGGTCTCCCTCACCTTTCCCCAAGTTTTTATATATATATCACCCAACTAGGGTGTAATTTACAGAATCAGTTGAGACTCTTGAAAGTCATAGAAGAACCTGACCTGCACAAATCTGATGTATGCTTTCCATTGGACACTAAGAAGTCTCTAAAGGGAAAAGCCTATGTGAAAGCCATCATTAGTTCATATCAGAAGATTGATGCTAAAACAGAGAACAAGGAATGTCATTTTTTTCTTCTTCTGCCACATTACTGTCTTCTCCTTCTTCTTCTGCCGCATTACTGTCTTCTCCTTCTTATTATGTGCGCGTGCAAATTCAATGACTATATTGAGAATATGGATTAATAGTGGGTAGGAAAAGTATTTCTCAAATGGATTTTGCGTCTAAAAACCATAAACTACTAAGTAATAGCATACATAATTTTTTTAGTATAAAAGTTGTTATTTTAAGTTTTCCCTTATAGAGATATGATCTAACTGCATCTATAAACTATAAGTGTGCAGAAAATTATGATAAGAAACCATAAGAAAGGGTCGTAGCCATGCATAACCTTGAATCTACATACCAAATCATGCAAAAGCATGCACTTATTGTCACCTTGCCGTGGAATATAAAATATCTTGGAAGACTATAAGAGAGGATTTAAATCTTGATAGCTTTTGACTTCAACATATATTTTTCTCAAGTACCATGAAATATACTTCCTCCGTATAAACCGTTTTCAGGAAGATGGATTAACAATGACAAATTATCCATTGTGGCTCACTAGTTTAGCATTTTCTCTTCTATTGACCATCTTACTAATCTGCTTGGTAAATTTATTTGGAACCGGCTGCGAATCATTAAAAGACATGCATAAGAAAGAAAACTAAAATACAGATATATAGCATACCGATACATCGAAACTTCAAAGTTGCGATGACAATCCAGAGATATTTATTTCTACACACGTGGTGCGCGTGCGAATGCGTCAGGCATCATGGACAAATATTTCAGAACATGGAAAGTATTATTCGTATAAAGTAATTAAAGCTTTTAAACACCTTGGGTAGATATTTTCTTAGTTGATGCAATCATATCATGAGAACTAAATTTAAGCTATTATACATATGCAAATGTATTTTTCTAACCTAATATATCACACACACACACAGAGAGAGAGAGAGAGAACACCGGTTTGGTAGAGAAATCAGCTAGCCGGACCTTGAAGAAATGGATTCCATAGCATTGCTCATCATCATCATCCATGATCCCTTTGAAAAAATATTATCAAAGGGATCATGGATGATGATGATGAGTAATACTATGGACTCCATTTCTTCAGGATCCTGCTACCTGATTTCTCTACCAAACCGGTGTTCTCTCTCTATCTGTGTGTGTGTGTGATATATTAGGTTAGAAAAATACATATGCATATGTATAATAGCTTAAATTTAGTCCTCATGATATGATTGCATCAACTAAGAAAATATCTACCCAAGGTGCTAACCTAGTGAGACACAATGGATAATTTGTCATTGTTAATCCATCTTCCTGAAAACGGTTTATACAGAGGAAGTATATTTCATGGTACTTGAGAAAAATATATGTTGAAGTCAAAAGCTATCAAGATTTAAATCTTCGCTTATAGTCTTCCAAGATATTTTATATTCCACGGCAAGGTGACAATAATTGCATGATTTGGTATGTAGATTCAAGGTTATGCATGACTACGACCCTTTCTTATGGTTTCTTATCATAATTTTCTGCACACTTATAGTTTATAAAGGCAGTTAGATCATATCTCTATAAGGGAAAACTTAAAATAACAACTTTTATACTAAAAAAATTATGTATGCTATTACTTAGTAGTTTATGGTTTTTAGACGCAAAAGCCATTTGAGAAATACTTTTCCTACCCACTATTAATCCATATTCTCAATATAGTCATTGAATTTGCACGCGCACATAATAAGAAGGAGAAGACAGTAATGTGGCAGAAAAAGAAGGAGAAGACAGTAATGTGGCAGAAGAAGAAGAAAATGGCATTCATTGTTCTCTGTTTCAGCATCAATCTTCTGATATGAACTAATGATGGCTTTCACATAGGCTTTTCCCTTTAGAGACTTCTTAGTGTCCAATGGAAAGCATACATCAGATTTGTGCAGGTCAGGTTCTTCTATGACTTTCAAGAGTCTCAACTGATTCTGTAAATTACACTCTTGTTGGGTGATACTTTTATCACTTCTCACTGCAGGTACGCTCTCTAATATTCATTTTGAATGTAATATTATAGATATCCATGCCTGTTTATGTCAAAATTACTTATATTGTCAATGTTTGATTGTCTAGTTGTTGGTGATGCATCCATATCAGGGACAGAGGCCACTCCCGTTCCTCCAGGTATGTTTATATATTATATAGGGCATGTATATTGATTTAGAATGCTATATCATAAATATACACACATTCCTTTTGCTCTTAGTCGTCCAACTCATTATCATGGGCTGCTTGATGAGATTAGATTTGCGCCTGATGATCTACAAGAGCTTGTTCACTCCCTGTCATATGTGTAAGCAGTGCTATATGCGAGTTTACCTTGTTAATATGTATGTACTGAAATTAATTAATATTATTCAAATTTTGATACATGCAGATACCAGAGGAGCACATCTTCTATCTCTGTAGGTAAGGCTTTGAATTTGTTGATTTTGGTATTTCTTGTCAATTTTATAGACCAGTATGTGCTAAATATAATGTTCTGACAGTTGCTAGGGGGAAGGCAGCATTCGAGGCTGCTGACCCCAGTCCTGGACGCCGCACACGGACGGCACCACGGAGGTTGAGAGAGAGGCCGAGGACTGGGCTCTAGCAGGGCCCATATGAGGTTGGACTCCACCCCGGTGGTTACTTCCTCTGTCTCCAGTGAGCGACGTATCCAACAGGAACTGGAGAGCTTGAAGGCCACAGTTCAGGAGTTGAAGGAGATGCTGGTATGTATACTACTTAATAGTAAAATATCATGTCATATTATAGATATCAACATATCCAATATCAGTACGTAGCCTGAGCTTATTTGGTTGTAGACTTATGTTTTATTAATCATACATGTACATATCTAATTAAAATAAACTACAGTTTTCCAAACTAGATATCCAAATGGGGTTTCGAAATAACTCGATAATGATAAGAATTCGAATAAAACAGAGTTCTTACACGCTTATTGCATACGTTAGGTCCAGACGCGACGGGGTAGGCGCAAGATTCTACCGTTTATCAGAGGTGGAGCTGGACCGAGCTAGGCTAGCATTTTGATTCTTATTTTTTGAAACATGTATTTATTTATATGATACATATTGTACTACATTTTGAAACATTTTGGGCGCTATTGATTTTGGTTTATATTTATATCATATTCAGTTTTTTGGTTTCTTTTGTATATTATATGCGTGAAATGTGAATATGAATACTGCGATATATGTTGTGTGATGATTAATTTTATATTTGATTGATGTATATATTATTGTGCACAGGGCGGAAAAAAATCTAGCAGCCCAATTTTTAAAAAAAATTACAGATATTGTGTACCTACGGATTAATCCGTAGGTACACATATTGCCCCTACGGCTATATCCGTAGGGGCACAATAACAGCAGTAACTGATATTTTCCCCTTGATCGCAGTGCCGGGGGTTGGGAGTGCCCCTACGGATACAACCGTAGGGCCAACGGCCTAGCCCCTACAGTGTTATCCGTAGGGGCCATATATCAGGATTCCTGATATATGGCCCCTACGGATAGGTACCTACGCGTATATCCGTAGGGGTTATGTAATGCCCCTACGGTTATATCCGTAGGTACATTCAATATATTAAAAAAACCATAAATAATATAACTTTTTTTTACCCTACGCATTACTCCGTAGGGGCAACAGGACCTACACAGATATCCGTAGGGGCAAGAATTTGCCCGTAGGGGCAAGCTCAGGGCTTCAACTTGCACCTGCGGCCTTTGCACCTACGGGGTATTTTTTCGCCCCTACGCATATATCCGTAGGGGCAATGGGTTGCCCCTACGGATTTATCCGTAGGGGCAACCCTTATTTGTAGTAGTGAGAACATGGATACACTTTATCCCTAAAACCCTAACGGTGTTAGTTTTCCAAAAATATACCTCTTTTATGGTTCACGTACATTTAAATTAATCCAAAGGCTGTTAGCTAACCGCCGGAGCATTTATGCATCAGATGAGATGAGATGAGATGCAGATATCAATACTGTATACTTTTGCATCATTTGATTTGATTTGATTTCATTGGATGAGAAAATGACTAAATTATGTATGGTTATTCTCAGCCCACTATGATCATATTTCAAAATTATATAAGATGGCAATGCCCTGAATCCTCGCTTATTTTTGTCTAAAATGCAGAAAAAACCTATAAACTTGAAAAACATGCATGCGCTTTATCCCTAAAACCCTAACGGTGTTAGTTTTTCCATGCCAAAAATGTACCTCTTTTATGGTTCACGTACATTTAAATTGTTCCAAAGACTGTTAGCTAACCGCCAGAACATTTTTGCATCAGATGAGATGAGATAAGATGCAGATATCAATACTGTATATTTTTACCTGAGAGTCTTTTTTTAATCTCTCTCTCTCACTCTCTCTCTCTCATCCTATAATTTCTCTCTCTCTCGATCGCGCGAGAACTTAAAATCCCCAAATCTCTCCCGTCGTTCTCGTCACCGTTCTTCCCCGTCGCCGTTTTCGTCGTCGCCTCCGTTTCGTCGTCGCCACCGATCGATCGTCTCCTCCACCGCACAGGTTAGTAAATCTTCAATTAAACAAATTTTTGATTATTTTAGGGCTAGGGTTCATGGCTGGGGCTGGGGTTGCGGTTGGGGTTGGGGTTCGGCAGGGGTTGCGGTTGGGGTTGGGGTTAGGGTTAGTGTTGGGGTTCGGCTGGGGCTGGGGCTAGGGCTGGGGTTAGGGTTAGGGTTAGGGTTGGGGTTGGGGTTTAGCTGGGGCTGGGGCTAGGGTTAGGGTTAGGTTGGGGTTGGGCTGGGGCTGGGGTTAGGGTTAGGTTGGGGTTGGGGTTTGCTGAATTTGGCAAACCTGAGAGGAATTTCCAGCAATTTTAGCCTAGTTTGATTACTAAAATTATTGTTGATCGAGAAAATCTTGGGCCCTTCTAATCAAACATTGTTTGTCACTGTATGTCAACGAGTACTGATAAAAGAAAAAATCGATTTCAAGTGAAAATTAGGTATGTATAATATTCTAATATAATTTGCATTTCTTGCCATCATCAAACATATAAAATTACTAATATGAAATGGAAAATAAATAAATAAATAATCAAAGCTTTGGCATGTATGTAAAATCCCTTGTTGCTTTTTCTAGGTTGCCCAACTTTGAAAATTCTATCTATTAAATTAGACATACTCTAAAAAGAATGATATTGCAAGAATTTGAATTGGTGGAGACTTACATCATTAATAGAAATATGAAAGTGTAAGGACGTTCTTTACCTTCGATAGGGTTCGGTTGGGGTGGGGCTGGGGCTAACTAGGGCTTAGGCTTCATCACCTGATATAGCGAAATACAAAGCGTACTTCAGTACACCCGACCTCATTGAGTTTCCTATTGAATTTCCCGGTCAAACGGCATATGCATATTTTTATTCGCCATGAAATCTCAATTATCAAGCTACCGAGGACGAAAAGCCACCTTTGTTAGTCGAGAGTCATGGTAATAGACTTGCCATTATAGATCATAGTTAATTGTTTTTCCTATCATTTTCTTGATCCAGATACTAATCAACATGTTAATTAGTTACTGTTTTTATGACGTATTTGTCTATATTTGTTGACAGTGGCATTTCTTTTGGATGAACATGTTTTTTATGCATGTTTCAGTCATGTGAATTCATATGTTGCGTATAACGCTTTATGATATCAGTATCCTACATTTGTAGTTTTAATTGTTGATTGTTATAGATGAATGTCATTACAATAATAGTTTTTGGTAGATGAATGCCATTGCAATGTAGGATGATCAGTTCTATCAATCTTGATCTCAATGGTTTAAAATCATGTTACACATACAACACGAATGCACAACAAACGCATAATTAGAGAGTAATTCAAGATGTTCAAGTTAAAACCAATATATGATACTCGATGATAATATGAAGCCTTCATATTCTCATCGGTACTCATATATGAAACTAAAAGCGCCACTTAGTCCCCGTCTATCGGTTAACATACGTGTGATGTTCGTCGTGACATAGAACTATACGAATGTTGTTAAATATCGGACGGTATAGCTCGATACTAACAACCGCCGTATAGTCTATGCGACGAGAAAATTCAATCGTATGGTAACCGATAGATTTGTCCCGTGTGGACAAGTTAGGAATGTATAAAGCAAACACCTTCATTCACTTGTGTTTTCATCCGTTTCGAGATATTTCGTCGGTACCTTTCCGCTGGTTCTCCATGTACAAAGATAGATTAGATATTCATTTCAACGTTATTTCACAGTTTTGAAATGATTATCTATTCTATTACAATGTACTCGGAGAACAGCGGGGAGGTGCTGCCGAAATTTACTCGAAACGGTTTAAAGTACAAGTGATGGGTGTTCGCTCTATATATTATTAATGGGATAGAAGCCTTACCCCTGACAGCCGGAACACACACATACAACAAGAATACACAACAAACGCATAATTAGAGAGTGATTCGAGATGTTCAAGTTAAAACCAATATATGATACTCGATGATAATATGAAACCTTCATATTCTCATCGATACTCATATATGAAACTAAAAGCGCCACTTAGTCCCCATCTATCGGTTAACATACGTGCAATGTTCGTCGTGACATAGAACTATACGAAGGTTGTTAAATATCGGACGGTATAGCTCGATACTAACAACCGTCGTATAGTCTATGCGACGAGAAGATTCAATCGTATGGTAACCGATAGATTTGTCCCGTGTGGACAAGTTAGGAATGTATAAAGCAAAAACCTTCATTCACTTGTGTTTTCATCCGTTTCGAGATATTTCGTCGGTACCTTTCCACTGGCTCTCCGTGTACAAAGATAGATTAGATGTTCATTTCAACGTTGTTTCACAGCTTTGAAATGATTATCTATTCTATTACAGTGTACTCGTAGAATAGCGGGGAGGTGCTGCCGAAATTTACTCGAAACGGTTGAAAGCACAAGTGATGGGTGTTCGCTCTATACATTCTTTATAGGATAGAAGCCTTACCCCCGACAGCCGGAACACACACATACAACAAGAATACACAACAAACGCATAATTAGAGAGTGATTCGAGATGTTCAAGTTAAAACCAATATATGATACTCGATGATATATGAAACCTTCATATTCTCATCAATACTCATATATGAAACTAAAAGCACCACTTAGTCCCCGTATATCGGTTAACATACGTGCGATGTTCGTCATGACATAGAACTATACGAAGGTTGTTAAATATCGGACGGTATAGCTCGATACTAACAACTGTCGTATAGTCTATGCGACGAGAAGATTCAATCGTATGGTAACCGATAGATTTGTCCCGTGTTGACAAGTTAGGAATGAATAAAGCAAACACCTTCATTCACTTGTGTTATCATCCGTTTTGAGATATTTCGTCGGTACCTTTCCGCTGGTTCTCCATGTACAAAGATAGATTAGATGTTCATTTCAACGTTGTTTCACAGCTTTGAAATGATTATCTATTCTATTACAGTGTACTCGGAGAACAGCGGGGAGGTGCTGCCGAAATTTACTCGAAACGGTTGAAAGCACAAGTGATGGGTGTTCGCTCTATACATTCTTAATGGGATAGAAGCCTTACCCCCGACAGCCGGAACACACACATACAACAAGAATACACAACAAATGCATAATTAGAGAGTGATTCGAGATGTTCAAGTTAAAACCAATATATGATACTCGATGATAATATGAAACCTTCATATTCTCATCGATACTCATATATGAAACTAAAAGCGCCACTTAGTCCTCGTCTATCGGTTAACATACGTTCGATAATTTATTCTTTTCAACGACAAACGCACACACAAAGCATATACACGGATATTCTCCTTTGTCAGTAACTATCCCGTTCTTATATTTCTCAATATAGTCACCATAACCTACAATTTATATGTTATACAGTCTAACATGGCCTATGAGTACGTCAGAGTTAAGGACTGGATGTATGTGGATTGGCAACAACGTATGCAACCTAAGTTTGTCGCAGGAGTTGCTGCTTTCATTGAATTTGCACGCGCACATAATAAGATCATAATAGAGAAGATTCTCTGTCCGTGCGATAGATGTGGCAATAATTACTGACAGAAAGTACAATTGGTTGAGCTTCATATTGTAAAATATGGGTTTATTAGACTTTATACAACTTGGAAATATCACGGGGAAGGAGAAGAATGCAGTAATGCAACAGAAGAAGAAGGAGAACACGATAATGCGGCAGGAGAAGAAGAAGAATTCGGTAATACAGCAAAAAGAGAAGACGGTAATTTATTTCCATCAGAAGAAATGGAGGATATGGTAGAGGCTGCCCTAGGTGAATCTATTCGTACCAAAGATGACATTCCTTCCGGTCAAGAACCGCGTACGGATAAATAAGAAAATTTCATGAATGATGCTAGAAAACCAATTTATGAGAATGCGAAGTATTCCACCCTCTCATGGTTCGTCCAACTTTTCCAGATTAAGTGTCTAAATGGATGGAGCAACAAGTCATTCACATACTTGTTTCGTTCTTGAAAGATTCTATGCCCCCGGGAAATAACGTGCCCGACAGCTGGTACGGAGCCCAGAAGATGATGTATGATTTAGGTCTAAAGTGCGAGAAGATTCAAGCATGTCCTAAAAATTGCGTGTTGTACCGGAAAGAGAATTCAGATTTGAAAGAGTGTCCAACATGCGGAGAGGCCAGGTATAAGTCGAAAGATTCTGATAAGAGGCCTGATATACTTGTCAAGATAGCACGATACTTTCCCATAACACAGAGGCTACAGAGGCTATTCATGTGCAAGAAAACAGCCGAGGCAATGATTTGGCATCACCGTGCTCCTCCAAGTGAAGATGGAAAAATGTGCCATCCAAGAGATTCACCGGCATGGAAGGATTTCGATAGGAGGCACGTAATATTCAGTAGTGATCCTCGCAATGTCCGGCTCGGACTGGCTACTGATGGCTTCTGCCCATTCAACTATATGGCTGGAAGTCACATCACATGGCCCGTTGTAATGATAATTATAATCTGTCGCCTTGGTTGGCTATGGACCAATCATACTTTATGATGGCTCTTCTTATCGACGGACCAAACTCACCGGGGAACAATATCGACATCTATCTCTGACCTCTTATCGAGGAGTTGAAATGTTTGTTCATTGATGGTGTAGAGACATATGATGCAAACACAAATACAACCTTCATACTGCGTGCGGCTTTAATGTGGAAAATTAATGACTTTCCTGCGTATGGAATGCTATCAGGTTGGTCCATACATGGTCACAAAGCATGTCCTCATTGCCATGAACACACAACATCGAAATTCTTGAATTTTAGCAGGAAGGTTTGTTATTGCGGCCATCGACGTTTCCTGCCTCCAGACCACCCCTATAGGTTAGACACAGTTCACTTTGATGGTCATCAGGAGCTTCTTGGACCTCCATCCCCATTGTCCGGAGAGGGCGTGACTGCTCAATGGGATGGTTACAATAATGTGACCTTCGGGATGGATCCGATGAAACAGGTCAAACCACCATTTTGGAACAAGTTAAGCATTTTCTTTGAGATTCCATACTGGTCAACAAATTTAGTGCGTCATTGTCTGGACGTTATGCATATAGAGAAGGGAGTATCATAGCACATACTTAATTTGCTTCTTTGTAAAGAAGGAAAATCGAAAGACAACCTGAATACTCGGATGGATCTACAGGAGTGGGGAATAAGAAGTGAATTTCACCCTAGACCGGTAGCGGGTCAACCGGGCAAGTTTGTACTTCCCAATGCCGCTTATCATATGTCACAACAGGAGAAGAAAAGATTCCTGCAGGTGTTGCATGATTTGAAAGTTCCCACAGGTTTCTCAGGATCATTCAGCAAGAAAATAAAAATTGTGAAAGGCAAGATCGATGGGCTAAAAAATCATGATCACCTTGTTATCGTCGAGAACCTTCTTCCATTAGCCCTCAGGACTTCTCTCCCCGAATCGGTTGGTCTAGTAATCAACGACCTATGTTGTTTTTTCAGAGAGTTGTATGCTAAAACACTGGAGGTTGTGACGCTGGATAAACTAGAAAATTCTATTGCGTTGATACGTATTTTCCCACCGTCATTCTTCGATATCATAATACACTTGACGGTTCATCTTGCAACTGAGGCTAAGTTAGCCGGACCGGTACAATATCGATGGATGTATCCCGTCGAGAGGTACATATAATTTTTCGTTTCGCGCAATTTATAAATTTACTGTTTTCCTGTATGCCCGTATTTATTTATTCAACATATTTTCATTAGATACCTCTACACTCTTAAAAAGTATATACGCAATAAAAATCGACCAGAGGGTTCTATCATGCAAGGTTATCTTCTTGATGAAGCAACCACATTTTGTTCCCGCTATCTGGACGAGAACATTGAGACAAGACTTAACCGGCCTCAAAGAATTCAAGACGGGCCATATGGTAAAGCCGATTATAAGAGGGTAGACACCATGTTTATCAACAAGATATACCGGTTTATCTTGCTTAATTACGCATGTCTTGAAAAAAATTATAGAGTAAGTTTTTTTGGATTAATTGTTATATTTGTGTTTGTGTGTGTATGAAATGATATCATATTAATGTCACCATTATTTGTCGAAAACAGAATTCATTTTAACGAGATACGTGAGGGGCATCCTGATTGGAACGAAGAACGATTGGAAAAATATCATCAGGATAATTTTTGTGATTGGGTCACAGATCATGTAAGTTATTCGAATAATATTTTATTGCTATCAGTTTTAATCTAAACTTGTATCGTTATGTATTTTCGTAAAATTTGTTTTGTTAGATCCACGATCCGAACTTGTCTGCATCATTTGAGAGTGATTCAAGATATTTAGCTCAATTTCTTAGTATGGAGGTTGCATATTACAAAGGATTTGGTGTCCTTGGATACAAATTCGAAGTTAAGGACATAGAAATATTTAGAACCATTCAGAATAGTGGGATTGCGACGGTAGGATCGGACGGTGTGATTTATTATGGGTACTTAAATTGTATACCCGGCATCCACTATCCCGGGCGATCAGAACACTTTTATATTCAAGTGTACTTGGTACAATACGCGAACCGATACGGATAAGTGGAGAAGCAATCTTGGGACTTAGAAAGATGAATATGGATTGACCAGTGTGAACACACTTCGATTTTACGGTCAGGAAGATCCGTTTATCTTTCCGAACCAAGCGTTCCAAGTATACTACTCACAGTGTTTGAAGCATCCGGGATGAAGTGTTGTATGCCGATGGAAACCCAGAGATGTCTACGATATCCCAGAATTCGAGGACAGCGATGAGGATGAAGAAGAGAGAAGGCTTAGAGTGCTCCGACCGTCTGTTTCGAAGGACGGGTTGTCTTTGGCCGATCATGAAGTTACGTGGGTTAGAAATAAAATCGGCGATGAAATCCAAGTAGATATGTATAATGCGCCTATGAAACGAAAAAGGTTATCAGTAATATTATATTATTACTTCACATTTTACGATCTATACATATATAGTCAATATTTTTAATGATTGTCTAATGCGTCCATGAACTATTTATCTAGATTTGATGACGATGTCGGGAGCAGCGAGGGGCGGCAGGAGCTCCAGCCGCGGCAGAGGCAGAGGCAGAGCGGTTCTGCCGCCGAGAGAGCTGCGTAGGGAGCTTCAAAGGGCCGGTCTTGCACCCAGATCGAAGACCCCTTCGGATGCCTCCTTCCGTATGGATTTTGCCACACCTCCAGGTATATTGCACGCATATCCATTTTGAATGTAATATTATAGATATTCATGCCTGTTTATGTCAAAATTACTTATATTGTCAATGTTTGATTGTCTAGTTGTTGGTGATGCTTCCACATCAGGGACAGAGGCCGCTCCCGCTCCTCCAGGTATGTTTATATATCATATAGTGCATGTATATTGATTTAAAATGCTATATCATAAATATACACACATTCCTTTTGCTCTTACTTAGATAGTAATTTTTATTATTGTCTAGCTATAGGTAGTGACACCACCGCACCTGCAGGTATGTTTATATATCCTATAGTGCATGCATATTGATTTAGAATGTTATATTATTGATCTACACATTCTTTTTGCAATTACTTATATAATCTATTTTTAATTGTCTAATTATAGGTGGTGCGTCCACATCTGACGTAAGGGCCACTCCTGCCACTTCCGCACCCTCCGCACCGTCTGTAGGTTAGTATGAATAAATATAAAATATTTATTCATTTTACATATGCTCTATAGAATAAATATGAACTTCATGAAAATTTAGCGTCAATGTTTATTTTCTAGTTGGAGGGGATGCGTCCGCATCCGGGACCCCGGTTGTTCCTCACCGGAGGAAGTATCGTCCCGCTAGTGCTACTGCCCAGGCCCAGGCACGTGCTTTAGTCACCGGAGGTATATATCACACTTCAATTTTCATTTAACCTTGATTTCTTAATACAACTTTGTCTTAATATTGATTGTCTTGATATTTCTTGCAGACGCAGGGCCTCCCCCATCCCCAGAGGGGAACTCGAGGCCCGAATCAGTCCTATAGGCTGAGGCCTGACAGAGCTAGGGGGAGGCAGCATTCCCCCTCTTTTTTACCCTTGACTATCGCTATACCGGTCCTCATGCCGAGAGATTCAGATGGTATATGGGGGACGAGAGCGGCTCGTGAAGAACTATCCACTTCACGTTGAGTGGGGCGAGCAGCACCGGCGCTCATTCGCCCTCTTCTTTGATCAGGCTCGGGTATTAATATATATTTTCATTTGATTTATCCAATATATTTATTATTAACACTTGCAATCTAATAACAATGTTTTTTTTGTATTTTCAGTCGGATTACGATTTTCAGCCTGTACCCGACCCTGATCACCCTGGGAGGGTGCTTGACCTTCATGCTCTGTACAATGGCCTGATGAAGAACATGCAGACCAAGGTCCGATACAACAGGAATGAGCTGAAGGCCGACTGCTACTCACTGTGGATGGCGACCCCCGAGGAAGAGAGCGGCCCTCCTATCTACTCCTGCGTTTGCGAGAGTCGACGTAGAGACATGGCCTCTATTGTGCGAATATTTCAACTCTCAACGCAAACATGTATGTATTTTAAATGTAATTCATTATTTAGGATATAATTTATTTTTTTGTGTTCCTTAATTAGAAAACTAAATGTGAATGCGTTGTGTAGAAACAGGACGCTCAAATTATAGAGAATAGAAAATCAGCGAAGAGGGGTCGCCCCACTTACACAGGTGGCTCGAGGAATATTACTCGAGCCATAGACTTATCGGTAAATTACAATAGACCGGCCTTTGTGATATGATGCAATATTAAGAGTTATTTTCTAATATATCTAATATTAAGAGTTATTTTCTAATATTGCAGACAGCTCAGACCCTGGCGCAAGGTGGTATACCGAGCGTGCTGTCCGCATATCTTGCCGTCCACGGCACCTCGACAGATCCCGCCACGGGCGAGCTTCGATATCCCGACGTCGCTACCCAGGAGTATTGCGTAAGTGTTAATATTTATTCAACCCGTATTTGAAATTTTAGTTTTGGAAGGTTCAAATTTAAATTTTATACTTATACTTTACTGCTTAATGTGGGTGTAGGAGCGAGTGGTTGAGCAGGCCGAGGCCTCGGGGATCGATTTTACCGGACAGAGCGATCCGAGACTGCTGACCCCAGTCCTGGACGCCACACACGGAAGGCACCACGGAGGTTGGGAGAGAGGCCGGGGACTGGGCCCTAGCACGGCCCATATAAGGTTGGATTCCACCCCGGCGGTTACTTCCTCCTTCTCCAGTGAGCGACGTGTCCAGCAGGAACTGGAGAGCTTGAAGGCCACCGTTCAGGAGTTGAAGGAGATGTTGGTATGTATAGTACTTAATAGTAAAATATCATGTCATATTATAGATATCAACATATCCAATATTAGTACATAGCCTGAGCTTATTTGGTTGTAGACTTAGGTTTGATTAATCATACATACATATCTAATTAAAATAAACTACGGTTTTCCAAACTAGATATCCAAATGGGGTTTCGAAATAACTTGATAATGATACGAATTCGAATAATACACAGTTCTTACACGCTTATTACACACGTTCGGTCCAGACGCGACAGGGTACATCGGCCGAGCCTCTACATGCATCTCCTTCGGCTGCAGCTCCGCAAGCCACTACATCGGCTGCGGTTCCGCAGATAGCTCCTATAGCTCCACCGCCCGCTCAGACTCCTGCAGCCGCGGCTCCACAAGCCACTAGCTCGACGACGGCCGCACAGACCACATCGCCAGCTCCACAGCCCGCTCAGACTCCCGCACGTGCCGAATTGCATAATTTATTGACCGAGGAGCAGGCGCGCCAGATTCTAGCGTTTATCAGAGATGGAGCTGGACAAGCTAGGGTAGCTTTTTGATTCTTATTTTTTGAAACATGTATTTATTTATATGATACATGTTGTACTACATTTTGGACGATATTGATATTGGTGGTCCTACGGTGTTTATATTTATATCATATTCTGTTTTTTGGTTTCTTTTGTATATTATATGCGTGAGATGTGATTATGAATACTGAGATATATGTTGTGTGATGATTAATTTTATATTTGATTGATGTATGTATTATTGTGCACAGGGAGAGAAAAAATCAGACAGCCCTTTTTTTAAAAAAAACTGATAATATATACCTACGGATTAATCCGTAGGTACACATGTTGCCCCTACGGATTAAACCGTAGGGGCAAAATATCAGAATAACTGATATTTTCCCATGTGATCTCAGTATCAGGGGGTTGGGATTGCCCCTACGGATATATCCGTAGGGGCAAACAAATGCCCCTACGGAGTTATCCGTAGAGACAAAATATCAGGATTTCTGATATTTTGCCCCTACGGATATGTACCTACGCATGTATCCATAGGGGCTATTACTTGGCCCTACGGATTAATCCGTAGGTACAAGTAATCTATTTTAAAAAACAGTAAATAAAATAATTTTTTTGCCCCTACGGTCTACTCCGTAGGGCAAACGGGACCTACACAGAACTCCGTAGGGGCAAGTTTTTGTCCGTAAGGGCAAGTTCAGGACTTCAACTTGCACCTACGGCGTTTGTACCTACAGGGTATTTTCTTGTCCCTACGGCTATATCCGTAGGGGCAGTGGTTTGCCCCTACGGATAAATCCGTAGGGGCAACCCGTATTTGTAGTAGTATACTAGTTACCTCAAAACCTGTATAGAGTAAAGTATATATATCCGTTTACTATCCAAAAGATAGACAAAATGTAGATTCTTCATGTTCAGCGTTTATACTAATATCTATATAGCATGAACTCTTTCCAAATATTTTTGGATAGGCATACGAATAAGAATATGATTGAAATAAATAGAAGAAGTAAGTACAAATCTTTCTTTGTATTTCACATTTGTAGATAGATTAAAAATGCATATGATAAGTACACTTATGTGAACAAATTTGCTTAAAGGCTCTGCTCTAAAATTATGTGTCTAGCCCATTCCATGATGTAAGATCCATCTACTTTATGATTATTGCAACCCACCATATGTCTTTACTTATCATGTATTTTCACCTGTCATGAATTAGTTTATGCATAATAAAATTAAGGCTTTTTTTCTACATACAACCCCTGAATCTTTCGTATTTTTAAATAAGATTCCCTAAAACTTCATAATTTCAAATAAGACCCCAAATCTTTTAAGTTACCTAAAAAAGACCCTTATTAGTTAAATATTGATTAATTAGCCTAATTAGGCTGCTAAATACCCGATCTACCCTTAACAACCTAATCAACCCTTAGTCCATCGTTGCATAGTCTATTTCGTCCTTTGTGGGAAAAAATAATTGTTCGTTATTCATGAAGGCGGTTTCGAATGGTTTAAAGGAATTATAATTATAGGTGGGTGCAATTCTAATGCGGGTTAGAATTTGAAAAGAAATAGAAGAATGGTATTGACTGATATGAAAGAAGAAAACAAGGATAAAATGATCATTTTAACTGGAATTTGGATGAAAAACTGACCATGGGGACCAATTTAGACAAATTAAAGGATTTGGGGGTCTAATTTAAAAATATGAAAGTTTTGGGGTTGAATATAGAAAAAAATACCCTCAAATTAAAGCAATAACAGACTTTGTTGATGAAACGTTTCATTCTCCACTGGATCGGCTGATGGATACATGCAGTTATCGGAAATGAAAATTGCTATTCGTAGTTGATAAAATTCTGATACAGCTATTGAATCAATTTGGATTATCCGTATCCGTTAACAATCCTCGCTACCATGATATGTATAATTTTTTTTTCAAAAAAAGAATTGCTTATAAACCAATAGCATAAAATGGTATCAAACATTAGGAGCTCATCTTTACTATTATAACTAGAGAAATCCATGCCATAACACGTATGATCATAAAAAGTTTTGCAGTGATTAAACTTTCTGCTATGACTAAATTTCCAAAAATCGTATTTCTACGGTGACTAAATCATAACATTGTAATACAACGTATTTACGACTCATTTTTCATTGATAAATGATACATATCTACTAAAGATTACTTGTCGCTCTTTAGCTTTTAGTTGAGTGTTGTTAAGAATAAATTGAAAAATAATTACTAAATCACTAAATTTACGGGGATAAAAATGGACTAGGAATATTTTATTAAGTAAGCATTTGGGTTGAATCTTAACTAATCCATAATTTTCGACATTAAAACTAAAAATAAGTTACATTTTTCGAAATTAAAGTTAAACATACATTACAACTTTCTATTTTTATTAAAGAGCATAACAGATGTTAATACGATCTTGAGATTCCTGCTCAAATGATATTACACAATATCGATCCATTAACTTATATCTCAAAATTTCAATTTTCTAGCTAATCTTGGTCAGGTTAGTTTTAAATAAAAATGCAACTAAAGAGACAAAACCTAAGATAAAAATTTTCAATATATCAACCTTGTAAATGAAGTTTTAAGACATTCAACATATGCATAGCAACTAATTAGAAAAGATTTTGATTTTTCCATGCTGCTAAAACTAAAATAGTGAGTATATATTAGTAATTTTTTTTGACTGCTACAACCATCAATAAAATCATAAGACTAAACTACTATAATTGATGAAAAATGTAAAAAAAAAAAATAATGGGGAAAAGGGACATCGTTTTCGAAGTTCTAGAGGCCAAACATTTCTACAAAATACGCCTTATTACATTAATACAATGGGTATTATGTAGTAATGATTAACAAAATTAGATTTTGTTTTGTTGTAATGAAATTAGAAATTTAATATGAAAAACCTAAGAGCTTAGGATGGCTCATTGAAGAGGCTAAAATGTGTAATGCCATCTAAAATTAAAATGAAATAATTTTTTTTTTAAAAATGCAACAAAAATAAAGAGGAGACTCAAGAACCCTCAAGTATCGCTGCTAATCAAAGGCAATTTTGGAAAAGTCAAAAATAATGTTTTTGTTTTTTAGCTAAAAGATCCTCTTTTGGCAAAAGATTCTCTTCTTCACCTTTCTTTGTATAAGTATGAAAATAAAAACTATAAGTACTTTAATGATGTCATTAATTTGTTAATTAAAAAATTGAAAAAATAACAAAATTATTATAGCCAAAGTTGAGAGTAGGACATGTCCATCTCATCCATCCTTTTTCTTCCTTCTGGATAACCGAAAAACAAAAATGAGTTAAAGAAAATTCAATAATCCCCTCTATTTCCTTTAACACACTTTTCCTCTCATTCTTCAAAGAGGTCAAAGAGGCATACGTTACAAATTTATACATAAGCTTTTAAATGTTTATTATTTTATATAACTCATAAATTTCTCGATTCTAGAATTACCATTAACCGCATTCATTTAATTTAAACTCAGAAAAACTATAGGAAGAATTAAAATTTTCCATGTGTCTTCATTGTTATGTATATGAGTTGTTCAAAATATCATGTGCAAAATACTATTATATTTAACTGTACAGTAACTAACTATTGATTAAAGGTTTTTTTATAGAAAGCCCCAGCAAAAGTCAGATATTTACAAAAAACCTCTAGTTTAGATAATTACAAAAAGCCCCCTAGAAGTTTTAAATTCCACATAAAAGCCTCCTTTGTCGGTTTTTATCCATCAGTTTTATTTTTTCCGATTTCTAAATCCTTAAAAAAGTTAATCAATAAAAATTTAATTAACTAAATCCTTAACTTAATTAATAAATTTTAACTCCTACCAAACCATAACCCTAATGGCCTTGCCCTCTCCATCCTTGACTTCGCCGTCCCCGACACCCCGACTTCCTCCCACAGCCTCCTTCTCCTCTCCTCCCTGATTATCATCCATCACCCCCTCCTCTCCTCCATGACCATCTTCTTCATTCCACATCCCCTCCCCGATCACCACCATATTCTTAATTCTACATCCCTTCCTCGATCAACACCATCCTCTATTACCCCATCATCATCATCTTCATCCCACACCCCTCACTTAATCACCACCACCATCACCATCAGAATCATCATCTTCTTCCCTTTCTTTCCTGACCTCCGCTCGATCTCTCCCTTCTTCCTTGACCTCTGCTCAACCGCTTCCTTCCTTACTCGACCTCCTCTCGTGCACCTCCTTCTCCATCCTAAACTAAACCCCTAAGTTTAACCTTACCCTAATCCTAGCTTCCACGTCGTTGATCCCACCTCACTGCCACCATCATCGCCCCCTCGCTGTAGCCGCTGCCTCCCCCTCGACCTTGCCACCACCGCCCCCACAAGCCCATCCTTCGCCTCCTCTATCCTCTTTTCCCTTTCCCTTTCCTCCGCCCTCACCTCCCATTCTTCTCCCTTGTTTTGGCTTCAGCCTTTCCTTAGACCTTTGCCACTCCTCCATGCCCTCCATCTCCTTCTCCACCACCGCTCCCCTCCCGTGCCCTCCACTTTCTCATCTTCTTTAAATCCTTCCCTCACCTCTACCACGACGACCTCTTCAACGTCCACATCCGCGTCTTCTCCTTTGCCTCCCAAAGACCCCATCTTCGACATCAACGAGCTTCCTGAGTTGTTGTAGGGTAGTAATCAAAGTACAATGGGAAGTCACACGAGACAAATAACGACTTCAGGTCAAAAGGCTAAGCTGTACTCATGCTACTTGAGAACTTCCATCTGAAAATAGATATAATACCATCTAGAAGTTCTCGGCGAGTCCATCTAGTGTACTCACCTCCAGTGAGCACGTGTATACTATCTTAGGTGACACAACACCAATGGCTTGTGAGACCAACCACTGCCCCTCGTCGGGGTGTCCAAGCATATACACTAGTCTACTCTGGAATATCGATACCAGTCTCGATACTCCTACGACTAGAGACATTTAAGGATGTGCTCATAGACAACCCAGCTCCCACATATATAATCGCCATCATAATGCTGGTTGTCAAGCAATAATCCTACGACCCTCATCAATAATGAAGATAAACCGGATAGCATACCATCATCTCGAGTAAGACTGTTATACCTGTATAGATTCTCTTTCAACTATCATAATCGCCTACTTGCAAGTAGTGAGGGAATCTTTTCCCAAAACACTATTTTTTTTCTCTTTCCCTTTTTATCCTTACCTTTTCATTTTATTATTTTTCCTACCCATTTCCAAATGTTTCATGTGAGGCCCAAAATAAAAATAAAAACTATGTGGATTTTTCTCTAAGTATTTGGTTCTAAATTTTATTGCTTTTTTTATTTTCTTAATTTAACCTTAAATTCCATGGCAAGCATTGATTTGGTGTTGATTTTGAAATAAATTCTGGTGTTTTTAATTTTCTCAAGAAAACCATTAGTATTTTTTTTTTATCTTGATACATTTTTTTAAAAATAAAACATAATAAAATAAAATAGGTTTACTAGATAATCCATTCTTTACATTTGATTATAAAAATTATGGCTGCTTTAAAATTTGTGGTCTGATTTCATTATTTAAATAATTATCCATGTTCCTTCAAATAGGAAAAATTTATCAATGTAATCCACGTCACTCTTACTAAAGCCCGTGTTTGTTTTGTAATTGCATGCTTTCAAAAAAAAATTAATCATAATATAAATTTCTTAAAATGGAACCGATACTAAATTTGTATGTTTTGAAAATGGGTACTAAATTCTTCTTAACAAAATAAAAGCATATTAATTTTCTATTTATTTTCTCAATTTTTTCCCGAAATATCTTGAATTATTTTAATCCCACACGTTACACGTGGGGTCAAGTTTACTGCAAATGGATGGGGATCATGCGTATGGATAAATTATTAAGACATAAAGCCAATACTCATTCTCGGCATCTTTTTTTTATATATTTATTATGTGCAAGACAGGTATCTACTAAGCAAATGAAATTTTCGCTCATTTCATAATTGGGTTAAAACATAGAGGGAACCCTATCCTGAATGTGGAATGTATTCAAAGTTATTTAAGCCCATTTAATTATCATATCGGTATCGATGATGAAACCTAAAGTTTAATTAGTTAACTATAGAGTCTATCGTCTAATAAGCTAGTAATTCAAATCACCAAGTATAACAATTATATATATGAAGCATGCATATCAATTATTTCAAACATACATGACGGAGCTAGCGCTCTTATTCTAGTGCATAACTTGCCTCGGGCATTACACGCTGATTTTTTTTTTTAAAATCCTCAACACAAAGCATATATAGATGTGGCAGATATAGATCCAGGATAGATCAATGGTAGAGCTCGATGATGCAGCGAGAACCAAGGGCTGGGATTATATTGTAAGCTTTGAAGCCAGCTTCAGTAAAGATCTTCTTCCATTCGTTCTCTGTTCTCTGTCTTCCAGTCAAGTGGACCATCATCTCAAGATCGTAGTAGATCTGGGCTTCGGTGTGTTTTGGATGCACACCGCCGGGGCTGACATCGAGAACTTTCTCCATTATTATCACTTTCCCTCCGTTTTCTTTAGTTGGAATGGCCGCTTTGCAATTTTTCAGTATCTTCACGCATTCTTCATCGTTCCATGTCATCAGTACCCACTGCAAAACAAATATTCAATCATTAAAAAGATTGTCGTGAGATAATCATTCATTTAGGAGTAGAGCATACGCTTGGCCATGTTTGGATATGGAGTTAGGATACCTGTATTTTACTTTTAAGCGGAGGCAAGAGGTACGCAAACTCCCAACATAGAGTTTAGATAACTTAGATCATATAGAAATTGAGATAACTGCAGTTATCACAACTCCAAAACGATTGTTAAGCAGGATAAAGTTAGGATTTTGGAGCAAAGTTTTTCTGACCCCTATGAAACACCAGTTTAGAAAGCTCAACTCCATTCCCAAATAGGGGCCTTAATCCTTAAAAATACCCCGTAGGTGCCGTGGGTGCAAGTCCGGGCCCTGAACATGTCCCTACGAAGTAATAATTTCCCCTACGTCTTAATCCGTAGGATTTTACATACATCTTTTGGTTACTTTATAGGCTTATACATTGATGCATGCTATATATGTGTGTGTGTGTGTGTGTGTGTGTGTGTGTGTGTGTGATTGATATTGATATGCTTATAGTACTTATGCATGATATATATTTTAGCTTAGGATATGATAGTACTATACGTTATGACCTTGGTAGATCGTTATGCATTTCGATTTCTACCATACGATATATTTTTATTCGCTGAGTTTGTAACTCATCCCCGTTGTGCCCCAATTTCTTGCAGGATTGACCGCTCGAATTCGTAGCGGATTGCTGGCACATTTCTTCTTCGGTGATTGCTTTGGTAGGTGGGTTACATATTGGATCGTAACCACCCGTTGTATATGTATATTCTTTTGAATTTTGTTAAAAACTCTATCGACATAAACTTGTATATTTGTGGGCATAGAAGCGCGACTTAAATATTGTGTGTTTTGGGCGTTATACTCGTTTGGAGTCAATTTATATTGTTGTTGGTTATATTTCGCTTTCTATTTCTTCGTCTTGCGCGTCGAATATTATCTGTGTGGTTGCTCTGTTGTTTGGGCAAGAAAGCTAGCTCTCGTTGGAAATGCTTTATATATATTATGCCTTATATATGGTTTTATTCAAAATTTACAAAGGAGGTAGAGCCTGATTTTCATACAATATAGGCGTTTTCAAACAAATTTACTTATACTTTAAAAATAAACTTGATTCCATTTAATAGCTCTTTTTAAAACTTCACCTCCACTATTTTCTTAAAAAAGTTTAGATTCCGGGTTTTTGGTTTACTTGGATCACGTTGACATCTTTAGACATCACGTGATCTAAGTGCCAGTCACGTGTCGCTTTAGGGTCATGACAAAGTTAGTATCAGAGTGTTAGATTTAACCTTTATTTGAGTCTGCGTTTGACTATGTGGAGTCTAGGACGTATATTTTCGTTACCTAGGCTTAACCTTTCGGAATATAGACTTGACTTTGGTGGTTTTATACCCGAACTTCATAGGTTGACCTTGGTATGATGAAGTTGGTACAAAGTAGATTGACGTACCGTACGTATGCTCCACGTCATATTTGTTGGGTTTCGGTGTCCGCGCCCGCGAAAGCCATTTCCAATGCGGAAGTGAAAAAAAAACATTAGCGAGCACCGAACGTCCGTAAAAACCAGGATACGGTCCAATAATCTAAACTAGCTAACTAAGAGTGCAAGGGTTGAGAATTTATAACTTTTTCGTGTGTCCACCCAATTATGGAAGACCCCTCCAAGCTCGTAGCCGCCGGGATCGCGCTTGACAAGTCGACCACCCTCGTAGAAGATAATCCACTAAAGGGAAACTGGAGGAAGCTCTAACCGATGATCTAGACTTGCTAGGTGAGGATGGTCGGTGAGTGTAGGAATATTTCACTAAATATTTCTCTCTAGAATCCATGGCTCAAATGAGAGCAAGTAGAAGAAGGAGAAGAGGAGAAAGGAAGCAACCACGAAGAATGAAGCTCATCATATGAAGCAAAAAGAAAATGAAGTATCAAGTGTACAAAAAAAAACAATGGCTTTGCTTTCAACAACCATGCTTCAATAGCGCATCAAAAATGATTTTATCATTTTTAAAAGCAAAGTCTTACCTCTCTACTTGTTTGACACCATACTTCATGCCAACGTCCTTTCCACCTCATTTCCATTTAATTTTCTAAAAGAAAATCAAATATGATGGTGCCCTTCTTCTATAAGTATTCCCGTATAAATACGGAATACTTCATCTGGTATATATATTGCTATATATACGTGTATCCGCATAAAAATACGGATAGCACCAAAAAGAGAAAATGAATAGTGAACAATAATACTAAAATATATTTATCAAAATACATATATAAATTATTAAATCAAAACCTGATTTAATAATCCGGTTTAATCTTAAGCCGGCTAGTATTATCAACCGCCCGATTAATTTCCGTGTATCCCATACACGTATTTAATTGCACCCATGCACCTATCAACGTCCGGCTCCTACATTTATCGTCTGAACCGGAAAAACTCTCTGTGTGGGACTCTAAAAACTCGACAACACGCTGGCAGTGGTTTTAACCACAAGCACGTCAACGGCACTAGCTGTACGTAACGGCTACCCAGGTACTTGTCGAAAGGGGGGTTGACAATCAGGTACGTTCTTACCCTACTGAGCCTGAATGTGACAATCTCCGTACAGTCCGGTCTCTCCGTCAAAGAGTATCACATATCTGGTCTAGGGGGTGGATAACGTCAGACCCCTGCTAACTCGATAAGACATGTCTGAGTCAAGAACATCACCAACAAAGATATTACCGATCAACTATCAGTAAATCTCATCCACAGTGGCCACAGATTTCTGGTGACAGCCAACTGAACACGGCGCGATATCGACTCCTAATACCAGGAGAAACGAATCATTGACAATCGACCACTGCCTCCATATGGCTCGGGACCATACTTAACAAACGTCCGTAAAAACCAAGATATGGTCCAATAACCTAAACTGGCTAACTAAGTGTGCAAGGGTTGAGAAATTACAACTTTTGTCGCTTGTCCACCCAATTGTGGAAGACCCCTCCAAGCTCGTAGCCGTCGAGATCGCGCTTGAAAGTCGACCACCCTCGCAGAAGACGATCCACTCAAGGGAAACCGGAGAAAGCTCTAACCGATGATCCAGACTTGCTAGGTGTGGATGGTCCGTGATGTAGGAATATTTCACCAAATATTTCTCTCTAGAATTCATGCTCAAATGAGAGCAAGAAGGAGGAGGAGGATTGGAGAAAGGAAGCAACCATGAAGCATGAAGCTCATCATGTGAAGCAAAAAGAAAATGAAGTATCAAGTGTAAAGAAAAAGAATGTCTTTGCTTTTAACAACCATGCATCAATAGTGCATCCAAATGATTTTATCATTTTTAAAAGCAAAGCCTTACCTCTCTACATGTTTAACACCATACTTCATGCCACGTCCTTTCCACCTCATTTCCATTTAATTTTCTAAAAAAAAATCAAATATGAGGTGCCCTTCTTCTAGAAGCATTCCCTGTTAGTATGATATGCCCCAGAGGCCATTATTGTATAGTACTAGTTTGTATATTATATTTTGGAAGCTTGGGATATATATACAGATTTATGACAGTCTTTCTCGATATAGTAATATGCTACTTGGTTTGTATCAATCTTAATATGTGTGTATATTTCTTTTAATATATCGTTAATACATATTGATAGAGCCCTTAGGATTTTGCTAGACTGCCAGCGTTGTGATGGCAGTCATACTAGTGGAGGCCGGGTAGTCCATAAGCACATCCTTATACAGGTCCCTAGTCGTAAGATTATCGAAACAGGGTATCGATACTCCATAATAGACTAGTGTATACGCTTCTCATCCCAGGAGGGGAGATGGTCTGTCCCACAGCCATCTACACATCGTACTGGAGATAGTATGCAGGTGCTCGTTAGGTTACGAGTATACTGGACAGGACTCGTAAGGAACTGTTGGTTGGTACTATACCTATCGTCAGTTAGCAGTTCCCAGGTGACATGAGTACAGCTTAGTCCGTTGACTTGACACTGCTACTTCGCCTCAAGTTTGTTCTCACTGTTCTTAAATTACTACCCTACCACGGCTCTATTGAGTCATGCAAACAGGTAGTAGTTGGGTGCAGTCCCGAAGCACTTGGGAGGAAGTGGCGGTTAGACAGGATTCGTCTCTCCCGGTATTGGGGGTTGACATCGCGCTGTGTTTGGAGAGCCATTACACAAAGTCCCTGACCAGGGCAAGCAAGATTTACTGGTAGGTACTCCAGTAGTTTTTCAGGATGTTTTGGGCTACACTCCGACACGACTTATACCGCTATTAAGGGACTGACGTTTACCACCCCCGTAGGCCCGATATGCGATGCTCTTAGACGAACAGACCGGACTGTTCGAAGATTGTCACATTCAGGCTCAGTAGGAGTTCGGATGGGTTTTTCTCATCGGCCTTCTTATCGATATCTAGCTGGGGACCGTTACGTACAGTTAGTATCGCTTGCGGCCTGTGGTTAAACCCACTGCCAGCGTAGTGTCGAGTCTTTAGAGTTCCACACAGAGAGTTGTTCACCTTTAGGCGAAATAAGGTAGAGGTCGTATGGTTTTACGACAAGGTTCGTTCACATACGCATACTTGTGCGTGTTTGGTGTTCGGACAGTTGATACTAGTGGGTTTTAGTTTAAGCCAGATCTTAATATCTGATTTTGGGTTGGTTCAGTCTCATTGCATTCATGTTCTTCGGAACACGAATGCGGGTATGTATATACAATTGACAGAGGCAGAGAAGGAGACACCTCATTAGGGTTTTGACCATTGACTTGATTAAAACCTTAATGAGATGGGGAAATTGATTATTAATCTTTTATTAGAGATAATTGTGTTATAGCTAATTTGGTTTGACCATGTTGACCCTAGTTGACTTAGATATTTTTGCTGAGCAAAAGATATTTGTGCTTAGTATTAATTGTGACATGATAATGGTCAAATTAACATCAACCATGACAATTATCTTAATAAAATTTTGATTATTCTTTTTCCTAATATGAGAGCTCACCCGTTCATTTTTTATTACACATTCTCTCTCATGGTTGCTCTCTCCTCTTCCTCTCTCAAAGCTCTAATATTTCATGAGTTGAAAATCAAGAGCCTTTGAGACCAAACCACCAAAACACTTCTCTACTCACTCTAGGGTTCTTAGTTTAGCACACCAAGCACTCTAGTTACTTCTTCTTTGAGGTTGGAGCTCAAGATAGAACCTTTCGGGTGGATCTTCTTTGACATAGAGAATCCGGTGAGGAGGAGTCATCCACAACCACAACAAGGAGAAGCACAACAAGGAGAAGAAGGAGTTCAAGCATTAGGTATAATCATCTAACCTAGTAGTTAGAACTCTTTGTTATTTTGTTAGTTAATGTTTAGCAAAGATCCTCATGGATAGTCTATGTTACCTTGCCAAGAAAATTTTGTTTTTTACCTATTCCGCCTCCCCCACTACTACAAATAAGGGTTGACCCTACGGATTTACCCGTAGGGACAAACCACTGCCCCTACGGATATATCCGTAGGGACAATAAAATACCCTGTAGGTACAAACGCCGTAGGTGCAAGTTGAAGCCCTGAACTTGCCCCTACGGAAAAATATTTGCCCCTACGGAGTTCTGTGTAGGTCCCGTTTGCCCTACGAATTATGCCGTAGGGGCACAAATTTATTTTATTTACGGTTTTCAAAAATATATTACTTGTACCTACGGATGAATCCGTAGGGCCAAGTAATATCCCCTACGGATACATATGTAGGTACTTATCCGTAGGGGCAAAATATCAGGATTCCTGATATTTTTGCCCCTATGGATAACTCCATAGGGCCATTTGTTTGCCCCTACGGATATATCCGTAGGGGCAAACCCAGCCCCCTTGATACTGAGATCACAGGGGAAATATTAGATATCCTGATATTTTGCCCCTACGGTTTAATCCGTAGGGGCAAAATGTGTACCTACGGATTAATCCGTAGGTACATACTATCATTTTTTTTTTAAAAAGGGCTGTTTATTTTTTTTCTCGCCCTGTGCACAATAATATATACATCAATCGAATATAAAATTAATTATCACACAACATATATCGCAGTATTCATAATCACATCTCACGCATATAATATACAAAAGAAACCAAAAAACAGAATATGGTATAAATATAAACACCGTAGGACCACCAATATCAATATCGTCCAAAATGTAGTACAATATGTATCATATAAATAAATACATGTTTCAAAAAATAAGAATCAAAAAGCTACCCTAGCTCGGTCCAGCTCCACCTCTGATAAACGCTAGAATCTGGCGCGCCTGCTCCTCGGTCAATAAACCATGCAATTCGGCGCGTGCGGGAGTCTGAGCGGACTATGGAGCTGGAGATGTGGTCTGCGCAGCCACCGTCGAGGTAGTGGCTTGCGGAGCCGCGGCTGCGGGAGTCTGAGCGGGCGGTGGAGCTATAGGAGCTGTCTGCGGAACCGCGGCCGATGTAGTGGCTTGCGGAGCCACAGCCGAAGGAGATGCATGTGGAGGCTCGGCCGATGTACCCTGTCGCGTCTGGACCTAACGTGTGTAATAAGCGTGTAAGAACTGTGTATTATTCGAATTCGTATCATTATCAAGTTATTTCGAAACCCCATTTGGATATCTAGTTTGGAAAACCGTAGTTTATTTTAATTAGATATGTATGTATGATTAATCAAACCTAAGTCTACAACCAAATAAGCTCAGGCTACATACTAATATTGGATAGGTTGATATCTATAATATGACATGATATTTTACTATAAAGTAGTATACATACCAGTATCTCCTTCAACTCCTGAACGGGGGCCTTCAAGCTCTCCAGTTTCTGCTGGACACGTCGCTCACTGGAGACGGAGGAAGTAACCGCCGGAGTGGAGTCCAATCTCATATGGGCCCTGCTAGGGCCCAGTCCCCGGCCTCTCTCCCAACCTCCGTGGTACCCTCCGTGTGCGGCGTCCAGGACTGGGGTCAGCAGCCTCGGATCACTCTATCCGGTAAAATCTATCCCCGAGGCCTCGGCTTGCTCAACTATCCGCTCCTACACCCACATTAAGCAGTAAAGTATAAGTATAAAATTTAAATTTGAACCTTCCAAAACTAAAATTTTAAATATGGGTAGAATAAATATTAACACTTACGCAATACTCCTGGGTAGCGACGTCGGGATATCGAAGCTCGCCCGTGGCGGGATCTGTCGAGGTGCCGTGGACGGCAAGATATGCGGACAGCACGCTCGGTGTACCACCTTGCGCCAGGGTCTGAGCTGTCTGCAATATTAGAAAATAACTCTTAATATTAGATATATTAGAAAATAACTCTTAATATTGCATTATATCACAAAGGCAGGTCTATTGTAATTTACCGATAACTCCATGGCTCGAGTAATATTTCTCAATAACTCTTAATATTAGATTCTTGTAATTTTTGTTTGGTTGGTGAAAAAAATGGGATTTGGATTTGAGGATTTTAGAGAGAGACAGAGAGAGAGAGGATTGTTAAATAAATAAAGTGCATATGCCCCATCTAAAAGTACAATGAATAGTGTCAAATCCTTGAAAATTCTTGAAAATTTTTAGAATTCAATAATCCTTGTTTTGTGGTGAGCCCCTATAAAAAACAAAGGAATCCTAGAAATTCTAATCTTACAACCAAACGCAAAATTATGGAATCCCAGGATTTCACAATCCAAAATCCAAATCCAAACTCATAATCCTGCAACCAAACAGGCCCTCAATGCCTTCTCTCTGGCCTGATGGATTTTCCACTTGATTAATCAAATTAATCAATTATTTTGGCAAATTGTTAACAGGCGCAGAAAGCCCGGGCTTTTATAAGTGCTCTATTCATTGCCTTCAATCTCTTTTAATATATATATATATATATATATATATATATATAAAAGAGAATAATGCAGGAAAGATGCAATAAAAAACAACATTTGGCCGCCATTCACAACCCAGCCGCATGTGCTCTGCTTCTTTTGGTGGGCTTTTGGGGCTTGAATTTTGCAATCAAAAACAACGATTTCGGCAACTAGGACAGTAGAGTTCGGTTTGAGGGCGTAAACGTCCGGGTCAGGCTCGGCGAAGAAGTTGTTGTGGACCAAGAGGCGTTGGAGGTTGATGTGAGTCTCATTATATTTTTTTTTAACCTTCAAAAATATTTTTGGGCTGTTTTTAAAATAATAGACACAACAGTCCTCAAATTTTATTTTATTTTATTTTTTTAAAGCAGAAATAATAAGAATATTTTTCTATTCTTATAGCACCTTTTCTTCCTCTTTTATTAGAATATAAAATATATTTTTTCAACACTCATCATAAGTTCGAGGTTTTGATAGAGTGGATGGGGTATTTCACATAGTTTCAGAGCAACATATGTTTTATTAAAATTCAAAGTACCGTTGTGCAAAAGCCTTGATTTCGGTCTAAAAGACCTGCGACCTGCGAGACGTGGTACAATATAATATACATTAATAGCCCTAATATAGCCCGATGATAAGAGAAATATAGCAAAATCACCTAAAGAAACAATAATTAAATAAAATAGAAAAAATACTCATTTTGAATCTCTTTTCCTCTATAATTTAGTGGAGAGAAGATGTACATCCGGAATAATGAAAAAAGAATTTGGAGTTGTAATGTAAAATAAGACGGTATCAAACTTTTAGATGAGAGCTAAAAGATTTAATTTCGTAGGATTAATGGAGAAAAGATGGTAAACACCACGTCATGAAACACGCCTATATTTTTATGCTGCAGATTAAAAAAATCCCCAGCTGTGAGTATATGTTTAGCAACTATAGCAATAATTATGGTGATTATTTCTGAGACAGTGCATTTTCAATCAAATCAAATTGAAAAATGAATAAAGATAAAGTTTTCAATTAGTGCTATTGATCATAAATGCTAATCCTATTCCTTCACTGATATCTAAAATACCCCCTCCTTCATTTTTTTCGAGCATCCACCAACTTCATCGTTATCATCTAAAATGTGAGTACACCAAATTTCATGTGATTCTATAACCTTTCACCGTTGATTTAACAATGTAAAAAGTTCTATTGTCGGTAAACCGTTAATTTTGAACCCATTAAATCAACGGTGAAAAAGTTGTAGAATCACATGAAATTTAGTGTACCCACATCTTAGATGATAACGATGAAGATGGTGGGTGACGGTCGTTGGAAAAAATGAGGGAGTACGTATTTTTTCGATGCCGTAGGAGGAAATTCCCTCCTATGGTGTCTTTCTTTCATTATTCTCTCTCTCTCTCTCTCTCTCTCTCTCGATATATATATATATATATATATATATATATATATATATATATATATATATATATATATATATTTGAACCAGCGTTCAACCTGCCTTAGATCAAACGGGTCTCCCTCATCTTTCCCCAAGTTTTTATATATATATATATACGTTCAACCTGCCTTAGATCAAACGGGGTCTCCCTCACCTTTCCCCAAGTTGCAATGTCCCTCCAATGCTTCCTAAACAACGTACGGTAGTTTCCTCCGCATTTCCATGTCACATAACACATTCCCCATGCACGGATACCCCTTTATCTTTCAGCCGCTGCATTGTCGTGTGCTTCCGCCTATGAAAACGCCATAAGAACCACCAAACTCTTCGACTGACATTTAGCTTTGCCGATATACATCTGGAGCTTGAGCTGAGACTTATGTTTCTGAATTGTTGATATCCTCCTTTGACCGAGTAGTCATCCATTCCGTGCTATGAAGGTCTATCCGGAATGCATGTCCGGATTCATCATGTAGGTAAATTTCATAAAGCAGTCAAGCACCAGCAAACTTCCGGATTTTTTGAAATGTCGCCATTGATCTTTAAAAAATACTATGAACCCTTTTAGGAGTGTATATTTTTCGGAATATTTTTGTCAAAAAACGTCATATGGGCTATTCGGTTCATGTATAAAATCATCTTGGGATTATTCAATTCGTTTGTGTCTTAAACTAATTGAAGAAACTAACAATTCATACAACAAATCAAATCCAAGAAGTGTTCATGCCGTTCTTACAGTTCCATAACTGTCTTAACAAATGAAGTTTCATAAAATTTATCTCATATATGTACATAATGATGACCAGTTTAATTTGATTATATGTAAGCTATGACTCGGCTTATGATTGAAAAGATAGTCGGTGCCATATAAAATAGCATGATATGATATAATCCCATGAGTTCATGTATTTAATTGCAGGGGAATCTTTAATTAAACCATGTCTTCAATATGTCCAATTTTTAAGCATATTTAAGCATTTTTGCTAAAATATCGTACCTGGAGCTTCAATTTTTCTACGCTATATACTATAAGAGGATGGTGCTCGCATTTAATGATAAATAATTAAAATTTTAAAATGGATAAGCAATATCAACATTTTTATTTTTTTATAGGAGGGATTTAATTTGATGAAAGAATAGGGGTACTGTGAGTCTCATTTTTCTATTGGCATGCTTATTTAAAAATAGCACGCTTAATTATTTTATTTGATTTGATTGTAACCCGAGAAAATGACTAAATTATGTATGGTTATTCTAAACCCACTATGATCATATTTCAAAATTATAAAAAATGCCAATGCCCCGAATCCTCACTTATTTTTGTCTAAAACGCAGAAAAAACCTATAAACTTGAAGAACATGGATACGCTTTATCCCTAAAACCCCAGCGGTGTTAGTTTTTTCATGCCAAAAATGTGTACCTCTTTTGTTGTTCACGTACATTTAAATTGTTCCAAAGACTGTTAGCTAACCGCCAAAGCATTTTTGCATCAGATGAGATGAGATAAGATGCAGATATCAATACTGTATATTTTTACCTGAGAGTCTTTTTTTAATATCTCTCTCTCTCTCTCTCTCTCTCTCATCCTATACTAGTTACCTCAAAACTTGTATAGAGTAAAGTATATATATCCGTCTGCTATCCAAAAGATAGACAAAATGTAGAGCCTTCAGGTTCAGCGTTTATACTAATATCTGTATAGCATGGACTCTTTCCAAATATTTTTGGATAAGCATTAGAATAAGAATATGATTGAAATAAATAGAAGAAGTAAGTACAAATCTTTCTTGGTATTTCACAGTTGTAGATAGATTAAAAATGCATATGATAAGTACACCTATGTGAACAAAATTGCTGAAAGGCTCTGCTCTAAAATTATGTGTCTAGCCCATTCCATGATGTAAGATCCATCTACTTTTTTTCTACATACAACCCCTGAATCTTTCGTATTTTTAAATAAGATTCCCTAAAACTTCATAATTTCAACTAAGACCCCAAATCTTTTAAGTTACCTAAAAAAGACCCTTATTAGTTAAATATTGATTAATTAGCCTAATTAGGCTGCTAAATACCCGATCTATCCTTAACAACCTAATCAACCCTTAGTCCATCCTTGCATAGTCTATTTCGTCCTCTGTGGGAAAAAATAATTGTTCGTTATTCATGAAGGCGGTTTCGAATGGTTTAAAGGAATTATAATTATAGGTGGATGCAATTCTAATGCGGGTTAGAATTTGAAAAGAAATAGAAGAATGGTATTGACTGATATGGAAAAAGAAGACAAGGATAAAATGATCATTTTAACAGGAATTTGGATGAAAAACTGACCATGGGGACCAATTTAGACAAATTAAAGGATTTGGGGGTCTAATTTAAAAATATGAAAGTTTTGGGGTTGAATATAGAAAAAAATACCCTCAAATTAAAGCAATAACAGACTTTGTTGATGAAACGTTTCATTCTCCACTGGATCGGCTGATGGATACATGTAGTTATCGGAAATGAAAATTGCTATTCGTAGTTGATAAAATTCCGATACAGCTATTGAGTCAATTTGGATTATTCGTATCCGTTAACAATCCTCGCTACCATGATATGTATAATTTTTTTTTCAAAAAAAGAATTGCTTGTAAGCCAATAGCATAAAATGGTATCAAACATTAGGAGCTCATCTTTACTATTATAACTAGCGAAATCCATGCCATAACGCGCATGATCATAAAAAGTTTTGCAGTGATTAAACTTTCTGCTATGACTAAATTTCCAAAAATCTATTTTGCAGGGTGTATTTCTACGGTGACTAAATCATAACATTGTAATACAACGTATTTATGACTCATTTTTCATTGATAAATGACACATATCTACTAAAGATTACTTGTGGCTCTTTAGCTTTTAGTTGAGTGTTGTTAAGAATAAATTGAAAAATAATTACTAAATCACTAAATTTGTAGGGATAAAAATGGACTAGGAATATTTAATATTTTATTAAGTAAGCATTTGGGTTGAATCTTAATCGTATCCATAATTTTCGACATTAAAATTAAACATAAGTTACAATTTTGAAATTAAAGTTAAACATACGTTACAACTTTCTATTTTATTAAAGTGCATAACAGATGTTAATACGATCTTGAGATTCCTACTCAAATGATATTACACAATATCGATCCATTAACTTATATCTCAAAATTTCAATTTTCTAGCTAATCTTGGTCAGGTTAGTTTTAAATAAAAATGCAACTAAAGAGACAAAACCTGAGATAAAAATTTTCAATATATCAACCGTGTAAATGAAGTTTTAAGACATTCAACATATGCATAGCAACTAATTAGAAAAGATTTTGATTTTTCCATGCTGCTAAAACTAAAATAGTGAGTATGTATTAGTAATTTTTTGACTGCTACAACCATCAATAAAATCATAAGACTAAACCACTATAATTGATGAAAAATGTAAAAAAAAAAAAAAAGGAATGGAGAAAAGGGACATCATTTTCGAAGTTCTAGAGGCCAAACATTTCTACAAAATACGCCTTATTACATTAATACAATGGGTATTATGTAGTAATGATTAACAAAATTAGATTTTGTTTTGTTGTAACGAAATTAGAAATTTAATATGAAAAACCTAAGAGCTTAGGATGGCTCATTGAAGAGGCTGAAATGTGTAATGCCATCAAAAATTTAAATGAAAGAATTTTTTTTTTAAAATGCAACAAAAATAAAGAGGAGACTCAAGAACCCTCAAGTATCGCTCCTAATCAAAGGCAATTTTGGAAAAGTCAAAAATAGTGTTTTTGTTTTTTTAGCTAAAAGATTCTCTTTTGGCAAAAGATTCTCTTCTTCACTTTTCTTTGTATAAGTATGAAAATAAAAACTATAAGTACTTTAATGATGTCATTAATTTGTTAATTAAAAAATTGAAAAAATGACAAAATTATTATAGCCAAAGTTGAGAGTAGGACATGTCCATCCCATCCATCCTTTTTCTTTCTTCTAGATAACCGAAAAACAAAAATGAGTTAAAGAAAATTCAATAATCCCCTCTCTTTCATTTAACAAACTTTTCCTCTCATTCTTCAAAGAGGTCAAAGAGGCATACGATTACAAATTTATACATAAACTTTTAAATGTTTATTATTTTATATAACTCATAAATTTCTCGATTCTAAAATTACCATTAACCGCATTCATTTAATTTAAACTCATTAAAACTATAGGAAGAATTAAAAATTTCCATGTGTCTTCATTGTTATGTATATGAGTTGTTCAAAATATCATGTGCAAAATACTATTATATTTAACTGTACAGTAACTAACTATTGATTAAAGGTTTTTTTTATAGAAAGCCCCAGAAAAAGTCAGATATTTACAAAAAAAACCTCTAGTTTAGATAATTACAAAAAGCCCCCTAGAAGTTTTAAATTCCACATAAAAGCCTCCTTTATCGGTTTTTATCCATCAGTTTTATTTTTTCCTATTTCTAATTCCTTAAAAAAGTTAATCAATAAAAATTTAATTAACTAAATCCTTAAGTTAATTAATAAATTTTAACCCCAACCAAACCATAACCCTAATGGCCTTGCCCTCTCCATCCTTGACTTCGCCATCGCCGACACCCCGACTTCCTCCCTCAGCCTCCCTCTCCTCTCCTCCCTGATTATCATCCATCACCCCCTCCTCTCCTCCATGACCATCTTCTTCATTCCACATCCCCTCCCCGATCACCACCATATTCTTAATTCTACATCCTTTCCTCGATCAGCACCATCCTCTATTACCCCATCATCATCTTCATCCCGCACCCCTCACTTAATCACCACCACCATCACCATCAGTATCATCATCTTCTTCCCCTTCTTTCTTGACCTCCGCTCGATCTCTCCCTTCTTCCTCGACCTCTGCTCAACCGCTTCCTTCCTTACTTGACCTCCTCTGTGCACCTTCTCCTCCATCCTAAACCAAACCCCTAAGTTTAACCTTACCCTAATCCTAGCTTCCACGTCGTTGATCCCACCTCACTGCCACCATCATCGCCCTTACCCTAATCCTAGCTTCCACGTCGTTGATCCCACCTCACTGCCACCATCATCGCCCCCTCGCTGTAGCCGCTTCCTCCCCCTCAACCTTGCCACCACCGCCCCCACAAGCCTATCCTTCGCCTCCTCTATCCTCTTTTCCCTTTCCCCTTCCTCCGCCCTCACCTCCCATTCTTCTCCGTTGTTGTGGCCTCAGCTTTTCCTTAGACCTTTGCCACTCCTCCATGCCCTCCATCTCCTTCTCCATCACCGCTCTCCTTCTGTGCCCTCCGCTTTCTCTTCTTCTTTAAATCCTACCCTCACCTCTACCACGACGACCTCTTCAACTTCCATATCCGCGTCTTCTCCTTCGCCTCCCAAAGACCCCATCTTCGACATCCACGAGCTCCCTGAGTTGTTGTAGGGTAGTAATCAAAGTACAATGGGAACTCACACGAGACAAATGACGACTTCAGGTCAAAAGGCTAAGTTGTACTCATGCTACTTGAGAACTTCCATCTAAAGATAGATATAATACCATCTAGAAGTTTCCGGCGAGTCCATCTAGTGTACTCACCTTTAGTGAGCACATGTATACTATCTTAGGTGACACAACACCAATGGCTTGTGAGACCAACCACTGCCCCTCGTCGGGGTGTCGAAGCATATACACTAGCCTACTCCGGAATATCGATACCCAGTCTCGATACTCCTACAACTAGAGACATTTAAGGATGTGCTTATAGACAACCCATCTCCCACATATATAATCGCCATCATAATGCTGGTTGTCAAGCAATAATCTTACGAGCCTCATCAATAATGAAGCTAAACCGGATAGCATACCATCATCTCGAGTAAGACTGTCATACATGTATAGATCCTCTTTCAATTATCATAATCGCCTACTTGCAAGTAGTGAGGGAATTTTTTCCCAAAACACTATTTTTCTCTCTTTCCCTTTTTATCCTTACATTTTCATTTTATTATTTTTCCTACCCATTTCCAAATGTTTCATGTGAGGCCCAAAATAAAAATAAAAACTATGTGGATTTTTCTTTAAGTATTTGGTTCTAAATTTTATTGCTTTTTTTATTTTCTTAATTTAACCTTAAATTCCATGGCAAGCATTGATTTGGTGTTGATTTTGAAATAAATTCCGGTGCTTTTAATTTTCTCAAGAAAACCATTAGTATTTTTTTTTTATCTTGATACATTTTTTTAAAAATAAAACATAATAGAATAAAATAGGTTTACTAGATAATCCATTCTTTACATTTGATTATAAAAATTATGGTTGCTTTAAAATTTGTGGTCAGATTTCATTATTTAAATAATTATCCATGTTCCTTCAAATAGGAAAAATTTATCAATGTAATCCGCGTCACTCTTACTAAAGCCCGTGTTTGTTTTGTAATTGCATGCTTTCAAAAAAAATTAATCATAATATAAATTTCTTAAAATGGAACCAATACTAAATTTGTATGTTTTAAAATGGGTACTAAATTCTTCTTAACAAAATAAAAGCATATTAATTTTCTATTTATTTTCTCAATTTCCCCCCGAAATATCTTGAATTATTTTAATCCTACACGTTACACGTGGGGTCAAGTTTACTGCAAATGGATGGGATCATGCGTATGGATAAATTATTAAGACATAAAGTCAATACTCATTCTCAACATCTTTTTTTTTTATATATTTATTATGTGCAAGACACCGATCTGTATCTACTAAGCAAATGAAATTTTCGCTCATTTCATAATTAGGCTAAAATATAGAGGGAACCCTATCCTGAATGCGGAATGTATTCAAAGTTATTTAAGCCCATTTAATTATCATATCGGTATCGATGATGAAACCTAAAGTTTAATTAGTTAACTATAGAGTCTATTGTCTAATAAGCTAGTAATTCAAATCACCAAGTATAACAATTATATATATGAAGCATGCATATCAATTATTTCAAACATACACGACGGAGCTAGCGCTCTTATTCTAGTTCATAACTTGCCTCGGGCATTACACGCTGATTTTTTTTTTTAAATCCTCAACACAAAGCATATATAGATGTGGCAGATATAGATCCAGGATAGATCAATGGTAAAGCTCGATGATGCAGCGGGAACCAAGGGCTGGGATTATATTGTAAGCTTTGAAGCCAGCTTCAGCAAAGATCTTCTTCCATTCGTTCTCTGTTCTCTGTCTTCCAGTCACGTGGACCATCATCTCAAGATCGGAGTAGATCTGGGCTTCGGCGTGTTTTGGATGCACACCGTCGGGGGTGACATCGAGAACTCTCTCCATTATTATCACTTTCCCTCCGTTTTCTTTAGTTGGAATGGCCGCTTTGCAATTTTTCAGTATCTTCACGCATTCTTCATCGTTCCATGTCATCAGTACCCACTGCAAAACAAATATTCAATCATTAAAAAGATTGTCGAGAGATAATCATTCATTTAGGAGTAGAGCATACGTTGGCCATGTTTGGATATGGAGTTAGGATACCTGTATTTTACTTTTAAGCGGAGGCAAGAGGTACGCAAACTCCCAACATAGAGTTTAGATAACTTAGATCATATTGAAATTGAGATAACTGCAGTTACCACAACTCCAAAACGATTGTTAAGCAGGGTAAAGTTAGGATTTTGGAGCAAAGTTTTTCTGACCCTTATGAAACACCAGTTTAGAAAGCTTAACTCCATTCCCAAACAGGGGCCTTGGTCCTTAACCCTCAACATTTTTTTGAAATTCAAACAATCGGTTAAGCACTTTAGGCTGGATAAGAATTTAGGTGGCTATGATGCTCATTTAGAGCACTTTATACCACCCTTCCACAAAACCTTGAATTTTAAGATGTTAAGGAAATATTTTTGTATTTTGAGCAAAGTAATTTTGAAGTTTTGGTAATTAATTTTGAAGTTGCTAAGCTTGGTTAGCATCAATATTAATCGTCACTGATAGCAACCCTTGCATGCAAAATATACCTTAAGAATCAGCGCATCGGCGCTCGAGATGCTCTCAAACATATCCCCGGCAACATACTCAACATCACCGCTGTTTTCCACCTTCTGCACCACATGTGGCAGATCGAGCACTTTACACTCGATCGACCGCAACTTTGAGGGAGGAGTTCATGAAGCCGAAGAGCTGGCTCCATAGGTGAGTTTGGGCATCTAGGATCTCTTTTGATGTTACTGCACTGCTACCAGCCATTGTTTACTGACGAGATTGTTTATATGGTGCAATGCTTTGTGAGTTCTCAGAGACGCAAATTTATAGGAGGGATTTAATTTGATGCAAATATCAATACTGTACCTCTTTTATGGCTTGCCGTGGTTGTGAATGGCGTCAGCAATGCCGAGCTCGACGGCAACTTTGAAGGAGAAGGAGTTCATAAAGCTGAAGAGCTGGCTCCATAGGTGAGTTTGGGCATCTAGGATCTCTTTTGATGTTACTGCACTGCTACAAGCCATTGTTTACTGACGAGTTTGTTCATATGGTGCAATGCTTTGTGACTTCTCTGAGACGCAAATTTATAGGAAAAAACTTCCTTGCAAGGGCTTGCATGCTGCAAGCCCTTGCAGAGCCGTTGGATGAGCGTTTATACTAATATATGTATAGCATGAACCCTTTCCAATTATTTTTGGATAGGCATACGAATAAGAATATGATTGAAATAAATAAAAGAAGCAAGTACAAATCTTTCTTTGTATTTCACAGTTGTAGATCGATTAAAAATGAATATGATAAGTACACTTATGTGAACAAATTTGCTGAAAGGCTCTGCTCTAAAATTATGTGTCTAGCCCATTCCTTGATGTAAGCACTGCTACAATAAGGGGTTGCCCCTATGGATATATCCATAGGAGCAAACCATTGCCCCTACGGATATAGTCGTGGGGACAAAGAAATACCCTGTGGGTGCAAGTCTGGGTCCTGAACATGTCCTTACGGAGTAATAATTGCCCCTACGTCTTAATCCGTAGGATTTTACATACATCTTTCGGCTACTTTATAGGCATATATATATATATATATATATATATATATATATATATATATATATATGTCCATGTTTATGTGATTGATATTGATATGCTTATAGTACTTATGCATGATATATATTTTAGCTTAGGATATGATAGTACTATACGTCATGACCTTGGTAGATCGTTATGCATTTCGATTTCTACCATACGATATATTTTTATTCGCTGAGTTGGTAACTCATCCCCGTTGTGCCCCAATTTCTTGTAGGATTGACCACTCGAATCCGTAGCGGATTGCCGGCAGATTTCTTCTTCGGTGATTGCTTTGGTAGGTGGGTTACATATTGGATCGTAACCACCCGTTATATATGTATATTCTTCTGAATCTTGTTAAAAACTCTATCGACATAAACTTGTATATTTGTGGGCATAGAAGCGTGACTTAAATATTGTGTGTTTTGGGCATTATACTCGTTTGGAGTCAAATTTATATTGTTATTGGTTATATTTCGCTTTCTATTTCTTCGTCTTGCCCGTCGAATATTATCTGCGTGATTGCTCTGTTGTTTGGGCAAGGAAGCTAGCTCTCGTTGGAGATGCTTTATATATATTATACCTTATATGTGGTTTTATTCAAAATTTACAATGGAGGTAGAGCCTGATTTTCATACGATATAGGCGTTTTCAAACAAATTTACTTATACTTTAAAAATAAACTTGATTCCATTTAATAACTCTTTTTAAAACTTCACCTCCACTATTTTCTTAAAAAGGTTTAGGTTCCGGGTTTTTGGTTTACTTGGATCACGTTGACATCTTTAGACATCACGTGATCTAAGTGCCAGTCACGTGTCGCTTTAGGGTCGTGACAAAATTAGTATTAGAACGTTAGATTTAACCTTTGTTCGAGTCTACGTTTGACTATGTGGAGTCTAAGACGTATATTTTCGTTACCTAGGCTTAACCTTTCGGAATATAGACTTGACTTTGGTGGTTTTATACCCGAACTTCATAGGTTGACCTTGGTATGATGGAGTTGGTACAAAGTAGATTGACGTACCGTACGTATGCTCCGCGTCATATTTGTTGGGTTTCGGTGTCCGCGCCGCGAAAGCCATTGCCGATGCGGAAGCGAAAAAAAACATTAGCGAGCACCGAACGTCCGTAAAAACCAGGATACGGTCCAATAATCTAAACTAGCTAACTAAGAGTGCAAAGGTCGAGAATTTATAACTTTTTCGCGTGTCCACCCAATTGTGGAAGACTCCTCCAAGCTCGTAACCGCCGGGATCGCGCTTGAAAGTCGACCACCCTCGTAGAAAACGATCCACTCAAGGGAAACTGGAGAAGGCTCTAACCGATGATCCAGACTTGCTAGGTGAGGATGGTCGGTGATGTAGGAATATTTCACTAAATATTTCTCTCTAGAATCCATGCTCAAATGAAAGCAAGTAGAAGAAGGAGAAGAGGAGAAAGGAAGCAACCATGAAGAATGAAGCTCATCATATGAAGCAAAAAGAAAATGAAGTTTCAAGTGTAAAAAAACAATGGCTTTGCTTTTAACAACCATGCTTCAATAGCGCATCAAAATGATTTTATCATTTTTAAAAGCAAAGCCTTACCTCTCTACATGTTTGACACCATATTTCATGCCACGTCCTTTCCATCTCATTTCCATTTAATTTTCTAAAGGAAAATCAAATATGATGTGCCCTTCTTCTAGAAGTATTTCCGTATAAATACGGAATACTTCATCAGGTATATATATCGCTACATATATGTGTATCCGCAAAAAATACGGATAGCACCAAAGAGAAAAAATGAATAGTGAACAATAATACTAAAAAATATGCATCAAAATACATATATAAATTATTAAATCAAAACCTGATTTAATAATCCGGCTTAATCTTAAGCCGGCTAGTATTATCAACCGCCCGATTAATTTCCGTGTATACCATACACGTATTTAATTGGACCCATGCACTTATCAACGTCCGGCTCCTACATTTATCGTCTGAACCGGAAAAACTCTCTGTATGGGACTCTAAAATCTCGACAATACGCTGGCAGTGGTTTTAAACACAAGCACGTCAGCAACACTAGCTGTACGTAACGGCTACCCAAGTACTTGTCGAAAGGGTGGTCGACAATCAAGTACGTTCTTACCCTACTGAGCCTGAATGTGACAATCTCCGTAAAGTCCGGTCTCTCCGTCAAAGAGTATCACATATCTGGTCTAGGGGGTGGATAACGTCAGACCCCTGCTAACTCGATAAGTCATGTCTGAGTCAAGCACATCACCAACAAAGATACTATCGATCAACTATCAGTAAATCTCATCTACAGTGGCCACGGATTTCTGGTGACAGCCAACTAAACACGGCGCGATATCGACTCCTAATACCAGGAGAGACGAATCCTTGACAATCGACCACTGCCTCCATATGGCTCGGGACCATACCTAACTAAAACCTGTTTGCACGAATCCTTTGAGTCGTGGTAGGGTAGTATCAAAGTATAATGGGAATCCACACGAGAGAAATGACGATTTTAGGTCAAAGGACTAAGTTGTACTCATGCTACCTGAGAACTTCCATCTGACGATAGATATAATACCATCCAGAAGTTCTCGGCGAGTCTATCCAGTGTACACACCTCCTGTGAGCACCTGTATACTATCTTAGGTGACACAACACCAATGGATTGTGAGACCGGCCACCGCCCCTCGTCGGGGTGTAGAAGCGTATACACTAGTCTACTCCGGAATATCGATATCAAGTCTCGATACTACTATGACTAGAGACATTTAAGGATATGCTTATAGACAACCCAGCTCCCACATATATAATCGCCACCATAATGCTGGTTGTCAAGCAACAATCTTACGAGCTTCATCAACAATGGAGATAAACCGGATAGCATACTATCATCTCGAGTAAAATTGTTATACCCGTATAGGTCCTTCCTTAATTATCATAATCTCCTACTTGCAAGTAGTGAGAGAATCTTTTTCCCAAAACACTATTTTTTCTCTTTCCGTTTTTGTCCTTGCCTTTTCATTTTATTATTTTTCCTACCCATTTCCAAATGGTCCATATGAGCCAAAAATAAATGTGAGGCCCAAAATTAAAAAAAAACTATGGGGATATTTCTCTAAGTATTTGGTTCTAATTTTTATTGCTTTTTTTATTTCCTTAATTTAACCTTTTTATTTCCTTAATTTAACCTTAAATTCTATGGCAAGTATTGATTTGGTGTTGATTTAGAAATAAATTCTAGTGTTTTTAATTTTTTCTTAAGAAAAACATTAGTGATTTTTTTTATCATGATACATTTTTTAAAAAAATAAAACATAATAGAATAAAATATGTTTACTAGATAATCCATTCTTTACATTTGATTATAAAAATTATAGTTGCTTTACAGTTTGTGGTCAGATTTCATTATTTAAATAATTATCCATGTTCCGTCAAATAGGAAAAATTTATCAATGTTTGTAATTGCATACTTTCAAAAAAAAATTAATCATAATATAAATTTCTTAAAATGGAACCAATACAAATTTTGTATGTTTTTAAAATGGATACTAACTTCTTAACAAAATAAAAGCATATTGATTTTCTATTTATTTTTTCAATTTTGTCCCGAAATATCTTGAATTATTTTGGTCCCACACGTTACACGTGGGGTCAAAGTCAAGTTAACTGCAAATGGATGGATGGGGATCATGCGTATGGATAAATTATTAAGATATAAAGTCAATACTCATTCTAGACATCTTTTTTTTTTATATATATTTATTATGTGCATGAGACCGATCTGTATCTACTAAGCAAATGAAATTTCCGCACATTTCATAATTGGGCTAAAAGATAGAGGGAACCCTATTCTGAATGTGGAATGTATTCAAAGTTATTTAAGCCCATTTAATTATCATATCGGTATCAATGAAACCTAAAGTTTAACTAGTTAACTATAGAGTCTATTGTCTAGTAAGCTAGTAATTCAAATCACCAGGTATAACAATTATGTGAAGCATATCAATTATTTCAGCTGCCTTCAAACATACACGACGGAGCTAGCGCTCTTATTCTAGGTCATAACTTGCCCCGGCCATTACAGGCTGTTTTTTTTAATTTTATTTTACAATTCTTAACACAAAGCATATATAGACGCGGCAGATATAGATCCAGGATAGATCGATGGTAGAGCTCGATGATGCAACGAGAACCAAGGGCTGGGATTATATTGTAATCTTTGAAGCCAGCTTCAGCGAAGATCTTCTTCCATTCCTTCTCTGTTCTCTGTCTTCCCGTCATGTGGACCATCATCTGAAGATCGAAGTAGATCTGGACTTCGGTGTGTTTTGGATGCACACTGTCGGGGCTTACATCAAGAACTTTCTCCATTATTATGACTTTCCCTCCGTTTTCTTTAGTTGGAATGGCCGCTTTGCAATTTTTCAGTATCTTCACACATTCTTCAAATTATGAAAGTTTTGACAAATTAAAGGATTTAGGGGTCTTATTTAAAAATATGAAAGTTTTGACATTGAATATAGAAAAAAATACCCTCAAATTAAAGCAATAACAGACTTTGTTGATGGAATGGTCAAATTAAAGCAATTGGAGTCGGTTTTATATTGTTGTTGGTTATATTTCGCTTTCTATTTCTTCGTCTTGCGCGTCGAATATTATCTGCATGGTTGCTCTGCTGTTTGGGCATGGAAGCTAGCTCCCGTTGGGGATGCTTTATATATATTATGCCCTGTATGTGGTTTTATTCAAAATTTACATGGGAGGTAGAGTCTGATTTTCAAACGATATAGGCGTTTTCAAACAAATTTACTTATACTTTAAAAAGAAACTTGATTCCATTTAATGGCTCTTTTTAAAACTTCACTTCTACTATTTTATTAAAAAAGTTTAGATTCCGGATTTTTAGCTTACTTGGATTACGTCGACATCTTTAGACATCACGTGATCTAAGTGCCGGTCACGTGTCGCTTTCGGGTCGTGACAAAATTAGTATCAGAGCGTTAGATTTCACATTTATTCGAGTCTACGTTTGACTATGTGGAGTCTTGAGCGTATATTTTCGTTACCTAGGCTTAACCTTTCAGAATTTAGACTTGACTTTGGTGGTTTTATACCCGAACTTTATAGGTTGACCTTGGTATGATGGAGTTGGTACTAAGTAGAGTGAAGTACCGTACGTATACTCCGCGTCATATTTATTGGGGTTCGGTGTCCGCGCCGCGAAAGCCGTGGCCGATGCGGAAGCGAAAACAAAAACATTAGCGAGCACCGAACGTCTGTAAAAACCAGGATACGGTCCAATAACTTAAACTAGCTAACTAAGAGTGCAAGGGTTGAGAAATTACAAATTTTGTCGCGTGTCCACCAAATTGTGGAAGACCCCTCCAAGCTCGTAGCCGCCGGGATCGCACTTGAAAGTTGACCACCCTCGCAGAAGACGATCCACTCAAGGGAAATCGGATGAGGCTCTAACCGATGATCCAGACTTACTAGATGTGGATGGTCGACGATGTAGAAATATTTCACTAAATATTTCTCTTTAGAATCCATGCTCAAATGAGAGTAAGAAGAAGGAGAAGAGGAGAAAGGAAGCAACCATGAAGCATGAAGCTCATCATATGAAGCAAAAAGAAAATGAAGTATCAAGTGTAAAGAAAAAGAATGGCTTTGCTTTTAACAACTATGCATCAATAGTGGATCAAAATGATTTTATCATTTTTAAAAGCAAAGCCTTACCTCTCTACATGTTTAACACCATACATCATCCCACGTACTTTCCACCTCATTTCCATTTAATTTTCTAAAAGAAAATCAAATATGAGGTGTCCTTCTTCAAAAAGAATTCTCGGATAAATACGGAATACTTCACCTGGTATATATATTGCTATATATACGCATATCCGCATAAAAATACGGATAACACCAAAGAGAGAAAATGAACAGTGAACAATAATACTAAAATATATGTATCAAAATACATATATAAGTTATTAAATCAAAACCTGATTTAATAATCCGGCTTAATCCTAAACCGGCTAGTATTATCAACCGTCCGATTAATTTACGTGTATCCCATACACGTATTTAATTGGACCCATGCACGTACCAATGTACGGCTCCTACAACTGTCGCCTTAATCCATGGGACGATGATGGAGTTGTGCATGACTAACTCGATGAAGGGCGCGATGGACGCGCCCTTTTCGGCGACTAGGACGGTGGAGTTCGGTGTGAGGGCGTAAACGTAGGGCTTGGGCTCGGCAAAGAAGTTGTTGTGGACCAAGAGGCGCATGAGGCGATGGAGGTAGGGGGTTTGGGAGGCGGGGATGGAGAGCGCGGAGGCGAGCTCGGCAAGAGCGATGGGCTTGCGGTGGTTGTGAATGGCGTCAGCAATGCCGAGCTCGACGGCAACTTTGAGGGAGAAGGAGTTCATGAAGCCGAAGAGCTGGCTCCATAGGTGAGTTTGGGCATCTAGGATCTCTTTTGATGTTACTGCACTGCTACCAGCCATTGTTTACTGACGAGTTTGTTTATATGGTGCAATGCTTTGTGAGTTCTCCGAGACGCAAATTTATAGGAGGGATTTAATTCGATGAAAGGATAGGGGTACTGTGAGTCTCATTTTTCTATTGGCATGCTTATTTAAAAATAGCACGCTTAATTATTTTATATGATTTGATTGTTACACGAGAAAATGACTAAATTATGTATGGTTATTCTAAACCCACTATGATCATATTTCAAAATTATAAAAAATGCCAATCCCAAGAATCCTCACTTATTTTTGTCTGCAAAGCAGAAAAACCTATAAACTTGAAAAACATGGATACGCTTTATTCCTAAAACCCTAACGGTTTTCCAAAAATGTACCTCTTTTATGGTTCACGTACATTTAAATTAATCCAAAGGGTGTTAGCTAACCACCGGAGCATTTATGCATCAGATGAGATGAGATAAGATGCAGATATCAATACTGTATACTTTTGCATCATACAGTATTGATATCAATTAGTGGTATTGATCATAAATGCTAATCCTATTCCTTCACTGATATCTATTATTCATTACAATCCGGTGTAGATTTTAATGGGGGCAAGCATCCAATGTGATATCTATATCTATATATATATATATATATATATATATATACACGTTCAACCTGTCTTAGATCAAACGGGGTCTCCCTCACCTTTCCCGAAGTTGCAATGTCCCTCCAATGCTTCCTAAACAACGTACGGTAGTTAAAAAAGGTGCTCGAGAGTTTCCTCCACATTTCCATGTCACATAACACATTCCCCATGCACGGATACCCCATTATCTTTCAGCCGCTGCATTGTCGTGTGCTTCCGCCTACGAAAACGCCATAAGAACCACCAAACTATTCGACTGACATTCAGCTTTGCCGATATACATCTGGAGCTTGAGCTGAGACTTATGTTTCTAAATTGTTGATATCCTCCTTTGACCGAGTAGTCATCCATTCCATGCTATGATGGTCTATCCGGAATGCATGTCCGGATTCATCATGTAGGTAAATTTCATAAAGCAGTCAAGCACCAGCAAACTTCCGGATTTTTTCAAATGTCGCCATTGATCTTTAAAAATACTATGAACCCTTTTAGGAGTGTATATTTGTCGGAATATTTTTGTCAAAAAATGTCATATGAGCTATTCGGTTCATGTATAAAATCATCTTGGGATTATTCAATTCGATCGTGTCTTAAACCAATTGAAGAAACTAACAATTCATACAACAAATCAAATCCAAGAAGTGTTCATGCCGTTCTTACAGTTCCATGACCTGTTTAATTAAACCATGTCTTCAATATGTCCAATTTTTAATCACATTTAAGCATTTTTGGTAAAATATCATGCCTGGAGCTTCAATTTTTCTACGCTATATACTATAAGAGGATGGTGCTCGCATTTAATGATAAATAATTAAAATTTTAAAATGAATAAGCAATATCAACATTTTTAATTTTTTATAGGAGGGATTTAATTTGATGAAAGGATAGGGGTACTGTGAGTCTCATTTTTCTATTGGCATGCTTATTTAAAAATAGCACGCTTAATTATTTGATTTGATTTGATTGTAACCCGAGAAAATGACTAAATTATGTATGGTTATCCTAAACCCACTACGATCATATTTCAAAATTATAAAAAATGCCAATACCCTGAATCCTCACTTATTTTTGTCTAAAACGTAGAAAAAACCTATAAACTTGAAAAACATGAATACGCTTTATCCCTACAACCCTAACGGTGTTAGTTTTCCAAAAATGTACCTCTTTTATGGTTCACGTACATTTAAATTAATCCAAAGGCTGTTAGCTAACCGCCAGAGCATTTATGCATCAGATGAGATGAGATGAGATGCAGATATCAATACTGTATACTTTTGCATCATTTGATTTGATTTGATTTCATTGGATGAGAAAATGACTAAATTATGTATGGTTATTCTCAGCCCACAATGATCATATATATTTCAAAATTATAAAAGATGGCAATGCCCTGAATCCTCGCTTATTTTTCTCTAAAATGCAGAAAAAACCTATAAACTTGAAAAACATACATGCACTTTATCCCTAAAATCCTAACGGTGTTAGTTTTTCCATGCCAAAAATGTACCTCTTTTATGGTTCACGTACATTTAAATTGTTCCAAAGACTGTTAGCTAACCGCCAGAGCATTTTTGCATCAGATGAGATGAGATAAGATGCAGATATCAATACTGTATATTTTTACCTGAGAGTCTTTTTTTAATCTCTCTCTCTCTCTCTCTCTCTCTCTCTCTCTCTAGTTACCTCAAAACCTGTATAGAGTAAAGTATATATATCCGTCTGCTATCCATAAGATAGACAAAATGTAGATCCTTCATGTTCAACGTTTATACTAATATCTGTATAGCATGAACTCTTTCCAAATATTTTTGGATAGGCATATGAATAAGAATATGATTGAAATAAATAGAAGAAGTACAGGTCTTTCTTTGTATTTCACAGTTGTAGATAGATTAAAAATGCATATGATAAGTACACTTACGTGAACAAATTTGCTGAAAGGCTCTGCTCTAAAATTATGTGTCTAGCCCATTCCATGATGTAAGATCAACCCCCATCTACTTTATGATTATTGCAACCCATCATATGTCTTTACTTATCATGTATTTTCACCTGTCATGAATTAGTTTATGTATAATAAAATTAAGGTTTTTTTTCTATATACAACCCCTGAATCTTTCGTATTTTTAAATAAGATTCCCTAAAACTTCATAATTTCAAATAAGATCCCAAATCTTTTATGTTACCTAAAAAAAGACCCTTATTAGTTAAATATTGATTAATTGGCCTAATTAGGCTGCTAAATACCCGATCTACCCTTAACAACCTAATCAACCCTTTAGTCCATCCTTGCATAGTCTATTTCGTCCTCTGTGGGAAAAAATAATTGTTCGTTATTCATGAAGGCGGTTTCGAATGGTTTAAAGGAATTATAATTATAGGTGGGTGCAATTCTAATGCGGGTTAGAATTTGAAAAGAAATAGAAGAATGGTATTGACTGATATGGAAGAAGAAGACAAGGATAAAATGATCATTTTAACTGGAATTTGGATGAAAAACTGACCATGGGGACCGATTTAGACAAATTAAAGGATTTGGGGGTCTAATTTAAAAATATGAAAGTTTTGGGGTTGAATATAGAAAAAAATACCCTCAAATTAAAGCAATAACGGACTTTGTTGATGAAACGTTTCATTCTCCACTGGATCGGCTGATGGATACATGCAGTTATCGGAAATGAAAATTGCTATTCGTAGTTGATAAAATTCTGATATAGCTATTGAGTCAATTTGGATTATTCGTATCCGTTAACAATCCTCGCTACCATGATATGTATAATTTTTTTTTCAAAAAAAGAATTGCTTATAAGCCAATAGCATAAAATGGTATCAAACATTAGGAGCTCATCTTTACTATTATAACTAGCGAAATCCATGCCATAACGCGCATGATCATAAAAAGTTTTGCAGTGATTAAACTTTCTGCTATGTCTAAATTTCCAAAAATCTATTTTGTAGGGTGTATTTCTACGGTGACTAAACCATAACATTGTAATACAACGTATTTATGACTCATTTTTCATTGATAAATGACACATATCTACTAAAGATTACTCGTCGCTCTTTAGCTTTTAGTTGAGTGTTGTTAAGAATAAATTGAAAAATAATTACTAAATCACTAAATTTGCGGGGATAAAAATGGACTAGGAATATTTAATATTTTATTAACTAAGCATTTGGGTTGAATCTTAAAGTATCCATAATTTTCAACATTAAAATTAAACATAAGTTACATTTTTCGAAATTAAACTTAAACATACGTTACAACTTTCTAATTTATTAAAGTGCATAACAGATGTTAATACGATCTTGAGATTCCTGCTCAAATGATATTACACAATATCGATCCATTAACTTATATCTCAAAATTTCAATTTTCTAGCTAATCTTGGTCAGGCTAGTTTTAAATAAAAATGCAACTAAAGAGACAAAACCTGAGATAAAAATTTTCAATATATCAACCGTGTAAATGAAGTTTTAAGACATTCAACATATGCATAGCAACTACAGTAAAACCTCCGTATAGGAATACTCTATATAGGAATAACCTCCCTATAGTGATAAAAAGTCCCGGTCCCGACTCGGGACCAGTTATAAATAAGAATAACCTCCACAGTGTGATATTCCATACTTTTTCCAAGTCCCGCCTGTACTAATTTACCTCTATATAGTAATAAATTGGCATTAAATTTTAAATAATTTTTTATGTATATAAAAAATACATAAAATTACTTGGCTATTACAATTGAACTTAAGATGACATAAATTACTTAACTACACAATTGAACTTAAGATGACATAAAGTACTTTGACTTGTTAATAAGTTTGAAGGTCTATATGAATTTTGAAGGTCTAAGAATTTTGACTTGTTAATAAGTTTGAAGGTCTATATGAATTTTGAAGGTCTAAGAATTTTGACTACTATTTTTTCAAAAAAAAATCTAATTTTTATATATAAAACTCTACTTAAGAATAACCCCCCTATAGTAATATTTTTCCCCGGTCCCAAGGATATTACTGTATAGAGGTTTTACTGTAATTAGAAAAGATTTTGATTTTTCCATGTTGCTAAAACTAAAATAGTGAGTATGTATTAGTAATTTTTTTGACTGCTACAACCATCAATAAAATCATAAGACTAAACCACAATAATTGATGAAAAATGTAAAAAAAAGAATGGGGAAAAGGGACATCATTTTCGAAATTCTAGAGGCCAAGCATTTCTACAAAATACGCCTTATTACATTAATACAATGGGTATTATGTAGTAATGATTAACAAAATTAGATTTTGTTTTGTTGTAATGAAATTAGAAATTTAATATGAAAAACCTAAGAGCTTAGGATGGCTCATTGAAGAGGCTGAAATGTATAATGCCATCAAAAATTAAAATGAAATAAAATTTTTTAAAAAATGCAACAAAAATAAAGAGGAGACTCAAGAACTCTCGAATATCGCTCCTAATCAAAGGCAATTTTGGAAAAGTCAAAAATAGTGTTTTTTTTTAGCTAAAAGATCCTCTTTTGGCAAAAGATTCCCTTCTTCACTTTTCTTTGTATAAGTATGAAAATAAAAACTATAAGTACTTTAATGATGTCATTAATTTGTTAATTAAAAAATAGAAAAAATGACAAAATTATTATAGCCAAAGTTGAGAGTAGGACATGTCCATCCCATCCATCCTTTTTCTTCCTTCTAGATAACCGAAAAACAAAAATGAGTTAAAGAAAATTCAATAATCCCCTCTCTTTCCTTTAACACACTTTTCCTCTCATTCTTCAAAGAGGTCAAAGAGGCATACGTTACAAATTTAAACATAAACTTTTAAATGTTTATTATTTTATATAACTCATAAATTTCTCGATTCTAAAATTACCATTAACCACATTCATTTAATTTAAACTCAGAAAAACTATAGGAAGAATTAAAAATTCCCATGTGTCTTCATTGTTATGTATATGAGTTGTTCAAACTATCATGTGCAAAATACTATTATATTTAACTGTACAGTAACTAACTATTGATTAAAGGTTTTTTTATAGAAAGCCCCAGCAAAAGTCAGATATTTACAAAAAACCTCTAGTTTAGATAATTACAAAAAGCCCCCTAGAAGTTTTAAATTCCACATAAAAGCTTTCTTTGTCGGTTTTTATCCATCAGTTTTATTTTTTCCTATTTCTAAATCCTTAAAAAAGTTAATCAATAAAAATTTAATTAACTAAATCCTTAACTTAATTAATAAATTTTAACCCCTACCAAACCATAACCCTAATGGCCTTGCCCTCTCTATCCTTGACTTCGTCGTCGCCGACGCCCCGACTTCCTCCCTTAGCCTCCCTCTCCTCTCCTCCCTGATTATCATCCATCACCCCCTCCTCTCCTCCATGACCATCTTCTTCATTCCACATCCCCTCCCCGATCACCACCATATTCTTAATTCTACATTCCTTCCTCGATCAGCACCATCCTCTATTACCCCATCATCATCTTCATCCTGCACCCCTCACTTAATCACCACCGCCATCACCATCAGTATCATCATCTTCTTCCCCTTCTTTCCTGACCTCCGCTTGATCTCTCCCTTCTTCCTCGACCTCTGCTCAACCGCTTCCTTCCTTACTCGACCTCCTCTCGTGCACCTCCTCCTCCATCCTAAACCAAACCCCTATGTTTAACCTTACCCTAATCCTAGCTTCCACGTCGTTGATCCCACCTCACTGCCACCATCATCGCCCCCTCGCTGTAGCCGCTGCCTCCCCCTCGACCTTGCCACCACCGCCCCTATAAGCCCATCTTTCGCCTCCTCTATCCTCTTTTCCCTTTCCCCTTCCTCCGCCCTCACCTCCCATTCTTCTCCCTTGTTGTGGCCTCAGCCTTTCCTTAGACCTTTGCCACTCCTCCATGCCCTCCATCTCCTCCTCCACCACCGCTCCCCTCCTGTGCCCTCCGCTTTCTCTTCTTCTTTAAATCCTTCCCTCACTTCTACCACGACGACCTCTTCAACATCCACATCCGCGTCTTCTCCTTCGCCTCCCAAAGACCCCATCTTCGACATCCACGAGCTCCCTGGCCGCACCCGTCTCGTCACTGGCTGCATCATTTAAAAATTTATAAATATTATTTTATAATTTAAATATGGATATTATAAATTTACGAAAATAATATCATGTATGGATTTTGGGTTTTCAGATTGGTATCCGTAAAAATATAATTATTTTGGAAAAAATGAAAAATATGAAATATTTTTAAGATGGAGTGTATTTTGTTTTAAGAAAAGATAAGTGATTTAAATGAATTGTGCATGTTCTATATGGTTTTTTGAGAGTGAGTTAGGGGGGATATGTCAGCTTATCTTATACCTCATGCATACCACACCACCACACAAATATCCTAACAAAATATTATATGTGTATGTCATACATACTCTCTTCTTCTCATTATCCTATACACAAATATCTCCATTTCTCAATTATCTCTAACTTCTTCAAACTCTCACCCAAACCTTATCCTTCCTTCAACAAATCAAAATAGATCTTGATGGTTCCTTCACATAAATGGATCAAGACATCAAGCTAGGCCCATATCACTATAAAGATCTTCACCAAGTCATCTCATGAGTTGAATCTTTCTCTTTAATATCCTAGGAAGGTAAAGATCCCTTCTTTGATATGCCTTTATAAATCTTTCCTTATTTACTTAGTGTTTTTAGCATTAAGTCTTAGTTTTGTTGGTTTAGAACTTTCAAGTTTAAGTTTTGAATATGTTTTGAGTTTTAGAACATGATTTTCATGAGTTTTTGATGTTAGATTTCAATCTGGCGCAACTAAGGATCTCTCAAAAATATTTTGCACATAAATTAGACCTATTTAGACCACCAGGAGACCCCACCAATTGCATCAGATCCTGACTCCTTGTTCTGGCTGCAAATTACGGTCGAATGGAATTTTTGTCGGCCCCGCTTTTGAGTTAGATGTTGTGCTATGGTCGGTAGGTGTTTTACAATATATACAAGTTTATTTTAAATGCTAATTTGCCTTAGATTCCCTGAGTCGAAATTTGGGAGTATTATGACTTGGTTTTGGCGATATTTTCCGATATTTGAAACTTGGATTTCGTATTTTATATCTTGACTCAGTTGTTCGACGTTCATACGTCGACGTTGGGGGTATTTGGTCGTTTTTAGCGTATATTGGCCATAGGTTCTAACCTACGCGTGCTTCGCTCGTTTTATCGGCACTACTACAATAAGGGGTTGCCCCTACGGATAAAGGTATCTGTAGGGGCAAACTTTTATTGCCCCTACGGATTAATCTGTAGGTCCCCATGGTTTCCTCTACAGTGCCCTACCGATTAATTTAAAAATATTAAAACGTAATTTGTTATTTGGCCTTACGGAGCCACAAACGAAGGCCCTACGGATTAATCAGTAGGGGCAATATATTGGTTATTTATAACAAAATAAAGTCCAGAAATTTCCTCATTCCCACAATTTCCACGATCTCACTCTCTTGCGCGCGCCTCGTCGCCACCGCACGCGCCTCGTCGCTACCGCTCTCCCGCGCACGCCTCGTCGTCCCCGACATCACCGTCGACTTCCTCGTCAACATTAGGAACTCTCTCGTCGCCGATTGCGTTGTCGACCGATCATCTCCGATCTCCTCCACCTCGAGACAGTACAATCGCCGGCTTAATGTTAGTAAATTTCATATTTTAACTTCTAATTATGTATTTATTTGTGTTATTGTTGATTATTGGGTTACTACTTGGGCTTAGAGTTAGGGTTCAGTCTAGGGTTTGGGCTAGGGTTAGGGTTCAGTGTAGGGTTAGGGTTCGGTTCAGGAATAGGGTTAGGGTTAGGGTTCAGTTTAGGGTTAGGGTTCGGTTCAGTTAGGGTTAGGGTTGGGGTTAGGGTTAATTAGTTGGGGTTAGGGTTAGGGTTGGGATTCAGTTTAAGGTTAGGGTTTGGTTCAGGGTTAGGGTTAGAGGCTAGGGTTAATTTGGGTTAATTAGGTAAAATAGAGTGTATTTGTGTTAGGGTGTTGATTAGGATTAATTGGGTTAATTAGTGATAATTTGAATGGTTAGGGTGTTGATTAGGGTTAACTAGGTTAATTTGGGTTAAGTTTAGGTTAATTAGGGATAATTTGTGTTAGGGTAACGATTATGGTTAATTGGGGTTAATTTGGGTTACTTAGGGTTAGAGTTTAGGATGCATTAGTTTATTCAGCAAGATACTCGATGATAACGTAAACGTACAACTTTACCGTGAACGCAAGAAAAATTTACCCTAAACTAAAAACTTCGAACCCTTAATAACGAAACGTAAACGTAAAATCTATTCAAGTTAAATGTTCAAGTTAAAACCAATATATGATACTTGATGATAATATGAAGCTTTCATATTCTTATCGATACTCATATATGAAAATCAAAGCGCGACTTAGTCTCCGTCTATCGGTTAACATACATTCGATGTTCGTCGTGACATAGAACTTTACGAAGGTTGTTAAATATCGAATGGTATAGTTCGATACTAACAACCGTCGTGTAATATATGTGACGAGAAGATTCAATTGTATGATAACCGATAGATTTGTCCAGTGTGGACAAGTTAGGAATGTATAAAGCAAACACCTGTATTCACTTGTGTTTTCATTCGTTTCGAGTTATTTTGTCGGTACTTTTCCGCTGGTTCTCCATGTACAAAGATATATTAGATTTTCATTTCAACGTTGTTTCACAGCTTTGAAATGATTATCTATTCTATTATAGTGTACTCGGAGAACAGCGGGGAGGTGCTGCCGAAATTTACTCGAAACGGTTGAAAGCACAAGCGAATGAGTGTCTGCTCTATACATTCTTAATGGATAGAAGCCTTACCCCCGACAGCCGAAACACACACATACAATAGAAATACATAACAAATGCACACACAGCACATACACACTAACAACCCACACTTAAGCGAAATCATAAATTGAAACACACATATATAGAATACAACTCATACTTGGGTATCCTCAAATCTAACTTTGTTTATCGATAATTTATTCTTTTCAATGACAAACGCACACACAAAGCACATACACGGATTTTCTTCTTTGTCAGTAACCATCCCGTTCTTAGATTTCTCAATATAGTCATCGATCATAACCTACAATTTATATGTTATACTGTCTAACATGACCCATGAGTACATCAGAGTTAAGGACTGGATGTATGTGGATTGGCAACAATGTATGCAACCTAAGTTTGTCGCAGGAGTTGCTGCATTCATTGATTTTATACGCGCACATAATAAGATCGTGTTAGAGAAGATTTTCTGCCCATACGATAGATGTGGGAATAAGTACTGGCAGAAGGTAGAATTCGTAGAGCTTGATATCGTTAAACATGGTTTTATTAGACTTTATACAACTTGGCTATATCACGGGGAAGGAGAAGAAGACAATAATGCGGCAGAAGAAGAAGGAGAAGACGGTAATGCGGCAGAAGAAGAAGACGGTAATTTCTTTCCAGGAGAAGAAATGGAGGATATGGTAGAGGCTGCCATAGGTGAATCTATTCGTACCGAAGATGACATTCTTTCCGGTCAAGGACCGCGTGCGGATAAGTATGAAAAGTTCATGAATGATACTAGAAAACCAATTTATGAGAATGCAAAGTATTCCACCATCTCATGATTCGTCCACTTTTCCAGATTAAGTGCCTAAATGGATGGAGCAACAAATCATTCACAATTCTTCTTTCGTTCTTGAAAGATTCTATGCCTCCGAGAAATAACGTGCCCGACAGCTGGTACGGAGCCCAGAAGATGATGTCTGATTTGGGTCTGAAGTGTAAGAAGATTCAATCATGTCCTAAAAATTGCGTGTTGTACCGGAAAGAGAATTCAGATTTGAAAGAGTGTCCAACATGCGGAGATGCTAGGTATAAGCCGAAAGATTCTGATAAGAAGCCCGATATACCTGTCAAGATAGCATGATGCTTTCCCATAACACAAAGGCTGCAGAGGCTATTCAGGTGCAAGAAAACAGCGAGGCAATGATTTGACATCACTGTTCTTCTCCAAGTGAAGATGGAAAAACGATTCATCCAAGAGATTCACCGGCATGGAAGGATTTCGATAGGAGGCACGAAATATTCAGCGGCGATTCTCGCAATGTCAGGCTCGGACTCGCTAGTGATGGCTTCTGCCCATTCAACTATATGGCTGGAAGCCACAACACATGGCCCGTTGTAATGATAGTTTATAATCTGTCGTCTTGGTTGGCTATGGATCAATCATACTTTATGATGTCTCTTCTTATCGACGGACCAAACTCACCGGGAAACAAAAAGGTTATCAGTAATGTTATATTATTACTTCACATTTTACGATATATATATAGCATGCATATGTAATGATTGTCTAATGCGTCCACGAACCGTTTTATCTAGATTCGATGACGATGACGGGAGCAGCGAGGGGCGGTAAGAGGTCCAGCCGTGGCACCGGCAGAGGCAGAGGCAGAGCGGTTCTGCCGCCTGGAGAGCTGCGTAGGGAGCTTCAGAGGGCCGGTCTTGCACTCGATCGGAGACCCCTTCGAATGCCTTCTTCCATATGGACTTTGCCGCATCTCCAGGTATATTGCATGCATATTCATTTTGAATGTAATATTATAGATATACATGCATCTTTATGTCAAAATTACTTATATTGTCAATTTTTGATTGTCTAGCTGTTGGTGGTGCGTCAACATCAGGGACAGAGGCCACTCCCGTACCGCTAGGTATGTTTATATATCCTATATTACATGCATATTGATTTAGAATGCTATATCATAAATATACATACATTCTTTTTGCTTTTACGTACTTAGATAATCATTTTTTAATTGTCTAGCTGTAGGTGGTGTCCCCACATCTCGGGCAGAGGCTACCACCGCACCTGCGGGTATGTTTATATATCCTATAATGTATATATATTGATTTAGAATGTTATATTATTGATATACACATTCTTTTTGCAATTACTTATATAGTCAATATTTGATTGTCTAATTATAGATGGTGCGTCCACGTCTGGTGCAGGGGCTACTCTCGCCACTTCCATGCCCTCCGCTCAGTCTGCAGGTTAGTATGAATAAATATAAAATATTTATTCATTTTACATATCCTTTAAGAATAAACATGAACTTCATGTAATTTTTTCATTGTTTATTTTCTAGTTGGAGGGGATGCGTCTACGTCCGGGTCACCGGCTGTTCCACACCGGAGGAACTATCGTCCCGCTCGTGCAGCTGCCCGGGCCCAGGCTCGTACTTCTATCGCCGGAAGTATATATCACACTTCAATTTTCGTTAAACTTTGATTTCTTAATACCACTTTGTCTTAATATTGATTGTCTTGATATTTCTTGTAGATGCAGGGCATCCCCATCCCGAGAGGGGGACTCGAGGCCCGAATAAGTCCCACAGGCTGAGGCCCGACAGTGCTAAGGGGAAGAAGCATTTCCCCTCTTCTTTACCCCTGATTATCGCTATACCGGTGATTATGCCGAGAGGTTCGGCCAGTATATGGGGATGAGAGGCGTCTCGTGAAGAAGTATCCATTTCACATTGAGTGGGGCGACCAACACCGGCACTCATTTGCCCTCTTCTGGGATCAGGCTCGGGTATTAATACATATTTTCATTTGACTTATCCAAGATATTTATTATTATTTAAAACTTGCAATTTAATAACAATGTTTTTTTGCATTTGCAGTTGGATGGCGACTTTCACCCTGTACCCGACCCTGATCATCCTAAGAGAGTGCTCGATTTTCACGCTCTGTACTATGGCCTGATGAAGAACATGCAATCAAAGGTCCGATACAATAGAAACTAGTTGAAGATCGACTGCTATTCCCTGTGGATGGCGACCCCTGAGGCAGAGAGAGCGGCTCTCCTACATACTCCGGCCTTTGCGAGAGTCGATATAGATACATGGTCTCTCTTGTGTCAATATTTCGACTCTTAGCGCAAACAGGTTTTTATTTTAAATGTAATTCATTGTTTAATATATTATTTATTTTTTTGTGTTGCTTAATTAGAAAACTAAATCTGAATGTGTTGTGCAGAAACATGCCGATCAAAATAAAGAGAATAGGAAGGCGGCGAAGTGGGGTCGCCCCACTTATACAGGTGGCTCAAAGAATATTACTCGTGCCATGGAGGCATCGGTGAATTACAATAGATCTACTGTGATATAATATAATATTAAGATTTATTTTATAATATATTTAAATTTTTTGCGAATTGTAGAGAGCTCAGACCCTGACGCAGAGTGGTACACCGAGCGTGCTGACCGCGTATCTTGCCGTCCACGGCACCTCGACAGATCCCGCTACGGGCGATCTTCAATTCCCCGACACCGCTACCCAGGAGTATTGCGTAAGTGTTAATATTTATTCTAACGGGTTTGAAATTTTTGTTTTGAAAAGTTCAAATTTAAATGATATACTTATATTTTACTGGTTAATGTGGGTGTAGGAGCGGGTGGTGGAGCAGGCAGAGGCATCGGGGATCGATTTTATTGGACAGACTGATCCGATACTGCTGATCCCATAGAGGTTTGGAGAGAGGCCGGGGACTGGGTCCTAGCAGGGCCTATATGAGGTTGGACTCTACTCCGGCGGTTCCTTCCTCTACCTCCCGTAAGCGACATCTAGAGCAAGATGTTGCCACCTTGAAAACCACCGTTCAGGAGTTGAAGGAGATGATGGTATGTATATTACTTAATAGTAAAATATTATATCATATTATAGATAGCAACATATCCAATATTAGTAGGCTGAGCCTATTTGGCTGTAGACTTAGTTTTGATTAATTATACTTACATAAAACTATCTAATTAAAATAAACTACAGCTTTCCAAACTAAATATCCAAACGACGCCTAAGTCCCTAAGTATTCTTAGATTGGGGTTTTGCAATAACCTGATAATGATACGAATTCGACTAATACACAGTTCTTACTTATTTATTACACACAAAATTGAACAGATGCGACAGGATACTTCGGCTGCGGCTCCACATGCATCTCCTTTGGCTGCGGCTCCGCAAGTCACTACCTCGGCTGCGGTTGAGTAGACCACTCCTGCAGCTCCACAGCCCGCTCAGACTCCTGCACAGTCCGCTCCTTCATTTGTCGAGTTTTTGACGACTCAGGGCTGCACTGAGGAGTAGAAGCGCCAGATTACGGCGATTATCAGAGTTGGAGGAGTTGGACCGAGCTAGGGTAGCTTTTTTTATATTATAAGAATGTATGTACTTATATGATACATATTGTATATATTTTGGATGATATTGGTGGTGTTTGCGTGTTCACGATGATTTAGATTGATATCATATTCTGTTTGTTGATTTTTTTTATATATTATGCGTGAGATGTTGATCATGAATACTGCGGTATTTGGTTATATGATACATATATTATTGTGCACAGGGCGAATAAAAAATAGGAAGCCCTTTTTAAAAAAAAACCTGATATTTTGTCCTTAAGGATTAATCCGTAGGGCCATCTGTTGCACCTACGGATTAATCTGTAGGTCTATAGTTTACCCCTAAAAATTTAGCCGTAGGGAAAAAATATCAGAATACTTGATATTTTGCCCCTATGGACTCAGTAACAGGAGTTACACTTGCCCCTACGAATATATCCGTGGGGGCTTTTGTCTGTCCTTACGGATGACTCCGTAGGGGCCTAAAGATGGACCTACGAATAAATCCGTAGGGGATTATATCTAGACCTATGAATAACTCCGTAGGGGCATGTCGTTGCCCCTACGGATTTATCCGGAAGGACAAGTATTTTATTTTATAAACCAATAAATTAAATAAATATTTTGTCCCTACGAACTTGTAACAACCCTATTTTTCTACACCAAAATTTTTCAAAAATCTACAAAGGGGTATTTTAGCATGAGCACAAGATATAGATAATTATTTTGTTTTTAATTATAAGCTACAAGAATGTAATAACTCCATTTTTAGTGTACAAGAAATTACTTTAAATTTAATGTATACTAGGAGTATTTATTCTTGCTGCTATCAGTTTAAGTAATTAAATACCACAATAATTACAAGAAGGATTTTATAGCTCATTGGTAAAATCTTGCACTGTTGATGGCTGAACCAAGCCACCAGAGTTCGAATCCCATGTCCCACATTATTTTTATATTGTTTTGTTTTAATTTTTTTTGGAAAGTCAACAGTCAACAGCCATAACTCTCAAAATTTATACTGAACCCAAAAAGTTAGATACACCAAAATTTCCCCCAGGAGAAACCCCACCTGACGCCACTTCAACTCGGCCCGACTCGGCCGAGTCGGCCGGCGGACCGGCCGAGTCGTCAACACGGAATTTCTCCGTGTTGACCTGGTCTTACCCCCTGTATACACTAAATTCTCTGATCGGTTATCAACTGCTCATTAAACCCCTTTTACTCCCAATTTTAATGATTGTTAATGAATTTTTATATATTTTTATATTTTTTTTAATTAAAACCCTAACCCTAGCCTAGCCCTATATAAACACCCCTACCCTCTACCCTTTCACCCTACATTCCTAAGTCCACTCTCTAAAAATCTCAAGAGAACTCGGTACATTAGAAAACGAGCGAAAGGCGAAGCGCTGCCGAAATCGACGACGAATTCCGGCGATCGAACTAGGACCCTTCACGACGTTTCAACGCATCGACAACCCACTAGCTTCCTAGCACTCTCTAGCTTGTCCAAACCCATAAGTCCCCCTCTTTCTATCTTTCTTTTCATTTAAGAAAAATACGACTTTTTAAAACCTGACGGAAATCGAAACAAACCGATTTCTGATTCGGTTTTCTATCAAAACTCACTTGTCACAAATTACATAATGCTTAAACATATTCATGTTGACTATTAATCACTTAAAAATCAATTTGGATAAAGTTTTTCACATGAAATGATAACGTTTCCATATATCGTATTTCTTTCACTTAAATACCACAATGTTTAGTTATCACATTTAACCCTTAACAATTGCTATACCTTAACGTAGATCACGAGGTAATGACCTACCTCCACACACATGCAAATACAACCCTAATTGATATCATCAAAACTTAGAATACGAAAATATAAGACTTTACATTAAAATACCCTTTTCTTTATAAACCTTTTCTGAAAGTTCTAAGTTGTATACAATTTTAAAACAAAACCTTTTAATAGGAAAATACGATATGTCATGGACATCGATCGTTTATCTAAACTGACTTTGTGGTGTCTAGGCTAGGCAAGTGAGCTTGGGTAACTTTAAAAGGCCCGCCTCACGATTTGTGAGCGGATCCCTCCCTCCTCATTTATACTTACCTGGCCACAATTGGCGGTGAAGAGGCGATTTGAGGCTTCTAATGACTTATCGTTTAGACCCTTTAGAAATAGGCTAGTTGGCTTAGGAAACCCTAGAAACTAAAATACGGAAATTTACACCTTTTACAAATAAATACCTCATCTTTATAAAACCGTTTTCTAAATGATTAGTATTTATAAAATCTTTGCAAAGCGCCACTACAACCCACATTTGGGAAACCCGTTAGGGATTGTACGGTTTATCGTGCACCCTCGGGCTTAGTAGTGCGAGATTCAGAGCTCCGTAAGGAGCATTCGGTCTCGAAAGGTTTAGAATACGACATTTATGAAAAATGAGATTTTTGGAAAATAAAATATTTATTAAAAATTATTCTTGTATAAACATATATATATTTATCATTTAAACACCTACTTTATTATAAGATAAAGTTTTCCACCTTTTTCTAAAAAAATTACAAGAGTAAAAGTTACATTAAAATACCATGAATTTCAATATTACAAATTAATACTTTTATTTATGTAATTAGGATATTTTCACTAGAAATAAGACAAAATAAAATCACACTCATTACAACCATAAAGACGAATAATAAATACTTGAGGTGTATCTTGAAAACTATACAAAAATATTTTTACATAAAAACCCCTCAAGTTTTATAAATTACAATAAAGACCCTAACAATATAGAACTGAGACTTACATTTCTTTTAGTCTGACTCGGGTTTGAGTCTGATTATCTCTGACTTGAATATGATTTAAGTCAATCTATATTCTTTAATATTCCAACTCGATATGAATACATGAATCACAGAATCCAGTTAACAATCATTACAACTTGACTGAATCAAACCATGGATATACATCCATTATTCCGTTATTCCATTTACCTGATTATGCAGTTACAACATGTTTACTGATATCATGGTTTTGATCAGTCATCCAACTTATACAATACAATACTATAATACTGTCATAACACTACGGGGTTTAAGAGGTAGACTGGTACGGAATATGTTAAAGGTGGTACGAGGTGGTCACTTAAAACGTAATTACATCCATGCCGTTGTTCCGTGGTATTATCGACGGAGTCTTGTATTATAGGTTACCAAGGTCCCCGGTGTAAGTGGGACTCCCCTCGTATACACTGGCATCTTCTGTACCAAGCTACAAACAAACAACAACGTTAATACAATATTACAATATTATAATACAACATTAAAAGCTCTCTCTCTCTCTCTCTTTCTTACTTTCTGTCTATTTCTCCCTTATCTTTGGGACTTACCGAGCGACCTGTTCGCTGACGACATTCTATTTCTTTCTTCTTTGAATGTCGTTAGGTGTTTTGGACCCAGCAGAGATCGAGCCCACCGGTGAAGATTTGGAGCAGTTTCACGAAGACCCCGAGTTCTAGATATTGTACCTTGTTCTTTTCAGTATTTTCATTTCCTGTTATGCCACTGTTTATGCATTACTTTTCATTTCAGTTGTATTTACTTTTCATGCATTGTACAAAAGAATGTTATTAATAAAGTTGCTGTTATTTCTATATCTCTTATCTCTTGTGATTTACTTTTATATTGCTTAGATACGCTTAGCGCATATACTTCTGAGTATATACGTAGCGGGCCTCGTCGTGTCCCCTTCGCTGTACACTGGGAAGCGGGGCGTGACAGAACTACACCGTAAAGACATATGTCCCTACGAATGAAACCGTAGGGGTAATTATTACTCCGTAGGGGCATGTTAAGGGCGAAAACTAGCACCTGCGGCCTTTGCACCTACGGTGTATTTTTGTGCCCCTACGAATATATCCGTAGGGGCAGTGAGTTGCACCTACGACTTTATCCGTAGGGAAAACTCTTATTGTAGTAGTGCGTTTTTTATTTGGATATTTATATCGTTGTGCTATGATTTCAATTGTAGGTACGATCGCGGGGATTTCCGTGATGGCAAGGACGGGTGAGGCAGTCGTGGGTTTCGAATACCTCGAGACGTCGGTGAGTAGATTTATATCTATGGGGGAGGTCAGGTGGATGGCGTATAGCATCCCCGCAACCAATTAACTAGGATATCTATTCTATATCTAGGATAGTGTTATATTAGATAACTTAGTTTATAACTAAATTGGTAATAGTTTGTATCTAGGAGGATATATGTATACGTGGATATATAGTTATATATGATTATTGTGATATGCGTATGTGATTATAGATCCGTATGATATCGATTGGGATATGATTATAATGTGGATAGATTATCGGATATGGCGGATATGTATTTGACTCACAAAATCTTGCTATATCCCGATAAGGATATTGTTATGTTTGCTGAGCTATATTCTTTTAAAAACTAACGATACGTTTTCTACTTTTAAATGACAATATCAAGGATGTACTAAAATTTCAAATGAATATCTATTTCAAAAACATTTTAGCCTCCTTATTTGTAAAATAACGTTTCGTTCTATTTTAAACTATAACGGCATAGCTCATAAAAGTTAACTATGTTTAACGATTATTCACGTTACGATTAGGATAACCTTTTTATATGCTCGCGTTTCGATTACCTATTATATATGCTAGTTGCGTTATTATTCTTATACGAACAAACTAAGAGAACATTGCAAAATTACCAATGATTGCTATGTTACACTACACCTCATTGGTACTGCCATGATACTATAGGATTTCCACGCTTGATAGTGTTTATGTTATTATATGAATGTGATGATGGGCATATCCATTTGATAGTGATGTTCGAACACCTCTGATTAAACACTTGCACAAATACTAATGATTGCCATGTTGTACGAGCACAGACACGTATGCTCACGACACATCATTAGTATTGCCATGACACAGTAGAACTGCGATGTTACTTGTGTTCTAGATATCCATGATTGATGTGATGATACCGATAATGATTTTGATATACGAATACCATCATTATGGATATTCGCATATTTTTTTTGCTAATGTGGCAAAGATAATATATGCGTTACGTTTTTATGAACTCGAAATAGATTATATATGTGTTCTTCGGAACTTGTTGCTTTCCATGAATTTGAGAAGCCACGGTGGAATTTATAAAACTTGTGAATGTTTTTAAATACGGTATTCTCGTGATACAATAATTTAGCGTCCACCATGAGTTTTGGTTTTTATGATGAGATATTCGAATCGAGAGGGAGGTTAACCGATTATGGATATATAGTGGACCCGGTACGACACCAAGGGGCAGGAAGACCGTAGGGAGGTACGAGAAGCCTAGAAAAGTGGATCGATACCGGAGTGAGTATTAGAGCGTGGCGGATATCCGGGAGATACCGATCGTGGCTGTTGATATCAGGAGAGGACCGGTCTGACGAGACAGTATCTATGATATATGGATTTACGTGTCGGTAATAAACACGAGATTTATGAGATTTAGAGTGTCGATACTAGACACTCATATGTTCAAGGTTGCACGATCCGTCAAGATACGCTGTTATAGATTATATCATATAGTAGCCGAACATGACTGATCCATGGGACAATACCTGAATACTATTATGATATTTCGATGTACATTAAATAGGTTTCCATATGAGCTATAGTCTTATTATTTTAACGTGTCTGGGAAGACACAAGAAAATTTTAAACGAAAACCCTCTTAAAACTCATTTCTAAAAGCGTGATGTATACTTTAAACAAAACGCATATAATACTTCATAAAACTACGTCTGAACCTTGTGCCGTGATATACGTATCATACGGCTATTTTAAAAGGGTTTTACATACAACTTTCGGCTACTTTATAGGCTTATACATTGATGCATTCTATATATATATATATATATATATAGGCTTATACATTGATGCATGCTATATATATATATATATGATATGTTGATATATTTCCATGTTTATGTGCTTGATATTGATATGCGTATAGTACTTATGCATGATATATATTTTAGCTTAGGATATGATAATACTATACGTTATGACCTCGGTAGATCGTTATGCATTTCGATTTCTACCTTACGATATATTTTTATTCGCTGAGTTGGCAACTCATCCCCGTTGTGCCCCAATTTCTTGCAGGATTGACCGCTCGAATCCGTAACAGATTGCTGGCACATTTCTTCTTCGGTGATTGCTTTGGTAGGTAGGTTACATATTGGATCCTAACCACCTGTTGTATGTGTATATTCTTTTGAATCTTGTTAAAAACTCTATCGACCTAAACTTGTTTATTTGTGGACATAGAAGCGTAACTTAAATATTGTGTGTTTTGGGCGTTATACTCGTTTGGAGTCGGCTTGATATTGTTGTTGGTTATATTTCGCTTTCTATTTCTTCGTCTTGCGCGTCGAATATTATCTGCGTGGTTGCTCTGCTGTTTGGGCATGGAAGCTAGCTTTCGTTGGGGATGCTTTATATATATTATGCCTTGTATGTGGTTTTATTCAAAATTTACAAAGGAGGTACAACATGATTTTGAAACGATATAGGCGTTTTCAAAAAAAATTACTTATACTTTAAAAAGAAACTTAATTCCATTTAATAGCTCTTTTTAAAACTTCACCTCTACTATTTTCTTAAACAGGTTTAGATTCCGGGTTTTTGGCTTACTTGAATCACGTCGACATCTTTAGACATCACGTGATCTCAGTGACGGTCATGTGTCGCTTTCGGGTCGTGACAAAGTTAGTATCAGAGAGTTAGATTTAACCTTTGTTCGAGTCTACGTTTGACTATGTGGAGTCTAGGGCGTATATTTTCGTTACCTAGGCTTAACCTTTCGGAATTTAGACTTGACTTTGGTGGTTTTATACCCGAACTTCATAGGTTGACCTTGGTATGATGGAGTTGGTACTAAGAAGAGTGACGTACCATATGCATGCTCTGCGTCATATTTGTTAGGTTTCGGTGTCCGCGCCACGAAAGCCGTGCACTACTACAAAGAAGGGTTGCCCCTACGGATTTATCCGTAGGGGAAACTCACTGCCCCTACGGTTATATACGTAGGGGCGAAAAAATACCCCGTAGGTGCAAAGGCCGCAGGTGCAAGTCGAGGCCCTGAACTTATCCCTACGGTTAAATTCTTGCCCCTACGGATATATATGTAGGTCCAGTTTCCCCTACGGATTTAGCCGTAGGGTATGAGATTTTATATTATTTACGGTTTATTTTAATAAATTACTTGGACCTACGGCTATAGCCGTAGGGGCATGTACTACCCCCTACGGATATATTCGTAGGTACTTTTCCGTAGGGGCACATATTCAGGATTCCTGATATGTGCCCCTACGGATAACTCCGTAGGGGAATGTCAGTGGCCCCTACGGATATCTCCGTAGGGGGATTCCCAAACACCTGGCACTGACATCTGGGGGAAATATCAGTTACTGCTGATATTTAGCCCCTACGGATATATCCGTAGGCTTAACGTGTAGGCCTACGGAATAATCCGTAGGTACATATTGTCTGAAATTTTTTTTAAAAAATGTCCAGCTTGATTTTTTCCCGCCCTGTGCACAATAATGTATACATCAATCAAATCATATATTGCAGTATTCATAATCACATCTCACGCATATATATAATATACAAAAGAAACACAAAAACTGAATATGATATAAATACAAACCAATATGAATATCGTTTCAAAATGTAGTACAATGTGTATGATATAAATAAATACATGTTTCAAAAAAAAAGAACCAAAAATCTACCCTAGCTCGGTCCAGCTCGGTCCTGCTCCTCGGTCAATAAACTCTGCAATTCATCGCGAGCGGGAGTCTGAGTGGGCGGTGGAGCTACAGGAGCTGTCTGCGGAACCGCAGCCGAAGGAGATGCGTGTGGAGGCTCGGCCGATCTACCCTGTCGCGTCTGGATATAACTTGTGTAAGAAGCGTGTAAGAACTGTTTATTATTCGAATTCGTATCATTATTAAGTTATTTCGAAACCCTGTTTGGATATCTAGTTTGGAAAAGCGTTGTTTATTTCAATTACATATGTATGTATGATTAATAAAACATAAGTCTACAACCAAATAAGCTCAGGCTATGTACTGATATTGGATATGTTGATATCTATAATATGACATTATATTTTACTATTAAGTAGTATACATACCAGCATCCCATTCAACTCCTGAACGGTGGCCTTCAAGCTCTCCTGTTCCTGCTGGATACGTCGCTAACTGGAGACGGAGGAAGTAACCACCGGGGTGGAGTCCAACCTCATATGGGCCCTGCTAGAGCCCAGTCCTCGGCCTATCTCCAAACCTCCGTGGTGCCGTCCGTGTGCGGCGTCCAGGACTGGGGTCAGCAGCCTCGAATGTTGCCTTCCCCCTAGCAACTGTCAGAACATTATATTTAGCACATACTGGTCTATAAAATTGACAAGAAATACCAAAATCAACAAATTCAAAGCCTTACCTACAGAGATAGAAGATGTGCTCCTCTGGTATCTGCATGTATCAAAATTTGAATAATATTAATTAATTTCAGTACATACATACTAACAAGGTAAACTCGCATATAGCGCTGCTTACACATATGACAGGGAGTGAACAAGCTCTTGTAGATCATCAGGCGCAAATCTAATCTCATCAAGCAGCCCATGATAATGAGTTGGACGACTAAGAGCAAAAGAAATGTGTGTGTATTTATGATATAGCATTCTAAATCAATATACTTGCCCTATATAATATATAAACATACCTGGAGGAACGGGAGTGACCTTTGTCCCTGATATGGACGCATCACCAACAACTAGACAATCAAACATTGACAATATAAGTAATTTTGACATAAACATGCATGGATATCTATAATATTACATTCAAAATGGATATTAGAGAGCGCACCTGCAGTGAGAAGTGGTAAAAGTATCACCCAAGTAGGGTGTAATTTACAGAATCAGTTGAGACTCTTAAAAGTCATAGAAGAACCCGACCTGCACAAATCTGATGTATGCTTTCCATTGGACACTAAGAAGTCTCTAATGGGAAAAGCCTATGTGAAAGCCATCATTAGTTCATATCAGAAGATTGATGCTGAAACAGAGAACGAGAAATGTCATTTTTTTCTTCTTCCGCCACATTACTGTCTTCTCCTTCTGCCACATTACTGTCTTCTCCTTCTTATGATGTTCGCGTGCAAATTCAATGACTATATTGAGAATATGGATTAATAGTGGGTAGGAAAAGTATTTCTCAAATGGCTTTTGCGTCTTAAAACCATAAACTACTAAGTAATGGCATACATAATTTTTTTAGTATAAAAGTTGTTATTTTAAGTTTTCCCTTATAGAGATATGATCTAACTGCATCTATCAACTATAAGTGTGCAGAAAATTATGATAAGAAATCATAAGAAAGGGTCGTAGCCATGCATAACTTTGAATCTACATACCAAATCATGCAAAAGCATGCACTTATTGTCACCTTGCCTTAGAATATAAAATATCTTGGAAGACTATAAGCGAGCATTTAAATCTCGATAGCTTTTGACTTCAACATATATTTTTCTCAAGTACCATGAAATATACTTGCTCCGTATAAACCGTTTCCAGGAAGATGGATTAATAATGACAAATTATCCATTGTGGCTCACTAGGTTAGCATTTTCTCTTCTATTGACCATCTTTCTAATCAGCTTGGTAAATTTATTCGGAACCGGCTGCGAATCATTAAAAGACGTGCATAAGAAAGAGAACTAAAATACAGATATATAGCATACCGATACATCGAAACTTCATATTTGCGATGGCAATCCAGAGATATTTATTTCTACACACGTGGTGCGCGTGCGAATGCGTCAGGCATCATGGACAAATATTTCAGAACATGGAAAGTATTATTCGTATAAAGTAATTAAACTTTTAAACACCTTGGGTAGATATTTTCTTAGTTGATGCAATCATATCATGAGGACTAAATTTAAGCTATTATACATATGCTTATGTATTTTTCTAACCTAAAATATCACACACACACACACACACAGAGAGAGAGAACACCTGGTAGGTAAATAAATCAGGTAGCAGGATCCTGAAGAAATAGAGTCCATAGCATTGCTCATCATCATCATCCATGATCCCTTTGATAATATTTTTTCAAAGGGATCACGGATGATGATGATGAGCAATGCTATGGACTCCATTTCTTCAGGATCCTGCTACCTAATTTCTCTATCTACCTGGTGTTCTCCCCCTCTCTCTCTCTCTCTCTGTGTGTGTGATATATTAGATTATAAAAATACATATTGGCAGATGTATAATAGCTTAAATTTAGTCATCATGATATGATTGCATCAACTAAGAAAATATCTACCCAAGGTGTTTAAAAGTTTTAATTACTTTATACGAATAATACTTTCCATGTTCTGAAATATTTGTCCATGATGCCTGACGCATTCGCACGCGCACCACGTGTGTAGAAATAAATATCTCTGGATTGCCATCGCAACTATGAAGTTTCGATGTATCGGTATGCTATATATCTGTATTTTAGTTCTCTTTCTTATGCATGTCTTTTAATGATTCGCAGCCGGTTCCGAATAAATTTACCAAGCTGATTAGAAAGATGGTCAATAGAAGAGAAAATGCTAACCTAGTGAGCCACAATGGATAATTTGTCATTATTAATCCATCTTCCTGAAAACGGTTTATACGGAGCAAGTATATTTCATGGTACTTGAGAAAAATATATGTTGAAGTCAAAAGCTATCGAGATTTAAATGCTCGCTTATAGTCTTCTAAGATATTTTATATTCTAAGGCAAGGTGACAATAAGTGCATGCTTTTGCATGATTTGGTATGTAGATTCAAAGTTATGCATGGCTACGACCCTTTCTTATGATTTCTTATCATAATTTTCTGCACACTTATAGTTGATAGATGCAGTTAGATCATATCTCTATAAGGGAAAACTTAAAATAACAACCTTTATACTAAAAAAATTATGTATGTCATTACTTAGTAGTTTATGGTTTTAAGACGCAAAAGCCATTTGAGAAATACTTTTCCTACCCACTATTAATCCATATTCTCAATATAGTCATTGAATTTGCACGCGAACATCATAAGAAGGAGAAGACAGTAATGTGGCAGAAGGAGAAGACAGTAATGTGGCGGAAGAAGAAAAGAATGACATTTCTCGTTCTCTGTTTCAGCATCAATCTTCTGATATGAACTAATGATGGCTTTCACATAGGCTTTTCCCATTAGAGACTTCTTAGTGTCCAATGGAAAGCATACATCAGATTTGTGCAGGTCGGGTTCTTCTATGACTTTTAAGAGTCTCAACTGATTCTGTAAATTACACCCTACTTGGGTGATACTTTTACCACTTCTCACTGCAGGTGCGCTCTCTAATATCCATTTTGAATATCGATACTTACATTCAAAATTGATATTAGAGAGCGCACCTGCAGTGAGAAGTGGTAAAAGTATCACCCAACTAGGGTGTAATTTACAGAATCAGTTGAGACTCTTAAAAGTCATAGAAGAACCCGACCTGCATAAATCTGATGTATGCTTTCCATTGGACACTAAGAAGTCTCTAATGGGAAAAGCCTATGTGAAAGCCATCATTAGTTCATATCAGAAGATTGATGCTGAAACAGAGAACGAGAAATGTCATTTTTTTCTTCTTCCGCCACATTACTGTCTTCTCCTTCTGCCACATTACTGTCTTCTCCTTCTTATTATGTGCGCGTGCAAATTCAATGACTATATTGAGAATATGGATTAATAGTGGGTAGAAAAAGTATTTCTCAAATGTCTTTTGCGTCTTAAAACCATAAACTACTAAGTAATGGCATACATAATTTTTTTAGTATAAAAGTTGTTATTTTAAGTGCGCGTGCAAATTCAATGAAAGTTAGATTTGAGGATACCCATGTATGAGTTGTATTCTATATATGTGTGTTTCGATTTATGATTTCGCTTAAGTGTAGGGTTGTTTTTACTTAAAGAAGTATCACCATCTACTATATATAAAAAAATATAGCAAACTAGGATTGGTATTCAAATCCCAGTCCAGATTGGTATTCAAAATTTATTTAATTAGTTTGTGATCCACATCATTTGATTCGTTGCGGCATCAATGTAGGCACAAATATCGGCGACGAGGAACTCGACGAGGAAGAACGAGGGCGGTGGCGGGCTGAGAACGGAGGGCGCGCGGTGGCGACGAAGAGAAAATTGGAGACGCGGGAACGAGAGAAAATTTTGGGAACGAGAGGGAAAGATATCGAGGCGTATATTGGTATCGATGGGAATATGAAGGTTTCATATTATCATCGAGTATCATATATTGGTTTTAACCTGAATATCTTGAGTCGCTCTCTAATTATGCGTTTGTTGTGCATTCGTGTTGTATGTGTAACATGATTTTAAACCATTGAGATCAAGATTGATAGAACTGATCATCCTACATTGCAATAGCATTCATCGACCAAAAATAGATTGCGGTCTGGATATGGCATATTGGCAGATGTTACCTATATGCATAAATCTTATGTCTAATGACCATAAGATTGTCGGAGACAGTTTTGATGTTTTGTGGGTTTGATTTTATACTTGGGACAATCCAATGTTGACACACACACATAAATAACAAATTAAAGTAAACTAACTAAGAGGCATGTTTGAGTTTTATACTGGGATCACAAATAGCATGATGGCTGCAAACAGGTTGCTTGAATACTTGCAGACAATCCAATGTTGCCTCGCCATTTCTATAAATTTTAAACTCCCTGGAAAATTATCATCACTCAGGATTACTTTAGGGCCAGTTTGGCTGCTTCTTGCTTGTGATTCAACATTCAGCTTTTTGTTGATTTGGAACTCAGAGAGTGTTGCAAAACAAATCCAAAACTAAATAAACCTCAAACTAGCTACAGAGAAGGCAAACAGCAAACCCCATGAAGTTTGGCTTTCAAGGGTTTTCCCACTAAAATACACTTAGATGCAGCACTTTAAGGAAGCTTGCAGCAATATAAAAACTTTTAGGTAGTTTAGTGAAAAACTGCAGTGCTTCAAGATTGTTTAAGTTTTATGTGTGCTTAAGCTGTCATACAGAAATTATCGTTGCAAAAATGTTCGCAACCCTAGCTTTTCCAGCAACGATACTGGAATACGAGCCTCAGATATGCCAGCTTAGGAATCAAAATAAGAAAGAGATTTGGGGTTATCCTAAGTCCAAAGTCAAACGGGCTCGAGAAATATATAAACCCAAAAAAATGACTGCATAAAGATCTCATAAAGATGAAAAGGATGTTATGCAAGCTCTGAACAAATCTTGAACGGAACTTTCACAAGAATTTACAATACCCGACCAGAATCCAATCCTGAGTTTGATGAAGCTTCAGGCCTTCAGCTTCCCCACAGAAAATAGTTAGGGCAAACCCTTTGCAAAACCATAGCTTTCATGCAGAGATGACGCTCAGAACATGCCAGCTTCCAAACACATTGAATAATACATAATCTCCCATACTCTCTCTCTCTCAATCAGACAGTTTATATTTGGATTTGAATTTAGGAAAAGAAATAAGATGGCTACAAACCAGCTTGCCTCGCCAATCTCATAACTATAAAGCTCATAAAAGTGGAAGCTTGAGGGCAAGCCATCATCGCCTCCATTCAATTGAAGCCAAATCATCCACAAAAAATAGAAATAAATATAATAATTGATCGATAGGCAAAATTGCAAGAAACCTATTCAGATTTTTGCATGAAAAAATAAGAGATGTAAATTAAGTAAAAGATTACCAAATGAAATTATCCCATCACTTGAACCCCCTCTCAAGACATTTTAGCAAAAATTCCCCCAGTAATTTTCTTCGGTTTAACCGTTTTATATCATAGAAGAAAGATAAATTTCAAATGTATATACATGCATACACACACACACATCATATACACAGTTTTTGAATGTTGCCAGAATTTCAACGGTAATTCTAGATTTTTCCAAACTCTGAAGGCTTCACAAAAATTTTAAATACAGATAATAATATGATTGAAGAGATCAATCACCAATTTTTTAATGAGGATCAACTGAAACCCCAAACAGAGCAAGCAAATTACAAAGATCCCAAAACCCCGCGTGGCCCAGCCCCAGCCCCAGCCCCCAGCCCCAGCCCAACCCTAACCCCAGCGTGGCCAGCTAAACCCCAACACCAACCCTAAGGCAAACCCTAACCCCAGCCCCACCCCAGCAGCAGCCGAACCCCAACCCTAACCCTACCCTGACCCCGACCCCGACCGCGACCGCGACCAGCTAAACCCCAACACCAACCCTAAGGCAAACCCTAACCCCAGCCCTACCCCAGCAGCAGCCGAACCCCAACCCTAACCCTACCCTGACCCCGACCCCGACCGCGACCGCGACCGCGACCGCGACCCCTGCCCAACCCCAACTCGCGCGCAACCCCAGACCCAGCCATGAACCCTAAGCCCAAAATAATCCAAAAATTCTTTAATTTACCTCGAGATTTACTCACCTGAACGGCTGCTGCTGGGGCTGGGGCGACGACCTGAACCGCGGTGGCGACGAGAACTGCGGTGGCGACGAACCGGCGGTGGCGACGAGGAGAACGACGGTGGCGACGACGGCGTGGCGATTTGGGGATTTTTCTCGCGCCAGATCGAGAGAGAGAGAGAAAGTGAGCGTAGGCGATCGGTCTGGGGTCTTAATAAATCGATATTTACTTGTCCCTACGGATATACCCGTAGGTCCTTTGTTTGCGCCACCGTAGGGGCAAATACCAAATTAAGAATTAATTTTTTAATTCTTGAACGTCAGTGCCCGTAGGGGCAACCCTTTAGCCCTACGGAGTAATCCGTAGGGCCAAGTAAAATCTGCCCCAACGGATAATTCCATCCGTAGGGGCAACCCCCTATTTTACTAGTGGTGGCCGATGCGGAAGCGAAAACAAAAACATTAGCTAGTACCGAACGTCCGTAAAAACCAGGATACGGTCCAATAACCTAAACTAGCTAACTAAGAGTGCAAGGGTTGAGAAATTACAACTTTTATCGCGTGTCCACCCAATTGGGGAAGACCCCTCCAAGCTCGTAATCGCCGGGATTGTGCTTGAATGTCGACCACCCTCACAGAAGACGATCCACTCAAGGGAAACAGGAAGAGGCTCTAACCGATGATCCAGACTTGCTAGGTGTGGATGGTCAGTGATGTAGGAATATTTCACTAAATATTTCTCTCTATAATCCATGCTCAAATGTGAGCAAGAAGAAGAAGGAGAAGAGGAGAAAGGAAGCAACCATGAAGCATGAAGCTCATCATGTGAAGCAAAAGGAAAATGAAGTATCAAGTGTAAAGAAAAAGAATGGCTTTGCTTTTAACAACCATGCATCAATAGTGCATCAAAATGATTTTATCATTTTTAAAAACAAAGCCTTACCTCTATACTTTTTTAACACCATACATCATGCCACGTCCTTTCCACCTCATTTCCATTTAATTTTCTAAAAGAAAATCAAATATGAGGTGCCCTTCTTCTAAAAGCATTCCCGTATAAATATGGAATACTTCACCTAGTATATATATTGTTATATATACGCGTATCCGCATAAAAATACGGATAGAACCAAATAGAGAAAATGAACAGTGAACAATAATACTAAAATATATGTATCAAAATACATATATAAATTATTAAATCAAAACCTGATTTAATAATCCGTCTTAATCCTAAATCGGCTAGTATTATTAACCGCCCGATTAATGTCCGTGTATCCCATACACGTATTTAATAGGACCTATGTACGTACCAATGTACGGCTCCTACATCTATTGCCTAAACCGGAAAAACCCTCTGTGTGGGACTCCAAAGACTCGACAATATGCTGGCAGTGGGTTTAACCACAACCACGTCAGCGGCAATAGCTGTACGTAACGGCTACCCAGGTACTTTTCGAAAGGGGGGTTGACAATTAAATACGTCCTTACCCTACTGAGCCTAAATATGATAATCTTCATACAGTCAGGTTTCTTTATCAAAGAGTATAACTTATCAGGTGTAGGGGTGGATAACGTCAGATCCCTGCTAACCCGATAAGTCATGTCTGAGTCAAGCTCATCACCAATATAGATACTACTGATCAACTATCAGTAAATCTCATCCACCGTGGCCACGAATTTCTGGTGATAGCCAACTGAACACGGTGCGATATCGACTCCTAATACCAGGAGAGAAGAATCCCTGACAATCGGCCACTGCCTCCATGTGGCTCGGGACCGTTCCTAACTAAAACCTGTTTGCATGACTCTTTTGAGTCGTGGTAGGGTAGTAATCAAAGTACAGTGGGAGCTCACATGAGAAAAATGACGATTTCAGGTCAAAGGACTAAGATGTACTCATGCTACCTGAGAACTTCCATCTGACGATAGATATAATACCATCTAGAAGTTCTCGGCGAGTCCGTCCAGTGTAATCACCTCCAGTGAGCACCTGTATACTATCTTAGGTGACACGACACTAATGGCTTGTGAGACCGGCCACCGCTCCTCGTCGGGGTGTAGAAGCGTATACAATAGTCTACTCCATAATATCGATGCACAGTCTCGATACTCCCACGACTAGGGATATTTAAGGATGTGCTTATAGACAACCCAGCTCCCACATATATGATCACCACCATAATGTTGGTTGTCAAGCAACAATCCTACGAGCTTCATCAACAATGAAGATAAACCGGATAGTATACCATCATCTCGAGTAAGACTGTTATATCTGTATAGGTCCTCCCTCAATTATCTTAATCGCCTACTTGCAATCATAATAATTGTCTTGAGGGCACTATATCCAACAATCTCCCACTTGCACATAAGGCCAATTATTGCGGTATCGTGTACCCACAACTCGTGTGCTACCGAATACCCAACTTCTCTACTAATCAGTTTCGCAAATTATGTTTGTGAAACTTAATTTGTTCGAGAAATAGCTTCAGTGAGTGGATCCGCTATAATGTTCCAACTTCATTTCTCTATATCTCAACTTTGCGGAGATTAAAAATCTCCCAAACTGAGCGATACCATGCTACAAGAATCTTTCTGGATACTTGATGAGACCAAGTTCATAAATGAACAACTCTATCCAACAAACTTCTTGGGTTGTATTCTCTGTTGAGTTATAACCAGCATCCTGCACCATGATTACCTCAGTATCCCTATTGGAACACTGTCCAATATACCGATCCTCAGAAGAGGGTAAACTCAAAACTCTGACAGCATCTCTGTCATCCAGGTCACCTTGGAAGCATGAACGGATAACCGCCTCCCAAAGGAGGCTGCTGTTATCTTATACTAAGAACATGCTCTTATGTTCTTTATAGCTTCCCTTTGTTTCTCTTGGATTGGATTAATATATACTTATTGCTGCTAGTGCAAAAGCAATATCTTATGTTGCACAAGTCATTGCATGATTGACTAAATTACCTAAGCAAATGATATGTCATTCATACCAGGTTTTGTCTTCATCAGTTTAGAAGAAATTTTTTTTAGAGAGGGTGACTCCATCACCTATAGATACACCACCACGCCAGGAGTCGTTCATTCTAAAAATACTTTTAGAATGTTGTCCAAGTACCCGATTGGGAAACTTCCCAAATCTAGATCTAAACCCAAAATCCCTGATACATTATCCATCTGGTTTTATACAAGATATTGCATGATTGACTCAATTGCCTAAGCAAATGATATTTCATTCATGACATTCTCTCTCTTCATCAGTCTAGAAGACTTCCCTTCAGAGAGGGTGACTCCATCACCTGCGGATACACTACCACGCCAGGAGTCGTCCATTCTAAAATACTTTTAGAATGATGTATAAGTACCCGATTTGGGAAACTTCCCAGATCTAGATCTAGTCGCCAGAATTCCTGATATACAATCCACATCTAACATGGAGAAAACACTATGTGAAAACCAAAATTTGACCGATTATAGTATAGGAACACCACTTCCTATTTGGAGTATGTCATCCAAATCCAGGACAATACTCCCTACATCCTTCTTACTAGATTCATAATTTTTTTTGATGGAGTCAATCACCTTGGCTGTCACATAAAAAAGATAATTTGTCTTCGGTATCCATGCTTCATTCTATGAATAGACATAAGCAATTTGCATACTTTCCACTGCTCCCACTGACTACGATAACCCTCTGGCAGAGTCATATACATCTGCACTTTCAAAACCCTATTTGGAAAGACGTTATAGTCACCCACCTACCAGATATTATAGCCATGAACTGCATCAGCGGCAAATCATATCCATATGGATTTCAGCGTAGACACTGAAGTAAAAGTCACATTATAATCCATAACGGGTATTTGATGAAAACTCTTTACAACAAGTCTAACCTTATTAGGTTAGTATCTTTCCACCTGCACAGATCTCGAAAGATCTACTTACTTCTAATGGGCTTCACTCTTTCAGGAGGACCCAGCAAAGTCCAAAATCCATGACTTAATGAAGTGCGTGGAGTCCATCTTGGGTATGAAATATCTGGTCACCTGGAAATTACCACTTCCTATGACCTGCTGATAAGAAGTAGGGGAATAGTAGTGCCAAGTCATATCCATATGGACTTCAGCATAGACAATGAAATAAAAGTCTAATCACAATCCACAACGGATATTTGATGAAAACTCTTTACAACAAGTTCAGCCTTATTAGGTTAGTACCTTTCCACCTGCACAAATCTCGATAGATCTACTTGCTCCTAATAGGTTTTAACCCTTCAGGAGCATCCAGCAAAGTCTAAAATCCATGATTTGCTAAAGTGCGTAGAGTCCATCTTGGATATGAAGTATCTGGCCACCTGAAAGTTACCGCTTTCTATGTCCTGCTGACAACTAGTAGGGTCATTATCACTATGATGTTGACCTTCCTGTCACCGTCTACGAGAAAACAGAAGTATCTCTCGGGTGTCTGAGGTCACCTACTAAAATCTGCAGAGTGGCTAACAGTTTGTCAAGTCTAATTGAATACTTAGGTTCTACTAAATTTTCGGTAACCGTTTATGATTCTGAAATCACTTCCAATTCTACCATACTCCTACTAGTTTATTTTGCAAAAAGATTCCTTTTATAAAAAGGTGGCGAGTCAAGAACAATATACCTATTGATCATGAAAATGGTGGAAACAAAATCCTAGCGGATGCTTGGGATAATTCACAAACAGCCATTACCGAAGCATGTTTTAAGTTTGTCTAGATTTTTCTTTTAAACAGAAACCAGATAACTCCATATTTTAACAACCTCATGATATGTAACCATTCTATGTCCATATAAAATCAAGACAATAATTTAGATAAAACCAGATTCAAATGTCATGCAGCTGTTTCCAATACATATTACCTAATGGAAAAAAGGCTAATAGATCATTACTCATTAAGGAAAGAACTCACGGATGAGCAACATGTAAGAGAATCAAGTTCTCAATACTATGATGGAATACTTAGTATAAATATCTACATCTTCGATCACCTCGAAAAATCCTGATACCTCCAATGTATGGTTCTCTACTTTATTCTTATACCTACAAACTTCTTAAAATATTTGGACCATGCATTACAACGAATGCATGTCCAAAACCAGAGAACTCATAGGTAAACCTGAATGAAGTAAGAGTACCAACCCCTCATCCTGAAAGACACTGGACAACATACATTTTCATGTATAAGTCTCATGAGTATACCAACTCAAATTCTGTGTTTTGTAAATTGAAAACTGTATCTTGATTAAGAATGTCTTATACCGTTATTCAATGCACCTTACCTTATCCTTAACTGATAAAGGTAAATTTTTACAACACAATTTTCAAAATGTATACCCCACTTTATAAAATAAAAGTACAGATATTTCATTTTAAAATTTGGTGCATAACAATGGTTATTCGAAACCAAATATTTGCCGTTAGGCAAAACCCAGACGATTTAATCCAATATCACCAATTACAACAAATTCCGATATTGAGAATCAAATCGTCCATTTCCCAATATACTACTCCTTCTCAACATCTGTAACACCGTATAGATGTGAGATCCAAATCTAGTAAATATATTCCCTGGAATCAGAATTAATTGGGAAAACGGTTCTGTTTTACAAATACACAGAAATATTGAAACCTGGAAATGTTTCATAGGGGGTGGCCAGGTATTCCTAATAATGCCTTTTCCATTATCCAGATTCATGACAGTGGTCGTAATTTCTTTTGCCCTCACTTCAATTCCTTTATATGTCTATACATCTTACCTTCTGCACACCGTGTCTGTGCTAACTGGTTTTCTTCCTTCCATACCTTTCGGCACCATCCTAAGGTTTAGAAGAAGACTATCCAATAAGCGTGATGGGTGTACTCTCCTAATACAAGGAGCTCTCGCAACCTGAGAGAAAGTAAAGGGACGAGAAAAACGAATAATCTTATTCAATTTCTCCAGAAGCTGCGGCGAATAGCTCGCCAATTCTAGAGTAAGGCCCTCCGGTCTCAATGCCATGAGATGCGGGCCCGTTGCCCTCTAAAACCCGGCTATTCGAGAACTCCTCCGTGGGGTAATCTTAGTACAGAAAAGAAAATATATATACAATGGTGACATCGACCTCAACCCGGCCGTGCCCCAATAAAAGAATATACAAACTGGCAGAAACTGCAGTCCACATGTCGGATGCTCGCCCCGCAATAATGATTATACAAATGAATCTGAACCGTACATCTAACATTGCACACAAGGCTATCCATCATGACAATTCATCCATAACATCGGTGCAACACAGAACATCAACGTGAATATCATGTTCGTAAACCCGTCTGATTGTACATATAGTAACCAGTCGGATTGCACCGCGCTATGATATTCACGGTCACAGAAACTAACAAACGCACTAAAAACCACGAATTCAAAATTTTGATCAATTAAAATTTTCCGCATTGGACCCAAGCACAAATCAGTACTCAAACAAATCTGGGCCAAAATCAAATATCCCAAAAATCACGTTTATATATACTTGAGCACCTGAAGAAATTTGGGGCACAACGGCCCCAAGTTGACCGTGGAACCGCGGCTAAATGCTATGATAGGCGGCATTTTCGCGGCTAAACTTTAGGAACTTGTGCTCCAATTTCTTCGTGCCCTCTTGTATTGCCTGCACATAATTTTAAGGCAAACAGAACAATTTTTTGAACAACTTTAAAATTTAAACAGCGGGCATACTTTTAGAAACGCGATTCGGAAAAATTCTTTGATCGAAATTCTAAATAAGTGAAAACTAACTAGTTAAGATTTATGTGGCGGCTCTGATATCATGTTGGGTTTCGGTGCCCGCGCCGCGGAAGCCGCGGCCGATGCGGAAACGAAAACAAAAAGTTTAGTGAGTACCGAACGCCCGTAAAAACCAGGATATGGTCCAATAACCTAAACTAGCTAACTAAAAGTGTAAGGGTTGAGAAACTACAACCTTTATTGTGTGTCCACCTAATTGTGGAAGTCCCCTCCAAGCTCATAGCCTGCTCCAGAGATCGTTGTATTGCATACTGTTCAGACAGTTGTACCAGCTGTTACTGAGATTATCGAGGTGTCACTTCCATAGTTCATGAAGCTAAAGCCGCCGGTATTTACGGGCATGGATGTGACAAAGAATCCGTAGTCATTCCGGGATAGGATAGCTAGGTTATTTCATTCGTTGTGATGCTATGATGCGAGATCGGTGAGGTTGGTTAGTTTTCGTATGAAGGGTCTTGGTCAGATCAGGAGTGAGTCGATCGAGAGAGACCAAGCAGTGGGTCTTCAGCCGATGACTAGGGATGAGTTCTCGAGGCGTACTTAGCCAGATTTCTTACGCAGAGTGTTAGAGATGTCGAAATTGTAGTTTCGAGTCTTTATGTAAGACCCCGGGCATGATTGTAACCGAGTATGATTTGCAGTTCGCGTAGTTATCACGATACGCTCCTTATTTGGTCGATACTGAAGAGAAGTGGATTATGAGATACACGTGAGATCTCGATACACAGTTGTTCCCTTTTGTTGGTGCCAGATTTTGGATATGTATGCAAAGGCATTGGATATTGCCACACTTTCAGAGGAAAGTCTTGATGAGATTGTAGCTGTTCCTGAACGGAAATGGATTCATTAAGGAATGCCAGCTTCCGAGCAGTTCGGTAAAGATGATATCGGCAGAATCCGTGGTGGGTTCTTTCCAGGATGCTATAGTGATAAAGTGTGGACCCAGGGCCAATTGTATGGTGCGTACTCAGAGGGCCAAATTCCGCCGTCGTTGGCATATTACATTACGAGAGGTCAGGTTACTTGGCCAGGAAGTGTTCAGAGAAGTGTCAAAATAAGACTGTTTTTGTCGCTACTCCTCACCAGGCGATTGTATCGAGAGGCTGTGGTTTTTTAGGTCCGAAAAGAGAACAAGACCTAGAGACAGAGGACGCCAGACCGTGGGCAGAAGGCAAGAAGGAATCTTTACTCTGCCGGCTCCGGGTGTACAGACACCTTTCGACATTGAAGAAGGTGTACTTCAATATCATTTGTTATTGATTTGTGTTTTTGTGATCCGAGTATCACATTTTCGACGTTGAAAAATGGATATTTCGACGTCCGTTGTTTTGACTTATGTGTTTTGATGATTTTAAGGTCACACATACGATTTTGTGAACACCAGTTGCACTTGGTTGAGATTTTTCATGCAAGGAGCTGCACTTGATTAATATTTTTGGTGCACATCGTTTGCACTTTTTTGAGATTTTTTCTTGCACAGTAGTTGCACTTGATTGATGTTTTGTGCACACCAAATGCACTTGATTGAGATTTCCGTGCACAACAGTTGCACTAGATTGATATTTTCATGTACACCACATGCATTTAATTAATATTTTCGTGCACTCTAGATGCATTTGATATTGTTTTTGTGCACACCAGTTGCACATGTTGATGTTTTGTGCACCCTAATGCACCTGGTGTTGATTTATGCACCCCGATGTCATGCCCCGCTTCCCGGTGTACGAGGAAGGGGGCGTGGCGAGGCATGCGACGTATTTACTCAGAAGTAAACACGTTAAGTGTAAATAAACAATATAAATAAATGCACAAGAATAACAAGAGATATAATATAAAAAAAACTTTTATTAACATTCATTCTTTATATTACAACTGATTTGAAAAGGAAATGTACAATGATAAAAGCAATGCCTAAACAGTGGCATACAAATGAAAAGGTAAGTACAAGTAAAGACTAGAAGTCCGGCTGCTCTGTGAACTGATCCAAGTCTTCCTGGCTGGGCTCGGTCTCCTGAGAGTCAGGTCCTCCTGACGAACATTCTAAAGGAAGATGAGACAGGAATGTCGTCAGCGAACTAGCACTCGGTAAGTCCCAAAAGAATGGAAGGAATATTACAAGTAGAGAGAAATATAACTATAATTTGTACAGATTTATGTTTGTTATACTAACGTAGTTATTTGAACCTTGGTACAGAATTTATTAGTGTATACGAGAAGAGTCCAACTATCCCGTGGACTATGATAACATGTAAGTAGAAGGCCCCGTCAAAATCCATGGGACAACGGCACGAGAGTTCATGTAAGTGTCTTTTAGTGTCCATCATCGTGTCACTTTTAATACATTCCATACCTATCTACCCCTTTAAAATCCCGTAATGTATTGTATTGGATTATAGTTACCAGACCTGTAGAAACCATGGATACCAGTTGTTCATGTAATCAGGTTCAGAATGTAAATAAGTAGCCATGTAATCAAGTCAAGTTATAACCATGATTCGTTCAAGTCAAGTCATGCTTGCATGTTGATCTTATTTTGGTATTTAGGTTCAGGTTCAAATATACATGTTGGTATATTGGATTAATGTTGAATTGGATTGAGTTTGGATTGAATTCAAGCTTGATTTAGACTCAGACTTGAGTCAGAAACTTAGAACTGATTTGGATCCTGAATTAGGTTTGGGAGTTATCGGTAACTTCTGCACATGGATGGTAGGGTTTTTGTCTTTTTCCAAGATAATTATCATTGATAACACCGTTAAGTTTTTTCTACCTTAAATAGGTAAGCACTCACTTTCTCCGGCTCCCTGAGGCTCAAGAGAATTGATCCCGCTTAAACCTATATTTACTAAAATCCTTAATAGTGTTTTATATAACTCGAGGGGGTTTTATGAAAAATATTTTATATACTTTCAAAATAAATCTCGGGTATTTATTTATATTATTTATGATTTCCATAATTGTGAATTTTAAGAATGTGAAGTATTTTAGTGATAATAGTTTGGCTTGGGTATTTTAGTGTAAAACTTGTCTTTTGGATAACTTGAGAGTATTTTGGTGAAACTTGTCATTCTTTTATCTTTTAGAAAATATGGAATTTTATTATATCTTGAAAATATGTGGTTTGATAGTATTTATATATTTATAAAAATTAATTTTATTATTAAATAGAAAATCTCGTTTTTCTTAAAAAATCATATTAAAAATCTTTATCGAATGCTCCGTGAAGAGGTCTGCATCTCGCTCTACTAGTCCGAGAATGTGCGATAATTCGCACCATCTAATATTAGGTTCCCCAAAATGGGTTATAGAGGTATAATCGGAAAGACTTTTGATAATACAATTTAAAGAAAACCGGATTTTTATAGTTCATGGTATTTTGATCAAATGTTGTATTCGCCACAAACATATGTTCGAAAGAGTATCGTGCTATGTAAACATGTGTGTATGTGAGGGGTAGGTCATTATCTCGTGAAGTTTTCTAAGGGTAACAGTAAGCAAAACAATTAAATATGGTAGATAAAAAGTTCATGGTATTTAAATATAAAACTCAATTTAATGTTATTTAATATGATGATTTAGGGTGAAGGTTGTTTCTAATTATTAGTTTCATGATTAACAAGTAAGGTGTAGGAATATGCATGAGCAAGGCTTAAGAAAAAGTGTAGTTTCTAGGGTTTTATAATAAGATGTCGGTATAACTTCACTTACCGACATATTTTATGAAAAGAGACTTTTAGAGAAGAAGAGGGAGGATTAGAAGGGAACTTACTTTGGAATTTTTTAAGAAGAGAGAGAGAGAGGAAGAGGTTGAGGTCGTCATGGCGTCGCTGGGTCGACGGAATTGCTTCGTTTCCTCGCCGGAAGTTGGTCTTGAGATAACTCCTCTTCTACTCCACTTGTACTTGAGGAAATGTGAGTTTTTTGGCTAGAATTTTCAGAATGAGGAGGGGTTAGGGTATGGAATTGTATTTATAGTGTGAAATTAGGGTTTTAGAATTGAAAGAATGAATAAAAATGCATTAAAATTTGATTTAAAGATGAAATTGAAGTCTCTTTTTAAATTCAGAGAAATCAAACAGTGCTAGGGTAATAGGGGTAGGCAAAGGGTTTTGTGTGCAAGGCCTGGAGACTTTTATCCACGGGGGGCTCGTCCCCGCCGGCCAAACATGGCATCTCGCCGGTCGAACTTGAGGAGGGGGCCGTCGGATTGAAGCACGTGTACTCTTCTGTGTTTATAATATTTTGCACATGTTTATTTATCTATTTTTTCATTTCTATGTGCGGTGCACGTGTAAACTTTTGGGCTTCCAAAAATTTTAAAAGAAAATCAGAAAAAATATAATGTGCTTGAGTGGATTCGAACACAGGGGCTACGTCACAGCAGTGCAAGGCTTTACCAATGAGTTACAAGCTATTTCTTGCAGTTCTTAACAAAAATTAACTTTTAAATTGTGCTCAGGCTTGCTAAGAAAAAAATTTAAAGTCGTTACACCTATGCAGTTGAGGTTGATTTTGTGCATCCTGATACACTCGATATTGCTTTAGTGCATTCTAAATGCACTTGATGTTGGTTCCGTACACATTCGATGCAGTAGATGTTGTTTTCGTGCACACCCGTTGCACTTGACATTGTTTTCATGCACACCCATGGCATGTGATTTGGTTTTCGTGAAAACCCGTTAGGGTTGATTTCGTATTTCGTGCATCTGCTAGAGTTACAGTTATGCGAATTATTATATTTTGGATTTTCATACGCGCATGCTATGTTAGTGTAGTCTTAGCTTGTAGGGGGGCTTTGGAGTCCCGTCGATTTGAGCAGACTAAATTTTTTAAGAATTTGGACCCCGTTGATTTGATTTGATTTTGATTGGGCAAAATGTTTTAAGGATTTCGGGGTTAAATTTAAATTCGGGGACCAAATTTATTTAAGGGGGGATATTATAACATTTTGAAAATTATAAATATTATTTTATAATTTAAATATGGATATTATGAGTTTACAAAAATAATATGATGTATGGATTTTGGGTTTTCGGATCGGTATCCGTAAAAATATAATTATTTTGGGAAAAATGAAAAATATGAAATATTTTAAAGATGACGTGTATTTTGTTTTGAGAAAAGATATGTGATTTAAATTAATTGTGCATGTTTTATATGGTTTTGTGAGGGAGAGTGTGGGGGGAGATGTTAGCTTATCTTATACCTCATGAACACCACACCACCACACAAATATCCTGACAAAATATCATATGTGTATCTCACATACTCTCTTTTCTTCTCATTATTCACTACACAAATATCTTCATCTCTCAATTATCTCTAACTCCTTCAAACCCGCACCGAAACCCTAATCTTCCTTCAACAAATCACCTTGAATCTTGATGGTTCTTTCATACAAATGGATCAAGACATCAAGTTAAGCCTATATAACTTCAAAGATCTTCACCAAATCATCTCATGAGTTGAATCCCTCTCTTTAATATCGTAGGAAGGTAAAGATCTCCACTTTGATAGGTCTTTATAAATCTTTCCTTATTTACTTAGTGTTTCTAGTATAAAGTCTTGGTTTTGTTCCTTCACACAAATGGTTTTCATGAGTTTTTATGTTAGATTTGAGTCTGTTGCAGTTAGGGATCTCTGAAAAATATTTTTCGTATAAATTATTAGTTATGTATATACCCTAGAGGCCATTGTTGTACATATGATATATATTATAATGGATGCTTGGATATATATAGAGAGGACTTTCTTGCTCGCCATGATAGTATGCTATTTGGTTTCACTTTATCTTAACATGTTGACTTATATTAGTTTACTGTCTTACTCTCACATGTTGATAAAGCCCTTAGGATATGTAATCGACTACTGGGACTATGATGAGATCATACTAGTGGGGCCACAGTAGTCGATGAGTACATCCTATAACTGGTCCTAGTCAGGGGAGTGTCGAGACAGGGCATCGATACACCAGAGTAGACTAGCGTATACGCATCTTGACTCATATGATTGGCGATGGATAATCCCATATCTATCGGTGTTTGACATCAAAGATGGTGTACGGGTGCTTAGTGGAGATTGGGTACACTGGACGGACTCGCCGAGAACTCCCAGATGGTATTATACCTCACGTAAGTGGCAGTTCTCTGGTGACACTGGTACATGTTAGTCTGTGGACCCGAGATCGTTATAGAGTCTTGTGTGATTCCCACTGTGCTTTGATTTCCACCTTACCACGTCCAATAGGGCGTGCAAAATGGTGGCTTTTGGGTACAGTCCCGAATCACATGGAGGCAATGAGTGATAGGAGGGGATTCGTCTCTCCCGGTATAGGGAGTTGATGTTGTGCTGTGTTCGATTGGCTATAACTGGAAGTCCCTGGCCAGGGCTGATATAGAGATTTACTGGTAAGTGTTACCAGTAGTTTCTCGACCTGTTATGAGCCTCATATCGACACGACTTATCAGTTACTGGGGTCTGACGTATACCACCCCTAGACTAGATATGCGACATATCAGACGAAGAGACCGGACTGTACGGAAGTGTTACTGATTGGACTCACAGGAGAATGTACAGGCTTGCTTGTTGATCTTCTCATCGCTCAATACCTGGGTGGCTGTTACGTTTAGCTGACCGCTTGCAACTTGTAGGTGTTTGATATAATCATCACCTGCTACCGGCGTATTGACGATTCTTTAGAGTCCTACACAGAGGTTTCTTGACTCAGGCAAAACGGAGTAGGAGCACATATGTGATATGTGCATGACCGAGGATAATACGATATGAGATACCGTATTCTATTCTCGCGATATTTTGATATGAGCTGGGTCATCGGATCAAGTGTTGATGAGATGAATCGGTACATGATATATTAGTCGGTTATATTCGATATAGCCGGATTGTCGGATCAAGTGTTGATTCGATAATTTAATGTATAATTATATATATATGATATATTACTTTACATTATCTAATATTGGCTCGTTTTATTGATTCATTTTCTCACCGGATAATACATTGATATATATGCGATATATGTTAATTGTATTATTTTCTTTTGTTATAAATATATATTATATATGTGATATATATTATTGTAACATGTTATGATTACTAATGCAACATGTTTAGTGGAGATTAAACATGGTTAGGGTTTGATTTGGGTTAGTTCTTTCATGATCCTTCTAGAAAGTTTTATTTTGTTTCTAGCAAAGATATTATGGTTGATATTTTGCTAGATATTTCTAACCTAGCCCAAACCGTTCACCCTAGGTTAAATCTCTACATGGGTTAGCCTTCTCATATTGAACCATGGTTGCATTTGTAATCATTATTACATTTTCATTATTCATCACAAAAGGATTTCTATTCTTCTTCTACTTCCTTGAGCTCACAAAAAGCTTTCTAGGTTTTATTTTGTGATGATTTACTGTGAGAATTTGATAATAAAAGAGAGCATAAATCTTATTTTATCATCCTCATCTAATCTAACCAATTAGATTAGGGTGTTCACCTCATTAGTGAGTGAGAGCTTGAGTTAAAGAAATTTCAAGATAGATCATCTTCGAAAAGGAAGACTACAAGCAAGCATGGATCGTTCGGCTTGTGAAGCCTCTCTTGAGTCCGGGAGATCATGGATCGCGGCGAAGGGACTTCTACTTGGAGCTTCTGAAGTGAAGGAGTGGACTACAAAGGTTGTAATCCCTCTCTCTTAGTTGTAAAGATATTTACTTGCATGTGTAACCCTAATGATCTAGCAAAGATCCTAGCTTTGGGTTGTTCGGCACGTCTAAATTTTAAATCGGGTATGGTTGATTCCTTATAGACCCTTGTAAGAGTGCCTAAGAACCCTACAGTGGTATCAGAGCCTAGCTAGAGCATTAAGTGACGTGTATACGAAGTTAAAAGTCCGATCGAACCCCGATACGTCGGTTTTGACCCCCTCTCTGGAAATTTTGTAAAAATGTGATTTTTTCTGCATTAAAAATGCTCAAAAAAATCAGCAGGCAATTCTAAGGATTAATGTAAAATACGAGCCCCCAACTCCCTGAAGTCGCCGCGGAACCGCGGCAGGAACATGCTTCCCGCGGCGGTTCCGCGGCCGTACTTGGGAGTTATGGCCTCGTATTGGCAGGGTTGATCCGTAGGTATTTGTCCTTGCTTCTGGGTATTTTTATCTCTCTCAAGTGTTGAGTGTTTTGGGGATTTTTATGTAATCGTAGATTCTATCGGAAAGTTTAACTTCGTTCTGTTTTCCGGATAATGTAGAAACTGTTAAAATGTTCGAACGGATATCATTAACTCACTTTTTCCCGGCACGAAAAACTTTCAAGTGTTGAATTTTTCTTGAGTTTAAAACTATCGGAAAAATATGCAAGCATATCTGTGGACCCTCTAGAAGAACGTAACCTTAACTCGATTATGTGACCGTCAAAACTGTCACTGAACCCTAGGGTTTGTGGTAGTTTAGCGTGCCACATATGAGGCGTTGGTTTGACCCTTCTACGGTTGGTTCACTGGGGCTGTGACATATTCTGGGATTTGTTTGAACTCCGCTCAAGTGTTGAGCTATTTTGGAAATCTTGGGTATTTGATTATTCGATCGGAAAGTTTAATTTTGTCTATTTATCTGGAATGTGATATAATATGTGGAATTCATATAGTTAGGCATGAAATGCGAAGTATGTGATATTTTGGATTTACGATATCTAAAGTGATTGTGAATTCCAAATGTTGTAGTTTTACACTTTCTTTTTTGTGACCGTAAGTGTAGTATGTAGTTGTATCGCCGGTTTTCGTTGCTATACATCAACGACAATCGATGTATGCATACTTACTTACGTTGATGATATGAGATATTATATGTTGCTGTGATATGTTATATTAGATCGTCGTGTTCTGAATAGCCGGGGGTTTTATGTGAGATGAGAGTTTTTATTTTCATTCATGTAAAATTCATTTGTATGTAATATTCTTTTATTAGGGCACTTCCGGGATGAGGTTGATGTCACCAGTGTATATTGTTTACTTTTCCGCATTAGGTAGACCCAAGGAGGGGAGCACAAGTAACCAGGTTCTAGGGTACAGTGGGAGGCCATCTCGAGGAGTCGAGACCGGGTCTCCTAACCATAGAATTGGCAGTGTTGCTTGCCGCTCTTGTAGGGGTCTAGGGATGTGGGTTTGGCTATTCATCGTGACCGTGGAATCCGTGTTTTATACAGGCTCGATATAAAACACGGAAGTCCTAGTATATCCAATATTTCATATGTTATCTTCTGCTGCAATGTTCTGTGATGAGATCATATTACTGCCTGAGATGAATGCTTATACTATATATATATGCTGATATATAAATATTACTGCTTTCATTTCTTCTGTGATGCTTAGGAAGCATAAACAGATAGGATATATTAATGAGATTAATAAAAGGAAAAGAAACTTAAAAGATGTTGTAGAATCAAAACTTTATAAAAAGGGTAGCTACAGTTTTGCTTTGCATAATGGTATATATGATATACCCTGCACCTTATTCGATGAGGAAAGAGCCGAGATCCCTTCACCGGGAGTGACCTCTTTAGCGAAACTGGCAGATGCTACAAACTCGCGGTTTAGTTTTTGACAGCTTATATAGTTCTTTCTTTGCACCACGGTATATATGATATACCCTGCACCTTATTCGATGAGGAAAGAGCCGAGATCCCTTCACCGGGAGTGACCTCTTTAGCGAAACTGCAAAAGCCTAAAAAACACTCCTTTTTTAAAATCACTTGTTTCTACAACGATATCAAGTTCATTACGCTCATGGTTTTTTGAAAAACCTGCATAGCCCTCCTTCATTTCAGATAGAGACTAGTTAGTATTCGTGCTATGTTTGTTAATTTAGTCAAGGCGTAGTGTACGGTAGCTAAATAGTGTTTATCTGCTAAAGCATGAGATGCGATTGGATTAGGGTAGTCGTACAGCCTTGTTGACTTAGTCAAGGGTTGTACGGGTGGGTTTAATTCAATCGGAAAATGTACGGGTTGAACTTGACTTGCGATTTATGGTTTGTTGACTTAGTCAAGGTCATAGATTGCTAGGGGCAAAAGCATTATCGGGAATTTCAAGTATTGAAATTTGCAATGAGATTGCATACCTTCTATGAGATAGTTGGATCCCGATACCCACTGCGAGTAAAAGTTACTCCTGGGAGAATTTTACACTGGACAATTAGCCGATCAAATAGGTGTCTAGAAAGGTATTAACGGGGTTATGCCTCTGGGAAAACGAGGTTTATTTCCATGCGAAAGCATGAGGAACCTCCCTTAAGTACCGACACTGATCTGGCTGAAAGATTGACGAAATTGTAGGGTGTAATTAATCCCGATTAATCTTACCTTTTAGGGTTTGAAGGAAAATTTAAAAACAGTGGGAGACATTCTGATTAGTTAAGATAATAACCAATCTAATCTTGCAAGAGCATACGCTAAAGTGTTTTCTTCTCTCTCTCCAGGTAGCGACCATGTCAGGCCATAATCAAGATAATAATATGGATGTATTGACTGAACCCGCTTATTATACTGAGCAGGGGAACGTTGGTCTCGTTCTTTCTTATAAGAGTTATAAGACTGAGCAGGAAACAGGAGAATATCTGGATTCTCATGCCGCCCAAACAAAGAACATGCATACTGATGCATCTTCTTCGGGTGTGTTGGTTATTAAGAACTGTTTCTCAGTTCACCCTACATCCTAGGTATTAGATACCAGATTGGGATCCCACATATATAAATTGTTACATGGGCTACGTAAAGGTAGAGAACTGGGAAAAAGTGATCATTCCGTACAAGTAGGGAATGGTGCAAGCATTGCAGCCAAAGCAGTTGGCGAATATCACCTTTTATTACCAAGTAGTAATACACTGATTCTGAATGAGTGCTATTATATACCGAACATAATGTGCAACATTATATCAGTTTCTTTATTAAGTAAAGAAGGATATAATTTTTTAATACAGGATAATATTATGAACATCTTCATAGATCAAAAGTTGTTTGGATCAGGCTCGTTACATAATGGCATATTCATTCTCAATCAAAATACAGTTCTTAATATACAAAACACACACAAGAGGAAGAGTTCAGAAATGAACGAATCCTTCTTGTGGCATTGTAGACTTGGTCATATCAATATGACACGGCTAGCTAAGTTACATAAGGATGGATATTTGAATCCGTTCGAATTATCATCTTATGATACTTGATATTCATGTCTCAAAGGTAAAATGACCAAAACTCTGTTTAGTGGACACGGAGCAAGAGTTACGGAACTCTTAGGACTGGTACATGTGATGTATGCGGACCCATGTCTACACACGCCAGGAACGGTTCTTCCTACTTCATTACATTCACTGACGATCTCTCAAGATACGGACATGTGTTCCTGATGAAACACAAGTCTGAAGCTTTTGAGAAATTCAGAGAATATAAGCACGAAGTAGAGAACCAAACGGGCAAAAGTAATAAGATTCTTCGATCTGATCGAGGAGGAGAATACTTAAGCAATGAGCTCCTAGACTATCTAAAAGAGAATGGGATTCTCTCTTAGCTTACTCCTCCTTATAATACACCACAGCACAACGGTGTATCGGAACGGAGGAATCGCGCCCTATTAGATATGGTGCGCTCTATGATGAGCAATGCTGAGTTACCTATTTCCTTTTGGGGGTATGCGCTTGAGACAGCCATATACCTATTGAATCTAGTTCCATCTAAATCTGTACCTACCACACCATATGAGAGATGGAGTGGGAAAAGACCATATTTTAAACGAGTTAAGATATGGGGTTGTCCGGCCTATGTCAAACGGCAAATCCCGGACAAACTCGAGGCACGATCAGTTCTTTACAAGTTTGTGGGATATCCAAAGAATTCTCAAAGATATTTTTTCTACCACGCTGAGGAACAAAAAGTGTTTGTTGCTCAACATGCCACCTTTTTAGAAAAGGAATTTCTTACAAAAGAAATTAGTGGCAAAGAGGTAGAGCTGGAAGAGGTTCCAGCACCACAAACTACAACTGATGATTTATTGGAACCAGAGGATTCAGTAGTTCCCGACGAACCCCAGCCTCTCTGCCGATCTAGTAGTGTTTCTCATCCACCTGAGAGATACTACAGTTTTCTCATTGATGGTGGGAGCGAGGATTACATCATGGAAGATGTTGACCCGACTAGTTTCGAGCAGGCCATCACGAGTGGTGACTCTGTGAAATGGCTGATGCAATGCGATCTGAGATGGAATCTATGTACACCAACAAAGTATGGACTTTGGAAGTTGCTCCTAAAGGGGTAAAACCCATTGGGAGCAAATGAATTTTTAAAAAGAAAATTGGTGTAGATGGAAAATTTGAGACTTTCAAAACTAGACTTGTTGCAAAGGGTTTTCGTCAACGACCAGGTGTGGATTATGACAAAATCTTTTCTCTAGTGGCTATGCTTTAGTCCATCCGGATCTTACTTGCCATTGCTGCATACCATGACTACGAAATCTGGCAAATGGATGCTAAGACCGTCTTTCTAAACAGTGATTTAGAAGAGTGCGCATGACTCAGCCAGAGGGCTTCGTAGATAGTGGGAGCAGCGGAAAGGTGTGCAAGCTGCTTAAATCCATCTATGGGTTAAAGCAAGCATCGCGGAGTTGGAACATCTGCTTTGATGTTGTAGTCAAAGAGTTTGACTTCATCAAAAACGTAGATGAACCTTGTATTTATAAGAAAGTTGCAGAGAGTAAGGTTGTCTTTCTCGTATTGTACGTCGATAACATACTCTTGATAGGAAATGATGTTCCTATGCTGCAATCAGTCAAGCTCTTCTTATCACAAAGATTCTTAATGAAAGATTTAGGTGATGCCTCCTGCATATTGGGAATTATGATCTATAGAGATAGATCTAAACGGATACTGGGATTGTCCCAATCCAGGTATATTGATACCATACTAAAGAGGTTTAGTATGGAAGAATCCAAGCGTGGGAACCAACCCACGATCTCTGGACTCACTCTCTCCAAAGAGATGTCTCCCAAGACTGATTTGGAGAGAGCTCGCATGCAAGGGATACCCTATGCTTCGGCAGTAGGCTCTATCATGTATGCGATGCTATGTACCAGACCCGATGTAGCATACTCACTAAGTGTAGTGAGTCGGTATCAAGCAGATCTTGGAGAGAGTCACTGGACAGCTGTGAAGAACATTCTCAAGTACTTGCGAAGGATTAAAGAGATTATCTTGGTGTATGGTAATGGAGAACTCCAGGTGGAGTCCTTTACTGATTCCAGCTTCCAGAGTGATAAGGACGACTCTAAGTCACACTCGGGATTTGTCTTTACCCTCAATGGAGGGGCAGTATGTTGGAAGAGTTCCAAACAGGATACCGTTGCAGACTCGACGATGGAGGCTGGATACATCGCTGCCAACGATGCAGCCAAAGAGGCTGTCTGGATAAAGAAGTTCATCACTGAACTTGGAGTGGTTCCGTCCATTGAGCATCCAATACCTTTATATTGCGATAACAATGGAGCTGTGGCTTTGGCCAACCCAGGTCCCATCAGAAGTCCAGACATATTCTGAGGCGGTATCACCTGATCAAGGAGATAGTTGATCGCCGGGAGATCGAGGTCAGGAGAGTTGATACGAAGGACAACACTGCGGATCCACTCACGAAGGCCATTCCCCAGATACAGTTTGTGAGATTATTCGGGATGCTAGGTATGAGATACTACAACAGCTGGCCTTAGTGCAAGTAGGAGATTGTTAGTTATGTATATACCCTAGAGGCCATTGTTGGTCATATGATGTATATTATAATGGATGCTTGGATATATATAGAGAGAACTTTCTTGCTCGTCATGATAGCATGCTATTTGGTTTCACTTTATCTTAACATGTTGACTTATATTAGTTTATTGTCTTACTCTCACATGTTGATAAAGCCCTTAGGATATGTACTCGACTACTGGGACTATGATGAGATCATACTAGTGGGGCCATGGTAGTCGATGAGTACATCCTATAACTGTTCCTAGTTGAGGGTGTGTCGAGACAGGGCATTGATACACCAGAGTAGACTAGCGTATACGCATTTTGACCCACATGATGGGCGATGATTGATCCTATATCCATCGCTGTTTGACATCAGAGATGGTGTACGGGTGCTCAGTGGAGACTGGGTACACTGGACGGACTCACCGAGAACTCCCAGATGGTATTACACCTCACATCAGATGGCAGTTTTCTGGTGACACTGGTACAGGTTAGTCTGTGGACCCGAGATCGTCATAGAGTCTTGTGTGATTCCCACTGTGCTTTGATTTCCACCTTACCACGTCCAAGAGGGCGTGCAAAATGGTGGCTTTTGGGTACAGTCCCGAATCACATGGAGGCAATGAGCGATAGGAGGGGATTCGTCTCTCCCGGTATAGGGAGTTGATGTTGTGCTGTGTTCGATTGGCTATAACTGGAAGTCCCTGGCCAGGGCTGATATAGAGATTTACTGGTAAGTGTTACCAGTAGTTTCTCGACCTGTTATGAGCCTCATATCGACACGACTTATCAGTTACTGAGGTCTGACGTATAGCACCCCTAGACTAGATATGCGACATATCAGACGAAGAAACCAGACTGTACGGAAGTGTTACTGATTGAATTCACAGAAGAATGTACAGGCTTGCTTGTTGATCTTCTCATCGCTCAATACCTGGGTGGCTGTTACGTTTAGCTGACCGCTTGCAGCTTGTGGGTGTTTGATATAATCATCACCTGCTACCGGCGTATTGACGATTCTTTAGAGTCCTACACAGAGGTTTCTTGACTCAGGCAAAACGGAGTAGGAGCACATATGTGATATGTGCATGACCGAGGATAATTCGATATGAGATACCGTATTCTATTCTCGCGATATTTTGATATGAGCTGGGTCATCGGATCAAGTGTTGATGAAATGAATCGGTACATGATATATTAGTCGGTTATATTCGATATAGCCGGATTGTCGGATCAAGTGTTGATTCGATAATTTAATGTATAATTATATATATGATATATTACTTTACATTATCTAATATTGGCTCGCTTTATTGATTCATTTTTTCACTGGATAATACATTGATATATATGTGATATATGTTAATTGTATTATTTTCTTTTGTTACAAATATATATTATATATGTGATATATATTATTGTAACATGTTATGATTACTAATGCAACATTTTTAGAAGAGATTAAACATGGTTAAGGTTTGATTTGGGTTAGTTCATTCATGATGGTTCTAGAAGGTTTTACTTTGTTTCTAGCAAAGATATTATGGTTGATATTTTGCTAGATATTTCTAACCCAACCCAAACCTTTCACCCTAGGTTAAATCTCTGCATGGGTTAGCCTTCTCATATTGAACCATGGTTTCATTTGTAATCATCATTACATTTTCATTATTCATTACAAAAGGATTTCTATTCTTCTTCTTCTTCCTTGAGCTCACAAAAAGCTTTCTAGGTTTTATTTTGTGATGATTTAGTGTGAGAATTTGATAATAAAAGAGAGCATAAATCCCACTTCATCATCCTCATCTAATCTAGCCAATTAGATTAGGGTGTTCACCTCATTAGTGAGTGAGAGTTTGAGTTAAAGAAATTTCAAGGTAGATCATCTTCGAAAAGGAAAACTACAAGCAAGCATGGATCGTTCGGCTTGTGAAGCCTCTCTTGAGTCCGGGAGATCATGGATCGCGGCGAAGGGACTTCTACTCGGAGCTTATGAAGCGAAGGAGTGGACTACAAAGGTTGTAATCCCTCTCTCTTAGTTGTAAAGATATTTACTTGCATGTGTAACCCTAATAATCTAGCAAAGATCCTAGCTTTGGATTGTTCGGCATGTCTAAATTTTAAATCGGGCATGATTGATGCCTTATAGACCCTTGTAAGAGTGCCTAGGAACCTTACATAAATTAACCTATTTAGACCACCAGGAGACCCCGCTAATTGCACGAGACCCTGACTCCCTGTTCTGGCCGCAAATTGCAGTCGAATGGAATTTTTTGGCGGCCCCACTTTTGAGTAGATGTTGGGGTTTGGTCAGTAGATATTTTACTTTAAATAAAAGTTTATTTTATATGCTAATTTTCCCAGATTCCCTGAGGAAAAATCTGGGATCATTTTTACTTAGTGTTGGTGATATTTTCCGATATTTGAAACTTGGATTTCATATTTTATGTCTTGACTTGGTCGTTCGACATTCGTACGTCAACGTCGGGGGTATTTGGTCGTTTTTAGCGTATGTTGGCTATACGTTCTAACCAATGTGCGCTTCACTCATTTTATCGTTTTTGATTTGGATTTTATGCCGTTGTGTCATGATTTTCATTGTAGGTACGATCGCGGTGATTTTCGAGACAGCAAGGCGGACGTGGGTTTCGACTAGCTCGAGATGTCGGTGAGTAGATTTATATCTAAGGGGAAAGTCAGATGGATGGCGTATATCACGCCCGCAACAAGTTAACTAGTGTATTTATTCAATATCTAGGATAGAGTTATGTTAGATAATATAGTTTATAACTAAGTTGGTATATAGTTTGTATCTGGTAGAATATATGTATGCGTGGATTTATAGTTATATATGATTATTGTGATATGCGTACGCGACGATAGTTCCGTATGATATCGGTTGGGATATGGTTATGATAAGGATAGATTGCCGGATACGGTGGATATGTATTTGACTCGCAAAATCTTGCTATATCCCGATTGGGATTGTTTACCGCCGAAAGACGCGACCGGAATGTTTAGGACGTCTGGCTTGAATTGGGGGCAGATACTATTTGGTTTTATCCGTCCATCTCTCCGAAGATGCCAAGTTGATTTATGGCACCGTGTATCAAAGGTTTAAACGGATGCGGCCGTTGTAGCAGACTTCGTTAGATTCCCCCTTATTTGCAAGAGGTTTTTTGATTGTGGGGACGCTCTTCACTGCAGGCGCAAGCCCCTGCAGTTAATTACGTTACCGAATCGCGGTAACCACTTTCTCCTGCTACAGAAGGTCAATTCGTGTCGTGTGTGTTTTTTTTTTGGTTGCCCGTGGATTGTATACGGAGACTAATTTATGTTGTTGCCCGTAGGGCGGGAATTAGTCTAAATCCGTATTTTCTTAGATTTGGGTTTGGGTTTAATTTAAGGCTCGTTAACCTCTTTTGAGATTAAGATCATCTTAAATATTTGTTAAGAATACGTTAGTCTAATTTTTAGACTAAGATCTACTCAACAGGATTTTAGGATCATTTAGATCCAACGACAGAGTATTTGGACTCTATCATTTTAGTTTAAGAACATTGCGGTCCATTGCGTTTAAGGACATCATAGTCCAAGAGTTTAAGGACCCCATAGTCCGTAAGGTTTAAAGACATCATAGTCTGTATGGTTTAAAGACATCATAGTCTGGTTTAAAGACATCATAGTCTGTAAGGTTTTGGTTTAACCGTTTGGGGATGCACAAAAAATTATTGGTTATTGGGCCCTCCATCTCTCTGAACACTTTGAAGAATTACAACAACATGTATCAGAGGTATGAAGAGATATACCCTTGAACCAATATTGGTTGGGAGATCTATAGTCAGGTTTGGGACTAAGACCAATTAAAAATATTGTGAGCACAAGGGCTCGGTTAATCTGAATTAGGGACTTATGGCCAACTTGGGCTCAGCCCACTCAGTTTTAAATAAAATGTTGAACATTTGTTTGGGCTCAGTCCCCTTTTATTAAAAAATGCTGAGCATTGATTAGGTTTCTGACATCCCTTTTTCTTTTTGTCTTTTATTGAGTGTTGAACACATTTTATGGCACTGGGGCTTTATTTACAGAGCGCTTTGTAATTCCTTAGCTCCCACGTGAAGAGCATGTAGAGCGCTTGGCGCTGAGCGCCAAACTTGGAGCGCTAAGGCGCTTCTTATAAAATAGCGCCCACGTGAGGAGCACGTGGAGCGCTTGGCGCTGAGCGCCAAACTTGGAACGCTAAGGTGCTTCTTATAAAATAGCACCCACGTGAGGAGCACGTGGAGCGCTTGGCGTTGAGCTCCAGACTTGGAGCGCTAAGGCTCTGCTTTTAAAATAGCGCCCACGTGAGGAGCGCGTGGAGCGCTGAGTGCCAGACTTAGAGCGCTAAGGCGCTTCATTTAAAATTGGCAGTTTTGATCAGTCCTGTGCTCTGAGAATTAAATTCTCGGTTTATAAGAGACTTTGTCTCATGGATCTAAGAACTAAGTTCTTCTGTTTTTTGATGAGATGCTGTGATCTCTTTTAGTTTTGTGAAAGACTTTGTCTTATAGATCTGTGATCTGAAAAAGAACTAAGTTCTTCTGATGTGAAAGTTAAAATCTCAAATATAGAGGAGATGCCATGATCTCTCCTCTTGCTATTTACCTTGAGAAGAAATTGCTCTCGTCTTTTAAGTTTCTTGAAGTTTATAGGGGGGTTCCTCTATACAAGGCTTGAAGTCTTGGGTCCTTTATATAGAGGAGGCTGATTTGTTGAATCAGTTAAGGAAATCTCTCATTGAGAGATTTCTAATTGATTTGGGGATGTTTCCCACCATTGGATCTTTGATCCAAGGACTTCTGTTTTACAGAAGATATTTTTTGTTATTAATAAGATTGGCAAAATATTTTTCCATACAGAATTTATTCTGTATCTTGGTGATTTTTAATCACCATTGGATCTTTGATCCAACGGTGCTCTGATTTACAGAGCACAATCTTTTTTGTTTGGAAAGATTTGAAGAGTATTTCCTCAACAGAATTTAATTATGTAATTTGATGATTTTATCATCTTCGTTGGATCTTTGATCCAAGGGTGGAGAACATTTAGTTATAGCGCTGGCACTCTCGTGCTTTGCACGTGAGGCGCTGCCTCGGAGTTTTTGACTCTTGGCGCTGGCGCTCTCATGCTTTGCACGTGAGGCGCTGCCTTAGAGTCTTTGACTCTTAGCACTCGTGCTCTTGGTGCTGGAGCTCTCGTGCTTTGCTCGTGAGGCGCTGCATCAGAGTCTTTGACTCTTGGGCTGGCGCTCTCGTGCTTTGCATGTGAGGCGCTGCCTTAGTTCAAATTTCAAATTTTGAACAGAGCTTTGCTCTTTTATTGGGGGGAAACAAATGCCCCCCCACCGCTGCGCTCACGTGGCTCACACATGAGTGCAGCGGTGGCAGCCTTTCCATCGTTGGATTGTCTTCGAAGTCGGATCGACTTCCAACGCCTATAAATAGGGCATTTGGCACTTGAGATGACTGCTGTTCATCTTCTTGCCTCCTTGTTTTTCTGATAATTTAATTCTCTCTTCAGAGCATGGATCTCTAGCCAAGGAACTTTCTTTTAAGTTAGAACTTCGTTTACAAGGTTGGTAAGAATTATGTTCGACCCCATTAACAGAGCTTTGCTCTTACTAGATCATAGATCTTAAACATCTTTTTTGGGGTTTCTTTAAACCGTTAATTAAAACAGAGTTTTGCTCTTCCTAAATCATAGATTTAAAGAAATCTTTTTAGGGTTTCTTAACAGAGCTTTGCTCTTTCTTAGATCACAGATCTAAAGAGATCTTTTTTAGGGTTTCTTAACCCATTAATGAAAAACTCTTAGAGTTTCTAGGATTTGTATTTCAGATCTTTAAAAATCTTGGGGTTTTACCTCTGTAAAAAGCTTTGCTTTTTAGGGTTCTGATGGCTTGTTCCATCGTCTTCGCAGAGCATAGCTCTTTAGAATTTTTGGGGAATTTTTATTCCCCTCATAATGACAGATGTGACTTCTGTTGCAAAGGGCTGCTCTCAATGGAGTTTAGCTCTTTGGCCCGAGAAGTCTCTCATTAAATGAGAATCCTTTTAGGATTTCCTCTGTAATGAGTGACTCTGTCATCAATGATGAGTCGTCATCTTGATTCTGTGGGTCCCTTTTGGTCCCTTTCCACTGGAGTGCAGTGTGGTACAAACTTCAAGTGCCGCGTGTCAGAATTTGGACTATAGCATTGACAGATAACCTTGTTCTTTTTCACGCAGGTACTATGTCTTTTGACACTCCTTTCCCGTTTGTTCGTCTGGAGAGCGCATTTCCTGATGCCCCCGTGGATAGGGAAGTCTTCGCGCTCATTAAAGATCACGACCCGGAGCAAAAATCTCTTCATCTACGGGGGTCGTGGTACAATCAAATCATCTGGGGTCGGTGTAGTTTTTCTTGTGCAGTACCTACGGAGCCCATTTTGGCGATTCACTACGCTGATGCATCCCTAGTGAACTATGCCGCAGAGGAGGTCAACTGGACTTCGGAAGGTCGCCTTCAACCCTCTATGGCCTCGATACCCGTGCAGCCGCCGATGGCTTTGGATATTCTGGGGCGGCGCATATGTCAAGACGAGTCGCGCCCTTTGGGACAGCTGTACATGATCGGTTTGACTCCTCGACACTCAACCAGATACTTGCAGTGGGCTCGATACATTTTTTTGGCGAAGAAATCACTGCTGCTGAAGCTCAGGCTGTACGCCGCAGTTTACGCGTCTCTTTTCCAGTATTCCATGCCCTTGTATGGTAGGTCAAAGCTTTCTTGGAACAATGGAATGTACCGACTCACACCTTCCTTCTATCAGATCGGGAAGTTTCCATCTCTTTGGAGGAGTTCGTGAAGATCTCTGGCTTACCTGTTAGGGGAGAACATTACGAGGAGCTACTTCCTCCTGATGTGTACATCTTTGCCACCAAATCAGTGGTGATGGGCCTCACCCCGGAGAATGCCATTCAACATCAATTCCAAAGTCTGATTAAGGTGTTGAAAATTTACGAAAGTCTGTTTCTCGAATCCGGAGGACACGGGTTCAGCTTCGCGGATTTTATCGCTCGCTTTCTTCTTCCAGAAGTCTTATCAAAACAAGCTGCGAAATTCGCTAAGCTTGACGACCTATTTGGTTTTGGTTTGGACAGCTAGCCAACAGCGGAGGCCGATCAAAGGAATTTCTTTCTCCCGGATACCCAGGTCATCCCCTTTGCAGAGCTCACAGCTTCAGTGTAACGTTTTAGAAATCGTTTTGCGAATTTTCCCGTTTTAGGGCAAAATTGTCGGTATTTCCCGTTTTAATCCGATTTCGATCAAACGTCCGTATAACCTTGCCGGCACCAAGTTTAGCTAAAATAAATCTTGTGCGTGAACTTTCGGAGTATTTGGGAGGTTTTGGTTCAGATAGAATTTTTCCCAAATAAAATATTATTTTAAGCGGTATTTTGTGCACGTAAATCGGGAAATTTCTTCTCTTGGGGATAAATTAATTTTTGTCACTAGAAAATTTTGGAAACTTCTTTTTTAAATATCTAGATATTTTTGGAGTGAAAAGGGATTTATTTTAAAAAGAAAAGAAAAGGTGTAAAGGTGGCAAAGTGCATTTATTAGCTAATTTCCTAGAAATTTCTTCACACAAAATTTACGAAATTTCTTCACACAAAATTTATGAAATTACCCCCCATCCCTCCTTGGCTGAGCCCTCCTCAAATTCTGCCCAAAAATTTTCCCAAGCTCTTTTCTTCATTATTTCTTCAAAATTCTTCAAGAAAAAAATTCCTAAAATAATCCACAAAAATCCTAATTAAAAATAAAACCATCTTTTCCTTCACTAATCCTTCTTGGATCTTCAACAAAGCATGTTTTTTTTATACTAAGATGAGGGATTAAATTTCATTTTGGTGTTCTGGAGGAGGTATAATTTCTTACCTTAATCCATAATTAATTGTTTTAATCTTAATCTAGCTATTTAAGTTAGCTAATTATGTGTTTAGTATAGCTTTTAAATCATGATTAATTCATTTATATTTTTTTAAGAAATTCATGTTAGGGTTAAAGTTTGTTTAAGTGATTAATGTTTATTAAAGTGTTAATTTTTGTTTTGGAAAAGATTAACCCAGTAGAAAATGTTAATTTTTGCTAATGAACACTTTGTTTAATTATGCAATTTTGCTTACTAGGTTTTTGCTAAAACTTAATTAGCAAGTGTTAAAAATATAGGAATGGTTTGGATAGCTTAGTTAAGCTATTATAAGGTGTTTGTAATCGCTAGATATGCGTTAGCTTGAAACTAGTGCGAAATATTGCGATAGGTTGCTTACTAGGTTTCGGAGTTTTTCCGACGTGGGTTCGATTGGTCGTTGCGAGATTATATCTATTGTATTCCTCGTAATTGTTCGTGTTGTGTTGCGCGATCGGGACGATCGGGGTCTAGACTTGGTGTTTTGTAGTTTAGCGACCCCAGTTAGGGTTTTTGGCCGATGTCGTGCGCGATAGATGCGCTAAGCGCGCAGTGTAATTTTCCGGGCGTTTTCATCGCGTTTCGTTGTCTTTTCGTCATTATAGGATATTTAACTTATGTGTTGTATTTGTGAAATTTTAGGTTCGCAAGCAGGGACTTCGGGTGCTGCGGACAAGAGGAAACAGGTGGTCGGATTTTCATAGCTCGAGACCATCTGTGAGTAGATTTAATATCTACGGGGAAATCGCCCATATGACGTTATGCGTCGGGGCTGATATGATATGTTAGCTGCATGTTATTGCATATTGGTTAATTTCGTATGAATGTCATTGCATAATAGTATCTGTTGTACTTTAGATATAACACATTACTGACGGTTCATGTTGCACGAGCACTAAATTGTATGCTACACCCATATCGCCAGTAATTGCCATGACACGCACAAACCACCTACATACGTGTTATTGTGTTTGACATGGATAGTTAAGATAGTAACTCTTAATCCATTTCACGTATACCTTACTATAGCTACTTGTACATCTTGCATACATATTGACATGTACACCCACATAGTCTATTACAGCTACATGTACATCATGCACACATATTGACATGTACACCCGCATATTTTCGCTATAGTTGTATGTACCCTAAGTGGTATTTTTTTATATGTGATATTGAGTTGTTGATCATTGCGTTTATGAAATGCATCATTCATACTGGCTTATATGTAGATACTTAAACCTTGCTACACTTACACATACACCACATATTATGCTGCACTTGTTTTTCGGAGGATTTTGGGGATCGCAAGATATATTTTTAAGATAGATTCATTTAAAAGAGCGGATTTCCCTTGATATGTTTATATTGTTGTTTTATGTTGCATATATCAGTTTTCATGGTTTTACGCATTGAGATATGGATTTCATGTGATTTATAGATTTGAGAACCGTGGGGGTATTTCAAGAAAACTATGTATTATTTGAAAACCCGGTTTCTCTTGATATGATATTTCAGTGCGTCCACCATGTGATTTCTCGGTTCTGAGATTTGGCTTGTGATACCCGATTCGAGGAGCGGGAGGTACTATCTGTGGGTACATGGTGGACCCGGTATGGTACCCCGAGGCGAGTGGTGATTTCATGGTGTAGACGATAAGCCTGGCGGTGGGACCACTACCTACCGGTGATAGTAATTGGACTCGGCGGTTATCGTGAGGATACCGACCGGAGTGATGTATGACATATCGTCAGGGCCATTCATAGTGACAGCGCCTGAGTTATGGGGATTTACGTGACGATGCTAGACACGGTTTTTCATGATTTTTCGGGTGTCGATGTTAGACGCTCAGGTTCCATGAGACTTACAGGATGTGAGGGCCGATATGAGGATGCGGTGCCTGAGGATTTGAGATTTGATGTGTCAGTGAGGGACACTGGTGTTTTTCCATGCTGATGATTTTGCATGAGATTTTATATTATATCATCCCACACTCAGGATTATGTTGATATGCATTGCTTCATATAGTTGTAGTACCCTGATGATGTATCTTTATATGATTGTTGCATATTCACTTATCATACTTATGCTATCGGATTACATGTGATAGATAGATCGTTGTTCGTGCATACTTGCGATTACAGTATGATGTTATTTACTATTCACGAGTTGGCAACTCACCCCCGTTGTGCCATAATGTTTTACAGGACTTACCCTCTGAGTAGTCGCGGAAGGGCGTCTTATCATCTCTACTTTTGCGGATACCGCTACAGTTGGCTGTGAGGCATTGCTTTTAGGTGGGTTTGCAGTTATCTGTTTGTACATTGTATAACTTTTTGTTGGATCTAGTATTCTCCATTTACCACTGTGTTGTATATGACTTAGAGACGACTTGTGAGAATTCAGTGTTATATTTTGTGGTGACTGTTGGAGATAGTGCCCTCAGAATCAATTATTGGATCACAGGCACGTGATTGCAATGATTGAGGGAGGACCTATACCGGTAGGACAGTCTTACTCAAGATGATAGTATGCTATCTGGTTTATCTTTATCATCGTGTACTGTTTTAGGTGACCTGACAGGTCGCTATTACACGTTGATAGAGCCCTTAGGATTCTTGCTTGACTGCCAGCAGTATGAGAGCGATCATATACGTGGGAGCTGAGGTCTATAAGCACATCCTTAAAAGGTCCCTAGTCGTGGGAGTTTTCGAGACAGGGCATCAATACTCCAGAATAGACTTAGTGTATACAGTCGAGACCCCGACGAGGGGCGGTGGCCGGTCTCACAAGCCACTGATGTCAGTTGGTTCACCTAATATGTATACATGTGCTCATTGGGTTATGAGTACACCGGACAGGACTCGCCGGAAACATGCTTGTTGGTCTTATACCAGACGTCAGATAGCAGTTCCCTGGTGATATGTGTACATGTTAGTTCATCGACCTGAGATCGTCATTTGTCTCGTGTGAGTTCCCACTGTACTTTGATTACTACCCTACCCCGCTAAAAGGAGTCGTGCAAATAGGTTTTAGTTAGGTACAGTCCCGAGCCACATGGAGGCAGTGAGCGGATCTTCAGGGGTTCGTCTCTCCCGGTATTGGGGGTGAGGTCGCGCTGTGTCTAGGAGAGCCATTACACAAAGTCCTTGGCCAAGGTAGGAGATTTACTGGTAGGTATTCCAGTAATATCTCAGGGTGTTCTGGGCTACACTCCGACACGACTTGTACCGCTTTTGGGGGTCTGACTTTTACCAACCTCCTAGGTCCGCCATGCGATGCTCATAGACGAACGGACCGGACTGTACGGATATTGTCACTGACAGGCTCAGTAGGGTGTCAGGATGAGTTTGCTCATCAACGTCCCTTTTGGTCAATACCTGGTAGCCCGTTACGTATGGCTAATACCTCTGACGTGCTAGTAGTTAAATCCACAGCCAAAGTATTGACGAGTCTTTAGAGTCCCCCACAAACAGTTGCTCAAGTTTCGGGCGAAACGCTGTAGAGGCCGTATGGAGATATGGCAGGGTTCGATTTTATACGTGCGGTATTGCACGGATCATGATCGGACGGATTATACTAGCGGGCTTTGGTTTAAGCCGGATCCTAGTATTGTACATTATAGATTTTGTCTCTTTGCATTTGTATTCAGTGGGAATACAAATGCGGGTATGTATATACGGTCGCGGGGTTTTCCTGTAATTTATTACGGGATCGGTTTTTTGAAGTTGCCAGTTTGCATTCCGTTTCGGCCAGTTTTCCTTTGTTCCTTCATGGCCGGATTTCTCTGATGGAGGGGCTAATTTGCAAATGTGCAAATTAGCAATTATGGAGGGTTTATTTGTAAATGAGGGATTATGATAGATATAGCATCTTTGCTTTTTCTTTCATCATGGTTTTTTCATTAATGAGATGGGAATGTGATGAGAGTTGATTTGGATATTGATGTGAGGCTTGCTTTTTGAATTATGGTCACCATTTCTTTTTCCTACACTCACCTCCCTTCATGGATTCACTCTCTCATATTTTTGGCAAGCCACATTCTTGAGAGGGAGAGAGGCAATTTCATTTTGGTGTGGTTCTCATTTTTGGCTTGCTTAAAATTACATTACTAATCTCCAAAAGTTCATTCTCTACTCCACATCAAAACATGGCAACTTCAACCCCAATAGAGACAAACTATTCTACACTAGCCTACAGTATTCTTGGACACGTCGACTCGCCAACTTCGTGCCCGAGTTGCCTCGGTCCAAAGGTGGGAGCCCGTAAAAGAACCCGGCGATGTGGTGCCCGTTCCGACGAGGAGATGAAGACCGGAGATTCCGCGAGGAGATCGGGATAGAGGCCGAAGACCGAAGGACACGGATCGCTCGGTATAGCATTCTACCCTTTCTCGTATTTGCTAGCATTAGGTTAATGGCCCGATCCGGCTTTATAGTCGCGGTAGTGCCGGTTTACAAGTTTTGTAAAAGTTTCGTTTCCGCATTTTGGCCTCGGAATGACGGCCAGGGCGCTGTCGTGCACTTACAATTGTATCAGAGCCACGCCGTTAACCTAGTCTAGCTTGCTCTAACGTGTTTACAAGTTCGATCGATCGGATTTTCTAAAAACCGTATTTTCAAGTCCAGTTTCTGTCGAATTTTTCCTGTGCTCTAAAAATTATTTGGTATATTGGAAAATACGAGCAGGGTTTTATAAGCATTCTGTGAAAATTTGATTGCATGATCGTACGGAAGCGCCGTGGAACCGCGGCCATAACCCCATTCCGGCCGCGGTTCCGCGGCCATTATGTGCCTTCTCTGCACCAAATTTTTACAGTAGGCTTTTGGGTTGAAATTGGGGTTTTTGGTATGTTCTGTTTGGGCCCAGATTTATTTTGAGTGCTACAGTTGTGCTTGGGGCCCACTTCGGAAAATTTAGTCGATCGAAAATTTTAAACATGTTAGTTCATATTATTTACATTATATCTGCGACCGTGAATGTCATTTGATCGGTAAATCCTGTCTAACTGCTATAGCCCTTTCAGACGGATTTGCGAACGCGACATTCACGTTGATGTTCTGTGTTGTGCTGTGATGTTGCGGATTTGTCGTGGTGGATAGCCTGCTGCAGTAGTAGTACAGTTTTGTTTATATATGTATATTTGATATTGCAGGGCGAGCGTCCGACATGTGGACTGCCGTCACTGCCTGTTTGTATATTATTCTTTTGCGGCACGACCGGGCTGAGGTCGATGTACCCGTTGTATGTATATTTTACTTTCTGTACCAGGATTACCCCGCGGAGGGGTGCACGGGTAGCCGGGTTCTAGAGGGTAATGGGCCCGCATCTCATGGCGTTGAGACGGAGGGGGCTTTACTCTAGAATTGGCGGGCTATTCGCCGCACTCGTAGGGGGTACAGGTTGACCCAAGGAGGGGTGCCCAAGTTACCGGATTCCGTGAAGTGCTGGGTGGTCCATTCACGTTGCTGAAGGGGGTGCCTCGCTTCAGGTTTTGGCGGGTAACTTGCCGCGCCCGTAGGGGTCTAGGATTTCATTGCACAGGCTATCCACATGACCAGGGCAACGTCGGGTTTCAGTAGCGGCTCTATGAAACCCGGGGATCCCAGATATTTGTATTGTTCTGTGATGCTGGTTACATTTCTATGATGTTTCATTTTATCACGCCTTGAGCGAATATTATATATTGATATATATACTAGTAGATGTTGTATATGTTTTGCATCCGTGCTAGTCCAGTCCCCGCTCTGTCGTTAGTTAAGTAACCTAACAGTGATGACGGGACCCAGTGGCGAATGTGGATGGCATATACGTACATCATTAGTTTCGTTCTTTATTGGTGTGATCAATTGATTGGTCTGCGTTGATTCGAATCAATGCAAGCTAAACAAACCTATTCTGATGTTGTTGGAACAATTTTTCAAAAAGCTGTTATTGCAAAGACGTTCTCTTTTGTTTTGCACAGTGGTATTCGGTTATGAATATCCAGCACCTCAGTCGACGAGGCAAGGGCCGAGTTCCCTTCACCGAGAGTGACCCGTTGGATAGAAGTTTGCGTCAGGGCAATAACTTCACTATAGTCGATTACTTTTACTTTGCATCATGGTATTCAGTTGGAATATTCTGCACCTCATTCTACGGGGAAAGAGCCGAGATCCCATCACCGGGAGTGACCTCTTTAGCAAAAGTTTTCGCCACTATATTTTTATAAAAGCTATCCAGTTCCTTCAATGATATCAAGTTCATTACGTTAAAGGTTTTTCGCCAAAAACCATTCGTAGCCCTCCGTCATTTCAGACGGGTAGCACGTAGTATTCATGCTATGTTTGTTGGCCTTAGTCAAGGCATAGTGTATGGTAGCTTCTTGTTACCTTTCTGCTGCATAGATAGATGCGTTGGTTTGGGACAGTCGTATAGCCTTGTTGGCCCTAGTCAAGGGCTTGTACGGGTGGGTTCAAATTAACCTGAACAATGACGGGTAGAACTTGACATGTGACTTATGATTTGTTGGCCTTAGTCAAGGTCATAAGAGCATGGGGCAAAAATCACATCGGGAGTTTCTAAAGAAACTGAAATTTGCCAGGTATGCGCATACCTTCTGGAGTGTGATAACGTGAGCGGATTCTGTCACGTTATCATGCGATGATAGTTGGATCCCGATTCCCACTGATGAGTTGGTTTACTCCTCGGGTGATCCCGACTAATTCTTCTTTCAGGTTTGGAGAAGAATTTGACGTTACAGTGGGAGGCTTCCTGATTAGATAAATTGATAACCATTCTGATCTAGGTTAGAGTGCACGCTGAGTGTTTCTTTTCTCTCTCTCTTTGGCAGCGACCATGGCCCGACCCTAGACTATGACTCAGTAATCAAGTTGACCAAACCTTCTTAAACACTGGCTTTTGGATTGTCAGAGTTGCAAACCTCATTGCCACTCCTACTTTTACCCTTTTTCTCCAGAACACCCTGTATTACTACGAATGTCCACTTCCATTGGATAAAACCATCGTATGGTTATATACGAACTCGAAGGAATTTATTCGAGGATGGTTTCCGGTTCTGGAGAAAACGAATAGGACTATTCAGTTGTCTTTTCCTTTTACCTTCTCTCAGGTTGCGAGTACTCCTTGGTTTACGAGATAGTACACCTATTATGCTAATTGGATAGTCTTCTTCCAAACCATAGGCAGGTGCCGACCGGTAGGGAATGAAGAAAACCAATTAGCCTAACGATGGTGTGCAGAAGGTATTAAGTTAAGACAAATAAAGGGATTAGAAGGAGGGCAAAGTAAATTGCGACTACTATTCACGACCAAACCAAGTATTTCATTACCTCTCCCACTTCACCTTTGTATTTCTCCAGGACACTCTGAATCACTACGAAGATCTACAATTTATTGGATACTCCATCGTATGGTTATATACGAACTCGAAAGGAACTCGTTCCAGTTCGGGGATGGATTCTGGTTCAGGAGAAATAGGAATAAGGTTTATTCGGTTGTATTTTATCTTCACCTTCTCTCGCATTTCGAGTGCTCCGAGGATTAGGGCAGCACACCCGTTATCCTTATTGGATAGTCTTCTTCCAAACCATAGGCTGGTGCCGAACGGTAGGGAAGGAAGAAAACCATTTAGCCTAAGAGGGTGTACAGAAGGTAATGACTAAAGATATATGAAGGGATATGGAGATGTGGCATAGAAATATACGGTTACAGTTGTGAATCTGGATAATGGAAGAGGCATTATTAGGAATACCAGGATACCCCTATGAAACATTTCAATGTTTCAGTTTCACCGTGTACTGTTAATAGAAAACTGATTTCCCAATTAGACACTTGCTCCAGGGTATGTATTTACCAGGTATGATTCTCACATCTGTATGGTTTTACAGATGATGAGTGGGAGTAAATTATTGGGAATTAGGTGATCATCCTCATTATATCGGAATTCGTTGTAATTGGTGATATTTGAGGAAATCGCCTGGGCTGTTTGCCGGACGGCAAATATTTAGTTTTGAATATCCGTTGTTATGCACCAATTTCAAATTGATATATCTGTACGTCTATTTTTATAGAGTGAGATATACCTTTTTGAAATTATGTCTATGACGTTTACCTATATCAGTGGGTGGTTAGGTAAGGAGCATTAAACAGCGGTGTAATTCTTCATAACCATAGTACAGTTTTCAACCTACGACACACAGGGAATGAGAAATTGGACTCAGGGGACTAATACAGAGTATTGTATGTTGTACAGTGTTTATTAGGACAGAGGGGTTGGTCCTCGTTTTATATTCTGTTTACTTGTGACTTTTCTAGTTCTTAGACATGTGTTTTGTAGAAATACAAGGTCCAAGTTTTGAGAAGTTATAGGTATAAGAGTAAAGTGGAGAACCAGATGTTGCAAGTATCGAGATTCTTCAAGGTGATCGAAGATGTAGATACTTGTGCATGGTATTCAGTTGATAGTAATGATTAAGAGAACTTGCATCTCTTTCAGGTTACTCATAATTGAAAGCACTCCTAAGTTGAGTAATGCTGATCGGCCTCTTTCCATTTAGTTGACATGCACTGGAGACAGCTGCATGATTTGAATCTGGTTCCAATTAAATCAGTGCCTCTGTTTCTGTATTGGATATAGAACAGTTCGTATCTTGACGATGTTAAGGTACGGGGAGTTGTCCAGCTTATGCTTAAAACCAGACACTGGACAACTCAAGGCACGTTTCTGTAATGGCTGTTTGTGGGTTGACCCGGGCTATGACGAGGGTTGATTTTCTACCATCTGGAAGATCAATAGTGATATTGTTCTTGACTCGCCACAGTTTTAATAAAAATGGATTTTTTCAGAAAACAGTAATGGGAGTATGGTAGAACTGGAAGTGATTCCAGAACCGCAAACGATTACTGAAGATTTGATAAGAACCTAAAGATTCGATCTGGTTTGACATTCCATTGGCCACTCCGCAGATAAGGTGGGTAACCTCAGGCACTCGAGAGGTACTTCGGTATGCTCAAAGATGGTGACAGGGAGGTTCTTGTTTACCCAGACTTGACACTACTGTTGTTCTAGGCTGTGAGACCTGGCAGGAGGATGAGTATAGCGTCGTTCTAAACTAACTTTAGAAGTGCACGTCTATATGACTCTGCCAAAGGGTTGTCATAATCAGTGGGAGCAGCGGAAGCATAGTGGACAAGTAGCTTATGTCTATTTATGGACGAAAGCAGATATAGCGGAGATAGATCATCTATTTCTGATGTGACAGTCATAGGTTTGACTTCATCAGAATAGGGGATGGATTTGTTAAGAAGGTAGTAGGGTATGATGTCCTGATATTTGGATGACATACACAGAGTAGGAAGTGAAATTCCTATACTACGGTCGGTTATACTTTGGCCGTCACACAGTGGTTTCTCCACATAGGATATAGATATAATATCAGACATTCTGGTTACTAGATCTATGGTTTTAGATCTAGATTTGGGTAGTTTCCTAATCTGGGTACTTAGACAGCATTCTAAAGGTGTTTTAGAATGGAAGACTCCTGGCATGGTAGTGTACCTGCAGGTGATGGAGTCACCCTCTCTAAAGGTGTCTTACAGACTAAAAGGGAGAGGGATGTTCATGATTAGCAGATCACTTGCTTAGGCAATTGAGTTGATCATGCGATGTCAAGTACCACACCAGATGTTGTTTTTGCGGTAGATGCAATAAGTTGATATTAATCCAATCCTGGAGAAACGATCGGAAGCAGTTTTATAACATAAGTGGATGTTCTAGGGATATGATAACAACAGCTTCTTTTTGGAGACAGTTATCATTCCAGGCTTCCAAGGTGACCTGGATGACAGAGTGGCTGTCAGAGTTATAGTCTTCCCTCTGACGAGGGGCAGTATTTTGGACAGGTGGTCCAGGCGGACACTGAGGGAGGCATGACGCTGGATACTGATTAAGTTCAGTTGACGATACAGTCTAAGAAGTTTGGATTTGGAGTTCATTTATGAACTAGGTCCCATCAGACATCCAAACATATTCTAAGACAGGTATTGCTCATTTCGGGAGATGGCTTTTTCCGCGAACTTGAGATAAAGAGAGACATAGAAAGAAACATCAGAGCGGATCCACTCACTGAGGCTATTTCTCGAACGCAATAGTTTCGCAAACGAGCTTTGTGAGACTGACTAGTAGAGGAGTTGGGTGTTTGGTATCACACGGGCTGTGAGTATGCGACATCGCAATAATTAGCCTTGAGTGCAAGTGGGAGATTGTTGGAGATAGTGCCCTCAGAGTCAATTATTGGATCACAGGCACGTGATTGCAATGATTGAGGGAGGACCTATACCGGTAGGACAGTCTTACTCAAGATGATAGTATGCCATATGGTTTATCTTTATCATCGTGTACTGTTTTAGGTGACCTGACAGGTCGCTATTACACGTTGATAGAGCCCTTAGGATTCTTGCTTGACTGCCAGCAGTATGAGGGCGATCATATACGTGGGAGCTGGGGTCTATAAGCACATCCTTAAAAGGTCCCTAGTTGTGGGAGTTTTCGAGACAGGGCATCGATACTTCAGAGTAGACTAGTGTATACAGTCGAGACCCCGACGAGGGGCGGTGGCCGGTCTCACAAGCCACTAGTGTCAGTTGGTTCACCTAAGATGTATACAGGTGATCATTGGGTTATGAGTATACCGGACAGGACTCGCCGGGAACATGCTAGTTGGTCTTATACCAGACGTCAGATAGCAGTTCCCTGGTGACATGTGTACAGGTTAGTTCAAACAGGTTTTAGTTGGGTACAGTCCCGAGCCACATAGAGGCAGTGAGCGGATATTCAGGGGTTCGTCTCTCCTGGTATTGGGGGTGAGGTCGCGCTGTGTCTAGGAGAGCCATTACACGAAGTCCTTGGCCAAGGCAGGAGATTTACTGGTAGGTATTCCAATAATATCTCAGGGTGTTCTGGGCTACACTCCGACACGACTTGTACCGCTTTTGGGGGTCTGACTTTTACCAACCCCCTAGGCTTACCATGCGATGCTCATAGACGAACGGACCGGACTGTACGGATATTGTCACTGACAGGCTCAGTAGGGTGTCAGGATGAGTTCGCTCATCGATGTCCCTTTTGGTCAATACCTGGTAGCCCGTTACGTATGGCTAATACCTCTGACGTGCTAGTGGTTAAATCCACAGCCAAAGTATTGACGAGTCTTTAGAGTCCCCCACAGACAGTTGCCCAAGTTTTGGGCGAAACGCTGTAAAGGCCGTATGGAGATATGGCAGGGTTCGATCTTATACGTGCGGTATTGCACGGATCATGATCGGACGGATTATATTAGCGGGCTTTGGTTTAAGCCGGATCCTAGTATTGTACAGTGTAGATTTTGTCTCTTTGCTTTTGTATTCAGTGGGAATACAAATGCGGGTATGTATATACGGTCGCGGGGTTTTCCTGTAATTTATTACGGGATCAGTTTTTTGAAGTTGCCAGTTTGCATTCCGTTTCGGCCAGTTTTCCTTTGTTCCTTCATGGCCGGATTTCTCTGATGGAGGGGCTAATTTGCAAATGTGCAAATTAGCAATTGTGGAGGGTTTATTTGTAAATGAGGGATTATGATAGATATAGCATCTTTGCTTTTTCTTTCAACATGGTTTTTTGCATTAATGAGATGGGAATGTGATGAGAGTTGATTTGGATATTGATGTGAGGCTTGCTTTTTGAATTATGGTCACCATTTCTTTTTCCTACACTCACCTCCCTTCATGGATTCACTCTCTCATATTTTTGCCCGGCCACATTCTTGAGAGGGAGAGAGGCAATTTCATTTTGGTGTGGTTCTCATTTTTGGGTTGCTTAAAATTACAATGCTTATATCCAAAAGTTCATTCTCTACTCCACATCAAAACATGGCAACTTCAACCCCAATAGAGACAAACTATTCTACACTAGCCTACAGTATTCTTGGACACGTCGACTCGCCAACTTCGTGCCCGAGTGGCCTCGGTCCAGAGGTGAGAGCCCGTAAAAGAACCCGGCGATGTGGTGCCCGTTCCGACGAGGAGATGAAGACCGGAGATTCCGCGAGGAGATCGGGATGGAGGCCGAAGACCGAAGGATACAGATCGCTCGGTATAGCATTCTACCATTTCTCGTATTTGCTAGCATTAGGTTAATAGCCCGATCCGGGTTTATAGTGCGCGGTAGTGCCGGTTTACAAATTTTGTAAAAGTTTCGTTTCCGTATTTTGGCCTCGAAATGACGGCCGGGACGCTGCCGTGCACTTACAGTGACTTTGGGTGCCGTGCTCGTGGGAGCCGGTTTTGTTGAAAAGTTTTAATTCTTTATGCAGTTTTCTTTTATATTTATTCTCTTAGGCATCGTATATATGTTGTGGTGGTTGTCTCCGCCGTTGGGCGTGATTTTCTCCCGTTTGGGATGCTTTTATTATTATCTATGTTGTACCCATTTTCGGAGTTAGTTTTTACAAAGGAGGTGCTGCCGAAATTTTTATGAACGAAAACTAAACTTAAAGATTTTTACTTGAAAATTTCCGAATATTTAAAACTATGTTTTCTCCGTTGATCCAGTTTTGGGTGGTTTAGATTTCTGGGTTTTGGCTTATTTAAGTTACGTACGCCTGTAAACGTTACGTAGTTTAAGTGCCGGTTACGGGCCAAATTTTGGGTCGTGACAAAGTTGGTATCAAAGTGCTAGGTTTTACCTTTCGGAGTGTAGGATGATCTTGGTATGATGGAGTAGCTAGCTTAAGCAAAGTGACGTAGCGTGTGTATGTTTCGCGGCATACTTATGACACGGTACTCCGCCTAAGTGACCTTAAGACTTATTGATTGAAATTCCTTCCGTGATTGATATACATCTTTGTGATTCGATTTCCGTTTCCTTATCGAATCTTGTTTCAATTTCCAGCCTATATGCCGCCGAAGACTACGAAGGCACAGAGAGCGGCCGCAATGGCCGAGGTCAGAGTGGACTCGTCTGAGGCGGGGACTGACCAGGGCGGTATGCCTGTTGTACCGGAGCATATTGCTATGATTGGGGCTGGTATGCAGGACCTGCGCCATGTGGGGACTTTAGTAGAGGCCATTCGAGCACAGGGGCAGGTTGTTGTTCCACCCATTGCAGGGACCACGAAGGTACCTACTGTTCTGGCAGTCGCAGTTACAGCTCCGGAGGTTATTACCGTGTCACTGAAAGAGTTCATGAGGCTGAGGCCTCCGGTGTTTACTGGCATAGATGCTACTGAGGATCCGCAGTCGTTTATCGACCGGATGGCCAGGATTTATCGTTCGCTCCGATGCTCCGACGAGAGGTGGGTGGAGTTCGCGAGTTTCCGGCTGGAGGGTCTGGCCCAGAAGTGGTGTGAGTCGTTGGAGAGGGGCAGAGCCACCGGTCTTGCTCCTATGACCTGGGCTGTGTTTGTGACTGTGTTTCTCACTCGTTTTCTTCCACCGAGCGTCAGGGATGCGCGAGCGCGCAAATTTGAGTCGTTACGTCAGACTCCGGGGATGACGGTGTCTGAGTATGATGTACTGTTTACTGAGCTGTCGGTGTATGCTCCATATTTGGTAGCGACTGAGGAGATGAGGGTGAAGAGGTTTGTTCGAGGCCTACTTACCCAGTTGTTCCTAGCCATCAGCATTCAGCATTGCGACACGTATGCGGAAGCTGTGGATGCAGCCCTATTGGTGGAGGAGCGTCTAGCTGAGTCATCGGTTGTTCCGGAACCGAAGAGGACTCGTACGGATGTACCAGCACAGAGACAGAGGTTTGCATGCCGAGGCAGAGTTCCTTCAGACTCGGGGAGTAGCAGAAACATGGGACGGGGCCAGTTATTCAGTTCTTACTCTCAGGAGGGCCAGCGATCGTCTTATAAGTGCTTTGGGTATGGCAGTCTACATCACCTTGTTCGAGATTGCACCGTGGTGTGTCAGAGAGGGCCAACAGTACCCCAGGTTACCTTACCACCTTCTCCGCCTCAGAGTGTGTTGCCTCTTGTTCCTGTTGTTGCGCCGCGTCAGACTCCTGTTCAGAGAGGTCATGGTCACGGGGGTTTTGTGCCGAGAGGACGAGGTGGCAGAGGCAGGGGATAGCCAATAGCTAGTAGAGGACAGGCTCGGGTTTTTGCCTTAACTCACTAGGACGCTCAGGCGTCCAATGCTGTGGTTTCAGGTACCCTTTCTGTATGCTCCTTTGATGCACATGTTCTTTTTGATCCGGGGTCTACGCATTCGTATGTTTCTACGCATTTCGTGCCGAGGTTAGCCCGAGAGTCATGTTTGCTTGATCAGCCGCTTGTCGTGACTACTCCTGTGGGAGAGTTGTTTGTTGCGCGATACGTGTTCCGATCGTGTGCTGTCCGTTTAGGAGACAGAGATCTGTCCGTCTACTTGATCCTTCTCGAGATGTTGGACTTCGACGTTCTGTTAGGCATGGACTGGCTAGCTACTTGTTATGCGTCTGTGGACTGCCGTGAGAAGACAGTTAGATTTTGTTTTCCCGGCGAGTCAGTGTTTGTTGTGCAGGGGGACCGTGGTGCCGTCCCTCACAGTTTGATTTCTGTCCTGTGCGCTAGTCGGCTTTTGAGGAGGGGATGTCGGGGATTCTTGGCTTTCATTCATGATACTGGAGCCACAGTGGAGTCGTTGGACCAGATTTCTACCGTGCGAGAGTTTCCCGACGTCTTTCCCGATGAGTTACCTGGGATGCCACCAGAGCGTGATATTGAGTTCTGCATTGATCTGATTCCTGGCACAGAGCCTATTTCAATACCGCCTTATCGGATGGCTCCGGCAGAGTTTAGAGAGCTTAAAGATCAATTGCAAGAGTTGCTCGATTTGGGACTTGTGCGTCCGAGAGTTTCACCGTGGGGAGCTCCTGTTCTGTTCGTCAAGAAGAAGGACGGCAGTTTGAGGTTGTGTGTGGGTTATCGTCAATTGAACCGAGTCACGATGTGGAATAGGTATCCTTTACCTCGCATTGACAATTTATTTGATCAGCTTCAGGTTGCGAAACATTTTTCTAAGACTGATTTGCGTTCGGGTTATCATCAGTTGCGGGTTCGGAATGATGACATTCCGAAGACTGCTTTTCGTACGCGCTATGGGCATTATGAGTTTTTGGTGATGTCGTTCGGACTCACCAATGCGCCAGCAGCATTCATGGATCTAATGAACCGGATTTTCAGGCTGTTCCTCGACCAGTTTATTATTGTGTTTATTGATGACATACTGGTGTACTCTAGGAGTCGTGAGGAGCATGAGCAGCACTTGAGGATTGCTTTGCAGATATTAAGAGAGCACCAGCTGTATGCTAAATTCTCAAAGTGCACATTTTGGCTTGATAGTGTTGACTTCCTGGGTCATGTGGTGACTGGTGATGGTATTCTGGTGGACCCGAGGAAGATCGAGGCTGTACAGCTCTGGCCCAGACCTGTATCGGTGCTGAGGTCCGTAGCTTTTTGGGCTTAGCTGGTTATTATCGCCGTTTTGTGCAGGATTTCTCGAGTATCGCTGCACCGCTGACTGGACTGACCCGGAAGGGAGTTCCTTGTCTTTGGACTGATGCGTGCGAGCAGAGTTTTCAGCAGTTGAAGACTCGGTTAACGACAGCACCAGTTCTATTTTTACCTTCTGGATCAGGCGGCTACGTTGTTTACTGTGATGCTTCTCGAGTAGGGCTCGGTTGTGTACTGATACAGCATGATAGAGTTATTGCTTATGCTTCTAGAAAGCTGAAGAAGCACGAGCAGAATTACCCCACTCACGATCTTGAGATGGTCACGGTGGTCTTTGCGTTGAAGATTTGGAGACTCTACTTGTACGGGGAGTCATGTCAGATCTTCACGGATCACAAGAGCTTGAAGTATATCTTCCAGCAGCGGGATCTGAATCTGAGACAGCGCCGTTGGATGGAGCTAGTGAAGGATTATGATTGTGAGATCCTTTATCACCCGGGCAAGGCGAATGTGGTAGCTGATGCTTTGAGTCGTAGGCCCGGGGGTAGCTTGTCCCAGTTGAGCGCTGTTCAGCGTCAGTCTTCTGCAGATTGGTAGCTCTTGTGTGATGATTGAGTGCAGTTCGAGTTCACTTCCGCTGGGGGAAAGCTTGCTCATGTCCGCGCCCGTCCACTACTACTTGATCGTATCCGTGAGGCGCAGCCCAGTAATGCCCGTTTGACTGAGATTCTTGAGCTTGTTCGGCAGGGAAGAGTTTCGGAGTTCATGATCGATGACCAGGGTGTGCTACGATGCGGGACTCGCTTGTGTGTACCAGATGCTGATGGGTTGAGACGCGAGATCCTAGAGCAGGCACATCAGTCGGCCTTTAGCGTTCATCCAGGTTCTACCAAGATGTACCGTGACTTGAGGGACTTTTACTGGTGGGAAGGGATGAAGCGTGATATATCGGACTTCGTTTCGAGGTGCCTGACTTGTCAGCTAGTCAAGGCTGAGCATCAGAGACCGGCTGGAGAGTTACAGCCTTTAGCCGTTCCGGAGTGGAAATGGGAGCAGATTTCTATGGACTTCATTATGGGTCTACCTAGGACCAGTCGAGGGTATGACTCCATTTGGGTTATTGTTGACCGGTTGACGAAAGCGGCTCATTTCCTTCCAGTGAAGACCACTTTCGGTTATGCTCAGTATGCTCAGTTGTACATAGATGAGATTGTGTGTTTGCACAGTGTTCCCACATGGATAGTATCCGACAGAGGCACCCAGTTTACTAGCCGTCTTTGGCAGAAGCTTCAGGAAGTTTTGGGTACCCGGCTGAGTTTTAGTACCGCTTTTCATCCACAGACCGATGGCCAGTCGGAGCAGACTATACAGACTTTGGAGGATATGATCCATGCATGTGTGCTTGATTTTGGTTGCAGTTGGGATCGTCACTTGCCGTTGATTGAGTTCTCCTACAACAACAGCTTTCAGGAGACTATTCAGATGGCATCTTTTGAGGCTTTGTATGGTAGGAAGTGTCGATCGCCAGTCTGTTGGACCGAACTTAGTGAGAGTCTGGTTTTGGGACCCCAACTAGTTCAGGAGACTACAGAGAAGATCCAGCTGATTCAGGACAGGATGAGAGCAGCCCAGTGCAGGCAGAAGTCTTATGCAGACCGTCGTCGTCGCATACTTGAGTTCGCAGTGGGGGATTATGTATCCCTGAGGATTTCTCCGATGAAGGGAGTTATGCGATTTGGGAAGAGGGGGAAACTCAGTCCCAGATTTGTTGGTCCCTTCGAAATCCTTGAGCGAGTGGGTTCTGTTGCTTATCGTTTGGCACTCCCGCCTAGTTTTTCGGATGTGCAACTTGTTTTCCATGTGTCGATACTTCGTAGATATCTTCATGATCCTTTTCACATGATTCAGTATGAGACCGTTCAGCTTGAGCGCGATCTTTCGTTCACCGAGCAGCCGGTAGTTATTTTGGATCGGCAGGTGAAGAAACTTTGGTCAAAGGTCTTGCCATCTGTGAAGGTTCTTTGGCGTAGCCCGACTAGTGAGGAGATAACTTGGGAGGCCGAGAGCGAGATGCGGAAGAAATTCTCTCATCTGTTTGAACGTACGCGTAGTTAAATTTTAATTCGGGGACCGAATTTCTATAAGGGGGAGATTGTAACGTTTTAGAAATCGTTTTACGAATTTTCCCGTTTTAGGGCAAAATTGTCGGTATTTCCCGTTTTAACCCGATTTCGATCAAACGTCCGTATAAGCTTGCCGGCACCTAGTTTAGCTAAAATAAGCTTGTGCGCGAACTTTCGGAGTATTTGGGAGGTTTTGATTCAGATAGAATTTTTCCCAAATAAATATTATTTTTAGCGGTATTTTGTGCACGTAAATTGGGAAATTTCTTCTCTTCGGAATAAATTAATTTTTGTCAGTAGAAAATTTTGGAAACTTCTTTTTTAAATATCTAGATATTTTTGGAGTGAAAAAGGATATATTTTAAAAAGAAAAGGTGTAAAGGTGGCAAAGTGCATTTATTAGCATTTATTAGCTAATTTCCTAGAAATTTCTTCACACAAAATTTACAAAATTACCCCCCATCTCTCCTTGGCCGAGCCCTCCTCAAATTCTGCCCAAAAATTTTCCCAAGCTCTTTTCTTCATTATTTCTTCAAAATTCTTCAAGAAAAAATTCCTAAAATAATCCACAAAAATCCTAATTAAAAATAAAACCATCTTTTCCTTCACTAATCCTTCTTGGATTTTCAACAAAGCATGGTTTTTTTGATGCTAAGATGAGGGATTAAATTTTATTTTGGTGTTCTTGAGGAGGTATAATTTCTTACCTTAATCCATAATTAATTGTTTTAATCTTAATCTAGCTATTTAAGTTAGCTAATTATGTGTTTAGTATAGCTTTTAAATCATGATTAATTCATTTATATTTTTTTAAGAAATTCATGTTAGGGTTAAAGTTTGTTTAAGTGATTAATGTTCATTAAAGTGTTAATTTGTGTTTTGGAAAAGATTAACCCAGTAGAAAATGTTAATTTTTGCTAATGAACACTTTGTTTAATTATGCAATTTTGCTTACTAGGTTTTTGCTAAAACTTAATTAGCAAGTGTTAAAAATATAGGAATGGTTTGGATAGCTTAGTTAAGCTATTATAAGGTGTTTGTAATCGCTAGATATGCTTTAGCTTGAAACTAGCGCGAAATATTGTGAGAGGTTGCTTAATAGGTTTCGGGGTTTTTCCGACATGGGTTCGATTGGTCGTTGCGAGATTATATCTATTGTATTTCTCGTAATTGTTTGTGTTGTGTTGCGCGATCGGGACGATCGGGGTCTAGACTTGGTGTTTTGTAGTTTAGCGACCCCAGTTAGGGTTTTTGGCCGATGTCGTGCGCGATAGATGCGCTAAGCGCGCAGTATAATTTTCCGGGCGTTTTCATCGCGTTTCGTTGTCTTTTCGTTATTATAAGATATTTAGCTTATGTATTGTATTTGTGAAATTTTAGGTTCGCAAGCAGGGACTTCGGGTGCTGCGGACAAGGGGCAGGAGGTGGTCGGATTTTTATAGCTCGAGACCATCTGTGAGTAGATTTAACATCTACGGGGAAATCGCCCGTATGGCGTTATGCGTCAGGGCTGATATGATATGTTAGCTACATGTTATTGCATATTGGTTAATTTCGTATGAATGTCATTGCATAATAGTATCTGTTGTACTTTAGATATAACACATTACTGATGGTTCATGTTGCACGAGCACTAAATTGTATGCTACACCCACATCGTCAGTAATTGCCATGACACGCACAAACTACCTACATACGTGTTATTGTGTTTGACATGGATAGTTAAGATAGAAACTCTTAATCCATTTCACGTATACCTTACTATAGCTACTTGTACATCTTGCATACATATTGACATGTACACCCACATAGTCTATTACAGCTACATGTACATCATGCACACATATTGACATGTACACCCGCATATTTTCGCTATAGTTGTATGCACCCTAAGTGGTATTGTTTTGATATATGATATTGAGTTGTTGATCATTGCGTTTATGAAATGCATCATTCATACTGGCTTACATGTAGATACTTAAACCTTGCTACACTTACACGTACACCACATAAGATGCTGCACTTGTTTTTCGGAGGATTTTGGGGATCGCAAGATATATTTTTAAGATGGATTCATTTAAAAGAGCGGATTTCCCTTGATATGTTCATATTGTTGTTTTATGTTGCATATATCAGTTTTCATGGTTTTACGCATTGAGATATGGATTTCATGTGATTTATATATTTGAGAATCGTGGGGGTATGTCAAGAAAACTATGTATTATTTGAAAACCTGGTTTCTCTTGATATGATATTTCAGTGCGTCCACCATGTGATTTCTCGGTTCTGAGATTTGGCTTGTGATACCCGATTCGAGGAGCGGGAGGCACCGTCTGTGGGTACATGGTGGACCCGGTATGGTACCCCGGGGCGAGTGGTGATTTCGTGGTGTAGACGATAAGCCTGGCGGTGGGACCACTACCTACCGGTGATAGTAATTGGACTCGGCGGTTATCGTGAGGATACCGACCGGAGTGATGTATGGCATATTGTCAGGGCCATTCATGGTGACAACGCCTGAGTTATGGGGATTTACGTGTCGATGCTAGACACGGGTTTTCATGATGTTTCGGGTGTCGATGTTAGACACTCAGGTTCCATGAGACTTACAGGATGTGAGGGCCGATCTGAGGATGCGGTGCCTGAGGATTTGGGATTTGATGTGTCAGTGAGGGACACTGGTGTTTTTCTATGCTGATGATTTTGCATGAGATTTTATATTATATCATCCCACACTCAGGATTATGTTGATATGCATTGCTTTATGTAGTTGTAGTACCCTGATGATGTACCTTTATATGATTGTTGCATATTCATTTATCATACTTGTGCTATCGGATTACTTATGATAGATAGATCGTTGTTCGTGCATACTTGAGATTACAGTATGATATTATTTACTATTCATGAGTTGGCAACTCACTACCGTTGTGCCATAGTGTTTTGCAGGACTTACCCTCTGAGTAATCGCGGCAGGGCGTCTTATCATCTCTACTTTTGCGGATACCGCTACGGTTGGCTGTGAGGCCTTGCTTTTAGGTGGGTTTGCGGTTATCTATTTGTATATTGTATATCTTTTTGTTGGATCTAGTATTCTCCATCTACCACTATGTTGTATATGACTTAGAGACGACTTGTGAGGATTCAGTGTTATATTTTGTGGTGACTTTGGGTGCCGTGCTCGTGGGAGCTGGTTTTGTTGAAAAGTTTTACTTTTTTACGAAGTTTTCTTTTATATTTCTTCGTTTCGGCGTCGTATATATGTTGTGGTGGTTGTCTCCGCCGTTAGGCGTGATTTGCTCCCGTTTGGGATGCTTTTATTATTATCTATGTTGTACCCGTTTTCGGGGTTAGTTTTTACAAAGGAGGTGCTGCCGAAATTTTTAAGAACGAATACTAAACTTAAAGATTTTTACTTGAAAATTTCCGAATGTTTAAAACTATGTTTTCTCCGTTGATCCAGTTTTGGGTGGTTTAGATTTCTGGGTTTCGGCTTATTTATGTTGCGTACGCCTGTAGACGTTTCGTAGTTTAAGTGCCGGTTACGGGCCAAATTTTGAGTCGTGACATTCAGACATTAACGAAGAGGCATTCTTTTTGGGGTTTCTCGGCCTATGGTTAAGTTGGTTTGTGCTCCCAATGCACCCTCGCCATATGAGGCCATCTTTCTTCTACCCGGCTCACCAAATGGTTGTTGGGATGCGAGTGGCCGTCGAGGTCGCTGGGCTGGCTCACTTGTATCATGACCTCAGCTTAGTGACAGACACCACTCGCCGGGGGTGCAGCCTGTAAATTTCTCGCTGCACTATTTCACTACGTGGCAGCGGCCCCATTTCTACGACAGTTATAACTTTCCTCGGGTTATGCGGCTAGTTGACGCTTCCGCTTTGGAACCGAATCAGTGAGAGGCTCGGGGTCTAGTTTTTCACCCGCGTATGGTCGGGGATGGCATGACCTTCGTCGATAAGGTCTTCACCATCGGCAAGGGATCCACAAAAACGGTGCAGCCGCTGCGCGACACCTTCAAAGACGGGGTTTCTACCTTAAAAGCTCAGGAGATTCTTCATTTGTATTCAATCAGGCCGGGCTTTTTAGTGTTTAGGCAGAACGATTCGGCGCTGTTCATGAGATAAAACCCGCACCGTTTTGCTCAACAATCGAGCTACAATCAGGACGTCCCGCTAGAGGCTTTCTTAGCTGAGCCGGTTGCTACGGAAGACGGTATCCACAACGCGTTGCACCATTTCATGCGGCTAAACACAGGGTCCACCTTCTTTATCACTGAGTCGAGCTGCGTTCCGAAAGCCTCGAACGCGTACGTGGCATGGTACCAGCATGCGATGAGTGTTGTTATTAGGGAAGAAAAGAGGTTGCTGCTTGATCGCAAAGGTGCGGCCCTTGATGGTAATCCAGTTGTCCCTTTGAAGTGACGGACCATTGTTTATCCTTCCATGAGAGAAGCTGCTGCGGTTGTGGTCCCACGCGCTTTGCCTGAGATGCCCCTACCCCGTGCTCCTGTAGAAGTGGTAGCAACAACGTCCCCGGAGTCTGGAGTGGGTACAGAAATCAGGACTCGTCGCCTAAAATTGCCCTCCAAGCGCAAGCTTTTGCCACCGGCTGCCGGCGCTTGCTCGCAAAAGAAGAAGAAGTTGTTGTTTTCTGCCGACGTCGTACTCGGCCAGGAGCCTCATGCTCCTTACAGCGAAGGCTTATGTGAGTATGGCACTAATGATAGCTTGTTCGACACGCCGGTGACTGACACCGACCTACAAGCTGCCCTTCTGGCCTCCGAGCGATTGGCTCACCAAGAAGCGACGTTAATTACCGTCGCGAAGTCAGGTATACTTCAGTTGTATTTTTTTTGTTTATTCCTTCCTTATAATTATGCTTTTACTACTGCCCTTTTCTTCAACTGGCATTTCTGCTGAAGAGGCTCTCGCGGCTTCCATCAAGACTTTCGAGGAGGAAGAAAGGCTCCACGCTTCTTTGGGTCTTGGTATAATTCAGCTTATTGTGCCTCCGGTCCCTTTTCTTTATTCGTGGTCTGACCCTCTCCTTTATTTTATTGCAGGGACTACCTTGACTTAGGTTATCCCAAGTGCAGTGCTGATCCCAAGTTGGGATACGGCGACGCTTCTAGAGAGAGCTATTGTGGCCCCAGCTCCTCCAACATTACTGCAGGAGGCTTCGCTAAAGAGGCCGATGACAGACGCTGTAACAGCTCCAGAGGCAGAGCTTGGTTCGGACGATGACGTCCCTTTGATGGAGGTCTTGAGGAGATCAGCTCTCATAGCCCAAACTGAAAGGAAACGTATGAAGCGCGCGGCGAAGGAATGTGATGCCGCTTTGGCTGTAGGTGCAGGCTCAAGCACCACTCCATCTATCGCTATTGCTTCACAGGGTGCTCCAGCTGCCCTGTCTACGGCCCATAGACAGGTCACGCACGCGGCTCGAGAGGCAATCGAGAATTTTTCGCAAGGTAACGTAATGCCTGGTCTTTTTTTATTAGAACTCGATCTGCAAATTCTTATACATCATATCCCACAGGGCCAAGTTCTGGCAATGAGATGGCAGGCGAGACGATGGCGACCAAAGAGCCCGAAGTGGCTACTCTCTCTCGGGAGTCTGGGACTGCCCAAACCGCCGCTCTTTCCTTTTTTGGATCCCCGGTATCGTCGGGCATCGCAAGCGTTACGACTGCACTTGGCGAATCAGGGGACGAAGCTATGGGCACAGAGACTACTCCTCTGCGGGAGCGCGAAGAAGCCGCTACGCCTGGTGACACTTCCGTTGCGGCTTTGGTTGGTGACTCGTCAGGTAAATCTTGAGCCACTGTTCTTTTTGTTTCATAATTCCGTTCAACTTCTCCTGACGATGTTTTATTTGCAGGTGCAGCGAACGCTGAGATTGTGCCATCTGAAACACCTCCGGTCGCCCCCATGACGGTTGTTGTTCCCTCTCCTTCTCCTATGTCCTCCGAAATGCTGGAAGGTATAGGTTCGCGATTTATTTAGTTGAACTATGAACATCGTCTTCCTTGTACTAACCATGTATTGTCGCAACTTTGCAGGAGTCCTTTTTGAATATCTGTATCATATGCTGAACTCGCATTTCTCCTTCCAGTCGGAAGTCATTCCGCCTGCTGGTATTGGTTAGTATATTATTTAGCTAATGTCTCTCTCTTTCTTTTATGAATAGCCATATGGTTGCTAAGTCTTCTTTATATTGATCGCAGCGTCCCGGATCGGAGGAGGAGATGAGGGGATAGCCGCACCTCCGGTATCCCAATTTTGCCACCTACCACAGCCGGTATAGTAGACTCCGTCGCTCATATATTTTCTTTACCTCCCGAGTCGACATTTGACCATAATTTTTTTTGCAGCAATCGCACCGGCTCCATCTCCCTTTGAGTCTCGCATCCCAATGCCGGCAGGGCCCGTTGATAAACGTCCATCTTCCAGGAGCGCTGCGAATAGCCTGCAAATGTTGAGCGAATTCATCAAGGATCTTGACGCCGAGGCCCTCGCATTCGCTGTAGATTTTGCTGCTGAGGTTAATCCTATGCTGGCGACGCTCATGAACTTCCATGACGAAGGTGTCGTCGAGTCTTGGGTTAATTACTGTAGAAAGATCGAGGCCTGCCTGCATGAGATTGAGCTCAAGCGTCCCACTCTGGAAGTATCAGCTTTGAACTCCCAGCGAGCTGCATGGGTTGAGCAAAGTGTTCCTTTCCTTCGCCATTTTGAACAAGAGGCGACCCTGAGGCGAAAGGAACGTGAGGCGGCTTCCACCGAGTCTGTCCAATTGCATTCCCAGGTCAAAGCGAACACTGCACAGCTGAAAGCTATTTTTGAAGGTCTCCAACGATATATTTCCGACGGGCTGGTGCTGAGGAAGAAGCTTGACTTCACTGAGCGGGTTACGCGGAGTCACGAAGTTGCTCAGCGGGAAATCGATGAGAAACTTTCATCTTGTTTGTAGCAACGGGCTTGAATTGAAGCAGAGTTGGCCGCGGTGGCTGACCGTGAAAAGGAGTTAAGAGGAGTGCGCGAGCGGCTTGCTGACTTACTGAAGACGCCTCCTTCTTAATAACCGCCTTTGTATCGACTGAAAATTTGTAATCTATGAATAACATGCATTCATTAATTTTTTATTTTTTTATATGATGTACCTTGTGCTCAATTGAATTCATGAATAAAAAACACATTTTTTTATCTTGTACTATCGCTTTCTTTTCTTTGCTGTGTCATTGACATGTTACTTTAGCAAATGTGGCCAGTAGATAGTAGATAAAAATCCATCATAATCTCCTTATAGGGTAGTGATGGCTTAGGAAGCAGGTTCAGGTCTGCTGCCTATGACTTTTCAACTTTATGAGCCGTGAGGGTCTCATAAAGTCTTTTCTCCCTACGAGTCGAGAGGATCTCATAGGTGTAACTTCTCCTTAGGAATCGTGAGGATTCCTAAGTGTGTATTTTCCCTCGAGAGTCGTAAGGATCTCACAAGAGAATTTTTCCCTTTTACAAGTCGAGAGGACTCATAAATGGTTGTTTCCCTACTTGTCGAGATTCGACTTTGGAGAGTGTGACCCGTGAATAGTATACAATAGCCCATCTTGGTCCGACTTGCAGGGTCTCAATGCTTAGAAAACAGGTGTTTATCCCCATTGTCTAAGGCTTTCCCCTACGAGTTGAGACGAATTGAGGGATTATTGGTTGACTGGCTCCGCTTTCTGCGGTGTCAGGGTTGACATGCTCCGCTTTCTGCGGTGTCAGGGTTGACGTGCTCCGCTTTCTGCGGTGTCGGGGTTGACGTTCTCCGCTTTCTGCGGTGTCAGGTTTGACGTTCTCCTCTTTCTGCGGTGTCAGGGTTGACGTACTCCTCTTTCTGCGGTGTCGGGGTTGATGTACTCCGCTTCCTGTGGTGTCCGGGTTGACGTACTCTGCTTACTGCGGTGTCAGGGTTGACGTACTCCGCTTTCTGTGGTGTCAGGGTTGACGTGCTCCGCTTTCTGCGGTGTTAGGGTTGACGTGCTCCGCTTTCTGGGGTGTCAGGGTTGACGTCCTCCACTTTCTGCGTTGTCGGGGTTGACATACTCCACTTTCTGCGGTATCAGGGTTGACGTTCTCCACTTTCTGTGGTGTCAGGGTTGACGTTCACTGCTTTCTGCGGTGTTAGGATTGACTTACTCCACTTTCTGTGGTGTCAGGGTCGACTTACTCCGTTTTCTGTAGTGTCAGGATTGACTTACTCCACTTTCTGCGGTGTCAGGGTTGACGTACTCTACTTTCTGTGGTGTCGGGTTGACTCTAGCTTGTCTGTGAACTGTAGAGTCTTGGAACTGGGGATTGCGCCGTAGTTACGATTGTTGATGTCGCGTCCGTATCCCGCTGGAATGAGGATGAACGCCGTTGTTGATCTCTAGGCTGTAGATGTTGCCGTTGAGATCTGACTCTCCATTTGAAAGAGTCCGATGGGGAAATGTGGTTCCCTTTTCGTTTATGCCCATGGATTGTATACAGGAGTCAGTATGGACTTGCCTGTAGGGCAAAAGTTTCATTCTTTCATTTTTTTATTTCCTTCCACGACGCTCTATCATTTCAGCTTTTTATATCGCGAAAGTCGTGACTGCCCAATCATTTCGGCTATTTTTCGCGGTGGCCAATCATTTCGGCTATTTTTGTTTTTACTCACTACTTTTTATTGCGAGTTGCCCAATCATTTCGGCTATTTTTTTGTATGCATGTCTTTTACTTGATGATTTTGTTGCAAGTTGCTCTATCATTTCGGCTATTTCATATGCATTTACAGCTCGCCGATTTTTTGCTGCGAGTATAAACTTGGAATCTAATACCAATCTTAGCATCAGTATCGCTGCGACTGGAATATTGCCAGGAGTGAATCATCACTTGCCGTGAAAGGACTTGGAATTTGTTACCGATTTAGGCATCATCATCGCTACCACTGGGACATTGCCAGGAGCGAATCATCATTTGCCTTTGTCGATTCGAACAAAGGTGGCTTAGTAAACAGGATTAGGATCCTGTCGACTAAGGCTTTTGACTTAATGAGCCGTAAGGGTCTCATAAAGTTGTTTCTCCCTACGAGTCGTAAGGATCTCATAGGTGCGATTTCTCCTTAGGAATCGTGAGGATTCTTAAGTGTATGTTCTCTTATAAGTCGTAAGGATCTTACACGAGCATTTTCTTCTTATAAGTCGAGAGGACTTACAAGTGTTGTTCACCAAGTGGGGAAATTTCGAGCCATTGGTGGGAACTTGGTGGGGGAGACTTTATTTGTGCCCGTGGATTGTATACAAGGGTCAATATTGAACCGTTTGTAGGGCAGTCTGGGAAATGTGATGGCTTAAGAATAGGTTCAAATCCCTGTAACTTATGGATTTTGAATTCTATGAGCCGTGAGGGTCTCATAAGAGGATTCTTCTTACGAGTCGTGAGGATATCTTAAGTGTAATTTCTCCTTAGGGATCGTGAGGATTCCTAAGTGTTTTGCTCCCTTGTGAGTCGTAAGGATCTCACGCAGGTATTTTCTCCTTACAAGGTCGAGAAGACCTTGCAAGTGTGTATGAATTTTTTTACAAGCCTGGGCCCTTTCGGGTTTTCACAAACTCGCTGGTTTCCCTGCTGTTTTTACTCACGGAGCCCTTTCGGGTTTTCATCTGTGCCCCTTTCACTTATGGACGTACCATTTTTTTTATTTTTTTTTGCGTCAGCCTAAGGAAGATGCGGTTTGTAGTAGTTTAAGGACATTAGGGTCCGTAGCTAGTTTAAGCACGCTTCAGTCTGTTGTTAGTTTTAAGGACGTTTCGGTCCGTTGTTAGTTTAAGGACGTTTCGGTCCGTTGTTAGTTTAAGGACTTTTCGGTCTGTGGCACGTTTTTGAGGCGAGGTTTTTTCGGATACTACTTATAGAGTTTGGGCTTAGAAAGATAGCGAACGGACATAGGCGTCATCATCTATCGTTGACCTAGGCCGTGACTCGTCAGGCGTAGTATTTTTTAGAAACCGACCGTTTATTAGCCTGAAGGGTCTTTCGCCATGCATATCCATGAGTAGATAGGCCCTTACTTGGTAGACCTTGTCTATGATGTATGGGCCTTCATAGTTCGGCTCGAATTTCTCCCGTTTGGCATGATTGGGGATCATATGTCACTTGACCACTAGCACGAGTTCGCCTTGGCAAAATGTTCTCGGTCTAGTTAATCTTTTGTATGAACGCGTCATTCTTGCTTTGTAAGCTTCTAGGTTTTGCTGCGCCATGACACGAGTTTCATCGAGGGCGTCGAGTTCCTCAAGCCGAAGATGAGCATTTTCTTCGTCTGTTAGCTCGTAATGAACCGCCACTCGCAAAGAGGGTAGCTCTATCTCCAAGGGGACTACTGCTTCAGTGCCGAATACCAATGCATACGGCGTTGTGTTTGTGGCCGTTTTGGACGTGGTCTGATACGCCCAGAGAGCTTCATGCAGTCTCTCGTGCCAGTCCTTTTTATTTTTGGACATCGTCTTCTTTATGATCTTCGTCAAGGTCTTGTTGAAAGCCTCAGCTAGACCGTTAGCTCGGGGATTATAGACCGATGAGTATCTCCAGTCTATGTTATGCTGCTGTGCGAAGCGACCGATTTTATGGCTCCTGTAGGCTGGCTCGTTATCGGAGATAATTCATCGTGGAGTGCCGAACCGATAAATGACGTGTGTCTTGAAGAAATGGAGGATGTTCTTCGTCTTCACTACTCTTAGCGGTATCGCTTCTTCCCACTTGGAGAAGTAATCGGTTGTCACCAATATGAACCGATGTCCTTTGGATGACGCTGGCTCGATGGGCCCAATTATGTCGGTTCCCCACATTTCGAACGGCCAGCTAGCCACTGTTGGGTGTAGCGGGTTTGGATGCTGGTGAATGAAGTCCCCAGGAATTTGACATGAGTGGCACTGCTTCGCGTATTCGAGGCAGTCCTGAATTATCGTGGGCCAATAGTGGCCCATTCTTTTGATCTTCAGCTTCATCTTTGGCCCAGCTTGGTGAGAACCGCAGAGTCCGTCGTGAGTTTCTTGGACGATTTTCCTTGCTTCTTCTTGTCCCAGGCATCTTAGCCACAGAAAGTCGAACGATCTCTTATACAGAGTATCATTGACGAAGGCGAAAGACAGAGCTCGTTTAATGAGCTGATGTCTTGAGGATGCATCTTCAGGTGTTCGATGGAATTTGAAGTAGTCTATAAAGACTTCTCTCTAATCCTTAGCCTTTTCCTGGTCCTCTATTTGTAGGGCTATTTGCTTGGTCGCTTCCTTTTCTTCGGACGACTCCGGATATATTTCTGCTGGTGTAAGAACCCGACGGCTTTGCACAACGATCCTTACGTCATCGAGGTTTTCGTCAGCCGGTTCTTTAGAGAGTTTGGCTAACGCATCCGCTTTTCTATTCTCCGCACGCGGTATGCTCTCCATGGTGTAGGAAGGGATTTGATTCAGCAATTGTTGCACTCTCTCGCCTTACTTCACCAATTCTGGTTTGCACGTTTGATAGTCACCGTTTACTTGACTAACGACCAGCTGGGAGTCTCCGTATATGAGGAGGTTTTTGATTCCCATGTCGACAGCGATCTCAAGACCTGCTATCAAAGCTTCATATTCTGCTTCATTGTTTTTCCTCGGCTCTTTCCAGGAAAAGGCAAAGCGCATTATCCCTCCTTGTGGAGTCATGAAGATGAGACCTACCCCGGATTTGGTTATGGGAGAGTTATGCTTTCACTTCTTCATGGAAAATTCCCCGTCTAAGTAGAGTTCCCATCGGGTATCACTCCCTCCTCTCTCCCCGTCGATCATGTCAAACGTGTGCTCGTCTGGTAATTCGCAGTTTAGGGGTGAATCGGCAAGTATCGGATGCTCAACGAGGAAGTCGGCGATGGCCTGGACTTTCACTGCCTTGAGAAACCGGTATGTTATCGAGAATTCCATTAAGAGTAGGGCCCATTTAGCGAGCCGTCCCGTTAGCATAGCTCTTGATATCAAATATTTGAGAGGATCCACTATTGATATGAGATGGACCTCATGTGCCAAAGCATAGTGCCGAAGCTTCGTTATCGCGAAGACTAACGCCAGGAAGTGTTTTTCGATAGGGGAGTAGTTGTTTTATGCCCCCAGGAGAACTCGACTCAAATAGTAGAGGGCTCTCTCTTTCCCTTGGTCGTTCTCCTGTGCCCATAGCGCGCCTAAAGAACCTTCAAGAGCTGTTGTGTACGGGATGAGGGGCTTTCCTTTGACCAAAGCGGTCAGTACCGGCGGATTCCGCAGGTATTGATTGATTTCGTCCAGTGCGCTTTGGCATTTTCGATCCCAGACGAACGGGGTCCCCTTCTTCATCAGGTGGCTGTAGGGATGGCATTTTCCGGAGAGGTTAGCTATGAACCGCTGGATATACGCGAGCTTTTCTTGGAGAGACCGCAGTTGCTTGAGAGTTCTTGGTGGAGGCATCTCCATAATCGCCTTGATCTTTGACGGGTCTATTTCGATGCCCCGGTGTCGTGCGAAGAATCCTAGGAATTTGCCTGAGGAAACTCTGAACGTGCATTTCAAAGGGTTCATCTTCAGGTTGTATTTCCGAAGGCGCTGGAACACGATCTTCAGATGCTCTCAATGCTCCTCGTACGATTTACTTTTCATCACGAGGTCGTCGATATAGCATTCGACGATTTCATGTATGAGGTCATCGAAAATCTTCATCATGGCCCTCTGATAGGTGGCGCCGGCGTTCTTCAGACCGAAAGGCATCACTTTGTAGCAGAATATGCCCAGAAGAGTCCGGAAAGCGGTATGCTTCTAGTCTTCGGGATGCATCTTTATTTTATTGTACACCGATGATCCGTCCATGAAGGAGAAGACTTCGTGAGTGGACGTGCTATCTATCATCAGCTCAGTAACCGGTACGGGAAAGTCATCCTTCGGACATGCTTTGTTAAGGTCCCAAAAATCCACGCAGATGAGCACCATCCTATTTTTCTTCATCACTGGGACAATGCTGGTGATCCAGTCAGGGTATTGAAATTCTTGGATGAAACCGAAGTCGATTAGCTTCTTGACATCGACATTGATACTCATTTCAAGTTTGAGCCGCATTCTCCTTGATGCTTGTTTGACTGGCTTGACGTACGGAGATATCGCCAATTTATGCACAGCTATTTCCGGATCTAGCCCCGGCATCTCGGAATAGTTCCATGTGAAGCAGTATTTATACTGCATGAGCATGTCTTTTAGCGTAGCCACCTGCTCTTTAGACAGAAGCTCACTGACGAACATTGGCCGCGGGTCGTTTGCCTTCCCCAAGTCGATTTTCCTTAGGTTGTCCGCAGTAGTATGTATTCCATCTTATAATTCTTTTGGCGCCGGTGGAAACTCTAAGATCAACTGTTCAGTTGATAAAACTGCACATTTGTTATTACATTTTTCCTACATTTTCTATATTAAAAGAGGTCTTTATTATAATATATCATACATATGAGGGTTTATCTGTAAAAACACTATTTTCATGTGTTGATATATTATAATAAGCATTTGGTAGGAAAATATATGCAAATAATATCATTGACCAAATCTTAACTCTACTAAATATTATTTGAGTTGTTGTGCAGAATTTTCAGGACTAAAATCAAGAAAATCAAGTTGTTAAAACTAACCTGCCTAATTAAGAAATCAAAACATAGAAATCAAATCTGGCAGCAACTACGAGAAGATTTCCAAGTTCCAAAGCCTCCAAAGATTTCCACATGTCATAAGGATCTACCCACAGGAAATTGATCAATTGATCCCAACCATTGGCCGCGGATCCGCAGCCAAACCCCCCTGTTGGCCGCGGATCCGCGGCAAGATAGAAGATTTAGATGCTGAGAATTTTCAGGGTGAATCTTTACTACTTGCTTCCAAATTTAGAAGCTAAGTTTCTGGCTTTGGGACTATAAATAAAGACCGAGAGCCTCTTGGAAAAATTATCAAGCCGACGAGATCACGAAGTCCAAGACGGCTCACGCATCCAGGCTGATCATCAACTGTTCGTCTACCTCCTTAGAAGAGATCGAGAAGCAACTAGAAATTGTAATCATTTTCTAAGGATTCAAGTGTAATGAATATTGTTGATTAATAATGGTAGCTTTCTTTTTCTTATTCTATTTCTTCGTAGTTTAATTATGCAATTTCTCTCCATCTCTTTTTCTCCCAACATGCGCGAGTAATTCCCCGCTTGTTAGGGTTCGTAGGATTAGGCTAGGCTAATGGATGATAAAAATCCCTAAACTCTTTTTAAGTCCTATAAAGTTTATAAACTTTATCAAAAGAATCATTAACATCTTAAACGGGCGTGCTACCAATTCATTGTTAGCCGCGACCGCGATTAGAGATTAGATTAATGATTGTTTTGGTAAAGGCTAGATATGAACGGAGTTCCGTGTCGAGATAAGGGTTAAGAGTGGGATTCCTTTTCCCTCCAGAAAACCTAATCTACATGCATCACTGTCGTTTTAGTTTTAAATCTATTAAAGGATAAAAAGGGTAATTTTTAATTAATCATCCATAACTACTAAATCCTAACGAACCCTACAAGCCCCTTCTTATATTAACTACATCCATAAATAATCTAGATCTATATTTTGCATCAGTGCTTAAAGTAGATCTAGAAACCATTCTACAATATTCTTTATCCCTCCTCTCTTTTTCAACACATCTAAAGTAAGAGTAAAAGATTCAACGTTTCCCTGAGGACGACCCGTACTCATCTCGGTCTAGCTACACACGACACCGTTATTGATTGCGGTTACTTTAACTACAAACACACTTTTTTCACATCAATCAAATGGCGCTGTTGCCGGGGATACGTGCGTAATTTTTTATTCTTACTATTTGTGTTGAATTCTTATACGATCAATATCATAAATAAAACAAAACTGCAAATTGTATATTTAACGATTATTGTGTGAATTTTGCGAGGGAATCTGGAGTCACATACTTAAGGATACAGAGAGACAGAGACATTCATCAAGATCCAGAAGAGTACAGGAGGACACATAGCAAAACTCATCACCTGATCCCTCAAGTCGGCGGCGGAACCGCGGCCGGTTGTTCACATCGGTGGCGGAAGCGCGGCCAGTTAGAAGATCTAGGGCTTCAGTCTTCTCTGGTAAGATTCTAACCTCTTCCTCTCTCCTCTAAAATCCAATAAAATATCTTTTCTGCAGGATTCTTTGCAAAATATCGCCGCTCAAAAATCTTTTTGAAAAGTTTTGTTTGCGGTTTGTTTTTGCATAATTTAATACGGATTTTTAAGGGGCAAGACCAAAATCCAGATTAGGTGGGGATTTCATCACCCTTCCTAAACCCCACAAATCACAAACCGAATATCTGCATCAACCCTACATTAATTTAAAAAATATCTAGACCAGACTTTAAGGACGATCGCGCTCAATAAGGGCAGAGGAAGGTCGTGGGTAATCTATCGCTTATCCGCATTACTTTTGTGGTGTCTAGGCAAGTGTGTCTAAGGCAAGTGGTTACTTAATTAGGACCACTACTTTCGTAGTGGGGAGCCTCCCACTTACCTGGCACTTACCTGGCTACAAGAGTAATAAAGAGGCGGTAGAGGATTGATCCTGCGGCTTGTCCTTTGGAAGTCTAGGAGCGGTCTAGAGACTGGACCTAGGTAACCATAGTTCTAGGGTTGTTTGTGCATTTTTGTGTGATTTGTCTAAATCCGTCATTTTTCAAAACAAACCAATTATTTTCTCCCCTTTTTACCCCTTCCCCCTTCTTCTCTTCTTATAATGGGTGATCTAAACAGAAGAACACTTGCCGAGCTTTGCTGTCCACAACCAGATATTTCTTGTTTTCGTAATCCCTTCGGTATACCGTCCGGCTCTTCCATGTCCTTAAGAGATCATATAGAACAAGAAGGAAGAAACAGTTGGCCATCTCAGTCTAGGTCTTATCAACCGTATCCTAATCCTACACCAATGTCAGTTCACACCCAGAATGAGGAAGCCCCTAGACGAATGTCCATTGCTGAGTATATAGCTAGGGCTAGAGGCCAAAGTTTCAACCCGGACCAATATCAACCATCACCACCACTGTCCAAAGAAGAGTTTGATAGGCGGTTTGTGGCATATAAGATATCTATTGAAAATAGCCAACCAACCAACCCATATCAATATTCTTCTTATCATAATATTGATCCTACTCCCAACCAATTTTCGCAACCATTCTATTCCTATCAATCCAATCCGACTTTTCCACCTTCTCTAGACAGTTCTTCTATTCAGTCATTTGGGAGTTTTAATTATCCACAGGAATTTCAATCTTACACTGAAACCCCTTATCAACCCAAGTCTAGTCTGGAGCAGACATTAGAAAAATTTCTGGAATTGTCGAACCAAATTAGGAAGGAAACAACAGAGTGGATGCAAGCAAAGAATTTCAAACCTGCCCAAAAATTTTCAGTATATGATTCGGGCATAGGACAAAATGAGAATTTGGGTAGTGAGACAGAACTGTACACCCTTCCTAATCAAACATCCCCATTCCAAACTGAAATCCATAACTCCAGTTTCATAGACTCATCAAGTACCAAATGATTCATCAATTAATGATAGAATGTCTGATAAGTTGTGTGACTTTGTAGTATTTGATTTACCCGATTGTGAAGGGTCCATTTCAAGTGAAATCATACCCAACCCTTATGATCTCTACACCTGCACTCTTGAACCAAAACTGATTGAAAACCATACTTTTGTTGAGGTGTTTGAGGATTTTAATCTTCACTTGAATGAGGTGATTGACGTTGGGGATATATTGATTGATGAACCCGAAATTTTGGATGATTTTGTCCCACCAATTCATCAAATCCTTTCACTTCCTTGTGGTCATCATCTTGAGCCATTAATTCTTCCCGAACCCCAAATATGTCTTGAAGTTGATGATAAAGGTATACCCGAAGCAATACAGCCTCCATCTTCCACATCTGGTACAGCAACACTCGACACACCAATTTGTTTACCCATTTCACCTTCTATTTTCTCCGGTTCTTCTTCTGTTCCTATAGTTTCAGTGAGTTTTGATGAATCACAATCTGTTAATTCAAGTTCAATAATACCAGAAATTCAACTTGATTTGGATATTTTTGAAAATGAGGTAGATGAGTTTTTCGAGTTCTCTACCTCAATGATTTTTGATGAATCAAGTAGGATAAATTCTGGCACAAAACTCTTTGACAGCAAAATGTTCAATCACACCATTGATAAAAGTTTTGAAGAACTTTTTGCTGACGAATTTGAATTTTTAAACAATACGGATTTTGTGATTGATCAATCTCCACCTATAGAGGTTGAACCGCCACCATTCCTTCTTCCTAATCATTCACATTCATCCTTATTCTTTCTTTTCTCTAATTTCAAACCCTTTCCAGACCACCTCTTATCCCTTCCCCATTTTTTCTTGACTCGATATAACACATTCTTCCACCAACCTATACGCTATACTGATAAAATCTTTGAATGGTTGGTGTTAACTTTTGGTCTTTGTAAAGTCTTACTTTGATCAAATGACTCACCCCCTCTTAAAATGCTTCGTATTGTCTGACTCATGTTTGAGGGGGGTTATAATTTTGGCTCTTGAACATAACTTTTGTCCTCAAATTTATGAGCCAAAAATAAGTTTGGGGGAGGATTTTCACTTTCATATATTCTTACCCCCATTAATAATGTCCTCCCAAGCTTACAGGTTTTTGTGATCCAGCAGATAGTAACAGCGAGGACTTTGTTGAAAACAGATTTGGGGGAGGTTTGTGCTTATTTACACATCAATTTGCATCATATTTTGCATAAGCACAGCATTTTCAAAAATTTAATTTTTTTTTATAACAAAAGAGTAGAAAGTGAAAAATTACATCCAAAAGATAGGAATGGTTTAAGAAAACCAAGAAAATTAGAAAATTTTTTAAACGAACTAGTAATAAGTAGTTATGAGCTGTTGTCCCAAGGGTTAGTAAGATGAAGGAAGTCACTAATCTGAGGATAAAAATAAGTCTGAAAAATAGTTTCTATTCTGAAAGCCAATCATTTGAATGTTGATACCCTACTATATGCACTTACACACGTCTTGAAACTCGGGATAGTAAAGGATACCTTAAAATTCTCTTGTCTAAAAGCCAAAGTATGAAGGAAATAAAAAAAATGAAGAAAATATAAAGACGGTGAAAAGAAAAATGAACACTGGTTTTGTTATCGCCAAGGCAGCAATAAAAAAATATAGCGAGGGTGCTTCATCACCTAGTGTCTTAGATCAACTGGTTTGGCAGTCACTGCTAAGCCTTAGGTGGTGCAAGACGAGGAAAATACTATCACCTAATCAGCAAGCACATAAGTAATCGGTCGGTTAGTACCTCAAGAAGTATTAACGGTCGCATGAAAATGTGTGAGCAAATCTAAATATTCATCAAGTTAAAAAGTACTGAGGTGGATGGACAAGAGTATGATAGCTTGAATTGAATTCTCCGAGTGTAAGGATGTCCATTACACACACGTAGGGTTATATGATCGATGTTTGGATGAAAGGTAGGAACGAAAAATAAAGACGATGTTTTATTGAGAGATGATGTGATTTCTAACATTTTTTCATGACTATTAAGATAGGGCTCATGACAACTGAAAAACTAGTATAGTTGGAAACTCTTATTTTCAAAGTCTTTCTTTTATGGTTCCTATCTTTATATGTAAATTTCACCATCTCTCTTTTATTATAGGATTTTGTGGGTGTAATCCGCTGAAAACCCTCACGAGACAACACTCCTCCTACTAGGGACACCTAGAGGTTTAACGGCTTGTTGCACGTGCTCAGTGCAATCGTGTATGCCTACGAAAGTGTGCTTAGTTTTCTCCTTTCTTTTTTCTCCTTCTCTTGAATAAACTAGTTTGCTCGGGACGATCAAAGATAAGTTTTGGGGTATTTGTTCAGTTGATAAAACTGCACATTTGTTATTACATTTTTCCTACCTTTTCTATATTAAAAAAGGTCTTTATTATAATATATCATACATATAAGGGTTTATCTGTAAAAACACTATTTTCATGTGTTGATATATTATAATTAGCATTTGGTAGGAAAATATATGCAAATAATATCATTGACCAAATCTTAACTCTACTAAATATTATTTGAGTTGTTGTGCAGAATTTTCAGGACTAAAATCAAGAAAATCAAGTTGTTAAAGCTAACCTGCCTAATTAAGAAATCAAAATTTAGAAATCAAGTCTGGCAGCAACTACGAGAAGATTTCCAAGTTCCAAAGCCTCCAAAGATTGCCACATGTCATAAGGATCTACCCACAGGAAATTGATCAATTGATCCCAACCATTGGCCGCGGATCCGCGGCCAAACCCCCCTGTTGGCCGCGGATCCGCGGCAAGATAGAAGATTTAGATGCTGAGAATTTTCAGGGTGAATCTTTACTACTTGCTTCCAAATTTAGAAGCTAAGTTTCTGGCTTTGGGACTATAAATAAAGACCGAGAGCCTCTTGGAAAAATTATCAAGCCTACGAGATCACGAAGTCCAAGACGGCTCACACATCCAGGCTGATCATCAACTGTTCGTCTACCTCCTTAGAAGAGATCGAGAAGCAACTAGAAATTGTAATCATTTTCTAAGGATTCAAGTGTAATGAATATTGTTGATTAATAATGGTAGCTTTTTTTTTCTTATTCTATTTCTTCGTAGTTTAATTATGCAATTTCTCTCCATCTCTTTTTCTCCCAACATGCGCGAGTAATTCCCCGCTTGTTAGGGTTCGTAGGATTAGGCTAGGCTAATGGATGATAAAAATCCCTAAACTCTTTTTAAGTCTTATAAAGTTTATAAATTTTATCAAAAGAATCATTAACATCCTATTTGGGCGTGCTACCAATTCATTGTTAGCCGCGACCGCGATTAGAGATTAGATTAATGATTGTTTTGGTAAAGGCTAGATATGAACGGAGTTCCGTGTCGAGATAAGGGTTAAGAGTGGGATTCCTTTTCCCTCCAGAAACCCTAATCTACATGCATCACTGTCGTTCTAGTTTTAAATCTATTAAAGGATAAAAAAGGTAATTTTTAATTAATCATCCATAACTACTAAATCCTATCGAACCCTACAAGCCCCTTCTTATATTAACGGCATCCATAAATAATCTAGATCTATATTTTGCATCAGTGCTTAAAATAGATCTAGAAACCATTCTACAATATTCTTTATCCCTCCTCTCTTTTTCAACACATCTAAAGTAAGAGTAAAACATTCAACGTTTCCCTGAGGACGACCCGTACTCATCTCGGTCTAGCTACACACGACACCGTTATTGATTGCGGTTACTTTAACTACAAACACACTTTTTTCACATCAATCATCAACTCATCTTCATCTTTATTTTCAAAGCACTAGCAGAGGTCATCCATGTTCTTGGGCATTTCTTCTTCCGACAGCGCTATCACGTGACAGGTATGAGATCGTTTCCAAGACCGATATTGATCTGGTTCTACTTCTACTATATACGTTGCTTTTGGAACATGCCTTTATTTTGGGGCTACCCTCCAACTGTTGGATAGAGCGAACCTACCGAGTTGATATTGGTCTTCGACCCAGTTTTTGAAGGTGAAACGGTCTTCAAGAGGGTGTCCGATCACTTGATGATAGGAGCAATAATCCGGGTGATGAACCTCGTTTGCTTGATCGGGGTGCCGAGACTCCGGGAGTGTCATCATCTGGTGTTTCATGACAAGGTCAAAGATTCTCTGTCTTGTCTTGAGGTAAAGAGTATACTCGATCCATTTTTTTCATAAGAGACAGATTCGGGCTGACCCTTTCTCAATCACGTGGTTTCTTGGATCCGCTTTGCCGTTGTCGAGCGTTTTTCTCATTCTTTAACTAGTTTTTGCCTCCGCGTCGGGCCTTTTTCTTGTCTCAGGAATGCATGGCGGGCTGGCGGCGGAGGGCATTGTCATCCTCCGTAGCTTTTTGAAGGAGACGTTGCGTCTTGGATTTCTCATAAATGGCCATTTCGCGGCGGTGGTCGTTTCGAACCTTTTGACTCGCTCCCGTATTAGCTTGTCTATCCGTTCTTTAAACAATGGACTCGGTATTTTTATGGTAGTCTCGCGTTCTGGTTCAGCGTCAGCGTCTTTTAAAAGAGCATCCTCTTCTTCATCAAGGTCCTTTATGACATGGCAGCCATGGAACTACTCCCGTTTCTTGGACTGGACATATCCAAGCCCGATCGATTCCATTTTTCCGTTGGGCAATTTTCGCTGAGTTCCGGGGACGTTCTTGATCCTGTTGTAGAATTGGGCCTGTCGCGCGGTTTTCTTAAAGGGTACGCCTTGGCATCTCAATAACCTTTTCAATCCTTCTGCGTAGTATCTGGGCAGAAGGATTGGTTGGAGCCTGTCGAGCGCAAAATCGGCACCATGCCAGACTTCTCTTTCGACTTTAGTCTCCGTGGATTGGTAGAATAGGTCGCCTTTTCAGCTCTTCGCCTGAGAGGGACGTAGAATATCTGTAGCTCTTGCACACTATATGTCTCAAGCGCATCAAGCTCTCTGTAGCGATGTCGTAGAACCATGGCGATCTGCAAACTCTGATCATCTCCAGTGAGGGCCTGCACTGATGGATGGACCGAGAACACTGTGTTGAGTTCTTCTTCAGAGTCACTGCCAAAAATCAGAATAGGGGTAGGTGGTCCCGGCTTGTTGCATTGGGGCAGCCCCGAATGGACTATCTCTTCTTCCTCCTCGGTATCGCTCCCGAAGACCGGAATATCGGTGATAGCTTTTTGCTTATTCTCCGGTTTATGGCATCTTTCCGTGTCTTCAAAGTCTGGCAGGAAATACTTTTCATCCTCATATTTGCGGACTTCATTCACGGAGAATGGGTTTAGCTCCCCCGTTACGATGTACTCGAGACCATCTTTGAAATACTTCATACACTGATGTTGTGTAGAAGGGATGATATTGTACTCGTGTAACCAAGTCCTGCCGAGCAAGGCGTTGTAGCAGGTTTTGGCGTCAATGACATGAAATTTGATGTCAGTGATGAGCAGCCCAAAACGTAACGTCAGTATTACAAACCCGAGCGTCTGTGATGACTGGGAGTCGAACTCGGAGATGGTGATTTTATCCCGAGCGAGGTGCTGGACGCTCATGCAGATTTCTTTTAGTACCCTCACATTCAGGAGATTTACAGAGGACCCATTGTAAACTAAGATCTTCCTTATCTTGATGTCATGGCAGTACCCGGTAACATACAGGGGACGGTTATGCTCGCACATTCCAAGGAGGAGATCTTCATCACCGAAAGTGATTTCAGCTTTGTGCACTTCTTCTAGCTCGTCCTCCATCTTTTCTTCGGCAAGGATAGCTTGAAATTAGTCGGACTCTTGTAGTGCCTTGATCAGAGAATCTCACGCCTCTTTAGATAGCAGAAGGGCATCCAAAATGCTTAGCTGCGAGGGTATCTTCCTCAGGTGTACCAGAACATTGTAATCCACCTTGTTTTTCCTGGACGGGTCCTTGGCTGCAAGCTCTTAGACGACTCGATCATCGAGGGCGATATTCTCAGGGACTTTTTCCTTCCCCTCATCTTTTTTGTTCGATCCCTTGTTTGTAGGTCTGAGATTCTTTTCGGGCAACGTACGGTTGCGTAGCTGAATATTCTTACAGTTCTTCATCTCTTCCTCTTTTCCCGAGGTGGATTCTTTGAATAGAGGGCCGAGGGCTATTTCTTCATCAGAATCGCTTCCGAAGGTGAGAACTTGCAATCCCTCGGAATCAACCATGTGACAGTTGCCGGCAGTTCTTTTGTGCTCATCTGTCGTGCTTCTCTGCTCCCGACGAGCCTTGCGCTTCGATCGCTTGTTGTCAGTGGGCAACATATCCTTGCCAACAGTTTTTAAAGGCGTTGCACTCTTCGGTAGGGTGTGTGACCCTTTGATGGTACAAGCAATAGTGAGGATGTACATCTACTTCGTCAAGGCTTATACCGCCAGGAGTATTTCCTTTGAAAGGTGGCAGGTTCATTCCTATTGATAGGGCTTTAGCGAACCGTTTCCTTGCCTTAAGCTTGCTTTTGTCTGCCGCGGGCGTGCTTCGATCTGGTTGGAGTGCTCTGCGAATCATCTTCACCATGATTTCTTCAGCTTGATGGCGACGCCTGGCTCTTTCGAATATGGCCATTTCACGCTCTTGATCAGCTTTGCTCTTCTGGCGGGCTTCATTCAGTAGCATGTCGATCATCTCGTCTGACGGTTCCAAGGATTTTGGCACCGATCCTGCCCCCAGTTCCTCTTTTTTATCTTTTAACGCCGAGTGAGCTTCTTCATTATTAAGCGACGAATGAGAGATCATGTGGCAACTTGCCACATAATCTTCGGGTTCCTATGATGAGTCGTCTCCCTCATCATCGTCGTTATCTCTACTTTCAAGGATATGGTTAAGAAACTCTTAGAGCGTGACTGGGGTTCGCGCCTTCTGGTTGTATTCTTCCAGCGCGTCAATGTGTTTTTGCAGATCTGTACGTTTTTCATCAGACTGTGCGGGATTTTTGGCCTTCTTTTTCTTCCTTGAAGACTTCGCCAGCTGGGCCTGGATATTTTGCTCATCGCTAATAGCCCCCGATGTTGGTCACGGTTTTAGCATCCCCTCAATGATTTCTGGCTCTAGCAGGCTTCTCCACCTAATTGCCGGCCATGTTTGAAGATCTTTCAGCATTCTTTTAGTTTTTGTCAAAAGAACTACTTCCTATGGAGCTTCCTCTATGAATGAGCATGATGCCCCCGGCATGTCTATCTTTTTCGGAGCATGTGGTTGTGGCGGGTTTACCCTCCAGTTTTCAAACAATACGAATTTGCCCTGCTGGTTCAATCCAGCTTTTGAAGATGAAGCAATCTTCGATTGGATGGCCCAACATTCGATGGTAGGGGCAATAGTTGGGATTGTTGACGTCACCGGGCTGCAGTAGGCGCTTCGGATCCGGTAGGGTAATGAGCCTGTTGCGCACCGCTAGTTCGAACAGTTTCCTCGTTTTATCCCGGGGAAACGAGTAAGGACGTCTCAACTTCTCGTCGAAGAATCGCACTTTGTTGCCTTGGCGAGCAGCTGGTTTCGGATCACTCGGATGCTGTTGAGCGTTGGCGACGAAGGTCGCTTTCCTTTTGCCTTTTTCATTTCGAAGCTCCATTTTCGAGGAAGGCGGTCTATAGCCCATCTGGTCCATTTGGGACAGCTTATCGATTAAGGCCTGGAAGGTGGTCGGCTTGACAAACATCATAAACTGGGATATAGTTGCTTGCAGATCCAGGTTCCCTACGAACATGCCCACGGCAGGAGATTCTTCTATGCGTTGCTCGCATCTCTACCACAGATTCCGCCACCGGATTGCATACTGCACCCATGTCTCTCCTAGCTTTACCCTGGCATTGATTAATACCGTGATCGGGATGCGTTTGCTGGCGCTTGCAAAACGCTGGGTGAATAACTGCTCCATTTCCGTAAACGTTTTGACGGAGTCATTAGGAAGCTCCGAGTACCATTCAAAAGCTGTCTCCGCTAAGCTGCCGACGAACTGGCGAAGTAGCAGTTTGTCATCACCTCCAGTATTGCCGCAAAGAGCCCTGAACTGAACGACGTGCTGGTGGAGATTGCATGTCCCCTTATACACGTGAAATTTAGGGATCGTATATCCCGACGGGTACTTAATTTGATCGTACCAGCCTGGATATGGTCGCCCAGTTCTGACGACTTGTCCTGCCGTTTCGTTTGCCTGATGAGCTCATATTTGTTGAGCTATATAGTCATCAAGCGCAGCTTTCGAGATTGTCTCCTCCCTAACAGCCAATAAAGTCGGAGGAGGGTTCGATGTCTCCCCTCTGTCGTCTTCAATGACTACTGGAGGGTCTTCAGCTGGAGGATCCGGTTAGATCATCATGCTCACCATATCTTGGAACAGGAGCGCCATTTGTTTTATAATAGCCGCTTGTTCCGCGGCCTCTTTATCTTTTTTCTCGAGCATCCTTCATAGGAACTCGGCGTCGGTTTCTTTCTCCTGGCGCTGATCCGACGATACTTCTGGGCTTTCTTTCTTCCCAGTAAGTGCGGCCATCTGTGTTAGCATCTCCTGGAGCTTTTGTTGCTGCTCCTGAGTTTTCGTCACAGGCCGTGTGAGCGGTCAATGACCTGTAGAAGCACGGTTTTCCTCTTTTCCAGACGCCATGTAGACGATGTGCACTACCATGCCCCCAGACTTGGGGCATTTGGATTCAGCATCTTTGAGATTTTTCGTAGACACGGGGATCTTCTCCGGCCTTCTCCTTTTATGAACGGTCGAAGTTGAGGGGGTTGTTGCAGCCGATGCTTTCCGTGGTACGACGGCGGTGAGATAGTCTTCCTCTTTCCGAACCTTCATTTTTTTCTGTCGGCGGGAGTAGTCTTTGTCGATTACAGAGTCTTGGACCCTTCGCCAGACCCTGTGAATTTTGGAGGACAGCCGCTGTGAAGGCTGCTCCGGCTTCACCTTAATAACATTTTCAGCGGGTGGAGGAGACCTTTTGAGTTTGGCAATTGGAGAGTTCTTGCGCACCCTCCTGAGCGGTTCGAAGATGTTCCCAGTTGGAACAGCAGCATCAATTTCCAACATTGGAGCTGGTGGAGTCAGTCCAGAGGGAGAGCTGCCCCCATTTTTCATCACTCGGCGCCAGTGGCGACGTCGAGCATGTCTTGCAGATGGGACTGGATCAGCTACGGAAGTGGCTTCGTCATGCCCCTTGTTCTGGTGTAGGGCTGTTGTTGGCGCCAGCCTATCAAAGACTGACGTCCGTTGAGAGGGAACGGTCAATCTCTGGGTTTTGGGCAGGGGAAGCATTTTTAACGACTTCGTTCGTCGGAGTTAGAATGGCTATCCGCTTCGGGATAACTCCTTCAGGTATTGCAGGCTTCTTTATGGGTCCACTTAGGCTCAGCTTATCAAAGACTGATACAGTAGACTTGGAACTGGACGACCCGTTGAGAGGGGCTGTGGTAGTTGTAAGCCGATCGAAGACCGACTTCTTTGGAGCTTCTTGTGACGGCATTGGAGCGTTGAAGCTCATTGGCGGGAGCATGGTCCCGAAGAACAATTCAGTGGTGGCTTGAGTCACATGTTCCACTAGCATGGCGAAGATGGAGGCCGCTTGGGGCCATAGGTCACTCCTTCAGCGAAGACGGAGTGGGAGTTGCCGTTGCAGTTAGTGCAGTTGGAGGCCGTTGCCCTTCTTTTCTCTGCACGGGAGCAAGACACCAAATCTTAGTACCTCGAATCCACAAGCAACCATAGCAGACCGCGATTTGATCGCGAAACACGACACACGAAGTGTGGAGTGGAAAGAGGAAAAGGTCCCACCGGGAGTGACAGAATCTGTTTACCGCCGAAAGACGCAACCGGGACGTTTAGGACATCTGGTCTGAATTTGGGGGCAAATGCTATTTGCTTTTATCCGTCCATCTCTCCGAAGATGCCAAGTTGATTTATGTCACCATGTATCGAAGGTTTAAACGGATGCGGCCATTGTAGCAGACTTCGTTAGATTCCCCCTCGTTTGCGAGGTTTTTTTTTATTGTGGGGACGCTCTTCCCTGCAGGCGCAAGCCCCTGCAGTTAATTACGTTACCGCATCGCGGTAACCACTTTCTCCTACTCCAGAAGGTCACTTCATGTCGTGTGTGTTTGTTTTGTTTTTTGTTGCCCATGGATTGTATACGGAGACTAATTTATGTTGTCGCCTATAGGGTGTGGATTAGTCCAAATCCGTATTTTCTTAGATTTGGGTTTGGGTTTGATTTAAGGCTCATTAACCTCTTTTGAGATTAAGATCAACTTAAATATTTGTTAAGGATACGTTAGTCTAATTTTTAGACTAAGATCTACTCAACAGGATTTTGGGATCATTTAGATCCAACGAAAGAGTATTTGGACTCTATCATTTTAGTTTAAGGACATTGCGGTCCATTAGGTTTAAGGACATCATAGTCCATGAGTTTAAAGACCTCATAGTTCATAAGGTTTAAAGACATCGTAGTTTGTATGGTTTAAAGACATCATAGTCTAGTTTAAAGACATCATAGTCTGTAAGGTTTTGGTTTAACCGTTTGGGGATACACCAAAAGTTATTGGTTATTGGGACCCTCCATCTCTCTGAAGACGTTGAAGAATACAACGATATGTATCAGAGGTATGAAGAGATGTACCCTTGAACCAATATTGGTTGGGAGATCTATAGTCAGGTTTGGGGCTAAGACCAATTAAAAAAATTATGAGCACATAAGCTCGGTTAATCTGAATTAGGAACTTGTGGCCAACTTGGGCTCAGCCCATTCAATTTTGAATAACATGTTGAACATTTGTTTGGGCTCAGACCCTTTTTATTCAACAATGCTGAGCATTGATTTGAGTTCTGATATCTCTTTTTCTTTTTGTCTTTTATTGAGTGTTGAACACTTTTTTATGGTGTTGGGGGTTTATTTACAGAGCGCTTTGTAATTCTTTACCGCCCATGTAAGGAGCACGTGGAGCGCTTGGCGCTGAGCGCCAAACTTGGAGCGCTAAGACGCTTCTTATGCAATAGCGCCCATGTGAAGAGCACGTGGAGCGCTTGGTGCTGAGCGCCAAACTTGGAGCGCTAATGCGCTTCTTATAAAATAGCGCCCACGTGAGGAGCACGTGGAGCGCTTGACGCTGAGCGCCAGACTTGGAGCGCTAAGGCACTTCTTTTAAAATAGCATTCACGTGAGCAGCACGTAGAACGCTGGGCGCTGAGCGCCGAGCGCCAGACTTAGAGCGCTAAGGCGCTTCTTTTAAAATTGGAAGCTTTGATCAGTCCTGTGCTCTGAGAATTAAATTCTCGGTTTATAAGAGACTTTGTCTCATGTATCTAAGAACTAAGTTCTTCTTCTTTTTTGATGAAATGCTGTGATCGCTTTTACTTTTGTGAAAGACTTTGTCTTATAGATCTGTGATCTGAAAAAGAACTAAGTTCTTCTGATGTGAGAGTTAAACTCTCAAATATGGAGGACATGCCATGATCTCTCCTTTTGCTATTTACCTTGAAAAGAAATTGCTCTCGTCTTTAAAGTTTCTTAAAGTTTATGGGGGGGTTCCTCTGTACAAGACTTGAAGTCTTGGGTCCTTTATATAGGGGAGGCTGATTTGTTGAATCGGTTAAGGAAATCTCTCATTGAGAGATTTCTAATTGATTTGGGGATGTTTCCCACCATTGGATCTTTGATCCAAGAACTTCTGTTTTACAGAAAACATTTTTTTGTTATTAACAAGATTGGGAAAATATTTTCCCATACAGAACTTATTCTGTATCTTGGTGATTTTTAATCACTATTGGATCTTTGATCCAACGGTGCTCTGATTTACAGAGCAGAATTTTTCTTGTTTGGAAAGATTTGAGGAGTATTTCCTCAACAGAATTTAATTCTATAATTTGATGATTTTATCATCTTCGTTGGATCTTTGATCCAAGGGTGGAGAACATTTAGTTCTAGCGCTGGCGCTCTCGTGCTTTGCACGTGAGGCGCTGCCTCAGAGTCTTTGACTCTTGGCACTGGCGCTCTCGTGCTTTACACGTGAGGCGCTGCCTCGGAGTCTTTGACTCTTAGCGCTGGCGCTCTTGGCGCTGGCGCACTCGTGCTTTACACGTGAGGCGCTGCATCAGAATCTTTGACTCTTGGCGCTGGCGCTATCGTACTTTGCACGTGAGGTGCTGCCTCAGTTCAAATTTCAAATTTTGAACAGAGCTTTGCACTTTTATTGAGGGAAACAGGGATATTGTTATGTTTGCCGACCTATACTCTTTTAAAAACTAACATACGTTTTCTACTTTTAAATGGCAATATTAAGGATGTACTACAATTTCAAATGAATATTTGTTTCAAAAACACTGTAGCCTCATTATTTGTAAAACAACGTTTCGTTCTATTTTAAACTATAACGGTATAGCTCATAAAAGTTAGCCGCGTTTAACGATTATTTACATTACGATTAGGATAACCTTTTTATATTCTCTCGTTTCGATTACCTATTATATATGCTAGTTGCGCTATTATTCTTATACGAACACATTGATAGAACACTGCACAACTATCAATGATTGTTATGATGCATAAATCATAGACGCGCATATTACACTACACCTCATCGGTACTGCCATAACACTGTAGGATTTCCACGCTTGATAGCGATAATGTTATTATATGAATGCGATGATGAACATATCCATATGATAGTGATGTTTAAACACCTCTGATAGAATACTTCAACAAATACTAATGATTGATATGTTGCATGAGCACAGACGCGTATGCTACACGACATAAGTATTGCCATGACAGAGTAGGACTGCCATGTTACTTATGTTCTAAATATCCATGATTGCTGTGATGATACCGATAATGATTTTGATATACGAACACCATCGTTATGGATACTCGTACATGTTTATTGCCAATGTGGCAAAGATAATATATGTGTTACGTTTTTATGAACTCGAAACATATTATATATGTGTTCTTCGGAACTTGTTTTTTTCCATGAATTTGAGAAGCCGCGGTGGGATTTATAAAACTTGTGAATGTTTTTAAATGCTGTCTTCTCGTGATACAATAATTTAGCATCCACAATGAGTTTTGGTTTTTATGATGAGATATTCGAATCGAGAGAAGGGTTAACCGATTATGGGTACATAGTGGACCCGGTACGACACCAAGGGGCAGGAAAATCGTAGGGAGGTACGAGAAGCCTAGCAAGGTGGATCGATACTGGAGTGAATATTAGAGCGTGGCGGATATCCAGGAGAAACCGACCGTGGCTGTTGATATCAAGAAAAGACCGGTCTGACGAGACGGTTCCTATGGTATCTGGATTTACATGTCGGTGATAAGCACAAGATTTATGAGATTTAGAGTGTCGATATTGGACACTCATATGTTGATGGTTGCGCGATCCATCGAGATACGTTGTTATAGATTATGTTATATAGTAGCCGAACAGGACTGATCCATAAGACAGTACTTGAATACTATTTTCACATTTCGATGTACATTAAAGAGGTTTATATATGAGCTATATTCTCACTATTTTGACATGTCTGGGAGGACACAAGAAACTTTTAAACGGAAACCCTCTTAAAAGTCATTTCTAAAAGCGAGACGTATACTTTAAACAAAACACATATAATACTTCATAAAACTACGTCTGCTACTTGTGCCGTGACATATGTATCATACGTCTATTTTGAAAGGTTTTACATAAATTTTTCGGCTATTTTATAGGCTAATACATGGATGTGTGTGTGTGTGTATTTCCATGTTTACGTGATTGATATTGATATGCTTGTAATACATGTCCATGATACATATTTTAGTTCAGGATATGATAGTACTATAATTTATGATCTAGGTAAATCGTTATGCATTCCGATTTCTACCTTGCGATATACTTTTATTAACTGAGTTGGCAACTCACCCCCATTGTTCCCCAATTTCTTCCAGGATTAAGAGCTCGGATCAGAAGCAACTTACTGGCACGTTTCTTCTTCGGTGATTGTATTGGTAGGCGGGTTACATGTTGGATCATAACCACCAGTTATATATGTATATTCTTTTTTATCTAGTTAAAAACTTCATCGACTTAAACTTGTATATTTGTGTATTTAGAAGCGAGACTTAGATATTGTGTGTTTTGGGCATCGTACTCGTTTGGAGTCGACTTTATATTGTTGTTGGTTATATTTCTCTTTCTATTTCTTCTCCTTGGGCGTCGTATATTTTCTACGTAGTTGCTCCGCCGTTTGGGCATGGAAGCCATCTCTCGTTAGGGATACTTTATATATATTATGTCATGTATGTGATTTTATTCAAAATTTACAAAGGAGTTTCTGCCTGATTTTCAAACGACATGCGCGTTTCAAACAAATTTACTTATATTTTAAAAATAAACTTGATTCCTTTTAATAACTCTTTTTAAAATTTCACCTCCATTATTTTCTTAAAAAAGTATAGATTCCGGGGTTTTGGCTTACTTGGATCACATTGATATCTTTAGACATCACGCGATCTAAATGTCGGTCACGTGCCGCTTTCGGGTCGTAACACCAGCAACTCCCATTCTCAATATTTTATTTTTATTGATTTTAAATACTTTAATTATAAACTAAACTGTTTTTAAGTAAAAATAAATAAATAAAAACCGTTAAAAGTTAACAACGTTGGCAGAACATTCGAAGAATATTCTCTTTTTTTATGGCAGGGATTTTTTGTGGAACTTAAAAGAATGGGGAGTTTTTTTGTAATTAGCTAAAATAGAGGTTCTTTTTGTACATAGCTAACTTTTGGGGAGCCTTTCTGTAAAATGCGGGAAACCCACCTCACTTTTGCTTTAAAAGCGGAAACCGCCCTAAGCTTGAAAAGTCTGCGCCTTACCACGAAAAAGTTAACACCATTAGTTATTTTTCTATATATTTCTCATAATGCCCCTAAGTTTTTCTTCTCTAATTTTTTTTCCTTTTTCTTCTATAATTTTTTTTTCTCTCCAAACTTTTTTTTATCTCACTTCTTTCTCAAAATCTCTAATTCAAAACAAAGACAGCATTTTCTTTGCTCCAAAGAGTGAGCAAAAATTCAAGAGAGTAGGGATTTGAAAAAATTGAAGGAAAAAAAGAGAATATTAGGTTAGTCGATTAAATTTGACATTTTTTTGCATAAAATAAGCTTATGGATGGAAAAGTTAACATCATTAGGGTTTTTTCGGTAAAGTGTATGTTTTTCAAATTTAGGAGTGTTTCCCGCTTCTCAAGCAAAAGTGAGAAGGGTTTCTCGCATTTTAGCCAAACATCAATATCACATATCCATTTTTCATTGATATTTATATATTTTTGGTAAAATGTCGGGCCTTGAAAGCTAAGACAACGACCGCTCTTCCAAACTATCATTCTGATTATAATACTATAAAGTTGGATCATTAGAGGGAATCTCTTGTGAAATGCAAATATTTTTCCAAAACACTCACTTAAGAGAATCTTTTGCAAAAGAGAATTTTTTTCTCCGAAACACTATTTTTTCCCTATTCCTTGTGCTCTTGCCCTTTTATTTTATTATTTTTCCTACCAATTTCCAAAGTGTCCATGTGAGCCCAAGAAAAAATGTTTGAGGCCCAAAAAGGATAAAAGTACTTGCGGATTTTCTCTAAGTATTTGGTTTTAATTTTTATTACTTTGTTTTTTTATTTTCTTAATTTAACCTTAAATCATATGCTGATCAATGATTTGGTGTTGATTTAAAAGAAATTCTGGTGTTTTAATCTTTTTTTTTCAAGAAAACCATTAGTATTTTTTATATTCATACATATTTTTTTTAAAATAAAATATAATAGAATAAAATATGTTTACTAGATAATTCATTCTTTACATTTGATTATAAAAATTGTGGTTGCTTTAAAGTTTGTACTCATATTTCATTATTTAAATAATTATCAATGCTCCTTCAAAAAGTAAAAATTTATCAATATCTGAAATGTCATACTTCAAAAAAAAACCCAATCATAATATAGTATTTTTAAATGGAACTAATACTAATTTTCTATGTTTTTAAAATGGGTATTAATTTCTTCTTAACAAAAGAAATGTATGTTAATTTTCTATTTGCTTTTTCAATTTTTTCCAGAAATATCTTATATTATTTTGACCCCATGCCACTACTACAATAATGGGTTGTCCCTACGGATTTAGCCATAGGGGCAAATCACTGTCCCTACGGATGTATCCGCGGGGACATAAAATTCTCCCGTAGGTTCAAAGGCCACAGGTGCAAGTCTTCGTCCTGAATATGCCTCTACGGCGTAATAATTGCCCCTACGCCATACTCGTAGGGACATTTAGCCCTACGGAGTACTCCATTGAGACATAATTTTTATTTAATTTATTGGTTTATAAAATAAAATACTTGCCCCTACGGATTTATCCGTTGGGCCTGATAGAATCCCCTACGAATGTATCCGTAGGGCCTGATAAATACCCCTGCGGATTAATTCGTAGGGGTAAATTTTAACTATGTTACTAAGTCCATAGGGACAAAATATCAGGTATCCTGATATTTTGTTCTTACAGCGAACTGTGTAGGGCAAACATTGCACCTATGGATTAATCCGTAGGGGCAATAGATAGCCCTACAGATTAATCCGTAGGGACAAAATATCTTGGTTTTTTTAATAAAAAAATAGGCTTCCGGTTTTTCCCCACCCTGTGCACAATAATATATACATCATATAACCAAATATAGAAATATTCATAATCAATATCTCACGCATAATACATAAAAGAAGTAAACAAACAAAATATGATATTAATTTAAATTATCGTGAACATGCAAACAACCACCAATATCGTCCAAAATATATACAATATGTATCAGAAAAGTACATACATCCTCAAAATATATAAAAAAAAAAAAGCTATCCTTGCTCGGTCCAGCTCCTCCATCTCTGATAAACGCCGTAATCTGGCTCATCTGCTTCTCGGTTCAGCCCTTAGTCGTCAAAATCTCGACTAATGAAGGAGCGTACTGTGCGGGAGTCTGAGCGGGCTGTGGAGCTGCAGGAGTGGTCTGTGCAACCGCAGCCGAGTTAGTGGCTTGCGGAGCCGCAGCCGAAAGAGATGCATGTGGAGACGCAGCTGAAGTAGCCTATCGCATCTGTTAAATTTTGTGTGTAATAAACGAGTAATTGTATTAGATTTTAGTTGAATTTGTATCATTATCAGGTTATTGCAAAACCCCAATCTAAGAATACTTTGGGACTTAGGGTTCATTTGAGTATCTAGTTTGGAAAACCGTAGTTTATTTTAATTAGATAGTTTTATGTGAGTATGATTAATCAAAATTAAGTCTACAACCAAATAAGCTCAGGCAACTAATATTGCATATGTTACTATCTATAATGTGATATAATATTTTACTATTAAGTAGTATATGTACCAACATCTCCTTCAACTCCTCGACGGTGGTCTTCAAGGTGGCAACATCATGCTCCAAACGTCGCTCACGGGGGGTAGGGGAAGTAACCGCCGGAGTGAAAGCCAACCTCATATGGGCCCTGCTAGGACCCAATCCCTAGTCTCTCTCCTAACCTCCGTGGTGCCCTCCGTGTGCAGCGTCTAGGACTGGGGTCAGTAGCATCGGATCGGTCTGTCCACTAAAATCGATCCCCGATGCCTCCGCCTGCTCTACCACCTGCTCCATCACCCACATTAATCATTAAAATATAAGTATATCATTTAAATTTGAACTTTTCAAAACAAAAATTTCATTCGAATTAGAATAAATATTAACACTTACGCAATACTCCTGGGTAGCGGTGTCGGGGAATCGAAGCTCGCCCGTGGCAGGATCTGTCGAGGTGCAGCGGATGACAAGATACGCGGTTAGCACGCTCGGTGTACCACCCTGCGCCAGGGTTTGAGCTCTCTGCAATTCGCCAAAAATTTACATATATTATAAAATAACTCCTAATATTACATTATATCAAAATAGATCTATTGTAATTTACCGATGCCTCCATGGCACGAGTAATGTTCCTCGAGCCACCTGTATAAGTGGGGCGACCCCTCTTCGCCGACTTCCTATTCTCCTTATTTTGATCGGCCTGTTTCTGCACAACACATTCAGATTTAGTTTTCTAATTAAGCAACATAAAAAAATAAATTATATACTAAACAATGAATTATATTTAAATTACAAACCTGTTTGCGTTGAAAGTCGAAATATTGGCACAAGAGAGATCATATATCTACGTCAACTCTCACAAAGACCGGAGTATGTAGGAGAGCCGCTCTCTCTGCCTCGGGGGTCTCTATCCATAGGGAATAGAAGTCGATCTTCAGCTCGTTCCTATTGTATCGGATCTTTGATTGCATGTTCTTCATCAGGTCATGGTACAGAGCGTGAAGATCGAGCACTCTCTCAGGGTGATCAGGGTCGGGTATAGGCTGAAAGTCATAATCCAACTGCAAATAAAAAAAAATAATGTATTTAAATTGCAAGTGTTAAATAATAATAAATATATTGGATAGGTCAAACGAAAATATTTATTAATACCCGAGCCTGATCCCAGAAGAGGGCAAATGAGCGTTTGTGCTGATCGCCCCACTCAACGTGAAGCGGATACTTCTTTAGGATGCGGCTCTCATCCCACATATACCGGCCGAACCTCTCGGCATAATCGCCAGTATAGCGATAATCGGGGGTAAAGAAGAGGAGGAATGGTGTCTCCCCTAGCTCTATTGGGTCTCAGCCTGTGGGACTGATTCGGCCCTCAAGTCCCCCTCTTGAGATGGGGCTGCCCTGCATCTACAAGAAATATTAAGACAAAGTGATATTAAGAAATCAAGGATTAAAGAAAATTGAAGTGTGATATATACCTCCGGCGACAGCAACACGGGCCTGGGCTCGGGCAGCAGCACGAGAGGGACAATAGTTCCTCCGGTGAGGAACAGCCGATGACCCGGATGTGGACACATCCCCTCCAACTAGAAAATAAATATTGACGATAAAATTACATGAAGTTCTTGTTTATTCTTAGAGTATATGTAAAATGAACTCTTTTTTTATATTTATTCATACTAACCTGCAGACTGAGCCGGTTCAGGAAGCCCTAGACCAACCAATTCGGGAAGGAAAGTCCTGAGGGCTAATGGGAGAAGGTGATCCATAATAATATGGTGATCATGACTTTTCATCCCATCGATCTTGCCTTTCACAATTTTTATCTTCTTGCTAAATGATCCTAAGAAACCTATGGGAACATTCAAATCATGCAACACCTAAATGAACCTTTTCCTCTTCGGTTGTGACATATGATACGTGATATTGGGAAGTACAAACTTGCCTGGTTTACCCACTATCGGTTTAGGATACAATTCACTTCTAATTTCCCAGTCCTGAAGATCCATCCGAGTACGGAGGTTGTCTTTCGATTTTCCGTCTTTATAAAGAAGCAAGTTGAGTACGTGCTTGGACACACCTTTCTCTATGTGCATGACGTCCAGACAATGACGCACTAAATTTGTTGACCAGTACGGAAGCTCGTAGAAAATGCTTAACTTGTTCCGGTATGGTGGTTTGACCTGTTTTGCCGGATCTATCCCGAAGGACACATTATTGTAACCATCCCACCGAGCAGTCACATACTCTCCGGACAATGAAGCGGGAGGCCCAAGAATCTCCTGATGACCATTAAAGTGAGCAACGTCTAATATGTAGGGAAGGTCTAGTGGCAGAAAACGCCGATGACCGCAATAACAAACTTTCCTGCTAAATTTCAACCATTTCGATGTTGTATATTGATGGCAATAAGGGCATGTTTTGTGACCATGTATGGACCAATCTCATAACATTCCATATGCAGGAAAGTCAATAATTGTCCACATTAAATCCGCACGCAGTGTGAAGGTTATATCTGTGTTTGCATCGTAAGTCTCTACACCATCAATGAATAAAGATTTTAACTCATTGAACAAAGGTTGAAAATATACGTCGATATTGTTTCCCGGTGAGTTTGGTCCATCAATAAGAAAAAGCATCATAAAGTAGGATTGATCCATAACCAACAAAGGCTACAGATTATAAACTATCATTAGAACGGGCCATGTGCTTTGGTTTCCAGCCATATAGTTGAATGAGCAGAAGCCATCACTAGCGGGTCCGAGCCTGACATTGCGAGGATCACTACTGAATATTTCATGCCTCCTATCGAAATCCTTCCATACTGGTGAATCTCTTGGATGACTCATTTTTCTATCTTAACTTGTGGCAGCACGGTGATGCCAAATCATTGCCTCGGCTGTTTTCTTGCACCTGAATAACCTCTGCGACCTCTGTGTTATGGGAAAGTATCGTGCTATCTTGACAGGTATATCGGGGTTCTTATCAGATTCTTTCGGCATATATCTGGCCTCTCTGCATATTGGACACTCTTTCAAATCTGAATTCTCTTTCCGTTACAACACACAATCTTTAGGACATGCATGAATCTTCTCACGCTTCAGACCCAAATCAGACATTATCTTCTGGGCTTCGTACCATCTGTCGGGCACATTATTTCTCGAGAGTATAGAATCTTTCAGGAACTTCAGAAATATCATGAATGACTTGTTGCTCCATCCATTTAGGCACTTAATTTGGAAAAGTCGGACGAACCATGATAGGGTAGAATACTTTGCATTCTCATAAATTGGTCTTCTAGCATCATTCATGAACTTTTCATACTTATCCGCACAAGGTCCTCGACCGAAAGGAATGTCATTTTCCGTAGGAATACTATCACCTAGGGCAGCCTATATCATATCGTTCATTTCTTCTCCTGGAAAGAGGTTATCGTCTTCTTCTTCTTCTACAGTATTACCGTCATCTCCTTCTTCTTCTGCCACATTACCGTCTTTTTCTTGTCCTTCCCCGTGATATAGCCAAGTTATATAAAGTCTAGTAAAACCATGTTTAACGATGTGAAGCTCTACGATTTCTACCTTCTGCCAGAACTTATTCCCATATCCATCGCACGGGCAGAGAATCTTCTCTAACGCGATCTTATTATGTGCGCATGAAAATTCAATGAGAACAAAAACTCTTGCGACAAACTTAGATTGCATGCGTTGTTGCCAATCCACATACATTCAGTCCTTAACTCTGATGTACTCATGGGACATATTAGACTGTATAACAGATAAATTGTAGGTTATCGTGACTATATTAAGAAATCTAAGAATGTGATGGTTACTGACAAAGAAGAAAATTCGTAGAGGCTATTTTGTCATTGAAAAGAATAAATTATTGATAAACAAAGCTAGATTTGAAGATACCCAAGTATGAGTTGTATTCTGTGTTTGTGTGTTTCAATTTATGATTTCGCTTAAGTATAGGGTTGTCAGTGTGTATGTGCTTTGTGTGTGCGTTTGGTGTGTATTCGAGTTGTATGTGTGTGTTTCGGCTGTCGGGAGTAAGGCTTCTATCCCATTAAGAATGTATAGGACAGATACCCATTCGCTTGTGCTTTCATCCGTTTCGAGTAAATTTCTGCAGCACCTCCCCGTTGTTCTCCGAGTACACTGTAATAGAATATATAATCATTTCAATGCTATGAAATAAATTTGAAATGAATTTCTAATCTATCTTTGTACATGGAGAACCAATGGAAAAGTACCGACGAAATAACTCGAAACGAATGCAAACACAGGTGAATGCAGGTGTTTACTTTATACATTCCTAACTTATCCATACTGGACAAATCTATCGGTTATCATACGATTGAATCTTCTCATTACATAGAATATACGACGGTTGTTAGTACCGAACTATACCATCCGATATTTAACAATCTTCGTATAGTTCTATATCACGACGAACATCGAACGTATGTTAACCGATAAAAGGGGACTAAGTCGCGCTTTTATTTTCACATATGAGTAAAGATGAGAATATGAAAGTTTCATATTATCATCGAGTATCATATATTGGTTTTAACTTGAACATTTAACTTGAATAGGTTTCACGTTTACGTTTCGTTTTTAAGGGTTCGAAGTTCTTAGTTTAGAATAAATTTTTCTTATGTTTACGTTATCATCGAGTATCCTACTGAAGGAACTAGTAAACCCTAAACCCTAACCCTAATTAACCCAAATTAACCCAAATTAAACCTAATCATCACCCTAACTCAAATTATCCCTAATTAACCCAATATTAACCCAAATTAACCCTAATCATCACCCTAACTCAAATTATTTATTAACCCAAAATTAAGCTAATTAAACCAAATAAATCCTAATCAACACCCTAACACAAATACACTCTATTTTACATAATTAACCCAAATTAACCCAAACCCCAACCCAAATTAACCCAACCCTAATCATTACCCAAACACCAACCCAAATTAACCTACCCTAATCATCACCCAACCCCCAATCCAAATTAACCCTAACCCAAACCAAAATTAACCTTAATTAATCTAATTAACCCTAATCCTAATCATCACCAACCCTATTTTACCTAATTAACCCAAACTAACCCTAACCCTGCCTAATTAACCCTAACCCTAAACATCAACCGAACCCTAACCATACCTAATTAACCCTAACCCTAACCCTAATTAACCCATAATTAACCGGCCCTAGCTATAACCTTAACCCTAAAATCAACCGAACCCTAACCCTACCTAATTAACTCTAACCCAAACCCTAATTAACCCCTAATCAATCGAACCCTAACCCTAACCCTAAAATCAACAGTAACATAAAGAAGCATAATTATAAGTTCAAAATGGAAATTAACTCACCTCAGTACTAGTTTTTCCGGCGGCAAAGAGCTCGACGAGGTGGAGGAGATGGGGCTCGACGAGACTGTGGTGGCAGCAAAGAGGTCGACGAGCATGTGGTGGCGAGACCGTGGTGCCAACGACGATGAAAGTGTGGTGGCGACGGCGGGAAATTTTGGGGACGAGAATGTGGTGACAAGAGAGTGGAGGAGGCAGGTGATCGATCATGCGGGAGTTTGTGGGAAAATTTGGGGGCGGTGGGAAATTACAGAGCTTTATTTTTTTTTAAATAACCCTTTATTGCCCCGCTTTTTTTGCGGCTCCGTAGGTCCAAATAAAAGATTACATTTTAATATTTTTTAATTTATTTATGCCCTTACGGTGGGCGCCGTATGGGCAAACCGACGGACCTACGGATTAATCCGTAGGGGCAATAAAAAATTGCCCTTATAAATTCCTATATCCGGGACAAGCTACTACAATAAGGGGTTGCCCCTGCGGCTACAGGAATCCGTAGGAGCAACTTTTTATGGCCCCTACGGATTAATTTGTAAGTCCCCATGGTTGCCTCTACGGTGTCCTATGAATTAAACTAAAAATATTAAAATGTAATTTGTTATTTGGCCCTACAGACCCGCAAAAGAAGGCCCTACGGTTTAATCCGTAGGGGCATATATGGGTTATTAATAAAAAAATAAAGCACGGAAAATTCCTCGATTGTTCCTAAAATTTCTTCGTTCTTACTCGTCTCCCGTATGCTCCTCGTCGCCACCGCACTCCCGCACGCGCCTCGTCATCGCCGACATCATCGTCGACTTCCTCGTCGATGGTAGGAAGTCTCTCGTCGCCGATCTCCCCCTTGGGTCGTCGAGATAGAAGAATCGCCGGGTTAAGGTTAGTAAATTTCACTTTTTAACTTCTAATTATTCATGTATTTATGTTATTGTTGATTAGTTAGGGTTAGGGTTAGGGTTCAGCGTAGGGTTTGCGTTCGGTTCGGGAATACGGTTAGGGTTAGGGTTCAGTTTAGGGTTAGGGTTAGGGTTCGGTTCGGTTCGGTTCAGTTCAGGTTAGGGTTAAGGTTAGGGTAATTGGTTAGGGTTAGGGTTCAGTTTAGGGTTCGGTTTAGGGTTAGGGTTCGGTTTAGGGTTAGGGTTAGAGGCTATAGTTAATTTGGGTTAATTAGGTAAAATAGAGTGTATTTTTGTTAGTGTGTTGATTAGGGTTAATTAGGTTAATTAGTGATAATTTGAAGGGTTAGGGTGTTGATTAGGGTTTGGGTTAATTAGGTTAATTTGGGTTAAGTTTGGGTTAATTAGGGATAATTTGTGTTAGGGTGACGATTAGGGTTAATTGGGGTTAATTTAGGTTAATTAGGATTAGTGTTTAGGGTGAACTAGTTTCTTCAGTAGGATACTTGATGATAACGTAAACGTACAATTTTACCGTAAACGCAAGAAAAATTAACCCTAAACTTGAAACTTCGAACCCTTAATAACGAATCGTAAACGTAAAATCTATTCATGTTAAATATTCAAGTTAAAACCAATATATAATACTCGATGATAATATGAAACTTTCATATTCTCATCGATACTCATATATGAAAATTAAAGCGCGGCTTAGTCCCCGTCTATCAGTTAACATACGTTCGATTTTCGTCGGGACATAGAACTATACAAAGGTTATTAAATATTGGACGGTATAGTTCGGTACTAACAACCGTCGTGTAGTCTATGTGATGAGAAGATTCAATCGTATGATAACCGATAGATTTGTCCAGTGTGGACAAGTTAGGAATGTATAAAGCAAACACCTGCATTCACTTGTGTTTTCATTCGTTTCGAGTTATTTCGTCCGTACTTTTCCGCTGGTTCTCCGTTTACAAAGATAGATTAGATGTTCATTTCAACGTTGTTTCACAGCTTTGAAATGATTATCTATTCTAATACAGTGTACTCGGAGAACAGCGGGGAGGTGCTGCCGAAATTTACTCGAAACGGTTGAAAGCACAAGAGAATGGGTGTCTGCTGTATACATTCTTAATGGGATAGAAGCCTTACCCCCGACAGCCAAAACACACGCATACAACACGAATACACAACAAACGCACACACAGCACATACACACTAACAACCCTACACTGAAGCGAAATCGTAAATTGAAACAGACATATACAGAATACAACTCATACTTCCGTATCCTCAAATCTAACTTTGTTTATCGATAATTTATTCTTTTCAATGACAAACGCACACACAAAGCACATACACGGATTTTCTCCTTTGTCAGTAACTATCTCGTTCTAAGATTTCTCAAAATAGTCATCATAACCTACAATTTGTATATTATAAAGTCTAACATGGCCCATGAGTACATCAGAGTTAAGCACTGGATGTATGTGGATTGGAAACAACGCATGCAATCTAATTTTTTCACAGGAGTTGCTGCTTTCATTGAATTTGCACGCGCACATAATAAGATCGTGTTAGAGAGGATTCTCTACCCGTGGGATAGATGTGGGAATAAGTACTGGCGGAAGGTAGAATTCGCAGAGCTTCATATCGTTAACATGGTTTTACTGCACTTTATACAACTTGGCTATATCACGGGGAAGGAGAAGAAGACAGTAATGCGGAAGAAGAAGAAGGAGAATACGGTAATGCGGCAGAAGAAGAAGACGGTAACTTCCTTCCAGAAGAAGAAATGGAGGATATAGTAGAGGATGTCCTAGGTGAATCTATTCATACCGAAGATGGCATTCCTTCCGGTCAAGGACCGCGTACGGATAAGTATGAAAATTTCATGAATGATACTAGAAAACCAGTTTATGAGAATGCAAAGTATTCCACCCTCTCATGTTTCGTCCAACTTTTCTAGATTAAGTGCCTAAATGGATGGAGCAACAAGTCATTCACAATGCTTCTGAAGTTCTTGAAAAATTCTATGCCCCCGGAAGATAACGTCCCCGACAGCTGGTACGAAACCCAGAAGATGATGTCTGATTTGGGTCTGAAGTGTGAGAAGATTCAAGCCTGTCCCAAAAATTGCGTGTTGTTCCGGAAAGAGAATTCAGATTTGAAAGAGTGTCCAATATGCGGAGAGGCCATGTATAAGCCGAAAGATTCTGATAAGAAGCCCGATATACCTATCAAGATAGCACGATATTTTCCCATAACACAGAGGCTGCAGAGGCTATTCAGGTGCATGAAAACAGTCGAGGCAATGATTTGGCATCACCATGCTCCTCCAAGTGAAGATGGAAAAATGAGTCATCCAAGAGATTCACCGGCATTGAAGGATTTCGATAGAAGGCACGAAATATACAGTAGCGATCCTCGTAATGTCAGGCTCGGACTCGCTAGTGATGGATTCTGCCCATTCAACTATATGGCTGGAAGCCACAGCACATGGCCCGTTGTAATGATAGTTTATAATCCGTCGCTTTGGTTGGCTATGGATTAAGCATACTTTATGATGCCTCTTCTTATCGACGGACCAAACTCACCGGGAAACAATATTGACGTCTATCTCCGATATCTGATCGATGAGTTAAAATCTTTATTCATTGATGGTGTAGAGACTTACTATGCAAACAAAAATACAACCTTCATACTGCGTGCGGTTTTAATGTAGAAAATTAATGACTTTCCTGCGTATGGAATGCTCTCAGGTTGATCCGTACATGGTCACAAAGCATTTCCTTATTCCCATCAACATACAACATCGAAATTCTTGAATTTTAGCTGGAAGGTTTTTTATTGCGGCCATCGACGTTTCCTGCCTCTAGATCATCCCTACAGGTTAGACACTGTTCACTTTGATGGTCATCAGGAGCTTCTTGGACCTCCAGCTCCATTTTCCGGAGAGGACGTGACTGCTCAGTGGGATGGTTACAATAATGTGACCTTCAGGATAGATCCGACAAAACAGGTCAAACCACCATTCTAGAAAAAGTTAAGCATTTTCTTCATACTTCCGTACTGGTCAACAAATTTAGAGCGCCATTGTCTGGACATCATGCACATAGAGAAGGGAGTATCCGAGCACGTACTCAACTTGCTTCTTTGTAAAGACGGAAAATCGAAAGACAACCTCCATGCTCGGATGGATCTTCAGGACTGGGAAATTAGAAGTGAATTGTATCCTAAACCGATAGCGGGTAAACCAGAAAAGTTTGTACTTCCCAACACCGCGTATCATATGTCACAACAGGAGAAGAAAAGATTTCTGCAGGTGTTGCATGATTTGAAAGTTCCCACAGGTTTCTCAGGATCATTTAGCAAGAAGATAAAAATTATGAAAGGCAAAATCGATGGGCTGAAAAGTCATGATCACCATGTTATTATGGAGCACCTTCTCCCATTAGCCCTCAGTACTTCCCTTCCCCAATCGGTTGGTCTAATAATCAATGACCTATGTTGCTTATTTAGATAATTATGCACTAAAATCCTGGATGTTGTGACGCCGAAGAAACTAGAAAATTCTATTTTGTTGATACTTTGCAAGTTTGAGCATATTTTCCCACCGTCATTCTTCGATATCATAATACACCTGGCGGTTCATCTTGCAACTGAAGCTAAGTTAGCCGGACTGGTACAATATCGATGGATGTATCCCGTCGAAAGGTACATGGAATTTTTAAAATTATTGTTGTCCTCTATGCCCGTATTTATTTATTTATTTAACATATTTTTTTTAGGTACCTCTACACTCTAAAAAAGTATATACGCAATAGAAATCGACCAGAGGGTTCTATCATGCAAGGTTATCTTCTAGATGAAGTAACCACATTTTGTTCCCGCTATCTGGACGATAACATTGAGACAAAACTTAACCGGCCTCGAAGAATTCAGGACGGTCCATATGGTAAAGCTGATTATAAGAGAGTAGACACTATGTTTATCAACAAGATATATCGATTTATCCTCCTTAATTGCGCATGTCTTGAAGAAATTAGAGAGTAAGTTTTTTTGGATTAATTTTTATATTGTGTTTGTGTGTGTATGAAATGATATAATATTAATGTCATAATTTATTATTGAGAACATAATTCATTTTAATGAGGTACGTGTAGGGCATCCTGATTGGAATGATGAATGATAGGAAAAATATCATCATGATAATTTTTGCGATTGGGTTGCAGATCATGTAAGTTATTCGAATAACATGTTATTGCTATCAGTCTTAATCTAAACTTATATCGTTATGTATTTGTTGTAAAAAAAATTTGTTAGATCCACGATCCAAACTTGTCTGCATCATTAGAGAGTGATTCAAGATGTTTAGCTCAGTTTCCCAGTATGGAGGTTGCATATTATAAAGGATTCGGTGTCCTTGGATACAAATTCGAAGTTAAGGACATAGAAACATCTCGAACCACTCAGAATAGTGGGATTGCGACGGTAGGATCGGATGGTGTGATTTATTATGGGTACTTAAATTACATACTTGATATCCAATATCCCGGACGATCAGAACCATTTTATATATTTCAGTGTACTTGGTACGATACACGAACCGATAAGGATAAGAGGAGAAACAATCTCGGGACTTGGAAAGATGAATATGGATTGACCAGTGTGAACACACTTTGATTTTACGGTCAGGACGATCCGTTTATCTTTCCGAACCAAGCGTTCCAAGTATACTACTTACAATATTTGAAGCATCTGGGATGGAGTGTCGTATGCCTTCGGAAATTTAGGGATGTTTACGATGTCCCAGAATTCGAGAACAGCGATGAGGATGAAGAAGAGAGAAGACTTAGAGCGCTCCGACCGTCTATTTCAAAAGACGGGTTGTCTTCGGCTGATCATGAAATTACGTGAGTTAGAAATGATATCGATGATGAAATCCAAGTAGATATGTCAAATGCGTCCACGAAACGAAAAAGGTTATCGGTAATTTTATATTATTACTTCATATTTTACGATCTATACTTATATAGCATGCATATATAATGATTGTACTCTTGACTAGATTTGATGACGATGACGGGAGCAGCGAGGGGCGGCAGGAGCACCAGTCGCGGCACCGGCAGAGGTAGAGGCAGAGCCCGGAGAGCTGCGTAGGGAGCTTTAGAGGGCCGGTCTTGCACCCCGATCGGAGACCCCTTCGGCTGTCTCCTTCCGTGTGGACTTTGCCATACCTCCAGATATATTGCACGTATATTCATTTTGAATGTAATATTATATATATACATGCATATTTATGTCAAAATTACATATATAGTCAATGTTTGATTGTATAGCTGTTGGTGGTGCGTCCACATCAGAGGCAGAGGTCACACCCGCATCTCCAGGTATGTTTATATATTTTATAGTGCATGCATATTAATTTAGAATGCTATATCATAAATATACATACATTCTTTTTGCACTTGCGTACTTAGATAATCATTTTTTAATTGTCTAGCAGTAGGCGGTGCCTCCACATCTCGGACAGAGGCCACCACCGCACCTGCGGGTATGTTTATATATCCTATAGTGTATGCATGTTGATTTAGAATTTTATATTATTGATATACACATTTTTTTACAATTACGTATATAGTCAATGTTTGATTGTCTAATTATAGGTGGTGCGTCCATGTCTGGTGCAGGGGCCACTCCCACCACTTCCATATCCTCCACTCAGTCTGCAGGTTAGTATAAATATATATAAAATATTCTTTCATTTTACATATCCTTTAAGAATAAACATGAACTTCTTGTAATTTTATCGATGTTTATTTTCTAGTTGGAGGGGATGTGTCCACGTTCGGGTCACAGGCTGTTCCTCACCGGAGGAACTATCGTCCCGCTCGTGCTGCTTCCCGGGCCCAGGCTCGTGCTTCTGTCGCCGGAGGTATATATCACACTTCAATTTTCGTTAAATCTTGATTTCTTAATACCACTTTGTCTTAATATTGATGGTCTTGATATTTCTTGTAGATGCAGGGCAGTCCCATCCCAAAAGGGGGACTCGAGACCCGAATCAGTCCCACAGGCTGAGGCCCGACAGAGCTAGGGGGTAGGCAGCATTCCCCCTCTTCTTTACCTCCGATTATCGTTATACCGGTGATTATGCCGAGAGGTTCTTCCGGTATATGAAGGATGAGAGCCTCCTCGTGAAGAAGTATCCACTTCACATTGAGTGGGGCGATCAGCACCAGCGCTCATTTGCCCTCTTCTGGGATCAAACTCGGGTATTAATATATTTTTTCATTTAACTTATCCAATATATTTATTATTATTTAACACTTCTATTTAATAACATTTTTTATTTTGTATTTGCAGTTGGATTACGACTTTCAGCCTGTACCCGACCCTAATCACCCTGAGAGAGTGCTCGATCTTCACGCTCTATACCATGGCCTGATGAAGAACATTCAATCAAAGGTCCGATACAATAGGAACGAGCTGAAGATCGACTGCTATTCCCTATGGATGGCGACCCCCGAGACAGAGAGAGCGGCTCTCCTACATACTCTGGCCTTTGCGAGAGTCGACGAAGATACATGGCCTCTCTTGTGCCAATATTTCGACTCTCAGTGCAAACAGGTTTGTAATTTAAATTTAATTCATTGTTTAGTTGTCACGCCCCGCTTCCCAGTATACGGGCAGAGGACGTGACGAGGCCGCGACGTATTTACTGTGAAGTAAATACGCTAAGCGTATCTAAGCAATATAAAAGTAAATCCACAAGAGACAAGATATAATAAAACATCAACTTTATTTATTCACATTCTTTCTGTACAATGTATGGAAAAAAAATAAATTCATCTGATGAAAACAATGCCTAACCAATGGCATAACAGAAAAGGAAAAGTACTGGAATGAAATGTGTACAATGAAGCTGGAGCTCTGGGTCTTCAATAATCTGGTCCAAGTCCTCGATGCTGGGCTCTGTCTCTAGAAGGTCCGAAACACCTGACGGCATTCAAAGAATAAAGAAAGAAAATGTCGTCAGCGAACAGATCGCTCGGTAAGTCCCAAAGAGAAGGGAGAAATAGAAAAGAAGAAAGAGAGAGAGAGAGTAATTTTTAAAGTTGTATTATATTGTTATGATGTTGTGTTAACGATATTGTTTGTAGCTTGGTACAGAAGAATACCAGTGTATACGAGAGGGGTCCCTATATGCTAAAGACCAGGGAAAACGGAATATAGAGTACAAGGCTCCGTTATACAACCCGGAACAACGGCAATTGGATACGGTTAGATGTCTTAAATCTTGCGGTCTCATGCCACTTTTAACACCTTCCGTACCAGTCTATCCCTTAAACCCCGTGTTATCTTGATTGTATTGTTGTATTGTATTGTCTTGTATTGTAAACTATATACATTGTACGTTTGGATAACTGACCGAAACCATGATATCAGTAAACGGGTGTAACTGGAGAATCATGTAACCTTAGAATCATGGATGTAACTGTATAATCATGTAAATGGAAAGTATATCCATGGTTCGGTTCGGTCAAGTTGATAGATTGAATATATGGAATAATAGATTCATGTTGAATTGTAATATTGTAAATTGTAGATTGTAGATTGTAGATTGTAAATTATACTTGAATCATATTCAAGTCAGATTATTAATAAGAAGACTCAGTCTGAGTCAGAAAATTAGAAAAATAAATTGAAGTCCTGATTGTTTTGATGTTATCGGTAACCGCTGCACATGGGCGGCAGGATTTGTGTCTTTTTCAAAGACGATTACCGTATTGATAACACCGTTATTAAGTTGTCTATCTTAAATAGGCAAGCACCCACTTCTCCGGCTCCCTAAGGCTCAAGAGATTGGTCCCTCTTAAACCTATGTTTACTAGGGTCCTTAGGGTAATTTATAGAACTTGAGGAGGTTTTATATAAAAATACTTTATATACTTTTCAAAATACTCCCCAAGTATTTAGTTATCGTCTTTAGAGTTGTAATGAATGTAAATTTTATATTGTGATATTTTTAGTAAAAATATCCTAATTTCATAAATAAAGGTGTTTATTTGTAATATTGATTTATAGGGAATTCATGGTATTTTAGTGTAAAATGATTCTTGTGATATTTTTAGAAAAAGGTGGAATATTTATATTGTTACAAAATAGATATTTTAAGGATATATATACATATATTTATATGAAAATAATATTTTTAATATATATAATATTTCTCGAAATCTCATTTTCTTTAGATTTTCGTATTTTAAATCTTTCGAGACCGAATGCTCCTTGCGGAGGTCTGCATCTCGCACTACTAAGTCCGAGGATGTGCGATAATCCGTACCATCCCGAACGGGTTCCCCAAATGGGTTGCAACGGCGCTTTGCAAAGATTTGTATAAATACTAAATCGTTTAGAAAATGGTTTTATTATTAAAAGGTATTTAAATGAAAATGTGTCGTTTTCCCTTATTCTATGTTCCCAAGAGTATTGTGCTATGTTGCATATGAGTGTGTGAGAAGGTAGGTCATTACCTCGTGATCTACTTAAAGGTATAGCAAGGATTTTGATGGTTTAAATGTAGAAATGAACTATGTGGTATTTTAATGAAAAAATACTGTAAAATGGATATAGCAATTACATTTGATATGAAACTTGATCAATATGGTTGATTAGTGTCTAATAGTCAACATGAATTGGTTTTAGCATAATTGTATTAAAGAAAAGGGAGATTTTAGGAAGAAACCGAATCGAAAATCGGTTTTGTTCCGATTCCGTCGGGTTTTGTAATTCCGTATTTCTAGAAAAGAATAGAGAAGATAGAATTCGGACTTACGGGTTTCGATCAAAAACAAGAGGAAGATGGATCGAGAGGAGTCGCCGGTGCGTCGTTTCGTCGCCGGTGCGTCATTTCTTCACCGGGATCTCCTATGGTCGTTGCCGGAAAATCCGCCGGAACTTCGCCTCTTGCTCACTTCGATTGCACACTAGGGTTTTCTAGAGAATTCTTGAGAGTTGGCTTAGAGTTTTGGGGTGAGGGGGTAGAGTATAGGGTGGTATTTATAGGGTTAGGGTAGATAAAGAGTTTAAATTAAAAAAATATAAAAATATATTAAAAATTCATTAAAAATAGAGTAAATGGGGTTTAATTGTGTCTCTGGAAGTGGTATGAACATTTAAACTATGCGGGGGTTATAGAAGAGGAAAAGCCACAATTTTTGTTCAGGGGACTCGGCCGTCCGGTCCGCCGGCCGACTTGGCCAAGTTGGGCCGAGTCAGGCAGTGGGGAGGTGGGGGGTCATCTCATGTGGTCACTTGTATGTTCACTTTTCTTAGGGTATTGGGGTTTTTGTAAGTTATCACGTGTTGACTCTTGAACTTCTAAAAATTTCAAAATAAAAAAAATTTAAAAATAATGTGGGGTATGAGATTTGAACTCTGGTGGCTTGATTTAGCAGTGCAAGGTATTACCAATGAGCCACAAGCTCCTTCTTATAATTATGGAGCTAAATAATTACTTAAAATAATAACAGTAAATGTAAATACCCCAAGTATACATTAATTTTAATGCAAATTTTTGTACACTAAAAATGGAGTTGCTACATTCTTTAACTTGTAATTAAAACCCAAAATAATTACTTATATCTTGTGCTCTGGCTAAAATACCCCTTTATGGATTTTGAAAAAAAATTTTGAAAAAATTTGTATAGCAAATTTAGGGTTGTTACATTTTACCCTCCTTATAAAAATTTCGTCCTCGAAATTTGTAAAAGGAAAGTGTAACAAATTCAAGGAAAGTTTGGTGATAGAAGTACTTGATAGTATATGAAAATATATGAAGGAATGAAAGAATGCGAAGGTTTTGGTAAGATTATAAAAGAGATGAGGGAATTTTAGGTTAGGACAGATTCAAAGTATATAAAATTGTAAGATTCAAGGAACATAATTGTAAAGATTATTTTAGTTGATGGTTCTTGTTGTATATTGCTTAGGTTGTTCATGCAGAACAGAATTGCATGGCAGTGTTCCGTACAACTCTGACCTGCATGGGCCACAAAAAGAACCTGTCATGCCCCGCTTCCAGTATACGGGCAGAGGACGTGACGAGACCGCGACGTATTTACTGTGAAGTAAATACGCTAAGAGTATCTAAGCAATATAAAATTAAATCCACAAGAGACAAGATATAATAAAACAACAACTTTATTTATTCACATTCTTTCTGTACAATGCATGGAAAAAAATAAATACATCTGATGAAAACAATGCCTAAACAATGGCATAACAGAAAAGGAAAAGTACTGGAATGAAATGTGTACAATGAAGCTAGAGCTCTGGATCTTCAATAATCTGGTCCAAGTCCTCGATGCTGGGCTCCGTCTCCAGAAGGTCCGAAACACCTGACGACATTCAAAAAATAAAGAAAGAGAATATCGTCAGCGAACAGATCGCTCGGTAAGTCCCAAAGAGAAGGGAGAAATAGAAAAGAAGAAAGAGAGAGAGTAACTTTTAAAGTTGTATTATATTGTTATGATATTGTGTTAACGATGTTATTTGTAGCTTGGTACAGAAGGATGCCAGTGTATACGAGAGGGGTCCCTATATGCTAATGACCAGGGCAAACGGAATATAGAGTACAAGGCTCCGTTATACAATCCGGAACAACGGCAATTGGATACGGTTAGATGTCTTAAATCTTGCAGTCTCATGCCACTTTTAATACCTTCCATACCAGTCTACCCTTTAAACCCCGTGTTATCTTGATTGCATTGTTGTATTGTATTGTCTTGTATTGTAAACTATATAGATTGTATGTTTGGATAACTGACCGAAATGATGATATCAGTAAACGGATGTAACTGGAGAATAATATATGTAACTGTAGAATCATGGATGTAACTGTATAATCATGTAAATGGAATGTATATCCATGGTTCGGTTCAGTCAAGTTGATAGATTGGATATATGGAATAATGGATTCATGGATTCATATTGAATTGTAATATTGTAAATTGTAGACTGTAGATTGTAGATTGTACTTGAATCATATTCAAGCCAGATTATTACTAAAAAGGCTCAGTCTGAGTCAGACAATTAGAAAAGTAAATTGAAGTCCTGATTGTTTTGATGTTATCGGTAACCGCTACACATGGACGGCAGGATTTGTGTCTTTTTCAAAAACGATTACCGTATTGATAACACTGTTGTTAAGTTGTCTACCTTAAATAGGCAAGCGCCCACTTCTCCGGCTCCCTGAAGCTCAAGAGATTGGTCCCGCTTAAACCTATGTTTACTAGGATCCTTAGGGTAATTTATAGAATTTGAGGGGGTTTTATGTAAAAATACTTTATATACTTTTCAAAATACTCCCCAAGTATTTAGTTATCGTCTTTAGAGTTGTAATGAATGCAGATTTTATATTATGATATTTCTAGTGAAAATATCCTAATTTCATTAATAAAGGTATTTATTTGTAATATTGATTTGTAGGAAATTTATGATAATTTAGTGTAAAATGATTCTTTTGATATTTTTAGAAAAATGTGGAATATTTATATTATTACAAAATAGATATTTTAAGGATATATATACATATATTTATATGAAAATAATTTTTTTAATATATATAATATTTCTGGAAATCTCATTTTCTTTGGATTTTCGTATTTTAAATTTTTCGAGATCGAATGCTCCTTGCGGAGGTCTGCATCTCGCACTACTAAGCCCGAGAATGTGCGATAATCCGCACCATCCCGAACGGGTTACCCAAATGGGTTGTAGCGGCGCTTTGCAAAGATTTGTATAAATACTAAATCGTTTAGAAAATGGTTTTATTATTAAAAGGTATTTAAATGAAAAGGTGTTGTTTTCCTGTATTCTATGTTCCCTAGAGTATTGTGCTATGTTGCATATGAGTGTGTGAGGAGGTAGGTCGTTACCTCGTGATCTACTTAAAGGTATAGCAAGGGTTTTGATGGTTTAAATGTAGAAATGAACTATGTCGTATTTTAATGAAAAAGATACGGTAAAATGGAAATAGCAATTACATTTGATATGAAACTTGATCAATATGGTTGATTAGTGTTTAATAGTCAACATGAATTGGTTTTAGCATAATTATATTAAATAAAAGGGAGGTTTTAGGAAGAAACCGAATCGGAAATCGGTTTTGTTCCGATTCCGTCGGGTTTTGTAATTCCGTATTTCTAGAAAAGAATAGAGAAGATAGAATTGGGACTTACGTGTTTCGATCAAAGACAAGAGGAAGATGGATCGGGAGGAGTCGCCAGTGCGTCATTTCGTCGCCGGGATCTCCTAGGGTCTTTACCGGAAAATCCGCCGGAACTTCGCCTCTTGCTCACTTCGATTGCACACTAGGGTTTTCTAGAGAATTCTTGAGAGTTGCCTTAGAGTTTTGGGGTGAGGGGGTAGAGTGTAGGAGTGGTATTTATAGGGTTAGGCTAGGGTTAGGATAGATGAAGAGTTTAAATTAAAAAAATATATAAAAATATATTAAAAATTCATTAAAAATAGAGTAAATGGGGTTTAATTGTGTCTCTGGAAGTAGTCTGAACATTTAAACTATGCGGGGGGTATAGAAGAGGAAAAGCCACAATTTTTATTCAGGGGACTCGGCCGTCCGGCCGGTTCCGGCCGGTCCGCCGGCCGAGTCGGGCTGAGTCAGGCTATGGGGAGGTGGGGGGTCGTCTCATGTGGTCACTGGTATGTTCACTTTTCCTAGGGTAGTGGGGTTTTTGGAAGTTATCACGTGTTGACTCTTGAACTTCTAAAAATTTCAAAATAAAACAAATTTCAAAATATTGTGGGGTATGGGATTTGAACTCTGGTTGCTTGGTTCAGCAGTGCAAGGTATTACCAATAAGCCACAAGCTCTTTCTTGTAATTATGGAGCTAAATAATTACTTAAAGTAATAACAGTAAATGTAAATACCTCAAGTATACATTAATTTTAAAGCAAATTTTTGTACACTAAAAATGGAGTTGTTACATTCTTTTAACTTGTAATTAAAAAGCAAAATAATTACTTATATCTTGTGCTCAGGCTAAAATACCTCTTTATGGTTTTTGAAAAAATTTGTATAGGAAATTTAGGGTTGTTACATTAGTATATAATTCATTTTTTTATGTTGCTTAATTAGAAAACTAAATCTGAATGTGTTGTGCAAAAACATGCCGATCAAAATAAAGAGAATAGGAAGTCGGTGAAGAGGGGCCGCCCCACTTATACAGGTGGCTCGAGGAATATTACCCGTGCCATGGAGGCATCGGTAAATTACAATAGATCTACTCTGATATAATGTGATATTAAGAGTTATTTTATAATAAATGTAAATTTTTTGCGAATTGCAGAGAGCTCGGACCCTGACGTAGGGTGGTACACCGAGCGTGCTGACCGCGTACCTTGCCATCCACGGCACCTCGAAAGATCCCGCCGCGGGCGAGCTTCGATTCCCCGACACCGCTACCCAGGAGTATTGCATAAGTGTTAATATTTATTCTAACAGGTTTGAAATTTTTTTTTGAAAAGTTCAAATTTAAATGATATACTTATATTTTAATGGTTAATGTGGATGTAGGAGAGGGTGGTGGATCAGGTGGAGGCATCGGGGATCGATTTTACTGGACAGAACGATCCGATACTGCTGACCCCAGTTCTAGACGCCGCACACGGAGGGCACCACGAAGGTTGGGAGAGAGGCCGGGAACTGGGTCCTAGCAAAGCCTATATGAGGTTGGACTCCACTCCGGCGGTTACTTCCCCTACCCCCCGTGAGCGACGTCTAGAGCATGATGTTGCCGCCTTGAAGACCACCGTCGAGGAGTTGAAGGAGATATTGGTATGTTTACTGCTTAATAGTAAAATATTATATCACATTATAGATAGTAACATATGTAATATTAGTAGCCTGAGCTTATTTGGTTGTAGACTTAGCTTTGATTAATCATACTTACATAAAACTGTCTAATTAAAATAAACTATGGTTTTCCAAACTAGATATCCAAACGAGGCCTAAGTCTATAAGTATATTTAGATTGGGGTTTCGGAATAACCTGATAATGATTGTGAAATCTACTTGATGTTGTACATTCGGAATATATGAGATATACTTGATATTTGACACTCAGGATATATATGAGACTTACAGGATATGAGAGCCAATTTGGGGGCTGATTTGAGGAATTTAGAATTTAGATTATCTTGATGGACGTTGGTCCTACCACGAGCTCAGGATTCCGTGGACATGACATATTTTATTCCATACTCCATATTTAATGTTTATGCACTGCTTCATGTATTAGTTGTACCTGATAGAGTACTTTCCATGACTGTTGCATTTACATACTATTTATATGTATTGTTTCATGTATTATTTGTACCTGATAGAATACCTTACATGATTATTGCATACCGATTGTCATATTATTGCTTCATGTATTAGTAGTATCTGCTAGCATACCTTTCATGATTGATGCATTACATATGACCATTCATTGCTATTAAATGCTTATGTTAGATTCGCGCTGTACGTGCATACTCGCGATTACCTGCATATGTTATTTTACTATTCACGAGTTGGCAACTCACCCCCGTTGTGCCACGGTGTTTTGCAGGTGATCCTCAGGATAGTCAGAGGCAGGGCTATTTTCATCCATCGTATCATCTTTTACGGCGAATACTGCTTCTCCTGACAGTGTGCAGTTTTGCTTAGGTCGGTTTTGCGGTTATCCGATGTTGCTTGTTGTATATTCGTTGTATCCTATACTCTCCATTTACTATTATCTTGTATGACTTAGAGACTTGATGTGAGAACGGTATTGTATATTATTTTGTGACTTGGAGGTTTTTATGCAGTTTTATTTATATCGTCTCTTTCTTCGCTACGGCGTCGTATATCTATTGTGGTGGTTGTTTTCCGCCTTTTAGAGTGGATTTGCTCCCGTTGGGGATGCTTTACTTTATATTTATGTTGTACCCATTTTTGGGGTTGGTTTTTACAAAGGAGGTTCTGCCGAAATTTTCAAGAAAGTAAATTGGACTTAAAAAATTTATACTTGAGATTTTCAAATGTTTAAACAATATTTCTTATCTTATCTTGTCTTTTAATGGTTTAGATTTCTGGGTTTTGGCTTTCTTTTACTGCGTTACGCCTGTAGACGTTGCGTAGTATTAGGGCCGTCACGTGCCAATTTCGGGTCGTGACAAAATTGGTATAAGAGCGCTACATTTTACCTTTCGGAGTGTAGGATGACCTTGGTATGATGGAGTAGGTATGTTAAGCAGAGTGGCATAGTGGGTGTATGTTCCGCGGCATACTTACGACACGGTACTCCGTCTAAAGTGACCTAAGTACTAGTTGCTTGAAATTCCTTCCTTGATGATACATCCTTGTGATTAGATTTCCGTGTTCATATCGAATTCTTTTTCATGTATAGCCTTTGCCTCCGATGACCATGGGGACTCAGAGTGATGCAGCGAGAGCCAAGGTCAGATTTGACTCGTGTGGGATGGGGACTGACCAGGATGGCATGCTCGTTGCACCGGAGCAGATGGATCCGCCTTCGATAGATTATATTGATAGGCTTGTGGCAGAGATGCAGGACATGCGCCAGACGATGAGTTCATTGGTTGAGGCCATTCGAGCGCAGCGACAGGAAGTTGTCACCTCTGTTACCCAGTTGTTCCTTGCAATCAACACACAGCATTCCGTCACCTACATAGCGCCAGGGGATGCAGACCCAGTTGACGAGGCACGTCTTCCGGAGAGTTTGGGAGTTTCGGATCAGAGGAGGACTCATGCAGTGTGCCAGCCCATAGACAGAGGTGTAGCCGTCGAGACAGCTTTGGTGACCATCGCGGGAGTAGCAGTGGTTTGGGATGAGGAGAGTCGTGTTAGCTAGATCGACCGTTTGTTGTGTTAATTTCTGTCAGCGATCCTTTTGTTGCGTAACACATATTTCAGTTGTGTGCCAATCGGTTAGGAGATTCATCCGTTACTTGATCCTTCTAGAGATATTGGATTTGACGTTCTCCTGGGCACGGACTAGTTAGCTACGTGCTAGGCTTCTGTGGACTACCGCGAGAAAACAGTCAGGTTTTGTTTTCTCGGCAAGTCAGTTCTTGTTGTGCAGGGGGATAGTGGTACCGCCTCTCACAGCTTGAATTCCGTCTTTTTCGCTAGTCGGCTTTTGAGAAGATGATGTAGAAGATTCTTGGCGTTCAATCGTGATACCGTAGCCACAGTAGGTTTGTTGGACCGGTTTCTTTCGTGCGAGTGTTTTCCGACGTTGTTCCAGATGAGCCGGCGAAACTTAGGGAGCTTAAGGATCAGCTGCAGAGTTGGTTGTTTGGAGGCTTGTGCGTCTGAGTGTTTCGCATTTGGGAGCTCCTATTTCTGTTCGTCAAGGAGAAGGACGGCAGTTGAGGTTGTGTATTGATTAATCGTCAATTGAACCGGCTTACGGTGTGGATAGGTATCCTTTACCACGCATTGACGATTTCTTCGATCAGCTCCAGAGTGTGAGACATTTTCTAAGTTGGTTTGGGATCAGGTCGTCATTGTTGCGGGTTCGGAGTGATGACATTCCGAAGACTGCTTTTGTGCGTGCTACGGACAGTATGTGTCTTGGTGGTGTCGTTGGACTCACCAATGTCCTAACAGCATTTGTGATGTGATTTCTTCAGGCCGTTTCTCGACCAGTTATTGTTGTGTCATTGATGACACTCTGGTCTATTCTAATGTGTCGTGAGGAACAGGAGCAGCACTTGAGGATTTGTTTTGCAGATACTGGGAGAGCACCAGCTGTTTGAAAAATTCTCGGAGTGTTCCTACAGGCTTGATTGTGTTGACTTCTAGGTCTAGTAGTTACGGGGAAGGTTTTTGTATGGATCCGAGGAGGATCGAAGCCGTACAGCTTTGACCTATACTTATATCTGGGACAGAGGTCCGCAGATTTTTGGGTTTAGCAGGTTTTTACCGCCGTTTTATGCAGGATTGCTTGTGTATCACTGCACCGTTGACTGAACTGACCGGGAAGGAGGTTCTTTTCTGTGGAATGAGCCATGTGTGCGGAGTTTTTCTGCAGTTGAAGACTCAGTTAGCAACTGCATCAGTTCTTTCTTTGCTTCTGGTTCGGGCGACTTTGTTGTTTAACTGTGATATTTTGCGAGTGGGGCTCGACTGTGTACTGAGGTGACACTATAGAGTTATCGCTTTTACTTCCCGAAAGTTGGAGGAAGTACGAGCAGGATACCCCACTCATGATCTGGAGATGGCCGCGGTGGTCCTGCGTTGGAGATTTGGAAAACACTACTTGTTCGAAGAGTCGTGTCAGATTTTCATGGACCACCAGAGCTTAATGTACATCTTCCTGCAGCGAGTTGCGATTGTTAAGACAGTGCCGTTGGATGGAGCTGGTGGAGGATTGTATTTGTGAGATCCTTTAGGAACCATAGCAAGGCGATGGTGGTAGCTGATGCTTGAATCGTAGGCCCGGGGTTAGCTTGTTCCAGTTATGCGCAGTTCTGAGACAGTCTTCTGCAGATTTACAGTTCTTGTGTGATCGTGGAGTACTGCTAGGTTCGCCTCTACTGAGGGGACAGCTTGCTCATGTCCGCGCCCGACCATTTTTCCTTAATCGCTTTCGCGAAGCACAGCCCGCCGATGCTCGTTCGTCATAGATACTTGAGCATACTCGGCTGGTAATGATTCGGAGTCCTTGATTTCTGAAAAGGGTGTGCTAAGTTTAGGAACGCGTTTGTGTACCTGATACTATTGGGTAGAGACGCGAAATCCTAGAGCAGGCACATCTGTCCACTCTCAGTGTTCATCCAAGTTCCACCAACATTTAACGTGACTTGTGAGATAGTTACGGGTGGGCAGGAATGTAAAGAGAAGTTTCGGGTTTCGTTTCAAGGTGTCTGTCTTGTTGTGTGCTTAGGTTAAGCATTGAGACCGGCTGGAGAGTTGCAACCTTTAACCGTTCCGGAGAGGGAATGGGAGCAGATCTCCATGGATTTTCGTTGTGGTGTCTACCCAGGTCTATACAGGGTGTGACTCCATTCGGGTGTTATTATCCGGTTATTCTCAGTTTGCTCAGTTATTCTTTGTTAAGTTTGTGCATTGCACGGAGTTCCTTCATGCTTTGTATCCAATTAAGGCACCCTATTCGCTAGCCGTAGTTGAAAGAAGCTTCAGGAAGCCTTGGGTACTGGTTGAGCTTTAGCTCCGCTTTCCATCCGTTGGCGATGTTCAGTTGAGCGGACTATACAGACTCTGGAGGATATGCTGGTGCATACGTACTTATTGCTTTTGGCAGTTGGGATCGTCACTTGCCATTGTTAGGGTTCTCCTTCTATAGCTGTTATCAGGAGACGCTCCAATTGGCAACCTTTAGGTTTAGTTGTTAGGTCGTGTCGATCGCCATTCTGTTTTTCTGACTCTGAGTAAATAGGATTTTGGACCCCATCTAGTCTAGAGACTTCGAAGATGATCCAGTTGGTTCAGGTCAGGATGAGGACAGCCCAGTGCAGACAGAGGTCTTGTGCCGACCGTGGTGGTCGCAGACTTGAGTTCGCAGTGGGAGATCATGTATTCCTATGGATTTTTTCGATGAATGACGTGTTGAGTTTTGGGAAGCTTATCCCAGGATTGTAGGTCCTTTTGAGATCCTTTTAGCGAGTTAGTTCCGTTGCGTTTAACTTGGCACCTCCGCCCAGATTATTGAGTTTTCACCCAGTATTCCTTGTGTCGATACTTTGCAAATACCTTCATGACCTTTCTCACATGATTCAGCATCAGAACATTTAGCTTGGACGCGATCTTTTCGTTGACCGGCAGCTATTTGTGTTAGTGGCTCGGCAGGTGAAGAAACCTCGGTCAAGGGTCTTGCCATCTGTGGAGGGTTTTCTTGGATTTAGCCGTATAGTGAGGTAGACACTTAGGAGGCTGCGAGAGAGATTTGGAAGTTTTGTACTCATCTCTTTGAAGGTATGCTTAGTGAGAATTTTAATTCAGGGACCGAATTTCTATAAAGGGGGGAGATAGTAACGTCTTAGAAATTGTTATGCGATATTTTTCCGTTTTAGCGTAAATTTGTCGGTATTTTCCGTTTTAACCCGACTGTGATTAAACGTCCATATAAACTTGCCGGCACCTAGTTTAGCTAAAATAAAGCTAGTGCGCAAGCTTTGGGGGTATATAGGACGTTTTGGTTCAGATAGAATTTTTTCCTATTTTAATATTATTTTAATGTTGTATTTTTATATTGGGTTTGGGAAATTTCTCCTAAATTTTTATCTTTGATAATAAATCAAGTTGGGTAAAACAAAACTTTCCTTATAATATCTAGATCTTTTGTGCTAAAAGGATTTAAAGTTTATAGAAAATGAAAAAGAATGAGAGAGGTGGCATGTGCATGAATGTCATTGATGAGCATTTATGTGCATTTATCACTAGACTTAGCTAGAAAACCCTACACAATTCCTCACCTTCCCTCTCTTGGCCGAATTCTTCTTCCTCCTTCTGCCCTTGAACATTTCTTTTACCTTTTGCAACAATTCAAGCTTAATAAATCTTCAAAATTCCATAAATAATCTCACAAAAATACTTCAAGTCTTGATTTTAGCTTCTTTGATCACTTGGAACTAAGAAAGCTTGGATCTTGGGAACAAGTATTGATAGGTATAATCCCTAAACTGTTAAATAGGAGTTTTTATGATGTTTAGCTCGTTGATTGTTGCGTAGAACACTTTATGTATCGATTAGTGCAATATCGTATTTTTAGTATCTTTTTGAGTCTCTGTGATCTGCTGTGACCTGGGATTTTTACTGAGTGACCAAACAAGATTGTAGTGATGTACTAGGGAACCTAAGACCCCACTTAAGACACGAGACCCACCCCACCGGGTCTGGCCGGCGACTCCTTGGCAAATTTCGGCGACACCGGTTTTGGAGGGGATATGGGTGTTGGTTTTTTTGTGGGTAGTTGTCTGCTGTGGTTTAGGGGTATTTGGTACTGTTTAAATTTTTAGTATTTACTGTATGCAAAATCTGGGATCGTTTTCCTATAATCTAATGTTTTGTGTCCACGCGATACGTTATACGACACGGATCGCGCACTTGGTGTGATTTTGCTCTTAGATTGTTTTCGTCGTGTCGCTATGCACGTTAGCCACAATACGAACACTTGAGAGTATGTTTTGTGTTGTTGCGTCGGTCAAATGTAGTTTGTACGTGTTTCGGGTCTATTATTAATATATATACTTGCTTTATTGTTTTAATATTGTAGATTCGCAGGCGGGGACTTCGGACACTGCTACAAGGGGGAAAACAAGTAGTTGGCTTCACTTAACCAGGATCATGAGTGAGTAGATTTAACATCTACAGAGGAATCGCCCGCATGGCGTTATGCGTCTGGGCTAGAGATGACTTGACTTATCGCATATTCTATTTTAGATTTAGAATTGCGCATTCACCCTACCGCTTAGTTAATTGTTGTGCTTGGACTAGTATCCTTAGGACACTACACTATTATTGACATCTTATGTTGCACGAGCACCGATTGTATGCCACACACACCGTCAATAATTGCCATGACACGCACAACACCCTTATAGATATGATGTTGTTTGATTAGGAACATTGAGACATTGATTCATATTCTTTATGCATATGACTTATAGCATACCTGTATACCTACATGCTTACACATATGCCCTGGCATGCTTACATGCTAGTTAACCATATAGCTATAGGGTAGTGTACCATTAGTGATATGTATATACACATATGAGACGTAGCTACATGTACATCTGGCATACGTACTTACATATACCTGGAGGGTATTATGGATAAGCATAGAGACATACCTTGCTACAGATACTTTTACATCATACATACTTACATATGGACATACATATCTTGCTATACTGACATGGTTACGCATACCTTGTTATAGCTACATGTTCACATGTATATGATGTTGCATCTGATTTCGGAGAAATCAGGAACCGCATGATATATATTTAATAACTTGTTGCAGTTAAATAGCGGTTTTTTTTATATGCTCATATTACTGTTTCATGCTGCATATGTTACATTCTTGGATTTCATATGATGTTATCTGATACTGTTACTCCTAAGTATATATAACAGTGGAGTGGGACGTTGTTATATATATATATATATATATATATATATATATATATATATATATATATATATATATTAGTGGAGTGGGACGCTAATATATATGTATTGATTCATGCAGTTATATTTATTTATTACTTGATGTTTTCTGGATTTGAGGACCGTGGTTGTTTCATGAAATTATGCATTATTTGAAAAACCCAGTTTCTCTTGATATGATATTTCTGCAGCCACCATGAGATTTCTCGGTTCTGAGCTTGTATATACCCCATGCGAGGAGGAGTAGTAGGCCGTGTGTAGGTATATGGTGGGGCCCGGTACGGTTCCCCTCGGCAAGAAGATCGCAGATGATAGGCGATGAGCCTGGAAGGCGGGCAAGTACCTACCGGTGACAGTATTTTTGACACGGTGGTTATCGTGGGGATACCGACCGGGGTCATGTGCGAACAGATACGTCGAATTTTGAGGGTCAGAGCTAAGCACTCAAGTTTTCGGATAGCGTATGATATGTACCTATCAGGGCCAGTCGTAGTGACAGCACCTGATAGATCAGTATTTTTGTGTCGATACTTGACACTTGTTTCATGATGTTTTTCGTGTCGATGTTAGACACTCACCTTATATAAAACTTACTTGATATTGATATTGTACATACAGGATATGTGGGATATACTGATTTTGTACCTACAGGATATGTGAGATATACTGATATTGTACATACAGGATATGTGGGATATACTGATATGGTACATACAGGATATGTGAAATCTACTTGATGTTGTACATTCGGAATATATGAGATATACTTGATATTTGACACTCAGGATATATACGAGACTTACAGGATATGAAAGCCAATTTGGGGGCTGATTTGAGGAATTTGGAATTTAGATTATCTTGATGGACGTTGGTTCTACCACGAGGTCAGGATTCCGTGGAGATGACATATTTTATTCCATACTCCACATTTATTGTTTATGCACTGCTTCATGTATTATTTGTACCTGATAGAGTACTTTCCATGACTGATGCATTTACATACTATTTATATGCATTGTTTCATGTATTATTTGTACCTGATAGAGTACCTTACATGATTATTGCATACCGATTGTCATATTATTGCTTCATGTATTAATAGTACCTGCTAGCGTATTTTTCATGATTGATGCATTACATATGACCATTCATTGCTATTAAATGCTTATGTTAGATTCGCGTTGTACGTGCATACTCGCGATTACCTGCATATGTTATTTTACTATTCACGAGTTGGCAACTCACCCCCGTTGTGCCACGGTGTTTTGCAGTTGTTCCTCAGGATAGTCAGAGGCAGGGCTATTTTCATCCGTCGTATCATCTTTTGCTGCGGATACCGCTTCGCCTGACAGTGTGCAGTTTTGCTTAGGTAGGTTTTGCGGTTATCCGATATTGCTTGTTGTATATTAGTTGTATCCTGTACTCTCCATCTACCATTATCTTGTATGACTTAGAGACTTGATATGAGAACGGTATTGTATATTATTTTGTGACTTGGAGGCTTTTATGCAGTTTTATTTATATCGTCTCTTTCTTCGCTACGGCGTCGTATATCTGTTGTGGTGGTTGTTTTCCGCCTTTTGGCATGGATTTGCTCCCGTTGGGGATGATTTACGTTATATTTATATTGTACCCATTTTTGAGGTTGGTTTTTACAAAGGAGGTGCTGTCGTAATTTTCAAGAAAGTAAATTGGACTTAAAGAATTTATACTGGAGATTTTCAAAAGTTTAAACAATGTTTCTTATCTTTTCTTGACTTTTAATGGTTTAGATTTCTGGGTTTTGGCTTTCTTTTACTGCGTTACACCTGTAGACGTTGTGTAGTATTAGGACCGTCACGCGTCAATTTCGGGTCGTGACACTTACGTCCCCACCTCTCGCCCCCGAACCATCCAGCAGCCGAATTTATATCCCCTTCTTTTGTCACCGAGCTGTTGCGAGGACTGAGCTTCCTCGGCATCTCGGCTCATCTCCGAGCCACCCAAAGATTTGAGCTTCCTCGGCTTCCCCGGTTAACCGAGAGCATGAAGCCTAAGTGCCCCCACAACGGCTCCGAGTATCTCGCCAATGCAAGATATCCGCCGCCTCACGTTCTGCGTCCTGCGTGGGCGCGTTCCCCTATTAATGAACGGATCCCTTCATCAACGCAGGCGTAACGAGTGAGCGTAACTGACGACGATGATCTCGTACCGGCTCGCTCGATGTGACCACTATATAAACCCATCTTTTCAGACGACTCAGGTAACTTGAACTTATTCTAATACTCCGGTACTATGCCTTTATGCTTCGGTACTAACTTGATCATCGGAGGGTCCTACGGTGGTTTCCCACCCCGGGACTTCCCTTGTAGGTAGCTTGGTTCGACAACATCCAACGACATATTGAGATCCACACAACTATTCTCATACCCAATCTTTACCGTCCAAAACCGCTTGCAGCCAAATCGACGGAGGACAACATCTGAGGGAGATTTCCACCTCCATCAGTTGGCGTTGTCTGTTGGAAATCAGGCTAGAAGTTTCTCCACCCGTAAATTTGATCTTCCACTCTCGATCCGAAGACGAGAGACAACCGCGATGATCCTAATATGAGCCGCCCCACCCACCATAACGAAGGCGAGAGCGTTTCTACTCCCCCTCCTAACGTCATTAACACCTTATCCGCTCGGATCGACAGACTCACAGCGATGGTGGATGCGCTCGTCCGCATTCAAGCGGTGGGCTCTACCCACCAGACCGCATGTCATGCCCTGCTTCCCAGTGTACGGGGAGGGGACATAGCGGGGCCTGCTACGTATTTACTCAGAAGTGAACACGCTAAGTGTAACTAAGCAATATAAAATACAATATACATAAGAGACATGAATTTAAATGAACATCAACTTTTATTTATTTAACATTTCTTTACAAATACAACTGAAAATGTAAATACAGAAATGGAAAGCAATACCTAAACAATGGCATGAACAGAAAAGAAATATATACAAGTGACTACAGCTCATAGTTTTCAGTGAACTGCTCCAAGTCTTCTGAAATAGGCTCGGTCTCCAGTGAGTCGGATCCTCCTGACAACATTCCAAAGAAGAAGAGAAATAGAAATGTCATCAGCGAACAATCGCTCGGTAAATCCCAAAAAAAGAGAGAAGTAGAATAGACAGAAAAGAGAATATAACGGTATAATGTTTGATTGTTATGTTAACGCAGCTGTTTGTAGCTTGGTACAGAATATGCCAGTATATACGAGAGGAGTCCAACTTACACCGTGGACTTTGGTAACCCGTAATACAAGGCTCCGTCGATAAAACCACAAAACAACGGTATGGATGTATAATTACGTCTTTTAGTGACCACCCCATATCACCTTTAAAATGTTCCGTACCAGTCTACCCCTTTATCACCGTAATGTTTTCTGTATTGATTGTATTGTCTTGTTTTGCAGATGGAAAACTTGTCAAAACCATGATAACATGTAAACAGAATGGATATAAATGGATAGTCATGTAATCAGAGTATATGCATGGTTCATTCAAGTCATGTTCATGTTGTTGTAGATTGTATTCTGGTTTTCATGGATTCATCTTGTATTGTAGTTATACTTGAATTGAATTCAAGTTATATTTTATTCATATTTGACCGTGACTCGAACTGAGTCCGACACTTAAACAGAATTGAAGTCCTTATTTATGTTTTGGAGTTATCGATATCTGTTGCACATGGACGGCAGGATTTGTGTCTTTTTCCAAGACAATTACCGTATTGATAACCCCGTTTTAGTTATCTACCTTAAATAGACAAGCATCCACTTTCTCCGGCTCCCTGAGGCTCAAGAGAATTGGTCCCGCTTAAACCTATATTTACTAAGGTCTTTATTGTAAATTTATATAACTTGAGGGGATTTTATGCAAAATAGTTTTGGTATATTTTCAAAATAGACCTCAAGTATTTATTTATCGTCTTTAGTGTTTTCATGAATGTAATTGTTAAATGTGAAGTATTTTCTAGTGGATATAAATCTATTAAGAATTGTATATGGTATTTTCATGTAATATTGAAATTGTATTGATTTAGAAAGGCAGTTTCATAGAATTTGTGATTCTTTTCTTTTGATTTAGAAAACATGGAATATATATTATATATTTAAAATAGATATTTTGATAATGTTTATATATATATATATATATATATATAATTATTAAAAATAAATTTTATTTATTAAGTAGAAATCACATTTTTCTTAAAAATTGCATTAAAAAAATTCCATTGAGATCAGATGCTTCGTGATTAGGTCTGCATCTCGCTATACTAAGCCCGAGAATGTGCGATAACCCACACCATCCTGATCGAGGGCCTCAAGATGGGTTGTAGAGGCGTATTTGTAAGGAATTAAATAATACATTTTTAAAGAAAACGGTTTTTGATAGTTTATGGTATTTTATTGTAAACTTGTATTTTTCCCACAACTAATGTTCCAAAAGTTATCGTGTTATGTCAAGGATGAGTGTTGTGATGAGGTAGGTCATTACCTCGTAAGTTTTCCTAAAGGTAATATGGGTAAAACAATAAAGAAATGTCGTATGTAAACATGATGGTATTTTACTGTAAAAATGAAATAGAAATTGCAGTACATATTATTTTGAGATGAAACTTGTCCTATTACGTTTATTTATGATTTCTAAACAATGTACAAAAAGTTTGTAAATTTGTTATTAAGATAAAAAATGTTTTTAGTTAAATTAGAAACGGAAGTCAGATTAACTCCGCTTACGACTTGTTTTGAAAATAGACTTCGTTTTAATAGGAGTAGAAGAGTGAAATGTGGGAGTTACAACAACAACAACAACAACAACAACAACTGAGCCTTTTATCCCAAGCATATGGGGTAGGCTACATGAACCAACATGAGAATCACGCCGGGTCCAGCACATGAATCCTCTGTCTCCACTCACTTCTATCGAACAATATACTTTCATTGAGTCCTTTGGCAACCATATCGTTTCGTATCACCTCCATCCATGTTTTCTTCGGTCTCCCTTTTGCCCTTTTGCCATTACCCATATCGAGAGTATCTATTCGTCGAACCGGTGCTTCCATAGGTCTGCGTCGCACATGACCAAACCATCTAAGCCGGTTTTCCCGCATCTTCTCCTCCACGGGTGCTACACCAACTTTTGCACGAATATCCTCATTTCGCACCTTGTCTTTTCTAGTGTTACTGCACATCCAACGAAGCATGCGCATCTCCGCTACGTGCATCTTCTGTGTATGATGCTTCTTAGGAGCCCAGCATTCTGTACCATATAATAAGGCAGGCCGAATAGCGCTCCGATAAAACTTCCCTTTCAATTTTAACGGAAAGTTACGATCACACAAAATCCCTGTTGCACTCCTCCATTTCAACTAACCAGCTTGGATCCTTTGATTAACATCACTATCGATCTCCCCATTCCTTTGGATGATGGAACCTAGATATCTAAACTGGTCGCTCGGTGATATCTCTTGCCCTTCCAATGTTATACCAATATGGTTTTGACTTCTCTGGCTACTAAATTTGCAGTGCATATATGCTGTCTTGGACCTGCTCAATCTGAATCCCCGAGATTCCAATATTTGTCTCCATAATTCCAATTTGGCATTAACCCCTACTTTCGTCTCATTTACTAGAACAATATCATCAGCGAATAGCATACACCAAGGGACCTCATCTTGGATAGTTCTAGTAAGCTCATCCATCACGATGGTAAACAGGAAAGGACTTAATGCAGATCCTTGATGTAAACCAATAGTAATCGGAAAATCACTTGTTAAGCCACCGCAAGTTCTGACATTTGCCACTACTCCGTCGTACATATCCTTGATTATGTCAATATACTTGACGGGGACCCCTTTTTTCATCATTGTCCCCCATAATACCTCTCTAGGTACCTTGTCGTACGCTTTTTCTAAATCAATAAATATCATATGCAAATCTCTTCTCCTCTCTCGAAAGCACTCGACAAGTTGACGAAGCAAATGAATCGCCTCTGTCGTCGATCGTCCAGGCATGAACCCAAATTGGTTCTCTGTTATCTTAATATCCTTCCTTAGCCTGTGTTCAATCACTCTCTCCCAAAGTTTCATGGTGTGACACATTAGTTTTATTCCACGGTAGTTTGAGCAACTTTGAATGTCACCCTTATTCTTGTAGATAGGTACAAGGATACTTTTCCTCCATTCATTTGGCATCTTTTTTGTCTGCCAAATCTTATTAAACAGATCTGTCAGCCATTTAACGCCTATTTCTCCTAAGCATCTCCAAATCTCGATAGGAATCCCGTCAGGACCAACCGCTTTTCTTAAACCCATTCTATTCAAAGCTTCTTTAACCTCAGTAAGTCTTATTTTACACATGAAATCACGATTTATATCTTGAGATTGAATGACAAGTCCATCCAAATTCATAGTAAAGCTCTCATTGAACAATTTGTCAAAATAATCTCTCCATCTTTTCTTGATATCCTCATCTCGAACTAAAACCTTCTGATTTTCATTTTTGACACACTTCACCGCACATAAGTCTCTAGTCTTCCTTTCCCGCATTCGAGCAATCCGGTATATATCATTTGCAGCCTCTTTAGTGTCTAATTTCTCGTACACCTCCTTGTAGACCTTAGATTTAGCTTCCCGAACAGCTTTCTTAACTTCCTTTTTAGCCATTTTGTACTTCTCAAATCTCTCCACATCTCTACTTTTCTTCAAATCTTTATAAGAATCTCTTTTAATTTTAATAGCAGCCTTTACATCTTCATTCCACCATGATATGTCCTTAGATGGTGGAGCACCACCTCTCGACTCACCAAGTAGATCTCTAGCTACTTTCTTGATACAACTAGCCATTTTGTTCCATGTTTTGTCTGGATCATCTTCCGACTGCCAATCCGCTTCTTGTCCTACACGATCTATAAAAGCCTTTTGATTACCTTCTTTCAATCGCCACCATTTAATTTTAGGCTCTACCTTACGTCTAATCTTCCTAGGTTCTCTTCTAAATCGAAAATCTAGAACTAAAAGTCTATGTTGAGTAGTTACACTCTCACCTGGCACTACCTTACAGTCGATACAACAACCTCTATCTATTCTTCTCGTCAGAAAAAAGTCTATTTGACTAGCATTTGATCCGCTCTTAAAAGTGATAAGGTGGGACTCTCTTTTCCTAAACCAGGTGTTTGCTAAGATCAAGTCATAAGATAAAGCAAAATCTAGAATCGAGTCACCTACTTCATTCCTTTGTCCGAAACCAAAATCTCCATGGATAGTATCAAACCCACTACGACTAGTACCTACATGTCCATTAAGATCACCACCAATAAATAACTTCTCTCCACTAGGTATACTTTGCACCACCTCGTCTAAATCCTCCCAGAATAGACGCTTACTAGCGTCATCAAGACCTATCTGTGGTGCATAAGCACTAATAACATTAAAGATCTCTCCACCTAGAATAAGCTTAACCAGTAAAATTCTATCACCTTTTCTCCTAATCTCAACTACATCCTCAAGCAACCGTCTATCTATGATTATACCTACCCCATTACGATTTTTATCTCTACCCGTATACCAAAGCTTATAACCCCAAGGCTCTATGACTCTACTCTTTTCACCTACCCACTTAGTTTCTTGCAAACACATAATACCAACTCTCCTCCTAATCATCACCTCCACTAATTCTATTAGTCTACCCGTAAGGGAACCTATATTCCAGGAAGCTAGACGGATCCTATGAAACCCTTGCTTATTTGTCACTACACCCGGGGTCCGATGTAGCGCGCCGTCTCTGGACGACGACCCTTGCTTATTTGTCACTACACCCGGGGTCCGATGTAGCGCGCCGTCTGTAGACGACGACCCTTGCTTATTTGTCACTACACCCGGGGTCCGATGTAGCGCGCCGTCTCTGGACGACGACCCTTGCTTATTTGTTACTACACCCGGGGTCCGATGTAGCGCGCCGCATCTGGACGACGACCAAGCCCTTGCATATTTAACACTACACCCGGGATCCGATGTAGCGCGTCGCTGAGTAGGGGACGCCCCAACGATGTTCTTATTATGGTTCATGTCATAGAATGTGACAAAGTTTTACGTTGGCTGTCACAAGCCTACCACAACCCTCACCCTTTCTCATCCGGACTTGGGACCGGCAACGGTGGGTTTGAAATGTGGGAGTTACAGATTAGAAAAAAAAGGGAGGGGTAGGGTGAACTTAAGAAGGAGTCGGGAAGTCGTTTCGTCGACGGATTCTTCCCGAAACGTCATCAGAACTTTGACCTTTACTAACTCCACTTGTAAAACTTTTTGGACTTGAAAATTTTAGAGAGTTTTGGCACTAGGTTTGAGAATGAAGAGGGCCAAAGTGTAAGGTTGTATTTATAGGGTAGGATTAGGATTTTGGGTAATGAAGAATGAATTAAAAATGCATTTAAAATAGAATTAAAGAGTGAAATTACACTCTCTTGATAAATGCAGGGAAACCAAACAGAACTAGAGTAGTGGGGGGAAGGCCAAGAAGTGTTGGGAAAAATTTGAGATCATTAGCAACGGGGGGTAGCCCGGCGGTGCCGACCCCTTTTCTAATCTCACCGGTCCAAACCCGGTGGGTTGGGCTTGGATCTCTGCCACGTGTCCATGTCGCTTGGTATATCTCAGTGCACATGATTGATTTTGTTGTGACTTTTCATTTTACGTGCAGCGCACGTGCAAACCCTTGAACTTCTAAGAATTTAAAAGAAAAAAAACAATAAAAATATATGTGGCTGGGGGGATTTGAACACATGGGCTATGTCACAGCAGTACAAGGCTTTACCAGTGGGCTACAAGTGCTTTCTTGCTGTTCAAAAGCAAATTTAATTTATAACTTGTGCTCAAACTTAGGTATTCCTCTCTATACTTTGAAAAAATATTTGTGCAGAAAGTTTAGGGTTGTTACACCGCAGTTCCCCCTCCCCGGGATGACGACGCCCGTACGAGGCGTGCCGACTTCGGCAACCATGACTCGCATGCAGCGAATGATTCCATGACCCGCTGGACGCCGGACAGCTCCACACTCCGATCTCAGGGAAGGCCAGGCCGTCACTCCGACGCATGTCGCGCTCTCTCACCCCCTAAGAAGTTGTCAGTCAGTTCGCCTACTTCCAAGCACGACCGACGCCCCAACGCCCGCCGAGGCCGCGCAAACAAAGAACGTCGGGACTACTTAAGAAAGGCCTCGCCCGAGGATCTACGAAATGTGATAGAGCGGAATCAAAGCCGCACCATCGCACAGGCCCGGAGCGGGGATAGCCGCCGCTACAACTGTGCTGAATCCTCGAGGTATCACCAACGGATCGAAGCCCTCGAAAAGAAAATTGAAGGCATATGACGAGATGGCCATATGTCCGACAAAGGGGCAAAGTACTCCTCTGATTCGCTTATAAGGACCTTTACAGAACAACTATTGGCCGAGCGTGTCTCGTACAGGAACAAGCTACCTAAAGTGGCCCTCTTCGACGGGGAGTCCGACCCAAAGGACCACTTCGACGCGATGGCGGGCATGGGCTTCCAAGACAACTCGGACGCGGTTCAATGCCGAGCTTTTCCTACCACATTAATCCGAGCTGGCCGGGACTGGTTCTGAGGGCTTGCGTCGTGCTCCATCTCGACCTTTGACGAGCTGGCTGTCTAATTCCTCGGACATTTCATCGGCAACCGACGACAGAAGAAGACGGTCGACAACTTATTCACTGTTAAGAGCGAAGACAAGAAATCCTTCAAAAGGTATGTCACTCGCTTCTATAATGCCCTCCTCAAGCTTCCTGAGCACCGCGACGAAACGGTTATCACCACGCTGAGGTCGGGTCTTAGACACAAAGAGTGGCTCTGCTCTTTTGCATTAGCGCAAGCTAAGACCATGGCCGAAGTGAAAGTATGGACCGAGCGAGAAATCTAACTCGAGTCCGAGATGAACTTCAATCTACCCGGAGGCGACCAAGCAGACCGGAAGAGGAAGGACAGGAAAGAGAAAAAGAAAGTCGATCGTCCGAGGCCTTATTCCCCGAGGTTTCAGGAGTATACCCCTTTGAACATTTCCCAGACCGAGCTGTTGGAGGAAACTACGGGCGAAAGGTTCTTTAAGCTCTTGCCGGCTACCCAAAGGATGGGCAAGCATCTCCACGGCCCGTACTGGGCCTATCACAGGTTGCACGCGACTGAAAGCTGCAAACAGCTCCGTGACAATATCGAGGAACTGATCCGCTCCGGTCACCTGGCGAAATTCCTACAAGACAAACGACAGACGGAACGAGAGCAAAAAGACCAAACCCCTCCCGGGGAATTAACAATCGGGCAAATCGTGGTCGTTTCGGCGGATCAAGTATCCTACTGAAGGAACTAGTGCACCCTAAACCCAAACCCTAATTAATCCAAATTAACCTAATTAACCCAAATTAATCATAATCATCACCCTAACTCAAATTATCCCTAATTAATCCAAACTTAACCCAAATTAACACTAATCAACACCATAACCCTTTAAATTATCACTAATTAACCCAATTAACCCTAATTAACACCCTAACACAAATACACTCTATTTTACCTAATTAACCCAAATTAACCCTAGCTCAAACCCTAACCCAAATTAACCTAACCCTAATCATCACCCAAACCCCAACACAAATTAACTCTAGCCCAAACAAAAATTAAGCCTAATTAATCTAATTAACCCAAACCCTAGCCATAATCGTCACCAACCCTATTTTACCTAATTAACCTAATTTAACCCTAAACTTAACCCTAACCCTAAACCTAACTCTAAACCCGAACCTGAACCCTAAACCGGACCCTAACCCTAACTAATTAACCTTAACCCTAGCCCAAACCCTAAACCGAACCCTAACTCTAAGCCCTACCAGCAACCCAAAAATCAATAATAACATAAATAAAAGCATAATTAAAAGGTAAAAATTGAAATCGACTCACCTTAGGCCGGCGATTCTACCGTCGACGAAGTGGAGGAGACCGGAGATGGGTCTGTCGACGACGCAAGGGGGAGATCGGTGACGAGAGGGATACTACTGTCGACGACGAAGTCGGTGACGACGAGACGTGCGCGAGTGTGGTGGAGAGGAGGCGTGTGCGGGAGATCGATGGGAGTACTTGGGAAATTTTGGGAATGGGGAAATTTCTGGGCTTTATTTTTTTATAAGTAACCCATTTATGCCTCTACGGATTAATCCTTAGGGCCTTCTTTTACGGCTCCGTAGGGCCAAATAAAAAATTATGTTTTAATATTTTTAAACTAATCCGTAGGGCACCGGAAGGGCAACCTTAGGGACCTACGGATTAATCCGTAGGGGAAATAAAAAGTTGTCTCTACGGATTCATGTAACCGTAGGGGCAACCCCTTATTATAGTAATGAAGATCAACCCCCATCTACTTTATGATTATTGCAACCTACCATATGTCTTTACTTATCATGTATTTTCACCTGTCATAAACTAGTTTATGTATAATAAAATTAAGGCTTTTTTCTGTATGCAACCCCTGAATCTTTCGTATTTTTAAATGAGACCCTATAAAACTTCATATTTTCAAATAAGACACCAAATCTTTTAAATTGCCTAAAAAAGACCTTTATTAGTTAAATATTGACTAATTAACCTAATTAAGCTGCTAAATACCCGATCTACCCAATGTGCACTTCGTTCGTACGTCGACGTCGGGGGTATTTGGTCGTTTTTAGTGTATATTGGCCATAGGTTCTAACCTATGTGCGCTTCGCTCGTTTTATCGTTTTTGATTTGGATATTTATACCGTTGTGCCTTGATTTCAATTGTAGGTACGATCGCGGGGATTTCCGAGACGACAAGGATGGGCGAGGCGGTCGTGGGTTTCGATTAGCTCGGGATGTCGGTGAGTAGATTTATATTTATGGGAGAAGTCGGGTGGATGACGTATAGCACCCCCGCAACCAATTAACTAGGATATCTATTCTATATCTAGGATAGTGTTATATTAGATAACTTAGTTTATAACTAAATTAGTAATAGTTTGTATCTAGTAGGATATATGTATGCGTGGATATATAGTTATATATGATTATTGTGATATGCGTACGTGATTATAGCTCCGTACGATATCGATTGGGATATGATTATAATGAGGATAGATTACTGGATACGGTGGATAAGTATTTGACTCACAAAATCTTGCTATATCCCGATTGGGATATTGTTATGTTTGCTGAGTTATACTCTTTTAAAAACTAACGATACGTTTTCTACTTTTAAATGGCAATATCAATGATGTACTAAAATTTCAAATGAATATCTATTTCAAAAACATTTTAGCATCTTTATCTGTGAAACAACGTTTCGTTCTATTTTAAACTATAACGGTATAGCTCATAAAAGTTAACTACGTTTAACGATTATTCACGTTACGATTAGGATAACCTTTTTATATGCTCGCGTTTCGATTACCTATTATATATGCTAGTTGCGCTATTATTCTCATACGAACACACTAATAGAACACTGCATAATTACCAATGATTGTTATGTTGCATAAATCACAGACACGCATGTTACACTACACCTCATTAGTACTGCCATGACACTGTAGGATTTCCACGCTTGATAGCGTTAATGTTATTATATGAATGTGATAATGGAAATATCTATATGATAGTGATGCTCGAACACCTCTGATAGAACACTTGCACAAATACTAATGATTGCCATGTTGCACGAGCACAGACACGTATACTCATGACACATCATTAGTATTGCCATGACACTGCAGGACTGTCATGTTACTTGTGTTCTAGATATCCATGATTGATGTGATGATACCGATAATGATTTTGATATACGAATACCATCGTTATGGATATTCGCATATGTTTGTTGCTAATGTAGCAAAGATAATATATGTGTTACGTTTTTATGAACTCGAAATAGATTATATATGTGTTCTTCAGAACTTGTTGTTTTCCATGAATTTGAGAAGCCGCGGTGGGATTTATAAAACTTGCGAATGTTTTTAAATGAGGTATTCTCGTGATACGATAATTTAGCGTCCACCATGAGTTTTGGTTTTTATTATGAGATATTCGAATCGAGAGAGGAGTTAACCGATTATGGATATATAGTGGACCCGGTACGACACCGAGGGACAGGAAGACCTTAGGGAGGTACGAGAAGCATAGCAAGGTGGATCGATACCGGAGTGAGTATTTGAGCGTGGCGGATATTCGAGAGATACCGACCGTGGCTTCTGATATCAGGATAGGACCGGTCTGACGAGACGGTGCCTATGATATATGGATTTATGTGTCGGTAATAGACACGAGATTTATGAGATTTAAAGTGTCGATACAGGACACTCATATGTTGAAGGTTGCGCGATCCGTCGAGATACGCTGTTATAGATTATATCATATAGTGGCCGAACATGACCGATCTATGGGACAGTACCTGAAGACTATTTTCACATTTCGATATACATTAAAGAGCTTTCCATATGAGCTATAGTCTTACTATTTTGACGTGTCTGGGACGACACAAGAAAATTTTAAACGGAAACCCTATTAAAACTAATTTCTAATAGCGAGATGTATACTTTAAACAAAACGCATATAATACTTCATAAATCTACGTCTGCAACTTGTGCCGTGATATACGTATCATACGGCTATTTTAAAAGGATTTTACATACATCTTTCGGCTACTTTATAAGCTTATACATTGATGAATGCTATATATATATATATATATATATATATATATATATATGATATGTTGATATATTTCCATGTTTATGTGATTGATACTGATATGTTTATAGTACTTATGCATGATATATATTTTAGCTTAGGATATGATAGTACTATACGTTATGACCTCGGTAGATCGTTATGCATTTCGATTTGTACCTTATGATATATTTTTATTCGCTGAGGTGGTAACTAATCCCCGTTGTGCCCCAATTTCTTGCAGGATTGACCGCTCGGATCCGTAGCGGATTGCTGGCAAATTTCTTCTTCGGTGATTGCTTTGGTAGTGTGTTACATGTTGGATCGTAACCACCCGTTGTATATTTATATTCTTTTGGATCTTGTTAAAAACTCTATCGACCTAAACTTGTATATTTGTGGACATAGAAGCACGACTTAAATATTGTGTGTTTTGGGCGTTATACTCGTTTGGAGTCGACTTTATATTGTTGTTGGTTATATTTTGTTTTCTATTTCTTCGCCTTACGCGTCGAATATTATCTGCGTGGTTACTCTTTTGTTTGGGTATGGAAGCTAGCTCCCGTTGGGGATACTTTATATATATTATGCCTTATATGTGGTTTTATTCAAAATTTACAAAGGTGGTAGAGCCCGAATTTCAAACGATATAGGTGTTTTCAAAAAAATTTACTTATACTTTAAAAAGAAACTTGATTCCTTTTAATAGCTCTATTTAAAACTTCACCTCCGCTATTTTCTTGAAAAGGTTTAGATTCCGGGTTTTTTGGCTTACTTGGATCACGTCGACATATTTAGAAATCACGTGATCTAAGTGCCGGTCACGTGTCGCTTTCGGGTCGTGACAAAATTAGTATCAGAGCGTTAGATTTAACCTTTGTGCCCTTTCGAAATATAGACTTGACTTTGGTGGTTTCATACCCGAACTTCATAGGTTGACCTTGGTATGATGGAGTTGGTACAAAGTAGAGTGACGTACCGTACGTATACTCCGCGTCATATTTGTTGGGTTTCGGTGTCCGCGTCGCGAAAGCCATGGCCGATGCGGAAGCGAAAACAAAAACATTTGCAAGCACCGAACGTCCGTAAAAACTAGGATACGGTCCAATAACCTAAACTAGCTAACTAAGAGTGCAAGGGTTGAGAAATTATAACTTTTTTCACGTGTCCATCCAATTGTGGAAGACCCCTCCAAGCTTGTAACCGCCGAGATCGCGCTTGAAAGTCGACCACCCTTGTAGAAGACGATCCACTCAAGAGAAACCGGAGGAGGCTCTAACCGATGATCCAGACATGCTAGGTGTGATTGGTCGGTGATGTAGGAATATTTCACTAAATATTTCTCTCTAGAATCCATGCTCAAATGAGAGTAAGAAGATGAAGGAGAAGAGGAGAAAGGAAGCAACCATGAAGCATGAAGCTCGTCATATGAAGCAAAAAGAAAATGAAGTATCAAGTGTAAAAATAAGAATGGCTTTGCTTTTAACAACCATACTTCAATAGTGCATCAAAATGATTTTATCATTTTTAAAAGCAAAGCCATACCTCTCTACATGTTTAACACCATACTTCATGCCACATCCTTTCCACCTCATTTCCATTTAATTTTCTAAAATAAAATCAAATATGATGTGCCCTTCTTCTAGAAGCATTCCCGTATAAATACGGAATACTTCACCTGGTATATATATCGCTACATATACGCGTATCCGCATAAAAATACGGATAGCGCCAAGGAGAGAAAATGAATAGTGAACAATAATACTAAAATATATGTATCAAAATACATATATAAATTATTAAATCAAAACCTGATTTAATAATCCGGGTTAATCTTAAGCCGGCTAGTATTATCAACCGCCCGATTAATTTCCGTGTATCCCATACACGTATTTAATTGAACCCATGCACCTATCAACGTCCGGCTCCTACATTTATCGTCTGAACCGGAAAAACTCTCTGTGTGGGACTCTAAAAACTCGAAAATACGCTGGCAGTGGGTTCAACCACAAGTACATCAACGGCACTAGCTATACGTAACGGATACCCAGATACTCGTCGAAAGGGGGGTCGACAATCAGGTACGTTCTTACCCTACTGAGCTTGAATGTGACAATCTCCGTACAGTCCGGTCTCTTCGTCAAAGAGTATTACATATCTGGTCTAGGGGGTGGATAACGTCGACCCCTGCTAACCCGATAAGTCATGTCCGAGTCAAACTCATCACCAACAGAGATACTACCGATCAACTATCAATAAATCTCATCCACCATGGCCACGGATTTCTGGTGATAGCCAATTGAACACGACGCAAGATCGACTCCTAATACCAGGAGAGACGAATCCTTAACAATCGACCACTGCCTCCATGTGGCTCGGGACCGTACCTAACTAAAACCTTTTTGCACGACTTCTTTGAGTCATGGTAGAGTAGTAATCAAAGTACAGTGGGAACTCACACGAGACAAATGACGACTATTCATACCATAATATTGCATTATTATATTCCCCATTCTTATTCGTTTTATAAATAAACAGGTGCTTTTGACGCATGTCTGCTACATATTACAGGATACAGGTTCTTGGAGCGAAGACAATGAAAAAGACAAAAGATAACACAAAAAGAGGGACTTTTCACCAACAAGTAGAAGGATCCTAGTCAAGCCTAGATAAAGAACAATTCACAATTGTACAAGGCAACGCATGGTCCGAAATGTCAAAGGAAAAAGTTAAAAGAGCACTACAAGTTTCACTGAAAGATCTGGAGAAAACACAGAAGCCAAATGAAGAAAAGAACTATAGAAATAGAAAGCCCAAAGCATCAAGATCAAGCCCACAAAAATTGAGCAAATGATCTCACTAAAGGACCGCGGAACCGCGGCCCTACCCCCACATTTGCCACGGTTCTGCGGCCATCTGACGCACGTGTCGGTGCAAATTTCTTCTGACGGTGCGTCGGTGCGTAGGTTGGGATTTTTCGTGGGCATATCTGTAATAGCACATGCGCGAGAATTTGTAACCCTAGTTTTCCTATTTCCTTATAAATATGTAATCAAAATACTGTAAAAAGGTGCCTCTTTTCAATTAATAAAAATTCAAAATCTTTTGAGGATTGAAGAGCATCATTTTCCTGTAAGTTCATTTCATTTTCTGCCCTAGTTTATAATTCATTTTTTGTCCTAGCTTTCTAATTTAATTATTGGCTTAGATTAAATTATCTTTTTCCTTAGTAATTCTAGTATAGAATCTCTTAAAACTGCAGTAGGAAATTAATCCAATAGATCTAAAAATGAATCTCAAAATAATGTTTTTAATAAATCCCCTAATGAGCGAGTAATTTCCTCGCTTGTTAGGGTTAGGAATAAGGGAGGGAATGAGAGATGAAGATCTCTCATCTCTTTCGTGCCCGATTATTTTTAATAATTAGAACTTCATACAAGCATGCATGATCTGCTCCCTATGGCACCCTACCCACGAGGTAACGGTGAAACCGTAGTATAAAGGACCGGACATGCATGCCTTCCATGAAAGTTAAAGAAATATTAGGAAAGGACGGACAAGGATCTAGAGGAAGAAACTTCGTTTCTTCCCAATCATCCTAATCCCTTTTTCTAATAGTTGCTATAACTTCTAAAAGATCTCATTTAGGGCATTGAAAGAGGTGTGTCATCAAATCTTACCAAACCCCACCTTTGACCTAACCCTAGCAAGTTTCTTTATCATCATATAACTTAGTTTTAGATTCTATTAAAACAAAACCAAACAACCATTGGAATCAACTCGTAAGAACACTTAGGAAAGTTACACATCCCTATGGACCGACCCGTATTCACCGGCTAGCTTCATGCGACGCCGTTCTTGATTGCGGTAAAATATTTTTGATCGTTAAAAACCTACACCAATCAACGACTTTAGGTCAAAGGACTAAGCTGTACTCATGCTATCTGAGAACTTCCATCTGACGATAGATATAATACCATTTAGAAGTTCTCGACGAGTCCATCCAGTGTACTCACCTCCTGTGAGCATCTGTATACTATCTTAGGTGACACAACACCAATGGTTTATGAGACCGGCCATCGCCCCTTGTCTGGGTGTAGAAGCGTATACACTAGTCTACTCCGGAATATCGATATCTAGTCTCGATACCACTACAACTAGAGACATTTAAGGATGTGCTTATAGACAACCCAGCTCCCACATATATGATCGCCACCATAATTCTGGTTGTCAAGCAACAATCTTACGAGCTTCATCAACAATGAAGATAAACCGGATAGTATACTATCATCTCGAGTAACACTGTTATACCTGTATAGGTCCTTGCTCAATTATCATAATCTCCTACTTGTAAGTAGTGAGAGAATCTTTTCCCAAAACACTATTTTTTCTCCTTCCGTTTTTGTCCTTGCCTTTACATTTTATTATTTTTCCTACCCATTTCCAAATGGTCCATGTGAGCCATTAATAAATGTGAGGCCCAAAATAAATAAAAAAAACTATGTGGATTTTTCTCTCAGTATTTGGTTCTAATTTTTATTGCTTTTTTTATTTCCTTAATTTAACCTAAAATTCTATAGCAAGCATTGATTTGGTGTTGATTTAGAAATAAATTCTGGTGTTTTTTATTTTTCTCAAGAAAAACAATAGTAATTTTTTTTATCATGATAATTTTTTTAAAAAAAATAAAACATAATAGAATAAAATATGTTTACTATATAATTCATTCTTTACATTTGATTATAAAAATTATAGTTGATTTAAATTTTGTGGTCAGATTTCATTATTTAAATAATTATCCATGTTCCTTCAAATAGGAAAAATTTATCAATGTTTGTAATTGCAGACTTTCAAAAAAAAATTCAATCATAATATAAATTTATTAAAATGGAACCGATACAAATTTTGTATGTTTTTAAAATGGATACTAATTACTTCTTAACAAAATAAAAGCATATTGATTTTTCTATTTATTTTTTCAATTTTTTCCCGAAATATCTTGAATTATTTTGATCCCACACGTTACACCTGGATCAAAGTCAAGTTTACAGCAAATGGATGGGGATCATACGTATGGATAAATTATTAAGATATAAAGTCAATACTCATTCAAGACATCTTTTTTTATATATATTTATTATGTGCATAACACCGATCTGTAGCATCTTTTTTTATATATATTTATTATGTGCATAACACCGATCTGTATCTACTAAGCAAATGAAATTTCCGCTCATTTCATAATTGGGCTAAAAGATAGAGGGAACCCTATCCTAAATATGGAATGTATTCAAAGTTATTTAAGCCTATTTAATGATCATATCGGTATCAATGAAACTTAAAGTTTAACTAGTTAACTATAGAGTCTATTGTCTAATAAGCTAGTAATTCAAATCACCAAGTATAACAATTATGTGAAGCATATCAATTATTTCAGCTGCCTTCAAACATACACGACGGAGCTAGCGCTCTTATTCTAGGTCATAACTTGCCCCGGCCATTACAGACTGATTTTTTTTTTACAATCCTTAACACAAAGCATATATAGATGCGGCAGATATAGATCCAGGATAGATCAATGGTAGAGCTCGATGATGCAGCGGGAACCAAGGGCTGGGATTATATTGTAATCTTTGAAGCCGGCTTCAGCGAAGATCTTCTTCCATTCCTTCTCTGTTCTCTGTCTTCCCGTCACGTGGACCATCATCTGAAGATCGAAGTAGATCTGGACTTCGGTGTGTTTTGGATGCACTTTGTCGGGGCTGACATCGAGAACTTTCTCCATTATTATCACTTTCCCTCCGTTTTCTTTAGTTGGAATGGCCGCTTTGCAATTTTTCAGTATCTTCACGCATTCTTCATCGTTCCATGACATCAGTACCCACTACAAAACAAATATTCAATCATTAAGAAGACTGTCGAGAGATAATCATTCCGAGCGTTGAGCCATGTTTGGATATGGAGTTAGAACAACTGTAGTTTATTTTTAAATGGAGGCGAGAGGTACGCAAACTCCAAACATAGAGTTTAGAAAACTTAGATCATATATGAGTTGAGACAACTGCAGTTATCACAACTCCAAAACGATTGTTAAGCAGGTAAAGGAAGGATTTTGGAGTTAAGTTTTTCTGACTCTATGAAACACCAGTTTAGAAAGCTTAACTCCATTTCCAAACAGGGGCCTTAGTCCTTAACCCTCAACATTTTTTTAAAATTCTAACAATCGGTTAAGCATTTTAGGCTGGTTACGAATTTAGATGGCTATGATATTAATTTAGAGCACTTTATACCACCCTCCACAAAACCTCGAATTTTATCGTTGCGGAATGATCTTAAGGAAATATTCTTGTATTTTGACCTATGCAATTTTGAAGTATTGGTAATTTTATTTTGAAGTTGCTAAGGATAGCATCAATAACCGTAACTGATAGCAACTCTTGCATTCAAAATATACCTTAAGAATCAGCGCATCGGCGGTGGGGATGCTCTCAAACATATCCCCGGCAACATACTCAACATCACCACTCTTTTCCACCTTCTCCACCACATGCGGCAGATCGAGCACTTTACACTGGATCCCCGGAAACGCCTCCTTTATGGCCTTGGCAATCTTCCCTCTCGCTCCCGCAACTTCCACGAGAGTCTTCACCCCTTCAAACTGATCCCTGCAGTCTTCGATAATCACCTTTGCCACCGTCACCGAATCGCTGTCCAACCCCTCCAGCATGGCCTTCAGCAGGTCCGGCATCCTCCCCGTCGCCTCCCAGACGTAAACCCCGTGAAACATCTCGAACGCCGTCGACGGCGCGTTCTCGTTCTTCAACCACTCGCTCACGGACGTCCATGGGACGATCATGGAGTTGTGCATGATTAACTCGATGAAGGGCGCGATGGACGTGCCCTTTTCGGCGACTAGGACGGTGGAGTTCGGTGTGAGGGCGTAAACGTAGGGCTCGGGCTCGGCGAAGAAGTTGTTGTGGACCAAGAGGCGCATGAGGCGATGGAGGTAGGGGGTTCGGGAGGCGGGGATGGAGAGCGCGGAGGCGAGCTCGGCAAGAGCGATGGGCTTGCGGTGGTTGTGAATGGCGTCAGCAATGCCGAGCTCGACGGCAACTTTGAGGGAGAAGGAGTTCATGAAGCCGAAGAGCTGGCTCCATAGGTGAGTTTGGGCATCTAGGATCTCTTTTGATGTTACTGCACTGCTACCAGCCATTGTTTGCTGACGAGTTTGTTTATATGGTGCAATGCTTTGTGACTTCTCTGAGACGCAAATTTATTGGAGCGATTTAATTTGATGAAAGGATAGGGGTACTGTGAGTCTCATAATTACTATTAGCATGCTTATTTAAAAATAGCACGCTTAATTATTTGATTTGATTTGATTTCACTTGACTGTACGACGAGAAAATGACTAAATTATGTATGGTTATTCTAAACCCACTATGATCATGTTTCAAAATTATAAAAAATGGCAAATGCCCTGGACTTATTTTTGTCTGAAAAGGAGAAAAAATCTGTAATCTTAAAAAACATGCATCCGCTATATCCCTAGAACCCTAACTGTGTTAATTTTTCAGTACCAAAAATGTATCTCTTTTATAGTTCATGTACATTTAAATTAATCCAAAGGCTGTTAGCTAACCGCCGGAGCATTTTTGCATCAGATGAGATGAGATGAGATGCAGATATCAATGCCGTATATTTTTACCTAAGAGTTTTTTTTAATCTCTCTCTCTCTCTCTCTCATCCTATACTAGTTACCTCAAATCCTGTATAGAGTAAAGTATATATATCCGGCTGCCATCCAAAAAATAGACAAAATGTAGATCCTTCATTGTTCGGCGTTTATACCAATATCTATATAGCATGAACTCTTTCCAATTATTTTTGGATAGGCATACGAATAAGAATAGGATTGAAATAAATAGAAGAAGTAAGTACAAGTCTTTCTTTGTATTTCACAGTTGAAGATGGATTAAAAATGAATATGACAAGTACACTTATGTGAACAAATTTGCTGAAAGGCTCTCCTCTAAAATTATGTGTCTAGCCCATTCCATGATGTAAGATCAACCCCCCTCTACTTTATGATTATTGCAACCCACCATATGTCTTTACTTATCATCTATTTTCACCTTTCATGAATTAGTTTATGTATAATAAAATTAAGGCTTTTTTGCTATATACAACCCCTGGATCTTTTGTATTTTTAATAAGACCCCCGAAAACTTCATATTTTCAAAGAAGACCCCAAATCCATTAAGTTGCCTAAAAAAGACCCTTATTAGTTAAATATTGATTAATTAGCCTAATTAAGCTGCTAAATACCCGATCTACCCTTAGCAACCTAATCAACCCTTAGTCCATCCTTGCATAGTTTATTTCGTCCTCTGTGGCAAAAAATAATCGTTCGTTATTCATGAAGACGGTTTCGAATGGTTTAAAGGAATTATAATTGTAGGTGGGTGAAATTTAAATGGGTGTTAGAATTTGAAAAGAAATAGAAGAATGGTATTGACAGAGTATGGAAGAAGAAGATAAGGATAAAATGATCATTTTAACTGGAATTTGGATGAAAAACTGATCATTTAGACAAATTAAAGGATTTTGTGGTCTTATTTAAAAATATGAAAGTTTTGGCATTGAATATAGAAAAAAATACCCTCAAATTAAAGCAATAACAGACTTTGTTGAAGGAACGGTCAAATTAAAGCAATTGAAATCGGCTTTATATTGTTGTTGGTTATATTTCGCTTTCTATTTCTTCGTCTTACGCGTCGAATATTATCTGCGTGGTTGCTCTGCTGTTTGGGCATGGAAGCTGTTAGTTATATGTATGCCCTAGAGGCCATTATTGTACATGTGATGTATATTGTAGTGGATGCTTGGATATATATAGGGAGGACTTTCTTGCTCGACATAATAGTATGCTATCTGTTTGCACTTTATCTTAATATGTTGACTTGTATAAGTGATGATGTCTTGCTCTCACATGTTGATAAAGCCATTAGGATGTGTACTTGACTACTAGGACTATGATGGAGATCATACTAGTGGGGCCAAGGGTAGTCCACAAGTACACCGTATAATTGTTCCTAGTCGCAAGAGTATCGAGACAGGGTATCGATACTCCAGATTAGACTACCGTATGCGCTTCTTGACCCATATGATGGACGATGGATGATCCCACATCCATTGGTGTTTGACATCAGAGAAGGTATATGGGTCCTCAGTGGAGACTGGGTACACTGAACGGACTCGCCGAGAACTCCTAGATGGTATTATACCTATCGTCAGATAGCAGTTCTCTAGTGACACTGGTACAGGTTAGTCTGTTGATCCGAGATCATCATAGAGTCCTGTGTGATTCCTACTGTACTTTGATTTCCACCTTACCACGGTCAAGAGATCGTGCAAAACGGTGGTTTTTGGGTACAGTCCCGAGTCACATGGAGGCAATGAGCGATAGGAGGGGATTCGTCTCTCCCGGTATTGAGTTGATGTTGCGCTATGCTCGATTGGACATAACATGAAATCCCTGACCAGAATTGCTGAGATTTACTGGTAAGTGTTATCAGTAGTTTCTCGAACCGTTATGGACCTTTTATCAGCATGACTTATCAGGCTATTGGGGTCTGACGTTATACCACCCCAGGCTGTGATATGCGACATATCTGACGAAGAGACCGGACTGTACGGTAGTGTTATTGATTGGATTCGCAGGAGTTTGAGCAGGCTTGCTTGTTGATCTTCTGATCGCTCAATACTCGGGTGGCCGTTACGTTTATCAGACCGCTTGTGGCTTGTGGGTGTTTGATATGATCATCACCTACCGCCGGTGTATTGACGAGTCTTTAGAGTCCTACAAAGAGATTTCCTGGTTCATGCGAAACGAAATAGGAGCACATATGAGATATATGCGGGATCGAGATTAATACGCGTATGTGATACCGCATTCTATTCTCATGATATGTGATATCGGTCTGTTATATGTGATATAGCCGGGTTATCGAATCAAGTGTTGATTCGATAAGTTGATTCATATGATATTAGTCGGTTGTATATGATATAGCCGGGTTATTAAATCAAGTATTGATTTGATAATTTAATGTATAATTATATATTTGATATATTAACTTATATTAACTAATATTTGCTCACTAAGTATTCTTTTTCTCACTTATGTGCATATTGTATATATGTGATATATATTAATGTACATTTTATTGTGTCATGCTTGATGCCACATGCCTCATGGGTGTATGAAACTTACACTATAGTTAGGATAATTTTAGGGTTTTTATTTATCAAAGTAATTCAAAAATGGTGGATTTTGTCATGGCTGGAAGCTTTGAGAAAGCTTGTGGATAACCATTGACTAAGTCCACTCTTTTTGTTTTGCTATAGATATTTACTAACTTAACCATTATCCTCAACCCTAGTTAAGTCTCTACATGAGTTAGTGTATGATACTAACTCACCCATGGTTTATATTCTCACCTCATGAGTTCATTCTCTCATTCTTCACTTAATCATCTTCTTCTTCATTGAGAAAAGCTTTCTAGCTTTTGAAATTGTGAGAAAATATTGTGAGAAAAAGAAAACTAAAGAGAGCTCATTTCCTACTTCATCATCCTCTACTGTTAGCCATTTAGTTTAGGGTGTTTGCTTCGCTAAACCCTAATTTAGTGAAGAGATAGCATGAGCTTGAGTCTCCTCGACGTAGATCATCTTCGGCCTCGAAGACTTCGAGCAAGTTTGTATCTTTCACCTTGTGGATCCTCTCAAGAGTTCGAGAGATCATTACTCGCAGCGAAGGGACTTCTACACGGAGCATTTGAAGTGAAGGACCTGTCTACAAATGTTGTATTCCGTATTCACTTAGTTGTAAAGTTGTTTACAGTGCATGTTCGTTTAAAACTCTAGTTAAGATTCTAGAGTTAGGTTCTTTAGAACGGCAAAACTTTGAAAATGACATGAACGATGCCTCCCAAAACCTTGCCGCCTCGCTAAGTAACCCTACAGTGGTATCAGAGCCAAGCTAGAGATTTAAACGATATTTGTTAGATTACGAAACAACTCTGAAACTTGAAACTACGAAATCCAGTTTCTGTCGAATTTAAAAGGGCCTCTAAAAATTTTTTTAAACAACTGCAGAATTTTGTATGAGATATGACATGAACACCAAAAAAATTTGAGGGGGTTTTGTGCAAAAGTGGCCGGCCACATAGGGGTAAAAACCGGCCTCCTCGGGTCAATTTTGGAATTTTGGCTTCAAATTTTCATGGTGTTCCAGTCTCTGGATTTTGGTGTTTCAAGAGTTGTTTGTTTTTGCTAAATTTTCATATGATTTTAATTTTCTGCAAAGGCAACTCAGAGTGTTCGTAGTCGTAATTCTAATATGTATTCGGGTTATTTGGACGATATTAAAAAGTTTGATCGGATATCAATAACCTAATTTTTCCCAGCTGGAAATTTTCCAAGAGTTGGATTTTTCCGAGTTTAAAATCTTCAGAAAATCATGCAAGCGATTCTGTGGACCCTCTAGAAGAACGATACCCAAACTCGACATTTTGGATCGCGGAACCGCGGTCATACCCTGAGGTTTGCGGCAGTTTCGTGGCGACATGGGTGGGGCATGGGTTGGCCCTTGTACGGATGGTTCATAGGAGTCGTGGTGTGTTCTGGGTACTTTTTGAACCCCGCTCAAGTGTTGAGCTTATTGGGAAATTTTGGGTGCTTACTTATTCGATCGAAAAGTTTAACTTTCGTCTACCTATCTGTGATTGTGATACAATATTTGGAATCCACGCGATGAGTAATGTGATAACTAGTTTGAATTTTATAAATCTAGCAATTTAGTCTCATTTGATCGGTTGACACGGAATTTTGATGTGGATCAAAAGTTCGTCGCAATTACGTAGTGTACGCGGATACTTGCCGGGTAACCTTACTAGATAGCCACGCCCATAGCCCTGACCAAGTGACTATAGGAGAACCCCGTCGCCAAAAGCATCCGTTCGGGTGCTCGCGGCCGCGGTGTTCCGCCTTAGTGCATTTCGTCGACGGCATCGGGGGTGCGGCCGTCTACTAAACTTTCCGACGAGTACTCAATCAAGTTATCGGGAATCTTGTTGAATTACCTGACAGGTTATTGAAAAGTGTTTTCAATATAGAGACTAAAATGCGGGGTTTATAATTGTTAGGCATGTGATGTCTAAGGAATTCAATTGGTTGGGCATGAAATCTAAAGTATGAGATACATTGGGTTTATGATATCTAACGTAGTTGCGGATTCCAATTGTTGTAGTTTTTCACTTTCTTTTTCTGCGACCGTAAGTGTAATATGTGATATATCGCCGGTTTCGGTGCTATATGTCAACGACAATTGGGATACGCATATTTGCTTACGTTGATGACATGTGATGTTATGTGTTGCTGTAATATATTTTATTGGATCATCGTGTTTTGAATAGCCGGGTTTTTTTTATGTGAGATGAGAGTTTTTCATTTTCATTCATGTAAAAGCTTGTATCTAATATTCTTTTATTGTGGCACTTCCGGATTGAGGATGATGTCACCATTGATTTATATTATTTACTTTTCCGCATTAGGATAGACCCAAGACGGAGAGCATAAGTACCCGGGTTCTAGGGTTCAGTAGGAGACCATCTCGAGGAGTCGAGACCGGGTCTCCTAACTCTGGAATTGGTAGGGTTGCTTGCTGCTCTCGTAGGGTCTAGGGATGTGAGTTTGGCTATTCATCGCGACCGTGGAATCCGCGTTTTTTTATTGGCTTAATTAAAATACGGAATTCCTAGTATATCCAATATTTCATATGTGTTCTTCTGCTGCTGATATTCTGGGATGTGATCACTTGATATGTTCTGAGACGAATGCTTATATTATATATATGATGATATATATTAAATATTGATGCTTTTGTATCTTCTGTGATGCTTAGGAAGCATATTTGATGGGGACTTCATTAATGAGATTAATGAAAGAAAAAGAAACCTAAAAATGTTGCAGAATCTTGTTTTAAAAACTGGTAGCTCTAGTTCTTGCTTTGCATAGCGGTATTCCTTATAGAATATGCAGCACCTTATTCGATAAGGAAAGAGCCGGGATCCCTTCACCGGGAGTGACCTCTTTAACGAAACTGGAAGATGCTACAACCCACTCGGTTTGTTTTTTGATTGCTTTTATAGGTCTTGCTTTACATAGTGGTATTTATGAAATATCCTGCATCTTATTCGACAAGGAAAGAGCCGAGATCCCTTCAACCGGAGCGACCTCTTTAGCGAAACTAGTAAAAGCCTAAAAAACACTTCTTCTCAAAATCACTCGATTCTACAAACGATATCAAGTTCATTACACTCATGGTTTTCTTAAAAACCTGCGTAGCCCTCCGTCATTTCAGATAAATACCACTTAGTATTTGTGCTGCGGTAGTTTGGCTTGCGTCAAGGCATAGTGTACGGTAGCTAACTAGTGCTTATCTGTTAGCATACGATGCGATTGGATTAGGGTATTCGTACGGCGTAGTTTGGCCTGCGTCAAGGGTCGTGCGGGTGGGTTTAATTCAATCATGAAATGTACGGGTTGAACTTGACTAGCGCCCTATAGGTAGTTTGGCCTGCGTCAAGGTCATAGGACGCTAGGGGTAAAAACCATTATCGAGAATTTCAAGTGTTGAAATTTGCAATGAGATTGTATACTTTCTATGAGATAGTTGGATCTCGATACCCACTGCGAGTAAGAGTTACTCCTGGGAGAGTTTTGCACATTACAATTAGCCGATCAAGTAGGTGTCAAGAAAGGTGTTAACAAGGTTACGCCCCTGGGAAGACGAGATTTATTTTAATTAGGTCCGTGCGAAAGCACGGGGAACCTCCCTCAAAGTACCGACACTGGCCTGGCCGAAAGATTGGCGAACTTATAGGGTGTAATTAATCCCGGCTAGTCTTACCTTTTAGGTTTTGAAGGAAGATTTGATAAAAACAGTGGGAGCCATCCTGATTAGATAAACTAATAACCAATCTAATCTTGCAAGAGCGCACGCAGAGTGTTTTCTTCTCTCGGTAGCGACCATATCACGTCTTAATCAAGATAATAATATGGATGCATTGACCGAACCTGCTTATTATACTGAGCTAAGGAACGTTGGTTCCGCTCTATCTTATAATTATTATAAGTCCGATCACGAAAAAGGGGAATATCCGGATTTCTACGTGACCCAATTGAAGAAAGAGTATGTTGATGCATATTCTTCGGGTGTGTTCATTACCAAGAACTGTTTCTCAGTATCCTCTACGTCCTAAGTATGAGATACCGGATTAGGATCCCACATATGTAATCTGTTACATGGGCTACTGATTGATGCGAAAAGGTGTGTGTTTTTGTAGTTTAACCGCAATCAGAACGGTGTCGCGCGTAGCTAGACCGAGATGAGTACGGGTCGTCCTCAGGGAAACGTGGAACCTTTTACTTTTACTTTAGATGTGTTGAAAGAGGGGAGGAAATAAGAATTTTGTGAAAATGGTTTCTAGATCTACGTTAAACAAGAATGTAAAATATAGATCTAGATTATTTTAGAGACTTAGATAATATAATAAGAAGGCTTGTAGGGTTCGTTAGGATTTAGTAGTTATGGACGATTAATTAAAAGTTACCATTTTTATCCATTAATAGATTTAGAACTAGAACGACGATGATGCGTGTAGATTAGGGTTTCTGGAGGGAAAAGGAATCCCACTCGTAACCCTTATCTCGACACGGAACTCCGTTCATATCTAGCCTTTACCAAAACAATCATTAATCTAATCTCTAATCGCGGTCGGAACTAGCAAAGAATTGCTAGCGCGCCCGATTAGGATGTTAATGATTCTTTTGATAAAGTTCCTAAACTTTATAGGAGTTAAAAAGGGTTTAATTATTTTCATCGTTCATTAGCCTACCATAATCCTACGAACCCTAACAAGCGGAGAATTACTCGCGCATGTTTGGAGAAGAAGATGAAAAGAAAGAGAGGGAAAACATAATGTAAAAAAAACAAACAATTAAATAAAAAACTACCTTTATTAATCAACTCCTTCAAACTACACTTTTAATCCATAGAAAATGATTACAAAACTTGATTTGCTTCTCGATCTTTCCTAAGGAGGTAGTCGAACAGTCGGTGATCAGCCTGGATGCGTGAGCGTCGGGAGCTTCGTGATCTCTTCGGCTTGATGGCTTTTCCAAGAGGCCCTCGGTGCCTTTATATAGTGAAAACCCAGAATATTATTTTTGAAAAGTTGGTAAAATTTATCAGTCGTCAATCTCCCAAAATCTTGCATTCTCTCTCCCCTAAATTGCGGCGGATCCGCGGCAAATGGGGGCTAAGGCCGCGGATCCGCGCTCAAGGGATGAGATCTCTTTGTCGTTTTTCTTGGGCTCTCTGATGGTGACATTTGGCAATCCTAGGCACCTTCATATTTCAGAAATCTTCTCTCGGTTGCTTCCAGACTTGGTCTCCAAGTTTGCTTCTTAATTTGGCAAGATTTCTTCAACAACTTGATTTGCTTGATTCTAGCCTTGAAAAATTCTGCACAACTTGGAAATATTCTGCACAACAACTCAAATAAGATTTTAGTAGACTTTGTTCTACTAGGATTAGGTCAATAATATTATTTGCATACATTTTCCTACCAAATGATAATTAAAATATATTAACACATGGAAAATAATGTTTTTACACATAAACCCTCATATGTATAATTTATTATAATAAAGTCCCATTTTTAATATAAAAATGGTAGGAAAAATGTACTACAAATGTGCAGTTTTATCGACTGAACAAATACCCCCAAACTTATCTTTGATCGTCCCGAGCAAACTAGTTTATTCAAGAGGAGAAAAAGAAGGAGAAAACTAAGCACACTTTCGTAGGCAGACACGATTGCACTGAGCACGTGCAACAAGCCGTTAAACCTCTAGGTGTCCCTAGTAGGAGGAGTGTTGTCTCCTGAGGGTTTTCAGCGGATTACACCCACAAAATCCTATAACAAAAGAAAGATGGTGAAATTTACATATAAAGACAAGAACCATAAAAGAAAAACTTTGAAAAGAAGAGTTTCCAACTATGCTAGCTTTTCAGTTGTCATGAGCCCTATCTTAATAGTCATGAAAAAATGTTAGAAATCACATCATCCCTCAATAAAACATCGTCTTTATTCTTCATTCTTATCTTTCTTCCAAACATTGATCATATAACCCCATGTGTGTGAAATGGACATCCCTACACTCGGAGAATTCAATTCAAGCTATCATATTCTTGTCCATCTACCTTAGTACTTTTTAATTTAATGAATATTAAAGATTTGCTCACACATTTTCATGCGACCGTTAATACTTCTTGAGGTACTAACCAACCGATTACTCATGTGCTTGCTAATTAGGTGATAATATTTTCCTCATCTTGCACCACCTAAGGCTTAGCAGTGACTCCCAGACCAGTTGGCCTTAGGGCACTAGGTGAAGAGGCACCCTCGCTATATTTTTTTATTGCTGCCTTGGCGATAACAAAACCAGTGTTCATTTTTTTTTCTTTTCACCATTTTTATATTTTCTTCATTTTTTTAATTTATTTCCTTCATACTTAGGCTTTTAGACAAGAGCATTTCAAGGTATCCTCTACTATCCCGAGTTTCAAGACGTGTGTAAGTGCATATAGTAGGGTATCAACATTCAAATGTTTGGCTTCCAGAATAGAAATTATTTTTCAGACTTATTTTTATCCTCAGATTAGTGACTTCCTTCATCTTACTAACCCTTGGGACAACAGCTCATAACTACTTATTACTAGTTCGTGTAAGAAAACTTCTAATTTTCTTGGTTTTCTTAAACTATTCCAATCCTTTGGATGTAATGTTTCACTTTCTATTCTTTTGTTATAAAAAAAAATTTTAATGCCCGGTGTCAAAGATAATTTAGTGAATACAAACCTCCCCCCCAAACCTGTTTTCAGCAGTGTCCTCACTGATGCAGCCTTTTGAGAACATGGACCTGTATACTAAGGGAGAGATACATAGGGTAAAATAATAGTGAAATGAAAAATTCCCCCAAACTTATTCTTTGACACGTACAGATATTCAATCAAATCATTTTTTTTTACTCACCTCCATTCTTAAAATGTGAAAAAGTTATCAAAACATGGAGGTGAGGCGGAGGAATTTTAGTTTTGATAAAGCGGCTCCTGTAAAAACAGGAGCTCCTCCGCGGGGTCAGCAGAGAAATACGGTTTTAATCTATGCCCATTCACTTTAAAAATCGAACCGTTTTTCAAATTTTCGACTTCAACTGCTCCGTGCGGGTGTACATACCGCACCACAAAAGGTCCTTTCCAACGAGATTTAAGCTTACCCGGATGAAGATGGAGACGGGAATCGTAAAGAAGGACTTGTTGCCCCGATGTGAAGGTTTTTCTAGAAAGATTTTTATCGTGGAATACTTTAGTCCTATTCTTTACTATCACCGCATTATCGTAAGCTTCATCGCGGAGTCCGCTTAGCTCATTCAATTGCAGCTTCCGATAGCTACTTGCATGATCAAGATCAAAATTAAGCTCTTTAATAGCCCACATTGCCTTATGTTCAATCTCGACTGGGAGGTGGCATGCCTTCCCAAACACAAGACGGTATGGAGACATACCAAGATCGGTCTTATAAGCGGTGCGGAATGCCCAAAGAGCATCCGTCAATTTGGTTGACCAATCCTTACGGTTTTTGGAAACCGTCTTCTCCAATATCTGTTTGATCTGCCTATTTGAGATCTCAGCCTGCCCGCTTGTTTGGGGGTGATAGGGCGTAGAAAGCTTGTGAGTGATTGAATATTTCCGCATCAAGGCCTCGAAAGACCTATTGCAGAAATGTGTCCCGTTGTCGCTAATGATAGCGCGAGGGTGTTCGAATTGCGAGAAGATGTTTTCTTTAAGGAACTTAATGACAACTTTGTTGTCATTAGTGCGACACGGTACAGCTTCCACCCACTTTGAGAAATAATCAACCGCTAACAAGATATATAGATTCCCAAAGGAGTTGGGAAAAGGGCCCATAAAATCAATACCCCAAACATCAAATATTTCCACAACCAATATAGGTTGGAGCGGCATCTCGTTCCTCCGTGAAATCCGACCCAAATGCTGACATCGCGGACAAGTTTTGCAATGTTCAAATGCATCTTTAAATAATGTTGGCCAATAAAAGCCACATTGCAAAACTTTCTCCGCCGTTTTTCGAGGTCCAAAGTGACCGCCGCATGCCTGATCATGACAAAATGATAACACGCTCTTGAATTCATCGTTAGGGACACACCTGCGAATGATTTAATCGGAACAATACTTGAATAGATATGGTTCATCCCAGTAAAAATATTTTACTTGGGATAAAAATCGAAGTTTGTCTTGTTTCGACCAATCGCTAGGTATAAGTCCCGTAGCAAGATAGTTCACGATATCCACGAACCAAGGTTCGTAGGATACATTCAAAAGCTGTTCGTCAGGAAATGAGTCATTTATTGGCACGGTCACAGTTGGCGAAGAAGTGATGCGTGAAAGATGGTCGGCTACTACGTTTTCACATCCACTCTTGTCTTTGATAACAAGATCAAATTCTTGTAACAATAGGATCCAACGTATTAGCCTGGCCTTTGCATCCTTCTTCGTTAAAAGATGTCGTAGGGCGGAGTGATCTGTGTAAACCACAATAGGCGAGCCAATCAAGTAGGGCCTGAACTTCTCTAATGCAAATACAACTTCCAAGAGTTCTTTATCGGTAGTTGTGTAATTTATTTGTGCATCATTCAAGGTCCTACTTGCATAGTAAATTACATGTGGCATCTTATCAATATGCTGTCCTAAGACAGCACCAATAGCAAAATATGATGCATCACACATAAGCTCGAACGGGTGGTTCCAATCCGGAGATGATAGAACGGGGGCTGTAGTGAGTGATTCTTTAAGCAATTCAAAAGCAGCCTCACAATCCGAATTGAAGTGAAAAGTAGTATCCTTGGCCAATAGAAGGGTTAAGGGTCTAGCAATTTTGCTAAAGTCCTTAATAAATCTCCTATAAAATCCTGCATGACCAAGGAAGGATCGTATATCTTTGACGCAATTGGGACGAGGGAGGTTTTGAATGACATCTATTTTAGCTCTGTCAACCTCAATGCCTTTATGTGAAATTATATGTCCAAGCACAATACCTTCTTGGACCATAAAATGGCATTTTTCCCAATTCAAAGTCAAGTTCTTATCCTTACAGCGGGTAAGAACAGCGTCAAGATTACGAAGGCAGTCCTCAAAGGAGTCCCCAAAAATGGAGAAATCGTCCATAAAAATTTCCAGAAAATTTTCCACCATATCTGAAAATATCCCCATCATGCACCGCTGAAATGTAGCGGGAGCATTGCATAACCCGAAGGGCATGCGTCTATAAGCAAAAGTTCTGAAAGGACAAGTAAAAGTGGTTTTATCTTGATCCTTTTCGGCGATGGGGACCTGGTTATAACCAGAGTATCCGTCCAAGAAACAGTAGTATTCGTGTCCCGCTAATCGTTCTAACATCTGGTCAATGAAAGGTAGAGGGAAGTGATCTTTCCTCGTCGCGGCATTGAGTTTCCTGTAATCGATACATACACGCCATCCAGTTTGGGTGCGTGTTTGGATTAACTCATTAGCCTCGTTAGTGATGACCGTGATGCCAGACTTTTTAGGGACCACATGAATTGGACTTACCCATTGACTATCAGATATGGGGTAAATTATTCCACTATCAAGACACTTGACGATTTCTTTCTTTACCGCCTCCTTCATAACGGGATTTAACCGTCTTTGTGGGTCTCGGGTTGGTTTGGCTTCATCCATCAGATGTATGTAATGTTCAACAATTAAGGGACTAATCCCTTTGATGTCAGCCATAGTCCAACCAAATGCTTCCCGATTCGATCTCAATACTGCCAAAAGTGCATTCTCTTGCTCTAAGGCTAGAGAAGCGGAAATAATCACTGGCAAAGTCTCATTCTCTCCTAAATATGCATATTTAAGATTAGAAGGTAGCGGTTTGAGATCAAGAATTGGCGGAGAGACAATAGAAGGTGGGGTAAGCGAATGATATTCGGACTCCCGAAGAGGTTCAAAACTTGCATAAGATATTGACTCGGAAAGTGCTGCTGACTTTTGCAACGAGTCAACGGGTTCAATCTCAAGGTCGGACTCATTGAACATATCCTCACTGTAAAGTGGTGCAAGATCAAACGATGTCTCATTAATGTTGTCGAGAACATCAAAGCAAAGCTCCTCATCCATGCAGCTTTCGGAAGCTATCTCGTGGATGGAACAAACATCCAGCAATTGAGCAGAAGGTTCTGATGGCTGACTTCCTAGCTTGTAAATATTAAGCTCAATTGTCATTTTCCCGAAGGATAAGTTCATAGAACCATTACGACAATTAATTACAGCGTTAGAAGTTGCTAGGAAGGGTCGACCAAGTATCACCGGGATTTGATTGCGTGGGTTTGCCACAGGTTGTGTATCTAAAACAATAAAGTCCACGGGAAATATGAATTCCCCGACTTTAATTAACACATCCTCAAGTTCGCCCCGAGGTTTAGTGATAGATCGGTCTGCCATTTGGAGAGTACAATGGGCGGGTTTTAACTCTCCAATTCCTAACTGCTCGTATACTGAATAAGGAAGCAAGTTGACGCTAGCGCCTAGATCGAGTAAAGCACGATTTATATTTTTACCCCCAATAGAAATAGAGATTGTTGGACAGCCGGGGTCCTTACGTTTCTTTGGTATTTGTTGGGTAAAAGCTGTGCTAACATTACTCGTCATAAAAACCTTTTTAGGCACTTGAGTTTTTCTCTTCCTAGTGCACAAGTCTTTAAGGATTCTTGCATAAGATGGGAATTGTTGAATAGCATCTAGAAGAGGAATATTCACGCTAACTTGCTTAAACATTTTCACAATCTTCTCCATTTGCGGGTTAGGTCGGTTGGCCCTTAATCGGTTTGGAAATGGAGCTCGATCAATAAGTTTTGGGTCCAATGTTTGTGGAGAAGACTGTGGCGACGGATTCGATCCCAAAATTGGAGTGGGCATCGACTTAGATAGATTTGGCGAAATGTTTGAGCCTTGGGAAAAACGGAGAATAGGCTCGGACGAAGGTGGAAGACTAGACGAGTTAGGGGAAGAAGAAGAAGAAGAAGAAGAAGGGGTATCAAATGTATCACTATCATCAACTTGCTCACCCACTTGGTTGTTCAGCACTCTCCGCGATCGCAACGTAGTGACGGCATTCACATTATGACTTTGTGAATGGCCAGGATTCGGTAGGGGTTGAGATGGGAGTTTCCCTTTCTCTCTCGCACTCATTGCGGCGTTTAACTGTGCGATTTGGTTTTCTATTGATTTAATACTCTCACCATGGGAGGAGGAGTTTTTCGTTAGGGCATCAATAGAAGACCTCATCTCAGCCGAATTTTGCATGGATTGTTTCATGAACATATCCAAAGTTTGTGCAAGTGAGTTGTCAATACCGGCCACTTGTGGTGTAGAAATGTTGGCCGGATTTTGGAAATTCTGTGTCTGAAAGGGGGGCTGATTCTGTGGTTGTGGTTGCTGCGGAGGAGGTCTTTGATAATTACTTTGTTGGTTTTGATTCCAAGCAAAGTTAGGATGATTCCTCCATCCTTGATTCTACGTGGAAGAATAAGGGTCGTTTCTAGGTCGCTGCTGAAAAGCAGCATTTGCTTGAAACGATGCATTCATAGGACATTCTTCCGTTAAGTGTGAAGGATCCGAACAGCAACCACAGACGGTCTTAGGAAGCGTGACCTGATTTAGGGAGAAAGATGAGAACTTGTTTTCAATAGCGTCGAGTTTCTTTTGTATCGCTGCCATTTCGGCTTTCACTGCGATGGAAACGTCGAGCTGGTGAATACCTCCCTTAGTTGAAAGTGGTCTTACGCTTTCCCACTGCAAAGTGCTTTCTGCGAGATCTTCCAGATATTTCCAAGCTTCACCATCATCTTTAGACATGAAATTGCATTGACACATTGTTTCAAGCATCTGCTTTGTCGCTGGATTAATGCCCTCATATATAATCCGACATAAATCCCATCTTTGTATTCCGTGATGGGGGCATTGGACAAGCAGATCTTTGAAACGTTCAAAGCACTTCCAAAATGGTTCATTGGGAAGCTGGGTGAACTGGTTAATCTCGCTCCTAACATGTGCAGTCTTATGATTTGGGTAAAACTTCTTAAGAAATGCTACGACGAATTCATCCCAATTAGTGATAGAGTGTGCGGCAGTATTATAAAGCCATTTTTCTGCCAAGTCGCACAGTGTGAATGGGAGAAGACGTAAGCGCATAGCATCTAAAGTCAATTGTTAAGTACCCATCATAGCGCATACGTTTTCGAATTTGGTGATGAAAACGTACGCGTTTTCCGACTCAAGCCCGTGAAATTTGGGCAGCAGATTGATGTAGTGGGGTTTAATTTCGAAATTATCCCCGTTAGGTGGTGGAAGAGATAGACAAGTAGGAAGAGGACCACGAATAGGATAGCATCTCTCTTGGAGAGAGATGCGCGGTGGATTCTGCACACCTGCGGGCGGGTGGCAGCATGGTGTTATACTCTGATGGAGTGCCGTCCATCTCGGTTGATGTGGTGTGTGGTGGGGGAAAAGAAGATGAAGAAGTACCGACTTCGGTGTCGATAGAAGGAACGCGGACAAGACGGGCACTAGGATCCCGTGTCCAGCCGAGCATGCACTAAGCGGGTTTAGTGCAAGTGGCAGCGTGTGTGTGATTTTAAAATTGGCTTGTTTTGAAAAAGTGGGACTCAAGACAAATCACCCTAAGATGCACAAGTAACCCTAGATCTAAGGTCACCTAGGTCCAGTCTCTAGACCGCTCCTAGACTTCCAAAGGACAAGCCGCAGGATAAATCCTCTACCGCCTCCGTACTACCCTTGTAGCGAGGTAAGTGCCAGGTAAGTGGGAAGGAACCACCACAACAGTGGGCCTAATTAAAAACCACTAGCCTTTGACACACTTGCCTAGGCACTACAAAAGTAATGCAGATAAACGATAGATTACCCACGACCTTCCTTTGTCCTTATTGAGCGCGACAGTCCTTAGAGTCTGGTCTAGATATTTTTTAAATTAATGAAGGGTTGATCTATATGCTCGGTTTGTGATTTGTGGGGCTTAGGAAGGGTGATGAAATCCCCACCTAATCTTGATTTGGTCTTTGCCCCTTAAAATCCGTATTAAATATGCAAAACAAAACCAATCACAAAACTTTTGCAAAAAGATTTTTGAGCGGCGCAATTTTGCAAAGAATCCTGCAGAAAATAGATTTTATTGGATTTGAGGAGAGAGAGAAGGAGTTAAGAAAGATACCAGAGAAGATTGAATCCCTGATTCCTCTAGCCTGCCGTGCTTCCACCGCCAAAGGTGCCTTTATGCCGCGGTTCCGCCGCGTGGTAGAGAGAACAGTTGATGAAAATTTTTCTGTGATCTCCTTTGCTCCTCTGGATCTCTAAAAATCTCTCTGTTTCCTGTTTTTCTCAATTCTGTGACTCCAGATCTCCTTGCAAAAATCCACGCACAAATCGTTAAATATGCAATTTGCAGTTTTGTTTTAATAATGATATGGCTCGTCTAAGAATTCAACACAAATAGTAAAAATAAAAAATTACGCACGTATCCCCGCAACGGCGCCATTTGATAAAAAGGTGTGTGTTTTTGTAGTTTAACCGCAATCAGAACGGTGTCGCGCGTAGCTAGACCGAGATGAGTACGGGTCGTCCTCAGGGAAACGTGGAACCTTTTACTTTTACTTTAGATGTGTTGAAAGAGGGAGGAAATAAGAATTTTGTGAAAATGGTTTCTAGATCTACGTTAAACAAGAATGTAAAATATAGATCTAGATTATTTTAGAGACTTAGATAATATAATAAGAAGGCTTGTAGGGTTCGTTAGGATTTAGTAGTTATGGACGATTAATTAAAAGTTACCCTTTTTATCCATTAATAGATTTAGAACTAGAACGACGATGATGCGTGTAGATTAGGGTTTCTGGAGGGAAAAGGAATCCCACTCGTAACCCTTATCTCGACACGGAACTCCGTTCATATCTAGCATTTACCAAAACAATCATTAATCTAATCTCTAATCACGGTCGGAACTAGCAAAGAATTGCTAGCGCGCCCGATTAGGATGTTAATGATTCTTTTGATAAAGTTCCTAAACTTTATAGGAGTTAAAAAGGGTTTAATTATTTTCATCGTTCATTAGCCTACCCTAATCCTACGAACCCTAACAAGCGGAGAATTACTCGCGCATGTTTGGAGAAGAAGATGAAAAGAAAGAGAGGGAAAACATAATGTAAAAAAAACAAACAATTAAATAAAAAACTACATTTATTAATCAACTCCTTCAAACTACACTTTTAATCCATAGAAAATGATTACAAAACTTGATTTGCTTCTCAATCTTTCCTAAGGAGGTAGTCGAACAGTCGATGATCAGCCTGGATGCGTGAGCGTCGGGAGCTTCGTGATCTCTTCGGCTTGATGGCTTTTCCAAGAGGCCCTCGGTGCCTTTATATAGTGAAAACCCAGAATATTATTGTTGAAAAGTTGGTAAAGTTTATCAGTCGTCAATCTCCCAAAATCTTGCATTCTCTCTCCCCTAAATTGCGGCGGATCCGCGGCAAATGGGGGCTAAGGCCGCCGATCCGCGCTCAAGGGATGAGATCTCTTTGTCGTTTTTCTTGGGCTCTCTGATGGTGACATTTGGCAATCCTAGGCATCTTCATATTTCAGAAATCTTCTCTCGGTTGCTTCCAGACTTGGTCTCCAAGTTTGCTTCTTAATTTGGCAAGATTTCTTCAACAACTTGATTTGCTTGATTCTAGCCTTGAAAAATTCTGCACAACTTGGAAATATTCTGCACAACAACTCAAATAAGATTTTAGTAGACTTTGTTCTACTAGGATTAGGTCAATAATATTATTTGCATACATTTTCCTACCAAATGATAATTAAAATATATTAACACATGGAAAATAATGTTTTTACACATAAACCCTCATATGTATAATATATTATAATAAAGTCCCATTTTTAATATAAAAATGGTAGGAAAAATGTACTACAAATGTGCAGTTTTATCGACTGAACAGCTACCAAAAGGTAGAGAACTGAGATAGGTGATATGTCTCTAACTGTTAGAGAATGGTGCAATTATTGCATCCAAATCAGTTGGCAGATATCACCTTATATTACCAAATACATTGATTCTGAACAAATGTTATTAGATACCGAACCTGATATACAATATTACATCAAATTCTTTATTGAGTTAAAGAAAGATATAATTATGTATTGGAGGATAATGTTGTGAACATTTTCCTGAATCAAGAGTTGATTGGATCAGGCACGTTATGTAATGGCATATAAGTTTTAAATCAAACTACAGTTCAAAATAAGTAGAACACACACAAGAGGAGTAGTTTAGAAATGAACGAATCTTTCTTGTGGCATTGTAGACTAGGTCATATCAATGTGACACGACCAGCTAAGTTACATAAGGATGAATATAAGAATCTGTTTGAATTTTCATCTTATGATACTTACCAGTCTTGTCTCAAAGGTAATATGACCAATACTCCGTTTACTGGAAACAGAGAAAGAGTTACTGAACTCTTGGAACGGATACATGATGATGTTTACAGTCCTATGTCTACAAACGCCAGGGATGGTTCTTTATACTTCATTATATTCATTAATCATCTCTCAAGATTCGAACATATGTTCCTGTTGAAACACAAGTATGAAAATCTAGGAATACTAGTTGCAATGAGAGCTGTATTTCCAACGACCCCACATAGGTTTTGCCTGCGGCACTTCAGGCAAAATTTTGATAGAAAATTTAAAAATTCAGATCTATATAAGCTTATGTACAAAGCCGGTGAACCGTCTGACCCTAATGTTCATGACATGTACATGACGAAAATTGGAGAGATGAGTCAAGCCGCGAAAGCGTGGTCAGATGAGTATCCAGTACGCATGTGGTCACAAGCACATGATAATGGATGCAGATATCTACTAATGACCACTAATATGTCTGAAAGCTTCAACGGGATCTTTAAAGGTGTTAGAGGCTTACCGATATAGGGGTTGATTGTTCGAACCTTTTTCAGAGTGAATACTTACTTTATGCAAAGAAGGGAAAAGTCATTGGCGATGAAGACTCCACTCACCGCGTATTACGAAGATATATTCCGGAAAAGAGAGTGTAGAGCATAATACTACAGATCTGAAAGGTTTGACACAGCGGAGTTTCAAGTTATGGGGAGTAATGGGAATCAATATACTGTAAATTTTAGAGATGAAGGGCTCTCTTCGTGCACATTCGGTGTTTTCCAGCAACAACATTTACCTTGTGCCCACGCAATTGCTGCTGCGAACAGCATGCATAACTCACATTACAATTTTGCTTCCCGTTACTATACTGTTTCCAATTACTAAGGCGCATACGATCCAAAATTTCATCCTATACTAGATAGTCTCTATTGGCACTATTATACTGGAAACAGACAAACACCGACTGTATTACCGCCAGACAAAAATATAGGACTCGGAAGACCTAAAGTGCGTCGAGATCGAATGACAATGGATGCTGATCCTCAGTAAAGGCATGACAGATATAGCCTATGCAAATAACCGGGTCATTATAGGACCAGATGTCCAGGACAGTCAACAGGGGCGTGACCTTCGAGATCGTGACAAGTGCACCGGAAGAAAATCAGTTAGCGCTTGTAAAGAAACTTGTACAATTTACCTTTTACAAACAGATATGATTTTTTTGTATTATAAATTTGACTTATTCATTTTGTTATTGGAGTGTATATAAGATTCATATTTATAGTAATTCTATATGAACTGTAATAATAATTGTCCAGGACAAAAACAACAATAATATTATTTTTTTAATTTTTTAAACGATATCTATTAAATTATGTTTTTTATTTAATTTTTTTATTAATAACCCACCCTCTATAGTAGAGGGTGGGTTCTTAGAACCCGCCCACTCCTATACAGGGTGAGGGACGGGTTCCTAGAACCCGCTCTCTGCTTGCGGAGGCGTGGATTAGTGAAACCGTCCTACTTTGGAAAATAAAAAATAAATGATTTTATTTTAATAATTTTAATATTATTATATCCTATTTCGGAAAAAAAACCTTCAGCTGCCTTCAAACATACACGACGGAGCTAGCGCTCTTATTCTAGGTCATAACTTGCCCCGACCATTATAGACTGATTTTTTTTTAAATTTTTTTTCATTTTACAATCCTTAACACAAAGCATATATAGATGCGGCAGATATAGATCCAGGATAGATCAATGGTAGAGCTCGATGATGCAGCGGGAACCAAGGGCTGGGATTATTACTACTACAATATGGGGTTGCCCCTATGGATAATGGAATCCGTAGGGGCAGATGTTTGTTGCCCCTACGGACTAATCCGTAGGGCCCAATGGTTGTCCCTACGGTGCCCGACGTTTTAATTTAAAAATATTAAATCGTAATTTGTTGTTTGGCCCTACGGAGGCGCAAAACAATGACCTACGGACTAATCCGTAGGGGCATCTAAATAGGAATTTAATAAAAAAAGGCGCAGAAATTCCCTACGCCTCGATTTCCCTCGCGCGTTCCTAAAATTCCCAAAATTCTCGTTCCCGCGTCTGCAGTTTTCTCGTCGTCGCCACTGCCCTCCGTTCTCGTCGTCGCCACCGCCCTCGTTCTTCCTCATCGCCGATTGCGCGCGTCGTCGACCACCGATCGAGCGTCTCCGTCGTCTCCTCCACCGCCTACAGGTTAGTAAATCTCTAATTAAACATAATTTTGATGATTTTAGGGCTAGGGTTCAGGGTTTGGGTACCGATGAGGGTTAGGGTTAGGCATCTGTTGGGGTTAGGGTTAGGGTTCGGTTGGGGTTTGGTGTTGGGGTTGGGGTTCGGCTATACCGGCGATCATGCCGAGAGGTTCAGCCGGTATATGGGGGATGAGAGCCGGCTCGTGAAGAACTATCCACTTCACGTTGAGTGCGGCGACCAGCACCGGCGCTCATTCGCCCTCTTCTGGGATCAGGCTTGGGTATTAATATATATTTTCATTTGATTTTTTCAATATATTTATTATTAACACATGCAATCTAATAACAATATTTTTTTTGTATTTTCAGTTGGATTACGATTTTCAGCCTGTACCCGACCCTGATCATCCTGGGAGGGTGCTCGATCTTCACGCTCTGTACAATGGCCTGATGAAGAACATGCAGACAAAGGTCCGATACAACAGGAATGAGCTGAAGACCGACTGCTATTCCCTATGGATGGCGACCCCCGAGGCAGAGAGAGCGGCCCTCCTATCTACTCCGGCCTTTGCGAGAGTCTACGTAGATACATGGCCTCTATTGTGCCAATATTTCGACTCTCATCGCAAACAGTTATGTATTTTAAATGTAATTCATTATTTAGTATATAATTTATTTTTTTGTGTTGCTTAATTAGAAAACTAAATCTGAATGTGTTGTGCAGAAACATACCGATCAAAATAAAGAGAATAGGAAGTCGGCGAAGAGGGGTCGCCCCACTTATACAGGTGGCTCGAGAAATATTACTCGTGCCATGGAGGTATCGGTAAATTACAATAGACCGGCCTTTGTGATATAATGTAATATTAAGAGTTATTTTCTAATATATCTAATATTAAGAGTTATTTTCTAATATTGCAGAGAGCTCAGATCCTGGTGCATGGTGGTACACCGAGCGTGCTGTCCGCGTATCTTACCGTCCACGGCACCTCGACAAATCCCGCCACGGGCGAGCTTCGATACCCCGACAACGCTACCCAGGAGTATCGCGTAAGTGTTAATATTTATTCAACCCCTATTTGAAATTTTTGTTTTGAAAGGTTCAAATTTAAATGATATACTTATATTTTACTGGTTAATGTGGGTGTAGGAGCGGATGGTTGAGCAGGCGGAGGCATCGGGGATCGATTTTACTGGACAGAACGCTCCGATGCTGCCGACCCCAGTCCTAGACGCCGCACACGGAGGACACCGCGGAGGTTGGGAGAGAGGCCGGGGACTGGGTCCTAGCAGGGCCCATATGAGGTTGGACTCCACTCCGGCGGTTACTTCCTCTGTCTCCAGTGAGCGATGTTTGCAGCAGGAACTGGACAGCTTGAAGGCCACCGTTCAGGAGTTGAAGGAGATGTTGGTATGTATACTACTTAATAGTAAAATATTATGTCATATTATAGATATCAATATATCCAATATTAGTACGTAGCCTGAGCTTATTTGAATGTAGACTTAGCTTTGATTAATCATGCATACATATCTAATTAAAATAAACTATGGTTTTCCAAACGAGATATCCAAACGAGGCCTGAGCCCCTAAGTATACATAGATTGAGGTTTCGCAATAACTTGATAATGATACGAATTCGACTAATACACAGTTCTTACTCGTTTATTACACACGTAGGTCCAGACACGACAGGGTACATCGGTCGAGCCTCAACATGCATCTCCTTTGGCTGCGGCTCTGCAAGCCACTATCTCGGTTGCGGTTCCGCAGACAACTCCTATAGCTCCACTTCCCGCTCAGAATCCCGCAGTTGCGGCTCCGCAAACCACTACCTCGGCGGCGGTTGAACAGACCACTCCGACAGCTCCACAGCCCGCTCAGACTCCCGCACACTCCGCATTGCATGATTTATTGACTCAGGGTATATCCGAGGAGCAGGCGTGCCAGATTGCGGCGTTTATCAGAGGTGGAGCTGGACCGAACTAGGGTAGCTTTTTTATTCTTATATTTTAAACATGTATTTATTTATATGATAAATATTGTATATATTTTGGACGATATTGATATTGGTGGTGTTTGCGTGTATATATTGATATCGTATTCTGCTTGTTGATTTCTTTTGTGTATTATGCGTGCGATGTGATTATGAATACCGCGGTATATATTTTGCATGTTGATTAATTTTATATATGATGTATATATTATTGTGTACAGGCCGAGAAAAAAACAGGCAGCCATTTTTTTAAAAAAAAACCCTGATAAGATGTCCCTACGGATTAAGCCGTAGGGCCCACCTTTGCCTCTACGGATTAATCCGTAGGGTCCTACTTTGTCCCTACCGATTTATCCGTAGGGGCAAAATATCAGGATACCTGATATTTTTCCCCTATGATCTCAGTAAGAGGGGGTTATACTTGTCCCTACGGAGTTGTCCGTAGAGGCTGAAACATGCCCCTCACAGGTATCCGTAGGGACAAAATATCAGGATACCTGATATTTTGCCCCTACACATCGGGACCTACGCATGTATCCATAGGGGCAACTATTTGGCCTTACGGATAACTACGTAGGGACAACTATTTTATTTTATAAACCGATAAATTAAATAAGTTTTTTGTCTTTACAGTTTAATCATGGCCTTCAGCAGGTCCGGCATCCTCCCCGTCGCCTCCCAGACGTAAACCCCGTGAAACATCTCGAACGGCGTCGACGGCACGTTCTCGTTCTTCAACCACTCGCTCACGGATGTCTATGGGACGATGATGGAGTTGTGCATGATTAACTCGATGAAGGGCGCGATGGACGCGCCCTTTTCGGCGACTAGGACGATGGAGTTCGGTGTGAAGGCGTAAACGTAGAGCTCGAGCTCGGCGAAGAAGTTGTTGTTGTAAGTCCACGGTAGCGCCCCGGCCGTCTAACAGACGCCAAATGCGGAATAAAAACTTTTTACAACTGGCGCTATCGCGTACTATAACCCGGATCTGCCATTAAAGCTAAACTAACAAGCTACAAAGTGGGTAGAAATGTTATACCGAACGATCTGAGTCTTTCGGTCTTCAACCATCATCCCACGCTTGTTGCGGCTGCTCCGATCTCCTTGAACTCCGGTCTTCTCGTCCAGGTGGCACCACGTCGACGGATCTTTAAACGGGCTCCCGCCTCTGAACCGAGGCAACTCGGTCGTCAAGTTTGATAAAAGAGACGACCAAGATGAAGTAGAGAATGAGTAGAACACTTTGTCTCGTTACGTCCAAGGCTATGGACGAACGGTTAATGAAGTTGCCTTTTGGAATCGGGTAAATGAGAGAATGAACTTATGAAATTTCCATGAGGCAAATTTCATATACTTTTTCAAATCAACAACCATAATCCTCAAAAGAGAGAGGCCGACCACTTTATAAAGAGGAGGGTGATTGTAGGAGAGGGGGAGAGTGACCATAAGCACTAAATCAAAAGTATGAGTCAAATGTAACACCTTGCATCTCATTAATGCATACATTGAACCTTAAACCCTAGTCATCAAAACAATAAATGACCAATTAATGAAAAAAGCCACCTCACCATCCTAGTCACCATCTAGAACCTTCTAGAAGCATGACTCACCCTCATCAAGAAAAGATAAATCCGTCTTTAACCGAATGTTAAAGACGGGCGATAGAAAACTGGAAACCGGCAACTTCCAAAAGTGATCCTGAAACGAATTTCAGGATAACCCCGTATCAGTATAAACATACCCGTATTTGTACTACGACCGAATACAAATGCATCTGAGACAAAGATATTTTATCTACACAGTATAATACTCGGATCCGGCTTAAACCAAAGCCGACCAGTATTATCTGCCCGAAAAATGACACGTGCGAAAACGCACGTGTATTTTCCGAACCCTGCCATAAAACCATACGGCCTATATAACATTTTGCCCGAACTTGGGAAAGTGTCTGTGGGGGACTCTAATGACTCATCAACAAACTGACACTGGGTATAACCTCTAGCACGTCAGAGGTACAAGCTGTACGTAATGGTTGCCTATGTATTAATTGGAAGGGAAGCTGACGAGCGAACTCATCCATAAACCCTACTGAGCCTAACAGTAACAATATACATACAGTCCGGTCCGTTCGTCTATCAGTATCGCATATCTGCCTAGGAGGCTGGTAACGTCAGACCCCCATTAGCGGTATAAGTCGTGTCAGAGAGTGGCCCAGAACACCCTGAGATACTACTGGTGTACCTACCAGTAAATCTTCTGCCTCGGCCGAGGGCTTTGTGTAATGGCTCTCCTAGACACAGCACGATCTCACCCCCAATACCGGGAGAGACAAATCCCCGACGATCCGCTCACTGTCTCCATGTGGCTCGGGACTGTACCCAACTAAAACCTGTTTGCACAACTCCTTTGAGTATGGTAGGGTAGTAATCTAAGTACAGTGGGAACTCACACGAGACAAATGACGATCTCAGGTCGACAAACTAACCTGTACACATGTCACCAGGGAACTGCTATCTGACGATATGTATTATACCAACTAGCATGTTCCCGGTGAGTCTTGTCCGGTGTACTCATAACCCAATGAGCACCTGTATACATCTTAGGTGATCCAACTGACACCAGTGGCTTGTGAGACCGGCCACCGCCCCTCTTCGGGGTCTCAACTGTATACACTATTCTACTCTGGAATATCGATGCCCTGTCTCGAAACTCCCACGACTAGAGACACTTTTAAGGATGTGCTTATAGACCCCAGCTCCCACGTATATGATCGCCATCATACTGCTGGTAGTCAAACAAGAATCCTATGGGCTCTATCATCATGCAATAGTGAGCTAAAGCATGTATATGATGATAAAGACAAACCAGATAGCATACTATCATCTCGAGCAAGACTGTCATATCGGTATAGGTCATGCCTCAATCATTGCAATCACGTATCTGCGATCCAATAATTGACTTTGAGGGCACTATCTCCAACAATCTCCCACTTGCACTTAAGGCTAATTATTGCGATGTCGCATACTCACAACCCGTATGATACTGAACATCCAACTCCTCTACTAATCAGTTTCACAAAGCTAGTTTGTAGAACTCTTGTTTTCGAGAAATAGCCTCAGTGAGTGGATCCGCCATGATGTTTCTTTCTATATCTCTCTAAATCTCAAGTTCACGGGGAAAGCCATCTCCCGAATCGAGTAATACCTGTCTTAGAATATGTCTGGATATCTGATGGGACCTAGTTCATAAATGAACTTCAAATCCAAACTTCTTAGACTATATCGATCACTGAACCTAATCAGTATCCAGCACCATGCCTCCCACAGTATCCTCTTGGACCACCTGTCCATAATACTGTCCCTCATCATAGGGAAAACTATAACTCTGACAATCACTCTGTCATCCATGTCACCTCTGAAGCCTGGAATGATAACCGTCTCCCGAAGGAGGCTGCCGTCATCAAATCCGTATAACATGCACTTATGTTCTAAAACTGCTTCCTTATGTTTCTTCAGAATTGGATTAATATAAACTTATTGTATCTAGTGCAAATATAACATCTGGTGTGGTACTTGACATCTCATGACTGACTCAATTGCCTAAGCAAGTGATCTGCCAATCATGCACATCCCTCTCCCCTTTAGTCTGTAAGACACCTTTAGAGAGGGTGACTCCATCACCTGCAGGTACACCACCATGCCAGGAGTCATCTATTCTAAAATACTATTAGAATACTGTCAAAGTACCCATATTGCGAAAATATCCATATCTAGATCTAAAACCATAGATCTAGTAACCAGAATGTCAGATATTATATTCATGTCCTTTGTGAAGAAACAACTGTGTGACAACCACAGTTCAACCGATCGTAGTATAGGAATTTTACTTCCTATTCTGTGTATGTCATCCAAATACCAGGATATCACACCCTACTACCTTCTTAACAGATCCATCCCCTATTCTGATGAAGTCAAAGCCATGACTGTCACATCAAAAATAGATGATCTTTCTCCGCTATATCTGATCAAGCCTATAAATAGACATAAGCTACTTGCCCACTATGCTTCCGCTGCTCCCACTGACTAGGACAACCCTTTGGCAGAATAATATCTACGTACACTTCTAAAGCATGTTTAGAACGACGTTATACTTATCCTCTTGCCGGGTCTCTTAGTCTGGAACAACAGTAGTGTCAAGTCTGGATAAACAAGAACCTCCCTGTCACCGTCCTTGAGGCTACCGGAGTACCTCTCGGGTGTCTGAGGTTACCCACCATATCTGCGGAGTGGCTATTGGAATGTCAAACTTGATTGAATATATAGATCCTTTTAAATTTTCCGTAATCGTTTGTGGTTCTGGAATCACTTCCAGTTCTACCATACTCCCACTAATGTTTTCTGAAAAAAAACTCATTTTACTAAAACTGTGGAGAGTCAAGAACAATATCACTATTGATCTTCCAAATGGTTGAAATGTCAACCTTCGTCAAAGCCAGGGTTAACCCACAAACAGCCATTACAGAAACGTGCCTTGATTTATCCAGTGTCTAGTTTTAAGCATAAGCTGGACAACTCCCCGTATCTTAACATCGTTAAGATATGAACCATTCTATATAAAATATAGAAATAGAGGCACTAATTTAATTGGAACCAGATTCTAATCATGCAGCTGTCTCCAGTACATATCAACTTAATGGAGAGAGGCTAATCAGCATTACTCAACTTAGGAATCCATCCAATTATGAGTAACCTGAAAGAGAAACAAGTTTCTCAAAACCGTTACTATCAACTGAATACTAATCACAAGAATCTATATCTTCGTTCTCTTTGAAGAATCCCGATACTTGTGACAACTGGTTCTCTACTTTATTCTTATACCCACAACTTCTCATAACTTAGACACTGTATTTCTACGAAATACTTGTCTAAAAACTAGAGAAGTCACAAGTAAACAGAACATAGTACGAGGACCTACCCCTTTGTCCTGATGGACACTGGACAACATACAATACTCTGTATAAGTCCGCTGAGTTTAAATAACTCAACAACCTGTGCATCGTAGGTTAAAAACTGTACCCAGGTGATTTTCTCAAATATCACCAATTACAACGAATTCCGATATAATGAGGATGATCACCTAATTCCCAATAACTTACTCCCACTCATCATCTGTAAAAACCATACAGATATGAGAAAGAAATCTGGTAAATACATACCCTGGAGTAAGTATCTAATCGGAAAAACAGTTTTCTTTTAACAATGCGCAGTAAAACTGAAACATTAAAATGTCTCGTAGGGGTATCCTGGTATTCCTAGTAATGCCTCTTCCATAATCCTATTCATGACTGTAACCGTATATTTCTTTGCCATCTCTCCAAATTCCTTTATTTGTCTTTAGTCGTTACCTTCTGTACACCATCGTCAGGCTAAATGGTTTTCTTCCTTCCCTACCGTTCGGCACCAGCCTATGGTTTGGAAGAAGACTATCCAGTAAGCATAATAGGTGTACTCTTCTAATCCTAGGAGTACTCACAATTTGAGAGAAGGTGATGATAAAAGACTACTGAATAAAACCTTATTCTATTTCTCCCGAACTGGGGAAAAAGCAAAGGTGAAATAGGAGTGGCGATGAAATACGCGGTTTGGTCGTGAATGATAACAGTCGCAATTTTACTTTGCCCTCTTTCTAATCCCTTCATTTTGTCTTTACATATTACCTTCTGCACACCCTACTTAGGATAATTGGTTTTCTTCATTCCCTACCTTTCGGCACCAGCCTATGGTTTGGAATAAGACTATCCAATAAGCGTAATAGGTGTACTCTCCTAAACTGAGGAGCCCTCACAACCTGAGAGAAGGTGATAACAAAAGACAACTGAATAAACCAATTCTATTTCTCCTGAACCTGGATCCATCCTCGAAGAAGTCCCTTCGAGTTCGTATATAACCATACGATGGATCTATCCAATGGAAGTGGATGTCCGCAGTAATACGGGGTGTTCTGAGAAATACAAAGGGTAAAAGAAGGAGCGGTAATGACTTATGCAACTATAGACAATCCAAAAGCCAGTATTTTAAGAAGGTTCGGTCAACTTGGTCACTGAGTCATAGTCTAGGGTCGGTCAAAGGTCGCTGCCAAAGAGAGAGAGAAAAGAAACACTCTGCGTGCACTCTAACCTAGATCAGAATGGTTATCACTTTATCTAATCAGGAAACCTCCCACTGTAATCTCAAATTCTCCTCCAAACCTGAAAGAAGAATTAGTCGGGATCACCCGAAGAGTAAACTAACTCATCAGCGGGAATCGGGATCCAACTATCATCGCATGATAACTTGATAGAAGCCACTTAAGTTATCACACTCCAGAAGGTATGCGCATGCCTGGCAAGTTTCCTGTATGTTTGAAACTCCCGATGTGATTTTTGCCCCATGCTCTTATGACCTTGGCTAAGGGCCAAGTATGTCATAAGTCACATGCTAAGTTCTATCCGTCACTATCCAGGTCAATTTGAACCCACCCGCACATGCCCTTGACTAAAGGCCAAGTATGACAGAACGACTGTCCCAAACCAACTCATCTATCTATGCAACAAATGAATACCCAGCAGCTACCAAACACTATGCCTTGACTAAGGGCCAAGCATGCATAGCTTGAATACTACTGAATACCCAAAAGAAATGACGGAGGGCTACGGCTGGTTTTTGGAGAAAAACCTTTAACGCAATGAACTTGATATAGTTGAAGGAACCTGATAGTTTTTTATAAAAATATAGTGGCGAAAACCTTTGCTAAAGAGGTCACTCCCGGTGAAGGGATCTCGGCTCTTTCCTCGTGGAATGAGGTGCAGGATATTCCAACTGAATACCGGGATGCAAAGCAACTTGTAATCAACTATATTGAAGTTACTACCCTGACGTAAACTTCTGCCCAAGGAGTCACTCCCGGTGAAGGGATCTCGGCCCTTGCCTCGTCGAATGAGGTGCTGGATATTCTAAACTAAATATCACTATGCATAACAAAAAGAAACGTTTTTGTAATAACACTTTTTAAATTGGTTCCAACAACATCAAATATAGGTTTGTTTTATTCTTGCATTGATAAGAATCAATGCAGTCCCATCAATCAATCACACCAGAAAAGAATGAAAATAAAATGTACGTATATGCCATCCGCATTCGTCACTGGGTCCCGTCATCACCCGTTAGGTTACTTAACTAACGACAGAGCGGGGGCTGGACTGGCGCGGGTGTAAAACATATACAACATCTAATAGTATATATACCAATATACAATAATCGCTCCAGGCGTGATAATATGCAACATTAAAGAAAAGTAATAAGCATCACAGAACAATACAGATAATCTGGGATCCCCGGGTTTCACAGAGCCACTGCTGAAACCCGACGTTCCCCTGGTCGTGTGGATAGCCTGTGCAATGAAACCTAGACCCCTACGGGTGCGGCAAGTTACCCGCCAAAACCTGAAGCGAGGTAGTCCCCACAACATAGTGAATGGAACACCCGGCACTTCACGGAATCCGGTAAATTGAGCACCCCTCCTTGGGTCAAACTGTACCTCCTACGAGTGCGGTGAATAGTCTGCCAATTCTAGAGTGAGGTCCCTTTGCCTCTCAAAGCCATGAGATACGGACCCGTTGCCCTTCCGAACCCGGCTATCCGTGCACTCTTTCGCGGGATAAACCTAGTACAGAAATAAAAATATGTACAACGGGTACATCGACCTCAACCCGGTCGTGCCCCAAAAGAATATTATACAACAGGCAGTGACGGCAGTCCACATGTTGGACGCTCACCCCGCAATATCAAATGTACAAATAAATCCAAACTGCACTATCATTGCACCCTGCTATCCACCACGACATATCCGCAACATCACAGCACAACACAGAACATCAACGCGAATGTCACGTTCGCAAACCCGTCTAAAAGAACTATAACAATCAGACGCGGTTTACCGATCAAATGACATTTCCGGTCGGAGATATAATGTAGCTTTCATCGAAAAGGCTAGACTGGTTCCTTTTCGGCGCCCGCCCTTGATTTAGATGTTGGGGCAAGGCAAGCCCAAGGAAAGTATAGGTTGGCTCCCAGCTGCATCTCGGCCGGCTGCATACTAACAAGTTTAAAATTTCGATCGACTAAATTTCCCGAAGTGGGCCCCACATACATCTGCAGTACAGTAACAAAATCTGGGCCCAAAAGAAATATTCCAAAACCCACAAATTCCCAAAACAAGCTCACTGCAAAAAACTGGATCACTGTTCCCACATAACGGCCGCGGTTCCCCAGTCAAACCCTAGGTTTGACCGCGGATCCGCGGCGTTACTGTAGGATCACGTGCCCAATTTTCTGACGTATGCTTCAAAAACCCTGCTTAATTTTCTGACATGATCAAAATAATTTTTAGACACCGTTGAAAATTAACAGAAACTTTGAATTTGGAATTTGCGGTTTTCGAAAATCCGTTCGATCGATATTTTAAACGTGTTAGCACAAGTTAGTATAGCTTAATGGTGAGGCTCTGATACCACTGTAAGTCCACGGTAGAGCCCCGGCCGTCTAACATACGCCAAATGCGGAATAAAAACTTTTTACAACTGGCGCTATCGCGTACTATAACCCGGATCTGCCATTAAAGCCAAACTAACAAGCTACAAAGTGGGTAGAAATGTTATACCGAACGATCCGAGTCCTTCGGTCTTCAACCATCATCCCACGCTTGTTGCGGCTGCTCCGATCTCCTTGAACTCCGGTCTTCTCGTCCAGATGGCACCACGTCGACGGATCTTTAAACGGGCTCCCGCCTCTGAACCGAGGCAACTCGGTCGTCAAGTTTGGTAAAAGAGACGACCAAGATGAAGTAGAGAATGAGTAGAATACTTTGTCTCGTTATGTCCAAGGCTATGGACGAACGGTTAATGAAGTTGCCTTTTGGAATCGGATAAATGAGAGAATGAACTTATGAAATTTCCATGAGGCAAATTTCATATACTTTTTCAAATCAACAACCATAATCCTCAAAAGAGAGAGGCCGGCTACTTTATAAGGAGGAAAGTGATTGTAGGAGAGGGGGAGAGTGACCATAAGCACTAAATCAAAAGTATGAGTCAAATGTAACACCTTGCATCTCATTAATGCATACATTGAACCTTAAACCCTAGTCATCAAAACAATAAATAACCAATTAATGAACAAAGCCACCTCACCATCCTAGTCACCATCTAGAACCTTCTAGAAGCACGACTCACCCTCATCAAGAAAAGATAAATCCGTCTTTAACCGAATGTTAAAGACGGGCGATAGAAAACTGGAAACCGGCAACTTCCAAAAGTGATCCTGAAACGAATTTCAGGATAACCCCGTATCAGTATAAACATACCCGCATTTGTACTACGACCGAATACAAATGCATCTGAGACAAAGATATTATATCTACACAGTATAATACTCGGATCCGGCTTAAAACAAAACCGACCAGTATTATCTGCCCGAAAAATGACACGTGCGAAAACGCACGTGCATTTTCCGAACCCTGCCATAAAACCATACGGCCTCTACAACGTTTCGCCCGAACTTGGGAAAGTGTCTGTGGGGGACTCTAATGACTCATCAACACACTGGCACTGGGTATAATCTCTAGCACGTCAGAGGTACAACCTGTACGTAACGGTTGCCTATGTATTGATTGGAAGGGAAGCTGACGAGCGAACTCATCCATAAACCCTACTGAGCCTAACAGTGACAATATACATACAGTCCGGTCCGTTCGTTTATGAGTATCGCATATCTGCCTAGGGGGCTGGTAACGTCAGACCCCCATTAACGGTATAAGTTGTGTCAGAGAGTGGCCCAGAACACCCTGAGATACTACTGGAGTACCTACCAGTAAATCTCCTGCCTCGGCCGAGGGCTTTGTGTAATGGCTCTCCTAGACACAGCGCGATCTCACCCCAATACCGGGAGAGACGAATCCCCGACGATCCGCTCGCTGCCTCCATGTAGCTCGGGACTGTACCCAACTAAAACCTGTTTGCACAACTCCTTTGAGCGTGGTAGGGTAGTATTCTAAGCACAGTGGGAACTCACACGAGACAAATGACGATCTCAGGTCGACAAACTAACATGTACACATGTCACCAAGGAACTGCTATCTGACGATATGTATAATACCAATTAGCATGTTCCCGGTGAGTCATGTCCGGTGTACTCATAACCCAATGAGCACCTGTATACATCTTAGGTGATCCAACTGACACCAGTGGCTTGTGAGACCGGCCACCGCCCCTCGTCGGGGTCTCGACTGTATACACTAGTCTACTCTGGAGTATCGATGCCCTGTCTCGAAACTCCCACGACTAGGGACACTTTTTAAGGATGTGCTTATAGACCCCAGCTCCCATGTATATGATCGCCATCATACTGCTGGTAGTCAAACAAGAATCCTATGAGCTCTATCATCATGCAATAGTGAGCTAAAGCATGTATACGATGATAAAGACAAAACAGATAGCATACTATCGTCTCGAGCAAGACTGTCATATCGGTATAGGTCCTGCCTCAATCATTGCAATCACGTGCCTGCGATTCAATAATTGACTTTGAGAGCACTATCTCCAACAGTTGTGGACCAAGAGGCGCATGAGGCGATGGAGGTAGGGGGTTCGGGAGGCAGGGATGGAGAGCGCGGAGGCGAGCTCGGCAAGAGCGATGGGCTTGCCGTGGTTGTGGATGGCGTCAGCAATGCCGAGCTCGACGGCAACTTTGAGGGAGAAGGAGTTCATGAAGCCGAAGAGCTGGCTCCATAGGTGAGTTTGGGCATCTAGGATCTCTTTTGATGTTACTACACTGCTTGTAGCCATTGTGTGTGTACTGGTTGTTATGAGATTATTTTCGGGCTGCGAATTTACAAGGGGTTTTGATGTGAGTCTCATTATATTTTTTTTAACCTTAAAAAATATTTTTGCCGCGTTCTTAAAATAATAGGCACAACAGTACACAAATTTTATTTTATTTTTTTGAACCGGAATTAATAAGAATATTTTATATTTTTATCGTACATTTTTTTCTCTAAAAGTCTATTAGAATATAAAATATATTTTCTCAACACTCATTATAAGTTTGAGGTTTTGATGCAATGGATGGGGCATTTCACATAGTTTCAAAGCAACACATGTTTTATTAAAATTCAAAGTACCGTTGTGCAAAAGCCTTGATTTCGGTCTAAAAGACCTGCGACCTGCGAGACGTGGTACAATATAATATACATTAATAGCCCTAATATAGCCCGATGATAAGAGAAATATAGCAAAATCACCTAAAGAAACAATAATTAAATAAAATAGAAAAAATACTCAATTTGAATCTCTTTTTCCTCTATAATTTAATGGAGAGAAGATGTACATCCGGAATAATGAAAAAAGAATTTGGAGTTGTAATGTAAAATAAGACTGCATCAAACTTTTAGATCAGAGCTAAAAGATTTAATTTCGTAGGATTAATGGAGAAAAGATGGTAAACACCACGTCATGAAACACGCCTATATTTTTATGCTGCAGATTAAAAAAATCCCCAGCTGTGAGTTTATGTTTAGCAACTATAGCAATAATTATTGCGATTATTTCTGAGACAGTGCATTCTCAAATCAAATCAAATTGAAAAATGAATAAAGATAAAGTTTTCAATTAGTGCTATTGATCATAAATGCTAATCCTATTCCTTCACTGATATCTAAAATACCCCCTCCTTCATTTTTTTCGAGCATCCACCAACTTCATCGTTATCATCTAAGGTATGAGTACACCAAATTTCATGTGATTCTATAACCTTTCACCGTTGATTTAACAATGTAAAAAGTTCTATTGTCGGTAAACCGTTAATTTTGAACCCATTAAATCAACGGTGAAAAAATTGTAGAATCACATGAAATTTAGTGTACCCACATCTTAGATGATAACGATGAAGATGGTGGGTGACGGTCGTTGGAAAAAATGAGGAAGGACGTATTTTTTCGACGCCGTATTAGGAAATTCCCTCCTATGGTCTCTTTCTTTCATTATTCTCTCTCTCTATAAATTACACTCCTAAAAAACGATGAACCTTTTAGGAGTGTATATTTTTAGGAATATTTTTGTCAAAAAATATCATATGGGCTATTCGGTTCATGTATAAAATCATCTTGGGATTATTCAATTCGTTGGTGTCTTAAACTAATTGAAGAAACTAACAATTCATACAACAAATCAAATCCAAGAAGTGTTCATGCCATTCTTACAGTTCCATGACTGTCTTAACAAATGAAGTTTCATAAAATTTATCTCATATATGTACATAATGATGACCAGTTTAATTTGATTATATGTAAGCTATGACTCGGCTTATGATTGAAAAGATAGTAGGTGCCATATAAAATAGCATGATATGATATAATCCCATTAGTTCATGTATTTAATTGCAGGGGAATCTTTAATTAAACCATGTCTTCAATATGGCCAATTTTTAAGCATATTTAAGCATTTTTGGTAAAATATCGTACCTGGAGCTTCAATTTTTCTACGCTATATACTATAAGAGGATGGTGCTCGCATTTAATGATAAATAATTAAAATTTTAAAATGGATAAGCAATATCAACATTTTTATTTTTTTATAGGAGGGATTTAATTTGATGAAAGGATAGGGGTACTGTGAGTCTCATTTTTCTATTGGCATGCTTATTTAAAAATAGCACGCTTAATTATTTGATTTGATTTGATTGTAGCCCTGAGAAAATGACTAAATAAAGTGTGGTTATTCTAAGCCCAATATGATCATATTTCAAAATTATAAAAAATGGCAATGCCCTGAATCCTCGCTTATTTTTGTCTAAAATGCTGAAAAAACCTATAAACTTGAAAAACATGCATACGCTTTATCGCTAAAACCCTAACGGTGTTAGTTTTTTCATGCCAAAATGTGTACCTCTTTTATTGTTCACGTACATTTAAATTGTTCCAAAGGCTGTTAGCTAACCGCCAGAGCATTTTTGCATCAGATGAGATGAGATAAGATGCAGATATCAATACTGTATAATTTTACCTGAGAGTCTTTTTTTAATCTCTCTCTCTCTCTCTCTCATCCTATACTAGTTACCTCAAAAACTGTATAGAGTAAAGTATATATATCCGTCTGCTATCCAAAAGATAGACAAAATGTAGATCCTTCAGGTTCAGCGTTTATACTAATATCTGTATAGCATGAACTCTTTCCAAATATTTTTGGATAAGCATACGAATAAGAATACGATTGAAATAAATAGAAGAAGTACAAATCTTTCTTTGTATTTCACAGTTGTAGATAGATTAAAAATGCATATGATAAGTACACTTATGTGAACAAATTTGCTGAAAGGCTCTGCTCTAAAATTATGTGTCTAGCCCATTCCATGATGTAAGCACTGCTACAATAAGGGGTTGCCCCTACGGATATATCCATAGGAGCAAACCATTGCCCCTACGGATATAGTCGTGGGGACAAAAAAATACCCCCGTGGGTGCCGTGGGTGCAAGTCTGGGTCCTGAACATGTCCTTACGGAGTAATAATTGCCCCTACGTCTTAATCCGTAGGATTTTACATATATCTTTCGGCTACTTTATAGGCTTATACATTGATGCATGCTATATATATATATATATATATATATATATATATATATATATATATATATTTCCATGTTTATGTGATTGATATTGATATGCTTATAGTACTTATGCATGATATATATTTTAGCTTAGGATATGATAGTACTATACGTCTTGACCTTGGTTTGACCTTGGTAGATCGTTATGCATTTCGATTTCTACCATACGATATATTTTTATTCGCTGAGTTGGTAACTCATCCCCGTTGTGCCCCAATTTCTTGTAGGATTGACCGCTCGAATCCGTAGCGGATTGCTGGCACATTTCTTCTTCGGTGATTGCTTTGGTAGGTGGGTTATATATTGGATCGTAACCACCCGTTGTATATGTATATTCTTTTGAATCTTGTTAAAAACTCTATCGACATAAACTTGTATATTTGTGGGCATAGAAGCGCGACTTAAATATTGTGTGTTTTGGGCGTTATACTCGTTTGGAGTCGAATTTATATTGTTGGTTATATTTCGCTTTCTATTTCTTCGTCTTGTGCGTCGAATATTATCTGCGTGATTGCTCTGTTGTTTGGGAAAGGAAGCTAGCTCTCGTTGGAGATGCTTTATATATATTATGCCTTATATATGGTTTTATTCAAAATTTACAAAGGAGGTAGAGCCTGCTTTTCATACGATAGAGGCGTTTTCAAACAAATTTACTTAAATTTACTTATACTTTAAAAATAAACTTGATTCCATTTAATAGCTCTTTTTAAAACTTCACCTCCACTATTTTCTTAAAAAGGTTTAGGTTCCGGGTTTTTGGTTTACTTGGATCGCGTTGACATCTTTAGACATCACGTGATCTAAGTGCCAGTCACGTGTCGCTTTAGGGTCGTGGCAAAGTTAGTATCAGAACGTTAGATTTAACCTTTGTTCGAGTCTACGTTTGACTATGTGGAGTCTAAGACGTATATTTTCGTTGCCTAGGCTTAACCTTTCGGAATATAGACTTGACTTTGGTGGTTTTATACCCGACCTTCATAGGTTGACCTTGGTATGATGGAGTTGGTACAAAGTAGATTGACGTACCGTACGTATGCTCCGCGTCATATTTGTTGGATTTCGGTGTCCGCGCCGCGAAAGCCATTGCCGATGCGGAAGCGGAAAAAAAAACATTAGCGAGCACCGAACGTCCGTAAAAACCAGGATACGGTCCAATAATCTAAACTAGCTAACTAAGAGTGCAAAGGTTGAGAATTTATAAATTTTTCGCGTGTCCACCCAATTGTGGAAGACTCCTCCAAGCTCGTAACCGCCGGGATCGCGCTTGAAAGTCGACCATCCTCGTAGAAGACGATCCACTCAAAGGAAACTGGAGGAGGCTCTAACCGATGATCCAGACTTGCTAGGTGAGGATGGTCGGTGATGTAGGAATATTTCACTAAATATTTCTCTCTAGAATCCATGCTCAAATGAGAGCAAGTAGAAGAAGGAGAAGAGGAGAAAGGAAGTAACCATGAAGAATGAAGCTTATCATATGAAGCAAAAAGAAAATGAAGTATCAAGTGTAAAAAAACAATGGCTTTGCTTTTAACAACCATGCTTCAATAGCGCATCAAAATGATTTTATCATTTTTAAAAGCAAAGCCTTACCTCTCTACATGTTTGACACCATATTTCATGCCACGTCCTTTCCACCTCATTTCCATTTAATTTTCTAAAGAAAAATCAAATATAATGTGCCCTTCTTCTAGAAGTATTTCCGTATAAATACGGAATACTTCATGAGGTATATATATCGCTACATATACGTGTATCCGCATAAAAATACGGATAGCACCAAAGAGAGAAAATGAATAGTGAACAATAATACTAAAATATATGCATCAAAATACATATATAAATTATTAAATCAAAACCTGATTTAATAATCCGGCTTAATCTTAAACCGGCTAGTATTATCAACCGCCCGATTAATTTCCGTGTATCCCATACACGTATTTAATTGGACCTATGGACCTATCAACGTCCGGCTCCTACATTTATCGTCTGAACCGGAAAAACTCTCTGTATGGGACTCTAAAATCTCAACAATACGCTGGCAGTGGTTTTAACCACAAGCACGTCAGCGGCACTAGCTGTACGTAACGGCTACCCAAGTACTTGTCGAAAGGGTGGTCGACAATCAGGTACGTTCTTACCCTACTGAGCCTGAATGTGACAATCTCCGTACAGTCCGGTCTCTCCGTCAAAGAGTATCACATATCTGGTCTAGGGGGTGGATAACGTCAGACCCCTACTAACTCGATAAGTCATGTCTGAGTCAAGCACATCACCAACAAAGATACTACCGATCAACTATCAGTAAATCTCATCTACAGTGGCCACGAATTTCTGGTGACAGCCAACTAAACACGGCGCGATATCGACTCCTAATACCAGGAGAGACGAATCCTTGACAATCGACCACTGCCTCCATATGGCTCGGGACCATACCTAACTAAAACCTGTTTGCACGAATCCTTTGAGTCCTGGTAGGGTAGTATCAAAGTATAATGGGAATCCACACGAGAGAAATGACGACTTTAGGTCAAATGACTAAGTTGTACTCATGCTACCTGAGAACTTCCATCTGACGATAGATATAATACTATCTAGAAGTTCTCGGCGAGTCTATCCAGTGTTCTCACCTCCTGTGAGCACATGTATACTATCTTAGGTGACACAACACCAATGGATTGTGAGACCGGACACCGCCCTTCGTCGGGGTGTAGAAGCGTATACACTAGTCTACTCCGGAATATCGATATCAAGTCTCGATACTACTATGACTAAAGACATTTAAGGATATGCTTATAGACAACCCAGCTCCCACATATATGATCGCCACCATAATGCTGGTTGTCAAGTAACAATCTTACGAGCTTCATCAACAATAAAGATAAACCGGATAGCATACTATCATCTCGAGTAAAACTGTTATACCTGTATAGGTCCTTCTTCAATTATCATAATCTCCTACTTGCAAGTAGTGAGAGAATCTTTTTCCCAAAACACTATTTTTTCTCTTTCCGTTTTTGTCCTTGCCTTTTCATTTTATTATTTTTCCTACCCATTTCCAAATGGTCCATATGAGCCAAAAATAAATGTGAGGCCCAAAATTAAAAAAAAACTATGGGGATATTTCTCTAAGTATTTGGTTCTAATTTTTATTGCTTTTTTTATTCCCTTAATTTAACCTTTTTATTTCCTTAATTTAACCTTAAATTCTATGGCAAGTATTGATTTGATGTTGATTTAGAAATAAATTCTGGTGTTTTTAATTTTTTCTTAAGAAAAACATTAGTGATTTTTTTTATCATGATACATTTTTAAAAAAAATAAAACATAATAGAATAAAATATGTTTACTAGATAATCTATTCTTTACATTTGATTATAAAAATTATAGTTGCTTTAAAGTTTGTGGTCAGATTTCATTATTTAAATAATTATCCATGTTCCGTCAAATAGGAAAAATTTATCAATGTTTGTAATTGCATACTTTCAAAAAAAATTAATCATAATATAAATTTCTTAAAATGGAACCGATACAAATTTTGTATGTTTTTAAAATGGATACTAACTTCTTAACAAAATAAAAGCATATTGATTTTCTATTTATTTTTTCAATTTTGTCTCGAAATATCTTGAATTATTTTGGTCCCACACGTTACATGTGGGGTCAAAGTCAAGTTAACTGCAAATGGATGGATGGGGATCATGCGTATGGATAAATTATTAAGATATAGAGTCAATACTCATTGTAGACATCTTTTTTTATATATATTTATTATGTGCATGACACCGATCTGTATCTACTAAGCAAATGAAATTTCCGCTCATTTCATAATTGGGCTAAAAGATAGAGGGAACCCTATCCTGAATGTGGAATGTATTCAAAGTTATTTAAGCCCATTTAATTATCATATCGGTATCAATGAAACCTAAAGTTTAACTATTTAACTATAGAGTCTATTGTCTAATAAGCTAGTAATTCAAATCACCAGGTATAACAATTATGTGAAGCATATCAATTATTTCAGCTGCCTTCAAACATACACGACGGAGTTAGCGCTCTTATTCTAGGTCATAACTTGCACCGGCCATTACAGGCTATTTTTTTTTTAATTTTATTTTACAATTCTTAACACAAAGCATATATAGATGCGGCAGATATAGATCCAGGATAGATCAATGGTAGAGCTCGATGATGCAACGGAAACCAAGGGCTGGGATTATATTGTAATCTTTGAAGCCAGCTTCAGCGAAGATCTTCTTCCATTCCTTCTCTGTTCTCTGTCTTCCCATCATGTGGACCATCATCTGAAGATCGAAGTAGATCTGGACTTCGGTGTGTTTTGGATGCACACTGTCGGGGCTGACATCGAGAACTTTCTCAATTATTATGACTTTCCCTCTGTTTTCTTTAGTTGGAATGGCCGCTTTGCAATTTTTCAGTATCTTCACGCATTCTTCAAATTATGAAAGTTTTGACAAATTAAAGGATTTAGGGGTCTTATTTAAAAATATGAAAGTTTTGGCATTGAATATAGAAAAAAATACCCTCAAATTAAAGCAATAACAGACTTTGTTGATGGAATGGTCAAATTAAAGCAATTGGAGTCGGCTTTATATTGTTGTTGGTTATATTTCGCTTTCTATTTCTTCGTCTTGCGCGTCGAATATTATCTGCGTGGTTGCTCTGCTGTTTGGGTATGGAAGCTAGCTCCCGTTGGAGATGCTTTATATATATTATGCCCTGTATGTGGTTTTATTCAAAATTTATATGGGAGGTAGAGTCTGATTTTCAAATGATATAGGCGTTTTCAAACAAATTTACTTATACTTTAAAAAGAAACCTGACTCCATTTAATGGCTCTTTTTAAAACTTCACCTCTACTATTTTATTAAAAAAGTTTAGATTCCGTATTTTTAGCTTACTTGGATCACGTCGATATCTTTAGACATCACGTGATCTAAGTGCCGGTCACGTGTCGCTTTCGGGTCGTGACAAAGTTAGTATCAGAGCGTTAGATTTCACATTTATTCGAGTCTACGTTTGACTATGTGGAGTCTTGGGCGTATATTTTCGTTACCTAGGCTTAACCTTTCAGAATTTAGACTTGACTTTGGTGGTTTTATACCCGAACTTTATAGGTTGACCTTGGTATGATGGAGTTGGTACTAAGTAGAGTGAAGTACCGTACGTATACTCCGCGTGATATTTATTGGGGTTCGGTGTCCGCGCCGCGAAAGCCGTTGCCGATGCGGAAGCGAAAACAAAATCATTAGCGAGCACCGAACGTCTGCAAAAACCAGGATACGGTCCAATAACTTAAACTATCTAACTAAGAGTGCAAGGGTTAAGAAATTACAAATTTTGTCACGTGTCCACCAAATTGTGGAAGACCCCTCCAAGCTCGTAGCCGCCGGGATCGCGCTTGAAAGTTGACCACCCTCGCAGAAGACGATCCATTCAAGGGAAACCGGAGGAGGCTCTAACCGATGATCCAGACTTGCTAGATGTGGATGGTCGGCGATGTAGGAATATTTCACTAAATATTTCTCTCTAGAATCCATGCTCAAATGAGAGTAAGAAGAAGAAGGAGAAGAGGAGAAAGGAAGCAACCATGAAGCATGAAGTTCATCATGTGAAGCAAAAAGAAAATGAAGTATCAAGTGTAAAGAAAAAGAATGGCTTTGCTTTTAACAACTATGCATCAATAGTGGATCAAAATGATTTTATCATTTTTAAAAGCAAAGCCTTACCTCTCTACATGTTTAACACCATACATCATCCCACGTCCTTTCCACCGCATTTCCATTTAATTTTCTAAAATAAAATCAAATATGAGGTGCCCTTCTTCAAAAAGAATTCCCGGATAAATACGGAATACTTCATCTGGTATATATATTGCTATATATACGCATATCCGCATAAAAATACGGATAACACCAAAGAGAGAAAATGAACAGTGAACAATAATACTAAAATATATGTATCAAAATACATATATAAATTATTAAATCAAAACCTGATTTAATAATCCGGCTTAATCCTAAGCCGGCTAGCATTATCAACCGTCCGATTAATTTACGTGTATCCCATACACGTATTTAATTGGACCCATGCACGTACCAATGTACGGCTCCTACAACTGTCGCCTGAACCGGGAAAACCCTCTGTGTGGGACTCCAATGACTCGACAATATGCTGGCAGTAGGTTTAACCACAACCACGTCAGCGACACTAGATGTACGTAACAGCTACCCAGGTACTTGTCGAAAGGGGGGTCGACAATCAAATACGTCCTCACCCTACTGAACCTAAATGTGACAATCTCCGTACAGTCAGATCTCTTCATCAAAGAGTATCACATATCGGGTGTAGGGGTGGATAACGTCAGACCCTTGCTAACCCGATAAGTCGTGTCTGAGTCAAGCTCATCACCAACAGAGATACTACTGATCAACTATCAGTAAATCTCATCCACCGTGACCACGGATTTCTGGTGATAGCCAACTAAACACGGCGCGATATCGACTCCTAATACCAGGAGAGACGAATCCCTGACAATCGACCACTGCCTCCATGTGGCTCGGGACCGTACCTAACTAAAACATGTTTGCACGACTCCTTTGAGTCGTGCTAGGGTAGTTATCAAAGTACAGTAGGAACTCACACGAGACAAATGACGATTTCAGGTCAAAGGACTAAGTTGTACTCATGCTACCTGAGAACTTCCATCTGACGATAGATATAATACCATCTAGAAGTTCTCGGCGAGTCCGTCCAGTGTACTCACCTCCAGTGAGCACATGTATACTATCTTAGGTGACACAACACCAATGGCTTGTGTGAACGGCCACCGCTCCTCGTCGGGGTGTAGAAGCGTATACACTAGTCTACACCGGAATATCGATGCCCAGTCTCGATACTCCCATAACTAGAGACATTTAGGGATGTGTTTATAGACAACCCAGCTCCCACATATATGATCACCACCATAATTCTTGTTGTCAAGCAACAATCTTACGAGCTTCATCAACAATGAAGATAAACTGGATAGTATACCATCATCTCGAGTAAGACTGTTATACCTATATATGTCCTTCCTCAATTATCATAATCGCCTACTTGCAATCATAATAATTGTCTTGAGGGCACTATATCCAACAATCTCCCACTTGCACATAAGGCCAATTATTGCCGTATCGTGTACCCACAGCTCGTGTGCTACCAAATACCCAACTTCTTTACTAATCAGTTTCGTAAACTATGTTTGTAAACTTAATTTGTTCGAGAAATAGCCTCAGTAGGTGGATCCGCTATAATGTTCCAACTTCATCTCTCTATATCTCAACTTTGTGGAGATTCACAATCTCCCAATCTGAGCGATACCATGCCACAAGAATTTGCCTGGATACTTGATGAGACCAAGTTCATAAATGAACAACTCTATCCAACAAACTTCTTGGGTTGTATTCTCTGTTGAGTTATAACCAGCATCCTGCACCATGATTACCTCAGTATCTCTATTGGAACACTATCCAATATACCGATCCTCAGAAGAGGCTAAACTCAAAACTCTGACAGCATCTCTGTCATCCAGGTCACCTTGGAAGCATGAACGGATAACCGCCTTCCAAAGGAGACTGCTGTTATCTTATACCAAGAACATACTCTTATGTTCTTTATAGCTTCCCTTTGTTTCTCCAGGATTGGATTAATATATACTTATTGCTGCTAGTGCAAAAGCAATGTCTTGTGTTGCATAAGACATTGCATGATTGACTCAACTGCCTAAGCAAATGACATGTCATTCATGCCAGTCCTTCTCTTCATCAGTCTAGAAGACATCCTTTTTAGAGAGGGTGATTCCATCACCTGTAGATACACCACCACGCCAGAAGTCATCCAATCTAAAAATACTTTTAGAATGTTGTCCAACTACCTGATTAGGAAACTTCCCAAATCTAGATCTAAAACCAAAATCCCCGATACATTATCCATCTGGTTTTATACAAGATATTGCATTATTGATTCAATTGCCTAAGCAAATGATATGTCATTCATGCCAGTCCCTCTCTTCATCAGTTGAGAAGACTTCCCTTTAGAGAGGGTGACTCCATCACCCGCGGATACACTACCACACCAGGAGTCGTCCATTCAAAAATACTTTTAGAATGATGTCAAAGTACCCGATTTAGAAAACTTCCCAGATCTAGATCTAATCACCATAATTCCTGATATACTATCCACATCTAACATGGAGAAAACACTATGTGACAACCAAACTTTGACCGATTGTGGTATAAGAACATCCTTCCTATTTGGAGTATGTCATCCAAATCCCGGACAATACTCCCTACATTCTTACTAGATTCATCTTTTGTTTTGATGGAGTCAATCACCTTGGCTGTCACATCAAAAAAGATAATTTGTCTCCGCTATCCATACTTCATTCTATGAATAGACATAAGCAATTTGCATAACTTTCGCTGCTCTCACTGACTACGATAACCCTCTGGCAGAGTCATATAAACCCGCACTTTCAAAACCCTATTTGGAAAGACGTTATGGTCACCCACCTACCAGATATTATAGCCATGAACTGCATCAGCGGCAAATCATATCCATATTGATTTCAGCATAGACACTGAAGTAAAAGTCGCATCACAATCCACAACGGGTATTTGATGAAAACTCTTTACAACAAGTTTAACCTTATTAGGTTAGTACCTTTCCACCTGCACAGATCTCGAAAGATCTACTTACTTTTAATGGGCTTCACTCCTTCAGGAGCACCTAGCAAAGTGCAAAATCCATGACTTGCTGAAGTGCGTGGAGTCCATCTTGGGTATGAAATATCTTGTCACCTGGAAGTTACCACTTCGTAAGACCTGCTGATAAGATGTAGGGGTAATATCAGTGCCAAGTCATATCGATATGGACTTCGGCATAGACACTGAAATAAAAGTTCAATCACAATCCACAACGAGTATTTGATGAAAACTCTTTACAACAAGTTCAGCCTTATTAGGTTAGTACCTTTCTAACTGCACAAATCTCGATAGATCTACTTACTCCTAATAGGTTTTACCCCTTCAGGAGCACCCAGCAAAGTCTAAAATCCATGATTTGCTAAAGTGCGTAGAGTCCATCTTGGATATGAAGCATCTGTCCACCTGAAAGTTACCACTTCCTATGTCCTGCTGACAACTAGTAAAGCCATTATCACCATGATGTTGACCTTCCTGTCACCGTCTACGAGAAAAATGAAGTATCTCTCGGGTGTCTGAGGTCACTTACTAAAATCTGCAGAGTGGCTAGCGGTTTGTCAAGTCTAATTGAATACTTAGGTTCTACTAAATTTTCGGTAACCGTTTGTGGTTCTTAAATCACTTCCAATTCTACCATACTCCTACTAGTTTATTTTGCAAAAAGATTCCTTTTATAAAGAGGTGGCGAGTCAAGAACAATGTACATATTGATCTTAAAAATGGTAGAAACAAAATTCTACCGAATGCTTGGGATAATTCACAAACATCCATTACCGAAGCGTGTCTTAAGTTTGTCCGTATTTTTCTTTTAAACAGAAATGAGATAACTCCATATTTTAACAACCTCATGATATGTAACCATTCTATGTCCACATAGAATCAAGACACTAATTTAGATAGAACCAGATTCAAATGTCATGCAGCTGTTTCCAATGCATATTATCTAATGGAAAAAAGGCTAATACATCATTACTCATTCAGGAGCGAACTCACGGATGAGCAACCTATAAGAGAATCAAATTCTCAATATTATGATGGAATACTTAGTATAAGTATCTACATTTTCGATCACCTCGAAAAATCCTGATACTTCCAATGTATGGTTCTCTACTTTATTCTTATACCAACAAACTTCTTAAAATATTGGACCTTGCATTACAACGAATGCATGTCCAAAACCAGAGAACTCATAGGTAAACCTGAATGAAGTAAGTGTACCAACCCCTCATCCTGAAGGACACTGGACTGTTTCCCCAATCAGAGCAAAGCTCTGTTTAAATTCCAAGATTGGAAATGAAGCGACGCTTCTGCTTCCACCAATCAGAGAAAAGCACTGTTCAAATTCCAAGATTTAAAATGAAGCGACGCTTCCTTTCCCCCAATCAGAGCAAGGCTTTGTATGGAAATTCTAAAGGGCAATAATTGAAGCAACGCTTCAGGTTCTGCACCAGGCGCACGGCGCGCCACGTGTCAAGCACGGATGCGCTAGCGCTAGGCGCGCTGTGCGCCACGTGTAAAGCACGGGTGCGCTAACGCTAGGCGCGCTGCGCGCCACGTGTCAAAACACGAGTGCGCTAGCGCTAGTGCAATTGCGCCGCGCTCTGCGCTATCCACCTCAAATTAGAGCAAAGCTCTGTTTCCAAGATTGGAAAGCGAAGCAACGCTTCATGAAAGGTACTAACATCAAATGCGCTTACAATAAGAGTCAAAGACTCTGAAACGGTGCCCACGTGCAAAGCACGAGAGCGCTAGGTGCCAGAAGCACTAAGCGCCAGAAGCGCTTCATCCTTACAAGAATTACTTGCACATGATTATAGCAAATTAAATTATGCAGCGCATAAACATCTTACAGAGGAATAACAAAGAATTAAAAACAAGGGAACACTTAACAGATAATAAAATACTTAATTAAAACATCTTTTTATTATTATTATTATTATTACATTTAAAAAAGAGCACCAAACATGGGATCAAAAGGACAGGGGTTCGCAAAGCTAAGGAGGAGATTATCCAATTCCCTCTCCGTCTTCTCCACCATGTCGAAACGGCGATCCTCCCGAGGGGTAGCCATCCAACAATCGACGCCGCACTCCTCAGAGAAAGTGGTGATGACAACCCGACGAGCCCGTATCTGGCTCAGCAAGTGGATGGAGCAATCCCTCAGGGCTTGAGTGATTAAGTGCTCCTCGAAGAAGCACTCGATCTTGTTTTCGGCAGTATCGAGCATTGCCGAGGACATCTCTGCTGGAGGAGGGGGAAGATCGGCGAGCACAGACGCAAGGATCATCCGAAGCCAAATAGAGTGTGGGGGAAGAGGAGACCCTACACGAGTCAAAAGATCGTACAGTGCAGCGTCATACTGCTCATCCGTGAGAGAAGGATCCACCAAGCGCGCAGCAAAACGAGGAACAAGGTCCTGAATGGGCACTTCCCACGGCTGTCTACGAGCATGGGGGCGGTTACAAGCCATAATTGAGAGGGTTCTTTGGAGATGAGAAAAGGAAGAAGCTTTGCTTCGAGTTATAAAGACTAGGCACAGAAAATTTTGTGCACAATGGAACTATTTCCAAGATTCGGGAAATGAAAGATTCTAGGGAATACAGGTTTGACTTAAAAAGGAAGGTAAAAAGACACCTCTGTTGAAGCAATGCTTCAAATCCAGCGCTCTGTTGAAGTAACGCTTCAGATCCAGCGCTCTGCGCTGCGCGCCATGTGTCAAACACGGGTGCGATAGCGCAGTTGGGCTGCGCTCTGCACTGCGCACCACGTGTCGAACGTAGGTGCGCCAGCGCTGGGATTAAAAATTCCCACCGTTAGATCAAAGGATCTAATAATAATGATGTATCATTAATTAACCAGAATTAAATTCTGTTAAGGAAAGATTCCTCAAAATCTTTCCAAACAACAAGATTGTGCTTTAAGCACCGCTGGATCAACAATCCAAGGGTAAATAATAAATTACCAAAAAACAGAACAAATTCTGCATGGAAAGATTTCTCAATCTTATTAAAAACAAGAAGATTATCTTCTGTCAAACAGAAACCTTAGGATCAAAGATCCAACGGTAGAAAATATTACCCAATCAATCAAGAGAAAGGTCTCTCAAAACTGATTTAACAAATCTTTTGGCCCCATATAAAGGACCCTAGACTTCAAGTCAAGAGATAGAGAGAATACAGAAGAACAGAGAGAAAAACCCTCTGCAAAAAAGAGCAAGTGTTCATATCATAATATTGCATTATTATATTCCCCATTCTTATGCATTTTACAAATAAACAGGTGCTTTTGACCCATGTCTGCTATATAGTACAGGTTATAGGTTCTTGGAGCAAAAACAGTGAAAAAGATAAAAGACGATGCAAAAGTGGGACTACGACCAACAAATAGAAGGATCTTGATCAAGCCTACACGAAGATCAGTTCACAAAATAGAAGGCATCGCAAGGTTCAAGAGTTCGACACAAAGAGAACGGTTAAAGTCCAATGCATTACTCACTGTGAAGATCTGGAAAAGAACGAGAGAATATTCTGAAAAACCAACTGCAGAAACAGGAAGTACAAGTCAACCAAAGCCAGCAGAAGAAATTACAAAGCACAAGCTTCTCTTTTGGCCGCGGAACCGCGGCCAAACCATGGCTGAGGCCGCGGTTCCGCGGCCGTGTTGAGCACGTAGAGGAGAATTTTTTTACCATATTCTGAGGCGCCGCTGACTAGTCTTCCTAGGGGTATTTTTGTAAATGCAAACACGCAACAATTGTAAACCTAGGGTTTTCTATGTCCTATAAATAGAGACCCAAATTCTTGTATTAGATCATGCCTCTTTTCATCAATAAAAATTCAGAATTCTTTTGAAGTTTTGAGAGCATCAATTCGTAAGTAGATTCTATTTTTGCCCTAATTCTTAGTTTCAATTTTTGCCCTAGATAAATTCTTATTTGCCTTAGTTTAATCTAGATTAGAATTCTTATTAATCTGCAATAGTTAATTAATCTCTTAATCCTAAAAACAAAATAAAAATCATGTCTTTTGTAGATCCCTCAATGAGCGAGTAGTTTCCTCGCTTGTTAGGGTTAGGAATAGGGAAGGGTTTGAGAGATGAAGATCTCTCACCCCTTTCTTTGCCCAATCACTTATGAATAATTAGGACTCCATGCATTCTTTCATATTCCGCTCCCTATGGCACCCTACCCACGAGGTAAGTGATACCGTAGTATAAAGGACCGGATATGAATGTTTTCCATGGAGGTTAGGGTAAGGATTAAGAAAGGACGGATAAGGATCTAGAGGAAGAAACATAGTTTCTTCCTGATCATCCTAATCCCCTTTATTAATAATTACCATAACACCTAAAGATATCTAATTTAGGGCATTGAGAGAGGTGGAGATCTTTATTTTACCAAACTTTACCTAAACCTAATCCTAGCAAGTTTCCTAATCCTAGTATAACTCAATTTAGTTTTTGTGATAAAAGATCCAACACCCTTTGGAATTAGCTCGTAAGAACATTTAGGAAATTAATACCATCCCTGTGGATCGACCCGTATTCACCGGCTAGCTACCAAGCGACGCCGTTCTTGATTGCGGTAACATATATTTTTGATCTATAAAATCTCTTTAAATCAAATGGCACCGTTGCCGGGGATGGCGTAAAATTTCCTTTTTACAATTTCGGGTTAATATAAAATATAAAAATCATAAAAAAAAACTGAAAAAAATAAAAAATATAAAAATTCTATCATCTTTTATTGTTTGAAGGGTTCTTGTGTGAATCTTTGCAGGATCGACGGATCTGAAAAAATACAGAGTGTGAAACAGAAAACGGTAGATCAAAACAGAAAGTGTCACGCCCCGCTTCCCAAAATACGGAAACGAGGGATGACAAGGCCAGCCATGCTCCTACGGTCAAGGAATTATCCCGCCGTAGTCACACTTCGGCTCTAGCATTACATGGTAATCAGTAAATAAAGCACAGTATTAAAAGAATCACATCACTAATTTATTACATTAAAATTTCATTGTTCACAAATTACAGATAATGAGAACAATAACTAACCAAGTTCAATCTCACGATCGCTTTTATGGAAAGCAGTAAAAGAAGAAGGTACACCGAACTATATCTCCGTGAACTCGAAGGGTAGATCCGTCTCCTGTGCTGGTCCTCCCGCGGAATCTGAGCATGCATACTCAGGTCGTCAGAGCGACACAATAACAATATTATTATAATAAGATGAAACAGGTATATGAGGTAATACTGGTGTAGGAACAATACAAGTAATCACTATATCACTATATGATGCAGAATATGTTATGTGTCCCTATCGGTCTCTAGGTCATGTTTGAAATCACATAGTGGAAGGAGGATCATGTTTAACAGGAGTCTCATACATACCCGAGACAATGGCCCACATGCCCGGGACATAACCCTGTCAGCCGCATCGCTAGATCCTATCCCTACACGTATCAGTATCACAGTTCGAATGATCATCCTCTAAACACGGTCCCGCTAAATACGATACTCTTTCCACTTTGATTTCCCCTTTTTCCCCAGGTTTACACTATTTATGATCTTGATTTAGTCGTGTACAAGTATACCAATGGCACAGTTTTATCACTGTTCACTGTATCAATCACTGTCACAAATATTCACTTTCCATTGGTGTACTCGTCACTCCTAAACCAACATCTATCATGCACGATAATGCAATGTCCACACGCACTAACACTGAATATATGGCAAGGGTATGATATATGTATTGTATGCTACCGATAAGCTCTATATGTTATGAATCAACATGCATGTCATTAACTAAAATAATTTGCATAAATTAACATGTTAAGAATTCAGCAAAATGATACAAGTAAGATAATTAGAACACTCAGTCAGCAATTCATCAAAATTTTTTTCAGTTCAATCGGGATTCCGGTTCTCAAGATATAGCTATTTCATTTTAAGTGCTCGCGGCTGGAAATTCAGTTTCAGAACTGAACGTCCGTTTCGCGACACGAATTGCACCCAGTTGGGCTCAGAATTTAGCGATGTCACAGTTAAATGAAATCTAGGGTTTTCGATAAAGTATTTAACACAATAGACGGATCCTCAATCTCATCTGTACGTTGAAAGTTATACACAGTTTAACCTCAGGTGTCATTTCAGAATCTGTTCTGGACAGTTATACGTTCTGCCCTTTTAAATACAGTTTAAAATAGCAAACGGCGATGAATCGGAATGGAACCACCAGTTTTTTTTTACCAACAGAAATATCTTTAATCTACTGCAGGGTTCCGCAACATACGTCCTCAGAAAACACAGTGACGCAGGTCTTAGGACAGAACACCATAATCAGAAACGCTCTGGACTGCAGTCCAGAGTCGCATTCCGATCCAATTATCATCACGGTTACAGAACAGAAATCATTAGAATTTTACATCGGGTTAAAGTTCGTCGAGTCGGCTTCGATTTAAGCCCTCGAACGCATCTTTCCAGCATATATGTAATTTACGGTGATTTTATTCATTTTCAGATACGAGAAAATATTAGTTTTAACGACATGTTTGGAGGTATCGATTTTTGTCACTAACAATCGTATTTTCCAGCGATATTCATACACAATATTTATCATCCTATGGTCCAACAGAAAATATCAGTCTCCGCCAAAATAAACAATCATTTCCATTGGGATCTAGCATCGAGCACTTAGGTCGTGATATATATCGGTAATCGGTAAGTTTGTAAACTACGTGATCTAGGTTTGTAACACAACTATATTAGCATGAAGCAAGTAAACACTTTCCTGGAAATGCCTCGGGGTTGCACGGCAGCAACGATGTCGCGAACGCGCGTTGAACGCCGCGGAACAAGTTCGCGCGAGCTTGGCTCGAGACACGGGTTTGACGTCGGAGTTCCCCGGAGCCGTCAAGTGCTTGCTGGAAGTGTAGAGTGGACTCTGTGGATCTCTTGAGTAGTGCTGAGATTGACGATGGTCGACGGCAGCGTTCCGGCGAAGTGCAACAGTGAAGCGCTTGCAAATGGGTTTGGGTGATTTTTGAAGAGAGGGAAAAAGTTGAGCAATGGGGCTAGGGAATTATGGTGATGGTGACGATGCTGAGGAGGTGGAGGTCGACGACGTGGTTCAGGTGCAGTGGGGGCTCGTCGGCGTCGAGAGGGTAAGGTGGCCGAGCTTGGTTGAAGTGGGTTTGTGTGCAGGGGATGACTGGTGGGGACTCGGTTGATGAAGGGAGGAGTCGTGGAGGGAGAAGGAGGGTGAATGAGTGGCTGTCGTCGACGTGGGTCGAGCGACGAGGTGGGATGATCGCCGGCGGTGGAGGTGGCAATGGGTTTGAGAGAAATTTTGGGTGCTCGGTGGATTTTGAGAATGGGGAGGGTCAGGGATTTTCCAAAAGAAAGAGAAGAGAGAGGTGAGGTTGTGATAGGGAACGGCGGCAACGGCACCGTGTGGGCGTGGGCGTGAGCGACGGCGGAGGAGGCGGGTCGCGCGCGTAAGTTATGGGAGGTTACCGTTGGGGGAAATTTTTTTGAAGGAAGATGAACAGGAGAGTGGGTCGGGTCGGGTCTAAGGTGATGAGGAAGCGGGCCGTGGGAAAAGGGCTGGGCCGGCATCAATAATTCCTTTTTTTTAAAAAGAAGTGGGCTGAGGGTTGAGAGAGAAACGGGCCGAGGCTTTTTAAATATTAATAAAAAAAAATCTAATGTGTTTGGGCTATGGGATTTTGATTAAAAAGGTTTGGGGTTAAAATTTTGTTTAAATTAAATTGTTTAGTTAAGTTGGGCTGGGGATTTTAGATTAAGGATTTAAATAAATTTTGGCTGCTGTTGGAATTTTTGATAGTTTAAAATTTGATTTTGAGTAGTTGGGCTTAGGATTCAAATATAGTTTGGGTTAAGATTTTATTAGCGACATTTTTGTTTTAGTTTTATTTAGCTTTGATTTTGAATCTTAGATTTTAACTTTTAGGGTTTGGAAAAATATAAATATTAAGCTTAACAACCAATTCAAAGTATGAAGGAAAAGAAAAGAAACCATTGGGATTCAGAGAATAGGAAACTTTTATTAAAAATGGAGACGGGGATTTACAGAAAGGGATTGGAACAACAGAACAACAGAATTTTTTTTGGGACCTGAACCCTCTGCCCAGCCGCCGTTCCGCCGCCACAACCCCTCTCCCACCGCGGATCCGCGGTCCCCCTGTGACTTCAGCACGTGAAATTTTCACTGTTTGTTTCCTCTTTCTCCCCTCTGCAAATCCCCATATATCATTTGCCAAATCTTCTACAGGATTCTTTGCGCTTAAAATTCTTCCCCATTCCAATAATTGATTTTCTGCAGGATTCTTTGCGCCGCGCTTAAAAGAAAATTGATTGCAAGCGATTTACTGTTTTGCATATTTTTAATCGGACTTTAAGGGGCTTGAGACCAATTCAGATTGGGTGGGGATTTCATCACCCTTCCCAGGACCCCAGAAATCACATAAGGCATTTGCATTGACCATATTTAATTAAAAATTACTAGACTCAGCCTTAAGGACGTTGCGCTCAATAGGACAGAGGACTAGTTATAGGCATCGGCCGTTAATCCTAACCTGACTTTGGGGTGTCTAGGCAAGCGTGTCTAAGACGAGTGGTTACTTAATTTGGGCCACTACTTGTAGTGGAGAGCCTCCCACTCACCTGGCACTTACCTGGCCGCAATTGGCAGTGAAGAGGCGGTTTGAGGTCCTATTTCTAGCCCTTTGGAGCAGTTAGGAGCTGTCTAGCTGACCTAGGTGACCCTAGATCTAGGCCTGATTGTGCATTTGTGGTTGATTGCATTTGTGTCAAAAGTCTCTTATCAAAATCTTTTTGCAAAAAGCTCCATATATAAAAAAAAGGACAAAATCTTTTCCAAAACTTGCAACTTGTCGCTAAAGAAATCTTTGCACCCACTTACACCACTTTCTTCTCATTGACGTCTTCTTACCTCCACATTCTGTCTTTCACCTTTTTGACTACACTACCTCCTTAGTGTATGTCCGGTTGGACTAGGGACACTAGCGCCCGATTAGTCCGTGTTTCGTTGGTACCGACCGACGAACCTTTCGACTCCGAAGTCGAAATCCTTTCCACCTCTTCACTTTCACCTTCAAATTCTTCTTCCGAAAGTATGTCAGGATATAATCCTAACAACACCTTACCGACGGGACTGATTCCACCTCCGCTAGGTGCGAATAACCCGAATCACCCTCCTGTTGAAGCGCCCCAACGAATCGCGCTCCAGGAACTTTTCTACACAATCCGCACCGCCCTACCTACTTGTCTATCACTCCCACCGGCAAATGGGGACAATTTCGAGATCAAACCCCACTTCATCAATATGCTGCCTAGGTTTCACGGATTGGAATCCGAAGATGCTTATATCTTTATCAACAAATTCCAAAACGTTTGCGCCATGATGAAAACAACCCAATTATCCAACGATGCTATAAGGCTAAGGGTCATTGCTTTCACCTTATGTGATGTTCAGTTGATAAAACTGCACATTTGTTATTACATTGTTCCTGCTATTATTATATAATAAAAGGTGTTTATTATAATATATGATACATATGAGGGTTTATCTGTAAAAATACTATTTTCATGTGTTTATATATTATAAATAATATTTTGTAGGAAAAAGTAAGCATATAATATCCATGTAACATTTGGCCCATTTAAATATGCTTACCTTATTAATACCTTTGACCAATTCTTAATGGTTAAGTTAATATCTCAATAAAACAAACTCTACTAATATTGTTTGTTGAGTTATTGTGCAGAATTTTCGGGGCTGAAATCAAGGAAATCAAAGTTGGCAAATCAAATCTACCAAAGATATTCAAGAAACTAATTCTGGTAGAAATGTAGAAAAGATTTTTAAAGTCTAGATACTCAAAAGATTACCAAGTGTTATAGATATGAAGCTACAAAAATTAGAGGCCATGATCTCACCAAAAGGGGGCGGATCCGCGGCCAAACCTATCCAATGGCCACGGTTCTGCCGCGGATTTGAAGAGTTAAGATATGGGATTGTGGTGGTTAGGATCCTAACAACTAGTTTCCATATTAGGAAACTAGGGTTCTGGCTTTGTGACTATAAATAAGGACCGAGAGCCTCTTGGAAAAATCATCAAGTCGACGCGATCACGAAGTCCAAGACGGCTCACGCATCCAGACCGATCATCAACTGTTCGTCTACCTCCTTGGAAGAGATCGAGAAGCAAGCTAGTCTTTGTAATCATTTTCTAAGGATCAAAGTGTAATGAATTTTTGATTAATAAAGGTAGTTCTTTTTCTTATTCTATTTCTTCGTAGTTTAATTATGCATTTTCTCTCCATCTCTTTTTCTCCCAACATGCGCGAGTAATTCTTCGCTTGTTAGGGCTCGTAGGATTAGGGTGGGCTAATGGATGATGAACATCCCTAAACACTTTTTAAGTCCTATAAAGTTTATGAACTTTATCAAAAGAATCATTAACATCCTAATCGGGCGCGCTAACAATTCTTTGTTAGTTCCGACCGCGATTAGAGATTAGATTAATGATTGTTTTGGTAAAGGCTAGATATGAACGGAGTTCCGTGTCGAGATAAGGGTTAAGAGTGGGATTCCTTTTCCCTCTAGAAACCCTAATCTACACGCATCACCGTCGTTCTAGTTTTAAATCTATTAAAGGATAAAAAGGGTAATTTTTAATTAATCGTCCATGACTACTAAATCCTAACGAACCCTACAAGCCCCCTTATTATATTAACTACATCCCTAAAATAATCTAGATCTATATTTTTGCATTCTTGCTTAACGTAGATCTAGAAACCATTCTTCAAAATTCTTTATCCCTCCTCTCTTTCTCAACACATCTAAAGTAAGAATAAAAGGTTCAACGTTTCCCTGAGGACGGCCCGTACTCACCTCGGTCTAGGTACACGTGACACCGTTCTGATTGCGGTTAACTACTACAAACACAAATTTTCGAACCTATCAAATGGCGCCGTTGCCGAGGATACGTGCGTAATTTTTTATTCTTACTATTTGTGTTGAATTCTTAGACGATTCATATCATTATTAAAACAAAACTGCAAATTGCATATTTAACGATTTGTGTGTGAATTTTGCGAGGGAATCTGGAGTCACGGACTTGAGAAAACAGGAGATCTAGGGTTTCACACTTCTCTGGTATCTTTCTTAACTCTTTCTCTCTCCTCTAAAATCCAATAAAATCTATTTTCTGCAGGATTCTTTGCAAAATAGCGCCGCTCAAAAATCTTTTTGCAAAAGTTTTGTGATTGGTTTTGTTTTGCATATTTTAATACGGACTTTAAGGGGCAAAGACCAAATCAAGATTAGGTGGGGATTTCATCACCCTTCCTAAGCCCCACAAATCACAAACCGAGCATCTTCATCAACCCAACAATAATTTAAAAAATATCTAGACCAGACTCTAAGGACTGTCACGCTCATTAAGGACAGAGGAAGGTCGTGGGTAATTTATCGTTTATCCGCATTACTTTTGTAGTGCCTAGGCAAGTGTGTCAAAGGCTAGTGGTTTTTAATTAGGCCCACTACTGTGGTTCCTTCCCACTTACCTGGCACTTACCTGGCAACAAGGGTAGTACGGAGGCGGTAGAGGATTGATCCTGCGGCTTGTCCTTTGGAAGTCTAGGAGCGGTCTAGAGACTGGACCTAGGTGACCTTAGTTCTAGGGTTGCTTGTGCATCTTAGGGAGATTTGTCTTGAGTCCCACTTTTTCAAAACAAGCCAATTTTAAATCACACACACGCTGCCACTTGCACTAAACCCGCTTAGTGCATGCTCGGCTGGACACGGGATCCTAGTGCCCGTCATGTCCGCGTTCCTGCTATCGACGCCGAAGTCGGTACTTCTTCATTTTCTTTTCCCCTACCACACACCATGACCGAGATGGATGGCACTCCATCAAATTATAACACTACGCTGCCACCGCCCGAAGGTGCGCAGAATCCACCGCGCATCTCTCTCCAAGAGAGATGCTATCCTATCTGTGGTCCTCTTCCCACTTGTCTATCTCTTTCACCACTTAACGGGGATAATTTCGAAATTAAACCCCACTACATCAATTTGCTGCCCAAATTTCACGGGCTTGAGTCGGAAGACGCGTACGTTTTCATCACCAAATTCGAAAACGTATGCGCAATGATGGGTACTTCACAATTGACTTTAGATGCTATGCGCTTACGTCTTCTCCCATTCACACTGTGCGACTTGGCAGAAAAATGGCTTTACAATACTGTCGCACACTCTATCACTAATTGGGATGAATTTGTCATAGCATTTCTTAAGAAGTTTTACCCAAACCATAAGACTGCCCATATTAGGAGCGAGATCAACCAGTTCACCCAGCTTCCCAATGAACCATTTTGGAAGTGCTTTGAACGTTTCAAAGATCTGCTTGTCCAATGCCCCCATCACGGAATACAAAGATGGGATTTATGTCGGATTATATATGAGGGCATTAATCCAGCGACAAAGCAGATGCTTGAAATAATGTGTCAATGCAATTTCATGTCTAAAGATGACGGTGAAGCGTGGAAATATCTGGAAGACCTTGCTGAACACACGTTGCAATGGAAAAGCGTAAGACCACCTTCAACTAAGGGAGGTATTCACCAGCTCGATGTTTCTATCGCAGTGAAAGCCGAAATGGCAGCGATACAGAAGAAACTCGACGCTATTGAGAACAAATTCTCATCATTCTCCCTAAATTAGGTCACGCTTCATAAGACCGTCTGTGGTTGCTGTTCGGATCCTTCCCACTTAACGGAAGAATGTCCTATGAATGCTTCGTTTCAAGCTAATGCTGCTTTTCAGCAGCGACCTAGAAACGACCCTTATTCTTCCACGTACAATCAAGGATGGAGGAATCATCCTAACTTTGCTTGGAATCAAAACCAACAAAGCAATTATCAAAGACCTCATCCACAGCAACCACAACCATAGAATCAGCCCCCCTTTCAGTCACAGAATTTCCAAAATCCGGCCAACATTTCTACACCACAAGTGGCCGGTACTGATAACTCACTTGCACAAACTTTGGATATGTTCATGAAACAATCCATGCAAATTTCGGCTGAGATGAGGTCTTCTATTAATACCATAACGAAAAACTCCGCCTCCCATGGTGAGAGTATTAAATCATTAGAAAACCAAATCGCACAGTTAAACGCCGCAATGAGTGTGAGAGAGAAAGGGAAACTCCCATCTCAACCCCTACCGAATCCTGGCCATTCACAAAATCATAATGTGAATGTCGTTACTACGTTGAGATCGGGGAGAGAGCTGAATAACCGAGTGGGTGAGCAGTTTGATGTTAGTGACACATTTGATACCCCAGCTTCTTCTTCCTCTTACCCTAATTCGTCTAGTCCCCCACCTTCACCCGAGCCTATTCTCCGTTTTCCCCAAGGCTCGAACCCTTCGCCCATTTTGCCAAATCTATCTAAGTCGATTCCCACTCCAGTTTTGGGATCGAATCCATCCCCACAGTCTTCTCCACAAACGTTGGACCCAAAACTTATTGATCAAGCACCTTATCCAAATAGGTTAAGGGGCAACATACCAAGTCCACAAATGGAGAAGATTGTGGAAATTTTTAAGCAAGTTAACATAAACATTCCTCTCCTAGATGCTATTCAACAAGTTCCGTCATATGCGAAAATCCTAAAGGACTTGTGCACTAGGAAGAGAAAAGTTCAAGTATCTAAAAAAGTTTTCCTTGCGAGTAATGTGAGCACAACTTTTACACAACAACTACCCAAGAAACGAAAGGACCCCGGAAGTCCTACAATTTCAATTTCTATTGGGGGTAAAAATATCAATCGTGCTCTACTCGATTTAGGTGCTAGTGTTAACTTGCTTCCGTATTCTGTTTATGAGCAATTAGGGATCGGAGAGTTAAAACCTGTGCATTGCACTCTTCAGATGGCCGATCGATCTATCACCCAACCAATGGGTGAACTAGAGGATGTGTTAATCAAAGTCGGGGAATTCATATTTCCTGTGGACTTTATCGTTATTGATACACAACCTGTGGCAAACCCACGCAATTAAATCCCGGTGATACTCGGTCGACCCTTTTTGGCCACTTCCAACGCAGTAATCAATTGTAGAAACGGCTCTATGACCCTATCCTTTGGAAAGAAATTAATTGAGCTTAACATTTACAAGTTGGGAAGTGAACCCTCCGAACCCTATGCTCATGTGTGTTCTGTAGAATTAATGGATGTCGACAGCAGCGAATTTGATCAACCTCACGATACTGACTCTTTTCATATGTTGTTGTTTGACCCAACCATGTACTCTTCCACCGAGTTGTTCGGGTCAACATCTAACGCTGATGAGGAACTTTTTATAGAGTCTGATGATCACCCCATTTTTTCTGATGACATTATTCTTCGGGGTATCGATGAAACCTTTGAGGAAATTTTCGCTGATGAACTCGCATTTTTAAAAGATACGGGTGTTGAGATAAATCAACTCCAAGATGAAGAAATTGGACCTCCACCCCTTCTTTTGGACAATCATAATAACGCGAGTGATCCATCATTACTATCACTGTGCCGTCTCTCCAAATTGAGACGCAATTCTTTTCCATTACACCTCTTATCACCTCCCCACTTCTTCTTGTCGAAAGGTGACATGTTCTTCCACCAACCTTGGTGCTTCATCGATAAAATTTTGAATGGTTGGTGTTGACCTTCGGTTTTTGCAAAGCTTGGCATTGACCAATAACCTCGATCCCCTCGTGTGATTTTAAAAGATTAAAATTGTTTAACTCAAGTTTGGGGGGTGGTATATTTTGGCTCTTGAAAGAAAATGATTTTTACAAAATTGTGAGCCTAAAATAAGTTTGGGGGAGAATTTTCACTTTCATATATTCTTTCCCCCATTAATAATTTCCTCCCAAGTCTACAGGTTTTTGAGCTTAACGGATGACATCAGTGAGGACACTGCTGTAAACAGGTTTGGGGGAGGTTTGTGCTTATTTACGCATCAATTTGCATCATACTTTGCATAAGCACAACATTTTCAAAATTTTCAAAATTTTTCTTTTATAACAAAAGAGTAGAAAGTGAAAAATTACATCCAAAAGATAGGAATAGTTTAAGAAAACTAAGAAAATTAGAAGTTTTCTTAAACGAACTGGTAATAAGTAGTTATGAGCTGTTGTCCTAAGGGTTAGTAAGATAAAGGAAGTCACTAATCTGAGGATAAAAATAAGTCTGAAAAATAATTTCTATTCTGGAAGCCAAACATTTGAATGTTGATACCCTACTATATGCACTTACACACGTCTTGAAACTCGGGATAGTAGAGGATACCTTGAAATGCTCTTGTCTAAAAGCCAAAGTATGAAGGGAATGAAAAAAATGAAGAAAATATAAAAATGGTCAAAAGAAAAAAATGAACACTGGTTTTGTTATCGCCAAGGCAGCAATAAAAAAATATAGCGAGGGTGCCTCTTCACCTAGTGCCCTAAGGCCAACTGGTCTGGGAGTCACTGCTAAGCCTTAGGTGGTGCAAGACGAGGAAAATATTATCACCGGATCAGCAAGCACATGAGTAATCGGTCGGTTAGTATCTCAAGAAGTATTAACGGTCGCATGAAAAGGTGTGAGCAAACCTAAGTATTCATCAAATTAAAAAGTACTAAGGTAGATGGACAAGAGTATGATAGCTTGAATTGAATTCTCCAAGTGTAGGGATGTTCTTAACACACACATGGGGTTATATGATCAAAGTTTGGATGAAAGGTAGGAACGAAAAATAAAGACGATGTTTTATTGAGAGATGATGTGATTTCTAACATTTTTTCATGACTATTAAGATAGGGCTCATGACAACTGAAAAGCTAGTATAGTTGGAAACTCTTATTTTCAAAGTCTTTCTTTTATTGTTCTTATCTTTATATGTAAATTTCACCATCTCTCTTTTATTATTGGATTTTGTGGGTGTAATCCGCTGAAAACCCTCAGGAGACAACACTCCTCCTCCTAGGGACACCTAGAGGTTTAACGGCTTGTTGCACGTGCTCAGTGCAATCGTGTCTGCCTACAAAAGTGTGCTTAGTTTTCTCCTTTCTTTTTCTCCTCTTGAATAAACTAGTTTGCTCGGGACGATCAAATATAAGTTTGGGGGTATTTGTTCAGTTGATAAAACTGCACATTTGTTATTACATTTTTCCTACTATTATTATATAATAAAAGGTGTTTATTATAATATATGATACATATGAGGGTTTATCTGTAAAAATACTATTTTCATGTGTTTATATATTATAAATAATATTTTGTAGGAAAAAGTAAGCATATAATATCCATGTAACATTTGGCCCATTTAAATATGCTTACCTTATTAATACCTTTGACCAATTCTTAATGGTTAAGTTAATATCTCAATAAAACAAACTCTACTAATATTGTTTGTTGAATTATTGTGCAGAATTTTCAGGGCTGAAATCAAGGAAATCAAAGTTGGCAAATCAAATCTACCAAAAATATTCAAGAAACTAATTCTGGTAGAAATGTAGAAAAGATTTTCAAAGTCTAGATACTCAAAAGATTACCAAGTGTTACAGATATGAAGCTACAAAAATTAGAGGCCATGATCTCACCAAAAGGGGGCGGATCCGTGGCCAAACTTATCCAATGGCCCCGGTTCTGCCGCGGATTTGAAGAGTTAAGATATGGGATTGTGGTGGTTAGGATCCTAACAACTAGTTTCCATATTAGGAAACTAGGGTTCTGGCTCTGTGACTATAGATAAGGACCGAGAGCCTCTTGGAAAAATCATCAAGTCGACGCGATCACGAAGTCCAAGACGGCTCACGCATCCAGACTGATCATCAACTGTTCGTCTACCTCCTTGGAAGAGATCGAGAAGCAAGCTATTCTTTGTAATCATTTTCTAAGGATCAAAGTGTAATGAATTTTTTATTAATAAAGGTAGTTCTTTTTCTTATTCTATTTCTTCGTAGTTTAATTATGCATTTTCTCTCCATCTCTTTTTCTCCCAACATGCGCGAGTAATTCTCCGCTTGTTAGGGTTCGTAGGATTAGGGTAGGCTAATGGATGATGAACATCCCTAAACACTTTTTAAGTCCTATAAAGTTTATGAACTTTATCAAAAGAATCATTAACATCCTAATCGGGTGCGCTAACAATTCTTTGTTAGTTCCGACCGTGATTAGAGATTAGATTAATGATTGTTTTGGTAAAGGCTAGATATGAACGGAGTTCCGTGTCGAGATAAGGGTTAAGAGTGGGATTCCTTTTCCCTCCAGAAACCCTAATCTACACGCATCACCGTCGTTCTAGTTTTAAATCAATTAAAGGATAAAAAGGGTAACTTTTAATTAATCGTCCATGACTACTAAATCCTAACGAACCCTACAAGCCCCCTTATTATATTAACTACATCCCTAAAATAATCTAGATCTATATTTTTGCATTCTTGCTTAACGTAGATCTAGAAACCATTCTTCAAAATTCTTTATCCCTCCTCTCTTTCTCAACACATCTAAAGTAAGAATAAAAGGTTCAACGTTTCCCTGAGGACGACCCGTACTCACCTCGGTCTAGCTACACGCGACACCGTTCTGATTGCGGTTAACTACTACAAATACACTCTTTCGAATCAATCATGTGACTTAGCCGAGAAGTGTCTATACAGCACAGCGTCGCATTCAATTAAGAATTGGGAAAAGTTTGTGAAAGCTTTTCTTAAAAAGTTCTATCCTCATCACAAGACTGCTAGAATACGTAATGAGATTATACAATTTTCCCAGCTTCCTTCTGAACCATTTTGGAAGTGTTTTGAAAGATTCAAAGACCTACTTGTTCAATGCCCTCACCATGGGATCAAAAATTGGCAACTTTGCCAAACATTATACGAGGGATTGAACTCGGCAACGAAGCAGTTGCTAGAAACTATTTGTCAAGGTCACTTTCTAACCAAATCTGCTAAGGAAGCGTGGCAGTTTCTCGAGGATCTCATTGAACAAACAATTCAGTGGGAGAGAACCAAGACCACCTCATCTTCTTATATTGCTCAGTCTAGGGTAGGCATACATCACTTAGATATGTCGATTGCTATGAAGGCTGAGATGGCCGCACTTACGAAAAAGCTAGAAGCGATTGAGACCAAAATCTCATCGCCTTCTCCTGCCCCTGTTGTGCCCCACGAACTGTTTATGCTTGCTGTTCGGATCCATCACATCTCACCGAAGAGTGTCCTTACAATCCATCTGCTCAAGGACATGATCAAGTCAATGCTGCTTTTCAGCAACGACAAAGAAATGATCCACACTCTTCGACATACAATCCGGGTTGGAGGAATCACCCAAATTTTGCTTGGAATCAAAATCAGCAATTCCAAGGAAACAACAACTTTCAAAGGCCGCCTCTTCCACAACAACAAACACCTCCACAAACTCAATTCCAGCAACCTTTCCAACAGCAACCTTACCCTAATCAAATGAACAATTTTGTGCCCAACAATTCTTACCCGCAAAACAATTTTGTTCAACCTCAAAATGATAAGGTTAACTCGCTAGAAAGAAGTCTAGATGCGTTCCTAAAGCAATCTACACAATCCGCAGCAAGGTTGGAGACTTCTATTCAATCTTTGGTGCAAAACAGTGCCTCACACGATCAAAGCATCAAATCAATTGAGGCACAAATTGCACAACTCAACGCTGCGTTGAGCGAGCGAGAAAAAGAAAAGCTTCCATCTCAACCACTGCCAAATCCCGGTCACGCACATGTTGCATATGAACAGCAGAATCATAACGTAAATGCTGTGACCACGTTGAGATCCGGAAGAGTGTTGCAAAATAATGTGGGTATTAACAATGACACCCCTGCCGGTGGTCCTTCTTCATCATCTTCTTCTTCTTCTTCTTCGTTAGAGCCTATTCTTCATCCTTCACAAGGCTCTACTTTTTCTAGCTCGAACAGACCCACTTCTCACAACACGAACACATCTACACGGGGATCCGTTCAAACTTCACAATCTGATCCACAAAAATTGGACTCAACAAACTTTCAAAATGTTCCTTTTTCAAACCGGTTGATATCCAATAAACCAACTCCACAAATGGAGAAAATTGTATAGTTGTTCAAACATGTTAGCATAAATATCCCTCTCTTGGATGCAATCCAACAAGTTCCTTCATATGCAAAAATCTTAAAGGACTTATGCACCAAGAAGAGGAAGTCACAAGTACCAAAGAAAGTTTTCGTGGCTAGTGCTGTTAGCGATGCTCTTGTCCAATCTTTACCCCAAAAGCACAAGGACCCCGGTTGTCCTACTATTTCGATAACAATTGGGGACAAGAACATCAATAGAGCACTATTTGATCTTGGTGCTAGTGTCAATTTGCTACCTTATTCTGTGTACGAGCAATTAGGCGTTGGAGAGGTTAAGCCCACTCATTGTACTCTCCAAATGGCCGACCGATCCATCACCCATCTTAGGAGAGAGTTGGAGGATGTGTTAATTAGAGTAGGGGATTTCATTTTCCCCGTTGACTTTATTGTTATGGATACACAACCTGTAGCTAACCCCCGGAGTCAAATTCCGGTGATACTTGGTCGACCATTCCTTACGACTTTTAATGCGGTGATCAATTGTCGTAATGGTTCAATGAATCTATCTTTTGGCAATATGACAATTGAACTCAACATTTTTAAGTTGGGAAATCAGCCTTCCGAGCCTAATTCTAGCGTACTTGATGTTTGCTCGATCAATGAGATCGCGGAGGAGGACTGTGAGTTCGAAAATTTTATGTTTGATCACAGCAGTGTTGACGCCTCTAGTGCGTTCCTCCTAGAATCCAACACAGCTTTCACGGCGGACAACGATTATGAGTGTTTCACCTTTGTAGACGATTTTGAAGACTCACCACTCGAGTTTGAGTCTTTTGCTTTTTCGGATGAGTTAGTTGAACCATCCGACTCGGTTGCGTACACTCGATTTGAATCTTTGATGGAATCCTTCGAGTTTGAAACAGTTACACTATTTTTACCATCAATTGTTTCACCTCCTAAACTCGAACTAAAGCTTTTGCCGTCTCACCTTAAATATGCTTATCTAGGTGAGAATTAGACCCTACCCGTTATCATATCGGCTTCTCTAGCTCTTGAGCAAGAGAAGGCCCTTTTAATGGTCTTACAAAATAATCGGCAAGCTTTTGGCTGGTTTATGGCGGATATCAAGGGGATTAGTCCCCTCATAGTTGAACATCATATACACTTGATGGATGATGCCAAGCCGGTAAGGGATCCACAAAGACGCCTCAACCCCATAATGAAAGAGGCTGTCAAGAAGGAGATTGTTAAATGTCTTGATAGTGGTATCATTTACCCTATCTCGGATAGCCAATGGGTTATCCCCATTCATGTTGTGCCAAAGAAATCGGGCATCACGGTCATTACCAATGAGGCAAATGAGTTAATACCCACTCGCACCCAAACTGGGTGGCGAGTTTGCATCGACTATAGAAAACTCAATGCTGCGACAAGGAAAGACCACTTTCCTCTACCTTTCATTGACCAAATGCTAGAACGATTGGCTAGGCACGAGTTCTATTGCTTTTTGATGGCTATTCCGGCTATAACCAAGTCCCCATCGCCAAAGAGGATCAAGACAAGACCACATTTACTTGTCATTTTGGCACTTTTGCTTATCGTCGCATGCCCTTTGGGTTATGCAATGCACCCGCTACATTTCAGCGGTGTATGATGGGGATCTTTTCAAACATGGTTGAAAAGTTTTTGGAGATCTTTATGGATGATTTCTCCATTTTTGGTGACTCCTTCGATGAGTGTTTGCTACACCTTGACGCAGTTCTTACCAGCTGTAGGGATAAGAACCCAACTTTAAATTGGGAGAAGTGCCACTTTATGGTACGAGAAGGCATTGTCTTAGGACATGTCATCTCGAAAAATGGCATAGAGGTTGATAGAGCCAAAATTGAAGTCATTTCCAATCTTCCTCCTCCTAAATCCGTCAAATACATCCGAGCTTTCCTTGGCCAAGCCGGTTTTTATAAACGGTTCATCAAGGATTTTAGCAAGATTGCTAAACCCTTGACTCTCTTATTGGCCAAGGACACAACATTTGATTTTGACTCAACTTGCATGGAAGCGTTCGAGTCATTGAAACACTCTCTCATTTCTGCGCCCATTCTTTCATCTCCAGACTGGACGCATCCTTTAGAAATTATGTGCGACGCATCAGATTTTGCCATTGGTGCTGTTCTTGGACAACACATTAATAAAATGCCGCACGTGATTTATTACGCTAGCCGTACATTAAATGAGGCCCAACTAAACTACACAACAACAGAAAAGGAATTTTTAGCAGTTGTGTTTGCACTTGAAAAATTCCGGCCTTATTTAATCGGCTCTCCAGTTATTGTGTATACGGACCATTCAGCTCTTCGCCACCTTTTTGCGAAGAAGGATGCTAAATCGAGGCTAATACGTTGGATCCTCTTGCTTCAAGAGTTTGACCTTGTCATAAGGGACAAAAGAGGATGTGAAAACGTAGTGGCCGATCACCTTTCACGACTTCCTTCTTCGCCTACACTTGAAATTCCAATCAAAGATGTTTTTCCCGATGAGCAACTCTTGACCGTTTCTTGCGAACCATGGTTCGCTGATATAGTAAACTACTTAGCCACCGGCTTGATACCTAAAGATTGGTCGAAACAGGATAAACTACGATTCTTGTCCCAAGTAAAGCATTTTTACTGAGATGAACCTTATCTTTTTAAATACTGTTCCGACCAAATCATTCGTCGGTATGTACCGGAAAACGAGTTTCAGAGTGTGCTGTCTTTTTTCCACGATCAAGCATGTGGCGGGTACTTTGGCCCAAAGAAGACAGCTGAGAAAATCTTGCAGTGTGGTTTCTATTGGCCACGACTCTTTAAGGATGCATTTGAATACTGCAAGACATGCTCCCGGTGCCAACACTTGGGCCGGATATCGTGGAGAAACGAAATGCCGCTCCAACCAATTTTGGTTGTGGATGTTTTTGATGTTTGGGGAATAGACTTCATGGGACCATTTCCTAATTCCTTTGGGAATGTGTATATTCTTTTGGCTGTTGACTACGTGTCGAAATGGGTCGAGGCTGTGCCTAGCCGAACGAATGATAACAAGGTTGTCGTTCGATTTCTTAAAAAACATATCTTTTCTCGGTTTGGGCACCCTCGAGCGAGTATAAGTAATAATGATTCTCACTTTTGCAATAGGACTTTTGAGTCCTTAATGCGCAAATATTCTATTACCCACAAGCTGTCAACGCCATACCATCCCCAAACATGTGGGTAAGCCGAAGTTTCAAATCGGCAAGTTAAGCAAATCTTGGAGAAAACGGTTTCTAAAAACCGTAAAGATTGGTCACTCAAACTGATCGATGCACTATGGGCTTTCCGTACTGCATACAAGACCGATCTTGGTATGTATCCGTACCGACTTGTTTACGGGAAGGCTAGAGATTGAGCATAAGGCATTTTGGGCAATCAAAGAGTTGAATTTATCATTAGGAGATACGGGCAGCAATCGAAAGCTGCAATTAAATGAACTAGAAGAGCTGCGGGATGAGGCTTATGATAATGCCGTAATTGTTAAAAACTGAACTAAGGTGTTCCATGATAAACACGTTCTGCGAAAAACATTTAAACCTGGTCAACAGGTTTTACTCTATGACACTCGGTTACATTATCACCCCGGCAAGCTCCGTTCTAGGTGGAAATGGCCATTTGTACTTCGCACCGTTTATCCGCACGGTGCAGTCGATCTTGAAAATCCGGAGGACGGTACTTTATTCAAAGTAAATGGACATCGATTGAAACCGTTCCTCACGACGGACCCATCGGAGGAGCTCCTGTTCTTGCAGGAGCCGCTTTACACCGATTAATTCTCCTCCACTTTCACCCCCGAATTTCCAATCTTCTTGCCAAAACTTTGTTTCCAATAAGTTTTGGGGTGTGTATCATTTGTAAATACATAAATACAAAATACCATAAAAAAAATAAAAAAAATTTGAAAATCAAAAAAAAAAAATTTGGACCATTTTGTAAAATTTCAGAATGAATAAATAAATAAATAATTTATTTACAGATAAATTCCTCCTTTTGGAGGGTTTTTTCTGCAAATTTCCATCTCCCCCCTATAAAGAACCGAGCCCTCTGTCTATTATAACCCTAATTTTCATTTCCTTTCAAACCCTAGCCGCCGCCCCTTTTTCCTGCAGCAGAGATCCCTCCCTCGCGCCGCGGAACCGCCGCCCCACCCACCCTCCAGCCGCGCTTCCGCCGCGCCACGGCCGCTTCACCCCCTGAAATTTTCAGGGGAGGTACATCATTCGAACCCCTCTCTGTTTTTCACATTTTAAAATCTGTAGAACACCATATCGCACAGCATGCAATTAGAGAGGGATTTTTCACAGGTTTTCTCACACGAGGTTTATGGTAGCTACTTCGCGAATGAAATCGCGCGGAGGGGTTGGAATTTTCTGCTCTATAACCACCCTTCTGCATTTGCCTTACCGGATTTAGTTCACCACTTTCACGAATCTACGGAGGATGGGTGTCTGGCTGTATTAGGTTATATAAAATTGAACTGGGGAGATCGCGAAATAAAAATTGATAGGGATTTAATGCACGAGGTCACACTTTTACCTCGCATACCTGCACAGGACCACCCCCTACAATTCGAGGACTACATGCCCCTGATGAGCACCGATTGCTCGAGGGCGCCGCGACAGGGTATTCAAGCTCGATCCCTTTTCGCGAATGTCTTGACCGTGTGCCGATAGTCACAAAATAACATTTTTGGGAGCTCTCACAATACAACTTTTTTCACCCCCTCCTTACATGTTGTGCACACACTTATGACGAAGAACCCACGTTTCGATATGTGCACAGTATTGCTTAATTCTTTAGGTGCGGGAAAACGGGCCTCAAATTACCCATGTCCTATGTTGGTCACACAGCTTTGCCGATATTTCCTCCCCGTTGAGGAATTTGAGTTTTACATGATGGGGGGAATTCCGGTTCGACCACTTGTTGAGGGCATTTCTACGTCCTACTCTAGATTGACTGATGTCTGGTCGAGAACCGAACCGGCGGAGAATGTACCTGTCCGAACACCTAGCTCTAGCTCGACATCGAGTGAGGGCGAAATGACACCTCAAGAGCATGCACGATTAATGAGGAGAGCTGTGAGGGGAATTGATGCATTAAGGGAGGAGTTTTGGGTGACGGCAAGGGAACACGACCGTCGACTGACGGAGGTTGAGAGGGGTATTCAAACCCTGTTGGCTAAGGAAGAGCGATCACGTTTACGCTCAAGGGCGTGACGTGGGGCCAGGCAGTGAGGGCACTGCTTTGCTTAAGTTTGGGGGAGATGGTGGTGTATACAGTTATCTTTTGCATTGCATATTTTAATCTTTTTGTATATATTTTTCTTTTTCTTTTGCATATTTAATTTCTGCATTGCATCCTTATATAAAAATCATAAAAATTGAAAATTTTGAAAAAAAAAATAGAAAAAGAAAAACCCATAAAAATTGAAAATTTTCAAAAATTATAAAAATTAATGTATTCAATTTTGGCCGTATTTGACTTAAGTTTGACAAATAGGTTAACTGGTTAAGAACAACTAGATTTTAGACTTAGTAAATTAAGAACCCTAAAAATAACCTTCCTTAAAGTTTAACGGTAGAAACTATATGTCTTTGTAGTTTATTTAGAAATAGGCAAATTTTGAGTTCACTTCTTGGGTTAAGTCAAAACAAAGGAAAAGTATTGATATTTTTATTAGATTATAAGTTTGAAAAATAATTCCTAGCTTAAGTCTAGATTCTGAAAATGTATACCCTACAAATTGCACAAACACGAACCTTGAAATTTGGAATAGTAGAAGAGACCTTGAAATGCTCTTGTCTAAAGTCCTTAGTACGATGAAAAATAAAAAAGTACAAGTGTGAATAAAGAAAAAAATGAACACTGGTTTTTGTAATTACTTAAGGCTGCAAAAATAGAAAAATATTTAGCGAGGGTGCTTCATCACCTAGTGCCTTAGACCAACTGGTTTGGGAGTCACTGCTAAAAAGCCTTAGGTGTTACAAGACTAGGAAGTACGCTTTAAAGTGCAAACGCATTTTGTAATCGGTCGTTGGTACCTCAAGAAGTATTAACGGTCGCATGAAGGATGTGTAAGCAAAATTCATTTAAAAATTCACCAATTAAGAAGTGCATTGGACAACGGACAAGAGTATGATTGCTTGATTTGAATTTCCAAGTGTTGGGGTGATATATACACACACGTAGGGGTATGTGATTGGGATTTAGATAAGTGAGAGGAATGAAGAATAGAACTTGTATCTTTAGTAGAGATGATAAAAATTCCTAAGTTGAGATAGAACCCTAGAAGGAAAACTTAAGAGATGCCAAAAGCTAAATAGGTCTGCAGAACATGTATAATCTTAAGTTAAATGATAAGGAAGTGTGAAGAATAATGGTGGATAATTTACAATTCGAAGATAATAGAATTCCTTGTTAGAAACCCTAATTGGAGAATAAAAGTCAATGGGCCTAATTGATAGGATTTTGTGGACTATCCGCTGAAAACCCTCAGGAGACAACACTCCTCCTACTAGGGACACCTAGAGGTTTAACGGCTTGTTGCACGAGCTCAGTGCAATCGCGATTCCCTGTGAAAATGAGGTTAGGTTTTTTTCGAGAATAAAACTAAGTTTGCTCGAGGACGAGCAAAAGATAAGTTTGGGGGTATTTGTTCATATCATAATATTGCATTATTATATTCCCCATTCTTATGCATTTTACAAATAAACAGGTGCTTTTGACCCATGTCTGCTACATAGTACATGTTACAGGTTCTTGGAGCAAAAACAGTGAAAAAGATAAAAGACGATGCAAAAGTGGGACTACGACCAACAAATAGAAGGATCTTGATCAAGCCTACACGAAGATCAGTTCACAAAATAGAAGGCATCGCAAGGTTCAAGAGTTCGACACAAAGAGAACGGTTAAAGTCCACTGCATTACTCACTGTGAAGATCTGGAAGAGAACGAGAGAATATTCTGAAGAACCAACTGCAGAAACAGGAAGTACAAGTCAACCAAAGCCAGCAGAAGAAATTGCAAAGCACAAGCTTCTCTTTTGGCCGCGGAACCGCGGCCAAACCATGGCTGAGGCCGCGATTCCGCGGCCGTGTTGAGCACGTAGAGGAGACTTGTTTTACCATATTCTGAGGCGCCGCTGACTAGTCTTCCTAGGGGTATTTTTATAAATGCAAACATGCGGCAATTGTAAATCTAGGGTTTTCTATGTCCTATAAATAGAGACTCAAATTCTTGTATTAGATCATGCCTGTTTTCATCAATAAAAATTCAGAATTCTTTTGAAGTTTTGAGAGCATCAATTCGTAAGTAGATTCTATTTTTGCCCTAGTTCTTAGTTTCAATTTTTGCCCTAGATAAATTCTTATTTGCCTTAGTTTAATCTAGATTAGAATTCTTATTAATCTGCGGTAGTTAATTAATCTCTTAATCCTAAAAACAAAATAAAAATCATGTCTTTTGTAGATCCCTCAATGAGCGAGTAGTTTCCTCGCTTGTTAGGGTTAGGAATAGGGAAGGGTTTGAGAGATGAAGATCTCTCACCCCTTTCTTTGCCCAATCACTTATGAATAATTAGGACTCCATGCATTCTTTCATATTCCGTTCCCTACGGCACCCTACCCACGAGGTAACGGTGATACCATAGTATAAAGGACCGGATATGAATGTTTTCCATGGAGGTTAGGGTAAGGATTAAGATAGGACGGACAAGGATCTAGAGGAAGAAACATAGTTTCTTCCCGATCATCCTAATCCCCTTTATTAATAATTACCATAACGCCTAAAGATATCTAATTTAGGGCATTGAAAGAGGTGGAGATCATTATTTTACCAAACTTTACCAAAACCTAATCCTAGCAAGTTTCCTAATCCTAGTATAACTCAATTTAGTTTTTGTGATAAAAGATCCAACACCCTTTGGAATTAGCTCGTAAGAACAATTAGAAAATTAACACCATCCCTGTGGATCGACCCGTATTCACCGACTAGCTACCAAGCGACGCCGTTCTTGATTGCGGTAACATATATTTTTGATCTATAAAATCTCTTTAAATCAGCAAGCCCTTAAGAAAAGAAGAGTTTTTCTTCATATTCAAGGTAAAAAAAGAACCATGTTCTTGAAAAACAGAGATTAAATCATCTCATAAAAAGAAGAACCCTCTTCTAAAAAGATCATAGATCTGAAAAAAGACCAAGGTCTTTGATGATAAGAAGAAAGATCAAAAGATCTAAGTACAAAAAATAAAAGAAGTAAAATACTTCACTAACAGATCTTTTGATCTATAAAGGCAGAGCCTTTTATCAAAACAAGAATCTTTGTTCTTGGATCTTGAGGCAAAGCCTCCTTAGAAGAACGTAAAAGTTGTTCTATGATCTTAAAATCGATCAGAAGCGCTTTGCGCTATTGAAAAGTGCCTTGCACTCATGAACTGCGCCCTTGCACTCATTGGACCGGTGCACGGCGTCAGAACATGCTACGTGTCAACCAGAGACACAATTTGCGCTTTGCGCTCCTGAAACAAAGCGCTGCGCTCATAGACTGGCGCTTAGCACCAAGCGCACCACGTGTCGCTCGCTGGCGCGCCAATAGACTAGCGCAAAGCGCAAGTGCGCTAATGAACCGGCGCTTAGTGCTGAGCGTGACACGTGTCACCTTCGCGTGCGCTAGCGCAATGCGCTCTTTAATTGGCGCAAAGCGCCTGACGCGCCACGTGACATACTGTCAGAACACCACTTTGTTCCTGATAAATGCTATGCATTTAACACCAGACAAAATGACAGAGCCCAATGCTTGGCATTATTAAAAAGGGCCGAGCCCAAATAAAGGCTTAATAGCCAGAACAGAAATAAAATGTCAAAACATTTTAATTGGACTTAGCCCAATTCTGGCCATAAGTCCTCAACTTATTTCGAACTGAGCACATCTGCTCTTTCAACCAAATCACCCCGGTTCAAGGGTACATCTCTTCACTCCTTTGATATTTGTCGTTGTAATTCCTCAACGTCTTCAAAGAGGTGACGGGTCCCGACGACCATACATTTTACGGACTGTGGGGTCCTTAAACTCATGGACTATGATGTCATTAACCTCGACCGTGATGTCTTAAAACTAACAACGGATTGTGAGGTCCTTAAACTCACGGACTATGATGTCCTTAACCTCAACCGTGACGTCTTAAAACTAACACCGGACTGTGAGGTCCTTAAACTTATGGACTATGATGTCCTTAACCTCGACCGTGATGTCTTAAAACTAACATCGGACTGTGAGGTCCTTAAACTCATGGACTATGATGTCCTTAACCTCGACCGCGATGTCTTAAAACTAACATCGGACTGTGAGGTCCTTAAACTCACGGACTATGATGTCCTTAGCCTCGACAGCGATGTCTTAAAACTAAAAATGGACCGTAATGTCCTTAAACTAATTATCGACCGCAATGTCATTAAACTAAACAATAGAGCTGTTCATATCAGATTTTTTCATTTTTATACCGCCCAATATTTATCATATTGCTTATCGGTAGGTACTCTTGAGCCGTGTTTGCTAGTCAATTGCAGGATACAGGTTCTCGGCTCTAAACGGTGAAATTCATGGAAAAACAAGACAAAATCCGGGTTCCTGCCAACCACAGATAAAACACGGGTCTCCGCTCTCTATCCGTATGTTGCCGCACACCAGTTTAAAAGACAAGATAGCAAATCAATGTCATTTTCATGCACAAGGCTCAATGGCAACACAAGATCCAAGAAATCTACGCGGAGCTCGAGGAAATCATGATAAAAAGATCCACATCAAATCACTTTTTGCTCAACAGAAATTCTGGAAAAACCGTGAAAACAAACTGAGAAAAAACATGTACCAGAATAAAGGACACAGCAGACCAGGGAAGCACCAAAAATCCCATTCCCCAATTCCACCATAGGGCCGCGGAACCGCGGCCAATAGGGGGTCTAGGCCGCGGTTCCACGGCCGTATAGGCTCCGCAGATGATGATTTCTCAGGGGTACATGGGTCTTTTCATGAAGGGTCAGAATATTGCCCTAGATTTCCTTTTCCCTGCCTATAAATAGCCCAGAACCTTGTGAAGCCAAGGGTGCTTAATCTTGTATTTTTAGGTTTTAGAATACTTGTTGTTCTTCTTCCTCTTCTCATCTCTTCTCCATTGAAAAACTTGTAGTGAGCTTTTGTGAGTGAAGAATGATGAATAAAAAAGTTCTTTTTGTTATTATACCTGTCTTGCTCTTGTTATGTTAATTGCTTGTAATCTTCAATTGATAATTTAGTTATTGTTATTTATTGTTGTTTCTTTCTTATTCTCTTTTCCTTTATCGTTAAACAACCATGATACTTACGTTTGATCCTTGCCAAGGTGAGGTCGCAAATAGCTAGTTGGTATCTTCTAATCTCCTTCTTTCTATCTTCCTCCTTTGTTTTATTTTTCGTTCTTCTTGTAATGGGTGAGTAGTTTCCATACTTGTGAGGGTAGGATAAAGGAAGTTTGAGAGAAGGAAATCTCTCTCACTCTTTCCTTGCCCAACATCTTAAATCGAACTCCCGTTAATTGAACCACAATCCGCTCCCTACGGCACCCTATCCTACATGATAGCGGTGATTCCGTAGTGAGACTGGTTGTGGTTGAATTAACCGGAGGTTAAGGCTAAGAGCCAAGAACGGACGGACAAGCACCAAAAGGAAGAACTTATGCGTTGGAAAGCTTAGCTTATACTCGCAAGTTCCTTCCTAGTCGTGCTAATCCCCGTTGTTGCCGATTACCGTAACACCGATATTAAGAGTGGCAACGAAAGAAGTGAGCGACTCCTAACTCAAACTAACCTAATCCTAACCCTAACAAGCTCTCTTTACATATCATTTTAACACTTAGTTACTCACAAACAAATCTGGACTTTTGGACTTAACTCGTTAAAGCACATAGAAAAAGACTCACATCTCCCTGCGGACGACCCGTACTCAACCGGCTAGCTACAAGCGAAACCGTTTTGATTGCGGTAATTAACTAAACTTGAACACGCAGAATCCCTAACAATCAAATGGCGCCGTTGCCGGGGAGACGGTAGTTTATTTCCTTGTGTAATTTCGGGTTAATTTGTGAATATAAATATAACCGAAAAACAAAAAAAAAATATACATTGTAAAAAAATCATCTTGTTATTTTTGATTAGTTTTTGTGCAAGTGTGCAGGATAATACGAAGTTCGAGTTCAGTGCCAAAGACATGGGAAGATAGACCCATATCTCGCGGCTACACCGCGACGGATCAAGACAAGAACCAACGGTCTACTGTAAGATTCTGGAGCAGATCCAGTGAGCAAATTCAGATTCAGGAAATCCAGACAAGCAGAGGACACCAAAGGCAGCACACCCCAGAAATCCAGAAGCCCAGCTCTCCCATCTTGCCGCGGAACCGCGGCCGTTTGGTCCCTTCATTGTGCCAAAATTTCTGGGTAAGTCTCTCTCCTCTCCCCCACTCCTCTGAACTCCACTAAACTGTATTTTCTGCAGCATTCTTTGCGCAAATTCTCTCCCTCTTCCAATAAACTGTTCTTGTGCAGGATTCTTTGCGCCGCGCTAAAAAATAAAAAATTGTTTGCAGTTGATTTGTTACTGCTTTGCATTTATTAATACGGACTTTAAGAGGCTTGAAACCAATTCAGATTGGGTGGGGATTTCATCACCCTTCCCAGGACCCCAAAAATCACAAAAAGCATATGCATTGACCATTGTTAATTAAAAAATACTAGACTCAGCCCTAAGGACTTCGCGCTCAATAGGACAGAGGACTAGTTACAGGCATCGGCCGTTTATCCTATCCTGACTTTTGCGGTGTCTAGGCAAGTGTGTCGAAGGCAAGTGGTTACTTAATTAGGACCACTACTTACGTAGTGGGGAGCCTCCCACTTACCTGGCACTTACCTGGCCGCAATTGTTGGAGAAGAGGCGGTTTGAGATCCTATTTCTAGCCCTTTGGAACAGTTAGGAGCTGTCTAGCTGACCTAGGTGACCCTAGATCTAGGTGTGATTGTGCATATCTTGTTTGTGATTGCTTGAAACCGTAAGTCCGTACATATTTCTGTAAAGCTCTTTCTAAAAAAAAAAGGAAAAAAATCAAAAACTTTTATAAAAACTTGCCCTTTGTCGCCAAAATCCATTTTTCACCCACCACCCATCGTATTTCTCCATTGACGTTTTCTTACCCTCACCTTCTCCGCTTTGACTATACTAAACTCGTTTAGGGTATGTCCGCTTGGACTCGGGACACTAGCGCCCGCCTAGTCCGTGTTACGTTAGTCGCTACCGACTACGCGATCGACTCAGACGTCGAAACTCCGTCCACGCCTCTTTCACCTTTACCTTTGCCGGCCAACTCCGACGTTGACCGGAATTCTGTTCATACATCTTCACCTTCACCTTCACCAACCTCTTCTTCCGCGATATCAGGATTTAACGCAAGCATCTCATTGACTCCACCTCCTACGGAGGAAACTACCCCACCACCACCGCCTGTTGTAGCGCCGCAGCGAATCGCGCTCCAGGATAGTTTCTATCCCACCCGTTCTTCACTTCCCACCTGTCTTTCTCTTCCACCGGCCAATGGGGATAACTTTGAAATTAAGCCCCACTTCATCAACATGCTTCCGCGATTTCATGGGCTTGAATCTGAAGATGCCTATATCTTCATCAATAAGTTCCAAAATGTTTGTGCCATGATGAAAACCACCCAGCTGTCGGACGATGCTATACGGCTACGGGTCATTCCGTTCACTTTATGCGATCTTGCTGAAAAATGGCTGTATAGCACCGCTTCCCACTCCATAACCAGTTGGGACGAGTTTGTGAAAGCGTTTCTTAAGAAATTTTATCCGAATCATAAAACCGCAAGGATCCGTAACGAAATCAACCAATTCTCTCAGCTTCCTACTGAACCCTTTTGGAAGTGCTTTGACCGGTATAAAGACCTTCTTGTTCAGTGTCCTCACCATGGTATCGAGAGATGGCAACTTTGCCAAACCTTATACGAGGGCCTGAACCCAGCAACCAAGCAGTTGTTGGAAACCATTTATCAGGGCCACTTCCTATCGAAATCTAACGAGGAAGCGTGGAAATTCTTCGACGACTTTGCGGAGCAAATGCTACAATGGGAGAGCACCAGACCGACTTCTTCTTCTTCTACCTCCACTTCTACCGGTCAGTCTAGGGTAGGAATTCACCAACTTGATGTCTCTATTGCGATGAAAGCTGAAATGGCTGCAATAACGAGAAAGCTTGAAGCGATAGAAAGCAAATTTTCTTCCCCTGCTCCTACCCCTGTTCTTCCCCTTCGTACCATTTGCGCTTGTTGTTCCGATCCTTCTCACTTAACCGAAGAGTGTCCTTACAATCCACCATCTCAAGGACAGGATCAGGTTAATGCTGCATTTCAGCAAAGACCGAGGAATGATCCATACTCTTCCACCTACAATCCCGGTTGGAGGAACCACCCTAATTTCGCCTGGAATCAGAATCAGAATCAATTCCAAGGCAACAACTTCCAGAGGCCACCTCCTCCGCAACAACAAGCGCAACAACAAACTCAACATCAGTTTCAGCAGCCCTTCCAACCCCAACCTTTTCAAAATCAGACGAACAACTTTGCACCCAACAATTCTTTTCCCCAAAACAACTTTGTTCCGTCAAACAACGATAAGGTTTCCTCGCTCGAACGAAATCTGGAGGCGTTCGTTAAACAATCGACACAATCCACTGCCAACATCCAGTCTTCCATTCAGTCCTTAGTGCAACACACTGCCGCTCACGGGAAAAGCATCAAGACCATCGAAGCCCAAATTGCACAGCTGAATGCGGCGTTAAGCGAGCGAGAAAAGGGAAAGCTTCCATCTCAACCACTCCCAAATCCCGGTCACCCACATAATGTACATGTTGCTCTTGAACAACAGAACCATAATGTGAGTGCCGTGACTACGTTGAGATCAGGAAGGATGCTGCACAACAACATCGGCACAACAATGGAGGATAATGACACCCCGGCCGCTTCTTCTTCTTCTTCTTCTCCTTCCTCGTCTTCTGAGCCTATTCTTCATTCTTCAAAAGGCTCTTCTTCTTCTTCTTCTTCTGCTCTGAACGGACACACTTCTCACTCCATGAAAACACCAGCTCCGGGATCCGTTCCAACTCCACAATCTCCTCCACAAGCATTGGACTCAACCACTTTTAAAAACGTTCCATTTCCAAACTGGTTGAGGTCCAATAAACAAAATCCACAAATGGAGAAGATTCTGGAGTTATTTAAGCAGGTTAACATTAACATTCCTCTTTTAGATGCTATCCAGCAAGTCCCATCCTACACGAAAATCTTAAAAGACTTGTGCACGAAAAAGTGGAAGTCTCAGGTACCCAAGAAAGTTTTCTTGGCTAGTGCTGTGAGTGATGCTCTTACCTAATCTTTACCACAAAAACGGAAGGACCCTGGCTGTCCTACGATTTCTATTACCATTGGGGATAAGAACATCAACCGCGCACTATTAGATCTTGGTGCCAGTGTTAACCTGCTTCCGTACTCAGTATACGAGCAATTAGGCGTAGGAGAGCTGAAACCCATACACTGTACTCTCCAAATGGCCGACCGATCGATCACCCATCCTAGGGGTGAGCTAGAGGATGTGTTAATCAAAGTCAGGGACTTCATATTCCCCGTTGACTTCATTGTATTAGACACACAGCCTGTAGCTAACCCCCGGAATCAAATTCCGGTGATACTCGGTCGCCCATTCCTTGCAACCTCAAATGCTGTGATCAATTGTCGCAATGGTTCGATGAACCTCTCTTTTGGAAACATGACGATTGAACTCAACATTTTTAGGTTGGGGAATCAGCCCTCCGAACCTAATGCTCATATACTGTACGTTTGCTCAATCCAGGAGATCACCCCTGAAGAGTGTGAATTCGAGGAGTTTTTGTTCGATCACGATAACCTTAACGCCACTAGTGCGTTCCTCTTCGAACCTGCTGCTGTTTCTGCGCCCGACAACGACTACGAGTGTTTCACGTTCTCGAACGATCTTAGCCGCTCACAACCCGAGTTTGAATCCTTCGAATTTCCGGATGAGTTACCTGAACCATCCAACTCGGTCGCTTACACTCGTTTTGAACCTTTGCTTGAATCTTTTGAGTTCGAGACCTTTTCACCAGTCTTGCCTTCAATCGTTTCACCTCCAACGCTCGAACTCAAGCCTTTGCCGTCTCACCTTAAGTACGCTTACTTGGGTGAGAACGAGACCCTCCCTGTCATCATCTCGGCTTCTCTAGCTCCAGAGCAAGAGAAAGCCCTTCTTGCGGTCTTGCACAGCAATAGGCAAGCTTTTGGTTGGTCCATGGAGGATATCAAGGGGATTAGTCCCCTGATCGTTGAACATCACATTCATCTGATGGATGATGCCAAACTAGCCAGAGATCCACAAAGGCGACTCAATCCAGTCATGAAGGAGGCTGTGAAGAAGGAGATCGTAAAATGTCTGGATAGTGGTATCATTTACCCTATCTCTGATAGCCAGTAGGTTAGCCCCATCCACGTTGTCCTCAAGAAATTAGGTATAACGGTCATCACTAACGAGACGAACGAGTTAATCCCTACTCGCACCCAAACTGGGTGGCGAGTATGCATCGATTACAGAAAACTCAACGCCGCAACGCGAAAGGACCACTTTCCGCTATCTTTCATTGACCAAATGCTTGAACGATTGGCCGGACACGAGTACTACTGCTTTCTTGATGGCTACTCCGGCTATAATTAGATTCCCATCGCCGAAAAAGACCAGGACAAGACCACATTCACTTGTCCTTTCGGCACGTTTGCATATCGTCGCATGCCCTTTGGGTTATGCAATGCGCCCTCTACCTTCCAGCGGTGTATGATGAGAATCTTTTCAGACATGGTGGAAAAATTTCTGGAGATTTTCATGGATGATTTCTCCATCTTCGGCGATTCCTTCAACGAGTGTTTGCTGCATCTTGACGCTGTCCTTACCCGATGTAAGGACAAGAACTCACTTTGAATTGGGAGAAGTGCCACTTCATGGTGCGCGAAGGTATTGTTTTAGGACATATCATTTCGCAAAATGGCATAGAGGTTGACAAAGCGAAGATTGAGGTCATTTCCAATCTCCCTCCTCCCAGATGCATCAGAGACATCCGAGCCTTCCTTGGCCATGCCGGTTTCTATAGACGGTTCATCAAGGACTTTAGCAAGATTGCTAGGCCCTTGACTCTTCTACTGGCCAAGGACACGTCATTCGACTTCAACTCGAGCTGTGTGACTGCGTTCGAGTCATTAAAAAGCTCACTCACTTCTGCTCCCGTTCTTTCTTCACCTGACTGGACGCACCCATTTAAGATTATGTGCGACGCATCCGACTTTGCCATTGGTGCTGTCCTTGGACAACACATCGAAAAGATGCCGCACGTAATCTATTATGCTAGCCGAACCCTGAACGACGCCCAACTTAATTATACAACAACTGAGAAGGAATTCTTGGCTGTTGTATTTGCTTTAGAAAAGTTTAGGCCCTTCCTCATCGGCTCTCCAGTCATTGTCTACACAGACCATTCTGCTCTGCGCCATCTTTTTGCGAAGAAAGATGCAAAATCTCGGCTAATACGTTGGATCCTCTTGCTTCAAGAGTTTGACCTTGTCATTAAGGACAAAAGAGGATGTGAAAACGTAGTTGCCGACCGTCTCTCATGACTTCCTTCTTCGCCTTCGCTTCCAATTCCGATCAACGATGTTTTCCCGGATGAACAGCTCTTGACAGTATCTTGCGAACCCTGGTTCGCAGATATTGTGAACTATTTGGCCACAGGATTACTACCGACTGAATGGTCAAGTCAGGACAGACTTCGCTTCTTATCCCAAGTAAAACACTTTTACTGGGACGGACCCTATCTGTTCAAGTACTGTCCCGACCAGATTATTCGTCGGTGTGTCCCTGACGATGAATTCAAGAGTGTGCTGTCGTTTTGCCACGATCAAGCGTGTGGCGGGCACTTTGGCCCTAGAAAGACAGCTGAGAAGATCTTGCAATGTGGTTTCTACTGGCTACAACTCTTCAAAGACGCTCATGACTATTGCAAGACTTGCTCCCGGTGCCAACACATGGGCCGGATATCCCGGAGGAACGAGATGCCGCTCCAACCAATCTTGGTTGTGGAGATTTTCGATGTTTGGGGGATAGATTTATGGGGCTGTTTCCCAGCTCTTTTGGGAACTTATACATCCTTCTTGCTGTTGATTACGTCTCTAAGTGGGTCGAGGCTGTGCCCAGCCGGACTAACGACAACATGGTTGTCGTTAGGTTTCTTAAAGAAAACATTTTCTCCCGTTTTGGGCACCCCCGAGCGATCATTAGCGACAATGGAACTCATTTCTGCAATAAGAATTTCGAGGCCTTGATACGGAAATATTCCATTAATCATAAGCTATCTACGCCCTACCACCCCCAAACCTGTGGTCAAGCCGAAGTTTCAAATCGGTAAATCAAGCAGATACTGGAGAAGACGGTTTCCAAGAACCGCAAGGATTGGTCGCTGAAACTCACTGATGCCCTTTGGGCATTTAGAACCGCTTATAAGACCGATCTTGGCATGTCTCCCTATCGTCTTGTGTACGAAAAGGCTTGCCACCTACCTGTCGAAATAGAGCATCGCGCATTTTGGGCAATAAAAGAACTGAATCTGTCTCTCAAAGATGCGGGCAGCCATCGGAAGCTGCAGTTGAACGAACTGAGCAAGCTTAGGGATGAGGCTTACGATAACGCGGTTGTCGTTAAGAACCGAACGAAGGTGTTTCACGATAAACACCTTTTGCGCAAAACTTTCGTGCCTGGTCAACAGGTACTGCTTTACGACACCCGGCTACACTTCCATCCAGGAAAGCTCAGATCTCGCTGGAAAGGGCCGTATTTTGTGCGGAATGTGTATCCGCATGGCGCTGTGGATTTGGAGAATCCAAAGGACGGTTCATTTTTTAAAGTAAATAGACACCGACTTAAACCGTACCTTAGCGCCGAACCAACATAGGAGCTCCTGGTCTTACAGGAGCCGGTTTACCCAGCATAATCTTTCTCTGCCTACCACCAAACTTCGGATATCCAGCCAAGAACAGTGGACATTGTTCCAAATAAGTTTGGGGGTATGTATATACCTTTGTGGATATTCTTTTCCTTTTTCTTTACTCTTTAAAAACATTAAAAAAAATTGTGTATATCTAACCAACAATTTTGACCCTTCAAATGATCTCTTCATGCGATGACAGTAAGGACACTGTCCAGTTTAAGTTTGCGGGTACGCTCGGTACGCATTTCTAACCTTCGCATTCATACGTATATTTTGCATCTGCATATTAAAATTCATAAAATCCATAAAAATCTGAAAATTTTCTAAAAACATAAAAACTTTTCTGTCAAGTTAGCTAGTGGGAGGACTCTGATTCAACATTTCAACGGTTTTGTTTGATAAAATAAGAATAACTAAATCTTATGTTTAGATTTTGAAAACCTGAAAGATAACTCTCCTTTGAAGTTAACTATAGCTGATATACGTCTTTACATCACACTACACGTGTCGTGAGTTTTGGAAATTAGATGACAAGTCTTTTATGTCTAAAAACTTTTTAAATAGATAAATGATTTTCTAAGGATCAAATAGGTTTGTTCTGAAATAAGTAATACCAAGAATAGTTTATGAAGTGAAGTGAATATGAAGGAATGTTATTAATGCCTTAATTGGAACTAAGTCTGAAAAATAACCCATCTGGAACTTGATTGGAATGATTACACACCGAACCCACTAAACACGTCTTTTATCCAAAAATAATTGAACTGCCGGTTATATCTCTGTTCGTATTAAATCATCATGATTTTCACGCCAAACTGTCTTTTGTTTTTGGACCTAGGTAACTTGAGTAATTAAGTCCGCTGGGGTGTTTCTACACCTAATGCCCTAAAACCAACTGGTTTGGATGCATTGGCCCAAAGCTCGCTAAGAAGCCTAAAAAGTCCAGATTAAAACAAAGTCAAGCAAGTGTTCTCTCCGAGTTAAAATTCCAAACGGTTCTTTGTGTGAGAATAATCTTGATAAAAGACAGGTTTTATAAAAAATATTTCTAGCGGAGATATGAAGGTTTTATTCTATGATAAAGACTATTGCACGTTCACAGAGGTGTGTATGAAATGAAAACAAGAAAAAGGTGGAGTGAAAAATAAGACCTAGTTTCCTGTTAGGGAAGATAGAAATTCTGAAGTTGAAACTTTACTGGAAAACGAAACTTGAAAAATACTTAACTCTTTATAAAACTTATGTGATCCTTTTAAAATTTTTATCTGGGCTTTATTGTGTGACATGATGACTTTAATCGATCCTTCTCGAACTTAACGACACTATTTGCACTGCACGTAAAGACATATAAAATCTTTAGTTAAATAAGAAGCGAGGTGTGAAAAATAAGGGTTCGATAGTCTAGACTTAGGATAATAGAATTGTTATTTTCTGAAACAAAACTTTAGGGTTTGAATCATAGTTATTTTACAAAACTAGCTTGACTGGATTTTATGGGTAGTATTCGCTGAAAACCCTCAGGAGACAACACTCTTCCTACTAGGGACACCTAGAGGTTCAACGGCTTGTTGCACATGCTCAGTGCAATCGCGTTCCCTGCGAAAGTGAGGTTAGAAAATTTTTTGTGAATAAATTGGCTTTGCTCAGGACGAGCAAATGATAAGTTTGGGGGTATTTGTTCATATCAGATTTTTGCATTTTTATACCGCCCAATTTTTATCATATTGCTTATCGGTAGGTACTCTTGAGCCATGTTTTCTAGTCAATTGCAGGATACAGGTTCTCGGTTCTAAATGGTGAAATTCATGGAAAAACACGACAAAATCCGGGTTCCTGCCAACCACAGATAAAACACGGGTCTCCGCTCTCTATCCGTATGTTGCCGCACACCAGTTTAAAAGACAAGATGGCAAATTAATGTCATTTTCATGCACAAGGCTTAATGGCAACACAAGATCCAAGAAATCTACGCGGAGCTCGAGGAAATCATGATAAAAAGATCCACATCAAATCACTTTTTGCTCAACAGAAATTCTGGAAAAACCGTGAAGACAATCTGAGAAAAAACATGTACCAGAATAAAGGACACAGCAGACCAGGGAAGCACCAAAAATCCCATTCCCCAATTCCACCATAGGGCCGCGGAACCGCGGCCAATAGGGGGTCTAGGCCGCGGTTCCGCGGCCGTATAGGCTCCGCAGATGATGATTTCTCAGGGGTACATGTGTCTTTTCATGAAGGGTCAGAATATTGCCCTAGATTTCCTTTTCCCAGCCTATAAATAGCCCAGAACCTTGTGAAGCCAAGGGTGCTTAATCTTGTATTTTTAGGTTTTAGAATACTTGTTGTTCTTCTTCCTCTTTTCATCTCTTCTCCATTGAAAAACTTGTAGTGAGCTTTTGTGAGTGAAGAATGATGAATAAAGAAGTTCTTTTTGTTATTATACTTGTCTTGCTCTTGTTATGTTAATTGCTTGTAATCTTCAATTGATAATTTAGTTGTTGTTATTTATTGTTGTTTCTTTCTTATTCTCTTTTCCTTTATCCTTAAACAACCTTGATGCTTACGTTTGATCCTTGCCAAGGTGAGGTCGTAAATAGCTAGTTGTTATCTTCTAATCTCCATCTTTCTATCTTCCTCCTTTGTTTTATTTTTCGTTCTTCTTGTAATGGGTGAGTAGTTTCCATACTTGTTAGGGTAGGATAAGGGAAGTTTGAGAGAAGGAAATTTCTCTCACTCTTTCCTTGTCCAACATCTTAAATCGAACTCCCGTTAATTGAACCACAATCCTCTCCCTACGGCACCCTATCCTACATGATAGCGGTGATTCCGTAGTGAGACCGGTTGTGGTTGAATTAACCGGAGGTTAAGGCTAAGAGCCAAGAACGGATGGACAAGCACCAAAAGGAAGAACTTATGCGTTGGAAAGCCTAGCTTATACTCGCAAGTTCCTTCCTAGTCGTGCTAATCCCCGTTGTTGCCGATTACCGTAACACCGATATTAAGAGTGGCAACGAAAGTAGTGAGCGACTCCTAACTCAAACTAACCTAATCCTAACCCTAACAAGCTCTCTTTACATATCATTTTAACACTTAGTTACTCACAAACAAATCTGGACTTTTGGACTTAACTCGTTAAAGCACATAGAAAAAGATTCCCATCTCCCTGCGGACGACCCGTACTCAACCGGCTAGCTACAAGCAAAACCGTTTTGATGGGGGTAATTAACTAAACTTGAACACGCAGAATCCCTAAGAATCAAGAGCCCAATTTCTCTCTTGTCGGATCTAAACGATCCCGTTAAGTCGATTTTAGTCTAGAATTAGACTAACGTATCCTTAACAAACATTTAAGTTGATCTTAGCTTCAAATAAGGCTAATGTATCCTTAAACACAACCCCCCAAACCCAAATCTAAGAAAGATACGGATTTGGAATTGTCCACGCCCAACGGGCGACAACATAACTTAGTCTCCGTATATAATCCACGGGCAACCAAACACAAAACAAACACCCATGACACGAAGTGACCATATGGAGAAGGAGACAGTTGTTACCGCGATACGGTAGCGTAATTAACTGCAGGGGCTTGCGCCTGCAGGGAAGAGCGTCCCCACAATCAAAAACCCCTAAAACGAGGGGTATCTGACGAAGTCTGCTACATCGGCCGCATCCGTTTAAACCTTCGATACATGATACCATAAATCAACTTGGCATCTTCGGAGAGTGGACGGATAGCACCAATTAGCATCTGTCCCCAGATTCAGGCTAGACGTTCCGTATTCCCGGTTTCCGGTGGTAAACAGATTCTGGTACGCCTGGTGGGACCTTTTCCTCTTTCCACTCCACACTTCGTGTGTCGTGTTTTTCCCGTGATCAGATAATTGCGGTGTGTATGTTTTTGGTTGCCCTTAGGGGAGTGTATATTGAAGCCGGCATTTCGTCTCTATGAAGAATGGCGTTTGGTCCTACCCTAGCAACTCAGGCTCTGTCATATCCGATGGAGTCAAGCATGGGTCACTTGCAGCTTCAAATTTCTGCAATCCGGCTATTCAAGAAATCAACGGGCTTCTTTTTGGGTCGATACTCCCACCTCCCACCCTCGGTGCCTCAACGCCGATGGAGGAATCCCAGTGGAAGTCTGTGTTCCACAGGCTGGTTCCCCAAGTTGTAGCTTTGCCAATGGAATCAGTCCTCAAACAACTGGCACCTGCCAAGGACCAAGGTCGACACAGGAGGCAGAATATTCATGCTCTCAAAGGAAACAGGGGGCAGGGTCGGAAAAATCCTGAGGCTAATCAAATCACGACCGTAAGAAATAGTCGACGTCGATGTCGGCATCATACAAAATGAGCTGCGAGCAGTTATTCGTATGGTCCTATTTCAACCCTAGTGGTGAATTGTTGTTCCAACCGGGAACAGCTTCAAACTGTTGTGAAGGGTCAGATAAAATTCTCCCACCGCAATATTGAAGAAATCTCCGCAACCCATGGAGATCCCACGAGAGCAGAAACCAGTTCGCTCCCTGAGACAACTTTCTTCATCTATATAAGGTGTGGAAGCAGGAGAAAGGGACTCACCCCGAGACGGATCCTGATACTGTGGTTCCTCCCAAAACCAAAGCGGCTTTTCACAAAAAAGAGAGGCCCAATAAAGCTCAAGTTCCCGAAGCAAACTCCAAACACCCCAAGCCTAAGGGCATGGTTGTTCACATAGCCTATGTGGTGAATTCTAAAGATGAAGTTCGAGCTTCTACTAGTCACCGACCTCAAACTTAGTCCTTAACAAAAGTTCAACTGCAACGTGAAAAGTTGCAGGAGATGCTTGCTCATGCGGCACCACTCGCTAATCCATCGTCTAAAGAAAATCCCGAAGTCGCACCTGAAGAAAGAAGAAATCTGGCATGGGGCGGATTCTACACTTGACAGGTTCTAGCCCATCCGTTTGCCCAGATATTACACAGACGGACTAAAGAGACTCTTGAGATGCCAAGGTGTACCCCTTAAGCAAACTGCGCGACAAGCACGATTCTATAACAGGATCTGGAACGTTCTCGGAATTCGACAAAAATTGCCCAATGGGAGAATGGAAACGATCGGGCTTGGATATGTTCGGTCCAAGAAACGAGAGCAATCCCGCGACTGCTATGTCATACATGACTTTGATGAAGAAGGAGATGCTCTGTGGGAAGATGCTAACCCTGAACCAGAAAGAGCTCCCGCCGTGAAAATGCCCAGTACGTCGTTCGAAGAACAAATGGACAAGCTTATAAGGGAAGCAGGTCAAAAGGTTCGAGACGACCATAATCGCGAAATAACCATCTACGAGAAAGCCAGGACGCAACGCCTTCTTCAACAGGCTGCGAAAGATGAAAATGCTTCTCCCTGTCAACCCGTTTATGAAAAGGCCCGATGCAGAGGCAGAAACAAACCAAAGAATGGAAAAGGCGTTCCACGGCGACAAAGCGGGTCCAAGAAGCCACGCGATCAGGAGCCAAGCAATCCAGATTCATCTCTTATAAAGAAGATGGGTCGAGCGTACTCTTTTGCCCAGGACAAGACAAAGAAGATATTCGATCTGGTCATAAAACATCAGATGATGGAACTCCCGGAGTCCAAGCACCCCGAGCAAGTAAACGAGGTCTCTCACCCAGACTATTGCTTCTATCACCGAGCAATAGGACATCCTCTCGAAGATTGCTTCACCTTCAAGATCTGGGTCGAAGACCAATATCAACAAGGCAGGTTCGCTCTATCCAGCAGTTGGAGGATAACCCCGCCACATAAGCATGAACCGAAAGAGACGCGTATAACGAGAGTAAAACCAGATCAACATCGGTCTTGGAAACAATCTCGTACCTGTCATGTGATAACGCTATCAGAAGAAGAACCCGGGAATATGGATGACCTCTCTTGGTGCTTTGAAAACGATAATGATGAGGTGATCTCAGAGTTTCCACCGGCACCGAAAGAGCTGGAAGATGGAATACATACTACTGCAGATGATCTCAAGAAAATTGATCAGGGGACGCCAAGTGACCCGCGGCCGACATTCGTCAGTGAGCTGTTGTCTGAAGAAAAGGTGGCTACGCTAAAAGACGTGCTTATGCAGCATAAGGATTGCTACGTATGGAATTATTTTGAAATGCCAGGATTAGATTCAGAGATTGCTGTGCACAAATTGGCGATATCCCCGGATGTTAAGCCAATCAAACAAGCACAAAGGAGAATGCGGCTTGAGCTTGAGATGAGTATCAACGCCGAGGTCAAGAAGCTAATCGACTCCGGCTTCATCCAAGAAGTTCAGTATCCTGATTGGATCGCCAACATCGTACCAGTGATGAAGAAAAATAGGACGGTGTGCATATGTGTGGACTTCCGGGATCTCAATAAAGCCTGCCCGAAAAACGACTTCCCCATACCAGTCACTAAGCCGATGATAGATAACACGTCCACTCACGAAGTTTTCTCCTTCATGGACGGATCGTCAGGATATAACCAGATAAAGATGCATCCCGATGACCAGAGGCACACCGCTTTCTGGACCCCTTTGGGTATATTCTTCTACAAAGTGATGCCCTTCGGTCAAAAGAACGCCGGTGCCACCTATCAGAGGGCCATGACGAAGATCTTCGATGGCCTCATACATGAAATCGTCGAATGCTATATCGACGACCTCGTGGTTAAAAGCAAATCATATGAGGAACATCTCGAGCATCTGAAGATCGTATTTCAACGCCTTCGGCAATACAACTTGAAGATGAACCCTCTCAAATGTGCATTCGGAGTTTTCTCGGGCAAATTCCTCGGATTCATTTTCCGACACCGAGGCATCGAGATAGATCCATCAAAGATCAAGGAGATTATGGAAATGCCTCCGCCAAAGACTCTCAAGCAATTGCGGTCTCTCCAAGGAAAACTCGCGTATATTCGGCGATTTATAGACAATCTCTCAAGCAAGTGCCGCCCCTACAGTCACTTAATGAAAAAGGGAACCCCGTTCGTCTGGGATCAAAAATGCCAAAGCGCACTGGACAAAATCAAGCAATACCTGCAGAATCCGCCGGTGCTAGCCGCTCCGGTCAAGGGAAAGCCTCTTATTCTTTATACAACAGCTCTCGAAGGTTCTTTAGGCGCGCTGTAGGCACAGGAGAACGACCAAGGGAAAGAAAGAGCTCTCTACTATCTGAGTCGATTTCAACTGGGGGCAGAATGCAATTATTCTACCATCGAAAAACACTTCCTGGCGTTGATCTTCGCAATAACGAAGCTCAGGCACTATGCGTTGGCGCATGAAGTCCGTCTCATATCGAAGGTGGATCCTCTTAAATACTTGATGTCGAAGGCCATATTAACAGGACGGCTTGCTAAATGGGCCCTACTCTTGATGGAATTCTCGATAACTTATCAGCCTCTTAAGGCAGTGAAAGGCCAGGCCATCGCCGACTTCCTCGCTGAGCATCTGATACCTGCCGATTCTCCTTTGAATTGCGAACTGCCAGACGAGCATGCGTTTGACACGATCGACGGTAGTGGCACCCGATGGGAACTTTATTTTGATGGAGCGTCTTCCATGAAGAAGGGCAAACAAAGTACCCCTATAATCAAATCCGGGATAGGCCTTATCTTCGTAACTCCACAAGGAGGGATAATGCGCTTTGCTTTCTCCTTAACAGAGCCGAGGACAAACAATGAAGCCGAATATGAAGCTTTGATAGCAGGCCTCGAGATCGCCATCGACATGGGAAATAAAAACTTCCTCATATACGGAGACTCACAACTGGTCGTTAGTCAAGTAAATGGTGACTATCAGACGTGCAAACCAGAGTTGGTGAAGTACGGTGAAAAGGTGCAGCAACTGTTGACCCAAATTCTTTCCTACACCTTGGAAAGTATACCGCGTGCGGAAAATAGCAAAGTGGATGGATTAGCCAAGCTTGCTAAAGAATTGGCCGATGAGAACCTCGATGACGTAGGAATCGTGGTACAAAGCTGATGGGTCCTCGCACCGACAGAAATATCTCCGGAGTCGTCCGAGGAAAAGGGAGCGACCGAGCAAATGGCTCTACAAGTAAACGACCAAGAAAAGGTCGAGGACTGGAGAGAAGTCTTTATAAACTACTTTAAATTCCGTCGAACACCTGAAGATGCGTCTTCAAAATATCAGCTCATGAAGCGAGCCCTATCTTTTGCCTTCGTCAACGATACTCTGTACAAGAGGTCATTTGATTCTCTATGGTTGAGATGTCTGGGACCTGAAGAGGCGAAGAGAGTCCTTCAGGAAACTCACGACGGACTCTGCGGTTCTCACCAAGCCTGGCCGAAGATGAAGTTGAAGATCAAACGGATGGGTTACTATTGGCCCACGATGATTCAGGACTGCTTCGAATATGCGAAGCAATGCCACTCATGCCAGATCCATGGGGACTTCATCCACCAGCATACAAATCCACTACACCCGACAGTGGCTAGCTGGCCGTTCGAAATGTGGGGAACTGACATAATCGGCCCCATCGAGCCAGCATCGTCCAGAGGACATCGATTCATTTTGGCGACAACTGATTACTTCTTCAAATGGGCAGAAGACTAACCGCTGAGGGGAGTGAAGACGGGGAATATCCTCCATTTCTTCAAGACGCACGTTATTTATCGGTTTGGAACTCCGCGACGGATCATCTCCGATAACGGGCCAGCCTACAGAAGCCATAAGATCAGCCGCTTCGCACAACAGCACAACATAGACTGGAGATACTCCTCAGTTTATAATCCCCGAGCCAACGGTCTAGCTGAGGCTTTCAATAAGACCCTGACAAAGATCATGAAGAAGACTGTGTCTTGAAATAAGAAGGACTGGCACGAGAGACTGCATGAAGCTCTCTGGGAATATCGAACTACGTTCAAGACGGCCACGAACACAACGCCGTACGCGTTGGTATTCGGTACAGAAGCGGTACTCCCCCTCGAAATAGAGTTACCCTTTCTACTAGTGGCAGTGCATTATGAGCTAACGGACGAAGAGAATGCTCACCTTCGGCTTGAGGAGATCAATGCCCTTGATGAAACTCGGCTCCTGGTGCGGCAAAATCTGGAAGCTTATAAAGCAAAGATGACGCACTCATATGAAAGATTGACCAGGCCGAGGACATTCCGCCAAGGCGAACTCGTGCTAGTGGTCAAAAGACCTATGATCCCCAATCGCACCAAGCGGGGAAAATTCTAGCCGAACTATGAAGGCCCGTACATCATAGACAAGGTCTACCAGGGTGGAACCTATCTACTCATGGACATACATGTTGAAAGACCTTTCAGGCCAATAAACGGTCGCTTCCTGAAGAAATACTACACTTGACGAGTCACGACCTAGGTCAATGATAGATGACGACGACTATGTCCGCTCGCTATCTTCCTAAGCCCAAACTCTATAAGTAGTAACCGGCTTCTTTTGCGACGAACCGAAACGTCCTTAAACTAACGATGGACCGAAACGTCCTTAAACTAATAACGGACCGAGATGTCCTAAAACTAACGCCGGACCGAAACGTCCTTAAACTAACAACGGACCGAAACGTCCTTAAACTAACAGTGGACCGAAAAGTCCCTAAACTGACGACGGACCGGAACGTCCTTAAACTAACAACGGACTACTATGTCCTAAAACTAGCTGTTGACCGAGATGTCGAGAAACTACGGTGGATTGCATCATCCCAAAGCTGATACAAAAAAAAAGAATAAAAAAGGGGGAAAACGGTATTTCCATAAGCAAAATGGGCACGGATGAAAACCCGAAAGGGCTCCGTGAGTAAAAACAGCAGGGCTACCGGCGAGTCTTGTGAAAACCCGAAAGGGCGCAACCTCGTTAAAATAAAAAAAAGAATATAAAAAAAAGAGAAAACGGTATGTCCATAAGCAAAATGGGCATGGATGAAAACCTGAAAGGGCTCCGTGAGTAAAAATACCAGGGTTGCCGGCGAGTTTTTATGAAAACCCGAAAGGGCGCAACCTCGTTAAAAGACACTTGCAAGGTCCTCTCGACCTTGTAAGGAGAAATCACCCGCGTGAGATCTTTACGACTCACAAGGGAGCAACACACTTAGGGATCCCCACGATTCCTAAGGAGAAATTACACTTGCGAGATTCTCACGACTCAAAAGGAGAATCCTCTTATGAGACCCTCACGGCTCATAAGATTCAAAAATCTTAAGTTATAGGGACCTGAACCTGTTCTTAAGCAGCCCCCACAACATCCAATACTGCCCTACAAGCGGCTCAATGCTGACCCTTGTATACAACCCACGGGCGCGAATAAACATTTCTCTAACCAAGTCCCATCCGTGACTAGGGATATGTTCGCACGGTGAACAACCCTTATGAGTCCTCTCGACTTATAAGGGGAAAACTCTCTTGTAAGATCCTTACGACTTATAAGAGAACATACACTTAGGAGTCCTCACGATTCCTAAGGAGAAAACACACCTACGAGGTCCTCACGACTCGCAGGGAGAAATACCTTTGTGAGACCCTTACGGCTCATGAAGTCAAAAGCTTTAGTCGACAGGATCCTAACCCTGTTCGCTAAGCCACCTTTGCTCGATATCGACAGAGAAAAATGATGATTCACTCCTGGCAATATTCCAGTTGTAGCGGTGCTGATGCCGAAATCAGTGTCTAATCCCAAGCTTGCAGCGAAAAGCTAGCAAGCCACACATGCATACGAAATAGCCGAAATGATGGGGCAACTTGCAACAGAAGCAGCAAGTAAAAAAAATGTATGCATGCAAAATAGCCGAAATGATTGGGCAACTCGCAATAAAAAGCAGCGAGTAAAAATAAAATAAATAGCCGAAATAATTGGGCACCGCGAAAAATAGCCGAAATGATTGGGCAATCGCGACCTTCGCGATATAAAAGCTGAATTGATAGAGCATCGTAGAAAGAATTGAAAAATAAAAATGAAATTTATGCCCTACAGGTGATATCACAGCAGTCCCTGTATACAATCCAGGGGCGCAAACAAAGAAGGAATCACATTCCTCCTCCCCAGGTTTCATCAGAAGAAGAAGCTAAACCTCAACGGTTCTCAGATAGCCTGGAGAGCATCTCAACATTCGTCTCATTACAACATACACAACATCAAGCAAAACGGAACGGCGGCAACTCCCAGTTCCATGACTCGGCGGTGTACAGATGACAGAGAGTCAGACTCCGTGAAATGCGGATAAAGTCAACCCTTCCTGGCTACACAGAACGCGGATTATGTCACTTCTGACCCCGTGGAAAACGTCCAGAGCGGATCCTGGTCCTCGCAGAGCACGACAGTGAACCCGTATGAAGCATCCAGAGCAGAGCCTAGTCCTCGCCGAACACGGCAGTGAACCCGTGGGAAGCATCTAGAGCAAAATTCGTGGCCACGTGGAACGTGGATTATGTCACTTCTGACCCCGTGGAAAACGTCTAGAGCGGATCCTGGTCCTCGCAGAGCACGGCAGTGAACCCGTATGAAGCATCCAGAGTGGAGCCTAGTCCTCGCCGAACACGGCAGTGAACCCGTGGGAAGCATCTAGAGCAAAATTCCTGGCTACGTGGAACACGGATTATGTCACTTCTGACCCTGTGGAAAATGTCCAGAGCGGATCCTGGTCCTCGCAGAGCACGGCAGTGAACCCGTGTGAAGCATCGAGAGCGGAGCCTGGTCCTCGCCGAACAGGGCAGTGGACCCGTGGGAAGCATCCAGAGCAAAATTCCTGGCTACGTGGGACACGGATTATGTCTCTTCTGACCCCGTGGAAAACGTCCAGAGCGGATCCTGGTGATCGCAGAGCACGGAAGTGAACCCGTGTGAAGCATCCAGAGCGGAGCCTAGTCCTCGCAGAACACAGCAGTGAACCCGTGTGTAGCATCCAGAGCAAAATTCTTGGCTACGTGGAACGCGGATTATGTCACTTCTGACCCCGTGGAAAACGTCCAGAGCGGAGCCTGGTCCTCGCCAAACACGGCAGTGGACCCGTGGGAAGCATCCAGAGCGGAGCCTGGTCCTCGCCAAACACGGCAGTGAACCCGTGGGAAGCATCCAGAGCAAACATCGGACTGTGAGGTCCTTAAATCCACAGACTATGATGTCCTTAACCTCGACCGTGATGTCTTAAAACTAACATCGGACTGTGAGGTCCTTAAACTCACGGACTATGATGTCCTTAACCTCGACCATGATGTCTTAAAACTAACATCGGACTGTTAGGTCCTTAAACTCATGGACTATGATGTCCTTAACCTCGACCGTAATGTCTTAAAACTAACATCGAACCGTGGAGTCCTTAAATCCACGGACTATGATGTCCTTACTCTCGACCGTGATGTCTTAAAACTACTATCGGACTGTGAGGTCCTTAAACTCACGGACTATGATGTCCTTAACCTCGACCGTGATGTCTTAAAACTAACAATGGACCGTAATGTCCTTAAACTAATTTTATCTTGGTTCAAGGGTACATCTCTTCACTCCTTTGATATTTGTCGTTGTAATTCCTCAACGTCTTCAAAGAGGTGACGGGTCCCGACAACCACACATTTCACGGACTGTGGGGTCCTTAAATTCAAGGACTATGATGTCCTTAACCTCTACCGTGATGTCTTAAAACTAACATCGGACTGTGAGGCCCTTAAACTCATGGACTATGATGTCCTTAACCTCGACCGTGATGTCTTAAAACTAACAACGGACTGTGGAGTCCTTAAACCCACGGACAATGATATCCTTAACCTCGACCGCGATGTCTTTGAACTACGGTATCCTGGAAAACGTCCAGAGCGGAGCCTGGTCCTCTCCAAACACGGCAGTGAACCCGTGGGAAGCATCCAGAGCAACCCCTGACTCCGTGAAATGCGGATAAAGACAACTTCATCCATCACTTGCGGGCCCTCACGACTCGTAAGGGAGTAAATTCTCTTGTGAGATCCTTACGACTTTCAAGAGAAAACACACTTAGGAATCCTCACGATTCTTAAGGAGAAATTACACCTACGGGATCTTCTCGACCGGTAGGGAGAAAATTCTTTATGAGACCCTCACGGCTCATAAATTGAAAAGTCTTAGGTGACAAATCCTAACCCTGTTTTCTAAGCCATTGCCACTCTACAAAGAGCACAAGACTGACTGCTATATGCTATCTACAGACCGCACTTACTAAAATCACATGGCAACAACTTAGCAAGCAGAAGAAAGGGACATAAAGAACATCTGATTTGCATTTAATTAAGCGTTCGAGGCATACCCATTCATGCATGTGCAAAAGATTTAGTACATAAAAGAGGACACGCTGAAATGAGAAATTTGTCATTCATATTTCAAAAAAAGGAGGGCTCTTACAATTATGAAAGCAATAAACGAAAACATCGTCAAGATGATTACAATGGCAAAACCTCGAATACAGGGCATGGATTGAGAAATTCGAAAGTAAGGCCGTCTAGAGTCTTTCTGGCCTTTCTGACCATTCTCGTGTGCATCCTCTCACGCTCATGCGTGTCAAGGTCTTTAGCAATGCCCCCCACCCTTTGATAAGAAGCAATTATCGTCGTCCGTTGAAAAATTTGATGCAGAATATCAATGAGGCTATCTCACCGTTTTTTCGAGATCAGCCCCAACAGGTACACTGAATGCACCTTATCTTCGGCATCATCCAGCGCATTAAGCGGCATGTCCTCGTGAAACCCCGGAAGTGCTCTCTAAATTGCTCCCAGTACGACTTTCAAGAGAGCAGAACGACAAGGAAGCAAACAACCAACGCGTGCATACAGACGCCCCATAATCTCCGTACACTGGGCATCTGTGAACTCTTGGTTTTGGTGACGGCCCTGTACGCGGACATCCTCAAAAGTAATGAACTCGTTCAGACTGTATAAATGAACAGCCATAGTGCCTGAAAGAAACATCATTAGAAGATTAGCAATAAGGAAAAACAGACACAGGGAGTTAAACTCCTCAAGAGCAATGCTCTGCACACAGGAGTGGCACCTGTCAAAAACAATTATGAGGGGAATTTAAAGAAATCCCCCGAGAACATTGAAGGCTTTGCTCTGAGAAGGTGATATAATTCATCAAGAAATAAAATTCCATCTTCAAGATCCATGAAAAACTCTTAAGAGTTCTTCTATATGATTTGAAAGGAGCAAAGCTCCATTAAAGAATTAAGAAATTATAAATAAACTCCTTTTAGAGAGTAAAACTCTATTAATGGAATCTTAAAAGGGTTCTCCTTAGATCAAAGATCTATAAAGAGCAAAGCTCTGTTAAAGGGTAAAACCCTGGTTTATTAAAAGTTTTAAACCATACCTTTGTTTCGACAGAGTTTTACTCTTGAAAAGTTCTAAAAACTGAAGAGAAATGCTCTGAATAAGAGAAAATTCTCAAGAAAGGGGATGAAAATCATCTAAGAGACCAAATGTCCTATTTATAGGTATTGAGAGCCGTTTCAACTCCCCAAAAGTTGATCCAACGACTGAGATGCTACCACCGCCACACTCACGTTTGGGCCACGTAAGCGCAACGGTGGGGGGGCATCTGTTTCCCCAATCAGAGCAAACCACTGTTCAAATTCCAAGATTGGAAATGAAGCGACGCTTCTGCTTCCCCCAATCAGAGCAATGCTCTATTCAAATTCCAAGATTTGAAATGAAGCGACGCTTCTTTTCCCCCAATCAGAGCAAGGCTCTGTATGGAAATTCTAAAGGGCAATAATTGAAGCAACGCTTCAGGTTCTGCGCCAGGCGCACGGCGCGCCACGTGTCAAGCACGGGTGTGCTAGCGCTAGGCGCGCCGCGCGCCACGTGTCAAGCACGGGTGCGCTAACGCTAGGCACGCTGCACGCCACGTGTCAAAACACGAGTGCGCTAGCGCTAGCACAATTGCGCCGCACTCTGCGCTACGCACCTCAAATTAGAGCAAAGCTCTGTTTCCAAGATTGGAAAGCGAAGCAACGCTTCATGAAAGGTACTAACATCAAATGCGCTTACAATAAGAGTCAAAGACTCTGAAACGGCACCCACGTGCAAAGCACGAGAGCGCTAGGCGCCAGAAGCACTAAGCGCCAGAAGCGCTTCATCCTTACAAGAATTACTTGCACATGATTATAGCAAATTAAATTATGCAGCGCATAAACATCTTACAGAGGAATAACAAAGAATTAAAAACAAGGGAACACTTAACAGATAATAAAATACTTAATTAAAACATCTTTTTATTATTATTATTATTATTACATTTAAAAAAGATCATCAAACATGGGATCAAAAGGACAGGGATTCGCAAAGCTAAGGAGGAGATTATCCAGTTCCCTCTCCGTCTTCTCCAACATGCCGAAACGGCAATCCTCCCGAGGGGTAGCCATCCAACGATCGACGCCGCACTCCTCAGAGAAAGTGGTGATGACAACCCGACGAGCCCGTCTCTGGCTCAGCAAGTGGATGGAGAAATCCCTCAGGGCTTGAGTGATTAAGAGCACTCGATCCTGTCTTCGGCGGTATCGAGCATTGCCGAGGACATCTCTGCTGGAGGAGGGGGAAGATCGGCGAGCACAGACGCAAGGATCATCCGAAGCCAAATAGAGTGTGGGGGAAGAGGAGACCCCACACGAGTCAAAAGATCGTATAGTGCAGCGTCGCACTGCTCATCCATGAGAGAAGGATCCACCAAGCGTGCAGAAAAACGAGGAACAAGGTCCTGAATGGGCACTTCCCACGGCTTTCTACGAGCATGGGGGCGGTTACAAGACATAGTTGAGAGGGTTCTTTCGAGATGAGAAAAGGAAGAAGCTTTGCTTCGAGTTATAAAGACTAGGCACAGAAAATTTTGTGCACAGTGGAACTATTTCAAAGATTCGGGAAATGAAAGATTCTAGGGAATACAAGTTTGACTTAAAAAGGAAGGTGAAAAGACACCTCTGTTGAAGCAACGCTTCAGATCCAACGCTCTGTTGAAGCAACGCTTCAGATCCAGCGCTCTGCGCTGCGCGCCACGTATCAAACACGGGTGCGCTAGCGCAGTTGCGCTGCGCTCTGCGCCACGTGTCGAACGTAGGTGCGCCAGCGCTGGGATTAAAAATTCCCAACGTTAGATCAAAGGATCTAATAATAATGATGTATCATTAATTAACCATAATTAAATTCTGTTAAGGAAAGATTCCTCAAAATCTTTCCAAACAACAAGATTGTGTTTTAAGCACCGCTGGATCAACAATCCAAGGGTAAATAATAAATTACCAAAAAACAAAATAAATTCTCCATGGAAAGATTTCTCAATCTTATTAAAAACAAGAAGATTATCTTCTGTCAAACAGAAGCCTTAGGATCAAAGTTCCAACGGTGGGAAATATTCCCCAATCAATCAAGAGAAAGGTCTCTCAAAACTGATTTAACAAATCATTTAGCCCTATATAAAGGACCCTAGACTTCAAGTCAAGAGATAAAGAGAATACAGAAGAACAGAGAGAAAAACCCTCTGCAAAAAAAAGAGCAAGCTCTTAAGACAAGAAGAGTTTTTCTTCATATTCAAGGTAAAAAAAGAACCATGTTCTTGAAAAACAGAGATGAAATCATCTCATAAAAAGAAGAACCCTCTTCTAAAAAGATCATAGATCTGAAAAAAGACCAAGGTCTTTGATGATAAGAAGAAAGATCAAAAGATCTAGTTATAAAAAAATAAAAGAAGTAAAATACTTCACTAACAGATCTTTTGATCTATAAAGGCAGAGCCTTTTATCAAAACAAGAACCTTTGTTCTTGGATCTTGAGGCAAAGCCTCCTTAGAAGAACGTAAAAGTTGTTCTATGATCTTAAAATCGATCAGATGCGCTTTGCACTATTGAAAAGTGCCTTGAACTCATGAACTGCGTCCTTACGCTCATTGGACCGGCGCACGACGCCAGAACTTGCCACGTGTCAACCAGAGACACAATCTGCGCTTTGCGCTCCTGAAACAGAGTGCTGTGCTTATAGACTGGCGCTCAGCGCCAAGCGTGCCACGTGTCGCTCGCTGGGGCGCCAACAGACTAGCACAAAGCGCTCATAGATGGAAAGCGCAAGTGCGCTAATGAACCGGCACTTAGCGCTGAGCGCGACACGTGTCACCTTCGCGTGCGCTAGCGCAATGCGCTCTTTAATTGGCGCAAAGCGCCTGACGCGCCACGTGACATACTGTCAGAACACCACTTTGTTCCTGATAAATGCTATGCATTTAACACCAGACAAAATGACAGAGCCCAATGCTTGGCATTATTAAAAAGGGCCGAGCCCAAATAAAGGCTTAATAGCCAGAACAGAAATAAAATGTCAAAACATTTTAATTGGACTTAGCCCAATTCAGGCTATAAGTCCTCAACTTATTTTGAACTGAGCACATCTACTCTTTCAACCAAATCACCACGGTTCAAGTGTACATCTTTTCACTCCTTTGATATTTGTCGTTGTAATTTCTCAACGTCTTCAAATAGGTGACGGGTCCCGACGACCATACATTTTACGGACCGTGGGGTCCTTAAACTCACGGACTATGATGTCCTCAACCTCGACCGTGATGTCTTAAAACTAACACCATACTGTGAGGTCCTTAAACTCACGGACTATGATGTCCTTAATCTCGACCGTAACATCTTAAAACTAACACCGGATTGTGAGGTCCTTAAACTTACGGACTATGATGTCCTTAACCTCGACCGTGATGTCTTAAAACTAACATCGGACTGTGAGGTCTTTAAACTCACGGACTATGATGTCCTTAACCTCGACCCCGATGTCTTAAAACTAACATCGGACTATGAGGTCCTTAAACTCACGGACTATGAGGTCCTTAAACTCACGGACTATGATGTCCTTAACCTCGACCGCGATGTCTTAAAACTAAAAATGGACCGTAATGTCCTTAAACTAATTATCGACCGCAATGTCATTAAACTAAACAATAGAGCCCAATTGCTATCTTGTCGGATCTAAACGATCCTGTTAAGTCGATCTTTGTCTAGAATTAGACTAACGTGTCCTTAACAAACGTTTAAGTTGATCTTAGCATCAAATAAGGCTAACGTATCCTTAAACACAACCACCCCAAATCCAAATCTAAGAAAGATACGGATTTGAACTAGTTCACGCCCTACTGGAGACAACATAACTTAGTCTCCGTATACAATCCATGGGCAACCAAACACAAAACAAACACCCACGACACGAAGTGACCATATGGAGAAGGAGAAAGTTGTTACCGCGATGCGGTAGCATAATTAACTGCAGGGGCTTGCGCCTGCAGGGAAGAGCGTCCCCACAATCAAAAACCCCTAAAACGAGGGGGAATCTGACGGAGTCTGCTACATCGGCCGCATCCATTTAAACCTTCGATACATGATACCATAAATCAACTTGGCATCTTCGAAGAGGTGGACAAATAGCACCAATTAGCATCTGCCCCCAGATTCAGGCAAGATGTTCCGTCTTCCCGGTTTCCGGCGGTAAACAGATTCTGGCACGCCCGGTGGGACCTTTTCCTCTTTCCACTCCACACTTCGTGTGTCGTGTTTTTCCCGTGATCAGATAATCGCGGTGTGTATGTTTTTGGTTGCCCTTAGGGGAGTGGATATTGAAACCGGCATTTCGTCTCTATGAAGAATGGCGTTTGGCCCTACCCTAGCAACTCAGGCTCTGTCATATCCGGTGGAGTCAAGCATGGGTCACTTGCAGCTTCAAATTTCTGCAATCCGGCTCTTCAAGAAATCAACGGGCTTCTTTTTGGGTCGTTACTCCCACCTCCCACCCTCGGTGCCTCAACGCCGATGGAGGAATCCCAGTGGAAGTCTGTCTTCCACAGGCTGGTTCCCCAAGTTGTAGCTTTGCCAATGGAATCAGTCCTCAAACAACTGGCACCTGCCAAGGACCATGGTCGACGCAGGCGACAGAATATTCAAGATCTCAAAGGAAACATTGGGTAGGCTCGGAAAAATCCTGAGGCTAATCAAATCACGACCGTAAGAAATGGTCGACGTCGATAGCGACATCATACAAAATGAACTGGGAGCAGTTATTCGTAGGGTCTTGTTTCAACCCCAGTGGTGAATTGTTGTTCCAACCAGGAACAGCTTCAAACTGTTGCGAAGGGTCAGACAAAATTTTCCCACCACAATATTGAAGAAATCTCCGCAGCCCATGGAGATCCCAAGAGAGCAGAAACCAGTTCGCTCCCTGAGACAACTTTCCTCATCTATATAAGGTGTGGAAGCAGGAGAAAGGGACTCACCCCGAGACGGATCCTGATACAGCGGTTCCTCCCAAAACCAAAGCGGCTTTTCACAAAAAAGAGAGGCCCAATAAAGCTCAAGTGCCCGAAGCAAACTCCAAACACCCCAAGCCTGGGGGCATAGTAATTCACATAGTCTATGTGGTGAATTCCAAAGACGAAGTTCGAGCTTCTACTAGTCACCGACCTCAAACTTAGTCCTTAACAAAAGTTCAACTGCAACGTGAAAAGCTGCAGGAGATGCTTGCTCAGGCGACACCACTCGCTAATCCATCGTCTAAAGAAAATCCCGAAGTCGCACCTGAAGAAAGAAGAAATCTGGCATGGGGCGGATTCTACACTTGACAGGTTCCAGCCCATCCGTTTGCCCAGATATTACACAGACGGACTAAAGAGACTCTTGAGATGCCAAGGTGTACCCCTTAAGCAAACTGCGCGACAAGCACGATTCTATAACAGGATCTGGAACATTCCCGGAACTCGAAAAAAATTGCCCAATGGGAGAATGGAAACAATCGGGCTTGGATATGTTCGGTCCAAGAAACGGGAGCAATCCCGCGACTGCTACGTCATACATGACTTTGATGAAGAAGGAGATGCTCTATGGGAAGATGCTAACCCTGAACCAGAAAGATCTCCCGCCATGAAGATGCCCAGTCCGTCGTTCGAAGAACAAATGGACAAGCTTATAAGGGAAGCAGGTCAAAAGGTTCGAGACGACCATAATCGCGAAATGGCCATCTACGAGAAAGCCAGGATGCAACGCCTTCTTCAACAGGCTGCGAAAGATGAAAATGCTCCTTCCTGTCAACCCGTTGTGCAAAAGGCCCGACGCAGAGGCAGAAACAAACCAAAGATCGGAAAAGGCGTTCGACGGTGACAAAGCGGGTCCAAGAAGCCACGCGATCAGGAGCCAAACAATCCAGATTCATCTCTTATAAAGAAGATGGGTCGAGCGTACACTTTTGCCCAGGACAAGACAAAGAAGATATTCGATCTGGTCATAAAACATCAGATGATGACACTTCCGGAGTCCAAACACCCCGAACAAGCAAACGAGGTCTCTCACCCAGACTATTGCTCCTATCACCGAGCAATTGGACATCCTCTCGAAGATTGCTTCACCTTCAAGAACTGGGTCGAAGACCAATATCAACAAGGCAGGTTCGCTCTATCCAGCAGTTGGAGGATAAACCCGCCACATAAGCATGAACCGAAAGCGACGCGTATAACAAGAGTAGAACCAGATCAACATCGGTCTTGGAAACGATCTCGTACCTGTCATGCGATAACGCTATCAGAAGAAGAACCCAAGAATATAGATGACCTCTCTTGTTGCTTTGAAAACGATAATGACGAGGTGATCTCAGAGTTTCCACCGGCGCTGAAAGAGCTGGAAGATGGAATACATACTACTGCAGATGATCTCAAGAAAATTGATCTGGGGACGCCAAGTGACCCGCGGCCGACGTTCGTCAGTGAGCTGTTGTCTGAAGAAAAGGTGGCTACGCTAAAAGACGTGCTTATGCAGCATAAGGATTGCTTCGCATGGAATTATTCCGAAATGCCAGGATTAGATCCAGAGATTGTTGTGCACAAATTGGCGATATCCCCGGACGTTAAGCCAATCAAACAAGCACCAAGGAGAATGCGGCTTGAGCTTGAGATGCGTATCAATGACGAGGTCAAGAAGCTAATCGACTCCGACTTCATCCAAGAAGTTCAGTATCCTAATTGGATCGCCAACATCGTACCAGTGATGAAGAAAAATGGGCCGGTGTGCATATGTGTGGACTTCCGGGATCTCAATAAAGACTGCCCGAAAGACTACTTCCCAGTACCAGTCACCGAGCTGATGATAGATAACACGTCCACTCACGAAGTTTTCTCCTTCATGGACGGATCGTCAGGATATAATCAGATAAAGATGCATCCTGAGGATCAGAGACACACCGCTTTCCGAACCCCTTTGGATATATTCTTCTACAAAGTGATGCCCTTCGGTCTAAAGAACGCCGGTGCCACCTATCAGAGGGCCATGACGAAGATCTTCGATGACTTCATACATGAAATCGTCGAATGCTATATCGACGACCTCGTGGTTAAAAGCAAATCATACGAGGAACATCTCGAGCATCTGAAGATCGTATTTCAACGTCTTCGACAATACAACTTGAAGATGAACCCTCTCAAATGCGCATTCGGAGTTTCCTCGGGCAAATTCCTAGGATTCATTTTCCGACACCGAGGCATCGAGATAGATCCGTCAAAGATCAAGGCGATTATGGAAATGCCTCCGCCAAAGACTCTCAAGCAATTGCGGTCTCTCCAAGGAAAACTCGCGTATATTCGGCGATTTATAGCCAATCTCTCCGGCAAGTGCCTCCCCTACAGTCACTTAATGAAAAAGGGAACCTCGTTCATCTGGGATCAAAAATGCCAAAGCGCACTGGATGAAATCAAGAAATACCTGCAGAATCCGCCGGTGCTAGCCGCTCCGGTCAAGGGAAAGCCTCTCATTCTTTATACAACAGCTCTCGAAGGTTCTTTAGGCGCGTTGTGGGCACAAGAGAACGACCAAGGGAAAGAAAGAGCTCTCTACTATCTGAGTCGAGTTCTACTGGGGTAAGAAAGCAATTATTCTCCCATCGAAAAACACTGCCTGGCGTTGATCTTCGCAATAACGAAGCTCAGGCACTATGCGTTGGCGCATGAAGTCCGTCTCATATCGAAGGTGGATCCTCTTAAATACTTGATGTCGAAGGCCATATTAACAGGACGGCTTGCTAAATGGGCCCTACTCTTGATGGAATTCTCGATAACTTATCAGCCTCTTAAGGCAGTGAAAGGCCAGGCCATCGCCGACTTCCTCGCTGAGCATCCGATACCTGCCGATTCTCCTTTGAATTGCGAACTGCTAGACGAGCATGCGTTTGACACGATCGACGGTAGTGGCACCCGATGGGAACTTTACTTTGATGGAGCGTCTTCCATGAAGAAGCGCAAACAAAGTATTCCTATAATTAAATCCGGGGTAGGCCTTATCTTCGTAACTCCACAAGGAGGGATAATGCGCTTTGCTTTCTCCTTAACTGAGCCGAGGACAAACAATGAAGCCGAATATGAATCTTTGATAGCAGGCCTCGAGATCGCCATCGACATGGGAATTGAAAACCTCCTCATATACGGAGACTCCCAACTGGTCGTTAGTCAAGTAAATGGTGACTATCAGACGTGCAAACCAGAGTTGGTTAAGTACGGCGAAAAGGTGCAGCAACTGTTGACCCAAATTCCTTCCTACACCTTGGAAAGTATACCGCGTGCGGAAAATAGCAAACCGGATGCATTAGCCAAGCTTGCTAAAGAATTGGCCGATGAGAACCTCGATGACGTAAGAATCGTGGTACAAAGCCGACGGGTCCTCGCACCGGAAGAAATATCTCCCGAGTCATCTGAGGAAAAGGGAGCGACCGAGCAAATGGCTCTACAAGTAAACGACCAAGAAAAGGTCGAGGACTGGAGAGAAGTCTTTATAGACTACTTTAAATCACGTCAAACACCTGAAGATGCGTCTTCAAAACATCAGCTCATGAAGCGAGCCCTATCTTTTGCCTTTGTCAACGATACTCTGTACAAGAGGTCATTTGATTCTCTGGGGTTGAGATGTCTGGGACCTGAAGAGGCGAAGAGAGTCGTTCAGGAAACTCACGATGGACTCTACGGTTCTCACCAAGTCGGGCCGAAAATGAAGTTGAAGATCAAACGGATGGGTTACTATTGGTCCACGATGATTCAGGACTGCCTTGAATATGAGAAGCAATGCCACTCATGCCAGATCCATGTGGACTTCATCCACCAGCATCCAAATCCACTACACCCGACAGTGGCTAGCTGGCCGTTCGAAATGTGGGGAACTGACATAATCAGCCCCATCGAGCAAGTATCGTCCAGAGGACATCGATTCATTTTGGCGACAACTGATTACTTCTCCAAATGGGCAGAAGCAGTATCGCTGAGGGAAGTGAAGACGGAGAATATCCTCCATTTCTTCAAGACGCACGTTATTTATCGGTTTGGAACTCCGTGACGGATCATCTCCGATAACGGGCCAGCCTACAGAAGCCACAAGATCAGTCGCTTCGCACAACGGCACAACATAGACTGGAGATATTCCTCAGTTTATAATCCCCGAGCCAACGGTCTAGCTGAGGCTTTCAATAAGACCCTGACAAAGATCGTGAAGAAGACGGTGTCCCGAAATAAGAAGGGATGGCACGAGAGACTGTATGAAGCTCTCTGTGCATATCGAAATGTGTTCAAAACGGACACGAACACAACGCCGTACGCGTTGGTATTCGGTACAGAAGCGGTACTCCCCCTAGAGATAGAGTTACCCTCTCTACGAGTGGCAATCCATTATGAGCTAACGGACGAAAAGAATGCTCACCTTCGGCTTGAGGAGCTCGATGCCCTTGATGAAACTCGGCTCCTGGCGCAGCAAAATCTAGAAGCTTATAAAGCAAAGATGACGCGCTCATATGAAAGATTGACCAGGCCGAGGACATTCCGCCAAGGCGAACTCGTGCTAGTGGTCAAAAGACCTGTGATCCCCAATCGCGCCAAGCAGGGAAAATTCGAGCCGAACTATGAAGGCCCGTACATCATAGACAAGGTCTACCAGGGTGGAGCCTATCTACTCATGGACATACATGGTGAAAGACCTTTCAGGCCAATAAACGGTCACTTCCTGAAGAAGTACCATGCTTGACGAGTCACGGACTAGGTCAAAGATAGATGACGACGACTATGTCCGCTCGCTATCTTCCTAAGCCCAAACTCTATAAGTAGTAACCGGCTTCCTTTGCGACGGACCGAAACGTCCTTAAACTAACGATGGACCGAAACGTCCTTAAACTAACAACGGACCGAGATGTCCTAAAACTAACGCCGGACCGAAACGTCCGTAAACTAACAACGGACCGAAACGTCCTTAAACTAACAGTAGACCGAAAAGTCCCTAAACTGACGATGGACCGGAACGTCCTTAAACTAACGGACCACCATGTCCTAAAACTAGCTGTTGACTGAGATGTCGAGAAACTACGGTAGATTGCAGCATCCCAAAGCTGATACAAATAAAAGAATAAAAAAAAGGGGAAAACGGTATGTCCATAAGCAAAATGGGCACGGATAAAAACCCGAAAGGGCTCCGTGAGTAAAAACAGCAGGGCTACCGGCGAGTCTTGTGAAAACCCGAAAGGGCGCAACCTCGTTAGAATAAAAAAAAGAATATAAAAAAAAGAAGAGAAAACGGTATGTCCATAAGCAAAATGGGCACGGATGAAAACCCGAAAGGGCTCCGTGAGTAAAACCAGCAGGGCTACCGGCGAGTGTTTGTGAAAACCCGAAAGGGCGCAACCTCGTTAAAAGACACTTGCGAGGTCCTCTCGACCTTGTAAGGAGAAATCACCTGCGTGAGATCCTTACGGCTCATAAGGGAGGAACACACTTAGGGATCCCCATGATTCCTAAGGAGAAATTACACTTGCCAGATCCTCATGACTCGTAAGGAGAATTCTCTTATGAGACCCTCACGGCTCATAAGATTAAAAGTCCTAAGTTACAAGGACCTGAACCTGTTCTTAAGCAGCCCCCACAACATCCAATACTGCCCTACAAGGGGCTCAATGCTGACCCTTGTATACAATCCATGGGCACGAATAAACATTTCCCTAACCAAGTCCCATCCGTGACTAGGGATATGTTCGCACGGTGAACAACCCTTGTGAGTCCTCTCGACTTATAAGGGGAAAACTCTCTTGTAAGATCCTTACGACTTATAAGAGAACATACACTTAGGAGTCCTCACGATTCCTAAGGAGAAAACACACATATGAGGTCCACACGACTCGCAAGGAGAAATACCTTTGTGAGACCCTTACGGCTCATGAAGTCAAAAGCCTTAGTCGACAGGATCCTAACCCTGTTTGCTAAGCCACCTTTGTTCGATATCGACAGAGGCAAATGATGATTCGCTCCTGAAAATATTCCAATTGTAGCGGTGCTGATGCCGAAATCAGTGTCTAATCCCAAGCTTACAGCGAAAAGCTAGCAAGCCACACATGCAAACGAAATAGCCGAAATGATGGGGCAACTTGCAACAGAAGCAGCAAGTAAAAAAAATGTATGCATGCAAAATAGACGAAATGATTGGGCAACTCGCTATAAAAATCAGCGAGTAAAAATAAAATAAATAGCCGAAATGATTGGGCACCGCGAAAAATAGCCGAAATGATTGGGCAATCGCGACCTTTGCGATATAAAAGCTGAAATGATAGAGCATCGCGGAAAGAATTGAAAAATAAAAATGAATTTTATGCTCTACAGGTGATATCACAGCAGTCCCTGTATATAATCCATGGGCGCAAACAAAGAAGGAATCACACTCCTCCTCCCCAGGTTTCATCAGAAGAAGAAGCTAAACCTCGACGGTTCTAAGATAGCCTGGAGAGCATCTCAGCATTCATCTCATTACAACACACACAACATCAAGCAAAACGGAACAGCGGCAACTCCCAGTTCCATGACTCGGCGGTGTACAGATGACCGAGAGTCAGACTCCATGAAATGCGGATAAAGTCAACCCTTCCTGGCTACGTGGAACGCGGATTATGTCACTTCTGACCCCGTGGAAAACGTCCAGAGCGGATCCTGGTCCTCGCAGAGCATGGCAGTGAACCCGTGTGAAGCATCCAGAGCAGAGCCTAGTCCTCGCCGAACACTGAAGTGGACCCGTGGGAAGCATCTAGAGCAAAATTCGTGGCTACGTGGAACGCGGATTATGTCACTTCTGACCCCGTGGAAAACGTCCAGAGCGAATCCTTGTCCTCGCAGGGTACGGTAGTGAACCCGTGTGAAGCATCCAGAGCGGAGCCTTGTCCTCGCCGAACACGGCAGTGAACCCGTGGGAAGCATCTAGAACAAAATTCCTGGCTACGTGGAATGTGGATTATGTCACTTCTGACCCCGTGGAAAACGTCCAGAGCGGATCCTGGTCCTCGCAGAGCACGGCAGTGAACCCATGTGAAGCACCCAGAGCGGAGCCTAGTCCTCGCCGAACACGGCAGTGAACCCGTGGGAAGCATCTAGAGCAAAATTCCTGGCAACGTGGAACACGGATTATGTCACTTCTGACCCAGTGGAAAACGTCCAGAGCGGATCGTGGTCCTCGCTGAGCACGGCAGTGAACCCGTGTGAAGCATCCAGAGCGGAGCTTGGTCCTCGCCGAACACGGCAATGAACCCGTGGGAAGCATCCAGAGAAAAATTCCTGGCTACGTGGGACACGGATTATGTCTCTTCTGACCCCGTGGAAAACGTCCAGAGCGGATCCTGGTCATCGCAGAGCACGGCAGTGAACCCGTGTGAAGCATCCAGAGTGGAGCCTAGTCCTCGCCGAACACGGCAGTGAACCCGTGTGTAGCATCCAGAGCAAAATTCTTGGCTACGTGGAACGCGGATTATATCACTTCTGACCCCGTGGAAAAAGTCCAGAGCGGAGCTTGGTCCTTGCAGAGCACGGTAATGACCCCGTGTGAAGCATCCAGAGCGGAGCCTGGTCCTCGCCAAACACGACAGTGAACCCGTGGGAAGCATCTAGAGCAAACATCAGACTGTGGAGTCTTTAAATCCATGGACTATGATGTCCTTAACCTCGACCGTGATGTCTTAAAACTAATATCGGACTGTGAGGTCCATAAACTGACGGACTATGATGTCCTTAACTTCAACCGTGATATCTTAAAACTAACATCGGACTGTGAGGTCCTTAAACTCATGGACTATGATGTCCTTAACCTCGACTTTAATGTCTTGAAACTAACATCGGACTGTGGAGTCCTTAAATCCACGGACTATGATGTCCTTAACCTCGACCGTGATGTCTTAAAACTAATATCGGACTGTGAGGTCCTTAAACTCATGGACTATGATGTCCTTAACCTCAGCCGTGATGTCTTAAAACTAACAATGGACCGTAATGTCCTTAAACTAATTTTACCTTGGTTCAAGAGTACATCTCTTCACTCCTTTGATATTTGTCGTTGTAATTCCTCAACGTCTTCAAAGAGGTGACGGGTCCCGACAACCACACATTTCACGGACTGTGGGGTCCTTAAATCCACGGACTATGATGTCCTTAACCTCGACCGTGATGTCTTAAAACTAACATCGGACTGTGAGGTCATTAAACTCATGGACTATGATGTCCTTAACCTCGACCGCAATGTCTTAAAACTAATATCGGACTGTGAGGTCCTTAAACTCATGGACTATGATGTCCTTAACCTCGACCGTGATGTCTTAAAACTAACAACGGACTGTGGAGTCCTTAAACCCACGGACTATGATGTCCTTAACCTCGACCGCGATGTCTTTAAACTACGGTATCCTGGAAAACGTCCAGAGCGGAGCCTGGTCCTCTCCAAACACGGCAGTGAACCCGTGGGAAGCATCCAGAGCAACCCCTGACTCCGTGAAATGCGGATAAGGACAACTTCATCCATCACTTGCGGGCCCTCACGACTCGTAAGAGAGTAAATTCTCTTGTGAGATCCTTACGACTTTCAAGAGAAAACAAACTTAGGAATCCTCATGATTCTTAAGGAGAAATTACACCTACGGCATCCTCTCGACCGGTAGGGAGAAAATTCTTTATGAGACCCTCACGGCTCATAAAGTTGAAAAGTCTTAGGTGACAAATCCTAACCCTGTTTTCTAAGCAATCGCCACTCTACAAAGAGCCCAAGACTGAAAGCTATATGCTATCTACAGACGACACTTACTAAAATCACATGGCAACAACATAGCAAGGAGAAGAAAGCGACAGCAAGAACATCTGATTTGCATTTAATTAAGCGTTCGAGGCATACCCATTCATGCATGTGCAAAAGATTTAGTACATAAAAGAGGACACGCTGAAATGAGAAATTTGCCATTCATATTTCAAAAAAAGGGGGGGCTCTTACTATTATGAAAGCAATAAACGAAAACATCGTCAAGATGATTACAATGGCAAAACCTCGAATCCAGGACATGGATTGAGAAATTCGAAAGTAAGGCCGTCTAGAGTCTTTCTGGCCTTTCTGACCATTCTCGTGTGCATCCTCTCGCGCTCACGCGTGTCAAGGTCTTCGTCAATGCCCCCCACCCTTTTGATAAGAAGCAATTATCGTCGTCTATTGAATAATTTGATGCAGAATATCAATGAGGCTATCTCGCCGTTTTTTCGAGATCAGCCCCGACAGGTACACTGAATGCACCTTATCTTCGGCATCATCCAGCGCATTAAGCAGCATGGCCTCGTGAAACCCCGGAAGTGCTCTCTAAATTGCTCCCAGTACGACTTTCAAGAGAGCAGAACGGCGAGGAAGCAACCAACAAACGCGTGCATACAGACGCCCCATAATCTCCGCACACTGGGCATCTGTGAACTCTTGGTTTTGGTGACGGCCCTGTACGCGGATATCCTCATAAGTAATGAACTCGTTCAGACTGTATAAATGAACAGCCATAGTGCTTGAAAGAAACATCATTAGAAGATTAGCAATAAGGAAAAACAGACACAGGGAGTAAACTCCTCAAGAGCAATACTCTGCACACAGGAGTGACACCTGTCAAAAACAATTTTGAGGGGAATTTAAAAAAATCCTCCGAGAACATTGAAGGCTTTGCTCTGAGAAGGTGATATAATTCATCAAAAAATAAAATTCCATCTTCAAGATCCATGAAAAACTCTTAAGAGTTCTTCTATATGATTTGAAAGGAGCAAAGCTCCATTAAAGAATTAAGAAATTATAAATAAAATCCTTTTAGAGAGTAAAACTCTATTAATGGAACCCTAAAAGGGTTCTCCTTAGATCAAAGATCTATAAAGAGCAAAGCTCTGTTAATGGGTAAAACCCTGGTTTATTAAAAGTTTTAAACTATACCTTTGTTTCGACAGAGTTTTACTCTTGAAAAGTTCTTAAAACTGAAGAGCAATGCTCTGAATAAGAGAAAATTCTCAAGAAAGAGGATGAAAATCATCTAAGGAACCAAAGGTCCTATTTATAGGTATTGAGAGCCGTTTCAACTCCCAAAAAGTTGATCCAACGACTGAGATGCTACCACCGCCGCACTCACGTTTGGGCCACGTAAGCGCAATGGTGGGGGGGCATCTTTTTCCCCAATCAAAGCAAACCTCTGTTCGAATTCCAAGATTGGAAATGAAGCGACGCTTCTGCTTCCCACAATCAGAGCAAAGCACTGTTCAAATTCTAAGATTTGAAATGAAGCGACGCTTTCTTTCCCCCAATCAGAGCAAGGCTCTGTATAGAAATTCTAAAGGGCAATAATTGAAGCAACGCTTCAGGTTCTGCGCCAGGCGCACGGCGCGCCATGTGTCAAGCATGGGTGCGCTAGCACTAGGCGTGCTGCGCGCCATGTGTCAAAACACGAGTGCGCTAGCGCAATTGCGCCGCGCTCTGCGCTACGCACCTTAAATTAGAGCAAAGCTCTGTTTCCAAGATTGGAAAGCGAAGCAACGCTTCATGAAAGGTACTAACATCAAATGCGCTTACAATAAGAGTAAAAGACTCTGAAACGGCGCCCACGTGCAAAGCACGAGAGCGCTAGGCGCCAGAAGCACTAAGCGCCAGAAGCGCTTCATCCTTACAAGAATTACTTGCACATGATTATACCGAATTAAATTATGCAGCGCATAAACATCTTACAGAGGAATAACAAAGAATTAAAAACAAGGGTACACTTAACAGATAATAAAATACTTAATTAAAACATCTTTTTATTATTGTTATTATTATTACATTTAAAAAAGATCACCAAACATGGGATCAAAAGGACAGGGGTTCACAAAGCTAAGGAGGAGATTATCCAGTTTCCTCTCCGTCTTCTCCACCATGTCGAAACGGCGATCCTCCCGAGGGGTAGCCATCCAACGATCGACGCCACACTCCTCAGAGAAACTGGTGATGACAACCCGACGATCCCGTATCTGGCTCAGCATGTGGATGGAGCAATCCCTCAAAGCTTGAGTGATTAAGTGCGCCTCGAAGAAGCACTCGATCTTTTCTTCGGCAGTATCGAGTATTGCCGAGGACATCTCTGCTGGAGGAGGGGGAAGATCGGCGAGCACAGACGCAAGGATCATCCGAAGCCAAATAGAGTGTGGGGGAAGAGGAGACCCTACACGAGTCAAAAGATCGTACATTGCAGCGTCGCACTGCTCATCCGTGAGAGAAGGATCCACCAAGCGCGCAGCAAAACGAGGAACAAGATCCTGAATGGGCACTTCCCACGGCTGTTTACGAGCATGGGGGGCGGTTACAAGCTATAGTTGAAAGGGTGCTTTGGAGATGAGAAAAGGAAGAAGCTTTTCTTCGAGTTATGAAGACTAGGCATAGAAAATTTTGTGCACAATGGAACTATTTCCAAGATTCGGGAAATGAAAGATTCTAGGGAATACAAGTTTGACTTAAAATGGAAGGTGAAAAGACACCTCTGTTGAAGCAACGCTTCAGATCCAGCGCTCTGTTGAAACAACGCTTCAGATCCAGCGCTCTGCGCTGCGCGCCACGTATCGAACAAGGGTGCGCTAGCGCAGTTGCGCTGCGCTCTGCTCTGCGCTGCACGCCACGTGTCGATAGTAGATGCGCCAGCGCTGGGATTAAAAATTCCCACCGTTAGATCAAAGGATCTAATAATAATGATGTATCATTAATTAATCAGAATTAAATTCTGTTAAGGAAAGATTCCACAAAATCTTTCCAAACAACAAGATTGTGCTTTAAGCACCGCTGGATCAACAATCCAAGGGTAAATAATAAATTACCAAAAAACAGAACAAATTCTGCATGGAAAGATTTCTCAATCTTATTAAAAACAAGAAGATTATCTTCTGTCAAACAGAAGCCTTAGGATCAAAGATCCAACGGTGGGAAATATTCCCCAATCAATCACTAGCAAGATCTCTCAAAACTGATTTAACAAATCATTTGGCCCTATATAAAGGACCCTAGACTTCAAGTCAAGAGATAGAGAGAATACAGAAGAACAGAGAGAAAAACCGTCTGGAAAAAAAAAAGCAAGCTCTTAAGAAAAGAAGAGTTTTTCTTCATATTCAAGGTAAAAAAAGAACTATGTTCTTGAAAAACAGAAATGAAATCATCTCATAAAAAGAAGAACCCTTTTCTAAAAAAATCATAGATCTGAAAAAAGACCAAGGTCTTTGATGATAAGAAGAAAGATCAAAAGATCTAATTATAAAAAAATAAAAGAAGTAAAATACTTCACTAACATATCTTTTGATCTATAAAGGCAGAGCCTTTTATTAAAACAAGAACCTTTGTTCTTGGATCTTGAGGCAAAGCCTCCTTAGAAGAACGTAAAAGTTGTTCTATGATCTTAAAATCGATCAGATGCGGTTTGCGTTATTGAAAAGTGCCTTGCATTCATGAGCTGCGCCTTTGCGCTCATTGGACCGGCGCACGGCGTCAGAACTTGCCACGTGTCAACCATAGAGACAATCTGCGCTTTGCGCTCCTGAAACAGAGCGCTGCGCTCCTAGACTGGCACTCAGCGCCAAGCGCGCCACATGTCGCTCGCTGGCACGCCAACAGACTAGCGCAAAGCGCTCATAGATGGAAAACGCAAGTGCGCTAATGAACCGGCGCTTAGCGCCGAGCGCGACACGTGTCACCTTCATGTGCGCTAGCGCGATGCGTTCTTTAATTGGCGCAAAGCGCCTGACGCGCCACATGGCGCACTGTCAGAACACAACTTTGTTCCTGATAAATGCTATGCATTTAACACCAGACAAAATGACAGAGCCCAATGCTTGGCACTATTAAAAAGAGCCGAGCCCAAATAAAGGCTTAATAGCCAGAACAGAAATAAAATGTCAAAACATTTTAATTGTACTTAGCCCAATTCTGGTCATAAGTCCTCAACTTATTTTGAACTGAGCACATCTGCCCTTTCAACCAAATCACTCCGGTTCAAGTGTAGATCTCTTCACTCCTTTGATATTTGTCGTTGTAATTCCTCAACGTCTTCAAAGAGGTGACGGGTCCCGACGACCATATATTTAACGGACTCTGGGGTCCTTAAACTCACGGACTATGATGTCCTTAACCTCGACCGTGATGTCTTAAAACTAACACCGGACTGTGAGGTCCTTAAACTCACGGACTATGATGTCCTTAACCTCGACCGTGACGTCTTAAAACTAACACTGGACTGTGAGGTCCTTAAACTTACGGACTATGATGTCCTTAACCTCGATCGTGATGTCTTAAAACTAACATCGGACTGTGAGGTCCTTAAACTCACGGACTATGATGTCCTTAACCTCGACCGCGATGTCTTAAAACTAACATCGGACTGTGAGGTCCTTAAACTCACGGACTATGATGTCCTTAACCTCGACCGCAATGTCTTAAAACTAAAAATGGACCGTAATGTCCTTAAACTAATTATCGACCGCAATGTCATTAAACTAAACAATAGAGCCCAATTGCTCTCTTGTCGGATCTAAACGATCCCGTTAAGTCGATCTTAGTCTAGAGTTAGACTAACGTGTCCTTAACAAACGTTTAAGTTGATCTTAGCCTCAAATAAGGCTAACGTATCCTTAAACACAGCCCCCCAAACCCAAATCTAAGAAATATACGGATTTGGACTAGTCCACGCCCTACGGGCGACAACATAACTTAGTCTCCGTATACAATCCACGGGCAACCAAACACAAAACAAACACCCACGTCACGAAGTGACCATATGAAGAAGGAGAAAGTTGTTACCGCGATGCGGTAGCGTAATTAACTGCAGGGGCTTGCGCCTGCAGGGAAGAGCGTCCCCACAATAAAATAAACCCTCAAACGAGGGGGAATCTGACGAAGTCTGCTACATCAGCCGCATCCGTTTAAACCTTCGATACATGATGCCATAAATCAACTTGGCATCTTCGGAGAGGTGGACGGATAACACCAATTAGCATCTGACCCCAGATTCAGGCAAGACATTCCGTCTTCCCGGTTTCCGGCGGTAAACATGGAAAACATACATTTTCATGTATAAGTCTCATGAGTATACCAACTCAAATTCTGTGTTTTGTAAATTGAAAACTGTATCTTGATTAAAAATGTCTTACACCGTTATTCAAAGCACCTTATCTTATGCTCAACTGATAAAGGTAAATATTTACAACACAATTTTCAAAATGTATATCTTACTTTATAAAATAAAAGTACAGATATTTCATTTTAAAATTTGGTGCATAACAATGGTTATTCGAAACCAAATATTTGTCGTTAGGCAAAACCCAGACGATTTAATCCAATATCACTAATTACAAAGAATTCCGATATTGATGATCAAATCGTCCATTTCCCAATATACTACTCCTTCTCAACATCTGTAATATCGTATAGATCTGAGATCCAAATCTAGTAAATATATACCCTGGAATCAAAATTAATTGGGAAAACGGTTCTCTTATACAAATACACAGAAATATTGAAACCTGGAAATGTTTCATAGGGGGTGGCCAGGTATTCCTAATAATGCCTTTTCCATTATCCAGATTCGTGACAGTGGTCGTAATTTCTTTGCCCTCACTTGAATTCCTTTATATGTCTATACATCTTACCTTCTGCACACCGTGCCTGTGCTAACTGGTTTTCTTCCTTCCATATCTTTCGGCACCATCCTAAGGTTTAGAAGAAGACTATCCAATAAGCGTGATGGGTGTACTCTCCTAATACAAGGAGCTCTCGCAACCTGAGAGAAAGTAAAGGGAAGAGAAAACCGAATAATCTTATTCAATTTCTCCAGAACCAGTGGCCATCCTCGATTGAAGTAACTTCTTCGAGTTCTTATGTAACTATACGATGGTCGTTCCAAGCAATATGGATTATCGTAGTGATACGACGTGTTCTGAAGAAATGCAAAGGGTAAAGTAGGAGTGGTAGAGATATATGTGAATTTGTCGTGAATCAAGACAAGCCAAAACCAAAGGGTGTAAGAAAGTTCGGTTAACTTGGTTCATGAGTTTTTAAGGTATGTCATGGATCGTTGTACCAGAGAGAGAGAGAGAGAGAGAAGAAACACTTAGCATGCACTCTATCAAGATCAGATTAGTTATCACTTTATCTAATCAGGATGGCTCCCACTGTTTCCTCGAATTTCCCTTCAAAATCTAAAAGGAGAACTAGTCAGGATCATTTACACTTTACAAGTTCGCTAATCATTCAGCCAGGCCAGTATTGATACTCCGAGGGAGCTCCCCCTTGCTTTCGCACAGACCCAATTAATAACCCCGTTTCCACAGAGGCATAACCTCGTTAGCACTATCTAGAAACCTAATAGGTTAGCAAATTGTGAAGTGAAAAATCTCCCGAGGAGTAATACATACTCATCAGTGGGAATCGGGACCCAACTACCATTATGTGATAACCTGACGGAATCCATTCAAGTCACCACACTCCAGAAGATATTAGCATGCTTGGCAGGTTTCCCATATATTTGAAACTCTCGATATGGTTTTTGCCCCAAGAGTCTTATAACCTTGACGAAGGCCAACAAATCATAAGTCGCAAGTCAAGTTCTACTTGTCATTGTCCTGATTAATCTAAACCCACCGTACTCGCCCTAGACGAAGGCTAACAAGGTTGTACGACTATCCTAGATTAATACATCCCTATGCTGCAGAAAAGTAATGCATAGCTACCATACACTATGCATTGACGAAGGCCAACAAATATAGCATGAATACTAGGTGCTAACCATCTGAAACGAAGGAGGGTTACAGCTGGTTTTTGGCAAAAAACCTTTAACGTAATGAACTTGATATTGTTGAAGGAACTCGAGTGGCTTTCAAACGGAGTGGCTTATGCTCCGCTTTTTAAAACTAGTAACATAAACTTTTGCTTAAGAGCGAACTCCCAATAAAGGGATCAAGGCTCTTCCCTCATAGAATGAGGTGCGGGATATTCGTAACCGAATATCTCTATGCAGAGCAAAAGAATACGACCATGAGTTTTGAAGAAAACCGAGTAGTTTTAAAATTGGTTCCGACAACATCATTTAGGTTTATTTTTCCTTTCATTATTAAGATAATGTGTTCCCATCATTTTAAGTTTCCAAGCCACAAAAGAAACAACCAAAATAACATACTTTTTATATGCCATTCGCATTCGCCACGGGGCCCCGTCATGCACCGTTAGATTACTTAACTAACGGCAGAGCGGGGGCAGGACTAGCGTGGATGCAAAACATATAGAAGCATATACTAAATATATAAAAAAATATATATCAACATTGCAAGCAGATAATAGTCATCACAGGAAGATAAAAATCATCACAATCATACGAACAATGATATGGAATAGCGGATAATTTAGGATCCCCGCGTTTCATTTGAGCAATAAATGAGACGCGACGTTCCCCAGTCGTGTGGATAGCCAGTGCAATGAAGAACCTAGACCCATACAAGTGCGGAAAGTTACCCACCAATCCCGGAAGTGAGGCAACCCTAATCAACAAAGTGAATAGGCCACCCAGCACTTCACGGAATTCGGTAACTTGAGCACTCCTCCATAGGTCAACCTATACCCCCTACCAGTGCGGCGAATAGCCCGCCAATTCTAGAGTAAGGCCCACCCGGTCTCAACGCCATGAGATGCAGACATGTTGCCCTCTAGAACCCGGCTATTCGAGAACTCTTCCGCGGGGTAATCTTAGTACAGAAAAGAAAATATATATACAATGGTGATATCGACCTCAACCCGGTCGTGCCCCAATAAAAGAATATACAAACTGGAAGAAACGACAGTCCAAATGTCGGATGCTCGTCCCACAATAATGAATATACAAATGAATCTGAACTGTACATCTAACATTGCACACAAAGCTATCCATCACGACAATCCATCAATAACATCAGTGCAACACAGAACATCAACGTGAATTTCATGTTCGTAAACCTGTCTGATTGTACATATAGTAACCAGTCGGATTGCACCGCGCTATGATATTCACGGTCACAGAAACTAACAAACGCACTAAAAACCATGCATTCAAAATTTCGATCAATTAAATTTTTCCGCATTGGCCCCAAGCACAAATCAGTACTCAAACAAATCTGGGCCAAAATCAAATATCCCAAAAATCAAATTTCCATATACTTGAGCACCTGAAGAAATTTGGGGCACAACGGCCCCAAGTTGACCGCGGAACCGCGGCCAAATGCTATGATAGGCGGCAGTTTCACGGCCAAACTTTGGGAACTTGTGCTCCAATTTCTTCGTGGCCTCTCGTATTGCCTGCACATAATTTTAAGGCAAACAGAACAATTTTTTGAACAACTTTAAAATTTAAACAGCGGGCGTACTTTTAGAAATGCGATTAGGAAAAATTCTTTGATCGAAATTCTAAATAAGTGCAAACTAGCTAGTTAAGATTTATGTAGTGTCATTGTTATCATGTTGGGTTTCGGTGCTCGCGCCGCGGAAGCCGCGTCCGATGAGTAAATGAAAACAAAAAGTTTAGCGAGCACCGAACGCCCGTAAAAACCAGGATACGGTCCAATAACCAAAACTAGCTAACTAAGAGTGTAAGGGTTGAGAAACTACAACCTTTATTGCGTATCCACCCAATTGTGGAAGACCCCTCCAAGCTCATAGCCATCGGGATCAAGCTTAAAAGTCAACCACCTTCGCAGAAGACGATTCACCCGAGGGAAACTGAAGGAGGCTCTAACCGATGATCCAGACTTGCTAGGTATGGATGGTCGGTGATGTAGGAATATTTTACTAAATATTTCTCTCTAGAATCCATGCGCAAATGAGAGCAAGAAGAAGAAGGAGAAGAGGAGAAAGAAAGCAACCATAAAGTATGAAGCTCATCATGTGAAGCAAAAAGAAAATGAAGCATCAAGTGTAAAGAAAAAGAATTGCTTTTCTTTTAACAACCATGCATCAATAGTGCATCCAAATGATTTTATCATTTTTAAAAGCTAGGCCATACCTCTCCATATGTTTTAACACCATGCTTCATGCCACCTCATTTTCACCTCATTTACATTTAATTTTTTAAAAGAAAATAAAATATGAGGTGTCCTTTTTCTAGAAGTATTCCCGTATAAATACAGAATACTTCATCTGGTAATGTATCGCTACATATACGCGTATCCATATAAAAATATGGATTGCACCAAAAAGAGAAAATGAATAGTTAACAATAATACAAAAATATATGTATCAAAATACATATATAAATTATTAAATCAAAACTTGATTTAATAATCCGTCTTAATTCTAAGTCGGCCAGTATTATCAACCGTCCGATTAAAGTCCGTGTATCCCATACACGTATTTAATCGGACCCCTGCACGTACCAACGTACGGCTCCTACATCTATCGCCTAAATCGGAAAACTCTATGTGTGGGACTCTAAAGACTCGACAATACGCCGGTAGTGGGTTTAACCACAAGTACGTCAGCGGAAATAGCTGTACGTAATGGCTACCCAGATACTTGTCGAAAGGGGGGTCGAAAATCAAGTACGTCCTTACCTTACTGAGCCTGAATATGATAATCTCCGTATAGTCCCGTCTCTTCGTTAAAGAGTATCGTATATCGGTTCTAGAGGGTGGATAATTTCAGACCCCTACTAACCCGATAAGTCGTGTCCGAGCCATGCTCATCACCAACAGAGATACTACTGATCAACTATCAATAAATCTCATCTACCGTGGCCACAGATTTTTGGTGATAGCCAACTGGACACAGCATGACATCGACTCATAATACCAGGAGAGATGAATGCCTGACAATCGACCACTGCCTCCATGTGTCTCGGGACTGTACCCAACTAAAACCTGTTTGCACGACTCATTTAAGCCATTGTAGGATAGTAATCAAAGTACAGTGGGAACTCATACGAGACAAATGACGACTTCTTATCAAAGGAATAATTTGTACTCATGCCACCTGAGAACTTCTATATGACGATGGATATAATACCATCTAGAAGTTCTCGGCGAGTCTGTCTAATGTACTCACCTTCAGTGAGCACCTGTATACTATCTTAGGTGATACAACACTAATGGCTTGTGAGACCGACCGCCGCCCTTCGTCGGGGTCTAGAAGCATATACACTAGTCTACTGCATAATATCGATGCCCAGTCTCGATACTTCCATGACTAGGGACATTTAAGGATGTGCTTATAGACAACCCATCTCCCATATATATGATCGCTATCATAATGCTAGCTGTCAAGAAACAATCCTACGGGCTTCATCAACAATGAAGATAAATCAGATAACACACCATCATCTCGAATAAGACTATTATACCTGTATAGGTCCTTCCTTAATTATCATAATCGCTTACTTGCAATCATAATAATTGCCTTGAGGGTACTATATCCAACACTATTAATGATACGAGACTCCGCCTAAATAATCTTAGGATGTATATCTTGTGATCCTTTCTTCTATTTTGTTTAGTTGATTTATCCTCATCGATACTTATTGGTTGTTCCGGTCATCATTTCTACGCGAGCCGAGAGGGCTGCGGTTAGAGACGAGCTCAGGGCAGGATCGTCTGAGATGAAGACTGACCATGGTTATATCTCAGTGACATAAGAACATGTTATTTATCATTTTATTAGAGGATTTATCTTTTAGAGGCGAGATTCTTTGGATCCGTACCAGATGGTCGAATCATTGCTTGAGAACAGCCGGACTTGGAGGCCTGATGTTGTTCAGCCTGCTCCAGAGATCGCCGTGTTGCATAATGTTTAGACAGTTGTACCAGCTGTTACTGAGATTATCGAAGTGTCACTTCCAGAGTTCATGAAGCTAAAGCCGCCGGTGTTTACGGGCATGGATGTAACAAAGAATCCGTAGTCATTCCGGGATAGGATGGCTAGGATTTTCATTCGTTGTGATGCTCCGATGCGAGATCAGTGAGGTTGGTTAGTTTTCGTATGAAGGGTCTTTCTCGGATCAGGAGTGAGTCGATCGAGAGAAACCAAGCAGCGGGTCTTCCGCCGATGACTTGGGACGAGTTCTCGAGGCGTACTTAGCCAGATTTCTTACACAGAGTGCTAGAGATGTCGAAATTGTAGTTTCGAGTCTTTATGTAAGACCCCGTGCATGATCGTAACCGAGTATGATTTGCAGTTCGCGTAGTTATCACGATACACTCCTTATTTGGTCGATACTGAAGAGAAGTGGATTATGAGATTCGCGTGAGGTATTGATACACAGTTGTTCCCCTCTGTTGGTGCCAGATATTGGATATGTATGCAAAGGCATTAGATATTGCTATACTTTCAAAGGAAAGTCTTGATGAGATTGCAGTTGTTCCGGAACGGAAATGAATTCATTAAGGAATGCCGGCTTCTGAGTAGTTCGGTAAAGATGATATCGGCAGAAGCCGTGGTGGGTTCTTTCCGGGATGCTATAGTGATATAGTGTGGACCCAGGGCCAGTTGTATGGCGCAAACTCAGAGGGCCAAAGTCCGCCTTCGTTGGCATGTTACATTACGAGAGGTCATGTTACTTGGCCAGGAAGTGTTCAGAGAAGCGTCAAAATAAGACTGTTTTTGTCGCTACTCCTAACCAGGCAATTGTATCGAGAGGCCGTGTTTTTTTAGGTCCGAAGAGAGAACAAGACCCAGAGACAGAGGACGCCGGACCGTGGGTAGAAGGTAAGAAGGAATCCTTACTCTGCCAGCTCCGGGTGTACAGACACCTATCGACATTGAAGAAGGTGTACTTCAATATCATTTTTTAATGATTTGTGTTTTTGTGATCCGAGTATCACATTTTCGACGTTGAAAAATGGATATTTCGACGTCCGTTGTTTTGAATTATGTGTTTTGATGATTTGAGGGTCACACATATGATTTTGTGCACACCAGTTGCACTTGGTTGAGATTTTTCATGCACAGGAGCTGCACTTGATTAATATTTTTGGTGCACACCGGTTGCACTTGTTTGAGATTTTTTCTTGCACAGTAGCTGCACTTGATTGATGTTTTGTGCACACCAAATGCACTTGATTGAGATTTTCGTGCACAGCAGTTGCACTAGATTGATATTTTCATGTACACCAGATGCATTTGATTGAAATTTTCGTGCACTCTAGATGCATTTGATTTTTTTTGTGTACACCAGTTGCACGTGTTGATGTTTTGTGCACCCTAATGCACTTGGTATTGATTTGTGCACCCCGATGTCATGCCCCGCTTCCCGGTGTATGAGGAAGGGGGTGTAGCGAGGCATGCGACGTATTTACTCAGAAGTAAACACGTTAAGCGTAAATAAACAATATAAATAAATGCACAAAAATAACAAGAGATATAATATAAAGAACTTTTATTAACATTCAATCTTTACATTACAACTGATTTGAAAAGGAAATGTACAATGATAAAAGTAATGCCTAAACAGTGGCATACAAATGAAAAGATAAGTATAAGTAAAGACTAGAAGTCTGGCTGCTCTTTGAATTGATCCAATTCTTCTTGGCTGGGCTCGGTCTCCTAAGAGTCGGGTCCTCCTACCGAACATTCCAAAGAAAGAAGATACAGGAATGTCGTCAGCGAACTAGCGATCGGTAAGTCCCAAAAGAAAGGAATGAATATGACAAGTAGAGAGAAATATAACTATAATTTGTACAGATTTATGTTTGTTATACTAACGTAGTTGTTTGTAACTTGGTATAGAATGTATCAGTGTATACGAGAGGAGTCCAACTATCCCGTGGACTATGGTAACATGTAAGTACAAGGCCCCGTCAAAATCCACGGGACAACGGCACAAGAGTTCATGTAGGTGTCTTTTAGTGTCCACATCGTGCCACTTTTAATACATTCTGTACCAATCTACCCCTTTAAAACCCCGTAATGTATTGTATTGGATTATAGTCATCAGACTTGCCGAAACCATGGATACCAGTTGTTCATGTAATCAGGTTCAGGATGTAAACAAGTAGTCATGTAATCAAGTCAGGTTATAGCCATGGTTCGGTCAAGTCAAGTCATTCTTTCATGTTGATCTTATTCTGGTATTTAGGTTCAGGTTCAAATATACATGTTGGTATATTGATTCATGTTGAATTGGATTGAGTTTGGATTGAATTCAAGCTTGATTTAAACTCACACTTGAATCAGACACTTAGAACTGATTTGGATCCTGAATTAGGTTTGAGAGTTATCGGTAACTGTTGCACATGAACAATAGGATTTTTGTCTTTTTCCAAGACAATTATCATTGATAACACCGTTAAGTTTTTCTACCTTATATAGGCAAGCACTCACTTTCTCCTACTCCCTGAAGCTCAAGGGAATTGATCCTGCTTAAACCTATATTTACTAAAATCCTTAACAGTGTTTTATATAGCTCGAGGGGGTTTTATGAAAAATATTTTATATACTTTCAAAATAAATCTTGAGTATTTATTTATATTATTTAGGGTTTCCATAATTTTGAATTTTAAGAATGTGAAGTATTTTAGTGATAATAGTTTGGCTTGGATAGTTCAAGGTATTTTAGTGTAAAACTTGTCTTTTGGATAACTTGAGGGTGTTTTGATGAAACTTGTCATTCTTTTATTTTTTAGAAAACATGGCATTTTATTATATCTTGAAAATATGTAGTTTGATAATATTTATATATTTATAAAAATTAATTTTAACATTAAATAGAAAATCTCGTTTTTCTTAAAAAATCGTATTAAAAATCTTTCGAGATCGAATGCTCCGTGAGGATGTCAATATCTCACTCTACTAGCCCGAGAATGTGCGATAATCCGCACCATCTAATAGTGGGTTTCCCAAAATGGGTTGTAGAGGCATAATCGGAAAGACTTTTGATAATCCAATTCAAAGAAAACCGGATTTTTATAGTTCATGATATTTTAATGAAATGTTGTATTTGTAAGTCCACGGTAGCGCCCCGGCCGTCTAACAGACGCCAAATGCGGAACAAAAACTTTTACAACTGGCGCTATCGCGTACTATAACCCGGATCAGCTATTAAAGCTAAACTAACAAACTGTAAAGAGGGTAGAAAGGTTATACCGAATGATCCGAGTCCTTCGTTCTTTAACCATCATCCCACGCTCCGTTACGGCTGCTCTGATCTCGTCGATCTCCGATCTGCTCGTCCAGGTGGCACCACGTCATCGGATCTTTAAACGGGCTCCCGCCTCTGACCCGAGGGAACTCGATCGTCAAGTTTGCTAGAAGAGACGACCAAGATGATGTAGAGAAAGAGTAGAACACTTTGTCTCGTTACGTCCAAAGCCATGGACGAACGGTTAATGAAGTTGCCTTTTGAATCGGTTGAAATGAGAATTGTAGCTATCTAATTTGATGAATCCCAGACTATCATAATCTCTTTTATCAAGTGAGAGAGGGTCCAAGAAGAGGAGGGGAGGGGCCGGCCATATATAGAGTGGGGGGGAGGTGAGTGTAGGAGAGGGGGGTGACCACAACAATTAATGAAGAGAATGAATCACCTAAACACCTAGTATGAACTCATTTAAAGAAACAATGATTCATAACACATAGTCATCAACTCATAAATACTCCATTAATGCACTAAACCACCTCACCATCCTAGTCACCATCTAGAAGCTTCCACACTCATCTCAAGGAAAGATAAATCCGCATTTAACCGAATGTTAAATACGGCTGATAGAAAACTGGAAACTGGCAACTTCCAAAAGTGATCCTGAAACGAATTTCAGGATAACCCCGTAACTGTATAAATATACCCGCATTTGTATTACGACCGAATACAAATGCAACTGAGACAAAGATATTATATCTACAAAGTATAATACATGGATCCGGCTTAAACCAAAGCCCACCAGTATTATCTGCCCGAAATATGACACGTGCGTAAACGCACGTGCATTTTCCGAACCCTGCCATAAAACCATACGGCCTCTACAACGTTTCGCCCGAACTTGGGAAACTATCTGTGGAGGAATCTAATGACTCGTCAGTACCCTGGCAGTGGGTTTAACCACAAGCCGTCAGCGGCACTAGCTGTGCGTAACGGCTGCCCATGTACTGACCTCAAGGGAGGCCGATGAGCGAACTCATCCTGAAACCCTACTGAGCCTAACAGTGACAATGTATATACAGTCCAGTCCGTTCGTCTATGAGTATCGCATATCCGGCCTAGGGGGCTAGTAACGTCAGACCCCCAATAGCGGTATAAGTCGTGTCGGAGACAAGCCCTGAACACCCTGAGATACTACGGGAGTACCTACCAGTAAATCTCACCTGCCTTGGACAAGGACTTGGTGTAATGGTTTCCTAGACACTGCGCGATCTCCACCCCCAATACCGGGAGAGACGAATCCCCTGCCGATCTGCTCACGTGCCTCTATGTGGCTCGGGACTGTACCCAAAAGCTACCTGTTTGCACGACTCCTTTGAGCCGTGGTAGAGTAGAAATCAAAGCACAGTGGGAACTCACACGAGACAAATGATGACCTCAAGTCGATGAACTAACATGTACACATCTCACCAGGGAACTGCTATCTGACGATATGTATAATACCAACTAGCAGGTTCCCAGCGAGTCCTGTCCGGTGTACTCATAACCCAATGAGCACCTGTATACATCTTAGGTGATCCAACTGACACCAGTGGCTTGTGAGACCGGCTACCGCCCCTCGTCGGGGTCTCGACTGTATACACTAGTCTACTCCGGAGTATCGATGCCCTGTCTCGATACTCCCACGACTAGGGACCACTATTAAGGATGTGCTTATAGACTACCCAACTCTCACGTATATGATCGCCATCATACTGTTGGTAGTCAAGCAAGATCCTAAAGGCTCTATCAACGTGTAACAGTGATCAGTCACCTGAACCTGTACACGACTGATAAAGGCAAACCAGATAGCATACTATCATCTCGAGTAAGACTGCACTACCGGTATAGGTCCTCTTCAATCATTGCAATCATATACCTGCGATCCAATAATTGACTTTGAGGGCACCATATCCAACAATCTCCCACTTGCACTTAAGGCTAATTATTGCGATGTCACATACTCACAGCCCGTGTGATACCGAACACCCAACTCCTCTACTAATCAGTTTTACAAAGCCCGTTCGTAAAACTATTGTGTTCGAGAAATAGCCTCAGTGAGTGTATCCGCCCTGATGTTTCTTTCTATGTCCTCTTAATCTCAAGTTCGCGGAGAAAACCATCTCCCGAATCGAGTAATACCTGTCTTAGAATATGTATGGATATCTGATGGGACCTAGTTCATAAATGAACTCCAAATCCAAACTTCTTAGACTGTATCGATAACTGAACCTAATCAGTATACAGCACCATGCCTCCCACAGTATCCTCTTGGACCACCTGTCCATAATACTGTCCCTCTTCGTCAGAGGGAAAACTATAACTCTGACAATCACTCTGTCATCAATGTCACCTTTGAAGCCTGGAATGATAATCGTCTCCCGAAGGAGGCTGCCGTCATCAAATCCGTAGAACATCCACTTATGTTCTAAAACTGCTTCCTTATGTTTCTCCAGGATTGGATTAATACAAACTTATTGCAAAAACAACATCTGTTGTGGTACTTGACATCTCACGATTGACTCAATTGCCTAAGCAAGTGATCTGCCAATCATGCACATCCCTTTCCCCTTCAGTCTGTAAGACACCTTTAGAGAGGGTGACTCCATTACCTGTAGGGACACCACCATGTCAGGAGTCATCTATTCTAAAAACCTTTAGAATACTGTCAAAGTACCCACATTGGGAAACTACCCAAATCCAGATCTAAAACCATAGATCTAGAAACCAGAATGTCTGATATTATATCCATATCCTGTCTGGAGAAACAACTGTGTGACGACCACAGTACAACCGATCGTAGTATAGGAATTTTACTTCCTACTCTATGTATGTCATCCAAATACCAGGACATCACACCCTACTACCTTCTTAACAGATCCATCCCCTATTCTGATGAAGTCAAACCCATGACTGTCACATCAAAATTAGATGATCTATCTCCGCTATAACTGCTCAAGTCTATAAATAGACATAAGCTACTTGACCACTGCGCTTCTGCTGCACCCACTGACCACAACAATCCTCTGGCAGAATAATATATACGTGCACTTCTAAAGCTAGTTTAGAACGACGCTATACTTATCCTCCTGCCGGGTCTCATAGTCTGGAACAACAGTAGTGTCAAGTCTGGGTAAGCAAGAACCTCCTTGTCACCATCCTTGAGGCTACCGGAGTACCTCTCGGGTGTCTGAGGTTACCCACCACAATCTGCGGAGTGGCTATTGGAATGTCAAACCTGATTGAATCTTTAGGTCCTATTAAATTTTCCGTAATCGTTTGCGGTTCTGAAATCACTTCCAGTTCTACCATACTCCCACTACTGTTTTCTGAAAAAAAAATCCATTTTACTAAAACTGTGGCGAGTCAAGAACAATATCACTATTTGTAGGGTCCCTAGGCACGCTCAAGAGATCTCACAAGGCATCAACCATGCCAATTTCAAATTTTACGGTGCCGAGAAACCCTAGACTAGATCGTTAACTAGAGATTAGGCGAAACATGCAAGTAGTAAACAGTTTTACTGCTAAGTGAACGGGGCTACAACCTTTGTAGATCCGGTCCTCCACCTCCATAGCTCCGTGATGAAGTCCCTCCGCTGTACCCATCGGATCCCGGACTCTCACGGTGGTTTCATCGAAAGAATGATCGGGCTAGGTCGTCGACTTCGATGCCGAAGATGATCTACGTCGAGGCAACACAAGATCAAGCTCCCACTTCACCAAGTCATGAAACTTGTGAAGAAAACACCCTATACTACTTGGCAAGAGGTAGAGGATGAAGAAATAGGAAGTGGGTTCACTTTAGAATTGGATTTCTCACTCTTTTTCTCAAGTTGCCATTAATGGTAGCAAGCTTTTCTTCATTGTTGAAGAAGAAGAAGAAGAAAAAGAATTATGATAAGTTATTTTAAAATAGAAAACAAAATGATACTTATCATAATTTCAACCATGGTTTAGTGTAAAGAACTAACTAGGGTTAAGTTGAATGGTTAGGGTTAGGAGAAAAAGACAAGAATGGTTACTTTAGTCAAAGATGCATGAAGCATCAAGAAGTTTCATGAATGAAAGCAAACATTTTTGTTTTCCTTTCCATTATTTAACCAAAATAAATAGATAAATGAATAAGTGAGTAAATCAAAACCCTAACCATTAACATAACCATGGTTTAAGTCTTTACACAAACCCAAGTATGCATGTATCATCAAACATGATACAAACAAGTGCATAAAAATATATCACATATACAACTTGTGTAATTCAAGTGAGAAAATCCATTTAAAGTGAACCAATATTAGTTAATGTAAAGTAATATATCTAATAAATAATTATACATTAAATCATTAAATCAATACTTGATTTAACGATCTGGTCATATCGCATATAACCGACTAATATCAATAGTAACAACTTATCGAATCAACACTTGATCCGATAACCCGGCTATATCACATATAACCGATCAATGTCACAAATCGCGAGAATCGAATACAGTATCACATACTGGTATCATTCTCGGTCCCGCACATATCTCATATGCGCTCCTATTTCGTTTCGCTTGAGCCAGAAAACCTCTGTGTAGGGCTCTAAAGACTCGTCAATACGCCGGCAGCAGGTGATGATCATATCAAACACCCACAAGCCGCAAGCGGTCTGCCAAACGTAACGGCCACCCGGGTATTGAGCGATCAGAAGATCGACGAGCAAGCCTGCTCACGCTCCTGTGAATCCAACCAGTAACACTTACCGTACAGTCCGGTCTGTTCGTCTGATATGTCGCATATCTCGCCTAGGGGTAGTAAATGTCAGACCCCAGTAGCTCGATAAGTCGTGTCTATATGAGGTCTATAACAGTTCAAAAAACTACTGGTAACACTTACCAGTAAATCTCAGCAACCCTGGCCAGGGATTTCCGGTTATAGCCAATCGAACACAGCGCAACATCAACTCCCTATACCGGGAGAGATGAATCCCCTCCTATCGCTCATTGCCTCCATGTGATTCGGGACTGTACCCAAAAAACACCGTTTTGCATGCCCTCTTGGACGTGGTAAGGTGGAAATCAAAGCACAGTGGGAATCACACAAGACTCTATGACGATCTCGGGTCTACAGACTAACCTGTACCAGTGTCACCAGAGAACCGCCATCTGACGTAAGGTATAATACCATCTGGGAGTTCTCGGCGAGTCCGTCCAGTATACCCAGTCTCCACTGAGCACCCGTATATCATCTCTGATGTCAAACACCAATGGATATGGGATCATCCATCGCCCATCTGTATGGGTCGAGAAGGTATACGCTAGTCTACTCTGGTATATCGATGCCCCGTCTCGATACACCCACGACTAGGGACCTTGAAGGATGTACTTATGGACTACCATGTCCCCACTAGTATGATCTGCATCATAGTCCAGGTAGTCAAGTACACATCCTAAGGGCTTTACCAACATGTAACAAAGAGACAATCAGTATACACGTTAAGGTAAAGAGCAACCAGATAGCATACTATCATGTCGAGCAAGAAAGTCCTCCCTATATATGTCCAAGCATCCACTACAATATACATCCTATGTACAGTAATGGCCTCTAAGGCATACATATAACTAACAATCTCCCACTTGCACTAGGGCCATCTAATAGCAGTGGTTGTAGTATCTCATACTCAACCATCCCATAAAAGTCTCTCTCTGGGAAAAGGCCTTTGTGAGTGGATCCGCCGTGTTATCCTCTGAGTCTTCTCTCCTAACCTCGATCACCCTGGAGATCATCCATCTCCATGATCAGGTGATACTGCCTTAGAATATGTCTGGATCACTGATGAGACGGACGTTCCTTGGCATAAGCCACAACTCCATTGTCACACAATGGGAGGAACTAAGTTCATCTCATGAACCAATATACACCCAGACTTCCTCTTTGGTAGCATCTTAAGTAGCGATGTATCCAGCCTTTATCGTCTAGTTTGCCACGGTATCTAGCTTGGAACTCTTCCAACATACCGTCCCTTTACTGAGGGTAAAGACAATGCCTGTGACTGGCATTCAGTCTTCCTTATCACCCTGGAACTTTTCCAGTGATTCTCCCCAGGATAGATTGATACCATCTCACTACAACTAGTAAGAATCCTAACATCCAATTACTTCTATCTCATAGATCATAACTCAGGATTTAGGAGGTATCACTTTGATCCTATATGGATAATCCTTGTGATAAGCGGAGATTGACTGAGCGTAGCATAGGAAACTCCTTCCCTATAAAGAGTATGTCATCCACGTACTCTACGAGGATCACTACCATACTCCCTACTACCTTTTTGTATATACAAGGTTCATCTACCATTTTGATGAAGTCAAACTCTTTGACTACCGCATCAAAACAGATGTTCCAACTCCGCGATGCCTGCTTTATCCTATAAAGCATCTTGTACACGTTTCCGCTGCTCCCACTGCCTATGAAGCCCTCTGACTGTGTACTTATAGACTCTCTCTTCTAAAATATCATTTAGAAGAGCAGTCATGACACCCAACCGCCAGATATCGTAGTCATGGTATGTAGTCGTGGCAAGTAGGATCTGGATGGACTTAAGCATAGCCACTGGAAAAAGGTTTCATCATTATCCACGCCTGGTCGATGACGAAGACCTTTAACAAGTTTAGCTTTGAAAGTCTCAACTTTTCCATCTACACCAAGTAATCTTCTCAAGATATACTTGCTCCTGATGGGGATTTAACTCTTCAGATATAGCAACCAAAGTCCATACTTTGTTGGTGTATAAGGATTCCATCTCAGGTCGATAAACATCCAGCCATTCTTACAGAGTCTCACTCCTGATGGCCAGCTCGAAACTAGTTGGGTCATCATCTCATGATGCAATCCTCGCTCCCACTGTCATAGAGTAACCGAAGTATCTCTCAGGCGGGTGAGGAACTTTACTAGATCGGCGGAGAGGCTGAGGTTCGTTGGTAACTATTGAATCCTTTGGTTCTTTCAAATCATCAGCTGCAGTTTGTACAGCCGGAACATTTCCAGTTCTACATAACAGACCTTGCCTCGAGCTTGTCCGGATTTTGCTTTTAGACATAGGCCGGACAACCCCAAATCTTAACTAACTTAAGATATGGGCTCTTCCCTTTCCATATCACATATGAAGTGGTAGGCAACTGATTTGATTGGAACCCTATTCAATCGGTATGCAACTTCATAAGTGCATAACCAAAAAAAAATTGAAATAGGTAACTCAGTAGTACTCATCATAGAGCACACCATATCACATAGGGTGCTATTGCTCCGCCCCGATATACCAACGTGCTATGGTGTATACGGAGGAGTAATCCTGAGAGAGAATCTCATTCTCCTTTAGAATAGTTCATGAATTCTATGCACAAGTATTCTCCTCCTTGATCTCATCAAAGGACATAATACTTATACCCTTATTGGTTCTCTACTTCTAACTTATATTCTGTGAATACCTCAAAAGGTTCGGACTTATGTTTCAACGGGAACATATAACTGAATCTTGAGAGATTATCAGAGAATATAATGAAGTACAAAGAACCGGTCCTGGCATGTGTAGACAGGGGAGTTTACATACATCATCATATATCAGTCCCAAGAGTTTACTAACTCTTTCTCTGTTTCCAATAAACAGAGCTATGGTCATCTAATCTTTGTGACATGACTGGCAAGTTTCACAAGATGTAAATTCAAACTGATTTAAATATACATCTAAATGTAACTTCAGCTAGTTGGGTCGCATTGATATGACCTAGTCTACAAGTCCTCAAGAAGGATTCATTCATTTCTGAACTCTTCCTCTTGTGTGTGTTCTGTATATTAAGAACTGTAGTTTGATTTAGAACGGCAATGCTTTTAGATAACGTGCCTGAACCGATCAACTTTTGATATAGGAAATGTTCAAAACATTATCCAACAATACAAAATTTTATCATTTCTTTACTAATAAAGAGACTGATATGATTTTGTATATTAGGTTCAGTATCTAATAACATTTGTTCAGAATCAATGTATTCAGGTAATACAAGGTGACAGTGACCAACAGACTTGGTGCAACACTTGCCCCGTTTTCTGTCTCATGAAACTTATCAACCGTTCTCAGTTCTTTACCTATCTGTAGCCCATGTAACAAATTACACATGCGGGATCCTGATCCGGTATCACATACCCAGGACGTAAAGAATACTGAGAAACAGTTCTATGTAATGAACACACCCGAAGGAGATGCATCATATGCACTTTCTTCGTTTGGGCGGCACGGGAAATCTGGTATTCCCCAATTTCCTGCTCTGTCTTATAACAATTATAAGCTGGAGCGGGACCAACGTTCCCCAGCTCAGTATAACAAGCGGGTTCGGTCAATATTCCGTATTATTATCTTGATTAAGGCGTGATATGGTCGCTACCTGGAGAGAGAGAGAAGAAAACACTCAGCGTATGCTCTTGCAAGATCAGATTGGTAATTATTTTATCTAATCAGGATGGCTCCCACTGTTTTTATCAAATCTTCCTTCAAACCCTAAAAGGAAAAACTAGCCGGGATTAATTACACACTACAAGTTCGCCAATCTTTCAGCCAGGCCAGTGTCGGTACTTTGAGGGAGGTGCCCCGTGCTTTCGCACGGACCTAATTAATGTAAACCTCGTTTTCCCAGAGGCGTAACCCCGTTGACACCTTTCTAGACACCTAATTGATTGGCTAATTGTAATGTGTAAAATTCTCCCAGGAGTAACTCTTACTCGCAGCGGGTATCGGGATCCAACTATCTCATAGAAGGTACGCAATCTCATTGCAAATTTCAACACTTGAAATTCCCAATAATATTTTGCCCCAAGCGATCTATGACCTTGACTGAGTCAACAAACCATAGACCGCAAGTAAAGTTCAACCCGTAATTTCCAGATTGAATTAAACCCACCCGCACGACCCTTGACTGAGTCAACAAGGCCGCATGACTACCCTAATCCAATCTGCATCATATGCATAAGCAGATAAATAGTAATCAGCTACCGCACACTACGCCTTGACTGAGTCAACAAACGCAGCACGAATACTAACTATTACTTATCTGAAATGATGGAGGGCTACGTCAGGTTTTTAAGAAAACCCTTTGCGTAATGAACTTTATACCGTTGTAGAATCAAATGATTTTGAAATGGAGTGTTTTTGAGGCTTTTCTAGTTTTGCTAAAGGGGTCACTCCCGGTGAAGGGATCGTCGGCCATTTCCTCGTCGAATGAGGTGCGGGATATATCATATATATCACTGTGCAAAGCAGAAACTATAGAAGCAATCAAATGACAAACCGAGAGTTGTAGCATCTGCCAGTTATTGCTAAAGGAGTCACTCCCGGTGAAGGGATCTCGGTCCTTTCCTCATCGAATAAGGTGCAGGATATATCATATATACCGCTGTGCAAAGCAAGAACTGTATCTACCTGTTTTATTTTTGAAATTTGATTCCACAACATCTTAGGTTTCTTTTCTTTCATTAATCACATTAATGAAGTCACATCATTTAAGTACCAAAACATCACAGATAAATACGACATACACTTATGCCATCCGCATTCGCCTCGATGTCCCCTCGTGCACCGTTAGGTTAGGTAACTAACGGCAGAGCGGGGCAGGGCTAGCGCGGGTGTAAAACATAAGTAACGTCTATATAATATATCATATATACTATATATAATATCTATCTGAACATATCACATGATCACATCACAGATAATGCAGCAGAAAATATCATATGAAATATTGGATATACTAGGACGTCCGTGTTTTCAATACGAGCCAGTATAAAACACGGATTCCACGGTCGTGATGAATAGCCAATCCCACACCCCTAGACCCCTACGAGAGCGGCAAGCAACCCTACCAATTCTAGGGTTAGGAGACCCGGACTCGATTCCTCGAGATGGTCTCCCACTGGACTCCAGAACCCGGTTACTTGTGCTCCCCTCCTTGGGTCTATCCTAGTGCGGAAAAGTAAATAATATACAAATGGTGACATCTTCCGCAACCTGGAAGTGCCCCAATAAAAGAATATTACATACAAGTTTTTACATGAATGAAAATGAAAAACACTCATCTCACATAAAAAAAACCCCGGCTATTCAAACACGACGATCCAATATAACATATCCAGCAACACATAACATCACATGTCATCAACGTAAGTATATATGTCCATCCCAATTGTCGTTGACATATAGCAACGAAACCGGCGATATCACATATTACACTTACGGTCGCAGAAAAGAAAGTGTAAAACTACAACAGTTGGAATCCGCAACCTCTTTAGACATCGCATGCCTAACAATTATAAACCCCGCATTTTAGTCTCATTATCGAAAACACTTTTCAATGTAAAGTCGGGCAATTCAACAGGATTCCCGGCATCCTGACCGAATACTCGTCGCAAACTTTAGTAGACGGCCGCACCCCCGATACCGTCGACGAAGTGCACCAAGGCGGAACACCGCTACCGCGAGCACCCGAACGGATGCTTTCGGCGACGGGATTCTCCTACAGTCACTTGGTCGGGGCTAAGGGGTGTAGCTGTCTATTAAGTTTATCCGGCGAGTATCCGCGTACACTACGTGATTGCGACGGACTTTTGATTGTATCAAAATTCCGTGGCAACCGATCAATTGAGACTAAAGTGTTATGTTTATAACATCCATTCAGTTATCTCATAACTACTTGTGGATTCCAAGTATTGTATCTCATTCCAGATAAACAGAAAATGTTAAATTTTCCGATCGAACAGTCAAACACCCAAGTTTTCCCGAAACAGCTCAACACATGAAACAAGTTTAAAAACATCCTGTTCATGCCTCAGTACCAACGGTCCAGCCGTAGAAGGGTCAAGCCAACGCCTCACATGTGGCACGCCGTACTGCCCCAAACCCGAAGGTTCAAAGGGCAGTTCAAGACGGTCACATAATCGAGTTAATGTTTGTTGTCTTCTAGAGGGACCATCGCGTTACTTGCACTACTTAGAACGTTATGAAACTACGGAAAGATCCAACACTTGGAAATTTCCCGACAGGGGAAAAAGTGGGTATTCATATCCGGTCGAACTTTTTAACATATTCAATAATTATCCGGAAAAGCACATAGACAAAGTTTGAAATTTCCGATCGAATCATCGAAGCTCCAAAACACCCCAGAAAACTCAACTCTTGAGTGCAAATTAAAAATTCCCAGAAAACTCAGCACCTAAAGAGACAAATTACTGTGCGAAAATGGAAGTCTAATCTCATCATTTGGCCACGGAACCGCCGCAGAAGCCAAGCTTCTGCCGCGGTTCCGCCACGCTTTAGCCGTATCACTTGGTCATTTTTGCACCGTAATTCTTAGAATTTCCTGCTGAATTTTTTAAGAATTTTTAATCTGGAAAAAACCCAATTTTGAAAAAATGTCCAGAGATGGTGGAAATTTAGGGTTTCGGGGTTCGATCGGGTTTCTAACATCGTCTACGCATCGCCTAAGGCTCTAGCTAGGCTCTGATACCACTGTAGGGTTCCTAGGAACGCTCAAGAGGTCTCACAAGACATCAACCATGCCAATTTCAAATTTTACGGTGCCGAGAAACCCTAGACTAGATCGTTAACTAGAGATTAGGCGAAACATGCAAGTAGTAAACAGTTTTACTGCTAAGTGAACGGGGCTACAACCTTTGTAGATCCGGTCCTCCACCTCCATAGCTCCGTGATGAAGTCCCTCCACTGTACCCATCGGATCCCGGACTCTCGCGGTGGTTTCATCGAAAGAATTATCGGGCTAGGTCGTCGACTTCGATGCCGAAGATGATCTAAGTCGAGGCAACACAAGATCAAGCTCCCACTTCACCAAGTCATGAAACTTGTGAAGAAAACACCCTATACTACTTGGCAAGAGGTAGAGGATGAAGAAATAGGAAGTGGGTTCACTTTAGAATTGGATTTCTCACTCTTTTTCTCAAGTTGCCATTAATGGTAGCAAGCTTTTCTTCATTGTTGAAGAAGAAGAAGAAGAAAAAGAATTATGATAAGTTATTTTAAAATAGAAAACAAAATGATACTTATCATAATTTCAATGAAGAAGAAGAAGAAGAAAAAGAATTATGATAAGTTATTTTAAAATAGAAAACAAAATGATACTTATCATAATTTCAACCATGGTTTAGTGTAGAGAACTAACTAGGGTTAAGTTGAATGGTTAGGGTTAGGAGAAGAAGACAAGAATGGTTACTTTAGTCAAAGATGCATGAAGTATCAAGAAGTTTCATGAATGAAAGCAACCATTTTTGTTTTCCTTTCCTTTATTTAACCAAAATAAATAGATAAATGAATAAGTGAGTAAATCAAAACCCTAACCATTAACATAACCATGGTTTAAGTCTTTACACAAACCCAAGTATGCATGTATCATCAAACATGATACAAACAAGTGCATAAAAATATATCACATATACAACTTGTGTAATTCAAGTGAGAAAATCCATTTAAAGTGAACCAATATTAGTTAATGTAAAGTAATATATCTAATATATAATTATACATTAAATCATTAAATCAATACTTGATTTAACGATCCGGTCATATCACATATAACCGACTAATATCAATAGTAACAACTTATCGAATCAACACTTGATCCGATAACCCGGCTATATCACATATAACCGATCAATGTCACAAATCGCGAGAATCGAATACAGTATCACATACTGGTATCATTCTCGGTCCCGCACATATCTCATATGCGCTCCTATTTCGTTTCGCTTGAGCCAGGAAACCTCTGTGTAGGACTCTAAAGACTCGTCAATACGCCGGCAGCAGGTGATGATCATATCAAACACCCACAAGCCGCAAGCGGTCTGCCAAACGTAACGGCCACCCGGGTATTGAGCGATCAGAAGATCGACGAGCAAGCCCGCTCACGCTCCTGTGAATCCAACCAGTAACACTTACCGTACAGTCCGGTCTGTTCGTCTGATATGTCGCATATCTCGCCTAGGGGTAGTAAACGTCAGACCCCAGTAGCTCGATAAGTCGTGTCGATATGAGGTCTATAACAGTTCGAGAAACTACTGGTAACACTTACCAGTAAATCTCAGCAACCCTGGCCAGGGATTTCCGGTTATAGCCAATCGAACACAGGGCAACATCAACTCCCTATACCGGGAGAGAAGAATCCCCTCCTATCGCTCATTGCCCCCATGTGATTCGGGACTGTACCCAAAAAACACCGTTTTGCACGCCCTCTTGGATGTGGTAAGGTGGAAATCAAAGCACAGTGGGAATCACACAAGACTCTATGATGATCTCGGGTCTACAGACTAACCTGTACCAGTGTCACCAGAGAACTGCCATCTGACGTAAGGTATAATACCATCTGGGAGTTCTCGGCGAGTCCGTCCAGTGTACCCAGTCTCCACTGAGCACCCGTATATCATCTCTGATGTCAAACACCAATGGATATGGGATCATCCATCGCCCATCTGTATGGGTCGAGAAGGTATACGCTAGTCTACTCTGGTATATCGATGCCTCGTCTCGATACACCCACGACTGGGACCTTGAAGGATGTACTTATGGACTACCATATCCCCACTAGTATGATCTGCATCATAGTCCAGGTAGTCAAGTACACATCCTAAGGGCTTTCCCAACATGTAACAAAGAGACAATCAGTATACACGTTAAGGTAAAGAGCAACTATATAGCATACTATCATGTCGAGCAAGAAAGTCCTCCCTATATATGTCCAAGCATCCACTACAATATACATCCTATGTACAGTAATGGCCTCTAGGGCATACATATAACTAACACTATTGATCTTCCAGATGGTAGAAAGTCAACCCTAGTCATAACCTGGGCCAACCCACAAACAGCCATTACAGAAACATGCCCTGAGTTATCCAGAGTCTAGTTTTAAGCATAAGCCGGATAACTCCCCGTAGCTTAACATCGTTAAGATATGAACCATTCTATATCCAATATAGAAACTTTGGCACTTATTTAGTTGGAACCAGATTCTATCATGCAGCTGTCTCCAGTGCATATCAACTTAAAGGAAAGAGGCTAATCAGCATTACTCAACTTAGGAATCCATCCAATTATGAGTAACCTGAAAGAGAAACAAGTTTCTCAAACCCATTGCTATCATCTGAATACCAATCACAAGTATCTACATCTTCGATCTCTTTGAAGAATCCCGATACTTGCGATACTCGGTTCTCTACTTTATTCTTATACCGACAACTTCTCAAAACTTAGACCTTGTATTCCTACAAAACACTTGTCTAAAAACTAGAGAAGTCATAAATAAACAGAACATAGTACAAGGATCTACCCCTTTGTCCTGATGGACACTGGACAACATACAATACTCTGTATAAGTCCGTTGAGTTGAATATCTCAAAACCTGTGCGTCGTAGGTTGAAAACTGTATCCAAGAGGTTTCCTCAAATATCACCAATTACAACGAATTTCGATATAATTAGGATGATCACTTAATTCCCAATAACTTGCTCCCACTCATCATCTGTAAAACCATATAGATATGAGATAATGAAACCTGGTAAATACATACCCTGGAGTAAGTATCTAATTGGAAAATCAGTTTTCTTTTAACAATGCACTGAAACATGAAAATGTTTCGTAGGGGTATCCTGGTATTCCTAGTAATGCCTCTTCCATAATCCAATTCATGACTGTAAACGTATATTTCTTTGACATCTCTCCAAACCCCTTTATTTGTCTTTAGCCGTTACCTTCTGTACACCATCGTTAGGCTAAATGGTTTTCTTCCTTCCCTACCGTTCGGCACCAGCCTATGGTTTGGAAGAAGACTATCCAGTAAGCACAATAGGTGTACCCTCCTAAACCAAGGAGTACTCGCAACTTGAGAGAAGGTGATGATAAAAGACAACTGAATAATACCTTATTCTAGCAAAGGTGAAATAGGAGTGGCGAAGAAGTACGCGGTTCGGTCGTGAATGATAGCAGTCGCAATTTACTTTGTCCTCTTTCTAATCTCTTTATTTTGTCTTTACATATTACCTTCTGTACACCCTACTTAGGCTAATTGGTTTTCTTCATTCCCTACCTTTCGGCACCTGCCTATGGTTTGGAAGAAGACTATCCAATAAGCGTAATAGGTGTACTCTCCTAAACCAAGGAGCCCTCGCAACCTGAGAGAAGGTGATAATAAAAGAAAACTGAATAAACCAATTCTTTTTCTCCTGAACCTGGATCCATCCTCGAAGAAGTCCCTTCGAGTTCGTATATAACCATACGATAGATCTATCCAATGGAAGTGGATGTCTGTAGTAATACGGGGTATTCTGAGAAATACAAAGGGTAGAAGAAGGAGTGGCAATGACTTATGCAACTCAGACAATCCAAAAGCCAGTATTTTTAAGAAGGTTCGGTCAACTTGGTCACTGAGTCATAGTCTAGGGTCGGTCAAAGATCGCTGCCAAAGAGAGAGAGAGAAAAGAAACACTCTGCGTGCACTCTAATCTAGATCAGAATGGTTATCACTTTATCTAATCAGGAAACCTCCCACTGTTCTGTCAAATTCTCCTCCAAACCTGAAAGAAGAATCAATCGGGTTCACCCGAAGAGTAAACCAACTCATCAGTGGGAATCGGAATCCAACTCTCATCGCATGATAACGTGACGGAATCCACTCACGTTATCACACTCCAGAAGGTATGCGCATGCCTGACAAGTTTCAGTTTCTTTAGAAACTCCCGATATGATTTTTACCCCATGTTCTTATGACCTTGACGAAAGCCAACAAATCATAAGTCACATGTCAAGTTCTGCCCGTCATTATCTTGTTAATTCGAACCCACCCGTACATACCCTTGACGAAAGCCAACAAGGTAAAACAACTGTCCAAAACCAACTCATCTATCTATGCAACAAATGAATACCCCAGCAGCTACCAAACACTATGCCTTGACGAAAGCCAACAAACATAGCTTGAATACCACTGACCATCCATAAGAAATGACGGAGGGCTACGGCTGGTTTTTGGTGAAAAACCTTTAACGTAATGAACTTGATCTCGTTGAAGGAACCTGATAGCTTTTTATAAAAATATAGTGGCGAAAACTATTTGCTAAAGAGGTCACTCCCGGTGAAGGGATCTCGGCTCTTTCCTCGTGGAATGAGGTGCAGGATATTCCAACTGAATACCGCGATGCAAAGCAACATGTAATAGACTATAGTGAAGTTATTACCCTGACACAAACTTCTGTCCAAGGGGTCATTCCCGGTGAAGGGATATCATCCCTTGCCTCGTCGAATGAGGTGCAGGATATTCCAACCGAATACCGCTATGCATAACAAAAAGAAACGTCTTTGTAATAACACCTTTTTAAAATTGTTCCAACAATATCCAAACAGGTTTGTTTTCCTTTGCATTTGATCAAAATCAACGCAGTCCTATCAATTAATCACACCAGAAAAGAACGAAAATAAAATGTACGTATATGCCATCCGCATTCGTCACTGGGTCCCGTCATCACCCGTTAGGTTACTTAACTAACGACAGAGCGGGGACTGGACTAGCGCGGGTGTAAAACATATACAACATCTACTAGTATATATACCAATATACAATAATCCCTCCAGGCGTGATAATATGCAACATTATAGAAAAGTAATAAGCATCACAGAACAATACAGATAATCTGGGATCCCCGGGTTTCACAGAGCCACTACTGAAACCCGACGTTTCCCTGGTCGTGTGGATAGCATGTGCAATGAAACCTAGACCCCTACGGGTGCGGCAAGTTACCCGCCAAAATCTGAAGCGAGGCAGCCCCCTACAGCATAGTGAATGGACCACCCAGCACTTCACGGAATCCGGTAACTTGAGCACCCTTCCTTGGGTCAACCTGTACCCCCTACGACTGCGGCGAATAGTCTGCCAATTCTAGAGTGAGACCCCTCTGCCTCTCAAAGACATGAGATGCAGACCCGTTGCCCTCCAGAACCCGGCTATCCGTGCACTCCGTCGCGGGGCAAAACCTAGTACAGAAATGAAAAATATGTACAACGGGTACATCGACCTCAACCCGGTCGTGCCCCAAAAGAATATTATACAAACAGGCAGAGACGGCAGTCCACATGTTGGACGCTCGCCCCGCAATATCAAATGTACAAATAAACTCAAACTGCACTACCATTGCACACTGCTATCCACCACGACAAATCCACAACATCACAGCACAACACAGAACATCAACGCGAATGTAACGTTCGCAAATCCGTCTAAAAGGACTATAGCAATTAGACGCAATTTACCGCTCAAATGACATTCACGGTCGGAGATATAATGTAAATACTGTTAACTAACACGTTTAAATTTCGATCGACAAAACTTACCGAAGTGGGCCCCACATACATCTGCTGTACAGTAACAAAAACTGGGCCCAAAAGAACAGTACCAAACATCACAATTTCCAATTTAGAAACAACAGGAGAAAAATTGCCAACTGAGTCACCAAATGCGCCGCGGTTCCGCGGTCAAAGCCAGGCTTTGACCGTGTTTCCGCGGCCGTACGGTCGACGCAGTTGGTCGTTTTTCTCCAGTATTCTATAAAAGCCCTGCTTGATTTTCTGGCATATGTAAAATTATTTTTAGACATCATTTAAAATTAACAGAAACTCAGAACTTGGAATTTGCGGTTTTCGAAAAGCCGTTCGATCGATATTTTAAATACGTTAGCACAAGTTAGTATAGCTTAATGGCGAGGCTCTGATACCACTGTAAGTCCACGGTAGCGCCCCGGCCGTTTAACAGATTCCAAATGTGGAACAAAAACTTTTACAACTGGCGCTATCGCATACTATAACCCGGATCTACCATTAAAGCTAAACAAACAAACTGTAAAGAGGGTAGAAAGGTTATACCGAACGATCCGAGTCCTTCGTTCTTTAACCATCATCCCACGCTCCGTTGCGGCTGCTCTGATCTCGTCAATCTCCGATCTGCTCGTCCAGGTGGCACCACGTCATCGGATTTTTAAACGGGCTCCCGCCTCTGACCCGAGGCAACTCGATCGTCAAGTTTGCTAGAAGAGACGACCAAGATGATGTAGAGAAAGAGTAGAACACTTTGTCTCGTTACGTCCAAAGCCATGGACGAACGGTTAATGAAGTTGCCTTTTGAATCGGTAGAAATGAGAATTGTAGCTATCTAATTTCACGAATCCCAAACTATCATAATCTCTTTTATCAAGTGAGAGAGTGTCCAAGAAGAGGAGGGGAGGGGCCGACAATATATAGAGTAGGGGGGAGGTGAGTGTAGGAGAGAGGGGTGACCAAAACAATTAATGAAGAGAATGAATAACCTAAACACCTAGTATGAAATCATTTAAAGAAACAATGATTCATAACACATAGTCATCAACTCATAAATGCTCCATTAATGCACTAAGCCACTTCACCATCCTAGTCACCATCTAGAAGCTTCCACACTCATCTCAAGAAAAGATAAATCCGCATTTAACCGAATGTTAAATACGGCTGATAGAAAACTGGAAACTGGCAACTTCCAAAAGTGATCCTGAAACGAATTTCAGGATAACCCCGTAACTGTATAAATATACCCGTATTTGTATTAGGACCGAATACAAATGCAACTGAGACAAAGATATTATATCTACAAAGTATAATACATGGATCCGGCTTAAACCAAAGCCCACCAGTATTATCTGCCTGAAATATGACACGTGCGTAAACGCACGTGCATTTTCCGAACCCTGCCATAAAACCATACGGCCTCTACAACGTTTCGCCCGAACTTGGGAAACTATCTGTGGGGGAATCTAATGACTCGTCAGTACCCTGGCAATGGGTTTAACCACAAGCCGTCAGCGGCACTAGCTGTGCGTAACGGCTGCCCATATACTGACCTCAAGGGAGGCCGATGAGCGAACTCATCCTGAAACCCTACTGAGCCTAACAGTGACAATGTATATACAGTCCGGTCCGTTCGTCTATGAGTATCGCATATCCGGCCTAGGGGGCTAGTAACGTCAGACCCCCAATAGCGGTATAAGTCGTGTCGGAGACAAGCCCTGAACACCCTGAGATACTACTGGAGTACCTACCAGTAAATCTCATATGCCTTGGCCAAGGACTTGGTGTAATGGCTTTCCTAGACACTGGGCGATCTCCACCCCCAATACCGGGAGAGACGAATCCCCTGCCGATCCGCTCACGTGCCTCCATGTGGCTCGGGACTGTACCCAAAAGCTACCTGTTTGCACGACTCCTTTGAGCCGTGGTAGGGTAGAAATCAAAGCACAGTGGGAACTCACACAATATAAATGACGACCTCAGGTCGATGAACTAAGCTGTACACATGTCACCAGGAAACTGCTATTTGACGATATATATAATACCAACTAGCAGGTTCTCAGCGAGTCCTGTCCGGTGTACTCATAACCCAATGAGCACCTGTATACATCTTAGGTGATCCAACTGACACCAGTGGCTTGTGAGACCGGCTACCGCCCCTCGTCGGGGTCTCGACTGTATACACTAGTCTACTCCGGAGTATCGATGCCCTATCTCGGTAATCCCACGACTAGGGACCACTATTAAGGATGTGCTTATAGACTACCCAACTCTCACGTATATGATCGCCATCATACTGTTGGTAGTCAAGCAAGATCCTAAGGGCTCTATCAACGTGTAACAGTGATCAGTCACCTGAACCTGTACACGACTGATAAAGGCAAACCAGATAGCATACTATCATCTCGAGTAAGACTGCACTACCGGTATAGGTCCTCCTCAATCATTGCAATCACGTACCTGCGATCCAATAACTGACTTTGAGGGCACCATATCCAACAGTATTCGCCACAAACATATGTTCGAAAGAATATCGTGCTATGTAAAAATGTGTGTATGTGAGGGGTAGGTCATTACCATGTGAAGTTTTCTAAAGGTAACAGTAAGCAAAAAAATTAAATATGGCAGATACAAAGTTCATGGTATTTAAATATAAAACTTAATTTAAAGTTATTTAACATGATGATTTACGGTGAAAGTTGTTTCTAATTATTAGTTTCATGATTAACAAGTAAGGTGTAGGAATATGCATAAGCAAGGCTTAAGAAAAAGTGTAGTTTCTAGGGTTTTATAATAAGATGTCGGTATAACTCCGCTTACCGATATATTTTATGAAAAGAGATTTTTAGAGAAGAAGGAGGAGGATTAGAAGGGAACTTGCTTTTGGATTTTTTTAAGAAGAGGGATAGAGTAAGAGGTTGAGGTCGTCGTGGCGTCGCTGGGTCACCGGAATTGCTTCGTTTCCTCGCCGGAAGTTGGTCTTGAGCTAACTCCTCTTCTACCCCACTTGTACTTGAGAAAATGTGAGGGTTTTGACTAGAATTTTCAAAATGAGGAGGGGTTAAGGTGTGGGGTTGTATTTATAGTGTGAAACTAGGGTTTTGGAATTGAAAGAATGAATTAAAATACATTAAAATTTGATTTAAAGATGAAATTGAAGTTTCTGTTTAAATTCAGAGAAATCAAACAGTGCAAGGGTAATGGGGGTAGGCCAGGGGTTTTGTGTGCAAGGCCCGGGGACTTTTAGCCACGGGAGGCCCGACCCCGCCGGCCAAACATGGCATCTCGCCGATCGAACTTAAGGAGGGGGTCGTCGGATTGAAGCACGTGTACTCTTCTGTGTTTATAACATTTTGCACATATTTATTTTTCTGTTTTTTCATTTCTATGTGTGGTGAACGTGCAAACTTTTGGACTTCCAAAAATTTTAAAAGAAAATCAGAAAAAATATAATGTGCTTGAGTGGATACGAACACAGGGGCTACGTCACAGCAGTGCAAGGATTTACCAATGAGCTACAAGCTATTTCTTGATGTTCTTAACAAAAATTAACTTTTAAATTATGCTTAGGCTTGCAAAGAAAAGAATTTAGAGTCGTTACACCGATGCACTTGAGGTTGATTTTGTGCGTCTCGATACATTCGATATTGCTTTAGTGCGCTCTAAATGCACTTGATGTTGGTTCCATGCACATTCGATGCAGTAGATGTTGTTTTCGTGCACACCCGTTGCACTTTACATTGTTTTCATGCACACCCGTGGCATGTGATTTGGTTTTCGTGAAAACCCGTTATGGTTGATTTCGTTTTCGTGCATTACACTTGAGATGATATATTATAGCTGGATTGTATATTTTATCTTGGTCATGTGCTATAGATACTGTACTACGGTTATTGCTATGATTGTATACTTGATTTACAAGGTTGATTTCGTATTTTGTATTTTGCATCATAACTTGTGTGATTCTCATAGCATCTGCTAGAGTTACAGTTATGCGAGTTTTTATATTTTGGATTTTCATACGCACATGCTACGTTAGTGTAGTCTTAGCTTAGGGGGGCTTTGGAGTCCCGTTGATTTGAGCAGACTAAATTTTTTTAGAATTTGGACCCCGTTGATTTGATTTGATTTTGATTGGGCAAAATGTTTTAAGGATTTCGGGGTTAAATTTAAATTCGGGGACCAAATTTATTTAAGGGGGGATATTATAACATTTTGAAAATTATAAATATTATTTTATAATTTAAATATGGATATTATGAGTTTACAAAAATAATATCATGTATGGATTTTGGGTTTTCGGATCGGTGTCCGTAAAAATATAATTATTTTGGGAAAAATGAAAAATATGAAATATTTTAAAGATGGCGTGTATTTTGTTTTGAGAAAAGATATGCGATTTAAATGAATTGTGCATGTTTTATATGGTTTTGTGAGGGGGAGTGTGGGGGGGATATGTTAGCTTATCTTATATACCTCATGCACACCACACTACCACACAAATATCCTGACAAAATATCATATGTGTATGTCACATACTCTCTCTTCTTCTCATTATTCTCTATACAAATATCTCCATCTCTCAATTATCTCTAACTCCTTCAAACCCTCACCGAAACCCTAATCTTCCTTCAACAAATCATCTTGAATCTTGATGGTTCATTCACACAACTGGATCAAGACATCAAGTTAGGCCTATATCGCTTCAAAGATCTTCACCAAATCATCTCATAAGTTGAATCCCTCTCTTTAATATCCTAGGAAGGTAAAGATCCCCACTTTGATATGTCTTTATAAATCTTTCCTTATTTACTTAGTGTTTCTAGTTTAAAGTCTTAGTTTTGTTCCTTCACACAAATGGTTTTCATGAGATTTTGATGTTAGATTTGAATCTGTTGCAGTTAGGGATCTCTGAAAAATATTTTACATATAAATTAACCTATTTAGACCACCAGGAGACCCCACTAATTGCACGAGACCCTGACTCCCTGTTCTGGACGCAAATTGCGGTCGAATGGAATTTTTTGGCGGCCCCACTTTTGAGTAGATGTTGGGGTTTGGTCAGTAGGTATTTTACTTTATATAAAATTTTATTTGATATGCTAATTTTTCCCAGATTCACTGAGGAAAAATCTTGGAGCATTTTTACTTAGTGTTGGTGATATTTTCCGATTTTTGAAACTTGGATTTCATATTTTATGTCTTGACTCGGTCTTTCGACATTCGTACATCAATGACGGGGGTATTTGGTCGTTTTTAGCGTATGTTGGCTATACGTTCTAACCTATGTGCGCTTCACTCATTTTATCGTTTTTTATTTGGATTTTATGGCGTTGTGTCATGATTTTGATTGTAGGTACGATCACGGTGATTTCTGAGACAGCGAGGCGGTCGTGGGTTTCGAATAGCTCGATATGTCGGTGATTAAATTTATATCTATGGGGAAAGTCAGATGGATAGCGTATATCACCGACGCAACCAGTTAACTAGTATATCTATTCAATATCTAAAATAGTGTTATGTTAGATAATATAGCTTATAACTAAGTTGGTATATAGTTTGTATCTGGTAGGATATATGTATGCGTGGATTTATAGTTATATATGATTATTGTGATATGCGTACGCGACTATAGTTCCGTACGATATCGATTGGGATATGGTTATGATAAGGATAGATTGCCGGATATGGTGGATATGTATTTGACTCGAAAAATCTTGCTATATCCCGATTGGGATATTGTTATGTTTGCCGACCTATACTCTTTTAAAAACTAACGATATGTTTCCTACTTTTAAATGGAAATATTAAGGATGTACTACAATTTCAAATGAATATTTGTTTCAAAAACACCGTAGCCTCATTATTTGTAAAACAACGTTTCGTTCTATTTTAAACTATAACAGTATAGCTCATAAAAGTTAGCCGCGTTTAACGATTATTTACGTTACGATTAGGATAACATTTTTATATGCTCGCGTTTTGATTACCTATTATATATGCTAGTTGCGCTATTATTCTTATACGAACACATTGATAGAACACTGCACAACTATCAATGATTGTTATGCTGCACAAATCATAGACGCGCATATTACACTACATCTCATCGGTACTGCCATAACACTGTAGGATTTCCACGCTTAATAGCGATAATGTTATTGTATGAATGTGATGATGAACATATCCATATGATAGTGATGTTTGAACACCTCTGATAGAATACTTCCACAAATACTAATGATTGATATTTTGCATGAGCACAAACGCGTATGCTACACGACACATCATAAGTATTGCCATGACAAAGTAGGACTGCCATGTTACTTGTGTTCAATATATCCACGATTGATGTGATGATACTGATAATGATTTTGATATACGAACACCATCGTTATGGATACACGTATATGTTTATTGCCAATGTGGCAAAGATAATATATGTGTTACGTTTTTATGAACTCGAAACATACTATATATGTGTTCTTCGGAACTTGTTGTTTTCCATGAATTTGAGAAGCCGCGGTGGGATTTATAAAACTTGTGAATGTTTTTAAATGCGGTCTTCTCGTGATACAATAGTTTAGCGTCCACCATAAGTTTTTGTTTTTATGATGAGATATTCGAATCGAGAGAGGGGTTAACCGATTACGGGTACATAGTGGACCCGGTACGACACCAAGGGGAAGGAAAACCGTAGGGAGGTACGAGAAGCCTAGCAAGGTGGATCGATACTGGAGTGAGTATTAGAGTGTGGCGGATATCCGGGAGAAACCTACCGAGGCTGTTAATATCAAGAAAGGATCGGTCTGACGAAACAGTGCCTATGATATCTGGATTTACATGTAGGTGATAGGCACAAGATTTATGAGATTTAGAGTGTCGATATTGGACACTCATTTGTTGATGGTTGCGCTATCTGTCGAGATACGCTATTATAGATTATGCTATATAGTAGTCGAATAGGAATGATCCATAGGACAATACCTTAATACTATTTTCACATTTCGATGTACATTAAAGAGGTTTCTATATGAGCTATAGTTTCACTATTTTGACGTGTCTGGGACAACACAAGAAACTTTTAAACGGAAACCCTCTTAAAGGTCATTTCTAAAAGCGAGACGTATACTTTAAACAAAACGCATATAATACTTCATAAAACTACGTCTGCTACTTGTGCCATGATATATGTAACATACGTCTATTTTGAAAGGTTTTACATAAATTTTTCGGCTACTTTATAGGCTAATACATGGATGTGTGTGTGTGTGTGTATTTCCACGTTTACGTGATTGATATTGATATGCTTATAATACTTGTCCATGATACATATTTTAGTTCAGGATATGATAATACTATAATTTATGATCTAGGTAAATCGTTATGCATTTCGATTTCTACATTGCGATATACTTTTATTAACTGAGTTGGCAACTCACCCCCATTGTGCCCCAATTTTTTACAGGATTGAGCGCTCGGATCAGTAGCAGCTTACTGGCACGTTTCTTTTTCGGTGATTGCATTGGTAAGCGGGTTACATGTTGGATCGTAACCACCCGTTATATATGTATATTATTTTTTATCTAATTAAAAACTTCATCGACTTAAACTTGTATATTTGTGGATTTAGAAGCGAGACTTATATATTGTGTGTTTTGGGCGTCGTACTCGTTTGGAGTCGACTTTATATTGTTGTTGGTTATATTTCTCTTTCTATTTCTTCACCTTGGGCGTCGTATATTATCTACATGGTTGCTCTGCCGTTTAGACGTGGAAGCCATCTCTCATTGGGGATACTTTATATATATTATGTCTTGTATGTGTTTTTATTCAAAATTTACAAAGGAGCTTCTGCCTGATTTTCAAACGACATACGCGTTTCAAACAAATTTACTTATATTTTAAAAAGAAACTTGATTCAGTTTAATAACTCTTTTTAAAACTTCACCTCTGTTATTTTCTTTAAAAAATTTAGATTCCGTGTTTTTGGCTTACTTGGATCGTATTGATATCTTTAGACGTCACGTGATCTAAATGCCGGTCACGTGTCGCTTTCGGGTCTTAACTCCAGCAACTCCCATTCTCAATATTTTATTTTTACTTATTTTAAATACTTTAATTATAAACTAAACTATTTTTAAGTAAAAAATAAATAAAAACTGTTAAAAGTTAACAGTGTTGGCAGAACATTCGAAGAATATTCTCTTTTTGGATGGTTGGGATTTTTTGTGGAACTTAAAACAATGGGGAGTTTTTTTGTAATTAGCTAAAATAGAGGGTCTTTTTGTACATAGCTAACTTTTGGGGAGCCTTTCTGTAAAATGCGGGAAACCCACATCATTTTTGCTATAAAAGCGGGAAACCGCTCTAAACTTGAAAAGTTTGCATCTTACCACGAAAAAGTTAACACCATTAGTTTTTTTTCTATATATTTCTCATAATGCCCCCAAGTCTTTTTTCTGTAATTTTTTTCCTTTTTCTCTATAAATTTTTTCTCTCTCCAAACTTTTTTTATCTCATTTCTTTCTCAAAATCTCTAATTCAAAACATAGACTGCGTTTTCTTTACTCCAAAGAGTGAGCAAAAATTCAAGAGAGTAGGGATTTGAAAAAATTGAAGGAAAAAAGAGAATATTAGATTAGTCGATTAAATTTGACATTTTTGGCATAAAATAAGCTTATGGATGGAAAAGTTAACACCGTTAGGGTTTTTCGGTAAAGTGTATGTTTTTCAAATTTAGGAGTGTTTCCCGCTTCTCAAGCAAAAGTGAGAAGGGTTTCTCGCATTTTAGCCAAACATCAATATCAAATCTCCATTTTTCGTTGATATTTATATATTTTTGGTAAAATGTCGGGCCTTGAAAGCTAAGACAACGACCGCTCTTCCAAACTATCATTCTGATTATAATACTATAAAGTTGGATCATTTGAGGGAATCTCTTGCGAAATGCGAATATTTTTCCAAAACACTCACTTAATAGAATCTTTTGCGAAAGAGAATTTTTTTCCCCGAAACACTATTTTTTCCCTATTCCTTGTGCCCTTTATCTTTTATTTTATTATTTTTCCTACCAATTTCCAAATTGTCCATGTGATCCCAAGAAAAAATGTTTGACGCCCAAAAAGGATAAAAGTACTTGCGGATTTTCTCTAAGTATTTGGTTTTAATTTTTATTACTTTGTTTTTCTATTTCCTTAATTTAACCTTAAATCATATGGCAATCAATGAGTTGGTGTTGATTTAGAAAGAAATTCTGGTGTTTTAATCTTTTTTTTCAAGAAAACCATTAGTATTTTTTATCTTCATACATTTTTTTTAAAATAAAATATAATAGAATAAAATATGTTTACTAGGTAATTCATTCTTTACATTTGATTATAAAAATTGTAGTTGGTTTAAAGTTTCTACTCATATTTCATTATTTAAATAATTATCAATGTTCCTTCAAAAAGGAAAAATTTATCAATATCTGAAATGTCATACTTCAAACAAAAAAAACCAATCATAATATAGTATTTTTAAATGGAACTAAAACTAATTTTCTATATTTTTAAAATGGGTATTAATTTCTTCTTAACAAAATAAATGTATATTAATTTTCTATTTGCTTTTTCAATTTTTTCCAGAAATATCTTAAATTATTTTGACCCCATGCCACTACTACAATAATGGGTTGCCCCTACGGATTTAGCTATAGGGACAAACCACTGCCCCTATGGATATATACACAGGGACATAAAACCACTGCCCCTACGGAGTAATAATTGTCCATATGCCTTACTTCGTAGGGACATTTACCCCTACGGAGTACTCCGTAGAGATATAATTTTTATTTAATTTATTGGTTTATAAAATAAAATACTTGCCCCTACGGATTTATCCGCTAGGCCTAATAGAATCCCGTACGGATGTATTCGTAGGGCCTGATAAATGCCCATATGTATTAATTCGTAGGGGCAAGTTTTACCCCTGTTACTGAGTCCATAAGGACAAAATATCAGGACCTGATATTTTGTTCCTACAGTGAACTATGTGAGGGCAAACATAGCCCTACAGATTAATCCGTAGGGACAAAATATCAAGGTTTTTTTTTAAAATGGGCTTCCTATTTTTTCCCCATCCTGTGCACAATAATATATATCATATAACCAAATACAGAAATATTCATCATCAATATCGCACGCATAATATATAAAAGAAATAAACAAACAGAATACAATATCAATCTAAATTATCGTGAACAAGCAAACAACCACCAATATTGTCCAAAATATATACAATATGTATCAGATAAGTACATACATCCTCAAAATATATTAAAAAAAAGCTACCCTAGCTCGGTCGAACTCCTCCACCTCTAATAAACGTCGTAATCTGGCTCATCTGCTTCTCAATGCAGCCCTGAGTCGTCAAAAACTCGACTAATGAAGGAGCGGATTGTGCGGGAGTCTGAGCGGGCTGTGGAGCGGCAGGAGTGGTCTGCGCAACCGCAGCCAAGGTAGTGGCTTGTGGAGCCGCAGCCGAAAGAGATGTATGTGGAGCCGCAGCCGAAGTGGCCTGTCGCATCTGTTAAATTTTGTGTGTAATAAACGAGTAAGAACGGTGTATTATATTTTAGTCGAATTCATATCATTATCAGATTATTGCGAAACCCCAATCTAAGAATACTTAGGGACTTAGGCCTCATTTGGGTATCTAGTTTGGAATACCGTAGTTTATTTTAATTAGATAGTTTTATGTGAGTATGATTAATCAAAACTAAGTCTACAACCAAATAAGTTCAGGCTACTAATATTGCATATGTTACTATCTATAATGTGATATAATATTTTACTATTAAGTAGTATATGTACCAACATCTCCTTCAACTCCTCGACGGTGGTCTTCAAGACGGCAACATCATGCTCCAGACGTCACTCACGGGGGGTGGGGGAAGTAACCGCCGGAGTGGAGGCCAACCTCATATGGGCCCTGCTAGGACCCAGTCCCCGGTCTCTCTCCTAACCTCCGTGGTGCTCTCCGTGTGCAGCGTCTAGGACTAGGGTTAGTAGTATCGGATCGGTCTGTCCACTAAAATTGATCCCCGATGCCTCCGCCTGCTCTACCACCCGCTCCATCACCCACATTAACCATTAAAATATAAGTATATCATTTAAATTTGAACTTTTCAGAACAAAAATTTCATTCGAATTAGAATAAATATTAACGCTTACACAATACTCCTGGGTAGCGGTGTCGGGGAATCGAAGCTCGCCTGTGGTGGGATCTGTCGAGGTGCAGTGGACGACAAGATACGCGGTCGGCACGCTCGGTGTAGCACCCTACGCCAGGGTCTGAGCTCTCTGCAATTCGCCAAAAATTTACATATATCATAAAATAACTCCTACTATTACATTATATAAAAATAGATCTATTGTAATTTACCGATACCTCCATGGCACGAGTAATGTTCCTCGAGCCACCTGTTTAAGTGGGACGACCCCTCTTTGCCGACTTCATTTTCTCCTTATTTTGATCGGCATGTTTCTGTACAACACATTCAGATTTAGTTTTCAAATTAAGCAACACAAAAAAATAAATTATATACTAAATAATGAATTACATTTAAATTACAAACCTGTTTGCGTTGAAAGTCGAAATATTGGCACAAGAGAGGTCATATATCTACGTCAACTCTCGCAAAGACCGGAGTATGTAGGAGAGCCGCTCTCTCTGCCTCGGGGGTTGATCAGTCGAAAATATTGCATTTTTAACACATCAATTTCCTTACTATTTGCAACCATATAAAGGTGTTCGGTATAAATATAGCACATATTAGCAATTCGTCTGTAAAATACCAAATGACATGTGTTATACATTATAACCAGCATTTTGAGGGAAATTGTGTGTTTATTATTGCACGCATGATCTTTGTATATCGCAACACTTGTCTCGAGATTTTGTGCAGGAAATTCTAGGAAAAGAACCGAAACTGTTAAAAGTGCTGATAAAAATACGCCAAGTCCAAGACTTATAATCTGGCAATGAACAAGAAAGTATAAAAATATTCCGAACATCAAAAAAATACCATGAGGCCAACACAAAGCAGCACAGGAATTTCCATACATCATTACCACCAAACGGCCACGGATCCGCGGCCGAATGGGCCTGTTGGCGGCGGATCCGCGGCCAAGTCATCATGTCATCGGCAGAATATTTCTCCAGGCTTTTCTTCTCAGCTATAAAACTTCTTCAACATACTTCATTCTCCAGATATCTCCAGAAGCTTCAGTCCTAACATCCAAGCTTCTTGTTCAAGCCTAATACCTCCAAGCTTCTCAAGCAAGCTAGCCAAATCTAGAATGTTCTCCTTAACAACCAAGCTTTTCAAGGAAGCTAGCTAACTACCTAAATCTAGAAGCTTCCTTCATAACTACCTAGCTTCTAAAGGAAGCTAAACCTAATCAAGTTTCTAGGGGAAGCTAAAGGAGAAGGCTATAAAAGGGGACCCAAAGCCTCATTCTAGAGGTTGTTCAACAATTCCAAACACAAGTTGAGTGACACAACTTGTGCATCCAAACCCTAGCCCAAATATAATCAAAAGCCAAATCAAGATCATTGAGTACCGATCAAGCAAGAAGCCATCAAGCCTTTTTGGAGCAACGCCGATCTTCATCCGAGCAAGTGATCCAAGACGATCCGCGACTCACGAAGACGATGCGAAGCTAAATTCAACGATCGAGTTCTCTCCTCAATTCTTGTAGTCTTGAGTGAAGTGTAACGAAATGTTGAATAATAAAAGGTGAAGATCTTTATTCTTGCTTTCTTTACATTCTTGCATTGTGGAGTTTCTTGATCTTTGATCCATTTAATTTCATGATGTTTGAGTGAAAACTCCGCTCGTGGAGGAATCGAGAAAATAGATAGATGACGATGATTAAATTCTTGAACGATTCTTAAGTCCTATGAGTTTTGTAAACTTTAGTAAATTGAATCATCGACAACCTAGTTTCGAGCGAAATGCTTTCTTGAATGTTTTCGCTCTTAATTAGTGATCAACGATCGATGCTTGAATTTCCTAGAGGCTAGAATTTGAATGAAAATCAACGAAAGGACAAGGGATAGATGATGAAACCCTAGTTTCCGCAAGAGATCCCTAATTCTCGTTGATCGTCATCGATCTAGCAACAAATCATCAATGGATAAGAATACGTAATCACAAGTCTTCGTCATCACTATCGATTTGATCGATTCCTACGAGTCTCTCTACAAATCTTGATAACTCAATCGATTTGGACGATTCTGGATTCTTGATTTCTTGATTTTTATTTTCTCTTAATTCTTGCAACTAAAATTCATAAATCTTGAATCAAATTTTCTTTTCTTTCCTTTAATTTTCGACTCAACTAAAACAAATACGAGCAAATCTCACTTTCCCTGTGGACGATCCGCACTCGCTAACGAACCTACAATTGACACTGTTATTGATTGCGGTTTACAAATTTCTTTGGTTGTGAACTTTACATTTTCTACAAACACACCGAAAGAATCATTCAATCAAATGGCGTCGTTGTAGGGATCGTATGCTAATTTTTTCGTTTTTGAAATTTGAGTTGAAAAATTTATTCCATCAGAATTTTTTAGATCAAAATTCGCGCAAACACTAAACGATTCGTTGTGATTTGTTGCAAGGAAATCTGGAATCGGTGGAGCGAGAGAAAATTTTTTCTGAATATTCCAGAAAGTTCAGTGAGTGAACAGGAGCGGCTGCAAGAATTTTTGTGCATCGATCTAATCACGAGACCGCGGAAGCGCGGCCATTGTGTGCATCTCGCGGCGGAACCGCGGCGTTCCTAGGGCTTCGCTGCACCAAAATTTTTTGGTGAATCTCTGACTTTCTTATCTCCTCCCTGCTCTGTCCATTAACCAATTTCTGCAGGATTCTTTGCAAAAATTCGCAGCGCCGCAAAAAGAAAAAAATTGTTGCGTGTTTGATCTTGGTTGTTTGCATTTTTAATAAGGAAATTAAGGGGCAAAGATCAAATTCAGATTAGGTGGGGAGTTCATTACCCTTCCTAAGCCCAAAAAATCACAAAACTGCATCCACATTACCCTCATTAACTAAAAAATATCTAGACATGACTCTAAGGACCGTCGCGCTCACTTAGGACAGGAGAAGGTCGTGGGTAATTTATTGCTTATCCGTGTTTCTTTTGTGGTGTCTAAAGCAAGTGTGTCTAAGGCAAGTGGTTACTTAATTAGGCCCACTACTTACGTAGTGGAGAACCTCCCACTTACCTGGCACTTACCTGGCCACAGGAGGGACAAAGAGGCAGTAGAGGATTTATCTTGCGACTTGTCTTCTGGAAGTCTATGAGCGGTCTAGAGACTTGAACTAGGTGACCACTAGATTTAGGGTTGCTTGTGCATTGTTTGTGATTTGCATTTTTTCAAAAATCCGTATGTTTTTCAAACCAAATACCAAACTCATCATTTTCCTTAATTGTCTTAACACTGCCACTTGTGCTAAACCCTTTAGTGCATGCTCGGCTGGACACGGGATTCTAGTGCCCGTCTTGTCCGCGTTCCTCCTATCGACTCCGAAGTCGGTATTTCTACGTCTACTTCTTCTTTACACACCACCACACCCACTTCGATGGACGGTTCTCCATCGAACTTCTTTACCACTACTCTGCCACCGTCCGCAGGTGCGCAGAATCCACCCCGCATCTCTCTCCAAGAGAGATGTTACCCTATGCGAGGTCCTCTTACGACCTATCTCACCATTCCACCATCCAATGGGGACAATTTTGAAATAAAACCCCAATACATCAATCTTCTACCCAAATATCACGGTCTCGAGTCTGAAGACGCATATGTCTTTATTACCAAATTTGAAAATGTATGCGCAATGATGGGTACCTCACAGCTTTCTGTGGATGCTATGCGTCTACGTCTTCTCCCATTTACCTTGTGCGATATAGCCTAGAAGTGGCTTTATAACACAGCTGCACATTCTATTTCAAACTGGGAAGAATTCGTAAAAGCATTCATAAAGAAATTCTACCCTAATCATAAGACAGCATGAGTCCGTAGCGAAATAAATCAATTTACCCAGCTTCCAAATGAAGCATTCTCGAAGTGTTTTGAACGCTTCAAGGATCTATTAGTTCAATGTCCACATCACGGAATTCTTAGATGGGATCTGTGCAGAATCATATATGAGGGCATTAATCCTACCACAAAACAGACCCTTGAATCCATGTGTCAAGGCACCTTCATGACTAAAGATGATGGTGAAGCTTGGAGATTTTTAGAAGATTTCGCTGAAAGATCTTTGCAGTGGGAGAGTGTAAGTCAGTCATCATCTAGGGGTGGCAATAACCAATCTGATGTTTCCATAGGAGTTAGAGCTGAAATGTCAGCAATGCAAAAGAAACTCGAAACCATGGAAAATAAATTTTTAGCCGCCGCCCTAAATCGGATGTCACTCCCCAAAACTGTTTGTGGATGCTGTTCTGATCCATCACATTTTACGGAAGAATGTCCATTGAATTCTCCGTTTCAAGGTCATGAGCATATCAATGTTGCTTTCCAACAAAGACCTAGGAACGAACCGTTTTCTTCCACTTATAATCAGGGTCGGAAGAATCACCCAAATTTTGCTTGGAACCAATCACAAAATCAAAATACGGTTCCAAACCAAAACAACTTTCAAAGGGCCCCTCCACCACAACAACAACCACTTCAATTGAGTCAGCACCCCTACCAATCACAAAACTTTCAAAAAATGGCCAACACTTCTGCACCATATGAAAATTCTTTGCAATTGGCCGGTACTGATAATACATCTGCACTCGAACGAACCTTGGATGCTTTTATGAAACAATCCATCCAAGCGACGGCAAGTTTTCAATCTTCCTTCGATAATATGATGAAGAGCATTGTCTCTCAAAATGAAAATTTTAAATCGATGGAAGCACAGATTGCACGAATAAATACCGAATTGAGTGCTAGAGAGAAAGGGAAACTTCCAGCTCAACCTTTACCCAATCCTGGCTATTCGCATCATGTGAACGCTATCACTACGTTGAGATCTGGAAGAGTGCTTGACAATCATGTTGGTGAGGAGATTGATAATAATGAAGAATCAATCGATGATACCCCGGCTGAGACCTTTCCTTCCACTTCTGCTTCTACTTCTGACCCCAGTTCGTCTACCCCACCATTTTCTTCCGAGCCTATTCTCCGTTTTCCCCAAGGCTCGACACCTCAGCAAACCTCTTCTAGTCCACCGAAAACGATCCCCACTCCTATTCTTAGATCGTTCCTACCCACACGATCTTCTCCAATGTTGGACCCCGACCTTATTGCTCAAGCTCCTTATCCGAATCGATTAAGGGGAAATAGACCTAGTCCGCAAATGGAGAAGATCACGGAAATCTTTAAACAGGTTAACATCAATATCCCTATTCTAGATGCAATACAACAAGTCCCCGCTTATGCGAAAATTCTCAAAGACTTGTGCACTAGGAAGAGGAAGACTCAAGTGCTAAAGAAGGTATTCATGTCAAAGACTGTAGACATAGCTTTTCCCCAACAATTGCCTATAAAACGTAAGAATCCTGGCTATCCTACTATTTCTATTTCTATTGGGGATAAAGACATTAACCATGCTCTACTTGACCTTGGCGCAAGTGTTAACCTGCTTCCTTTCTCGATTTATGAGCAGTTAGGGATCGGAGAGTTGAAACCAGCTCCTTACACTCTCCAGATGGCCGACCGATCAATCACCAAACCTAGGGGTGAACTAGAGGATGTGTTGATAAAAATCGGAGAATTTGTATTTTCTGTGGACTTTATTGTACTTGATACACAGCCTATAGCAAACCCACGGAATCAAATTCCGGTGATCCTTGGTCGCCCCTTTTTGGCCACTTCCAATGCTATAATCAACTGTCGTAACGGCTCTATGACCCTATCTTTCGGGAAGATGTCAATTGAGCTGAACATTTACAAGTTGGGAAGTGTACCCTCTGAACCTACTGCTCAGGTCTGTTCTGTAGAATTAATGGATGTCGACAGCAGCGAATTTGACGATCCGCATGATACTGATCTTGACTCTTTTCATATGTTGTTGTTTGACCCAACTATGTATCATACACATATGGACTCTTCCACTGAGTTGTCCGGGTCAACAACTAACACTGATTATAAACCGTTTTGGAGTCTGAAGATCACCCCGCGCTTTGTGATGGCATTATTCTTCGGGGTATTGATGAGAGTTTTAAGGAAATTTTCGCTGATGAACCCGCATTTTTGAAAAACACGGGTGTTGAGATGAATCCACCTCAATATAATGAAATTGAACCTCCACCCCTTCTTCTGGACTATAAAGAGAATGCGAGTAATCCATCACAATCACTGAGTTGTCTCTCCAAAACGAGACGCAAACACATTCTTTCACACCACTTATCTTTTCCCCACTTCTTCTTGGCTCTTTTCAACTTGTTCTTCCACCAACCGGTGCACTACACCGATAAAATCTTCGAATGGTTGGTGTTGACCTTCGGTCTTTATAAAGCTTGGGATCGACCAATAATCTTGACCCCCTCTTATGATTTTTCAAAAGATTAACATTGTTTAACTCAAGTTGGAGGGGGGATAATCTGGCTCCTGAAAAGAAAATTTTTACTCAAAAATTGTGAGCCAAAAATAAGTTTGGGGGAAGATTTTCACTTTAATATATTTTGCCCCCATTAATAAATTTCCTCCCAAGCTTACAGGTTTTTTGAAATCTAGCAGAAGGCAATAGTGAGGACACTGTTGGAAACAAGTTTGGGGGAGGTTTGTGCTTATTTGCGCATCATTTGCATCATATTTTGCATAAGCACAAAACATATAAAAAAACATAATAAAAAAATTGTACATAAATAAGATAATAAAAGATTAGATAGTGAAAAATTACATCCAAAAGATTGGAAAAATTTAAGAAAACCTAGAAAATTAGAAGTTTTCTTAAACGAACTAGTAATAAATAGTTATGAGCCATTGTCTCAAGGGTTAGTAAGATGAAGGAAGCCACTAATCTGAGGATAAAAATAAGTCTGAAAAATAGTTCCTATTCTGGAAGTCAAACATTTGAACATTGATACCCTACTATATGCACTTACACACGTCTTGAAACTCGGGATAATAGAGGATACCTTGAAATGCTCTTGTCTAAAAGCCAAAGTATGAAGGAAATAATAAATGAAGAAAATATAAAATGGTGTTAAGAAAAAAATGAACACTGGTTTTTTTATCGCCAAGGTAGCAATAAAAAAATATAGCAAGGGTGCTTCATCACCTAGTGCCTTAGACCAATTGGTCTGGGAGTCACTGTTAAGCCTTAGGTAGTGCAAGACAAGGAAAATACTAAAACACCTAATAAGCAAGCACATGAGTAATCGGTCAGCTAGTACCTCAAGAAGTATCAACGGTCGCATGAAAAATGTGTGAGCAAAATCCATCTAAATATTCATCAAATTAAAAAAGTACTGAGGCAGATGGACAAGAGTATGATAGTTTGAATTGAATTCTCCGAGTGTAGGGATGTCTTTTACACACACGTAGGGTTATATGATCGATGTTTGGAAGAAAGATAGGAATGAAGAATAAAGACGATGTTTTATTAAGGGATGATGTGATTTCTAACATCTTTTCATGACTATTAAGATAGGGCTCACGATAACCGAAAAGCTAGTATAGTTGGAAACTCTAATTTTCAAAGTCTTTCTTTTATAATTCTTATCTTTATATGTAACTTTCACGGTCTTCCTTTTATTATTGGATTTTGTGGGTGCAATCCGCTGAAAACCCTCAGGAGACAACACTCCTCCTACTAGGGACACCTAGAGGTTTAAAGGCTTGTTGCACGTGCTCAGTGCAATCGTGTTGCCTACGAAAGTGTGCTGGTTAGTTTTTCTTTTTCTTTATTTTCTTATTCTCAAACAAGTTTGCTCGAGACGACCAAAAATAAGTTTGGGAGAATTTAATCAATCGAAAATATTGAATTTTTAACACATCAATTTCCCTACTATTCGCAACCATCTAAAGGTGTTCGGTATAAATATAGCACATATTAGCAATTCGTCTGTAAAATACCAAATAACATGTGTTATACATTATAACCAGCATTTTGAGGGAAATTATGTGTTTATTATTGCACGCATGATCTTTGTATATCGCAACACTTGTCTCGAGATTGTGTGCAGGAAATTCCAGGAAAAGAGCCGAAACTGTTAAAAGTGCTGATAAAAATGCGCCAAGTCCAAGACTTGTGATATGGCAGTGAATAAGAAAGTATAAAAATATTCCAGACATCAGAAAAATACCATGAGGCCAACACAAAGTAGCACAGGAATTTCCATACATCATTACCACCAAATGGCCGCGGATCCGCGGCCGAATGGGCCTGTTGGCAGCGGATCCGCGGCCAAGTCATCATGTCATTGGCAAAATATTTCTCCAGGCTTTTCTTCTCATCTACAAAACTTCTTCAACATACTTCATTCTCCAGATATCTCCAGAAGCTTCAGTTCTAACAGCCAAGCTTCTTATTCAAGCCTAATACCTCCAAGCTTCTCAAGCAAGCTAGCCAAATCTAGAATGTTCTCCTTAACAACCAAGCTTTTCAAGGAAGCTAGCTAACTACCTAAATCTAGGAGCTTCCTTCATAACTACCTAGCTTCTAAAGGAAGCTAAACCTAATCAAGCTTCTAGGGGAAGCTAAAGGAGAAGGCTATAAAAGGGGACCCAAGGCCTCATTCTAGAGGTTGTTCAACAATTCTAAACACAAGTTGAGTGACACAACTTGTGCATCCAAACCCTAGCCCAAATACAATCAAAAGCCAAATCAAGATCATTGAGTACCGATTCAAGCAAGAAGCCATCAAGCCTTTTTGGAGCAACGCCGATCTTCATCCGAGCAAGTGATCCAAGACGATCCGCGACTCATGAAGACGATGCGAAGCTAAATTCACGATCGAGTTCTCTCCTCAATTCTTGTAGTCATGAGTGAAGTGTAACGAAATGTTGAATAATAAAAGGTGAAGATCTTTATTCTTGCTTTCTTTACATTCTTGCATTGTGGAGTTTCTTGATCTTTGATCCATTTAATTTCATGATGTTTGAGTGAAAACTCCGCTCGTGGAGGAATCGAGAAAATAGATAGATGATGATGATTAAATTCTTGAACGATTCTTAAGTCCTATGAGTTTTGTAAACTTTAGTAAATTGAATCATCGACAACCTAGTTTCGAGCGAAATGCTTTCTTGAATGTTTTCGCTCTTAATTAGTGATCAACGATCGATGCTTGAATTTTCTAGAGGCTAGAATTTGAATGAAAATCAACGAAAGGACAAGGGATAGATGATGAAACCCTAGTTTCCGCAAGAGATCCCTAATTCTCGTTGATCGTCATCGATCTAGCAACAAATTATCATTGGATAAGAATACGTAATCACAAGTCTTCATCATCACTATCAATTCGATCGATTCCTACGAGCCTCTCTACAAATCTTGATAACTCAATCGATTTGGACGATTCTTGATTCTTGATTTCTTGATCTTTATTTTCTCTTAATTCTTGCAACTAAAATTCATAAATCTTGAATCAAATTTTCTTTTCTTTCCTTTAATTTTCGACTCAACTAAAACAAATATGAACAAATCTCACTTTCCCTATGGACGATCCGCGCTCGCTAATGAACCTACAATTGACACCGTTATTGATTGCGGTTTACAAATTTCTTTGGTTGTGATCTTTACATTTTCTACAAACACACCGAAAGAATCATTCAATCAGGGGTCGCCATCCATAGGGAATAGCAGTCGATCTTCAGCTCGTTCCTATTGTATCGGATCTTTCATTGCATGTTCTTCATCAGGCCGTGGTACAGAGCGTGAAGATCGAACACTCTCTCAGGGTGATCATGGTCGGGTATAGGATGAAAGTCATAATCCAACTGCAAATACAAAAAAATAATGTATTTAAATTGCAAGTGTTAAATAATAATAAATATATTGGATAAGTCAAATAAAAATATATATCAATACCCGAGCCTAATCCCAGAAGAGGGCAAATGAGCGTCGGTGCTGATCGCCCCACTCAACGTGAAGTGGATACTTCTTTAGGATGCGGCTCTCATCCCATATATACCGGCCGGACTTCTCGGCATAATCGCCAGTATAGTGATAATCGGGGGTAAAGAAGAGGGGGAATGGTGTCTCCCCCTAGCTCTATCAGAGCCTCAGCCTGTGGGACTGATTCGGCCCTCGAGTCCCCCTCTTGGGATGGGGTTGCCCTGCATCTACAAGAAATATCAAGACAAGCAATATTAAGACAAAGTGGTATTAGGAAATCAAGGATTAACGAAAATTTATGTGTGATATATATCTCCGGCGACAGTAGCACAGGCCTGGGCTCAGGCAGCAATACGAGAGGTACACGATAGTTCCTCCGGTGAGGAACGGCCGGTGACCCGGACATGGACGTATTCCCTCCAACTAAAAAATAAATATTGACGATAAAATTAAATGACGTTCATGTTTATTCTTAGAGGATATGTAAAATGAACTCCTTTTTTTATATTTATTCATACTAACCTGCAGACTGAGCCGATTCAGGAAGTCCTAGACCAACCAATTCGGGAAGGGAAGTCCTGAGAGCTTATGGTAGAAGGTGCTCCATAATAACATAGTGATCATGACTTTTCAGCCCATCGATCTTGCATTTCACAATTTTTATCTTCTTTGCTAAATGATCCTAAGAAACCTGTGGGATCTTTCAAATCATGCAACACCTGCAGCAACCTTTTCTTCTTCGGTTGTGGCATATGATACACGGCATTGGGAAGTACAAACTTGCCTGGTTTACCCACTATCAGTTTAGGATACAATTCACTTCTAATTTCCCAGTCTAGAAAATCCATCCGAGTACGGAGGTTGTCTTTTGATTTTCCGTCTTTATAAAGAAGCAAGTTGAGTACAATCTCGAATACACCTTTCGCTATGTGCATGACGTCCAGACAATGACGCGCTAAATTTGTTGACCAGTACGGAAGCTCGTAGAAAATGCTTAACTTGTTCCAGTAGGGTGGTTTGACCTGTTTTGCTGGATCTATCCCGAAGGTCGCTTTATTGTAACCATCCCACCGAGTAGTCACGTCCTCTCTGGACAATGAAGCGGGAGGTCCAAGAAGCTCCTGATGACCATTAAAGTGAATAGCGTCTAATATTTAGGGATGGTCTAGTGGCAGGAAACGCCGATGACCGCAATAACAAACTTTCCTGCTAAAATTCAACCATTTCGATGTTGTATATTGATGGCAATAAGGGCATGTTTTGTGACCATGTAGGGACCAACCTGATAGCATTCCATACGCAGGAAATTCATTAATTATGCACATTAAATCCACATGCAGTGTGAAGGTTATATCTGTGTTTGTATCGTAAGTCTATACACCATCAATGGATAAAGATTTTAACTCATCGATCAGAGGTCGGAGATAGACGTCGATACTGTTTCCCGGTGAGTTTGGTCCGTCAATAAGAAAAGGCATCATAAAGTAGGATTGATCCATAGCCAACCAAGGCGACAGATTATAAACTATCATTAGAACGGGCCATGTGCTGTGGTTTCCAGCCATATAGTTGAATGGACAGAAGCCATCACTAGCGAGTCCGAGCCCGACATTGCGAGAATCGCTACTGAATATTTCATGCCTCCTATCGAAATCCTTCCATACTGGTGAATCTCTTGGATGACTCATTTTTCCATCTTCACCTGTGGTAGCACGGTGATGCTAAATTATTGCCTTGGTTATTTTCTTAGACCTGAATAGCCTCTGCAGCCTCTGTATTATGGGAAAGTATCGTGCTACCTTGACAGGTATATCGGGCTTCTTATCAGATTCTTTCCGCATATATCAGGCCTCTCCGCATATTGGACACTCTTTCAAATCTGAATTCTCTTTCCGGTACAACACACAATGTTTAGGACATGCATGAATCTTCTCACACTTCAGACCCAAATCAGATATCATCTTCTGGGCTTCGTACCATCTGTCGGGCACGTTATTTCCCGAGGGTATAGCATCTTTCAGGAACTTCAGAAATATCGTAAATGACTTGTTGCTCCATCCATTTAGGCACTTAATTTGGAAAAGTCAGACGAACCATGATAAGGTAGAATACTTTACGAACCTTGATAAGGTAGAATACTTTGCATTATCGTAAATTGGTCTTTTAGTATCATTCATAAACTTTTCATACTTATCCGCACAAGGTCCTCGACCGGAAGGAATGTCATTTTCAGTAGGAATATTATCACCTAGGGCAGCCTATACCATATCGTCCATTTCTTGTCCTGGAAAGAGGTTATCGTCTTCTTCTTCTAACGTATTACCGTCTTCTCCTTCTTCTTCTGCCGCATTACCATCTTTTTCTTGTCATTCCCCGTGATATAGCCAAGTTGTATAAAGTCTAGTAAAACTATATTTAACGATGTGAAGCTCTACAATTTCTACCTTCTGCCAGAACTTATTCCCACATCCATCGCACAGGCAGAGAATCTTCTCTAACACGATCTTATTATGTGCGCATGAAAATTCAATGAAAACAGCAACTCTTGCGACAAACTTAGATTGCATGCGTTTTTGCCAATCCGCGTACATCCAGTCCTTAACTCTGATGTACTCATGGACCATATTAGACTGTATAACATATAAATTGTAGGTTATGGTGACTATATTGAGAAATCTAAGAATGTGATGGTTACTGACAAAGAAGAAAATCCGTAGAGGCAAGTTTGTCGTTGAAAAGAATAAATTATCGATAAACAAAGCTAGATTTGAAGATACCCAGGTATGAGTTGTATTTTGTGTATGTGTGTTTCAATTTATGATTTCGCTTAAGTGTAGGGTTGTTAGTGTGTATGTGCTTTGTGTGTGTTTGGTGTGTATTCGTGTTGTATGTGTGTGTTTCGGCTGTCGGGGGTAAGGCTTCTATCCCATTAAGAATGTATAGAACAGACACTCATTCGCTTGTGCTTTCATCCGTTTCGAGTAAATTTCGGCAGCACCTCCCCGCTGTTTTCCGAGTACATTATAATAGAATAGATAATCATTTCAATGTTTTAAAATAACGTTGAAATGAATTTCTAATCTATCTTTGTACATGGAGAACCAGCGGAAAAGTACCGACGAAATAACTCGAAACGAATGCAAACACAAGTGAGTGCAGGTGTTTACTTTATACATTCCTAACTTATCCACACTGGAAAAATCTATCAGTTATCATACGATTGAATCTTCTCATCACATAGACTACACGACAGTTGTTAGCCGATAGAAGGGGACTAAGTCGCACTTTGATTTTCACATATGAGTATCGATGAGAATATGAAAGTTTTATATTATCATCGAGTATTATATATTGGTTTTAACTTGAACATTTAACTTGAATAGGTTTTACGTTTACGTTTCGTTTTTAAGGGTTCAAAGTTTTTAGTTAAGGATAAATTTTTCTTATGTTTACGTTATCATCGAGTATCCTACTGAAGGAACTAGTACACCCTAAACCCTAACCCTAATTAACCCAAATTAAACCTAATCATCATCCTGACTCAAATTATCCCTAATTAACCCAAAATTAACCCAATCATCACCCTAACTCAAATTATCCCTAATTAACCCAAAATTAAGCTAATTAAACCGAATTAATCAAAATCAACACCCTAACACAAATACACTCTATTTTACATAATTAACCCAAATTAACCCTAACCCCAACCCAAATTAACCTAACCCTAATCATCACCCAAACCCCAACCCAAATTAACCCTAGCCCAAACCAAAATTAACCCTAATTAATCTAATTAACCCTAATCCTATTCATCACCAACCCTATTTTACCTAATTAACTCAAACTAACCCTAACCATGCCTAATTAACCCTAACCCTAAACATCAACCGAACCCTAACCCTAACCCTACCTAATTAACCCTAACCCTAATTAACCGGCCCTAGCTATAACCCTAACCCTAAAATCAACCGAACCCTAACCCTACCTAATTAACCCTAACCCTAATTAATCCCCAATCAACCGAACCCTAAACCTAACCCTAAAATCAACAATAACACAAAAAAAACATAATTATAAGTTCAAAATGGAAATTAATTCACCTCAGTACTAGTTTTGCCGGTGGCAAAGAGCTCGACGAGGTGGAGGAGACCGGAGATGGAGCTCGACGAGACTGTGGCGGCGGTAAAGAGGTCGACGAGCGTATGGTGACTAGACTATGGTGCCGACGACGACGAGAGTGTGGTGGCGACGATGGGAAATTTTGGGGATGAGAATGTGGTGACAAGAGAGTGGAGGAGGCGGGTGATCGATCGCACGGGGGTTAGTGGGAAAATTTAGGGGCGGTGGGAAATTACTGAGCTTTATTTTTTTTATAAATAACCCTTTATTGCCCCTACGGATTAATCCATAGAGCTTTTTTTGCGGCTCCGTAGGACCAAGTAAAAGATTACATTTTAATATTTTTTTAATTTATTTATGCCCTTACGTTGGGCGCCGTATGGACAAACCGATAGACCTACGGATTAATCCGTAGGGGCAATAAAAAATTGCCTCTATGAATTTCTATATCCGGGACACACTACTACAATAAGGGGTTGCCCCTACGGCTACATGAATCCGTAGGGGCAACTTTTTATTGCCCCTACGGATTAATCCGCAGGTCCTCATGGTTTCCCCTACGGTGCCCTACGAATTAAATTAAAAATATTAAAACGTAATTTGTTATTTGGCCCTACGGAGACGCAAAAGAAGGTCCTACGGTTTAATCCGTAGGGGTATATATGGGTTATTAATAAAAAAAATAAAGCACAGAAAACTCCTCGATCGTTCCCAAAATTTCCTCGCTCTCACTCGTCTCCCGCGCGAGCCTCGTCGCCACCGCACTCTCGCATGCGCCTCGTCGCTACCGCACTCCCGCGTGCTCCTCATCATCGCCGACGTCATCGTCAATGGTAGGAAGTCTCTCATCGCCGATCTCCCCCTTGCGTCGTCGGGACAGAAGAATCGTCGGGTTAAGGTTAGTAAATTTCATTTTTAACTTCTAATTATTCATGTATTTGTGTTATTGTTGATTAGTTAGGGTTAGGGTCAGGGTCAGGGTTAGGGGTCAGTGTAGGGTTTGCGTTCGGTTCGGGAATATGGTTAGGGTTAGGGTTCAGTTTAGGGTTAGGGTTGGGTTCGGTTCAGTTCAGGTTAGGGTTAATTGGTTAGGGTTAGGGTTAGGGTTCGGTTCAGAGTTAGGGCTCGGTTCAGGGTTAGGGTTAGGGGCTAAGGTTAATTTTGGTTAATTAGGTAAAATCGAGTGTATTTGTGTTAGGGTGTTGATTAGAGTTAATTGGGTTAATTAGTGATAATTTGAAGGGTTAAGGTGTTGATTAGAGTTAATTTGGGTTAATTTGGGTTAATTGGGTTAAGTTTGGGATAATTAGGGATAATTTGTGTTAAGGTGACGATTAGGGTTAATTGGGGTTAATTAGGTTAATTGGGGTTAGTTAGGGTTAGGGTTTAGGGTGCACTAGTTTCTTCAGAAGGATACTCGATGATAACGTAAACGTACAATTTTACCATGAACGCAAGAAAAATTAAACCTAAACTTGAAACTTCGAACCCTTAATAATGAAACGTAAACGTAAAACCTATTCATATTAAATGTTCAAGTTAAAACCAATATATGATACTCTATGATAATATGAAACTTTCATATTCTCATTGATACTCATATATGAAAATCAAAGCGCGACTTAGTCCTCGTCTATCAGTTAACATATGTTTGATGTTCGTCATGACATAGAACTATACGAAGGTTGTTAAATATCGGATGGTATAGTTCGGTACTAACAACCGTCGTGTAGTCTATGTGACGAGAAGATTCAATCGCATGATAACCGATAGATTTGTCCAGCGTGGACAAGTTAGGAATGTATAAAGCAAACACCTGCATTCACTTGTGTTTTCATTCGTTTCGAGTTATTTCGTCGGTACTTTTCCGCTGGTTCTCCGTGTACAAAGATAGATTAGATGTTCATTTCAACGTCGTTTCACAGCTTTGAAATGATTATCTATTCTAATACAGTGTACTCGGAGAACAGCTCGGAGGCGCTACCGAAATTTACTCGAAACGGTTGAAAGCACAAGCGAATGGGTGTCTGCTCTATACATTCTTAATGGGATAGAAGCCTTACCCCCGACAGTCGAAATACATACATACAACACGAATACACAACAAACGCGCACACAGCACATACACACTAACAACCCTACACTGAAGCGAAATCATAAATTGGAACACACATACACAGAATACAACTCATGCTTAGGTATCCTCAAATTTAACTTTGTTTATCGATAATTTATTCTTTTCAACGACAAACGCACACACAAAGCACATACACGGATTTTCTCCTTTGTCAGTAACTATCCCGTTCTATGATTTCTCAATATAGTTATCATAACCTACAATTTATATGTTATACAGTCTAACATGGCCCATGGTACATCAGAGTTAAGGACTGGATGTATGTGGATTGACAACAACGTATGCAACCTAAGTTTGTCGCAGGAGTTGCTGCTTTCATTGAATTTGCACGCGTACATAATAAGATCGTGTTAGAGAAGATTCTTTGCCCGTGCGATAGATGTGGGAATAAGTACTGGCAGAAGGTAGAATTCACAGAGCTTCACATCGTTAAACATGGTTTTACTAGACTTTATACAACTTGGCTATATCACGGGGAAGGAGAAAAAGATAGTAATGCGGCAGAAGAAGAAGGAGAAGACGGTAATGCGGCAGAAGAAGAAGACAGTAACTTCTTTCCAGAAGAAGAAATGGAGGATATGGTAGAGGCTGCCTTAGGTGAATCTATTCGTACCGAAGATAACATTCCTTCCGGTCAAGGACCGCGTGCGGATAAGTATGAAAAGTTCATGAATGATGCTAGAAAACCATTTTATGAGAATGCAAAGTATTCCACCCTCTCATGGTTCGTCCAACTTTTCCAGTTTAAGTGCCTAAATGGATGGAGCAACAAGTCATTCACAATGCTTCTGAACTTCTTGAAAGATTCTATGGCCCCGGAAAATAACGTGCCCGACAGCTGGTACGGAGCCCAGAAGATGATGTCTGATTTGGGTCTGAAGTGTGAGAAGATTCAAGTATGTCCCAAAAATTGTGTGTTGTACCGGAAAGAGAATTCAGATTTGAAAGAGTGTCAACATGCGGAGAGGCCAGGTATAAGCCGAAAGATTTTGATAAGAATCCCGATATACCTATCAAGATAGCACGATACTTTCCCATAACACAGAGGCTGCAAAGGCTATTTAGGTGAAAGAAAACAGCCGAGGCAATGATTTGGCATCACCGTTCTCCTCCAAGTGAAGATGGAAAAATGAGCCATCCAAGAGATTCACCGGCATGGAAGGATTTCGATAGTAGGCACGAAATACTCAGTAACGGTCCTCGCAATGTCAGGCTTTGACTCGCTAGTGATGGCTTCTGCCCATTCAACTATATGGCTGGAAGCCACAACACATGGCCCGTTCTAATGATAGTTTATAATCTGTCATCTTGGTTGGCTATGGATCAATCATACTTTATGATGCCTCTTCTTATCGATGGACCAAACTCACCGGGAAACAATATCGACGTCTATCTCCGACCTCTAATCGATGTGTTAAAATTTTTATTTATTGATGGTGTAGAGACTTACGATGCAAACACAAATGCAACATTCATACTACGTGCGGCTTTAATGTAGACAATTAATGACTTTCCTGCGTATGGACTGCTATCAGGTTGGTCCGTACATGGTCACAAAGCATGTCCTTAATTCCATCAACATACAACATCGAAATTCTTGAATTTTAACAGGAAGGTTTGTTATTGCGGCCATCGACGTTTCCTGCCTCTAGACCATCCCTACAGGTTAGACGTTGTTCACTTTGATGGTCATCAGGAGCTTCTTGGACCTCCAGCCCCATTGTCTGGAGAGGACATGACTGCTCGGTGGGATGGTTACAATAATGTGACCTTCGGGATATTTCCGACAAAACAGGTCAAACCACCATTCTGGAACAAGTTAAGCATTTTCTTCGAGCTTCCATACTGGTCAAAAAATTTAGTGTGTCATTGTCTGGATGTCATGCACATAGAGAAGGGAGTATATGAGCACGTACTCAACTTGCTTCTTTATAAAGACGGAAAATCGAAAAACAACCTCCATGCTCAGATGGATCTTCAGGACTGGGAAATTAGAAGTGAATTGCATTCTAAACCGATAGCGGGTAAACCAGGTAAGTTTGTACTTCCCAATGCCGCGTATCATATGTCACAACCAGAGAAGAAAAGGTTCCTGCAGGTGTTGCATGATTTGAAAGTTCCCACAGGTTTCTCAGGATCATTTAGCAAGAAGATAAAAATTGTGAAAGGCAAGATCGATGGGCTGAAAAGTCATGATCACCATGTTATTATGGAGCACCTTCTCCCATTATCCCTCAGGACTTCCCTTCCCCAATTTGTTGGTATAGTAATCAATGACCTATGTTGCTTTTTAGAGAATTATGCGCTAAAACCCTGGATGCTGTGACGCTGGAGAAAATAGAAAATTCTATTTCGTTGATACTTTGCAAGTTTGAGTGTTTTTTCCCACCGTCATTCTTCGATATCATAATACACCCGACGGTTCATCTTGCAACTGAAGCTAAATTAGCCGGACCGGTACAATATCGATAGATGTATCCAGTCGAAAGGTACGTGGAATTTTTAAAATTATTGTTGTCCTATATACCCGTATTTATTTATTTAACATATTTTTCTTTAGATACCTCTACACTATAAAAAAGTATATACGCAATAGAAATCGACTAGAGGGTTCTATCATGCAAAGTTATCTTCTAGATGAAGCAACTACATTTTGTTCCCGCTATCTGGACGAGAACATTGAGACGAAATTTAACCGGTCTCGAAGAATTCATGACGGGCCATATGGTAAAGCTGATTATAAGAGAGTAGACACTGTGTTTATCAACAAAATATATCGATTTATCCTCCTCAATAGCGCATGTCTTGAAGAAATTAGAGAGTAAGTTTTTTTGGATTAATTGTTATATTTGTGTTTGTGTTTGTATGAAATGATATAATATTAATGTCATAATTTATTTTTGAGAACAGAATTCATTTTAACGAGGAACGTGAGGGGCATCCTGATTAGAATGATGAACGATTGGAAAAATATCATCAGGATAATTTTTTCGATTGGGTTGCAGATCATGTAAGTTGTTCGAATAACATGTTATTGCTACCAGTCTTAATCTAAACTTATATCGTTATGTATTTGTCGTAAAAAAAAATTGTTAGATCCACAATCCGAACTTGTCTGCATCATTAGAGAGTGATTCAAGATGTTTAGCTCAGTTTCATAGTATGGAGGTTGCATATTATAAAAAATTCGGTATCCTTGGATACAAATTCGAAGTTAAGGACATAGAAACATCCCGAACCACTCAGAATAGTGGGTTTGCGACGGTAGGATCGGATGGTGTGATTTATTATGGATACTTAAATTGCATACTTGGCATCCAATATCCCCGACGATCAGAACCGTTTTATATATTTCAATGTACTTGGTACGATACACGAACTGATACGGATAAGTGGAGAAACAATTTCAGGACTTGGAAAGATGAATATGGATTGACGAGTGTGAACACACTTCGATTTTATGGTCAGGACTATCCGTTTATCTTTCCGAACCAAGCGTTCCAAGTATACTACTCACAGTGTTTGAAGCATCCGAGATGGAGTGTCGTATGCCGTTGGAAACCCATGAATATTTACGATGTCCCAGGATTCGAGGACAGCGATGAGGATGAAGAAGAGAGAAGACTTAGAGTGCTCCGACCGTTTGTTTCAAAAGACGGGTTGTCTTCAGCTGATCATGAAGTTACGTGGGTTAGAAATGATATCGATGATGAAATCCAAGTAGATATGTCTAATGCGTCCACGAAAAGAAAAAGATTATCAGCAATGTTATATTATTACTTCACATTTTACGATCTATACATATATAGCATGAATATGTAATGATTGTACTCTTGTCTAGATTTGATGACGATGACGGGAGCAGCGAGGGGCGGCAGGAGCACCAGCCGCGGCACCGACAGAGGCAGAGGCAGAGGCAGAGCAGTTCTGCCGGCCGGATAACTGCGTAGGGCGCTTCAGAGGGCCGGTCTTGCACCCCGATCGGAGACCCCTTCGGATGCCTCCTTCCGTGTGGACTTTGCCACACCTCCAGGTATATTGCACGCATATTCATTTTTAATGTAATATTATAGATATACATGCATATTTATGTCAAAATTACTTATATAGTCAATGTTTGATTGTATAGCTGTTGGTGGTATGTCCACATCAGAGGCAGAGGCCACTCACGCACCTCCAGGTATGTTAATATATTCTATAGTGCTTGCATATTGATTTAGAATGCTATATCATAAATATACATACATTTTTTGTGCTCTTACGTACTTAGATAATCATTTTTTAATTGTAGGCGGTGCCTTCACATCTCGGGCAGAAGCCACCACTGCACCTGCGGGTATGTTTATACATCCTATAGTGTATGCATGTTGATTTAGAATGTTATATTATTGATATACACATTTTTTTGCAATTACTTATATAGTCAATGTTTGATTGCCTAATTATAGATGGTGCGTCCACGTCTGGTGCAGGGGCTACTCCCGCCATTTCCATACCCTCCACTCAGTCTGCAGGTTAGTATGAATAAATATAAAATATTTTTTCATTTTACATACCCTTTAAGAATAAACATGAACTTCATGTAATTTTATCGATATTTATTTTCTAGTTGGAGGGGATGCGTCCACGTCCGGGTCACAGGCTGTTCCTCACCGGAGGAACCATCGTCCCACTCGTGCTGCTGCCCGGGCCCAGGCTCGTGCTTCTATCGCCGGAGATATATATCACAGTTTAATTTTCGTTAAACTTTGATTTCATAAAACAAATTTGTCTTAATATTGATTGTCTTGATATTTCTTGTAGATGTAGGGCGGCCCCATCACGATAAGGGGACTCGAGGCCCGAATCAGTCCCAAAGGCTGAGGCCCGACAGAGCTAGGGGGAGGCAGCATTCCCCCTCTTCTTTACCCTCGATTATCGCTATACCAGCGATTATGCCGAGAGGTTCGGCCGGTATATGGAGGATGAGAGCCGCCTCGTGAAGAAGTATCCACTTCACGTTGAGTGGGACGATCAGCACTGGCGCTCATTTGCCCTCTTATGGGATCAGACACGGGTATTAATATATATTTTCATTTGACTTATCCAATATATTTATTATTATTTAACACTTGCAATTTAATAACATTTTTTTTGTATTTGCAGATGGATTACGACTTTCAGCCTGTACCCGACCCTGATCACCCTGAGAGAGTGATCGATCTTCACGCTCTGTACCATGGCCTGATGAAGAACATGCAATCAAAGGTCCGATACAATAGGTACGAGCTGAATATCGACTGTTATTCCCTGTGGATAGCGACCCCCGAGGCAGAGAGAGTCGGCGCAAACAGGTTTGTAATTTAAATTTAATTCATTGTTTAGTATATAATTTATTTTTTTGTGTTGCTTAATTAGAAAACTAAATCTGAATGTGTTGTGCAGAAACAAGCCGATCAAAATAAAGCGAATAGAAAGTCGGCGAAGAGGGGTCGCCCCACATATACAGGTGGCTCGAGGAATATTACTCGTGCCATGGAGACATCGGTAAATTACAATAGATCTACTCTGATATAATGTAATATTAAGAGTTATTTTATAAAATATGTAAATTTTTTGCGAATTGCAAAGAGCTCAGACCCTGGCGCAGGGTGGTACACCGAGCGTGCTGACCGCGTATCTTACCGTCCACGGCATCTCGACAGATCCCGCCACGGGCGAGCTTCGATTCCCCGACACCGCTACCTAGGAGTATTGCGTAAGTGTTAATATTTATTCTAACAGGTTTGAAATTTTTGTTTTGAAAAGTTCAAATTTAAATGATATACTTATATTTTAATGGTTAATGTGGGTGTAGGAGCGGGTGGTGGAGCAGGTGAAGGCATCGGGGATCGATTTTACTGGACAGAACAATCCGATACTGCTGACCCCAGTTCTAGACGCCGCATACGGAGGGCACCACGGAGGTTGGGAGAGAGACTGGGGACTGGTCCTAGCAGGGCCTATATGAGCTTGGACTCCACTCCGGCGGTTACTTCCCCTACCCCCGTGAGCGACGTCTAGAGCATGATGTTGCCGCCTTGAAGACCACTGTCGAGTAGTTGAAGAAGATGTTGATATGTATAATACTTAATAGTAAAATATTTTATCACATTATAGATAGTAACATATGCAATATTAGTAGCCTGAGTTTATTTGGTTATAGACTTAGTTTTGATTAATCATACTTACATAAAACTGTCTAATTAAAATAAACTACAGTTTTCCATACTAGATATCCAAACGAGGCCTAAGTCCCTAAGTATTATTAGATTGGGGTTTCGCAATAACCTGATAATGATACGAATTCGACTAAAATCTAATACACAGTTCTTACTCGTTTATTACACACAAAATTGAACAGATGCGACAGGCTGTTTCGGCTGCGGCTCCACATGCATCTCCTTCGGCTGCAGCTCCGCAAGCCACTACCTCGACTGCTGTTGCGCAGACCACTCTTGCAGCTCCACAACCCGCTCAGACTCCCTCACGGTCCGCTCTTTCATTGGTCGAGTTTTTGACAACTCAGGGTTGCACCAAGGAGCAGATGCGTCAAATTACGGCGTTTATCAGAGGTGGAGGAGCTGGACCGAGCTAGGATAGCTTTTTTTAATATTTTAAGCATGTATGTACTTATATGATACATATTGTATATATTTTGGACGATATTGGTGTTGTTTGCGTGTTCACGATGATTTAGATTGATATCGTATTTTGTTTGTTTATTTCTTTTATATATTATGCGTGAGATATTGATTATGAATACTGCGGTATTTGGTTATATGATGTATATATTATTGTGCACAGGGCGGGAAAAAAACATGAAGCCCTTTTTATAAAAAAAACCCTGATATTTTGTCCCTACGGATTAATCCGTAGGGCCATCTGTTGCTCCTACGGATTAATCCGTAGGTTCAAAGTTTGCCCCTACACAGTTAGCCGTAGGGTCAAAATATCATGATACCTGATATTTTGCACCTATGGACTCAGCAACAGGCGTTAAACTTGCCCCTACGCATGTATCCGTAGGGGCTTCTATCTGGATCTACGGAGAACACCGTAAGGGCATGTTCAAGCCCTACGAAGTTATCCGTAAGGGAAAGTATTTTATTTTATAAACCAATAAATTATCCCGATGGACCTACGCATAAATCCGTAGGGGCTTCTATCTGGACATACGAATAACTCCGTAGGAGCATATTAAGGCCCTACGACTTTATCCATAGAGGCAAGTATTTTATTTTATAAACTAATAAATTAAATAAATATTTTGTCCCTACGGCTTACACTATAGGGAAATATGTCCCTACGGAGTAACGCGTAAGGGCAATTATTTCTCCGTAGGGATGTGTTCAGAGCGAAGACTTGCACCTGCGGCCTTTGCATCTTCGGTGTATTTTTGTCCCTCTACGAATATATCCTTAGGGACAGTGCTTTTGCCCTACGGACAAAGTCGTATGGGCAACCCTTTATTGTAGTAGTGACAACCCCTTTTATTGTAGTAGTGACAACCCTTATTGTAGTAGAGCGCGTACGTGGGGGTTTAAATTTTAGTTTATTGCAAATGGATTGGATCATGCATAAGGATAAGGTATTTTAAGATATAAAGTCAAATACGATGTGACTTTTTAATAAATCTTTTTAGGCTGCAATTAATTTATTGATTATCTTATAGCTAGTCATGTAGATGTGACTTTTAATTCAAGTGGGTCCCATACAACATGTTGGTAAATCAGAAAAGTAGGATTAAAATGATCAATCAAATTAGTAAATAAGTTTTTCTTAATTGCCTGGTTAACTTGCAGAAGCTGATATATATACGACCGACTCAACTGATACTTAGACTTCTTTCTCCTTATGCTCAATAACAAAAGCACCATATTTTCCTAGGGATTTGGATCTCCTTTACTTGGCAGAGTAAATATTCTCACAACATTTTTAGTAATATATATGGCAAACGTGTTAATCATAATACTCCATTCATATAATGTACGTGGTTTTCAGTGTTAACTGATGATCATGATGTTTACATGCATAGTAGAAATTTATTCTTCGGTGTTTTCATTTTATTATTTTAATTAAAATAGGGATTAAATTTTGACCGTATGATGAAGAAGAACCGGTGAGCGCACAGTCTATGTGGTCTCCATCACATCAACCGCTAAAAAAACAGTCATATACTCCTCTCTCTTTATTTGAATATTAATAATAAAATGGTTCCCTCACTTAAAAAAATAAAATAATCATTAATCCCCTTGCTACCTTTCCAGTAAATCTATCCAGGCCGTGCACGGATGGGATTGGCAGGTTCTCAATCATGAATGAACTCAAACTCCCTAATATGGATAGATAAACTTGAACCCAAGCGGTTCGGGCAGATTCCGGGTTTTGGTTTGGTTTTGGGTTTAATTACTTCGGGCGGATTAAACACGGGTTCGGATACCAACGAGTTTAACATATTAAATTTGACGTTTAATATGTAATAAGTAACGCGATGAACCATATAATCTCGGTTTTATTTCATCTCTTCGTCCGGAAACCATGATTTTTCTATCATCTTTTGACTTTAAAAGTTGAAACTGTAGCTTTCTCCATCAAATCCTATGATCGAGCACTAAAAAGATTCGCTGTTTAATTCAGGATGTTGAAAAAATTGGAGAAGATTAGAAACGGAAAAAACTGAAAATAGGGTTTAAATAACTTATATAAGTTTATGTTTTTAATCTTAGCCGTAAAATTATATCTATCAACGATTCAAATGTATATTGAATAAACGAGTTCGGCTCGGTTGAGGGCCGGTAAGGATTGCAGGATCAAGCAAACTATAAATCGTTTAAAACCCGTCCTATTGAAACGCGGATGGGTTTGGGTTTTTAACCAATCAACTTCGGCTAAATTTAGAACGATCATTCTTCCCGTAAAAAAACGGACAGATTCGGACGGGTAATGGGTCCAAACCAACCCGGACAACACCCCTATGGCACCGCCTCTCCTAAATCCCCCCTCCCCTTCCTCCAACGCCATCGGACTACGAGCGCCGTCGGCAGCAAAATATTTATTGTGAAGCCGAAACACTGCCTTTGTGTCATTCAATCATCATAGATCAGATCTCGGCAGCCCCATATCAATTTCCCCATTGAAGTGATGACGATAGGCAAGAAGTCCGCCAGCGTATGATACCCATCATTTTACATTAATCTTTCCCTTAATTATTCTCGTGGTGGCAAGGTTGCCTCTTTGTGCATTCAGACAGAACTTCATATGGTTGTTATCGTTGTTAATGTTAGTTTGCATTAATAATCCTCTCTCATCCATTAAATATTCTCTTTCATATTCCAAAACCCAAAATTAGATATGCCTTATTAAGTTATACATAAGCTCATATATGTTTGTTATTTTGTATAACTTATAAATTTCTCAATTCTAATATTACTAGTAACCTTATTCATTTAATTTAAATTTAGAAAAGCTACAGATATCTTTAGAAATTTACATATAATGTCCGGAATAAATTTTTACCCACGTGTTCAAAATATAACCACATGCATCGCACAACATACTAGTAAACCTGAGCGGCATTTTGGCTAAAAAATAAACACAAGTTGTTGATTTTTGCATTGCTTTTTGTTCTTGTTCGGGACGATGATTTGTACCGAGAGGGGAGAGCTTATTGTTGGTTATAGGAGACAAATAATCAAATCAAATGCCTTGTCTGTTTATTTTTTAAATATAGAAAGTACACCCACTCTTGTTCATGTGAGTTAGCTACACTCATGGCATAAGTTGATTGGTCAAACCGGCAAATGTATCTATCTGGATTTATGCGCAAGTTCCCAGAGAAAAAGGGGAAGCACCAAAGTAAAACCCAGTATTTCTAGCTTGTACAAATCATTGAGCTTAATGCCACAACCCTGATAGCTGCACTCAATAGAGACCAGGTCACGCGACCGCAGTCTTGAGGCTGTGCTCAGCCTTCAGCCCAGGCCCCATTAAATTATAAAACTATATAATGTGGAACTTACTATTGGATTTTAACATTAATAAAATTTGCAAGGAAGCTTTATCTGAATAGATACATCACATGTCCTCTTTTATCTGAATGACTATCCCAAGCTTGATTACTTGAGCCCAGGCCCCATTAAATTATAAAACTATATAATGTGGAACTTACTATTGGATTTTAACATTAATAAAATTTGCAAGGAAGCTTTATCTGAATAGATACATCACATGTCCTCTTTTATCTGAATGACTATCCCAAGCTTGATTACTTGATGCTATATTGACTCTCAAAGTTGTCTCTTTATTTTAGTCGGTGTTCTGTCCGTAGAAATCATTTAATGTGCCAGATGAAATACACAATAACGAAAGAAAAAATAAGATGAAGAGTTTCGGCCAAATATCGGACAATTTATAAGGTTCATATTCTTATTTTTCTTTTTCTTTCATGACCAAAAATATATGGCCACCATACTGTGAACTTTTTCCTGTCCCCGAGACATCACCCCCCTTTTTCTACATTTGTTTTTTATTTTTGTTTTTATCCCTTTCATGTTATGTGTGTCAAAGAGCCGGTTGCTGTTCACGGAACAAAGTGTCACACGGAACAAAGTGCCACACCAATTGTCATGCCAAGGGGGCGGGAGCCACCCCTTGAATCCATGGGGCAGCCTCTTGAGTCCGTGGGACCCATTGTTGAACAATGAAGAATATTCGGAACACATTCCGAGAGAGAACCGACCTGCGTTATAAATGTAATGATAACACGCTTAATTAAAGAGACGTTTTTAAGTGAATCGACACCACAGGAGTATGTGAACTCCGTAGTTAAACGTGCTCGGACTAGAGAAGTTTTGGGATGGGTGAACTCTTGGGAAGTTGCCTCTGCTTGGGCTCGGTTCGCTTTAAAGGACAAAACCGTACGGTTTCGACCAGAGCGGACAATACCATCTGCACTGAGGCGTGGTGCGTTACATTTATGGTGGCCCATGCAAGTCTCTCAGTAGGTCTGTGGTTCGAGGATGAACCATTGTTTAAAGATGGGGGAGAATGTCGGGACGTGGTTCTTGTTCACGGGACAAACTGTTATACGGAACAAAGTGCCACACCAATTGTCATGCCAAAGAAGCGGGGGCTACCTCTTGAATCGGCGGGGGCCACCTCGAGTCCGTAAGACCCACAGTAGAACAATGAGGAATATTCAGAACACATTCCGAAAGAGAAACAAACTGCATTATAAATGTAATGATAGCACCCTCAATTACAGAGACGCCCTTTAAGTGAATCGGCTTTATAGGAGTCCGAGGACTTCATGATTAAGCGTGCTCGGGCCAGGGATGGGTGACCTTCTGGGAAGCGGCCCTTGGTCGGGTCCGGTCGCTCTAAAGGACAAAACCGTGCGGTTTCGGCCAGAACGAACAATACTATCAGTACTGTACTGTGATGTTGGGGTGGTACAACGTGGCAGTTCATTGATGGCTAAACAGAACTAATTTTTCAAGTTTTATTTCAGATATGGCTAAATTGCGCGTAAATACCCAGGATTTCACAGTTTTGACAGATAAATACCTAAGTTTCCGTGAGTAACATATAAATACCCTCGTTTTCAAATAACTACCTTATGAAGATGCCGGCCAAGCAGGAATTAAGTGACCCTTGCTCGGGTCCGGTTCGCTTTAAAGGATAAAATCGTGCGGTTTCGGTTAGAGCGGATAATATCATCTGTACTGTGGCATGGGGTGTTACAATGCGGCAGTTCATTGATGGCTAGACCGAACTAATTTTTCAAGTTTTATTTCACATATAGCTAAATTGCGCGTAAATACCCAAGATTTCACAGTTTTGACAGATAAAACATAAATTTTTGTGGGTAGCATATAAATACCCTCGTTTGCAATTAACTATCTTGTGTGATATATGAATGTGGTATAACAGTTATCTTGCCATTATTGTTACTTTCGCTTAAAAAATTGCATCCGTCGTAGATATACATGTTAAAATGTGTTGCGAAATTATTTAAAACACAAGCAACACAGGAATATGCTCTGCATATAGAGTCGTGTATTACTATACAAATACAGTACTAGCATGCCAAAAAAAACAAGGGCCTTTAATTTAATGTACAGAGAAGGTAAGGGCCCATAGGTTATCTCTAATAATTGGCTAGGCTACACATAGAGCCTCTGATCTCTAAAGATGCCGGCCAAGCATGAATTAAGGGTCAACATCAAATTAATTCATAGGGGCGCAACAGAGACTTTCCGAACAAAGTATGTGATAAGACTCATGAACGGGAGTTCCTCAGGTTACGACACGTAGAAGATGACGTGTCGACCACGTAAACCTACTGGCTCCTGAGGCTGCGGAGGTGGAATCAACGTAGCTCCCCGGGAACTTTCCTCGGGGCCTCGTCTTCGGGCTTACGTCCCCACCTCTCGCCCCCGATCCATCCAACAGCCGAATTTATATCCCCTTCTCTCGTCACCGAGCTGTTGCGATGACTGAGCTTCCTCGGCCTCTCGGCTCGTCTCCGAGCCACCCGAAGAGTTGAGCTTCCCCGGCTTCTCCGGTCAACCGAGAGCACGAAGCCTAAGCGTCCTCGCAACGGCTCCGTGTATCTCGCCAAAGCGAGATATCTACCGCCTCACGTTCTGCGTCCCGCGTGAGCGCGTTTCCCTATTAATGAACGGATCCCTCCATCAACGCGGGCGTAACGAGAGAGCGTAACTGACGGCGAGGATCTCGCACTGGCTTGCTCTATGTGACCGCTATATAAACCCATCTTTTCAGACGACTCAGGTAACTTGAACTTATTCTAATACTCCGCTGCCCTGCCTTTATATTTCGGTACTAATTTGATCGTCGGAGGGTCCTACGGTGGTTTCCCATCCCGGGACTTCCCTTGCAGGTAGCTTGGCGTCGACAACATCCAACAACACATTAAGATCCACACAACCATTCTCATACCCAATCTTTACCATCCAAAACCGCTTACAGCCAAATCGACGGAGGACAACATCTGAGGGAGATTTCCACCTCCATCAGTTGGCGCCGTCTGTTGGAAATCAGGCTAGAAGTTTCTCCACTCGTAAAGCTGAACTTCCGCCCTCGATCCGATGACGAGAGACAACCGCGACGATCCCAATGTGAGCCGCCCCACCCACCATAACGAAGGCGGGAGCGGTTCTACTTCCCCTCTTAATGTCATCAACACCTTATCCGTTCGGATCGACAGACTCACAGCGATGGTGGATGCGCTCGTCCACTTTCAAGCGGCGGGCTCTACCCGCTAAACCGCATATCACGTCCCGCTTCCCAGTGTTCGGGGAGGGGACGCGGCGATGCCTGCCACGTATTTACTCAGAAGTAAACACGCTAAGCCTAACTAAGCAATGTAAAGTAAAATATACACAAGAGATATGAATGTAAATGAACAACAACTTTATTTAGTTAACATTTCTTTACAAATACAACTGAAAATGTAAATACAGGAATGGAAAGCAATACCTAAACAATGGTAAACAGAAAAGAAATATGTACAAGTGACTACAGCTCGTGGTTTTCAGTGAACTGCTCTAAGTCTTCTGAAATAAGCTCGGTCTCCAGTGAGTCGGATCCCCCTGACATTCCAAAGAAGAAGAGAAATAGAAATGTCGTCAGGGAACAATTTCTCGGTAAGTCCCAAAGAAAGAGAGATGTAGAATAGACAGAAAGGAGAATATAACTGTATAATGTTTTATTGTTATATTAACGCAGTTGTTTGTAGCTTGGTACAGAATATACCAGTGTATACGAGAGGAGTCCAACTTATACCGTGGACTTTGGTAACCCGTAGTACAAGGCCCCGTCGATAAACCACAGAACAACGGCATGGATGTATAGTTACGTCTTTTAGTGACCATCCCATGCCACCTTTAACATGTTCCGTACCGGTCTATCCTTTTATCCCCATAATATTTATTGTATTGATTGTATTGTCTTGTTTTGCAGATGGAAAACTTGCCGAAACCATGATATCATGTAAACGGAATGGATATAAATGGATAGTCATATAATCAGAGTATACTCATGGGCCGTTCAAGTCATGTTCATGTTGTTGTAGATTGTATTCTGGTATTCATGAATTCTTGTTGTATTGTAGTTATACTTGAATTGAATTCAAGTCATATTTTATTCAGATTTGACCGTGAATCGAACTGAGTCAGACACTTAAACAGAATTGAAGTCCTGATTTATTTTTTGGAGTTATCGGTATCTGCTGCACATGGACAGCAGGATTTGTGTCTTTTTCCAAGACAATTACCGTATTGATAACCCTGTTTTTAGTTATCTATCTTAAATAGGCAAGCACGCACTTTCTCTGGCTCCCTGAGGCTCAAGAGAATTGGCCCCGCTTAAACCTATATTTATCAGGGTCCTTATTGTAAATTTATATAACTTGTGGGGGTTTTATGCAAAATAGTTTTGGTATATTTTCAAAATAGACCTAAAGTATTTATTTATCGTCTTTAGTGTTTTCATGGATGTAATTGTTAAATGTGAAGTATTTTCTAGTGGATATAAATCTAGTAAGAATTGTATATGGTATTTTCATGTAATATTGAAATTGTATTGATTTAGAAAGGTAGTTTCATGAAATTTGTGATTCTTTTCTTTTGATTTAGAAAACATGGAATATATATAATATATTTAAAATAGATATTTTGATAATGTTTATATATATATATATAATTATTAAAAATAATTTTTATTTATTAAGTAGAAATCACATTTTTCTTAAAAATTGCATTAAAAAATTCCATCGAGATCGGATGCTCCATGAGGAGATCTGCATCTCGCTCTGCTAAGCTCGAGGATGTGCAATAACCCACACTATCCTGATCAGGTTCCCCAAGATTGGTAGTAGAGGCGTATTTGCAAGGAATTAAATAATACATTTTTAAAGAAAACGGTTTTTTATAGTTTATGGTATTTTATTGTAAACTTGTATTTTTCCCACAACTAATGTTCCAAAAGTCATCGTGCTATGTCAAGGATGAGTGTTGTGATGAATTAGGTCATTACCTCGTGAGTTTTCCTAAAGGTAATATGGGTAAAACAATAAAGAAATGCCGTATGTAAACATGATGGTAATTTACTGTAAAAATGAAATAGAAGTTGCAATACATAATATTTTGAGATGAAACTTGTCCTATTGCGTTTATTTATGATTTATAAACAATATACAAAAAGATTGTAAATTTGTTATTAAGATAAATGGTGTTTTTGTTAAATTAGAAACGGAAGTCGGATTAACTCCGCTTCCGACTAGTTTTGAAAATAGACTTCGTTTTAATAGGAGTAGAAGAAGGAAATGTGGGAGTTACAGATTAGAAAAAAAAGGGAGAGGTGGGTGAACTTAGGAAGGCGTCGGGAAGTCGTTTCTTTGCCGGATTCTTCCCGAAATGTCGCCGGAACTTTGACCTTTGCTAACTCCACTTGTACAACTTTTTGGAGTTGAAAATTTTAGAGAGTTTTCGCACTAGATTTCAGAATGATGAGGGCCAAAGTGTAGGGTTGTATTTATAGGGTAGGATTAGGATTTAAGGTAATGAAGATTGAATTAAAAATGCATTTAAAATAGAATTAAAGAGTGAAATTACACTCTCTGGATAAATGCTGGGAAACTAAACAGAACTAGAGTAGTTGGGGGGAAGGCCAAGAGGTATTGGGAAAAATTTGAGATCATTAGCAACAGGGGGGAGCCCGGCGGCGCCAGCCCCTTTGCTAATCTTGCCGGTGCAAACCTGGTGGGTTGGGCTTGGATCTCTGCCACGTGTCTATGTCGCTTGGTATACCTCAGTGCATATGTTTGATTTTTTTGTGACTTTTCATTTTACGTGCAGTGCACGTGCAAACCCTTGAGCTTCTAAGAATTTAAAAGAAAAAAACAAAAAAAATATATGTGGCTGGGGGGATTTGAACACATGGGCTATGTCATAGCAGTGCAAGGCTTTACCAGTGAGCTACAAGTGCTTTCTTGCTGTTCAAAAGCAAATTTAATTTATAACTTGTGCTCAAGCTTAGGTATTCCTCTCTATACTTTGAAAAAAAAATTGTGCAGAAAGTTTAGAGTTGTTACACCGCAGTTCCCCCTTTCTGGGATGACGACGCCTGCAGGAGGACAGATGGGCACTCTCAGGCCCTCGATCTCACTCACGCTCACCTCAGCGTCACTGAATGCCGGCATGCCGACTCTGGCAACCATGACTCGCATGCGGCGAATGATTCCATGACCCGCTAGGTGCCGGACAGCTCCACACTCCGATCTCAGGGAAGGCCAGGCCGTCGCTCCGACGCCTGCCGCGCGCTCTCACCCCTTGAGAAGTTGTCGGTTAGTTCGCCTGCTTCTAGGCACGACCGGCGCCCCAACTCACGCCGAGGCCACGCAAACGGAGAATGTCGTGACTACTTAAGAGGGGCCTCGCCCGAGGATCTACGAAATGTGATAGGGCGGAATCGAAGCCGCACCATCGCACAGGCCCGGAGCGGGGATAGCCGCCGCTCCAACTGTGCTGAATCCTTGGGGTATCACTAACGGATCGAAGCCCTCGAAAAGAAAATTGAAGGCATATGATGAGATGGCCATATGTTCGACAAAGGGGCAAAGTACTCCTTCGATTCGCTCATAAGGACCTTTATAGAACAACTATTGGCTGAGCGCGTCTCGTCCAGGAACAAGCTGCCTAAAGTGGCCCTCTTTGACGGGAAGTCCGACTCAAAGGACCACTTCGACGCGACGGCGAGCATGGGCTTCCAAGATAACTCGGACGCGGCTCAAAGCCGAGCTTTTCCTACCACCTTAATCCGAGCTTTCTGGGACTGGTTCCGAAGCTTGCGCCGTGCTCCATCTTGACCTTTGACGAGCTGGCTGTCTAATTCCTCGGTCATTTCGTTGGCAACCGACGACAGAAGAAGACGGCCGACTACTTGTTCACTGTCAAGAGCGGAGACAAGGAATCCTTCAAATGGTATGTCACTCGATTCTATAATGCCCTCCTCGAGGTTCCCGAGCACCGCGACGAAACGGTTATCACCACGCCGAGGTCGGATCTTATACAAAAAAAGTGGCTATACTCTTTTGCATTAGCGCAACCTAAGACCATGGCCGAAGTGAAAGTATGGACCGAGCGAGAAATCCAACTCGAGTCCGAGGTGAACTCCAACCTACCCGAAGGCGACCAAGCAGACCGGAAGAGGAGGGATAGGAAAGAGAAAAAGAAAATCGATCGTCCGAGGCCTTATCCCCCGAGGTTTCAGGAGTATACCCCTTTGAACATTTTCCAGACCGAGTTGTTGGAGGAAACTAAGGGCGAGAGGTTCTTTAAGCTCCCGCCAGCTACCCAAAGGACGGGCATGTGTCTCTGCGGCCCGTACTGCGCCTATCACAGGTTGCAGGGTCACACGACTGAAAGCTACAAACAGCTCCGTGAAAATATCGAGAAACTGATCCGCTCCGGTCACCTGGCGAAATACCTACGGGACAAGCAACAGACAGAACGAGAGCAAAAAGACCAAACCCCTCCCGGGGAATTAACAATCGGGAAAATCGTGGTCATTTCAGCGGATCCAGCTCTGGTAAGTAGGGGGAACCACCACCTCCTACCAGTTGAGGGCATAAACAATCCACCCCATAAGAAGCGTGGAAAGGATGACCCGATCATCTTCACCGATGATGACCTCCTGATCGGTCAAAGAATTTATAACCGCAATCAAGAACGGCGTCGCTTGGTAGCTAGCCGGTGAGTACGGGTCGGTCCACAGGGATTTTGTGTATTTACTAATTGTTCTAACGAGTTAATTCCGATTGTTGTCGGATTGATTAAATCTAAAAACTAAGATTGATCTAGACTAAAATCTTGCTAGGGTTAGGTTTAGGTTAAATTTGGGGAGTCAATATTCCTCATCGCTTTCTATGCCCTAATTAAGATCTATGAGGTGTTATGGTAATAATTAATAAAGTGGATTAGTATCATCGGGAAGAAACGATGTTTCTTCCTCTAGGTTCTTGTCCTTCCTTTCTTAATTCTTACCCTAACCTCCATGGAAAACACGCTCAACTGGTCGTTTATACTACGGTATCACTGCTGCCTCGTGGGATAGGGTGCCGTAGGGAGCGGTGTGTGCATGTATGCATGGAGTCCTATAAAAACGTATGATGGGCAAGAAAGGGGTGAGAGATCTTCATCTCTCAAGCCTTCCCCAAATCTAACCCTAACAAGTGAGGAGACTACTCACTCATTAGGGAATTGAATAACATTTTCTAACTATCTAACTAGGGCAGAGAATAAAATCTAAACTAGGGCAAGAATAGAAAATTATACTAGGGCAGATAATAAAATTAACTAGGGCAAGAATAGAAAACTTACTCTAATTTGATGCACTCTTCATTCATTGCAGAAATTTACAGATCTGAATTTTGATAAAATGAAATGAGGCACAAGAAGAGGCATAACCTAAAAAAGTTTTAGGGTTTCTATTTATAGAATATAGAAACCCTAGGGTTACAATCGACTCACATCTGTAATTACAAGTTTACCCCCTAAGAAAAGACTAGTCAACGCGCCGCCAGCTTCCACAAAGATTTTGCACCGACACGGGCGACACGTGGCCGCGGAACCGCGGCCAAAAGCCTGGTTTGGCCACGGTTCCGCGGCCATTTAGTGGGCTTGTGGGCTGAAATTTCCTGGGGTTATGTCTGTTGCTGGTGTCTTCTGTTTTCTTCAGTTGGTTCTTCAGAATGTCTTCTAGTTTTCTTCCAGATCTCCACAGTGCATAATGTCGTGGACTTTTACCGTTGCTTCGTGTCGAAGTCTTGAACCTTGTGCTGCCTTTGTGCTTTGTGAACTTGTTCATTGATCTTAAATGTTCCTCAAAATGTAGGCACGATCAAGATTCCACTATTTATCGGTCGTAATCTCACTTTGTATCATCTTTTTCATCAATTTCATTGTTTTTGTTCCGAGAACCTGTAACCTGCAACTATGTAGCAGACATGTGTCAAAAGCACCTGTTTATTTGTAAAATGAATAAGAATAGGGAATATAATAATGCAGAATTATGATATGAACAAATATCCCCAAACTTATCTTTTGCTTGTCCTCGAGCAAACCTAGTTTTATTCTCGAAAAAGACCTAGCCTCACTTTCGCAGGGAAACGCGATTGCACTGAGCTCGTGCAATAAACCGTTAAACCTCTAGGTGTCCCTAGTAGGAGGAGTGTTGTCTCCTGAGGGTTTTCAGCGGATACTGCCCACAAAATCCTATCAATTCGGCCCATTAACTTTTATTCTCCAATTAGGTTTTCCAAGAAGGAATTCTATTATCTTCGACTCAGAAATTATCCACCCGTATTTTTCACGCTTCCTTATTATTTAACTTAAGATTATATATGTTCTGTAGACTTACTTAGCTTTTAGCATCTTTTAAGTTTTCCTTCTAGGGTTCTATCTCAACTTAGGAATTTTTATCATCTCTATTAAAGATATAAGTCATATTCTTCATTCCCATCTCTTATCTAAACCCCAATCACATACCCCTACGTGTGTGTATATATCACCCCTACACTTGGAAATTCAAATCAAGCTATCATACTCTTGTCTGTTGTCCAAAGCACTTCTTAATTGGTGAATTTTTAGATGAATTTTGCACACACATCCTTCATGCGACCGTTAATACTTCTTGAGGTGCCAACAACCGATTACAAAATGTGTTTGCATATTAAAGCGTAATTCCTAGTCTTGTAACACCTAAGGCTTTAGCAGTGACTCCCAAACCAGTTGGTCTAAGGCACTAGGTGATAAGGTACCCTCGCTATATATTTTTCTATTTTTACAGTCTTAAGTAATTACAAAACCAGTGTTCATTTTTTTTATCTCTTTATTCACTCTTATATTTTTTTATTTTATTTTCCTTCATACTAAGGATTTTTAGACAAGAGCATTTCAAGATCTCTTCTACTATTCCAAGTTTCAAGGTTCGTGTTTGTGCAAATTGTAGGGTATATATTTTCAGAATTTAGACTTAAGCTTTAGGAATTATTTTTCAAACTTATACGTAATAAAAATATCAATACTCTTCCCTTGTTTTAACTTAGCCCAAGAAGTCAACTCGAAATTTGCCTATTTCTAAATAAACTACAAAGACATATACTTTATACCGTTAAATTTTTAAGAAAAGTTATTTTTAGGATTTTTAATTTACTAAGTCTAGATCTAGTTGTTCCTAGCTAGTTAACCTTTTTGTCAAACTCAAGTCAATTATGACCAAAATTGAATACTTTAATTTTTATAATTTTTCAATTTTTTATGGTTTTTTTAAAAAATAAGTATGCAAATGCAAAAATGTAAATATGAATGCGAAAGAAGAAGGCTTACCGAGCATACCCCCAAACTTAACCTTGTCAGTGTCATCACTGTCAGGCTACACCAAGAGGGTCAAAATGTCGGCACTCCCCTTTTTATTTATTTATAATAATTTTTTTATTTTTTTATTTTTGTATTTTTTATTGTTAAAAGAAAAACAAAAATATATATACAAAAAGCCCCCCCCCCCAAACTTCATTGAAACGATGTTAAACGTCATTGCCAAACTTTGCAAAGACCAAACGTCAACACCAATCAATTGAAAAATTTATCTGTATAAAGTATCGGTCGGTGGAAGAACATGTTGTACCGAGCCAAGAAGAATTAGGGAAGAGATAAATGGTGGTATGGACAGTGTAGTGAAGAGATAGGAGGTGATGATGAATGAAAACGAGAATGGGAATGATCAGAAATCAGAGGAATATTGACATTCTCGTAGCTTATTAAAAGAAAATGGGATGGTTCAACTTCTAAAGGAGGAGGTTGATTATCCACACAATCCCCACGATGTTTCAGTGGATCCTTTATTGACTTGGCATCATCCATCATATGTATATGATATTCAATTATGAGGGAACTAATCTTCTCGATGTCCGCCATAGTCCAGCCAAAAGTTTGCCAGTTATCTTGTAAGACCATTAAAAGGGCTTCTCTTACTCGAGAGCTAGAGATGCCGATATGATAACGGGAAAGTTCTCATTCTCACCTAGGTAAGCGTATTTAAGGTGAGAAGGCAAGGGCTTGAGTTCGAGTTTCGGAGGCGAAACAATCAAAGGTAAAATTGGGGAATCTACCTCGAACTCAAAGGTTTCCAGCAATGGCTCGAAATCACTGTAAGCAACCGAATCGGATGGTTCAACTAACTCATCCAAAAATTCAAAGTACTCATACTCGGGCGGTGAGTCGTCAAAATCATCCGAAAAAGTAAAATATTCATAATCAACATCGGTTGTGCCAATTATGTTAGATTCAAGGAGGGACGCACTAGTGGCGTCAAAACTGTTGTCATCAAACAGAAATCTTTCAAGCTCCCAGTCCTCCTGCGTGATTTTGTGAATAGAGCAAACTTCTCGTGTACTAGTTTTAGGCACGGGGGGAAGACTTCCTATCTTGTAAATATTGAACTCACTAGACATCTTCCCGAAGGATAGAGTCATAGAGCCATTGCGACAATTTATTACGGCATTGGAAGTGGCCAAAAATGGTTGACCGAGGATCACCGGAATTTGGTCCCGTGGGTTAGCAACAGGTTGTGTGTCCATAACAATAAAATAAACGGGGAATATGAAGTCCCCTACTTTGATCAACACATCCTCTAACTCACCCCTAGGATGGGTGATTGATCGATCAGCCATTTGGAGAGTACAACGAGTGGGTTTCAACTCTCCAACACCTAATTGCTCGTACACGGAGTAGGGAAGCAGGTTAACACTAGACCCAAGATATAAAAGTGCGCGATTGATGTTCTTATCCCCAATTGTTATTGAAATTGTAGGACAGCCAGGGTCCTTTCGTTTTTGGGGTAAGGGTTGACGTTGGTTAATATCATTGCTTACGGCACTAGCTACTAGCTGGGTATTTGAGATTTTCTCTTCGAGGAGCATAAGCCCTTTAATATTTTCGCGTAAAAAAGGACTTGTTGGATTGCATCCAAGAGAGGTATATTTATGCTAACCTGTTTAAATAACTCCACAATCTTCTCCATTTGTGGAGTTGGTTTATTGGATCTCAACCTGTTTGGAAAAGGAGCATTTTGAAAATCTGTTGAGTCCAATGTCTATGGAGTAGATTGCGGAGTTGGAACGGATCCCAGTGTGGGTGTGTTCGTGAAGTGAGATGTGGGTCCGTTCGGATCAGAAGAAGAAGAGCCTTTTGAAGAATGAAGAATAGGCTCTAACGAAGAAGATGAAGATGAAGAAGAAGATGGAAAAGAAGAAGATGAAGAAGAACCACCGGCAGGGGTGTCATCACTATTACCCACGTTATTATGCAACACTCTTCCAGATCTCAACGTGGTAACAGCATTTACATTATGATTTTGTTGTTCATATGCAACATGTGCGTTGTGTGTGTGACCGGGATTTGGCAATGGTTGAGATGGAATATTTTCCTTTTCTCGCTCTCTCAACGCAGCAGTTAGTTGTGCAATTTGGGCCTCAATAAATTTGATACTTTGATCATGTGAAGCATTGTTGTGCACCAAAGACTGAATGAAAGTCTCCAACCTTGCTGCGGATTGTGTAGATTATTGTAGAAACGCATCTAGACTTCTTTCTAGCGAGGTAACCTTATCATCATTTGGTTGAACAAAATTGTTTGGAGGGTAAGAGTTGTTAGGCACAAAATTGTTCGTTTGATTTGTAAGGTTGTGGTTGGAAAGATTGCTGGTATTGAGTTTGTTGGGGTGCTTGTTGTTGTGGAGGAGGAGGCCTTTGAAAGTTGTTGTTTCCTTGGAATTGTTGATTTTTATTCCAAGCAAAATTTGGGCGACTCCTCCATCCCGGATTATAAGTCGAAGAGTATGGATCATTTCTTTGTCTTTGCTGAAAGGCAGTATTGACTTGATCTTGTCCTTGAACAGGTGGATTGTAAGGACACTCTTCGGTAAGGTGTGATGGATCCGAACAACAAGCACAAACAGTTCGTGGGGTTAAAGCAGGGGCATGAGAAGGCGATGAGATTTTGGTCTCAATTGCTTCTAGCTTTTTCGTAAGTGCGGCCATTTCGGCCTTCATTGTAATCGACATATCTAATTGATGTATGCCTGCCCTAGACTGACCAACAAAAGAAGATGAGGTGGTTTTAGTGCTTTCCCACTGAAGTGTTTGTTCAGCAAGATCCTCGAGAAATTGCTAAGCTTCCTCACTAGATTTGGTTAGAAAGTGACCTTGACAAAGGGTTTCCAACAACTGCTTCGTTGCTGGGTTCAATCCCTCGTATAAAGTTTGGCAAAGTTGCCAATTTTCGATACCATGGTGAGGGCATTGAACAAGTAGGTCTTTGAATCTTTCAAAACACTTCCAAAATGGTTCGGAAGGAAGCTGGGAAAATTGTATAATCTCATTGCGAATTCTCACGGTCTTGTGATGAGGATAAGACTTTTTAAGAAAAGCTTTAACAAACTTGTCCCAATTTTTAATTGAATGTGATGCTGTGCTGTATAACCACTTCTCGGCTAAGTCATATAAAGTGAAAGGAATGACCCTTAGCCTTATAGCATCATCTGATAATTGGGTTGTTTTCATTATTGCGCAAACGTTTTAGAATTTGTTTATGAAGATATAGGTATCTTCAGATTCCAGTCCGTGAAATTTTGGCAACATATTGATGAAGTGGGGTTTGATCTCAAAATTGTTCCCATTTGCCGGTGGGAGTGAAAGACAAGTAGGTAAGGCGGTACGGATCGGGCAGAAAAGATCCTGGAGTGCGATTCGTTGGGTCGCTTCAACGGGCGGGTGCTGCGGGTTATTCGCACCTAACGGAGGTGGAATCAGTCCCGTGGGTAAGGTGTTGTTAGGATTATATCCCGACATCCCTTCGAAGGAAGAATGTGAAGGTGAAGGTAAGGAAGTGGAAAGAATTTCGACTTCGGAGTCGAAAGCTTCGTCGGTCGGTACCAACGAGACACGGACTAATCGGGCACTAGTGTCCATAGTCCAACCAGACATACACTAAAGAGGCAGTGCAGTCAAAAAAAGTGAAAAACAGAATGTGGAGGTAAGAAAACGTCAATGAGAAGAAAGTGGATGTAAGTGGGGTGCACGGATGTCTTAACGGGAAGTTGCAAGTTTTTTTGTAAATTTTTTTCCTTTTTTCTCTTTTTTATGTGGACCTTTTTGCAAAAAAGATTTTCGATAAAAGGCTTAGACACGCTTTCAATCAACCACAAATGCACAATCATGCCTAGATCTAGGGTCACCTAGGTCAGCTAGACAGCTCCTAACTATTCCAAAGGGCAAGAAATAGGACCTCAAACCGCCTCTTCACCGCCAATTGTGGCCAGGTAAGTGGGAGGCTCTCCACCACGTAAGTAGTGGGCCTAATTAAGTAGCCACTCGCCTTAGACACACTTTCCTAGACACCACAAAGTCAGGTTAGGATCAACGGTCGATGCCTACAACTAGTCCTTTGTCCTATTGAGTGCGAAGTCCTTAGGGCTGAGTCTAATATTTTTTTAAATTAAATGATGGTTAATGCAATATGCCTTATGTGATTTCTGGGGTCCTGGGAAGGGTGATGAAATCCCCACCCAATCTGGATTGGTTTCAAGCCCCTTAAAGTCCGATTAAATATGCAAAACAGTAAACAACCACTTGCAAACAACTTTTTATTTTTAGCGCGGCGCAAAGAATCCTGCACAAGATCAATTATTGGAAGGGGGAGAGATTTTTTAGCGCAAAGAATCCTGCAGGAGATTTTTCAGAGGAGATATCAGGGATTTGCAGAGGAGGAGAGAGAAAGCTCACAGAAAAATATGCACGTGCTGACTCGACCAAGGCGCGGCGGTTCCGCGGCCACAGGTAGGCTCGCGCGGCGGTTCCGCGGTGGCAGGTGCAGATCAATTCTCCAGATTTCTTCTGTGGTTCTGTTGTGGAAATCCTCTGTTGTTCAGATCTTCAGTTTTCTGTTTCGCTTTCTAGATTTTTCCAGATCCGAACTCATACGCCGATCCTGCAAAATTCACACGAAAAACCCTTCAAACAATAAAAGATAATAAAATTTTTATATATTTTTTTTATTTTTCAGGTTTTTATGATTTTTATATTTTATATTAACCCGAAATTGCAAAAAGGAAATACTACGCCATCCCCGGCAATGGCGCCATTTGATTGGTCAAACGAAAATACACTTCACAAAATAACAAGAAGAGGCATAACCTAAAAAAGGTTTTAGGGTTTCTATTTATAGAACATAGAAACCCTAGGGTTACAATCGACTCACATCTGCAATTACAAGTTTACCCCCTAAGAAAAGACTAGTCAACGCACCGCCAGCTTCCACAAAGATTTTGCACGGACACGGGCGACACGTGGCCGCGGAACCGCGGCCAAAAGCCTGGTTTGGCCCCGTTTCCTCGGCCATTTAGTGGGCTTGTGGGCTAAAATTTCCCGGGGTTATGTCTGTTGCTGGTGTCTTCTGTTTTCTTCAGTTGGTTCTTCAGAATGTCTTCTAGTTTTTTTCCAGATCTCCACAGTGCATAATGTCATAGACTTTTACCGTTGCTTCGTGTCGAAGTCTTGAACCTTGTGCGGCCTTTGTGCTTTGTGAACTTGTTCATTGATATTAAATGTTCCTCAAAATGTAGGCACGATCAAGATTCCACTATTTATCGGTCGTAATCTCACTTTGTATCATCTTTTTCATCAATTTCACTGTTTTTGTTCCGAGAACCTGTAACCTGCAACTATGTAGCAGACATGGGTCAAAAGCACATGTTTATTTGTAAAATGAATAAGAATGGGGAATATAATAATGCAGAATTATGATATGAACACCTCCACGGCATATCACTGTTCCCCTCCGAAAGACGGCGCACAGGACCGCGAGGTCCTGCTGCTGAGATTCGGGGCAGATGCTATTTGGTTTTATCCGTCTACCTCTCCGAGGATGCCAAGTTGATCTATGGCACCGTGTATCGGAGGTTTAGACGGTTGCGGCCGATTTAGCAGACTTCGTCAGATTCCCCCTCGCTTGAGGGGTTTTTGATTATGGGGACGCTCTTCCCTGCAGGCGCAAGCCCCTGCAGTTAATTACGCTACCGCATCGCGGTAACAACTTTCTATTTCACTTCGTGTTGTGTGTGTTTGTTTTGTTTGTGGTTGCCCGTGGATTGTATACGGAGACTGAGTAATGCCGTCGCCCGTAGGACGTGGATTAGTCCAAATCCGTATTTACTTAGATTTGGGTTTGGTGTTTTTAGTTTAAGGATGCATTAGTCGCGTTGCGGCTAAGATCGACTTAAACGTTCGTTAAGGATACGTTAGTCCTGTTTTAGACTAAGATCAACTTAGCGTAGTGATTCATTTAATATATGGCCGCCAGGACTCGTCACCTCTCTGACGTCGTTGAAGGATTACAACGACATGTGTCAGAGGAGTTCAGAGATGTACCCTTGAACCAAAGTTGATTTGGAGTTTTATCATTCATTTAAATGTCTAAGGATACGTTAGCCGTATTTGGGGCTAAGATTAACTTAAACGGGACCGTTTAGATCCGGCAAAAGAGCATTTGGATGCTCTATTGTTCCAGTTTAGGGACGTAGTGGTCCATTTTCCAGTTTAGGGATGTGGTGGTCCATCGCCAGTTTAGGGACGTGGTGGTCCATATTCCAGTTTAGGGACGTGGTGGTCCGATATTAGTTTAAGGACGTTTCGGCCCGATATTAGTTTAAGGACGTTTCGGTCCAATATTATTTTAAGGACGTCTCGGTCCGATATTAGTTTAAGAACGTTTCGGTCCAATATTAGTTTAAGGACGTCTCGGTCCGATATTAGTTTAAGGACGTCTCGGTCTGATATTGATATGCGGTTGTCGGGACCCGTCACCTCTCTGACGTCGTTGAAGGATTACAACGGCATGTGTCAGAGGAGTTCAGAGATGTACCCTTGAACCCGTAGTAAATTGATTTAAGAGAGCAATCTTGCTCAGTCAATTTAATTTAAGGACTTATGGCCAAAATTGGGCTAAGTCCAGTTTCAACATTTTTTGTCTTTGGCCTGTGCCAGGGCTTTACCCCTTTTTAGTAATGCACTGTATTATTCTTGTTTTGGTTGGGCTTTGCCCTTTTATAAATGATGCAGAGCATCTATTTTTCCGTTTGGGCTTTGCCCCCCTTTTTAAAATGCATAGCATTTTTTATTAGGCCTGTTAGGCCTTTTAATTGGGCTCTGTCCCTTTTCTTTAATAATGCAGAGCATTAAATACTCTGACAGTGCCCCACGTGGCTTGTCAGGTGCTTTTCGCTAAGTAATGAGCGCAAACTCATATGGTGGTGACACGTGTCGCGCTCTGATGAGCGCAAGCGCAGTAGCGCAGTGCGCTGCGCTAGTGCGCTGCGCTGTTGACACGTGGCGCGCTCTGGTGAGTTGCACCAATTCCAGAGAGCAAAGCTCTATTTCAAGAGCGCGTAGCGCAAGTGGTTCTATGGCTGACACGTGGCGCTCTCTTAAGAGCGCAACAGCGCAGTTTGTAAGTGCAGAGCACTAAGAATCTTTTAGATTCAAGAACAGAAGTGCAAAGCACTATTTAATTTCTTGATCTAAATTAGATCAAAGAAAAATAAATTTTTCTTTTTTTGTTTCAAGAACCAGAAGTTCATAAAAGTGCAAAGCACTATTTTTTATTTTGTTGTTTTTTTTTATTTTTTTAAAGAACCAGTGGTTCAAAAAGAAGTGCAAAGCACTGTTATGTGAAAAACATTGATCTGGTTTTTAGATCAATGATTTATTTAAAAGAGATTTCTTCTCTCTCGTGAAGGTTTTTTACCTTTTTCTTGAAATTTTCTCAGAGTTCTCTCTGTTTGAAGCTCTTGACTTTTTTTCAAGAAATGTTCATGCTTTGAATTGAGGCCTAGGGTCCTTTTTATAGTGCCCAAAAATTAGTTAAATTTGTTAAAGAGATCCTTCTCTGAGTGATTTGGGGAATTTTCTCCACCGTTGGATCTTTGATCCAAGGGCTTCTGCTTTGCAGAAGAAAATCTTCTTGTTTTAATAAGAACAGAAAAGATTTCTTAGAAATTTAATTCTGTTTGGCGCAGATGTCCCAGCACGTGATACGTGTCGCGCAGCGCACAGCGCAGCGCAACTGCGCTAGCGCATCTGCGCTGACACGTGTCGCGCAGCGCAACTGCGCTAGCGCATCTGCGCTGACACTTGTCGCACAGCGCAGTGCTTGCGCAGCTGAAGCGTTGCTTCATTAAAATAGAGCTTTGCTCTGATTGGGCGCGCCTTCTTGGTTGCTGTGCTGACGTATTAGCGCCTGACATATGGCGTGTTGCGCCCGAGATTTGAAATGTTGCTTCAAAGTTTTGAATTTTGAATTTCAACAGAGCTTTGCTCTGATTGGGCGAAACAAATGCCCCCCCACCGTTGCGCTCACGTGGCGCACACGTGAGTGCAGCGGTGGCAAACTCCTGATCGTTGGATCAAGGGGTGAGCTCAAGGGGCGCAAGCGCCTTATAAATAGGAACTATGGCCCTTTAGAAAACTTCACCATTTTCTAGATTTTGATTCCAGAGCTTTGCTCTTGATTAGAACTTCAGAGCTTTGCTCTCGTTTCCAGAACTTTAGAGCTTTGCTCTCATTTTCCAAGTTAGAAAACTTTAGGTAAAAATTAATTCAAATCAAATTAATTAATCTTAACCAAATAGCTTTGCTCTCACAGATCTTTTGATCTAAAGAGACCCCCATTAGGGTTTCATAAACAGAGCTTTGCTCTTAAACACTTATAGATCTGCAGGGATCTTGTTCATGGGTTCTAACCCATGAACAGAGCTTTTGCTCTTGGATCAAGTGTGGATCTTTTAGATCTGCAAAATGAAGAACTTATCATAAGTTTTCATGGATTTTTCAAGGTCCCAAAAATTTTAAAATTTTTAAGTGTTAAAATTTTCTGATGGATCTTTTCCATTATTATCACAAAGCTATGCTCTTTTAAGGAATTTTATTCCTTTGAGACCAGAATTTGACAAGTGTCATTCTGTGACAGAGCTTTGCTCTGAAAGAGGAGATTTTCTCCTTGTCTCTAGGGATTCTTCCCCCCCTTTTTTATAAATGGGAATGTTTTCCTGTGGACCAACTGACAATCTCATCCAATGATGAGATTGTCTTATTAACTAACGTATTGTCATCTAGATTTTGTGGGTCCCTCTTTGGTCTCCTACTCACTGCACTGTTGTGTGGTGTAATTAATTAATTTTAATTTAATTTAATAAATGCATTTTCTTTTTTTATACGCCAAACGTTGGAATTACAACACTAACGGCTAAATTGTTCTTTTGCAGCGATCATGTCTCTAGACACTTCATTCCCATTCGTCCGCTCGGAGGAGGGATTTCCCGAGGCGCCCTTAGACCGTGAAGTCCTGGCCATGATTAAGGAGTACGACCCAGAATACAAGAGTCTCCATCTTTGGGGGTCGTGGTACAATCAGATCATCATGGGCCGACGGAGCTTCACATACGCAGTGCCGGCAGAACCCATAATGGCGATTCATTACGCCAGCCCACCCCCGGTGCAGTACGCCGTGGAGATGGTTGATTGGACATCAAAGGGCTTTCTACATCCCACCATAGATGCGATTCCGGTTCAGCGTCCCATGGTTTTGGATATCCTGGGGCGCCGCATCTGTCAAGGCGAGGCGCGACCTTGGGGGCAATCATATAACATCGGTTTGATCCCCCGCCACCCAATCGGCTATCTGCCATGGGCCCGGTATATCCTGTCGATGAAGAAGTCGCAGTTGATAAGATTAGGATTGTATACAACAGTCTACGTCTCCCTCTTCCAGTATCCCACGCTTCCTACCTGGTGGTTCAAGGCTTTCCTGAAGCAGTGGAACATTCCTACCCACATTTTCCTTGCCATGGATCGGGAAGTGTCAATTTCTTTGGAAGAGTTTACGGAGGTATCCGGTCTACCGGTCATGGGGGAACATTATGAGGAGTTGCTCCCGCCGGATGAGTACGTCTTTGGTGCTAAGCCGGTGATAAGGGGGCCCACACCGGAGGACGCTGTTCAACATCAATTTCCAAGTCTGATCAAGGTGTTGAACATCTACGAGGCCCTTTTCATTGAGCGTGGGAGCCGCGGAGTTAATTTTGAGGATTTCATTGCTCGGTTCCTTCATCCAAACGTCCTCTCGGTGGAAGCTGCCAAGTTTGCCAACCTTGAGGACCCTTTTGGTTTAGCTTTGGATAACCTGCCAGCGAAAGACATAGACCAAAAGAACTTTTTCCTTCCTAACTCCCCAACCATGTCTTTTGCAGAAGTCGCAGCCCCCGAGATGGACGAGGAGGCCTTCTTTTTAGGATTTCTTGGGCTTTGGCTGAGTTGGTTTGCGCTCCCAATGCACTCTCACCGCATGCGGCCCTCTGTTTTTTACCCGGCCCACCGAATGACTATCGGGGTAAAGGTGGCCGTTGGGATCGCCGGTTTGGCGCACTTATATCATGGCCTCAGTCGAGCAGCGGATGCTAACGAGCCTGGGGTGTTGCACGTGGTCTTCCCGATGCACTACTTTATGTCGTGGCTCGAGCTACATACAGCGGGTGTCTTCGGCATGCATAAAAGGCCCTCGTTCTACGAAAGGTGCAGTTTTCCTCGCATTCTACAGTTGATCGGCGCATCAATTGTAAATCCATCGCCACGAGATGCCAGGTGTTTACTCCTTCGCTCCCACACCGTTGGAACCGGTGTGTCTTTCATTGACAAGGTGTTGACTATTGGAAAAACGTCCACCACTGCAGTGCGGCCATTGCAAGACACTTTCAAGGATGGAGCTTCAGTTTTAATGGCCCGGGAGACTCTTCACCTATATTCCATCAGACCGGGCTTCTTGGTGTTTAGGCAAGACGGGGCAGCGATTTTCATGAGATATAACCCTCATCGTTTCGCCCAACAGCTGAGCTATAATCAAGGGGTACCGGTGGAGGCTTTTTTATCGGAACCTGTCGCGACTGAAGAAGGGATGGAGAGAGCGCTGCATCACTTCATGTGTCTAAACACGGGCTCTCACTTCTTTATCAGTGAGCCGGCTTGCGCCCCCCGACTTCTTAGGGTATACACAGAATGGTACAGTCATTCGACGGGAGCGGTCATAAAGGAGGAAAGGCGGTTGCTGATCGACCGTAAGGGTGCACCTCCAGGTAGCGATCGCAACGCTCCTCTGGTGACAAGGACCCCGGTAATCCCCCCTTTAAAAGATGCCAAAGCCGGACCCTCGCGTGCACAAAGTCCTCCACGTGAGTTGCCGCTCCCTGATATCACAGATGCACCTCCCGCACCCTGTGCTCCAGTGGAGACAGTGGTTGTACCCTCGCCGGAGTCTGGCGTGGGTGCGGACATCGGGACCCGTCGTCCCAAAGTGGCTGCTAAACGGAAGTCGATCCCCCGTGAGCCTAGGGTCGGAGGGCAAAAGAAAAAGAAGTCGCTCTTCGCTGCGGACGTCGTGTTCGGTCAGGAACCCCATGCTCCCTATGCCGAGGGTCTGCTCGAATATGGGACTAACGCAGGATTAGTGATGCCGCCGCCGGACGATACAGACTTGGAGGCTGCTCTCAAAGCTTCAGCATGGTTGGCGAGGCATGACGCGTGGTTAGCTAAGCTTGAGCAATCAGGTAACTACTAGCCGCCTTTCTTTATTGCAATATATCTTCTCCATTGCCTTTGACTAACGCTTTTCTTTCCTTTCTTTCAACAGGCTTCACTGATGAAGAAGCCATTGCCACTTCTCTGAAGACTTTCCAGGAGGAGGAACGTCTTAGAGCATCTATGGGCCTTAGTAAGTTTCAACTCATCAAGTTTTCATTTTCCTTGCGTTATGGTCGATCTAACCTTTCCCTTTTAATCACAGGAACCTCAATGCCGTTCCCTCCAAGTGACCCAGATGTTCTACAGGCTGCCGATGTTCCTGCTTCCTCTGGGCTACCGCAGGAGGTTCGTCTTGAAGAGCCGATGAGAGATGCCTTAAAGGCTCTGGAGGCATCCCTGAACGAGGATGACGACGCCTTGAAGGAGGCGTCGCAAAGGTCCATTGCGACAGCCCGGGATGAAAGGAAGCGGCTGAGGCGTGAGGCAAAGGCACGCAGGGCTGCCTTGGCTATGGGAGCGGGTCCCAGCACTTCCCCTCGTGCTGATACTCCATCTGAAGAGGCCCCTGTCTCCCTATCCACTGCCCGCAGAGAGGTGGCGCACGCAGTTTGGAGCGCAAACGGTAAATCCACTTCAGGTAATGTTTCTCTCAGAGTTTTTGTTATAAGGATTTTAATGCCATTGGTCCTTATATCTCTTATCTTGCAGGGCCAAGTCCGATCGAGGGGGAGGCGGAGACCGTTGAACCCAAGGAGGCAGAGGAGGCGGCTCCTACCGAGCCTGAGCCGACGGTAGGCAACGTCGCCGAAGCTTCGGGGCCCGAGATAGAGGTTGAGGGGTCTACAGCTGAGAGGGTCATTGATGCCCAGCCTGAAGTGGTGGCAGATGATATGATCATTATAACTGAGCCCAGGGTGGTGGCGGATGAGGCGCTCGAGGCCGGCGATCTCGTTGTGATGGTGGGCGATACAACTGCGACTACTGAACCTGAGAGAGTAGTGGGTGAGGTGGCCATGATTCCCGAGGACGAGCCAACCGCTCTTTCTCTGGAATTTGGCAATACTCCAGTTATAGCCCTCCCCGTCTATGGCCCTCCGCCGTCCCCAGGTCTTGCGAGAACGACGACGGTCCCCATCGAGTCGGGTGATGAGGCCATGGGGGGTGGTCTCATGTCGATAGAGGAGGGAGTCGCCTCCGTTTCAGCTGGGAGCTCCTCAGGTAAACCCTAAGTTGCTGCTTTTCTTTACTTTACAATCTTTTCTGACAAGTTCACCTTTTCGTAATGCAGGTGCAGCCAGTGCCGATGCCCCACTGCTCAAGGGAGCGCCTTCAACGACTGCCTTGGCGGTGGTCACCTCTCAACCTTCTCTCATACCCTCGAAGATGTTGGAAGGTATGTGTTTACGATTTATTAATCTTATCTTCCAGACGTATAATTTGTGTACTAAAGTCACACTGTTGTGTTTCCAGGAGTGCTTTTTGATCATGTATATCAGATGTTGCTCCCACACTTTTCTTTCCCATCCGAGCTTGCTTCTTCCTCTGGTGGCGTTGGTGAGTATGATTTCCGTTGACATCCTTCCTCTTTTTTTTATTGATGGAATTACCTCTAACCTCTTTTTCTCATCTCAACTGCAGTGCTACAGATTGAAGGAAGGGATAAAAGATCAGCTGCGCCACCAGCCCTTCCGACCTTGCCACCTGTCTCAACTGGTACAGTGACCATCACATTGGTAACTTTCCTCTGTTTATTTTCTGTACTGTTATCTGATCGCATCCTGTTTCTTTTCAGCTGTCGTTCTGGCTTCGGCGCCCTTCGAGCCTCGCATTACAATGCCGGCGGGTCCTTATCTGAGGAGTCTGTCTTCAAAAGGCGCCGCGAATAGTCTGCGCATGTTGAGTGACTACGTCGAGGAACTCGACGTTGAAACTCCTACATCTGCCGCAGACTTCGCTATGGTGGTTAACCTGATGCTAGCAATACTCGTGAACTTTCATGATGAGGTCATCATTGCATCCTGGGTTAACCATTGTAAGGAGATCGAGGGTCGCCTATATCAGTTGGAGTCGCTGCATCCCGCTCCCGAGACCTTGGCTGCCAGTAATCAAAGAACAGCGTGGATTGAGCAGAGCGCTCCTTACTTCCGCCATCTCGAACAAGAAGTCATTTCAAGGCGTAAGGAGCGTGGTGAGACTTCGAGCAAGTCTGCTCAACTGCATGCTCGGGTGGAGGCCAACGCCGCACGGCTGAAGGTTATCTTTGAGGGCCTTCTGCAATGCCTTTCCGAAGGGTTATCATTAAGGCAAAAACTTGACGTTGTCGAGCGAGCTGCACCCAGCCAGGAAGCAGCCCAGAAGGCGGCGGAGGAGCAACTTTCATCCTTCTTGCAGCAGCGGGCCCAGGTGGAGGCGGAGGTGGCCGCGGCTGTCACTCGAGAGGAAGCGCTGAAGGAAGTGCGAGAGCAGCTTGTGAACTTACTAAAGACACTTCCTCCTCGGTAGCTATCCATCTTTGTATCGTTTGTACTTGTAGATAAAAGAATGTATATATATATTTTTTATTCTTTGACATAATGTATCCTGTATCCAATCAAGTTTATGAATAAAAGATACACCTTTTTTGTAATGTGTCATTTTTTTGGGTCTTTTCTTTCTTTTATTATCAGCATATCACCTTAGCGAACATGGTTAATAGATGATTAGAACGAGTATCCTGGCTTTCCGTCTTAGGCTGCAGGTTCAGATCTGCTGCCTAAGACTTTTCAACTCTATAAGCCGTGAGGGTCTTATAGAGACTTTTCTCCCTACGGATCGAGAGGATCTCGTAGGTGGGTTTTCTCCTTAGGAATCGTGAGGATTCCTAAGTGTGGTTTTCTCTTATAAGTCGTAAGGATCCTATAAGAGAATTTTTCCCTCTTATGAGTCGATAGGACCCACAAGCGGTTGTTTCCCTCCTCGTCGAAATTCGACTTTGGAGAGTGAGACCCGTGAATAGTATGCAAGAGACCATTTTGGATTGACTTGCAGGGTCCCATTGTTCAGGAAGCAAGTTTTTTAGTCCCTGCTGCCTGAGGCTTCATCTGCATGTTGAGACGAATCGGGAATTTCCCGCGGAGACACTAGCTTCTCTGCGAGTCGACGCGAATCAGGAGACTCTCGTCAAGGAGTGTTTGTATCCGTGAGTCGAGGAGTTTGCTAGGGATTATTTGTTTCCCAAGCGCCAAGGATTATTTGTTTCCTTGGGGTTTGAAACGAGTCGAGAATTTCCCATGGAGGCACTGGTGGCTCTGCGAGTCGACGCGAATCAGGAGGCTCTCGTCAAGGAGTGTTTGTATCCGTGAGTCGAGGAGTTTGCTAGGGATTATTTGTTTCCCAAGCACCAAGAATTATTTGTTTCCTTAGGGTTTGAAACGAGTCGAGGATTCCCTGCGGAGGCACTGGTGGATCTGCGAGTCGACGCGAATCAGGAGGCTCTTGTCAAGGAGTGTTTGTATCCGTGAGTCGAGGAGTTTGCTAGGGATTATTTATTTCCCAAGCGCCAAGGATTATTTGTTTCCTTGGGGTTGAAACGAGTCGAGAATTCCCCACGGAGGCACTGGTTGCTCTGCGAGTCGACGCGGATCAAGAGGCTCTCGTCAAGGAGTGTTTGTATTCATGAGTCGAGGGGTTTGCTAGGGATTATTTGTTTCCCAAGCGCCAAGGATTATTTGTTTCCTTGGGGTTTGAAAAGAGTCGAGGATTCCCCACGGAGGCACTGGTGGCTCTGCGAGTCGACGCGAATCAGGAGGCTCTCGTCAAGGAGTGTTTGTATCCGTGAGTCGAGAAGTTTGCTAGGGATTATTTGTTTCCCAAGCGCCAAGGATTATTTGTTTCCTTGGGGTTTGAAACGAGTCGAGGATTCCCCACGGAGGCACTGGTGGCTCTGCGAGTCGACGCGAATCAGGAGGCTCTCGTCAAGGAGTGTTTGTATCCGTGAGTCGAGGAGTTTGCTAGGGATTATTTGTTTCCCAAGCACCAAGGATTATTTGTTTCCTTGGGGTTTGAAACGAGTCGAGGATTCCCCACGGAGGCACTGGTGGCTCTGCGAGTCGACGCAAATCAGGAGGCTCTCGTCAAGGAGTGTTTGTATCCGTGAGTCGAGGAGTTTGCTAGGGATTATTTGTTTCCCAAGCGCCAAGGATTATTTGTTTCCTTGGGGTTTGAAACGAGTCGAGGATTCCCCACGGAGGCACTGGTGGCTCTGCGAGTCGACGCGAATCAGGAGGCTCTCGTCAAGGAGTGTTTCTATCCGTGAGTCGAGGAATTTGCTGAAGACACTGGTTTCTTCGGAATTGGACTGAACCGTCGAGATTTGGCTTCATCTTCTGGCGGGGCCTGTTGGGAAAGTATGGTTCCCTCTTTGTTTACGTCCTTGGATTGTATACAGGGATCGATGTGATCTTAACTGTAGGGCTAAAGTTTTATCATTTCTTCTTTTTATTTTATTTTATTTCCGCGATGCTATACCATTTCAGCTTTTATATCGCGAAGGTCGCGATTGCCCAATCATTTCGGCTATTTTTTTCGCGGTGCCCAATCATTTCGGCTATTTATTTTATTCTTACTCGCTGCTTTTTATTGCGAGTTCCCAATCATTTCGGCTGTTTATTTTTTTTTACTCGCTGCTTTTTATTGCGAGTTGCCCAATCATTTCGGCTATTTTCCACGCATACATTTTCTTAACTTGCTGTTTTTTATTGCAAGTTGCCCTATCATTTCGGCTATTTCGTATGCATATGCGGCCTATTGGCTTTTTGCTGTATACGAATTTCGGCATCAGCACCGCTACAACTGGGATATTACCAGGAGCGAATCATCATCTGCCTCTGTCAATGTCGAACAAAGGTGGCTTAGTGACCAGGGTTAGGGTCCTGTCGACTAAGGCTTTTGACTTCATGAGCCGTAAGGGTCTCACGAAGTTATTTCTCCCTACAAGTCGTGAGGATCTCGTAGGTGTATTTTCTCCTTAGGAATCGTGGGGATCCCTAAGTGTGCTGCTCCCTTGTGAGTCGTTAGGATCTCACGCGGGTGGTTTCTCCTTACAAGGTCGAGGGGACCCTGTAAGTGTCCTTTAACGAGGCTGCGCCCTTTCAGGTTTTCACAAACACTCGCCGGTAGTCCTGTTGTTTTTACTCACGGAGCCCTTTCGGGTTTTCATCCGTGCCCATTTTGCTCATGGACATACCGTTTTTTTTTTATTCTTTTTATTTTTATATTTTTTCTCTTTTTTTTTTATCTCATCAGCCTAAAGATGCTGCGGTAGTAGTTTAAAGACGTTTCGGTCTGCTATTAGTTTAAGGACATTTCGGTCCGTCATTAGTTTAAGGACGTTTCGGTCCGTTGTTGAGAAGGCCGGCTACTTTTTGTAAAGTTTGAGCTTAGGAAGATAGCGAGCGGACATAGTCGTCGTCATCTATCATTGACCTAGGCTGTGGCTCATTAAGCATAGTATTTCTTTAGGAAGCGACCGTTTATCGGCCTGAAAGGCCTTTCACCGTGCATGTCCATGAGTAAATAGGCCCCACCCTGGTAAACTTTATCTATGATGTATGGCCCTTCATAGTTTGGCTCGAATTTTCCCCGCTTGGTGCGATTGGGGATCATAGGCCTTTTGACCATTAACACGAGTTCGCCTTGGCGGAATGTCCTCGGTCGGGTCAATCTTTCGTATGAGCGCGTCATCTTTGCTTTATAAGCTTCCAGATTTTGCTGTGCTATGAGCCGGGTTTCATCAAGGGCGTCAAGCTCCTCAAGCCAAAGGTGAGCATTTTCTTCGTCCGTTAGCTCGTAGTGGACTGCCACTCGTAGAGAGGGTAACTCTATCTCGAGGGGGAGTACTGCTTCTGTATTGAACACCAACACGTACGGCGTTGTGTTTGTGGCCGTTTTGAACGTAGTTCGATATGCCCAAAGAGCTTCTTGCAGTCTTTCGTGCCAGTCTTTCTTATTTCGGGACACCGTTTTCTTTATGATCTTCGTCAGGATCTTGTTGAAGGCTTCAGCTAGACCATTAGCTCGCGGATTATAAACCGAGGAATATCTCCAGTCTATATTATGCTGCTGCGCGAAGCGGCTGATTTTATGACTTCGGTAGGCTGGCCCGTTATCGGAGATGATCCGTCTCGGAGTTCCAAACCGATATATGAAATGCGTTTTGAAGAAATGGAGGATATTCTCCGTCTTCACTTCTCTCAACGGTACTGCTTCTGCCCATTTGGAGAAGTAGTCGGTCGTCGCTAGGATGAAACGATGTCCTCTAGACGATGCTGGTTCAATGGGGCCGACTATATCAGTCCCCCACATTTCGAATGGCCAGCTAGCCACCGTTGGATGTAATGGATTTGGATGCTGATGGATGAAATCCCCATGAATTTGACATGAGTGGCACTGCTTCGCATATTCGAGGTAGTCCTGGATCATCGTGGGCCAATAGTACCCCACACGTTTGATCTTCAACTTCATCTTTGGGCCTGCCTGGTGAGAACCGCAGAGTCCGTCATGAACTTCCTGGATGACCCTTCTTGCTTCGTTAGGTCCTAAGCATCTTAGCCACAGAGAATCGAATGACCTCTTGTACAGAGTATCATTGACGAAGGCGAAAGACAGAGCTCGTTTCATGAGCTGATGTCTTGTGGACGCTTCTTCGGGCAATCGGTGGGACTTAAAGTAGTCTATGAAGACTTCCCTCCAATCCTCGGCCTTTTCCGGGTCTTTTATTTGCAGAGCCATTCGCTCAGTCATTTCCTTTTCTTCGGATGATTCCGGAGATATTTCTGCTGGGGCAAGAACTCGACGGCTCTGTACCATGATTCTAACGTCATCGAGGTTCTCGTCAGCCAGTTCTTTAGCAAGTTTGGCCAACGCGTCCGCTTTGCTATTTTCCGCACGCGGTATGTTATCCAAAGTATAAGAGGGAGTTTGGGTCAACAGTTGTTGCACCTTTTCACCGTATTTCACCAATTCTGGCTTGCACGTTTGGTAGTCGCCGTTTACTTGACTGACGACCAGTTGGGAATCTCCATATATGAGGAGATTTTCAATTCCCATGTCGATGGCGATCTCGAGGCCTGCTATCAGAGCTTCGTATTCGGCTTCATTGTTTGTCCTCGGCTCTGTTAGGGAGAAAGCAAAGCGCATTATCCCTCCTCGTGGAGTCACGAAGATGAGGCCTACCCTCGATTTAATTATAGGGGTATTTTTTTTGCGCTTTTTCATGGAAGATGCTCCATCGAAATAAAGTTCCTATTAGGTATCACCACCGTCGCTCGCGTCAAACGCATGTTCGTCTGGAAGATCGCAATTTAAAGGAGAGTCGGCCGGTATCGGGTGCTCAGCGAGGAAATCAGCGATGGCCTGGCCTTTCATTGCCTTGAGAGGTTGATACGTTATCGAGAACTCCATCAAGAGCAGGGCCCATTTAGCGAGTCGTCCCGTCAATATGGCCTTTGACATCAAGTATTTAAGGGGTTCCACCTTTGAAATGAGACGGACTTCATGCGCCAACGCATAGTGCCTGAGCTTTGTTATCGCAAAGATCAACGCCAGGCAGTGTTTTTCAATGGGAGAGTAGTTGCTTTCTACCCCCAGCAGAACTCAACTTAAGTAGTAGAGTGCTCTTTCTTTCCCTTGATCGTTCTCTTGTGCCCATAATGCGCCTAAGGAACCTTCGAGGGCGGTTGTATAAAGAATGAGGGGTTTTCCCTTAACTGGAGCAGCCAACACCGGCGGGTTCTGCAGGTATTGTTTGATCTCGTCTAGTGCGCTTTGGCATTTTTGGTCCCAGACGAACGGGGTCCCCTTCTTCATTAGGTGGCTGTAGGGACGACACTTGCCTGAAAGATTGGCTATAAATCGCCGTATGTATGCGAGCTTCCCTTGGAGAGATCGCAACTGTTTGAGAGTTCTCGGCGGAGGCATTTCCATGATCGCTTTGATCTTTGACGGATCTATTTCAATACCTCGGTGTCGAACAATGAATCCTAAGAATTTGCCTGAGGAAACTCCGAATGCACACTTGAGCGGGTTCATCTTCAAGTTGTATTGCCGAAGGCGTTGAAATACGGTCTTTAGATGCTCAAGATGTTCCTCATATGATTTGCTTTTAATAACGAGGTTGTCGATATAGCATTCAGCGATTTCGTGTATAAGGTCATCGAAGATCTTCGTCATGGCCCTTTGGTAGGTGGCACCGGCGTTCTTTAAACCGAAGGGCATTACTTTATAACAAAATATCTCTAGAGGGGTCCTGAAGGCGGTGTGCTTCTGGTCTTCGGGATGCATCTTTATCTGATTATACCCTGATGAGCCATCCATGAAGGAGAAAACCTCATGAGTGGATGTATTGTCTATCATCAGTTCGGTGACTGGCACTAGGAAATCGTCTTTCGGAAAAGCTTTATTAAGATCCCGAAAGTCTACGCATATACGCACTGTCCCATTTTTCTTCATCACCAGGACGATGTTGGCGATCCATTCAGGGTATCGAACTTCCTAGATGAAGCCAGAGTCGATTAACTTTTTGACCTCGGCGTTGATACTCATCTCGAGCTCGAGCCGCATTCTCCTCGGCGCCTGTTTGACTGGCTTGATGTTCGGGGATATCGCCAATTTGTGTACAGCAATTTCTGAATCTAGTCCCGGCATTTCGGAATAGTTCAATGCAAAGCAATCTTTATGTTGTAGAAGCACATCCTTTAACGCGGCCACCCTTTCTTCAGATAGTAATTCGCTGATGAATGTCGGTCGCGGGTCATTTTCCGTCCCCAATTCAATCTTCTTGAGGTTATCTGCAGTGGTATGGATTCCATCTTCCAGCTCTTTTGGCGCTGGTGGGAATTCTGAGATTATCTCGTCACTGCTGTTTTCAAAGCACCAGGGAAGGTCATCCATGTTCTCGGGCTCTTCTTTTAATATTGTAATCACGTGACATGTGCGAATTCGCTTCCAATCCCGATGTGGAACCGGTTCTTCTTTCCTCGTGGCTTTGGGTTCGTGCTTCTGTGGCGGCGCTACCCTCCAGTTGTCAGACAGGGCAAACTTGCCGAGCTGGTACTGATCTTCAACCCAATTTTTGAAGGTGAAGCAATCTTCAAGAGGATGCCCTATTACTCGATGGTAAGAGTAATAGTTTGGGTCAGAGACTTCGCCTGCTTGTTCGAGGTGCTTAGACTTCGGCAGTGTAAGCATCTGATGTTTTAGAGCGAGGTCAAGTATCTTCTTCGTCTTGTCCCGAGGAAACGAGTACGCTCGACCCATTTTCTTTATAAGGGATAAATCAATAACGCTCGACTCCCATTTGCGTGGCTTCTTAGCCCTGCTTTGTTGTTGTTGGGCGCCTTTTTGGCCTTTCGACTTATTTCTGCTTTTGCGCCGAGCCTTCTTTATAACAGGTTGACAGGGAGCAGCCTTTTCATCTTTCACGGTCTGTTGGAGAAGGCGTTGCGTTTTGGCTTTCTCGTAGATGACCATTTCGCGGTTATGATAGTCTCGGACTTTTTGACCCGCTTCCCTTATAAGCTTGTCCATTTGTTCTTCGAACGACGGACTGGGCACTTTTGCATCCGGAACTTTCATTGTCTCAGGATTAGCGTCCTCCCATTGAGCATCCGCTTCTTCATCGAAGTCATACACGACATAGCAGCCGTGTAGTAGTTCTCGTTTCTTTGACCGGACGTATCCAAGCCCAATTGTTTCCATTCTCCCATTAGGCAGTTTGCGTTGAGGCCCGGGAACGTTCCAGATTTTGTCATAGAACTTGGCTTTTTGAACGGTCTGCTTGAAGGATATCCCCTGGCGTTTCAGCAGCTTTTTCAAACCCTCTGGATAATATCTGGGAAGACGGATAGGCTGAAGCCTGTCGAGCGTAGGATTCGCGCCATGCCAGATTTCTTTTTCCACCTTGGTTTCTTCAGAGCGGTAGAACAAAATTTCTTTCTCGTTTTCTCGCCTGGAAGGGATGTAGAATGTTTGTAGCTCTTCTACATTATAAATATTAAGTGCATCCAGTTCCTTATGGTGTTTAAGCGGCACCATGGCGACTTGCAGACTTTGCTCTTCGTCAGCGGACGTTCGTATTGAAGGTCGAGCAGAGAATACAACACGGATCTCATCTTCCGAGTCGCTACCAAAGATCAATGTAGGAGCCTATGGTCCCGGATTGTTGTGTTGGGGCGGATTCGAATAAACTGTCTCCTCTTCCTCCTCAGTATCACTGCCGAAGACAGGGATGGTGGCGTTAGCTTTGTTCTCCGGCTTGTGACACTTCTCCGTGTCTTCGAAATCCTGTAAGAAGTATTTGGCGTCTTCATATTTGCGGACCTCGTTCACAGAGAAAGGGTTCAGTTCTCCCGTCACGGTATACTCAAAACCATCCTTAAAATACTTCATACACTGATGTTGTGTAGAAGGGATGATGTTGTATTCGTGTAACCATGGTCGGCCGAGCAAAGCGTTGTAGCATGTCTTGGCGTCTATGACGTGGAACTTAACGTCCGTGAAGAGTAGCCCGAAGCGTAACGTCAGTATCACAGACCTAAGAGTTCTTGATGACTGGGAGTCAAACCCGGAGATGGTGATCTTGTCACGAGCAAGGTGCTGGACGCTCATGCAGATTTCTTTTAAGACCCGTACATTGAGGAGATTAACGGAGGATCCATTGTCGATCAGGATTTTGCCTATCTTTATATCGTGGCAGTATCCTAAGACATAGAGGGGGCGATTGTGTTCGCAAGTCCCAAGGAGAAGGTCCTCGTCGCCGAAAGTGACATCGGCCGTGTGCACTTCCTCCAATTCATCCTTCATCTTTTCCTCGGCCAGGCATGCTTGGAATTGTTTTGGGTCTTGGAGTGCCTTAATCAACGAATCTCTCGCCTCTTTTGATAGCAAAAGGGCGTCGAGAATGCTGAGTTGTGAGGGCAGCTTCCTCAGATGTGCTAAGACGTTGTAATCTAACTTATTCTTATTTGGTGGGTCTTTGGCAGCTAGCTCTTCCATGACTTGGTCATCTAGGGCAATGTCCTCAGAGACCTTTTCTTTCCCTTTATCTTTTCTGTTTGAGGGTCCGAGGTTCTTTTCAGACAGCGTCCGATTCCGCAGTCGAATATTTTTGCAGACCTTCGGCTCTTCTTCTTTTCCCGAAGTGGACTCTTTAAAGAGAGGGGCAAGTTCCAGCTCTTCATCAGAATCACTCCCGAATGTAGGTACTTGTGACCCGCCGGTGTTAACCATGCGACAATCGCCGGTAGTTCTTTCAAGCCCTTCAGTCGTATTTCTTTGCTCCCGACGAGGTTTGCGCTTTTCCCGCTTAAAGCGTTGTCGATGAGCAACGTATCCTTGCCACCATTTATCGAAAGCTTTGCACTCTTGAGTGGGGTGCGAAACCTTCTGATGATATAAGCAATAGGAAGGGTGCATTTCTATTTCACTAGCAATTTTTCCTTCAGAGGATGGTAGCTTCATGCCCATTGATATGGCCTTAGCAAACCTTTTCTTTATCTTGAATTGGCTTTTGTCGGTAGCGAAGGTGTTTTGCTCCAGCGGGATCGTTTCAGCCCTTTCATCAAGTCGCTGGCGCTTGGCCCTTTCAAATATAGCCATCTCGCGTTCTCGATCAGCTTTACTTTTCAGTCGAGCTTCGTTAAAGAACGCGTCAATCATTTCAACTGATAGCTCCGGAATTTTTGATTCGGTATCTACCCCCATTGTTTTAGTGCCAGGAGTCTCCTCATTGTTCGCGATCGAATGGGAAATCATATGACAGCTCGCCACATATTCCTCGGATTCGTCCGATGAACTTTCTCCCTCATCTTCTTCTTGAAAGACGTGATTGAGGAACTCTTGGAGTGTAATGGGAGTCCGTGCCTTTTGGTTGTATTCATCCAGCGCGTCAATTTGCTTTTGCAAGTCCGTGCGCTTGTCGCCAGGCTTCACGGGCTTCTTTGACTTCTTTTTCTTCTTTTTCAAGGATTTTGACGGCTGGTTGCGAGTGCTTGAGCCACCACCATCGATCTTCGGAGTTGGACGTGGCTTCAACATCCCCTCAATGACCTGCAGTTCCAACGGGTTCTTCTACTTGATCGCTGGACATGCCTGAAGATCGTTTAGCATCCTCTTTGTCTTAGCTGACAATACAACCTCCCAAGGAGCTTCTTCAATGACGGAGCATGTTTCCCCCGGCGTACTCATCCCCTTAGAGGTATGGGGCTGCGGGGGATTCACCTTCCATTTGTCAGATAACGCAAACTTGCCCTGTCGGTACTGGTTTTCAAGCCAATTTTTGAAAACGTAGCAATCTTCGATCGGATGGCCTAGTACTCGATGATAAGGACAGTAGTTGGGCTCGTTGACGTCACTTGGCTGTAACAGACGTTTTGGATCCGGCAAATTTATGAGTCTGTTGCGCAACGCCAGCTCGAATAACCTCCTCGTTTTATCGCGGGGAAAGGAATAAGGACGTCCCATCCTATCCTCAAGGGGTACGTACGGGCGCATATTATTTTGACGAGCCACTGGCTTCGGGTCGCTCGGTTGTTGTTGAGCATTAGCGACGACGATCGCTTTTCCCTTCCCTTTGTCATTTCGGGAGTCCGGCCTTGGAAGAGGAGGTTTATGGCCCATCTGATCCATCTGTGCTAGTTTGTCGATCAAGGCTTGGAAGGTAGTCGGCTTGAAAAACATCATAAACTGCGAGATGGTCGCTTGTGGATCGAGGGTTCCCACAAACATACCCACTGCGGGAGCATCTTCAATGCGCTGCTCGCACTTTGACCATAAATTCCGCCATCGTATAGCGTACTGAATCCATGTCTCGCCGGGTTTTACCCTGGCCTTAATCAGTGCCGTCATCGGGGTACGCTCACTGGCACTTGCAAAACGTTGAGTAAACAACAGCTCCATCTCTGCGAAGGTTTTAATAGAGTCATTTGGGAGCTCAGAGTACCACTCGAACGCCGTATCCGATAAACTTCCAACAAACTGGCGCAGTAAAAGCTTGTCATCACCGCCAGTATTGCCACAGAGTGCCCTGAACTGGGCAACATGCTGGTGTGGATTGCCCGTCCCCTTGTAGACATGGAACTTGGGAATCGTATAACCGGGTGGGTACTTGATTTGATCGTACCAACTTGGATATGGCCGCCCCGTTTTTACGATCTGACCAGCCGCTTCGGTCGCATGATGAACCCGTATTTGCTGGGCGATGAATTTATCCAAATTAGCTTTTGAGATGGTATCCTCTTTAGCTGCGGATAGAGCCGGTGGAGGATTCGACGTCTCTCCCCTATCGTCTTCAAGAATGATCGGGGGATCTTCAGCAGGTGGATCTTGTTGAATCATCATACCCACCATATCCTGGAACAGGAGGGCCATTTTCTTTATGTTGGCTGCCTGCTCCGCAGCTTCTTTATCTTTCTTCTCTAATACGCGACGAAGGAATTCGGCGTCCGTTTCTTGTTCTTGACGCTCGTCTAAGGATGTTTCCGGGGTTTCTTTCGGCCCTGTAAGTGCGGCCATAGCGTTCATCATTTCTTGGAGCTTCTGCTGCTGCTCCTGAGCCTTGGTCACTGACCTCGTGTGCGGTCTATGACCTGTTGATATACGGCTATCTTCTTTTCCCGATGCCACGTAAACCGTATGAACTGTTATGCCCCGTGACTTGGGGCGTTTAGGTTCACCGTTTTTAACTTTTGCCGCTGACACGGGAATTTTCTCTGGCCTCCTTCTTTTGTGGGCCATTGAGGTTGAAGGAATTATTGAAGGGGGCAGCCTAGCGGCTACTGTCCTCTGCTGTTTAATGGGACAGTCCTTGTCTTTTTCCACTTTTGCCTTTTTCTGGTGACGAGAGTGACCTGGGTCAATCACAGAGTCTTGAACCCTCCTCCAAACTTTATAAATTCTTGAAGACAACCGTTGAGGAGGCTGTTCTCGTTTCGTTTCTGGAACTCTCTCCGCAGGCGGAGGAGATCTTTTCAGTGTAGCGGTTGGAGAATTCTTCCGTACCCTCCTCAGCAGTTCAAAGCTGTTCCCAGTTGGAACAGCAGCGTTGACTTCCACCACTGGAGCCGGTGGAGTTAGCCCTGAGGGGGAGTTGCCCCCTGCCTTCCTCACTCGTTGCCAATGGCGACGTCGAGCGTGACGAGCCGTTAGGACTGGCTCGGAGATTGAGACATCTTCTTTTTGCCCCCTGTCTGAATGGGGCGTCCCCGGTGTTAACCTCTTAAAGACTGAGGTTGTATTTTGAGGGGTGATAGTCAACCTGTCGAAGACGGATCCTCGGGCAGGGACAGGAGCAGGAATCGTCAGTCTTGAAAAGACTGACTCTTTGACAGGGGAAGCCGCCTTGACGACTTCTGGAGCAGCAGTCATTGTCTTCTTTGGGACAGCCATTTTAGAGTTCTGATTTAGCTTGATGAAAACAAAGGCTGTTGGTTTGGCATTGGGCGACCCGTTGACAGGGGTCGTCGTAGCAGTGAGCCGGTCGAAGACCGACTTTTTGTTCACTTCCGGTGCAGGTATTGGCGCAGAGAAGCTTGTAGGTGGGATCATGGTCCCGAAGAACAGGCCAGTGGTGGCTTGGGTCACCTGGTCTACCGGCAGAGCGAGGAAGGAAGCCGCTTGGGGCCCATATGCTACACCTCCCGGTGAGGTGGAGCGTCCGTTGCAGTGGCATTTCGAGCAGTTGGTGCAGTTAAATGCCATTGAATCTTGAGTTCTGCGCCAGGCAAAAGACCAAATCTTAGTAACTTGAAATCCGAAAGCAACCATTTAACAAACCGCGATTGGTTCGCGAAGACGACACACGAAGTGTGGAGTGGAAAGAGGAAAAGGTCCCACCGGGCGTGCCAGAATCTGTTCCCCTCCGAATGGCGGCCGCGACATGGGCGTCTTGCCTGAGATTCGGGGCAGATGCTATATGGTTTTATCCGTCCACCTCTCCGAAGATGCCAAGTTGATTTATGGCACCGTGTATCGGAGGTTTAGACGGATGCGGCCGATGTAGCAGACTTCGTCAGATTCCCCCTCGCTCGAGGGGTTTTTGATTGTGGGGACGCTTTTCCCTGCAGGCGCAAGCCCCTGCAGTTAATTACGCTACCGCATCGCGATAACAACTTTCTCCTTCTCCAGAATTTCACTTCGTGTCGTGGGTGTTTGTTTTATTTGTGGCTGCCCGTGGATTGTATACGGAGACTAATTTATGTCGTCGCCCGTAGGACGTGGATTAGTCCAAATCCGTATTTTCTTAGATTTGGGTTTGGGGTTTTGGTTTGAGGATACGTTAGCCATATTTGAGGCTAAGATCAACTCAAATGGGATCGTTTAGATCCAACAAAAGAGCGTTTAGGGGCTCTATTGTTCCAGTTTAGGGACATAGTGGTCCATTGAATGTTTGGCCGTCGGGACCCGTCACCTCTCTGACGACGTTGAAGGATTACAACGACAGATATCAGAGAAGTTCAGAGATGTACCCTTGAACCAATGAGTTGGTTGAAAGAGCAGATGTGCTCAGTTCAACATGATTTGAGGACTTATGGCCAGTTTGGGCTAAGTCCAATTATGTTTGAAATATTGGCCCTTTTGGCCATTAGACATTTGTCTGGGTTCAGCCCCTCATCATGCAGCAGTGCTAAACAGAGATTTGGGGGATTTGACAACATTTTGGCTTTTATTAGGCACTGACCATTCATCATGGCTCTGGAGTTTACTTTGAATGTCATGTGAAATGATCAAGTTTGGAAAACAAGGGTATATTTGAAGTTCAGTCAAAGGGGAATCCTGCCTCTGGAAAAACTTAACCATTTTGGGCTAGGTTGGTTTTGAAATAGTGTTAACACTGGAAGGTATTTGACGATCACGTGTTCCCACGTGATGTGCTTTAAAAATAGTGTTAAACACTAAAAATGGGGTGGTCACGTGAGGCGCCTGAGATTGGGCCGAAACTCCTTTATTTTACCCTTAAGGCTGCAAATAAATGTTAAACACTTAGCTTTCAGGCCATCACGTGTGAGCACGTGAGGCATCTGAAGATGGGGCCAGATTTCCTTTTACTTTTTTTCTGCAAATAAGTGTTAAACATTTTTTGACTCTCTGGCCATCACGTGCGGGCACGTGATAGGCATCCATCCATCGGATATTAGAGGGATTTGTTAGGGGTCACGTGGGGACACGTGAGGGCGCCCTAAATGTGGAGGCAGATCTCCTTTGTTCTAACCTCAAATCTGCGAATAAGTGTTAAACACTTTTTATTTTTATTTTAAGCATCACGTATTGACACGTGATGGGGATTTATGCGCTGACTGCTAAAACATTTGCTAAGGGGTCACGTGGTAACACGTGAGAGCGTCCAAAACTTAGATTTCCCTTGCTTTTTCTTTCTGCGTTTTTGGAGTCGCGTGGGAGCACGTGAGGCATTGCCTCAAAGCTGTTTCCTTTTTATTTTTGGGGATCTTTCCAGGGGTCACGTGGGGACACGTGACCGTAATTCTTTTGCATGCATGAAGATCTCTTTAACTTTAAGAATTAAATTCTTTGTAGGGTTAAACCCTAATTTTGTTTTGGAGGAATTAAATTCCTATTGTGAAAGAATTAAATTCTTATTTAGGGTAAAACCCTAATTTCTTTTTAAAGGAATTAAATTCCCAGATATGTAAAAGAATTAAATTCTTGATTAGGGTTAAACCCTAGTTTTGTTTTAGGAGAATTAAATTCTCAAAACTCAATTCCCCTTCTTAGTTTAGGATCTGCATGGCAGGATCTCGACCCGATGAGAATTAAATTCTCAACTTATGGGGAGATGTGCTCTGTGCAGATCTTCAACCAGAAGAAGAACTAAGTTCTTTTTTGTATAAGAGTTAAACTCTTGGATTTTGAGAATTAAATTCTCTGTTTGAAGTTTTGATTCCCTTTCTTTTCTCACCTAGGGTTTTCTTTGTTGAGAATTAAATTCTCCTTTCTTTTCTTCCCTCTTGAGAATTAAATTCTCCTCTCTCTGTTTTTCTCTCCAAAAAAGGTCCCTTCTCTTCATTTCTTGGCTCCTATTTATAGGAGAAGGAAAAGAATCAATTTGTTTAGCAAATCTCTCATTGAAAGATTTGATTTGATTTCATAATTAATATGATCCTTTAGATCATTTAGTGAATTTTATTCACCGTTGGATTTTAAATCCAAAGATATTCTGTTTGTTATTTCCGGTGAGATTTTAAGGGAAATCTTTCCTTGTCTAAGATCTTTCCATAAATTGGTGATATTTAATCACCCTTGGATCTTTAATCCAACGGTCCCCATAATTCTTTTCAATTTGGAAAGATTTAGAGAAATTTAGAATTTTAATTCTATTTCGAAAGATTTTAGAGAAATTTAGAATTTTAATTCTATTAAACTGTAAGGCTTTCAAAGCCTGTCACGTGCTGGCACGTGATCCTTGGTCACGTGTGAGCACGTAACCCCCAAATTGGTTCCTTTAACAGTCGCTTGTTTATGTTGTTGTTTTAACCATCACGTGTCAACACGTGACCATTGGTCACGTGTGAGCACGTGATACCTCGTTGAGGTACTTCCTGATTTTTAATCAGGGAACAGATTTTAGAATTTAATTCTATTCATTATTTTAGAGACCTTAAAAGCCCATCACGTGTCTGCATGTGACCCATGGTCACGTGTGAGCACGTGATGTCCCATTGGGGTCTTTTCTGAGTTTTTATTGTATCTTTTAACTCCTCCAGCGGGTTCTTAAAGGTCCATCACGTGTGGACACGTGATGCCTCATAACTTTTGATCCCGGATGTATTATGAGGCCCATAATATATCAAATCGAAGGGTTTTTCGAGATGCTTCCAATACCATAAGAATTTAATAGTTCCTCCTTCGGGAACTTATCAAAATACAGGCCGGAAGATATTGGTTCGCATTTCCTTAAGCGTATCGCTGACATTTGATACCTTGGACTCTTCTGCGCAGAAATTTTTGACGGGAACAAATGCCCCCACTACTTTGCCCACGTAAGTATATACGTGGATGAAGTAGTGCAAAGTAATGCATAGCGTATGACCAGTTTCGGGTTGGTATATTACTTTCAGAATCTTGATCTGAGAAGATAACGAGCGGACACAAGCGTCGTCATTTATCATTGACTCAAATCTCGACTCTTAAGAGATATAGTTCCAAACCCTTAACTCCATGAGCCGCACCCTTCTATCTCTTTATATCTTACTCTGGCGTGAAGTAGTTTATATGCTCATGAGTAGATTTTCCATTTCAGTGGAATGTAGTTTTGGCGAGTGTGGCTCATAGATGGTCCATCTTGACCTCTTTGCAGGACGGTGATGGCTTAGGAGACAGGGTTAGGATCTGCCACCTAAGACTTTTCAACTTTATGAGCCGTGAGGGTCTCATAAAGACTTTTCTCCCTACGAGTCGAGAGGATCCCGCAGGTGTATTTTCTCCTTAGGGGTTGTGAGGACTCCTAAGTGTGTTTTCTCTTGAAAGTCGTAAGGATCTCACAAGAGAATTTTCCCGCTTATAAGTCGAGAGGACTCGTAAGTGGTTGTTTCCCTCCTTGTCGAGATTCGAATTTGGAGAGTGTGACACGTGGATAGTATGCAAGAGACCATTTTGGGCCGACTTGCAGGGTCCCAGTGCTTAGGAAACATGTTTTTTAATCCCTACTGCCTAAGACTTTATCTCACGAGTCAAGACGAATCGAGAAGTTCTCGCAAAGACATCAATTTCCTCACGAGTCGAAACGGATCGAGCAGATCTCGCAAGAATATCCTAACGTCACAGTTAACCTCTGCTCTTTACGACAGAAGTCCGTTAGGGTCTGTGGTACTTAGGGTTTTGGCCGTCGTACCGTCGCATCAGCTGATATATTCCTCGATAGGCAATCGTGCTGTTCGAGTAGCCCTGCGACTGCCGTGTCTCTGATCCCTTCGGGGGCTGGACAAGACATCTTCAAGCAATCCTCCTTGGCAGTTTGATCGTCGGAAGAGCAAGCGTTAGGAATTTTGCCATGCCGCTTTTTACTTGAGGTTAGGCTCATTTTGGAGAGCCCCGATGAGTCATAACCACTCCGTGCCGGTGTGGGATGATCTCCGATAGTCTTTCAGGCTTTATATGACTTGCCGTTAAGATCCTGAAGCTAGGAATTTGGCCTTTGCTTCATTTGCTGGCATTGCGTCCTCTGTATCGAGACGAATGTCGTGGTTGTCTCTAGGTTGCTGGTGAACCGTCGAGGTTTGGAACTAGGGATTTTGCCATGGCTCCTTTTGGTGGTGTCGCGTCTGCTGTGTCGAGACGAACGTCGAGGTGGTGACCACTCTGCGCTGGTGCGAGATGATCTCCGATTGTCTTTCAAGCTTTATATGACTTGCCGTTAAGACCCTGAAGCTAGGAATTTGGCCTTTTGCTTCATTTGCTGGCATTGCGTCCTCTGTATCGAGATGAATGTCGTGGTTGTCTCTAGGTTGCTGGTGAACCTTCGAGGTTTGGAACTAGGGACTTTGCCGTGGCTCCTTTTGGTGATGTTGTGTCTGCTGTGTTGAGACGAATATCGAGGTGGTGACCACTCCGCACTGGTGCGAGATGATCTTCGATTGTCTTTCAAGCTTTATATGACTTGCCGTTAAGACGCATGAAGCTAGGAATTTGTCCTTCGCTTCGTTTGCTTTGGCGCGTTCGAATCCTGCTGGGGGAAGAACGCTGGGGTGACATTTCATCTGCTGTATCGAGACGATCGTCGAGGTGGTGACCACTCCGCGCTGGTGCGAGATGATCTCCGATTGTCTTTCAGACTTTATATGACTTGCCGTCAAGACCCTGAAGCTAGGAATTTGGCCTTTTGCTTCATTTGCTTTGGTGCGTCCGAATCCTACTGGGGGAAGAACGCTGGGGTGACATTTCATCTGCTGTATCGAGACGATCGTCGAGGTGGTGACCACTCCGCGCTGGTGCGAGATGATCTCCGATTGTCTTTCAGGCTTTATATGACTTGCCGTCAAGAGCCTGAAGCTAGGAATTTGGCCTTTTGCTTCATTTGCTTTGGCGCGTCCGAATCCTGCTGGGGGAAGAACGCTGGGGTGACATTTCATCTGCTGTATCGAGACGATCGTCGAGGTGGTGACCACTCCGCGCTGGTGCGAGATGATCTCCGATTGTCTTTCAGGATTTATATGACTTGCCGTCAAGACTCTGAAGCTAGGAATTTGGCCTTTGCTTCATCTGCTTTGACCGTAAGGTCTTTTGTTGACGCTGCGTCTGCATCTTGCTAGACTGCGAAGGAATGCTGCTGTTGACATTGCGTCTGCTGTAATGAGACGAATGCTGAGGTGGAGCTAGGATTTTGCCGTCACTCCGCTTTGCTGACCATGGGGTCTTTCGTTGATGTTGCATCTGCATCCTGTTGGACCTGCGGAGGAACACCGTTGTTGACATTTCGTCTGCTGTATCGAGACGAATGCTGAGGTGGAGCTGGGATTTTGCCGTCGCTCCATTTGATGGTGTAACATCTGTATCATGTTGGAATGAGGAGGCCCGCCGTCGTTGGTCTCCAGGCTGCAGATGTGCCCATTTGAGATTTGGAACTAGGGCCTTTGCCATGGCTCCGTTTCGTTGCGACTCTGAGGTCGGTTGTTGACGTCACGTCTGTATCAGGTTGGAGGGACAAAGCATGCCGGTGTTGATCTCTAAGTTGTCGATATTGACGTCGAGACCCTGAAGCTAGGGATCTTCCTTTGCTTCATTTGCTGACATTGTGTCTGCAATATTGCGACAAATGTCGAGATTGTTTCTAGGTTGTCTATGAACCGTCGAGATTTGGCTTCGTTTTCTGATGGAGCCTGTTGGGAAGGTATGGTTCCCTCTTTGCTTGTGCCCCTGGATTGTATACAGGGATCGATGTGATCTCACCTGTAGGGCAAAAAGTTTCATTCTTTCATTTCATTCTTTTTTTTTCTTTTTTTTTTCCCGCGATGCTCTATCATTTCAGCTTTTTATATCGCGAAAATCGCGATTGCCCAATCATTTCGGCTGTTTTTCGCGGTGCCCAATCATTTCGGCTATTTATTTTATTTTTACTCGCTGCTTTTTATTGCGAGTTGCTCCATCATTTCGGCTATTTTTCATGCATACATTTTTACTTGCTGCTTTTTATTGCAAGTTGCCCCATCATTTCGGCTATTTCGTATGCATGTGTGGCTCGCTAGCCTTTTCGCTGCAAGCTTGGATTTTAGATACCGATTTCAGCATCATCATCACTACAACTGGGATGTTGCCAGGAGCGAATCATCATTTGCCTCTGCCGATATTGAACAAAGGTGGCTTAGTAAACAGGGTTAGAATTCTGTCGACTAAGGCTTTTGACTTCATGAACCGTAAGGGTCTCACAAAGCTATTTCTCCCTACAAGTCGTGAGCATCTCGTAGGTGTGTTTTCTCCTTAGGGATCGTAAGGATTCCTAAGTGTATGTTCTCCTGTAATTCGTAAGGATCTTACAAAAGGGTTTTCTCCTTATAAGTCGAGAGGACTTATAAGGGTTGTTCACCATATGGACATATCCCTAGTCACGGGTAGGACTTTGCTGGGGAAATGTTTATTCGCGCCCGTGGATTGTATACAAGGGTCAGTATGAGCCGCTTGTAGGGCAGTATCGAAGGTTGTGGGGGTTGCTTAAGAACAGGTTCAGATCTTTGTAACTTAAGACTTTAAAATCTTATGAGCCGTGAGGGTCCCATAAGAGAGTTCTCCTTACGAGTCGTGAGGATCTCGCAAGTGTAATTTCTCCTTAGGAATCGTGAGGATCCCTAAGTGTGTTGCTCCCTTGTGAGTCGTAAGGATCTCACGCGGGCGGTTTCTTCTCACAAGGTCGAGAAGACCCTGTAAGTGTTTTAACGAGGTTGCGCCCTTTCGGGTTTTCACGAACACTCGCCGGTAGCCCTGCTGTTTTTACTCACGGAGCCCTTTCGGGTTTTTATTCGTGCCCATTTTGCTTATGGACATACCGTCTTCTTTTTTTTTTTATTCTTTTTATTCTTTTTTCTAACGAGGTCGCGCCCTTTCGGGTTTTCACGAACACTCGCCGGTAGTTCTTTTAAGCTCTTCCCACCGGGCATGCCAGAATCTGTTCCCCTCCGAAAGACGGCGCACAGGACCGCGAGGTCCTGCTGCTGAGATTCGGGGCAGATGCTATTTGGTTTTATCCGTCTACCTCTCCGAGGATGCCAAGTTGATTTATGGCACCGTGTATCGGAGGTTTAGACGGATGCGGCCGATTTAGCAGACTTCGTCAGATTCCCCCTCGCTTGAGGGGTTTTTGATTGTGGGGATGCTCTTCCCTGCAGGCGCAAGCCCCTGCAGTTAATTACGCTACCGCATCGCGGTAACAACTTTCTCCTTCTCCAGAATTTCACTTCGTGTTGTGTGTGTTTGTTTTGTTTGTGGTTGCCCGTGGATTGTATACGGAGACTGAGTAATGCCGTCGCCCGTAGGACGTGGATTAGTCCAAATCCGTATTTACTTAGATTTGGGTTTGGTGTTTTTAGTTTAAGGATGCATTAGTCGCGTTACGGCTAAGATCGACTTAAACGTTCGTTAAGGATACGTTAGTCCTATTTTAAACTAAGATCAACTTAACGTAGTGATTCATTTAATATATGGCCGTCAGGACTCGTCACCTCTCTGACGTCGTTGAATGATTACAACGACAGGTGTCAGAGGAGTTCAGAGATGTACCCTTGAACCAAAGTTGATTTGGAGTTTTATCATTCATTTAAATGTCTAAGGATACGTTAGCCGTATTTGGGGCTAAGATCAACTTAAACGGGACCGTTTAGATCCGGCAAAAGAGCATTTGGATGCTCTATTGTTCCATTTTAGGGACGTAGTGGTCCTTTTTCCAGTTTAGGGATGTGGTGGTCCATCGCCTGTTTAGGGACGTGGTGGTCCATATTCCAGTTTAGGGACGTGGTGGTCCGATATTAGTTTAGCGACGTTTCGGTCCGATATTAGTTTAAGGACGTTTCGGTCCAATATTATTTTAAGGACGTTTTAGTCCAATATTAGTTTAAGGACGTCTCCGTCCAATATTAGTTTAAGGACGTCTCGGTCCGATATTAGTTTAAGGACGTCTCGGTCCGATATTGATATGCGGTTGTCGGGACCCGTCACCTCTCTGACGTCGTTGAAGGATTACAACGACATGTGTCAGAGGAGTTCAGAGATGTACTTTTGAACCCGTAGTAAATTGATTTAAGAGAGCAATCTTGCTCAGTCAATTTAATTTAAGGACTTATGGCCAAAATTGGGCTGTCCAGTTTCAACATTTTTTGTCTTTGGCCTGTGCTAGGGCTTTACCCATTTTTAGTAATGCACTGTATTATTCTTGTTTTGGTTGGGCTTTGCCCTTTTATAAATGATGCAGAGCATCTATTTTTCCGTTTGGGCTTTGCCCCCCCTTTTTAAAATGCATAGCATTTTTTATTAGGCCTGTTAGGCCTTTTAATTGGGCTATGTCCCTTTTCTTTAATAATGCAGAGCATTAAATACTCTGACAGTGCCCCACGTGGCTTGTCAGGCGCTTTGCGCTAAGTAATGAGCGCAAACTCATATGGTGGTGACACGTGTCGCGCTCTGATGAGCGCAAGCGCAGTAGCGCAGTGCGCTGCGCTGTTGCGCTGCTGACACGTGGCGCGCTCTGGTGAGTTGCGCCAATTCCAGAGAGCAAAGCTCTATTTCAAGAGCGCGTAGCGCAAGTGGTTCTATGGCTGACACGTGGCGCTCTCTTAAGAGCGCAACAGCGCAGTTTGTAAGTGCAGAGCACTAAGAATCTTTTAGATTCAAGAACAGAAGTGCAAAACACTATTTAATTTCTTGATCTAAATTAGATCAAAGAAAAATAAAATTTTCTTTTTTTGTTTTAAGAACCAGAAGTTCATAAAAGTGCAAAGCACTATTTTTTATTTTGTTGTTTTTTTTATTTTTTTAAAGAACCAGTGGTTCAAAAAGAAGTGCAAAGCACTGTTATGTGAAAAACATTGATCTGGTTTTTAGATCAATGATTTATTTAAAAGAGATTTCTTCTCTCTCGTGAAGGTTTTTTACCTCTTTCTTGAAATTTTCTCAGAGTTCTCTCTGTTTGAAGCTCTTGACTTTTTTTCAAGAAATGTTTATGCTTTGAATTGAGGCCTAGGGTCCTTTTTATAGTACCCAAAAATTAGTTAAATTTGTTAAAGAGATCATTCTCTGAGTGATTTGGGGAATTTTCTCCACCGTTGGATCTTTGATCCAAGGGCTTCTGCTTTGCAGAAGAAAATCTTCTTGTTTTAACAAGAACAGAAAAGATTTCTTAGAAATTTAATTCTGTTTGGCGCAGATGCCCCAGCGCGTGATACGTGTCGCGCAGCGCAAAGCGCAGCGCAACTGCGCTAGCGTATCTGCGCTGACACGTGTCGCGCAGCGCAACTGCGCTGACAAGTGTCGCACAACGCACAGCGCAGCGCAACTGCGCTAGCGCATCTGCGCTGACACGTGTCGCGCAGCGCAGCGCTTACGCAGCTGAAGCGTTGCTTCATTAAAATAGAGCTTTGCTCTGATTGGGCGCGCCTTCTTGGGCGCAGCGCTGATGTATTAGCGCCTGACATGTGGCGTGTTGCGCCCGAGATTTGAAACGTTGCTTCAAAGTTTTGAATTTTGAATTTCAACAGATCTTTGCTCTGATTTGGCGTGAACAATCACTTCTTCACAATGACCCTCTTATGATAACGGCCCGAGTTAACCGTTACGGGGTCCAGAGAATATTGGTCGAATCAGGGAGCTCGGCGGATATCCTGTTCTACGACTGTTTCCAGCGTATGGGGTTATGTTCATCAGATCTTCAGCCGACCTCCCACGTCCTCTCTGGGTTCACCAACCATTCCGTCCTGGCCGAGAGATCGGTCACCTTCCTCCTCAACATAGGGAAAGCGGGCAAGACGCGTACCGTACTGGTAAATTTCCTTGTTGCTAAGGTCCCGTTGTCCTACAACATTCTCCTGGGACGCGCTATCTTAAATGCCCTCCGGGCTCAGATCTCGACTTATTACCTTTCGCTCAAATTCCCTTTCGATAATAGGGGGATAGGCTGGGCCTATGGGGACCAACAAACCGCCAGGATTCGTCTCGCCTCGGCGTTCCCCACCGGAGAGCAGGACGACGATTTTGAAGACACAAATGATTTCCAGGGGTCTTTAGATACACGCGGTGACTAAAATGAAGTTTGAGGTGCCCCGGTGGAGGCATTGACACCGGAGGCATTGACAGAAGCCCCCCTCATAGAAAGAGTTGACAGTCGGATAGTCCAGATCGGCTCTCTCTTGACCGGGGACACTCGCGAAGGCCCGATCCGGTTCTTCCGAGATAACTCGGACGTATTCGCTTAGATACCAGCAGAAATGCCCGGGATCAACCCTGAAGTGATCACCCACAAGCTCGGGGTCGACCCGAAGTCCCGACCTATCCGATAAAAGAAGAGAAGCTTTGCACCGGTTAAACAAAGGGTGATAGAGGACGAGGTGGATCGTTGCTCACCGCCAACTTCATCAAAAACCTGGACTACTCGGAGTGGTTGGCGAACGTGGTCATGGTCAAGAAGGCAAACGGGAAATGGGGCATGTGCCTCGATTTCACGGACTTGAACAAGGCTTGCCCGAAATACAATTATCCACTTCTTCGGATAGACCAGCTGGTGGACAGTTTAGCCGGACACAAATTACTGAGCTTCATGGACGCTTTCTCCGGTTACAATCAGATCCGGATAGACCAGGCTGACGAAGAACTTACCGCCTTCACCACCGACCGAGGAGTCTACTGCTACAAAGTGATTCCCTTCGGACTCAAGAACGTCGAGGCCACATATCAGCGGGTGGTCAACAAGATGTTCAAATCACAGATTGGGTGAAACAGGGAAGTCTATGTCGACGACATGCTCGTAAAATCCGCCTCGACAGTCGGGCATAATAAAGACCTCGGCAAGACATTCGACGTCCTGCGCAAGTACAAGATCAAGCTGAATTCAGCTAAATGCGCGTTCAGAGTCACCAGTGGAAAGTTCCTCGGGTTCATGGTTACCCACCGAGGAATCGAAGCGAACCCAGAAAAAATCAGCGCCATCTTCAACATGGCAACGTCCAAGAGCAATGTTGATATCATGCGACTCACGGGGAGGGTGGCTGCCCTGAGTCGCTTTATGTCCAGATCCGCAAAAAAGTGCATCCCTTTTTTCAGGGACCTAAGGAAAATTCCTAAGTTCAAATGGTCTGAGGAGTGCCAAAACGCTTTCGAACAACTCAAGGCGGACCTAGCGACTCCACCACCACTTACCCGATCGGTCAAGGGTGATGAGCTATTACTATATCTAGCCATCTCCGACCAAGCTGCAGGCTCAATGCTCGTCAGAGAATTTGAAGGCATACAGAGACCGGTCTACTACGTGAGCCATGCTTTTAAGGACGCGGAAACAAGATACCCGACCATAGAGAAAATAGTCCTGGCGCTTGTCGTCGCCTTTAGGAAACTTCGACATTATTTTTAGGCGCACACGATCCTCGTCCTCACTGAGCAGCCCTTAGGGTCTATCCTCTCCTCCCCCGAATCTTCAGATCGTCTAGAGAAATAGAGGTGGGAGCTGTCTCAATTCGACATTAAATACCACCCCAGACAAGCCATCAAAGCACATGTCTTAGCTGATTTTGTTATCAAATACACCATCCCTACTAAAGAAGGCACGACAGGGCGGGGTCCCGAACCACGACCTTCGGTCGAGGAGGTGCCCGACCCTATCCCGTACTGGGTACTCTACATGGACGGATCCTCCACAGAGAAAGGGAGCGGGGCTGGCCTGATCATCCGCGGCCCGGAGGATGCTGAAATGGAATACTCTCTAAAGCTCAGTTTTAGGGCGTCAAACAACGCCGTGGAATACGAGGCCTTGTTGGCAGGGCTACGAATCGCCTCTTGGGTAGGGTTGATGACCATCAGGGTACGCAGCGACTCCGTACCAGTCGTCGGCCAAGTAACTGGGCATTTCGAGGCCCGAGAGCCACTTATGATAAAATACCGGGCCGAGGTAAAATTTCTTCGGAAAAATTTCGACGAAGTTCAAGTGGAGCAGATTCCTAGAAGCTTGAACACCCAGGCCGACGCCTTGAGCAAGCTCGCTTCTTTCTATATGGCCAATCATAAAAGAAATATTCTCTTTGAAGTTTTACCACGACCCAACGTAGAAGATGGAGAGGCAACACTCCAAATCTACACAGCTCAGGAAGAAGGCCAAGATTGGAGAAAGCCCCTCATAGAATTCCTTAAAAGCGGTGTACTCCCCGAAGACCGGGGAGAAGCTCACTGGCTTCGGGCAAAAGCACGCCATTTCATCTGGAGCAACGGAAACCTGTACAAGAAGCAATACACTCAACCTCTGCTTCGATACGTTGACCCCCACAAGGTAGACTACGTTTTACGAGAGATACATGAAGGCATTGGGGGAGCGCAGCAAGGGGTTGTACCCTGGTCCAGAAGACACTGCTCCAGGGATACTATTGGCCGAGAATACACCAGGATGCCGAGAAACTGGTCAGAAGATGTAAGAACTGCAACTCTTCGGCAGCATACCTCGTTTCCTTGCCACTGAACTAACGCCACTCAGTTCCCCTTGGCTGTTTGCGCAATGAGGGATGGATATGGTGGGCCAACTTCCCACCGGCACGGGAGGACACAGATACATCCTTGTCGCTGTAGACTACTTTACGAAGTGGATAGAGGTTGTACCAATCAGAAAAATGGACTCCACCTCTACGATAAAATTCCTGCAGAATAACATAATCTTTCGATTTAGAATCCCGATGTGCATAATTACCGACCATGGGACCAACTTCGAAAACGATAAAGTCAAAGAGTTTTGCAGCGACTACCACATATTGATGAAGTTTGCCGCGGTCGCACATCCTCAATGCAACGGGCAGGCTGAAATAGCGAACCGAAGCGTCATCCGCGGTCTCAGAGCCCGCTTGGAGGGTACGCAAGGCAGCTGGGTTGAAGAACTGCCACGGGTGCTATGGGCATTACGGACATCGAAAAAGACACCCACGGGAGAAATCCCATTCAGCCACTGCTATGGTACCGAGGCAATGGTCCCCACGGAAATTGGACTACCCAGTTATTGGGTCGAACACTTTGACGATGAAGCTAACACCTTGGCACTCCGAAGCAAGATGGACATCTTGTTAGAAAAGTGAGATCGGGCGCAAATCAGAGCAGCCGCCTATCAGCAGCAAACCGCTCGCTACTACAATACCCAAGGTAAATATCGGGCCTTCAAGACCGGAGATCTGGTCTTACAAAGAAAAGAGTTCATAGACCAAGGGAAGCTACATTCTCCCTAAAGTGGGACGAACCATTTCTCATAATGGACGCATTGCCTGGTGGAGCATACCGCCTACGGGACTCCAGGGGACGTAATTTTCCTCGGCCATATAATGCCGAAAAACTTAAGTTGTATAAATAAATATGTACCCTCTTTTAAATAATGTAATTCCTTTCAGCATTAATTAAGTTTTTTTAAACCCTCTCACAGAGGAAACTCCTGCACCACCCCGGGGCCCCAGCACTTCGCTACTTTCCTCAGCCCTGAGACTCCGGGGTTTAAAAAAAAGAGGGTACGGAAAGGAGGAAAGAGACAATACACCATAGCCAAAGACAAATTTATTGATTTAGAGGTATTATGGGCTCCCCAGCCTTACAACGATCACAATAGAGGAGGACGAGGATTAAGAAAACATTATCGGTGATACTCAGAAGATAGTTCCTCCAGCCGAGCCCAAGCTGTCTCCGCCCACTCCATCCGATGGTACCCGTGGACCCTAGAAGCCACGGACTCCCCCGGGCCCCCACCCGCCGAGCAATATGCAATGACCAACTTTTGCTAGAAACTTTCAAGAAGAAGATCCACCGAGCGGTCCCGCCTGTTCTTCGAGATCAGACCAAACTTGTGGACCGTTTGCTTTCTATCAAATGCCATTTCCATCAACTGTGGAGACAGGGTGTTGTACAGACCCGGGGAAGTCCTCCATATCGCGTAGATTAGCACTTGAAGGAGGGGAGATCGCTGGGAAAGTAAGCGCCCACAGTGGCCCTCCAAGCGGCCTATCACTGCCTCGTACGTCTCTTCGGAACGATCAAGATTATAAAAATACACATCATCCAGAGAAACGATCTCCCTGATGGTATATGCACGGCCAGTCATCTTCGGGAAACAAAAGACCAGGACGAAACTGATATGAGAATTTGAAAGTGAGACCATACCGTTGATACTTATAGCCTTAACAAATATCTTCCAACGGCCAAGATCTACTCACGCAACAACGCAAATCATGGAATATCGCAATTTCCCGATATGGTACTGCCACGTGTTGTCTGTGACGGTAGCCCTTCCTTCTTTTACTGGTGACGGAAAGTTGAACAACGTCCTAAGGAGAAGCTATGGAATTCAGAAAGCCTTCATTATGAGGCTACCGAATAGATTCCTGCCCGGGCCATCCACCGAGGGTAGTTTTCTTCCCTACGAAGAGTGGATCCAACGCCCTCATCACGAGACCACCGAGCAGATTCCTGCCCAGTCCATCCGTTGAGGGTAGCTTCCTGCCCTACGAAGAAGTGGATCCAAAACCCTCATCACGAGGCCACCGAACAGATTCCTGCTCGGTCCGTCCGCTGAGGGTAGCTTCCTGCCCTACGAAGGAGTGGATCCAAAGCCCTCATCATGAGGCCACCAAGCAGTTTCTTTCCCGGTCCATCCACAGAGGGTAGCTTCCTGTCCTACGAAGAAGTGGATCAAAAGCCCTCATCACGAGGCTACCGAGCAGTTTCCTACCCGGTCTATCCGCAACGGGTAGCTTCGTGCCTTACGAAGAAGTGGACCCAAAGCCCTCATCGCGAGGCCGCCGAGTAGGTTCCTGCTCAGTCCATCCGCGATGGGTAACTTCCTACCCTACGAAGGCATAGGTCTAAAACACATGCCAAAAGGCAGCCGAGTTATGTCCTGCTTGGTTCATCCAAGAAGGAATCGAGAGACCCCGACTTATTCTCACTTGGCTGTCGCTCGGTTCATATACTCGACGGAGAAGGGGAGGACATCGGTCTACCTGTGCCTAGCATTTTGATAGCTTTTACGTCACTCTCGCCTAACAGTTGCGAGTTAAAAAAGCTTGCGAGCTAAAAATACTTGCGAAATAAAAAGGCTTGCGAGCTAAAAATACTTGCGAAATAAAAAGGATTGCGATCTAAATGCACTTGCGGGACATAAACACTTGAGACAAAAGATATATATACCTTATTTACGTTCAAAATTATATACAAGGTATTGTGGGCTCCTCAGCCTTGCAAAAATGCCCGGAGGCTTACAAAATTCTGAAAAGAGAGAGAGGAAGGATAGCTCAGGCTGCCTTCTCGGCCGTCACCTCTCCTTGCTCTATGCCTCCGTCGGCGACCACAATAGTGACTTCAAGCCCAGCACTTCCGCCAGACGCCTCGCCTTCCCTGGCCTGATCAGCGCTCCCCTCTATGGCGGTTCCTCGGCGAGGGATACCTTTCGCGGAGCTCGTGGTCGTCGAACTCGGGCATGGTTTCCTTGACGGCGTCAAGGGCATTATGCCACCCAACGGCCGTGGAGTCGGCGTGGTCGATATAAAACTGATCGGACGCCTTGTACGCCTTCATGACCACCTCCGCCCGGCTCTCCATGAGCTTCGCTGCCTCGAAAGCCGCCCGAACGTCCTTTATGAGGGCGTCCCTCGACCTTTTCATGGTGTCGAAAAGTCCGTTCGCCTCCTCCATATGGGCCTGGATAGCCCGGTTGGATTCAGTTGGGAGCCGATGGGACTCCTTCAACTTGGAAACCGTCAGGCCCTCGGCGATCAATCGTGAGTCAAGGAGGGCCGCCCTTTCTTTCGCCTGCTGCAGCTGAAGGAGGAGCCCTTCTTCTAACGAGGTAGATTATCCCGCCTTCTTTAACGCCGGGGCAACCTTCTCGGACTCCATAGCGGCGAGGAGAGCGCAGTGCTGGAGAACTTGAAGAAAACAAGAACCGTGTTAAGAAGCTGATATTGAGGAAATAACCCTTAAAAATCTTTTGGGAAAAACTACCGACCTGAACCGCCTCCTGAGCTATAGAGACAACTTGGGCCTTCATCGTGCCCCGGGGAATCTTGGCCCCAGCGGCCTTTTCCATGTCCACCAGCAAGCTGTCGGCCACAGATAGCCCCGAGGGAACCTCTATGCAGAAGTCGCTCTCCTGCAATTGGATCCCGGCCGGAGGTGGCCGAGAAACCACCCGCTTCTGTCACTTGAGGGGGGATTCGGCAGGGGGAGTCACCTCTGCCTAGCACGAGGCACCGGGTCACACACATATTTCTGTACTCCCCCTCGACATTCCTCTGAGATGGGGGACGCTGCGGAAGCCTTGGCCGGAGGAGTTTGCCTAGGAGCCGTGCTTGGACCTGGTCGGGATGAGCTTGCGCCGCCGTTCTTTCTCCCCTGAGCCTTGGCAGCCATAATTTTCGATCGATCCATGGACACTGCGATAAAAGCAAAAGAAAAAAAAGATTAGCAACGCAGAAAGATCAATAGAATGTTGGCGAAGTCTAAACAGACTAGCAAAAGCCCTAAACTTACCCAAAAAACGTGCAGGATCGAGTCCAGCCCAGCTCAGTACCTGCTCGAAGAGCAGGACATCAGCCCGCTGGATTGGTTCCCACTGGGACACCACCTTATCCTCGGGGGCGTTCGACTGCCTCACCCTGGGGCAATCGGCCCTATGCCACTGGGTGGGCATAGGCCAATCCTCACCATCCGGTGGCCCGACGAAGACGAACTTCTCCTTCAATTCGTGGATGGAAGAAGGAACGACCACTACTCCCGACCCGGCCGCCCTACCCTTACGCTTTTTAAACAAGAGATTCACCCAGCACGGCTCTTCCTTACTGGCGCTGAGATGATTTTTATAGCAGAGGAAAGATAAGAGGATGCTCAAATCGAAGGGGATCCGATCAATATTGAACCGGACCAGAAACCCGAGGAGGATCCTCCACGAGTTCGGTGCTAGCTAGCCCAGTGCAAGGCGGAAACAATGGAGCACGGTACAAACCTCAGACGAGAAGGGCAGACGCATCCCTGCCCGGAATGCTTCCGGATACAGAGAAATCTCCTTGCTCCGCACCTGGTCTGCTCGCTCACCCTCTCTGGCCAGACGAAGTGAATAGCCATAGGGGATATGGAATCGAGCCCAGATGTCGGAAATCTCGTCCAAACGATTCAAGACTGAGGGCGCATCATGGGTATTCCTGATGCGCACCTTGGGAGCCCTTATCGACGCCCAACGGCGAGAGATAAGAGCGACACTAGCCTTGGGGATGAGCCCGACACAGAGGACGTAGATGAAGAAGAAGAAGAGCTCTCCTGGATATTTGAAGACGAGGAAGAGGAAGACCCGCTGGGCTCGACCCTAGAAACTGAGGCTTCGTCGCTCGACTTAACCCCTACTACATCCACAGATACCTCGGAGGAAGACATCTAACCTGATTCAAGGAAAGGGTTCACCGGGGAAAATTCATCGGAAGATTCGATCTAAGAGGAAGTGTGCCGAGCAATCTTCAAACAATGAGAGACAACTAAGGCAAAGTGTCGACCCTAGAATGGCCCCCACCTATTTATATACTCAAAAGAGGACATCCTACGGCCCAAATCGACTCCTACCAAAACGAAGCGTTGCACCTAGCGGCCGTCGAGGCTCCACGTGGCGATCGGCCATTGGGAAAACCCCTTCGCAGCGGAAGTCAGAGACAGCCTCTCACGCCCTGCCAACTAATGAAGGGCACATGGCGCGTAGCCTAACCGACGGTCGAGGGAAACAGAGCACCCTCTTTAAATTATTTCACCGATCCGCTGACGTCACTAAAGATATACGTGGTGATCAAGGAGTTCCGTGACCTGCCACGCGGGCCTAGTTATCCGAGGGGAGTAGCTGCCAAATGTCCCGCCGTCGTCAGGCAACCCGGGAATCCTAAGTTGAACCATTAAAAACCGGGCTTACCACTTTCTACCTTGTCCTATAAATAGGTCAGGGCGAGAGTGGGGGGCCGGTGATAAGGCTCATGAACGGGAGTTTCCCAGGTTACGACACGTATCAGATGGCATGTCATCCACGTAAACCCACCAGGCTCCTGGGGGCTTGATTAACACTCGTTTTCACTGTGTCATTTTAAAAAGAATTTGAAATAACCGTAATAAAAAATGGTGCCACGTGTAGCGGGCCGTGATGAGTACGGGTCGTCCGCAGGGAGATGGTAGGTTTCTAAGCTTGTTTTAACGAGTTAACACCGTAACTTGAGTTGTTTGTTATACTAAGTGTCGTAACTATGATATGTTTAATAAAAAGACTTGTTAGGGGTAGTTTTAGGTTAGCTTGCGTTAGGATGATATTTGCCGTTTCCTTATAGACCTAATTCTGATATTGAAGCTAAGGCAATAGGCAACAACGCGGATTAGGGATCTTGAAGTACGGTATTCGCGATTGTGCGCTAAATCCGTATTTCTTGTCCCTTGTCCTTCCGTTGTTGTCTCTTGACCTTAGCATTCTGCAAACCACTCGCAACCGGTCACGATTAAGATTCACCGCTACCGTGGTAGGATAGGGTACCTAACGGAGCGGAATTGCGAGTCGTTTTGTCGAAGTTTCAATTACAAAGGTAAGGGTTTTTTAAGGTTTTAGCAAACACATCTCCTAATACAAGCTAACCATATTCTACCCTTAACAAGTAAATTAATTACTGACGCATATTTACAATACCAAATAAAACAAAGAAAAGAGTAAGACACATAATAAAAATTGCAAGAAAGGTAAAGCCAAGGATAGAAAGTTAAGAACCGATATATCCAATGTGAAAATTCCTTCAAGTGTTCTTTAAACCCGTACCAATGTGAAATCAAAATACCAAACTTTAAACTTGCAAGCTCACTTAAGAGGTTGCTAGATCAAAGTAAGGCAAGGATTTCACAAGTTCAACATTTGTAGGAAGCAAGACACATGTAATGAACAAATGGGAACTTTTGTTGATATTCAAATGAGATACAACTAATCTTGAATTCAAGAACCTAAATCATAAGCTTGTAAGTTCAATGAAGAAGTTACAAGGTCAAGCTAAAGGGCAAGAGCTCAAGAGTTCAAAAGAAAAGACAAGCTAACATCTACAAATTACAACTTGTTCTAAACTAAAAATAAAGCCAAAAGTATATCCCCCTTCCTTGCTCACTGATCTGGTACTTATAGGCACAAAATAAGAATAAACAAACAATATAATAAGTATGATGTGACAAAAAGGGACAGCCAGAAGAAAAATGGGGCAATTTCCTCCATGTAGGGCAGGCGACGCCGGATTTTTGGGAAGTTTCGCCGGTCAAGTATGGGGCGTTGGGTCTCGTGTTGGGGTGGTTGCCTTGTGTGCTCTCCACTATCCCCCTAGTGCTGTTTGATTTCTTTAAATAAACTTGGTTCATACTCAGTGGAATTTGAGAGGAATCTTACTTTATATCACCTCAGAACTTTTCTTCACTTTAACACACATCCACACTTGCCCACTTGCACAAGTTGTTGTGCCCACTTGCACCAAGGCAGCCCCCCATCTAGGTCCATGTACCAAAGAGCTAGTGTACACTTTTTATTGTGTTGGACTAAAATTGTGTGCACAAGTTTATTTGCAAAAGAGCTATTTGAATCACGATCGGTTTTCTGTTCTGATTGCAGTGTCTGCTCCCAAACGTTATATCCGTAATTTTGAGTGTATTTCCAGTATTTTTTCACGGATACCTGTAATCTGTAATTACTTAGCAGAAACTGGTTAATAATACCGATATATAACAAAATAGATAATGAATGAGTGGTATTAAAATGCAATTTTCTGTGATGAACAAATACCTTCAAACTTATCTTTTGCTCGTCCCAAGCAAAACCATTTATTCACAAAAGTCCTAACCTCACTTTCGCAGGGAACGCGATTGTACTGAGCATGTGCAACAAGCCGTTAAACCTCTAGGTGTCTTTAGTAGGAGGAGTGTTGTCTCCTGAGGGTTTTCAGTGGATACTGCCCATAAAATCCTGTCAAGCTAGTTTCGCGAAATAACTGTTGATTTTAATCCTAAGGTTTAGCTTTAAAGCTAGAAATTCTATTATCCTAATTTAGAAATATCGAACATTTATTTTTCACACCTCACTTCTTATTTAACTAAAATCCTATACCTCTTTACGTGCAGTGCAAATAGTTTCGTTAAGTTTCAAAATGATCGATTAAAGTCATCATGTCACAAAATAACACCCGGATAAACTTAAAAAGGATCACATAAGTTTTATAAAGAGTTAAGTATTTCTCAAGTTTCGTTTTCCAGTTAGGTTTCAAATTCAGAATTTCTGTCTTTCTTAACAGGAAACTATGTGTTATTCTTCACTCCACCTTTTTCTTGTTTTCGTTTCATACACACTTTCGTGAACGTGCAATAGTCTTTAACATAGGATAAAACCTTCATATCTCCGTCTTACAATATTTTTATAAAACTTGTCTTTTTTTCAAGATTATTCTTACACAAAGAACCGTTAGGAATTTTAATTCGGAGAGAACACTTGCTTGACTTTGTTTTAATTTGGACTTTCTATGCTTCTTAGCGAGTTTTGGGCCAATGCACCCAAACCAATTGGTTTTAGGGTATTAGGTATAGAGACACCCAGGCGGACTTAATTGCCCAAGTTACCTAGGCCCTAAAAAAAAAGATTTATTTGGCGTGAAAATCATAAATTTTTTAATGCGAACGGAGATATAGCCAGCTGCTTAATTATTTCAGGATAAAGGACATGTTTATGGATCAGGTGTGTAATCACTCTAATCAAGTTCCAGATGGGTTATTCTTAAAGAATAGTTCTTATTAAGGCATCAATAATATCCTTTCATATCCACTGCACTTTGTGAACTATTCTTGATATTACTTGTTTTTGAACAAACCCGTTTGATCCTTAAAAATATTTTATCAATTTAAAAGTTTTAAGACATATCAGACTTGTCATCTAATTTTCAAAAACTCACGACACATGTAGTGTGATGTAAAGACGCATATTAGCTACGGTTAAACTCAAAGGAGGGTTCTCTTTCAGATTTTCAAAATCTAAAAATAGGATTTAGTTATTTCTATCTCATCGTCAAAAATTCGAATCTAAGTTCTTTCACTAGCTAACTCGACGTCAAAATTTTTATGATTTTTTTTGGAAAATTTTATGATTTTTATGGGTTTTTGAATATGTATGCAAATGAAGAATATACAAATGAATGCGAAGGATAGAAATGCATACCGAGCACACCCCCAAACTTAAAACTTGACAGTGCCCTCACTGTCATTCTACACCAAGACGGCAAAATTGTTGAAGGGTCAAAATTGTCATTTTTTTAAACAAATGACTGAGCATCACCAGAAAAGATTGCTTGTTAAAAAGAAAAAAAAGATATGCACAGGACAAAAATATACATAAATATAACCAAAAACAGTATATACATACCCTCAAACTTATTTAAAACAGCGTTTCTACTGTTTATGGCTGGATAACCGAAGTTTGGTGGTAAACAGAGGAAGATTATGCAGGGTAAACCGGCTCCTGCAATATCAGGAGCTCCTCTGATGATTCGGCGCTAAGGAACGGTTTCAATCTGTGTCCGTTAACTTTAAAGAATGAACCGTCCTTTGGATTCTCCAAATCCACCACGCCGTGTGGGTACACACACCGCACAAGAAAAGGCCCCTTCCAGCGAGATCGAAGTTTACCGGGATGGAAATGGAGTCGGGTATCATAAAGAAGTACCTGTTGTCCATGCGTGAAGGTTTTGCGCATAAGATGTTTATCATGAAACACATTCGTTCGGTTCTTTATAACAACCGTGTTTTAGTAAGACTCATCCCGAAGCTCGTTCAGCTCGTTAAGTTGCAGCTTTCGATAGCTGCCCGCGTCTTCAAGATTGAGATTCAGCTCTTTGATCGCCCAAATAGCACGATGTTCGATTTCCACAAGAAGGTGGCAAGCCTTTCCGTACACAAGCCGATAGGGAGACATGCCAAGATTAGTCTTATATCCAGTTCGAAATGCCCAAAGGGCATCGGTTAATTTCACAGACTAATCTTTACGGTTCCTTGAAACCGTTTTCTCCAATATCTGCTTGATCTGCTGATTTGAAACTTTGGCTTGCTCACATATTCGGGGATGGTAGGGCATGGATAACTTATGATTAATCGCGTATTTCCGTATCAAGGCCTCAAAAGACCTATTGCAGAAATGTGTCCCATTATCGCTAATGATAGCGCGAGGGTGCCCAAACCGGGAAAAGATGTTTTCTTTCAGGAATTTAACGACAACTTTATTGTCGTTAGTCCGGCTTGGCATTGGCTCAACCCATTTGGAGACATAATCAACATCTATGAGAATGTACAGGTTTCTAAAAGAGTTTGGAAATGGGCCCATGAAATCTATCCCCCAAATATCGAACATCTCAACAACCAAGATTGGTTGGAGCGGCATCTCGTTTCGCCTGGAAATCCAGCCCAAATATTGGCACCGGGAGCAAGTCTTGTAGTACTCATGTGCATCTTTGAAAAGTTTAGGCCATTAAAAGCCACATTACAAGACTTTATCAGCTGTCTTTCTTGGGCCAAAATGCCCGCCACATGCTTGATCATGGTAAAAAGATAACACACTCTTGAATCCGTTTTCCGGAACACACCGGTAGATGATTTGGTCTGGACAATACTTGAACAGGTAGAGTCCGTCCCAGTAAAAGTGTTTTACTTAGGATAGAACTCTAAGTCTGTCCTGACTCGACCAATCGTTGGGTATGAATCCAGTCGCCAAGTAGTTTACAATATCTGCGAACCAGGGTTCGCAAGATACCGTCAAGAGTTGTTCATCAAGGAAATCATCGTTAATTGGGAGAGGGAGCGTCGGCGAAGAAGGAAGTTGTGAAAGATGATCGGCTAATACGTTTTCACATCCTCTTTTGTCTTTAATGATGATGTCAAACTCTTGAAGTAAGAGGATCCAACATATTAACCAAGATTTTGCATCCTTTTTTGCAAAAAGATGTCTTAGAGCAGAATGATCTGTATAGACGATGAATGGGGAGCCGATCAGATAGGGCCTGAATTTTTCTAAAGCAAATACAAAAGCTAAGAACTATTTCTCAGTTGTTGTGCAATTCATTTGAGCATCATTCAGGGTCCGGCTTGCGTGGTAGATTATGTGCGGCATCTTATCGATGTGCTGTCCTAAGACCGCACCGATAGCAAACTCGGATGCAACGCACATAATCTCGAAGGGATGCGTCTAGTCAGGTGAAGAAAGAACGGGAGCAGTGGTTAGTGAGCTTCTCAAGGATTCGAAAGCAGGCAAACAGCTAGAGTCAAAATTGAACGTGGTATCCTTTGCCAGAAGGAGAGTCAAGGGTTTAGCAATCTTGCTAAAGTCCTTGATAAACCGTCTGTAAAAACCGGCATAGCCAAGGAAGGATCGGATATCTCTGACGCATTTGGGAGGAGGGATGTTGGAAATGACATCAATCTTAGCCTTGTCAACCTCGATGCCGTTTCGCGAAATGGTATGTCCTAAGACAATACCTTCGCGCACCATGAAATGGCATTTTCTCCAGTTTAAAGTGAGATTCTTATCCTTACATCGGGTAAGGACATCGTCAAGATGTTGCAGACACTCGTCGAAAGAATCGCCAAAGATGGAGAAATCATCCATGAATATCTCCAGAAATTTCTCAACCATGTCAGAGAAAATTCCCATCATACACCGCTGAAAGGTAGCGGGAGCATTGCATAGCCCAAAGGGCATGTGGCGATATGCGAACGTGCCGAAAGGACAAGTGAAAGTGGTTTTGTCTTTCTCTTTATCGGTGATGGGAATCTGGTTGTAGCCTGAGTACCGTCTAGCAAACAGTAATACTCATGTCCAGCTAATCGTTCGAGTATTTGGTCAATGAAAGGTAGAAGAAAGTGATCCTTTCGCGTTGCGGCGTTGAGTTTTCGATAATCAATGCATACTCGCCATCCGGTTTGGGTACGAGTAGGGATCAACTCATTCACCTCGTTTGTGATGACTGTAATGCCCGACTTCTTAGGAACAACATGTATAGGACTGACCTATTGGCTGTCTGAAATAGGGTAAATGATACCACTATCCAGGCATTTGACGATCTCCTTTTTCACAGCCTCTTTCATGACTGAATTTAATCGCCTATGTGGATCCCTAGCTGGTTTGGCATCATCCATCATGTGAATGTGATGTTCAACGATCAAGGGACTAATCCGCTTGATGTCCGCCATCGTCCAGCCGAAAGCTTGCCGATTAGATTGTAGGACCGCAAGAAGGGCTTTCTCCTGCTCTATAGCTAGAGAAGCGGAAATGATCATCGGAAGAGTTTCATTTTCACCTAAGTAAGCATACTTGAGGTGAGACGGCAGTGGCTTGAGTTCGAGTGTTGGAGAAGAAACAATTGAAGTCAAGATCGGAGAACATGTCTCGAACTCAAAGGATTCTAAGAGGGGTTCAAAGTGAGTGTATGCGACTGAGTCGGATGGTTCAACTAACGCATCCGAAAATTCAAAAGATTCAAACTCGAGCGGTGACAAGCCAAGATCGTTTGAAAACGTAAAGCACTCGTAATCGTTATTTGAAGCGGAAGCAGCGGGTTCAAAGAGGGACGCACTAGTGGCGTCAAGATCACTATGATCAAACAAGAATTCCTCAAATTCACAGTCCTCGGGGGTTATGATGTGGATTGGACAGGAAGTGGCCTTGACAAATGGTTTCCCACAACCGCCTAGTTGCTGGATTCAGTCCCTCGTATAAAGTTTAGCAGAGTTGTCATCTCTCAATACCGTGATGAGGGCACTGAACAAGGCGGTCCTTATACCGATCAAAGCACTTCCAAAAAGGTTTGGTTGGAAGCTGGGTGAATTGTTTTATCTCGTTTCAGATCCGTGCGGTCTTATGATGTGGGTAGAATTTCTTTAGAAATGCTTTTACAAACTCATCCCAACTGGTTATTGAATCAGATGCGGTGCTATACAACCACTTTTCAGTAAGGTCGCACAAAGTGAAAGGAATAACTCGTAGCTGTATAGCATCTCATACAGTTGGGTTGTCTTCATCATCGCACATACGTTCTGAAATTTGTTGATGAAGATATAGACATCTTCGGATTCAAACCCATGAAATTTAGGCAACATGTTGATGAATTGAGGCTTAATTTCAAAATTATCCCCATTGGCCGGTAGAAGAGAAAGACAAGTCGGAAGTGCAGCGCGGGTATGATAGAAACGATCCTGGAGCGCGATTCGCTGTGGCGCTGCTAGATGTGGTTGCAGGTTATTCGAACCAAGTGGCGGTGGAATTATTCCCAGGGGAGGTAACGTGATGTTAGGAGGAAATCCTGACATCTCGGAAGAAGAGTTTGGTGAAACTGAAAGTGAGGGTGAAGGTGAAGATGTATGAACAAAATCGCAGTCAACGTGGGAGTTGGCCGGCAAAGGTAAGGGAGAAAGAGGTGTAGAAGGAGTTTCGACATCGGAGTCGATCGCGTAGTCGGTAGCGACTAACGTAACGTGGACTAGATGGGCACTAGTGTCCCGAGTCCAACCGGATATACACTAAACGAGTTTAGTGTAGTCAAAGCATAGAATGTGAGGGTAAGAAAATATCAATGGAGAAAAGTCGGTGAAACGTAGGTGAAATGGAAATTTGGCGACAAATGGCAAGTTTTTATAAAAGTTCTTTTTAGGGAGTTTTGCAAAATATATACGGATTTATAGACACAACTTCAAACAATCACAGTCAAAATATGCACACTCACACCTAGAGCTATGGTCTTCAAAGTCCACTAGACTGCTCCTAACTGTTCCAAAGTGACAAGTTGTGAGATAACCCTCAAATCGTCTCTTCACTGCCAATTGTGGCCAGGTAAGCACAAGTGAGGTAAGGAGGGTTCCGCTCATGAATCACTGTGAGACGGGCCTTTTAAAATTACCTCCTCACTTGTTTAGCCTAGGCACCATAAAACCAAGTTTAAATAAACGACCGAATGCCCATAACCTTCCTCTGTCTTATTAAGCACGATAAGTCCTTAGTTGGCTAAGTCTAGATATTTTTTAATTAAGCTCAAGGGTAATGCGTATGCTTTTAGTGATTTCCGGGGTCTTAGGAAGTGTGATGAAATCCCCACCCAATCTGAATTGGTGTTATAGCCCCTTAAGTCCGTATTAATGATGCAATGCGCAAATTAACAAGGTTTTGTTATCAAACAATCAATCATTTTTTACATTAAATGCGGCGCTGCAAAAATTACGGTTAGTTTTTCTTTGGCTTTTGCGGCGATATTGCAAAGAATCCTGCAAAGATAAGAATATTGGAGCGTCGGGTTTGAGAAGAGGAAGTTTAGAAGAATACATACCAAAAGAGTTGAGTTTAAGAAACTCGTGTTGATATTGTCTCCGAGTGTTGAATGGTTCTCTTGCACGGGTCAAAATACCCGGGTCTTTATCATTGTAGTGTTCTAGCGCCTTATATTTGAAAACGCCCCTGCTCCGCACTATCGCTACTTGCCAATCCGTCGAATCTGTAAATGTCGGAAAAAATACGGATATTTGAGTTAGAACGCGTTATAGATAGCCAGAGTTCTGCACACAATTAATTATGAAAATCAAACAATAAAAATGAGATACTAACAGGACAATGGAGGTAACACAAAAAGAAAAATGTCCAAACACTAAGAAGGAACCGACGGAACCGGGATTTATTTCTATTTTGCCGGTCGAAATTTTGATTTTGGTGCTCAATTTTTGTGTGTTTCCTCCGTGTGATACTAGTATTCCACTGTTATACATTGATTTCTATGTTAAAACAAAATGTGTTAGCAGATCAAAAATCCAGAGAACAGAATATTGGGTTTCAGTTCTCGTGTCGGTTAAAAAGAATGTGTTTTTCGTTGAATCTGTTAGAAAGTTAGTTTTATACAAAATATTCACAAATTAACCCAAGACTATAAGTATAAAAGCGTTACCGTCTCCCCGGCAAAGACGCCATTTAATTAACACTCGTTTTCACCGTGTCGTTTTAAAAAGAATTTGAAATAACCACAATAAAAAACAGTGTTGCATGTAGCGAGCCGTGATGAGTACGGGTCGTCCGCAGGGAGATGGTAGGTTTTTAAGCTTGTTTTAACGAGTTAACACCGTAACTTGAGTTGTTTGTTATACTAAGTGTCGTAACTATGATATGTTCAATAAAAAGACTTGTGAGGGGTAGTTTTAAGTTAGCTTGCGTTAGGATGATGTTTGCCGTCCTTATAGACCTAATTCTGATATTGAAGCTAAGGCAATAGGCAACAATGCGGATTAGGGATCTTGAAGTTCGGTATTCGCGATTGTGTGCTAAATCCATATTTCTTGTCCCTTGTCCTTCCGTTGTTGTCTTTTGACCTTAGCCTTCGGCAAACCACTCGCAACCGGTCATGATTAAGATTCACCACTACCGTGGTTGGATAGGGTGCCTAACGGAGCGGAATTGGGAGTCGTTTGGTCGGAGATTCAATTACAAAGTTATGGGGTTTTGTAAGGTTTTTGTAAGCACATCTCCTAATACAAACTAACCATATTCTACCCTTAACAAGTAAATCAATTACTCACGCATATTTACAATACCAAATAAAACAAAGAAAAGAGTAAGGCACATAATAAAAATTGCAAGAAAGGTAAAGCCAAAGATAGAAAGTTAAGAACCGATATATCCAATGTGAAAATTCCTTCAAGTGTTCTTTAAGCCCGTACCAATGTGAAATCAAAATACCAAACTTTAAACTTGCAAGCTCACATAAGAGGTTTCTAGATCAAAGCAAGGCAAGGATTTCACAAGTTCAATATTTGTAGGAAGCAAGACACATGTAATGAACAAATGAGAACTTTTATTGATATTCAAATGAGATACAACTACTCTTTAATTCAAGAACCTAAATCTTAAGCTTGTAAGTTCATTGAAGAAATTACAAGGTCAAGATAAAGGGCAAGAGCTCAAGAGTTCAAAATAAAAGACAAGCTAACATCTACAAATTACAACTTGTTCTAAACTAAAAATAAAGCCAAAAGTATATCCCCCTCTTTAATTCAAGAACCTAAATCTTAAGCTTGTAAGTTCAATGAGATACAACTACTCTTTAATTCAAGAACCTAAATCTTATGCTTGTAAGTTCAAAGAAGAAATTACAAGGTCAAGATAAAGGGCAATAGCTCAAGAGTTCAAAATAAAAGACAAGCTAATATCTACAAATTACAACTTGTTCTAAACTAAAAATAAAGCCAAAAGTATATCCCCCTCCCCTTCTCACTGATTTGGTATTTATAGGCACAAAATAAGAATAAACAAACAATATAATAAGTATGTTGTGACAACAAGGGACGGCCAGAAGAAAAATGGGGCGATTTCCTCTATGTAGGGCCGGCGGTGCCGGATTTTTAGGAAGTTTCGCCGGTCAAGTATGGGGAGTTGGGTCTCATGTTGGGGTGGTTGCCTTGTGTGCTTTCCACTATCTTCCTAGTGCTGTTTGGTTTCTCTAAATAAACCTGGTTCATACTCAGTGGAATTTGAGAGGAATCTTAATTTATATCACCTCACAACTTTTCTTCACTTTAACACACATCCCCACTTACCCACTTGCATAAGTTGTTGTGCCCACTTGCACCAAGGCAGCCCCCCATCTAGGTCCATATATCAAAGAGCTAGTGTACACTTGTTATTGTGTTGGACTAAAATTGTGTGCATAAGTTTATTTGCAAAAGAGCTCTTTGAATCACGATCGGTTTTCTGTTCTGATTGCAGTGTCGGCTCCCAAACGTTATATCCGTCATTTTGAGTGTATTTCCAGTATTTTGTCACGGATACCTATAATCTGTAATTACTGAGCAGACACTGGTTAATAATACCGATATATAACAAAATAGATAATGAATGAGTGGTGTTTACCGCCGGAAACCGGGAAGACGAATGTCTTACCTGAATCTGGGGGCAGATGCTAATTGGTGCTATCCGTCCACCTCTCTGAAGATGCCAAGTTGATTTATGAAACCGTGTATCGAAGGTTTAAATGGATGCGGCCGATGTAGCAGACTTCATCAGATTCCCCTCGTTTGAGGGGTTTTTGATTGTGGGGACGCTCTTCCATGCAGGCGCAAGCCCCTGCAGTTAATTACGCTACCGCATCGCGGTAAAAACTTTCTCCTTCTCTAGATGGTTACTTCGTGTCGTGGGTTTTTGTTTTGTTTGTGGTTTCCCGTGGATTGTATACGGAGACTAATTTATGTTATCGCCCGCAGGACGTGGATTAGTCCATATCCGTATTTTCTTAGATTTGGGTTTGGGGGTTGGGTTTTAGGATACGTTAGCCTCATTTGGGACTAAGATCAACTTAAACGTATGTTAAGGATACGTTAGTCTAATTTTAGACTAAGATTAACTTAACGGGATCGTTTAGATCCAACAAAAGAGCATTTGGGCTCTATTGTTTAGTTTAGGAACGTTGCGGTCGATTAGTTTAAGGACATTACAGCCCAATGTTAGTTTAAGGACATCTCGGTCCAGGTTAAGGACATCGTAGTCCATGAGTTTAAGGACCCCACAGTCCGTAATTTAAAGACGTCATAGTCTGTAAAGTTTAAGGACATCGTAGTCCATGAGTTTAAGGACCCCATAGTCCATAGTTTAAAGACGTCGTAGTCTATAAAGTTTAAGGACATCGTAGTCCATGAGTTTAAGGTCCCCAGAGTCCGTAGTTTAAAGACGTCATAGTCTGTAAAGTTTAAGGACATCGCAGTCCATGAGTTTAAGGACCCCACAGTTCGGTTTAGAGACATCGTAGTCTATAAGGTTTAAGGACATCGTAGTCCATGAGTTTAAGGACCCCACAGTCCGTAGAAATGTGTGGTTGTCGGGACCCGTCACTTCTCTGAAGACGTTCAAGGATGACAACGACAGATATCAGAGGAGTAAAGAGATGTACCCTCAAACCAGATGTAGATTGATTGGAAAATCTATAGCCCGGTTTGGAACTAAGATTTGTTGAATATTCATGAGCAGATGGGCTCAATTGAATATAAGTTGAGGACTTACGACCAATGTTGGGCTAAGTCCAATTAAAATGTTTAACATTTTTATTACTCTGGCTGTTGAGCCTTTATTTGGGCTTGGCCCTTTTAATAATGCTAAGCATTGGGTTTTGATATTTTTTGTCTTGTATTGAATGCATAGCATTCATCAGAACAATGTGTGTTCTGACAGTGCGCTACGTGGCGCGCCAGGTGCTTTGCGCCAATCAAAGAGCGCATAGCGCTTCTGTCGGGTAACGCACGCGAAGATAACACGTGTCGCGCTTAGCGCTAGTTTATTAACGCATTGCGTTTTTAATTTATGAGCGCTTTGCGTTGATTTAATGGCGCACCAGTCAGTGACACGTGGCGTGCTTGGTGCTGAGCGCCGGTCCATGGGCGCAGTGCGCTGTCTCATAAGCGCAAAGCGCAAGCTGTGTCTATGGTTGACACGTGGCATGCTTTGGCACCGAGCGCTAGTCCAATGAGTGCAACAGCGCAGTTCATGAGTGCAAGGCACTTTTCAGTACGGCAAATCGCATTTGATCAAATTTACGATTAGAGAACAAGTTTATGTTCTCCCTTTAAATGAGGCCTTGCCTCAAGGTTCAAGAACAAAAGTTCTTATTTATAAAAAGGCACCGCCTCTGTAGATCAATGATCTGTAAATGAAGTAAATACTTCTTTTGTTTTTATGATAGGATCTTTTGATCTCTTTTTTATCAAAGACCTTGGTCTTTTTTATAGATCTATGATCTTTTTTAGAAGATAGTACTTCTTTTCATGAGATGATTTCATCTCTGTGTTTAAGAATCATGTTCTTTACCTTGAAGAAATGATCTTCTTTTTCTAGAAGCTTGCTTTTCTCTCTTTGAGTTTTCTCAAAGTTTTTTTAGGGGGTTTTCTCTATGCTTATGTATCTCTGAGACTTGAAGTCTAGGGGCCTTTATATAGGGCAAATTGATTTGTTAAATCAGTTAAAGGGATCCTTCTCTGATTGATTTGGGAATATTTCCCACCGTTGGATCTTTGATCCTAAGGCTTCTGTTTTACAGAAGATAATCTTCTTGTTTTAATAAGATTGGAAAGATCTTTCCATAACAGAATTTTAATTTTGATTAACTAATAATTTACTGTTATTAGATCTTTTGATCTAACGGTGGGGCATTTTTAATTCCAGCGCTGGCGCACCTTGCGCTGACGCACCTTGCGCTAGCGCACCTACGTTCGACACATGGCGCACAGCGCAACTGCGCTAGCGCACCCGTGTTTGACACGTGGCGCGCAGCGCAGAGCGCTGGATCTGAAGCGTTCCTTCAATTTTTGAATTTTGAAATTTTAAAACAGAGCTTTGCTCTGATTGGGGGTGCGCTGCCTGGGGCGCAGCACACCTGGCGCTAGAGCGTCTATGTTTGACACGTGGCACGCAGCACGCCTAGCGCTGAATCTGAAGCGTTGCTTCAATTTTTAAATTTTGAATTTTAAAACAGAGCTTTGCTCTGATTGGGGGAAACAAATGCCCCCCCACCGTTGCGCTCACGTGGCGTACACGTGAGTGCAACGGTGACAACATCTGAGCCCTTGGATCAACTCAGAAGTTGAAGAGGTGGTTCAATGCCTATAAATAGGACCTTTGGTCTCTCAGATGATTTCCATCTTCTTCTTGAGAATTTTCACTCTGAGCCTTGCTCTTCAGTTTAAGAACTTTTCAAGAGTCAGAATTCTATCAAAACTTAGGTAAAGTTTATTTTTTTTAATAAATTAGGGTTTTACCCATTAACAGAGCCTTGCTCTTCATAGATCTTTGATCTAAATAAAACATTTTTAGGGTTTCATTAATAGAGCCTTGCTCTCTTGAACCCATAGATCTTAAAGAGATCTTTTCTTGGGGTTTCTTAGCCCATGAACAGAGCTCTGCTCTTTTGGTAACATGTAGATTTCTTAATCTCTTGTGAAGAACTCTTAAGAGTTTGTTCATGGATCTTGAAGATCCCAGAATTTTTTAATTCATAAAAATTAATTTTAATTAATTCTTTTCTGATGGATTTTTCATCATCATTATAGAGCCAGTCTCTTTAAGGAATTTTATTCTTTCATGATCAGAGTTTGACAAGTGTCACTCTGTCATAGAGCTTTGCTCTCAAAGGTAGATTATCTCCATCTCCCGAGGGATCTCTCATTCAATGAGAATTTCCTTGAGGATTTCCTCATTAATTAACAGTCTCATCTAATGATGAGGCTGTTTTATTAATTATGAATTGATGAATTGTCATCTAGATTTTATGGGTCCCCCTTTGGTCCCTTCCCACTGCATTGCAGTGTGGTACAACTTTTAAAGTACCGAGTGTCAGAAATTTAAAATTGAACTATAGCACTGACAGTTGACTTCTATCCCCCTTTTTGCAGGCGACATGTCTTTCGATGCTAAGTTTCCATTCGTCCATTCAGAGGTAGGATTCCCTGAGGCACCTGTGGACCGAGAGGTTCTCGCGCTCATCAAAGACCGTGACCCGAAACACAAAAATCTCCACTTGTGGGGTAGATGGTATGACCAGATTATCAGAGGTCGTCAAAGCTTCTCTTGTGCGACGCCGTCAGAGCCTATCACGGCGATTCCGTATGCATATGCACCCCCGGTGAACTATGCCGTGGAGGTTGTCAATTAGACTTCGGAGGGTCTTCTTCAACCTTCGATTGCCGCCGTACCCATGCAGCTGCCGGCGGCTTTGGAGAGATGCGACAAAGTGTTCGGATCATTGTGCAATGTCCTAATCAAATGCCTAGTGGCATGATCAAAGCCGATGATCGTACCTTTCTTGGTCGGACCAACCCAACCGGCGATTTCCGACAAGTCTTTCTTCATTTTGAGAGCAAGAAGCGGAACCAAAATCGATGCTTTCTTCATATTTATGGATAACCAATCCATTTTCAAATATAGTTGGGAGACTTTTCCCAAGAAATGGGAACAAGAACTCCAGCTTGGCTCACTTCTGGCTCGATTAGCCCTAACTCGAAACAGCCAACTCACTTCGCCTACGCAACGAAGAGAAGTAGTTTACTTGCTCGAGATCTTCACCTTTCTAATAGGCGCCTCGCGAAGCTGGTCCAAGCTCTCAACAAGAACCTGGCTCTTCCGGCGGAGCATCTTATTAGAAAGACGGTCCTTGATTATGCCCGGGGGCGGCGCATATGCCAGGGCGAGTCGCGCCCTTGGGGACAACCCTACAACATCGGGCTAACTCCCCGTCATCCGGCCGGGTATTTGCAGTGGGCCAGGTACACCTTGTCGGCGAAGAAAACGCAGTTGCTAAAGCTCGGCATATACCCTGCGGTTTACGCTTCGTTGTTCCAATATTCTGCTCCTCCTACATGGTGGATTATGACGTTCTTGGAGCAGTGGAACATCCCGACCCATACATTTCTTCTACTGGACAGAGAAGTCTCCATCTTTTTGGAAGAATTTGCTGAGGTTTCCGGTCTGCCGGTTAGGGGAGAGCACTACGAGGAGCCGCTTCCTCCGGATGAATACGTTTTTGCCACCAAGCCGGTGGTGATGGGCCTCACGCCAGAGAACGCCATTCAACACCAGTTCCCTAGTCTGATAAAGGTGATGAACATGTACGAGAGCCTTTTCTTGGAATCCGGAGGTCGGGGGGTCAGTTTTGCGGACTTCATTGCCTGGTTTCTTCGTCCGATGAATTTGTCGCAACGAGGCGAAAAGTTTGCCAAACTCGATGATCCCTTCGGCTTTGGCTTGGACCGTCAACCAGTACTGGAAGATGATCAGAAGGGCTTTTTTCTTCCTGATGCTACGACCATCCCTCTGTCAGAAATCGCCGCTCCAGGCATTGACGAGAAGGCTTTCTTTCTTGGGTTTCTTGGGCTATGGTTGAGTTGGTTCGCGCTCCCTATGCATCCTCGTTACATGAGGCCTTCCGTTTTCTACCCCGCGCATCACATGGTTGCCGGAATACAAGTGGCTATCGGGATCGCCGGGTTAGCCCACCTATACCACGGTCTTAGCGTGGCGACGTATACCACTGAACCGGGGGTGCATGCTGCCAACTTCCCGATGCATTACTTTACTTCATGGATGGAGATGCACGTGCTCGGGGTCTTTGGTATTCACAAAAGACCTTCGTTTTACGAGAAATGCAAGTTCCCGCGAATTATGCGGCTGGTTGACGCCTCCATCGTGAGTCCGTCATAGCGGGAAGCTAGGGATTTGCTCCTTCGTTCGCGCACGGTTGGAGATGTTATGTCTTTCACGGACAAAGTGCTGACATCGGCCAGGAAACTTTCAAGACGGTGTTGGCATTGCACGACGTTTTTAAGGACGGGGCCTCCGTGTTGAAAGCCCGGGAGATTCTCCATTTATACTCCATCAGGCCGGGCTTTCTTGTATTCAAGCTAAATGATGCGGCGCTATTCATGAGATACAACCCTCATCATTTTGCCCAGCAGCTGAGTTATAATCAGGGGGTCCCACTGGAGGATTTCTTGGTAGAACCCGCTGCCACCAGAGAGGGAATACGGGGTGCGCCGCATCACTTCATGCGCTTGAATACGGGCTCTCACTTCTTCATTAGCGAGCCGAGTTGCGTCCCGAGGGCCCTTAACGTATACGTGGCCTGGTATCAACACGCGATGGGTGCTGTTATCAGGGAAGAAAGGCGGCTGCTGCTCGATTGCAAGAGTGCGCCCCCTGCCGGTGATCGCAACGTCCCTTTAAAGCGACGGATCGTTGTCCCCCCTCCGCTAAGAGAGGTTGCTACAGATGAGCCTCCACGTGTGCTAAGCCCTACGCGTGGATTGCCCCGTGCTCCTGTGGAGACGGTGGATGTTCCATCGGTGCCCCATGCTCCCGCGGAGACGGTAAATGTAGCTTCACCCAAATCTGGCTTGGGCTCGGATATCGGGACTCGCCGTCCCAAAGTGCCCACCAAGCGCAAGCTGGTGCTGGCTGCGATCGGAGCTCGCTCACAGAAGAAGAAAAAGAAGTCGATCCTTTCTTTCGACGTTGTACTTGGCCAGGAGCCTCACGCTCCTTACGACGAGGGCCTGAGCGAGTATGGGACAAACGAGGGCTTATTCATGCCGCCAGATGATACTGATATGGCGGCTGCCATTGCAGCTTCTGAGCAATTGGCCAGCCACAAAGAGGGGTTGGCTGTCCTCGCGCAATCAGGTAATCATTATCTGTATTTTTCGCCATTGCATTGTATTTCTATTATCGTGTTTTGACTGACGCTTTTCCTTCTTTAACAGGCACTTCCACTGAAGAAGCTCTCGCAGCTTCTCTCAAGACTTTTGAGGAAGAGGAAAGACTTCGAGCATCCTTCGGCATCGGTACATTTCGGTTCACCATGTTCCCGCTCCCGTTTCTTATGAGTAATCTGACCCTTTCTTTGTCTTATCGCAGGGACCACAATGCTGATCCCGCAAGATGATGCGGAGATTCTTCCCGGGCCAGGCATCGAAGTCTCGGCCTCTTCAGGGTTGCCAAAAGAGGATTTACTCAAGCAACCGATGACGGACGCCGTAACGGCTCCAGAGGTAGCTCCTGGCATGGATGATGACATCCCATTGACGGAGGTCTTGAGAAGATCGGCTCTCACGGCCCGGACGGAAAGGAAGCGCAGAATGCGTGCAGCAATGGAGCGTAGTGCTGCCTTAGCCACAGGTGTGGGTTCGAGCACCCCCTGCCGCTACTCCTTCGGAGCAGTCCCCGGCTGCCTTGTCTACTACCTATAGACGAGCAGCTCGTGCGGCTCGGGAAGCGGTCGGAAGACCAACCCAAGGTAATGTGACACGGGGTTCCGTTGTCAAAGTTTTAAGTATCAATTATCATATATCTTATCTTGCAGGGCCGAGTCTTCCCGAAGAGGTGGCGGCGACCGCTGGGCCTAAGGTAGCGGTGGAGGAGGTAGCTGTGATTGCCGAACCCGGGGCGTCGGTAGGCGAGGTGGCTGCAATTGCCAGGCTTGAGGTAGTGACTGGTAAGTCAGTCACGATTGCCGAGCCCGAGATAGTTGTAGGTGAGATGTCTACAGCCGCTGAGCCCGAGGTGTTGATAGGTGAGACGGCTACAATTGCTGATCCCGAGGTGGCCGCTCCTTCTCAAGAGTCGGGCACCGCCCTAATCGTTGCTCTTCCCACTTACGGCTCTTGGCCATCTCATGGCGTCGCGAGCGTTACGACGGCTCTTGTAGAGTCAGGGGATGAGGCGACGGGAGGTGAGACCATCCTGATGGAGGAGAAAGATGCCGTCACTGTATCGGGTGGCGCCCTCGTCGCGGTTCCGACTGGCGACTCATCAGGTAGATTTTGGGTCATTGCTTTTATTTTTATTCTGCAATCCTTTTCAATCTTTCCTGACAGTATTTATCTTGTTTCTAATGCAGGTGTGGCGAGCTCTGAGGTCGCGCTACCCGAGGCAATGCCATCAGCTACCGCCTTGACGGTAACACCTCATCTACCCTCTCTCATACCATCTCAGATGTTGGAAGGTGCGGATTCATGACCCATCAGTCTTATTTTTAAGCTGTATAACTTATGTACTGATGTTGCATTACTGCGTCCTTACAGGAGTCCTTTTTGACCACCTGTATCATGTACTGCACCCACACTTTTCTTTCCTGTCAGAGATTAGTCCGCCTGCTGGTGTCGGTGAGTATCTTTTCTAAACGACGTCCTTTCTTTAACGGGAAGTCGCATTACTGCTAACTCTTCTTTATATTGCTTGTAGCCTTACAAATTGAAGGAGGGGACGAGGCTGTCGTTGCGCCACCAGTACTCCCAGCTCTGCCCCCTGTTGCAGCCGGTATAGTAGACTCTATTTTTTTTGTGTATTTTCTTTATTTCCTGAGCCGAAATCTGACTATGATTTATTTTGCAGCAATCACATCGACTCCAGCCTCTTTTGAGTCTTGCATTATGATGCCGGCAGGGCCCTTTTCCAGACGTCCGTCCTCGAAAGGCGCCGCGAATAGTCTGCGCATGCTGTGCGACTATATTGAGGAGCTCGATGTGGAGACTCCAACATCTGTTGCGGATTTTGCCGCGGAGGTTAACCCTATGCTGGCGACGCTCGTGAACTTTCATGGTGAGGGCGTCGTTGAGTCTTGGGTTAATCGTTGCAGGGAAATCGAGGCTTGCCTGCATGAGCTTGAGCTTAGGCGTCCTGCACCTGAGATTCTGGCTGTGAGCACTCAACGGGCTGCGTGGATCGAGAAGAGCACTTCTTAATTCCGCAATCTTGAACAAGAGGTGGCTTTAAAGCAGAAGGAATGTAAAGAAACTTCAAGCGAATCTGCTCAACTGCATGCCCAGGTTGATGCGAATGCTGCCCAGTTGAAAGTTATCTTCGAAGGCCTTCTGTGATGCATTTCTGTTGGGTTAACATTGAGGCAGAAGCTTGACGTCGTCGAGCGTGATGCACAAGTTCATGAAGCAGCTCAGCGGGCCGTCGAGGAACAACTTTCTTCTTACTTGCAGCAGCGAGCCCAGGTCGAAGCAGAGTTGGCCGCGGCAGCTGATCAAGAAGAGGGGCTGAGGGAAGTGCGCGAGCGGCTGATTGGATTATTGAAAGCGCTTACCTCTCAATAAATTTTTTTGTACCATTTGTAATTTTGAATAAAATGTATTCGTTCTTTTATTCTTTCATATGATGTATTTTGTACCCACTTGAATTCATGAATAAAAGATACACAATTTTTTTTGCAATGTCTTGTGTCATCTCTCTGCTTTCTTCTTTCTTTTGTTATATCATGTCACCTTAGCAAACATAGCCGGCAGATGATAGAGCGAGCATCTTGTCTTGGCTTCTTCGAGGGGTAGTGATGGCTTAGGAAGCAGATTCAGATCTGTTACCTAAGACTTTTCAACTTTATGAGCCGTGGGGGTCTCATAAAGACTTTTCTCCATACGAGTCGAGAGGATCTCGTATGTGTATTTTCTTCTTAGGAATCGTGAGGATTCCTAAGTGTGTTTTCCCTTATAAGTCGTAAGGATCTTATAAGAGAGTTTTCTTCCTTACGAATCGAGAGGACCCGTAAGTGTTTAGTGGGATAGACATGTAGATGGCGTATTTCCGAAACGGGGTCATATAGATGATGTATTTCCGTGACGGGGTCATATGGATGACGTACTTCCAAACGGGGTCATGCGGATGACATATTTCCGAACAAGGTCATGGGGATGACGTATTTCCGAGCGGGGTCATGTGGATGACGTATTTCCGAACAGGGTCATATGGACGACGTATTTCCGAACGGGGTCATTTGGATGACGTATTTCCGAGCGGGGTCATGTGGATGACGTATTTTCGAGCGGGGTCATGTGGATGACGTATTTCCGAACGGGGTCATGTGGATGCCGTATTTCCGAGCGGGGTCATGTGGATGCCGTATTTCCGAGCGGGGTCATGTGGATGACGTATTTCCGAGCGGGGTCATATGGATGACGTATTTCCGAGCGGGGTCATGTGGATGACGTATTTCCAAGCGGGGTCATATGGATGACGTATTTCCAAACGGGGTCATGTGGATGACGTATTTCCGAATGGGGTCATGTGGATGACGTAGCGTCTGGTGTAATGAGACGAATACTGAAGTGGTCTCTAGGTTGTCTGTGAACCGTTGAGATTTGGCTTCTTCTTCTGATGGAGCCTGGGGAGGGAAGGTGTAATTCCTTCTTCGTTTGCGCCCCTGGATTGTATACAGAGATTAATACGATATCACATGTAGGGCATAAATTTTATTTATATATTTTTTATTTCCGCGATGCTCTATCATTTCAGCTTTTATATCGCGAAGGTCGTGATTGCTCAATCATTTCGGCTATTTATTTTATTTTTACTCGCTTCTTTTTGTTGCGAGTTGCCCAATCATTTTGGCTATTTTTCATGCATACATTTTTTACTTGCTGGTTTTGTTGCAAGTTCCCCATCATTTCGGCTATTACGTATGCATGTGTGGCTTGCTAGCTTCTTGCTGCAAACTTGGAATTAGATACCGATCTCGGCATCAGCACCGCTACAACTGGGATATTGCCAGAAGCGAACCATCATTTGCTTCTGTCGATGACGAACAAAGGTGGCTTAGCGAACATGGTTAAGATCCTGTCGACTAAGACTTTTGACTTTATGAGCCGTAAGGGTCTCATAAAGGTATTTCTTCGTACGAGTCATGAGGATCACGTAGGTGTGTTTTCTCCTTAGGAATCGTGAGGATTCCTAAGTGTATGGTCTCTTATAAGTCGGAAGGATATTACAAGAGTGTTTTCTCCTTATAAGTCGAGAGGACTTATAAGGGCTGCTCACCGGGTAGACATATCCCTAGTCACGGATGTGACTCCATTAGGGAAATGTTTATTCGTGCCCGTGGATTGTATACAAGGGTCATCATTGACCGCTTGTAGGGCAGCATCGGAGGTTGTGGTGGCTGCTAAAGAACAGGTTCAGATCCCTATAGCTTAAGACTTTGGAATCTTATGAGCCGTGAGGGTCTCATAAGAGGATTCTCCTTACGAGTCGTGAGGATCTCGCAAGTGTAATTTCTCCTTAGGAATAGTGGGGATCCCTAAGTGTGTTGCTCCTTTATGAGTCGTAAGGATCTCACGCAGGTGGATTCTCCGCACAAGGCCGAGAGGACCTCGCAAGTGTCTTTTAACGAGATTGTGCCCTTTCGGGTTTTCACAAAACTCGCCGGTAGCCCTACTGTTTTTACTCACGGAGCCCTTTCGGGTTTTCATCCGTGCCCTTTCTTGCTTATCGACATACCATTTTTTTATTCTAACGAGGTTGCGCCCTTTCGGGTTTTCACAAAACTCACCGGTAGCCCTACTGTTTTTACTCACGGAGCCCTTTCGGGTTTTCATCCGTGCCCATTTTGCTTGTGGACATACCGTTTTCTTTCTTCTTTATTTTTTTTGTATCGGCTTTGGGATGCTGCAATCTACCGCAATTTGTCGACGTCTCGGTCAACAGCTAGTTTTAGGACATAGTGGTCCATCGTTAATTTAAGGACGTTCCGGTCCGTTGTTAGTTTAAGGACGTTTCGGTCCATCGTTAGTTTAAGGACGTTTCGGTCCGTTGTTAGTTTAAGGACGTTTCGGTCTGTTGTTAAGGAAGCCGGCTACTACCTATAGAGTTTAGGCTTAGGAAGATAGCGAGCGGACATAGTCGTCGTCATCTATCGTTGACCTAGGTCGTGACTCGTTAGGCGTAGTACTTTTTCAGGAAGCGACCGTTTATTGGCCTGAAAGGTCTTTCGCCATGCATGTCCATGAGTAGATAGGCTCCACCCTGGTAGACCTTGTCTATGATATATGGGCTTTTATAGTTCGGCTCGAATTTCCCCCGTTTAGCATGATTGGGGATCATAGGTCTTTTGACCACTAGCACGAGTTCGCCTTGGCGGAATGTCCTCGACCTAGTCAATTTTTCGTATGAGTGCGTCATCTTTGCTTTATAAGCCTCCAGATTTTGTGCGCTATGAGCCGGGTTTCATCATGGGCATCGAGCTCCTCAAGCCGAAGGTGAGCATTCTCTTCGTCCGTTAGCTCATAATGGACTGCCACTCGTAGAGAGGGTAACTCTATTTTGAGGGGGAGTACCGCTTCTGTACCGAATACCAACGCGTACGGCGTTGTGTTCGTGACCGTCTTGAACGTAGTTCGATATGCCCAGAGAGCTTCATGCAGTCTCTCGTGCCAGTCCTTCTTATTTCGGGACACAGTCTTCTTCACGATCTTTGTCAGGGTCTTATTAAAAGCCTCACCTAGACCGTTGGCTCGGGGATTATAAACTGAGGAATATCTCCAGTCTATGTTGTGCTGTTGTGCGAAGCGGCTGACCTTGTGGCTTCTGTAGGCTGGCTCGTTATCGGAGATGATCCGTTGCGGAGTTCCAAACCAATAAATGACGTGCGTCTTGAAGAAATGGAGGATATTCTCCGTCTTCACTTCCCTCAGCGGTACTGCTTCTGCCCATTTGGAGAAGTAATCAGTTGTCACCAAAATGAATCGATGTTCTTTGGACGATGCTGGTTCTATGGGGCTGATTATGTCAGTTCCCCACATTTCGAACGGCCAGCTAGCCACTGTCGGATGTAGCGGATTCGGATGCTGATGGATGAAGTCTCCATAAATCTGGCATGAATGGCACTGCTTCGCATATTCGAGGAAGTCTTGGATCATCGTGGGCCAATAATAAGCCATCCGTTTGATCTTCAGCTTCATCTTCGGCCCGGCTTGGTGAGAACCACAGAGTCCGTCGTGAGTTTCTTGGACGACTCTCTTTGCCTCTTCAGGTCCCAGGCATCTTAGCCACAGAGAATCAAATGATCTCTTATACAGAGTATCATTGACGAAAGCAAAAGACAAAGCTCATTTCATAAGCTGATGTCTTGAGGACGCATCTTCAGGTGCTCGACGGGATTTGAAGTAATATATAAAGACTTCTCTCCGATCCGTGGCCTTTTCCTGATCTTTTATTTGCAGAGTCATTCGCTCGGTCGCTCCGTTTTCTTCGGACAGCTTCGGAGATACTTCTGCTGGAGCAAGAACCCGACTGCTGATTGAAAAAGATTTTAGCGTGCTTGCGCTTTTAAAGGATGAATCAAAAATATTTATAAACCGCAATCAAGAACGGCGTCGCTTGGTAGCTAGCCGGTGAGTACGGGTCGGTCCACAGGGATGTTGTGTATTTCCTAATTTGCTCTAACGAGTTAATTCCAAATGTTGTGAATGGATTATCTCTAAAACCTAAATTGATTTATACTCAGACTAGAATCTTTCTAGGGTTAGGTTTAGGTTAAGTTTGGAAATTGAATGTTTCCTCACCGCTTTCAATGCCCTATTTCAGATCTATTAGGTGTCATGGTAATAATTAATAAAGGGGATTAGTACCATCGGGAAGAAATGATGTTTCTTCCTCTAGGTTCTTGTCATTCCTTTCTTAATTTTTACCCTAACTTCCATGGAAAAGATATACAACCGGTCCTTTATAATACGGTATCATCGCTACCTCGGGGGATAGGGTGCCGTAGGGAACGGTGTGTTATGTATGCATGTAATCCTATAAAAACTTATGATGGGCAAGAAAGGGGTGAGAGATCTTCATCTCTCAAGCCTTCGCCAAAGCTAACCCTAACAAGTGAGGAGGCTACTAGCTCATTAGGAAATTGAATGACATTCTAACTATCTATCTAGGGCAAATAATTAAAAGTAAACTAAGGCAATGAAATAGAAATCTTACTTTATTGATGGGTCTCTCCAAACATTAACACAGGAATTACAGATCTGAATTTATGAAATGAAAAGAGGCATAACCTAGAAAACGTTTTAGGGCTTCTATTTATAGATTCATAGAAACCCTAGGGTTACAATCGACTCACATCAGTAATTAAAAGTTTACCCCTTAAGAAAAGACTAGTCAACGCGCCGCGCACCGTCACAAAGATTTTTCACCGACACGTGCCCCACACGGCCGCGGATCCGCGGCCAATAGCAAGGTTTGGCCGCGGTTCCGCTGCCAATTAATGGGCTTGTGGGCTGTGTCTTCTGTGGTTGGTTCTGGTTGCATTTGGGTACTTTTTTCTTCACTTTGTTTCTCAGGTTGGCTTCTAGTTCTCTTCCAGATTTCCACAGTGAATAAATGTAGAGGACTTTTACCGTTGCTTCGTGTCGAAATCTTGAACCTTGCGCTGCCTTTGTGCTTTTGTGAACTTTGTTCATTGATCTTCGATTAGTCTTCAAACTGTAGGCAAGATAAAGATTCTCTGTTTTTTGGTCGAAGTCTCACTTTTGTATTGTCTTATGTCTTTTTCACTGTTTTTGTCCCGAGAATCTGTAACCTGCAACTATGTAGCAGACATGGGTCAAAAGCACCTGTTTATTTGTAAAATGCATAAGAATGGGGAATATAATAATGCAAAATTATGGTATGAACAAATACCCCAAACTTATCTTTTGCTCGTCCACGAGCAAACCTAATTTTATTCTCGAAAAAGTCTCAGCCTCACTTTCGCAGGGAAACGCGATTGCACTGAGCTCGAGCAACAAGCCGTTAACCCTCTAGGTGTCCCTAGTAGGAGGAGTGTTGTCTCCTGAGGGTTTTCAGCGGATACTACCCACAAAATCCTATCAATTCGGCCTATTAACTTTTATTCTCCAATTAGGTTTTCCAACAAGGAAGTCTATTATCTTCGACTCGTAAATTATCCACCCGTATTCTTCACGCTTCCTTATCATTAACTTAAGATTATATATATTCTTCTGAATTTACTTAACTTTTGTCATCTCTTAAATTTTTCTTCTAGGGTTCTATCTCAACTTAGGAATTTTTATCATCTCCATTAAAGATATAAATCCTATTCTTCATTCCTATCTCTTATCTAAACCCCAATCACATACCCCTACGTGTGTGTATATATCACCCCTACACTTGGAAATTCAAATCAAGCAATCATACTCTTGTCCGTTGTCCAAAGCACTTCTTGATTGGTGAATTTTTAGATGAAAATTGCTCACACATCCTTCATGCGACCGTTAATACTTCTTGAGGTACCAACAACCGATTACAAAATGTGTTTGCACATTAAAGCGTAATTCATAGTCTTGTAACACCTAAGGCTTTAGCAGTGACTCGCAAATCAGTTGGTCTAAGGCACTAGGTGATGAAGCACCCTCGCTAAATATTTTTCTATTAATGCAGCCTTAAGTAATTACAAAAATCAGTGTTCATTTTTTTATCTCTTTATTCACACTTGTATTTTTATTTTATTTTCTTCGTACTAAGGACTTTAGAAAAGAGCATTTCAAGGTCTCTTCTACTATTCCAAGTTTCAAGGTTCGTGTTTGTGCAATTTGTAGGGTATACATTTTCAGAATTTAGACTTAAGCTTAGGAATTATTTTTCAAACCTATACTTCAATAAAAATATCAATACTTTTCCCTTGTTTTAACTTAGCCCAAGAAGTGAACTCAAAATTTGCCTATTTCTAAATAAACTAAAAAGACATATACTTTCTACCGTTAAACTTTAAGAAAATTTATTCTTAGGGTTTTTAACTCACTAAGTCTAAGATCTAGTTATTTCTAGCTAGTTAACCTTTTTGTCAAACTCAAGTCAATTATGGCCAAAATTGAATACTTTAATTTTTATAATTTTTAAAATTTTCAATTTTTATGGGTTTTAAAATAAGTATGCAAATGCAAAAATATACACATGAATACGAAGGAAGAAGGCTTACCGAGCATACCCCCAAACTTAACCTTGACAGTGTCCTCACTGTCATGCTACACCAAGAGGGTCAAAATGTCGGCACTCCCCTGTTTATTTATTTTATTTTTTTATTGTTAAAAGAAAAACAAAAATATATATACAGAAAGGCCCCCCAAATTTCATTGAAACAATGTTAAACGTCATTGCAAAACTTTGCAAAGACCAAACGTCAACACCAACCTGTTGAAAAATTTATCTATGTAGAGTATCGGTCGGTGGAAGAACGTGTTGTACCGCTCTAAAAAGAATTGGGGAAGATAGAAGTGGTGGTATGGAAAGTGTGTAAGTGAATAGATAGGAGGTGATGATGAATCAAAACGAGAATGTGAATGATCAGAAATCAGTGGAATATTGGCATTCTCGTAGCTTATTAAAAGAAAAGGGGCGGTTCAAATTCTAAAGGAGGAGGTTGATTATCCACACAATTCCCAAGATATTTATGTGGATCCTTTATTGACTTGGCATCATCCATCATAAGCATATGATATTCAATTATGAGGGAACTAATCTCCTCGATGTCCGCCATAGTCCAGCCGAAAGCTTGCCGCTTATCTTGTAAGACCATTAAAAGGGCTTTCTCTTGCTCGAGGGCTAGAAAGGCCGATATGATAACGGGAAAGGTCTCATTCTCACCTAGGTAAGCGTATTTAAGGTGAGACGGCAAGGGCTTGAGTTCGAGTTTCGGAGGCGAAACAATCAAAGGTAAAATTGGGGAATCTACCTCGAACTCAAAGGATTCCAACACGGGTTCGAAATCACTGCAAACAACCGAATCGGATGGTTCAACTAACTCATCCAAAAATTCAAAAGACTCATATTCGGGCGGTGAGTTGTCAAAATCGTCCGAAAAGGTGAAACATTCATAATCAATATCGGTTGTGCCAACTGTGTTAGATTCAAGGAGGGACGCACTAGTAGCGTCAAAACTGTTGTCATCAAACAGAAATCTTTCAAGCTCGCAGTCCTCCTGCGTGATTTCGTGAATCGAGCAAACTTCTCGTGTACTAGTTTTAGGCATGGGGGGCAGACTTCCTATCTTGTAAATATTGAACTCACTAGACATCTTCCCGAAGGATAGAGTCATGGAGCCATTGCGACAATTTATTACGGCATTGGAAGTGGCCAAAAATGGTCGATCGAGGATCACCGGAATTTGGTTCCGTGGGTTAGCAACAGGTTGTGTGTCCATAACAATAAAACCAACGGGGAATATGAAATCCCCTACTTTGATCAACACATCCTCTAACTCACCCCTAGGATGGGTGATTGATCGATCAGCCATTTGGAGAGTACAACGAGTGCGTTTCAACTCTCCAACACCTAATTGCTCGTACACGGAGTAGGGAAGAAGGTTAACACTAGACCCAAGATCTAAAAGTGCTCTATTGATGTTCTTATCCCCAATTGTTATTGAAATTGTAGAACAGCCAGGGTCCTTTCGTTTTTGGGGTAAGGGTTGAGGTTGGTTAATAGCATTGCTCACTGCACTAGCCTCTAGCACATTCTTGGGTATTTGAGACTTTCTCTTCGAGGTGCATAAGCCCTTTAAGATTTTCGCGTATGAAGGGACTTGTTGGATTGCATCCAAGAGAGGTATATTTATGCTAACGTGTTTAAATAACTCCACAATCTTCTCCATTTGTGGAGTTGGTTTATTGGATCTCAACCTGTTTGGAAATGGAGCATTTTGAAAATCTGTTGAGTCCAATTTTTGTGGATTAGATTGTGGAGTTGGAATGGATCCCATGGTGGGTGTGTTCGTGAAGTGAGAAGTGGGTCCGTTCGGATTAGAAGAAGAAGAGCCTTTTGAAGAATGAAGAATAGGCTCTAACGAAGAAGATGAATGTGAAGAAGAAGAGGATGGAGAAGAAGAAGAAGAAGAAGATGAAGAAGAACCACCGGCGGGGGTGTCATCACTAATACCCACGTTATTTTGCAACATTCTTCCAGATCTCAACATGGTCACCGCATTTACATTATGATTTTGATATTCATATGCGACATGTGCGTTGTGTGTGTGACTGGGATTTGGCAATGGTCGAGATGGAAGCTTTCCCTTTTCTCTCTCGCTCAACGCAGCAGCTAGTTGTGCAATTTGTGCCTCAATAGATTTGATGCTTTGATCGTGTGAAGCATTGTTATGCACCAAAGACTGGATGGAAGTCTCCAACCTTGGTGCGGATTGTGTAGATTGTTTGAGAAACGCATCTAGACTTTTTTCTAGCGAGATAACCTTACAATCTTTTGGTTGAACAAAATTGTTTTGAGGGTAAAAGTTGTTAGGCACAAAATTGTTCGTTTGATTTGGATAAGGTTGCTGGTATTGAGTTTGTTGGGGTGCTTGTTGTTTTGGAGGAGGAGGCCTTTGAAAGTTGTTGTTTTCTTGGAATTGTTGATTTTGATTCCAATCAAAATTTGGGTGACTCCTCCAACCCGGATTATAGGTCGAAGAGTAAGGATCATTTTTTTGTCGCTGCTGAAAGGAAGCATTGACTTGAACTTGTCCTTGAACAAGTGGATTGTAAGGACACTCTTCGGTAAGGTGTGATGGATCCGAACAACAAGCACAAACAGTTCGTGGGGGTAAAGCAGGGGCAGGAGAAGGCGATAAGATTTTGGTCTCAATGGCTTCTAACTTTTTCGTAAGTGTGGCCATCTCGGCCTTCATAGCAATCGCCATATCTAATTGATGTATGCCTGCCCTAGACTGACCAATAGAAGAAGATGAGGCGGTCTTGGTGCTTTCCTACTGAAGTGTTTGTTCAGCAAGATCCTATAGAAAGTGACCTTGACAAATGGTTTCTAGCAACTGCTTCGTTGTTGGGTTCAATCCCTCGTATAATGTTTGGCAAAGTTGCCAATTTTCGATCCCATGGTGAGGGCATTGAACAAGTAGGTCTTTGAATCTTTCAAAACACTTCCAAAATGGTTCGGAAGGAAGCTGGGAAAATTGTATAATCTCATTGCGAATTCTCACGGTCTTGTGATGAGGATAAAACTTTTTAAGAAAAGCTTTACCAAACTCGTCCCAATTTCTAATTGAATGTGATACTGTGCTGTATAACCACTTCTCGGCTAAGTCACAAAGGTGAAAGGAATGACCCTTAGCCTTATAGCATCATCTGATAATTGGGTTGTCTTCATCATGGCGCAAACGTTTTGAAATTTGTTGATAAAGATATAGGCATCTTCGGATTCCAATTCGTGAAATTTTGGCAGCATATTGATGAAGTGGGGTTTTATCTCAAAATTGTCCCCATTTGCCGGTGGGAGCGAAAGACAGGTAGGTAAGGCGGTGCGGACATGGTAGAAGAGATCCTGGAGCGCGATTCGTTGGGGCGCTTCAACAGGCGGGTGATTCGGGTTATTCGCACCTAACGGAGGTGGAATCAGTCCCGTGGGTAATGTGTTGTTAGGATTATATCCCGACATACCTTCGGAAGAAGAATTTGAAGGTAAAGGTAAGGAAGTGGAAGGAATTTCGACTTCGGAGTCGAAATCTTCGTCGGTCGGTACCAACGAAACACAGACTAATCGGGCGCTAGTGTCCCTAGTCCAACCAGACATACACTAAAGATGTAGTGTAGTCAAAAAGTGAAAAACAGAATGTGGGGGGTAAGAAAATGTCAATGAGAAAAAAGTGGGTGGTGTTGTGGGGTGCAAGGATTTCTTTAGCGACAAGTTGCAATTTTTTTGTAAAAAAATTTCATGTTTTTTCCTTTTTTATATGTGGAGCTTTTTTTTTGCAAAAAGATTTTCGATAAGAGACTTTGACACAAATGCAATCAACCACAAATGCACAATCAGACCTAGATCTAGGGTCACCTAGGTTAGCTAGACAGCTCCTAATTGTTCCAAAGGGCTAGAAATAGGACCTCAAACTGCCTCTTCACCGCCAATTGCGGTCAGGTAAGTGTCAATTGAGTAGGAGGCTCTCCACTACAAGTAGTGGCCCTAATTAAGTAACCACTCGCCTTAGACACACTTGCCTGGTCGCAATTGGCGGTGAAGAGGCGGTTTGAGGTCCTATTTCTAGCTCTTTGGAACAATTAGGAGCTGTCTAGCTGATCTAGGTGACCCTAGATCTAAGCCTGATTGTGCATTTGTGGTTGATTGTATTTGTGTCAAAGTCTCTTATCGAAAATCTTTTTGCAAAAAAAGCTCCACATATAAAAAAGGAAAAAACAGGAAATTTTTTTACAAAAAATTTGCAACTTCTTGCTAAAGAAATCCTTGCACCCCACAACACCACCCACTTTTTTCTCATTGACGTTTTCTTACCCCCACATTCTGTTTTTCACTTTTTGACTACACTACCTCTTTAGTGTATGTCTGGTTGGACTAGGAACACTAGCGCCCGATTAGTCCGTGTTTCGTTGGTACCGACCGACGAAGCTTTCGACTCCGAAGTCGAAATTCCTTCCACTTCCTTACCTTCACCTTCAAATTCTTCTTCCAAAGGTATGTCGGGATATAATCCTAACAACACCTTACCCACGGGACTGATTCCACCTCCGTCAGGTGCGAATAACCCGAATCACCCGCCTGTTGAAGCGCCCCATCAAATCGCGCTCCAGGATCTCTTCTACCCTGTCCGCACCACCTTACCTACCTGTCTTTCGCTCCCACCGGTAAATGGGGACCATTTTGAGATAAAACCCCACTTCATCAATATGATGCCAAAATTTCATGGACTGGAATCCGAAGATGCCTATATCTTTATCAACAAATTCCAAAACGTTTGCGCCATGATAAAGACAACCCAATTATCAGATGATGCTATAAGGCTAAGGGTCATTCCTTTCACCTTTTATTTGGTAGCAAGCCGGTGAGTACGGGTCGGTCCATAGGGATTTTGTGAATTTCCTAATTGGTCTAACGAGTTAATTCCGGTTGGTGTCAGATTGATTAAATCTAAAAACTAAATTATTCTAGATCTAAATCTTGCTAGGGTTAGGTTTAGGTTAAGTTTGGAAATGGAAAGATTTCCTCACCGCTTTCTATACCCAAATTAAGATCTATTTAGGTGTTATGGTAATTATTAATACAGGGGATTAGTACCATCGGGAAGAAACGGTGTTTCTTCCTCTAGGTTCTTGTCCTTCCTTTCTTAATCCTTACCCTAACCTTCATGGAAAACACGCTCAACCGGGCCTTTATACTATGGTATCAACGCTACCTCGTGGGATAGGGTGCCGTAGGGAGCGGTCTGTGCATGTATACAAGGAGTCCTATAAAAACGTGTGATGGGCAAGAAAGGGGTGAGAGATCTTCATCTCTCAAGCCTTCCCTAAAGCTAACCCTAACAAGCGAGGAGACTACTCACTCATTAGAGAATTGAAAAACAATTTCTAAACTATCCAACCAGGGAAGAGAATAAAAGATCTAACTAGGGCAGATAAGAAATTACCTAGGGCATGGAAATAAAATTTAACTAGGGCAATGAAAAGAAAACTTACTCCTAATTTTTATTTGATGCTCTCTTCCTTCTTTACAGAAAATTAGAGATCTTAATTTATATAGATGAAATGAGGCACAAGAAGAGGCATGACCTAATACAAGATTTAGGGTTCCTATTTATAGAGGATAGAAACCTTAGAGTTACAATCGACTCGCACATCTGCTATTACAAAAATACCCCTAGGTAGACTAGTCAACGCGCCGCCAATCTTTCTGGTAAATTTCTCGCCACTACGGGCTTAGCCCGGCCGCGGAACCGCGGACATAGGCCAGGTTTTGGCCGCGGTTCCGCGGCCAAGTAGGAGGCTCTTGGGCTGAAATTGGGTCTGACGCTTCTGGTTGACTTTTTCTTCCTGTTTCTTCAGTTGGTTTTTTAGGATGTTTTCTCGTTCTCTCCCAGATCTCCGCAGTGAATAATTGTAGTGGACTTTTAACGTTGCTTTATGTCGAAGTCTTGAACCTTGCGCTACCTTGTTCTTTGTGAACCGATCTTCGTTTATTCTCCAACTATAGGCTTGATCAATATTCCACCATTTATCGGTCGTAGTCTCACTTTTGCATCGTCCTTTGTCTTTTTCACTGTTTTTGTTCCGAGAACCTGTAACCTGTAACTATGTAGCAGACATGGTCAAAAGAACCTGTTTATTTGTAAACTGAATAAGAATGAGGAATAAAATAATGCAAAATTATGCTATGAACAAATACCCCAAAACTTATCTTTTGCTCGTCCTCGAGCAAACCTAGTTTTTATTCTCAACAAAAAACCTAACCTCACTTTCGCAGGGAAACGCGATTGCACTGAGCTCGTGCAACAAGCCGTTAAACCTCTAGGTGTCCCTAGTAGGAGGAGTGTTGTCTCCTGAGGGTTTTCAGCGGATACTACCCACAAAATCCTATCAATTTGTCCTATTAACTTTTATTCTCCAATTAGGTTTTCAAACAAGGAATTCTATTATCTTCGACTCATAAATTATCCACCCGTATTCTTTACGCTTCCTTATCATTTAACTTAAGATTATATATATTCTTGTGTAGCTATTAGCATATCTTAAGTTTTCCTTCTAGGGTTCTATCTCAACTTAGGAATATTTATCATCTCCATTAAAGATATAAGTTCTATTCTTCATTACTATCTCTTATCTAAACCCCAATCACATACCCCTACGTGTGTGTATATATCACCCCTATACTTGGAAATTCAAATCAAGCTATCATACTCTTGTCCGTCGTCCAAAGCACTTCTTAATAGGTGAATTTTTAGATGAATTTCGTTCACACATCTTTCATGCGACCGTTAATACTTCTTGAGGTACCAACAACCGATTACAAGATGTGTTTGCACATTAAAGCGTAATTCCTAGTCTTGCAACACCTAAGGCTTTAGCAGTGACTTCTAAACCAGTTGGTCTAAGGCTCTAGGTGATGAAGCACCCTTGCTAAATATTTTTTCTATTTTTGCAGCCTTAAGTAATAAAAAAAACCAGTGTTCATTTTTTTATTATCTCTTTATTAACTCTTGAATTTTTATTTTATTTTCTTCGTACTAAAGACTTTAGACAAGAGCATTTCAAGGTCTCCTCTACCATTCCAAGTTTCAATGTGCGTGTTTGTGCAGTTTGTAGGGTATATATTTTCAGAATTTAGACTTAAGCTTAGGAATTATTTTTCAAACTTATACTTTAATAAAAATATCAATACTTTTCCCTTGTTTTAACATAGCCCAAGAAGTGAACTCAAAATTTGCCTATTTCTAAATAAACTACAAGACATATACTTTCTACCGTTAAATTTTAAGAAAGGTTATTTTTAGGGTTTTTAATTTACTAAGTCTAGATCTAGTTGTTCCTAGCTAATTAACATTTTTGTCAAACTCAAGTCAAATATGGCCAAAATTGAATACTTTAATTTTTATAATTTTTTTTTTAAATTTTCAATTTTTATCGGATTTAAAATAAGTATGCAAATGCAAAAATATACAAATGAATAAGAAGACTTACCGAACACACCCCCAAACATAAACTTGACAGTGTCCTCACCGTCTTGCTACACCAAGAGGGTCAAAATGTCGGCACTCCCCTGTTTATTTATTTACAATTTTTTATTTTTTTATTGATAAAAGAAAAACAAAAATATATTACAAAAAGGTCCCCCCAAACTTATGTGAAACAATGTTTCCACTGTTTAAGCGTTAAAGTTTAGAGTCAGGGAGGAGAAAAATCAAACTATACAAGGCCTTACACAGGCCAAAAGTTAGCACCAACCATTCAAAAATCTTATCGTGATAATGGTAGAGTTGGTGAAAGAATGGAGTGTAAAGAAAAGAGTTGAGAAGCACACGAGATCGAATGGGAAGAAGAGTGGAATAAGGTCTCGGTGGAGGAGAAGAATGGCGAAAAAGAGAAAGAAGTGTAGTACGAACTTGAGGGTGTAAATTGAGTGAATAAATTAGCAAAATTTGTGATGACCGATGTGTTAAAAACGATTGTGCTAATCTATCAACCCGTCGAGAAATAGGGTCAAATCCCTCAAGACTCGCAAGAAAACATGGGTACGTCGAACTTGGTAAACCCTCCATTGAAAATGGAAACGCGACGGAGTCTTGCGTGGTCGAAACGATAGGAAGGATAAAAGGCAGTGATTTAGGGATAGTTTTAATCTCACCAAAGTAATCAGTCTCGAACTCGAAGGATTCCATCAATGGTTCAAAATGATTGTAAGCAACCGAGTCTGATGGTTCAACTAACTCATCTGAAAATTTAAAGGACTCAAACTCGGGAGGTGAGTTTTCAACATCGTCCAAAAAAGTGAAACACTCGTAATCGATATCGGCTGTGAGAACCGTGTCAGATTTAAAGAGGTACGCACTAGTGGCGTCCAAACTGCTGTGATCGAATAGAAATTTTTCAAGCTCACAGTCCTCCTGCGTGATCTTTTGTGTGGTTGGAACGATGGAAAGGAGGGAGGGTGATTTAGGAAGTATAACAGTTAAAGGTTTAGGAGGATGAATTGGAAAATACGACACATCAAACAAAAATGCTTCATCCTCAATACTATCCTCAATACTCCCCTCAATACTATCCTCATGATTCTCCTCAAAAGTTATCTCACCCATGCTATTATCATCAAAATCAAGACGCATATGAAGTTCGGGAAAAACATTTAATGACTCGGGATGATGAATTGGAGATAAAATTTCTGTCAAATCTATGGGTCCATCATCCAAAATATTCCCGACGTCAATATCCTCGATCAAGTGAAAATCAATTTTTTTAGACACCTCATCAAAAGCATGGAGATCTATCAATTCAGGTTCTAGATTGGAGGTGTAAAGATCGAAAGGATTAGGTGTGGTTTCACTCGAAATGGACCCTTCACAATCTGGCAAATCAAGCACTACAAAGTCGCACAACTCATCATTTTGGACACTTGTTTTAAAACTGGAGTTGTTAAATTCAATTGGTAATGGGTATGTTTGATTTGGAAGGGTGTACAACTCACTCTCACCACTCAAATTCTCACTCTGTCCAACCGCCTTATTATACATTGGAAAATTTGGAGCTAGTTGGAAACTAGCTACCGGGTCACTAGGTTGCATAAGGGCGGCCACGGACGCATCCACATTCCTAATCATTTGGTTCGTCGCTACCATATAAGCTTCCAACGACTGTTCTAAATTAGACATGGGTTGTGAAGGGGTTTCAGTAAAAGATTCAAAATTGTTTGGATTTTGGAAACTCCTAAATGGTTGTGTAGAAGCAATATGTAGATAAGGTGCGGAAGTCGGGTAGGACTGGTAGGAATTGAATGGTTGGACAGGAGTAGGATCAACATTTGGATAAAAAGGTGAATGGACTTGTTGATCCCTAGAACTAGATTTGTGGAGAGGAGTGAAAGATCGGTTACGAGATTGTTCAATGTGTTCAGCGATAGACATAGAACTCGAAAAAGTACTATCAACATAAGATGGTGGTGAAGGTTGAAATGGTTGATACAAAGTGGATTGCGGAGTCCAACTGTTTCTCCTAGACGCTTCTATTTGATCATTCAAAGATATTTTGGGCATGGATGGGTCGTCCGTAATTCGACCGAAACAATTCGCGTATGAAGCAATGTTAGGTTGAGGGTACCAAAGTTCGGCAAGGGTTTTGTGAGGTGGGGTACCCATGATATAAGAAGGAGAAGAAAAAGAAGGTGGTTGGAAGTGAGGTGCACGGATTTCTTGGCGACAAAATTTTTGCAAGTCTTTGTAAAAAAAAATTTCCTTTTTTTTTATTTGGTGCTCTTTGCAAATAGATTTTCGATAAAAGGCTTTGACACAAATGCAATCAACCACAAATGCACAATCATGCCTAGATCTAGGGTCACCTAGGTAAGCTAGACAGCTCCAAACTGTTCCAAAGGGCTAGAAATAGGACCTCAAACCGCCTCTTCACCGCCAATTGCGGCCAGGTAAGTGCCAGGTGAGTGGGAGGCCCTCCACTACAAGTAGTGGCCCTAATTAAGTAATTACTCGCCTTAGACACACTTGCCTAGACACCACAAAGTCAAGTTAGGATCAACGGCCGATGCCCACAACTAGTCCTCTGTCCTATTGAGCGCGAAGTCCTTAGGGCTGAGTCTAGTATTTTTTAATTAAAAATGGTCAATGCAATATGCCTTATGTGATTTCTGGGGTCCTGTGAAGGGTGATGAAATCCCCACCCAATCTGGATTGGTTTCAAGCCACTTAAAGTCCGATTAAAAATATGCAAAATAGTAAACAACCACTTGCAATCAAATATTTTTTAAGCGCGGCGCAAAGAATCCTGCACAAGATCGATTATTGGAAAGGGGGAGATTTTTTAGTGCAATGAATCCTGCTGGAAAATTTTTCAGAGGAGATATTAGGGTTTCAGAGAAGAAGAGGAAACTTACAGTGTTTTTTTTTGTTGCAGATGGTGACGTGACCTTCTTGCCGTGGTTCCGCCGCCGAAACGCACCTTTGACCGCAGTTCCGCGGTTGACTTGTTGACTCGGTCCTCCAAATTTCTTCTGTTGTTCTGTTATGGAAATCCTATGTTATTTAGATCTTCAGTTTTCTGGATTTTTCAGATCCGAACTCGATTGTAGATCCTGCAAAATTGAAACAAAAATACCCTTCACAAAATAATAAGATCATAAATTTTTATATTTTTTTCCAGTTTTTATGATTTTTTAATTTTATATTAACCCGAAATTGCAAAAAGAAAATAACACGCCATCCCCGGCAACGGCGCCATTTGATTTGTTTGTCAAAGAATAATTATAACCGCAATCAAGAACGGCGTCGCTTGGTAGCTAGTCGGTGAGTACGGGTCGGTCCACAGGGATTTTGTGAATTTCCTAATTGGTCTAACGAGTTAATTCCGATTGGTGTCGGATTGATTAAATCTAAAAACTAAATTATTCTAGATCTAAATCTTGCTAGGGTTAGGTTTAGGTTAATTTTGGAAATGGAAAGATTTCCTCACCGCTTTCTATACCCAAATTAAGATCTATTTAGGTGTTATGGTAATTATTAATAAAGGGGATTAGTACCATCGGGAAGAAACGGTGTTTCTTCCTCTAGGTTCTTGTCCTTCCTTTCTTAATCCTTACCCTAACCTCCATGGAAAACACGCTCAACTGGGCCTTTATACTATGGTATCACCGCTACCTCGTGGGATAGGGTGCCGTAGGGAGCGGTGTGTGCATGTATGCATGGAGCCTTATAAAAACGTGTGATGGGCAAGAAAAGGGTGAGAGATTTTCATCTCTCAAGCCTTCCCCAAAGCTAACCCTAACAAGCGAGGAGACTACTCACTCATTAGGGAATTGAAAAACAATTTCTAAACTATCTAACTAGGGCAGAGAATAAAAGATCTAACTGGGGCAGATAAGAAATTACCTAGGGCATGGAAATAAAATTTAATTAGGGCAATGAAAAGAAAACTTACTCCTAATTTTTATTTGATGCTCTCTTCCTTCCTTACAGAAAATTACAGATATGAATTTAGATAGATGAAATGAGGCACAAGAAGAGGCATGACCTAATACAAGATTTAGGGTTCCTATTTATAGAGGATAGAAACCCTAGGGGTACAATCGACTCGCACATCTGCTATTACAAAAATACCCCTAGGTAGACTAGTCAACGCGCCGCCAATCTTTCTGGTAAATTTCTCGCCACTACGGGCTTAGCCCGGCCGCGGAACCGCGGCCACAGGCCAGGTTTGGCCACGGTTCCGCTGCCAAGTAGGAGGCTCTTGGGCTGAAATTGGGTCTGACGCTTCTGGTTGACCTTTTCTTCCTGTTTCTTCAGTTGGTTCTTTAGGATGCTTTATCGTTCTCTCCCAGATCTCCGCAGTGAATAATTGTAGTGGACTTTTAACGTTGCTTCGTGTCGAAGTCTTGAACCTTGCGCTGCCTTGTTATTTGTGAACTGATCTTCGTTTATTGTCCAACTATAGGCTTGATCAAGATTCCACCTTTTATCGGTCGTAGTCTCACTTTTCCATCATCTTTTGTCTTTTTCACTGTTTTTGTTCCGAGAACCTGTAACCTGTAACTATGTAGCAGACATGGATCAAAAGAACCCATTTATTTGTAAACTGAATAAGAATGGGGAATAAAATAATGCAAAATTATGCTATGAACAAATACCCCCAAACTTATCTTTTGCTCGTCCTCGAGCAAACCTAGTTTTTATTCTCAACAAAAAATCTAACCTCACTTTCGCAGGGAAACACGATTGCACTGAGCTCATGCAAAAAGCCGTTAAACCCCTAGGTGTCCCTAGTAGGAGGAGTGTTGTCTCCTGAGGGTTTTCAGCGGATACTACCCATAACATCCTATCAATTTGGTCTATTAACTTTTATTCTCCAATTAGGTTTTCCAACAAGGAATTCTATTATCTTCGACTCATAAATTATCCACCCGTATTCTTCACGCTTCCTTATCATTTAACTTAAGATTATATATATTCTTGTGAATTTACTTAGCTTTTGCCATCACTTAAGTTTTCCTTCTAGGGTTCTATCTCAACTTAGGAATTTTTATTATCTCCATTAAAGAAATAAGTCCTATTCTTCATTCCTATCTCTTATCTAAACCCCAATCACATACCCATACATGTGTGTATATATCATCCCTACACTTGGAAATTCAACTCAAGCTATCATACTCTTGTTCGTCGTCCAAAGCACTTCTTAATAGGTGAATTTTTAGATGAATTTCGCTCACACATCTTTCATGCGACCGTTAATACTTCTTGAGGTACCAACAACCGATTACAAGATGCGTTTGCACATTAAAGCGTAATTCCTAGTTTTGCAACACCTAAGGCTTTAGCAGTGACTCCCAAACCAGTTGGTCTAAGACACTAGGTGATGAAGCATCCTTGCTAAATATTTTTTTCTATTTTTGCAGCCTTAAATAATCACAAAAACCTGTGTTCATTTTTTTATTATCTCTTTATTCAGTCTTGAATTTTTATTTTATTTTCTTCGTACTAAAGACTTTAGACAAGAGCATTTCAAGGTCTCCTCTACTATTCCAAGTTTCAAGGTGCGTGTTTGTGCAGTTTGTAGGGTATATATTTCCAGAATTTAGACTTAAGCTTAGGAATTATTTTTCAAACTTATATTTTAATAAAAATATCAGTACTTTTCCCTTGTTTTAACCTAGCCCAAGAAGTGAACTCAAAATTTGCCTATTTCTAAATAAACTACAAGACATATACTTTCAACCGTTAAATTTTAAGAAAGGTTATTTTTAGGGTTTTTAATTTACTAAGTCTAGATCTAGTTGTTCCTAGCTAGTTAACCTTTTTGTCAAACTCAAGTCAAATATGGCCAAAATTGAATACTTTAATTTTTATAATTTTTTTTTTAAATTTTCAATTTTTATCGGTTTTAAAATAAGTATGCAAATGCAAAAATATACAAATAAATAAGAAAACTTACCGAACACACCCCCAAACTTAAACTTGACAGTGTCCTCACTGTCATGCCACACCAAAAGGGTCAAAATGTCGGCACTCCCCTGTTTATTTATTTACAATTTATTATTATTTATTATTTTTTTTATTGATAAAAGAAAAACAAAATTATATTACAAAAAGGTCCCCCCAAACTTAAGTGAAACAGTGTTTCCACTGTTTAAGCGTTAAAATTTAGAGTTAAGGAGGAGAAAAATCAAACTATACAAGGCCTTACACAGGCCAAAAGTTAGCACCAACCATTCAAAAATCTTATCGTGATAATGGTAGAGTTGGTGAATGAATGGAGTGTAAAGAAAAGAGTTGAGAAGCACACGAGACCGAATGGGAAGAAGAGTGGAATAAGGTCTCGGTGGAGGAGAAGAATGGCGGAAAAGAGAAAGAAGTGTAGTACGAACTTGAGGGTGTAAATTGAGTGAATAAATTAGCACAATTTGTGATGACCGATGTGTTAAAAGAGATTGTGCTAATCTATCAACCCGTCGAGAAATAGGGTCAAATCTCTCAAGATTTGCAAGAAAACATGGGTACGTCGAACTTGGTAAACCCTCCATTGAAAATGGAAATGCGACGGGGTCTTGCGTGGTCGAAACGATAGGAAGGACGAAAGGGAGTGATTTAGGGATTGTTTTAATCTCACCAAAGTAATCTGTCTCGAACTCGAAGGATTCCATCAATGGTTCAAAATGACTGTAAGCAACCGAGTCTGATGGTTCAACTAACTCATCTGAAAATTTAAAGGACTCAAACTCAGGAGGTGAGTTTTCAACATCGTCCGAAAAAGTGAAACACTCGTAATCGATATCGGCTGTGAGAACTGTGTCAGATTCAAAGAGGTACGCACTAGTGGCGTCCAAACTGCTGTGATCGAATAGAAAATTTTTCAAGCTCACAGTCCTCCTGCGTGATCTTTTATGTGGTTGGAACGATGGAAAGGAGGGAGGGTGATTTAGGAAGTATAACAGTTAAAGGTTTAGGAGGATGAATTAGAAAATCCGACACATCAAACAAAAATGGTTCATCCTCAATACTATCCTCAATACTCTCCTCACTACTATCCTCAAGATTCTCCTCAAAAGTTATCTCATCCATGCTATTATCATCAAAATCAAGACGCATATGAAGTTCGGGAGAAACATTTAATGACTCGGGATGATGAATTGGAGATAAAATTTCAGTCAAATCTACGGGTTCATCATCCAAAATATTCCCGGCGTCAATATCCTCGATCAAGTGAAAATCAATTTTTTTAGACACCTCATCAAAAGCATGGAGATCTATCAATTCAGGTTCTAGATTGGAGGTGTAAAGATCGAAAGGATTAGGTGTGGTTTCACTCGAAAGGGACCCTTCACAATCTGGAAAATCAAGCACTACAAAGTCACACAACTCATCATTTTGGACACTTGTTTGAAAACTGGAGTTGTTAAATTCAATTGGTAATGGGTATGTGATCACACGCCGAGAGCGTGTCGGATGTTCAAAGTTCTAAAGTTTTCCGCGATCAGGACGGTGTCGCTATGCAGCTAGCCGGTTGAGCACGGGTCGATCCACAGGGAGATGGTTGTATGTCCGTTCTTGTTTTAGACGAGTCAATAAAGAATTTGTATATGTTTGTTCGATCTAACCTATGTGTATTATTTGCAAGTAGAAAGTTGTTAAGAAAAAGATACGGAATTGTAAGCTAAAGAAATCCGTACTCAAAACCTTTGAGCCGAGTCTTGACCAATTGAAGCTAGAGCAATCGGCAACAACGTGGATTAGGGGATTTAAGCGCGGTATTCGTGGAATACGGCTTATTTACCCTTGTCCTTCCGTTCTTGTCTCTTGCTTTCGCCTCCGGCCAAACCGAACGCAACCGGTCGCGGTTAGGAATCACCGTTACCTTGTCAGGGTAGGGTGCCTAACGGAGCGCTTGCGTATGGTTTGGACGGAGTTCAATGGAAAATAACGGGAAAAGGAAATGAGAAAAGAAAATCTTAACTTACAATACCGTATTTATTCTTAACAATGATAATTACAACATTCACAAAATGAACAACAAAGAGCAAAAGAAAAGAACAAAGAAAAGAAAAGATTACAAGTAATTAAGAGCATGAATATAAATTGCAAGAAAGTAAAGCAAGGTAATAAAAAACAAGTAATAAATAAGCAATAAAAAGAACAAGAAACTAGAACTCAAGACAAGCATGGGATCAATAGCCAACCCTTAAACTTGCAAGCTCAATTAAGAGGTTGCAAGATCAAGAGAAGGGTAGAGAACGCATGTGAAATGAAGTGCTAATTCCATAAGAAAATACGACCCTTGAGATCAATAACAAACTCTTAACCTTTCAAGCTCAATGAAGAGGTTGAAAGATCAAGAGAAAGCAAGAATCTCAAGGGGAAATTAAACAAAAGAGAATGATACAAAAGCCCTCATCTTCATTAATCTTCCACTCAAAAAGCTCTCACTACAATTTTCATGGAGAAAAGATGAAGAAGAAGAAGAAGAACTAAAAACTACAAAAGAGGAACAAAGAATGAACACAAAAATTGGACCCTTGGCTTAGCTCAATTCTGGAGTATTTATAGGCAGGGGTTGAAGACCTAGGGAAAGAATCTGCCACTATATGAAGTCCCCAAACTACCCCCAAAACACGACAAAGTGAGGAGCCCATACGGCCGCGGATCCGCGGCCTAGACCCCCTATTGGCCGCGGATCCGCGGCCCTATGGTGGAGTTGGGTGGTCGGGTTTTGGGTGCTTCCCTGGTTTCATGTTGTCTGCTATGTGGTATATGACTTTTCTCAGAAACTCTTCACAATTATTCCAGAATTTTAGTAGAACAAAAGGTGATGTGATGTGGATCTTTTGCCATGATTTCCTCGAGCTCCGCGTAGATTTCTTGGATCTTGTGTTGCCATTGAGCTTTGTGCATGACATGACAATCGATTTGCCATTTTGTCCCTTAAACTGGTATGTGGCAACACATGGATAGAGAGCGGAGACCGTGTTTTATCTGTTGTTGGCAGTAATCCAGAATTTGTCGTACTTTTCATGGATTTCACTGTTCAGAGCCGAGAACCTGTATTCTGCAAATATGTAGCAAACACAGATCAAAAGCACCTACCTATAAACATATGAGCATAAGAATGGACGGTATAAAATGCAGTATTCTGTTATGAACAAATACCCCCAAACTTAACTTTTGCTCGTCCCGAGCAAAACCAATTATTCACAAAAATATAATGATAACCGCACTTTCGCAGGGAACGCGATTGCACTGAATGCGTGCAACAAGCCGTTAAACCTCTAGGTGTCCCTAGTAGGAGGAGTGTTGTCTCCTGAGGGTTTTCAGCGGATTACACCCACAAAATCCCGTCAAGCTAGTGTCATAAGTTAACATTGATTCTACTCCTACAGTTTAGTTATTACGTTAGAAACTCTATTATCCAAAGTCAGAAATATCCAACCCTTATTTTTCACACCTCCTATCTATTTAACCTTGGATCTCCTGAGTTTTCCTTCTAAAGTGCGGCCTCAAATCAGGGATTTTTTATCAACTTTACAGAAAACACAAGTCTTATTCTTTATTTCTATATTTTATCCAAACATCGATTGTATACCCTTACGTGTGTGTATATTTGCACCCCTACACTCAAGAATTCAATTCAAGCTATAATACCCTTGCCCTAATACCTAATACTACTTCTTTTCATTAAGGATGGACGGATTTGCTCACACACCTTTCTTGCGACTATTAATGCTTCTTGAGGCACTAACGACCGATTACTGAATGTGTGAACTTTAAAGCGTAAATAGCAGTTTCCAGGTCTTGACTTTATTCTATTTTTTTCTTTTTCTTTTTCTTTTTCTTTTTCTTTTTCAAGACCGGATATATTTTTCAATATGCTCTTTTGGTGTTTAGCTTTAAATACCGTTTTTTCTTTCATACTAGGCTTTCAAGCAAGAGTATTTCTAGGTATCCTCTACTATCCCAAGTTTCAAGGTGCGTGTAAGTGCAGTTTGTAGGGTATATACTTTCTAAATTTGAACTCGAAAAAAGAAACTATTTTTCAGACTTATCCTCCAGTAAAGCTTCAATACTTTCCCTTCATCTTGACTTGACTCAAGAACTGAACTCAAAAATTGTAAGGACGTATACTTACCAAAGTTAGACAGAATGAGGGTTATTTTAAGGGTTTTCAATTCCTAAGTCTAGAATTTAGTTATTTCTAACATATCAACTAAACTTTCAGAATAAAAATCTAAGTTACCCTATTAGCTAACTTGACGACAAAGTTTTTATATTTTTGGAAATTTTTTGATCTTTGTGGGTTTTTAATAAGGTATGCAAATGCAAAATATACAAATGAATGCGAAGAAAGAAAGCTTACCGAGCACACCCCCAAACTTAAACTTGACAGTGCCCTCACTGTCAGGCTATACCAAGAGGGTCAAAATTGTCGGCGCTCCCCCTAAAAACAAATTATATACAAAAAGGAAAACAAAAAATATATACAAAAAAAGAGTCCCCCCCAAACTTAAGTAAAACAGTGTTTCCACTGTTAAGCGTTGAAATTCAGGATTAGGGAGGAAAGAGAACAGTATCAAGCTATACAAGGCCTTACACAGGCCAAAAGTTAACACCAACCATTCAAAGATTTTATCATGGTGAAGCAGTGGTTGGGGAAAGAAGGTGAAGAGGTAAGAAATGGAGAATACGCGAGACCGTATGGAGATAGAAGCGGGATACGGTCTCGGTATATCAGAAGAAGAATGGCGGAAGGGAAAAAGAAGTCGAGTACGAACTTGAGGGTGCAAATGGAGTGAATAGATTAGCATAATTTGTGATGAGCGATGTGTAAACAGCGATTGTGCTAATCTATTAACCCGGCGAGAGATTGGGTCAAATCCCTCAAGATTCGTAAGAAACCATGGGTACGCCGAACTTGGTAAACCAGACATACGAAATGAAAGTGAGACGGTTTCTTGCAAGGTCGGAACGATGGAAAGAATGGAGGGAAGTGATCGAGGAGGGGTATCGGTTAAAGGTTCAGGAGGGTGTACACAGTCAATGACAGGGACAGGATGAATGGGAAAATCCGACTCATCAATTAAAACTTGTTCATCCTCAAAACTATCCTCAATATTCTCCTCAAAATTTAGCACATCCATGCACTTCTCTTCAAAATCCAGACGCATATGGGGTTCGGGAAAAACATTTAATGACTCGGGATGATGATTTGAAGAGACAAACTCAGCCAAATCTACGGGTTCATCATCCGAAATATTCCCGGCGTCAATATCCTTAATCAAGCGAAAATCAAAATTCTCTGACACCTCAACAAAAGCATGGATATCAATTGATTCAGGTTCTAAAGTGGAGGTGTAGAGGTTAAAAGGTTTAGGATCAGTTTCACTTGGAAGAGACCCTTCACAATCGGGTAAATCAAACACTACGAAGTCGCACAACTCATTCATCATTCTATCTTCAATTGATAAATCATGTGGGATACTCGATAGACTTTCAAAACAGGAGGTGTGGGATTCAATTTGGGATGGGTAGGTTTGATTTGGAAGGGGGTACATCTCACTCTCTCCACTCAAATTCACAGCCTGTCCTGCCGCCTCATTATACTTTGAAAAAGTTGGAGCTAGGTGAAAACTAGCTACCGGGTCACTAGGTTGCATGAGGGCGGCCATGGACGCATTCAAATCCATCATCTGTTGGCTTGACGCTACCCTAAAATCTTCCAATGACTGTTCCAGACTAGACATAGGTTGTGAAGGGGTTTCGGTAAAATATTCAAAGTTGTTTGGATACTGAAAACTCCCAAATGGCGGTTCTGAAGCAATGTCTAGGGAAGGTACAAAAGTAGGGTAGGATTGGTAGGAATTGAATGGCTGGACAGGAGCAGGATCAACATTTGGATAGGAAGGTGAATGGAATTGTTGATCCCAAGAATTTGAAGTGGTGAAAGGAGTGAAAGATCGGCTACGAGATTGTTCAATACATTCTGCAATAGACATAGGTCTTGGAGTTGCAACATGACTCGAAGAAGGGGTATCAACGTAAGAAGGGGTGAATGTATGAAATGGTTGATACGAATTGGATTGCAGAGTCAAATTGTTTGTCCTAGACGAGTCTATCCGATCTCTCAATGAAATTTTGGGCATGGAGGGGTCGTTCGAAGTTCGGCCAAAGCAAGAACCGTAAGAAGTAATGTCTGGTTGTGGGTACCAAAGTTCGGCAAGAGTTTTGCGAGGTGGAGTACCCATGATATGAAAAGAGAAAGAAAGAAAAGGAGGGGAAAAAGAATGTGATATATTTTTTTTTAGTTTATATATTAACAGAAGAATGAAATATACACACAAAAAGAATATTGACAAAAACAATCACGACACAAAAATACCACACACCTAATCGTTCTAGGGTTCACCTAGGTCAACTAGACCTGCTTCAGAACTTGATTGTCGAAGTAAAACTGTGTCGAGAAACGGGCTCAAGATACACTGATCACGAGGCCAGGTAAGTGCAGAGATAAGGGGAGGTTTTCCAACGCTTTCGCGAAGTTCCTTAATTAAATAACTCTTTCTCTTTTGGCGGTTTCGCCGTTAACACTTTCCTAGACACCCCGTAAACAATATACCGTTAAGCAAGGTTCTAAACACAGTTAACTTCTCCTAGTGAGCGCGAAGTCCTTAAGGCTTAAAGTCTAATTTCTTTTAAATTTTGTGCGGGTAAAGCGTTATGCTTAAGTTCGTGATTTGTGGGCCATGGAAAAGGTGATGAAATCCTTTACCGTATGTTGTGGGGTTCGCTTGCCCTTAAGTCCGTATTAATGTATGCAATGCGCAATTCAAAAAAATTCTATAAAGAATCAAACAATCGTTTTTTAGTTTAAGCACGGCGCTGCAACAAATACGGGTTAGTCAATTTTTAGCGTTTGCTAGCGAACTTGCAAAGAATCCTGCAAAGAATAGTATATTGGAAGCGTCGGATTTGAGAAGAAGGTGTTAGTAACGTACGTACCGTTATGTTTTTGGGTTAGGAAACCCCCGTTGAATCAAATCCGGTAGGTTTGGAAGGTTCGCTTGCGCGGGTCAAACTACCCGGATCTTTGGCACTGTACTTCGTAATCACCTTAACTTTGAACGTACACTTTGCTCCCACAATCGCAGTTTGCAAATCCGCAAAATTCTGCACACTTGCCCACAAAAATGATCAAAAAAAAACAAAAAGATAGTTTTTTTTATTATAAATATATATAAAAAGAATATTAACCCGAATAACAAGAAAGAAAATACGCTACCGTTTCCCCGGCAACGGCGCCATTTGATCACACGCCGAGAGCGTGTCGGATGTTCAAAGTTCTAAAGTTTACCGCGATCAGGACGGTGTCGCTATGCAGCTAGCCGGTTGAGCACGGGTTGATCCACAGGGAGATGGTTGTATGTCCGTTCTTGTTTTAGACGAGTCAATAAAGAATTTGTGTATGTTTGTTCGATCTAACCTATGTGTATTATTTGCAAGTAGAAAGTTGTTAAGAAAAAGATACGGAATTGTAAGCTAAAGAAATCCGTACTCAAAACCTTTGAGCCGAGTCTTGACCAATTGAAGCTAGAGCAATCGGCAACAACGTGGATTAGGGGATTTAAGCGCGGTATTCGTGGAATACGGCTTATTTACCCTTGTCCTTCCGTTCTTGTCTCTTGCTTTCGCCTCCGGCCAAACCGAACGCAACCGGTCGCGGTTAGGAATCACCGTTACCTTGTCGGGATAGGGTGCCTAACGGAGCGCTTGCGTATGGTTTGGACGGAGTTCAATGGAAAATAACGGGAAAAGAAAATGAGAAAACAAAATCTTAACTTACAATACCGTATTTATTCTTAACAATGATAATTACAACATTCATAAAATGAACAACAAAGAGCAAAAGAAAAGAAAAGATTACAAGTAATTAAGAGCATGAATATAAATTGCAAGAAAGTAAAGCAAGGTAATAAAAAGCAAGTAATAAATAAGCAATAAAAAGAACAAGAAACTAGAACTCAAGACAAGCATGGGATCAATAGCCAACCCTTAAACTTGCAAGCTCAATTAAGAGGTTGCAAGATCAAGAGAAGGGTAGAGAACGCATGTGAAATGAAGTGCTAATTCCATAAGAAAATACGACCCTTGAGATCAATAACAAACTCTTAACCTTTCAAGCTCAATGAAGAGGTTGAAAGATCAAGAGAAAGCAAGAATCTCAAGGGGAAATTAAACAAAAGAGAATGATACAAAAGCCCTTATCTTCATTAATCTTCCACTCAAAAAGCTCTCACTACAATTTTCATGGAGAAAAGATGAAGAAGAAGAAGAAGAACTAAAAACTACAAAAGAGGAACAAAGAATGAACACAAAAATTGGACCCTTGGCTTAGCTCAATTCTGGAGTATTTATAGGCAGAGGGTTGAAGACCTAGGGCAAGAATCTGCCACTATATGAAGTCCCCAAACTACCCCCAAAACACGACAAAGTGAGGAGCCCATACGGCCGCGGATCCACGGCCTAGACCCCCTATTGGCCGCGGATCCGCGGCCCTATGGTGGAGTTGGGTTGTCGGGTTTTGGGTGCTTCCCTGGTTTCATGTTGTCTGCTATATGGTATATGACTTTTCTCAGAAACTCTTCACAATTATTCCAGAATTTTAGTAGAACAAAAGGTGATGTGATGTGGATCTTTTGCCATGATTTCCTCGAGCTCCGCGTAGATTTCTTGGATCTTGTGTTGCCATTGAGCTTTGTGCATGACATGACAATCGATTTGCCATTTTGTCCCTTAAACTGGTATGTGGCAACACACGGATAGAGAGCGGAGACCGTGTTTTATCTGTTGTTGGCAGTAATCCAGAATTTGTCGTACTTTTCATGGATTTCACTGTTCAGAGCCGAGAACCTGTATTCTGCAAATATGTAGCAAACACAGATCAAAAGCACCTACCTATAAACACATGAGCATAAGAATGGACGGTATAAAATGCAGTATTCTGTTATGAACAAATACCCCCAAACTTAACTTTTGCTCGTCCCGAGCAAAACCAATTATTCACAAAAATATAATGATAACCGCACTTTTGCAGGGAACGCGATTGCACTGAATGCGTGCAACAAGCCGTTAAACCTCTAGGTGTCCCTAGTAGGAGGAGTGTTGTCTCCTGAGGGTTTTCAGCGGATTACACCCACAAAATCCCGTCAAGCTAGTGTCATAAGTTAACATTGATTCTACTCCTACAGTTTAGTTATTACGTTAGAAACTCTATTATCCAAAGTCAGAAATATCCAACCCTTATTTTTCACACCTCCTATCTATTTAACCTTGGATCTCCTGAGTTTTCCTTCTAAAGTGCGGCCTCAAATCAGGGATTTTTTATCAACTTTACAGAAAACACAAGTCTTATTCTTTATTTCTATATTTTATCCAAACATCGATTGTATACCCCTACGTGTGTGTATATTTGCACCCCTACACTCAAGAATTCAATTCAAGCTATAATACCCTTGCCCTAATACCTAATACTACTTCTTTTCATTAAGGATGGACGGATTTGCTCACACACCTTTCCTGCGACTATTAATGCTTCTTGAGGCACTAACGACCGATTACTGAATGTGTGAACTTTAAAGCGTAAATAGCAGTTTCCAGGTCTTAACTTTATTCTATTTTTTTCTTTTTCTTTTTCTTTTTCTTTTTCTTTTTCAAGACCGGATATATTTTTCAATATGCTCTTTTGGTGTTTAGCTTTAAATACCGTTTTTTCTTTCATACTAGGCTTTCAAGCAAGAGTATTTCTAGGTATCCTCTACTATCCCAAGTTTCAAGGTGCGTGTAAGTGCAGTTTGTAGGGTATATACTTTCTAAATTTGAACTCGAAAAAAGAAACTATTTTTCAGACTTATCCTCCAGTAAAGCTTCAATACTTTCCCTTCATCTTGACTTGACTCAAGAACTGAACTCAAAAATTGTAAGGACGTATACTTACCAAAGTTAGACAGAATGAGGGTTATTTTAAGGGTTTTCAATTCCTAAGTCTAGAATTTAGTTATTTCTAACATATCAACTAAACTTTCAGAATATGCCATCCGCATTCGCCACTGGGTCCCGTCATCACCCGTTAGGTTAGCTAACTAACGGCAGAGCGGGGACTGGACTAGCACGGATGAAAAACATATACAACATCTACTAATATATATACCAATATATAGTATTTCGCTCAAGGCGTGAATAAAATGCAACATCACAGAAATGTACAGCATCACAGAAACAATACAGATATCTGGGATCCCCGGGTTTCACAGAGCCACTACTGAAAACCCAACGTTCCCCTGGTCGTGTGGATAGCCTGTGCAATGAAATCCTAGACCCCTACGGGCGCGGCAAGTTACCCGCCAAAACCTGAAGCGAGGCAGCCCCCTTCAGCACCGTGAATGGACCACCCAGCACTTCATGGAATCCGGTAACTTGGGCACCCCTCCTGGGTCAACCTGTACCCCCTACGAGTGCGGCGAATAGCCCGCCAATTCTAGAGTGGAGCCCCTTCCGTCCCAATGCCATGAGATGCGGGCTTGTTGCCCTCTAGAACCCGGCTATCCGTGCACCCCTCCGCGGGGTAAACCTAGTACAGAAAGTAAAATATACATACAACGGGTACATCGACCGCAACCAGGTCGTGCCCCAAAAGAATAATACAATCAGACAGTGACGGCAGTCCACATGTCGGACGCTCGTCCCGCAATATCAAATGTACATAATACAACAAAAACTGTACTAGCATTGCATCCAGGCTATCCCCACGACCGATCCGCAACATCACAGCAAAATACATAGAACATCAACGTGAAAGTCACGTTCGCAAATCCGTCTAACCGGGCTATAGCAGTTAGACCGGATTTACCGATCGAGTGACATTCACGGTCGCAGATATAATGTAAATACTGTGAAATAATGTGTTTAAAATATCCGATCGATCAAAAATTAACAAGTGGGCCCCCAAGCAATACTGTAGCACTCACAGAAATTCTGGACCCAATCTTAATATTCCAAAACCCCTAATTACAGCCCAGAAGCCCACTGGAGAATTTCGAAGCATTGATCCCACCAACCTGCGGCGGAACCGCGGCAACAAGGAGGGTTTTGCCGCGGTTCCGCTCTCGAGCTGAGGGATCATTGTCTCGAATTTTCCCAGAGTTCTTAGAACTCCCTGCACATCATTCTGAGACAACCTGAAAAATTTTTAGACACCAAAAAATTTTAACAGAAAACTGATGTGAGCTAAAATTGGATTTTTGGAATTTTGGTCGATCGGAACTAAAAAACACATCAAACAAAGCTAGACGAAGTTAATGGCGAGGCTCTGATACCACTGTAAGTGCACGGCGGCGCCCCGGTCGTCAATCCGACGGCCAAATGCGGAAACGGTGATAAACTTTAATTTTGCGAACTTAGCAAACCGGCACCACCGCGCACTAAACCCCGGATCGGGCCATTAAACTAGATCTAGCTAACAACAAGACGGGTTAGAGATATACCGAGTGATCCGAGTCCTCCGGTCTTCTCGTCGTCGTCCCGATCTCTCGCGGAATGTCCGGTCTCCATCTCCTCGCCGGAAGGGCACCACGTCACCTGCATCTTTTACGGGCTCCCGCCTCTATACCGAGGCAACTCGGGCATGAAGCTGGCAAGTCGACATGCCCAAGATGTGCTATAGAATGTAGTGTAGAGTGCATGTCTCACTTTGGGGTATTGGTTGCCTTTTGAAGATGGAGGAATGAAGGTATGAAAAATGGTGCTTTCATTTTTTCCTTGTATCAAAAATGAGATGAATGAAATTTGCCACACCACCAAAATCAAAGCTCTCTCTCTCTCAAAAAAATTGGCCGGCCCTTTTCTAATGTGAGAATGGTGGAGGAGTTGATAACATCATACAAGAGGGAGGTGAGTGTAGGATAAAGCAAGTGGTGACCTTAAACAAAACATCAACCATGCTTAATACATCTATTCACATCAAATCTCATTAATGCAAAATCATGGATGAAGAAAAAACAAAGGATGCAAATCCTATCATAATGAATACAATTGCAAGAAACCCCCTCCACAAAAGTTATTTGCACAACTGCAAGTAACCCCCTCCATCGGAAAAGTCCGGCCGGGAAAGAACAAAGGAAAACCGGCCGGAACGGAAAGCAAACTGGCAACTCCAGAAAACCGGTCCCGTAATAAATTACAGGAAAACCCCCATACTGTGCATACACACCCGCATCTGTATTCCGTCCGGATACAAATGCAAAGAGACAAAATCTACACTGTACTATACTAGGATCCGGCTTAAACCAAAGCCGGCCAGTAATATCCGTCCGGTCCTGATCCGTGCAATACCGCACGTATCTGATCGAACCCTGCCATATAACTATACGGCCTCTAGTACAAACCGTCCGATCCTGATCCGTGCAATACCGCACGTATCTGATCGGACCCTGCTATATCTCCATACGGCCTCTACAGCGTTTCGCCCGAAAGCCTGAGTAACTGAATGTGTGGTGGACTCTAAAGACTCGTCAATACTATGGCTGTGGATTTAACCACTAGCACGTCAGAGGTATAAGCCAATACGTAACGGGCCACCAGCTATTGACTAAAAGGGACGTCGATGAGCGAACTCATTCTGACACCCTACTGAGCCTGTCAGTGACAATATCCGTACAGTCCGGTCCGTTCGTCTATGAGCATCGCATGGCGGGCCTAGAGGGTTGGTAAAAGTCAGACCCCCAAAAGCGGTACAAGTCGTGTCGGAGTGTAGCCCAGAACACCCTGAGATACTACTAGAATACTTACCAGTAAATCTCCTGCCTTGGCCAAGGACTTCGTGTAATGGCTCTCCTAGACACAGCACGACCTCACCCCCAATACCGGGAGAGACGAACCCCTGAAGATCCGCTCACTGCCTCCATGTGGCTCGGGACTGTACCCAACTAAAACCTGTTTGCACGACTCCTTTGAGCCGTGGTAGGGTAGTAATCAAAGCACAGTGGGAACTCACACGAGACAAATGACGATCTCCAGGTCGATGAACTAACCTGTACACATGTCACCTGGGAACTGCTATCTGACGTCAGGTATAAGACCAACTGGCATGTTCCCGGCGAGTCCTGTCCGGTGTACTCATAACCCAATGAGCACCTGTATACATCTTAGGTGAACCAACTGACACCAGTGGCTTGTGAGACCGGCCACCGCCCCTCGTCGGGGTCTCGACTGTATACACTAGTCTACTCTGGAGAATCGATGTCCTGTCTCGAAACTCCTACGACTAGGGACCTTTTAAGGATGTGCTTATAGACTCCAGCTCTCACTTATATGATCGCCCTCATACTGCTGGCAGTCAAGCAAGAATCCTAGGGACTCTATCAACGTGCAATAGCGACATGTCAGGTCACCTAAAGCAGTACACGATGATAAAGGTAAACCAGATAGCATACTATCATCTCGAGCAAGACTGTCTTACCGGGATAGGTCCTCCCTCAATCATCGCAATCACGTGCCTGTGATCCAATAATTGACTCTGAGGGCACTATCTCCAACAATCTCCCACTTGCACTCAAGGCTAATTATTGCGATGTCGCATACTCACAGCCCGTGTGATACTGAACACCCAACTCCTCTACTAGTCAGTCGCACAAAGCCTGTTTGCGAAACTATTGCGTTCGAGGAATAGCCTCAGTGAGTGAATCCGCCTAGATGTTTCTTTCTATGTCCCTCTATATCTCAAGTTCGCGGAGAAAGCCATCTCCCGAAATGAGCAATACCTGTCTTAGAATGTCTAGATGTCTGATGGGACCTAGCTCATAAATGAACTCCAAATCCAAACTTCTTTAGACTGTATCGTCAACTGAACTTAATCAGTATCCTGTGCCATGCCACCCTCAGTATTGCCTTGGACCACCTGTCCAAAATACTGCCCCTCGTCAGAAGGAAAAACTACAACTCTGACGATCACCTTGTCGTCCATGTCACCTTGGAAGCCTGGAGTGATAACTGTCTCCTAAAGGAGGCAGCCGTTATCATATCCCTAGAACATTCACTTATGTTCTAAAACTGCTTCTGACTGTTTCCCCAGGATTGGATCAATATCAACTTATTGCACCTACTGCAAGAACAACATCTGGTGTGGTACTTGACATGTCATGATTGACTCAATTGCCTGAGCAAGTGATCTGCCAATCATGCGCATCCCTCTCTACTTTAGTCTATAAGACACCTTTAGAGAGGGTGACTCCATCACCTGCAGGTATACTACCGTGCCAAGAGTCGTCCATTCTAAATACTCTTAGAATGCTGTCAAAGTACCCTGATTGGGAAATCACCCAAATCTAGATCTAAAACCATAGATCTAGTAACCAGTATGTCTGATATAATGTCCAAGTCCCATGTGGAGAAAACACTGTGTGACGACCAAAGTATAACCGATCGTTGTATAGGAATATCACTTCCTACTACTACCTTCTCAACAGATCCATCCCCTATTCTTATGACGTCAAACCCATGACTGTCACATCAGAAATAGATGATCTATCTCCGCTATATCTGCTTTAGTCTATAAATAGACATAAGCCTGATATCCACCAATGCTTCCGCTGCTCCCACTGACTACGACAACCCTCTGGCAGAGTCATATAGACGTGCACTTCTAAAGCTAGTTTAGAACGACGCTGTACTCATCCTCCTGCCGGGTCTCGCAGCCTGGAACAACAACAATGGCAAGTGTGGGTAAACAAGAACTTCCCTGTCACCGTCCTTGAGGCTACCAGAGTACCTCTCGGGTGCCTGAAGTTACCCACCTTATCTGCGGAGTGGCCAATGGAATGTCAAATCAGATTGAATCTTTAGGTTCCATATCCAATCTTCAGTAATCGTTTGCGGTTCTGGAATCACTTCCAGTTCTACCATACTCCCACTACTGTTTTTGAAAAAATCCATTTTTATTAAAACTGTGGCGAGTCAAGAACAATATCACTATTGATCTTTCTTATGGTAGAAAATCAACCCTCGTCATAGCCTGGGTCAACCCACAAACAGCCATTACAGAAACGTGCCTTGAGTTATCCAGAGTTTGGTTTTAATCATAAGCCGGACAACTCCCCGTACCTTAACAATGTTAAGATATGAACTGTACTATATCCAATATAGAACCAGAGGCACTGATTTAATTGAACCAGATTCAAATCATGCAGCTGTCTCCAGTGCATGTCAACTAAATGGAGAGAGGCCGATTAGCGTTACTCAACTTAGGAATGCTTCCAATTATGAGTAACCTGAAAGAGAAGCAATTTCTCTTTACCATTACTTTCAACTGAATACCATACACAAGTATCTACATCTTCGATCACTTTGAAGAATCCCGATACTTGCTACACCTGGTTCTCTACTTTATTCAAATACTTATAACTCCTCAAAACTTAGACTCTGTGTTTCTACGAAACACATGTCTAAGAACTAGAGAAGTTAAAAGTAAACAGAATATAGTATGAGGACCAACCCCTCTGTCCTAATGGACACTGGACAACATACAATACTCTGTATAAGTCCGCTGAGTCTAACAACTCTTTCACTGTGTGTCGTAGGTTGAAAACTGTACTTATGGTTAAGAAGAATTACACCGCTGTTTAATGCTCCTTTCCTAACCATCCACTGATGTAGGTAAATGTCATCGACATAATATCAAAAAGTATATCTCACTCTATGAAAATAGACATACAGATATATCAATTTAAAATTGGTGCACAACAGCGGATATTCAAAACCAAAAATTTGCCGACCGGCAAACAGCCCAGGTGATCTCCTCAAATATCACCGATTACAATGAATCCCGATATAATGAGGATGATCACCCTATTCCCAATAACTTACTCACACTCATCATCTGTAAAACCATACAGATGTGAGAATCAAACCTGGTAAATACATACCCTGGAGCAAGTGTCTAATCGGGAAATCAGTTTTCTTTTAACAGTACACAGTTGAACTGAAACATTGAAATGTTTCGATGGGGTATCCTGGTATTCCTAGTAATGCATCTTCCATTATCCAGATTCACAACTATAACCGTATAATTCTTTGCCACTTCACCAAATCCCTTTATATGTCTTTAGTCATTACCTTCTGCACACCCCTTAGGCCAAATGGTTTTCTTCCTTCCCTACCGTTCGGCACCAGCCTATGGTTTGGAAGAAGACTATCCAATAAGCATAATGGGTGTACTGTCCTAGTCCTAGGAGCACTCGCAATGCGAGAGAAGGTGAAGATAAAAGACAACCGAATAAACCTTATTCCTATTTCTCCTGAACCAGGATCCATCCCCGAACTGGAACAAGTTCCTTTCGAGTTCGTATATAACCATACGATGGATTATCCAATGAACTGGGATCTTCGTAGTGATACGGAGTGTCCTGGAGAAATACAAAGGTGATTTAGGATTGGCGAAGAAATACTTGGTTTGGTCGTGAATATCAGTCGCAATTTACTTTGCCCTCTTACTAATCCCTTACTTTGTCTTAATCTTAATACCTTCTGCACACCATCGTTATGCTAATTGGTTTTCTTCATCCCCCACTGTTCGGCACCAGCCTAAAGTTTGGAAGAAGACTATCCAATTTGCGTAATAGGTGTACTATCTCCTAAACTAAGGAGTACTCGTAACTTGAGAGAAGGCAAAAAGGAAAAGACAACTGAATAATCCTATCCGTTTTCTCCAGAACCGGAAACCATCCTCGAATTCCTTCGAGTTCGTATCTAACCATACGATGGTTTTGTCCAATGGAAGTGGACGTTCGCAGTAATACGGGGTGTCCTGGAGAAAAGGGTAAAAGTAGGAGTGGCAATGAGGTCTGCAACTCTGACAATCCAAAAGCCAGTGTTAAAGAAGGTTCGGTCAACTTGGTCACTGAGTCATAGTCTTAGGGTCGGGTCAATGGTCGCTGCCAAAGAGAGAGAGAAAAGAAACACTCAGCGTGCACTCTAACCTAGATCAGAATGGTTACCAATTTATCTAATCTGGAAACCTCCCACTGTACCTCAAATTCTCCTCCAAACCTGAAAGAAGAATTAGTCGGGGTCACCCGAGGAGTAAACCAACTCATCAGTGGGAATCGGGATCCAACTATCATTGCATGATAACGTGACGGAATCCGCTCACGCTATCACACTCCAGAAGGTATGCGCATATCTGGCAAGTTTCAGTTCTTTTGAAACTCCCGATGTGATTTTTACCCCATGCTCTTATGACCTTGACTTTGGCCAACATATCATAAGTCACATGTCAAGTTCTATCCGTCATTCTCCAGGTTAATTTGAATCCACCCGTACCTACCCTTGACTTTGGCCAAAATGGCAGTACGACTGTTCCAAACCAACGCATCTATCTATGCTGCATATGAATACCCCAATAGCTACCAAACACTGTGCCTTGACTTTGGCCAACATACACAGCTTGAATACTATTGACCATCCATATGAAATGACGGAAGGCTACGAATGGTTTCTGGCGAAAACCTTTAACGTAATGAACTTGATATCGTTGAAGGAACGGATAGCTTTATAGAAAATATAGTGACGAAAACCTTTACTAAAGAGGTCACTCCCGGTGAAGGGATCTCGGCTCTTTCCCCGTAGAATGGGGTGCAGGATATTCTAAATGAATACCACGATGCAAAGCAAAAGTAATCGGCTATAGTGAAGTTAATGCCCTGACGCAAACTTCTGTCCAAGGGGTCACTCCCGGTGAAGGGATCTCGGCCCTTGCCTCGTCGACTGAGGAGCAGGATATTCCAAATGAATACCACGATGCAAAACAAAAGTGAACGTCCTTGCAATAACAGCTTTTTGAAAAGTGTTCCAACAACATCAGAATAGATTTGTTTTAACATGCATTGATCCGAATCAACGCAGTCCCATCAATTGATCACACCACAAAGAACGAAAATATACTGACGTACGTATATGCCATCCGCATTCGCCACTGGGTCCCGTCATCACCCGTTAGGTTAGCTAACTAACGGCAGAGCGGGGACTGGACTAGCACGGATGAAAAACATATACAACATCTACTAATATATATACCAATATATAGTATTTCGCTCAAGGCGTGAATAAAATGCAACATCACAGAAATGTACAGCATCACAGAAACAATACAGATATCTGGGATCCCCGGGTTTCACAGAGCCACTACTGAAAACCCGACGTTCCCCTGGTCGTGTGGATAGCCTGTGCAATGAAATCCTAGACCCCTACGGGCGCGGCAAGTTACCCGCCAAAACCTGAAGCGAGGCAGCCCCCTTCAGCACCGTGAATGGACCACCCAGCACTTCACGGAATCCGGTAACTTGGGCACCCCTCCTGGGTCAACCTGTACCCCCTACGAGTGCGGCGAATAGCCCGCCAATTCTAGAGTGGAGCCCCTTCCGTCCCAATGCCATGAGATGCGGGCTTGTTGCCCTCTAGAACCCGGCTATCCGTGCACCCCTCCGCGGGGTAAACCTAGTACAGAAAGTAAAATATACATACAACGGGTACATCGACCGCAACCAGGTCGTGCCCCAAAAGAATAATACAATTAGACAGTGACGGCAGTCCACATGTCGGACGCTCGTCCCGCAATATCAAATGTACATAATACAACAAAAACTGTACTAGCATTGCATCCAGGCTATCCCCACGACCGATCCGCAACATCACAGCAAAATACATAGAACATCAACGTGAAAGTCACGTTCGCAAATCCGTCTAACCGGGCTATAGCAGTTAGACCGGATTTACCGATCGAGTGACATTCACGGTCGCAGATATAATGTAAACACTGTGAAATAATGTGTTTAAAATATCCGATCGATCAAAAATTAACAAGTGGGCCCCCAAGCAATACTGTAGCACTCACAGAAATTCTGGGCCCAATCTTAATATTCCAAAACCCCTAATTACAGCCCAGAAGCCCACTGGAGAATTTCGAAGCATTGATCCCACCAACCTGCGGCGGAACCGCGGCAACAAGGAGGGTTTTGCCGCGGTTCCGCGCTCGAGCTGAGGGATCATTGTCTCGAATTTTCCCAGAGTTCTTAGAACTCCCTGCACATCATTCTGAGACAACCTGAAAAATTTTTAGACACCAAAAAATTTTAACAGAAAACTGATGTGAGCTAAAATTGGATTTTTGGAATTTTGGTCGATCGGAACTAAAAAACACATCAAACAAAGCTAGACGAAGTTAATGGCGAGGCTCTGATACCACTGTAAGTGCACGGCGGCGCCCCGGTCGTCAATCCGACGGCCAAATGCGGAAACGGTGATAAACTTTAATTTTGCGAACTTAGCAAACCGGCACCACCGCGCACTAAACCCCGGATCGGGCCATTAAACTAGATCTAGCTAACAACAAGACGGGTTAGAGATATACCGAGTGATCCGAGTCCTCCGGTCTTCTCGTCGTCGTCCCGATCTCTCGCGGAATGTCCGGTCTCCATCTCCTCGCCGGAAGGGCACCACGTCACCTGCATCTTTTACGGGCTCCCGCCTCTATACCGAGGCAACTCGGGCATGAAGCTGGCAAGTCGACATGCCCAAGATGTGCTATAGAATGTAGTGTAGAGTGCATGTCTCACTTTGGGGTATTGGTTGCCTTTTGAAGATGGAGGAATGAAGGTATGAAAAATGGTGCTTTCATTTTTTCCTTGTATCAAAAATGAGATGAATGAAATTTGCCACACCACCAAAATCAAAGCTCTCTCTCTCTCAAAAAAATTGGCCGGCCCTTTTCTAATGTGAGAATGGTGGAGGAGTTGATAACATCATACAAGAGGGAGGTGAGTGTAGGATAAAGCAAGTGGTGACCTTAAACAAAACATCAACCATGCTTAATACATCTATTCACATCAAATCTCATTAATGCAAAATCATGGATGAAGAAAAAACAAAGGATGCAAATCCTATCATAATGAATACAATTGCAAGAAACCCCCTCCACAAAAGTTATTTGCACAACTGCAAGTAACCCCCTCCATCGGAAAAGTCCGGCCGGGAAAGAACAAAGGAAAACCGGCCGGAACGGAAAGCAAACTGGCAACTCCAGAAAACCGGTCCCGTAATAAATTACAGGAAAACCCCCATACTGTGCATACACACCCGCATCTGTATTCCGTCCGGATACAAATGCAAAGAGACAAAATCTACACTGTACTATACTAGGATCCGGCTTAAACCAAAGCCGGCCAGTAATATCCGTCCGGTCCTGATCCGTGCAATACCGCACGTATCTGATCGAACCCTGCCATATAACTATACGGCCTCTAGTACAAACCGTCCGATCCTGATCCGTGCAATACCGCACGTATCTGATCGGACCCTGCCATATCTCCATACGGCCTCTACAGCGTTTCGCCCGAAAGCCTGAGTAACTGAATGTGTGGTGGACTCTAAAGACTCGTCAATACTATGGCTGTGGATTTAACCACTAGCACGTCAGAGGTATAAGCCAATACGTAACGGGCCACCAGCTATTGACTAAAAGGAACGTCGATGAGCGAACTCATTCTGACACCCTACTGAGCCTGTCAGTGACAATATCCGTACAGTCCGGTCCGTTCGTCTATGAGCATCGCATGGCGGGCCTAGGGGGTTGGTAAAAGTCAGACCCCAAAAGCGGTACAAGTCGTGTCGGAGTGTAGCCCAGAACACCCTGAGATACTACTAGAATACTTACCAGTAAATCTCCTGCCTTGGCCAAGGACTTCGTGTAATGGCTCTCCTAGACACAGCGCGACCTCACCCCCAATACCGGGAGAGACGAACCCCTGATGATCCGCTCACTGCCTCCATGTGGCTCGGGACTGTACCCAACTAAAACCTGTTTGCACGACTCCTTTGAGCCGTGGTAGGGTAGTAATCAAAGCACAGTGGGAACTCACACGAGACAAATGATGATCCCCAGGTCGATGAACTAACCTGTACATATGTCACCTGGGAACTGCTATCTGACGTCAGGTATAAGACCAACTGGCATGTTCCCGGCGAGTCCTGTCCGGTGTACTCATAACCCAATGAGCACCTGTATACATCTTAGGTGAACCAACTGACACCAGTGGCTTGTGAGACCGGCCACCGCCCCTCGTCGGGGTCTCGACTGTATACACTAGTCTACTCTGGAGAATCGATGCCCTGTCTCGAAACTCCTACGACTATGGACCTTTTAAGAATGTGCTTATAGACTCCAGCTCTCACTTATATGATCGCCCTCATACTGCTGGCAGTCAAGCAAGAATCCTAGGGGCTCTATCAACGTGCAATAGCGACATGTCAGGTCACCTAAAGCAGTACATGATGATAAAGGTAAACCAGATAGCATACTATCATCTCGAGCAAGACTGTCTTACCGGGATAGGTCCTCTCTCAATCATCGCAATCACGTGCCTGTGATCCAATAATTGACGCTGAGGGCACTATCTCCAACAGGTCCCAGCTTGTTGCACTGGGGCGGACCTGAGTAAACTATCTCTTCTTCCTCCTCAATATCACTCCCGAAGACCGGAATAGTAATGATAGCTTTGTTTTTCGGTTTGTGACATCTCTCCGTGTCCTCAAAGTTTAGTAAGAAGTATTTTGCATTTTTGTACTTGCGGACTTCGTTCACGGAGAATGGGTTTAGCTCTCCTGTTACAGTATACTCGAGAACATCCTTGAAATATTTCATACACTGATGTTGTGTAGAGGGAATGATGGTGCACTCGTGTAACCAGGTCCGGCCGAGCAAAGAGCTGTAGCATGTCTTGGCGTCAATGATGTAGAACTTGATATCAGTGACGAACAGCCCAAAGCGTAACGTCAGTATCACGGACCCAAGCGTCCGTGATGACTGGGAGTCAAATCCGGAAATGGTGATTTTATCACGAGCGAGGTGCTGAACGCTCATGCATATCTCCTTTAGCACCCTTATGTTAAGGAGATTGACAGAGGACCCATTGTCGACCAAGATTTTACCTATCTTGATGTCATGAAAGTATCCGAAGACATATAGGGGACGGTTGTGCTCGCATGTCCCAAGGAGGAGATCTTCATCGCCGAAGGTGATATCGGCTGTGTGTACTTCTTCCAGCTCGTCCTTTATCTTTTCTTCGGCGAGGAAAGCTTGGAATTGCTCGGGCTGTTGTAATGCCTTGATCAAAGAATCCCTTGCTTCTTTTGATAACAGAAAGGCGTCGAGAATGCTTAACTGCGAAGGTAGCTTTCTCAGGTGTGCCAGAACGTTGTAGTCCACCTTGTTTTCCTTTGGCGGGTCCTTGGCTGTCAGCTCTTTGACAGCTTGGTCATCAAGGATGATATCCTCAGAGACCTTTTCTTTTCCCTTATCTTTTCTATTTGACCCACTGTTCGAGGGCCCAAGATTCTTTTCGGGCAGCGTACGATTGCGCAGCTGAATATTTTCACAGGTCTTCGGTTCTTCCTCCTTTCTCAAGGTGGAATTTTTAAAGAGAGGGCCAAGAGTCATTTCTTCGTCAGAGTCACTCCCGAAGGTGAGAACTTGCGATCCCCCGGCGTTGACCATGCGACAGTTGCCGGTAGTTCTTTTACGCTCCTCGATCGTACTTCTTTGCTCCCGCCGAGTTTTGTGTTTCATCCGCTTGAAATGTTTCCGGTGAGCAACATATCCTTGCCACCATCTTTTAAAAGCGTTGCACTCTTTGGTGGGGTGCGCAATCTTTCGATGATATAAGCAGTAGCTAGGATGCATTTCCGCTTCACCAAGAACGTTTCCTTCGGAGGGTGGCAGCTTCATTCCCATTGATATGGCTTTGGCAAACCTCTTCCTCGTCTTGAACCTGTTTTTATTTGTGACGGATGTATTTCGATCTGGCGGGAGTGTTTCAACCCTTTCGTCCGGTCGCCGGCATTTGGCTTTTTTAAATATGGCCATCTCACGCTCCCGATTAGCTTTGCTTTTTGAAAGAGCTTCGTTCACGAATGCATCAATCATTTCGTCTGATGGCCCTGGAAGTCCATGTTCAGGATTTGCCCCCAATTTCTTTGTGTAAGGAGCTTCTTCATCGTCTATCGACGAGTGAGAGATCACATGGCAGCTTGCTACGTAACCTTCAGATTCATCCGACGAGTCTTCTCCATCATCTCCGTCCTCAAGGACGTGACCGAGAAATTCTTGGAGTGTGATTGGGGTCCGTGCCTTCTGGTTATACTCTTCCAGCGCGTCAATTTACTTTTCTAGGTCCGTGCGCTTGTCTTCAGGTTTCATGGGCTTCTTGGATTTCTTCTTCTTCTTTGAAGATTTTGACGGCTGGGTATGAGTGCTTTGGCTATCACCACCAATTTTTAGAGTTGGGCGCGGCTTTAGCATCCCCTCGATGATCTCAGGTTCCAGTGGATTCTTCCACCTAATTGCCGGACATGTGTGGAGTTCCTTCAGCATTCTTTTCGTCTTGGCTGAAAGAGCGACCTCCCATGGAGCTTCTTCTACGAAAGAACATGATGCCTCCGGTGTATCCGTTTTCTTGGGAGTGTGCGGCTGAGGCGGGTTCACCTTCCAATTCTTGGATAGTACGAATTTGCCCTGTTGGTATTGATCTTCTATCCTGCTTTTGAAGATGTAACAATCTTCGATCGGATGGCCCAACATTCGGTGATAAGGGCAATAGTTAGGATTGCTAGTGTCGCCTGGTTGCGCTGGGCGTCTTGGCTCCGGCAGAGTGATGAGCCTGTTGCGCAGTGCTAGCTCGAATAACCTCTTCATCTTGTCTCGAGGGAATGAGTAAGGGCGACTCATTTTATCTTTGAGAGATCGAGTTCTGTTATTTTGGCGATCAATTGGTATCGGGCCACCAGGCTGCCTTTGAGCATTGGCCACGACGATCGCTTTCCCCTTTCCCTTCTCGTTTCGAGAGTCCGGCTTTGGAGGAGACGGTCTATGACCCATCTGGTCCATTTGGGCCAGTTTGTCGATTAAGGCTTGGAATGTGGTCGGCTTAAAGAACATCATGAATTGTGAAATGGTTGCATGAGGGTCCAAAGTGCCCACAAACATGCCTACCGCTGGCACTTCTTCGATCCGTTGTTCGCATTTCGACCACAGATTCCGCTATCGGATGGCGTATTGGACCCACGTCTCGCCTGGCTTCACCCTGGCATTGATCAATGCCGTTATCGGGGTGCATTCACTAGCACTCGCGAATCGCTGGGTGAATAACAACTCCATTTCTGCGAATGTCTTAATGGATTCATTTGGAAGCTCAGAGTTCCACTCAAATGCTGTTTCCGACAAGCTACCGACGAATTGATGGAGCAAAAGCTTATCATCACCCCCGGTGTTGCCGCAAAGAGCTCCGAACTGGGCGACGTGCTGGTAAGGATTACCTGTCTCCTTATACACATGGACTTTGGGGATTGTGTATCCCCGCGGGTATTTTATTTGGTCATACCATCTTGGATACGGTCGCCCAGTTTTAACGACTTGACCGGCTGCTTCATTCGCCTGGTGAGCTCGTATTCGCTGAGCTATATAGTCATCCAGTGCGGCCTTGGAAATGGTTTCCTCCTTGGGTGCTGAAAGAGCCGGAGGAGGATTAGATGTCACTCCTCTATCGTCTTCAACAATGATCGGAGGGCTTCAGCTGGAGGGTCTGGCTGTAGCATCATCCCTACCATGTCTTGGAAGAGAAGCGCCATTTGTTTTATGTTGGCAGCTTGTTCTGCTGCTTCTCTGTCCTTGTTTTCGAGGACTCTGCGTAAGAAGTCAGCATCGGTTTCTTGTTCATGACGCTGCTTTGATGATGCCTCAGGGTTTTATTTTGGCCCGGTGAGTGCGGCCATTGCAGTCAGCATCTCCTGAAGCTTTTGCTGCTACTGTTCCTGACCCCTTGTTATTGATCGGGTGAGCGGTCGGTGACCCGTCGAAGCGCGGCTTTCCTCTTTTCCGGAAGCCATGTAAACAGTATGCACCGTTATGCCCCCAGACTTGGGCGTTTGGGCTCAGCGTCTTTTTGATCTGTCGTAGTCACAGGGGCTTTCTCCGACCTCCTTTTCTTTTGAGCAGTTAATGTTGAGGGGGCCGTTGCAGCGGGCACCCAGGTGGTTGTCGTCCTTTGTGGCTTTCCAGGACGGTTGTCTTCCTGCTGAACCTTCAGCTTCTTCTGTCGACGGGGATAGTCTTGATCAATCATTGACTCCTGGACTCGTCGCCAGATTTTGTAAACTTTGGAGGACAGCCGTTGAGGAGGCTGGTCCAGTTTTATTTGTGTAACATTCTCCACCGGAGGAGGAGATCTTTTCAGTATGGCGGTAGGAGAGTTCCTGCGCACCTTGTTCAGCAGTTCGAAGCTGTTCCCAGTTGGAACAGCAGCATTGACTTCCACCGCCGGGGCTGGCGGAGTTAGGCCAGAGGGGGAGTTGCCCCCAGCCTTCCTCACTCGGCGCCAGTGGTGACATCGAGCGCGTCGAGCTGTTGGGATGGTTTCAGCTTGAGGGGTGACTTCGTCTTGGCCCCTGCTTTGGAGAAGGGCTGTTGCTGGCGTCAGCCTCTTGAAGACTGAGGTCCGTTGAGTAGTAGGATTTAATCTGTCAAAGACAGACCTTGGAGCAGGAGCGGGAGTGGGAGCTGGTACAGTCAGTCTTGCAAAGACCGACCCTTTGGCAGGAGAAGCCGCCTTAACGACTTCAGGAGCAGGGATGGCTATCCTCTTCGGAACAACCTTTTCTGGGATTGCAGGCTTCATGATGGTCCCACATGGACTTTGGCCCAATCTGGCGAAGACTGAGGCGCTTGAGCTGGACGATCTGTTGAGAGGGGCCGCGGTAGTAGCAAGCCGATCAAAGACCGACTTCTTGGGAGCTTCTGGTGTTGGTACAGGGGTGCTAAAGCTCATCGGTGGGAGCATAGTCCCAAAGAACAATCCGGTGGTGGCCTGAGTCACCTGGTCCACCGGCATCGTGAACAAGGAGGCTTCTTGGGGCCCGTAGGCTATGCCTCCAGATGAGGCGGAGCGCGAGTTACAATTGCAGTTGGAACACTTCTCGTAAGTGGATGCCATTGATATTTCGCTTTCTGCGCCAAGCAGGAAACCAAATCTTAGTACTTCGAATCCAAGGGAAACCATATCAAACCGCGATTCGTTCGTGAACACGATACACGAAGTGTGGAGTGGAAAGAGGAAAAGGTCCCACCGGGCGTGCCAAAATCTGTTTACCGCCGGAAACCGGGAAGACGAACGTCTTACCTGAATCTGGGGGCAGATGCTAATTGGTGCTATCCGTCCACCTCTCCGAAGATGCCTAGTTGATTTATGGCACCGTGTATCGAAGGTTTAAATGGATGCGGCCAATGTAGCAGATTTCGTCAGATTCCCCCTCATTTGAGGGGTTTTTGATTGTGGGGACGCTCTTCCCTGCAGGCGCAAGCCCCTGCAGTTAATTACGCTACCGCATCGCGGTAACAACTTTTTCCTTCTCCAGATGGTTACTTCGTGTCGTGGGTGTTTGTTTTGTTTGTGGTTACCCGTGGATTGTATACGGAAACTAATTTATGTTGTCGCCCATAGGATGTGGATTGGTCCAAATCCGTATCTTCTTATATTTGGGTTTGGGGGTTGGGTTTAAGGATACGTTAGCCTCATTTGGGACTAAGATCAACTTAAACGTATGTTAAGGATACGTTAGTCTAATTTTAGACTAAGATCAACTTAACGGGATCGTTTAGATCCAACAAAAGAGCATTTGGGCTCTATTGTTTAGTTTAGAGACATTGTGGTCGATTAGTTTAAGGACATTACGGTCTAATGTTAGTTTAAGGACATCTCGGTCTAGGTTAAGGACATCGTAGTCTATGAGTTTAAGGACCCCACAGTCCGTAGTTTAAAGACGTCATAGTCTGTAAAGTTTAAGGACATCGTAGTCCATAAGTTTAAGAACCCCAGAGTTCGTAGTTTAAAGACGTCACAGTCAGTAAAGTTTAAGGACATCGTAGTCCATGAGTTTAAGGACCCTACATTCCGTAGTTTAAAGACGTCATAGTCTTTAAAGTTTAAGGACATCGTAGTCCATAAGTTTAAGGACCCCACAGTCCGGTTTAGAGACATCGTAGTCTATAAGGTTTAAGGACACGTAGTCCATGAGTTTAAGGACCCCACAGTCCATAGAAATGTGTGGTTGTCGGGACCCGTCACCTCTCTGAAGACGTTCAAGGATTACAATGACAGATATCAGAGGAGTAAAGAGATGTACCCTCGAACCGGATGTAGATTGATTGGAAAAACTATAGCCCAGTTTGGAACTAAGATTTGTTGAATATTCATGAGCAGATGGGCTCAATTGAATATAAGTTGAGGACTTACGGCCAATGTTGGGCTAAGTCCAATTAAAATATTTAACATTTTTATTACTCTGGTTGTTGAGCCTTTATTTAGGCATGGCCCTTTTAACAATGCTAAGCATTGGGTTCTGACATTTTTTGTCTTGTATTGAATGCATAGCATTCATCAGAACAATGTGTGTTCTGACAGTGCGCTACGTGGCGCGCCAGGCGCTTTGCGCCAATCAAAGAGCGCATAGCGCTTCTGTCAGGTAGCGCACGCGAAGATAATACGTGTCGCGCTTAGCGCTAAGCGCTAGTTTATTAGCGCATTGCGCTTTTAATTTATGAGCACTTTGCGCTGATTTAATGGTGCACCAGTCAGTGACACGTAGAGTGCTTGGCGCTGAGAGCCGGTCTATGGGCGCAGTGCGCTGTCTCATAAGCGCAAAGCGCAAGTTGTGTCTATGGTTGACACATGGCATACTTTGGCGCTGAGCGCCTGTCCAATGAGCGCAACAACGCAGTTCATGAGAGCAAGGCAATTTTCAGTAGCGCAAAGCGCATTTGATCAAATTTATGATCAGAGAATAAGTTTATGTTCTCCCTTTAAAGGAGGCCTTTGTTAGTGTATATGCCCTAGAGGCCATTACTGTATCATACTAGTTTGTATATTACTTAATGGAAGCTTGGGATATTCACCTTGTATAAACAGTCTTGCTCAATATAGTAGTATGCTACTTGGTTTGTTTCTACTTCAATGTGTACTTGTGTTTATTTCAGTATATCACTTATACGCATTAGTGGAGCCCTTAGGATCTTTGCTTGATTACCAGCGTTGTGATGGCAGTCACACTAGTGGGGGCTGGGTAATCTATAGGCACATCCTTATACAGGTCCCTAGTCGTAGGACTATCGAGACTGGGCATCGATACTCCGGAGTAGACTAGCGTATGCGCTTCTCATCCCAGTGTGGGAGATGGTCTGTCCCACAGCCATCAGTACGTCGTACTGGAGATAGTATACGGGTGCTCGTTGGGTTACGAGTACACTGGACAGGACTCGTCGGGAACTGACAGGTTGGTATTATACCTATCGTCAGTTATCAGTTCCCAGGTGACATGAGTACAGCTTAGTCCGCTGACTTGACACTGACACTTCGCCTCGAGTGTGTTCCCACTGCACTTTGATCACTACCCTACCACGGCTCAAAGGAGTCGTGCAAACAGGTGGTGGTTGGGTGCAGTCCCGAAGCACTTGGAGGCAGTGACGGTTAGACAGGATTCGTCTCTCCCGGTATTGGGGGTTGACATCGCGCTGTGTCTAGGAGAGCCATTACACGAGTAGTCCCTGGCCAGGGCAAGCGAGATATACTGGTAGGTTTCCAGTGTTATCTCAGGGTGTTTTGGGCTTCACTCCGACACGACTTGTACCGCTATTGGGGGACTGACGTTTTACCGCCCCCTAGGCCCGCCATGCGATGTATCAGACGAACAGACCGGACTGTACGGAGAATGTCACATTCAGACTCAGTAGGAGTTCAGATGGGGTTTCACCTCGTCAGCCTTCTTGTCGGCATCTACCTGGGGACCGTTACGCACAGCTAGTGCCGCTTGCGGTCTGTGGTTAAACCCACTGCCAGCGTAGTGTCGAGTCTTTAGAGTCCCACACAGAGGGTATTCGCCTCTGGGCAAAACAGAGTAGAGGTCGCATGGTTTTGCGACAGGGTTCGTTCTCATCCGCGCACTTGTGCCCGTTTGGAGTCCGGACGGATTTTACCAGCGGGCTCTGGTTTGAGCCGGATACTGGTATAGTATTTGGGGTTGCTTTTATCTCTCAGTATTCATGTTCCTCGGAACAAGAATGCAGGTGTGTATGCACAGTTCTTTTTGAGGAGGAGGAAGATGATTTTTCATTAGGGTTTCGGAACGGGTGCGTATGCACAGTTGACAGTTGTATTTTTCCAAACCCTAATGGATTTGTATTATATCATTTAATAATATATAATAAAATGAAATTGTGTCATGGTTAGTTTTTGTTGACTTGTTGACCATGGTTGACTTGTTGACCATGGTTGAACATTTGACTACCATCATTACAAATGCAAGATGCTTTTTCATTCTTGCTTTTTCATTTAATGTTTGTAATGATATTAGTCATTCCTAAACTTTCCATCAAACCTTTTTCATTTTGATTATTATTATTATTTGATTATCCTTTTTCTTTTGTTATGGTTGCAAAAGGAAAAGAGAAGCTTATTCTATCATTCTCACTCTCTCTCTTCACTTCATCTTCTTCTTCCTCTAGTCAAGAGAAACCTTCTCATGAGTTGAGAATCCTTCTCTTGAAAAACAAAAGTAACCCTTAGACACTCTCTACTCACTCTAGGATCAAGGGTCTAGCAAGCCGGCGATTCTAGTTCACTCCAAGTACGAGAAAGAGCCCAAAGGTCGAGCCTTCGAGGTGGATCCATCTTCGACGGGAGAAGGCGACGTAAAGAGAACCATCAACCTCTACAAGGCTTGAAGAAGAAGGAGTTCAAGTTTAGGTATAACCATCTTCCATAGTAGCTAACTCTCTTTAGCTAGATTGCTAGTTTTAGTTTAGACAACGATCCCGACCAAGTTTAGTCCATGTTGCCTCTTGCGATAAAAATTCGTTTTTATACCGTTTCCGCCTCCCCGTAAGCACCGGGGGTCGCAATATGGACTTACAGTGGTATCAGAGCCTAACTAAACTTAAACTAGCTTGGTAGTGAAGTGTAACGAAGTTCGGAACCGTAAAAAACCCAAAAACCGTATTTTTAAAAACCTGAGTTTCTGTTGAAATATTTTGGGCTCAAAATGAAAAAATTTATATTTGTAAATTCATCTCAGGGTTTTCTAAAAACACCCATGAAAAACGACACAGAGATTCATCCAAACCGCCGCGCTTCCGCCGCACGAGGTAGGCTCGTGCCGCGGAAGCGCCGCGGTTTGATGTCCTCTCTGCATCGTTTTTCGTGCAGTGTCTTTATGTGTTGATTTTGGGATTTTTAGGATATATATTATATGCCCAGATTTTCTAGAACTAAAATTTACTTTTGGGGGCCTATAATTCCGTATTTTTCCGAACTTCACTGCACTTTGACTATGTTGGTTATATCTGTGATGTTTGCATGTATTGAACGTCGGCTAATCGCTATAAGTCGATTAGTCGGGGTTATACATGATCTGTAATGTGCTGGAATGTGTATATGAATGTGTTGGACTGTCGCGGGTGAATAGCCGGGGTGGATGTGAGATGAGCTTTTGTTTTTCTTTCATTCATTGTAAATGTAAATTGATGTAATAATATTATTTGTTTGGCCGCACAACCGGGTCGGGGTTGTAGCCGTCATTGTATAATTCTTTTTACTGTTTTTGCTCCTAGGATAGACCCATGGTGGGGTGCACAAACTACCGGGAACTTGGCGGGTAGTTTGCCGCACCCGTAGGGGTCTTGGGTGGGGTGTTTGCTATTCACCGCGACCGTGTTATCCGCTTTTCGTTTCAGGCTCGAAAGAAATGCGGATTGCTAGTATATCCAATGTATTCATCTGTGATCTGTAATGTCTATCATTGCTTTCTATTTAGACGTTGCTTATGTTTTACAGCCGCGCTAGCCCAGCCCCCGCTCTGTCGTTAGTTAAGTAACCTAACGAGTGATGACGGGACCCCGTGGCGAATGCGAATGGCATAAGCGTACGTCATATTTTGGTTGTTTTCTGCAATGGTAGGATTAAATGATGGGACGCATTAAAAGAACTAATGCAAGAATATCACGCATTAAAAGAACTAATGCAAGATAATAAACCAAGTTTAAGTCGATGGAACACTTTCGAAAAACCACTCGGTTCTTTTCAAAACTAACTTTTAAATGCGGAGCTTGAGCCACTCCTTCTAAAAGCTATCTCGTTCCATCGATTATATCAAGTTCACTACGTTCACGGTTTCGCCAAAACCATTCGTAGCCCTCCGTCGTTTCACATAAATAGTCAATAGTATTCAAGCTGTGTTTGTTGGCCAAAGTCAAGGCATAGTGATTGGTAGCTATTGGATATTCATGTGTAGCATAGATAGATGCGTTGATTTGGAACAGTCGTACTGCCTTGTTGGCCAAAGTCAAGGGTATGTACGGGTGGATTCAAATTAACCTGGATAACGACGGGAAGAACTTGACATGTGACTTATGATTTGTTGGCCAAAGTCAAGGTCATAAGAGCATGGGGCAAAAATCCACATCGGGAGTTTCATAAGTACTGAAACTTGCTAGATTTGCATACCATTTGGAGTGTGATGATTATGGTAGGATTCCTTCATTTTCGTCACGCGATGATATTTGGATCCCGATCCTACTGTGAGTATATGCTACTCCTCGGGAAATTTCTCACTAAACGATCAATGCTATAAACCTAGTAGGTGCCTAGAAAGGTGTTAGCGGGGCTACGCCCCCAGGGAAAAGAGGTTCTTAAATTAAGGAACTTCGCGAAAGCGTTGGAAAACCTCCCTCGAAGTACCGACACTGGCCTGGCTGAACGGTTAAGCAAGTATTGTACGGTGGGATTGATCCCGGCTAATTCTTCCTTTGTGGTTTGAGGAGGGATTCGAGAGACAGTGGGAGCCATCCTGTTTAGACAAATTAAAAACCATTCTAAACTTGCAAGAGCATCGTGCTAAGTGTTTCTTCTCTCCCCCTGCAGCGACCAAATCGAAATGACTGGACTTAAGTTACTTCTAGATAAAAACATACTGACAGGGCCAAACTACAAAGATTGGCTCAGGAATGTCAAATTGGCAATCTCTTACGACAAGCTGGGGTATCTTCTTACCACCAAAGCTCCCCCCGTCCCAGGTCCCACCTCCAGCGTCGCGGATAAGGAAATCCGTAAGACTTGGGAGATTGACAGCGCGAAGGCCAGATGCCTCGTACTTGCCTCGATGGACAATGACCATCAGAGGAGGCACGAGAATATGGATTTGGAATCCATATTTCTTCATACAAAAGAACTGTATGGAGAGCAGTCTCGTATCGCAAGATACGAAGTGTCGAAGAAGTTATTTTCGACTAAGTTGGCCGTCGGATCATCGGTAGCGGACCACGTGCTTAAGATGATTGGCTACACTGAGGAGCTCGCGGAACTTGGGACCACGTTGGATAGTGAACTCTACACAGATATAATTCTCCAGTCCCTTCCATCCACTTACGCCCAGTTCATACTGAATTTCAACTTGCAAGAAAAGGAAGTTGAACTTTCAGAACTCCTCAACCTGCTGAGGAGCGCAGAGGGCACCCTACAGAAGGGTAGGGATACATCCACTTTGTTTGTAGGAGGATCTTCTTCTTCTAGGTCCAAGGCGAAAGCCAAGGGAAAGAAGAGGAAAGCCCCCGCCAAACCAAGGGGCGGTGTTAGTAAAGTGGGTGCGAAGGGAAAGGAAAAGGCAACAAAGATAGCGGGGAAGCTTGTTGGTAAAGAGGAATGCTTCTATTGTCACAAGAGTGGACACTGGAAGAAAGATTGCAGGGCTTGGAAAGCCAGGACACAGGAACTGAAGCAGGTTGCAGCTTCAGCTTCAGGTGTGTATGTTATTGAAAACTGTCTTTCTATAAACTCTACTTCCTGGGTATTGGATACCGGATCAGGATCTCATATCTGTAATTCTTTGCAGGCGTTGAGAAACCGTAGGTTTTTGAAGGAAGGTGACATGACCCTCAGAGTTGCGAACGGAGCTAGCATGGATGCTAAAGCCGTGGGGGACTATCACCTAGGAATGTCAGATGGACATGTTTTGGTTTTGCGTAATTGCTTTTTTGTACCCAACGCAACTTGTAATATCATTTCTGTATCTTTGGTTTCTAAAGAAGGTTATGAATTTGCGTTTGTAAGTAATGTTGTTAACATTCACCTTAATCAAGTTCTGATTGGGTCAGGTACATTGAGCAATGGTATATACGTATTAAACCAACCACAGATTTTCAATGTCCAGAATACACACAAAAGAAAGTCACCAGATATTAATCAGACTTTCTTATGGCATTGTAGACTGGGTCACATCAATGAGAGAAGGTTGACTAAGTTACATACAGAAGGATATTTGGATCCGTTCGAATATCAATCATATGCCACTTGTCAATCCTGTCTCAAAGGAAAGATGACAAAGACTCCGTTCACTGGACACGGAGTAAGAGCGAGCGAGCTCTTGGGACTCGTACACAGCGACGTGTGCGGTCCAATGTCTACACATGCACGAAGCGGTTATTCTTACTTCATTACTTTTACGGATGATTTTTCAAGATACGGTTATGTCTTCTTAATGAAACATAAGTCAGAATCTTTTGAAAAGTTCCAGGAATTTAAGAATGAAGTAGAAAAACAGACCGGCAAAAGTATCAAGATTCTAAGATCGGATCGAGGTGGAGAATACTTAAGTGCCGAGTTCCTGAATTACTTAAAAGAGAATGGGATTCTCTCTCAGCTTACTCCTCCATACACTCCGCAACATAACGGTGTATCGGAGAGACGGAACCGAACCCTATTGGATATGGTACGGTCCATGATGAGTAACGCTGAGTTACCGCGATCATTCTGGGGGTATGCACTAGAATCAGCTGCGTACCTTTTGAACCGAGTTCCTACTAAAACTGTGCCTACTACACCATATGAGATGTGGTGTGGGAAGAGACCCCATCTCAGTCACATCAAGACTTGGGGATGTCCAGCTTTTGTTAAAAAGCAGCATGCGGACAAGCTCGAGGCACGCTCAGTACAGTGTAAGTTCGTGGGATATCCAAAGAACTCCAAGGGATATTTCTTCTACTGTGAAGAGGAACAAAAAGTCCTTGTTTCTCGTCATGCCTACTTCTTGGAAACTGAGTTTTTGGAAAACCAGATAAGTGGGAGCACAGTAGAACTGGAAGAAATTCCAGAACCACGGACTATTACTGAAAGCTTAGTGGAACCAGAAGGTTCAAATGAACAGGACATTCCTACGCCGCTCCGCAGGAGTAGTAGGCAGTCTCATCCGCCCGAGAGATACTACGGTTTTCTCATAGACGGGGATCGAGAGGATTGCATCATAGATTATGATGAGCCTACTAGCTTCCAGCAGGCCGTTCAGAGCGTTGACTCGGTAAAATGGCTGGATGCAATGCGGACCGAAATGGAGTCCATGTACACCAACAAAGTATGGACGTTGGACATTGCTCCAGACGGGGTAAAACCCGTAGGATGCAAGTGGATCTTCAAAAGGAAGATTGGTGTAGATGGACAGGTTGAGACCTATAAAGCTAGACTTGTAGCAAAGGGTTTCCGTCAAAGACCTGGCTTGGACTACGACGAAACCTTTTCTCCAGTGGCTATGCTGAAATCCATTCGGATCCTTCTTGCCATTGCTGCCTTCCACGATTATGAGATTTGGCAGATGGACGTAAAAACCGCTTTTCTAAATGGAAATTTAGAGGAGTGTGTCTATATGGATCAGCCAGAAGGTTTCATTCAGAGTGGGAGCAGCGGAAAGGTGTGCAAGTTGCTTAAGTCCATCTATGGACTAAAGCAGGCATCGCGGAGTTGGAACATCTGTTTTGATGAGACGGTCAAGGAATTTGACTTTATCAAAAATCCAGATGAACCATGCATCTATAGTAGATTTGTAGCGAGAACTGTGGTATTCCTTGTTTTATACGTGGATGACATTCTCTTAATAGGAAATGACATTCCTATGCTACAATCTGTCAAGGGTTTCTTGTCACACAGGTTCTCCATGAAAGACCTGGGTGATGCCTCTTACATCCTGGGGATCCGGATCCATCGTGATAGATCCAAGAGGATATTAGGACTTTCACAGTCCAGGTACATCGACACCGTACTGAAAAGATTCAGTATGGAAGATTCCAAGCGCGGTAACTTACCGGCTTGTCACGGGATCACCCTCTCTAAAGAGATGTCTCCCAAGACTGATTTGGAGAGGGATCGCATGTCTATTATACCCTACGCTTCTGCGGTAGGCTCTATAATGTATGCGATGTTGTGTACCAGACCGGATGTAGCTTATGCACTGAGTGTAGTAAGCCGGTATCAGTCAAACCCTGGGGAGAAACATTGGATAGCGGTAAAGAACATTCTCAAGTACCTGAGGAGGACTAAGGAGATGTTCTTGGTGTATGGCGGAAAAGACCTCCAGATTGAGGCCTTTGCTGACTCCAGCTTCCAGAGTGACAAGGATGATTCCAAGTCCATGTCGGGTTTTGTCTTTACCCTCAATGGAGGGGCGGTGTGTTGGAAGAGTTCCAAACAGGAAACCGTTGCAGACTCGACTATGGAAGCGGAATACATCGCTGCATCTGATGCCGCAAAAGAAGCTGTCTGGATAAGGAAGTTCTTAAAAGAACTTCAGGTGGTTCCGTCCATTGTTGACCCAGTACCTCTGTATTGCGACAACAACGGAGCTATAGCTTTAGCAAAGGAACCCAGGTCCCATCAGAGATCCAGGCACATCTTGAGGCGGTATCACCTGATCAGGGAGATCGTGGATCGCAAGGAGATCGAGGTTCGGAGGGTTGCTTCAGAAGAGAACACTGCAGATCCATTCACCAAGGCCCTACCCCAGACTCAGTTCGAGCGGCTGATCGAGATGATAGGTCTTCGATACGCCAGTACATGGCCTTAGTGCAAGTGGGAGATTGTTAGTGTATATGCCCTAGAGGCCATTACTGTATCATACTAGTTTGTATATTACTTAATGGAAGCTTGGGATATTCACCTTGTATAAACAGTCTTGCTCAATATAGTAGTATGCTACTTGGTTTGTTTCTACTTCAATGTGTACTTGTGTTTATTTCAGTATATCACTTATACGCATTAGTGGAGCCCTTAGGATCTTTGCTTGATTACCAGCGTTGTGATGGCAGTCACACTAGTGGGGGCTGGGTAATCTATAGGCACATCCTTATACAGGTCCCTAGTCGTAGGACTATCGAGACTGGGCATCGATACTCCGGAGTAGACTAGCGTATGCGCTTCTCATCCCAGTGTGGGAGATGGTCTGTCCCACAGCCATCAGTACGTCGTACTGGAGATAGTATACGGGTGCTCGTTGGGTTACGAGTACACTGGACAGGACTCGTCGGGAACTGACAGGTTGGTATTATACCTATCGTCAGTTATCAGTTCCCAGGTGACATGAGTACAGCTTAGTCCGCTGACTTGACACTGACACTTCGCCTCGAGTGTGTTCCCACTGCACTTTGATCACTACCCTACCACGGCTCAAAGGAGTCGTGCAAACAGGTGGTGGTTGGGTGCAGTCCCGAAGCACTTGGAGGCAGTGACGGTTAGACAGGATTCGTCTCTCCCGGTATTGGGGGTTGACATCGCGCTGTGTCTAGGAGAGCCATTACACGAGTAGTCCCTGGCCAGGGCAAGCGAGATATACTGGTAGGTTTCCAGTGTTATCTCAGGGTGTTTTGGGCTTCACTCCGACACGACTTGTACCGCTATTGGGGGACTGACGTTTTACCGCCCCCTAGGCCCGCCATGCGATGTATCAGACGAACAGACCGGACTGTACGGAGAATGTCACATTCAGACTCAGTAGGAGTTCAGATGGGGTTTCACCTCGTCAGCCTTCTTGTCGGCATCTACCTGGGGACCGTTACGCACAGCTAGTGCCGCTTGCGGTCTGTGGTTAAACCCACTGCCAGCGTAGTGTCGAGTCTTTAGAGTCCCACACAGAGGGTATTCGCCTCTGGGCAAAACAGAGTAGAGGTCGCATGGTTTTGCGACAGGGTTCGTTCTCATCCGCGCACTTGTGCCCGTTTGGAGTCCGGACGGATTTTACCAGCGGGCTCTGGTTTGAGCCGGATACTGGTATAGTATTTGGGGTTGCTTTTATCTCTCAGTATTCATGTTCCTCGGAACAAGAATGCAGGTGTGTATGCACAGTTCTTTTTGAGGAGGAGGAAGATGATTTTTCATTAGGGTTTCGGAACGGGTGCGTATGCACAGTTGACAGTTGTATTTTTCCAAACCCTAATGGATTTGTATTATATCATTTAATAATATATAATAAAATGAAATTGTGTCATGGTTAGTTTTTGTTGACTTGTTGACCATGGTTGACTTGTTGACCATGGTTGAACATTTGACTACCATCATTACAAATGCAAGATGCTTTTTCATTCTTGCTTTTTCATTTAATGTTTGTAATGATATTAGTCATTCCTAAACTTTCCATCAAACCTTTTTCATTTTGATTATTATTATTATTTGATTATCCTTTTTCTTTTGTTATGGTTGCAAAAGGAAAAGAGAAGCTTATTCTATCATTCTCACTCTCTCTCTTCACTTCATCTTCTTCTTCCTCTAGTCAAGAGAAACCTTCTCATGAGTTGAGAATCCTTCTCTTGAAAAACAAAAGTAACCCTTAGACACTCTCTACTCACTCTAGGATCAAGGGTCTAGCAAGCCGGCGATTCTAGTTCACTCCAAGTACGAGAAAGAGCCCAAAGGTCGAGCCTTCGAGGTGGATCCATCTTCGACGGGAGAAGGCGACGTAAAGAGAACCATCAACCTCTACAAGGCTTGAAGAAGAAGGAGTTCAAGTTTAGGTATAACCATCTTCCATAGTAGCTAACTCTCTTTAGCTAGATTGCTAGTTTTAGTTTAGACAACGATCCCGACCAAGTTTAGTCCATGTTGCCTCTTGCGATAAAAATTCGTTTTTATACCGTTTCCGCCTCCCCGTAAGCACCGGGGGTCGCAATATGGACTTACAGCCTTGCCTTAAGGTTCAAGAACAAAAGTTCTTATTTATAAAAAGGCACCGTCTCTGTAGATCAATGATCTGTAAATGAAATAAATACTTATTTTGTTTTTATGATAGGATCTTTTGATCTCTTTTTTATCAAAGACCTTGGTCTTTTTTATAGATCTATGATCTTTTTTAGAAGATAGTACTTCTTTTCATGATATGATTTCATCTCTGTGTTCAAGAATCATGTTCTTTACCTTGAAGAAATGATCTTCTTTTTCTAGAAGCTTGCTTTTCTCTCTTTGAGTTTTCTCAAAGTTTTTTTAGGGGGGTTTCTCTATGCTTCTGTATCTCTGAGACTTAAAGTCTAGGGGCCTTTATATAGGGCAAATTGATTTGTTAAATCAGTTAAAGAGATCCTTCTCTGATTGATTTGGGAATATTTCCTACCGTTGGATCTTTTGATCCTGAGGCTTCTGTTTTGCAGAAGATAATCTTCTTTTTTTAATAAGATTGGAAAGTCTTTCCATAACAGAATTTTAATTCTGATTAATTAATAATTTATTATCATTAGATCTTTTGATCTAACGGTGGGGAATTTTTAATTCCAGCGCTGGCGCACCTACGTTCGACACGTGGCGCGCAGCGCAGAGCACAGCGCAACTGTGCTAGCACACCCGTGTTTGACACGTGGCGTGCAGCGCAGAGCACTGGATCTGAAGCGTTGATTCGATTTTTGAATTTTGAAATTTTAAAACGGAGCTTTGCTCTGAATGGGGGTGCGCTGCCTAGGGCGCAGCGCACCTGGAGCTAGCGTGTCTGTGTTTGACACGTGGCGGGCAGCGCGCCTAGCGCTGAATCTGAAGCGTTGCTTAAATTTTTAAATTTTGAATTTTAAAACAGAGCTTTGCTCCGATTGGGGGAAACAAGTGGTATTAAAATGCAATTTTCTGTGATGAAGGAGGTGGAATCAACGTGGTGCCCCAGGGACTTTCCACGGGGCCCCGTCTCCGGGCTCAGGCCCCTACCTCTTGCCCCCGAGCCATCCAACAGCCAAACTTACATCCCCTTCTCTCGTCTCCGGGCTGTTGCGACGGCTGAGATTTCTCGGCCTCGTGGATCATATCCGAGCCACCCGATGAGCTGAGTTTCGTCGGCTTCCCCGGTCAACCGAGAGCACGGAACCCAAGCACCCCCGCAATGGCTCCGTGTATCTCACCAAAGCGAAATATCCGCCGCCCCACGTTCCGCGTCCTGCACGAGCGTGTTCCCCTATTAATGAGCGGATCCCGCCATCAATACGTGCGTAACGAGGGAGCATAACTGACGGTGAGGATCTCGCTCCGGCTCGCTCCATGTGACCACTATATAAACCTGATAAGGCTTATGAACATGATTTCCCCAGTTTATGACACGTAGCAGATGGCGTGTCGTCCACGTAAACCCACTAGGCTGCGGAGATAGAATCAACGTGGCGCCCTGGGGACTTTCCTCGAGGCCTCGTCTCCGGGCTTACGCCCCCACCTTTCTTCCCCGAGCCATCCAGTAGCCAAACTTACATCCTCTTCTCTTGTCTCTGAGCTATTGCGAGGGCTGAGCTTCCTTGGCTTCCCGGCTCGTCTCCGAGCCACCCGATGAGCTAAGCTTTCTCGGCTTCCCTGGTCAACCGAGAGAATGAAGCCCAAGCACCCCCGTAATGGCTCCGTGTATCTCTCCAAAGTGAGATATCTGCCGCCTCATGTTTCGCGTCCTGCGCGGGCGCGTTCCCCCATTAATGAGCGGATCCCTCTATCAATGTGGGCGTAACGAAGGAGCGTAACTGACGGCGAGGATCTTGCGCCGGCTCGCTCCATGTGACCACTATATAAACCCCACTTTTCAGAAGACTCAGGTAACTCGAACTCATTCTAATACTCTGCTACCCTGCCTTTATACGTCGGTACTAACTTGATCGTCGGAGGGTCCTACGGTGGTTTCCCACCCCGGGACTTCCCTTGCAGGTAGCTCGGCGTCAACAATATCCAACAACCCATTGAGATCCAAATAACCATTCTCATACACAATCTCTACCGTCCAAAACCGCTCGCAACAAAAACGACGGAGGAAAATATCTGAGGGAGATTTCCACCCCCATCAGTTGGCGCCGTATGTAGGAAACCAGGCTATAAGTTTCTCCACCTGTAAAGTTGATCTTCCGCCTTCGATCCGATGACGAGCGACAACCGCGACGATCCCAATGCGAGCCGCCCCACCCACGATAATGGAGGTGGGAGCGGTTCTACTCCCCATCCTAACGTCATCAACGCCTTATCTGCTCAGATCGACAGACTCATAGCGATGGTGGATGAGCTCGTCCGCGTTCAAGCTGCGGGCCCTACCGCCAGACTGTAGTTCCCCCTCCCCTGGATGATAACACCCGCTGGAGGATAGATGGGTATGCTTAGGCCCTCGATCTCAATCACGCTCACCTCAGCGTAACTGAACGCCGTCGTGCCGACTCCAGCAACCATGACCCGCATACGGCGAATGATTCCATGAACCGCTAGGCGTCGGATAGCTCCACACCCCAATCTCAGGGGAGACCAGGCCGTCGTTCCGACGCCCGCCGCACGCTCTCACCCCATGAGGAGGTGTTGGTCAGTTTGCCTGCTTCCAGGCACAATCGGCGCCCCAACTCCCACCGAGGTCTCGCAAACGGAGAACGTTGGGACTACTCAAGAAGGGCCTCGTCTGAGGATCTAATAAATGTGATAGAGCGGAATCGAAGCCTCACCATTGCACAGGCCCGGAGCGGGGATAGCTGCCGCTCCGACTGTGTTGAATCCTCGGGGTATCACCAACGGATCGAATCCCTCGAAAAGAAAATTGAAGGCATACGGCGAGATGTCCATATGTCTGGCAAAAGGGCAAAGTACTTCTCCGATTTGCTCACAAGGCCCTTTACAGAACAACTATTTTCCAAGCGCGTCTTGTCCAGGAAAAAGCCCCATAAAGTGGCCCTCTTCGATGGGAAGTCCGACCCGAAGGACCACTTCGACGCCTTTACGGCGGGCATGAGCTTCCAAGACAAATCGGACGCTGCTCAATGCCGAGCTTTTCCTACCACCTTAATCCAAGCTGGTCGGAACTGGTTCCGAGGGCTTGCGCCATGCTCCATCTCGACCTTTGACGAGCTGGCTGCCTAATTCCTCGGTTATTTCGTCGGAAACCGACGACAGAGGAATACGGTCGACTACCTGTTCACTGTCAAGAGCGGAGATAAGGAATCCTTCAAAGGGTATGTCACTTGCTTCTACAATGCCCTCCTCGAGGTTCCTGAGCACCGCGACGAAAAAGTTATCGCCACGCTGAGGTCGGGTCTTAGACACAAAGAGTGGCTCCGCTCTTTTGAATTGGCGCAACCTAAGATCATGGCCGAAGTGAAAGCATGGCCCGAGCGAGAAATCCAACTCGAGTCCGAGTTGAACTCCAACCCACCTGAAGGCGACCAAGCAGACCGGAAGAGGTGGGACAAGGAAGAGAAAAAGAAATTCGATCGTCCAAAGCCTTATTCCCTGAGGTTCCAGGAGTACATCCCTTTGAACATTTTCCAGACCGAGTTGTTGGAGGAAGCTAAGGGCGAGAGGTTCTTAAGCTCCCGCCATCTACCCAAAGGACGGGAAACTTCTCCGCGGCCCGTACTGCGGCTATCATAGGTCGTCGGGTCACACGAATGAAAGCTGCAAATAGCTCCGTGACTATACCGAGGAACTGATCCGCTCCGGTCACCTGGTGAAATACCTACGGGACAAGTGGCAGACGGAACGAGAGAAAAAAGACCAATCCCCTCCCGGGGAATTAACAATCAGGCAAATCATGGTCATTTCGGTGGATCCAGCTCTGCGAAGTAGGGGGAACCACCACCTCCTACCAGTCGAGGGCATAAGAAATCCTCCCCACAAGAAGCGCAGGAAAGATGACCCGATCATCTTCACCGATGTTGACCTCTATGGCATAGCACTTCCTCACAATGAACCTCTTGTGATAATGGCCCGAGTTCACCGTCACGGGGTCCAGAGAATATTGGTTGACTCAGGGAGCTCGGGGAATATCCTGTTCTACGATTGTTTCCAGCGTATGGGGTCATGTTCATCAGATCTTTAGCTGACCTCCTACGTCCTCTCTGGGTTCACCAACCATTCCGTCCCAGCCGAGGGATCGGTCACCCTCTTCCTCAACATAGGGGAAGCGGGCAAGACGCGTACCGTATAGGTAAATTTCCTCGTTGCTAAGGTCCCGTCATCCTACAACATTCTCCTGGGACGCCCTACCTTAAACGCCCTCCGGGCTTAGATCTCGACTTATCACCTTGCGCTCAAATTCCCTTGGGATAATGTGTGGATAAGCCAGGCCTATGGGGACTAGCAAACCGCCAGGATTTGCCTCGCCTCGGCGTTCCCCGCCGAAGAGCAGGGCGACGATTTTGAAGACACGCATGATTTTCATGGGTCTTTAGATACACGCGATGACCGAAAGGAAGTTCGAGGTGTCCCGGTGGAAGCGTTGACAGAAGTCCCCCTCATAGAAGGAGTCGACAGTCGGACAGTCCATATCGGCTCTCTCTTGACTGGGGACACCCGCGAAGGCCTGATCCGGTTCCTCCGAGATAACTCGGACGTATTCGCTTGGATGCCAGCAGACATGCCCGGGATCAACCCTGAAGTGATCTCCCATATGATCGGGGTCGATCCGAAGGCCCGGCCTATCCGATAAAAGAAGAGAAGCTTTGCGCCGGTTGAACAAAAGGAGATAGAAAATGAGGTGGATCGATTGCTCGCCGCCAACTTCATCAGAAACCTAGACTGCTCGGAGTGGCTGGCGAACGTGGTCATGATCAAGAAGGCAAACGAGAAATGGTGCATGTGCGTCGATTTCACGGACTTGAATAAGGCTTGCTCTGAAGACAATTATCCACTTCCTCGGATAGACCAGCTGGTGGACTGCTCGGCCGGCCACGAATTACTGAGCTTCATGGACGTTTTCTCCGGTTACAATCAGATCCGGATGGACCCAGCCGACGAAGAACTTACCGCCTTCACCACCGACCGAGGAGTCTACTGCTACAAAGTGATGCCCTTCGAACACAAGAATGCCGGGGCCATGTATCAGCGGCTGGTCAACAAGTTGTTCAAACCACAGATTGGGAGAAACATGGAAGTCTACGTTAACGACATGCTAATAAAATCCGCCTCGACAGCCGGGAACAATAAAGACCTCGGCGAGACATTCGACGTCCTGCGCAAGTACAAGATAAAGCTAGCTAAATACACGTTTGGAGTCACGAGTGGAAAGTTCCTCGGGTTCATGGTTACCCACCTAGAAATCGAAGTGAACCTAGAAAAAATCAGCACCATCCTCAACATGGCAACGTCCAAGAGCAATGTTGATATCATGCGACTCATGTAGAGGGTGGCTGCCCTGAGTCGCTTTATGTCTATATCCGGAGAAAAGTGCCTTCCTTTTTTCAGGGCCCTAAGGAAAATTCCTAAGTTCGAATAGTGTGAGAAGTGCCAAAACGCTTTCGAACAACTCAAGGCGCACCTAGCGACACCACCGCTACTCACCCAACCTGTCGAGGGTGACGAGCTATTACTATATCTAGCCGTCTCCGACCAATCTGCAGGCTCAGTGCTCGTCAGAGAATTTCAAGGAATACAGAGACCAGTCTACTACGTGAGCCATGCTTTCAAGGACTTGAAAACAAGATACACAGCCATAGAGAAAATAGTCCTGGCACTTATCGTCGCCTCCAGGAAACTTCGACACTATTTTATGGCACACATGATCCTCGTCCTCACTGAGCGGCCCTTAGGGTCTATCCCCGCCTCCTTCGAATCGTCAGGTCGTCTGGAGAAATGGAGGTGGGAGTTGTCTCAATTCGACATCAAATACCGTCCCAGACAAGCCATCAAAGCTCAGGTCGTAGCTGATTTTGTTGTCGAATCCACCATCCCTACTAAAGAAGGAACGGCAGCGTGGGGCCCCGAACCACGACCCTCGGTCGAGGAGGTGCCTGGCCCAATCCCGGATTGGGTACTCTACGTAAACGGATCCTCCACAGAGAAAGGGAGCGGGGCTGGCCTGATCATTAGTGGCTCGGAGGATGCAGAAATGTAATACTCTCTAAAGCTCGGTTTTAGGGCATCAAACAACGCCGCAGAATACGAGGCCTTGTTGGCAGGGCTACAATTCACCTCCGGGGTAGGGCTGAAGACCATCATGGTATGCAGCGACTCCGCAGTAGTCGTCGTCCATGTAACCGGGCGTTTCGAGGCCCGAGAGCCACTTATGATAAAATACCTGGCTAAGGTAAAAAGGCTTATGAAAAATTTCGACAAAGTCCAAGTGGAGCAGATTCCTAGAAGCTTGAACACCCAGGCTGACGCCTTGAGCAAGCTCGCTTCTTCCTATTCGGCCAATCATAAAAGAAATATTCTCTTTGAAGTCTTACCATGACCCAGCGTGGAAGATGGAAAGGTAACTTGCCAAATCTACACAACTTAGGAAGAAGGCCAAGATTGGAGAAATCCCCGCGTCGAATTCCTGAAGGGCGGTGTACTCCCCGAAGACCGGGGAGAAACTCGTCGGCTTCGGGCAAAAGCACGCCATTTCGTCTGGAGCAACGGAAACATGTACAAGAAGTCATACACTCAACCTCTGCTCCGGTGCGTCGACCCCCATGAGGCAGACTACGTTTTACGAGAGATACATGAAGGGGTCAGGAGAGCGCATCAAGGGGCCCGTACCTTGGTCTAGAAGACACTGCTCCAGGGATACTATTAGCCTAGAATATACGAGAATGCCGAGAAGCTGGTCAGAAGATGCAAGAACTGCCAACTCTTTAGCAGCATACCTTGTCTCTCCACCACTGAACTAACGCCACTCAGTTCCCCTTAGCTGTTTGCGCAATGGAGGATGGATATAGTGGGCCAACTCCCTACCGGCACGGGCGGACACAGATACATCCTTGTCGCTGTAGACTACTTCATGAAGTGGATGGAGGCCATACTCATCAGGAATCTCCCGATTTGGAATCTCGAGGTGCGTAATTACCGACCATGGGACCAATTTCGAAAACCGTAAATTCAAAGAGTTTTGCAGCAACTACCACATATTGATCTAGTTTGCCGCAGTCACACATCCTCAATGCAACGGGCAGGCTGAAGTAGCGAACCGAAGCGTCATCAGCGGTCTTAGAGACTGCTTGGAGGGTAGGCAAGGCAGCTGGGTCGAGAAACTGCCACGGGTGCTATGGGCATTGCGGACATTGAAAAAGACACCCACGAGAGAAACCCCATTCAGCTTCTGCTACGGTACCGAGGCAAGACTACCCAGTTATCGGGTCGAACACTTTGACGATGAAGCTAACACCTTGGCACTCCGAAGCAACTTGGACATCTTGTTAGAAAAGCGAGATCGGGTGCAAATCAGAGCAGCCACTTATCAGCAACAAACCGCTCGCTACTACAATGCCCGATTTAAACATCGGGCCTTAAAGACAGGAGATCTGATCTTACGAAGAAACGAGTTCATAGACCAAGGGAGGCTATATAAGTTCTCCCCAAAGTAGGACGGATCATTTCTCGTAACGAAAGCATTGCCCGGTGGAGTATACTGCCTACGGGACTCCGGGGGACGTAATTTTCCTCGGCCATAAAATGCTGAAAAACTTAAGTTGTATAAATAAATATGTACCCTCTTTTAAATAATGTAATTCTTTTCAGCATTAACCAAGTTTTTTTAAACCCTCTCACAGTGGAAACTCCTGCACCAACCCGGGGCCCCAGCCCTTCGTTACTTTCCTCAGCCCCGAGATCCGGGGTTATAAAAAAAAAGAGGGTACGGAAAGGAGGAAAGAGACAATACACCATATCCAAAGAAAAATTTATTTATTCGGAGGTATTGTGGGATACCCAGCCTTACAACGATTACAGCAGAAGAGGGCGAGGATTAAGAAAATATTGTCGGTGATACTCAGATAAAGTTCCTCCAGCCGAGCCAAAGAAGCCTCCGCCTGCTCCCTCTGAAGGTACCCGTAGGCCTTAGAAGCCACGGACACGCTAGGGCCCCCACCCGCCGAGCAGGATACAACGACTAACCTTTGCTGGAAACTTTCAAGAAGAAGGTCTACCGAGCGGTCCTGCCTGCTCTTCGAGATCAGACCAAACTCATGGACCGTTTGCATTTTATCAAACGTCTCTTCCATCAACTGTGGAGACAGGGTGTTGTACAGACCCGTGAAGTCCTCCATATCGCGTAGATTAGCACTTAAAGGGAGGAGATCGCCGGGGAAGTAAGCGTCCACAATGGCCCTCCAAGAGGCCTATCACCATCTCATACGTCTCTTCAGAATGACCGAGATTATAAAAATACATATCATCCCGAGAAACGATCTCTCTGATGGTATATGCACGGCCGGTCATCTTAGGGAAACACAAGACTAGGAAGAAACTGATATGAGAATTCGAAGGTGAGAAAATACCGTCGATATTTATAGCCTCAACAAATATCTTCCAACGGCCAAGATCTACTCGCGCAACAACGCAAATCACGGAATATCTTAATTTCCCGATATGGTACTGCCATGTGTCGTCCGTGACGGTTACCCTTCCCGCCTTTACGGACGATGGAAGGTTGAACGACGTCCCAAGGAGAAGCTGTGGAATTCAGAAAGCCCTCATAACGAGGCTACCGAGCAGATTCTTGCTCGGGCCATCCACCGAGGGTAGCTTCCTTCCCTACAAAGAGTGGATCCAAAGCCCTCATCATGAGGCCACCGAGCAGATTCCTGCCCGGTCCATCCGCTAAAGGTAGCTTCCCGCCCTACGAAGAAGTGGATCCAAAGTCCTCATTACGGGTCCACCAAACAGATTCCTCCCCGGTCCATCTGCTGAGGGTAGCTTCCTGCCCTACGATGAAGTGGATCCAAATCCCTCATCACGAGGCCACCGAGAAGATTCCTGCTCGGTCCATCCGCTGAAGGTAGCTTTCTGTCCTATGAAAAAGTGGATCCAAAACCCTCATCATGAGGCTACCAAGCAGTTTCCTGCCCGGTCCATCCTCTGAGGGTAGCTTCCTGCCCTACGAAGAAGTGGATCCAAACCCCTCATCACGAGGCCACCAAGCAGTTTCCTGTCCGGTCCATCCGTAATGGGTAGCTTCATGCCCTATAAAGAAGTGGACCTAAAGCCCTCATTGCGAGGCCGCCGAGTAGGTTCCTGCTCAGTCCATCCGCTACGGGTAACTTCCTACCCTACGTAGGCATAGGTCCAAAACACACGCCAAAAGGCATCCGAGTTATGTCATGCTCGGTTCATCCAAGAAGGAATCAAGGGACCCCGACCTATTCTCACCTGGCTGTCGCTTGATTCATACCCTAGCCTCCGGGAAAGGGGAGGACTCCGGTCTACTTGTACCTAGCCTTTTGCTAGCTTTTATGTCACGCTCTCCTAAAACTTGTGAGTTAAAAAGGATTGCGAGCTAAAAATACTGGCGAAATAAAAAGGCTTGCGAGCTAAAAATACTTGCAAAATAAAAAGGCTTGCGAGCTAAATGTACTTGTGGGACAGAAACACTTGAGCCAAAAGATATATATATACCTTATTTAGGTTCAAAATTATATACAAGGTATTGTGGGCTCCGCAACCTTGCAAAAATACCCGGAGGCTTACAAAATTCTAAAAAAAAAGAGAGGAAGGATAGCTCAGGCTGCCTTTTTGGCCGTCACCTCTCCTTGCTCTACGCCTCCGTCGGCGACCACAATGGTGACTTCAGGCTCAGCGCTTCCACCAGCCGTCTCGCCTTCCCCGGCCTGCTCGGCACTCCCCCTCTGGTGCTTCCTCGGTGAGGGGATACCTTGCGCGGAGCTCGCGCTTGTCGAACTCGGGCATGGTTTCCTTGACGGTGTCAAGAGCATTGTTCCACCTAACGGCTGCGAAGTCAGCAAGGTCGACTTAAAACTGATCGGATGCCTTGTACGCCTCCACGGCCCCCTCCGCCCGGCTCTCCGCGAGCTTCGTTGCCTCGCAAGCCGCCCGAACGTCCTTTTTAAGGGCGTCCCTCGACCTTTTCATAGCGTCGAAAAGTCTGTTTGCCTCCTCCATCAGATCCTGGATATCTCGGTTAGATTCAGTTAGGAGCCAATGGGACTCCTTCAGCTTAGAAACCGTCAGGCCCTCGGCGACCAATCATGAGTCAAGGAGGGCCGCCCTTTCTTCTGCCTGCTGCAGCTGAAGGAGGAGCTCTTCTTCTCGTGAGGAAGATTCGTCCACCTTCTTTAACGTTGGGGAAACCTCCTCGGACTCCATAGCGGCGAGGAGAGCGCGGTGCTGGAGGACCTGAAGAAAACAGAAACTGTGTTAAGAAGCTGAAACCGAGAAAATAACCCATTAAAAATCTTTTGGGAAAATCTACCGACCTGAACCGTCTCCTGAGCTATAGCGGCAACTTGGGCCTTCATGGTGCCCCAGGGAATCTTGGCCCAATGGCTTTCTCTATGTCCGTCAGCAAGCTGTCAGTCATAGACAGTCCCGAGAGCACCTCAATTCAGAAGTCACCGTCCTGCATTTGAATCCCGGCCGGGGGTAGCCGAGAAACCACCCGCTTCTGTCTCTTGAGGGGGGATTCGGCGGGGGGAGTCACCTCCGCCTTAGCACGAGGCGCTGAGTCACGCACATGTTTCTGTCCTCCCCCTCGACGTTCCTCTGGGACGGTGGAAGCTGCGGAAGCCCTAGCCGAAGGAGTTTGCCTGGGAGCCGCGCTCGGACCTGGTCAGGACGAGCTTGCACCATCGGTCTTTCTCCCCTGAGCTTTGGCAGATATAGCGGCCATAATTTTCGGTTGATCCATGGACTTTGCGAGAAAAGCAAAAGAAAAATATGGTTAGAGACGCAGAAACAGCAATATAATGTTGTCGAAGTCTAAACAGACCGGCAAAAGCCCTTAAGTTACCCAAAAAACGCGTGGGACTGAGTCTAGCCTAGCTCGGTACCTTCTCAGAGAGCAGGACATCAGCCCGCTGCATTTGTTCCTACTAGGACACCACCTTCACCTACGGGGCATTCGACTGGCTCACCCTCGGGAAATCGGTCCTACGCCACTTGGTGGGCACATGCCAATTCTCACTCTTCGGTGGCCCGACGAAGATGAACTTCTCGTTCCATTTGTAGACGGAAGAAGGAACGACTACTACCCCTGACCCGGTTGTCCTACCCTTACGCTTTTAAACGAGAGATATACCTAGCTCGGCTCTTCCTTACTGGTGCCGGGATGATTTTTATAGCAGAGAAAAGATAAGAGGAGGCTCAAATCGAAGGGGATCCGATCAATTTTTAACCGGACCAGAAACCCGAGAAGAATCCTCCACGAGTTCGGCGCTAGCTGGCCCAGTGCAAGATGGAAACAATAGAGCATATCACAAACCTCAGACGAGAAGGGAAGATGCATCCCTGCCCGAAATGCTTCCAGATACAGAGCAATCTCCTTGCCCCGTACCTGGTCTGCCCGCTCACCCTCTCTGGCCAGATGAAGTGAATAGCCAGAGGGGATATGGAATCGAGCCCGGATGTCGGAAAGCTCTTCCAGACGATTCAAGAATGAGGGCGCATCGCGGATATTCCTGATGTACACCTTGGGTGCCCTTGTCGCCGCCCGAGGCGAGAGACAAGAGCGACACTAGCCCTGGGGGGCGATCCCGACACATAGAACGTAGAAGAAGAAGAAGAAGAGCTCTCTCAGCTATCTGAAGCCGAGGAGGAGGAAGACCCGCTGGGCTCGGCCCCAGAAACTGAGGCATCATCGCTCGACTCAACCCCTACTAGATCCACAGATACCTTGGAGGAAGACATCTAATCTGATTCAAGGAAAGGGTTCGCCGGGGAAAATTCCGCTGAAGATCTGACCTAAGAGGAAGTGCGCCGAGCAATCTTCAAACAACGAGAGACAACTAAGGCAAAGTGTCGGCCCTGGGATAGCCTCCTCCTATTTATACACTCCAAAGGGGACATCCTACGGCCCAAATCGACTCCCACGAAAACGAAGCGTCGCACTTAACGGCCGTCGAGGCTCCACATGGTGATCGACCATTGGGAACACCCTTTTGTAGCGGAAGTCGGAGACCACCTCTCGCGCCCCGCCAATCAATGATGGGCACGTGACGAGTAGCCTAACCGACGGTCGAGCGAAATGGCGCACCCTCTTTAAAACGCAATCATTTCACCGATCCGCTGACGTCATTAAAGATACGCGCGGTGATCAAGGCGTTCAGTGACCTGCCACGTGGGCCTAGTTATCCGAGAGGAGTAGCTGCCAAATGTCCCGCAGTCGTCGGGAAGCCCGGGAATCCTAGGCTAAACCGTCAAAAACCGGGCTTACCACTCTCGACCCTGACCCACAAATAGGTCAGGGGCGAGAGTGAGGGCCAGTGATAAGGCTCATGAATGGGAGTTCCCCAGGTTACGACACGCAGAAGATGGCGTGTCGTCTACGTAAACCCACTAGGCTCCTGGGGCTGCGGAGGTGGAATCAACGTGGCGCCCCGGGGACTTTCGTCGGGGCCTCGTCTCCGGGCTTACGCCCCCACCTCTCGCCCCCGAGCCATCCAGCATCCGAACGTACATCCCCTTCTCTTGTCTCCGAGCTGTTGCGAGGGCTGAGCTTGTTCGACCTCCCGGTTCGTCTCCGCTACCCGACGAGCTAAGCTTCCTCGGCTTCCCCGGTCAACCGAGAGCACGGAGCCAAAGTGTCCCCACAACGGCTCCATGTATCTCGCCAAAGTGAGATATCCGCCGCCCTACATTCCGCGTACCGCAAAGGCGTTCCCCCTCATTAATGAGCGGATCCCGCCATCAACACGGGTGTAACGAGAGAGCGTAACTGACGGCGAGGATCTTACGCCAGCTCGCTCCATGTAACCACTATATAAACCCCTCTTTTCAGAAGACTCAGGTAACTCGAGCTCATTCTAATACTTTGCTACCCTTCCTTTATACCTAGGTACGAACTTAATCGCCGGAGGGTCCTACGGTGGTTTCCCACCCTGGGACTTCTTTTGCAGGTAGTTCGGCGTCGACAATATCCAACAATCCATTGGGATCCACACAACCATTCTCATACCCAATCTCTACCGTCCAAAACCGCTCGCAGCCAAATCGACGGAGAACAATATCCGAGAAAGATTTCCACCTCCATCAGTATGGGGCCAAATTAATGTGTAGTCTGCGGCATTAATTGGTTGCGCCTCCAATATATATATTAAAATGTGATGCGAAATTATTTAAAACACAAGCAACACTTGCATATGCTCTGCATATAGAATAGTGTATTACTATACAAATACAGTAATAGCATACCAAAAAAAACCAAGAGCCTTTAATGTGCAGAGAAGGTAAGGTCCCATAGGTTATATCTAATAAGTATATCTCTAAGGCTAGGCTACACATAGAGCCTCTGATTCCTAAAGATGCCGGCCAAGCATGAATTAAGAGTCAACATCAAATTAATTCATAGGCGCGCAACAAAGAGTTTACCAACAAAGTATGGGGCCAAATTAATGTGTAGTCTGCGGCATTAATTGGTTGCGCTTCCGATCAATTAATCTGCAGCAGCAGTATTATAAAACCCGGAGGGGTTTGCTAAAAGATGTAGCGTGGCACATTGTAATTATTTGGGGATGCCGAGAGAGATTTGAGAGAGAGACACAGAGATTTGTATATAGAGATTTAGAAGAAATCTTTTAGATTTGCTCTTATTTGTAAACTTGATCCAAATATAGTATATGTTTACAGATTCCGCTCTGCCGGGAACTAGCCATGCGGTATGTGGATATCGTTAACAAATTCCTTGTGCATCTCTATTCCATGTTTGATTTCTTATTTATTCTCGCACTTACAAATTTGTATCTTTCGTTGTTTAATTACGTGATTGTTTTGCGTGATTATTTGTCCCGAGCACTGTTCGGTGGATTCAATTATCACCCAATAACTGGTATCGGAGCAAGGTTAAGCGAACCTAGGGTTTTTCGATTCTACAATCTAAGTCAATGGTGGGTAACGACGCCTGTATTCTCTTCCCACTTTCTTAGACCTGTAATTTTGAAGTTGTTGGTTCAGATTTAGGTGAAAGTCGAGTTTGCTGTGATACAAACGAAAGATGGCGAAGAATAAGATAAGAATCGAGAAATTCAGTGATCACAATTTTGGTTGGTGGCGCATGCAGTTGGAGGACTGTCTATACCAAAAGGATCTGTATTTTCCCTTGCTCGAAGAAAAGCGCGAGAAAATGACCGATGAGGAGTGAAACCTTTTGGATAGGAAAGCCTTGGTGACAACCAGATTGTTGTTGACTCCGCAGGTGGTCTTTAATATCTCAAAAGAGAAATTAACCAAGACGCTAATGACGACGTTAGCGAAATTGTATGAGAAGCCATCAATATCAAATAAAATATTTGTAATGAAGATGTTTTTCAACATGAAGATTGCAGAGAACGGTTCGGCAATAGAGCACTTGAACGAGTTTAACGGCGTAATGAGCAAACTCGAATCGATTTTAATCGTCTTTGAAGACGAGATTCGAGCCCTACTATTCCTATATTCGTTGTCAGAGAGTTGGGAAAATCTAATGACGGCGGTTAGCAACTCTATCTGGGGGATTCTCACGTTTAATGATGTGGTGGGCTGCATATTAAACGATGAAATACGGAGAAAGGACGTCAGTCGGAGTTCTGGAACTTCTGCACTTTCGGTGGAGAATCGCGGCAGAACAATAGAAAGGGAAAAGTGGAAGAAGAGCAATTCTAAAAGACAAGAAAAATCTCAAGGAAAAATCCAAGGCGCCTGTTGGAATTGCGGAAAGAAGGGCCACAGAAAAAGTGAATACAGGCTTCCGAAAAAAGGCTCAGATGAGAAGGCGGATGAAAAGGAAGCGAATATGGTGTCTACACAAGAACATGGTGAACATGGACTTTATCTATCGACAAGCGAGAACACAAAGGCGGATACTTGGTTTCTAGATTCGGGGGTATTTTTTCATTACACTTTGGGAAGACATCACTTCAGAGAGTATGTGCAGGACGATCTTTGACATGTGACGGTGGGAAACGGTCAATCATGCAAGATCGTTAGAAAGAGGACGATCATCTTGCAAATGTTAGAAGGTGGTCAAATCAAATTGAAGAATGCTCGTCATATTCCGGATTTGAAGAAAAGCTTGATTTCCACAAGTCAACTAGTCAACGAAGGACTTAATACGACGTTTGGGACTTCTCATTGGAAGATTTTCAAAGGGTCGTTGGTGGTCTCAAGGGGCAAGTTGAGCGTTTCGTTATACCCATTCAGTGGGAGCAGCGAAGGCTCGGTTGCATTGGCGGCAAGTTTCGGAGATAGATTCGGAGACTTCGTCGTGGCATAAAAAATTGGGGCATCTCAGCGGGAAGAACATGAAAATTCTTCAAGCTAAGAGGCTTCTTTCAGAGCTGAAAAATGTGGAGTTGGGCTTCGCGACAGCTGCGTTTGTCAGAAGCAAAACGCGCTCAGTTTTTAAATTGGAGGTATAACAAAAATGACCAATAAAATGGAGATGGTGCATACGGACGTATGGGGTTCAGCCTTGGTGGATTCTTATGGAGGAAAATGGTAGTTCGTGGCGTTCATTGATGATGCAAGCCGAAAGACATGGGTGTATGCGATAAAAAAGAATTCCGATGTGTTTGATATTTTCAAACACTAGATTGCTCTGTTGGAGAACCATACGGGGCTGAAGGTTACATATCTAAAGTCCGATAATGGCGGGGAATACTAAACACAGGAGTTCGAGGCATTTTTCTCATAAAAAGGTATTCGTTGGTTGAAGACGGTATCAGGGATGCCACAGCAGAATGACATCGCTGAAAAGAGGAATAGGACGATCCTAGAGCGAGTGCGAAGTATAACCTTGGATACGGATGTGCCAAAATTCCTATGAGCATCAGCGGTCGATACAGGTGTATATCTAATCAACAGAAGCCTGGCGAGCACGCTCGATGGAGGCATCCCAGAAAATATTTGGTCGGGTAAACCGATCAACTATTCGCACCTCAAAATATTTGGCCGTATTGCATATTCTTTGATTGATAAGGCAGAAATGAGTAAGCTTGACTCCAAGTCTAAGAAGTGTGCTTTCATCGGGTATGGTGGAGACAAGTTCGGATATCGGCTGTGGGATTACACAAGCAAGATTGCTAAGCAACACTTGTACAAAGAAGAAAAACAAGTCAAAAATAGTGCGGTATCCAAGTTCATGGAGTTAGAAGGAACTCAAAAGAGCAATCATGTGCCTATGAGTAGAGATCAAAACATGGAGGAAGCTGCAGTGCAAGATCAGGTTCAAGAACATGGTGGTGATCATATTCAGCAACCAGATGTATCAATTCTGAGGAGATCTACAAGAGAAAGGAGGCTACATGAAAAACTTGTTGTAACGAATCTGAAATACCTGTACAAATGTAAATTATTCAAATGTATAGAAATGATATTTCAGCATGATTAGAAGCTATAAATTATTTTTGTTTAATAAAAGTAAGAAACAACTTGTATCTCACTGGTTAAGACTCACTACTGCTGTGCCATATCCTGCGTGTTCGAATATAATCAATTCCAATTATTTTTAATATTTTTCTTTTTAAATTTTTGAAAGTCCATGAGTTGCACGTGCAACACATGGAGAAACGAAAAGTTTCAAAAAAAATCAAACAGGATAAATGAGGAGTTAACACAGAATAATACCCCTACCTAAAGTCTCGAGCCACGTGGCGCCCATTCGACTGCCAAAACTCACCTTTTGACCGGTACTGGTGGTTGGATCAGCCCCAATCGCCTCCGTGCTTCGCCCATGTGTCTCTTTGACTCCCCTCTGCTCCCTTGTATTATTTAATTACTCTGCATTCATCCATAGACCTTTCATTTCACCATTAATATTATTTTAATTCATTTTAATTCCAATTCGTTAATGCACACACTCTCATCCCTACATTATAAATACATCCTATCTCCTAGCTCTCCCTAATCTGAAAAATATCTATCAAAATTCTTTCAAAATTTTCTAAGTGCATGTGAAGTCAAGTGGAGTTAGCAACTAAGTTCTTTTTGTTGAAAATCGGAGTTGTTCCCGGAGCTACCGCGACGCCACGAAGACTTCACCCTCTTTCTTACTCTTTCTCGATACTCTAAAACCGTAAGTCCCTTTCTCTCTCTTTCTTTTCATCTCAAACCAATCTCTAAAACTATTCGACTAAAATGGAGTTAGGTTAGGTAAAACTTCTTTAATAAGTTTTTTCCACTTTGACTATTTCAAAATGTCAATCCTAACTCTTCTAAGCATCACAACACAATATTTCATCCAAATTATTTTTGAGTTGTTCATAATTTTATGCTAAATACATCATACAACGAAATTTCATCAAAATACCATGAATTGTAATTATAACCCTTTGTTCGATAATTAGTCATACATACATTTAGAATATTCACGGGGTAACGACCTACCCTACAACCACACTTTTGATTCATATCACGATATTTGGTTAGAATTTTTCATCTAAATGAAGCAATTTTTAATAAAATACCACCACTTTATAAAAATATGTTTTTAATCATTATTTTTAAAATCCTTTCTAATTACGCCTCTACAACCATTTTAGAGGAATCCATCTATGGATGGTGTGGGTTATCGCACGTCATTGGGATAGTAGGGTGAGATACAGAACTTCTCACGGAAAATTCGATCTCGAAAGTAAATGAAAATACGATTTACGATTTTTTTAAAAAATTAAATCATTTGAAAATTTTCAGAAATTATAAATCCGTATTTTTCTATGAAAACTAATTTTTGAAGAATATATTATTAAAATGAAAAATTAATGTTACAAAAAAAATACCACCAAGTTTCCAAAAGTACAGTTTTCATACAAATACCATAAGCTTTTAAAATCTAGGTTTTATCACTAAAATTAAAATATATGTTCATAAAAATTCTAAATAACATAAATCACTCTCGAGGTTTATTTTTAAACAATATTAAAGTATTTTTCATAAAATCCCCTCGAGGAATGCAAACAATATAAATATAATATAAATAACAATAATAAATGTTAAGGACTCTAGATTAATATAGGTTTAAACGATATCATTTCTTCTGAGCCCCAGAGAGTCGGAGAAAGTGAGTGCTTGCCTAATTAGTTTAGATAAATTAACGGAGTTATCAATGGCAATTGTCTTGAAAAAAGACACAAATCCTGCCGTCAATATGCAACAGTTGTCCGATTACTCCCGAACTTAAGAAATTCAAGAGCTAAATCCTTTCATAAGATACTGATTCCAACATGAATCCCAACTCAAAACAGAATCCAAAATGAAATACAAACTTGGATACTTGATCATGAACCTGAACACTCGAATTCAAATAATAAACTTGAACTTGAGCACTTGACTTGACTTGACCAAACCATGAATATAACTTGACATGAATACCTGAATATATGATTACATTTTGAACATGAATCTGTATATTTTTTATATTCATGGATTCGGCCAAGACCTGTAAACTTGAGCTATACAATACGCGAAAATAAAGGGGTAGATTGGTACGGAACGTATATCATGACACGAGAGGTCACTTAAAAGACACCTACATGAATTCACGTGCCATTATCCCGTGGGTTATGATAGGGCCTTGTACTATATGTTACCATAGTCCACGGGTAAGATGGACTCCTCTCGTATACATGAATACCTTTTTTTTATCAAACTATAAACAACCACGCTAGAATAGCAATCTTATACCTGTAAATGATCATGCTTAAATGCTCGCTTATATAATCTTGCCTGTTCACTTTTACTTGGTTTCTCTTCATTCTATATACCATATTCTTTAGCATCTTTGGGGAATTACCAAGCGCTAGTTCGCCGACGACATTCCTTTTTATTTCTTTCTTTAGAATGTTCATCAGGAGAACCAGATTCGGAGGAGATCGAGCCGAGCCCGGAGGACTTGGACCAGTTTGCTTCTCAGCCTGACTATTAGCTTCTGCTTGTATTTACTTCCAGTATGCCATTATTTAGGCATTTGCTTTATCATTGTATCTTTTTATTATAAACAACCGTATGTAAGTTTGAATATAAATAAAGTTGCTAATTCATTTTATTACTCTTGTCTTTCTTGCATATTATTATATTGCTTAATTACGCTTAACATATTCTCATAGTAAATACGTTACGGGCTTGCCACGTCACCGTTTCCGTCTACTGGGAAGTGGGACGTGACATGTTTTGTTGGTGGCCCATGCATGTCAGTTCTGCATGAAGTCTTAAGAAATATATCACAGGAATTATAAGAATCAGCAACTATACATTCTTTGCATTTTCAAACTTCTTGAATCCATCCTAACCTTTTGTCTTCTATCAAGGTGATGGATTCTCCAAACAACACCAGCACCAACATAAGTGGCAACACAACACCGCCTACCCTACCACCTCCCCCTTACCATCGCGGCACCAATCAACAAACATACAGTGCTTCTGGAGGCCATCAAAAGCCTTCTGGAGGGTCAGCAGCAGTAGACAGCTATCCTTATAAACCGTCCTGAAGCCGAAGCACCTGGAGTAAAGCAATTCCGGGTGTTGGGTCCCAAGAACTTCTCGGGGAAAGCGAGTCCTCTTGAGGCTGAAGAATGGGCCCAAAGTATCAAGGACGATCTTGTAGCAGCGTAGGTACCAGACATAGCTTGGGTTTGTGTGGCAAAACTCCAACTCACAGAAAATGCAAGAGTATGGTGGAAAGCCGAGGAAAGCCATCTTACACAACCAATAGAGTGGAAGACGTTCCACGATCTGTTTGACATGAAGTTTTTCCCTGAGACCGCCCGTTTTGAGATGGAACAATAGTTCATCCATATGCAACAAGGCTTTATGTGGGTAAAATTAGTGGATGAATATGATGCCGAATTCATCATGCTTAGCAGGTAAAGAATTCGTCTCAAATTCTGTTCCGTAAAACACATAACTATCCTGAAATCGACATCTTATCAGGTTCGTAGCATACCTGATCCCGACCGATGAGATTCGGGCTAAACGATTCCAACAAGGCTTAGACCTGAAGATTTAAGCAGCTTTAACCACATGCGACTATCCAACTCATGAACTCGCTCTGAAGGCAGCGCACCGTTATGAAACTGTGGTTAAGAAGAAGGGTAAGCCATTAGCAGCCGGAATCAAACGCCCTGCTACTCAGATGACAGGAGGAGCATCTTCTAGACCAACTTTTGCACCTAAGAGGCCAGAAGGATCGTTTAACCGATCCAGTATGGATTTCTATTTCTACTATAAGAGAACCATACTGTAAGAGAACCAGACACTTGGTGAAGGAATGCAGGCCTTCAAATGGCATGTGTCTGATTTATGGCGCATCCACTCACGCTACAGGAGCATGACTATATCGAGGTAACACAGTACCAGCACCGAGACCCACAATGCCAGCTCTGCGGAGGCTAACTATTCAGGCATCTGCACCCCGCCTAACTCTCCATGCACCGGCTCTATAAGGACCACTTACAAAGCTGCAGCATTGTTCCCTTCCGAACAACGGAGATGCGACCGCGCGGGTCCGTTTTGCCTGAAATTCGGGGCAGATGCTAATTGGTGCTATCCGTCCACCTCTCCGAAGATGCCAAGTTGATTTATGGCACCGTGTATCGAAGGTTTAAACGGGTGCGGCCGATGTAGTAGACTTCGTCAGATTCCCCCTCGTTTGAGGGGTTTTTGATTGTGGGGACGCTCTTCCCTGCAGGCGCAAGCCCCTGCAGTTAATTACGCTACCGCATCGCGGTAACAACTTTCTCCTTCTCCAGATGGTCATTTCGTGTCGTGGGTGTTTGTTTTGTGTTCGGTTTGCCCGTGGATTGTATACGGAGACAAATTTATATTGTCGCCCGTAGGACGTGGATTAGTCCAAATCCGTATCTTTCTTAGATTTGGATTTGGGGGTGTGTGTTTAAGGATACGTTAGCCTTATTTGAGGCTAAGATCAACTTAAACGTTCGTTAAGGACACGTTAGTCTAATTTTAGACTAAGATCGACTTAAACGGGATCGTTTAGATCCAACAAGAGAGCAATTGGGCTCTATTGTTTAGTTTAGTGACATTGCGGTCGATAAGTAGTTTAAAGACATTGCGGTCCAATGTTAGTTTTAAGACATCGCGGTCAAGGTTAAGGACGTCATAGTCCGTGAGCTTAAGGACCTCACAGTTCGATGTTAGTTTTAAGACATCACGGTCGAGGTTAAGGACATCATAGTCCGTGAGTTTAAGGACCCCACAGTCCGGTATTAGTTTTAAGACATCACGGTCGAGGTTAAGGACGTCATAGTCCATGAGTTTAAGGACCCCAGAGTCCATAGCGATGTGTGGTTGTCTGGACCCGTCACCTCTCTGACGACGTTGAAGGATTACAACGAAGGATGTCAGAGGAGTAAAGAGATGTACCCTCGAACCGGGTGTAAATTGATTGGGATAGCAGTTGTGCTCAATTCAATTTAAATTGAGGACTTATGGTCAGAATTGGGCTAAGTCCATTTAATAATGTTTAACATTTTCATTTATGTTTGGCCTGTTAGGCCGTTGCTTCGGCTCTGCCCCTTTTAATAATGCATAGCATTGGGCTCTGTAATTATATGCATAGCATTTATATTTGGTCTGTTAGACTTTACTTGGGCTCAACCCTTTTTTTAATAATGCATAGCATTTATAGTGGTCTGATAATGCGCCACGTGGCTTGTCAGGCGCTTTGCGCCAATTAAAGAGCGCAATGCACTAGCGCATGCGAAAGTGACACGTGTCACGCTCTGCGCTAAGCGCAAGTTTGTTAGCGCAGTGCGCTGCGTCAAGGCGCTGCGCCAGTGAATGACACGTGGCGCGCTCTGGTGCAGTGCGCCATTCCAAGAGCGCAGTGCACTGTTTTAGAAGCGTAAAGCGCAGATTATTCTGTGGTTGACACATGGCACGCTCTGGTGCAGTGCGCCAGTCTAAGGAGCGCAAAGGCGCATTTCAAAAGTGCAAGGCACTGTCCAATATCGCAGAGCGCATCTTGATCAAATTCAGATCAAAGAACAAGTTCTTTGTTCTCTCAAAAGAGGTTCTACCTCAAGATTCATGAACCAATGCTTCTTACTCTTATCAAAAGGCTGTGCCTTTATATAGATCAAATGATCTGTGAATGAAGTAAATTACTTCTTTAAATTTTTTATGATTAGATCTTTCTGATCTTTTTCTTTTTATTGAAGATCTTGATCTTGTTCTTAGATCTTTGGTCTTTTTAGAAGAGATTCTTCTTTTTTAATGAGATGATTTCATCTCTGTTATTCAAGAATCAAATTCTTTACCTTCAAAGATGAAGAAGATGATCTTCTTTCTTCAAAAGCTTGCCTTTCTTCTCTTTGAGTTTTTCTCAAAGTTTTTAGAGGGTTCTCTCTCTTCTATCTCTCTATCTGAGACTTGAAGTCTAGGGCCCTTTATATAGGGCCAATTGATTTGTTAAGTTAGTTACAGAGATCTTTCTCTTATTGATTTGGAGATATTTCCCCACCGTTAGATCTTTGATCCTAAGGCCTCTGTTTTACAGAAGACAACCTTCTTATTTTAATAAGATTGGAAAGATCTTTCTAGAATTTTAATTCTAATTAATTAATAATTTATTATTTAAATTCTAGTGCTGGCGCAATTGGCGCTAGCGTGCCTGTGTTTGGCACGTGGCGCGCAGAGCGCAGCGCAACTGCGCTAGCGCGCCTGTGTTTGACACGTGGCGCTCAGCGCAGAGAGCAACGCAACTGCGCTAGCGCACCACTGTTTGACACGTGGTGCGCAGCGCAGAGCGCAAGTGATCTGAAGCGTTGCTTTATTTATTTTAAAATTTGAAACAGAGCCTTGCTCTGATTGGGGGTGCGCTGCTTTGGGCGCAGCGCTCCTTGCGCTGGCGTTTCTGCTTTTGACACGTGGCGCCCAGCGCCCAGCGCAAGGAATCTGAAGCGTTGCTTCAGTTTTTTTTGAATTTTGAAATTCAAACAGAGCTTTACTCTGATTGGGGGAAACAAATGCCCTCCCACCGTTGCGCTCACATGGCGCACACGTGAGTGCAGCGGTGGCAACATCTGAACTGTTGGATCGACTCAGGAGTTGAAGAGGCGCTTCAGCGCCTATAAATAGGACCCTTGGTCCTCAGATGATGTAACACCCGGCCCCTTTTTATACCAAGTCCGTATTTTGTTATTTTAGAATTTCATTTGTTTTTATTTATAAATCTATGTGTTTTATTTGGAAAATTAATTATTTATTATAACCTCTTTTATAAACCCAAATTCTAAACCAAGCTATATTTTATTTCACTCAGCTCATTTCTTATATTTGAATTAAACCCAACCCATTTCCCCAGTTAATAAAACTTCATTTTCTTTATTAATCTTAAATCCCAGCCCCTCACTTTGTTTAGTTCGTTTTAAATTCCCTCAGCCAAATCCTTTAAAACCCTGCAGCCCACGAGCTCACGAGCCCGGCCCCATTCTCCCCTTTATTTTATTTTATTTGATTTTCCTGCCAGCCCATCAGCTTCCCCAGCCCACTCTATATATTTTCCCATTTATTTTCCTTTTAAATTTATCGGCCCGGCCCACTCCATTCATTCCCAATTATTTTTCCCAAAAACCCTGCGGCCCGCGATCAAAACCCACTCGCTACAGTGTCGTCTCCTTCGTCCCCAACGGCTACCTCCGCAGTTTGCGCGCGCGTTTCCTGCCGTTGCGCCTGTGTCGCCGCCCGACACGCGTCGTGCCACGCTCACGCGGCCGTTACACCCACGACTCGCGCCTGCTCCATCATAGCTCGCCTCTCTCTCTTCCATCACACTCTCGTCTCATTCCTCTCCCTCTCTGTTTCTCGTTCTCCTCCTTCTTTCACTACCCCGAGCTTCCTACAGCCCACACCCGAGCTCCCCTCACCACCGTGACCACGAGCACCTCGCCTCCGTCACCTCCAGTTCCTCAACCATCACTCCCTCCTCCCCCTACACTACTCCACCCTCGACCCGAGCCCCTGCCAAGCCCCTACACACTTCACCGCTCACTGCACCCGTGCTCGGCCACCCACGCCCCGACGCCAGCGAGCTCGTCGTCGTCCTCAGTCCTCATCATCATCATCCTCAGCTCTCTCTGTCTCCCTCTCTCGCCATCTCTTTCTTACTCTCTCTCTCTCATTCTGCCTCACTCTCTCTCTGCAGTTTCCTCTCCCTCCCTCTCTAAACCCTCACTCTCTGTGCCTCTCCTTCTCACTCTCTCTCTCCCGATCACCCCCTCAGTGCCCCCTCTCTGTCTTACTCTCTCTCTCTCAGCTTTCCTCTCTCCCTCACTTTCAATTTCTCACTCTTCCCCCTCTGTACACCCCTTTCTCTCTCTAACTCTCAAACTCACTCTCTTTTCTCTCTCTCTAAACCCCACCCTCTCTGCACTTGCACGGTGCACGTCGCTGGAGCGACCACCGTCGATATCGTCGACCCCAGCAAGTCCCAGGCCACCCAACGAGCACTTGGCAACTCCGACGTAAAACCCGTTTTCCGATCGAGGCTCACGCGAACTGGTTCCGCGGCGTATATCGCGCGACTGTGACGACACTGCTGCCGTACGACCCCGAGACGTTCCAAGGCAAGTTCTTACTTGCTTTCATGCTATTCTCTATAAGTTACAAGTCAATATCATATATATATCTCATGTTTGCTTTACGTTAAATATTACAACACAACTGCTCGATGCTTGTTCCCTTAGGAAAATAATATCAAATTTGACGGAACTCAAAGGTGTAAGTTGGCCCGTAGGGTTGTGAACATAGTGTGTGAATTTTGTTGAATGATGTAATTGATAATGACTAAAACAACTGCCCCCAAGTTTAACCGTAAAACTGAATTTCTGTTGCACCTGAAAACCGTTAAATCCACCATAAATTAAGTACATAGTAGAATGGTGCGTTCGAGGGCTCAAATTGGAGCCGACTCGATGAACTTTAACTCCATACCAGTTTCCAGACATTTTGTATTTAAACTGTGATGATTTTCGGACCGGAGTGCGACTCTGGACTGCAGTCCAGAGTGACTCCAGTCTTTGCTTACTGTTTCGTATTGGATACCATAGAATTTCCTTAACTCGTAAGTTGCGGAACTCCGCTGTTTATTATAGATAAATCTGTTAGCTAGAAAACACAATTGATTTCATCCTGTTTCGTTAAAGTTTGATATTTAATCTGTAATTTAGAAGATCGGGACACATCACAGTCCCAGCAGAATCAGAATTGACATGTTGATATTAAACACATTATAACTCCTAACGTACAGATGCGATTGACGATCCGTCTGTTGCGTTGAAAACCTTACTGAAAACCCTAGAATTCATCCAACTGTAGCGTCACTAAAATCTGATCCCAACTGGGATTAAAATGCGTTGCGAAATGGATTCCTGATTCTGAAATTGGATTTCCAGCCGCGTGCGCTTAAAATGAAACAGTTATAACTAATGATCCTGAAACCCGTTTGACCTGAAACAAAATTCTAAGGATAGATAGCTGAACATATTAAATACTACCTGTTTATCATTTCGCTAAATTATATACATATGTTTCATGATAAATCGTGCAAGTGATAGACTGCTGTTTTTATGATACCTTAGTTGTGCTTCTTATACTGTTCATGCATCATATCATACCTATATCATTGTAGTGATAACCTAGTGACATCGTGCATTTACCCAGTGTTAGATTTTAGTGATGATTGTGGCAAGTACGTCAGTGTTCGTGCATTCGTGATTAAGTGAAAGTGATACGTACTTGTGCACAATCAGTGCCCCTTTTATTCTATTGCATTGTCGACGTCTGTGGGATGCGTGTAGGTGTGACTATAAGTGGTATGGGACACTTATGGAAGCGCTTGCACGGGTGTCACAGATAAGGCATCCGACACTGCCATTTATCTTAGGTATTAGTCGGGACGTGCTTGATGGAGGTCCTGTCTCCAGTTCTCGCGCAGACTTGTCACGGATCGATTAGTATTTAGGGTGATGGTTAGCGTTTGATGTAGACCACGGGGTGTGGGGTAGTTTAAGTGTGAGTTCAACAGAATCTCGGGAGTCCCATGCCGGCTTATATATTTAGGGAGTTATATGGAGCTTTACAGGGTATGTGATATATACACCGTGATATTCTCGTTACATGTTGGGCCCGTGGTCCCTTGCCCTTGGGTTCTACCCTTGGGTGGAGGACACTCGCGAGTGGTTGACTCTCACACTTGGACTGACGATAGGCTTATTGACCTGTGCAGTGAGACTTAGAGACTGATAGGGTTACTGTCGTTTACATTCCTTATATACTGTATTGACATACATGACATATCGTTATACTGCTTTACTGCTCCGCTGCATTTATCTCTGCTCATTTATATTCATGCTGTTATTGATTTACTGTTATTCATATCCTTCACCACTGTTAGAACTGTTACTTGATTATATGCATTATATTGCTATTGTGTCGCTCTGACGACCTGAGTATGCATGCTCAGTGTGAGGAGAAGATTTAGCCTGGATCAGAACTAGACGTGCTTCACAGACTTCTTGACTCGCCTTCCCGAGTTACTTTCATTTGTTCCACTTCAGGTCAGTCTTTACATTGTTCCTTTCAGTTACTGCATTTTCCCATTACCTGCGCATTATTTACTGTTTACCATGAAAAGCTAGAAGCCGAAGTGTGACTACGGCAGGACTTTTCCTTGACCGTAGGAGCATGGCTGGCCTTGTCTACCCCTCGTATTCCGTATTTTGGGAAGCGGGGCGTGACATGGTTTAGTTGGTATCAGAGCCCAGGTTTTGCATAGATTGAGATTGCAGTTTTCCGTGCAGAGTTTGGCAATCTAAGACATCACTCGGTCTAGATTGTAAACTTGTCATTCTTGATCCCTATTCATATCGTGTGTTCAGCTATCCATTCACTATGGATTCGGATGACTTGACAAGGGTACGTGGTGGCAATTGCACTACCGTACTCTATTCAAGTGACTTAAAGTGATACAGTTGATTCCCCACTCGTAATGATATTCATCATCTCTGATATCCTTGAATCCTTGTTCTATCCATATTATATTTTGATTCATTTAGCTTGTGACTTATATCATCCTCAAATTGTTGTTTCAGGATCATGTCTTCCAACGACTCTTCATCTTTATCTGCTCCCCAGAATCAGACTGTTGAGATCCTGAGTGTACTGCAAGGTTTAAAGGAAGCCCAGGAGCGAACAAACGACTTATTAGCTGAAGGACTGAGAAGACAGGCGAATCAGGCACCAGCGGGAGTCCCCTATCATAAAGGGATCCCTATTGGACGAGGAAAGGAGAAGAAGATGAAGCGTCAACAGAAGCATCAGAAGAACCCTTGCTGTGGATATTGTAAGAGACCAGGACATCTTCAGAAGGATCGTCGCCGTGCCCATGAGAAATGTCTGATATGCGGTTCCGACAAACATCTCATCAACGGATGCCCAGAAAGGAAAGAACTGCAAGGGAGAAACTCGTCCACATTCCCCACTTCTGCCAAGTGAGGATTGCCGCGTAGTTCAGACTTCGACGATAAGGCGGATCAAACGCAGGATTCAACTCACGCGACGAGAATGCAATGTTATAGTAGTCGAAGAATAATTTTCATGTTATCTACTTTCAGTAATAATAATGTTGTCATCCTTTATGAATATTTCTTTCTGCTTGAAATCCTGTATCCTTTGAACTTTTAGTTGAATGCAATGAAATTTGAATCATAATATATGTATTATTCTCATGCTTTCTCTATGTCACATTCTATTCCTTATCACAGTACTTTCATTCTGATCTTTCAGTTCCTGCAACCGCATATTTTCCTATATTTTGTACCCTGAGTTTTCCTTGATGTATTCCACTGTTTAATCATGACTTCTCTTTTCAGGCCATGGCCCACCCTGGAGCAGCGCCGCATCTAGTCGAGGATGCACAGTCATGCGTTTCCTTAGATCACACACTGACGAGTTCCGATGATGAAGTCTATGGTCCCCAAGTCAACTTCGAAAACAATGATTCAGGGGACGAAGGAGCAGCCGTCCCAGTGTTCGACATGATAGCTGATTCTGATGAAGAGGGAGAAGATCCCGAAGAGAACCCTGTAGAGGAAGACCAGATAGAAGAAGATCCCGATGAGGACCCGGTAGAAGAAAATTTCGTTGAGGAAAATCACGTGGAAGAAAATCCAGAAGAAGAGAATCAGATAGAGTCGGACCTCGATGAAGAAGCTCCATCTGAGGAAGAGGGACCAGAAGATCAAGACCCTGCTGTGGAAGAATTTCCAATGGCGGTACCTGCGAGACGCTATGGAAATGGACGCCCCTACCTGAGTGCGCGAGCCTACCGCAACTTGCTGAATCTCCACAACCGCGACTGACGGATTTCCTTTGGTGTTGTCTTTCTGGCCAAATAAAATGTGTGTAGTTTAGGGCCACTTTCCTTCTTTTAGAATGCCTTGTTTCAAATTTTCTTGAATGAAATAAACCTTCTGGATTCGTAAACCTTTTGGTTATTAGTTCGTTTGATACTTGTTATTGCCCCTATCCATTTATCTTTCTGCTGAGATCCCTGACTGTCCACCCCTGCTCATTGAAAAGTTTTTTCACCCTCGTTTCAATTAGAGAGTACCGCACCCTGATCCTTGGATTGAGCCACCCTTCAGTCCTCATCTGTGCCCCGTTGAGATCCTTCTGGGAGGAGAAAATTTTAGGGAACTTTCCGAGTTCACTAACCCTTCAAATTTTGATACATGTGGTGTACCGACTTTTGTTTTTCCCCATATTTTCTTCCTGGTATTCCTTTATTGCTCACCCTTATTTTCTGTGCTGACCATATCCCAGCCTCCTTGATCTTCAGCCTAAAGCCGACACACTTCAACCTTCTGTTTGAGCCACACTTCCTTGTAATCATTACCCTAGCTAGCCTATGCAATTTTATGTTCTTCCTATTACCCTAACTATATATAGGGACAGTGTTATTCAAAAATTTAGTTCCATTATTTTGGTCCGTGTTATTGATTACTCCGTTTTTGTATTTTAAGTACACTACTATTTTCATTCTCAGTAGCGCAACCATACACCGCGCATATTTTGTTCCATATTACTCATTTTCATTATGTGAGTTTCCTAAGATATTTTAAAACTACCTAACCGATACGTTTTCCTAAAATGGTTTAACCTACCGACTACTTTTCACTACTTTATTCTCGTTACCTCATTTCAAATGTCGTGCCTATGCTTACTATTATGTGTGGTTGAGCCTTATATTTATTATCTCTGTTTGCTATTTCTGTTATATTTAGATGCGCACACATTTGGTTTCGACGTTTACCGAGCACACTTTGATTAATACTATTCGGTAATTGTTATCTATATTCTTGTATATTTGTACTTGCCCTTATAGTTTTCATGCATTATACCTTGTAAGCCTATTTTGTATATGGATTTTATATATATGTATGCACCTTCAAAACTTTATCTAACCGTTTTAAATAAATCAGCACATATTAGTTTTCGATATGATAATCCTTCGTTTATTATTTATAGCTAGTTGTTTCTTTTAAATTTCGAGGACGAAATTTTTGTAAGGGTGATATGATGTAACACCCGGCCCCTTTTTATACCAAGTCCGTATTTTGTTATTTTAGAATTTCATTTGTTTTTATTTATAAATCTATGTGTTTTATTTGGAAAATTAATTATTTATTATAACCTCTTTTATAAACCCAAATTCTAAACCAAGCTATATTTTATTTCACTCAGCTCATTTCTTATATTTGAATTAAACCCAACCCATTTCCCCAGTTAATAAAACTTCATTTTCTTTATTAATCTTAAATCCCAGCCCCTCACTTTGTTTAGTTCGTTTTAAATTCCCTCAGCCAAATCCTTTAAAACCCTGCAGCCCACGAGCTCACGAGCCCGGCCCCATTCTCCCCTTTATTTTATTTTATTTGATTTTCCTGCCAGCCCATCAGCTTCCCCAGCCCACTCTATATATTTTCCCATTTATTTTCCTTTTAAATTTATCGGCCCGGCCCACTCCATTCATTCCCAATTATTTTTCCCAAAAACCCTGCGGCCCGCGATCAAAACCCACTCGCTACAGTGTCGTCTCCTTCGTCCCCAACGGCTACCTCCGCAGTTTGCGCGCGCGTTTCCTGCCGTTGCGCCTGTGTCGCCGCCCGACACGCGTCGTGCCACGCTCACGCGGCCGTTACACCCACGACTCGCGCCTGCTCCATCATAGCTCGCCTCTCTCTCTTCCATCACACTCTCGTCTCATTCCTCTCCCTCTCTGTTTCTCGTTCTCCTCCTTCTTTCACTACCCCGAGCTTCCTACAGCCCACACCCGAGCTCCCCTCACCACCGTGACCACGAGCACCTCGCCTCCGTCACCTCCAGTTCCTCAACCATCACTCCCTCCTCCCCCTACACGACTCCACCCTCGACCCGAGCCCCTGCCAAGCCCCTACACACTTCACCGCTCACTGCACCCGTGCTCGGCCACCCACGCCCCGACGCCAGCGAGCTCGTCGTCGTCCTCAGTCCTCATCATCATCATCCTCAGCTCTCTCTGTCTCCCTCTCTCGTCATCTCTTTCTTACTCTCTCTCTCTCATTCTGCCTCACTCTCTCTCTGCAGTTTCCTCTCCCTCCCTCTCTAAACCCTCACTCTCTGTGCCTCTCCTTCTCACTCTCTCTCTCCCGATCACCCCCTCAGTGCCCCCTCTCTGTCTTACTCTCTCTCTCTCAGCTTTCCTCTCTCCCTCACTTTCAATTTCTCACTCTTCCCCCTCTGTACACCCCTTTCTCTCTCTAACTCTCAAACTCACTCTCTTTTCTCTCTCTCTAAACCCCACCCTCTCTGCACTTGCACGGTGCACGTCGCTGGAGCGACCACCGTCGATATCGTCGACCCCAGCAAGTCCCAGGCCACCCAACGAGCACTTGGCAACTCCGACGTAAAACCCGTTTTCCGATCGAGGCTCACGCGAACTGGTTCCGCGGCGTATATCGCGCGACTGTGACGACACTGCTGCCGTACGACCCCGAGACGTTCCCAGGCAAGTTCTTACTTGCTTTCATGCTATTCTCTATAAGTTACAAGTCAATATCATATATATATCTCATGTTTGCTTTACGTTAAATATTACAACACAACTGCTCGATGCTTGTTCCCTTAGGAAAATAATATCAAATTTGACGGAACTCAAAGGTGTAGGTTGGCCCGTAGGGTTGTGAACATAGTGTGTGAATTTTGTTGAATGATGTAATTGATAATGACTAAAACAACTGCCCCCAAGTTTAACCGTAAAACTGAATTTCTGTTGCACCTGAAAACCGTTAAATCCACCATAAATTAAGTACATAGTAGAATGGTGCGTTCGAGGGCTCAAATTGGAGCCGACTCAATGAACTTTAACTCCATACCAGTTTCCAGACATTTTGTATTTAAACTGTGATGATTTTCGGACCGGAGTGCGACTCTGGACTGCAGTCCAGAGTGACTCCAGTCTTTGCTTACTGTTTCGTATTGGATACCATAGAATTTCCTTAACTCGTAAGTTGCGGAACTCCGCTGTTTATTATAGATAAATCTGTTAGCTAGAAAACACAATTGATTTCATCCTGTTTCGTTAAAGTTTGATATTTAATCTGTAATTTAGAAGATCGGGACACATCACAGTCCCAGCAGAATCAGAATTGACATGTTGATATTAAACACATTATAACTCCTAACGTACAGATGCGATTGATGATCCGTCTGTTGCGTTGAAAACCTTACTGAAAACCCTAGAATTCATCCAACTGTAGCGTCACTAAAATCTAATCCCAACTGGGATTAAAATGCGTTGCGAAATGGATTCCTGATTCTGAAATTGGATTTCCAGCCGCGTGCGCTTAAAATGAAACAGTTATAACTAATGATCCTGAAACCCGTTTGACCTGAAACAAAATTCTAAGGATAGATAGCTGAACATATTAAATACTACCTGTTTATCATTTCGCTAAATTATATACATATGTTTCATGATAAATCGTGCAAGTGATAGACTGCTGTTTTTATGATACCTTAGTTGTGCTTCTTATACTGTTCATGCATCATATCATACCTATATCATTGTAGTGATAACCTAGTGACATCGTGCATTTACCCAGTGTTAGATTTTAGTGATGATTGTGGCAAGTACGTCAGTGTTCGTGCATTCGTGATTAAGTGAAAGTGATACGTACTTGTGCACAATCAGTGCCCCTTTTATTCTATTGCATTGTCGACGTCTGTGGGATGCGTGTAGGTGTGACTATAAGTGGTATGGGACACTTATGGAAGCGCTTGCACGGGTGTCACAGATAAGGCATCCGACACTGCCATTTATCTTAGGTATTAGTCGGGACGTGCTTGATGGAGGTCCTGTCTCCAGTTCTCGCGCAGACTTGTCACGGATCGATTAGTATTTAGGGTGATGGTTAGCGTTTGATGTAGACCACGGGGTGTGGGGTAGTTTAAGTGTGAGTTCAACAGAATCTCGGGAGTCCCATGCCGGCTTATATATTTAGGGAGTTATATGGAGCTTTACAGGGTATGTGATATATACACCGTGATATTCTCGTTACATGTTGGGCCCGTGGTCCCTTGCCCTTGGGTTCTACCCTTGGGTGGAGGACACTCGCGAGTGGTTGACTCTCACACTTGGACTGACGATAGGCTTATTGACCTGTGCAGTGAGACTTAGAGACTGATAGGGTTACTGTCGTTTACATTCCTTATATACTGTATTGACATACATGACATATCGTTATACTGCTTTACTGCTCCGCTGCATTTATCTCTGCTCATTTATATTCATGCTGTTATTGATTTACTGTTATTCATATCCTTCACCACTGTTAGAACTGTTACTTGATTATATGCATTATATTGCTATTGTGTCGCTCTGACGACCTGAGTATGCATGCTCAGTGTGAGGAGAAGATTTAGCCTGGATCAGAACTAGACGTGCTTCACAGACTTCTTGACTCGCCTTCCCGAGTTACTTTCATTTGTTCCACTTCAGGTCAGTCTTTACATTGTTCCTTTCAGTTACTGCATTTTCCCATTACCTGCGCATCATTTACTGTTTACCATGAAAAGCTAGAAGCCGAAGTGTGACTACGGCAGGACTTTTCCTTGACCGTAGGAGCATGGCTGGCCTTGTCTACCCCTCGTATTCCGTATTTTGGGAAGCGGGGCGTGACAGATGATTATCATCTTCTCAAGATTTTTATTTTCAGAGCCTTGCTCTCAGTTTCAAGAACTTCAAGAGTTAAACTCTAGACAAATTTTAGGTAAAAATTTAAATTAAATTAAGTTAATTCTAATTAACAGAGCCTTGCTCTCATAGATCTTTTGATCTAAAGAAGAACCCCTTTGGGGTTTCATAAACAGAGCTTTGCTCTCAAGAATCCATAGATCTAAAGAGATCTTGTTTCAGGGTTTCTTAACCCATGAACAGAGCTTTGCTTATTGACAGTGTATAGATCTTTTGATCTTTTGATGAAGAACTCTTAAGGGTTTTTTTTCATGGATCTTTAAGATCCCAGAACTTTAATTCTTAGGAATTAATTTTTCTATCATAGATTTTTCCATCATTATTATTACAGAGCTAGGCTCTTTAAGAAATTTTATTCCCTTGTGACCAGAGTTTGACAAGTGTCACTCTTTGACAGAGCTTTGCTCTGAAAGGGAGATTTTCTCTTTGTCTCAAGGGATTTCTTATTTAATGAGAATATTCTTTGGGGATTTCCTCATTAATTGAAAGTCTTATCCAATGATGAGGCTGTCTTATTAACTGATGCATTGTCATCTGGATTTTTTGGGTCCCCCTTTGGTCCCCTTTCCACTGCATTGCAGTGTAGTACCAATTTTGAAGTACCAAGCGTCGGAATTTTTAAAATTAAATTATGATACTGACAATTGAATTTCTCTTTTTCTTGCAGGCAACATGTCTTCTGACCTTTCGTTCCCGTTCTTCCGCTCAGAGGGAGGGTTCCCTGAGGCGCCGGTAGACCGGGAGGTTCTTACTCTCATTAAGGACTACGACCCTGAGTATAAGAACCTTCACTTGTGGGGTAGGTGGTACAGTGAAATTATCAATGGTCGCCGAAGCTTCTCTTGCGCGACACCGTCGGATCCAATCTCGTCAATCTCATACGCAGATATACCCCCGGTGAACTATGCCGTGGAGGTTGTAAATTGGAATTCGGAGGGTCTTCTTCAGCCTTCGATTGCCGCCATACCCGTGCAGTTGCCGGCAGCCGTGGATATTTTGGGGCGGCGCATATGCCAGGGTGAGTCGTACCTTTGGGGACAACCCTATAACATTGGATTGACCCCTCGTCATTCGGCCGGGTATTTGCAGTGGGCTAGGTACGTCTTGTCAGCGAAGAGGGCGCATTTGCTGAAGATCGGTCTGTATCCTGCAGTCTACGCCCCGCTGTTCGAATATTCTGCTCGTCCGATGTGGTGGATTAAGGCATTCGTGGAGCAGTGGAACATCCCCACCCATACCTTCCTTCTAATCGACATGGAAGTTTCCATCTCTCTGGAAGAATTTGCTGAGATTTCCGGTTTGCCGGTGAGGGGGGAACACTATGAGGAGCTGCTTCCTCCTGATATATATGTCTTCGCCACTAAGCCGTTGGTGATGGACCTGACGCCGGAGAATGCTATTCAGCACCAGTTTCCGAGTCTGGTAAAGATGTTGAACATGTATGAAAGTATTCTCTTGGAATCGGGAGGCCGGGGAGTTAGTTTTGCAGACTTCATCGCCCGCTTTCTTCGACCGGAGCTTCTATCGCAATGGGATGAAAATTTTGCCAAGCTTGACGACCCATTCGGCCTTGGCTTAGAGCGCCGACCAGCACTGGAGACCGATCAAAAAGGTTTTTACTTCCCCGATGCTGCAACCATCCCTCTGTCGGAAATTGCTGCTCCGGGCATCGACGAGGAGACTTTCTTTCTCGGGTTTCTGGGGTTATGGCTGTGCTGGTTCGCGCTCCCTATGCACTCGCGCTACATGAAGCCGTCCGTCTTCTACACAGCGCATCGGATGGTGGCTGGCATACAATTGTCCATTGGAATCGCCGGGTTGGCCCACCTGTACCATGGTCTCAGCGTGGCGGCGGACACAAATGAACCAGGGGTGCAACCCGCCAATTTTCCGATGCACTAATTTACTTCATGGATGGAAATTCATGTGCTCAGGGTTTTTGGTATTCACAAGAGACCCTTGTTTTACGAGAAGTGCAGACTCCCGAGGGTTATGCGGCTGATTGGCGCTTCTATTGTGAATCCGCCTCCGCGGGAGGCTAGGGGGTTGCTTCTTCATCCGCGCACGGTCGGAGCAGGCATTTCTTTTACGGACAAGGTCATGACGATCGGCCCGGAGACCTCCAAGACGGTGTTGGCGTTGCATGATAATTTCAAGGACGGGGCCCCCGTATTGAAAGCCCGGGAGATTCTACATCTATACTCCATCCAGCCGGGCTTCCTCGTGTTCAGGAAGAATGATGCAGCGCTTTTTATGAGGTACAACCCCCATCGTTTCGCCCAGCAGTTAAGTTATAACCAGGGGGTCCCGTTCGAGGCGTTTTTGGAAGAGCCTGCGGCCACCAGAGAGGGAATACGGAGTGCACTGTATCATTTTATGCGGTTAAATACGGGCTCCCACTTCTTCATTAGCGAGCCGACTTGCATTCCAAGGGCCCTCAACGTATACGGGGTTTGGTATCAGCACGCGATAGCGCTGTTATCCGGGAAGAGAAGCGGCTGCTGCTTGATCGCAATGGTGCGCCCCCCGCCAGCGATCGCAACGTCCCCCTAAAGCGAAGGACCCCTGTCCCTCCTCCACTAAAAGGAGATGCTGGAGATGAGCCTCCACGTGTGCTAAGCCCCACGCGTAAATTGCCCCGTGATCCTGTGGACGTGCCATCAGCGCCCCGTGCTCCCGTGGAGACCGTGAACATGGTTTCACCCGAATCCGGCGTGGGCTTGGATATCGGGACCCGCTGTCCCAAGGTGCCCACGAAGCGTAAGCTGATTTTGGGTACGACCGGAGTTCGCGCGCAAAAGAGGAAGAAGAAGTCGATCCTCTCTGCTGATGTTGCATTTGGTCAGGAACCTCATGCTCGTTATAGCGAGGGCTTGGGTGAGTACGGGACCAACGAGGGCTTATTTATGCCGCCAGACGACACTGATCTGGCGGCCGCCATCGCAGCTTCTGAGCGATTGGCAAGGCGCGACGCGTGGTTGGCTAAACTTGCGCAATCAGGTAATCACTAGTCGTAATTTTTGTCATTGCATCGTACCTCTATCATCGTTTTTTGACTAACGCTTTTCCTTCTTTAACAGGCATTTCTACTGAAGAAGCTATCGCTGCTTCCCTCAAAACTTTCGAAGAGGAGGAATGACTCAGAGCATCCTTAGGCCTTGGTACATTTCGGTTCACTATGTCTTTCCTTCCATTTCTTATGAGCAATCTGACCCTCTCTTTATCTTATCACAGGGACCACAAGACCTACCTCGCAAACCGATGCGGGAATCCCCTCCGGGCCAGCTACCGAAGTTCCGGCCTCTTCGGGATTGCCGCAAGAGACCCAACTCAAAAAGCCAATGATGGAAGCTTTGACGGCTCTGGAGGCAGCCCTGAATGCGGATGACGATGCCTTGCTGAAGGAGGCTTCCAAAAGGTCCGTGGTGACGGCCCGGGAAGAAAGGAAACGCCTGAGGCGCGTGGCAAGGGAGCGTAGATTTTCTTTGGCTGCGGGAGCAGGTTCAAGCGCCGTTACTCCCGCTGCTACTCCTTCAGAGGAGCTCTCGGTCGCCTTGTCTACTGCTCATAGACGGGCGGCACGTGCAGCTCGGGAAGCCAATGGTGAATCGACCTTAGGTAATGTGTTTTTGAGGCTTTGTTGTCAAAGTTTTAAACTATCGGTTCTTATATATCTTGTCCTGCAGGGCCGAGTCTTACTGAAGGAGCGGCGACGACCGTCGAGCCTGAGGGGACGGTGGAGGAGGTAGCGGCTGAACCCGAGGCGACGGTAGGCGATGTAGCCGTAGTTGCCGGGCCTGGGCTAGTGGCTGACGAGACAGTCACGACTGCTATGCCGAGATGGCTACCAATGCCGAGCCCAAGGTGGCGATGGATGAGACGGCTGCTACGGCCGAGCCTGAGGCAGCAGTGGATGAAATGGCTGCTACGGACGAGCCTATGGCAGCGATGGACGAGACGGCTGCGACCGCTGAGCACGAGGTGGTAGCAAGTGAGACGGCTGCTATAGTCGCTGAGTAAGAGATGTCCGCTCTTTCTCAACAGTCGGGCACCGCTCCGATCATCGCTCTCCCTGCTTACGGTTCCTTGTCGTCTTCCGGCGTCGCGAGCGTGAGGACGGCTCCTGTAGAGTCGGGCGATGAGGCAACGGGAGGTGAGACCGTCCCAATAGAGGAGGAATACGCCACCGTTGCATCAAGTAACGCCCTCATTAGGGATCTGGCCGGCGACTCTTCAGGTAAATCTCGGGTTACCGTCCTTCTTTTTATTCTGCAATCCTTCCTGACAGGGCTTATCTTGTTTCTAACGCAGGTGCGGCTAGTGCTGATGCCACTTTACCCGAGGGTGCGCCGTCAGTTACCGCCCTGAAGGTGGCCACCTCTCTACCCTCTTTTGTACCGTCGCAGATGATGGAAGGTATGGATTTGTAACCCATTATTCTTATCCCTCGGGCGTATAATTCATGTATTGACGTCAAGTCATCGCGTTTTTGCAGGAGTTCTTCTTGACCACCTGTACCAGGTGTTGCACCAACACTTCTCCTTCCCGTCGAAGATGGCTTCATCTAGCGGCGCTGGTGAATATAGCTTTCAATTAATGCTCTTTCTTTTACCGATAATGAAATTATTTCTGATTCTTCTTTGCCCTGATTGCAGTGCTACAGATTGAAGGAGGAGATGCGAGATCAGTTGCGCCACCGGTCCTCCCGGCTTTGCCACCTGCTGCAGCTGGTATAGTAAATTCCATCATTCATGACCTTCCTATATTTCTTGAACCGTCATTTGATTGTGGTCTATTTTGCAGCGGTCGCTTTGACTCCGTCCTCTTTCGAGACTCGCATTATGATGCCGGCAGGCCCATTCTCCAGACGTCCATCCTCAAAGGGTGCTGTGAAAAGTCTGCGTATGTTGAGCGAATGCGTCGAGGAGCTTGACGCGGAGGCTCCTACATCTGCTGCAGATTTTGCTGCCGAGGTCAATCCAATGCTGGCGACGCTTGTAAATTTCCATAATGAATGCGTTGTCGAGTCTTGGGTTGATTACTGCAGGAAGATTGAGACTTGTCTGCATCAGCTTGAACTTATGCATCCTGCCCCTGAGACTCAAACTTTGAACTCCTAGCGGGCCGCATGGGTCGAGCAGAGTGCGTCCTTCCTACGCCATTTCGAACAAGAAGCGACCTTGAGGCGGAATGAATGCAAGGAGTCTTCCGCTGAGTCTATCCAGTTGCGCGCCCAGGTCGAAGCGAACGTCGCACAATTGAGAGCCGCCTTTGATACCTTGCAGCGATGTATCTCGAACGGGCTCATATTGAGACGGAAGCTCGACTCTATTGAGCGGGTTACGTAAAGTCGCGAAGTTGTGCAACGGGAAATTGATGAGAAGATTTCATCATGCGTGCAGCAAGGGACTCGAATCGAAGCGGAGCTAGCCGCGGCGGCTGATCATGAGAAGGCACTGAAAGAAGTGCGAGAGCAGCTTGCGGATTTGTTGAAAACGCTTCCTTCTCAATGAAAATTTTGTATCATTTTTAATTGTGAATAAAATGTATTTACTTCTTTTATTCTTTAATACGATGTATTTTATACTCAATCGAATTCATGAATAGAAGATACACGTTTTTCATAATGTCTTGTGTCATTTCTCTACTTTCTTCTTTCTTGCTGTATTGTTTGCCATGTGATTTTAGCAAGTGCGGCCTGTAGATAGTATATAACTGTCAATCTTATGCTCTTTGTAAGGTAATGATGGCTTAGAAAACAGGGTTAGGAACTGTCACCTAAGACTTTTCAACTTTATGAGCCGTGAGGGTCTCATAAAGTATTTTCTCCCTACAGGTCGATAGGATCCCGCATGTGCGTTTTCTTCTTAGGAATCGTGAGGATTCCTAAGTGTGTTTTCTTTTGAGAGTTGTAAGGATCTCACAAGAGAATTTACTCCTTTACGAGTCGTGAGGACCCGCAAGTGATGGGTGAAGTTGTCCTTATCCGCATTTCACGGAGTCAGGGGTTGTTCTGGATACTTCCCACAGTTTCACTGTCGTGTTTGGCGAGGACCAGGCTCCGCTCTGGGCGTTTTTCCAGGATATCGTAGTTTAAAGACATCGCGGTCGAGGTTAAGGACCTCATTGTCCGTGGATTCAAGGACTCCACAGTCCAATGTTAGTTTTAAGACATCACGGTCGAGGTTAAGGGCATCATAGTCCATGAGTTTGAGGACCTCACAGTCCAATGTTAGTTTTAAGACGTCACGGTCGAGGTTAAGGACATCATAGTCCGTGAGTTTAAGGACATCACAGTCCGGTGTTAGTTTTAAGACATCACGGTCGAGGTTAAGGACATCATAGTCCGTGAGTTTAAGGACCTCACAGTCCGGTGTTAGTTTTAAGACATCACGGTCGAGATTAAGGACATCATAGTCCGTGAGTTTGAGGACTCCACAGTCCAATGTTACGCTTGGTTGCCGGGACCCGTCGCCTCTTTGAAGACGATGAGGAATTACAAAGACAAACATCAAAGGAGTGACGAGATATACCCTTGAACTAAGGTAAAATTAGCTTAAAATCATTTTGGTTGATTGTTAGTTTTAAGACATCACGGTCGAGGTTAAGGACATCATAGTTCGTGGATTTAAGGACTCCACAGTCCGGTGTTTGCTCCGGATGCTTACCACGGGTTTACTGCCGTGTTTGGCGTGGACCAGGCTCCGCTCTGGATGTTTTCCATTGGGTCAGAAGTGACGTTATCCATGTTCCACATGACCAGGAATTTGCACTAGATACTTCAAACGGGTTCACTGCCGTGTTCGGCGAGGACTAGGCTCCGCTCTGGATGCTTCACACGGGTTCACTGCCGTACTCTGCGAGGACCAGGATCCGCTCTGGACGTTTTCCACGGGGTCAGAAGTGACGTTATCCGTGTTCCACATGACCAGGAATTTGCACTAGATGCTTCACACGGGTTCACTGCCGTGTTCGGCGAGGACTAGGCTCCGCTCTGGATGCTTCACACGGGTTCACTGCCGTGCTCTGCGAGGACCAGGATCGGCTCTGGACGTTTTCCACGGGGTCAGAAGTGACGTTATCCGTGTTCCACCTGACCAGGAATTTGCACTAGATGCTTCACTCGGGTTCACTGCCGTGTTCGGCGAGGACTAGGATCCGCTCTAGATGCTTCCCACGGGTTCACTGCCGTATTTGGCGAGGACCAGGCTCTGCTCTAGACGTTTTCCACGGGGTCAGAAGTGACGTTATCCATGTTCCACGTGACCAGGAATTTACACTAGATGCTTCACACGGGTTCACTGCCGTGTTCGACGAGGAATAGGCTCCGCTCTGGATGCTTCACACGGGTTCACTGCCGTGCTCTGCGAGGACTAGGATCCGCTCTGGACATTTTCCACGGGGTCAGAAGTGATGTTATCCGTGTTCCACGTGACCAGGAATTTGCACTAGATACGTCACACGGGTTCACTGCCGTGTTCGGCGAGGACTAGGCTCCGCTCTGGATGCTTCCCACGGGTTCACTGCCGTGTTTGGCGAGGACCAGGCTCCGCTCTGGATGTTTTCCACGGGGTCAGAAGTGATGTTATCCGTGTTCTACGTGACCAGGAATTTGCACTAGATGATTCACATGGGTTCACTGCCGTGTTCGGCGAGGAATAGGCTCCGCTCTGGATGCTTCATACGGGTTCGCTGCCGTGCTTTGCGAGGACCAGGATCCGCTCTGGACGTTTTCCACGGGGTCAGAAGTGACGTTATCCGTGTTCCACGTGACCAGGAATTTGCATTAGATGCTTCACACGGGTTCACTGCCATGTTCGGCGAGGACTAGGCTCCGCTCTGGATGCTTCCCATGGGTTCACTGGCATGTTTGGCGAGGACCAGACTCCGCTCTGGACGTTTTCTACGGGGTCAGAAGTGACGTTATCCGTGTCCCACGTGACCAGGAATTTGCACTAGATGCTTCACACGGGTTCACTGCCGTGTTCGGCGAGGACTAGGCTCTGCTCTGGATGCTTCACACGGGTTCACCACCGTGCTCTACGAGAACCAGGATCCGCTCTGGACGTTTTCCACGGGGTTAGAAGTGACGTTATCCGTGTTCCACGTGACCAGGAATTTTGCTGATTATATCCACATTTCACAGAGTTGGGATTTGACTCTCGGTCATCTGTATACCGTCGAGTCATGGAACTGGGAGTTGCCGCTGTTCCGCTTTGCTTGAAGTCGTGTCTGCTGTAATGATACGAACGTCGAGATGATCTCCAGGCTACCTGTGATTCATCGAGATTTGGCTTCTTCTTCTGATGAAACCTGGAGAGGAAATGTGTGATCCCTTCTCTGTTTGCGCCCCTGGATTGTATATAGGGATTGATGTAATATCACCTGTATGGTAGAAATTTCATTTTATATATTTTTTATTTTATTTCTTTTCGCGATGCTCTATCATTTCAGCTTTTTATATCGCGAAGGTCGCGATTGCCCCATCATTTCGGCTATTTTTCGCGGTGCCCAATCATTTCGGTTATTTATTTTATTTTTTACTCGCTGCTTTTTATTGCGAGTTGCCCCATCATTTCGGCTATTTTGCATGCATACATTTTTTTTACTTGCTGATTTTTATTTGCAAGTTGCCCCATCATTTCGGCTATTTCGTATGCATGTGTGGCTTGCTTTCTTTTCGCTGCAAGCTTGGGATTAGATACCAATTTCGGCATCTGCACCGCTACAACTGGGATATTGCCAGGAGCGAATCATCATTTGCCTTTGTCGATATCGAACAAAGGTGGCTTAGCAAACAGGGTTAAGATCCTGTCGACTAAGGCTTTTGGCTTCATGAGCCGTAAGGGTCTCACAAAGGTATTTCTCTCTACAAGTCGTGAGGATCTCGTAGGTGTGTTTTCTCCTTAGGAATCGTGAGGACTCCTAAGTGTATGGCTTCTTGTAAGTCGTAAGGATCTAACAAGAGAGTTTTCTCCTTATAAGTCGAGGGGACTCACAAGGGTTGCTCATCGTGCGAACATATCCCTAGTCACGGATGGGACTTGGTTAGGGAAATGTTTATTCGCGCCCGTGGATTGTATACAACGGTCAGCATTGAGCCGCTTGTAGGGCAGTATCGTAGGTTATGGGGGTTGCTTAAGAACAGGTTCAGGTCTCTGTAACTTAAGACTTTCAAATCTTATGAGCCGTAAGGGTCCCATAAGAGAGTTCTCCTTACGAGTCGTGAGGATCTCGCAAGTGTAATTTCTCCTTAGGAATCATGAGGATTCCTAAGTGTGTTGCTCCCTTGTTAGTCGTAAAGATCTCACACAGGTGGTTTCTCCTTACAAAGTCGAGAGGACCCTGTAAGTGTCTTTTAACGAGGTTGCGCCCTTTCGGGTTTTCAAAAACACTCGCCGGTAGCCCTGCTGTTTTTCCTCACGAAGCCCTTTCGGGTTTTCATCCATGCCCATTTTGCTTATGGACATACCGCTTTCTCTCTTTTTTTTATCTTTTTTTTATTTAACGAGGTTGCGCCTTTTTGGGTTTTCACAAACACTCGCTGGTAGCCCTACTGTTTTTACTCACGGAGCCCTTTCGGGTTTTCATCCGTACCCATTTTGCTTATGGACGTACCGTTTTCTTTTTTTTTTCTTTTTTCTTTTTTTTGTATCAGCTTTGGGATGCTGCAATCCACCGTAGTTTATCGACATCTCGGTCAATAGTTAGTTTTAGGACATAGTGGTCTGTCGTTAGTTTAAGGACGTTTCGGTCCACTGTTAGTTTAAGGACATTTCGGTCCGCTAACCAGCTACTACTTATAGAGTTTTGGGCTTAGGAAGATAGCGAGCGGACATAGTCGTCGTCATCTATCATTGTCCTAGGCCACAACTCGTTAGGCGTAGTACTTTTTCAGGAAGCGACCATTTATTGGCCTGAAGGGCCTTTTGCCATGCATGTCCATGAATAGATAGGCTCCACCCTGGTAGACCTTGTCTATGATATATGGGCCTTCATAGTTCGACTCGAATTTCCCTCGTTTAGCACGATTGGGGATCATAGGTCTTTTGACCACCAGCACGAGTTCGCCTTGGCGGAATGTCCTTGGCCTGGTCAATCTTTCATATGAGCGCGTCATCTTTGCTTTATAAGCCTCCAGATTTTGTTGCGCCATGAGCCGGGTTTCATCAAGGGCATCGAGCTTCTCGAGCCGAAAGTGAGCGTTCTCTTCGTCCGTTAGCTCGTAATGAACTGCCACTCGTAGAGAAGGTAACTCTATCTCGAGGGGGAGTACCGTTTCTGTACCGAATACCAACGCGTACGTCGTTGTGTTCGTAGCCGTCTTGAACGTAGTTCGATATGCCCAGAGAGCTTCTTGCAGTCTATCGTGCCAGTCTTTTTTATTTCGGGACACCGTCTTCTTCACGATCTTTGTCAGGGTCTTGTTAAAAGCTTCAGCTAGACCGTTGGCTCGGGGATTATAAACTGAGGAGTACCTCCGGTCAATGTTGTGCTATTTTGCGAAGCGGCTAATCTTTTGGCTTCTGTAGGCTGGCCCGTTATCGGATATGATTCGTCTCGGAGTTCCGAACCGATAAATGACGTGCGTTTTGAAGAAATGGAGGATATTCTCCGTCTTCACTTCCCTCAACGGTACTGCTTCTGCCCATTTGGAGAAGTAATCAGTCGTCGCCAAAATGAATCGATGTCCCCTGGACGATGCTGGTTCGATGGGGCCGATTATGTCAGTTCCCCACATTTCGAATGGCCAGCTAGCCACCGTTGGGTGTAGTGGATTTGGGAGCTGATGGATAAAGTCCCCATGGATTTGGCACAAATGGCATTGCTTCGCATATTCGAGGCAGTCCTGAATCATCGTGGGCCAATAGTAGTCCATCCATTTAATCTTCAACTTCATCTTTGGGCCTACTTGGTGAGAACCGCAGTGTCCGTCATGAACTTCCTGAACGACTCTCTTCGCCTCTTCAGGTCCCACGCATCTTAGCCATAAAGAGCCAAATGATCTCTTATACAGGGTATCATTGACGAAGGCAAAAGATAGGGCTCGCTTCATGAGCTGATGTTTTGAGGATGCATCTTCAGGCGTTCGACGGGATTTGAAGTAGTGTATAAAGATTTCTCTCCAATCCTCAGTCTTTTCCTGGTCTTTTATTTGCAGGGCCGTCTGCTCGGTCGCTTCCTTTTCCTCGGATGATTTCGGAGACATTTCTGCCGGTGCGAGGACCCGACGGCTTTGCACAACGATCCTCACGTCATCGAGGTTCTCGTCGGCCAGTTGTTTAGCGAGCTTAGCTAGTGCATCCGCTTTGCTATTTTCTGCCCGCGGTATGCTTTCCAAGATGTAGGAAGGTATTTGGGTCAGCAGTTGCTGCACTCTCTCCCCGTATCTCACCAACTCTGGGTTGCACGTTTGGTAGTCGCCATTTACTTGACTGACGACCAGTTAGGAGTCTCCATATATGAGAAGATCTTCAATCCCCATGTCAATGGCGATCTCGAGGCCTCCTATCAAAGCTTCATACTCGGCTTCATTGTTTGTCCTCAGCTCTATTAAGGAGAAAGAAAAACGCATTATCCCTCCTTGTGGAGTTACGAAGATGAGGCCTACCCCCGATTTGATTATAGGGGTAGTTTGTTTGCGCTTCTTCATGGAAGACGCTCCATCAAAATAAAGTTCCCATCGGGTATCACCACTGTCGATCGCATCAAATGCATGTTCGTCTGGCAGTTCGCAATTCAAAGGGGAATCGGCCGGTATCGAATGCTCAGCGAGGAAGTCGGCGATGGCCTGGCCTTTCACTGCCTTAAGAGGTTGATAAATCATTGAGAACTCCATCAGGAGCAAGGCCCATTTAGCTAGTCGCCCTGTCAATATGGCCTTTGACATCAAATATTTGAGAGGGTCCACCTTCGATATGAGACGGACTTCATGCGCCAATGCATAGTGCCTGAGTTTCGTTATCGCGAAGATCAACGCCAGGCAGTGTTTTTCGATGGGAGAATAATTGTTTTCCGCCCCCAGTAGAACTTGACTCAAATAGTAGAGGGCTCTCTCCTTCCCTTGGTCGTTCTCTTGTGCCCACAATGCGCCTAAGGAACCTTCAAGAGAAGTTGTATATAGAATGAGAGGCTTTCCCTTGACCGGAACAGCTAGCACTGGCGGATTCTGCAGGTATTGCTTGATTTCGTCCAGCACGTTTTGGCATTTGTGATCCCAGACGAACGGGGTTCCCTTCTTCATCAGGTGACTGTAGGGACGACACTTGCCAGAGAGATTGGCTATAAATCGCCGGATATACGCGAGCTTCCCTTGGAGAGACCGCCATTGTTTGAGAGTCCTTGGCGGAGGCATTTCCATGATCGCCTTGATCTTCGACGGATCTATCTCGATACCTCGGTGTCGGACGATGAATCCTAGGAATTTACCCGAGGACACCCCGAACGCGCATTTGAGAGGGTTCATCTTCAAGTTGTATTGCCGAAGGCGTTGAAATATGATCTTCAGATGCTCGAGATGTTCCTCGTATGATTTTCTTTTAACCACGAGGTCGTCGATATAGCATTCGACGATTTCATGTATAAGGTCATCGAAGATCTTCGTCATGGCCCTCTGATAGGTGGCACCGGCGTTCTTCAGACCGAAGGGCATCACCTTGTAGCAGAATATGCCCAAAGGGGTCCGGAAAGCGGTATGCTTCTGGTCTTCAGGATGCATCTTTATCTGATTGTATCCTGATGAGCCATCCATGAAGGAGAAAACTTCATGAGTGGACATGTTATCTATCATCAGCTCAGTGACCGGTACTGGGAAATCGTCCTTCGGGCAGGCTTTATTGAGATCCCGAAAGTCTACGCAGATGCGCACCGTCATATTCTTCTTCATTACTGGGACAATATTGGCGATCCAGTCAGGGTACTGAACTTCTTGGATGAAGCCAGAGTCGATCAGCTTCTTGACCTCGGCGTTAATGCTCATCTCAAGCTCGAGCCGCATTCTTCTCGGCGCATGTTTTATTGGCTTGACGTCCGGGGATATTTTCAGTTTGTGGACAGCAATCTCTGGGTCCAGTCCTGGCATTTCGGAATAGTTCCACGCGAAGCAATCTTTATGCTGCATGAGTACGTCCTTTAGTGTAGCCACCCTTTCTTCAGACAGCAACTCGCTGACGAATGTCGGACGTGGATCACTTTTCGTCCCCAAATCAATTTTCTTGAGATTATCTGCAGTGGTATGTATTCCATCTTCCAGCTCTTTCGGCGCCGGTGGAAACTCTGAGATTACCTCGCCATCATTGTTTTCGAAGCACCAGGGGAGGTCATCCATATTCTCGGGTTCTTCTTCTGACAGCGTTATCAAGTGACAGGTACGAGCTCGTTTCCAAGACCGATGTTCATCTGGTTCTATTCTCGTGGATTTGGTTTCGTGCTTTTGCGGCGGAGTTATCCTTCAACTGTCGGATAGAGCGAACTTGCCGAGCTGATATTGGTCTTCGACCCAGTTCTTGAAGGTGAAGCAGTCTTCAATAGGATGTCATATGGTCCTATGATAGGAGCAATAGTCCGGGTGAGAAACCTCGTCAGCTTGCTCGAGGTGCTTGGATTCTGGGAGTGTAAGCATTTGATGTCTTATGGCAAGATCAAGTGTCTTCTTTGTCTTGTCTTGAGGAAATGAGTATGCTCGACTCATCTTCTTCATAAGGGACAAATCTGGACCACTTGATTCCCGCTCGTGTGACTTTTTGGTCCCGCTTTGTCGTTGCTGAATGCCTTTTCCGCTTTTCGACTTGTTTCTGCCTCTGCGTCGGGCCTTTTTTACACCAGGTTGACAGGGAGGGGCATTTTCATTTTTCGCAGCCTGTTGGAGAAGGAGTTGCGTCCTGGCTTTCTCGTAGATGGCCATTTCGCGGTTATGGTCGTCTCAAACTTTTTGACCAACTTCCCTTATAAGCTTGTCCATTTGTTCTTCGAACGACGGACTGGGCATTTTTGCGTCGGGGACTTTTTCTGGTTCAGGATTAGCACTCTCCCATTGTGTATCTCCTTCTTCATCAAAGTCATGTGCAACATAGCAGTCGCTGAGTAGCTCCCGTTTCTTGGATCGAATGTATCCAAGCCCGATTTCTTTTATTCTCCCGTTGGGCAACTTGCGCTGAGTTCCGGGAACGTTCCAGACCCTGTCATAGAACTTAGATTTTCGAGCAGTCTGTTTGAAGGGTATCCCTTGGTGGTTCAACAGCCTTTTCAAGCCTTCTGTATAATATCTAGGCAGACGGATGAGCTGAAGCCTATCAAGTGTAGGATCCGCACCGTGCTAGATTTCTTTCTCCACTCTTGTTTCCATGGATCGGTAGAATAGGATTTCCTGTTCACCCTTTCGCCTAGGAGGGACGTAGAACGTCTGCTGCTCTTCCACACTGTAGGTATCAAGCGCGTCCAATTCTTTATGATGTTTAGGCGGAACCATAGCAACTTGCAAACTTTGCTCTTCATTAGTGAATGTTTGTATTGGAGGCCGAGCGGAGAATATCGCATGGACCTCATCTTCCGAGTCGCTGCCAAAGATCAACATAGGAGCGGATGGTCCTGGCTTGTTGTGCTGGGGTGAACCTGAATAAACCATCTCTTCCTCTTCTTCAGTATCACTCCCGAAGACTGGAATGGTGGTGATAGCTTTGTTCTCCGGCTTGCGACATCTCTCCGTGTCCTCGAAATCTGGCAAGAAGTATTTTGCATCTTCGTACTTGCGGACTTCGTTCACGGAGAATGGATTCAGCTCTCCTGTTACGGTATACTCGAGACCATCCTTAAAGTATTTCATACACTGATGTTGTGTAGAAGGGATGATGTTGTACTCGTGTAACCAAGGCCGGCCGAGCAAGTCGTTATAGCATGTCTTGGCGTCAATGACGTGAAATTTAATGTCTATGACGAGCAGCCCGAAGCGCAGCGTTAGTATCACAGATCCGAGAGTCCGTGATGACTGGGAGTCGAAACTAGAGATGGTGATTTTATCACGAGCGAGATGCTGGACACTCATGCAGATTTCCTTTAACACTCGCACGTTGAGAAGATTGACGGAAGACCCATTGTCAACCAGGATTTTGCCTATATTTATATCGTGGCAGTACCCTGATACATAGAGGGGACGGTTGTGCTCGCACGTCCCAAGGAGGAGGTCTTCATCGCCGAAGGTGATATCAGCCGTGTGTATTTCCTCCAACTCATCCTTTATCTTTTCTTCGCGAGAAAAGATTGGAATTGCTCTGGTTCTTGGAGCGCCTTGATCAATGAATCTCTCGCTTCTTTGGATAGTAGAAGGGCGTCGAGAATGCTGAGCTGCGAGGGTAACTTCCTCAAGTGCGCCAGAACGTTGTAGTCCACCTTGTTCTTCTTTGGCGGGTCCTTGGCAGTCAGCTCTTTCATGACTTGGTCATCCAGGGCGATATCTTCAGAGACTTTTTCCTTTCCCTTATCTTTTCTACTCGCGGGTCCGAGATTCTTTTCTGGAAGCGTGCGATTGCGCAGCTGAATGTTTTCGCAGGCCTTCGGTTCTTCCTCTTTCCCCAATGCGTATTCTTTAAAGAGGGGGCCTAGAGCCATTTCTTCGTCAGAGTCGCTTCCGAAAGTGAGAATTTGCGATCCCCCGGTGTTGACCATGCGACAGTTACCGGTATCTCTTTTATGCTCCTCAGTCACACTTCTTTGCTCCCGCTGGGTTTTGTGTTTCATCCGCTTAAAATGTTGCCGGTGAGCAACATATCCCTGCCACCATCTTTTAAAAGCATTGCACTCCTCGGTAGGGTGTGAAATCTTTCGATGATATGAGCAATATCTAGGATGCATCTCTGCATCACCGGGAGTGTTTCCTTCAGAGGGTGGTAGCTTCATTCCCACTGATATGGCTTTCGCAAACCTTTTCCTCGTATTGAACTTGTTTTTATCCGCGACGGATATCTCTTGATTTGGCGGGAGTGTCTCAACTCTTTCGTCTAGTCGGCGACATTTGGCTCTTTCGAATATGGCCATTTCACGCTCCCGATCGGCTTTACTTTTCAGATGAATTTCATTCAGGAAGGCGTCGATCATTTCGTCTGACGGCCACAGAAATTCCGGCTCGGGACCTGCCCCCAGTTTCTCTGTGTAAGGAGTCTCTTCATCATCTATCAATGAGTGAGAGATCATATGACAACTTGCTACATAGTCCTCAGATTCATCTGATGAGTCTTCTCCATCATCTTCGTCTTCAAGGACGTGGCTGAGAAACTCTTGGAGCGTGATCGGAGTCCGCGCCTTCTGGTTATACTCTTCCAGCGCGTCAATATGTTTCTGTAGGTCCGTGTGCTTGTTGCCAGGCTTCACGGGCTTCTTGGATTTCTTCTTCCTTTTCGAAGATTTCGACGGCTGAGCATGAACGTTTTGGCTATCACCACCAATCTTTAGAGTTAGGCGCGACTTCAGCATCCCTTCGATGATCTGGGGCTCCAGCGGATTCTTCCACCTGATTGCTGGGCATGTCTGGAGATCATTCAGCATCCTTTTGGTCTTGGCAGAAAGAGCCACCTACCATGGAGCTTCTTCAACAAAAAAGCATGTTGCCCCCGGTGTGTCCGTCTTCTTAGGAGTGTGCGGTTGTGGTGGGTTTACTTTCCACTTCTCAGAGAGTGAAAACTTGCCTTGTAGGTACTGATCCTCGATTCATCCCTTAAAGACGAAGCAATCCTCGATCGGTTGGCTTACCGTTTGGTGGTAAGGGCAATAGTTGGGATTATTCACTTCGCTGGGTTGTGGTGGTCGCCTTGGGTTTGGCAAGTTAATAAGCCTGTTGCGCTTTGCCAGCTCGAACAACCTCTTCGTTTTGTCCTGTGGGAATGAGTAAGGACGCTTCATTTTCTCATTGTAATACCGTCGTCTCTCCTCCAGTTGATCCGCTAGCTTTGGGGCACTGGGCTGCTGTTGGGTGTTCGCAACGAAGGTCGCCTTCCCTTTACCCTTGTCGTTCCGAGGTTCCGGCTTCGGGGAAGACGGTCTGTGAACCATTTGATCCATCTGGGTTAGCCTATCAATTAAAGCCTGGAACGTGGTCAGTTTAAAGAACATCATGAACTGTGAAATAGTTGCATGAGGATCTAGAGTACCCACGAACATGCCCACCGCTGGTGCTTCTTCGATGCGTTGTTCGCACTTCGACCACAAGTTCCGCCATCGGATTGCGTATTGAACCCAAGTTTCGCCCGGCTTCACCCTTGCATTGATCAAAGCTGTTATCGGGGTGCGTTCACTGGCGCTCGCGAATTGCTGAGTGAATAGCAACTCCATCTCTGTGAAAGTTTTGACGGAGTCGTTCGGAAGCTCGGAGTACCACTCAAACGCCGTCTCCGATAAGCTGCCGACGAATTGGCGAAGCAAGAGCTTATCATCGCCACCGGTGTTACCACAAAGAGCCCTGAACTGGGCAACGTGCTGGTGGGGATTGCCCGTCCCCTTGTACGCATGGAATTTGGGGATTGTGTATCCTGGCGGATACCTTATCTGGTCATACCAGCCCGGATAGGGTCGTCCCGTTTTAACGATCTGCCCAGCCGCTTCATTCGCCCGGTGAGCTCGTATTTGCTGAGCGATGTAATCATCCAGAGTGGCCTTGGAGATAGTCTCCTCCTTGGCTGCTGAAAGAGCCGAATGAGGGTTTGATGTCTCCCCTCGGTCGTCTTCGAGGATAATCGGAGGGTCTTTAGCTGGAGGTTCCGGCTGTAACATCATCCCGACCATGTCTTGGAAGAAAAGTGCCATTCGCTTTATATTAGCCGCTTGTTCTGCGGCTTCTCTATCCTTTTTTTCGAGGAATCTGTGAAGGAAGTCAGCATCGGTTTCTTGTTCATGGCGCTGCTCCGATGACGCCTCCGGGCTTTCTTTTGGTCTGGTGAGCGCAGCCATTGCAGTCAGCATCTCCTGAAGCTTCTGCCGTTGTTGTTCTTGAGCCCTTTTGATGGATTGGGTAAGTGGTCGGTGGCCCATAGAAGCGCGGCTATCCTCCTTCCCGAATGACATGTAGACGGTATGCACCACCATGCCCTCAGACTTAGGGCGTTTAGGCTCAGTGCCTTTGTCATTTGTCACAGGCATGGGGATTTTCTCCGGCCTTCTCTTCTCATGAGCGATCGAAGTTGAGGGGGCCGTAGCAGTGGGCACCCAGATGGCTTTCCATGACTTGGCAGGATGACTTTCTTCCTGTCGGACTTTCAGCTTCTTCTGTTGGCGGGGGTAGTCTTGATCAACCACGGAGTTCCGGACCTACCGCTAAACTTTGTAGATCTTGGAGGACAGCTGCTGAGGGGATTGTTCTGGCTTTGCTTCCACAACCTTCTCCAGTGGAGGAGGGGATCTTTTCAGTACGGCGGTAGGAGAATTCCTACGCACCTTATTTAGCATCTCAAAGCTGTTCCCAGTTGGAACATCAGCATTAATTTCCGCCGTCGGGGCTGGTGGAGTTAGCCAAGAAGGGGAGTTGCCTCCGGCCTTCCTCACTCGGCGCCAGTGGCGACGTCGAGCGTGTCGAGCTGATGGAGTTGGCTCTGTGACGGAGATGGCTTTGTCTTGCCCCGTGTTCAGGTGAGGGGCCGTTGCCGGTGTCAGCCTGTTAAAGACTGATGTTCTTTGAGTAGCAGGAGCGGGAGCTGGGATGGCCAGTCTTGTAAAGACTGACCCCTTGGCAGGAGAAGTCGCCTTGACGACTTCGGGAGCAGGGTTGGTTATTTTCTTCGGAATAACCTTCTCTGGGATTGTAAGCTTCATTGTGGGCCCACAGGAATTTTGGTCCAGTCTGGAGAAGACCGAGGCGCTGGTGCTGGACGACCCGGTGAGAGGGACCGCAGTAGCTGTAAGCCGATCAAAGACCGACTTCTTGGGAGCCTCTGGTACGGGCACGGGAGCGGTGAAGTTTGCTGGCGGGAGCATGGTCTCGAAAAACAACCCTGTACTAGCCTGGGTGACCTGTTCTACGGGCATCGTGAACAGGGAAGCAGCTTGGGGCCCGTAGGCTATTCCCCCAGTTGAGGCAGGACGCGGGTTGCAGTTGCATGTGGAACACTTCGAGCAGGTGAATACCATTGCTGTTTTGCCTTCTACGCCAAGCAAGAGATCAAATCTTAGTAACTTGAAATCTAAGGGCAACCATTAACAAACCGCGATTCGTTCGCGAATATGGCACACGAAGTGTGGAGTGGAAAGAAGAAAAGGTCCCACCGGGCGTGCCAGAATCTGTTCCCCTCCGAACAACGGAGACGCGACCGCGCGGGTCCGTCTTTCCTGAAATTCGGGGCAGATGCTAATTGGTGCTATCCGTCGACCTCTCCGAAGATGCCAAGTTGATTTATGGCACCGTGTATCGAAGGTTTAAACGGATGCGGGCGATGTAGCAGACTTCGTCAGATTCCCCCTCGTTTGAGGGGTTTTTTATTGTGGGGACGCTCTTCCCTGCAGGCGCAAGCCCCTACAGTTAATTACGCTACCGCATCGCTGTAACAACTTTCTCCTTCTCCAGATGGTCACTTCGTGTCGTGGGTGTTTATTTTGTGTTCGGTTTGCCCGTGGATTGTATACGGAGACTAATTTATGTTGTCGCCCGTAGGACGTGGATTAGTCCAAATCCGTATCTTTCATAGATTTGGGTTTGGGGTGTGTGTTTAAGGATACGTTAGCCTTATTTGAGTCTAAGATCAACTTAAACGTTCGTTAAGGACACGTTAGTCTAATTTTAGACTAAGATCGAATTAAACGGGATCGTTTAGATCCGATAAGAGAGAAATTGGGCTCTATTGTTTAGTTTAGTGACATTGTGGTCGATAAGTAGTTTAAAGACATTGCGGTCCAATGTTAGTTGTAAGACATCGCGGTCAAGGTTAAGGACGTCATAGTCTGTGAGCTTAAGGACCTCACAGTCCGATGTTAGTTTTAAGACATCACGATCGAGATTAAGGACATCATAGTCTGTGAGTTTAAGGACCCCACAGTCCGGTATTAGTTTTAAAACATCACGGTCGAGGTTAAGGACGTCATAGTCCATGAGTTTAAGGACCCCACAGTCCGTAGCGATGTGTGGTTGTCGGGACCCGTCACCTCTCCGACGACGTTGAAGGATTACAATGACGGATGTCAGAGGAGTAAAGAGATGTACCCTCGAACCGGGTGTAAATTGATTGGGAAAGCAGTTGTGCTCAATTCAATTTAAATTGAGGACTTATAGCTAGAATTTGGCTAAGTCCATTTAAAAATGTTTAACATTTTCATTTATGTTTGGCCTGCTAGGCCTTTTGCTTCGGCTCTGCCCCTTTTAATAATGCATAGCATTGGGCTCTATAATTAAATGCATAACATTTATGTTTGGTCTGTTAGAGTTTACTTGGGCTCTGCCCTTTTTTTAATAATGCATGGCATTTATAGTGGTCTGATAATGCGCCACATGGCTTTTCAGGTGCTTTGCGCCAATTAAAGAGCGCAATGCGCTAGCGCATGCGAAAGTGACACGTGTCACGCTCTGCGCTAAGCGCAAGCCTGTTAGCGCAGTGCGCTGCGCCAGCGAATGACACGTAGCGCGCTTTGGTGCAGTGCTCCATTCCAAGAGCGCAGTGCGCTGTTTTAGAAGCGTAAAGCGCAGATTGTTCTGTGGTTGACACGTGGCACGCTCTGGTGCAGTGCGCCAGTCCAAGGAGCGCAAAGGTGCATTTCAAAAGTGCAAGGCACTGTCCAATAGCGCAGAGCGCATCTTGATCAAATTCAGATCAAAGAACAAGTTCTTTGTTCTCTCAAAAGAGGTTCTACCTCAAGATTCAAGAACCAATGGTTCTTACTCTTATCAAAGGGCTGTGCCTTTATATAGATCAAATGATCTTTGAATGAAGTAAATTACTTCTTTAAATTTTTTATGATTAGATCTTTCTGATCTTTTTCTTTTTATTGAAGATCTTGATCTTGTTCTTAGATCTTTGATCTTTTTAGAAGAAATTCTTCTTTTTTAATGAGTTGATTTCATCTCTGTTCTTCAAGAATCAAATTCTTTACCTTTAAAGATGAAGAAGATGATCTTCTTTCTTCAAAGGCTTGTCTTTCTTCTCTTTGAGTTTTTCTCAAAGTTTTTAAAGGGTTCTCTCTCTTCTGTCTCTCTATCTGAGACTTGAAGTCTAGGGGTCTTTATATAGGGCCAATTGATTTGTTAAGTTAGTTACAGAGATCTAATTAATTAATAATTTATTATTTAAATTCCAGTGCTGGCGCAATTGGCGCTAGCACGCCTGCGTTTGACACGTGTCGCGCAGCGCAGAGCGCAGCTCAACTGCGCTAGCGCGCCTGTGTTTGACACGTGGCGCGCAGCGCAACTGCGCTAGCGCACCACTGTTTGACACGTGGCGCGCAGAGCGCAAGTGATCTGAAGCATTGCTTCATTTATTTTAAAATTTGAAACAGAGCCTTGCTCTGATTAGGGGTGCGCTGCCTTGGGTGCAGCGCTCCTTGCGCTAGCGTGTCTGCTTTTGACACGTGGCGCCCCAGCGCAAGGAATCTGAAGCGTCGATTCAGTTTTTTTTGAATTTTGAAATTCAAACAGAGCTTTGCTCTGATTGGGGGAAACAAGCATCAATTCCATCAGGCACAGAGAAACATGCCTTAAGGGCAGAGGAATGTGCCTCCGGCGAGGAGGAATGTACTGAGACGTCAGGCTTTTACAATGGCGGTCGAAGAGACAGAAGCCACAGGATAAGCCATCACTGGTAATTTCTTCCCATCCTTTCAACCTTCGATACTACTACATCATTAATTTTTTTTCTATATCTAAACTTAACCTCACACAACTTAGGTACTATACTAGTAACAACCCTTCCTGCACTCGCACTTTTCGACACTGAAGCTTCATATTGCTTCATGTCACAACGATTCGTGAGAACGCATGCGATTCCCGTGAAGACACTCATTTCAAGATGGAATGTCTGTTCCGGGAATGGAGTCTTGAAGGCAACTTTCGGATATGATCAGTGTCCAGTTGTAGTGTAACGACTCTGAAATTCCTGTACAAAAATTTACTGGTTTAATGTTGGTGGATCAAAGATCCAAGGAGATTGAAGATATTTCCCATATCTTTCTAAACAAAGAAAAATTGTGCTATGTTAAACCGAGCACTCTTGGATTAAAAATCCAATGGTGATAAAAATATCACCGTTCAATAGAATTTTATTCTATATATGGGAGAATATTCTCTCAATCTTGTTAAAATAAGAAAACATATTCTGTAAAACAAAAACATTTGGATCAAAGATCCAACGGTGGGTAAAAGTCTCCAAATCAATTTTGAGTCCAATTAAACCAATTGGAATCTCTCAATGAGATATTTTCTCAAAATTAATTAACAAACTTGCATCCACTATATAAAGGACCCGAGACTTCAAGTCTTAAGATAGAAAAAAACCTATAAGCTCCTGCCAAAATACAGTGAGCTCTTGAGAGAATGGAGAATTTAATTCTCAAAGAAAGAAGACCTTCCTCCTTCAAAACACTCTAGGTAAATAAAAAAAGGAGAGATTAAAAGTATCCCTCCTGCCTAGTATAATGGATATAAGGGTTTAACCCTTCATACAAGAATTTAGTTCTTCCTCTGGTTTGAGATTTGCAAAAGCAAATCTCACCACAATTTGAGAATTTAATTCTCATCGGGGAGATTCTGTTCTTCAGACTCAAAACTTAGGGAAAAGAATTAGGTTAAAAAGAAAATGAATATATGTTCTGGGAATTTAATTTCCCCAAAATTAGGGTTTAACCCTACATAAAAGCTTAGTTTTTATAACAAAAATAGAGAAATTAGTTCTCCAATAAAAAACAATGATGATGATTCAAGATCTTCAAAACAGAAATCTTGATAATCATCAATGACTAAAATGTCATTAACAGAGATTAATATCTCTAAACACAAGAAAAACTTGGCGTCTCACGTGAAACACACGTGAGTAAAATTAGTGCTTAGCACTATTATATTGCCTCACGTGTTTCCCACGTGAGTGCTTAAAACAAAAAAAAGAAAAACTAAAATGCCTCACGTGCTTTCCACATGAGCTTCCAAAGAGTAAAGAAAAACTCATTTGTGTTGATTAGGCAGCCACCAAATAAGGCAGCCTAACACTCCAAAATAAAGCAATCACGTGAAATATAGTGAAACATTCTTGGAAACACAAAATCTGGCGTCTCACGTGCTTCACACGTGAGCTCCAGCCAAGTGCTTAGCACTTATGTCAAAAAAGGGGGTGAGCAAATAAAACCTAAAATTAATGCTCAGCACTCACGTGCTTCCCACGTGAGTGCCATGAAAAGTGCTTAGCACTCCATGTTCAGTCAAAATGACTAAGTGCTTAGCACTGGTTGGGCAGCGCCCATATCTGAGCACTGCATATATTAGTGTTTAATACTACTGGGTAGTGTAGAAACCCAGTCTCGGCCTAAATGGGCTAATTTTTCTGAGGTTAAGCCTCTTTGATTCTAAATTAACCGAGCCCATATTGCTCATGATTTCCAGACTGATTTTAGTCTCAAACATGACTAATGATCTTTCATTGATGATATCCAAAATGATATTCATCCCATATCTCCTAAGATAATCTTAGTCTCAAATATAACTAATGATTCTTAGGTCCATCACCCCCTTTCCCTCAAATACGGGATTTGGTTTAAGGGTACATCTTTTCACACCTTTGATATATGTCGTTGTAATTCCTCAACGTCTTCAGAGAGGTGGCAGGTCCCGAAAACCAACAACTCATTTCTCATCCCAACTTGATATAAAATTTTGTCAAGATAGGGAATGATACATTCCACATTGATGTACTTCCAAATTGACGTGCACAAATTGGGTGCATTCCATGTCACCATCGTTCACTCCGCCATGTAACAAATACACATGCGCGCAAGATGGATAATGGACCGAAATGTTCTTAAACTAACATTCGTCCCCAAAATGGGAATGTTGGACCGAAATGTCCTTAAACTAACATTCGTCCCAAACAGAGGATGTTGGACCGAAATGACCTTAACCTAATATTCTCCCCCAAACACGGCGATAATGGACCGAAACGTCCTTAAATTAATATTCGCTCCAAATATGGCGATGTTGAACCGTGATGTCCTTAAACTAATATAATTAAGCTCATATACTCATTTATTTCTAAGTTGATTTTAGTCTCAAATATGACTAGAGATCCTTATATCAAACTCAAATATCCTATGAACGAATGGAGCTTTCAAATGTGAGAAATACGTCCTAAGTTCTTTCCCATTGGCAAACGAAGCTACCAACGTCGACCCCGTCAAGCAAATCCTTGACCCAAACCCAAATTTCAGATATATAGATTTGGACTAATCCGCGCCCTACGGGCGATGACATAAACTAGTCTCTGTATACAATCCACGGGCAACCAAAATAAACAAAAACACACACGAAATGAAGTGAACTACCGGAGTAGGAGAGAGTGGTTATTGCAATATGGTAACGTAATTAACTGCAGGGGCTTGCGCTTGCAGGAAAGAGCATCCCCACAATAAAAAAAAACCCTCATAAAATGAGGGGGGATCTGATAAAGTCTGCTACAATGGTAGCATCTGTCCAAACCTCCAATATATGGTGCCATAAATCAACTTGGTATCTTCGGAGAGGTGGACGGATAAATCCAAATAGTATCTGTCCCTAGATTCAGGCAAGACGATCCATTCCGATTCGTCTCTGTCTCCGACAGTGAACAAGCACGTGCGGCGCTATATAAGAATTTAATTCTTATATAATAAGCACCCATGTGCTTTGCACATTGGCGCCCACGTGAGCTTCACGTACGGCGCCACCACAGGATTTAATCCTAAGAGGTTGGCGCTGGCGCTGGCGTCCTCATGAGAGGCACGTGAGGCGCTACCTCAAAACTTAACGGAGCTTAGCTCTTTTTTTGTATTGTTTAAATTTTGGGGGAATAGAGTAGAGCATATTATATTTATTACATTACATCATTTCTTTCAGATTCCCAATTGACATTGTATCTTTTGTTAGTTTAGTATACCTGTAACAATCCGCCCCTTTCAAATAAAGAGATAACTGGAAGAGAGAAGGTTAAAAGCAAAGAAAGGATTTACGATAATAATGGGAGAAGAAGGTTGACTGCATTTTCAACTAGAAAAGGGAATCTAACCCAAGCGGTCTAACCCCTGGGGCACCTAAGCTTGACACGACAAGCGAGATAAAGAAAGCAGCTGTACTGCCTTGCCGCGGGATAGTCTTTCTCCACCTCTTAAATTCAAAAGTCTCACCAAATTAGGTAGAAATCAAACATATCAAATCAACATCCTGTTAGCTATAGTGCCCTCAAGTCAATTATTGTAATCGCAAGCACGCGATTGTGATGATTGAGAGAGGACCTATACGGGTATAACAGTCTTACTCAAAATGATAGTATGTTATCTGGTTTGTCTTTATCATCATGTGTATGCATTATGTAGTATTACATATCACTATTACATATTGATAGAGCCCATAGAATTCTTGCTTGACTATTAGCATTATGATGGCGATCATATACATGGGAGCTGGGTGGTCTATAAGCACATCCTTAAATATCCCTAGTCGAGAGAGTATCGAGACTGGGAATCAATACTCCGGAGTAGACTAATGTATACTTATTGAGACCCCGATGAGAGGCGGTAGCCGGTCTCACAAGCCATTGGTGTTAGTTAGTCACCTAAGATAGTATACAGGTGCTCATTGGGTTATGAGTACACTGGACAGACTCGCCGGGAACATGCTAGTTGGTATTATACCTATTGTCAGATAGCAGATTCTAGGTGACATGAGTACAGGTTAGTCTGTCGACCTGAGATCATTATTTGTCTCGTGTGAGTTCTCACTATACTTTGATTACTACCCTACCACGGCTCAAAGGAGTCGTGCAAACAGGTTTTAGTTGGGTACAGTCCCGAGCCACATAAAGGCAGTGAGCGGATCATCAGGGATTCATCTCTCCCGGTATTGAGGGTTGATGTCGCGCGGTGCATGGGTGACCATCACCAAAAATGCTTGGCCAAGGTAAACGAGAATTACTGATTTGGATCAGTAGTTTCTCAGTGGGTGATGGGCTTCATACCGACACGAAATTTCGCGTTATTAGGGGTCTGGCTTTATCCCCCTAGACTCGATATGTGATACTCTTAGACGAACAGACCGGATTGTATGGAGATTTTCATGGACAGGCTCAGTAGGGGTTCGGATGAGTTTGTTTGTCGGCCTTCCTTTCGCTCAATACCCGGGTAGCCGTTACGTACAGCTAGTGCCGCTGACGTGTTTTTGGTTAAACCCACTGTCAGCGTATTAACGGGTCTTTAGAGTCTCACACAGAAGGTTTCCTTGGTTCTGGCGAAACGATGTAGTAGCCGTATTGGATACGTGCAGGGTTCCGATCGATTGATTGTACTATATACCCAGACTTTCGATCGGACAGTTGATAATACTATCCGGCTCGGGTTTGAGCCGGATTATTAAATTAGGTATTGATTTAATAATTTACGTAAATCTATTTCGATGTGTATATTCTAGTATTATGTTCTTTGTGTTATTCTATCTCTTCGGGTATTCGTATTTCGGTATGAATACAGATATGTATATACAGTAGAGTATAATCCGCATTTTTTACAGATAACATTCTAGAAGGTGGACACCTCATTTTGGATTTATCCATTTATGATAAATGGATAATGAGGTGGAAAAGGAAAAAAAGGAGAGTATGGTGAGAACCATGCTTGAATAGTGTTGACAAATGAATTGTTAATTCATTTGTGTTCACTATTCAAGTATGGTTGCATATTGTTTAATTGAAAAGTGTGTTTTATAAAACCATACCATATGTTATGTTTTCTCACTTGATGAAAACTGTTGGATGGTTCATTTTGGAGATGGCTTTCTCACACTCACCATCATGCTTCACTCTTCTCTTGAGTTTCTTAAGTTCCTCCACCTTCATGCTCAACCTTCTCTCTGCAATCTCATGAGTTGAGAATCAAGAGAGGAGGTGAGATGGATAAACACTTAGATCACTCACTACATCCTAGGCATTCTAGATTAGCAACATAGAATTCCTAGTTGCTTTACTTGCTTTTGATGTGGAGATAGAGCCATGAGCTACATCCCTCGGGTGGATCATCTTCGACGAAGGAAGACCGGCGGCCAAGTTCAATCGAGCATGCCTCAAGGAGCTAAGGAAAATGATGGAAGACTGAAGAACTTGGTTCGTTCAGTATAACATTTTGAACCTTGTTGTTTAGCTCTTATAGTTTGCTAGTAAAGGTTTATGGTTCGATCTTGGACGGGTTCTCGTTAGCGCCAAGTTTTTTAACGCCAATTTTTGTTCCGCATCGGCCATGGTAGATGGCCAGGGCGCTATCGTAACCCAACGCATCCCACACGGTAGCACTTCCAAGCTCAAAAGTCCCACTGGACGGGTAGGAAACTCCAAAACAAATCAAATCACCAGTCAACCAATGACCTCCCAGGCGGAATCAAGCTCCACTTTGGAAACAAATCAAATCCCAACACCATAAGAAGCGGAGCAAGTCAACTTCAACCCCGATACCGCTGAAAGCGGAGAAAGTCAAATCAAATCTCGACTCCGCAAAGGGCAGAGCAAGTCAACTTCAACCCCGACACCGCAGAAAGCGGAGAAAGTCAAATCAAATCCCGACATCGCAGGAAGCAGATCAGGTCAAATCAAGCACTGAACGTCCAAGTCGCAAAAATGGCAGCACCGACCGTCCAAATCGTAAAGTTAGCAGAATTGACCGTCCAAGTCGTAAAAATGGTAGCACTGACCGTCCAAGTCGCTAAAAGGGCAGCGATGACTCTCCATAAGGAATCAAACCAAATCAATCTCCATATAGAACAAGATCCATCAATTTCATGCACACAACCCATACACGTGATGTGCATTTATTGATGGTGGCACTTTGTTGGGGTCAAAAATTACACCCAGGTTGATCAAGTCAAAATCAGTCAACCCCAAGCAAGCGAGCCCAAGCCCAAGTCAAGACCGAGTATGGAAGTGGCCGACTCCATTCTAAAAAGGAGGCGATAAATTAGTGTAAATGCAAACTTTTAGAAATAAATGTATGAAAAATGGGCTAAAAACCAAAATTTTGTAAACCCTATGGGTTATGTGCAAAAAGAAATAATCACATAAGGCATAAGGTGCCACAAGTGCCATTTGGAAAAACCCAAGGGGATATATGTAAAGTGTAGCCTATAAAAGGAAAATATGATGAGAAAATCAATAACAACTTTCACTCTCATAATTTTTAAGGTTCTGTGTTTCCTTCTCCTTCCTCAAAGCTTTAAACCTCCTTCTCTTTTTTTGAATTAAATCAAGAGTTTAACTATTTTTTCCCAAAAAGAAATAGTTTTTCACCATAAAACCCTTGAATGGAAGCTCAGATCTCCCATCAAATCCCTAAAGGGGAGATTTTTTTTTATCTCACCACCCCTTTTCTCCAAGATTCAATAAAAAATAGACGGAAGAATGAACCCATCACAAAAGAGCCTATCTTAGGGAAGTCTAAACTTTGAAGAGAAAAAAAAGGAATCTCCTTTCACCATCCAAGATCTAAACCCTTTGGGAGTTTAACTCTAAATCAATTTTTGAGGAGCTCAACTCCAAGTTGAAGATCCAAATTCTCAAAAAAGTTTACCAAATCAATCTTTGAGTAGCTCAACTCCAAATAAAAATACTTGCTTTTTTAGGAGTTTAACTTTAAATTCTCTCGAGAATTAACCTCCAAGTGTAGGGGCTAAGCCCCTTGACTCGCATGCGCCCATGTGCCGAACACGTGACCCATTGGTGTTCAGCGCCCACGCGCCCAGCCACGTGCCATTTCATGCATCCTTAGGACTCTCCTCACCCCTCCTTTTTTTAAACCTTCCACACTAAAAATACTTCTCCCGTGAGAAAAAATTTCCAACGGGACGTAACCCCGCACCCCGTAAAAGGGCTGCTAGCCCCTGATCCCCGAGCCCGCTATCCGGGTAGCAGGACCCCCGTAAACTCTGTAAGGCCCCCGATACATCCAAGACCGCTTCAAAACACAACACACGTACACTACACATTAATTTCGCATGACCAGTTTTACCCGTCAATCGGAGGTTCTCTCGCTCCAAAAGCGAGGGATAATTAACGGCAGCTTAGTCAGTGGCTGCCGGAGATTCGGATCCTCACAATCAATAAACCCCGGCCTACCTTAGGCAGGGGGAATCTGTAATACGCCTGACAAGAGACATGCATTTCTATCTCAATATGGTGACGAAAAACACTCTACACTAAGCTGGGAGTTGAATTCCCGAGAAAGGTTGGAGTTAAATTACAAGAAAAAGAGGGATTTTACATGGAATTAAACTCTCAAAAGATTTTTTATTTGGAGTTAAATTCCCAAAGGATTTTTATTTGGAATTAAACTCTAAAAAGATTTATTTGTTTGGGAGTTAAACTCCTAAAAGATTTTTATTTGGAGTTAAACTCCCAAAAGATTTTTGAGAGGAAAACCAAAGAAAAACCTTTCGTAAAACTTCAAGATCTAAATCTTAGATCTTGGATGATGAAAGGGGACCCCTTGCTTCTCTTTTGAGACTTAGATCCTCCCAAAAATGTGACTTTTGGGTCTCCTCCTTCTTCCTCTCTTTTTATTGGAATTTGGAAGAAATGGTGGTGAGATTTAAAATCTCTCCTTTTTGAGATTTTATGAATGGTTTGGACTCCCCTTCAAAGGTTTAATAGTGAAAAATTATTTCCTTTTGGGAAAAGAAGAGTTAAACCCTTAATTTAATTCAAAAGGTGTAACGACTCTGAAATCCCTGTACAAATGTAACTTGTTCAGAAAGGGTATTTCAGCCTAATTAGGAGTTATAAGTTAATTTTGTTCAATAAAAATAAGAAACAACTTATAACTCACTGGTTAAGCATCTACACTGCTGTGTCATAGCATGCGTGTTCAAATCCTATCTGTCCCAATTATTTTTATATTTTTTCTTTTTAACTTTTCGAAAGCCCAAGAGTCGCACGTGCAATACACGGAGAATCGAAAAGTTTTAGAAAAATCAAACAGGATAAATAAGGAGTTGAGACCAATTAACACACATAGCACAAAACTCGAGATGCGTGGCCCCCATCCGACCGCCCGTTTTCACCTTTGGGCCGCCACCGGCAGTTGATATGGCTTTAAATCACTCCGTGCTTTGCCAGTGAACCCCTTTAGCTCTCCTATAATCAATTTTCTTATTTAATTTCTCTGCAATTAAACAGAGAGCAGTCTACCCGTTCATCTGCCCATTTACACTCTTTTTACTCCAATTTTAATTCTTTTTAATTCACCCTATAACTATATCCATCCCTATAAATACCACACAATTCCCTACCTTTCCCCTATTCTGAAAATTTCTCAAAATTCTCTAAGTTCAAGAAGGGTTAAGGCTAGTCAAATGGAGTTAGCGATCCAAGTTCACTCCGTTGAAGACCAGAGCCATTCCCAACGATACTGCGACGCCACGAAGACTTCCTCTCGTTCCCTTACTCTTTTCTCAACGCTCTAAAACCGTAAATCCCTATTTCTCTCTTTCATTTCGACTCAAACCGTTTTCTAAAAAATCATATCGACAAAGTGGAGTTAACCTTAAAAATTATTTTAAAAAAATATTTTTATCATCTTTGATAGGTCAATATGTCACATAAATACCATAATATCACTTCAAAATATTATTCACATTTTAACATTTTGATGTAATTAAAATTTCATACGAAATAAACATAAAACGAACTTTTCACATAAGTATCATGAACTTTAAAATTAACTTTTATTGGTATCCAGAAATATAAACCTCTAAAAAACTCAAGGGGTAATGACCTACCCCATCACATACACTATGGCTTCATAGCACAGTATGTCAGGTTACAAGTTTAGCCAAAATGAAACAATTACATTAAAATACCATTACTTTTATAAAAAGTGTTTTTTATCGATATTTAAATTCTTTGCAATTGCACCTCTACAACCTTTTTAGGGAACTCATTTATGGATGGTGCGGGTTATCCCACGTCTTGGGACAGTAGAGTGAGATACAGAACTTCTAACGGAGAATTCGGTCTCAAAAGTAAATAAAATACGGTTTAAAGAAATACAGCATTTTAAAACAAATTAAACTTTGGTAAATTTATATAAAATTATGAATCCGTATTTTTAATGAAAAAAATTGTGAAAAATATATTTTAAATGAAAATTAAAATTTTAATAAAATACCATAATGTTTCCAAAAGTGTAGTTTTCATAAAAATATCATAAAGTTTTAAAACTTGGTTTTTATCACTAAAATACCATCTAAATTAAAATATATTTTTATAAAACTCTTAATATTGTAAATCACCCTTAAGATTTATCTTAAACAATATTAAAACATTTTTTTTCATAAAACCTCCTCGAGAAATGTAAATACATAATAAACAAACTTGAATAAATCTTTAAGGACTCTAAATTAATATAGCTTTAAGAGATATCATTTCTCTTGAGCCTCAAGAAGCTGGAGAAAGTGGGTGATTGTCTATTCAGGTTAGATAATATTGCAAATTAACAGAGTTATCAATAGCAATCGTCTTAAAAAAAACACAAATTCTGCCGTCCATGTGCAGCGGTTGTCCAATTATTTCTGAACTTAAGATTTTCAAAGTTAAATCTAGTAATATGAAATGTCTATAATTCGAATCCAAACTCGAACCTAACTTGAATTTAAATTCAAACTCTAATCCAAACATGAACGTTAAATCGAACTCATTCTACTCGAACCAACTTGACTCGATCCTAGATTGTAATTGACATGACTCGTATTTTACTTGGCTCACTCGACTACATTATTCACTTCTGTAATCTATAGTTTAAGATATGTTATAATTGACCAAGCAAATCAACGAAGAATATCTAACAGTTATAATATATATTACTCGAGGTGTATGAGATAGTTTCACGTGTGAATCCAACGGAACTTCAGGAGTACCATATTGATCTACTCGAATTCTATTTACTCGAATCTTAGTCGGGTCGATTCCTTCACATCTTGGAGATCCGATACTAACACATGAAATGGGCCCGTGTTTTTTTACACCTGGAGCCCCACTCTTGAGCTCGTGAATACTTCTACGGTTGCGTTAATATTCACACTTGGAAGTTAATGTTAATATAGTGACCATATAGAGACCTATAATACATATACGTATGTTCGTATACTCTTACTCGACATATATATTATTTCATGATTATTCTATACTTGTCACTATCAATTTTACTCTATGTTTAGGACTTACCGAGCGCTAGTTCGCTGACAGGCATTCCACTTACTTTTGTTTCCTTAGAATGTTCGTCAAATACTGTAGAGATGGAGAAAGTGAACACAACAGAAGAGGAGTATGACCAGATCGCGGCTTAGGCTTAGACTGGTTACGCTTTTCTTTCAGTTTATATACGTCAGTCACATGTTTAGACATTTCTATTATTGTATTTACATTTCAGTTAAATTCTTGTATCTGTAAATATTTCAAGTTTGAATGTAAATAAAGATATTTGCTGAAAATGTTTACAGTCTACATTTATTCTTACATTGTGTATTATTATTTCAATATGCTTAGTATATTTATTTAGGAAATGATCATCTCTGGATAAATATACCGCAAGTTTGTTATTTCACCGTTTCTGTCTATTAGGAAGTGGGGCGTAACAAAAGGAAAAAGAAGAAGGTTTAGAAGCTTGAAGAAAAAGGTGGCACAGAACCATAGATTGATATAGGAAGAATCTTGTTTGTTATCATGATACATTATATAGGCCTTGCACTTTACATATGGCCCTTTTGACTTTATAAAATGGCACATGTGTTTTCCTATGCCATGTGCTCTTTTCTTTTTTTGCGCATAAGCCAAGCGCCTTTTACATAATTTGGGTTTTTTGCCCATTTGTATTATATTTATTCATAGAAGTTACATTAAGCCAATTTATTACTTTAACAATTATTCTTCTGACATTGGGGCTGGCCTCTTTATGTGTCATGCCCCGCTTCCCAGTGTACGGGCAAGGAGACGCGGCAGGCCCTCTACGTATTTACTCAGAAGTAAACACGCTAAGAGTATCTAAGCAATATAAAGTAAAATGTACACAAGAAATGACAAAAAATATAATTAAACAGCAACTTTTTATTGATTACACATTCTTATAAAGGTACAACTGGAATGTAAATACAGAAATAGAAAGCAATGCCTAAAAAATGGCAAAACTAAAATGAAAAGTAAGTACTAGTGTCTACAGCTCTGAGACTTCTTCAAACTACTCTAAGTCTTCGGTGCTGGGCTCGATTTCTAGTGGGTTCGATACACCTGACAACATTCCAAAGAAAGAAGAAACGGAATGTCGTCAGTAAACAATCGCTCGGTAAGTCCTAAAGAAAGAAGGAGAAGAATAGACAGAAAGAGAGTACAATTATTTAATGTTTTATTATATTGTTAACGTTGTTGTTTGTAATTTGGTACAGAAAATGCCTGTGTATACGAGAGGAGTCCCACTATTCCAGAGAATAAGGTATACGGAGCATAAGGAACCATTCAACCACGGTACAACGGCAATGGATATTCAGGTTAGGTGTATTATGGTTACAGTCTTGTGCCACTTTTAACACCTTTCGTACCAATCTACCCCTTATAAACCACGCGATATCTTTTGTATTGGTTGAATTGTATTGTGTTGTCATGTATTATAAATTGTATATGGATGACTTGCTGAAACCATGATATCAGTAATAGAACAGATATAATGGATGAACATGTAGATGGAATATATTCATGGTTCGGTTCGGTCGATATAGATTGAATAGACAGATTCATATTGAATTGTAGATTTATACTTGAATCATATTCAAGTCAGATTGATTAGATTGAGACTCGGTCTGAGTCAGAGAAATTGAAAAGAAATTGAGGTCCTGAATTAGTTTTGATGCTATCGGTAACGGTTGCACATGGACGGCAGAATGTGTCTTTTTCAAAGACAATTACCGTGTTGATAACACCGTTATTTAGATTGTCTACCGTAGATAAGCAAGTACCCATATTCTCCGGCTCCCTAAGGCTCAAGAGAACCGGTCCTGCTTAAACCTATATTTACTAGGGTCCTTATTGTAATTTATATAACTTGAAGGGGTTTTATGTAAAAATAGCTTTGGAATAATTTCGAAATACATTTTAAGTATTTAATTATCGTCTTTAGAGTTTTCATAGATGTAAATTTTAAAAGTGAAGTATTTTCTATTTGATATAAACCTAGTGTTATTTATCCATGGTATTTTACTGTAATATAGAAGTTGTTTTGAATTGTCATGGTAGTTTCATGTAATTGGTGATTCTTTTCTTTTGATTTTGGAAACATGAAATATTTTATATCTTAAAAATAGGTATCTTGGTAATTTTTTACATATATAATTATTTATAAAAATACAATTTTATTATTTTCTAGAAATCTCGTTTTTCTTAAATTGTAATAATAATTCCATCGGAATCCGAATGCTCCCGGTGGAGGTCTGAATTCCGCCGTACTAGATCCGAGGACGTGCGATAATCCACACCATCCTGATCGGATTTCCCCAAAAGTAGGTTATAAGGACGAGAATTGTATGGAATTAGTTACTACATTTTAAAGAAATACGGTTTGTAGTAATTTAGGGTATTTTAATGTAACATATAAATTTCCCACAAATATTGTCTAAGAGTAATATCATGCTATGTCATGAATGCGTGTTGTGAGGAGGTAGGTCATTATCTCGTGAGTTTTCTAAAGGTAATATTTTTATTTGTGTTTGTTAAACATTATGAGAGAATTTGGTATTTTATTATTTAAGAAAAAAATGAAGTTTTTTTTAAACGGAAAACGGATCGAAAGTCGGAATAACTCCGCTTCCGATGAATTTTGAAAAAGAGAAGTTTTAGAATAGGGATGGAGGAGGGAACGGTGACTTACTGGCTATTAAGAAAGAGAGATGAATGAGAAAGCTCTCGGAACCGTCGCGGCGTCGTTTCGTCACCGGAATCTCCCCGAAACTTCGTCGACGGAATTTCGCCTCTTGCTATCTCCACTTATACAACTTTTTTAACTTAGAAAATTTAGAAAGTTTTGATAATGGATTTCAGAATAGAGAGGGCTATGGTTTCGCGAGTGTGGCGAGACGGAAAAATGATGGAACGAGAGAAAGAAGAAGAGAGTGGGGGTGTTTAAATAGTATTAGGATTTGATTTTTATAATAATAATAAATATATATTATATAAAGAGGAAGAGAGAGTTGGGTGTGAGTTTAAAGGGGGGAAAAAGAAAAAGAAAAATGCGTGGCTTGTAAAGAGAGAGGATATGAGAGTTGTGGGTTGAATGAATTTTTTTTATATAAGGAGAGATACTGACTTGAGGAGAGGAGGAGGAGAGGAGGGAGGTGAGAATAAGGAACGAGGAGGTGTTGGGATTTTTAGAATTGTTTGAAAATATAATAATATATAAACTTTGGTTTTAAGGCTAATACAAAAATACTTCGAAAAATACCCGGGTTGTGTCTAAAATTCTAGTTTTAAAATATGAAAAATATACGTATAAGTTAAAACCATAATGCGATATCCGGTCAATAAAAATGCATACCCCCAAGAACGGATGCACGTAAAATGCACGTAGCAATCCAAACAAGTTTGTTTCAATAAGCAGGAAGTGAACACGATGTACGGATGCAACCATAGGTTCTAGGGTAAGATGTAGGCCATGTGTTGGTGTCGTTCCATATATCTCAGTGCACATGTTTAATAAATCTGACTTTTCATTTTACGTGCAGCGCACGTGCAAAATTTTGGGCTTCTAAAAGTTTAAAAGAAAAATCAACTAAAATGATATGTGGCCGGAGAATTTGAACACAGTTATTATGTCTCAACAGTGCAAGATTTTACCAGTGAGCTACAAGCTTTTTCTTGCTGTTCAAAAGCAAATTTAGTTTATAACTTGTGCTCGGGCTTAGGTATTCCTTTCTGTATTTTTTGAAAAAAAATTGTACAGAAAGGTTATGGTTGTTACATTCTACCCTCCTTACAAAAATTTCGTCCTCGAAACTTACAATTATTAAGGACTAATTTACAAACAAGTGAGGGTATCTTACACGCATGTCGTCTTCTCTTTCCCACGTTGATTCTCCTGGTGTGTCTTTTCTTCACATCACTCAAACCAAATTTACTTCCTTGTTCCAAAGTGACTTCACCTTTCTGTCCAGAATTTCAACGGGTTGTTGCTCACAAGATAGATTCGTCTGTACAGTGAGCTCAGAGTGATCAAGAATGTGACTGGGGTCACTCACATACCTTCTGAGTTGGGATATATGGAACACATTGTGCACTCCTTCCAATGAGGGTGGAAGTACCAAATGATATACCACTTCTCCGACTCGTTCGAGTATGTCGAACGGTCCAATATATCTCGCACTTAATTTACCCCTTCTTCCAAAACGAATCACTCCACGGTTTGGAGAAATCTTCAGAAAGACATAATCTCCCGGTTAGAACTCCGAGCGAAAGCGTTTTGCATCAGCCCGGTGTTTTTGTCGATCTTGGGCTATGCGCATTCTTTCCCTGATGGTGCGGACCACATCTACAGTTTCCACTATCATCTCAGGTCCAAGGAGTTCTCTATCTCCGATGTTGTCCCAACTTAATGGCGATCGACACTTCCTTCTATAGAGCGCTGCAAATGGTGTCATTCCAATACTTGCTTGGTAGCTGTTGTTGTATGAGAACTCAACAAGATGTAGGTGATCTTCTCATGATCCTCTGAAGTCTAACATACATGCTCTTAGCATGTCTTCAAGGATCTGAATAGTTCGCTCAGACTGTCCATCTGTTTGTGGATGGTAAGTTGTGCTAAAGTTCAGAGTTGTTCCTAAGTTAGCTTACAGACTGTGCCAAAACTACGATCGGAATCTAGTGTCACGATCGGAGATAATGCAAACCGGTACTCCATATAATCTCACAATTTCCTTCATGTACTTCTTTGCTAGTGTCTCGGTAGATTGTCCAGCTCGAAATGGGATGAAGTGGGCCGATTTTGTGAGTCGGTCCACAATAACCCATACCGCATTGTTACCTTTCGTGCTGCGAGGAAGTGCAGTCACGAAATCCATGGTGATGTGTTGCCACTTCCATTCTGGGATTGGTAACAGTTAAAATAAACCAGTTGTCATGTGATGTTCAGCCTTTACTTGCTGACATACCAAGCATTTAGCGACGCTTCTGGCTACTTCACGCTTCATTCCATGCCACCAGTAATTTGACGTAGATCTTTGTACATCTTTGTACCTCCAGGATGTACTAAGTAGGAAGAGATGTGAGCTTCTTTCATTAACTCTTCCCGAACAGGATCATTTAGTACACACAACCTGCTACCGTATCTCGAAGATCTGACTTCATGGATGATGAAATCTGTTCTAAGTCCACTTTCTAGTTGTTCTCTGATGTTTTGCAACTTAGAATCACTTGCTTGAGCTGCTTTGATCTGATTGACACTGGTAGATTGAATTTGTAAGTTCATCAAATTTGAAGCGTTACCTAGCATGACTTCTTCAATCTCCATTTGATGTAAGTCCTGTTGAAACTTCCACTAAGCGGAGAGATTCAATACTAATTGTTGACAACTGAGGGCATCAGGTACTACATTCACCTTCCCTGAATGATATTGTAGGTTTATGTAGAAGTCCGCCATAAATTCTAACCATCTTCTCTGTCGCATATTCAACTCTTTCTGAGTAAACACATATTTCAGACTTTTGTGGTCTTTGTATATGTCCACTCGTTCTCCAAGGAGATAATGACGCCAAATCTTGAGTGCAAAGATCACGGCTGCCAACTCCAAATCATGCGTCGGGTAATTGCGCTCATGAATGTTTAGCTGTCTTGATGCATAAGCTACAACTTTACCACGCTGATGTAGAACACATCCTAATTTTTTACCGGATGCATCGCAATGCACTACGAAATCTCCAGATTGGTCCAGTATTATGAGAATAGGCTCTGATGTCAATCTTCACTTGAATTCTACGAAAACTTGTTCGCATGCTTCTGACCACACAAATTCTTTATCTTTACGTATAAACTTGGTCAGGGGTGTTGCGATCTTGGAAAATTCCTGTAACACCATACTTCATTCATACCAATTCTAGTATTCTTTATTTATGGTATTTTCTTGATTTATTGTGTTTTGGGTGCGAATAGTGTATTTGACATTTGTATTTGCATCCGACCCGACTTGCATGCTTGAAACCAGTCTTGATTCATGTTTATGATTTATCCTGAATTGTTACGTGGAATTGTGCACTTTCATTTATACATACTGTATACTGGCATTATATCTGGCATCTGCATATTTTAATATAACATTTAAGTCACATAAAATAGTTTAAAAATATCTTGCATGGCCTGCATGATACCCCTAACCCTGTGGTAGCATCCGCTCATCTTGTTCTCGTCCCGCTCAATGAAACGGACTTGTTTGGATGACTACGTGCACGTGCTTGTATCCGTTCTTCGGGGTATGCATTTTTCGTTACCCGGATATCCAACTTTAATTTTGTTCGGCATGTATATTTTTCGTATTTTAAAACTGAATTTTAGACCCGACCCGGGCATGTTTTGGACTATATTTGTATTTACCAGAATATCAAATTTTATTTATATAATATTAATTTTATAAACTGATACAAATTAAAATTTAGTTAACTAATAAAAGATTTTTGTAAATTTAAATCTAAACTAATTTCCTAACAAACTAACAACCCCTTTCTCTCTCTCTCTCTCCTCTGCATATATATATATATATATGTATATATTATTTATTTTTTTCTTCCTTATTTAATAAACAACCTCTTGTTCTTACTTCTTCTTCTTCTTTCTTCTTTCTTTTTCTTGATCTTGTTTCTTGATTCCGGTGATCACCGCCGGAACCGTGCTCGTCGCTGACGATCCAAGTGATCCAGTGAACGTACCTTGCCTGTGTGATCACCCTCTTGCCTTGCCGGACCCGTCCCGCATGCCGTGTGTGCGATGCGATGATTTACCGACGCCGGACGTGCCGTGTGTATCCGTCGCGTGATTCGATCGAGGCAAGTTAATCTTGCTACATGCTATACTACTATATTCTATAATCATTTGAATAATAACAACACATAATGATTAGTTATGCATCCCACATTATCATTTTGCATGTTTAACCGTTTTCTGATATCCGTGTGCATCCGTGCAAGTTACTTCATATCTAGTGCATGCAAATTTATCTTGATACATGCTAGACTATAATATGCTGCACCCAATTGAATTTACATTTCATATTGTTTAGTTGTACATCCCGCATTTACCAGTTTATCATTTTACTATTATAAGACGTCCGTACACATCAATATCATTATTTACATGTCTAGTCGCATGCTAAATCATCTTGCTACAAGCTAGGTATAGTATTATGCATCCATACTGAAGTTTTACTATTTTCGGATACCCGATTGTATCCATATCATTTAAAATATATATCGTCGTAATATTTCTTATTATTATCCTTAATTAGTTTATAATTTGCATTTTATAATTTTATACAAAATATAGTTTGAAAATATTATAGTTTACACATGAAACGTCGTTGCAAAGCGGATACGACAAATCTGAAATTTACTGTACACCTAACCTTATAAAATTCATTATAAATTATAGAAAAATTATTAGTATACATTCTTTAGTTCTTTACGAAGCTAACTCAGAATAATATAACTCTATGAAATATTTACTTGCAAAATAAATTGTTTAAATAATGTAAAATGAAAATGAAAATATCTCTAAACTGCTGTCCGGGGAAATTCCAGCAGCAAACTTTCAATTTCGAATGTTCATAGATTTTTGTAGGAACAACCTGAGATATTTCAACTTATAAAAATGAAAACCTTATTAAATTATCTTTGTTTTGGTATAAGACACATCCTTTTTGGAGAACGTTTGTTATTTTTAAGCTATTTTACAATTCAGGGTGACGCTGAATTTATGAACGGAACTTTCTTATGCATGGTTAATCAATACCACTTTTATAGTTATTAATCGGTTTGAATATGTTATCCGTGTTAATATTATTATATCAATATATATTTAATAAATAATAGTGCTTCTGTTTTAATATTCGGCAAATTTTACCGATTTACAGTTTTATAGTATCCGTCTGTATCCGTACGGTTTATTACATATCTAGTTGCACGCCGAGACTATATTATTTCATGTTACTGCTATATTAGTGCACCATTCTAGATAATGTGCATCCTACATAGTCATGATGTAACCCTTGATAGATGTTTGTGCATCCATGCTTTCACCGTACATCCATACCTTTACCGTGATTCGATACTTGCTACATTTTACTGTTAGGCATCCGCTTGATACCTGTGCACTGCTTGACATGACCTGATATATCACTACTTGACATGTTACCTGATCCTGTTTCTAATGCCGACAATCCTGACATGTTGTCCCGATGGACATATCCTGATCTGTATAGACAAAGATGTTCCTGCTTGATCATGTGTTGGTATTAACTTCAGATTTATCAATACCTGACTTGAACACATAACTTGGGGGTATGGGGAAATCAATTATGAAACCTGACTTGTAACTCGACAGTTCAATACTTATACTGATCAATTTTACGGGCTAGGCCAGCACCGGGATGCTGCTGCTGACATCATTCATCTGTACATGTTACCTGTTTACTGCCTAGCGGCACGTCTCGGATTCAGCCCGAGAATCTTAACTGTGGTCCCAGGTATGTACGGGATACTATTGAGTTACATCGACTATTCATTAAATTGATTTCACAGACTTGAGAGTAGTTAACCCAGTGGCTTAGTTCAGATTACTCACTGCACGTCATATATTCTTTTACCCTTCACTGTTCCACATTCGTGTAACTGTTATACTTTTATTACTGTTCATACTCATGCCTGCATATCCTATTATCTCCTGATTATATTATTGTTGATATTTTGACGCACTGACGTCTGGGTTTTGCATGGCCCAGATCCTCTACCTTTGCAGCTGACCGACCAGGAGTATTTCAGTGTACAGGCCGAGCAGTGAAGACCTGTTAGTATTTTAGTTTAGTTTTCTTCCAGCATTTTCATTCCTGATGTGAGCCCGTATTTGGGACGTACATTCCAGATTATTATTGTTTATTGGATCTTTTGCTTCCGCATATTATTTCTTGACTCGTTTATTCTGGCTCATGGACATGTACTGAATAGTTTATTTCTCTTTTTACTGTTCTTGATATCTTCTAGACAGCCGTAATGTGACTGTGGAGGGATGTTTCCTAGCCACAGGTAGCATGGTTGGCTCTGTCATGTGCCAATCTTAGCGCACTCTAGGAAGCGGAGCATGACAGGGTTTGTTTGGTATCAGAGCCATAGGATTTAGGTTAATCGGGTTTAATTCTTTTGTAGTTGGGTATTGGACCCAATACACGAATCATAATACTCATAACTAGGAGCATGTCCTGCCACATTGTTATCGTGATTCTTGAATCATGTCTTTCTCTTGACCCCAGTCCTGATGATATGCAAACAATTTTGCATCTCGAGTTGAAATTCTTTTGGTTCCCTATTGTTTCTTCCGTCCTATTCCTTTGATTCTGATATTAGGATTTGGGCGACTTGAGTGGAGTTATGTGATTGTAACTATGTACCGCGGTATGGTTACAATGAGGTACTCTATTTAAGCAACTTGGAGTCCTAGTCTTGATTCACTTCCTTGTTTCATGGTCGTTATATTGCCTTTCTTCTCTTGCTTTCCAGTTCATGTGTTTATCGCAAGCTTGAATCATGTTTACCGTGCTTAATCTTCTTCAGTATCTTGGCTTCGGATGAAGTCATTTCGGTATCCTACTCGTTCATGTTTTCCTGCATTAGCATCATTCGATTCCGGTGCATCCCATTGTTTGATGTTGTCTTGGGAATGGATTTTCTCGGAACTTTCCACACTCACATTGGTTGTAGGGCAAAGAAAGTGATTTTTCATATTCCCGGACATCCGGAGTTTGTCTTTACTGGAGGAAGCAGTTCTGTCGGGCCAGTCGAGTTTAGGGCTAGGCTGACAAGCAGTGTTCTTTCGACAATGGAAGTTGATAAGGAGGAAGCGCCAGCTGTGGTTCGAGAGTTCATGGACGTGTTCGAGGACATCTCGGGTTTACCGCCAAAACGAGATGTGGAGTTCACGATCGACCTTGTTCCTGGTGCAGCGCCAATCTCAAAAGCGTACTATCCAATGGCACCAGTGGAGTTAGAAGAAGTCAAGAAGCAGGTTACTGAATTGCTTGAGAAGGGTTGGATTCGCAGTAGCAATTCACCTTGGGGAGCTCCAGTTCTTCTAGTAAAGAAGAAAGATGGCACAAGGAGGATGTGCATTGATTGATCATTATCTTCTTGTGTATATAAAATGTTTCACAACCAAAGAAATTTATACCGCAATCAATTGACGGTTTCTATTGTAGTTTCGTCAATGAGAACGGATCGCCAACTGAGAAAGTGTGATTTGCTCGTTATTGTTTTAGTTGAGTCGAAAATTAAAGAATAAAAGAAAATGCACGAAAATTGATTCAAGATTTGTGGGTTTTCATTTCAAGAACATAAAGAAAATAAAGATCAAGAATCAAGAATCAAGAAATATCCCAATCAATTTAGTTATCAAGATTTTGTAAAGAGGTTTGTCGGAATCAATCCAATTGATAGTGATGATGAATACTAATGATTACAAATTCTTATCTATTGAAGATTTGTTGCTAGATCGATGATGATCAACGAGAATTAGGGAACTATTGAAGAAACTAGGGTTTTTTCATCCTCATCCCTTGTCCTTTCATTGATTATCATTCAAATTCTAGCCTATAGCAAATTAAATCATCGATTGTTGATCTCTAATTTGGAGCGAAGAAATCGATCTCACTCAAATTAGGTTTTCAATGATTCAATTTTCTAAAGTTTACAAAACTCATAAGACTTAAGAATCGTTCAAGAATTTAATCATCATCATCTACCTATTTTCTCGATTCCGATACAAGCGGAGAATTTACTCACGCATTATTATAAAGCAATCAAGAACTAAGAATATCATAATGCGCGAATGAATAGAAAGCAAGAATAGAGATTTTCACCTTTATTTAGATCTTCTTCAAATTACAACTCTCACTCAAGTTTACAAGACTAGCTCTCTCTCACTCAATTGAGAAGGAATTTGGCGTCGATCTTTGCGTGGCTCGATCGTCGTGAGTCACGGATCGTCGTGGATCTCTTGCTCGGATGAAGATCGGCGTTGCTTCAAAGGCTCGTTGAATGCTTGCTTGATTTGGTGCTCGATGTATCTTGATTTGGCTTTGGAGTTGGATTTGGGGATAGAGTTTTGAATTGCAAGTTGTGTCACTCAACTTGCGGAATTTTGGAATTGTTGAACAACGATTAATGAACAACCCTCAACAACCTTTGTAATGAAGCACTAGGTCCCTTTTTATAGCTTTCCCTCAAGCTTCCCCTAGAAGCTAGGTTTAGCTTCCCTCGAAGCTTGGCTGTTATGAAGCTTGCATAGGAAGCTAGGTGGTTATGTAGAAGTTTGTAGATTAAGATAGTTAGCTAGCTTACATGAGAAGCTTGGTGGTTATGAGGCTTGCATGAGAACCTTGGTAGGTATTAAGCTTGCACAAGAAGCTTGGCTGTTAGAAGGGAAGCTTCTGGAGATCTCTAGGGACTGAAGTGTCTTGAAGAAGTTTTTCTATTTAAAGAGAAGCCTCGGAAAAAGTTTCTGCCACCAATGAGTCAATACGGCCGCGGATCCACGGCGGATCGGCCTGACTCGGCCGCGGATCCGCGGCCGTTTGATGGACTTGCTACATGAAACTTCCAGTGTTTATTTGTGTTGGCTTTATGACATTTTTCTGATGTCTGGAATATTTTTATACTTTCTTGTTCACTGCCATATTTCAAGTCTTGGACTTGACGTATTATCAGCACTTTTAGCAGTTCCGGCTCTTTTACATAGAAAATTTCCTGCACACAATCTCGAGACAAGTGTTTGATACACAAAAGATCACGTATACAATAATAAACACACAATTTCCCTCATAATGCTGGTTATAATGTATAATACAAGCTATTTGGTATTTTTGCAGACAAATTGCTAATATGTGCTATATTTATACCAAACACCTTTAAATGATTACAAATAGTAGGGAAATTGCTGTGTTAAAAATGAAATATTTTTGACTGATCAAATTCCCCCAAACTTAATTTTGGTCGTCTCGAGCAAACTTGTTTCATTCAAGAGAAGGAGAAAATATAAGAAAAAGAAAAAATAACTAGCACACTTTCGTAGGTAACACGATTTCACTGAGCACGTGCAACAAGCCTTTAAACCTCTAGGTGTCCCTAATAGGAGGAGCGTTATCTTCTGAAGGTTTTCAGCGGATTGCACCCACAAAATCCCATAATAAAAGGAAGACCGTGAAAGTTGCATATAAAGAAAAGAATTGTAAAAGAAATGCTTTGAAAATTAGAGTTTCCAACTATACTACCTTTTCGGTTGTCATGAGCCCTATTTTAATAGTCATGAAAAGATGTCAGAAATCACATCATCTCTCAATAAAACATCGTCTTTATTCTTCATTCCTACCTTTCTTCCAAACATCGATCATATAACCCTACGTGTGTGTAAAAGACATCCCTACACTCGGAGAATTCAATTCAAGCTATCATACTCTTGTCCATCACCTCAGTACTTTTTAATCGATGAATATTTAAATGGATTTGCTCACACATTTTTCATACGACCGTTAATACTTCTTGAGGTACTAACCGACCGATTACTCATGTACTTGCTGATTAGGCGTATTTAGTATTTTCATCGTCTTGCAACACCTAAGGCTTAGCAGTGACTCCCAAACCAGTTGGTCTAAGGCACTAGGTGTTGGGTTAGCCTAGCACCTCATGAAGGGTTTGGAAGCATCACATGTACCAAAGATGGAATTTTTAGGGTGCTAAGTTAACAAACATCGGATCATTCCTAGAAAACTTTAGGGTTTCATAAACAACACATCATCACATGAAAGAAATGCTAGGGTTTTGAGAGTACAACCTTTGTAGCTCCCTACGCTAGACTCCTTGGCCACTTGAGGGTTGGAGGAGGGTTCGCTTGAAGTATCCTAGTGTCTACGATGATCCACCCGAAGCTCCTAGTCCAAGCTTGCAACTTCACTTTCAAAAGAAGAAATGAAGATAACACTCTAAACAAGTGGGCTAAACTTGTGTAGAATGATGTTGTGGTTCTTATTCTCACTTTAAAATCCAATCTTGTTATGTAATTTGCTCACCACAAAAGTCTAGAGAGCAAGTGATGAAGGAGGAAGAAGATGATGGCTATTCTTTTAACAAGAGTGAAAAAGATAACTCTTGAAAAGAAAAATGAAAATATATGTATATATATTTTCATGTTCTCATCTCAAACCATGGTTAAACAATGAATATCTTATTGAACTTGAGTTAAAACACAAAAGGAAAGTTTACCCAAGGTTAAAAGGTGGGTGAGGATGGTTAGGTCAAAAGAAGAGTGTAGAAACAAATCAATGATAACCATTTTCCTTTCTCCTTTTTGTTTTAAATCAAATGCAATAAAATCCATATATAAAACCATGGTGTGAGTCTTATATTGCCACCATTTTCATGTAGGTACAACCATGAAGGATGTATGTATGTATGTATGTGTGTATGTACATCCAAATGTGCATGAATATATAAAGAAGGCATACATGCATGCATACATCCATCAAACTCAAGAAAGAATTTCAAGTGAGAAACTAATGGTTAAATAATAAATCAACACTTGATTTATCAATCCGGACATATCACATATGACCCCACCAAAAGCAAGCCGCCCGATCAATATACGGTATCCTATACGCGCATTTTAATCGGGTCCATGCGCATATCGCATATGCGCACCACAACGTTTCGCCTGGACTAAGAAACTCCATTGTGGGACTCTAAGACTCGTCAATACGCCGGTAGTGGGTGATGATCATATCAAGCACCCCCAAGCCGCAAGCGGTCAGCTAAACGTAACGGTCACCCGGGTATTGAGCGATCAGAAGAGAACAAGCGAACCTGCTACAACTCCCGTCGAGCCAATCGGCAACACTTCCCGTACAGTCCGGTCTCCTCATCTGATATGTCGCATATCAAGTCTAGGGGTGGTAAACGTCAGACCCCAATAACTGATAAGTCATGCCGATGTGAGGCTCATAACGGGTCGAGAAACTACTGGTAACACTTACCAGTAAATCTCCAATCAGCCCTGACCAGGGACTTCCCTGTTACGGCCAATCGAGCACAGTGCAACATCAACCCCCAATACCGGGAGAGACGAAACCCCTCCTATCGCTCATTGCCTCCATGCGACTCGGGACTGTACCCAAAAACTACCGTTTTGCACACCCTCATGGACGTGGTAAGGTGGAAATCAAAGCACAGTGGGAATCACACAAGACTCCATGACGATCTCGGGTCTATAGACTAACCTGCACAAGTGTCACCTGAGAACTGCCATCTGACGTGAGGTATAATACCATCTGGGAGTTCTCGGCGAGTCCGTCCAGTGTACTTAGTCTCCACTGAGCACCCGTATACCATCTCTGATGTCAAACACCAATGGATATGGGATCATCCATCGCCCATCTTATGGGTCGAGAAGCGTATACGCTAGTCTACACTGGTATATCGATGCCCCGTCTCGATACACCCACGACTAGGGACCTTGAAGGATGTACTTATGGACTACCATGTCCCCACTAGTATGATCCGCATCATAGTCCAAGTAGTCAAGTACACATCCTAAGGGCTTTACCAACATGTAAGTATAAGACAGTATAAAGAGACTAGTATACATGTTAAGATAAAGAGCAACCAGATAGCATACTATCATATCGAGCAAGAAAGTCATCTCTATATATGTCCAAGCATCCAATATAATATACATCATCTGTACAATACCGGCCTCTAGGGCATACATACAACTAACAATCTCCCACTTACACTAGGGCCAGCTGCTGTAGTATCGCATACCGAGCATCCCGAAGAGTCTCTCAAACTGTATCTGGGGAATAGCCTTCGTGAGTGGATCCGCTGTATTATTCTTAGTGTCAACTCTCCTGACCTCGATCTCCCGGCGATCAACTATCTCCCGGATCAGGTGATACCGCCTCAGAATATGCCTGGATCGCTGATGGGACCTGGGTTCTTTGGCCAAAGCCACCGCTCCATTGTTATCACAATACAAAGGTATTGGATGCTCAATGGATGGAACCACTCCAAGTTCAGTAATGAACTTCTTGATCCAGACAGCCTCTTTGGCAGCATCGTTGGCAGCGATGTATTTAGCCTCCATCGTCGAGTCTGCCACGGTTTCCTGCTTGGAACTCTTCCAGCTAACCGCCCCTCCGTAAAGGGTAAAGATAAATCCTGACTGCGACTTAGAGTCGTCCTTATCACTCTGGAAGCTCGAATCGGTAAAGGACTCCACTTGGAGTTCTCCGTTACCATACACCAAGAGCATCTCTTTAGTCCTTCGCAAGTACTTGAGAATGCTCTTCACAGCTGTCCAGTGAATCTCTCCAGGATCAGCTTGATACCTACTCACTACACTTAGTGAGTATGCTACATCGGGTCTGGTACACAGCATCGCGTACATGATAGAGCCTACAGCTGAAGCATAGGGTATCCCTTGCATGCGAGCTCTCTCCAAATCAGTCTTGGGAGACATCTCTTTGGAGAGAGTGACTCCAGAGATCGTGGGTAAGTTCCCACGCTTGGATTCTTCCATACTAAACCTCTTTAGTATGGTGTCAATGTACCTGGATTGGGACAATCCCAATATCCTTTTGGATCTATCTCTATAGATCCTAATTCCCAATATGCAGGAGGCATCACCAAGATCTTTCATTGAGAATCTTTGTGATAAGAAGAGCTTGACCGATTGCAGCATAGGAATGTCATTTCCTATCAAGAGTATGTCTTCCACGTACAATACGAGGAAGACAACCTTACTCTCTGCTACCTTCTTGTAGATACAAGGTTCATCTACGTTTTTGACGAAATCAAACTCTTTGATAACGACGTCAAAGCAGATGTTCCAACTCCGCGACGCTTGCTTTAATCCATAAATGGATTTAAGCAGCTTGCACACCTTCCCGCTGCTCCCACTATCTACGAAGCCCTCTGGCTGAGTCATGTACACGCACTCTTCTAAATCACCGTTTAGAAAGGCGGTCTTAACATCCATTTTCCAGATTTCGTAATCATGATATGCAGCGATGGCAAGCATGATCCGGATGGATTTAAGCATAGCCACTGGAGAAAAGGTCTCGTCATAGTCCACACCTGGTCTTTGACGAAAACCCTTTGCAACAAGTCTAACTTTGAAAGTCTCCACTTTCCCATCTACACCAAGTTTTTTCTTGAAGATCCACTTGCTCCCAATAGGTTTTACCCTTTCAGGAGCAACTTCCAAAGTCCATACTTTGTTGGTGTACATGGATTCCATCTCGGACCGCATAGCATCCAGCCATTTCACTGAGTCCCCACTCGTGATGGCCTGCTCGAAGCTAGTTGGGTCATCATCCTCCATGATGCAATCCTCGCTCCCACCATCCATGAGAAAACCGTAGTATCTCTCAGGTGGGCGAGGAACCCTACTAGATCGGCGGAGTGGCTGGGGTTCATTGGGAACTACGGAATCCTCTGGTTCCACCAGATCTTCTGTTGCAACTTTTGTAGCTGGAACATCTTCCAGTTCTACCTCATGACCACTAATCTCTTTTGCAAGAAATTCCTTTTCTAAAAAGGTGGCATGCCGAGAAACAAACACTCTTTGTTCCTCAGTGTGGTAGAAGATATATACTTGTGAATTCTTGGGATATCCTACAAATTTGCATAGAACAGACTGTGCCTCAAGTTTGTCCGGATTTTGTCGTTTGACATAGGCTGGACAACCCCATATCTTAACATAGTTAAGACATGGTCTCTTCCCTTTCCATATCTCATATGGAGTGGTAGGCACAGATTTGGTGGAGACCATATTCAGTAGATGTATGGCTGTCTCTAGCGCATACCCCCAGAAGGAAATAGGTAACTCAGCTGTGCTCATCATAGAGCGCACCATATCTAATAGGGTGCGGTTCCTCCATTCCGATACACCGTTGTGCTATGGTGTATATGGAGGAGTCAGCTGAGAGAGAATCCCATTCTCTTTTAGGAAGTCCAGGAATTCATTGCTCAAGTATTCACCTCCTCGATCAGATCGTAGGATTTTAATACTTTTTCCGGTTTGGTTCTCGACTTCTTGTTTATATTCTCTAAATTTCTCAAAAGCTTCAGACTTGTGTCTTATTAAGTACACATGTCCGTATCTTGAGAGATCGTCAGTGAATGTAATGAAGTACGAAGAACCATCCCTGGCATGTGTAGACATGGGACCGCATACATCACTATGTATCAGTCCCAAGAGTTCGGTAACTCTTTCTTCGTGTCCCGTAAACGGAGTTTTGGTCATCTTCCCTTTGAGACATGACTGGCAAGTGTCATAAGATGAAAATTCGAACGGTTTCAAATATCCATCCTTATGCAACTTAGCTAGTCATGTCGCATTGATGTGACCTAGTCTATAATTCCACAAGAAGGATTCATTCAGTTCTGAACTCTTCCTCTTGTGTGTGTTTGTTATGCTTAGAACTGTTGATTGATTTAGAACATAAATGCCATTGCACAACGTGCCTGATCCAACCAACTTTTGGTTACGGAAAATGTTCATAACATTATCCTGTAATACAAAATTATATCCCTCTTTACTTAACAAAGAAACCGATATAATGTTGCATATCAGGTTCGGCATGTAATAGCATTCGTTCAGAATCAATGTATTACCAGTTGGCAATACAAGGTGATATTCCCCGACGGTTTTAGCTGCAACAATTGCACCATTTCCAACCCTTATGTCTTTTTCACCTTCTCCAAGTTCTCTACCTTTCTTAAGCCCATGTAACTGATTACATATATGGGATCCTGACCCGGTATCTAATACCCAGGACGTAGGGCAAATGAAGAAACAATTCTCTGTAACGAACACACCCGAAGAAAATGCATCATCATGTACTTTCTTCATTCGGGTGGCATGGGAATCCTGGTATTCCCCTATGTCCTGTTCAATCCTATAACTCTTATAAGATAGAACGGAACCAACGTTCCCCAGCATAGTATAACATGCGGGTTCGGTTAATACATCCATATTATTATCTTTATTAAGGCATGACATGGTCGCTACCTGGAGAGAGAGAGAAGAAAACGCTTTAGCGTATGCTCTTGCAAGATCAGATTGGTTATTATCTTATCTAATCAGGATGGCTCCCACTGTTTTTCTCAAATCTTCCTTCAAACCCTAAAAGGAAAGACTAGCCGGGATTAATTACACCCTACAACTTCGCCGATCTTTCAGCCAGGCCAGTGTCGGTACTTTGAGGGAGGTTCCCCGTGCTTTCGCACAGACCTAATTAAAGCAAACCTCATTTTCCCAGAGGCGTAACCCCATCGACACCTTTCTAGACACCTACTTGATTGGCTAATTGTTCTGTGTAAAACTCTCCCGGGAGTAACAATTACTCGCAGTGGGTATCGGGATCCAACTATCTCATAGAAGGTATGCAATCTCATTGCAAATTTCAACACTTGAAATTCCCGAAAATATTTTGCCCCTAACGTGCTATGACCTTGACGAAAGCCAACAAACCATAGCGCGCTAGTCAAGTTCAACCCGTACATTTCTTGACTGAATTAAACCCACCCGCACGACCCTTGACGAAAGCCAACAAAGCCGTACGACTACCCTAATCCAGTCGCATCATATGCAGCAGATGAGCAGCATATAGCTACCGCACACTACACCTTGACGAAAGCCAACAAATGTAGCACGAATACTATATACGACTTATCTGAAATGACGGAGGGCTACGACATGTTTTTCTGAAAACCTATTGCGTAATGAACTTGATATCGTTGTAGAATCTAGTGAATTTTTTGAAATGGAGTGATTTTGAGGCTTTTATTAGTTTTGCTAAAGATGTCACTCCCGGTGAAGGGATCTCGGCTCTTTCCTCATCAAATAAGGTGCAGGACATATTATATATATCACTATGCAAAGCAAAACTCCAAAAGCAGTCAAAAGTCAAACCGAGTGTTGTAGCATTTGCCAGTTTTGCTAAAGAGGTCACTCCCGGTGAAGGGATCTCGGCTCTTTCCTCATCGAATAAGGTGCAGGATATATCATATATACCGCTATGCAAAGCAAAACTGTAGCTACCCTTTTTTATTAAAATTTGATTCTACAACATCTTTTAGGTTTCTTTTCTTTCATTAATCACATTAATGAAGTCCCATCATATAAGTCACCTAAACGTCACAGATAAATACGACGTACACTTATGCCATCCGCATTCGCCTCGATGTCCCCTTGTGCACCGTTAGGTTAGGTAACTAACGGCAGGGCAGGGCAGGGCTAGTGCGGGTGTAAAACATAAGTAACGCCTATATAATATATCATATATACTATATACAGTATTTATCACAGAACACATCTAATGATCACATCACAGATATCGCAGCAGAAACATAGATATAATGTGGGATATACTAGGACGTCCGTATTTAGTATTTAGCCAATAATAGAAAATACGGATTCCACAGTCGCATTAAATAGCCAAGCCCACACCCTGGACCCCTACGAGAGCGGCAAGCGACCCTACCAATTCTGGAGTTTAGGAGACCCGGTCTCGACTCCTCGAGATGGCCTCCCACTGAACCTCAGAACCCGGTCACCTGTGCTCCCCTCCTTGGGTCCATCCCAATGCGGAAAAGTAAATAATATACAACACTGGTGGCAACAAACTAAACCCGGAAGTGCCCCAAATAAAAGAATATTACATTATATTTAAATTTACATGAATGAAAATATAAAACTCCCATCTCACATAAAACCCCCCGGCTATTCAATCGCGACAATCCTGCACATCATATCTCAGCAACACATAATATCATATATCATCAACGTAAGTAAGTATGCGTATCCCAATTGTCGTTGATGTATAGCAACGAAACCGGTGATATCGAAATACTATACTTACGGTCACAGAAAGAAAGTGTGAAACTGCAATATTTGGAATCCACATTCTCTTTAGACATCATAAATACGAAATATCACATACTTCGTATTTCATGTCCAACTATATGAATTCCACATATTGCATCTCATTCCAGATAATTAGACGGTATTAAAGTTTTCGAACAAATAATCAAATACCCAAAATTCCCTAAACCTCAACACTTGAGCGGAGTTCAAAAACCCGGAATGTGACACAGTGGCAGCGGTCCAGCCGTAGAAGGGTCAAGCCAACGCCTCACATGTGGCACGCCGTACTGCCCAAAACCCTAAGGTTCAAAAGACAGTTCAAGACGGTCACATAATCGAGTTAAGGTTTGTTGTCTTCTAGAGGGTCCACCACAAACAAACTTACACGTATTTCCGAAAGATTTTAAACCCTGTGAAAAGTGAGCAAATGATACTCGTTCAAACACTTCAATACATTCTAATTTATCCAAAAAAGCCACGAAGTGAAAATTCCGATCGAATCGACGAGTCCAAAACCATCTCCAGAACAAACAGCACAAAATTCAGATTAAAAATACCCTAAAATATCACCAAGCAGTTATAAGTATTACTGTGCAAAACTTATTCACTGACACATCTGTACGGCCGCGGAACCGCGGCCCAAGAAAGCTTTGGCCGAGTTTCCGCGGTGAGAATTACTGTTCATGTCCTCGTATTTCACAGTAATGCTTATATTTTCCTGCTGTAATTTTAACATATTTTTAATTCTGAAAAACAGCGGTTTTGAAAAAATGTCCAGAGAGCACTCAAATTCCGTATTTTACGGTTCGATCGGAGTTTTAACTTCGCTAAAGTGTCGCCTAATGTTCTAGGTCGGCTCTGATACCAATGTTGGGTTAGCCTAGCACCTCATGAAGGGTTTGGAAGCATCACATGTACCAAAGATGGAATTTTTAGGGTGCTAAGTTAACAAACATCGGATCATTCCTAGAAAACTTTAGGGTTTCATAAACAACACATCATCACATGAAAGAAATGCTAGGGTTTTGAGAGTACAACCTTTTTAGCTCCCTACGCTAGACTCCTTGGCCACTTGAGGGTTGGAGGAGGGTTCACTTGAAGTCTCCTAGTGTCCACGACGATCCACCCGAAGCTCCTAGTCCAAGCTTGCAACTTCACTTTCAAAAGAAGAAATGAAGATAACACTCTAAACAAGTGGGCTAAACTTGTGTAGAATGATGTTGTGGTTCTTATTCTCACTTTAAAATCCAATCTTGTTATGTAATTTGCTCACCACAAAAGTCTAGAGAGCAAGTGATGAAGGAGGAAGAAGATGATGGCTATTCTTTTAACAAGAGTGAAAAAGATAACTCTTGAAAAGAAAAATGAAAATATATGTATATATATTTTCATGTTCTCATCTCAAACCATGGTTAAACAATGAATATCTTATTGAACTTGAGTTAAAACACAAAAGGAAAGTTTACCCAAGGTTAAAAGGTGGGTGAGGATGGTTAGGTCAAAAGAAGAGTGTAGAAACAAATCAATGATAACCATTTTCCTTTTTCCTTTTTGTTTTAAATCAAATGCAATAAAATCCATATATAAAACCATGGTGTGAGTCTTATATTGCCACCATTTTCATGTAGGTACAACCATGAAGGATGTATGTATGTATGTATGTGTGTATGTACATCCAAATGTGCATGAATATATAAAGAAGGCATACATGCATGCATACATCCATCAAACTCAAGAAAGGATTTCAAGTGAGAAACTAATGGTTAAATAATAAATCAACACTTGATTTATCAATCCGGACATATCACATATGACCCCACCAAAAGCAAGCCGCCCGATCAATATACGGTATCCTATACGCGCATTTTAATTGGGTCCATGCGCATATCGCATATGCGCACCACAACGTTTCGCCTGGACTAAGAAACTCCATTGTGGGACTCTAAGACTCGTCAATACGCCGGCAGTGGGTGATGATCATATCAAGCACCCCCAAGCCGCAAGCGGTCAGCTAAACGTAACGGCCACCCGGGTATTGAGCGATCAGAAGAGAACAAGCGAACCTGCTACAACTCCCGTCGAGCCAATCGGCAACACTTCCCGTACAGTCCGGTCTCCTCATCTGATATGTCGCATATCAAGTCTAGGGGTGGTAAACGTCAGACCCCAATAACTGATAAGTCATGCCGATGTGAGGCTCATAACGGGTCGAGAAACTACTGGTAACACTTACCAGTAAATCTCCAATCAGCCCTGACCAGGGACTTCCCTGTTACGGCCAATCGAGCACAGTGCAACATCAACCCCTAATACCGGGAGAGACGAAACCCCTCCTATCGCTCATTGCCTCCATGTGACTCGGGACTGTACCCAAAAACTACCGTTTTGCACGCCCTCATGGACGTGGTAAGGTGGAAATCAAAGCACAGTGGGAATCACACAAGACTCCATGACGATCTCGGGTCTATAGACTAACCTGCACAAGTGTCACCTGAGAACTGCCATCTGACGTGAGGTATAATACCATCTGGGAGTTCTCGGCGAGTCCGTCCAGTGTACTTAGTCTCCACTGAGCACCCGTATACCATCTCTGATGTCAAACACCAATGGATATGGGATCATCCATCGCCCATCTTATGGGTCGAGAAGCGTATACGCTAGTCTACACTGGTATATCGATGCCCCGTCTCGATACACCCACGACTAGGGACCTTGAAGGATGTATTTATGGACTACCATGTCCCCACTAGTATGATCCGCATCATAGTCCAAGTAGTCAAGTACACATCCTAAGGGCTTTACCAACATGTAAGTATAAGACAGTATAAAGAGACTAGTATACATGTTAAGATAAAGAGCAACCAGATAGCATATTATCATATCGAGCAAGAAAGTCATCTCTATATATGTCCAAGCATCCAATATAATATACATCATCTGTACAATACTGGCCTCTAGGGCATACATACAACTAACACTAGGTGATGAAGCACCCTCGCTATATTTTTTTATTGCTGCCTTGGTGATAACAAAACCAATGTTCATTTTTCTTAACCATTTATATTTTATTTTTCATCCATTATTTCCTTCATACTTTGGCTTTTAGACAAGAGCATTTCAAGGTATCCTCTACTATTCCGAATTTCAAGACGTGTGTAAGTGCGTATAGTAGGGTATCAAAATTCAAATGTTTGGCTTCCAGAATAAGAACTATTTTTCCGACTTATTTTTATCCTCAGATTAGTGACTTCTTTTATCTTACTAACCCTCGGGACAACGGCTCATAACTACTTATTACTAGTTCGTTTAAGAAAACTTCTAATTTTCTTGGTTTTCTTAAATTTTTCCAATCTTTTGGATGTAATTTTTCACTATCTAATCTTTTATTATCAAATTAAATATAAAATATTTTTATCTTTTGAATTTTTTTTAAATTTTTATATATTTTTAAAAGTTTTGTGCTTATACAAAATATGATGCAAAGTGAAGCGTAAATAAACACAAACCTCCCCCAAACTTGTTTTCAACAGTGTCCTCACTGTTGTCATCTGCTGGATCACAAAAAACCTGTAAGCTTGGGAGGAAATTTATTAACGGGGGCAATAAATATGATCGTGAAACTCTCCCCCAAACTTATTCTTTTCACTCACCTCCATTCTAAAGATGATACAGTATTTTACAAGACATGGAGGTGAGACGGAAGAATTTTAATCAAGATAAAGTGGCTCCTGTAAAAACAGGAGCTCCTCCGTAGGGTCAGTGGAAAAATACGGTTTTAATCTATATCCATTTACTTTGAAAAATGTACCGTTTTCAACATTTTCAACTTCAACTGCCCCATGCGGGTAAACATACCGCACAACAAAAGGTCCTTTCCACCGAGATTTTAGCTTACCCGCATGAAGATGAAGTTGTGAATCATAAAGAAGGACTTGTTGACCATGTGTAAAAGTTTTTCTCATAATATTTTTATCATGAAATACCTTAATCCGGTTCTTTACAATTACAGCATTATCATAAGCTTCATCGCGGCGTTCGCTTAGCTCGTTTAATTGCATCTTTCGAAAGTTGCAGGCTTGATTTAAGTCAATGTTAAGTTCTCTAATGGCCCACATTGCTTTGTGCTCAATCTCGACCGGAAGGTGGCAAGCCTTTCCAAACACTAGTCTGTAAGGAGACATACCTAGATCGGTTTTATATGCAGTTCGGAACGCCCAAAGAGAATCCGTCAATTTGGTTGACCAATCTTTTCGATTTTTAGAAACTGTTTTCTCCGAAATTTATTTGTTTTGTCTGTTTGAAACCTCAGTTTGCCCGCTCGTTTGGGGATGATAGGGTGTGGAAAGTATGTGGTTGATTGCATATTTCTGCATCAAAGTCTCGAAAGACCTATTGCAGAAATGTGTCCCGTTATCGCTGATGATAGCGCGTGGGTGTCCAAATCGCGAAAAGATGTTTTCTTTTAAAAACTTGATGACAACCTTTTTGTCATTAGTGTGGCAAGGAACAGCTTCAACCCATTTCGATACGTAATCAACCGCAAGCAATATGTACAAATTCCCGAAAGAGTTGGGAAAAGGACCCATAAAGTCAATACCCCAAACGTCAAAAATTTCAACCACCAAGATGGATTGAAGTGGCATTTCATTTCTCCGGGAAATCCTACCCGTGTGTTGACACTGTGCACAAGTTTTGCAATGATCAAATGAATTTTTGAACAATGTCGGCCAGTAAAAACCGCATTGCAAAACCTTCTCCGCCGTCTTTCGAGGACCGAAATGACCCCCACATGGCTGATCATGACAAAAAGATAGAATACTCTTGAATTCATCATTAGGGACACACCTGCGAATGATCAGATCAGGACAATACTTAAACAGATAGGGTTCATCCCAGTAAAAATGTTTTACTTGGGATAAAAATCGATGTTTGTCCTGTTTCAACCATTGGCGGGGAATAAGTCCCGTAACAAGATAATTCACAATATCCCTGAACCAAGGTTCGTCGGATACATTCAAGAGTTGTTCGTCCATGAAAAAAAATCATTGATCGGCAGGGTCATAAGTGAAGAAGAGATGCATGAAAGATGGTCGGCTACAACGTTTTCACATCCTTTCTTATCTCGAATAACAAGATCAAATTCTTGTAATAGAAGGATCCAACGTATTAACCTACCTCTAGCATCCTTCTTCACCAAAAGACATTTCAAGGCGGAGTGGTCAGTGTACACAACAATTGGTGAGCCAATCAAGTAAGGCCTGAATTTTTCTAATGCAAATACAACTGCAAAATGTTCTTTTTCGGTAGTTTTATAGTTAATTTGAGCAACAATCAGAGTCTTAGTTGCATAATAGATCACGTGTGGCATCTTTTCAATGTTCTGTCCTAAGACTGCACCAACTGCAAAATCTGATGCATCACACATAAGCTCAAAAGGGTGGTTCCAATCTGGAGATGATAAAACGGGGGCTGTAGTGAGAGATTGTTTGAGTGAGTTAAATGCTGCCTCACAATCCGAGTCAAAGTGAAAGGTTGTGTCCTTGTCCAAGAGAAGAGTTAAGGGTCTAACAATTTTGCTAAAATCCTTAATGAATCTCCTATAAAAGCCTGCATGGCCAAGAAAAGATCGTATTTCCTTGACGCATTTGGGATGAGAAAGGTTTTGAATGACATCTATTTTAGCTTTGCCAATCTCAATGCCTTTTCGTGAAATAACATGTCCAAGCACAATTCCCTTTTGGACCATGAAATGGCATTTTTCCCAATTCAAGGTTAAGTTCTTCTCTTTACAATGAGTAAGAATTGCGTCAAGATGAGATAGGCAGTCAGCAAAAGAATCTCCGAATATCGAGAAATCTTCCATGAAAATCTCCAGAAAATTCTCGACCATGTCCAAGAATATCCCCATCATGCACCGCTAAAATGTAGCGGGAGCATTGCATAACCCAAAGGGCATGCGTCTATAAGCAAAAGTACCAAAAGGACAAGTAAATATGGTTTTATCTTGATCCTTTTTAGCAATAGGGACCTGATTATAGCCAGAGTATCCGTCCATGAAGCAGTAATACTCTCGTCCAGCTAAGCGTTCTAACATCTGGTCAATAAAAGGTAGAGGAAAGTGGTCTTTTCTCGTTGCAGCATTGAGTTTTCTATAATCAATACATACACGCCATCCAGTTTGAGCGCGTGTCTGGATTAACTCATTTGCCTCATTTGTTATGACCGTGATGCTAGATTTCTTAGGGACAACATGAACTGGACTTACCCATTGGCTATCGGAGATTGGGTAAATGATACCATTGTCAAGGCATTTGACGATTTCTTTCTTCACCGCATCCTTCATGACGGGGTTTAACCGTCTCTGTGGTTCTCGGGTTGGCTTGGCTTCATCCATCAGATGTATATGATGTTCTACAATCAAGGGACTAATCCCTTTGATGTCAGCCATAGTCCAACCAAACGCCTGCCCATTAGATCTCAATACCGTCAAAAGCGCATTCTCTTTCTCTGAGGCTAGAGAAGCGGATATGATCACAGGTAAAGACTCATTCTCACCTAAATATGCATATTTAAGATGAGAAGGTAAAAGTTTGAGATCTAATGCTGACGGAGAAACTATGGAAGGTGGGGTCATCGAATGATATTCAGAGTCACAAAGAAGCTCGTAGCGTGCAAAAGATACAGACTCGGAAGGTGATGAGTCAAGAGTGTCAGACTCAGGAGTGGAAAGAGTGTCCTCACTAAGATGTGAAAGATCAAACATTGATGTGCTAGTGTCATCGAGACCATCAAAGCAAAGTTCATCAACTTCGCAACTTTCGGGAGCAATCTCGTGGACAGAACAAACATCAAGTATGTGAGCAGAGGGTTCAGACGGCTGACTTCCAATTTTATAGATGTTAAGTTCAATTGTCATTTTTTCGAAAGATAGGTTCATTGAACCGTTTCGACAGTTAATGACAGCATTGGAAGTGGCAAGAAATGGTCGACCCAAAATCACCGGAATTTAGTTCCATGGGTTTGCTACAGGTTGTGTATCGAGAACAATAAAGTCCACAGGAAATATAAATTCCCCGACTTTTATCAACACATCCTCCAGTTCATCCCTAGGTTTGGTGATTGATCGGTCTGCCATTTGGAGAGTGCAATGAGCAGGTTTTAACTCTCCAATCCCTAACTGCTCATAAACAGAATATGGAAGCAGGTTAACACTTGCGCCCAGGTCAAGCAAAGCACGGTTAATGTTTTTATCCCCAATAGAAATCGATATCGTAGGACATCCTGGGTCCTTACGTTTCTTTGGTAACTGTGGGGTAAAAACAGTGCTAACATTATTAGTCATGAAAACCTTTTTGGGCACTTGAGTCTTTCTCTTCCTAGTGCACAAGTCTTTGAGAATTTTCGTATAAGCGGGGACTTGTTGAATAGCATCTAGGAGAGGGATGTTGATGTTAACATGTTTGAACATTTCCATAATCTTCTCCATATGTGGACTCAATTTGTTTCCCCTTAACTGATTCGGATAAGGAGCTTTGGCAATAAGAGCTGGGTCCAACATTGGAGAAGGTGATGTGTGTGGAAGTGATCCCAGAATAGGAGTGGGGATCGTCTTTGGTGGACTAGAAGAGGTTTACTGAGGTGTCGAGCCTTGGGAAAAACGAAGAATAGGCTCGCAAGAAGGTGGTGGGGTAGACAAAGTAGGATTAGAAGTAGAAGTGGATGTGGAGGGAAAAGTCTCAGCCGGGGTATTATTGATAGATTTTTCATTATCATCAATCTCTTCCCCAACTTGATTATTCAGCACTTTTCCAGATCTCAACATTGTGATGGCATTTACATTGTAGTGTTGCGAATGCCCAGGATTCGGTAGGGGTTGAGACGGAAGTTTCCCTTTCTCTCTAGCACTCATTTCGGCTTTTAATTGTGCAATTTGTGCTTCCATCGATTTTATACTCTCAGCTTGGGAGGTGGAGTTTTTCTTTATATCATCGACAGAAGACTGAATCTCGGCCGAAACTTGCATGAAACTTTTCAGAATCAAATTCATGGTTTGTGCTAGTGAAGAGGATTCATCAGTACCGGTCAACTGCAAAGGATTATACGGTGCAGGTGTGTTGATTGGTAGGGGTGCTGACTTATTTGAAGTGGTTGTTGTTGTGTTGGAGGACCCCTTTGGAAATTATTTTGATTTGGAACCGTATTGTGAGTTTGTTGTTGGTTCCAAGTAAAGTTAGGGTGATTCCTCCAACCCTGATTATAAGTAGAAGAATACGGATCGTTTCTAGGCCTTTGTTGGAAAACAGCATTGGTATGCTCTTGACCTTGAAACGGAGAATTTATAGGACATTCTTCCATAAGATGAGATGGATCAGAACAGCATCGACAGACAGTTTTGGAGAGTGACATCTGATTTAGGGAGGCTGCTAAAAATTTATGTTCCATAGCTTCGAGTTTCTTTTGCATTGCTGTCATTTCAGCTCTAACTCCTATGGAAACATCAAGCTGGTGAATGCCACCCCTAGACGATGACTGGTTTACACTCTCCCACTGTAAAGTTCTTTCAGCGAAATCTTCTAAAAATCTCCAGGCTTCGCCATCATCTTTATTCATGAAGGTGCCTTGACACATGGATTCAAGGTTCTGTTTTGTTGTAGGATTAATGCCCTCATATATGATTCTGCACAGATCCCATCTAGGAATTCCGTGATGAGGACATTGAACTAACAGATCCTTGAAGCGTTCAAAACACTTCGAGAATGGTTTATTTGGAAGATGGGTAAATTGATTTATTTCACTACGGACTTGAGCTGTCTTATGATTGGGGTAGAATTTCTTTAGGAAAGCTGTTACGAATTCTCCCCAGTTCGAAATAGAATGTGCAGCTGTGTTATAAAGCCACTTCTCGGCTATATCGGATAAAGTGAATGGGAGAAGATGTAAACGCATAGCATCCACAAAAAGCTGTGAAGTACCCATCATTGCGCATACATTTTCAAATTTGGTAATAAAGACATATGCGTCTTCAGACTCGAGACCGTGATATTTCGGTAGAAGATTGATGTATTGTGGTTTGATTTCAAAATTGTCCCCATTGGCTGGTGGAATGGTGAGACAGGTCGAAAGAGGACCTCGCATAGGGTAACATCTCTCTTGGAGAGAGATGCGGGGTGGATTCTGCGCACCTACAGACGGTGGCAGAGTAGTGTTAAAGAAGTTCGATGGAGAATTGTCCATCGAAGTGGGTGTGGTAGAGGGTAAAGAACAAGTAGATGTAGAAATACCGACTTCGGAGTCGATAGGAGGAACGTGGACAAGACGGGCACTAGAATCTCGTGTCCAGCCGAGCATGCACTAAATGGTTTAGCACAAGTAGCAACGTTGTGATAATTAAGGAAAAGATGAATTGGTGTTTGGTTTGAAAAAGACGGATTTTTGAAAAATTCACACAAACAATGCACAAGCAACCCTAATTCTAGTGGTCACCTAGGTCAAGACTCTAGACCGCTCCTAGACTTCCAGAAAACAAGTCGCAAGATAGATCCTCTACTGCCTCTTTTCCCCTTCTGTGGCCAGGTAAGTGCCAGGTAAGTGGGAGGTTCTCCACTACGTAAGTATTAGGCCTAATTAAGTAACCACTTGCCTTAGACACACTTGCCTTAGACACCACAAAAGAAACGCGGATAAACAATAGATTACCCATGACCTCCTTCTGTCCTAATTGAGCACGACGGTCCTTAGAGTCATGTCTAGATATTTTTTCGTTAATGAGGGTGATGCAGATGCAAGTTTGTGATTTTTGGGGCTTAGGAAGGGTAATGAACTCCCCACCTAATCTGAATTTGGTCTTTGCCTCTTAATTTCCGTGTTAAAAAATGCAAACAACCAAGATCAAACACGCAACAATTTTTCTTTTTGCGGCGCTGCAAATTTTTGTAAAGAAACCTGTAGAAATTGGTTAATGGACAGAGCAGGGAGGAGATAAGAAAGTCAGAGATGGACCTAAAAAATTTGGTGCGCTGAAACCCTCAGAATGCCGTGGAACCGCCGCAATAAGCCTACTTTGGTCGTGGATCAGCCGCAAGATGGTGAGATCCCTGCACAAAAATTTCAGGAACTGCTCCTGTTGCCTCTCTGGACTTTTTGAGATGTCCTGAAAATTTTTCCTCTTGCTCCACAGATTCCAGATCTCCTTGCAACAAATCCCAACAAATCGTTAAGTGCTTATTGCGGATTTTAATCTAAAAAAACTGATGGAATAATAAATTTTCCAACTCAAATTACAAAAACGAACAAATTAGCACACGAGTCCCCGGCAACGGCGCCATTTGATTGATCATTATCTTCGTGTGTATATAAAATGTTTCACAACCAAAGAAATTTATACCGCAATCAATTGACGGTGTCTATTGTAGTTTCGTCAATGAGAACGGATCGTCCACTGAGAAAGTGTGATTTGCTCGTTTTGTTTTAATTGAGTCGAAAATTAAAGAATAAAAGAAAATGCACGAAAATTGATTCAAGATTTGTGAGTTTTCATTTCAAGAACATAAAGAAAATAAAGATCAAGAATCAAGAATCAAGAAATATCCCAATCAATTTAGTTATCAAGATTTTTTAAATAGGCTTGTCGGAATCAATCCAATTGATAGTGATGATGAATACTAATGATTACAAATTCTTATCTATTGATGATGATCAACGAGAATTAGGGAACTATTGAAGAAACTAGTGTTTCTTCATCCTCATCCCTACTCCTTTCATTGATTATCATTCAAATTCTAGACTTTAGCAAATTAAATCATCGATTGTTGATCTCTAATTTGGAGCGAAGAAATCGATCTCACTCAAATTAGGTTTTCGATGATTCAATTTCCTAAAGTTTACAAAACTCATAAGACTTAAGAATCGTTCAAGAATTTAATCATCGTCATCTACCTATTTTCTCGATTCCGATACAAGCGGAGAATTTACTCACGCATTATTATAAAGCAATCAAGAACTAAGAATATCATAATGCGCGAATGAATAGAAAGCAAGAATAGAGATTTTCACCTTTATTTAGATCTTCAAATTACAACTCTCACTCAAGTTTACAAGATTAGCTCCCGCTCACTCAATTGAGGAGGAATTCGGCGTCGATCTTTACGTGGCTCGATCGTCGTGAGTCACGTATCGTCGTGGATCTCTTGCTCGGATGAAGATCGGCGTTGCTTCAAAGGCTCGTTGAATGCTTGCTTGATTTGGTATTCGATGTATCTTGATTTGGCTTTGGAATTGGATTTGGGGCTAGGTTTTGGGTTGCAAGTTGTGTCACTCAACTTGCGGAATTTTGGAATTGTTGAACAACGATTAATGAACAACCCTCAACAACCTTTGTAATGAAGCACTAGATCCATTTTTATAGCTTTCCCTCAAGCTTCCCCTAGAAGCTAGGTTTAGCTTCCCTTGGAAGCTTGGTTATTATGAAGCTTGCATAGGAAGCTAGGTGGTTATGTAGAAGTTTCTAGATTAAGGTAGTTAGCTAGTTTGCATGAGAAGCTTGGTAGGTATTAAGCTTGCACAAGAAGCTTAGTTGTTAGAAGGGAAGCTTCTGGAGATCTCTAGGTACTGAAGTGTCTTGAAAAAGTTTTTCTATTTAAAGAGAAGCCTCGGAAAAAGTTTCTGCCACCAATGAGTCAACGCTGCCGCGGATCCGCGGCGGATCGTCCTGACTCGGCCGCGGATCCGTGGCCGTTTGATGGACTTGCTGCATGAAACTTCCAGTGTTTATTTGTGTTGGCTTTATGACACTTTTCTGATGTCTGGAATATTTTTATACTTTCTTGTTCACTGCCAGATTTCAAGTCTTGGACTTGACGTATTTTATCAGCACTTTTAGCAGTTCCGGCTCTTTTACCTGGAAAATTTCCTGCACACAATCTCGAGACAAGTGTTTGATACACAAAAGATCGCGTATGCAATAATAAACACACAATTTCCCACATAATGCTGGTTATAATGTATAACACAAGTTATTTGGTATTTTTGCAGACAAATTGCTAATATGTGCTATATTTATACCAAACACCTTTAGATGATTACAAATAGTAGGGAAATTGTTGTGTTAAAATTGCAATATTTTCGACTGATCATGCGTCGATTATCGAGAATTAAACCTGGTGACTATTAAGAACAAGTACCCGATCCCTCGCATTGGCGAATTGTTCGAGTAGCTTAGTGGCGCGAGAGTATTCTCGAAGCTGGATTTGCGATCTGGATATCATCAGGTCAGAGTTAAATCAGAGGATATTTGCAATACTGCGTTCCAAACTCGATATGGACATTACGAGTATTTAGTGATGCCATTCGGAGTCACGAATGCACCGGCGATATTTATAGACTTGATGAACCGAATCTTTTCACCGTTCTTGGACCAGTTTATAGTGATGTTTATCGATGATATTCTGGTCTACTCGAGAAGCATTGAAGAGCATGCGGAACACTTGAAGATCGCACTGCAGACATTGAGGAACGAAAGATTGTATGCAAAGATAAGCAAGTGCGAGTTTTGGCTTGAAGAAGTGAAGTTTTTGAGGTATGTTGTATCCGGAGATGGAATCGTCGTTGACCCTGAAAAGATTGCAGCAGTTCAAGATTGACCGATTCCAAAGAACGTAGCAGAGATCAGAAGTTTTCTTGGACTTGCCGGATATTCCAGAAGATTCGTGGAGAATTTTGCTCGTTTGGCTGAGCCTTTGACCAAGCTTACGCGAAAGGAAGTACCATTCGTATGGATGGATAAGTGTGCATCATCTTTTGAGGCGTTGAGGCAAAGGTTGATAACTGCTCCTATTTTGACCGTACCAGACGGTTCCGGAGGATTAGTAATTCACAGCGACGCATCTGGGAAAGGTTTGAGATGTGTTTTGATGCAGCATGGAAAGGTTATAGCTTACGCATCGAGACAGTTGAAGACCCATGAGAAGAATTATCCAACTCATGATTTGGAGCTTGCAACAGTGATTTTCGCTTTGAAAATTTGGAGACACTACTTATTGGGCGAAAGGGTTGAAGTATTCACCGATCACAAAAGCCTAAAGTACGTGTTCATACAGAAAGAGCTTAACATGAGGCAGCGTAGATGGTTGGAGCTGATGGCTGACTATGATCTTGATCTTAAGTACCATCTGGGAAAAGTTAATGTTGTGCCGGGTGCGCTTAGTCGGTTGCCAGCAATTCGGATGATGACTGCACAGAATGAGCTTATCGAAGATTTTCGGAGATTCGAGTTGGAGATCGTGCTACCTCATTCTTCGGGACAGTTGATGCAGCTGCAAGTACAATCGTCGTTGATCGATAATATTAAAGCAGCGCGTCCATAGGACCCAATATTGCAGAAGTTTCGAGAACAGGTTGAAGCTGAACTTCGTACGGACTTGTTAATTCATGAAGATGATTCGCTGCGATATGGTAGCCGTTTGTGTGTGCCAAAAGGAGATATTCGCGAAGAAGTTATGAAGAAGGCGCACAGTTCCGCATATTCCGTACATCCAGGAGGCACGAGAATGTACCGCGATCTAAGACAGCATTTCTGGTGGGAAGGCATGAAAAGGGAGATTGCACGCTTTGTAGCGAAGTGCTTGGTGTGTCAGCAGGTTAAGGCTGAACATCAAAGGGTTGCTGGTTTAGTGCAACCACTTCCGATTCCTCAATGGAAGTGGGAACATATAACCATGGATTTCATGACAGCTTTACCGCGGAGTCCAAAGGGCAACAATGCAGTTTGGGTGATCATTGATCGATTGACCAAGGCAGCTCATTTCATACAATTTCGAGTTGGTCAATCAACGGAAGCGTTAGCGGAACGGTACATGCAGGAGATTGCGAGATTGCATGGAGTACCTATGAGCATCGTGTCCGACCGTGACACCCGATTCTTATCGCACTTCTGGAGGAGTTTACAGGAAAGTTTGGGGACGCGATTGAAGTTTAGCACAGCTTATCATCCTCAGACAGATAGCCAGTCGGAGAGAACAATCCAAACTCTTGAAGATATGTTGAGAGCTTGCATGTTGGACTTCAAGAGTTCATGGGAGGATCATCTACACTTGGTGGAGTTTTCGTACAACAACAGCTTTCAGGAGACTATTCAGATGGCTCCATTCGAAGTATTATATGGTTGCAAGTGTCGCTCGCATGTTTGTTGGGACGATATTGGAGAACGAAGATTGTTGGGACCGGATTTGATCGTGCAAAACGTGGAGAAAGTTAATACTATCCGGAATTATATGAAGGCAGCACAAGATCAGCAGAAGAGTTGGGCCGACATATCGAGAAAACCTCTAGAGTTCATTGTTGGTGATCCGGTATTCTTGAGGATATCACCGACTAGAAGAGTGATTCGATTTGAGAGTCGAGGAAAGCTTAGTCCTCGATTCGTGGGGACTTTCGAGATTTTGGAGCGTGTTGGAGAAGTGGCTTACTGATTGGCTTTACCATAATCTTTGGCGAATGTTCATGACGTGTTTCATGTATCCCAACTCCGTAAGTATGTTCGAGATGAAACACACGTGCTGGATCATTCGGAGCTGACTGTAAGAGAGGATTTGACCTTTGAGGAACGACCGATGTCGATTGTTGATCGAAGAGAAAATATCCTTAAGAACAAGGTTATCCCTCTCGTACTTGTTTCTTGGGGAAATCGCTCGCACGGAGAATCGACTTGGGAACGAGAAGGCGAGAATTCGACAGAAATTTTCACACTTGTTCTTGTAGATTCTTAATTTTCATCTTTTCTTGTTTTGGGAATTTCGAGGACGAAATTCTTTTTATCGTTGGGTATAATGTAACACCCTAGTTCAATTATACCAATTCTAGTATTCTTTATTTATGGTATTTTCTTGATTTATTGTGTTTTGGGTGCGAATAGTGTATTTGACATTTGTATTTGTATCCGACCCGACCCGCATGCTTGAAACCAGTCTTGATTCATGTTTATGATTTATCCTGACTTGTTACGTGGACTTGTGCACTTTCATTTATATATACAGCATACTGGCATTATATCTGGCATCTGCATATTTAAAAATATCTTGCATGGCCTGCATGATACCCGTAACCCTGTGCTAGCATTCCCGCATTTTGTTCTCGTCCCGTTCAGTGAAACGGACTTGTTTGGATGACTACGTGCACGTGCGTGCATCCGTTCTTCGGGGTATGCATTTTTCGTTACCCGGATATCCAACTTTAATTTTGGTCGACATGTATATTTTTCGTGTTTTAAAACTGAATTTTAGATCCGACCCGGGCAAGTTTTGGACTATGTTTGTATTTACCAGAATATCAAATTTTATTTATATAATATTAATTTTATAAACTGATACAAATTAAAATTTAGTTAACTAATAAAAGATTTTTTTAAAATTTAAATCTAAACTAATTTCCTAACAAACTAACAACCCCTTTCTCTCTCTCTCTCCTCTGCACATATATATATTTATATATTTTTTTTTTCTTTCTTATTTAATACACAGTCTTTTCTTCTTACTTCTTCTTCCCCTTTGTTCTTTCTTTTTTTTGATCTTGTTTCTTGATTCCGGTGATCACCGCCGGAGCCGTGCTCGTCGCTGACAATCCGAGTGATCCAGTGAACGTACCTTGCCTGTGTGATCACTCTCTTGCCTCGCCTGGACCCGTCCCGCGTGCCGTGTGTGCGTTGCGACGATTTACCGACGCCAGACGTGCCGTGCGTATCCGTCGCGTGATTCGATCGAGGCAAGTTAATCTTGCTACATGCTATACTACTATATTCTATATTCATTTGAATAATAACAACACATAATGATTAGTTATGCATCCCACATTATCATTTTGCATGTTTAACCGTTTTCGGATATCCGTGTGCATCCGTGCAAGTTACTTCATATCTAGTGCATGCAAATTTATCTTGATACATGCTAAACTACAATATGCTGCACCCAATTGAATATTTACATTTCATATTGTTTAGTTGTACATCCCGAATTTACCAGTTTATCATTTTACTGTTATACGACATCCGTACACATCAATATCATTATTTACATGTCTAGTCGCATGCTAAATCATCTTGCTACAAGCTAGGTATAGTATTATGCATCCATACTGAAGTTTTACTGTTTTCGGATATCCGATTGCATCCATATCATTTAAAATATATATCGTCGCAATATTTCTTATTATTATCCTTAATTAGTTTATAATCTGCATTTTATAATGTTATACAAAATATAGTTTGAAAATATTATATTTTACACATGAAACGTCGTTGCAAAGCGGATACGACAAATCTGAAATTTACTGTACACCTTAACTTATAAAATTCATTATAAATCATAGAAAAATTATTAGTATACGTTCTTTATTTCGTTAAGAAGATAACTCAGAATACTATAACTCTATGAAATATTTACTTGCAAAATAAATTGTTTAAAGAACGTAAAATGCAAATGAAAATATCTCTAAACTGCTGTCCGGGGAAATTCCAGCAGCAAACTTTCAAATTCGAATGTTCATATCTTTTTGTAGGAACAACCTGAGATACTTCAACTTATAAAAATGAAAATCTTTTTGAATTATATTTGTTTTGGTATAGGACACGTCCCTTTTGGAGAACGTTTGTTATTTTAAAGCTATTTTACAAATCAGGGTGACGCTGAATTTCTGAACGGAACTTTCTTGTGCATGGTTAATCAATACCACTTTTATAGTTATTAATCAGTTTGAATATGTTATCCATGTTAATATTATTATATCAATATCTATTTAATAAATAATAGTGCTTGTTTTTTAATATTCAGCAAATTTTACCGATTTACAGTTTTATAGTATCTGTCTGTATCCGTACGGTTTATTACATATCTAGTTGCATGTTGAGACCATATTATTTTATATTACTGTTATATTAGTGCACCATGCTTGATAATGTGCATCCTACATAGTCATGATGTAACCCCTGATAGATGTTTGTGCATACATGCTTTCACCGTACATCCATACCTTTACCGTGATTCGATGCTTGCTACATTTTACTGTTAGGCATCCGCTTGATACCCGTGCACTACTTGACATGACCTGATATATCACTACTTGACATGTTACCTGATCCAGTTTCTAATGCCGACAATCCTGACATGTTGTCCCGATGGACATATCATGTTGTCTGTATAGACAAACATGTTCCTGCTTGATCCTGTGTTGGCATTAGCTTCAGATTTATCAATACCTGACTTGAACACATAACTTGGGGGTATGGGGAAATCAATGATGAAACCTGACTTGTAACTCGACAGCTCGATACTTATACTGATCAGTTTTACGGGCTAGGCCAGCCCCCGGATGATGATGCTGACATCATTCATCTGTACATGTTACCTGTTTATTGCCTAGCGGCACGTCTCGGATTCAGCCCGAGAATATTGACCGTGGTCCCGGGCATGCACGGGATACTATTGAGTTACATCGACAATTCATTAAATTGATTTCACAAACTTGAGAGTAGTTAACCCAGTAGCTTAGTTCAGATTACTCACTGCACGTCATATATGCTTTTACCCTTCACTGTTCCACATTCGTGTTACTGTTATACTTTTTTTACTGTTCATACTAATGTCTGCATATCCTGCTATCTCCTGATTATATTATTGTTGATATTATGGCGCACTGTCGTCTGGGTTTTGCATGGCCCAGATCATCTACTTTTGCAGCTGACCGACCAGGAGTATTTCAGTGTACAGACCGAGCAGTGAAGACCTGTTAGTATTTTAGTTTAGTTTTCTTCCAGCATTTTCATTCCTGATGTGAGCCCGTATTTGGGACGTGCATTCCAGATTATTATTGTTTATGGGATCTATTGCTTCCGCATATTATTTCTTGACTCGTTTATTCTGGCTCATGGACATGTACTAGATAGTTTATTTCTCTTTTACTGTTCTTGATATCTTCTAGACAGCCGTAATGTGACTGTGGAGGGATGTTTCCTAACCACAGGTAGCATGATTGGCTCTGTCACGTACCGATCTTAGCGCATTCTGGGAAGCGGGGCGAGACAATTCCTCAATGAACCTTCTGTAATATCCAGCTAGACCCAAGAAACTTCGAATGTTCTTCACTGACTTCGGTGTCGGCCATTCGCTTACTGCTGATACCTTTGCTGGATTTACAGAGATTCCTTCGCCTGATACAATATGTCCGAGAAATCCGACTTGATCTAGCCAAAACTCACACTTGCTGTATTTGGCATAGAGCTGATGCTGTCACAAAGTCTCCAGGACAATTCTCAAGTGTTCGGCATGCTCTTTCCGACTTTTTGAATACACAAGGATGTCGTCAATGAAGATGACAACAAACCGATTTAGGTACTCTCGGAAAACTTGATTCATCAGGTTCATGAATATTGCTGGTGTATTGGTCACTCAAAATGGCATCACGAGATATTCGTAATGTCCATAACGAGTTCTGATGGCTGTTTTATGAATATCAACTTTCTTGACCTTCACCTGATGATAATCTGAATGAAGATCTAGCTTAGAGAAAATACAAGATCCACTTAGCTGATCGAATAAATCGTCGATGCGCGGTAGTGGATACTTGTTCTTTATCGTTACTTCGTTCAAGGCTCTATAATCAATGCACATTCGGTATGAACCTTCCTTATTCTTTACGAGCAAAACTGGAGATCCCCAACTTGAAGTGTTGGGACAAATCCATCCTTTCTTCAATAATTCATCCAACTGAGTTCTGATCTCTTTTAAACCTTCTGGACTTAGGCGATAAGGTGCTTTGATCACCGATTGCGCTCCAGGTACGAAATCAACGCTGAATTCAAGAGCTCGATCGGGAGGCAAATATGATATGTCTTCAGGAAATACAGCATTGAACTCTCGAACTACCTCTGGCTTGTCTTCTTCCGCCTGATGCGTAGCAATCACTACCTTCTTCTGTTTCTCTTTGTAAGTGTCTGGCTCAAGGGTACTATCTCCACTTTTGAAATAAAATACCGGATGGTCTGGAATCTCGAATACTACCCTCGTTTGACGATAATCGATGGTAGCGTAGAAGGTTCCTAGCCAATCCATACCCAGAACCACATCGAAGTTCGGTATGTCCAGCACCTTGAAGTCGGCATAGAATTCTCTGCTACAGACAAACACTGGACACATGTTGTATCCCATTGTTTCTTTTAGAACGCCGTTCCCTGAACTGACATTCCAGCTGGATACAAGCGGTGTGACTTGAATCGCATGAGTTCGGATGAACCGTTGCAACAAAAAGCAATGAGATGCTCCAGTATCGAATAGTGTGAGTGCAGGAAGTAAGGCTACTAGATTGTACCTAAGGTATGTGGGATATGTTTTAGATATAGGGAAAAGATGTATGGATATGTATATAGACTGAAAGAGAGTTTGAAAAGGGAAGTGTTACCAGTGATGACTTGGCCGGTGGCTTCAGCTTCTTCCACAGTCATTGTGAAAGCATGTCGCCTCGGCACGTTCCTCCTTGCTGGAGGAGCATTCCTCTGTCTGTTCATCTATCCTTGAGGTGGGTTCCGTTGAGCTTGATAGAACTGATGAGGAGGAGGTGCAGTCGGTCCACGAGGAGGTGGAGCAGGGAGAGCGAGTCGTAGAGCAAGTGCCTGAATAGCTGGCCGCTGCGGGTAGGTGATTGCTAGCCTGGGTGTAGCATTTGGGTTATGTCGACGAGGACAAGATCCAATGTCATGAGTAGCTGAGCTGCAGACTAAGTAAAGGTGATTCTCACGCCGGCAGTCCTTTGCTAGATGTCCATCTCTTCTGCAGTATGTGTATAAAGCAGGAATAGGCCGGTTGTTCGGTACTCCCGGTCTCCTGAGCATAAACGGTGGCCTTGAAGAGGCTCCTCCTGCCATCTGGTTGGCAGGGCGCTTTACTCCAGCAGATTGAGGTCTGCCCCTCTTCTTTACCACTACCTCATATCAACGGGCAGCTTTCAAAGCCAATTCGTGGGTCGGGAAATCCCTTGTAGCTAACGCAGCTCAAGATCTAATCCTTATTGAAATCGTCGGGCTCTGATCTCATTAGTCGGTATCAAGTGTGCCGCGAATCTGTTAAAGTATTGTGTTAGTTGTGTAGTTTGTGATATTTGAAAATTAAAATATTGAGACATATCTTACCGACAGAGCATGGTAAACTTAGCATCATACTCATCCACGGATTTGGTCCACATCGATCCCTATTGTAAGTGGATGAACTGTTGTTCCATGTCGAACTGGCAGTCTCAGGGAAGTACTTCGCGTCGAATATATCGCGAAAGGTCTTCTATTCGATCGGTTGGGCAAGACGGCTCTCTTCCGCCTTCCACCAGACTCGGGCATTGTCAATGAGCTGCAGATTTGCAACTCGTACCCAAGCGACCTCTGGCACTTGTGCTGCTGCCAGGTCATCCTCAATACTTTGAGACCATTCTTCTGCTTCTAGAAGGCTCTCTTTCCAAGAAAATTTCTTGGGGTGTAAAGCTCGGAATTGCTTTACCTCGGGTGCTTCCGCTTCTGGATGGTTCATCAGAATAGCAGTCTGCCGCTGCTGTCCTTCCAGGAGCCTTCGGATTGCCTCAAGCAAGATCGTCTGCTCATTGATCGGAGCAACTACGGCAGGTGTAAGCGGTAGAGGTGGAGGTGTATTGTTGACATTGGTGCTAGTGTTGTTCGAGGAATCCATAACCTTGAATGAAAAAATAGGGTTAGGATAGATTCAAGGAATATGAAATTGTAAAGAAAATTTTCAGTTGTTGTTTCTTATGTTATATTGCTTAGGATGTCCACGCAGAACTGACATGCATGGGCTACCAACAAAATCTGTCACGTCCCGCTTCCCACTTTACGGACAAGAAGACGCGGCAGGCCCGCTACGTATTTACTCAGAAGTAAACACGCTAAGCGTATCTAAGCAATATAAAGTAAAATGTACACAAGAAATGACAAAATATATAATTAAACAGAAACTTTTTATTGATTACACATTCTTATACAGGTACAACTGGAATGTAAATAAAAAAAATAGAAAGCAATGCCTAAACAATGGCATAACTGAAATGAAAAGTAAGTACAAGTGTCTACAGCTCCGAGGCTTATTCAAACTGCTCCAAGTCTTCGGTGCTGGGCTCGATTTCTAATGGGTCCGATCCACCTGACAACATTCCAAAGAAAGAAGAAACGAAATGTCGTCAGCAAACAATCGCTCGGTAAGTCCCAAAAAAAGAAGGAAAAGAATAAACAGAATGAGAGTACAATTATTTAATGTTTTATTATATTGTTAGCGCTGTTGTTTGTTGCTTGGTACAGAAAATACCTGTGTATACGAGAGGAGTCCCACGATTCCGGAGACTAAGGTATACGGAGGACAAGGAACCGTTCAGCCACGGTACAACGGCAATGGATATTCAGGTTAGGTGTATTATGGTTACAGTCTCGTGCCACTTTTAACACCTTCCGTACCAATCTACCCCTTATAAACCCCACGATATCTTTGTATTGGTTGAATTGTATTGTGTTGTCATGTATTATAAATTGTATATGGATGACTTTTCGAAACCATGATATCAGTAAATAGAACGGATATAATGGATGAACATGTAAATGGAATATATTCATGGTTCCGTTCGGTCAATATAGATTGATATAAATTGAATAGAAGAATTCATATTGAATTGTAGATATATACTTGAATCATATTCAAGTCAGATTGATTAGATTGAGACTCAGTCCGAGTCAGAAAAATTGAAAAGAAATTGAGGTCCTGAATTAGTTTTGATGCTATCGGTAACTGCTGCACATGGACGGCAGAATTTATGTCTTTTTCAAAGACAATTGTCGTATTGATAACCCTTTTATTTAGATTATCTACCTTAGATAGGAAAGCACCCATATTTTTTGGCTCCCTGAGGCTCAAGAGAACTGATCCCGCTTAAACATATATTTACTAGGGTCCTTATTGTAATTTATATAACTTGAGCGGATTTTATGTAAAAATAGTTTTGGTATAATTTCAAAATACACCTCAAGTATTTAATTATCGTCTTTAGGGTTTTCATAGATGTAAATTTTAAAAGTGAAGTATTTTCTAATTGATATAAATCTAGTGTTACTTATCTATGGTATTTTACTGTAATATAGAAGTTGTTTTGAATTTTCATGGTAGTTTCATGTAATTGGTGATTCTTTTCTTTTGATTTTGGAAACATGGAATATTTTATATCTTAAAAATAGGTATCTTGATAATTTTTTACATATATAATTATTTATTAAAATATAATTTTATTATTTTCTAGAAATCTCGTTTTTCTTAAATTGTAATAATAATTCCATCGGAATCCGAATGCTCCTTGCAGAGGTCTGAATTCCGCCCTACTAGATCCGAGGACGTGCGATAATCCACACCATCCCGATCAGATTTCTCCAGAAGTGGGTTGTAAGGACGAAAATTGTATGGAATTAGTTACTACATTTTAAAGAAATACGGGTTTGTAGTAATTTAGGGTGTTTTAATGTAACATGTAAATTTCCTATAAATATTGTCTAAGAGTAATATCGTGCTATGTCATGAATGCGTGTTGTGAGGAGCTAGTTCATTACCTCGTAAGTTTTCTAAACGTAATATGTTTGGAATAAATAAACAATGTCGAAAGTAAACATGAGGGTATTTTAATATAAAAGTGAAATAGAAGTTGCTATGATTATTATTTTGAGATGAAACTTGTTCTAATATTTTTATTTATGTTTGTTAAACATTATGAGAGAATTTGGTATTTTATTATTTAAGAAAAAAAATGTTTTTTTTAAAGAAAAACGGATCGGGAGTCAGAAGAACTCCGCTTCCGATGAGTTTTGAAAAAGAGAAGTTTTAGAATAGGGATGGAGGAGGGAATGGGGACTTACTGGCTACTAAGAAAGAGAGATGAAGGAGAAAGCTCTCGAAACCGTCGGGGCGTCGTTTCGTTGCCGGAATCTCCCTGAAACGTCGTGGGAACTTCGCCTCTTGCCAACTCCACTTGTACAACTTTTTTGACTTTGAAAATTTAGAGAGTTTTGACAATGGATTTCAGAATAGAAAGGGTTATGGTTTCGCGAGTGTGGCGAGACGGAAAAATGAAGTAATGAGAGAAAGAAGAAGAGAGTGGGGGTGTTTAAATAGTATTAGGATTTGATTTATATATATATATATATATATATATATATAGAGAGAGAGAGAGAGAGAGAGAGAGAGGAAGGGAGAGTTGGGTGTGAGTTGTAAAGAAGAAAAAAAGAGAGAAAAAAATGGATTGTAAAGAGAGATCATGAGAGTTGTGGGTTGAAAGATTATTTTTAAAAAGAATAATATTATAAATAAATAAATAAAGGAGAGAGAGTGACGTGAGGAGAAGAAGGAGCTGAGAATAAGTATGGAGTGCTGGGATTTTTAGAATTGGTTTGAAAATATAATAATATATAAACTTGGGTTTTAAGGCTAATACTAAAATACTTTGAAAAATACCTGGATTATGTCTAAAAATCTAGTTTTAAAATATGAAGAATATACGTATAAATTAAAATCATAATGTGATATCCGATTAATAAAAATATATACCCCCAAGAACGGATACACGTAAAATGCACGTAGCAATCCAAACAAGTCTGTTTCAATAATCAGGAAGTGAACACGATATACAGATGCAACCATAGGGCCTGAGGAATGATGTAAGCCATGTGTTGGTGTCGTTCCATATATCTCAGTGCACATGTTTGATTAATCCGACTTTTCATTTTACGTGCAGTGCACGTGCAAACTTTTGGGCTTCTAAAAGTTTAAAAGAAAAATCAACAAAAATAATATGTGGCTGGAGAATTTGAACACATGTGTTATGTCTCAGCAGTGCAAGACTTTACCAGTGAGCTACAAACTTTTTCTTGCTGTTCAAAAGCAAATTTAATTTATAGCTTGTGCTCAGCCTTAGATATTTCTTTCTGTATTTTTTGAAAAAAATTTATACAAAAAGGTTAGGGTTGTTATATTATGCTTGAGCTCGGCTCGGGCATCGGCCCTTTTGACCCGGGTTCAGGCCCGCTTGCTTGGACTTAGGTTCGAACTTGGGCCCACTTGACTTGGATTCGGGCTTATGCCTGGGCCCACTTTTCGGGCCTTAATTTTGACTTGTTGATTTCGACTATGGGTTTTAATTTTTTACCGAAACAGTATTTAAGTAAGACTGGAACTCACGTGTGCATAACACTTAAGACCATGTTTTCCGTTTATATTCTGATTTCAATTGACTTGATTAATTAGTCGGACAAATCACTTCTTTACAGCATTATTTCTAGACGTTACTTAAAAATATAATTATTTCATATCATGCTCTGTGACTGCTTATTTATTATAACCACATAAGTTTTGTGATAAAACTCGTTACATGCTTGACTTGACTTGACCTGAACTAGGAATACAATATGACATGAATACTTGAACTTAACATGAATACTTGAACACATAACATGAATACTTGATCTTGATATGAACTTAATCTTGAAAACTTGATATATTCATGGATTCGGGTAAGACTTGTAACTTTAACTATAATCTATTATACGCGGGGTGTTGGGGTGGTTTAAGTATGAATCCGACGGAATCTCATGAGTCCCATTATTACAAATAACGTTACTGGGGTACCAGGTTGAAACGATACATCACAAATTCACGAATGAGGGCCCGTATTTCCAAGCCCTGGATGATAACTTGTTGGCTTTGAACTATTTCAATAACAATTGAAATCCTGCTATTTTGGGCTCGTGATTCCTTAACCCTGGACGACAGCCTTAGGTTCAAGAATAATCTTGAGATTAGTTGATATTCACACTTAAACTGACACTAGAATAGATTACCTTGTAGAGATCTCTTAGAACACTGACATTCACTTTATGTTCACCATACTTTCCTTATCAAAATATAAGCAACCACGTTAGAATAGAATAACCATATTCATAGAATTTCTATTCTTATATACCTTGTAATGCTTATATACTTGTTTTCCAAGCTCATGTTACACTGTATGTTATATAGAATTGACATGTTGCATAGAAGTTTCATGTTTAATTATTAGTGTTACTCGTTCACAGCTTAATAATAGTAGTTATCAATTTATACACTTATCATTATCATTTCTACACTTATCCTTTTTTGGGACTTGCCGAACGCTAGTTTGCTGATAGGCATTCCACCCACCACTTTCTATCTTTGGAATGTTCGTCGGGCGGCATTGAGACGGAGGAGATAGAAACGGTCGAACAGGAGTACAATTAGTTCGCATCACAACTGGGCGTCTAGGTCTATTCAGCTTTTCATTTTATTTCAGCTTATTTATGTATGCCTCCTTATTAAAACTTATCATGTTATTATTCAGATATTTTATCAACTATAAATTTTGAATGTAATAAATTAAAATTGGATTTCATTTTTCTGTATATTCTTATTAATTTATGTTACTTATAAACGCTTAGCGTATTTATTTCGGGAAATGAGTTTCTCGGAATAGATACGCCGCGAGTCTTGTCGCGTTTTCTGCTCCTGTCTTTTGGAAAGCGGGACATGACAGTTAACCTCTATCTCTGATACCGGTTGTTGGGGATCGACAGGGAGAGAAATAAATGCGGAACTATACTCGCGACAACACCCAAATCATCCAAACATAATTACACAATTAAACGACGAAAGAACAATATAAATATGCGAGAATAAAAATAAGAAATCAAATACAACGAGACACGGGGATTTGTTAACGATGTTCACCTACCGTATCGTTAGTTCCTGGCGCAGCGGAATCTGCAAACGTCTACTAATTCTTAAATCAAAGTTTATAAGCAAATGTAGAAGATTTCTTTCAAATCTCTCTATTAGCCCGTTGATCTCTCAACTAGCCAATCAATTAGCCCCTGCAAACTCTAATAAACCCCTCTGGAATTTTATTGTGCCGCGGCCTTCCAATCAATGCCTTCTCTCTGGCCTGATGGATTTTCCACTTGATTAATCAAATTAATCAATTATTTTGGCAAATTGTTAACAGGCGCAGAAAGCCCGGGCTTTTATAAGTGCTCTATTCATTGCCTTCAATCTCTTTTAATATATATATATATATATATATATATATATATAAAAGAGAGAATAATGCAGGAAAGATGCAATAAAAAACAACATTTGGCCGCCATTCACAACCCAGCCGCATGTGCTCTGCTTCTTTTGGTGGGCTTTTGGGGCTTGAATTTTGCAATCAAAAACAACGATTTCGGCAACTAGGATAGTAGAGTTCGGTTTGAGGGTGTAAACGTCGGGGTCAGGCTCGGCGAAGAAGTTGTTGTGGACCAAGAGGCGTTGGAGGTTGATGTGAGTCTCATTATATTTTTTTTTAACCTTCAAAAATATTTTTGGGGCTGTTTTTAAAATAATAAACACAACAGTCATCAAATTTTATTTTATTTTATTTTTTTAAAGCAGAAATAATAAGAAGATTTTTCTATTCTTATAGCACCTTTTCTTCCTCTTTAATTAGAATATAAAATATATTTTTTCAACACCCATCATAAGTTCGAGGTTTTGATAGAGTGGATGGGGTATTTCACATAGTTTCAGAGCAACACATGTTTTATTAAAATTCAAAGTACCGTTGTGCAAAAGCCTTGATTTCGGTCTAAAAGACTTGCGACCTGCGAGACGTGGTACAATATAATATACATTAATAGCCCTAATAGCCCGATGATAAGAGAAATATAGCAAAATCACCTAAAGAAACAATAATGAAAAAAGAATTTGGAGTTGTTATGTAAAATAAGACTGCATCAAACTTTTAGATCAGAGCTAAAAGATTTAATTTCGTAGGATTAATGGAGAAAAGATGGTAAACACCACGTCATGAAACACGCCTATATTTTTATGCTGCAGATTAAAAAAATCCCCAGCTGTGAGTTTATGTTTAGCAACTATAGCAATAATTATTGCGATTATTTCTGAGACAGTGCATTCTCAAATCAAATCAAATTGAAAAATGAATAAAGATAAAGTTTTCAATTAGTGCTATTGATCATAAATGCTAATCCTATTCCTTCACTGATATCTAAAATACCCCCTCCTTCATTTTTTTCGAGCATCCACCAACTTCATCGTTATCATCTAAGGTATGAGTACACCAAATTTCATGTGATTCTATAACCTTTCACCGTTGATTTAACAATGTAAAAAGTTCTATTGTCGGTAAACCGTTAATTTTGAACCCATTAAATCAACGGTGAAAAAGTTGAAGAATCACATGAAATTTAGTGTACCCACATCTTAGATGATAACGATGAAGATGGTGGGTGACGGTCGTTGGAAAAAATGAGGGAGGACCTATTTTTTCGACGCCGTAGGAGTAAATTCCCTCCTATGGTCTCTTTCTTTCATTATTCTCTCTCTGTGTGTGTATATATATATATATATATATATATATATATATTTGAACCAGCGTTCAACCTGCCTTAGATCAAACGGGGTCTCCCTCACCTTTCCCCAAGTTTTTATATATATATATGTTTTTTTTTGAACCAGCGTTCAACCTGCCTTAGATCAAACGGGGTCTCCCTCACCTTTCCCCAAGTTGCAATGTCCCTCCAATGCTTCCTAAACAACGTACGGTAGTTTAAAAAGGTGCTCGAGAGTTTCCTCCACATTTCCATGTCACATAACACATTCCCCATGCACGGAAACCCTTTATCTTTCAGCCGCTGCATTGTCGTGTGCTTCCGCCTATGAAAACGCCATAAGAACCACCAAACTTTTCGACTGACATTTAGCTTTGCCGATATACATCTAGAGCTTGAGCTGAGACTTATGTTTCTGAATTGTTGATATCCTCCTTTGACCGAGTAGTCATCCATTCCGTGCTATGAAAGTCTATCCGGAATGCATGTCCGGATTCATCATGTAGGTAAATTTCATAAAGCAGTCAAGCACCAGCAAACTTCCGGATCTTTTGAAATGTCGCCATTGATCTTTAAAAAATACTATGAACCCTTTTAGGAGTGTATATTTTTCGGAATATTTTTATCAAAAAATGTCATATTGGCTATTCGGTTCATGTATAAAATCATCTTGGGATTATTCAATTTGTTCGTGTCTTAAACTAATTGAAGAAACTAACAATTCATACAACAAATCAAATCCAAGAAGTGTTCATGCCGTTCTTACAGTTCCATGACTGTCTTAACAAATGAAGTTTCATAAAATTTATCTCATATATGTACATAATGATGACCAGTTTAATTTGATTATATGTAAGCTATGACTCGGCTTATGATTGAAAAGATAGTAGGTGCCATATAAAATAGCATGATATGATATAATCCCATGAGTTCATGTATTTAATTGCAGGGGAATCTTTAATTAAACCATGTCTTCAATATGTCCAATTTTTAAGCATATTTAAGCATTTTTGGTAAAATATCGTACCTGGAGCTTCAATTTTTCTACGCTATATACTATAAGAGGATGGTGCTCGCATTTAATGATAAATAATTAAAATTTTAAAATGGATAAGCAATATCAACATTTTTATTTTTTTATAGGAGGGATTTAATTTGATGAAAGGATAGGGGTACTGTGAGTCTCATTTTTCTACTGGCATGCTTATTTAAAAATAGCACGCTTAATTATTTGATTTGATTTGATTGTAACCCGAGAAAATGACTAAATTATGTATGGTTATTCTAAACCCACTATGATAATATTTCAAAATTATAAAAAATGCCGATGTCCCGAATCCTCACTTATTTTTGTCTAAAACGCAGAAAAAACCTATAAACTTGAAGAACATGGATACGCTTTATCCCTAAAATCCTAACGGTGTTAGTTTTCCAAAAATATACCTCTTTTATGGTTCACGTACATTTAAATTAATCCAAAGGCTGTTAGCTAACCGCCGGAGCATTTATGCATCAGATGAGATGAGATGAGATGCAGATATCAATGCTGTATACTTTTGCATCATTTGATTTGATTTGATTTGATTTCATTGGATGAGAAAATGACTAAATTATGTATGGTTATTCTCAGCCCACTATGATCATATTTCAAAATTATAAAAGATGGCAATGCCCTGAATCCTCGCTTATTTTTGTCTAAAATGTAGAAAAAACCTATAAACTTGAAAAACATGCATGCACTTTATCCCTAAAACCCCAACGGTGTTAGTTTTTCCATGCCAAAAATGTACCTCTTTTATGGTTCATGTACATTTAAATTGTTCCAAAGACTATTAGCTAACCGCCAGAGCATTTTTGCATCAGATGAGATGAGATAAGATGCAGATATCAATACTGTATATTTTTACCGGAGAGTCTTTTTTTAATCTCTCTCTGTCACTCTTTCTCTCTCTCATCCTATACCACTATTACAAATAAGGGTTGCCCCTACAGATATTGAAATCCGTAGGGGCAGATTTATGTTGACCCTACGGATTAAGCCGTAGGGCCAGAAGGTTGCCCCTACGGTCCAAGACGTTCAAGAGTAAAAATATTAAATCTTAATTTGGTGTTTGTCCCTACGGAGCCGCAAACCAAGGACCAACGGACAAATCCGTAGGGGCATCTAAATAGCGATTTAATTAAAAAGCCACAGATCGCCTACGCTGATTATCTCTTTCTCTCTCTCTCGATCGCGCGCGAACCCAAAATCCCCAAATCTCTCCCGCCGTTCTCGTCGTCGCCACCGCCGTTCTCGTTACTGTTCTTCCCCGTCGCCGTTTTCGTCGTCGCCTCCGTTTCGTCGTCGCCACCGATCGATCGTCTCCTCCACCGCACAGGTTAGTAAATCTTCAATTAAACAAATTTTTGATTATTTTAAGGCTAGGGTTCATGGCTGGGGCTGGGGTTGCGGTTGGGGTTGGGGTTGGGGTTTGGGTTAGGGTTGGGGTTCGGCTGGGGCTGGGACTGGGGCTAGGGTTAGGGTTAGGGTTGGGGTTGGGGTTAGGGTTTAGCTGGGGCTGGGGCTGGGGTTAGGGTTAAGTTGGGGCTGGGCTGGGGCTGGGGCTGGGGTTAGGGTTAAGTTGGGGCTGGGCTGGGGCTGGGGCTGGGGCTGGGGTTAGGGTTAGGTTAGGGTTGGGGTGGGGCTGGGGCTGGGGTTAGGGTTAGGTTGGGATTGGAGTTTGCTGAATTTGGCAAACCTGAGAGGAATTTCCAGCAATTTTAGCCTAGATTGATTACTAAAATTATTGTTGATCGAGAAAATCTTGGGCCCTTCTAATCAAACATTGTTTGTTACTGTATGTCAACGAGTACTTATAAAAGAAAAAACCGATTTCAAGTGGAAATTAGGTATGTACAATGTTCTAATATAATTTGTATTTCTTGCCATCATCAAACATATAAAATTACTAATATGAAATGGAAAATAATTAAATAAATAATCAAAGCTTTGGCATGTATGTAAAATCCCTTGTTGCTTTTTCTAGGTTGCCCAACTTTGAAAATTCTATCTATTAAATTAGACATACTCTAAAAAGAATGATATTGCAAGAATTTGACTTGGTGGAGACTTGCATCATTAATAGAAATATGAAAGTGTAAGGACATTCTTTACCTTCGATAGGATTCGGTTGGGGTGGGGCTGGGGCTAGCTAGGGCTTGGGCTTCATCACCTGATATAGCGAAATACAAAGCGTACTTCAGTACACCCGACCTCATTGAGTTTCCTATTAAAGTTCCCGATCAAACGGCATATGCATATTTTTATTCGCCATGAAATCCCAATTATCAAGCTACCGAGGACGAAAAGCCACCTTTGTCAGTCGAGAGTCATGGTAATAGACTTGCTGTAACACTTTGAAAATTCGTTTAGTCTTATTTCACGATAGTTAGCATTGATGCGTGTTTCCATAAAATCCGTAAATTTTATTTCTGTCTCAATCTAGTCAAATTGAGATGATTGGGGGTTTCATATATTTTAAACGGGGTTTATTATCTTTAATTAGTTTTAATTTAGCAATGTGTTCTTTTAATTAGAATTATTTTCCTTAATTACTTTCCTAATGAGTATTAGTGTGCTTGCTTGCACACTTAGCATTTTAGTGGCACATACTTATTCCTTCTCACCCTTTTCAAATTTTCATTTTCTTTTTCCTTTTAAAACAAAAGAAATTGATTTTGAGAGAAAAGAGAGAGGTATGGTGAGCATTAATGGGGCATGGAGGCAATAAATGTGGCTTTTCTCTCTCTCTTTCTTTTCTTTCTCCCTCTCTTTTATCTTTTCTTTTCTTGCTGAAATTTCAGCAGCAGAAACTGCAGCTCCAGCAGCAACAACCTCACCTTTTCACCCTCTTTTCATTTCCCCTTTGATTCATGCTCACACCCTACACAAAAACCTCATTTTTCCTTCACATAAACCTTGATTTAGTGGCTCTTGTGAGGTGTTTGGAGAAAATCAGTGCACCTGAGGTCAGAGCTGGAACTTTTGGGTTTTTCTAAAGTGTTTTGAAGGTATTACACTCATATTTAACATCCCATTTCATAACTTGTTGTATTTTAGCAAAATATCACCTTGGTATGCATGTTTTGTGCTATATAAGGGGTTTTAGTGAGATTATGTTAAAAATTAACTTTTTATGGCTTGATTAGCTTGGTAATGTGATATTAGTGTGGTTTTAGACTTGGGTTTGTTTCAGATTACATAAAAATACCCTGAAGTATCAATTTAGTGCTAAATGTGCTTTTTAACTGGTTTTTGGACTCTGTTGAAATCTGCTTGCACTCTGGTTGCTTCAGAATAAAATTTTAATTACTGGAGCACGTACACTAGGAGTAGAAAACACACACGAAGCATGGGAGGCAGGCTCCCAACCTGGGCCGCCGAAAAATTACTTCTGGCCGCAAATTGCGACAAGATTGGTGACCTGGGGGTTGAGCTTTTGGTGATGGGTGTCTGCTGCTATGTGGGTTTTTATGGTATGTGTAGTTTTGCAAAACTCTTTCTGTATCAAAATCTGGAGCTAATTACCTGTTTCTCGTATTTTAAATCTTCGCGACACACATGATACGTGTGTAGGTTTGGGGTGTTCTGTGTATCGCGACACGTCGAGGTAGTTTCAGACGCTTAATCACACATTTTAGCGTATCGCACGCACGCGCGCTTGGTTTGCGACGCGGGTTTCTAGTTTAACCCTAATATCGCGTTTTGTGGATTTGAGCTTATGTGTGATATATTGTGTAATTATAGGTTCGCAGGCGAGTGATAAGGATGCTGCGAAGAAGGGGAAGCAAGTCGTCGGCTACACTTAACGCGAGACTCCGGTGAGTAGATTTAACATCTACGGGGATATCGCCCGCATGGCGTTATGCGTCAGGGCTGATAGGACCTTATAGCTATATGTTGCATTTACCCCATTGACTGTCTTAGATACTGTTGTTGCATACTGCATCCCCTGCTATCTGTATGTAAACTTAGAATTGATAGAACACCGCACTATTACTAACGGTTCATGTTGCCCGAGCACTAATCTGCATGTTACACACACACCATTAGTAATTGCCATGACACACTCACTGTAAAATTGCCATAATTATATTGCTGTAGTTCATTTCACAAATGATTCGATATGATTTTCATAGAATTGGGAGCCGCACGATGTCTTTGAAAACTGAAACTATTTTAAAAAGCGGTTTCTCCCTTGTACCTATATTATGGCTTGATGTACATAGCACATCGCATTTGATTTACTCATTGGTGTTGGATTTTCATGTGATTTCTGTTTTAAGGACCGTGGGATTATTTGAGAAAAGATGCACTATTTGAAAACCCGGTTCCTCGTGATATGATATTTTGGTGCGTCCACCACGCGTTTTCTCGGTGCTGAGACGTGTGCTTGAAACCCGATTCGAGGTGTTGGATGATCCGTTTGCGGGTTCGTGGTAGACCCGGTATGGTTCCCCTCGGAAAGATGATCGATGGACTTTGCCGATTGAGCCTGGAAGTGGGCGAGTACCTACCGGTGATTGGTTGGATCTGGCGGTTATCCGGAGGATACCGACCAGAGTCGAGAGATGGATGCGGGATGATCCGTACTGCCGGGGCCGAGGGCCGATACCGCAGACGGAGCCCGTGGGTTGACCCGGACTTACGGAGCCCGATATATGAGGATTTGCGTGTCGATGTTGGACACGAGTATTTTATGATATTTTGAGTGCCGATATTGGGCACTCGTGAATCTCAGAGATTTACAGGATTTGAGGGCCGAGGAGAGTGCCGGCGCCTGAGTTTATTTAGGATTTGGGTGCATCTTTGGGCACCGATTATTTTTCCATGATTGATATTCCGTGTAGACGTTGTTTATCCTATGCTCAGCATTGATTATCATGTATCTCATCCTGTAGTTATTTTACCTGACATAGCACTTGCATGATTATTGCACCTACTGCTTGTCGCATATAGATTTTTTACCTGCTGGCATATGATAGAGTAGCGCAGTACGTGCATGCTCACGATTACCTTTATATGTTATCTCTATTCACGAGTTGGCAACTCACCCCTTTTGTGCCACAGTATTTGCAGGTTGCCCCTCAGAGTAGTCGCGGCAGGCTGCCTTTTGCATCTTTTGGCTACAGATACCACTACAGCTGGAGCGAGAGCTATTTTGCTATTAGGTGGGTTATGATATCTGGTTACTTTTATTGTACACACTTTTGTATCTAGTATTCTCCATCTACCATATATGTACTTGACTTAGAGACAGTATGAGGACGATGATGTATATTATTTGTATTCTGGTGTCGAGCTCGTGGGAGCCGACTGTTTATATATGCAGTTTATTATTCTGTGATGTTTACTTATTGCTTATTCTTCACTACGGAGTCGTATATTACTCTTTGGGTGATGGTTTCCGCCGTTGGGCGTGATTGCTCCCGTTTGGGGATGCTTTATTTCATTAGATGTCATTTTCACTTATATCCTGTTATACTCGAATTCGGGGTTACTTTTACAAAGGAAATGCTGCCAAAATTATTTAAATGATAATGTGACTTTAAAAGAACTTATTGAGCTATTTAAGGTTTTCTAAATGTTTTAACTAAATGTTTTCAACACTCATTACTTTTATATGGTTTTGATTTCTGGGTTCGGCTTACTTAGTCGCGTTACGCCTGTAGACGTTGCGTGGTTAAGTGCCGGTCACGAGTCGAAATGATTCGGGTCGTGACAAAGTTGGTATCAAAGCGTAGGTTTTACCTTTCGGAGTGTAGGATGACCTTGGTATGATGGAGTAGGTAGCTGAAGCAGAGTGGCGTAGCGTGTGTATGTTCCGCGGCATACTCACGACACGGTACTCCGCCAAGGCGACCTTAGGACTTATTGATTTAAATTCCTTCTTGAGTATATATATTCTTGTGATTCGATTTCTGTATTCTTATCGAATCCTAATTTCCTTTCAGCCATTATGCCGCCAAAGACTACGAGGGCGCAGAGAGCGGCCGCGAGGGCCGAGATTAGAGTTGATTCGTCTAAGGCGAGGACAGATCCGGGTAGTACACCGGTTGTGCCCGAGCAGGCTATTCCTCCCGTGACGGATCAGATCGCCATGATAGGGGTTGGTATGCAGGAGATGCGCCAGACGGTGGGATCCAGTATGGAGGAGATGCACCAGATGATGGGATCTTTAGTTGAGACACTTCGAGCGCAGTGACCAGAGGTAGTTCCACCCGTTGCAGAGACCGCGGTGATACCCACAGCACAGGCATTTGTCCCTACAGCTACAGAGGTCATCTCCGTATTGCTATCAGAGTTTATGAGGCTGAAGCCTCCGGTCTTCACAGGCACCGATGCAGCCGAGGACCCACAGTCTTTCATTGATAGGATGGCTCGGATATGTCGTTCCCTCAGATGCGCAGATGCGAGATGGGTCGAGTTCGCGAGCTTTCGTCTGGAAGGTCTTGCGCAGAAATGGTGCGAATTGGTCGAGAAGGGCAGAGCAGCAGGTCTTCCTCCTATGACCTGGACAGAGTTCGTGGCGCTATTCCTTGCCCGCTTCCTTCCACTGAGCGAGAGCACGCAGGTTCGAGTCATTACGCCAGACTCCGGAGATGTTAGTGGCAGAGTATGATGTGCTGTTCACAGAGCTATCTATCTATGCCCCGTACCTAGTGGCTACTGAGGAGTTACGAGTCAAGAGATTTGTCCGAGGCTTGCTTACACCACTGTTCCTTGCGATCAGCGCGCAGCATTACGAGACATATGCAGCAGCGGTAGACGCAGCCCTATTAGTCGAGGAGCGCCTTGCTGAGACTTCGGTAGTTCCAGACCCGAAGAGAGTTCGTACTGGTATATCAGCACGGAGACAGAAATTCAGACGCCACGACAGGTATCGTTCCGGTACGGGGAGTGGCAGAGATTCGGGACGAGGCCAGATGTTTAGTTCGTATCCACGAGAGAGTCAGCAGTCGTCGCGGGGTTGCTATAGATGCGACAGTCTACTTCACCTCGTCAGAGATTGTCCTGAGATACACCGGAGGGAGACAGCAGCACTGCACGTCACCTTACCACCTTCACCACCCCAGAGGGCGTTGCCTATTGTACCTACTGTTACTCCACGTCGGACTCATAGACAGAGAGGTCGTGGGCGTGGAGGATTTGCTCAGAGAGGATGGGGCGACCGAGGCAGAGGACAGTCAGTCACAGGTGGAGGACAGGCACGAGTTTTTGCTTTGACGCATCAGGACGCGCAGGCGTCCAATGCGGTGGTCTCAAGTATCCTTCCAGTATGTTCGGTTGATGCACACGTGTTATTCGACCCCGGATCCACGCACTCGTACGTATCCACACACTTTGTGCCGAGTTTAGGTAGAGAGTCTGGTTTGCTTGATCAGCCGCTTGTTGTGACCACTCCTGTGGGAGAGTCGTTTGTTGCTAGGCACGTGTTCCGATCCTGTACCGTCTGTATTGGCGAGAGAGAGTTGCCTGTCGACTTGATCCTTCTTGAGATGTTGGACTTCGACGTTCTTTTGGGCATGGATTGGTTAGCCACGTGCTATGCTTCTGTGGACTGCTGTGAGAAGACAGTTAGATTTTGTTTTCCCGGCGAGTCGGATTTTGTTGTGTTGGGGGACTGTGGTGCCACCCCTCACAGTTTGATTTCTTCTTTTCGCACTGGGCAGCTTTTGAGGAGGAGATGTCAGGGATTTCTCGCCTATGTTTGCGATACTAGAGCTACAGAGGTTCCGTTGGATCAGGTTCCGGTTGTTAGCGAGTTCCCTGATGTGTTCCCTGACGAGTTTCCTGGGCTACCGCCCGAGCGCGACATTTCTTTCTGTATTGATTTGGTTCCTGGCGCGGGGCCTATTTCTATACCGCCTTATCGGATGGCCCCGGCGGAACTTAGAGAATTGAAGGGCCAGTTGCAAGATTTGCTGGACAAGGGACTTATTCGACCCGGTGTTTCTCCTTGGGGTGCTCCGGTCCTGTTTGTTAAGAAGAAGGACGGTAGTTTGCGTTTGTGTATCGACTACCGCCAGCTGAACAAGGTTACAGTGCGGAACAGGTATCCTTTGCCACGCATCGACGATTTGTTCGACCAGCTTCAGGGGGCAGGATAATTTTCGAGGATCGATTTGCGTTCAGGCTACCATCAGCTGCGGGTTCGACAGGAGGACATTCCTAGGACGGCTTTCCGCACACGCTACGTCCATTACGAGTTTTTGGTGATATCGTTCGGACTCACCAATGCGCCAGCAGCATTTATGGACTTGATGAACCGTACTTTCCATCCATATCTTGATCTGTTCATCATAGTATTCATTGACGATATCTTGGTGTATTCTCGGAGCAGAGACGAGCACGAGCAGCACCTGCGGATTACACTGCAGACCTTGAGGGAGCATCCGCTTTTCGCCAAATTCTCCAAGTGTGCTTTCTGGCTGGACAGCGTAGACTTCTTGGGGCATGTGATTTCACGAGACGGTATATGTGTAGACCCGAGGAAGATCGAGGCCTTTCGGAGTTGGCCCAGACCCACATCAGTTACGGAGATTCACAGCTTTCTAGGGCTGGCCGGCTACTACAGGCGATTCGTGCAGGACTTCTCCCGTATTGCTACACCGTTGACCGGGTTGACCCGGAAGGGAGTTCTTTTCGTTTGGACGGAGGAGTGTGAGCACAGTTTTCAGCAGTTACGGGCTCTACTGACTACGGCGCCAATATTATCATTGCCTTCAGGGTCAGGCAGATTTGTGGTATATTGTGATGCTTCTCTAGTGGGGCTAGGGTGCGTATTGATGCATCATGACAGGGTGATCGCGTATGCTTCGCGGCAATTGAAGAAATATGAACAGAACTACCCCACTCATGATTTGGAGATGGCTGCAGTGGTCTTTGCACTTAAGATCTTGCGACATTACCTTTACGGTGAGTCATGCCAGATATTCACTGATCACAAGAGCTTAAAGTATATATTCCAGCAGCGAGACCTGAACCTTAGACAGCGCCGATGGATGGAGTTAGTGAAGGATTACGATTGCGAGATCTTGTACCACCCGGGTAAGGCTAATGTGGTGGCGGATGCTTTGAGAAGGAGGACCGGGGGTAGTTTATCTTGTTTAAGCGCAGTGCAGAGTCAATCGTCGGCAGATTGGCAGATTTTATGCCACAGCCGGGTACAGTTCGAGTTTACGCCGATCGGAGGACAGATTGCGCATGTTCGTGCACGCCCACAGTTGCTTGACCGTATACATGAGGCACAGCACAGCGATGACCGTTGTTCAGAGATCAGGACAAAGATGGGACATGGCAGATTTTCCGAGTTCGTGATCGATGATCAGGGGATACCACGATTTGGGACTAGACTGTGCGTACCAGATGCTGAGGGACTTCGGCGTGAGATTCTTGAGGAGGCACATCGCTCGGTGTACAGTGTTCATCTAGGTTCCACCAAGATGTACCATGATATGAGAGATATTTACTGGTGGGACGGTATGAAGAGGGACATCGCAGATTTCGTGTCGAGATGCCTGACTTGTCAGCAAGTCAAGGCCGAGCATCAGAGACCCGCGGGAGAGCTACAGCCGTTGCCCATTCCGGAGTGGAAATGGGAACAGATTTCTATGGACTTCATTGTGGGTCTACCCAGGACTAGTCGAGGGTATGACTCCATCTGGGTGATCATGGATCGTTTGACGAAAGCGGCTCACTTTCTACCGGTGAAGACGACTTTCGGATTTGCTCAGTATGCCCAGATATACATCGACGAGATCGTACGACTGCACGGAGTTCCGACATGTATCGTGTCCGACAGAGGCACCCAGTTTACCAGCCGACTATGGCAGAGGCTTCAGGAGGCTTTGGGCACCCGCTTGAGTTTCAGCACAGCATTTCATCCGCAGACCGACAGACAGTCAGAGCGGACTATTCAGACTCTCGAGGACATGCTCAAAGCGTGCCTATTAGACTTCGGAGGTAGCTGTGATCATCATTTTCCCTTAGTAGAGTTCTCCTACAATAACAGCTACCAGGAGACCATTCAGATGGCGCCGTTTGAGGCTCTTTATGGGAGGAGATGCAGATCGCCCGCCTGTTGGACGGAGCTCAGTGAGAGCAGTATCTCAGGGCCACAGATTGTTGAGGCGACGACCGCGAAGATCCAGTTGATTCGCGATAGGATGAGGGCGGCCCAGAGTAGGCAGAGATCTTATGCGGACCGTCGTCGGCGCAGACTTGAGTTTTCTGTTGGTGATCATGTTTTCTTGAGGGTCTCCCCAATGAAATGTGTGATGAGATTTGGGAAGAAGGGGAAGCTTAGTCCCAGATATGTGGGCCCCTTCGAGATCCTCGAGTGCGTTGGTGCAGTTGCGTATCGGTTGGCCCTTCCGCCTAGTTTCCCAGATGTGCACCCCGTATTTCACGTTTCGATGCTCCGCAGATATCTTCATGATCCTTCGCATGCGATTCAGCACCCGGCGATCCAGCATGAGCGTGACCTTTCCTATGCAGAGAAGCCAGTGATCATTTTGGATCGACAAGTGAAGAAATTGAGATCGAAGGACATACCATCAGTCAAGGTACTTTGGCGTGGCCCGAGCAACGAGGAGGTCACTTGGGAGACCGAGAGCGAGATGAGGAAGAGATATCCCCATCTCCTTGAAGGTACGTATAGTTAGATTTTTTAATTCGGGGATCGAATTTCTTTAAGGGGGTAGATTGTAACACATTGAAAATTCGTTTAGTCTTATTTCACGATAGTTAGCATTGATGCGCGTTTCCATAAAATCCGTAAATTTTATTTCCGTCTCAATCTAGTCAAATTGAGATGATTGAGGGTTTCATATATTTTAAACGGGGTTTATTATCTATAATTAATTTTAATTTAGCAATGTGTTCTTTTAATTAGAATTATTTTCCTTAATTACTTTCCTAATGAGGATTAGTGTGCTTGCTTGCACTCTTAGCATTTTAGTGGCACATACTTATTCCTTCTCACCCTTTTCAAATTTTCATTTTCTTTTTCCTTTTAAAACAAAAGAAATTGATTTTGAGAGAAAAGAGAGAGGTATGGTGAGCATTAATGAGGCATGGAGGCAATAAATGTGGCTTTTCTCTCTCTCTTTCTTTTCTTTCTCCCTCTCTTTTCTCTTTTCTTTTCATGCTGAAATTTCAGCAGCAGAAACTGCAGCTCCAGCAGCAACAACCTCACCTTTTCACCCTCTTTTCATTTCCCCTTTGATTCATGCTCACATCCTACACAAAAACCGCATTTTTCCTTCACATAAACCTTGATTTAGTGGCTCTTGTGAGGTGTTTGGAGCAAATCAGTGCATCTGAGGCTAGAGCTGGAACTTTTGGGTTTTTTTAAAGTCTTTTGAAGGTATTACACTCATATTTAACATCTCATTTCATAACTTGTTGTATTTTAGCAAAATATCACCTTGTTATGCATGTTTTGTGCTATATAAGGGGTTTTAGTGAGGTTATGTTAAAAATTAACTTTTTATGGCTTGATTAGCTTGGTAATGTGATATTAGTGTGGTTTTAGACTTGGGTTTGTTTCAGATTACATAAAAATACCCTGAAGTATCAATTTAGTGCTAAATGTGCTTTTTAACTGGTTTTTGGGCTCTGTTGAAATCTGCTTGCACTCTGGTTGCTTCAGAATAAAATTGTAATTACTGGAGCACGTACACAAGGAGTAGAAAACACACACGAAGCACGAGAGGCAGGCTCCCAACCTAGGCCGCCGAAAAATTACTTCTGGCTGTAAATTGCGGCAAGATTGGTGACCTGGGGTTGAGCTTTTGGTGATGGGTGTCTGCTGCTATGTGGGTTTTTATGATATGTATAGTTTTGCAAAACTCTTTCTGTATCAAAATCTGGAGCTAATTACCTGTTTCTCGTATTTTAAATCTTCGCGACACACGTGATACGTGTGTGGGTTTGGGGTGTTCTGCGTATCGCGACGCGTCGAGGTAGTTTCAGACGCTTAATCACACGTTTTAGCGTATCGCGCGCACGCGCGCTTGGTTTGCGACGCGGGTTTCTAGTTTGACCCTAATATCGCGTTTTGTGGATTTAAGCTTATGTGTGATATATTGTGTAATTATAGGTTCGCAGGCGAGTGATAAGGATGCTGCAAAGAAGGGGAAGCAAGTCGTCGGCTACACTTAGCGCGAGACTCCGGTGAGTAGATTTAACATCTACGGGGATATCGCCCGCATGGCGTTATGCGTCAGGGCTGATAGGTCCTTATAGCTATATGTTGCATTTACCCCATTGACTGTCTTGGATACTGTTGTTGCATACTGCATTCCCTGCTATCTGTATGTAAACTTAGAATTGATAGAACACCGCACTATTACTAACGGTTCATGTTGCCCGAGCACTAATCTGCATGTTACACACATACCGTTAGTAATTGCCATGACACACTCACTGTAGAATTGCCATGATTATATTGCTGTAGTTCATTTCACAAATGATTCGATATGATTTTCATTGAATTGGGAGCCGCACGATGTCTTTGAAAACTGAAACTATTTTAAAAAGCGGTTTCTCCCTTGTACCTATATTATGGCTTGATGTACATAGCACATCGCATTTGATTTACTCATTGGTGTTGGATTTTCATATGATTTCTGTTTTGAGGACCGTGGGATTATTTGAGAAAAGTTGCACTATTTGAAAACCCGGTTCCTCGTGATATGCTATTTTGGTGCGTCCACCACGCGTTTTCTCGGTGCTGAAACGTGTGCTTGAAACCCGATTCAAGGTGTTGGATGATCTGTTTGCGGGTTCGTGGTGGACCCGGTATGGTTCCCCTCGGAAAGATGATCGATGGACTTTGCCGATTGAGCCTGGAGGTAGGCGAGTACCTACCGGTGATTGGTTGGACCTGGCGGTTATCCGGAGGATACCGACCAGAGTCGAGAGATGGATGCGGGATGATCCATACTGCCGGGGCCGAGGGCCGATACCGCAGACGGAGCCTGTGGGCTGACCCGGACTTACGGAGCCCGATATATGAGGATTTGTGTGTCGATGTTGGACACGAGTATTTTATGATATTTTGAGTGTCGATGTTGGGCACTCGTGATTCTCAGAGATTTACAGGAATTTAGGGCCGAGGAGAGTGCCAGCGCCTGAGTTTATTTGGGATTTAGGTGCAGTTTTGGGCACCGATTATTTTTCCACGATTGATATTCCGTGTAGACGTTGTTTATCCCATGCTCAACATTGATTATCATGTATCTCATCCTGTAGTTATTTTACCTGACATAGCACTTGCATGATTATTGTTAGTTATGTATATGCCCTAGAGGCCATTGTTGTACATATGATATATATTATGATGGATGCTTGGATATATACAGAGAGGACTTTCTTGCTCGTCATGATAGTATGCTATTTGGTTTTACTTTATCTTAACATGTTGACTTGTATTGGTTTACTGTCTTTCTCTCATATGTTGATAAAGCCCTTAGGATCTGTACTCGACTACTGGGATTATGATGAGATCATACTAGTGCGGCCACGGTAGTCGATGAGTACATCCTATAACTGTTCCTAGTCGAGGGTATATCGAGACAGGGCATCGATACACCAGAGTAGACTAGCGTATACGCATCTTGACCCATATGATGGGCGATGGATGATCCCATATCCATCGGTGTTTGACATCAAGGATGGTGTACGGGTGCTCAATGGAGACTGGGTACACTGGACAGACTCGCCGAGAACTCCCAGATGGTGATATACCACACGTCAGATGGCAGTTCTCCGGTGACACTAGTACAGGGTAGTCTGTAGACCCGAGATCGTCATAGAGTCTTGTGTGATTCCCACTGTGCTTTGATTTCCACCTTACCACGTCCAAGAGGGCGTGCAAAACGGTGGCTTTTGGGTGCAGTCCCGAATCATATAGAGGCAATGAGCAATAGGAGGGGATTCGTCTCTCCCGATATAGGGAGTTGATGTTGTGCTGTGTTCGATTGGCTATAACTGGAAGTCCCTGGCCAGGGCTGATATAGAGATATACTGGTAAATGTTACCAGTAGTTTCTCGACCTGTTATGAGCCTCACATCGACACGATTTATCGGTTACTGGGGTCTGACGTATACCACCCCTAGACTTGATATGCGACATATCAGACGAACAGACCGGACTGTACGGGAGTGTTACTGATTGGATTCACAAGAGAACGGACAGGCTAGCTTGTTGATCTTCTGATCGCTCAATACCTGGGTGGCTGTTACGTTTAGCTGACCTCTTGCAGTTTGTGGGTGTTTGATATGATCATCACCTGCTACCGGCGTATTGACGATTCTTTAGAGTCCTACACAGAGGTTTCTTGGCTCAGGCAAAACGGAGTAGAGGCACATATGTGATATGTGCAGGACCGAGGATAATGCGATATGAGATACCGTATTATATTCTCGTAATATTTAGATATGAACCGGGACATCGGATCAAGTGTTGATTCGATGAATCGGTACATGATATATTAGTCGGTTATATTCGATATAGCCGGATCGTCGGATCAAGTGTTGATTCGATGATTTAATGTAGAATGATATATATGATATATTGTATTACATTATCTAATATTGGCTCGCTTTATTATTTCATTTTCTCACCGGATTAATACATTGATATATATGCGATATATGTTAAATGTATTATTTTCTTTTGTTGCAAATATATAATATATATATGATATATATTATTGTGACATGATATGATTTATTATGAAACATGTTTAGGGATGATAAAAAGATATTAGGGTTTGATTAGGGTTAGCTCCTTCTTGATTATTCTAGAAGGATTTCCTTTTGTCTTGGTTAAGATATTATGGTTGATACTTATCCTTAACCTAACCAAACCCTACCTCTAGTTTATTCTCTACAAAGGTTAAGCCTATCATCCTTGACCATGGTTCCATATCAATCATATATTCTTATCTACTATTCATCACAAAAGGAATAATCTTATTAATCTTCATCTTCTTCTCTCTTGAGTTTTTGAGAGAGCTTACTTGTGATTTCTTTTGTGATGATTTCTTGTGAGAAAATGATATAAAACGAAAGCATAAACACTACTCCATCATCCTCATCTAATCTATCCCATTAGATTAGGGTGTTCACCTCATTAGAGTGAGAGAGCTTGAGCTATTGCAATTTCGACGTAGATCATCGGAGAAAAGGAATACGACAAGGTTTCATGGATCGTTCGAGTCGTAGAGCCTCTCTTAAGTCCGGGAGATCATGGATCGTGGCGAAGGGACTTCTACCCGGAGCTTGTGAAGCGAAGGAGCGGACTACAAAGGTTGTAATCCCTCACACATAGCTTTAAAGATGTTTTCTTGCATGTTAAACCCTAATAATCTAGCAAAGATCCCGGCTTTGGGTTGTTCGGCACATCTAAAATTTTATTCGGGCATGTTTGATGCTTTATGAACCTTCACAAGAGTGCCTAGGAACCCTACAATTATTGCACCTACTGCTTGTCGCATATAGATTTTTTACCTGCTGGCATATGATAGAGTAGCGCAGTACGTGCATGCTCGCGATTACCTTTATATGTTATCTCTATTCACGAGTTAGCAACTCACCCCCGTTGTGCCACAGTATTTACAGGTTGCCCCTCAGAGTAGTCACGGCAGGCTGCCTTTTGTATCTTTTGGCTACAGATACCACTACGGCTGGTGCGAGAGCTATTTTGCTATTAGGTGGGTTGTGGTATCTGGTTACTTTTATTGTACACACTTTTGTATCTAGTATTCTCCATCTACCATATATGTACTTGACTTAGAGACAGTGTGAGGACGATGATATATATTATTTGTATTCTGGTGTCGAGCTCGTGGGAGCCGACTGTTTATATATGCAGTTTATTATTCTGTGATATTTACTTATTGCTTATTCTTCGCTACGGCGTCGTATATTACTCTTGTGGTGATGGTTTCCGCCGTTGGGCGTGATTGCTCCCATTTGGGGATGCTTTATTTCATTAGATGTCATTTTCACTTATATCCTGTTATACTCGAATTCGGGGTTAATTTTACAAAGGAAATGCTGCCAAAATTATTTAAATGATAATGTGACTTTAAAAGAACTTATTGAGCTATTTAAGGTTTTCTAAATGTTTTAACTAAATGTTTGCAACACTCGTTACTTTTATATGGTTTTGATTTCTAGGTTCGGCTTACTTAGTCGCGTTACGCCTGTAGACGTTGCGTGGTTAAGTGCCGGTCACGAGTCGAAATGATTCGGGTCGTGACACTTGCCATTATAGATCATAGTCAATTGTTTTTCCTACCATTTTCTTGATCCAGATGCTAATCAACTTGTTAATTAGTTACTGTTTTTATGTCGTATTTGTCTATATTTGTTGACAGTGGCATTTCTTTTGGATGAACATGTTTTTTTGATGCATGTTTCAGTCATGTGAATTCATATGTTGCGTATAACGCTTTATGATATCAGTATCCTACATTTGTAGTTTTAATTGTTGATTGTTATAGATGAATGCCATTGTAATAATAGTTTTTAGTAGATGAATGTCATTGCAATGTAGGATGATCAGTTCTATCAATCTTGATCTCAATGGTTTAAAATCATGTTACACATACAACATGAATGCACAACAAACGCATAATTAGAGATTGATTCAAGATGTTGAAGTTAAAACCAATATATGATACTCGATGATAATATGAAACCTTCATATTCTCATCGATACTCATATATGAAACTAAAAGCGCCCCTTAGTCCCCGTCTATCGGTTAACATACGTGTGATGTTCATCGTTGTTTATCCCAATCAGAGCAAAGCTCTGTTCAAATTCCAAGGCAGAAGATGAAACAACTACCCAATCAGAGCAAAGCTCTACTTTGAAAATTTAAACTTTAATAAATGAAGCAACGCTTCAGATTCTTTGCGCTGCGCACAACGCGCCACGTGTCTAAAGCTGATACAGCAGCGCAGCGCCCGAGGCAGCACGCCCAATCATAGCAAAGCTCTATTTAAAACAAAATTAAAGGAAGCAACGCTTAAGTTGCGCAAGCACTGCGCTGCGCGACACGTGTCAGCGCAGATGCGCCAGCGCAGTTGCGCTGCGCGACACGTGTCAGCGCAGATGCGCCAGCGCAGTTGCGCTGCGCGACACGTGTCAGCGCAAGCGCAGTTGCGCTGCGCTGTGCGCTGCGCGACACGTGTCAGCGCAAGCGCAGTTGCGTTGCGCTGTGCGCTACTTGACACGTGTCACGCGCTGGGATGTTTGCGCCAAATAGAATTAAATTCGAGTAAGATTTTTCTGTTCTTGTTAAAACAAGAAGATTGCCTTCTGTAAAACAGAAGCCCTTGGATCAAAGATCCAACGGTGGGGAAAATTCCCCAAATCACTCAGAGAAAGATCTCTTTAACAAATTTATGGGCACTATATAAAGGCCCCTAGACCTCAATTCAAAGGGATGAACATTTTGTGAGAAATTAAAAATTTCAAGCTGAGAGAACTCTGAAGAAATTTCAAGAGGAAGAAAGGTAAAAGACCTTTTAGATAGAAGAATTTCTTCTGATAGATCATTGATCTAAGAACAAGATCAATGATCTTTAACCAAAAACAAAATAAAAATAGTGCTTTGCACTTATGAATCATTGGTTCTCTAAGATCAAGAAAAATAAGAAACACTTGTTTTCTTTGATCTAAATTAGATCAAGAAACCAAGAAATACTTTGCACTTCTTTTATGAACCATTGGTTCTGGAATCTAAAAGATTCTCAAGTTAATAGTGCTTTGCACTTGCAAAACTGCACTGCTGCGCTCTTGGGTTGGCGCAAGCCACCAGAGAGCGCCACGTGTCAGCATTTGAACCATTTGCGCTATGCGCGTTTGAAATAGAGCCTTGCCCTCTGAAACTGGCGCAACTCACCACAGCGCGCCACGTATCAGCAGCGCAAGCGCAGCGCACTGCGCTTGCATGACATGCGTCATCACCACAAGCGCTTGCGCTCTTTGATTGGCGCAAAGCGCCTGACAAATGCAATGCATTTCTTTTGCTAAAGGGCCAGGCCCAAGTCAAAAAGACCTAGCAGGCCAAAATAAATTGCAAAGCAATAGAAGGGCAGAGCACAAATAAAATTGATGCTCTGTATCATTTATAAATGGGAAGAGCCCAAAACAAATTGATGCTCTGCATCCTTTCTGGGCAGAGCCCAAACAAAAATAAAAAGCAATGCAATGCATTATTTAAATGTGGGCAAAGCCCTAGCACAGGTCTAATAGACCAAAAATAAATAAAAGCGTTGAATATATTTCAACTGGACTTAGCCCAATCATGGCCGTAAGTCCTCAAATTAAATCGACTGAGCACAGCTGCTCTCTCTTAAATCAATTTACGACCAGTTCAAGGGTACATCTCCGAACTCCTTTGTCACGCCCCGCTTCCCAGTGTACGGCGAAGTGGACGCGACGAGGTCCGCTACGTATGTACTCAGAAGTACATACGCTAAGCGTAACTAAGCAATATAAAATAAATACACAAGAGACAAGAGTATAAAAAGAACAGCAACTTTTATTTATTAGCATTCTTTGTACAATGCATGAAAAAGGAAATACAACTGAAATAAAGATGCCTAAACAGTGGCATAACAGGAAAAGGAAAATACTGAAAAGAAAAGTGTACAATGAAATTATACTGTTGGGTCTTCGGCAAATTGCTCCAAGTCTTCCTGGGTTGGCTCAACTTCTACCGGGTCCAAGTCACCTGACGACATTCAAAGAAGAGAGAATAGAATGTCGTCAGCGAACAGATCGCTCGGTAAGTCCCAAGAGTAAGAGGGAAGTAGAGAGGACAGAATAAGAAGATACATTTTAAAGTGTAAACTATTGCCGTAATGTTATGTTAACGCTGTTGTTTGTAGCTTGGTACAGAAGAATGCCAGTGTATACGAGGGGAGTCTCACTTGCCAGAGACTAGGGCACGTGTAGTACAAGGAACCGTTATGCCACGGTACAACAGCAATAGGATTCAGGTTAGGTGTATTAATCTGACCACCTCGTGCCACCTTTAACACCTTCCGTACCAATCTACCCCTTAAACCCCGCGATGTCTTGTTTGTATTGTTATCTTGTAAAATTGTATTGATTGTAAGATTGATTACTGACTGACCGAAACCATGATATCAGGAAACGATTATAACCGTAGAGTCATGTAAATGGAATACTGGGAAACATGTAAAAGGAATATCCATTGTTCGGTTCAGTCAAGTAGATTGTTAACTGGATTCTGGAATTCATGTATTCATCTTGAGTTGAAATATAAAGAATATAGATTGACTTGAATCATATTCAAGTCAGAAATAGTCAGACTCTAACCCGAGTCAGACTAAAAGAAAGATAATTTGAAGTTCTATATTTGTTAGGGGCCTTATTGTAATTTATAAAACTTGAGGTGGTTTATTGTAAAAAGCAATATTGTATAGTTTGCAAAATACACCTCAAGTAATTATTATTCGTCTTTATAGTTATAATGAGTGTAAATTTTATTTGTGTTATTCTAGTGAATATATCCTAATAAAAGTATTAATTTATTTATTTGAAATTCATGGTATTTTAATGTAACTTTTAATCTTGTAATTTTTAGAAAAAGTGAAAACTTTATCTTATGATAAAATAGGTGTTTAAATGATAATTATATATATATTAACACATGAATAATTTTAAATAAATATTTTATTTTCCCAAAATCTCATTTTTCTTAAATGCCGTATTTTAAACCTTTCGAGACCGAATGCTCCTTGCGGAGGTCTGAATCTCGCACTACCAGCCCGCGGGTGCACGATGAACCGTACTATCCTTAACGGGTTCCCCAAAATGGGTTGTAGTGGCACTTTGCTTAGGTTTAACAAATACTATTCATTTAGGAAAACGGTTTTATAAATAAAAGGTATTTATTTGTAAAAGAGTATAGTTTTCTGTATTTTAGTTTCTAGGGTTTCCTAAGCCAACTAGCCTATTTCTAAGGGTCTAAACGACAAGTCATTAGAAGCCTCAAATCGTCTCTTCACCGCCAATTGTGGCCAGGTAAGTACAAGTGAGGAGGGAGGGATCCGCTCACAAATCGTGAGACGGGCCTTTTAAAGTTACCCAAGCTCACTTGCCTAGCCTAGACACCACAAAGTCAGTTTAGATAAACGATCGATGTCCATGACATATCGTATTTTCCTATTAAAAGATATTGTTTTAAAAATTGTAAACAACTTAGAACTTTTTAGAAAAGGTTTATAAAGAAAAGGGTATTTTAGTGAAAAGTCTTGTATTTTCGTATTCTATATTTTGACGTTTATCAATTAAGATTATATTTGTGTGTGTGTAGAGGTAGGTCATTACCTCGTGACTTATTTTAAGTTCTGATGAAGTTTAGAGGTAAAACATGATATATTAAACTTAAAGGTATTAAAGCGCAAGAATACGGTATTTGAAAACGTTATCATTTTATGTGTGAAATTTCATTGAAATTGATTTCTACAAGTTTAGTGATCAAGATAAACATATTTAGGAGTGAAGGATTTATTTAGAACAATAAAAACAAACTTTATGGTATTTTTATGAAAAGAATACGGTTTTACAAGAAAGCTATCATTTCATGTGAGAAACTTTATTTGAATTGGTTTCTAGGTGATTAATAGTCATCATAGATAGGTTTGGGTATTATGTATTAGGTGACAAGTGGAAATTTGTAGAAAAACGAATCGGAAATCGGTTTGTTCCGATTTCCGTCGGGTTCCAAAAAGTCGTATTTTCTATTAAAAGAAAAGAGAGATAGAAGAGATAGGACTTACGGTTTTGGACAAACTAAGGAGGCTAAGGGAGGTGGTGATTGTCGGTGCGTCGAAAACGTCGCGAAGGTTTTACTACGATCGCCGGAATCCGTCGTCGGTTTCGGCAGCGCTTCGCTTCTCGCTCTTTGTACCGAGTTCTTGAGAATTTGGGAGAGTGGACTTAGAGTTGTGAGGTGAAATAGTAGAGGGTAGGGGTTTTTATATAGGGCTAGGCTAGGGTTAGGGTAGATGAAAAGTTAAAAAATAAAAATGTGATAAAATGTAATAAAAAAATGTATTAAAAGTGGAGTAATTGGGGTTTTTAAAGAGTTCTGGAAGTTGTATGAAGATGAAATTTTGCAGGTACATAGGGAATATGAAAATTCACAACTTTCATGTTGTGACCATCACCGGAATCGGCCGAATCGGGGGTGACTCTGCCGTGACTCGGTCGGAGCACTGAGTCGGCCGAGTCAAGGCCGAGTTGGCCGATTCCCGGTCGAGTCCGGTGGCCTGGATCTCCCCCGACGGTTCATCTACCCTCTGCAAGTGTTACATCTTTGGGTGTAGTGGGGTTTTTGTGAGATATGCACGTGTAAACTCTTGGTATTCTAAAGGTTTTAAAAAAATCAATATTAAAAATAATGTGGGGTATGGGATTTGAACTCTGGTGGCTTAGTTCAGCAGTGCAAGGTATTACCAATGAGCTACAAGCTCCTTCTTGTAATTATTGTGGGGAAATAGATACTTAAAGTGTTTTCAGCAACATCAATACTCCAAGTATACTTCAAATTTAACTCAAATTTATGTATACAAAAATTGGAGTTGTTACAATCTACCCTCCTTACAAAAATTTCGTCCTCGAAATTTACAACTTTTATTTGAGGACTAGTTTACAAAAAGGTGCGGATATCTTGCACGCATCTCATCTTCCCTTTCTCACGTGGATTCTCCTGGAGTGTCTTTTCTCCACATTACCCGGACTAAGTTAACTTCCTTGTTTCGAAGTGTCTTCACTTTTCTATCCAGGATCTCCACAGGTTGTTGCTCACAAGACAAATCGGGCTGTATAGTGAGCTCGGAATGATCAAGTACATGGCTGGGGTCACTCACATACCTTCTGAGTTGAGATATGTGGAACACGTTATGCACTCCTTCCAATGATGGTGGAAGCGCTAATCGGTATGCCACTTCTCCGACTCGTTCGAGTATGTCGAACGGTCCAATGTATCTCGGACTTAGCTTACCCCGTCTTCCAAATCGAATCACTCCGCGGTTCGGAGATATCTTCAAGAATACATGGTCTCCTAGCTGGAACTCCAAGTGTCGTCTCTTTGCATCAACCCAGTGTTTCTGTCTATCTTGGGCTATGCGCATTCTTTCCCTGATAGTACGAACCACATCAACGGTCGCTACTATCATCTCTGGTCCCAGGAGTTCCCTATCTCCGATGTCGTCCCAACTTAATGGCGATCGACACTTCCTTCCATATAATGCTGCAAAAGGTGCCATTCCTATACTTGCTTGGTAGCTGTTGTTGTATGCGAACTCCACAAGGTGCAGGTGATCTTCCCATGATCCTTTGAAGTCGAGCATACATGCTCTGAGCATATCCTCCAAGATCTGAATAGTTTGTTCCGACTGACCATTTGTTTGTGGATGATAAGCCGTGCTGAAGTTCAGACTTGTTCCCAAGCTAGCTTGCAGACTCTGCCAAAATTACGATCGGAACCTGGTGTCACGATCGGAGACAATGCAGACCGGTACTCCATGAAGTCTCACAATTTCCTGTATGAGTTCATGGGTATCAGGGATAGTACATTATGAAGAGTTTTTAAATCTAATTTAGATTATTACCTCCATGTACTTCTTCGCTAGTGTCTCAGTTGATTGGCCAACTCGAAATGGGATGAAGTGAGCCGACTTTGTGAGTCGATCCACAATGACCCAAACCGCATCGTTACCCTTTGTGCTGCGAGGAAGAGCAGTTACAAAGTCCATCGTGATGTGCTGCCACTTCCATTCTGGGATTGGTAACGGTTGAAGTAGCCCAGCTGTCCTGTGATGTTCAGCTTTTACCTGCTGACACACCAAACATTTTGCGACACTTCTGGCTACTTCACGCTTCATTCCATGCCACCAATAATTCTGACGTAGATCCTTGTACATTTTGGTACCTCCAGGATGTACTGAATAGGGAGAGCTGTGAGCTTCTTTCATTAACTCTTCCCGAACAGGACCTTTTGGTACACACAATCTGCTGCCGTATCTCAAAGATCCGTCTTCATGGATGATGAAATCTGTTCTGAGTCCATTCTCCACTTGTTCTCTGATCTTTTGCAACTTAGCATCGCTGGCTTGAGTTGCTTTGATCTGATTGACAATGGTTGATTGAACTTGGAGATTCATCAAACTTGAAGCATCACCTAGCATGACTAGTTCAATTTCCATCTGATGTAGGTCTTGCTGAAGCTTCCACTGTGCGGTGAGATTCATTGCTAATGGTTGACGACTAAGAGCATCAGGTACTACGTTCACCTTCCCTGGATGATATTGCAAGTTGATGTCAAAGTCCGCCATGAGCTCTAACCATCTTCTCTGCCGCATATTCAACTCCTTCTGAGTAAACACATACTTCAGACTTTTATGATCTGTGTAGATGTTCACTTGTTCACCAAGTAAGTAGTGGCGCCAAATCTTGAGAGCAAAAATAATGGCTGCCAACTCCAGATCATGCGTCGGATAATTGCACTCATGAGTCTTCAGTTGTCTTGAAGCATAAGCCACAACTTTACCGTGCTGATGTAGAACACATCCTAGTCCCTTACCGGATGCATCGCAATGCACTTCGAATCCTCCAGATTGATCCGGTATGACGAGAATAGGTGCAGATGTCAGTCTTGACTTGAGTTCTACGAAAGCTTGCTCGCATGCTTCTGACCACACAAATTTCTCATCTTTTCGAGTGAGCTTGGTCAGGGGTGTTGCTATCTTCGAAAAGCCTTCAATAAACCTTCTGTAATATCCAGCTAAGCCCAAGAAACTTCGAATATCCTTTACTGATTTTGGTGTAGGCCATTCGCTAACTGCCGAAACTTTTGCTGGATCCACAGAAATTCCTTCTCCTGATACGATGTGTCCAAGAAAACCAACCTGTTTTAGCCAAAACTCGCACTTGCTGTATTTGGCATAAAGCTTATGTTGTCGAAGAGTTTCCAGGACAATTCGTAAGTGCTCCGCATGTTCTTTCCGATTCTTAGAATATACCAGGATGTCGTCGATGAAGATGACAACGAACCTGTCTAAATATTCCCGGAAAACTTGGTTCATAAGATTCATGAAGATTGCTGGTGCATTGGTCACTCCAAATGGCATTACTAGAAATTCGTAATGTCCATAGCGAGTTCTGAAAGCTGTTTTGTGAATATCAGCTTCCTTGACCTTCACTTGATGATAACCTGAACGAAGATCTAGTTTAGAGAAGACACAAGATCCACTTAGCTGATCGAATAAATCGTCGATGCGCGGGAGTGGATACTTGTTCTTTATTGTGACTTCGTTCAAGGCCCTATAATCGATGCACATTCTGTATGAGCCTTCCTTCTTCTTCACCAATAGTACAGGTGCTCCCCAACTTGAAGTGCTGGGACGAATCCATCCTTTCGCCAGTAATTCGTCCAACTGTGTTCGTACTTCCTTTAAACCTTCCGGACTTAGTCTATACGGTGCTTTGATCACTGGTTGTGCTCCTGGTACTAAGTCAATACTGAATTCAAGAGCTCGATCGGGAGGCAAACCTGATATATCGTCAGGGAATACATCATCGAACTCTCGAACTACCTTCGGTCTTGGTTCTTCTTCTGCTTGAGCTGCTGCAACTACTGCTTCCTTTGGCTTTGCTTTGTAAGTACTTGGCTCCAATGTACGGTCTCCACTTTTAAAATAGAAGACCGGATGATCTGGAATCTCAAATACTACCCTCCTTTGACGGCAGTCGATGGTAGCATAAAAGGTTCCAAGCCAGTCCATTCCTAGAACCACATCGAAGTTTGGTATATCCAGTACCTTGAAGTCAGCATAAAATTCTCGACTGCAGACGACGACTGGACACATGCTGTATCCCATAGTTGCCTTTAGAACACCATTTCCGGAACTGACGTTCCAGCTGGATACAAGCGGTGAGACTGGAATCGCATGGGTTCGGACAAACCGTTGCGACATAAAGCAGTGGGATGCTCCAGTATCAAACAGTGCAAGTGCAGGTAGTGAAGCTACTATGATTGTACCTAAGGTATATGGGATAGGTTTTAGGTATAGGGAAATTGTGTAGGTAACCAAACTAAAAGATAAGTTTGAGAAAGAAGATTTACCAGTGATGACTTGGCCAGTGGCCTCAGCTTCTTCAACAGACATCATGAAAGCTTGGCGCTTCGGCACATTCCTCCTGGCCTGAGGAGCATTCCTCGGAACGTTCCTTTGAGCTTGATGGAACTGTCGAGGAGGGGGTGCAGCTTGTGGTCCCCTGGGTGGTGCTGGCAGTGCAAGTCTGGGAGCAGGTGCCTGAAGAGCTGGTCGCTGCTGATAAGTATTAGCTGGCCTGGGTGCAGCAACTGGGTTCTGTCTTTGGGGACAAGATCCAATACCGTGAGTGGCTGAACCGCAGATCAAGCAAAGGCGGTTGGCTCGACGGCAGTCCTTCATCATATGTCCAGTTCTCTTGCAGTAGGTGCAAAAGGCTGGGCTAGGACGATGGATTGGTACTCCGGGTCGCCTGGGCACGAAAGATAGTCTGGACGTGGGTCCACCTGCCATCTGGTTGGCAGGGCGCTTGACTCCTGCAGACTGAGGTCTGCCCCTCTCTTTTATCACTGCCTCATAACTGCGGGCAGCTTCTAGGGCTTCCTCATGAGTCAAAAACTTTCCTGTGGCTAGAGCAGCCTTAATCTCTGTGTCCAAACCTTGCTGAAAGCGACGGGCTCTGATCTCGTCCGTCGGTATCAAGTGTGCCGCGAATCTGTTCAAAGATTGTGTTAGCTGTGTAGTATGTGATATTTAAAATTGAACTATTGTGACATATCTTACCGGCTCAACATGGTGAACTCAGCGTCGTATTCATCTACCGATTTGTCCCACATTGATCCTTGCTGTAGATGAATAAACTGCTGCTCCATAGCAAACCTGGCAGTCACAGGGAAATATTTCGCATCGAACTTCTCGCGAAATGTCTTCCATTCAATCGGCTGTACCAGACGGGTTTCTTCCGCCTTCCACCAATTGCGAGCATTATCCGTGAGCTGTAGTTTTGCTACACGGACCCAAGCGTTGTCGGGCACTTGAGCTGCTGCCAGATCGTCTTCGATGCTTTGTGCCCATTCTTCCGCTTCAAGAGGGCTTCCTTTACCAGAGAACTGCTTTGGGTGCAAAGCCCTGAATTGCTTTACTCCCGGTGCATCGGCCTCAGGACGGTTCAAAAGTTGTTTCTGTCCCTCGAGAAGACTGCGGATCGCCTCAAATAGCATCGTTTGCTCAGTGGGTGGTGCAGGAACAGCTGGTGTGAGAGATAGTGCTGGAGGGGTGTTGTTAACGTTGGTGCTGGTGTTGTTCGGGGAATCCATGACCTTAAAGAAAAATTTGGATTAGGACAGATTCAAATACATGAAATGATAAGATTCAAAGAATAGAAATTTGCAAGATTCAAGGAACATGAATTGTAAAGAATGTTTTAGTTGCTGGTTCTTGTATTTTATATTGCGTAGGTTGTTCACGCAGAACAGAACTGCATGATAGGGTTTCATACAGCTCTGACCTGCATGGGCCACCAACAAAACCTGTCACGCCCCGCTTCCCAGTGTACGGCGAAGTGGACGCGGCGAGGTCCGCTACGTATGTACTCAGAAGTACATACGCTAAGCGTAACTAAGCAATATAAAATAAATACACAAGAGACAAGAGTATAAAAAGAACAGCAACTTTTATTTATTAACATTCTTTGTACAATGCATGAAAAAGGAAATACAACTGAAATAAAGATGCCTAAACAGTGGCATAACAGGAAAAGGAAAATACTGAAAAGAAAAGTGTACAATGAAATTATACTGTTGGGTCTTCGGCAAATTGCTCCAAGTCTTCCTGGGTTGGCTCAACTTCTGCCGGGTCCAAGTCACCTGACGACATTCAAAGAAGAGAGAATAGAATGTCGTCAGCGAACAGATCGCTCGGTAAGTCCCAAGAGTAAGAGGGAAGTAGAGAGGACAGAATAAGAAGATACATTTTAAAGTGTAAACTATTGCCGTAATGTTATGTTAACGCTGTTGTTTGTAGCTTGGTACAGAAGAATGCCAGTGTATACGAGGGGAGTCTCACTTGCCAGAGACTAGGGCACGTGTAGTACAAGGAACCGTTATGCCACGGTACAACAGCAATAGGATTCAGGTTAGGTGTATTAATCTGACCACCTCGTGCCACCTTTAACACCTTCCGTACCAATCTACCCCTTAAACCCCGCGATGTCTTGTTTGTATTGTTATCTTGTAAAATTGTATTGATTGTAAGATTGATTAACTGACTGACCGAAACCATGATATCAGGAAACGATTATAACCGTAGAGTCATATAAATGGAATACTGGGAAACATGTAAAAGGAATATCCATGGTTCGGTTCAGTCAAGTAGATTGTTAACTGGATTCTGGAATTCATGTATTCATCTTGAGTTGAAATATAAAGAATATAGATTGACTTGAATCATATTCAAGTCAGAAATAGTCAGACTCTAACCCGAGTCAGACTAAAAGAAAGATAATTTGAAGTTCTATATTTGTTAGGGGCCATATTGTAATTTATAAAACTTGAGGGGGTTTATTGTAAAAAGTAATATTGTATAGTTTGCAAAATACACCTCAAGTAATTATTATTCGTCTTTATAGTTATAATGAGTGTAAATTTTATTTGTGTTATTCTAGTGAATATATCCTAATAAAAGTATTAATTTATTTATTTGAAATTCATGGTATTTTAATGTAACTTTTAATCTTGTAATTTTTAGAAAAAGTGAAAACTTTATCTTATGATAAAATAGGTGTTTAAATGATAATTATATATATATTAACACATGAATAATTTTAAATAAATATTTTATTTTCCCAAAATCTCATTTTTCTTAAATGCCGTATTTTAAACCTTTCGAGACCGAATGCTCCTTGCGGAGGTCTGAATCTCGCACTACCAGCCCGCGGGTGCACGATGAACCGTACTATCCCTAACGGGTTCCCCAAAGTGGGTTGTAGTGGCACTTTGCTTAGGTTTAACAAATACTATTCATTTAGGAAAACGGTTTTATAAATAAAAGGTATTTATTTGTAAAAGAGTATAGTTTTCTGTATTTTAGTTTCTAGGGTTTCCTAAGCCAACTAGCCTATTTCTAAGGGTCTAAACTGTAAGTGCACGGCGGCGCCCCGGCCGTCAATCCGACGCCGGAATGCGGAAGCGGTGATAAACTTTAATTTTTGCGGACTTTGCAAACCGGCACCACCGCGCACTAAACTCCGGATCGTAACCATTAACAAGTCTAGCTAACTAATAAGAAAGGGAAGAGATGTACCGACTGATCCGAGTCCTCCGGTCTTCATCTCCACTCCGATCTCCTCGCGGGATCTCCGTCCGTCTCCTCCTCGTCGGAAAGGGCACCACATCGCCTGTAGCTTTTACGGGCTCCCACCTCAATACCGAGGCAACTCGGGCGCGAAGCTGGCGAATCGACGCGTCCAAGATTTGCTGTAGGAAGTGTAGTGTAGAGTGCATGTCTCACTTTGGGGTTTGTTGCCATTTGTAGATGATGGAGGAAACAAGATAAGAAAAATGGTGCTTGCATTTTTCTTAGCATGAAAAGAGATCATGAATGAAAAACACTCTCAAAGATGAAGCTCTCTCCTTCTCTTTTCTTCTTCTCACTTTTCTAATGAATCATCTCTCACTTGGAAAATGGTGGAGGAAAGGTTATGAAGCATGAAGGGAGGTGAGTGTAGGAGATGAAAGAGGTGACCACATCAAGAGACAAGAAAACATACACCATACTTCACCTTTTTTCAAACCATACCCTTTCATGTCACTCAATTCAAAAGCATGGAGCAAAAGAAATGAAAGCTATCATAATCAATACTTTTGCAAGAAACCCCTTCCACAAAAGTAATTTGCAAAACTGCAAATTACCCCCTCCATCGGAAAAGTCCGGCCGGGAAAGAACAAAGGAAAACCGGCCGGAACGGAATGCAAACTGGCAACTCCAGAAAACTGGTCCCGTAATAAATTACAGGAAAACCCCAATACTGTGCATACACACCCGCATCTGTATTCCGTCCGGATACAAATGCAAAGAGACAAAATCTACACTGTACTAAACTAGGACCGGCTTAAACCAAAGCCGACTAGTAATGTTCGTTCGATCCTGATCCGTGCAATACCGCACGTATCTGATCGAACCCTGCCATATACCTATACGGCTACTAGTACAAACCGTCCGATCCTGATCCGTGCAATACCGCACGTATCTGATCGGACCCTGCCATATCTCCATACGGCCTCTACAGCGTTTCGCCCGAAACTTGAGTAACTGAAAGTGTGGTGGACTCTAAAGACTCGTCAATACTATGGATGTGGATTTAACCACTAGCACGTCAGAGGTATAAGCCAATACGTGACGGGCCACCAGCTATCGACTAAAAGGGACGTCGATGAGCGAACTCATCCTGACACCCTACTGAGCCTGTCAGTGACAATATCCGTGCAGTCCGGTCCGTTCGTCTATGAGTATCGCATGGCGGGCCTAGGGGGTTGGTAAAAGTCAGACCCCCAAAAGCGGTACAAGTCGTGTCGGAGTGTAGCCCAGAACACCCTGAGATACTACTGGAATACCTACCAGTAAATCTCCTTGCCTTGGCCAAGGACTTTGTGTAATGGCTCTCCTAGACACAGCACGACCTCACCCCCAATACCGGGAGAGACGAACCCCTGAAGATACGCTCACTGCCTCCATGTGGCTCGGGACTGTACCCAACTAAAACCTGTTTGCACGACTCCTTTGAGCCGTGGTAGGGTAGTAATCAAAGTACAGTGGGAACTCACACGAGACAAATGACGATCCCCAGGTCGATGAACTAACCTGCACACATGTCACCAGGGAACTGCCATCTGACGTCTGGTATATGACCAACTAGCATGTTCCCGGCGAGTCCTGTCCGGTGTACTCATAACCCAATGAGCACCTGTATACATCTTAGGTGATCCAACTGACACCAGTGGCTTGTGAGACCGGCCACCGCCCCTCGTCGGGGTCTCGACTGTATACACTAGTCTACTAATGGAGTATCGATGCCCGGTCTCGAAACTCCCACGACTAGGGACCTTTTAAGGATATACTTGTAGACCCCCAGCTCCCACTTATATGATCGCCCTCATACTGCTGGTGGTCAAGCAAGAATCCTAGGGGCTCTATCAACGTGTAATAGCGACATGTCAGGTCACCTAAAACAGTACACGATGATAAAGGTAAACCAGATAGCATACTATCATCTCGAGTAAGACTGTCCTACCGGGATAGGTCCTCCCTCAATCATTACAATCACGTACCTGTGACCTAATAATTGACTCTGAGGGCACTATCTCCAACAATCTCCCACTTGCACTCAAGGCTAATTATTGCGATGTCGCATACTCACAGCCCGTGTGATACCGAACATCCAACTCCTCTACTAGTCAGTCTCACAAAGCTCGTTTGCGGAACTATTGCGTTCGAGGAATAGCCTCAGTGAGTGGATCCGCTTAGTTGTTTCTTTCTATGTCTCTCTATATCTCAAGTTCGCGGAGAAACCCATCTCCCGAAATGAGCAATACCTGTCTTAGAATATGTCTGGATGTCTGATGGGACCTAGCTCATAAATGAACTCCAAATCCAAACTTCTTAGACTGTATCGTCAACTGAACTTAATCAGTATCCTGCGCGCCATGCCTCCCTCAGTATTGCCTTGGACCACCTGTCCAAAATACTGCCCCTCATCAGAAGGAAAACTATAACTCTGACAACCTCCTTGTCGTCCATGTCACCTTGGAAGCCTGGAATGATAACTGTCTCCTGAATGAGGCTGTCGTTATCATATCCCTAGAACATCCACTTATGTTCTAAAACTGCTTCCGACTGTTTCTCCAGGATTGGATTAATGTCAACTTATTGCATCTAGTGCAAGAACAACATCTGGTGTGGTACTTGACATCTCATGATTGACTCAATTGCCTGAGCAAGTGATCTGCCAATCATGCCCGTCCCTCTCCCCTTTAGTCTGTAAGACACCTTTGGAGAGGGTGACTCCATTACCTGCAGGTACACTACCGTGCCAGGAGTCGTCCATCCTAAATACTCTTAGAATGCTGTCAAGTACCCTGATTGGGAAACCACCCAAATCTAGATCTAAAACCATAGATCTAGTAACCAGTATGTCTGACATAAAATCCATGTCCTTTGTGGAGAAACCACTGTGTGACGACCAAAGTATAACCGATCGTAGTAAAGGAATATCATTTCCTACTACCTTCTCAACAGATCCATCCCCTATTCTGATGACGTCAAACCTATGACTGTCACATCAGAAATAGATGATCTATCTCCGCTACATCTGCTTTAGTCTATAAATAGACATAAGCCTGATGTCCACCAATGCTTCCGCTGCTCCCACTGACTACGACAACCCTCTGGCAGAGTCATATAGACGTGCACTTCTAAAGCTAGTTTAGAACGACGCTACACTCATCCTCCTGCCGGGTCTCGCAGCCTGGAACAACAACAATGGCAAGTGTGGGTAAACAAGAACTTCCCCGTCACCGTCCTTGAGGCTATCGTAGTGCCTCTCGGGTGCCTGAAGTTACCCACCTTATCTGCGGAGTGGCCAATGGAATGTCAATCCAGATTGAATCTTTAGGTTCCTTATCAAATCTTCAGTAATCGTTTGCGGTTCTGGAATCACTTCCAGTTCTACCATACTCCCACTACTGTTTTTCTGAAAAAATCCATTTTTAATAAAACTGTGGCGAGTCTAGAACAATATTGCTATTGTTCATCCAGATGGTAGAAAGTCAACCCGCGTCATAGCCTGGGTCAACCCACAAACAGCCATTACAGAAACGTGCCTTGAGTTATCCAGTGTCTGGTTTTAATCATAAACCGGACAACTCCCCGTACCTTAACATCGTTAAGATATGAACTGTTCTATATCCAATATAAAAACAGAGGCACTGATTTAATTGAACCAGATTCAAATCATGCAGCTGTCCCCAGCGCATGTCAACTAAATGGAAGGAGGCCGATCAGCGTTACTCAACTTAGGAATGCTTCCAATTATGAGTAACCTGAAAGAGAAGCAATTTCTCTTAATCATCACTTTCAACTGAATACCACAAGTATCTACATCTTCGATCACCTTGAAGAATCCCGATACTTGCTATACCTGGTTCTCTACTCTATTCAAATACCTATAACTTCTCCAAATTCGGACCCTGTGTTTCCACGAAACACCTGTCTAAAAAATAGAGGAGTCATAAGTAAACTGAATATAGTACGAGGACCATCCCCTCTGTCCTGATGGACCCTGGACAACATACAATACTCTGTACAAGTCCCTTGAGTCTGATAACTCATTTACTGTGTGTCGTAGGTTGAAAACTGTACTTATGGTTAAGAAGAATTACACCGCTGTTTAATGCTCCTTACCTAACCATCCACTGATATAGGTAAATGTCATAGACATAATTTCAGAAAGGTATATCTCACTCTATGAAAATAGACGTACAGATATATCAATTTGAAATTGGTGCATAACAGCGGATATTCAAAACCAAATATTTGCCGACCGGCAAACAGCCCAGGTGATTTCCTCAAATATCACTGATTACAACGAATCCCGATATAATGAGGATGATCACCCAATTCCCAATAACTTACTCCCACTCATCATCTGTAAAACCATACAGATGTGAGAATCGTACCTGGTAAATACATACCCTGGAGTAAGTATCTAATCGGGAAATCAGTTTTCCTTTAACATTACACAGTGAAACTGAAACATTGAAATGTTCCGATGGGGTATCCCGGTATTCCTAGTAATGCCTCTTCCAGATTCACGACTGTAACCGTATAATTCTTTGCCACCTCTCCAAATCCCTTCATATGTCTTTAGTCTTTACCTTCTGCACACCCTTTTAGGCCAAATGGTTTTCTTCCTTCCCTACCGTTCGGCTCCAGCCTATGGTTTGGAAGAAGACTATCCAATAAGCATAATGGGTGTACTGTCCTAGTCCTAGGAGCACTCGCAATGCGAGAGAAGGTGAAGATAAAAGACAACCGAATAAACCTCATTCCTATTTCTCCTGGACCAGAATCCATCCCCGAACTGGAACAAGTTCCATTCGAGTTCGTATATAACCATACGATGGAGTATCCAAATAAACTGTGGATCTTCGTAGTGATACGGAGTGTCCTGGAGAAATACAAAGGTGATGTGGGAGTGGTAACGAAATATTTGGTTTGGTCGTGAATATCTGTTGTAATTTACTTTGCCCTCTTACTAATCCCTTGCTTTGTCTGAACTTAATACCTTCTGCACACCATCGTTATGCTAATTGGTTTTCTTCATTCCCTACCGGTCGGCACCAGCCTAAGGTTTGGAAGAAGACAATCCAATTTGCGTAATAGGTGTACTACCCCTAAACCAAGGAGTACTCGTAACCTGAGAGAGGGTAAAAGGAAAAGACAACTGAATAATCCTATCCGTTTTCTCCAGAACCGGAAACCATCCTCGAATAAATTCTTTCGAGTTCGTATCTAACCATACGATGGTTTTGTCCAATGGAAGTGGACGTTCGTAGTAAAACGGGGTGTCCTGGAGAAAAGGGTAAAAGTAGGAGTGGCAATGAGGTTTGCAACTCTGACAATCCAAAAGCCGGTGTTAAAGAAGGTTCGGTCAACTTGGTCACTGAGTCAAAGTCTTAGGGTCGGGTCAATGGTCGCTGCCAAAGAGAGAGAGAGAAGAAACACTCAGCGTGCACTCTAACCTAGATCAGAATGGTTACCAATTTATCTAATCTGGAAACCTCCCACTGTACCTCAAATTCTCCTCCAAACCTGAAAGAAGAATTAGTCGGGGTCACCCGAGGAGTAAACTAACTCATCAGTGGGAATCGGGATCCAACTATCATCGCATGATAACGTGACGGAATCCGCTCATATCATCACACTCCAGAAGGTATGCGCATATCTGGCAAGTTTCAGTACTTTTGAAACTCCCGATGTGATTTCTGCCCCATGCTCTTATGACCTTGGCGTGAGGTCAAAATATCATAAGTCACATGTCAAGTTCTGCCCGTCATTATCCAGGTTAATTTGAATCCACCCGTACATACCCTTGACGTAGGCCAAAATAGTAGTACGACTGTCCCAAACCAACGCATCTATCTATGCAACAGATAAATACCCGGCAGCTACCAATCACTATGCCTTGGCGTGAGGTCAAAATACATAGCTTGAATACTACCGAATATTTAGCTGAAATGACGGAGGGCTACGAATGGTTTCTGGCGAAAACCTTTAACGTAAAGAACTTGATATCGTCGAAGGAACGGATAGCTTTTTAAAATATAGTGACGAAAACCTTCGCTAAAGAGGTCACTCCCGGTGAAGGGATCTCGGCTCTTTCCCCGTAGAATGAGGTGCAGGATATTCCAACTGAATACCGCGATGCAAAGCAAAAGTAATCGGCTATAGTGAAGTTAATGCCCTGACGCAAACTTCTGTCCAAGGGGTCACTCCCGGTGAAGGGATCTCGGCCCTTGCCTCGTCGACTGAGGAGCAGGATATTCCAATGAATACCACGATGCAAAACAAAAGTAAACGTCCTTGCAATAACAGCTTTTTGAAAAGTGTTCCAACAACATCAGATTAGGTTTGTTTTTAACTTGCATTGATCCAAATCAATGCAGTCCCATCATTTGATCACACCAAAAAGAACGAAAATATACTGATGTACGTATATGCCATCCGCATTCGCCACTGGGTCCCGTCATTACCCGTTAGGTTAGCTAACTAACGACAGAGCGGGGACTGGACTAGCGCGGATACAAAACATATACAACATCTACTAATATATATACCAATATATTATATTTCGCTCAAGGCGTGAAAGAAATGCAACATCACAGAAAATGTACAGCATCACAGAAACAATACAGATATCTGGGATCCCCGGGTTTCACAGAGCCGCTGAAACCCGACGTTCCCCTGGTCGTGTGGATAGCCTGTGCAATGAAATCCTAGACCCCTACGGGCGCGGCAAGTTACCCGCCAAAACCTGAAGCGAGGCAGCCCCCTTCAGCAACGTGAATGGACCACCCAGCACTTCACGGAATCCGGTAACTTGGGCACCCCTCCTGGGTCAACCTGTACCCCCTACGAGTGCGGCGAATAGCCCGCCAATCCTAGAGTGAAGCCCCCTCCGTCTCAATGCCATGAGATGCGGGCTTGTTGCCCTCCAGAACCCGGCTATCCGTGCACCCCTCCGCGGGGCAATCCTAGTACAGAAAGTAAAATATACATACAACGGATACATCGACCGCAACCAGGTCGTGCCCCAAAATAATAATACAAACAGGCAGTGACGGCAGTCCACATGTCGGACGCTCGCCCCGCAATATCAAATGTACATAATACGACAGCACTGTACTAGCATTGCATCCAGGCTATCCCCCACGACCGATCCGCAACATCACAGCATAAACATAGAACATCAACGTGAAAGTCACGTTCGCAAATCCGTCTAACCGGGCTATAGCAGTTAGACGGGATTTACCGATCGAGTGACATTCACGGTCGCAGATATAATGTAAATACTGTGAAAAATGTGTTTAAAATTTTCCGATTGATCAAACATTAACAAGTGGGCCCCAAAGAAAACTGTAGCACTCACAGAAATAATTGGCCCAACTTTAATATTCCAGAAAGCACATTTTCAACTCAGGAACATTCTGCAAAATTTTGGGAGCATGAACAGTGAAACTTGCGGCGGAAGCGCGGCCAAAGTAGGGTTTTGGCCGCCCTTCCGCGGTGGGATGGTGGGTTCATGGTACCAAATTTTTACAGTATGCTTAGAATTCCCTGCACATCACTCTGAGACAACCTGAAAAATTTTTGGACTCAAAAAAAATTCGACAGAAACTGATATGCTTGAAATACGTGTTTTCGGGATTTTGTTCGATCGGAAACGCAAACACATTTAACGAAAGCTAGACTAAGTTAATGGCGAGGCTCTGATACCACTGTAAGTGCACGGCGGCGCCCCGGCCGTCAATCCGACGCCGGAATGCGGAAGCGGTGATAAAATTTAATTTTTGCGGACTTTGCAAACCGGCACCACCGCGCACTAAACTCCGGATCGTAACCATTAACAAGTCTAGCTAACTAATAAGAAAGGGAAGAGATGTACCGACTGATCCGAGTCCTCCGGTCTTCATCTCCACTCCGATCTCCTCACGGGATCTCCGTCCGTCTCCTCCTCGTCGGAAAGGGCACCACATCGCCTGTAGCTTTTACGGGCTCCCACCTCAATACCGAGGCAACTCGGGCGCGAAGCTGGCGAATCGACGCGTCCAAGATTTGCTGTAGGAAGTGTAGTGTAGAGTGCATGTCTCACTTTGGGGTTTGTTGCCATTTGTAGATGATGGAGGAAACAAGATAAGAAAAATGGTGCTTGCATTTTTCTTAGCATGAAAAGAGATCATGAATGAAAAACACTCTCAAAGATGAAGCTCTCTCCTTCTCTTTTCTTCTTCTCACTTTTCTAATGAATCATCTCTCACTTGGAAAATGGTGGAGGAAAGGTTATGAAGCATGAAGGGAGGTGAGTGTAGGAGATGAAAGAGGTGACCACATCAAGAGACAAGAAAACATACACCATGCTTCACCTTTTTTCAAACCATACCCTTTCATGTCACTCAATTCAAAAGCATGGAGCAAAAGAAATGAAAGCTATCATAATCAATACTTTTGCAAGAAACCCCTTCCACAAAAGTAATTTGCAAAACTGCAAATTACCCCCTCCATCGGAAAAGTCCGGCCGGGAAAGAACAAAGGAAAACCGGCCGGAACGGAATGCAAACTGGCAACTCCAGAAAACTGGTCCCGTAATAAATTACAGGAAAACCCCAATACTGTGCATACACACCCGCATCTGTATTCCGTCCGGATACAAATGCAAAGAGACAAAATCTACACTGTACTAAACTAGGACCGGCTTAAACCAAAGCCGACTAGTAATGTTCGTTCGATCCTGATCCGTGCAATACCGCACGTATCTGATCGAACCCTGCCATATACCTATACGGCTACTAGTACAAACCGTCCGATCCTGATCCGTGCAATACCGCACGTATCTGATCGGACCCTGCCATATCTCCATACGGCCTCTACAGCGTTTCGCCCGAAACTTGAGTAACTGAAAGTGTGGTGGACTCTAAAGACTCATCAATACTATGGCTGTGGATTTAACCACTAGCACGTCAGAGGTATAAGCCAATACGTGACGGGCCACCAGCTATCGACTAAAAGGGACGTCGATGAGCGAACTCATCCTGACACCCTACTGAGCCTGTCAGTGACAATATCCGTGCAGTCCGGTCCGTTCGTCTATGAGTATCGCATGGCGGGCCAAGGGGGTTGGTAAAAGTCAGACCCCCAAAAGCGGTACAAGTCGTGTCGGAGTGTAGCCCAGAACACCCTGAGATACTACTGGAATACCTACCAGTAAATCTCCTTGCCTTGGCCAAGGACTTTGTGTAATGGCTCTCCTAGACACAGCACGACCTCACCCCCAATACCGGGAGAGACGAACCCCTGAAGATACGCTCACTGCCTCCATGTGGCTCGGGACTGTACCCAACTAAAACCTGTTTGCACGACTCCTTTGAGCCGTGGTAGGGTAGTAATCAAAGTACAGTGGGAACTCACACGAGACAAATGACGATCCCCAGGTCGATGAACTAACCTGCACACATGTCACCAGGGAACTGCCATCTGACGTCTGGTATATGACCAACTAGCATGTTCCCGGCGAGTCCTGTCCGGTGTACTCATAACCCAATGAGCACCTGTATACATCTTAGGTGATCCAACTGACACCAGTGGCTTGTGAGACCGGCCACCGCCCCTCGTCGGGGTCTCGACTGTATACACTAGTCTACTAATGGAGTATCGATGCCCGGTCTCGAAACTCCCATGACTAGGGACCTTTTAAGGATATGCTTGTAGACCCCCAGCTCCCACTTATATGATCGCCCTCATACTGCTGGTGGTCAAGCAAGAATCCTAGGGGCTCTATCAACGTGTAATAGCGACATGTCAGGTCACCTAAAACAGTACACGATGATAAAGGTAAACCAGATAGCATACTATCATCTCGAGTAAGACTGTCCTACCGGGATAGGTCCTCCCTCAATCATTACAATCACGTACCTGTGACCTAATAATTGACTCTGAGGGCACTATCTCCAACATAAACGACAAGTCATTAGAAGCCTCAAATCGTCTCTTCACCGCCAATTGTGGCCAGGTAAGTACAAGTGAGGAGGGAGGGATCCGCTCACGAATCGTGAGACGGGCCTTTTAAAGTTACCCAAGCTCACTTGCCTAGCCTAGACACCACAAAGTCAGTTTAGATAAACGATCGATGTCCATGACATATCGTATTTTCCTATTAAAAGATATTGTTTTAAAAATTGTAAACAACTTAGAACTTTTTAGAAAAGGTTTATAAAGAAAAGGGTATTTTAGTGAAAAGTCTTGTATTTTCGTATTCTATATTTTGACGTTTATCAATTAAGGTTATATTTGTGTGTGTGTAGAGGTAGGTCATTACCTCGTGACTTATTTTAAGTTCTGATGAAGTTTAGAGGTAAAACATGATATATTAAACTTAAAGGTATTAAAGCGCAAGAATACGGTATTTGAAAACGTTATCATTTTATGTGTGAAATTTCATTGAAATTGATTTCTACAAGTTTAGTGATCAAGATAAACATATTTAGGAGTGAGGGATTTATTTAGAACAATAAAAACAAACTTTATGGTATTTTTATGAAAAGAATACGGTTTTACAAGAAAGCTATCATTTCATGTGAGAAACTTTATTTGAATTGGTTTCTAGGTGATTAATAGTCATCATAGATAGGTTTGGGTATTATGTATTAGGTGACAAGTGGAAATTTGTAGAAAAACGAATCGGAAATCGGTTTGTTCCGATTTCCGTCGGGTTCCAAAAAGTCGTATTTTCTATTAAAAGAAAAGAGAGATAGAAGAGATGGGACTTACGGTTTTGGACAAACTAAGGAGGCTAAGGGAGGTGGTGATTGTCGGTGCGTCGAAAACGTCGCGAAGGTTTTACTACGATCGCCGGAATCCGTCGTCGGTTTCGGCAGCGCTTCGCTTCTCGCTCTTTGTACCGAGTTCTCGAGAATTTGGGAGAGTGGACTTAGAGTTGTGAGGTGAAATAGTAGAGGGTAGGGGTCTTTATATAGGGCTAGGCTAGGGTTAGGGTAGATGAAAAGTTAAAAAATAAAAATGTGATAAAATGTAATAAAAAAATGTATTAAAAGTGGAGTAATTGGGGTTTTTAAAGAGTTATGGAAGTTGTATGAAGATGAAATTTTGCAGGTACATAGGGAATATGAAAATTCACAACTTTCATGTTGTGACCATCACAGGAATCGGCCGAATCGGGGGTGACTCGGCCGTGACTCGGTCGGAGCACTGAGTCGGCCGAGTCAAGGCCGAGTTGGCCGATTCCCGGCCGAGTCCGGTGGCCTGGATCTCCCCCGACGGTTCATCTACCCTCTGCAAGTGTTACATCTTTGGGTGTAGTGGGGTTTTTGTGAGATATGCACGTGTAAACTCTTGGTATTCTAAAGGTTTTAAAAAAATCAATATTAAAAATAATGTGGGGTATGGGATTTGAACTCTGGTGGCTTGGTTCAGCAGTGTAAGGTATTACCAATGAGCTACAAGCTCCTTCTTGTAATTATTGTGGGGAAATAGATACTTAAAGTGTTTTCAGCAACATCAATACTCCAAGTATACTTCAAATTTAACTCAAATTTATGTATACAAAAATTGGAGTTGTTACATCCTTTGACTCCTATCGTTGTAATCCTTCAACGACGTCAGAGAGGTGACTGGTCCCGACAACCACACATCAGCACGGACTGTGGGGTCCTTAAACTCATGGACTTAAGCGTCCTTAAACCAAAACACGGACTGTGGGGTCCTTAAACTCATGGACTTAAGCGTCCTTAAAATAAAACACGGACTGTGGGGTCCTTAAACTCACGGACTTAAGCGTCCTTAAACTACCTATGGACCACTGCGTCCCTAAACCGGAATATGGACCACCACGTCCCTAAACTGGAATATGGACCGCAATGTCCCTAAACTACCAATGGACCGCAATGTCCTTAAACTACCTATGGACCACTATGTCCCTAAACTGGAACAATAGAGCCCCCAAATGCTCTTTTGTCGGATCCAAATGATCCCGTTAAGTTTATCTTAGTCTCAAATCAGGCTAACGTATCCTTAACGAACGTTTAAGTTGATCTTAGCCTAAATACTAACGTATCCTTAAACTAAAACACCAAACCCAAATCTAAGTAAATACGGATTTGGACTAATCCACGTCCTACGGGCGACGGCATAACTTAGTCTCCGTATACAATCAACGGGCATCCACAAACAAAACAAACACACTCGACACGAAGTGAAATTCTGGAGAAGGAGAAAGTGGCTACCGCGATGCGGTAGCGTAATTAACTGCAGGGGCTTGCGCCTGCAGGGAAGAGCGTCCTCACAATCAAAAAACCCCTCAAACGAGGGGGAATCTGACGAAGTCTGCTACATCGGCCGCATCCGTCTAAACCTCCGATACACGGTGCCATAAATCAACTTGGCATCTTCGGAGAGGTGGACGGATAAAACCAAATAGCATCTGCCCCGAATCTCAGGCCAGACGTCCTAATATCTCGGCGTCATTCGGAGGGGAACAGATTCTGGCACGCCCGGTGGGACCTTTTCCTCTTTCCACTCCACACTTCGTGTGTCGTATTCGCGAACAAATCGCGGTTTGTTAATGGTTGCCTTTGGTTTTCAAGTTTACTAAGATTTGGTCTTTTGCTTGGCACAGAAAAGAAATCAAGCATCGATGGCCTCTACCTGTTCGAAGTGCTCTAACTGCAGCTGCAGCTCGCGTCCGACCTCAACTGGGGGCATAACCTACGGGCCCCAAGCGGCCTCTTTGTTCACCATGCCTGTAGAGCAGATTACTCAAGCCACCACGGGGTTATTTTTCGGAACCATGTTTTCGCCAACAAGATTCAGCACCCCCGTGCCCGTACAAGAAGCTCCTAAGAAGTCGGTCTTCGATCGACTTTCAACTACTGCGGCCCCTCTCAACGGGTCGCCCAACACCAGTGCCTCGGTCTTCTCCAGGCTGGGCCAAAACTCCCGCGGGCCCACGATGAAGCTTACAGTCCCGGAAAAGGTTATTCCAAAAAGAATAGCCAAACCTGCTCCTGAAGTCGTCAAAGCGGCTTCTCCTGCTGAGAGATCAGTCTTTACAAGATTGACCGTCTCAATTCCCACTCCTGCTCTTGCTGCTCAAAAGACATCAGTCTTCAATAGGCTGACGCCGGCAACAGCCCCACACCTGAAAAGGGGGCAAGAAGAAGCTGTTTCTGTCTCTGAACCGATACCGACAACTCGTCGCGCCCGACGACGCCACTGGCGCCGGGTAAGGTGACCGGGGGCAACTCCCCTTCTGGGACGACTCTGCCAGCTCCAGTGGTGGAAGTTAACACTGCTGTTCCAACCGGTAACAGCTTCGAGCTACTGAATAGAGTACGCAGAAACTCGCCGTCTGCGGTGCTCAAAAGATCTCCTCCACCAGTAGAGACTGCCGTGGAAGCAGCAAAGCCAGAGCAGTCTCCTCGATCGCTGTCCTCCAAGATCTACAAGACATGGCGACGAGTCTGAGAATCTGTCATTGATCCTAACCTCTCTCTCCAACAGAAGAAGTCGAAAGGTCGGGAAGAAGAGAATCCCCTGGTCGAGCAACGAAAGGTGACGACCACTTGGGTGCCCAAAGCAACGGCCCCCTCAACTTCAACGGCCCATAAGAGAAGAAGGCCAGAGAGAGTCCTCACGCCGACGGCGAACGTCAAACGTGGTGAACCCAAACGCCCCAAGTCTGGGGGCATGGTAGTTCATACCGTCTACGTGGCGTCTGGTAAAGAGGACAGTCGCATATCTACGGGTCATCGACCGCTTACGCGATCAGTGACTAAAGCGCAGGAGCAGAAGCAGAAGCTCCAAGAGATGATGAACGCTATAGCCGCACTTACCGGGCTAAAAGATAACCCTGAGACGTCCTCGGATGAACGCCAGGAGGAAGAAACCGATGCTGAATTCCTTCGTCGAATTTTGGAGAAGAAGGATAAAGAGGCTGCTGAACAAGCAGCCAACATAAAGCGTATGGGCCTCCTGTTCCAAGACATGGTGGGGATGATGATCCAACAAGATCCTCCGGCCGAAGATCCCCCGATCGTCCTTGAAGACGATAGGGGAGAGACGTCGAATCCTCCACCAGCTCTGTCAACAGCTAAGGAGGAGACAGTCTCCAAAGCCGATTTGGACGAGTACATAGCCCAACAAATATGGGTTCATCATGCGACTGAAGCAGCTAGCCAGGTCGTAAAAACGGGGCGGCCATATCCAAGTTGGTATGATCAAATCAAGTACCCGCCGGGCTACACAATTCCCAAGTTCCATGTCTACAAGGGGACGGGCAATCCTCACCAGCATGTTGCCCAGTTCAGGGCACTCTGCGGCAACACCGGCGGTGATGACAAGCTTTTGCTTCGCCAGTTTGTTGGAAGTTTATTAGATACGGCGTTCGAGTGGTACTCTGAGCTCCCGAACAACTCTGTCAAAACCTTCGCGGAGATGGAGTTGTTGTTTACTCAGCGTTTTGCAAGCGCCAGTGAACGCACCCCGATGACGGCACTGATTAACGCCAGGGTAAAGCCAGGCGAGACATAGGTTCAATATGCTATACGGTGGAGGAACTTATGGTCGAAGTACGAGCAGCGCATTGAAGAAGCTCCCGCGGTGGGTATGTTTGTGGGAACCCTTGATCCGCAAGCAACCATCTCGCAATTTATGATGTTTTTCAAGCCGACTACCTTCCAGGCCTTGATTGACAAGCTAGCGCAAATGGATCAGATGAGCCATAAACCCCCTCTTCCAAAGACGGACTCCCGAAATGATAAGGGGAAGGGAAAAGCGATCGTTGTCGCTAATGCTCAACAACAACCGAGCAACTCAAAGCCGGTTGTTCGTCAAAATAATATGCGTCCGTACGTAGCCCTTGAGGAGAGGCTAGGACGTGCTTACTCTTTTCCCTATGATAAAACGAGAAGGTTATTCGAGCTGGCGTTGTGAAACCGACTCATAAATCTGTCGGATCCAAAACCTCCGTCGCAACCAAATGATGTCAATGAGCCCAACTACTGTCCTTATCATCGAGTACTGGGTCATCCGATCGAAGATTTCTACGTCTTCAAAAATTGGCTTGAAGACCAGTACCAACAGGGCAAGTTCGCGTTATCTGGGATCAAAAATGCCAAAGCACGCTAAACGAGATCAAGCAATACCTGCAGAACCCGCCAGTGCTGGCTGCTCCGGTCAAGGGAAAACCCCTCATTCTTTATACAACCGCTCTCGAAGGCTCCTTGGGCGCATTATGGGCACAAGAGAATGATTAAGGAAAGGAAAGAGCACTCTACTACTTAAGTCGAGTTCTACTGGGGGCAGAAAGTAACTACTCCCCCATTGAAAAACATTTCCTGGCGTTGATCTTTGCGATAAAAAAGCTCAGACATTATGCGTTGGCACATGAAGTCTGTCTCATTTCAAAGGTGGACTCCCTTAAATATTTGATGTCGAAGGCCATATTAACGGGGCGACTCGCTAAATGGGCCCTGCTCTTGATGGAGTTCTCGATAACATATCAACCTCTCAAGGCAGTGAAAGGCCAGGCCATCGCCGACTTCCTCGCTGAGCATCCAATACCCGCCGATTCTCCTTTGAATTGCGATCTTCCAGACGAACATGTGTTTGATGCGATCGACGGTGGTGATACCTGATGGGAGCTTTATTTCGATGGAGCATCTTCCGTGAAGAAGCGCAAACAGAGTACCTCTATAATTAAATCGGGGGTAGGACTCGTCTTTGTAACTCCACAAGGAGGGATAATGCGCTTTGCTTTCTCCATAACAGAGCCGAGGACAAACAACGAAGCCGGATACGAAGCTTTGATAGCAGGCCTCGAGATCGCCATCGACATGGAAATTGAAAACCTCCTCATATACAGAGACTCCCAGCTGGTCGTTAGTCAAATAAATGGCGACTACCAAACGTGCAAACCAGAGTTGGTGAAGTACGGCGAAAAGGTGCAACAACTGTTGACCCAAATTCCTTCCTATATGCTAGAAAGCATACCGCGTGCGGAAAACAGCAAAGCGGACGCATTAGCCAAGCTCGCTAAAGAATTGGCTGATGAGAACCTCGATGACGTCAGAATCATGGTACAGAGCCGTCGGGTGCTTGCCCCAGCAGAAATATCTCCGAAATCATCCGAGGAAAAGGGAGTGACTGAACAGGTGACCCTGCAAATAAAAGATCGGGAAAATACCGAGGATTGGAGAGAAATCTTTATAGACTACTTCAAATACCGTCGAATGCCCGAAGATGCGTCCTCAAGACATCAGCTTATGAAACGAGTTCTGTCTTTCGCCTTCGTCAATGATACTCTGTATAAGAGGTCATTTGATTCTCTATGGTTAAGATGTCTGGGACCTAACGAAGCGAAAAGAGTCATTCAGGAAGTTCATGACGGACTCTGCGGTTCTCACCAAGCGGGCCCGAAGATGAAGCTGAAGATCAAACGGATGGGCTACTACTGGCCCACGATGATTCAGGACTACCTCGAATATGCGAAGCAATGCCACTCATGCCAAATTCATGGGGACTTCATCCATCAGCATCCAAATCCACTCCATCCAACGGTGGCTAGCTGGCCATTTGAAATGTGGGAAACTGATATAGTCGGCCCTATCGAACCAGCATCGTCCAGGGGACATCGATTCATCCTGGCAACGACTGACTACTTCTCCAAATGGGCAGAAGCAATACCGTTGAGGGAAGTGAAGACGGAGAATATCCTCCATTTCTTCAAGACGCACGTCATATATCGGTTTGGAACTCCGCGCCGGATCATCTCCGATAACGGTCCAGCTTACAGAAGCCACAAAATCAGTCGTTTCGCGCAACAACACAATATAGACTGGAGATATTCCTTGGTTTATAATCCGCGAGCTAATAGTCTAGCTGAAGCCTTCAACAAAACCTTGATAAAGATCATGAAGAAAACGGTGTCCCGAAATAAGAAGGACTGGCATGAGAGGCTACAAGAAGCTCTTTGGGCGTATCGAACTACGTTCAAGACAGCCACAAACACAACGCCATATGCGCTGGTATTCGGTACAGAAGCAGTACTCCCCCTCGAGATAGAGTTACCCTCTCTACGAGTGGCAGTCCACTACGAGCTAACAGATGAAGAAAACGCTCGCCTTCGGCTTGAGGAACTTGATGCCCTTGATGAAACCCGGCTCATAGCGCAACAAAATCTGGAGGCCTATAAAGAAAAGATGACGCGCTCATATGAAAGATTGACCCGGCCGAGGACATTCCGCCAAGGCGAACTCGTGCTAGTGATCAAAAGGCCTATGATCCCCAATCGCGCCAAGCGGGAAAAATTCGAGCCGAACTATGAAGGCCCGTACATCATAGACAAGGTCTACCAAGGTGGAGCCTATCTACTTATGGATATGCACGGTGAAAGGCCTTACCGGCCAATAAATGACCGATTCCTAAAGAAATACTACGCTTAGCGAGTTACTGCCTAGGTCAATGATAGATGACGACAACTATGTCCGTTCGCTATCTTCCTAATCTCAAACTTTATAAGCTGTAGCCAGCCTTCTTCTGGACGGACCGAAACGTCCCTAAACTAATGGCGGACCGAAACGTCCTTAAACTAATGGCGGACCGAAACTTCCTTAAACTAATGCTGGACCGAAACGTCCTTAAACTAATTACGGACCGAAACGTCCTTAAACTAGTGCCTGACCGAAACGTCCTTAAACTAATGAAGGACCGAAACGTCCTTAAACTATTACCACAGCATCTTCAGGCTGATGAGATCGATAAAAAAAAAGTAGTATATGTATAAAAAATAATAATAATATAAAAACGGTATGTCCATAAGCAAAAAGGGCACAGATGAAAACCCGAAAGGGCTCCGTGAATAAAAACAGCAGGGCTACCGGCGAGTGTTCGTGAAAACCCAAAAGGGCGCGACCTCGTTAAAAAATATATATATAAAAATAAAAAGAATAAAAAAAAGGGTATGTCCATAAGCAAAAAGGGCACGGATGAAAACCCGAAAGGGCTCCGTGAGTAAAAACAGCAGGACTACCGGCGAGTGTTTGCGAAAACCCGAAAGGGCGCAACCTCGTTAAAAGACACTTATAGGGTCCTCTCGACCTTGTAAGGAGAAACCACCCGTGTGAGATCCTTACGACTCACAAGGGAGCAACACACTTAGGGATCCCCACGATTCCTAAGGAGAAAATACACTTGCGAGATCCTCACGACTCGTAAGGAGAACTCTCTTATGGGACCCTCATGGCTCATAAGATTTGAAAGTCTTAAGTTACAAAGACCTAAACCTGTGCTTAAGCACCCCCCACAACTTTCGATATTGCCTTACAAGTGGCTCAATACTGACCCTTGTATACAATCCACGGGCACGAATAAACGTTTCCCTAACCAAGTCCCATCCGTGACTGGGGATATGTACGTATGATGAACAACCCTTGTAGGTCCTCTCGATTTACAAGGAGAAAACCTTCTTGTAGGATCCTTACGACTTACAGAGGAACATACACTTAGGAATCCTCACGATTCCTAAGAAGAAAATACACCTACAAGATCATCACGACTTGTAGGGGAGAAATACCTTTGTGAAACCATTACGGCTCATGAAGTTAAAAGCCATAGTCGACAGGACCTTAACCCTGGTCGCTAAGCCATCTTTGTTCGACATCGACAGAAGCAGATGATGATTCGCTCCTGGCAATATCCCAGTTGTAGCGGTGCTGATACCGAAATCGATGTCTAAATTCAGATTTACGGCGAAAGGCCAGTAGGCCACACATGCATATGAAATAGCCGAAATGATGGGGCAACTTGCAATAAAAAGCAGTAAGTAAAAATGTATGCATGCAAAATAGCCGAAAGGATTGGGCAACTCGTAATAAAAAGCAGCGAGTGAAAATAAAATAAATAGCTGAAATGATTGGGCACCGCGAAAAATAGCCGAAATGATTGGGCAATCGCGACCTTCGCGATATAAAAGCTGAAATGATAGAACATCGCGGAAATAAAACAAAAAAAATGATAAAACTTTGGCCCTACAGTTGAGATCACATCGATCCCTGTATACAATCTAAGGGCGCAAACAAAGAGGGAACCATACTTTCCCAACAGGCTCTGCCAGAGAACAAAGCCAAATCTCGATGGTTCGTTTCAACCCCGACGAAACCAGTGTCTTCGGCAAATCATTCGACTCAAGGAAACAAACATCCTTGATGAGAGCCTCCTGATTCGCGTCGACTCGCAGAGAAACCAGTGTCTCTGTGGGAAATTCTCGATCCGTTTCAACACCAGGGAAACAAATATCCTTGGCAAATACCTCAATTCAGGGAAACAAACATCCTTGATGAGAGCCTCCTGATTTGCGTCGACTCGCAGAGAAACCAGTATCTTCGTGGGAAATTCTCGATCCGTTTCAACACCAGGGAAACAAATATCCTTGGCAAATACCTCAATTCAGGGAAACAAACATCCTTGATGAGAGTCTCCTGATTCGCGTCGACTCGCAGAGAAACCAGTATCTCCGTGGGAAATTCTTGATCCGTTTCAACACCAGGGAACAAATATTCTTGGCAAAATACCTCAATTCAGGGAAACAAACATCCTTGATGAAAGCCTCCTGATTCGCGTCGACTCGCAGAGAAACCAGTGTCTCCGTGGGAAATTCTCGATCCTTTTCAACACCAGGGAAACAAATATCCTTGGAAAATACCTCAATTCAGGAAAACAAATATCCTTGATGAGAGCCTCCTGATTCGCGTCGACTCGCAAAGAAACCAGTATCTCCGTGGAAAATTCTCGATCCGTTTCAACACCAGAGAAACAAATATCCTTGGAAAATACCTCAATTCAGGGAAACAAGGGTCCTTGATGAGAGCCTCCTAATTTGCGTCGGCTCGCAGAGAAACCAGTGTCTCCGCGAGAAATTCCCAATTCGTCTCAACTTGCAAGATGAAGTCTCAGGCAGCAGAGATTAAAAACTTGTTTCCTGAACAATGAGACCCTGCAAGTTGATCTAAAACGGTCTCTTGCATACTATTCACGGGTCTCACTCTCCAAAGTCGAATTTCAACAAGGAGGGAAACAACCGCTTACGGATTCTCTCGACTCGTAAGAGGGAAAAATTCTCTTATAAGATCCTTACGACTTATAAGAGAAAACGCGCTTAAGAATCCTCACGACTCCTAAGGAGAAAAATACACCTACGAGACCCTCTCGGTCCGTAGGGAGAAAAGTTTCTATGAGACCCTCACGGCTCATAGAGTTGGAAAGTCTTAGGCAGCAGATCTGAACCTGCGGCCTAAGCCATCGTTATTTCTTGAGGAAATCTAGATGCTTACTCTATTATCTATCGACCCTGTTTATTAAGACAGCATATGCACAATAAAAGAAAAAAGGAAGTGACAGGAAGGACATCCGATTTACATTTGATTAAGCGTTCGAGATATACTCATTCATGCATGTGCAAAAGATTCAGAGCAAGGAATAAGACAAACTGAAATGGAAATTTTCTATTCATATCATAAAAAGGGGTTCTTACAATCACGGAGAAATAGATAATAACATTATTAAAATGTTTACAAAGGTATAACCTCAAACCCAGGACATGGATTGAGGAACTCGAAAGTGACCCTATCTATGACTTTCCAAGCCTCGTGGACCATCCTGGTGTGCTTTCTTTCGTGAGTACAAGCGTCAGGGTCCCCCTAATGTCTTCCACCCTCCGATAAGCAGCGAGTATGGCGGACTGTTGAAAGATCTCGTGCAAGAGATCGACAAGATTGTCTCGCCATCTCTTCGAGATTAAGTTCATCAGGTACACCGAGTGCACCTTATCCTCGGCAGCATCCAACGCCCTAAGCGGCACACCGGAGCAGAATAGGGGAAGCGCTTCCCAGATGGCTCCCACGATAAGCTTAAGGAGGGAGGAACGTCGGGGAAGCAGTGGACCGTTATACGTGTCGAAGCGGCTCATGATTTCAGCACACTCCGCGTTTGTGAACTCTCGATTTTGAGAACGGCCAAGTCGGCGGATGTCCCCGTAAGAGATGATCTCGTCAAGATCATACATATGGGCGTCCATTGCTCCTGTAAAATAAGATCAACAGAATTAGCAGACCGACTGATTAAGCGAATTCTTGTTAAAAACGAGCACAGAGAGTTAAACTCCTCGAGAGCAATGCTCTACGAATAGGGGTGACGCCTATCAAATTCAGTAATAAGGGAAATTTAAAGAAATCCCCCGAGAACTCTGAGATCGTTACTATTAAAAGATGATATAATCCATTAAATACAAAACTCCATTTTTAATTTTCATTATCCATATCCAAACTCTTAAGAGTTCATCTTTTTTAGATCAAAGAGATCTATGTTTTGCCGAAGATGCAAGGTTCTGTTCATGGGTTAAGAAACAACTGATTCTTGAGAGCAAGGCTCTATTCGGTGAAACCCCAAAGGGATTTTCTTTAGATCAAAGATCTATGAGAGCAAAGCTCTATTAATTAAAATTGATTTGATTCAAGACTAATTCTTACCTAAATAGTTTCTTTTAAAGAAAATCTAACTCACGGAGTTCTTGAAGGCAAGAGCAAAGTTCTGAAGTTTTTTGAAAATAAAAATCTTAAAGATGATAATCATCTGTGTAGGACCAAAGGTCCTATTTATAGGCATCAAGTGCCCTTTCAACTTCCAAAAGTTGCCGCAACGGTTGGAATTCTGCCACCGTTGAGCTCGCGTTTGGGGCCACGCAAGCGCAACGGTGGGGGGCATTTGTTTACCGCAATCAGAGCAAAGCTCTGCTCAAATTCCAAGGCGGAAGATGAAGCAACGCTTCATCTTCCCCCAATCAGAGCAAAACGCTACTTTGAAAATTTAAACTTTAATAAATGAAGCAACGCTTCAGATTCTTTGTGCTGCACGCAACGCTCTACGTGTTTAAAGATGATACATCAGCGCAGCGCCCGAGGCAGCGCGCCCAATCAGAGCAAAGCTCTATTTAAAACAAAATTAAAGGAAGCAACACTTCAGTTGCGCAAGCACTGCGCTGCGCGACACGTGTCAGCGCAGATGCTCCAGCGCAGTTGCGCTGCGCGACACGTGTCAGCGCAGATGCGCCAGCGCAGTTGCGCTGCGCTTTGCACTGCGCGACACGTGTCAGCGCAGTTGCGCTGCGCTGTGCGCTATGTTGTGCGCTGCTTGACACGTGTCACGCGCTGGGACGTTTGTGTCAAACAGAATTAAATTCGAGTAAGATTTTTCTGTTCTTGTTAAAACAAGAAGATTGCCTTCTGTAAAACAGAAGTCCTTGGATCAAAGATCCAATGGTGGGGAAAATTCCCTAAATCACTCAGAGAAAGATCTCTTTAACAAATTTATGGGCACTATATAAAGGCCCCTAGACCTCAATTCAAAGGGATGAACATTTTGTGAGAAATCAAAAATTTCAAGCAGAGAGAACTCTGAAGAAATTTCAAGAGGAAGAAAGGTAAAAGACCTTTTAGATAGAAGAATTTCTTCTGATAGATCATTGATCTAAGAACAAGATCAATGATCTTTAATAAAAAACAAAATAAAAATAGTGCTTTGCACTTATGAACCATTGGTTCTCTAAGATCAAGAAAAATAAGAAACACTTGTTTTCTTTGATCTAAATTAGTTCAAGAAACCAAGCAGTGCTTTGCACTTCTTCTATGAACCATTGGTTCTGGAATCTAAAAGATTCTCAAGTTAATAGTGCTTTGCACTTGCAAAACTGCACTGCTGCGCTCTTGGGTTGGCGCAAGCCACCAGAGAGCGCCACGTGTTAGCATTTGAACCATTTGCGCTATGCGCTTTTGAAATAGAGCATTGCCCTCTGAAACTGGCGCAACTCACCACAGCGCGCCACGTGTTAGCAGCGCAAGCGCAGCGCACTGGCGCAGCGCACTGCGCTTGCATGACACGTGTCATCACCACAAGCTCTTGCGCTCCTTGATTGGCGCAAAGCGCCTGACAAATGCAATGCATTTCTTTTGCTAAAGGGCCAGGCCCAAATCAAAAAGACCTAGCAGGCCAAAATAAATTGCAAAGCAATAAAAAGGTAGAGCCCAAATAAAATTGATGCTCTGCATCATTTATAAATGGGCAGAGCCCAAAACAAATTGATGCTCTGCATCTTTCTGGGCAGAGCCCAAACAAAAATAAAAAGCAATGCAATGCATTATTTAAATGTGGGCAAAGCCCTAGCACAGGTCTAATAGACCAAAAATAAATAAAAGCGTTGAATATTTTTCAACTGGACTTAGCCCAATCATGGCCGTAAGTCCTCAAATTAAATCGACTGAGCACGGCTGCTCTCTCTTAAATCAATTTACGACCGGTTCAAGGGTACATCTCCGAACTCCTTTGACTCCTATCGTTGTAATCCTTCAACGACGTCAGAGAGGTGACGGGTCCCGACAACCACACATCAGCACGGACTGTGGGGTCCTTAAACTCATGGACTTAAGCGTCCTTAAACCAAAACACGGACTGTGGGGTCCTTAGACTCATGGACTTAAGCGTCCTTAAACTAAAACACGGACTGTGGGGTCCTTAAACTCACGGACTTAAGCGTCCTTAAACTACCTATGGACCACCACATCCCTAAACTGGAATATGGACCACCACGTCCCTAAACTGGAATATGGACGACCACTTCCCTAAACTGGAATATAGATCGCAATTTCCCTAAACTACCAATGGACCGCAATGTCCTTAAACTACCTATGGACCACTATGTCCCTAAACTGGAACAATAGAGCCCCCAAATGCTCTTTTGTCGGATCCAAACGATCCCGTTAAGTTGATCTTAGTCTCAAATCAGGCTAACGTATCCTTAACGAACGTTTAAGTTGATCTTAGCCTAAATATGGCTAACGTATCCTTAAACTAAAACACCAAACGCAAATCTAAGTAAATACAGATTTGGACTAATCCACGTCCTACGGGCGACGGCATAACTTAGTCTCCGTATACAATCCACGGGCATCCACAAACAAAACAAACACACACGACACGAAGTGAAATTCTGGAGAAGGAGAAAGTGGCTACCGCGATGCGGTAGCGTAATTAACTGCAGGGGCTTGCGCCTGCAGGGAAGAGCGTCCCCACAATCAAAAAACCCCTCTAACGAGGGGGAATCTGACGAAGTCTGCTATATCGGCCGCATCCGTCTAAACCTCCGATATACGGTGCCATAAATCAACTTGGCATCTTCGGAGAGGTGGACGGATAAAACCAAATAGCATCTGCCCCGAATCTCAGGCCAGATGTCCTAATATCTCGGCCGCCATTCGGAGGGGAACAGTCGTGACATAGAACTATACGAAGGTTGTTAAATATCGGACGGTATAGCTCGATACTAACAACCGTCATATAGTCTATGCGACGAGAAAATTCAATCATATGGTAACCGATGGATTTGTCCCGTATGGACAAGTTAGGAATGTATAAAGCAAACACCTTCATTCACTTGTGTTTTCATCTGTTTCTAGATATTTCGTCGGTACCTTTCCGCTGGTTCTCCATGTACAAAGATAGATTAGATGTTCATTTCAATGTTATTTCACAGTTTTGAAATGATTATCTATTCTATTACAGTGTACTCGGAGAACAGCGGGGAGGTGCTGCCGAAATTTACTCGAAACGGTTGAAAGCACAGGTGATGGGTGTTCGCTCTATACATTCTTAATGGGATAGAAGCCTTACCCCCGACAGCCGGAACACACATATACAACAAGAATACACAACAAACACATAATTAGAGAGTGATTCGAGATGTTCAAGTTAAAACCAATATATGATACTCGATGATAATATGAAACCTTCATATTCTCATTGATACTCATATATGAAACTAAAAGCGCCACTTAGTCCCCGTCTATCGGTTAACATACGTGCGATATTCGTCGTGACATAGAACTATACGAAGGTTGTTAAATATCGGACGGTATAGCTCGATACTAACAACCGTCGTATAGTCTATGCGACGAGAAGATTCAATCGTATGGTAACCGATAGATTTGTCCTGTGTGGACAAGTTAGGAATGTATAAAGCAAACACCTTCATTCACTTGTGTTTTCATCCGTTTTGAGATATTTCGTCGGTACCTTTCCGCTGGTTCTCCGTGTACAAAGATAGATTAGATGTTCATTTCAACGTTGTTTCACAGCTTTGAAATGATTATCTATTCTATTACAGTGTACTCGAAGAACAGCGGGGAGGTGCTACCGAAATTTACTCGAAATGGTTGAAAGCACAAGTGATGGGTGTTCGCTCTATACATTCTTAATAGGATATAAGCCTTACCCCCGACAGCCGGAACACACACATACAACAAGAATACACAACAAACGCATAATTAGAGAGTGATTCGAGATGTTCAAGTTAAAACCAATATATGATACTCGATGATATATGAAACCTTCATATTCTCATCGATACTCATATATGAAACTAAAAGCGCCACTTAGTCCCCGTCTATCGGTTAACATACGTGCGATATTCGTCGTGACATAGAACTATACGAAGGTTGTTAAATATCGGACGGTATAGCTCGATACTAACAACCGTCGTATAGTCTATGCGACGAGAAGATTCAATCGTATGGTAACCGATAGATTTGTCCCGTGTGGAAAAGTTAGGAATGAATAAAGCAAACACCTTTATTCACTTGTGTTTTCATCCGTTTTGAGATATTTCGTCGGTACCTTTCCGCTGGTTCTCCGTATACAAAGATAGATTAGATGTTCATTTCAACGTTGTTTCACAGCTTTGAAATGATTATCTATTCTATTACAGTGTACTCGGAGAACAACGGGAAGGTACTGCCGAAATTTACTCGAAACAGTTGAAAGCACAAGTGATGGATGTTCGCTCTATACATTCTTAATGGGGTAGAACCCTTACCCCCGGCAGCCGGAACACACACATACAATAAGAATACACAACAAACGCATAATTAGAGAGTGATTCGAGATGTTCAAGTTAAAACCAATATATGATATTCGATGATAATATGAAACCTTCATATTCTCATCGATACTCATATATGAAACTAAAAGCGCCACTTAGTCCTCGTCTATCGGTTAACATACGTTCGATAATTTATTCTTTTCAACGACAAACGCACACACAAAGCATATACACGGATTTTCTCCTTTGTCAGTAACTATCCCGTTCTTATATTTCTCAATATAGTCACCATAACCTACAATTTATATGTTATACAGTCTAACATGGCCCATAAGTACGTCAGAGTTAAGGACTGGATGTATGTGGATTGGCAACAACGTATGCAACCTAAGTTTGTCGCAGGAGTTGCTGCTTTCATTGAATTTGCACGCGCACATAATAAGATCATAATAGAGAAGATTCTATTTCCGTGCGATAGATGTGGCAATAATTACTGGCAGAAAGTAGAATTGGCAGAGCTTCATATTGTAAAATATGGGTTTATTAGACTTTATACAACTTGGAAATATCACGGGGAAGGAGAAGAATGCAGTAATGCGGCAGAAGAAGAAGGAGAACACGATAATGCGGCAGGAGAAGAAGAAGAATTCGGTAATGCGGCAGAAGGAGAAGGCGGTAATTTATTTCCATCAGAAGAAATGGAGGATATGGTAGAGGCTGCCCTAGGTGAATTTATTCGTACCGAAGATGACATTCCTTCCGGTCAAGGACCGCGTGCGGATAAATATGAAAATTTCATGAATGATGCTAGGAAACCAATTTATGAGAATGCGAAGTATTCCACCCTCTCATGGTTCGTCCAACTTTTCCAGATTAAGTGTCTAAATGGATGGAGCAACAAGTCATTCACAATGCTTCTTTCGTTCTTGAAAGATTCTATGCCTCCGGGAAATAATGTGCCCGACAGCTGGTACGAAGCCCAGAAGATGATGTCCGATTTGGGTCTAAAGTGCGAGAAGATTCAAGCATGTCCTAAAAATTGCGTGCTGTACCGGAAAGAGAATTCAGATTTGAAAGAGTGTCCAACATGCGGAGAGGCCAGGTATAAGCCGAAAGATTCTGATAAGAAGCCTGATATACCTGTGAAGATAGCACGATATTTTCCCATAACACAGAGGCTATTCAGGTGCAAGAAAATAGCCGAGGCAATGATTTGGCATCACCGTGCTCCTCCAAGCGAAGATGGAAAAATTAGCCATCCAAGAGATTCACCGGCATGGAAGGATTTCGATAGGAGGCACGCAATATTCAGTAGCGATCCTCGCAATGTCCGGCTCGGACTGGCTACTGATGGCTTCTGCCCATTCAACTATATGGCTGGAAGTCACAGCACATGGCCTGTTGTAATGATAATTTATAATCTATCGCCTTGGTTGGCTATGGACCAATCATACTTTATGATGCCTCTTCTTATCGACGGACCAAACTCACCGGGGAACAATATCGACGTCTATCTCCGACCTCTGATCGAGGAGTTGAAATCTTTGTTCATTGATGGTGTAGAGACATATGATGCAAACACAAATACAACCTTCATACTGCGTGCGGCTTTAATGTGGACAATTAATGACTTTCCTGCGTATGGAATGCTATCAGGTTGGTCCGTACATGGTCACAAAGCATGTTCTCATTGCCATGAACACACAACATCGAAATTCTTGAATTTTAGCAGGAAGGTTTGTTATTGCGGCCATCGAAGTTTCCTGCCTCCAGACCACCCCTATAAGTTAGACACGGTTCACTTTGATAGTCATCAGGAGCTTCTTGGACCTCCATCCCCATTGTCTGGAGAGGACGTGACTGCTAAATGGGATGGTTACAATAACGTGACCTTCGGGATGGATCCGACGAAACAGGTCAAACCACAATATTGGAACAAGTTAAGCATTTTCTTCGAGCTTCCGTACTGGTCTACAAATTCAGTGCGTCATTGTCTGGACGTCATGCATATAGAGAAGGGAGTATCAGAGCACATACTTAACTTGCTTCTTTGTAAAGACGGGAAATCGAAAGACAACATGAATGCTCGGATGGATCTACAAGAGTGGGGAATAAGAAGTGAATTGCACCCTAGACCGGTAGCGGGTAAACCGGGCAAGTTTGTACTTCCCAATGCCGCTTATCATATGTCACAACCGGAGAAGAAAAGATTCCTGCAGGTGTTGCATGATTTGAAAGTCCCCACAGGTTTCTCAGGATCATTCAGCAAGAAAATAAAAATTGTGAAGGGCAAGATCGATGGGCTGAAAAGTCATGATCACCATGTTATCGTGAAGCACATTCTTCCATTAGCCCTTACGACTTCTCTCCCCGACTCGGTTGGTCTAGTAATCAACGATCTATGTTGTTTTTTCAGGGAGTTGTGTGCTAAAACACTGGAGGTTGCGACGCTGGATAAACTAGAAAATTCTATTGCGTTCATACTTTGCAAGTTTGAGCGTATTTTCCCACCGTCATTCTTCGATATCATAATACACTTGACGGTTTATCTTGCAACTGAGGCGAAGTTAGCCGGACCGGTACAATATCGATGGATGTATCCCGTCGAGAGGTACGTGTAATTTTTCGTTTCACGCAATTTATAAATTTATTGTTGTCCTGTATGCCCGTATTTATTTATTCAACATATTCTCATTAGGTACCTCTACACTCTTAAGATGTATATACGCAATAAAAATCGACCAGAGGGTTCTATCATGCAAGGTTATCTTTTTGATGAAGCAACCACATTTTGTTCCCGCTATCTGGACGAGAACATTGAGACAAGGCTTAACCGACCATGAAGAATTCAAGACGGGCCATATGGTAAAGCCGAGTATAAGAGGGTAGACACTATGTTTATCAACAAGATATACCGGTTTATCTTGCTTAATTGCGCATGTCTTGAACAAATTAGAGAGTAAGTTTTTTTGGATTAATTGTTATATCTGTGTTTGTGTGTGTATGAAATGATATAATATTAATGTCACAATTATTTGTCGAAAAAAGAATTCATTTTAACGAGATACGTGGGGGGCATCCTGATTGGAACGAACAACGTTTGGAAAAATACCATCAGGATAATTTTTGTGATTGGGTCACGGATCATATAAGTTATTCGAATAACATTTTATTGCTATCAGTTTTAATCTAAACTTGTATCGTTATGTATTTGTCGTAAAATTTGTTTTGTTAGATCCATGATCCGAACTTGTCTGCATCATTTGAGAGTGATTCAAGATGTTTAGCTCAATTTCTTAGTATGGAGGTTGCATATTACAAAGGATTTGGTGTCCTTGGATACAAATTCAAAGTTAAGGACATAGAAACATCTAGAACCACTCAGAATAGTGGGATTGCGACGGTAGGATCGGACGGTGTGATTTACTATGGGTACTTAAATTGTATACTCGGCATCCACTATCCCGGACGATCAGAACCCTTTTATATATTCCAGTGTACTTGGTACGATCCGCGAACTGATACGGACAGGTGGAGAAGCAATCTTGGGACTTGGAATGTTGAATATGGATTGACCAGTGTGAAGACACTTCGATTTTACGGTTAGGAAGATCCGTTTATCTTTCCGAATCAAGCGTTCCAAGTATACTACTCACAGTGTTTGAAGCATCCGGGATGGAGTGTTGTATGCCGATGGAAACCCAGAGATGTCTACGATGTCCCAGAATTCGAGGACAGCGATGAGGACGAAGAAGAAAGAAGGCTTAAAGTGCTCCGACCATCTGTTTCGAAGGACGGGTTGTCTTCGACCGATCATGAAGTTACGTGGGTTAGAAATGACATCGACGATGAAATCCAAGTAGATATGTATAATGCGCCCACGAAACGAAAAAGGTTATCAGTAATGTTATATTATTACTTCACATTTTACGCTCTATACATATATAGTCAATACTTTTAATGATTGTCTAATGCGTCCACGAACCGTTTATCTAGATTTGATGACGATGTCGGGAGCAGCGAGGGGCGGCAGGAGCTCCAGCCGCGGCAGAGGCAGAGGCAGAGCGGTTCTGCCGCCCGGAGAGCTCCGTAGGGAGCTTCAGAGGGCCGGTCTTGCACCCAGATCGGAGACCCCTTCGGATGCCTCCTTCCGTGTGGATTTTGCCACACCTCCAGGTATACTGCACGCATATCCATTTTGAATGTAATATTACAGATATTCATGCATGTTTATGTCAAAATTACTTATATTGTCAATATTTGATTATCTAGTTGTTGGTGATGCGTCCACATCTGGGACAGAGGCCACTCCCGCTCCTCCAGGTATGTTTATATATAATATAGTGCATGTATATTGATTTAGAATGCTATATCATAAATACACACATTCCTTTTGCTCTTACTTAGCAATTTTTATTATTGTCTAGCTGTAGGTGGTGACACCACCGCACCTGCGGGTATGTTTATATATCCTATAGTGCATGCATATTGATTTAGAACGTTATATTATTGATCTACACATTCTTTTTGCAATTACTTATATAATCTATTTTTAATTGTCTAATTATAGGTGGTGCGTCCACATCTTCCGCAGGGGCCACTCCTGCCGCTTCCATACCTCCGCATCGTCTGCGGGTTAGTATGAATAAATTTAAAATATTTATTCATTTTACATATGCTCTATAGAATAAATATGAACTTCATGGAAATTTAGCGTCGATATTCATTTTCTAGTTGGAGGGGATGTGTCCGCATCCGGGACCCCGGTTGTTCCTCACCGGAGGAACCATCGTCCCGCTTGTGCTGCTGCCCGAGCCCAGGCTCGTGCGATTGTCACCGGAGGTATATATCACACTTGAATTTTCGTTTAACCTTGATTTCTTAATACAACTTTGTCTTAATATTGATTGTCTTGATATTTCGTGCAGACACAGGGCCTCCCCATCCCCAAAGGGGGGCTCGAGGCCCGAATCAGTCCCATAGGCTGAGGCCTGACAGAGCTAGGGGGGAGGCACATTCCCCCTTTTTTTTACCCTTGACTATCGCTATACCGGTCCTCATGCCGAGAGGTTCGTCCGGTATATGGGGGGCGAGAGCCGGCTCGTGAAGAACTATCCACTTCACGTTGAGTGGGGCGAGCCGCACCAGCGCTCATTCACCTTCTTCTTTGATCAGGCTCGGGTACGTATTAATATATATTTTCAGTTGATCTATCCGCTTATCATATTTATTATTAACACCTGCAATCTAATAACAATGTTTTTTTTGTATTTTCAGTTGGATTACGATTTTCAGCCTATAGCCGACCCTGATCATCCGGGGAGGGTGCTCGACCTTCATGCTCTGTACAATGGCCTGATGAAGAACATGCAAGCCAAGGTCCGATACAATAGGAATGAGCTGAAGGCCGACTGCTACTCCCTGTGGATGGCGACCCCCGAGGCAGAGAGAGCGGCCCTCCTATCTACTCCGGCGTTTGCGAGAGTCGACGTAGAGATATGGCCTCTATTGTGCGAATATTTCGACTCCCAGCGCAAACAGGTATGTATTTTAAATGTAATTCATTGTTTAGGATATAATTTATTTTTTGTGTTCCTTAATTAGAAAACTAAATGTTAATGCGTTGTGCAGAAACGGTCCGCTCAGAATACAGAGAACAGGAAGTCGGCGAAGAGGGGTCGCCCTACTTATACAGGTGGCTCGAGGAATATTACTCGAGCCGTGGAGTTATCGGTAAATTACAATAGACCGACCTTTGTGATATTCTGCAATATTAAGAGTTATTTTCTAATATTTCTAATATTAAGAGTTATTTTCTAATATTGCAGACAGCTCGGACCGTGGCGTCAGGTGGTACACCGAGCGTGCTGTCCGCATATCTTGCCGTCCACGGCAGCTCGACAGATCCCGCCACGGGCGAGCTTCGATATCCCGACGTCGCTACCCAGGAGTATTGCGTAAGTGTTAATATTTTTTCTACCCAAATTTGAAATTTTAGTTTTGGAAGGTTCAAGTTTAAATTTTATACTTATACTTTACTGCTTAATGTGGGTGTAGGAGCGGGTGGTTGAGCAGGCCGAGGCCTCGGGGATCGATTTTACCGGACAAAGCGATCCGAGGCTGCTGACCCCGGTTCTGGACGCCGCACACGGAGGGCGCCATGGAGGTTGGGAGAGAGGCCGGGGACTGGGCCCTAGCAGGGCCCATATGAGATTGGACTCCACCCCGGCGGTTACTTCCTCCGTCTCCAGTGACCGACGTGTCCATCAGGAACTGGAGAGCTTGAGGGCCACCATTCAGGAGTTGAAGGAGATGCTGGTATGTATACTACTTTATAGTAAAATATCATGTCATATTATATAGATATCAACATATCCATAATTGGTACGTAGCTTGAGCTTATTTGGTTTTAGACTTAAGTTTGATTAATCATATATACATATGTAATTAAATTAAACAACGGTTTTCCAAACTAGATATCCAAACGGGGTTTCGAAATAACTTAATAATGATACGAATTCGAATAATACATAGTTCTTACACGCTTCTTACACACGTTAGGTCCAGACGCGACAGGGTACATCGACCGAGCCTCCACATGCATCTCCTTCGGCTACGGCTCCGCAAGCCACTACATCGGCTGCGGTTCCGCAGACAGCTCCTATAGCTCCACCGCCCGCTCAGACTCCCGCAGCCGCGGCTCCGCAAGCGACTATCTCGACGGCGGCTGCGCAGACCATATCGCCAGCTCCACAGGCCGCTCAGACTCCCGCTCGCGTCGAATTGCAGAGTTTATTGACCGAGGAGCAGGCGCGCGTTATTCTATCGTTATTCAGAGGTGGAACTGGACCGAGCTAGGGTAGCTTTTTGGTTCTTATTTTTTGAAACATGTATTTATTTATATCATACATATTGTACTACATTTTGAAACGATATTGATTTATATTTATATCATATTCAGTTTTTGGGTTTCTTTTGTATATTATATGCGTGAGATATGATTATGAATACTGCGATATATGTTGTGTGATGATTAATTTTATATTTTATTATTATATATATTATTGTGCACAGGGCGGGAAAAAATCAAGCAACCCTTTTTTTTAAAAAAAATACAGATAATGTGTACCTACGGATTAATCCGTAGGTACACATGTTGCCCCTACGGCTATATCCGTAGGGGAAAAATATCATCAGTAACAGATATTTCCCCCCTGATCTCAGTACCAGGGGGTTGGGAGTGCCCCTACGGACATATCCGTAGGGGCCATTGCTTCGCCCCTACGGAGTTATCCGTAGGGGCAAAATATCAGAAATCCTGATATTTTGCCCCTACGGATAAGTACCTACGTAGGTATCCGTAGGGGATAGTACGTGGCCCTACGGCTATATCCGTAGGTACAGTTAATATATTTAAAAAAACCGTAAATAATATAACTTTTTTTACCCTACGGCCTACTCCGTAGGTGAAACAGGACCTACACAGAAATCCGTAAAGGCAAGATTTTGCCCGTAGGGGCAAGTTCAGGGTTTCAACTTGCACCTGCGGCCTTTGCACCTACGGGGTCTTTTTTCGCCCCTACGCACATCTCCGTAGGGGCAGTGGGTTGCCCCTACCGATAAATCCGTAGGGGCAACCCTTATTTGTAGTAGTGATGAATTAGTTTATGTATAATAAAATTAAGGCTTTTTTTCTCCATACAACCCCTGAATCTTTCGTATTTTTAAATAAGATTCCCTAAAACTTCATAATTTCAAATAAGACCCCAAATCTTTTAAGTTACCTAAAAAAGACCCTTATTAGTTAAATATTGATTAATTAGCCTAATTAGGCTGCTAAATACCCGATCTACCCTTAACAACCTAATCAACCCTTAGTCCATCCTTGCATAGTCTATTTCGTCCTTTGTGGGAAAAAATAATTATTCGTTATTCATGAAGGCGGTTTCGAATAGTTTAAAGGAATTATAATTATAAGTGGGTGCAATTCTAATGCGGGTTAGAATTTGAAAAGAAATAGAAGAATGGTATTGACTGATACGGAAGAAGAAAACAAGGATAAAATGATCATTTTAACTGGAATTTGAATGAAAAACTGACTATGAGGACCAATTTAGACAAATTAAAGAATTTGGGGGTCTAATTTAAAAATATGAAAGTTTTGAGGTTGAATATAGAAAAAAAATACCCTCAAATTAAAGCAATAACAGACTTTGTTGATGAAACATTTCATTCTCCACTGGATCGGCTGATGGATACATGCAGTTATCGGAAATGAAAATTGCTGTTCGTAGTTGATAAAATTCTGATACAGCTATTGAGTCAATTTGGATTATTCGTATCCGTTAACAATCCTCGCTACCATGATATGTATAAATTTTTTTTCAAAAAAAGAATTGCTTATAAGCCAATAGCATAAATTGGTATCAAACATTAGGAGCTCATCTTTACTATTATAACTAGCGAAATCCATGCCATAATACGTATGAACATAAAAAGTTTTGCAGTGATTAAACTTTCTGCTATGACTAAATTTCCAAAAATCTATTTTGCAGGGTGTATTTCTACGGTGACTAAATCATAACATTGTAATACAACGTATTTACGACTCATTTTTCATTGATAAATGATACATATATCTACTAAAGATTACGTGTCGCTCTTTAGCTTTTAGTTGAGTGTTGTTAAGAATAAATTGAAAAATAATTACTAAATCACTAAATTTGCGGGGATAAAAATGGACTAGGAATATTTAATATTTTATTAAGTAAGCATTTGGGTTGAATCTTAACTAATCCATAATTTTCGACATTAAAACTAAACATAAGTTACATTTTTCGAAATTAAAGTTAAACATACGTTAAAACTTTCTATTTTTATTAAAGAGCATAACAGATGTTAATACGATCTTGAGATTCCTGCTCAAATGATTTTACACAATATCGATCCATTAATTTATATCTCAAAATTTCAATTTTCTAGCTAATCTTGGTCAAGTTAGTTTTAAATAAAAATGCAACTAAAGAGACAAATCCTGAGATAAAAATTTTCAATATATCAACCTTGTAAATGAAGTTTTAAGACATTCAACATATGCATAGCAACTAATTAGAAAAGATTTTGATTTTTCCATGCTGCTAAAACTAAAATAGTGAGTATATATTAGTAATTTTTTTGACTGCTACAACCATCAATAAAATCATAAGACTAAACCACTATAATCGATGAAAAATGTATATAAAAAAAAAGAATGGGGAAAAGGGACATCGTTTTCGAAGTTCTAGAGGCCAAACATTTCTACAAAATACGCCTTATTACATTAATACAATGGGTATTATGTAGTAATGATTAACAAAATTAGATTTTGTTTTGTTGTAATGAAATTAGAAATTTAATATGAAAAACCTAAGAGCTTAGGATGGCTCATTGAAGAGGCTGAAATGTGTAATGCCATCAAAAATTAAAATGAAATAATTTTTTTTTAAAAATGCAACAAAAATAAAGAGGATACTCAAGAACCCTCAAGTATCGCTCCTAATCAAAGGCAATTTTGGAAAAGTCAAAAATGCTGTTTTTGTTTTTTAGCTAAAAGATCCTCTTTTGGCAAAAGATTTTCTTCTTCACTTTTCTTTGTATAAGTATGAAAATAAAAAATAGAAGTACTTTAATGATGTCATTAATTTGTTAATTAAAAAATTGAAAAAATGACAAAATTATTATAGCCAAAGTTGAGAGTAGGACATGTCCATCCCATCCATCCTTTTTCTTCCTTCTAGATAACCGAAAAACAAAAATGAGTTAAAGAAAATTCAATAATCCCCTCCCTTTCCTTAAACACACTTTTCCTCTCATTCTTCAAAGAGGTCAAAGAGGCATACGTTACAAATTTATACATAAGCTTTTAAATGTTTATTATTTTATATAACTCATAAATTTCTCGATTCTAGAATTACCATTAACCGCATTCATTTAATTTAAACTCAGAAAAACTATAGGAAGAATTAAAAATTTCCATGTGTCTTCATTGTTATGTATATGAGTTGTCCAAAATATCATGTGCAAAATACTATTATATTTAACTGTACAGTAACTAACTATTGATTAAAGGTTTTTTTATAGAAAGCCCCAGCAAAAGTCAGATATTTACAAAAAAACATCTAGTTTAGATAATTACAAAAAGCCCCGTAGAAGTTTTAAATTCCACATAAAAGCCTCCTTTGTCGGTTTTTATCCATCAGTTTTATTTTTTCCTATTTCTAAATCCTTAAAAAAGTTAATCAATAAAAATTTAATTAACTTAATTAATAAATTTTAACCCCTACCAAACCATAATCCTAATGGCCTTGCCCTCTCCATCCTTGACTTCGCCGTCGCCGACACCCCGACTTCCTCCCTCAGCCTCCTTCTCCTCTCCTCCCTGATTATCATCCATCACCCCCTCCTCTCCTCCATGACCATCTTCTTCATTCCACATCCCCTCCCCGATCACCACCATATTCTTAATTCTACATCCCTTTCTCGATCAGCACCATCCTCTATTACCCCATCATCATCATCTTCATCCCACACCCTCACTTAATCACCACCACCATCACAATCAGAATCATCATCTTCTTCCCCTTCTTTCCTGACCTCCGCTCGATCTCTCCCTTCTTCCTCGACCTCTGCTCAACCGCTTCCTTCCTTACTCGACCTCCTCTCGTGCACCTCCTCCTCCATCCTAAATCAAACCCCTAAGTTTAACCTTACCCTAATCCTAGCTTCCACGTCATTGATCCCACCTCACTGCCACCATCATCGCCCCCTCACTGTAGCCGCTGCCTCCCCCTCGACCTTGCCACCACCGCCCCCACAAGCCCATCCTTCGCCTCCTCTATCCTCTTTTCCCTTTCCCTTTCCTCCGCCCCTCACCTCCCATTCTCCTCCCTTGTTTTGGCCTCAGCCTTTCCTTAGACCTTTGCCACTCCTCCATGCCCTCCATCTCCTTCTCCACCACCGCTCCCCTCCTGTGCCCTCCGCTTTCTCTTCTTCTTTAAATCCTTCCCTCACCTCTACCACGACGACCTCTTCAACGTCCACATCCGCGTCTTCTCCTTTGCCTCCCAAAGACCCCATCTTCGACATCCACGAGCTCCCTGAGTTGTTGTAGGGTAGTAATCAAAGTACAATGGGAACTCACACGAGACAAATGACGACTTCAGGTCAAAAGGCTAAGCTGTACTCATGCTACTTAAGAACTTCCATCTGAAGATAGATATAATACCATCTAAAAGTTCTCGGCGAGTCCATCTAGTGTACTCACCTCCAGTGAGCACGTGTATACTATCTTAGGTGACACAACACCAATGGCTTGTGAGACCAACCACTGCCTCTCGTCGGGGTGTCGAAGCATATACACTAGTCTACTCTGGAATATCGATATCCAGTCTCGATACTCCTACGACTAGAGACATTTAAGGATGTGCTTATAGACAACCCAGCTCCCACATATATAATGGCCATCATAATACTGGTTGTCAAGCAATAATCCTACGAGCCTCATCAATAATGAAGATAAACCGGATAGCATACCATCATCTCGAGTAAGACTGTTATACCTGTATAGATTCTCTTTCAATTATCATAATCGCCTACCTGCAAGTAGTGAGGGAATCTTTTCCCAAAACACTATTTTTTTCTCTTTCCCTTTTTATCCTTACCTTTTCATTTTACTATTTTTCCTACCCATTTCCAAATGTTTCATGTGAGGCCCAAAATAAAAATAAAAACTATGTGGATTTTTCTCTAAGTATTTGGTTCTAAATTTTATTGCTTTTTTTATTTTCTTAATTTAACCTTAAATTTCATGGCAAGCATTGATTTGGTGTTGATTTTGAAATAAATTCTGGTGTTTTTAATTTTCTCAAGAAAACCATTAGTATTTTTTTTATCTTGATACATTTTTTTAAAAATAAAACATAATAGAATAAAATAGGTTTACTAGATAATCCATTCTTTACATTTGATTATAAAAATTATGGCTGCTTTAAAATTTGTGGTCAGATTTCATTATTTAAATAATTATCCATGTTCCTTCAAATAGGAAAAATTTATCAATGTAATCCGCGTCACTCTTACTAAAGCCCGTGTTTGTTTTGTAATTGCATGCTTTCAAAAAAAAATTAATCATAATATAAATTTCTTAAAATGGAACCGATACTAAATTTGTATGTTTTTAAAATGAGTACTAAATTCTTCTTAACAAAATAAAAGCATATTAATTTTCTATTTATTTTCTCAATTTTTTCCCGAAATATCTTGAATTATTTTAATCCCACACGTTACACGTGGGGTCAAGTTTACTGCAAATGGATGGGGATCATGCGTATGGATAAACTATTAAGACATAAAGTCAATACTCATTCTCGACATCTTTTTTATATATATTTATTTTGTGCAAGACCGGTATCTACTAAGCAAATGAAATTTTCGCTCATTTCATAATTGGGTTAAAAGATAGAGGGAACCCTATCCTGAATGTGGAATGTATTCAAAGTTATTTAAGCCCATTTAATTATCATATCGGTATCGATGATGAAACCTAAAGTTTAATTAGTTAACTATAGAGTCTATTGTCTAATAAGCTAGTAATTCAAATCACCAAGTATTACAATTATATATGAAGCATGCATATCAATTATTTCAAACATACATGACGGAGCAAGCGCTCTTATTCTAGTGCATAACTTGCCTCGGGCATTACACGCTGATTTTTTTTTTAAATCCTCAACACAAAGCATATATAGATGTGGCAGATATAGATCCAGGATAGATCAATGGTAGAGCTCGATGATGCAGCGGGAACCAAGGGCTGGGATTATATTGTAAGCTTTGAAGCCAGCTTCAGTAAAGATCTTCTTCCATTCGTTCTCTGTTCTCTGTCTTCCAGTCAAGTGGACCATCATCTGAAGATCATAGTAGATCTGGGCTTCGGTGTGTTTTGGATGCACACTGTCGGGGCTGACATCGAGAACTTTCTCCATTATTATCACTTTCCCTCTGTTTTCTTTAGTTGGAATGGCCGCTTTGCAATTTTTCAGTATCTTCACGCATTCTTCATCGTTCCATGTCATCAGTACCCACTGCAAAACAAATATTCAATCATTGAAAAGATTGTCAAGAGATAATCATTCATTTAGGAGTAGAGCATACGTGGGCCATGTTTGGATAGGGAGTTAGGATACCTGTATTTTACTTTTAAGCGGAGGCAAGAGGTACGCAAACTCCCAACATAGAGTTTAGATTACTTAGATCATATAGAAATTGAGATAACTGCAGTTATCACAACTCCAAAACGATTGTTAAGCAGGGTAAAGTTAGGATTTTGGAGCAAAGTTTTTCTGGCTCCTATGAAACACCAGTTTAGAAAGCTTAACTCCATTCCCAAACAGCGGCCTTGCTCCTTAACCCTCAACATTTTTATTAAATTCTAACAATCGGTTAAGCACTTTAGGCTGGATAAGAATTTAGGTGGCTATGATGCTAATTTAGAGCACTTTATACCATCCCTCCACAAAACCTTGAATTTTAAGATGTTAAGGAAATATTTGTGTATTTTGAGCAACGTAATTTTGAAGTTTTGGTAATTAATTTTGAAGTTGCTAAGCTAGGTTAGCATCAATATTAATCGTAACTGATAGCAACCCTTGCATGCAAACTATACCTTAAGAATCAGCGCATCCGCGCTCGGGATGCTCTCAAACATATCCCCGGCAACATACTCAACATCACCACTCTTTTCCACCTTCTCCACCACATGCGGCAGATCGAGCACTTTACATTCGATCCCCGGAAACGCCTCCTTTATGGCCTTGGCAATCTTCCCTTTCCCTCCCGCAACTTCCACGAGAGTCTTCACCCCTTCAAACTGATCCCTGCAGTCTTTGATGATCACCTTTGCCACGATCCCCGAATCGCTCTCGGTCCCCTCCAGCATGGCCTTCTCCAGGTCTGGCATCCGCCGCGTCGCCTCCCAGAAGTAAACCCCGTGAAACATCTCGAACGCCGTCGACGGCGCGTTGTCGTTCTTCAACCACTCGCTCACGGACGTCCATGGGACGATGATGGAGTTGTGCATGACTAACTCGATGAAGGGCGCGATGGACGCACCCTTTTCGGCGACTAGGACGGTGGAGTTCGGTGTGAGGGCGTAAACGTAGGGCTCGGGCTCGGCGAAGAAGTTGTTGTGGACCAAGAGGCGCATGAGGCGATGGAGGTAGGGGGTTCGGGAGGCGGGGATGGAGAGCGCGGAGGCGAGCTCGGCAAGAGCGATGGGCTTGCCGTGGTTGTGAATGGCGTCAGCAATGCCGAGCTCGACTGCAACTTTGAGGGAGAAGGAGTTCATGAAGCCGAAGAGGTGGCTCCATAGGTGAGTTTGGGCATCTAGGATCTCTTTTGATGTTACTGCACTGCTACCAGCCATTGTTTACTGACGAGTTTGTTTATATGGTGCAATGCTTTGTGACTTCTCTGAGACGCAAATTTATAGGAGGGATATTTTGATGAAAGGATAAGGGTACTGTGAGTCTCATTTCTCTGTCGGCATGCTTATTTAAAAATAGTACGTTCGATGATTTGGTTCGATGATTTGATTTGATTTGATTTGATTGGATTGGATTGTACGACGAGAAAATGGGGATATGTTTATATATTTCCATGTTTATCTGATTGATATTGATATGCATACACTATTTATGCATGATATATATTTTAGCTTAGGATATGATAGTACTATACGTTATGATCTTGGTAGATCGTTATGCATTTCGATTTTTACCATACGATATATTTTTATTCGCCGAGTTGGTAACTCATCCCCGTTGTGCCTCAATTTCTTGCAGGATTGACCGCTCGAATCCGTAGCGAATTGCTGGCACATTTCTTCTTTCTGTACCATGGCCTGATGAAAAACATGCAATCAAAGGTCCGATACAATAGAAACGAGCTAAAGATCGACTATTATTCCCTGTGGATGGCGACCCCCGAGGCAGAGAGAGTCGGCGCAAACAGGTTTGTAATTTAAATTTAACTCATTGTTTAGTATATAATTTATTTTTTGTGTTGCTTAATTAGAAAACTAAATCGGAATGTGTTGTGCAGAAACAAGCCGATCAAAATAAAGAGAATAGGAAGTCGGCGAAGAGGGGTCGCCCCACTTATACAGGTGGCTCGAGGAATATTATTCGTGCCATGGAGCTATCGGTAAATTACAATAGATCTACTCTGATATAATGTAATATTAAGAGTTATTTTATAAGATATGTAAATTTTTTACGAATTGCAGAGAGCTCAGACCTTGGCGCAGGATGGTACACCGAGCGTGCCGACCGCGTATCTTGCCGTCCACGGCACCTCGACATATCCCGTCACGGGCGAGTTTCGATTCTCCGACACCGCTACCCAGGAGTATTGCGTAAGCGTTATATTTATTCTAACAGGTTTGAAATTTTTGTTTTGAAAAGTTCAAATTTAAATGATATACTTATATTTTAATGGTTAATGTGGGTGTAGGAGCGGGTGGTGGAGCAGGCGGAGGCATCGGGAATCGATTTTACTGGACAGAACACTCCGATGCTGTTGACCTCAGTTCTAGATGCCGCATACGGAGGGCACCACGGAGGTTAGGAGAGAGGCGGGGGACTGGGTCCTAGCAAGGCCCATATGAGGTTGGACTCCACTCCGGCGGTTACTTTCCCAAGCCCCCGTGAGCGACGTCTAGAGCATGATGTTGCCGCCTTGAAGACCACCGTCGAGGAGTTGAAGGAGATGTTGGTAGGTATACTATTTAATAGTAAAATATTATATCACATTATTGATAGTAACATATGCAATATTAGTATTCTGAGCTTGTTTAGTTATAGACTTAGCTTTGATTAATCATACTTACATAAAACTGTCTAATTAAAATAAACTACGGTTTTTCATACTAGATATCCAAACGAGGCATAAGTCCCTAAGTATTCTTAGATTGGGGTTTCGTAATAACCTGATAATGATACGAATTCGACTAAAATCTAATACACAGTTCTTACTCATTTATTACACACAAAATTGAACAGATGCGACAGGCTGCTTCGGTTGCGGCTCCACATGCATCTCCTTCAGCTGCAGCTCCGCAAGGTACTACCTCGCCTGCGGTTGCGCAGACCACTCTTGCAACTCCACAGCCCGCTCAGACTCCCACACAGTCCGCTCCTTCATTGGTCGAGTTTTTGACGACTCAGGGCTGCACCGAGGAGCAGATGCGTCAGATTACGGCGTTTATCAGAGGTGGAGGAGCTGGACCGAGATAGAGTAGTTTTCTTTTTATATTTTAAGCATGTATGTACTTATATGATACATATTGTATATACTTTGGACGATATTGGTGTTGTTTGCGTGTTCACGATGATTTATATTGATATCGTATTTTGTTTTTTTATTTCTTTCATATATTATGCGTGAGATGTTGATTATGAATACTGCGGTATTTGGTTATTTGATTTATATATTATTGTGCACAGGACGGGAAAAAACATGAACCCCGTTTTATATATAAAAAAAACCCTGATATTTTCTCCCTACGGATTAATCCGTAGGGCCATCTGTTGCTCCTACGGATTAATCCGTAAGTCCAAAGTTTGCCCCTGCACAGTTAGCCGTAAGGACAAAATATCAGAATACCTGATATTTTGCACCTATGGACTCAACAACAGGCGTTAAACTTGCCCCTACGCATGTATCCGTAGGGGTTTCTATCTGGACCTACGGAGAACACCGTAGGGGCATGTTCAAGCCCTACGAAGTTATCCGTAAGGGCAAGTATTTTATTTTATAAACCAATAAATTGTCCCGATGGACCTACGCATAAATTCGTAGGGGCTTCTATCTGGACATACGAATTACTCCGTATGGGCATATTAAGGCCCTACGACTTTATCCATAGAGGCAAGTATTTTATTTTATAAACTAATAAATTAAATAAATATTTTGTCCCTACGGCTTACACCGTAGGGAAATATATTCCTACGGAGTAACGCATTGGGGCAATTATTTCTCGTAGGGGTGTGTTCAGGGTGAAGACTTGCACCTGCGGCCTTTACACCTACGGTGTATTTTTGTGTCCCTACGAATTTACCCGTAGGGGCAGTGCTTTTGCCCTACGGATAAAGCCGTAGGGGCAACCCTTTATTGTAGTAGTGACAACCCTTATTGTAGTAATGCGCATACGTGGTGGTTCGAGGAGGGGGTGGTTTGTTAAATTTTAGTTTGTTGCAAATGGATGAGATCATGCATAAGGATAAGCATAAGGATAAGGTATTTTAAGATATAAAGTCAAATACTCAATCTCGACATCTTTTTTGATTATTTATTATGTGCATGCATAACAGGCTGCAATTAATTTACTGATTATCTAATAGCTAGTCATGTAGATGTGACTTTTAATTCAAGTGGGTTCCATACAACATGTGGGTAAATCAGAAAAATAGGATTAAAATGATCTATCAAATTAGTAAATAAGTTTTTCTTAATTGCCAATGTGGTTAACCAAAAGATACAAGATGTTTTAACTTGCAGAAGCTGATATATATACTAGCGACTCAACTGATACCTAGACTTCTTCCTCCTTGTGCTCAATAACAAAAGCACCATATTTTCCTAGGGATTTGGATCTCCTTTACTTGGCAGTGTAAATATTCTCACAACAATTTTAGTAATATATATGGCAAACGTGTTAATCATAATACTCCATTCATATAATGTACATGGTTTTCAGTGTTAACTGATGATCATGATGTTTACATGCATAATAGAAATTTATTCTTCGGTACTTCCATTTTATTATTTTAATTAAAGTAGGGATTAAATCTTGACCGTCTGTTGAAGAAGAACCGGTTAGCGCACAGTGTATAGGGTCTCCATCACATCAACTGCTAAAAAACAGTCATATACTCCTCTCTCTTTATTTGAATATTAATAATAAAATGGGTCCCCTCACTTGAGCTCATTTAATCCTCCTCTTAAAAAAATAAAATAATCATGAATGATCTCAAACTCCCTAATATGGATATATTAGATAAACTCAAACTCCCTAATCTTGATAGATAAACTTGAACCCGAGCGGTTCGGGCAGGTTCCGGGTTTTGGTTTGGGTTTGGGTTTAATTACTTCGGGCGGGTTAAACGCGATTTCGGATGCCAACGAGTTTAACATATTAAATTTGACGTTTAACATGTATAAAATAAAGCGATGAACCATATAACCCCGGTTTTATTTCATCTCTTCGTCCGGAAACTATGATTTTTCTATCATCTTTTGACTTTAAAAGTTGAAACTGTAGCTTTCTCCATCAAATCCTATGATCGAGCACTAAAAAGATTCGTTGTTTAATTTAGGAAGTTGAAAAAATTGGAGAAAATTAGAAACGGAAAAAAAACTGAAAATAGGGTTTAAATAACTTATATAAGTTTATGTTTTTAATCTTAGCCGTAAAATTATATCTATCAACGATTCAAATATATATTGAATAAACGGGTTCGGCTCGGTTGAGGGCCGGTAAGGATTGCAGGATCAAGCAAACTATAAATAGTTTAAAACTCGTCCTATTGAAACGCGGATGGGTTCGGGTTTGTAACCAATCAATTTCGGCTAGATTTAGAACGGTCATTCTTCCCGTTAAAAAACGGACGGATTCGGACGGGTAATGGGTCCAAACCAACCCGGGCAACACCCCTATGGCACCGCCTCTCCTAAATCCCCCCTCCCCTTCCTCCAACGCCATCGGACTACGAGCGCCGTCGGGAGCAAAATATTTATTGTGAAGCCGAAACACTGCCTTTGTGTCATTCAATCATCACAGATCAGATCTCGGCAGCCCCATATCAATTTCCCCATTGAAGTGATGACGATAGGCAAGGAGTCCGCCAGCGTATGATACCCATCATTTTACATTAATCTTTCCCTTAATTATTCTCGTGGTGGCAAGTTTCCCTCTTTGTGCATTTAGACATAGCTTCATATTGTTGTTATCGTTGTTAATGTTAGGTTATGCATAAACTCATATATGTTTGTGATTTTGTATAATCCATAAATTTCTCAATTCTAATATTACTAGTAATTATTTATTTAATTTAAATTTAGAAAAACTACAGATATCTTTAGAAATTTAAATATAATGTCCGGAATAAATTTTTATCCACATGTTCAAAATATAACCACATGCATCGCACAACGTACTAGTAAACCTGAGCGGCATTTTGGCTAAAAAATAAACACAAGTTGTTGATTTTTGCATTGCTTTTTGTTCTTGTTCGGGACGATGATTTATACCGAGAGGGGAGAGCTTATTGTTGGTTATAGGAGACAAATAATCAAATCAAATGCCTTGTCTATTTATTTTTTAAATATAGAAAGTACACCCACTCTTGTTCATGTGAGTTAGCTACACTCATGGCAGAAGTTGATTGTCCAAACCGGCAAATGTACCTATCTGGGTTTATACGTGAGTTCCCAGAGAAAAAGGGGAACCACCGAAGTAAAACCCGGTGTTTCTAGCTTGTACAAATCTTTGAGCTTAATGCCACAACCCTGTTAGCTGCACTCAATAGGGACGAGAAAACTTGAGGGGCCAGGTCACGCGACCACAGCCTTGAGGCTGTGCTCAGCCTTTCAGCCCTGGCCCCATTAAATTATAAAACTATATAATGCGGAACTTACTATTGGATATTAACATTAACAAAATTTGTAAGGAAGCTTATCTGAATAGATACATCACATGTCCTCTTTTATCTCCCAAGCTTGATTACTTGATGATATATTGACTCTCAAAGTTGTCTCTTTATTTTAGTCGGCGTTATGTCCGTAGAAATCATTTAATATGCCAGATGTAATACACAATGACGAGAGAAAAAAAAAGATGAAGAGATTCGGGCAAACATCAGACAATTTATAAGGTTCATATTCTTATTTTTCTTTTTCTTTCATGACCAAAATTATATGGCCACCATACTGTGAACTTTTTCCTGACCCCGAGACATCACCCCTCTTTTTCTACATTTGTTTTTTATTTTTGTTTTTATCCCTTTCATGTTATGTGTGTCAAGACCCGGTTGTTGTTCACGGAACAAAGGTGCCACACGGAATAAAGTGCCACACCAATTGTCATGCCAAGCCACCCTTTGAATCCATGGGGCAACCTCTTGAGTCCGCAGGACCTACTGTTGAACAATGAGGAATATTCGGAACACATTCCAAAAGAGGACCGACCTGCGTTATAAATGTAATGATAACACACTTAACTAGAGAGACGTCTTTTAAGAGAATCGGCACTACAGGAGTATGAGAACTCCGTAGCTAAGCGTGCTCGGACTTAAGAAGTTATGGGTTGGGCGACCTCCTGGGAAGTGGCCCCTGCTCAGGTCCGGTTCGCTTTAAAGGACAAAACCGTACAGTTTCGATCAGAGCGGACAATAGCATCTGCACTGGGGCGTGGTGCGTTACATTTTATGGTGGTCCATGCAGGTCTCTCAGTAGGTCTGTAGTTCGAGGATGAACCATTGTTTTAAAGATGGGGAGAATGTCGGGACGCGGTTCTTGTTCACGGGACAAATTGCTACACGGCGCGTAAATGCCACACCAATTGTCATGCCAAGGGGGCGGGGGGCCACCTCTTGAATCGGCGGGGGCCACCTCGAGTCGGCAGGACTCATTGTAGAACAATGGGTCTACAATGGGGGAATATTCGGAACACATTTCGAAAGAGAAACGGACAGCATTATAAATGTAATGATAGCACTCTCAATTGTAGAGACGTCCTTTAAGTGAATCGGCTCTACAGGAGCCTGAGAACTTCGTAATTAAGCGTGCTCGGGCCAGGAAACTTTTGGGATGGGTGGCTTCCTGGGAAGTGGCCCTTAGTCGGGTCCGGTTCGCTTTAAAGGACAAAATCGTTCGGTTTAAGCCAGAACGGACAATACTATCTGTACTGTGATGTTGGGGTGTTACAGCGTGGCAGTTCATAGACCGAACTAATTTTTCAAGTTTTATTTCAGATATGGCTAAATTGCGCGTAAATACCCAAGATTTCACAGTTTTGACAGATAAATACCTAAGTTTCCGTGAATAGCATATAAATGCCCTCCTTTGCAAATAACTACCTTGTGTGATATATGAATTTGGTATAACGGTTATCTTGCCATTATTGTTAGTTTCCTTTAAAAAATTGCATCGGTCAAAGAGCTATATGTTAAAATGTGTTGCGAAATTATTTAAAACACAAGCAATACATGCATCTAGAGTAGTGTATTACTATACAAATACAGTAATAGCATGCCAAAAAAAAACAAGAGCCTTTAATTTAATGTACAGAGAAGGTAAGGGCCCAAAGGTTATCTCTAATAATTATATCTCTAAGGCTAGGCTACACATAGAGCCTCTGATCTTTAAAGATGCCGGCCAAGCATGAATTAAGGGTCAACATCAAATTAATTCATAGGGGCGCAACAGAGACTTTCCGAACAAAGTATGTGATAAGACTCATGAGCAGTAGTTCCTCAGGTTATGACACGTAACAGATGGCGTGTCGTCCACGTAAACTCATTTGCTCCTGAGGCTGCGGAGGTGGAATCAACGTGGCGTCCCGGGGACTTTCCTCGGTGCCTCGTCTCCGGGCTTACGTCCACATCTCTCGCCCCCAAGCCATCCAGCAGCCGAATTTATATCCCCTTCTATCATCACTGAGCTGTTGCGAGGACTGAGCTTCCTCGGCCTCTCGGCTCGTCTCCGAGCCACCCGAAGAGTTGAGCTTCCTTGGCTTCCCCGGTCAACCGAGAGCACGAAGCCTAAGCGTCCCCGTAACGGCTCCGTGTATCTCGCCAAAGCAAGATATCCGCCGCCTCACGTTCTGCGTCCCGCGTAGGTGCGTTCCCCTATTAATGAACGGATCCCTCCATCAACGCAGGCGTAATGAGAGAGCGTAACTGACGGTGAGGATCTCGTACCGGCTCACTCCATATGACCACTATATAAACCTATCTTTTCAGATGACTCAGGTAACTTAAACTTATTCTAATACTTCGCAGCTATGCCTTTATACTTCGGTACTAACTTGATCGTCGGAGGGTCCTACGGTGGTGTCCGGGCTTACGTACTCGTCTCCGAGCTTACGTCCCCACCTCTCGCCCCCGAGCCATCCAGCAGCCAAATTTATATCCCCTTCTCTCGTCACCGAGCTGTTGCGAGGACTGAGCTTCCTTGGCCTCTCGGCTCGTCTCCGAGCCACCCGAAGAGTTGAGCTTCCTCGGCTTCCCCGGTCAACCGAGAGCACGAAACCTAAGCGCCCCCGTAACGGCTCCGTGTATCTCGCCAAAGCAAGATATACGCCGCCTCACGTTCTGCGTACCACGTGGGCGCGTTCCCCTATTAATGAATGGATCCCTCCATCAACGCAGGCGTAATGAGAGAGCGTAACCGACGGTGAGGATTTCGTACCGGCTCGCTCCATGTGACCACTATATAAACCCATCTTTTCAGACGACTCAGGGTACTTGAACTTATTCTCATACACCGCTACTATGCCTTTATACTTCGGTACTAACTTGATCGTCGGAGGGTCCTACGGTTGTTTCCCACCCGGGACTTCCCTTGCAGGTAGCTTGGCATCGACAACATCCAACAACACATTGAGATCCACACAACTATTCTCATACCCAATCTTTACCGTCCAAAACTGCTTGCAGTCAAATCGACGGAGGACAACATCTGAGGGAGATTTCCTCCTCCATCAGTTGGCGTAGTCTGTTGGAAATCAGGCTAGAAGTTTCTCCACCCGTAAATTTGATCTTCCGCTCTCGATCCGATGAAGAGAGACAATCGCGACGATCTTAATGTGCGCCGCCCTACCCACCATAACGAAGGTGGGAGTGGTTCTATTCCCCCTCCTAACGTCATCAACACCTTATCCGCTCGGATCGACAGAATCACAGCGATGGTGGATGCGCTCGTCCGCATTCAAGCGGTTGGACTTACCCGCCAGACCGCATGTCACGCCCTGCTTCCTAGTGTATGGGGAGGGGACGCGGCAAGGCCTGCTACGTATTTACTCAGAAGTAAACACGCTAAGTGTAACTAAGCAATATAAAGTAAAATATACACAAGAGACATGAATGTAAATGGACAACAATTTTTATTTATTTAACATTTCTTTACAAATACAACTGCAAATGTAAATACAGAAATGGAAAGCAATACCTAAACAATGGTATGAACAGAAAAGAAATATGTACAAGTGACTACAGCTTGTGGTTTTCAGTGAACTGCTCCAAGTCTTCTGAAATAGGCTTGGTCTCCAGTGAGTCGGATCCTCCTGATAACATTCCAAAGAAGAAGAGAAATAGAAATGCCATCAGCGAACAATCGCTCGGTAAGTCACAAAGAAAGAGAGAAGTAGAATAGACAGAAAAGAGAATATAACTGTATAATGGTTTATTGTTATGTTAACGCAGTTGTTTGTAGCTTGGTACAGAATATGCCAGTGTATACGAGAGGAGTCCAACTTACACCGTGGACTTTGATAACCTGTAGTACAAGGCTCCGTCGATAAAACCACAGAACAATGACATGGATGTATAGTTACGTCTTTTAGTGACTGATTGCACGCTTTTGACGTGTCGTGTATTTGAAATTCTAAAGTTGATCGCAATTAGGACGGTGTCGCTTTGCAGCTAGCCGCGATGAGTACGGGTCGATCCACAGGGAGAAGGAGCATTTTTACGTTCTTGTTTTTACGAGTTAATGCACGAGGCGGATTGTTCATATCTATCCTATGTGTATATATGCAACGTATAAGTTTGTTAGGAAAATATAGGTTAATGTAAATTAAAAAAATCCGTATTCAAGTCCTTTGAGTCGAAATCAACAAATGAAGCTAGAGCAATCGGCAATAACGTGGATTAGGGTGCTTAAGCACGGTATTAGTGAAATCCGGCTTATTGACCCTTGTCCGTCCGTTCTTGTCTCTTGCTTTTGCCTCTGGCCAATCCGAACGCAACCGGTTGCGGTTAGGAATCACTGATATTTGGGTAGGGTAGGGTGCCTAACGGAGCGCTTACATAAGTTTTGGGCGGAGTTTCAATTGAAAAATACGGGAAAAGAATATGAGAAACGAAACCTTAACTTAAAATGTCGTATTCTTTTCCTAACAACATATATTCACAAACATTACAATAACAAACCAAAAAGAGCAAATAAAAGAATAAAGAAAAGAGAACATTACAAGTAGGTAAATGCATGGAATTTAAATTGCAAGTAAGTAAAGAGCATGTAATAAAGAGAAAGAAATGAAAAGAGTAAGAATTAAAATAGCAAGTAAAGAAAGATAGAAACACTAAGAACCCAAGTGTGCAAATGAAATCTTTATTATGTCCAAGATACAACCTTGAGATCAATAACCAAATCTTAAACTTGCATGCTCACTGAAGAGGTTGCAAGATCAAGAGGAGGAAAGGAGCTCAAGGGATACAAAGCTATGTACAAGAGAACAAAAAGAAAACAAAAGAGGCTTGGTGTAAAGAATGAGAAAAATGCAAGACAATCCAAGACAATCCAAGACCAAGAATGGCCCCCCTCCTTTGCTCACTCATCTGCCTTATATAGGCACAAAAGGAAAATAAATAAACAATAAAAACATGATGACAAGGCAGCAAGGGAGGGACCACAGAAGATTGGGGGCATTTGGAGGCAGGGGGCCGGCCTGCTCGGTTCTTGGAGGAATGTGGCCGACCACTTTGTTGAGTCTTGGGCTCGTATTGGAAGTGTAGTCTTGTGTACTCTCATATATCACATTGGTGCTGCTAGATTTCTCTAATTTAACCTGGTATGCACTCTTGGATTTGGAGGGAAACTTGATGCAACATATCACACATAATCTTTAGCATTCAATGCATATTTAATGCACATCACTTCTCATGCCCACTCGCCTTGCATCATGGCAGCCCTAACCCTAGTCCAAGCATCCAAGAGTTGTGTTCACACATGCCATATGTTGGACCAAAATGTGTACACTTTATTTGTTTGCAAAATAACTCTTGGATATCGATCGGTTTCCAGTTCTGGATACAGTGTCGGCTCTCAAATATTATATCCATGATTTTAAATGTATTTTCAGTATTTTGTCACGGATACCTGTAATCTGTATTACTGAGCAGACACTAGTTAATAGTACCGATATATAACAAAACAGATAATGAATGAGCGGTATTAAAATGCAATATTCTGGTATGAACAAATACCCCCAAACTTATCTTTTGCTTGTCCCGAACAAAACAAAATCCTAGCCTCACTTTCGCAGGGAACGCGATTGCACTGAGCGCGTGCAACAAGCCGTTAAACCTCTAGGTGTCCCTAGTAGGAGGAGTGTTGTCTCCTGAGGGTTTTCAGCTGATACTACCCATAAAATCCCGTCAAGCTAGTTTCATAAGTTAACATCGATTCTACTCTTACAGTTTAGTATCTAAGTTAGAAACTCTATTATCCTAAGTTAGAAATATTCAACCCTAATGTTTCACGTCTCCTATTTATTCAACCTCAGATCCTATACGTTTTACAGTTTAGAAAGATCTCGGTATTTTTTGAGTTTTCCTTTTAAAAGTGCGATCTCTAATTAGGGATTTTTATCATTTTTACAGAAAACATAAGTCTTATTCTTTATTTCTCTCTTTCCTCCAAATATCGATCGTATACCCCTACGTGTGTGTAATTTTTCACCCCTACACTTGAGAATTCAATTCAAACTATAGTACCCTTGCCATAATACCTAATAGTACTTCTTTTCATTAATGATGGACGGTGTTGCTCACACACCTTTCATGCGACTATTAATACTTCTTGAGACACCAACGGCCGATTACTGAATGAGTGAGCTTAAAGCGTGATTAGCAGTTTCCAGGTCTTGACTTTATTTATTTATTTTTCTTTTCTTTATTTTTATTTTTCAAGACCGGATATATTTTTCAATGTTGCTCTTTTTGGTGTTTACCTTTAAATACCGTTTTTTCTTTTATACTGGGTTTTCAGGTTAGAGTATTTCTAGGTATACTCTAATATTCCAAGTTTCAAGGTGCGTGTATGTGCAGTTTGTAGGGTATATACTTTCTAAATTTGAACTCAAGAATAGAAACTATTTTTCAGACTTATTTTTCAGTAAAGCTTTCAATACTTTCCCTTCATCTCAACTTAACTCAAGAACTGAACTCAAAATTACCTGCTTCTATAAAAAAAACTGTAAGGACGTATAATTACTAAGGTTAAACAGAATGAGGGTTATTTTTAGGGTTTTCAATTCCTAAGCCTAGGATTTAGTTATTTCTAACGTATCAACTAAACTTTCGGAATCAAAGTCTAGGTTACTTTATTAGCTAACTTGAGAACAAAGTTTTTATATTTTTTTGGAAAATTTTCGATTTTTGTGGGTTTTTAAATAAGAATGCAAATGCAGAATATACAAATGAATACGAAGGTAGAAAGTTTACCGAGCACACCCCCAAACTTAAACTTGACAGTGCCCTCACTGTCAGGCTACACCAAGAGGGTCAAAATTGTCGGCGCTTCCTAAAATAAATATATACAAAGAAAAAAGCAAAAAAAAATATATATATATATATACACAAAAAGATTCCCCTCAAACTTAAGTGAAACAGTGTTTCCACTGTTTAAGCGGTGAAGTTCAGGATTAGGGGGAGAGAACAATATCAATCTATACAAGGCCTTACACAGGCCAAAAGTGAGCACCAACCATTCAAATTTTTTATCGCTATAGTGTGCTGGTTGGTGAAAGAATGCGGAGAGGAAAGAAATGGAGAATACGCGAGACCGTATGCGGATAGAAGCGGGATACGGTCTCAGTATATGAGAAGAAGAATGGTGGAGGGGAGAAAGAAATAGAGTACGAACTTGAGGGTGAAAATGGAGTGAATAAATTGGTATAATTTGTGATGACCGATGGGTGAAAAGCGATTGTACTAATCTATTAACCCGTCAAGAGATGGGGTCAAATCCCTCAAGATTCGTGAGAAAACATGGGTAGGCCGAACTTGGTAAACCAGACATAGTAAATGAAAGTGAAACGGTGTCTTGCAAGGTCAGAACGATGGAAAGGATAGAGGGGAGTGATTGAGGAAATGGATCGGTTAAACGTTCAGGAGGGTGTACACAGTCAATGAAAGGGACATGATGAATTGGAAAATCTGACTCATCAAGTAAAACTGGTTCATCCTCAATACCATCCTCAAAATTCTCCTAAAAAATTAGCTCATCCATGCAATTTTCATCAAAATCAAGGCATATATGAAGTTCGGGAAAAACAGTTAATGACTCGGGATGATGAATTGGAGAGAAAAACTCATCTAAATCTGCGGGTTCATCATCCAAAATATCCCCAGCGTCGATATCCTCAATCAAGTGAAAATCAATATTCTCAGACACCTCATCAAAAGCATGGATTTCAATCAATTCTGGTTCTAAGATGGAAGTGTAGAGGTCAAAAGGTTTGAGATTGATTTCACTTGGAATGGACCCTTCACAATCTGGTAAATCAGACACTACAAAGTCTCACAACTCATTAATCATTCTATTTTCAATTGATAAATTATTTGGGACACTTGATAGACATTCAAAATCGGAGTTGTGGGATTCAATTTGGGACGGGTAGGTTTGATTTGGAAGGGTGTACAGCTCACTCCCTCCACTCAAATTCTCAATCTGTCCTACCGCCTCATCATACATTGGCAAATTGGAGCTAGTTGGAAACTAGCTACCGGGTCATTAAGTTGTATAAGGGCGGCCATGGACGTATTCATATCCATCATCTGTTGGTACGACGCTACCCAAAAGTCTTCTAACGACTGTTCCAGACTAGATATGAGTTGTGAAGGGGTTTCAGCAAAAGATTCAAAGTTGTTTGGATACTGGAAACTCCCAAATGGCTGTGTAGAAGCAATGTCTAGGGAAGGTGTAAAAGTCGGGTAGGACTGGTAGGAATTGAATGGTTGGACATGAGTAGGATCAACATTCGGATAAGAAGGTGATTGGAATTGTTGATCAAAAGAATTGGCAGTGGTGAAAGGAGTGAAAGATCGGCTACGAGATTGTTCAATTCTGTCGGCAATAGATACAGGTCTTGGAGTTACAACATGACTCACAAAAGGGGTATCAACGTAAGAAGGTGGGGTAGGTTGAAACGGTTGATATAAAGTGGATTGCGGAGTCCAATTGGTTGTCCTAGATGCGTCTATCCGATCTTTCAAAGAAATTTTGGGCATGGAAGGATCGTTCGAAGTTTTACCAAAGTAAGAACCGTATGAAGTAATATTTGGTTGTGGGTACTAAAGTTCGGTAAGAGTTTTTCTGGGTGGGGTACCCATGATATGAAGAAAAAAGTAAGAAAAGGAAAGGAAAGAGAATGCGGATTTTTTTTAATTTTTTATAAGTTAGTTATCAATAAAAGAATGAAATATACAGACAAAAAGAATCTGGACAAAAACAATCACGATACAAAATACCACACACCTAATCGGTTTAGGGTTCACCTAGGTCAACTAGACCTACTCAAGAACTTGATTGTCGAACTAAAACTGTGTCGAGAAACGGGCTCAAGATATACTGATCACGAGGCCAGGTAAGTGCAGAGATAAGGGGAGGTTTTCCGACGCTTTCGCGAAGGTCCTTAATTAGATAACCCTTTCTCTTTTAGAGTTTCGCCGTGAACACTTTCCTAGACACCTCGTAAACGATATACCGTTAAGCGGTGTTCTAAACACAGTTAACTTCTCCTAGTGAGCGTGAAGTCCTTAAGGCTTAAAGTCTAGTTTCTTTTAAAATTTGTACAGGTAAACGTTATGCTCAATTTCATGATTTATGGGCCACGGAAAAGGGGATGAAATCCTTTACCGTATGTTGTGAGGTTCGCTTGCCCTTAAGTCTGTATTAATGGATGCAATGCGCAAATCAATGAAAAATTTATTCAAAGAATCAAACAATCGTTTTTTATGTTTAAGAACGGCACTGCAATAAATACGGTTTAGTCAATTTAGCATTTTCTAGCGAACTTGCAAAGAATCCTGCAAAATATATTATAGTAGATGCGTCGGATTTGAGAAAAAGGTGTTAGTGAAGTACATACCGATAAATTTTCGGGTTAAGAAACCCCCGTTGAAGTTAAATCCGAATAGCTTGAAAAGTTCGCTTGCGTAGGTCAAACTATCCGGATCTTTGGCATTGTACTTTCGCAATCACCTTAAATTTGAATGTACACTTTACTCCACACGATCGCAGTTCGCAAATCCGCAAAAATCTGAAATGTTGGAAAAACGGATTTTAGTGCGGAAAAGCGATATGAATGCCCAAATAGCTGCACACTCAAAATTATAAAAAACAAGCAATAAAAATGGGACAAAAACAGAACTATAGAACAGAGAACAAAATTTTGGAGCAAATGGGGGTGCTGGGGCCGGCGAGCTCGGACTTAGAGGTGATGTCGCCGGTTTTTCCTTGGAGATAGGGCTCCAAATTTCTTCTGCTGTCTCAATGTTCTATTAGTGCTTCACTGGTATTGTTTATCTTTTTAGTTGAGATCCAGAGTGCTAGCAGGTCAGAATTCCAGAGAGCAAAAAGTGTTAACAATGTTAGTTTTTGTTTTGGTTTTGAAATTTTGAAATTTTTAGTTTGTTTTGTTTTTAAGAATGGTGTTAAATGGATATTAACAAGATTAACACGAAACAACAAGAATAAAAACTTTACCGTCTCCCTGGAAACGGCGCCATTTTGATTGCACGCTTTTGGCGTGTCGTGTATTTGAAGTTCTAAAGTTAACCGCAATCAGGATGGTGTCGCTTTGCAGCTAGCCACGATGTGTACGGGTCGATCCACAGGGAGACGAAGCGTTTTTACGTTCTTGTTTTCACGAGTTAATGCGCGAGGCGGATTGTTCGTATCTATCCTATGTGTATATTTGCAACGTATAAATTTGTTAGGAAAAGATAGGTTAGTGTAAGTTAAAAAAATCCGTATTCAAGTCCTTTGAGCCGAACTCAACAAATGAAGCTAGAGCAATCGGCAACAACGTGGATTAGGGTGTTTAAGCACAGTATTAGTGAAATCCGGCTTATCGACCCTTGTCCATCCGTTCTTGTCTCTTTCTTTCGCCTCCGGCCAAACCGAACGCAACCGGTCGCGGTTAGGAATCACCGATACCTTGGTAGGGTAGGGTGCCTAACGGAGCACTTGCGTAAGTTTTGGGCGGAGTTTCAATTGGAAAATACGGGAAAAGGATATGAGAAACGAAACCTTAACTTAAAATGTCGTATTCTTTTCCTAACAATACATATTCACAAACATTACAACAACAAACCAAAAAGAGCAAATAAAAGAACAAAGAAAAGAGAACATTACAAGTAAGTAAGCGCATGAAATTTAAATTGCAAGTAAGTAAAGAGCATGTAATAAAGAGCAAGAACTGAAAAGAGTAAGAATTAAAATAGTAAGCAAGTAAAGCAAGATAGAAACACTAAGAACCCAAGTGTGCAAATGAAATCTTTATTATGTCAAGGATACAACCTTGAGATCAATAGCCAAATCTTAAACTTGCAAGCTCATTGAAGAGGTTGCAAGATCGAGAGGAGGCAAGGAGCTCAAGGGATACAAAGCTATGTACAAGAGAACAAAAAGAAAACAAAAGAGGCTTGGTGTAAAGAATGAGAAAAATGCAAGACAATCCAAGACCAAGAATGGCCCCCCTCCTTTGCTCACTCATCTGCCTTATATAGGCACAAAAGGAAAATAAATAAACAAACAATAAAAATATGATGACAAGGCAGCAAGGGAGGGACCACAGAAGACTGGGGGCATTTAGAGGCAGGGGGGCCGGCCTGCTCGGTTCTTGGAGGAATGTGGCCGGCCACTTTGTTGAGCCTTGGGCTCGTATTGGAAGTGTAGTCTTGTGTGCTCCCATATATCATATTGGTGCTGCTAGATTTCTCTAATTTAACCTGGTCTGCACTCTTGGATTTGGAGGGAAACTTGATGCAACATATCACACATAATCTATAGCATTCAATGCACATCATTTCTCATGCCCACTTGCCTTGCATCATGGCGGCCCTAACCCTAGTCCAAGCATCCAAGAGTTGTGTTCACACATGCCATTTGTTGGGCCAAAATGTGTACACTTTATTTGTTTGCAGAATAACTCTTGGATATCGATCGGTTTCCAGTTCTGGATACAGTGTCGGCTCTCAAATGTTATATCCGTGATTTTAAATGTATTTCCAGTATTTTGTCACAGATACTTGTAATCTGTATTACTGAGTAGACACTGGTTAATAGTACCGATATATAACAAAACAGATAATGAATGAGCGGTATTAAAATGCAATATTCTGGTATGAACAGTGACCACCCCATGTCACCTTTAATATGTTCCGTACTAGTCTACCCCTTTATCATCGTAATGTTTATTGTATTGATTGTATTGTCTTGTTTTGTAGATGGAAAACTTGTCGAAACTATGATATCATGTAAACGGAATGGATATAAATGGATAGTCATGTAATCAGAGTATATTCATGGTCCGTTTAAGTCATGTTCATGTTGTTGTAGATTGTATTCTAGTATTCATGGATTCATGTTGTATTATAGTTATACTGGAATTGAATTCAAGTCATATTTTATTCAGATTTGACCGTGACTCGAACTGAGTCAGACACTTAAACAGAATTGAAGTCCTGATTTATGTTTTGGAGTTATCGGTATCTGCTGCACATGGACGGTAGGGTTTGTGTCTTTTTCCAAGACAATTACCGTATTGATAACCCCGTTTTTAGTTATCTACCTTAAATAGGCAAGCATCCACTTTCTCCGGCTCCTTGAGGCTCAATAGAATTGGCCCCTCTTAAACCTATATTTACTAGGGTCCTTATTGTAAATTTATATAACTTGAGGGTTTTTTTATGCAAAATAGTTTTGGTATATTTTCAAAATAGATCTCAAGTATTTATTTATCGTCTTTAGTGTTTTCATGGATGTAATTGTTAAATGTGAAGTATTTTCTAGTGGATATAAATCTAGTAAGAATTGTATATGGTATTTTCATGTAATATTGAAATTGTATTGATTTAGAAAGGCGGTTTCATAGAATTTGTGATTTTTTTCTTTTGATTTAGAAAACATGGAATATATATAATATATATAAAATAGATATTTTGATAATGTTTATATATACATATAATTATTAAAAATAAATTTTATTTATTAAGTAGAAATCATATTTTTCTTAAAAATTGCATTAAAAAATTCTATCGAGATCGGATGCTCCTAGATTAGGTCTGCATCTCGCTCTACTAAACCCGAGGATGTGCGATAACCCACACCATCCTGATCGGGGTCCCCAATATGGATTGTAGAGGCGATTTGCAAGGAATTAAATAATACATTTTTTAAAGAAAACGGTTTTTGATAGTTTATGGTATTTTATTGTAAACTTGTATTTTTCCCACAACTAATGTTCCAAAAGTTATCGTGTTATGTCAAGGATAAGTGTTCTGATGAGGTAGGTCATTACCTCGTGAGTTTTCCTAAAGGTAATATGGGTAAAACAATAAAGAAATCCCGTATGTAAACATTATGCTATTTTATTGTAAAAATGAAATAGAAGTTGCAATACATATTATTTTGAGATGAAACTTGTCCTATTGCGTTTATTTATGATTTCTAAACAATATACAAAAAGATTGTAAATTTGTTATTAAGATAAACGGTGGTTTTAGTTAAATTAGAAACGGAAGTCGGATTAACTCCGCTTCCGACTAGTTTTGAAAATAGACTTCGTTTTAATAGGAGTAGAAGAGGGAAATGTGGGAGTTACAGATTAGAAAAAAAGGGAGAGGTAGGGTGAACTTAGGAAGGCGTCGGTAAGTCATTTCGTTGATGGATTCTTCCCGAAACGTCACCGGAACTTTGACCTTTACTAACTCCACTTGTACAACTTTTTGGACTTGAAAATTTTAGAAAATTTTGGCACTAGATTTCAGAATGAGGAAGGCCAAAGTGTAGGGTTGTATTTATAGGATAGGATTAGGATTTAGGGTAGTGAAGAATGAATTAAAAATGCATTTAAAATAGAATTAAAGAGTAAAATTACACTCTCTTGATAAATGCAGGGAAACCAAACAAAACTAGAGTAGTGGGGGGGAAGGCCAAGAGGTGTTGGGAAAAATTTGAGATCATTAGCAATGGGGGGATAGCCCGGCGGCGCCGGCCCCTTTTCTAATCTCGCCGGTCCAAACCCGGTGGGTTGGGCTTGGATCTCTACCACGTGTCCATGTCGCTTGGTATACCTCAGTGCACATGTTTGATTTTGTTGTGACTTTTCATTTTACGTGCAGTGCACGTGCAAACCTTTGATCTTCTAAGAATTTAAAAGAAAACAAACAATAAAAATATATGTGGCTGGGGGGATTTGAATACATGGGCTATGTCACAGCAGTGCAAGGCTTTACCAGTGAGCTACAAGTGCTTTCTTGCTGTTCAAAATCAAATTTAATTTATAACTTGTGCTCAAGCTTAGGTATTCCTCTTTGTACTTTGAAAAAATATTTGTGCAGAAAGTTTAGGGTTGTTACACCGCAGTTCCCCCTCCCCGGGATGACGATGCCTACATGAGGCGTGCCGACTCTGGCAACCATGACTCGCATGCGGCGAATGATTCCATGACCCGCTTGGCGCCGGACAGCACCACACTCCGATCTCAGGGAAGGCCAGGCCGTCGCTTCGATGCCTTCCGCGCGCTCTCACCCCTGAGAAGTTGTGGGTAAGTTCTCCTGCTTTCAGGCACGACCGGCGCCCCAACTCCCGCCTAGGCCGTGCAAACGGAGAACGTCGGGACTACTTAAGAAGGGCCTCGCCCGAGGATCTATGAAATGTGATAGAGCAGAATCGAATCCGCACAATCGCATAGGCCCGGAGCAGGGATAACCGCCACTCCAACTGTGCTGAATCCTCGGGGGATCACCAACGGATCGAAGCCCTCGAAAAGAAAATTGAAGGCATATGAAAAGATGTCCATATGTCCGACAAAAGGGCAAAGTACTCCTCCGATTCGCTCATGAGGATCTTTACAGAACAAGTATTGGCCGAGCGCCTCTCGTCCAGGAACATGCTGCCTAAAGTGGCCCTCTTCGACGGGAATTCCGACCCAAAGGACCACTTCGAAGCGATGGCGGGTATGGGCTTCCAAGATAACTCGGACACGGCTCAATGCCGAGCTTTTCCTACCACCTTAATCCGAGCTGGCCGGGACTGGTTTCGAGGGATTGTTCCGTGCTCCATCTCGACCTTTGACGAGCTGGCTGTCTAATTCCTCGGTCATTTCGTTGGCAACCGACGACAGAAGAAGACGATCGACTACTTGTTCACTGTCAAGAGAGGAGACAAGGAATCCTTCAAATGGTATGTCACTCGCTTCTATAATGCCCTCCTAGAGGCTCCCGAGCACCGCGACGAAATGGTTATCACCACGCTGAGGTTGGGTCTTAGACACAAAGAGTGGCTCTGCTCTTTTGCATTAGCGCAACCTAAGACCATGGCCGAAGTGAAAGTATGGACCAAGCGAGAAATCCAACTCGAGTCCGAGGTGAACTCCAACCTACCGGATGCGACCAAGCAGACCGGAAGAGGAGGGACAGGAAAGAGAAAAAGAAAGTCGATCGTCCGAGGCCTTATTCCTCGAGGTTTCAGGAGTATACCCCTTTGAAAATTTCCTAGACCGAGCTGTTGGAGGAAACTACGTGCGAGAGGTTCTTTAAGCTCCCACTAGCTACCCAAAGGACGGGCAAGCATCTCCGCGGCCCGTACTGCGCCTATCACAGGTTGCAAGGTCACGCGACTGAAAGCTGCAAATAGCTCCGTGACAATATCGAGGAACTGATCTGCTCCGGTCACCTGGCGAAATACCTACGGGACAAGCGACAGATGGAACGAGAGCAAAAAGACCAAACCTCTCCCGGGGAATTAACAATCGGGCAAATCATGGTCATTTCGGCGGATCCAGTATCCTACTGAAGGAACTAGTGCACCCTAAACCCAAACCCTAAAATTAACCTAATTAACCCAAATTAATCTTAATCATCACCCTAACTCAAATTATCCCTAATTAGCCCAAACTTAACCTAATTAACCCTAATCAACATCCTAACCCTTCAAATTATCACTAATTAAATCAATTAACCATAATTAACACCCTAACACAAATACACTCTATTTTACCTAATTAACCCTAGCTCAAACCCTAACCCAAATTAACCTAATCCTAATCATCACCCAACCCCCAACACAAATTAACTCTAGCCCAAAACAAAATTAACCCTAATTAATCTAATTAACCCAAAACCTAGCCCTAATCGTCATCGACCCTATTTTACCTAATTAAACAAAACTAACCCTAAACCTAACCCTAAACCGAACCCTAACCCTAACCCTAACCCTAACTAATTAACCCTAACCCTAGCCCAAACCGTAGACCGAACCCTAACTCTAAGCCCTACTAGCAACCCAAAAATCAACAATAACATAAATAAAAGCATAATTAAAAGTTAAAATTTGAAATTGACTCACCTTAGGCCGGCGATTCTACTGTCTACGAGGTGGAAGAGACCGGAGATGGGTCTGTCGACGATGCAAGGGGGAGATCGGCGACGAGAGGGATCCTACTATCGACGATGAAGTCGGCGACGAAGAGACGTGCGCGGGTGTGGTGGCGAGGAGGCGCGCGCGGGAGATCGGTGAGAGTGCTTGGGAAATTTTGGGAACGGGGAAATTTCTAGGCTTTTTTTTATATATATAAATAACCCATTTATCCACCTAAGGATTAATCCGTAGGGCCTTCTTATACGGCTCCTTAGGGCCAAATAAAAAATTATCTTTTAATATTTTTAAATTAATCCGTAGGGCACCGGAGGGGCAACCCTAGGGACCTACGGATTAATCCGTATGGGCAATAAAAAGTTGCCTCTACGGATTTCTGTAGCCGTAGGGGCAACCCCTTATTGTAGTAGTAAAGATCAACCCCCATATACTTTATGATTATTGCAACCCACCATGTCTTTACTTATCATGTATTTTCACCTGTCATAAATTAGTTTATGTATAATAAAATTAAGGTTTTTTTCTATATACAACCCCTGAATCTTTCATATTTTTAAATGGGACCCTATAAAACTTCATATTTTCAAATAAGACACCAAATCTTTTAAGTTGCCTAAAAAAGACCTTTATTAGTTAAATAATGACTAATTAGCTTAATTAAGCTGCTAAATACCCAATCTACCCTATGTGCACTTCGTTCGTACGTCAACGTCGGGGGTATTTGGTCTTTTTTAGTGTATATTGGCCATAGGTTCTAACTTATGTGCGCTTCGCTCGTTTTATCGTTTTTGATTTGAATATTTATACCGTTGTGCTATGATTTCAATTGTAGGTACGATCACGGGGATTTCCGAGACGACAAGGACGGGCGAGACGGTCGTGGGTTTCGACTAGCTCGGGACGCCAGTGAGTAGATTTATATCTATGGGGGAAGTCGGGTGGATGGCGTATAGCACCCCCGCAACCAATTAACTAGGATATCTATTCTATATCTAGGATAGTGTTATATAACATAACTTAGTTTATAACTAAATTAGTAATAGTTTGTATCTAGTAGGATAAATGTATGCGTGGATATATAGTTATATATGATTATTGTGATATGCGTGCGTGATTATATATCCTTACGATATCGATTGGGATATGATTATAATGAGGATAGATTACTGGATACGGCGGATAAGTATTTGACTCACAAAATCTTGCTATATCCCGATTGGGATATTGTTATGTTTGCTGAGTTATACTCTTTTAAAAACTAACGATACGTTTTCTACTTTTAAATGGCAATATCAAGGATGTACTAAAATTTCAAATGAATATCTATTTCAAAATCATTGTAGCCTCTTTATTTGTGAAACAACGTTTCGTTCTATTTTAAACTATAACGGCATAGCTCATAAAAATTAACTAAGTTTAACGATTATTCATGTTACGATTAGGATAATCTTTTTATATGCTCGTGTTTCGATTACCTATTGTATATGCTAGTTGCGCTATTATTCTCATACGAACACACTAATAGAACACTGCACAATTACCAATGATTGCTATGTTGCACAAATCACAGACACGTATGTTACACTACACCTCATTGGTACTGCCATGACACTGTAGGATTTCCACGCTTGATAGCGTTAATGTTATTATATGAATGTGATGATGGAAATATCCATATGATAGTGATGCTCGAACACCTCTGATATAACACTTGCACAAATACTAATGATTGCGAAGTTGCACGAGCACAGACACGTATACTCACGACACATCATTAGTATTGCCGTGACACAGTAGGACTGTCATGTTACTTGTGTTCTAGATATCCATGATTGATGTGATGATACTGATAATGATTTTGATATACGAATACCATCGTTATGGATATTCGCATATGTTTGTTGCTAAGGTGGCAAAAATAATATATTGTCACGACCCAAAATATTAGCTCGCGACCAGTACTTAAATCACGCGACGTCTACATGCGTAACGTAATTCAAGTAAGCTGAAATCCAGAAATCTAAACCTTTTTAAGAAATAAAGATACAATAAATCATGTTTTGTCCTTTGAAAATTTGGGCAGCACCTCCTTTGTAAAAACTAACCCCGAAAATGGGTACAACACAGAATATAATAAAGCATCCTCAAATGGGAGCAAATCATGCCCAACGGCGGAAACAACCACCACAAGTATAAAAATAAGTATACGACGCCCAACGGCGAAGATCCACACAAGGAAAAGTAAAGCAAGACATCAACCCCACAAGTGAACATAAAACCCTTCGCTCAAGTCTCGCAACCACAAGCCTTCTAAGTCTGCAACGTATACAATAACTAGATTCAGAATTGATGGAGTTGACTAGATACAATAGGAATAATAATACAAGAGTGGCACGATCCAACATGTACCACTTACCAAAGCGAAACACCCGAAAATAGCTGTGTGCCAGCGATGCCGCTACTGATCCATGCGGTCAACCTGCAAGAACTGTGGCACAACGTGGGTGAGTTGCCAACTCGTGGATAGAAAAATATCACCAGGTAGAAATCAAATCTAAACAACGATTCCTAGGTCAACTATATCATAAAGGTAATACTATAATATCTAGGGTGACCGTATCTGCATATGTGCCAACACATGGTAAATACCTATCAGCAAGTGGATAATCATCCAACAATATGATCAATGCATGTATGCAGGTGGATCTCGTCCAACAATAAAATCAATGCATGTATGCAGGTGGATCTCGTCCAACAATAAAATCAATGCATGTATGCAAGTGGATCCCGTCCACGTGTCAACCACTGACACAACAACTCCGGCATGTAAATATCATAAAAGTATATGCAAGTAAATATGAGGATATGAAGCAACGTGTGTCCCCGTGACACAACAAAATCATGGAAACCTTAGTGTCTAACCCCGACACTCGAAACATCATGAAACCCGTGTCCAGCATCGACACGTAAATCCTCATAACTCAGGCGCCGTCAGTACGACTAGCCCTGATGTCACGTCTGTACATCACTCCGGTCGGTATCCCCACGATAACCGCCGAGTCCAAATACTATCACCGGTAGGTACTTGCCCGCCTTCCAGGCTCATCGCCTATCATCTGCGATCATCTTGCCGAGGGGAACCGTACCGGGCTCCACCATGTACCCGCACACGGCCCACTCACTCCTCGCATCGGGTAAATATCACAAATCTCAGAACCGAGAAATCTCATGGTGGACGCACTGAAATATCATATCAAGAGAAACCGGGTTTTCAGACAATACATAGTTTCTTGAAATACCCTCACGGTTCTCAAATCCATAAATCACATGAAATCCATATCTCAATGCGTAAATCCATGAAAACTGATATATGCAACATAAAACAACAATATGGGCATATCAAGGGAAAACCGCTCTTTTAAATGAATCCAGTTTTAAAATATATCATTCGGTTCCCAAATCCTCCGAAATCAAGTGCAGTATCATATGAGGTGTACATGTAATTATAGAAAGATATAAATATCCACATGTAAGCAAGTATCTATGATACATTTTATAAGCGCAATAGCACAATAACAATGTCTCAATATAACATGTCAATAAAATACCACCTAGGGGTATATGCATTTATAGCAAGATATGTGGATGTACATGTCAATATGTATGGATAAGGTACATGTAGCTGTAGCAAGGTATGCAACATATAACAGGATGTAAGCATGTCCGTATATCTCATGCAACGTGGAACAGTGATATGAACATAGCAAGTATATCATAGCATGATGTTGCATATCTACTGTGTAGTGACATAGCAATTATCGATGATGAAATCTGTGTGCCGGCAATCTGTGTATGTGCAACATACGTATCATCGATAATGGTATAGGTGTACTAGCACAGGTATATGTAATGCAATGAGAATAACATGAATGCAGCATAAAGTACCTTGTGAACTAAATGCTATAAGGTATACGTGTCTACAATATGTATCCGAGTCGGTGAATCTATCAATCGGCCTCCAGCCTCACAACATCACGTACGGTACAATCTATCGTACGGCCTCCTCTAAACAAGGGTATGGATAAATCAACAGGTAAAACTCATCGCGTACGGTAATCCACGTACGGCGGAAATAAACAAATAGGGATTCTATCAACCTATACAATATCGGGGTACGGATCTAAGTCCCGTACGGCATATCACTCAAAATGCAACACATCATCCATATAAATATACCTATCTCTCAGGTCACATCCATGTCAAACTCGTATCAGGGGACCTACAAAGGTATCAACAATTTCATATCGACTCGTGTCCATATAACGACATATCACACTAAGCCATCATATCACATCGTATACTCGTTCGTCATATTAATATCTCGCATCACATTAAATAAATGTCACACTTGTTCTCTTTGAAATCGTACTTATCGTCATTCACTTATCATTTCATTTTTCTCCTAAGTCAAATGTTCATTAGCATCAACTTCAAACATATTATCGTTTGTAAATCCTACAATCATGTCCGTCGCATCTCATTACCAAGATATAATAATCAAACGATAATCCATATCAATGGTTGTGGGGGTGCTATACGCCATCCACCCGACTTCCCCCGTAGATATAAATCTACTCACCTGCTAAACTCCTCGCTTAGCCGTAGTCGATGTGCTTCGTCGTTACGGAATCCACGCGGAGGTACCTACAATCAATATGAAATCGCAAAGCTATTAACATCAAATTCCGAAATCCAAATACGGCACGCGGTGTGCTCATCGGTTAGAACCTATAGCCTACGCATGCAAAACAACCAAACAACCCTCATCGTTGACATACAAACGTCCAACGACCAAACACAATATCCAGTCGCAAAACCAAGAAATCCAAATACCGGAAAATATAGCTAAAACCCTCACTAGGGTCGCTATACATGAAAACTACTAAGCCAAAAATCCAAACGCACCAATACTCATTCACAACACATATAATTATTGTAGATAATAATATATACATCATCACCACGTCCATTAAAACCCACGTCTAATTTTTACCAAAAACCTAGTAAATGGTTTATATCATTTTAGCTCATTTTAACACAAAGCTAAGAATTTAACAATTCTAGCGATTTCCAACAACACAATTTAGCTTAATTTAGTTATCCAAATCAATTCCATAATTTTAATCTTACCCAAAAATGATTTAGAAAAACCTAGTTTGCGATTAAACTTAAAAGACAATTAGGAAAAATAACAAATATCATTCTCACAATTTGTTTAAGTTTTCCAAGCCTACATATCTTGCTTAACCACTTAAACACATCAAAACCCTAACTTGATTTCATAATAATTATCATGAATGAATTTAACATGAGTTTAAAGCTATATTAATCAATTAATTAGTTAGCTAAGTGATTTAATACTACAAATTAAAGATTTGGATTTGAAATTATACCTCCCAAGAACACACCAAAGCAACTAGATTCATCATCATTTGCCTCCAAAAATCATTTCTTTAAAGAATATCTATGCTATTTTGGGCTTAAGCAAGATGGGTATGAATTGAATTTGGAGTTGTGAACTGAAATGAGCTTTGAAAATACAGGCAAAAAAATTTCTCACAAAAAAAAAAATAGGCTCGGCCAAGATGGGGCAGAATTTGTGCTCGGCCACAAAAAAAATGAAGGAATTGGCTCACTTGGAATTAGATTATGAAGTGAGCAAATGTATTAATCAACGTAGATAAATATATCAACTCTCAAAACAAGTGTGGCCGGCCACTTCAAAGCTCACTGGGAAATTGAGGGGTGTGTGTGTGACCACAACACCAAATGGTGACAATATCCAATCCTTATCACAAAACAAATATCTTTACTAATACAAAAAGAATTCATTGCAAAAACATCTCATCTTTAAACCATGATTACATTAAATGAGAACAATGACTCACTCAAGCCAGAAGAAACCCACACCCTACTAGAAGATTTGGCCAAGATGCATGAATGAAGGAAATAGTGGCCAAAAAATGATACACTCACATTAACCTTTAATTAAGTGCATAAATAACACATTAAAATAATATTTTAATTAGAGAAAAATTCTATGTGAACCAAAACTTTCAATTGACCCCCAAAGCCCGCGCACTAGCACTATTCTAGTTAAACTATGCGCAGTCAAGTCTGTACAGAGGTTTGATCATAATCGGGTTAAAACGGAAAATACCGACTATTTTACCCTAAAACGGAAAAATTCGCATAACGATTTCAGAAACGTTATAATCTTCCCCCTTAAAGAAATTCGGTCCCCGAATTTAAATTTAAACCCCCAAATGCTAAAACATTTCAATAAACAGCTAAAACAACGGGGCTCCAAAATAACGGAAGATACAGATAACCACAGCGTATCCTGTGCGCCGGAAAATGAGACGAAAACTCAAAAACCGAACTCTGTCAAGCATCACGCAAATCATCAGAATTGCACTCATATCATCGGAGTCAAAAAGAAAATACAGATTTCGAAATCCACTACTGAAATCCAATATACACTAAGCAAATACTATAATATGTACACATCCTTTTTGAAAAATCTCCAAAACTGAAATAACATATGCAGAATCTTTTTCTGAATCGCCGTGTGATGTGTAGCTCATGGCACAACTGATGGACGCTCATTTGTAAAGTAATAATATACTTTCATTTAAGTTTTTCTCAAAATATACGTTCCGCCCTTTTTAAAAATATCCCCAAAGGTTTTCTTTTATAAATGCTCGTGTCACTCGTAGACACGTAAGACATAGCGAGACTATAGCTCCATTTTGAAAGACCTCTTGGTATGTTTTTATGCATGCAAAGTACACAGGTACTGTCCTCAGATCAGTCCTGCTAGGGTACTACAAAGTATAGGGCCTCATCATGGAAACAAAATGCTCAAAAGCAATATCATCCTAAAAAGGCTTGTCCAACCATCACGTGCGTCTGGTGCGCACGGAAATCAAATCCAAGTACATATACCACAATATGCGCAAAACTAAGACTAAGTGCAACGGGTGTGCACGAAAGCATCTGTCCAATGCAACTGGCGTGCACGACAATAACAACTAGTACATCAAAAGTGCCAGAAAATCTCAATCCAGTGCAACTAACATGCACGAACGAAAATCCCAATCGAGTGCATCAGGTGTGCACAAAAAAATCATATCATGCGCCCAACGTGCACGAAAGTCCAAATCAAGTGCATCCGTCATGCATGAACGAAATCGAAATCAAGTGCATCTCACATGCACGAAAACGAACATCAAGTACACACGCGTACGAAAACACAAATCTGGTAAACGAATGCTTAAAGATATAAATCGGGTGCAACAAATGAACGGAGTATAAACTTAGTGCAACCAATGCACGAATTACGAATCTGGTGCATCCAGTCCACGAAATATCAATCCTGTGCATCCACTGCATGAAATATCAAATCATGTGCATCCACTGCATGAAATATCAAATCATGCGTATCTAGTGCACGAAATATCAAATCCTGTGCATATAGTGCACGAAATATCAAATCATGTGCATCTAGTGCACGAAATATCATAACCACTGTAGGAAATCCGGGAAATCATAAACATGTGCAGCTAAGGCACAAAATCGACATCAACACCACGGTGTAAAAAAATATATATCTCAAGTGCAATAACTATGCACAAAAATGTAAATACCCAGTATGTGCAGCCATGGTGCACGAAAACCATGTCCTAAAACTCAATCATCAAAACTCAAATCCAAGCGATATAAGCGTGATACTCGGATCACAATGCAAATCGCAACAAATGACATTGAGGTACACCTCTTACAATGTCGAAAAATGTGGGTGCGCCCAAACTGGCAGAGCAAGAACATCCGTTTGCCTCCTGCTCACAGTCTGGCGTCTTCTGTCTCTGGGTCCTTATTTCTCCGTGGATCACAAATCTCGCGCTCTATAGGCTCATCTGCCCGATCAGGTGTGCTAACGGAAACAATTCCGCTATGTCACTCCTCAGGTCATCTATCGGCAAAAAAGTATGATCACTCATAAAGCAGCACGTCACTGGCGTCGGCCTCTGGCCCTCTGAATACACGTGACCCAACTGATCCTCGGTGCAATCTCATCTCAGCAGTGTCCTGGAAGGAACTGGCTTAAAGCTTCTTCCGATCTCGCCTATACCGAACTGTACGGAGGCTGGTACACTTATAAATCTTTTCTCTCTTTCTGGACATCTGCGTTCTCAGCACAACATTTTCTCGGGAACTGGCCGTATCCCAACGCCTCTGCATATATATCAGATCTCTAATCTCGACGGGGAGTAACAACAGCTCGTCAGCATCACGCACGAACCTCTTTTTCCACTCGTCCTTATTATCGTCCACTTTGACATCACATTATGCTATCTACAAAACACAATTGTTCTCGGCTATAGTCACTCCGGAGTCTCTCATACGGACTCGAACTACGAACTCGGTATCTTCATCACTCTATCGAAGATATCTAGCCGAACACGTCCTCAGAAACTCGTCCCAACCATCGGAGGAAGACTCAATGCTCATCCGTTTCTCGATCAACTCATAACACCTCTGGGTGAAGTCCTTCTATCTGAAACTGGTCAGCTTACCGATCTCGCACTGGAACATCTGACAAACAACGTCATCTCTTGATCGATCTACTCTAGATCTGAGTAAGACTCTGCACACTGGAATCTTCAACTCAACAGGGCCTACGTCGACGCATCAAAACTGACGAATCACCTCCGTCTCTCAACTCAAGATAGACTAGCTATCACCTGTCGCATCTCTGCCTGGAAGCTCCAGCGATCTCAGCTCATAAGCTCTGGAAGCGACATCACATCAATCTCAGCAACAGCTGGGTCATCTGTCTGCACGGTCGATGACATCACAATCTCTGAGGTATGCTGTACATCAACAGTCCTCTCACAGCAGGCAGCCTCTAACAATGGCCTGAACATCCGGTACAAAATCGCACACTCGTCTTAAACGAGAGGTCACAACACCACACTACATCGATACGTTCCCATGTCACCAGAAAACACGATGGCCAGTCCTCATCCACGACGAGCTCGCCCTCATCGCATCACCAGCAGTAGCTCAAACTGCGCTCAACCATGGTGACAGGAACCTCAACAAGTATCGACGAGAATAAATCAAGTGACGAAATGAATCAACAGATCCAGAAAGAATATATGATCATAATGAGGAACAGAATCAGTGAGAGCATGATCATGTAAACGAATAGAATCAAGGATCTCAAATGGATGTATAATCAAGGAAAACAAAGAGAATCGCCAGTCTCAAGATATGTACATCCTAAGATTTCTTAAGTGGGGTATCGTATCGTAAATATGCCACGGAACATACGTACGGTACGTCACTCTACTTAAGCTACCTACTCCATCAATCAGGGTCTGCCTATGAAACGAAAGTTCGGGTCTAACACCATCTTGTTCAAGTCTAAGTTCCGTAAGGTCAAGCTTAGGTTCCGAAATATATACGCCCTAGACTCCACATAGTCAAACCTAAACTCGAACTAAAGTTAAACCTAGCGCTCTGATACCAACTTTGTCACGACCCAAAATATTAGTTCATGACTAGCACTTAAATCACGCGACGTCTACAGGCGTAACGTAATTCAAGTAAGTTGAAACCCAGAAATCTAAACCTTTTTAAGAAATAAAGATACAATAAATCATGTTTTGTCTTTTGAAAATTTGGGCAGCACCTCCTTTGTAAAAACTAACCCCGAAAATGGGTACAACACAGAATATAATAAAGCATCTCCCAACGGCGGAAACAGCCACCACAAGTATAAAAACAAGTATACGACGCCCAACGGCAAAGATCCACACAAGGAAAAGTAAAGCAAGACATCAACCCCACAAGCGAACATAAAACCCATCGCTCAAGTCTCGCAACTACAAGTGTTCTAAGTCTGCAACATATACAATAACTAGTTTCTGAATTGATGGAGTTGACTAGATACAATAGGAATAATAATACAAGAGTGGTATGATCCAACATGTACCACTTACCAAAGCGAAACACCCGAAAATAGCTGTGTGCCAGCGATGCCGCTATTGATCCATGCGGTCAACCTGCAAGAACTGTGGCACAACGGGGGTGAGTTGCCAACTCGTGAATAGAAAAACATCACCAGGTAGAAATCAAAATAAACAACGATTCCTAGATCAACTTTATCATAAAGGTAATACTATGATATCTAGGGTGACCGTATCTGCATATGTGCCAACACATGGTAAATGCCTATCAGCAAGTGGATAATCATCCAACAATATGATCAATGCATGTATGCAGGTGGATCTCGTCCAACAATAAAATCAATGCATGTATGCAGGTGGATCTCGTCCAACAATAAAATCAATGCATGTATGCAAGTGGATCCCGTCCACGTGTCAACCACCGACACAACAACTCCTGCATGTAAATATCATAAAAGCATATGCAGGTAAATATGAGGATATGAAGCAACGTGTGTCCCTCGCAACACAACAAAATCATGGAAACCTGAGTGTCTAACCCCGACACTCGAAACATCATGAAACCCGTGTCCAGCATCGACATGTAAATCCTTATAACTCAGGCCCCGTCACTACGACTGGCCCTGATGTCATGTCTGTACATCACTCCGGTTGGTATCCCCACGATAACCGCCAAGTCCAAATACTATCACCGGTAGGTACTTGCCCGCCTTCCAGGCTCATCGTCTATCATCTGCGATCATCTTGCCGAGAGGAACTGTACCGGGCTCCACCATGTACCCGCACACGGCCCACTCACTCCTCGCATCGGGTAAATATCATAAATCTCAGAACCGAGAAATTTCATGGTGGACGCACTGAAATATCATATTAAGAGAAACTGGGTTTTCAGACAATACATAGTTTCTTGAAATACCCCAACGGTTTTCAAATCCATAAATCACATGAAATCCATATCTCAATGCGTAAATCCATGAAATCTGATATATGCAACATAAAACAGCAATATGAGCATATCAAGGGAAAACCGCTCTTTTAAATGAATCCAGTTTTAAAATATATCATTCGGTTCCCAAATCCTCCGAAATCAAGTGCAGTATCATATGAGGTGTACATGTAACTATAGAAAGATATAAGTATCCACATGTAAGCAAGTATGTATGATACATTTCATAAGTTTAATAGCACAATAACAATGTCTCAATATAACATGTCACCTAAGGGTATATGCACCTATAGCAAGATATGTGGGTGTACATGTCAATATGTATGCATAAGGTACATGCAGCTGTAGCAAGGTATGCAACATATAACAGGATGTAAGCATGTTCGTATATCTCATGCAACGTAGAACAGTGATATGAACATACCAAGTATATCATAGCATGATGTAGCAAATCTACTATGTAATGACATAGCAATTATCGATGATGAAGTGTGTGAGCCGGCAATCTGTGTATGTGCAACATACACATCATCGATAATGGTGTAGGTGTACTAGCACAGGTATATGTAATGCAATGAGAATAACATGAATGCAGCATAAAGTACCTCGTGAACTAAATGCTATAAGGTATACGTGTCTACAATATGTATCCGAGTCGGTGAATCTATCAATCGGCCTCCAGCCTCACAACATCACGTACGGTACAATCCATCGTATGGCCTCCTCTAAATAAGGGTATGGATAAATCAACAGGTAAAACTCATCGCGTACGGTAATCCACGTACGGCGGCAATAAACAAATAGGGATTCTATCAACTTATACAACATCGGGGTACGGATCTAAGTCCCGTACGACATATCACTCAAAATGCAACACATTATCCATATAAATATACCTATCTCTCAGGTCACATCCATGTCAAACTCGTATCAGGGGACCTACAAAGGTATCAACAATTTCATATTGACTCGTGTCCATATAACGACATATCACACTAAGTCATCATATCACATCGTATACTCGTTCATCATATTAATATCTCGCATCACATTAAATAAACGTCACACTTGTTCTCTTTTAAATCATACTTATCATCATTCACTTATCATTTCATTTTTCTCCTAAGTCAAATGTTCATTAGCATCAACTTCAAACATATTATCGTTTGTAAATCCTACAATCATGTCCGTTGCATATCATTACCAAGATATAATAATCAAACGATAATCCATATCAATGGTTGCGGGGGTGCTATACGCCATCCATCCGACTTCCCCCGTAGATATAAATCTACCCACCTGCTAAACTCCTCGCTTAGCCGTAGTCGATGCGCTTCGTCGTTATGGAATCCACGCGGAGGTACCTACAATCAATATGAAATCACAAAGTTATTAACATCAAATTCTGAAATCCAAATACGGCATGCGGTGCGCTCATAAGTTTGAACCTATAGCCTACGCATGCAAAACAACCAAACAACCCTCGTCGTTGACGTACAAACGTCCAACGACCAAACACAATATCCAGTCGCAAAACCAAGAAATCCAAATACCGGAAAACATAGTTAAAACCCTCACTAGGGTCGCTATACATGAAAACTACTACGCCAAAAATCCAAACACATCAATACTCATTCACAACACATATAATTATCGTAGATAATAATATATACATCATCACCACGTCCATTAAAACCCACATCTAATTTTTACCAAAAACCTAGTAAGTAGTTTATATCATTTTTGCTCATTTTAACACAAAGCTAAAAATTTAACAATTCTAGCGATTTCCAACAACACAATTTAGCTTAACTTAGTTATCCAAATCAATTCCATAATTTTAATCTTACCCAAAAATGATTTAGAAAAACCTAGTTTGCGATTAAGTTTAAAAGACAATTAGGAAAAATAACAAATATCATTCTCACAATTTGTTAAAGTTTTCCAAGTCTACATATCTTGCTTAACCACTTAAACACATCAAAACCCTAACTTGATTTCATAATAATTATCATGAATGAATTTAACATGAGTTTAAACCTATATTAATCAATTAATTAGCTAGCTAAGTGATTTAATATAACTAATTAAAGATTTGGATTTGAAATTATACCTCCCAAGAACACACCAAAGCAACTAGATTCATCATCATTTGTCTCTAAAAATCATTTCTTTAAAGAATATCTATGCTAGTTTGGGCTTAAGAAAGATGGGTATGAATTGAATTTGGAGTTGTGAAATGAAATGAGCTTTGAAAATACAAGCAACAAATTTTCTCACAAAAAAAAACAAACAACGGGCTCGGCCAAGATGGGGCAGAATTTGTGCTCGGCCACTAAAAAAATTGAAGGAATTGGTTCACTTGGAATTAGATGATGAAGTGAGCAAATGTATTAATCAACATAGATAAATATATCAACTCTCAAAACAAGTGGGGCCTTCCACTTCAAAGCTCACTGGGAAATTGAGGGGGGGGGGGTTAACCACAACACCAAGTGGTGACAATATCCAATCCTGATCACAAAACAAATATCTTTACAAATACAAAAAGAATTCAATGCAAAAACACCTCATCTTTAAACGATGCTTATGGGAAAAGATTTCCCAATTTTGTTTAAAACAAGAAGATTACCTTCTGTAAATCAGAAAACCTTGAATCAAAGATCCAACGGGGGAATATCCCCAAATCAATTAGAGAAAAGATCTCTTTAACTGATCAGTCTTCACTATAAAAAGGACCCAAGGCTTCTAGTCAAAAAAAAAAAAGAAAGAAGAAAGAAAAATATAGAGGAACCCCCCATAAATTTTGAGAAATTCAAAGACAAAGAGCAAGCTCTCAAAAGAAGAAAACTTTCTTCAAGGTAAAAAGAACAGAGAGATGAAATCATCTCATATAAAAGAAGAATTTATTTCTTTTTACTAAGATCATAGATCTATAAGACCAAGGTCTTTCACAAAAAGAGATCAAAGTATCCCATCATAAAAAATAAGGGGAAGAACTTAATTTTCTTTAGATCATACATTTATAAGACAAATTGTCTTTCAGAGATCATAGTATCTCAATATAAAAAGGGGGGGAGAATGATTCAATTCTCTTGGGATCATGGATCCATAAAGGCAGAGCCTTTCACCAAAAACATAAGAGATTGAAACCTCTCCTATAAAAAATTAGAACTTTGTTCTTAAATTCATGAGACAAAGTCTCTTATAAGAGAGAATTTAATTCTCAGGGCGCAAAGCTGTCTAAAAAGAGCTTTAGCGCTCCAATTAAAGAAGAGCGCCTCAGCGTTTCAAATCTAGCGCACAGCGCTGCAGAGCCTTAGCGCTCCAAACTTAAACAGAAGCGCATTGCGCTCATTGACTGGCGCTCACCGCCAAGCACGCCACGTGCTCCCCACGTGCGCGCTACTTGAACAGAAGCGCTTTGCGCTCTTTGGACTGGCGCTCAGCGCCAAGCGCGCTACGTGCTCCTCATGTGCGCGCTACCCAGCAGAAGCGCCTTAGCGCTCCAAATCTGGCGCACAGCGCCAAGCGCGCCACATGCTCCTCACGTGTGCGCTACCCAGAAGAAGTGCTCTGCGCTCTTTGACTGGCGCAAAGCGCCAAGCGCGTCACGTGCTCCTCACGTGTGCGTTACAAGAACATAAATTGTTATATAAATAAAGCCCAGAGCTATGATGAATGCTCAGCGTTCAATAAAAGGCAAAAAGATTGTCAGAACTCAAATCAATACTCAGCATTGTTAAATGTTCAACATTTTAACCAAATGGGTCGAGCCCAAAGTGGTCACAGGACCCTAACTCGGATTAATTGAGCCCATACAATCATAAATCTTTGATCTTAGTCCCAAATTGGACTACAGATCTTAACCAATATTGGTTCGAGGGTACATCTCTTCACTCCTCTGATATTTGTCATTGTAATCCTTCAACGTCTTCAGAGAGGTGACGCGTCCCGAAAACCAGACATTCTATGGACTGTGTGGTCCTTAAACCCATGGACTATGATATCCTTAACCTTGGACTGTGGGGTCCTTAAACCCATGGACTATGATGTCCTTAACCTCGGACTATGGGGTCCTTAAGACCATGGACTATGATGTCCTTAACTTTGGACCGTAATGTCCTTAAACTAATGGACCGCAAAGTCCTTAAACTAAAACAATAGAGCCCAAATGCTCTTTTGTTGGACCTAAATGATCCCGTTAAGTTGATCTTAGTCTAAAATTAGACTAATGTATCCTTACCAAACGTTTAAGTTGATCTTAGTCTCAAATGAGACTAATGCATCCTTAAACCCAACCCCAAACCCAAATCTAAGAAGATACGGATTTGGACTAATCCACGCCTTATGGATGACCACATAAATTAGTCTCTGTATACAATCCACGGGCAACAAAAAACAAAACAAACACACACGACACGAAGTGACCATCTGGAGAAGGAGAAAGTGGTTACTAACTGCAGGGGTTTGCACCTGCAGGGAAGAGTGTCCCCCTAATCAAAAACCCCTCAACGAGGGGGAATCTGACGAATTCTGCTATATCGGCCGCATCCGTTTAAACCTTCGATACATGGTGTCATAAATCAACTTGGCATCTTCGGAGAGGTGGATGGATAGCACCAAATAACATCTGCCCTCGAAATTCAGGCCGGACGTCCTAACGTCCCGGTCATGTCTTTCGGAGGAGAACAGATTCTGGCACGCCCGGTGGGACCTTTTCTTCTTTCCACTCCACACTTCCTGTGTCGTGTTCGCGAACGAATTGCGGTTTAATATGGTTGCCCTTGGGTTCGAGGTACTATGATTTGGTTTTGCTCTCGTGCAGAAAAAAGAACATCAATGGCCTCTAACTGCTTCAACTGCAACTGCAACTCCCGTACCGCCTCATCTGGAGGAGTAACCTACGGGCCCCAAGCGGCCTCCCTTTTCACAATGCCGGTGGAACAAGTGACCCAAGCCACCACTGGGCTATTCTTCGGGACCATGATGCCGCCAACAAGCTTCAGCGCTCCTGTACCATCGCAAGAAGCTCTAAAGAAGTCGGTCTTTGATCGGCTTGCAACTATTGCGGCCCCTCTCAATGGGTCGCCCAAGTTCACTGCCTTAGTTTTCAACAGACTGGGCCGAAGCTCAGATGGGCCCATGAAGGCCCTCAATTCCTGAAGGTTTTATCCTTAAGCGGATAGCCATTCCTACTCCTGAAGTCACCAAGGCGGTTTCTCTTGCTAAGTGGTCGGTCTTCACAAGACTGGCCGTTTCAGCTCCCGTTCCAGGCGAAGTCATGAAGACTGCTTCCCCCGTTCGAAAGTTGGCCTTCGCAAGACTGACTGTCCCCTCTCAACGGACGTCGGTCTTCGACAGGCTAGCGCCAATAACAGTCTGTCCTCAAAATAAGGGGCATGAGGAAGCTCAACCAACAGCGGAGATGATCCCGGCCGCTCGACATGCTCAATGTTGCCACTGGCACCGAGTGAGGAAAGCTGGGGGTAATTCTCCTTCTAGATTGACTCCACCAGCTCCAATGTTGGAAGCCAATGCTGCTGTTCCAACTGGGAACAGCTTTGAACTACTAAGGAGGGTGCGCAAGTACTCTCCGACGGCCGTTCTGAAAAGATCTCTTCCACCAGTGGAGAATACTACAAAGGCGAAGCTTCTCCAAAATTTATAAGGTCTGGCGACAGGTCTAAGACTCCGTGATTGATCAAGACTACCCCCGCCGAAAGAAAACGATGAAAGTTCGGTGAGAAGAGGACCATCCTGTCAAGCCACAAAAGGTGTCGTCTACCTGGATTCCCGCTGCAACGGCCCCCTCAACTTCACCAGCCCACAAAAAGAGAGGGGCGGAGAAAATCCCCGTGTCTATGGCAAATCGCAAAGACACTGAATCTAAACGTCCCAAGTCCGAGGGCATGGTGGTGCATACCGTCTATATGGCATCCGGAAAAGAGGATAGCCGTATCTCCACAGGTCATCGACCGTTTACGCGATCAGTGACAAAGGCTCAGGAGCAACAGCAACAAAAGCTCCAAGAGATGCTAACAGTTATGGCCGCACTCACGGGACCGAAAGCAAGCTCGGAGACATTCTCGGAGCAGCGCCGTGAGCAGGAAACTGATGCCGAATTTCTTCGGAGAATTCTTGATAAGAAGGACAAAGAGGCCGCAGAACAAGCGGCCAATATAAAATAAACGACCCTTCTATTCCAAGATATGGTGGGCATGATGATCCAGCCGGACCCTCCAGCCGAAAATCCTCCGGTAATAATTGAAGATGATAGAGGAGAGACATCAAATCCTCTGCCGGCTCTGTCAACAGCCAAGGAGGAGACCATCTCCAAAGCCACGCTCGATAATTATATAGCTCAACAAATACGAGCTCATCAAGCGAATGAGGCGGCTGGCCAAGTCGTCAGAACTGGACAGCCCTATCCGGGTTGGTACGATCAAATAAAGTACCCGCCAGGATACACGATTCCTAAATTCCATGTGTACAAGGGGACATGCAATCCCCATCAACATGTCGCTCAGTTCAGGGCTCTCTGAGGTAACACTGGAGGGGATGATAAGGTACTGCTTCGCCAATTCATCGGCAGTTTGGCAGAGACGGTGTTTGAATGGTACTCAGAGCTTCCCAATGACTCTGTCAAAACTTTTACAGAGATGGAATTGCTATTCACCCAACGTTTCGCCAGCTCTAGCGAACGCACCCCAATCACCGCATTAATTAACGCCAGAGTAAAGACAGGCGAAACATGGGTGCAGTACGCGATACGGTGGCGGAATTTATGGTCGAAGTGTGAGCAGCACATCGAAGAAGCTCCTGCGGTAGGCATGTTCGTAGGGACCCTCTACCCTCAGACGACCATTTCATAATTCATAATGTTTTTCAAGCCGACTACCTTGCAGGCCTTGATTGACAAACTGGCCCAAATGGACCAGATGGATCATAGACCGTCTTCCTTGAAAATGGAGTCTCGAAACGAAAAGGGGAAGGGGATGCGAACTTCGTTGCCAATGCTCAACAACAGCCCAGTGGTCCGAAGCCAACTAATCGCCAAGAAGAAAAACGACGATTCTTCAATGAGAAACTAAAACGCCCTTATTCGTTTCCCCGGGATAAAACGAGAAGACTGTTCGAGCTGGCGATGCGCAACAGACTCATCACCTTGCCGGATCCGAAATGCCCATTGCAACCCGGTGAGGCCAATAATCCCAATTACTGCTCCTATCACCAAGTGATAGGCCATCCAATCGAAGATTGTTTCGTCTTCAAAGGCTAGATTGAGGACCAATACCAACAGGGCAAATTCGCACTGTCTGAGAATTGGAAAGTAAGCTCGCCTCAGCCGCACGCTCTTAAAAGAGGGGACACGCTGGGGGCATCATGCTCTTTTGTAGAAGAAGCTCCATGGGAGGTCGCTCTTTCAGCCAAGACGATAAGAATGCTGAAGGATCTCAAAACATACCCGGCGATCAGGTGAAAAATCCGCTGGAACCCGAGGTCATCGAGGGAATGGTAAAACCGCGCCCGACGCCAAGAATTGATAGCGATAATCAAAACGCTCAGACCCAGCCATCAAAGTCTTCGAAAAAGAAGTAGAAGACCAAAAAGCCCGTGAAACCTGATGACAAGCGCACGGACCTGCAAAAACATATTGACGCGCTGGAAGAATATAACCAGAAGGCGCGAACCCCGGTCACACTTCAAGAGTTTCTTAACCACATCCTTGAGGACGAAAATGATGAAGGGGAAGACTCGTCAGATGAACCTGAGGATTAGTGGCGAGCTGTCACATGATCTCTCACTCGTCAATAGATGGTGAAGAAGATCCTGATGTAGAGAAACTGGGGGCAGATCCCGAACCAGAACTACAAGGACCGTCAGATGAACTGATTGACGCATTCCTGAATGAAGCTTTTCTGAAAAGCAAAGCTGATCGAGAGAGCGAAATGGCCATATTTGAAAAAGCCAAACGCCGGCAACTGGACGAAAGGTTTAAAACACTCCTACCAGATCAAAGCACATCCGCCGCAAATAAAAGCTGGTTCAAGACAAGGAAAAGGTTCGCCAAAGCCATATTGATAGGAATGAAGCTGCCACCCTCTGAAGGAAACACTCCAGATGGGATACACCTTAACGAAGAGGACATACATCCTAACTTCTTCTTATATCATCAGAATATTGCACACCCTACTGAAGAATGCAACGCCTTTAAAAATTGGTGGTAAGGGTATGTCTCTCATAGGAAACACTTCAAGAGGATGAAGCGTGAAGCTCGTCGACAGCGGAAAAATGCGACAGACGAACGAGGAAGAGCTGCCGGCAACTGTCACATGGTTGATAGCAAGGGATCGCAAGTTCTCACCTTCGGGAGCGATTCTGAAGAAGAAATGGCTCTCGGCCCTCTCTTCAAAGAATCCACCTCAGGAAAAGAGGAAGAAACGAAAAGCTGTGAGAACATTCAGCTGCGCAATCGCACGCTACCTGAAAAGAATCTCGGACCCGCGAACAAGGGATCAAACAAAAAGGATAAGGGGAAAGAAAAAGTCCCTGAAGATATCGCCCTCAATCACCGAGCCGTCGAAGAGCTGGCAGCCAATGACCCACCTCAGAAAAACAAGGTGGATTACAACGTTTTGGCACACCTGAGGAAGATACCATGGAAACTAAGCATTCTCGATGCCCTTCTGCTATCCAAAGAGGCGAGAGATTCTCTGATCAAGGCGTTACAAGAGCCTGGCCATTTTCAAGCTTTCCTCGCCGAAGAAAAGATTAAGGACGAGTTTGAAGAAGTTCACACAGCTGACGCCACTTTCAGCGATGAAGACCTCCTCCTCGGGACGTGCGAGCATAACCTTCTCCTTTATGTCTCCGGATACTGTCATGATATCAAGATAGGAAAAATCCTGGTTGACAATGGGTCCTCCGTCAATCTCCTAAACGTGAGGGTGCTAAAAGAAATCTGCATGAGCGTTCAGCACCTCGCTCGTGATAAAATCACCATCTCCGGGTTTGACTCCCAGTCATCACGGACACTCGGGTCTGTAATACTAACATTACGCTTTGGGCTGCTCGTCACGGACATCAAATTTCACGTCATTGACGCCAAGCCGTGTTACAATGCTTTGCTCGGCAGGCCTTGGTTACACGAGTACAACATCATCCCTTCTACACAACATCAGTGTATGAAGTATTTTAAAGATGGTCTCGAGTATACCGTGACAGGGGAGTTGAACCCATTCTCCGTGAATGAAGTCCGAAAGTACGAAGATCCAAATACTTCTTGCCAGATTTCGAAGACACGGAAAGATTCCATAAACCAAAGAACAAAGTTATCACCACTATTCCGGTCTTCGGGAGTGATACAGAAGAGGAAGAAGAGATAGTCTATTCGGGACTGCCCCAATACAACAAACCAGGACCGTCAACCGCTATTCTGGTCTTCGGCAGCGACTTGGAAGATGAGGTCAATGCTGTGTTTTCTGTTCGGCCATCAATACAAGCCTTTGCTGGCAATGATCGAAGTTTGCAGATTGCCATGGTTTCGTAAGAGCATTACAAAGAGCTCGACGCACTCGATACCTACAGTGTGCAAGAACTACAGACTTCTACGTCCCTCCCAGGAGAAAAGATGAAAAGGAAATCCTCTTTTACCGATCCGCGGAAACCAAAGTGGAGAAAGAAATCTGTCATGGTGTCGATTCTACGCTTGACCGGCTCCAGCCCATCCGTCTGCCCAGATACTACACCGAAGGATTAAAAAGACTGTTGAGGCGCCAAGGTGTACCCTTCAAACAGACTGCTCGAAAAGCTCAGTTCTACAACAGGATCTAGAACGTCTCTGGAACTCAGCGAAAATTGCCCAACGGGAGAATAGAAACGATCGGGCTTGGATATGTTCAATCCAAGGAACGGGAGCGATTCCCTGGCTGCTACGTCATACATGACTTTGATGAAGACGGAGATACTCTGTGGGAAGTCGCTAACCATGAACCAGACCAAGGTCTCGCCATGAAAGTGCCAAGTCCGTCTTTCGAACAACAGATGGACAAGTTAATAAGGGAAGCGAGTCAGAAGGTCCGGGATGACTATAGCCGCGAAATGGCCATTTACGATAAAGTCAGGACGCGGTGCCTCCTTCAGCAGGCTGCGGAGAATGACAATGCTCTTCGTCGCCAGCCCGTCATACGGAAGACTCGACGAGGAGGCAAAAATAAACTGAGGAACGGAAAAAACGTTTGACAACGGCAAAGCGGGTCTAAGAAGCCACGCGATCGAGAATCGAGTAGTCAGGGTCCATCTCTTATAAAGAAGATGGGTCGAGCATATTCTTTTCCCTAGGACAAGACAAAGAAGATATTCGATCTTGTCATAAAACATCAGATGATGACACTTCCGGAGTCCAAGCACCCTGAGCAAGAAGGTGAGGTTCATCATCCGGACTATTGCTCCTATCACCAAGCGATAGGGCATCCTCTCAAAGACTGCTTTACATTCAAAGACTAGGTAGAAGATCAGTATCAGCAAGTTCACTTTATCCAGCAGTTGGAGGGTAACCCCACCACAGAAGCATGAATCGAAAGCCATGTATACAGCGAGAGAAGAACCGGATCAACATCGGTCTTGGAAGCGATCTTGTACCTGTCACGCGATAACGCTGTCAGGAGAAGGAGTACGTGAAGATATGGCTGACCTTCCCCGGTGCTTCGAAAACGAAGATGAAGATGAGTTGATCTCAGAGTTTCCACCGGCACCAAAAGAGCTGGAAGATGGGATACATACTACTGCAGATAACCTCAGAAAAATTGACTTGGGGACGACAAACGACCCACGGCCGACATTCATCAGTGAGCTTTTGTCTGAAGAAAATGTGGCTACGCTCAAAGACGTGCTCATGCAGTATAAAGACTATTTCATATGGAACTATTCCGAGATACCTGGATTAGATCCAGAAATAGCTGTCCACAAATTGGCGATTTCTCCGGACGTCAAGCCAATCAAACAAGCACCGAGAAGAATGGGCTCGAACATGAAATGAGCATCAACGCCGAGGTCAAGAATCTAATCGACTCCGGCTTCATCCAAGAGGTTCTTTACCCTGACTTGATTGCCAACATCGTCCCAGTAATGAAGAAAAATGGGACAGTGCGCATCTACGTGGACTTTCGGGATCTTAACAAAGCCTGTCCAAAAGATGACTTTCCTGTACCGGTTACCGAGCTGATGATAGATAACACGCCCACTCACGAAGTCTTCTCCTTCATGGACGGCTCATCAGGGTACAATCAGATAAAGATGCACCCCGAAGACCAGAAGCATACCGCTTTTCGGACACCTTTGGGAATATTCTGCTACAAAGTGATGCCTTTCGGTCTAAAGAACACCGGCGCTACCTATCAGAGGGCCATGACGAAGATTTTCGATGACCTCATACACGAAATCGTCGAATGCTATATCGACGACCTCGTGGTTAAAAGCAAGTCGTACGAGGAACATTGGGAGCATCTGAAGATAGTGTTCCAGCGTCTTCGGAAATACAACCTAAAGATAAACCCTCTCAAATGCGCGTTCGGAGTTTCCTCGGGAAAATTCCTAGGATTCATTATCCGACACCGGGGTATCGAAATAGACCCGTCGAAGATCAAAGCGATCATGGAAATGCCTCCACCAAGAACTCTCAAGCAACTGCGATCTCTCCAAGGAAAGGTCGCATATATTCGGCGGTTCATAGCTAACCTCTCTGGCAAATGTCATCCCTACAGTCACTTGATGAAGAAGGGAACCCCGTTCGTTTGGGATCGCAAATGCCAAAGCGCACATGACGAAATCAAGCAATACCTGCAGAATCCGCCAGTACTGACCGCTCCGGTCAAGGGAAAGCCTCTCATTCTGTATACAACCGCCCTTGAGGGTTCTCTAGGCGCATTATGGGCACAAGAAAACGACCAAGGAAAGGAGAGATCCCTCTACTATTTGAGTCGAGTTCTTCTGGGGGAAGAAAACAATTACTCTCCCATTGAAAAACACTGCCTGGCGTTAATCTTCGCGATAACGAAGCTCAGACACTACGCTTTGGCGCATGAGGTCCATCCCATATCAAAGGTGGATCCTCTCAAATATTTGATGTCAAAAGCCATTCTAACGGGACGGCTAGCTAAATGGGTCCTCCTCTTTATCGAGTTCTCGATAGCATATCGTCCTATCAAGGCAGTAAAAGGCCAGGCCATCGCTGATTTCCTCGCTGAGTATCCGATACCTACCGACTCTCCCTTGAACTGCGAATTGCTAGACGAGCACGCGTTTGACACGATCGACGGGGAGAAAGGAGGGAGTGATACCCGATGGGAACTTTACTTCGACGAAGCATCTTCTATGAAGAAGCGAAAGCACAACTCCCCCATAATCAAATCTGGGGCGGGCCTCATTTTCGTGACTCCACAAGGAGGGATAATGCGCTTTTCCTTTTCCCTAACAGAGCCGAGGACGAACAATGAAGCCGAATATGAAGCTTTGACAGCAGGTCTTGAGATCGCTGTCGACATGGGTATCAAAGACCTCCTCATATACGGAGACTCCCAGCTGGTCGTTAGTCAAGTAAACGGCGACTATCAAACGTGCAAACCAAAATTGGTGAAGTATGGCGAGAGAGTGCAACAGTTGCTAACTCAAGTTCCCTCCTACATTCTGGAAAGCATACCACGCGCAGAAAATAGCAAGGCGGATGCATTAGCCAAGCTCTCTAAAGAACTGGCCGACGAGAACCTCGGTGACGTAGGGATCGTTGTGCAAAGCCGTCGGGTTCTTGCACCGGTAGAAATATCTCCGGAGTTATCCGAAGAAAAGAGAGCGACCAAGCAAACGGCCCTACAAATAAAAGATCGGGAAAAGGTTAAGGATTGGAGAGAAGTCTTTATAGACTACTTCAGATCCCGTCGAACACCTGAAGATGCGTCGTCAAGACATCAGCTCATGAAACGAGCTCTATCCTTCGCCTTTGTCAATGATACTCTGTATAAGAGATCAATTGATTCTCTATGGTTAAGATGCCTGGGACCTGAAGAAGCAAGGAGAGTCGTTCAAGAAACTCACGACGGACTCTGCGGGTCTCACCAAGTCAGGCCAAAGATGAAGTTGAAGATCAAAAGGATGGGCTACTATTGGCCCACAATGATTCAGGACTGTCTCGAATACGCGGAGCAGTGCCACTCGTGCCAGATTCACGGGGACTTTATCCATCAGCATCCAAATCCGCTACACCTAACGGTGGCTAGCTGGCCGTTTGAAATGTGGGGAACTGACATAATCGGGCCCATTGAACCAGCATCGTCCAGAGGACATCCGTTCATACTGGCAACAACCGATTACTTCTACAAGTGGGCAGAAGCAATACCGCTGAGAGAAGTGAAGACGGAGAATATCCTCCATTTCTTCAAGACACATGTCATTTATCGGTTCGGCACTCCGCGACGGATTATCTTCGATAACGGGCCAGCCTACAGAAGTCATAAAATAAGCCGCTTCGCGCAGCAACATAATATAGACTAGAGGTACTTTCGGTCTATAATCCCCGAGCTAACAGTCTGGCTGAGGCTTTCAATATGACTTTAACGAAGATCGTGAAGAAGACGGTGTCCAAAAATAAGAAAGACTTGCACGAGAGACTACATGAAGCTCTCTGGGCGTATCGAACTACGTTCAAAACGGCCACAAACACAACGCCGTATGCATTGGTATTCGGCACTGAAGCGGTACTCCCCTTGGAGATAGAGTTTCCCTCCTTACGAGTGACGGTTCATTACGAGATAATAGACTAAGACAATGCTCATCTTCGGCTTGAGGAGCTCGACGCACTCGACGAAACCCGGCTCATGGCGCAGCAAAACTTGGAAGCTTACAAAGCAAAAATGACACGCTCATACGAGAGATTGACTAGGCCGAGAACATTCCGCCAAGGCGAACTCGTGCTAGTGGTCAAAAGACTTATGATCCCCAATCGTGCCAAATAGGGGAAGTTCGAGCCAAATTACGAGGGCCCGTACATCATAGAAAAAGTCTACCAGGGTGGGGCTTACTTGCTCATGGATATGCATGGCGAAAGACCCTTCAGTCCGATAAACGGTCGGTTCCTAAAGAAATACTACGCCTGATGAGTTACGGCCCAGGGTAATGATAGATGACGACGCCTATGTCCGCTCGCTATCTTCCCAGGCCCAAACTCCAGAAGTGGTAGCCAACGAAACCGTTGCAACGAAATGTCCTAAAACTAACAACGGACCGAAATGTCCTAAAACTAACGACGGACCGAAATGTCCTAAAACTAACGACGGACCGAAATGTCCTAAAACTAACGACGGACCGAAACTTCTCTAAACTAGCGACTGACCGAGACGTCTATAAACTACTACGGACCGTAATATCCCAAGGCTGACGCAAAAAAAAGGTACGTCCATAAGTGAGATGGGCACGGATGAAAACCCGAAAGGGCTCCGTGAGTAAAAACAGCAGGACTACCGGCGAGTTTTGTGAAAACCCGAAAGGGCGCAATCTCGTTAAAAAACACTTGCAAGGTCCTCTCGACCCTGTAAGGAGAAATTACCTGCGTGAGATCCTTACAACTCACAAAGGGACAACACACCTAGGAATCCCCACGATTCCTGATGAGAACTTACACTTACGAGATCCTCACGACTCGTAAGGAGAACCCTCTTATGAGACCCTCACGGCTCATAAGATTCAAAAGCCTTAAGCTACAGGGATCTGAACCTGTTCTTAAGCCATCACATTCCCACAGTTTGCCCTACAAGTGGTTCAATGCTGACCATTGTATACAATCTACGGGCATGAATAAACATTTCCCTAACAAAGTCCCGCCAGCGACTGGGGATATGCTCGCACGGTGAACAACCTTTGTTAGTCCTCTCGACTTATAAGGAGAAAACACTCTTGTAAGATCCTTACGACTTATAAGAGACCATACACTTAAGACTTCTCACGATTCTTAAGGAGAAAACGCACCTACGAGATCCTCACGACTCGTAGGGAGAAGTATCTTTATGGAACCCTTACGGCTCGTAAAGTCAAAAAGCCTTAGTGAACAGGATCCTAACCCAGTTTGCTAAGCCACCTTTGTTCGACATCGACAGAGGCAAATGATGATTCGCTCCTGGCAATAGCCCAGTTGTAGCGATGCTGATGCCTAAATCGGTATCAAATCCCAAACTCGCAACGAAAAGTCAGCGAGCCACAAATGTATATGAAATAGCCGAAATGATGGGGCAACTTGCAATAAAATCAGCAAGTAAAAATGTATGCCTATAAAAACAGCCGAAATGATTGGGCAACTCGCAATAAAAAGCAGCGAGCAAAAAGAAAATACCCGCAATGATTGGGCACCGCGAATAATAGCCGAAATAATTGGGCAATCGCGACTTTCGCGATACAAAAAGCTGAAATGATAGAGCATCGCGGAAAGAAAACACAAAATATATAAAATGAAATTTTTTCCCTACAGACGAGATCACATCGATCCCTGTATACAATCCAGCGCGAACAAAGAGGGAACCATATCATTCCACCAGGCTCCATCAGAAAGAGAGCCAAGTCTCGATGGCAACATCTGCATCTCGAGAGAACAACAACATCGTTCCTCCTCATTCCAGCAGGATTCAGACGTGACTATCAAACACGGAGCCACGGCAGAGTCCCTAGTTCCAAGTCTCAACGGCCATATCTACAGCCTGGAGATCGACAACAGCGTTCCTCCTCCTTCCAGCAGGATTCAGATGTGACAATCAACCTCGGAGCCATGGCAAAGTCCCTAGTTCCAAATCTCGACGGTTCACAGACAACCTCAAGACCACCTTGACATTCGTCTCATTACAGCAGACGCAACATCAACAAAGCGGAGACATGACAAAGTGCCTAGTTCCAAATCTCGGCGGTTCACAGACAACCTTGAGACCACCTCGACATTCGTCTCATTACAGCAGATGCAACGTCAGCAAAGCGGAGCCGTGATAAAGTTCCCAGTTCTATGACTCGGCGGTGCACAGATAACCGAAAGTCAACCCCTGACCCCGTATGGCTAAAGTCAATCCTCACCCCATATAGCTAAAGTCAACCCCTGACTGATTGATCTCAAAAACTATCTGTTACCGCAATCAAGAACGGCGTCGCATGAAGCTAGCCGGTAAGTACGGGTCGGTCCACAGGGATGTTGTGAATTTCCTAGTCGCTCTAACGAGTTAATTCCGATTGTGGTCGGACGGATTGATTTAATCTAAAAACTGAATTAATCTATATCTAAATCTTGCTAGGGTTAGGTCTAGGTTAAGTTTGGAAAGTCAATAAATCTCACCGCTTTCTATACCCATATGAAGATCTAATTAGGTGTTATGGTAAATATTAATAAAAGGGATTAGGATGATTGGGAAGATTGTTCTTCCTCTAGATCCTTGTCCTTCCTTTAGAAATCTTTACCCTAATTTCCATGGAAAATCTTAAAATCCGGGCCTTTAGACTACGGTATCACCGCTACCTCATGGGTAGAGTGCCGTAGGGAGCGGAATAAGAAGGTATGCATGAAGTCCTATGAAAATATATGACGGGCAAGAAAAGGGATGAGAGATCTTCGTCTCTCAAACCTTCCCCAGATCTAACCCTAACAAGCGAGGAGACTACTCACTCATTAGGGAATTGAAGAACATTTATCTAAGGCAGAGAATAAAAATTACCTACGGCAGGAATTGAAATCTAAACTAGGGCAAGGAATTAAATCTACTTACAGATGCATCTCTCCAATCATCAACGCAGGGTTGTCAGATCTGAATTCATGAATTGAAAAGAAACACCGATGCTCTCCAAAAGAAATCTGAATTTTATTAATGAAGGGAGGCATGAGAAATTACAATGATTAGAGTTCCTATTTATAGAGAATAGGAAACCTTAGGTTACATTTGAACCGCATGTCTAAATTTACAAAAATAGCCCTAGGTTGACTAGTCAGCGCCGCACAAAAACTATGGTAAACTTTTTATTTTTCAATCTCTCAAGGCCGCCGCGGAACCGCGGCCCGAGGCCTGGTTTGACCGCGGTTCCGCGGCCCAAATGAGGAGTTGGCTGCTGAAACTTCTTGTGTTGGTTCCTGGCTCTCTGGTCTTCCTACTTCTTTATTTCTTTTCTCAATTTATCTTCTGACGCTCTTCCAGATTTTCCAGTGAACATTATTGTGGACTTTAACCGTGGCTTTGTGTCGACGTCTTGAACCTTGCTTTGTGAACTGTTTCTTATGTTGGCTTGATCAAGATCTTCTATTTATTGGTTAAAGTCCACTTTTTCATCGTCTTTACATCGTCTTCACTGTTTTCTGTCCAAGAACCTGTAACCTGTAACATGTAGCAGACATGGGTCAAAAGCACCTGTTTTCATTGTAAAATGCATAAGAATGGGGAATATAAAATACAATATTATGGTGTGAACAAATACCCCCAAACTTATCTTTTGCTCGTCCTCGAGCAAACTTATTTTTTTATTCACTAAAATCCTAACCACACTTTCGCAGGGAAACGCGATTGCACTGAGCACGTGCAACAAGCCGTTAAACCTCTAGGTGTCCCTAATAGGAGGCGTGTTGTCTCCTGAGGGTTTTCAGCGGATACTACCCACAAAATCCTATCAATTTGGCTTTTCGAATTTTGTTTTCCAATTAGGTTTTCTAATAAGGAAGTCTATTATCGTCAACCCGCAAATTATCTACATATATTCTTCACACTTCCTCATCATCTAACTTAAGATTATATATGTTCTATAGACTTACTTAGCTTTCGGCATTTCTTAAGTCTTCTTTCTAGGGTTCCATCTCCACTTAGGAATTTTTATCAACTCTACTAAAGATACAAGTTCTATTCTTCATTCCTTTCTCTAATCTAAACTCCAATCACATATCCCTACGTGTGTGTATAAGTCACCCCTACACTTGGAAATTCAAATCAAGCAATCATACCCTTGTCCGTTGTCCAAAGTACTAATTAGTTGGTGAATTTAAATGAATTTTGCTTACACATCCTTCATGCGACCGTTAATACTTCTTGAGGTACCAACAACCGATTACAAGATATGTTTGCACTTTAAAGCGTAATTCCTAGTCCTGCAACACCCAAGGCTTTTAGCAGTTACTCCCAAACCAGTTGGTGTAAGGCACTAGGTGATAAAGCACCCTCGCTAAATATTTTTCTATTTTTACAGCCTTAAGTAATCACAAAAACCAGTGTTTATTTTTTCTTTTCTTTATTCACTCTTTTTTTTCTTCGTACTAAGGACTTTAGACAAGAGCATTTCAAGGTCTCCTCTACTATTCCATGTTTTAAGGTGCATGATTGTGCAAATTGTAGGGTATACATTTTCAGAATCTAGACTTAAGCTAGAAATTATTTTTCAAACTTATACTCTAATAAGAACATCAATACTTTTCCTTAGTTTCGACTTAGCCCAAGAAATGAACTCAAAATTTGCCTATTTCTAAATAAACTACAAAGGCATATACTTTCTACCGTTAAACTTTAAGGAAGGTTATTTTTAGGATTTTTAATTTACTAAGTTTAAGATCTAGTTGTTCCTAACCAGTTGACATATTTGTCAAACTCAAGTGAACTAGCCAAAATTGAATACAATAATTTTTATAATTTTTGAAAATTTTCAATTTTTATGGGTTTTCAAATAAGTATGCAAATGCAAAAATATGTACAAATGAATGCGAAGGAAGAAGACGTACCGAGCATACCCCCAAACTTAAACTTGACAGTGTCCTTATTATCATGCTACATTAAGAGGGTTAAAATGTCGGCACTCCCCTGTTTATTTATTTATAATTTTTTTTTCATTTTTTTAATGTTTTGAATTTTTTTTTATTTTTATAGAAAAAGAAAACAAAAAAATATATATACATATATACAAAGGTTCCCCCTAAACTTAAGCTTGGCCTTACACAAGCCAAAGGTTAACACCAACCATTCAAAAATCTTATCGTGGTAATGGTCTAGTTGGTGAAAGAATGGAGTAGAAAGAAAAGAGATGAGAAACACACGAGACCGAATGGGAAGAAGAGAATATGGTCTCGGTGGGGGAGAAGAATAACGGAAAGGAGAAAGAAGGGTCGAGCGATCTTGAGGGTGTAAATCGAATGAATAAATTAGCGCAATATGTGATGACCGAAGTGTGAAAAGTGATTGTGCTAATCTATCAACTCGTCATGAAATGGGGTCAAATCCCTCAAGATTCGCAAGAAGGCATGGGTACGCCGAACTTAGTATTTGAGATGAGAGCGTAACGGTCACTTGCACGGTCGGAACAATAGGAAGGAGGGAAGGAAGTGAGTGAGGAAGGGTATCAGTTAAGGATTTAGGAGGGTATATTGGAAAATTCGACACATTAAACGAAAATAGTTCAACCTCAATATTATCCTCTGTACTATCCTCATAATTCTCCTCAATATTTTCCTCAAAAATTTGCTTATCCATGCCAATATCATCAAAATCAAGACGCATATGAAGTTCGGGAGAAACATTTAATGACTCGGGATGATGAATTGGACATAAAATTTCGATTAAATCGACGGGTTCATCATCCGAAATATTCCCGGCGTCTATATCCTTAATCAAGTGAAAATCAATTTTTTCTGACACCTCATCAAAAGCATGGATATTTATCGATTTAGGTTCTAGAGTGAAGGTGTAAAGATCGAAAGGATTAAGTGTGGTTTCACTCGAAAGGGATTCTTCACAATTTGGCAAATCAAACACTACAAAGTTGCACAACTCATTTTTATTTTGAACTTGTGAATCATTTAGGACATTCGATGGAAAACTGGAGTTGTGGTCTTCAATTGGGTAAGGGTAGGTATGATTTAGAAATCCTCTCTCATTCTCACTCAGTCCAACCGCCTCCTCATACATTGAAAAATTTGGAGCTAGCGGAAAACTAGCTACCGGTTCAGCAGGTTGCATAAGGGCGGCCACGGACGCTTCCATATTCCTAACCATTTTGTTTGTTGCTGCGATATACGCCTCCAACGCCTCTTCCAAACTAGACTTGGGTGGTAAGGGGGTTTCGGTAAAAGATTCGAAATCGTGTGGATATGCAAAACTCCTAACAGGCTGTGTAGAAACATTGTCTAGTGACGGTGGAAAAGTCGGGTAGGACTGGTAGGAAGTGGGTGATTGGACAGGGGTAGGGTCAACATATGGATAAAGAGGTGAATAGTCGTGCAGATCCCTAGAACTAGATGAGTGGAGAGGGGTGAAAGATCGGCTGCGAGATTGAGCAATATGCTCAGCAATGGACATCGGCTTAGGAGTGACAGAAGGACTTGAAAAAGTGGTATCAACATATGGAGGTGGTAAAGATTGACTTGGTTGACACAAAGTGGGTTGAAAAGTCGAACTGTTTCTCCTAGACGCCTCTATTTGATCTTTCAAAGATATTTTAGGCATGGAAGGATCGTCTTTAAATTGATCGAACAAATTGCCGAACGACGCAAAATTAGGTTCGGGATACCAAAGTTCGGCAAGTGATTTATTATGTGGGGTACCCATGTTGTAAGAGGAAAGGGGGAAAGAAAGAAAGTTGGTTTGTGCAAGGATTTATTTGCGGCAAAAGTTTGCAAGTTCTCTAATTAAAATTTTCCTTTTTCTTTTTCTTTATTTGAAAATTGTTGCAAAAAGATTTTTAATAAAAGATATGCAACAGAAAAATATTACTTGCAATCAGTTATTATTTTAAGCATATCACAAGAATCTTTATTTGGAAAAAATTGTTGCAAAAAGATATTCAAGAAAAGATATGCAACAAAAAAGATTACTTGCAATCAATTTTTTTATTCAAGCGGGGCCCAAAAATTCTGCACAAGATCGTTATTTGGAAGGGAATATATTTTATAGCTCACGGAATCCTGCAGGAATTTCCAGAAAAGATATTTCAAAAATTACAGAGGAGGAACCAGAGAAGCTTACAGTGCAATTTTCAAGAGCTAAAGTCACCAAGAGGCCGCGTTTTCGCGGTATAAATGCGTTCTTGCCGCGTTTTCGCGGCAGGCTAGTCAGCTCAAGTCCCCAAATTTTTTGAACGGCTCCGAGTCAGCAAGACGGCCGCGTTTCCGCGGTCTAAGTCTGGTTTTGGCCGCGGAAGCGCGGCACTTTGGGGGTTTCAAATCTCCAGAAAAATTCCACTGTTCTGTTGTTTAAAGTCGCTTCTGTTCTGATATCCCGTTTTCTGTTTCGCTTTCTGGAAATTTCCAGATCCGTCTCGATTGTTCCTGCAAGATTCACACAACAAAGTACCCTTTCCAAAAAAAAAACAATTGATATACTTTTATAATTTTTGGATTTTTTAGATTTTTGTGATTTTTTAATTTAAGATTAATCCGAAATCGCAAAAAGGAAATAACACGCCATCCCCGGCAACGGCGCCATTTGATTGATCTCAAAAACTATCTATTACCGCAATCAAGAACGGCGTCGCAAGAAGCTAGCCGGTGAGTACGGGTCGGTCCACAGGGATGTTGTGAATTTCCTAGTCGCTCTAACGAGTTAATTCCGATTGTGGTCGGACGGATTGATTTAATCTAAAAACTGAATTAATCTATATCTAAATCTTGCTAGGGTTAGGTCTAGATTAAGTTTGGAAAGTCAATAAATCTCACCGCTTTCTATACCCATATGAAGATCTAATTAGGTGTTATGGTAAATATTAATAAAAGGGATTAGGATGATTGGGAAGATTGTTCTTCCTCTAGATCCTTGTCCTTCCTTTAGAAATCTTTACCCTAACCTCCATGGAAAACCTTAAAATCCGGGCCTTTAAACTACGGTATCACCGCTACCTCGTGGGTAGAGTGCCGTAGGGAGCGGAATAAGAAGGTACGCATGAAGTCCTATGAAAATATATGACGGGCAAGAAAGGGGATGGGAGATCTTCGTCTCTCAAACCTTCCCCAGATCTAACCCTAACAAGCAAGGAGACTACTCACTCATTAGGGAATTGAAGAACATTTATCTAGGGCAGAGAATAAAAATTACCTAGGGCAGGAATTGAAATCTAAACTAGGACAAGGAATTAAATCTACTTACAGATGTATCTCTCCAATCATCAACGCAGGGTTGTCAGATCTGAATTCATGAATTGAAACGAAACACCGATGCTCTCCAAAAGAAATCTGAATTTTATTAATGAAGGGAGGCATGAGAAATTACAATGATTAGAGTTCCTATTTATAGAGAATAGGAAACCCTAGGTTACATTTGAACCGCATGTCTAAATTTACAAAAATAGCCCTAGGTTGACTAATCAGCGCCGCACAAAAACTATGGTAAACTTTTTATTTTTCAATCTCTCAAGGCCGCCGCGGAACCGCGGCCCGAGGCCTGGTTTGGCCGCGGTTCCGCGGCCCAAATGAGGAGTTGGCTGCTGAAACTTCTTGTGTTGGTTCCTGGCTCTCTGGTCTTCCTACTTCTTTATTTCTTTTCTCAATTTAGCTTCTGACTCTCTTCCAGATTTTCCAGTGAACATTGTTGTGGACTTTAACCGTGGCTTTGTGTCGACGTCTTGAACCTTGCTTTGTGAACCGTTTCTTATGTAGGCTTGATCAAGATCTTCTGTTTATTGGTTAAAGTCCACTTTTTCATCGTCTTTACATCGTTTTCACTGTTTTCTGTCCAAGAACCTGTAACCTGTAACATGTAGCAGACATGGGTCAAAAGCACCTGTTTTCATTGTAAAATGCATAAGAATGGGGAATATAAAATACAATATTATGGTGTGAACACTGACCCCGTATGGCTGAAGTCAATCACCCCCTGACCCCGTATGGCTAAAGTCAATCCTGACCCTATATGGCTAAAGTCAACCCCTGACCCCGTATGGCTAAAGTCAATCCTGACCACATATGGCTAAAGTCAACCCCTGACCTCATATGGCTTAAGTCAATCTTGACCCCATATGGCTAAAGTCAACCCCTGACCCCGTGGAACACAGCTAAAGTCAATCCTGACCCGTGGAAGACCGCCAAAGTCAACCCCGACCTCCTCATAGAAGCAATGCTTTGACTCGGGAGTAGGTCAACCCATTAATCATTTACGAGTCCTCTCGACTTGTAAGGAAGAAAACTCTCTCGGGAGATCCTTACGACTCTCAAGAGAAAAACACACTTAGGAATCCTCATGATTCCTAAGGAGAAAATACACCTACGAAATTCTCTCGACTTGTAGGGTGAAAAATCTTTATGAGATCCTCACGGCTCATAAAATTGAAAAGTCTTAGCTGACAGATCCTAACCCTGTCTCCTGAGCCATCACTGCCTTGAAAAGAGGTCAAGACAGACTATCTATGGGCCATACTCTCCGAAGTTGAACATCGACAAAGAGGGAAACAATCACCTATGAGTACTCTTGGCTTGTAAGGAAGAAAATTCTCTTGCGAGATCCTTACGACTCTCAAGAGAAAAACACACTTAGGAATCTTCACGATTCTTAAGGAGAAAATACACCTACGAAATCCTCTCGACTCGTAGGGAGAAAATTTTTATGAGACCCTCACGGCTCATAAAGTTGGAAAGTCTTAGGTGGCAGATCCTAACTCTGTCTCCTAAGCCATCGCTACCCTGTAAAGAATCCAAGATAGATAGCTACCTACTATCTATAGACCATATTTGCCAAAGTTACATGCTAGAGAAGTGAAGGTGCCACTCAAGAACGCGTAAACTGCTTCGCGCCAAGTCAAAACAAAAGGCATAACCTACAGGAATCAACCACATACCATACAAGACAATAAGGAGAACATTTGATTCACATCCAGTTAAGCGTTCGAAGCGTACCCATTCATGTATGCATGGAAAATTTTAATGCATAAAATAAACACATGGAAGAAAATTGATCATTCATACTTCAGAAAATTCTTACAGCAATGAAAACGGTAAACAAAAACATCATTAAAATGTTTACAATGGTAAGACATCAAATCCATGACATGGATTGAGAAATTCAAAAGTTAGACCATCCAAATTTTTTCGGGCCTCTCGGACCATCTTCGTGTGCATCCTTTCACGATCACAAGCGTCAGGATCCCCACTGATGTACTCCGCCCTCCGTTAAGCAGCGAGTATCTCCACCTGTTGAAAAGCTTGATGCAAGATATCAACAAGGTTGTCCCGCCTTTTCTTTGAGATTAGGTCCATCAGATACACCGAGTGCACCTTATGTTCGGCGTCATCCAATGCCTTAAGCGGCATGCCTTCATAGAATAAAGGAAGCGGTTCCCAGATCGCTCTCACGATGAGCTTCAAAAGCGCGGAACGACGAGGAAGCAGTCGACCATTGTACGTATCAAAGCGACCCTTAATTTCAGCGCACTGAGCGTCTGTAAATTCTTGGTTTTGGGAACGGCCGAGTGCGCGAATGTTTCCATAAGAAATAATCTCATCAAGATAATACAGATGAGCGTCCATAACGTCTGAAAAAGAAAATCAGTGAGAGTTAGTGGACAGACTGATTAAGAAAAAGATTATTGAAACAGACACGGGATTTAAACCACACTTGATATCCCCAAGGAGGAAATAAGTACTAATTAAATCACCCAATGAATTTAATTCTGTGCAATTGAGAAAGGAATCCTAAAAAGGATTTCGCATTTAATGAAAAGGTTCCTCGGGCCAAGGAGTTAAACTCCTCGAGAGTAATACTCTGCTGACAGGAATGACACCTGTCAAAGTCAATTATGAGGGGAAATAAAAATTCCCTGAGAATTCTAAGAGCCATGCTCTGTAAGAATGATGGAATAACTCATCAGAAAACTTAAAGTAAAGTTTTTAATGAATTAAAATTCCATGATCTTCAAGATCCATGAACAAAATCTTAAGAATTCTTTATGAAAGATTAATAAATCTACATAATTTGAAAGAGCAAAGCACTGATTATGGATTAAGAAACCTTAAGAAAGATCTAAGATCTAACAGGAGCAAAGCTCTGTTGAGAAACCCTAAAACGGTTTTCTTGAAGATCTATGATCTAAGTAGAGCAAAAGCTCTGTTAATGGGTGAAACCCTAAATTATTGACTAATCTCTTCAAAAGATTTGATCTTTTACCTAAAAATTTGACAGAGTTCTGTCTCTAAGAGAGTTCTTAAAACAGAGAGCTATGCTCTAAAGGAGAAATAATTTTCAGAAAACAAGAAAGAAGATGAACAGAGATCATCTCAAGGGCGAAGGGTCCTATTTATAGGCAGTGAGAGCCATTTCAACTTCTAAGTTGATCTAAGGGCGCAGATGCTGTTACCGCTGCACTCACATGTGGGCCACGTGAGCGCAACGGTGGGGGGGGCATTTGTTTCCCCCAATCAGAGCAAAACTCTGTTCAAATTTTCAAAATTTGAAATGAGCAGCGCTTCATAAGAGCGCTAGCGCTCTGAGGCAGCGCTCACGTGCAAAGCACGAGTGCGCTAGCATAAAGAGCGCCGGCGCTCTGAGGCAGCGCTCACGTGTAAAGCACGAGTGCGCTAGCATAAAGAGTGCCAGGCTCTCAGGCAGCGCTCACGTGCAAAGCACGAGTGCGCTAGCGCAAAGAGCACCAGCGCTCTAAGCAGCGCTCACGTGCAAAGCACGAGTACGCTAGCGCTGGAACTAAATGTTCCCCACCATATCAAAGATCCAATAAAGATGATAAATCATCAATTGACCAGAATAAAATTCTGTTAAGGAAAGATTCCTCAAATACTTTCTTAACAAAAAAATTGTGCTCTGTATATCAGAGCACTGTTGGATCAATGATCCAAAGGTGATTAAAAATTACCAAAATACAGAATAAATTCTGTATGGGAAAAGATTTCCCAATCTTCTTAAAAACAAGAAGATTGCCTTCTGTAAATCAGATGTCCTTGGATCAAAGATCCAACGGGGGAAACATCCCCAAATCAATTAGAGAAAAGATCTCTTTAACTGAACAGTCTTCACTATAAAAAGGACCCAAGGCTTCAAGTCAAAAAAAAAGAACGAAGAAAGAAAAATATAGAGGAACCCCCCCCCCCCCATAAACTTTGAGAAATTCAAAGTCAAAGAGGAAGCTCTCAAAAGAAGAAAACTTTCTTCAAGGTAAAAAGAACATAGAGATGAAATAATCTCATATAAAAAAAAGAATTTATTTCTTTTTTCTAAGATCATAGATCTATAAGACCAAGGTCTTTCATAAAAAGAGATCAACGTATCTCATCATAAAAAATAAGGGAAAGAACTTAATCTTGTTCAGATCATAGATTTATAAGACAAATTGTCTTTCAGAGATAATAGTATCTCAATATAAAAGGGGGGGAGAATAATTCAATTCTCTTGGGATCATGGATCCATAAAGGCAGAGTCTTTCACCAAAAACATAAGAGATTGAAATATCTCCTATAAAAAATAAGAACTTTGTTCTTAAATCTATGAGACAAAGTCTCTTATAAGAGAGAATTTAATTCTCAGGGTGCAAAGCTGCCTAAAAAGAGCATTAGCGCTCCAATTAAAGAAGAGCGCCTCAGCGTTCCAAATCTAGCGCACAGCGCTGCAGAGCCTTAGCGCTCCAAACTTAAACAGAAGCACATTGCGCTCATTGACTGGCGCTCACCACCAAGCGCGCCACGTGCTCCCCACGTGTGCGCTATTTGAACAGAAGCGCTTTGCTCTCTTTGGACCGGCGCTCAGCGCCAAGCGCGCCACGTGCTCCTCACGTGTGCGCTACCCAGCAGAAGCACCTTAGCGCTCCAAATCTGGCGCACAGCACCAAGCGCGCCACGTGCTCCTCACGTGTGCGCTACCCAGTAGAAGCGTTCTGCGCTCTTTGACTGGCGCTAAGCGCGCTACGTGCTCCTCACATGTGCGGTAAAAGAACATAAATTGTTCTATAAATAAAGCCCAGAGCTATGATGAATGCTCAACGTTCAATAAAAGACAAAAAGATTATCAGAACTCAAACCAATGCCCAGCATTGTTAAATGTTCAACATTTTAACCAAATGGGCCGAGCCCAAAGTGGTCACAGGACCCTAACTCAGATTAATTGATCCCATACGCTCATAAATTTTGATCTTAGTCCTAAATTGGACTACAGATCCCAACCAATATTGGTTAGAGGGTACATCTCTTCACTCCTCTGATATTTGTCGTTGTAATCCTTCAACGTCTTTTGAGAGGAGACGGGTCCCGACAACCAGACATTCCATGGACTGTGGGGTCCTTAAACCCATGGACTATGATGTCCTTAACCTCGGAATATGGGGTCCTTAAACCCGTGGACTATGATGTCCTTAACCTTGGACCATAATATCCTTAAACTAATGGACCGCAAAGTCCTTAAACTAAAACAATAGAGCCCAAATGCTCTTTTTTGGATCTAAATGATCCCGTTAAGTTGATCTTAGTCTAATATTAGACCAACGTATCCTTAACAAACGTTTAAGTTGATCTTAGTCTCAAATGAGACTAACGCATTCTTAAACCCAACCTTAAACCCAAATCTAAGAAGATACGGATTTGGACTAATCTACGCCCTACGGGCGACCACATAAATTAGTCTCCGTATACAATCCACGGGCAACCAAAACAAAACAAAATCACACGACACGAAGTGACCATCTGGAGAAGGAGAAAGTGGTTATCGCGATGCGGTACCGTAATTAACTGTAGGGGTTTGCGCCTGCAGGGAGGAGCGTCCCCACAATCAAAAACCCCTCAACGAAGGCGAGTCTGACGAAGTCTGCTACATCGACCGCATCCGTTTTAACCTTCGATACATGGTGTCATAAATCAACTTGGCATCTTCGGAGAGGTGGACGGATAGCACCAAATAGCATCTGCCCTCGAAATTCAGGCCGGACGTCCCAACGTCCCGGTCGCGTCTTTCGTCAGAGAACAGTGGGTTTCGACTAGTTCGAGACGTCGGTGGGTAGATTTATATCTATGGGGGAAGTCGGGTTGATGGCGTATTGCACCCCCGCAACCAATTTATTAGGATATCTATTCTATATCTAGGATAGTGCCATATTAGATAACTTAGTTTATAACTAAATTAGTAATAGTTTGTATTTAGTAGGATATATGTATGCGTGGATATATAGTTATATATGATTATTGTGATATGCATACATGATTATAGATCCGTACGATATCGATTGGGATATGATTGTAATGAGGATATATTACTGGATACGGCGGATAATTATTTGACTCACAAAATCTTGCTATATCCCGATTGGGATATTGTTATGTTTGCTGAGCTATACTCTTGTAAAAACTAACGGTACGTTTTCTACTTTTAAATGGAAATATCAAGGATGTACTAAACTTTCAAATGAATATCTATTTCAAAAACATTGTAGCCTCCTTATTTGTGAAACAACGTTTCGTTCTATTTTAAACTATAACGGCATAGCTCATAAAAGTTAACTACGTTTAACGATTATTCACGTTACGATTAGGATAACCTTTTTATATGCTCGTGTTCGATTACCTATTATATATGCTAGTTGCGCTATTATTCTCATACGAACACACTAATAGAACACTGCACAATTACCGATGATTGCTATGTTGCACAAATCACAGACACGCAGGTTACACTACACCTCATTGGTACTGCCATGACGCTGTAGGATTTCCACGCTTGATAGCGTTAATATTATTATATGAATGTGATGATGGACATATCCATATGATAGTGATGTTCAAACACCTCTGATAGAACACTTGCACAAATACTAATGATTGCCATGTTGCACGAGCACGGACACGTATGCTCACGACACATCATTAGTATTGCCATGACACAGTAGAACTGTCATGTTACTTGTGTTCTAGATATCCATGATTGATGTGATGATACCGATATTTATTTTGATATACGAATACCATCGTTATGGATATTCGCATATGTTTGTTGCTAGTGTGGCAAAGATAAAAATGTAACCAAAGAGACAAAACCTGAGATAAAAAATTTCAATATATCAACCGTGTAAATGAATTTTTAAGACATTCAACATATGCATAGCAACTAATTAGAAAAGATTTTGATTTTTCCATGCTGCTAAAACTAAAATAGTGAGTATATATTAGTAACTTTTTTGACTGCTGCAACCATCAAAAAAATCATAAGACTAAACCACTATAATTGATGAAAAAAGTAAAAAAAAAGAATGTGGAAAAAAGACGTCATTTTTGAAGTTCTAGAGGCCAAACTTTTCTACAAAAACGCCTTATTACATTAATACAATGGGTATTATACAGTAATGATTAACAAAATTAGATTTTGTTTTGTTGTAATTAAATTAGAAATTTAATGTGAAAAACCTAAGAGGTTAGGATGGCTCATTGAAGAGGCTGAAATGTATAATGCCCTCAAAAAATTAAATGAAATAAAATTTAAAAAAAAAGCAACAAAAATAAAGAGGAGACTCAAGAACACTCAAGTATCGCTTCTAATCAAAGGCAATTTTGGAAAAGTCAAAAATAATGATTTTATTTTTTAGCCAAAAGATACTCTTTTGGCAAAAGATTCTCTTCTTCACTTTTCTTTGTATAAGTATGAAAATAAAAACTAGAAGTCCTTTTATGATGTTATTAATTTGTTAATTAAAAAATTGAAAAAATGACAAAATTATTATAGCAAAAGTTGAGAGTAGGACATGTTCATCCCATCCATCTTTTTTCTTCCTTCTAGGTAACCGAAAAACAAAGTTAAAGAAAATTCAATAATCTCCTCGCTTTCCTTTAATACACTTTTCTCTCATTCTTCAAAGAGGTCAAAGAGGCATGCGTTACAAATTTTATACATAAACCTTTAAATGTTTATTATTTTATATAACTCATAAATTTCTCGATTCTAAAATTACCATTAACCACATTCATTTAATTTAAACCCAGAAAAACTATAGGAAGAATTAAAAATTTTCATGTGTCTTCATTGATATGTATATGAGTTGCTCAAAATATCATGTGCAAAATACTAGTATATTTAACTGTACAGTAACTAACTATTGATTAAAGGTTTTTTATAGAAAGCCCCACCAAAAGTCAAATATTTACAAAAAAGCCTCTAGTTTAGATAATTACCAAAAGCCCCTTAGAAGTTTTAAATTCCACATAAAAGCCCCCTTTGTCGGTTTTTATCCATCAGTTTTATTTTTTCCTATTGCTAAATCCTTAAAAAAGTTAATCAATAAAAATTTAATTAACTAAATCCTTAATTTAATTAATAAAATTTTAACCCCTATCAAATCATAACCCTAATGGCCTTGCCCCCTCCATCCTTGACTTCGACGTCGCCGACACCCCGACTTCCTCCCTCAGACTCCCTCGCCTCTCATCCCTGATTATCATCCACCACCCCTTCCTCTCCTCCATGACCATCTTCTTCATTCCATATCCCCTCACCGATCACCACCATATTCTTCATTCCACATCCCTTCCTCGATCACCACCATCCTCTATTACCCCATCATCATCTTCATCCCGCACCCCACACCTAATCACCACCACTATCACCATCAGTATCATCATCTTCTTCCCCTTCTTTCCTGACCTCCGCTTGATCTCTCCCTTCTTCCTCGACCTCTGCTCAACCGCCTACTTCCTTACTCGACTTCCACTCGTGCATCTCCTCCTCTAGCCTAAACCTAACCCCTAAGTTTAACCTTACCCTAATCCTAGCATCCACACCGTCGATCCCACCTCACTACCACCATCATCACCACCTCGCTGCAGCCGCTGCCTCCCCTCGACCTTGCCACCGCCGCCCCCATAAGCTCTATCCTCTTTTCCCTTTCCCCTTCCTACGCCTCCTCTATCCTCTTTTCCCTTTCCCCTTCCTCCGCCTCCTCTATCCTCACCTCCCATTCTTCTCCCTTGTTGTGGCCTCAGCCTTTCCTTAGACCTTTGCCACTCCTCCATGGCCCTCCATCTCCTTCTCCACCATCGCTCCCCCTCCCGTGCCCTCCGTTTTCTCTTCTTCTTTAAATCCTTCCCTCACCTCTACCAAAACGACCTCTTCAACGTCCACATATGTGTCTTCTCCTTCGCTTCCCAAAGACCCCATCTTCGACATCTACGAGCTCTCTGGCCGCATCCGTCTCGTCACCGGCTGCATCATTTTAAAATCTATAAATATTATTTTATAATTTAAATATGGATATTATGAGTTTACGAAAATAATATCATGTATGGATTTTGGGTTTTCAGATTGGTATCCGTAAAAATATAATTATTTTGGAAAAAATGAAAATTATGAAATATTTTTAAGATGGCGTGTATTTTTTTTTGAGAAAAGATATGCAATTTAAATGAATTTTGCATGTTCTATATGGTTTTGTGAGAGTGAGTTAGGGGGGATATGTCAGCTTATCTTATACCTTATGCACACCACACCACCACACAAATATCCTAACAAAATATTATATGTGTATGTCACACACACTCTCTTCTTCTCATTATCCTCTACACAAATATCTACATTTCTCAATTATCTCTAACTTCTTCAAACTCTGACCCAAACCTTATCCTTCCTTCAAAAAATCACATTAAATCTTGATGGTTCCTTCACATAAATGGATCAAGACATCAAGTTAGGCCCATATCGCTGTAAAGTTCATCAACAAGCCATCTCATGAGTTGAATCCCTCTCTTTAATATCCTAGGAAGGTAAAGATCCCTTCTTTGATATGTCTTTATAAATCTTTCCTTATTTACTTAGTGTTTCTAACATAAATTCTAAGTTTTGTTGGTTTAGAACTTTCAAGTTTAAGTTTTGAATGTGTTTTGAGTTTTAGAACATGATTTTCATGAGTTTTTGATGTTGTATTTCAATCTGGCGCAACTAAAGATCTCTCAAAAATATTTTGCACATAAATTAGACCTATTTAGACCACCAGAAGACCTGATCAGTCGAAAATATTGCATTTTTAACACATCAATTTCCCTGCCATTTGCACTCATCTAAAGGTATTCGAAATAAATATAGCACATATTAGCAAAACATCCGTAAAATACAAAATAACATGTGTTATATATTATAACCGGCATTTTTAGGGAAATTGAGTGTTTATCATTGCACGCATAATCTTTGTATAGCGCAACACTTGTCTCGAGAATCTGTGTAGGAAATTCCACGAAAAGAGCCGAAACTGCTAAAAGTGCTGAGAAAAATACGCCAAGTCCAAGACTTGTGATCTGGCAGTGATATAGAAAGAAATATGAGATTCCACACATCAGAAACATACCATGAGGACAACACAAAGCAGCACAGCAAGTTTTATGCACAGATGCCACTAATGAACCGCGGATCCGCGGCCAGAAGGGCCTTTGCGCGGCGGATCCGCGGCCAAGTGGTGATGACGTCAACAGAGCTTTCCATCAGGTTTCTCAATTCAAGGTCCACACTTCTTCAAGCCAATGCAAATTCCAGAGAGCTCCAGAAGCTTCTGTCCGAACAGCAAAGCTTTTTTGTTCAAGCTAAACATTTCCAAGCTTCTTAAGCAAGCCACATAACTATCTAAACCTAGAAGCTTCTTCCTAACCTCCAAGCTTCCAAAGGAAGCTAGCCCTAACTAACTAACTCTAGAACCTTCAACCTAACCACCAAGCTTGCAAGTGAAGCTAAACTAAACCTAGCTTCTAAAGGAAGCTAATCCTAATCAAGCTTTTAGGGGAAGCTAAGGAGAAGGCTATAAAAAGGACCCAAGGGCATCATTACAAGGTTGTTGAAAATTGAGCCAAAATTCCAAACACAAGTTGAGTGACACAACTTGTGCACCCAAACCCTAATCCAATCACCAAAATCCAAATTCAAGATCTCCGAGTACAAATCAAGCAAGAAGCCTTCAACCTTTTAGAAACGATGCCGATCTTCAATCGAGCAAGTGATCCATGACGATCCACGACTCTCGGAGACGATGCGAAGCTAATTCGACGATCGAGTTCTTTCCTTAAATTCTTGTAGTTCTTGAGCGAATTGTAACGGAATTCTTGAATAATAAAAGGTGAAATTTCTTGATCTTGCTTATCTTTATCTTTGAGCATTATGATGAGATCTCAATTCTTGATTGATTTCTTTGTCATGATGTTTGAGTAAAAACTCCACTCGTGGAGGAATCGAGAAAATTGATAGATGACGATGATTAAATTCTTGAACGATTCTTAAGTCTTATGAGTTTTGTAAACTCTAGTAAACTGAATCATCGACAACCTAGTTTCAAGCGAGATAATTTCTTGAATGTTTTCGCTCTTAATTAGAGATCAACGATCGATGCTTGAATTTTCTAGAGGCTAGAATTTGAATGAAAATTAACGAAAGGACAAGGGATAGATGATGAAACACTAGTTTCCGCAAGAGATCCCTAATTCTCGTTGATCATCATCGATCTAGCAACAAATCATCAAAGGATAAGAATACTCACAAGTCTTCATCCTAACTATCGATTCCTATGAGCTTCTCTACAAATCTTGATAACTAATTCAAATTGGATGATTCTTGATTCTTGATTTTTAGTATTTCTTGATCTTAGATCTAGTTCTTTACAATTCTTGAAACTAAAATTCAAAATTCTTAAATCATTTTCTTTTCTTTTTTAATTTTCGACTCAACTAAAACAAATACGAGCAAATCTCACTTTCCCTGTGGACGATCCGCACTCGCTAACGAACCTACAATTGACACCGTTATTGATTGCGGTTAACAAAATTTCTTTGGTTGTGATTTCTATACATTTTCTACCTACACACCGAGAATCATTCAATCAAATGGCGCCGTTGCCGGGGATCGTGTGCTAATTTGTTCGTTTTTGAAATTTGAGTCGAATGATTTATTATTCCATCAGAATTTTTAGATCTAAATTCGCACAAACACTAAACGATTCATTGTGATTTGTTGCGAGGAAATATGGAATCTGTGGAGCTTGAGGAAAATTTTTCTGAATATTCCAGAGAGCTCAGGGAGTGAACAGAAGCAGTACCAAGAATTTTTGTGCAGGTTTCTCTTCAACACACCGCGTTTCTGCGGCAATAGGAGCCTCCCGCGGCGTGATTGTTTCGTCTCTGTGCTAAATTTCTCTGGTATCTCCTGTACTTTCTTATCTCCTCCTCGATCTGCTCCATTAACCAACTTCTGCAGGTTTCTTTGCAAAATTCGCAGCTCTGCAAAAAATAAAAATTGTGCTTGTTTTATCTTGGTTGTTTGCATTTTTTAATACAGAAATTAAGGGGCAAAGACCAAATTCAGATTAGGTGGGGAGTTCATTACCCTTCCTAAGCCCCGAAAATCACAAAACTGCATCCGCATTACCCTCATTAACTAAAAAATATCTAGATATGACTCTAAGGACCGTCGCGCTCACTTAGGACAGGAGAAGGTCGTGGATAATCTATTGCTTATCCGCGTTTCTTTTGTGGTGTCTAAGACAAGTGTGTCTAAGGCAAGTGGTTACTTAATTAGGCCCACTACTTACGTAGTGGAGAACCTCCCACTTACCTGGCACTTACCTGGCCACAGGTGGGACAAAGAAGTAGTAGAGGATTGATCTTGCGACTTGTCTTCTGGCAGTTAGGAGCGATCTAGAGACTTGACCTAGGTGACCATTAGACTTAGGGTTGTTGATTGTTATAGTATGTGCGTGTTCAAGTTTAGTTTAAATACCGCAATCAAGACGGTTTCGCTTGTAGCTAGCCGGTTGAGTACGGGTCGTCTGCAGGGAGATGGGAGTCTTTTTCAATGTGCTTTAACGAGTTAAGTCCGATTTTTTCAGATTTTGTTGTGGTTATCTAAGTGTTAAGTTGATGTTTTAAAGAGAGCTTGTTAGGGTTAGGATTAGGTTAGTTTGAGTTAGGAGTCTCCACATCTATCGTTGCCCCTCTTAATATCGGTGTTACGGTAATCGGCAACAACGGGGATTAGCACGACTAGGAAGGGACTTGCGAGTATAAGCTAGGCTTTCCAAAGCATAAGTCCTTCCTTTTGGTGTTTGTCCGTCCGTTCTTGGCTCTTAGCCATAACCTCCGGTTAATTCAACCACAACCGGTCTCACTACGGAATCACCGCTATCATGTAGGATATGGTGCCGTAAGGAGCGGATTGTGGTTCAATTAACGGGAGTCGATTTAAGCTGTTGGGCAAGGAAAGAGTGAGAGAGATTTCCTTCTCTCAAGCTTCCCTTATCCTACCCTAACAAGTATGAACTACTCACACATCATGATACGAAAAATAAAACAAAACAAAAGAGGAAGATAGAAAGAAGGAGATTAGAAGAATACGACTAGCTGTTTGCGACCTCACCTTGGCGAGGATCGAGCGTAAGCATCATTGTCGTATGTAAGGATAAAGAAAAAGAGAGAGGAAACAAACAACAAGAAAATAACAACAACTACTTAACGAATTACAATTACAACAATTAACAAAATAAAGAGACAAGCATGATAATAAATGGTTCTTCTTTATTCATCACTCTTCACTCATGAGCTCACTACAAGTTTAATGGAGAAGAGGTGAGAAGAGGAAGAAGAAACACACTAAACTTAGCAAAATGAAAATACAAGAATGGGCCCCTTCCTTCACAAAGTTCTGGGCTATTTATAGGCTGGAGAATGAAACCCTAGGGCAGAATTCTGGACCCTTATAAAATTACCCAACTGCCCCTGAAAAATCCATATCTGCCGCCATCATACGGCCGCGGATCCGCGGCCTAGACCCCCCTTTGGCCGCGGATCCACGGCCATATAGATGAGTTAGGGTGTGGGCTTTTTGGTACTTTCCTGGTCTTCTGTGCACTTCAGTATGGTATATGTGCTTTCTGAAAATACCTCCAAATTTCTTCCAGAATTTCTGTTGAGGGAAAGGTGGACTTTTTGTCAAGATTTGGAATGATTGCCTCGAGCTCCGCGTAGATTTTCTTGGATCTTGTGCTGCCATTGAGCCTTGTGCCTGAAAATGACATTGACTTGACATTTCGTCTCCCTAAACTGGTATCTGGCAACATACGGATGAAGAGCGGAGACCGTGTTTTATCTGTGGTTTGCAGGAACCCGGATTTTGTCGTGTTTTCCATGAATTTCACCGTTTTAGAACCGAGAACCTGTATCCTGCAATTGACTAGCAAACACGGCTCAAGAGTATCTACCGATATGCAATGTGATAAAAATTGGGCGGTATGAAAATGCAAAAATCTGATATGAACAAATACCCCCAAACTTATCATTTGCTCGTCCCGAGCAAAGCCCATTTATTCACAAAAAATCTCCTAACCTCACTTTCGCAGGGAACGCGATTGCACTGAGCATGTGCAACAAGCCGTTAAACCTCTAGGTGTCCCTAGTAGGAGGAGTGTTGTCTCCTGAGGGTTTTCAGTGGATACTACCCACAAAATCCGGTCAAGTTGGTTTTGTAAACTAACTATGATTCAAACCCTAAAGTTTTGTTTCAGAAAATAACAATTCTATAATCCTAAGTCTAGACTATCGAACCTTTATTTTTCACACCTCGCTTCTTATTTAACTACAGATTTTATATGTCTTTACGTGCAGTGCAAATAGTGTCGTTAAGTTCCCGAAAGATCGAATAAAGTCATCATGTCGCACACTAAAGCCCAGATAACAATTTTAAAAGGATCACATAAGTTTTATAAAGAGTTAAGCATTTTTCAAGTTTCGTTTTCCAGTAAGGTTTCAACTTCAGAATTTCTATCTTCCTTAACAGGATGCTAAGTCGTATTCTTCACTCCACCTTTTTCTTGTTTTCATTTCATACACACCTCTGTGAACGTGCAATAGTCTTTATCACAGAATAAAACCTTCATATCTCCGCTAATTTTTTTTATAAAAGCCTGTCTTTTATCAAGATTATTCTCACACAAAGAACCGTTAGGAATTTTAACTCGGAGAGAACACTTGCTTGACTTTGTTTTAAACTGGACTTTCTAGGCTTCTTAGCGAGCTTTGGGCCAATGCACCCAAACCAGTTGGTTTTAGGGCATTAGGTGTAGAAACACCCCAGCGGACTTAATTACTCAAGTTACCTAGGTCCAAAAATAAAAGACAGTTTGGCGTGAAAATCAGATGATTTAATACGAACGGAGATATAACCGGCAGTTCAATTATTTTTTTGGATAAAAGACGTGTTTAGTGGTTTTGGTGTGTAATCATTCCAATCAAGTTTCAGATGGGTTATTTTTCAGACTTAGCTCCAATTACGGTATCAATAACATTCCTTCATATTCGCTTTACTTCATAAACTATTCTTGACATTACTTATTTCAGAACAAACCTATTTGATCCTCAGAAAATCATTTATCTGTTTAAAAGTTTAAACATGAAAGACTTGTCATCTAATTTCCAAAAACTCACGACACGTGTAGTGTGATGTAAAGACGTATATCAGCTATAGTTAACTTCAAAGGAGAGTTATCTTTCAGGTTTTCAAAATCTAAACATAAGATTTAGTTATTCCTATTTTTTCAAACAAAAACCGTCGAAATTTTGAATCAGAGTTCTTCCACAAGCTAATTTGACAGAAAAGTTTTTTTTTATATTTTTAGAAAATTTTCAGATTTTTATGGATTTTAAGGATTTTAATATGCAGAAGTAAAATATACATATGAATGCGAAGGTAAGAAATGCGTACCGAGTGTACCCCCAAACTTAAACTGGACAGTGTCCTCACTGTCGTTGCATAAATAGATCAATTGAAGGGTCAAAATTGTCGGTTAGCAATATACAATTTTTATTTGTTTTTGTTTTTTAAGAAAAGAAAAAGAATATACACACATATATACAAAATGGTTTGTACACACCCCCAAACTTATTTGGAACAGTGTGCACTGTTCTTGGCTGGATAACCGAAGTTTGGAGGTAGGCAGAGGAAGATCATTCAGGGTAAACCGGCTCCTGTAAGAACAGGAGCTCCTCTGTTGGTTCGGCGCTAAGGTACGGTTTGCATCGGTGTCCGTTCAATTTGAAAAATGAACCGTCCTTTGGATTCTCCAAATCCACAGTGCCCTGCGGATGCACATTCCGCACAAAATATGGCCCTTTCCAGTGAGATCTGAGCTTTCCTGGATGGAAGTGAAGTCGGGTGTCGTAAAGCAGTACCTGTTGACCAGGTACGAAGGTTTTGCGCAAAAGGTGTTTATCGTGAAACACCTTCGTTCGATTATTAACGACAACCGCGTTATCGTAAGCCTCATCCCTAAGCTCGTTCAGTTCGTTCAACTGCAGCTTCCGATGGCTGCCCGCATCCTCAAGAGACAGATTCAGCTCTTTTATCGCCCAAAATGCGCGATGCTCTATTTCGACAGGAAGGTGGCAGGCTTTTCCGTACACAAGCCGATAGGGAGACATGCCAAGGTCGGTCTTATAAGCGGTTCTAAATTCCCAAAGGGCATCAGTGAGTTTCAGCGACCAATCCTTACGGTTCTTGGAAACCGTCTTCTCCAGTATCTGCTTGATTTGCCGATTTGAAACTTTGGCCTGCCCGCAGGTTTGGGGGTGGTAGGGCGTAGAGAGCTTATGATTAATGGAGTATTTCCGCATCAAGGCTTTGAAAGTTTTATTGCAGAAATGACTTCCATTGTCGCTAATGATCGCTCGGGGGTGCCCAAACCGTGAGAAAATGTTTTCTTTAAGGAACCTAACGACAACCTTGTTGTCGTTGGTTCGGCTGGGCACAGCCTCGACCCATTTAGAGACGTAATCAACAGCTAGAAGGATGTACAAGTTCCCGAAAGAGCTGGGAAACGGCCCCATGAAATCTATCCCCCAAACATCGAAAATCTCCACAACCAAGATCGGTTGGAGCGGCATTTCGTTCCTCCGGGATATCCGGCCCATATGTTGGCACCAGGAGCAAGTCTTGCAATAGTCGTGAGCGTCTTTGAAAAGTTGTGGCTAGTAGAAACCACATTGCAAGATCTTCTCAGCTGTCTTTCTGGGCCCAAAATGCCCGCCACACGCTTGATCGTAGCAAAATGACAGCACACTCTTGAATTCCTCATCAGGGACACACCGACGAATAATCTGGTCGGGACAGTACTTGAACAAGTAGGGTTCGTCCCAGTAAAAGTGTTTTACTTGGGATAAGAAGCGAAGTCTGTCCTGACTTGACCATTCAGTCGGTAGTAATCCCGTGGACAAATAGTTCACAATATCTGCGAACCAGGGTTCGCATGATACTGTCAAGAGCTGTTCATTCGGGAAAACGTCGTTGATCGGAATTGGAAGCGAAGGCGAAGAAGGAAGTCGTGAGAGATGGTCGGCAACTACGTTTTCATATCCTCGTTTGTCTTTAATGACAAGGTCAAACTCTTGAAGCAAGAAGATCCAACGTATTAACCGAGATTTTGCATCTTTCTTCGCAAAAAGATGGCGCAGAGCTGAATGGTCCGTGTAGACAATGACTGGAGAGCCGATGAGGTAGGGCCTGAACTTTTCTAAAGCAAATACAACAGCTAAGAATTCCTTCTCAGTTGTTGTATAGTTAAGTTGGGCGTCGTTCAGGGTTCGGCTTGCGTAATAGATTACGTGCGGCATCTTGTTGATGTGTTGTCCGAGGACAGCACCAATGGCAAAGTCGGATGCATCGCACATAATCTCTAATGGGTGCGTCCAGTCAGGTGAAGAAAGAACGGGAGCAGAAGTGAGTGAGCGTTTCAGTGACTCGAATGCATTCACACAGCTCGAGTTGAAGTCGAAAGGCGTATCCTTGGCCAGCAAAAGAGTCAAGGGCCTAGCAATCTTGCTAAAGTCCTTGATAAACCGTCTATAGAAACCGGCATGGCCAAGGAAGGCTCGGATATCTCTGACGCATCGGGGAGGAGGCAGATTGGAAATGACCTCAATCTTTGCTTTGTCAACCTCTATGCCATTTTGCGAGATGATATGTCCTAAGACAATACCTTCACGCACCATGAAGTGGCATTTCTCCCAGTTCAAAGTGAGATTCTTGTCCTTACATCGGGTAAGGAGAGCGTCAAGATGCAGCAAACACTCGTTGAAGGAATTGCCGAAGATGGAGAAGTCATCCATGAAAATCTCCAGAAATTTTTCCACCATGTCCGAGAAAATTCCCATCATACACCGCTGGAAGGTAGCGGGCGCATTGCATAACCCAAAGGGCATGCGTCGATATGCAAACATGCCGAAAGGACAAGTGAAAGTGGTCTTGTCCTGGTCTTTTTCGGCGATGGGAATTTGATTATAGCCGGAGTAGCCATCAAGAAAGCAGTAGTACTCATGTCCGGCCAATCGTTCAAGCATCTGGTCAATGAAAGGTAGCGGAAAGTGGTCTTTCCGCGTTGCGGCGTTGAGTTTTCTGTAATCAATGCAAACTCGCCACCCAGTTTGGGTGCGAGTAGGGATTAACTCGTTCGCCTCGTTAGTGATGACCGTGATGCCCGACTTCTTGGGGACAACATGAATGGGGCTAACCCACTGGCTATCAGAGATAGGGTAAATGATACCACTATCTAGACATTTGACGATCTCCTTCTTCACAGCCTCCTTCATGACTGGATTAAGACGTCTTTGTGGATCCCGGGCTGGTTTGGCATCATCCATCAGATGAATGTGATGCTCAACGATTAGGGGACTAATCCCCTTGATGTCCGCCATAGACCAGCCAAAAGTTTGCCTGTTGCTGTGCAAGACCGTGAGAAGGGCTTTCTCTTGCTCTGGAGCTAGAGAAGCCGAGATGATGACGGGGAGGGCTCGTTCTCACCTAAGTAAGCGTACTTAAGGTGAGGCGGCAAAGGCTTGAGTTCGAGCTTTGGAGGTGAAACGATAGAAGGCAAGATTGGTGCAAAGGTCTCGAACTCAAAGGACTCCAGCAAAGGTTCAAAACGAGTGTAGGCAACCGAGTTGGATGGTTCAGGTAACTCATCCGGAAAGTCGAAGGATTCAAACTCGGGTTGTGCGCAGCTAAGATCGTTTGAAAACGTGAAACACTCGTAGTCGTTGTCGGGCGCAGAATCAGCAGCAGGTTCGAAGAGAAACGCACTAGTGGCGTCAAGATTATCGTGATCAAACAGAAACTCCTCGAATTCACACTCTTCTGGGGTGATCTCCTGGATCGAGCAGACGTCCAGTATATGAGCATTAGGTTCGGCGGGCTGATTCCCCAACCAAAAAATGTTGAGTTCAATCGTCATATTTCCAAAAGAGAGGTTCATTGAACCGTTGCGACAATTGATCACAGCATTTGAGGTTGCGAGAAATGGGCGACCGAGTATCACCGGAATTTGATTCCGGGGGTTAGCTACAGGCTGTGTATCTAATACAATGAAGTCAACGGGGAATATGAAGTCCCCGACTTTGATTAACACATCCTCTAGCTCACCCCTAGGATGGGTGATCGATCGGTCGGCCATTTGGAGAGTGCAGTGCGTGGGTTTCAGCTCTCCGACGCCTAGTTGCTCGTATACTGAATACGGAAGCAGGTTAACACTGGCACCAAGATCTAATAGTGCGCGGTTGATGTTCTTATCCCCAATGGTAATTGAAATCGTAGGACAGCCAGGGTCCTTCCGTTTTTGTGGTAAAGATTGGGTAAGGGCATCACTCACAGCACTAGCCAAGAAAACTTTCTTGGGTACCTGAGACTTCCTCTTTTTCGTGCACAAGTCCTTTAAGATTTTCGCGTAGGACGGGACTTGTTGGACAGAATCTAAAAGAGGAATGTTAATGTTAACCTGCATGAATAACTCCAGAATCTTCTCCATTTGAGGATTTTGTTTATTAGATCTCAACCGGTTTGGAAATGGAACATTTTGAAAATTGGTTGAGTCTAAGAGGAGGAGATTGTGGAGTTGGAACGGATCCCAGAATAGATGTTTTCGTGGAGTGAGAAGTGGGTCCGTTCAGAGCAGAAGAAGAGGAAGGGGAGCCTTGTGAAGAACGGAGAATAGGCTCAGAAGACGAAGAAGAAGAAGAAGAAGAAGAAGAAGAAGCGGCCGAGGTGTCATCGTTGATCCGTGTGCCAATGTTGTTTTGCAGCATCCTCCCCGATCTCAGTGTAGTCACGGCACTCACATTATGGTTTTGTTGTTCAAGAGCAACATGTGCATTATGTGGGTGACCGGGATTTGGAAGTGGCTGGGACGGGAGCTTCCCCTTCTCTCGCTCGCTTAAGGCCGTGTTCAGCTGTGCAATCTGGGCCTCGATGGTCTTGATGCTTTGCCCGTGTGCGGTAGTGTGTTGCACTAAAGATTGAATGGAAGACTGGATGTTGGCGGTGGATTGAGTCGATTATTTAACAAACGCCTCCAGACTTCGCTCGAGCGAGGAAACCTTATCGTTGTTTGACGGAACAAAGTTGTTTGGTGGAAAAGAGTTGTTGGGTGCAAAGTTGTTCGTCTGGTTTTGGAAAGGTTGGGGTTGGAAGGGCTGCTGATATTGATGTTGAGTTTGTTGTTGCGCTTGTTGTTGCGGTGGAGGGGCCCTTTGGAAATTGTTGCCTTGGAATTGATTCTGATTCTGATTCCAGGCGAAATTGGGGTGGTTCCTCCAACCGGGATTGTAGGTGGAAGAGTATGGATCATTCCTCGGTCTTTGCTGGAAGGCAGCATTAACCTGATCCTGTCCTTGCGAGGGTGGATTGTAAGGACACTCTTCGGTCAAGTGAGAAGGATCGGAACAACAAGCGCAGATGGTACGAAGGGGGAGAACAGGGGCAGGAGCAGGAGCAGAAAATTTGCTCTCTATCGCTTCAAGCTTTCGTGTTATTGCAGCCATTTCAGCTTTCATCGCAATAGAGACATCAAGTTGGTGGATTCCTACCCTAGACTGACCGGTAGAAGTGGAGGTAGAAGAAGAAGAAGTCGGTCTGGTGCTCTCCCACTGTAGCGTTTGCTCCGCAAGGTTGTCAAAGAACTGCCACGCTTCCTCGTCAGATTTCGATAGGAAGTGGCCCTGACAGATGGTTTCCAGCAACTGCTTCGTTGCTGGGTTCAGTCCCTCATATAAGGTTTGGCAGAGCTGCCATTTCTCTATACCGTGGTGAGGACACTGAACAAGAAGGTCTTTGTACCGGTCAAAGCACTTCCAGAAGGGTTCAGAAGGAAGCTGGGAGAATTGGTTGATTTCATTTCGAATCCTTGCGGTCTTATGATTCGGATAGAATTTTTTCAGAAACGCTTTAACAAACTCGTCCCAGCTGGTGATTGAGTGGGAAGCGGTGCTATACAGCCATTTTTCAGCGAGATCGCATAAAGTGAACGGAATGACCCGTAGACGTATTGCATCGTCCGACAGCTGGGTGGTTTTCATCATGGCACAGACATTTTGAAATTTATTGATGAAGATATAGACATCTTCAGATTCAAGCCCATGAAAACGTGGAAGCATGTTGATGAAATGGGGTTTAATTTCAAAGTTGTCCCCATTGGCCGGAGGAAGAGAAAGGCACGTGGGAAGTGCAGAACGGGTGGGGTAGAAACGATCCTGGAGCGCGATTCGCTGCGGCGCTACAACAGGCGGAGGTGGTGGGATATTGGTCTCCGTAGGAGGTGGAGCCAATTCAGCGGTGGTCAAAGAGATGTTCGGATTAAATCCCGACATCGCGGAAGAAGAGGTTGGTGAAGGTGAAGGTGAAGGTGAAGATGTATGAACAGAATTCCGGTCAACGTCGGAGTTGGCCGGCAAAGGAAGGGGTGAAAGAAGAGTGGACGGAGTATCGACTTCGGAGTCGATCGCGTAGTCGGTAGCGACTAACGTAACGCGGACTAAACGGGCGCTAGTGTCCCGAGTCCAAGCGGACATACACTAAACGAGTTTAGTATAGTCAAAGCGGAGAAGGTGAGGGTAAGAAAACGTCAATGGAGAAAGGCGATGGGTGGTGGGTGAAAAAATGGATTTGGCGACAAAGGGCAAGTTTTTATAAAAGTTTTTGGGTTTTTTTTCCTTTTTTTTGTTTTTAGAAAGAGATTTACAGAAGTATGTACGGAAATACGGCTTAAGCAATCACAAACAAGATATGCACAATCACACCAAGATCTAGGGTAACCTAGGTCTACTAGACCTGCTCCTGAACTTGATTGTCGAAGTTAAACAATGTCGAGAAACGGGCTTAAAAATACACTGATCCCGAGGCCAGGTAAGTGCAGAGATAAGGGGAGGTTGTCCAACGCTTTCGCGAAGTTCCTTAATTAAATAACCCTTTCTCTTTCGGCGGTTGCGCCTTTAACACTTTCCTAGACACCCCGTAAACAATGAGCGCGAAGTCCTTAGGGCTGAAGTCTAGTATTTTTTAATTTACAATGGACAATGCATATGCTTTAATGATTTTTGGGGTCCTGGGAAGGGTGATGAAATCCCCACCCAATCTGGATTGGTTTCAAGCCCCTTAAGTCCGTATTAAAGAAATGCAAAGCAGTAACAAATCAACTGCAAACAATTTTTATTTTTGCGGCGCAAAGAATCATGGACAAGAACAGTTTATTGGAAGGGGGGAGAAGAATTTGAGCAAAGAAGGCTGCAGAAAACACAATTTATTGGAGTCCAGAGGAGTGGGGAGAAGAAGAAAGACTCACCAAAAACAAATGGTACCCTGAACCCTCCAAATGGCCGCGGATCCACGGCCTAAGCTTGCTTATGCCGCGTTTCCGCGGCTGTTTTGTGGAGTTGGGGCTTCAGTTTTGTTGGGTGGGTTCTGTTGGGTGTCTTCTGCTTTTCTGGATGTGTGGAATTTTTATTTGCTCACTGTATCTGCTCCAGATTTCCACAGTAGACCGTTTGCTTCGTTTTGTCCGTCGCGGTGTAGCCGCGAAATGTGGGTCTATCTTCCCACGTCTTTGGCACTGTACTTGCACTCCGTATTATCCGACGTCTTTGGCGTCGATCTTGAACTTCGTATTTTCCTGCACACTTGCACAAAAGCTAATCAAAAACAACAAGATGGTTTTTTACAATGTATATATTTTTTTCGTTTTTTTTTTACTTACAAATTAACCCGAAATTACACAAGGAAATAAACTACCGTCTCCCCGGCAACGGGGCCATTTGATTGTTATAGTATGTGCGTGTTCAAGTTTAGTTTAAATACCGCAATCAAGACGGTTTCGCTTGTAGCTAGCCGGTTGAGTACGGGTCGTCCGCAAGGAGATGGGAGTCTTTTTCAATGTGCTTTAACGAGTTAAGTCCGGTTTTCAGATTTTGTTGTGGTTATCTAAGTGTTAAGTTGATGTTTTAAAGAGAGCTTGTTAGGGTTAGGATTAGGTTAGTTTGAGTTAGGAGTCTCCACATCTATCGTTGCCCCTCTTAATATCGGTGTTATGGTAATCGGCAACAACGGGGATTAGCACGACTAGGAAGGGACTTGCGAGTATAAGCTAGGCTTTCCAACGCATAAGTCCTTCCCTTTGGTGCTTGTCCGTCTGTTCTTGGCTCTTAGCCATAACCTCCGGTTAATTCAACCACAACCGGTCTCACTACGGAATCACCACTATCATGTAGGATATGGTGCCGTAAGGAGCGGATTGTGGTTCAATTAACGGGAGTCGATTTAAGCTGTTGGGCAAGGAAAGAGTGAGAGAGATTTCCTTTTCTCAAACTTCCCTTATCCTACCCTAACAAGTATGAACTACTCACACATCATGATACGAAAAATAAAACAAAACAAAAGAGGAAGATAGAAAGAAGGAGATTAGAAGAATACGACTAGCTGTTTGCGACCTCACCTTGGCGAGGATCGAGCGTAAGCATCATTGTCGTATGTAAGGATAAAGAAAAAGAGAGAGGAAACAAACAACAAGAAAATAACAACAACTACTTAACGAATTACAATTACAACAATTAACAAAATAAAAAGACAAGCATGATAATAAATGGTTCTTCTTTATTCATCACTCTTCACTCATGAGCTCACTACAAGTTTAATGGAGAAGAGGTGAGAAGAGGAAGAAGAAACACACTAAACTTAGCAAAATGAAAATACAAGAATGGACCCCTTCCATCACAAAGTTCTGGGCTATTTATAGGCTGGAGAATGAAACCCTAGGGCAGAATTCTGGACCCTTATAAAATTACCCAACTGCCCCTGAAAAATCCACATCTGCCGCCATCATACGGCCGCGGATCCGCGGCCTAGACCCCCCTTTGGCCGCGGATCCGCGGCCATATAGATGAGTTAGGGTGTGGGCTTTTTGGTACTTTCCTGGTCTTCTGTGCACTTCAGTATGGTATATGTGCTTTCTGAAAATACCTCCAAATTTCTTCCAGAATTTCTGTTGAGGGAAATGTGGACTTTTTGTCAAGATTTGGAATGATTGCCTCGAGCTCCGCGTAGATTTTCTTGGATCTTGTGCTGCCATTGAGCCTTGTGCCTGAAAATGACATTGACTTGACATTTCGTCTCCCTAAACTGGTATCTGGCAACATACGGATGAAGAGCGGAGACCGTGTTTTATCTGTGGTTTGCAGGAACCCGGATTTTGTCGTGTTTTCCATGAATTTCACCGTTTTAGAACCGAGAACCTGTATCCTGCAATTGACTAGCAAACACGGCTCAAGAGTATCTACCGATATGCAATGTGATAAAAATTGGGCGGTATGAAAATGCAAAAATCTGATATGAACAGTTGTGTGTGCATTTGTTGTGATTTGCATCATTTTTTTCAAAAATCCGTATCATTTTCAAAACAAACACCAACCAACTTTTCCCTTAATTATCTTAATGCTGCCACTTGTGCTAAACCCTTTAGTGCATGCTTGGATGGACATGGGATTCTAGTGCCCGTCTTGTCCGCGTTCCTTTTATCGACTCAGAAGTCGGTATTTCTACGTCTACTTCTTCTTTACCCATCACACCCACTTCGATGGACGGTTCTCCATCGAACTTCTTTACCACTACTCTTCCGCCGTCCGTAGGTGCACAGAATCCATCCCGCATCTCTCTCCAAGAGAGATGCTATCCTATGTGAAGTCCTCTTTCAACATGTCTCACCATTCCACCAGCCAACGGGGATAATTTTGAAATAAAACCCCAATACATCAATCTTCTACCAAAATACCACGGTCTCGAGTCTGAAGACGCATATGTCTTTATTACCAAATTTGAAAATGTATGCGCAATGATGGGTACTTCACAGCTTTCTGTGGATGCTATGCGTCTACGTCTTCTCCCATTTACCTTGTGTGATATAGCCGAGAAGTGGCTTTATAACTCAGCCACACATTCAATTTCAAATTGGGAAGAATTCGTAAAAGTATTCCTAAAGAAATTCTACCCGAATCATAAAACAACTCGAGTCCGTAGCGAAATAAATCAATTCACCCAGCTTCCAAATGAACCATTTTCAAAGTGTCTTGAACGCTTCAAGGATCTGTTAGTTCAATGTCCACATCATGGAATCCCGAGATGGGATCTGTGCAGAATCATATATGAGGGAATTAATCCTACCACAAATCAGACCCTTGAATCCATGTGCCAAGGCACTTTCATGACCAAAGATGATGGTGAAGCCTGTAAATATTTAGAAGATTTCGCTGAAAGATCTTTACAGTGGGAGGGTGTAAGTCAATCGTCTAGGGGTGGCAATAACCAGTCTGATGTTTCCATAGGAGTTAGAGCTAAAATGTCAGCGATGCAAAAGAAACTCGAAACTATGGAAAATAAATTTTTAGCCGCCGCCCTAAATCAAATGTCACTTTCCAAAACTGTCTGTGGATGCTGTTCTGATCCATCACATCTTACGGAAGAATGTCCATTGAATTCTCCGTTTCAAGGTCATGAGCATATCAATTCTGCTTTCTAACAAAGACCGAAAAATGATCCATTTTCTTCCACTTATAATCAGGGTTGGAGGAATCACCCTAATTTTGCTTGGAACCAATCATAAACTCAAAACACGGTTCCAACCCAAAACAATTTCCAAAGGGCTTCTCCACCACAACAGCAACCACTTCAATTGAGTCAGCACCCCTTCCAATCACAAAACTTCCAAAATCCGGTCAACACACCTGCACCAAATAATCCTTTGCAGTTGACCGGGACTGATGAATCCTCTTCATTTGCACAATACATGAATTTGCTCCTGACAAATATCATGCAAGTGTCGGCTGAGTTGAAGTCTTCCGTCGATGACATGAAAAGAAACTCTGTTTCTCAAAATGAGACTATAAAATCGATGGAAGAACAAATTGCATGATTAAAAGCCGAATTGAGTGCTAGAGAAAAAGGGAAACTTCCAGCTCAACCTTTGCCCAATCCTGGCTATTCACATCATGTGAACGCTATCACCACGTTGAGATCTGGAAGAGTGCTTGACAATCATATTGGTGAGGAGATTGATAAAAATGAAGAATCAATCGATGATACCCCGTCTGAGACTTTTCCTTCCACTTCTGCTTCTAATTCTGACCCGAGTTCGTCTACCCCACCATTTTCTTCCGAGCCTATTCTCCGTTTTCCCCAAGGCTCGACACCTCAGCCCATCTCTTCTAGTCCACTAAAAACGATCCCCACTCCTATTCTTCCCACCCACACGATCTTCTCCAATGTTGGACCCCGACCTTATTGCTCAAGCTCCTTACCCGAATCGGTTAAGGGGAAACAGACCAAGTTCACATATGGAGAAGATTATGGAATTGTTTAAACATGTTAACATCAACATCCCTCTTCTAGATGCAATACAACAAGTCCCCGCTTATGCGAAAACTCTTAAGGACTTGTGCACTAGAAAGAGGACGACTCAAGTGCCCAAGAAGATATTCATGTCAAAGACTGTAGACAGGCTTTCCCCAACAATTACCAAGGAAACGTAAGGATCCTGGTTATCCTACTATTTCAATTTCTATTGGGGATAAACACATCAACCATGCCCTACTTAACCTTGGCGCAAGTGTTAACCTACTTCCTTTCTCGGTTTACAAGCAGTTAGGGATCGGAGAGTTGAAACCAGCTCCTTGCACTCTCCAGATGGCTGACCGATCAATCACCAAACCTAGGGGTGAACTGGTGGATGTGTTAATAAAAATCGGGGAATTTGTATTTCCTGTAGATTTTATTGTAATTGATACACAGCCTGTAGCAAACACATGGAATCAAATTCCGATGATTCTTGGTCGCCCCTTTTTGGCCACTTCCAATGTTATCATCAACTGTCGTAATGGCTCTTTGACCCTATCTTTCGGGAATAGATCAATTGAGCTGAACATTTACAAGTTGGGAAGTGTACCCTCCGAACCTACTGCTCAGGTCTATTCTGTCGAATTAATGGATGTCGACAGCAGCGAATTTGACGATCCTCATGATACTGATCTTGACTCTTTTCATATGTTGTTGTTTGACCCAACTATGTATCATACGGACTCTTCCACCGAGTTGTCCGGGACAACAACTAACACTGATTATGAACCGTTTTTGGAGTCTGAAGATCACCCCGCGCTTTGTGATGAAATTATTCTTCGGGGTATCGATGAAAGTTTTGAGGAAATCTTCACTGATGAACTCGCATTTTTAGCAAACATGGGTGTTGAGATGAATCATCTCCCAAACAATGAAATTGAACCTCCACCCCTTCTTCTAGACTGTAAAAAGAATGTGAGTAATCCTTCACAATCACTGAGTCGTCTCTCCAAAATGAGACGCAAACACATTCTTTCACACCACTTACCTTTTCCCCACTTCTTCCTGGTTCCTTATAACATCTTATTCCACCAACCGGTGCACTACACAGATAAAATCTTCGAATGGTTGGTGTTGACTTTCGGTCTTTGCAAAGGTTGGCATTGACCAATAATCTTGACCCTCTCTTGTGATTTTCAAAAAGTTTAACATTGTTTAACTCAAGTTTGGGGGGGGTTATAATCTGGCTCCTGAAAAGAAATTTTTTACTGAAAATGATGAGCCAAAAATAAGTTTGGGGGAGGATTTTCACGATCATATTTATTGCCCCAATTAATAAATTCCCTCCCAGACTTACAGGTTTTTGTGATCTAGCGGATGGCAACAGTGAGGACACTGTTGAAAACAAGTTTGTGGGAGATTTGTGCTTATTTTCGCATCATTTGCATCATACTTTGCATAAGCACAAAACATTTGAAAATCTATAAAAGTTTAAAAAAATTTCAAAAAAATAAAAAAAATTTGTATATAAATAAGATAATAAAAGATTAGATAGTGAAAAATTATATCCAAAAGATTGGAAAAATTTAAGAAAACCAAGAATATTAGAAGTTTTCTTAAATGACCTAGTAATAAGTAGTTATGAGCCGTTGTCCCAAGGGTTAGTAAGATGAAGGAAGTCACTAATCTAAGGATAAAAATAAGTCTGAAAAATAGTTCTTATTCTGGAAGCCAAACATTTGAACGTTGATACCCTACTATATGCACTTACACACGTCTTGAAAGTCGAGATAGTAGAGGATACCTTGAAATACTATTGTCTAAAAGCCAAAGTATGAAGGAAATAAAAAATGAATAAAAAATAAAATGGTGAAGAAAAATGAAAACTGGTTTTGTTATCGCCAAGGCAGCAATAAAAAAATATAGCGAGGGTGCTTCATCACCTAGTGCCTTAGACTAACTGGTCTGGGAGTCACTGCTAAGCCTTAGGTGGTGCAAGACGAGACAGATGCTAAAACACCGTATAAGCGAGCACATGAGTAATCGGTCGGTTAGTACCTCCTAACAGAGTAGCTAAAACTCCTAGTTAGGTTGTTAGGTAGTTATTTAACAAAGATCCGTATTTTGAGTCCATGTTACCACCTTAGAAAAAATCGTTTTTCACCATTTCCGCAACCCCAAAGAACTGGGGAAGGGTAACGTGGACTTACAGTGGTATCAGAGCCTAGTTAAACACTATCTAATATGTTAGCAAAGTAACTAGAAGTTCGATCGGAGAAAAAGTCACGAAACACGCCCGAAAAATAAAGTTTCTGTCGATTCTGTATTCTGTTCCAAAAATAATAAATCTTACACCAAAAATCGACGCAGGCTTTTTAAAATACATCCAAGAAATTTGGTCTACTGGCTCGGTCAAAGCGCCGCGGAACCGCGGCAGGAGCATGCTCTCGCCGCGGATCCGCGGCCGAGTTGACTCGGCCGTGGCACAAATTTCCTGCAGTGTGTTTCTAGGGTTATTTTGGGATTTTTACAATATGATTTTTCTGCCCAGATTTTCCAGAAAGCAAAATTTGTTTTTGGGGCTTAAAAAATCCGTATTTTGATCGAACTTCTAAAGACTAAAGCTAACGGGTTTATATCTGTGATGTGATATATGTATTGAATGTCTGCTAATCTCTATACGTCGATTAGTGGGGGTTATACATATCTGTGATCTGTAATGTTGATGGTATGCGTATATGAATTCATTGGATTGTCGTGGGTGAATAGCCGGGGGTTGTGAGACGAGAGTTTTCTTTTCTTTCAATTCATGTAATTTGTAATTGATGTAATATTATTTATTTGGCCGCACAACCGGGATGAGGTTGTAGCCATCATTGTATAATTTCTTTTACTGTTTTTGCTCCTAGGATAGACCCAAGGTGGGGTTCACAAATTACCGGGTATCTCGAAGTGCCGAGTAGCCTACTCACGGTGTTGAGGGAGGTTGCTTCGCTTCGGGTACTTGGCGGGTAGTTTGCCGCACCCGTAGGGGTCTAGGGTGGGGTATTGGCTATTCACCGCGACCGTGTAATCCGCTTTTTGTTACAGGCTCGTACGAATTGCGGATTCCTAGTATATACAATGTGTTCATCTGTGATCTGGAATGGCTACCATTGCTATATATCTATATATGATATCTATTTAGGCATTGCTTATGTTTTGCATCCGCGCTAGTCCAGCCCCCGCTCTGTCGTTAGTAAAGTAACCTAACGAGTAATGACGGGGCCCCATGGCGAATGCAGATGGCATAAGCGTACGTCATATTTTGGTTGTTTTCTGCAATGGTAGAATTAAATGATGGGACGCATTAAAATTAATGCAAGAAAATAAACCAAAGTTAAGGTCGTTGGAACAATTTCAAAACCCACTAGGTTTCTTTTCAAAAACAACTTTTAAACGCGGAGCTTAAGCCGCTCCTTTTAAAAGCTATCAAGGTTCCTTCGATTATATCAAGTTTACTACGTTCACGGTTTCGCCAAAACCATTCGTAGCCCTCCGTCGTTTCGTATGAATATTCAATAGTATTCAAGCTATGTTTGTTGACCTTCGTCAAGGCATAGTGATTGGTAGCTGTTGGGTGTTCATATATAGCATAGATAGATGCATTGGTTTAGGACAGTCGTATTACCTTGTTGACCTTCGTCAAGGGTATATACGGGTGGGTTCAAATTAACCTGGACAATGACGGGTAGAACTTGACATGTGACTTATGATTTGTTGACCTTCGTCAAGGTCATAAGAGCATGGGGCAAAAATCCACATCGGGAGTTTCAAAAGAAACTGAAACTTGCTAGCGCTGCATACCATTTGGAGTGTGATGATTCTGGTAGGATTCTTTCAGTTTTGTCACGCGATGATATTTGGATCCCGATCCTATTGTAAGTATATGCTACTCCTCGGGAAATTTCTCACTTAACGATCAATGCTATAAACCAAGTAGGTGTCTAGAAAGGTGTTAGCGGGGCTACGCCCCCAGGGAAAAGAGGTTCTTAAATTAAGGAACTTCGCGAAAGCGTTGGAAAACCTCCCTCGAAGTACCGACACTAGCCTGGCTGAACGGTTAAGCAGGTATTGTACGGTGAGATTGATCCCGACTAATTCTTCCTTTTTGTTTTGAGGAGGGATTCGAGAAACAGTGGGAGCCATCCTGTTTAGATAAATTAAAAATCAATCTAAACTTGCAAGAGCATCATGCTGAGTGTTTTCTTCTCTCTCTCTTAATTGCAGCGACCCAGTGACCACACGTAGGTTACATCTAGATAATAAAATGACTGAACCTGACTGTTATGATTGGCAAAGGTCTGTCCAGATGTCCATTACCCATGACAAGCTGGGACACCTCTTAACTAATCAAACCCCTGCCGTCTCAGGACCACTTTCCCCTGTCACGGACATTGACATCCGTATGATATCGGAAAAAGACTGTGCGAAATCCAAGTGTCTCGTGTTAGCCTCAGTTGATGGTGCAAACCAGAGGTAGCACGAGAAGATGGACTCAGTTTCTATCTTCCTCCATAACAAAGATTTAAATGGAGAGCAATCTCGTATCGCAAGATATGAGACCTCGAACGAATTGGTTCAAGCGAGGTTGGCTGTCGGGTCATCTGTAGGAGGCAACGTCCGTACAGAGACCAGCTATTTTGAGCTTACGGACCTGAAGACCACGTTGGAGAACGGGTCAAATACTGACTTGATTCTACAGTGCCTGCCCTCTGCTTATACCCTGAAGGAAACCAGGGAAGAAGAAGGAAAAGGAAGGGCAAAAGTTTCGGGACTGGATGTAGTAAAAGAGGGACGTTCCTATTGTAACGGGAATGAACATTGGCAGAAGGATTGCAGGGCTAGCAAAGCTAGTAGCCAGAATTCGAAGCATGTTGTGGCTTCGGCTTCAGGTGTGTTTGTAATAGAGAACTGTATGTCAGTTAACCCTACTTCCTGGGTATTGGATACCGGATCAGGATCTCACATCTATAATTTATTACAGGCTCTGAGAAACCGTAGGGTTATCAGGAAAGGTGATATGACTCTTAGGGTTGCTAACGGAATGAGCATGGATGCTGAATCCGTAGGGGAATATCATCTTGGACTGACAACTGGGCAGATATTGATTTTGCATAACTGTTTGTATGTACCAGGTGTGACTTGTAATATCATATCTGTATCCTTACTTTCTAAGGAAGGATATGAATTTACTTTTGTAAGCGATGTAGTACACATCCACTTAAATCAAGTTCTGATTGGGTCAGGTATATTAAATAACGGGATATACGTATTGAATCAAGCTCAGATTTTCAGTGTCCAGAACACACTTAAAAGAAAGTCTCCGGAATTAAATCAGGCTTTCTTATGGCATTGTAGACTGGGTCACATTAATGAAACACGGTTAACAAAGTTACATAAAGAGGGATACTTGAATCCGTTCGACTATCAGTCTTATGCCACTTGTGAATCTTGTCTCATGGGAAAGATGACAAAGACTCCGTTCACTGGACACGGAGAAAGATCAAGCGAGCTCTTGGGACTCATACACAGTAACGTGTGTGGTCCAATGTCCACACATGCGTGAAGTGGTTATTGATACTTCATTACTTTCACAGATGATTTCTCTAGGTATGGACATGTTTTCTTAATGAAGCACAAATCCGAGGCCTTTGAGAAATTTCGGGAATACAAGAATGAAGTTGAAAAACAAACAGGCAAAAGTATAAAGACACTGAGATCTGATCGAGGTGGTGAATACTTGAGTGCCGAGTTTCTGGACTACTTAAAAGAGAATGGAATTCTCTCTCAGCGTACTCCTCCATACACACCATAACACAACGGTGTATCTGAAAGGCGGAATCGAACCCTATTGGATATGGTTCGTTCCATGATGAGTAAAGCTGAGTTACCGCAATCTTTCTGGGGTTATGCACTAGAAACAGCTGCATATCTCTTGAACAAGGCTCCGACCAAGACTGTGCCTACCACCCCATATCAGATATGGAGTGGGAAGAAACCCTGTCTTAAGTATCTTAAGACATGGGGATGTCCAGCTTTTGTAAAGAAGCAGCATGCGGACAAGCTCGAGACACGCTCAGTACTGTGTAAGTTTGTGGGATACCCAAAGAACTCCAGGGGGTATTTTTTCTATTCCGCAGAGGAACAAAAAGTTTTTGTTTCTCATCATGCCCACTTCTTGGAAACTGAATTTTTGGAAAATCAGATAAGTGGGAGCACAATAGAACTGGAAGAAATTCCAAAACCACAAGCTATTACTGAAAGCTTGGAAGAACCAGAAGCTTCAGGAGAACCGGACATTCCTGCGCCGCTCCGCAGGAGTAGTAGGCAGTCTCATCCGCCCAAGAGATACTACGGTTTTCTCATAGACGGGGATAGAGAGGATTGCGTCATTGATTATGATGAGCCTACTAGCTTCTGTAGGGTTCCTAGGCATCCTAAGGAAGTCTCACAAGGCATCGAACATGCCATTTTCAAAAAATATTGGTGCCGAGAAACCCTAACACGGATCGTTTACTAGATGTTTAGGCGAAACGGAAAATTAGTTAACAATTTAACTAAAGTTAAGATGCTACAACCTTTGTAGATCCGGATTTCCACTTGCTTAGCTCCATGTGGTCGTCCCCTCGCTGTCCATCACGAACCTCGGACTCTCGCGACGGCTTCATCGGAGAAGTGAGCGGAATAGTTCGTCGGCTTCGTGTCAAAGACGATCTACGTCGAGGTTGCACTAGTTCAAGCTCCGACTTCACCAAGTAGTGAAACTTGTGAAGAAAACACCCAAAACCACTTGGCAAGAGGTAGAGGATGAAGAAATAGGAGGTGGGTTCACTTTAGATTTGGATTTCTCTCACTAAATCTCAAGTTGCCATTGATGTAGCAAGCTTGAAGAAGAAGAAGAAGAAGATAAAGATAGTTATGATAAGTTATCATAAAAAGAAATAGAAAATCAAATACTTATCATAACTTAAACTAGGGTTAAGTGTAGAGAATAAACCATGGTCACTTGAGAGGGTTAGGGTTAAGCATGAAGATAAGGATGGTTACAAAAGTCAAAGCTTCATGAAGCTTCAACTTAAAACAAAAAGAGCCACCATTCTCATCATAATCCTTTTCAAACAAATAAATAAATAAATAGATGAAAATGCAAAACCCTAATCAACTTTTAACCATGGTTTAATTCTTTATACTTAACAACAAGATCATGTATCATCAAACATGATACAAATATGTGCACAAAAGTATATCACATATACAATGTGCATCAAGTGAGAAAAATCCGTTTAAAGTGAACCAATACTAGTTAATGCAATGCAATATATCAAATATATAATTATGCATTAAATCATTAAATCAACATTTGATTCAATGATCCGGTCATGTCGCACATAACCGACTAGAATCCAATGTATCGATTTATCGAATCAATGATTCGATAACTAGGTTATATCGAATATAACCAATCGAAACATATATCGCGAGAATGAAATGCGGTATCACATACACGCATTATTCTCGGTCCTGCACATATCTCATATGCGCTCCTATTTCGTTTCGCTTGAGCCAGGAAACCTCTGTGTAGGACTCTAAAGACTCGTCAATACGCCGGTAGCAGATGATGATCATATCAAGCACCCACAAGCCGCAAGCGGTCTGCTAAACGTAACGGCCACCCGGGTATTGAGCGATCAGAAGATCGACGAGCTAGCCCGCTCACACTCCTGCGAATCCGACCAGTAACACTTACCGTACAGTCCGGTCTCTTCGTCTGATACGTCGCATATCAAGTCTAGGGGTGGTAAACGTCAGACCCCAATAACCCGATAAGTCGTGCTGATGTGAGGCTCGTAACGGGTCGAGAAACTACTGGTAACACTTACCAGCAAATCTCTGATCAGCCCTGGCCAGGGACTTCCCTGTTACGGCCAATTGAGCACAGCGCAACATCTACCCCCAATACCGGGAGAGACGAAACCCCTCCTATCGCTCATTGCCTCCATGTGACTCGGGACTGTACCCAAAGACCACCGTTTTGCACGCCCTAATGGACGTGGTAAGGTGGAGATCAAAGCACAGTGGGAATCACACAAGACTCTATGACGATCTCGGGTCTACAGACTAACCTGTACAAGTGTCACCTGAGAACTGCCATCTGACGTGAGGTATAATACCATCTGGGAGTTCTCGGCGAGTCCGTCCAGTGTACCCAGTCACCACTGAGCACCCATACACCATCTCTGATGTCAAACACCAATGGATATGGGATCATCCATCGCCCATCTCATGGGTCGAGAAGCGTATACGCTAGTCTACTCTGGTATATCGATGCCCCGTCTCGATACACTCACGACTAGGGACCTTGAAGGATGTACTTATGGACTACCATGTCCCCACTAGTATGATCTGCATCACAGTCCAGGTAGTTAAGTATATATCCTAAGGGCTTTACCAACATGTAACTATAAGACAGTATAAAGAGACTAGTGTACATGTTAAGATAAAGATCAACCAGATAGCATACTATCATGTCGAGCAAGAAAGTCATCTCTATATATGTCCAAGCATCCAATATAATATACATAATCTGTACAATACTGGCCTCTAGGGCATACATATGTTCAGACCATAATATTGCATTTATCATTCCCCTATTCTTATCCTTTTTATAAATAAACAGGTACTCTTGACGCACGTTTGTTGCATATTACAGGTTACAGGTTTCTGGAGCAAATACAGTGAAAAAAACACAAAACAATAGAAAAAGGGACTTTTGACCAACAAGTAGACCGATCCTAGTCGAGCCTAGTCGAAGAACAGTGCAAGGTCCAAAATGTCAAGTGAACGGTTGAAAGATCGCTACAAGTATTCACTGAAAAATCTGGAGAAGACTCAGAAGCCCAACAGAGAAAATACATATAAAAAGACAGAGCCCAAGAAGCAGAGAAAGAAGCCCAAAAGTCTCATGGCCCAACTCCCTTAATTGGCCGCGGAACCGCGGCCAAACCCTACCTTGAACCGCGGTTCCGCGGCCATCTAGTGCACGTGTCGGCGCAGTTTTTCTGTGACGGTGCGCTGTTGTGGGTGTTGTGATTTTAAGTGGGCAAATCAGTAATTGCGCATGTGCGAGAGCCTGTAACCCTAGGTTTCTTAGTTTCCTATAAATTGTAATTTTAGATCTAAAAATTGTATGCCTCTTTTCAATCAATAAATTCAGATTTTCTGAGAGAAAAATTCAGATCTGTTCTTCTTGTTTGGAGGGAGCCGTCAACTAGTAAGTATTTTTATCTCTTTTAATTTAATGTCTTCTCATCCCCTAATGAGCGAGTAGTCTCCTCGCTTGTTAGGGTTAGCCTTAGGGAAAGGGTTGAGAGATGAAATCTTTCGCCCCTTTCAATGCCACCTTCACCTAATGAATAAGAACTTCACGCATACGAGCACAACCGCTCCCTGCGGCATCCTACCCTTCGAGGTAACGATGAACCGTAGTATAAAGGGCCGGTTCCGCGCGTTTTCCGTGAGGGTTAGGATAATTATCAATAAAGGTAGGGTACAAATCTAGAGGAAGAAACATCTTCCCAAAAGATTTGTATCCACTTTATTGATAATTAACTTAACATCTAAGAGATCTAAAAAAGGAAGGTATTGAAAGCGGTGAGGAAAAATCTTTAATTTCCAAAACTTTCCCTAATCCTAACCCTAGCAAGATTCTTAATTAAATTAATTAGATCTAGTCTTTAGATTTTTATAAACCTACCAAAACTACAAAAAGAATCAACTCGTTAAATCACTTTAAAGAAATTTACCCGTCTCTGTGGATCGACCCGTACTCACCGGCTAGCTGCGAAGCGACGCCGTTTCTGATTGCGGTAACTACAGTTTTTGATAATAATCAAATGGCGCCGTTGCCGGGGACGGCGTAATCTTTCTTTTTTGTGAATTTTCGGGTTGATATAAATTTTAAAAATTATAAAAATCTGAAAATATAAAAATATAAAAAATAATCGAATTTTGATCTGTTTGAAGGGTTTATTTTTGAGTCTTGCAGGAACAGCGAAGATCTGAAATTTTACAGAGCGCAAATCAGAAAGTTGCATATAAGAGAAGAGAGGAACCATCATTACAGAGAAACACAATTTTTTACAGCGGCTGAACCCACTCCCTGACCGCCCTTCCGCCGCATACAGGGGGTTCCTGCCGCGCTTCCGCGCTTTAAGTGACACGTCAGCCCTAAAAATTTGTGTGGTTTGCTCTCTTTTCCTCCCCTCTGCAACCTCCATATCTCTGTCTGTGAAAATTTTCTGCAGGGTTCTTTGCGTAAAAAGTCTTTCTCCCCCTTCTAAATAACAGATTTCTGCAGGTTTCTTTGCGCCGCGCTAAAAAAAATTCTGATTGCAAGTGAATTTTTATTTGTTTTGCATAATTTAACCGGACTCTAAGGGGCTATTTGACCAAATCCAGATTGGGTGGGGATTTCATCACCCTTCCCAGGACCCCAGAAAACACCTAAGCATTTTGCATCGACCACCTTTAATTAAAAAAGATTAGACTCAGACCTAAGGACAGCGAGCTCAATAGGAAAAGGACTAGGGTAGGCATCGGCCGTTTATCCTAACCGACATTGCGGTGTCTAGGCTAGTGGTTTTTAATTAGGCCCACTGTAGTGGTGGTTCCTTCCCACTTACCTGGCCGTATTTGTCCGTGAAGAGGCGGTTTGAGGTCTATTTCTAGCCCTAGTTAGGAGCTGTCTAGCAGACCTAGGCGACCCTAGATCTAGGCCTGATTGTGCATGTGTGGTTGAGTCAGTTGTGTCACGAGTCCGTTTTCAAAAACTTCTTTGCAAAACTCACACAAAAATAATATAAAAAAAAAAAAAAAAAAATCTTTTCAAAACTTGCAACTTGCCGCTAAAGAAAACTTGCAAACTCACTTCCACCACTTCTTCTCACTGACGTTATCTTACCCCCACATTCTGTTTTTCTCTTTTTTCTGACTGCACTACCCTTTAGTGTATGTCATTTTGGACTAGGGATACTAACGCCCGATTAGTCCGTGTTTCGTTGGTACCGACCAACGAACTTTTCGACACCGAAGTCGAAACTCCTTCCACTTTCTTACCTCCACCCTCAAATTCTTTCGAAGGTATGTCGGGACACGACCCCAACTATACCTTGCCGACGGGAATGATTCCACCTCCGCTAGGTGCGAATAACCCGAATCTACCGCCTGTTGTAGCGCCCGCACGAGTTGCGCTCCAGGATCTCTTCTACCCCGTTCGCACTTCTTTACCTACATGTCTTTCACCCCCACCGGCAAATGGGGACAACTTTGAAATAAAACCACAATTCATCAATATGCTGCCTAAGTTTCATGGTTTGGAATCCGAAGATGCATATATTTTCATTAATAAATTCCAAAACGTTTGCAGCATGATGAAGACAACCCAATTAAGTGATGACGCAATAAGGCTAAGGGTCATTCCTTTCACCTTATGTGACCTAGCCGAGAAGTGGCTATACAGCACCGCATCACACTCCATTAGAAATTGGGACGAGTTTGTAAGAGCTTTTTTAAAAAAATTCTATCCTCACCATAAAACTGCTAGAATTCGAAACGAGATTATACAATTTTCACAGCTTCCGTCCGAACCATTCTGGAAATGCTTCGAGAGATTTAAAGACCTACTTGTTCAATGCCCTCATCATGGGATAGAAAATTGGCAACTTTGCCAAACATTATACGAGGGATTGAACGCAGCAACGAAGCAGTTGCTAGAAACAATATGTCAAGGTCATTTTCTCTCCAAGTCTAGCGACGAAGCTTGGCAGTTTCTTGAGGACCTAAGTGAGCAAACAATTCAGTGGGAGAGCACCAAGACCACATCATCTTCTTCAGTTGGTCAATCTAGGGCAGGCATACATCAAATAGATATGTCGATTGCTATGAAGGCCGAGATGGCCTCACTTATGAAAAAGCTAGAAGCCATTGAGACCAAAATCTCATCGTCTTCTCCTGCCCCTACTCTACCCACACGAACTGTTTGTGCTTGTTGTTCTAACCCATCACATCTCACCGAAGAGTGCCCTTATAATGCACCAATTCAAGGGCAGGATCAAGTCAATGCTGCATTCCAGCAAAGACAAAGAAATGATCCGTACTCTTCGGCATACAATCAGGGGTGGAGGAGTCACCCAAATCAACAGTTCCAAGGGAATAATAATTTTCAAAGAGCTCCTCCACAACAACAACAAGCACCCTTACAAACTCAAATACAGCAACCTTTCCAACAACAACCTTATACAAATCAAACGAACAATTTGGTTCAACCAAATGATGATAAGGTTACCTCGCTCGAAAAAAGTCTAGATGCATTTCTTAAGCAAACTACAGAATCCGCAGCAAGATTTGAAAGTTATGTTCAATCTTTAATGAATAACAATGCCTCACACGATCAAAGTATCAAATCTATTGAGGCACAAATTGCACAATTAACTGCTGCGTTGAGCGAGAGAGAAAAGGGAAAACTTCCATCTCAACCATTGCCCAATCCCGGTCACGCACAAAACGCATATAACAATCACAATGTGAATGCGGTGACCACGTTGAGATCCGGAAGAGAGTTGCAAAATAATGTGGAAACTAGTGATGACATCCCCGCCGGTGGTTCTTCTTCCCCTTCTTCATTTTCTTCACTTCCTTCTTCACCTTTTTCTTTAGAGCCTATTCTCCACCCTTCACACGGCTCTACTTCTTCTGACTCGAACGGGCCCATTTCTAACAACACGAACACATCCACACTGGGATCCGTTCCTATTCCACATTCTACTCCACAGACTTGTGACTCAACAAATTTTCAAAATGCACCATTTCCAAACAGGTTGAGTCCTAATAAACCAAATGCACAAGTGGAGAAGATCGTGGAATTATTTAAACAGGTTAGCATAAATATACCTCTCTTGGATGCTATCCAACAAGTCCCTTCATACGCAAAAATCTTAAAGGGATTATGCACGTCAAAGAGAAAGGCATCTCAAGTACCCAAGAAAGTGCTAGTGGCTAGTGCAGTGAGCAATGCTATTAACCACCATCAAACCTTACCCCAAAAACGAAAGGACCCCGGCTGTCCTACTATTTCAATCACAATTGGGGATAAGCAAATTAACCGTGCACTTTTAGATCTTGGGTCTAGTGTTAACCTGATTCCTTACTCCGTGTACGAACAATTAGGGGTTGGAGAGTTGAAACCCACTCGTTGCACTCTCCAAATGGCTGATCGATCAATCACCTATCCAAGGGGTCAACTAGAGGATGTGTTGATCAAAGTCGGGGAATTCATATTCCCCGTTGACTTTATCGTTATGGATACACAACCTGTTGTTAACCCAAGAAACCAAATTCCGGTGATTCTTGGTCGACCATTTTTGGCCACTTCCAATGCCATAATAAATTGTCGCAATGGCTCCATGACTCTATCCTTCGGAAAGAGGTCTAGTGAGTTCAATATTTATAAGATGGGAAGTCTGCCCCCCGTGCCTAAAAATAGTACACGAGAAGTTTGCTCTATTCACGAAATCACGCAGGAGGACTGCGAGCTTGAAAGATTTCTATTTGATGAAAACAGTTTTGACGCCACTAGTGCGTCCCTCCTTGAGCCTACTACCGTTGACACAACCGATGCTGATTATGAATGTTTCATTTTTTCGGATGACAACGACTCACAGCCCGAATATGAGTCGTTTGAATTTTTGGATGAGTCAGTCGAACCATCCGAATCGGTTGTTTGCAGTGATTTCGAACCTGTGTTAGAGTCCTTTGAGTTCGAGGTAGATTCCGCAATGGTTCTTTCGCCTCAGAAATTCGAACTCATGCCCTTGCCGTCTCACCGTAGATATGCTTACATAGGTGAGAATGAGACTTTTCCCATTATCATATCAGCCTCTCTAGCCTTCGAGCAAGAGAACGCTATTTTAAAAGTCTTACAAAATAGGCGGCAAGTTTTCAGTTGGACTATGGCGGACATCGAGGAGATCAGTTTCCTCATAAGTGAATATCATACACAATTGATGGATGATGCCATGTCAATAGAGGACCCACAGGGACATCTTGGGGGTATTGTGGTGAGCCAACTTCCTCCCTTAGAAGTTGAAATACCTCCATTTCTTTTAATAAGGTACGAGAATGCCAACACTCCACTGATTGCTGATCACTTACATTCTCGTATCGATGCATCACCATCACCTGTATATTCACCTCCACACCTCCCATTCCACTACTTCTATCTTCCCCAATTCTTTGCGGACCACCACCACTTATTTTTTCACCCACCAATATCCTTTACTAATAAATTTTTCAAATGGTTGGTGTTGACTTTTGGCCGATGCAAAGTTTGGCAGTCATGTCTAACATAGTTTAAATGAAGTTTGGGGGAGGGCCTTTTTGTACATATTTTTGTTTTTCTTAATAATAAAAAAATTATAAATAAATAAACAGGGGAGTATCGGTATTTTGACCCTCTTGGTTTAGCATGACAGTGAGGACACTGTCAAGTTCAAGTTTGGGGGTATGCTCGGTATGTCTTCTTCCTTCGCATTCATTTGTACATATTTTTGCATTTGCATACTTATTTGAAAACCCATAAAAATTTGAAAAATTTGAAAAATTATAAAAATCAATGTATTCAATTTTGGCTAATTGACTAGAGTTTGACAAATAGGTTAACTAGCTAGGAAAAACTAGATCTTAGACTTAGTGAATTAAAAACCCAAAAAAATAACATTCCTTAAAGTTTAACGGTAGAAATTATATGCCTTGTAGTTTATTTAGAAATAGGCATATTTTGGGTTCACTTCCTGGGTTAAGTCGAAACAAGGGAAGAGTATTGATGTTCTTATTAGAGTATAAGTTTGAAAAATAGTTCCTAGCTTAAGTCTAGATTCTGAAAATGTATACCCTACAATTTGCACAATCACGCACCTTGAAACTTGGAATAGTAGAAGAGACCTTGAAATGCTCTTGTCTAAAGTCCTTAGTATGAAAAAGTGTGAATAAAGAAAAAAAAATGGACACTGGTTTTTGTGATTACTTAAGGCTGCAAAAATAGAAAAATACTTAGCGAGGGTGCTTCATCACCTAGTGCCTTAGACCAACTGGTTTGGGAGTCACTGCTAAAAGTCTTGGGTGTTATAAAGACTAGGAAGTATGCTTTAAAGTGCAAGCGCATTTTGTAATCGGTCGTTGGTACCTCAAGAAGTATTAACGGTCGCATGAAGGATGTGTAAGCAAATTTCATTTAAATTCACCAACTAATTAGTACTTTGGACAATGGACAAGGGCATGATTGCTTGAATTGAATTTTCGAGTGTAAGGGTGATCTATACACACACGTAGGGGTATGTGATTGGAATTTAGATAAGAGAGAGGAACGAAGAATAGAACTTATATCTTTAGTAGAGTTGATAGAAATTCCTAAGTGGAGATAAAACCCTAGAAGGAAAACTTAAGAAATGCCGAAAGCTAAGTAGATCTGCAGGATATATATAATCTTAAGTTAAATGATGAGGAAGTGTGAAGAATATGGGTGATAATTTACAAGTAGAAGATAATAGAATTCCTTATTAGAAGACCTAATTGGAGAACAAAAGTCAATGGGCCGAGTTGATAGGATTTTGTGGGCGTAATCCGCTGAAAACCCTCAGGAGACAACACTCCTCCTACTAGGGACACCTAGAGGTTTAACGGCTTGTTGCACATGCTCAGTGCAATCGCGTTTCCCTGCGAAAGTGCGGTTAGGATTTTAGTGAATAAATAATAAGTTTGCTCGAGGACGAGCAAAAGGTAAGTTTGGGGGTATTTGTTCAGACCATAATATTGCATTTATCATTCCCCTATTCTTATCCTTTTTATAAATAAACAGGTACTCTTGACGCACGTTTGTTGCATATTACAGGTTACAGGTTTCTGGAGCAAATACAGTGAAAAAAACACAAAACAATAGAAAAAGGGACTTTTGACCAACAAGTAGACCGATCCTAGTCGAGCCTAGTCGAAGAACAGTGCAAGGTCCAAAATGTCAAGTGAACGGTTGAAAGATCGCTACAAGTATTCACTGAAAAATCTGGAGAAGACTCAGAAGCCCAACAGAGAAAATACATATAAAAAGACAGAGCCCAAGAAGCAGAGAAAGAAGCCCAAAAGTCTCATGGCCCAACTCCCTTAATTGGCCGCGGAACCGCGGCCAAACCCTACCTTGAACCGCGGTTCCGCGGCCATCTAGTGCACGTGTCGGCGCAGTTTTTCTGTGACGGTGCGCTGTTGTGGGTGTTGTGATTTTAAGTGGGCAAATCAGTAATTGCGCATGTGCGAGAGCCTGTAACCCTAGGTTTCTTAGTTTCCTATAAATTGTAATTTTAGATCTAAAAATTGTATGCCTCTTTTCAATCAATAAATTCAGATTTTCTGAGAGAAAAATTCAGATCTGTTCTTCTTGTTTGGAGGGAGCCGTCAACTTGTAAGTATTTTTATCTCTTTTAATTTAATGTCTTCTCATCCCCTAATGAGCGAGTAGTCTCCTCGCTTGTTAGGGTTAGCCTTAGGGAAAGGGTTGAGAGATGAAATCTTTCGCCCCTTTCAATGCCACCTTCACCTAATGAATAAGAACTTCACGCATACGAGCACAACCGCTCCCTGCGGCATCCTACCCTTCGAGGTAACGATGAACCGTAGTATAAAGGGCCGGTTCCGCGCGTTTTCCGTGAGGGTTAGGATAATTATCAATAAAGGTAGGGTACAAATCTAGAGGAAGAAACATCTTCCCAAAAGATTTGTATCCACTTTATTGATAATTAACTTAACATCTAAGAGATCTAAAAAAGGAAGGTATTGAAAGCGGTGAGGAAAAATCTTTAATTTCCAAAACTTTCCCTAATCCTAACCCTAGCAAGATTCTTAATTAAATTAATTAGATCTAGTCTTTAGATTTTTATAAACCTACCAAAACTACAAAAAGAATCAACTCGTTAAATCACTTTAAAGAAATTTACCCGTCTCTGTGGATCGACCCGTACTCACCGGCTAGCTGCGAAGCGACGCCGTTTCTGATTGCGGTAACTACAGTTTTTGATAATAATCAACATACAACTAACAGCTTCCAGCAAGCCATTCAGAGCGGTGACTCAGTAAAATGGCTGGATGCAATATGGGCCGAGATGGAGTCCATATACACCAACAAAGTTTGGACTTTGGACTTTGCTCCAGAAGGGGTAAAACACGTAGGCTGCAAATGGATCTTCAGAAAGAAGATTGGTGTAGATGGGCAGGTTGAAACCTATAAAGCTAGGCTTGTTGCAAAGGGTTTTCGTCAAAGACCTGGTTTGGACTATGACGAGACCTTTTCTCTGGTAGCTATGCTGAAATCCATTCGGATCCTTCTTGCCATTGCTGCCTTCCACGATTATGAGATCTGGCAGATGGACGTAAAGACGGCTTTCCTAAATGGAAATTTGGAAGAGTGCGTCTATATGGATCAGCCAGAGGGATTCATTCAGAGTGGGAGCAGCGGTAAAGTATGCAAGTTGCTCAAGTCCATCTATGGACTGAAGCAGGCATCGCGGAGTTGGAACATCTGCTTTGATGATACTGTCAAAGAATTCGACTTTGTCAAAAACCAAGTTGAACCATGCATTTACAGTAAGATTGTTGGGAGAAATGTGGTATTCCTCGTCTTGTACGTCGATGACATTCTCCTAATAGGAAATGATATTCCTATGCTACAGTCAGTCAAAGAATTCTTGTCATAGAGGTTCTCCATGAAGGACCTGGGCGATGCCAACTACATTGTGGGGATCCAGATCTATCGTGATAGATCTAAAAGGATGTTGGGACTTTCACAGTCCAGGTACATCGACACCATTCTGAAACGATTCAGTATGGAAGATTCCAAGCATGGTAATCTACCGGCTTGTCACGGAATCACCCTCTCCAAAGAGATGTCTCCCAAGACTGATTTGGAAAGGGCTCGCATGTCATCAATACCCTACGCATCTGTGGTAGGCTCTATTATGTATGCGATGTTGTGTACCAGACCAGATGTAGCATACGCATTGAGCTTTGTAAGCCGGTATCATTCGGACCCAGGGAAGAAACACTGGATAGCGGTAAAGAACATTCTCAAGTACCTGAGAAAGACTAAGGAGATGTTCTTGGTGTATGGCGGAAAAGACCTCCAGATCGAGGCCTTTGCTGACTCCAGCTTCTAGAGTGATAAGGATGACTCCAAGTCCATGTCGGGTTATGTCTTTACCCTCAATGGAGGGGCGGTTTGCTGGAAGAGCTCCAAGCAGGAAACCGTTGCTGACTCAACTATGGAAGCGGAGTACATAGCTGCTTGCGATGACGCAAAGGAAACTGTCTGGATGAAGAAGCTCCTCACGGAGCTTCAGGTGGTTCCTACCAGTGTTGATCCAATACCGCTGTATTATGACAACAACGGCGCTATAGCTTTAGCGAAGGAACCCAGGTCCCATCAGAAGTCCAGGCACATTTTGAGGCGGTACCACCTGATCAGGGAGATCGTAGATCGCCGGGAGATCGAGGTGAAGAGAGTAAATTCAGAAGATAACACTGCAGATCCATTCACCAAGGCCTTGCCTCAGACTCAGTTCGAGCGGCTGATCGAGATGATAGGCCTTCGATACGCCAGTACATGACCTTAGTGCAAGTGGGAGATTGTTAGTGTATATACCCTAGAGGCCATTATTGTATCATACTAGTTTGTATATTACTTAATGGAAGCTTAGGATATTCACCGGTGTATAGACAATCTTGCTCAAAATAGTAGTATGCTACTTGGTTTGTTTCTACTTCAATGTGTGTACATGTGTTTCTTGTAGCATATCGCCTATACACATTAGTAGAGCCCTTATGATCTTTGCTTGATTCCTAGCGTTGTGATGGCAGTCGCACTAGTGGGGGCTAGGTAATCCACAAGCACATCCTTATGCAGGTCCCTAGTCGTGGGTGTATCGAGACAGGGCATCGATACTCCGGAGTAGACTAGCGTATGCGCTTCTCATCCCAGCAGGGGAGACGGTCTGTCCCACAACCGTCAGTATGTCGTACTTGAGATAGTATGCGGGTGCTCGTTAGGTTACGAGTACACTGGACATGACTCGTTGGGAACTGATTGGTTGGTACTATACCTATTGTCAGTTGTCAGTTCCCAGGTGACATGAGTACAGCTTCGTCCGCTGACTTGACACTGTCACTTTGCCTCGAGTGTGTTCCCACCGTACTTTGATTACTACCCTACCACGGCTCAAAGGAGTCATGCAAACAGGTAGTAGTTGGGTGCAGTCCTGAAGCACTTGGAGGCAGTGACGGTTAGAAAGGATTCGTCTCTCCTGGTATTGGGAGTTGATATCGCGCTGTGTCAAGGAGAGCCATTACACACAGTCGTCCCTGGCCAGGGCAAGCGAGATACACTGGTAGGTTTCCAGTGCTATCTCAGGGTGTTCTGAGCTACACTCCGACACGACTTGTACCGCTATTAGGGGACTGACGTTTACCGCCCCCTAGGCCCACCATGCGATATTCTCAGACGAACAGACCGGACTGTACGGAGACTGTCACATTCAGGCTCAGTAGGAGTTCAGATGGGTTTCACCTCGTCCGTCTTCTTATCGGCATCTACCTGGGGGCCGTTACGCACAGCTAGTGCCGCTTGCGGTCTGTGGTTAAACCCATTGCCAGCGTAGTGTCGAGTCTTTAGAGTCCCACACAGAGAGCTATTCGCCTTTAGGCAAAAGAGTAGCAGTCGCATGGTTTTGCGACAGGTCGCATGGTTTTGCGACAGGGTTCGGTCACATCCGCGCACTTGTGCGCGTTTGGTGTCCGGGCAGTTATTACTAGCGGGCTTTGGTTTAAGCCAGATCCTAGTATACATTTTGGGATTGATTTTATCTCATTTGCATTCGTGTTCCTCGGAACGCGGATGCGGGTGTGTATGCGCGGTTGACAGAGGCAGAGGCAGAGGATTCTCATTAGGGTTGCTGACTATTGACGTTTGCTAAACCCTAATGAGAATAAGAAATATGATTAATGATAATTAAGTATTATTGTGCCATGGTTGGGTTGAAAGGTTGACCTTGTTGACTTGTTGACATTGTTGACCGGTTGACTAGGTTGGACTTATTGACCACCATCATTACAATGGCTATCATTTCATGCAAAGACTTTTGCTTGCTTATTTGTTCACACATTGCATTTAATGCATGAAATGATATTGCCTTTTGATATGATGATAACCATCACATAATACTCAATTATCATTATGTGTTATGGTGATTTTTGATTATGAGAGCTTGGATGGAAAAAGACTTGCTCATTCTTTCATTTGCTTCTCTCTCTTGCTCAAGCTCTCTCCCTCTTGCTCTCTCTCTAGCTCAAGGCAACTCCCTCTCATGAGTTGAGAAACATTGCCTTAGAGATAAAAGAAAACCCATATCACTTCTCTACTCATCCTAGTTCACAAGGTTTAGCAAGCCAAGTGTTCTAGTTTCTTCTAGTTTGAAGAAGAAGCCAAAAGGTAGAAGCTTTCGGGTGGATCCATCTTCGGCGCGAGGAGATGACGAGGTGAGGCCGATCCGACCACCGCAAGGAGTTGAAGACGAAAGAGTTTGAGAAAAGGTATAACCCCCTAACAGAGTAGCTAAAACTCCTAGTTAGGTTGTTAGGTAGTTGTTTAACAAAGATCCGTATTTTGAGTCCATGTTACCACCCTAGAAAAAATCGTTTTTCACCATTTCCGCAACCCCAAAGAACCGGGGAAGGGTAACGTGGACTTACAAATCCACTGAAAACCCTCAGGAGACAACACTCCTCCTACTAGGGACACCTAGAGGTTTAAAGGCTTGTTGCACGTGCCCAGTGCAATCGTGTTGCCTACGAAAGTATGCTAGTTAGTTTTTCTTTTTCTTTATTTTCTCCTTCTCTTTTTAATAAAACAGTTTGCTCAAGACGACCAAAAATAAGTTTGGGGGAATTTGATCAGTCGAAAATATTGCATTTTTAACACATCAATTTCCCTACCATTTGCACTCATCTAAAGGTATTCGGAATAAATATAGCACATATTAGCAAAACATCCGTAAAATACTAAATAACATGTGTTATATATTATAACCGGCATTTTTAGGGAAATTGAGTGTTTATCATTGCACGCATAATCTTCGTATTGCGCAACACTTGTCTCGAGAATCTGTGCAGGAAATTCCACGAAAAGAGCCGAAACTGCTAAAAGTGCTAAGAAAAATACGCCAAGTCCAAGACTTGTGATCTGGCAGTGATATAGAAAGAAATATGAGATTCCACACATCAGAAACATACCATGAGGACAACACAAAGCAGCACAGCAAGTTTTATGCACAGATGCCACTAATGAACCGTGGATCCGCGGCCAGAAGGGCCTTTGCGCGGCGGATCCACGTCCACGTGGTGATGACATCAGCAGAGATTTCCATCTGGTTTCTCAATTCAAGGTCCACACTTCTTCAAGCCAATGCAAATTCCAGAGAGCTCCAGAAGCTTCTATCCGAACAACAAAGCTTTTTCGTTCAAGCTAAACATTTCCAAGCTTCTTAAGAAAGCCACATAACTACCTAAACCTAGAAGCTTCTTCCTAACCTCCAAGCTTCCAAAGGAAGCTAGCCCTAACTAACTAACTCTAGAACCTTCTACCTAACTACCAAGTTTGCAAGTGAAGCTAAACTAAACCTAGCTTCTAAAGGAAGCTAATCCTAATCAAGCTTCTAGGGGAAGCTAAGGAGAAGGCTTTAAAAAGGACCCAAGTGCATCATTACAAGGTTGTTGAAAATTGAGCCAAAATTCCAAACACAAGTTGAGTGACACAACTTGTGCAGCCAAACCCTAATCCAATCACCAAAAGCCAAATTCAAGATCTCCGAGTACAAATCAAGTAAGAAGCCTTCAACCTTTTAGAAGCGACGCCGATCTTCAACCGAGCAAGTGATCCAAGACGATCCACGTCTCACGGACACGATATGAAGCTAATTCGACGATCAAGTTCTTTCCTCAAATTCTTGTAGTTCTTGAGCGAATTGTAACGGAATTGTTGAATAATAAAAGGTGAAATTTCTTGATCTTGCTTATCTTTATATTTGAGTATTATGATGAGATCTCAATTCTTGATTGATTTCTTTGTCATGATGTTTGAGTAAAAACTCCGTTCGTGGAGGAATCGAGAAAATTGATAGATGACGATGATTAAATTCTTGAACGATTCTTAATTCTTATTAGTTTTGTAAACTCTAGTAAATTGAATCATTGACAATCTAGTTTTGAGCGAGATGCTTTCTTGAATGTTTTCGCTCTTAATTAGAGATCAACGATCGATGCTTGAATTTTCTAGAGGCTAGAATTTGAATGAAAATTAACGAAAGGACAAGGGATAGATGATGAAACCTTAGTTTCCGCAAGAGATCCCTAATTCTCGTTGATCGTCATCGATCTAGCAACAAATCATCAAAGGATAAGAATACGTAATCACAAGTCTTCATCCTAACTATCGATTCGATCGATTCCTACGAGCTTCTCTACAAATCTTGATAACTAATTCAAATTAGATGATTTTTGATTCTTGATTCTTGATTTTTAGTATTTATTGATATTAGATCTAGTTCTTTACAATTCTTGAAACTAAAATTCAAAATTCTTGAATCATTTTCTTTTCTTCTTTAATTTTCGACTTAACAAAAACAAATACGAGCAAATCTCACTTTCCCTGTGGACGATCCGCACTCTCTAACGAACCTACAATTGACACCGTTATTTATTGTGGTTTACAAATTTCTTTGGTTGTGATTTTTACACTTTTCTTATATACACACAAAGTATCATTCAATCAAGACCCCACCAATTGCATGAGATCCTGACTCCCTGTTCTGGCCGCAAATTGCGGTCGAATGGAATTTTTTGGCGGCCCTGCTTTTGAGTTAGATGTTGGGTTTGGTCGGTAGGTGTTTTACATTATATAGAAATCTATTTTATATGCTAATTTTCCCTAGATTCCCTGAGTCAAAATTTGGGAGTATTTTGACTTGGTTTTGGCGATATTTTCCGATATTTGAAACTTGGATTTCGTATTTTATGTCTTGACTCAGTCGTTCGACGTTCGTACGTCGACGTCGGGGGTATTTGGCCGTTTTTAGCGTATATTGGCCATATATTCTAACCTATGTGCGCTTCGCTCGTTTTATCATTTTTGATTTGGATATTTATACCGTTGTGCTATGATTTCAATTGTAGGTACGATTGCGGGAATTTCCAAGACGGTAAGGATGGGCGAGGCAGTCGTGGGTTTTGACTAGCTCGAAACGTCGGTGAGTAGATTTATATCTACGGGGGAAGTCGGGTGGATGGCGTATAGCACCCCCGCAACCAGTTAACTAGGATATCTATTATATATTTAGATAGTGTTATATTAGATAACTTAGTTTATAACTAAATTAGTAATAGTTTGTATCTAGTAGGATATATGTATCCGTGGATATATAGTTTATATGATTATTGTGATATGCGTATGTGATTATAGATCCGTACAATATTGATTGGGATGATTATAATGAGGATAGATTACCGGATATGGCGGATATGTATTTGACACACAAAATCTTGCTATATCCCGATTGGGATATTATTATGCTCGCTGAGCTATATTCTTTTAAAACCTAACGATACATTTTCTACTTTTAAATGGCAATATTAAGGATGTACTAAAATTTCAAATGAATATCTATTCCAAAATCATTGTAGCCTCCTTATTTGTAAAATAACGTTTCGTTCTATTTTAAACTATAACGGCATAGCTCATAAAAGTTAACTATGTTTAACGATTATTCACGTTACGATTAGGATAACCTTTTTATATGCTCGCGTTTTGATTACCTATTATATATGCTAGTTGCGCTATTATTCTCATACGAACACACTAATAGAACACTACACAATTACCAATGATTGCTATGTTGCACAAATCACAGACACACATGTTACACTACACCTCATTGGTACTTCCATGACACTGTAGGATTTCCACGATTACCTATTATATATGCTTTTCATGACACATCATTAGTTTTGCCATGACACGGTAGGACTGTCATGTTACTTGTGTTCTAGATATCCATGATTGATGTGATGATACCGATATTGATTTTGAAATACGAATACCATCGTTATGGATATTCACATATTTTTGTTGCTAATATGGCAAAAGATAATATATGCGTTACGTTTTTATGAACTCAAAATAGATTATATATGTGTTCTTCGGAACTTGTTTCTTTCCATGAATTTGAGAAGCAGCAGTGAGATTTATAAAACTTGTGAATGTTTTTAAATGCGGTATTCTCGTGATACGATAATTTAGCGTTCACCATGAGTTTTGGTTTTTATGATAAGATATTCGAATCGAGAGAGAGGTTAACCGATTATGGATATATAGTAGACCCGGTACGACACTGAGGGGCAGGAAGACCTGTAAGGTGTTTTTCGTCACCCCATTGAGATGGAAATACGCGCGCGCTTGTCATGCGCATTATAGATTCCCCCTGTCTAGGGTAGGCTGGGGTTTATTGATTGTGGGGATCCAAATCTCCGGAAGCCGAAGACTAAGCTGTCGTTAATTACCCCTCGCTTTTGGAGCGAGAGAACCTCTGATTGACGGGTCAAACAAGTCATGCGAACTCAATATGCAGTGTTGTGTTTTGAAGGGGTTTTGGATATATCGGGAGCGCCCCAGAGTTTTTACGGAGGTCCCGCTACCCGGATAGCGGGCTGGGGGTCAAGGGTGCTAGCAACCCCCTTGCGGGGTGTGGGATAGCGCCCCGTTAGAATTTTTTTTAACGGGGACAGTGTTGTGGAGTATGTGTGTATGTGTATGTGTACACACACACACACACACACACACACACACATATATATATATATATAAGGGAAATGCATCCAAAGGATGCATAGGAGAAAGCGCCAGCGCCTCACGTGCGTGGCACGCGGACGATGGGTGGCACCCCACGTGCGCGGCACGCGGGCGCTAGGCGCAAGGCGCCAGTGCCCCACGTGCGCGGCACACGGGCTCTGGGCGCAAGGCACCGGCGGAAAGTAAAAAAAGGAGGGTCAGCCCCCCGTACTGCGAGTTGTACTCCAATTGACTTTTGGGAGTTAAACTCCTTAAAAAAAGATGTATTATTATTGTTTGTTTATTTTTATAGAGTTAAACTCCCAGAAACTTTCGTTTGTGGAGTTAAGCTCCAAGAAATCTTTATAAATGCTCAAGGGGATCCCTTTCTTCTCCCCTGAGCCTTGGATCTTTCCCCAAAATGGGATCTTTGGAGATGGGTCTCTTTCCTCCTCTTCTGTTGGCCGGATCTTGGAGAACAAGAGGGGTGGGATTTTAAAAATCTCTCCTTTTTAAGATCTGATGGGAGATCCGAGCTCCCCTTTGTGGGTTTTGTGGTAAAAAACTATTTATTTTTTAGAAAGGAAGAGTTAAACTCTTGATTTAATTCAAAAAGGGAAGAAGGTTTTAGAACCTTGAGGAAGGAGAAGGAGGCACACAAACCCTAGAGTTTTTAGAGAATGAAAAGTTTTTTTTATTCATCATCTTGTTGCCTTATATAGGCTTACACATTTACATATAGCCCCTTGGGCTTTACAAAATGGAATTTTTCCCATCCCATACCTCATGTGCTATTTCTTTTTGCACATAAGCCATGGGCTTTACAGAAATTTGGCTTTATTCCCATTTTGCTTACATTCATGCACAAAAAATTACATCAAAATTATTTGTTACATGATTTTTATTTTGGCATGTGGAGGCCGGCCGCCGGGCCCGACTTATGCATGGGCCCACTTACTTGGGCTTGGGCCCGCTTACTTGGGGTTGACCTTGACTTTGACCCGGTCAACTGGGGTGCAAATTTTGACCCCAACAAGACCGTAGGGAGGTACGAGAAGCCTAGCAAGGTGGATCGATACCGGAGTGAGTATTAGAGCGTGGCAGATATATGGGCGATACCGACCGTGGCTGTTGATATCAGGAGAGGACCGGTCTGACGAGACAGTGTCTATGATATATGGATTTACGTGTCGGTAATAGACACGAGATTTATGAGATTTAGAGTGTCGATACTGGACACTCATATGTTGAAGGTTGCGCGATCCGTCGAGATACGCTGTTATAGATTATATCATATAGTAGCCGAACATGACTGATCCATGGGACAGAATACTATTTTGATATTTCGATGTACATTAAAGATGTTTCCATATGAGCTATAGTCTTACTATTTTGACGTGTCTGGGTCGACTCAAGAAAATTTTAAACGGAAACCCTCTTAAAACTCATTTCTAAAAGCGAGAAGTATACTTTAAACAAAACGCATATAAAACTTCATAAAAATCTGCAACTTGTGCCGTGATATACGTATCAAACGGCTATTTTAAAAGGGTTTTACATACATCTTTCGGCTACTTTATAGGCTTATACATTGATGCATGCTATATATATATATATATATATATATATATATATATATATATATATGATATGTTGATATATTTCCATGTTTATGTGATTGATATTGATATGCTTATAGTACTTATGCATGATATATATTTTAGCTTAGGATATGATAGTACTATAGGTTATGACCTCGGTAGATCGTTATGCATTTCGATTTCTACCTTACGATATATTTTTATTCGCTAAGTTGGTAACTCTTCCCCGTTGTACCCCAATTTCTTGCAGGATTGACCGCTCGAATCCGTAGCGGATTGCTGGCACATTTCTTCTTTGGTGATTGCTTTGGTAGGTGGGTTACATATTGGATCGTAACCACCCGTTGTATATGTATATTCTTTTGAATCTTGTTAAAAACTCTATCGACCTAAACTTGTATATTTGTGGACATAGAAGCGCGACTTAAATATTGTGTGTTTTGGGCGTTATACTCGTTTGGAGTCGACTTTATATTGTTATTGGTTATATTTCGCTTTCTATTTCTTCGTCTTGCACGTCGAATATTATCCGCGTGGTTGCTCTACTGTTTGGGCATGGAAGCTAGCTCTCGTTGGAGATGCTTTATATATATTATGCCTTGTATGTGGTTTTATTCAAAATTTACAAAGGAGGTAGAGCCTGATTTTCAAAAGATATAGGTGTTTTCAAACAAATTTACTTATACTTTAAAAATAAACTTGATTCCATTTAATAGCACTTTTTAAAACTTCATCTCCACTATTTTCTTAAAAAGTTTTAGATTCCGGGTTTTGGTTTACTTAGATCATGTCGACATCTTTAGACATCACGTGATTTAAGTGCCAGTCACGTGTCGATTTAGGGTCGTGACAAAGTTAGTATCAGAGTGTTAGATTTAACCTTTGTTCGAGTATACGTTTGACTATTTGGAGTCTAGGACGTATAATTTCGTTACCTATGCTTATCCTTTCGGAATATAGACTTGACTTTGGTGGTTTTATACCCGAACTTCATAGGTTGACCTTGGTATGATGGAGTTGGTACAAAGTAAAGTAACGTACCGTACGTATGCTTCACGTCATATTTGTTGGGTTTTGGTGTCCGCGCCGCGAAAGCCATTGCCAATGCGGAAGCGAAAACAAAAACATTAGCGAGCACCGAACGTCCGTAAAAACCAGGATACGCTCCAATAACCTAAACTAGCTAACTAAGAGTGCAAGGGTTGAGAATTGTGGAAGACCACTCCAAGCTCGTAACCGCCGGGATCGCGCTTGAAAGTCGACCATCCTTGTAGAAGAAGATCCACTCAAGGGAAACCGGAGGAGGCTCTAACCAATGATCCAGACTTGCTAGGTGTGGATGGTCGATGTTGTAGGAATATTTCATTAAATATTTCTCTCTAGAATCCATTCTCAAACGAGAGCAAGAAGAAGGAGAAGTGGAGAAAGGAAGCAACCATGAAGCATGAAGCTCATCATATGAAGCAAAAAGAAAATGAAGTATCAAGTGTAAAAAAAACAATGGCTTTGCTTTTAACAACCATGCTTCAATAGTGCATCAAAATGATTTTATCATTTTTAAAAGAAAAGCCTTACCTTCTACATGTTTAACACCATACTTCATGCCACGTCCTTTCCACCTCATTTCCATTTAATTTTCTAAAAGAAAATCAAATATGATGTGCCCTTCTTCTAGAAGCATTTCCATATAAATACGGAATACTTCACCTGGTATATATATCGCTGCATATACGCGTATCCGCATAAAAATACGGATAACACCAAAGAGAGAAAATGAATAGTGAACAATAATACTAAAATATATGTATCAAAATACATATATAAATTATTAAATCAAAACCTGATTTAATAATCCGGCTTAATCTTAAGCCGGCTAGTATTATCAACCGCCCGATTAATTTCCGTGTATCCCATACACGTATTTAATTAGACCCATGCACCTATCAACGTCCGGCTCCTACATTTATCGTCTGAACTGGAAAAACTTTCTGTGTGGGACTCTAAAAACTCGACAATACGCTGACAGTGAGTTTAACCACAAGACGTCAGCGGCACTAGCTGTACGTAACGGCTACCCAGGTACTTTTCAAAAGGGGGGTCGACAATCAGGTACGTTCTTCCCCTACTGAGCCTGAATATGACAATCTCCGTACAGTCCGGTCTCTTCTTCAAAGAGTATCACATATCTGGTCTAGGGGGTAGAAAACGTCAGACCCCTGCTAACCCGATAAGTTATGTCTGAGTCAGGCTCATCACCAACAGAGATACTACCGATCAACTATCAGTAAATCTCATCCACCGTGGCCATGGATTTTTGGTGATAGCCAACTGAACACGGCGCGATATCGATTCCTAATACCAAGAGAGACGAATCCTTGACAATCGACCACTACCTCCATGTGGCTCGGGACCGTACCCAGCTAAAACCTATTTGCACGAATCCTTTGAGTCGTGTTAAGGTAGTAATCAAAGTACAGTGGGAACTCACACGAGACAAATGACGACTTTAGGTCAAAGGACTAAGTTGTACTCATGCTACCTGAGAACTTCCATCTGATGATAGATATAATACCATCTAGAAGTTCTCGGTGAGTCCATCCAGTGTACTCATCTCCTGTGAGCACATATATACTATCTTAGGTAACACAACACCAATGGCTTGTGAGACCGGCCACCGCCCCTCGTTAGGGTCTAGAAGTGTATACACTAGTCTATTCCGGAATAACGATATCCAGTCTCGATATTGCTACGACTAGAGAGATTTAAAAATGTGCTTATAGACAACCCAACTCCCGCATATATGATCGTCACCATAATGCTGGTTGTCAAGCAACAATCTTACGAGTTTCATCAACAATAAAGATAAACTGAATAGCATACCATCATCTCGAGTAAGACTATTATACCTATATAGGTCCTTTCTCAATTATCATAATCTCCTACTTGCAAGCAGTGAGAGAATCTTTTCCTAAAACACGATTTTTTCTCTTTCCGTTTTTGTCCTTTCCTTTTCATTTTATTATTTTTCTTACACATTTCCAAATGGTCCATGTGAGCCAAAAATAAATGTGAGGCCCAAAATAAAAAAAAAACTATGTGGATTTTTCTCTGAGTATTTGGTTCTAATTTTTATTGCTTTTTTTTATTTCCTTAATTTAACCTTAAATTCTATGGCAAGCATTGATTTGGTGTTGATTTAGAAATAAATTCTGGTGTTTTTAATTTTTTCTCAAGAAAAACATTAGTAATTTTTTTTTATCATGATACATATTTATTAAAAATAAAATATAATAGAATAAAATATGTTTACTAGATAATTCATTATTTACATTTGATTATAAAAATTATAGTTGCTTTAAAGTTTGTAGTCAGATTTCATTATTTAAATAATTATCCATGTTCCTTCAAATAGCAAAAATTTATCAATGTTTGTAATTGCATACTTTCAAAAAAAAAAATTAATCATAATATAAATTTATTAAAATGGAATCAATACAAATTTTGTATGTTTTTAAAATGGGTACTAACTTCTTTTTAACAAAATAAAAGCATATTGATTTTCTATTTATTTTTTCAATTTTTTTCCGAAATATCTTGAATTATTTTGATCCCACACGTTACACGTGGGGTCAATGTCAACTTTACTGCAAATGGATGGGGATCATGCGTATGGATAAATTATTAAGACATAAAGTCCATACTCATTCTCGACATCTTTTTGTTCTATATTTATTATGTGCATGACACCTATCTGTATCTACTAAGCAAATGAAATTTTGGCTCAATTCATAATTGGGCTAAAAGTAGAGGGAACCGTATCCTGAATGTGGAATGTATTCAAAGTTATTTAAGCCCATTTAATTATCATATCGGTATCAATGAAACCTAAAGTTTAACTAGTTAACTATAGAGTCTATTGTCTAATAAGCTAGTAATTCAAATCACCAAGTTTAACAATTATGTGAAGCATATCAATTATTTCAGCTGCGGTTTTTTTTTCCGAAATAGGGTATAAGAATATTAAAATTATTAAAATAAAATCATTATTTTTTATTTATCAAAGTAGGGCGCTTTCACACCCGCACCCGCCCACCCGCACCCACAGCAAGCAGAGAGCGGGTTCCAAGAACCCGCCCCCACCCTCTAAAGAAGAGAGCGGGTTCTAGGAACCCGCCCTATCCTTTATAAAGAAGAGGGAGGTTCTAGTATAGAGGGTGGGGGGCGGGTTCCTAGAACCCGCCCACTCCAATAGAGGGTGGGAGGCGGGTTCCTAGAACCCGCTCTTATTAAAAAAAATTTAAATAAAAAACAGAATTTAATAAATATCGCTTTTAAAAAATTAATAAATAATATTATTGTCGTTCACATATGAATCTTGTATACACTCCAATAATAAAATGAATCCGTCAAATTTATAATACAAAAAAATCATATGTTTGTAAAAGTATACAATTATCGCTTTCCATTTCCCTTTCCCAATCCGAGGAGGCTTGATATAAGCCTATGTCTCTTGGGATGACTGGACGACCCTCCCGTTTCTTGGGTATATAGCAGCGACAGCGGCTTCTGCTCTTCTGCTTCTTCTTCAGCATCGCCTTGGACAGGCTGTTTTTCTGCAAATCCTGAATGTGGGACAGGTGTCGGATATGTGCTGCCTCCCAACAACTGTATGTAGGACGAAAAATCCGTCTCCCAACGGGGCTGTTGTTGCGAAGAACCTGTCCTGGTTTCATGCGGATGCTGTTGCACAAAACCTGGCTCCCATGGCTGCGCAAATCCTGACCCCCAAGTCTGCTGCTGTTGTGCAAAACCTGACCCCCAAGACTGCTGCTGTCATGCAAAACCTGACCTCCAAGACTGCTGTTGCTGCGCAAAACCTATCCGCCAAAACTGTTGTTCCTCCGGTTGTTGCGCTTGTTTAGTATGCCAGGGTTGCTGCTGACAGTATGGTGTTCCAAACCACTGATCCCGCTGCTCTGGATCTCCCTGATGCTGCGGCTCTAGTTCCGGCCCATGCTGCGGCTCTGGTGCCAGCTCATGCTGCTGCACTGGTGCTGGCTCATGCTGCTGCTCTAGTGATGGCGATAAATGTGGAAGCATATTATATGAACCGAATATATCACCAATATATGAGTCTACAGTAGAAAATAAAGCCTGAGTATCTAGACCAGCATCAGCCGGATATGGATCCTGTATCATTGATTGTATAAGATGCAACCCACGAGCATGTCGTTACATTAAAAATAAGAAATAATTATTGACTCATACCGCCAGATGTTAAAAACTAATATAATTTAAAGAATTTAACTTACCATTTCTCGTTCCACGTGGCCTCTAGGCTCGTACTGCTGGATATTTGGAAAGTCGTTAGGAGGAGCAGAAAGATATCTTATAGTGATACGCTTATACCATTGTAGATATGTTTTTGTAGCGTCGGTGGTTCTTTGGTCACCTATTTGCTGTAAGGCAATATTACGCTGCCTATCCTCCCATCTCAGCAAATATTGGTGATGATGCTCCCTCCAATCACGCTTCGCCTTTTCTCCTCGCATGTCTCGCTCTATTGTCATAGGCGCAGGCAGCGGAACAGGAATATGTTGCAATCTACTAAACTGTCGCAACACCCGGTCCGGTATGTGCATGACCACGATATTAATGCAGAGTAGTGGGCATCGAGCCCGCCAAATCGGCTTTCCTTCGATACAAATGCCGGATAATCCTTGCAGACGATATGCTGTATAAGGTGTTCACATGAACTGCGCAAATAACATAGTACAAAATTGTAATGAATCTAATTTAAAATTTTTAAACAAAGTTAATTACCAAAGGTATGGTTACTTGAGTTGCCTCCATGCGATCCAACTCATCTCTATAATACTTAAGTACTCGACGAGGAGCCTTATAAGATTTCTTGCCACTCCACCGAGAGCCGAGAGGCTTTACAGGGGTCTCTACGGCAGAAAGAACCAATATTACAATTTTGTAAATGTCTAGCTATTAAAAACAAGGAATGTGAACTAATGTAATGAAGCCACAAATTTTATTCTTCGTAGGGGCACATGCCTTATCTAGTTCCTTGTAAAGATAGGCCAGGACCCCTACTTCCCAAGCATACTGGCCACACACATCAAAGTCCGTAAGAAACCCAGGGTATAAAGGATGGACATGCGTTGTCGATTGGTCCGGCATCAACCAAGAACTGATCATGTACATAATGTATGCACATGCATGTCTATCCAAGACATCATCGGTAGCTTCATCATGGATATTAGTAAATATATCTTTGAGCCAGTTTAAACTGATCTTATACCCTTTAGTATAGCCTCCTGGTGCTTGAATTTTACAAATAATTGTTAATTAATATCACCGTAACATACTTAAACTTTTGATTTAAAAAATTACGAATTATACCTGTCCGAGAGCAGACTCGGAATATGTATCCCAGTATGGGTGCTCGGTATCTGGACCAACAATTTTACCTCCGACCAATCTAAGCCCATTCACCCGTAAACCAAGTAAGAGGCCAATATCCTGCAGTGTGATAATGGCCTCACCCCATCTAAGATGAAAAGTGTGGGTCTCTTTTCTCCAACACTCAACAAGAGAGGTAACGAGACTGTGGTCGATTTGGATATGACGAAGTAATGAAGCTTCATAAAATCAGGCCCTTCGAATCCGTTCGATTATACGATAATCAGTAACTTGCCACTTGTCAGAACTATGACTGATGACTGTAAGATTATCTCCACCCTGCAAAATTTAATCATATTATTTTCAACTATTAGAATTAAAAGAAATGGGGAATTAAAACAAATTTAATAAGTTTTGAATCTTTCCACCCCGTGTAATATACTGAAAGATCTATGTCCGTTTTGATTTACGAGCAGTGATTTGTCGAATGGTTGATTCTCCATTGAAATTATTTTGATATTACAATTACTGAAAGATTGAGACAGTTGGTGGGTTTAGAAGAGAATTTGGATAGAGATAGTGAAATAAAGATAGTGAAAATTAGTGTGAAGAGGGCGGGGTTTTATAGGGAAAGGAGGGCGGGGTTTTATAGGGAAAGGAGGGCGTGTTCCGATAACCCGCCCTCATCTTTGCCCACAGAACGCTTCTGTTTTTTCCATATTGTGTTGTCAAATCTTAATTTTAAAAATTATGTGTTGTCATATCATTTTGCAAAGAAGAGGACGGGTTCTTAGAACGCACCCCCTTCAATAATTTTATGCCAGCGGGTTTCAAGAACCCGCCCCCATCTCTTCTGTTTTTCCCCAAATCTTTTGTTTTTTCTTAAATCATATTGTGTTGTCAAATCTTACTTTTAAAAATGAACACATTATTTTGCAAAGAAAATGGTGGGTTCTTAGAACGCGCCCCCTTCAATAATTTTATGCCAGCGGGTTCCAAGAACACGCCCTCATCTCTTTTGTTTTTTCCCAAATCTTTTGTTTTTTTCTTAACATATATTGTGTTGTCAAATCTTACTGATAATAATTATGTGTTGTCATATCATTTTGCAAAGAAGAGGGCGGGTTCTAAGAATGTGCCCCCTTCTTTAATTTTATGCCAGTGGGTTCCAAGAACCCGCCCTCATCTCTTCTGTTTTTTCCTGTCGTGTGTTGTCAAATATTTTGTTTTTTCTTAACATATATTGTGTTGTTAAATCTTACTGATAATAATTATGTGTTGTCATATCATTTTGCAAAGAAGAGGGCGGGTTCTTAGAACGCGCCCCCTTCAATAATTTTATGCCAGCGGGTTCCAAGAACCCGCCCTCATCTCTTCTGTTTTTTCCTGTCGTGTGTTGTCAAATCTTTTGTTTTTTTCTTAACATATATTGTATTTTCAATTACTGATAATAATTATGTGTTGTCATATCATACTTTTGTGTTTTTAAAGTAATTTGTTGTTAACATTTATTCTCTGATCCCAAGCTAATTTGCAAAGAAGATGGCGGGTTCTTAGAACACGTTCCCTTCAATAATTTTATGAGAGCGGGTTCCTAAAACCCGCCCTCTAAATTAAAATTAAGGAATGTAAATAGCCCGTGACTCCCGTGACTCTGACCTATTGTATTGTTAAATCGGGAATAGCGGGTCACAAGAACCCGCCTTCACATTTAAAAAGGAGAGGGCGGGTTTTTGAAACATGTCCTCCTTAATATTTTAAATAATTTTAATTAATCCAAGACAAACCCGTGACCCCTTTACCACCAAATACCTTTAAAAATAGCTCTCTCCCCGCCCATTTGCTTTCCATTCTGCTCCAATTTGCATCTGCACTCTCCTCCTATTTACTCTCCATTCTGCTCCGATTTGCATCTGCACCTCCTACAAAATCTCATCTGCACCCCTTCAAATGTATGTATATTTATTTTAACTTTTATTTATTTTTCAATGAATATAATCATTATATAAGTTGTTAACGTTTTTTTAATTTTTGGCTTGATATTGTTTGATATAGATAATGGTAAGTTCAAGTTTTTTTTGTTGTATGTAAATACGATGACCAGATTGTCACAAGTGCACAAGGACCCGAGTATATGGACGGGTGCACAAGAATTATACGATTAGAACCATCAACGACTTATAATGAAATCGAGAATTAAGTGTTTAAAATCACGAAATACGATCCCGTGAAATTAAGCTTAAGTTATGTTGTATATGGCCTATGTTTAATGGAAATGCATTGGTTGAAATTATAGACGATGCATCAATATCTTCGATGATAGACTTCGGTCTGGCAAACACCCAGCATTCTTTTGAACTTTTAGTTCAGAAGGAACAAATGGAAATATCAGATGTCGCTTCAACGGGTAATTTTGATGGTAATGCTGGAGGTAGTTCCTGAGGGTATGGTCCCATGGTTAACGATGATACCGTTAGTCTCAGTGGATACGACTATACACAATATTATTCAAACCTTCAAATTCAAGGGTAAACATTTTATAAATCCACTTTTTGTAATACCAAAATACTAATATATTTATATATTAAATACAGATTTTCCCAATCGACTGCTGCAGTTGCATGCACCCATGAAGAACAACAAAGATTACCATATACAACCTTCCAAAGGTAAATAAATCTGAAACAAGTGGTGATTATGTTTATATTCTTCGTAATACGAAAATATTAAGGAAATTTTTTATAAGAACAATTTATATACTAAACGCAGATTTTCCCATACCTCCGCATCATTCCAACACAATCTAAGTAGCGCATTCCAAGCATGTCCGTCCACATCTTTCCGGTATTTTCACCCCGAACCATCCACATTACACCAACCTCAACCATCATATATTGCACCCGAGCCTTATGTTGCTATGGGTGACATTGATGCGTGGCAGTGATGATGATGAAACTGGTGAAGGTCATCAAGTGGACGATAGCGTGGAATATGTCGCTGGATTGAATGAAGTAGCATTGATTGATGATATAGCTGCGAATAATGATTTTGTCGAACTAGAAGATCCCGGCCTCGATCCGCTGGAAGATGATAGTTGGGTAGACTTAGCCGTGGCAGAAGTAAATACGGAACCCTATTTGGAAGCGACCGTAGCAAGCGATGATTGTATCACTATTGGAGATATGTTTCAGAAAAAAGGAGATCTAATTTGTAAGCTGAAGTCATGGGCTATTCAAAAAACGTTACATTTAAAACTGAAGAGTCAAATAAGACGTACGATACCATGGTATGTACGAAAACTCCTGAATGTAAGTGGAGATTGTATGCATGTTGTTCCAAAAGAGACAAAGCTTGGAAGGTCACGAAATACAACCAAGAACATACTTGCATCAGTTCTATTATGTTAAAAGATCACAGGAATTGCACTTCATCTTACATTTGCTCACTAATCATGCCATTAATCCATACAGATGTAGCGATGACTCCCCGAGAAATACGGCTCTATGTCAGCGGAGAGCACAAAATTCAGATTTCGTATGTGAAGGCATGGGATGCTCGTAGAAAGGCTTTATGCAAAATATTTGGGGATTGGGAAAGCTCGTACAACTCACTAGTCCCTTTTATGGAAGCCATGAAAGTATCAAATCCGAAGTCCGTATACCGGTTAAAAACCACAGAAATAGATGTCGATGGCTGTGTCAGGTTTCAAAGAATTTTCTGGTGCTTTGCTCCTTGTGCGGCTGGTTTCACACACTGTCGGCCGGTATTGTGCGTGGATGAGACATATCTATATGGTAAGTACAGAGCTTGCAAGTTAATTGCTACAGGTGTTGATGCTAATGACGATATATTTCCGTTGGGATTTTCTATTGTCGAGGGTGAAAATACATCATCCTGGTCATGGTTTTTCCGTCAACTCAAAAGTATCCCATCTGTTATTGATAAAACAGATTATGCATCATATCTGATAGACATCTAGAAATACTAGTTGCAATGAAAGCTGTATTTCCAACGACCCCACATAGGTTTTGCCTGCGGCACTTCAGGAAAAATTTTGATAGAAAATTTAAAAATTCAGATGTACATAAGCTTATGTACAAAGCCGGTGAACCATCTGACCCTAATGTTCATAACATGTACATGACGAAAATTGGAGAGATGAGTCAAGCCGCGAAAGCGTGGTCAGATGAGTATCCAGTATGCATGTGGTCATAAGCACATGATAATGGATGCAGATATCTACTAATGACCACTAATATGTCTGAAAGCTTCAACGGGGTCCTTAAAGGTGTTAGAGGCTTACCGATATAGGGGTTGATTGTTCGAACCTTTTTCAGAGTGAATACTTACTTTATGCAAAGAAGAGAAAAGTCATTGGCGATGAAGACTTCACTCACCGCGTATTACGAAGATATATTCCGGAAAAGAGAGCGTAGAGAACAATACTACAGATCTGAAAGGTTTGACACAGCGGAGTTTCAAGTTACGGGGAGTAATGGGAATCAATATACTGTAAATTTTAGAGATGAAGGGCTCTCTTCGTGCACATTCGGTGTTTTCTAGCAACAACATTTACCTTGTGCCCATGCAATTGCTGCTGCGAACAACATGCATAACTTACATTACAATTTTGCTTCCCGTTACTATACAGTTTCCAATTACCAAGGCGCATACGATCCAAAATTTCATCCTATACCAGATAGTCTCTATTGGCACTATTATACTGGAAACAGACAAACACCGACTGTATTACCGCCAGACAAAAATATAGGACCCGGAAGACCGAAAGTGCGTCGAGATCGAATGACAATGGATGCTGATCCTCAGTAAAGGCACGACAGATGTAGCCTATGCGAATAACTGGGTCATTATAGGACCAGATGTCCAGGACAGTCAACAGGGGCGTGACCTTCGAGATCGTGACAAGTGCACCGGAAGGAAATCGGTTAGCGCTTGTAAAGAAACTTGTACAATTTACCTTTTACAAACAGATATGATTTTTTTGTATTATAAATTTGACTTATTCATTTTGTTATTGGAGTGTATATAAGATTCATATTTATAGTAATTCTATATGAACTGTAATAACAATTGTCCGGGAAAAAAACAACAATAATATTATTTTTTAATTTTTTTAAACGATATTTATTAAATTATGTTTTTTATTTAATTTTTTTATTAATAACCCACCCTCTATAGGAGAGGGTGGGTTCCTAGAACCCGCCCACTCCTATACAGGATGAGGGACGAGTTCCTAGAACCTGCTCTCTGCTTGAGGATGCGTGGATTAGTGAATCCGTCCTACTTTGGAAAATAAAAAATAAATGATTTTATTTTAATAATTTTAATATTATTATATCCTATTTTGAAAAAAACCCTTCAGCTGCCTTCAAACATACACGACGGAGCTAGCGCTCTTATTCTAGGTCATAACTTGCCCCGACCATTACAGGCTGATTTTTTTTTAAAATTTTTTTATTTTACAATCCTTAACATAAAGCATATATAGATGCGGCAGATATAGATCCAGGATAGATCAATGGTAGAGCTCGATGATGCAGCGGGAACCAAGCGCTGGGATTATCACTACAACAATACGGGGTTGCCCCTATAGATAACGGAATCCGTAGGGGCAGATGTTTGTTGCCCCTACGGACTAATTCGTAGGGCCCAATGGTTGTCCCTACGGTGCCCGACATTTTAATTTAAAAATATTAAATCGTAATTTGTTGTTTGGCCTTACGGAGCCGCAAACCAATGACCTACGGACTAATCTGTAGGGGCATCTAAATGGGAATTTAATAAAAAGGCACAGAAATGCCCTACGCCTCGATCTCCCTCGCGCGTTCCCAAAATTCCCAAAATTCTCGTTCCCGCGTCTGCAGTTTTCTCGTCGTCGCCATCGCCCTCTGTTCTCATCGTCGCCACCGCTCTCGTTCTTCCTCGTCGCCGATTGCGCGCGTCGTCGACCACCGATCGAGCATCTCCATCGTCTCCTCCACCGCCTACAGGTTAGTAAATCTCCAATTAAACATAATTTTGATGATTTTAGGGCTAGGGTTCAGGGTCTGGGTACCGATGAGGGTTAAGGTTAGGCATCGGTTGGGGTTAGGGTTAGGGTTCGGTTGGGGTTGGGGTTCGGCTATACCGGCGATCATGCCGAGAGGTTCGGCCGGTATATGGGGGATGAGAGCCGGCTCATGAAGAACTATCCACTTCATGTTGAGTGGGGTGACCAGCACCGGCGCTCATTCGCCCTCTTCTGGGATCAGGCTCGGGTATTAATATATATTTTCATTTGATTTATCCAATATATTTATTATTAACACTTGCAATCTAAGAACAATGTTTTTTTTGTATTTTCAGTTGGATTACGATTTTCAGCCTGTACCCGACCCTGATCATCCTGGGAGGGTGCTCGATCTTCACGCTCTGTACAATGGCCTGATGAAGAACATGCAGACAAAGGTCCGATACAACAGGAATGAGCTGAAGACCGACTGCTATTCCCTGTGGATGGCGACCCCCGAGGCAGAGAGAGCGGCCCTCCTATCTACTCCGGTCTTTGCGAGAGTCGACGTAGATACATGGCCTCTATTGTGCCAATATTTCGACTCTCATCGCAAATAGGTATGTATTTTAAATGTAATTCATTATTTAGTATATAATTTATTTTTTTGTGTTGCTTAATTAGAAAACTAAATCTGAATGTGTTGTGCAGAAACAGGCCGATCAAAATAAAGAAAATAAGAAGTCGGCGAAGAGGGGTCGCCCCACTTATACAGGTGGCTCGAGGAATATTACTCGTGCCATGGAGGTATCGGTAAATTACAATAGACAGGCCTTTGTGATATAATATAATATTAAGAGTTATTTTCTAATATATCTAATATTAAGAGTTATTTTCTAATATTGCAGAGAACTCAGACCCTGGCGCAGGGTGGTACACCGAGCGTAATGTCCGCGTATCTTACCGTCCACGGCACCTCGACAGATCCCGGCACGGGCGAGCTTCGATACCCCCACACCGCTACCCAGGAGTATTGCGTAAGTGTTAATATTTATTCAACCCCTATTTGAAATTTTTATTTTGAAAGGTTCAAATTTAAATGATATACTTATATTTTACTGGTTAATGTGGGTGTAGGAGCGGGTGGTTGGGCAGGCGGAGGCATCGGAGATCGATTTTACTGGACAGAACGCTCCGATGTTGCCGACCCCAGTCCTAGACGCCGCACACGGAGGACACCGCGGTGGTTGGGAGAGATGCTGGGGACTGGGTCCTAGCAGGGCCCATATGAGGTTGGACTCCACTCCGGCGGTTACTTCCTCCGTCTCCAGTGAGCGATGTTTCCAGCAGGAACTGGACAGCTTGAAGGCCACTGTTCAGGAGTTGAAGGAGATGTTGGTATGTATACTACTTAATAGTAAAATATTATGTCATATTATAGATAGCAATATATCCAATATTAGTACGTAGCCTGAGGTTATTTGGTTGTAGACTTAGCTTTGATTAATCATGCATACATATCTAATTAAAATAAACTATGGTTTTCCAAACGAGGTCTAAGCTCCTGAGTATACATAAATTGGGGTTTCGCAATAACTTGATAATGATACGAATTTGACTAATACACAGTTCTTACTCGTTTATTACACACGTAGGTCCAGACGCGACAGGATACATCAGTCGAGCCTCAACATGCATCTCCTTTGGCTGCGGCTCCGCAAGCCACTATCTCGGCTGCGGTTCCGCAGACAACTCCTATTGCTCTACTTCCCGCTCAGACTCCCGCAGCTGCGGCTCCGCAAACAACTACCTCGGCGGCGATTGAACAGACCACTCCAACAGCTCCACAGCCCGCTCAGACTCCCGCACACTCCGCATTGCATGATTTATTGACTCAGGGTATATCCGAGGAGCAGGCGTGTCAGATTGCGGCGTTTATCAGAGGTGGTGCTGGACCGAACTAGGGTAGCTTTTTTATTCTTATATTTTAAACATGTATTTATTTATATGATAAATATTGTATATATTTTGGACGATATTGATATTGGTGGTGTTTGCGTGTTTATATTGATATCGTATTCTGCTTGTTTATTTCTTTTGTGTATTATGCGTGATATGTGATTATGAATACTGCGGTATATATTCTGCGTGTTGATTAATTTTATCTATGATGTATATATTATTGTGCACAGACCGAGAAAAAAATCAATTTTAAAAAAAACCTGATAAGATGTCCCTACGGATTAAGCCGTAGGGCCCACCTTTGCCCCTACGGATTAATCCGTAGGGTCCTAGTTTGTCCCTACCGATTTATCCGTAGGGGCAAAATATTAGGATACCTGATATTTTGCCCCTATGATCTCAGTAAGAGGGGGTTATACTTATCCCTACGGAGTTGTCCGTAGAGACTGAAACATGCCCCTATACAGGTTTCCGTAGGGACAAAATATCAGGATACCTGATATTTTGCCCCTACACATCGGGACCTACGCATGTATCCATAGGGACAACTATTTGGCCCTACGGATAACTACGTAGGGACAACTATTTTATTTTATAAACCGATAAATTAAATAAGTTTTTTGTCCCTACAGTTTAATCATGGCCTTCAGCAGGTCCGGCATCCTCCCCGTCGCCTCCCAGACGTAAACCCCATGAAACATCTCGAACGGCATCGACGGCGCGTTCTCGTTCTTCAACCACTCGCTCACGGACGTCCATGGGACGATGATGGAGTTGTGCATGATTAACTCGATGAAGGGCGCGATGGACGTGCCCTTTTCGGCCACTAGGACGGTGGAGTTCGGTGTGAGGGCGTAAACGTAGGGCTCGGGCTCGGCGAAGAAGTTGTTGTGGACCAAGAGGCGCATGAGGCGTTGGAGGTAGGGGTTCGGGAGGCGGGGATAGAGAGCGCGGAGGCGAGCTCGGCAAGAGCGATGGGCTTGCCGTGGTTGTGAATGGCGTCAGCAATGCCGAGCTCCACGGAAACTTTGAGGGAGAAGGAGTTCATGAAGCCGAAGAGCTGGCTCCATAGGTGAGTTTGGGCATCTAGGATCTCTTTTGATGTTACTACACTGCTTGTAGCCATTGTGTGTGTACTGGTTGTTATGAGATTATTTTAGGGCTGCGAATTTACAAGGGGTTTTGATGTGAGTCTCATTATATTTTTTTTAACCTTAAAAAATATTTTTGCCGTGTTCTTAAAATAATAGGCACAACAGTCCACAAATTTTATTTTATTTTTTTGAACCGGAAATAATAAGAATATTTTACTATTTTTATCGTACATTTTTTTCTCTAAAAGTCTATTAGAATATAAAATATATTTTCTCAATACTCAATATAAGTTTGAGGTTTTGATGCAATGGATAGGGCATTTCACATAGTTTCAGAGCAATACATGTTTTATTAAAATTCAAAGTACTGTTGTGCAAAAGCCTAGATTCCGGCCTAAAGGGCCTTCGACGTGCAAGATGTGTTAGAATATAAAATACATTCATAGCCCTAATAGCCTGATGATAAGAGAAATAGCAAAATCAACTAAAAAACAATAATTAAATAAAATAGAAAAAATACTCATTTTGAATCTCTTTTTCCCCTATAATTTAATGGAGAGAAGATGTGCATCCTGAATAATGAAAAAAGAATTTGGAGTTGTAATGTAAAATAAGACCGTATCAAACTTTTAGATCAGAGCTAAAAGATTTAATTTCCTAGGATTAATGGAGAAAAGATGGTAAACACCACGTCATGAAACACGCCTATATTTTTATGCTGCAGATTAAAAAAATCCCCAGCTGTGAGTATATGTTTAGCAACTATAGCAATAATTATTGTGATTATTTCTGAGACAGTGCATTCTCAATCAAATCAAATTGAAAAATGAATAAAGATAAAGTTTTCAATTAGTGGTATTGATCATAAATGCTAATCCGATTCCTTCACTGATATCTATTATTCATTAAAATCCGGTGTAGATTTTAATGGGGGCAAGCATCCAATGTGAGATATATATACACACACACACACACACGTTCAACCTGCCTTAGATCAAACGGGGTCTCCCTCACCTTTCCCGAAGTTGCAATGTCCCTCCAATGCTCGAGAGTTTCCTCCACATTTCCATGTCACATAACACATTCCCCATGCACGGATACCCCATTATCTTTCAGCCGCTGCATTGTCGTGTGCTTCCGCCTACGAAAGCGCCATAAGAACCACCAAACTCTTCGACTGACATTCAGCTTTGCCGATATACATCTGGAGCTTGAGCTGAGACTTATATTTCTGAATTGTTGATATCCTCCTTTGACCGAGTAGTCATCCATTCCATGCTATGATGGTCTATCCGGAATGCATGTCCGGATTCATCATGTAGGTAAATTTCATAAAGCAGTCAAGCACAGCAAAATTCCGGATTTTTTCAAATGTCGCCATTGATCTTTAAAAATACTATGAACCCTTTTAGGAGTGTATATTTGTCGGAATATTTTTGTCAAAAAATGTCATATGGGCTATTCGGTTCATGTATAAAATCATCTTGGGATTATTCAATTCGATCGTGTCTTAAACTAATTGAAGAAACTAACAATTCATACAACAAATCAAATCCAAGAAGTGTTCATGCCGTTCTTACAGTTCCATGACTGTCTTAACAAATGAAGTTTCATAAAATTTATCTCATATATGTACATAATTGATGACCTGTTTAATTTGATTATATGTAAGCTATGACTTGGCTTATGATTGAAAAGATAGTAGGTGCCATATAAAATAGCATGATATGATATAATCCCATGAGTTCATGTATTTAATTGCAGGGGAATCTTTAATTAAACCATGTCTTCAATATGTCCAATTTTTAATCACATTTAAGCATTTTTGGTAAAATATCGTACCTGGAGCTTCAATTTTTCTACGCTATATACTATAAGAGGATGGTGCTCGCATTTAATGATAAATAATTAAAATTTTAAAATGGATAAGCAATATCAACATTTTTATTTTTTTATAGGAGGGATTTAATTTGATGAAAGGATAGGGGTACTGTAAGTCTCATTTTTCTATTGGCATGCTTATTTAAAAATAGCACGCTTAATTATTTGATTTGATTTGATTGTAACCCGAGAAAATGACTAAATTATGTATGGTTATCCTAAACCCACTATGATCATATTTCAAAATTATAAAAAATGCCAATGCCCTGAATCCTCACTTATTTTTGTCTAAAGCGCAGAAATAACCTATAAACTTGAAAAACATGGATACGCCTTATCCCTAAAACCCTAATGGTGTTAGTTTTCCAAAAATGTACCTCTTTTATGGTTCACGTACATTTAAATTAATCCAAAGACTGTTAGCTAACCGCCGGAGCATTTATGCATCAGATGAGATGCGATGAGATGAGATGCAGATATCAATACTGTATACTTTTGCATCATTTGATTTGATTTGATTTCATTGAATGAGAAAATGACTAAATTATGTATGGTTATTCTCAGCCCACTATGATCATATTTCAAAATTATAAAAGATGGCAATGCCCTGAATCCTCGCTTATTTTTGTCTAAAATGCAGAAAAAACCTATAATCTTGAAAACATGCATGCGCTTTATCTCTAAAACCCTAACGGTGTTAGTTTTTCCATGCCAAAAATGTACCTCTTTTACACTACTACAAATAAGGGTTGCCCCTACGGATATCAAACCACTGTCCCTACGGATATATCCGTAGGGAGAAGAAAATACCATGTAGGTACAAACGCCGTAGGTCAAAATCGAAACCTTGAACTTATCCCTACGGACTAAAATTTGCCCCTACGGAGTTATGTGTAGGTCCAGTTTGCTCTACGGAATAGGCCGTAGGGGCAAAAAATTTATTTTATTTACGGTTTTATAAAATAGTTTAGATGTCCCTACGGGCTTATCCGTAGGGCCAAGTAGTGGGCCCTATGAATAAATGCGTAGGTACTCATCCGTAGGGGAAAAATATGAGGAATCCTGATGTTTTGCCCCTACGGATAATTGTGTAGGGGAATTTGTTTGCCCCTACGGATATATCCGTAGGGGCAAGCTTAACCCCTGATACTGAGATTATAGGGGAAAATATCAGTTATCCTGATATTTTGCCCCTACGGATTAATCTGTAGGGGCAACGTTAGGCCTTATGGATTAATCCGTAGGTACATATTATCAGGGTTTTTTTTAAAAAGGGCTGTCTATTTTTTTCGCGCCCTGTGCACAATAATATATACATCGATCAAATATATAATTAATCATTACACAGAACATATATCGCAGTATTCATAATCACATCTCACGCATTTAATATACAAAAGAAACTAAAAAGCGGAATATGATATAAATATAAACACGCAAACACCACCAATATCAATATCGTCAAAAATGTAGTACAATATGTATCATATAAATAAATACATGTTTAAAATATAAGAATCAAAAGGCTACCCTAGCTCGATCCAGCTCCACCTCTGATAAACGCTAGAATCTGGCGAGCCTGCTCCTCGGTCAATAAATCATGCAAAGCAGAGTGTGCGGGAGTCTGAGCGGGCTGTGGAGCTGGCGATGTGGTCTGCGCAGCCGCCGTCGAGGTAATGGCTTGCGGAGCCGCGGCTGCGGGAGTCTGAGCGGGCGGTGGAGCTATAGGAGCTGTCTGTGGAACCGCAGCTGATGTAGTGGCTTGCGGAGCCGCGGCCGAAGGAGATGCATGTGGAGGCTCGGCCGATATACTCTGTCGCGTCTGGACCTAACGTGTGTAATAAGCGAGTAAGAACTGTGTATTATTCGAATTCGTATCATTATCAAGTTATTTCGAAACCCCATTTGGATATCTAGTTTGGAAAACCGTAGTTTATTTTAATTAAATATGTATGTATGATTAATCAAAGCTAAGTCTGCAATCAAATAAGCTCAGGCTACGTATTAATATTGGATATGTTGATATCTATAATATGACATGATATTTTACTATTAAGTAGTATACATACCAGCATCTCCTTCAACTCCTGAACAGTGGCCTTCAAGCTCTCCGGTTCATGCTGGACACGTCGCTCACCGGAGACGGAGGAAGTAACCGCCGGGGTGGAGTCTAACCTCATATGGGCCTTGCTAGGGCCCAGTCCCGGGCCTCTCTCCCAATCTCCGTGGTGCCCTCCGTGTGCGGCGTCCAGGACTGGGGTCAGCAGCCTCGGATCGCTCTGTCCGGTAAAATCGATCTCCGATGCCTCGGCCTGCTCAACCACCCGCTCCTACACCCACATTAACCAGTAAAATATAAGTATATCATTTAAATTTGAATCTTCCAAAACTAAAATTTCAAATAGGGGTTGAATAAATATTAACACTTACGCAATACTCTTGGGTAGCGACGCCGGGGTATCGAAACTCGCCCGTGACGGGATCTGTCGAGGTGCCGTGGACGGCAAGATATGCGGACAGCACGCTCGATGTACCATCTTACGCAAGGGTCTGAGCTGTCTGTAATATTAGAAAATAATTCTTAATATTAGATATATTAAAAAATAACTCTTAATTTTGCATTATATCACAAAGGCCGGTCTATTATAATTTACCGATAACTCCATGGCTCGAGTAATATTCCTTGAGCCACCTGTATAATTTACCGATATTCTCTATATTTTGGGCGGCATGTTTCTGCACAACACATTCACATTTAGTTTTCTAATTAAGGAACATAAAAAAATAAATTATATACTAAATAATGAATTACATTTAAAATACATACCTATTTGCGTTGAGAGTCAAAATATTCGCACAATAGAGGCCATGTCTCTACGTCGACTCTCGCAAAGGCCGGAGTAGATAGGAGGGCCTCTCTCTCTTCCTCGGGAGTCGCCATCCACAGGAAGTAGCAGTCGGCCTTCAGCTCATTCCTGTTGTATCGGACCTTGGTCTGCATGTTCTTCATCAGGCCATTGTACAGAGCATGAAGGTCGAGCACCCTCCCAGGGTGATCAGGATCGGGTACAGGCAGAAAATCATAATCCACCTGAAAATACAAAAAAAACATTGTTATTAAATTGCAAGTGTTAATAATAAATATATTGGATAAATCAAATGAAAATATATATTAATACCCGAGTCTGATCAAAGAAGAGGGCGAATGAGCGCCGGTGCTGGTCGCCCCACTCAACGCGAAGTGGATAGTTCTTCACGAGCCGGCTCTTGTCCCCCATATACCGGCCGAACCTCTCGGCATGAGGACCGGTATAGTGATAATCAAGGGTAAAAAAGAGGGAGAATGCTGCCTCCCCCCTAGCTCTGTCAGCCCTCAGCCTATGGGACTGATTCGGGCCTCGAGTCCCCCTCTGGGGATGGGGAGGCCCTGCGTCTGTAAGAAATATCAAGACAATCAATATCATACCCTATATACCGGCCGAACCTCTCGGCATGATTCGGGCCTCAGCCTATGGTTTTAACTTGAACATCTCGAATCACTCTCTAATTATGCATTTATTATGTATTCTTGTTGTATGTGTGTGTTCCGGCTGTCGGGGGTAGGCTTCTATCCCATTAAGAATGTATAGAGCGAACACCCATCACTTGTGCCTTCAACCGTTTCGAGTAAATTTCGGCAGCACCTCCCCGCTGTTCGTCCGCTTGAGCCGGGATAGCTATCCGCTTTGGGATGGCAGCTTCGGGTATCGCGGGCTTGTAGACGTTCTGGCCCAGTCTGTTGAAAATTGAGGTATTGAAGTTGGGCGACCCGTTGAGAGGGGTCGCGGCAGTGGTAAGCCGATCAAAGACCGACTTCTTTAGGGCTTCTTGCAATGTCATTGGGGCATTGAAGCTCATCGGCGGGAGCATGGTCCCGCAGAATAGTCCAGTGGTGGCTTGAGTCACCAGCTCCACTGGCATCTTGAAAAGGGAGGCCGCTCGGGGCCCGTAATTCATTCCTCCAGGAAGGACGGAGTGAGAGTTGTAGTTGCAGGTAGTGCAATTTGAAGCCATTGATCTTCTGTTTTCTGCACGGAGAAAGACACCAAATCTAAGTACCTCAAATACACAGGCAACCATAGCAAACCGCGATTCGTTCGCGAACACGACACACGAAGTGTGGAGTGGAAAGAGGAAAAGGTCCCACCGGGCGTGCCAGAATCTGTTCCCCTCCGAACGGCGGCTAAGACGACGTAGAGACGTCTAGCCTGAGATTCGGGGCAGATGCTATTTGGTTTTATCCGTCCACCTTTCCGAAGATGCCAAGTTGATTTATGACACCGTGTATCGGAGGTTTAGACGGATGCGACCAATGTAGCAGACTTCGTCAGATTCCCCCTCGCTTGAGGGGTTTTTGATTGTGGGGACGCTCTTCCCTGCAAGCGCAAGCCCCTGCAGTTAATTACGCTACCGCATCGCGGTAACAACTTTCTCCTTCTCCAGAATTTCACTTCGTGTCGTGGATGTTTGTGTTTATTTGTGGTTGCCCGTGGATTGTATACGGAGACTAATTTATGTCGTCGCTCGTAGGACGTGGATTAGTCCAAATCCGTATTTTCTTAGATTTAGGTTTGGGGTTTATTGTTTAAGAATACGTTAGCCATATTTGAGGCTAAGATCAACTTAAACGTATGTTAAGGATACGTTAGTCTAATTTGAGACTAAGATCAACTTAACGGGATCGTTTAGATCCGATAAAAGAGAATTTGGGCTCTATTGTTCCAGTTTAGGGACATAGTGGTCCATGTATGTATGGCCGTCGGGACCCGTCACCTCTCTGACGTCGTTGAAGGATTACAACGATAGGTGTCAGAGGAATTCAGAGATATACCCTTGAACCAAAGTCGATTGGAGGGGATCTATAGTCCAATTTGGGACTAAAGTCTGTTTGAAGGTTTAAGAATACGTTAGCCATATTTGAGGCTAAGATCGACTTAAACGGGATCGTTTAGATCCGACAAAAGAGTATTTGGGGGCTCTATTGTTCCAGTTTAGGGACAAAGTGGTCCATGTTCCAGTTTAGGGACATAGAGGTCCATGTTCCAGTTTAGGGACATGGTGGTCCATGTTCCAGTTTAGGGACATAGAGGTCCATGTATGTATGGCCGTCGGGGACCCGTCACCTCTCTGATGTCGTTGAAGGATTACAACGACAGGTGTCGGAGGAGTTCAGAGATGTACCCTTGAACCAGGTGTAAATTGATTTAAGAGAGCAGTCTTGCTCAGTCAATTTAATTTGAGGACTTACGGCCATGATTGGGCTAAGTCCAGTTGAGAATATTCAACGTTTTCATCTTTGGCCTATTAGGCCTATGCTAGGGTTTTGCCCCTGTTTAATAATGCAATGCATTTTATTCTGGCCTGTTAGGCCTTTTATAATGAAGGGCATTTATTTTGGGTCCATTGGGCCTCTTAACTGGGCTCTGCTCTTTAATAATGCGCTGCATTAATTAGTCTGACAAAGCGCCACGTGGCTTGTCATACGCTTTGCGCCAATTGAGGAGCGCAAGGCGTAAGTCCATGTGGAGGTGACACGTGTCACGCTCCGGTGAGCGCAAGCGCAGTGCGCAGTGCCATTGCGCTGCGCTGTTGCGCTGCTGACACGTGGCGCGCTCCGGTGAGTTGCGCCAATTCATGAGAGCAATGCTCTGTTTTAAAAGCGCATAGCGCAAGCTGTTCTGGAGCTGACACGTGGCGCTCTCTGGTGGCTTCCGCCAACCCAGGAGCGCAACAGTGCAGATTTGCAAGTGCAAGGCACTGTTTTTAATATCTTGATCCAATTTTTGATTCAAGAAAAGAATCTTTAAGATTCCAGAACCAATGGTTCATAAAAAAGGCAATGCCTTTGTTATTATTTATTTTTTTTATTGAAGATCCTTGATCCTGTTCTTAGATCAATGACCTATTCAGAAGAAGTTCTTCTTTTTAAAAAGTTTTACCTTCTTTTTTCTTTCTGAATTTCTTCTCAAAATTCTTTAGAAGAGTTCTCTCTCTGTTTCTGAGTTTCTGTCTCTCTATTCTCTGTGGTTCGTGTTTTGAATTGGGGTCTAGGGGCCTTTATATAGTGCCCATTAATTTGGTAAATTTGTTAAAGAGATCATTCTCTGAGTGATTTGGGGAATTTTCCCCACCGTTGGATCTTTGATCCAAGGGCTTCTGTTTTACAGAAGACAATCTTCTTGTTTTAACAAGAACAGAAAGATCTTACTGGAATTTTAATTCTGTTTGGCGCAAACGCATCTGTGCTTGACACGTGTCGCGCAGCGCAGCTGCGCTGACACGTGCCGCGCAGCGCACATCGCAACGCAACTGCGCTGACACGTGCCGCGCAGCGCAAGGCGCAGCGCAACTGCGCTAGCGCAACTGCGCTGACACATTTCGCGCAGCGCAAGGCGCAGCGCATCTGAAGCGTTGCTTCTTTTAATTTTGTTTTAAATAGAGCCTTGCTCTGATTGGGCGCGATGCCTTGGGCGCTGCGCTCCGTGCGCTGGAGTTTCTGATTTTGACACGTGGCGCTCTGCGCGCAGCGCAGGGGATCTGAAGCGTTGCTTCATTTATTTTAACTTTAATTTTCACTTTAATTTTCAAAGCAGAGCTTTGCTCTGATTGGGGAAACAGAAGCGTTGCTTCATTTCCCGCTTTGGAATTTGAACCGAGCTTTGCTCTGATTGGGGTAAACAAATGCCCCCCACCGTTGCGCTTACGTGGCCTCCAAACGTAAGCGCGGCAGTGGCAGAATCCCAACCGTCGCGCCATCCCTTGGAAGTTGAAACGGCTCTTCAATGCCTATAAATAGGACCTTTGGTCCCTTAGATGATTTTCATCTCTTCATAGGAATTTTGTTCAGAGCCCTGCTCTTTTGTTTAAGCACTTTTAAAAGTTCGAACTTTAGGTAAAAATTAATTTGGATTAAATTAAATCAATTTTAAGAGCCTTGCTCTCAATTGATCCTTAGTCTAAAGAAGACCCATTTAGGGTTTCACTTAGCAGAGCTTTCTCTAAAGGGGTCTAAAGAGAACTAAGGAGAACCCTATTAGGGTTCCATTAATAGAGCTCTGTTCTCTAAAAGATTTTCCTTATATTTTCTCATTTCATTAATGGAGATTTGCTCCTTCCAAATCATACAAAAGAACTCTAAGGAGTTTTTCATTGATCTTGGAGTTTAAAGATGGCATTTTATTCCTCGGTGCATTATATCGTTTTGCTTAATCAGTCTTTCAGATAATTTTGTTGATTCTCTTTCACAAAAACAATGGACGCCCACATGTACGATCTTGACGAGATCATCTCTTACGGGGACATCCGCCGACTTGGCCGTTCTCAAAATCGAGAGTTCACAAACGCGGAGTGTGCTGAAATCATGAGCCGCTTCGACGCATATAACGGTCAACTACTTCCCCGACGTTCCTCCCTCCTGAACCTTATCGTGGGAGCCATCTGGGAAGTGCTTCCCCTATTTTGTTCTGGTGTGCCTCTTAGGGCGTTGGATGCCGCCGAGGATAAGGTGCACTCGGTGTACCTGATGAACTTAATCTCAAAGAGACGGCGAGACAATCTTGTCGATCTCCTGCACCAGGCCTTCCAACAGTCCGCCATACTCTCTGCTTATTGGAGGGAGGAGGACATCCGTGGGGACCCCGACGCTTGTGCTCGCGAAAGAAAGAACACTAGGATGGTTCGCCAGGCATGGAAAATCTTAGATAAGGTTGCTTTAGAGTTCCTTAATCCATGTCCTGGGTCCGAGGTTATACTGTTATAAACATTTCGATAATGTTGTTTTTTATTTCCTTTATTGATGTAAAAACTTTCCAAGTATGAATGACAAATCTTTTGCTTCCTTCCTTTTATTTTCAGCTTTGTTGCTGGCACATTCTTTAAATAAACATAGCCTGTAAGCGATATAGAACATTCTGTCTTGAACATCTTGGGGAGTAGTGATGGCTTAGGAAGCAGGTTCAGGTCTGCTACCTATAGCTTTTCAACTTCATGAGCCGTGAGGGTCTCATAAAGACTTTTCTCCCTACGAGTCGAGAGGATCTCGTAGGTGTATTTTCTCCTTAGGAATCGTGAGGATTCCTAAGTGCGTTTTCTCTTATAAGTCGTAAGGATCTTATAAAAGAATTTTCCCTCTTATGAGTCGAGAGGGCCCGTGGATAGTATGCAAGAGACCGTTTTGGGCCGACTTGCAGGATCCTATTGCTTAGGAAACAAGTTTTTTAATCCCTGCCGCCTAAGGCTTTACCTCATGAGTCGAGACGAATCGAGTAGTTCTCGCAAAGACATCAATTTCCTCACGAGTCGAGACGAATCGGGCATTTCTCGCAAGAATATCCTAACGTCACAGTTAACCTCTGCTCTTTACGACAGAAGTCCGTTAGGGTCTGTGGTACTTAGGGTTTTGGCCGTCGTACCGTCGCATCAGCTGATATATTCTTCGATAGGCAATCGTGCTGTTCGAGTAGCCCTGCGACTGTCGTGTCTCTGATCCCTTCGGGGCTGGACAAGAGGTCTTCAAGTGATCTTCCATGTAATCTTTCCGTCAGAAAAGCAAGCGTTAGGAATTTTGCCATGCTACTTTTTACTTGAGGTTAGGCTCATTTTGGAGAGCCCCGATGAGTCATAACCACTCCGCGCTGGTGTGGGATGATCTCCGATAGTCTTTCAGGTTTTATGTGAGTTGCCTTCAAGACCCTGAAGCCAGGAATTTGGCCTTCGCTTCATTTGCTGGCACTGCGTCTGCTGTATCGAGACGAATGTCGCGGTTGTCTCTAGGTTGTTGGTGAACCGTCGAGGCTTGGAACTGGGAATTTTTCCGTGGCTCCATTTGTTTGATTGTCGTGTCTGAACCCTGCTGGAGGAAGAACGCTGGGGTGACATCTCGTCTACTGTATCGAGATGAACGTCAAGATGGTGACCACTCCGCACTGATGTGAGATGATCTCTGATGGTCTTTCAGGTTTTATGGGAGTTGCCGTCAAGACCCTGAAGCTAGGAATTTTGCCTTTGCTTCGTTTGTTGGCATCGCGTCTGCTGTATCGAGACGAATGTCGCTGTTGTCTCTAGGTTGTTGGTGAACCGTAGAGGTTTGGGATTAGGGACTTTGCCGTGGCTCCGTTTGTTTGATGATGTTGTGTCTATTGTGTCGAGATGAACATCGAGGTGGTGACTATTCCGCACTGGTGTGAGATGATCTCCGGTTGTCTTTCAGGCTTTATATGACTTGCCGTTAAGACCTTGAAGTTAGGAATTTGGCCTTTGCTTCATTTGCTGGCATTGCGTCCTCTATATTGAGACGAATTTCGCGGTTGTCTCTAAGTTGTTGGTGAACCGTCAAGATTTGGAACTAGGGACTTTGCCGTGGCTCCGCTGTTTAATGGTGTTGCGTCTGAATCCTGTTGAAGGAAGGACGCTGAGGTGATATCTCGTCTGCTGTATCAAGACAAACGTTGAGGTGGTGACCACTCCGCACTGGTGCAAGATGATCTCCGGTTGTCTTTCAGGCTTTATATGACTTGCCGTTAAGACCTTGAAGCTAGGAATTTGGCCTTTCGCTTCGTTTGTTTTGTCACGTCCGAATCCTGTTGGAGGAAGAACGCTGTCGTGACATCTCGTCTGCTTATCGAGACGAATGCCGAGGTGGAGCTAGGATTTTGTCGTTACTCCGCTTTACTGACCATGGGGTCTTTTGTTGACGTTGTATCTACATCTTGCTGGACTGCGAAGGAACGCCTTTGTTGATTCTTTAGGCTTTAGATATTGCCGTTAAGATTTGGAACTAGGGACTATGTCGTGGCTCCGTTTCATTGCGATTTGAGGTTGGTTGTTGACGTCATGACTGCGTTTGGTTAGAGTGAGGAGAAACACCGTCAGCGATCTCTAAGTTGTCGATACCGACGTCGAGACCCTGAAGCTAGGGATCTTCTTTTGCTCCGTTTGTTGACATCGTGTCTGCAATATTGCGACAAATATCGAGATTGTCTCTAGGTTGACTATGAACCGTCGAGATTTGGCTTCGCTTTCTGTTGGAGCCTGTTGGGAAGGTATGGTTCTCTCTTTGTTTATGCTCCTGGATTGTATACAGGGATCGATGTGATCTCACCTGTAGGATAGCAGTTTCATTCATTTTTTTTTATTATTTTCTTTCCGCGGTGCTCTATTATTTCAGCTTTATATCGCGAAAGTCGCGATTGCCCCATCATTTCGGCTATTTTTCGCGGTGCCCAATCATTTCGGTTATTTATTTTATTTTCACTCGCTGTTTTTTTATTGCGAGGTGCCCAATCATTTCGGTTGTTTTTTCTTTATTTTTACTCGTTGCTTTTTATTGCGAGCTGCCCAATCATTTCGGCTATTTATTTTATTTTTACTCGCTGTTTTTTATTGTGAGTTGCCCTATCATTTCGGCCATTTTGCATGCATACATTTTTAATTGCTGATTTTTATTGCAAGTTACCCCATAATTTCGGCTATTTCGTATGCATGTGTGGCTCGCTGTTTTTTTTTATCGCGAGTGTGGACCTTAGAATCTGGTGCCAATCTCAGCATCAGCATCGCTACAACTGGAATATTGCCAGGAGCGAATCATCATTTGCCATGAAAGGGCTTGGAATTTGATACCGGTTTAGGCATCAGCATCGCTACAACTGGGATATTGCCAGGAGCGAATCATCACTTGCCTCTGTCAATGTCGAACAAAGGTGGCTTAGTGAACAGGGTTAGGATCCCGTCGACTAAGGCTTTTGACTTCATGAGCCGTAGAGGTCTCACAAAGGTATTTCTCCCTACAAGTCGTGAGGATCTTGTAGGTGTATTTTCTCCTTAGGAATCGTGAGGATTCCTAAGTGTATGTTCCCCTGTAAGTCGTAAGGATCTTACAAAAGGGTTTTCTCCTTATAAGTCGAGAGGACTTACAAGGGTTGTTCACCGTATGGACATATCCCCAGTCACGGATGGGACTTGGTTAGGGAAATGTTTATTCGCGCCCGTGGATTGTATACAAGGGTCAGTATTGAGCCGCTTGCAGAGCACTATCGAAGGTTGTGAGGGTTGCTTAAGAACAGGTTCAGGTCTCTGTAACTTAAGACTTTCAAATATTATGAGCCGTGAGGGTCCCATAAGAAAGTTCTCCTTACGAGTCGTGAGGATCTCGCAAGTGTAATTTCTCCTTAGGAATCATGAGGGTTCCTAAGTGCGTTGCTCCCTTGTGAGTCGTAAGGATCTCACGCAGGTGGTTTCTCCTTACAAGGTCGAGAGGACCCTGTAAGTGTCTTTTAACGAGGTTGCACCCTTTCGGGTTTTCACAAACACTCGCCGGTAGCCCAGCTGTTTTTACTTACGGAGCCCTTTCGGGTTTTCATCCGTGCCCTTTTTTGCTTATGGACATACCGTTTTTTTTTAATTTTTTTTAACGAGGTTGCGCCCTTTCGGGTTTTCATCAACACTCGCCGGTAGCCCTGCTGTTTTTACTTACGGAGCCCTTTCGGGTTTTCATCCGCGCCCTTTTTGCTTATGGGCATATCGTTTTTATTTTTTTTTTTTTATTCTCTTTTTTTTATATATCGGCTTTGGGATGTTGCAATCCACCGTAGTTTATTGACATCTCGGTCAACAGCTAGTTTTAGGACGTAGTGGTCCGTCATTAGTTTAAGGACGTTTCGGTCCTTAGCCAGTTTTAGGACGTAGTGGTCCGTCATTAGTTTAAGGACGTTTCGGTCCACAGCCAGTTTTAGGATGTAATGGTCCGTCATTAGTTTAAGGACATTTCGGTCCGTCCCTAGTTTTAGGACATAGTGGTCCACCGTCGCCGTATTTGAGGCGAATATCTAGTTTACTGACTTTTCGGTCTATGGGGCTTTCCCTATGAATAAGCATGATGCCCCCGGCATATCCATCTTTCTCGGAGCATATGGTTGTGGTGGGCTCACCTTCCAGTTTCCGGACAACGCGAACTTGCCCTGTTGGTATTGGTCTTCAACCCAGTTTTTGAAGACATAGCAATCCTCGATCAGGTGACTTACCGTTTGGTGGTAAGGGCAATAATCGAGATCGTTAACATTGCCTGGCTGCAATGGACATTTTGGACTTGGCAGATTAATGAGTCTGTCGCACACTGCCAGCTTGAACAGTTTTTTTATTTTATCTTGAGGAAACGAGTAAGGACGTCCTAGCCTCTCCTCGAGGGATATGCATGGACGCATATTGTTTTGACGAACAACCGGTCTAGGGTCACTCGACTGTTGTTGAGTGTTGACGACGAAGGTCATTTTTCCCTTTCCATTATCCTTTTTGCTCGATCCTTTGTTTACGGGGCCGAGATTTTTTTCGAGTAGCGTGCGATTGCACGGCTGAACGTTCTCGCAATTCCTTAATTCTTTCATTTTTGAAATGGATTCTTGAGGAGAGGGTTGAGGGCAGCTTCTTCATCAGAGTCGCTTCCAAAGGTGATAATTTGCGATCCTTTGGAATCGGCTATGTGACAGTCATCGGCGGCTCTTTTGCGCTCACCTATCGCATTTTTCTGATGTCTACAAGCTTCACGCTTTGTTCTGTTGCAGTGTTGCTTTTGAGCGACATACCCTTACCACCAACACTTAAAGGAGGCGCAGTCTTCGGTAGGATGTATGATCTTCTGATGATATAAGCAGAAGTTAGGATGCATCTCTACTCCACCGAGAGTATTTTCTTCAGAGGGTGGTAGCTTCATTTCCACTGATAGGGCTTCGGCGAACCTTTTCCTCGTCTTGAATTTGTTTTCATCGGCAGCGGATGTCTTTTGATTTGATGGGAGTGCCTTGACTCTTTCGTCTAGTAGTCAGTGTTTGACTCCTTCCAGTATGTCCATCTCACGCTCCTGATTGGCTTTAACTTTCAGACGAATTTCATTCAGGAAGGCATCGATCAACTCGTCTGACGGCCGAAGAATTTCTGATTCAGGGTCCGCCCTCGGTTTCTCGGCGCAAGGAGCCTCTTTATCATCCGCCAATGAGTGAGAGATCACATGACAAGTTGCCCCCGGTGCGTCCGTCTTCTTTGGAGTGTGCGGATGTGGTGGGTTTATCTTCCACTTTTCAGACAGCGCAAACTTGCCTTATAGGTACTGATCCTCGATCCATCCCTTAAAGACGAAGCAATCCTCGATCGGGTGACTTACCGTGTGGTGGTAAGGGCAATAATCGGGATTATTGAGATCGTCTGGCTGCAACAAACATTTTGGACTCGGCGGATTGATGAGTCCGTTACGCGTGGCCAGCTCGAACAGTCTCCTCGTTTTATCTTGGGGAAATGAGTAGGGACGTCCTAGTCTCTCCTCGAGGGATAGGTGTGGACGCATATTGTTTTGGCGAACAACTGGCTTTAAGTTGCTCGACCGTTGTTGAGTATTGGCAACGAAGGTTGCTTTCCCTTTTCCTTTTTCATTCCAAGGCTCTGTCTTTGAAGAGGAAGGCCTATGGCCCATCTAGTCCGTTTGGGCCTGCTTGTCAATCAAGGCCTGGAAGGTGGTCGGCTTGAAGAACATCATGAATTGGGAGATGGTCGCTTGAAGATCAAGAGTACCCACGAACATGCCCACTGCTGGCACTTCTTCGATGCCCTGCTCACACTTCGACCATAGATTTCGCCACCGTATTGCGTATTGTACCCAAGTTTCACCTGGCTTCACCCTGGCGTTAATTAATGCGGTAATTGGGGTACGCTCGCTAGCGCTTGCGAAACGCTGAGTGAATAGAAACTCCATCTCCATGAATATTTTGACGGAGTCGTTGGGAAGCTCTGAGTACCATTCGAACGCCATTTCCGCCAAGCTGCCGACGAATTGGCGAAGCAGTAGCTTATCATCTCCTCCAGTGTTGCCGCAGAGAGCCCTGAACTAAGCGACATGCTGATGGGGATTGCCTGTCCCCTTGTACACATGGAATTTGGGGATCGTGTATCCCGGCGGGTACTTTATTTGGTCATACCAGCCTAGATACGGTCGCCCAGTTTTAACAACTTGGCCGGCCGCTTCATTCGCTCGGTGAGCTTGTATTTTTTGAGCTATATAATCATCGAGCATGGCTTTTGAGATGGTTTCCTCTTTGGCTGCTGATAGAGCCGTAGGATGGTTCGATGTCTCCCCTCTGTCGTCCTCAATAATGATCGGAGGGTTTTCAGCTGGAGGATCCGGCTGTAACATCATCCCGACCATGTCTTGAAAGAGAAGTGTCATTCGCTTTATTTTAGCCGCTTATTCTGCGGCTTCTCTGTCCTTCTTTTCGAGGACTCTGCGAAGGAAGTCAGCATCGGTTTCTTATTCATAACGCTGCTCTGATGACACCTCCGGGATTTCTTTTGGCCCGGTGAGTGTGGCCATTTGTGTCAGCATTTCTTGAAACTTCTGTTGCTGCTCCTGGGATTTTGTCAAGGATCGGGTGAGCGGTCGGTGACCCGTCGAAGCGCGGCTTTCCTCTTTTCCGGAGGCCATGTAAACAGTATGCACCGTTATGCCCCCAGACTTGGGACGTTTGGGTTCAGTGGTCTTACGATTCGTCGCAGACTCAGGGATTTTCTTCGGCCTTTTCTTTTTGTGGACTGGTGACGTTGAAGGGGCCGTTGCAGTGGGCACCCAAATAGTTGTTGTCCTTTGTAGCTTGCCAAGACGGTTTTCTTCCTGCTGAACCTTCAGCTTTTTCTACCGGTGGGGATAGTCTTGATCAACCACCGACTTTCAGACTTGTCGCCGGATTTTGTAAACTTTAGAAGACAGTCGTTGAGGGGACTGTTCCGGCTTCACTTCTATGACGGTCTCCACCAGCGGCGGAGATCTTTTCAGCATGGCGGTAGGCGAGTTCCTGCGCACCTTGTTCAGCAGTTCAAAGCTGTTCCCGATCGGAACAGCAGCATTGACTTCCACCGTTGGAGCTGGTGGAGTTAGCCTAGAGGGGGAGTTGCCCCTGGCCTTCCTTACTCAGCGCCAGTGGCGACGTCGAGCGTGTCGTGCGGATGGAGTTGTTTCAGCTATAAGGGTGACTACGTCATGCCTCCTGCTTTGAGGAGAGACCGTTATTGGTGCTAGCCTGTCGAAGACTGACACCCGTTGAGAAGCAATATCTAATCTTTGAAAGACAGACCTCTGGGCAGCTTTGATGACCTCGCCTGGAGCAGCAACCGGAATGGCCAGCCTTATAAAAACTGACTTCTTAGAAGGAGGAGCCTTTCCAATGATTTCGTCCGCTTGAGCCGGGATGGCTATCCGCTTTGGGATGGCAGCTTCGGGTATCGCGGGCTTGTAGACGTTCTGGCCCAGTCTGTTGAAAATTGAGGTATTGAAGTTGGGCGACCCGTTGAGAGGGGTCGCGGCAGTGGTAAGCCGATCAAAGACCGACTTCTTTAGGGCTTCTTGCAATGTCATTGGGGCATTGAAGCTCATCGGCGGGAGCATGGTCCCGCAGAATAGTCCAGTGGTGGCTTGAGTCACCAGCTCCACTGGCATCTTGAAAAGGGAGGCCGCTCGGGGCCCGTAATTCATTCCTCCAGGAAGGACGGAGTGAGAGTTGTAGTTGCAGGTAGTGCAATTTGAAGCCATTGATCTTCTGTTTTCTGCACGGAGAAAGACACCAAATCTAAGTACCTCAAATACACAGGCAACCATAGCAAACCGCGATTCGTTCGCGAATACGACACACGAAGTGTGGAGTGGAAAGAGGAAAAGGTCCCACCGGGCGTGCCAGAATCTGTTCCCCTCCGAACGGCGGCCAAGACGACGTAGAGACGTCTAGCCTGAGATTCGGGGCAGATGCTTTTTGGTTTTATCCGTCCACCTCTCCGAAGATGCCAAGTTGATTTATGACACCGTGTATCGGAGGTTTAGACGGATGCGACCAATGTAGCAGACTTCGTCAGATCCCCCCTCGCTTGAGGGGTTTTTGATTGTGGGGACGCTCTTCCCTGCAAGCGCAAGCCCCTGCAGTTAATTACGCTACCGCATCGCGGTAACAACTTTCTCCTTCTCCAGAATTTCACTTCGTGTCGTGGATGTTTGTGTTTATTTGTGGTTGCCCGTGGATTGTATACGGAGACTAATTTATGTCGTCGCTCGTAGGACGTGGATTAGTCCAAATCCGTATTTTCTTAGATTTAGGTTTGGGGTTTATTGTTTAAGAATACGTTAGCCATATTTGAGGCTAAGATCAACTTAAACGTATGTTAAGGATACGTTAGTCTAATTTGAGACTAAGATCAACTTAACGGGATCGTTTAGATCCGATAAAAGAGAATTTGGGCTCTATTGTTCCAGTTTAGGGACATAGTGGTCCATGTATGTATGGCCGTCGGGACCCGACACCTCTCTGACGTCGTTGAAGGATTACAACGATAGGTGTCAGAGGAATTCAGAGATATACCCTTGAACCAAAGTCGATTGGAGGGGATCTATAGTCCAATTTGGGACTAAAGTCTGTTTGAAGGTTTAAGAATACGTTAGCCATATTTGAGACTAAGATCGACTTAAACGGGATCGTTTAGATCCGACAAAAGAGTATTTGGGGGCTCTATTGTTCCAGTTTAGGGACAAAGTGGTCCATGTTCCAGTTTAGGGACATAGAGGTCCATGTTCCAGTTTAGGGACATGGTGGTCCATGTTTCAGTTTAGGGACATAGAGGTCCATGTATGTATGGCCGTCGGGACCCGTCACCTCTCTGATGTCGTTGAAGGATTACAACGACAGGTGTCGGAGGAGTTCAGAGATGTACCCTTGAACCAGGTGTAAATTGATTTAAGAGAGCAGTCTTGCTCAGTCAATTTAATTTGAGGACTTACGGCCATGATTGGGCTAAGTCCAGTTGAGAATATTCAACGTTTTCATCTTTGGCCTATTAGGCCTATGCTAGGGTTTTGCCCCTGTTTAATAATGCAATGCATTTTATTCTGGCCTGTTAGGCCTTTTATAATGAAGGGCATTTATTTTGGGTCCATTGGGCCTCTTAACTGGGCTCTGCTCTTTAATAATGCGCTGCATTAATTAGTCTGACAAAGCGCCACGTGGCTTGTCATACGCTTTGCGCCAATTGAGGAGCGCAAGGCGTAAGTCCATGTGGAGGTGACACATGTCACGCTCCGGTGAGCGCAAGCGCAGTGTGCAGTGCCATTGCGCTGCGCTGTTGCGCTGCTGACACGTGGCGCGCTCCGGTGAGTTGCGCCAATTCATGAGAGCAATGCTCTGTTTTAAAAGCGCATAGCGCAAGCTGTTCTGGAGCTGACACGTGGCGCTCTCTGGTGGCTTCCGCCAACCCAGGAGCGCAACAGTGCAGATTTGCAAGTGCAAGGCACTGTTTTTAATATCTTGATCCAATTTTTGATTCAAGAAAAGAATCTTTAAGATTCCAGAACCAATGGTTCATAAAAAAGGCAATGCCTTTGTTATTATTTATTTTTTTTATTGAAGATCATTGATCCTGTTCTTAGATCAATGACCTATTCAGAAGAAGTTCTTCTTTTTAAAAAGTTTTACCTTCTTTTTTCTTTCTGAATTTCTTCTCAAAATTCTTTAGAAGAGTTCTCTCTCTGTTTCTGAGTTTCTGTCTCTCTATTCTTTGTGGTTCGTGTTTTGAATTGGGGTCTAGGGGCCTTTATATAGTGCCCATTAATTTGTTAAATTTGTTAAAGAGACCATTCTCTGAGTGAATTGGGGAATTTTCCCCACCGTTGGATCTTTGATCCAAGGGCTTCTGTTTTACAGAAGACAATCTTCTTGTTTTAACAAGAACAGAAAGATCTTACTGGAATTTTAATTCTGTTTGGCGCAAACGCATCTGTGCTTGACACGTGTCGCGCAACACAATTGCGCTAGCGCAACTGCGCTGATACGTGTCGCGCAGCGCACATCGCAGCGCAATTGCGTTTGCGCAACTGGGCTGACACGTGCCGCGCAGCGCAAGGCGCAGCGAACTGCGCTGACACGTGCCGCGCAGCGCAACTGTGCTGACACGTGTCGCGCAGCGCAGAGCGCAGCGCATCTGAAGCGTTGCTTCTTTTAATTTTGTTTTAAATAGAGCCTTGCTCTGATTTTGCGCGCTGCCTTGGGCGCTGCGCTCCCTGCGCTGGAGTGTCTGATTTTGACACGTAGCGCCCTGCGCACAGCGCAGGGGATCTGAAGCGTTGCTTCATTTATTTTAACTTTAATTTTCACTTTAATTTTCAAAGCAGAGCTTTGCTCTGATTAGGGAAACAGAAGCTTTGCTTCGTCTCCCGTCTTGGAATTTGAACAGAGCTTTGCTCTGATTGGGGTAAACAACTATGTTTTGCGTTAATGTATCTGCAATGTTGTAAATATGTGATTAGCTTTATGGCTTGACTTTAATAGATCTATATTCCTTTGTTTTTCCCTTACTTTAGAGTTGAACATGATCTTTTAATAGCAAATATACTGCCCTTTAGAATTCAGATATGGACTGATAAGAAGAGATGATTGATATCATGTTAACGGCCACTTATAAAATTTCTCAAATCTTGATCTCAATGGTTTAAAATCATGTTACACATACAACACGAATGCACAACAAACGCATAATTAGAGAGTGATTCAAGATGTTCAAGTTAAAACCAATATATCATACTCGATGATAATATGAATCCTTCATATTCTCATCGATACTCATATATGAAACTAAAAACGCCACTTAGTCCCCGTCTATCGGTTAACATACGTGCGATGTTCGTCGTGACATAGAACTATACGAAGGTTATTAAATATCGGACGGTATAGCTCGATACTAACAACCGTCGTATAGTTTACGCGACGAGAAAATTCAATCGTATGGTAACCCATAGATTTGTCCCGTGTGGACAAGTTAAGAATGTATAAAGCAAACGCCTTCATTCACTTGTGCTTTCATCCGTTTCGAGATATTTCGTCGGTACCTTTCCACTGGTTCTCCGTGTACAAAGATAGATTAGATGTTCATTTCAACATTGTTTCACAGCTTTGAAATGATTATCTATTCTATTACAGTGTACTCGGAGAACAGCGGGGAGGTGCTGCCGAAATTTACTCGAAACGGTTGAAAGCACAAGTGATGGGTGTTCGCTCTATACATTCTTAATGGGATAGAAGCCTACCCCCGATAGCCGGAACACACACATACAACAAGAATACACAACAAATGCATAATTAGATAGTGATTCGAGATGTTCAAGTTAAAACCAATATATGATACTCGATAATAATATGAAACCTTCATATTCTTATCGATACTCATATATGAAACTAAAAGCGCCACTTAGTCCCCGTCTATCGGTTAACATACGTGCGATGTTCGTCATGACATAGAACTATACAAAGGTTGTTAAATATCGGACGGTATAGCTCGATACTAACAACCGTCGTATAGTCTACGCGACGAGAAAATTCAATCGTATGGTAACCGATAGATTTGTCCCATCTAGACAAGTTAAGAATGTATAAAGCAAACGCCTTCATTCACTTGTGTTTTCATCCGTTTCGAGATATTTCGTCGGTACCTTTCCGCTGGTTCTCCGTGTACAAAGATAGATCAGATGTTCATTTCAACGTTGTTTCACAGCTTTGAAATGATTATCTATTCTATTACAGTGTACTCGGAGAACAGCGGGGAGGTGCTGCCGAAATTTACTCGAAACGGTTGAAGGCACAAGTGATGGGTGTTCGCTCTATACATTCTTAATGGGATAGAAGCCTACCCCCGACAGCCGGAACACACACATACAACAAGAATACACAACAAACGCATAATTAGAGAGTGATTCGAGATGTTCAAGTTAAAACCAATATATGATACTCGATGATAATATGAAACCTTAATATTTTCATCGATATTTGATCGCACACTTTGGCGTGTCGGAGTTCAAAGTTCTAAAGTTATAACCGCGATCAGGACGGTGTCGCTATGCAGCTAGCCGGTTGAGCACGGGTCGATCCACAAGGAGATGGTTGTATGTCTGTTCGAGTCTTACACGAGTCAATAAAGAATGTGTATATGTATGTTCAAGTCTATCCTAAGTGTTCGTATTTATGTTCAAGTAAGCTTGTTAAGGTTAAGGTCGGTTAGTAGAGTTAGGATTAGTCATGTGCTTGTCTTTTGCCATTCTTAAAACGGTGTTGGGATAATCGAAAGTAGCGGGGATTAGGAGGACATAGGAATAGGATTTGCGAGTTTAAGCAAGCTTTCCAACGCTAAATCCATTCCTAGTGCCCCTTGTCCGTCCGCTAAATACGCTTATTTCCAACCCTCAGCCAAATACCCGCAACCATGTATCCAATTAAGTCACAACTGCATGTCACGTTATGGTGCGCTTAAAGGACTTCTCTACTTTGGTCGCGGCTACATGTCACGTATAGCGCGCCTAAATGAGGGGGTTGCGTTTGTTTGGTCGGGCTTCGTTTCAAGATGTTTAGCAAAGAGAAGCACAAAGGATTTCTCCATCCCTCATACCACATTCCTTAGCCTTAACAAGTGGGAAATTATTCACACATTATAAAAGAAAAGAAAACAAAACAAGAAGGAAGAAAAGAGAAAAATAAGGTTTTACAAGTGAAGCAAGCTAACTCTTGGGTCTTCACCTTAGCAAGGAACTCCGTCGAAATATCATCGCTTGAAAATAATACGGATAAGAAAAGAAAAGAAAAGAGAACAAGCAAAGAAATAACAACAACTAATTAACAACAATAATTGAAATTACAATACAAGATAATAGAATTACAAGACAATAAATAAAAGAGACAATATAAAAATACCCCTCATCTTCATTTCATCATCCACTCAAAAAGCCCTCACTACAATTTTCATGGAGGAAAGAATGAAGAAGAAGCTAAACTAAACTACACTAAAAGAGGTGGGAAAGGAAGACATGAAGAAGACCCTTGGCTTGGCACAAAACTGGGCTATTTATAGACTGCTTGCTGAAACCCTAGGGCAAAATTCTGGCCCTAAATGAAATGACCAAACTAACCCAAAAATTTGGTCAGACGATGACACTAAACCGCGGCGGATCCGCCGCGAAGACCCACATTTGGCGGTGGTTCCGCCACGGTTTTGTGGAATTAGGGTCTTGTATTTTCTGGGTTTCCTTGTTTTGCTATCTTCTGGTTTTCTACATGTACCAAATTGCAAATTGCTTCCATAATTGCGTCAGATCTGCAACGGTCCAAAATGGCATCAAAAATAATACTTTTGACCTTTTCTCCCTCGAGCTCCGCGCACCCATTGATTCTTATGTTGCCCCCCTCGTGCTATGTGCTTGTCCGAGACATGAATGACTACTGTCATATGTCTTGTCTCTGGAACTGGTACGCAGCACTGGACGGATACGGATGACCGGAACCCGGCTTTTATCTGCTGTCAATAGATGTTCTGTATTTTGGCGTAACAATAGAGATTTTGTATCAATTGCGTTATTTTGGACTAGGAACCTGTAGCCTGTAAATATGTAGTAAACACGGATTAAAAGCACCTACCTATAAACAAACGAGCATAAGAATGGGCGGTAGTAAAAACAATATTCTGGTATGAACAAATACCCCCAAACTTAACTTTTGCTTGTCCCGAGCAAAACCAATTATTCACAAAAAAGTCCTAACCGCATTTTCGCAGGGAACGCGATTGCACTGAGCTCGTGCAACAAGCCGTTAAATCTCTAGGTGTCCCTAGTAGGAGGAGTGTTGTCTCTTGAGGGTTTTCAGCGGATTACACCCACAAAATCCCGTCAAGCTAGTGTCATAAGTTAACATCGATTCTACTCCTACAGTTTAGTATCTACGTTAGAAACTCTATTATCCTATGTTAGAAATATTCAACCCTAATGCTTCACACCTCCTTTCTATTTAACTTCAGATCTTATACGTTTCAAAAAAGTTTAGAAAGATGTTGGTATCTCCTGAGTTTTCCTTCTAAAGCGTGTGGTCTCAAATCAGGGATTTTTATCAACTTTACAGAAAACATAAGTCTTATCTTTTATTTCTATCTTTTATCCAAACATCGATTGTATACCCCTACGTGTGTGTATATTTGCACCCTTATACTCAAGAATTCAATTCAAGCTATAATACCCTTGCCCTAATACCTGATACTAGTTCTTTTCATTAAGAATGGACGGATTTGCTTACACACCTTTCATGCGACTATTAATTATTCTTGAGGCACTAACGGCCGATTACTGAATGTGTGAGCTTAAAGAGTAATTAGCAGTTTTCAGGTCTTGACTTTATTTATTTATTTTTCTTTTCTTTTATTTTTCTTTTTCAAGACCGGATATATTTTTCAATGATGCTCTTTTGGTGTTTAGCTTTATTTATCGTTTTTTTCTTTCATACTAGGTTTTCAGGCAAGAGTATTTCTAGGTATCCTCTACTATCCCAAGTTTCAAGGTGCATGTAAATGCAGTTTGTAGGGTATATACTTTCTAAATTTGAACTCAAGAAAAGAAACTATTTTTCAGACTTATTCTTCAGTAAAGCTTCAATACTTTCCCCTCATCTTGACTTAACTCAAGAACTGAACTCAAGATTACCTATTTCTCAAAAAAACTGTAAGGACGTATACTTACCAAAGTTAGACAGAATGAGGGTTATTTTTAGGGTTTTCAATTCCTAAGCCTAGAATTTAGTTATTTCTAACATATCAACTAAATTTTCAGAATAAAAATCTAAGTTACCCTATTAGCTAACTTGACGACAAAGTTTTTATATTTTTGGAAAAAATTTCGAATTTTATGGGTTTTTTAAACAAGGTATGCAAATGCAGAATATACAAATGAATGCGAAGGAAGAAACCTTACCGAGCACACCCCCAATCTTAAACTTGACAGTGCCCTCACTGTCAGGCTACACCAAGAGGGTCAAAATTGCTGGCGCTCCTTCAAAACAAATTATATACAAAACAAAAAATATATACAAAAAAGGTCCCCCCAAACTTAAGTAAAACAGTGTTTCCACTGTTAAGCATTGAAGTTCAGGATCGGGGGGGAAAGAGAATAGTATCAATCTATACAAGGCCTTACACAGACCAAAAGTTAACACCAACCATTCAAAGATTTTATCGTTATAAAGCGACGGTTGGTGAAAGAATGGAGTGTAGAGAAAAGAAATAAGAAGCACGCGAGACTGTGTGGGGATAGAAGTAGCGTCCGGTCTTGGTGGAAGAGAAGAATGGAGGATGGGAGAAAGAAGTGGAATACGAACTTGAGGGTGAAAATGGAGCGAATAAATTAGCACAATTTGTGATGACCGATGTGTAAAAAGCGATTGTGCTAATCTATCAACCCGTCGAGAAATGGGGTCAAATCCTTCAAGATTTGTGAGAAGCCATGGGTACGCCGAACTTGGTAAACCAGACATAAGAAATGAAAATGATACGGTTTCTTGTAAGGTCGGAACGATGGAAAGGATGGAGGTAGGTGATTGAGGAAGGTTATTGGTTAAAGGTTCAGGAGGGTGTACACAGTCAATGAAAGGGATATGATGAATTGGAAAATCCGACTCATCAATTACAACTGGTTCATCCTCAAAGCTTTCCTCAAAAGTCTGCTCAAAAATTATTTCATCCATGCAAATTTCATCAAAATCTAGACGCATATGGAGGTCGGGAAAAACAGTTAATGACTCGGGATGATGAATTAGGGAGAGAAACTCAGCCAAATCTATGGGTTCATCATCCAAAATATTCCCGGCGTCAATATCCTCAATCAAGTGAAAATCAATATTCTCAGACACCTCATACAGAGCATGGATTTCAATCAATTTAGGTTCTAAGATGGAGGTGTAGAGGTCAAAAGGTTTAGGATTGGTTTCACTTGGAAGGGACCCTTCACAATCGGGTAAATCAAACACTACAAAGTCGCACAACTCAATAATCATTCTATCTTCAATTGATAAATCATTTGGGACACTTGATAGACTTTCAAAACAAGAGGTGTGGGATTCAATTTGGTACAGGTAGGTTTGATTTGGAAGGGGGTACAACTCACTCTCACTACTCAAATTCTCAGCCTGTCCTACCGCCTCATCATACATTGGAAAATTTGGAGTTAGTTGAAAACTAGCTACCGGGCCAGTAGGTTGTATGAGGGCGGCCATGGATGCATTCAAATCCATCATCTGTTGGCATGACGCTACCCTAAAGTCTTCCAACGACTGTTCAAGACTAGACATGGGTTGTGAAGGAGTTTCAGTAAAAGATTCAAACTCGTTTGGATACTGGAAAGTCCCAAAAGGCTGTATAGAAGCAATGTCTAGGGAAGGTGAAAAAGTCGGGTAGGACTGGTAGGAATTGAATGGCTGTACAGGGGTAGGATCAACATATGAATAAGAAGGTGAATGGAATTGTTGATCCAAAGAATTTACAGTGGTGAAAGGAGTGAAAGATCGGCTACGGGATTGTTCAATATGTTCAGCAATAGACATGGGTTTCGGAGTTACAACTGGACTCGAAAAATGAGTATCAACGTAAGAAGGGGTGAATGTTTGAAATGGTTGATACGAAGTGGATTGCGGAGTCAAATTGTTCGTCCTAGACGCGTCTATCCGATCTTTCAAAGAGATTTTGGGCATGGAAGAGTCGTTCGAAGTTCGACCAAAACAAGAACCGTATGAGGTAATGTCTGGTTGTGGGTACCAAAGCTCGGCAAGAGTTTTTCTAGGTGGAGTACCCATGATATGAAAAGAAGAAAACGGAGGGAAAAGAATGCGGATTTATTTTTTAATTTTTTTTTTATTAAAAGAAAAAAAAAGTTTGTTTTTGGAGTTTTGAAAATTTTTTGTTTAAAAGAATACGGAATTATGGGACTAAAATTTACAAGCACAATCATAATCACAATATGCACAAACACACCTAGAGCTAGGGTCTTTAAAGTCCAACTAGACCGCTCCTAGACTTCCAATCGACAAGTTGCAGGATAACCCTCGAATCGCCTCTTCACTGCCAATTGTGGCCAGGTAAGCACAAGTGAAGTAAGGAGGGATCCGCTCACGAATCACCGTGAGACGGGTTTTTTAAAGTTACCTCCTCGCTTGTCTAGCCTAGGCACCACAAAGTCAAGTTTAGATAAACGACCGATTCCCCGCAACCTTCACTTGTCCTAATTGAGCGCGACGGTCCTTATAGGTTTGGTCTAGATATTTTTTATTAGCTCAAGGTAATGCGTATGCAATTAGTGATTTGTGGGGTCTTAGGAAGGGTAATGAAATCCCCACCCAATTTTAATTGGTGTTCAAGCCCCTTAATGTCCGTATTAGTATATGCAAAGCGGTAAACAAACAAAATCTAAAACAACAAAAATTTATTTTGCGGCGGATTCTGTGCAAAGATACCTGCAGAAAATACAGTATAGTGGAATTCAGAGAGGGAACTAGAGGAAAGAGAAAGGGCAGAAAAAATTTGGGGCTCAGAAGCCTCAAAATGACCGCGGAACCGCCGCCGAATCCCCTCTTTGACCGTGGTTCCGCGGTCAAATTGATGAGCTGGCGCCTGAACCTTAGGTCAATATACGTGCCCTTCTCTGTACACCCTAATAAAAACCTATGTTTCTTGATTGGATTACTGTACTTGCTCCAGATCTTCCTGCACACTTGCACACAAAAATTATCAAAAATAATCAAAAGATTTTATTATATATATATATATACAAAAAGAATATTAACCCAAATAACAAGAAATAAAATACGTTACCGTCTCCCCGGCAACGGCGCCATTTGATCGCACGCTTTGGCGTGTCAGAGTTCAAAGTTCTAAAGTTATAACCGCGATCAGGACGGTGTCGCTATGCAGCTAGCCGGTTGAGCACGGGTCAATCCACAAGGAGATGGTTGTATGTCCGTTCGAGTCTTAGACGAGTCAATAAAGAATGTGTATATGTATGTTTAAGTCTATCCTAAGTGTTCGTATTTATGTTCAAGTAAGCTTGTTAAGGTTAAGGTCGGTTAGTAGAGTTAGGATTAGTCTTGTGTTTGTCTTTTGCCATTCTTAAAACGATGTTGGGATAATCGAAAGTAGCGGGGATTAGGAGGACATAGGAATGGGATTTGCGAGTTTAAGCGAGCTTTCCAATGCTAAATCCATTCCTAGTGCCCCTTGTCCGTCCACTAAATACGCTTATTTCCAACCCTCGGCCAAACACCCGCAACCATGTATCCAATTAAGTCACAACTATATGTCACGTTATAGTGCGCTTAAAGGACTTCTCTACTTTGGTCGCGGCTACATGTCACGTATAGCGCGCCTAAGTGAGGGGGTTGCGATTGTTTGGTCGGGGTTCGTTTCAAGATGTTTGGCGAAGAGAAGCACAAGGGATTTCTCCGTCCCTCATACCACCTTCCTTAGCCTTAACAAGTGGGAAATTATTCACACATTATAAAAGGAAAGAAAAGAAAACAAGAAGGAAGAAAAGAGAAAAATACGGTTTTACAAGTGAAGCAAGCTAACTCTTGGGTCCTCACCTTAGCAAGAAACTCCGTCGAAATATCATCGCTTGAAAATAATACGGATAAGAAAAGAAAAGAAAAGAGAACAAGCAAAGAAATAAAAACAACTAATTAACAACAAGAATTGAAATTACAATACAAGATAATAGAATTATAAGACAATAAATAAAAGAGACAAGATAAAAATACCCCTCATCTTCATTTCATCATCCACTCAAAAAGCTCTCACTACAATTTTCATGGAGGAAAGAATGAAGAAGAAGAAGAAGCTAAACTAAACTACAGTAAAAGAGGTGGGAAAGGAAGACACGAAGAAGACCCTTGGCTTGGCACAAAACTGGGCTATTTATAGGCTGCTTGCTGAAACCCTAGGGTAAAATTCTGGCACTAAATGAAATGACCAAACTAACCCAAAAATTTGGTCAGACGATGACACTAAACCGCGGCGGATCCGCCGCGAAAACCCACATTTGGCGGCGGTTCCGCCGCGGTTTTGTGGAATTGGGGTCTCATATTTTCTGGGTTTCCTTGTTTTGCTATCTTCCTTTGTTCTACATGTACCAAATTGTAAATTGCTTGCACAATTGCTTCAGATCTGCAACGGTCCAAAATGGCATAAAAAATAATACTTTTGACCTTTTCTCCCTCGAGCTTCGCGCACCCATTGATTCTTGTGCTGCCCCCCTCGTGCTCTGTGCTTATCCGAGACACGAATGACCACTGTCATATGTCTTGTCTTTGGAACTGGTACGCAACACTGGACGGATACAGATGACCGGAACCCGGCTTTTATCTGCTGTCAACAGATGTTCTATATTTTGGCGTAACAGTGGAGATTTTGTATCAATTGCGTTATTTTGGACTAGGAACCTGTAGCCTGTAAATATGTAGCAAACACGGATTAAAAGTACATACCTATAAACAAACGAGCATAAAAATGGGCGGTAGTAAAAGCAATATTCTGGTATGAACAATACTCATATATGAAACTAAAAGCGCCACTTAGTCCCCATCTATCGGTTAACATACGTTCGATAATTTATTCTTTTCAACGATAAACGCACACACAAAGCATATACACAGATTTTCTCCTTTGTCAGTAACTATCCCGTTCTTATATTTCTCAATATAGTCACCATAACCTACAATTTATATGTTATACAGTCTAACATGGCCCATGAGTACTGTTCCCCTCCGAAGGACGGCGCACAAGACTGCGATGTCCTGACGCTGAGATTCGGGGTAGATACTATTTGGTTTTATCCGTCCACCTCTCCGAAGATACCAAGTTAATTTATGGCACCGTGTATCGGAGGTTTAGACGGATGCGGCCGATGTAGCAGATTTCGTCAGATTCCCCCTCGCGGTGAGGGGTTTTTTATTGTGGGGACGCTCTTCCCTGCAGGCGTAATCCCCTGCAGTTAATTACGCTACCGCATCGCGGTAACAACTTTCTCCTTCTCCAGCTGGTCACTTCGTGTCGTGGGTGTTTGTTTTGTTTGTAGTTGCCCGTGGATTGTATACGGAGACTAATTTATGTCGTCGCCTGTAGGACGTGGATTAGTCCAAATCCGTATTTACTTAGATTTGGGTTTGGGGTTTTTTGTTTAAGGATACGTTAGCCGTATTTGAGGCTAAGATCAACTTAAACGTTCGTTAAGGATACGTTAGTCCAGTTTGAGACTAAGATCAACTTAACGGGATCGTTTAGATCTGACAAAAGAGCGTTTGGGCTCTCTTGTTCTAGTTTAGGGACATAGTGGTCCAACATTCCCATTTTGGGGGCGGATATTGGTTTAAGGACGCATAAGTCCATGAGTTTAAGGACCCCACAGTCCGTATTAATGTGTGGTTGTCAGGACCCGTCACCTCTCTGACGACGTTGAAGGATTACAACGACAAATATCAGAGGAGTTCAGAGATGTATCCTTGAACCAAAGTTGGATAAGAGATCTATAGTCCAATTTGGGACTAGAGTTTGTTTGAAGGTTTGATTTAAGAACACGTTAGCCATATTTGAGGCTAAGATCAACTTAATCGTTTGTTAAGGATATGTTAGTCCAATTTGAGACTAAGATCAACTTAACGGGATCGTTTAGATCCGAAAAAAGAGCGTTTGGGCTCTATTGTTCCAGTTTAGGGACATGGTGGTCCAATGCCAGTTTAGGGACATGGTGGTCCATCGTTAATTTAAGGACGTTTCGGTCCGATATTAGTTTAAGGACGTTTCGGTCCGATATTAGTTTAAGGACATTTCGGTCCACGAGTTTAAGGACCCCACAGTCCATATACGTGTGGTCGTTGGGACCCGTCACCTCTCTGACGTCGTTGAAGGATTACAACGACAGGTGTCAGAGGAGTTCGGAGATGTACCCTCGAACCGGTAGTAAATTGATTTAAGAGAGAAATCTTGCTCAGTCAATTTAATTTAAGGACTTACGGCCAAAATTGGGCTAAGTCCAGTTGAAAATGTTCAACATTTTATTTGCTTTTGCATTGCATTTCTTTTTTATTTTTATTTAGGCTTTGCCTAGAAAGGATTCAGAGCATCAATTTGTTTTGGGCTCTGTTCTTTATAAATGATGCAGAGCATCAATTTTATTTGGGCTCTGCCCTTTTATTACTTTGCAATTTATTTTGGCCTGCTTGGTCTTTTTGATTTGGGCCTGGCCCTTTTAGGAAATGCATTGCATTTGTCAGGCGCTTTGCGCCAATCAGAGAGCGCAAGCGCTTGTAGTGTTGACACGTGTCGCGCAAGCGCAGTGCACTGCGCTAATGCGCTGCGCCTGCGCTGCTGACACGTGGTGCGCTCTGGTGGCTTGCACCAATTCAGGAGCGCAACAGCGCAGTTTGGAAGTGTAAGGCACTATGATTTAAGAATGTTTTAGATTCAAGAACCAATGGTTCATAAAAGAAGTGCAAAGCACTATTCGTTTCCTTGATCTAATTTAGATCAAAGAAAAACAAGTTTTTCTTTTTATTTCAGGAACCAAAGGTTCATAAAAAGTGCAAAGCACTATTCTTTATTTTTTTTTATTAAAGATCTATGATCTGTTCATAAGAGAACTTTCTCTTTTTCTAAAGGTCTTTACCTTTTTTGTTCTTGAGGAGTTCTTCAGAGTCCTCTTTCTCTCTTTTTTTAAGAAAATGTTGATGGCTTTGAATTGAGGTTTAGGGTCCTTTTTATATTGCCCATAAATTAGTTAAATTTGTTAAAGAGATCTTTCTCTGAGTGATTCGGGGAATTTTCCCCACCGTTGGATCTTTGATCCAAGGGCTTCTGCTTTGCAGAAGAAAATCTTCTTGTTTTAACAAGAACAGAAAAGATTTCTTAAAATTTTAATTCTGTTTGGCGCAGATGCCCCAGCGCGTGACACGTGTTGCGCAGCGCACAGCGCAACTGCGCTGACACGTGTCGCGCAGCGCACAGCGCAGCGCAACTGCGCTGACACATGTCGCGCAGCGCAAAGCGCAGCGCAACTGCGCTAACGCATCTGCGCTGACACGTGTCGCGCAGCGCACAGCGCAGCGCATCTGCGCTGACACGTGTCGCGCAGCGCACAGCGCAACTGAAGCGTTGCTTCCTTTAATTTTGCTTAAAATAGAGATTTGCTCTGATTGGGCGCGCCATCTTGGGCGCTGCGCTGACGTATCAGCGCCGGACACGTGGCGCGTTGCGCCCGGGATTTGAAGCGTTGCTTCAAAATTTGAATTTTGTATTTCCAGCAGAGCTTTGCTCTGATTGGGGGAAACAAATGCCCCCCCCACCGTTGCGCTCACGTGGCGCGCACGTGAGTGCAGCGGTGGCAAGCCCCTGACCGTTGGATCAAGGAGTGAGCTGACGGGGCGCAGGCGCCTTATAAATAGGACCTATGGCCCTTTAGAAAACTTCACCATTTTCTAGATTCTGATTCCAGAGCTTTGCTCTTCCTTAGAACTTCAGAGCTTTGCTCTCGTTTCCAGAACTTCAGAGCTTTGCTCATTTCCAAAGTTAAAAACTTTAGGTAAAATTAATTTAAATCAAATTAACTTAAATTAACCTTAACCAAAGAGCTTTGCTCTTACAGATCTTTTGATCTAAAGAGATCCCCATTGGGGTTTCATAAACAGAGCTTTGCTCTCAAGAGTTCATAGATCTTCAGAGATCTTGTTTCATGGATTTTAACTCATGAACAAAGCTCTGCTCTTGGATCAAATGTATATCTTTTTGATCTGAAGAACTCCTAAGAGTTTTCATGGATCTTTAAGATCCCAAAATTTTTAATCTTTAGGAGTTTAAAGAAAAATTTTCTTTTAATAGATTTTCTCATCATTATCACAGAGCTAGGCTCTTTTAAGGAATTTTATTCCCCTGATACCAGAGTTTGACAAGTGTCACTCTGTGACAGAGTTTTGCTCTGAAGGAGGAGATTTTCTCCTTGTCTGTAGGGATTTCCCATCAATGAGGATATTCTTTTGGGGATCTTTTCATTAATTGACAGTCTCATCCAATGGTGGGGCCGTCTTATTAAATGATGTACTGTCGTCCAGATTTCGTGGGCCCCCTCTTTGGTCCCCCTATCCACTGCATTGCGGTATGGTATAAAAAATTTAAAATGTTGAGCGTTGGAATTATAATACCGACGACTAATTTTTGTCTCTTTGCAGAAAACATGTCTGCCAATTTGTCTTTTCCGTGTGTTCGCTCGGAGGGAGGGTCTCCCCAGGCACCGGTGGACCGTGTGGTGTTTTCTCTCATCAAGGATCATGACCCCGAGCACAAAAATCTTCACTTGTGGGGTAGGTGGTACAATGAGATCATCCAGGGTCGCCGAAGTTTCGGTTTCGCCACGCCGTCTGAGCCAACATCTTCACTCCCCTACGCAGATGAACCCCTGGTGAAGTATGCCGCGGAGGTCAAAAATTGGAATTCGGATGACCTCCCCCAGCCTGCGATTGGTGCTATCCCCGTGCAGCCGCCGCCAGCAATAGATATTTTAGGGAGGAGAATTTGTCAGGGTGAAGCACGCCCTTGGGGACAGGCTTATAACATTGGATTGATCCCACGACCGCCTGCCGGATATTTGCAATGGGCCCGGTACATCCTATCAGCGAAGAGGACTCATCTGATGAGGATTGGCTTGTACTCGGCCATTTACGTCTCGCTCTTTGAGTATCCTTCTCCTTCAACGTGGTGGGTTAAGGCTTTTATCGAGCAATGGAATATCCCCACCCACACCTTCCTGATGACAGACCGGGAAGTCTCTATCTCCTTGGAGGAGTTTGCTGAAATCTCGGGTCTGCCGATGAGGGGAGAGCCTTACGAGGAGCTGCTTCCTCCCGATGAGTACGTCTTTGCCACCAAGCCGCTGGTGTTTCACCTAACGCCGGAGAACGCTATTCAGCACCAGTACCCAGGCTTGGTTAAGGTATTGGAGATCTATGAAGGACTCTATCTGGAATCGTGCATCCGGGGTGTCAGTTTCGCAGATTTTATTGCCCGCTTCATTCGACCGGAGTTCTTATCGGAGCGGAGCGAGAAGTTCGCCCAACTCGACGACCCTTTTGGATTCGGTTTGGATCGCCGACCCACATCGGAGGATGACCACAAAGACTTTTACCTCCCTGGTGCTGCCGTCGTCTCTTTTTCAGAAATCGCCGTCCCCGACATGGATGAAGAGACCTTCTTTGTAGGGTTCTTGGGCTTGTGGTTGTGCAGTTTTGCTCTTCCTATGCATCCACGTTATATGCGGCCGACTGTTTTCTACCCAGCGCATCGGATGGTGGCTGGTTTGCAGTTGTCAGTAGGAATCGCCGGGCTGGCTTATCTTTATAATGGACTTAGCGTAGCGGCGGATGCTAGTGAGCCTGGGGTGCAACCCGCCAACTTCCCGATGCACTACTTTACTTTTTGGATGGAAATGGACGTGCACGGGGTGTTTGGCGCCCATAGGATTCCTCCCTTTTTTGAGAAATGCAGGCTCCCAAGGGTCATACGGTTGGTCGGGGCTTCGATTGTAGTTTCACCTCCACGGGAGGCTAGGGGGCTGCTCCTTCGACCACACCTGGTCGGGGCGAAGGTTTCCTTCTTGGATAAGGTCATAACAATAGGCTCAGAGACCACCAAGTCGGTAGTATCGCTACACGATGATTTTAAAGACGGGGCTTCCATACTGAAGGCTCGGGAAATCCTCCATCTCTACTCCATTCGGCCGGGCTACCTGCTGTTCAGGCAGAATGAGACAGCACTCTTCATGAGGTATAACCCTCACCGGTTTGCTCAGCAATCGAGCTACAACCAAGGGATCCCGATGGAAGCCTTCTTGGAAAAGCCCGTGGTTAGCCGTGAGGGGATAAAGAACGCAATGCACCACTTTATGCGGCTTAACACGGGTTCTTATTTCTTCATCAGCGAGCCGAGCTGCATCCCCAAAGTCCTCAACGCGTACGTGTCTTTGTATGCGCATGCTATGGGTCCAGTTATCCAAATGGAAAAACGCATGCTGGTTGACCGCAAGGGTGCGCCTCCCGGTGGCGATCGCAAGGCTCCCTTGAAGCCGAGGACCCCGGTTATTTCTCCATTAAAAGGTGCTGGAGTCGGACCTCCACGCGTGTTGAGCCCTCCGCGCGGATTGCCGCTTCGCGATATTGTGGATGCGCCACCAGCCTCCCATGCTCCAGTGGAGGCGGTAAATGTGGTATCGCCAGAGTCTGGTGCGGGCAAGGATATCGGGACCCGCCGTCCCAAGGCGTCCGCCAAGCGTAAATCAGTACCGGGTGCATCCAGAGCTGGCGGGCAAAAGAAGAAGAAGTCGCTCCTTTCCCTTGACGCGATTCTCGGCTTAGAGCCTAAGGCCCAACTTACCGAATGAATAAGTGAATATGGCAGCAATAAAGGCTTCACGGTAGACCCCGCAGACACCGACCCGGCGGCCGCCATTGCGGCTTCTGAGCGATCAGTGAGGCTTGAAGCGTGGTTGAGTAAACTCGCTGAGTCAGGTAATTATTAGCTGCTCTCCTCATCATTTCATCACATTTTTCATCATTATTCTTGACTAATACTTTTCCCATTTTCAACAGGTGTCTCTACCGAAGAAGCTATTGTTGCCTCTTTGAAGACCTTCCAAAAGGAGGAGGAGAAACGCGCTTTAGCGGGTGCCGGTATGTCCCACTCCCCTTTTTTTTAAAAACCAATTTCGTTATCTTTTTCGATGGTCAACCTAACTTTCTTCATTTGTTTCTTTGCAGGGGTTATACCAGTCGATGAGGAGATCCTGATCGCACGCTTTTGGCGTGTCGGATGAAAGAATTAAAGTTTACCGCGATCAGGACGGTGTCGTTATGCAGCTAGCCGGTGAGCACGGGTCGGTCCACAGGGAGATGGTGTTATCTTACCTTCTTGCTTTAGACGAGTCAATAAATAATCTTGTATGTTTGTTTGTTCTAACCTATGTGTTTATCTGCAAGTATAAAGTTGTTAAGAAAATACGAAATTATAAGCTAAGAAATCCGTACTCAAAACCTTTGAGCCGAGTCTTGACCAATTGAAGCTAAGCAATCGGCAACAACGTGGATTAGGAGATTTAAGCGCGGTATTCGAGGAATCCGGCTTATTTACCCTTGTCCTTCCGTTCTTGTCTCTTGCCTTCGCCTCCGGCCAAACCGAACGCAACCGGTCGTGGTTAGGAATCACCGTTACCTTGTCAGGGTACGGTGCCTAACGGAGCGCTTGCGTATGGTTTGGGCGGAGTTCAAAAGGAAAATAACGGGAAAAGGAAATGAGAAGGAAATGTTAACTTATAAAACCGTATTAATTCTTAACAACAACAATAATTACAACATTCACAAAATAAACAAAAGAGAACAAAAATAAAAGAACAAAGAAAAGAAAAGATACAAGAATGAAAGTGCATGAATTTAAATGCAAGTAATAAAAGCAAGTAATAAAAGACAAGGTAATAAATTGCGAATAATAAAAAACGATAAAAAGAATACGGAACTAGGACTCAAGACAAGCATGTGATCAATAGCCAACCCTTAAACTTGCAAACTCAATGAAGAGATTGCAAGATCAAGAGAAGGGTAGAAACCGCATGTGAAATGAAGTGCTAGTCCGTAGTAGAATACGACCCTTGAGATCAATAACTAACTCTTACCTATTCAAGCTCAATGAAGAGGTTGAATGAGCAAGAGAAAGCAAAAATCTCAAGGGGAAGAAGAAACACAAGAGAATGATACAAAGCCTTCATTTTTATTCACCTCCACAAAAAAGCTTCTCACTTACAATTTCATGGAAGAGGAATGAAGAGGAAGAAGAAGAACTATACAAAATCCTAACAAAAGAGGCTACAAAATGAATCAAAAGAATGACCCTTGGCTAAGCTCAGTTCTGCTGTATTTATAGGCAGGGAGTTGAAGTTCTAGGGCAACCAGCAGACTCCATGCAAGATTACCAAAAAGCCCCTGAAATTCGTCAGAGAGTGGGCCCCACCTTGCCGCGCAAGCGCGGCCAATACCCCATATTGGCCGCGCATGCGCGGCCGTAAAGTTGAATTGGGCAGTGGGCTTTTTTGTGGGTTCCTGGTTCTCTGTCCCCTTTATTCTGGTATACATATTTTCTGAAAATACTTTTACATTTCTTCCAGAATTTCTGTTGAGGAAAGGTGGACTTTTGTGGATGCTTTTGTCATGATTGCCTCGAGCTCCGCGTAGATCTCTTGGATCTTGTGCTACCATTGAGCCTTGTGCCTGAAAACGACATTGATTTGACATTTTGTCTCTTAAACTGATATCTGGCAACACACGGATAGAGAGCGGAGACCGTGTTTTATCAGTGGTTGGCAGGAACCCGGATATTGTCGTGTTTTCCATGAATTTCACCGTTTTAGAACCGAGAACCTGTATTCTGCAAATATGTGATAAACACGGATAAAAAGCACCTACCTATAAACACACGAGTGTAAGAATGGGCGGTATAAAATGCAGTATTCTGTTATGAACAAATACCCCCAAACTTAACTTTTGCTCGTCCCGAGTAAAACCAATTATTCACAAAAATAAAATGATAACCGCACTTTCGCAGGGAACGCGATTGCACTGAGCGCGTGCAACAAGCCGTTAAACCTCTAGGTGTCCCTAGTAGGAGGAGTGTTGTCTCCTGAGGGTTTTCAGCGGATACTACCCACAAAATCCGGTCAAGCTAGTTTTGTAAAATAACTAAGATGCACATCCTAAAGTTTTGTTTTAGAAAATAACAATTCTATAATCCTAAGTCTAGATTATCGAACCTTTATTTTTCACACCTTGCTTCTTATTTAACTACAGATTTTATATGTCTTTACGTGCAGTGCAAAATAGTGTCGTTAAGTTCCCGAAAGGTCGAATAAAGTCATTATGTCACACAATAAAGCCCAGATAACAATTTTAAAAGGATCACATAAGTTTTATAAAGAGTTAAGCATTTTTCAAGTTTCGTTTTCCAGTAAGGTTTCAACTTCAGAATTTCTATCTTCCTTAACAGGAAACTAAGTCGTATTTTTCACTCCACCTTTTAACTTGTTTTCATTTCATACACACCTCTGTGAACGTGCAATAGTCTTTATCAAAGAGTAAAACCTTCATATCTCCGTTAAGAAATTTTTATAAAAGCCTGTCTTTTATCAAGATTATTCTCACACAAAGAACCGTTAGGAATTTTAACTCGGAGAGAACACTTGCTTGACTTTGTTTTAAAACTGGACTTTCTAGGCTTCTTAGCGAGCTTTGGGCCAATGCACCCAAACCAGTTGGTTTTAGGTCATTAGGTGTAGAAACACCCCAGCGGACTTAATTACTCAAGTTACCTAGGTCCAAAAACAAAAGACAGATTGTCGTGAAAATCAGATGATTTAATACGAACGGAGATATAACCGGCAGTTCCATTATTTTTTTGGATAAAAGACATGTTAAGTGGGTTTGGTGTGTAATCATTCCAATCAAGTTTCAGATGGGTTATTTTTCAGACTTAGTTCCAATTAAGGCATCAATAACATTCCTTCATATTCACTCACTTCATAAACTATTCTTGATATATTACTTATTTCAGAACAAACCTATTTGATCCTCAGAAAATCATTTATCTATTTAAAAGTTTTTTAAACATAACATTCTTGTCATCTAATTTCCAAAACACACGACACGTGTAGTGTAATGTAAAGACGTATATCAGCTATAATTAACTTCAAAGGAGAGTTATCTTTCAGGTTTTCAAAATCCAAACATAGGATTTAGTTATTCCTATTTTTTCAAACAAAAACCGTCGAATGTTGAATCAGAGTTCTTCCACAAGCTAACTTGACAAAAAGTTTTTATATTTTTAGAACTTTTTCGATTTTTATGGGTTTTTAATAAGGTATGCAAATGCAAAATATACAAATGAATGCGAAGGAAGAAAGCTTACCGAGCACACCCCCAAACTTAAACTTGACAGTGCCCTCACTGTCAGGCTATACCAAGAGGGTTAAAATTGCCGGCGCTTTCTAGAAACAAATTATATACAAAAAAAAAAGAAAACAAAAATATATACAAAAAAAAATGTCCCCCCCAAACTTAAGTAAAACAGTGTTTCCACTGTTAAGCGATAAAGTTCAGGATTAGGGGGGAAAGAACAGTATCCATCTATGCAAGGCCTTACACAGGCCAAAGGTTAGCACCAACCATTCAAAGATCTTATCATGATGAAGCAGTGGTCGGTGGAAGAAGGCGTAGAGAAAAGAGATGGAAAATACGCGAGACCGCTTGTGGAGAGAAGTGGAATGCGGTCTCGGTAGATGAGAAGAAGAATGGCGGAAGGGAAAAAGAAGTGGAATATGAACTTGAGGGTGCAAATGGAGTAAATAGATTAGCACAATTTGTGATGACTGATGTGTAAAAATCGATTGTGCTAATCTATTAACCCGTCGAGAGATTGGGTCAAATCCCTCAAGATTCGTGAGAAACCATGGGTACGCCGAACTTGGTAAACCAGACATATGAAATGAAAATGATACGGGTTCTTGCAAGGTCGGAACGATGGAAAGGGTGGAGGGAAGGGGTTGAGGAAGGGTATCGGTTAAGGATTCTGGAGGGTGTACACAGTCAGTGAAAGGAACAGGATGAATTGGAAAATCCGACTCATCATCTAGAACTGTTTCATCCTCAAAAATATCCTCAAAATTTTCCTCAAAATTAAACTCATCCATGCATATATCATCAATATCAAGACGCATATGAAGTTCGGGAAAAACAGTTAAAGACTCGGGATGATGATTTGAAGAGACAACCTCAGCCAAATCTATTGGTTCATCATCCGACATGTTCCCAGCGTCAATATCCTCGATCAAGTGAAAATCTATATTCTCTGACACCTCAACCAAAGCATGGATATTAATCAATTCAGGTTCTAAGATGGAGGTGTAAATGTCAAAAGGTTTAGGATCGGTTTCACTTGGAAGGGACCCTTCACAATCGGGCAAATCAAACACTACGAAGTCGCACAACTCATTAATCATTCTATCTTCAACTGGTGAATCGTTTGGGACACTAGATAGATATTCAAAACTGGAGTTGTGGGATTCAAGTTGAAACGGGTAGGCTTGATTCGGAAGGGGATACATCGCACTCTCTCCACTCAATTTCACAGCCTGTCCTACCGCCTCTTCATACATTGAAAAATTTGGAGCTAGTTGAAAACTAGCTACCGGGTCACTAGGTTGTATGAGGGCGGCCATGGACGCATTCAAATCCATCATCTGTTGGCTTGACGCTACCCTAAAGTCTTCCAAGGATTGTTCTAGACTAGACATTGGTTGTGAAGGGGTTTCAGTAAAAGATTCAAAGTTGTTTGGATACTGAAAACTCCCAAATTGCTGTTTTGATGCAATGTCTAGGGAAGGTGCAAAATTAGGGTAGGATTGGTAGGAGTTGAATGGCTGGACAGGAGTGGGATCAACATTGGGATAAGAAGGTGAATGGAATTGTTGATCCCAAGAATTTGTAGTGGTGAAAGGGGTGAAAGATCGGCTACGGGATTGTGCAATATGTTCAGCAATGGACATTGGTCTCGGGGTTACAACTGGATTTTCAGAAGGGGTATCAACACAAGAAGGGGTGAATGTTTGAAACGGTTGATACGAAGTAGATTGTGGGGTCCAGTTGTTTGTCCTAGACGCGTCTATCCGATCTTTCAAAGAAATTTTCGGCATGGAGGGGTCGTTTGAAGTTCGACCATCTTTATTCACCTCCACAAAAAAGCTTCTCACTTACAATTTCATGGAAGAGGAATGAAGAGGAAGAAGAAGAACTATACAAAATCCTAACAAAAGAGGCTACAAAATGAATCAAAAGAATGACCCTTGGCTAAGCTCAGTTCTGCTGTATTTATAGGCAGGGAGTTGAAGTTCTAGGGCAACCAGCAGACTCCATGCAAGATTACCAAAAAGCCCCTGAAATTCGTCAGAGAGTGGGCCCCACCTTGCCGCGCAAGCGTGGCCAATACCCCATATTGGCCGCGCATGCGCGGCCGTAAAGTTGAATTGGGCAGTGGGCTTTTTTGTGGGTTCCTGGTTCTCTGTCCCCTTTATTCTGGTATACATATTTTCTGAAAATACTTTTACATTTCTTCCAGAATTTCTGTTGAGGAAAGGTGGACTTTTGTGGATGCTTTTGTCATGATTGCCTCGAGCTCCGCGTAGATCTCTTGGATCTTGTGCTACCATTGAGCCTTGTGCCTGAAAACGACATTGATTTGACATTTTGTCTCTTAAACTGATATCTGGCAACACACGGATAGAGAGCGGAGACCGTGTTTTATCAGTGGTTGGCAGGAACCCGGATATTGTCGTGTTTTCCATGAATTTCACCGTTTTAGAACCGAGAACCTGTATTCTGCAAATATGTGATAAACACGGATAAAAAGCACCTACCTATAAACACACGAGCGTAAGAATGGGCGGTATAAAATGCAGTATTCTGTTATGAACAGATCCTCCCCGAACCTGTTACCGGAATTCCGGTCTCGTCGGGGTTGCCGCAAGAGCCTCGACTTGACAAGTTGACGAGGGATGCCTTGAAGAATTTGGAGGCATCCCTGTATACAGACGAGGACGCCTTAATGAAAGAGGCTCTGGTAAGGTCCATTTCAACGGCCCGGGAGGAAAGGAAATGGCTGGGGCATGAGGCGAAGGCGCGCCGGGCTGCTTTGGCTATAGGAGCGGGCCCAAGCACCGTCCCTCGGGCTGATACTCCCTCCGAAGAGGCCCCCGTTGCCCTATCCACTGCTCGCAGACAAATGGCATGCGCCGCTCGAAGCGCAAATAATAAGTCCACTTCAGGTAACATTTCTTTCAGAATTCTTATTATAATGCCAACGGTTCTTATATATTTTATTTTGCAGGGACAAGTCCGACCGAGGGGGAGGCGGAGACCGTTGACCCCAAGGAAACAGAGGAGGCGACACCTACCGAACCTGAGCCGACGGTGGGCAACATCGCTGAGGCTTCGGGGCCTGAGATGGAGGTTGAGGGGTCTGTAGCCGAGAAGGTCATTGATGCCCAGCCTGAAGTGGCAGCAGATGAAATAATCATTATAATTGAGCCCAGGGTGGTGGCGGACGAGACGCTTGGGGCCGGCGATCTCGTGGTGACGGCAGATGAGCCGGTGGAGACCGAGGAGCCCGCAGAAGTAGCGGGTGAGATGGGTACGACTCTTGGGGAAGAGTTAGCCGCTCCCTCCCAAGAGTTCGGCAACGCTCCAATCATTGCCCTTCCCGTGTACGATCTTCCGCCGTCTCCAGGTCTTGCGAGCACGACAACGGTCCCTATCGAGTCGGGTGATGAGGCCACGGGAGGCGGCCTCATGTCAATGGAGGAGGGAGTCGCCTCCGTTTCAGCCGGCAGCTCATCCGGTAAATCCCAAGTTGCTGTCTTTCTTTACCTTGCAATCCTTTCTGACAAGTTCACCTTTTTTCGTAACGCAGGTGCAGCCAGCACTGATGCCCCACTGCTTGAGGGAGCGCCTTCAACGACCGCCTTGGCGGTGGTCACCTCTCCACCCTCTCTCATACCATCGAAGATGTTGGAAGGTATAGGTTTGCAATTTATTGATCTTATCTTTCAGACGTATAATTTATGTACTAAAGTCGTACTGTTGTGCCTTTTCAGGAGTGCTCTTTGACCATCTTTATCAAGTGTTGCTTCCACACTTCTCCTTTCCATCTGAACTCGCTTCTCCCTCTGGTGGTGCTAGTGAGTATAGTTTCCGACTAATATCTTTCTTTTTCATTGATGGAATTATTTCTAACTTTTTTCTCGTCTTGACTGCAGTGCTTCAAATCGAAGGGGGGATGAAAGATTGGCCGCGCCCCCGGCCCTTCCGGCCTTGCCACCCGCTGCAGCTGGTATAGTAGACCATCCCATCAATAATTTATTCATATTTCTTGAACCATTATCTAATCGCATTTTGTCTTTTCAGCTGTCGTTCCGATCTCGGCGCCTTTCGAGTCTCGTATTATAATGCCAGCAGGCTCCTTCCTGAGACGTCCATCTTCAAAGGGTGCCGTGAATAGCCTGCGCATGGTGAGCGACTACATTGAGGAGCTCGACGTCGAGACTCCTACGTCTGCCGCAGATTTTGCTATGATGGTTAACCCAATGCTGGTGATATTCGTGAACTTCCATAACGAGGACATCGTCACGTCTTGGGTTAACCACTGTCGGGAGATTGAAGCCCGCCTGCATCAGCTGGAGCTTATGCGCCCCGGTCCTGAGACCTTAGCCGCAAGTCGTCAAAGAGCCGCGTGGATTGAGCAAAGCACTTCTTACGTCCACCACTTGGAACAAGAAGCGGCTTTAAGGCTGAGGGAATATCAAGAGACCTCGAATAAGACTGCTCGCCTGCGTGCTGCGGTTGAAGCGAATGCTGCCCAAGTGAAGGCTATTTTTGAGGGCCTCATGGAACGCATCTCTCACGGGCTAAACATGAAGCGGGAGCTTGACGTCGCCGAGCGTGACGCTCCATGCCGCGAAGCTGCTCATCAGGCCGTAAGGGAGCAGCTTGCATCTTTCTTGCAGCAGTGGGCTTAAGTGGAGGCAGACCTGGCGGTGGTGGCCAATCAGGAGAAAGCGTGGAAGGAGGTGCGCGAACAATTGTTAGGACTATGCAAGACGCTTCCTTCCCCGTAGTTCCTCTTGTATCCATTTACTTATAAAAAAATTTCCTTTTCGAATAACATGTATCCATTCTTTATTCTTTTGTACAATCCACCTTGTACTTGACTGAATTAATAAATAAAGATACACATTTTTTTTGCAATGTCTTGTATGCCCTTCGGCTTTTCTCCCTTTCTCTTATCATCAGTATATTGTCTTGATGAACATGATTGACAGATAATAGAGTAAGCGTCTTAATTCCTCCACGAGATAGCGATGGCTTAGGCCGCAGGTTCAGATCTGCTGCCTAAGACTTTTCAACTCTATGAGCCGTGAGGGTCTCATAGAGACTTTTATCCCTACGGATCGAGAGGGTCTCGTAGGTGGGTTTTCTCCTTAGGAATCGTGAGGATTCCTAAGTGTGTTTTCTCTTATGAGTCGTAAGGATCCTATAAGAGATTTTTCCCTCTTACGAGTCGAGAGGACTTGTAAGCGGTTGTTTCCCTCCTTGTCGAAGTTCGATGTTGGAGAGTGGGACCCGTGGATGGTATGCAAGAGGCCGTTTTTGGCCAACTTGCGGGGTCCCAGTGCTTAGAAAACAGGCTTCTTTTATGCCCACTGCCTAAGGCTTTATCTCACGAGTCGAACCGCCTCATGAATTTCTCGCAAAGACATCAATTTCTTCACAAGCCGAGACGAATCGAGCGTTTCTCGCAAGAACATCCTAACGTCGCATTTAACCTCTGCTCTTTACGACAGAAGCCCGTTAAGGTCGGTGGTACTTAGGGTTTTGGCCATCGTACTGTCGCATAAGCTGATATAGTCCTCGATAGGAAATCGTGCTGTTTGAGTAGCCCTGCGACTGCCGTGTCTCTGATCCCTTCGGGGGCTGGTCAAGACGTCTTCAAGCAATCTTCCTAGGCAGTTTGACTGTCGGAAGAACAAGCGTTAGGAATTTGCCATGCCGCTTTTTACTTGAGGTTAGGCTCATTTTGGCGAGCCCCGATGAGTCATAACCACTCCGCGCTGGTGTGGGATGATCTCCGATAGTCTTTCAGGTTTTATGTGAGTTGCCATCAAGACCCTGAAGCTAGGAATTTGGCCTTTGCTTCGTTTTGCTAGCATCGCGTCTGCTGTATCGAGATGAATGCCGCGGTTGTTTTTAGTTTGCTGATGAACCGTCGAGGTTTGGAACTAGGGATTTTACCATGGCTCCGTTTGTTTGATTGTCGCGTCTGAATCCCGCTTGTTTGATGATGTTGCGTCTGCTGTGTCGAGACGAACGTCGAGGTGGTGACCATTTCATGCTGACATAAGACGATCTCCAGTTGTCTTTCTGGCTTTATATGACTCGCCGTTAAGACCTTGAAGCTAGGAATTTGGCCTTCACTTCGTTTGCTGGCATTGCGTCTGCTGTATCGAGACGAATGTCATGGTGGGAACTAGGGATTTTGCCGTGGCTCCGTTTGTTTGATTATCACGTCTGAACCCTGCTGGGGGAAGAACGCTGGGGTGACAACTCGTCTGCTGTATCGAAACGAATGTTGAGATGGAGCTGGAATTTTTCCGTGGCTCTGTTTGTTTGACTGTCACGTTCGAATCCCGCTGGAGGAAGAACGCTGGGGTGACAACGTGTCTGCTGTATCGAAACGAACGTCGAGGTGGAGCCGGAATTTTGCCGTGGCTCCGTTTATTTGATTGTCGCGTCCGAATCCCGCTGGAGGAAGAACACTGTGGTGACAATTCGTCTGCTGTATCGAAACGAATGTCGAGGTGGAGCTGGAATTTTGCCGTGGCTCCGTTTGTTTGATTGTCGCGTCCAAATCCCGCTGGAGGAAGAACGTTGTGGTGACAATTCGTCTGCTGTATCGAAACGAATGTCGAGGTGGAGCTGGAATTTTGCCGTGGCTCCGTTTGTTTGATTGTCGCGTCCGAATCCTGCTGGAGGAAGAACGATGTGGTGATAATTCGTCTGCTGTATCGAAACAAATGTCGAGGTGGAGCTGGAATTTTGCCATGGCTCCGTTTGTTTGATTGTCGCGTCCGAATCCCGCTAGAGGAAGAACGCTGTGGTGATAATTCGTCTGTATCGAAACGAATGTCGAGGTGGAGCTGGAATTTTGCCGTAGCTCCGTTTGTTTGATTGTCGCGTCCGAATCCCGCTGGAGGAAGAACGCTGTGGTGACATCTTGTCTGCTGTATCGAGAGGAATGCCGTGGTGGAGCTAGGATTTTGCCATGGCTCTGTTTGTTTGATGATGTTGCGTCTGCTGTGTCGAGACGAACGTCGAGGTGGTGACCATTTCACGCTGACATGAGACGATCTCCAGTTGTCTTTCTGGCTTTATATGACTCGCCGTTAAGACCTTGAAGCTAGGAATTTGGCCTTCGCTTCATTTGTTGACATCATGTCTGCAATATTGCGACAAATGTCGAGATTGTCTCTAGGTTGTCTATGAACCGTCGAGATTTGGCTTCGCTTTCTGATGGAGCCAGTTGGGAAGGTATGGTTCCTTCTTTGTTTGCGCCCCTGGATTGTATACAGGGATCGATGTGATCTAACCTGTAGGGCAAAAGTTTTATCATCATTTTTTTTTATGTCCGCGATGCTCTATCATTTCAGCTTTTATATCGCGAATGTCGCGATTGCCCAATCGTTTCGGCTATTTTTCGCGGTGCCCAATCGTTTCGGCTGTTTATTTTGTTTTTACTCGCTGCTTTTTATTGCGAGTTGCCCAATCATTTCGGCTGTTTATTTTATTTTTACTCGCTGTTTTTTATTGTGAGTTGCCCAATCATTTCGGCTATATTTTTTTATTTTTACTCGCTGTTTTTTATTGCGAGTTGCCCAATCATTTCGGCTATTTCGTGTGCATACGTTTTTACTTGCTGCTTTTATTACAAGTTGCCCCATCATTTCGGCTATTTAATATGCATTTTCAGCTCGCTGATTTTTATCGCGAGCGTAGAACTTGGAATCTGGTGCCAATCTCAGCATCAGCATCGCTACAACCGGAATATTGCGAGGAGCGAATCATCATCTGCCATGAAAGGACTTGGAATTTGATACTGATTTATGCATCAGTATCGCTACAACTGGGATATTGCCAGGAGCGAATCATCATCTGCCATGAAAGGACTTGGAATTTGATACCGATTTAGGCATCAATATCACTACAACTAGGATATTTCCAGGAGCGAATCATCATCTGCCTCCGTCGATGTCGAACAAAGGTGGCTTAGCGAACAGGGTTAAGGTCCTGTTGACTAAGGCTTTTGACTTCATGAGCCGTAAGGGTTTCACAAAGGTATTTCTCCCTACAAGTCGTGAGGATCTTGTAGGTGTATTTTCTCCTTAGGAGTCGTGAGGATTCCTAGGTGTATGTTCCTCGGTAAGTCGTAAGGATCCTACAAGAGGGTTTTCTCCTTGTAAATCGAGAGGACTTACAAGTGTTGTTTGCTGTACGAGCATATCCCTAGTCACGGATGAGACTTTGTTAGGGAAATGTTTATTCACGCCCGTGGATTGTATACAAGAGCCAGTATTGGACCACTTGTAGGGCCATAACGAAAGTTGTGGAGGTTGCTTAAGCACAGGTTTAGGTCTCTGTAACTTAAGACTTTCAAATCTTATGAGCCGTGAGGGTCCCATAAGAGAATTCTCCTTACGAGTCGTGAGGATCTCATAAGTGTATTTTCTCCTTAGGAATCGTGGGGATCCCTAAGTGTGCTGCTCCCTTTTTGAGTCGTAAGGATCTCACGCGGGTGGTTTCTCTTTACAAGGTCGAGGGGACCTTATAAGTGTCTTTTATCGAGGTTGTGCCCTTTCGGGTTTTCACGAACACTCGCCGGTAGCCCTGCTGTTTTTACTCACGGAGCCCTTTCGGGTTTTCATCCGTGCCCGTTTCGCTTATGGACATACCGTCTTTTTTTTTATTTATTTACGAGGTCGCGCCCTTTAGGGTTTTCACGAACACTCGCCGGTAGTCCTGCTGTTTTTACTCACGGAGCCCTTTCGGGTTTTCATCCGTGCCCGTTTTGCTTATGGACATACCATTTTTTACTCTTTTTTATTTCTTTTTTTTATTCTTTATATATATATATATTTTTTTTAAAATTTTTTTTTATCTCGTCAGCCTAAGAATGCTGCGGTAGTAGTTTAAAGACATTTCGGTCATTTGCAAGTTTTAGGACATTGCGGTCCATCATTAGTTTAAGGACATCTCGGTCCGCCGTCGCCGTATTTGAGGCGAATATCTAGTTTATTGACTTTTCGGTCTATGGGTCTTTCTCTATGACTGACCATGATGCCCCCGGCGTATCCATCTTTCTCGGAGCATGCGGTTGTGGCGGGTTCACCTTCCAATTTTTGGACAGCGCGAACTTGCCTTGTTGGTATTGGTCTTCAAACCAGTTCTTGAATATGTAGCAATCCTCGATCAGATGACCTACCGTTTGATGGTTGTTCATATCAGATTTTTGCATTTTCATACCGCCCAATTTTTATCACATTGCATATCCGTAGATAGTCTTGAGCCATGTTTGCTAAGTCAATTGCAGGATACAGGTTCTCGGTTCCAAAACGGTGAAATTCATGGAAAACACGAAAAATCCGGGTTCCTGCCAACCACAGATAAAACACGGTCTCCGCCCTTCATCCGTATGCTGCCAGATACCAGTTTAGGAAGACGAAATGTCAAATCAATGTCGTTTTCAGGCACAAGGCTCAATGGTAGCACAAGATCCAAGAGATCTACGCGGAGCTCGAGGCAAATCATGACAAAATCTTGACAAAAAGTCCACCTTTCCCTCAACAGAAATTCTGGAAAATTCGTGAAGAAATTATGAGAAAACACATATACCAGATTGAAGCTCACAGTAAACCAGGGTACCACAAAAAAGCCCTAGACCCAATTCCTCTATACGGCCGCGGAAGCGCGGCCAAAGGGGGGTATTGGCCGCGCTTCCGCGGCCGTTCTGGCGCCAGACATTTAGGGTTTTCAGGGGGTGTTTGGTAATTTCATATGGGCCAGTATTTTTGCCCTAGTTTCTCATTTTCCAGCCTATAAATACCCCAGAATTCTGTGAAGGAAAGGGTCCAATTCTTGTATTTCTTTTGGCTAGGTTTTAGTTACATGTTCTTCTTCCTCTTCTCACCTCTTCTCCATTAAACTTGTAAGTGAGCTTTTGAGTGAAGAGTGATGAATAAAGAAGACCATTTTATATCATGCTTGTCTCTTTCTTTTACTTGTTGTAATGTGTTGTAATTTCAATTGTTAAGTAGTTGTTGTTATTTTCTTGTTATTTCTTTCTTCTCTTTTTTTCTTTATCCTTACATACGACAATGATACTTACGCTTGATCCTCGCCAAGGTGAGGTCGCAAACAGTTAGTCGTATTCTTCTAATCTTCTTCTTTCTATCTTCCTCTTTTGTGTTGTTTTATTTTTCCGTATTATGATGTGTGAGTAGTTCATTCTTGTTAGGGTAGGATAAGGGAAGTTTGAGAGAAGGAAATCTCTCTCACTCTTTCCTTGCCCAACATCTTAAATCGACTCCCGTTAATCGAACCACAATCTGCTCCTTACGGCACCCTATCCTACATGATAGCGGTGATTCCGTAGTGAGACCGGTTGTGGTTGAATTAACCGGAGGTTATGGATAAGAGCCAAGAACGGACGGACAAGCACCAAAAGGAAGGACTATGCGTTGGAAAGCCTAGCTTATACTCGCAAGTTCCTTCCTAGTCGTGCTAATCCCCGTTGTTGCCGATTACCGTAACACCGAGATTAAGTGGGGCAACGAAAGATGTGGAGACTCCTAACTCAAACTAACCTAATCCTAACCCTAACAAGCTCTCTTTAAATATCAACTTACACTTAGATAGTTACAAACAAAATCTGAACAACCGGACTTAACTCGTCGAAAAACACATAGAAAAAGATTCACATCTCCCTGCGGATGACCCGTACTCAACCGGCTAGCTACGTGCGAAACCGTCTTGATTGCGGTATTTAAACTTAAACTTGAACACGCAGAATCGCTAACAATCAAATGGCGCCGTTGCCGGGGAGACGGTAGTTTATTTCCTTGTGTAATTTCGGGTTAATTTGTGAATATAAAAACAACCAAAAAAAACCAAAAAAAAAAAATATATATACTTTGTAAAAATCATCTTGTTATTCTTGATTAGTTTTTGTGCAAGTGTGCAGGAAATACGAAGCTCAAGATCGACGCCTAAGACGTTGGAAATACGGAGTTCAAGTACAGTGCCAAAGACGTGGGAAGATAGACCCATATTTTCGCGGCTACGTCGCGACGGACAAAACAAAGCATACGGCCTACTGAACAAATCTGGAGCATATACAGTGAGCAAGCAAATATTCAGGACATCCAGACAAGAGGAGGAGACCCAGAACAGCACCTGAACCAAACCTGAAGTTCCAATCCCCTGTTCCTGCCGCGGATCCGCGGCATAAGTAAGCTTAGGCCGCGTAACCGCGGCCACTTGGTGCCTTTGGGCTGCCAATTTTTCTGGGTAACTCTCTCTGCCTCTCTCCACTCCTCTGAACTCCACTGAATTGTGTTTTCTGCAGCCTTCTTTGCGCAAATTCTTCTCCCCCATCCAATAAACTGTTCTTGTGCAGAATTCTTTGCGCCGCAAATAAAAATTGTTTGCAGTTGATTTGTTACTGTTTTGCATTCTTTAATACGGACTTAAGGGGCTTGAAACCAATCCAGATTGGGTGGGGATTTCATCACCCTTCCCAGGACCCCGGAAATCACTAAAGCATATGCATTGTCCATTGTAAATTAAAAAATACTAGACTTCAGCCCTAAGGACTTCGCGCTCATTAGGAGAAGATAAACCTTGTTTAGAACCTTGCTTAACCGTATATTGTTCACGGGGTGTCTAGAAAAGTGTTAAAGGCGCAACCGCCGAAAGAGAAAGGGTTATTTAATTAAGGAACTTCGCGAAAGCGTTGGACAACCTCCCCTTATCTCTGCACTTACCTGGCCTCGTGATCAGTGTATTTTTAAGCTTGTTTCTCGACACTGTTTAACTTCGACAATCAAGTTCAGGAGCAGGTCTAGTAGACCTAGGTTACCCTAGATCTAGGTGTGATTGTGCATATCTTGTTTGTGATTGCTTAAACCGTATTTCCGTACATACTTTTGTAAATCTCTTTCTAAAAACAAAAGAAAAAAGAAAAAAAATCAAAAACTTTTATAAAAACTTGCCCTTTTGTCGCCAAATCCATTTTCACCCACCACCCATCGCCTTTCTTCATTGACGTTTTCTTACCCTCACCTTCTCCGCTTTGACTATACTAAACTCGTTTATTGTATGTCCGCTTGGACTCGGGACACTAGCGCCCGTTTAGTCCGCGTTACGTTAGTCGCGACCGACTACGCGATCGACTCCGAAGTCGATACTCCCTCCACTCCTCTTTCACCCCTTCCTTTGCCGGCCAACTCCGACGTTGACCGGAATTCTGTTCATACATCTTCACCTTCACCTTCACCGTCACTAACCTCTTCTACCGCGATGTCGGGATTTAATCCGAACATCTCGTTCACCACCCCTGGATTGGCTCCACCTCCTATGGAGACCAATCTCCCACCACCTCCGCCTGTTGTAGCGCCGCAGCGAATTGCGCTCCAGGATCGTTTCTACCCTACCCGTTCTGCACTTCCCACCTCCCACCTGCCTTTCTCTTCCTCCGGCCAATGGGGACAACTTTGAAATTAAGCCCCATTTCATCAACATGCTTCCACGTTTTCATGGGCTTGAATCTGAAGATGCCTATATCTTCATAAACAAATTTCAAAACGTCTGTGCCATGATGAAAACCACCCAGCTGTCGGACGATGCTATACGTCTACGGGTCATTCCGTTCACTCTATGCGATCTCGCTGAAAAATGGCTGTATAGCACCGCTTCCCACTCAATCACCAGCTGGGACGAGTTTGTTAAAGCGTTTCTGAAAAAATTCTACCCAAATCATAAGACCGCAAGAATTCGAAATGAGATCAACCAATTCTCCCAGCTTCCTTCTGAACCCTTCTGGAAGTGCTTTGACCGATACAAAGACCTTCTTGTTCAGTGTCCTCACCATGGTATAGAGAAATGGCAGCTCTGCCAAACCTTATACGAGGGACTGAACCCAGCAACGAAGCAGTTGCTGGAAACCATCTGTCAGGGCCACTTCCTATCCAAATCTGACGAGGAAGCGTGGCAGTTCTTTGACGATCTTGCGGAGCAAACGCTACAGTGGGAGAGCACTAGACCGACTTCTTCTTCTTCTACCTCCACTTCTACCGGTCAGTCTAGGGTAGGAATCCACCAACTCGATGTCTCTATTGCGATGAAAGCTGAAATGGCTGCAATAACACGAAAGCTTGAAGCAATAGAGAGCAAATTTTCTGCTCCTGCCCCCACACCTGTTCTCCCCCTTCGTACCATCTGCGCTTGTTGTTCCGATCCGTCCCACTTGACCGAAGAGTGTCCTTACAATCCACCATCGCAAGGACAGGATCAGGTTAATGCATTCCAGCAAAGACCGAGGAATGATCCATACTCTTCCACCTATAATCCCGGTTGGAGTAACCACCCCAATTTCACCTGGAATCAGAATCAGAATCAATTCCAGGGCAACAATTTCCAAAGGGCCCCTCCGCCGCAACAACAAGCGCAGCAACAAACTCAGCATCAGAATCAGCAGCCCTTCCAACCCCAACCTTACCAAAACCAGACGAACAACTTTGCACCCAACAACTCTTTTCCACCAAACAACAACTTTGTTCCGTCTAACAACGATAAGGTTTCCTCGCTCGAGCGAAGTCTGGAGGCGTTCGTTAAACAGTCGACCCAATCCACCGCCAACATCCAGTCTTCAATTCAGTCTTTAGTGCAACACACTGCCGCACACGGGCAAAGCATCAAGACCATTGAGGCCCAGATTGCACAGCTAAACGCGGCCTTGAGCGAGCGAGAGAAGGGGAAGCTCCCGTCCCAGCCACTTCCAAATCCCGGCCACCCACATAATGCACATGTTGCTCTTGAACAACAAAACCATAATGTGAGTGCCGTGACCACACTGAGATCGGGGAAGGTGCTGCAAAAAAACATTGGCAGACGGATCAACGATGACACCCCGGCCGCTGTTTCTTCTTCTTCTTCTTCTGCTTCTTCTTCTTCTTCTTCTTCTTCTTCGTCTTCCGAGCCTATTCTCCGTTCTTCACAAGGCTCTCCCTCTTCCTCTTCTGCTCTGAACGGACCCACTTCTCACTCCACGAAAACACCTATTCTGGGATCCGTTCCAACTGCAAAATCTCCTCCTCCAGCATTAGACTCAACCAATTTTCAAAATATTCCATTTCCAAACCGGTTGAGGTCTAACAAACAAAATCCACAGATGGAGAAGATTTTGGAGTTATTCAAGCAAGTTAACATTAATATTCCTCTTTTAGATGCTGTCCAACAAGTCCCATCTTACGCGAAAATCTTAAAGGACTTGTGAATGAAAAAGAGGAAGTCTCAGGTACCCAAGAAAGTTTTCTTGGCTAGTGCTGTGAGTGATGCCCTTACCCAATCTTTACCACAAAAACGGAAGGACCCTGGCTGTCCTACGATTTCAATTACTATTGGGGATAAGAACATCAACCGCGCACTATTAGATCTTGGTGCCAGTGTTAACTTGCTTCCGTATTCAGTATACGAGCAATTAGGCGTCGGAGAGCTGAAACCCACACACTGCACTCTCCAGATGGCCGACCGATCGATCACCCATCCTAGGGGTGAGCTAGAGGATGTGTTAATAAAAGTCGGGGACTTCATATTCCCCGTCGACTTCATTGTCTTAGATACACAGCCTGTAGCTAACCCCCGGAATCAAATTCCGATGATACTCGGTCGCCCATTTCTCGCAACCTCAAATGCTGTGATCAATTGTCGCAATGGTTCAATGAACCTCTCTTTTGGAAAAATGACAATTGAACTCAACATTTTTAGGTTGGGGAATCAGCCCGCCGAACCTAATGCTCATATACTGGATGTCTGCTCGATCCAGGAGATCACACCAGAAGAGTGTGAATTCGAGGAGTTTCTGTTTGAACACGATAATCTTGACGCCACTAGTGCGTTTCTCTTCGAACCTGCTGCTGCTTCTGCGCCCGACAACGAATACGAGTGTTTCACGTTCTTGAACGATCTTAGCCGCGCACAACCCGAGTTTGAATCTTTCGACTTTCCGGATGAGTTACCTGAACCATCCAACTCGGTTGCCTACACTCGCTTTGAACCTTTGCTGGAGTCCTTTGAGTTCGAGACCTTTGCACCAGTCTTGCCTTCCATCATTTCACCTCCAACGCTCGAACTCAAGCCGTTGCCGTCTCACCTTAAGTATGCTTACTTAGGTGAGAACGAGACCCTCCCTGTCATCATTTCGGCTTCTCTAGCTCCAGAGCAAGAGAAAGCCCTTCTCGCGGTCTTGCACAGCAACAGGCAAGCTTTTGGCTGGTCCATGGCGGACATCAAGAGGATTAGTCCCCTCATCGTTGAGCATCACATTCATCTGATGGATGATGCCAAACCAGCCCGGGATCCACAAAGACGTCTTAATCCAGTCATGAAGGAGGCTGTGAAGAAGGAGATCGTCAAATGTCTAGATAGTGGTATCATTTACCCTATCTCTGATAGCCAGTGGGTTAGCCCCATTCACGTTGTCCCCAAGAAGTCGGGCATCACGGTCATAACCAACGAGGCGAATGAGTTAATCCCTACTCGCACCCAAACCGGTTGGCGAGTTTGCATTGATTACAGAAAACTCAACGCTGCAACGCGGAAAGACCACTTTCCGCTACCTTTTATTGACCAGATGCTCGAACGATTGGCCGGACATGAGTACTATTGCTTTCTAGATGGCTACTCTGGCTATAATCAAATTCCCATCGCCGAAAAAGACCAGGACAAGACCACTTTCACTTGTCCTTTCGGCACGTTTGCATATCGTCGCATGCCCTTTGGGTTATGCAATGCGCCCGCTACCTTCCAGCGGTGTATGATGGGAATTTTCTCAGACATGGTGGAGAAATTTCTGGAGATCTTCATGGACGACTTCTCCATCTTTGGCGATTTTTTTGACGAGTGTCTGCTGCATCTCGACGCTGTCCTTACCAGATGTAAGGACAAGAATCTCACTTTGAACTGGGAGAAATGCCACTTCATGGTGCGCGAAGGTATTGTCTTAGGACATATCATCTCGCAAAATGGCATAGAGGTTGACAAAGCAAAGATTGAGGTCATTTCCAATCTGCCTCCTCCCCGATGCGTCAGAGATATCCGAGCCTTCCTTGGCCATGCCGGTTTCTATAGACGGTTTATCAAGGACTTTAGCAAGATTGCTAGGCCCTTGACGCTTTTGCTGGCCAAGGACACGCCTTTCGACTTCAACTCGAGCTGTGTGACTGCATTCGAGTCACTAAAACGCTCACTTACTTCTGCTCCCGTTCTTTCTTCTCCTGACTGGACGCACCCATTCGAGATTATGTGCGATGCATCCGACTTTGCCATCGGTGCTGTCCTTGGACAGCACATCAACAAGATGCCGCACGTAATCTATTACGCGAGCCGGACCCTGAACGACGTACAACTCAATTATACAACGACTGAGAAGGAATTCTTAGCTGTTGTATTTGCTCTAGAAAAGTTCAGGCCCTACCTCATCGGCTCTCCAGTCATTGTCTACACGGACCATTCAGCTTTGCGCCATCTTTTTGCGAAGAAAGATGCAAAATCTCGGTTAATCCGTTGGATCCTCTTGCTTCAAGAGTTTGACCTTGTCATTAAGGACAAACGAGGATGTGAAAACGTGGTTGCCGACCATCTCTCACGACTTCCTTCTTCGCCTTCGCTTCCAATTCCGATCAATGACGTTTTCCCGGATGAACAGCTCTTGGCAGTATCTTGCGAACCCTGGTTCGCAGATATTGTGAACTATTTGGCCACGGGATTGCTACCGAACGAATGGTCAAGTCAGGACAGACTTCGCTTCTTATCCCAAGTAAAACACTTTTACTGGGATGAACCCTACTTGTTCAAGTACTGTCCCGACCAGATTATTCGTCGGTGTGTCCCTGATGAGGAATTCAAGAGTGTGCTGTCATTTTGCCACGATCAAGCGTGTGGCGGGCATTTTGGGCCCAGGAAGACAGCTGAGAAGATCTTGCAATGTGGTTTCTACTGGCCACAACTTTTCAAAGACGCTCACGATTATTGCAAGACTTGCTCCCGGTGCCAACACATGGGCCGGATATCCCGGAGAAATGAGATGCCGCTCCAACCAATCTTGGTTGTGGAGATTTTTGATGTTTGGGGGATAGACTTCATGGGGCCGTTTCCCAGCTCTTTTGGGAACTTGTATATCCTTCTAGCTGTTGATTACGTCTCTAAATGGGTCGAGGCTGTGCCCAGCCGAACTAACGACAACAAGGTTGTCGTTAGGTTCCTTAAAGAAAACATTTTCTCCCGGTTTGGGCACCCCCAAGCGATCATTAGCGACAATGGAAGTCATTTCTGCAATAGGACTTTCGAGGCCTTGATGCGGAAATACTCCATTAATCATAAGCTTTCTACGCCCTACCACCCCCAAACCTGCGGGCAGGCCGAAGTTTCAAATCGGCAAATCAAGCAGATACTGGAGAAGACGGTTTCCAAGAACCGTAAGGATTGGTCTTTGAAACTCACTGATGCCCTTTGGGCATTTAGAACCGCTTATAAGACCGACCTTGGCATGTCTCCCTATCGGCTTGTGTACGGAAAAGCCTGCCACCTTCCTGTCGAAATCGAGCATCGCGCGTTTTGGGCGATAAAGGAGCTGAATCTATCTCTTAAGGACGCGGACAGCCATCGGAAGCTGCAGCTGAACGAACTGAGCGAGCTTAGGGATGAGGCTTACGACAACGCGGTTGTCGTTAAGAATCGAACGAAGGTGTTTCATGATAAACACCTTTTGCGCAAAACCTTCGTACCTGGTCAGCAGGTACTTCTTTACGACACCCGACTTCACTTCCATCCTGGAAAGCTCCGATCTCGCTGGAAAGGGCCGTATTTTGTGCGGAATGTGTATCCGCAGGGCGCTGTGGATTTGGAAAATCCAAAGGACGGTTCTATTTTCAAAGTGAACGGACACCGATGCAAACCGTACCTTAGCGCCGAACCAACAGAGGAGCTCCTGTTCTTACAGGAGCCAGTTTACCCTGAATGATCTTCCTCTGCCTACCTCCAAACTTCGGTTATCCAGCCACGAACAGCGGACACTGTTCCAAATAAGTTTGGGGGTATGTACAAACCATTTTGTTTATATTTGTGTATATTCTTTTTCTTTTCTTTCAAAACAAAAACAAATAAAAATTGTGTATCGCTAACCAACAATTTTGAACCTTCAAACTGCTCTCTTCATGCAACGACAGTGAGGACACTGTCCAGTTTTAGTTTGGGGGTACGCTCGGTACGCATTTCTTACCTTCGCATTCATATGTATATTTTGCATCTGCATATTAAAATCCATAAAATCCATAAAAATTTGAAAATTTTCTAAAAATATAAAAACTTTTTATCAAGTTAGCTTGTGAAAGAACTCTGACTCAACATTCGACGGTTTTCGTTTGAAAAAATAGGAATAACTAGATCTTATGTTTGGATTTTGAAAACCTGAAAGATAACTCTCCTTTGAAGTTAACTATAGCTGATATAAGTCTTTACATCACACTACACGTGTCGTGAGTTTTGGGAATTAGATGACAAGTTTTTCATGTTAAACTTTTAAACAGATAAATGATTTTCTGAGGATCAAATAGGTTTGTTCTGAAATAAGTAATATCAAGAATAGTTTATGAAGTAAAGCGAATATGAAGGAATGTTATTGATGCCGTAATTGGAGCTAAGTCTGAAAAATAACCCATCTAAAACTTGATTGGAATGATTACACACCAAACCCACTAGACACGTCTTTTATCTAAAAAAAAAAATATTTAAACTGCCGGTTATATCTCCGTTCGTATTAAATCATCTGATTTTCACGCCAAACTGTCTTTTGTTTTTGGACCTAGGTAACTTGAGTAATTAAGTCCGCTGGGGTGTTTCTACACCTAATGTCCTAAAACAAACTGGTTTGGGTGCATTGGCCCAAAGCTCGCTAAGAAGCCTAGAAAGTCCAGTTTAAAACAAAGTCAAGCAAGTGTTCTCTCCGAGTTAAAATTCCTAACGGTTCTTTGTGTGAGAATAATCTTGATAAAAGACAGGCTTTTATAAAAATTTTAGCGGAGATATGAAGGTTTTATTCTATGATAAAGACTATTGCACATTCACAGAGGTGTGTATGAAATGAAAACAAGAAAAAGGTGGAGTGAAAAATACGACTTAGCTTCCTGTTAAGGAAGATAGAAATTCTGAAGTTGAAACCTTACTGGAAAACGAAACTTGAAAAATGCTTAACTCTTTATAAAACTTATGTGATCCTTTTTAAATTGTTATCTGGGCTTTATTGTGCGACATGATGACTCTAATCGATCCTTCTGGAACTTAACGACACTATCCGCACTGCACGTAAAGACATATAAAAATCTGTAGTTAAATAAGATGTGAGGTGTGAAAAATAAAGGTTCGATAGTCTAGACTTAGGATTATAGAATTGTTATTTTCTAAAACAAAACTTTAGGGTTTGAAACTTAGTCATTTTTACAAACCAACTTGACCGGATTTTGTGGGTAGTATCCGCTGAAAACCCTCAGAAGACAACACTCCTCCTACTAGGGACACCTAGAGGTTTAACGGCTTGTTGCACATGCTCAGTGCAATCGCGTTCCCTGCGAAAGTGAGGTTAGGAAATTTTTTGTGAATAAATGGACTTTGCTCGGGACGAGCAAATGATAAGTTTGGGGGTATTTGTTCATATCAGATTTTTGCATTTTCATACCGTCCAATTTTTATCACATTGCATATCCGTAGATAGTCTTGAGCCATGTTTACTAAGTCAATTGCAGGATACTGGTTCTCGGTTCCAAAACGGTGAAATTCATGGAAAACACGAAAAATCCGGGTTCCTGCCAACCACAGATAAAACACGGTCTCCGCCCTTCATCCGTATGCTGCCAGATACCAGTTTAGGAAGACGAAATGTCAAATCAATGTCGTTTTCAGGCACAAGGCTCAATGGTAGCACAAGATCCAAGAGATCTACGCGGAGCTCGAGGCAAATCATGACAAAATCTTGACAAAAAGTCCACCTTTCCCTCAACAGAAATTCTGGAAAATTCGTGAAGAAATTATGAGAAAACACATATACCAGATTGAAGCTCACAGTAAACCAGGGTCCCACAAAAAAGCCCTAGACCCAATTCCTCTATACGGCCGCGGAAGCGCGGCCAAAGGGGGGTATTGGCCACGCTTCCGCGGCCGTTCTGGCGCCAGACATTTAGGGTTTTCAGGGGGTGTTTGGTAATTTCATATGGGCCAGTATTTTTGCCCTAGTTTCTCATTTTCCAGCCTATAAATACCCCAGAATTCTGTGAAGGAAAGGGTCCAATTCTTGTATTTCTTTTGGCTAGGTTTTAGTTACATGTTCTTCTTCCTCTTCTCACCTCTTCTCCATTAAACTTGTAAGTGAGCTTTTGAGTGAAGAGTGATGAATAAAGAAGACCATTTTATATCATGCTTGTCTCTTTCTTTTACTTGTTGTAATGTGTTGTAATTTCAATTGTTAAGTAGTTGTTGTTATTTTCTTGTTATTTCTTTCTTCTCTTTTTTTTCTTTATCCTTACATACGACAATGATACTTACGCTTGATCCTCGCCAAGGTGAGGTCGCAAACAGTTAGTCGTATTCTTCTAATCTTCTTCTTTCTATCTTCCTCTTTTGTGTTGTTTTATTTTTCCGTATTATGATGTGTGAGTAGTTCATTCTTGTTAGGGTAGGATAAGGGAAGTTTGAGAGAAGGAAATCTCTCTCACTCTTTCCTTGCCCAACATCTTAAATCGACTCCCGTTAATCGAACCACAATCCGCTCCTTACGGCACCCTATCCTACATGATAGCGGTGATTCCGTAGTGAGACCGGTTGTGGTTGAATTAACCGGAGGTTATGGATAAGAGCCAAGAACGGACGGACAAGCACCAAAAGGAAGGACTATGCGTTGGAAAGCCTAGCTTATACTCGCAAGTTCCTTCCTAGTCGTGCTAATCCCCGTTGTTGCCGATTACCGTAACACCGAGATTAAGTGGGGCAACGAAAGATGTGGAGACTCCTAACTCAAACTAACCTAATCCTAACCCTAACAAGCTCTCTTTAAATATCAACTTACACTTAGATAGTTACAAACAAAATCTGAACAACCGGACTTAACTCGTCAAAAAACACATAGAAAAAGATTCCCATCTCCCTGCGGATGACCCGTACTCAACCGGCTAGCTACGTGCGAAACCGTCTTGATTGCGGTATTTAAACTTAAACTTGAACACGCAGAATCGCTAACAATCAATGGTAAGGGCAATAATTAGGATTATTAACATCGCCTAGCCGCAACGGACGTTTTGGACTAGACAGATTGATGAGTCTGTCGCACACTGCCAGCTCGAACAGTCCCCTTGTTTTATCTTGCGGAAACAAGTAAGGACGTTTCAACTTTTCCTGGAGGGGTTTCCGCTTGTTGCTTTGGCGAGCAACCGGTCTAGGGTCACTTAATTGTTTTTGAGCGCTGGCGACGAAGGCCGTTTTTCCTTTTCCTTTATCCTTTTTGTTTGCTCCGTTGTTTGCGGGGCCGGGATTTTTTCCGAGTAGCGTGCGATTGCATGGCTGAACGTTCTCGCAGCTCCTCAATTCCTTCATTTTTGAAATAGATTCCCTGAGGGAAGGGTTGGGGGTAGATTCTTCGTCAGAGTCGCTTCCAAAGGTGATAATTTGCAATACCTTAGAGTCGGCCGTATGACAATCGGCGGCGGCTCTTTTGCGATCATCTATCGCATTTTTTCGACGTCTACAAGCTTCACATTTTGTCCTGTCGAAGTGTTGCTTTTGAGCGACATACCCTTTCCACCAACAGTTAAAAGATTCACAGTCTTCGGTAGGATGTATGATCTTCTGATGATATAAGCAGAAGTTAGGGTGCATCTCTACCTCAGCGAGAGTATTTTCTTCAAAGGGCGGTAGCTTCATTCCTACTGATAAAGCTTTGGCGAACCTTTTCCTCATCTTGAATTTGTTTTTATCCGCAGTGGATGGCTTTTGATTTGACGGGAATGCCTTGGCTTTTTCCAGTATGGCCATTTCACGCTCTTGATTGGCTTTTGCTTTCAGACGAATTTCATTTAGGAAGACATCGATCAGCTCGTCTGATGGCTGTAGAATTTCCAGTTCGGGGTTCGCCATTGGTTTCTCGGCGCAAGAAGCTTCTTTATTATCTGTCAGTGAGTGAGAAATCACATGACAAGTCGCTACGTAGTCTTCGGATTCATCTGATGAGTTTTCTCCATTGTTTTCATCCTTGACTAAAGAACAAACTGCCCCCGGCGTGTCCGTCTTCTTTAGAGAGTGGGCTGTGGTGGGTTTACCTTCCAGTTTTCCGACAGCGCGAACTTTCCTTGTAGGTACTGATCCTCGATCCATCCCTTAAAGACGAAACAATTCTCAATCGGGTGACTTACCGTTTGGTGGTAAGGGCAATAATTGAGATTATTAAGATCGCCTGGCTGCAACAGACGCTTTGGACTCGGCAGATTAATGAGTCTGTTGCGCACTGCCAGCTCGAACAGTCTTCTCGTTTTATTCTGAGGAAACGAGTAAGGACGTCCTAGCCTCTCTTCGAGGGAAGGGCTTGGACGCACGTTGTTTTGGCGAACGACCGGCTTTGAGTTGTTCGACTGTTGCTGAGCATTGGTGACGACGATCGCATTCCCTTTTCCTTTCTCATTTCGGGAATCTGGTTTTGGAGGAGACGGTCTATGGCCCATCTGGTCCATTTGGGCTAATTTTTCGATCAAGGCCTGGAAGGTAGTCGGCCTGAAGAACATCATGAATTGTGAGATGGTCGCCTACGGATCGAGAGTGCCCACAAACATGCCTACCGCAGGTGCCTCTTCTATGCGTTGTTCGCATTTCGACCATAGGTTTCGCCATCGTGTTGCGTATTGGACCCACGTTTCGCCTGGCCTTATTCTGGCATTTATCAGTGCTGTTATCGGGGTGCGTTCACTAGCACTCGCGAATCTTTGTGTGAACAGTAGCTCCATCTCCGCGAATGTTTTGACAGAGTCGTTAAGTAGCTCCGAATACCATTCAAAGGCTGTTTCTGCTAAGCTGCTGACGAATTGACGTAGCAACAATTTGTCATCGCCTCCAGTATTGCCGTATAAGGCCCTGAATTGAGCGACATGCTGATGCGGATTCCCTGTCCCTTTATATGCGTGGAATTTAGGGATCGTATATCCCGGCGGGTAACTGATTTGGTCGTACCAACTTGGATACGGTCGTCCGGTTCAAGCAATTTGCCCAGCCGTTTCATTCACCTGATGAACCCGGATTGCTGAGCTATATATTCATCCAAGTCAGCTTTGGAGATTGCCTCCTCCTTGGCTGTTGACAGAGCCAGTGGAGGATTTGACGTTTCTCCCCTGTCGTCTTCAAGGACGATCGGAGGATCTTCAGCAGGAGGGTCCAGCTGTAACATCATCCCTACCATATCTTGGAAGAAGAGCGCCATCTGTTTTATGTTAGCCGCTTGCTCTGCAGCTTCTTTGTCCCTCTTTTCGAGGACTCTGCGTAAAAAGTCAGCGTCGGTTTCTTGTTCTTGACGCTCATCCGAAGACGTTTCAGATCTTTCTTTTGACTCAGTGAGTGCAGCCATTGTAGTCATCATTTCCTGAAGCTTTTGTTGTTGCTCCTAGGCTTTCGTCACGGATCGGGTGAGCGGTCGGTGGCCCGTAGAAGTGCGGCTTTCCTCCTTTCCAGAAGCCATATAAACAGTGTGCACCACCATGCCCCCAGATTTGGGGCGTTTGTGTTTAGCGCTTTTATGCTTCGCCATGTTCACAGGGGCTTTTTGCGGCCTCCTTTTCTTCTGAGTGATTGGAGTTACGGGGGCCGTTGTAATGGGCACCCGGGTAAGTATTGGTTTTTGGGGCTTGACGGAGTAATCCTTCTCTTGCCGAACCTTCATTTTTTTCCGTTGGCGGAGATAGTTTTCATCAATCACTGACTCCTGGACCTGTCGCCGGACTCTGTAAATTTTAGAGGACAGCCGTTGAGGGGGCTGTTCTAGCTTTTTCTCTGGAGTACTCTACGCAGCTGAAGGAGTTCGTTTCAACATTGCAGTAGAAGAGTTTCTGCGCACCGTGTTCAGCAATTCAAAGCTGTTCTTGATTGGAACAGCAGTATTGATCCCCACCATTGGAGCTGGAGGAGTAAATCCAGAGGGGAAGTTGCCCCCAGCCTTCTTTACTCGGCGCCAGTGGCGACGTCGAGCATGTCGTGCTAATGGAGTTGTTTTAGCTATAGGGGCGACCTCCTCATGCCCCCCGTGTTGGTCAGAATATGCCGGTACCAGTCCTTTAAAGATCGACGTCCGTTGAACGGGGACGGCCAACCTGTCAGAAGCGGACTTCCGAGCATGGGAAGCAACCTTGGTGACTTTGCCAAGAACGGGAGCTGGGATGGCTATCCGCTTCGGGATAACGTATTCTGGTATGGCAGGCTTCTTCATGGGCCCGATGGAGCTCTGGCCTAATCCATTAGAACCTGAAGCAGTGGAGTTGGGCGACCTGTTGAGAGGGGTCGCGACGGTGGTAAGTCGATCGAAGACCGACTTCTTTGGAGCTTCTTGCAATGTCATTGGGGCGTTGAAGCTCATTGGTGGGAGCATGGTCCCAAAAAATAGTCCGGTGGTGGTTTGAGCCACCTGCTCCACCGGCATTTTGAAAAGGGAGGCCGCTTGGGGCCCATAAGTCACTCCTCCAGCAAGGACCGAGCGAGAATTGCAGTTGTAGGCAGTGCAGTTTGAAGCCATTGATCTTCTGTTTTCTGCACGGAGCAAGACACCAAATCTTAGTACCTCGAATCCACAGGCAACCACAGTAAACCGCGATTCGTTCGCGAACACGACACACGAAGTGTGGAGTGGAAAGTGGAAAAGGTCCCACCGGGCGTGCCAGAATCTGTTCCCCTCCGAAGGACGGCGCACAAGACTGCGATGTCCTGACGCTGAGATTCGGGGAAGATGCTATTTGGTTTTATCCGTCCACCTCTCCGAAGATGCCAAGTTGATTTATGGCACCGTGTATCGGAGGTTTAGACGGATGCGGCCAATGTAGCAGACTTCGTCAGATTCCCCCTCGCGGTGAGGGTTTTTTTTATTGTGGGGACGCTCTTCCCTGCAGGCGCAAGCCCCTGCAGTTAATTACGCTACCGCATCGCGGTAACAACTTTCACCTTCTCCAGCTGGTCACTTCGTGTCGTGGGTGTTTGTTTTGTTTGTAGTTGCCCGTGGATTGTATACGGAGACTAATTTATGTCGTCGCCCGTAGGACGTGGATTAGTCCAAATCCGTATTTACTTAGATTTGGGTTTGGGGTTTTTTGTTTAAGGATACGTTAGCCGTATTTGAGGCTAAGATCAACTTAAACGTTCGTTAAGGATAGGTTAGTCCAGTTTGAGACTAAGATCAACTTAACGGGATCGTTTAGATATGACAAAAGAGCGTTTAGGCTCTATTGTTCCAGTTTAGGGACATAGTGGTCCAACATTCCCATTTTGGGGGCGGATATTGGTTTAAGGACACATAAGTCCATGAGTTTAAGGACCCCACAGTCCGTATTAATGTATGGTTGTCAGGACCCGTCACCTCTCTAATGACGTTGAAGGATTACAACGACAAATATCAGAGTAGTTCAGAGATGCATCCTTGAACCAAAGTTGGTTGAGAGATCTATAGTCCAATTTGGGACTAGAGTTTGTTTGAAGGTTTGATTTAAGGACACGTTAGCCATATTTGAGGCTAAGATCAACTTAATCGTTTTTTAAGGATACGTTAGTCCAATTTGAGACTAAGATCAACTTAACGGGATCGTTTAGATCCGACAAAAGAGCGTTTGGGCTCTATTGTTCCAGGTTAGGGACATGGTGGTCCAATGCCAGTTTAGGGACATGGTGGTCCATCGTTAATTTAAGGACGTTTCGGTCCGATATTAGTTTAAGGACGTTTCAGTCCACGAGTTTAAGGACCCCGCAGTCCATATACGTGTGGTCGTTGGGACCCGTCACCTCTCTGACGTCGTTGAAGGATTACAACGACAGGTGTCAGAGGAGTTCGGAGATGTACCCTCGAACCGGTAGTAAATTGATTTAAGAGAGCAATCTTGCTCAGTCAATTTAATTTAAGGATTTACGGCCAAAATTGGGCTAAGTCCAGTTGAAAATGTTTAACATTTTATTTGCTTTTGCATTGCATTTCTTTTTTATTTTTATTTAGGCTTTGCGCAGAAAGGATGCAGAGCATCAATTTGTTTTGGGCTCTGTTCTTTATAAATGATGCAGAGCATCAATTTTATTTGGGCTCTGCCCTTTTATTACTTTGCAATTTATTTTGGCCTGCTTGGTCTTTTAATTTGATTTGGGCCTGGCCCTTTTAGGAAATGCATTGCATTTGTCAGGCGCTTTACGCCAATCAGAGAGCGCAAGCGCTTGTAGTGTTGACACGTGTCACGCAAGCGCAGTGCACTGCGCTAATGCGCTGCGCCTGCGCTGCTGACACGTGGCGCGCTCTGGTGGCTTGCGCCAATCCAGGAGCGCAACAGCGCAGTTTGCAAGTGCAAGGCACTATGATTTAAGAATCTTTTAGATTCAAGAACCAATGGTTCATAAAAGGAGTGCAAAGCACTATTCGTTTTCTTGATCTAATTTAGATCAAAGAAAAACAAGTTTTTCTTTTTTATTTCAGGAACCAAAGGTTCATAAAAAGTGCAAAGCACTATTCTTTATTTTTTTTATTTTTTTTTATTAAAAATCTATGATCTGTTCATAAGAGAACTTTCTCTTTTTCTAAAGGTCTTTACCTTTTTTGTTCTTGAGGAGTTCTTCAGAGTCCTCTTTCTTTCTTTTTTTTTTAGAAAATGTTGATGCCTTTGAATTGAGATCTAGGGTCCTTTTTATAGTGCCCATAAATTAGTTAAATTTGTTAAAGAGATCTTTCTCTGAGTGATTCGGGGAATTTTCCCCACCGTTGGATCTTTGATCCAAGGGCTTCTGCTTTGCAGAAGAAAATCTTCTTGTTTTAACAAGAACAGAAAAGATTTCTTAAAATTTTAATTCTGTTTGGCGCAGATGCCCCAGCACGTGACACGTGTCGTGCAGCGCACAGCGCAGCGCAACTGCGTTGACACGTGTCGCGCAGCGCAACTGCGCTGACACGTGTCGCGCAGCGCAGCACTTGCGCAACTGCGCTAGCGCATCTGCGCTGACACGTGTCGCGCAGCGCAGTGCCTGTGCAACTGAAGCGTTGCTTCCTTTAATTTTGCTTAAAATAAAGCTTTGCTCTGATTGGGCGCGCCTTCTTAGGCGCTGCGCTGACGTATCAGTGCCGGACACGTGGCGCGTTGCACCCGGGATTTGAAGCGTTGCTTCAAAATTTGAATTTTGAATTTCCAGCAGAGCTTTGCTCTGATTGGGGGAAACAAGTACGTTAGAGTTAAGGACTGAATGTAAGTGGATTGGCAACAACGTATGCAATTTAAGTTTGTCGCAGGAGTTTCTACTTTCATTGAATTTGCACGCGCACATAATAAGATCATAATAGAGAAGATTCTCTGTCCGTGCGATAGATGTGGCAATAAGTACTGGCAGAAAGTAGAATTGGCAGAGCTTCATATTGTAAAACATGGGTTTACTAGAATTTATACAACTTGGAAATATCACGGGGAAGGAGAAGAATGCAGTAATGTGGCAAAAGAAGAAGGAGAACACGATAATGCGGCAGGAGAAGAAGAAGAATTCGGTAATGCGGTAGAAGGAGAAGACGGTAATTTATTTCCATCAGAACAAATGGAGGATATGGTAGAGGCTGCCCTAAGTGAATCTATTCGTACCAAAGATGACATTCCTTCCGGTCAACGACCGCGTGCGGATAAATATGAAAATTTCATGAATGATGCTAGAAAACCAATTTATGAGAATGCGAAGTATTCTATGCTCTCATGGTTCGTCCAACTTTTCCAGATTAAGTGCCTAAATGGATAGAGCAACAAGTCATTCACAATGCTTCTTTCGTTCTTGAAAGATTCTATGCCCCAGGGAAATAACGTGCCCGACAGCTAGTACGGAGCCCAAAAGATGATGTCTTATTTGGGTCTAAAGTGCGAGAAGATTCAAGCATGTCTTAAAAATTGCGTGTTGTACCGGAAAAAGAATTCAGATTTGAAAGAGTGTCCAACATGCGGAGAGGCCAGATATAAGCCGAAAGATTCTGATAAGAAGCCTGATATACCTGTCAAGATAGCACGATACTTTCCCATAACACAGAGGCTACAGAGGCTATTCAGGTGCAAGAAAACAGCCGAGGCAATGATTTGGCATCACCGTGCTCCTCCAAGTGAAGATGGAAAAATGAGCCATCCAAGAGATTCACCGGCATGGAAGGATTTAAATAGGAGGCACGCAATATTCAGTAGTGATCCTCGCAATGTCCGGCTCGGACTGGCTACTGATGGCTTCTGCCCATTCAACTATATGGCAGGAAGTCACAGCACATGGCCCGTTGTAATGATAATTTATAATCTGTCGCCTTGGTTGGCTATGGACCAATCATACTTTATGATGCCTCTTCTTATCGACGGACCAAACTCACCGGGGAATAATATCGACGTATATCTCCGACCTCTGATCGAGGAGTTGAAATCTTTGTTCATTGATGGTGTAGAAACATATGATGCAAACACAAATACAACCTTCATACTGCGTGCGGCTTTAATGTGGACAATTAATGACTTTCCTGCGTATGGAATGCTATTGGGTTGGTCCGTACATGGTCACAAAGCATGTCCTCATTGCTATGAACACACAACATCGAAATTCTTGAATTTTAGCAGGAAGGTTTGTTATTGCGGCCATCGACGTTTCCTGCCTCCAGACCACCCCTATAGGTTAGACACGGTTCACTTTGATGGTCATCAGGAGCTTCTTGAACCTCCATCCCCATTGTCCGGAGAGGACATGACTGCTAAATGGGATGGTTACAATAATGTGACCTTCGGGATGGATCCGACGAAACAGGTCAAACCACCATTTTAGAACAAGTTAAGTATTTTCTTCGAGCTTCCGTACTGGTCAACAAATTTAGTGCGTCGTTGTCTGGACGTCATGCATATAGAGAAGGGTGTATCAGAGCACATACTTAATTTGCTTCTTTGTAAAGACGGGAAATCGAAAGACAACCTGAATGCTCGGATGGATCTACAAGAGTGGGGAATAAGAAGTGAATTGCACTCTAGACCGGTAGCGGGTAAACCGAGCAAGTTTGTACTTCCCAATGCCGCTTATCATATGTCACAACCGAAGAAGAAAAGATTCTTGCAGGTGTTGCATGATTTGGAAGTTCCCACAGGTTTCTCAGGATCATTCAGCAAGAAAATAAAAATTGTGAAGGGCAAGATCGATGGGTTGAAAAGTCATGATCACCATGTCATCGTGGAGCACCTTCTTCCATTAGCCCTCAGGACTTCTCTCACCGAATCGGTTGGTATAGTAATCAACGACCTATGTTATTTTTTCAGAGAGTTGTGTGCTAAAACACTGGAGGTTGTGACGCTGGATAAACTAGAAAATTCTATTGCGTTGATACTTTGCAAGTTTGAGCGTATTTTCCCACCGTCATTCTTCGATATCATAATACACTTGACGGTTCATCTTGCAACTGAGGCTAAGTTAGCCGGACTGGTACAATATCGATGGAAGTATCCCGTCGAGAGGTACGTGTAATTTTTCGTTTCGCGCAATTTATAAATTTATTGTTGTCCTGTATGCCCATATTTATTTATTCAACATATTTTCATTAGGTACCTCTACACTCTTAAGAAGTATATACGCAATAAAAATCGACCAGAGGGTTCTATCATGCAAGGTTATCTTCTTGATGAAGCAACCACATTTTGTTCCCGCTATCTGGACGAGAACATTGAGACAAGACTTAACCGGCCTCGAAGAATTCAAGACGGGCCATATGGTAAAGCCGAGTATAAGAGGGTAGACACTATGTTTATCAACAAGATATACCGGTTTATCTTGCTTAATTGCGCATGTCTTGAACAAATTAGAGAGTAAGTTTTTTTTGGATTAATTGTTATATCTGTGTTTGTGTGTGTATGAAATGATATAATATTAATGTCACCATTATTTGTCGAAAACAGAATTCATTTTAACGAGGTACGTGAGGGGCATCCTGATTGGAACGAAGAACAATTGGAAAAATATCATCAGGATAATTTTTGTGATTGGGTCACAGATCATGTAAGTTATTCGAATAATATTTTATTGCTATCAGTTTTAATCTAAATTTGTATCGTTATGTATTTTTCGTAAAATTTGTTTTGTTAGATCCACGATCCGAACTTGTCTGCATCATTTGAGAGTGATTCAAGATGTTTAGCTCAATCTCCTAGTATGGAGGTTGCATATTACAAAGGATTTGGTGTCCTTGGATACAAATTCGAAGTTAAAGACATAGAAACATCTAGAACCACTCAGAATAGTGGGATTGCGACGGTAGGATCGGACGGTGTGATTTATTATGGGTACTTAAATTGTATACTCGGCATCCACTATCCTGGATGATCAGAACCCTTTTATATATTCCAGTGTACTTGGTACGATACGCGAACCGATACGGACAAGTGAAGAAGCAATCTTGGGACTTGGAAAGATGAATATGGATTGATCAGAGTGAACACACTTCGATTTTACGGTCAGGAAGATCCGTTTATCTTTCCGAACCAAGCGTTCCAAGTATACTACTCACAGTGTTTGAAGCATCCGGGATGGAGTGTTGTATGCCGATGGAAACCCAGAGATGTCTACGATGTCCCAGAATTCGAGGACAGCGATGAGGATGAAGAAGAGAGAAGGCTTAGAGTGCTCCGGCCGTCTGTTTCGAAGGACGGGTTGTCTTCGGCCGATCATGAAGTTACGTGGGTTAGAAATGACATCGACAATGAAATCCAAGTAGATATGTATAATGCGCCCACGAAACGAAAAAGGTTATCAGTAATGTTATATTATTACTTCACATTTTACGATCTATACATATATAGTCAATACTTTTAATGATTGTCTAATGCGTCCATGAACCGTTTATCTAGATTTGATGACGATGTTGGGAGCAGCGAGGGGCGGCAGTAGCTCCAGCCGCGGAAGAGGCAGAGGCAGAGCGGTTCTGCCGCCTGGAGAGCTCCGTAGGGAGCTTCAGAGAGCCGGTCTTGCACCCAGATCGGAGACCCCTTCGGATGCCTCCTTCCATGTGGATTTTGCCACACCTCCAGGTATACTGCACGCATATCCATTTTGAATGTAATATTATAGATATTCATGCCTGTTTATGTCAAAATTACTTATATTGTCAATGTTTGATTGTCTAGTTGTTGGTGATGCGTCCACATCTGGGACAGAGGCCCGAATCAGTCCCATAGGCTGAGGCCTGATAGAGTTAGGAGGAGGCAGCATTCCCCCTCTTTTTTACCCTTGACTATCGCTATACCGGTCCTCATGCCGAGATGTTCAGCCGGTATATGGGGGACGAGAGCCGGCTCGTGAAGAACTATCCACTTCACGTTGAGTGGGGCGAGCAGCACCGACGCTCATTCGCCCTCTTCTTTGATCAGGCTCGGGTACGTATTAATATATATTTTCATTTGATTTATTTAATATATGTTCTTATTAACTCTTACAATCTAATAACAATGTTTTTTTTGTATTTCCAGTCGGGTTACGATTTTCAGCCTGTACCCGACCCTGATCACCCTGGGAGGGTGCTCGACCTTCATGCTCTGTACAATGGCCTGATGAAGAACATGCAGACCAAGGTCCGATACAACAGGAATGAGCTAAAGGCCAACTGCTACTCCCTGTGGATGGCGACCCCCGAGGCAGAGAGAGCGGCCCTCCTATCTACTCCGGCGTTTGCGAGAGTCGACATAGAGACATGGCCTCTATTGTGCGAATATTTCGACTCCCATCGCAAACAGGTATGTATTTTAAATGTAATTCATTGTTTAGGATATAATTTATTTTTTTTTGTGTTCCTTAATTAGAAAACTAAATTTTAATGCGTTGTGCAGAAACAGGCCGCTCAGAATACAAAGAACAGAAAGTCGGCGAAGAGGGGTCGCCCCACTTATACAGGTGGCTCGAGGAATATTACTCGAGCCATGGAGTTATTGGTAAATTAAAATAGTCCGACCATTGTGATATTCTGCAATATTAAGAGTTATTTTCTAATATATCTAATATTAAGAGTTATTTTTTAATATTGCAGACAGCTCAGACCCTGGCGCAAGGCGGTACACCGAGCATGCTGTCCGCATATCTTGCCGTCCACGGCACCTCGACAGATCCCGCCACGGGCGAGCTTCGAGATCCCGCCACGGGCGAGCTTCGATGTCCCGACGTCGCTACCCAGGAGAATTGCGTAAGTGTTAATATTTATTCTACCCATATTTGAAATTTTAGTTTTGGAAGGTTAAAATTTAAATTTTATACTTATACTTTACTGCTTAATGTGGGTGTAGGAGCGGGTGGTTGAGCAGGCCGAGGCCTCGGGGATCGATTTTACCGGACAGAGCGATCCGAGGCTGCTGACCCCAGTCCTGGACGCCGCACACGAAGGGCACCACGGAGGTTGGGAGAGAGGCCGGGGACTGGGCCCTAACAGGGCCCATATGAGGTTGGACTCCACCCCGGCGGTTACTTCCTCCGTCTCCAGTGAGCGACGTGTCCAGCAGGAACTGGAGAGCTTGAGGGCCACCGTTCAGGAGTTGAAGGAGATGCTGGTATGTATACTACTTTATAGTAAAATATCATGTCATATTATAGATATCAACATATCCATAATTAGTACGTAGCCTGAGCTTATTTGGTTGTAAACTTAGGTTTAATTAATCATACATACATATCAAATTAAAATAAACTACGGTTTTCCAAAATAGATATCCAAATGGGGTTTCGAAATAACTTGATAATGATACGAATTCGAATAATACATAGTTCTTACACGCTTATTACACACGTTAGGTCCAGACGCGACAGGGTACATCGGCCGAGCCTCCACATGCATCTCCTTCTGCTGCGGCTCCGCAAGCCACTACATCGGCTGCGGTTCCGCAGACAGCTCCTATAGCTGCACTGTCCGCTCAGACTCCCGCAGCCGCGGCTCCGCAAGCCTCTACCTCGACGGCGGCTGCGCAAACCACATCGCCAGCTCCACAGCCCGCTCAGACTCCCGCACGCGCCAAATTGCATGGTTTATTGACCGAGGAGCAGGAGCGCCAGATTCTAGCGTTTATCAGAGGTGGAGCTGGACCGAGCTAGGGTAGCTTTTTGATTCTTATTTTTTGAAACATGTATTTATTTATATGATACATATTGTACTACATTTTGAAACATTTTGGACGATATTGATATTGGTTTATATTTATATCATATTCAGTTTTTTGGTTTCTTTTGTATATTATATGCGTGAGATGTGATTATGAATACTGCGATATATGTTGTGTGGTGATTAATTTTATATTTGATTGATGTATATATTATTATGCACAGGGCGAGAAAATATCAGGTAGCCCTTTTTAAAAAAAAAAAGATAATATGTACCTACGGATTAATCCGTAGGTACAACTGTTGCCCCTACGGATTAAACCGTAGGGGCAAAATATCAGAATAACTGATATTTTCCCTCCTGATCTCAGTATCAGGGGGTTGGGATTGCCCTGCGTATAAATCTGTAGGGGCAAACAAATGCCCCTACGGAGTTATCCGTAGAGGCAAAATATCAGGATTTCTAATATTTTGCCCCTACGGATATGTACCTACCCATGTATCCGTAGGGGATATTACTTGGCCCTACGAATTCATCCGTAGATATTACTTGGCCCTACGGATTCATCCGTAGGTACACGTAATATATTTTAAAATACCGTAAATAAAATAAATTGCGCATGTCTTAAACAAATTAGAGAGTAAATTTTTTTGGTAAAGCCGGACCATATGGTAAAGCCGAGTATAAGAGAGTAGACACTATGTTTATCAACAAGATATACCGGTTTATCTTGCTTAATTGCGCATGTCTTAAACTAATTAGAGAGTAAATTTTTTTGGATTAATTGTTATATCTGTGTTTGTGTGTGTATGAAATGATATAATATTAATGTCACCATTATTTATCGAAAACAGAATTCATTTTAACGAGGTACGTGAGGGGCATCCTGATTGGAATGAAAAACAATTGGAAAAATATCATCAGGATAATTTTTGTGATTGGGTCACAGATCATGTAAGTTATTCGAATAACATTTTATTGCTAGCAGTTTTAATTTAAACTTGTATCGTTATGTATTTGTCGTAAAATTTGTTTTGTTAGATCCACGATCCGAACTTGTCTGCATCATTTGAGAGTGATTCAAGATGTTTAGCTTAATTTCCTACTACGGAGGTTGCATATTACAAAGGATTTGGTGTCCTTGGATACAAATTCGAAGTTAAGGAATTAGAAACATCTAGAACCACTCAGAATAGTGGGATTGCAACGGTAGGATCGGACGGTGTGATTTATTATGGGTACTTAAATTGTATACTCGGCATCCACTATCCCGGACGATCAGAACCCTTTTATATATTCCAGTGTACTTGGTACGATACGCGAACCGATACGGACAGGTGGAGAAGCAATCTTGGGACTTGGAAAGATGAATATGGATTGACCAGTGTGAACACACTTCGATTTTACTGTCAGGAAGATCCGTTTATCTTTCAGAACCAAGCGTTCCAAGTATATTACTCACGGTGTTTGAAGCATCCGGGATGGAGTGTTGTATGCCGATGGAAACTCAGAGATGTCTATGATGTCCCAGAATACGAGGACAGCGATAAGGACGAAGAAGAGAGAAGGCTTAAAGTGCTCCGACCGTCTGTTTCGAAGGACGGGCTGTCTTCGACCGATCATGAAGTTACGTGGGTTAGAAATGACATCGACGATGAAATCCAAGTAGATATGTATAATGCGCCCACGAAACGAAAAAGGTTATCAGTAATGTTATATTATTACTTCACATTTTACACTCTATACATATATAGTCAATACTTTTAATGATTGTCTAATGTGTCCACGAACCGTTTATCTAGATTTGATGACGATGTCGGGAGCAGCGAGGGGCGGCAGGAGCTCCAGCCGCGGCAGAGACAGTGGCAGAGGCAGAGCGGTTCTGCCGCCCGGAGAGCTTCGTAGGGAGCTTCAGAGGGCCGGTCTTGCACCCAGATCGGAGACCCCTTCGGATGCCTCCTTCCGTGTGGATTTTGCCACACCTCCAGGTATACTGCACGCATATCCATTTTGAATGTAATATTACAGATATTCATGCATGTTTATGTCAAAATTACTTATATTGTCAATATTTGATTGTCTAGTTGTTGGTGATGTGTCCACATCTGGGACAGAGGCCACTCCCTCTCCTCCAGGTATGTTTATATATCATATAGTGCATGTATATTGATTTAGAATGCTTTATCATAAATATACACACATTCCTTTTTCTTTTACTTAGCAATTTTTATTATTGTCTAACTGTAGGTGGTGACACCACCGCACCTGCGGGTATGTTTATATATTCTATAGTGCATGCATATTGATTTAGAACGTTATATTATTGATCTACACATTCTTTTTGCAATTACTTATATAATCTATTTTTAATTGTCTAATTATAGGTGGTGCGTCCACATCTTCCGTAGGGGCCACTCCTGCCGCTTCCATACCCTCCGCATCGTCTGCAGGTTAGTATGAATAAATATAAAATATTTATTCATTTTACCTATGCTCTATAGAATAAATATGAACTTCATGGAAATTTAGCGTCAATGTTTATTTTCTAGTTGCAGGGGATGCGTCCGCATCCGGGACCCCGGTTGTTCCTTACCGGAGGAACTATCGTCCCGCTCGTGCTGCTGCCCGGGCCCAAGCTCGTGCGATAGTCACCGGAGGTATATATCACACTTCAATTTTCTCTTAAGCTTGATTTCTTAATACAAATTTGTCTTAATATTGATTTTCTTGATATTTCGTACAGATGCAGGGCCTCCCCATCCCCAGAGGGGGACTCGAGGCCCAAATCAGTCCCATAGGCTGATGCCTGACAGAGCTAGGGGGAGGCACCATTCCCCCTCCTTTTTACCCTTGACTATCGCTATACCGGTCCTCATGCCGAGAGTTTCGGCCGGTATATGGGGGATGAGAGCCGGCTCGTGAAAAACTATCCACTTCACGTTGAGTGGGGCGAGCAGCACCGGTGCTCATTCGCACTCTTCTTTGATCAGGCTCGGGTACGTATTAACGGTTTATTTTCATTTGATTTATCCAATATATTTATTATTAACACTTGCAATCTAATAACAATGTTTTTTTTGTATTTTCAGTCGGATTACGATTTTCAGCCTGTACTCAACCCTGATCACCCTGGGAGGGTGCTCGACCTTCATGCTCTGTACAATGGCCTAATGAAGAACATGCAGACCAAGGTCCGATACAACAGGAATGAGCTGAAGGCCGACTGCTACTCCCTGTGGATGGCGACCCTCGAGGCAGAGAGAGCGGCCCTCCTATCTACTCCGGCGTTTGCGAGAGTCGACGTAGAGACATGGCCTCTATTGTGCGATTATTTCGACTCCCAACGCAAACAGGTATATGTAATTCATTGTTTATGATATAATTTATTTCTTTGTATTCCTTAATTAGAAAACTAAATGTTAATGCGTTGTGCAGAAACAGGCCGCTCAGAATACGGAGAACAGGAAGTCGGCGAAGAGGGGTCGCCCCACTTACACTGGTGGCTCGAGGAATATTACTCGAGCCATGGAGTTATTGGTAAATTACAATAGACCGACCTTTCTGAAATTCTACAATATTAAGAGTTATTTTCTAATATTTCTAATATTAAGAGTTATTTTCTAATATTGCAGACAGCTCGGACCGTGGCGCAAGGTGGTACACCGAGCGTGCTGTCCGCATATCTTGTCGTCCACGGTACCTCGACAGATCCCGCCACGGGCGAGCTTCGATATCCTGGCGTCGCTACCCTGGAGTATTGCGTAAGTGTTAAATATTTATTCTACCCATATTTGAAATTTTAGTTATGGAAGCTTCAAATTTAAATTTTATACTTATACTTTACTGCTTAATGTGGGTGTAGGAGCGGGTAGTTAAGCAGGCCGAGACCTCGGGGATCGATTTTACCGGACAGAACGATCCGAGGCTGCTGACCCCAGTTCTGGACGCCGCACACAGAGGGCACCACGGAGGTTGGGAGAGAGGCCGGGGACTGGGCCCTAGCAGGGCCCATATGAGGTTGGACTCCACCCCGGCGGTTACTTCCTCCGTCTCCAGTGAGCGACGTGTCCAGCATGAACTGGAGAGCTTGAGGGCCACCGTTGAGGAGTTGAAGGAGATGCTGGTATGTATACTACTTTATAGTAAAATATCATGTCATATTATACATATCAACATATCCATAATTAGTACGTAGCTTGAGCTTATTTGGTTTTAGAGTTAGGTTTGATTAAGCATACATACATATGTAATTAAAATAAACAACGGTTATCCAAACTAAATATCCAAATGGGATTTCGAAATAACTTGATAATGATACGAATTCGAGTAATACACGGTTCTTACACTCTTCTTACACACGTTAGGTCCAGACGCGACAGGGTACATGTCATGCATCTCCTTCGGCTGCGGCTCCGCAAGCCACTACATCGGCTGCGGTTCCGTAGACAGCTTCTATAGCTCCAGCGCCCGCTCAGACTCCCGCAGCCGCGGCTTCGCAAGCGACTCCCTCGACGGCGGTTGCGTAGACCACATCGCCAGCTCCACATGACGCTCAGACTCCCGCTCGCGCCGCATTGCAAAGTTTATTGACCGAGGAGCAGGCGCGCGTTATTCTATCGTTATTCAGAGGTGGAGCTGGACCGAGCTAGGGTAGCTTTTTGGTTCTTATTTTTTGAAACATGTATTTATTTATATCATACATATTGTACTACATTTCGAAATGATATTGATATTGATATTGGTTTATATTTATATCATATTCAGTATTTGTGTTTCTTTTGTATATTATATGCGTGAGATGTGATTATGAATGCTGCGATATATGTTGTGTGATGATTAATTTTATATTTTATTGATATATATATTATTGTGCACAGGGCGAGAAAAAATAAGGCAGCCCCTTTTTTTTAAAAAAAAACAGATAATGTGTACCTATGGATTAATCCGTTGGTACACATGTTGCCCATACGGATTAAACCGTAGGGGCAAAATATCAGCAGTAACTGATATTTCCCCCCTGATCTCAGTGTCAGGGGGGTTGGGCTTGTCCCTACGGATATATCCGTAGGGGCAAACAAAGACCCCTACGGATATATCCGTAGGAGAAAAATATCAGGATTCCTGATATTTTGCCCCTACGGATATGTACCTACGCATATATCCGTAGGGGATACTTCTTGGCCCTACGGATAAATGCGTAGGTACAGTTAATATAATTAAAATAACCGTAAATAAAATAACTTTTTTCCCCTACGCCCTATTCCGTAAGTGCAAATGTATCTACACAGAACTCCGTAGGGACAAGTTTTTGACCGTAGGGGCAAGTGCAGGACTTCAACTTGCACCTACGGCGTTTACACCTACAGGTGAATTTTTGGTCCCTACGGATATCTCCGTAGGGGCAGTGGTTTACCCCTACGGGTAAATCCGTAGGGGCAACCCTTATTTCTAGTAGCGATAGATTAAAAATGCATATGATAAGTACACTTATGTGAGCAAATTTGCTGAAAGGCTCTGCTCTAAAATTATGTGTCTAGCATTCCATGATGTAAGATCCATCTACTTTATGATTATTGCAATCCACCATATGTCTTTGCTTATCATGTATTTTCACCTGTCATGAATTAGTTTATGTATAATAAAATTAAGGCTTTTTTTCTATATACAACCCCTGAATCTTGCGTATTTTTAAATAAGATTTCCTAAAACTTCATAATTTCAAATAAGACCCCAAATCTTTTAAGTTACCTAAAAAAAGACCCTTATTAGTTAAATATTGATTAATTAGCCTAATTAGGCTGCTAAATACCCGATCTACCCTTAACAACCTAATCAACCTTTAGTCCATCCTTGCATAGTCTATTTCGTCCTCTGCAGGAAAAAATAATTGTTCGTTATTCATGAAGGCGGTTTCGAATGGTTTAAAGGAATTATAATTATAGGTGGGTGCAATTCTAATGCGGGTTAGAATTTGAAAAGAAATAGAAGAATGGTATTGACTGATATGGAAGAAGAAGACAAGGATAAAATGATCATTTTAACTGGAATTTGGATGAAAAACTGACCATGGGAACCAATTTAGACAAATTAAAGGATTTGGGGGTCTAATTTAAAAATATGAAAGTTTTGGGGTTGAATATAGAAAAAAATACACTCAAATTAAAGCAATAACAGACTTTGTTGATGAAACGTTTCATTCTCTACTGGATCGGCTGCATGCAGTTATCGGAAATGAAAATTGCTATTCGTAGTTGATAAAATTCTGATACAGCTATTGAGTCAATTTGGATTATTCGTATCCGTTAACAATCCTCGCTACCATGATATGTATAATTTTTTTTTCAAAAAAAGAATTGCTTATAAGCCAATAGCATAAAATGGTATCAAACATTAGGAGCTCATCTTCACTATTATAACTAGCGAAATCCATGCCATAACCCGCATGATCATAAAAAGTTTTGCAGTGATTAAACTTTCTGCTATGACTAAATTTCCAAAAATCTATTTTGCAGGGTGTATTTCTGCGGTGACTAAATCATAACATTGTAATACAACGTATTTACGACTCATTTTTCATTGATAAATGACACATATCTACTAAAGATTACTTGTCGCTCTTTAGCTTTTAGTTGAGTGTTGTTAAGAATAAAAAAATAATTACTAAATCACTAAATTTATGGGGATAAAAATGGACTAGGAATATTTAATATTTTATTAAGTAAGCATTTGGGTTGAATCTTAACTATCCATAATTTTCGACATTAAAATTAAACATAAGTTACATTTTTCGAAATTAAAGTTAAACATACGTTACAACTTTCTATTTTATTAAAGTGCATAACAGATGTTAATACGATCTTGAGGTTCCTGCTCAAATGATATTACACAATATCGATCCATTAACTTATATCTCAAAATTTCAATTTTCTAGCTAATCTTGGTCAGGTTAGTTTTAAATAAAAAATGCAACTAAAGAGACAAAACCTGAGATAAAAATTTTCAATAAATCAACCGTGTAAATGAAGTTTTAAGACATTCAACATATGCATAGCAACTAATTAGAAAAGATTTTGATTTTTCCATGCTGCTAAAACTAAAATAGTGAGTATATATTAGTAATTTTTTTGACTGCTACAACCATCAATAAAATCATAAGACTAAACCACTATAATTGATGAAAAATGTAGGAAAAAAAAAGAATGGGGAAAAGGGACATCATTTTCGAAGTTCGAGAGGCCAAACATTTCTACAAAATACGCCTTATTACATTAATAAATGGGTATTATGTAGTAATGATTAACAAAATTAGATTTTGTTTTGTTGTAATGAAATTAGAAATTTAATATGAAAAACCTAAGAGTTTAGGATGGCTCATTGAAGTGGCTGAAATGTATAATGCCGTCAAAAATTAAAATGAAATAATTTTTTTTTTTAAAATGCAACAAAAATAAAGAGGAGACTCAAGAACCCTCAAGTATCACTCCTAATCAAAGGCAATTTTGGAAAAGTCAAAAATAGTGTTTTTGTTTTTTAGCTAAAAGATCCTCTTCTGGCAAAAGATTCTCTTCTTCACTTTTCTTTGTATAAGTATGAAAATAAAAACTAGAAGTACTTTAATGATGTCATTAATTTGTTAATTAAAAAATTGATAAAATGACAAAATTATTATAGCTAAAGTTGAGAGTAGGACATGTCCATCCCATCCATCCTTTTTCTTCCTTCTAGATAACCGAAAAACAAAAATGAGTTAAAGAAAATTCAATAATCCCTTCTCTTTCCTTTAACACACTTTTCCTCTCATTCTTCAAAGAGGTCAAAGAAGCATACGTAACAAATTTATACATAAACTTTTAAATGTTTATTATTTTATATAACTCATAAATTTCTCGATTCTAAAATTACCATTAACCGCATTCATTTAATTTAAACTCAGAAAAACTATAGGAAGAATTAAAAATTTCCATGTGTCTTCGTTGTTATGTATATGAGTTGTTCAAAATATCATGTGCAAAATGCTATTATATTTAACTGTACAGTAACTAACTATTGATTAAAGGTTTTTTTTATAGAAAGCCTCAGCAAAAGTTAGATATTTACAAAAAAACCTCTAGTTTAGATAATTACAAAAAGCCCCCTAGAAGTTTTAAATTCCACATAAAAGCCTCCTTTGTCGGTTTTTATCCATCAGTTTTATTTTTTCCTATTTCTAAATTCTTAAAAAAGTTAATCAATAAAAATTTAATTAACTAAATCCTTAACTTAATTAATAAATTTTAACCCCTATCAAACCATAACCCTAATGGCCTTGCCCTCTCCATCCTTGACTTCGCCATCACCGACACCCCGACTTCCTCCCTCAGCCTCCCTCTCCTCTCCTCTCTGATTATCATCCATCACCTCCTCCTCTCCTCCATGACCATCTTCTTCATTCCACATCCCCTCCCCGATCACCACCATATTCTTAATTCTACATCCCTTCCTCGATCAGCACCATCCTCTATTACCCCATCATCATCTTCATCCTGCACCCCTCACTTAATTACCACCACCATCACCATCAGTATCATCATCTTCTTCCCCTTCTTTCTAGACCTCTGCTCGATCTCTCCTTCCTTACTCGACCTCTGCTCAACCGCTTCCTTCCTTACTCGACCTCCTCTCATGCACCTCCTCCTCCATCCTAAACCAAACCCCTAAGTTTAACCTTACCCTAATCCTAGCTTCTACATCGTTGATCCCACCTCACTGCCACCATCATCGCCCCCTCGCTATAGCCGCTACCTCCCCCTCGACCTTGCCACCACCGCCCCCACAAGCCCATCTTTCGTCTCCTCTATCCTCTTTTCCCTTTCCCCTTCCTCCGCCCTCACCTCCCATTCTTCTCCCTTGTTGTGGCCTTAGCCTTTCCTTAGACCTTTGCCACTCCTCCATGCCCTCCATCTCCTTCTCCACCACCGCTCCCCTCCTGTGCCTTCCGCTTTCTCTTCTTCTTTAAATCCTTCCCTCACCTCTACCACGACGACCTCTTCAACGTCCACATCCACGTCTTCTCCTTCGCCTCCCAAAGACCCCATCTTCAACATCCACGAGCTCCCTGAGTTGTTGTAGAGTAGTAATCAAAATACAATGGGAATTCACACGAGACAAATGACGACTTCAGGTCAAAAGGCTAAGCTGTACTCATGCTACTTGAGAACTTCCATCTGAAGATAGATATAATACCATCTAGAAGTTCTTGGCGAGTCCATCTAGTGTACTCACCTCCAGTGAGCACATATATACTATTTTAGGTGACACAACACCAATGGCTTGTGAGATCAACCACTGCCCCTCGTCGGGGTGTCGAAGCATATACACTAGCCTACTCCGGAATTTCGATACCCTGTCTCGATACTCATACGATTAAAGATATTTAAGGATATGCTTATAGACAACCCAGCTCCCACATATATAATCGCCATCATAATGCTGGTTGTCAAGCAATAATCTTACGAGCCTCATCAATAATGAAGATAAACCAGATAGGATACCATCATCTCGAGTAAGACTGTTATACCTGTATAGATCATCTTTCAATTATCATAATCGCCTACTTACAAGTAGTGAGGGAATCTTTTCCCAAAACACTATTTTTTCTCTTTCCCTTTTTATCCTTACATTTTCATTTTATTATTTTTCCTACCCATTTCCAAATGTTTCATGTGAGGCCCAGAATAAAAATAAAAACTATGTGGATTTTTCTCTAAGTATTTGGTTCTAAATTTTATTGCTTTTTTATTTTCTTAATTTAACCTTAAATTCCATGGCAAGCATTGATTTGTTGTTGATTTTGAAATAAATTCTGGTGTTATTAATTTTCTTAAGAAAACCATTAGTATTTTTTTTATCTTGATACATTTTTTTAAAATAAAACATAATAGAATAAACTAGGTTTACTAGATAATCCATTCTTTACATTTGATTATAAAAATTATGGTTGCTTTAAAATTTATGGTCAGATTTCATTATTTAAATAATTATCCATGTTCCTTCAAATAGGAAAAATTTATCAATGTAATCCGCGTCACTCTTACTAAAGCCCGTGGTTTTTTTGTAATTGCATGCTTTCAAAAAAAAATTAATCATAATATAAATTTCTTAAAATGGAACCAATACTAAATTTGTATGTTTTTAAAATGGGTTCTAATTTCTTCTTAACAAAATAAAAGCATATTGATTTTCTATATATTTTCTCAATTTTTTCCCGAAATATCTTGAATTATTTTAATCCCACATGTTACACGTGGGGTCAAAGTTAAGTTTACTACAAATGCAAATGGATGGGGATCATGCGTATGGATAAATTATTAAGACATAAATTCAGTACTCATTCTCGACATCTTTTTTTTATATATTTATTATGTGCAAGATACCGATCTGTATCTACTGAGCAAATAAAATTTTCGCTCATTTCATAATTGGGCTAAAAGATAGAGGGAACCCTATCCTGAATGCGGAATGTATTCAAAGTTATTTAAGCCTATTTAATTATCATATCGGTATCGATGATGAAACCTAAAGTTTAATTAGTTAATTATAGAGTCTATTGTCTAATAAGCTAGTAATTCAAATCACCAAGTATAACAATTATATATATGAAGCATGCATATCAATTATTTCAAACATACACGACGGAGCTAGCGCTCTTATTCTAGTTCATAACTTGCCTCGGGCATTACACGCTGATTTTTTTTTTAAATCCTCAACACAAAGCATATATAGATGTGGCAGATATAGATCCAGGATAGATCAATGGTAGAGCTCGATGATGCAGCGGGAACCAAGGGCTGGGATTATATTGTAAGCTTTGAAGCCAGCTTCAGCAAAGATCTTCTTCCATTCGTTCTCTGTTCTCTGTCTTCCAGTCACATGGACCATCATCTCAAGATCGGAGTAGATCTGGGATTCGGCGTGTTTTGGATGCACACCGTCGGGGCTGACATCAAGAACTCTCTCCATTATTATCACTTTCCCTCCGTTTTCTTTAGTTGGAATGGCCGCTTTGCAATTTTTCAGTATCTTCACACATTCTTCATCGTTCCATGTCATCAGTACCCACTGCAAAACAAATATTCAATCATTAAAAAGATTGTCGAGAGATAATCATTCATTTAGGAGTAGAGCATACGTTGGCCATGTTTGGATATGGAGTTAGGATACATGTATTTTACTTTTAAGCGGAGGCAAAAGGTACGCAAACTCCCAACATAGAGTTTAGATAACTTAGATCATATAGAAATTGAGATAACTGCAGTTATCACAACTCCAAAACGATTGTTAAGCAGGGTGAAGTTAGGATTTTGGAGCAAAGTTTTTCTGACCCCTATGAAACACCAGTTTAGAAAGCTCAACTCCATTCCCAAACAGGGGCCTTGGTCCTTAACCCTCAACATTTTTTTGAAATTCAAACAATCGGTTAAGCACTTTAGGCTGGATAAGAATTTAGGTGGCTATGATGCTCATTTAGAGCACTTTATACCACCCCTCCACAAAACCTTGAATTTTAAGATGTTAAGGAAATATTTTTGTATTTTGAGCAACGTAATTTTGAAGTTTTGGTAATTAATTTTGAAGTTGCTAAGCTAGGTTAGCATCAATATTAATCGTAACTGATAGCAACCCTTGCATGCACTGCTACCAGCCATTGTTTACTGACGAGTTTGTTTATATGGTGCGATGCTTTGTGACTTCTCAGAGACGCAAATTTATAAGAGGGATATTTTGATGAAAGGATAGGCGTACTGTGACTCTCATTTCTCTGTCGGCATGCTTATTTAAAAATAGAAAATAGTACGCTCGATTATTTGATTTGATTTGATTGGATTGGATTGTACGACGAGAAAATGACTAAAATATGTATGGTTATTCTCAGCCCACTATGATCATATTCCAAAATTATAAAATAAAATGGCAATGCCGGAAACCTCAATCATTTTTGTCTAAAAAGCAGAAAAAACCTATAAGCTTGAAAAACATACATGAGCTTTATTCCTAAAACCCTAACATTGTTAGTTTTTCTATGCCAAAAATGTACCTCTTTTATGGTTCACGTACATTTAAATTGATCCAAAAGTTGTTAGCCAACCGCCAGAGCACTTTTGCATCATATGAGATGAGATAAGATGCAGATATCAATACTGCATTTTATTACGTGAGTTTTTTTTAATCTCACTCTCACTCTCATCCTATACTAGTTACCTCAAAACCTGTATAGAGTAAAGTATATATGTCCGTCTGCTATCCAAAAGATAGACAAAATGTAGATCCTTCATGTTCAGCGTTTATACTAATATATGTATAGCATGAACCCTTTCCAATTATTTTTGGATAGCCATACGAATAAGAATATGATTGAAATAAATAAAAGAAGCAAGTACAAATCTTTCTTTGTATTTCATAGTTGTAGATAGATGAAAAATGAATATGATAAGTACACTTATGTGAACAAATTTGCTGAAAGGCTCTGCTCTAAAATTATGTGTCTAGCCCATTCCTTGATGTAAGCACTACTACAATAAGGGGTTGACCCTACGGATATATCCATAGGAGCAAACCACTGCCCCTACGGATATAGTCGTGGGGACAAAAAAATACCCCGTAGGTGCCGTGGGTGCAAGTTCAGGCCCTGAACATGTCCCTACGGAGTAATAATTGCCCCTACGTCTTAATCCGTAACATTTTACATACATCTTTTGGCTACTTTATAGGCTTATACATTGATGCATGCTATATCTCTGTGTGTGTGTGTGTGTGTGATTGATATTGATATGCTTATAGTACTTATGCATGATATATATTTTAGCTTAGGATATGATAGTGTTATACGTTATGACCTTGGTATATCGTTATGCATTTCGATTTCTACCATACGATATATTTTTATTCGCTGAGTTGGTAACGCATCCCCGTTGTGCCCCAATTTCTTGCAGGATTGACCGCTCGAATCCGTAGCGGATTGCTGGCACATTTCTTCTTCGGTGATTGCTTTGGTAGGTGGTTACATATTGGATCGTAACCACCCATTGTATATGTATATTCTTTTGAATCTTGTTAAAAACTCTATCGACATAAACTTGTATATTTGTGGGCATAGAAGCGTGACTTAAATATTGTGTTTTTTGGGCGTTATACTCGTTTGGAGTCGAATTTATATTGTTGTTGGTTATATTTTGCTTTCTATTTCTTCGTCTTGCGCGTCGAATATTATCTATGTGGTTGCTCTGTTGTTTGGGCAAGGAAGCTAGCTCTCTTTGGAGATGCTTTATATATATTATGCCTTATATATGGTTTTATTCAAAATTTACAAAGGAGGTAGAGCCTGATTTTCATACGATATAGGCGTTTTCAAATAAATTTACTTATACTTTAAAAATAAACTTGATTCCATTTAATAGCTCTTTTTAAAACTTCACCTCCACTATTTTCTTAAAAAATTTTAGATTCCGGGTTTTTGGTTTACTTGGATCACGTTGACATCTTTAGACATCACGTGATCTAAGTGTCAGTCACGTGTCGCTTTAGGGTCGTGACAAAGTTAGTATCAGAGTGTTAGATTTAACCTTTGTTCGAGTCTACGTTTGACTATGTAGAGTTTAGGACGTATATTTTCGTTACCTAGGCTTAACCTTTCGGAATATAGACTTGACTTTGGTGGTTTTATATCCGAACTTCATAGGTTGACCTTGGTATGATGGAGTTGGTACAAAGTAGATTGACGTACCGTACGTATGCTCCGCGTCATATTTGTTGGGTTTCGGTGTCCGCGCCGCGAAATCCATTGCCAATGCGGAAGCGAAAAAAAATCATTAGCGAGCACCGAACGTCCGTAAAAACCAGGATACGGTCCAATAATCTAAACTAGCTAACTAAGAGTGCAAGGGTTGAGAATTTATAACTTTTTCGTGTGTCCACCCAATTATGGAAGACCCCTCCAAGCTCGTAGCCGCCGGGATCGCGCTTGAAAGTCGACCACCCTCGTACAAGATAATCCACTAAAGGGAAACTGGAGGAGGCTCTAACCGATGATCCAGACTTGCTAGGTGAGGATGGTCGGTGATGTAAGAATATTTCACTAAATATTTCTCTCTAGAATCCATGCTCAAATGAGAGCAAGTAGAAGAAGGAGAAGAGGAGAAAGGAAGCAACCACGATGAATGAAGCTCGTCATATGAAGAAAAAAGAAAATGAAATATCAAGTGTAAAAAAAAACAATGGCTTTGCTTTCAACAACCATGCTTCAATAGCGCATCAAAATGATTTTATCATTTTTAAAAGCAAAGCCTTACCTCTCTACTTGTTTGACACTATACTTCATGCCACGTCCTTTCCACCTCATTTCCATTTAATTTTCTAAAAGAAAATCAAATATGATGTGCCCTTCTTCTAGAAATATTCCTGTATAAATATGGAATACTTCATCTGGTATATATATCGCTATATATACGTGTATCCGCATAAAAATACGGATAGTACAAAAAAGAGAAAATGAATAGTGAACAATAATACTAAAATATATGTATCAAAATACATATATAAATTATTAAATCAAAACCTGATTTAATAATCCGGTTTAATCTTAAGCCGGCTAGTATTATCAACCGCCCGATTAATTTCCGTGTATCCCATACACGTATTTAATTGGACCCATGCACCTATCAACGTCCGGCTCTTACATTTATCGTATGAACCGGAAAAACTCTCTGTGTGGGACTCTAAAAACTCGACAACACGCTGGCAGTGGTTTTAACCACAAGCACGTAAACGGCACTACCTGTACGTAACGGCTACCCAGATACTTGTCGAAAGGAGGGTCGACAATCAGGTACGTTCTTACCCTACTGAGCCTGAATGTGACAATCTCCGTACAGTCCGGTCTCTCCGTCAAAGAGTATCACATATCTGGTCTAGGGGGTGTATAACGTCAGACCCCTGCTAACTTGATAAGACATGTCTGAGTCAAGCACATCACCAACAAAAATACTACCGATCAACTATCAGTAAATCTCATCAACAATGGCCACGGATTTCTGGTGACAGCCAACTGAACACGGCGCGATATCGACTCCTAATACCAGGAGAGACGAATCATTGACAATCGACCACTGCCTCTATATGGCTCAGGACCATACCTAACAAACGTCCGTAAAAACCAATATATGGTCCAATAACCTAAACTGGCTAACTAAGAGTGCAAGGGTTGAGAAATTACAACTTTTGTCGCTTGTCCACCCAATTATGGAAGACCCCTCCAAGCTCGTAGCCGCAGAGATCGCGCTTGAAAGTCGACCACCCTCGCAGAAGACGATCCACTCAAGGGAAACTGGAGGAAGCTCTAACCGATGATCCAGACTTGCTAGGTGTGGATGGTCGGTGATGTAGGAATATTTCACCAAATATTTCTCTCTAGAATTCATGCTCAAATGAGAGCAAGAAGAAGGAGGAGGATTGGAGAAAGGAAGCAACCATGAAGTATGAAGCTCATCATGTGAAGCAAAAAGAAAATGAAGTATCAAGTGTAAAGAAAAAGAATGTCTTTACTTTTAACAACCATGCATCAATAGTGCATCCAAAAGATTTTATCATTTTTAAAAGCAAAGCCTTACCCCTCTACATGTTTAACACCATACTTCATGCCACGTCCTTTCCACCTCATTTCCATTTAATTTTCTAAAAGAAAATCAAATATGAGGTGCTCTTCTTCTAGAAGCATTCCTTGTTAGTATGATATGCCCTAGAGGCCATTATTGTATAGTACTAGTTTGTATATTATATTTTGGAAGCTTGGGATATATACACAGATTTATGACAGTCTTGATCGATATAGTAGTATTCTACTTGGTTTGTATCTATCTTAATATGTGCGTATATTTCTTTTAATATATCGTTAATACATATTGATAGAGCCCTTAGGATTTTGCTAGACTACCAGCGTTGTGATGGCAGTCATACTAGTGGGGGCTGGGTAGTCCATAAGCACATCCTTATATAGGTCTCTAGTCGTAGGATTATCGAAACATGGTATCGATACTCCAGAGTAGACTAGTGTATACGCTTCTGATCCCAGGAAGGGAGATGGTCTGTCCCACAGCCATCTGCACGTCGTACTGGAGATAGTATGCAGGTGCTCGTTAGGTTACGAGTACACTGGACAGGACTCGTAGGGAACTGTTGGTTGGTACTATACCTATCGCCAGTTAGCAGTTTCCAGGTGACATAAGTACAGCTTAGTCCGTTGACTTGACACTGTTACTTCGCCTCAAGTTTGTTCTCACTGTTCTTAAATTACCACCCTACCACGGCTCTATTGAGTCATGCAAACAGGTAGTAGTTGGGTGCAGTCCCGAAGCACTTGGAGGAAGTGGCGGTTAGACAGGATTCGTCTCTCCCGGTATTGGGGGTTGACATCGCGCTGTGTTTGGAGAGCCATTACACAAAGTCCCTGACCAGGACAAGCGAGATTTACTGGTAAGTACTCCAGTAGTTTTTCAGGATGTTTTGGGTTACACTCCAACACGACTTATACCGCTATTAGGGGACTGAAGTTTACCACCCCCGTAGGCCCGATATGCGATGCTCTTAGACGAACAGACCGGACTGTACGAAGATTGTCACATTCAGGCTCAGTAGGAGTTCGGATAGGTTTTTCTCATCGGCCTTCTTATCGATATCTACCTGGAGACCGTTACGTACAGCTAGTATCGCTTGCGGCCTGTGGTTAAACCCACTGCCAGCGTAGTGTCGAGTCTTTAGAGTCCCACACAGAAAGTTGTTCACCTTTGGGCGAAATGAGGTAGAGGTCGTATGGTTTTACGACAAGGTTCGTTCACATACGCGTACTTGTGCGTGTTTGGTGTTCGGACAGTTGATACTAGTGGGCTTTAGTTTAAGCCAGATCCTAATATCTGATTTTGGGTTGGTTCAGTCTCATTGCATTCATGTTCTTCGGAACACGAATGCGGGTATGTATATACAGTTGACAGAGGCAGAAAAGGAGACACCTCATTAGGGTTTTGACCATTGACTTGATTAAAACCTTAATGAGATGGGGAAATTGATTATTAATCTTTTATTAGAGATAATTGTGTTATGGCTAATTTGGTTTGACCATTTGACCATGTTGACCCTAGTTGACTTAGATATTTTTGCTGAGCAAAAGATATTTGTGCTTAGCATTAATTGTGACATGACAATGGTCAAATCAACATCAACCATGACAATTATCTTAATAAAATTTTGATTATTCTTTTTCCTAATATGAGAGCTCACCCGTTCATTTTTCATGACACATTCTCTCTCATGGTTGCTCTCTCCTCTTCCTCTCTCAAAACTCTAATGTTTCATGAGTTGAAAATCAAGAGCCTTTGAGACCAAACCACCAAAACACTTCTCTACTCACTCTAGGGTTCTTAGTTTAGCACACCAAGCACTCTAGTTACTTCTTCATTGAGGTTGGAGCTTAAGGTAGAACCCTTCGGGTGGATCTTCTTTGACACAGAGAATCCGGTGAAGAGGAGTCATCCACAACGACAACAAGGAGAAGCACAACAAGGAGAAGAAGGAGTTCAAGCATTAAGTATAACCATCTAACCTAGTAGTTAGAACTCTTTGTTATTTTGTTAGTTAATGTTTAGCAAAGATTCTCATGGATAGTCTATGTTACCTTGCCAAGAAAATTTTGTTTTTTACCTATTCCGCCTCCCCCACTACTACAAATAAGGGTTGACCCTACGGATTTACCCGTAGGGGCAAACCACTGCCCCTACGGATATATCCGTAGGGACAATAAAATACCCTGTAGGTACAAACGCCGTAGGTGCAAGTTGAAGCCCTGAACTTGCCCCTACGGAAAAATATTTGTCCCTACGGAGTTCTGTGTAGGTCCCGTTTGCCCTACGGATTATGCCGTAAGGGCAACAAATTTATTTTATTTACGGTTTTTTAAAATATATTACTTGTACCTACGGATGAATCCGTAGGGCCAAGTAATAGCCCCTACGGATACATATGTAGGTACTTATCCGTAGGGGCAAAATATCAGGATTCCTGATATTTTGCCCCTACGGATAACTCCATAGGGCCATTTGTTTGCCCCTACGGATATATCCGTAGGGGCAAACCCAACCCCCTTGATACTGAGATCACAGGGGAAATATCAGATATCCTGATATTTTTCCTCTACGGTTTAATCCGTAGGGGCAAAGTGTGTACCTACGGATTAATCCGTAGGTACATACTATCAATTTTTTTTTAAAAAAGGCTGTTTATTTTTTTCTCGCTCTGTGCACAATAATATATACATCAATCGAATATAAAATTAATTATCACACAATATATATCGCAGTATTCATAATCACATCTCACACATATAATATACAAAATAAACCAAAAAACAGAATATGATATAAATATAAACACCGTAGGACCACCAATATCAATATCGTCCAAAATGTAGTATAATATGTATCATATAAATAAATACATGTTTCAAAAAATAAGAATCAAAAAGCTACCCTAGCTCGGTCCAGCTCCACTTCTGATAAACGTTAGAATCTGGCGCGCCTGCTCCTCGGTCAATAAACCATGCAATTCGGCACGTGCGGGAGTCTGAGAGGGCTATGGAGCTGGAGATGTGGTATGCGCAGCCGCTGTCGAGGTAGTGGTTTACGGAGCCGCAGCTGCGGGAGTCTGAGCGGACGGTGGAGCTATAGGAGCTGTCTGCGGAACCGCGGCCGATGTAGTGGCGTGCGGAGCCACAGCCGAAGGAGATGCATGTGGAGGCTTGGCCGATGTACCCTGTCGCGTCTGGACCTAACGTGTGTAATAAGCGTGTAAGAACTGTGTATATGCGAATTCGTATCATTATTAAGTTATTTCGAAACCCCATTTGGATATCTAGTTTGAAAAACTGTAGTTTATTTTAATTAGATATGTATGTATGATTAATCAAACCTAAGTCTACAACCAAATAAGCTCAGGCTACATACTAATATTGGATTTGTTGATATCTATAATATGACATGATATTTTACTATAAAGTAGTATATATACCAGCATCTCCTTCAACTCCTGAACGGTGGCCTTCAAGCTCTCCAGTTTCTGCTGGACACGTCGCTCACTGGAGACGGAGGAAGTAACCGCCGGGGTGGAGTCCAATCTCATATGGGCCCTGCTAGGGCCCAGTCCCCGACCTCTCTCCCAACCTCTGTGGTGCCCTCCGTGTGCGGCGTCTAGGACTGGGATCAGCAGCCTCGGATCGCTCTATCCGGTAAAATCTATCCCCGAGGTCTCGGCCTGCTCAACCACCCGCTCCTACACCCACATTAAGCAGTAAAGTATAAGTATAAAATTTAAATTTGAACCTTTCAAGACTAAAATTTTAAATATGGGTAGAATAAATATTAACACTTACGCAATACTCCTGGGTAGCGACGTCGGGATATCGAAGCTCGCCCGTGGCGGGATCTGTCGAGGTGCCGTGGACGACAAGATATGCGGACAACACGTTCAATGTACCATCTTGCGCCAGGGTCTGAGCTGTCTGCAATATTAAAAAATAACTCTTAATATTAGATATATTAGAAAATAACTCTTAATATTGCATTATATCACAAAGGCAGGTCTATTGTAATTTACCGATAACTCCATGGCTCGAGTAATATTTCTCAATAACTCTTAATATTAGATTCTTGTAATCTTTGTTTGGTTGGTGAAAAAAAATGGGATTTGGATTTGAGGATTTTAGAGAGAGATAGAGAGAGAGAGGATTGTTAAATAAATAAAGTGCATGAGCCCCATCTAAAAGTACAATGAATAGTGCCAAATTCTTGAAAATCCTTGAAAATTTTTAGGATTCAATAATCCTCTGTTTTGTGGTGGGCCCCCCATAAAAAACAAAGGAATTCTAGAAATCCTAATTTTACAACCAAACACAAAATTATGGAATCCCAGGATTCCACAATCCGAAATCCAAATCCAAACTCATAATCCTACAACCAAACAGGCCGTCAATGCCTTCTCTCTGGCCTGATGGATTTTCCACTTGATTAATCAAATTAATCAATTATTTTGGCAAATTGTTAATAGGCGCAGAAAGCCCGGGCTTTTATAAGTGCTCTATTCATTGCCTTCAATCTCTTTTAATATATATATATATATATATATATATATATATATATATATATATATATATAAAAGAGAGAATAATGCAGGAAAGATGCAATAAAAAAACAACATTTGGCCGCCATTCACAACCCAGCCGCATGTGCTCTGCTTCTTTTGGTGGGCTTTTGGGGCTTGAATTTTGCAATCAAAAACAACGATTTCGGCAACTAGGACAGTAGAGTTCGGTTTGAGGGCGTAAACGTTGGGGTCAGGCTCGGCGAAGAAGTTGTTGTGGACCAAGAGGCGTTGGAGGTTGATGTGAGTCTCATTATATTTTTTTTTAACCTTCAAAAATATTTTTGGGGATGTTTTTAAAATAATAGACACAACAGTCCTCAAATTTTATTTTATTTTATTTTTTTAAAACAGAAATAATAAGAATATTTTTCTATTCTTATAGCACCTTTTCTTCCTCTTTTATTAGAATGTAAAATATATTTTTTCAACACCCATCATAAATTCGAGGTTTTGATAGAGTGGATGGGGTATTTCACATAGTTTCAGAGCAACACATGTTTTATTAAAATTCAAAGTACCGTTGTGTAAAAGCCTCGATTTCGGTCTAAAAAACCTACAACCTGCGAGAACGTGGTAGAATATAAAATACATTAATAGCCCTAATAGCCCGATGATAAGAGAAATATAGCAAAATCACCTAAAGAAACAATAATTAAATAAAATAGAAAAAATACTCATTTTGAATCTCTTTTTCCTGTATAATTTAATGGAGAGAAGATGTACATCCGGAATAATGAAAAAAGAATTTGGAGTTGTAATGTAAAATAAGACCGTATCAAACTTTTAGATCAGAGCTAAAAGATTTAATTTCGTAGGATTAATGGAGAAAAGATGGTAAACACCACGTCATGAAACACGCCTGTATTTTTATGCTGCAGATTAAAAAAATCCCCAGCTGTGAGTATTTATTGTGATTATTTCTGAGACAGTGCATTCTCAATCAAATCAAATTGAAAAATGAATAAAGATAAAGTTTTCAATTAGTGGTATTGATCATAAATGCTAATCCTATTCCTTCACTGATATCTATTATTCATTACAATCCGGTGTAGATTTTAATGGGGGCAAGCATCCAATGTATATTATATATATTTGAACCAACCTGCCTTAGATCAAACGGGGTCTCCCTCACCTTTCCCCAAGTTGCAATGTCCCTCCAATGCTTCCTAAACAACGTACGGTAGTTAAAAAAGGTGCTCGAGAGTTTCCTCCACATTTCCATGTCACATAACACATTCCCCATGCACGGATACCCCTTTATCTTTCAGCCGCTGCATTGTCGTGTGCTTCCGTCTACGAAAACGCCATAAGAACCACCAAACTCTTCGACTGACATTTAGCTTTGCTGATATACATCTGGAGTTTGAGCTGAGACTTATGTTTCTGAATTGTTGATATCCTCCTTTGACCGAGTAGTCATCCATTCCGTGCTATGAAGGTCTATCCGGAATGCATGTTCGGATTCATCATGTAGGTAAATTTCATAAAGCAGTCAAGCACCAGCAAACTTCCGGATGTTTTGAAATGTCGCCATTGATCTTTAAAAATACTATGAACCCTTTTAGGAGTGTATATTTGTCGGAATATTTTTGTCAAAAAATGTCATATGGGCTATTCGGTTCATGTATAAAATCATCTTGGGATTATTCAATTCGATCGCGTCTTAAACTAATTGAAGAGACTAACAATTCATACAACAAATCAAATCCAAGAAGTGTTCATACCGTTCTTACAGTTCCATGACTGTCTTAACAAATGAAGTTTCATAAAATTTATCTCATATATGTACATAATGATGACCAGTTTAATTTGATTATATGTAAGCTATGACTTGGCTTATGATTGAAAAGATAGTAGGTGCCATATAAAATAGCATGATATGATATAATCCCATGAGTTCATGTATTTAATTGCAGGGGAATCTTTAATTAAACCATGTCTTCAATATGTCCAATTTTTAATCACATTTAAGCATTTTTGGTAAAATATCGTACCTGGAGCTTCAATTTTTCTACGCTATATACTATAAGAGGATGGTGCTCGCATTTAATGATAAATAATTAAAATTTTAAAATGGATAAGCAATATCAACATTTTTATTTTTTTATAGAAGGGATTTAATTTGATGAAAGGATAGGGGTACTGTGAGTCTCATTTTTCTATTGGCATGCTTATTTAAAAATAGCACGCTTAATTATTTGATTTGATTTGATTGTAACCCGAGAAAATGACTAAATTATGTATGGTTATCCTAAACCCACTATGATCATATTTCAAAATTATAAAAAATGCCAATGCCCTGAATCCTCACTTATTTTTGTCTAAAGCGCAGAAAAAACCTATAAACTTGAAAAACATGGATACGCTTTATCCCTGAAACCCTAATGGTGTTAGTATGAATTAATTCCAAAAATGTACCTCTTTTATGGTTCACGTACATTTAAATTAATCCAAAGGCCGTTAGCTAACCGCCGGAGCATTTATGCATCAGATGAGATGCAGATATCAATACTGTATATTTTTACCTGAGAGTCTTTTCTTAATCTCACTCTCTCTCTCTCTCTCTCTCTCACTCTCTCTCATCCTATACTAGTTACCTCAAAACTTGTATAGAGTAAAGTATATATATCCGTCTGCTATCCAAAAGATAGACAAAATGTAGATCCTTCATGTTCAGCGTTTATACTAATATCTGTATAGCATGAACTCTTTCCAAATAATTTTGGATAGGCATACGAGAATAAGAATATGATTGAAATAAATAGAAGAAGTACAAATCTTTCTTTGTATTTCACAGTTGTAGATAGATTAAAAATGCATATGATAAGTACACTTATGTGAACAAAATTGCTGAAAGGCTCTGCTGTAAAATTATGTGTCTAGCCCATTCCATAATGTAAGATCCATCTACTTTATGATTATTGCAACCCACCATATCTCTTTACTTATCATGTATTTTCACCTGTCATGAATTAGTTTATGTATAATAAAATTAAGGCTTTTTTTCTATATACAACCCATGAATCTTTCGTATTTTTAAATAAGATTCCCTAAAACTTCATAATTTCAAATAAGACCCCAAATCTTTTAAGTTACCTAAAAATAGACCCTTATTAGTTAAATATTGATTAATTAGCCTAATTAGGCTGCTAAATACCCGATCTACCCTTAACAACCTAATCAACCCTTAGTCCATCCTTGCATATATAGTCTATTTCGTCCTCTGTGGGAAAAAAATAATTGTTCGTTATTCATGAAGACGGTTTCGAATGGTTTAAAGGAATTATAATTATAGGTAGATGCAATTCTAATTAATACGGGTTAGAATTTGAAAAGAAATAGAAGAATGGTATTGACTGATATGGAAGAAGAAGACAAGGATAAAATGATCATTTTAATTGGAATTTGGATGAAAAACTGACCATGGGGACCAATTTAGAAAAATTAAAGGATTTGGGGGTCTAATTTAAAAATATGAAAGTTTTGGGGTTGAATATAGAAAAAAATACCCTCAAATTAAAGCAATAACAGACTTTGTTGATGAAACGTTTCATTCTCCACTGGATCGGCTGATGGATACATGCAGTTATTGGAAATGAAAATTGCTATTCGTAGTTGATAAAATTATGATACAGCTATTGAGTCAATTTGGATTATTCGTATCCGTTAACAATCCTCGCTATCATGATATGTATAATTTTTTTTTTCAAAAAAAGAATTGCTTATAAGCCAATAGCATAAAATGGTATCAAACATTAGGAGCTCATCTTTACTATTATAACTAGCGAAATCCATGCCATAACGCGCATGATCATAAAAAGTTTTGCAGTGATTAAACTTTCGGCTATGACTAAATTTCCAAAAATCTATTTTGTAGGATGTATTTCTACGGTGACTAAATCATAACATTGTAATACAACGTATTTACGACTCATTTTTCATTAATAAATGACACATATCTACTAAAGATTACTCGTGGCTCTTTAGCTTTTAGTTGAGTGTTAAGAATAAATTGAAAAATAATTACTAAATCACTAAATTTGCGGGGATAAAAATGGACCAGGAATATTTAATATTTTATTAACTAAGCATTTGGGTTGAATCTTAACGTATCCATAATTTTCGACATTAAAATTAAACATAAGTTACATTTTTCGAAATTAAAGTTAAACATACGTTACAACTTTCTATTTTATTAAAGTGCATAACAGATTTTAATACGATCTTGAGATTCCTGCTCAAATGATATTACACAATATCGATCCATTAATTTATATCTCAAAATTTCAATTTTCTAGCTAATCTTGGTCAGGTTAGTTTTAAATAAAAATGCAACTAAAGAGACAAAACCTGAGATAAAAATTTTCAATATATCAACCGTGTAAATGAAGTTTTAAGACATTCAACATATGCATAGCAACTAATTAGAAAAGATTTTGATTTTTCCATGCTGCTAAAACTAAAATAGTGAGTATATATTAGTAATTTTTTGACTGCTACAACCATCAATAAAATCATAAGACTAAACCACTATAATTGATGAAAAATGTAAAAAAAAGAATGGGGAAAATGGACATCATTTTCGAAGTTCTAGAGGCCAAGCATTTCTACAAAATACGCCTTATTACATTAATACAATGGGTTTTATGTAGTAATGATTAACAAAATTAGATTTTGTTTTGTTGTAATGAAATTAGAAATTTAATATGAAAAACCTAAGAGCTTAGGATAGCTCATTGAAGAGACTGAAATGTATAATGCCATCAAAAATTAAAATGAAATAATTTTTTTAAAAAAATGCAACAAAAATAAAGAGGAGACTTAAGAACCCTCAAGTATCGCTCATAATCAAAAGCAATTTTGGAAAAGTCAAAAATAGTGTTTTTGTTTTTTAGCTAACAGATCCTCTTTTGGCAAAAGATTCTCTTCTTCACTTTTCTTTGTATAAGCATGAAAATAAAAACTAAAAGTACTTTAATGATGTCATTAATTTGTTAATTAAAAAATTGAAAAAATGACAAAATTATTATAGCCAAAGTTGAGAGTAGGACATGTCCATCCCATCCATCCTTTTTCTTCCTTCTAGATAACCGAAAAACAAAAATGAGTTAAAGAAAATTCAATAATCCCCTCTCTTTCCTTTAACACACTTTTCCTCTCATTCTTCAAAGAGGTCAAAGAGGCATACGTTACAAATTTATACATAAACTTTTAAATGTTTATTATTTTATATAACTCATAAACTTCTCGATTCTAAAATTACCATTAACCGCATTCATTTAATTTAAACTCAGAAAAACTATAGGAAGAATTAAAAATTTCCATGTATCTTCATTGTTATGTATATGGGTTGTTCAAAATATCATGTGCAAAATACTATTATATTTAACTGTACAGTAGCTAACTATTGATTAAAGGTTTTTTTATAGAAAGCCCCAGCAAAAGTCAGATATTTACAAAAAAAAACCTCTAGTTTAGATAATTACAAAAAGCCCCCTAGAAGTTTTAAATTCCACATAAAAGCTTCCTTTGTCGGTTTCTATCCATCAGTTTTATTTTTTCCGATTTCTAAATCCTTAACAAAGTTAATCAATAAAAATTTAATTAACTAAATCCTTAACTTAATTAATAAATTTTAACCCCTACCAAACCATAACCCTAATGGCCTTGCCTTCTCCATCCTTGACTTCGCCGTCGCCGACACCCCGACTTCCTCCCTCAGCCTCCTTCTCCTCTCCTCCCTGATTATCATCCATCACCCCCTCCTCTCCTCCATGACCATCTTCTTCATTCCACATCCCCTTCCCGATCACCACCATATTCTTAATTCTACATCCCTTCCTCGATCAGCACCATCCTCTATTACCCCATCATCATCTTCATCCTGCACCCCTCACCTAATCACCACCGCCATCACCATCAGTATCATCATCTTCTTCCCCTTCTTTCCTGACCTCCGCTTGATCTCTCCCTTCTTCCTCGACCTCTGCTCAACCGCTTCCTTCCTTACTCGACCTCCTCTTGTGCACCTCCTTCTCCATCCTAAACCAAACCCCTATGTTTAACCTTACCCTAATCCTAGCTTCTACGTCGTTGATCCCACCTCACTGCCACCATCATCGCCCCCTCGCTGTAGCCGCTGCCTCCCCCTCGACCTTGCCACCACCGCCCCCACAAGCCCATCCTTCGCCTCCTCTATCCTCTTTTCCCTTTCCCCTTCCTCTGCCCTCACATCCCATTCTTCTCCCTTGTTGTGGCCTCAGCCTTTCCTTAGACCCTTGCCACTCCTCCATGCCCTCCATCTCCTTCTCCACCACCGCTCCCCTCATGTGCCCTTCGCTTTCTCTTCTTCTTAAAATCCTTCCCTCACTTCTACTACGACGACCTCTTCAACGTCCACATCCGCGTCTTCTCCTTCGCCTCCCAAAGACCCCATCTTCGACATCCACGAGCTCCCTGGCCGCACCCGTCTCGTCACCGGCTGCATCATTTTATAATTTATAAATATTATTTTATAATTTAAATATGGATATTATGAATTTACGAAAATAATATCATGTATGGATTTTGGGTTTTCAGATTGGTATCCGTAAAAATATAATTATTTTGGAAAAAATGAAAAATATGAATTATTTTTAAGATGGCGTGTATTTTGTTTTAAGAAAAGATACGTGATTTAAATGAATTGTGCATATTCTATATGGTTTTTTGAGAGTGAGTTAGGGGGGATATGTCATCTTATCTTATACCTCATGCATACCACACCACCACACAAATATCTTAACAAAATATTATATGTGTATGTCATACACACTCTCTTCTTCTCATTATCCTATACACAAATATCTCCATTTCTCAATTATCTCTAACTTATTCAAACTCTCACCCAAACCTTATCCTTCCTTCAACAAATCAAAATAGATCTTGATGGTTCCTTATCATAAATAGATCAAGACATCAAAAGCTAGGCCCATATCACTGTAAAGATCTTCACCAAGTCATCTCATGAGTTGAATCCTTCTCTTTAATATCCTAGAAAGGTAAAGATCCCTTCTTTGATATGCCTTTATAAATCTTTCCTTATTTACTTAGTGTTTCTAGCATAAAGTCTTAGTTTTGTTGGTTTAGAACTTTCAAGTTTAAGTTTTGAATATGTTTTGAGTTTTAGAACATGATTTTCATGAGTTTTTGATGTAAGATTTCAATCTGGCGCAACTAAGGATCTCTCAAAAATATTTTGCACATAAATTAGACCTATTTAGACCACCAGGAGACCCCACCAATTGCATCAGATCCTGACTCCTTGTTCTGGCTGCAAATTGCGGTCGAATGGAATTTTTGTCGGCCCCGCTTTTGAGTTAGATGTTGTGCTATGGTCGGTAGGTGTTTTACAATATATGAAAGTTTATTTTAAATGCTAATTTGCCTTAGATTCCCTGAGTCAAAATTTGGGAGTATTTTGACTTGGTTTTGGCGATATTTTCCGATATTTGAAACTTGGATTTCGTATTTTATGTCTTGACTCGGTTGTTCGACATTCGTATGTCGACGTTGGGGGTATTTGGTCGTTTTTAGCGTATATTGGCCATAGGTTCTAACCTACGCGTGCTTCGCTCGTTCTATCGGCACTACTACAATAAGGGGTTGCCTCTATGGATAAAGGTATTTGTAGGGGCAAACTTTTATTGCCCCTACGGATTAATCTGTAGGTCTCCATGGTTGCCCCTACGGTGCCATACCGATTAATTTAAAAATATTAAAACGTAATTTGTTATTTGGCCTTACGGAGCCACAAACGAAGGCCCTACGGATTAATCCGTAGGGGCAATATATTGGTTATTTATAATAAAACAAAGCCCAGAAATTTCCTCATTCCCACAATTTCCTCGATCTCACTCTCCCGCACGCGCCTCATCGCCACCGCACGCGCCTCGTCGCCACCGCTCTCCCGCGCGCTCCTCGTCGTCCCCGACATCACCGTCGACTTCCTCGTCAACGTTAGGAACTCTCTCGTCGCCGATTGCGTTGTCGACCGACCATCTCCGATCTCCTCCACCTCGGGACAGTACAATCGCCGGCTTAATGTTAGTAAATTTCATATTTTAACTTCTAATTATGCATTTATTTGTGTTATTGTTGATTATTGGGTTGCTACTTGGGCTTAGAGTTAGGGTTCGGTCTAGGGTTTGGGCTAGGGTTAGGGTTCAGTGCAGGGTTAGGGTTCGGTTCAGGAATAGGGTTAGGGTTAGGGTTCAGTTTAGGATTAGGGTTCAGTTCAGTTAGGGTTAGGGTTAATTAGTTGGGGTTAAGGTTAGGGTTGGGATTTAGTTTAAGGTTAGGGTTTGGTTCAGGGTTAAGGTTAGAGGCTAGGGTTAATTTGGGTTAATTAGGTAAAATAGAGTGTATTTGTGTTAGGGTGTTGATTAGGATTAATTGGGTTAATTAGTGATAATTTGAAGGGTTAGGGTGTTGATTATGGTTAACTAGGTTAATTTGGGTTAAGTTTAGGTTAATTAGGGATAATTTGTGTTAGGGTAACGATTATGGTTAATTGGGGTTAATTTGGGTTACTTAGGGTTAGAGTTTAGGATGCACTAGTTTATTCAGCAGGATACTCGATGATAACGTAAACGTACAAGTTTACCGTAAACGCAAGAAAAATTTATCCTAAACTAAAAACTTCGAACCCTTAATAACGAAACGTAAACGTAAAACCTATTCAAGTTAAATGTTCAAGTTAAAACCAATATATGATACTCGATGATAATATGAAACTTTCATATTCTTATCGATACTCATATATGAAAATCAAAGCGCGGCTTAGTCTCCGTCTATCGGTTAACATACATTCGATGTTCGTCGTGACATAGAACTTTACGAAGGTTGTTAATCGAACGGTATAGTTCGGTACTAACAACCGTCGTGTAGTATATATGACGAGAAGATTCAATTGTATGATAACCGATAGATTTGTCCAGTGTGGACAAGTTAGGAATGTATGAAGCAAACACCTGCATTCACTTGTGTTTTCATTCGTTTCGAGTTATTTCGTCGGTACTTTTCCGCTAGTTCTCCATGTACAAAGATATATTAGATTTTCATTTCAACGTTGTTTCACAGCTATGAAATGATTATCTATTCTATTATAATGTACTCGGAGAACAGCGGGAAGGTGCTACCGAAATTTACTCGAAACGGTTGAAAGCACAAGCGAATAAGTGTCTGCTCTATACATTCTTAATGGATAGAAGCCTTACCCCCGACAGCCGAAACACACACATACAATAGGAATACATAACAAACGCACACACATCACATACACACTAACAACCCACACTTAAGCGAAATCATAAATTAAAACACACATATATAGAATACAACTTATACTTGGGTATCCTCAAATCTAACTTTGTTTATCGATAATTTATTCTTTTCAATGACAAACTCACACACAAAGCACATACACGGATTTTCTCCTTTGTCAATAACCATCCCGTTCTTAGATTTCTCAATATAGTCATCGATCATAACCTACAATTTATATGTTATACTGTCTAACATGACCTATGAGTACATCAGAGTAAAGGACTGGATGTATGTGGATTGGCAACAATGTATGCAACCTAAGTTTGTCGTAGGAGTTGCTGCATTCATTGATTTTGCACGCGCACATAATAAGATCGTGTTAGAGAAGATTCTTTGCCCATGCGATAGATATGGGAATAAGTACTGGCAGAAGGTAGAATTCGCAGAGCTTCATATCGTTAAACATGGTTTTATTAGACTTTATACAACTTGGCTATATCACGGGGAAGGAGAAGAAGACAATAATGCGGCAGAAGAAGAAGGAGAAGACGGTAATGCGGCAGAAGAAGAAGACGGTAATTTCTTTCCAGGAGAAGAAATGGAGGATATGGTAGAGGCTGCCATAGGTGAATCTATTCGTACAAAAAATGACATTCCTTCCGGTTAAGGACCGCGTGCGGATAAGTATGAAAAGTTCATGAATGATGCTAGAAAATCAATTTATGAGAATGCAAAGTATTCCACCATCTCATGGTTCGTCCAACTTTTCCAGATTAGGTGCCTAAATGGACGGAGCAACAAATCATTCATAATGCTTCTTTCGTTCTTGAAAGATTCTATGCCCCCGAGAAATAACGTGCCCGAAAGCTGGTACGGAGCCCAAAAGATGATGTCTGATTTGGGTCTGAAGTGTAAGAAAATTCAAGTATGTCCTAAAAATTGCGTGTTGTACCGGAAAGAGAATTCAGATTTGAAAGAGTGTCCAACATGCAGAGATGCCAGGTATAACCCGAAAGATTCTGATAAGAAGCCCGATATACCTGTCAAGATAGCATGATACTTTCCCATAACACAAAGGCTGCAGAGGCTATTCAGGTGCAAGAAAATAGCCGAGGCAATGATTTGGCATCACTGTTCTCCTCCAAGTGAAGATGGAAAAACGAGTCATCCAAGAGATTCACCGGCATGGAAGGATTTCGATAGGAGGCATGAAATATTCAATAGCGATTTTCGCAATGTCAGGCTCGGACTCGCTAGTGATGGCTTCTGTCCATTCAACTATATGGCTGGAAGCCACATCACATGGCCCGTTGTAATGATAGTTTATAATCGGTCGCCTTGGTTGGCTATGGATCAATCATACTTTATGATGTCTCTTCTTATCGACGGACCAAACTCACCGGGAAACAAAAAGGTTATCAGTAATGTTATATTATTACTTCACATTTTACGATATATATATAGCATGCATATGTAATGATTGTCTAATGAGTCCACAAACCGTTTTATCTAGATTTGATGATGATGATGGGAGTAGCGAGGGGCGGTAGGAGATCCAGCCGCGGCACCGGCAGAGGCAGAGGCAGAGCGGTTCTGCCGCCCAGAGAGCTACGTAGGGAGCTTCAGAGGGCCGGTCTTGCACTCGATCGGAGACCCCTTTGGATGCCTTCTTCCATATGGACTTTGCCACACCTCCAGGTATATTGCATGCATATTCATTTTGAATGTAATATTATAGATATACATGCATATTTATGTCAAAATTACTTATATTGTCAATGTTTGATTGTCTAGCTGTTGGTGGTGCGTCCACATCAGGGACAGATGCCACTCCCGTACCGCCAGGTATGTTTATATCCTATATTACATGCATATTGATTTAGAATGCTATATCATAAATATACATACATTCTTTTTGCTCTTACGTACTTAGATAATCATTTTTTAATTGTCTAGCTGTAGGTGGTGTCCCCACATCTCGGGCAGAGGCTACCACCGCACCTGCGGGTATGTTTATATATCCTATAGTGTATACATATTGATTTAGAATGTTATATTATTGATATACACATTCTTTTTGCAATTACTTATATAGTCAATGTTTGATTGTTTAATTATAGGTGGTGCGTCCACGTTTGGTGCAGGGGCCACTCTCGCCACTTCCATGCCCTCCGCTCAGTCTGCAGGTTAGTATGAATAAATATAAAATATTTATTCATTTTACATATCCTTTAAGAATAAACATGAACTTCATGTAATTTTTTCGATGTTTATTTTCTAGTTGGAGGGGATGCGTCTACGTCCGGGTCACCGGCTGTTCCTCACCGGAGGAACTATCGTCCCGCTCGTGAAGCTGCCCGGGCCCAGGCTCGTACTTCTATCGCCGGAGGTATATATCATACTTCAATTTTCGTTAAACTTTGATTTCTTAATACCTCTTTGTCTTAATATTGACTGTCTTGATATTTCTTGTAGATGCAGGGCATCCCCATCCCGAGAGGGGGACTCGAGGCTCAAATAAGTCCCACAGGCTGAGGCCCGACAGAGCTAGGGAGAGGCAGCATTTCCCTTCTTCTTTACCCCTGATTATCGCTATACCGGCGATTATGCCGAGAGGTTCGGCCAGTATATGGGGGATGAGAGGCGTCTCGTGAAGAAGTATCCACTTCATGTTGAGTGGGGCGACCAACACCGGCACTCATTTGCCCTCTTCTGGGATCAGGCTCGGGTATTAATATATATTTTCATTTGACTTATCCAATATATTTATTATTATTTAAAACCTGCAATTTAATAACAATGTTTTTTTGTATTTGCAGTTGGATTGCGACTTTCACCCTATACTCGACCCTGATCATCCTGAGAGAGTGCTCGATCTTCACGCTTTGTACCATGGCCTGATGAAGAACATGCAATCAAAGGTCTGATACAATAGAAATGAGTTGAAGATCGACTACTATTCCCTGTGGATGGCGACCTCTGAGGCAGAGAGAGCGGCTCTCCTACATATTCCGGCCTTTGCGAGAGTCGATATAGATACATGGTCTCTCTTGTGCCAATATTTCGACTCTCAACGCAAACAGGTTTTTATTTTAAATGTAATTCATTGTTTAGTATATTATTTATTTTTTTGTGTTGCTTAATTAGAAAACTAAATCTGAATGTGTTTTGCAGAAACATGCCGATCAAAATAAAGAGAATAGGAAGGCGGCGAAGTAGGGTCGCCCCACTTATACAGGTGGCTCAAGGAATATTACTCGTGCCATGGAGGCATCGGTAAATTAAAATAGATCTACTATGATATAATATAATATTAAGAGTTATTTTATAATATATGTAAATTTTTTGCGAATTGCAGAGAGCTCAGACCCTGGCGCAGAGTGGTACACCGAGCGTGCTGACCGTGTATCTTGCCGTCCACGACATCTCGACAGATCCCGCCACGGGCGAGCTTCGATTCCCCGACACCGCTACCCAGGAGTATTGCGTAAGTGTTAATATTTATTCTAACGGGTTTGAAATTTTTGTTTTGAAAAGTTCAAATTTAAATGATATACTTATATTTTACTGGTTAATGTGGGTGTAGGAGCGGGTGGTGGAGCAGGCGGAGGATCGGGGATCGATTTTACTGGACAGACTGATCCGATACTGCTGACCCCATAGAGGTTTGGAGAGAGGCTGGGGACTGGGTCCTAGCACGGCCTATATGAGGTTGGACTCTACTCCGGCGGTTCCTTCCTCTACCTCCCGTGAGCGACATCTAGAGCAAGATGTTGCCACCTTGAAGACCACCGTTCAGGAGTTGAAGGAGATGATGGTATGTATACTACTTAATAGTAAAATATTATATCATATTATAGATAGCAACATATCCAATATTGGTAGGCCGAGCCTATTTGGTTGTAGACTTAGTTTTGATTAATCATACTTACATAAAACTGTCTAATTAAAATAAACTACAGCTTTCCAAACTAAATATCCAAACGAGACCTAAATCCCTAAGTATTCTTAGATTGGGGTTTTGCAATAACCTGATAATGATACGAATTCGACTAATACACGGTTCTTACTCGTTTATTACACACAAAATTGAACAGATGCGACAGGGTACTTCGGCTGCGGTTCCACATGCATTTCTTTTGGCTACGGCTCCGCAAGCCACTACCTCGGCTGCGGTTGCGCAGACCACTCCTGCAGCTCCACAGCCCGCTCAGACTCCTGCACAGTCCGCTCCTTCATTTGTCGAGTTTTTGATGACTCAGGGCTGCATCGAGGAGCAGATGCGCCAGATTACGGCGATCATCAGAGGTGGAGGAGTTGGACCGAGCTAGGGTAGCTTTTTTTATATTATAAGAATGTATATACTTATATGATACATATTGTATATATTTTGGACGATATTGGTGGTGTTTGCGTGTTCACGATAATTTAGATTGATATCGTATTCTGTTTGTTGATTTTTTTTATATATTATGCATGAGATGTTGAACATGAATACTGCGGTATTTGGTTATATGATGTATATATTATGGTGTACAGGGCGAATAAAAAATAGAAAGCCCTTTTTAAAAAAACCCTGATATTTTGTCCCTACGGATTAATCCGTAGGGCCATCTGTTGCACCTACGGATTAATCCGTAGGTCTATAGTTTGCCCCTAAAAATTTAGCCGTAGGGAAAAATATCAGAATACATGATATTTTGCTCCTATGGACTCAGTAACAGGAGTTACACTTGCCCCTACGAATATATCCGTAGGGGCTTTTGTCTGTCCTTACGGATGACTCCGTAGGGGCCTAAAGATGGACCTACGAAGAAATCCGTAGGGGCTTATATCTAGACCTATGAGTAACTCCGTAGGGGCATGTCGTTGCCCCTATGGATTTATCCGGAAGGGCAAGTATTTTATTTTATAAACCAATAAATTAAATAAATATTTTGTCCCTACGAACTATACCGTAAAGACATATGTCCCTACGAATGAAACCGTAGGGGTAATTATTACTCCGTAGGGGCATGTTAAGGGCGAAAACTAGCACCTGCGGCCTTTGCACCTACGGTGTATTTTTGTGCCCTTACAAATATATCCGTAGGGGCAGTGAGTTGCACCTACGGCTTTATCCGTAAGGGAAAACCCTTATTGTAGTAGCGCGTTTTTGATTTGGATATTTATATCGTTGTGCCATGATTTCAATTGTAGGTACGATCGCGGGGATTTCCGAGATGGCAAGAACGGATGAGGCAGTCGTGGGTTTCGACTAGCTCGAGACGTCGGTGAGTAGATTTATATCTACGGGGGAGGTCAGGTGGATGGCGTAGGTGGATGGCGTATAGCACCCCCGCAACCAATTAACTAGGATATCTATTCTATATCTAGGATAGTGTTATATTAGATAACTTAGTTTATAACTAAATTAGTAATAGTTTGTATCTAGGACGATATATGTATACGTGGATATATAGTCATATATGATTATTGTGATATGCGTACGTGAATATAGATCCGTACGATATCGATTGGGATATGACTATAATGTGGATAGATTACCGGATATGGCGGATATGTATTTGACTCACAAAATCTTGCTATATCCCGATAAGGATATTGTTATGTTTGCTGAGCTATATTCTTTTAAAAACTAACGATACGTTTTCTACTTTTAAATGACAATATCAAGGATGTACTAAAATTTCAAATGAATATCCATTCCAAAAACATTGTAGCCTCCTTATTTGTAAAATAACGTTTCGTTCTATTTTAAACTATAACGGCATAGCTCATAAAAGTTAACTATGTTTAACGATTATTCACGTTACGATTAGGATAACCTTTTTATATGCTCGCGTTTCAATTACCTATTATATATGCTAGTTGCGCTATTATTCTCATACGAACACACTAATAGAACATTGCACAATTACCAATGATTGCTATGTTACACTACACCTCATTGGTACTGCCATGATACTATAGGATTTCCACGCTTGATAGTGTTTATGTTATTATATGAATGTGATGATGGGCATATCCATGTGATAGTGATGTTCGAACACCTCTGATAGAACACTTGCACAAATACTAATGATTGCCATGTTGTACGAGCACAGACACGTATGCTACAAATCATTAGTATTGCCATGACACAGTAGGACTGTGATGTTACTTGTGTTCTAGATATCCATGATTGATGTGATGATACCGATAATGATTTTGATATACGAATACCATCATTATGGATATTCGCATATTTTTGTTGCTAATGTGGCAAAGATAATATATGCGTTATGTTTTTATGAACTCGAAATAGATTATATATGCGTTCTTCCGAACTTGTTGCTTTCCATGAATTTGAGAAGCCGCGGTGGGATTTATAAAACTTGTGAATGTTTTTAAATGTGGTATTCTCGTGATACAATAATTTAGCGTCCATCATGAGTTTTGGTTTTTATGATGAGATATTTGAATCGAGAGAGAGGTTAACCGATTATGGATATATAGTGGACCCGGTACGACACCAAGGGGCAGGAAGACCGTAGGGAGGTACGAGAAGCCTAGCAAAGTGGATCGATACCGGAGTGAGTATTAGAGCGTGGCGGATATCCGGGAGATACCGATCGTGGCTGTTGATAACAGGAGAGGACCGGTCTGACGAGACAGTATTTATGATATATGGATTTACGTGTCGGTAATAGACACGAGATTTATGAGATTTAGAGTGTCGATACTGGACACTCATATGTTCAAGGTTGCACGATCCGTCAAGATACGCTGTTATAGATTATATCATATAGTAGCCGAACATGACTGATCCATAGGACAATACCTGAATACTATTATGATATTTCGATGTACATTAAATAGGTTTCCATATGAGCTATAGTCTTATGATTTTGACGTGTCTGGGAAGACACAAGAAAATTTTAAACGGAAACCCTCTTAAAACTCATTTCTAAAAGCGAGATGTATACTTTAAACAAAACGCATATAATACTTCATAAAACTACGTCTGAACCTTGTGCCGTGATATACGTATCATACGGCTATTTTAAAAGGGTTTTACATACAACTTTCGGTTACTTTATAGGCTTATACATTGATGCATGCTATATATATATATATATATGTTGATATATTTCCATGTTTATGTGCTTGATATTGATATGCGTATAGTACTTATGCATGATATATATTTTATCTTAGGATATGATAATACTATACGTTATGACCTCGGTAGATCGTTATGCATTTCGATTTCTACCTTACGATATATTTTTATTCGCTGAGTTGGCAAGTCATCCCCGTTGTGCCCCAATTTCTTGCAGGATTGACCGCTCGGATCCGTAGCAGATTGCTGGCACATTTCTTCTTCGGTGATTGCTTTGGTAGGTGGGTTACATATTGGATCGTAACCACCTGTTGTATATGTATATTCTTTTGAATCTTGTTAAAAACTCTATCGACCTAAACTTGTTTATTTGTAGACATAGAAGCGCAACTTAAATATTGTGTGTTTTGGGCGTTATACTCGTTTGGAGTCGGCTTTATATTGTTGTTGGTTATATTTCGCTTTCTATTTCATCGTCTTGCGCGTCGAATATTATCTGCGTGGTTGCTCTGCTGTTTGGGCATGGAAGCTAGCTTCCGTTGGGGATGCTTTATATATATTATGCCTTGTATGTGGTTTTATTCAAAATTTACAAAGGAGGTACAACATGATTTTGAAACGATATAGGCATTTTCAAAAAAAATTACTTATACTTTAAATAGAAACTTGATTCCATTTAATAGCTCTTTTTAAAACTTCACCTCTACTATTTTCTTAAACAGGTTTAGATTCCGGGTTTTTGGCATACTTGGATCACGTCGACATCTTTAGACATCACGTGATCTAAGTGACAATCATGTGTCGCTTTCGGGTCGTGACAAAGTTAGTATCAGAGAGTTAGATTTAACTTTTGTTCGAGTCTACGTTTGACTATGTGGAGTCTAGGGCGTATATTTTCGTTACCTAGGCTTAACCTTTCGGAATTTAGACTTGACTTTGGTGGTTTTATACCCGAACTTCATAGGTTGACCTTGGTATGATGGAGTTGGTACTAAGAAGAGTGACGTACCATACGTATGCTCTGCGTCATATTTGTTAGGTTTCGGTGTCCGCGCCACGAAAGCTGTGGCCGATGCGGAAGCGAAAACAAAAACATTAGCTAGCACCGAATGTCCGTAAAAACCAGGATACGGTCCAATAACCTAAACTAGCTAACTAAGAGTGCAAGGGTTGAGAAATTACAACTTTTATCGCGTGTCCACCCAATTGTGGAAGACCCCTCCAAGCTCGTAATCGCCGGGATCGCGCTTGAATGTCGACCACCCTCACAGAAGACGATCCACTCAAGGGAAACCGGAAGAGGCTCTAACCGATGATCCGGACTTGCTAGGTGTGGATGGTCAGTGATGTAGGAATATTTCACTAAATATTTCTATCTAGAATCCATGCTCAAATGTGAGCAAGAAGAAGAAGGAGAAGACGAGAAAGGAAGCAACCATGAAGCATGAAGCTCATCATGTGAAGCAAAAAGAAAATGAAGTATCAAGTGTAAAGAAAAAGAATGACTTTGCTTTTAACAACCATGCATCAATAGTGCATCAAAATGATTTTATCATTTTTAAAAACAAAGCCTTACATCTATACTTTTTTAACACCATACATCATGCCACGTCCTTTCCACCTCATTTCTATTTAATTTTCTAAAAGAAAATCAAATATGAGGTACCCTTCTTCTAAAAGCATTCCCGTATAAATATGGAATACTTCACCTAGTATATATATTGCTATATATACGCGTATCCGCATAAAAATACAGATAGAACCAAATAGAGAAAATGAACAGTGAACAATAATACTAAAATATATGTATCAAAATACATATATAAATTATTAAATCAAAACCTGATTTAATAATCCGGCTTAATCCTAAACCGGCTAGAATTATTAACCGCCCGATTAATGTCCGTGTATCCCATACACGTATTTAATAGGACCCATGCACGTACCAATGTACGGCTCCTACATCTATTGCCTAAACCGGAAAAACCCTCTGTGTGGGACTCCAAAGACTCGACAATATGCTGGCAGTTAGTTTAACCACAACCACGTCAGTGGCAATAGCTGTACGTAACGGCTACCCAGGTACTTTTCGAAAGGGGGGTTGACAATCAAATACGTCCTTACCCTACTGAGCCTAAATATGATAATCTTCATACAGTCAGGTCTCTTCATCAAAGAGTATCACATATCAGGTGTAGGGGAGGATAACGTCAGACCCCTGCTAACCCGATAAGTCATGTCTGAGTCAAGCTCATCACCAACAGAGATACTACTGATCAACTATCAGTAAATGTCATCCACCGTGGTCACGAATTTCTGGTGATAGCCAACTGAACACAGTGCGATATCGACTCCTAATACCAGGAGAGAAGAATCCCCGACAATCGACCACTGCCTCCATGTGGCTCGGGACCGTTCCTAACTAAAACCTGTTTGCATGACTCCTTTGAGTCGTGGTAGGGTAGTAATCAAAGTACAGTGAGAACTCACACGAGAAAAATAACGATTTCAGGTCAAAGGACTAAGATGTACTCATGCTACCTGAGAACTTCCATCTGACGATAGATATAATACCATCTAGAAGTTTTCGGCGAGTCCGTCCAGTGTAATCACCTCTAGTGAGCACCTGTATACTATCTTAGGTGACACGACACTAATGGCTTGTGAGACCGGCCACCGCTCCTCGTCGGGTGTAGAAGCGTATACAGTAGTCTACTCCGTAATATCGATGCCCAGTCTCGATACTCCCACGACTAGGGACATTTAAGGATGTGCTTATAAACAACCCAGCTCCTACATATATGATCGCCACCATAATGTTGGTTGTCAAGCAACAATCCTACGAGCTTCATCAACAATGAAGATAAACCGGATAGCATACCATCATCTCGAGTAAGACTGTTATACATGTATAGGTCCTCCCTCAATTATCTTAATCGCCTACTTGCAATCATAATAATTGTCTTGAGGGCACAATATCCAACAATCTTCCACTTGCACATAAGGCCAATTATTGCGGTATCGTGTACCCACAACTCATGTGCTACCGAATACCCAACTTCTCTACTAATCAGTTTCGCAAACTATTTTTGTGAAATTTAATTTGTTCGAGAAATAGCTTCAGTGAGTGGATCCGCTATAATGTTCCAACTTCATCTCTCTATATCTCAACTTGCGGAGATTAACAATCTCCCAAACTGAGCGATACCATGCCACAAGAATCTTTCTGGATACTTGATGAGACCAAGTTCATAAATGAACAACTCTATCCAACAAACTTCTTGGGCTGTATTCTCTGTTGAGTTATAACCAGCATCCTGCACCATGATTACCTCAGTATCCCTATTGGAACACTGTCCAATATACCGATCCTCAGAAGTGGCTAAACTCAAAACTCCGACAGCATCTCTGTCATCCAGCTCATCTTGGAAGCATGAACTGATAACCGCCTCCTAAAAGAGGTTGCTGTTATCTTATACTAAGAACATGCTCTTATGTTCTTTATAGCTTCCCTTTGTTTCTCTTGGATTGGATTAATATACACTTATTGCTGCTAGTGCAAAAGCAATATCTTATGTTGCACAAGTCATTGCATGATTGACTAAATTACCTAAGCAAATGATATGTCATTCATACCAGTCCTTGTCTTCATCAGTTTAGAAGACATCTTTGGGTGACTCCATCACCTATAAATACAGCACCACGCCAGGAGTCGTTCATTCTAAAAATACTTTAGAATGTTGTCCAAGTACCCGATTGGGAAACTTCCCAAATCTAGATCTAAAACCAAAATCCCTGATACATTATCCATCTGGTTTTATACAAGATATTGCATGATTGACTCAATTGCCTAAGCAAATGATATTTCATTCATGACAGTCTCTCTCTTCACCAGTCTAAAAGACTTTCCTTTAGAGAGGGTGACTCCATCACCTGCGAGTACACTACCACGCCAGTAGTCGTCCATTCTAAAATACGTTTAGAATGATGTATAAGTACCCGATTTGGGAAACTTCCCAGATCTAGATCTAGTCGCCAGAATTCCTGATATACAATCCACATCTAATATGGAGAAAACACTTTGTGACAACCAAAATTTGACCGATTGTAGTATAGGAACACCACTTCCTATTTGGAGTATGTCATCCAAATCCAGGACAATACTCCCTACATCCTTCTTAATAGATTCATATTTTTTTTGATGGAGTTATTCACCTTAGCTGTCACATAAAAAAAGATAATTTGTCTTCGGTATCCATGCTTCATTCTATGAATAGACATAAGCAATTTGCATACCTTCCACTGCTCCCACTGACTATGATAACCCTCTGGCAGAGTCATATACATCTGCACTTTCAAAACCTTATTTGGAAAGACGTTATAGTCACGCACCTACCAGATATTATAGCCATGAACTGCATCAGCGGCAAATCATATCCATATGGATTTCAGCGTAGACACTGAAATAAAAGTCACATCACAATCCATAACGGGTATTTGATGAAAACTCTTTACAACAAGTCTAACCTTATTAGGTTAGTATCTTTCGACCTGCACAGATCTCGAAAGATCTACTTACTTCTAATGGGCTTCACTCTTTCAGGAGCACCCAGCAAAGTCCAAAATCCATGACTTGATGAAGTGCGTGGAGTCCATCTTGGGTATGAAATATCTGGTCACCTAAAAGTTACCACTTTCTATGACCTGCTGATAAGAAGTAGGGGAATAGTAGTGCCAAGTCATATCCATATGGACTTCAGCATAGACAGTGAAATAAAAGTCTAATCACAATCCACAACGGATATTTGATGAAAACTCTTTACAACAAGTTCAGCCTTATTAGGTTAGTACCTTTCCACCTGCACAGATCTTGATAGATCTACTTGCTCCTAATAGGTTTTAACCCTTCAGGAGCACCCAGCAAAGTCTAAAATCCATGATTTGCTAAAGTGCGTAGAGCCCATCTTGGATATGAAGTATCTGGCCACTTGAAAGTTACCACTTTCTATGTCCTGCTGACAACTAATAGGGTCATTATCACCATGATGTTGACCTTCCTGTCACTGTCTACGAGAAAACAGAAGTATCTCTCGGGTGTCTGAGGTCACCAACTAAAATCTGCAGAGTGGCTAACAGTTTGTCAAGTCTAAATGAATACTTAGGTTCTACTAAATTTTGGGAAACCGTTTATGATTCTGAAATCACTTCCAATTCTACCATACTCCTACTAGTTTATTTTGCAAAAAGATTCCTTTTATAAAAAGGTGGTGAGTCAAGAACAATATACCTATTGATCATGAAAATGGTGGAAACAAAATCCTAGCGAATGCTTGGGATAATTCACAAACAGCCATTACCGAAGCGTGTCTTAAGTTTGTCTGGATTTTTCTTTTAAACAGAAACCAGATAATTCCATATTTTAACAACCTCATGATATGTAACCATTCTATGTCCATATAAAATCAAGACAATAATTTAGATAAAACCAGATTCAAATGTCATGCAGCTGTTTCCAATGCATATTACCTAATGGAAAAAAGGCTAATTGATCATTACTCATTAAGGAGCGAACTCACGGATGAGCAACATGTAAGAGAATCAAGTTCTCAATACTATGATGGAATACTTAGTATAAGTATCTACATCTTCGATCACCTCGAAAAATCCCGATACCTCCAATGTATGGTTCTCTACTTTATTCTTATACCTACAAACTTCTTAAAATATTTGGACCTTGCATTACAACGAATGCATGTCCAAAACCAGAGAACTCATAGGTAAACCTGAATGAAGTAAGAGTACCAACCCCTCATCCTGAAGGACACTGGACAACATACATTTTCATGTCTAAGTCTCATGAGTATACCAACTCAAATTCTGTGTTTTGTAAATTGAAAACTGTATCTTGATTAAGAATGTCTTATACCGTTATTCAATGCACCTTACCTTATCCTTAATTGATAAAGGTAAATTTTTACAACACAATTTTCAAAATGTATATCCCACTTTATAAAATAAAAGTACAGATATTTCGTTTTAAAATTTGGTGCATAACAATGGTTATTCGAAACCAAATATTTGCCGTTAGGCAAAACCTAGACGATTTAATCCAATATCACCAATTACAACAAATTCCGATATTGAGGATCAAACCGTCTATTTCCCAATATACTACTCCTTCTCAACATCTGTAACACCGTATAGATGTGAGATCCAAATCTAGTAAATATATACCCTGGAATCAGAATTAATTGGGAAAACGGTTCTCTTTTACAAATACACAAAAATATTGAAACCTGGAAATGTTTCATAGGGGGTGGCCAGGTATTCCTAATAATACCTTTTCCACTATTCAGATTCATGACAGTGGTCGTAATTTCTTCTTCCCTCACTTCAATTCCTTTATATGTCTATACATCTTACCTTCTGCACACCATACCTGTGCTAACTGGTTTTCTTCCTTCCATACCTTTCGGCACCATCCTAAGGTTTAGAAGAATACTATCCAATAAGCGTGATGGGTGTACTCTCCTAATACCAGGAGCTCTCGCAACCTGAGAGAAAGTAAAGGGACGAGAAAAACGAATAATCTTATTCAATTTCTCTAGAACCTGTGGCCATCCTCGATTGATGTAACTTCTTCGAGTTCGTATGTAACTATACGATGGTCGTTCTAAGCAATATGGATTATCGTAGTGATACGATGTGTTCTGAAGAAATGCAAAGGGTAAAATAGGAGTGGAAGGGATATATGTGAATTTGTTGTAAATCAAGACAAGCTAAAACCAAAGGGTGTAAGAAGGTTTGGTTAACTTGGTTCATGAGTTTGTCATGGGTCGTTGTACCAGAGAGAGAGAGAGAGAGAGAGAGAGAGAGAGAAGAAACACTCAGCATGCACTCTATCAAGATCAGATTGGTTATCACTTTATCTAATCAGGATGGCTCCCACTGTTTCCTCGAATTTTCCTTCAAAATCTAAAAGGAGAACTAGTCAGGATCGTTTACACTTTACAAGTTCGCAAACCGTTCAGCCAGGCCAGTATTGATACTCCGAGGGAGGTCCCCCGTGCTTTCGCACAGACCTAATTAATAACCCCATTTCCGCAGAGGCATAAGCTCGTTAGCACTTTCTAGACACCTAATAGGTTAGCTAATTGTGAAGTGAAAAATCTCCCAAGGAGTAATACATACTCATCAGTTAGAATCGGGATCTAACTACCATCATTTGATAACCTGACGGAATCCACTAAAGTCACCACACTCCAGAAGATATTCGCATGCTTGGCAAGTTTCCCATATGTTTAAAACTCTTGATATGGTTTTTTCCCCAAGCATCTTATGACCTTGACGAAGGCCAACAAATCATAAGTCGCAAGTCAAGTTCTACCTGTCACTGTCCTAATTAATCTAAACCCACCCGTACTCGCCCTAGACGAAGGCTAACAAGGCTGTACGACTGTCCTAGATTAATGCATCTCTATGCTGCAGAAAAGTAATGCATAGCTACCATACACTCTGCATTGACGAAGGCCAACAAATATAGTATGAATACTAGGTGCTACCCATCTGAAATGACGGAGAGTTGCGGCTGGTTTTTGGTAAAAAACCGTTAACGTAATGAACTTGATATCGTTTAAGGAACTCGAGTGGCTTTCAAATGGAGTGGCTTATGCTTCGCTTTTTAAAACTAGTAACATAATTTTTTTCTTAAGAGCGAACTCCCAATGAAGGGATCAAGGCTCTTCCCTCATAGAATGAGGTGCGGGATATTCCTAACCGAATATCTCTATGCAAAGCAAAAGAATACGACCATGAGTTTGAAGAAAACCGAGTAGTTTTAAAATTGGTTCCAACAACATCATTTAGGTTTATTTTTCCTTTCATTATTCAGATAATGTGTTCCCATCATTTTAAGTTTCCAAGCCATAAAAGAAACAACCAAAATAACATACTTTTTATATGTCATCCGCATTCGTCACGGGGCCCCGTCATGCACCGTTAGATTACTTAACTAACGGCAGAGCTGGGGCAGGACTAACGCGGATGCAAAACATATAGAAGCATATACTAAATATATATAAAATATATATCAACATTGCAAGCAGATAATAGTCATCACAGGCAGATAAAAATCATCACAAGCATACGAACAACAATATGGAATAGCGGATAATTTAGGATCCCCGCATTTCATTTGAGCCAAAATTAGACGCGATGTTCCCCAGTCGTGTGGATAGCCAGTGCAATGAAGAACCTAGACCCCTACGAGTGCGGAAAGTTACCCACTAATCCCGGAAGTGAGGCAACCTTAATCAATAAAATGAATAGGCCACCCAGCACTTCACGGAATTCGGTAACTTGAGCACCCCTCCGTAGGTCAACCTATACCCCTACTAGTGCGGCGAATAGCCCGCCAATTCTAGAGTAAGACCCTCCGGTCTCAACGCCATGAGATGCGGGCCTGTTGCCCTCTAGAACCCGGCTATTCGAGAACTCCTCCGCGGGGTAATCTTAGTACAGAAAAGAAAATATATTTACAATGGTGACATCGACCTCAACCCGGCCGTGCCCCAATAAAAGAATATACAAACTGGCAGAAACTGCAGTCCACATGTCGGATGCTCGTCCCGCAATAATGAATATACAAATGAATCTGAATCGTACATCTAACATTGCACACAAGGCTATCCATCACGACAATTCATCAATAACATCAGTGTAACACAGAACATCAACGTGAATATCATGTTCGTAAACCCGTCTGATTGTACATATAGTAACCAGTCGGATTGCACCGCGCTATGATATTCACGGTCACAGAAACTAACAAACGCACTAAAAACCATGAATTCAAAATTTTGATCAATTAAAATTTTCCGCATTGGACCCAAGCACAAATCAGTACTCAAACAAATCTGGGCCAAAATCAAATATCCCAAAAATCACATTTCCATATACTTGAGCACCTGAAGAAATTTGGGGCACAACGGCCCCAAGTTGACCGTGGAACCGCGGCTAAATGCTATGATAGGCGGCAGTGTCGCGGCCAAACTTTGGGAACTTGTGCTCCAATTTCTTCGTGCCCTCTCGTATTGCCTGCACATAATTTTAAGGCAAACAGAACAATTTTTTGAACAACTTTAAAATTTAAACAGCGGGCATACTTTTAGAAACGCGATTCGGAAAAATTCTTCGATCGAAATTCTAAATAAGTGAAAACTAGCTAGTTAAGATTTATGTAGCGGCTCTGATATCATGTTGGGTTTCGGTGCCCGCACCGCGGAAGCCGCGGCCGATGCGGAAACGAAAACAGAAAGTTTAGCGAGCACCGAACGCCCGTAAAAACTAGGATACGGTCCAACAACCTAAACTAGCTAACTAAAAGTGTAAGGGTTGAGAAACTACAACCTTTGTTGTGTGTCCACCTAATTGTGGAAGACCCCTCCAAGCTCATAGCCTGCTCCAGAGATCGCTGTATTGCATACTGTTCAGACAGTTGTACCAGCTGTTACTGAGATTATCGAGGTGTCACTACCAGAGTTCATGAAGCTAAAGCCGCCGGTATTTATGGGCATGGATGTGACAAAGAATCCGTAGTCATTCCGGGATAGGATGGCTAGGTTATTTCATTCGTTGTGATGCTCTGATGCGAGATCGGTGAGGTTGGTTAGTTTTCGTATGAAGGGTCTTGCTCAGATCAGGAGTGAGTCGATCGAGAGAAACCAAGCAGTGGGTCTTCAGCCGATGACTAGGGATAAGTTCTCGAGGCGTACTTAGCCAGATTTCTTACGCAGAGTGTTAGAGATGTCGAAATTGTAGTTTCGAGTCTTTGTGTAAGACCCCGGGCAAGATCGTAACCGAGATAATTTGCAGTTCGCGTAGTTATCACGATACGCTCCTTATTTGGTCGATACTGAAGAGAAGTGGATTATGAGATTCACGTGAGATCTCGATACACAGTTGTTCCCCTTTGTTGGTGCCAGATTTTGGATATGTATGCAAAGGTATTGGATATTGCCACACTTTCAGAGGAAAGTCTTGATGAGATTGTAGCTGTTCCGGAACGGAAATGGATTCATTAAGGAATGCTAGCTTCCGAGAAGTTCGGTAAAGATGATATCGGCAGAATCCGTGGTGGGTTCTTTCCGGGATGCTATAGTGATATAGTGTGGACGCAGGGCCAATTGTATGGCGCGTACTCAGAGGGCCAAATTCCGCCATCGTTGGCATGTTACATTACGAGAGGTCATGTTACTTGGCCAGGAAGTGTTCAGAGAAGTGTCAAAATAAGAATGTTTTTGTCGCTACTCCTCACCAGGCGATTGTATCGAGAGGCCATGGTTTTTTAGGTCCGAAGAGAGAACAAGACCTAGAGACAGAGGACGCCAGACCGTGGGCAGAAGGAAAGAAGGAATCTTTACTCTGCCAGCTCCGGGTGTACAGACACCTTTCGACATTGAAGAAGGTGTACTTCAATATCATTTGTTATTGATTTATGTTTTTGTGATCCGAGTATCACATTTTCGACGTTGAAAAATGGATATTTCGACGTTCGTTGCTTTGACTTATGTGTTTTGATGATTTGAAGGTCACACATACGATTTTGTGAACACCAGTTGCACTTGGTTGAGATTTTTCATGCGAGGAGCTGCACTTGATTAATATTTTTGGTGCACATCGTTTGCACTTTTTTGAGATTTTTTCTTGCATAGTAGTTGCACTTGATTGATATTTTGTGCATACCAAATGCACTTGATTGAGATTTCCGTGCACAACAGTTGCACTAGATTGATATTTTCATGTACACCAGATGCATTTAATTGAGATTTTCGTGCACTCTAGATGCATTTGATATTGTTTTTGTGCACACCAGTTGCACGTGTTGATGTTTTGTGCACCCTAATGCACCTGGTATTGATTTGTGCACCCCGATGTCACGCCCCGTTTCCCGGTGTACGAGGAAGGGGGCGTGGCGAGGCATACGACGTATTTACTCAGAAGTAAACACGTTAAGTGTAAACAAGCAATATAAATAAATGCACAAGAATAACAAGAGATATAATATAAACAACAACTTTTACTAACATTCATTCTTTATGTTACAACTGATTTGAAAAGGAAATGTACAATGATAAAAGCAATACCTAAACAGTGGCATACAAATGAAAAGGTAAGTACAAGTAAAGACTAGAAGTCTGGCTGATCTGTGAACTGATCCAAGTCTTCCTGGCTGGGCTCGGTCTCCTGAGAGTCGGGTCCTCCTGACGAACATTCTAAAGAAAGAAGAGACATGAATGTCGTCAGCGAACTAGCACTCGGTAAGTCCCAAAAGAAAGGAAGGAATATTACAAGTAGAGAGAAATATAATTATAATTTGTACAGATTTATGTTTATTATACTAACGTAGTTGTTTGAACATTGGTACAGAATGTATTAGTGTATACGAGAGGAGTCCAACTATCCCGTGGACTATGGTAACATGTATGTAGAAAGCCCCGTCCAAATCCATGGGACAACGGCACGAGAGTTCATGTAAGTGTCTTTTAGTGTCCATCATCGTGCCACTTTTAATACATTCCGTACCAATCTACCCCTTTAAAATCCCGTAATGTATTGTATTGGATTATAGTTACTAGACCTGTAGAAACCATGGATACCAGTTGTTCATGTAATCAGGTTCAGAATGTAAATAAGTAGCCATGTAATCAAGTCAAGTTATAGCCATGGTTCGTTCAAGTCAAGTCATGCTTGCATGCTGATCTTATTCTGGTATTTAGGTTCAGGTTCAAATATACATGTTGGTATATTGGATTAATGTTGAATTGGATTGAGTTTGGATTGAATTCAAGCTTGATTTAGACTCAGACTTGAGTCAAAAACTTAGAACTGATTTGGATCCTGAATTAGGTTTAGGAGTTATCGGTAACTGCTGCACATGGACGGTAGGATTTTTGTCTTTTTCCAAGACAATTATCATTGATAACACCGTTAAGTTTTTCTACCTTAAATAGGCAAGCATTCACTTTCTCCGGCTCTCTGAGGCTCAAGAGAATTGATCCCGCTTAAACCTATATTTACTAAAATTCTTAATAGTGTTTTATATAACTCGAGGGGGTTTTATGAAAAATATTTTATATACTTTCAAAATAAATCTCGAGTATTTATTTATATTATTTAGGATTTCCATAATTGTGAATTTTAAGAATGTGAAGTATTTTAGTGATAATAGTTTGGCTTGGATAGTTCATGATATTTTAGTGTAAAACTTGTCTTTTGGTTAACTTGAGGGTATTTTGGTGAAACTTGTCATTCTTTTATTTTTTAGAAAACATGGAATTTTATTATATCTTAAAAATATGTGGTTTGATAGTATTTATATATTTATAAAAATTAATTTTATTATTAAATAGAAAATCTCGTTTTTCTTAAAAAATCGTATTAAAAATCTTTCGAGATCGAATGCTCCGTGAAGAGGTCTGCATCTCGCTCTACTAGTCCGAGAATGTGCGATAATCCACACCATCTAATATTGGGTTCCCCAAAATGGGTTGTAGAGGTATAATCAGAAAGACTTTTGATAATACAATTCAAAGAAAACCGGATTTTTATAGTTCATGGTATTTTATTGAAGTGTTGTATTCGCCACAAACATATGTTCGAAAGAGTATCGTGCCATGTAAACATGTGTGTATGTGAAGGGTAGGTCATTACCTCGTGAAGTTTTCTAAAGGTAACAGTAAGCAAAACAATTAAATATGATAGATAAAAAGTTCATGGTATTTAAATATAAAACTCAATTTAATGTTATTTAATATGATGATTTAGGATGAAGATTGTTTCTAATTATTAGTGTCATGATTAATAAGTAAGGTGTAGGAATATGCATGAGCAAGGTTTAAGAAAAAGTGTAGTTTCTAGGGTTTTATAATAAGATGTCGGTATAACTTCACTTACCGACATATTTTATGAAAAGAGACTTTTAGAGAAGAAGAGAGAGGATTAGAAGGGAACTTACTTTTGGAATTTTTTAAGAAGAGAGAGAGAGAGAGAGAGAGAGAGAGAGAGGGGAAGAGGTTGAGGTCGTCGTGGCGTCGCTGGGTCGCCGGAATTGCTTCGTTTCCTCGCCGGAAGTTGGGCTTGAGATAACTCCTCTTCTACTCCACTTGTGCTTTAGGAAATGTGAGTTTTTTGGCTAGAATTTTCAGAATGAGGAGGGGTTAGGGTATGGAATTGTATTTATAGTGTGAAATTAGGGTTTTAGAATTGAAAGAATGAATAAAAACGCATTAAAATTTGATTTAAAGATGAAATTGAAGTCTCTTTTTAAATTCAGAGAAATCAAACAGTGCAAGGGTAATGGGGGTAGGCAAAGGGTTTTGTGTGCAAGGCCTGGGGACTTTTAGCCATGGGGGGCCCGTCCCCGCCGCCAAACATGGCATCTCGCCGGTCGAACTTGAGGAGGGGGCCGTCGGATTGAAGCACGTGTACTCTTCTGTGTTTATAACATTTTGCACATGTTTATTTTTCTGTTTTTTCATTTCTATGTGCGGTGCACGCGTAAACTTTTGGGCTTCCAAAAATTTTAAAAGAAAATCAGAAAAAATATAATGTGCTTGAGTGGATTCGAACACAGGGGCTACGTCACAGCAGTGCAAGGCTTTACCAATGAGCTACAAGCTAGTTCTTGCAGTTCTTAACAAAAATTAACTTTTAAATTATGCTAGGCTTGCTAAGAAACAAATTTAAAGTCGTTACACCGATGCAGTTGAGGTTGATTTTGTGCATCCCGATACACTCGATATTGCTTTAGTGCACTCTAAATGCACTTGATGTTGGTTCCATGCACATTCGATGCAGTAGATGTTGTTTTCGTGCACACCCGTTGCACTTGACATTGTTTTCATGCACACCCGTGGCATGTGATTTGGTTTTCGTGAAAACCCGTTAGGGTTGATTTCGTTTTCGTGCATTACACTTAAGATGATATATTATAGCTGGATTATATATTTTATATATTTTCTCTTGGTCATGTGCTATAGATACCGCACTACGGTAATTGCTATGATTGTATACTCGATTTACAAGGTTGATTTAGTATTTTGTATTTTGCATCATAACTTGTGTGATTCTCATAGCATCTGCTAGAGTTACAGTTATGCGAGTTTTTATATTTTGGATTTTCATACGCGCATGCTGTGTTAGTGTAGTCTTAGCTTGTGGGGGGGGGGGGCTTTGGAGTCCCGTTGATTTGAGCAGACTAAATTTTTTAAGAATTTGGACCCTGTTGATTTGATTTGATTTTGATTGGGCAAAATGTTTTAATGATTTCGGGGTTAAATTTAAATTTGGGGACAAAATTTATTTAAGGGGGGATATTATAACATTTTGAAAATTATAAATATTATTTTATAATTTAAATATGGATATTATGAGTTTACAAAAATAATATGATGTATGGATTTTGGGTTTTCGGATCGGTATTCGTAAAAATATAATTATTTTGGGAAAAATGAAAAATATGAAATATTTTAAAGATGACGTGTATTTTGTTTTGAGAAAAGATATGCGATTTAAATTAATTGTGCATGTTTTATATGGTTTTGTGAGGGAGAGTGTGGGGGGATATGTTAGCTTATCTTATATCTCATGCACACCACACCACCACACAAATATCCTGACAAAATATCAAATGTGTATCTCACATACTCTCTTTTCTTTTCATTATTCTCTACACAAATATCTTCATCTCTCAATTATCTCTAACTCCTTCAAACCCGCACCGAAACCCTAATCTTCCTTCAACAAATCACCTTGAATCTTGATGGTTCTTTCATACAAATGGATCAAGACATCAAGTTAGGCCTATATCACTTCAAAGATCTTCACCAAATCTTCTCATGGGTTGAATCCCTCTCTTTAATATCATAGGAAGGTAAAGATCCCCACTTTGATATGTCTTTATAAATCTTTCCTTATTTACTCAGTGTTTCTAATATAAAGTCTTGGTTTTGTTCCTTCACACAAATGGTTTTCATGAGTTTTTATGTTAGATTTGAGTCTGTTGCAGTTAGGGATCTCTGAAAAATATTTTACGTATAAATTGTTAGTTATGTATATACCCTAAAGGCCATTATTTTACATATGATGTATATTATAATGGATGCTTGGATATATAGAGAGAGGACTTTCTTGCTCGTCATGATAGTATGCAATTTGATTTCACTTTATCTTAATATGTTGACTTATATTAGTTTACTGTCTTACTCTCACATGTTGATAAAGCCCTTAAGATATGTACTCGATTACTGGGACTATGATGATATCATACTAGTGGGGCCACGGTAGTCGATGAGTACATCCTATAACTGTTCCTAGTCGAGGGTGTGTCAAGACATGGCATCGATACACCAGAGTAGACTAGCGTATACGCATCTTGACCCATATGATTGGCGATGGATGATCCCATATCCATCGGTGTTTGACATCAAAGATGGTGTATGGGTGCTCAGTGGAGACTGGGTACACTGGACGGACTCGCCGAGAACTCCCAGATGGTATTATACCTCACGTCAGATGGCAGTTCTCTGGTGACACTGGTACAGGTTAGTCTGTGGACCCGAGATCGTCATAGAGTCTTGTGTGATTCCCACTGTGTTTTGATTTCCACCTTACCACGTACAAGAGGGCGTGCAAAACGGTGGCTTTTGGGTACAGTCCCGAATCACATGGAGGAAATGAGCGATAGGAGGGGATTCGTCTCTCCCGGTATAGGGAGTTGATGTTGTACTGTGTTCGATTGTCTATAACTGGAAGTCCCTGGCCAGGGCCGATATAGAGATTTACTGGTAAGTGTTACCAGTAGTTTCTCGACCTGTTATGAGCCTCATATCGACACGACTTATCAGTTACTGGGGTCTGACGTATACCACCCCTAGACTAGATATGTGACATATCAGACGAAGAGACCGGACTGTACGGGAGTGTTACTGATTGGATTCACATGAGAATGTACAGCTTTGCTTGTTGATCTTCTGATCGCTCAATACCTGGGTAGCTGTTACGTTTAGCTGACCGCTTGCAGCTTATGGGTGTTTGATATGATCATCACCTGCTACCGGCGTATTGACGATTCTTTAGAGTCCTACACAGAGGTTTCTTGACTCAGGCAAAACGGAGTAGGAGCACATATGTGATATGTGCATGACCGAGGATAATACGATATGAGACACCGTATTCTATTCTCGCGATATTTTGATATGAGCTGGGTCATCGGATCAAGTGTTGATTCGATGAATCGGTACATGATATATTAGTCGGTTATATTCGATATAGCCGGATTGTCGGATCAAGTGTTGATTCGATAATTTAATGTATAATTATATATATGATATATTACTTTACATTATCTAATATTGTCTCGCTTTATTGATTCATTTTCTCACCGGATAATACATTGATATATATGCGATATATGTTAATTGTATTATTTTCTTTTGTTACAAATATATATTATATATGTGATATATATTATTGTAACATGTTATGATTACTAATGCAACATGTTTAGTGGAGATTAAACATGGTTAGGGTTTGATTTGCGTTAGTTCTTTCATGATGCTTCTAGAAGATTTTACTTTGTTTCTAGCAAAGATATTATGGTTGATATTTTGCTAGATATTTCTAACCCAACCCAAACCCTTCACCCTAGGTTAAATCTCTACATGGGTTAGCCTTCTCATATTGAACCATGGTTGCATTTGTAATCATTATTACATTTTCATTATTCATCACAAAAGGATTTCTATTCTTCTTCTACTTCCTTGAGCTCACAAAAAGCTTTCTAGGTTTTATTTTGTGATGATTTAGTGTGAGAATTTGATAATAAAAGAGAGCATAAATCCTATTTCATCATCCTCATTTAATCTAGCCAATTAGATTAAGGTGTTCACCTCATTAGTGAGTGAGAGCTTGAGTTAAAGAAATTTCAAGGTAGATTATCTTCGAAAAGGAAGACTAGAAGCAAGCATGGATCGTTCGGCTTGTGAACCCTCTCTTGAGTCCAGGAGATCATGGATCGCGGCGAAGGGACTTCTACTCGAAGCTTATGAAGCGAAAGAGCGGACTACAAAGGTTGTAATCTCTCTCTCTTAGTTGTAAAGATGTTTACTTGCATGTGTAACCCAAATGATCTAGCAAAGATCGTAGTTTTGGGTTGTTTGTCACTTCTAAATTTTAAATCGGGTTTGGTTGATGCCTTATAGACCCTTGTAAGAGTGCCTAGGAACCCTACAGTGGTATCAGAGCCTAGCTAGAGCATTAGGCGACGTGTATACGAAGTTAAAAGTCCGATCGAACCCCGATACGTCGGTTTTGACCCCCTCTCTGGAAATTTTGTAAAAATGTGATTTTTTCTACATTAAAAATACTCAAAAAAATCAGCAGGCAATTCTAAGGATTAATGTAAAATACGAGCCCCCAACTCCCTGAAGTCGCCGCGGAACCGCGGCAGGAACATGCTTCCCGCGGCGGTTCCGCGGCCGTACTTGGGAGTTATGGCCTCGTATTGGCAGGGTTGATCCGTAGGTATTTGTCCTTGAATCTGGGTATTTTTATCTCATTCTAGTGTTGAGTGTTCTGGGGATTTTTATGTAATCGTAGATTCCATCGGAAAGTTTAACTTCGTTCTGTTTTCCGGATAATTTAGAAACTGTTAAAATGTTCGAACGGATATCATTAACTCACTTTTTCCCGGCACGAAAAACTTTCAAGTGTTGAATTTTTCTTGAGTTTAAAACTATCGGAAAAATATGCAAGCATATCTGTGGACCCTCTAGAAGAACGTAACCTTAACTCGATTATGTGACCGTCAAAGCTGTCACTGAACCTTAGGGTTTGTGGTAGTTTAGCGTGCCACATATGAGGCGTTGGTTTGACCCTTCTACGGCTGGTTCACTGGGGCTGTGACATATTCTAGGATTTGTTTGCACTCCGTTCAAGTGTTGAGCTATTTGGGAAATCTTGGGTATTTGATTATTCGATCGGAAAGTTTAACTTTGTCTGTTTATCTGGAATGTGATACAATATGTGGAATTCATATAGTTAGGCATGAAATGCGAAGTATATGATATTTCGGATTTACGATGTCTAAAGTGATTGTGAATTCCAAATGTTGTGGTTTTACACTTTCTTTTTTGTGACCGTAAGTGTAGTATGTAGTTGTATCGCCGGTTTTCGTTGCTATACATCAACGACAATCGGTGTATGCATACTTACTTACGTTGATGATATGAGATATTATGTGTTGCTGTGATATGTTATATTGGATCGTCGTGTTCTGAAGAGCCGGGGGTTTTATGTGAGATGAGAGTTTTTATTTTCATTCATGTAAAATTCATTTTTATGTAATATTCTTTTATTGGGCCACTTCCGGGATGAGGTTGATGTCACCAGTGTATATTGTTTACTTTTCCGTATTAGGTAGACCCAAGGAGGGGAGCACAAGTAACCAGGTTCTAGGGTACAGTGGGAGGCCATCTCGAGAAGTCGAGACCGGGTCTCCTAACCCTAGAATTGGCAGTATTGCTTGCCGCTCTTGTAGGGGTTTAGGGATGTGGGTTTGGCTATTCATCGCGTCCGTGGAATCCGTGTTTTATACAGGCTCGATATAAAACACGGACGTCCTACTATATCTAATATTTCATATGTTATCTTCTGCTGCAATGTTCTGTGATGAGATCATATTAGTGCCTGAGATGAATGCTTATACTATATATGCTGATATATAAATATTACTGCTTTCGTTTCTTCTGTGATGCTTAGGAAGCATAAGTTGATGGGATATATTAATGAGATTAATAAAAGGAAAAGAAACCTAAAAGATGTTGTAGAATCAAAACTTTATAAAAAAAGGGTAGCTATAGTTTTGCTTTGCATAGCGGTATATATGATATACTCTGCACCTTATTAGATGAGGAAAGAGCCGAGATCCCTTCACCGGGAGTGACCTCTTTAGCGAAACTAGCAGATGCTACAAACTCACGGTTTAGTTTTTGACTGCTTATATAGTTCTTGCTTTGCACCGCGGTATATATGATATACCCTGCACCTTATTCGATGGGGAAAGAGCCGAGATCCCTTCACCGGGAGTGACCTCTTTAGCGAAACTGCAAAAAACCTCAAAAACACTCCTCTTTCAAAATCACATGTTTCTACAACGATATCAAGTTCATTACGCTCATGGTTTTTTGAAAAACCTGCATAGCCCTCCGTCATTTCAGATAGAGACTAGTTAGTATTCGTGCTATGTTTGTTAACTTAGTCAATGCGTAGTATACGGTAGCTAAATAGTGTTTATCTGCTAAAGCATGAGATGCGATTGGATTAGGATACTCGTACGATCTTGTTGACTTAGTCAAGGGTTGTACGGGTGGGTTTAATTCAATCGGGAAATGTACGGGTTGAACTTGACTTGCGATTTATGGTTTGTTGACTTAGTCAAGGTCATAGATTGCTACAAAAGCATTATCGGGAATTTCAAGTATTGAAATTTGCAATGAGATTGCATACCTTCTATGAGATAGTTGGATCCCGATACCCACTGCGAGTAAAAGTTACTCCTGGGAGAATTTTACACTGGACAATTAGCCGATCAAGTAGGTGTCTAGAAAGGTGTTAACGGGGTTATGCCTCTGGGAAAACGAGATTTATTTTAATGAAGTCCGTGCGAAAGCACGACGAACCTCCCTCAAGTACCGACACTGATATGGCTGAAAGATTGACGAAATTGTAGGGTGTAATTAATCCCGGTTAATCTTACCTTTTAGGGTTTGAAGGAAGATTTGATAAAAACAGTAGGAGACATCCTGATTAGTTAAGATAATAACCAATCTAATCTTACAAGAGCATACGCTAAAGTGTTTTCTTCTCTCTCTCTCTCTCCAGGTAAAGACCATGTCAGGCCATAATCAAGATAATAATATGGATGTATTGACTGAACCCGCTTATTATACTGAGCAGGGGAACGTTGGTCCCGTTCTTTCTTATAAGAGTTATAAAACTGAGCAGGAAATAGGAGAATATCTGGATTCTCATGCCGCCCAAACAAAGAACATGCATGCTGATGCATCTTCTTCGGGTGTGTTAGTTATTGAGAACTGTTTCTCAGTTCACCCTACGTCCTGGGTATTAGATACCGGATCGGGATCCCACATATGTAAATTGTTACGTGGGCTACGTAAAGGTAGAGAACTGGAAAAAGGTAATCATTCCGTACAAGTAGAGAATGATGCAAGCATTACAGCCAAAGCAGTTGGCGAATATCACCTTGTATTACCAAGTAGTAATACACTGATTCTGAATGAGTGCTATTATATACCGAACATGATGTGCAACATCATATTAGTTTCTTTATTAAGTAAAGAAGGATATAATTTTGTAATACAGGATAATATTATGAACATCTTCCTAGATCAAAAGTTGTTTGGATCAGGCTCGTTACATAATGGCATATTCATTCTCAATCAAAATACAGTCCTTAATATACAAAACACACACAAGAGGAAGAGTTCAGAAATGAACAAATCCTTCTTGTGGCATTGTAGACTTGGTCATATCAATACGACACGGCTAGCTAAGTTACATAAGGATGGATATTCGAATCCGTTCGAATTATCATCTTATGATACTTGCCATTCATGTCTCAAAGGTAAAATGACCAAAACTCAGTGGACACGGAGCAAGAGTTACGGAACTCTTAGGACTGGTATATAGTGATGTATGCAGACCCATGTCTACACACGGCAGGAATGGTTCTTCCTACTTCATTACATTCACTGACGTTCTCTCAAGATACGGACACGTGTTCCTGATGAAACACAAATCTGAAGCTTTTGAGATATTCAGAGAATATAAGCACGAAGTAGAGAACCAAACGAGCAAAAGTATTAAGATTCTTCGATCTGATCGAGAAGGAGAATACTTAAGCAATGAGTTCCTAGACTATCTAAAAGAGAATGGGATTCTCTCTCAGCTTACTCCTCCTTATACACCACAGTACAGCGGTGTATCGGAACGAAGGAATCGCACCCTATTAGATATGGTGCGCTCTATGATGAGCAATGCTGAGTTACCTATTTTCTTTTGGGGGTATGCGCTTGAGACAGCCATATACCTATTGAATCTAGTTCCATCTAAATCTGTACCTACCACACCATATGAGATATGGAGTGAGAAGAGACCATATTTTAAACGAGTTAAGATATGGGGTTGTCCGGCCTATATCAAAAGGCAAAATCCAGACAAACTCGAGGCACGATCAGTTCTTTGCAAGTTTGTGGGATATCCAAAGAATTCTCAAGGATATTTTTTCTACCACGCTGAGGAACAAAAAGTGTTTGTTGCTCAACATGCCACCTTTTTGGAAAAGAAATTTCTTGCAAAAGAAATTAGTGGCAAAAAGGTAGAACTGGAAGAGGTTCCAGCACCACAAACTACAACTGATGATTTATTGAAACCAGAGGATTCAGTAGTTCCCGACGAACCCCAGCCTCTCCGCCAATCTAGTAGGGTTTCTCATCCACCTGAGAGATACTACGGTTTTCTCATCGATGGTGGGAGCGAAGATTGCATCATGGAAGATGATGACCCGACTAGTTTCGAGCAAGCCATCACGAGTGGTGACTCTATGAAATGGCTGGATGCAATGCGATCTGAGATGGAATCCATGTACACCAACAAAGTATGGACTTTGGAAGTTTCTCCTGAAAGGGTAAAACTCATTGGGAGCAAATGAATTTTTAAAAAGAAAATTGGTGTAGATGGAAAAGTTGAGACTTTCAAAGCTAGACTTGTTGCAAAGGGTTTTCGTCAACGACCAGCTTTGGATTATGACGAAACCTTTTCTCCAGTGGCTATGCTTAAATCCATCCGGATCTTACTTGCCATTGCTGCATACCATGACTACGAAATCTGGCAAATGGATGTTAAGACCGTCTTTCTAAACAGTGATTTAGAAGAGTGCGTGTACATGACTCAGCCAGAGGGCTTCGTAGATAGTGGGAGCAGCGGAAAGGTGTGCAAGCTGCTTAAATCCATCTATGGGTTAAAGCATGCATCGTGGAGTTGGAACATCTGCTTTGATATTGTAGTCAAAGAGTTTGACTTCATCAAAAATGTAGATGAACCTTGGATTTATAAGAAAGTTGCAGAGAGTAAGGTTGTCTTCCTCGTATTGTACGTCGATGACATACTCTTGATAGGAAATGATGTTCCTATGCTGCAATCAGTCAAGCTCTTCTTATCACAAAGATTCTCAATGAAAGATCTAGGTGATGCCTCCTGCATATTGGGAATTATGATCTATAGAGATAGATCTAAACGGATACTGGGATTGTCCCAATCTAGGATCATTGACACCATACTAAAGAGGTTTAGTATGGAAGAATCCAAGCGTGGGAACCAACCCACGATCTCTGGACTCACTATCTCCAAAGAGATGTCTCTCAAGACTGATTTGGAGAGAGCTCACATGCAAGGGATACCCTATGCTTCGGCAGTAGGCTCTATCATGTATGTGATGCTATGTACCAGACCCGATGTAGCATACTCACTAAGTGTAGTGAGTCGGTATCAAGCAGATCCTGGAGAGAGTCACTGGACAGCTGTGAAGAACATTCTCAAGTACTTGCGAAGGACTAAAGAGATGTTCTTGGTGTATGGTAATGGAGAACTCCAGGTTGAGTCCTTTACCGATTCCAGCTTCCAGAGACGTAAGGACGACTCTAAGTCGCACTCGGGATTTGTCTTTACCCTCAATGGAGGGGAGGTATGTTGGAAGAGTTCCAAACATGATACCGTTGCAGACTCGATGATGGAGGCTGAATACATCACTGCCAACGATGCTGCCAAAGAGGCTGTCTGGATAAAGAAGTTCATCACTGAACTTGGAGTGGTTCCGTCCATTGAGCATCCAATACCTTTATATTGCGATAACAATGGAGCTGTGGCTTTGTCCAAGGAACCCAGGTCCCATCAGAAGTCCAGACATATTCTGGGGCGGTATCACCTGATCAAGGAGATAGTTGATCGCCGGAAGATCGAGGTCAGGAGAGTTGATACGAAGGACAACACTGCGGATCCACTCACAAAGGCCATTTCCCAGATACAGTTTGAGAGATTATTTGGGATGCTAGGTATGAGTTACTACAACAGCTGGCCTTAGTGCAAGTGGGAGATTGTTAGTTATGTATATACCCTAGAGGACATTGTTGTACATATGATGTATATTATAATGGATGCTTAGATATATATAGAGAGGACTTTCTTGCTCGTCATGATAGCATGCTATTTGGTTTCACTTTATCTTAACATGTTGACTTATATTAGTTTATTGTCTTACTCTCATATATTGATAAAGCCCTTAGGATATGTACTCGACTACTGGGACTATGATGAGATCATACTAGTGGGGCCACGGTAGTCGATGAGTACATCCTATAACTGTTCCTAGTTGAGGGTGTGTCGAGACAGGGCATCGATACACCAGAGTAGACTAGCGTATACGCATCTTGACCCACATGATGGGCGATGATTGATCCCATATCCATCGGTGTTTGACATCAAAGATGGTGTACGGATGCTCAGTGGAGATAGGGTACACTGGACGGACTCGCCGAGAACTCCTGGATGGTATTATACCTCACGTCAGATGGTAGTTCTCTGGTGACACTGGTACATGTTAGTCTGTGAACCCGAGATCGTCATAGAGTCTTGTATGATTCCCACTGTGCTTTGATTTCCACCTTACCACGTCCAAGAGGGCGTGAAAAACGGTGGCTTTTGGGTACAGTCCCGAATCACATAGAGGCAATGAGCGATAGGAGGGGATTCGTCTCTCCCGGTATAGGGAGTTGATGTTGTGCTGTGTTCGATTGGCTATAACTGGAAGTCCCTGGCCAGGGCTGATATAGAGATTTACTGGTAAGTATTACCAGTAGTTTCTCGACCTGTTATGAGCCTCATATCGACACGACTTATCAGTTACTGGGGTCTGACGTATACCACCCCTAAACTAGATATGCGACATATCAGACGAAGAGACCGGACTGTACGGAAGTGTTACTGATTGGATTCACAGGAGAATGTACAGGTTTGATTGTTGATTTTCTGATCGCTCAATACCTGAATGGCTGTTACGTTTAGCTGACCGATTGCAGCTTGTGGGTGTTTGATATGATCATCACCTGCTATCGGCGTATTGACGATTCTTTAGAGTCCTACACAGAGGTTTCTTGACTCAGGAAAAACGGAGTAGGAGCATATATGTGATATGTGCATGACCGAGGATAATACGATATGAGATACCGTATTCTATTCTCGCGATATTTTGATATGAGCTGGGTCATCGGATCAAGTGTTGATTCGATGAATCGGTACATGATATATTAGTCGGTTATATTCGATATAGCTGGATTGTCGGATCAAGTATTGATTCGATAATTTAATGTATAATTATATATATGATATATTACTTTACATTATCTAATATTGGCTCGCTTTATTGATTCATTTTCTCACCGGATAATACATTGATATATATGCAATATATGTTAATCGTATTATTTTCTTTTGTTACAAATATATATTATATATGTGATATATATTATTGTAACATGTTATGATTACTAATGCAACATGTTTAGTGGAGATTAAACATGGTTAGGGTTTGATTTGGGTTAGTTCTTTCATGATGCTTCAAGAGGTTTTACTTTGTTTCTAGCAAAGATATTATGGTTGATATTTTGCTAGATATTTCTAACCCAACCCAAACCTTTCACCCTAGGTTAAATCTCTACATGGGTTAGCCTTCTCATATTGAACCATGGTTTCATTTGTAATCATTATTACATTTTCATTATTCATCACAAAAGGATTTCTATTCTTCTTCTTCTTCCTTGAGCTCACAAAAAGCTTTCTAGGTTTTATTTTGTGATGATTTAGTGTGAGAATTTGATAATAAAAGAGAGCATAAATCCCACTTCATCATCCTTATCTAATCTAGCCAATTAAATTACGGTGTTCACCTCATTAGTGAGTAAGAGCTTGAGTTAAAGAAATTTCAAGGTTGATCATTTTCGAAAAGGAAGACTACAAGCAAGCATGGATCGCTCGGCTTGTGAAGCCTCTCTTAAGTCCGGGAGATCATAGATCGCGGTGAAGGGACTTCTACTCAGAGCTTATGAAACGAAGGAGCGGACTACAAAGGTTGTAATCCCTCTCTCTTAGTTGTAAAGATATTTACTTGCATGTGTAACCCTAATAATCTAGCAAAGATCCTAGCTTTGGGTTGTTCGGCACGTCTAAATTTTAAATCGGGTATGGTTGATGCCTTATAGATTCTTGTAAGAGTGCCTAGGAACCCTACATAAATTAACCTATTTAGACCACCAGGAGACCCCACTAATTGCACGTGACCCTGACTCCCTGTTCTGGCCGCAAATTGCAGTCGAATGGAATTTTTTGGCGGCCCCACTTTTGAGTAGATGTTGGGGTTTGGTCTGTAGGTATTTTACTTTATATAAAAGTTTATTTTATATACTAATTTTCCCAGATTCCCTGAGGAAAAATCTGTGAGCATTTTTACTTAGTGTTGGTGATATTTTCCGATATTTGAAACTTGGATTTCATATTTTATGTCTTGACTCGGTCGTTCGACATTTGTACGTCAACGTCGGGGGTATTTGGTCATTTTTAGCATATGTTGGCTATACGTTCTAACCAATGTGCGCTTCACTCATTTTATCGTTTTTGATTTGGATTTTATGCCGTTGTGTCATGATTTTCATTGTAGGTACGATCGCGGTGATTTCCGAGACAGCAAGGCGGACGTGGGTTTCGACTGGCTCGAGGTGTTGGTGAGTAGATTTATATCTAAGGGGAAAGTCAGATGGATGGCGTATATCACCCCCGCAACAAGTTAACTAGTATATTTATTCAATATCTAGGATAGTGTTATGTTAGATAATATAGTTTATAACTAAGTTGGTATATAGTTTGTATCTGGTAGGATATATGTATGCGTGGATTTATAGTTATATATGATTATTGTGATATGCGTACGCGACGATAGTCCCGTATGATATCGGTTGGGATATGGTTATGATAAGGATAGATTGCCGGATACGGTGGATATGTATTTGACTCGCAAAATCTTGCTATATCCCAATTGGGATTGTTTACCACCGAAAGACACGACCGGAATGTTTAGGACATCTGGCCTGAATTTGGGGGCAGATGCTATTTGGTTTTATCCGTCCATCTCTCCGAAGATGCCAAGTTGATTTATGGCACCGTGTATCGAAGGTTTAAACGGATGCGGCCGTTGTAGCAGACTTCGTCAGATTCCCCCTTGTTTGCAAGAGGTTTTTTGATTGTGGGGACGCTCTTCCCTGCAGGCGCAAGCCCCTGCAGTTAATTACGTTACTGAATCGCGGTAACCACTTTCTCCTGCTACAGATGGTCAATTCGTGTCATGTGTGTTTGTTTTGTTTTTGGTTGCCCGTGGATTGTATACGGAGATTAATTTATGTTGTTGCCCGTAGGGCGGGGATTAGTCCAAATCCGTATTTTCTTAGATTTGGGTTTGGGTTTGATTTAAGGCTCGTTAACCTCTTTTGAGATTAAGATCAACTTAAATATTTGTTAAGGATACGTTAGTCTAATTTTTCGACTAAGATCTACTCAACAGGATTTTAGGATCATTTAGATCCAACGACAGAGTATTTGGACTCTATCATTTTAGTTTAAGAACATTACGGTCCATTGCGTTTAAGGACATCATAGTCCATGAGTTTAAGGACCCCATAGTCCGTAAGATTTAAAGACATCGTAGTCTGTATGGTTTAAAGACATCATAGTCTGGTTTAAAGACATCATAGTCTGTAAGGTTTTGGTTTAACCGTTTGGGGATGCACAAAAAATTATTGGTTATTAGGCCCTCCATCTCTCTGAACACTTTGAAGAATTACAACGACATGTATCAGAGGTATGAAGAGATATACCCTTGAACCAATGTTGGTTGGGAGATCTATAGTCAGGTTTGGGACTAAGACCAATTAAAAATATTGTGAGCACAAGGGCTCGGTTAATCTAAATTAGGGAATTGTGGCCAACTTGGGCTCAGCCCACTCAGTTTTGAATAAAATGTTGAACATTTGTTTGGGCTCAGTCCCTTTTTATTCAAAAATGCTGAGCATTGATTATCTGACATCCTTTTTTCTTTTTGTCTTTTATTGAGTGTTGAACACATTTTATGGCACTGGGGCTTTATTTACAGAGCGCTTTGTAATTCTTTAGCTCCCACGTGAGGAGCATGTAGAGCGCTTGGCGCTGAGCGCCAAACTTGGAGCGCTAAGGCGCTTCTTATAAAATAGTGCCCACGTGAGGAGCACGTGGAGCGCTTGGCGCTGAGCGCCAAACTTAGAATGCTAAGGCGCTTCTTATAAGATAGCGCCCACGTGAGGAGCAGGTGGAGCGCTTGGCGCTGAGTGCCAGACTTGGAGCGCTAAGTCGCTTCTTTTAAAATAGCGCCCACGTGAGGAGCGTGTGGAGTGCTAAGGCGCTTCATTTAAAATTGGCAGCTTTGATCAGTCCTGTGCTCTGAGAATTAAATTCTCGATTTATAAGAGACTTTGTCTCATGGATATAAGAACTAAGTTCTTCTTTTTTTTGATGAGATGTTGTGATCTCTTTTACTTTTGTGAAAGACTTTGTCTTATAGATCTGTGATCTGAAAAAGAACTAAGTTCTTCTGATGTGAGAGTTAAAATCTCAAATATAGAGGAGATGCCATGATCTCTCCTCTTGCTATTTACCTTGAGAAGAAATTTCTCTTATCTTTGAAGTTTCTTGAAGTCTATGGGGGGGTTCCTCTATACAAGACTTGAAGTCTTGGGTCCTTTATATAGAGGAGGCTGATTTGTTGAATCAGTTAAGGAAATCTCTAATTGAGAGATTTCTAATTGATTTGGGGATGTTTCCCACCATTGGATCTTTGATCCAAGGACTTCTGTTTTACAGAAGATATTTTTTTGTTATTAACAAGATTGGAAAAATATTTTCTCATACAGAACTTATTCTGTATCTTGGTGATTTTTAATCACCATTAGATCTTTGATCCAACGGTGCTTTGATTTACAGAGCACAATCTTTTTTGTTTGGAAAGATTTAAAGAGTATTTCCTCAACAGAATTAAATTATGTAATTTGATGATTTTATCTTCTTCGTTGGATCTTTGATCCAAGGGTGGAGAACATTTAGTTATAGCGCTGGTGCTTTCGTGCTTTGCACGTAAGGCGATGCCTCAGAGTCTTTGACTCTTGGCACTGGCACTCTCGTGCTTTGCACGTGAGGCGCTGTCTTAGAGTCTTTGGCTCTTAGCGCTGGTGCTCTTGGTGCTAGCTCTCTCGTACTTTGCTCGTGAGGTGCTGCCTCAGAGTCTTTGACTCTTGGGCTGGCGCTCTCGTGCTTTGCATGTGAGGCGCTGCCTTAGTTCAAATTTCAAATTTTGAACAGAGCTTTGCTCTTTATTGGGGGGAAACAAATCCCCCCCACTGCTGCACTCATGTGGCTCACACGTGAGTGCAGCGGTGGCAGCCTTTCCACCGTTGGATTGTCTTCGAAGTCAGATCGACTTCCAACGCCTATAAATAGGGTCTTTGGCCCTTGAGATGACTGTTGTTCATCTTCTTGCCTCCTTTTTTTTCCTGAGAATTTAATTCTCTCTTCAGAGCATGGATCTTTGCCCAAGGAACTTTCTTTTAAGTTAGAACTTTGTTTAAAAGGTTGGTAAGAATCATGTTCGACCCCATTAACAGAGCTTTGCTCTTACTAGATCATAGATCTTAAAAAATTTTTTTGGGGTTTCTTTAAACCGTTAATTAAAACAGAGCTTTGCTCTTCCTAAATCATAGATTTAAAGAAATCTTTTTTAGGGTTTCTTAACAGAGCTTTGCTCTTTCTTAGATCACAGATCTAAAGAGATTTTTTTTTAGGGTTTCTTAACCCATTAATGAAGAACTCCTAGAGTTTCTAGGATTTGTATTTCAGATCTTTAAAAATCTTATGGTTTTACCTCTGTAAAAGGCTTTTCTTTTTAGGGTTCTGATGGCTTCTTCCATCGTCTTCACAGAGCATAGCTCTTTAGAATTTTTGGGGAATTTTTATTCCCCTCATAATGACAGATGTGACTTCTGTTGCAAAGGGCTGCTCTCAATGGAGTTTAGCTCTTTGGCCCGAGGAGTCTCTCATTAAATGAGAATCCTTTTAGGATTTCCTCTTTAATGAGTGACTGTGTCATCAATGATGAGCCGTCATCTTGATTCTGTGGGTCCCCTTTGGTCCCTTTCCACTAGAGTGCAGTGTGGTACAAACTTAAAGTGCCTAGTGTCAGAATTTGGACTGTAGCATTGACAGCTAACCCTTGTTCTTTTTCACGCAGGTACTATGTCTTTTGACACTTCTTCCCCGTTTGTTCGTCCGGAGAGCGCATTTCCTGACGCCCTCGTGGATAGGGAAGTCTTCGCGCTCATTAAAGATCACGACCCGGAGCAGAAATCTCTTCATTTATAGGGGTCGTGGTACAATCAAATCATCTGGGGTCGGCGTAGTTTTTCTTGTGCAGTACCTTCGGAGCCCATTTCAGCGATTCACTACGCTGATGCATCCCTAGTGAACTATGCCGTAGAGGAGGTCAACTGGACTTCGGAAGGTCGCCTTCAACCCTCTATGGCCTCAATACCCGTGCAGCCGCCGATGACTTTGGATATTCTGGGGCGGCTCATATGTCAAGACGAGTCGCGCCCTTTGGGACAGCTGTACATGATCGGTTTGACTCCTCGACGCTCAACCGGATACTTGCAGTGGGCTCGATACATTTTTTCGGCGAAGAAATCACTGCTGCTGAAGCTCGGGTTGTACCCCGCAGTTTACACGTCTCTTTTCCAGTATTCCATGCCCTTGTATGGTGGGTCAAAGCCTTCTTGGAACAATAGAATGTACCAAATCACACTTTCCTTCTATCAGATCGTGAAGTTTCCATCTCTTTGGAGGAGTTCGCGGAGATCTCCGGCTTACCTGTTAGGGGAGAACATTATGAGGAGATACTTCCTCCTGATAAGTACATCTTTGCCACCAAATCAGTGGTGATGGGCCTCACCCCGAAGAATGGCATTGAACATCAATTCCCAAGTCTGATTAAGGTGTTGAAAATTTACAAAAGTCGGTTTCTCAAATCCGGAGGACACGGGGTCAGCTTCGCGGATTTTATCGCTCGCTTTCTTCTTCCGGAAGTCTTATCAAAACAAGCTGCGAAATTCGCTAAGCTTGACGACCTATTTGGTTTTGGTTTGGATAGCCAGCCAACAGCGGAGGCCGATCAAAGGAATTTCTTTCTCCCGGATACCCCGGTCGTCCCCTTTGCAGAGCTCGCAGCTTCAGTGTAATGTTTTATAAATCGTTTTGCGAATTTTCCCGTTTTAGGGCAAAATTGTCGGTATTTCCCGTTTTAACCCGATTTCGATCAAACGTCCGTAAAAACTTGCCGGCACCTAGTTTAGCTAAAATAAAGATTGTGTGCGAACTTTGGGAATATTTGGGAGGTTTTGGTTCAGATAGAAGTTTTCTCAAATAAAATATTATTTTAAGCGGTATTTTGTGCACGTAAATCGGGAAATTTCTTCTCTTGGGAATAAATTAATTTTTGTCACTAGAAAATTTTGGAAACTTTTTTTTTAAATATCTAGATATTTTTGGAGAGAAAAAGGATTTATTTTAAAAAGAAAAGAAAAGGTGTAAAGGTGGCAAGTGCATTTATTCGCATTTATTAGCTAATTGCCTAGAAATTTCTTCACACAAAATTTACAAAATTACCCCCCATCCCTCCTTGGCCGAGCCCTCCTCAAATTCTGCCTAAAAATTTTCCCAAGCTCTTTTCTTCATTATTTCTTCAAAATTCTTCAAGAAAAAATTCCTAAAATAATCCACAAAAATCCTAATTAAAAATAAAACCATCTTTTCCTTCACTAATCCTTCTTGGATATTCAACAAAGCATGGTTTTTTTTATGCTAAGATGAGGGATTAAATTTCATTTTGGTGTTCTTGATGAGGTATAATTTCTTACCTTAATCCATAATTAATTGTTTTAATCTTAATCTAGCTATTTAAGTTAGCTAATTATGTGTTTAGTATAGCTTTTAAATCATGATTAATTCATTTATATTTTTTTTAAGAAATTCATGTTAGGGTTAAAGTTTGTTTAAGTGATTAATGTTCATTAAAGTGTTAATTTGTGTTTTGGAAAAGATTAACCTAGTAGAAAATGTTAATTTTTGCTAATGAACACTTTGTTTAATTATGCAATTTTGCTTACTAGGTTTTTACTAAAACTTAATTAGCAAGTGTTAAAAATATAGGAATGGTTTAGATAGTTTAGTTAAGCTATTATAAGGTGTTTGTAATCGCTAGATATGCGTTAGCTTGAAATTAGCGCGAAATATTGCGATAGATTGCTTACTAGGTTTCGGGGTTTTTCCGACGTGGGCTCGATTGGTCGTTGCGAGATTATATCTATTGTATTACTCGTAATTGTTTGTGTTGTGTTGCGTGATCGGGACGATCGGGGTCTAGACTTGGTGTTTTGTAGTTTAGCGACCCCAGTTAGGGTTTTTGGCCGATGTCGTGCGCGATAGATGCGCTAAGCGCGCAGTGTAATTTTCCGGGCGTTTTCATCGCGTTTCATTGTCTTTTCGTCATTATAGGATATTTAGCTTATGTGATGTATTTGTGAAATTTTAGGTTCGCAAGCAGGGATTTCGGGTGCTGCGGACAAGGGGAAGCAGGTGGTCGGATTTTCATAGCTCGAGACCATGTGTGAGTAGATTTAACATCTACGGGGAAATCGCCCGTATGGCGTTATGCGTCGGGGCTGATATGATATGTTAGCTGCATGTTATTGCATATTGGTTAATTTCGTATGAATGTCATTGCATAATAGTATCTGTTGTACTTTAGATATAACACATAACTGACGGTTCATATTGCACGAGCACTAAATTGTATGCTACACCAACATCGTCAGTAATTGCCATGACACGCACAAACCACCTACATACGTGTTATTGTGTTTGACATGGATAGTTAAGATAGTAACTTTTAATCCATTTCACGTATACCTTACTATAGCTACTTGTACATCTTGCATACATATTGACATGTACACCCACATAGTCTATTACAGCTACATGTACATCATGCACACATATTGACATGTACACCCGCATATTTTCGCTATAGTTGTATGTACCCTAAGTGGTATTGTTTTGATATGTGATATTGAGTTGTTGATCATTGCGTTTATGAAATGCATCATTCATACTGGCTTACATATAGATACTTAAACCTTGCTACACTTACACGTACACCACATATGATGCTGCACTTATTTTTCGGAGGATTTTGGGGATCGCAAGATATATTTTTAAGATGGATTCATTTAAAAGAGCGGATTTCCCTTGATATGTTCATATTGTTGTTTTATGTTGCATATATCAGTTTTCATGGTTTTACGCATTGAGATATGGATTTCATGTGATTTATAGATTTAAGAACCGTGGGGGTATTTCAAGAAAACTATATATTATTTGAAAACCCGGTTTCTCTTGATATGATATTTCAGTGCGTCCACCATATGATTTCTCGGTTCTGAGATTTGGCTTGTGATATCCGATTCGAGGAGCGGGAGGCACCGTCTACGGGTACATGGGGGACCCGGTATGGTACCCCGGGGCGAGTGGTGATTTCGTGGTGTAGATGATAAGCCTGGAGGTAGGACCACTACCTTCCGGTGATAGTAATTGGACTCGGCGGTTATCGTGAGGATACTGACCGAAGTGATGTATGACATATCGTCAGGGCCATTCATGGTGACAGCGCCTAAGTTATGGGGATTTACGTGTCGATGCTAGATGCGGGTTTTCATGATGTTTCGGGTGTCGATGTTAGACACTCAGGTTCCATGAGACTTACAGGATGTGAGGGCCGATCTGAGGATGCCGTGCCTGAGGATTTGGGATTTGATGTGTCAGTGAGGAACACTGGTGTTTTTCCATGCTGATGATTTTGCATGAGATTTTATATTATATCATCCGACACTCAGGATTATGTTGATATGCATTGCTTCATGTAGTTATAGTACCCTGATGATGTACCTGTATATGATTGTTGCATATTCACTTATCATACTTGTGCTATCGGATTACATGTGATAGATAGATCGTTGTTCGTGCATACTTGCGATTACAGTATGATGTTATTTACTATTCACGAGTTGGCAACTCACTCCCGTTGTGCCACAGTGTTTTGCAGGACTTACTCTCTGAGTAGTCGCGGCAGGGCGTCTTATCATCTCTATTTTTGCGGATACCGCTACGGTTGGCTGTGAGGCCTTGCTTTTAGGTGGGTTTGCAGTTATCTGTTTATACATTGTATATCTTTTTGTTGGATCTAGTATTCTCCATCTACCACTATGTTGTATATGACTTAGAGACGACTTGTGAGGATTCAGTGTTGTATTTTGTGGTGACTTTGGGTGCCGTGCTCGTGGGGGCCGATTTTGTTGAAAAGTTTTACTTCTTTATGCAGTTTTCTTTTATATTTATTCGCTTCGGCGTCGTATATTTGTTGTGGTGGTTGTCTCCGCCGTTGGGCGTGATTTGCTCCCGTTTGGGATGCTTTTATTATTATCTATGTTGTACCCGTTTTCGGGTTAGTTTTTACAAAGGAGGCGCTGCCGAAATTTTTAAGAACGAAAACTAAACTTAAAGATTTTTACTTGAAAATTTCCGAATGTTTAAAACTATGTTTTCTCCGTTGATCCAGTTTTGGGTGGTTTAGATTTCTGGGTTTCGGCTTATTTAAGTTGCGTACGCCTGTAGACGTTACGTAGTTTAAGTGCCGGTTACGGGCCAAATTTTGGGTCGTGACATTTAGACATTAACGAAGAGGCATTCTTTTTGGGGTTTCTCGGCCTATGGTTAAGTTGGTTTGTGCTCCCAATACACCCTCGCCATATGAGGCCATCTGTCGTCTACCCGGCTCACCGAATGGTTGTTGGGATGTGAGTGGCCGTCAAGGTCGCTGGGCTGGCTCACTTGTATCATGAACTCAGCTTAGCGGCAGACACCACTCGCCGGGGGTGCAGCCTGTAAATTTCCTATTGCACTATTTCACTTCGTGGCAGCGGCCCCGTTTCTACGACAGTTATAACTTTCCTCAGGTTATGCGGCTAGTTGACGCTTCCGCTTTGGAACCGACTCAGTGAGAGGCTCGGGGTCTAGTTCTTCACCCGCGTATGGTCGGGGATGGCATGACCTTCGTCGATAAGGTCTTAACCATTGGCAAGGGATCCACAAAAATGGTGCAGCCGCTGCGCGACACCTTCAAAGACGGGGTTTCTACCTTGAAAGATCGGGAGATTCTTCATTTGTATTCAATCAGGCCGGGCTTTTTAGTGTTCAGGCAGAACGATTCGGCGCTGTTCATGAGATACAACCCGCACCGTTTTGCTCAACAATCGAGCTACAATCAGGGCGTCCCGCTAGAGGCCCTCTTAGCTGAGCCGGTTGCTACGGAAGACGGTATCCACAACGCGTTGCACCATTTCATGCGGCTAAACACTGGGTCCACCTTCTTTATCACTGAGTCGAGCTGCATTCCGAAAGCCTCGAATGCGTACGTGGCATAGTACAAGCATGCGATGAGTGCTGTTATTAGGGAAGAAAAGAGGTTGCTGCTTGATCGCAAAGGTGCGGCCCCTGCTGGTAATCCAGTTGTCCCTTTGAAGCGACGGACCATTGTTCATCCTTCCATGAGAGAAGCTGCTGCAGTTATGGCCCCACACGCTTTGCCTGAGATGCCCTTACCCCGTGCTCCTGTAGAAGTGGTAGCGACAACATCCCCGGAGTCTGGAGTGGTACAAAAATCGGGACTCATCGCCCAAAATTGCCCTCCAAGCGCAAGCTTTTGCCACCGGCTGCCGGCGCTTGCTCGCAAAAGAAGAAGAAGTTGTTGTTTTCTGCCGACGTCGTACTCGGCCAGGAGCCTCATGCTCCTTACAGCGAAGGCTTGTGCGAGTATGGCACTAATGATAGCTTGTTCGACACGCCGGTGACTGACACCGACCTACAAGCTGCCCTTCTGGCCTCCGAGCGATTGGCTCGTGAAGAAGCAACGTTAATTACCATCGCGAAGTCAAGTTTACTTCAGTTGTATTTTTTTTGTTTATTCCTTCTTTATAATTATGCTTTTACTACTGCCCTTTTCTTCAATAGGCATTTCTGCTGAAGAGGCTCTCGCAGCTTCCATCAAGACTTTCGAGGAGGAAGAGAGGCTCCGCGCTTCTTTGGGTCTTGGTATAATTCGGCTTATTGTGCCTCCGGTCCCTTTTCTTTATTCGTAGTCTGATCCTCTCCTTTATTATATTGCAGGGACTACCTTGACTTAGGTTATCCCGAGTGCGGTGCTGATCCCAAGTGGTGATACGGCGACGCTTCCAGAGCGAGCTATTGTGGCCCCAGCTCCTCTAACATTACTGCAGGAGGCTTCGCTAAAGAGGCCGATGACAGACGCTGTAACGGCTCCAGAGGCGGAGCTTGATTCGGACGATGACGTCCCTTTGATGGAGGTCTTGAGGAGACAGCTCTCATGGCCCAAACTGAAAGGAAACGTATGAAGCGCGCGGCGAAGGAACATGATGCTGCTTTGGCTGTAGGTGCAGGCTCAAGCACTACTCCATCTGTCGCTATTTCTTCACAGGGTGCTCTAGTTGCCCTATCTACTACCCATAGACAGGTCACGCACGCGGCTCGAGAGGCAATCGAGAATTTTTCGCAAGGTAACGTAATGCTTGGTCTTTTTTTATTAGAACTCGATCTGCAAATTCTTATACATTATATCCCACAGGGCCAAGTTCTGGCGATGAGATGGCAGGCGAGACGATGGCGACCACAGAGCCCGAAGTGGCTACTCTCTCTCGGGAGTCTGGGACTGCTCAAACCGCCGCTCTTTCCCTTTTTAGATCCCCGGTATCGTCGGGCATTGCAAGCATTACGACGGCACTTGGCGAATCAGGGGATGAAGCTATGGGTGCCGAGACTACTCCTCTGTGGGAGAGCGAAGAAGCCACTACGCCTGGTGACACTTCCGTTGTGGCTTGGTTGGTGACTCGTCAGGTAAATCTTGAGTCACTGTTCTTTTTGTTTCATAATTCTGTTCAGCTTCTCCTGACGATGTTTTATTTGCAGGTGCAGCGAACTCTGAGATTGTGCCATCTGAAACACCTCCGGTCGCCGCCATGACGGTTGTTGTTCCCTCGCCTTCTCCTATGTCCTCCGAAATGCTGGAAGGTATAGATTCACGATTTATTTAGTTGAACTATGAACATCGTCTTCCTTGTACTAACCATGTATTGTCGCAACTTTGCAAGAGTCCTTTTTGAACATCTGTATCATATGCTGGACCCGCATTTCGCCTTCCAGTCAGAAGTCATTCCGCCTGATGGTATTTGTTAATATATTCTTTAGCTAATGTCTCTCTCTTTCTTTTATGAATAGCCGTATGGTTGCTAAGTCTTCTTTATATTGATCGCAGCGTCCCGGATCGGAGGAGGTGACGAGGGGATAGCCGCACCTCCGGTATCCCAATTTTGCCACCTACCACAGCCGATATAGTAGACTCCGTCGCTCATATATTTTCTTTACCTCCCGAGTCAACATTTGACCATAATTTGTTTTGCAGCAATCACACCGGCTCCAGCTCCCTTTGAGTCTCGCATCCCAATGCCGGTAGGGCCCTTTGATAAACGTCCATCTTCCAGCGGCACTGCGAATAGCCTGCGAATGTTGAGCGAATTCATCGAGGATCTTGACGCCGAGGCCCTCGTATTCGCTGCAGATTTTGCTACTGAGGTTAATCCTATGCTGGCGATGCTCGTGAACTTCCATGACGAAGGTGTCGTCGAGTTTTGGGTTAATTACTATAGAAAGATCGAGGCCTGCCTGCATGAGATTGAGCTCAAGCGTCCCGCTCTGGAAGTATCGGCTTTGAACTCCCAGCGAGCTGCATGGGTTGAGCAAAGTGTTCCTTTCCTTCGCCATTTTGAACAAGAGGCAAACCTGAGGCGAAAGGAACGTGAGGCGGCTTCTACCGAGTCTGTCCAATTGCGTGCCCAGATCAAAACGAACGCTGCACAGCTGAAAGCTACTTTTGAAGGTCTCCAACGATGTATTTCTGACGGGCTGGTGCTGAGGAAGAAACTTGACTTCACTGAGCGGGTTACACGGAGTCGCGAAGTTGCTCAGCGGGAAATCGATGAGAAACTTTCATCTTGTTTGCAGCAACGGGCTTGAATTGAAGCAGAGTTGGCCGCGGCGGCTGACCGTGAAAAAGAGTTAAGAGGAGTGCGCGGGCGGCTTGCTGACTTACTGAAGACGCCTCCTTCTCAGTAGTCGTCTTTGTATCGACTGAAAATTTGTAATCTATGAATAACATGCATTCATTAATTTTTTTATTTTTTTCTTATATGATGTACCTTGTACTCTATTGAATTCATGAATAAAAGACACATTTTTTTATCTTGTACTATCGCTTTCTTTTCTTTGCTGTGTCATTGACATGTTACTTTAGCAAATGTGGCCTGTAGATAATAGATAGAAGTCCATCATAAACTCCTTGTAGGGTAGTGATGGCTTAGGAAGCAGGTTCAGGTCTGCTGCCTATGACTTTTCAACTTTATGAGCCGTGAGGGTCTCATAAAGTCTTTTCTCCCTACGAGTCGAGAGGATCTCATAGGTGTAACTTCTCCTTAGGAATCGTGAGGATTCCTAAGTGTGTATTTTCCCTCGAGAGTCGTAAGGATCTCACAAGAGAATTTTTCCCTTTTACAATTCGAGAGGACTCGTAAATGGTTGTTTCCCTACTTGTCGAGATTCAACTTTGGAGAGTGTGACCCGTGAATAGTATATAATGGCCCATCTTGGGCCGACTTGCAGGGTCTCAATGCTTAGAAAAAAGGTGTTTATCCCCATTGTTTATGGCTTTCCCCTACGAGTTGAGAAGAATCGAGGGATTATTGGTTGACTGGCTCAGCTTTTTGCGGTGTCAGGGTTGATATGCTCCACTTTCTGTGGTGTTAGGGCTGACGTGCTCCGCTTTCTGCGGTGTCGGGGTTGACGTTCTCCGCTTTCTGCGGTGTCAGGGTTGACGTTCTCCGCTTTCTGCGGTGTCAGGGTTGACGTACTCCGCTTTCTGCGGTGTCGGGGTTGACGTACTCCGCTTCCTGTGGTGTCAGGGTTGACGTGCTCCGCTTCCTGTGGTGTCAGGGTTGACGTGCTCCGCTTTCTGCGGTGTCAGGGTTGATGTGCTCCACTTTCTGCGGTGTCGGGGTTGACGTACTCCACTTTCTGCGGTATCAGAGTTGACGTTCTCCGCTTTCTGCGGTATCAGGGTTGACGTTCTCCGCTTTCTGTGGTGTTAGGATTGACGTTCACCGCTTTCTGCGGTGTTAGGATTGACTTACTCCACTTTCTGTGGTGTCAGGGTTGACTTACTCCGTTTTCTGTAGTGTCGGGATTGACTTACTCCACTTTCTGCGATGCCAGGGTTGACGTACTCCACTTTTTGTGGTGTCGGGGTTGACTCTAGGTTGTCTGTGAACCGTAGAGTCTTGGAACTGGGGATTGCGCCGTAGTTCCGATTGGTCATGTCGCGTCCGTATCCTGCTGGAACGAGGATGAACGCTATTGTTGATCTCTAGGCTGTAGATGTTGCCGTTGAGATCCGACTCTCCGTTTGAAAGAGTCCGGTGGGTAAATGTGGTTCCCTTTCCGTTTATGCTCATGGATTGTATACAGGAGTCAATATGGACTCGCCTGTAGGGAAAAAGTTTCATTCTTTCATTTTTTTATTTCCTTCCACGACACTCTATCATTTCAGCTTTTTATATCGCGAAAGTCGCGACTCCCCAATCATTTCGGCTATTTTTCACGGTGGCCAATCATTTCGGCTATTTTTGTTTTTAGTCACTGCTTTTTATTGCGAGTTGCCCAATCATTTCGGTTATTTTTTTGTATGCATGTCTTTTACTTGCTGATTTTGTTGCAAGTTGCCCTATCATTTCGGCTAGTTCATATGCATTTACAGCTCGCCGACTTTTTGCTGCGAGTATGAACTTGGAATCTGATACCAATCTTAGCATCAGCATCGCTGCGACTGGAATATTGCAAGGAGCGAATCATCACTTGCCATGAAAGGACTTGGAATTTGTTACCGATTTAGGCATCATCATCGCTACCACTGGGACATTGCCAGGAGCGAATCATCATTTGCCTTTGTCGATTCGAATAAAGGTGGCTTAGTAAACAGGGTTAGGATCATGTCGACTAAGGCTTTTAACTTAATGAGTCGTAAGGGTCTCATAAAGGTGTTTCTCCCTACGAGTCGTAAGGATCTCATTGGTGCGATTTCTCCTTAGGAATCGTGAGGATTCTTAAGCGTATGTTCTCTTATAAGTCGTAAGGATCTTACAAGAGCGTTTTCTTCTTATAAGTCGAGAGGACTTACAAGTGTTGTTCACCAAGTGGGGAAATTTCGCGCCATTGGTGGGAACTTGGTGGGGGAGACGTTTATTTGTGCCCGTGGATTGTATACAAGGGTCAATATTGAACCGTTTGTAGGGCAGTCTGGGAAATGTGATGGCTTAAGAACAGGTTCAAATCCTTGTAACTTAAGGCTTTTGAATTCTATGAGCCATGAGGGTCTCATAAGAGGGTTCTGCTTACGAGTCATGAGGATATCTTAAGTGTAATTTCTCCTTAGGGATCGTGAGGATTCCTAAGTGTTTTGCTCCCTTATGAGTCGTAAGGATCTCACGTCGGTATTTTCTCCTTACAAGGTCGAGAAGACCTTGCAAGTGTGTATGAATTTTTTTACGAGCCTGGGCCCTTTCGGGTTTTCACAAACTCGCTGGTTTCCCTGCTGTTTTTACTCACGGAGCCCTTTCGGGTTTTCATCTGTGCCCCTTTCACTTATGGACGTACCATTTTTTAATTTTTTTTTGCGTCAGCCCAAGGAAGCTGCGGTTTGTAGTAGTTTAAGGACATTACGGTCCGTAGCTAGTTTAAGGACGCTTCGGTCCGTTGTTAGTTTTAAGGACGTTTCGGTCCGTTGTTAGTTTAAGGACGTTTCGGTCCGTTGTTAGTTTAAGAACTTTTCGGTCTGTGGCACATTTTTGAGGCGAGGTTTCTTCGGATACTACTTATAGAGTTTGGGCTTAAAAAGATAGCGAACGGACATAGGCGTCGTCATCTATCGTTGACCTAGGCCGTGACTCGTCAGGCGTAATATCTTTTAGAAACCGACCGTTTATTGGCCTGAAGGGTCTTTCGCCATGCATATCCATGAGTAGATAGGCCCTTCCTTGGTAGACCTTGTCTATGATGTATGGGCCTTCATAGTTTGGCTCGAATTTCTCCCGTTTGGCATGATTGGGGATCATATGTCACTTGACCACTAGCACGAGTTCGCCTTGGCGAAACGTTCTCGGTCTAGTTAATCTTTTGTATGAACGCGTTATTCTTACTTTGTAAGCTTCTAGGTTTTGCTGCGCCATGACACGAGTTTCATCAAGGGCGTCGAGTTCCTCAAGCCGAAGATGAGCATTTTCTTCGTCTGTTAGCTCGTAATGAATCGCCACTCGCAAAGAGGGTAGCTCTATCTCCAAGGGGAGTACTGCTTCAGTGCCGAATACCAATACATACGGCGTTGTGTTTGTGGCCGTTTTGGACGTGGTCCGATACGCCCAGAGAGCTTCATGCAGTCTCTCGTGCCAGTCCTTTTTATTTTTGGACACCATCTTCTTTATGATCTTCGTTAAGGTCTTGTTGAAAGCCTCAGCTGGACCGTTAGCTCGGGGATTATAGACTGATGAGTATCTCCGGTCTATGTTATGCTGCTGTGCGAAGCGACCGATTTTATGGCTCCTGTAGGCTGGCCCGTTATCGGAGATAATCCGTCGTGGAGTGCCGAACCGATAGATGACTTGTGTCTTGAAGAAATGGAGGATGTTCTCCGTCTTCACTTCTCTTAGCGGTATCGCTTCTTCCCACTTGGAGAAGTAATCGGTTGTCACCAATATGAACCGATGTTCTTTGGATGACGCTGGTTCGATAGGCCCAATTATGTCGGTTCCCCACATTTCGAACGGCCAGCTAACCACTGTTGGGTGTAGCGGGTTTGGATGCTGGTGAATGAAGTCCCCATGAATTTGACATGAGTGGCACTGCTTCGCGTATTCGAGGCAGTCCTGAATTATCGTGGGTCAATAGTGGCCCATTCTTTTGATCTTCAGCTTCATCTTTGGCTCAGCTTGATGAGAACCGCAGAGTCTGTCGTGAGTTTCTTGGATGACTTTCCTTGCTTCTTCTTGTCCCAGGCATCTTAGCCACAGAAAGTCGAACAATCTCTTATACAGAGTATCATTCACGAAGGCGAAAGACAGAGCTCGTTTAATGAGCTGATGTCTTGAGGATGCATCTTCAGGTGTTCGATGGAATTTGAAGTAGTCTATAAAGACTTCTCTCTAATCCTTAGCCTTTTCCTGGTCCTCTATTTGTAGGGCTATTTGCTTGGTCGCTTCTTTTTCTTCGGACGACTCCGGAGATATTTCTGCTGGTGTAAGAACCCGACGGCTTTGCACAACGATCCTTACGTCATCGAGGTTTTCGTCAGCCGGTTCTTTAGCGAGTTTGGCTAACGCATCCGCTTTGCTATTCTCCGCACGTGGTATGCTCTCCATGGTGTAGGAAGGGATTTGAGTCAGCAATTGTTGCGCTCCCTCGCCTTACTTCACCAACTCTGGTTTGCACGTTTGATAGTCACAGTTTACTTGACTAACGACCAGCTGGGAGTCTCCGTATATGAGGAGGTTTTCGATTCCTATGTCGACAGTGATCTCAAGACCTGCTATCAAAGCTTCATATTCTGCTTCATTGTTTTTCCTCGGCTCTGTCAAGGAAAAGGCAAAGCGCATTATCCCTCCTTGTGGAGTCACGAATATGAGGCCTACTCCGGATTTGATTATGGGAGAGTTGTGCTTTCGCTTCTTCATGGAAGATGCTCCGTATAAATAGAGTTCCCACAGGGTATCATTCCCTCCTCTCTCCCCGTCGATCATGTCAAACGTGTGCTCGTCTGGTAATTCGCAGTTTAGGGGTGAATCGGCAGGTATTGGATGCTCAGCGAGGAAGTCGGCGATGGCCTGGACTTTCACTGCCTTGAGAAACCGGTATGTTATCGAGAATTCCATTAAGAGTAGGGCCCATTTAGCGAGCCGTCCCGTTAGCATAGCTCTTGATATCAAATATTTGAGAGGATCCACTTTTTATATGAGATGGACCTCATGCGCCAAAGCATAGTGCCGAAGCTTCGTTATCGCGAAGATTAACGCCAGGCAGTGTTTTTCGATAGGGGAGTAGTTGTTTTCTGCCCCCAGGTGAACTCGACTCAAATAGTAGAGGGCTCTCTCTTTCCCTTGGTCGTTCTCCCGTGCCCATAGCGTGCCTAAAAAACTGCAAGGGCTGTTGTGTACGGGATGAGGGGCTTTCCTTTGACCGAAGCGGTCAGTACCGGCCGATTCTGCAGGTATTGATTGATTTCGTCCAGTGCGCTTTGGCATTTTCGATCCCAGACGAACGGGGTCCCCTTCTTCATCAGGTGACTGTAAGGACGACATTTTCCGAAGAGGTTAGCTATGAACTGCCGGATATACGCGAGCTTTCCTTGGAGAGACCGCAATTGCTTGAAAGTTCTTGGTGGAGGCATCTCCATAATCGCCTTGATCTTTGACGGGTCTATTTCGATGCCCCGGTGTCGTACGAAGAATCCTAGGAATTTGCCTGAGGAAACTCCGAACGCGCATTTCAGAGGGTTCATCTTCAGGTTGTATTTCTGAAGGCACTAGAACACGATCTTCAGATGCTCTCAATGCTCCTCGTACGATTTTCTTTTCACCACGAGGTCGTCGATATAGTATTCGACGATTTCATGTATGAGGTCATCGAATATCTTCGTCATGGCCCTCTGATAGGTGGCACCGGCGTTCTTCAGACCGAAAGGCATCACTTTGTAGCAGAATATGCCCAGAGGAGTCCGGAAAGCGTTATGCTTCTGGTCTTCGGGATGCATCTTTATTTTATTGTACCCCGATGATCCGTCCATGAAGGAGAGACTTCGTAAGTGGACGTGCTATCTATCATCAGCTCGGTAACCGGTATGGGAAAGTCATCCTTCGGACATGCTTTGTTGAGGTCCCGAAAATCCACACAGATACGCACCGTCCCATTTTTCTTCATCACTGGGACAATGTTGGCGATCCAGTCAGGGTATTGAACTTCTTGGATGAAGCCAAAGTCGATTAGCTTCTTGACTTCGGCATTGATACTCATTTCAAGTTTGAGCCGCATTCTCCTTGGTGCTTGTTTAACTGGCTTGACGTACGGAGATATCGCCAATTTATGCACAGCTATTTCCGGATCTAGCCCCGACATCTCGGAATAGTTCCATGTGAAGCGGTCTTTATACTGCATGAGCATGTCTTTTAGCGTAGCCACCTGCTCTTTAGACAGAAGCTCACTGACGAACGTTGGCAGCGGGTCGTTTGCCTTCCCCAAGTCGATTTTCCTTAGGTTGTCCGCAGTAGTATGTATTCCATCTTATAATTCTTTTGGCGCCGGTGGAAACTCTAAGATCAACTCATCTTCATCTTTATTTTCAAAGCATCAGGAGAGGTCAACCATGTTCTCGGGCATTTCTTCTTCCGACAGCGCTATCACATGACAGGTATGAGATCGTTTCTAAGACCGATATTGATCTGGTTCTACTCCTTCTATATACGTTGCTTTTGGCATATGCCTTTATGGTGGGGCTACCCTCCAACTGTTGGATAGAGAGAACCTGCCGAGTTGATATTGGTCTCCGACCCAGTTTTTGAAGGTGAAACAGTCTTCAAGAGGGTGTCCGATCACTTGATGATAGGAGCAATAATCCGGGTGATGAACCTCGTTTGCTTGATCGGGGTGCCGAGACTCCGGGAGTGTCATCATCTGGTGTTTCATGACAAGGTCAAAGATTCTCTTTGTCTTGTCTTGAGGTAAAGAGTATACTCGACCCATCTTTTTCATAAGAGACAGATTCGGGCTGACCCTTTCTTGATCACGTGGTTTCTTGGATCCGCTTTGCCATTGTCGAGCATTTTTCTCATTCTTTAACTAGTTTTTGCCTCCGCGTCGGGCCTTTTTCTTGTCTCGGGAATGCATGGCGGACTGATGGCGGAGGGCATTGTCATCCTCCGTAGCCTTTTGAAGGAGACGTTGCGTCTTGGATTTCTCGTAAATGGCTATAAAGCGGCGATGGTTGTTTCGAACCTTTTGACTCGCTTCCCGTATTAGCTTGTCCATCCGTTCTTTAAACAACGGACTCAGCATTTTTATGGTAGGCTCGCGTTCTGGTTCAGCGTCAGCGTCTTTTAAAAGAGCGTCCTCTTCTTCATCAAGGTCCTTTATGACATGGCAGCCATGAAACTGCTCCCGTTTCTTGGACTGGACATATCCAAGCCCGATCGATTCTATTTTTCCGTTGGGCAATTTTCGCTGGGTTCCGGGGATGTTCTTGATCCTGTTGTAGAATTGGGCCTGTCGTACGGTTTTCTTAAAAGGTACTCTTTGGCATCTCAATAAACTTTTCAATCCTTCTGCATAGTATCTGGGCAGACGGATAGGTTGGAGCCTGTCGAGCGCAAAATCGGCACCATGCCAGACTTCTCTTTCGACTTTAGTCTCCGTGGATTGGTAGAATAGGTCGCCTTTTCAGCTCTTCGCCTAGGAGGGATATAGAATGTCTGTAGCTCTTTCACACTATATGTCTCAAGCACATCAAGCTCTCTGTAGCGATGCCGCAGAACCATGGCGATCTGCAAACTCTGATCATCTCCAGTGAAGGCCTGCACTGATGGATGGACCGAGAAGACTGCGTTGAGTTCTTCTTCAGAGTCACTGCCAAAAATTAGAATAGGGGTAGGTGTTCCCGGCTTGTTGCATTGGGGCGGCCCCGAATAGACTATCTCTTCTTCCTCCTCGGTATCGCTCCCGAAGACAGGAATAGTGGTGATAGCTTTTAGCTTATTCTCCGGTTTATGGCATCTTTCCGTGTCTTCAAAGTCTGGCAGGAAATACTTTTCATCCTAGTATTTGCGGACTTCATTCACGGAGAATAGGTTTAGCTCCCCCGTTACGGTGTACTCGAGACCATCTTTGAAATACTTCATACACTGATGTTGTGTAGAAGGGATGATGTTGTACACGTGTAACCAAGTCCTGCCGAGCAAGGCGTTGTAGCAGATTTTGGCGTCAATGACATGAAATTTGATGTCAGTGATGAGCAGCCCAAAACGTAACGTCAGTATTACAAACCCGAGCGTCCGTGATGACTGGGAGTCGAACTCGGAGATGGTGATTTTATCCCGAGCGAGGTGCTGGACGCTCATGCAGATTTCTTTTAGTACCCTCACATTCAGGAGATTGACAGAGGACCCATTGTCAACTAATATCTTCCTTATCTTGACGTCATGGCAGTACCCGGTAACATACAGGGGACGGTTATTCTCGCACATTCCGAGGAAGAGATCTTCATCACCGAAAGTGATTTCAACTTTGTGCACTTCTTCTAGCTCGTCCTTCATCTTTTCTTCGACAAGGATAGCTTGAAATTAGTCGGGCTCTTGTAGTGCCTTGATCAGAGAATCTCGCGCCTCTTTAGATAGCAGAAGCGCATCCAAAATGCTTAGCTGCAAGGGTATCTTCCTCAGGTGTGCCAGAACATTGTAATCCACCTTGTTTTTCCTGGGCGGGTCCTTGGCTGCAAGCTCTTAGACGAATCGATCATCGAGGGCGATATTCTCAGGGAATTTTTCCTTCCCCTCATCTTTTTTGTTCGATCCCTTGTTTGTAGGTCCGAGATTCTTTTCGGGCAACGTACGATTGCGCAGCTGAATATTCTTACAGTTCTTCATCTCTTCCTCTTTTCCCGAGGTGGATTCTTTGAAGAGAGGACCGAGGGCTATTTCTTCATCAGAATCGCTTCCGAAGGTGAGAACTTGTGATCCCCCGGAATCAACCATGTGACAGTTGCCTGCAGTTCTTTTATGCTCATCTATCGTGCTTCTCTGCTTTCGACGAGCCTTGCGCTTTGATCGCTTGAAGTGTTGTCGGTGGGCAACATATCCCTTCCACCAGTTTTTAAAGGCGTTGCACTCTTCGGTAGGGTGTGTGACCCTTTGATGGTACAAGCAATAATGAGGATGTACATCCGCTTCGTCAAGGCTTATATCGCCAGGAGTATTTCCTTTGAAAGGTGGCAGCTTCATTCCTATTGATAGGACTTTAGCGAACCGTTTCCTTGCCTTAAGCTTGCTTTTGTCTGCCGCGGGCGTGCTTCGATCTGGTTGGAGTGCTCTGCGACTCATCTTCACCATGACTTCTTCAGCTTGATGGCGATGCCTGGCTCTTTCGAATATGGAAATTTCACGCTCTTGATCAGCTTTGCTCTTCTGGCGGGCTTCGTTCAGTAGCATGTCGATCATCTCGTCTGACGGTTCCAAAGATTTTGGCACCGATCCTGCCCCCAGTTCCTCTTTGTTATCTTTTAACGCCGAGTGAGCTTCTTCGTTATTTAGCGACGAATGAGAGATCATGTGGCAACTTGCCACATAATCTTCGGGTTCCTATGACGAGTCGTCTCCCTCATCATTGTCGTTATCTCTACTTTCAAGGATATGGTTAAGAAACTCTTAGAGCGTGACTGGGGTTCGCGCCTTCTGCTTGTATTCTTCCAGCGCGTCAATATGTTTTTGCAGATTGTACGTTTTTCATCAGACTGTTCAGGCTTTTTGGCCTTCTTTTTCTTCCTTGAAGACTTCGCCGGCTGGGCCTGGATATTTTGCTCATCGCTAACAGCCCCCGATGTTGGTCATGGTTTTAGCATCCCCTCAATGATTTCTGGCTCTAGCAGGCTTCTCCACCTGATTGCTGGGCATGTTTGAAGATCTTTTAGCATTCTTTTATTTTTTGTCAAAAGAACTACTTCCTATGGAGCTTCCTCTATGAATGAGCATGATTCCCCCGGCATGTCCATCTTTTTCGGAGCATGTGGTTGTGGCGGGTTTACCCTCCAGTTTTCAGACAGTGCGAATTTGCCTTGCCGGTACTGGTCTTCAATCCAGCTTTTGAAGATGAAACAATCTTCGATTGGATGGCCCAACATTCGATGGTAGGGGAAATAATTGGGATTGTTGACGTCACCGGGCTGCAGTGGGCGCTTCGGATCCGGCAGGGTGATGAGCCTGTTGCGCACCGCTAGTTCGAACAGTTTCCTCGTTTTATCCCGGGGAAACGAGTAAGGACGTCTCAACTTCTCGTCGAAGAATCGCAGTTTGTTGCCTTGGCGAGCAGCTGGTTTTGGATCACTCGGATGCTGTTGAGCGTTGGCGACGAAGGTCGCTTTCCTTTTGCCTTTTTCATTTCGAAGCTCCGTTTTCGAGGAGGGCGATCTATAGCCCATCTGGCCTATTTGGGACAGCTTATCGATCAAGGCCTGGAAGGTGGTCGGCTTGAAAAACATCATAAACTGGGATATAGTTTCTTGTAGATCCAGGTTCCCTACGAACATGCCCACAGCAGGAGATTCTTCTATGTGTTGCTCGCATCTCTACCACAGATTCCGCCACTGGATTGCATACTGCACCCATGTCTCTTCTAGCTTTACCCTGGCATTGATTAATGTCGTGATCAGGATGCGTTTGCTGGCGCTTGCAAAACGCTGGGTGAATAACTGCTCCATTTCCGTAAACGTTTTGACGGAGTCATTTGGAAGCTCCGAGTACCATTCAAAAGCTGTCTCCGCTAAGCTGCCGACGAACTGGCGAAGTAGCAGTTTGTCATCACCTCTAGTATTGCCGCAAAGAGCCCTAAACTGAGCGACGTGCTGGTGGGGATTGCATGTCCCCTTATACACGTGAAATTTAGGGATCGTATATCCCGACGGGTACTTAATTTGATCGTACTAGCCTGGATATGGTCGCCCAGTTCTGACGACTTGTCCTGCCGTTTTGTTTGCCTGATGAGCTCATATTTGTTAGGCTATATAGTCATCAAGCGCAGCTTTCGAGATTGTCTCCTCCCAAACTGTCGATAATGTCGGAGGAGGGTTCGATGTCTCCCCTCTGTCGTCTTCAATGACTACTGGAGGGTCTTCAGCTGGAAGATCCGGTTGGATCATCATGCCCACCATATCTTGGAACAGGAGCGCTATTTGTTTTATATTAGCCGCTTGTTCCGCGGCCTCTTTATCTTTTTTCTCGAGCATCCTTTGTAGGAACTCGGCGTCGGTTTCTTTCTCCTGGCGCTGATCCAACGATACTTATGGGCTTTCTTTCTGCCCAGTAAGTGCGGCCATCTGTGTTAGCATCTCCTGGAGCTTTTGTTGCTGCTCCTGAGTTTTCGTCACAGACCGTGTGAGCGGTCAATGACCTGTAGAAGCACGGCTTTCCTCTTTTTCAGACGCCATGTAGATGGTGTGCACTACCATGCCCCCAGACTTGGGGCGTTTGGATTCAGTACCTTTGAGATTTTTCATGGACACGGGGATCTTCTCCGGCCTTCTCCTTTTATGAACGGTCGAAGTTGAGGGGGTTGTTGCAGCCGATGCTTTCCGTGGTACGACGGCGGTGAGATAGTCCTCCTCTTGCCGAACCTTCATTTTCTTCTGTCGGCAGGAGTAGTCTTTGTCAATTACAAAGTCTTGGACCCTTCGCCAGACCCTGTGGATTTTGGACGACAGACGCTGCGAAGGCTGCTCCGGCTTCACCTTAATAACATTTTCAGCGGGTGGAGAAGACCTTTTGAGTATGGCAATTGGAGAGTTCTTGCGCACCCTCCTGAGCGGTTCGAAGTTGTTCGCGGTTGGAACAGCAGTATCAATTTCCACCATTGAAGCTGGTGGAGTCAGTCCAGAGGGAGAGATGCCCCCATTTTTCCTCACTCGGCGCCAGTGGCGACGTCGAGCATGTCTTGCAGATGGGACTGGATCAGCTACGGAAGTGGCTTCGTTATGCCCCCTGTTCTGGTGAAAGGCTGTTGTTGGCGCCAGCCTATCAAAGACCGACGTCCGTTTAGAGGGAACGGTCAATCTTGCAGAGGTTGGGTTTTAGGAAGGGGAAGCATTTTTAACGACTTCATCCGTCGGAGTTGGAATGGCTATCCGCTTCGGGATAACTCCTTTAGGTATTGCAGGCTTCTTTATGGGCCCACATAGGCTTAGCCTATCAAAGACTGATACAGTAGACTTGGAACTGGACAACCCGTTGAGAGGGGCTGTGGTAGTTGTAAGCCGATCGAAGACCGAATTCTTTGGAGCTTCTTGTGACGGCATTGGAGCGTTGAAGCTCATTGGTGGGAGCATGGTCCCAAAGAACAATCTAGTGGTGGCCTGAGTCATATGTTCCACTAGCATGGCGAACATGGAGGCCGCTTGGGGCCATAGGTCACTCATCCAGCGAGGAAGGAGTGGGAGTTGCCGTTGCAGATAGTGCAGTTAGAGGTAATTGCCCTTCTTTTCTCTGCACGGGAGCAATACACCAAATCTTAGTACCTCGAATCCACAGGCAACCATAGCAGACCGTGATTTGTTCGCGAAACACGACACATGAAGTGTGGAGTGGAAAGAGGAAAAGGTCCCACCGGGAGTGCCAGAATCTGTTTACCGCCGAAAGACGCGGCCATGACGTTTAGAACATTTGGCCTGAATTTGGGGGCAGATGCTATTTGGTTTTATCCGTCCATCTCTCCGAAGATGCCAAGTAGATTTATGTCACCGTGTATCGAAGGTTTGAACGGATGCGGCCGTTGTAGCAGACTTCGTTAGATTCCCCCTCGTTTGCGAGGGTTTTTTTTATTGTGGGGACGCTCTTCCCTGCAGGCGCAAGCCCCTGCAGTTAATTACATTACCGCATCACGGTAACCGCTTTCTCCTGCTCCAGAAGGTCACTTCGTGTCGTGTGTGTTTGTTTTGTTTTTTGTTGCTCGTGGATTGTATACGGAGACTAATTTATGTTGTCGCCTGTAGGGCGGGGATTAGTCCAAATCCGTATTTTCTTAGATTTGGGTTTGGGTTTGGGTTTGATTTAAGGCTCGTTAACCTCTTTTGAGATTAAGATCAACTTAAATATTTGTTAAGGATACGTTAGTCTAATTTTTAGACTAAGATCTACTCAACAGGATTTTGGGATCATTTAGATCCAACAAAAAAGTATTTGGACTCTATCATTTTAGTTTAAGGACATTGCGGTCTATTAGATTTAAGGACATCATAGCCCATGAGTTTAAAGACCTCATAGTTCGTAAGGTTTAAAGACATCGTAGTCTGTATGGTTTAAAGACATCATAGTCTAGTTTAAAGATATCATAGTCTGTAAGGTTTTGCTTTAACCGTTTGGGGATGAACCAAAAGTTATTGGTTTTTGGGACCCTCCATCTCTCTGAAGACGTTGAAGAATTACATCGATATGTATCAGAGGTATGAAGAGATATACCCTTGAACCAATATTGGTTGGGAGATCTATAGTCAGGTTTGGGGCTAAGACCAATTAAAAAGATTGTGAGCACATAGGCTCGGTTAATCTGAATTAGGAACTTATGGCCAACTTGGGCTCAGCCCACTCAGTTTTGAATAACATGTTGAACATTTGTTTGGGCTTAGTCCCTTTTTATTCAACAATGCTGAGCATTGATTTGGGTTCTGACACCCCTTTTTCTTTTTGTCATTTATAGTGTGTTGAACACTTTTTATGGTGCTGGGGCTTTATTTACAGAGCGCTTTGTAATTCCTTACCACCCACGTGAAGCGCTTGGCGCTGAGCGCCAAACTTGGAGCACTAAGACGCTTCTTATAAAATAGCGCCCACGTGAAGAGCACATGGAGCGCTTGGCGCTGAGCACCAAACTTAGAGCGCAAATGCGCTTATTATAAAATAGCGCCCACGTGAGGAGCAAGTGGAGCGCTTGACGCTGAGCTCCAGACTTGGAGCGCTAAGGCGCTTCTTTTAACATAGCATCCATGTGAGCAGCGCGTGGAGCGCTGGGCGCTGAGCACCAGACTTAGAGCACTAAGGCGCTTCTTTTAAAATTGGAAGCTTTGATCAGTCCTGTGCTCTGAGAATTAAATTCTCGGTTTATAAGAAACTTTGTCTCATGGATCTAAGAACTAAATTCTTCTTCTTTTTTGATGAGATGCTGTGATCTCTTTTACTTTTATAAAAGACTTTGTCTTATGGATCTGTGATCTGAAAAAAAAACTAAGTTCTTCTGATGTGAGAGTTAAACTCTCAAATATGGAGGACATGCCATGATCTCTCCTCTTGCTATTTACCTTGAGAAGAAATTGCTCTCGTCTTTGAAGTTGTTTGAAGTTTATGGGGGGGGTTCCTCTGTACAAGACTTGAAGTCTTAGGTCCTTTATATAGGGGAGGCTGATTTGTTGAATCGGTTAAGGAAATCTCTCATTGAGAGATTTCTAATTGATTTGGGGATGTTTCCCACCATTGGATCTTTGATCCAAGAACTTCTGTTTTACAGAAAACATTTTTTTGTTATTAACAAGATTGGGAAAATATTTTCCCATACAGAACTTATTCTGTATCTTGGTGATTTTTAATCACTAATGGATGTTTGATCCAACGGTGCTCTGATTTACAGAGCACAATTTTTCTTGTTTGGAAAGATTTGAGGAGTATTTCCTCAACAGAATTTAATTCTGTAATTTGATGATTTTATCATCTTTGTTGGATCTTTGATCCAAGGGTGGAGAACATTTAATTCTAGCGCTGGCGCTTTCGTGCTTTGCACGTGAGGCGCTGCCTCAGAGTCTTTGACACTTGGCACTGGCGCTTTTGGCACTGGCGCTCTCGTGCTTTACATGTGAGGCGATGCCTCGGAGTCTTTGACTCTTAGCGCTGGCGCTCTTGGCGCGAGCGCACTCGTGCTTTACACGTGAGGTGCTGCCTCAGAATCTTTGACTCTTGGCGCTGGCGCTCGCGTACTTTGCACGTGATGTGCTGTCTCAGTTCAAATTTCAAATTTTGAACAGATCTTTGCACTTTTATTGGGGGAAACAGGGATATTGTTATGTTTACCGACCTATACTCTTTTAAAAACTAACATACGTTTTCTACTTTTAAATGGCAATATTAAGGATGTACTACAATTTCAAGTGAATATTTGTTTCAAAAACACTGTAGCCTCATTATTTGTAAAACAACGTTTCGTTCTATTTTAAACTATAACGGTATAGCTCATAAAAGTTAGCCGCGTTTAATGATTATTTACGTTACGATTAGGATAACCTTTTTATATGCTCGCGTTTCGATTAACTATTATATATGCTAGTTGCGCTATTATTCTTATACGAACACATTGATAGAACACTGCACAACTATCAATGATTGTTATGATGTATAAATCATAGACGCGCATATTACACTACACCTCATCGGTACTGCCATAACACTGTAGGATTTCCACGCTTGATAGCGATAATGTTATTATATGAATGCGATGATGAACATATCTATATGATAGTGATGTTTGAACACCTCTGATAGAATACTTCCATAAATACTAATGATTAATATGTTGCATGAGCACAGACGCGTATGCTACACGACACATCATAAGTATTGCAATGACAAAGTAGGACTGCCATGTTACTTATGTTCTAAATATCCATGATTGTTGTGATGATACCGATAATGATTTTGATATACGAACACCATCGTTATGGATACTCGTATATGTTTATTGCCAATGTGGCAAAGATAATATATGTGTTACGTTTTTATGAACTCGAAACATATTATATATGTGTTCTTCGGAACTTGTTTTTTTCCATGAATTTGAGAAGCCGCTGTGGGATTTATAAAACTTGTGAATGTTTTTAAATGTGGCCTTCTCGTGATACAATAATTTAGCATCCGCCATGAGTTTTTGTTTTTATGATGAGATATTCGAATCGAGAGAAGGGTTAACCAATTACGGGTACATAGTGGACCCGGTACGGTACCAAGGGGCAGGAAAACCGTAGGGAGGTACGAGAATCCTAGCAAGGTGGATCGATGCTATAGTGAGTATTAGAGCGTGGCAGATATCCGGGAGAAACCGACCATGGCTGTTGATATCAAGAAAGGACCGGTCTGACAAGACGGTGCCTATGATATCTGTATTTACATGTTGGTGATAGGCACAAGATTTATGAGATTTAGAGTGTTGATATTGGACACTCATATGTTGATGGTTGCGCGATCCGTCGAGATACGTTGTTATAGATTATGTTATATAGTAGCCGAACAGGACTGATCCATAAGACAGTACCTGAATACTATTTTCACATTTCGATGTACATTAAAGAGGTTTCTATATGAGCTATATTCTCACTATTTTGACATGTCTGGGAGGACACAAGAAACTTTTAAACGGAAACCCTCTTAAAAGTCATTTCTAAAAGCGAGACGTATAGTTTAAACAAAACACATATAATACTTCATAAAACTATGTTTGCTACTTGTGCCGTGATATATGTATCATACGTCTATTTTGAAAGGTTTTACATAAATTTTTCGGTTACTTTATAGGCTAATACATGGATGTGTGTGTGTGTATTTCCATGTTTACGTGATTGATATTGATATGCTTATAAAACTTGTCCATGATACATATTTTAGTTCAGAATATGATAGTACTATAATTTATGATCTAGGTAAATCGTTATGCATTTCGATTTCTACCTTGCGATATACTTTTATTAATTGAGTTGGCAATTCACCCCCATTGTCCCCCAATTTCTTCCAGGATTGAGCGCTCGGATCATAAGCAACTTACTGGCACGTTTCTTCTTCGGTGATTGTATTGGTAGGCGGGTTACATGTTGGATCATAACCACCCGTTATATATGTATATTCTTTTTTATCTAGTTAAAAACTTCATCGACTTAAACTTGTATATTTTTGGATTTAGAAGCGAGACTTAGATATTGTGTGTTTTGGGCATCGTACTCGTTTGGAGTCGACTTTATATTGTTGTTGGTTATATTTCTCTTTCTATTTCTTCACCTTGGGCGTCGTATATTTTCTACGTGGTTGCTCCGCCGTTTGGACATGGAAGTAATCTCTCGTTGGGGATACTTTATATATATTATGTCTTGTATGTGATTTTATTCAAAATTTACAAAGGAGCTTCTGCCTGATTTTCAACCGACATGCGCGTTTCAAACAAATTTACTTATATTTCAAAAATAAACTTGATTCCTTTTAATAACTCTTTTTAAAACTTCACCTCCATTATTTTCTTAAAAAAGTATAGATTCCGGGTTTTTGGCTTACTTAGATCACATTGATATCTTTAGACATCACGCGATCTAAATGTCGGTCATGTGCCGCTTTCGGGTTGTAACACCAAAAACTCCCATTCTCAATATTTTATTTTTATTGATTTTAAATACTTTAATTATAAACTAAACTGTTTTTAAGTAAAAAAAATAAATAAAAACCGTTAAAAGTTAACAACGTTGGTAGAACATTCGAAGAATATTCTCTTTTTTGATGGCAAGGATTTTTTGTGGAACTTAAAAGAATGGGGAGTTTTTTTTTAATTAGCTAAAATAGAGGTTCTTTTTGTACATAGCTAACTTTTGGGGAGCCTTCCTGTAAAATGCGGGAAACCCACCTCACTTTTGCTTTAAAAGCGGAAACCGTCCTAAACTTGAAAAGTCTGCACCTTACCACGAAAAAGTTAACACCATTAGTTATTTTTCTATATATTTCTCATAATTCCCCTAAGTCTTTCTTCTCTAATTTTTTTTCCTTTTTCTATAATTTTTTTTCCTCTCCAAACTTTTTTTTATCTCACTTCTTTCTCAAAATCTCTAAGTCAAAACATAGACAGCATTTTCTTTGCTCCAAAGAGTGAGCAAAAATTCAAGAGAGTAGGGATTTGAAAAAATTGAAGGAAAAAAAGAGAATATTAGGTTAGTCGATTAAATTTGACATTTTTTTGCATAAAATAAGCTTATGGATGGAAAAGTTAACATCGTTAGGGTTTTGTCGGTAAAGTGTATGTTTTTCAAATTTAGGAGTGTTTCCCGCTTCTCAAGCAAAAGTGAGAAGGGTTTCTCGCATTTTAGCCAAACATCAATATCACATCTCCATTTTTCATTGATATTTATATATTTTTGGTAAAATGTCGGGCCTTGAAAGCTAAGACAACGACCGCTCTTCCAAACTATCATTCTGATTATAATACTATAAAGTTCGATCATTGGAGGGAATCTCTTGTGAAACGCGAATATTTTTCCAAAACACTCATTTAAGAGAATCTTTTGCAAAAGATAATTTTTTTCCCCGAAACACTATTTTTTCCCTATTCCTTGTGCTCTTGCCCTTTTATTTTATTATTTTTCCTACCAATCTCCAAAGTGTCCATGTGAGCCCAAGAAAAAATGTTTGAGGCCCAAAAAGGATAAAAGTACTTGCGGATTTTCTCTAAGTATTTGGTTTTAATTTTTATTACTTTGTTTTTTTATTTCCTTAATTTAACCTTAAATCATATGCTATTCAATGATTTGGTGTTGATTTAGAAAGAAATTCTGGTGTTTTAATCTTTTTTTTTCAAGAAAACCATTAGTATTTTTTTTATCTTCATACATATTTTTTTTAAAATAAAATATAATAGGATAAAATATGTTTACTAGATAATTCATTCTTTACATTTGATTATAAAAATTGTGGTTGCTTTAAAGTTTGTACTCATATTTCATTATTTAAATAATTATCAATGCTCCTTCAAAAAGTAAAAATTTATCAATATCTGAAATGTCATACTTCAAAAAAAAACCCAATCATAATATAGTATTTATAAATGGAACTAATACTAATTTTCTATGTTTTTAAAATGGGTATTAATTTCTTCTTAACAAAAGAAATGTATGTTAATTTTCTATTTGCTTTTTCAATTTTTTCCAGAAATATCTTAAATTATTTTGACCCCATGCCACTACTACAATAATGGGTTGCCACTACGGATTTAGCCATAGGGTAAAATCACTGTCCCTACGGATGTATCCGCAGGGACATAAAATTCTCCCGTAGGTTCAAAGGCCACAGGCGCAAGTCTTCGTCCTGAGCATGCCCCTACGGTGTAATAATTGCCCCTACGCCTTACTTCGTAGGGACATTTAGCCCTACGGAGTACTCCATTGAGACATAATTTTTATTTAATTTATTGGTTTATAAAATAAAATACTTGCCCCTATGGATTTATCCGTTGGGCCTGATAGAATCCCCTACGAATGTATCCGTAGGGCCTGATAAATACCTCTGCGGATTAATTCGTAGGGGTAAATTTTAACCATGTTACTGAGTCCATAGGGACAAAATATCAGGTATCCTGATATTTTGTTCATACAGCGAACTGTGTGGTGCAAACATTGCACCTATGGATTAATCCGTAGGGGCAATACATAGCCCTACAGGTTAATCCGTAGGGACAAAATATCTTGTTTTTTTTATAAAAAATGGGCTTCCTGTTTTTCCCCACCCTTGTGCACAATAATACATACATCATATAACCAAATATAGAAATATTCATAATCAATATCTCACGCATAATATATAAAAGAAATAAACAAACAAAATACGATATTAATCTAAATCATCGTGAACAAGCAAACAACCACCAATATCGTCCAAAATATATACAATATGTATCAGAAAAGTACATACATCCTCAAAATATAGATAAAAAAAGCTACCCTTGCTCGGTCCAGCTCCTCCATCTCTGATAAACGCCGTAATCTGGCTCATCTGCTTCTCGGTTCAGCCCTTAGTCGTCAAAAACTCAACTAATGAAGGAGCGTACTGTGCGGGAGTCTGAGCGGGCTGTGGAGCTGCAGGAGTGGTCTGTGCAACCGCAGCCGAGTTAGTGGCTTGCGGAGCTGGAGCCGAAAGAGATGCATGTGGAGACGCGGCTGAAGTAGCCTGTCGCATCTGTTAAATTTTGTGTGTAATAAACGAGTAAGAACGGTGTATTAGATTTTAGTTGAATTCGTATCATTATCAGGTTATTGCGAAACCCCAATCTAAGAATACTTAGGGACTTAGGGCTCGTTTGAGTATCTAGTTTGGAAAACCGTAGTTTCTTTTAATTAGATAGTTTTATGTGAGTATGATTAATCAAAATTAAGTCTACAACCAAATAAGCTCAGGCTACTAATATTGCATATGTTACTATCTATAATGTGATATAATATTTTACTATTAAGTAGTATATGTACCAACATCTTCTTCAACTCCTCGACGGTGGTCGTCAAGGTGGCAACATCATGCTCCAGACGTCGCTCACGGGGGGTAGGGGAAGTAACCGCCGGAGTGGAAGCCAACCTCATATGGGCCCTGCTAGGACCCAGACCCCGGTCTCTCTCCTAACCTCCGTAGTGCCCTCCGTGTGCAGCGTCTAGGGCTGGGGTCAGTAGCATCGGATCGGTCTGTCCACTAAAATCGATCCCCGATACCTCCTCCTGCTCTACCACCCGCTCCATCACCCACATTAATCATTAAAATATAAGTATATCATTTAAATTTGAACTCTTCAAAATAAAAATTTCATTCGAATTAAAATAAATATTAACACTTACGCAATACTCCTGGGTAGCGGTGTCGGGGAATCGAAGCTCGCCCGTGGCAAGATCTGTCGAGGTGCAGTGGACGACAAGATACGCGGTCAGCACGCTCGGTGTACCACCCTGCGCCAGGGTTTGAGTTCTCTGCAATTCGCCAAAAATTTACATATATTATAAAATAACTCCAAATATTACATTATATCAAAATAGATCTATTGTAATTTACCGATGCCTCCATGGCACGAGTAATGTTCCTCGAGCCACCTGTATAAGTGGGGCGACCACTCTTCGCCGACTTCCTATTCTCCTTATTTTGATCGGTCTGTTTCTGCACAACACATTCATATTTAGTTTTCTAATTAAGCAACACAAAAAAATAAATTATATACTAAACAATGAATTACATTTAAATTACAAACCTGTTTACGTTGAAAGTCAAAATATTGGCACAAGAGAGATCATATATCTACGTCAACTCTCGCAAAGACCGAAGTATGTAGGAGAGCCGCTCTCTCTGTCTCGGGGGTCTCCGTCCATAGGGAATAGCAGTCGATCTTCAGCTCGTTCCTATTGTATCGGATCTTTGATTGCATGTTCTTCATCAGGTCGTGGTACAGAGCGTGAAGATCGAGCACTCTCTCAGGGTGATCAAGGTCGGGTATAGGCTGAAAGTCATAATCCAACTGCAAATACAAAAAATAATGTATTTAAATTGCAAGTGTTAAATAATGATAAATATATTGGATAAGTCAAACGAAAATATTTATTAATACCCGAGCCTGATCCCAGAAGAGGGCAAATGAGCGTTTGTGCTAATCGCCCCACTCAACATGAAGCGGATACTTCTTTAAGATGCGGCTCTCATCCCACATATACCGGCCGAACCTCTCGGCATAATCACCAGTGTAGCGATAATCACGGGTAAAGAAGAGGAGGAATGGTGTCTCCCCCTAGCTCTATTGGGCCTCGGCCTGTGGGACTGATTCGGCCCTCGAGTCCCCCTCTTGAGATGGGGCTGCCCTGCATCTACAAGAAATATCAAGACAAGAAATATTAAGACAAAGTGGTATTAAGAAATCAAGGATTAAAGAAAATTGAAGTGTGATATACACCTTCGGCGACAGCAGCACGGGCCTGGGCTCGGGCAGCAGCACGAGAGAGACAATAGTTCCTCCGGTGAGGAACAACCGATGACCCGGATGTGGACACATCCCTTCCAACTAGAAAATAAATATTGACGATAAAATTACATGAAGTTCTTGTTTATTCTTAGAGTATATGTAAAATGAACTCTTTTTTTATATTTATTCATACTAACCTGTAGACTGAGCCGGTTCAGGAAGTCCTAGACCAACCAATTCGGGAAGGAAAGTCCTGAGGGCTAATAAGAGAAGGTGATCCATAATAACATGGTGATCATGACTTTTCATCCCATTGATCTTGCCTTTCACAATTTTTATCTTCTTGCTAAATGATCCTAAGAAACCTGTGGGAACATTCAAATCATGCAACACCTGAAGGAACCTTTTCCTCTTCGGTTGTGACATATGATACGCGATATTGGGAAGTACAAACTTGCCTGGTTTACCCACTATCGGTTTAGGATACAATTCACTTCTAATTTCCCAGTCCTGAAGATCCATCCGAGTACGGAGGTTGTCTTTCGATTTTCCGTCTTTATAAAGAAGCAAGTTGAGTACGTGCTCGGACACTCCTTTCTCTATGTGCATGACGTCCAGACAATGATGCACTAAATTTGTTGACCAGTACGGAAGCTCGTAGAAAATGCTTAACTTATTCCAGTAGGGTAGTTTGACCTGTTTTGCCGGATCTATCCCGAAGGTCACATTATTGTAACCATCCCACCGAGCTGTCACATACTCTCCGGAAAATAAAACGGGAGGCCCAAGAAGCTCCTGATGACCATTAAAGTGAGCAACGTCTAATATGTAGGGAAGGTCTAGTGGCAGGAAATGCCGATGACCGCAATAACAAACTTTCCTGCTAAATTTCAACCATTTCGATGTTGTATATTGATGGCAATAAGGGCATGTTTTGTGACCATGTACGGACCAACCTCATAGCATTCCATATGCAGGAAAGTCAATAATTGTCCACATTAAATCCGCACGCAGTGTGAAGGTTATATCTGTGTTTGCATCGTAAGTCTCTACACCATCAATGAATAAAGATTTTAACTCATTGATCAAAGGTTGAAGATATACGTCGATATTTTTTCCCGGTGATTTTGGTCCATCAATAAGAAAAAACATCATAAAGTAGGATTGATCCATAACCAACAAAGGCTACAGATTATAAACTATCATTAGAACGGGCCATGTGCTTTGGTTTCCAGCCATATAGTTGAATGGGCAGAAGCCATCACTAGCGGGTCCGAGCCTGACATTGCGAGGGTCACTACTGAATATTTCACGCCTCCTATCGAAATCCTTCCATATCGGTAAATCTCTTGGATGACTCGTTTTTCCATCTTAACTTGTGGCAGCATGGTGATGCCAAATCATTACCTCAGCTGTTTTCTTGCACCTGAATAAGCTCTGCGGCCTCTGTGTTATGGGAAAGTATCGTGCTATCTTGACAGGTATATCGGGGTTCTTATCAGATTCTTTCGGCATATATCTGGCCTCTCCATATATTGGACACTCTTTCAAATCTGAATTCTCTTTCCGGTACAACACACAATCTTTAGGACATGCATGAATCTTATCACGCTTCAGACCCATATTAGACATTATCTTCTGGGCTTTGTACCATCTGTCGGGCACATTATTTCTCGAGGGTATAGAATATTTCAGGAACTTCAGAAGTATCATGAATGACTTGTTGCTCCATCCATTTAGGCACTTAATTTGGAAAAGTCGGACGAACCATGATAGGGTAGAATACTTTGCATTCTCATAAATTGGTCTTCTAGCATCATTCATGAACTTTTCATACTTATCCGCACAAGGTCCTCGACCGGAAGGAATGTCATTTTCAGTAGGAATACTATCACCTAGGGCAGCCTATACCATATCGTTAATTTCTTCTCCTGGAAAAAGGTTATCCTCTTCTTCTTCTTCTACCGTATTACCGTCTTCTACTTCTTCTTCTGCCACATTACCGTTTTTTTCTTGTCCTTCCCCGTGATATAGCCAAATTGTATAAAGTCTAGTAAAACCATGTTTAACGATATGAAGCTCTACGATTTTTACCTTCTGCCAGAACTTATTCCCATATCCATCACACGGGCAGATAGTCTTCTCTAACGCGATCTTATTATGTGCGCATGAAAATTCAATAAGAACAAAAACTCTTGCGACAAACTTAGATTGCATGCGTTGTTGCCAATCTACATACATCCAGTCCTTAACTCTGATGTACTCATGGGGCATATTAGACTGTATAACAGATAAATTGTAGGTTATGGTGACTATATTGAGAAATCTAAGAATGTGATGGTTACTGACAAAGAAGAAAATTCGTAGAGGCAATTTTGTCATTGAAAAGAATAAATTATTGATAAACAAAACTAGATTTGAAGATACCCAAGTATGAGTTGTATTCTGTGTATGTGTGTTTCAATTTATGATTTCGCTTAAGTGTAGGGTTGTTAGTGTGTATGTACTTTGTGTGTGCGTTTGGTATATATTCGAGTTGTATGTGTGTGTTTCGGCTGTCGGGAGTAAGGCTTCTATCCCATTAAGAATGTATAGGACAGATACCCATTCGCTTGTGCTTTCATCCGTTTCGAGTAAATTTCTGCAGCACCTTCCCGTTGTTCTCCGAGTACGCTGTAATAGAATATATAATCATTTCAATGCTATGAAATAAAGTTGAAATGAATTTCTAATCTATCTTTGTACATGGAGAACCAACAGAAAAGTACCGACGAAATAACTCGAAACGAATCCAAACACAAGTGAATGCAGGTGTTTACTTTATACATTCCTAACTTATCCATACTGGACAAATCTATCGGTTATCATACGATTGAATCTTCTCATCACATAGACTACATGACGGTTATTAGTACCGAACTATACTGTCCAATATTTAACAACCTTCGTATAGTTCTATATCACGACGAATATCGAATGTATGTTAACCGATAGAAGGGGACTAAGTCGCTCTTTGATTTTCACATATGAGTATCGATGAGAATATGAAAGTTTCATATTATCATCGAGTATCATATATTGGTTTTAACTTGAACATTTAACTTGAATAGGTATCACGTTTACGTTTCGGTTTTAAGGGTTCGAAGTTTTTAGTTTAGGATAAATTTTTCTTATGTTTACGTTATTATCGAGTATCCTACTGAAGGAACTAGTAAACCCTGACCCTAATTAACCTAATTAACCCAAATTAAACCTAATCATCACCCTAACTCAAATTATCCCTAATTAACCCAAAATTAACCCTAATCATCACCCCAACTCAAATTATTTATTAACCCAAAATTAAGCTAATTAAACCAAATTAATCCTAATCAACACCCTAACACAAATACACTCTATTTTACATAATTAACCCAAATTAACCCAAACCCCAACCCAAATTAACCTAACCCTAATCATCACCCAAACCCCAACCCAAATTAACCTAACCCTAATCATCACCTAAACCCCAACCCAAATTAATCCTAACCCAAACCAAAATTAACCCTAATTAATCTAATTAACCCTAATCCTAATCATCACCAACCCTATTTTACCTAATTAACCCAAACTAACCCTAGCCCTGCCTAATTAACCCTAACCCTAAACATCAACCGAACCCTAACCTTACCTAATTAACCCTAACCCTAACCCTAATTAACCCATAATTAACCGGCCCTAGCTATAACCCTAACCCTAAAATCAACCGAACCCTAACCCTACCTAATTAACTCTAACCCGAACCCTAATTAACCCCCAATCAACCGAACCCTAACCCTAACCCTAAAATCAACAGTAACATAAAGAAGCATAATTATAAGTTCAAAATGGAAATTAACTCACCTCGGTACTAGTTTTGCCGGCGGCAAAGAGCTCGACGAGGTGGAGGAAGCAGGGGATGGGGCTCGACGAGACTGTGGTGGCAGCAAAGAGGTCGACGAGCATGTGGTGGCGAGACCGTGGTGCCAACGACGATAAGAGTGTGGTGGTGATGGCGGGAAATTTTGGGGACGAGAATGTGGTGACAAGAGAGTGGAGGAGGCGGGTGATCGATCGTGTGGGAGTTGGTGGGAAAATTTGGGGGCGGTGGAAAATTACTGAGCTTTATTTTTTTTAAATAACCCTTTATTGCCCCGCTTTTTTTGCGGCTCCGTAGGTCCAAATAAAAGATTACATTTTAATATTTTTTTAATTTATTTATGCCCCTACGGTGGGCGCCGTATGGGCAAACTGATAGACCTACGGATTAATCCGTAGAGGCAATAAAAAATTGCCCCTATAAATTCCTATATCCGGGACAAGCTACTACAATAAGGGGTTGCCCCTGCGGCTACAGGAATCCGTAGGAGCAAATTTTTATTGCCCCTACGGATTAATCTGTAGGTCCCCATGGTTGCCTTTATGGTGTCTTACGAATTAAATTAAAAATATTAAAATGTAATTTGTTATTTGGCCCTACAGACCCGCAAAAGAAGGCCCTATGGTTTAATCCGTAGGGGCATATATGGGTTATTGATAAAAAATAAAGCACGGAAAATTCCTCGATTGTTCCCAAAATTTCTTCGTTCTTACTCGTCTCCCGCGCACTCCTCATCGCCACCGCACTCCCGCACGCACCTCGTCATCGCCGACATCATGGTCGACTTCCTCATCGATGGTAGGAAGTCTCTCGTCGCCGATCTCCCCCTTGCGTCGTCGAGACAGAAGAATCGCAGGGTTAAGGTTAGTAAATTTCACTTTTTAACTTCTAATTATTCATGTATTTATGTTATTGTTGATTAGTTAGGGTTAGGGTTAGGGTTCAGCGTAGGGTTTGCGTTCGGTTCGGGAATAGGGTTAGGGTTCAGTTTAGGGTTAGGGTTCAGTTCGGTTCAGTTCAGGTTAGGGTTAAGGTTAGGGTTAATTGGTTAGGGTTAGGGTTCAGTTTAGGGTTAGGTTTCGGTTTAGGGTCAGGGTTAGAAGCTATAGTTAATTTGGGTTAATTAGGTAAAATAGAGTGTATTTTTGTTAGTGTGTTGATTAGGGTTAATTACGTTAATTAGCGATAATTTGAAGGGCTAGGGTGTTGATTAGGGTTTGGGTTAATTAGATTAATTTGGGTTAAGTTTGGGTTAATTAGGGATAATTTGTGTTAGTGTGACGATTAGGGTTAATTGGGGTTAATTAGGATTAGTGTTTAGGATGAACTAGTTTCTTCAGTAGGATACTCGATGATAACGTAAACGTACAATTTTACCGTAAACGCAAGAAAAATTAATCCTAAACTTGAAACATCGAACCTTTAATAACGAATCGTAAACGTAAAATCTATTCATGTTAAATGTTCAAGTTAAAACCAATATATGATACTCGATGATAATATGAAACTTTCATATTCTCATCGATACTCATATGTGAAAATCAAAGCGCGACTTAGTCCCCGTCTATCAGTTAACATACGTTCGATTTTCGTCGTGACATAGAACTATACGAAGGCTATTAAATATCGGACGGTATAGTTCGGTACTAACAACCGTCGTGTAGTCTATGTGATGAGAAGATTCAATCGTATGATAACCGATAGATTTGTCCGGTGTGGACAAGTTAGGAATGTATAAAGCAAACACCTGCATTCACTTGTGTTTTCATTCGTTTCGAGTTATTTCGTCCGTACTTTTCCGCTGGTTCTCTGTATACAAAGATAGATTAGATGTTCATTTCAACGTTGTTTCACAGCTTTGAAATGATTATCTATTCTAATACAGTGTACTCGGAGAACAGCGGGGAGGTGCTGCCGAAATTTACTCGAAACGGTTGAAAGCACAAGAGAATGGGTGTCTGCTGTATACATTCTTAATGGGATAGAAGCCTTACCCTCGATAGCCAAAACACACGCATACAACACGAATACACAACAAACGCACACACAGCACATACACACTAACAACCCTACACTGAAGCGAAATCATAAATTGAAACAGACATATACAGAATACAACTCATACTTGGATATCCTCAAATATAACTTTTTTTATCGATAATTTATTCTTTTCAATAACAAACGCACACACAAAGAACATACACGGATTTTCTCCTTTATCGGTAACTATCTCGTTCTAAGATTTCTCAATATAGTCATCATAACCTACAATTTATATATTATAAAGTCTAACATGGCCCATGAGTACATCAGAGTTAAGCACTGGATGTATGTGGATTTAAAACAACGCATGCAATCTAATTTTTTCACAGGAGTTACTGCTTTCATTGAATTTGCCCGCGCACATAATAAGATCGTGTTAGAGAAGATTCTCTACCCATGCGATAGATGTGGAAATAAGTACTGGCAGAAGGTAGAATTCGCAGAGCTTCATATCGTTAACATGGTTTTACTACACTTTATACAACTTGGCTATATCACGGGAAAGGAGAAGAAGACAATAATGCGGAAGAAGAAGAAAGAGAATACGGTAATGCGGCAGAAGAAGAAGACGGTGACTTCCTTCCAGAAGAAGAAATGGAGGATATTGTAGAGGCTGTCCTAGGTGAATCTATTCGTACCGAAGATGGCATTCCTTCCGGTCAAGGACTGCGTACGGATAAGTATGAAAATTTCATGAATGGAACTAGAAAACCAATTTATGAGAATGCAAAGTATTCCACCCTCTCATGTTTCGTCCAACTTTTCCAGATTAAGTGCCTAAATGGATGGAGCAACAAGTCATTCACAATACTTCTGAAGTTCTTAAAAAATTATATGCCCTCGGAAAATAACGTCCCCGACAGCTGGTACGAAACCCAGAAGATGATGTCTGATTTGGGTGTGAAGCGTGAGAAGATTCAAGCATGTCCCAAAAATTGCGTGTTGTACCGGAAAGAAAATTCAGATTTGAAAGAGTGTCCAACATGCGGAGATGCCATGTATCAGCCGAAAGATTCTGATAAGAAGCCCGATATACTTGTCAAGATAGCATGATATTTTCCCATAACACAGAGGCTGCAGAGGCTATTCAGGTGTATGAAAACAGCCGAGGCAATGATTTGGCATCACCGTGCTCCTCCAAGTGAAGATGGAAAAACGAGTCATCCAAGAGATTCACCGGCATTGAAGGATTTCGATAGAAGGCACGAAATATGCAGTAGCGATCCTCGTAATGTCAGGCTCGGACTCGCTAGTGATGACTTCTGCCCATTCAACTATATGGCTAGAAGCCACAGCACATGGCCCGTTATAATGATAGTTTATAATCCATCGCTTTGGTTGGCTATGGATCAAGCATACTTTATGATGCCTCTTCTTATCGACGGACCAAACTCACCAGGAAACAATATTGACGTCTATCTCCGACCTCTGATCGATGAGTTAAAATCTTTACTCATTGATGGTGTAGAGACTTACTATGCAAACAAAAATACAACCTTCATACTGCGTGCGGGTTTAATGTAGAAAATTAATGATTTTCCTGCGTATGGAATGCTATCAGGTTGGTCCGTACATGGTCACAAAGCATGTCCTTATTCCCATCAACATACAACTTCGAAATTCTTGAATTTTAGCAGGAAGGTTTTTTATTGCGGCTATCGACGTTTCCTGCCTCTAGACCATCCTTAGAGGTTAGACACTGTTCACTTTGATGGTCATCAGGAGCTTCTTGGACCTCCAGTCCCATTGTCCGGAGAGGACGTGACTGCTCAGTGGGATGGTTACAATAATGTGACCTTCAGGATAGATCCGACAAAACAGGTCAAACCACCATTCTAGAAAAAGTTAAGCATTTTCTTCAAACTTCCGTACTAGTTAAAAAATTTAGAGCATCATTGTCTGGACATCATGCACATAGAGAAGGGAGTATCCGAGCACGTACTCAACTTGCTTCTTTGTAAAGACGGAAAATCGAAAGACAGCCTCCATGCTCGGATGGATCTTCAGGACTGGGGAATTAGAAGTGAATTGCATCCTAAACCGATAGCGGGTAAACCAGGAAAGTTTGTACTTCCCAACACCGCGTATCATATGTCACAACAGGAGAAGAAAAGATTTTTGCAGGTGTTGCATGATTTGAAAGTTCCCACAGGTTTCTCAGGATCATTTAGCAAGAAGATAAAAATTATGAAAGGCAAGATCGATGGGCTGAAGAGTCATGATCACCATGTTATTATGGAGCACTTTCTCCCATTAGCCCTCAGTACTTCCCTTCCCCAATCGGTTGGTCTAGTAATCAATGACCTATGTTGCTTATTTAGATAATTATGCACTAAAACCATGGATGTTGTGACGCTGGAGAAACTAGAAAATTATATTTCATTGATACTTTGCAAGTTTGAGCATATTTTCCCACCGTCATTCTTCGATATCATAATACACCTGGCGGTTCATCTTGCAACTGAAGCTAAGTTAGCCGGACTGGTACAATATCGATGGATGTATCCCGTCGAAAGGTATGTGGAATTTTTAAAATTATTGTTGTCCTCTATGCCTGTATTTATTTATTTATTTAACATATTTTTCTTTAGGTACCTCTACACTCTAAAAAAGTATATATGCAATAGAAATCGACCAGAGGGTTCTATCATGCAAGGTTATCTTCTAGATGAAGTAACTGCATTTTGTTCCCGCTATCTGGACGATAACATTGAGACAAAACTTAACCGGCCTCGAAGAATTCAGGATGGTCCATATGGTAAAGCTGATTATAAGAGAGCAGACACTATGTTTATCAACAAGATATATCGGTTTATCCTTCTTAATTGCGCATGTCTTGAAAAAATTAGAGAGTAAGTTTTTTTGGATTAATTTTTATATTGTGTTTGTGTGTGTATGAAATAATATAATATTAATGTCATAATTTATTGTTGAGAACAAAATTCATTTTAACGAGGTACGTGTGGGGCATCCTGATTGGAATGATGAACGATTGAAAAAATATCATCATGATAATTTTTGCGATTGGGTTGCAGATCATGTAAGTTATTCGAATAATTTGTTATTGCTATCAGTCTTAATCTAAACTTATATTGTTATGTATTTGTTGTAAAAAAAAAATTGTTAGATCCACGATCCGAACTTGTCTACATCATCAGAGAGTGATTCAAGATGTTTAGCTCAGTTTCCTAGTATGGAGGTTGCATATTATAAAGGATTCGGTGTCCTTGGATACAAATTCGAAGTTAAGGACATAGAAACATCTCGAACCACTCAGAATAGTGGGATTGCGACGGTAGGATCGGATGGTGTGATTTATTATGGATACTTAAATTGCATACTTGATATCCAATATCCCGGACGATCAGAACCGTTTTATATATTTCAGTGTACTTGGTACGATACACGAACCGATAAGGATAAGAGGAGAAACAATCTCGGGACTTGGAAAGATGAATATGGATTGACCTGTGTGAACACACTTCGATTTTACGGTCAGGACGATCCGTTTATCTTTCCGAACCAAGCGTTCCAAGTATACTACTTACAATGTTTGAAGCATCCGGGATGGAGTGTCGTATGCCTTTAGAAATTTAGGGGTGTTTACGATGTCCCAGAATTCGAGAACAGCGATGAGGATGAAGAAGAGAGAAGACTTAGAGTGCTCCGACCGTCTGTTTCAAAAAACGGGTTTTCTTCGGTTGATCATGAAATTGCGTCAGTTAGAAATGTTATCGATGATAAAATCCAAGTAGATATGTCAAATGCGTCCACGAAACGAAAAAGGTTATCGGTAATTTTATATTATTACTTCACATTTTACGATCTATACATATATAGCATGCATATATAATGATTGTACTCTTGACTAGATTTGATGACGATGACGGGAGCAGCGAGGGGCGGCAGGAGCACCAGCCGCGGCACCGGCAGAGGCAGAGGCAGAGCCCGGAGAGCTGCGTAGGGAGCTTTAGAGGGCCGGTCTTGCACCCCGATCGGAGACCCCTTCGGCTGTTTCCTTCCGTGTGTACTTTGCCATACCTCCAGCTATATTGCAGGTATATTCATTTTGAATGTAATATTATATATATACATGCATATTTATGTCAAAATTACATATATAGTCATTGTTTGATTGTATAGTTGTTGGTGGTGCGTCCACATCAGAGGCAGAGGCCACTCCCGCACCTCCAGGTATGTTTATATATCCTATAGTGCATGGATATTAATTTAGAATGCTATATCATAAATATACAAACATTCTTTTTGCTCTTACGTACTTAGATATTCATTTTTTAATTGTCTAGCAGTAGGTGGTGCCTCCACATCTCGAACAGAGGCCACCGACGCACCTGCGGGTATGTTTATATATCCTATAGTGTATGCATGTTGAGTTAGAATTTTATATTATTGATATACACATTTTTTTACAATTACGTATATAGTCAATGTTTGATTGTCTAATTATAGGTGGTGCGTCCATGTCTGGTGCAGGGGCCACTCCCATCACTTCCATATCCTCCACTCAGTCTGCAGGTTAGTATAAATATATATAAAATATTTTTTCATTTTACATATCCTTTAAGAATAAACATGAACTTCATGTAATTTTATCGATGTTTATTTTCTAGTTGGAGGGGATGCGTCCACGTTCGGGTCACAGGCTGTTCCTCACCGGAGGAACTATCGTCCCGCTCGTGCTGCTTCCCACGCCCAGGCTCGTGCTTCTGTCGCCGGAGGTATATATCACACTTCAATTTTCGTTAAATCATGATTTCTTAATACCACTTTGTCTTAATATTGATGGTCTTGATATTTCTTGTAGATGCAGGGCAGTCCCACCCCGAGAGGGGGACTCGAGGCCCGAATCAGTCCCACAGGCTGAGGCCCGACAGAGCTAGGGGGTAGGCAGCATTCCCCCTCTTTTTTACCTCTGATTATCGCTATACCGGCGATTATGCCGAGAGGTTCGGCCGGTATATGGAGGATGAGAGCCTCCTCGTGAAGAAATATCCACTTCACGTTGAGTGGGGCGATCAGCACCAGCGCTCATTTGCCCTCTTCTGGGATCAAGCTCGGGTATTAATATATTTTTTCTTTTAACTTATCCAATATATTTATTATTATTTAACACTTGCAATTTAATAACATTGTTTATTTTGTATTTGCGGTTAGATTACGACTTTCAGCCTGTACCCGACCCTGATCACCCTGAGAGAGTGCTCGATCTTCACGCTCTGTACCATGGCCTGATGAAGAACATGCAATCAAAGGTCCGATACAATAGGAACGAGCTGAAGATAGACTGCTATTCCCTATGGATGGCGACCCCTGAGACAGAGAGAGCGGCTCTCCTACATACTCTGGCCTTTGCGAGAGTCGACGTGGATACATGGCCTCTCTTGTGCCAATATTTCGACTCTCAGTGCAAACAGGATTGTAATTTAAATTTAATTCATTGTTTAGTTGTCATGCCCCACTTCCCAGTATACGGGCAGAGGACGTGACGAGGCCGCGACGTATTTACTGTGAAGTAAATACGCTAAGCGTATCTAAGCAATATAAAAGTAAATCCACAAGAGACAAGATATAATAAAACATCAACTTTATTTATTCACATTCTTTCTGTACAATGTATGGAAAAAAATAAATACATCTGATGAAAACAATGCCTAAACAATGACATAACAGAAAAGGAAAAGTACTGAAATGAAATGTGTACAATGAAGCTAGAGCTCTGGGTCTTCAATAATCGGTCGAAGTCCTCGATGCTGGGCTCTGTCTCCAGAAGGTCCGAAACACCTGACGACATTCAAAGAATAAATAAAGAGAATGTCGTCAGCGAACAGATCGCTCGGTAAGTCCCAAAGAGAAAGGAGAAATAGAAAAGAAGAGAGAGAGAGAGAGAGTAATTTTTAAAGTTGTATTATATTGTTATGATGTTGTGTTAACGATATTGTTTGTAGCTTGGTACAGAAGAATACCAGTTTATACGAGAGGGGTCCCTATATGCTAAAGACTAGGGCAAACGGAATATAGAGTACAAGGCTCTGTTATACAACCCGGAACAACGGCAATTGGATACGGTTAGATGTCTTAAATCTTGCGGTCTCGTGCCACTTTTAACACCTTCCGTACCAGTCTATCCCTTAAACCCCGTGTTATCTTGATTGTATTGTCTTGTATTGTAAACTATATAGATTGTACGTTTGGATGACTGACCGAAACCATGATATCAGTAAACGGATGTAACTGGAGAATTATGTAACTTTAGAATCATGGATGTAACTGTATAATCATGTAAATGGAAAGTATATCCATGTTTCGGTTCGGTCAAGTTGATAAATTGAATATATGGAATAATAGATTCATGGATTCATGTTGAATTGTAATATTATAAATTGTATATTGTAGATTGTAAATTGTACTTGAATCATATTCAAGTCAGATTATTAATAAGAAGACTCAGTCTGAATCAGACAATTAGAAAAATAAATTGAAGTCCTAATTGTCTTGATGTTATCGGTAACCGCTGCATATGGGCGGCAGGATTTGTGTCTTTTTCAAAGACGATTACCGTATTGATAACACCGTTGTTAAGTTGTCTACCTTAAATAGGCAAGCACCCACTTCTCCGGCTCCCTGAGGCTCAAGAGATTGGTCCCTCTTAAACCTATGTTTACTAGGGTCCTTAGGGTAATTTATTGAGGAGGTTTTATATAAAAATACTTTATATACTTTTCAAAATACTCTCCAAATATTTAGTTATCGTCTTCAGAGTTGTAATGAATGTAAATTTTATATTGTGATATTTCTAGTGAAAATATCCTAATTTCATAAATAAAGGTATTTATTTGTAATATTGATTTGTAGGGAATTCATGGTATTTTAGTGTAAAATGATTCTTGTGATATTTTTAGAAAAATGTAGAATATTTATATTATTACAAAATAAATATTTTAAGGATATATATACATATATTTATATGAAAATAATATTTTTAATATATATAATATTTCTAGAAATCTCATTTTCTTTAGATTTTCGTATTTTAAATCTTTCGAGACCGAATGCTCCTTGCAGAGGTCTGCATCTCACACTACTAAGCCCAAAGATGTGCGATAATCCGCACCATCCCGAACGGGTTCCCCAAATGGATTGTAGCGGCGCTTTGCAAAGATTTGTATAAATACTAAATCGTTTAGAAAATGGTTTTATTATTAAAAGGTATTTAAATGAAAAGGTATCGTTTTCCCTTATTCTATGTTCCCGAGAGTATTGTGCTATGTTGTATATGAGTGTGTGAGAAGGTAGGTCATTACCTCGTGATCTACTTAAAGGTATAGCAAGGATTTTGATGGTTTAAATGTAGAAATGAACTATGTGGTATTTTAATGAAAAAAATACTGTAAAATGGATATAGCAATTACATTTGATATGAAACTTGATCAATATAGTTGATTAGTGTCTAATAGTCAACATGAATTGGTTTTAGTATAATTGTATTAAAGAAAAGGGAGATTTTAGGAAGAAACCGAATCGAAAATCGGTTTTGTTCCGATTCCGTCGGGTTTTGTAATTCCGTATTTCTAGAAAAGAATAGAGAAGATAGAATTGGGACTTACGGGTTTCGAACAAAGACAAGAGGAAGATGGATCGAGAGGAGTCGCTGGTGTGTCGTTTCGTCCCCGGTGCGTCGTTTCGTCGCCAGGATCTCCTAGTGTTGTTGCCGGAAAATCCGCCGGAACTTCGCCTCTTGCTCACTTCGATTGCACACTAGGGTTTTCTAGAGAATTCTTGAGAGTTGGCTTAGAGTTTTTGGGTGAGGGGTAGAGTATAGGGGTGGTATTTATAGGGTTAGGGTAGATAAAGAGTTTAAATTTAAAAAAATGTAAAAATATATTAAAAAAATTCATTAAAAATAGAGTAAATGGGGTTTAATTGTGTCTCTTGAAGTGGTCTGAATATTTAAACTATGTGGGGGGTATAGAAGAGGAAAAGCCACAATTTTTGTTCAAGGGACTCGGCCGTCCGGTCCGCCAGCCGACTCGGCCGAGTCGGACCGAGTCAGGCAGTGGGGAGGTGGGGGGTCGTCTCATGTGGTCACTGGTATGTTCGCTTTTCTTACGGTAGTGGGGTTTTTGGAAGTTATCACTTGTTGACTCTTGAACTTCTAAAAATTTCAAAATAAAATAAATTTAAAAATAATGTAGGGTATGAGATTTGAACTCTGTTGGCTTGGTTTAGCAGTGCAAGGTATTACCAATGAGCCACAAGCTCCTTCTTATAATTATGGAGCTAAATAATTACTTAAAGTAATAACAGTAAATGTAAATACCCCAAGTATACATTAATTTTAAAGCAAATTTTGTACACTAAAAATAGAGTTGCTACATTCTTTTAACTTGTAATTAAAAACCAAAATAATTACTTATATCATGTGCTCAGGCTAAAATACCCCTTTATGGATTTTGAAAAAATATTTTGAAAAATTTGCATAGGAAATTGAGGGTTGTTACATTCTACCATGCTTATAAAAATTTCGTCCTCGAAATTTGTAAAAAGAAAGTGTAACAAATTCAAGGAAATTTTGGTGATAGAAGTACTTGATAGTGTATAAAAATATGTGAAGGAATGAAAGACTGCGAAGGTTTTTGTAAGATTGTAAAAGAGGTGAGGGAATTTTGGGTTAAGACAAATTCAAAGTATATGAAATTGTAAGATTCAAGGAACATGATTGTAAAGATTGTTTTAGTTGCTGGTTCATTTTATATTACTTAGGTTGTTCACGCAGAACAGAATTGCATGGCAGTGTTCCGTACAACTCTGACCTGCATGGGCCACCAACAAAACCTGTCACGCCCCGCTTCCCAGTATACGGGCAGAGGACGTGACGAGGCCGCAACGTATTTACTGTGAAGTAAATACGCTAAGAGTATCTAAGCAATATAAAAGTAAATTCACAAGAGACAAGATATAATAAAATAACAACTTTATTTATTCACATTCTTTCTGTACAATGCATGGAAAAAAATAAATACATCTAATGAAAACAATGTCTAAACAATGGCATAACAGAAAAGGAAAAGTACTGGAATGAAATGTGTACAATGAAGCTAGAGCTCTGGGTCTTCAATAATCTGGTCGAAGTCCTCGATGCTGGGCTCTGTCTCCAGAAGGTCCGAAACACCTGACGACATTCAAAGAATAAAGAAAGAGAATGTCGTCAGCGAACAGATCGCTCGGTAAGTCCCAAAGAGAAGGGAGAAATAGAAAAGAAGAAAGAGAGAGAGTAACTTTTTAAGTTGTATTATATTTTTATGATATTGTGTTAACGATGTTGTTTGTAGCTTGGTACAGAAGAATTCCAGTGTATACGAGAGGGGTCCCTATATGCAAAAGACCAGGGCAAACGGAATATAGAGTACAAGGCTCCGTTATACAACCCGGAACAACGGCAATTGGATACGGTTAGGTGTCTTAAATCTTGCAGTCTCATGCCACTTTTAACACCTTCCGTGCCAGTCTACCCTTTAAACCCCGTGTTATCTTGATTGTATTGTTGTATTGTATTGTCTTGTATTGTAAACTATATAGATTGTATGTTTGGATAACTGACCGAAATGATGATATCAGTAAACGGATGTAACTGGAGAATAATATATGTAACTGTAGAATCATGGATGTAACTGTATAATCATGTAAATAGAATGTATATCCATGATTCGGTTCGGTCAAGTTGATAGATTGGATATATGGAATAATGGATTCATGAATTCATGTTGAATTGTAATATTGTAAATTGTAGACTGTAGATTGTAGATTATACTTGAATCATATTCAAGCCAGATTATTAATAAAAAAGACTCAGTCTGAGTCAGACAATTAGAAAAGTAAATTGAAGTCCTGATTGTTTTGATGTTATCGGTAACCGCTACACATGGGCGGCAGGATTTGTGTCTTTTTCAAAGACGATTACCGTATTGATAATACCGTTGTTAAGTTGTCTACCTTAAATAGGCAAGCACCCACTTCTCCGGCTCCCTGAGGCTCAAGAGATTGGTCCCGCTTAAACCTATGTTTACTAGGGTCCTTAGGGTAATTTATAGAATTTGAGGGGGTTTTATGTAAAAATACTTTATATACTTTTCAAAATACTCCCCAAGTATTTAGTTATCGTTTTTAGAGTTGTAATGAACGAAGATTTTATATTGTGATATTTCTAGTGAAAATATCCTAATTTCATAAATAAAGGTATTTATTTGTAATATTGATTTGTAGGGAATTCATGATAATTTAGTGTAAAATGATTCTGGTGATATTTTTAGAAAAAGGTGGAATATTTATATTATTACAAAATAGATATTTTAAGGATATATATACATATATTTATATGAAAATAATTTTTTTAATATATATAATATTTCTGGAAATCTCATTTTCTTTAGATTTTCGTATTTTAAATTTTTCGAGACCGAATGCTCCTTACGGAGGTCTGCATCTCGCACTACTAAGCCCGAGGATGTGTGATAATCCGCACCATCCCGAACGGGTTCCCCAAATGGGTTGTAGCGGCGCTTTGCAAAGATTTGTATAAATACTAAATCGTTTAGAAAATGGTTTTATTATTAAAAGGTATTTAAATGAAAAGGTGTCGTTTTCCTGTATTCTATATTCCCGAGAGTATTGTGCTATATTGCATATGAGTGTGTGAGGAGGTAGGTCATTACCTCGTGATCTACTTAAAGGTATAGCAAGGGTTTTGATGGTTTAAATGTAGAAATGAACTATGTCGTATTTTAATGAAAAAAATACGGTAAAATGGAAATAGCAATTACATTTGATATGAAACTTGATCGATATGGTTGATTAGTGTTTAATAGTCAATATGAATTGGTTTTAACATAATTATATTAAAGAAAAGGGAGGTTTTAGGAAGAAACCGAATCGAAAATCGGTTTTGTTCCGATTCCGTCGGGTTTTGTAATTCCGTATTTCTAGAAAAGAATAGAGAAGATAGAATTGGGACTTACGGGTTTCGATCAAAGACAAGAGGAAGATGGATCGGGAGGAGTCGCCGGTGCGTCGTTTCGTCACCGGGATCTCCTAGGGTCGTTACCGGAAAATCTGCCGGAACTTCGCCTCTTGCTCACTTCGATTGCACACTAGGGTTTTCTAGAGAATTCTTAAGAGTTGGCTTAGAGTTTTGGGATGAGGGGGTAGAGTGTAGGGGTGGTATTTATAGGGTTAGGCTAGGGTTAGGGTAGATGAAGAGTTTAAATTAAAAAAAATGTAAAAATATATTAAAAATAGAGTAAATGGGGTTTAATTATGTCTCTAGAAGTACTCTGAACATTTAAACTATGCGAGGGGGTATAGAAGAGGAAAAGCCACAATTTTTGTTCAGGGGACTCGGCCGTCCGGCCGAGTCAGGCTGTGGGGAGGTGGGGGTCATCTCATGTGGTCACTGGTATGTTCACTTTCCTAGGGTAGTGGGGTTTTTGGAAGTTATCACGTGTTGACTCTTGAACTTCTAAAAATTTCAAAATAAAACAAATTTAAAAATATTGTGGGGTATGGGATTTGAACTCTGGTAGCTTGGTTCAGCAGTGCAAGATATTACCAATAAGCCACAAGCTCTTTCTTGTAATTATGGAGCTAAATAATTACTTAAAGTAATAACAGTAAATGTAAATACCTCAAGTATACATTAATTTTAAAGAAAACTTTTGTACACCAAAAATGGAGTTGTTATAATCTTTTAACTTTTAATTAAAAAGCAAAATAATTACTTATATCTTGTGCTCAGGCTAAAATACCTCTTTATGGACCTCAGTTAGTCTAGAGACTTCGGAGATGATCCAGTTGGATCAGGTCAGGATGAGGACAGCCCAGTGCAGAAAGAGGTCTTGTGCCGGCCGTGGTGGTCGCAGACTTGAGTTCGCAGTGGGAGATCATGTATTCCTATGGATTTTTCCGATGAATGACGTGTTGAGTTTTGGGAAGCTTATCCCAGGATTGTAGGTCCTTTTGAGATCGTTTTAGCGAGTTAGTTCCGTTGCCTTTAACTTAGCACCTCCGCCCAGATTATTGAGTTTTCACCCAGTATTCCTTGTGTCGATACTTTGCAAATACCTTCATGACCTTTCTCACATGATTCAGCACCAGAACATTTAGCTTGGACGCGACCTTTTCGTTCACCGGCAACTATTTGTGTTAGTGGCTCGGCAGGTGAAGAAATCTCGGTCAAGGGTCTTGCCATCTGTGGAGGGTTTTCTTGGATTTAGCCGTATAGTGAGGTAGTCACTTGGGAGGCTGCGAGAGAGATTTAGGAGTTTTGTACTCATCTCTTTGAAGGTACGTTTAGTGAGAATTTTAATTCAAGGACCGAATTTCTATAAATTGGGGAGATTGTAACGTCTTAGAAATTGTTATGCGATATTTTTCCGTTTTAGCGTAAATTTGTCGGTATTTTCCGTTTTAACCCGACTGTGATTAAACGTCCATATAAACTTGCCGGCACCTAGTTTAGCTAAAATAAAGCTAGTGCGCAAGCTTTGGGGGTATATGGGACGTTTTGGTTCAGATAGAATTTTTTCCTATTTTAATATTATTTTAATGTGGTATTTTTATATTGGGTTTGGGAAATTTCTCCTAAATTTTTATCTTTGATAATAAATCAAGTTGGGTAAAACAAAACTTTCCTTATAATATCTAGATCTTTTGTGCTAAAAAGATTTAAAGTTTATAGAAAATGAAAAAGAATGGGAGAAGTGGCATGTGCATGAATGTCATTGATGAGCATTTATGTGCATTTATCACTAGACTTAGCTAGAAAACCCTACACAATTCCTCACCTTCCCTCTCTTGGCCAAATTCTTCTTCCTCCTTCTGCCCTTGAACATTTCTTTTACCTTTTGCAACAATTCAAGCTTAATAAATCTTCAAAATTCCGTAAATAGTCTCACAAAAATACTTCAAGTCTTGATTTTAGCTTCATTGATCACTTGGAACTAAGAAAGCTTGGATCTTGGGAACAAATATTGATAGGTATAATCCCCAAACTGTTAAATAGGAGTTTTTATGATATTTAGCTCATTGATTGTTGCGTAGAACACTTTATGTATCGATTAGTGCAATATCGTATTTTTTAGTGTCTTTTTGAGTCTCTGTGATCTGTTGTGACCTGGGATTTTTACCGAGTGACCAAAAAAGATTGTAGTGATGTACTAGGCAACCTAAGACCCCACTTGAGACATAAGACCCATCCCACCGGGTCTGGCCGGCGACTCTTTGGCAAATTTCGGCGACACCGGTTTTGGAGGGGATATGGGTGTTGGTTTTTTTGTGGGTAGTTGTCTGCTGTGGTTTAGGGGTATTTGGTACTGTTTAAATTTTTAGTATTTACTGTATGCAAAATCTAGGATCGTTTTCCTATAATCTAGTGTTTTGTGTCCGCGCGATACGTTATACGACATGAATCGTGCACTTGGTGTGATTTTGCTCTTAGATTGTTTTCGTCGTGTCGCTATGCACGTTAGCCACAATACGAACACTTGAGAGTATATTTTGTGTTGTTGCGTCTATCAAATGTAGTTTGTATGTGTTTTCGGTCTATTATTAATATATATACTTGCTTTATTGTTTTAATGTTGTAGGTTCGCAGGCGGGGACTTCGGACACTGCTACAAGGGGGAAAACAAGTAGTTGGCTTCACTTAGCCAAGATCCTGAGTGAGTAGATTTAACATCTACAGAGGAATCGCCCGCATAGCGTTATGTATCTGGGCTAGAGATGACTTGACTTGTCGCATATTCTATTTCAGATTTAGAATTGCGCATTCACCCTACCGCTTAGTTAATTGTTGTGCTTGGACTAGTATCCTTAGGACACTGCACTATTATTGACGTCTTATGTTGCACGAGCACCGATTGTATGCCACACACACCGTCAATAATTGCCATGACACGCACAACACCCTTATAGATATGATGTTGTTTGATTAGGGATATTGAGACTTTGATTCATATTCTTTATGCATATGACTTATAGCATACCTGTATAGCTACATGCTTACACATATGTCCTGGCATGCTTACATGCTAGTTAACCATATACCTATAGGGTAGTGTACCATTAGTGATATGTATATACACATATGAGACGTAGCTACATGTACATCCGGCATACGTACCTACATATACCTGAAGGGTATTATGGATAAGCATAGAGACATACCTTGCTACAGATACTTTTACATCATACATACTTATATATGAACATACATATCTTGCTATACTGACATGGTTACACATACCTTGTTATAGCTACATGTTCACATGTATATGATGTTTCATCTGATTTCGGAGAAATCAGGAACCGCATGATATATATTTAGTAACTTGTTGCAGTTAAATAGCATTTTTTTTATATGCTCATATTACTGTTTCATGCTGCATATGTTACATTCTTGGATTTCATATGATGTTATCTGATATTGTTACTCCTAAGTATATATAACAGTGGAGTGGGACGCTGTTATATATATATATATATATATATATATATATATACACACACACATATATATATATATATTAGTGGAGTGGGACGCTAATATATATGTATTGTTTCATGCAGTTATATTTATTCATTACTTGATATTTTTTTGGATTTGAGGACCGTGGTTGTTTCATGAAATTATGCATTATTTGAAAAACCCAGTTTCTCTTGATATGATATTTCTGCAGCCACCATGAGATTTCTCGTTCTGAGCTTATATATACCCCATGCGAGGAGTAGTGGGCCGTGTGTGGGTACATGGTGGGGCCCGGTACGGTTCCCCTCGGCAAGAAGATCGCAGATGATAGGCGATGAGCCTGGAAGGCGGGCAAGTACCTACCGGTGACAGTATTTCTGACACGGCGGTTATCGTAGGGATATTGACCGGGGACATGTGCGAACAGATACGTCGAATTTTGTGGGTCAGAGCTAGGCACTCGAGTTTTCAGATAGCGTATGATATGTACCTATCAGAGCCAGTCGTGGTGACAGCACCTGATAGATCAGTATTTCTGTGTCGATACTCGACACTTGTTTCATGATGTTTTGGGTGTCGATGTTAGACACTCACCTTATATGAAACTTACTTGATATTGATATTGTACATACAGGATATGTGGGATATACTGATATTGTACCTACAGGATATGTGAGATATACTGATATTGTACATACAGGATATGTGGGATATACTGATATGGTACATAAAGGATATGTGAAATCCACTTGATGTTGTACATTCGGAATATATGAGATATACTTGATATTTGACACTCAGGATATATACGAGACTTACAGGATATGAGAGCCAATTTGGGGGCTGATTTGAGGAATTTAGAATTTAGATTATCTTGATGGACGTTGGTCCTACCATGAGGTCAAGATTTCGTAGAGATGACATATTTTATTCCATACTCCACATTTATTGTTTATGTACTGCTTCATATATTATTTGTACCTGATAGAGTACTTTCCATGACTGTTGCATTTACATACTATTTATATGCATTGTTTCATGTATTATTTGTACCTGATAGAGTACCTTACATGATTATTGCATACCGATTGTCATATTATTGCTTCATGTATTAGTAGTACCTGCTAGCATACCTTTCATGATTGATGCATTACATATGACCATTCATTGCTATTAAATGCTTATGTTAGATTCGCGCTGTACGTGCATACTCGCGATTACCTGCATATGTTATTTTACTATTCACGAGTTGGCAACTCACCCCCGTTGTGCCATGGTGTTTTGCAGGTTTTCCTCAGGATAGTCAGAGACAGGGCTATTTTCATCCGTCGTATCATCTTTTTCTGCGGATACCGCTTCGCCTAACAGTGTGCAGTTTTGCTTAGGTAGGTTTTGCGGTTATCCGATATTGCTTGTTGTATATTCGTTGTATCATGTACTCTCCATCTACCATTATCTTGTATGACTTAGAGACTTGATGTGAGAACGGTATTGTATATTATTTTGTGACTTGGAGGTTTTTATGCAGTTTTATTTATATCGTCTCTTTCTTCGCTACGGTGTCGTATATCTGTTGTGGTGGTTGTTTTCCGCCTTTTGGCGTGGATTTGCTCCCGTTAGGGATGCTTTACTTTATATTTATGTTGTACCCATTTTTGGGGTTGGTTTTTACAAAGGATGTGCTGTCGTAATTTTCAAGAAAGTAAATTGGACTTAAAGAATTTAAACTGGAGATTTTCAAAAGTTTAAAAAATGTTTCTTATCTTTTCTTGACTTTTAATGGTTTAGATTTCTGGGTTTTGGCTTTCTTTTACTGCGTTACGCCTGTAGACGTTGCGTAGTATTAGGGCCGTCACGTGCCAATTTCAGGTCGTGATACTTACGTCCCCACCTCTCGCCCCCGAACCATCCAGCAGCCAAATTTATATCCCCTTCTTTCGTCACCGAGCTGTTGCGAGGACTGAGCTTCCTCGGCCTCTCGGCTCATCTCCGAGCCACCCGAAGAGTTGAGCTTCCTCGGCTTCCCTGGTTAACCGAGAGCACGAAGCCTAAGCGCCCCCGCAACGGCTCCGTGTATCTCGCCAATGCAAGATATCCGCCGCCTCACGTTCTGCATCCCGTGTGGGCGCGTTCCCCTATTAATGAACGGATCCCTTCATCAACGCAGGCGTAACGAGTGAGCGTAACTGACGACGATGATCTCGTACCGGCTCGCTCGATGTGACCACTATATAAACCCATCTTTTCAGACGACTCAGATAACTTGAACTTATTCTAATACTTCGCTACTATGCCTTTATACTTCGGTACTAACTTGATCATCGGAGGGTCCTACGGTGGTTTCCCACCCCGGGACTTCCCTTGCAGGTAGCTTGGTGTCGACAACATCTAATGACACATTGAGATACACACAACTATTCCCATACCCAATCTTTACCGTCCAAAACCGCTTGCAGCCAAATCGACGGAGGACAACATCTGAGGGAGATTTCCACCTCCATCGGTTGGCGTCGTCTGTTGGAAATCAGGCTAGAAGTTTCTCCACCCGTAAATTTGATCTTCTACTCTCGATCCAAAGACAAGAGACAACCGCGATGATCCCAATGTGAGCCGCCCCGCCCACCGTAACAAAGGCGAGAGCGTTTCTACTCCCCCTCCTAACGCCATTAACACCTTATCCCCTCGGATCGACAGACTCACAGTGATGGTGGATGAGCTCGTCCGCATTCAAGCGGTGGGCTCTACCCACCAGACCGCATGTCACGCCCCGCTTCCCAGTGTACGGGGAGGGGACGCGACGAGGCCTGTTACGTATTTACTCAGAAGTAAATACGCTAAGTGTAACTAAGTAATATAAAATAATATATACATAAGAGACATGAATGTAAATGAACATCAACTTTTATTTATTTGACATTTATTTACAAATACAACTGAAAATGTAAATACAGAAATGGAAAGCAATACCTAAACAATGGCATGAACAGAAAAGAAATATATACAAGTGACTACAGCTCGTGGTATTCAGTGAACTGCTCCAAGTCTTCTGAAATAGACTCGGTCTCCAGTGAGTCGGATCCTCCTGACAACATTCCAAAGAAGATGAGAAATAGAAATGTCATCAGCGAACAATCGCTCGGTAAATCCCAAAAAAAGAGAGAAGTAGAATAGACAGAAAAAAGAATATAACGGTATAATGTTTGATTGTTATGTTAACGCAGCTGTTTGTAGCTTGGTACAGAATATGCCAGTATGTACGAGAGGAGTCCAACTTACACCGTGGACTTTGGTAACCCGTAATAGAAGGCTCCGTCGATAAAACCACAGAACAACGGGATGGATGTATAATTACGTCTTTTAGTGACCACCCCATATCACCTTTAACATGTTCCGTACCAGTCTACCCCATTATCACCGTAATGTTTTCTGTATTGATTGTATTGTCTTGTTTTGCAGATGGAAAACTTGTCGAAACCATGATAACATGTAAACGGAATGGATATAAATGGATAGTCATGTAATCAGAATATATTCATGGTTCATTCAAGTCATGTTCATGTTGTTGTAGATTGTATTCTGGTTTTCATGGATTTATGTTGTATTGTAGTTATACTTGAATTGAATTCAAGTCATATTTTATTCAGATTTGACCGTGACTCGAACTGAGTCAGACACTTAAACAGAATTGAAGTCCTTATTTATGTTTTGGAGTTATCGGTATCTGTTGCACATGGACGACAGGATTTGTGTCTTTTTCCAAGACAATTACCGTATTGATAACCCCGTTTTAGTTATCTACCTTAAATAGGCAAGCATCCACTTTCTCCGGCTCCCTGAGGCTTAAGAGAATTGGTCCCGCTTAAACCTATATTTACTAGGGTCTTTATTGTAAATTTATATAAGTTGAGGGGGTTTTATGCAAAATAGTTTTGGTATATTTTCAAAATGGACCTCAAGTATTTATTTATCGTCTTTAGTGTTTTCATGAATGTAATTGTTAAATGTGAAGTATTTTCTAGTGGATATAAATATATTAAGAATTGTATATGGTATTTTCGTGTAATATTGAAATTGTATTGATTTAGAAAGGCAGTTTCATAGAATTTGTGACTCTTTTCTTTTGATTTAGAAAACATGGAATATATATTATATATTTAAAATAGATATTTTGATAATGTTTATATATATATATATATATATATAATTATTAAAAATAAATTTTATTCATTAAGTAGAAATCACATTTTTCTTAAAAATTGCATTAAAAAATTCCATCGAGATCGGATGCTTCGTGATTAGGTCTGCATCTTGCTATACTAAGCCCGAGGATGTGCGATAACCCACACCATCCTGATCGAGGTCCCCAAGATGGGTTGTAGAGGCGTATTTGTAAGGAATTAAATAATACATTTTTAAAGAAAACGGTTTTTGATAGTTTATGGTATTTTATTGTAAACTTGTATTTTCCCCACAACTAATGTTCCAAAAGTTATCGTGTTATGTCAAGAATGAGTGTTGTGATGAGGTAGGTCATTACCTCGTGAGTTTTCCTAAAGGTAATATGGGTAAAACAATAAAGAAATGTCGTATGTAAACATGATGGTATTTTACTATAAAAATGAAATAGAAATTGCAGTACATATTATTTTGAGATGAAACTTGTCCTATTGCGTTTATTTATGATTTCTAAACAATGTACAAAAAGATTGTAAATTTGTTATTAAGATAAAAGATGTTTTTAGTTAAATTAGAAACGGAAGTCGGATTAACTCCGCTTCCGACTTATTTTGAAAATAGACTTCGTTTTAATAGGAGTAGAAGAGTGAAATGTAGGAGTTACAGATTAGAAAAAAAAAGGGAGAGGTAGGGTGAACTTAAGAAGGCGTCGGGAAGTCGTTTCGTCGACGGATTCTTCCCGAAACGTCGTCAGAACTTTGACCTTTGCTAACTCCACTTGTAAAACTTTTTGGACTTGAAAATTTTAGAGAGTTTTGGCACTAGATTTCAGAATGAAAAGGGCCAAAGTGTAAGGTTGTATTTATAGGGTAGGATTAGGATTTAGGGTAATGAAGAATGAATTAAAAATGCATTTAAAATAGAGTTAAAGAGTGAAATTACACTCTCTTGATAAATGCAGGGAAACCAAACAGAACTAAAGTAGTGGGGGGAAGGCCAAGAGGTGTTGGGAAAAATTTGAGATCATTAGCAACGGGGGGTAGCCCGGCGGTGCTGGCCCCTTTTCTAATCTCACCGGTCCAAACCCGGTGGGTTGGGCTTGGATCTCTGCCACGTGTCCATATCGCTTGGTATACCTCAGTGCACATATTTGTTTTTGTTGTGACTTTTCATTTTACGTGCAGTCCACGTGCAAACCCTTGAACTTCTAAGAATTTGAAAGAAAAAAAAATAATAAAAATATATGTGGCTGGGGGGATTTGAACACATGGGCTATGTCACAGCAGTGCAAGGCTTTACCAGTGAGCTACAAGTGCTTTCTTGCTGTTCAAAAGCAAATTTAATTTATAATTTGTGCTCAAGCTTAGGTATTCCTCTCTTTACTTTGAAAAAATATTTGTGCAGAAAGTTTAAGGTTGTTATACCGCAGTTCCCCCTCCCCGGGATGACGACGCCCGTACGAGGCGTGCCGACTCCGGCAACCATGACTCGCATGCAGCGAATGATTCCATGACCCGCTGGGTGCCGGACAGCTCCACACTCCGATCTCAGGGAAGGCCAGGCCGTCGCTCCGACGCCTGCCGCGCTCTCTCACCCCTTGAGAAGTTGTCAGTCAGTTCGCCTGCTTCCAAGCACGACCGATGCCCCAACTCCCGCCGAGGCCGCGCAAACAGAGAACGTCGGGACTACTTAAGAAAGGCCTCGCCTGAGGATCTACGAAATATGATAGAGCGGAATCGAAGCCGCACCATCGCACAGGCCCGGAGCGGGGATAGCCGCCGCTACAACTGTACTGAATCCTAGGGGTATCACCAACGGATCGAAGCCCTCGAAAAGAAAATTGAAGGCATATGATGAGATGGCTATATGTCCGACAAAAGGGCAAAGTACTCCTCTCATTCGCTTATAAGGACCTTTACAGAACAACTATTGGCCGAGCGTGTCTCGTATAGGAACAAGCTGCCTAAAGTGGCCCTCTTCGACGGGAAGTCCGACCCAAAGGACCACTTCGACGCGATGGAGGGCATAGGCTTCCAAGACAACTCGGACGCGGTTCAATGCCGAGCTTTTCCTACCACCTTAATCCGAGCTGGCCGGGACTGGTTCTGAGGGCTTGCGTCGTGCTCCATCTCAACCTTTGATGAGGTGGCTGTCTAATTCCTCGGACATTTCATCGGCAACCGAAGACAGTAGAAGACGGTCGACTACTTATTCACTGTTAAGAGCGAAGACAAGAAATCCTTCAAATGGTATGCCACTCGCTTCTATAATGCCCTCCTCGAGCTTCCTGAGCACCGCGACGAAACGGTTATCACCATGCTGAGGTCGGGTCTTAGACACAAAGAGTGGCTCTGCTCTTTTGCATTAGCGCAACCTAAGACCATTGCCGAAGTGAAAGTATGGACCGTGCGAGAAATCCAACTCGAGTCCGAGATGAACTCCAACCTACCCGGAGGCGACCAAGCAGACCGGAAGAGGAGGGACAGGAAAGAGAAAAAGAAAGTCGATCGTCCGAGGCCTTATTCCCCGAGGTTTCAGAAGTATACCCCTTTGAACATTTCCCAGACCGAGCTGTTGGAGGAAACTACGGGCGAGAGGTTCTTTAAGCTCCTGCCAGCTACCCAAAGGACGGGCAAGCATCTCCACGGCCCGTACTGCGCCTATCACAGGTTGCACGCGACTGAAAGCTGCAAACAGCTCCGTGACGATATCGAGGAACTGATCCGCTCCGGTCACCTGGCGAAATTCCTACGAGACAAGCGACAGACGGAACGAGAGCAAAAAGACCAAACCCCTCCTAGGGAATTAACAATCGGGCAAATCGTGGTCATTTCGGGGGATCCAGTATCTTACTGAAGGAACTAGTGCACCCTAAACCTAAACCCTAATTAATCCAAATTAACCTAATTAACCCAAATTAATCCTAATCATCACCCTAACTCAAATTATCCCTAATTAACCCAAACTTAACCCAAATTAACCTAATTAACACTAATCAACACCATAACCCTTTAAATTATCACTAATTAACCCAATTAACCCTAATTAACACTCTAACACAAATACACTCTATTTTACCTAATTAACCCAAATTAACCCTAGCTCAAACCCTAACCCAAATTAACCTAACCCTAATCATCACCCAAACTCCAACACAAATTAACTCTAGCCCAAACAAAAATTAACCCTAATTAATCTAATTAACCCAAACCCTAGCCATAATCGTCACCAACCCTATTTTACCTAATTAACCTAAACTAACCCTAAACTTAACCCTAACCCTAAACCTAACTCTAAACCCGAACCCGAACCCTAAACCGGACCCTAACCCTAACTAATTAACTCTAACCCTAACCCTAACCCTAACCCTAAACCGAACCCTAACTCTAAGCCCTACCAGCAACCCAAAAATCAATAATAACATAAATAAAAGCAAAATTAAAAGGTAAAAATTGAAATTGGCTCACCTTAGGTCGGCGATTCTACTGTCGACGAGATGGAGGAGACCGGAGATGGGTTTGTCGACGACGCACGGGGGAGATCGACGACGAGAGGGATACTACTGTCGATGACGAGGTCGGTGACGACGAGACGTGCGCGGGTGTGGTGGAGAAGAGGCGTGTGTGGGAGATCGGTGAGAGTACTTGGGAAATTTTGGGAACGGGGAAATTTCTGGGCTTTATTTTTTTATAAATAACCTATTTATGCCTCTACGGATTAATCCTTAGGGCCTTCTTTTACGGCTCCGTAGGGCCAAATAAAAAATTATGTTTTAATATTTTTAAACTAATCCGTAGGGAACCGGAGGGGAAACCTTAGGGACCTACGGATTAATCCGTAGGGGCAATAAAAAGTTGCCTCTACGGATTCATGTAACCGTAGGGGCAACCCCTTATTGTAGTAATGAAGATCAACCGCCATCTACTTTATGATTATTGCAACCCACCATATGTCTTTACTTATCATGTATTTTCACCTTTCATAAATTAGTTTATGTATAATAAAATTAAGGCTTTTTTTTCTATATACAGCCCCTGAATCTTTCGTATTTTTAAATGAGACCCTATAAAACTTCATATTTTCAAATAAGACACTGTTCATCAAAGAATTTTGTATTTTATACCGCCCATTCTTGATCACATTGCATATAGGTAGGTGCTTTTAATCCGTATTTTCTGCATGTTTACATATTACAGGTTTCCAGTCCAAAAGAATACAAATCCGACAAAATCTCCACAGTTACGCCAAAATCCAGAACATCTGTCACAAACAGATAAAAGCCGGGTTCCAGTATCCGTCCAGTACCAGTTCAGAAGATGGGATGAAACTAGTTGTCATTTGTGACTAAATCAAGTTAGAAGTCAAAGGAGATAAAAGTCAAAGGAGAAGAAAATGAAGCAATCTTGGACTATGAAATCTGAAGATACTCTGGAAAAATTATTGCAGTTTAAAGTTTTCAAACATAAGGAAAAAAGAGTGCAAGATCAGAGAAATCAACTCGGCAGAGTTTGGCCACCAACGCGCCGCGGAACCGCGGCCAAATGCCCATTATGGCCGCGCTTCCGCGGTCGCCACGTATCCTCATCTGGTGAAAAAGTGGGGTTATTCCTATAATTGTATACGGGCTTATATTTTATTCTTATTGTCTTAAAACCATGCCTATAAATAGCCCAGAACAGAGCCAAGAGAAGTGTGCTTATTTTTGTGTGTAATTTTTGTATTAAGTTTTAGTTTATTTTTTAATAAAAGAGTATTTTCTCCATCTTCCTCCATTAAAGCTTGTGTGAGATTTATTGAGTGTTGAAGAATGCAAGAAGTATTCTTTTTCTATGTGCATCATTTGTAATTTAGTTCTTTATTTTGCTTGTAATTTCAATTGTTAAAAGTAGTTGTTGTTATTTGTTTTCTTTTTGTTTTAATTCTCTTCTATTATCCTTACAACCATGATGCTTGGTGTGATTCTTGCCTAAGTGAGGTCCCAAATAGCTAGTTGTGATTTTCTACCTCAATTCTTATTACCCTCTTTCTTTGTTTCATTTCATTTATCTTTTATAATGGGTAAGTAATTTCTCATTTGTTAGGATAGGAAACGGAACGTTTGAGAAAAGGAAATCTCCCTCACTCTTCTCTTTGCCCAACATCTTGATTCGAACTCCCGTTAATTGATCCACAATCCGCTCCCTACGGCACCCTATTCTTTATAATAGCGGTGATACCCTAGTGAGACCGGCTGTGGTTGAATCGACCTGAGGTTACTACTAAGAGCCAAGAACGGACGGACAAGGACCAAAAAGAGGAAACTAAGTGTTGGAAAGCCTAGCTTATACTCGCAAGTTTCCTCCTTAGTCGTGCTAATCCCCGTTGTTGCCGATTACTGTAACATCGATATTAAGAGTGTCAAATGAATTAAGTGAGCGACCTCCTAACTAAAACCAACCAAATCCTAACCCTTAACAAGTCCTCTTATCATTCATTTCTAATTAGCTAATCTTAAACAAACCTGGACATATTTGGACTTAACTCGTTAAAATATAAAGAAAAAGACTCCCATCTCTCTGTGGATCGACCCGTACTCATCCGGCTAGCTGCAAAGCGAAACCGTCATGATTGCGGTAATTAAACTAGAACACGCAGAAAAACTATCAATCAAATGGCGCCGTTGCCGGGGAGACGGTAGTTTATTTCTTTGTGTAATTTCGGGTTAATTTGTGAATATAAATATAACCAAAAACAAAAATAAATATACTATAAAAATCATCTTGTTATTCTTTGTGCAAGAGTGCAGGACAGGGAGAAGTTCAAGTTCAGTGCCAAAGTCGTGGGGAGTTAGACCCATATCTCGCGGCTACACCGCGGCGGATCAAGGCAAAACCCCAAAATCCTGTTAGTGTATATGCCCTAGAGGCCATTACTGTATCATACTAGTTTGTATATTACTTAATGGAAGCTTGGGATATTCACCTTGTATATACAATCTTGCTCAAAATAGTTATATGCTACTTGGTTTGTTTCTACTTCAATGTGTACATGTGTTTATTTTAGTATATCGCCTATACACATTAGTGGAGCCCTTAGGATCTTTGCTTGATTACCAGCGATGTGATGGCAGTCACACTAGTGGGGCTGGGTAATCTATAAGCACATCCTTATGCAGGTCCCTAGTCACAGGACTATCGAGACAGGGCATCGATACTCCGGAGTAGACTAGCGCATGCGCTTCTCATCCCAGTGTGGGAGACGGTCTGTCCCATAGCCGTCAATACGTCGTACTTGAGATAGTATGCGGGTGCTCGTTAGGTTACGGGTACACTGGACAGGACTCGTCGGGAACTGACTAGTTGGTATTATGCCTATCGTCAGTTATCAGTTCCCGGGTGACATGAGTACAGCTTAGTCCGCTGACTTGACACTGTCACTTCGCCTCGAGTGTGTTCCCACTGTACTTTGATCACTACCCTACCACGGCTCAAAGGAGTCGTGCAAACAGGTAGTGGTTGGGTGCAGTCCCGAAGCACTTGGAGGCAGTGACGGTTAGACAGGATTCGTCTCTCCCGGTATTGGGGGTTGACATCGCGCTGTGTCTAGGAGAGCCATTACACGAGTAGTCCCTGGCCAGTGCAAACGAGATATACTGGTAGGCTTCCAGTGTTATCTCAGGGTGTTTTGGGCTTCGCTCTGACACGACTTGTACCGCTATTGGGGGACTGACGTTTACCTCCCCCTAGGCCCGCCATGCGATGTATCGGACGAACAGACCGGACTGTACGAAGAATGTCACATTCAGGCTCAGTAGGAGTTCAGATGGGTTTCGCCTCGTCAGTCTTCTTGTCGGCATTATCTGGGGACCGTTACGCACAGCTAGTGCCGCTTGCGGTCTATGGTTAAACCCACTGCCAGCGTAGTGTCGAGTCTTTAGAGTCCCACACAGAAAGCTTTTCGCCTTTAGGCAAAAGAGTAGAGGTCGCATGGTTTTGCGACAGGTCGCATGGTTTTGCGACAGGGTTCGGTCACATCCGTGCACTTGTGCACGTACAGTGTCCGGACAGTTTGCACTAGCGGGCTTTGGTTTAAGCCAGATCCTAGTGTACGTATTGGGATTGGATTTATCCAGTTTGCATTCGTGTTCCTCGGAACGCGGATGCGGGTGTGTATGCACAGTTGACGGGGAGACAGAGGCAGCGGATTCTCATTAGGGTTGTTGACAGTTGACCGTTGACTATTGAATTTTTGATCAACCCTAATGAGAATATGATATATGATTAACAATTATATTAATTAAGTATTATGGTGACATGGTTGTTGACTTGTTGACTTTTGTTGACTTGTTGACCGGTTGACTAGGCTTGACTAGTTGACCATCATGATACCCATAGCCATCATTTCATGGCAAAGACTTTTGCTTGCTTGCTCATTTGTGCAAAATGAGTGCATGAAATGATATGGTTATGGTTGCTTCAACCATCACATAACACTTGATTGGTATGATGAGTTATCATTGTTTTGGATTATGAGAGGGTGAAAGGCAAAAGAGAGGCTCATTCTTTCTTGCTCATTCTCTCTCTTGTTCTTGAGCTCTCTTGTTTTTGCTCTCACCCTCTTCCTCTTGCTCCCTCTCTTGACTCTATGGTTCACTTGTCTCATGAGTTGAGAATCAAGAACCATAGATAAAATCCCATACAAACTCTTCTCTACTCACTCTAGTTCACAAGGTTTAGCAAACCGAGTGAACTAGTTTCTTCAAAGTTCGAAGAAGAAGCCAAAGGTTGGAGCTTTCAGGTGGATCTATCTTCGGCGTAAGGAGACGACGGGAAGAAGCCGATCCGGACCACCATCGGAGTTTGAAGACGAAGGAGTTCAAGACAAGAAAGGTATAACCCCCTAACCGAGTAGTTAGCAACTCGTAGTTAGGTTGTTAGTTAGATGTTTAACAAAGATCCGGGTTTTAAGTCCATGTTACCACCTCTATAAAAATTGTTTTTTATCAAATTCCGCATGCCCGAAAGTATCGGGAGAGGTAGCATAGACTTACAGTGGTATCAGAGCCTAGTTAAACTCTATCTAACATGTTAGCAAGTAGCTAGAAGATCGATCAAAGAAAAAGTCCCGAAAACGAACCCGAGAATTTCAAGTTTCTGTCGATTTTTATACTGTTCAAAAGTTGATTATTTTCATCCCTAAAATCGGCTCAGGCTTTTATTAGAATAACCACCAAATTTGGTCCAACGATCGAGTCAAAGCGCCGTGGAAACGCGGCGGGAGCACGCTCCCGCCGCGGATCCGCGGCCGAGTTGACTCGGCCGAGGTCCAAGTTTGGTGCAGTGTTATTCTGGGGTTGTTTTGGGATTTTTGGAATATATATTTTCTGCCCAGATTTTCCAGAACGAAAATTTTGTTTTTGGGGTCCCGAAAATCCGTATTTTTGATCGAACTTCTAAAAGACTTAAGCTAACGGGTTTTTCTGTAATGTGATATTTGTATTGAACATCTACTAATCGCTATATGTCGATTAGTGGGGGTTATACAAATCTGTGATCTGTAATGTTGCTGGAATGTGTATATGAATATGTTGGATTGTTGCGGGTGAATAGCCGGGGGTTGTGAGACGAGAGTTTTCTTTTCTTTCAATTCATGTAAATTTGTAAATTGATGTAATAATTATTTGTATGGCCGCACAACCGGGTCGGGGTTGTAGCCGTCATTGTATAATTTCTTTTACTGTTTTTGCTCCTAGGATAGACCCATGGAGGGGGTGCACAAACTACCGGGTATGCCGAAGTGCCGAGTGGCCTACTCATGGAGATGAGGGAGGTTGCTTCGCTTCGGGTACTTGACGGGTAGTTTGCCGCACCCGTAGGGGTCTTGGATGGGGTATTGGCTATTCACCGCGACCGTGTAATCTGTTTTTCGTTACAGGCTCGTGCGAATTACAGATTCCTAGTATATTCAATGTATTCATCTGTGATCTGAAATGTTTATCATTGCAGTATATCTATATATACTATTATTTAGGGGTTGCTTATGTTTTACAGCCGCGCTAGCCCAGCCCCCGCTCTGTCGTTAGTTAAGTAACCTAACGGGTAATGACGGGGCCCAGTGGCGAATGCGAATGGCATAAGCGTACGTCATATTTTGGTTGTTATCTGCAATGGTAGGATTAAATGATGGGACGCATTAAAAGAACTAATGCAAGAATATCACGCATTAAAAGAACTAATGCAAGATAATAAACCAAGTTAAAGTCGTTCGAACACTTTCGAAAAACCACTCGGTTCTTTTCAAAACCAACTTTTAAATGCGGAGCTTGAGCCACTACTTTTAAAAGCTATCTCGTTCCATCGACTATATCAAGTTCACTACGTTCACGGTTTTGCCAAAACCATCCGTAGCCCTCCATCATTTCAGTTAAATATTCGGTAGTATTCAAGCTATGTATTTTGACCTCACGCCAAGGCATAGAGATTGGTAGCTGCCGGATATTTATCTGTTGCATAGATAGAATGCGTTGGTTTGAGACAGTCGTACTGCCATTTTGGCCTACGTCAAGGGTATGTACGGGTGGGTTCAAATTAACCTGGATAATGATGGGATGAACTTGACATGTGACTTATGACATTTTGACCTCACGCCAAGGTCATAAGAGCATGGGGCAAAAATCCACATCGGGAGTTTCATAAGTACTGAAACTTGCTAGATTTGCATACCACTTGGAGTGTGATGATTCTGGTAGGATTCCTTCAGTTTCGTCACGCGATGATATTTGGATCCCGATCCTACTGTGAGTATATGCTACTCCTCGGGAAATTTCTCACTTAACGATCAATGCTATAAACCTAGTAGGTGCCTAGAAAGGTGTTAACGGGGCTACGCCCCCAGGGAAAAGAGGTTCTTTAATTAAGGAACTTCGCGAAAGCGTTGGAAAACCTCCCTCGAAGTACCGACACTGGCCTGGCTGAACGGTTAAGCAAGTATTGTACGGTGGGATTGATCCCGACTAATTCTTCCTTTATGGTTTGAGGAGGGATTCAAGAAACAGTGGGAGCCATCCTGTTTAGACAAACTAAAAACCACTCTAAACTTGCAAGAGCATCATGCTGAGTGTTTCTTCTTCTCTCTCCTAATTGCAGCGACCAATCGACATGACTGGACTTAAGTTACTTCTAGATAAAAACATACTGACAGGGCCAAACTACAAAGATTGGCTCAGGAATGTCAAAATGGCAATCGCTTACGACAAGCTGGGGTATCTTCTTACCACCAAAGCTCCCCCTGTCCCTGGTCCCACTTCCAGTGTCGCGGATAAGGAAATCCGCAAGACTTGGGAGATTGATAGCGCGAAGGCCAAGTGCCTCGTACTTGCCTCGATGGACAACGAACATCAGAGGAGGCACGAGAATATGGACCTGGAATCCATATTTCTTCATACAAAAGAACTGTATGGAGAGCAGTCACGTATCGCAAGATACGAAGCGTCGAAAAAGTTATTTTCGGCAAGGATGGCCGTCGGATCATCAGTAGCAGAGCACGTGCTAAAGATGATCGGCTACATTGAGGAGCTCGCGGACCTAGGAACCACATTGGAGAGTGAGCTCTATACGGACTTAGTTCTCCAGTCCCTTCCTTCCACGTACGCCCAGTTTATACTGAACTTCAACTTACAAGAAAAAGAGGTTGAACTTTCAGAGCTCCTCAACATGCTGAGGAGCGCAGAGGGCACCCTACAGAAAAGTAGGGAAACATCCACTTTGTTTGTAGGAGGATCATCTTCTTCTAGGTCCAAGGCGAAAGCCAAGGGAAAGAAGAAGAAAACCCCCGCCAAACCAAGGGGCGGTGTTAGTAAAGTGGATACGAAGGGAAAAGCAAAAGCAACAAAGAAAGCGGGGAAGCTTGTGGATAAGGAAGAATGCTTCTATTGTCATAAGAAAGGTCACTGGAAGAATGATTGCAGGGCTTAGAAAGCCAGGACACAGGAATTGAAGCAAGTTGCAGCTTCAGCTTCAGGTGTGTATGTTATTGAAAACTGTCTTTCAATAAACTCTACTTCCTGGGTATTGGATACCGGATCAGGATCTCATATCTGTAATTCTTTGCAGGCGTTGAGAAACCGTAGGGTTTTGAAGGCAGGTGACATGACCCTCAGAGTTGCGAACGGAGCTAGCATGGATGCTAAAGCCGTGGGGGACTATCACCTGGGAATGTCAGATGGACATGTTTTGGTTTTGCGTAATTGCTTTTTTGTACCCAACGCAACTTGTAATATCATTTCTGTATCTTTAGTTTCTAAAGAAGGTTATGAATTTGCGTTTATAAGTAATATTGTAAACATTCACCTTAATCAAGTTTTGATTGGGTCAGGTACATTGAGTAATGGTATATACGTATTAAACCAACCACAGATTTTCAACGTCCAGAATACACACAAAAGAAAGTCTCCGGAAATAAATCAGACTTTCTTGTGGCATTGTAGACTGGGTCACATCAATGAGAGAAGCTTGACTAAGTTACATACAGAAGGATATTTGAATCCGTTCGAATATCAATCGTATGCTACTTGTCAATCCTGTCTCAAAGGAAAGATGACAAAGACTCCGTTTACTGGACATGGAGTAAGAGCGAGCGAGCTCTTGGGATTCGTACACAGCGACGTGTGCGGTCCAATGTCTACACATGCGCGAAGCGGTTATTCTTACTTCATTACTTTTACAGATGACTTCTCAAGGTACGGTCATGTCTTCTTAATGAAATATAAGTCCGAAGCCTTTGGAAAATTCCAGGAGTATAAGAATGAAGTAGAAAAAAAAACCGGCAAAAGTATTAAGATTCTAAGATCGGATCGAGGTGGAGAATACTTAAGTGCCGAGTTCCTGGACTATTTAAAAGAGAGTGGAATTCTCTCTCAGCTTACTCCTCCATACACTCCGCAACATAACGGTGTATCGGAGAGACGGAACCACACCCTATTGGATATGGAGCGGTCCATGATGAGTAACGCTGAGTTACCGCAATCATTCTGGAGATATGCGCTAGAATCAGCCGCATACCTTTTGAACCGAGTTCCTACTAAAACTGTGCCTACCACACCATATGAGTTATGGAGTGGGAAGAAACCCTATCTTCAATATCTGAAGATCTGGGGATGTCCAGCTTTTGTCAAAAAGCAGCATGCGGACAAACTCGAGACACGCTCAGTACTGTGCAAGTTTGTGGGATACCCAAAGAACACCAGGGGGTATCTTTTCTACTACGCAGAGGAACAAAAAGTCCTTGTTTCTCGTAATGCCCACTTTCTAGAACACCAGTTCTTAGAAAAGGAAATTAGTGGGAGCGCAGTAGAACTGGAAGAAATTCCAGAACCACGGACTATTACTGAAAGTTTAGTGGAACCAGAGGGTTCGAAAGAACAGGACATTCCTACGCCGCTCCGCAGGAGTAGTAGGCAGACTCATCCGCCCGAGAGATACTACGGTTTTCTCATAGACGGGGATAGAGAGGATTGCATCATAGATTATGATGAGCCTACTAGCTTCCAGCAGGCCGTTCAGAGCGTTGACTCAGTGAAATGGCTGGATGCAATGCGGACCGAAATGGAGTCCATGTACACCAACAAAGTATGGACGTTGGACATTGCTCCAGACGGGGTAAAACCCGTAGGATGCAAGTGGATCTTCAAAAGGAAGATTGGTGTAGATGGACAGGTTGAGACCTATAAAGCTAGACTTGTAGCAAAGGGTTTCCGTCAAAGACCTGGCTTGGACTATGACGAAACCTTTTCTCCAGTGGCTATGCTGAAATCCATTCGGATCCTTCTTGCCATTGCTGCCTTCCACGATTATGAGATCTGGCAAATGGACGTAAAGACCGCTTTTCTGAATGGAAATTTAGAGGAGTGTGTCTATTTGGACCAGCCAGAGGGTTTCATTCAGAGTGGGAGCAGCGGAAAGGTGTGCAAGTTGCTTAAGTCCATCTATGGACTAAAGCAGGCATCGCGGAGTTGGAACATCTGTTTTGATGAGACGGTCAAGGAATTTGGCTTTATCAAAAATCCAAATGAACCATGCATCTATAGTAGATTTGTAGCGAGAACTGTAGTATTCCTCGTTTTATACGTGGATGACATTCTCTTAATAGGAAATGACATTCCTATGCTACAATCTGTCAAAGGGTTCTTGTCGCACAGGTTCTCCATGAAAGACCTGGGTGATGCCTCATACATCCTGGGGATCCGGATCCATCGTGATAGATCCAAGAGGATATTAGGACTTTCTCAGTCCAGGTACATCGACACCGTACTGAAAAGATTCAGTATGGAAGATTCCAAGCGCGGTAACCTACCGGCTTGTCACGGGATCACCCTCTCTAAAGAGATGTCTCCCAAGACTGATTTGGAGAGGGATCGCATGTCTGTTATACCCTACGCTTCTGCGGTAGGCTCTATAATGTATGCGATGTTGTGTACCAGACCGGATGTAGCTTATGCACTGAGTGTGGTAAGCCGGTATCAGTCAAACCCTGGGGAGAAACACTGGATAGCGGTAAAGAACATTCTTAAGTACCTGAGAAGGACTAAGGAGATGTTCTTGGTGTATGGCGGAAAAGATCTCCAGATCGAGGCCTTTGCTTCCTCCAGCTTCCAGAGTGACAAGGATGATTCCAAGTCCATGTCGGGTTTTGTCTTTACCCTCAATGGAGGGGCGGTGTGTTGGAAGAGTTCCAAACAAGAAACCGTTGCAGACTCGACGATGGAAGCGGAATACATCGCTGCATCTGATGCCGCAAAAGAAGCTGTCTGGATGAGGAAGTTCTTGAAAGAACTTCAGGTGGTTCCGTCCATTGTTGATCCAATACCTCTGTATTGCGACAACAACGGGGCTATAGCTTTAGCGAAGGAACCCAGGTCCCATCAGAGATCCCGACACATCTTGAGGCGGTATCACCTGATCAGGGAGATCGTAGATCGCCAGGAGATCGAGGTTCGGAGAGTCGCTTCAGAAGATAACACTGCAGATCCATTCACCAAGGCCCTGCCCCAGACTCAGTTCGAACGGCTGATCGAGATGATAGGTCTTCGATACGCCAGTACATGGCCTTAGTGCAAGTGGGAGATTGTTAGTGTATATGCCCTAGAGGCCATTACTGTATCATACTAGTTTGTATATTATTTAATGGAAGCTTGGGATATTCACCTTGTATATACAATCTTGCTCAAAATAGTAGTATGCTACTTGGTTTGTTTCTACTTCAATGTGTACATGTGTTTATTTTAGTATATCGCCTATACACATTAGTGGAGCCCTTAGGATCTTTGCTTGATTACCAGCGATGTGATGGCAGTCACACTAGTGGGGCTGGGTAATCTATAAGCACATCCTTATGCAGGTCCCTAGTCGCAGGACTAACGAGACAGGGCATCGATACTCCGGAGTAGACTAGCGCATGCGCTTCTCATCCCAGTGTGGGAGACGGTCTGTCCCACAGCCGTCAGTACGTCTTACTTGAGATAGTATGCGGGTGCTCGTTAGGTTACGGGTACACTGGACAGGACTCGTCGGGAACTGACTAGTTGGTATTATGCCTATCGTCAGTTATCAGTTCCCAGGTGACATGAGTACAGCTTAGTCCGCTGACTTGACACTGTCACTTCGCCTTGAGTGTGTTCCCACTGTACTTTGATCACTACCCTACCACGGCTCAAAAGAGTTGTGCAAACAGGTAGTGGTTGGGTGCAGTCCCGAAGCACTTGGAGGCAGTGACGGTTAGACAGGATTCGTCTCTCCCAGTATTGGGGGTTGACATCGCGCTGTGTCTAGGAGAGCCATTACACGAGTAGTCCCTGGCCAGGGCAAACGAGATATACTGGTAGGCTTCCAGTGTTATCTCAGGGTGTTTTGGGCTTCGCTCCGACACGACTTGTACCGCTATTGGGGGACTGACGTTTACCGCCCCTTAGGCCCGCCATGCGATGTATCAGACGAACAGACCGGACTGTACGGAGAATGTCATATTCAGGCTCAGTAGGAGTTCAGATGGGTTTCGCCTCGTCAGTCTTCTTGTTGGCATTACCTGGGGACCGTTACGCACAGCTAGTGCCGCTTGCGGTCTGTGGTTAAACCCACTGCCAGCGTAGTGTCGAGTCTTTAGAGTCCCACACAGAAAGCTTTTCACCTTTAGGCAAAAGAGTAGAGGTCGCATGGTTTTGCGACAGGGTTCGGTCACATCCGTGCACTTGTGCACGTACAGTGTCTGGACAGTTTGCACTAGCGGGCTTTGGTTTAAGCCAGATCCTAGTGTACGTATTGGGATTGGATTTATCCAGTTTGCATTCGTGTTCCTCGGAACGCGGATGCGGGTGTGTATGCACAGTTAACGGGGAGACAGAGGCAGCGGATTCTCATTAGGGTTGTTGACTGTTGACCGTTGACTATTGACTTTTTGATCAACCCTAATGAGAATATGATATATGATTAACAATTATATTAATTAAGTATTATGGTGACATGGTTGTTGACTTGTTGACTTTGTTGACTTGTTGACTTTTGTTGACTTGTTGACTTTGTTGACCGGTTGACTAGGCTTGACTAGTTGACCATCATGATAACCATAGCCATCATTTCATGGCAAAGACTTTTGCTTGCTTGCTCATTTGTGCAAAATGAGTGCATGAAATGATATGGTTATGGTTGCTTCAACCATCACATAACACTTGATTGGTATGATGAGTTATCATTGTTTTGGATTATGAGAGGGTGAAAGGCAAAAGAGAGGCTCATTCTTTCTTGCTCATTCTCTCTCTTGTTCTTGAGCTCTCTTGTTTTTGCTCTCACCCTCTTCCTCTTGCTCCCTCTCTTGACTCTATGGTTCACTTGTTTCATGAGTTGAGAATCAAGAACCATAGATAAAATCCCATACAAACTCTTCTCTACTCACTCTAGTTCACAAGGTTTAGCAAACCGAGTGAACTAGTTTCTTCAAAGTTCGAAGAAGGAGCCAAAGGTTGGAGCTTTCAGGTGGATCTATCTTCGGCGTAAGGAGACGACGGGAAAAAGCCGATCCGGACCACCATCGGAGTTTGAATACGAAGGAGTTCAAGACAAGAAAGGTATAACCCCCTAACCGAGTAGTTAGCAACTCGTAGTTAGGTTGTTAGTTAGATGTTTAACAAAGATCCGGGTTTTAAGTCCATGTTACCACCTCTATAAAAATTGTTTTTTATCAAATTCCGCATGCCCGAAAGTACCGGAAGAGGTAGTATGGACTTACAAATCCTCTGTGAGTATCCCAATCCAACCCTTTTCTCAACTCCTTTTAACTCCACTGAACTGTTCTTTCTGCAGCATTCTTTGCGCCGCGCTTAAAAAATAAAAAAATTGATTGCTGTTGATTGTTACCGCTTTGCATATATTAATACGGACTTTAAGGGGCTCTAAAACCAATCCAGATTGGGTGGGGATTTCATCACCCTTCCCAGGACCCCAGAAATCACAAAAGGCATATGTATTGACCATTGTTTAATTAAAAAAATACTAGATTCGGCCCTAAGGACTTCACGCTCAATAGGACAGAGGACTAGTTACAGGCATCGGCCGTTTATCCTATCCTGACTTTGCGGTGTCTAGACAAGTGTGTCGAAGGCAAGTGGTTACTTAATTAGGACCAGTACTTACGTAGTGGGGAGCCTCCCACTTACCTGTCATTTACCTGGCCGTAATTGGCGGAGAAGAGGCGGTTTGAGGTCCTATTTTTAGCCCTTTGGAACAGTTAGGAGTTGTCTAGTTGACCTAGGTGACCCTAGATCTAGGTGTGATTGTGCATATCTTGTTTGTGATTGCTTGAAGCCGTAAGTCTGTACGTATTTCTGTAAAGCTCTTTCTAAAATAAAAAAAAATACAAAAAACCAAAAAATTTTATAAAAACTTGCTCTTTGTCGCCAGAATCCATTTCTTTCACCCACCTCTCATCGTATTTCTCCACTGACGTTTTCTTACCCTCACATTCTACGATTTGACTATACTAAACTCGTTTAGTGTATGTCCGCTTGGACTCGGGACACTAGCGCCCGTCTAGTCTGCGTTACGTTAGTCGCTACTGACTACGCGATCGACTCAAACGTCGAAACTCCTTCCACGCCTCTTTCACCCTTACCCTTGCCGGCCAACTCCGATGTTGACCGAGATTCTGTCCATACATCATCACCTTCACCTTCACCTTCACCTTCCCCACACTCTTCTGACGAGATGTCGGGATTTCCTCATAACGTCACCTTGACTCTCCCGGGATTGATTCCACCTCCTATGGATGCGAATAACCCACAACCACCGCCTGTTGTAGCGCCACAGCGAATTACGCTCCAAGATCGATTCTATCCTACTCGCGCTGCACTCCCTACCTGTCTTTCCCTTCTACCGGCCAATGGGGATAATTTTGAAATTAAGCCCCACTTCATTAACATGCTTCCGAAATTTCATGGGCTTGAATCTGAAGATGCCTATATCTTCATCAACAAGTTTCAAAATGTTTGTGCCATGATGAAAACGACCCAGCTGTCGGACGATGCTATACGGCTACGTGTCATTCCGTTCACTTTGTGCGATCTTGCTGAAAAATGGCTGTATAGCACCGCTTCCCACTCCATAACCAGTTGGGACGAGTTTGTGAAAGCGTTTCTCAAGAAATTCTATCTGAATCATAAAACCGCGAGGATCCGTAACGAAATCAACCAATTCTCTCAGCTTCCTACTGAACCCTTCTGGAAGTGCTTTGACCGGTATAAAGACCTTCTTGTTCAGTGCCCTCACCACGGTATTGAGAAATGGAAACTTTGTCAAACCTTATATGAGGGCCTGAACCCAGCAACCAAGCAGTTGTTGGAAACCATTTGTCAAGGCCACTTCCTATCAAAATCTGACGAGAAAGCATGGAAATTCTTCGACGACCTTACGGAACAAACGCTTCAATGGGAGAGCACCAGACCAAGTACTTCTTCTTCTTCCTCTACTTCTACTGGTCAGTCTAGGGCAGGCATTCACCAACTCGATGTCTCTATTGCAATGAAAGCCGAAATGGCTGCAATAACGAAAAAACTTGAAGCGATAGAGAACAAATTTTCATCTCCTGCTCCTGCCCCTGGTCTTCCCCTTCGTACCATTTGTGCTTGTTGTTCCGATCCATCTCACCTAACTGAAGAGTGTCCTTACAATTCACCAGCTCAAGGAAAAGATCAGGTTAATACTGCATTTCAGCAAAGACCAAGAAATGATCCATACTCTTCCACGTACAACCCTGGATGGAGAAACCATCCTAACTTCGCATGGAACCAGAATCAAAATCAGTTCCAAGGGCAGAACAATTTTCCAAGGGGGCCTCCTCAACAACAAGCACAACAACAGTTTCAGCAGCCCTTCCAACCCCAACCTTTTCAAAATGTGACGAACAATTTTGCGCCCAACAATTCCTTTCCTCAAAACAACTTTGTTCCGTCCAACAATGATAAGGTTTCCTCGCTAGAACAAAATCTGGAGGCGTTCGTTAAACAATCAACACAATCTACCGCCAACATCCAGTCTTCAATCCAGTCTCTTGTGCAACACACCGCTTCTCATGGGCAAAGCATCAAGACTATTGAAGCCCAAATTGCATAGCTGAATGCGGCTCTAAGCGAGCGAGAGAACGGGAAGCTTCCATCTCAACCCCTCCCAAATCCTGGTCACCCACATAATGTACATGTTGCTCTTGAACAACAGAACCATAATGTGAGTGCCGTAACTACATTGAGATCAGGAAGAATACTGAACAACAACATCGACACCACAATTGAGGATATTGACACCCCGGCCGCTTCTTCTTGTTCTTCTTCTTGTTCTTCTTCTTCTTCAGAGCCTATTCTCCATTCATCTAAAGGCTCTTTTTCTTCTTCTTCTTCTTCTTCTCTGAACGGACCCACACCTCACTTCATGAAAACTCCAGCTCTGGGATCCGTTCCAACTCCACAATCTCCTCCACAAGCATTGGACTCAACCAATTTTAAAAACGTTCCATATCCAAACCGGTTGAGGACCAATAAACAAAATTCACAAATGGAGAACATTCTGGAGTTATTTAAGCTGGTTAACATTAACATTCCCCTTTTAGATGTTGTCCAACAAGTCCCGTCCTACACGAAAATCTTAAAGGACTTGTGCACGAAAAAGAGGAAGTCTCAGGTACCCAAGAAAGTTTTCTTGGCTAGTGTTGTGAGTGATGCTCTTACCCAATCTTTACCGCAAAAACGGAAGGACCCTAGCCGTCCTACGATTTCTATTACCATTGGGGATAAGAACATCAATCGCGCACTATTAGATCTTGGTGCCAGTGTTAACCTGCTTCCGTACTCAGTATATGAGTAACTAGGTGTAGGAGAGCTGAAACACACACACTGCACTCTCCAAATGGCCGACCGATCAATCACCCATCCTAGGGGTGAGCTAGAGGATGTGTTAATCAAGGTTGGGGACTTCATATTCCCCATTGACTTCATTGTTTTAGACACACAGCCTGTAGCTAACCCCCGGAATCAAATTCCGGTGATACTCGGACGCCCATTCCTTGCAACCTCAAATGCTGTGATCAATTGTCGTAATGGTTCTTTGAACCTATCTTTTGGAAACATGACAATTGAACTCAACATTTTCAGGTTGGGGAATCAGCCCTCCGAACCAAATGTTCATATACTAGACGTTTGCTCAATCCAGGAGATCACCTCGGAGGACTGTGAATTCGAGGAGTTTTTGTTCGATCACGACAATCTTGACGCCACTAGTGCGTTCCTCTTCAAACCTTCTGCTGCTTCTGCGCCCGACAATGACTACGAGTGTTTCACTTTCTCGACCGATCTTAGCCAGTCACCACCCGAGTTTGAATCCTTCGAATTTCCGGATGAGTTACCTGAACCATCCATCTCGGTCGCTTACACTCATTTTGAACCTTTGCTGGAATCCTTTGAGTTCGAGACCTTTTCACCAATCTTTCCTTCAATAGTTTCACCTCCAACGCTCGAACTCAAGCCTTTGCCGTCTCACCTTAAGTACGCTTACTTGGGTGAAAACGATACCCTCCCTGTTATCATCTCGACTTCACTAACTCCCGAGCAAGAGAAAGACCTTCTTGCGGTCTTGCACATCAATAGGCAAGCTTTTGGCTGGTCCATGGCAGACATCAAGGGGATTAGTCCCCTGATCGTTGAACATCACATTCATCTGATGGATGATGCCAAACCAGCCAGGGATCCACAAAGGCGTCTCAACCCAGTCATGAAGGAGGCTGAAAAAAAGGAGATCGTAAAATGTCTAGATAGTGGTATCATTTACCCTATCTCTGATAGCCAGTGGGTCAGCCCCATTCACGTTGTCCCCAAGAAATCAGGTATAATGGTCATTACCAACGAGGCGAACGAGTTAATCCCTACTCGCACCCAGACTGGGTGGCGAGTATGCATCGATTACAGAAAACTCAACGCCGCAACGCTGAATGACCACTTTCCGCTACCTTTCATTGACCAGATGCTTGAACGATTGGCCGGACATGAGTACTACTGCTTTCTTGATGGGTACTCCGGCTATAATCAAATTCCCATCACCGAAAAAGACCAGGAGAAGACCACATTCACTTGTCCTTTCGGCACGTTTGCATATCGTCGCATGCCCTTTGTGTTATGCAATGCGCCCGCTACTTTCCAGCGGTGTATGATGGGAATCTTCTCAGACATGGTGGAAAAATTCTTGGAGATCTTCATGGACGATTTCTCCATTTTCGGCGATTCCTTTGATGAGTGTTTGCTGCATCTTGACGCTGTCCTTACCCGGTGTAAGGACAAGAATCTCACTTTGAACTGGAAAAAGTGCCACTTCATGGTGCGCGAAGGTATTGTCTTAGGACATATCATCTCGCAAAAAGGCATTGAGGTAGATAAAGCAAAGATTGAAGTCATTTCCAATCTCCCTCTTCCCAGATGCGTCAGAGACATCTGAGCCTTCCTTGGCCATGCTGGTTTCTATAGATGGTTCATCAAGGACTTTAGCAAGATTGCTAGGCCCTTGACTCTTTTACTGGCCAAGGACACGACATTCGACTTCAACTCGAGCTGTATGACTGCGTTCGAGTCACTAAAAAGCTCACTCACTTCTGCTCCCGTTCTTTCTTCTCCTGACTGGACGCACCCATTTGGGATTATGTGCGATGCATCCGACTTTGCCATCGGTGCTGTCCTTGGATAACACATTAACAAGATGCCGCATGTAATCTATTATGCTAGCCGAACCCTGAACGACGCCCAACTGAATTATACGACAACTGAGAAGGAATTCTTGGCTGTTGTATTTGCTTTAGAAAAGTTCAGGCCTTACTTGATCGGCTCTCCAGTCATCGTCTATACAGACCATTCTGCTCTGCGCCATCTTTTTGTGAAGAAAGATGCAAAATCTCGGCTGATACGTTGGATCCTCTTGCTTCAAGAGTTTGACCTTGTCATCAAGGACAAAAGAGGATGTGAGAACGTAGTCGCCGATCATCTCTCATGACTTCCTTCTTCGCCGTCGCTTCAAATTCCGATCAATGACGTTTTTCCGGATGAACAGCTCTTGACAGTATCTTGCAAACCCTGGTTCGCAGATATTGTGAACTATTTGGCCACAGGATTACTACCGACTGAATGGTCAAGTCAGGACAGACTTCGATTCTTATCCCAAGTAAAACACTTTTACTGGGACGAACCCTATCTGTTCAAGTACTGTCCCGACTAGATTATTCGTCGGTGTGTCCCTAACGATGAGTTCAAGAGTGTGCTGTCGTTTTGCCATGATCAAGCATGTGGCGGGCATTTTGGCCCAAGAAAGACAGCTGAGAAAATCTTGCGATGTGGTTTCTACTGGCCACAACTCTTCAAAGATGCTCATGACTACTGCAAGAATTGCTTCCGGTGCCAACACTTGGGCCGGATATCCAGGAGAAATGAGATGCCGCTCCAACCGATCTTGGTTGTGGAGATTTTCGATGTTTGGGGGATTGATTTCATGGGGCCGTTTCCCAGCTCTTTTGGAAACTTGTACATCCTTCTCGCTATAGATTATGTCTCTAAGTGAGTCGAGGCTGTGCCCAGCCGGACTAATGATAACAAGGTTGTCGTTAGATTTCTTAAGGAAAACATTTTCTCACGGTTTGGGCACCCCCGAGCGATCATTAGCGACAACGGAACTCATTTCTGCAATAAGACTTTCGAGGCCTTGATGCGGAAATATTCCATCAATCATAAGCTATCCACGCCCTACCATCCCCAAACAAGTGGGCAAGCCGAAGTTTCAAATCGGCAAATCAAGCAGATACTGGAGAAGACGGTTTCCAAGAACCGTAAGGATTGGTCGTTAAAACTCACTGATGCCCTTGGAGCATTTCGAACTACTTATAAGACCGATCTTGGCATGTCTCCCTATCGGCTTGTTAACGGAAAAGCTTGCCACCTCCCTGTGGAAATAGAGCATCGCGGATTTTGGGCGATAAAGGAGCTGAATTTGTCTCTCGAAGATGCGGGCAGCCATCGGAAGCTGCAGTTGAACGAATTAAGCGAGCCTCGGGATGAGGCTTACGAAAACGCGGTTGTCGTTAAGAATCGAACGAAGGTATTTCACGATAAACATCTTTTGCGCAAAACTTTCACACCTGGCCAACAGGTACTTCTTTACGACACTAGACTACATTTCCATCTCGGGAAGCTCAGATCTCGCTGGAAAGGACCATTCTTGGTACGGACTGTATATCCGTACGGTGCTGTGGATTTGGAGAATCCAAAAGACGGTTCACTATTCAAAGTGAACGGACACTGGTTGAAACCATTCCACACCGCAGACCCATCTGAGGAGCTCTTGCTGTTGCAGGAGCCGGTTTACATCGACTAATCTTCCTCCCCTTACACCCGAACTTCGATTATCCAGCCAAAAACAGTGGAAACACTGTTTCAAATAAGTTTGGGGGTATGTATATACAATTTTGTTTTTTCTTGTGTGCCGGGAAAAATTCTACTTATATTCAGAAAATAAATAAACAACAAAAATAAACCAATAAAAAAAATAAAAATAAAAATAAAATATATATATATATATATAATATTATAAAATAGAATATTCTTTGTACATAATTCTTCTTTTTATAGGGGTTTTAGTGCAAATAACCAAATCCCCTATAAATAATTCTCTAAGCCTTTTCAGAATTCTTCTGCCTCAAACACAACCTCCAGGAAACCCTAGCCGTCGCAGTCAATTTCCAGAGAGCGCCGCCGCCACTTTACCACGGAACCGCCGCCGGAGAGCCCTCCCGCCGCGGAAGCGCCGCCGCCTTGCCGACTTGCCCTTTGGAATTTTTCCAGAGGAGGTTTGAACACTTTATACCCTATTTTCAGATCTGTAAAATTCTTGTTATGGCTCCACATTTCCAATTTGAAAGAAATTTCTCACAATTATTCGACCATAACACGTATGGTAGCTATTTTGGCAACGAAATCCGGGAACGCGGATGGAATTACCTCTTGTATAACCATCTGAATGCATTCGCGCTTCCGGATCTCGTTGTACGGTTCTTTGATAGCATGGAGGAGGGTTGCTTTGAAAAATACGGGTTTCTTCGCTTACTTTGGGGAGATCGAGAGATTCGAATAGACAGAGACTTCATTCGTGAAGTCACATTGATGGCCCGTATACCCGCTCATGACCAACCCTTCCAATTTGAGGATTACACGCCATTGATGGGCAATGATTGTTATATGGAGCCAAGAAATGGGATTCAGGTGCGTACACTATACGCGAATGTGTTGGCCGTGTGCCGATGGGCACAAAATAACATATTTGGCAGTTCGCACAATACGACGTTTTTCACACCTTCACTACACATCGTGCACACGTTAATGACTAGAAACCCAAGTTATGATATGTGCACTGTGTTACTTCAGTCGATTGACGCTGGCAAACGTTCGGCCAATTATCCGTGCCCAATGTTGGTGACGCAACTGTGTCGCCATTTCCTCCTTGTTGACGGGTTTGAATTTCACATGCATAATGGGGCCCCCATTCGACCCCTTCTTGAGGGTGTCTCCACATCTTATACTCGACTCCACGATATATGGTCGCGCACCGAGCCGACCGAGAATGTGATGGCCAGGACATCTAGCTCGAGCTCCACAGCGAGCGACGAAGAGCTCACCCCCGCAGCGCAAGCACGCCTACTTCGACGAACACATAGGGGGGTAGAGAGAGTAATTGGGATGATGACGAACTTTGATCAGTGTCTAACAAACCTGGAACACGGAATGGCCACCCTATTGGCAAGAGAGGAAAGATCAAGATCACGATCCAGGGGCCCTAGGGCAGAGAGTAGTGAGGCAGGGACAAGCGAGGCAGCGTCTAGGAGGCGACGCAGGGAGCAGTGAGGACACTGCTATCAATAAGTTTGGGGGTGGGATTGGGTTGTAAATAGTTACCCTTGCATTGCATCTGCACGTTTTATTTATCTTTTATGTAAATATTTGTTTCTACTTTGCATGTTTAAATTCTACATCGCATTTTTTTTCTGCATTGCATTTTTTATAAAAAAAATATATAAAAAAAATGGAAAATGAAAAAAAATAAAAAAAAAACTAAAAATCTTGAAAATGAAAACAAAATTTTTAAAAGGAAAAAAAAATTCTTATTTATTGACCATTTTTGACTCAAGTCTGATATGACAGTTGACTAGTTAGAAACAACTAGATCTTAAACTTAGTTAATTATAAACCCTAAAAATAACCTTTCTTGAAATATAACTATAGAAAATATACGTCCCAGCGGTTTATTTTGAAATAAGCAAATTTTGAGTCTAGTTCTCAGGCTAAGTCAAAATGAGGGAAGAGTATTGAAGCTCGATTTGAAGAGTAAGTCTGAAAAATAATTTTGAATCTTAAGTCCAAATTTCTGAAAATATAAACCTACAAATCGCACATACACCACCTTGAAACTCGGAATAGTAGAGGATACCTAGAAATACTCTTGCCTGAAAGCCTAGTATGAAAGAAAAAACGGTATTTAAAGCTAAACACCAAAAGAGCACCATTGAAAAATATATCCGGTCTTGAAAAAGAAAAATAAATGAAAAAAAAGTGAGAGAATAAAATACAAGACCTGGAAACTGCTATTTACTCTTTAAAGCTCGCACATTTAGTAATCGGATGTTAGTGCCTCAAGAAGCATTAATAGTCGCATGAAAAATGTATGAGCAAAACCGTCCATCATTAATGAAAAGAAGTAGTGCTAGGTATTAAGGCAAGGGTATCATAGCTTGAACTGAATTTCCAAGTGTAGGAGTGATAATTACACACACGTAGGGGTATATAATCAGAGTTTGGAGGAGAGATAGGAATGAAAAATAGGGTTTATTTCTTCAGTAGAGTTGATAAAAATTCCGGATTCGAGATTGCGCTTAAGAAGGAAAACTCAGGAGATGCTGAAAGCTTTGTAAAATGGCTAGACGTATAGGATCTTAAGTTAAATAAAAAGGAAGTATGAAGAGTACGGATTAATGATTTCTAAGTTGATGATAATAGAGCTTCTGGCTAGAATGCTGAAATGAAGGTTTAGAGTCGACCGCCAATTTGATCGGATTTTGTGGGTGTAATCCGCTGAAAACCCTCAGGAGACAACACTCCTCTTACTAGGGACACCTAGAGATTTAACGGCTTGTTGCACATGCTCGGTGCAATCGCGTTCCCTGCGAAAGTGAGGTTAGGACTTTTTGCGAATAAAATGGCTTTGCTCGGGAGCAAAAGATAAGTTTGGGGGTATTTGTTCATCACAGAATTTTGTAATTTATACCGCCCATTCTTGATCACATTGCATATAGGTAGGTGCTTTTAATCCGTATTTTCTGCATGTTTACAGATTACAGGTTTCCAGTCCAAAAAAATACAAATCCGACAAAATCTCCACAGTTACGCCAAAATACAGAACATCTGTCATAAATAGATAAAAGCCGGGTTCTAGTATCCGTCCAGTACCAGTTCAGAAGATGGGACGAAACTATTTGTCATTTGTGACTAAATCAAGTTAGAAGTCAAAGGAGATAAAAGTCAAAGGAGAAGAAAATGAAGCAATCTTGGACTATGAAATCTGAAGATACTCTGGAAAAATTATTGCAGTTTAAAGTTTTCAAACATAAGGAAAAAAGAGTGCAAGACCAGAGAAATCAACTCGGCAGAGTTTGGCCACCAACGCACCGCGGAACCGCGGCCAAATGCCCACTATGGCCGTGCTTCCGCGGTCGCCACGTGTCCTCATCTGGTGAAAAAGTGGGGTTATTCCTGTAATTGTATATGGGCTTATATTTTGTTCTTATTGTCTCAGAACCATGCCTATAAATAGCCCAGAACAGAGCCAAGAAAAGTGTGCTTATTTTTGTGTGTAATTTTTGTATTAAGTTTTAGTTTAGTTTTTAATAAAAGAGTATTTTCTCCATCATCCTCCATTAAAGCTTGTGTGAGATTTATTGAGTGTTGAAGAATGCAAGAAGTATTCTTTTTCTATATGCATCATTTGTAATTTAGTTCTTTATTTTGCTTGTAATTTCAATTGTTAAAAGTAGTTGTTGTTATTTGTTTTCTTTTTTTTTTAATTCTCTTCTATTATCCTTACAACCATAATGCTTAGTGTGATCCTTGCCTAAGTGAGGTCCCAAATAACTAGTTGTAATTTTCTACCTCAATTCTTATTACCCTCTTTCTTTGTTTCATTTCATTTATCTTTTATAATGGGTGAGTGATTTCTCACTTGTTAGGATAGGAAACGAAAAGTTTGAGAAAAGAAAATCTCCCTCACTCTTCTCTTTTCCCAACATCTTGATTCGAACTCCCGTTAATTGATCCACAATCCGCTCCCTACGGCACCCTATTCGTTATAATAGCGGTGATACCCTAGTGAGACCGGCCGTGGTTGAATCAACCTGAGGTTACTACTAAGAGCCAAGAACGGACAGAAAAGGACCAAAAAGAGGAAACTAAGTGTTGGAAAGCCTAGCTTATACTCGCAAGTTTCCTCCTTAGTCGTGCTAATCCCCGTTGTTGCCGATTACTGTAACATCGATATTAAGAGTGGCAAATGAATTAAGTGAGCGACCTCCTAACTAAAACAAACCAAATCCTAACCCTTAACAAGTCCTCTTATCATTCATTTCTAATTAGCTAATCTTAAACAAACCTGGACATATTTGGACTTAACTCGTTAAAACATAAAGAAAAAGGCTCCCATCTCTCTGTGGATCGACCCATACTCATCCAGCTGGCTGCAAAGCGAAACCGTCATGATTGCGGTAATTAAACTAGAACACGCAGAAAAACTATCAATCAGACACCAAATCTTTTAAGTTGCCTAAAAAAGACCTTTATTAGTTAAATATTGACTAATTAGCCTAATTAAGCTGCTAAATACCCGATCTATCCAATGTGCACTTCGTTCGTACGTCGACGTCGGGGGTATTTGGTCGTTTTTAGTGTATATTGGCCATAGGTTCTAACCTATGTGCACTTCGCTCGTTTAATCCTTTTTTATTTGGATATTTATACGGTTGTGCCTTGATTTCAATTGTAGGTACGATCGCGGGGATTTCCGAGACTACAAGGATGGGCGAGGCGGTCGTGGGTTTCGACTAGCTCGGGATGTCGGTGAGTAGATTTATATTTATGAGAGAAGTCGGGTGGATGACGTATAGCACCCCCGCAACCAATTAACTAGGATATCTATTCTATATCTAGGATTGTGTTATATTATATAACTTAGTTTATAACTAAATTAGTAATAGTTTGTATCTAGTAGGATATATGTATGCGTGGATATATAGTTATATATGATTATTGTGATATGCGTACGTGATTATAGATCCGTACGATATCGATTGGGATATGATTATAATGAGGATAGATAACTGGATACGGCGGATAAGTATTTGACTCACAAAATCTTGCTACATCCCGATTGGGATATTGTTATGTTTGCTGAGCTATACTCTTTTAAAAACTAACGATACGTTTTCTACTTTTAAATGGCAATATCAAGGATGTACTAAAATTTCAAATGAATATCTATTTCAAAAACATTTTAGCCTCTTTATCTGTGAAACAACGTTTCGTTATATTTTAAACTATAACGGTATAGCTCATAAAAGTTAACTACGTTTAACGATTATTCACGTTACGATTAGGATAACCTTTTTATATGCTCGCGTTTCGATTACCTATTATATATGCTAGTTGCGCTATTATTCTCATACGAAAACACTAATAGAATACTGCATAATTACCAATGATTGTTATGTTGCACAAATCACAAACACGCATGTTACACTACACCTCATTGGTACTGCCATGACACTGTAGGATTTCCATGCTTGATAGCGTTAATGTCATTATATGAATGTGATAATGGAAATATCTATATAATAGTGATGCTCGAACACCTATGATAGAACACTTGCACAAATACTAATGATTGCCATGTTGCACGAGCACAGACACGTATACTCATGACACATCATTAGTATTGCCATGACACTGCAGGACTGTCATGTTACTTGTGTTCTAGATATCCATGATTGATGTGATGATACCGATAATGATTTTGATATACGAATACCATCGTTATGGATATTCGCATATGTTTGTTGCTAATGTGGCAAAGATAATATATGCGTTACGTTTTTATGAACTCGAAATAGATTATATATGTATTCTTCAGAACTTGTTGTTTTCCATGAATTTGAGAAGCCGCGGTGGGATTTATAAAACTTGCGAATGTTTTTTAATGCGGTATTCTCGTGATACGATAATTTAGCGTCCACCATGAGTTTTGGTTTTTATTATGAGATATTCGAATCGAGAGAGGAGTTAACCGATTATGGATATATAGTGGACCCGGTACGACACCGAGGGACAGGAAGACCTTAGGGAGGTACGAGAAGCATAGCAAGGTGGATCGATACCGGAGTGAGTATTTGAGCGTGGCGGATATCCGGGAGATACCGACCGTGGCTTCTGATATCACGATAGGACCGGTCTGACGAGACGGTGCCTATGATATATGGATTTATGAGTCGGTAATATACACGAGATTTATGAGATTTAGAGTGTCGATACAGGACACTCATATGTTGAAGGTTGCGCGATCCATCGAGATACGTTGTTATAGATTATATCGTATAGTGGCCGAACATGACTGATCTATGGGACAGTACCTGAAGACTATTTTCATATTTCGATATACATTAAAGAGCTTTCCATATGAGCTATAGTCTTACTATTTTGACGTGTCTGGGACGACACAAGAAAATTTTAAATGGAAACCCTCTTAAAACTAATTTCTAATAGCGAGATGTATATTTTAAACAAAACGCATATAATACTTCATAAATCTACGTCTGCAACTTGTGCCGTGATATACGTATCATACGGCTATTTTAAAAGGATTTTACATACATCTTTCGGCTACTTTATAGGCTTATACATTGATGCATGCTATATATATATATGATATGTTGATATATTTCCATGTTTATATGATTGATACTGATATGCTTATAGTACTTATGCATGATATATATTTTAGCTTAGGATATGATAGTACTATACGTTATGACCTCGGTAGATCATTATGCATTTAGATTTGTACCTTGCGATATATTTTTATCGCTGAGGTGGTAACTAATTCCCCTTGTGCCCCAATTTCTTGCAGGATTGACCGCTCGGATCCGTGGCGGATTGCTGGCAAATTTCTTCTTCAGTGATTGCTTTGGTAGTGTGTTACATGTTGGATCGTAACCAACCGTTGTATACTTATAATCTTTTGGATCTTATTAAAAACTCTATCAACTTAAACTTGTATATTTGTGGACATAGAAGCACGACTTAAATATTGTGTGTTTTGGGCGTTATACTCGTTTGGAGTCGACTTTATATTGTTATTGGTTATATTTCGTTTTCTATTTTTTCACCTTACGCGTCGAATATTATATGCGTGGTTACTCTTTTGTTTGGGCATGGAAGTTAGCTCCCGTTGGGGATACTTCATATATATTATGCCTTATATGTGGTTTTATTCAAAATTTACAAAGGTGGTAGAGCCCGAATTTCAAACGATATAGGTGTTTTCAAACAAATTTACTTATACTTTAAAAAGAAACTTGATTCCTTTTAATAGCTCTTTTTAAAACTTCACCTCCGCTATTTTCTTGAAAACGTTTAGATTCCGGGTTTTTGGCTTACTTGGATCACGTCGACATATTTAGAAATCACGTGATCTAAGTGTCGGTCACGCGTCGCTTTCGAGTCGTGACAAAATTAGTATCAGAGCCTTAGATTTAACCTTTGTGCCCTTTCGGAATATAGACTTGACTTTGGTGGTTTCATACCCGAACTTCATAGGTTGACCTTGGTATGATGGAGTTGGTACAAACTAGAGTGACGTACCGTACGTATACTCCGCGTCATATTTGTTGGGTTTCGGTGTCCGCGCCGCGAAAGCCATGGCCGATGCGGAAGCGAAAACAAAAACATTTGCGAGCACCGAACATTCGTAAAAACCAGGATACGGTCCAATAACCTAAACTAGCTAACTAAGAGTGCAAAGGTTGAGAAATTATAACTTTTTTCGCGTGTCCACCCAATTGTGGAAGACCCCTCCAAGCTTGTAACCGCCGAGATCGCGCTTGAAAGTCGACCACCATTGTAGAAGACGATCCACTCAAGGGAAACCGGAGGAGGCTCTAACCGATGATCCAGACATGCTTGGTGTGATTGGTCAGTGATTTAGGAATATTTCACTAAATATTTCTCTCTAGAATCCATGCTCAAATGAGAGTAAGAAGATGAAGGAGAAGAGGAGAAAGGAAGCAACCATGAAGCATGAAGCTCGTCATATGAAGCAAAAAGAAAATGAAGTATCAAGTGTAAAAATAAGAATGGCTTTGCTTTTAACAACCATACTTCAATAGTGCATCAAAATGATTTTATCATTTTTAAAAGCAAAGCCTTACTTCTCTACATGTTTAACACCATACTTCATGCCATATCCTTTCCACCTCATTTCCATTTAATTTTCTAAAATAAAACCAAATATGATGTGCCCTTCTTTTAGAAGCATTCTCATATAAATACGGAATACTTCACATGGTATATATATCGCTACATATACGTGTATCCGCATAAAAAATACGGATAGCACCAAGGAGAAAAAATGAATAGTGAACAATAATACTAAAATATATGTATCAAAATACATATATAAATTATTAAATCAAAACCTGATTTAATAATCCAGCTTAATCTTAAGCCGGCTAGTATTATCAACCGCCCGATTAATTTCCGTGTATCCCATACACGTATTTAATTGGACCCATGCACCTATCAACGTCCGGCTCCTACATTTATCGCCTGAACCGGAAAAACTCTCTGTGTGGGACTCTAAAAACTCGACAATACGCTGGCAGTGGGTTTAACTGCAAGTACGTTAGCGGCACTAGCTGTACGTAACGGATATCCAGATACTCGTCAAAAGGGGGGTCGACAATCAGGTACGTTCTTACCCTACTGAGCCTGAATGTAACAATCTCCGTACAGTCCGGTCTCTTCGTCAAAGAGTATTACATATCTGGTCTAGGGGGTGGATAACGTCGACCCCTGCTAACCCGATAAGTCATGTCCGAGTCAAGCTCATCACCAACAGAGATACTACCGATCAACTATCAGTAAATCTCATCCACCATGGCCACGAATTTCTGGTGATAGCCAATTGAACACAACGCGATATCGACTCCTAATACCAGGAGAGACGAATCCTTGACAATCGACCACTGCCTCCATGTGGCTCGGGACCGTACCTAACTAAAACCTGTTTACACAACTCCTTTGAGTCGTGGTAGGGTAGTAATCAAAGTACAGTGGGAACTCACACGAGACAAATAACGACTTTAGGTCAAAGGACTAAGTTGTACTCATGCTACCTGAGAACTTCCATCTGACGATAGATATAATACCATTTAGAAGTTCTCGACGAGTCCATCTAGTGTACTCACCTCCTGTGAGCACCTGTATACTATCTTAGGTGACACAACACCATTGATTTGTGAGACCGGCCACCGCCCCTCGTCTGGGTGTAGAAGCATATACACCAGTCTACTCCGAAATATCGATATCTAGTCTCGATACTATTACGACTAGAGACATTTAAGGATGTGCTTATGGACAACCCAGCTCCCATATATATGATCGCCACCATAATTCTGGTTGTCAAGCAAAAATCTTACGAGCTTCATCAACAATGAATATAAACCGGATAATATACTATCATCTCGAATAAGACTGTTATACCTGTATAGGTCCTTGCTCAATTATCATAATCTCCTATTTGTAAGTAGTGAGAGAATCTTTTCCCAAAACACTATTTTTTCTCCTTCCGTTTTTGTCCTTGCCATTACATTTTATTATTTTTCCTACCCATTTCCAAATGGTCCATGTGAGCCATTAATAAATGTGAGGCCTAAAATAAATTAAAAAACTATGTGGATTTTTCCCTCAGTATTTGGTTCTAATTTTTATTGCTTTTTTTAATTTTCTTAATTTAACCTTAAATTCTATAGCAAGCATTGATTTGGTGTTGATTTAGAAATAAATTCTGGTGTTTTTTATTTTTCTCAAGAAAAACAATAGTAATTTTTTTTATCATGATAATTTTTTTTTAAAAATAAAACATAATAGAATAAAATATGTTTACTATATAATTCATTCTTTACATTTGATTATAAAAATTATGGTTGATTTAAATTTTGTGGTCAGATTTCATTATTTAAATAATTATCCATGTTCCTTCAAATAGGAAAAATTTATCAATGTTTGTAATTGCAGACTTTCAAAAAAAATTCAATCATAATATAAATTTATTAAAATGGAACCGAGACAAATTTTGTATGTTTTTAAAATGGATACTAACTACTTCTTAACAAAATAAAAGCATATTGATTTTCTATTTATTTTTTCAATTTTGTCCCGAAATATCTTGAATTATTTTGATCCCACATGTTACACCTGGATCAAAGTCAAGTTTACAGCAAATGGATGGGGATCATGGGTATGGATAAATTATTAAGATATAAAGTCAATACCCATTCAAGACGTACATCTTTTTTATATATATTTATTATGTGCATAACACCGATCTGTATCTATTAAGCAAATGAAATTTCCGCTCATTTCATAATTGGGCTAAAAGATAGAGGGAACCCTATCCTGAATGTGGAATGTATTCAAAGTTATTTAAGCCCATTTAATGATCATATCAGTATCAATGAAACTTAAAGTTTAACAAGTTAGCTATAGAGTCTATTGTCTAATAAGCTAGTAATTCAAATCACCAAGTACAACAATTATGTGAAGCATATCAATTATTTCAGCTGCCTTCAAACATACACGACGGAGCTAGCGCTCTTATTCTAGGTCATAACTTGCCCCGGCCATTACAGACTGATTTTTTTTTTACAATCCTTAACACAAAGCATATATAGATGCGACAGATATAGATCCAGGATAGATCAATGGTAGAGCTCGATGATGCAGCGGGAACCAAGGGCTGGGATTATATTGTAATCTTTGAAGCCAGCTTCAGCGAAGATCTTCTTCCATTCCTTATCTGTTCTCTGTCTTCCCGTCACGTGGACCATCGTCTGAAGATCGAAGTAGATCTGGACTTCGGTGTGTTTTGGATGCACTCTGTCGGGGCTAACATCGAGAACTTTCTCCATTATTATCACTTTCCCTCCGTTTTCTTTAGTTGGAATGGCCGCTTTGCAATTTTTCAGTATCTTCACGCATTCTTCATCGTTCCATGACATCAGTACCCACTGCAAAACAAATATTCAATCATTAAGAAGACTGTTTTAGAGATAATCATTCCGAGCGTTGGGCCATGTTTGGATATGGAGTTAGAACAACTGTAGTTTATTTTTAAATGGAGGCGAGAGGTACGCAAACTCCAAACATAGAGTTTAGATAACTTAGATCATATATGAATTGAGACAACTGCAGTTATCACAACTCCAAAACGATTGTTAAGCTGGTAAAGTAAGGATTTTGGAGTTATGTTTTTCTGACTCTATGAAACACCAGTTTAGAAAGCTTAACTCCATTCCCAAATAGGGGCCTTGGTCCTTAACCCTCAACATTTTTTTAAAATTCTAACAATCGGTTAAGCATTTTAGGCTGGATACGAATTTAGATGGCTATGATACTAATTTAGAGCACTTTATGCCACCCTCCACAAAACCTTGAATTTTATCGTGGCGGAATGATCTTAAGGAAATATTCTTGTATTTTGACCAATGCAATTTTGAAGTATTAGTAATTTTATTTTGAAGTTGCTAAGGTTAGCATCAATAACCGTAACTGATAGCAACTCTTGCATTCAAAATATACCTTAAGAATCAGCGCATCGGCGGTGGGGATGCTCTCAAACATATCCCCGGCAACATACTCAACATCACCACTCTTTTCCACCTTCTCCACCACATGTGGCAGATCCAGCACTTTACACTCGATCCCCGGAAACGCCTCCTTTCTTGGCAATCTTCCCTCTCGCTCCCGCAACTTCCACTAGAGTCTTCACCCCTTCAAACTGATCCCTGCAGTCTTCGATGATCACCTTTGCCACCGTCACCGAATCGCTGTCCAACCCCTCCAGCATGGCCTTCAGCAGGTCCGGCATCCTCCCCGTCGCCTCCCAGACGTAAACCCCGTGAAACATCTCGAACGCCGTCGACGGCGCGTTCTCGTTCTTCAACCACTCCCTCTCTCTCTCTCTCTCATCCTATACTAGTTACCTCAAATCCTGTATAGAGTAAAGTATATATATCCGTCTGTCATCCAAAAGATAGACAAAATATAGATCCTTCATTGTTCAGCGTTTAAACCAATATCTGTATAGCATGAACTCTTTCCAATTATTTTTGGATAGGCATACGAATAAGAATATGATTGAAATAAATAGAAGTAGTAAGTGCAAGTCTTTTTTGGTATTTCACAGTTGTAGATAGATTAAAAATGAATATGACAGGTACACTTATGTGAACAAATTTGCTGAAAGGCTCTGCTCTAAAATTATGTGTCTAGCCCATTCCATGATCTAAGATCAACCTCCGTCTACTTTATGATTATTGCAACCCACCATATGTCTTTACTTATCATCTATTTTCACCTTTCATGAATTAGTTTATGTATAATAAAATTAAGGCTTTTTTGCTATATACAACCCCTGAATCTTTTGTATTTTTAATAAGACCCCCGAAAACTTCATATTTTCAAATAAGACCCCAAATCCATTAAGTTTCCTAAAAAAGACCCTTATTAGTTAAATATTGATTAATTAGCCTAATTAAGCTGCTAAATACCCGATCTACCCTTAGCAACCTAATCAACCCTTAGTCCATCCTTGCATAGTCTATTTCATCCTCTGTGGCAAAAAATAATCGTTCGTTATTCATGAAGACGGTTTCGAATGGTTTAAAGGAATTATAATTGTAGGTGGGTGAAATTTAAATGGGTGTTAGAATTTGAAAAGAAATAGAAGAATGGTATTGACAGAGTATGGAAGAAGAAGATAAGGATAAAATGATCATTTTAACTGGAATTTGGATGAAAAACTGATCATTTAGACAAATTAAAGGATTTTGTGGTCTTATTTAAAAATATGAATGTTTTGGCATTGAATATAGAAAATAATACCTTCAAATTAAAGCAATAACAGACTTTGTTGAAGAAACGGTCAAATTAAAGCAATTGGAATCGGCTTTATATTGTTGTTGGTTATATTTCGCTTTCTATTTCTTCGTCTTACGCGTCGAATATTATCTGCGTGGTTGCTCTGCTGTTTGGGCATGGAAGCTGTTAGTTATATGTATGCCTTAGAGGCCATTAGTGTACATGTGATGTATATTGTAGTGGATGCTTGGACATATATAGGGAGAACTTTCTTGCTCGACATAATAGTATACTATCTGGTTGCACTTTATCTTAACATGTTGACTTGTATAAGTGATGATGTCTTGCTCTCACATGTTGATAAAACCATTAGGATGTGTACTTGACTACCAGGACTATGATAGACATCATACTAGTGGGGCCAAGGGTAGTCCACAAGTACACCCTATAATTGTTCCTAGTCGCAGGAGTATCGAGACAGGGCATCGATACTCCAGATTACACTACCGTATGCGCTTCTTGACCCATATGATGGACGATGGATGATCCCACATCCATTGGTGTTTGACATCAGAGAAGGTATATGGATGCTCAATGGAGACTGGGTACACTGAACGGACTCGCCGAGAACTCCTAGATGGTATTATACCTATCGTCAGATAGCAGTTCTCTGGTGACACTGGTATAGGTTAGTCTGGCGACCCGAGATCGTCATAGAGTCCTGTGTAATTCCCCCTGTACTTTGATTTCCACCTTACCACGGTCAAGAGATCGTGCAAAACGGTGGTTTTTGGGTACAGTCCCGAATCACATGGAGGAAATGAGCGATAGGAGGGGATTCGTCTCTCCCGGTATTGGGGGTTGATGTTGCGCTATGCTCGATTGGACATAACATGAAATCCCTGGCCAGAATTGCTGAGATTTACCAGTAAGTGTTATTAGTAGTTTCTCAAACCGTTATGGACCTTTCATCGGCATGTCTTATCAGGCTATTGGGGTCTGACGTTATACCACCCCCAGGCTGTGATATGCAACATATCTGATGAAGAGACCGGATTGTACGGTAGTGTTATTGATTGGATTCGTAAGAGTTTTAGTAGGCTTGCTTGTTGATCTTCTGATCGCTCAATACTCGAGTGGCCGTTACGTTTATCAGACCGCTTGTGGCTTGTGGGTGTTTGATATGATCATCACCTACTGCCGGTGTATTGACGAGTCTTTAGAGTCCTACACAGAGATTTCCTGGTTCATGTGAAATGAACTAAGAGCACATATGAGATATGTGCGGGATCGAGATTAATGCGCGTATGTGATACCGCATTCTATTCTCGTGATATGTGATATCGGTCTGTTATATGTGATATAGCCGGGTTATCGAATCAAGTGTTGATTCGATAAGTTGATTAATATGATATTAGTCGGTTGTATGTGATATAGCCGGATTATTAAATCAAGTATTGATTTGATAATTTAATGTATAATTATATATTTGATATATTAACTTACATTAACTAATATTTGCTCACTAAGTATTCTTTTTCTCACTTGTGTGCATATTGTATATATGTGATATATATTAATGTACATTTTATTGTGCCATGCTTGATGCCACATGCCTCATGGGTGTATGAAACTTACACTATAGTTAGGATAATTTTAGGGTTTTTATTTATCAAAGTAATTCAAAAATGGTGGATTTTGTCATGGCTGGAAGCTTTGAAAAAGTTTGTGGATAACCATTGACCAAGTCCACTCTTTTTGTTTTGCTACAGATATTTACTAACTTAACCATTATCCTCAACCCTAGTTAAGTCTCTACATGAGTTAGTGTATGACACTAACTCACCCATGGTTTATATTCTCAACTCATGAGTTCATTCGCTCATTCTTCACTTGATCATCTTCTTCTTCATTGAGAAAAGCTTTCTAGCTTTTGAAATGGTGAGAAAATATTGTGAGAAAAAGAAAACAAAAGAGAGCTCATTTCCTACTTCATCATTCTCTACTATTAACCATTTAGTTTAGGGTGTTTGCTTCGCTAAACCCTAATTTAGTGAAGAGGTAGCATGAGCTTGAGTCTCCTCGACGTAGATCATCTTCGACCTCGAAGACTTCGAGCAAGTTTGCATCTTTCACCTTATGAATCCTCTCAAGAGTTCGAGAGATCATTACTCACAGCGAAGGGACTTCTACACGGAGCATTTGAAGTGAAGGACCGGTCTACAAATGTTGTATTCCGTATTCACTTGGTTGTAAAGTTGTTTACAGTGCATGTTCGTTTAAAACTCTAGTTAAGATTCTTTAGAACGGCAAAACTTTGAAAATGGCATGGATGATACTTCCCGAAACCTTGCTGCCACGCTAAGTAACCCTACAGTGGTATAAGAGCCAAGCTAGAGATTGAAATGATGTTTGTTAGATTACGAAACCGAAACAACTCCGAAACTTGAAACTACGAAATCCAGTTTCTGTTGAATTTAAAAGGGCCTCTAAATTTTTTTTAAACAACTGCAGAATTTTGTATGAGATATGATATGAACACCAAAAAAATTTGAGGGGGTTTTGTGCAAAAGTGGCCGGCCACATAGGGGTAAAAACCGGCCTCCTCGGGTCAATTTTGGAATTTTGGCTTCAAATTTTCATGGTGTTCCAGTCTCTGGGTTTTTGTGTTTCAGGTGTTGTTTGTTTTTGCTAAATTTTCATATGATGTTAATTTTCTGCTAAGGCAACTCGAAGTGTTCGTAGTCGTAATTCTTACATGTATTCGGATTATTTGGACGATGTTAAAAAGTTTGATCGGATATCAATAACCCAATTTTTTCCAGCTGGAAATTTTCCAAGAGTTGGATTTTTCCGAGTTTAAAATCTTCAGAAAATCATGCAAGCGATTCTGTGGACCCTCTAGAAAAACGATACCCAAACTCGACTTTTTGGATCGCGGAACCGCGGTCATACCCTAAGGTTTGCGGCAGTTTCGTGGAGGCATGAGTGAGGCATGGGTCGGCCCTTGTACGGATGGTTCATACGAGTCGTGGTGTGTTCTGGGTACTTTTTGAACTCCGCTCAAGTGTTGTGCTTGTTGGGAAATTTTGGGTGCTTGCTTATTCGATCGAAAAGTTTAACTTCGTCTACCTATTTGTGATTGTGATACAATATTTGGAATCCACGCAATGAGTTATGTGATAACTAGTTTGAATTTTATAAATCTAGCAATTTAGTCTCATTTGATCGGTTGACACGGAATTTTGATGTGGATCAAAAGTTCATCGCAATTACGTAGTGTACGCGGATACTCGCCGGGTAACCTTACTAGATAGCCACACCCATAGCCCCGACCAAGTGACTGTAGAGAACCCCGTCGCCAAAAGCATCCGTTCGGGTACTCGCGGCCGCGGTGTTCCGCCTTAGTGCATTTCGTCGACGGCATCGGGGGTGCGGCCGTCTACTAAAGTTTCCGACGAGCATTCGATCAGCTTATCGGGAATCTTGTTGAATTACCCGACAGGTTATTGAAAACTGTTTTCAATATCGAGACTAAAATGCGGGGTTTATAATTGTTAGGCAAGTGATGTCTAAGGAATTCAATTGGTTGGGCATGAAATCCAAAGTATGAGATACATTGGGTTTATGATATCTAATGTGGTTGCGGATTCCAATTGTTGTAGTTTTTCACTTTCTTTTTCTGCGACCGTAAGTGTAATATGTGATGTATCGCCGGTTTCGGTGTTATATATCAACGACAATTGGGATACGCATATTTACTTACGTTGATGACATGTGTTGTTATGTGTTGCTGTAATATATTATATTGGATAATCGTGTTTTGAATAGCCGGGTTTTTTTTTAGGTGAGATGAGAGTTTTTCATTTTCATTCATGTAAAAGCTTGTATGTAATATTCTTTTATTGGGGCACTTCCGGGTTGAGGATGATGTCACCATTGATGTATATTATTTACTTTTCCGCATTAGGATAGACCCAAGATGGAGAGCACAAGTACCCGGGTTCTAGGGTTCAGTGGGAGACCATCTCGAGAAGTCGAGACCGGGTCTCCTAACTCTAGAATTGGTAGGGTTGCTTTCTACTCTCGTAGGGGTCTAGGGATGTGGGTTTGGCTATTTATCGCCACCGTGGAATCCACGTTTTTTCATTGGCTTAATTAAAATACGGAATTCCTAGTATATCCAATATTTCATATGTGTTCTTCTGCTGCTGATATTCTGGGATGTGATCACTTGATATGTTATGAGACGAATGCTTATATTATATATATGATGATATATATTAAATATTGATGCTTTTGTTTCTTCTGTGATGCTTAGGAAGCATATTTGATGGGGACTTCATTAATGAGATTAATGAAAGAAAAAGAAACCTAAAGATGTTGCAGAATCTTGTTTTAAAAACTGGTAGCTCTAGTTCTTACTTTGAATAGCGGTATTCCTTGTAGAATATCCAGCACCTTATTCGATAAGGAAATAGCCGAGATCCCTTCACCGGGAGTGACCTCTTTAGCGAAACTGGAAGATGCTACAACCCACTCGGTTTGTTTTTTGATTGCTTTTATAGTTCTTGCTTTACATAGTGGTATTTATGAAATATCCTGCATCTTATTCGATAAGGAAAGAGCCGAGATCCCTTCACCGGGAGTGACCTCTTTAGCGAAACTAGTAAAAGCCTAAAAAACACTCCTTTTCAAAATCACTCGATTCTACAAACGATATCAAGTTCATTACACTCATGGTTTTCTTAAAAACCTGCGTAGCCCTCCATCATTTCAGATAAGTACTACTTAGTATTTGTTCTGCGGTAGTTTGGCCTGTGTCAAGGCATAGTGTACGGTAGCTAACTAGTGCTTATCTGCTAGCATACGATGCGATTAGATTAGGGTATTCGTACGGCGTAGTTTGGCCTGCGTCAAGGGTCGTGCGGGTGGGTTTAATTCAATCATGAAATGTACGGGTTGAACTTGACTAGCGCCCTATGGGTAGTTTGGTCTGCGTCAAGATCATAGGACGCTAGGGGTAAAAACCATTATCGAGAATTTCAAGTGTTGAAATTTGCAATGAGATTGTATACCTTTTATGAGATAGTTGGATCTCGATACCCACCGCGAGTAAGAGTTACTCCTGTGAGAGTTTTGCACATTACAATTAGTCGATCAAGTAGGTGTCAAGAAAGGTGTTAATGGGGTTACGCCCCAGGGAAGACGAGGTTTATTTTAATTAGGTCCGTGCGAAAGCACGGGGAACCTCCCTCAAAGTACCGACACTGGCTTGGCCGAAAGATCGGCGAACTTATAGGGTGTAATTAATCCCGGCTAGTCTTACCTTTTAGGTTTTGAAGGAAGATTTGATAAAAATAGTGGGAGCCATCCTGATTAGATAAACTAATAACCAATCTAATCTTGCAAGAGTGCACGCAGACTATTTTCTTCTCTCTCTCTCCTGGTAGCGACCATATCACCAAGATAATAATATAGATGTATTGACCGAACCTGCTTATTATACTGAGCTAAGGAACGTTGGTTCCGCTCTATCTTATAATTATTATAAGTCCGAGCACGAAATAGGAGAATATCCGGATTTCCACGTGACCCAATTGAAGAAAGAGCATGTTGATGCATGTTCTTCGGGTGTGTTCATTACCAAGAACTGTTTCTCAGTATCCTCTACGTCCTAAGTATGAGATACCGGATTACGATCCCACATATGTAATCTGTTACATGGGCTACCAAAAGGTAGAGAACTGGGATATGTGATATGTCTCTAAGTATTAGAGAATGGTGCAATTTTTGCATCCAAATCAGTTGGCAAATATCACCTTGTATTACCAAATACATTGATTCTGAACAAATGTTATTAGATACCGAACCTGATATCAATATTACATCAAATTCTTTATTGAGTTAAAGAAAGATATAATTCTGTATTGGAGGATAATGTTGTGAACATTTTCCTGAATCAAGAGTTGATTGGATCAGGCTCGTTATGTAATGGCATATAAGTTCTAAATCAAACTACAGTTCAAAGTAAGTAGAACACATACAAGAGGAGTAGTTTAGAAATGAACGAATCTTTCTTATGGCATTGTAGACTAGGTCATATCAATGCGACACGACCAGCTATGTTACATAAGGATGAATATAAGAATCTGTTTGAATTTTCATCTTATGATACTTACCAGTCTTGTCTCAAAGGTAATATGACCAATACTCCATTTACTGGAAACAGAGAAAGAGTTACTGAACTCTTGGAACAGATACATGATGATGTTTACGGTCCTATGTCTATAAACGTCAGGGATGGTTCTTTATACTTCATTATATTCATTAATCATCTCTCAAGATTCGAACATATGTTCCTGTTGAAACACAAGTCTGAAACTTTTGAGAAATTCAACGAATATAAGCTTGAAGTTGAGAACCAAACGGGTAGAAGTATTATAGTCCTACAATGTGATCAAGGAGGAAAATATTTGGGCATGAAGTTCCTGAATTTTCTAAAAGGAAAATGAGATTCTCTCTCAGCTTACTCCTTCGTATACACTACAGCACCATGGTGTATCGGGGCGGAGGTATCACACCTTATGAGATAAGGTGCGCTCTATGATGAGTTACCTATTTTCTTTTGGGTGTTATGTACTTAAGAAGCTGCATACCTATTGAATGGGGTTCCGTCCAAATCAGAGCCTACCACTACATATGAGATATGGAATGGGAAGAGATCATGTCTTAAACGAGTTAAGATATGTAAGTCCACGTTGCTCACCCCGGTTCTTACGGGGAGGCGGAAACGACGAAAAACAATTATTTAGCGCAAGGCAACATGGACTTAAAGCACGGATCTTTTCTAAACTATAAACTAGCAAACTACTAGAGGTGTTAACTACTATGCCGTAGAAATTATATCTCACGAAACCGGTCCTTCGGGACTTCTCTCCGCTGTCCGGCTCGTCCATTCACGCTCCGAGGGTCGATCCGGATCTTGGTCACCTCCGCGGCCTTCTTGAGTCGAAGACGATCCACCCGAGAGTTGTACACCGAGCTCTACCTCGAGCTGAGGCAACTAGGGCAACGAGATCGCTAGTCTAGATGCCCTAGGTTGTGTAGTAGAGATATATGGAAGTGTTTGTCTTTGTGGGATCTTTTTCTCTCAACACATGAGATCAAAAGAAGAAATCAAAAGGAGGAAGAAGGAGGAGCTAGCAACCATGGAGCATTTCTTTTCTTCTCATGAGCAAGAGCAAGAGAGAGAATGAGAAATGAATTATGAGCTAAAGAAATGAACCATGGTTGCAATAATGCAAAACTATCATCATTACCAATCTTTTCATGATAAAGTTGATGGCTACTTATTGAATTGACCATTTTCATAATCCATAAAAGAAAAAGAAATCCAAAGAAGAGTGTAGACCTCTCATGAAGGTCAATGGTCAACACCGGTCAATGGGTCAACAAAGTCAAGAGAGGTCATGGTGGTTAAATGGTCAATACAATTAGCCATCACAAAATTATCACTAAAAGGATTAGTAAATAATATCTCTGGTTCATAATGGTTTTGACCGAACGAATTGTCAAAACCCTAATGAGCCTGCCACATAACGGTTTTGGCCGAACTAACTGTCAAAACCCTAATGAGGCACCTATTCCTTCATCGCTCCTCAAAACTGTGCATACACACCCGCATCCGCATTCCGTAGAATGCGAATGCACAGAAGACAAAACAAATCCATCCATGCAATACTAGGATCCAGCTTAAACCAAAGCCCACTAGTATTGCCTGCCCGAACAGCATACGCACACAAGTGCACGTAAGTGATCGCAGCCCTACCGTAAAACTATACGGCCTCTACACGTTTCGCTCAGTGCAGGGAAACTCTCTGTGTGGGACTCTAAAGACTCGACACTACGCTGGCAGTGGGTTTAACCACAGACCGCAAGCGGCACTAGCTGTACGTAACGGTCCCCAGGTAGATGTCGATAAGAAGGCCGATGAGGTGAACCCATCCGAACTCCTACTGAGCCTGCATGTGACAATCTCCGTACAGTCCGGTCTGTTCGTCTAATACATCGCATGGCGGGCCTAGGGGTGGTGAACGTCAGTCCCCTAATAGCGGTACAAGTCATGTCGGAGTGTAGCCCAGAACACCCTGAGATAACACTAGAAACCTACCAGTATATCTCGCTTGCCCTGGCCAGGGACTACTCGTGTAATGGCTCTCCTAGACACAGCACGATGTCAACCCCCAATACCGGGAGAGACGAATCCTGTCTAACCGTCACTGCCTCCAAGTGCTTCGGGACTGCACCCAACAACTACCTGTTTGCACGACTCCTTTGAGCCGTGGTAGGGTAGTAATCTAAGTACAGTGGGAACACACTCGAGGCGAAGTGACAGTGTCAAGTCGGCGGACTAAGCTGTACTCATGTCACCTGGGAACTGATAACTGACGATAGGTATAATACCATCCAACAGTTCCCGACGAGTCCTGTTTAGTGTACTCGTAACCTAACGAGCACCCGCATACTATCTCCAGTACGACGTACTGATGGCTGTGGGATAGACCACCTCCCGTGCTGGGATGAGAAGCGTATACGCTTGTCTACTCCAGAGTATCGATGCCCCGTCTCGATAATCCTACGACTAGGGACCTGTATTAGGATGTGCTTATAGATTACCCAGCCCCCACAAGTATGATTGCCATCACAACGCTGGTAATCAAGTAAAGATCCTAAGGGCTCCACTAATATGTATATAAGCGATATGCTAAAAGAAACGCATGCACATATTGAAGTAGAAACAAACCAAGTAGCATACTACCATTTTGAGCAAGATTGTCTATACAATTGTGAATATCCCAAGCTTCTATTAAGTAATATACAAGCCAGTATGATACAGTAATGACCTCTAGGGCATATACACTAACAATCTCCCACTTGCACTAAGGCCATGTACTGGCGTATCGAAGACTTATCATCTCGATCAACCGCTCGAGCTGAGTCTGGGGTAGGGCCTTCGTGAGTGGATCTGCAGTGTTATTCTCCGAATTTAATCTCTTCACCTCGATCTTCCGGCGATCAACGATCTCCCTGATCAGGTGGTACCGCCTCAAAATGTTCCTGGACTTCTGATGGGACCTGGGTTCCTTCGCTAAAGCTATAGTACCGTTGTTATCGCAATACAGCGGTATTAGATCAACAATGGTAGGAACCACCTGAAGCTCCGTGAGGAACTTCTTCATCCAGACAGCTTCCTTTGCGGCATCGCAAGCAGCTATGTACTCCGCTTCCATAGTTGAGTCAGCAACGGTCTCCTGCTTGGAACTCTTCCAGCAAACCGTCCCTCCATTAAGGGTAAAGACATAACCCGACATGGACTTGGAGTCATCCTTGTCACTCTGGAAGCTGGAGTCAGCAAAGGCCTCGATCTGGAGGTCTTTTCCGCCATACACCAAGAACATCTCCTTAGTCCTTCTCAGGTACTTGAGAATGTTCTTTACCGCTATCCAGTGTTTCTCCCCTGGGTCTGACTGATACCGGCTTACAACGCTCAATGCGTATGCTACATCTGGTCTGGTACATAACATCACATACATTATAGAGCCTACCGCAGAAGCGTAGGGTATAATAGACATGCGATCCCTTTCCAAATCAGTCTTGGGAGACATCTCTTTGGAGAGGGTGATCCCGTGACAAGCCGGTAAATTACCGCGCTTGGAATCTTCCATACTGAATCTTTTCAGTATGGTGTCGATGTACCTTGACTGTGAAAGTCCCCACATCCTCTTAGATCTATCACGATAGATCTGGATCCCCAGAATGTAGTTGGCATCGCCCAGGTCCTTCATGGAGAACCTCTGCGACAAGAATCCTTTGACTGACTGTAGCATAGGAATATCATTTCCTATTAGGAGAATGCCATCCACGTACAAGACGAAGAATACCACGGTTCTCCCTACAATCTTACTGTAAATGCATGGTTCATCTGGGTTTTTGATAAAGTCGAATTCTTTGACAGTATCATCAAAGCAGATGTTCCAACTCCGCGATGCCTGCTTTAGTCCATAGATGGACTTTAGCAACTTGCACACTTTACCGCTACTCCCATTCTGAATGAATCCCTCCGGCTGATCCATATAGACGCACTCTTCTAAATTTCCATTTAGGAAATCCGTCTTTACGTCCATCTGCCAGATCTCATAATCGTGGAAGGCAGCAATGGCAAGAAGGATCCGAATGGATTTGAGCATAGCCACTGGAGAAAAGGTCTCGTCATAGTCCAAACCAGGTCTTTGACGAAAACCCTTTGCAACAAGTCTAGCTTTATAGGTCTCAACCTGCCCATCTACACCAATCTTCTTTCTGAAGATCCATTTGCAGCCTACAGGTTTTACCCCTTCTGGAGCAAAGTCCAAAGTCCAAACTTTGTTGGTGTACATGGACTCCATCTCGATCCGCATTGCATCCAGCCATTTTACCGAGTCACCGCTCTGAATGGCTTGCTGGAAGCTAGTAAGCTCACCATAATCCATAGTGCAATCCTCTCTATCCCCGTCTATGAGAAAACCGTAGTATCTCTCGGGCGGATGAGACTGCCTACCACTCCTGCGGAGTGGCGTAGGAATGTCCTGTTCTCTTGAACCTTCTGGTTCTTCCAAGCTTTCAGTAATAGCTTATGGTTCTAGAATTTCTTCCAGTTCTACTACGCTCCCACTTGTTTCCTTTTCTAAAAACTGATGTTCCAGAAAGTGGGCATGACGAGAAACAAAAACCTTTTGTTCCTCTGCGTAATAGAAAAAATACCCCCTGGAGTTCTTTGGGTATCCCACAAACTTACACAGTACTGAGCGTACCTCGAGCTTGTCCGTATGCTGCTTTTTTACAAAAGCTGGACATCCCCATATCTTCAGATATTGAAGATGGGGTTTCTTCCCACACCACATCTGATATGGTGTGGTAGGCACAGTCTTGGAGGGAACTTTGTTCAAAAGATATACAGCTGATTCTAGTGCATAACCCCAGAAGGATCGCGGTAACTCAGCCTTACTCATCATGGATCGAACCATATCCAATAGGGTTCGATTCCGCCTTTCCGATACACCGTTGTGTTGTGGTGTGTATGGAGGAGTAAGCTGAGAAAGAATTCCATTCTCTTTTAAGTAGCTCAGAAACTCGGCACTCAAGTATTCACCACCTCGATCAGATCTTAGTGTCTTGATACTTTTGCCTGTTTGTTTTTCAACTTCATTCTTGTATTTCTGAAATTTCTCAAAAGCTGCTTCATCAAGAAGACATGCCCATACCTAGAGAAATCATCTGTGAAAGTAATGAAGTATGAATAACCACTTCGCGCATGTGTAGACATTGGACCACACACATCACTGTGTATGAGTCCCAAGAGCTCGCTTGCTCTTTCTCCGTGTCCAGTGAACGGAGTCTTTGTCATCTTTCCCATGAGACAAGATTCACAAGTGGCATAAGACTGATATTCGAACGGATTCAAGTATCCCTCTTTATGTAACTTTGTCAACCGTGTCTCATTAATGTGACCCAGTCTACAATGCCATAAGAAAGCCTGATTTAATTCCGGAGACTTTCTTTTAAGTGTGTTCTAGACACTGAAGACCTGAGCTTGATTCAAAACGTATATACCGTTTTTCAATGTACCTGACCCAATCAGAACTTGATTTAGGTGGATGTTTACTACATCGCTTACAAAAGTAAAATCATAACCTTCCTTAGAAAGTAAGGATACAGATATGATATTACAAGTCGCACCTAGTACATAAAAACAGTCACGCAGAATCAATATCTACCCAGTTGTCAGTCCAAGATGATACTCCCCTACAGATTCAGCGTATATGCTCATTCCGTTAGCAACCCTGAGAGTCATATCACCTATCTTGATAACCCTATGGTTTCTCAGAGCCTGTAACGAATTACAGATATGAGATCCTGATCCGGTATCCAATATCCAGGAAGTAGGGTTAACTGACATACAGTTCTCTATCACAAACACACCCGAAGCCGAAGCCACAACATGCTTCGAATTCTGGCTACTGGCTATACTAGCCCTGCAATCCTTCTGCCAATGTTCATTCCCGTAACAATAGGAACGCCCCTCTTTTACTATATCCAGCCCCAAAACTTCTGCCCTTCCCTTTCCTTCCACTTCCCTGGTTTCCTTCAGGGTAGAAGGTAAAGACTGTAGAATCAAGTCAGCATCTGACCCGTTCTCCAACGTGGTCTTCAGGTCCGTGAGCTCAAAATAGCTGGTCTCCGTAAGGACGTTGCCCCCTACAGAAGACCCGATAGCCAACCTCGCTGGAAGCAATTCGTTCGAGGTCTCATATCTTACGATACGAGATTGCTCTCCATATAAATCTTTGTTATGGAGGAAGATAGAAACTAAATCCATATTCTCGTACTGCCTCTGGTTTGCACCATCAACTGAGGCTAACACGAGGCACTTGGCTTTCGCACAGTCTTTTTCCGATGTCTTACGGATATGAATATCTGTGACATGGGAAACTGGACCTGAGACGGCAGGGGTTAGATCAGTCAAGAGGTGTCCCAGCTTGTCATGGGCAATGGACATCTGGACAGACCTTTGCCAGTCATAACAGTCAGATTCAGTCATTTTATTATCTAGATGTAACCTAGGTGCGGTCACTGGGTCGCTGCAATTAAGAGAGAGAGAAGAAAACACTTAGCATGATGCTCTTGCAAGTTTAGATTGGTTTTTAATTTATCTAAACAGGATGGCTCCCACTGTCTCTCGAATCCCTCCTCAAACCATAAAGGAAGAATTAGTCAAGATCAATCTCACCGTACAATACTTGCTTAACCGTTCAGCCAGGACAGTGTCGGTACTTCGAGGGAGGTTTTCCAACGCTTTCGCGAAGTTCCTTAATTAAGTAACCTCTTTTCCGTGGGGGCGCCCGCTAACACCTTTCTAGACACCTACTTGGTTTATAGCATTGATCGTTAAGTGAGAAAGTTCCCGAGGAGTAGCATATACTCACAGTAGGATCGGGTTCCAAATATCATCGCGTGACAAAACTGAAGGAATCCTACCAGAATCATCACACTCCAAATGGTATGCAACACTAGCAAGTTTCAGTACTTTTGAAACTCCCGATGTGGATTTTTTCCCCATGCTCTTATGACCTTGACGAAGGCCAACATATCATAAGTCACATGTCAAGTTCTACCCGTCATTGTCCAGGTTAATTTGAACCCACCCGTACATACCCTTGACGAAGGCCAAAATAGTAGGACGACTGTCCCAAACCAACGCATCTATCTATGCTACAGATAAATATTCAGCAGCTACCAATCACTATGCCTTGGCGAAGGTCAAAATACATAGCTTGAATACTACTGAATATTTAACTAAAATGACGGAGGGCTACAAATGGTTTTGGAGAAACCGTGAACGTAGTGAACTTGATATAATCAATGGAACAAGATAGCTTTTAAAAGGAGTGGTTCAAGCTCCGCATTTAAAAGTTGGTTTTTGAAAAGAACCGAGTGGTTTTGAAAGTGTTCCAACGACTTTTACTTGGTTTATTTTCTTGCATTAATTCCAATGCGTCCCATCATTTAATCCTACCATTGCAGAAAACAACCAAAATATGGCGTACGCTTATGCCATCCGCATTCGCCACGGGGTCCCGTCATCACCCGTTAGGTTACTTAACTAACGACAGAGCGGGGGCTGGACTAGCGCGGATGCAAAACATAAGCAACACCTAAATAGATATCATATATAGATATATAGCAATGATAGCCATTCCAGATCATAGATGAACACTTTGGATATACTAGGAATCCGCGATCCGTTCGAGCCTGCAACGAAAAACGGATTACACGGTCGCGATGAATAGCCAATACCCCACCCTAGACCTCTACGGGTGCGGCAAACTACCCGCCAAGTACCCGAAGCGAAGCAACCTCCCTCAACCCGTGAGTAGGCCACTCGGCACTTCGAGATACCCGGTAGTTTGTACACCCCACCTTGGGTCTATCCTAGGAGCAAAAACAGTAAAAAGAAATTATACAATGACGGCTACAACCCCGACCCGATTGTGCGACCATACAAATAATATTACATCAATTTACAAATTTTACATGAATGAAAGAAAAAGAAACTCTCATCTCACATCCACCCGGCTATTCATCCGCGACAATCCAACGAGTTCATATACACAAACCATCAATATTACAGATCACAGATATGTATAACCCCCCCTAATCGACTTATAGCGATTAGTAGACGTTCAATACATATATCACATCACAGAAAATATTCATTAGCCAAAGTGTACGGAATATCGATCAAAATACGAATTTGTAACCACCCCAAAAAGTCAATTTGTTCTCTGGAAAATCTGGGTGGAAAAAAACATGTACTAAAAATCTCAAAACGGCAAGATAAGAACACTGCAGCAAAACGGAGTCACGGACGAGTCAACTCGGCCGCGGATCCGCGGCCAAACCCATGGTTTGGCCGCGTTTCCGCGGTGAGTTGGCCGAGTCAGAGGCTCAGTTTTGTTGTGTGTTCTATAAAAACCCTGAGACGATTTTTCATGCATGTCAAATAATTTTTTGAACAGTATAAAAAATCGACAGAAAGATGGTTTTTGTCGGATGTGTTTTGGGACTTTTTTCCGATCGATATTCTAAATACTTTGCTAACTTGCTAGTTTATATTTAACTAGGCTCTGATACCACTGTAAGTCGACGTTGCTCACCCCGGTTCTTACGGGGAGGCGGAAACGGCGAAAATCAATTATTTAGCGCAAGGCAACATGGACTTAAAGCACGGATCTTTTCTAAACTAGAAACTAGCAAACTACTAGAGGTGTTAACTACTATGCCGTAGAAATTATACCTCACGAAACCGGTCCTTCGGGTCTTCTCTCCGCTGTCCGGCTCGTCCATCCATGCTCCGAGGGTCGATCCGGATCTTGGTCACCTCCGCGGCCTTCTTGAGTCGAAGACGATCCACCCGAGAGTTGTACACCGAGCTCCACCTTGAGCCGAGGCAACTAGGGCAACGAGATCGCTAGTCTAGATGCCCTAGGTTGTGTAGTAGAGATATATGAAAGTGTTTGTCTTTGTGGGATCTTTTTCTCTCAACATATGAGATCAAAAGAAGATATCAAGAGGAGGAAGAAGGAGGAGCTAGCAACCATGGAGCATTTCTTTTCTTCTCATGAGCAAGAGCAAGAGAGAGAATGAGAAATGAATTATGAGCTAAAGAAATGAACCATGCTTGCAATAATGAAAAACTATCATCATTACCAATCCTTTCATGATAAAGTTGATGGCTACTTATTGAATTGACAATTTTCATAATCTATAAAAGAAAAAGAAATCCAAAGAAGAGTGTAGACCTCTCATGAAGGTCAATGGTCAACACCGGTCAACGGGTCAACAAAGTCAAGAGAGGTCATGGTTGTCAAATGGTCAATGCAATTAGCCATCACAAAATTATCACTAAAAGGATTAGTAAATAATGTCTCCGGTTCATAATGGTTTTGACCATCGAATTGTCAAAACCCTAATGACCCTGCCACATAACGGTTTTGGCCGAACCAACTGCCAAAACCCTAATGAGGCACCTCCTCCTTCATCGCTCCTCAAAACTGTGCATACACACCCGCATCCGCATTCCGTAGAATGCGAATGCACAGAAGACAAAACAAATCCATCCGTGCAATACTAGGATCCGGCTTGAACCAAAGCCCACTAGTATTGCCTGCCCGAACAGCATACGCACACAAGTGCACGTAAGTGATCGCAGCCCTACCGTAAAACTATGCGGCCTCTACACGTTTCGCTCAGTGCAGGGAAACTCTCTGTGTGGGACTCTAAAGACTCGACACTACGCTGGCAGTGGGTTTAACCACAGACCGCAAGCGGCACTAGCTGTACGTAACGGTCCCCAGGTAGATGTCGATAAGAAGGCCGATGAGGTGAATCCATCCGAACTCCTACTGAGCCTATATGTGACAATCTCCGTACAGTCCGGTCTGTTCGTCTAATACATCGCATGGCGGGTCTAGGGGGTGGTGAACGTCAGTCCTCTAATAGCAGTACAAGTCGTGTCGGAGTGTAGCCCAGAACACCCTGAGATAACACTAGAAACCTACCAGTATATCTCGCTTGCCCTGGCCAGGGACTACTCGTGTAATGGCTCTCCTAGACACAGCGCGATGTCAACCCCCAATACCGGGAGAGACGAATCCTGTCTAACCGTCACTGCCTCCAAGTGCTTCGGGACTGCACCCAACAACTACCTGTTTGCACGACTCCTTTGAGCCGTGGTAGGGTAGTAATCTTAGTACAGTAGGAACACACTCGAGGCGAAGTGACAGTGTCAAGTTGGCGGACTAAGCTGTACTCATGTCACCTGGGAACTGATAACTGACGATAGGTATAATACCATCCAACAGTTCCCGACGAGTCATGTCCAGTGTACTCGTAACCTAACGAGCACCCGCATACTATCTCCAGTACAACATACTGATGGCTGTGGGACAGACCACCTCCCGTGCTGGGATGAGAAGCGTATACGCTAGTCTACTCCAGAGTATCGATGCCCCGTCTCGATAATCCTACGGCTAGGGACCTGTATAAGGATGTGCTTATAGATTACCCAGCCCCCACAAGTATGACTGCCATCACAACGCTGGTAATCAAGCAAAGATCCTAAGGGCTCCACTAATATGTATATAAGCAATATGCTAAAAGAAACACATGCACATATTGAAGTAGAGACAAACCAAGTAGCATACTACCATTTTGAGCAAGATTGACTATACAACTGTGAATATCCCAAGCTTCCATTACGTAATATACAAGCTAGTATGATACAGTAATGGCCTCTAGGGCATATACACTAACAAGATATGGGGTTGTCCGGCCTATATTGAAAGGCAGAATCCAGACGAGCTCAAAGCAAGGTCAGTTCTGTATAAGTTTGTTGGATATCACAAACATTTGTGAAGGAATATCTTCTACCACTCTGAGGAACAAAAGGTGTTTTGTTTCTCAGCATGCCACTTTTTTAGAAAAGGAATTTCTTGTAAAGAAATTAATGGTCATGAGGTAAAACTGGAAGGAGTTCCATCTAGACAAACTAAAAGCTGATAATTTGGTGAAACCAAAGAATTCAATAGTCTCCAACGAATCTCAGCCTCTCTGCAAATATGGTAGGGTTCCTCATCCACTTAAGAGATACTACAGTCTTCTCGGTGACAGTTGGAGCGAGGATTGCATCATGGTAAATGATGGCCCAGTTACGTTCAGGCAGGCCATCATGAGTGGTGACTCTGTGAAAAGGCTGGATGCTATGCGATCAAAGATGGAATCCTTATACACCAACAAAGTATGACTTTGCATGTTGCACCTGAAAGGGTGGGAGCAAAAGGATCTTGAGAAGATTCTTGGTGTACGTGGAAAAGTTGAGACTTTCAAAACTATGCTTAAGTCCATCAGGATCAATGCACGCATCGCGGAGATGAAACATCTGTTTTGATGTAGCAGTCAAAGAGTTTGACTTCATCAAAATGGTAGATGAACCTTGTATATACAAGAAGGTTGTAGAGAGTATGGTTGTCTTCCATGTATTGTACGTAGATGACATGCTCTTGATTGGAAATGGTTTCCTATACTACACTCGGTCAAGCTCCTCTTATCATGGGGATTCTTCATAGAAAATCTGGATGATACCTACTATATCTTGTTGTTTATGATCTATGGTGATAGATCTAAGTGGATGTTGGGAGTGTCCCTAATCCAGGTACATTAACACCATACTAAATGGGTTTAGTATGGAGGATTCTAAGCGTGGTGGTTCGCCCACTTACTCATGGATCACTCTCTCCAAAAAGATATCTTCCGAGACTGATTTGGAGAGAGCTCGCGTGCAAGGGATACCCTATGCTTCGGCAGTAGGCTTTATCATGTATGCGATGTTAAGTACCAGACCAGATGTAGATGGCTCACTAGGTGTAGTGTCAGGAATCAATCGGATCTTGAGAGAATCACTGGACAGCTATGGAGGACATTCTTAAGAACTTGAGAAGCACTAAAAGAAAGTTCTTAGTTCCAGCTTCCAGAGTGATAAGGATGACTGAAAGTCAGTCATAGGCATTGTCTTTACTCTCAGTGAAGGGGTGGTATGTTGGAAGAGTTCCAAGGTAGATACCGTGACATACTAGACAATAAAGGCTGAATACATTGCTACCAACGGTACTACCAAAGTAGTTGTCTAGGCATTACTTGTTCATGAGATGAACATGGTTCCTACCATTGAGCGTCCAATAACTATTATTGTGATTACGATGGAGTTGTAGCTTTAGCCTAGGAACACCTGTCCCATCAGCGTTCCAGACATAATCTGAGGACAGTATCACCTGATCAGGGAGATAGTTGATCTCCAACGGATCGAGATCAGGAGAGTTGACACGAAGAATAACACGGTGGACCCACTCACCAAGGCCTACTTTCCCAAATACTATTTGAGAGATTTTGGGATGGTTGAGTAAGTGATACTGCATCCACTACTATATTGTTTGGTATTGGATACTACAACAGATGGCCTTAGTACAAGTGGGAGATTGTTAGTTATATGTATGCCCTAGAGGCCATTACTGTACATGGGATGTATATTGTAGTGGATGCTTGGACATATATAGGGAGACTTTCTTGCTCGACATGATATTATGCTATTTGGTTGCACTTTATCTTAACATGTTGACTAGTATAAGTGATGTTGTCTTGCTTTTACATGTTGATAAAGCCATTAGGATGTGTACTTGACTACCAGGACTATGATGGAGATCATACTAGTGGGGCTAAAGGTAGTCCACAAGGTCACCCTATAATTGTACCTAGTCGCAGGAGTATCGAGACAGGGCATCGATACTCCAGAGTAGACTAGCGTATGTGCTTCTTGACCCATATGATGGGCGATGGATGATCCCACGTCCATTGGTGTTTGACATCAGAGAAGGTATACGGGTGCTCAGTGGAGACTGGGTACACTGAACGGACTCGCCGAGAACTCCTAGATGGTATTATACCTATCGTCATATAGCAGTTCTCTGGTGACACCAGTACAGGTTAGTCTGTCGACCCGAGATCGTCATAGAGTCTTGTGTGATTCCTATTGTGCTTTGATTTCCACCTTACCATGGTCAAGAGATCGTGCAAAACGGTGTTTTTTGGGTACAGTCCCGAGTCACATGGAGGCAATGAGCGATAGGAGGGGATTCGTCTCTCCCGGTATTGAGGGTTGATGTTGCGCTATGCTCGATTGGCTATAACATGAAATCCCTGGCCAGGGTTGCTGAGATTTACTGGTAAGTGTTATCAGTAGTTTCTCGAACCGTTATGGACCTTTCATCGGCATGACTTATCAGGCTATTGGGGTCTGACGTTATACCACCCCCAGGCTGTAATATGCGATATATCTGACAAAGAGACCGGACTGTACGGTAGTGTTACTGATTGGATTCGCAGGAGATTGAGCAGGCTTGCTTGTTGATCTTCTGATCGCTCAATACTCGGGTGGCCGTTACGTTTAGCAGACCGCTTGTGCCTTGTGGGTGTTTGATATGATCATCACCTACTGCCTGCGTATTGACGAGTCTTTAGAGTCCTACACAGAGATTTCCTGGTTCATGCGAAACGAAGTAGGAGCACATATGAGATATTTGCGGGACCGAGATTAATGCGCGTATGTGATACCGCATTCTATTCTCGCGATATGTGATATGGGTCGGTTATATATGATATAGCCGGGTTATCGAATCAAGTGTTGATTCGATAAGTTGATTCATATGATATTAGTCGGTTGTATGTGATATAACCGGATTATTAAATCAAGTATTGATTTGATAATTTAATGTATAATTATATATTTGATATATTAACTTACATTAACTAATATTTTCTCACTAAGTATTCTTTTTCTCACTTGTGTGCATATTGTATATATGTGATATATATTAATGTACATTTTATTGTGTTATGCTTGATGCCACATGTTTCATGGGTGTATGAGACTTATTCTATAGTTAGGATAATCATAGAGTTTTTATTTATCAAAGTAATTCAAAAATGGTGGATTTTGTCATGGCTGGAAGCTTTGAGAAAGCTTGTGGATAACCATTGACCAAGTCCACTCTTTTTGTTTTGCTATAGATATTTACTAACTTAACCATTATCCTCAACCCTAGTTAAGTCTCTACATGAGGTAGTGTATGACACTAACTCATCCATGGTTTATATTCTCACCTCATGAGTTCATTCTCTCATTCTTCACTTGATCATCTTCTTCTTCTTTGAAAAAAGCTTTCTATCTTTTGAAATGGTGAGAAAATATTGTGAGAAAAAGAAAACTAAAGAGAGCCCATTTCTTACTTCATCATTCTCTACTATTAACCATTTAGTTTAGGGTGTTTGCTTCACTAAACCCTAATTTAGTGAAGAGGTAGCATGAGCTTGAGTCTTCTCGACGTAGATCATCTTCGGCCTCGAAGACTTCGAGCAAGTTTGCATCTTTCACCTTGTTGATCCTCTCAAGAGTTCGGGAGATCATTACTCGCAGCAAAGAGACTTCAACACGGAGCATTTGAAGTGAAGGACCGGTCTACAAAGGTTGTATTCAGTATTCACTTAGTTGTAAAGTTGTTTACATTGCATGTTCGTTTAAAACTCTAGTTAAGATTCTAGGGTTAGGATTCTTTAGAACGGCAAAAATTTGAAAATGGCATGGACGATACTTCCCGAAACCTTGCTGCCGCGCTAAGTAACCCTACAGAAGCTAGCTCCCGTTGGGGATGCTTTATATATATTATGCCTTATATATGGTTTTATTCAAAATTTACAAAGGTGGTAGAGCCTGATTTTCAAACGATATAAGCGTTATCAAACAAATTTATTTATACTTTAAAAAGAAACATGATTCCATTTAATGGCTATTTTTAAAACTTTACCTCCACTATTTTCTTTATAAAGTTTAGATTCCGGATTTTCAGCATACTTGGATCACGTCGACATCTTTAGACATCACGTGATCTAAGTGCTGGTCACGTGTCGCTTTCGGGTCGTGACAAAATTAGTATCAGAGTGTTAGATTTAATCTTTATTCGAGTCTACGTTTGACTATGCGGAGTCTTGGGCATATATTTTCGTTACCTAGGCTTAACCTTTTGGAATTTAGACTTGACTTTGGAGGTTTTATACCCGAACTTCATAGGTTGACCTTGGTATGATAGAGTTGGTACTAAGTAGAATGAAGTACCGTACGTATGCTTCGCGTCATATTTATTGGGTTTCGGTGTCCGCGCCGCAAAAGCCGTGGCCGATGCGGATATAAAACATTAGCGAGCACCGAACGTCTGTAAGAACCAGGATACGGTCCAATAACTTAAAATAGCTAACTAAGAGTGCAAGGGTTGAGAAATTACAAATTTTGTCGCGTGTCCACCAAATTGTGGAAGACCCCTCCAAGCTCATAGCCGCCGAGATCGCGCTTGAAATTCGACCACCCTCGCAGAAGACGATCCACTCAAGGGACCCGGAGGAGGCTCTAACCGATGATCCAGACATGCAAGATGTGGATGGTCGGTGATGTAGGAATATTTCACTAAATATTTCTCTCAAGAATCCATGCTCAAATGAGAGAAAGAAGAAGAAGAAGAAGAAAGGAAGCAACCATGAAGCATGAAGCTCATCATGTGAAGCAAAAAGAAAAAGTAGTATCAAGTGTAAAGAAAAAGAATGGCTTTGCTTTTAACAACCATGCATCAATAGTGGATCAAAATGATTTTATCATTTTTAAAAGCAAAGCCTTACCTCTCTACATGTTTAACACCATACATCTTCCCACATCCTTTCCACTTCATTTCCATTTAATTTTCTAAAAGAAAATCAAATATGAGGTGCCCTTCTTATAAAAGCATTCCCGTATAAATACGGAATACTTCACCTGGTATATATATTGCTATATATACACGTATCCGCATAAAAATACGGATTGCACCAAAGAGAGAAAATGAACAGTGAACAATAATACTAAAATATATGTATCAAAATACATATATAAATTGTTAAATCAAAACCTGATTTAATAATCCGGCTTAATCCTATGCCGGCTAGTATTATCAACCGCCCGATTAATTTCCGTGTATCCCATACACGTATTTAATTGGACCCATGCACGTACCAATGTACGGCTCCTACATCTATCGTCTGAACCGGGAAAACCCTCTGTGTGGGACTCCAAAGACTCGACAATATACTGACTGTGGGTTTAACTACAATCACGTCAACGACACTAGCTGTACGTAACGGCTACCCAGGTACTTGTCGAAAGGAGGGTCGACAATCAAATACGTCCTTACCCTACTGAGCCTAAATATGACAATCTCCGTACAGTCAGATCTCTTCATCAAAGAGTATCATATATCGGGTGTAGGGGTGGATAACGTCAGACCCCTGCTAACCCGATAAGTCGTGTCTGAGTCAAGCTCATCACCAACAGAGATACTACTGATCAACTATCAGTAAATCTCATCCACCGTGGCCACGGATTTCTGGTGATAGCCAACTGAACACGACGCGATATCGACTCCTAATACCAGGAGAGACGAATCCCTAACAATCCACCACTGCCTCCATGTGGCTCGGGACCGTACCTAATTAAAACCTGTTTGCACGACTCTTTTGAGTCGTGGTAGGGTAGTTATCAAAGTACAGTGGGAACTCACACAAGACAAATGACGATTTCAGGTCAAAGGACTAAGCTGTACTCATGCTACCTGAGAACTTCCATCTGACGTAGATATAATACCATCTAGAAGTTCTCGGCGAGTCCGTCCAGTGTACTCACCTCCAGTGAGCACCTGTATACTATCTTAGGTGACACAACACCAATGGCTTGTGATACCGGTCACCGCTCCTCGTCGGGGTGTAGAAACGTATACACTAGTCTACACCGAAATATTGATGCCCAGTCTCGATACTCCCATGACTAGGGACATTTAAGGATGTTCTTATAGACAACCCAGCTCCCACATATATGATCGCCACCATAATACTGGTTGTCAAGCAACAATCCTACGAGCTTCATCAACAATGAAGATAAACAGGATAGCATACCATCATCTCGAGTAAGACTGTTATACTTGTATAGGTCCTCCCTCAATTATCATAATCACCTACTTGCAATCATAATAATTGTCTTGAGGGCACTATATCCAACAATCTCCTACTTGCACATAAGGCCAATTATTGTGGTATCATGTACCCACAGCTCGTGTGCTACCGAATACCCAACTTCTTTACTAATCAGTTTCACAAACTATGTTTGTGAAACTTAATTTGTTCGAGAAATAGCCTCAGTGAGTGGATCCGCTATAATGTTCCAACTTCATCTCTCTATATCTCAACTTTGTGGAGATTAACAATTTCCCAAACTGAGTGATACCATGCCACAAGAATTTGTCTGGATACTTGATGAGACCAAGTTCATAAATGAACACTCTATCCAACAAACTTCTTGGATTGTATTCTCTGTTGAGTTATAACCAGCATCCTACACCATGATTACCTCAGTATCCCTATTGGAACACTATCCAATATACCGATCCTCAGAAGAGGCTAAACTCAAAACTCTGACAGTATCTCTGTCATCCAGGTCACCCTGGAAGCATGAACGAATAACCGCCTCCCAAAGGAGGCTGATGTTATCTTATACCAAGAACATGATCTTATGTTCTTTATAGCTTCCCTTTGTTTCTCCAGGATTGGATTAATATATACTTATTGCTGCCAGTGCAAAAGCAATATCTTATGTTGCACAAGACATTTCATGATTGACTCAACTGCCTAAGAAAATGATATGTCATTCATGCCAGTCCTTCTCTTTATTAGTCTAGAAGACATCCTTTTTAGAGAGGGTGACTCCATCACCTGTAAATACATCACCATGCCAGAAGTAGTCCATTCTAAAAACGCTTTTAGAATGCTTTCCAAGTACTCGATTGGGAAACTTCTCAAATCTAGATCTAAAACCAAAATCCTTGATACATTATCCATCTGGTTTTATACAAGATATTGCATTATTGACTCAATTTCCTAAGCAAATGATATGTCATTCATGCCAGCTCTTCTCTTCATCAGTCCAGAAGACTTCCTTTAGAGTGGGTGACTCCATCACCCGCGGGTAGGCTACCACACCAGGAGTCGTCCATTCTAAAATACTTTTAGAATGATATCTAAGTACCCGATTTGGAAAACTTCCCAGATCTAGATCTATTCACCAGAATTCTTGATATACTATCCACATCTAATATGGAGAAAACACTATGGAAAATCAAACTTTGACCGATTGTAGTATAGGAACATCACTTCCTATTTGGAGTATGTCATCCAAATCCAGGACAGTACTCCCTACATCCTTCTTACTAGATTCATCTTTTGTTTTGATGGAGTCAATCACCTTGGCTGTCACATCAAAAAAGATGATCTGTCTCCGCTATCCATGCTTCATTCTATGAATAGACATAAGCAATTTGCATACCTTTCGCTGCTCCCACTGACTACGATAACCCTCTGGCAGAGTTATATACATCTGCACTTTCAAAACCCTATTTAGAAAGACGTTATAGTCACCCACCTACCAGATATTATAGCCATGAACCGCGTCAGCGGCAAATCATATCCATATGGATTTCAGCGTAGACACCGAAGTAAAAGTCATATCACAATCCATAACGGCAAATCAAGAATTTTACTAAGTGTAAAAGTGACATGGTAATATCGACGAGGTGTGTGTAACATATAAGATGTGCACGTGGCATGACTCGTCGATACTTGTGTAGTGTTCTAGCAACTAAACAAGTACATGTGAATGATGAATGCATATTGTTAATTTGGCATAACAAAATAAAGTATTAAATTAAATAAAACTACGGGCGTATCACGCCATCTTTACAAAATTTCCCGGTAGATGTTTAGTCTACTCACCGGAAAACGTCGAATCTATTCAGGAATTGCCAATCCTTTCCCTTTCCTCGCTGCCTTCGAAAATCCCGTATTCGAATCTAACATCACAATTTAACTTATATAAGGAAACGGTTACTCCGACATGACGGAAATGAAAAACCCCGTTCCCACGTACTAGTTATATTGTATACGACTATATCGAGCTATTAACCACTCAACCTTATTGGATTTTTAACGTAAACCTGTATCGCGATAGAAAACAGTTCGCGATACGCTTTAACCGTGTCGTATTTTTTGTTTTAAGATATCTTTTCCGATATACGCTTCTAGATTCTATCTGCAGTGAAACTGATTTATTTAAACAATACCAAAATGGCCAAAATGACCTACAGAAACCTACACTACCAGCCAAAACACCCTAGCTACCCACAAATCCGGCGACGCCGGATTTCCTCTTTTGGTCGCCGGCCCAAATCCGAGCCCTCTGGTTCGTGATCCTGTGGGTTGCTATAGGTGTTACATACATCATTTTAGCACTGTTTTGTTAAGTTTATTATCTTCTAAACAATAGCAGATTTCAATAGATCCTATAATTAACTAAAATACGATATTATGGAACTTGTTCAATTCAATTTAAACTAAGTACAGAACCTAAATTTCCTACTGTGATTAAGAAATTTTACCCACCAAAAAGTTGTTGGAATAACCCCTCCAAGATGCTAAGCCCTTGTCCTAGCTTGATGGTGATGAAAACCTAGAACCTAGCTTCCTTGTTCTTCTTCTTTCTCTTGTTCTTTCTTGCTCTCTTGATTTTTGTTTTGATTTCAGAAATTTTCAGATTTAATTTTTGTAATAGATCTGAACATATCCTATATATGAGAAGAGGGAAGGGTGAGGTGGTAGGAGGAGGTGTCAAGGGTTAAAGAGTGCTTAATTCATGCAAGGAGGAGGTGTGAGGTAAGTGTGTGCATGCAAGTATGAGATGTGCTAGCCTTATCCTTTAATTTTGTTTTAATTTATACTAAAATTCTGAGCTAAAATGTGTTCTATCCCTTTTCCATTTACACCCCTAACAATTTCCCATTTGCACAAAAATCCTAAACTTTACTTAACAACCCCTCACAACTTAGTTTATTATAAAACACTCATTTTATTAAAATGAAGCTAAAATTGTCACTAAAACCCTTATAACTTATTTATGTTGCATACTAAAATTTTAATTTAAATTGTTTTAGATAGAACTTATGAAGATTGACTTATTTGTTTTTAACAACTTTGCGATTTATCAAATTATTATTAAATTAATTAATTTTATTTATTTCTAAATTTACAGAATACTACAATATCCCCCCTTAAGAAAATTCGGTCTCCGAATTTAAATAATCAACTAGACATACCTTCGAAAAGATGTGGAAATTTCTTCCGCATCGCATCCTCGGTCTCCCAAGTAATCTCCTCGCGATTCTTTCTTTGTCAAAGATCCTTCACAGATGGAAGTACCCTCGATCGTAGTTTCTTTGCCTGCCTGTCAAGAATAGCGACTGGCTGCACTGCGTAGGATAAATCCGGCTCAAGCTGTAAGGTCTGATGCTGGATCGCGTGAGAAGGATCGTGAAGATACTTGCGAAGCATCGAAACGTGGAACACTGGATGTACGTCGGGAAAACTCGGTGGAACTGCTAAGCGATAAGCTACAGCACCCACTCTTTCCAGAATCTCGTAAGGTCCGACATATCTGGGGCTGAGCTTCCCCTTCTTCTCGAAACGCATCACACCTTTCATTGGAGATACACGAAGGAACACATGATCTCCCACTTCAAACTCGAGTCTACGACGTCGTCGATCTGCATACGATTTCTGTCTGCATTGGGCCGCCTTCATTCTATCCCGTATCAACTGAATCTTCTCTGTAGTCTCCTGTACTATCTGCGGTCCCAAAATGCAACTCTCGCTCAGTTTCGTCCAGCAAACGGATGATCGACATTTCCTCCCATACAAAGCATCAAAGGGTGCCATCTGGATCGTCTCCTGAAAACTGTTGTTGTACGAGAATTCTATCAAAGGTAGGTGACGATCCCAACCACCACCGAAATCAAGGATGCAAGCCCGAAGCATATCCTCTAGTGTCTGAATGGTCCGCTCCGACTGACCATCTGTCTGTGGGTGAAAAGCTGTACTAAAACTCAACCATGTACCCAAAGCTTCTTGAAGTTTCTGCCATAGCCTGCTAGTAAACTGGGTACCCCTATCTGAAACTATGCACGTCGGAACTCCATGCAGACGTACAATCTCATCGATATAAATCTGAGCATACTGGGCAAAATCATACGTCGTCTTCACTGGGAGAAAATGAGCTGCCTTTGTCAATCTATCAACAATCACCCAAATGGAATCATACCCTCTGCTAGTCCTAGGTAGACCCACCACGAAATCCATGGAAATCTGTTCCCATTTCCACTCTGGAATGGGTAAGGGCTGCAACTCTCCGGCTGGCCTCTGGTGTTCTGCTTTGACTTGCTGACAAGTCAAGCATCTCGAAACATATTCCGCAACATCCCTCTTCATTCCTTCCCACCAGTAAACATCCTTCAGATCATGATACATCTTGGTGGAACCAGGATGAATACTGTATGCTGATCTATGGGCCTCCTCTAAAATCTCACGCCTCAATCCGTCAGAATCTGGTATACAGAGACGAGTCCTAAAATGTAATAATCCATGATCATCAATCACAAACTCCGTCTCCCTGTCCTGCCTAACCTGATCCATAATCTCCATCATACGAGTATCTACAGGCTGTGCCTCTCGAATGCGATCCAATAACTGAGGTCGGGTGCGAACATGTGCTAGCTGCCCTCCTGTCGGGGTGAACTCAAACTGTATACGACTATCACATAAAATCTGCCATTCTGTAGAAGACTGTCTCTGCAAGATGCACAAATGAGATAAGCTACCTCCAGGTCTCCGACTCAAAGCATCTGCTACAACATTCGCTTTGCCTGGATGATACAAGATCTCACAATCGTAATCTTTCACCAGTTCCATCCATCTACGCTGCCTTAGGTTTAGATCTCTCTGCTGAAAAATATACTTTAAGCTCTTATGATCTGTGAAGATTTGACACGACTCTCCATACAAGTAACGTCTCCAAATCTTTAATGTGAATACCACAGCAGCCATCTCTAGATCATGAGTGGGGTAGTTTTGTTCGTACCTCTTCAACTGTCGAGAAGCATAAGCTACTACTCTACCATGCTGCATCAACACACAACCTAAACCCACTCTAGAAGCATCACAATACACAACAAAACCACCTGACCCGGAAGGTAAAGATAAGACAGGTGCAGTCGTCAAGCGAGTCTTCAACTACTGGAAACTCTGCTCACATGCATCTGTCCACTGAAATGGAACCTCCCTCCTAGTCAATCCGGTCAAAGGTGCAGTGATCCATGAAAAATCCTGCACGAAGCTTCGGTAATAACCTGCCAGACCTAAGAAACTCCGGACCTCTGTAACTGATACAGGTTTAGGCCAATGTTGTACCGCTTCAATCTTCTTTGGGTCCACACATATACCCTCTCTCGTGACCACGCGACCTAAGAACTCTACACTATCGAGCCAAAAAGCACACTTAGAGAATTTTGCAAACAGCTGATGTTCTTTCAAGGTCTGCAACGTAATACGCAAATGTTGCTCGTGCTCCATCCGACTCCGAGAATAAACAAGAATGTCATCTATGAACACTATAATAAATCGATCAATGAAGGGTCTGAAGATACGGTTCATCATATCCATAAAAGTTGCTGGAGCGTTGGTGAGTCCGAACGACATCACCAGAAACTCATAGTGTCCATATCTCGTACGAAACGCCGTCTTCGGAATATCGTCCTTCTGAACCCTCAACTGGTGATACCCCAACCTCAAATCAATCTTCGAGAAGTAACCAGCTCCCTGCAATTGATCAAATAAGTCATCTATACGTGGTAGTAGATACCAGTTTCGCACAGTGACGCGATTCAGCTGTCGGCAGTCGATGCACAGTCTCATACTACCGTACTTTTTCTTCATAAATAAGACAGGAGCTCCCCACGGTGATACACTGGGACGAATAAGCCCTCTATCTAACAACTCTTGCAACTGGCTTTTGAGTACCTTCAATTCTGTCGGTGCCATTCGATAGGGTGGTATAGAAATAGGCCCCGCACCCGGAATCAAGTCGATGCAAAATTCAATGTCACGATCGGGTGGCAATCCTGGTAACTCAGCAGGAAACACCTCAGGAAATTCTCGTGCGATCGGAACCTGGTCCAATGGAATCTCAGCGACCCCTAAGTCCTGAACAAAAGCCAAGAACCCATGATAACCCTTCTTCAAGAGTCGCCCCGCACAAAGAGCAGAAATCATGTTGGCAAGATTTATTTTACAATCCCCCTGCACAACAAACACCGGTTCACCTAGAAAACAAAATCTAACCGCCTTTCCCCGACAATCTATATAGGCATGACAGGCGGCTAACCAATCCATACCAAGATGTATATCAAAATCTAACATATCCAGGAGAATCAGATCAACTAGTGAATCTCTATCACCAATACACACAGAACATGACTTGAATACGTGCCGAGCTATAAAAGAATCTCCCACCAGGGTAATCACCATTAATGGTAACTCTAACAACGATGACTCTTTCCCTAAAGAAAGTGCAAATCGTGAAGATACATAAGAATGTGTAGAACCGGGATAAAATAAAACATGTGCCTTTAACGAGCATACTGTAAGAGTACCTGTCATGACTGCATTTGATGCCTGAGCATCCTGTGGAATCAGCGCAAATACTCGTGTCTGGCCCTTTCCCGCATCCTGTCGTCCTCTACCTCTATCTCCTCGACCTCTCTGAGAACGTCCCGCAAAGCCTCGACCTCATGGTGAAACTGCCTGGCGTGTAGCGCCAACTGGGGGAGGAAGTAAAGCCATCGGCGTAGAAGGTGGAAGGGGTAAAGAAGCCTGTGGAATAACGGTCCCTCCCTGGGATCTACAATCCCGCACAAAGTGTCCGGGAAGTCCAAAACTAAAACATGTAGATGGAGGCTTCTGATCATCGGAATAAGAACTGAACGTCTGGCCCTGGGTCCAACCTTGTCCGACACTGCGGCCTGGAGTATATCTGCCTCTACTTCTGCCAAACTGTCTAGTCATTGGCCCGATCGGTCTACTCCTCTTTGGCTCTGGAACAACCACTGTCTCGCTCAAACGCTCCTCCACTCGTATCGCTGCATCCATGGCCTGTGCATACGTATCAAAATGCTGGGAGCCTATAGCCAGATACAATTGCGTGTCCAGACTCCTTAGGAATCACTTCACCCGAAGCTCCTCCATAGGTACTAAGTATGGGGCATAACGCGACAGCTGGGTGAATCGTAAATCATAATCTGCCATCGACATACTTGCCGATTTCCGCAACGCTTCAAAACTGCTAGCTCTAGCTTCCCTCACACTCTGGGGAAGAAATCTGGCAAGAAAGATCGTGGAAAACTCGGTCCACAACATCGGAGGAAGACTCGTGGCTCGCCCTCTCTCCATCGACTCACACCACTCCTGTGCAAGTCCCTCCATACGAAAGCTAGTCAGTTCAACTGACCTAGCATCAGAACATCGCAATGATCTGCCAATCCTTGCCATCCTATCAAGAAAGGACTGAGGATCTTCTGTCACATCGGTCCCTGTAAATACCGAAGGTCTCAATCTTATAAATTCCGCAAGCGATACTGATTGATGCATTTTCTGACGTGTATATGTAAAAAGTAACGACAATCAAAAAATTATATTGACCGCAATCAAACCACGGTGTCGGATGTAGATTGTTAGTGAGTGCGGATCGTCCACAGGGATTGTGCAATTCAATTGTATTTTGATACGTTTGAAATGAAATGTTAAGCAACAATAAACGAAAACATGATTCAAGATGTGATTTGTATTCGAGTGTCACTAATCTTTACTCAAGAATCAAGAAACTATAAACAATCAAGAATCGGTTGTTTTGATAATATTTCCAATCAACAATCAAGAATATAAGAGAGGCTCGTAGGAATCGATCGGATCTTTAGACGTGATGTAATCTAAAGGGTTTCGTGTTCTTGTCCTTCGAAGAATTGATACTAGATCAATGGTGATCGACGAGAGTTAGGGTTTTCTTGATGAAATTAGGGTTTCATCTCTTAACCCTTGTTCTTTCGAGGATACCATTTATATTCTAGCCTCTAGCAATTTCAAGAAACGATCGGAACTCCCCAATCTCGAGCGATGTCGATCAAGAAAGCATCGCAACGAATTGGGTCGTCGATTCTTGAACTTGCTAGGGTTTACAAACTCGTGGGATTCAAGAATCGATTACAAATTTGTTACATCATCATACTAAAGATCGTTTCGACTCCCCGACGAGCGGAGCTTTATTCACACATCACCACAAAGACAATATTCAAGAATAGTAATGATAACATGATGCAGAATTTAAAGAAAACAAGATAAAAGAATATCACCTTTTATTTAATCAACAATTTCAATACATTCTTTCAAGAATCTATAAGAAGAAGAAATCGATCGTTGACTCGGCTTCGCTCGTCTCCGTGGATCGTGGATCTACTTTGATCTCTTGCCCGATTGAAGATCGGCTTGGCTCATAAAAGGGTTGAAGGCATCTTGCTTGGCTTGCACTCAAGATCTTGAATTGTGGTTGGATTTAGGGTTAGGGTTTCCTACAAGCTCTCTCACTAAACTTGAGGAAGAGGGGATGAAGAAAGAGATTGATTTTCTAAACTTCAATAATCGAGAAATGAATGAGCCTAGGGTCTTATTTATAGAATTCCCAAACCCTAGGCTTAGGTTTGAATTGGACTTTCCCTCCCAAAGTTTGTTGAAGAGTTTCTAGAAGGAGTTTGTTAGGAGTTAGCTTAGGGTTTAAGCTAGGGTTTAGGGAAAGTTCTAGAAAGATTAGGCTAGTTTGGGTGTTTGCTGATCTGGAGGAAGTATCTGGAATATTCTGGAAGTTTGTGTGCATTATTGAGCTGTAGCCACTGAAACAGGAGTTGTGCACTGAAATTGAGGAGCTGACATCACTATTGGGCCGCGCTTCCGCCGCAAGAACCTGGCATTGGCCGCCCTTCCGCCGCGCATTATTGGCCTTGGAATCTGTGCCTTCTTCTGCTGCTTGGTACTGCTGTTTTTAGATTCCTTTGATGTTTAGATTTGTACTTCCTCTTCTGTGTTGATACCAGATTTGAGTTAAGTGAATTTACGAGCAATTGTAATGGTCGAGCACTGTAATGATCGAGCAAGCTCTCTTTTCCTGCACAGACTTCGAAACACGGGTTGCAAGATATAGAAAATATGCCATGTAATGCAATGCAGTCAATTTCCCTAGAAATGCCGGTTTTAAGGTCGAATACATGTAATCTGATATTTTGCGACCGATTTGCTAATATGTGAATTATGAATACCGTACACTTCTATATGGATGCAAATGATAAGGAAATTGCCGGTTAAAATATGCAATATTATCGACTGATCAAATACCCCCAAACTTAATTTCGATCGTCTCGAGCGAATGTTTTATTAAAACGAGAAGGAGAAAATAAAGAAAAAGAAAAAACTAACTAGCACACTTTCGTAGGCAACACGATTGCACTGAGCACGTGCAACAAGCCTTTAAACCTCTAGGTGTCCCTAGTAGGAGGAGTGTTGTCTCCTGAGGGTTTTCAGCGGATTGCACCCACAAAATCCAATAATAAAAGAAAGATCATGAATATTATATTTAAAGAAGAGAATCGTAAAAGAAAAGCTTTGAAAATTAGGGTTTCCAACTAAGCTAGCTTTTCGGTTGTCATGAGCCCTATCTTAATGGTCATGAAAAGATGTTAGAAATCACGTCCTCCCTCAATAAAACATCATCTTATTCTTCATTCCTATCTTTCTTCCAAACATCGATCATATAACCCTGCGTGTGTGTAAGGACATCCCTACACCCGGAGAATTTAATTCAAGCTATCATACCCTTGCCCATCAGCCTCAGTACTTCTTGGCAAACGAGATTGCTTACACACTTTCATGCGACCGTTAATACTTCTTGAGGTACTAACCGACCGATTACTAATGTGCTTGCATGCTTGGTGTATTTTCCTCGTCTTGCACCACCTCAGGCATAGCAGTGACTCCCAGACCAGTTGACCTTGGGGCACTAGGTGAAGAAGCACCCTTTTGCTATATATTTTTATTGCCCTCGGTGATAACAAAACCAGTATCCATTTTTCTCACCACTTTAAAACACATATTTTTTTTTTCATACTTTTGGCTTTAAGACAAGAGCATTTCAAGGTATCCTCTACTATCCCAGGCTTCAAGACGTGTGTAAGTGCGAATAGCAGGGTAGCCACGTTCAAAATGTTTGGCTTCCAGAATAGAAACTATTTTTCAGACTTATTTTTATCCTCAGATTAGTGACGTCCTTCATCTTACTAACCCTTGGGACAACGGCTCATAATTACTTATTACTAGTTCGTATAAGAAAACTTCTAATTTTCTTAGTTTTCTAAAATTTTTCTAATCTCATGGATGCAATTTTTCACTATCTAAACTTTCATTATCTTATTTATATACAAAAAGTGTAAATATTAAAATTATTTTTATATTTGAAAATTTTTTAAATTTTTATGGGTTTTGAAAATTTTTCAATTTTTATAGATTTTTTTTTTTTAAAAAAAATGTTTTGTGCTTATGCAGATGATATGCAAATGATGCGAAAATAAGCACAAACCTCCCCCAAACTTGTTTTCAACAGTGTCCTCACTGTTGCCGACAGCTATACCTACAAAAATCTGTAAATCTGGGGGGAATTATTAGTGGGGGCAAAATATATAAGTGAAGAACTTCCCCCAAACTTATCTTTTACTCACCTTCATTCAAAAGATGATGCAATAATATACAGGATATGAAGGTGAGACGGAGGAATTTTAATCCAAATAAACTGGCTCTTGTAAGAACAAGAGCTCCTCCGTGGGGTCAGTGGAAAAATACGGCTTTATTCTATGTCCATTTACTTTGAAAACTGTGCCGTTTTTAACATTTTCAACTTCTACTGCCCCGTGCGGGAATACAGACCGCACAACAAAAGGTCCCTTCCATCGAGATCGGAGCTTACCCGCGTGAAGGTGTAATCGTGAATCATAAAGAAGGACTTGTTGACCAGGTAAAAATGTTTTCCTTAAAATGCTTTTATCGTGAAAAACCTTAGTCCTATTCTTTGTGATTACAGCATTATCATAAGCTTCATCGCGGAGTTCGCTTAGCTCGTTAAGTTGCAGCTTCCGAAAGTTGCAAGCAAGGTTTAGATCAAAATTTATTTCCTTTATAGCCCACAATGCTTTATGCTCTATCTCAACAGGTAGATGACATGCTTTACCAAAAACTATCCTATATGGAGACATTCCTAGGTCGGTCTTATATGCAGTCCTGAATGCCCAAAGAGCATCCGTCAATTTGGTCGACCAATCTTTTCTATTTTTAGCAACAGTTTTCTCCAGGATAAGTTTGATTTGTCTGTTTGAGATCTCAGCCTGCCCGCTTGTTTGGGGATGATAGGGTGTAGAAAGACGGTGGTTGATTGAGTATTTTCGCATCAGAGTCTCGAAAGACCTGTTGCAGAAGTGTGTCCCATTATCGCTAATGATAGCGCGTGGGTGTCCAAATCGCGAAAAGATATTCTCTTTCAAGAACTTAATGACAACTTTCCTGTCATTAGTGCGACATGGAATGGCTTCTACCCACTTTGAGACATAATCAACCGCCAGCAATATGTACAGATTCCCAAAGGAGTTGGGAAAAGGACCCATAAAATCAATGCCCCAAACATCAAACATTTCAACAACCAGAATGGGTTGCTGAGGCATTTCATTCCTCTGGGATATTCTACCCGTATACTGACATTGTGTACAGGTTTTGCAATACTCAAATGCGTCCTTGAATAAGGTCGGCCAGTAAAATCCACATTGCAAAACCTTTTCCGCTGTCTTTCTAGGACCAAACTGACCCCCACAAGCCTGATCATGACAAAATGAAAGAACACTCTTGAACTCTTCATTCGGGACGCACCGGCGAATGATCTGATCAGGACAATATTTAAACAAATAGGGCTCGTCCCAGTAATATTGTTTTACTTGGGAAAGAAAACGATATTTGTCCTGTTTTGACCAATCGCTCGGTATAAGTCCCGTGGCATGATAGTTCACAATATCCCTGAACCATGGTTCAGCGGATATGCTCAAGAGTTGTTCATCAGGGAATGAGTCATTAATCGGCAGGGTCACAGGGGAAGAAACGATGCGTGAAAGGTGGTCAGCTACTACGTTTTCACATCCTTTCTTATCTTTGATAACAAGATCAAATTCTTGTAACAATAGGATCCAACGTATTAGTCGACCTTTTGCATCTTTCTTCGCCAGAAGATGTTTCAAAGCGGAATGGTCAGTATACACAACTATAGGTGAGCCGATTAAGTAAGGCCTGAATTTTTCTAATGCAAATACAACTGCTAAAAGCTTTTTCTCGGTGGTTGTATAATTGATTTGCGCATCATTCAGGGTCTTACTGGCATAGTAAATCACGTGTGGCATCTTATCGATGTGCTGTCCTAAGACTGCACCTACTGCAAAATCAGATGCGTCACACATCAGCTCAAAGGGGTAGTCCCAATTTGGTGATGATAAAACGGGGGCTGTGGTGAGTGATTGTTTAAGTGAGTCGAAAGCTGTCTCGCAATCCGAGTCAAAATGGGAGGTCGTATCCTTGGCCAGGAGTAGTGTTAAAGGTCTAGCAATCTTGCTAAAATCCTTAATGAATCTCCTATAAAAGCCCGCATGGCCAAGGAAAGAGCGAATATCTTTGACGCTTTTGGGATGAGGCAGGTTTTGAATGACATCTACTTTAGCTCTGTCAACCTCAATGCCTTTCTGTGAAATGATATGTCCAAGGACTATTCCTTCTTGGACCATAAAGTGGCATTTTTCCCAGTTTAATGTCAAGTTCTTCTCTTTGCAACGAGTAAGAACAGCGTCTAGATTCGCAAGGCAATCAGAAAAAGAGTCTCCAAAAATCGAGAAGTCGTCCATAAAGATCTCCAAAAAATTCTCTACCATATCAGAGAATATCCCCATCATACACCGCTGAAAGGTAGCGGGAGCATTGCATAACCCAAAGGGCATGCGACTGTAAGCAAAGGTACCAAAAGGACAAGTAAAAGTGGTTTTATCTTGATCCTTTTTGGTGATGGGGACCTGATTGTAGCCTGAGTATCCGTCCATAAAACAATAAAACTCTCGTCCCGCTAAGCGTTCCAGCATTTGATCAATAAATGGTAGAGGAAAATGATCTTTCCTCGTAGCAGCGTTGAGTTTTCTATAATCGATGCATACACGCCACCCAGTTTGGGCGCGTGTTTGAATCAACTCATTCGCTTCATTTGTGATAACTGTGATGCCGGATTTCTTAGGAACGACATGTATAGGACTCACCCACTGGCTATCGGAGATGGGGTAGATAATACCATTATCTAAGCACTTGACGATTTCTTTCATGACAGCTTCCTTCATGACGGGATTCAACCGTCTCTGTGGTTCTCGGGTCGGTCTGGCATCATCCATCACATGTATATGATGTTCAACTATCAAGGGACTAATCCCTTTGATGTCCGCCATACTCCAACCAAACGCCTCTTTGTTAGATCTCAATACCGATAAAAGGGCATTCTCTTGCTCTGATGCAAGAGAAGCGGAAATGATAACCGGTAATGACTCGTTCTCACCAAGATATGCATATTTCAGGTGAGAAGGTAAAATTTTGAGATCTAACTCAGGCGGAGAAATGATAGAAGGAAGGGTCATAGATTGATTTTTGGATCTACAAAGAAGCTCAGAGCCTGTGAAAGATACAGACTCGGGTGGAGAAAAGTCAGAAGTGCAGGACTCATGTGTAGCTAAAGTGTCCTCACTAAGATCATGTGTGAAATCAAACAGAGATGTGCTAATGTCATCGAGATCAGTCAAGCAAAGATCCTCAGCTCCACAACTATCGGGAGCGATCTCATGGACAGAGCACACATCTAAAATATGAGCAGAGGGTTCTGACGGCTGACTTCCAACTCTATAGATATTTAGTTCAATGGTCATATTTCCAAATGATAAATTCATTGAACCATTTCTACAGTTTATAACAGCGTTGGAAGTGGCAAGGAAAGGACGACCTAGAATCACCGGAATTTGGCCCCGGGGGTTTGCTACAGGATGTGTGTCTAGCACAATGAAGTCTACAGGGAAAACAAATTCCCCGACCTTTATTAACACATCCTCTAATTCACCCCTTGGTTTGGTGATAGATCGGTCTGCCATCTGGAGAGTGCAATGAGCAGGTTTCAGCTCTCCAATCCCTAATTGCTCATAGACAGAATAAGGTAACAGGTTAACACTCGCGCCAAGGTCTAAAAGAGCACGATTTATGTTTTTACCCCCCATCGAAATCGATATTGTAGGACAACCTGGGTCCTTTCTTTTCTTTGGAAGCTGGGGTATAAAAGCAGTGCTGATGTTATTAGACATAAAGACCTTCTTCGGCACTTGGGTCTTCCTCTTCCTAGTGCACAAGTCCTTAAGAATCTTCGCATAAGCGGGGACTTGCTGAATCGCATCTAAGAGAGGGATATTTATGTTAACCTGTTTGAACATCTCTAGAATTTTCTCCATATGAGGACTCGTTCTATTAGCCCTTAGCCGGTTCGGGTAAGGTGCTTTCGCAATAAGCGCGGGGTCCATCACAGGAGAAGGAAAGGGGGGTAGACGAGGTCCCAAAGGTGGTGTGGGGACCGTCTGTGGAGAACTATAAGGGTTGGGTGAAGGTGTTGAGCCTAAAGGAAAATGGAGAATAGGCTCGTGCGAAGGTGGTTTGGTAGAAGAAGAAGGATCAGAAAGTGAAGTGTGTGTATGTGGGAAAGACTCAGCCGGGGTGTTGATATGATTTTCAGTATTATCAATATCTTCCCCGACATGATTGTTCAGCACTCTTCCCGATCTCAACGTTGTAATGGCATTTACATTGTAATGCCCAGGATTCTGTAGGGGTTGAGAGGGAAGTTTCCCTTTTTCTCTCGCACTCATTTCGGCTTTTAAGCGTGCGATTTCAGCTTCCATCGTGCGAATACTCTCAGCTTGGGATGCTGAGTTTTTCTTTATTTCACTGACGGAAGATCTAACCTCATTCGAAACATCCATGAAATTTGATAAAAGTGATTTCATGGTTTGAGTGAATTGAGAGAACTCGTCAGAACAGGGCTGCATAGGATTAGACTGTGCAGGAGTGTTGCCCTGATTTTGGAAATTTTGTGACGGGTAGGGGTGCTGAGTGAGTTGTAGGGGTTGCTGTTGTGGTGGAGGAAGAGCCCGTTGAAATTGATTCGTGTTTGGAACCGTGTTTTGAGATTGGTTTTGGTTCCAAGCAAAATTCGGGTGGTTCCTCCAACCCTGATTGTAACTGGAAGAATATGGATCGTTTCGAGGTCTTTGAAATGCGGCATTAGAATGCTCGTGACCTTGAAACGCAGAGTTTAATGGACATTCTTCCGTTAAATGTGACGGATCAGAACAGCACCCACAAACAGTTTTGGGGAGTGACATTGGGTTTAGGGAGGCTGCTGCAAATTTGTGTTCCATAGCGTCGAGCTTCTTTTGCATTGCTGCCATTTCAGCTCGAACACCTATGGACACATCTATTTGGTGTACGCCACCCCTATTCAATGGTTGTGTTCCACTCTCCCAAATTAGTGACTTTTCAGCGAACTCTTCTAAGTATCGCCAGGCTTCCCCGTCATCTTTGGTCATAAAAGTACCTTGACACATGTTTTCAAGGCTCTGTTTAGTGCTAGGGTTACTGCCCTCATATATGATTCGGCAAAGCTCCCATCTCGGGATGCCGTGATGAGGACATTGAACCAATAGATCCTTGAAACGTTCAAAGTATTTTGAAAATGGTTCGGCAGGGAGCTGGGCAAATTGGTTCAGTTCGCTACGGATTCGAGCCGTCTTTTGGACTGGGTAAAATTTCTTAAGGAATGCAGCGACGAATTCTTCCCAATTCGTAATAGAGTGTGCGGTGGTGTTATATAGCCACTTCTCGGCTATATCGCACAATGTAAATGGAAGAAGTCGCAGACGCATCGCATCCACTGAAAGTTGAGACGTACCCATCATTGCACATACGTTTTCAAATTTGGTAATGAAAACGTAAGCGTCCTCGGTCTCGAGTCCGTGGTATTTGGGTAAAAGATTGATATACTGGGGCTTAATCTCAAAGTTATCCCCATTGGCTGGTGGTGTGGATAAGCAGGTCGAAAGAGGACCTCTATGTGGATAGCATCTTTCCTGGAGAGAAATGTGGGGTGGAGTAGGATTCTGCGCACCAACGGACGGTGGCAGATTAGGGTTAAAGAAATTTGATGGATTCGGATCCATCGGTGTGGGTGTGGTAGTGGGTAAAGAAAAGGTAAATGGAGAATTATCGACTTCGGAGTCGATAAAAGGTACGCGGACTAAACGGGCACTAGAATCCCGTGTCCAGCCTATCTTGCACTAAAAAGGATTAGTACAAGTGGCAGCGTTGACTTATAATTAGGGATGAATGAATGCGGTGCTTGCTTTGAAAAAGGGACGGATTTTGAAAAAATGATGCGACAAAACAAATGCAGCACACAAACCCTAGAATCTAATGGTCACCTAGGTCCGATCTCTAGACCGCTCCTAACTGCCAAAAGACAAGCCGCAGGATAGAATCCTCCACTGCCTCTTTGTCCCCCTGTGGCCGGATAAGTGCCAGGTAAGTGGGAAGGAACCACCACTACAGTGGACCTAATTAATAACCACTAGCCTTAGACACACTCGCCTTAGGCACCACAAGAAAACGCGGATAAGCAATGAATTACCCACGACCTTCTCTTGTCCTATTGAGCGCGACAGTCCTTAGAGTCTTCTCTAGATTTCTTTTAGTTAATGGGGGTAATACGGATGCAAGTTTGACGATTTTCGGGGCCTAGGAAGGGTAATGAAATCCCCACCTAATTTGGATTTGGCCGTGCCCCTTAAATTTCCGTATTAGAATGCAAACAACCAAGAAATCAAAATCACACACAATTTTATTTTTGCTTTTGCGCGCTGCGATTTATTTGCAAAGAATCCTGCAGCAAAGGGTTAATTGGAGCTAAACAGACAGAGGGGAGAGAGCAAGAAGTCACCTGCAGAAAAATCCCACAGAGATCCTCCAAGATTGCGGCGGTTCCGCCGCAATAGGCACGTATATGCCGCCCTTCCGCGGTCAGATATTGGGAACAGTGTACAATTTTTCAACAGCTTCTTCCTGTTGCTATCTACAGCTCTCTGAGATATTCAAACAAATTTTTCCACAGAACAGAATGCTCCAGATCACCTTGCAATCAATTCACAACACACGTATAAGAGTTTGTACGAATTTTGATTTCAAGAAGTAAAACGTAATAATTCTTTCACTTCAAACTATAAATGCAAATGAATTAGCGCGATCCCCGGCAACGGCGCCATTTTGATTGATGCATTTTCTGACGTGTATATGTAAAAAGTAACGACAATCAAAAAATTATATTGACCGCAATCAAACCACGGTGTCAGATGTAGATTGTTAGTGAGTGCGGATCGTCCACAGGGATTGTGCAATTCAATTGTATTTTGATACGTTTGAAATGAAATGTTAAGCAACAATAAACGAAAACATGATTCAAGATGTGATTTGTATTCGAGTGTCACTAATCTTTACTCAAGAATCAAGAAACTATAAACAATCAAGAATCGGTTGTTTTGATAATATTTCCAATCAACAATCAAGAATATAAGAGAGGCTCGTAGGAATCGATCGGATCTTTAGACGTGATGTAATCTAAAGGGTTTCGTGTTCTTGTCCTTCGAAGAATTGATACTAGATCAATGGTGATCGACGAGAGTTAGGGTTTTCTTGATGAAATTAGGGTTTCATCTCTTAACCCTTGTTCTTTCGAGGATACCATTTATATTCTAGCCTCTAGCAATTTCAAGAAATGATCGGAACTCCCCAATCTCGAGCGATGTCGATCAAGAAAGCATCGCAACGAATTGGGTCATCGATTCTTGAACTTGCTAGGGTTTACAAACTCGTGGGATTCAAGAATCGATTACAAATTTGTTACATCATCATACTAAAGATCGTTTCGACTCCCCGACGAGCGGAGATTTATTCACACATCACCACAAAGACAATATTCAAGAATAGTAATGATAACATGATGCAGAATTTAAAGAAAACAAGATAAAAGAATATCACCTTTTATTTAATCAACAATTTCAATACATTCTTTCAAGAATCTATAAGAAGAAGAAATCGATCGTTGACTCGGCTTCGCTCGTCTCCGTGGATCGTGGATCTACTTTGATCTCTTGCCCGATTGAAGATCGGCTTGGCTCATAAAAGGGTTGAAGGCATCTTGCTTGGCTTGCACTCAAGATCTTGAATTGTGGTTGGATTTAGGGTTAGGGTTTCCTACAAGCTCTCTCACTAAACTTGAGGAAGAGGGGATGAAGAAAGAGATTGATTTTCTAAACTTCAATAATCGAGAAATGAATGAGCCTAGGGTCTTATTTATAGAATTCCCAAACCCTAGGCTTAGGTTTGAATTGGACTTTCCCTCCCAAAGTTTGTTGAAGAGTTTCTAGAAGGAGTTTGTTAGGAGTTAGCTTAGGGTTTAAGCTAGGGTTTAGGGAAAGTTCTAGAAAGATTAGGCTAGTTTGGGTGTTTGCTGATCTGGAGGAAGTATCTGGAATATTCTGGAAGTTTGTGTGCATTATTGAGCTGTAGCCACTGAAACAGGAGTTGTGCACTGAAATTGAGGAGCTGACGTCACTATTGGGCCGCGCTTCCGCCGCAAGAACCTGGCATTGGCCGCCCTTCCGCCGCGCATTATTGGCCTTGGAATCTGTGCCTTCTTCTGCTGCTTGGTACTGCTGTTTTTAGATTCCTTTGATGTTTAGATTTGTACTTCCTCTTCTGTGTTGATACCAGATTTGAGTTAAGTGAATTTACGAGCAATTGTAATGGTCGAGCACTGTAATGATCGAGCAAGCTCTCTTTTCCTGCACAGACTTCGAAACACGGGTTGCAAGATATAGAAAATATGCCATGTAATGCAATGCAGTCAATTTCCCTAGAAATGCCGGTTTTAAGGTCGAATACATGTAATCTGATATTTTACGACCGATTTGCTAATATGTGAATTATGAATACCGTACACTTCTATATGGATGCAAATGATAAGGAAATTGCCGGTTAAAATATGCAATATTATCGACTGATCAGATACCTCCATCACCCTCGTATCTACCAGTGCCACCGTCTGCGTAGGCTGTACTTCAGACTCTGCTACTGTCGGTGCCGGATCCTGTCTCAGTACTCGAGTGGCCTCAACTAACTTTCCTACCACTCGCTGCAATCCCAACATGCCCTCCTCAATCCTATTCATACGATCTGGAGGAGGAGGATCAACATACTCATGCACCGCCGGAACGTCCGGTGTACCAGTCGTCGTCACAGGCGGACTCGCCCTAGCTGCATCTCTGGCTGCGGATCGCCTAGCCCGCATAGCCATAGCAACTGGAATAAGAAACGAGAGTTGATAAGGCGTATGAATAGGAACAATCAATAACAGAGAATCAACGGAAGGATAGATCAAGATATACATCCTAAGGTTAGTTAGGCTGAATACGATAACATAAATATGCCGCGGAATATACATACGGTACTGCATTCATCCTAATTCACCTACTCCATCAAACCAAAGGTCATCATAACTCACGGACTCACGTCAACCTATTTTATTCCCTTACTCAATTCCGTAAGATTATTCCTAAGCTCTGATACCAACTTTGTCACGACCCAAGTTTGGATGTGACCGGCACTTAGATTGTATCATATCTAAAGATATGCACACAGTCTAAGTAAGCCGAAAACCTAGATCAAAATCCTTTTTGCGGAATTCTTTATATAGAAAATTTAGTTTTTAAGTAAAAATCACATGTTATGAAGTTAAATATCAAACAAGTATAAGGTGTTAAGTTTGGTTGCATCCCTAGTTGGGATCAACAATATCAACAGCGGAAAAATAAAATCTCAGTATATAGGACATCAACACGAATCTCAGATATAAAGAAAAGAAACCACAATTTATAGAACTAAACGATCTCAACTGTCAATAATATACATATCATCTCTCACTCTAAGTCATATACAGGTCTGATGGAGATTTTCTAGATACAAAATACAATACCAAAAGAGAAGGTTACTACATATGTAACCCACCTAGCAAAATATGCGATAAAAGCGGAAAGAGTAGATCTGCACCGCAGCTAACCGTCCACTCTACCCCTGCAAGGAACTGTGGCACAACGGGGGTGAGTTGCCAACTCAGTGAATATAACTAACATATAAGGGTTAATAATGTAAATATGACGATCATACTAACTGAAATGTGAACAAGTATAATGTATGATTATATGTGAAAATCAAGAATCTATAATACAAATCTCATAGTCCAAATTGAAATCTCATCATTTATTCCCAATAAAATTCATTTCCCCGTGTCTATCATCGAAACAAAACTTCCGTTTCTCACAGGCATCATTTCTCGAATGATCCTGAAATCAACAATACCGGTCATTATCATCTAGATATACGTCGTATTTTTACCACTATCTCCGGTATCGAGTAACCTCGCTAGGCTCCCCCACCTCAATGCGGCTATCCTGCCTCTCGGTCTCGACCGGGTCCACCATATATCCAACTGTATATCTCCCCCACTCAGTATGGATAACGTAAAATCCGCGACCGTATATCTCCCCCACTCGGTCCGGAATAAAACCAAATCATAAAATATCTCATGGTGGACATGACCCATCAATCAGGAAAATTACTGGATTTATGTAATAGTATTCAAAACATCAAAACCATAAATCCTCAATAATGCGTTTACCTTTTATATCAACATGAATTACTCAGATACTAAAACATGATATTAATGATACAATTTACTACTATTTATTGGTGTGTATGATACGATATGAATCATTTAAATAAAACTACGGGCGTATCACGCCATCTTTACAAAATTCCCCGGTAGATGTTTAGTCTACTCACCAGAAAACGTCGAATCTATTCAGGAATTGCCAATCCTTTCCCTTTCCTCGCTGCCTCCGAAAATCCCGTATTCGAATCTAACATCACAATTTAACTTATATAAGGAAACGGTTACTCCGACATGACGGAAATGAAAAACGCCCGTTCCTACGTACTAGTTATATTGTATACGACTATATCGAGCTATTAACCACTTAACCTTACTGGATTTTTAATGCAAACATGTATCGCGACAGAAAACAGTTCGCGATACGCTTTAACCGTGTCGTATTTTGTGTTTTAAGATATCCTTTCCGATATACGCTTCCAGATTCTATCTGCAGTGAAACTAATTTATTTAAACAATACCAAAATGGCCAAAATGACCTACAGAAACCAACTCAACCAGCCAAAACACCCTAGCTACCCACAAATCCGGCGATGCCGGATTTCCTCTTTTGGTCGCCGGCCCAAATCCGAGCCCTCTGGTTCGTGATCCTATGGGTTGCTCTAGGTGTTACATACATCATTTTAGCACTATTTTGTTAAGTTTATTATCTTCCAAACAATAGCAGATTTCAACAGATCCTATAATTAACTAAAATACGATATTATGGAACTTGTTCAATTCAATTTAAACTAAGTACAGAACCTAAATTTCCTACTGCGATTAAGAAATTTTACCCACCAAAAAGTTGTTGGAATAACCCCTCCAAGATGCTAAGCCCTTGTCCTAGCTTGATGGTGATGAAAACCTAGAACCTAGCTTCCTTGTTCTTCTTCTTTCTCTTGTTCTTTCTTGCTCTCTTGATTTTTGTTTTGAATTCAGAAATTTTCAGATTTAATTTCTGTAATAGATCTGAACGTATTCTATATATGAGAAGAGGGAAGGGTGAGGTGGTAGGAGGAGGTGTCAAGGGTTAAATTGTGCTTAATTCATGCAAGGAGGAGGTGTGAGGTGAGTGTGTGCATGCAAGTATGAGGTGTGCTAGCCTTATCCTTTAATTTTTTTTTAATTTACACTAAAATTCTGAGCTAAAATGTGTTCTATCCCTTTTTCATTTACACCCCTAACAATTTCCCATTTGCACAAAAATCCTAAACTTTACTTAACAACCCCTCACAACTTAGTTTATTATAAAATACTCATTTTATTAAAATGAAACTAAAATTGTCACTAAAACCCTTATAACTTATTTATATTGCATACTAAAATTTTAATTTAAATTGTTATACATAGAACTTATGAAGATTGACTTATTTATTTTTAACAACTTTTCGATTTATCAAATTATTATTAAATTAATTAATTTTATTTATTTCTAAATTTACAGAATGCTACACCAATGTACTCACCTTCAGTGAGCACCTGTATACTATCTTAGGTGATACAACATTAATGGGTTGTGAGACCGGCTACCGCCCTTCGTCGGGTTCTAGAAGCATATACACTAGTCTACTCCGTATTATCGATGCCCAGTCTTAATACTCCCACGACTAGGGACATTTAAGGAAGTGCTTATAGACAACCCATCTCCCACATATATGATCGCCATCATAATACTGGTTGTCAAGAAACAATCCTACGGGCTTCATCAACAATGAAGATAAACCAGATAGCATACCATCATCTCGAGTAAGACTGTTATACCTATATAGGTCCTTCCTCAATTATCATAATCGCTTAATTGCAACTATAATAATTTCCTTGAGGGCACTATATTCAACACTATTAATGATACGATACTCAGCCTAAATAATCTTAGGATGTATATATTGTGATCCTTTCTTCTATTTTGTTCAGTTGATCTATCCTCATCGATACTTATTGGTTGTTCCGATCATCATTTCTACGCGAGCCGAGAAGGCTGCGGTTAGAGACGAGCTCAGGGCATGCTCGTCTGAGATGAAGACTGACCATGGATATATCCCAGTGACATAAGAACATGTTATTTATCATTTTATTAGAGGATTTATTGTTTATAGGCGAGTTTCTTTGGATCCGTACCAGATAGTTGTTCATATCAGAATTTTGCGTTATTATATTCCCCATTCTTAATCATTTTACAAATAAATAGGTGCTTTTGATCCATGTCTGTTAAATAGTTGCAGGTTACAGATTCTCGAAACAATACAGTCAAAATGATGAGAAAACGCTACAAAAGTGAGACTACGACCAACAAATAGAAGAATCTTTATGATGCCTCCTACAGTTAAGGAACAAATAAAGATCAATGAACAGTTCGATTTTATAAAGTACAAAGGCAGTACAAGATTCAAGCCTTCAACACGAAGCGAACGGTAAAAGTCCACAACATTCTGCACTGTGGAAATCTGGAAGAAACTAGAAGACATTCTGAAGAACTAAGTGAAGAAAATAGAAGGAAAAAGCAACAGAATGAAGCCCTGAAGAAATAATGCAGCAAGACCATCAAATGGCCGTGGAATCACGGCCAAACCATGCTTATGGGCGCGGATCCGCGGCCGTTCTGTACACATGTCGGGGCATGTTGTCGGTGGGTGTCGGTGTGTTGACCAGGCTTCTTAATGTATTTTTGTAATTCTAGATGTGGATCAGATGTAAACCCTAGGTTTTCTATTATCTATAAATAGGAATCTTACAGCTCTTTTTAGAGCATGCCTCTTTTTGGGTGCCTCTTTTGAGATGCCTCTTTTTGTTTCTCTGGTCTAAAATTTTCATTCCGTGTAATTGTCAAAAAGTGCATCAATAAAGAAGTAAGTTTTTTTTTTATCTTGCCTTAGTTATTTTAATTTCTTTTCTGCCCTAGTTATCTAGCAATTTTATTTCTCTGCCGTAGTTCTAAATTTTTTTATCTGCCGTAGTTAATTAAAAGAAAACCACAAAAATGAATTCGTTTATCAATTCCCTAATGAGTGAGTAGTTCCTCACTTGTTAGGGTTAGGTTTGGGAAAGGTTTGAGAGATGAAAATCTCTCACCCCTTTCTTGCCCGTTCAACATTTTAAAGTAGGATCTATGCATACATACACACACCGCTCACTAAGGCATCCTATCCCACGAGGTAGCGGTGATACCCTAGTTAAAGACCGGTTATGATTGTTTTCCATAGAGATTAGGGTAAGAGTTAAGAAAGGACGGACAAGGACAAAAGGGAAGAAACCTAGTTTCTTCCCGATCGTGCTAATCCCCTTTGTTAACTATTACCTTAACGCCTAAAAGTTCTTAATTAGGGCAAAGAAAGCGGTGAGAATAATTGATTTTCCAAACTAACCAAATCTTAACCCTAGCAAGTTTTTTATAAACTTTTATCTCATTCTTAGATCTTAAAATAAATCCTAAAAACTTTGGATTTAACTCGTTAAAATATAAAGAAAAGAAATCCATTTCCCTATGGACCGACCCGTACTCAACCGGCTAGCTACCAAGTGACACCGTTATTGATTGCGGTTAATTCTTTGATTTCAAAACACATACGCGAAACTCCCTTCAATCAATAGTCGAATCATTGCTTGAGACCAGCCGGACTTGGAGGCCTGATGTTGTTCAGCCTGCTTTAGAGATCGCTGTGTTGCATACTGTTCAGACAGTTGTACCAACTGTTACTGAGATTATCAAGGTGTCACTTCCAGAGTTCAAGAAGCTAAAGCCTCCGGTATTTACGGGCATGGATGTGACAAAGAATCCGTAGTCATTCCGGGATAGGATGGCTAAGTTATTTCATTCTTTGTGATGCTCTGATGCGAGATCGGTGAGGTTGGCTAGTTTTTGTATGAAGGGTCTTGCTCAGATCAGGAGTGAGTCGATCGAGAGAGACCAAGCAGTGGGTCTTCAGCGGATGACTTGGGACGAGTTCTCGAAGGTACTTAGCCAGATTTCTTACGCAGAGTGTTAGAGATGTCAAAATTGTAGTTTCGAGTCTTTGTGTAAGACAAATGATCGTAACCGAGTATGATTTGCAGCTCGCGTAGTTATCACGATACACTCCTTATTTGGTCGATACTGAAGAGAATTGGATTATGAGATTCGTGTGACGTATCGATACACAGTTGTTCCCCTCTGTTGGTGCCAGATATTGGATATGTATGCAAGGGCATTGGATATTTCCACACTTTCAGAGGAAAGTCTTTATGAGATTGCAGCTATTCCAGAATGGAAATGGACTCATTAAGGAATGCCAGCTTCCGAGTAGTTTGGTAAAGATGATATCGGCAGAAGCCATGGTGGGTTCTTTCCGGGATGCTATAGTGATATAGTGTGGACCCAGGGCCAGTTGTATGGCGTGTACTAAGAGGGCCAAAGTCCTCCAAAGTCCTCCGTCGTTGGCACGTTTCATTATGAGAGGTCAGGTTACTTGGCCAGGAAGTGTTCAGAGAAGCGTCAAAATAAGACTATTTTTGTCGCTACTCCTCACCAGGCAATTGTATCGAGAGGCCGTGGTTTTTTAGGTCCGAAGAGAGAACAAGACCCAGAGACAGAGGACGCCAGACCATGGGCAGAAGGCAATAAGGAATCCTTACTCTGCCAACTCCGTGTGTATAGACACCTTTCGACATTGAAGAAGGTGTACTTCAATATCATTGTTATTGAATTATGATCCGAGTATCACATTTTCGACGTTGAAAAATGGATATTTCGACGTCCATTGTTTTGACTTATGTGTTTTGATGATTTGAGGGTCACACATACGATTTTGTGCATACCAGTTGCACTTGGTTGAGATTTTTCATGCACAGGAGCTGCACTTGATTAATATTTTTGGTGCAGTCCGGTTGCACTTGTTTGAGATTTTTTCTTGCACAGTAGCTACACTTGATTGATGTTTTGTGCACACCAAAAGCACTTGATTGAGATTTCCGTGCACAACAGTTGCACTAGATTGATATTTTCATGTACACCAGATGCATTTGATTGAGATTTTCGGGCACTCTAGATGCATTTGATATTGTTTTTGTGCACACCAGTTGCACGTGTTGATGTTTTGTGCACCCTAATACACTTGGTATTGATTTGTGCACCCCGATGTTACGCCTCGTTTCCCGGTGTACGAGGAAGGGGGTGTGGCGAGGCATGCGACGTTTTTACTCAGAAGTAAACATGTTAAACGTAAATAAATAATATAAATAAATGCACAAGAATAACAAGAGATATAATATAAACAAAAACTTTTATTAGCATTCATTCTTTACATTACAACTGATTTGAAAAGGAAATGTACAATGATAAAAACAATGCCTAAACAGTGGCATACAAAAGAAAAGATAAGTACAAGTAAAGACTAAAAGTCTGGCTGCTCTGTGAACTGATCCAAGTCTTCCTGGCTGGGCTCGGTCTCCTGAGAGTTGGGTCCTCCTGACGAACATTCCAAAAAAAAAAGAAACAGGAATGTCATCGACGAACTAGCGCTCGGTATGTCCCAAAAGAAAGGAAGGAATATGACAAGTAGAGAGAAATATAACTATAATTTGTACAGATTTATGTTTGTTATACTAACGTAGTTGTTTATAGCTTGGTACAGAATATATCAGTGTATATGAGAGGAGTCCAACTATCCCGTGGACTATGGTAACATGTAAGTACAAGGCCCCGTCAAAATCCATGGGACAATGGCACGAGAGTTCATGTAGGTGTCTTTTAATGTCCACATCGTGCCACTTTTAATACATTCCGTACCAATCTACCCCTTTAAAACCCCGTAATGTATTGTATTGGATTATAGTTATCAAACTTGCCAAAACCATGGATACCAGTTGTTCATGTAATCAGGTTCAGGATGTAAACAAGTAGTTATGTAATCAAGTCATGTTATAGCCATGGTTCGGTCAAGTCAAGTCATACTTGCATGTTGATCTTATTCTGGTATTTAGGTTCAGGTTTAAATATACATGTTGGTATATTGGATTCATGTTGAATTGGATTGAGTTTGGATTGAATTCAAGCTTGATTTAGACTCAGACTTGAGTCATACACTTAGAACTAATTTGGATCCTGAATTAGGTTTGGGAGTTATCGGTAACTGCTGCATATGGACGGTAGGATTTTTGTCTTTTTCCAAGACAATTATCATTGATAACACCGTTATGTTTTTCTACCTTAAATAGGCAAGCACTCACATTCTCCGGCTCCCTGAGGCTCAAGAGAATTGATCCCGCTTAAACCTATATTTACTAAAATCCTTAACAGTGTTTTATATAGCTCGAGGGGGTTTTATGAAAAATATTTTATATACTTTCAAAATAAATCTCGAGTATTTATTTATATTATTTAGGGTTTCCATAATTGTGAATTTTAAGAATATGAAGTATTTTAGTGATAATAGTTTGGCTTGGATAGTTCAAGGTATTTTAGTGTAAAACTTGTCTTTTGGATAACTTGAGGGTGTTTTGGTGAAAGTTGTCATTATTTTATTTTTTAGAAAACATGGCATTTTATTATATCTTGAAAATATATGGTTTGATAATATTTATATATTTATAAAAATTAATTTTATTATTAAATAGAAAATCTCGTTTTTCTTAAAAAAATAGTATTAAAATTCTTTCGAGATCGAATCCTCCGTGAAGAGGCCTGCATCTCGCTCTACTAGCCCGAGAATGTACAATAATCCACACCATCTAATAGTGGATTCCCTAAAATGGGTTGTAGAGGCATAATCAGAAAGAATTTTGATAATACAATTCAAAGAAAACCGGATTTTTATAGTTCATGGTATTTTAATGAAATGTTGTATTCGCCACAAATATATGTTCGAAAGAGTATCGTGCTAAGTTAAAATATATGTATGTGAGGGGTAGGTCATTACCTCGTGAAGTTTTCTGAAGGTAACAGTAAGCAAAACAATTAAATATGGTAGATACAAAGTTCATGGTATTTAAATATAAAACACAATTTAAAATTATTTAACATGATGATTTAGGGTGAAAGTTGTTTCTAATTATTAGTTTCATGATTAACATGTAAGGCGTTGGAATATGAGCAAGGCTTAAGAAAAACTGTAGTTTCTAGGGTTTTATAATAAGATGTCGGTATAACTCCACTTACCGACATATTTTATGAAAAGAGACTTTTAGAGAAGAAGGGGGGATTAGAAGGGAACTTACTTTTGGAATTTTTTAAGAATAGGGAGAGATGAAAAGGTTGAGGTCATCGTGGCGTCGCTAGGTCACCGGAATTGCTTCATTTCCTCGTCGGAAGTTGGTCTTGAGCTAACTCCTCTTCTACTCCACTTGTACTTGAGAAAATATGAGGGTTTTGGTTAGAATTTTCAAAATGAGGAGGGGTTAGGGTATGGGGTTGTATTTATAGTATGAAATTAGGGTTTTGGAATTGAAAGAATGAATTAAAATGTATTAAAATTTGATTTAAAGATGAAATTGAAGTCTCTGTTTAAATTCAGAGAAATCAAACAGTGCAAGGGTAATGGGGGTAGGCCAAGGGTTTTGTGTGCAAGGCCTGGGGACTTTAGCCACAAGGGGCCCGTCCCCGCCGGCCAAACATGGCATCTCGCCGGTCGAACTTAAGGAGGGGGCCGTCGGATTGAAGCACGTGTACTCTTCTGTGTTTACAACATTTTGCACATGTTTATTTTTCTGTTTTTTCATTTCTTTGTGCGGTGCACGTGTAAACTTTTGGGCTTCCAAAAATTGTAAAAGAAAATCAGAAAAAATATAATGTGCTTGAGTGGATTCAAACACAGGAGCTACGTCACAGCAGTGCAAGGCTTTACCAATGAGCTACAAGCTATTGCTTGCTGTTCTTAACAAAAATTAACTTTTAAATTATGCTTAGGCTTGCAAAGAAAAAAATTTAGAGTCGTTACACCGATGCACTTGAGGTTGATTTTGTGCATCCCGATACTCGATATTGCTTTAGTGCACTCTAAATGCACTTGATGTTGGTTCCATGCACATTCAATGCAGTAGATGTTGTTTTCGTGCACACCCGTTGCACTTGACATTGTTTTCATGCACACCCGTGGCATGTGATTTGGTTTTCGTGAAAACATGTTAGGGTTGATTTCATTTTCGTGCATTACACTTGAGATGATATATTATAGCTGGATTGTATATTTTCTCTTGGTCATGTGCTATAGATACCGCACTACGGTTATTGCTATGATTGTATAATCGATTTACAAGGTTGATTTCGTATTTTGTATTTTGCATCATAACTTGTGTGATTTTAATCGTATCTGCTAGAGTTACAGTTATGCGAGTTTTTATATTTTAGATTTTCATACGCACATGCTACGTTAGTGTAGTCTTAGCTTGTGGGGTGGGGGGGCTTTGGAGTCCCGTTGATTTGAGCAAACTAAATTTTTTTAGAATTTGGACCCCGTTGGTTTGATTTGATTTTGATGGGCAAAATGTTATAAGGATTTCGGGGTTAAATTTAAATTTCGGGACCAAATTTATTTAAGAGGCGATATTATAACATTTTGAAAATTATAAATATTATTTTATAATTTGAATATGGATATTATGAGTTTACAAAAATAATATCATGTATGGATTTTGGGTTTTCGGATCGGTATCCGTAAAAATATAATTATTTTGGGAAAAATGAAAAATATGAAATATTTTAAAGATGGCGTGTATTTTGTTTTGAGAAAAGATATGTGATTTAAATGAATTGTGCATGTTTTATATGGTTTTATGAGGGAGAGTGTGGGGGGATATGTTAGCTTATCTTATACCTCATGCACACCATACTACCACACAAATATCTTGACAAAATATCATATGTGTATGTCGCATACTCTCTCTTCTTCTCATTATTCTCTACACAAATATCTGCATCTCTCAATTATCTCTAACTCCTTCAAACCCTCACCGAAACCTTAATCTTCCTTCAACAAATCATCTTGAATCTTGATGGTTCTTTCACACAAATGGATCAAGGCATCAAGTTAGGCCTATATCACTTCAAAGATCTTCACCAAATCATCTCATGAGTTGAATCCCTCTCTTTAATATCCTAGGAAGGTAAAGATCCCCACTTTAACATGTCTTTATAAATCTTTTCTTATTTACTTAGTGTTTCTAGTATAAAGTCTTGGTTTTGTTCCTTCACACAAATGGTTTTCATGAGTTTTTGATGTTAGATTTGAATCTATTGCAGTTATGGATCTCTGAAAAATATTTTACATATAAATTAACCTATTTAGACCACCAGGAGACCCCACTAATTGCACAAGACCCTGACTCCCTGTTCTGGTCGCAAATTGCGGTCGAATGGAATTTTTTGGTGGCCCCACATTTGAGTAGATGTTGGGGTTTGATCAGTAGGTATTTTACTTTATATAAAAGTTTATTTGATATGCTAATTTTTCCCAGATTCCCTGAGGAAAAATCTGGGAGCATTTTTACTTAGTGTTGGTGATATTTTCCAATATTTGAAACTTGGATTTCATATTTCATGTCTTGACCCGGTCGTTCGACATTCGTACGTCAACGTCGGGGGTATTTGGTCGTTTTTAGCGTATGTTGGCTATACGTTCTAACCTATGTGCGCTTCACTCATTTTATCGTTTTTTATTTGGATTTTTTGCCGTTGTGTCATGATTTTGATTGTAGGTACGATCGCGGTGATTTCCAAGACAGCGAGGCGGTCGTGGGTTTCGACTAGCTCCAGATGTCGGTGAGTAGATTTATATCTACGGGGAAAGTCAAATGGATGGCGTATATCACCCCCGCAACCAGTTAACAAGTAATTCTATTCAATATCTAGGATAGTGTTATGTTAGATAATATAGTTTATAACTAATTTGGTATATAGTTTGTATCTGGTAGGATATATATATGCGTGGATTTATAGTTATATATGATTATTGTGATATGCATACGCGACTATAGTTCCATATGATATCGATTGGGATATGGTTATGATAAGGATAGATTGCCAGATACGGTGGATATGTATTTGACTCGCAAAATCTTGCTATATCCCGATTGGGATATTGTTATGTTTGTCGACCTATACTCTTTTAAAAACTAACGATATGTTTCCTACTTTTAAATGGCAATATTAAGGATGTACTATAATTTCAAATGAATATTTGTTTCAAAAATGCTATAGCCTCATTATTTGTAAAACAACGTTTCGTTCTATTTTAAACTATATCGGTATAGCTCATAAAAGTCAGCCGCGTTTAACGATTATTTATGTTACGATTAGGATAGCCTTTTTATACGCTCGCGTTTTGATTACCTATTATATATGCTAGTTGCGCTATTATTCTTATACGAACACATTGATAGAACACTGCACAACTATCAATGATTGTTATGCTGCACAAATCATAGACACACATGTTACACTACACCTCATCGGTACTGCCATAACACTGTAGGATTTCTACGCTTGATAGCGATAATGTTATTATATGAATGCGATGATGAACATATCCATATGATAGTGATGTTTGAACACCTCTGATAGAATACTTCCACAAATACTAATGACTGATATGTTGCATGAGCAAAGACGCGTATGCTACACGTCACATCATAACTATTGCCATGACAGAGTAGGACTGCCATGTTACTTGTGTTCTAAATATCCATGATTGCTGTGATGATACCGATAATGATTTTGATATATGAATACCATCATTATAGATACTCGTATATGTTTATTGCCAATGTGGCAAAGATAATATATGTGTTACGTTTTTATGAACTCGAAACATATTATATATGTGTTCTTCGGAACTTGTTGTTTTCCATGAATTTGAGAAGCCGCGGTGGGATTTATAAAACTTGTGAATGTTTTTAAATGCGGTCTTCTCGTGATACAATAATTTAGCGTCCACCATGAGTTTTGGTTTTTATAATGAGATATTCGAATCGAGAGAAGGGTTAACCGATTACGGGTACATAGTGGACCCTGTACGACACCAAGGGGCAGGAAAACTGTAGGGAGGTACGAGAAGCCTAGCAAGATGGATCGATACTGGAGTGAGTATTAGAGCGTGGTGGATATCCGGGAGAAACCGACCGTGGCTGTTGATATCAAGAAAGGACCGGTCTGACGAAACGGTTCCTATGATATATGGATTTACATATCGGTGATAGACACAAGATTTATGAGATTTATGAGATTTAGAGTGTCGATATTAGACACTCATATGTTGATGGTTGTGCGATCCGTCGAGATACGCTGTTATAGATTTTGCTATATAGTAGCCGAACATGACTGATCCATAGGACAGTACCTGAATACTATTTTCACATTTCGATGTATATTAAAGAGGTTTATATATGAGCTATAGTCTCACTATTTTGACATGTCTGGGACGACACAAGAAACTTTTAAACGGAAACCCTCTTAAAGGCCATTTCTAAAAGCGAGACGTATAATTTAAACAAAACGCATATAATACTTCATAAAACTACGTCTACTACTTGTGCCGTGATATATGTATCATACGTCTATTTTGAAAGGTTTTACAAAAAAATTTTGGCTGCTTTATAGGCTAATACACGGATGTGTGTGTGTGTGTGTGTATTTCCATGTTTACGTGATTGATATTGATATGCTTATAATACTTTTCCATGATACATATTTTAGTTCAGGATATAATAGTACTATAATTTATGATCTAGGTAAATCGCTATGCATTTCGATTTCTACATTGCGATATACTTTTATTAACTGAGTTGGCAACTCACCCTCATTGTGCCCCAATTTCTTACAGGATTGAGCGCTCGGATCAGTAGCAGCTTACTGGCACGTTTCTTCTTCGGTGATTGCATTGGTAGGCAAGTTACATGTTGGATCGTAACCACCCGTTATATATGTATATTCTTTTTTATCTAGTTAAAAAATTCATCGAATTAAACTTGTATATTTGTGGAATTAGAAGCGAGACTTAGATATTGTGTGTTTTGGGCGTCGTACTCGTTTGGAGTCGACTTTATATTGTTGTTGGTTATATTTCTCTTTCTATTTCTTCACCATGGGTGTCGTATATTATCTACGTGGTTGCTCCGCCGTTTGGGCGTGGAAGCCATCTCTCGTTGGGAATGCTTTATATTTATTATGTCTTGTATGTGTTTTTATTCAAAATTTACAAAAGAGCTTGTGCCTAATTTTCAAACGACATACACGTTTCAAACAAATTTACTTATATTTTAAAAAGAAACTTGATTCCATTTAATAACTCTTTTTAAAACTTCACCTCCATTATTTTCTTTAAAAAGTTTAGATTCCGGGTTTTGGCTTACTTGGATCGCATTGATTTCTTTAGACATCACGCGATCTAAATGCCGATCACGTGCCGCTTTCGGATCGTAACACCAGCAACTCTTATTCTCAATATTTTATTTTTATTGATTTTAAATACTTTAATTATAAGCTAAACTATTTTTAAGTAAAAAATAAATAAAAACCGTTAAAAGTTAACAGCGTTGGCAGAACATTCGAAGAATATTCTCTTTTTGGATGGCTGGATATTTTTGTGGAACATAAAAGAATGGGGAGTTTTTTTGTAATTAAATAAAATTGCGGGTCTTTTTGTACATATAGCTAACTTTTGGAGAGCCTTTCTGTAAAATACGGGAAACCCACCGAACTTTTACTTTTAAAGCAGGAAACCGTCCTAAACTTGAAAAGTCTGCACCTTACCACGAAAAAGTTACCATTAGTTTTTTTTCTATATATTTCTTATAATGCCCCCAAGTCTTTCTTCTCTAATTTTTTTTCCTTTTTCTTCTATAATTTTTTTTTCTCTCAAAACTTTTTTTTATCTCATTTCTTTCTCAAAATCTCTAATTCAAAACATAGACTGCATTTTCTTTACTCCAAAGAGTGACAAAAATTCAAGAGAGTAAGGATTTGAAAAAATTGAAGGAAAAAAGAGAATATTAGGTTAGTCGATTAAATTAGACATTTTTGGCTTAAAACAAGCTTATGGATGGAAAAGTTAACACCGTTAGGATTTTTTCGAGAAAGTGTATGTTTTTCAAATTTAGGAGTGTTTCCCGCTTCTCAAGCAAAAGTGAGAAGGGTTTCTCGCATTTTAGCCAAACATAAATATCACATCTCCATTTTTCATTGATATTTATATATTTTTGGTAAAATGTCGGGCCTTGAAAGCTAAGACAACGACCGCTCTTCCAAACTATCATTCTGATTACAATACTATAAAGTTAGATCATTTGAGGGAATCTCTTGCGAAATGTGAATATTTTTCCAAAACACTCACTTAAGAGAATCTTTTGCAATAGAGAATTTTTTTTCCCGAAACACTATTTTTTCCTTTTTCCTTGTGCTCTTAACCTTTTATTTTATTGTTTTTCCTACCAATTTCCAAATTGTCCATGTGATCCCAAGAAAAAATGTCAGGCCCAAAAAGGATAAAAGTACTTGCGTATTTTCTCTAAGTATTTGGTTTTAATTTTTATTACTTTGCTTTTTTATTTCCTTAATTTAACCTTAAATCCTACGGCAATCAATGATTTGGTGTTGATTTAGAAAGAAATTTTGGTGTTTTAATCTTTTTTTTTCAAGAAAACCATTAGTATTTTTTATCTTCATACATATTTTTTTAAAATAAAATAGAATAGAATAAAATATGTTTACTAGATAATTCATTCTTTACATTTGATTATAAAAATTGTAATTGCTTTAAAGTTTGTACTCATATTTCATTATTTAATTAATTATCAATGTTCCTTCAAAAGGAAAAAATTATCAATATCTGAAATGTCATACTTAAAAAAAACCAATCATAATATAGTATTTTTAAATGGAACTAATACTAATTTTCTATGTTTTTAAAATGGGTATTAATTTCTTCTTAACAAAATAAATGTATATTATTTTTCTATTTGCTTTTTCAATTTTTTCCAGAAATATCTTAAATTATTTTGACCCCACGCCACTACTACAATAATGGGTTGCCCCTACGGATTTAGCTGTAGGGGCAAACCACTGCCCCTACGGATATAACCGCAGGGACATAAAATTCTCCCGTAGGCGCAAAGGCCGCAGGTGCAAGTTTTCGTCCTGAACATGCCCCTACGCCTTACTTCGTAGGGACATTTAGCCCTACGGAGTACTCCATAGAGACATAATTTTTATTTAATTTATTGGTTTATAAAATAAAATACTTGCCCTTACGGATTTATCCATTAGGCCTGATAGAATCCCCTACGGATGTATCCGTAGGACTTGATAAATTCCCTTACGGATTAATTCGTAGTGGCAAGTTTTACCCATGTTACTGAGTCCAAAGGGAAAAAATATCAGGTATCCTGATATTTTGTTCCTACAGCGAACTGTGTGGGGGCAAACATTGCATCTATGTATTAATTTGTAGGGGCAACAGATAGCCCTACAGATTAATCCGTAGGGACAAATATCATGGGTTTTTTTTTTAAAATGGGCTTCCTGTTTTTTCCCCACCCTGTGCACAATAATATATACATCATATAACCAAATACAGAAATATTCATAATCAATATCTCACGCATAATATAAAAAAGAAATAAACAAACAGAATACAATATCAATCTAAATCATCGTGAACAAGCAAACAACTATCAATATTGTCCAAAATATATACAATATGTATCAGATAAGTACATACATTATCAAAATATATTAAAAAAAGCTACCCCAGCTCGGTCCAACTCCTCCACCTCTGATAAACGTGTAATCTGGCTCATCTGCTTCTCGGTGCAGCCCCGAGTCGTCAAAAACTCGACTAATGAAGGAGCGGACTATGCGCGAGTCTAAGCGGGCTGTAGAGCTGCAGGTGTGGTCTGCGCAACCGCTGCCAAGGTAGTGGCTTGCGGAGCCGCAGCCGAAAGAGATGCATGTGGAGCCACAGCCGAAGTAGCCTGTCGCATCTGTTAAATTTTGTGTGTAATAAACGAGTAAGAACGGTGTATTAGAGTTTAGTCGAATTCGTATCATTATCAAGTTATTGCGAAACCACAATCTAAGAATACTTAGGGAATTAGGCCTCGTTTGGGTATCTAATTTAGAAAACTGTAGTTTATTTTAATTAGATAGTTTTATGTGAGTATGATTAATCAAAGTTAAGTCTACAACCAAATAAGCTCATGTTTCTAATATTGCATATATTACTATCTATAATGTGATTTAATATTTTACTATTAAGTAGTATATGTACCAACAACTCCTTCAACTCCTCGACGGTGGTCTTCAAGGCGGCAACATCATGCTCCAGACGTCGCTCATGGGGGGTAGGGAAAGTAACCGCCAGAGTTGAGGCCAACCTCATATGGGCCCTGCTACGACCCAGTCCCCGGTCTCTCTCCTAAACTTCGTGGTGCCCTCTGTGTGCAACGTTTAGGACTGGGGTCAGTACCATCGGATCGGTCTGTCCACTAAAATCGATCCCCGATACCTCCGTCTGCTCTACTACCCTCTCCATCACCCACATTAACCATTAAAATATAAGTATATCATTTAAATTTGAACTTTTCAGAACAAAAATTTCATTCGAACTAGAATAAATATTAACACTTATGCAATACTCCTGGGTAGCGGTGTCGGGGAATCGAAGCTCGCCCGTGGCGGGATCTGTCGAGGTGCAGTGGATGACAAGATACGCGGTCAGCACGCTTGGTTTACCACCCTATTCCAGGGTCTGAGCTCTCTGCAATTCGCCAAAAATTTACATATATCATAAAATAACTCCTAATATTACATTATATCAAAATAGATCTATTGTAATTTACCGATGCCTCCATGGCACGAGTAATGTTCCTCGAGCCACCTGTATAAGTGGGGCGACCCCTCTTCGCCGACTTCATTTTCTCCTTATTTTGATCGGCCTATTTCTGCACAACACATTCAAATTTATTTCTCTAATTAAGCAACACCAAAAAATAAATTATATACTAAACAATGAATTACATTTAAATTACAAACCTGTTTGCGTTGAAAGTCGAAATACTGGCATAAGAGAGGTCATATATCTACATCAACTCTCGCAAAGACCGGAGTATGTAGGAGAGCCGCTCTCTCTGCCTCAGGGGTCGCCATCCATAGGGAATAGCAGTCGATCTTCAGCTCGTTCCTATTGTATCGGATCTTTAATTGCATGTTCTTCATCAGGCCGTGGTACAGAGCGTGAAGATCGAGCACTCTCTCAGGGTGATCAGGGTCGGGTATAGGCCGAAAGTCATAATCCAACTGCAAATACAAAAAATAATGTATTTAAATTGCAAGTCTTAAATAATAATAAATATATTAGATAAGTCAAATGAAAATATATATTAATACCCGAGCCTGATCCCAGAAGAGGGCAAATGAGCGCCGGTGCTGATCGCCCCACTCAACGTGAAGTGGATACTTCTTTAGGATGCGGCTCTCATCCCACATATACCGGCCAGACCTCTCGGCATAATCGCCAGTATAGCGATAATCGGGGGTAAAGAAAAGAGGGAATGGTGTCTCCCCCTAGCTCTATCGGACCTCAGCCTGTGGGACTGATTCGGCCCTCAAGTCCCCCTCTTGGGATGGGGCTGCCCTGCATCTATAAGAAATATCCAGACAAGAAATATTAAGACAAAGTGGTATTAAGAAATCAAGGATTAATGAAAATTTAAGTGTGATATATACCTCCGGCGACAGTAGCATGGGCCTGGGCTCGGACAGCAGCACTAGAGGGACGATAATTCCTCCGGTGAGGAACAGCCGGTGACCCGGACGTGGACGCATCCTCTCCAAGTAGAAAATAAACATTGACGATAAAATTACATGAAGTTAATGTTTATTCTTAGAGGATATGTAAAATGAACTCCTTTTATTATATTTATTCATACTAACCTGCAGACTGAACCAATTCAGGAAGTCCTAGACCAACCAATTCGGGAAGGGAAGTCCTGAGGGCTAATGGGAGAAGGTGCTCCATAATAACATGGTGATCATGACTTTTCAGCCCATCGATCTTGCCTTTCATAATTTTTATCTTCTTGCTAAATGATCCTAAGAAACCTGTGGGAACTTTCAAATCATGCAACACCTGCAGGAACCTTTTCTTCTCCGGTTATGACATATGATACGCGGTATTGGGAAGTACAAACTTGCCTGGTTTACCCGCTATCGATTTAGGATACAATTCACTTCTAATTTCCCAGTCCTGAAAATCCATAGGAGTATGGAGGTTGTCTTTTGATTTTCCGTCTTTATAAAGAAGCAAGTTGAGTACGTACTCGGATACTTCTTTCTATATATGCATGACGTCCGGACAATGACGCACTAAATTTGTTGACTAGTACGGAAGCTCGTAGAAAATTCTTAACTTATTCCAATATGGTGGTTTTACCTGTTTTGCCGGATCTATTCCGAATGTCACATTATTGTAACCATCCCACCGAGCAGTCACGTCCTCTCCGGACAATGAAGAGGGAGGCCCAAGAAGCTCCTGATGACCATTAAAGTGAGCAGCGTCTAATATGTAGGGATGGTCTAGTGGCAGGAAACGCCGATGACCGCAATAACAAATTTTCCTGCTAAAATTCAACCATTTCGATGTTGTATATTGATGACAATAAGAGCATGTTTTGTGACCATGTACGGACCAACCTAATAACATTCCATACGTAGTAAAGTCATTAATTGTCCACATTAAATCCGCACGTAGTGTGAAGGTTATATCTGTGTTTGCATCGTAAGTTTCTACACCATCAATGAATAAAGATTTTAACTCATCGATCAGAGATCGGAGATAGACATCGATATTGTTTCCCGGTGAGTTTGGTCCGTCAATAAGAAAAGGCATCATAAAGTAAGATTGATCCATGGCTAACCAAGACGATAGATTATAAACAATCATTAGAACGGGCCATGTGTTGTGGTTTCTAGCCATATAGTTGAATGGACAGAAGCCATCACTAGCGAGTCCGAGCCCGACATTGCGAGAATCACTACTGAATATTTCATGCCTCCTATCGAAATCCTTCCATACTGGTGAATCTCTTGGATGATCCATTTTTCCATCTTCACCTGTGGTAGCACGGTGATGCCAAATCATTGCCTCGGCTGTTTTCTTGCACCTGAATAGCCTCTGCAGCCTCTGTGTTATGGGAAAGTATCGTGCTATCTTGACAGGTATATCGGGCTTCTTATCAGATTCTTTCGGCATATATCTGGCCTCTCTGCATATTGGACACTCTTTCAAATCTGAATTCTCTTTCCGGTACAACACATAATTTTTAGGACATGCATGAATTTTCTCACACTTCAGACCCAAATCAGATATCATCATCTGGGTTCGTACCATCTGTCGGGCATGTTATTTCCCGAGGGTATAGAATCTTTCAGGAACTTCAGAAGTATCGTGAATGACTTGTTGCTCCATCCATTTAGGCACTTAATTTGGAAAAGTCGGACGAACCATGATAGGGTAGAATACTTTGCATTCTCATAAATTGGTCTTCTACCATCATTCATGAACTTTTCATACTTATCCGCACAAGGTCCTCGACCGAAAGGAATGCCATTTTCAGTAGGAGTACTATCACCTATGGCAGCCTATACCATATCGTCCATTTCTTCTCCTGTAAAGAGGTTATCGTCTTCTTCTTCTTGTACCGTATTACCGTCTTCTCCTTCTTCTTCTGTCGCATTACTGTCTTTTTCTTATCCTTCCCCATGATATAGCCAAGTTGTATAAAGTCTAGTAAAACCATGTTTAACAATGTGAAGATCTACGATTTCTACCTTCTGCTAGAACTTATTCCCACATCTGTCACATGGGCAGAGAATCTTCTCTAACACGATCTTATTATGTGCCCAGTCATCAGAGTTAAGGACTAGATGTACGTGGATTGGCAACAACTTATAATCTAAACATATAAATTGTAGGTTAAGGTGACTATATTGAGAAATCTAAGAATGTGATGGTTACTGACAAAGAAGAAATCCGTAGAGGCAAGTTTGTCGTTGAAAAAAATAAATTATCGATAAACAAAGCTAGATTTGAAGATACCCAAGTATTAGTTGTATTCTGTGTATGTGTGTTTCAATTCATGATTTCGCTTAAGTGTATGGTTGTTAGTGTGTATGTGCTTTGTGTGTGCGTTTGGTGTGTATTCGTGTTGTATGTGTGTGTTTCGGCTGTCAGAGGTAAGGCTTCTATCCCATTAAGAATGTATAGAACAGACACTTATTCGCTTGTGCTTTCTTCCGTTTCGAGTAAATTTCGGCAGCACCTCCCCGCTGTTCTCCGAGTACACTGTATTAGAATAGATAATCATTTCAATGCTGTGAAATAACGTTAAAATGAATTTCTAATCTATCTTTGTACATGGAGAACCAGCGGAAAAGTACCGACGAAATAACTCGAAACGAATGCAAACACAAGTGAATGCAGGTGTTAACTTTATACATTCCTAACTTATCCACACTGGACAAATCTATCGGTTATCGTACGATTGAATCTTCTCATCACATAGACTACACGACGGTTATTAGTACCGAACTATACCGTCCGATATTTAACAACCTTCGTATAGTTCTATATCACGAGGAACATTGAACGTATGTTAACCGATAGAAGATGACTAAATCGCGCTTTGATTTTCACATATGAGTATTGATGAGAATATGAAAGTTTTATATTATCATCGAGTATCATAAATTGGTTTTAACTTGAACATTTAACTTGAATAGGTTTCACGTTTACGTTTCGTTTTTAAAGGTTCGAAATTTTTAGTTTAGGATAAATTTTTCTTATGTTTACATTATCATCGAGTATCCTACTGAAAGAACTAGTACACCCTAAACCCTAACCCTAATTAACCCAAATTAAACCTAATCATCACCCTGACTTAAATTATCCCTAATTAACCCAAAACTAACCCAAATTAACCCTAATCATCACCCTAACTCAAATTATCCCTAACTAACCCAAAATTAAGCTAATTAAACCAAATTAATCCTAATCAACACCCTAACACAAATACACTCTATTTTACATAATTAACCCAAATTAACCCTAACCTAAACCCAAATTAACCTAACCCTAATCATCGCCCAAACCCCAACCCAAATTAACCAACCCTAATCATCACCCAAATCCCAACCCAAATTAACCCTAACCCAAACCAAAATTAATCCTAATTAATCTAATTAACCCTAATCATATTCATCACCAACCCTATTTTACCTAATTAACCCAAACTAACCTTAACCCTGCCTAATTAACCCTAACCCTAAACATCAACCGAACCCTAACACTAACCCTACCTAATTAACCCTAACCCCTAATTAACCGACCCTAGCTATAACCCAAACCCTAAAATCAACCGAACCCTAACCCTACCTAATTAACCCTAATCCTAACCCTAATTAACCCCCAATCAACCGAACAATAACCCTAACCCTAAAATCAATAATAACACAAAAAACATAATTATAAGTTCAAAATGGAAATTAACTCACCTCAGTACTAGTTTTGCCGGCGGCAAAGAGCTCGATGAGGTGGAGGAGGTCGGGGATGGAGCTCGACGAGACTATGGCGGCGGCAAAGAGGTCGATGAGCGTGTGGTGACGAGACTGTGGTACCAACGACGACGAGAGTGTGGTGGCGACGACGGGAAATTTTGGGGAAGAGAATGTGGAGACAAGAGAGTGGAGGAGGCGGGTGATCGATCGCGCGAGAGTTGGTGGGAAAGTTTGGGGGCGGTGGGAAATTACTGAGCTTTATTTTTTTATATAAATAACCCTTTATTGCCCTTACGGATTAATCCATAGAGCTTTTTTTGCGGCTCCGTAGGACCAAATAAAAGATTACATTTTAATATTTTTTTAATTTATTTATGACCTTACGGTGGGCGCCGTATGGGCAAACCAATGGAGCTACGGATTAATCCGTAGGGGCAATAAAAAATTGCCCATATGAATTCCTATAACCGGGACACACTACTACAATAAGGGTTTGCCCCTACGGCTACATGAATCCGTAGGGGCAACTTTTTATTGCCCCTACGGATTAATCCGTGGGTCTCCATGGTTGCCCTACGGTGCCCTACGAATTAAATTAAAATTATTAAAACGTAATTTGTTATTTGGCCCTACGGAGCCGCAAAAGAAGGCCCTACGGTTTAATCCGTAGGGGCATATATGGGTTATTAATAAAAAAAATAAAGCACAGAAAACTCCTCGATTGTTCCCAAAATTTCCTCGCTCTCACTCGTCTCCCGCGCGCACCTCGATGCCACCGCACTCCCGCACGCGCCTCGTCGTCACCGACATCATCATCGACTTTCTCGTCGACGGTAGGAAGTCTCTCTTCGCCGATCCCCCCTTGTGTCGTCGGGACAGAAGAATCTCCGGGTTAAGGTTAGTAAATTTCATTTTTAACTTCTAATTATCCATGTATTTGTGTTATTGTTGATTAGTTGGGGTTAGGGTTAGGGTTAAGGTTCATTGTAGGGTTTGCGTTCGGTTCGAGAATAGGGTTAGGGTTAGGATTAGGGTTAGGGTTGGGTTCAGTTCAGTTCAGGTTAGGATTAGGGTTAATTGGTTAGGGTTAGGGTTCAGTTTAGGGTTAGGGTTCGGTACAGGGTTAGGGTTTGAGGCTAGGGTTAATTTGGGTTAATTAGGTAAAATAGAGTGTATTTGTGTTAGGGTGTTGATTAGGGTTAATTGGGTTAATTAGTGATAATTTGAAGGGTCAGGGTGTTGATTAGGGTTAATTTGGGTTAATTTGGTTAATTTGGGTTAATTCGGTTGAGTTTGGATTAATTAGGGATAATTTGTGTTAGGGTGACGATTAGGATTAATTGGGGTTAATTAAGTTAATTTGGGTTAATTAGGGTTAGGATTTAGGGTGCACTAGTTTCTTCAGAAGGATACTCGATGATAACGTAAACGTACAATTTTACCGTAAACGCAAGAAAAATTAACTCTAACTTGAAACTTCGAGCCCTCAGTAACGAAACATAAACGTAAAACCTATTCATATTAAATGTTCAAGTTAAAACCAATATATGATACTCGATGATAATATGGAACTTTCATATTCTCATCGATACTCATATGTGAAAATCAAAGCGCGACTTAGTCCCCGTCTATCAGTAAACATACGTTCGATATTCGTCATGATATAAAACTATACGAAGGTTGTTAAATATCGGACGGTATAGTTCGGTACTAACAACCATCGTGTAGTCTATGCGACGAGAAAATTCAATCGTATGATAACCGATAGATTTGTCCAGTATGGACAAGTTAGGAATGTATAAAGCAAACACCCGCATTCACTTGTGTTTTTATTCGTTTCGAGTTATTTCGTCGGTACTTTTCCGCTGGTTTTCCGTGTACAAAGATAGATTATATGTTCATTTCAACGTTGTTTCACAGTTTTGAAATGATTTTCTATTCTAATACAGTGTACTCAATGAACAACGAGGAGGTGTTACCGAAATTTACTCAAAACGGTTGAAAGCACATGCGAGTGGTGTCTGCTCTATACATTCTTAATGGGATAGAAGCCTTACCCCCGATAGATGAAACACATGCATACAACACGAATACACAACAAACGCACACACAGAACATACACACTAACAACCCTACACTGAAGCGAAATTATAAATTGAAACACACATATACAGAATACAACTCATACTTGGATATCCTCAAATCTAATTTTTTTTATCGATAATTTATTCTTTTCAACGACAAACGCACACACAAAGCACATACACGGATTTTCTCTTTTGTCAGTAACTATCCCAATCTAAGATTTCTCAATATACTTATCATAACCTACAATTTATATATTATACAGTCTAACATAGCCCATGAGTACATCAGAGTTAAGGACTGGATGTATGTGGATTGGCAACAACGTATGCAACCTAAGTTTGTCGCAGGAGTTTCTGCTTTCATTGAATTTGTACGCGCACATAATAAGATCGTGTTAGAGAAGATTCTCTGCCCGTGCGATAGATGTGGGAATAAGTACTGGCAGAAGGTAGAATTCGCGAAGCTTCATATCGTTAAACATGGTTTTACTAGATTTTATAAACTTAGCTATATCACGGGGAATGAGAAGAAGACAGTAATGCGGCAGAAAAAGAAGGAGAAGACGGTAATGCGATAGAAGAAGAAGACAGTAACTTCTTTCCAGAAGAAAAAATGGAGGATATGGTTGAGCCTTCCCTAGGTGAATCTATTTGTACCGAAGATGACATTCCTTTCGATCAAGGACCGCGTGTGGATAAGTATGAAAATTTTATGAATGATGCTAAAAACCCAATTTATGAGAATGCAAAGTATTCCTCCCTTTCATGGTTCGTCCAACGTTTCCAGATTAAGTACCTAAATAGATAGAGCAACAAATCATTCACAATGCTTCTGAAATTCTTGAAAGAATCTATGCCCCCAGGAAATAACGTGCCTGACAGCTGGTACGGAGCCCAGAATATGATGTCTGATTTGGGTCTGAAGTGTGAGAAGATTCAAGCATGTCCCAAAAATTGCATGTTGTACCGGAAAGAGAATTCAGATTGAAAGAGTGTCCAACATGCGGAGAGGCCAAGTATAAGCCGAAAAATTCTGATAAGAAGCCCGATATATCTATCAAGATAGCACGATATTTTCCCATAACACATACGCTGCAGTGGGTATTCAGGTGTAAGAAAACAACCGAGACAATGATTTGGCATCACCGTGCTCCTCCAAGTGAAGATGGAAAAATGAGTCATCCAAGAAATTCACCGGCATGGAAGGATTTCGATAGGAGGCACGAAATATTCAGTAACGATCCTCGCAATGTCAGGCTCGGACTCGCTAGTGATGGCTTCTACCCATTCAACTATATGGCTGGAAGCCACAACACATGGCCCGTTATAATGATAGTTTATAATCTGTCATCTTGGTTGGCTATGGATCAATCATACTTTATGATGCCTCTTCTTATCGACGGACCAAACTCATCGGGAAACAATATAGACGTCTATCTCCGACTTCTGATCGATGAGTTAAAATCTTTATTCATTGATGGTGTAGAGACTTACGATGCAAACACAAATACAACATTTATGCTGCGTGCGGTTTTAATTTGGATAATTAATGACTTTCCTGCGTATGGAATATTATCAGGTTGGTCCGTACATGGTAACAAAGCATGTCCTTATTTCCATCAACATACAATATCGAAATTCTTGAATTTTAGCAGGAAGGTTTGTTATTACGGCCATCGACGTTTCCTGCCTCTAGACCATCCATACAGGTTAGACGTTGTTCACTTTGATGGTCATCAGGAGCTTCTTAGACCTCCAGCCCCATTGTCCGAAGAGGACGTGACTGCTCAGTGGAATGGTTACAATAATGTGACATTTGGGATAGATCCGACAAAACAGGTCAAACCACCATTCTTGAACAAGTTAAGCATTTTCTTCGTGCTTCCGTATTGATCAACAAATTTAGTGCGTCGTTGTCTGGACGTCATGCACATAGAGAAGGGAGCATCCGAGCACGTACTCAACTTGCTTCTTTATAAAGACGGAAAATCGAAAGACAACCTCCATGCTCGGATTGATCTTCAGGACTGAGAAATTAGAAGTGAATTGCATTCTAAACCGATAGCGGGTAAACCAGGCAAGTTTGTACTTCCCAATTGCGCGTATCATATGTAAAAACCGGAGAAGAAAAGATTTATGAAGGTGTTGCATGATTTGAAAGTTCTCACAGATTTCTCAGAATCATTTAGCAAGAACATAAAAATTGTGAAAGGCAAGATCGATGGGCTGAAAAGTCATGATCACCATTTTATTATGGAGCACCTTCTCCCATTAGCCCTCAGGACTTCCCTTCCCAAATCGGTTGGTCTAGTAATCAATGACCTATGTTGCTTTTGTAGAGAATTATGAGCTAAAATCCTGGATGTTGTGACGCTGGAGAAACTAGAAAATTCTATTTCGTTGATACTTTGCAAATTTGAATGTATTTTCCCACCGTCATTTTTCGATATCATAATACACCTGATGATTCATCTTGCAGCTGAAGCTAAGTTAGCCGGACCGGTACAATATCGATAGATATATCCCGTCAAAAGGTACGTGGAATTTTTAAAATTATTGTTGTCCTATATACCCGTATATATTTATTTAACATATTTTTCTTTAGATATCTCTACACTCTAAAAAAGTATATACGCAATAGAAATCGACCAGAGGGTTCTATCATGCAAGATTATCTTCTAGATGAAGCAACCACATTTTATTCCCACTATCTGGACGAGAATATTGAGACGAAACTTAACGGCCTCGAAGAACTCAGGACGGGCCAATTGGTAAAGCTGATTATAAGAGAGTAGATACTATATTTATCAACAAGATATATCTGTTTATCCTCCTCAATAGCGCATGTCTTGAAGAAATTAGAGAGTAAGTTTTTTAGACTAATTGTTATATTTGTGTTTGTGTGTATGAAATGATATAATATTAATATCATAATTTATTATTGAGAACAGAATTTATTTTAACGAGGTATGTAAGGGGCATCTTGATTGGAATGATGAACGATTGGAAAAATATCATCAGGATCATTTTTGCGATTGAGTTGCAGATCATGTAAGTTGTTCGAATAACATGTTATTGCTACCAGTCTTAATCTAAACTTATATCGTTATGTATTTGTCGTAAAAAAAAATTTGTTAGATCCACGATCCGAACTTTTCTGCATCATTAGAGAGTGATTCAAGATGTTTAGTTCAGTTTCCTAGTATGGAGGTTGCATATTATAAAGGATTTGGTGTCCTTGGATACAAATTCGAAGTTAAGGACATAGAAACATCTCGAACCACTTAGAATAGTGGGATTGCGACGGTAGGATCGGATGGTGTGATTTATTATGGATACTTAAATTGCATACTTGGCATCCAATATCCCGGACGATCATAACCGTTTTATATATTTCAATGTACTTTGTACGATACATGAACCGATACGGATAAGTGGAGAAACAAATTCGGGACTTGGAAAGATAAATATGGATTAACGAGTATGAACACACTTTGATTTTCCAGTCAGGACTATTCGTTTATCTTTCCGAACCAAGCATTCCAAGTATACTACTCACAGTGTTTGAAGCATCCGGGATGGAGTGTCGTATGCCGTTGGAAATCCAGGGATTTTTACGATGTCCCAGAATTCGAGGACAGCGATGAGGATGAAGAAGAGAGATGACTTAGAGTGCTACGACCGTCTGTTTCAAAAGACGGGTTGTCTTCAGCTGATCATGAAGTTACGTGGGTTAGAAATGATATCGATGATGAAATCCAAGTAAATATGTCTAATGTGTCCACGAAACGAAAAAGGTTATCGGTAATATTATATTATTACTTCACATTTTACGATCTATACATATATAGCATGCAAATGTAATGATTGTACTCTTGTCTAGATTTGATGACGATGACGGGAGTAGTGAGGGGCGACAGGAGCACCAGCCGTGGCACCGGTAGAGGCAGAGGCAGAGCGGTTCTTCCGCCCGGAGAGATGCGTAGGGAGCTTCAGAGGGCCGGTCTTGCACCCCGATCGGAGACCCCTTCGGATGCCTCCTTCCGTATGGACTTTTCCACACCTCCAGGTATATTTCACACATATTCATTTTGAATGTAATATTATAGATATATATACATATTTATGTCAAAATTACTTATATAGTCAATGTTTGATTGTATAGCTGTTGGTGGTATGTCCACATGAGAGGCAGAGGCCACTCCCGCACCTCCAGGTATGTTTATATATCCTATAGTGCATTCATATTGATTTAGAATGATATATCATAAATATACATACATTCTTTTTGCTCTTACGTACTTAGATAATCATTTTTTAATTGTCTAGCTGTAGGTGGTGCCTCCACATCTCAGGCAGAGGCCGCCACTGCACCGGCGGGTATGTTTATATATCCTATAGTGTATGTATACCGATTTAGAATGTTATATTATTGATATACACATTTTTTTGCTATTACTTATATAGTTAATGTTTGATTGTCTAATTATAGGTGGTGCGTCCACGTCTGGTGCAGGGGCCACTCCCGCCATTTCCATACCCCCTGCTCAGTCTGCAGGTTAGTATGAATAAATAAAAAATATTTTTTTCATTTTACATAACCTTTAAGAATAAACATGAACTTCATGTAATTTTATCGATATTTATTTTCTAGTTGGAGGGGATGCGTCCACGACCGGGTCACAGGTTGTTCCTCACCGGAGGAACTATCGTCCCGCTCGTATTGCTTCCCGGGCCCAGGCTCATGCTTCTGTCGCCGGAGGTATATATCACACTTCAATTTTCGTTAAACTTTGATTTCTTAATACCACTGTTCCCCTCCGAACGACGCGCAAGACAGACGTCTTGCCTGAAATTCGGGGCAGATGCTATTTGGTTTTATCCGTCCACCTCTCCGAAGATGCCAAGTTGATTTATGGCACCATGTATCGGAGGTTTAGACGGATGCGGCCGATGTAGCAGACTTCGTCAGATTCCCCCTCGCTTGAGAGGTTTTTTTGATTATGGGGATGCTCTTCCCTGCAGGCGCAAGCCCCTGCAGTTAATTACGCTACCGCATCGCGGTAACAACTTTCTCCTTCTCCGGAATTTCACTTCGTGTCGTGGGTGTTTGTTTTGTTTGTGGTTGCCCGTGGATTGTATACGGAGACTAATTTATGTCGTCTCTCGTAGGACGTGGATTAGTCCAAATCCGTATTTTCTTAGATTTGGGTTTGAGGTTTTGGTTTAAAGATACGTTAGCCATATTTGAGGCTAAGATCAACTTAAACGTTTGTTAAGGATACGTTAGTCCAATTTGAGACTAAGATCAAGTAAACGGGATCGTTTGGATTCGACAAAAGAGCATTTAGGGGCTCTGTTGTTCCAGTTTAGGGACATAGTGGTCCATTGAATGTATGGCCGTCGGGACCCGTCACCTCTCTGACGACGTTGAAGGATTACAACGACAGATATCAGAGGAGTTCAGAGATGTACCCTTGAACCAAAGTTGGTTGGGAGATCTATAGTCCAATTTGGGACTAAAGTCTATTTGAGGGTTTAAAGATGCGTTAGCCCTATTTGAGGCTAAGATCAACTTAAACATTTGTTAAGGATACATTAGTCTAATTTGAGACTAAGATCAACTTAACGGGATCGTTTAGATCCGACAAGAGAGCATTTGGGCTCTATTATTCCAGTTTAGGGACATAGTAGTCCATTGCCAGTTTAAGGATATGGACTACCAGTTTAGAGACATGGTGGTCTATAAAATGTATGGCTGTCGGGACCCATCACCTCTCTGAACACGTTGAAGGATTACAACAACAAATATCATAGGAGTTCAGAGATGTACCCTTGAACCAATGAGTTGGTTGAAAGAGCAAATGTGCTCAGTTCAAGATGATTTGAGGACTTATGGCCAGTTTGGGCTAAGTCCAATTATGTTTGAAATATTGGCCCTTTGGGCCATTAGACATTTGTCTGGGTTCAGCCCCTCATCATTCAGCAGTGCTAAACAGAGGTTTGGAGGCCGTGACAACATTTTGTCTTTGATTTCCTCAATTTGGAGATTCATTTGTAGGAGGGACTTTTTACCTCTGGAAAATTAGCCAATTTGGCTAAAAGTAGTATTAAACACTAGGGAACAACAGTGTTAAACACTGGAGGTAGAACTCTCAAATTAGTGTTAAACACTAAAAAGCAATCAGTGTTAAACACTGAAAATATAATCTTCAATTTAGTGTTAAATACTAGAAAACAATCAGTGTTAAACACTGGAAATATAATCCCCAAATTAGTGTTAAACACTAAAGAAAGAGGGGTCACGTGTGGACACGTGAGGGCACCAAAGGTGAGGCCAGATCTCCTTTACCTCGTTCTGCAATTAAGTGTTGAACACTTTTTTATTATTTTTATTTTGAGCATCACGTGTTGACACGTGATGAGGATTTATGCGCTGACTGTTAAAGCGTTTGCCAAGGGGTCACGTGGTAACACGTGAGAGCGCCTAAACCTTCATTTCCTTTGCTTTTTCTTTCTGCGTCTTGGGAGTCACGTGGGAGCACATGAGGCATTGCCTCAAAGCTTCTTTCTTCAGGGATCTTTTCAAGGGTCACATGGGGACACGTGACCTTAATTCTTTTCATGCACAGAGATCTCTTAAGTCTCTTTATTTTTAAGAATTGAATTCTTTGTAGGGTTAAACCCTGATTATGATTTTGGAGGAATTAAATTCCTATTGTGCAAGAATTAAATTCTTAAGTAGGGTTAAACCCCAATTTCTTTTTAGAGGAATTAAATTCCCATATATGTAAAAGAATTAAATTCTTATATAGGGTGAAACCCTAATTCTGTCCATCTTGAAGGAATTAAATTCCTGTGAGTTTGGGAGAATTAAATTCTCATGTAGGGTTAAACCCTAATTTTGTTTTGGGAGAATTAAATTTTCTAAACTCAATTCTCCCTCTAAGTTTTGGATCTGCATGGCAGGATCTCAACCCGATGAGAATTAAATTCTCATCTTATGGGGAGATGTGCTCTATGCAGATCTTCAACCAGAAAAAGAATAAGTTCTTTTGTAGAAGAGTTAAACTCTTAGATTTTGAGAATTAAATTCTCTGTTTGAAGTTTTAATCCCCTTTCTTTTCTCACCTAGGGTTTTTCATTGTTGATAATTAAATTCTCCTTTCTTTTCTTCTCTCTTGAGAATTAAATTCTCCTCTCTCTGTTCTTCTCTCTCCAAGGTAGATCTCTCTTTTCTCTTCTTGGCTCCTATTTATAGGAGAAAGAAAAGAATCAATTTGTTCAATGAATCTTTCATTGAAAGATTTTAATTGATTTCATTATTAATATGATCCTTTAGATCATTCAGTGAATTTTTATTCACCGTTGGATTTTAAATCCAAAGATATTCTGTTTGTTATTTATGGTGAGATTTTCAGGGAAATCTTTCCTTGTCTAAAATCTTTCCACAAATTGGTGATTTTTAATCACCCTTGGATCTTTAATCCAACGGTCCCCATAATCCTTTTCCATTTGGAAAGATTTAGAAGCTTTTAGAATTTTAATTCTATTAACAGTGAGGCTTTCGGAGCCAGTCATGTGCTGGTCACGTGTAAGCACGTGACCCCCAATTGAGTCCTTTTCTCAGCGTTTATTTACGCTTCAGTTTTAACCATCACGTGTCAACTCGTGACCATTGGTCACGTGTGAGCACATGATACCTCATTGAGGTATTTCCTTTAGCCATTTGTTTTTATTTCTGTTTGAACTATCATGTGTCAAAACGTGACCATTGGCCACGTGTGAGCACGTGACCCCCTATTGGATCCTTCTTCAGCCGTTTGTTTTTTATTTCTGTTTTAACTATCACGTGTCAACACGTGACCATTGGTCACGTGTGAGCACGTGACACCTTATTGAGGTAATTCCTGATTTTTAATCAGGGAACAGTGCATAGAATATTTGCTCATAACTTTTGATCCAGGATGAATTATGAAGCCCATAATATATCATATCGAAGGGTTTTTCGAGATGCTTCCAATACCCTTAGAATTTAATACTTCTTCCTTCGGGGGTTTATCAAAATACAGGCCGGAAGATACTGGTTCGCATTTCCTTAAGCGTATCGCTGCCATTTGATACCTTAGACTCTTCTGCGCAGAAATTTTTGGCGGGAACAAATGCCCCCCACTACTTTGCCCACGTAAGTATATACGTGGGTGAAGTAGTACAAAATTATGAGTATCCATGGAATTGAGGGCTTAGGAGACAAGTTTAGGGTCCTTGAAGCCTAAGACTTTTCAACTTTATGAGCCGTGAGGGTCTCACAAAGACTTTTCTCCCTACGGATCGAGAGGATCTCGTAGGTGTATTTTCTCCTTAGGGGTCGTGAGGACTCCTAAGTGTGTTTTCTCTTATAAGTCGTAAGGATCTTATTGTTGGATATATGTATGCCCTAGAGGCCATTATGTGATAGTGGATGTATCTATACATGTATATATATTCAGTTTGCATTCTTGCTCGACATGATAGTATGCTATCTGGTTCTTCTTTATCTGACATGTTGATTTGATCATGCTTTTAATCATTCATACATGCTGATAAAGTCCTGAGGATATCGGCTTGACTACTCTGATTATGATGGAGATCATACTAGTGGTACATCTGTAGTCTATAAGCATATCCTGGAACGTCCCTAGTCGTAGGTATATCGAGACGGGGCATTGATATACCAGAGTAGACTAGCGTATATGATACTAGACCCATACGATGGGCGATGAATGTTCCCACATTCATCGATGTTTGACATCAAGATCATATACGGGTGCTCAGTGGTGACTGGGTACACTGGACGGACTCACCGAGAACTCCTATATGGAATTATATCTATCGTCGGATAGCAGTTCTCAGGTGACACTGGTACAGATTAGTCTGTAGACCCGAGATCGTCATAGAGCCTTGTGTGTTCTCCCACTGTACTTTGATTACCACCCTACCACGGCTATACTGAGTCGTGCAAGCAGGTGGCCGTTGGGTACAGTCCCGAGACACATGAAGGCAATGAGCGATAGGAGGGGTTTCGTCTCTCCCGATATTGGGAGTTGATGTTGTACTGTGCCCGACTGGTTATATCAGTAAGTCCCTGGCCAGGGCTGCTGAGATTTGCTGATAAGTGTTATCAGTAGTTTCTCGATCTGTTATAAACCATTCACCGGCACGACTTATTGAGTTATTGGGGTCGACGTGACCATCCCTAGGCTCGATATGCAGCATATCTGACGAAGAGACCGGACTGTACGGTAGTGTTGCCGGATGGCTCGACGGGAGTTGTAGCAGGTTCGCTTGTTGTCTTCTGATCGCTCAATACCCGGGTGGCCATTACGTTTAGCTGACCGCTTGCGGCTTGAGGGTACTTGATATGATCATTACCCTCTGCCGGCGTATTGACGAGTCTTAGAGTCCTACAAAGGAGTTACCCAGTCCAGGCGAAACGTTGTGGTGCGCGTATGCGATATGCACATGCACCCGATTGAAATGTGCGTATATGATACCGAACATTGATCGGGTGAACTGCTTTTGGTGGGGTCATATGAGATATGACCGGATTGATAAATCAAGTGTTGATTTATCATTTAACCATTATTTTTCTCACTTAAAACCTTTTCTTGGATGATGGATGTGTGCATGCATGTGTGCTTTTCTTTCTTTCTTTCATGCTAGTTTCATGCACATGTGGATATGCATACATGCATACATACATACACCCATCCATCATGGTTGTTAGCATATGGAAATGGTGGCAATATAAGACTCAAACCATGGATTATATTATGGATTATTATTTGATTTTGGATTTAAAAAGAAAATGAAAAGGAAAGGATAATCATTCTTGCTTCTACATTCTTCCTTTGACCTAACCATGCTCAACTACCACTAACCTATGGTTATCCTTCTCTTTATCATTCAAAACTCAAGTTAAATAATGTCTCTATCACTTTAACCATGGTTCATAGCATGAAGGAATAAAATATATATTGATATATTTCTTTTTCTTCACTAGAGTTATCTTTTTACCTCTTGTCAAAAATTGCCACCATCTTCTTCCTCTTGCTCTTTTGCTCTCTAGTTTTTTCTAGTGAGCAAATACCACTTAAAGATAGGTTTTTGAAGTGAGAAACCTAACCACAACATCATTCTACACAAGCTTAGCCGTTTTGTTTAAAGTGTTCTCTTCGGTTTGACGAAGTTGCGAGCTTGGACGGAGATCTCCGTGGTGGATCGTCGTGGACACAAGGGGACTTCAAGAGGACCTTCGTTCAACACCCTAGAGACCAAGGAGTCCAGCAAAAGGGAGCTACAAAGGTTGTAGTCTCGAAACCCTAGATTAGTTCGCCTTTTATTTCGAAACCCTAATTTTCTAGGATCGATCCCTTTGTATGTTCGTTTAGCACCATAAAAATTAAAACTTTGGGTCATGTGATGCTTCAAAACTCTTCATAGGGTGCTAAACAAACCTTTCATTGGTATCAGAGCCGACCTAGAACATTAGGCGACGTTTTTACGAAGTGAAAACCCCGATCGGACAAAAATACGGTATTTTAGGGTGCTCTCTGGAAATTTTCTAAAATTTGATAATTTGCAGAATTAAAAATATGTAAAAAATACAGCAGGAAAAATAAGGATTACGGTACAAAAATTTTCCAGTGAACAGTGATTCTCGCCGCGGAAACGCGGCCTAAGCTTGCTTAGGCCGCGGTTCCGCGGCCGTATATATGAATTGATGGATACTTTTTGTACAGTAATTCATGAATCTGCTTGTATAAATTTTTGGATATTTTTAATCTGTATTTGGTTTTGAAAAATTCTGGAGGTGGTTTTGGACTCGTCAATTCGATCGGGATTTTCATTTCGTAGCTTTTCCGGGTAAATTAGAAAGTATTGAAGTGTTTAAACGAGTATCATTTACTCACTATTCACGGGGTTTAAATACTTTGGAGATACGTGCAAGTCTTTTTGCGGTGGTCCCTCTAGAAGACAACAAACCTTAACTCGATTATGTGACCGTCTCGAACTGCCCTTTGAACCCTAGGGTTTGGGGCAGTACGGCGTGCCACATGTGAGGCATTGGCTTGACCCTTCTACGGCTGGACCGCTACTACTGTGTCACACTCCGGATTTTTGAACCCTGCTCAAGTGTTGAGCTTTAGTGAATCTTGGGTGCTTGATTGTCCGTTCGAAAACTTTAATACTGTCTGTTTGTCTGGAATGTGATACAATATGTGTAATTCATATAGTTTAGGCATGAAATACGAAATATGTGATATTTCGCATTTATGATGTCTGAAGAGAATCTGGATTCCAAATATTATAGTTTTACACTTTCTTTTCTGTGACCGTAAGTGTAGTATGTTAGATATCGCCGGTTTCGTTGCTATACATCAACGACAATTGGGGTATGCATACTTACTTACGTTGATGATATGAGATATTATGTGTTGCTGAGATATGATGTGTAGGATTGTCGCGATCGAATAGCCGGGGGGTTTTTTGTGAGATGAGAGTTTTATATTTTCATTCATGTAAATTCAAATGTAATGTAATATTCTTTTTTTTGGAGCACTTCCAGGTTGAGGTTGTTGTAGGGTTCCTAGGCACGCTAGTGAGGTCTCCCGAGCCATCAACCATGGCAATTTCAAAAATTCTGGTGCCGAGAAACCCTAAACTACGGATCGTTTGCTAGAAATCTAGGCGAAAAAGCTAACTAGTTAACTCTTAACTAATAGATACGGAAATACAACCTTTGTAGATCCGGTGCTCCACCTCCATAGCTCCGCAATGAAGTCACCTCGCTGTCCATAACAAGTCCCGGGCTCTAGCGTCAGCTTCATCGGAGAATGTACGGGCTAGGTCATCGACGACGTGCCGAAGATGATCTACGTCGAGGCATCGCTAAATCAAGCTCCGACTTCACCAAGTCAAGAAACTTGTGAAGTAAACACACTCTACTACTTGGAAAGAGGTAGAGGATGAAGAAATAAGAAGTGGGTTCAATTTAGAATTGGATTTCTCACTCATTTCCATCAATCACCATTGATGGACCTTGCTTTCTTCTTGAAGAAGAAGAAGAAGAAGAAGATAAATGTTATGATAAGTTAATTCAAAAAAGAAAAGAATATCCAAACTTATCATAATCCTAACTATGGTTATGTGTAGAGAATTGACCAAGGTTAGTTTAATGGTTAGGGTTAAGAATGAGATAAGAATGGTTACAAAGTCAAAGCTTCATGAAGCTTCAACTAAACTCCAAAACTAGCAACCATTCTTTTCTCTTCTTTTCCAAAATGAATAAACAAATAAATAAGTAAGAAAAGAAAACCCTAATCATTAGTTTAACCATGGCTTAATTCATTACACTTAACTATAGTTAAACATGCATCATCAAACATGATACAAACAAGTGCACAAAAGTATATCGCATATACAATGCGCACATCCGAGTGAGAAAATCCATCTTAAGTGAACCGATACTAGTTAATGCAAAGTAATATATCAAATATATAATTATGCATTAAATCATTAAATCAACACTTGATTTAACGATCCGGTCATATCGCATATAACCGACTAGTATCCAATGTATCGGCTTATCGAATCAACCTTTGATTCGATAACTAGGGTATATCGCATATAACCTAATCGATACATTCATCGCGAGAACGGAATACGGTATCACATACACGCATTATTCTCGGTCCCGCACATATCTCATATGCGCTCCTATTTCGTTTCGCTTGAGCCAGGAAACCTCTGTGTAGGACTCTAAAGACTCGTCAATACGCCGGCAGCAGGCGATGATCATATCAAACACCCACAAGCCGCAAGCGGTCTGCTAAACGTAACGGCCACCCGGGTATTGAGCGATCTGAAGATCGACGAGCAAGCCCGCTCACACTCCAGTGAATCCGACCAGTAACACTACCGTACAGTCCGGTCTGATCGTCTGATATGTCGCATATCTCGCCTAGGGGTGGTAAACGTCAGACCCCAATAGCTCAATAAGTCGTGTCGATATGAGGTCTATAACAATTCGAGAAACTACTGGTAACACTTACCAGTAAATCTCAACAACCCTGGCCAGGGATTTCCTGTTATAGCCAATCGAACACAGCGCAACATCAACCCCCTATACCGGGAGAGACGAATCCCCTCCTATCGCTCATTGCCTCCATGTGACTCGGGACTGTACCCAAAAACCACCGTTTTGCACGCCCTCTTGGACGTGGTAAGATGGAAATCAAAGCACAGTGGGAACCACACAAGACTCTATGACGATTTCGGGTCAACAGACTACTCTGTACCAGTGTCACCAGAGAACTGCCATCTGACGTGAGGTATAATACCATCTGGGAGTTCTCGGCGAGTCCGTCCAGTGTACCCAGTCTCTACTGAGCACCCATATATCATCTCCGATGTCAAACACCAATGGATATGGGATCATCCATCGCCCATCTGTATGGGTCGAGAAGGTATACGCTAGTCTACTCTGGTATATCGATGCCCCGTCTCGATACACCCACGACTAGGGACTTTGAAGGATGTACTTATAGACTACCATGTCCCCACTAGTATGATCCGCATCATAGTCCAGGTAGTCAAGTACAGATCCTAAGGGCTTTACCAACATGTAACAGAGAGACAATCAGTATACACGTTAAGGTAAAGTTCAACCAGATAGCATACTATCATGTCGAGCAAGAAAGTCCTCCCTATATATGTCCCAGCATCCACTACAATATACATCCTATGTACAGTAATGGCCTCTATGGCATACATATAACTAACAGTTGTGTCACCAGTGTTGTATATTATTTACTTTTCCGCATTAGGATGGACCCAAGGAGGGGAGCACAGGTGACCGGGTTCTGGGGTTCAGTGGGAGGCCATCTCGAGGAGTCGAGACCGGGTCTCCTAAACTCCAGGATTGGTAGGGTCACTTGCCGCTCTCGTAGGGGTCCAGGGTGTGGGCTTGGCTATTCATCGCGACTGTGGAATCCGTATTTTCTATTCTGGCTAAATACTAAATACGGACGTCCTAGGATATCCCACGTTATATCTATGTTTCTGCTGCCTGTGTTCTGTGATATCTGAGACGAATGACATATTATATATATGATATATAGTAGACGTTGCTTATGTTTTACACCCGCGCTAGTCCCGTCCCGGTATGCCGTTAGTTAAGTAACCTAACGGTGCATAACGGAACATTGCGGCGAATGCGGATGGCATAAGCGTACGTGTTATTTTCGTTTCTTTTTCTGTGATTGGCTTAAGGACTTAAATGATGGGATTACATTAATGTGATTAATGTAAAGAAAAATAAACCTAAAAAGATGTTGTAGAATCGGATTTATAAACTACTCGGCTATTTATGAAAAAGCTACATTTCAAAACTGCGGAGCTTAAGCCACTCCTTTTGAAAACTGTTTGATTCTACAACGATATCAAGTTCAAAGCGTTAAAGATTTTCTTAAAAATCATTCGCAACCCTCTGTCATTTTAGGAAGTAGAGTACTTAGTATTCGTGCTACGTTTGTTGACTTTAGTTAAGGCGTAGTGTACGGTAGCTAAGTGATGTCTTCCTACACTGCATATGATGCAGATTAATTAGGACATTCATGCGACTTTGTTGACCATAGTTAAGGGTCATATGGGTGGGTCTAATTGATCAAGAAATGACGGGTAGAACTTGACTGGTACTTATGATTTGTTGACCATAGTTAAGGTCATAAGTACTAGGGGTAAAAATTACATCGGGAATTTCAAGTGTTGAAATTTGCAATGAGATTGCATACCTTCCATGTGATGGTTGGATCCCGATCCCACTGTGGGCAATAGTTGCTCCTAGGAGAGTTTTACAGTTTACAATTAGCTAACTCATTAGGTGTCTAGAAAGGTGTTAACGGGGCTCCGCCTCTGGGAAAATGAGGTTTACTCTAATTAGGTCCGTGCGAAAGCACGGGGAACCTCCCTCAAAGTACCGACACTGGCCTGGCTGAACGGTTAGCGAAGTTGTAGACTGTAATTAATCCTGGCTAGTTTTTCTTTTTAAGGTTTGAAAGAAAACTTGATAAAAAGCAGTGGGAAACATCGATTAGACAAGATAATAAACCAATCTAATCTGTGCAAGAGCTTTCGCTGAGTGTATTCTTTTCTCTCTCTTAATGGCAGATACCAATGACTGGACTTAAGCTTCTATTAGATAAAAACAAACTGAATGGGACCAACTATAAAGACTGGCTAAGGAATCTGAAGATCGCCTTGACTTATGATAAAGTATCATATGTCCTCACGGCTTCAGCCCCGCCCGTCCCAGGTCCAAAATCCTCAGTTGCGGACATTGAAGTCCGCAAGACATGGGACGCTGACTGTGCCATGGCAAAATGCCTCGCGCTTGCATCGATGGACAACACACATCAAAAGCAGCACGAGGACATGGACATTCACGGAATATTACTCCATACAAAGGAGTTGTATGGGGAGCAATCCCGCGTATTACGATACGAAGCATCAAAGAAACTGTTTCAGATGCGAATGGCCCCTGGCACACCAGTAGGAGACCATGTTTTGAAGATGATAGCTCTTATAGAAGAGCTTGAGGGCCTCGGATGGACAATGGACAATGAACAATATATAGATATTATTCTGCAGTCCCTCCCCTCCACCTTTGCTCAGTTCATAGTGAACTTTAACATGCATGGCATGGAGAAGGAACTCCCTGAACTCCTTAATATGTTAAGGAGTGCAGAGAGCACTATGAAGTCAGCAAAGACTCCCGTTATGACTATTGGACAGTCTTCTTCTTCTCGCCCAAAAGCTAAGGCCAAGGGAAAGAAAAAGAAGAAACCCACTAATCCTAAGGGCGGAGTCAAAAAGGTGAAGGGAAAGGGAAAGTCCACAGCTGGAGACCCGGGGAAAGGCGAGTGTTTTCATTGCCACAAGACAGGACATTGGAAGCGCAATTGCACGGAGTACTTAAGTCTCAAGAAGAAGCATGGTGATGCTTCCGCTTCAGGTGCGTTTGTGACTGAAAACTGTTTTTCTATAAACTCTGCTTCCTGGGTATTGGATACCGGTTCAGGTTCTCACATATGCAATTCTATGCAGGGGCTGAGAAATAGCAAGGTTTTGAAGACAGGTGACCATACTCTCCGCGTTGGAAATGGTTCCAATGTACATACAGTCGCAGTGGGAGAGTATCACTTGGGGTTGCCATCTGGATGTATTTTGATTTTGAATCCATGTTATTTTGTACCAAGTATGCTATGTAATATAATATCCGTTTCTTTGTTGGACAATGAAGGATATAATTTTGTGTTGCAGAACAATGTTATGAACATTCACCTGAATCAAATGTTGGTTGGGTATGGTACGCTTAATAACGGAATATATGTCCTAAATCAACACACAGTTTTCAGTATACAACACACTAATAAAAGAAAATTTTCAGAATTAAATGAAGCTTATCTTTGGCACTGTAGACTTGGTCATATTAACGAAACAAGACTAAACAAGTTACACAAAGATGGATATTTAAATTCTTTTGAATATAAATCTTATGCGACTTGCCAGTCTTGTATCAAGGGTAAAATGACCAAAACTCCGTTTACCGGACACGGAGAAAGAGCTACTCAGCTCCTGGGCCTCATACATAGTGATGTATGTGGGCCTATGTCTACACAGGCTAGAGGCGGTTTTTCATACTTCATTACATTCACTGACGATTTCTCAAGATTCGGTCATGTATTTTTATTAAAGCACAAGTCCGACGCTTTCGAGAAATTCATTGAATATAAACAAGAAGTAGAAAAACAAACCGGCTTGAGTATTAAGATGCTTCGATCAGATCGAGGTGGAGAGTATCTTAGTACAGAATTTGCAAACTTCCTAAAAGAGAATGGGATTCTCTCTCAGCTCACTCCTCCTTACACACCACAGCACAACGGTGTGTCAGAACGACGGAATAGGAACCTATTAGATATGGTCCGGTCCATGATGAGTGACGCTGAGTTACCAGTCTCGTTTTGGGGACATGCATTGGAGACTGCAGCGTTTCTGCTAAACAGGGTTCCAACCAAAGCCGTGTCTACCACGCCATATGAGATATGGAATGGGAAGAGACCATCTCTTAAAAGAATTAAGATTTGGGGTTGCCCGGCCTATGTTAAAAAGCAGAATCCGGACAAACTCGAGACACGGTCAGTCATGTGTAACTTTGTGGGATATCCAAAGAATTCTTATGGATATCTGTTCTACCACAAAGAGGAACAAAAGGTGTTTGTTTCTCAGTATGCCACATTCTTGGAAGAAGAGTTTTTCACAGATAAAGATGATGGCAAGGTAGTGGATCTAGAAGAGGTTCTGGAGACACAAACTACAAAAGACGATTTGGTTGAACCGGCTGTTGCAACAGAAACTGAAGAACCTCGGCCACTCCGTAGATCTGGTAGGACTTCTCGCCTACCGGAGAGGTACTACGGTTTCCTCATTGATGGTAACAGAGAAGATTGCATCATGGATGATGATGATCCTACCAGTTTTCAGCAAGCTATCACGAGTGGTGACTCTGTGAAGTGGCTGGATGCCATGAGATCCGAAATGGAGTCTATGTACACCAACAAAGTATGGACTTTGGACGTTATACCCCCTGGGGTAAAACCTGTAGGGTGCAAATGGATCTTTAAAAGAAAGATTGGTGTGGATGGGCAGGTAGAGACCTATAAGGCAAGACTTGTGGCGAAAGGTTTTCGTCAAAGATCAGGTTTGGACTATGACGAAACTTTTTCGCCCGTAGCCATGCTTAAATCCATTCGGATCCTACTTGCTATTGCTGCTCACTACGACTATGAAATCTGGCAGATGGACGTTAAAACAGCATTTCTAAATGGAGATTTAGAAGAATGCGTTTATATGGATCAGCCAGAGAGCTTCATTGACAGTGGGAGCAGCGAGAAAGCATGTAGATTGCTTAAATCCATATATGGGTTAAAGCAGGCATCTCGGAGTTGGAACATCTGTTTCGATGATGTTATCAAAGAGTTTGATTTCATCAAAAATCCAGATGAACCTTGTGTTTATAAGAAGGCTGTAGGAAGAGCTGTCACATTCCTCGTATTGTACGTGGATGATATTCTTCTGATAGGAAATGATATTCCTATGCTACAGTCGGTCAAATCATTCTTATCACTAAGGTTCTCCATGAAGGACCTGGGTGATGCCACATACATCCTGGGCATAAGGATCTATAGGGATAGATCCAAAAAGTTATTGGGACTGTCCCAAACCAGGTACATCAACACCATCCTAAAGAGGTTTAGTATGGAAGACTCCAAGCGGGGTGCCTTACCCGCTTGCCATGGAGTCACTCTCTCCAAGGATTCTTGTCTAAAGACCGATGAAGAGAGAGCTCGCAGGAGCATTATACCTTATGCTTCGGCAGTAGGATCTATAATATATGCGATGTTATGTACACGCCCAGATGTAGCTTATGCACTTAGTGTTGTAAGCAGGTATCAATCCAACCCAGGGGAGAACCACTGGACAGCTGTGAAGAACATTCTTAAGTACTTGCGAAGGACTAAAGAATTGTTCTTGGTGTATGGTAATACAGATCTCTAAATGGAGGCCTTTACCGATTCGAGCTTCCAGAGCGATAAGGATGACAGCAAATCTATCTCAGGGTTTGTATTTACCCTCAATGGAGGGGCGGTAAGTTGGAAGAGTTCCAAACAAGATACCGTTGCAGACTCTACGATGGAAGCTGAGTACATTGCTGCAAATGATGCCGCCAAGGAAGCCGTCTGGATGAAGAAGTTCGTCTCGAAGCTAGGAGTAGTTCCAACCATTATTGATCCAATACCTTTGTATTGTGACAATAATGGGGTGATGGCGTTAGCCAAGGAGCCCAGATCCCATCAGCGGTCCAGACATATCCTGAGGTGCTTTCATTTGATCCGGGAGATTGTAGATCGCCGCGAGATCGAGATTAAGAGAGTAGACACAAAGAACAACGCCGCGGATCCACTCACCAAGGCCCTCCCTCAGCCACAGCATGAGCGACTTTTTGAGATGTTGGGTATGAGATACGCCAATAACTGGCCTTAGTGCAAGTAGGAGATTGTTGGATATATGTGTGCCCTAGAGGCCATTATGTGATAGTGGATGTATCTATACATGTATATATATTCAGTTTGCATTCTTGCTCGACATGATAGTATGCTATCTGGTTCTTCTTTATCTGACATGTTGATTTGATCATGCTTTTAATCATTCATACATGCTGATAAAGCCCTGAGGATATCGGCTTGACTACTCTGATTATGATGGAGATCATACTAGTGGGACATCTGTAGTCTATAAGCATATCCTGGAACGTCCCTAGTCGTAGGTATATCGAGACGGGGCATTGATATACCAGAGTAGACTAGCGTATATGATACTAGACCCATACGATGGACGATGAATGTTCCCACATTCATCGATGTTTGACATCAAGATCATATACGGGTGCTCAGTGGTGACTGGGTACACTGGACGGACTCACCGAGAACTCCTATATGGAATTATATCTATCGTCGGATAGCAGTTCTCAGGTGACACTGGTACAGGTTAGTCTGTAGACCCGAGATCGTCATAGAGCCTTGTGTGTTCTCCCACTGTACTTTGATTACCACCCTACCACGGCTCTACTGAGTCGTGCAAGCAGGTGGCCGTTGGGTACAGTCCCGAGACACACGAAGGCAATGAGCGATAGGAGGGGTTTCGTCTCTCCCGATATTGGGAGTTGATGCTGTACTGTGCCCGACTGGTTATATCAGTAAGTCCCTGGCCATGGCTGCTGAGATTTGCTGATAAGTGTTATCAGTAGTTTCTCGATCTGTTATAGACCATTCACCGGCATGACTTATTGAGTTATTGGGGTCGACGTGACCATCCCTAGGCTCGATATGCAGCATATCTGACGAAGAGACCGGACTGTACGGTAGTGTTGCCGGATGGCTCGACGGGAGTTGTAGCAGGTTCGCTTGTTGTCTTCTGATCGCTCAATACCCGGGTGACCGTTACGTTTAGCTGACCGCTTGCGGCTTGAGGGTACTTGATATGATCATTACCCTCTGCCGGCGTATTGACGAGTCTTAGAGTCCCACAAAGGAGTTACCCAGTCCAGGCGAAACGTTGTGGTGCGCGTATGCGATATGCGCATGCACCCGATTGAAATGTGCGTATATGATACCGAACATTGATCGGGTGAACTGCTTTTGGTGGGGTCATATGAGATATGACCGCATTGATAAATCAAGTGTTGATTTATCATTTAACCATTAGTTTTCTCACTTAAAACCTTTTCTTGGATGATGGATGTGTGCATGCATGTGTGCTTTTCTTTCTTTCTTTCATGCTAGTTTCATGCACATGTGGATGTGCATACATGCATACATACATACACCCATCCATCATGGTTGTTAGCATATGGAAATGGTGGCAATATAAGACTCACACCATGGATTATATTATGGATTATTATTTGATTTTGGATTTAAAAAGAAAATGAAAAGGAAAGGATAATCATTCTTGCTTCTACATTCTTCCTTTGACCTAACCATGCTCAACTACCACTAACCTATGGTTATCCTTCTCTTTATCATTCAAAACTCAAGTTAAATAATGTCTCCATCACTTTAACCATGGTTCATAGCATGAAGGAATAAAATATATATTGATATATTTCTTTTTCTTCACTAGAGTTATCTTTTTACCTCTTGTCAAAAATTGCCACCATCTTCTTCCTCTTGCTCTTTTGCTCTCTAGGTTTTTCTAGTGAGCAAATACCACTTAAAGATAGGATTTTGAAGTGAGAAACCTAACCACAACATCATTCTACACAAGCTTAGCCGTTTTGTTTAGAGTGTTCTCTTCGGTTTGACGAAGTTGCGAGCTTGGACGGAGATCTCTGTGGTGGATCGTCGTGGACACAAGGGGACTTCAAGAGGACCTTCGTTCAACACCCTAGAGACCAAGGAGTCCAGCGAAAGGGAGCTACAAAGGTTGTAGTCTCAAAACCCTAGATTAGTTCGCCTTTTATTTCGAAACCCTAATTTTCTAGGATCGATCCCTTTGCATGTTCGTTTAGCACCATAAAAATTAAAACTTTGGGTCATATGATGCTTCAAAACTCTTCATAGGGTGCTAAACAAACCTTTCACTTATAAGAGAATTTTCCCTCTTACGAGTCGAGAGGACCCGTAAGCGGTTGTTTCCCTCTTTGTCGAGATTCGACTTTGGAGAGTGTGACCCGTGGATAGTATGCAAGAGACCGTTTTGGATCGACTTGCAGGGTTCCAGTGCTTAGGAAATAGGTTTTTTAACCCCCGCTGCCTAAGGCTTTTCCTTACAAGTCGAGACGAATCGAGCATTTCTCGCAAAGACACTAATTTCCTCATGAGTCGAGACGAATTGAGCATTTCTCGCAAGAATATCCTAACGTCACAGTTAACCTCTGTAGCGTTCCTAGGCACTCTTGTGAAGGTTCATAAAGCATCAAACATGCCCAAATAAAATTTTAGATGTGCCGAACAACCCAAAGACGGGATCTTTGTTAGATTATTAGGGTTTAACATGCAAGATAACATCTTTAAACCTAAGTGTGAGGGATTACAACCTTTGTAGTCCGCTCCTTCGCTTCACAAGCTCCGAGTAGAAGTCCCTTTGCCGCGATCCACGATCTCCCGGACTCAAGAGAGGCTCCACGACTCCAACGATCAATGCTAGCTTGAAGTATTCCGCTTCTCCGATGATCTACGTCGAAGTTTCTATAACCCAAGCTTTCTCACTCTAAAGAGATGAACACCCTAATCTAATGGGCTAGATTAGATAAGGATGATGGAGTAGTATTTATGCTATCTTTTTAATTCACTTTCTCACAAGAAATCATCACAAAAAGAATTTCTAGTGAGCTCTCTCTCAAAAACTAAAGAGAGAAGAAGATGAAGAATGAAAAGAATAATCCTTTTGTTATGAATAGTAGATAAATGTATATGATTGATTATGGAACCATGGTCAAGGATGAGAGGCTAAAACTTTGTAGAGAATAAATTAGAGTTAGGGTTTGGTTAGGTTAAGGATAAGGATTAACCATAATATCTTAACCAAGACAAAAGAGAATCTTTCTAGAAAGTGCAAGAAAGAGCTAACCCTAATCAAACCCTAATCCCTTTTTATCATCCTTAAACATGTTTCATAATAAATCATATCATGTCACAATAATATATATCACATATATATTATATATTTGCAACAAAATAAAATAATACAATTAACATATATCGCATATATATCAATGTATTAATCCGGTGAGAAAATGAAATAATAAAGTGAGCAAATATTAGATAATGTAATACAATATATCATATATATCATTATATATTAAATCATTGAATCAACACTTGATCCAACGATCCGGCTATATCGAATATAACCGACTAATATATCATGTACCGATTCATCGAATCAACACTTGATCCGATATCCCGATTCATATCTAAATATCGCGAGAATAAAATATGGTATCTCATATCGCATTATCCTCGGTCCTGCACATATCACATATGTGCCTCTACTCCGTTTTGCCTGAGCCAAGAAACCTCTGTGTAGGACTCTAAAGAATCGTCAATACGCCGGTAGCAGGTAATGATCATATCAAACACCCACAAGCTGCAAGCGGTCAGCTAAACGTAACAGCCACCCAGGTATCGAGCGATCAGAAGATCAACAAGCTAGCCTGTCTGTTCTCCTGTGAATCCAATCAGTAACACTTCCGTACAGTCCGGTCTGTTCGTCTGATATATCGCATATCAAGTCTAAGGGTGGTATACGTCAGACCCCAGTAACCGATAAGTCGTGTCGATATGAGGCTCATAACAGGTCGAGAAACTACTAGTAACACTTACCAGTATATCTTTATATCAGCCCTGGCCAGGGACTTCCAGTTATAGCCAATCGAACACAGCACAACATCAACTCCATATACCGGGAGAGACGAATCCCCTCCTATCGCTCATTGCCTCCATGTGATTCGGGACTGTAAGCCACCGTTTTGCACGCCCTCTTGGACATGGTAAGGTGGAAATCAAAGCACAGTGGGAACATACAAGACTCTATGACGATCTCGGGTCTACAAACTACCCTGTACCAGTGTCACCGGAGAACTGCCATCTGACGTGTGGTATATCACCATCTGGGAGTTCTCGGCGAGTCCGTCCAGTGTACCCAGTCTCCACAGAGCACCCGTACACCATCTCTGATGTCAAACACCGATGGATATGGGATCATCCATCGCCCATCATATGGGTCAAGATGCGTATACGCTAGTCTACTCTGGTGTATCGATGCCCTGTCTCAATATACCCTCGACTAGGAACAGTTATAGGATGTACTCATCGACTACTATGGCCCCACTAGTATGATCTCATCATAGTCCCAGTAGTCGAGTACAGATCCTAAGGGCTTTATCAACATATGAGAGTAAGACAGTAAACCAATACAAGTCAACATGTTAAGATAAAGTGAAACCAAATAGCATACTATCATGACGAGCAAGAAAGTCCTCTCTGTATATATCCAAGCATCCATCATAATATACATCATATGTATAACAATGGCCTCTAGGGCATATACATAACTAACAACCTCTGCTCTTTACGACAGAGGTCCATTAGGGTCTGTGGTACTTAGGGTTTTGTCCGTCATACTGCCGCATCGGCTGATGTATTCCTCGATAGGCAGTTTTGCTGTTCGAGTAGCCTTGCGATTGTCGTGTCTCCGATCCCTTCTGGGGCTGGACAAGAAGCCTTCAAGCAATCCTCCTAGGCAGTTTGACCATCGGAAGAGCAAGTATTAGGAATTTTGCCATGCCGCTTTTTACTTGACGTTAGGCTCATTTTGGAGAGTCCCGATGAGTCATAACCACTCCGCGCTGGTGTGGGATGATCTCCGATAGTCTTTCATGCTTTATATGACTTGCCGTTAAGACCCTGAAGCTAGGAATTTGGCCTTTGCTTCGTTTGCTAGCATCGCGTCTGCTGTATCGAGATGAATGTCGCGGTTGTCTCTAGGTCGCTGGTGAACCGTCGAGGTTTGGAACCAGGGATTTTGCCGTGACTCCTTTTGGTGATGTTGCGTCTGCTGTGTTGAGACGAACGTCGAGGTGGTGACCACTCCGCACTGGTACGAGATAATCTCCGATTGTCTTTCAGGCTTTATATGACTTGCCGTTAAGACCCTGAAGCTAGGAATTTGGCCTTTGCTTCGTTTTCTTGCATTGCGTCTGCTGTATTGAGACGAATGTCGTGGTTGTCTCTAGGTTGCTGGTGAGCTATCGAGGTTTGGAACTAGAGATTTTGCCGTGGCTCCTTTTAGTGATGTTGCGTCTGCTGTGTCGAGACGAACGTCGAGGTGGTGACCACTACGCACTGGTGCGAGATAATCTCCAATTGTCTTTCAGGCTTTATATGACTTTCCGTTAAGACCCTGAAGCTAGGAATTTGGCCTTTGCTTCGTTTGCTTGCATTGCGTCTGCTGTATTGAGACGAATGTCGTGGTTGTCTCTAGGTTGCTGGTGAACCGTCGAGGTTTGGAACTAGGGATTTTGCCGTGGCTCCTTTTGGTGATATTGCGTCTACTGTGTCGAGACGAACGTCGAGGTGGTGACCACTCCGCACTGGTGCGAGATAATCTCCGATTGTCTTCCAGACTTTATATGACTTGTCGTTAAGACCCTGAAGCCAGGAATTTGGCCTTCGCTTCGTTTGCTTTGGTGTGTCCGAATCCTGTCGAAGGAAGGACACTGTTGTTGACATTACGTCTGCTGTATCGAGACGAATGCTGAGGTGGAGCTGGGATTTTGCCGTCACTCCGCTTTACTGACCATGGGGTCTTTTGTTGACGTTGCATCTACATCCTGCTGGACTGCGAAGGAACGTCGTTGTTGACATTGCGTCTGCTGTAACGAAACGAATGCTGAGGTGGGGTTGGGATTTTGCCGTCACTCCGCATTGTTTCGATCATGGGGTCTCTTGTTGACGTTGCATCTGCATCCTGCTGGACTGCGAAAGCACGCCGTTGTTGACATTGCGTCTGCGGTAACGAGACGAATGCTGAGGTGGAGCTGGGATTTTGCCGTCGCTCTGCTTTATTTCGACCACAAGGTCTTTTGTTGATATTGCTTCTGCATCCTGTTGGACTGCGAAGGAAGGCCATTGTTGACATCTCGTCTGCTGTATCGAGACGAATGCTGAGATGGAACTGGGATTTTGCCATGGCTCCGTTTGATGGTGTAACATCTGTGTCCTGCTGGAATGAGGAGGCACACCGTTGTTGGTCTCCAGGCTGTAGATGTGGCCATTGAGATTTGGAACTAGAGACTTTGCCATGGCTTCGTTTCGTTGCGACTCTGAGGTCGGTTGTTGACGTCACGTCTGCATCTGGTTGGAGTGAGGAGAAACGCCGTTGGTGATCTCTAAGTTGTCGATATCGACATCGAGACCCTGAGGATAGGGATCTTTCTTTGCTTCGTTTTTTAACATTATGTTTGCAATATTGCGACAAATGTCGAGATTGTCTCTAGGTTGTCTGTGAACCGTCGAGATTTGGCTTCGCTTTCTGATGGAGCCTGTTGGGAAGGTATTGTTTCCTCTTTGTTTGTGCCCCTGGATTGTATACAGGGATCGATGTGATCTCACCTGTAGGGCAAAAAGTTTCATTCTTTCATCATTTTTTATTCTTTCCGCGATACTCTATCATTTCAGCTTTTTATTTCGCGAAAATTGCGATTGCCCAATCATTTCGGCTATTTTTCGCGGTGCCCAATCATTTCGGCTATTTTTATTTTTACTCGCTGCTTTTTATTGCGAGTTGCCCAATCATTTCGGCTGTTCTTTTTTTATTTTACTCGCTGCTTTTTATTGCGAGTTGCCTAATCATTTCGGCTGTTTTTGTATGCATACATTTTTACTTGCTGATTTCGTTGCAAGTTGCCCCATCATTTCGGCTATTTCATATGCATTTTTGACTCGCTGATTTTTTTTATCGCGAGTGTGGAACTTGGAATCTGATACCAATCTTAGCATCAGCATCACTACAACTGGAATATTGCCATGAGCGAATCATCATTTGCCATGAAAGGACTTGGAATTTGATACCGATTTAGGCATCAACATCGCTACAACTGGGATATTGCTAGGAGTGAATCATCATTTGCCTCTGTCGATGTCGAATAAAGGTGGCTTAACAAACAGGGTTAGGATCCCATCGACTAAAGCTTTTGACTTCATGAGCCGTAAGGGTCTCACAAAGGTGTTTCTCTCTACGAGTCGTGAGGATCTCGCAGGTGTGTTTTCTCCTTAGGAATCATGAGGACTCCTAAGTGTATATTTTCTTATAAGTCGTAAGGATCTTACAAGAGTGTTTTCTCCTTATGGGTCGAGAGGACTCACAAGGGTTGTTCACCGTGCGAACATATCCCTAGTCGCTGGTAGGACTCTGTTAGGGAAATGTTCATTCGTGCCCGTGGATTATATACAAGGGTCAATATTGAACCGCTTGTAGGGCATTATCGAAAGTTGTGGGGGTTTCTTAAGAACAGGTTCAGGTCTCTGTAATTTAAGACTTTCAAATCTTATGAGCCGTGAGGGTCCCATAAGAAAGTTCTCCTTACGAGTCGTGAGGATCTCGCAAGTGTAATTTCTCCTTAGGAATCGTGAGGATCCCTAACTGTGTTGCTCCCTTGTGAGTCGTAAGGATCTCACGCGGGTGGTTTCTCCTTACAAGGTCGAGAGGACCCTGTAAGTGTCTTTTAACGAGGTTGCGCCCTTTCGAGTTTTCACAAACCCTCGCCGGTAGCCCTGCTGTTTTTACTCACGGAGCCCTTTCAGGTTATCATCCGTGCCCATTTCGCTTATGGACATACCGTCTTTTTTTTATTCTTTTTTCTAACGAGGTCGCGCCCTTTCGGGTTTTCACGAACACTCGCCGGTAGCCCTGCTGTTTTTACTCACGGAGCCCTTTCGGGTTTTCATCCGTGCCCACTTTGCTTATGGATATATAGTGTTTTTTTTTGTTTTTTTTACGTCAGCCTGAAAATGCCGCGGGTTGGGAGTAGTTTAACGACGTTTCGGTCATTTGCAAGTTTTAGGACATTGCGGTCCGTTGTTAGTTTAACGACGTTTCGGTCTATATCCAGTTTTAGGACGTAGTGGTCCATTGGGCTTTCTCTATGAATGAGCATAATGCCCCCGGCGTGTCCATCTTTTTTGGAGCATATGGTTATGGCGGGCTCACCTTCTAGTTTTCGGACAGCGCGAGTTTGCCTTGTTGGTATTGGTCTTCAACCCAGTTTTTGAAGACGAAGCAATCTTCAATCGGATGACTTACTGCTCGATGGTAGGGTCTGTAATTTGGATCGTTGACATCGCCTGGCTGTAGCGGACGTTTTGGACTCGGAAGATTGATAAATCCGTTGCACACTGCCAGCTCAAACAGTTTCCTCGTTTTATCCTGGGGAAACGAGTAAGGACGTCCCAGTCTTTTCTCGAGAGATGGGCGTGGACGTATATTGTTTTGGCAAACAACCGGTTTTAAGTTGCTCGGCCGTTGTTGAGTATTAGCAACGAAGGTTGCTTTCCCTTTGCCCTTTTCATTCTAAGACTCTGTCTTTGAAGGAGATGGTCTATGACCCATCTGGTCCATTTGGGCCAGCTTGTCAATCAAGGCCTGAAAAGCGGTCGGCTTGAAAAACGTCATGAATTGGGATATGGTCGCTTGAGGGTCGAGAGTACCTACGAACATGCCCACGGCAGGAGCTTCTTCGTGCGCTGCTCGCACTTTGACCATAGATTACGCCACTGTATCGCATACTGGACCCAAGTTTCTCCTGGCCTTACCCTGGCGTTGATCAATGCCGTGATCGGGGTACGTCCGCTAGCACTCGCGAATCTTTGTGTAAATAGTAACTCCATCTCCGCAAATGTTTTGACAAAGTCGTTAGGTAGCTCCGAATGCCATTCAAATGCTGTTTCTGCTAAGCTGCCGACGAATTGGCGAAGCAGCAGTTTGCCGTCGCCTCCAGTGTTGCCGCATAAGGCCCTGAATTGAGCGACATGCTAGTGTGGATTCCCTATCCCCTTGTACATGTGGAATCTAGGAATCGTATATCCCGGCGGGTAACTGATTTGGTTGTACCAGCCAGGATAAGGTCGTCCGGTTCTAACAATTTGCCAAGCCACTTCACTCGCCTGATGAGCTCGTATTTGCTGAGCTATATTGTCATCCAGTGCGGCCTTGGAAATGGTTTCCTCTTTGGCTGCTGAAAGAGCCGGAGGAGGATTGGATGTCTCCCTTCTATCGTCTTCAGTAATGGTCGGAGAATCATCAGCTGGAGGATCCTGCTGTAACATCATTCCTACCATGTCTTGGAAGAGAAGTGCCATTTGTTTTATATTGGCAGCTTGCTCTGCTGCCTCTCTGTCCTTCTTTTCAAGCATTCTACGAAGGAAGTCAGCGTCGGTTTCTTGATCCCGGCGTTGATCCGAGGATGCCTCCGAGCTTTCTTTTGGCCCGGTAAGTGCGGCCATTGCAGTCATCATTTCCTGAAGCTTTTGTTGTTGCTCCTGGGCTTTTGTCATGGATCGGGTGAGCGGTCGGTGACCCGTCGAAGCGCGGCTATCCTCCTTTTCGGAAGCCATATAAACGGTGTGCACCATCATTCCCCCAGACTTGGGGCATTTAGCTTCAGTGTCTTTGCGATTTGCCAAAGACACAGGGATTTTCTCCGACCTCCTTCTTTTTCGAGCGGTCGAAGTTGAGGGGGCCGTTGTAGTGGGTACCCAAGTAGCTGTCGCTTTTGGTGGCTTGACAGAGTAGTCCTTCTCCTGCCGAACCTTCATATTTTTCTGTCGGCGGAGATAGTCTTGATCCACTACGGAGTCCTGGACTTGACGCCAGACCTTGTAAATTTTAGAGGACAGTCGTTGAGGGGGCTGCTCCAGGTTCACCTTTTGGGCATTATCCACAGGTGTAAGAGATCTTTTCAATACGGCAGTTGGCGAGTTTTTGTGCACCCTTCTTAGCGGTTCAAAGCTATTCCCGGTCGGAACAGCAGCATTGATTTCCACCATCGAAGCTGGTGGAGTTATCCCAGAGGGGGAGTTGCCCCCAGCCTTCCTTACCCGGCGCCAGTGACGACGGAGAGCATGTCGAGCGGATGGCGTTGGTTCAGCGATGGGGATGGCTTTGTCTTGCCCCTTGTCTAGATGAAGCGCTGCTGGTGCCAGTCTCTTGAAGACTGACGTATTTTGAGTAGCGGTATCCAATCTGTCAAAGAAAGACCTTCGAGTAGGAACGGGAGCCGGAATAGTCAGTCTTGTGAAGACCGACCTTTTGGCAGGAGAAGCCGCCTTGACGACTTCAGGAGCAGGGATGGCTATCCTCTTCGGAACAACCTTTTCTGGTATTGCAGGCTTCTTCATGGGCCCACATGAGTTTTGGCCCAGTTTGCTGAAAGCTGAGGCACTGGGCTTGGGCGACCTATTGAGAGGGGCCGCGATAGTTGTAAGCCGATTGAAGACCGACTTCTTCGGAGCTTCTTGCGATGGTAATGGGGCATTAAAGCTCATTGGTGGGATCATGGTCCCGAAAAATAGCCCAGTGGTGGCCTGAGTCACCTGTTCCACCGGCATAGCGAAGATGGAGGCCGCTTGGGGCCCATAAGTCACTCCTCCAGCAAGGACGGAGCGAGAGTTGCAGTTGCAGGTAGTTCACTTTGAAGCCATTGATCTTCTGTTTTCTGCACGGAGCAAGACACCAAATCTTAGTAACTCGAATCCACAGGCAATCACAGCAAACCGCGATTCGTTCGCGAACACGACACAGGAAGTGTGGAGTGGAAAGAGGAAGAGATCCCACCGGGGGTGCCAGAATCTGTTCCCCCCGAAAAACGCGCAAGACAGACGTCTTGCCTGAAATTCGGGGCAGATACTATTTGGTTTTATCCGTCCACCTCTCCGAAGATACTAAGTTGATTTATGGCCCCATGTATCGGAGGTTTAGACGGATGCGGCCGATGTAGCAGACTTCGTCAACTTCCCCTCACTTGAGGGGTTTTTTTGATTGTGGGGACGCTTTTCCCTGCAGGCGCAAGCCCCTACAGTTAATTACGCTACCGCATCGCGGTAACAACTTTCTCCTTCTCCGGAATTTCACTTCGTGTCATGGGTGTTTGTTTTGTTTGTGGTTGCCCGTGGATTGTATACGGAGACTAATTTATGTCGTCGCCCGTAGAACGTAGATTAGTCCAAATCCGTATTTTCTTAGATTTGGGTTTGAGGTTTTGGTTTAAGGATACGTTAGCCATATTTGAGGCTAAGATCAACTTAAACGTTTGTTAAGAATACGTTAGTCCAATTTGAGACTAAGATCAACTTAACGGGATCGTTTGGATGCGACAAAAGTGCATTTAGGGGCTCTGTTGTTCCAGTTTAGGGACATAGTGGTCCATTGAATGTATGGCCGTCGGGACCCGTCACCTCTCTGACGACATTGATGGATTACAACGACAGATATCAGAGGAGTTCATAGATGTAGCCTTAAACCAAAGTTGGTTGGGAGATCTATCGTCCAATTTGGGACTAAAGTCTATTTGAGGGTTTAAAGATGCGTTAGCCCTATTTGAGGCTAAGATCAACGTAAACATTTGTTAAGGATACGTTAGTCTAATTTGAGACTAAGATCAACTTAACGGGATCGTTTAGATCCGACAAGAAAGCATTTGGGCTCTATTATTCCAGTTTAGGGACATAGTGGTCCATTGCCAGTTTAAAAACATGGTGGTCCATTGCCAGTTTAGGGACGTGGTGGTCCATAAAATGTATGGCTGTTGGGACCCATCACCTCTCTGAAGACATTGAAGGATTACAACGAAAAATATCAGAGGAGTTCAGAGATGTACCCTTGAACCAATGAGTTGGTTGAAAGAGCAGATGTGCTCAGTTCAAGATGATTTGAGGACTTATGGCCAGTTTGGGCTAAGTCCAATTATGTTTGAAATATTGGCCCTTTGGGCCATTAAACATTTGTCTGGGTTCAGCCCCTCATCATTCAGGAGTGCTAAACAGAGGTTTGGAGGCTCTGACAACATTTTTTCTTTGATTTCCTCAATTTGGAGATTCATTTGGAGGAGGGACTTTTTACCTCTGGAAAATTAGCCAAGTTGGCTAAAAGTAGTGTTAAACACTAGGCAACAACAGTGTTAAACACTGGAGGTAGAACTCTCAAATTAGTGTTAAACACTAAAAGGCAATCAGTGTTAAACACTAGAAATATAATCTTCAATTTAGTGTTAAACACTAGAAAACAATCAGTGTTAAACAATGGAAATATAATCCCCAAATTAGTGTTAAACACTAAAGAAAGAGGGGTCACGTGTGGACACGTGAGGGCACCCAAAGGTGAGGCCAGATCTCCTTTACCTCGTTCTGCAATTAAGTGTTGAACACTTTTTTATTATTTTTATTTTAAGCATCACGTGTTGACACGTGATGGGGATTTATGCGCTGACTGTTAAAGCGTTTGCCATGGGGACACGTGGTAACACGTGAGAGCGCCCAAAGCCTTCATTTCCTTTGCTTTTTCTTTCTGCGTCTTGGGAGTCACGTGGGAGCGCGTGAGGCATTGCCTCAAAGCTTCTTTCTTCAGGGATCTTTTCAAGGGTTACGTTGGGACACGTGACCTTAATTATTTTCATGCACAGAGATCTCTTAAGTCTCTTTATTTTTAAGAATTAAATTCTTTGTTGGGTTAAACCTTGATTATGATTTTGGAGGAATTAAATTCCTATTGTGCAAGAATTAAATTCTTAAGTAGGGTTAAACCCCAATTTCTTTTTAGAGGAATTAAATTCCCATATATGTAAAAGAATTAAATTCTTATATAGGGTGAAACCCTAATTCTGTCCATCTTGAAGGAATTAAATTCCTGTGAGTTTGGGAGAATTAAATTCTCATGTAGGGTTAAACCCTAATTTTGTTTTGGGAGAATTAAATTCTCTAAACTCAATTCTCCCTCTAAGTTTTGGATCTGCATGGCAGGATCTCAACCCGATGAGAATTAAATTCTCATCTTATGGGGAGATGTGCTCTATGCAGATCTTCAATCAGAAGAAGAACTAAGTTCTTTTGTAAAAGAGTTAAAACTCTTAGATTTTGAGAATTAAATTCTCTGTTTGAAGTTTTGATCTCCTTTCTTTTCTCACCTAGGGTTTTTCTTTGTTGAGAATTAAATTCTCCTTTCTTTTCTTCTCTCTTGAGAATTAAATTTTCCTCTCTCTGTTCTTCTCTCTCCAAGGTAGATCTCTCTTTTCTCTTCTTGGCTCCTATTTATAGGAGAAAGAAAAGAATCAATTTGTTCAATGAATCTTTCATTGAAAGATTTTAATTGATTTCATTATTAATATGATCCTTTAGATCATTCAGTGAATTTTTATTCACCGTTGGATTTTAAATCCAAAGATATTCTATTTGTTATTTCTGGTGAGATTTTCAGGGAAATCTTTCCTTGTCTAAAATATTCCCATAAATTGGTGATTTTTAATCACCCTTGGATCTTTAATCCAACGGTCCCCATAATCCTTTTCTATTTGGAAAGATTTAGAAGCTTTTAGAATTTTAATTCTATTAACAGTGAGGCTTTCGGAGCCAGTACCCTTGGTCACGTATGAGCACGTGACCCCCAATTGAGTCCTTTTCTCAGCGTTTATTTACGCTTCAGTTTTAACCATCACGTGTCAACACGTGACCATTGGTCACGTGTGAGCACGTGATACCTCATTGAGGTATTTTCTTTAGCCATTTGCTTTTATTTCTGTTTTAACTATCACGTATCAACACGTGACCCCAAATTGGGTCCTTCTTCAGCCGTTTGTTTTTTATTTCTGTTTTAACTATCACGTGTCAACACGTGACCATTGCTCGCGTGTGAGTACGTGACACTTCATTGAGGTAATTCCTGATTTTTAATCAGGGAACAGTGCATAGCATATTTGCTTATAACTTTTGATCCCGGATGAATTATGAAGCCCATAATATATCAAATCGAAGGGTTTTTCGAGATGCTTCCAATACCATCAGAATTTAATAGTTTCTCCTTTGGGAGTTTATCAAAATACAGGCCGGAAGATACTGGTTCGCATTTCCTTAAGCGTATCGCTGCCATTTGATACCTTGGACTCTTCTGCGCAGAAATTTTTGGCGGGAACAACCACTTTGTCTTAATATTGATTTTCTTGATATTTCTTATAGATGCAGGGCAGCCCCGTCCCGATGGGGGGGCTCGAGGCCCGAATCAGTCCCACAGGCTGAGGCCCGACAAAGCTGGGGGGGGCAGCATTCCCCCTCTTCTTTACCCCTAATTATCGCTATACCGACGATTATGCCGAGAGGTTCGGCCGGTATATGGAAGATGAGAGCCGCTTCATGAAGAAGTATCCACTTCACGTTGAGTGGGGCGATCAGCACCGGCGCTCATTTGCCCTCTTCTGAGATCAGGCTCGGGTATTAATATATATTTTCATTTGACTTATCCAATAAATATATTATTATTTAACTCTTGCAATTTAATATCATTGTTTTTTTGTATTTGCGGTTGGATTACGACTTTCAGCCTGTACACGACCCTGATCACCCTGAGAGAGTGCTCGATCTTCACGCTCTTTACTATAGCCTGATGAACATGCAATCAAAGGTCCGATGTAATAGGAACGAGCTGAAGATCGACTGCTATTCCCCGTGGATGGCCACCCCCGAGGCAGAGAGAGCGGCTCTCCTACATACTCCGGCCTTTGCGAGAGTCGACGTAGATACATGGCCTCTTTTATGCCAATATTTCGACTCTCGGCACAAACAGGTTTGTAATTTAAATTTAATTCTTTGTTTAGTATATAATTTATTTTTTTGTGTTGCTTAATTAGAAAACTAAATTTGAATGTATTGTGCAGAAACAAGCCGATCAAAATAAAGAGAATAGGAAGTCGGTAAAGAGGGGTCGCCCCACTTATACAGGTGGCTCGAGGAATATTACTCGTGCCATGGAGGCATCAGTAAATTACAATAGATCTACTCTGATATAATGTAATATTAGGAGATATTTTATAATATATATAATTTTTTTGCGAATTGCAGAGAGCTCAGACCATGGCGCAGGGTGGTACACCGAGCGTGCTGACCGCGTATCTTGTCGTCCACGGAACCTCGGCAGATCCCGCCACGGGCGAGCTTCGATTCCCCGACACCGCTAACCAGGAGTATTACGTAAGTGTTAATATTTATTCTAACAGCTTTGAAACTTTTGTTTCGAAAAGTTTAAATTTAAATGATATACTTATATTTTAATTGTTAATGTGGGTGTAGGAGCGGGTGGTGGAGCAGGAGGAGGCATCGGGGATCGATTTTACTGGACAGAACGATCCGATGCTGCTGACCCCAGTTCTATACGCCGCATATGGAGGGCACCACGGAGGTTGGGAGAGAGGCCGGGGACTGGGTCCTAGCAGGGCCCATATAAGGTTGGACTCCACTTCAGCGGTTACTTCCCCTACCCCCCATGAGCGACGTCTAGAGCATGATGTTGCTGTCTTAAAGGTCACTGTCGAGGAGTTGAAGGAGATGTTGGTACGTATACTACTTAATAGTAAAATATTATATCACATTATAAATAGAAACATATGCAATATTAGTAGCCTGAGCTTATTTGGTTGTAGACTTAGGTTTGATTAACCATACTTACATAAAATGTCTAATTAAAATAAACTACGGTTTTCCAAACTAGATATCCAATCGAGGTCTAAGTCTTTAAGTATTCTTCGATTGGGGTTTCGCAATAATCTGATAATGATACAAATTCGACTAAAATCTAATACACAGTTCTTACTCATTTATTACACACAAAATTGAACAGATGCGACAGGCTGCTTCGGCTGCGGCTCCACATGCATCTCCTTCGGCTGCGGCTCCGCAAGCCACTATCTCGGCTGCGGTTGCGCATACCACTCGTGCAGCTCCACAGCCCGCTCAGACTCCCACACAGTCCGCTCCTTCATTGATCGAGTTTTTGACGACTCAGGGCTCCACCGAGGAGCAGATGCGTCAGATTACGGCGTTTATCAGAGGTGGAGGAGCTGGACCGAGCTAGGATAGTTTTTTTTTATATTTTAAGCATTGTTTGTACTTATATGATACATATTGTATATATTTTGGACGATATTTGTGTTGTTTGTATATTCACGATGATTTAGATTGATAATGTATTTTGTTTGTTTGTTTCTTTGATATATTATGCGTGAGATGTCGATTATGAATACTGTGGTATTTGATTATATGATGTATATATTATTGTGCACAGGGCGGGGAAAAACATGAAGCCTTTTTTTTATAAAAAAACCCTGATATTTTGTCCCCACGGATTAATCCGTAGGGCCATCTGTTCCTCCTACAGATTAATCCGTAGGTCCAAAGTTTGCCCCTATACAGTTAGCCGTAGGGGAAAAATATCATGATACAAGATATTTTGCACTTATGGACTCAGTAACAGGCGTTAAAGTTGCCCCTACGCATGTATCCGTAGGGGCTTCTATCTGGATCTACGGAGAACACCGTAGGGGCATGTTCAGGCCCTACGAAGTTATCCGTAGGAGCAAGTATTTTATTTTATAAACCAATAAATTGTCCAGATGGACCTACGCATAAATCCGTAGGGACTTCTATGTGGACATACGAATAACTCCGTAGAGGCATATTAAGACCCTACGACTTTATCCGTAGGGGCAGGTATTTTATTTTTTAAACCAATAAATTAAATAAATATTTTGTCTCTACGGCTTACACCGTAGGGAAATATGTCCCAACGTAGTAACGCGTAGGGGCAATTATTTCTCCGTAGGAGTATGTTCAGGATGAAGACTTGCACCTGCGGCCTTTGCACGTACGATGTATATTTGTGCCCCTACGAATATATCCGGAGGGGCAGTGCTTTTGCCCTACGGATAAAGCCGTAGGGGCAACCTTTTATTGCAGTAGTGACAACCCTTACTGTTGTAGTGCGCGTTAGGCGTGGAGGGTTAAATTTTAGTTTATTGCAAACGGATGGGTTACAGGTACAACTGGAATGTAAATAAAGAAATAGAAAGCAATGCCTAAACAATGGCATAACTAAAATGAAAAGTAAGTACAAGTGTCTACAGCTCCGAGGCTTCTTCAAACTGCTCCAAATTTTCGGTGCTGGGCTCGATTTCTAGTGGGTCCGATCCACCTGACAACATTCCAAAGAAAGAAGAAACGGAATACCGTCAGCAAACAATCGCTCGGTAAGTCCCAAAAAAAGAAGGAAAAGAATAGACAGAATGAGAGTACAATTATTTAAAGTTTTATTATATTGTTAACGCTGTTGTTTGTTGCTTGGTACAGAAAACACCTGTGTATACGAGAGGAGTCCCACGATTCCGGAGACTAAAGTATACGGAGGACAAGGAACCGTTCAGCCATGGTACAACGGCAATGGATATTCAGATTAGGTGTATTATGGTTACAGTCTCGTGCCACTTTTAACACCTTTAGTACCAATCTACCCCTTATAAACCCCGCGATATCTTTGTATTGGTTGAATTGTATTTTGTTGTCATGTATTATAAATTGTATATGGATGACTTTTTGAAACCATGATATTAGTAATTAGAACGGATATAATGGATGAACATGTAAATGGAATATATTCATGGTTCGGTTCGGTCAATATAGATTGATATAAATTGAATAGACGGATTTATATTGAATTGTAGATATATACTTGAATCATATTCAAGTCAGATTGATTAGATTGAGACTTAGTCCGAATCAGAAAAATTGAAAAGAAATTGAGGTCCTGAATTAGTTTTGATGCTATCGGTAACTGCTGCACATGAACGGCAGGATTTGTGTCTTTTTCAAAAACAATTATCGTATTGATAACTCCTTTATTTAGATTATCTACCTTAGATAGGAAAGCACACATATTCTTCGGCTCCCTGAGGATTAAGAGAACTAGTCCCGCTTAAACCTATATTTACTAGGGTCCTTATTGTAATTTATATAACTTGAGCGGATTTTATGTAAAAATAGTTTTGGTATAATTTCAAAATACAGCTCAAATATTTAATTATCGTCTTTAGGGTTTTCATAGATGTAAATTTTAAAAGTGAAGTATTTTCTAATTGATATAAACCTAGTGTTATTTATCTATGGTATTTTACTGTAATATAGAAGTTGTTTTGAATTGTCATAGTAGTTTCATGTAATTGGTGATTATTTTCTTTTGATTTTGGAAACATGGAATATTTTATATCTTAAAAATAGGTATCTTGATAATTTTTTACATATATAATTATTTATTAAAATATAATTTTATTATTTTCTTGAAATCTCGTTTTTCTTAAATTGTAATAATAATTCCATCGGAATCCGAATGCTCCTTGCAGAGGTCTGAATTCCGCCCTACTAGATCCGAGGACGTGCGATAATCCACACTATCCCAATCGGATTTCGCCAGAAGTTGGTTGTAAGGACGAAAATTGTATGGAATTAGTTACTACATTTTAAAGAAATACGGGTTTGTAGTAATTTAGGGTATTTTAATGTAACATGTAAATTTCTTATAAATATTGTCTAAGAGTAATATCGTGCTATGTCATGAATGCGTGTTGTGAGGAGATAGGTCATTACCTCGTAAGTTTTCTAAAGGTAATATGTTAAGAATAAACATTGTCGAAAGTAAACATGAGGGTATTTTAATATAAAAGTGGAATAGAAGTTGCTATGATTATTATTTTGAGATGAAACTTGTTCTAATATTTTAATTTATGTTTGTTAAATATTATGAGAGAATTTGGTATTTTATTATTTAAGAAAAAAATATGTTTTTTTAAAGAAAAACGGATCGGAAGTCGGAAGAACTCCGCTTCCGATGAGTTTTGAAAAAAAGAAGTTTTAGAATAGGGATGGAGGAGGGAATGGGGACTTACTGGCTACTAAGAAAGAGGGATGAAGGAGAAAGCTCTCGAAACCGTCGGGCGTCGTTTCATCGCCGGAATCTCCCTGAAACGTCGTCGGAACTTCGCCTCTTGCCAACTCCACTTGTACAACTTTTTTGACTTTGAAAATTTAGAGAGTTTTGACAATGGATTTCAGAATAGAAAGGGCTATGGTTTCGTGAGTGTGGCGAGACGGAAAAATGAAGTAATAAGAGAAAGAAGAAGAGAGTGGGGGTGTTTAAATAGTATTAGGATTTGATTTTTATAATAATAATTTATATATATATAAAGAAGAAGGGAGAGTTGGGTGTGAGTTGTAAAGAAGAAAAAAAGAGAAAGAAAAAAAGTGGATTGTAAAGAGAGATCATGAGAGTTGGGGGTTGAAAGATTATTTTTAAAAAGAATAATATTATTAATAAATAAATAAAGGGGAGAGGGTGATGTGAGGAGAGGGAGGGAGCTGAGAATAATTATGGAGTGTTGGGATTTTTAGAATTGGTTTGAAAATATACTAATATATAAACTTGGGTTTTAAGGCTAATACTAAAATACTTTGAAAAATACCCGGATTGTGTCTAAGAATCTAGTTTTAAAATATGAAGAATATACGTATAAATTAAAACCATAATGCGATATCCGATTAATAAAAATGCATACCTCCAAGAATGGAAGCACGTAAAATGCACGTAGCAATCCAAACAAGTCTGTTTCAATAAACAGGGAGTGAACACGATATACAGATGCAACCATAAAGCCTGAGGTATGATGTAGGCCATGTGTTGGTGTCGTTCCGTATATCTCAGTGCACATGTTTGATTAATCCGACTTTTCATTTTACGTGCAGTGCACGTGCAAACTTTTGAGCTTCTAAAAGTTTAAAAGAAAAATCAACAAAAATACTATATGGCTGGAGGATTTGAACACATGTGTTATGTCTCAGCTGTGCAAAGTTTTACCAGTAAGCTACAAACTTTTTCTTGCTGTTCAAAAGCAAATTTAATTTATGGCTTGGGTACAGGCTTAGGTATTTCTTTTTGTATTTTTTGAAAAAAAAATTGTACAAAAAGGTTAGGGTTGTTATATTATGCTTGAGCTCGGCTCGGGCATCAGCACTTTTGACCCGGGTTCGGACCCGCTTGCTTGGACTTAGGTTCGGACTTGGGCTCACTTGACTTGGATTCGGGCTTATGCCTGGGCCCACTTTTCGGGCCTTAATTTTGACTTGTTGATTTCGACTGTAGGTTTTAATTTTTTACCTAAACAGTATTTAAGTAAGACTGGGAATCACGTGTGCATAACACTTAAGACCATGTTTTCCATTTATATTTTGATTTCAATTGACTTGATTAATTAGTCGCACAAATCACTTCTTTACAGCATTATTTCTAGACGTTACTTAAAAATATAATTATTTCATATCATGCTCTGTGACTGCTTAATTATTATAACCACATGAGTTTTGTGATAAAACTCATTACATGCTAGACTTGACTTGACCTGAACTAGAAATACAATATAACATGAATACTTGAACATGACATAAATACTTGAACACTTAACATGAATACTTGATCTTGATATGAATTTAATCTTGAAAACTTGATGTATTCATGGATTCGGGTAAGACTTGTAACTTTAACTATAATCTATTATACGCGGGGTGTTGGGGTGATTTAAGTATGAATCCGACGGAATCTCATGAGTCCCATTATTACAAATAATGTTACTGTGGTACCAGGCTGAAACGATACATCATAAATTCACGAATGAGGGCCCGTACTTGAATAGATTACCTTGTAAAGATCTCTTAAAACACTGGCATTCCCTTCATGTTCACCATGCTTTCCTTATCAAAATACAAGCAACCACGTTAGAATAGAATAACCATATTCATAGAATTTCTATTCTTATATATCTTATCATGCTTATATACTTGTTTTCCAAGCTCATGTTACACCGCATGCTATATAGAATTGACATGTTGCATAAAAGTTTCATGCTTAATTATTAGTGTTACTCGTTCATAGCTTAATGATAGTAGTTATCAATTTATACACATCCTTTTTTGGGACTTGCCGAACGCTAGTTTGCTGATAGACATTCCACCCACCACTTTCTATCTTTGGAATGTTCGTCGGGCGGTATTGAGACGGAGGAGATAGAAACGGTCGAACAGGAGTACAATCAGTTCGCATCACAACTGGACGTCTAGGTCTATTCAGCTTTTCATTTTATTTCAGTTTATTTATGTATGCCTCCTTATTAAAACTTATCATGTTATTATTCAGATATTTTGTCAACTATAAATTTTGAATGCAATAAATTAAAATTGGATTTCATTTTTCTGTATATTCTTATTATTTTATGTTACTTATAGACGCTTAGCGTATTTATTGCGGGAAATGAGTTTCTCGGAATAAATACGTCGCGAGTCTCGTCGCGTTTTCTGCTCATGTCTTTTGGAAAGCGGGACATGACAGTTAACCTCTATCTGATACCGGTTGTTGGGGATCGACAGGAAGAGAAATAAATGCGGAACTATACACGCGACAACACCCAAATCATCTAAACATAATTACACAATTAAACGACGAAAGAACAATATAAATATACGAGAATAAAAATAAGCAATCAAATACAACGAGACACGGGGATTTGTTAACGAGATTCACCTACCGTATCGCTAGTTCCCGGCGGAGCGGAATCTGCAAACGTCTACTAATTCTTAAATGAAAGTTTATAAGCAATTGTAGAAGATTTCTTTCAAATCTCTCTATTAGCCGTTGATCTCTCAACTAGCCAATCAATTAGCCGCCGCCAACTCTAATAAACCCCTCTGGAATTTTATTGTGCCGCGGCCTTCCAATCAATGCCTTCTCTCTGGCCTGATGGATTTTCCACTTGATTAATCAAATTAATCAATTATTTTGGCAAATTGTTAACAGGCGCAGAAAGCCCGGGCTTTTATAAGGGCTCTATTCATTGCCTTCAATCTCTTTTAATTAATATATATATATATATATATATATATATATATCAGAGAATAATGCAGGAAAGATGCAATAAAAAACAACATTCGGCCGCCATTCACAACCCAGCCGCATGTGCTCTGCTTCCTTTGGTGGGCTTTTCAGGCTTGAATTTTGCGATCAAAAACAACGTTTCGGCAACTAGGACAGTAGAGTTCGGTTTGAGGGCGTAAACGTCGGGGTCAGGCTCAGCGAAGAAGTTGTTGTGGACCAAGAGGCGTTGGAGGTAGGGGGTCGGGAGGCAGGGATGGAGAGCGCGGAGGCGAGCTCGGCAAGAGCGATGGGCTTGCCGTGGTTGTGAATGGCGTCAGCAATGCCGAGCTCGACGGCAACTTTGAGGGAGAAGGAGTTCATGAAGCCGAAGAGCTGGCTCCATAGGTGAGTTTGGGCATCTTGTTGGGAGGGGGAGTCGATCTACGGAACAGTGCTCGCGACAAAACCCAAATCACGCAAAAATACAATTACGCAATTAAACGACGAAAGACAATACAAATTAAAGTGCAGGAATAAGAAAGCAATCAATCACAAACAAGATAGATTTGATAACGAGATTCACCCACCGTATGGCTAGTCCCCGGCAGAGCGGAATCTGCAAACGTCTACTATATTTGAATCAAGTTTACAAGTAAGAACAACCCTAAGAGATTTCTCTCAAATCTCTCTATACAAATCTCTCTTGGCCTTTGCCTCTTGTGATGATACTTGTGATGGATACAAGTGATGGATACAAATGCCTCACTCATAAGATGTGCTTTTATAGCACCTAGGACAATGTCACTATCTAACAAAGTCACCACCTATCATTGTCATCACCTAACAATATCATGGATGTCAAAAGTAGCACCTACCAAAGTCACCACCTATCATTGTCATCACCTAACAATGTCATGGATGTCAAAAGTAGCACCTACCAAAGTCACCACCTATCATTGTCATCACCTAACAATGTCATGCATGTCAAAAGGTGGCACATAACCATAAACTTTAATTTGCATCAATTTTCAACACATCTAGGATCTCTTTTGAGGTTTACTACACTGCTTGCAGCCATTGTGTGTGTACTGGTTGTTATGAGATTATTTTAGGGTCGGGAATTTATAAGGGGTTGATGTGAGTCTCATTATATTTCTTTTTAACCTTCAACAACATTTTTGGGACTGTTTTTAAAATAATAGACACAACAGTCCCCAAATTTTATTTTATTTTTTTTAACCAGAAATGATAAGAACATTTTTCTATTCTTATAGCACCATTTCTTCCTCTTTTATTAGAATATAAAATATATTTTTTCAACACTCATCATAAGTTTGGGGTTTTGATAGAGTGGATGGGGTATTTCACATAGTTTCAAAGCAACACATGTTATATTAAAATTCAAAGTACCGTTGTGCAAAAGCCTCGATTTCGGTCTAAAAGGCCTGCGACCTGCGAGACGTAGTAGAATATAAAAAACATTAATAGCCCTAATATCCCGATGATAAGAGAAATATAGCAAAATCACCTAAAGAAACAATAAATAAATGAAATAGAAAAAATACTCATTTTGAATCTCTTTTTCCTCTATAATTTAATGGAGAGAAGACGTACATCTGGAATAATGAAAAAAGAATTTGGAGTTGTAATGTAAAATAAGACCGTATCAAACTTTTAGATTAGAGCTAAAAGATTTAATTTCGTAGGATTAATGGAGAAAAAATGGTAAACACCACGTCATGAAACACGCCTATATTTTTATGCTGCAGATTAAAAAAATCCCCAGCTGTGAGTATATGTTTAGCAACTATATCAATAATTATTGTGATTATTTCTGAGACAGTGCATTCTCAATCAAATCAAATTGAAAAATGAATAAAGATAAAGTTTTCAATTAGTGGTATTGATCATAAATGCTAATCCTATTCCTTCCTATTCCTTCACTTCACTGGTATCTAAAATACCCCCTCCCTCATTTTTTTCGAGCATCCACACTACTACAAACAAGGGTTGTCCCTACGGATTTAACCGTAGGGGCAAACCACTGTCCCTACGGATATATCCGTAGGGGCGAAAAAATAATCTGTAGGTGCAAACGCCGTAGGTGCAAGTTGAAGCCCTGAACTTGCCCCTACGGGCAAAAACTTGTCCCTACGGAGTTCTGTGTAGATCCATTTTCCCCTACGGATTAGGGCGTAGGCGAAAAAAAGTTATTTTATTTACGGTTATTTTAATTATATTAACTGTACCTACGGATTTATCCGTAGGGCCAAGTAGTATCCCCTACGGATATATGCGTAGGTACATATCCGTAGGGGCAAAATATCAGAAATCCTGATATTTTGCCCCTACGGATATATCCGTAGGGGTCTTTGTTTGTCCCTACGGATATATCCGTAGGGGCAAGTCCAACCCCCTGATACTGAGATCAGGGGGGACATACCAGTTAATGCTGATATTTTGCCCCTACGGTTTAAACCGTAGGGGCAACATGTGTACCTACGGATTAATCCGTAGGTACACATTATCTGTTTTTTTTTAAAAAAAAGGCTGCCTGATTTTTTCTATCCCTGTGCACAATAATATATATATCAATAAAATATAAAATTAATCATCACACAACATATATCCCAGTATTCATAATCACATCTCACGCAAATAATATACAAAAGAAACCCAAATACTGAATATGATATAAAAAACCCAATATCAATATCAATATCGTTTCAAAATGTAGTACAATATGTATGATATAAATAAATACATGTTTCAAAAAATAAGAATCAAAAAGCTACCCTAGTTCGGTCCAGCTCCACCTCTGATAAACGATAGAATAAGACGCGCCTGCTCCTCGGTCAATAAACCATGCAATTCGGCGCGAGCGGGAGTCTGAGCGTCCTGTGGAGCTAGCGATGTGGTCTGCGCAGCCGCCGTCGAGGGAGTCGCTTGCGGAGCCGCGGCTGCGGGAGTCTGAGCGGGCGGTAGAGCTATAGGAGCTGTCTGCGGAACCGCAGCCGATATAGTGGCTTGCGGAGCCGCAGCCGAAGGAGATGCATGCCATGTACCCTGTCGCGTCTGGACCTAACGTGTGTAAGAAGAGTGTAAGAACTGTGTATTATTCGAATTCGTATCATTATCAAGTTATTTGGATATCTAGTTTGGAAAACCGTTGTTTATTTTAATTACATATGTATGTATGATTAATCAAACCTAAGTCTAAAACCAAATAAGCTCAAGCTACGTACTAATTATGGATATGTTGATATCTATAATATGACATGATATTTTACTATAAAGTAGTATACATACCAGCATCTCCTTCAACTCCTGAACGGTGGCCCTCAAGCTCTCCAGTTCCTGCTGGACACGTCGCTCACTGGAGATGGAGGAAGTAACCGCCGGGGTGGAGTCCAACCTCATATGGGCCCTGCTAGGGCCCAGTCCCCGGCCTTTCTCCAAACCTCCATGGTGCCCTCCGTGTGCGGTGTCCAGAACTGGGGTCAGCAGCCTCGGATCGCTCTGTCCGGTAAAATCGATCCCCGAGGCCTCGGCCTGCTCAACCACCCGCTCCTACACCCACATTAAGCAGTAAAGTATAAGTATAAAATTTAAACTTGAACCTTCCAAAACTAAAATTTCAAATATGGGTAGAATAAATATTAACACTTACGCAATACTCCTGGGTAGCGACATCGGGATATCGAAACTCACCCGTGACGGGATCTGTCGAGGTGCCGTGGACGACAGGATATGCGGACAGCACGCTCGGTGTACCACCTTGCGCCACGGTCTGAGCTGTCTGCAATATTAGAAAATAACTCTTAATATTAGAAATATTAGAAAATAAATCTTAATATTGCAGAATATCACAAAGGTCGGTCTATTGTAATTACCGATAACTCCATGGCTCGAGTAATATTCCTCGAGCCACCTGTGTAAGTGGGGCGACCCCTCTTCGCCGATTTCCTGTTCTCTGTATTCTGAGCGGCATGTTTCTGCACAACGCATTAACATTTAGTTTTCTAATTAAGGAACAAAAAAAATAAATTATATCCTAAATAATGAATTACATTTAAAATACATACATGTTTGCGTTGGGAGTCGAAATATTCGCACAATAGAGGCCATGTCTCTACGTCGACTCTCACAAACGCCGGAGTAGATAGGAGGGCCGCTCTCTCTGTCTCGGGGGTCGCCATCCACAGGGAGTAGCAGTCGGCCTTCAGCTCATTCCTGTTGTATCGGACCTTAGTCTGCATGTTCTTCATCAGGCCATTGTACAGAGCATGAAGGTCGAGCACCCTCCCAGGGTGATCAGGGTCGGGTACAGGCTGAAAATCGTAATCCGACTGAAAATACAAAAAAAACATTGTTATTAGATTGCAAGTGTTAATAATAAATATATTGGATAAATCAAATGAAAATATATATTAATACGTTCCCGAGCCTGATCAAAGAAGAGGGCGAATGAGCGCCGGTGCTGCTTGCCCCACTCAACGTGAAGTGGATAGTTCTTCACGAGCCGGCTCTCGTCCCCCATATACCGGCCGAACCTCTCGGCATGAGGACCGGTATAGCGATAGTCAAGGGTAAAAAAGAAGGGGAATGCTGCCTCCCCCTAGCTCTGTCAGGCCTCAGCCTATGAGACTGATTCGGGCCTCGAGTCCCCCTCTGGGGATGGAGAGGCCCTGCGTCTGCAAGAAATATCAAGACAATCAATATTAAGACAAAGTTGTATTAAGAAATCAAGGTTAAACGAAAATTGAAGTGTGATATATACCTCCGGTGACTATCGCACGAGCCTGGGCCCGGGCAGCAGCACGAGCGGGACGATAGTTCCTCCGGTGAGGAACAACCGGGGTCCCGGATGCAGACGCATCCCCTCCAACTAGAAAATAAATATTGACGCTAAATTTTCATGAAGTTCATATTTATTCTATAGAGCATATGTAAAATGAATAAATATTTCATATTTATTCATACTAACCTGTAAACGATGCGGATGGTATGGAAGCGGCAGGAGTGGCCCCTGCGGAAGATGTGGGCGCACCATCTATAATTAGACAATTAAAAATAGATTATATAAGTAATTGCAAAAAGAATGTGTAGATCAATAATATAACGTTCTAAATCAATATGCATGCACTATAGGATATATAAACATACCCGTAGGTGCGGTGGTGTCACCACCTACAGCTAGACAATAATAAAAATTGCTAAGTAAGAGCAAAAGGAATATGTGTATATTTATGATATAGCATTCTAAATCAATATACATGCACTATATAATATATAAACATACCTGGAAGAGCGGGAGTGGCCTCTGTCCCAGATGTGGACGCATCACCAACAACTAAACAATCAAACATTGACAATATAAGTAATTTTGACATAAACAGGCATGAATTTCTGTAATATTACATTCAAAATGGATATGCGTGCAGTATACCTGGAGGTATGGCAAAATCCACACAGAAGGAGGCATCCGAAGGGGTCTCCGATCTGGGTGCAAGACCGGCCCTTTGAAGCTCCCTACAAAGCTCTCCGGGTGGCAAAACCGCTCTGCCTCTGCCTCTGCCTCTGCCGCGGCTGGAGCTCCTGCCACCCCTCGCTGCTCCTGACATCGTCATCAAATCTAGATAAACGGTTCGTGGAAGCATTAGACAATCATTAAAAGTATTGACTATATATGTATAGAGCGTAAAATGTGAAGTAATAATATAACATTACTGATAACCTTTTTCGTTTCGTGGGCGCATTATACATATCTACTTGGATTTCATCGTCGATGTTATTTCTAACCCACGTAACTTCATGATCGGTCGAAGACAACCCGTCCTTCGAAACAGACGGTCGGAGCACTTTAAGCCTTCTTTCTTCTTCGTCCTCATCGCTGTCCTCGAATTCTGGGACATCGTAGACATCTCTGGGTTTCCATCGGCATACAACACTCCATCCCGGATGCTTCAGACACTATGAGTAGTATACTTGGAACGCTTGGTTCGGAAAGATAAACGGATCTTCCTGACCGTAAAATCGAAGTGTGTTCACACTGGTCAATCCATATTCATCTTTCCAAGTCCCAAGATTGCTTTTCCACTTGTCCGTATCGGTTCGCGTATCGTACCAAGTACACTGGAATATATAAAAGGGTTCTGATCGTCCGGGATAGTGGATGCCGAGTATACAATTTAAGTACCCATAATAAATCACACCGTCCGATCCTACCGTCGCGATCCTACTATTCTGAGTGGTTCTAGATGTTTCTATATCCTTAACTTCGAATTTGTATCCAAGGACACCAAATCCTTTATAATATGCAACCTCCGTACTAGGAAATTGAGCTAAATATCTTGAATCACTCTCAAATGATGCAGACAAGTTCGGATCGTGGATCTAACAAAACAAATTTTATGACAAATACATAACGATACAAGTTTAGATTAAAACTACTAGCAATAAAATATTATTCGAATAACTTACATGATCTGTGACCCAATCACAAAAATTATCCTGATGAAATTTTTCCAATTGTTCTTCATTCCAATCAGGATGCCCCTCACGTACCTCGTTAAAATGAATTCTGTTTTCGACAAATAATGGTGTCATTAATATTATATCATTTCATACACACACAAACACAGATATAACAATTAATCCAAATAAACTTACTCTCTAATTTATTCAAGACATGCACGATTAAGCAAGATAAACCGGTATATCTTGTTGATAAACATAGTGTCTACCCTCTTATACTCGTCTTTACCATATGGCCCATCTTGAATTCTTCGTGGCCGGTTAAGTCTTGTCTTAATGTTCTCGTCTAGATAGCGGGAACAAAATGCGGTTGCTTCATCAAGAAGATAACCTTGCATGATAGAACCCTCTGGTCGATTTTTATTGTGAATATACTTCTTAAGAGTGTATAGGTACCTAATGAAAATATGTTGAATAAATAAATACGGGCATACAGGACAACAATAAATTTATAAATTGCGCGAAACGAAAATTACACGTACCTCTCGACGGGATACATCCATCGATATTGTACCGGTCCGGCTAAGTTCGCCTCAGTTGCAAGATGAACCGTCAAGTGTATTATGATATCGAAGAATGACGGTGGGAAAATACGCTCAAACTTGCAAAGTATCAACGCAATAGAATTTTCTAGTTTATCTAGCGTCACAACCTCCAGTGTTTTAGCACACAACTCCCTGAAAAAACAACATAAGTCGTTAAGTTACTAGACCAACCGATTAGGGGAGAGAAGTCCTGAGGGCTAATGGAAGAAGGTGCTCCACGATAACATGGTGATCATGACTTTTCAGCCCATCGATCTTGCCCTTCACAATTTTTATTTTCTTGCTGAATGATCCTGAAAAACCTGTGGGAACTTTCAAATCATGCAACACCTGCAGGAATCTTTTCTTCTCCGGTTGTGACATATGATAAGCGGCATTGGGAAGTACAAACTTGCCCGGTTTACCCGCTACCGGTCTAGAGTGCAATTCACTTCTTATTCCCCACTCTTGTAGATCCATCCGAGCATTCAGGTTATCTTTCGATTTCCCGTCTTTACAAAGAAGCAAGTTAAGAATGTGCTCTGATACTCCCTTCTCTATATGCATGACGTCCAGACAATGACGTACTGAATTTGTAGACCAGTACGGAAGCTCGAAGAAAATGCTTAACTTGTTCCAAAATGGTGGTTTGACCTGTTTCGTCGGATCCATCCCGAAGGTCACATTATTGTAACCATCCCATTTAGCAGTCACGTCCTCTCCGGACAATAGGGATGGAGGTCCAAGAAGCTCTTGATGACCATCAAAGTGAACCGTGTCTAACCTATAAGGGTGGTCTGGAGGCAGGAAACGTCGATGGCCGCAATAACAAAACTTCCTGCTAAAATTCAAGAATTTCAATGTTGTATATTCATGGCAATGAGGACATGCTTTGTGACCATGTACAGACCAACCTGATAGCATTCCATACGCAGGAAAGTCATTAATTGTCCACATTAGAGCCGCACGCAGTATGAAAGTTGTATTTGTGTTTGTATCATATGTCTCTACACCATCAATGAACAAAAATATCAACTCCTCGATCAGAGGTCGGAGATAGATGTCAATATTGTTCCCCGGTGAGTTTGGTCCGTCGATAAGAAGAGGCATCATAAAGTATGATTGGTCCATAGCCAACCAAGACGACAGATTATAAATTATCATTACAACGGGCCATGTGCTGTGACTTCCAGCCATATAGTTGAATGGGCAGAAGCCATCAGTAGCCAGTCCGAGCCGGACATTGCGAGGATCGCTACTGAATATTGCGTGCCTCCTATCGAAATCCTTCCATGCCGGAGAATCTCTTGGATGGCTCATTTTTCCATCTTCACTTGGAGGAGCACGGTGATGCCAAATCATTGCCTCGGCTATTTTCTTGCACCTGAATAGCCTCTGTAGCCTCTATGTTATGGAAAAGTATCGTGCTATCTTGACAGGTATATCGGGCTTCTTATCAGAATCTTTCGGCTTATACCTGGCCTCTCCGCATGTCGGACACTCTTTCAAATCTGAATTCTCTTTCCGGTACAACACGCAATTTTTAGGACATGCTTGAATCTTCTCGCACTTTAGACCCACATCAGACATCATCTTCTGGGCTCTGTACCAGCTGTCGGGCACGTTATTTCCCGGAGGCATAGAATCTTTCAAGAATGAAAGAAGCATTGTGAATGACTTGTTGCTCCATCCATTTAGGCACTTAATCTGGAAAAATTGGACGAACCATGAGAGGGTGGAATACTTCGCATTCTCATAAATTGGTTTCCTAGCATCATTCATGAAATTTTCATATTTATCCGCACGCGGTCCTTGACCGGAAAGAATGTCATCTTCGGTACGAATAGATTAACCTAGGGCAGGCTCTACCATATCCTCCATTTCTTCTGATGGAAATAAATTACCGTCTTCTCCTTCTGCCGCATTACCGAATTCTTCTTCTTCTCCTGCCGCATTATCGTGTTCTTCTTCTTCTGCTGCAGTACTGCATTCTTCTCCTTCCCCATGATATTTCCAAGTTGTATAAAGTCTAGTAAACCCATATTTTACAATATGAAGCTCTGCCAATTCTACCTTCTGCCAGTACTTATTGCCACATCTATCGTACGGACAGAGAATATTCTCTATTATGATCTTATTATGTGCGCGTGCAAATTCAATAAAAGCAGCAACTCCTGCGACAAACTTAGGTTGCATACGCTGTTGCCAATCCACATACATCCAGTCCTTAACTCTGACGTACTCATGGGCCATGTTAGACTGTATAACATATAAATTGTAGGTTATGGTGACAATATTGAGAAATATAAGAACGAGATAGTTACTGACAAAGGAGAAAATCCGTGTATATGCTTTGTCTGTGCGTTTGTCGTTGAAAAGAATAAATTATCGCACGTATGTTAACCGATAGATGGGGACTAAGTGGCGCTTTTAGTTTCATATATGAATATCGATGGGAATATGAAGGTTTCATATTATCATCGAGTATCATATATTGGTTTTAAGCTAAACATCTCGAATCGCTCTCTAATTATGCGTTTGTTGTGTATTCTTGTTGTATGTGTGTGTTCCGGCTGTCGGGGGTAGGCTTCTATCCCATTAAGAATGTATAGAGCGAATACCCATCACTTGTGCTTTCAACCGTTTCGAGTAAATTTCGGCAGCACCTCCCCGCTGTTCTCCGAATACACTGTAATAGAATAGATAATCATTTCAAAGCTGTGAAATAACGTTGAAATGAACATCTAATCTATCTTTGTACACGGAGAACCAGCGGAAAGGTACCGACGAAATATCTCAAAACGGATGAAAACACAAGTGAATGAAGGCGTTAGCTTCATACATTCTTAACTTTTCCACACGGGACAAATCTATGGGTTACCATACGATTGAATTTTATCGTCGCGTAGACTATACGACGGTTGTTAGTATCGAGCTATACCGTCCGATATTTAACAACCTTCGTATAGTTCTATGTCACGACGAACATCGCACGTATGTTAACCGATAGACGGGGACTAAGTGGCGCTTTTAGTTTCATATATGAGTATCGATGGGAATACGAAGGTTTCATATTATCATCGAGTATCATATATTGGTTTTAACCTGAACATCTTGAATCGCTCTCTAATTATGCGTTTGTTGTGTATTCTTGTTGTATGTGTGTGTTCCGGCTGTCGGGGGTAGGCTTCTATCCCATTAAGAATGTATAGAGCGAATACCCATCACTTGTGCTTTCAACCGTTTCGAGTAAATTTCGGCAGCACCTCCCCGCTGTTCTCCGAGTACACTGTAATAGAATAAATAATCATTTCAAAGCTGTGAAACAACGTTGAAATGAATATCTAATCTATCTTTGTACACGGAGAACCAGTGGAAAGGTACCGACGAAATATCTCGAAACGGATTAAAACACAAGTGAATGAAGGCTTTAGCTCTATACATTCTTAACTTGTCCACACGGGAAAAATCTATGGGTTACCATACGATTGAATTTTCTCGTCGCGTAGACTATACGCCGGTTGTTAGTATCGAGCTATACCGTCCGATATTTAACAACCTTCGTATAGTTCTATGTCACGACGAACATCGCACGTATGTTAACCGATAGACGGGGACTAAGTGGCGCTTTTAGTTTCATATATGAGTATCGATGGGAATACGAAGGTTTCTTATTATCATCGAGTATCATATATTGGTTTTAACCTGAACATCTCGAATCGCTCTTTAATTATGCGTTTGTTGTGTATTCTTGTTGTATGTGTGTGTTTCGGCTGTCGGGGATAGGCTTCTATCCCATTAAGAATGTATAGAGCAAACACCCATGACTTGTGCTTTCAACCGTTTCGAGTAAATTTCGGCAGCACCTCCCCGCTGTTCTCCGAGTACACTGTAATAGAATAGATAATCATTTCAAAGCTGTGAAACAACGTTGAAATGAACATCTGATCTATCTTTGTACACGGAGAACCAGCGGAAAGGTACCGACGAAATATCTTGAAACGGATGAAAACACAAGTGAATGAAGGCGTTAGCTTTATACATTCTTAACTTGTCCACACGGGACAAATCTATGGGTTACCATATGATTGAATTTTCTCGTCGCGTAGACTATACGACGGTTGTTAGTATCGAGCTATACCGTCTGATATTTAACAACCTTCGTATAGTTCTATGTCACGACGAACATCGCACGTATGTTAACCGATAGACGGGGACTAAATGGCGCTTTTAGTTTCATATATGAGTATCGATGGGAATATGAAGGTTTCATATTATCATTGAGTATCATATATTGGTTTTAACCTGAACATTTCGAATCGCTCTCTAATTATGCGTTTGTTGTGCATTCATGTTGTATGTGTAACATGATTTTAAACCATTGAGATCAAGATTCGAGAAATTTTATAAGTGGCCGTTAACATGATAACAATCATCTCTTCTTATCAGTCCATATCTGAATTCTAAAGGGCGGTATATTTGCTATTAAAAGATCATGTTCAACTCTAAAGCAAGGGAAAAATAGAGGAATATAGATCTATTAAAGTCAAGCCATAAAACTAATCACATATTTACAACATTGCAAATACATTAACGCAAAACATAGTTATGATGCTTCAAAAGAATCAATTATCAAGGATGAAGAGAGCTTGTGATAAAGCAATCAAATTTAGCTTTTGCATTAAAATGGTTTATAATAAAAATTTTGAGATCCTTCAAGAAATTTATGGCACTGTGAGGTTCCACAACTTATCATAACCAATCGCAAATTTTCATGGTTCTTTACTGGTATAAGACTTGTACTTCTATGAGGCGGAGTAAATAAATTTGTCGAGAGCTCGTGATGCATGTGTAATGATAGAATCCAAAAAAAATTATTCTCATGTACTAATAATAGCATCCCAATTGCAACTTTTTTATTCAATAAGATAACACATTTGCAAGAGTGCATCATTTACATTATGTTTTACTCTCTCCAGGGCCACCAAAATATACGGTATCTATAGGATGGCTATTGTCAATGGAGTAACAGTCAGGTCTAACTTGGCCAATTTGAAAATCATTATCTCGTTGTTTATATAGATTACCGCTATTGTTTGTAAATCGTATATTGCTTATATATGCTAAGCCTCCCGCTGCAAAACGGCCGCTCTCCATTGGCGGACTTAGTTCACCATTGTTAAAGCTCACTACTCCAATATTGATACGGGTTAATCTCTTGAAGAGAGTTTTTGGCCAATATCCCTAACCCTAACCGAACCCTACCCCCAGCCCAACCGAGCCCTAGCCCCAGCCCTAACCCAGCCCCAACCTCAGCCCCAGCCCCAGCCCCAACCCTAAACGAACCCTACAACCTAACCCTAACCCTAACCCTAACCGAACCCGATCGATGCCGACGCCGACGCCGATGCCCTCATCCCTACCCGAACCTGGCCTGAACCCTAGAGTACAACGTCAAAATTAAAAATTATTTCAGATTTACTTACAACCGTGCGCGCGGTGGAGGAAACGGTAGAAATTGGTGGTCGCCGACGATCGGGGAAGGTGGCGACAAGGCGCGGGAAGTCGACGAAGGTGTGGGGAAGACCGACGAAGCTGGCGCAGGCTCGCGAGCACGGTGGCGACGAAGCTCGGGAACGGGCGACGAGAGGCGCGGGAGTGAGAGAGAGAAATTTGGGAACGATGAATATAATTTTTCTGTGCTTTTTTTTATTAATAACCTATGTTGATGCCCCTACGGACATAACCGTAGGTCCCCGGCTTGCGGCTCCGTAGGGCCAAAGAAAAAATTAGAACGTAGGGCACCGTAGGGGCAAGAAATATTTGCCCCTACGGATTTCTGAATCCGTAGGGGCAACCCCATATTGTAGTAGTGAACCATCTTCATCGTTATCATCTAAGGTGTGAGTACACCAAATTTCATGTGATTCATCTAACGATGAAGATGGTGGGTGACGATCGTTGGAAAAAATGAGGGAGGGCGTATTTTTTCGACGCCATAGGCGGAAATTCCCTCCTATGGTCTCTTTCCTTCATTATTCTCTCTCTCTCTCTCTCTCTCTCTCTATATATATATATATATATATATATTTGAACCAGCGTTCAACCTGCTTTAGATCAAATGGGGAAAGGTGCTCGAGAGTTTCCTCCACATTTCCATGTCACATAACACATTCCCCATGCACGGATACCCCTTTATCTTTCAGCCGCTGCATTGTCGTGTGCTTCCGCCTACGAAAACGCCATAAGAACCACCAAACTCTTCGAATGACATTTAGCTTTTCCGATATACATCTGGAGCTTGAGCTGAGACTTATGTTTCTGAATTGTTGATATCTTCCTTTGACCGAGGAGTCATCCATTCCGTGCTATGAAGGTCTATCCGGAATGCATGTCCGGATTCATCATGTAGGTAAATTTCATAAAGCAGTCAAGCACCAGCAAACTTCCGGATTTTTTGAAATGTCGCCATTGATCTTTAAAAATACTATGAATCCTTTTAGGAGTGTATATTTGTCGGAATATTTTTGTCAAAAAATGTCATATGAGCTATTCGGTTCATGTATAAAATCATCTTAGGATTATTCAATTCAATCGTGTCTTAAACTAATTGAAGAAACTAACAATTCATACAACAAATCAAATCCAAGAAGTGTTCGTGCCGTTCTTACAGTTCCATGACTGTCTTAACAAATGAAGTTTCATAAAATTTATCTCATATGTGTACATAATGATGACCAGTTTAATTTGATTATATGTAAGCTATGACTCTATCATCCTATACTAGTTACCTCAAAACCTGTATAGAGTAAAGTTTATATATCTGTCTGCTATCCAAAAGATAGACAAAAAATAGATCCTTCATGTTCAGCGTTTATACTAATATCTGTATAGCATGAACGCTTTCCAAATATTTTTGGATAGGCATACGAATAAGAATATGATTGAAATAAATAGAAGAAGTAAGTACAAATCTTTCTTTGTATTTCACAGTTGTAGATAGATTAAAAATGCATATGATAAGTACACTTATGTGAACAAATTTGCTGAAAGGCTCTGCTCTAAAATTATGTGTCTAGCTCATTCCATGATGTAAGATCCATCTACTTTATGATTATTGCAACCCACCATATGTCTTTACTTATCATGTATTTTCACCTGTCATGAATTAGTTTATGTATAATAAAATTAAGGCTTTTTTTCTATATACAACCCCTGAATCTTTCGTATTTTTAAATAAGATTCCCTAAAACTTCATAATTTCAAATAAGACCCCAAATCTTTTAAGTTACCTAAAAATAGGCCCTTATTAGTTAAATATTGATTAATTGGCCTAATTAGGCTGCTAAATACCCGATCTACCCTTAACAACCTAATCCACCCTTAGTCCATCCTTGCATAGTCTATTTCGTCCTCTGTGGGAAAAAATAATTGTTCGTTATTAATGAAGGCGGTTTCGAATGGTTTAAAGGAATTATAATTATAGGTGGGTGCAATTCTAATGCGGGTTAGAATTTGAAAAGAAATAGAAGAATGGTATTGACTGATATGGAAGAAGAAGACAAGGATAAAATGATCATTTTAACTGGAATTTGGATGAAAAACTGACCATGGGGACCAATTTAGACAAATTAAAGGATTTGGAGGTCTAATTTAAAAATATGAAAGTTTTGGGGTTGAATATAGAAAAAAAATACCCTCAAATTAAAGCAATAACAGACTTTGTTGATGAACAGTTTCATTCTCCACTGGATCGGCTGATGGATACATGCAGTTATCGGAAATGAAAATTTCTATTCGTAGTTGATAAAATTCTGATACAGCTATTGAGTCAATTTGGATTATTCGTATCCGTTAACAATCCTCGCTACCATGATATGTATAAAAAAAAATTCAAAAAAAGAATTGCTTATAAGCCAATAGCATAAAATGGTATCAAACATTAGGAGCTCATCTTTACTATTATAACTAGCGAAATCCATGCCATAACACGCATGATCATAAAAAGTTTTGCAGAGATTAAACTTTCTACTATGACTAAATTTCCAAAAATCTATTTTGCAGGGCGTATTTCTGCGGTGACTAAATCATAACATTGTAATACAACGTATTTACGACTCATTTTTCATTGATAAATGACACATATCTACTAAAGATTACTTGTCGCTCTTTAGTTTTTAGTTGAGTGTTGTTAAGAATAAATTGAAAAATAATTACTAAATCACTAAATTTGCGGGGATAAAAATGGACTAGGCATATTTAATATTTTATTAAGTAAGCATTTGGGTTGAATCTTAACGTATCCATAATTTTCGACATTAAAATTAAACATAAGTTACATTTTTCGAAATTAAAGTTAAACATACGTTACAACTTTCTATTTTTTTAAAGTGCATAACAGATGTTAATACGATCTTGAGATTCCTGCTCAAATGATATTACACAATATCGATCCATTAACTTGTATCTCAAAATTTCAATTTTCTAGCTAATCTTGGTCAGGTTAGTTTTAAATAAAAATGCAACTAAAGAGACAAAACCTGAGATAAAAATTTTCAATATATCAACCGTGTAAATGAAGTTTTAAGACATTCAACATATGCATAGCAACTAATTAGAAAAGATTTTGATTTTTCCATACTGCTAAAATTAAAATAGTGAGTATATATTAGTAATTTTTTTGACTGCTACAACCATTAATAAAATCATAAGACTAAACCACTATAATTGATGAAAAATGTAAAAAAAAAAAAAAGGAACGGGGAAAGGGGACATCATTTTTGAAGTTCTAGAGGCCAAACATTTCTACAAAATACGTCTTATTACATTAATACAATGGGTATTATGTAGTAATGATTAACAAAATTAGATTTTGTTTTGTTGTAATGAAATTAGAAATTTAATATGAAAAACCTAAGAGCCTAGGATGGCTTATTGAAGAGACTGAAATGTATAATGCCATCAAAAATTAAAATGAAATAAATTTTTTTATAAAAATGCAACAAAAATAAAGAGGAGACTCAAGAACCCTCAAGTATCGCTTCTAATCAAAGGCAATTTTAGAAAAGTCAAAAATAGTGTTTTTGTTTTTTAGCTAAAAGATCCTCTTTTGGTAAAAGATTCTCTTCTTCACTTTTCTTTGTATAAGTATGAAAATAAAAACTAGAAGTAATTTAATGATGTCATTAATTTGTTAATTAAAAAATTGAAAAAATGACAAAATTATTATAGCCGAAGTTGAGAGTAGGACATGTTCATCCCATCCATCCTTTTTCTTCCTTCTAGATTGTTCCCCTCCGAAAGACGGCCAAGACGACGTGGGGACGTCTTGCCTGAGATTCGGGACATATACTATTTGGTTTTATCCATCCACCTCTCCGAAAATACCAAGTTGATTTATAGCGCCGTGTATCGGAGGTTTAGACGGATGTGGCCGATGTAGCAGACTTCGTCAGATTCCCCCTCGCTTGAGGGGTTTTTGATTGTGGGGACGCTCTTCCCTGCAGGCGCAAGCCCCTGCAGTTAATTACGCTACCGCATCACGGTAACAACTTTCTCCTTCTCCAGAATTTCACTTCGTGTCGTGTGTGTTTGTTTTGTTTATGGATGCCCGTGGATTTTATATGGAGACTAAGTTATGCCGTCGCCCGTAGGACGTGGATTAGTCCAAATCCGTATTTACTTAGATTTGGGTTTGGGGTTTTAGTTTAAGGATACGTTAGCCATATTGAGGCTAAGATCAACTTAAACGTTCGTTAAGGATACGTTAGCCTAATTTCCAGACTAAGATCGACTTAACGGGATCGTTTAAATCCGACAAAAGAGCATTTGGAGGCTCTATCGTTCCAGTTTAAGGACATGGTGGTCCAATGCATGTATGGCCGTCGGGACCCATCACCTCTCTGACGTCGTTGAAGGATTACAACGACGGGTGTCAGAGGAGTTCAGAGATGTACACTTGAACCAAAGTCAATTGATGGGTCTATAGTCCAATTTGGGACTAAAGTCTGTTTGAAGGTTTAAGGATACGTTAGCCATATTTGAGGCTAAGATCAACTTAAACGGGATCGTTTAGATCCGACAAAAGAGCATTTGGGGGCTCTATTGTTCCAGTTTAGGGACGTAGTGGTCCATAGGTAGTTTAAGGACATTGCGGTCCATTGCCAGTTTAGAGACATGGTGGTCCATCGCCAGTTTAGGGACATGGTGGTCCATTGTTCCCATTTTAGGGACGGATATTAGTTTAAGGACGCATAAGTCCATGGGTTTAAGGACCCCACAGTCCGTATAAATGTGTTTAAGGACGCATAAGTCCATAGGCTTAAGGACCTCACAGTCCGTATGGATGTGTTTAAGGACGCATTAGTCCATTAGTTTAAGGACACATAAGTCCATGGGTTTAAGGACCCCACAGTCCGTATGGGTATGTGGTTGTCGGGACCCGTCACCTCTCTGACGACGTTGAACGATTACAACGACAGGTATCAGAGGAGTTCAGAGATGTACCCTTGAACCGGATGTAAATTGATTTAAGAGAGCAGTCTTGCTCAGTCAATTTAATTTGAGGACTTACGGCCATGATTGGGCTAAATCCAGTTGAGAATATTCAACGTTTTTATCTTTTGCCTATTAGGCCTGTGCTAGGGCTTTGCCCCTGTTTAATAATGCACTGCATTTTCTTTTGGTCTGCTAGGCCTTTTTGAATTGGGCTCTATCCCTTTTAAATGATGCACAGCATCTGTTTTTATTTGGGCTCTGCCCTTTTTAAAATAATGCATTGCATTTTATTAGGCCTGTTAGACCCTTTTTAATTGGGCTTGGCCATTCTGCAAATAATGCAGTGCATTAATCAAACTGACAGTGGCCACGTGGCCTGTCAGGCGCTTTGCGCCAATTATCGAGCACAAGCGCATGTGGAGGTGACATGTGTCGCGCTCTGGTGAGCGCAAGCGCAGTGCGCTGCGTTGTTGCGCTGCTGACACGTGGCGCGCTCTGGTGAGTTGCGCCAATTCAGAGAGCGGTGCTCTATTTTTAAATGCGCATAGCGCAAGTTGTTCTGGTGCTGACACGTGGCGCTCTCTGGTAGCTTGCGCCAACCCAGGAGCGCAACAGTGTAGATTTAGAAGTGCAAGGCACTGTTTTGAAATCTTGATCCAATTTTGGATTCAAGAAAAGAATCTTTAAGATTCCAGAACCAATGGTTCATAAAAAAGGCAATGCCTTTGTTATTTATTATATTTTTTATTGAAGATCCTTGATCTTGTTCTTAGATCAATAATCTTTTCAGAAGAAATTCTTCTTTTTATAAAGGTTTTACCTTCTTTTTCCTTTCTGAATTCTTTTCAAAGTTTTTTAGAGGAGCTCTCTCTTTTTCTGTGTTTTTTGTCTCTCTGTGTTTTTTTTTTAGTTGGGGTCTAGAGGCCTTTATATAGTGCTCATTAATTTGTTAAATTTATTAAAGAGATCATTCTCTGAGTGATTTGGAGATTTTTCCTCACCGTTGGATCTTTGATCCAAGGGCTTCTATTTTACAGAAGACAATCTTCTTGTTTTACAAGAACAGAAAGATCTTATTGGAATTTTAATTCTGTTTGGCGCAAACGCACCAGCGCTTGACACGTGTCACACAACGCACATCGCAGTGCAACTGCGCTGACACGTGTCGCGCAGCGCAGGGCGCAGTGCAACTGAGCTAGTGCAACTGTGCTGACACGTATCGTGCAGCGCAGGGCGTGCGCAACTGCGCTGACACGTGTCGCGCAGCACAACTGCGCTAGCGCAACTGTGCTAGCGCAACTGCGCTGATACGTGTCGCGCAGCGCAGGGCGCAGCGTATCTGAAGCGTTGCTTCTTTTAATTTTGTTTTTAAATAGAGCCTTGCTCTGATTGGGCGCGCTGCGCTGACGTATCAGCTTTTGACACGTGGCGCGTTGCGCGCAGCGCAAGGGATTTGAAGCGTTACTTCAATTTTTGAATTTTTGAATTTCAAACAGAGCTTTTCTCTGATTGGGGGAAACAAATGCCCTCCCCCCACCGTTGCGCTCATGTGGCGCACACGTAAGTGCAGCGGTGGCAAGATCCTAGCCATTGGATCAACTAGTGAGTTGAAAGGGCGCAAGCGCCTATAAATAGGACCCTTAGTCCTCAGTAAATAATTAACATCTTCAAGAATTTGAGTTTTCAGAGCCTTGCTCTTGTCTTCAAGAACATCAGAGCCTTGCTCTCATTTCCAAAGTCAGAACTTTTTTAGAAAAATTTTAGGTAAAATTAATTTAAATTAATTTAAATCATTCTTAACCAACAGAGCCTTGCTCTCATAGATCTTTGATCTAAAGAAAACCCCTTTGGGGTTTCACCAACAGAGCCTTCCTCTTAAGAATCCATAGATCTTAAGGAGATCTTGTTTTAGGGTTTTTAACCCATGAACAGAGCTTTGCTCATGGACCAAACATAGATCTTTTTGATCTAAAAATGGAGAACTTTTTAACAGTTTCCATGGATTTTTAAGACCCCAAATTTTTAATCTTTAGGAGTTAAAAAAAATTTCTTTTAATAGATTTTCTCATCATTATTACAAAGCTAGGCTCTTTTAAGGAATTTTATTCCCTTGAGACCAGAGTTTGACAAGTGTCACCCTGTGACAAAGCTTTGCTCTGAAAGAGGTGATTTTCTCCTTGTCTCTAGGGATTTTTCATTAATGAGAATATTCTCTTGGGGATTAATTGACAGTCTCATCCAATGATGGGGCTGTCTTATTAACTGATGCACTGTCATCCAGATTTTATGGGTCCCCCTTTGGTCCCCTACCCACTGCATTGCAGTGTGGTATAAATTTTAAAACGCCAAGCGTTGGAATTACAACACTGACGGCTGATTTTTTTGGTCCCTCCGCAGGAAATATGTCTGCTGACCTGTCATTCCCGTTTGTTCGCTCGGAGGGAGAATTTCCCCAGGCACCAGTGGACCGAGAGGTGCTCGCTCTTATCAAGGATTATGACCCCGAGCACAAGAACCTTCACTTGTGGGGTAGGTGGTATAATGAGATCATCCAGGGTCGCCGAAGCTTCGGCTCCGCTACGCCGTCTGAGCCCATATTTTCGAATCCCTATGCGGATGAACCCCCAGTGAAGTATGCCGTGGAGGCCAAAGATTGGAATTCGGATGATCTTCTCCAACCTGCGATTGGTCCTATTCCCGTGCAGCCGCCGCCAGCAATAGACATTTTAGGGTGGCGAATTTGTCAGGGTGAAGTACGCCCTTGGGGACAGGCCTATGACATTGGATTGACCCCGCGACCACCCGCCGGATATTTGCAGTGGGCCTGGTACGTCTTATCGGCGAAGAGGACTCATCTGATGAAGATTGGTTTGTATTCGGCAATCTATGTCTCGCTTTTCAAGTACCCCTCTCCTCCAACGTGGTGGATTAAGGCTTTTATCGAACAATGGAATATCCCCACCCACACCTTCCTGATGACGGACAGGGAAGTCTCTATCTCCTTGGAAGAGTTCGCCAAGATCTCGGGTCTGCCGATGAGGGGGGAGAATTATGAGGAGCTGCTTCCTCCTGACGAATACGTCTTCGCCACCAAGCCGCTAGTGTTTGATATGACGCCGGAGAATGCTATTCAGCACCAGTTTCTGGGCTTGGTGAAGGTGCTGGACATATATGAAGGGCTCTATCTGGAATCAGGGGTCCGGGGAGTCAGTTTCGCAGATTTTATCGCCCGCTTCTTTCGACCGGAGTTTCTATCGGAGCGGAGCGAGAAGTTCGCCAAGCTTGATGACCCTTTCGGCTTGGACCGTCAACCAACAGCGGAGGACGATCTAAAGGATTTTTATCTCCCCGGCGCCGCCGTCATGCCTTTGTCAGAAATTGCCATCCCGGGCATGGATGAGGAGACCTTTTTTGTAGGGTTCCTGGGATTATGGCTGTGCAGCTTCGCGCTCCCCATGCACCCGCGCCACATGCGTCCGTCTGTTTTCTACCCAGCGCATCGGATGGTGGCTGGCCTACAGATGACAATAGGAATCGCCGGGTTGGCTCACCTATATAATGGACTTAGCATGGCGGCGGACGCTAATGAACCTAGGGTGCAGCCTGCTAATTTCCCGATGCACTACTTCACCTCGTGGATGGAAATGCATGTGCATGGGGTGTTCGGCGTCCATAAGATCCCTCCGTTTTTTGAGAAGTGCAGACTCCCAAGAGTTATGCGGCTGGTCGGCGCCTCGATCGTGGTTGCGCCTCCGCGGGAGGCTAGGGGGTTGCTCCTTCATCCACACCTGGTCGGAGCGAAGGTTTTTTTTTGGATAAGGTCATAACCATAGGCTCGGAGACCTCCAAGTCGGTGGTAGCGCTGCGCGACGACTTCAAGGACGGGGCCTCCGTACTGAAAGCCCGGGAGATTCTTCACCTCTACTCCATTCGGCCGGGCTACCTGGTGTTCAGGCAGAACGAGATGGCACTTTTCATGAGGTATAACCCCCACCGGTTCGTTCAACAATCGAGCTATCACCAGAGGATCCCGATGGAAGCGTTTTTGGAAGAGCCCGTGGCCAGCCAGGAGGGGATAAGGAATGCAATGCACCATTTCATGCGGCTTAACACGGGCTCCTATTTCTTCATTAGCGAGCCGAGCTGCGTTCCCAAGGTCCTCAACGCGTACGTGGCTTGGTACGCGCATGCAATGGGTCCAGTTATCCATATGGAGAAGCGCATGCTGGTTGACCGCAAGGGTGCGCCTCCCGGCGGTGACCGTAAGGCTCCCCTGAAGCCAAGGACCCCGGTCATTCCTCCGCTGAAAAATGCCGGAGCTAGGCCACCGCGCGTGTTGAGCCCTCCGCGCGGATTTCCGCCTCCTGATACTTTGGATGAGCCACCAGCTCCCCGTGCTCCAGTGGAGACGGTAAATGTGGTTTCGCCGGAGTCTGGCGTAGACACGGATATCGGGACCTGCCGTCCTAAGGTGCCTGCAAAGCGCAAGTTGATCTTGGGTGTGCCCAAGGCTGGCGGGCAGAAGAGGAAGAAGAAGTCGCTCTTCTCAGCTGACGTTGCGTTCGGTCAGGAACCTCATGCTCCCTATAGTGAGGGCTTAGGCGAGTACGGGACCAATAAAGGATTGGTTATGCCGCCAGATGACACTGATCTGGCGACCGCCATCGCAGCTTCAGAGCGATTGGCGAGGCGCGACGCGTGGCTAGCTAAGCTTGCACAATCGGGTAATTACTAGTCGCATTTTTTTATTGCGTCGTACTTTTATTATTGTCTTTGACTAATGCTTCTCCACTCTTTTCTTCAAACAGGCATCACCACTGAAGAAGCCATTGTTGCTTCCCTCAAAACTTTCCAAGAGGAGGAACGACTCATAGCGTCCTTAGGCCTCGGTACATTTCGATTCATTAAGTCTTTATTCTCCCTTTGTTATGATCGATCTAACCCTTTCTTTTTCTCATCGTAGGAACCCCAATGCCTGTCCCGCAAGGTGACGCAGAGACCCTTCCCGGGCCAGCCACTGATGTTCCGGCCTCATCAGGGCTGCCGCAAGAGCCTCGACTCGAAAAGTCGATGAGGGATGCCTTGAAGAATTCGGAGGCATCTCTGTTCACGGACGATGACGCCTCAATGAAGGAAGCTTTAAAGAGCTCCGTCTTGACGGCTCGAGAGGAGAGAAAGCGGTTAAGGCGCGAGGCGAAGGCACGCAGGGCTGCATTGGCCGTGGGAGCGGGCCCAAGCACCGTCCCTCGTGCTGATACTCCCTCGGAAGAGCCCCCGGTCGCCTTGTCCACGGCTCGCAGACAGGTGGCGCGTGCAGTTCGGGAGGCTAACGATCAGTCCACCTCAGGTAACGTTTCTTTCGAGATTTCGTTGTAAGAATTTTAAACCTGTCGGTTCTTATATATCTTGTCCTGCAGGGCCAAGTCCAACCGAAGGGGAGGCGGAAACCGTCGAACCTAATGGGACAGAGGAAGAGGCACCGGCTGAACCCGAGCCGACGGTGGGCGACGTCGCCGGGGTTGCTGGACCTGAGCCGGGGGCTGAGGGAACTGCACCAGAGAAGGTCGTTGATGCCGAGCCCGAGGTAGCGGCAAATGAGACGACTACTATAACTGGGCCTGGGGCAGTAGCGGGAGGAGTGCCTGAGACCGGCGACCCCATGGCGACGGCGGATGAGACGGCAACGACCGCCGAGCCTGAAGGAGTAGCGGGTGAGATGGGCGTGATTCCCAGGGATAAGCCAGCCGTTCTTTCTCAAGAGTTTGGCAATGCTCCAATCATTGCTCTCCCCGTCTATGGTCTTCCGCTGTCTCCTGGCCACGCGAGCACGACGACAACCCCTGTTGAGTCGGGTGATAAGGCCATGGGCGGTGGACTCGTATCGATGGAGGAGGGAGACGCCTCCGTTTCGGCTGGCAGCTCATCAGGTAAATTTCGGGTTACCGTCCCCCCTTTTTTATCTTGCAATCCTTTCTGACAAGTTTATCTTTGTTTTTTAACGCAGGTGCGGTCAGTGCTGATGCTCCATTGCTCGAGGGCGCGCCGTCAACTACTGCCTTGGCGGTTGCCACCTCTCAGCTTTCTCTCATACCATCGCAGATGTAGGAAGGTATGGATTCGTGACCCATCAGTTTCATCTTTCGGCTGCATGATCTATGTACTGATGTTGTACTACTGCGTCTTTGCAGGAGTGCTTTTTTATCACCTCTACCAGGTGTTGCACCCGCACTTCTCCTTCCAATCTGAACTCGCTTCTTCCTCCAGTGGCGCTGGTGAGTATAGTTTCCAATTGATGTCTTTCTTTTTTCTTTCAGTAATGGAGTTATTTCTAACTCTTCCTTGTCTTGATTGCAGTACTATAAATCGAAGGAGGAGATGAAAGATTGGTCGCGCCACCGGGCCTCCCGGCCCTGCCGCCTGCTACAGATGGTATAGTAAACTATCCCATTGATGACTTTTTCATGTTTCTTGAACCGTCATCTAATCGTATTTTGTTTTTTTAGCTGTCGTTCCGATTCCGGTGCCCTTTGAGTCTCGCGTTATAATGCCGGCAGGCCCCTTCCTGAGACGTCCGTCTTCAAAGGGTGCCATAATGAGCTTGGGCATGCTGAGCGGATACGTCGAAGAGCTTGACGCAAACGCTCCCCCATCTGCTGCGGATTTCGCTGCGGAGGTTAACCCGATGTTGGCGGCGCTTGTGAATTTTCTTGATGGAGGCGTCGTCGAGCTTTGGGTTAATCATTTCAGGGAAATCGAGGTCCACCTGCATCAATCAGAGTTTATGCGCCCTGCTCCCGAGACCTTAGCCGCAAGCAATCAAAGAGCAGCATGGATCGAGCAAAACGCTTCTTACTTCCGTCACTTGGAACAAGAAGCGGCTTTAAGACTGAGAGAATGCTATGAGACCTCAAACGAGACGGCTTGTCTGCGCGCTGAGGTTGAGGCGAACGCTGCCCAGGTGAAGGCTATCTTCGAGGGCCTTCTGGAGCGTATCTCTAATGGGCTAAACCTGAAGCGGAAGCTCGATGCCGCCGAGCGTGATGCCCAAGGCCGCGAAGCAGCTCAGCAGGCAGTTGGGGAGCAGCTTTCATCCTTCTTGCAGCAGCGGGCTCAAGTGGAAGCAGAACTGGCGGTGGCGGCCGATCAGGAGAAGGCATGGAAGGAAGTGCGCGAACAACTGATGGGGCTATTTAAGACGCTTCCTTCCCAGTAGCTGCCCTTATATTGATATACTTGTAAAAATTTTCTTTTTCGAATAAGATGTATCCATTCTTTATTCTTTTGTACGATTCACCTTGTACTTGATTGAATTAATAAATAAAGATACACATTTTTTCTTTGCAATGTCTTGTATCATTTCTTTGCTTTCTTCCTTTACTTATTATAAGCATGCTATCTTGATAAACATGGTTGACAGATAATAGAGTAAGTATCTTGGTTTCTTCAAGAGATAGCGATGGCTTAGGCCGCAGGTTCAGATCTGCTGCCTAAGACTTTTCAACTCTATGAGCCGTGAGGGTCTCATAGAGACTTTTCTCCCTACGGATCGAGAGGATCTCGTAAGTGGATTTTCTCCTTAGGAATCGTGAGGATTCCTAAGTGTGTTTTCTCTTACAAGTCGTAGGGATCTTATAAGAGAATTTTCGCTCTTACGAGTCGAGAGGACGCATAAGTGGTTGTTTCCCTCCTTGTCGAGATTCGACTTTGGAGAGTGAGACCCGTGAATAGTATGCAAGAGACTGTTTTAGGCCGACTTGCAGGGTCCCAGTACTTAGAAAACAAGTTTTTTAATCCCTGCTGCCTAAGGCTTTATCTTGCAAGTCGAGACGAATCGGGAAGTCCTCGCGAAGACACTAATTTCCTCACAAGTCGAGACGAATCGAGCAGTTCTCGTCAAGGACACTAATTTCCCTGAGTTGAAGTGTTTTTCCGAGGGCACTGGTTTCCTCGGGGTTGAAACAAATCGAAGTACTTCTGCAATGACACTGGTTTCTCTGCGGGTCGACACGAATCAAGAAGCTCCCATCAAGGACGCTGGTTTCCCTGAGTCGAAGTATTTTGCCGAGGACATTGGTTTCCTCGGGGTTGAAACGAATCGGAGTATTCCTGCGGAGACACTGGTTTCTCTGCGGGCCGACGCGAATCAAGAAGCTCTCATCAAGGACGCTAGTTTCCCTGAATTGAGGATGCTGCCAAGGACACTGGTTTCCCTGGGGTTGAAACAAGTCGAGGTGTTCCTGCAAAGACGCTAGTTTCTCTGCGGGTCGACGTGAATCAAGAGGTTCTCGTCAAGGATACTGGTTTCCCTGAGTCAAAGTATTTTGCCGAGGACACTGGTTTCCTCTGGGTTGAAACGAATCGAGGTATTCCTGCAAAGAAGCTAGTTTCTCTGCGGGCCGACGCGAATCGAGGTGCTCTCATCAAGAAAGCTGGTTTCCCTGAATCGAGTATACTGCCAAGGACACTGGTTTCCCTGGGGTTGAAACGAGTCGAGGTGTTCCTGCAAAGACGCTAGTTTCTCTGCGGGTCGACGCAAATCAAGAGGTGCTCTCATCAAGGACGCTGGTTTCCCTGAATCGAGGACGCTGCCAAGGACACTGGTTTCCCTGGGGTTGAAACGAGTCGAGGTGTTTCTGCAAAGACGCTAGTTTCTATGCGGGTCGACGTAAATCAAGAGGTGCTCTCATCAAGGATGCTGGTTTCCCTGAATCGAGGATGCTGCCAAGGACACTGGTTTCCCTGGGGTTGAAACGAGTCAAGGTGTTCATGCAAAGACGCTAGTTTCTCTGCGGGCCGACGCGAATCAAGAGGTGCTCTCATCAAGGACACTGGTTTCTCTGAATCGAGGATGCTGCCAAGGACACTGGTTTCCCTAGAGTTGAGATAATTTCTGGTGGTCTTTCAGGTTTTATATGAGTTACCGTCAAAACCGTGAAGCTAGGATTTTGATCTTCGCTTCGTTTGCTGGTACTGCGTCTGCTGTTCGGAGACAAATGTCACGGTTGTCTATAGTTTGTTGGTGAACCGTCGAGATTTGGCTTCGCTTTCTGGCGGAGCCTGTTGGGAAGGTATGGTTCTCTCTTTATTTGTGCCCTTGGATTGTATACAGGGATCGACGTGATCTTACCTGTAGGGCAGAAGTTTCATTCATTTTTTTTCTATATTATTGTTTTATTTCCGCGATGCTCTATCATTTCAGCTTTTATATCGCGAAGGCCGCGATTGCCCAATCATTTTGGCTATTTTTCGCGGTGCCCAATCATTTCGGCTGTTTATTTTATTTTTACTCGCTGCTTTTTATTGCGAGTTGCCCAATCATTTCGGCTATTTTGTGTGCATACGTTTTTATTTGATGCTTTTTATTGCAAGTTGCCCCATCATTTCGGCTATTTCGTATGCATGTGCGGCCTACTGACTTTTCGCTGTAAGCCTGGAATTAGACACCGATTTCGGCATCAGCACCGCTACAACTGGGATGTTGCCAGGAGCGAATCATCATTTGCCTCTTTCGATGTCGAACAAAGGTGGCTTAGCGAACAGGGTTAAGGTCCTTTCGACTAAGGCTTTTGACTTCATGAGCTGTAAGGGTCTCACAAAGGTATTTCTCCCTACAAGTCGTGAGGATCTTGTAGGTGTATTTTCTCCTTAGGAATCGTGAGGATTCCTAAGTGTATGTTCCCCTGTAAATCGTAAGGATCTTACAAAAGGGTTTTCTCCTTATAAGTCGAGAGGACTTACAAGGGTTGTTCACCATATGGACATATCCCTAGTCACAGGTGGGACTTGGTTAGGGAGATGTTTATTCGCGTCCGTGGATTATATATAAGGGTCAGTACTGAATCATTTGTAGGGCAATATCGAAGGTTGTGGGGGTTGCTTAAGCACAGGTTTAGGTCTCTGTAACTTAAGACTTTCAAATCTTATGAGCCATGAGGGTCCCATAAGAGAGTTCTCCTTACGAGTCGTGAGGATCTCGTAAGTGTAGTTTCTCCTTAGGAATCGTGAGGATCCCTAAGTGTGTTGCTCCCTTATGAGTCGTAAGGATCTCACGTGGGCGGTTTCTCCTTACAAGGTCGAAAGGACCCTGTAAGTGTCTTTTAACGAGATTGCGCTCTTTCAGGTTTTCACAAACACTTGCCAGTAGCCCTGCTGTTTTTACTCACGGAGCCCTTTCGGGTTTTAATCCGTGCCCATTTTGCTTATGGACATACCGTCTCTCTTTTTTTTTCTTTTATTCTTTTTATTCTTTTTTCTAACAAGGTCGCGCCCTTTCGAGTTTTCACGAACACTCGCCGGTAGCCCTGCTGTTTTTACTCACGGAACCCTTTCGGGTTTTCATCCGTGCCCATTTTGCTTATGGGCATACCGTTTATTTTATTTTTTTTATCATATTTTTTTATTCTTTTTTTTTATTCTTTATTCTCTCTTTTTCTTATCTCGTCAGCTTGAGGATGCTGCGGTAGTAGTTTAAGGACGTTTCGATCCTCAGCTAGTTTTAGGACGTAGTGGTCCGTCATTAGTTTAAGGACATTTCGGTCCGCCATTAGTTTAAGGACGTTTCGGTCCATGGTAAAGAAGGACGGCTACTACTTATAGAGTTTGGGCTTAGGAAGATAGCGAGCGGACATGGTCGTCGTCATCTATCGTTGAGCTAGGCTGTGACTCGTTAAGCGTAGCATTTCTTCAGGAAGCGACCATTTATTGGCCTGAAAGGCCTTTCACCGTGCATATCCATGAGTAGATAGGCTCCACCCTGTTAAACCTTGTCCTTCATAGTTCGGCTCGAATTTTCCCCGCTTGGCGCGATTGGGGATCATAGACCTTTTGACCACTAGCACAAGTTCGCCTTGGCGGAATGTCCTCGGCCGGGTCAATCTTTCATATGAGCGCGTCATCTTTGCTTTGTAAACCTCCAGATTTTGTTGCGCTATGAGCCGTGTTTCATCAAGAGCATCAAGCTCCTCAAGCCACAGGTGGGCATTTTCTTCGTCCGTCAGCTCGTAGTGGACTGCCACTCGTAAAGAAGGTAGCTCTATCTCGATGGGGAGTACTGTTTCTGTACCGAAGACTAACGCGTACGGCGTTGTGTTCGTGGCCGTCTTGAACGTAGTTCGATACGCCGAGAGAGCTTCTTGCAGTCTCTCGTGCCAGTCCTTCTTATTTCAGGACACCGTCTTCTTCACGATCTTTGTCAAGGTCTTATTGAAAGCCTCAGCTAGACCGTTAGCTCGGGAATTATAAACTGAGGAATATTTCCAGTCTATGTTGTGTTGTTGCGTGAAGCGGCTGATCTTGTGGCTTCTGTAGGCTGGCCCGTTATCGGAGATGATCCGTCACGGAGTTCCAAACCGATAAATGACGTGTGTCTTAAAGAAATGGAGGATATTCTCCGTTTTCACCTCCCTCAGCGGTACTGCTTCTGCCTATTTGGAGAAGTAATCAGTCATCGCCAAAATGAAATGATGTCCTCTGGAAGATGCCGGTTCGATGGGGCCGACTATGTCAGTTCCCCACATTTGGAACGGCCAGCTAGCCACTGTTGGATGTAGAGGATTCGGGTGCTGATGGATAAAGTCTCCATGAATCTGGCATGAGTGGCATTGCTTCACATAATCGAGATAGTCCTGAATCATCGTGGGCCAATAGTAGCCCATTCGTTTAATCTTCAACTTCATCTTTGGGCCTGTTTGGTGAGAACTGCAGAGTCCGTCGTGAACTTCCTGAACGACTCTTTTCACTTCGTCAGGTCCCAGGCATCTCAACCACAGAGAGTCAAACGACCTCTTGTATAGAGTATCATTGACGAAGGCGAAAGATAGGGCTCGCTTCATGAGCTAATGTTTTGAGGATGCATCTTCAGGCGTTCGACGGGATTTGAAGTAGTCTACAAAGACTTCTTTCCAATTCTCAGCCTTTTCCTGGTCTTTTACCTGTAGGGCCTCTTCCTCGGATGATTCCGGAGATATCTTTGCCGGTGCGAGAACTCGACGGCTTTGTACCACGATTCTTACATCATTGAGGTTCTCATCGGCCAGTTCCTTAGCGAGCTTGGCTAATGCGTCCGCTTTGCTGTTTTTCGTGCGCGGTATGTTTTCCAAAGTGTAGGAAGGAATTTGGGTCAACAGCTGCTGCACCTTTTCGTCGTACTTCATCAACTCTGGTTTGCACGTCTGGTAGTTGCCTTTTACCTGACTAACAACCAGTTGGGAGTCTCCGTATATGAGGAGGTTTTCAATTTCCATGTCGATGGCGATCTCGAGGTCTGCTATCAAAGCTTCGTATTCGGCTTCATTATTCGTCCTCGGTTCTGTTAAGGAGAAAGTAAAGCGCATTATCCCTCCTTGTGGAGTCACGAAGATGAGGCCGACCCCCGATTTGATTATGGGCGTACTCTGTTTGCGCTTCTTCATGGAAGATGCTCCATCAAAATAAAGCTCCCGTCGGGTATCACCTCCGTCGATCGCGTCAAATGCATGTTCGTCCGGTAGTTCGCAATTCAGAGGGGAATCGGCAGGTATCGGATACTCAGCGAGGAAGTCGGAGATGGCCTGGCCTTTTACTGCCTTGAGAGGTTGATAAGTTATCGAGAACTCCATCAAGAGTAGGGCCCATTTAGCGAGTCTCCCTGTCAATATGGCCTTTGACATCAAATACTTAAGGGGGTCCACCTTCGAAATGAGACGGACTTCATGCGCCAACGCATAGTGCCTGAGCTTTGTTATCGCAAAGATCAACGCCAGGCAGTGTTTTTTGATGGGAGAATAGTTTCTTTCTGCCCCTAGGAGAACTCGACTCAAGTAATAGAGAGCTCTTTCTTTCCCTTGATCGTTCTCTTATGCCCATAATGTGCCTAAGGAACCTTCGAGGGCGGTTGTATAAAGGATGAGAGGTTTTCCCTTGACCGGAGCAGCCAACACTGGTGGGTTCTGGAGGTACTGCTTGATTTCATCTAGCGCACTTTAGCATTTTTGATCCCAGATGAAAGGGGTTCCCTTCTTCATCAAGTGGCTATAAGGACGACACTTGCCTGAAAGGTTGGCTATAAATCGCCGTATGTACGCGAGCTTCCCTTGCAGAGACCGCAATTGCTTGAGAGTCCTTGGCGGAGGCATTTCCATGATCGCCTTGATCTTTGACGGATCTATCTCGATACCTCGGTGTCGAACGATGAATCCTAGGAATTTCCCTGAGGAAACTCCGAATGCGCACTTGAGAGGGTTCATCTTCAAGTTGTATTATCGAAGGCGTTGAAATACGGTCTTCAGATGCTCCAGATGCTCTTCGTATGACTTTCTCTTAACCACGAGGTCGTCGATATAGCATTCGACTATTTCATGTATAAGGTCATCAAAGATCGTTGTCATAGCCCTTTGATAAGTGGCACCAGTGTTCTTTAGGCCGAAGGGCATCACCTTGTAGCAGAATATACTTAGCGGAGTCCTGAAGGCGGTGTGCTTCTGGTCTTCGGGATGCATCTTTATCTGATTATACCCTGATGAGCCGTCCATGAAGGAGAAAACCTCATGAGTGGACGTGTTATCTATCATCAGTTCGGTGACTGGCACTGGGAAATCATCCTTCGGGCATGCTTTATTGAGATCCCGAAAGTCTACGCATATGCGCACTGTCCCATTTTTCTTCATCACCAGGACGATGTTGGCGATCTAGTCGGGATATTGAACTTCTTGGATAAAGCCAGAGTCGATCAGCTTCTTGACTTCGGCGTTAATGCTCATCTCAAGCTCGATCCGCATTCTTCTCGGTGCTTGTTTGACTGGTTTAACGTCCGGGGATATCGCCAGTTTATGCACAGCGATTTTTGGGTCTAGTCCTGGCATTTCGGAATAACTCCATGCGAAGCAATCTCTATACTGTATAAGCACGTCTTTTAACGCAGCCACCCTTTCTTCAGATAGCAACTCGCTGACAAATGTCGGTCATGAGTCATTCGCCGTCCCCAACTCAATTTTCTTTAGGTTATCTGCAGTAGTATGTATTCCATCTTCCAGCTCTTTCGGCGCTGGTGGAAATTCTGAGATCACCTTGTCATCGCTATTTTCGAAGCACCAGGGGAGGTCATCCATATTCTCGGGCTCGTCTTTTGATATTGTTATCATATGACAAGTACGAGCTCGTTTCCAAGATCGATGTGGATCTAGTTTTGATCTCGCGGTTTTGGGTTCGTGCTTTTGTGGCGGCGTTACCCTCCAACTGTCAGATAGAGCGAACTTGCCGAGCTGATACTGATATTCAACCCAGTTCTTAAAGGTGAAGCAGTCTTCGAGAGGATGTCCTATTACTCGGTGATAGGAGCAATAGTTCGGGTGAGAGACTTCGCCTGCTTGTTCGGGGTGCTTGGACTCCGGCAGTGTAAGCATCTGGTACTTTATAGCTCGGTCAAGTATCTTCTTCGTCTTGTCCCGAGGAAAAGAGTATGCTCGACTCATCTTCTTTACAAGGGAGAGATCTGGACCGCTCGATTCCCGCTTACGTGGCTTCTTGGTCCCGCTTTGTCGCTGTCGAGCGCCTTTTTCGCTTTTCGACTTGTTTCTGCCTCTACGTCGAGCCTTTTTTATAACAGGTTGATAGGGAGCGGCACTTTCATCTTTCGCGGCCTGTTGTAGGAGGCATTGCGTTTTGGCTGTCTCGTAGATGTCCATTCCGCGGTTGTGGTCGTTTCGGACTTTTTGACCAGTTTCCCTTATAAGCCTGTTCATTTGTTCTTCGAATGACGGATTGGGCACCTTTGCATCAGGAACTTTTTTTGGTTTAGGATTAGTGTCCTCCTATTGAGCGTCCTCTTCTTCATTGAAGTCATGCACGACGTAGCAATCGCGGAGTAGCTCTCGTTTCTTAGACCGAATGTATTCAAGCCCGATTGTTTCCATCCTCCCACTAGGCAACTTGTGCTGAGTTCCGGGAACGTTCCAGACCCTGTCATAGAATTTGGCTTTTCGAGCAGTCTGTTTGAAGGGTATCCCCTGGCGCTTCAACAGCCTTTTCAATCCTTCTGTATAATATCTAGGCAAACGGATGGGCTGAAGCCTGTCAAGCGTAGGATGCGCACCGTGCCAGATTTCTTTCTCCACTTTGGTTTCTTCAGAGCGGTAGAATAGAATTGTCTTTTCGCCTTCTCGCCTGGGAGGGACATAGAACGTCCGCAGCTCCTCTACAGTGTAGGTATCGAGCGCATCCAGTTCTTTATGATGTTTAGGTGGAACCATGGCGACTTGCAGACTTTGCTCTTCATCAGCGGACGTTTGTATTGAAGACCGAGCAGAGAATACAGCATGGACCTCATCTTCCGAGTCACTGCCAAAGATCAACGTAGGAGCGGATGGTCCCGGCTTGTTGTATTGGGGTGGCCAGGAATAGACTATCTCTTCGACCTCCTCGGTATCGCTCCCGAAGATCGGAATGGTGGCGTTAGCCTTGTTCTCCGCTTGTGACACCTCTCCGTGTCTTCGAAATCTGGTAAGAAGTATTTTGCATCTTCATATTTGCGGACTTCGTTCACGGAGAACGGGTTCAGTTCTCCCGTCACGGTATACTCGAGACTATCCTTAAAATATTTCATAAGCCGATGCTGTGTAGAAGGGATGGTCGGTCGAGCAGAGCATTATAGCATGTCTTGGTGTCTATGACGTGGAATTTAATGTCCATGACGAGCAGCCAAAAGCGTAGCGTCAGTATCACAGATCCAAGAGTTCGTGATGATTGAGAATCGAACCCGGAGATGGTGATCTTATCCCGAGCTAGGTGCTGGACGCTCATGCAGATTTCCTTTAACACCCGCACGTTAAGAAGATTAATGGAGGATCCATTGTCGACCAGGATTTTGCCTATCTTTATATCATGGCAGTATCCTGAGATATAGAGGCGGCGATTGTGTTCGTACGTCCCAAGGAGAAGGTCTTCATCGCCAAAAGTGGCATCGGCCATGTGCACTTCTTCCAACTCATTCTTCATCTTTTCTTCGGCAAGGAAAGCTTGGAATTGCTCGGGGTCCTGTAGTGCCTTGATTAATGAATCCCTTGCCTCTTTTGATAGTAAAAGGGCATCAAGAATGCTGAACTGCGAGGGTAGCTTCCTCAAATGCGCTAGAACGTTGTAATCCACCTTATTTTTCTTCGGCGGGTCCTTGGAAGTTAGCTCTTCCATGACTTGGTCATCTAGGGCAATATCTTCAGAGACCTTTTCTTTCCCTTTATCTTTTTTATTTGAGGGTCCGAGATTCTTTTCAGGTAGCGTACGATTACGCAACCGGATATTTTCGCCGACCTTCGGCTCTTCTTCTTTTCCCGAGGTGGACTCTTTAAAGAGGGGGCTAAGAGCCATTTCCTCGTCAGAGTCGCTCCTGAACGTGAGAACTTGCGATCCCCCGACGTTAACCATGTGACAATCGCCGGCAGTTCTGTTAAGCCCCTCGGTCGTATTTTTCCGCTCCCGACGAGTTTTGCGCTTTTCCCGCTTAAAATGTTGTCGGTGGGCAACATATCCCTGCCACCATCTATTGAAAGCTTTGCACTCTTCGGTGGGGTGCGAAATCTTCTGATGATACAAGCAGTAGGAAGGGTGCATTTCTGCTTTACCAGCAATATTTCCTTCAGATGGTGGTAGCTTCATACCCATTGATATGGCTTTAGCAAACCTTTTCCTCGTCTTGAATTTGCTTTTATCTGCGGTGGATGTATTTTGCACCAGCGGTAGTGTCTCAACTCTTTCGTCAAGTCGCTGACGCTTGGCCCTTTCAAATATGACCGCCTCACGTTCCCGATCGGCTTTACTTTTCAACAGAGCTTCGTTGAGGAATGTGTCAATTGTTTCATTCGATGGCCCCAGAATTTCCGATTTAGGATCTGCCCCCAGCTTTTCAGTGCAAGGAGTTTTCTCATCGTTTGTAAACGAATGGGAAATCATATGACAGCTCGCCACATATTCCTCGGATTCATTCGATAAGCTCTCCCCTTCATCTTCTTCTTGAAATACGTGGTTTAGGAATTCTTGGAGTGTAATAGGAGTCCACGTCTTTTGATTGTACTCTTCCAACGCGTCAATTTGTTTCTGTAAGTCCGTGCGCTTGTCGCCAGGCTTCACGGGCTTTTTGGACCTCTTCTTCTTTTTCTTTGAAGATTTTGACGGCTGGTTGTGAGTGCTCGGACCATCACCACCAATCTTTGGAGTTGGGCGTGGCTTCAACATCCCTTCAATGATCTGGGGTTCCAGCGGGTTCTTCCACCTGATCGCCGGGCATGTATGGAGCTCATTCAGCATTCTTTTGCTTTTTGCTGAAAGCACGATTTCCCATGGAGCTTCTTCAACGAGGAAGCACGTTGCCCCCGGCGTATTCACCCTTTTAGGGGTGTGAGGCTGCGGCGGATTCACCTTCCATCTGTCGGACAACACGAACTTGCCCTATTGGTACTGGTCTTCAATCCAATTTTTGAAGACGTAGCAATCCTCGATCGGATGACCCAATACTCGGTGGTAAGGACAGTAATTGGGATCATTGACGTCGTTTGGCTGCGACGGACGTCGTGGATCTGGCAGATTTATGAGTCGGTTGCGCAATGACAGCTCGAACAGTCTTCTCGTTTTATCTCGAGGAAACGAGTAAGGACGTCCTAACCTTTCCTCAAGCGGTACGCGCGGACGCATATTATTTTGACGGACCACCGGCTTCAAGTTGCTCGGCTGTTGTTGAGCATTGGCGACAACGATCGCTTTTCCCTTCCCCTTCTCGTTTCGAGAGTCCGGCTTTGGAGGGGGCGGTCTATGGCCCATCTGGTCCATTTGAAATAGCTTGTCGATCAGGGCCTGGAAGGTACTCGGCTTGAAGAACATCATGAATTGAGATATGGTCGCATGCGGATCGAGGGTTCCCACAAACATGCCTACTGCCTGAGCCTCTTCTATGCGTTGCTCGCATTTTGACTATAAGTTCCGCCACCGTATCGCATATTGGACCCACGTCTCGCCCGGCTTCACCCTGGCGTTAATCAATGCCGTTATCGGGGTACGTTCGCTGGCGCTTGCGAATCACTAGGTAAACAACAGCTCCATCTCCGCAAATGTCTTGATAGAGTCGTTTGGGAGCTCGGAGTACTACTCGAATGCTGTATCCGATAAGCTACCAACGAACTGACGAAGTAACAATTTATCATCACCGCCGGTGTTGCCGCAAAGCGCCCTGAACTGGGCAACATGCTGGAGGGGATTGCCCGTCCCTTTATAGACATGGAATTTTAGTATTGTATAGCCCGGCGGGTACTTGATCTGATCGTACCAGCTCGAATATGGTCGTCCCGTTTTTACGACCTGACTGGCTGCTTCAGTCGCCTGATGAACCCGTATCTGCTGAGCTATATATTCGTCCAGGTCAGCTTTGGAGATTGTCTCCTCCTTGGCTATTGACAGAGCCGGTGGAGGATTTGACGTTTCACCCATGTCGTCTTCAAGGACGATCGGAGGATCTTCAGCAGGAGGATCTTGTTAGATCATCATACCCACCATGTCCTGGAACAGAAGGGCCATTCGTTTTATATTGGCTGCTTGTTCTGCAGCCTCTTTATCTTTCTTTTCCAGTACCCTACGAAGGAATTCAGCGTCAGTTTCTTGCTCCTGGCGTTGATCCGAGGACGCTTCGGGGGTTTCTTTCGGCCCAGTGAGTGCGGACATCGCATTCATTATTTCTTGGAGCTTCTGCTGTTGCTCCTGAGCTTTGGTTACCGATCGCGCAAGCGGTCTATGACCTGTAGATGTACGGCTGTCCTCTTTACCAGACGCCATGTATACCGTGTGTACCATGATGCCCCCGGACTTAGGGAGTTTATGTTCACTGCCTTTGACATTTGCTGCGGGCGTGGGGATCTTCTCCGGCCTTCTTCTCTTGTGGGCCGTTGAAGTTGAGGGGGCCGTTGCAGCGGGCACCCTGACGGTTGTCGTCCTTTGCTGTTTGTCAGGACGGTTCTTTTCTTCCTGCACTTTCGCCCTTTTTCTGCCGGCGAGAGTGATCTTGGTCGATTACGGGATCTTGAACCCTCCGCCAGACCTTGTAAATTTTGGAGGACAGCCGTTGAGGGGGCTTCTCCAGCTTAGTTTCTGTAACTCTCTCCGCAGGTGGAGGAGATCTTTTCAGTATGGCAGTCGGAGAGTTCTTGCGTTCCCTCTTTAGCGGTTCAAAGCTGTTCCCAGTTGGAACAGCAGCATTAACTTCCACCACTGGAGCAGGTGGAGTTAGCCCTGAGGGGGAGTTGCCCCCGGCCTTCCTTACTCGGCGCCAGTGGCGACGTCGAGCGTGACGAGCCATTGGGACTGGCTCGGCGATAGGGACAGCTTTGTCTTGCCCCCTGTCCGAATGAGGCGCTGCTGGTGCCAGCCTCTTAAAGACTGATGTTGTCTTTTGAGTGGCGATATTCAGTCTGTCAAAGACAGACCCTCGAGTAGGAGCAGGAGCCGGAATGGTCGGCCTTGAAAAGACCGACTCTTTAACAGTAGAAGCCGCCTTGACGATTTTGGAAGCAGAGGTGGCTGTCTTCCTCGGGACGGCCATTTCAGGGTTCATGGGCTTCTTGGCGGGCCCATCAGAGTTCTGGTTCAGCCTGGTAAAGACAAAGGCTGTCGGTTTGTTATTGGACGACCCGTTGAAAGGGGCCGTTGTAGCAGTGAGTCGATCGAAGACCGACTTCTTGTGCGCTTCTGGTGCGGGCACTGTAATAGTGAAGCCTGCAGGCGGGAGCATGGTCCCGAAAAACATATCGGTGGTGGCCTGGGTCACTTGTTCCAGCGGCATGGCAAGAATGGAGGCCGCTTGAGGCCCATAAGCTACATCTCCAGGTGAGGTGGAGCGTCGGTTGCACTTGCATTTCGAGCAGCTCGAGCAGTTGGAGGCCATTGATGCTTGATTTCTGGGCCAGGCAAAAGACCAAATCTTAGTAACTTGAAACCCAAAGGAAACCATTAACAAACCGAGATTGGTTCGCGAAGACGACACACGAAGTGTGGAGTGGAAAGAGGAAAAGATCCCACCGGGCGTGCCAGAATCTGTTCCCCTCCGAAAGACGGCCAAGACGATGTGGGGACGTCTTGCCTGAGATTCGGGGCAGATGCTATTTGGTTTTATCCGTCCACCTCTCCGAAGATGCCAAGTTGATTTATAGCACCGTGTATCGGGGATTTAGACGGATGCGGCCGATGTAGCAGACTTCGTCAGATTCCCCCTCGCTTGAGGGGTTTTTGATTATGGGGACGCTCTTCCCTACAGGCGCAAGCCCCTGCAGTTAATTACGCTACCGCATCGCGGTAACAACTTTCTCCTTCTTCAGAATTTCATTTCGTGTCGTGTGTGTTTGTTTTGTTTATGGATGCCCGTGGATTGTATACGGAGACTAAGTTATGCCGTCGCCCGTAGGACATACATTAGTCCAAATCCGTATTTACTTAGATTTGGATTTGGGGTTTTAGTTTAAGGATACGTTAGCCATATTGAGGCTAAGATCAACTTAAACGTTCGTTAAGAATACGTTAGCCTAATTTCCAGACTAAGATCGACTTAATGGGATCGTTTAGATCCGACAAAAGAGCATTTGGAGGCTCTATCGTTCCAGTTTAAGGACATGGTGGTCCAATGCATGTATGGCCGTCGAGACCCGTCACCTCTCTGACGTCGTTGAAGGATTACAACGACGGGTGTCAGAGGAGTTCAGGCATATACCCTTGAACCAAAGTCGATTGATGGGTCTATAGTCTAATTTGGGACTAAAGTCTGTTTGAAGGTTTAAGGATACGTTAGCCATATTTGAGGCTAAGATCAACTTAAACGGGATCGTTTAGATCCGACAAAAGAGCATTTGAAGACTCTATTGTTCCAGTTTAGAGACGTAGTGGTCCATAGGTAGTTTAAGGACATTGCGGTCCATTGCCAGTTTAGAGACATGGTGGTCCATCGCCAGTTTAGGAACATGGTGGTCCATTGTTCCCGTTTTAGGGACGAATATTAGTTTAAGGACGTATAAGTCCATGGGTTACGGACCCCACAGTCCGTGTAGATGTGTTTAAGGACGCATTAGTCCATTAGTTTAAGGACGCATAAGTCCATGGGCTTAAGGACCCCACAGTCCGTATGGATGTGTTTAAGGATGCATTAGTCCATTAGTTTAAGGACACATAAGTCCATGGGTTTAAGGACCCCACAGTCCGTATGGGTATGTGGTTGTCGGGACCCGTCACCTCTCTAACGACGTTGAAGGATTACAACGACGGGTATCAGAGGAGTTCGGAGATGTGCCCTTGAACCGGATGTAAATTGATTTAAGAGAGCGGTCTTGCTCAGTCAATTTAATTTGAGGACTTACGGCCATGATTGGGCTAAGTCCAGTTGAGAATATTCAACGTTTTTATTTTTGGCCTATTAGGCCTGTGCTAGGGTTTTGCCCCTGTTTAATAATGCACTGCATTTTCTTTTGGTCTGCTAGGCCTTTTTGAATTGGGCTCTGTCCCTTTTAAATGATGCACAACATCTGTTTTTGTTTGGGCTCTGCCCTTTTAAAAATAATGCATTACATTTTATTAGGCCTGTTAGGCCCTTTTTAATTGGGCTTGGCCCTTCTGTAAATAATGCAGTGCATTAATCAAACTGACAGTGGCCACGTGGCTTGTCAGGCGCTTTGCGCCAATTATTGAGCGCAAGCGCATGTGGAGGTGACACGTGTCACGCTCTGGTGAGCGCAAGCGCAGTGCGCTGCTGACACGTGGCGCGCTCTGGTGAGTTGCGCCAATTCAGAGAGCAATGCTCTATTTTTAAATGCGCATAGCGCAAGTTATTCTGGTGCTGACACGTGGCGCTCTCTGGTGGCTTGCGCCAACCCAGGAGCACAACAGTGCAGATTTACAAGTGCAAGGCACTGTTTTGAAATCTTGATCCAATTTTGGATTCAAGAAAAGAATCTTTAAGATTCCATAACCAATGGTTCATAAAAAAGGCAATGCCTTTGTTATTTATTATATTTTTTATTGAAGATCCTTGATCTTGTTCTTAGATCAATGATCTTTTTAGAAGAAATTCTTCTTTTTATAAAGGTTTTACCTTCTTTTTCCTTTCTGAATTCTTTTCAAAGTTCTTTAGAGGAGCTCTCTCTTTTTCTGTGTTTTTTGTCTCTCTGTGTTTTTTTTTAAGTTGGGGTCTAGGGGCCTTTATATAATGCCCATTAATTTGTTAAATTTGTTAAAGAGATCAGTGTCTGAGTGATTTGGGGATTTTTCCCCACCGTTGGATCTTTGATCCAAGGGCTTCTGTTTTACAGAAGACAATCTTCTTGTTTTAACAAGAACAGAAAGATCTTATTGGAATTTTAATTCTGTTTGGCGCAAACGCACCAGCGCTTGACACGTGTCACACAGCGCACATCGCAGCGCACCTGCGCTGACACGCGTCGCCTAGCGTAAGGCGCAAGGCACAGCGCAACTGCGCTGACACGTGTTGCGCAGCGCAGAGCACAGCGCATCTGAAACGTTACTTCTTTTAATTTTGTTTTTAAATAGAGCCTTGCTCTGATTGGGCACGCTGCCTTGGACGCCGCGCTGACGTATCAGCTTTTGACACGTGGCGCGTTGCGCGCAGCACAAGGGATTTGAAGCGTTGCTTCAATTTTTGAATTTTTGAAATTCAAACAGAGCTTTGCTCTGATTGGGGGAAACATAGATAACCGAAAAAAAAATGAGTTAAAGAAAATTCAATAATCCCCTCTCTTTCCTTTAACACACTTTTCCTCTCATTCTTCAAAAAGGTCAAAGAGGCATACATTACAAATTTATACATAAACTTTTAAATGTTTGTTATTTTATATAACTCATAAATTTCTCGATTCTAAAATTACCATTAACCGCATTCATTTAATTTAAACTCAGAAAAACGATAGGAAGAATTAAAAATTTCCATGTGTCTTCGTTATTATGTATATGAGTTCAAAATATCATGTGCAAAATACTATTATATTTAACTGTACAGTAACTAACTATTGATTAAAGGTTTTTTTATAGACAGCCCCAGCAAAAGTCAGATATTTACAAAAAAACCTCTAGTTTAGATAATTACAAAAATCCCCCTAGAAGTTTTAAATTCCACATAAAAGCCTCCTTTGTCGGTTTTTATCCATCAGTTTTATTTTTTCCTATTTCTAAATCCTTAAAATAGTTAATCAATAAAAATTTAATTAACTAAATCCTTAACTTAATTATTAAATTTTAACCCCTACCAAACCATAACCCTAATGGCCTTGCCTTGTCCATCCTTGACTTCGCCGTCGCCGACACCCCGACTTCCTCCCTCAGCCTCCCTCTCCTCTCCTCCCTGATTATCATCCCTCACCCCCTCCTCTCCTCCATGAACATCTTCTTCATTCCACATCCCCTCCCCGATCACCACCATATTCTTAATTCTACATCCCTTCCTCGATCAGCACCATCCTCTATTACCCCATCATCATCTTCATTCCGCACCCCACACTTAATCACCACCACCATCACCATCAGTATCATCATCTTCTTCCCCTTCTTTCCTGACCTCCGCTCGATCTCTCCCTTCTTCCTCGGCCTCTGCTCAACCGTTTCCTTCCTTACTTGACCTCCTCTCATGCACATCCTCCTCCATTCTAAACCAAACCCCTAAGTTTAACCTTACCCTAATCCAAGCTTCCACGTCGTTGATCCCACCTCACTGCCACCATCATCGCCCCCTCGTTGTAGCCGCTGCCTCCCCCTCGACCTTGCCACCACGCCCCCACAAGCCCATCCTTCGCCTCCTCTATTCTCTTTTCCCTTTCCCCTTCCTCCGCCCTCACCTCTCATTCTTCTCCCTTGTTGTGGCCTCAGCCTTTCCTTAGACTTTTGCCACTCCTCCATGCCCTCCATCTCCTTCTCCACCACCGCTCCCCTCCCGTGCCCTCCGCTTTCTCTTCTTCTTTAAATCCTTCCCTCACCTCTACCACGACGACCTCTTCAACGTCCACGTCCGCGTCTTCTCCTTCGCTTCCTAAAGACCCCATCTTCGACATCCATGAGCTCCCTGAGTTGTTGTAGGGTAGTAATCAAAGTACAATGGGAACTCATACGAGACAAATGACGACTTCAGGTCAAAAGGCTAAGCTGTACTCATGCTACTTGAGAACTTCCATCTGAAGATAGATATAATACCATCTAGAAGTTCTCGGCGAGTCCATCTAGTGTACTCACCTCCAGTGAGCACATGTATACTATCTTAGGTGACACAACACCAATGGCTTGTGAGACCAACCACTGTCCCTCGTCGGGGTGTCGAAGCATATACACTAGCCTACTCCGGAATATCGATACCCAGTTTCGATACTCCTACGAAACATTTAAGGATGTGCTTATAGACAACCCAGCTCCCACATATATAATCGCCATCATAATGCTGGTTGTCAAGCAATAATCCTACGAGCCTCATCAATAATGAAAATAAACTGGATAGCATACCATCATCTCGAGTAAGACTGTTATACATGTATAGATCCTCTTTCAATTATCATAATCGCCTACTTGCAAGTAGTGAGGGAATCTTTTCCCAAAACACTATTTTTTTCTCTTTCCCTTTTTATCCTTACCTTTTCATTTTATTATTTTTCCTACCCATTTCCAAATGTTTCATGTGAGGCCCAAAATAAAAATAAAAACTATGTGGATTTTTCTCTAAGTATTTGGTTCTAAATTTTACTGCTTTTTTTTTTTTCTTAATTTAACCTTAAATTCCATGGCAAGCATTGATTTGGTGTTGATTTTGAAATAAATTCTGGTGTTTTTAATTTTCTCAAGAAAACCATTAGTATTTTTTTTATCTTGATACATTTTTTTAAAAATAAAACATAATAAAATAAAATAGGTTTACTAGATAATCCATTCTTTACATTTAATTATAAAAATTATGGTTGCTTTAAAATTTGTGGTTAGATTTCATTATTTAAATAATTATCCATGTTCCTTCAAATAGGAAAAATTTATCAATGTAATCCGCGTCACTCTTACTAAAGCCCGTGTTTGTTTTGTAATTGCATGCTTTCAAAAAAAAGATTAATCATAATATAAATTTCTTAAAATGGAACCAATACTAAATTTGTATGTTTTTAAAATGGGTACTAAATTCTTCTTAACAAAATAAAAGCATATTAATTTTCTATTTATTTTCTCAGTTTTTTCCCGAAATATCTTGAATTATTTTAATCTCACACGTTACACGTGGGGTCAAGTTTACTGCAAATGGATGGGGATCATGCGTATGGATAAATTATTAAGACATAAAGTCAATACTCATTCTCGACATCTTTTTTTTTATATATTTATTATGTGCAAGACACCGATCTGTATTTACTAAGCAAATGAAATTTTCGCTCATTTCATAATTGGGTTAAAAGATAGAAGGAACCCTATCCAGAATGTGGAATGCATTCAAAGTTATTTAAGCCCATTTAATTATCATATCGGTATCGATGATGAAACCTAAAGTTTAATTAGTTAACTATAAAGTCTATTGTCTAATAAGCTAGTAATTCAAATCACCAAGTATAACAATTATATATATGAAGCATGCATATCAATTATTTCAAACATACATGACGGAGCTAGCGCTCTTATTCTAGTTCATAACTTGCCTCGGGCATTACACGCTGATTTTTTTTTTTTAAATCCTCAACACAAAGCCATATATAGATGTGGCAGATATAGATCCAGGATAGATCAATGGTAGAGCTCGATGATGCAGCGGGAACCAAGGGCTGGGATTATATTGTAAGCTTTGAAGCCAGCTTCAGCAGAGATCTTCTTCCATTCGTTCTCTGTTCTCAGTCTTCCAGTCACGTGGACCATCATCTGAAGATCATAGTAGATCTGGGCTTCGGTGTGTTTTGGATGCACACCGTCGGGGCTGATATCGAGAACTTTCTCCATTATGATCACTTTCCCTCCGTTTTCTTTAGTTGGAATGGCCGCTTTGCAATTTTTCAGTATCTTCACGCATTCTTCATCGTTCCATGTCATCAGTACCCACTGCAAAACAAATATTCAATCATTAAAAAGATTGTCGAGAGATAATCATTCATTTAGGAGTAGAGCATACGTTGGCCATGTTTGGATATGGAGTTAGGATACCTGTATTTTACTTTTAAGCGGAGGCAAGAGGTATGCAAACTCCCAACATAGAGTTTAGATAACTTAGATCATATAGAAATTGAGATAACTGCAGTTATCACAACTCCAAAACGATTGTTAAGCAGGGTAAAGTTAGGATCGATTTTGGAGCAAAGTTTTTCTGACCCCTATGAAACATCAGTTTAGAAAGCTTAATTCCATTCCCAAACAGGGGCCTTGCTCCTTAACCCTCAACATTTTTTTGAAATTCTAACAATCCGTTAAGCACTTTAGGCTGGATAAGAATTTAGGTCGCTATGATGCTCATTTAGAGCACTTTATACCACCCCTCCACAAAACTTTGAATTTTATGATGTTAAGGAAATATTTTTGTATTTTGAGCAAAGTAATTTTGAAGTTTTGGTAATTAATTTTGAAGTTGCTAAGCTAGGTTAGCATCAATATTAATCGTAACTGATAGCAACTCTTGCATGAATAATATACCTTAAGAATCAGCGCATCGGCGCTCGGGATGCTCTCAAACATATTCCCGGCAACATACTCAACATCACCGCTCTTTTCCACCTTCTCCACCACATGCGGCAGATCCAGCACTTTACACTGGATCCCCGGAAACGCCTCCTTTATGGCCTTGGCAATCTTCCCTCTCCCTCCCGCAACTTCCACGAGAGTCTTCACCCCTTCAAACTGATCCCTACAGTCCTCGATGATCACCTTTGCCACGATCCCCGAATCGCTCTCCAACCCCTCCTGCATGGCCTTCCCCAGGTCCGGCATCCGCCGCGTCGCCTCCCAGAAGTAAACCCCGTGAAACATCTCGAACGCCGTCGACGGCGCGTTGTCGTTCTTCAACCACTCGCTCACGGACGTCCATGGGACGATGATGGAGTTGTGCATGATGAACTCGACGAAGGGCGCGATGGACGCGCCCTTTTCGGCGACTAGGACGGTGGAGTTCGGTGTGAGGACGTAAACGTAGGGCTCGGGCTCGGCGAAGAAGTTGTTGTGGACCAAGAGGCGCATGAGGCGATGGAGGTAGGGGGTTCGGGAGGCGGGGATGGAGAGCGTGGAGGCGAGCTCGGCCAGAGCGATGGGCTTGCCGTGGTTGTGAATGGCGTCAGCAATGCCGAGCTCGACGGCAACTTTGAGGGAGAAGGAGTTCATGAAGCCGAAGAGCTGGCTCCATAGGTGAGTTTGGGCATCTAGGATCTCTTTTGATGTTACTGCACTGCTACCAGCCATTGTTTACTGACGAGTTTGTTTATATGGTGCAATGCTTTGTGACTTCTCTGAGACACAAATTTATAGGAGGGATATTTTGATGAAAGGATAGGGGTACTGTGAGTCTCATTTCTCTGTCGGCATGCTTATTTAAAAATAGTACGTTCGGTGATTTGATTTGATTTGATTTGATTTGATTGGATTGTACGACGAGAAAATGGATATGTTTATATATTTCCATGTTTATCTGATTGATATTGATATGCATACAGTACTTATGCATGATATATATTTTAGCTTAGGATATGACAGTACTATACGTTATGACCTTGGTAGATCGTTATGCATTTCGATTTTTACCATACGATATATTTTTATTCGCTGAGTTGGTAACTCATCCCCGTTGTGCCCCAATTTCTTGCAGGATTGACCGCTCGAATCCGTAGCGGATTGCTGGCACATTTCTTCTTTCTGTAACATGGCCTGATGAAGAACATGCAATCAAAGGTCCGATACAATAGGAACGAGCTGAAGATCGACTGTTATTCTCTATGGATGACGACCCCCGAGGCAGAGAGAGTCGGCGCAAACAGGTTTGTAATTTAAATTTAATTCATTGTTTAGTATATAATTTTTTTTTGTGTTGCTTAATTAGAAAACTAAATCTGAATGTGTTGTGCAGAAACAAGCCGATCAAAATAAAGAGAATAGGAAGTCGGCGAAGAGGGGTCGTCCCACTTATACAGGTGGCTCGAGGAATATTACTCGTGCCATGGAGGTATCGGTAAATTACAATAGATCTACTCTGATATAATGTAATATTAAGAGTTATTTTATAAGATATGTAAATTTTTTACGAATTGCAGAGAGCTCAGATCCTGGCGCAGGATGGTACACCGAGTGTGCCGACCGCGTATCTTACCGTCCACGGCACCTCGACATATCCCGCCACGGGCGAGTTTTGATTCCTCGACACCGCTACTCAGGAGTATTGCGTAAGTGTTAATATTTATTCTAACAGGTTTGAAATTTTTGTTTTGAAAAGTTCGAATTTAAATGATATACTTATATTTTAATGGTTAATGTGGGTGTAGGAGCGGGTGGTGGAGTAGGCGGAGGCATCGGGGATTGATTTTACTGAACAGAACAATCCGATGCTGCTGACCTCAGTTCTAGACGCCGCATACGGAGGGTACCACGGAGGTTGGGAGAGAGGCGGAGGACTGAGTCCTAGCAAGGTCCATATGAGGTTGGACTCCGCTCCGGCGGTTACTTCCCCTACCCCCCGTGAGCGATGTCTAGAGCATGATATTGCCGCCTTGAAGACCACCGTCGAGGAGTTGAAGGAGATGTTAGTACGTATACTATTTAATAGTAAAATATTATATCACATTATAGACAGTAACATATGCAATATTAGTAGTCCGAGCTTGTTTAGTTATAGACTTAGTTTTGATTAATCATACTTACATAAAACTGTCTAATTAAAATAAACTACGGTTTTCCATACTAGATATCCAAACGAGGCCTAAGTCCCTAAGTATTCTTAGATTGGGGTTTCGCAATAACTTGATAATGATACGAATTCGACTAAAATCTAATACACAGTTCTTACTCGTTTATTACACACAAAATTGAACAGATGCGACAGGCTGCTTCGGCTGCGGCTCCACATGCATCTCCTTCGGCTGCAGCTCCGCAAGCCACTACCTCGCCTACGGTTGCGCAGACCACTCTTGCAGCTCCACAGCCCGCTCAGACTCCCACACAGTCCGCTCCTTCATTGGTCGAGTTTTTGACGACTCAGGGCTGCACCGAGGAGCAGATGTGTCAGATTACGGCGTTTATTAGAGGTGGAGAAACTGGACCGAGCTAGCGTAGTTTTTTTTTTATATATTTTAAGCATGTATGTACTTATATGATACATATTGTATATACTTTGGACGATATTGGTGTTGTTTGCGTGCTCACGATGATTTAGATTGATATCGTATTCTGTTTGTTTATTTCTTTCATATATTATGCGTGAGATATTGATTATGAATACTGCGGTATTTGGTTATATGATTTATATATTATTGTGCACAGGACGGGAAAAAAACATGAACCCCCTTTTATAAAAAAAACCCTGATATTTTGTCCCTACGGATTAATCCGTAGGGCCATCTGTTGCTCCTACGGATTAATCCGTAGGTCCAAAGTTTGCCCCTACACAGTTAGCCGTGGGGGCAAAATATCAGAATACTTGATATTTTGCACCTATGGACTCAGCAACAGGCGTTAAACTTGTCCCTACGCATGTATCTGTAGGGGTTTCTATCTGGACCTACGGAGAACACCGTAGGGACATGTTCAAGTCCTACGAAGTTATCCGTAAGGGCAAGTATTTTATTTTATAAACCAATAAATTGTCCCGATGGACCTACGCATAAATCCGTAAGGGCTTCTATCTGGACATACGAATAACTCCGTATGGGCATATTAAAGCCCTACGACTTTATCCATAGAGACAAGTATTTTATTTTATAAACTAATAAATTAAATAAATATTTTGTCCCTAACACTTACACCGTAGGGAAATATATCCCTACGGAGTAACGCGTTGGGGCAATTATTTCTCGTAGGGGTGTGTTTAGGGCGAACACTTGCACCTGCGGCCTTAACACCTACGGTGTATTTTTGTGCCCCTACGAATTTATCCGTAGGGGCAGTGCTTTTGCCCTACGGATGAAGCCGTAGGGGCAACCCTTTATTGTAGTAGTGACAATCCTGCAGCTTCGGTATTTCCATTTTATTATTTTAATTAAAGTAGGGATTAAATCTTGACCGTCTGTTGAAGGTTAGCGCACAGTGTATATGGTCTCCATCACATCAACTGCTAAAAAACAGTCATATACTCCTCTCTCTTTATTTGAATATTAATAATAAAATGGGTCCCCTCACTTGAGCTCATTTAATCCTCCTCTTAAAAAAATAAAATAATCATGAATGATCTCAAACTCCCTAATATGGATATATTAGATAAACTCAAACTCCCTAATCTTGATAGATAAACTTGAACCCAAGCGGTTCGAGCAGGTTCCGGGTTTTGGTTTGGGTTTGGGTTTAATTACTTCGGGCAGGTTAAACGCGATTTCGGATGCCAACGAGTTTAACATATTAAATTTGACGTTTAATATGTATAAAATAAAGCGATAAACCATATAACCCCGATTTTATTTCATCTCTTCGTCCGGAAACTATGATTTTTCTATCATCTTTTGACTTTAAAAGTTGAAACTGTAGCTTTCTCCATCAAATTCTATGATCGAGCACTAAAAAGATTCGTTGTTTAATTTAGGAAGTTGAAAAAATTGGAGAAGATTAGAAAAGGAAAAAACTGAAAATAGGGTTTAAATAACTTATAAAAGTTTATGTTTTTAATCTTAGCCGTAAAATTATATCTATCAACGATTCAAATGTATATTGAATAAACGGGTTCGGCTCGGTTGAGGGCCGGTAAGGATTGCAGGATCAAGCAAACTATAAATAGTTTAAAACTCGTCCTATTGAAACGCGGATGGATTCGGGTTTGTAACCAATCAATTTCGGCTAGATTTAGAACGGTCATTCTTTCCGTTAAAAAACGGACGGATTCGGACGAGTAATGGGTCCAAACCAACCCGGGCAACACCCCTATGGCACCGCCTCTCCTAAATCCCCCCTCCCCTTCCTCCAACGCCATCGGACTACGAGCGCCGTCGGGAGCAAAATATTTATTGTGAAGCCGAAACACTGCCTTTGTGTCATTCAATCATCACAGATCAGATCTCGGCAGCCCCATATCAATTTCCCCATTGAAGTGATGACGATAGGCAAGAAGTCCGCCGGCGTATGATACCCATCATTTTACATTAATCTTTCCCTTAATTATTCTCGTGGTGGCAAGGTTGCCTCTTTGTGCATTTAGACAGAGCTTCATATTGTTGTTATCGTTGTTAATGTTAGTTTGCATTAATAATCCTCTCTCTCATCCATTAAACATTCTTTTCCATACTCCAAAACCCAAAATTAGACATGCCTTGTTAAGTTATGCATAAGCTCATATATGTTTGTTATTTTGTATAACCCATAAATTTCTCAATTCTAATATTACTAGTAATTATTTATTTAATTTAAATTTAGAAAAACTACAGATATCTTTAGAAATTTAAATATAATGTCCGGAATAAATTTTTACCCACGTGTTCAAAATATAACCACATGCATCGCACAACGTACTAGTAAACCTGAGCGGCATTTTGGCTAAAAAATAAACACAAGTTGTTGAATTTTGCATTGCTTTTTGTTCTTGTTCGGGACGATGATTTATACGGAGAGGGGAGAGCTTATTGTTGGTTATAGGAGACAAATAATCAAATCAAATGCCTTGTCTATTTATTTTTTAAATATAGACACCCACTCTTGTTCATGTGAGTTAGCTACACTCATGGCAGAAGTTGATTGTCCAAACCGGCAAATGTATCTATCTGGGTTTAGAAAAAGGGGAAGCACCAAAGTAAAACCCGGTGTTTCGAGCTTGTACAAATCTTTGAGCTTAATGCCACAACCCTGTTAGCTGCACTCAATAGGGACGAGAAAACTTGAGGGGCCAGGTCACGCGACCGCAGCCTTGAGGCTGTGCTCAGCCTTCAGCCCTGGCACCCATTAAATTATAAAACTATATAATGCGGAACTTACTATTGGATATTAACATTAACAAAATTTGTAAGGAAGCTTATCTGAATAGATACATCACATGTCCTCTTTTATCTCCCAAGCTTGATTACTTGATGCTATATTGACTCTCAAAGTTGTCTCTTTATTTTAGTCGGTGTTCTGTCCGTAGAAATCATTTAATGTGCCAGATGTAATACACAATGACGAGAGAAAAAAAAAGATGAAGAGTTTCGGGCAAACATCGGACAATTTATAAGGTTCATATTCTTAATTCACTTTTTCTTTCATGACCAAAATTATATGGCCACCATACTGTGAACTTTTTCCTGTCCCCGAGACATCACCCCTCTTTTTCTACATTTGTTTTTTTATTTTTGTTTTTATCCCTTTCATGTTATGCGTGTCAAGACCCGGTTGTTGTTCACGGAACAAGGTGCCACACGGAACAAGGTGCCACACCAGTTGTCATGCCAAGGAGGCAGGAGCCACCCTTTGAATCCATGGGGCAACCTCTTGAGTCTGTGGGACCTACTGTTGAACAATGAGGAATATTCGGAACACATTCCGAGTGAGGACCGACCTGCGTTATAAATGTAATGATAACACACTTAACTAGAGAGACGTCTTTTAAGAGAATCGACACTACAGAAGTATGAGAACTCCGTACTTAAGCATGCTCGGACTTAAGAAGTTTTGGGATGGGCGACCTCCTAGGAAGTGGCCCCTGCTCAGGTCCGGTTTGCTTTAACGGACAAAACCGTACAGTTTCGATCAAAGCGGACAATATCATCTGCACTGGGGCGTGGTGCGTTACATTTTATGGTGGCCCATGCAGGTCTCTCAGTAGGTCTGTGGTTCGAGAATGAACCATTGTTTAAAGATGGGGAGAATGTCGGGACGCGGTTCTTGTTCACGGGACAAACTGCTACACGGAACAAAGTGCCATACCAATTGTCATGCCAAGGGGGCGGGGGGCTACCTCTTGAATCGGCGGGGGCCACCTCGAGTCCGTAGGACCCATTGTAGAATAATGAGTCTACAATGGGGGAATATTCGGAACACATTTCGAAAGAAAAACGGACAACATTATAAATGTAATAATAGCACCCTCAATTGTAGATACGCCCTTTAAGTGAATCGGCTCTACAGGAGCCTGAGAACTTCGTAATTAAGCGTGCTCGGGCCAGGGAACTTTTGGGATGGGTGGCCTCCTGGGAAGTGGCCATTGGTCGGGTCCGGTTCGCTCTAAAGGACAAAACCGTTCGGTTTAAGCCAGAACGGACAATACTATCTGTACTGTGATGTTGGGGTGTCACAGCGTGGCAGTTTATTGATGGATAGACCGAACTAATTTTTCATGTTTTATTTCAGATATGGCTAAATTGCGCGTAAATACCCAAGATTTCACAGTTTTGACAGATAAATACCTAAGTTTCCGTGAGTAGCATATAAATACCCTCGTTTGCAAATAACTACCTTGTGTGATATATGAATGTGGTATAACGGTTATCTTGCCATTATTGTTAGTTTGGTTTAAAAAATTGCATCGGTCAAAGAGCTATATGTTAAATGTGTTGCGAAATTATTTAAAACACAAGCAATACATGCATATAGAGTAGTGTATTACTATACAAATACAGTAATAGCATGCCAAAAAAAACAAGAGCCTTTAATTTAATGTACAGAGAAGGTAAGGGCCCATAGGTTATCTCTAATAATTATATCTCTAAGGCTAGGCTACACATAGAGCCTCTGATCTTTAAAGATGCCGGCCAAGCATGAATAAAGGGTCAACATCAAATTAATTCATAAGGGCGCAACAGAGACTTTCCGAACAAAGTATGTGATAAGACTCATGAGCGGGAGTTCCTCAAGATATGACACGTAACAGATGACGTGTCGTCCACATAAACCCACTGGCTCCTGAGGCTGCGGAGGAGGAATCAACGTGGCGTCCCGAGGACTTTCCTCGGTGCCTCGTCTCCGGGCTTACGTCCACATCTCTCACCCCCGAGCCATCCAGCAGCCGAATTTATATCCCCTTCTCTTGTCACCGAGCTGTTTCGAGGACTGAGCTTCCTCGGCCTCTCGTCTCGTCTCCGAGCCACCCGAAGAGTTGAGCTTCCTCGGCTTCCCTGGTCAACCGAGAGCACGAAGCCTAAGCGTTCCCGTAACGGCTCCGTGTATCTTGCCAAAGCAAGATATCCGCCGCCTCACGTTCTGCGTCCCGCGTGGGCGCGTTCCCCTATTAATGAACGGATCCCTCCATCAACGCAGGCGTAATGAGAGAGCGTAACTGACGGCGAGGATCTCGTACCGGCTCGCTCCATGTGACCACTATATAAACCCATCTTTTCAGACGACTCAGGTAACTTGAACTTATTCTAATACTCCGCTGCTATGCCTTTATACTTCGGTACTAACTTGATCGTCGGAGGGTCCTACGGTGGTGTCCAGGCTTACGTACTCCTCTCCGGGCTTACGTCCCCACTTCTCACCCCCGAGCCATCCAGCAGCCGAATTTATATCCCCTTCTCTCGTCACCGAGTTGTTGCGAGGACTGAGCTTCCTTGGCCTCTCGGCTCGTCTCCGAGCCACCCGAAGAGTTGAACTTTCTCAGCTTTCCCGGTCAACCGAGAGCACGAAGCCTAAGCGCCCCCGTAACGGCTCCGTGTATCTCTCCAAAGCAAGATATCCGCCGCCTCACGTTTTGCGTCCTACGTGGGCGCATTCCTCTATTAATGAACGGATCCCTCCATCAACGCAGGCGTAACGAGAGAGCATAACCGACGGTGAGAATCTCGTACCGGCTCGCTCCATGTGACCATTATATAAACACATCTTTTCAGACGACTCAGGTAACTTGAATTTATTCTAATACTCCGCTACTATGCCTTTATACTTCGGTACTAACTTGATCGTCGGAGGGTCCTACGGTTGTTTCCCACCCGGGACTTCCCTTGCAGGTAGCTTGGCGTCGACAACATCCAACAACACATTGAGATCCACACAACTATTCTCATACCCAATCTTTACCGTCCAAAACCGCTTGCAGCCAAATCGACGGAGGACAACATCTGAGGGAGATTTCCTCCTCCATCAGTTAGCGTCGTCTGTTGGAAATCAGGCTAGAAGTTTCTCCACCCGTAAATTTGCTCTTCTGCTCTTGATCCGATGACGAGAGACAACCGCGACGATCCCAATGTGAGCCGCCCTACCCACCATAACGAAGGCGGGAGTGGTTCTATTCCCCCTCCTAACATCATCAACACCTTATCCGCTCGGATCGACAGAATCACAGCGATGGTGGATGCGCTCGTCTGCATTCAAGCGGTGGGACCTACCCGCCAGATCGCATGTCATGCCTTGCTTCCCAGTGTATGGGGAGGGGACACGGCGATGCCTACTACGTATTTACTCAGAAATAAACACGTGTAACTAAGCAATATAAAGTAAAATATACACAAGAGACATTAATGTAAATGGACAACACTTTTTATTTATTTAACATTTCTTTACAAATACAACTGAAAATGTAAATACAGAAATGGAAAGCAATGCCTAAACAGTGGTATGAACAGAAAAGAAATATATACAAGTGACTACAGCTCGTGGTTTTCAGTGAACTGCTCCAAGTCTTCTGAAATAGGCTCGGTCTCCAGTGAGTCGGATCCTCCTGATAATATTCCAAAGAAGAAGAGAAATGGAAATGTCATCAGCGAACAATCGTTCGGTAAGTCACAAAGAAAGAGAGAAGTAGAATAGACAGAAAAGAGAATATAACTGTATAATGTTTTATTATTATGTTAACGCAGTTGTTTGTAACTTGGTATAGAATATGCCTGTGTATACGAGAGGAGTCCAACTTACACCGTGGATTTTGGTAACCCGTAGTACAAGGCTCCGTCGATAAAACCACAGAACAATGACATAGATGTATAGTTACGTCTTTTAGTGACTGATTGCACGCTTTTGACGTGTCCTGTATTTGAAGTTCTAAAGTTAACCGCAATCAGGACGGTGTCGCTTTGTAGCTAGCCGTGATGAGTAAGGGTCGATCCACAGGGAGACGGAGCGTTTTTACGTTCTTGTTTTCACGAGTTAATGCGCGAGGCGGATTGTTCATATCTATCCTATGTGTATATATGCAACGTATAAGTTTGTTAGGAAAATATAGGTTAATGTAAGTTAAAAAAATCCGTATTCAAGTCTTTTGAGCCGAAATCAACAAATGAAGCTAGAGCAATTGGCAACAACGTGGATTAGGGTGCTTAAGCACGGTATTAGTGAAATCCGGCTTATTGACCCTTGTCCGTCCGTTCTTGTCTCTTGCTTTCGCCTCCAGTTAAACCGAATGCAACCGGTCGCGGTTAGGAATCACTGATATTTTGGTAGGGTAGGGTGCCTAACGGAGCGCTTACGTAAGTTTTGGACAGAGTTTCAATTGAAAAATACGGGAAAAGGATATGAGAAACGAAACCTTAACTTAAAATGTCATATTCTTTTCCTAACAACATATATTCACAAACATTACAACAACAAACCAAAAATAGCAAATAAAAGAACAAAGAAAAGAGAACATTACAAGTAGGTAAATGCATGGAATTTAAATTGCAAGTAAGTAAAGAGCATGTAATAAAGAGCAAGAAAGGAAAAGAGCAAGAATTAAAATAGCAAGCAAGTAAAGAAAGACAGAAACACTAAGAACCCAAGTGTGCAAATGAAATCTTTATTATGTCCAAGATACAATCTTGAGATCAATAACCAAGTCTTAAACTTGCATGCTCATTGAAGAGCTTGCAAGATCAAGAGGAGGAAAGGAGCTCAAGGGATACAAAGCTATGTACAAGAGAACAAAAATAAAACAAAAGAGGCTTGGTGTAAAGAATGAGAAAAATGCAAGACAATCCAAGACCAAGAATGGCCCCCCTCCTTTGCTCACTCATCTGCCTTATATAGGCACAAAAGGAAAATAAATAAACAATAAAAACATGATGACAAGGCAGCAAGGGAGGGACCACAGAAGATTGGGGGCATTTGGAGGCAGGGGGGCCGGCCTGCTCGGTTCTTGGAAGAATGTGGTCGGCCACTTTGTTGAGTCTTGGGCTCGTATTGGAAGTGTAGTCTTGTGTGCTCCCATATATCACATTGGTGCTACTAGATTTCTCTAATTTAACCTGGTCTGCACTTTTGGATTTGGAGGGAAACTTGATGCAACATATCACACATAATCTTTAGCATTCAATGCATATTTAATGAACATCACTTCTCATGCTCACTTGCCTTGCATCATGGCAGCCCTAACCCTAGTCCAAGCATCCAAGAGTTGTGTTCACACATGCCATGTGTTGGACCAAAATGTGTACACTTTATTTGTTTGCAAAAATAACTCTTGGATATCGATCGGTTTCCAGTTCTGGATGCAGTGTCGGCTCTCAAATGTTATATCCGTTCTTTTAAATGTATTTTCAGTATTTTGTCACGGATACCTGTAATCTGTATTACTGAGCAGACACTAGTTAATAGTACCGATATATAACAAAACAGATAATGAATGAGCGGTATTAAAATGCAATATTCTGGTATGAACAAATACCCTCAAACTTATCTTTTGCTTGTCCCGAGCAAAACAAAATCCTAGCCTCACTTTCGCAGGGAACGCGATTGCACAGAGCGCGTGCAACAAGCCATTAAAGCTCCAGGTGTCCCTAGTAGGAGGAGTGTTGTCTCCTTAGGGTTTTCAGCGAATACTACCCATAAAATCCCGTCAAGCTAGTTTCATAAGTTAATATCGATTCTACTCTTACAGTTTAGTATCTAAGTTAGAAACTCTATTATCCTAAGTTAGAAATATCCAACCCTAATGTTTCACGCCTCCTATTTATTCAACCTCAGATCCTATACATTTTATAGTTTAGAAAGATCTCGGTATTTTTTGAGTTTTCCTTTTAAAAGAGCGATCTCCAATTAGGGATTTTTATCATTTTTACAGAAAACATAAGTCTTATTCTTTATTTCTCTCTTTCCTCCAAATATCGATCGTATATCCCTACGTGTGTGTAATTTTTCACCTCTACACTTGAGAATTCAATTCAAGTTATAGTACCCTTACCTTAATACCTAATAGTACTTCTTTTCATTAATGATGGACGGTGTTGCTCACACACCTTTCATGCAACTATTAATGCTTCTTGAGGCACTAACGACCGATTACTGAATGAGTGAGCTTAAAGCGTAATTAGCAGTTTTCAGCTCTTGACTTTATTTATTTATTTTTCTTTTCTTTATTTTTCTTTTTCAAGACCAGATATATTTTTCAATATTGCTCTTTATGGTGTTTAGCTTTAAATGCCGTTTTTTCTTTCATACTAGGTTTTCAGGTAAGAGTATTTCTAAGTATCCTCTAATAACCCAAGTTTCAAGGTGCGTGTATGTGCAGTTTGTAGGGTATATACTTTCTAAATTTGAACTCAAGAATATAAACTATTTTTCAGACTTATCTTTCAGTAAAACTTTCAATACTTTTCCTTCATCTTAACTTAACTCAAGAACTAAACTCAAGATTACCTGCTTCTATAAAAAAAACTGTAAGGACGTATAATTACCAAGGTTAAACAGAATAAGGGTTATTTTTATAGGGTTTTCAATTCCTAAGCCTAGAATTTAGTTATTTCTAACGTATCAACTAAACTTTCGGAATCAAAGTCTAGGTTACCTTATTAGCTAACTTGACGACAAAGTTTTTATATTTTTTTAGAAATTTTTTGATTTTTGTGGGTTTTTAAATAAGAATGCAAATGCAGAATATACAAATGAATTCGAAGATAGAAAGCTTACCGAGCACACCCCCAAACTTAAACTTGACAGTGCCCTCACTGTCAGGCTACACCAAGAGGGTCAAAATTGTCGACGCTTCCTAAAATAAATATATACAAAGCAAAAAGCAAAACAAAAAGCAAAACAGAAATATATACACAAAAAGATTCCCTCCAAACTTAAGTGAAACAGTGTTTCCACTGTTTAAGCGGTGAAGTTCAGGATTAGGGGGGAGAGAACAATATCAATCTATACAAGACCTTACACATGCCAAAAGTGAGCAGCAACCATTCAAATTTTTTTTATCTCTATAGTGTGCTGGTTGGTGAAAGAATGCGGAGAGGAAAGAAATGGAGAATACGCGAGACCGTATGCGGATAGAAGCGGGATACGGTCTCGGTATATGAGGAGAAGAATGGTGGAGGGGAGAAAGAAATGGAGTATGAACTTGAGAGTGAAAATGGAGTGAATAAATTAGTATAATTTGTGATGACCGATGCGTGAAAAGCGATTGTACTAATCTATTAACCCGTCAAGAGATGGGGTCAAATCCCTTAAGATTCGTGAGAAAACATGGGTATGCCGAACTTGGTAAACCAGACATAGTAAATGAAAGTGATACGTTGTCTTGCAAGGTTGGAATGATGGAAAGGATAGAGGGGAGTGATCGAGGAAATGGATCGGTTAAACGTTCAGGAGGGTGTACATAGTCAATGAAAGGGACATGATGAATTGGAAAATCCGACTCATCAAGTAAAACTGGTCCATCCTCAATACCATCCTCAAAATTCTCCTAAAAAATTAGCTCATCCATGCAATTTTCATCAAAATCAAGGCGCATATGAAGTTCGGGAAAAACAGTTAATGACTCGACATGATGAATTGGAGAGAAAAACTCATCTAAATTTGCGGGTTCATCATCCAAAATATCCCTAGCGTCGATATCCTCAATCAAGTGAAAATCAATATTCTCAGACACTTCATCAAAACCATGGATTTCAATTAATTCTGGTTCTAAGATGGAAGTGTAGAGTTCAAAAGGTTTGAGATTGATTTCACTTGGAATGGACCATTCACAATCTGGTAAATCAAACACTACAAAGTCTCATAACTCATTAATCATTCTATCTTCAATTGATAAATTATTTGGGACACTTGATAGACATTCAAAACCGGGGTTGTGGGATTCAATTTGGGACGGGTAGGTTTGATTTGGAAGGGTGTACAGCTCACTCTCTCCACTCAAATTCTCAATATGTCCTACCGCCTCATCATACATTGGAAAATGTGAAGCTAGTTGGAAACTACCTACCGGGTCATTAAGTTGTATGAGGGCGGCCATGGACGTATTCATATCCATCATCTGTTGGTACGACGCTACCCGAAAGTCTTCTAACGACTGTTCCAGACTAGATATGGGTTGTGAAAGGGTTTCAGCAAAAGATTCAAAGTTGTTGGATACTGGAAACTCCCAAATGGCTGTGTAGAAGCAATGTCTAGGGAAGGTGTAAAAGTCGGGTAGGACTGGTAGAAATTTAATGGTTGGACAGGAGTAGGATCAACATTCGGATAAGAAGGTGATTTGAATTGTTGATCAAAAGAATTGGCAGTGGTGAAAGGAGTGAAAGATCGGCTATGAGATTGTTCAATTCTGTTGGCAATAGACACAGGTCTTGGAGTTACAACATGACTCTCAAAAGGGGTATCAACGTAAGAAGGTGGGGTAGGTTGAAGCGGTTGATAATGTAGACTGCGGAGTCCAATTGGTTGTCCTAGACGCGTCTATCCGATCTTTCAAAGAAATTTTGGGCATGGAGGGATCGTTCGAAGTTTGACCAAAGTAAGAACCGTATGAAGTAATGTTTGGTTGTGGGTACCAAAGTTCGGCAAGAGTTTTTCTGGGTGGGGTACCCATGTTATGAAGAAAAAAGTAAGGAAAGGAAAGGAAAGAGAATGTGGATTTTTTAAAAAAAATTTATAAGTTAGTTATCAACAAAAGAATGAAATATACAGACAAAAAGAATCTGGACAAAAACAATCACGATACAAAATACCACACACCTAATGGGTCTAGGGTTCACCTAGGTCAACTAAACCTACTCAAGAACTTGATTGTCGAAGTAAAACTGTGTCGAGAAACGGGCTCAAGATATACTGATCACGAGGCTAGGTAAGTGCAGAGATAAGGGGAGGTTTTCCGACGCTTTCGCGAAGCTCCTTAATTAGATAACTCTTTCTCTTTTGGCGGTTTCGCCGTGAACACTTTCTTAGACACCATGTAAACGATATACCGTTAAGCGGTGTTCTAAACACAGTTAACTTCTCCTAGTGAGCGTGACGTCCTTAAGGCTTAAAGTTTAGTTTCTTTTAAAATTTGTGCAGGTAAACGTTATGCTCAATTTCATGATTTGTGGGCCACGGAAAAGTGGATGAAATTCTTTACCGTATGTTGTGAGGTTCGCTTGCCCTTAAGTCCATATTAATGGATGCAATGCACAAATCAATGAAAAATTTATTCAAAGAATCAAACAACCGTTTTTTATGTTTAAGTACGGAATTGCAACAAATACGGTTGTAGGGTGTTTTTCGTCACCCCATTGAGATGGGAATACACGCGCGCTTGTCAGGCGTACTACAGATTCCCCCTGCCCAGGGTAGGCCGGGGTTTAATGATTGTGGGGATCCGAATCTCCGGCAGCCGCGGACTAAACTGCCGTTAATTACCCCTCGCCTTTTGGAGCGAGGGAACCTCCGATTGACGGGTTAAACTGGTCATGCGAACTCAATGTGCAGTGTGCATGCGATGGGTTTTGAAAAGGGGTTTTGGATATGTCGGGAGACACGCAGAGTTTTTATGGGGGTCCTGATACCCGGATAGCGGGCTGGGGGTCAAGGGGGCTAGCAGCCCCCTTGCGGGATGCGGGGCAGCGCCCCGTTAGAAATTTTTTTCTAACAGGGACAGTGTCGTTGAGTACGTATGTGTGTAAATATGTATACATATGTATATATATATATATATATATATATATATGTATGTACATAAAAAGAGGGTGAAAAGATATCCAAAGGATGCGTGGGGCCAGCGCCTTGAGCGCTGTGCGCTTAGGCGCAAGCGCGCCACGTGTCGACACGTGGGCGCTTTGCGCTTGAGCGCAGGGCGCTGTAGCGCAAGCGAGCCACGTGTCGGCACGTAGGCGCTTTGCGCTTCAGCGCTTGACGCTCGAGCGCAAGTGCGCCACGTGTCGGCACGGGGGCGACTTGCGCTTGAGCGCAAGTGCGCCATGTGTCGGCAAGGGGACGACTTACGCCAGAGCACTGTGTGCTTGAGCGCAAGCGCGCTACGTGTCGGCACTGGGGCGACTTGCGCTCGAGCGCAAGTGCGCCACGTGTCGGCACGTGGGCGCTTTGCGCTCGAGCGCAGGGCGCTCGAGCGCAGGGCGCTGTTGTGCGAGCGCGCCACGTGTCGGCACATGGACGCTCTGCGCTTGAGCGCTGAGCACTTGAGCGCAAGCGCGCCACGTGTCGGCACGTGGGCGCTCTGCGCTTGAGTGCCGGCGAGGAAAAGAGGGCTTTTAGCCCCAGAAACCAGAAGCTATGCTTCAGAAAGGAAATATTATATATATATATATATATATATATATATATATATATATATATATATATATGGAGTTAAACTCCTAGGATGTGTTGAAGCTGATTAAGGGGGTTCTTCTTCTTCCTCCTGTGATTTGGCCGGATCTTGAAGATCAAGAGATGTAAGATCTAAAAATCTTTTCTTTTGAGATCTAATGACAGATCCAAGCTCCCCTTGGTAGGTTTTATGGTGAAAAACTATTTAGTTTTGGAAAAGGAAGAGTAAAACTCTTGATTTAATTCAAAGAAAGAAAAAGGTTTGAAACCTTCAGAAAAGGGAAAGATGTACAAACCCTAGGTTTTTAAGAGAATGGAAAAAGTGTTACTTTATTCATCATCATGTTGCCTTTTATAGTCTTACATATTTGCATATAGCCCCTTGGGCTTTACAAAATGGCATTTTGCCTATCCTATGGCTCATGTGCCATTTCTTTTTGCACATAAGCCACGGGCTTACAAAAATTTGGCTTTATGTCCATTTTGTTTACATTCATGCATAAAAAATTACATTAAAACTATTTATTACATGATTTTGTTGTTGGCATGGGCAGGCTGGCCACGGGCTCGACTTGGGCATGGGCCCGCTTGACCTGGGCTTGGGCCCACCCAGCTTGGGGGTTGACCTTGACTTTGACTCGGTCAACCGGGGTGTAAATTTTTACCCTAACAAATTGCCCTCCATCAATGAATGCACCCGCACATGTGGGTCGTGTGCATGAAATTGGAGGATCTTCTTTTGCGTGGAGGCGACTTGCTTTGGTTCCCATTTTTTTTTGGGATGCACTGCCTTTTTTACTACATGGACGGTCGACGCTTGACACGTCTCCGAGACAGAGTGTCCATGGTAGACGTTTCCCTAGCCCGGATTGATTTCGTTGACGTGCCCCCGGCGCGGAGTGTCGCTGGTCGACGTTTCCCCGAGGCGGAGTATCGGCTGGTTGACGTGTCCCCGAGACGGAGTGTCTGCTTGATGTTTCCCAGAGACGGATCGTCGCTGGTCGACGTGTCCCCGGCGCGGAGTGTCTGCTGGTTGACGTATCCCTGAGATGGAGTGTCGCTGTTGGACGTTTCCCTGATGCGGAGTGTCTGTGTTGGACGTTTCCCCGATGCAGAGTGTCTGTGTTGGACGTTTCCCCGATGCAGAGTATCGTTGGTTGACGTGTCCCCGGCACGGAGTGTCTGCTTGACGTTTTCCCGGCACGGAGTGTCGCTGATCGACTTTTCCCCTGCGCGGAGTGTCGCTGGTTGACTTTTCCCCGGCACGGAGTGTCGCTGATCGACTTTTCCCCGGCGCGGAGTATCGGGTTGACTTTTCCCCGGCGCGGAGTGTCGCTGGTCAACTTTTCCCCGGCGCGGAGTGTCGCTGGTTGACTTTTCCCCGGCACGGAGTGTCGCTGATCGACTTTTCCCCGGCGCGGAGTGTCGGGTTGACTTTTCCCCGGCACGGAGTGTCGCTGGTCGACTTTTCCCCGGCGCGGAGTGTCGGTGGTTGACTTTTCCCCGTCACAGAGTGTCGCTGATTGAATTTTCCCCGGCACGGAGTGTCGCTGATCGACTTTTCCCCGGCACGAAGTGTCGCTGATCGACTTTTCCCCGGCGTGGAGTGTCGGGTTGACTTTTCCCCGGCATGGAGTGTCGCTGATCGACTTTTCCCCGGCGCGGAGTGTCGCTGGTTGACGTTTCCCTGATGCGGAGTGTCTGTGTTGGACGTTTCCCCGATGCAGAGTGTCGCTTGTTGACGCATAGGTCGATGTTGCAATTGGTTGGCTTGATTTGTTTGATTTGAGTCGACATCAGCATCGCTACACTGGAATATGGTACCAGGAGCGAATCATCATCCGTCTTTGAGAGGATTTGGGAATTGGTTTTTTTTTGTTTGGCATCTGCATTGCTGCACTGGAATAATGCCATGAGCAACTCATCATTTGCCCCGAGAGGATTTGGGAATTGGTTTTTTTTGTTTGGCATCTGCATTGCTGCACTGGAATAATGCCAGGAGCAACTCATCATTTGCCCCGAGAGGATTTGGGAATTGTTTTTTTTTGTTTGGCATCTGCATTGCTGCACTGGAATAATGCCAGGAGCAACTCATCATTTGCCCCGGGAGGATTTAGGAATTGGTTTTTGTTTGGCATCTGTATCGCTACACTGGAATATGGTACCAGGAGCGAATCATCATTTGCACTTGCTTATCAGGAAGCGATGGCTTAGAAGACAGGTTTTAGGTCCCTATCACCTAAGACTTTCAATTTTGTAGGCCGTAAGGGTCTCATAAAGCATTTTTTCCCTACGGGTCGTAAGGATCTCGTAAGTGTATTTTCTCCTTAGGAGTCGTGGGGACTCCCAAGTGTATTGCTCCTTTGTGAGTCGTAAGGATCTCACGCGGGAATTTTCTCCTCACAAAGTCGAGAGGACTTTGCGAGTGCATTTCATCTCTTTTTTTACGAGTGTGCGCCCTTTCGGGTTTTCACAAACTCACCGGCAGTCCTGCTGTTTTTACTCACGGAGCCCTTTCGGGTTTTCATCCGTACCCATTTTGCTTGTGGAAATGCCTTTTTTATTTCTATTCTTCTTTTTTTTCTTTTTTTCTTTTTCTTTTCTTTTTTTATTTTTGGTGGGACTTTGAATGTGGTCTCACCGGTAGGACTTGGGAGGGACTGGGATTGTTTTACGCCCGTGGATTGTATATGGTTTTGTAGGATGTATGATCCAGACCGTTGGGCCAAAAGCATTTTGGGTCTTTGTTGGCGTCTACATCGCTGCACTGGAATATGGTACCAGGAGCGACTCATCATTCGCCGTTGGGATTTGGAATTTGGCTGGTGTCTGCATCGCTGCACTGGGATATGGTACCAGGAGCGACTCATCATTTGTCACTTGGGAATTGGGGAGCGATTGCTTAGGAGACAGGTTCAGATCCCTATCACCTAAGGCTTTTCAATTTTATGGGCCGTGAGGGTCCCATAAAAGCATCTTCTCCCTGCGAGTCGTAAGGATCCCGCAGGTGTATTTTCTCCTTAGGAGTTGTGAGGACTCCTAAGTGTGTTTTTCCTTTGTGAGTCGTAAGGATCCCACAAAGGTTTGTTGTCCTCATGTATCGTGAGGACACATGAGTGGATTTCCCTCGTTCCCAGTTTGATGACTTAGAGGTCGACTGTTTCCAGTTTAACGACTTAGCGGTCATCTGTTTCCAGTTTAAAGACTTAGGGGTCTGTGGTGCCCAGTTTAACGACTTAGCGGTCATCTGTTTCCAGTTTAACGACGTAGTGGTCATCTGTTTCCAGTTTAACGACTTGGTGGTCATCTGTTTCCAGTTTAACAACTTGGTGGTCATCTGTTTCCAGTTTAGAGACTTAGAGGTCTACTGTTTCCAGTTTAACGACTTAGAGGTCATCTGTTTCCAGTTTAAAGACTTAGAGGTCATCTGTTTCCAGTTTAACGACTTGGTGGTCATCTGTTTCCAGTTTAACGACTTGGTGGTCATCTGTTTCCAGTTTAGAGACTTAGAGGTCATCTGTTTCCAGTTTAACGACTTGGTGGTCATCTGTTTCCAGTTTAGAGACTTAGAGGTCTACTGTTTCCAGTTTAACGACTTAGAGGTCATCTGTTTCCAGTTTAACGACTTGTTAGTCATCTGTTTCCAGTTTAGAGACTTAGAGGTCTACTGTTTCCAGTTTAACAACTTAGAGGTCATCTGTTTCCAGTTTAAAGACTTAGAGGTCATCTGTTTCCAGTTTAACGACTTGGTGGTCATCTGTTTCCAGTTTAACAACTTGGTGGTCATCTGTTTCCAGTTTAGAGACTTAGAGGTCTACTGTTTCCAGTTTAATGACTTAGAGGTCATCTATTTCCAGTTTAAAGACTTAGAGGTCATCTGTTTCCAGTTTAACGACTTGGTGGTCATTTGTTTCCAGTTTAACGACTTGGTGGTCATCTGTTTCCAGTTTAACGACTTGGTGGTCATCTGTTTCCAGTTTAACGACTTGTTGGTCATTTGTTTCCAGTTTAGAGACTTAGAGGTCTACTGTTTCCAGTTTAACGACTTGGTGGTCATCTATTTCCAGTTTAAAGACTTAGAGGTCATCTGTTTCCAGTTTAACGACTTGGTGGTCATCTGTTTCCAGTTTAACGACTTGTTAGTCATCTGTTTCCAGTTTAGAGACTTAGAGGTCTACTGTTTCCAGTTTAACGACTTGAGGGTCATCTGTTTCCAGTTTAAAGACTTAGGGGTCTACTGTTTCCAGTTTAACGACTTAGAGGTCATCTGTTTCCAGTTTAAAGACTTAGGGGTCTATTGGATTGGAGTTTGGGATTTTGGGGTTAGGGTAGGCATCAGCGTTGCTAACACTGAAGCACACGTGCCAGGAGCAATTCATCATTTGCCTATTCCTGTTGGGGGAGCGATGGCTTAGGAGACAGGTTTAGGTCCCTATCACCTAAGGCTTTTCAATTTTATGGGTCGTGAGGGTCCCATAAAAGCATTTTCTCCCTACAAGTCGTAAGGATCCCGCAGATGTATTTTCTCCTTAGGAGTCGTGATGACTCCTAAGTGCGTTTTTCCTTTGTGAGTCGTAAGGATCCCACAAAGGTTTGTTCTCCTCATGTATCGTGAGGACACATGAGTGGGTTTTCTCAATGGAGCATAACTCCAAAGGCGGATACCAGCCGCGTAACTGGTGATTACGGTGGGGCATGGGTATGATGAGAATTATTTGAGCCCGTGGATTGTATACGGTAGTCAATTTGGGGACTGGCTGTAGGGCCGGAAGAATTTTGAAAAAATGGATTTTTGTTGGCGTTTGCATCGCTGCACTGGAATATGGTACCAGGAGCAACTCATCATTCACTAGTTTTTTTTTTATTGTTTTTTTTGTTTTACCGCGATCGCTCTATCATTTCAGCTTTTCTTATCGCGAAGGTCGCGATTGCCCTATCATTTCGGCTATTTATTCGCGGTTGCCCCATCGTTTCGGCTTTATTTTCATGTTTATCTTTACTCGCTGATTTTTTTTTGCGAGTTGCCCCATCATTTCGGCTTTTCTTTATTTTTCTTTTATTTACACATTTTTTTGTTTATTTACATACATATATATTTTTTACATTCCCAGTTTAGCGACTTAGAGGTCGACGGTTCCCAGTTTAACGACGTGGGGGTCATGTTTCCCAGTTTAAAGACTTGGTGGTCTGTCATTCCCAGTTTAACGACGTGGTGGTCGGCGGGTGTTCCCAGTTTAATGACGTGGTGGTCCTTTTTGCTTATCCCAGCTCCTTGAACTTTGATCTTGGCGGAGCTGTGTTGATGACCTAGCTCTGTGGCTTGCCGATACATCCGAGGATTGTGAGATTTTTCCAAGCTTATATTGGTCCTCTGCCCAATCTTTGAAAATATAGCAGTCTTCGATGGTATGACCCACCACTCTATGATATGGGCAGTATATGGGATTGCCGGTCATGTTCATTTCCTGTGTCCTCTTTGGAACAGGCAGTTGCAGACCGTTGTTCAAGGCGTCCATGAATATTTTGCGGACTTCATCCCTCCTGAAGGAGTATACCTTCTTCTTTCTCTCCATTGGAGTAGGTTCCTTTACTGATGCTGGTCCTCGAGGCGCATGTCTGGGAGGATTAGGTTCCCGAAAGGTTTCGGTCTCCATTTGCATGAAATCGGCGATCGTAGCTTGACTGTTTGCTAACACGCCTTTAGACAGTTCTATCTCTCCCATCTTGTATTGCCTTTCGACCCAATCTTTGAAGACGAAGCAGTCCTCAATGGCATGACCTATCACCCTGTGATAGGGGCAATATTTTGGGTCGTCGGTCATATTCTCTTCTTGCGGTCTCTTTGATTCTGGCAGTTATAGACTGTTTCTTAGGGCATCCCTGAATATCTTGTAGACTTTTTCCCTTTTGAAGGAATATACTTTCTCCAGTTTCTCTTTCAGAGGAGATCCCCCCCCGGCGTATGTGTCGGAGGGACTGGAGGCTGATTGCGGCCGTTTTCCGCGAAGGCGCTCCGCCCTTAGGTTGAAGGGGGTATCAGTTGGCTGCCTCCGGGTATCAGTCCCTGGCTCATGAACCAAAATTTGATTCTGTTGTAATTGCAATCGGGCAACTTGGGTCGCGAGATCTGCCACGACGTTTGCCAGCTCGTCGACTTTGGAATAGACCTCGGCCATCTTCTCATCCCTGTCCTGAAATTGCCTTTGAAGCCATTGGAATAATGCTTGTTCTGTAGTTCCGGCTATGACAACCGGGTAATCTTTATTGCCTGAGCTCAATTCTGCAGGAACCACGGGCTCCTCTGGCTTATCGGCCTGAGCGGGCTCTTCATTATTTAGATCGAGCCGATGCTGGGTAGCGTCAACCATATCATCACCATGGCTGTGAAGAAGAGGAGGGTTCGTTTCTTCATATCCGGCCATGTAGACAGTGTGGATAACACATTCAGCCATTCTTTCATCAATGGCAGCTGGTTTCGCGGAGCGGTCCGAGCTTTGGAAATTCATAAATTTTAACATGGCCAGAGCCCTAGCCCTTTTGTTGGCTCTATATCTGAGCTGCTTCTGCCTCAGCTTCTCTGCTTTAAGCGCTTGGCAGGCTTCTGCTCTTCGGGGAGCCGCCATAGGCTGAGTGATGGGGAGGCTTGAGAAGACACCCCATCGAGCAGTTGTCGGAGGCGCCGCTGGAGATTTCTCAAGATGCGTTGTAGCTTTGTTGGTGTTGATGGCCTTGCCCCCAGTTGGGGCCAAGGAAAGTCGTTCAGACACTGACTTGCGTTTGGGTTGGGACGCCCTCGAGATCACCACATTTGGTCTCTTTCCTTTCGAGACCGGTCTGTCTGTTGCTGGAGCTTGAGGAGCGGGAATGGCGTTCGCGGGCACGAACAGAATAGAGCCGAACGGTAGCAGCGGCTCCTCCCATTGTCGCCCAAGACTGGCTGGGAGGACCGTCATGGAGTCCATCTTCATCGTGTAAGAGATGGAAGCTGAGTTCATCATTGGAGACATTGTTGAAAGGCGATTGCTTGAAAACCTGCATGAAAGAGCATTATTTTAGTATAAATATAGACATGTAAATTGATTGAGTTCGCATGAACGTTTAACCCGAAATATGGGAGGAGAGATTGGTCCCACCGGGCGTGCCAGAATCTGTAGGGTGTTTTTCGTCACCCCATTGAGATGGGAATACGCGCACGCTTGTCAGGCGTACAACAGATTCCCCCTGCCTAGGGTAGGCCGGGGTTTAATGATTGTGGGGATCCGAATCTCCGGCAGCTGCGGACTAAACTGCCGTGAATTACCCCTCGCCTTTTGGAGCGAGGGAACCTCCGATTGACGGGTTAAACTGGTCATGCGAACTCAATGTGTAGTGTGCATGCGATGTGTTTTGAAAGGGGGTTTTGGATATGTTGGGGCCACGCAGAGTTTTTACAGGGGTCCTGCTACCCGGATAGCGGGCTGGGGGTCAAGGAGGCTAGCAGCCCCCTTGCGGGGTGCGGGGCAGCGCCCCGTTAGAAATTTTTTTCTAACAGGGACAGTGTCGTAGAGTACGTGTGTGTAAATATGTATACATATGTATATATATATGTATGTACATAAAAAGAGGGGGAAAAGACATCCAAATGATGCGTGGGGCCAGTGCCTTGAGCGCTGTGCGCTTAGGCGCAAGCGCGCCACGTGTCGACACGTGGGCACTTTGCGCTTGAGCGCAGGGCGCTGTAGCGCAAGCGAGCCACGTGTCAGCACGTAGGCGCTTTGCGCTTCAGCGCCTGACGCTCGAGCGCAAGTGCGCCATGTGTCGGCACGGGGGCGACTTGCGCTTGAGCGCTGGGCGCTTGAGCGCAAGTGCGCCATGTGTCGGCACGGGGGCGACTTGCGCCAGAGCGTTGTGCGCTTGAGCGCAAGCGCGCCACCTGTCGGCACTTGGGCGCTTTGCGCTCGAGCGCAGGGCGCTGTTGTGCGAGCGCGCCACGTGTCGGCACATGGGCGCTCTGTGCTTGAGCGCTGAGCGCTTGAGCGTAAGCGCGCTACGTGTCGGCACGTGGGCGCCCTACGCTTGAGCGCCGGCGAGGAAAAGAGAGCTTTTAGCCCCAGAAACCAGAAGCTATGCTTCAGAAAGAAAATATTTATTTTATATATATATATATATATATATATATATATATATGGAGTTAAACTCCTAGGATGTGTTGAAGCTGATTAAGGGGGTTCTTCTTCTTCCTCCTGTGGTTTGGCCGGATCTTGAAGATCAAGAGATGTAAGATCTAAAAATCTCTTCTTTTGAGATCTAATGGCACATCCAAGCTCCCCTTGGTGGGTTTTATGGTGAAAAACTATTTAGTTTTGGAAAGGAAGAGTAAAACTCTTGATTTAATTCAAAGAAAGAAAAATGTTTGAAACCTTCAGAAAAGAGAAAGATGTACAAACCCTAGGTTTTTGAGAGAATGGAAAAAGTGTTACTTTATTCATCATCATGTTGCCTTTTATAGGCTTACATATTTGCATATAGCCCGTTGGGCTTTACAAAATGGCATTTTGTAAGCCCATGGCTTATGTGCAAAAAGAAATGGCACATGGGCCATGGGATAGGCAAAATACCATTTTGTAAAGCCCAAGGGGCTATATGCAAATATGTAAGCCTATAAAAGGCAACATGATGATGAATAAAGTAACACTTTTTCCATTCTCTCAAAAACCTAGGGTTTGTACATTTTTCCATTTTCTGAAGGTTTCAAACCTTTTTCTTTCTTTGAATTAAATCAAGAGTTTTACTCTTCCTTTTCCAAAACTAAATAGTTTTTCACCATAAAACCCACCAAGGGGAGCTTGGATGTGCCATTAGATCTCAAAAGAAGAGATTTTTAGATCTTACATCTCTTGATCTTCAAGATCCGGCCAAACCACGGGAGGAAGAAGAAGAACCCCCTAAATCAGCTTCAACACATCCTAGGAGTTTAACTCCATATATATATATATATATATATATAATATTTCCTCTCTGAAGCATAGCTTCTGGTTTCTGGGGCTAAAAGCCCTCTTTTCCTCGCCGGCGCTCAAGCGCAGAGCGCCCACATGCCGACACGTGGCGCGCTCGCACAAAAATTTGGCTTTATGCCCATTTTGTTTACATTCATGCATAAAAAATTACATAAAAATTATTCATTACATGATTTTGTTGTTGGCATGGGGAGGCTGGCCGCGGGCTCGACTTGGGCATGGGCCCGCTTGACCTGGGCTTGGGCCCACCTAGCTTGGGGGTTGACCTTGACTTTGACTCGGTCAACTGGGGTGTAAATTTTTACCCCAACAACGGTTTAGTCAATTTAGCGTTTGCTAGCGAACTTGCAAAGAATCCTGCAAAAGATATTATAGTAGATGCGTTGGATTTGAGAAGAAGATGTTAGTGAAGTACGTACCGATAAATTTTCGGGTTAAGAAACCCCTGTTGAAGTTAAATCCGAATAGCTTGAAAAGTTCGGTTGCGTGGGTCAAACTACCCGGATCTTTGGTATTGTACTTTCGCAATCACCTTAACTTTGAATGTACACTTTGCTCCACACGATCGCAGTTCGCAAATCCACAAAAATCTGAAATGTCGGAAAAACTGATTTTAGTGCGAAAAAGCGATATGAATGCCCAAATAGCTGCACACTCAAAATTATAAAAAACAAGCAATAAAAATGGGACAAAAACAGAAATATAGAACAGAGAACAAAATTTTGGAGGAAATGGAGGTGCCGGGGCCGGCGAGCTCGGACTTGGAGGTGATGTCGCCGGTTTTTCCTTGGAGATAGGGCTCCAAATTTCTTCTGCTGTCTCAATGTTCTATTAGTGCCTCACTGGTATTGTTTATCTTTTTAGTTGTGATCCAGAGTGCTAGCAGGTCAGAATTCCAGAGAGCAAAAAGTGTTAGCAATGTTAGTTTTTGTTTTGAAATTTTGAAAATTTTAGTTTGTTTTGTTTTTAAGAATGGTGTTAAATGGATATTAACAATATTAACACGAAACAACAAGAATAAAAACGTTACCGTCTCCCTGGCAACGGCGCCATTTGATTGCACGCTTTTGGCGTGTCGTGTATTTGAAGTTCTAAAGTTAACCGCAATCAAGACGGTTTCGCTTTGCAGCTAGCCGCGATGCGTATGGGTCGATCCACAGGGAGACGGAGCGTTTTTACGTTCTTGTTTTCACGAGTTAATGCGCGAGGCGGATTGTTCGTATCTATCCTATGTGTATATATGTATAAATTTGTTAGGAAAAGATAGGTTAGTGTAAGTTAAAAAAATCCGTATTCAAGTCCTTTGAGCCGAACTCAACAAATGAAGCTAGTGAAATCGGCAACAACGTGGATTAGGGTGTTTAAGCACAGTATTAGTGAAATCCGGCTTATTGACCCTTGTCCATCCGTTCTTATCTCTTGCTTTCGCCTCCGGCCAAACCGAACGCAACTGATCGTGGTTAGGAATCACCGATACCTTGGTAGGGTAGGGTGCCTAACGGAGCGCTTGCGTAAGTTTTGGACGGAGTTTCAATTGGAAAATATAGGAAAAGGATATGAGAAACGAAACCTTAACTTAAAATGTCGTATTCTTTTCCTAACAACACATATTCACAAACATTACAACAACAAACCAAAAAGAGCAAATAAAAGAATAAAGAAAAGAGAACATTACAAGTAAGTAAGTGCATGAAATTTAAATTGCAAGTAAGTAAAGAGCATGTAATAAAGAGCAAGAAATGAAAAGAGCAAGAATTAAAATAGTAAGCAAGTAAAGCAAGATAGAAACACTAAGAACCCAAGTGTGAAAATGAAATCATTATTATGTCAAGGATACAACCTTGAGATCAATAGCCAAATCTTAAACTTGCAAGCTCATTGAAGAGGTTGCAAGATCAAGAGGAGGAAAGGAGCTCAAGAGATACAAAGCTATGTACAAGAGAACAAAAAGAAAACAAAAGAGGTTTGGTGTAAAGAATGAGAAAAATGCAAGACAATCCAAGACCAAGAATGGCCCCCTCCTTTGCTCACTCATCTGCCTTATATAGGCACAAAAGGAAAATATATAAACAAACAATAAAAATATGATGACAAGGCAGCAAGGGAGGGACCACAGAAGACTGGGGGCATTTAGAGGCAGGGGGGCCGGCCTGCTCGGTTCTTGGAGGAATGTGGCCGGCCACTTTGTTGAGTCTTGGGCTCGTATTGGAAGTGTAGTCTTGTGTGCTCCCATATATCACATTGGTGCTGCTAGATTTCTCTAATTTAACCTGGTCTGCACTCTTGGATTTGGAGGGAAACTTGATGCAACATATCACACAAAATCTTTAGCATTCAATGCACATTTAATGCACTTCATTTCTCATGCCCACTTGCCTTGCATCATGGCGGCCCTAACCCCAGTCCAAGCATCCAAGAGTTGTGTTCACACATGCCATGTGTTGGACCAAAATGTGTACACTTTATTTGTTTTCAAAATAACTCTTGGATATCGATCGGTTTCCAGTTCTGGATATAGTGTCGGCTCTCAAATGTATATCCATGATTTTAAATGTATTTCCAGTATTTTGTCACGGATACTTGTAATCTGTATTACTGAGCAGACACTGGTTAATAGTACCGATATATAACAAAACAGATAATGAATGAGCGGCATTAAAATGCAATATTCTGGTATGAACAGTGACCACCCCATGTCACCTTTAACATGTTCCGTACTAGTCTACCCCTTTATCACCGTAATGTTTATTGTATTGATTGTATTGTCTTGTTTTGTAGATGGAAAACTTGTCGAAACTATGATATCATGTAAACGGAATGGATATAAATGGATAGTCATGTAATCAGAGTATATTCATGGTTCGTTCAAGTCATATTCATGTTGTTGTAGATTGTATTCTGGTATTCATGGATTCATGTTGTATTATAGTTATACTGGAATTGAATTCAAGTCATATTTTATTCAGATTTGACCGTGACTCGAACTGAGTCAGACACTTAAACAGAATTGAAGTCCTGATTTATGTTTTGGAGTTATCGGTATCTGCTGCACATGGACGGCAGGATTTGTGTCTTTTTCCAAGATAATTACCGTATTAATAACCCCGTTTTTAGTTATCTACCTTAAATAGGCAAGCATCTACTTTCTCCGGCTCCCTGAGGCTCAATAGAATTGGTCCCTCTTAAACCTATATTTACTAGGGTCCTTATTGTAAATTTATATAACTTGAGGGGGGGTTTATGAAAAATAGTTTTGGTATATTTTCAAAATAGACCTTAAGTATATATTTATCGTTTTTAGTGTTTTCATGGATGTAATTGTTAAATGTGAAGTATTTTCTAGTGGATATAAATCTAGTAAGAATTGTATATGGTATTTTCATGTAATATTGAAATTGTATTGATTTAGAAAGGCGATTTCATAGAATTTGTGATTCTTTTCTTTTGATTTAGAAAACATGGAATATATATAATATATTTAAAATAGATATTTTGATAATATATATATATAATTATTAAAAATAAATTTTATTTATTAAGTAGAAATCATATTTTTCTTAAAAATTGGATTAAAAAATTCCATCGAGATCAGATGCTTCGTGATTAGGTCTGCATCTCGCTCTACTAAACCCGAGGATGTGCGATAACCCACACCATCCTGATCGGGGTCCCCAATATGGGTTGTAGAGGGGTATTTGTAAGGAATTAAATAATACATTTTTTTAAAGAAAACGTTTTTTGATAGTTTATGGTATTTTATTGTAAACTTGTATTTTCCCCACAACTAATGTTCCAAAAGTTATCGTCTTATATCAAGGATGAGTGTTCTGATGAGTTAGGTCATTACCTCGTGAGTTTTCCTAAAGGTAATATGGGTAAAACAATAAAGAAATGCCGTATGTAAACATTATGGTATTTTACTGTAAAAATGAAATAGAAGTTGCAATACATATTATTTTGAGATGAAACTTGTCCTATTGAGTTTATTTATGATTTCTAAACAACATACAAAAAGATTGTAAATTTGTTATTAAGATAAACGGTGTTTTTAGTTAAATTAGAAACGGAAGTCGGATTAACTCCGCTTCCGACTGTTAGTTATATGCCCTAGAGGCCATTACTGTACATACGATGTATATTGTAGTGGATGCTTGAACATATATAGGGAGGACTTTCTTGCTCGACATGATAGTACGCTATCTGGTTGCTCTTTATCTTAACATGTACTCTGATTGTCTCTATGTTATATGTTGATAAAGCCCTTAGGATGAGTACTTGACTACCAGGACTATGATGCAGATCATACTAGTGGGGACAGTGTAGTTGCCAAGTACATCCTTCAAAAGTTCCTAGTCGTGGGAGTACCGAGACAGGGCATCGATACTCCAGAGTAGACTAGCATATGCGCTTCTTGACCCATATGATGGGCGATGGATGATCCCATATCCATTGGTGTTTGACGTCAGAGAAGGTATACGGGTGCTCAGTGGAGACTGGGTACACTGGATGGACTTGCCAAGAACTCCCAGATGGTATTATACCTCACGTCAGATGGCAGTTCTCTGGTGACACTGGTACATGTTAGTTTGTAGACCCGAGATCGTCATAGAGTCTTGTGTGATTCCCACCGTGCTTTGATTTCCATCATACCACGTCCAAGAGGGCGTGCAAAAAGGTGGCTTTTGGGTACAGTCCCGAATCACATGGAGGCAATGAGCGATAGGAGGGGATTCGTCTCTCCCGGTATAGGGAGTTGATGTTGCGCTGTGTTCGATTGGCTATAACTAGAAATCCCTGGCCAGGGTTGCTGAGATTTACTGGTAAGTGTTATCAGTAGTTTCTCGAACTATTATGGACCTCATATCGACACGACTTATCAAGCTACTGGGGCCTGACGTTTACCACCCGTAGGCGAGATATGCGACATATCAGACGAAGAGATCGGACTGTACGGGAGTGTTACTGATTGGATTCGCAGGTACAGGCTTGCTTGTTGATTTTCTGATCGCTCAATACCTGGGTGGATGTTACATTTAGCTAACCGCTTGCAGCTTGCGGGTATTTGATATGATCATCACCTACTGCCGGCATATTGACGATTCTTTAGAGTCCTACACAGTGGTTTCTTGACTCAGGCAAAACGGAGTAGGAGCACATATATGATATGTGCGGGACCGAGAACAATACGTGTATGTGATAACGTATTAGATTCTCACGATATGAGATATCGGCCGGGTATATGTGATATAGCCGGGTCATCGGATCAAGTGTTGATTCGATGAACTGATACAGATTATATTAGTCGGTTATTTGTGAAGCCGGATTATCGGATCAAGTGTTGATTAGATAATTTAATGTATAATTATATATTTGATATATTAAATTACATTAACTGATATAAGCTCACTAAAAGATTGTTTTTCTCACTCGGGTAATACATTGATATATATGCGATATATGTTAATTGTATTATTTTATTTTGTTACAATAAATATTATATATGTGATATATAATATTGTAACATGATATGGTTATTAATGCAACATGTTTAGTGGAGATTAAACATGGTTAGGGTTTGATTTGGGTTATGCTTTTTTAGAAGTTTCTAGAAGCTTTGCTTTTTGTTTTTGCCAAGATATTTTATAAAGATATTTAGTTATGATATTTGTTAACCCAACTCAACCCTTGACCATGGTTCATTCTCTACATGGGTTAAGTTATCATACTTAACCCATGATTGCATTTCTAACATCACCACAATTCATTATTCATCACAAAGAGAATGATTCTTCTTCTTCTTCCTTCTTCTTTCATGGAAAAGCTTACTAGCTTTTTCATTAGTGATGATTTTGAGTGAGATTAAGAAAACAAATGAGAGCTAAAATCCTACTTCTTCATCCTAATCTATCCTAGCCATTTAGATTAGGGTGTTCACTTCATTTATAAGTGAGAGCCTGTGTTAATGAAACTTCAAGGTAGATCATCTTTGTTATCGAAGATCGGAAGCAAGTTTGCATCTTTCTTTTGTGGAGCCTCTCTAGAGTCCGGATTCTTGATGATCGCATCGAAGGGACCTCAACACGGAGCTTATGAAGTGAAGGACCGGACTACAAAGGTTGTAATCCCAAACTCTTAGATGTTAAAGTGTTTAACATATTTTGTTTCGTCTAATCTCTAGTTTAAAGATCTTGGTTAGGGTTGTTCGGCACGTCTAAATTTTAAATCGGGCATGGTTGATATCTTGTAGAACCTTGTGAGTGTGCCTAGTAACCTTACAGTGGTATCAGAGCCAAGCTTGAGCTTTAGACGAAGTTAGAAATCCGATCGAACTCCGAATACCCGATAAAACCTAGTTTCTGGAAATTTTTTAAAAATGTTGTTTTTTTCGTATTAAAAATACTCAGAAAATTCAACAGGTGATTTTATGGGTTACTGTAAAAAAACGAGCCCAAAATACCTTTATTGCGCCGCGGAACCGCGGCAATACCCTTGCTTGCGCGGCGGTTCCGCGGCCAAACAGTAGAATTATGGGATCGATATTCAACAGTAATATCCGTAGGTACTATTGCATGTTTTTGGGAATTTTTAATTTTACTCAAGCGTTGAGTTTTCTGGGATGTATTGGGAACTCGTTGATTCGATCGGAAAGTTTAACTTCGTTTAAATTTTGTCCGGGTAATTTAGAACGTGTTAAAAAGTTCGAACAGATATCAATAACTCACTTTTTCCCCTGCCAGAAAATTTCCAAGTGTTGGATTTTTCCGTAGTTTAAGAACGTTCTAAGTCGTGCAAGTAACGCGGTGGACCCTCTAGAAGAACACAAACCTTAACTCGATTATGTGACCGTCTGAACCGCCTCTGAACCTTAGGGTTTAGGACAGTACGGCGTTGCCACATGTGAGGCGTTGGCTTGACCCTTCTATGGCTGGACCATTGGTACTGTGGCATGTGATGGATGTTTTTAAACTAATTTCAAGTGTTGAGAACTATTTGGGAAATCTTGGGTGTTTGTTTATTCGATCGGAAAGTTTAACATTGTCTATTTATCTGGAATGTGATATAATATTTGGAATCCACAAGTAGTTATGAGATAACTAATTTGAATGTTATAAATCTAGTTGTTCAGTCTCAGATGATCGGTTGCCATGGGATTTTGATGCGATCAAAAGTCCATCGCAATCACGTAGCGTACACGGATACTCGCCGGGTAAACTTAATAGATAGCCACGTCCCATAGTCCCGACCAAGTGACTGTAGGAGAACCCCATTGCCAAAAGCATCCGTTCGGGTGCTCGCGGCAGCGGTGTTCCTCCTTAGTGCACTTCGTCGACGGCATCCGGGGGTGCGGCCGTCTACTAAAGTTTGCGACGAGCATTCGATCAGGATATCGGGAATCTTGTTAAATTGCCCGACTTGATATTGAAAAGAGTTTTCGATAATGAGACTAAAATGCAGAGTTTATAATTGTTAGGCATGCGATGTCTAAGGAATTCATTTGGTTAGGCATGCGATGTCTAAGCAGGTTGAGAATTCCAACTGTTGTAGTTTTACACTTTCTTTTCTGCGACCGTAAGTGTAATATGTGGTGTATCGCCGGTTTCGTTGCTATACATCAACGATAATTGGGATATGCATATTTACTTACGTTGATGGTATGAGATATTATGTGTTGCTGTGATATGTTATATTGGATCTTCATGTTTTGAATAGCCGGGGTTTTATGTGAGATGAGAGTTTTTCTTTTTCATTCATGTAAAATTCATTTGTATGTAATATTCTTTTATTGGGGCACTTCCGGGATGAGGATGATGTCACCATTGTATATTATTTACTTTTCCGCATTAGGTAGACCCAAGGCGGGGAGCACAAGTAACCGGGTTCTAGGGTCCAGTGGGAGACCATCTCGAGGAGTCGAGACCGGGTCTCCTAACTCTAGAACTGGCAGGGTTACCTGCCGCTCTCGTAGGGGTCTAGGGATGTGGGTTTGGCTATTCATCGCGACCATGGAATCCGTGTTTTATACAGACTCGTATTAAAACACGGAAGTCCCAGTATATCCAATATTTCATATATGTTCTTCTGCTGCAATGTTCTGTGATGAGATCATATTACTGCCTAAGACAAATGTTTATATTATATATATGAGATATATGTTATATTGCAGATTTCGTTTCAAATGTGATACTTGTGAAGCATAATAAAATGGGACTTCATTAATGAGATTAATGAAACTAAAAGAAACCTAAAGATGTTGTAGAAACTTGTCTCAAAAACAGGTAGCTCTAGTTCTTGCTTTGCATAGCGGTGTTCCTTGTAGAACATCCAGCACCTTATTCGATAAGGAAAGAGCCGAGATTCCTTCACCGGGAGTGACATATTTAGCGAAACTAGCAGATGCTATAAACTCGGTTTGTCTTTTGATTGTTTTTATAGTTCTTGCTTTGCACAACGGTATTTATGAAATATCCTGCAGCTTATTCGATGAGAAAAGAGCCGAGATCCCTTCACCGGGAGTGACCTCTTTAGCAAAACTAGAAAAGGCCTAAAAAACATTCCATTTAAAAATTACTCGATTCTACAATGATATCAAGTTCATTACGCAAAGGGTTTTCTTAAAAACCTGACGTAGCCCTCCGTCATTTCAGATAAGTAATAGTTAGTATTCGTGCTGCGTTTGTTAACCTTGTCAAGGCGTAGTGTGCGGTAGCTGATTACTGCTTATCTGTATAAGCATATGATGCGATTGGATTAGGGTAGTCGTGCGACTTTGTAGACTTTGTTAAGGGTCGTGCGGGTGGGTTTAATTCATATCAGGAAATGACGGGTTGAACTTGACTTGCGGTCTATAGTTTGTTGACCTTGTCAAGGTCATAGATCGCTCGGGGCAAAATATTATTGGGAATTTCAAGTGTTGAAATTTGCAATGAGATTGCATACCTCCTATGAGATAGTTGGATCCCGATACCCGCTGCGAGTAAGAGTTACTCCTGGGAGAGTTTTACACATTACAATTAGCCGATCGAGTAGGTGTCTAGAAAGGTGTTAACGGGGTTACGCCCTTGGGAAAACGAGGTTTATTTTAATTAGGTCCGTACGAAAACACGGGGAACCTCCCTCAAAGTACTGGCACTGGCCTGGCTGAAAGATTGGCGAACTTGTAGCGTGTAATTAATCCCGGCTAGTCTTTCCTTTTAGGGTTTGAAGGAAAATTTGACTAAAACAGTGGGAGGGATCCTGATTAGATAAATTGATAACCAATCTAATCTTGTAAAAGCGCACACTGAGTGTTTTCTTCTCTCTCTCTCCTGGTTGCGACTATGTCACGCCTTAATCAAGATAACAATATGGATGTATTGACCGAACCTGCTTGTTATACTGCGCTAAGGAACGTTGGTCTCGCTCCAACTTATAATTTTTATAAGACAGAGCAGGAAATAGGGGATTACCAGAATTCCTGTGCCACCCAAACGAAGAAAGTGCATGCTGATGCATCTTCTTCGGGTGTGTTCATTACCGAGAACCGTTTCTCAGTATCCTTTACGTCCTGGGTATGAGATACCGGATCAGGATCCCGCAAATGTAATTTGTTACATGAGCTACAGAAAGGTAGAGAATTGAGAACGGGTGATAAGTTTCAAGAGTTGGAAATGATGCAAGTGTTGTAGCCAAGACTGTTGGCAGTTATCACCCTATATTACCAGAATACATTGATTCTGAACGAATGTTATTAGACACCAAACCTAATATACAACATCATATCAGTCTCTTTATTAGTAAAGAAAGGATATAATTTTGTATTGTTGGATAATGTTTTGAACATTTCCTATATCAAGAGTTGATCGGTTCAGGCACGTTATCTAAAAGCATAGACGTTCTAAATCAAACTACAGTTCTTTACGTACAAAACACACACAAAAGGAAGAGTTCAGAAATGAACGGATCCTTCTTGAGGTATTATAGACTAGGTCATATTAATGTGACTCGACTAGCTGAAGTTACATTTAGATGCATATTTAAATTAGTTTAAATTTGCATCTTGTGAAACTTTCCGGTCATGTCACAAAGATAAGATGACCACAGCTCCGTTTATTGGAAACAAAGAAAGAGTTAGTGAACTCTTGGGATTGATACATGCACTACTACAAAGAAGGATTGCCCCTACGGATAAATCCGTAGGGGCAACCCACTGCCCCTACGGATATGTACGTAGGGGCGGAAAAATACCCCGTAGGTGCAAAGGCCGCAGGTGCAAGTTGAGGCCCTGAACTTGCCCCTACGGTTAAATTCGTGTCCCTACGGATATATGTATAGGTCCAGTTGCCCCTACGGATTACGCCGTAGGGTATAAGATTTTATATTATTTTCGATTTTTTTTAATAAATTACTTGGCCCTACGGATATAACCGTAGGGGCATGTACAGCCCCCTACGGATATATGGGTAGGTTCTTTTCCGTAGGGGCACAAATTCAGGATTCCTGACATGTTGCCCCTACGGATAACGCCGTAGGGGAGAGTCAGTGGCCCCTACGGATATAGCCGTAGGGGCTTTCCCAACCCCCTGGCACTGAGATCTGGGGGAAATATCAGTTACTGCTGATATTTTGCCCCTACGGACATATCCGTAGGGGTAGCATGTGTGCCTACGAATTAATCCGTAGGTACATATTGTCTGAAATTTTTTTTTAAAAATGGGCTGCTTGATTTTTTCCCGCCCTGTGCACAATAATATATACATCAATCAAATCATATATTGCAGTATTCATAATCACATCTCACGCATATATATAATATACAAAAGAAACACAAAAACTGAATATGATATAAATACAAACCAATATCAATATCGTTTCAAAATGTAGTACAATGTGTATGATATAAATAAATACATGTTTCAAAAAAAAAGAACCAAAAATCTACCCTAGCTCGGTCCAGCTCCACCTCTGAATAACGATAGAATAACGCGCGCCTGCTCCTCGGTCAATAAACTCTGCAATTCGTCGCGAGCGGGAGTCTGAGTGGGCGGTGGAGCTACAGGAGCTGTCTGCGGAACCGCAGCCGATGTAGTGGCTTGCGGAGCCGCAGCCGAAGGAGATGCGTGTGGAGGCTCGGCCGATCTACCCTGTCGCGTCTGGATATAACGTGTGTAAGAAGCGTGTAAGAACTGTTTATTATTCGAATTCGTATTATTATTAAGTTATTTCGAAACCCTGTTTGGATATCTAGTTTGGAAAAGCGTTGTTTATTTCAATTATATATGTAAGTATGATTAATCAAACTTAAGTCTAAAACCAAATAAGCTCAAGCTACGTACTAATTATGGATATGTTGATATGTATATAATATGAAATGATATTTTACTATAAAGTAGTATACATACCAGCATCTCCTTCAACTCCTGAATGCTGGCCCTCAAGCTATCCAGTTCATGATGGACATGCCGGTCATTGGAGACGGAGGAAGTAACCGCCGGGGTGGAGTCCAACCTCCTATGGGCCCTGCTAGAGCCCAGTCCTCGGCCTCTCTCCCAACCTCCGTGGTGCCGTCCGTGTGCTGCGTCCAGGACTGGGGTCAGCAGCCTCGAATGTTGCCTTCCCCTTACCAACTGTCAGAACATTATATTTAGCACATACTGGTCTATAAAATTGACAAGAAATACCAAAATCAACAAATTCAAAGCCTTACCTACAGAGATAGAAGATGTGCTCCTCTGGTATCTGCATGTATCAAAATTTGAATAATATTAATTAATTTCAGTACATACATACTAACAAGGTAAACTCGCATATAGCGCTGCTTACACATATGACAGGGAGTGAACAAGCTCTTGTAGATCATCAGGCGCAAATCTAATCTCATCAAGCAGCCCATGATAATGAGTTGGACGACTAAGAGCAAAAGGAATGTGTGTATATTTATGATATAGCATTCTAAATCAATATACATGCCCTATATAATATATAAACATACCTGGAGGAACGGGAGTGGCCTCTATCCCTGATATGGACGCATCACCAACAACTAGACAATCAAATATTGACAATATAAGTAATTTTGACATAAAGAGGCATGGATATCTATAATATTACATTCAAAATGGATATTAGAGAGCGCACCTGCAGTGAGAAGTGGTAAAAGTATCACCCAACAAGAGTGTAATTTACAGAATCAGTTGAGACTCTTGAAAGTCATAGAAGAACCCGACCTGCACAAATCTGATGTATGCTTTTCATAGCATATGTCTATTAACCTATAATGTATAAGTTCTCGGCGTTGATTGCAGAGGTGCATACAGTCTGAACTAGTAAATATACGTAAGAAGGAAAAAGAAGAAACGATTCATAAATATGGTTGGGCCAGAAACAGACTTAGTCACTGAATGACATATAACTGATATTCCTTGATGTAGAAATCAATACACCTTTGATAACAAACTCATTCTTTTTTGGGAGATATATGAATAACCGACTCTGACCCTCAGCATTCCATTGAACACATGGAAATCCATCGTATCTCATATCCAGCCACCTAACTTCACCGATCCTATGATCGCCCTCTTGAGGACGCACAGCCCTAGCCGCAGCCCCAGCCCAAACCCTAGCCTTAGGTGGTGGTGATGAATGTGAATCCTCATGTGATTTTGCATATTATTGCAAGAGCGTTAATGGGTTTTCAAGATTTGTACGTAGTCAAGAGCAATTGTGAGCAAGGAAAGTAAAAATAGTTTTGGAATTTTATCAAACGGTTGGTGAGCAAACTAGCAAAACGTTTTGAATGAAAATATAATGTAAAATAATTTCGAGAATCAAAAGTGATAAGCTTTGTTAATGATATGGGAGAGAAGCTTGCTTTTTCTTTTTTGTGAGAAATATTTTAGGTTTTTTTTCCTTATTTCTGTTACATCCTGACCGAAAAACTTTCACAATTGTTAAAATTCAACATTTTGGTCAGTCCTCTCCTTTATTGATATGCATGTGATGTGAGGGTTGGATTTAACACAGCAACCATTGTTCATCAATATATATTACCAAATAAAGCTCTTTATTGTTGGTTATGTTGGTTTCATCCTATTCTTGCCTCAATTTGGTGTAATTTGAAATGGCCCACGATTCTAGGGTTTGATATGGGATGGCAATAGAAAAGAGAATTTGTTCTCAAGTTATGATCGAATACCATAATAAATTGGGAGTTGGTTAGGATTGTGAAATTGTGAAAGTAGTTGCATTTTTTTCATGTATGATCTTGTGAAAATCGGATGAAATATTTAACATCATTTTGTTGTTATTTAGGATTAGCACCCTCTAAAGGATTTTAAGTTAAGATAATGGATATGGATCTTTTGTCAGGATAAAGAAGATCTGCACATGCATAAATACTAGTATAAGATAATTCAAAATTTGGGACAACGGATACATACCGCTAAAAGATATAAATCGAAAACCCAAACAATATTTTGTGATAAACTTAAGTGTTCTTGCAAACTAATACAAATCTTGTTAAAAATTTGATAAATTGACCTTCCCCTTCCCCAGCCCTAGCCCCAGCCCGCAGCCCCAGCCGCACCCCCAATAAAAAATTGGATAAATTGACCCTTCCCCTTCCCCTTCCCCGACCCTAACCCTACCCCGACCCCGACCCTAACCCTACCCCGACCCCGAACCCGACCCCGCAGCCCAGCCCCTGCCCCAACCCTAACCCGACCCCGACTGCGACCGCGACCCCAGCCCAACCCCAACTCGCGCGCCATGAACCTTAAGCCCAAAATAATCCAATAAATTCTTTAACTTACCTCGAGATTTACTCACCTGAACGGCTGCTGGGGCAGGGGCGACGATCTGAACGGCGGTGGCGACGACCTTAACCGCTGTGGCGACGAGAACTCCAGTGGCGACGAAACCGGCGGTGGCCACGAGGAGAACAACCTTGGCGGCGACGGCGTGGCGCATTGGGGGCTTATTTTTGCGCCCGATCGAGAGAGAGAGGGAAATGAGCGTAGGCGATCGAGATCTGGGATTTTATTAAATCGATATTTACTTGCCCCTACGGATATGTCCGTAGGTCCTTTGTTTGCGGCTCCGTAGGGGCAAACACCTAATTAAGAATTAATATTTTTATTCTTGGACGTCTTTGCCCGTAGGGGCAACCTTTTAGACCTACGGATATGTCCGTAGGTCCAAGTTATTTCTGCCCCTACGGATAGGTTAATCCGTAAGGGCAACCCCCTATTTTACTAGTGATGCTGATGTATGAAGGTCCCCTGTTTACACATGCCAAGACCGGTTCTTTGTACTTCATTATATTCACTGATTATCTTTCAAGATCCGGACATATGTTCCTGTTGAAACACAAGTCTGGAACTTTTGAGAAATTCAATGAATATAAGTTAGAAGTAGAGAACCAAAAACGGGTATAAGTATTATGTCCTTTGATGAGATCAAGGAGGAGAATACTTGAGCACGGAATTACTGGACTATTCTAAAAGAGAATGAGATTCTCTCTTAGCATTACTCCTCCGTATACACTACAGCACGTCGGTGTATCGGGATGAGCAATCACACCCTATGTGATATGGTATGCTCTATGATGAGTACTACCGAGTTGCCTATTTTCTTTTGGGGTTATGCACTTGAGAAGTGGCATACCTATTGAATTGGGTTCTAATCAAATCAGTTGCCTACCAGTTCATATGTGATATGGAATGGGAAGAGCCCATATCTTAAGTAAGTTAAGATTTCGGGTTGTCCAGCCTATGTCTAAAAGCATAATCCGGACAAGATCGAGGCAAAATCAGTTCTATGGATGTTTGTTGGATATCCCAAGCATTCGCAAGGGAATATCTTCTACCAAACTGGGAAACAAAAGGTGTTTTTATTTCTCAACATGCCACCTTTATGAAAGGGAATTTCTTGTTAAGAAATTAGTGGTCATGAGGTAGAACTGGAAAGAGTTCTAGCTATACAAACTGCAACTGATGATTTGGTAGAACCAAAGGATTCAATAGTTTCCAATGAACCTCATCCTCTCCGCCGATCTAGTAGGGTTCCTCACCCACCTGAGAGATACTTCGGTTTCTCTAGGACAGTAGGAGCGAGGAGTGTATCATGAGATGATGACCCAACTTAGTTCGAGCTGGCCATCAGGAGTAGGACTCTGTAAGAATGGCTGGATGCTAAGCGATCTGAGATGGAATCCTTATACACCAACAAATTATGGACTTTGGTTGCTTTATCTGAAGGGTTAAATCCCCATCAGGAGCAAGTATATCTTGAGAAGATTACTTAGTGTACATGGAAAAGTTGAGACTTTCAAAACTATGCTTAAGTCCATCTAGATCCTACTTGCCACTGCTACATACCATGACTTTGATATCTGGTGGTTGGGTGTCATGACTGCTTTTCTAAATGATGTTTTAGAAGAGAGCGTCTGTAAGTACACAGCCAGAGGGCTTCGTACACAGTGGGAGCAGCGGAAACGTGTGCAAGTTTCTTTATGCGATAAAGCAGGTATCGCGGACTTGGAACGTCTGTTTTGATGTGGTAGTCAAAGAGTTTGACTTCATCAAGATGGTAGGTGAACCTTGTATATACAAAAAGGTAGTAGGGAGTATGGTAGTGATCCTCGTAGAGTACGTGGATGACATACTCTTGATAGGAAAGGAGTTTCCTATGCTACGCTCGGTCAATCTCCGCTTATCACAAGGATTCTCCATATAGGATCAAAGTGATACCTCCTAAATCCTAGGTTTTATATTTATGAGATAGATCTAATTGGATGTTAGGATTCTCACTAGTTGTAGTGAGATGGTATCAATCGATCCTGGGGAGAATCACTGGAAAGGTTTCAGGGTGATAAGGACGACTGAATGTCAGTCGCAGGCATTGTCTTTACCCTCAGTTGAGGGACGGTATGTTGGAAGGGTTCCAAGCAAGATACCGTGACTTACTAGACGATTAAAGGTAAAATACATCGTTACCAAGGATGCTACCAAAGAGGCAGTCTGGATATATATAAGTTCATGAGATGAACTTCGTTCCCACCATTGTGTGACAATGGAGTTGTGGCTTATGCCAAGGAACCCCCGTCCCATCAGAAATCCAGATATAATTCTTAGGCAGTATCACCTGATCATGGAGATGGTTGATCTCCAGAGAGATCGAGGTTAGGAGAGTAGACATAAAGGACAACAGCGTGGATCCACACACAAAGGCCTTTTTCCCAGTAGAGACTTTTATGGGATGGTTGAGTATGAGATACTTCAACCACATCTAATTGTTGGGTATACGATACCACAACAGATGACCCTAGTGCAAGTGGGAGATTGTTAGTTATATGTATGCCCTAGATTCCATTACTGTACATACGATGTATATTGTAGTGGATGCTTGGACATATATAGAGAGCACTTTCTTGCTCGACATGATAGTACGCTATCTACTTGCTCTTTATCTCAACATGTACTCTGATTGTCTCTATGTTACATGTTGATAAAGCCCTTAGGATGAGTACTTGACTACCAGGACTATCATGCAGATCATACTAGTGGGGACAGTGTAGTCGCCAAGTATATCCTTCAAAAGTTCCTAGTCGTGGGAGTACCTAGACAGGACATCGATACTCCAGAGTAGACTAGCGTATGCGCTTCTTGACCCATATGATGGGCGATGGATGATCCCATATCCATTGGTTTTTGACATCAGAGAAGGTATACGGGTGCTCAGTGGAGACTGGGTACACTGGACGGACTCGCCGAGAACTCCCAAATGGTATTATACCTCACGTCAGATGGCAGTTCTCTGGTGACACTGGTACAGGTTAGTCTGTAGACCCGAGATCGTCATAGAGTCTTGTGTGATTCCTACTGTTCTTTGATTTCAATTATACCATGTCCAAGAGGGCGTGCAAAAAGGTGGCTTTTGGGTACAGTCCCGAATCACACGGAGGCAATGAGCGATAGGAGGGGATTCGTCTCTCCCGGTATAGGGAGTTGATGTTGCGCCGTGTTCGATTGGCTATAACTAGAAATTTCTGTCCAGGGTTGCTGAGATTTACTGGTAAGTGTTATCAGTAGTTTCTCGAACTGTTATGGACCTCATATCGACACGACTTATCAAGCTACTGGGGTCTGACGTTTACCACCCCTAGGCGAGATATGCGACATATCAGACGAAGAGATCGGACTGTACGGGAGTGTTACTGATTGGATTCGCAGGAGAATGTACAGGCTTACTTGTTGATCTTCTGATCGCTCAATACCTGGGTGGCTGTTACGTTTAGCTGACCGCTTGCAGCTTGTGGGTGTTTGATATGATCATCACCTACTGCCGGCGTATTGACGATTCTTTAGAGTCCTACACAGAGGTTTCTAGACTTAGGCAAAACGGAGTAGGAGCACATATATGATATGTGCGGGACCGAGAACAATACATGTATGCGATACCGTATTAGATTCTCACGATATGAGATATCGGCCGGGTATATGTGATATTGCCGGGTCATCGGATCAAGTATTGATTCGATGAACTGATACAGATTATATTAGTCGGTTATTTGTGAAATAGCCGGATTATCGGATCAAGTGTTGATTCGATAATTTAATGTATAATTATATATTTGATATATTAAATTACATTAACTGATATAAGCTCACTAAAAGATTCTTTTTCTCACTTGGGTAATATATTGATATATATGCGATATATGTTAATTGTATTATTTTATTTTGTTAAAATAAATATTATATATGTGATATATAATATTGCAACATGATATGGTTATTAATGCAACATGTTTAGTGGAGATTATACATGGTTAGGGTTTGATTTGGGTTAAGCTTTTCTAGAAGTTTCTAGAAGCTTTGCTTTTTATTTTTGCAAAGATATTTTGTAAAGATATTTAGTTATGATATTTATTAACCCAACGCAACCCTTGACCATGGTTCATTCTCTACATGGGTTAAGTTATCATACTTAACCCATGGTTGCATTTCTAACCTCACCACAATTCATTATTCATCACAAAGAGAATTGTTCTTCTTCTTCTTCCTTCTTCTTTCATCGAAAAGCTTACTAGCTTTTTCATTAGTGATGATTTTTAGTGAGATTAAGAAAACAAATGAGAGCTAAAATCCTACTTCATCATCCTAATCTATCCTAGCCATTTAGATTAGGGTGTTCACTTTATTTATAAGTGAGAGCTTGTGTTAATGAAGCTTCAAGATAGATCATCTTTGTTATCGAAGATCGGAAGCAAGCTTGCATCTTTCTTTTGTAGAGCCTCTCTAGAGTCTGGATTCTTGATGATCGCAGCGAAGGGACCTCAACACGGAGCTTATGAAGTGAAGGACCGGACTACAAAGGTTGTAATCCCAAACTCTTAGATGTTAAAGTGTTTAACATGTTTTGTTTCACCTAATCTTTAGTTTAAAGATCTTGGTTAGGGTTGTTCGGCACGTCTAAATTTTAAATCGGGCATGATTGATGCCTTGTAGAACCTTGTGAGTGTGCCTAGTAACCCTACACCGACTAGTTTTGAAAATAGACTTCATTTTAATAGGAGTAGAAGATGGAAATGTGGGAGTTACAGATTAGAAAAAAAGGGAGAGGTATGGTGAACTTAGGAAGGCGTCGGTAAGTCATTTCGTTGATGGATTCTTCCCGAAACGTCACCGGAACTTTGACCTTTACTAACTCCACTTGTACAACTTTTTGGACTTTAAAATTTTAGAAAGTTTTGACACTAGATTTCAGAATGAGGAAGGCCAAAGTGTAGGGTTGTATTTATAGGATAGGATTAGTATTTTGGGTAATGAAGAATGAATTAAAAATGCATTTAAAATAGAATTAAAGAGTGAAATTACACTCTCTAGATAAATGCAGGGAAACCAAACAAAACTAGAGTAGTGGGGGGAAGGCCAAGAGGTGTTGGGAAAAATTTGAGATCATTAGCAACGGGGGGATAGCCCGGCGGCGCCAGCCCCTTTGCTAATCTCGCCGGTCCAAACCCGGTAGGTTGGGCTTGGATCTCTGCCACGTGTCCATGTCGCTTGGTATACCTCAGTGCACATGTTTGATTTTGTTGTGACTTTTCATTTTACGTGCAGTGCACGTGCAAACCCTTGAGCTTCTAAGAATTTAAAAGAAAACAAACTATAAAAATATATGTGGCTGGGGGGATTTGAACACATGGGCTATGTCACAGCAGTGCAAGACTTTACCAGTGAGCTACAAGTGCTTTCTTGCTGTTCAAAATCAAATTTAATTTATAACTTGTGCTCAAGCTTAGGTATTCCTCTTTGTACTTTGAAAAAATATTTGTGCAGAAAGTTTAGGGTTGTTACACCGCAGTTCCCCCTCCCCGGGATGACGACGCCCGTAGGAGGCGTGCCGACTCTGGCAACCATGACTCGCATACGGCAAATGATTCCATGACCCGCTTGGCGCCAGACGGCTCCACACTCCGATCTCAGGGAAGGCCAGGCCGTCGCTTCGATGCCTGCCACGTGCTCTCACCCCTTGAGAAGTTGTGGGTCAGTTCTCCTGCTTTCAGGCACGACCGACGCCCCAACTCCCGCCTAAGCCGTGCAAATGGAGAACGTCGGGACTACTTAAGAAGGGCTTTGCCCGAGGATCTACAAAATGTGATAGAGCGGAATCGAATCCGCACCATCGCATAAGCCCGGAGCAGGGATAACCGCCGCTCCAACTGTGCTGAATCCTTGGGGTATCACCAACGGATCGAAACCCTCGAAAAGAAAATTGAAGGCATATGACGAGATGGCCATATGTCCGACAAAGGGGCAAAGTACTCCTCCGATTCGCTCATAAAGACCTTTACAGAACAATTATTGGCCGAGCGCCTCTCGTCCAGGAACAAGCTGCCTAAAGTGGCCCTCTTCGACGGGAATTCCGACCCAAAGGACCACTTCGACACGATGGCGGGCATGGGCTTCCAAGATAACTCGGACGCGGCTCAATGCCGAGCTTTTCCTACCACCTTAATCCGAGCTGGCCGAGACTGGTTCCGTGGGCTTGTGCCGTGCTCCATCTCGACCTTTGACGAGATGGCTGTCTAATTCTTCGGTCATTTCGTTGGCAACCGACGACAGAAGAAGACGATCGACTACTTGTTCACTGTTAAGAGCGGAGACAAGGAATCCTTTAAATGGTATGTCACTCGCTTCTATAATGCCCTGATTTATCTCAAAGAATATCTATTAACCGCAATCAAGAACGGCGTCGCTATGCAGCTAGCCGGTGAGTACGGGTCGGTCCACAGGGATTTTGTGTTTTCCTAGTCGCGCTAACGAGTTAATTCCGATGGGTGTCGGATTGATTTATTAAATCTAAAAACTACCAAATTAAGTTATACTAAAATTATCTAGATCTAAGTCTTGCTAGGGTTAGGCTTAGGGGAAGTTGAGAGATCAAAGGTTTCCTCACCGCTTTCAATACCCTATTTTAGATCAATTAGATGTTATGGTAATTATCAATAAAGTGGATTAGAATCTTTTGGGAAGATGTTTCTTTCTCTAGGTTCTTGTCCTTCCTTTATCGATCCTTACCCTAACCTCCATGGAAAACATGCGCAACCGGTCCTTTATACTACGGTATCACCGTTACCTTGAGGGGTAGGGTGCCGCAGGGAGCGGTGTGTGCGTGTATGCATGGAGTTCTAATTCTTAGATGTGAAGGGGTAAGAAAGGGATGAGAGATCTTATCTCTCAAACCTTTCCCTGAGGCTAACCCTAACAAGCGAGGAGACTACTCGCTCATTAGGGGATTAAAAGACATTCTAAATTAAAAGAGAACTAAAGCAAAGAAATAAAAATAACTTACTAATTTTTATTGATGGTTCTCTCCAAACATCAACGCAGTACAGATCTGAATTTGTGAAATGAAAAGAGGCATAGCCCTATATAGAATTTAGAGTTCCTATTTATAGAGGATAGGAAACCCTAGGGTTACAATGACTCGCACATCTGTTATTACAAAAATACCCCCTAAAAATCCCAACAAACGCACCGACGCACCTATAAAATTTTTCTGCACCGACACGTGCAGTAGACGGCCGTGGAACCGCGGCATGGGTGGGGGTAGGGCCGCGGTTCCACGGCCCATTGGTCGACTTACATGCTGAAACTTCCTGGTCTTGTTCTGGGCTTTCTGGGCTTCTATTCTTTGGATCTTTTTTCAATTTGTCTTCTTTATTTCTTCCAGATCTCCAGTGAACAATTTGCAGTGGACTTGTAACCGTTCGCTTTGTAATCTTGGACCTTGCATTGCCTTATACTTTGTGAATTTTATCTTTGATGTAGGCTTGATCAAGAGTCTTCTGTTTGTTGGTCAAAGTCCACTTTTGCATCGTCTTTTCACCGTTTTCACTGTTTTCTGTCCAAGAACCTGTAACCTGTAATATGTAGCAGACATGCGTCAAAAGCACCTGTTTATTTATAAAACGAATAAGAATGGGGAATACAATAATACAATATTATGGTGTGAACAAATACCCCCAAACTTATCTTTTGCTCGTCCTCGAGCAAAATTATTTTTTTATTCTCGACAAAAAACCTAACCGCACTTTCACAGGGAAACGTGATTGCACTGAGCTCGTGCAACAAGCCGTTAAATCTCTAGGTGTCCTTAGTAGGAGGAGTGTTGTCTCCTGAGGGTTTTCAGCGGATACTACCCACAAAATTCTATCAATTTGGCCTATTGACTTTTATTCTCCAATTAGGTTTTCTAACAAGGAATTCTATTATCTTCGACTTGCAAATTATCCACCCATATTCTTCATACCTCCTCATCATCTAACTTAAGATTATATATGTTCTATAGATTTACTTAGCTTTCGGCATCTCTTAAGTCTTCCTTCTAGGGTTCAATTTCCACTTGGGAATTTCTATCAACTCTACTAAAGATACAAGTTCTATTTTTCATTCCCCTCTCTCATTTAAACTCCAATCACATATCCCCACGTGTGTGTATAAATCACCCCTACACTTGGAAATTCAAATCAAGCAATCATACCCTTGTCCATTGTCCAAAGTACTTATTAGTAGGTGAATTTTTTAATTGAATTTTGCTTACACATCCTTCATGCTACCGTTAATACTTCTTGAGGTACCAACGACCGATTACAAAATGCATCTGCACTTTAAAGCGTAATTCCTAGTCTTGCAACACCCAAGGCTTTAGCAGTGACTCCCAAACCAGTTGGTCTAAGGCACTAGGTGATGAAGCACCCTCGCTAAATATTTTTCTATTTTTACAGCCTTAAGTAATCACAGAAACCAGTGTTCATTTTTTTTCTTTATTCACCCTTTTTTTTTCTTTTTTTCTCTTCGTACTAAGGACTTTAGACAAGAGCATTTCAAGGTCTCTTCTACTATTCCAAGTTTCAAGGTGCGTGATTATGCAATTAGTAGGGTATACATTTTCAGAATTTAGACTTAAGCTAGGAACTATTTTTCAAACTTATACTCTAATAAGAACATCAATACTCATCCCTTGTTTTAACTTAGCCCAAGAAGTGAACTCAAAATTTGCTTATTTCTAAATAAACTACAAAGACATATACTTTCTACCGCTAACTTTAAGGAAGGTTATCTTTTAGGGTTGTCTAAGATCTAGTTGTTCCTAGCCAGTTAACCTATTTGTCAAACTCAAGTCAAATAAAGCCAAAATTGAATACATTAATTTTTATAATTTTTGAAAATTTTCAATTTTTATGGGTTTTCAAATAAGTATACAAAATGCAAAAAATATGTACAAATGAATGCGAAGGAAGAAGACGTACCAAGCATACCCCCAAACTTAAACTTGACAGTGTCCTCACTGTCATGCTACACCAAGAAGGTCAAAATGTCGGCACTCCCCTGTTTATTTATTTATAATTTTTTTTAATTTTATTGTTAAAAAAGAAAAATATATACAGAAAGGCCCCCCAAACTTCAGTGAAACAATGTTAGACATTATTGCCAAACTTTGCATAGACCAAAAGTCAACACCAACCAGTCGAAAAATTTATCTGTAAAGAGTATCGGTTGGTGGAAGAACATGTTGTACCGATCCAAAAAGAATTGGGGAAGATAGAAGTGGTGGTATGGAAAGTGTGGAAGTGAATAGATAGGAGGTGGTGATGAATCAAAACGAGAATGTGAATGATCAGCAATCAGTGGAATATTGGCATTCTCGTAGCTTATTGAAAGAAATGGGGGTGGTTCAACTTCTAAAGGAGGAGGTTGACTAACCACACTATCCCCAAGATATTTCTGTGGATCCTTTATCGACTTGGCATCATCCATTATATGCATATGATATTCAATTAGGAGGGAACTAATCTCCTCGATGTCCACCATAGTTCAGCCGAAAACTTGCCGCCTATCTTGTAAGACCATTAAAAGAGCGTTCTCTTGCTCGAAGGCTAGAGAGGCCGATATGATAATGGGAAAGGTCTCATTCTCACCTACGTAAGCATATTTAAGGTGAGACGGTAAGGGCATGAGTTCGAGTTTCGGAGGTGAAAGAATCATTGGGGAATCTACCTCGAACTCAAAGGACTCCAACACAGGTTCGAAATCACTGCAAACAATCGATTCGGATGGTTCAACCAACTCATCCAAAAATTCAAAAGACTCATATTCGGGCTGTGAGTCGCCATCATCCGAAAAAGTGAAACATTCATAATCAATATCGGTTGTGTCAACTGTGGTAGGCTCAAGGAGGGACGCACGAGTGGCGTCAAAACTGTTCTCATCAAACAAAAATCTTTCAAGATCGCAGTCCTCCTGCGTGATTTCGTGAATAGAGAAAACTTCTCGTGTACTAGTTTTAGGCACGGGGGGCAGACTTCCTAACTTGTAAATATTTAACTCACTAGACGTCTTCCCGAAGGATAGAGTCATGGAGCCATTGCAACAGTTTATTACGGCATTGGAAGTGGCCAAAAATGGTCGACCGAGGATCACCGGAATTTGGTTCCGTGAGTTAGCAACATGTTGTGTGTCCATAACAATAAAATCAACGGGGAATATGAAATCCCCAACTTTGATCAACACATCCTCGAGCTCACCTCTAGGATGGGTGATTGATCGATCAGCCATTTGGAGAGTACAACGAGTGGGTTTCAGCTCTCCAACCCCTAATTGCTCGTACACGGAGTAGGGAAGAAGGTTAACACTAGACCCAAGATCTAAAAGTGCTCGATTGATTTTCTTATCCCCAATTGTTATTGAAATCGTAGGACAGCCGGGGTCCTTTCATTTTTGGGGTAAGGGTTGAGGTTGATTAATAGCATTGCTCACTGCACTAGCCACTAGCACTTTCTTGGGTATTTGAGACGACTTTCTCTTTGAGGTGCATAAGCCCTTTAAGATTTTCGCGTATGAAGGGACTTGTTGGATTGCATCCAAGAGAGTTATATTTATGCTAACCTGTTTAAACAACTCCACAATCTTTTCCATTTGTGCAGTTGGTTTATTGGGACTCAACCTGTTTGGAAATGGAGCATTTTTAAAATCTGTTGAGTCCAATGTCTGTGGAGTAGAATGTGGAGTTGGAACGGATCCCGGTGTGGGTGTGTTCGTGAAGTGAGAAGTGCGTCCGTTCGGATTAGAAGAAGAAGAGCCTTTTGATGGATATCACCATGCTGAGATCGGGTCTTAGACACAAAGAGTGGCTCTGCTCTTTTGCATTAGCGCAACCTAAGACCATGGCCGAAGTAAAAGTATGGACCGAGCGAGAAATCCAACTCGAGTCCGAGGTGAACTCCAACCTACCCGGAGGCGACCAAGCAGACCGGAAGAGGAGGGACAGGAAAGAGAAAAAGAAAGTCGATCGTCCGAGGCCTTATTCCCCGAGGTTTCAGGAGTATACCCCTTTGAACATTTCCTAGACCGAGCTGTTGGAGGAAACTACGGGCAAGAGGTTCTTTAAGCTCTCGCTAGCTACCTAAAGGATGGGCAAGCATCTCCGTGGCCCATACTGCGCCTATCACAGGTTGCAGGGTCACGCGACTGAAAGCTGCAAATAGCTCCGTGACAATATCGAGGAACTGATCCGCTCCGGTCACCTAGCGAAATACCTACGGGACAAGCGACAGACGAAACGAGAACAAAAAGACCAAACCTCTCCCGGGGAATTAACAATCGGGCAAATCGTGGTCATTTCGGTGGATCCAGTATCCTACTGAAGGAACTAGTGCACCCTAAACCCAAACCCTCAAATTAACCTAATTAACCCAAATTAATCCTAATCATCACCTAACTCAAATTATCCCTAATTAACCTAATTAACCATAATCAACATCTTAACCCTTCAAATTATCACTAATTAAATCAATTAACCCTAATTAACACCCTAACACAAATACATTCTATTTTACCTAATTAACCCTAGCTCAAACGCTAACCCAAATTAACCTAATCCTAATCATCACCCAAACCCCAACACAAATTAACTCTAGACCAAACCAAAATTAACCCTAATTAATCTAATTAACCTAAACCCTAGCCCTAATCATCATCAACCCTATTTTACCTAATTAACCTAAACTAACCCCAACCCTAACCTTAAACCTAACTCTAAACTGAACCCTAACCCTAAACCGAACCCTAACCCTAACTAATTAACCCTAACCCTAGCCCAAACCGTAGATTGAACCCTAACTCTAAGCCCTACTAGCAACAAAAAAATCAACAATAACATAAATAAAAGTATAATTAAAAGTTCAAATTTGAAATTGACTCACCTTAGGCAGGCGATTCCACTGTCGACGAGGTGGAAGAGACCGGAGATGGGTCTGTCGACGACGCAAGGGGGAGATCGGCGACGAGAGGGATCCTACTATCGACGATGAAGTCAGCGACGAAGAGACGTGCGCGGGTGTGGTGGTGAGGAGGCGCGCGCGGGAGATCGGTGAGAGTACTTGGGAAATTTTGGGAACGGGGAAATTTTTGGGCTTTTTTTTATAAATAACCCATTTATCCGCCTACGGATTAATCCGTAGGGCCTTCTTTTACGGCTCCTTAGGGCCAAATAAAAAATTATCTTTTAATATTTTAAAATTAATCCGTAGGGCACCGGAGGGGCAATCCTAGGGACCTACGGAATAATCCGTATGGGCAATAAAAAGTTGCCTCTACGGATTCCTGTAGCCGTAGGGGCGACCCCTTATTATAGTACTGAAGATCAACCCCCATCTACTTTATGATTATGGCAACCCACCATATGTCTTTCCTTATCATGTATTTTCACCTGTCATAAATTAGTTTATGTATAATAAAATTAAGGCTTTTTTCTATATACAACCCCTGAATCTTTCATATTTTTAAATGAGACCCTATAAAACTTCATATTTTCAAATAAGACACCAAATCTTTTAAGTTGCTTAAAAAAGACCTTTATTAGTTAAATAATGACTAATTAGCTTAATTAAGCTGCTAAATACCCAATCTACCCTATGTGCACTTCGTTCGTACGTCGACGTCGGGGGTATTTGGTCGTTTTTAGTGTATATTGGCCATAGGTTCTAGCTTATGTGCGCTTCGCTCATTTTATCGTTTTTGATTTGAATATTTATACCGTTGTGCTATGATTTCAATTGTAGGCACGATCACAGGGATTTCCGAGACGACAAGGACGACCAAGACGGTCGTGGGTTTCGACTAGCTCGGGACGTCAGTGAGTAGATTTATATATATGGGGGAAGTCGGGTGGATGGCGTATAGCACCCCCGCAACCAATTAACTAGGATATCTATTCTATATCTAGGATAGTGTTATATAACATAACTTAGTTTATAACTAAATTAGTAATAGTTTGTATCTAGTAGGATATATGTATGCGTGGATATATAGTTATATATGATTATTGTGATATGTGTACGTGATTATAGATCCTTATAATATCGATTGGGATATCATTATAATGAGGATAGATTACTGGATACGGCGGATAAGTATTTGACTCACAAAATCTTGCTATATCCCGATTGGGATATTGTTATGTTTGCTGAGTTATACTCTTTTAAAAACTAACGATACATTTTCTACTTTTAAATGGCAATATTAAGGATGTACTAAAATTTCAAATGAATATCTATTTCAAAATCATTGTAGCTTCTTTATTTGTGAAACAACGTTTCGTTCTATTTTAAACTATAACGGCATAGCTCATAAAAGTTAACTACGTTTAACGATTATTCACGTTACGATTAGGATAACCTTTTTATATGCTCGCGTTTCGATTACCTATTATATATGCTAGTTGCACTATTATTCTCATATGAACACACTAATAGAACACTGCACAATTACCAATGATTGCTATATTGCACAAATCACAGACACGCATGTTACACTACACCTCATTGGTACTGCCATGACATTGTAGGATTTCTATGCTTGATAGCGTTAATGTTATTATATGAATGTGATGATGGAAATATCCATATGATAGTGATGCTAGAACACCTCTGATAAAACACTTGCACAAATACTAATGATTGCGAAGTTGCACGAGCACAAACACGTATACTCACGACACATTATTAGTATTGTCATGACACAGTAGGACTGTCATGTTACTTGTGTTCTAGATATCCATGATTGATGTGATGATACCGATAATGATTTTGATACGAATACCATCGTTATGGATATTCGCATATGTTTGTTGCTAATGTGGCAAAAATAATATATTGTCACGACCCAAAATATTAGCTCGCGACCAACACTTAAATCACGTGACATCTACAGGCGTAACATAATTCAAGTAAGCTGAAACCCAGAAATCTAAAACTTTTTAAGAAATAAAGATACAATAAATCATGTTTTTTCTTTTGAAAATTTGGGCAGCATCTCCTTTGTAAAATCTAACCCCGAAAACGGGTACAACACAGAATATAATAAATCATCCCCAAACGGGAGTAAATCACGCCCAACGGCGGAAACAACCACCACAAGTATAAAAACAAGTATACGAAGCCCAACAGCGAAGATCCACACAAGGAAAAGTAAAGCAAAACATCAACCCCACAAGCGAACATAAAACCCATCGCTCAAGTCTCGCAACTACAAGTCTTCTAAGTCTGCAACGTATACAATAACTAGTTTCTGAATAGATGGAGTTGACTAGATACAATAGGAATAATAATACTGGAGTGGCACGATCCAACATGTACCACTTACCAAAGCGAAACACCCGAAAACAGCTGTGTGCCAGCGATGCCGCTACCGATCCATGCGGTCAACCTGCAAGAACTGTGGCATAACGGGGGTGGGTTGCCAACTCGTGAATAGAAAAACATCACCAGGTAGAAATCGAAATAAACAACGATTCCTAGGTCAACTATATCATAAAGGTAATACTATGATATCTAGGGTGACCGTATCTGCATATGTGCCAACACATGGTAAATGCCTATCAGTAAGTGGATAATCATCCAACAATATGATCAATGCATGTATACAGGTGGATCTCGTCCAACAATAAAATCAATGCATGTATGCAGGTGGATCTCGTCCAACAATAAAATCAATGCATGTATGCAAGTGGATCCCGTCCACGTGTCAACCACTGACACAACAACTCCTGCATGTAAATATCATAAAAGCGTATGCAGGTAAATATGAGGATATGAAGCAACGTGTGTCCTCGCGACACAACAAAATCATGGAAACCTGAGTGTCTAACCCCGACGCTCGAAACATCATGAAACCCGTGTCCAGCATCGACACGTAAATCCTCATAACTCAGGCGCCGTCACTACGACAAGCCCTGATGTCATGTCTGTAAATCACTCCGGTCGGTATCCCCACGATAAACGCCGAGTCCAAATACTATCACCGTTAGGTACTTGCCCGCCTTCCAGGCTCATCGCTTATCATCTGCGATCTTCTTGCCGAGGGGAACCGTACCGGACTCCACCATGTACCCGTACACGACCCACTCACTCCTCGCATCGGGTAAATATCACAAATCTCAGAACCGAGAAATCTCATGGTGGACGCACTGAAATATCATATCAAGAGAAACCGGGTTTTCAAACAATACATAGTTTCTTGAAATACCCCCATGGTTCTCAAATCCATAAATCACATGAAATCTATATCTCAATGCGTAAATCCATGAAAACTGATATATGCAACATAAAATAGCAATATGAGCATATCAAAGGAAAACCGCTCTTTTAAATGAATCCAGCTTTAAAATACATCATTCGGTTCCCAAATCCTCCAAAATCAAGTGCAGTATCATATGAGGTGTACATGTAACTATAGAAAGATATAAATATCCACATGTAAGCAAGTATGTATGATACATTTCATAAGCGCAATAGCACAATAACAATTTCTCAATATAACATGTCAATACAATACCACTTAGGGGTATATGCACCTATAGCAAGATATGTGGATGTACATGTCAATATGTATGGATAAGGTACATGTAGCTGTAGCAAGGTATGCAACATATAACAAGATGTAAGCATGTCCGTATATCTCATGCAACGTGGAACAATGATATGAACATAGCAAGTATATCATAGCATGATGTACTAAATCTACTGTGTAGTGACATAGCAATTATCGATGATGAAGTGTGTGAGCCGGCAATTTGTGTATGTGAAACATACACATCATCGATAATGGTGTAGGTGTACTAGCACAGGTATATGTAATGCAATGATGATAACATGAATGCAGCATAAAGTACCTCGTGAACTAAATGCTATAAGGTATACGTGTCTACAATATGTATCCGGTCGGTGAATCTATCAATCGGCCTCCAGCCTCACAACATCACGTACGGTACAATCCATCGTACGGCCTCCTCTAAACAAGGGTATGGATAAATCAACAGGTAAAACTCATCGCGTACGGTAATCCACATACGGCGGCAATAAACAAATAGGGATTCTATCAACCTATACAACATCGGGGTATGGATCTAAGTCCCGTACGGCATATCACTCAAAATGCAACGTATTATCCATATAAATATACCTATCTCTCAGGTCACATCCATGTCAAACTCGTATCAGGGGACCTACAAAGGTATCAACAATTTCATATCGATTCGTTTCCATATAACGACATATCACACTAAATCATCATATCACATCGTATACTCGTTCATCATATTAATATCTCGCATCACATTAAATAAACGTCATACTTGTTCTCTTTTAAATCGTACTTATCATGATTCACTTATCATTTCATTTTTCTCCTAAGTCAAATGTTCATTAGCATCAACTTCAAACATATTATCGTTTGTAAATCCTACAATCATATCCATCGCATATCATTACCAAGATATAATAATCAAACGATAATCCATATCAATGGTTGCAGGGGTGCTATACGCCATCCACCCGGCTTCCCCCGTAGATATAAATTTACTCATCTGCTAAACTGCTCGCTTAGCCGTAGTCAATGCGCTTCGTCGTTACGGAATCCACGCGGAGATACCTACAATCAATATGAAATCGCAAAGCTATTAACATCAAATTCCGAAATCCAAATACGGCACGCGGTGTGCTCATAGGTTAGAACCTATAGCCTACGCATGCAAAACAACCAAACAACCGTCGACGACCAAACACAATATCCAGTCGCAAAACCAAGAAATCCAAATACCGGAAAATATAGCTAAAACCCTCACTAGGGTCGCTATACATGAAAACTACTAAGCCAAAAATCCAAACGCACCAATACTCATTCACAACACATATAATTATCGTAGATAATAATATATACATCATCACCACGTCCATTAAAATGCACGTCTAATTTTTACCAAAAACCTAGGAAGTAGTTTATATCATTTTAGCTCATTTTAACACAAAGCTAAAAATTTAACAATTCTAGCGATTTCCAACAACACAATTTAGCTTAACTTAGTTATCCAAATCAATTCCATAATTTTAATCTTACCCAAAAATGATTTCGAAAAATCTAGTTTGCGATTAAGCTTAAAAGACAATTAGGAAAAATAACAAATATCATTCTCACAATTTGTTTAAGTTTTCAAAGTCTATATATCTTGCTTAACCACTTAAATACATCAAAACCCTAACTTGATTTCATAATAATTATCATGAATGAATTTAACATGAGTTTAAACCTATATTAATCAATTAATTAGCTAGCTAAGTGATTTAATACTACAAATTAAAGATTTGGATTTGAAATTATACCTCCCAAGAACACACCAAAGCAACTAGATTCATCATCATTTGCCTCCAAAAATCATTTCTTTAAAGAATATCTATACTAGTTTGGGCATAAGGAATATGGGTATGAATTGAATTTGGAGTTGTGAACTGAAATGAGCTTTGAAAATACAAGCAACAAATTTTCTCACAAAAAAAAAATGGGCTCGACCAAGATGGGGCATAATTTGTGCTCGGCTACAAAAAAAATGAAGGAATTGGTTCACTTGGAATTAGATGATGAAGTGAGCAAATGTATTAATCAACATAGATAAATATATCAACTCTCAAAACAAGTAGGGCCGGCCACTTCAAAGCTCACTGGGAAATTGAGGGGGGGGGGGGGGTGACCACAACACCAAGTGGTGACAATATCCAATCCTTATCACAAAATAAATATCTTTGCTAATACAAAAAGAATTCATTGCAAAAACACCTCATCTTTAAACCATGCTTACATTAAATGAGAACAATGACTCACTCAAGCCAAAAGAAACCCACACCCCACTAGAAGATTCGGCTAAGATGCATGAATGAAGGAAATAGTGGCCAAAAAATGATACACTCACATTAACCTTTAATTAAGTGCATAAATAAAACATTAAAATAATATTTTAATTAGGGAAAAATTCTATGTGAACCAAAACTTCTAATTGACCCTCAAAACCCGCGCACTAGCACTATTCTAGTTAAACTAAGCGCAGTCAAGTCTGTACAGATGTTTGATCATAATCGGGTTAAAACGGAAAATACCGACTATTTTACCCTAAAACGGAAAAATTCGCATAACGATTTCAGAAACGTTATAATCTTCCTCCCTTAAAGAAATTCGGTCCCCGAATTTAAATTTAAACCCCCAAATGCTAAAACATTTCAATAAACAGCTAAAACAACGGGGCTCTAAAATAACGGAAGATACAGAAAATCACAGCGTATCCTGTGCGCCGGAAAATGAGTACGAAAACTCAAAAACCGAACTCCGTCAAGCGTCACGCAAATCATCAGACTTGCACGCATATCATCGGAGTCAAAAAGGAGATACAGATTTCGAAATCCACTACTGAAATCCAATATACACTAAGCAAATGCTATAATATGTATATAGTACACATCCTTTTTGAAAAATCTCCAAAACTGAATTAACATATGCATAATCTTTTTCTGAATCGCCGTGTGATGTGTAGCTCACGGCACAACTGACGGACGCTCATTTGTAAAGTAATAATATACTTTCATTTAAGTTTTGCTCAAAATATACGTTCCGCCCTTTTTAAAAATATCCCCAAAGGTTTTCTTTTGTAAATGCTCGTGTCACTCGCAGACATGTAAGAAATAGCGAGACTATAGCTCCATTTTGAAAGACCTCTTGGTAAGTTTTTATGCATGCAAAGTACACAGGTACTGTCCTCGGATCAGTCCTGCTAAGGTACTACAAAGTATAGGGCCTCATCATGGAAACAAAATGCTCAAAAGCAATATCATCCTAAAAAGGCTTGTCCAACCATCACGTGCGTCTGGTGCGCACGGAAATCAAATCCAAGTATAGGTGCCACAATATGCGCAAAACTAAGACTAAGTGCAACAGGTGTGCACGAAAGCATCTGTCCAATGCAACTGGCATGCACGACAATAACAACTAGTGCATCAAAAGTGCCCGAAAATCTCAATCCAGTGCAACTAATATGCACGAACAAAAATCCCAATTGAGTACATCAGGTGTGCACAAAAAAATCATATCACGTGCACAACGTGCGCGAAAGTCCAAATCAAGTGCATCCGTCATACATGAACGAAATCGAAATCAAGTGCATCCCATATGCACGAAAACGAACATCAAGTACACATGCGTACGAAAACACAAATCTGGTAAACGAATGCTCAAAGATATAAATCGGGTGAAACAAATGAATGGAGTATAAACTTAGTGCAACTAATGCACGAAATACGAATCTGGTGCATCTAGTCCACGAAATATCAATCTTGTGCATCCACTGCATGAAATATCAAATAATGTGCATCCACTGCACGAAATATCAAATCATGCATATCTAGTGCACGAAATATCAAATCTTGTGCATCTAGTGCATGAAATATCAAATCATGTGCATCTAGTGCACGAAATATCATAACCACTGTAGGAAATCCGGGAAATCATAAATATGTGCAGCTAAGGCACAAAATTGACATCAACACCAGGGTGTAAAAAAATATATATCTCAAGTGCAATAACTATGCACAAAATGTAAATACCCAGTAGGTGCAGCCATGGTGCACGAAAACCATGTCCTAAAACTCAATCATCAAAACTCAAATCAAAGCGATATAAGTGTGATACTCGGATCACAACGCAAATCGCAACAAATGTCATTGAGGTACACCTCTTACAATGTCGAAAAATGTGGGTGCGCCGAAACTAGCAGAGCAAGAACATCCGCTTGCCTCCTGCTCACAGTCTGGCGTCTTTTGTCTCTGGGTCCTTATTTCTCCGTGTATCACAAATCTCACGCTCTATCGGCTCATCTGCCCGATCAGGTGTGCTAACGGAAACAATTTCGCTCTGGCACTCCTCAGGTCATCTCTCAGCCAAAAAGTATGATCACTCATAAAGCAGCACGTCACTGGCGTCGGCCTCTGGCCCTCTGAATACACGTGACTTAACTGATCCTCGGTGCAATCTCATCGCAGCAGTGTGCTGTAAGAAACTGGCTCAAGGCCTCTTCCGATCTCGCCTATACCGAACTGTACGGAGGCTGGTACACTTATAAATCTTTTCTCTCTTTCTGGACATCTGCGTTCTCAGCATAATATTTTCTCGGGAATTGGCCGTATCCCAACGCCTCTGCATATATATCAGATCTCTAATCTCGACGGGGAGTAACAACAGCTCGTCAGCATCACGCACGAACCTCTTGTTCCACTCGTCCTTATTATCGTCCACTTTGAGATCACATCATGCTATCTGCAAACCGCAGTTGTTCTCGGCTACAGTCACTCCGGAGTCTCTTACACGAACTCGAACTATGAACTCGGTATCTTCATCACTCTGTTGAAGATATCTAGCCGAACACGTCCTCGGGAACTCATCCCAACCATCGGTGGAAGTCTCAATGCTCATCTGTTTCTCGATCAACTCACAACACATCTGGGTGAGGTCCTTCCATCTGAAACTGTTCAGCTTAACGATCTCACATCGGAACATCCGATGAACAACGTCATCTCTTGATTGATCTACTCTAGATTTGAGTAAGACTCTGCATACTGGAAATCTTCAACTCAACAGGGCCTGCGTCGATGCATCAAAACTGACGAATCACCTCTGTCTCTCAACTCAAGATAGACTAGCTATCACCTGTCGCATCTCTGCCTGGAAGCTCTAGCGATCTCAGCTCGTAAGCTCTGGAAGCAACATCACATCAATTTAAGCAACAGCTGGGTCATCTGTCTGCACGGTCGATGACATCACAATCTCTGAGGTATGCTGTACATTAACAGTCCTATCACAGCAGGTAGCCTCTAACAATGGCCTAAACATCCGGTACAAAACCGCATACTCGTCTCAAACGAGAGGTCACAACACCACACTACATCGATACGTTTCCATGTCACCAGAAAACACGATGGTCATTTCTCGTCCATGACGAGCTCGCCCTGACCGCATCACCAGCAGTAGCTCAAACTGTGCTCAACCAGGGTGACAGGAACCTCAACAAGTATCGACGAGAATAAATCAAGTGACGAAATGAATCAACAGATGCAGAAAGAATATATGATCATAATGAGGAACAGAATCAGTGAGAGCATGATCATGTAAACGAATAGAATCAAGGGTCTCAAATGGATGTATAATCAAGGAAAACAAAGAGAATCACCAGTCTCAAGATATGTACATCCTAAGTTTTCTTAAGTGGGGTATCGTATCGTAAATATGCCGCGGAACATACGTACCGTACGTCACTCTACTTAAGCTATCTACTCCATCAATCAGGATCTGACTATGAAACGAAAGTTCGGGTCTAACACCCCCTTGTTCAAGTCTAAGTTCTGTAAGATCAAGCCTAGGTTCCAAAATATATATGCCCTAGACTCCACATAGTCAAACCTAAATTCGAACCAAGGTTAAACCTAGTGCTCTGATACCAACTATGTCACGACCCAAAATATTAGCTCGCGACCAGCACTTAAATCACGCGACGTCTACAGGCGTAACATAATTCAAGTAAGCTGAAACCCAGAAATCTAAACCTTTTTAAGAAATAAAGATACAATAAATCATGTTTTGTCTTTTGAAAATTTGGGCAACACCTCCTTTGTAAAAACTAACCCCAAAAATGGGTACAACACAGAATATAATAAAGCATCCCCAAACGGGAGCAAATCATGCCCAACGGCGGAAACAACCACCACAAGTATAAAAACAAGTATACGAAGTCCAAAGTCGAAGATCCACACAAGGAAACGTAAAGCAAGACATCAACTCCACAAGCGAACATAAAACCTATCGCTCAAGTCTCGCAACTACAAGTCTTCTAAGTTTGCAGCGTATACAATAACTAGTTTCTGAATTGATGGAGTTGACTAGATACAATAGGAATAATAATACAAGAGTGGCACGATCCAACATGTACCACTTACCAAAGCGAAACACCCGAAAACAGCCGTGTGCCAGCGATGCCGCTACTGATCCATGCGGTCAACCTGCAATAACTGTGGCACAACGAAAGTGAGTTGCCAACTCGTGAATAGAAAAAAATCACCAGGTAGAAATCGAAATAAACAACGATTCCTAGGTCAACTACATCATAAAGATAATACTTTGATATCTAGGGTGACCGTATCTGCATATGTGCCAACACATGGTAAACGCCTATCAGTAAGTGGATAATCATCCAACAATATGATCAATGCATGTATACAGGTGGATCTCGTCCAACAATAAAATCAATGCATGTATGCGGGTGGATCTCGTCCAATAATAAAATCAATGCATGTATGCAAGTGGATCACGTCCACGTGTCAACCACTGACACAACAACTACTGCATGTAAATATCATAAAAGCATATGCAGGTAAATATGAGGATATGAAGCAACGTGTGTCCCTCGCGACACAAAAAATCATGGAAACCTGAGTGTCTAACCCCGACACTCGAAACATCATGAAACCCGTGTCCAGCATCGACACGTAAATCTTCATAACTCAGGCGCCGCCACTACGATTGGCCCTGATGTCATGTCTGTAGATCACTCCGGTCGGTATCCCCACGATAACCGCCGAGTCCAAATACTATCACCGGTAGGTACTTGCCCGCCTTCCAGGTGCATCGCCTATCATCTGCGATCATCTTGCCGAGGGGAACCGTACCAGGCTCCACCATGTACCCGCACACGGCCCACTCACTCCTCGCATCGGGTAAATATCACAAATCTCAGAACCGAGAAATCACATGGTGGACGCACTGAAATATCATATCAAGAGAAACCGGGTTTTCAGACAATACATAGTTTCTTGAAATACCCCCACGGTTCTCAAATCCATAAATCACATGAAATCAACATCTCAATGCGTAAATCCATGAAAACTGATATATGCAACATAAAACGGCAATATGAGCATATCAAGGGAAAACCGCTCTTTTAAATGAATCCAATTTTAAAATATATCATTCGGTTCCCAAATCCTCCGAAATCAAGTGCAGTATCATATGAGGTGTACATGTAACTATAGAAAGATATAAATATCCACATGTAAGCAAGTATGTATGATACATTTTATAAGCGCAATAGCACAATAACAATGTCTCAATATAACATGTCAATACAATACCACCTAGGGGTATATGCACCTATAGCAAGATATGTGGGTGTACATGTCAATATGTATGCATAAGGTACATGTAGCTGTAGCAAAGTATGCAACATATAACAGGATGTAAGCATGTCCGTATATCTCATGCAACGTGGAACAGTGATATGAACATAGCAAGTATATCATAGCATGATGTAGCAAATCTACTGTGTAGTGACATAGCAATTATCGATGATGAAGTGTGTGAGCCAGCAATCTGTGTATGTGCAACATACACATCATCGATAATGGTGTAGGTGTAGCACATGTATATGTAATGCAATGAGAATAACATGAATGCAGCATAAAGTACCTCGTGAACTAAATGCTATAAGGTATACATGTCTACAATATGTATTTGATTCGGTGAATCTATCAATCGGCCTCCAGCCTCACAACATCACGTACGGTACAATCCATCGTACGGCTTCCTCTAAACAAGGGTATGGATAAATCAACAGGTAAAACTCATCGCGTACGGTAATCCACGTATGGCGGCAATAAACAAATAGTGATTCTATCAACCTATACAACATTGGGGTATGGATCTAAGTCCCGTACGACATATCACTCAAAATGCAACACATTATCCATATAAATATACCTATCTCTCAGGTCACATCCATGTCAAACTCGTATCAGGGGACCTACAAAGGTATCAACAATTTCATATCGACTCGTGTCCATATAACGACATATCACACTAAGTCATCATATCACATCGTATACTCATTCATCATATTAATATCTCACATCACATTAAATAAACGTCACACTTGTTCTCTTTTAAATCTTACTTATCATGATTCGCTTTTCATTTCATTTTTCTCCTAAGTCAAATGTTCATTAACATCAACTTCAAACATATTATCGTCTGTAAATCCTACAATCATGTCCGTCGCATATCATTACCAAGATATAATAATCAAACGATAATCCATATCAATGGTTGCAGGGGTGCTATACGCCATCCACCCGACTTGGATCACGTTGACATATTTAGACATCACGTGATCTAAGTGCCGGTCATGTGTCGCTTTCGGGTCATGACAAAATTAGTATAAGAGTGTTAGATTTAACCTTTGTTTGAGTCTATGTTTGACTATGTGGAGTTTAGGGCGTATATTTTCGTTACCTAGGCTTAACCTTCCGGAATTTAGTCTTGACTTCGGTGGTTTTATACCCGAACTTCAAAAGTTGACCTTGGTATGATGGAGTTGGTACTAAGTAGAGTGACGTACCTTATGTATGCTCCGTGTCATATTTGTTGGGTTTCGATGTCCGTGCCGCGAATGACGTGGCCGATGCGGAATCGAAAACAAAAACATTAGCGAGCATCGAACGTCCATAAAAACCAGGATACGGTCCAATAACCTAAACTAGCTAACTAAGAGTGTAAAAGTTGAGAAATTACAACTTTTGTCGCGTGTCCATACAATTGTGGAAGACCCCTCCAAACTCGTAGCCGCCGGGATCGCGCTTGAAAGTTGACCATTCTCGCAGAAGACAATCCACTCAAGGGAAACCGAAGGAGCCTCTAACCGATGATCCAGACTTGCTAGGTGTGGATGGTCGGTGATGTAGGAATATTTTACTAAATTTTTCTCTCTAGAATCCATGCTCAAATGAGAGCAAGAAGAAGAAGGAGAAGAGGAGAGATGAAGCAACCATGAAGCATGAATCTCATCATGTGAAGCAAAAAGAAAATGAAGTATCAAGTGTAAAGAAAAAAGAATGGCTTTGCTTTTAACAACCATGCATCAATAGTGCATCCAAATGATTTTATCATTTTTAAAAGCAAAGCCTTATCTCTCTACATATTTAACACCATGCTTCATGCCACATCCTTTCCACCTCATTTCCATTTAATTTTCTAAAAGAAAATAAAATATGAGGTGCCCTTCTTCTAAAAGCATTCCTGTATAAATACGGAATACTTCACCTGGTAATATATATCGCTATATATGCGCGTATCCACATAAAAATACGGATAGCAACAAAGAGAGAAAATGAATAGTGAACAATAATACTAAAATATATGTATCATAATACATATATAAATTATTAAATCAAAACCTGATTTAATAATCCGGCTTAATCCTAAACCGGCTAGTATTATCAACCGCCCGATTAATATCCCTGTACCACGTACACGTATTTAATTGGACCCATGCACCTACCAACTTATGGCTCCTACATCTATCGCATGAACTGGAAAAACCCTTTGTGTGGGACTCTAAAGACTCGATAATAAACTGGCAGTGTGTTTAAGCACAAGCACGTCAGTAGCACTAGCTGTACGTAATGGCTACCCAAATACTTTTCGAAAGGGGGGTCGATAATCAAGTACGTCCTTATCCTACTGAGCTTGAATGTGACAATCTTCATACAGTCCGGTTTCTTCATCAAAGAGTATCACATATCGGGTTTAGAGGTTGATAACGTTAGACCCCTGCTAACCTGATAAGTTGTGTCTGAATTAAGCTCATCACCAACAGAGATACTACTAATCAACTATCAGTAAATTTCATTCACCGTGGCCACGGATTTCTGGTGATAGCCAACTGAACACGGCGCGATATCGACTCCTAATACCAGGAGAGACGAATCCCTGACAATCGACCACTGCATCTATATGGCTCGGAACTGTACCTAACTAAAACCTGTTTGCACGACTCCTTTGAGTTGTGGTAGGGTAGTAATCAAAGTACAGTGGGAACTCACACGAGACAAATGACGACTTCAGTTCAAAAGACTAAGCTGTACTCATGCTACTTAAGAACTTCCATCTGACGATAGATATAATACCATCTAGAAGTTCTCGGCGAGTCCATCCAGTGTGCTCACCTCTAGTGAGCATATGTATACTATCTTAGGTGACGCAACACCAATGGCTTGTGAGATCAGTCACCGTCCCTCGTCGGGGTGTAGAAGCATATACATTAGTCTACTCCGGAATATCGATACGCAGTCTCGATACTCCCACGACTAGAAACATTTAAGGATGTGCTTATAGACAACCCAGCTCCCACATGTATGATCGCCGTCATAATTCTGCTTGTCAAGCAATAATCCTACGAGCTTCATCAACAATGAAGATAAACCGGATAGCATACCATCATCTCGAGTAAGACTGTTATACCTGTATATATCCTTCTTCAATTATCATAATCGCTTATTTGCAAGTAGTGAGGGAATCTTTTCCCAAAACACTATTTTTTCTCTTTCCCCTTTTGTCATTACCTTTTCATTTTATTATTTTTCCTACCCATTTCCAAATGTTTCATGTGAGGCCCAAAATAAAAAAAAACTCTGTGGATTTTTCTCTAAGTATACGGTTCTAATTTTTATTGCTTTTTTTATTTCCTTAATTTAACCTTAAATTCTATGGCCAGCATTGATTTGGTGTTGATTTGAAATAAATTCTGGTGTTTTTAATTTTTTTCTCAGGAAAACCATTAGTATTTTTTTTTATCTTGATACATTTTTTTAAAAATAAAACATAATAGAATAAAATAGGTTTACTAGATAATCCATTCTTTATATTTGATTATAAAAATTATAGTTGCTTTAAAATTTGTGGTCAGATTTCATTATTTAAATAATTATCCATGTTCCTTCAAATAGGAAAAATTTATCAATGTTTGTAATTACATACTTTCAAAAAAAAATTAATCATAATATAAATTTCTTAAAATGGAACCAATACTAAATTTGTATGTTTTTAAAATGGGTACTAACTTCTTAACAAAATAAAAGCATATTGATTTTCTATTTATTTTTTCAATTTTTCCCCGAAATATCTTGAATTATTTTGATCCCGCATGTTACATGTGAGGTCAAAGTCAAGTTTTCTGCAAATGGGTGGGGATCATTTGAATGTATAAATTATTAAGCCATAAAGTCAATTCCCATTCTCACATCTTTGTTTTTATATTTATTATGTGCATGACACCGAGCTGTATATACTAAGCAAATGAAATTATCGCTCATATCATAATTGGGTAAAAAGATAGAGGGAACCCTATCCTGAATGTGGAATGTATTCAAAGTTTTTTAAGCCCATTTAATTATCATATCGGTATCGATGAAACCTAAAGTTTAACTAGTTAATTATAGAGTCTATTGTCTAATAAGCTAGTAATTCAAATCACCAAGTATAACAATTATATGAAGCAAATCAATTATTTCATACACGACGGAGCTAGCGCTCTTATTCTAGGTCATAACTTGCCCCGACCATTACAGGCTGATTTTTTTTATTTTTAATTTTACAATCCTTAACACAAAGCATATATAGATGCGGCAGATATAGATCCAGGATAGATCAATGGTAGAGCTCGATGATGCAGCGGGAACCAAGGGCTGGGATTATATTGTAATCTTTGAAGCCAGCTTCAGCGAAGATCTTCTTCTATTCGTTCTCTGTTCTCTGTCTTCCAGTCATGTGGACCTTTATCATCTGAAGATAGAAGTAGATCTGGACTTCGGTGTGTTTTGGATGCACACTGTCGGGGCTGACATCGAGAACTTTCTCCATTATTATCACTTTTCCTCTGTTTTCTTTAGTTGGAATCGCCGCTTTGCAATTTTTCAGTATCTTCATGCGTTCTTCATCGTTCCATGTCATCAGTACCCACTGCAAAAAAAATATTCAATCATTAAAAAGATTGTCGAGAGATAATCATTCCGAGCGTTGGGCCATGTTTGGATATGGAGTTAGAATAACTGTAGTTTATTTTTAAATGGAGGCAAGAGGTACGCAAACTCTAAAGATAAAGTTTAGATAACTTAGATCATATATGAATTGAGATAACTGCAGTTATCAGAACTCCAAAACGATTGTTAAGCAGGGTAAAGTAAGGATTTTGGAGTTGAGTTTTTCTGACTCTATGAAACACCAGTTTAGAAAGCTTAACTCCATTCCCGAACAGGGGCCTTAATCCTTAACCCTAAACATTTTGTGAAATTCTAACAATCGGTTAAGCATTTTAGGTCTGGATACGAATTTAAGTGGCTATGATACTAATTTAGAGCACTTTATACCACCCCTCTGCAAAACCTTGAATTTTAGCGTTGCGGAGAGATCTTAAGGAAATATTCTTGTATTTTGACCAATGTAATTTTGAAGTTTTGGTAATTTTACTTTGAAGTTGCTAAGGTTAGCATCAATATTAATCGTAACTGATAGCAACTCTTGCATGCATAATATACCTTAAGAATCAGCGCATCGGCGCTCGGGATGCTCTCAAACATATCCCCGACAACATACTCAACATCACCACTCTTTTCCACCTTCTCCACCACATGCGGCAGATCGAGCACTTTACACTCGATCCCCGGAAACGCCTCCTTTATAACCTTGTTAATCTTCCCTTTCCCTCCCGCAACTTCCATAAGAGTCTTCACCCCTTCAAACTGATCCCTACAGTCTTCGATGATCACCTTTGCCACCATCCTCGAATCGCTCTCCAACCCGTCCAGCTTGGCTTTCCCCAGGTCAGGCATCCGCCGCATCGCCTCCCAGGAGTAAACCCCATGAAACATCTCGAACGCTGTCGACGACACGCTCTCGTTCTTCAACCACTCGCTCACGGACGTCCATGGGACGATGATGGAGTTATGAATGATGAACTCGATGAAGGGCGCGATGGAAGCGCCCTTTTTCGGCATGCTGATGCCAAATTATTGCCTCGGCTATTTTCTTGCACCTGAATAGCCTCTGCAGTCTCTGTGTTATGGAAAAGTATCGTGCTATCTTGACAGGTATATCGGGCTTCTTATCGGAATCTTTCGGTTTATACCTGGCATCTCCGCATGTTGGACACACTTTCAAATCTGAATTCTCTTTCCGGTACAACACACAATTTTAGGACATGCTTGAATCTTCTCACACTTCAGACCCAAATCAGACATCATCTTCTGTACTCCTTACCAACTGTCGGGCACGTTATTTCCCGGGGGTATAGAATCTTTCAAGAACTTCAGAATCATTGTGAATGACTTGTTGCTCCATCCATTTAGGCGCTTAATCTGGAAAAATTGGATGAACCATGAGAGTGTGGAATATTTTGCATTCTCATAAATTGGTTTTCTAGTATCATTCATGAACTTTTCATACTTATCCGCACGCGGTCCTTGACTGGAAGGAATGTCATCTTCGGTATGAATACTATCACGTAGGGCAGCCTCTACCATATCCTCCATTTTTCTCCTGGAAAAAAGTTATCGTCTTCTTCTTCTGCCTCATTACCGTCTTCTTCTTCTTCTGCCACATTACTGTCTTCTTCTTGTTCTGCCGCATTATTGTCTTCTTCTTCACCTTCCCCTTGATATAGCCAAGTTTTATAAAGTCTAGTAAAACCATGTTTAACGATATGAAGCTCTGCGAATTCTAACTTCAGCCATTACTTATTCCCACATCTATCGCACTGGTAGAGAATCTTCTCTAACACGATCTTATTATGTGCGCGTGCAAATTTAATGAAAGCAGCACCTCCTGTGACAAACTTAGGTTGCATACGTTGTTGCCAATACACATACATCCAGTCCTCAACTCTGATGTACTCATGGGCCATGTTTGACTTTATACCATTTAAATTGTAGGTTATGATGACTATATTGAGAAATCTAAGAACGGAATGGTTACTAACAAAGAAGAAAATCCGTAGATGCAAGTTTATCGTTGAAAAGAATAAATCGTCAATAAACAAACTTAGATTTGAAGATACCTAAGTATGATTTGTATTCTGTATATGTGTGTTTCAATTTATGATTTCGCTTAAGTTTAGGGTTGTTAGTGCGTATGTGCTTTGTGTGTGCGTTTGTTATGTATTCGCGTTGTATGTGTGTGTTTTGGCTGTCGGGGGTAAGGCTTCTATCCCATTAAGAATGTATAGAGCAGACACCCATTCGCTTGTGCTTTCATCCATCTCGAGTAAATTTCGGCAGCACCCTCCCGCTGTTCTCCGATTATACTGTAATAGAATAGATAATCATTTCAATGCTGTAAAACAACGTTGAAATGAACATCTAATCTATCTTTGTACACAGAGAACCAGCAGAAAAGTACCGACAAAATAATTCGAAACGAATGAAAACATAAGTGAATGCAGGTGTTTGCTTTATACATTCCTAATTTGTCCACACTGGACAAATCTATCGTTTATCATATGATTGAATCTTCTCATCACATAGACTACATGACGGTTGTTAATACCGAACTATACCGTCCGATATTTAACAAGCTTCGTATAGTTCTATATCACGACGAATATCGAACGTATGTTAAACGATAGACGGTAAGTCGCGCTTTGATTTTCACATATGACTATCGATGAGAATATGAAAGTTTCATATTATTGTCACGCCCCGCTTCCCAGTGTACGGAAAGGGGACGCGACGAGACCCACTACGTATTTACTCAGAAGTAAACACGCTAAGCGTATCTAAGCAATATAAAATGAAAAGTACACAAGAGACAAGATGTAAATGAACAACAACTTTATTTATTTAACATTCTTTTTACAATACAACTGAAATGTAAATATATGGAATGAAAGCAATACCTAAACAATGGAATAATAGAAATGAAAAATGTGTACAAGTATGTAAAGCTTAGGGTCGAATGCTAACTGCTCAAAGTCCTTGGTACTAGGCTCGATCTCCAATGAGTCCAATCCACCTGACAACATTCCAAAGAAAGAAGAAACGAAATGTCGTCAGCGAACAATCGCTCGGTAAGTCCCAAAGATGAGTAGAGATAGAATAGACAGAAGGGGAGTATAATTAATAATGTTTTATTATAATGTTAGCGCAGTTGTTTGTAGCTTGGTACAGAAAATGCCAGTGTATACGATAGGAGTCCAACTTACACCGTGGACTTTGGTAACCCGTAGTACAAGGCTCCGTCGATAATACCACGGAACAACGTCATGGATGTAATTACGTCTTAAGTGACCAGCTCGTGCCCCCTTTAACATGTTCCGTACCAGTCTACCCCTTTATAAACCCCCAGATGTCTTTATTGTATTGATTGTATTATGTTGTCTTGTATTGTAAATTGTATATGGAAGACTTGACAAAAACATGATATCAGTAAATGGAACGAATATAATGGATGGACATGTAGATGGAATATATCCATGGTTCTGTTCAGTCAATATAGATTGATATAGATTGAATAGACGGATTCATACTTGAATTGTAATTTTATACTGGAATCATATTCAAGTCGGATTGATTAGATTGAGACATAGTCTGAGTCAGACATTTTGAAAAGAAATTTAAGTCCTGAATTAGGTTTTGGTGTTATCGGTAACTGCTGCACATGGACGGAAGGATTTGTGTCTTTTTCCAAGACAATTACCGTGTTAATAACACCGTTATTTAGATTTTTTTTACCTTAGATAGAACCACCCATATTCTTCGGTACCCTGAGGCTCAAGAGAACTGGTCCCACTTAAACCTATATTTACCAGGGTTCTTATTGTAATTTAGTATAACTTGATGGGTTTTATGTAAAAATAATTTTGATATACTTTCAAAATACACCTCAAGTATTTAATTATCGTCTTTAGGGTTTCATAGATGTATATTTTATAAAAAATGTGAAATTTCTAGTGAGTAGAACCTAATTTTCATTGTATAAAGTATTTATTTGTAATATGAATATTGTTTTGAATTATCATGGTAGTTTCATGTAATATTTGAATTCTTTTCTTGAGTTTTGGAGACATGGGATATTATATATATTTAAAATAATTATTTTGATAATTATTATATATATATATATATTTATTAAAAATATGATTTTATTTATTCTAGAAATCTCGTTTTTCTTAAATTGTAATAATAATTCCATCGTAATTTGAATGCTCCTTGCGGAGGTCTGAATTCAGCCATACTAGATCCTAAGACGTGCGATAATCCGCTTTCTGTATTTTGAAAAAATTTCGTACTGAAAGTTTATGGTTGTTACAATTATCATCGAGTATCATATATTGGTTTTAACTTGAACATAACATGAATAGGTTTTACGTTTACGTTTCGTTATTAAGGGTTCGAAATTATGGGTTCGAAGTTTTTAGTTTAGAGTAAATTTTTCTTGCGTTTACGGTATGGTTGTACGTTTACGTTATCATAGAGTATCCTACTGAAGGAACTAGTGCACCCTAAACCCTAAACCTAATTAACCCAAATTAACCTAATTAACCCAAATTAATCCTAATCATCACCTTAACTCAAATTATCCCTAATTAACCCAAACTTAACCCAAATTAACCTAATTAACCCAAATTAACCCTAATCAACACCCTAACCCTTCAAATTATCACTAATTAACCATAATTAACACCTTAACACAAATACACTCTATTTTACCTAATTAACCCAAATTAACCCTAGCTCAAACCCAAACCCAAATTAACCTAACCCTAATAATCACCTAAACCCCAATAACTTAACTCTAGCCCAAACCAAAATTAACCCAAATTAATCTAATTAACCCAAACCCTAACCCTAATCATCACCAACCCTATTTTACCTAATTAACCAAAACTAACCTTAACTCTAACCCTAAACCTAACTCTAAACCGAACCCTAACCCTAAACTGAACCCTAACCCTAACTAATTAACCCTAACCCTAGCCCAAACCCTAGACCGAACCTTAACTCCAAGCCCTACTAGCAACCCAAAAATCAACAATAACATAAATAAAACAAAAATTAAAAGTAAAAAATTGAAATTGACTCACCTTAGGCCGGCGATTCTACTGTCGATGAGGTGGAGGAGATTGGAGATGGGTCTTTCGACGACACAAGGGGGAGACCGGCGACGAGAGGGATCCTACTGTCGACGATGAAGTCGGGGACGACGATACGTGTGCGGGTGTGGTGGCGAGGAGGCGCGTGCGGGAGATCGGTGAGAGTACTGGGGAAATTTTGGGAACGGGGAAATTTCTGGGCTTTATTTTTTTATAAATAACCCATTTATGCCCCTACGGATTAATCCATAGGGCGTTCTTTTATGGCTCAATATGGCTAAATAAAAAATTACGTTTTAATATTTTTAAATTAATCCGTAGGGCACCGTAGGAGCAATCCTAGGGACCTAAAAATTAATCCGTATGGGCAATAAAAAGTTTCCTCAATGGATTCTTGTAGCCGTAGGGGCAACCCCTTATTTTAGTAGTGAAGATAAACCCCCATCTACTTTATGATTATTGCAACCCACCATATGTCTTTACTTATCATGTATTTTCACCTATCATATATTAGTTTATGTATAATAAAATTAAGGCTTTTTTTCTATATACAACCCCTGAATCTTTTGTATTTTTAAATAAGAGCCTATAAAACTTCATATTTTCAAATAAGACACCAGATCATTTAAGTTGCCTAAAAAAGAACTTTATTAGTTAAATATTGACTAACTAACCTAATTAAGCTGCTAAATACCCGATTTAACCTATGTGCACTTCGTTCGTACGTCGACGTCGGGGGTATTTAGTCATTTTTAGTGTATATTGGCCATAGGTTCTAACCTATGTGCCCTTCGCTCGTTTTATCGTTTTTGATTTGGATATTTATACCGTTATGCCACGATTTCAATTTTAGGTATGATCGCGGGGATTTCTGAGATGGCAAGGACGGGCGAGGCGGTCATAGTTTCGACTAGCTCGAGACGTTGGTGAGTAGATTTATATCTACGGGGAAAGTCGGGTGGATGGCGTATAGCACCCCCGCAACCAATTAACTAGGATATCTATTCTATATCTAGGATAGTATTTGTTCCTCCAATCAGAGTAAAGCTCTGTTTGAATTTCAAAAATTCAAAATTCGAAGCAACGCTTCAAATTCCTTGCACTGCGCGCAACGCGCCACGTGTCAAAAACTGATACGTCAGCGCAGCGCCCAATGCAGCGCACCAAATTAGAGCAAGGCTCTATTTAAAACAAAAATTAAAGGAAGTAACGCTTCAGTTGCGCAAGCGCTGCGCTGCGCGACACGTGTCAGCGCAGTTGCGCAAGCGCAGTGGCGCAAACGCTGCACTGCGCGACACGTGTCAGCGCAAACGCAGTTGCGCTGCGCGACACGTGTCAGCGCAGTTGCGCAAGCGCAAGTTGCGCTGCGCTGTGCGCTGCGCGACACGTGTCTGCGCAGTTGCGCAAGCGCAAGTTGCGCTGCGCTGTGCGCTGCGCGACACGTGTCAGCGCAGTTGCGTAGTGCTCTGTGCTGCATGACACGTGTCACGCGCTAGGGCGTTTGCGCCAAACAGAATTAAATTCTAACAAGATCTTTCTGTTCTTGTTAAAACAAGAAGATTGCCTTCTGTAAAACAGAAACCCTTGGATCAAAGATCCAACGGTGGGGAAAATTCCCCAAATCACTCAGAGAAAGATCTCTTTAACAAATTTAACAAATTTATGGGCATTATATAAAGGCCCTTAGACCCCAATTCAAAGGATCATCAACATCAAGAAACATCAAGAACTTCAACTCTGAAGAAACTTGAAGAGAAATTCAAGAAAGAGGTAAAAAACCTTTAAAATAGATGAATTTCTTCTAATAGATCATTGATCTAAGAACAAGATCAATGATCTTCAAAAAAATATAAATAACAGTGCCTTGCACTTTTTTATGAACCACTGGTTCTTTGAAAATAAGAAAAACTTGTTTTCTTTGATCTAAAATTGATCAAAATATAAAACAGTGCCCTGCACTTGCAAAATTGGCACTGTTGCGCTCTTAGGTAGGCGCAAGCCACCAGAGAGCGCCACGTGTCAGCTCCAGAACAACTTGCGCTATGCGCTTTTAAAATAGAGCTTTGCTCTCTGAAACTGGCGCAACTCACCAGAGCGCGCTACGTGTCAGCAGCGCAAGCGCAACACGCTGGCGCAGCGCACCGCGCTCGCGCGACACGTGTCATCACCACAAGCACTTGCGCTCAGTGATTGGTGCAAAGCGCCTGACAAATGCAATGCATTGTTTACTAAAGGGCCAGGCCCAAATCAAAAAGGCCTAGTAGGCCAAAATAAATTGCAATGCAATAAAAATGCAGAGCCCAAACAAAATTGATGCTCTGCATCATTTATAAAAGGGCAGAGCCCAAACAAAATAAAATGCAGAGCCTAGACAAAATTGATGTTCTGCCTCATTCATAAATGGGCAGAGCCCAAACAAAATAAATAATGCAATGCATTATTTAAAAAGGGGCCAAGCCCTAGCACAGGCCTAATAGGCCAAAAAAAAATAAAAGCGTTGAACATTTTTCAACTGGACTTAGCCCAATCATGGCCGTAAGTCCTCAAATTAAATTGACGGAGCATAGCTGCTCTCCTAAATCAATTTACATCCGGTTCGAGGGTACATCTCCGAACTCCTCTGACTCCTATCGTTGTAATCCTTCAACGACGTCAGAGAGGCGACGGGTCCCGACAACCATACATCAACATGGACTGTGGGGTCCTTAAACTCATGGACTTATGCGTCCTTAAAATAAAACACGGACCGTGGGGTCCTTAAACCCGCGGACTTATGCGTCTTTAAACTAAAACACGGACTGTGGGGTCCTTAAACCCACGGACTTAAGCGTCCTTAAACTACCTACGGACCCCCATGTCCCTAAACTAGAATATGGACCACCATGTCCCTAAACTGGAATATGGGCTGAAACGTCCTTAAACTACCTATGGACCACCATGTCCCTAAACTGGAAATGGACCGCAATGTCCTTAAACTACCTGTGGACCACTACGTCCCTAAACTGGAACAATAGAGTCCCCAAATACTCTTTTGTCGGATCCAAACGATCCCGTTAAGTTGATCTTAGTCTCAAATCAGACTAACGTATCCTTAACGAACGTTTAAGTTGATCTTAGCCCAAATATGGCTAACGTATCCTTAAACTAAAGCACCAAACCCAAATCTAAGTAAATACGGATTTGGACTAATCCACGTCCTACGGGCGACGGCATAACTTAGTCTCCGTATACAATCCACGGGCATCCACAAACAAAACAAACACACACGACATGAAGTGAAATTCTAGAGAAGGAGAAAGTTGTTACCGCGATGCGGTAGCGTAATTAACTGCAGGGGCTTGCGCCTGTAGGGAAGAGCGTCCCCACAATCAAAACCCCCTCAAGTGAGGGGGAATCTGATGAAGTCTGCTACATCGGCCGCATCCGTCTAAACCTCCGAAAGACGGTGCCATAAATCAACTTGGCATCTTCGGAGACGTAGACGGATAAAACCATATAGCATCTGTCCCGAATCTCAGGCTGGACGTCCTTATGTCGTCCTGGCCGCCATTCGGAGGGGAACAGATTCTGGCACGCCTGGTGGGACCTTTTCCTCTTTCCATTCCACACTTCGTGTGTCGTCTTCGTGAACGAATCGCGGTTTGTTAATGGTTGCCTTTGGGTTGCAAGTTACTAAGATTTGGTCTTTTGCCTGGCGCAGAAATCAAGCATCATTGGCCTCGAACTGCTCGAAGTGCCAATGCAACCGACGCTCCGCCTCACCTGGAAGCGTAGCATATGGGCCTCAGGCGGCCTCCGTCCTTACTATGCCTTTGGAGAAAGTGACTCAAGCCACCACCGGCCTGTTCTTCGGGACCATGATCCCGCCGGCAAGCTTCACCTTCCCTGTGCCCGCACCGGAAGCGTCAAGAAGGTCGGTCTTCGATCGACTTGCTACTCCCACGGCCCCTCTCAACGGGTCGTCCAATTCTTCAATCTTCACCAGGCTGAGCTCGAGCACCAAAGGGCCTATCAAGAAGCCCATAACACCTGAGGCGGTCATCCCAAAGAAGACGGCTGCTCCTGAAGTCACCAAGGCGGCTTCTCCTGTCAAAGAGTCAGTCTTTGCAAGGCTGGCTATTCCCACTCCCGCTAAGAAATCCGCTTTTGACCGTTTGGACACAACTCCTCAGCGGACGTCAGTCTTCAAGAGGTTGACACCGGCAACAGTCCCTCGCCTGTACAGGGGGCAAGAAGAAGTTGTCTCTGAACCAATACTGACAACCCGTCGCGCCCGACGACGCCACTGGCGCCGGATAAGGAAGACCGGGGGCAACTCCCCCTCTGGGATAACTCCACCAGCTCCAACGGTGGAAGTAATGCTGCTGTTCCAACTGGGAACAACTTTGAGCTGCTAAACAGGGTACGCAGAAACTTGCCGACTGCGGTGCTCAAAAGATCTCCTCCACCGGTAGAGATCGCCGTGGAAGCAGAAAAACCGGAGTAGTCTTCTCAATCGCTGTCCTCCAGGATCTACAAGACATGGCGACGAGTCCGAGAATCTGTGATTGATCCTAATTTCTCTCGCCACCACAAGAAGTCGAAAGGTCGGCAAGAAGAAAATCCCCCGGTCAAGCAACGAAAGGTGACGACCACTTGGATGCCCAAAGCAACGGCCCCCTAAACTTCAACGGCCCATAAGAGAAGAAGGCCGGAGAAAGTCCTCACGCCGACGGCGAATATCAAAGGTGGTGAACCCAAACGCCCTAAGTCCGGGGGCATCATAGTTCATACCGTCTACATGGCGTCTGGTAAAGAGGACAGCCGCATATCCACAGGTCATAGACCGCTTACGCGATCGGTGACCAAAGCGCAGGAGCAGCAGCAGAAGCTCCAAGAGATGATGAACGCGATGGCCGCACCATATCCGAGATGGTACGACCAGATCAAGTACCCGCCGGGCTACACAATTCCCAATTTCCATGTCTATAAGGGGACGGGCAATCCCCACCAGCATGTTGCCCAGTTCAGGGCACTCTGCGGCAACACCGGCGGTGATGACAAACTATTGCTTCGCCAGTTCGTCGGCAGCTTGTCAGATACAGCGTTCGAGTGGTATTCTGATCTCCCGAACGACTTTATCAAGACCTTCGCGAAGATGGAGCTGTTGTTTACCCAGCGTTTTGCAAGCACCAGTGAGCGCACCCCGATGACAGCATTGATTAATGCCAGGGTGAAGCCAGGCGAGACATGGGTCCAATATGCTATACGGTGGCGAAACTTATGGTCAAAATGCGAGCAACGCATTGAAGAAGCTCCTGCGGTGGGTATGTTTGTGGGAACCCTTGATCCGCAAGCAACCATCTCGCAATTTATGATGTTCTTCAAGCCGACTACCTTCCAGGCCTTGATTGACAAGCTAGCGCAAATGGATCAGATGAGCCATAGACCCCCTCTTCCAAAGCCGGACTCCCGAAATGAAAAGGGGAAGGGGAAAGCGATCGTTGTCGCTAATGCTCAACAACAGCCGAGCAACTCGAAGCCGGTTGTTCGTCAAAATAATATGCGTCTGCAGGTACCCCTTGAGGAGAGACTAGGACGTCCTTACTCGTTTCCCCGAGATAAAACGAGAAGATTATTCGAGCTGGCGTTGCGCAACTGACTCATAAATCTGCCGGAGCCAAAACGTCCGTGCAACCAAATGATGTCAATGAGCCCAACTACTGTCCCTATCACCGAGTACTGGGTCATCCGATCGAAGATTGCTACGTCTTCAAAAATTAGCTTGAAGACCAGTACCAACAGGGCAAGTTCGCGTTATCCGATAGATGTTAGGTGAATCCGCCGCAACCACACGCCTCTAAAAGGATGAATATGCCGGGGGAAACATGCTCTCTCGTCGAAGAAGCCCCATGGGAGGTTGTGCTGTCAGCTAAGACAAAGAGAATGCTGAACGATCTTCAGGCATGCCCAGTGATCAAGTGGAAGAACCCGTTGGAACCGCAGGTCATTGAGGGGATGTTGAAGCCGCATCCAACTCCAAAGACCGATGGTGGTGGCCCAAGCACTCACAACCAGCCGTCAAAATCTTCGAGGAAGAAAAAGAAGAAATCCAAGAAGCCTGTGAAGCCTGGCGACAAGCGCACAGACTTACAAAAGCAAATTGACGTGGTGGAGGAATACAATCAGAAAGCACGGACTCCCATTACACTCCAAGAATTTCTCAACCACGTCTTTCAAGAAGAAGATGAGGGAGAAAGTTCCTCGGATGAGTCTGGGGAATACGTGGCGAGCTGCCATTTGATCTCCCATTCGTTGATGGATGATGAGAAGAATCCTTGCACTGAAAAGCTGGGGGCAGATCCCGAACCAAAAGTTCTGGGGCCATGAGATGAAGTAATTGACGCATTCCTCAATGAAGCTCTGTTGAAAAGTAAAGCTGATCGGGAACGCAAGACGGCTATATTTGAAAGGGCCAAACGCCAGCGACTTGAAGAAAGAGCTGAGACACTTCCGCTGGAGCAAAATACATCCACTATGGACAAAAGAAAATTCAAAACGAGGAAAAGGTTCTCTAAGGCCATATCAATGGGCATGAAGCTACCATCCTCCGAAGGAAACATTACTGGTGAAGTGGAAATGCACCCCTCCTACTGCTTATATCATCGGAAGATTTCGCACCCCACTGAAGAGTGCAAAGCTTTCAAAAGATGGTGGCAAGGATATGTTGCTCATCAACAGCATTTTAAGCGGGAGAAGCGCAAAACTCGTCTGAAGCGGAAAAATACGACCGAAGGGTTTAACAGAACTACCGGTGATTGTCGCATGGTTAACGCCGGGGGATCACAAGTGCTTACATTCGGGAGCGATTCTGACGAGGAGCTGGCTCTTAGACCCCTCTTTAAAGAGTCCACCTCGGGAAAAGAAGAAGATCCGAAGGTCTGCGAAAATATCCGGCTGCGTAATCGCACGCTACCTGAAAAGAATCTCGGACCCTCAAATAAGAAAGATAAGGGAAAAGAGAAGGTCCCTGAGGTGATCGCCCTAGATGACCAAGTTGTGGAGGAGCTAACTGCCAAGGACCCGCCAAAGAAAAGTAAGGTGGATTACAACGTCTTAGCGCATCTGAGAAAACTACCCTCGCAGCTCAGCATTCTTGACGCCCTTTTGCTATCAAAGGAGGCGAGAGACTCGTTACGGATATTGATGCTACGCTTTGGGCTACTCGTTACGGATATTAAGTTCCACGTCATAGACGCCAAGACATGCTACAATGCTCTGCTTGGCCGACCATGGTTACACGAGTACAACATCATCCCTTCTACACAACATCAGTGTATAAAGTATTTTAAGGATGGTTTCGAGTATACCGTGACGGGAGAACTGAACCCGTTCTCTGTGAACGAGGTCCGCAAATATGAAGACGCCAAATACTTTTTACCGGATTTCGAAGACACGGAGAGGTGTCACAAGCCGGAGAATAAAGCTAATGCTACCATCCCTGTCTTCGGCAGTGATACCGAGGGGGAAGAGGAGATAGTTTATTCGGGTCCGCCCCAACACAACAAGCCGGGACAGTCCGCTCCCATGTTGATCTTTGGTAGCGACTCAGAAGACGAGGTCCATGCTGTATTCTCTGCTCGACCTTCAATACAAACGTCCGCTGACGAAGAGCAAAGTCTGCAAGTCGCCATGGTGCCGCTTAAACATTATAAAGAACTGGATGCGCTCGATACCTACAGTGTAGAGGAGTTGCGGACGTTCTATGTCCCTCCAGGCGAGAAGGTGAAAAAGCAATTCTATTCTACCGCTCTGAAGAAACCAAAGTGGAGAAAGAAATCTGGCACGGTACGGATCCTACGCTTGACAGGCTTCAGCTCATCCGTCTGCCCAGATATTATACAGAAGGCTTGAAGAGGTTGCTGAAGCGCCAGGGGATATCCTTCAAACAGACCGCTCGAAAAGCCAAGTTCTATGATAAGGTCTGGAACGTTCCCGGGACTCAGCACAAGTTGCCTAATGGGAGAATGGAAACAATCGGGCTTGGATACATCCGGTCAAAGAAACGAGAGCTACTCCACGATTGCTACGTCGTGCATGACTTTGATGAAGAAGCGGATGCTCAATGGGAAGATGCTAATCCGGAACCAGTAAAAGTTCCAGACGCAAAAGTGCCCAGTCCGTCGTTCGAAGAACAAATAGACAAGCTTATAAGGGAAGCTGGTCAAAAAGTCCGAGACGACCATAACCGCGAAATGGCCATCTATGAGAAAGCCAAAACGCAACGCCTTCTCTAACAAACCGTGAAAGATGAAAGTGTCGCTCCTTGTCAATCTGTTGTAAGAAAGGCTCGACGCAGAGGCAGAAATAAGTAGAAACGCGAAAAAGGCGCTCAAAAGCAACAAAGCGGGGCTAAGAGGCCACGCAAGCGAAAATCGAGCGGTTCGGATCTATCCCTCATAAGAAAAATGGGTCGAGCGTACTCTTTTCCTCGAGACAAGACAAAGAAAATACTTGACCTCGCTCTAAAACATCAGATGCTTACGCTGCCAGAGTCTAAACACCCCGAACAAGCAAGCGAAGTCTTTCATCCAGACTATTGCCCTTATCACCGAGCGATAGGGCACCCTCTCGAAGACTGCTTCACCTTCAAGAATTGGGTTGAAGATCAATATCAGCTTGGCAAGTTCGCTCTGTCCGACAACTGGAGGGTAGCGCCGCCACAGAAGCACGAACCCAAGGCCACGAAAGAAGAACCAGTTCCACATTGGGATTGAAAATGAATTCGTACTTGTCACATGATAACAATGTCAAAAGAAGAGCTCAAGAACATGGATGACCTTCGCTGGTGCTTTGAAAACAGCAATGACGAGGTGATCTCAGAATTCCCACCAGCGCCAAAAGAGCTGGAAGATGGAATCCATACCACTGCAGATAATCTCAAGAAAATTGAGTTGGGAACGGCGAACGACCCGCGACCGACATTCATTAGTGAGCTGCTGTCTGAAGAGAAGGTGGCTTCATTAAAAGACCTGCTTATGCAGCATAAAGAATGCTTCGCATGAAACTATTCCGAAATGCCGGGACTAGATCCAGAAATTGCTGTGCATAAATTGGCAATATCCCCGGACGTCAAGCCAGTCAAACAGGCACCGAGAAGGATGCGGCTCGAGCTTGAGATGAGTATCAATGCCGAGGTCAAGAAGCTGATCGACTCTGGTTTCATCCAGGAGGTCCAGTATCCCGAGTGGATCACCAACATCGTCCCGGTGATGAAGAAAAATGGGACGGTGCGCATATGCGTGGATTTCCGGGATCTCAATAAAGCTTGCCCGAAAGACGATTTCCCAGTGCCAGTCACCGAACTGATGATAGACAATACGTCCACTCATGAGGTTTTCTCCTTCATGGACGGCTCATCAGGGTATAATCAGATAAAGATGCATCCCGAAGACTAGAAGCACACCGCCTTCAGGACCCCTTTGGGTATATTCTGCTACAAGGTGATGCCCTTCGGTCTAAAAAACGCCCGTGCCACCTATCAGAGGGCCATGACGAAGATCTTCGATGACCTTATACACGAAATCGTCGAATGCTATATCGATGATCTCGTGGTTAAAAGCAAATCATACGAGGAACATTTAGAGCATCTGAAGACCGTATTTCAACGACTTCGACAATACAACTTGAAGATGAACCCTCTCAAGTGTGTATTCGGTGTTTCCTCGGGCAAATTCCTGGGATTCATCGTCCGACATCGAGGTATTGAGATAGATCCGTCAAAGATCAAGGCGATCATGGAAATGCCTCCGCCAAGGACTCTTAAACAGCTGCGGTCTCTCCAAGCGAAGCTCGCGTATATACGGCGATTTATAGCCAATCTTTAAGGCAAATGCCGTCCTTACAGCCACCTGATGAAGAAGGGAACCCCGTTCGTATGGGATCAAAAATGCAAAAGCGCGCTAGCCGAGATCAAGCAATACTTGCAGAACCCGCCAGTGTTGGCTGCTCCGGTTAAGGGAAAACCCCTCATTCTTTATACAACCGCCCTCGAAGGTTCCTTAGGCGCATTAAGGGCGCAAGAGAACAACCAAGGGAAGGAAAGAGCACTCTACTACTTAAGTCGAATTCTACTGGGAGCAGAAAGCAACTACTCCCCCATTGAAAAACATTGCCTGGCGTTGATCTTTGCGATAACAAAGCTCAGACACTATGCGTTGGCGCATGAGGTCTGTCTCATTTCGAAGGTGGACCCTCTTAAATATTTGATGTCGAAGGCCATATTGACGGGGTGACTCGCTAAATAGGCCCTGCTCTTGATGTAGTTCTCGATAACGTATCAACCTCTCAAGACAGTGAAAGTCCAGGCCATCGCCGACTTCCTCGCTGAGCATCCGATACCTGCTGATTCTCCTCTGAATTGCGAGCTGCCAGACGAACATGCGTTTGATGCAATCGACGGTGACGATACCCGATGGGAGCTTTATTTCGATGGAGCATCTTCCATGAAGAAGCGCAAACAAAGTACCCCTATAATCAAATCGGGGGTAGGACTTATCTTTGTAACTCCATAAGGAGGGATAATGCGCTTTGCTTTCTCCCTAACAGATCCGAGGACAAACAATGAAGCCGAATATGAAGCTTTGATAGAAGGCCTCGAGATCGCCATTGACATGGGAATTGAAAACCTCCTCATATACGGAGACTCCCAGCTGGTTGTTAGTCAAGTAAACGACGACTATCAAACGTGCAAACCAGAGTTGATGAAGTACGGCGAAAAGGTGCAGCAACTGTTGACCTAAATTCCCTCCTATACTTTGGAAAACATACCGCGCGCGGAAAACAGCAAAGCGGACGCGTTGGCCAAGCTCGCCAAGGAACTGGCCGATAAGAACCTCGATGACGTAAGAATCGTGGTACAAAGCCGTCGGGTGCTTTCCCCAGCAGAAATATCTCCGGAATCATCCGAAAAAAAGGGAGTGGCTGAGCAGACGACCCTGCAAATAAAAGACCGGGAAAAGGCCGAGGATTGGAGGGAAGTCTTTATAGACTACTTCAAATACCGTCGAACGTCCGAAGATGCGTCCTCAAGACATCAGCTTATGAAACGAGCTCTGTCTTTCGCCTTCATCAATGATACTCTGTACAAGAGGTCATTTGATTCTCTGTGGTTGAGATGTCTGGGACCTGAAGAGGCAAAAAGAGTCGTTCAGGAAGTTCACGAAGAACTCAGCGGTTCTCACCAAGCAGGTCCAAAGATGAAGTTGAAGATCAAACGGATGGGTTACTACTGGCCCACGATGATTCAGGACTGTCTCGAATACGCGAAGCAATGCCACTCATGCCAAATCCATGGGGACTTCATCACCAGCATCCAAATCCGCTACACCCGACAGTGACTAGCTGGCCATTCGAAATGTGGGGAACTGACATATTCGGCCCCATCGAACCAGCATCGTCCAGGGGACATCGTTTCATCCTGGCAACGACTGACTACTTCTCCAAATGGGCAGAAGCAGTACCATTAAGAGAAGTGAAGACGGAGAATATCCTCCATTTCTTCAAGACGCACGTCATATATCGGTTTGGAACTTCACGACGGATCATCTCCGATAACGGGCCAGCTTACAGAAGCCACAAGATCAGTCGCTTCGTGCAACAACACAATATAGACTGGAGATATTCCTCGGTTTATAATCCGCGAGCTAACGGTCTAGCTGAGGCCTTCAACAAAACCTTGACAAAGATCATGAAGAAAACGGTGTCCCGAAATAAGAAGGACTGGCACGAAAGACTGCAAGAAGCTCTCTGGGCGTATCGAACTACGTTCAAGACAGCCACGAACACAACGCCATATGCGTTGGTATTCGGTACAGAAGCAGTACTCCCACTCGAGATAGAGTTATCCTCTCTACGAGTGGTGGTCCACCACGAGCTGACGGGCGAAGAAAATGCTCACCTTCGGCTTGAGGAGCTTGATGCCCTTGATGAAACCTGGCTCATAGCGCCACAAAATTTGGAAGCCTATATAGCAAAGCTGACGCGCTCATATGAAAGATTGACCCGGCCGAGGACATTCCGCCAAGGCGAACTCGTGCTAGTGGTCAAAAGGCCTATGATCCCCAATCGCGCCAATCGGGGAAAGTTCGAGCCAAACTATGAAGGCCCGTACATCATAGACAAGGTCTACCAGGGTGGAGCCTATCTACTCATGGACATGCACGGTGAAAGGCCTTTCAGGCCAATAAATGGCCGCTTCCTAAAAAAATACTGCGCTTAGCAAGTTACCGCCTAGGTCAATGGTAGATGACGACAACTATGTCTGCTCGCTATCTTCCTAAGCTCAAACTTTATAAGCAGTATCCAGCCTTCTCCTGGGCGGACCGAAACGTCCTTAAAACTAATGATGGACCGAAACGTCCTTAAACTAATGGTGGACCGAAACATCCTTAAACTAATGACGGACCAAAACGTCCTTAAACTAATGGCGGACCCAAACGTCCTTAAACTAACGAAGGACCGAAACGTCTTTAAACTATTACCGCAGCATCTTCAGGCTGACCAGATGAGTAAAAGAAAAAAATATATAAAAAAATATAATAATAAACGGTATGTCCATAAGCAAAATGGGTACGGATGAAAACCCGAAAGGACTCCGTGAGTAAAAACAGCAGGGCTACCGGCGAGTGTTCATGAAAACCCGAAAGGGCGCGACCTCGTAAAAAAAAAGAGAGAAAATAAAAAGAATAAAAAAAACGGTATGTCCATGACCAAAATGGGCACGGATGAAAACCCGAAAGGGCTCCGTGAGTAAAAACAGCAGGACTACCGGCGAGTGTTTGTGAAAAACCGAAAGGGCGCAACCTCGTTAAAAGGACACTTACAAGGTCCTCTCGACCAAGCAAGGAGAAACCACCCGCGTGAGATCCTTACGACTCACAAGGGAGCAACACACTTAGGGATCCTCACGATTCCTAAGGAGAAAATACGCTTGCGAGATCCTCAAGACTCGTAAGGAGAACTCTCTTATGGGACCCTCACGGCTCATAAGGTTTGAAAGTCTTAAGTTACAGAGATCTAAACCTGTACTTAAGCAACCCCCACAACCTTCGATATTGCCCTACAAGTGGCTCAATACTGACCCTTGTATACAATCAACGGGCGCGAATAAACATTTCCCTAACCAAGTCCCATCCGTGACTGGGGATATGTACGTATGATGAACAACCCATGTAGGTCCTCTCGATTTACAAGGAGAAAACCCTCTTGTAGGATCCTTACGACTTACAGAGGAACATACACTTAGGAATCCTCACGATTCCTAAGGAGAAAATACACCTACGAGATCCTCACGACTTGTAGGGAGAAATACCTTTGTGAGACCCTTACGGCTCATGAAGTCAAAAGCCTTAGCCGACAGGACCTTAACCCTGTTCGCTAAGCCACCTTTGTTCGACATCGACAGAGGCAAATGATGATTCTCTCCTGGGAATATCCCAGTTGTAGCGGTGCTGATGCCGAAATCGGTGTCTAATTTAAGGTTTACCGTGAAAATCCGGTAGGCCGCACATGCATACGAAATAGCCGAAATGATGGGGCAACTTGCAATAAAAAGCAGCAAGTAAAAACGTATGCATACAAAACAGCCGAAATGATTGGGCAACTCGCAATAAAAAGCAGCGAGTAAAAATAAAATAAATATCCAAAATGATTGGGCAGTCGCGACTTTCGCGATCAAAAGCTGAAATGATAGAGCATCGCGGAAATAAAACAATAAAAATGAAGGAAACTTTTGCCCTGCAGGTAAGTTCATAGTGACCCCTGTATACAATCCATGGGCATAAACAAAAAAAGGGGAAAGGGGACTACATTTCCCCATCAGGCTGCGTCAAAGGGAAGTCAGATCTCGACGACCACATCTACAGCCTGGAGACCAACAGCGGCGTTCCTCCTCATTCCAGCAGGACATGGACGTGACATCACCAATCAGAGCTACGGCAAAGTCCCCAGTTCCAAGACTCTACGGTTCACAGACAACCTAGAGTCAACCAATGACCTCCGTCGCAGAAACAAGTCAGCCAATGACCTCCGTCTCGGAAACAAGTCAGCAAATGATTCCGTCGTGGAAACAAGTCAGCAAATGACCTCCGCCGCGGAAACAAGTCAGCCAAGGACCTCCGCCTCGGAAACAAGTCAGCCAATGACCTTCGTCGCGGAAACAAGTCAGCAAACGACCTCCGTCTCGGAAACAAGTCAGCAAATGACCTCCGTCGCGGAAACAAGTCAGCAAATGACCTCCGTCTCGGAAACAAGTCAGCAAACGACCTCCATCGCGGAAACAAGTCAGCAAACGACCTCCGTCTCGGAAAAAAGTCAGCAAATGACCTCCGTCGCGGAAACAAGTCAGCAAATGACCTCCGTCTTGGAAACAAGTCAGCAAATGACCTCCGTCTCGGAAACAAGTCAGCAAACGACCTCCGTCTCGGAAATAAGTCAACAAATGACCTCCGTCGCGGAAACAAGTCAACCAACAACCTCCATTTCGGAAACAAGTCAGCCAATGACCTCCGTCGCGGAAACAAATCAGACAAATGACCTCCTCGTCGGAACAACGCTCCAACCGGGAAACAAGTCAGCCAACGACCTCCCCGTTGGAGCAATACGTCGACTCGGAAACAAGTCAACTTACCAACCACCTATGAGTCCTCTCGACTTGTAAGGGAGAAAATTCTCTCATAAGATCCTTACGACTTATAAGAGAAAACACACTTCGGAATCCTCACGATTCCTAAGAAGAAAATCCACCTACGAGATCCTCTAGATCAAGAAAAATGTGTATCTTTATTTATTAATTGTAATACCCAGCCCCTTTTATACCAAATTTGTATTCTGTTACTTTAGAATTCTATTTATTCTTAATTATAAATTATTTATTTTATTTATAATTTTATTTATTTTATTTATAAATTTATTTCTTCTAAACCCCATTTTCTTCTATCAATAAAACCCAAACCCTCATTCCCTTCCTCTTTTATTATCCCCTTTCTTGTTCATTTTTAGCCCAGCCGTTACTTTTCCCAAGCCCAAAGCCGGCCCACACCTCTAATCCTTTTCTCATTCACTTAAAATCCCAAGCCCGGCCCCTTTCTTTTCCCTACTATCTTATTCCTTGGCCCGAGCCCATTTTCCCTCCCCAGCCCATTAAAATAACAATTATCCCACCTCATTTTTTTAAATCCCTTCAAATCCAAACCCAAATCTCCTCTATAAATTCCTATTAAACCACCAAGTTATGCCTCTTTAATCCCAATTAATTTCCCCTATTAATCCCTTTTAAAATCCTATTAATCACCACTTAATTCTCATTCATTCTATTCCCTCTCTCTCATCTCACCCATGTTCTTTCTCTTTAATTCCCCCCCTCTCTCTCAATTTCTCTAATTCTCTTTCTCTCTTTCTAATTCCCCCCTCTCTCTAATTCTCTCTTCCTCTCTCTCTAAATTTCTCTCCCTTTATCAGCGTCTCACCCTCCCTCACATCAAATCAAGGACAGCGTGAAGCAGTGAAGAAAAGGAGCAGCTAGATCGAGTGAAATTGTCAGATTCCAAAGGACCGAGCTGGTGCTGCGTTCGTGGCGCGATCGTGCTGATACCACTGCAGTATTATTGTCGACACATTTCCAGGCAAGTTCTCTACTTGCTACATGCTACTTTATGATAATTACAAATTACAATCGTGTATACCCCATGTTTTACTTTTCTGTTAAATATTACGTCGCAACTGTTCGATGCATGTTCTCAATGGAAATCATCATTTAAATTGGCGGAATTCAATTGTATAATCTGGCCCGTATGTCTATGAATCTAGTGTGTGAATTTCGTTGGAAAATATGACCGTTAATGACTAAAACGACTACCCCCAAGTTTACTCGTGAAACTGGAATATTATTGTACCTGAAAACCGTTAAAATTACCATAAATTGTATACACACTGGAATGATGCGTTCGAGGGCTTAAATCGAAGCCGACTCGATTAACTTTAACCCTATGATAGTTTTCAAATATTTCTGTACTCAAAATGTGTCAATAATTGGATCGGAGTGCGACTCTGGACTGCAGTCCAGAGCTACTCCAGTTGTTGTTTACTGTCCCGTAATGAACACCACCCTGTTTCCTTAACTCGTAGATTGCGGAACTCCACTGTTTATTATAGTTGAATCTGTTAGATAGACAACTCAAGTGGTTTCATCCTATTTCGTTATCGTTTGTTAATTAATCTGTAATTTAATAGATGTGGACGTATAACAGTCCAGAACAGATTCTGAGATGACATATTAATGTTAAACAGTGTATAACTCCTGACGTCCAGATGCGATTGAAGATCCGTCTATTGCGTTGAAAACCTTACCGAAAACCCTAGATTTCATCTAACTGTAGCATCGCTAAAATCTGATCCCAATTAGGATTAAAATGCGTTACGAAACGGACTTTTGATTCTGAAACCGGATTTCCAGCCGTGAACGCTTAAAATGAAAGGGCTATAATTAGTGATCCTGGAACCTGATTGGCATGAAACTAAATTCGATGGATAGATAACTGAACATACTAATTATTACCTGTTCACTGTTTCACTAAATTGTAACCGTACGATTCATGATAAATCGTGCAACTGATAGAATACTATTTTATGACACCTTAATCATGCTTTACATACTGTTCACGCATCATATCATATACATGTCACTGCATTTGATAACATAGTGATAACGTGCATTTACCCAGTGTTAGGTTTTAGTGATGATTGTGGAAAGTACGTTAGTGTTCGTGTATCAGTGAATAAGTGAAACTGATACGTACTTGTACACAATCAGTGAACCTTATTATTATATTGCATTGTCGACGTCTGTGGGACACGTGTACGTGTGACTATAAGTGGTATGGGACACTTATGGAAGTTCTTGCATGGGTGTCACAGATAAGGCACCAGACACTGCCATTTATCTTAGGTATTAGTCGGGATGTGCTTGATGGAGGTCCTGCTTCCAGTTCTCGCGCAGACTTGTCACAGACCGATTGGTATTTAGGGTTATGGTTAGCGTTTGATGTAGACCACGGGGTGTGGGGTAGTTTAAGTGTGAGTTCAACAGAATCTCGGGAGTCCCATGCCGGATTATATATTTAGGGAGATATATGGAGATTTACAGGGTATGTGATTATTACCGTGATATACATGTTGGGCCCGTGGTCCCTTGCCCTTGGGTTCTACCCTTGGGTGGAGGACACCCGCGAGTGGTTGACTCTCACACTTGGACTGACGATAGGTTTAGTGACCTGTACAGTGAGACTTAGAGACTGATAGGGATGATAGCATCGATATACATACTTACTGTGTTGACATACGCGGCATATCATTCTACTGCTTTTACTGTTCCGCTGCATTGATTACTGCATGTTCATACCCATACTGCCATTGATCTACTGTTATCTATTATCACTGTTAGAATTGTCACATGAATTTATATATTATATTGCTATTGTGTCGCTCTGACGATCTGAGTATGCATGCTCAGTGTGAGGAGAAGATTTAGCCTGGACCAGGACTAGACTTACATCACGGACATCTTGATTAGCTATCCAGAGTTATATTCGTTTGTTTCTCCTCAGGTCAGTTCTTTACATTGTTTCTTTCAGTTACTGCATTTCTCATTACCTGCGCATCATTTACTGTTTACCATGAAAAACTAGAAGCCGAAGTGTGACTACGGCAGGACATTTCCTTGACCGTAGGAGCATGGCTGGCCTTGTCTATCCCTCGTATTCCGTATTTTGGGAAGCGGGACGTGATATGGTTTAGTTGGTATCAAAGCCCAGGTTTTGCTTCGATTGGGATTGCAGTTTTCCGCGTATATCTTGACAATCGGTCTAGATTGTAAACTTGATATTCTTAATCCATATTCAAATTGAGTATTCTGCTATCCATTAACTAGAGTTTCAGGTGACTTGGCAAAGTTTCGTGGTTGTAATTGTGAACTACATCACGATTACACTACCATACTCTGTTTAAGTGACTTGGAGTCACACAGTTGATTTTCCGCTTGTAATAAATTTCATCACATCTGATATTCTTAAATCTTTGTCCAATCCATATTATATCCTTATAGCTTGTGCCTTATATCATCCTCAAAATTATTGTTTCAGGATCATGTCTTCCAGCAACTCTTCCTTTATCTCCACTCCCCAAAATCAGACCGTTAAGATCCTGAGTGTACTGCAAGGTTTGAAGGAAGCCCAGGAGCGAACGAACGACTTGTTAGCTGAAGGACTGAGAAGGCAGGTGAATCAGGCACCAGCGGGAGTCTCCAATCATAAAGGGATCCTCGTTAGACGAGGAAAAGAGAATATGATGAAGCGCCAATTTGTTTCCCCGCGACAGAAGCAGCAGAAGACCCCATGTTGTGGGTACTGTAAGAGGCCAGGACATCTTCAGAGGGATTGTCGCCGCGCCCAAGGGAAATGTCTGATTTGCTGGTCCAGCGGACATCTTATCAACGGTTGCCCAAAAAGGAAAGAGCTACAGGGAGGAGATTCGTCCATACTCCCCACTTCTGCCGAGTGACGATTATTGCGTAGTTCGCGCTTCGAGGATAAAGCGGACCCAACACAGGATTCAATTCGCGTGACGAGGATGCAGCGGTCGAAAAATCAAAGAAGAATTTTCATGTTTTCTAATTTCAGTAATAATGTTATCACCCTCTTATAAATATTTCTTTCCGTTTGAAATATTGTATCCGTCGAACTTTTAGTTGAATGAAATAAAAACTTTGAATCGTAATGTTTGAATCATTCTCTTGCTTTCCCCTTATTTATACTATTCATTATCACAGCATTTTAATCCTGATCTTTCAGTTCCTGCCACCGCACATTTTCCTATACTTCGTACATTGAGCTATTTTCTTGATGTATTCCACTGTCTAATCATGATTCTTTCTTTTCAGGCCATGGCCCACCCTGGAGCAGCGCCGCATCTAGATGAGGATGCACAGTCATGCGTTTCCTTAGACCACACGCCGATGAATTCTGACGATGAGATCAACGGTCCCCAGATCAATTTCGAAAACAACGATTCAGAGGACGAAGGAGCAGCCGTCCTAGAGTTTAACATGATAGGCGATCCCGACGAAGAGGAAGAAGATCCTGAAGAGAACCCGATAGAGGAAGATCCCGAGGAAGATCCGATAGAAGGAAATCCAGCGGAGGAAAATCCCATAGAAGAGAATCCCATGGAATCAGATCTTGATGAAGAAGATCCAGCCGAGGATGAAGGACCAGATGGACAAGAGCCTGCTGTGGAAGAACTCCCAATGGCGGCCCCCGCGAGGCATTATGGAAATGGACGTCCCTACCTGAGCGCGCGAGGCTACCGCAAGCTGCTGAATCTCCACAACCGCGACTGACGGGATTTCTTTTAGATGTTGTCTTTTTCTGGCCAAATAAAACTGTGTATAGTTTAGGGCCACTTCTCGTCTTTGAGAATGCTTTGTTTAAAATCTTTTGAAATGAAATAAATTGTTGAGTTCGCTAATCCATCGATCTTCTTAGTTCCCTTGATGTTTGATATTTCTTCTATACAATTATTCTTCCTACTGAGATCTGTCTACTCCTACTCCTTACATTGTCTTAACACTCACTGAGATTAACCAGTACCACACCCGATCTTTTAGAGGTCCACCCTTCATCCATCGTCTGTGCCCCGTTTGAGATCCTTCTGGGAGGAGAACATTTCTTGTGAAACTTCCGAGTTCGCTAACCCTTCAAATTCTTGATTTATGGGATGTACCGACCGTTATCCTCCCCATACTTTCCCCTTGTAGTCCTTTGTTGCTCACCCTTACTTCCTGTGCTGACCCGATCCCAATCCCCTTGATCCTCAGCCTAAAGCCGCCATACTCCGACCTTCTGAATGAGCCACCTTCCCTTGTAATCGTTACCCTAGCTAGCCCTATACTTCTTTGTGTTTTTCCTGTTACCCTAACTATATTTAGGGACACTGTTATTCGAAAATTTAGTTTTCATTACTTTGTATTTATCAAAGAGTACGTGTTATTGATTACCCCGCTTTATGTATTTTAAGTACACTTTTATTATTCTCATTTTCAGTAGCGCAACCTTACACCGCGCATATTTTTATTCCATGTTTCTTATTTTCACGAAATGAGTTTTCTAAGTTATTATAAAACTATTTGATCGATATATCGTCCTAAAATGTTTTAACCTACCGAAAAATCTTTCACTATTTTATTGTCGTTACTTTATTTTTCGAGTAGGGTGCCTTATACTTACTATTTCTGATGTGCTACTTTTGATATACGTATATGTGCATATATTTGAGTTTCGATTTTAACGAGTACGCCTCGAATATCATTGTTCATTATTGTTGTTATTGCTATTCTCATAGGTTGCCTTTGTAGTTGTTCTTGTCTTATACTTATTTAAACCTATATTTTTGTATGATGTTCTTACATATATAAACCTTCAAATTTCTTCATCCGCCTATTTCAAGTAAAACTTTATGTGTTAGTTGCAATATAATAGCTTTCGCCTATGTTTGTATTATTTATCGTTTATTTTAAATTTCGAGAACGAAATTTTTGTAAGGGTGGTATGATGTAATACCCAGCCCCTTTTATACCAAATTTGTATTCTATTACTTTAGAATTCTATTTATTCTTAATTATAAATTATTAATTTTATTTATAAATTTATTTCTTCTAAACCCCATTTTCTTCTATCAATAAAACCCAAACCCTCATTCCCTTCCTCTTTTATTATCCCCTTTCTTGTTCATTTTTAGCCCAGCCGTTACTTTTCCCAAGCCCAAAGCCGGCCCACTCCTCTAATCCTTTTCTCATTCACTTAAAATCCCAAGCCCGGCCCCTTTCTTTTCCTTACTATCTTATCCCTTGGCCCGAGCCCATTTTCCCTCCCTAGCCTATTAAAATAACAATTATCCCACCTCATTTCTTTTAAATCCCTTCAAATCCAAACCCAAATCTCCTCTATAAATTCCTATTAAACCACCAAGTTAATACCTCTTTAATCCCAATTAATTTCTCCCATTAATCCCTTTTAAAATCCTATTAATCACCACTTAATTCTCATTCATTCTATTCCCTCTCTCTCATCTCACCCATGTTCTTTCTCTCTAATTCCCTCTCTCTCTCAATTTCTCTAATTCTCTCTCTCTCTCTTTCTAATTCCCCCCTCTCTAATTCTCTCTTCCTCTCTCTCTAAATTTCTCTCCTTTTATCAGCGTCTCACCCTCCCTCACATCAAATCAAGGAACAGCGTGAAGCAGTGAAGAAAAGGAGGGCACGAAGAGCAGCTAGATCGAGTGAAATTGTCGGATTCCAAAGGACCGAGCCGGTGCTGCGTTCGTGGCGCGATCGTGCTGATACCACTGCAGTATTATTGTCGACACATTTCCAAGCAAGTTCTCTACTTGCTGCATGCTATTTTATGATAATTACAAATTACAATCGTGTATACCCCATGTTTTACTTTTCTGTTAAATATTACGTCGCAACTGTTCGATGCATGTTCTCAATGGAAATCATCATTTAAATTGGCGGAATTCAATTGTATAATCTGGCCCGTATGGCTATGAATCTAGTGTGTGAATTTCGTTGGAAAATATGACCGTTAATGACTAAAACGACTACCCCCAAGTTTACTCGTGAAACTGGAATATTATTGTACCTGAAAACCGTTAAAATTACCATAAATTGTATACACACTGGAATGATACGTTCGAGGGCTTAAATCAAAGCCGACTCGAAAAAATTTAACCCTATGCTAGTTTCCAAATATTTCTGTACTCAAAATGTGTCAATAATTGGATCGGAGTGCGACTCTGGACTGCAGTCCAGAGCTACTCCAGTTGTTGTTTACTGTCCCGTAATGAACACCACCCAGTTTCCTTAACTCGTAGATTGTGGAACTCTGCTGTTTATTATAGGTGAAGCTGTTAGCTAGACAACGCAAGTGGTTTCATCCTATTTCATTATCGTTTGTTAATTAATCTGTAATTTAATAGATGTGGACGTATAACAGTCCAGAACAGATTCTGAGATGACATATTAATGTTAAACAGTGTATAACTCCTGACGTACAGATGCGATTGAAGATTCGTCTATTGCGTTGAAAACCTTACTGAAAACCCTAGATTTCATCTAACTGTAGCGTTGCTAAACTCTGATCCCAATTGGGATTAAAATGCGTTGCGAAACGGACTTCTGATTCTGAAACCGGATTTCCAGCCGTGAACGCTTAAAATGAAAGGGCTATAATTAGTGATCCTGGAACCTGATTGGCATGAAACTAAATTCGATGGATAGATAACTGAACATACTAATTATTACCTGTTCACTATTTCACTAAATTGTAACCGTACGATTCATGATAAATCGTGCAACTGATAGAATACTATTTTATGACACCTTAATCATGCTTTACATACTGTTCACGCATCATATTATATACATGTCACTGCATTTGATAACATAGTGATAACGTGCATTTACCCAGTGTTAGGTTTTAGTGATGATTGTGGCAAGTACGTTAGTGTTCGTGTATCAGTGAATAAGTGAAAGTGATACGTTCTTGTACACAATCAGTGAACCTTATAATTATATTGCATTGTCGACGTCTGCGGGACACGTGTACGTGTGACTATAAGTGGTATGGGACACTTATGGAAGCTCTTGCACGGGTGTCACAGATAAGGCACCAGACACTGCCATTTATCTTAGATATTAGTCGGGATGTGCTTGATGGAGGTCCTGCTTCTAGTTCTCGCGCAGACTTGTCACAGACCGATTGGTATTTAGGGTTATGGTTAGCGTTTGATGTAGACCACGGGGTGTGGGGTAGTTTAAGTGTGAGTTCAACAGAATCTCGGGAGTCCCATGTCGGCTTATATATTTAGGGAGATATATGGAGATTTACAGGGTATGTGATTATTACCGTGATATACATGTTGGGCCCGTGGTCCCTTGCCCTTGGGTTCTACCCTTGGGTGGAGGACACTCGCGAGTGGTTGACTCTCACACTTGGACTGACGATAGCTTTAGTGACCTGTACAGTGAGACTTAGAGATTGATAGGGATGATAGCATCGATATACATACTTACTGTGTTGACATACGCGGCATATCATTCTACTGCTTTTACTGTTCCGCTGCATTGATTACTGCATGTTCATACCCATACTGCCATTGATCTACTGTTATCTATTATCACTGTTAGAATTGTCACATGAATTTATATATTATATTGCTATTGTGTCGCTCTGACGACCTGAGTATGTATGCTCAGTGTGAGGAGAAGATTTAGCCTGGACCAGGATTAGACTTACATCACGGACATCTTGATTAGCTATCCAGAGTTATATTCGTTTGTTTCCCCTCAGGTCAGTTCTTTACATTGTTTCTTTCAGTTACTGCATTTCTCATTACCTGCGCATCATTTACTGTTTACCATGAAAAACTAGAAGCCGAAGTGTGACTACGGCAGGACATTTCCTTGACCGTAGGAGCATGGCTGGCCTTATCTACCCCTCGTATTCCGTATTTTGGGAAGCGGGGCATGACATTAATCAAGTACAAGGTGAAGCGTACAAAAGAATGAAGAATGGATAAATCTTATTCGAAAAAGAATTTTTTTTTACATGTATATGGATACAAGGGGAACTACTGGGAAGGAAGCGTGTTCTTACCAGAATATTGCTTTTACTACCGCCCATTCTTACGCTCGTTTGTTTATAGGTAGGTGCTTTTAATCTGTGTTTGCTATATATTTACAGACTACAGGTTCCTAGTCCAAAATAACGCAAATGATACAAAATCTCCACAGTTACGCCAAAATACAGAACATCTGTTGACAGCAGATAAAAGCCAGGTTCCGGTCATCCGTATCCGTCCAGTGCCGCGTACCAGTTCAAGAGACAAGACATATGACAGTGGTCATTCGTGTCTCGGACAAGCACAGAGCACGAGGGGGGCAGCACAAGAATCAATGGGTGCGCGGAGCTCGAGGGAGAAAATGTCAAAAGTATAATTTTTGATACTATTTTGGACCATTGCAGATCTGAAGAAATTACTGAAGCAAATTGCAATTTGGAACATGTATAACAACAGAGGAGAGCAACACAGGGAAACCCAGGAAGTTTGACAAGTCAACTCCCCCAAACGGCCGCGGTTCCGCGGCATAAGCATGCTTAGGCAGCGGATCCGCGGTCATGTAGGCTCCTCGGATGCTGAAATTTAGGGGGTAGGTGGAACAGTGTATTTGGGAATAAAATATTGCCTTAGGGTTTCAGCACGCAGCCTATAAATAGCCCAGTTTTGTGCAAGCCAAAGCCATTCTTCATGTCTTGATTTCCATTCTCTCTTAAGCTTAGTTTCTTCTTCTTCTTCATTCTTTCCTCCATGAAAATTGTAGTGAGAGCTTTTTGAGTGGAAGATCAATGAAGATGAGGGTTATTTTTATCTTGTCTCTTTTATTTATTGTCTTGTAATTTTATTATCTTGTATTGTAATTTTATTATTTGTTGTTAACTAGTTGTTGTTATTTCTTTTCTTGTTCCATTTTCTTCTCTTCTTCTATCCGTATTTTTAAGCAATGATACTTGACGGAGTTCCTTGCTAAGATGAGAACCTAAGAGTTAGCTTGCTTCACTTGTAAAACCGTATTTTCTTCTTTTCTTCCTTCTTGTTTGGTTTTCTTTTCTTTAATAATGTGTGAATAATTTCCCTCTTGTTAAGGCTAAGGAAGGTGGTATGAGGGACGGAGAAATCCCTTGTGCTTCTCTTCACCAAACATCTTGAAACGAACCCCGACCAAACAACCGCAACCCCCTCGCTTAGGCGCGCTATACGTGACATATAGCCGCGACCTAAGTCGAGAAGTCCTTTAAGCGCACTACAAAGTGACATGTAGTTGTGACTTAATTGGATACATGGTTGCGAGTGTTTGGCCGAGGGTTGGAAATATGCGTATTTAGCGGACGGACAAGGGGCACTAGGAATGGATTTAGCGTTGGAAAGCTTGCTTAAACTCGCAAATCCCATTCCTACGTCCTCCTAATCCCCGCTACTTTCGATTATCCCGACACCGTTTTAAGAATGTCAAAATATAAGTACAAGACTAATCCTAACTCTACTAACCCACTTTAACCTTAACAAGCTTACTTGAACATAAATACCAACACTTATGATAGAATTGAACAAACATATACACATTTTTTATTAACTCGTCTAAAACTCGAACGAATATACAACCATCTCCATGCGGATCGACCCGTGCTCAACCGGCTAGCTGCTAAGCGACACCGTCTCGATTGCGGCTAAAACTAAAATTCTTTCAATCAAATGGCGCCGTTGCCGGGGAGACGGTAACGTATTTTCCTTCTTGTTATTCGGGTTAATATTCTTTTTGTATATATTTATAAATTAAAAAAAATTAAAAAAATAAAATAAAATCTTTTTGTTATTTTTGATAATTTTTGTGTGCAAGTGTGCAGGCTAATCTGGAGCAAGTACAGTAATCCAAAAAGAAAACAGAGAATTTTATTTTGGAGAAGAGACCAAGAGGAGTGCAGGGACCCAAGTTGAAGCCCCAACTAAGCAACTTGACCGCGGAACCGCGGTCAAAGGGGGGCTTTAGCTGCGGTTCCGCGGCCGTATTGAGGCCTCAGTGCCCCAATTATTTTTCCTGCCCTGTTTCTGTTCTTTTATCGTCTTTGTAAATTCCACTATACTGTATTTTCTGCAGATTTTTGCGGATTTGCAAAAGGCGATTGTGGGGAGCAAAGTGTACGTTCAAGGCTAAGGTGATTGCAAAGTAGAGTGCCAAACATCCGGGTAGTTTGACCCGCGCAAGCGAACTTTTCAAGCTTACCGGATTTGATTCAACGGGGGTTTCCTAACCCAAAAACTTAACGGTACATACTTTACTAACACCTTCTTCTCAAATCCGACGCATCCAATATACTGTTCTTTGCAGGATTCTTTGCAAGTTCGCTAGCAAACGCTAAAAATTGACTAACCCGTATTTGTTGCAGTGCCGTGCTTAAACTAAAAAAACGATTATTTGATTCTTTATAGAATTTTTATTGAATTGCGCATTGCATACATTAATACGGACTTAAGGGCAAGCGAACCCCACAACATACGGTAAAGGATTTCATCACCTTTTCCGTGGCCCATAAATCACGAACTTGAGCATAACGTTCACCCGCACAAACTTTAAAAGAAATTAGACTTTAAGCCTTAAGGACTTCGCGCTCACTAGGAGAAGTTAACTGTGTTTAGAACCTCGCTTAACGGTATATTGTTTACGGGGTGTCTAGGAAAGTGTTAACGGCGAAACCGCTAAAAGAGAAAGGGTTATTTAATTAAGGACCTTCGCGAAAGCGTCGGAAAACCTCCTCTTATCTCTGCACTTACCTGGCCTCGTGATCAGTGTATCTTGAGCCCGTTTCTCGACACAGTTTTACTTCGACAATCTAGTTCTGGAGCAGGTCTAGTTGACCTAGGTGAACCCTAGAACGATTAGGTGTGTGGTATTTTTTGTGTCGTGATTGTTTTTGTCCAGATTATTTTTGTGTGTATATTTCATTCTTTTGTTAATAACTAAAAAAAATCACATTCTTTTTCCCCTCCTTTTCTCTGCCTTTCTTTCTTTCTCTCTTTATATCATGGGTACCCCACCTCGCAAAACTCTTGCCTAACTTTGGTACCCACAACCAGACATTACTTCTTACGGTTCTTGCTTTGGCCGAACGTCGAACGATCCCTCCATGCCCAAAATCTCTTTAAAAGATCGGATAGACGCGTCTAGGACAAACACTTGCCCTCCTCAATCCACTTTGTACCAACCTTTTCAACCTCCACCACCCTCTTATGTTGATACCCCTTTTGCAAGTCGTCCTTTGTCCGTCGCTGAGCATATCGAACAATCCTGTAGCCGATCTTTCACTCCTTTCACCACTACAGATTCTTGGGATCAACAATTCCATTCACCTTCTTATCCAAATGTTGATCCTGCTCCTGTCCAGCCATTCAATTCCTACTAGTCCTACCCGACTTTTGCACCTTCCCTAGACATTGCTTCTGAACCGCCGTTTGGGAGTTTTCAGTATCCAAAAAACTTTGAATCTTTTACTGAAACCCCTTCACAGCCCATGTCTAGTCTGGAACAGTCTTTGGAAAACTTGAGGGTAGCGTCGTACCAACAGATGATGGATTTGAATGCGTCCATGGCTACCCTCATACAACCTACTGACCCGGTAGCTAGTTTTCAACTAGCTCCAAATTTTCCAATGTATGAAGAGGCGGTAGGACAGGTTGAGAATTTGAGTGGAGAGGGTGAGATGTACCCCCTTCCGAATCAAGCCTACCCGTTTCAACTTGAATCCCACAACTCCGGTTTTGAATGTCTATCTAGTGTTTCAAACGATTCATTGATTAAAGATAGAACAGATAATGAGTTGTGTGACTTTGTAATGTTTGATTTGCCCAGTTGTGAAGGGTCCTTTTCAAGTGAAACCACACCCAATCCTTTTGACCTCTACACCTCCACTCTAGAACCTGAATTGATTAATATCCATGCTTTTGTTGAGGTGTCTGAGAATAATGATTTTCACTTAATTGAGGATATTGACGCCGGGAATATTTTGGATGATGAACCTGTAAATTTGGCAGAGTTTTTCTCTCCAATTCATCATCCCGAGTCATTAACTGTTTTTCCCGAACCCCATATGCGTCTTGATTTTGATGAAATTTGCATGGATAAGCTGAATTTTGAGGAAACTTTTGAGGATATTTTTGAGGATGAACCAGTTTTAATTGATGAGTCGGATTTTCCAATTCATCCTGTTCCTTTCATTGACTGTGTACACCCTCCTGAACCTTTAACCGATAACCTTCCTCAATCACCTACCTCCATCCTTTCCATCGTTCCGACCTTGCAAGAAACCGTCTCACTTTCATTTTATATGTCTGGTTTACCGAGTTCGGCGTACCCATGGGTTCTCACGAATCTTGAGGGATTTGACCCCATTTCTCGACAGGTTAATAGATTAGCACATTCGCTTTTTACACATCAGTCATCACAAATTGTGCTAATTTATTCGCTCCATTTCCACCCTCAAGTTCGTATTCCACTTCTTTCTTCCATCCGCCATTCTTCTCTTCCACCGAGACCGGACGCCACTTCTATCCCCACGCGGTCTCGCGTGTTTCTTATTTCTTTTCTCTACACTCCATTCTTTCACCAACCGTCGCTTTATAACGATAAAATCTTTGAATGGTTGGTACTCACTTTTGGCCTGTGTAAGGCCTTGTATAGTTTGAAACTGTTCTCTTTCCCCCCTAATCCTACACTTCAACGCTTAACAGTGGAAACACTGTTTTACTTAAGTTTGGGGGGGACTCTTTTTTTTTGTATATATTTTTTGTTTTCCTTTTTGTTTTGTATATAATTTGTTTTTAGGGAGAGCGCTGACAATTTTGACCCTCTTGGTATAGCCTGACAGTGAGGGCACTATCAAGTTTAAGTTTGGGGGTGTGCTCGGTAAGCTTTCTTCCTTCGCATTCATTTGTATATTTTGCATTTGCATACCTTATTAAAAACCCACAAAAATTGAAAATTTTCCAAAAAATATAAAAACTTTGTCGTCAAGTTAGCTAATAGGGTAACTTAGATTTTTATTCTGAAAGTTTAGTTGATATGTTAGAAATAACTAAATTCTAGGCTTAGGAATTGAAAACCCTTAAAATAACCCTCATTCTGTCTAACTTTGGTAAGTATACGTCCTTACAGTTTTTTTTTTGAGAAATAGGTAATCTTGAGTTCAGTTCTTGAGTTAAGTCAAGATGAAAGGAAAGTATTGAAGCTTTACTGAAAGATAAGTCTGAAAAATAGTTTTTTTTCTTGAGTTCAAATTTAGAAAGTATATACCCTACAGACTGCACTTACACGCACCTTGAAACTTGGGATAGTAGAGGATACCTAGAAATACTCTTGCCTGAAAGCCTAGTATGAAAGAAAAAACGGTATTTAAAGCTAAACACCAAAAGAGCATATTGAAAAATATATCCGGTCTTGAAAAAGAAAAAGAAAAAGAAAAAGAAAAATAAAAATAGAATAAAGTCAAGACCCGGAAACTGCTATTTACGCTTTAAAGTTCACACACTCAGTAATCGGCCGTTAGTGCCTCAAGAAGCATTAATAGTCGCATGAAAGGTGTGTGAGCAAATCCGTCCACCCTTACTGAAAAGAAGTAGTATTAGGTATTAGGGCAAGGGTATTATAGCTTGAATTGAATTCTTGAGTGTAGAGGTGCAAATATACACACACGTAGGGGTATACAATCGATATTTGGATAAGAGATAGAAATAAAGAATAAGACTTATGTTTTCTGTAAAGTTGATAAAAATCCCTGATTTAAGACCACACTTGAAGAAGGAAAACTCAGGAGATACCAACATCTTTCTAAACTTTTTTGGAACGTATATGATCTAAGGTTAAATAGATAGGAGGTATGAAGCATTAGGGTTGGATATTTCTAACTTAGGATGATAGAATTTCTAACGCAAATACTAAACTGTAGGAGTAGAATCGACGTTAACTTATGACACTAGCTTGACGAGATTTGTGGGTGTAATCCGCTGAAAACCCTCAGGAGACAACACTCCTCCTACTAGGGACACCTAGAGGTTTAACGGCTTGTTGCACGAGCTCAGTGCAATCGTGTTCCCTGCGAAAGTACGGTTAGGACTTTGTTGTGAATAAGTGGTTTTGCTCGGGACGAGAAAAAGTTAAGTTTGGGGGTATTTGTTCATACCAGAATATTGCTTTTACTACCGCCCATTCTTACGCTTGTTTGTTTATAGGTAGGTGCTTTTAATCTGTGTTTGCTACATATTACAGACTACAGGTTCCTAGTCCAAAATAACGCAAATGATACAAAATCTCCACAGTTACGCCAAAATACAGAACATCTGTTGACAGCAGATAAAAGCCGGGTTCCGGTCATCTGTATCCGTCCAGTGCCGCGTACCAGTTCCAGAGACAAGACATATGACAGTGGTCATTCGTGTCTCGGACAAGCACAGAGCACGAAGGGGGCAGCACAAGAATCAATGGGTGCGCGGAGCTCGAGGGAGAAAATGTTAAAAGTACTATTTTTGATGCCATTTTGGACCATTGCAGATCTGAAGAAATTGCTGAAGCAAATTGCAATTTGGAACATGTATAACAACAGAGGAGAGCAACACAGGGAAACCCAGGAAGTTTGACAAGTCAACTCCCCCAAACGGCCGCGGTACCACAACATAAGCATGCTTAGGCCGCGGATCCGCGACCATGTAGGCTCCTCGGATGCTGAAATTTAGGGGGTAGGTGGAACAGTGTATTTGGGAATAAAATATTGCCTTAGGGTTTCAGCACGCAGCCTATAAATAGCCCAGTTTTGTGCAAGCCAAAGCCATCCTTCATGTCTTGATTTCCATTCTCTCTTTAGCTTAGTTTCTTCTTCTTCTTCATTCTTTCCTCCATGAAAATTGTAGTGAGAGCTTTTTGAGTGGAAGATCAATGAAGATGAGGGTTATTTTTATCTTGTCTCTTTTATTTATTGTCTTGTAATTTTATTATCTTGTATTGTAATTTTATTATTTGTTGTTAACTAGTTGTTGTTATTTCTTTTCTTGTTCTATTTTCTTCTCTTCTTCTATCCGTATTTTCAAGCGATGATACTTGACAGAGTTCCTTGCTAAGGTGAGGACCCAAGAGTTAGCTTGCTTCACTTGTAAAACCGTATTTTCCTCTTTTCTTCCTTCTTGTTTAGTTTTCTTTTCTTTAATAATGTGTGAATAATTTCCCTCTTGTTAAGGCTAAGGAAGGTGGTATGAGGGACGGAGAAATCCCTTGTGCTTCTCTTCGCCAAACATCTTGAAACGAACCCCGACCAAACAACCGCAACCCCCTCGCTTAGGCGCGCTATACGTAACATATAGCCGCGACCTAAGTCGAGAAGTCCTTTAAGCGCACTACAAAGTGACATGTAGTTGTGACTTAATTGGATACATGGTTGCGGGTGTTTGGCCGAGGGTTGGAAATAAGCGTATTTAGCGGACAGACAAGGGGCACTAGGAATGGATTTAGCATTGGAAAGCTTGCTTAAACTCGCAAATCCCATTCCTACGTCCTCCTAATCCCCGCTACTTTCGATTATCCCGACACCGTTTTAAGGATGGCAAAAGATAAGTACAAGACTAATCCTAACTCTACTAACCCACCTTAACCTTAACAAGCTTACTTGAACATAAATACCAACATTTAGGATAGAATTGAACAAACATATACACATTCTTTATTAACTCGTCTAAAACTCGAACAAACATACAACCATCTCCCTGCGGATCGACCCGTGCTCAACCGGCTAGCTGCTAAGCGACACCGTCTTGATTGCGGTTAAAACTAAAATTCTTTCAATCAAAGCGTCTTGCATAGCTCTAGCAGTTGTTCGCGCACCTCCTTCCACACTTTCTCCTGATCGGCCACCACCGCCAGTTCTGCCTCCACTTGAGCCCGTTGCTGCAAGAAAGATGCAAGCTGCTCCCCAACGGCCTGATGAGCAGCTTCGCGGCCTGGGGTGTCACGCTCGGCGACATCAAGCTTTCGCTTCAAGTTTAGCCCATGAGAGATGCTTTCCAGGAGGCCCTCTAAGATAGCCTTCACTTGGGCAGCATTCGCCTCAACCTCAGCACGCAGACGAGCCGTCTCGCTCGAGGTCTCTTGGTATTCCCTCAGCCTTAAAGCCGCTTCTTATTCCAAGTGGTGGACGTAAGAAGCGCTTTGCTCGATCCACGCTGCTCTTTGATTGCTTGCGGCTAAGGTCTCGGGAGCAGGGTGCATAAACTACAGTTGATGCAGGCGAGCCTCGATCTCCCAGCAGTGGTTAACCCAAGACGCAATGATGCCCTCGTCATAGAAATTTACGAGTATCACCAGCATCGGGTTAACCGCCGTAGCGAAATTCGCAGCAGACGTAGGAGTCTCGACGTCGAGTTCCTCGATGTAGTCGCTCAACATGCGCAGGCTATTCGCGGCGCCTTTCGAGAACAAACGTCTCAGGAAAGGGCCCGCCGGCATTATAACACGAGGCTCGAAGGGCGCCAAGACCGGAACGACAGCTGAAAAAACAAGATACGATCAGATAACAGTTCAAGAAATATGAAAAAGTCATTGATGAGATATTCTACTATACCAGCTGCAGCAGTTGGCAAGGCCGGAAGGGTCGGTGGCGCGACCGATCTTTCGTCTCCTCCTTCGATTTGTAGCATTGCAATCAGGACAAGGGAAAATTAGAAATAATTCCATTACTAAAAAAAGAAAGACATCAGTTGGAAACTATACTCACCAGCGCCACCAGAGGGAGAAGCGAGCTCAGATGGGAAGGAGAAGTGTGGGAGCAACACCTAATAAAGATGGTCAAAAAGCACTCCTGAAAAAGACACAACAGTACGACTTTAGCACATAAATTATGCGTCTGAAAAATAAGACTCATAAGTTGCAAACCCATACCTTCCAACATCTTCGATGGTACGAGAGAGGGCTGAGAGGTGACCACCGTCAAGGCAGTAGTTGACGGCGCTCCCTCAAGCAATGGAGCATCGGCACTGGCCGCACCTGCGTTAAAAAACAAGGGTAAACCTGTCAGGAAAGATTGCAAGATATAAAAGGGACGGTAATCCGAAATTTACCTGATGAGCCTCTAGCCGAGACGGAGGCGTCTCCCTCCTCCATCGACATAAGTCCACCACCCGTGGCCTCATCCCAAGACTCCACGGGGGCTGTCGTCGTGCTCGCGAGGCCAGAAGACGGCGGAGGGCCGTAGGAGGGGAGAGCTATGACCAGAGCATTGCCAGACTCCTGAGAAAGAGCGGTCGGCTCGTCTTCAGGAATCATGTCCACCTCACCCGCTACTCCCTCGGGCTCAACGGTCACGGCTGTCTCGTCCGCCGTTGCCATGGGGTCATCGGTCTCAGGCACTCCTTCCGCTGCTACCTCGGGCTCGGCATCGGCCACCTGCTCAGGCATAGTGGACATGACCATTTCGTCAGCCACTAGCTTGGGCCCGGCCATCCCGGTTGTGTCGTACGCCATCGACTCGGCTTCGACCAACACCTCTTCCTCTGGCCCCTCAGGTTCGACGGTCTCCGCCTCCCCCTCGGTTGGACTTGGCCCTGCAGGACAGAATATATAAGAACCCACAGCTTTATAGTTCTTACAACAAAATTCTGAAAGAAATATTACTTGAGGTGGACTTATCGGTAGCCTCCCTATTGGCGCGCACCGCCTGTCTGTGAGCTGTAGACAATGCGACCGGGAGCTCTTCTGAGGTAGTATCAGCACTAGGGACGGTGCATGGGCCCGCTCCAATGGCCAAAGCGGCCCTGCGTGCCTTCGCTTCACGCCTCAACCGCTTCCTCTCCTCCCGGGCTATCGCGATGGACCTCTTCGACGCTTCCTTCATCAAGGTGTTGTCGTCCTCGTTCAGAGTTTCCTCCAGAGCCTTTAAGGCATCTCTCATCGGCTCTTCAAGACGGATCTCTAGCGGTAGCCCCGAGAAGGCAGAAACATCGGCGACTGGCTCGGGAAGAGTCTTCGCGTCACCTGGCAGGATCGGCATTGTGGTTCCTGCGATAAGAAAATGGGGGATTAGATCGACCATAACACAAAGAGAATAAAGACTTGGTGAATCGAAATATACCAAGGCCTAAGGACGCTGTAAGACGTTCCTCCTCTTGGAAAGTCTTGAGGGAAGCAGCAATGGCTTCTTCAGTGGTGATGCCTGTTTGAAGAGAAGAAGGAAAATACATTAGTCGAGGGAAATAATAAAGATATGATACAATAAAAAAATGCGACTAGTGGTTACCTGATTGCGCAAGCTTAGCTAGCCACGCGTCGTGCCTCGCCAACCGCTCTGAAGCTATGATGGCGGCCTCCAAGTCCGTGTCATCCGGCGGCATGACTAATCCCTTGTTGGTCCCATATTCACTCAGGCGCTCACCATAGGGAGCATGGGGTTCCTGACCGAACGCGACGTCGGCGGCGAAGAGCGACTTCTTTTTCTTCTTCTGCCCACCAACCCTAGGTGCACCCGGGATCGACTTGCGCTTTGCAGGCACCTTGGGGCGGCGGGTCCCGATGTCCGCACCCACACCAGACTCCGGCGATGCTACAACCACTGTCTCCACTGGAGCACAGGGCGCTAGTGGTGCATCCGCAATATCGGGAAGCGGCAACCCGCGTAGAGGACTCTGCGCACGCGGTGGTCCGGCTATAGCAACTTTTAGAGGGGGAACTACCGGGGTCCTTGGCACTAAAGGAGCGTTGCGGTCGCTACCTGGAGGCACACCCTTACGGTCGACCAGCAATCGCTTTTCCTTCTTTATGACGGTTCCCGTCGAATGACTGTACCATTCTGTATATACCTTGAGGAGTCGTGGGGAACAAGCCGGCTCACTGATAAAAAAGTGGGAACCCGAATTCAGACGCATGAAGTGATGCAGCGCTCTCTCCATCCCTTCTTCGGTAGCAGCAGGTTCCGATAGGAAAGCCTCCAGTGGTACCCCTTGATTGTAGCTCAGTTGTTGGGCGAAACGATGCGGGTTGTATCTCACGAAAATCGCCGGACCGTTCTGCCTGAACACCAGGAAGCTAAGTCTGATAGAGTATAAGTGGAGGGTCTCCCGGGCCGTCAAAACTGAGGCTCCATCTTTGAAAGTGTCTTGCAATGGCCACACTGCAGTGGTAGATGCCTTTCCAATAGTCAACACTTTGTCAATGAAAGACACCCCGTCTCCAACGGTGTGAGGGCGAAGGAGAAAACCCCTGGCATTCCGTGGCGATGGAGTCACGATTGAGGCACCAATCAGCTGTATGATGCGAGGGAAGCTGCACCTGTCATAGAACGAGGGCCTTTTGTGCATGCTGAAGACGCCCGATGTGTGTAGCTCGAGCCACGATACGAAGTAGTGCATCGGGAAGATCACGTGCAGTACCCCAGGCTCATTAGCATCCGCCGCTTGACTGAGGCCGTGATACAGGTATGCCAAGCCGGCGATCCCAACAGCCACTTTTATCCCAATGGTCATCCGGTGAGTTGGGTAAAAGACAGAGGGCCGCATATGGCGAGAATGCATCGGGAGCGCAAACCAACTCAGCCATAGCCTAAGAAATCCTAAGAAGAAGGCCTCCTAGTCCATCCCGGGGGCTGCAACTTCCGCAAAAGACACAGTCGGGGAGTTAGGAAGGAAAAAACCCTTTTGGTCTCTTTCCTTCGCCGGCAGGTTATCCAAACCTAGACCGAAAGGGTCATCAAGTGTGGCAAACTTGGCAGCTTCTGCCGAGAGGACGTTTGGGTGAAGGAACCGAGCAATGAAATTATCGAAACTAACTCCGCGACTCCCACGTTCGATGAAAAGGGCCTCATAGATGTTCAACACCATGATCAGACTTGGGAATTGATGTTGAACAGCATTCTCCGGAGTGAGTCCCCTTACTGCCGGCTTAGCACCGAAGACATACTCGTCTGTAGGAAGCAACTCCTCATAGTGCTCCCCTATAACCGGTAAACCGGAGACCTCTGTGAATTCCTCCAGAGAAATTGACACTTCCTGGTCCATTGCGAGGAAAGTGTGAGTAGGAATGTTCCACTGCTCCAAGAAGGGCTTGAACCACCAGATGGGAAGCATGGGATACTGGAAGAGGGAGACGTAAACTGCAGTGTACAACCCTAACCTTATCAACTGTGACTTCTTCGCCGACAGGATATAGCGAGCCCACAGCAGATAGCCGATCGGGTGGCGGGGGATCAGACCTATGTTATATGATTGCCCCCAAGGTCGCGCCTCGCCTTAACAGATACGGCGTCCCAGGATATCCAAAACCATAGGACGTTGAACCGGAATTGCATCTATGGCAGGATGAAGAAAGCCCTTCGAGGTCCAATCAACCATCTCCACGGCATACTGCACCGGGGGTGGGCTGGCATAATGGATCGCTGTAATGGGCTCTGACGGTACTGCGCACGTGAAGCTCCATCGACCAATGATAATCTGGTTGTACTACGACCCCTAAAGGTGGAGACTCTTATATTCCGGGTCGTGGTCCCTGATCATAGCTAGGACTTCGCGGTCCATGGGCGCTTCGGGAAACCCTTCCTCCGAACGAGCGAATGGGAATGAAATATCGAAAGACATGGTCACTGCAAGGGAACAAAATTAGCCGTTAGTGTTGCAATTCCAACGCTTGGCGTTTAAATTTCTTAATTAATTAATTAACTAAATTTAAAAATTAATTAAAATTAAATTAAAATTAATTACACCACACTGCAGTGCAGTGGGTAGGAGACCAAAGGGGGACCTACAAAATCTGGATGACAATGCATTAGTTAATAAGACAACCCCATCATTGAATGAGATTGTCAGTTAAACCCCAAGAGAACATTCTCATTAATAATAAAAAATCCCTAAAGACAAGGAGAAAATCTCCTTTTTCAGAGCAAAACTCTGTCACAGAGTGACACTTGTCAAACACTGGTCTCAGGGAAATAAAATTCCTTAAAAGAGCCTAGCTCTGTAATAATGATAAAAAATCCATCAAAGAAAAAATTAATTAATTCCTAAAAAACTAATTAAAGTTCTGGGACCTTAAAGATCCATATAAAAAAAATCTTAAGAGTTCATCATCAGAAGATCAAAAGATCTATATTCTGTCAATTAGCAAAGCTCTGTTCATGGGTCAAGAAACCCTGAAACAAATTCTTGAGAGCAAAGCTCTGTTTATGAAACCCCAAAGGGGATTTCTTTAGATCAAAAGATCTATGAGAGCAAGGCTCTGTTGGTTAAGATTGATTTAAATTAATTTAAATTAATTTTACCTAAACTTTTTCTAACTTTGGAAATGGGAGCAAAGCTCTAGAGTCTGGAAACAAGAGCAAAACTCTGAAGTTCTTAAGCAAGAGCAAAGCTCTGAAAATCAAAATCTTGGAAAATAGTAAAGATTTTCTAAGGGCCAAGGGTCCTATATATAGGCGCTTGCGTCCCTTCAGCTCCTGAGTTGATCCAACGGTCAGGATCTTGCCACCGCTGCACTCACGTGCGCGCCACATGAGCGCAACGGTGGGGGGGCATTTGTTTCCCCCAATCAGAGCAAAGCACTGTTTGAATTTCAAAAATTCAAAATTCGAAGCAACGCTTCAAATTCCTTGCGCTGCGCGCAACGCGCCACGTGTCAAAAGCTGATACGTCAGCGCAGCGCTCAATGCAGCGCGCCCAATCAGAGCAAGGATCTATTTAAAAAAAAATTTAAAGGAAGTAACGCTTCAGTTGCGCAAGCGCTGCGCGACACGTGTCAGCGCAGTTGCGCAAGCGCAGTGGCGCAAGCGCTGCGCGACATGTGTCAGCGCAAACGCAGTTGCGCTGCGCTGTGCGCTGCGTGACACGTGTCAGCGCAGTTACGCAAGCGCAAGTTGCGCTGCGCGACACGTGTCACGCGCTGGGGCGTTTGCGTCAAACAGAATTAAATTCTAGCAAGATTTTTCTGTTCTTGTTAAAACAAGAAGATTGCCTTCTGTAAACAGAAGCCCTTGGATCAAAGATCCAACGGTGGGGAAAATTCCCCAAATCACTCAGAGAAAGATCTCTTTAACAAATTTAACAAATTTATGGGCACTATATAAAGGCCCCTAGACCCCAATTCAAAGGATCATCAACATCAATAAACATTAAGAACTTCAACTCTGAAGAAACTTGAAGAGAAATTCAAGAAAGAGGTAAAAAACCTTTAAAATAGAAGAATTTCTTCTAATAGATCATTGATCTAAGAACAAGATCAATGATCTTCAATAAAATATAAATAACAGTGCCTTGCACTTTTTTATGAACCACTGGTTCTTTGAAAAAAAGAAAAACTTGTTTTCTTTGATCTAAAATTGATCAAAATATAAAATAATGCCCTGCACTTGCAAAATTGGCACTGTTGCGCTCTTAGGTTGGCGCAAGCCACCAGAGAGCACCCGTGTCAGCTCCAGAACAACTTGCGCTATGCGCTTTTAAAATAGAGCTTTGCTCTCTGAAACTGGCCAACTCACCAGAGCGCGCCACGTGTCAGCAGCGCAAGCGCAACACGCTGGCGCAGCGCACCGCGCTTGCGCGACACGTGTCATCACCACAAGCACTTGCGCTCAGTGACTGGCGGAAAGCGCCTGACAAATGCAACGCATTGTTTACTATAGGGCCAGGCCCAAATCAAAAAGGCCTAGTAGGCCAAAATAAATTGCAATGCAATAAAAAATGCAGAGCCCAAACAAAATTGATGCTCTGCATCATTTATAAAAGGGCAGAGCCCAAAGAAAATAAAATGCAGAGCCCAGACAAAATTGATGTTCTGCCTCATTCATAAATGGGTAGAGCCCAAACAAAATAAATAATGCAATGCATTATTTAAAAAGGGGCCAAGCCCTAGCACAGGCCTAATAGGCCAAAAACAAATAAAAGCGTTGAACATTTTTCAACCTGACTTAGCCCAATCATGGCCGTAAGTCCTCAAATTAAATTGACGGAGCATAGCTGCTCTCCTAAATCAATTTACATCCGGTTCGAGGGTACATCTCCAAACTCCTCTGACTCCTATCGTTGTAATCCTTCAACGACGTCAGAGAGGCGACGGGTCCCGACAGCCATACATCAACATGGACTGTAGGGTCCTTAAACTCATGGACTTATGCGTCCTTAAAATAAAACACGGACCGTGGGGTCCTTAAACCCGCGGACTTATGCGTCTTTAAACTAAAACACAGACTGTGGGGTCCTTAAACCCACGGACTTAAGTGTCCTTAAACTACCTACGGACCCTCATGTCCCTAAACTGGAATATGGACCACCATGTCCCTAAACTGGAATATGGACCGAAACTTCCTTAAACTACCTATGGACCACCATGTCCCTAAACTGGAATATGGACCGAAACTTCCTTAAACTACCTATGGATCACTATGTCCCTAAACTGGAAATGGACCGCAATGTCCTTAAACTACTTGTGGACCACTACGTCCCTAAACTGGAACAATAGAGTCCCCAAATGCTCTTTTGTCGGATCCAAACGATCCCGTTAAGTTGATCTTAGTCTCAAATCAGACTAATGTATCCTTAACGAACGTTTAAGTTGATCTTAGCCCAAATATGGCTAACGTATCCTTAAACTAAAACACCAAACCCAAATCTAAGTAAATACGGATTTGGACTAATCCACGTCTTACGGGCGACGACATAACTTAGTCTCCGTATACAATCCACGGCCATCCACAAACAAATCAAACACACACGACACGAAGTGAAATTCTGGAGAAGGAGAAAGTTGTTACCGCGATGCGGTAGCGTAATTAACTGCAGGGGCTTGCGCCTGCAGGGAAGAGCGTCCCCACAATAAAAAACCCCTCAAGCGAGGGAGAATCTGATGAAATCTGCTACATCGGCCGCATCCGTTAAAACCTCCGAAAGACGGTGCCATAAATCAACTTGGCATCTTCGGAGAGGTAGACGGATAAAACTATATAGTATCTGCCCCGAATCTCAGGCTAGACATCCTCATGTCGTCTTGGCCGCCATTCGGAGGGGAACAGTATTATATTAGATAACTTTGTTTATAACTAAATTAGTAATAGTTTGTATCTAGTAGGATATATGTATGCGTGGATATATAGTTATATATGATTATTATGATATGCATACGTGATTATAGATCTGTAAGATATCGATTGGGATATGATTATAATGAGGATAAGATAGATTACTGGATAAGGCAGATAAGTATTTGACTCACAAAATCTTGCTATATCCCGATTGGGATATTGTTATGTTTGCTGAGCTATACTCTTTTAAAAACTAACGATACGTTTTCTACTTTTAAATGGCAATATCAAGGATGTACTAAAATTTCAAATGAATATCTATTTAAAAAACATTGTAGCCTCTTTATTTGTGAAACAACGTTTCGTTCTATTTTAAACTGTAACGGCATAGCTCATAAAAGTAAACTACGTTTAACGATTATTCACGTACGATTAGGATAACCTTTTTATATGCTCGCGTTTCGATTGCCTATTATATATGCTAGTTGCGCTATTATTTTCATACGAACACACTAATAGAACACCGCAAAATTACCAATGATTGCTATGTTGTGCAAATCACAGACACGCATGTTACACTACACCTTATTGGTACTGCCATGACACCATAGGATTTCAACGCTTGATAGCGTCAATGTTATTATATGAATGTGATGATGGACATATCCATGTGATAGTGATGTTCGAACACCTCTGATAGAACACTTGCACAAATACTAATGATTGCCATGTTGCACGAGCACGGACACATATGCTCACGACACATCATTAGTATTGCCATGACACAGTAGAACTGTCATGTTACTTGTGTTCTAGGTACCCATGATTGATGTGATGATACCGATATTGATTTTGATATACGAATACCATCGTTATGGATATTCGCATATGTTTGTTGCTACTGTGGCAAAGATAATATATGCGTTACGTTTTTATAAACTCGGAATAGATTATATATGTGTTCTTCAGAACTTGTTGTTTTCCATGAATTTGAGAAGCCGCGGTGGGATTTATAAAACTTGTGAATGTTTTTAAATGCGGTATTATCGTGATACGATAATTTAGCGTCCACCATGAGTTTTGGTTTTTATGATGAGATATTCGAATCGAGTGAGGGGTTAACTGATTATGGATATATAGTGGACCCGGTACGATACCGAGGGGCAGGAAGACCGTAGGGAGGTACGAGAAGCATAGCAAGGTGGATCAATACCGGAGTGAGTATTAGAGCGTGGCGGATATCCGAGAGATACCGACCGTGGCTGCTGATATCAGGAGAGAACCCGTCTGAGGAGACGGTGCCTATGTTATATGGATTTACGTGTCGGTAATAGACACGAGATTTATGAGATTTAGAGTGTCGATACAGGACACTTATATGTTGAAGGTTGCGCGATCCGTTGAGATACACTGTTATAGATTATATCATATAGTTGCCGAACATGACTGATCCATGGGACAATACCTGAAGACTATTTTCACATTTCGATATACATTAAAGAGGTTTCCATATATGCTATAGTCTTACTATTTTGACGTGTCTGGGATGACACAAGAAAATTTTAAACGGAAACCCCTCTTAAAACAAATTTCTAAAAGCGAGATGTATACTTTAAACAAAATGCATATAATACTTCATAAATCTACGTCTGCAACTTGTGCCGTGATATACGTATCATACGGCTATTTTAAAAGGATTTTACATACATCTTTCGGCTACTTTATAGGCTTATACATTGATGCATGCTATATATATATATAAATAAATAAATATATATATAGGTGGCTGTTGGGATGCGGCCCACTCTCATCGGATGCGGCCCTCTGTCTTTTACCCAGCCTACCGGATGGCCATCGGGGTAAAGGTGGCTGTTGGGATCGCTGGCTTGGCGCACTTATACCACGGCCTCAGTCGAGCAGCAGATGCTAATGAGCCCGGGGTACTGCACGTGGTCTTCTCGATGCATTACTTTGCATCGTGGCTCGAGCTACACACGGCGGGTGTCTTCGGCATGCATAAAAGGCCTTCGTTCTTTAACAAGTGCGGTTTTCCTCGCATCATACAGCTGATCGGCGCATCAATTGTAACCCCACCACCGCGGAACGCCAGGGGCTTACTCCTTCACCCTTATACCGTTGGAGCCGGGATGTCCTTTGTCGATAAGGTATTGACTATTGGAAATGTGTCTACCACTGCGACGCGGCCATTACAAGATGTCTTTAAGGATGGAGCCTCAGTTTTGACGGCTCGGGAGACCCTTCACTTATATTCCATTAGACCGGGTTTCCTAGTTTTTAGGCAGAATGGTATGGCAATTTTTATGAGGTACAACCCGCATCGTTTTGCTCAACAACTGGGCTACGATCAAGGGGTCCCCTTGGAAGCCTTCTTGCTGGAACCCACTGCCACTGAAGAAGGGATGGAGAACGCACTACACCATTTCGTGCGCCTGAATACGAGCTCTCATTTTTTTATCAATGCGCCGGCTTACGCTCCGAGACTCCTTAATGTGTACAAAGACTGGTACAATCATGCAACAGGAGCAGTTATAAAGGAGGAAAGGCGACTGTTGGTCGATCGTAAGGGTGCGCCTCCAGGTACCGATCGCAACGCTCCTTTGGTTCCTAGGACTCCAGTTGTCGCTCCTCTAAAAGAGGTCAGAACCGGGCCACCGCATGCGCAAAGTCCTCCACGTGGCTTGTTGCTCCCTGACGTCACAGATGCACCTCCCGCACCCTGTGCTCCAGTAGAGACAGTGGTTGTATCCTCGCCGGAGTTTGGCGTGGGTGCGGACATCGGGACTCGTCTTCCCAAGGTGGCTGCTAAGCGGAAGTCGATCCCACGTGAGCCTAGGGGCGGAGGGCAGAAGAAAAAGAAATCGCTTTTCGCTGCCGATGTCGTATTTGGTCAGGAACCCCATGCTCCCTATGCCGAGGGCCTGATCGAATATGGGACTAACGAAGGATTAGTGATGCCGCCGCCGGACGATACAGACTTGGAGGCTGCTCTCGAAGCTTCAGCGTGGTTGGCGAGGCGTGACGCGTGGCTAGCTAAGCTTGCGCAATCAGGTAACTATTAGTCGCCTTTTCTTTATTGCAACATATCCTCTTCATTGCCTTTGACTAACGCTTTTCTTTCTTTCCTTTCAACAGGCATCACTGACGAAGAAGCCATTGCCGCTTCTCTGAAGACTTTCCAGGAGGAGGAACGTCTTAGAGCATCCATGGGCCTTAGTAAGTTTTGATTCATCAAGTTTTCATTTCCCTTGTGTTACGGTCAATCTAACCTTTCCCTTTTAATCACAGGAACCTCAATGCCGTTCCCTCCAAGTGACGCAGATGTTTTACCGGCTGTCGATGTTCCTGCTTCCTCTGGGCTACCGCAGGAGGTTCGTCTTGAAGAGCCGATGAAAGATGCCTTGAAGGCTCTGGAGGCATCCCTGAACGAGGATGACGACGTCTTGAAGGAGGTGTCACAAAGGTCCATCGCGACAGCAAGGGAGGAAAGGAAGCGGCTGAGGCGTGAGGCGAAGGCGTGCATGGCTGCCTTGGCTATGGGAGCGGGTCCCAGCACCGCCCCTCGTGCTGATACTCCATCTGAAGAGGCCCCTGTCGCCCTATCCACTGCCCGCAGAGAGGTGGCACGCGCAGTTCAGAGCGCAAACGGTAAATCCGCTTCAGGTAATATTTCTCTCAGAGTTTTTGTTATAAGGATTTTAATGTCATTGGTCCTTATATCTCCTATCTTGCAGGGCCAAGTCCAATCGAGGGGGAGGCGAAAACCGTTGATCCCAAGGAGACAGAGGAGGCAGCTCCTACCGAGCCTGAGCCGACGGTGGGCAACGTCGCCGAGGCTTCGGGGCCCGAGATGGAGGTTGAGGGGTCTGCAGCTGAGAGGGTCATTGATGCCCAGCCTGAAGTGGCGGCAGATGAAATGATCATTACAACTGAACCGAGGGTGTTGGCAGACGAGGCGCTTGAGGCCGGCGACCTCGTGGTGACGGTGGATGAGCCGATAGAGATGGCAGAGCCCGAAGAAGTAGCGGGTGAGATGGGTACGATTCTTGGGGAAGAGTCAGTCGCTTCCTTCCAAGAATCCGGCAACGCTCCAATCATTGCCCTCCCTGCTTACGATCTCCTGCCGTCTCCTGGTCGCGTTAGCACGACGACGGCCCCCATTGATTCAGGCGATGAGGCCACGGGCGATGGTCTCATGTCGATAGAGGAGGGAATCGCCTCCGTTTCAGCTGGGAGCTCCTCAGGTAAACCCCACGTTGCTGTTTTTCGTTACTTTGCTTTACAATCTTTCTGACAAATTTACCTCTTTTTTTTAACGCAGGTGCAGCCAGCGCCGATGCCCCACTGCTCGAGGGAGCGCCTTCAACGACTGCTTTGGCGGTGGTCACCTCTCAACCCTCTCTCATACCCTCGAAGATGTTGGAAGGTATGGGTTTGTGTTAGTTATATGTATGCCCTAGAGGCCATTACTGTACATTGGATGTATATTGTAGTGGATGCTGGGACATATATAGGGAGGACTTTCTTGCTCGACATGATAGTATGCTATCTGATTGCTCTTTACCTTAACGTGTACACTGATTGTCTCTCTGTTACATGTTGGTAAAGCCCTTAGGATGTGTACTTGACTACCTGGACTATGATGCGGATCATACTAGTGGGGACAGGGTAGTCCATAAGTACATCCTTCAAAGTCCCTAGTCGTGGGTATATCGAGACAGGGTATCGATATACCAGAGTAGACTAGCGTATACCTTCTCGACCCATACAGATGGGCGATGGATGATCCCATATCCATTGGTGTTTGACATCAAAGATGATATACGGGTGCTCAGTGGAGACTGGGTACACTGGACGGACTCGCCGAGAACTCCCAGATGGTATTATACCTTACGTCAGATGGCAGTTCTCTGGTGACACTGGTACAGAGTAGTCTGTTGACCCGAGATCGTCATAGAGTCTTGTGTGGTTCCCACTGTGCTTTGATTTCCACCTTACCACGTCCAAGAGGGCGTGCAAAACGGTGGCTTTTGGGTACAGTCCCGAATCACATGGAGGCAATGAGCGATAGGAGGGGATTCGTCTCTCCCGGTATAGGGAGTTGATGTTGCGCTGTGTTCGATTGGCTATAACCGGAAATCCCTGGCCAGGGTTGCTGAGATTTACTGGTAAGTGTTACCAGTAGTTTCTCGAAATGTTAAAGACCTCATATCGACACGACTTATCGAGCTATTGGGGTCTGACGTTTACCACCTCTAGGCGAGATATGCGACATATCAGACGACGAGACCGGACTGTACGGTAAGTTTTACTGGTTGGATTCACAGGAGTGTGAGCGGGCTTGCTCGTCGATCTTCTGATCGCTCAATACCCAGGTGGCCGTTACGTTTAGCAGACCGCTTGCGGCTTGTGGGTGTTTGATATGATCATCACCTGCTGCCGGCGTATTGACGAGTCTTTAGAGTCCTACACAGAGGTTTCTTGGCTCAAGCGAAACAAAATAGGAGTGCATATGAGATATGTGCGGGACCGAGAATAATACGTGTATGTGATACCGTATTCCATTCTCGCGATGAATGTATCGACTGGTTATATGCGATATAACCTAGTTATCGAATCAAGGATTGATTCGATAAGCCGATACATTGAATACTAGTCGGTTGTGTGCGACATGACCGAGTCATTGAATCAAGTGTTGATTTAATGATTTAATGCATAATTATATATTTGATATATTACTTTGCATTAACTAGTATTGGTTCATTTCAAATGGTTTTTTTCTCACTTGATGTGCACATTGTATATGTGATATATTTTGTACACTTGATTGTATCATGTTTGATGATACACGAATATTTAAGTGTATGTTTAGACTAAACCATGGTTATGTAATGGTTAGGGTTTTGAATTTATTTATTTATTAATTTATTTATTCATTTTGGCAAAAGGGAAAATGGTGGCTATTTTTGTTTCTAAGTTGAAGCTTTATGAAGATTTGACAAAGTGACCATTTTGTCTTCATGCTTAACCCTAACCATTCCATCTAACCATGATTTATTCTCTACACTTGACCATGGTTGCCAAATGATAAGAATTCATTTTCTTTTCTATTTATTATTCTTATCATATTCATCATCTTCATCTTCTTCTTCTTCAAAGATGAAGAAAGCTTGCTCCATCAATGGCAACTAGTGAAAATGAGTGAGAAATCCAATTCTAAAGTGAACCCACTTCCTATTTCTTCATCCTCTACCTCTTGCCAAGAATTAAAGGGTGTTTTCTTCACAAGTTTCATGACTTGGTGAAGTGGGAGCTTGATCTAGCGATGCCTCGACGTAGATCATCTTCGGCACGAAGCCGACGACCTTGCCCGCCCATTTCTCCGATGAAGCCGACGCTAGAGCCCGGGATTCGATTTGAACAGCGAGGAGACTTCATTGCGGAGCCATGGAGGCAGAGGACCGGATCTACAAAGGTTGTATTTCCATTCACTTAGTTAAATTGTTAACTAGTTGCTTTTGTCGCCTAAAATTCTAGTTAACGATCCGTATTAGGGTTTCTCGGCACTTGTAAAATTTGAAATTGGCATGGTTGATGCCTTGTGAGACCTCTTGAGAGTGCCTAGGAACCCTACAGTGGTATCAGAGCCTAACTAGAGCCTTAGGCGATGCATATACGATGTTAGAAGTCCGATCGAACCAAAACCCTAACCCGAAAACGGCTCTCTGTACATTTTTTAAAAACTGGGTTTTTTCCAAATTAAAAATATGCAGAAAAATCAGCAGGAAATTCTAAAGGTTTCTGTAAAATTCGTGTGCCTAATTCCATCAATGAACCGCGGTTCCGCGGCACGAGCATGGCTCGTGCGGCGGTTCCGCGGCGGTTTTGTCTTATGTGGCATCGAATTTTGCACAGTAATTCATAATTTGCAGTGCTGGTTTTCCTGGGAATTTTTAATATTTATTCAAGAGTTGAGTTTTCTGGGTTGTATTGGGGACTCGGTGTATCGATCGGGAAGTTTAACTTCGTCTGTGTTTTTCCGGATAAATTTTAGAATATGTTAAAAAGTTCGACCGGATATAAATACCCACCTTTTCCCCTGTCGGGAAATTTCCAAGTGTTGGATCTTTCCGTAGTTTAACGACGTTCTAAGTAATGCAAGTAACGCGATGGTCCCTCTAGAAGACAACAAACCTTAACTCGATTATGTGACCGTCTTGAACTGCCCTTTGAACCTTAGGGTTTGGGGCAGTACGACGTGCCACATGTGAGGCGTTGGCTTGACCCTTCTACGGCTGGACCGTTGGTACTGAGGCACGAAGTGAATGTTTTTAAACTAGTTTCATGTGATGAGATGTTTTGGGAAAACTTGGGTGTTTGCATGTTCGATCGGAAATTTTAACATTTTCTATTTATCCGGAATGGGATACAATAATTGGAATTCACAATAAGTTATGAGATAACTGAATGAATGTTATAAATATAGCAGTTTAGTCTCACTTGATCGGTTGCCACGGAATTTTGATGTGATCAAAAGTCCGTCGCAATCACGTAGCGTACGCGGATACTCGCCGGGTAAACTTAATAGATAGCCTCACTCCATAGCCCCGACCAAGTGACTGTAGGAGAACCCTGTTGCCGAAAGCATCCGTTCGGGTGCTCGCGGTAGCGGTGTTCCGCCTTGGTGCACTTCGTCGACGGTATCGGGGGTGCGGCCGTCTACTGAAGTTTGCGACGAGCATTCGATCAGGATGTCGGGAATCTTGTTGAATTGCCCGACTTGATATTGAAAAGTGTTTTCGATAATGAGACTAAAATGCGGGGTTTATGATTGTTAGGCATGCGATGTCTAAGGTATTCATTTGATTAGGCATGCGATGTCTAAAGAGGTTGCGGATTCCAACTGTTGTAGTTTTACACTTTCTTTTCTGTGACCGTAAGTGTAATATGTGCTATCGCCGGTTTCGTTGCTATATGTCAACGACAATTAGGATGCGCATATTTACTTACGTTGATGACATGTGATGTTATGTGTTGCTGGATATGTTATATTGGATCGTCGTGTACGAATAGCCGGGTTTTTTTTATGTGAGATGAGTGTTTTTCATTTTCATTCATGTAAAAACTTGTATGTAATATTCTTTTATTGGGGCACTTCCAGGTTGCGGAAGATGTCACCTTTTGTATATTATTTTCTTTTCCGCACTAGGATAGACCTAAGGAGGGGAGCACAAGTAACCGGGTTCTGGAGTCCAGTGGGAGACCAACTCGAGGAGTCGAGTCCGGGTCTCCTAACTCTAGAATTGGTAGGGTTGCTTGCCACTCTCGTAGGGGTCTAGGGGTGTGGATTTGGCTATTCATCATGACCGTGGAATCCGTGTTTTATACTGGCTCGTATTGAAAACACGGACGTCCTAGTATATCCAATATTTCATATGATTCTTCTGCTGCGATTTCTGTGATGTGATCATGTGATGTTCTGTGATAGATACTGTATATAGTATATATGATATATTATATAGGCGTTACTTATGTTTTACACCCGCGCTTGCCCTGTCCCGCTCTGCCGTTAGTTACCTAACCTAACGGTGCACGAGAGGACATCGAGGCGAATGCGGATGGCATAAGTGTACGTCGTATTTATCTATGATGTTTAGGTACTTATATGATGGGACTTCATTAATGTGATTAATGAAAGTAAAAGAAACCTAAAGATGTTGTAGAATCGAATTTCAAAAATAAAACAGGTAGCTACAGTTCTTGCTTTGCACAGCGATATATATGATATATCCTGCACCTTATTCGATGAGGAAAGGACCGAGATCCCTTCACCGGGAGTGACTCCTTTAGCAATAACTGGCAGATGCTACACACTCGGTTTATCTTTTGATTGCTTTTAAGAGTTTTTGCTTTGTACAGTGATATATATGATATATCCCGCACCTCATTCGACGAGGAAAGGGCCGACGATCCCTTCACCGGGAGTGACCCCTTTAGCAAAACTAGAAAAGCCTAAAAAACACTCCATTTCAAAATCATTTGATTCTACAACGATATCAAGTTCATTACGCAATAGGTTTTCAGAAAAACCTGTCGTAGCCCTCCGTCATTTCAGATAAGTCCTACTTAGTATTCGTGCTACGAGATTTACATTAATTAGGTTCGTGCGAAAGCACGGGGGACCTCCCTCAAAGTACCGACACTGGCCTGGCTGAAAGATTGGCGAACTTGTAGTGTGTAATTAATCCCGGATAGTCTTTCCTTTTAGGGTTTGAAGGAAGATTTGATAAAAAGCAATGGGAGCCATCCTGATTAGATAAAATAATAACCAATCTGATCTTGCAAGAGCGCACGCTGAGTGTTTTCTTCTCTCTCTCTCCTGGTAGCGACCATATCACGCCTTAATCAAGATAATAATACGGATATTGACCGAACCCGCTTGTTATACTGAGCTGGGGAACGTTGGTCCCGCTCCAACTTATAATTGTTATAAAACAGAGCAGGAAATAGGGGATTACCAGAATTCCCGTGCCACCCAAACGAAGAGAGTGCATGCTGATGCATCATCTTCGGGTGTGTTCATTACAAAGAACTGTTTCTCTGTATCCTCTACGTCCTGGGTATGTGATACCAGATCAGGATCCCAGATATGTAATCTGTTACATAGGGCTACAGAAAGGTAGAGAACTGAGAACGGGTGATAAGTTTCATGAGGCAGAAAACGGGGCAAGAGTTGCAGCCAAGTCTGTTGGTCACTGTCACCCTGTATTACCAATACATTGATTCTGAACGAATGTTATTAGATACTGAACCTGATATGCAAAATCATATCTGTCTCTTTATTTGTAAAGAAACGATAAAATTTTGTATTGTTGGATAATGTTTTGAACATTTCCTATATAAAAAGTTGATCGGTTCAGGCACGTTATCTAAAAGCATTGATGTTCTAAATCAAACTACAGTTCTTTAGTATACTGAACACACACAAGAGGAAGAGTTCAGAAATGAACGAATCCTTCTTGAGGCATTGTAGACTAGGTCATATCAATGCGACCCGACTAGCTAAGTTGCACATAGATGCATATTTAAAACTGTTTGAATTTACATCTTGTGAAACTTGCCAGTCGTGTCACAAAGATAAGATGACCATAGCTCCGTTTACTGGAAACAGAGAAAGAGTTAGTGAACTCTTGGGATGATACATGTTGATAGGTCCCCTGTCTACACTTGCCAAGACCGGTTCTTTTTACTTCATTACATTCTCTGATAATCTCTCAAGATTCAGACATATGTTCCTGTTGAAACACAAGTCCGAACCTTTTGAGATATTCACAGAATATAAGCTAGAAGTAGAGAACCAATACGGGTATAAGTATTATGTCCTTTGATGTGATCGAAGAGGAGAATACTTGAGCACGGAAATCCTGGACTATTCTAAACGAGAATGAGATTCTCTTTCAGCATTACTCCTCCGTATACACCATAGCACGATGGTATATCGGGGCGGAGCAATAGCACCCTATGTGATTTGGTGTGCTCTATGATGAGTACTACTGAGTTTCCGATTTCCTTTTTGGGAGTTATGCACTTGAGAAACTGCATACCTATTGAATAGGGTTCCAATCAAATCAGTTGCCTACCGCTTCATATGTGATATGGAAAGGGAAGAGCCCATATCTTAAATTGGTTAAGATTTGGGGTTGTCTGGCCTATGTCTAAAGGCAAAATCCGGACAAGCTCGAGGCAAGGTCTGTTATGTACAACTGGAAAGGTTCCAGCTATACAAACTGCAGATGATGGTTTGATAGAACCAAAGGATTCAATGGTAACCAACGAACCTCAGCCTCTCCGCCGATCTAGTAGGGTTCCTCACCCACCTGAGAGATACTTCGGTTCCTCTATGACAGTGGGAGCGAGGATTGCATCATGAGATGGTGACCCAACTAGTTTCGAGCTGGCCATCAGGAGTGAGACTCTGTAAGAATGGCTGGATGCTTATCGATCTGAGATGGAATCCTTATACACCAACAAATTATGGACTTTGGTTGCAATATCTGAAGGGTTAAATCCCCATCAGGAGCAAGTAAATCTTGAGAAGATTACTTGGTGTACATGGAAAAGTTGAGACTTTCAAAGCTAGACTTGTTAGAGGTTTGCATCATTGACCAAGTATGGATCATGATGAAACCTTTTCTAAGGATCTATGCTTAAGTCCATCCAGATCTTACTTGCCACGGCTACATACCATGACTACGATATCTGATGGTTGGGTGTCATGACTGCTGTTTTGGAAGAGAGCGTCTATAAGTACACAGCCAGAGGGCTTCGTAGACAGTGGGAGTAGCGGAAACGTGTGAAAGATGCTTTATAGGATAAAGTAGGCATCGCTGAGTTGGAACATCTGTTTTGATGTTGTAGTCAAAAAGTTTGACTTCATCAAAATGGTAGATGAACCTTGTATATACAAAAAGGTAGTAGAGAGTATGGTATTGATCTTCGTAGAGTACGTGGGTGACATACTCTTGATAGGGAAGGAGTTTCCTATGCTACGCTCGGTCAATCTCCGCTTATCACAAGGATTCTCCATAAAGGATCAAAGTGATACCTCCTAAATTCTGAGTTCTCATCTATGAGATAGATGTAATTGGATGTTAGGATACTCACTAGATGTAGTGAGATGGTATCAATCGATCCAGGGGAGAATCACTGGAAGGGTTCCAGGGTGATAAAGACGACTGAATGTCAGTCACAGGCATTGTCTTTACCCTCAGTAAAAGGACGGTATGTTGGAAGAGTTCCAAGCTAGATACCGTGGCATACTAGATGATAAAGGCTGGATACATTGCTACTTAAGATGCTACCAAAAAGGCTGGATCCATCTTCGAAAGGCGCCGCGAACAGCTTGCGTATGTTGAGCGATTACATTGAGGAGCTCGACGTCGAGACCCCTACCTCTGCTGTGGATTTTGCTATAGCGGTTAACCCGATGCTGGTGATACTCGTGAACTTTCATGACGAGGGTATCATCGCATCTTGGGTTAACCATTGCAGGGAGATCGAGGCCCGCCTGCATCGGTTGGAGTCGCTGCGTCCCGCTCCCGAGACCTTGGCTGCCAGTAATCAAAGAACAGCGTGGATTGAGCAGAGCGTTCCTTACTTCCACCACCTCGAACAAGAAGTCATTTCAAGGCGTAAGGAGCGAGGTGAGACTTCGAGCAAATCTGCCCAACTGCATGCTCGGGTGGAGGCCAACGCCGCACGGCTGAAGGTTGTCTTTGAGGGCCTTCTGCAATGTCTTTCTGAAGGGTTATCATTGAGGCAACAACTTGATGTTGTCGAGCAAGATGCACCCAGCCAGGAAGCAGCCCAGAAGGCGGCTGAGGAGCAACTTTCATCTTTCTTGCAGCAGCGAGCCCAGGTGGAAGCGGAGGTGGCCGCGGCAGCCGCTCAGGAGGAGGCACTGAAGGAAGTGCGAGAGCAACTTGTGGATTTACTAAAGACACTTCCTCCTCAGTAGCTATCCTTCTTTGTATCGTTTGTAATTGTAGATAAAAGAATGTATATATATATTTTTTATTCTTTGACATAATGTATCCTGTACCCAATAAAGTTTATGAATAAAAGATACACCTTTTTTGTAATGTGTCATTTTCTCCGTCTTTTCTTTCTTTTACTATCAGCATATCACTTTAGCAAACATGGTTGACGGATGATTAGAACGAGTATCCTGACTTTCTTAAGAAATAGCGATGGCTTAGGCCGCAGGTTCGGATCTGCTGCCTAAGACTTTTCAACTCCATGAGCCGTGAGGGTCTCATAGAAATTCTTCTCCCTACGGATCGAGAGGATCTCGTAGGTGGGCTTTCTCCTTAGGAATCGTGAGGATTCCTAAGTGTGGTTTTCTCCTACAAGTCGTAAGGATCCTATAAGGGAATTTTTCCCTCTTACGAGTCGAGAGGACCCACAAGCGGTTGTTTCCCTCCTCGTCGAAATTCGACTTTAGAGAGTGAGACCCGTGAATAGTATGCAAGAGACCATTTTGGATTGACTTGCAGGGCCCCATTGTTTAGGAAGCAAGTTTTTTAGTCCCTGCTTCCTGAGGCTTCATTTGCATGTTGAGACGAATCGGGAATTTCTCGCGGAGACACAGTTTCTCTGCGAGCCGACGCGAATCAAAAGGCTCTCATCAAGGAGTGTTTGTATCCGTGAGTCGAGGAGTTTGCTAGGGATTATTTGTTTCCCAAGCGCCAAGGATTATTTGTTTTCTTGGGGTTTGAAACGAGTCGAGGATTTCCCACGGAGGCACTGGTGGCTCTGCGAGTCGACGCGGATCAGGAGGCTCTCGTCAAGGAGTGTTTGTATCCGTGAGTCGAGGAGTTTGCTAGGGATTATTTGTTTCCCAAGCGCCAAGGATTATTTGTTTCCTTGGGGTTTGAAACGAGTCGAGAATTTCCCACGGAGGCACTGGTTGCTCTGCGAGTCGACGCGGATCAGGAGGCTCTCGTCAAGGAGTGTTTGTATCCGTGAGTCGAGGAGTTTGCTAGGGATTATTTGTTTCCCAAGCGCCAAGGATTATTTGTTTCCTTGGGGTTTGAAACGAGTCGAGAATTTCCCACAGAGGCACTAGTTGCTCTGCGAGTCGACGCGGATCAGGAGGCTCTCGTCAAGGAGTGTTTGTATCCGTGAGTCGAGGAGTTTGCTAGGGATTATTTGTTTCCCAAGCGCCAAGGATTATTTGTTTCCTTGGGGTTTGAAACGAGTCGAGAATTTCTTACGGAAGCACTGGTTGCTCTGCGAGTCGACGCGGTCAGGAGGCTCTCGTCAAGGAGTGTTTGTATCCGTGAGTCGAGGAGTTTATTGAAGACACTAGTTTCTTCAGAGTTGGACTGAACCGTCGAGATTTGGCTTCGTCTTCAGGCGGAGCCTGTTGGGAAAGTATGGTTCCCTCTTTGTTTACGCCCTTGGATTGTATACAGGGATCGATGTGATCTTAACTGTAGGGCCAAAGTTTTGTCATCATTTTTTTTTGTTTTATCTCCGCGATGCTCTATCATTTCAGCTTTTATATCGCGAAGGTCGCGATTGCCCAATCATTTCGGCTATTTATTTTATTTTTACTCGCTGCTTTTTATTGCGAGTTGCCCAATCGTTTCGGCTATTTTACATGCATACATTTTTACTTGCTGCTTTTTATTGCAAGTTGCCCTATCATTTCGGCTATTTCGTATGCATGTGCGACCTATTGGCTTTTCGCTGTAAACCAATTTCGGCATCAGCACCGCTACAACTGGGATATTGCCAGGAGTGAATCATCATCTGCCTCTGTCGCTGTTGAACAAAGGTGGCTTAGCGACCAGGGTTAGGGTCCTGTCGTCTAAGGCTTTTAACTTCATGAGCCGTAAGGGTCTCACAAAGGTATTTCTCCCTACAAGTTGTGAGGATCTTGTAGGTGTCTTTTCTCCTTAGGAATCGTGAGGATTCCTAAGTGTATGTTCCTCTGTAAGTCGTAAGGATCCTACAAGAGGGTTTTCTCCTTGTAAGTCGGGAGGACTTATAAGGGTTGTTCATCATGCGAATATATCCCCAGTCTCGGATGAGACTTGATTAGGGAAATGTTTATTCACGCCCGTGGATTGTATACAAGGGTCAGTATTGAGCTACTTGTAGGGCAATATCGAAAGTTGTGGGGGTTGCTTAAGCACAGGTTTAGGTCTCTGTAACTCAAGACTTTCAACTCTTATGAGCCGTGAGGGTCCCATAAGAGAGTTCTCCTTACGAGTCGTGAGGATCTCGCAAGTGTATTTTCTCCTTAGGAATCGTAGGGATCCCTAAGTGTGTTGCTCAATTGTGAGTCGTAAAGATCTCACGCGGGTGGTTTCTCCCTACAAGGTCGAGAGGATCTTGTAAGTGTTCTTTAACGAGGTTGCGCCATTTCAGGTTTTCACAAACACTCGCCGGCAGTCCTGCTGTTTTTACTTACGGAGCCCTTTCGGGTTTTCATCCGCGCCCATTTTGCTTATGGACATACCGTTTTTTTATTCTTTTTATTTTTATATATATATTTTTTTACGAGGTCGCGCCCTTTCGGGTTTTCACGAACACTCGCCGGTAGCCCTGCTGTTTTTACTCATGGAGCCCTTTCGGGTTTTCATCCGTGCCCTTTTTGCTTATGGACATACCGTCTTTATTTATTATATTTTTTTTATTTATATATTTTTTATTCATCTCGTCAGCCTAAGGATGCTGCGGTATTAGTTTAAAGACGTTTCGGTCTGCTACTAGTTTAAGGACATTTCGGTCCGTCGTTGAGAGGCGGGCTACTTCTTATAAAGCTTGAGCTTAGGAAGATAGCGAGCGGACGTAGTCGTCGTCATCTATCATTGACCTAGGCTGTGGCTCATCAAGCATAGTATTTCTTTAGGAAGCGACCGTTTATCGGCCTGAAAGGCCTTTCACCGTGCATATCTATGAGTAGATAGGCCCCGCCCTGGTAGACCTTATCTATGACGTACGGGCCTTTATAGTTTGGCTCGAATTTTCCCCGCTTGGCGCGATTGGGGATCATAGGCCTTTTGACCACTAGCACAAGCTCGCCTTGGCGGAATGTCCTCGGTCGGGTCAGTCTTTCATATGAGCGCGTCATCTTTGCTTTATAGGCCTCCAGATTTTGTTGCGCTATGAGTCGTGTTTCTTCAAGGGCGTCAAGCTCCTCAAGCCGAAGGTGAACATTTTCTTTGTCCGTCAGCTCGTAATGGACTGCCACTCGTAGAGAGGGTAACTTTATCTCGAGGGGGAGTACTGCTTCTGTCCCAAATACTAACGCATATGGTGTTGCGTTTGTGGCCGTTTTAAACGTAGTTCGATATGCCCAGAGAGCCTCTTGCAGTCTTTCGTGCCAGTCTTTCTTATTTCGCGACATTGTTTTCTTCATGATCTTCGTCAAGGTCTTGTTGAAGGCCGCAGCTAAACCGTTAGCTCGCGGATTATAAACCGAGGAATATCTCCAATCTATATTGTGTTGCTGCGCGAAGCGATTGATCTTGTGGCTTCTGTAGGCTGGCCCGTTATCGGAGATGATCCGTCTTGGCGTTCCAAACCGATATATGACATGCGTTTTGAAGAAATGGAGAATATTCTCCGTCTTTACTTCTCTCAGCGGTACCGCTTCTTCCCACTTAGAGAAGTAATCGGTCGTCGCTAGGATGAAACGATGTTCTCTAGACGATGCTGGTTCGATGGGGCCGACTATATCAGTCCCCCACATTTCGAATGGCCAGCTAGCCACTGTTGGATGTAGTGGATTCGGATGTTGATGGATGAAATCCCGATGAATTTGGCATGAGTGGCATTGCTTCGCATATTCGAGGCAGTCCTGGCTCATCGTGGGCCAATAGTAGCCCATCCGTTTGATCTTTATCTTCATCTTTGGGCCCGCTTGGTGAGAGCCGCAGAGTCCGTCGTGAACTTGCCGGACGACTTTTTTCGCTTCGTCAGGCCCTAAACATCTTAGCCACAGAGAATCAAACGACCTCTTGTACAGAGTATTATTGACAAAGGCGAAAGACAGAGCTCGTTTCATAAGCTGATGTCTTGTGGACGCTTCTTCAGGCAATCAGTGGGATTTGAAGTAATCTATGAAGACTTCTCTCCAATCCTCTGTATTTTCCCAGTCTTTTACTTGCAGGGTCGTCTGCTCGCTCGCTCCTTCCTTTTTCTTCGGATGATTCTGGAGATATTTCTGCTGGGGCAAGCACCCGACGGCTTTGCACCACGATTTTAACGTCATCGAGGTTCTCGTCAGCCAGCTCTTTAGCAAGTTTGGCCAAAGCGTCTGCTTTGCTGTTTTCCAAGCGGGGTATGTTCTCCAAAGTATAGGAGGGAATTTGGGTCAACAGTTGTTGCACCTTTTCCCCGTACTTCACCAGCTCCGGTTTGCACGTTTGGTAGTCGCCGTTTACTTGACTAACGACCAGTTGAGAATCTCCGTATATGAGGAGGTTTTCAATTCCCATATCGATGGCGATCTCGAGGCCTGCTATCAGAGCTTCGTATTCGGCTTCATTATTTGTCCTCGGCTCTGTTAAGGAGAAGGCGAAGCGCATAATCCCTCCTTGTGGAGTTACAAAGATGAGGCCTACCCCCGATTTGATTATAGGGGTACTTTGTTTGCGCTTTTTCATGGAAGATTCTCCATCGAAATAAAGTTCCCATTGGGTATCACCACCGTCGATCGCGTCAAACGCATGTTCGTCTGGCAAATCGCAATTCAGAGGAGAATCAGCCGGTATCGGATGCTCAGCGAGGAAATCGGCAATGGCCTGGCCTTTGACTGCCTTGAGAGGTTGATATGTTATCGAGAATTCCATCAAGAGCAGGGCCCATTTAGCGAGTCGTCCCGTCAATATGGCTTTCGACATCAAATATTTAAGGGGGTCCACCTTCGATATGAGACGAACTTCATATGCCAATGCATAGTGCCTTAGCTTTGTTATCGCGAAGATCAACGCCAGGCAGTGTTTTTCGATGGGGGAGTAGTTTCTTTCTTCCCCCAGAAGAACTCGACTTAAGTAGTAGAGTGCTCTTTCTTTCCCCTGGTCATTCTCTTGCGCCCATAATGCGCCTAAAGAACCTTCGAGGGCGGTTGTGTAAAGAATGAGAGGCTTTTCCTTAACCGGAGCAGCCAACACTGGCGGGTTCTTCAGGTACTGTTTAATTTCGTCCAACGCGCCTTGGTATTTGCGATCCCAGACGAACGGGGTTTCTTTCTTCATCAGGTGACTGTAAGGGCGGCACTTGCCAGAGAGGTTGGCTATAAATCGCCGAATATATGCGAGCTTTCCTTGGAGAGATCGCAACTGTTTGAGAGTTCTCGGCGGAGGCATTTCCATGATCGCTTTGATTTTTGACGGATCTATCTCAATACCTCGGTGCCAGACGATGAATCCCAGGAATTTGCCCGAGGAAACTCCGAATGCACACTTGAGCGGGTTCATCTTCAAGTTGTATTGCCGAAGGCATTGAAATACGGTCTTCAGATGCTCGAGATGTTCCTCATATGATTTGCTTTTAACATCGAGGTCGTCGATATAGCATTCGACGATTTCATGTATAAGGTCATCGAAGATCTTTGTCATGGCCCTTTGATAAGTGGCACCGGCGTTCTTTAAACCGAAGGGCATCACCTTGTAGCAGAATATACCCAAAGGAGTCCTGAAGGCGGTGTGCTTCTGGTCTTCGGGATGCATCTTTATCTGGTTATACCCCGATGAGCCGTCCATGAAAGAGAAAATCTCATGCGTAGACGTGTTGTCTATCATTAGTTCGGTGACTGGCACTGGGAAATCATCCTTCGGGCAAGCTTTATTGAGATCCTGAAAATCCACGCATATGCGCACAGTCCCATTTTTCTTCATCACCGGGACGATGTTGGCAATCCATTCAGGGTATTGAACTTCCTGAATGAAGCCAAAGTCGATCAGTTTCTTGACCTCAGCATTGATGCTCATCTCAAGCTCGAGTCGCATTCTCCTCGGCGCCTGTTTGACTGGTTTGATGTCCGGGGATATCGCCAATCTATGCACATCGATTTCTGGATCCAATCCCAGCATTTCGGAATAGTTCCACGCGAAGCAATCTCTATGCTGCAGAAGTACATCCTTTAACGCAGCTACCCTTTCTTCAGATAGTAACTCGCTGATGAATGTTGGTCGTGGACCGTTTGCCGCCCCCAACTCAATCTTCTTGAGGTTATCTGCAGTGGTATGGACTCCATCTTCCAGCTCTTTTGGCGCTGGTGGGAATTCTGAGATTATTTCGTCGTTGCTGTTTTCGAAGCACCAAGGGAGCTCATCTATGTCCTCAGTCTCTTATTTTAATATTGTAATCATGTGACAGGTGCGAATTCGCTTCCAATTCCAATGTGGAACCCGTTCTTCTTTCGTAGCGTTGGGTTCGTGCTTCTGTGGCGGCGTTACCTTCCAGTTGTCAGACAGAGCGAACTTGCCGAGCTGGTACTGATCTTCGACCCAATTCTTAAAGGTGAAGCAGTCTTCGAGCGGGTGCCCTATTACTCGATGGTAAGAGCAATAGTTTGGGCCAGAGACCTCGCTTGCTTGCTCAGGGTGCTTGGATTCCGGCAATGTAAACAATTGATGCTTTAGAGCAAGATCGAGTATCTTCTTCGTCTTGTCCCGAGGAAACGAGTACGCTCAACCCATTTTCTTCATGAGGGATAGATCAATAACGCTCAACTCCCATTTGCGTGGCTTCTTAGCCCTGCTTTGTTGTTGTTGAGTGCCTTTTTGGGCTTTCAACTTATTTCTGCTTTTGCGCCGAGCCTTCTTTATAACAGGTTGACAAGGAGCGGCATTTCCATCCTTTACGGCCTGTTGGAGAAGACGTTGCGTCTTGGCTTTCTCATAAATGGCCGTCTCGCGGTTGTGATCATCTCGGACTTTTTGACCAGCTTTCTTTATAAGTCTGTCCATTTGTTCCTCGAACGACGGACTGGGCTCCTTTGCATCTGGAACTTTCACTGGTTTAGGATTAGCGTCCTCCCATTGAGCATCCGCTTCTTCATCGAGGTCATACACGACGTAACAGCCGGGCAGTAACTCTCGTTTCTTTGACCGGATGTATCCAAGCCCTTTTGTTTCCATTCTCCCGTTAGGCAGTTTGCGTTGAGTCCCGGGAACGTTCCAGATTTTGTCATAGAACTTGGCTTTTCAGACGGTCTGCTTGAAGGGTATCCCCTGGCATTTCAGCTGATTTTTCAAACCTTCCGTATAATATCTGGGGAGACGGATAGGCTGAAGCCTGTCGAGCGTAGAATCCGTGCCATGCCTGATTTCTTTTTCTACCTTGGTTTCTTCAGAGCGGTAAAACAGAATTACTTTCTCGCTCTCTCGCCTGGGAGGGATATAGAATGTCCGCAACTCTTCTATACTGTAGATATTAAGTGCGTCCAGTTCTTTATGGTGTTTAAGCGGCACCATGGCGACTTGTAGACTTTGCTCCTTGTCAGCGGACGTTTTTATTGAAGGTCGAGCAGAGAATACAGCATGGACTTCATCTTCCGAGTCGCTGCCAAAGATCAATGTAGGAGACGATGGTCCCGGCTTGTGGTGTTGGGGCGGACCCGAATAAACTATCTCCTCTTCCTCCTCAGTATCACTGCCGAAGACAGGGATGGTAGCGTTAGTTTTATTCTCCGGCTTGTGACGCTTCTCTGTATCTTCGAAATCCGGTAAGAAGTATTTGGCGTCTTCGTATTTGCGGACCTCGTTCACAGAGAACGGGTTCAGTTCTCCCGTCACGGTATACTCGAAACCATCCTTAAAATACTTCATACACTAATATTGTGTAGAAGGGATGATGTTGTACTCGTGTAACCATGGTCGGCCGAGCAAAACGTTGTAGCATGTCTTGGCGTCTATGATGTGGAATTTAATGTCCGTGACGAGCAGCCCGAAGCGTAGCGTCAGTATCACAGATCCAAGAGTCTTTGACGATTGGGAGTCGAACCCGGAGATGGTGATCTTGTCCCGAGCAAGGTGCTGGACGCTCATGCAGATTTCCTTCAACACCCGCATGTTGAGTAGGTTAACAGACTACCCGTTATCGATCAGGATTTTGCCTATCTTTATATCATGGCAGTATCCTGAGACATAGAGAGGGTGATTGTGTTCGCACGTCCCAAGTAGAAGGTCTTCATCGCCAAAAGTGACATCGGCCGTGTGCACTTCCTCCAATTCATCTTTCATCTTTTCCTCGGCCAGGCATGCTTGGAATTGTTCTGGGTTTTGGAGCGCCTTAATCAACGAATCTCTCGCCTCTTTTGATAGCAAAAGGGCGCCAAGAATGCTGAGCTGTGAGGGCAGCTTCCTCAGATGTGCTAAGACGTTGTAATCCACCTTATTCTTCTTTGGTGGGTCTTTGGCAGCTAGCTCTTCCACCACTTGGTCATCTAAGACGATATCTTCAGAGACCTTTTCTTTCCTTTTATCTTTCCTGTTCGAGGGTCCGAGGTTCTTTTCGGGCAGCGTGCGATTACGTAGCCGGATATTTTCGCAAACCTTCGGTTCTTCTTCTGTTCTCGAAGCGGACTCTTTAAAGAGAGGGGCAAGTTCTAGCTCTTTTAAGCCCTTCGGTTCTACCGGCGTTAACCATGCAACAATCGCCAGCAGTTCTTTTAAGCCCTTCGGTTATATTTCTTTGCTCTCGACGGTTTTACGCTTTTCTCGGTTAAAGCGTTGCCGATGAGCAACGTATCCTTGCCACCATCTATTGAACTAAAGCATGTATACGATGATAAAGACAAACCAGATAGCATACTATCATCTCGAGTAAGACAGTCATGTCAGCATAGGTCCTCCCTCAATCATTGCAATCACGTACCTGCGATCCAATAATTGACTTAGAGGGCACTATATCCAACAATCTCCCACTTGCACTTAAGGCTATTATTGTGATGTCGCATACTCATAGCCTCAGTGAGTGGATCCGCACTGATGTTTCTTTCTATATCTCTCTTAATCTCAGGTTCGTGGAGAAAGCCATCTCCCGAATCGAGTAATAGGTGTCTTAGAATATATCTGGATATCTGATGGTACCTAGTTCATAAATGAACTCCAAATCCAAACTTCTTAGACTGTATTGATAACTGAACTTAATCAGTATCGCGCACCATGCCTCCCACAGTATCCTCTTGGACCACCTGTCCATAATACTGTCCCTCGTCAGAGGGAAAACTATAACTCTGACAATCACTCTGTCATCCAGGTCACCTTGGAAGCCTGGAATGATAACCGTCTCCTCAAGGCGGCTGCCATTATCAAATCCATAGAACATCCATTCATGTTCTAAACTGCTTCTTAATGTTTCTCCAGGATTGGATTAATATAAACATATCGCATCTAGTGCAAAAACAATATTTGGTGTGGTACTTGACATCTCACGATTGACTCAATTGCCTAAGCAAGTGATTTGCCAATTATGCACATCCCTCTCCCCTTTAGTCTGTAAGACACTTTTAAAGAGGGTGACTCCATCACCTGCAGGTACACCACCATGTCAGGAGTCATCTATTCTAAAATACCATTAGAATACTGTCAAAGTACCCAGATTGGGAAACTACCCAATTCTAGATCTAAAACCATAGATCTAGAAACCAGAATATCTGATATTATATCCATATCCTTTGTGGAGAAACAACTGTGTGACGACCACAATACAACCAATCGTAGTATAGGAATTTTACTTCCTACTCTGTGTATGTTATCCAAATACCAGGACAGCACACCCTACTATCTTCTTAACAGATCCATCCTCTATTCTGATGAAGTCAAAGCTATGACTTTTACATAAAAATTAGATGATCTTATCTCCGCTATATCTGCTCAAGCCTATAAATAGACATAAGCTACTTGTCCACTATGCTTCCGCTGCTCCCACTGATCACAACAACCCTCTGGCAGAATAATATATACGTGTACTTCTAAAACTAGTTTAGAACGACGCTATACATATCCTCCTGCCGGGTCTCATAGTCTGGAGCAACAGTAGTGTCAAGTCTGGGTAAACAAGAACCTCCCTGTCACCGTCCTTGAGGCTACCGGAGTACCTCTCGGGTGTCTGAGGTTACCCACCATGTCTGCGGAGTGGCTATTGGAATGTCAAACCTAATTGAATATATAGGTCCTATTAAATTTTTCGTAATCATTTGCGGTTCTGGAATCACTTCCAGTTATACCATACTCCCACTACTGTTTTCTAAAAAAAAAATCCATTTTACTAAAATTGTGGCGAGTTAAGAACAATCACTATTGATTTTCCAGATGGTAGAAAGTCAACCCTCGTCAAAACCAGGGTCAACCTACAAACTGCCATTACAGAAACGTGACTTGAGTTATCCAGTGTCTGGTTTTAAGCATAAGCTGGACAACTCCCCTTACCTTAACATCGTTAAGATATGAAGCATTCTATATCTAATATAGAAACTTTGGCACTTTTTTAATTGGAACCAGATTCATATCATACAACTGTCTCCAGTGCATACCATCTCAATAGAGAAAGGCTAATCAGCATTGTTCAACTTAGGAATCCATCCAATTATGAGTAACCTGAAAGAGAAACAAGTTTCTCAAAACCATTACTTGAATACCAATCACAAGAATCTACATCTTCGATCTTTTTCAAGAATCCCGATATTTGCGACACCTGGTTCTCTACTTTATTCCTATACCCACAACTTCTCAAAACTTAGACATTGTATTTCTCCGAAACACTTGTCTAAAAGCTAGAGAAGTCACAAATAAACAGAACAGAGTACGAGGACCGACCCGTTTATCCTGATAGACACTGGACAACATACAATACTCTGTATAAGTCCGCTGAGTTTGATAACTCAAAACCTGTGCGTCGTAGGTTGAAAACTGTACCCAGGAGATTTCCTCAAATATCATCAATTACAACGAATTCCGATATAATGAAGATGATCTCCTAATTCCCAATAACTTACTCCCACTCATTATCTGTAAAACTATACAGATGTGAGAATGAAACCTGGTAAATACATACCTTGGAGTAAGTATGTAATCGGGAAATCAGTTTTCTATTAACAATACACAGTGAAAATGAAACATGAATATGTTTCGAAAGGGTATCCGGGTATTCATAGTAATGACTTTTCCATTATTCAGATTCATGACTGTAACCGTATATTTCTTTGCCACCTCTCCATATCCTTTTATTTGTCTTTATTCATTACCTTAGGTACACCCCTTAGGCTAAGTGGTTTTCTTCCTTCCTTACCGTTCGGCACCAGCCTATGATTTGGAAGAAGACTATCCAGTAAGCATAATAGGTGTACTCTCCTAAACCAAGGAGTACTCGCAACTTGAGAGAAGGTGATGATAAAAGACAAGTGAATAATACCTTATTCTCTTTCTCCCAAACTGGGAAAAAGGCAAAGGTGAAATAGGAGTGGCGATGAAGTACGCGGTTTGGTCGTGAATGATAAAAGTCGCAATTTACTTTGCCCTCTTTCTAATCCCTTTATCTTGTCTTTACATATTACCTTCTGCACACCCTACTTAGGCTAATTGGTTTTCTTCATTCCCTACCTTTCGGCACCTGTCTATGGTTTGGAAGAAGACTATCCAATAAGAGTAATAGGTGTACTCTCCTAAACTAAGGAGCCCTCGCAACCTGAGAGAAGGTGATAATAAAAGACAACTGAATAAACCAATTATATTTCTCCTGAACCTGGATCTATCTTCGAAGAAGTCCCTTCGAGTTCGTATATAACCATAAGATGGATCTATCCAATGGAAGTGGATATCCGTAATAATACGGGGTGTTCTGAGGAATACAAAGGGTAAAAGAAGGAGCGACAATGACTTATGCAACTCGGACAATCCAAAAGCCAGTATTTTGAGAAGGTTCGGTCAACTTGGTCACTGAGTCATAGTCTAGGGTCGGTCAAAGGTCGCTGCCAAAGAGAGAGAGAGAAGAAACACTCTGCGTGCACTCTAACCTAGATCAGAATGGTTATCACTTTATCTAATCAGGAAACCTCCCACTGTTATCTCAAATTCTCCTCCAAACCTTAAAGAAGAATTAGTCGGGATCACCCGAAGAGTAAACTAACTCATCAGTGGGAATCGGGATCCAACTCTCATCGCATGATAACGTGACGGTATCCACTCACGTTATCACACTCCAGAAGGTATGGTAAAGTTTTGCAAGTTTCCTGTATATTTGAAACTCCCGATGTAATTTTTATCCCATGCTCTTATGACCTTGACGTAGGCCAACAAATTATAAGCCACATGTCAAGTTCTACCCGTCGTTGTCCTGATTAATTTAGGTCCATCGTACATGCCCTTGACGTAGGCCAACAAGGTTGTACGTCTGTCCTAAACTAATGCATCTATCTATGCAACAAATGAATACCCCAGCAGCTACCAAACACTATGCCTTGACGTAGGCCAACAAACATAGCTTGAATACTACTGACCATCCATAAGAAACGACGGAGGTTTACGGCTGGTTTTTGGAGAAAAACCTTTAACGTAATGAACTTTATCTCATTGAAGAAACCTGATAGCTTTTTATAAAAATATAGTAGCGAAAACCTTTGCTAAAGATGTCACTCCCGGTGAAGGGATATCAGCCTTTTCCTCGTGGAATGAGGTGCAGGATATTCCAACTGAATACCGCGATGCAAAGCAACTTGTAATCGACTATATTGAAGTTATTACCCTGATGCAAACTTCTGCCCAAAGGGTCATTCCCGGTGAAGGGATATCGGCCCTTGCCTCATCGAATAAGGTGCTGGATATTCATAACCGAATACCACTGTGCATAACAAAAGGAAACGTCTTTGTAATAACACTTTTTAAAATTGGTTCCAACAACATCAAATATAGGTTTGTTTTATCCTTGCATTGATAAGAATCAATGCAGTCCCATCAATTAAACACACCAGAAAAGAACGAAAATATAATGTACGTATATGCCATCCGCATTCGCCACTGGGTCCCGTCATCACCTGTTAGGTTACTTAACTAATGACGGAGCGGGGACTGGACTAGCGCGGGTGTAAAACATATACAACATCTAATAGTATATATACCAATATACAGTAATCGCTCCAGGCGTGATAATATGCAACATTACAGAAAAGTAATAAGTATCACAGAACAATACAGATAATCTGGGATCCCCGAGTTTCACAGAGCCGCTACTGAAAACCCGACGTTCCCCTGGTCGTGTGGATAGCCTGAGCAATGAAATCTAGACCCCTACGGGTGCGGCAAGTTACCCGCCAAAACCTAAAGCGAGGCAGCCCCCTACAGCAAAGTGAATGGATCACCCAGCACTTCACGGAATCCGGTAACTTGAGCACCCCTCCTTGGGTCAACCTGTAACCCCTACGAGTGAGGCGAATAGCCCGCCAATTCTAGAGTGGAGCCCCCCCGTCTCAACGCCATGAGATGCAGGCCCGTTGCCCTCTAGAACCCAGCTATTCGTGCACCCCACCGCGGGGTAATCCAAGTACAGAAAAGAAAAATATATACAACGGGTACATCGACCTCAGCCCGGTTGTGCCTCAAAAGAATATTATACAAATAGGCAGTGACGGCAGTCCACATGTTGGACGCTCGCCCCGCAATATAAAATATACAAATAAATCCAAACAGCACTACCATTGCACACTGCTGTCCACCACGACATATCCGCAACATCACAGCACAACACAGAACATCAACGCGAATGTCACATTCGCAAACCCGTCTAAAAGAACTATAGCAATTAGACGCGGTTTACCGCTCAAATGACATTCCCGGTCGGAGATATAAAGTAAGTTCTGTAAACTAACACGTTTAAATTTCGATCGACAAAACTTCCCAAAGTGGGCCCCACATACATCTGCTATACAGTAACAAAATCTGGGCCCAAAAGAACAGATCCAGAAATCCCAATTTTCAACGTAGAAGCCCCAGAAGAAAAATGGTCCAATGATTCACCAAGATGGCCGCAGTTCCGCGGCCAAAGCATGGCTTTGGCGGCGGATCCGCGGCCGTACGGTTAAATCATTGGATCGTTTTTCTTCAGTGTTCTAATAAAAGCCTGCACGATTTTCTGGTATGGTCAAAATAATTTTTAGAACAGATTTAAAATCAACAGAAACTTTAACACTGAAAATTGTGATTTTCGAAAATCCGTTCGATCAATATTTTAAACGCGTTAGCACAAGTTAGTAAAGCTTAATGGCGAGGCTCTGATACCATTGTAAGTCTACGGTAGCGCCCCGGCCGTCTTTCAGATGCCAATTGCGGAACAAAAACTTTTAAGAACTGGCGCTATCGCATACTTTATCCCAGGATCTGCCATTTACGCTAAACTAACATACTGTAAAGTGGGTAGAAATGTTATACCGAACGATCCGGGTCCTTCGGTCTTCAACCATCATCCCACGCTTTGTTGCGGCTGCTCCGATCTCCTCGATCTCCAGTCTTCTCGTCCAGGTGGCACCACGTCGACGGATCTTTAAACGGGCTCCCGCCTCTGAACCGAGGCAACTCGATCATCAAGTTTGTTAAAAGAGATGACCAAGATTGATGTAGAGAATGAGTAGAACAATTTGTCTCGTTATGTCCAAAGCTATGGACGAACGGTTAATGTAGTTGTCAATTTTTATCGGGTGATGGAAATATGAGCATGAAATTATATGAAGCAAAACTATCATCATCATTTTCCAAAATGAATCCATGATCATCCCACAATGAAGGGGCCGGCCACTTTAAGAATAGGAGGGAGGTGAGTGTAGGGTAAAGGAGTGGTGAACCTAAAGGAAAGCTTCTCACAAAATATCCTAAGTAATACAAAACCTCATTAATGCAAAATCCACCTTGCATAAAACAATAAATGCACTAAGCCACCTCACTTATCCTAGTCATCAACCATTAAAGCAAAATGGTGACTCACCCTCATGACTCATCAAATGACCCACCCTCATGAAGAAAAGATAAATCCGCATTTAACCGAATGTTAAAGCGGGTGATAGAAAACTGGAAACTGGCAACTTCCAAAAGCGATCCCGAAACGAATTTCAGGATAACCCTGTAACAGTATAAACATACCCGCATTTGTATTACGACCGAATATAAATGCAACTGAGACAAAGATATTATATCTACATAGTATAATATTTGGATCCGGCGTAAACCAAAGCCCACCAGTATTATCTGCCCGAAATATGACACGTGCGTAAACGCACGTGCATTTTCCGAACCCTGCCACAAAATCATACGGCCTCTACAACGTTTCGCCCGAACTTGGGAAACTGTCTGTGGAGGACTCTAATGACTCATCAATACACTGGCACTAGGTGTAACCACTAGAACGTCAGAGGTACTATCTGTACGTAATGGTTGCCTATGTATTGATTAGAAGGGAAGCTGACGAGCGAACTCATCCAGAAACCCCACTGAGCCTGACAGTGACATACAGTCCGGTCCGTTCGTTTATGAGTATCGCATATAGGGCCTAGGGGGCTGGTCAACGTTAGACCCCAATAGCTGTATAAGTCATGTCAGAGAGCAGCCCAAAACACCCTGAGATACTACTGGAATACCTTCCAGTAAATCTCGATTACCCTGGCCAGGGATTTCGTGTAATGGCTCTCCTAAACACAGCGCGATCTCACCCCCAATACCGGGAGAGACGAATCCCTGACGATCCGCTCACTGCCTCCATGTGGCTCGGGACTGTACCCAACTAAAACCTGTTTGCACGACTCCTTTGACCCGTGGTAGGGTAGTAATCAAAGTACAGTGGGAACTCACACGAGACAAATGACGATCCCAGGTTGACAGACTAACCTGTACACATGTCACCAGGGAACTGCTATCTGACGATATGTATAATACCAACTAGCATGTTCCCGGCGAGTCTTGTCCGGTGTACTCATAACCCAATGAGCACCTGTATACATCTTAGGTGAACCAATTAACACCAATGGCTTATGAGATCGGCCACCGCCCCTCGTCGGGGTCTCGACTGTATACACTAGTCTACACTGGAGTATCGATGCCCTGTCTCGAAACTCCCACGACTAGGGACACTTTAAGGATGTGCTTATAGACCCAGCTCTCACGTATATGATCGCCATCATACTGCTGGCAGTCAAGCAAGAATCCTATGGGCTCTATCAACATGTAATAGTGAACTAAAGCATGTATACGATGATAAAAACAAACCAGATAGCATACTATCATCTCGAGTAAGACAGTTATGTCGGTATAGGTCCTCCCTCAATCATTGCAATCACGTACCTGCGATCCAATAATTGACTTAGACGGCACTATATCCAACAAGAAGTGGTAGCCAACGAAACCGTTGCAACAATGGACCGAAATGTCCTAAAACTAACAACGGACCGAAATGTCTTAAAACTAAAGACGGACCGAAATGTCCTAAAACTAACGACGGACCGAGATGTCCTAAAACTAACAATGGACCGAAACGTCCCTAAACTAGGGACTGACCGAGACGTCTATAAACTACTACGGACCACAATATCCCAAGGCTGACGCAAAAAAAAGGTACATCCATAAGAGAGATGGGCACGGATGAAAACCCAAAAGGGCTTCGTGAGTAAAAACAGCAGGATTACCGGCGATTTTTTTGAAAACCCGAAAGGGCGCAATCTCGTTAAAAGACACTTGCAAGGTCCTCTCGACCCTGTAAGGAGAAACTACCTGCGTGAGATCCTTACGACTCACAAGGGGACAACACACTTAGGAATCCCCACGATTCCTGATGAGAACTTACACTTACGAGATCCTCATGACTCGTAAGGAGAACCCTCTTATGAGACCCTCACGGCTCATATGATTCAAAAGCCTTAAACTACAGGGATCTGAACCTGTTCTTAAGCCATCACATTCCCACAGTTTGCCCTACAAGTGGTTCAATGCTGACCATTGTATACAATCCACGGGCATGAATAAACATTTCCCTAACAAAGTCCCGCCAGCGACTGGGGATATGCTCGCACGGTGAACAACCCTTGTAAATCCTCTCGACTTATAAGGAGAAAACACTCTTGTAAGATCCTTACAACTTACAAGAGACCATATACTTAAGACTCCTCACGATTCTTAAGGAGAAAACGTACCTACGAGATCCTCATGACTCGTAGGGAGAAGTACCTTTATGAGACCCTTACGGCTCGTAAAGTCAAAAAGCCTTAGTGAACAGGATCCTAACCCAGTTTGCTAAGCCACCTTTGTTCGACATCGACAGAGGCAAATGATGATTCGCTCCTGGCAATATCCCAGTTGTAGCGATGCTGATGCCTAAATTGGTATCAAATCCCAAACTCGCAGCGAAAAGTCAGCGAGCCACAAATGCCTATGAAATAGCCAAAATGATGGGGCAACTTGCAATAAAATCAGCAAGTAAAAATGTATGCATACAAAAACAGCCGAAATAATTGGGCAACTCGCAATAAAAAGCAACGAGTAAAAAGAAAATAGCCGCAATGATTGGGCACCGCGAATAATAGCCGAAATAATTGGGCAATCGCGACTTTTGCGATACAAAAAGCTGAAATGATAGAGCATCGCGGAAAGAAAACAAGAAATATATAAAATAAAATTTTTGCCCTACAGATGAGATCACATCGATCCATGTATACAATCCAGGGACGCAAACAAAGAGGGAACCATATCATCCCACCAGGCTCTATCAGAAAGAGAGCCAAGTCTCGATGGCAACATCTGCATCTCGAGAGAACAACAACATCGTTCCTCCTCATTCCAGCAGGATTCGAACATGACTATCAACCACGGAGCCACGGCAGTGTTCCTAGTTCCAAGTCTCAACGGCCACATCTATAGCCTGGAGACCCACAATAGCGTTCCTCCTCATTCCAGCAGGATTCAGACGCGACAATCAACCTCGGAGCCATGGCAAAGTCCCTAGTTCAAAATCTCAACGGTTCACAGACAACCTCGAGACCACCTCAACATTCATCTCATTGCAGCAGACGCAACATCAGCAAATCGAAGCCATGACAAAATCCCTAGTTCCAAATCTTGACGGTTCACAGACAACCTCGAGACCACCTCGACATTCGTCTCATTACAGCAGACGCAACATCAGCAAAGCGGAGCCGCGACAAAGTTCCCAGTTCCATGACTCGGCGGTGCACAGATAACCGAAAGTCAACCCCTGACCCCGTATGGCTAAAGTCAATCCTCACTCCATATGGCTAAAGTCAACCCCTTACCCCGTATGGCTAAAGTCAACCCCTGACCCCGTATGGCTAAAATCAACCCCTCACCCCGTATGGCTAAAGTCAATCCTGATCCTATATGGCTAAAGTCAACCCTTGACCCAAGTCAATCCTGGCCCCATATAGCTAAAGTCAACCCCTGACCCCGTATGGCTCAAGTCAATCTTGACCCCATATGGCTATAGTCAACCCCTGACCCCGTGGAACACAGCTGAAGTCAATCCTGACCCGTGGAATACGGCCAAAGTCAACTCTCGACCTCCTCATCAAAGCAATGCTTTGACTCGGGAGCAGGTCAACCCATTAATCACTTACGAGTCTTCTCGACTTGTAAGGAAGAAAACTCTCTCGGGAGATCCTTACGACTCTCAAGAGAAAAACACACTTAGGAATCCTCATGATTCCTAAGGAGAAAATACACCTCCGAAATTCTCTCGACTTGTAGGGAGAAAAATCTTTATGAGATCCTCACGGCTCATAAAATTGAAAAGTCTTAGGTGACAGATCCTAACCCTGTCTCCTGAGCCATCACTGCCTTGCAAAGAGGTCAAGACGGACTATCTATGGGCCATACTCTTCGAAGTCGAACATCGACAAAGAAGGAAACAATCACCTATGAGTCCTCTTGGCTTGTAAGGAAGAAAATTCTCTTGCGAGATCCTTACGACTCTCAAGAGAAAAACACACTTAGGAATCCTCACGATTCTTAAGGAGAAAATACACCTACGAGATCCTCTCGACTCGTAGGGAGAAAAGTTTTTATGAGACCCTCACGGCTCATAAAGTTGGAAACTCTTAGGTGACAGATCCTAACTCTGTCTCCTAAGCCATCGCTACTCTATAAAGAATCCAAGATAGACAGCTACCTACTATCTATAGACCACATTTGCCAAAGTTACATGCTAGAGAAGTGAAGGTACCACTCAAGAACGCGTAAACTGCTTCGCGCCAAGTCAAAACAAAAGGCATAACCTACAGGCATCAACCACATACCTTACAAGACATTAAGGAGAACATTTGATTCACATCCAGTTAAGCGTTCGAAGCGTACCCATTCATGTATGCACGGAAAAGTTTAATGCATAAAATAAACACATGGAAGAAAATTGATCATTCATTCTTCAGAAAATTCTTACAGCAATGAAAACGGTAAAAAAAACATCATTAAAATGTTTACAATGGTAAGACATCAAGTCCAGGACATGGATTGAGAAATTCAAAAGTTAGACCATCCAAAAATTTTCGGGCCTCTTGGACCATCTTCGTGTGCATCCTTTCACGATCACAAGCGTCAAGATCCCCACTGATGTCCTCCACCCTCCGATAAGCAGCGAGTATCGCCGCCTGTTGAAAAGCTTGATGCAGGATATCAACAAGGTTGTCCCGCCTTTTCTTTGAGATTAGTCCCATCAGATACACCGAGTGCACCTTATCTTCGACGTCATCCAATGCCTTAAGCGGCATGCCTTCATAGAATAAAGGAAGCGCTTCCCAGATTGCTCTCACGATGAGCTTCAAAAGAGCGGAACGATAAGGAAGCGGTCGACCATTGACGCATCAAAGCGACCCATAATTTCAGCGCACTGAGCGTCTGTAAATTCTTAGTTTTGGGCACGGCCGAGTGCGCGAATGTCTCCGTAAGAAATAATCTCATCAAGGTCATACAGATGAGCGGCCATAACGTCTGAAAAAGAAAATCAGTGAGAATTAGTGGACAGACTGATTAAGAAAAAGCTTATTGAAACAGACACGGGATTTAAACAACTCTTGATATCCCTGAGGAGGAAATAAGTACTAATTAAATCACTCAATGAATTTAATTCTGTGCAATTGAGAAAGGAATCCTAAAAAGGATTTCGCATTTAATGAAAAGGTTCCTCGGGCCAAGGAGTTAAACTCCTCGAGAGCAATGCTCTGCAAACAGGAATGACACCTGTCAAAGTCAATTATGAGGGGAATTAAAATTTCCCCGAGAATTCTAAGAGCCATGCTCTGTAAGAATGATGAAATAACCCATCAGAAAACTTAAAGTAAAGTTTTTAATGAATTAAAATTCCATGATCTTCAAGATCCATGAACAAACTCTTAAGAATTCTTTATGAAAGATTAATAAATCTACATAATTTGAAAGAGCAAAGCTCTGATTATGGGTTAAGAAACCTTAAGAAAGATCTAAGATCTAACAAGAGCAAAACTCTGTTGAGAAACCCTAAAAAGGTTTTCTTGAAGATCGATGATCTAAGTAGAGCAAAAGCTCTGTTAATGGGTGAAACCCTAAATTATTGACTAATCTCTTCAAAAGATTTGATCTTTTACCTAAAAATTTGACAGAGTTCTGTCTCTAAGAGAGTTCTTAAAACATAGAGCTATGCTTTAAAGGAGAAATAATTTTCAGAAAACAAGAAAGAAGATGAACAAAGATCATCTCAAGGGCCAAGGGTCCTATTTATAGGCACTGAGAGCCGTTTCAACTTCTAAGTTGATCTAAAGGCGCAGATGCTGCCACCGCTGCACTCACGTGTGGGCCACGTGAGCGCAACGGTGGGGGGCATTTGTTTCCCCAATCAGAGCAAACCATTGTTCAAATTTTCAAAATTTGAAATGAGCAGCGCTTCATAAGAGCGCTAGCGCTCAGAGGCAGCGCTCACGTGCAAAGCACGAGTGCGCTAGCACAAAGAGCGCCAGCGCTCAGAGGCAGCGCTCACGTGCAAAGCACGAGTGCGCTAGCACAAAGAGCGCCAGGCTCTGAGGCAGCGCTCACGTGCAAAGCACGAGTGCGCTCGCGCAAAGAGCGCCAGCGCTCTAAGCAGCGCTCACGTGCAAAGCACGAGTGCGCTAGCGCTGGAACTAAATGTTCCCCACCGAATAAAAGATCCAATAAAGATGATAAATTATCAATTGATCAAAATAAAATTCTGTTAAGGAAAGATTCCTCAAAATCTTTCCAAATAAAATGATTGTGCTCTGTATATCAGAGCACTGTTGGATCAATGATCCAAAAGTGATTAAAAATTACCAAAATACAGAATAAATTCTGTATGGGAAAAGATTTCCCAATCTTCTTAAAAACAAGAAGATTGCCTTCTGTAAATCAGAAGTCCTTGGATCAAAGATCCAACGGGGGAAACATCCCCAAATCAATTAGAGAAAAGATCTCTTTAACTGAACAGTCTTCACTATAAAAAGGACCCAAGGCTTCAAGTCAAAAAAAAGAAAGAAGAAAGAAAAATATAGAGGAACCCCCCATAAACTTTGAGAAATTCAAAAACAAAGAGCAAGCTCTCAAAAGAAGAAAACTTTCTTCAAGGTAAAAAGAACATAGAGATGAAATAATCTCATATAAAAGAAGAATTTATTTCTTTTTTCTAAGATCATAGATCTATAAGACCAAGGTCTTTCATAAAAAGAGATCAACGTATCTCATCATAAAAAATAAGGGGAAGAACTTAAATTTGTTCAGATCATAGATTTATAAGACAAATTGTCTTTCAGAGATCATAGTATCTCAATATAAAAGGGGGGAGAATAATTCAATTCTCTTGGGATCATGGATCCATAAAGGCAGAGCCTTTCACCAAAAACATAAGAGATTGAAACATCTCCTATAAAAAATAAGAACTTTGTTCTAAAATCCATGAGACAAAGTCTCTTATAAGAGAGAATTTAATTCTCAGGGCACAAAACTGCCTAAAAAGAGCCTTAGCGCTCCAATTAAAGAAGAGCGCCTCAGCGTTCCAAATCTAGCGCACAGTGCTGCAGAGCCTTAGTGCTCCAAACTTAAACAGAAGCGCATTGTGCTCGTTGACTGACGCTCACCGCCAAGCACGCCACGTGCTCCCCATGTGTACGCTACTTGAACAGAAGCGCTTTGCGCTCTTTGGACTGGCTCAGCGCCAAGCGCGCCACGTGCTCTTCACGTGTGCGCTACCCGGCAGAAGCACCTTAGCGCTTCAAATCTGGCGCACAGCGCCAAGCTCGCCACATGCTCCTCACGTGTGCGGTACCCAGCAGAAGCGCTCTGCGCTCTTTGACAGACGCTAAGCGCGCCACGTGCTCCTCACATGTGCGGTAAAAGAACATAAATTGTTCTATAAATAAAACCCAGAGCTATGATTAATGATCAACGTTCAATAAAAGACAAAAAGATTTTCAAAACTCAAACCAATGCTCAGCATTGTTAAATGTTCAACATTTTAACCAAATGGGCCGAGCCCAAAGTGGTCACAGGACCCTAACTCAGATTAATTGATCCCATACGCTTATAAATATTGATCTTAGTCCCAAATTAGACTACAGATCCTAACCAATATTGGTTCGAGGGTACATCTCTTCACTCCTATGATATTTATCGTTGTAATCCTTCAACGTCTTCAGAGAGGTGACGGGTCCCGACAACCAGACATTCCATGGACTGTGGGGTCCTTAAACCCATGGACTATGATGTCCTTAACCTTGGACTGTGGGATCCTTAAGCCCATGGACTATGATGTCCTTAACCTTGGACCGTAATGTCCTTAAACTAATGGACCCTAAAGTCCTTAAACTAAAACAATAGAGCCCAAATGCGCTTTTGTTGGATCTAAATGATCTCGTTAAGTTGATCTTAGTCTAAAATTAGACTAACGTATCCTTAACAAACGTTTAAGTTGATCTTAGTCTCAAATGAGACTAACACATCCTTAAACCCAACCTCAAACCCAAATCTAAGAAGATACGGATTTGGACTAATCTACGCCCTACGGGCGACCACATAAATTAGTCTCCGTATACAATCCACGAGCAACCAAAACAAAACAAAATCACACGACACGAAGTGACCATCTGGAGAAGGAGAAAGTGGTTACCGCGATACGGTAGCGTAATTAACTGCAGGGTTTTGTGCCTGCAGGGAAGAGCGTCCCCACAATCAAAAACCCCTCAACGAGGGGGAATCTGACGAAGTCTGCTACATCGACCACATCCGTTTAAACCTTCGATACATGGTGTCATAAATCAACTTGGCATCTTCGGAGAGGTGGACGGATAGCACCAAATAGCATCTGCCTTCGAAATTCAGGCCGGACGTCCCAACGTCCCGGTTGCGTCTTTCGTCGGAGAACAATGGGTTTCGACTAGCTCGAGACGTCGGTGAGTAGATTTATATCTACTGGGGAAGTCGGGTGGATGGCGAATTGCACCCCCGTAACCAATTAATTAGGATATCTATTCTATATCTAGGATAGTGTTATATTAAATAACTTAGTTTATAACTAAATTAGTAATAGTTTGTATTTAGTAGGATATATGTATGCGTGGATATATAGTTATATATGATTATTGTGATATGCGTACATGATTATAGATCCGTACGATATCGATTGGGATATGATTGTAATGAGGATAGATTACTGGATACGGCGGATAAGTATTTGACTCACAAAATCTTGCTATATCCCGATTGGGATATTGTTATGTTTGCTGAGCTATACTCTTGTAAAAACTAACGGTACGTTTTCTACTTTTAAATGGCAATATCAAGGATGTACTAAACTTTCAAATGAATATCTATTTCAAAAACATTGTAGCCTCCTTATTTATGAAATAACGTTTCGTTCTATTTTAAACTATAACGGCATAGCTCATAAAAGTTAACTACGTTTAACGATTATTCACGTTACGATTAGGATAACCTTTTTATATGCTCGTGTTTCGATTACCTATTATATATGCTAGTTGCACTATTATTCTCATACGAACACACTAATAGAACACTGCACAATTACCAATGATTGCTATGTTGCACAAATCACAGACACGCAGGTTACACTACACCTCATTGGTACTGCCATGACGCTGTAGGATTTCCACGCTCTTGATAGCGTTAATATTATTATATGAATGTGATGATGGACATATCCATGTGATAGTGATGTTCGAACACCTCTGATAGAACACTTGCACAAATACTAATGATTGCCATGTTGCACGAGCACGGACACATATGCTCACGACACATCATTAGTATTGCCATGACACAGTAGAACTGTCATGTTACTTGTGTTCTAGGTACCCATGATTGATGTGATGATACCGATATTGATTTTGATATACGAATACCATCGTTATGGATATTCGCATATGTTTGTTGCTAATGTGGCAAAGATAAAAATGTAACCAAAGAGACAAAACCTGAGATAAAAAATTTCAATATATCAACCGTGTAAATGAAGTTTTAAGGCATTCAACATATGCATAGCAACTAATTAGAAAAGATTTTGATTTTTCCATGCTGCTAAAACTAAAATAGTGAGTATATATTAGTAACTTTTTTGACTGCTACAACCATCAATAAAATCATAAGACTAAACCACTATAATTGATGAAAAAAGTAAAAAAAAGAATGTGGAAAAGGGACATCATTTTTGAAGTTCTAGAGGCCAAACTTTTCTACAAAAAACGTCTTATTACATTAATACAATGGGTATTATATAGTAATGATTAAAAAAATTAGATTTTGTTTTGTTGTAATTAAATTAGAAATTTAATGTGAAAAACCTAAGAGGTTAGGATGGCTCATTGAAGAGGCTGAAATGTATAATGCCATCAAAAAATAAAATGAAATAAAATTTAAAAAAAAGCAACAAAAATAAAGATGAGACTCAAGAACCCTCAAGTATCGCTTCTAATCAAAGGCAATTTTGGAAAAGTAAAAAATAATGATTTTGTATTTTAGCCAAAAGATACTCTTTTGGCAAAAGATTCTCTTCTTCACTTTTCTTTGTATAAGTAAGAAAATAAAAACTAGAAGTCCTTTAATGATGTTATTAATTTATTAATTAAAAAATTGAAAAAATGACAAAATTATTATTTCCAAAGTTGAGAGTAGGACATGTCCATCCCATCCATCTTTTTTCTTCCTTCTAGGTAACCGAAAAACAAAAATGAGTTAAAGAAAATTCAATAATCTCCTCGCTTTCCTTTAACACACTTTTCCTCTCATTCTTCAAACAGGTCAAAGAGGCATACGTTACAAATTTTATACATAAACCTTTAAATGTTTATTATTTTATATAACTCATAAATTTCTCGATTCTAAAATTACCATTAACCACATTCATTTAATTTAAACTCAGAAAAACTATAGGAAGAATTAAAAATTTCCATGTGTCTTGATTTATATGTATATGAGTTGTTCAAAATATCATGTGCAAAATACTAGTATATTTAACAGTACAGTAACTAACTATTGATTAAAGGTTTTTTATAGAAAGCCCCACCAAAAGTCAGATATTTACAAAAAAGCCTCTAGTTTAGATAATTACCAAAATCCCCCTAGAAGTTTTAAATTCCACATAAAAGCCCCCTTTGTCGGTTTTTATCCATCAGTTTTATTTTTTCCTATTTCTAAATCCTTAAAAAAGTAAATCAATAAAAATTTAATTAACTAAATCCTTAACTTAATTAATAAATTTTAACCCCTGCCAAATCATAACCCTAATGGCCTTGCCCCCTCCATCCTTGACTTCGCCATCGCCGACACCCCGACTTCCTCCCTCAGACTCCCTCTCCTCTCCTCCCTGATTATCATCCACCACCCCCTCCTCTCCTTTATGACCATCTTCTTCATTCCATATCCCCTCACCTATCACCGCTATATTCTTTATTCCACATCCCTTCCTCGATCACCACCATCCCCTATTACCCCATCATCACCTAATCACCATCATCACCTAATCATCACCTAATCACCACCACCATCACCATCAGTATCATCATCTTCTTCCCCTTCTTTCCTGACCTCCGCTCGATCTCTCCCTTCTTCCTCGACCTCTGCTCAACCGTCTCCTTCCTTACTCGACCTCCTCTCGTGCACCTCCTCCTCCATCCTAAACCTAACCCTTAAGTTTAACCTTACCCTAATCCTAGCATCCACGCCATCGATCCCACCTCACTACCACCATCATCGCCACCTCCCTGCAGCCACTGCCTCCCCTCGACCGTGCCACCGCCGCCCTCATAAGCTCTATCCTCTTTTCCCTTTCCCCTTCTTCCGCCTCCTCTATCCTCTTTTCCCTTTCCCCTTCCTCCGCCCTCACCCCCCATTCTTCTCCCTTGTTGTGGCCTCAACCTTTCTTTAGACCTTTACCACTCCTCCATGGCCCTCCATCTCCTTCTCCACCGTCGCTCCCCCTCCTGTGCCCTCCGCTTTCTCTTCTTCTTTAAATCCTTCCCTCACCTCTACCAAGACGACCTCTTCAACGTCCACATATGTGTCTTCTCCTTCGCCTCCCAAAGACCCCATCTTCGACATCTACGAGCTCTCTGGCCGCATCCGTCTCGTCACCGGCTGCATCATTATAAAATCTATAAATATTATTTTATAATTTAAATATGGATATTATGAGTTTACGAAAATAATATCATGTATCGATTTTGGGTTCTCAGATTGGTATCCGTAAAAATATAATTATTTTGGAAAAAATGAAAAATATGAAATATTTTTAAGATGGCATGTATTTTGTTTTGAGAAAAGATATGTGATTTAAATGAATTGTGCATGTTCTATATGATTTTTTGAGAGTGAGTTAGGGGGGATATGTCAGCTTATCTTATACCTTATGCACACCACACCACCACACAAATATCCTAACAAAATATTATATGTGTATGTCACATACACTCTCTTCTTCTCATTATCCTCTACACAAATATCTCAATTTCTCAATTATCTCTAACTTCTTCAAACTCTCACCCAAACCTTATCCTTCCTTCAAAAAATCACATTAGATCTTGATGGTTCCTTCACATAAATGGATCAAGACATCAAGTTAGGCCCATATCACTGTAAAGTTCATCAACAAGCCATCTCATGAGTTGAATCCCTCTCTTTAATATCCTAGGAAGGTAAAGATCCCTTCTTTGATATGTCTTTATAAATCATTCCTTATTTAATTAGTGTTTCTAGCATAAATTCTTAGTTTTGTTGGTTTAGAACTTTCAAGTTTAAGTTTTGAATGTGTTTTGAGTTTTAGAACATGATTTTCATGAGTTTTTGATGTTATATTTCAATCTGGCGCAACTAAGGATCTTTCAAAAATATTTTGCACATGAATTAGACCTATTTAGACCACCAGAAGACCCCACCAATTGCATGAGATCCTGACTCCCTGTTCTGGCCGCAAATTGCAGTCGAATGGAATTTTTTGGCGGCCCCGCTTTTGAGTTAGATGTTGGGTTTGGTCGGTAGGTGTTTTACATTATATAAAAATCTATTTTATATGCTAATTTGCCCTAGATTCCCTGAGTCAAAATTTGGGAGTATTTTGACTTGGTTTTGGCGATATTTTCCGATATTTGAAACTTGGATTTCGTATTTTATGTCTTAACTCAGTCGTTCGACGTTCGTATGTCAACGTCGGGGGTATTTGGCCGTTTTTAGCGTATATTGGCTATATATTCTAATCTATGAGCGCTTCGCTCATTTTATTGTTTTTGATTTGGATATTTATACCGTTGTGGCATGATTTCAATTGTAGGTACGATCGCGGGGATTTCCCAGACGGTAAGGATGGGCGAGGCAATTGTGGGTTTCGACTAGCTCGAAACGTCGGTGAGTAGATTTATATCTATGGAGGAAGTCAGGTGGATGACGTATAGCACCCCCGCAACCAGTTAACTAGGATATCTATTCTATATCTTAGATAGTGTTATATTAGATAATTTAGTTTATAACTAAATTAGTAATAGTTTGTATCTAGTAGGATATATGTATCCATGGATATATAGTTTATATGATTATTGTGATATGCGTACGTGATTATAGATCCGTACAATATTGATTGGGATGATTATAATGAGGATAGATTACCGGATATAGCGGATATGTATTTGACTCACAAAATCTTGCTATATCCTGATTGGGATATTGTTATGCTTGCTGAGCTAAATTTTTTTAAAAACTAACGATACATTTTCTACTTTTAAATGGAAATATTAAGGATGTACTAAAATTTCAAGTGAATATTTATTCCAAAAACATTGTAGCCTCCTTATTTGTAATATAACGTTTCTTCTATTTTAAACTATAACGGCATGGCTCATAAAAGTTTACTATGTTTAACGATTATTCACGTTACGATTAGGATAACCTTTTTATATGCTCGCGTTTTGATTACCGATTATATATGCTAGTTGCACTATTATTCTCATACGAACACACTAATAGAACACTACACAATTACCAATGATTGCTATGTTGCACAAATCACAGACACATATGTTACACTACACCTCATTAGTACTGCCATGACACTGTAGGATTTCCACGATTACCTATTATATATGCTTGTCATGACACATCATTAGTTTTGCCATGACACAGTAGGACTGCCATGTTACTTGTGTTACAGATATCCATGATTGATGTGATGATACCGATATTGATTTTGAAATACGAATACCATCGTTATGGATATTCCTATATTTTTGTTGCTAATATGGCAAAGATAATATATGCGTTATGTAACTATGAAATCAAAATAGATTATATATGTGTTCTTCGGAACTTGTTTCTTTCCATGAATTTAAGAAGCCGCGGTGAGATTTATAAAACTTGTGAATGTTTTTAAATGCGGTATTCTCGTGATATGATAATTTAGCGTCCACCATGATTTTTGGTTTTTATGATAAGATATTCGAATCGAGAGAGAGGTTAACCGATTATGGATATATAGTGGACCCGGTACGACACCGAGGGGCAGGAAGACCTGTAGGGTGTTTTTCGTCACCCCATTGAGATGGAAATACGCGCGTGCTTGTCAGACGCATTACAAATTCCTCCTGCCTAGGGTAGGCTGGGGTTTATTGATTGTGTGGATCTGAATCTCCGGAAGCCGCGGACTAAGCTGCCGTTAATTACCCCTCGTTTTGGAGCGAGAGAACCTCTGATTGACGGGTCAAACAAGTCATGCGAACTCAATATGCAGTGTTGTGTTTTGAAGGGGTTTTGGATATATTGGGAGCCCCGCAGAGTTTTTACGGAGGTCCCGCTACCCGGATAGCGGGCTGGGGGTCAAGGGAGCTAGCAACCCCTTGAGGGGTGCGGGGTAGCGCCCCGTTAGAAATTTTTTTAACGGGGACAGTGTTGTGGAGTATGTGTTTGTGTGTGTATGTGTATACACGCACACGCACACGCACACACGTATGTGTGTATGTGTATACACACGCGCGCGCGCGCGCACACACACACATATATATATAAAGGGAAATGCATCCAAAGGATGCGTGGGAGAATGCGCTAGCGCGTCATGTGCGCGGCACGCGGGCGCTGGGCACAAGGCACCGGCGGAAAGTAAAAAAAGGAGACCCCTTTCTTCTCCGTACTGGGAGTTGTACTCCAATTGACTTTTGGGAGTTAAACTCCTTAAAAAAAGATGTATTATTATTTTTTGTTTATTTTTATGGAGTTAAACTCTAAGAAACTTTCGTTTGTGGAGTTAAGCTCTAAGAAATCTTTGTAAATGCTCAAGGGGACCCCTTTCTTCTCCCCTGAGCCTTGGATCTTTCCCCAAAATGGGATATTTGGAGATGGGTCTCCTTCCTCCTCTTCTGTTGGCCGCATCTTGGAGAACAAGAGTGGTGAGATTTTCAAAATCTCTCATTTTTAAGATCTGATGGGAGATCCGAGCTCCTCTTTGTGGGTTTTGTGGTGAAAAACTATTTATTTTTTAGAAAGGAAAAGTTAAACTCTTGATTTAATTCAAAAAGGGAAGAAGGTTTTAGAACCTTGAGGAAGGAGAAGGAGGCACACAAACACTAGAGTTTTTAGAGAATGAATTTTTTTTTATTCATCATCATATTGCCTTATATAGGCTTACACATTTACATATAGCCCCTTGGGCTTTACAAAATGGCATTTTGCCCATCCCATACCTCATGTGCTATTTCTTTTTGCACATAAACCATGGGCTTTACAGAAATTTGGCTTTATTCCCATTTTGCTTACATTCATGCACAAAAAATTACATCAAAATTATTTGTTACATTATTTTTATTTTGGCATGGGGAGGCCGGCCGCCGGGCTCGACTTAAGCATGGGCCCACTTACTTGGGCTTGGGCCCGCTTACTTGGGGTTGACCTTGACTTTGACCCGGTCAACTGAGGTGCAAATTTTGACCCCAACAAGACTGTAGGGAGGTACGAGAAGCCTAGCAAGGTGGATCGATACCGAAGTGAGTATTAGAGCGTGGCGGATATCCGGGAGATACCGACCGTGGCTGTTGATATCAGGAGAGGATCGGTCTGACGAGACAGTGTCTATGATATATGGATTTACGTGTCAGTAATAGACACGAGATTTACGAGATTTAGAGTGTCGATACTGGACACTCATATGTTGAAGGTTGCGCGATCCGTCGAGATACGCTGTTATAGATTATATCATATAGTAGCTGAACATGACTGATCCTTGGGACAGTACCTGAATACTATTTTGATATTTCGATGTACATTAAAGAGGTTTCCATATGAGCTATAGTCTTACTATTTTGACGTGTCTGGGATGACTCAAGAAAATTTTAAACGGAAACCCTCTTAAAACTCATTTCTAAAAGCGAGAAGTATACTTTAAACAAAACACATATAAAACTTCATAAAACTACGTCTGCAACTTGTGACGTGATATACGTATCATACGGCTATTTTAAAAGGGTTTTACATACATCTTTCGGCTACTTTATAGGCTTATACATTGATGCATGCTATATATATATATATATATATATATATATATATATATATATGATATGTTGATATATTTCCATGTTTATATGATTGATATTGATATGCTTATAGTACTTATGCATGATATATATTTTAGCTTAGGATATGATAGTACTATACGTTATGACCTCGGTAGATCGTTATGCATTTCGATTTCTACCTTACGATATATTTTTATTCGCTGAGTTGGTAACTCTTCCCCGTTGTGTCCCAATTTCTTGCAGGATTGACCGCTCGAATCCGTAAAGGATTGCTGGCACATTTCTTCTTCGGTGATTGCTTTGGTAGGTGGGTTACATATTGGATCATAACCACCCGTTGTATATGTATATTCTTTTGAATCTTGTTGAAAACTCTATCGACCTAAACTTGTATATTTGTGGACATAGAAGCGCGACTTAAATATTGTGTGTTTTGGGCGTTATACTCGTTTGGAGTCGGCTTTATATTGTTGTTGGTTATATTTCGCTTTCTATTTCTTCGTCTTGCGCGTCGAATATTATCTGCATGGTTGCTCTGCTTGGGCATGGAAGCTAGCTCTCGTTGGAGATGCTTTATATATATTATGCATTATATGTGGTTTTATTCAAAATTTACCAAGGAGGTAGAGCCTGATTTTCAAACGATATAGGCGTTTTCAAACAAATTTACTTATACTTTAAAAATAAACTTGATTCCATTTAATAGCACATTTTAAAACTTTACCTCCACTATTTTCTTATAAAGGTTTAGATTCCGGGTTTTTGGTTTACTTAGATCACGTCGACATCTTTAGACATCACGTGATCTAAGTGCCAGTCACGTGTCGCTTTAGGGTCGTGACAAAATTAGTATCAGAGCGTTAGATTTAACCTTTGTTCGAGTCTACGTTTGACTACGTGGAGTCTAGGACGTATAATTTCGTTACCTATGCTTATCCTTTCGGAATATAGACTTGACTTTGATGGTTTTATACCCGAACTTCATAAGTTGACCTTGGTATGATGGAGTTGGTACAAAGTAGAGTAACGTACTGTACGTATGCTCCGTGTCATATTTGTTAGGTTTTAGTGTCCGCGCCGCGAAAGCCATGGCCAATGCGGAAGTGAAAACAAAAACATTAGCGAGCACCGAACGTCCGTAAAACCAGGATATGGTCCAATAACCTAAACCAGCTAACTAAGAGTGCAAGGGTTGAGAAATTATAACTTTTTTCGCGTGTCCATCCAATTGTGGAAGACCCCTCCAAGCTCGTAATCGCCGGGATCGCGCTTGAAAGTCGACCATCCTTGTAGAAGACGATCCACTCAAGGGGAACCGGAGGAGGCTCTAACCAATGATCCAGACTTGCTAGGTGTGGATGGTCGGTGATGTAGGAATATTTCACTAAATATTTCTCTCTAGAATCCATTCTCAAATGAGCGCAAGAAGAAGAAGGAGAAGTGGAGAAAGGAAGCAACCATGAAGCATGAAGCTCATCATATGAAGCAAAAAGAAAATGAAGTATCAAGTGTAAAAAAAACAATGGCTTTGCTTTTAACAACCATGCTTCAATAGTGCATCAAAATGATTTTATCATTTTTAAAAGAAAAGCCTTACCTCTCTACATGTTTAACACCATACTTCATGCCACGTCCTTTCCACCTCATTTCTATTTAATTTTCTAAAAAAAAATCAAATATGATGTGCCCTTCTTCTAGAAGCATTCCCGTATAAATACGGAATACTTCACCTGGTATATATATCGCTGCATATACGCGTATCCGCATAAAAATACGGATAACACCAAAGAGAGAAAATGAATAGTGAACAATAATATTAAAATATATGTATCAAAATAAATTTATAAATTATTAAATCAAAACCTGAATTAATAATCCGGCTTAATCTTAAGCCGGCTAGTATTATCAACCACCCGATTAATTTCCCATACACGTATTTAATTGGACCCATGCACCTATCAACGTCCGGCGCCTACATGTATCGTCTGAACCGGAAAAACTTTCTGTGTGGGACTCTAAAAACTTGACAATACGCTGACAGTGGGTTTAACCACAAGACGTCAGCAGCACTAGCTGTACGTAACGGCTACACGGGTATTTTTCGAAAGGGGGATCGACAATCAGGTACGTTCTTACCCTACTGGGTCTGAATGTGACAATCTCCGTACAATCCGTTCTCTTCGTCAAAGAGTATCATATATCTGGTCTAGGGGGTGGAAAACGTCAGACCCCTGCTAACCCGATAAGTTATGTCTGAGTCAAGCTCATCACCAACATAGATACTACCGATCAACTATCAGTAAATCTCATCCACCGTGGCCACGGATTTCTGGTAATAGCCAACTGAACACGGCGCGATATTGATTCCTAATACCAAGAGAGACGAATCCTTGACAATCGACCACTACCTCCATGTGGCTCGGGACCGTACCTAGCTAAAACCTGTTTGCACGAATCCTTTGAGTCGTGGTAGGGTAGTAATCAAAGTACAGTGGGAACTCACACGAGACAAATGACGACTTTAGGTTAAAGGACTAAGTTGTACTTATGCTACCTAAGAACTTTCATCTGATGATAGATATAATACCATCTAGAAGTTCTCGGTGAGTCCATCCAATGTACTCATCTCCTGTGAGCACATGTATACCATCTTAGGTAACACAACACCAATGGCTTGTGAGACTGGCCACCGTCTCTCGTTGGGGTCTAGAAGTGTATACACTAGTCTACTTCGGAATATCGATAACCAGTCTCGATATTACTACGACTAGAGATATTTAAGGATGTGCTTATAGACAACACAACTCTCGCATATATGATCGTCACCATAATGCTGGTTGTCAAGCAACAATCTTACGAGTTTCATCAACAATGAAGATAAACCGGATAGCATACCATCATCTCGAGCAAGACTGTTATATAGGTCCTTTCTCAATTATCATAATCTCCTACTTACAAGTAGTGAGAGAATCTTTTCCCAAAACACGATTTTTTCTCTTTCCATTTTTGTCCTTTCCTTTTCATTTTATTATTTTTCTTACCCATTTCCAAATGGTCCAACTGAGCCAAAAATAAACGTGAGGCCCAAAATAAAAAAAAAACTATGTGGATTTTTCTCTGAGTATTTGGTTCTAATTTTTATTGCTTTTTTTTATTTCCTTAATTTAACCTTAAATTCTATGGCAAGCATTGATTTGGTGTTGATTTAGAAATAAATTCTGGTGTTTTTAATTTTTTCTCAAGAAAAACATTAGTAATTTTTTTATCATGATACATTTTTATTAAAAATAAAACATAATAGAATAAAATATGTTTACTAGATAATTCATTCTTTACATTTGATTATAAAAATTATAGTTGCTTTAAAGTTTGTAGTCAGATTTCATTATTTAAATAATTATCCATGTTCCTTCAAATAGGAAAAATTTATCATTGTTTGTAATTGCATACTTTCAAAAAAAGAAATTCATAATATAAATTTATTAAAATGGAATCAATACAAATTTTGTATGTTTTTAAAATGGGTACTAACTTCTTTTTAACAAAATAAAAGCATATTGATTTTCTATTTATTTTTTCAATTTTTTCCCGAAATATCTTGAATTATTTTGATCCCACACGTTACACGTGGGGTCAATGTCAACTTTACTGCAAATGGATGGGGATCATGCGTATGGATAAATTATTAAGACATAAAGTCAATACTCATTCTCGACATCTTTTTGTTATATATTTATTATGTGTATGACACCCATCTGTATCTACTAAGCAAATGAAATTTTGGCTCATTTCATAATTGGGCTAAAAGTAGAGGAAACCGTATCCTGAATGTGGAATGTATTCAAAGTTATTTAAGCCCATTTCATTATCATATCGGTATCAATGAAACCTAAAGTTTAACTAGTTAACTATAGAGTCTATTGTCTAATAAGCTAGTAATTTAAATCACCAAGTTTAACAATTATGTGAAGCATATCAATTATTTCAGCTGCGAGTTTTTTTTCGAAATAGGGTATAAGAATATTAAAATTATTAAAATAAAATCATTATTTTTTATTTATCAAAGTAGGGCGATTTCATACCCGCATCCGCCCACCCGCACCCACAGCAAGCAGAGAGCGGGTTCCAAGAACCCGCCCTATCCTTTATAAAGGAGAGGGCGGTTCTGGTATAGAGGGTGGGGGCGGCTTCCTAGAACCCGCCCACTCCTATAAAGGGTGGGGGGCGGGTTCCTAGAACCCGCTCTTATTAAAAAAAAATTTAAATAAAAAACAGAATTTAATAAATATCGTTTTTAAAAAATTAATAAATAATATTATTGTTGTTCACATATGAATTTTGTATACACTCCAATAACAAAATGAATCCGTCAAATTTATAATACAAAAAATCATCTGTTTGTAAAAGTATACAATTATCGCTTTCCATTTCTCTTTCCCAATCCGAGAAGGCTTGACATAAGTTTATGCGTCTTGGGATGACTGGACGACCCTCCCATTTCTTGGGTATATGGCGGCGGCTGCTCTTCTGCTTCGTCTTCAGCATCGTATTGGACATGCTGTTGTTCTGCAAATCCTGAATGTGGGACAGGTGTTGGATATGTGCTTCCTCCCAACAACTGTATGTAGGACGAAAAAACCGTCTCCTAACGGGGCTGTTGTTGCGAAGAACCTGTCCTGGTTTCATGCGGATGTTGTTGCACAAAACCTGGCTCCCATGGCTGCGCAAATCCTGACCCCCAAGTCTGCTGACCCCCAAGACTGCTGCTGTCGTGCAAAACCTGACCTCCAAGACTGCTGCTGTTGCGCAAAACCTGACCCCCAAGACTGCTGCTGTCGTGCAAAACCTGACCTCCAAGACTGTTGTTGTTGCGCAAAACCTGTCCCCCAAAACTGTTGTTCCTCCGGTTGTTGCGCTTGTTCAGTATGCCAGGGTTGCTGCTGACAGTATGGTGTTCCAAACCACTAATCTCGCTGCTCTGGATCTCCCTGATGCTGCGGCTCTAGTTCCGGTTCATGCTGCGGCTCTGGTGCCGGCTCATGCTGCTGCACTGGTGCAGGCTCATGCTGCTTCTCTAGCGATGGCGATAAATGTGGAAGTATATTATATGAACCGAATATACCACCAATATATGAGTCTACAGTAGAAAATAAAGCCTGAGTATCTAGACCAGCATCAGCCGGATATGGATCATGTATCATTGATTGTATAAGATGCAACCCACGAGCCTGTCGTTACATTAAAAATAAGAAATAATTATTGACTCATACCGCCAGATATTAAAAACTAATATAATTTAAAGAATTTAACTTACCATTTCTCGTTCCACGAGGCCTCTAGGCTTGTACTGCTGGATATTTGGAAAGTCGTTAGGAGGAGCAGAAAAATATCTTATAGTGATACGCTTATACCATTGTAGATATGTTTTTGTAGCGTTGGTGGTTGTTTGGTCACTTATTTGCTGTAAGGAAATATTACGCTGCCTATCCTCCCATTTCAGCAAATATTGATGATGATGCTCCCTCCAATCACGCTTCGCCTTTCCTCCTCGCATGTCTCGCTCTATTGTCATAGGCGCAGGCAGCGGAACAGGAATATGTTGCAATCTACTAACTGTCGCAACACCCGGTCCTGTAGGTGCATGACCACGATATTAGTGCAGAGTAGTGGGCTTCGAGCCCGCCAAACCGGCTCTCCTTCAATACAAATGTCGGATAATCCTTGCAGACGATATGCTATATAAGGCGTCCACGTGAACTGCGCAAATAATATAGTACAAAATTGTAATGAATCTAATTTAAAATTTTTAAACAAAGTTAATTACCAAAGGTATGGTTACTTGAGTCGCCTCCATGCGATTCAACTCATCTCTATAATACTTAAGTACTCGACGAGGAGCCTTATAAGATTTCTTGCTACTCCACCGAGAGCCGAGAGGCTTTCCAGGGGTATCTACGGCAGAAATATTAATGCGATTTGGTCTTCCCATACACATGTGCTCCCATGACCAAATCTATATATAAAGTGTCAAATGATAAGAGAAAGAACCAATATTACAATTTTGCAAATGTCTAGCTATTAAAAACAAGGAATGTACCCGAAATAATGTAATGTAGCCACAAATTTTATTCTTCGTAGGAGCACATGCCTTATCTAGTTACTTGTAAAGATAGGTCAGGACCCCTGCTCCCCAAGCATACTGGCCACACACATCAAAGTCCGTAAGAAACCCAGGGTATAAAGGATGGACATGCGTTGCCGATTGGTCCGGCATCAACCAAGAACTGATCATGTACAGAATGTATGTACATGCATGTCTATCCAAGACATCATCGGTAGCTTCATCAGGGATATTAGTAAATATATCTTTGAGGCAGTTTAAACTGATCTTATACCCTTTAGTATAGCCTCCTGGTGCTTGAATTTTACAAATAATTGTCAATTAATATCACCGTAACATACTTAAACTTTTGATTTAAAAAATTACGAATTATACCCGTTCGAGAGCAGACTTGGAATATGTATCCCAGTATGGGTGCTCGGTATCTGGACCCACAATTTTACCTCCGACCAATCCAAGCCTATTCACCCATAAACCAAGTAAGAGCCCAATATCCTGGAGTGTGATAATGGCCTCACCCCATCTAAGATGAAAAGTGTGGGTCTTTTTTCTCCAACACTCAACAAGAGAGGTAACGAGACTGTGGTCGATTTGGATATGACGAAGCAATGAAGTTTCATAAAATCAGACTTTTCGAATCCGCTCGATTATACGATAATCAGTAACTTGCCACTTGTCAGAACTATGACTGACGACTGTAAGATTATCTCCACCCTGCAAAATTTAATCATATTATTTTTAACTATTAGAATTAAAAGAAATGGGGAATTAAAACAAATTTAATAACTTTTGAATCTTTCCTCCCCGTGTAATATACTGAAAGATCTATGTCCGTTTTGATTTACGAGCAGTGATTTGTCGAATGGTTGATTCTCCATTAAAATTATTTTGATATTACAATTACTAAAAGATTGAGACAGTTGGTCGGTTTAGAAGAGAATTTGGATAGAGATAGTGAAATAAAGATAGTGAAAATTAGAGTGTAGAGGGCGGGATTTTATAGGGAAAGGAGGACGTGTTCCAAGAACCCGCCCTCATCTTTGCCCACAGAACGCTTCTGTTTTTTCCATATTATGTTGTCAAATCTTACTTTTAAAAATTATGTGTTGTCATATCATTTTGCAAAGAAGAGAGCGGGTTCTTAGAACGCACCTCCTTCAATAATTTTATGCCAGCGGGTTTCAAGAACCCGATCTCATCTCTTCTGTTTTTTCCCAAATCTTTTGTTTTTTCTTAAATCATATTGTGTTGTCAAATCTTACTTTTAAAAATCAACACATCATTTTGCAAAGAAGATGGTGGGTTCTTAGAACGCGCCCCCTTCAATAATTTTATACCAGCGGGTTCCAAGAACACGCTCTCATCTGTTTTGTTTTTTCCCAAATCTTGTTTTTTTCTTAACATATATTGTGTTGTCAAATCTTACTGATAATAATTATGTGTTGTCATATCATTTTGCAAAAAATAGGGTGGGTTCTAAGAAGAACGCGCCCCCTTCATTAATTTTATGCCAGCGGGTTCCAAGAACCCGCCCTCATCTCTTCTGTTTTTTCCTGTCGTGTGTTGTCAAATATTTTGTTTTTTTCTTAACATATATTGTGTTGTCAAATCTTACTGATAATAATTATGTGTTGTCATATCATTTTGCAAAGAACAGGGTGGGTTCTTAGAACGCGCCCTCTTCAATAATTTTATGCCAGCGGGTTCCAAGAATCCGCCCTCATCTCTTCTGTTTTTTCCTATCGTGTGTTGTCAAATCTTTTGTTTTTTTCTTAACATATATTGTGTTTTCAAATCTTACTGATAATAATTATGTGTTGTCATATCATACTTTTGTTTTTTTAAAGTAATTTTTTGTTAACATTTATTCTCTAATCCCAAGCTAATTGGAAAGAAGATGGCGGGTTCTTAGAACATGTTCCCTTCAATAATTTTATGAGAGCGGGTTCCTAAAACCCGCCCTATAAATTAAAATTAAGGAATGTAAATAGTCCGTGACTCCCGTGACTCTGACCCTTTGTATTGTCAAATCAGGAATAGCGGGTTACAAGAACCCGCCCTCACATTTAAAAAGGAGAGGGCGGTTTTTTGAAACACGTCCTCCTCAATATTTTAAATAATTTTAATTAATCCAAGACAAACCCGTGACCCCTTTACCACCAAACACCTTTAAAAATAGCTCTCTCCCCTCCCATTTGCTTTCCATTCCGCTTCAATTTGCATCTGCACTCTCCTCCCATTTACTCTCCATTCTGCTCCGATTTGCATCTGCACCTCCTACAAAATCTCATCTGCACCCCTTCAAATGTATGTAAATTTATTTTAACGTTTATTTATTTTTCAATGAATATAATCATTATATAAGTTGTTAACGTTTTTTTATTGTTGGCTTGATATTGTTTGATATAGATAATGGTAAGTTCAAGTTTTTTTTGTTGTATGTAAATATGATGGCCAGATTGTCACAAGTGCACAAGGTCCCGAGTATATGGGCGGGTGCGCAAGAATTATACGATTAGAACCCTCAACGACTTATAATGAAATCGAGAATTAAGTGTTTAAAATCACAAAATACGATCCCCGTGAAATTAAGCTTAAGTTATGTTGTATATGGCCTATGTTTAGTGGAAATGCATTGGTTGAAATTATAGACGATGCATCAATATCTTCGATGATAGACTTCGGTCTGGCAAACACCCAGCATTCTTTTGAACTTTTAGTTCATAAGGAACAATTGGAAGTATCAGATGTCGCTTCAACGGGTAATTTTGATGGTAATGCTGGAGGTAGTTCCTGGGGATACGGTCCCATGGTTAACGATGATACCGTTAGTCTCAGTGGATACGACTATACACAATATTATTCAAACCTTCAAATTCAAGGGTAAACATTTTATAAATCCACTTTTTGTAATACCAAAATACTAATATATTTATATATTAAATACAGATTTTCTCAATCAACTACTGCGGTTACATGCACCCCTGAAGAACAACAAGGATTACCATATACAACCTTCCAAAGGTAAATAAATCTGAAACAAGTGGTGATTATGTTTATATTCTTCGTAATACGAAAATATGAAGGAAAATTTTTATAAGAACAATTTATATACTAAATGCAGATTTTCCCATACCTCCGCATCATTCCAACGCGATCCAAGTAGCGCATTCCAAGCATGTCCGTCCACATCTTTCTGGTATTTTCACCCCGAACCATCCACATTACACTGACCTCAACCATCATATATTGCACCCGAGCCTTATGTTGCTACGGGTGACATTGATATGTGTGGCAGTGATGATGATGAAACTAGTGAAGGTCATCAAGGGGAGGATAGCGTGGAATATGCCGCTGGATTGAATGAAGTAGCATTGATTGATGATATAGCTGTGAATAATGATTTTGTCCAACTAGAAGATCCCGGTCTCGATCCGCTGGAAGATGATAATTAGGTAGACTTAGCCGTGGCAGAAGTAAATACTGAACCCTATTTGGATGCGACCGTAGCAAGCAATGATTGTGTCACTACTGGAGATATGTTTCGGAAAAAAAGAGATCTTATTTGTAAGCTGAAGTCGTGGGCTATTCAAAAAAACGTTACATTTAAAACCGAAGAGTCAAATAAGACGTACTATACCGTGGTATATACGAAAACTCCTGAATGTAAGTGGAGATTGCATGCATGTTGTTCCAAAACAGACAAAGCTTGGAAGGTCACGATATACAACCAAGAACATACTTGCATCAATTCTATTATGTTAAAAGATCATAGGAATTGAACTTCATCTTACATTTACTCACTAATATTGCCACTAATCCATACAGATGTGGCGATGACTCCCTGAGAGATACGGCTCTATGTCAGCGGAGAGCACAAAATTCAGATTTCGTATGTGAAGGGATGAGATGCTCGTAGAAAGGTTTTATACAAAATATTTGGGGATTGAGAAAGCTCGTACAACTCACTAGTCCCTTTTATGGAAGCTATGAAAGTATCAAATCCGGAGTTCGTATACCGGTTAAAAACCACAGAAACAGATGTCGATGGCTGTGTCAGGTTTCAAAGAATTTTCTGGTGCTTTGCTCCTTGTGTGGCTGGTTTCACACACTGTCGGCCGGTATTGTGTGTGGATGGGACATATTTATATGGTAAGTACAGAGCTTGCATGTTAATTGCTACAGGTGTTGATGCTAATGACGGTTTCCGTTGGGATTTTCTATTGTCGAGGGTGAAAATACATCATCCTGGTCATGGTTTTTCCGTCAACTCTAAAGTATCCTATCTGTTATTGATAAAACAGATTTATGCATCATATCTGATAGACATCTAGGAATACTAGTTGCAATGAGAGCTGTATTTCCAACGACCCCACATAGGTTTTTCCTGTGGCACTTCAGGAAAAATTTTGATAGAAAATTTAAAAATTCAGATCTATATAAGCTTATGTACAAACCCGGTGAACCGTCTGACCCTAATGTTCATGACATGTACATGACGAAAATTGGAGAGATGGGTCAAGCCGCGAAAGCGTGGTCAGATGAGTATCCAGTACGTATGTGGTCACAAGCACATGATAATGGATGCAGATATCTACTAATGACCACTAATATGTCTGAAAACTTCAACGGGTTCCTTAAAGGTGTTAGAGGCTTACCGATATAGGGGTTGATTGTTCGAACCTTTTCAGAGTGAATACTTACTTTATGCAAAGAAGGGAAAAGTCATTGGCGATGAAGACTCCACTCACTGCGTATTACGAAGATATATTCTGGAAAAGAGAGCGTAGAGCACAATACTACAGATCTGAAAGGTTTGACACAGTGGAGTTTCAAGTTACGGGGAGTAATGGGAATCAATATACTGTAAATTTTAGAGATGAAGGGCTCTTTTCGTGCACATTCGGTGTTTTCCAGCAACAACATTTACCTTGTGCCCACGCAATTGCTGCTGCGAACAGCATGCATAACCCACATTACAATTTTGCTTCCCGTTACTATACAGTTTCCAATTACCAAGGCGCATACGATCCAAAATTTCATCCTATACCAGATAGTCTCTATTGGCACTATTATACTGGAAACAGACAAACACCGACTGTATTACCGCCAGACAAAAATATAGGACCCGGAAGACCTAAAGTGCATCGAGATCGAATGATAATGGATGCTGATCCTCAGTAAAGGCACGACAGATGTAGCCTATGCAAATGACCGGGTCATTATAGGACCTGATGTCCAGGACAGTCAACAGGGGCGTGACCTTCGAGATCGTGACAAGTGCACCGGAAGAAAATCGGTTAGCGCTTGCAAAGAAACTTGTACAATTTACCTTTTACAAACAGATATGATTTTTTTGTATTATAAATTTGACTTATTCATTTTGTTATTGGAGTGTATATAAGATTCATATTTATAGTAATTCTATATGAACTGTAATAACAATTGTCCGGGACAAAAACAACAATAATATTATTTTTTAATTTTTTTAAATGATATTTATTAAATTATGTTTTTTATTTAATTTTTTTTATTAATAACCCACCCTCTATAGGAGAGGGCGGGTTCTTAGAACCCGCCCATTCCTATACAGGGTGAGGGACGGGTTCCTAGAACCCGCTCTCTGCTTGCGGAGGCATGGATTAGTGAAACCGTCATACTTTGGAAAATAAAAAATAAATGATTTTATTTTAATAATTTTAATATTATTATATCCTATTTCGAAAAAAACCCTTCAGCTGCCTTCAAACATACACGACGGAGCTAGTGCTCTTATTCTAGGTCATAACTTGCCCCGACCATTACAGACTGATTTTTTTTTAAATTTTTTTATTTTACAATCCTTAACACAAAGCATATATAGATGCGGCAGATATAGATCCAGGATAGATCAATGGTAGAGCTCGATGATGCAGCGGGTACCAAGGGCTGAGATTATCACTACTACAATGTGGGGTTGCCCCTTCGGATAACGGAATCCGTAGGGGCAGATGTTTGTTGCCCCTACGGACTAATCCGTAGGGCCCAATGGTTGTCCCTACGGTGCCCGACGTTTTAATTTAAAAATATTAAATCGTAACTTGTTGTTTGGCCCTACGGAGCCGCAAAACAATGACTTATGGACTAATCCGTGGGGGCATCTAAATAGGAATTTAATAAAAAAAAAGGCACAGAAATGACCTACGCCTCGATCTCCCTCGCGCGTTCCCAAAATTCCCAAAATTCTCGTTCCCGCGTCTGCAGTTTTCTCGTCGTCGCCACCGCCCTCCGTTCTCGTCGTCGCCACCGCCCTCGTTCTTCCTCGTCGCCGATTGCGCGCGTCGTCGACCACCGATCGAGCGTCTGCGTCATCTCCTCCACCACCTATAGGTTAGTAAATCTCCAATTAAACATAATTTTGATGATTTTAGGGCTAGGGTTCAGGGTTTGGGTACCGATGAGGGTTAGGATTAGGCATCAGTTGGGGTTAGGGTTAGGGTTAGGGTTCGGTTGGGGTTTGGTGTTGGGGTTGGGGTTCGGCTATACCGGCGATCATGCCGAGAGGTTCGGCCGGTATATGGAGGATGAGAGCCGGCTCGTGAAGAACTATCCACTTCATGTTGAGTGGGGCGACCAGTACCGGCGCTCATTCGCCCTCTTCTGGGATCAGGCTCGGGTATTAATATATATTTTCATTTGATTTATCCAATATATTTATTATTAACACTTGCAATCTAATAACAATGTTTTTTTTGTATTTTCAGTTGGATTACGATTTTCAGCCTGTACCCGACCTTGATCATCCTGGGAGGGTGCTCGATCTTTACGCTTTGTACGATGGCCTGATGAAGAACATGCAGACGAAGGTCCGATACAACAGGAATGAGCTGAAGACCGACTGCTATTCCGTGTGGATGGAGACCCCTGAGGCAGAGAGAGCGGCCCTCCTATCTACTCCGGCCTTTGCGAGAGTCGACATAGATACATGGCCTCTATTGTGCCAATATTTCGACTCTCATCGCAAACAGGTATGTATTTTAAATGTAATTCATTATTTAGTATATAATTTATTTTTTTGTGTTGCTTAATTAGAAAACTAAATCTGAATGTGTTGTGCAGAAACAGGCCGGTCAAAATAAAGAGAATAGGAAGTCGGCGAAGAGGGGTCGCCCCACTTATACAGGTGGCTCGAGGATATTACTCGTGCCATGGAGGTATCGGTAAATTACAATAGACCGGCCTTTGTGATATAATGTAATATTAAGAGTTATTTTCTAATATATCTAATATTAAGAGTTATTTTCTAGAATTGCAGAGAGCTCAGACCCTGGTGCATGGTGGTACACCGAGCGTGCTGTCCGCGTATCTTACCGTCCACGACACCTCGACAGATCCCGCCACGGGCGAGCTTCGATACCCCGACACCGCTACCCAGGAGTATTGCGTAAGTGTTAATATTTATTCTACCCCTATTTGAAATTTTTGTTTTGAAAGGTTCAAATTTAAATGATATACTTATATTTTACTGGTTAATGTGGGTGTAGGAGCGGGTGATTGAGCAGGCGGAGGCATCGGGGATCGATTTTACTGGACAGAACGCTCCGATGCTGCTGACCCCAGTCCTAGACGCCGCACACAGAGGACACCGCGGAGGTTAGGAGAGTGGCCGGGCACTGGGTCCTAGCAGGACCCATATGAGGTTGGACTCCACTCCGGCGGTTACTTCCTCCGTCTCCAGTGAGCGATGTTTCCAGCAGGAACCGTTCAAGAGTTGAAGGAGATGTTGGTATGTATACTACTTAATAGTAAAATATTATGTCATATTATAGATAGCAATATATCCAATATTAGTACGTAGCCTGAGCTTATTTGGTTGTAAACTTAGTTTTGATTAATCATGTATACAAATCTAATTAAAATAAACTATAGTTTTCCAAACGAGATATCCAAACGAGGCCTAAGCCCCTAAGTATATATAGATTGGGGTTTCGCAATAACTTGATAATGATACGAATTCGACTAATACACAGTTCTTACTCGTTTATTACACACGTAGGTCCAGACGCGACATGGTACATCGGTCGAGCCTCAACATGCATCTCCTTCGGCTGCGGCTCCGCAAGCCACTATCTCGGCTGCGGTTCCGCAGACAACTCCTATAGCTCCACTTGCCGCTCAAACTCCCGCAGCTGCGGCTCCGCAAGCCACTACCTCGGCGGCGGTTGAACAGACCACTCCTACAGCTCCACAGCCTGCTCAGACTCCCGCACACTCCGCATTGCATGATTTTATGACTCAAGGTATATCCGATGAGCAGGCGTGCCAGATTGCGGCGTTTATCAGAGGTCGAGCTGGACCGAGCTAGGGTAGTTTTTTTATTCTTATATTTTAAACATGTATTTATTTATATGATAAATATTGTATATATTTTGGACGATATTGATATTGGTGGTGTTTGCGTGTTTATATTGATATCGTATTCTACTTGTTGATTTCTTTTGTATATTATGCGTGAGATGTGATTATGAATACCGCGGTATATATTCTGCGTGTTGATTAATTTTATATATGATGTATATATTATTGTGCACAGGCCGAGAAAAAAAAGGTAGCCATTTTTTAAAAAAAAACTGATAAGATGTCCCTACGGATTAAGCCGTAGGGCCCACCTTTGCCCCTATGGTTTAATCCGTAGGGTCCTATTTTGTCCCTACCGATTTATCCGTAGGGGCAAAATATCAGGATACCTGATATTTTGCCCCTATGATCTCAGTAAGAGGGGGTTAGACTTGTCCCTACGGAGTTGTCCGTAGAGGCTGAAATATGCCCCTACACAGGTATCCATAGAAACAAAATATCATGATACCTGATATTTTGCCCCTACACATCGGGACCTACGCATGTATCCGTAGGGGCAACTATTTGGCCCTACGGATAACTACATAGGGACAACTATTTTATTTTATAAACCGATAAATTAAATAAGTTTTTTGTCCCTACAGTTTAATCATGGCCTTCAACAGGTCCAGCATCCTCCCCGTCGCCTCCCAGACGTAAACCCCATGAAACATCTCGAACGGCATCGACGGCGCGTTCTCGTTCTTCGACGGCGCGTTCTCGTTCTTCAACCACTCGCTCACGGACGTCCATGGGACGATGATGGAGTTGTGCATGGTTAACCGTACATAATTTAGTCATTTTCGGCGACTAGGACGGTGGAGTTCGGTGTGAGGGCGTAAATGTAGGGCTCAGGCTCGGCGAAGAAGTTGTTGTGGACCAAGAGGCGCATGAGGCGATGGAGGTAGGGGGTTCGGGAGGCTGGGATGGAGAGCGCGGAGGCGAGCTCGGCAAGAGCGATGGGCTTGCCGTGGTTGTGAATGGCGTAAGCAATGCCGAGCTCGACGGCAACTTTGAGGGAGAAGGAGTTCATGAAGCCGAAGAGCTGGCTCCATAGGTGAGTTTGGGCATCTAGGATCTCTTTTGATGTTACTACACTGCTTGTTGCCATTGTGTGTGTACTGGTTGTTATGAGATTATTTTCGGGCTGCGAATTTACAAGGGGTTTTGATGTGAGTCTCATTATATTTTTTTTTTAACCTTAAAAAATATTTTTGCCGTGTTCTTAAAATAATAGGCACAACAGTCCACAAATTTTATTTTATTTTTTTGAACCGGAAATAATAAGAATATTTTTCTATTTTTATGGTACATTTTCTTTCTCTAAAAGTCAATTAGAATATAAAATATATTTTCTCAACACTCATTATAAGTTTGAGGTTTTGATGCAATGGATGAGGCATTTCATATAGTTTCAGAGCAACATATGTTTTATTAAAATTCAAAGTACTGTTGTGCAAAAGCCTAGATTCTGACCTAAAGGACCTTCGACGTGCGAGACGTGTTGGAATATAAAATACATTAATAGCCCTAATAGCCCGATGATAAGAGAAATAGCAAAATCAACTAAAAAAACAATAATTAAATAAAATAGAAAAAATACTCATTTTGAATCTCTTTTTTCCCTATAATTTAATGGAGAGAAGACGTACATCCTGAATAATGAAAAAAGAATTTGGAGTTGCAATGTAAAATAAGACGGTATCAAACTTTTAGATCAGAGCTAAAAGATTTATTTTCCTAGGATTAATGGAGAAAAGATGGTAAACACCACGTCATGAAACACGCCTATATTTTATATATATATATACACACACGTTCAACCTGCATTAGATCAAACGGGGTCTCCCTCACCTTTCCCCAAGTTTATATATATATATGTGTGTGTGTGTGTGTTTTTGAACCAGCGTTCAACCTGCCTTAGATCAAACGGGGTCTCCCTCACCTTTCCCCAAGTTGCAATGTCCCTCCAATGCTTCCTAAACAACGTACGGTAGTTAAAAAAGGTGCTCGAGAGTTTCCTCCACATTTCCATGTCACATAACACATTCCCCATGCACGGATACCCCTTTACTTTTCAGCCGCTGCATTGTCGTGTGCTTCCGCCTATGAAAACGCCATAAGAACCACCAAACTCTTCGACTGACATTTAGCTTTGCCGATATACATCTGGAGCTTGAGCGAGACTTATGTTTCTGAATTGTTGATATCCTCCTTTGACCGAGTAGTCATCCATTCCGTGCTATGAAGGTCTATCCGGAATGCATGTCCGGATTCATCATGTAGGTAAATTTCATAAAGCAGTCAAGCACCAGCAAACTTCCAGATTTTTTGAAATGTCGCCATTGATCTTTAAAAATACTATGAACCCTTTTAGGAGTGTATATTTTTAGGAATATTTTTGTCAAAAAATGTCATATGGGCTATTCGGTTCATGTATAAAATCATCTTGGGATTATTCAATTCGTTCGTGTCTTAAACTAATTGAAGAAACTAACAATTCATACAACAAATCAAATCCAAGAAGTGTTCATGCCGTTCTTACAGTTCCATGACTGTCTTAACTAATGAAGTTTCGTAAAATTTATCTCATATATGTACATAATGATGACCATTTTAATTTGATTATATGTAAGCTATGACTCGGCTTATGATTGAAAAGATAGTAGGTGCCATATAAAATAGCATGATATGATATAATCCCATGAGTTCATGTATTTAATTGCAGGGGAATCATGTCTTCAATGTGTCCAATTTTTAATCACATTTAAGCATTTTTGGTAAAATATCGTACCTGGAGCTTCAATTTTTCTCCGCTATATACTATAAGAGGATGGTGCTCACATTTAATGATAAATAATTAAAATTTTAAAATGGATAAGCAATATCAACATTTTTATTTTTTTATAGGAGGGATTTAATTTGATGAAAGGATAGGGGTACTGTGAGTCTCATAATTACTATTAGCATGCTTATTTAAAAATAGCACGCTTAATTATTTGATTTGATTTGATTGTAGCCCTGAGAAAATGACTAAATTATGTATGGTTATTCTAAACCCACTATGATCATATTTCAAAATTATAAAAAATGCTAATACCCTGAATCCTCACTTATTTTTGTCTAAAACGTAGAAAAAACCTATAAACTTGAAAAACATGAATACGCTTTATCCCTACAACCCTAACGGTGTTAGTTTTCCAAAAATGTACCTCTTTTATGGTTCACGTACATTTAAATTAATCCAAAGGCTGTTAGCTAACCGCCGGAGCATTTATGCATCAGATGAGATGAGATGAGATGCAGATATCAATACTGTATACTTTTGCATCATTTGATTTGATTTGATTTCATTGGATGAGAAAATGACTAAATTATGTATGGTTATTCTCAGCCCACAATGATCATATATATTTCAAAATTATAAAAGATGGCAATGCCCTGAATCCTCGCTTATTTTTCTCTAAAATGCAGAAAAAACCTATAAACTTGAAAAACATATATGCGCTTTATCCCTAAAATCCTAACGGTGTTAGTTTTTCCATGCCAAAAATGTACCTCTTTTATGGTTCACGTACATTTAAATTGTTCCAAAGACTGTTAGCTAAGCGCCAGAGTATTTTTGCATCAGATGAGATGAGATAAGATGCAGATATCAATACTGTATATTTTTATCTGAGAGTCTTTTTTTAATCTCTCTCTCTCTCTCTCTCTCTCTCTCTCTCTAGTTACCTCAAAACCTGTATAGAGTAAAGTATATATATCCGTCTGCTATCCATAAGATAGACAAAATATAGATCCTTCATGTTCAGCGTTTATACTAATATCTGTATAGCATGAACTCTTTCCAAATATTTTTGGATAGGCATATGAATAAGAATATGATTGAAATAAATAGAAGAAGTACAAGTCTTTCTTTGTATTTCACAGTTGTAGATAGATTAAAAATGCATATGATAAGTACACTTACGTGAACAAATTTGCTGAAAGGCTCTGCTCTAAAATTATGTGTCTAGCCCATTCCATGATGTAAGATCAACCCCCATCTACTTTATGATTATTGCAACCCATCATATGTCTTTACTTATCATGTATTTTCACCTGTCATGAATTAGTTTATGTATAATAAAATTAAGGTTTTTTTTCTATATACAACCCCTGAATCTTTCGTATTTTTAAATAAGATTCCCTAAAACTTCATAATTTCAAATAAGATCCCAAATCTTTTAAGTTACCTAAAAAAAGACCCTTATTAGTTAAATATTGATTAATTGGCCTAATTAGGCTGCTAAATACCCGATCTACCCTTAACAACCTAATCAACCCTTAGTCCATCCTTGCATAGTCTATTTCGTCCTCTGTGGGAAAAAATAATTGTTCGTTATTCATGAAGTCGGTTTCGAATGGTTTAAAGGAATTATAATTATAGGTGGGTGCAATTCTAATGCGGGTTAGAATTTGAAAAGAAATAGAAGAATGGTATTGACTGGTATGGAAGAAGAAGACAAGGATAAAATGATCATTTTAACTGGAATTTGGATGAAAAACTGACCAGGGGACCAATTTAGACAAATTAAATGATTTGGGGGTCTAATTTAAAAATATGAAAGTTTTGGGGTTGAATATAGAAAAAAATACCCTCAAATTAAAGCAATAACGGACTTTGTTGATGAAACGTTTCATTCTCCACTGGATCGGCTGATGGATACATGCAGTTATCGGAAATGAAAATTGCTATTCGTAGTTGATAAAATTCTGATACAGCTATTGAGTCAATTTGGATTATTCGTATCCGTTAACAATCCTCGCTACCATGATATGTATAATTTTTTTTTCAAAAAAAGAATTGCTTATAAGCCAATAGCACAAAATGGTATCAAACATTAGGAGCTCATCTTTACTATTATAACTAGCGAAATCCATGCCATAACGCGCATGATCATAAAAAGTTTTGCAGTGATTAAACTTTCTGCTATGACTAAATTTCCAAAAATCTATTTTGTAGGGTGTATTTCTACGGTGACTAAATCATAACATTGTAATACAACGTATTTATGACTCATTTTTCATTGATAAATGACACATATCTACTAAAGATTACTTGTCGCTCTTTAGCTTTTAGTTGAGTGTTGTTAAGAATAAATTGAAAAATAATTACTAAATCACTAAATTTGCGGGGATAAAAATGGACTAGGAATATTTAATATTTTATTAACTAAGCATTTGGGTTGAATCTTAACGTATCCATAATTTTCAACATTAAAATTGAACATAAGTTACATTTTTCGAAATTAAACTTAAACATACGTTACAAGTTTCTAATCTATTAAAGTGCATAACAGATGTTAATACGATCTTGAGATTCCTGTTCAAATGATATTACACAATATCGATCCATTAACTTATATCTCAAAATTTCAATTTTCTAGCTAATCTTGGTCAGGCTAGTTTTAAATAAAAATGCAACTAAAGAGACAAAACCTGAGATAAAAATTTTCAATATATCAACCGTGTAAATGAAGTTTTAAGACATTCAACATATGCATAGCAACTAATTAGGCTTTTTAGGGTTCTGATGGCTTGTTCCATCGTCTTCGCAGAGCATAGCTCTTTAGAATTTTTGGGGAATTTTTATTCCCCTCATAATGACAGATGTGACTTCTGTTGCAAAGGGCTGCTCTCAATGGAGTTTAGCTCTTTGGCCCGAGAAGTCTCTCATTAAATGAGAATCCTTTTAGGATTTCCTCTTTAATGAGTGACTCTGTCATCAATGATGAGTCGTCATCTTGTTCTGTGGGTCCCCTTTGGTCCCTTTCCACTGGAGTGCAGTGTGGTACAAACTTAAAGTGCCAAGTGTCAGAATTTGGACTATAGCATTGACAGCTAACCCTTGTTCTTTTTCACGCAGGTACTATGTCTTTTGACACTCCTTTCCCGTTTGTTCGTCTGGAGAGCGCATTTCCTGACGCCCCCGTGGATAGGGAAGTCTTCGCGCTCATTAAAGATCACGACCCGGAGCAGAAATCTCTTCATCTACGGGGGTCGTGGTACAATCAAATCATCTGGGGTCGGTGAAGTTTTTCTTGTGCAGTACCTATGGAGCCCATTTCGGCGATTCACTACGCTGATGCATCCCTAGTGAACTATGCCGTAGAGGAGGTCAACTGGACTTCGGAAAGTCGCCTTCAACCCTCTATGGCCTCGATACCCGTGCAGCCGCCGATGGCTTTGGATATTCTGGGGCGGCGCATATGTCAAGACGAGTCGCGCTCTTTGGGACAGCTGTACATGATCGGTTTGACTCCTCGACACTCAACCAGATACTTGCAGTAGGCTCGATACATTTTTTTGGCGAAGAAATCACTGCTGCTGAAGCTCGGGCTGTACGCCGCAGTTTACGCGTCTCTTTTCCAGTATTCCATGCCCTTGTATGGTAGGTCAAAGCTTTCTTGGAACAATGGAATGTACCGATTCACACCTTCCTTCTATCAGATCGGGAAGTTTCCATCTCTTTGGAGGAGTTCGCGAAGATCTCTGGCTTACCTGTTAGGGGAGAACATTACGAGGAGCTACTTCCTCCTGATGTGTACATCTTTGCCACCAAATCAGTGGTGATGGGCCTCACCCCGGAGAATGCCATTCAACATCAATTCCAAAGTCTGATTAAGGTGTTGAAAATTTACGAAAGTCTGTTTCTCGAATCCGGAGGACACGGGTTCAGCTTCGCAGATTTTATCGCTCGCTTTCTTCTTCCAGAAGTCTTATCAAAACAAGCTGCGAAATTCGCTAAGCTTGACGACCTATTTGGTTTTGGTTTGGACAGCCAGCCAACAGCGGAGGCCGATCAAAGGAATTTCTTTCTCCTGGATACCCAGGTCATCCCCTTTGCAGAGCTCACAGCTTCAGTGTAACGTTTTAGAAATCGTTTTGCGAATTTTCCCGTTTTAGGGAAAAATTGTCGGTATTTCCCGTTTTAATCCGATTTCGATCAAACGTCCGTATAACTTTGCCGGCACCTAGTTTAGCTAAAATAAATCTTGTGCGTGAACTTTCGGAGTATTTGGGAGGTTTTGGTTCAGATAGAATTTTTCCCAAATAAAATATTATTTTAAGCGGTATTTTGTGCACGTAAATCGGGAAATTTCTTCTCTTGGGGATAAATTAATTTTTGTCACTAGAAAATTTTGGAAACTTCTTTTTTAAATATCTAGATATTTTTGGAGTGAAAAGAGATTTATTTTAAAAAGAAAAGAAAAGGTGTAAAGGTGGCAAAGTGCATTTATTAGCTAATTTCCTAGAAATTTCTTCACACAAAATTTACGAAATTTCTTCACACAAAATTTACGAAATTACCCCCCATCCCTCCTTGGCCGAGCCCTCCTCAAATTCTGCCCAAAAATTTTCCCAAGCTCTTTTCTTCATTATTTCTTCAAAATTCTTCATGAAAAAAATTCCTAAAATAATCCACAAAAATCCTAATTAAAAATAAAACCATCTTTTCCTTCACTAATCCTTCTTGGATCTTCAACAAAGCATGTTTTTTTTTATACTAAGATGAGGGATTAAATTTCATTTTGGTTTTCTTGAGGAGGTATAATTTCTTACCTTAATCCATAATTAATTGTTTTAATCTTAATCTAGCTATTTAAGTTCGCTAATTATGTGTTTAGTATAGCTTTTAAATCATGATTAATTCATTTATATTTTTTTAAGAAATTCATGTTAGGGTTAAAGTTTGTTTAAGTGATTAATGTTTATTAAAGTGTTAATTTTTGTTTTGGAAAAGATTAACCCCGTAGAAAATGTTAATTTTTGCTAATGAACACTTTGTTTAATTATGCAATTTTACTTACTAGGTTTTTGCTAAAACTTAATTAGCAAGTGTTAAAAATATAGGAATGGTTTGGATAGCTTAGTTAAGCTATTATAAGGTGTTTGTAATCGCTAGATATGCGTTAGCTTGAAACTAGTGCGAAATATTGCGATAGGTTGCTTACTAGGTTTCGGAGTTTTTCCGACGTGGGTTCGATCGGTCGTTGTGAGATTATATCTATTGTATTCCTCGTAATTGTTCGTGTTGTGTTGCGCGATCGGGACGATCGGGGTCTAGACTTGGTGTTTTGTAGTTTAGCGACCCCAGTTAGGGTTTTTGGCCGATGTCGTGCGCGATAGATGCGCTAAGCGCACAGTGTAATTTTCCGGGCGTTTTCATCGCGTTTCGTTGTCTTTTCGTCATTATAGGATATTTAACTTATGTGTTGTATTTGTGAAATTTTAGGTTCGCAAGCAGGGACTTCGGGTGCTGCGGACAAGAGGAAACAGGTGGTCGGATTTTCATAGCTCGAGACCATCTGTGAGTAGATTTAATATCTACGGGAAAATCGCCCATATGGCGTTATGCATCGGGGCTGATATGATATGTTAGCTGCATGTTATTGCATATTGGTTAATTTCGTATGAATGTCATTGCATAATAGTATCTGTTGTACTTTAGATATAACACATTACTGACGGTTCATGTTGCACGAGCACTAAATTGTATGCTACACCTATATCGCCAGTAATTGCCATGACACGCACAAACCACCTACATACGTGTTATTGTGTTTGACATGGATAGTTAAGATAGTAACTCTTAATCCATTTCACGTATACCTTACTATAGCTACTTGTACATCTTGCATACATATTGACATGTACACCCACATAGTCTATTACAGCTACATGTACATCATGCACACATATTGACATGTACACCCGCATATTTTCGCTATAGTTGTATGTACCCTAAGTGGTATTTTTTTATATATGATATTGAGTTGTTGATCATTGCGTTTATGAAATGCATCATTCATACTGGCTTATATGTAGATACTTAAACCTTGCTACACTTACACGTACACCACATATTATGCTGCACTTGTTTTTCGGAGGATTTTGGGGATCGCAAGATATATTTTTAAGATAGATTCATTTAAAAGAGCGGATTTCCCTTGATATGTTCATATTGTTGTTTTATGTTGCATATATCAGTTTTCATGGTTTTACGCATTGAGATATGGATTTCATGTGATTTATAGATTTGAGAACCGTGGGGGTATTTCAAGAAAACTATGTATTATTTGAAAACCCGGTTTCTCTTGATATGATATTTCAGTGCGTCCACCATGTGATTTCTCGGTTCTAAGATTTGGCTTGTGATACCCGATTCGAGGAGCGGGAGGCACCGTCTGTGGGTACATGGTGGACCCAGTATGGTACCCCGAGGCGAGTGGTGATTTCGTGGTGTAGACGATAAGCCTGGCGGTGGGACCACTACCTACCGGTGATAGTAATTGGACTCGGCGGTTATTGTGAGGATACCGACCGGAGTGATGTATGACATATCGTCAGGGCCATTCATGGTGACAGCGCCTGAGTTATGGGGATTTACGTGACGATGCTAGACACGGGTTTTCATGATTTTTCGGGTGTCGATGTTAGACACTTAGGTTCCATGAGACTTACAGGATGTGAGGGCTGATATGAGGATGCGGTGCCTGAGGATTTGAGATTTGATGTGTCAGTGAGGGACACTGGTGTTTTTCCATGCTGATGATTTTGCATGAGATTTTATATTATATCATCCCACACTCAGGATTATGTTGATATGCATTGCTTCATGTAGTTGTAGTACCCTGATGATGTATCTTTACATGATTGTTGCATATTCACTTATCATACTTATGCTATCGGATTACATGTGATAGATAGATCGTTGTTCGTGCATACTTGCGATTACAGTATGATGTTATTTACTATTCACGAGTTGGCAACTCACCCCCATTGTGCCACAATGTTTTGCAGGACTTACCCTCTGAGTAGTCGCGGAAGGGCGTCTTATCATCTCTATTTTTGCGGATACCGCTACAGTTGGCTGTGAGACATTGCTTTTAGGTGGGTTTGCGGTTATCTGTTTGTACATTGTATAACTTTTTGTTGGATCTAATATTCTCCATCTACCACTATGTTGTATATGACTTAGAGACGACTTGTGAGAATTCAGTGTTATATTTTGTGGTGACTGTTGGAGATAGTGCCCTCAGAGTCAATTATTGGATCACAGGCACGTGATTGCAATGATTGAGGGAGGACCTATACCGCTAGGACAGTCTTACTCAAGATGATAGTTTGCTATCTGGTTTATCTTTATCATCGTGTACTGTTTTAGGTGACCTGACAGGTCGCTATTACACGTTGATAGAGCTCTTAGGATTCTTGCTTGACTGCCAGCAGTATCAGGGCGATCATATACGTGGGAGCTGGGGTCTATAAGCACATCCTTAAAAGGTCCCTAGTCGTGGGAGTTTTCGAGAAAGGGCATCGATACTCCAGAATAGACTAGTGTATACAGTCGAGACCCCGACGAGGGGCGGTGGCCGGTCTTACAAGCCACTGGTGTCAATTGGTTCACCTAATATGTATACAGGTGCTCATTGGGTTATGAGTACACCGGACAGGACTCGCCGGGAACATGCTAGTTGTTCTTATACCAGACGTCAGATAGCAGTTTCCTGGTGACATGTGTACATGTTAGTTCATCGACCTGAGATCGTCATTTGTCTCGTGTGAGTTCCCACTGTACTTTGATTACTACCCTACCCCGCTAAAAGGAGTCGTGCAAATAGGTTTTAGTTGGGTACAGTCCCGAGCCACATGGAGGCAGTGAGCGGATCTTCAGGGGTTCGTCTCTCCCGGTATTGGGGGTGAGGTCGCGCTGTGTCTAGGAGAGCCATTACACGAAGTCCTTGGCCAAGGCAGGAGATTTACTGGTAGGTATTCCAGTAATATCTCAGGGTGTTCTGGGCTACACTCCGACACGACTTGTACCGCTTTTGGGGGTCTGACTTTTACCAACCCCCTAGGTCCGCCATGCGATGCTCATAGACGAACGGACCGGACTGTACGGATATTGTCACTGACAGGCTTAGTAGGGTGTCAGGATGAGTTTGCTCATCGACGTCCCTTTTGGTCAATACCTGGTAGCCCGTTACGTATGGCTAATACCTCTGACGTGCTAGTGGTTAAATCCACAGCCAAAGTATTGACGAGTCTTTAGAGTCCCCCACAAACAGTTGCTCAAGTTTCGGGCGAAACGCTGTAGAGGCCGTATGGAGATATGGCAGGGTTCGATCTTATACGTGCGGTATTGCACGGATCATGATCGGACGGATTATACTAGCGGGCTTTAGTTTAAGCCGGATCCTAGTATTGTACATTGTAGATTTTGTCTCTTTGCATTTGTATTCAGTGGGAATACAAATGCGGGTATGTATATACGGTCGCGGGGTTTTCCTGTAATTTATTACGGGATCGGTTTTTTGAAGTTGCCAGTTTGCATTCCGTTTCGGCCAGTTTTCCTTTGTTCCTTCATGGCCGGATTTCTCTGATGGAGGGGCTAATTTGCTAATGTGCAAATTAGCAATTATGGAGGGTTTATTTGTAAATGAGGGATTATGATAGATATAGCATCTTTGCTTTTTCTTTCATCATGGTTTTTTCATTAATGAGATGGGAATGTGATGAGAGTTGATTTGGATATTGATGTGAGGCTTGCTTTTTGAATTATGGTCACCATTTCTTTTTTCTACACTCACCTCCCTTCATGGATTCACTCTCTCATATTTTTGGCAAGCCACATTCTTGAGAGGGGGAGAGGCAATTTCATTTTGGTATGGTTCTCATTTTTGGCTTGCTTAAAATTACATTACTAATCTCCAAAAGTTCATTCTCTACTCCACATCAAAACATGGCAACTTCAACCCCAATAGAGACAAACTATTCTACACTAGCCTACAGTATTCTTGGACACGTCGACTCGCCAACTTCGTGCCCGAATTGCCTCGGTCCAAAGGTGGGAGCCCGTAAAAGAACCCGGCGATGTGGTCCCCGTTCCGACGAGGAGATGAAGACCGGAGATTCCGCGAGGAGATCGGGATGGAGGCCGAAGACCGAAGGACACGGATCGCTCGGTATAGCATTCTACCCTTTCTCGTATTTGCTAGCATTAGGTTAATGGCCCGATCCGGGTTTATAGTGCGCAGTAGTGCCGGTTTACAAGGTTTTTAAAAGTTTCGTTTCCGTATTTTGGCCTCGGAATGACGGCCAGGGCGCTGTCGTGCACTTACAATTGTATCAGAGCCACGCCGTTAACCTAGTCTAGCTTGCTCTAACGTGTTTACAAGTTCGATCGGTCGGATTTTCCAAAAACCGTATTTTCAAGTCCAGTTTCTGTCGAATTTTTCCCGTGCTCTAAAAATTATTTGGTATATTGGAAAATATGAGTAGGGTTTTATAAGCATTATGTGAAAATTTGATTGCATGATCGTACGGAAGCGCCGTGGAACCACGGCCATAACCCTATTCCGGCCGCGGTTCCGCGGCCATTATGTGCCTTCTCTGCACCAAATTTTTACAGTAGGCTTCTGGGTTGAAATTGGGGTTTTTGGTATGTTCTGTTTGGGCCCAGATTTATTTTGAGTGCTACAGTTGTGCTTGGGGCCCACTTCGGAAAATTTAGTCGATCGAAAATTTTAAACATGTTAGTTCACATTATTTACATTATATCTGCGACCGTGAATGTCATTTGATCGATAAATCCTGTCTAACTGCTATAGCCCTTTCAGACGGATTTGCGAACGCGACATTCACGTTGATGTTCTGTGTTGTGCTGTGATGTTGCGGATTTGTCGTGGTGGATAGCCTGGTGCAGTGGTAGTACAGTTTTGTTTATATATGTACATTTGATATTGCGGGGCGAGCGTCCGACATGTGGACTGCCGTCACTGCCTGTTTGTATATTATTCTTTTGGGGCACGACCGGGCTGAGGTCGATGTACCCGTTGTATGTATATTTTACTTTCTGTACCAGGATTACCCCGCGGAGGGGTGCATGGGTAGCCGGGTTCTAGAGGGTAACGGGCCCGCATCTCATGGCGTTGAGACGGAGGGGGCTTTACTCTAGAATTGGCGGGCTATTCACCGCACTCGTAGGGGGTATAGGTTGACCCAGGAGGGGTGCCCAAGTTACCGGATTCCGTGAAGTGCTGGGTGGTCCATTCACGTTGCTGAAGGGGGCTGCCTCGCCTCAGGTTTTGGCGGGTAACTTGCCGCGCCCGTAGGGGTCTAGTATTTCATTGCACAGGCTATCCACACGACCATGGGAACGTCGGGTTTCAGTAGTGGCTCTATGAAACCCGGGGATCCCAGATATCTGTATTGTTCTGTGATACTGGTTACATTTCTGTGATGTTTCATTTTATCACGCCTTGAGCGAATATTATATATTGATATATATACTAGTAGATGTTGTATATGTTTTGCATCCGCGCTAGTCCAGTCCCCGCTCTGTCGTTAGTTAAGTAACCTAACAGTGATGACGGGACCCAGTGGCGAATGTGGATGGCATATACGTACATCATTAGTTTCGTTCTTTATTGGTGTGATCAATTGATTGGTCTGCGTTGATTCGAATCAATGCAAGCTAAAAAAAATCAATTCTGATGTTGTTGGAACAATTTTTCAAAAAGCTGTTATTGCAAAGACGTTCTCTTTTGTTTTGCACAGTGGTATTCGGTTATGAATATCCAGCACCTCAATCGACGAGGCAAGGGCCGAGTTCCCTTCACCGGGAGTGACCCGTTGGATATAAGTTTGCGTCAGGGCAATAACTTCACTATAGTCGATTACTTTTACTTTGCATCATGGTATTCAGTTGGAATATCCTGCACCTCATTCTACGGGGAAAGAGCCGAGATCCCATCACCGGGAGTGACCTCTTTAGCAAAAGTTTTCGCCACTATATTTTTATAAAAGCTATCCAGTTCCTTCAATGATATCAAGTTCATTACGTTAAAGGTTTTTCGCCAAAAACCATTCGTAGCCCTCCGTCATTTCAGACGGGTAGCACGTAGTATTCATGCTATGTTTGTTGGCCCTAGTCAAGGCATAGTGTATGGTAGCTGCTTGTTACTTTTCTGCTGCATAGATAGATGCGTTGGTTTGGGACAGTCGTATAGCCTTGTTGGCTCTAGTCAAGGGCTTGTACGGATGGGTTAAAATTAACCTGAACAATGACGGGTAGAACTTGACATGTGACTTATGATTTGTTGGCCTTAGTCAAGGTCATAGAAGCATGGCGCAAAAATCACATCGGGAGTTTCTAAAGAAACTGAAATTTGCCAGGTATGCGCATACCTTCTGGAGTGTGATAACGTGAGCGGATTCTGTCACGTTATCATGCGATGATAGTTGGATCTCGATTCCCACTGATGAGTTGGTTTACTCCTCGGGTGATCCCGACTAATTCTTCTTTCAGGTTTGGAGAAGAATTTGACGTTACAGTGGGAGGCTTCCTGATTAGATAAATTGATAAGCATTCTGATCTAGGTTAGAGTGCACGCTGAGTGTTTCTTTTCTCTCTCTCTCTTTGGCAGCGACCATGGCCCGACCCTAGACTATGACTCAGTAATCAAGTTGACCGAACCTTCTTAAACACTGGCTTTTGGATTATCAGAGTTGCAAACCTCATTGCCACTCCTACTTTTACTCTTTTTCTCCAGAACACCCCGTATTAGTACGAATGTCCACTTCCATTGGATAAAACCATCGTATGGTTATATACGAACTCGAAGGAATTTATTCGAGGATGGTTTCCGGTTCTGGAGAAAACGAATAGGACTATTCAGTTGTCTTTTCCTTTTACCTTCTCTTAGGTTGCGAGTACTCCTTGGTTTACGAGATAGTACACCTATTATGCTAATTGGATAGTCTTCTTCCAAACCATAGGCAGGTGCCGACCGGTAGGGAATGAAGAAAACCAATTAGCCTAACGATGGTGTGCAGAAGGTATTAAGTTAAGACAAATAAAGGGATTAGAATGAGGGCAAAGTAAATTGCGACTGCTATTCACGACCAAACCAAGTATTTCATTACCTCTCCCACTTCACCTTTGTATTTCTCCAGGACACTCCGTATCACTACGAAGATCTACAATTTATTGGATACTCCATCGTATGGTTATATACGAACTCGAAAGGAACTCGTTCCAGTTCGGGGATGGATTCTGGTTCAGGAGAAATAGGAATAAGGTTTATTCGGTTGTATTTTATCTTCACCTTCTCTCGCATTGCGAGTGCTCCGAGGATTAGGGCAGCACACCCATTATCCTTATTGGATAGTCTTCTTCCAAACCATAGGCTGGTGCCGAACGGTAGGGAAGGAAGAAAACCATTTAGCCTAAGAGGGTGTACAGAAGGTAATGGCTAAAGATATATGAAGGGTTGTAGAGATGTGGCATAGAAATATACGGTTACAGTTGTGAATCTGGATAATGGAAGAGGCATTATTAGGAATACCAGGATACCCCTATGAAACATTTCAATGTTTCAGTTTCACCGTGTACTGTTAATAGAAAACTGATTTCCCAATTAGACACTTGCTCCAGGGTATGTATTTACCAGGTATGATTCTCACATCTGTATGGTTTTACAGATGATGAGTGGGAGTAAGTTATTGGGAATTAGGTGATCATTCTCATTATATCGGAATTCGTTATAATTGGTGATATTTGAGGAAATCGCCTGGGCTGTTTGCCGGACGACAAATATTTAGTTTTGAATATCCGTTGTTATGCACCAATTTCAAATTGATATATCTGTACGTCTATTTTTATAGAGTGAGATATACCTTTTTGAAATCATGTCTGACGTTTACCTATATCAGTGGATGGTTAGGTAAGGAGCATTAAACAGCGGTGTAATTCTTCATAACCATAGTACAGTTTCCAACCTACGGCACCAGGGAATGAGAAATTGGACTCAGGGGACTAATATAGAGTATTGTATGTTGTACAGTGTTTATTAGGACAGAGGGGTTGGTCCTCGTACTATATTCTGTTTACTTGTGATTTCTCTAGTTCTTAGACATGTGTTTTGTAGAAATACAAGGTCCAAGTTTTGAGAAGTTATAGGTATAAGAGTAAAGTAGAGAACCAGATGTTGCAAGTATCGGGATTCTTCAAGGTGATCGAAGATGTAGATACTTGTGCATGGTATTCAGTTGATAGTAATGATTAAGAGAACTTACATCTCTTTCAGGTTACTCATAATTGAAAGCACTCCTAAGTTGAGTAATGCTGATCGGCCTCTTTCCATTTAGTTGACATGCACTGGAGACAGCTGCATGATTTGAATCTGGTTCCAATTAAATCAGTGCCTCTGTTTCTGTATTGGATATAGAACAGTTCGTATTTTGACGATGTTAAGGTACGGGGAGTTGTCCAGCTTATGCTTAAAACCAGACACTGGACAAGTCAAGGCACGTTTCTGTAATGGCTGTTTGTGGGTTGACCCGGGCTATGACGAGGGTTGATTTTCTACCATCTGGAAGATCAATAGTGATATTGTTCTTGACTTGCCACAGTTTTAATAAAAATGGATTTTTTCAGAAAACAGTAGTGGGAGTATGGTAGAACTGGAAGTGATTCCAGAACCGCAAACGATTACTGAAGATTTGATAAGAACCTAAAGATTCGATCTGGTTTGACATTCCATTGGCCACTCCGCAGATATGGTGGGTAACCTCAGGCACTCGAGAGGTACTTCGGTATGCTCAAATATGGTGACAGGGAGGTTCTTGTTTACCCAGACTTGACACTACTGTTGTTCCAGGCTGTGAGACCTGGCAGGAGGATGAGTATAGCGTCGTTCTAAACTAGCTTTAGAAGTGCACGTCTATATGACTCTGCCAAAGGGTTGTCGTAATCAGTGGGAGCAGTGGAAGCATAGTGGACAAGTAGCTTATGTCTATTTATGGACTAAAGCAGATATAGCGGATATAGATCATCTATTTCTGATGTGACAGTCATAGGTTTGACTTCATCAGAATAGGGGATGGATTTGTTAAGAACGTAGTAGGATATGATGTCCTGATATTTGGATGACATACACAGAGTAGGAAGTGAAATTCCTATACTACGGTCGGTTATACTTTGGTCGTCACACAGTGGTTTCTCCACATAGGATATAGATATAATATCAGACATTCTGGTTACTAGATCTATGGTTTTAGATCTAGATTTGGGTAGTTTCCTAATCTGGGTACTTAGACAGCATTCTAAAGGTGTTTTAGAATGGACGACTCCTGGCATGGTAGTGTACCTGCAGGTGATTGAGTCACCCTCTCTAAAGGTGTCTTACAGACTAAAAGGGAGAGGGATGTTCATGATTGGCAGATCACTTGCTTAGGCAATTGAGTTGATCATGCGATATCAAGTACCACACCAGATGTTGTTTTTGCAGTAGATGCAATAAGTTGATATTAATCCAATCCTGGAGAAACGATCGGAAGCAGTTTTAGAACATAAGTGGATGTTCTAGGGATATGATAACAACAGCTTCTTTTTGGAGACAGTTATCATTCCAGGCTTCCAAGGTGACCTGGATGACAGAGTGGCTGTCAGAGTTATAGTCTTCCCTCTGACGAGGGGCAGTATTTTGGACAGGTGGTCCAGGCGGACGCTGAGGGAGGCATGACGCTGGATACTGATTAAGTTCAGTTGACGATACAGTCTAAGAAGTTTGGATTTGGAGTTCATTTATGAACTAGGTCACATCAGACATCCAAACATATTCTAAGACAGGTATTGCTCATTTCGGGAGATGGCTTTTTCTGCGAACTTGAGATAAAGAGAGACATAGAAAGAAACATTAGAGCGGATCCACTCACTGAGGCTATTTCTCGAACGCAATAGTTTCGCAAACAAGCTTTGTGAGACTGACTAGTAGAGGAGTTGGGTGTTTGGTATCACACGGGCTGTGAGTATGCGACATCGCAATAATTAGCCTTGAGTGCAAGTGGGAGATTGTTGGAGATAGTGCCCTCAGAGTCAATTATTGGATCACAGGCACGTGATTGCAATGATTGAGGGAGGACCTATACTGGTAGGACAGTCTTACTCAAGATGATAGTATGCCATATGGTTTATCTTTATCATCGTGTACTGTTTTAGGTGACCTGACAGGTCGCTATTACACGTTGATAGAGCCCTTAGGATTCTTGCTTGACTACCAGCAGTATGAGGGCGATCATATACGTGGGAGCTGGGGTCTATAAGCACATCCTTAAAAGGTCCCTAGTTATGGGAGTTTTCGAGACAGGGCATCGATACTCCAGAGTAGACTAGTGTATACAGTCGAGACCCCGACAAGGGGCGGTGGCCGGTCTCACAAGCCACTAGTGTCAGTTGGTTCACCTAAGATGTATACAGGTGCTCATTGTGTTATGAGTATACCGGACAGGACTCGCCGGGAACAAGCTAGTTGGTCTTATACCAGACATCAGATAGCAGTTCCCTGGTGACATGTGTACAGGTTAGTTCAAACAGGTTTTAGTTGGGTACAGTCCCGAGCCACATAGAGGCAGTGAGCGGATATTCAGGGGTTCGTCTCTCCCGGTATTGGGGGTGAGGTCGCGCTGTGTCTAGGAGAGCCATTACACGAAGTCCTTGGCCAAGGAAGGAGATTTACTGGTAGGTATTCCAATAATATCTCAGGGTGTTCTGGGCTACACTCCGACAGAACTTGTACCGCTTTTGGGGGTCTGACTTTTACCAACCCCCTAGGCCTGCCATGCGATGCTCATAGACGAATGGACCGGACTGTACGGATATTGTCACTGACAGGCTCAGTAGGGTGTCAGGATGAGTTCGCTCATCGATGTCCCTTTTGGTCAATACCTGGTAGCCCGTTACGTATGGCTAATACCTCTGACGTGCTAGTGGTTAAATCCATAGCCAAAGTATTGACGAGTCTTTAGAGTCCCCCACAGACAGTTGCTCAAGTTTTGGGCGAAACGCTGTAAAGGCCGTATGGAGATATGGCAGGGTTCGATCTTATACGTGCGGTATTGCACGGATCATGATCGGACGGATTATATTAGCGGGCTTTAGTTTAAGCCGGATCCTAGTATTGTACAGTGTAGATTTTGTCTCTTTGCTTTTGTATTCAGTGGGAATACAAATGCGGGTATGTATATACGGTCGCGGGGTTTTCCTGTAATTTATTACGGGATCAGTTTTTTGAAGTTGCCAGTTTGCATTCCGTTTCGGCCAGTTTTCCTTTGTTCCTTCATGGCCGGATTTCTCTGATGGAGGGGCTAATTTGCAAATGTGCAAATTACCAATTGTGGAGGGTTTATTTGTAAATGAGGGATTATGATAGATATAGCATCTTTGTTTTTCTTTCAACATGGTTTTTTGCATTAATGAGATCGGAATGTGATGAGAGTTGATTTGGATATTGATGTGAGGCTTGCTTTTCGAATTATGGTCACCATTTCTTTTTCCTACACTCACCCCCCTTCATGGATTCACTCTCTCATATTTTTGGCCGGCCACATTCTTGAGAGGGAGAGAGGCAATTTCATTTTGGTGTGGTTCTCATTTTTGGGTTGCTTAAAATTACAATGCTTATATCCAAAAGTTCATTCTCTACTCCACATCAAAACATGGCAACTTCAACCCCAATAGAGACAAACTATTCTACACTAGCCTACAGTATTCCTGGACATGTCGACTCGCCAACTTCGTGCCCGAGTGGCCTCGGTCCAGAGGTGAGAGCCCGTAAAAGAACCCGGCGATGTGGTGCCCGTTCCGACGAGGAGATGAAGACCGGAGATTCCGCGAGGAGATCGGGATGGAGGCCGAAGACCGAAGGATACAGATCGCTCGGTATAACATTCTACCATTTCTCGTATTTACTAGCATTAGGTTAATGGCCCGATCCGGGTTTATAGTGCGCGGTAGTGCCGGTTTACAAGTTTTGTAAAAGTTTCGTTTCCGTATTTTGGCCTCGAAATGACGGCCGGGGCGCTGCCGTGCACTTACAGTGACTTTGGGTGCCGTGCTCGTGGGAGCCGGTTTTGTTGAAAAGTTTTAATTCTTTATGCAGTTTTCTTTTATATTTATTCTCTTAGGCATCGTATATATGTTGTGGTGGTTGTCTCCGCAGTTGGGCGTGATTTGCTCCCGTTTGGGATGCTTTTATTATTATCTATGTTGTACCCATATTCGGAGTTAGTTTTTACAAAGGAGGTGCTGCCGAAATTTTTATGAACGAAAACTAAACTTAAAAATTTTTACTTGAAAATTTCCGAATGTTTAAAACTATGTTTTCTTCGTTGATCCAGTTTTGGGTGGTTTAGATTTCTGGGTTTTGGCTTATTTAAGTTACGTACGCCTGTAAACGTTACGTAGTTTAAGTGCCGGTTACGGGCCAAATTTTGGGTCGTGACAAAGTTGGTATCAAAGTGCTAGGTTTTACCTTTCGGAGTGTAGGATGACCTTGGTATGATGGAGTAGCTGTTAGTTATATGTATGCCCTAGAGGCCATTACTGTACATTGGATGTATATTGTAGTGGATGCTGGGACATATATAGGGAGGACTTTCTTGCTCGACATGATAGTATGCTATCTGGTTGCTCTTTACCTTAACGTGTACACTGATTGTCTCTCTGATACATGTTGGTAAAGCCCTTAGGATGTGTACTTGACTATCTGGACTATGATGCGGATCATACTAGTGGGGACATGGTAGTCCATAAGTACATCCTTCAAAGTCCCTAGTCGTGGGTGTATCGAGACGGGGCATCGATATACCAGAGTAGACTAGCGTATACCTTCTCGACCCATACAGATGGGCGATGGATGATCCCATATCCATTGGTGTTTGACATCAGAGATGATATACGGTTGCTCAGTAGAGACTGGGTACACTGGACGGACTCGCCGAGAACTCCCAGATGGTATTATACCTCACGTCAGATGGCAGTTCTCTGGTGACACTGGTACAGAGTAGTCTGTTGACCTGAGATCGTCATAGAGTCTTGTGTGGTTCCCACTGTGATTTGATTTCCATCTTACCACATCCAAGAGGGCGTGCAAAACGGTGGTTTTTGGGTACATTCCCGAGTCACATGGAGGCAATGAGCGATAGGAGGGGATTCGTCTCTCCCGGTATAGGGGGTTGATGTTACGCTGTGTTCGATTGGCTATAACAGGAAATCCCTGGCCAGGGTTGCTGAGATTTATTGGTAAGTGTTACCAGTAGTTTCTCGAAGTGTTATAGACCTCATATCGACACGACATATCGAGCTATTGGGGTCTGACGTTTACCACCCCTAGGCGAGATATGCGACATATCAGACGATCAGACCGGACTGTACGGTAGTGTTACTGGTTGGATTCACAGGAGTGTGAGCGGGCTTGCTCGTCGATCTTCTGATCGCTCAATACCCGGGTGGCCGTTACGTTTAGCAGACCGCTTGCGGCTTGTGGGTGCTTGATATGATCATCATCTGCTGCCGGCGTATTGACGAGTCTTTAGAGTCCTACATAGAGGTTTTCTGGTTCAAGCGAAACGAAATAGGAGCGCATATGAGATATGTGCGGGACCGAGAATAATGCGTGTATGTGATACCGTATTCCATTCTCGCGATGAATGTATCGATTAGGTTATATGCGATATACCCTAGTTGTCGAATCAAGGATTGATTCGATAAACCGATACATTGGATACTAGTCGGTTATATGTGATATGACCGGATAGTTAAATCAAGTGTTGATTTAATGATTTAATGTATAATTATATATTTGATATATTACTTTGCATTAACTAGTATCGGTTCACTTTAAATGGATTTTCTCACTCAGGTGTGCGCATTGCATATACGATATGATTTTGTGCACATGATTGTATCATGTTTGATGATACATGCTTTTTGGTTAAGTGTAAAGTATTAAACTATGGTTAAGTGGATGATTAGGGTTTTTACTTATTCTTTTATTCATTTATTTGTTTATACATTTTGGAAAATAAATGGAAAAGAGAAAATAATGGTGGCTTTTTTTTGTTGTTTAGTTGAAGCTTCATGAAACCTTGACCTAGTCCACCATTTTTGTTTCATCCTAAACCCTAACAATTCCATTTAACCATGATTCATTCTCTACACTAAACCATGGTTTGAATATGATAAGGTTTGATTTTCTTTTCCTTTTTTAATCAACACTTATCATATTCTTCATCTTCTTCTTCTTCTTCTTCACTTCAAGAAAAAGCTTGAAAGCTTTAATGGCAAAGTGAGAAAAAGAGTGAGAAATCCAAAACTAAAGTCTACCCACTTCCTATTTCTTCATCCTCTACCTCTTGCCAAGTAGTAGAGTGTGTTTCCTTCACAAGTTTTCATGGCTTGGTGAAGGTGGAGCTTGATCTAGCGATGCCTCGACGTAGATCATCTTCGGCATGGACATCGACGACCTAGCTCGCCATTTCTCCGACGAAGCCGACGGTAGAGCCCGGGAATTCATTTGGACAGCGAGGGGACTTCGTTGCGGAGCTATGGAGGTGGAGCACCGGATCTACAAAGGTTGTATTTCCGTTTAAACTTTAGTTAAGTTGTTAACTAGTTTCTTTTTCGCCTAGACATCTAGCCAACGATCCGTACTTTAGGGTTTCTCGGCACCGTTAAAATTTAAATTGGCATGGTTGATGCCTTGTGAGACCTCTTGAGAGTGCCTAGGAACCTTTCACTGGTATCAGAGCCTAGCTAGAACCCTAGGCAAAGTCCAGACGATATTTGAAACCCGATCGAACCGAAAAACCAACCCGGAAAATGCTCTCTGTACTTTTTCTAAAAACAGGGATTTTTCAGTATTAAAAATATGTAGAAATATCAGCAGGAATATCTAAGAGTTACTGTAAATTTCGATGCCCTAATTCCATTAAAGCGCCGCATTTCCGCGGCACGAGCATGGCTCGTGCGGCTGATCCGCGGCCTGTTTGTCGTGTTATGAGTTGAAGTTTGCACAGTAACTCCTATTTAACAGTGCTGGTTTTCCTGGGTATTTTTAATATTTTTTCCAGAGTTTGAATTTTCTGAGTTGTTTTGGGGATTCGAATGTTCGATCGGATTATCAAATTTTGTCTGTGTGGCTTTCCGGATAAATTTTTGAATATGTTAAAAAGTTCGACCGGATATAAATACCCAATTTTTCCCCTGTCGGGAAATTTCCAAGTGTTGGATTTTTCCGTAGTTTAACGACGTTCTAAGTAGTGCAAGTAACGCGATGGACCCTCTAGAAGACAACAAACCTTAACTCGATTATGTGACCGTCTTGAACTGCCCTTTGAACCTTCGGGTTTGGGGCAGTACGGCGTGCCACATGTGAGGCGTTGGCTTGACCCTTCTACGGCTGGACCGTTGGTACTGAGGCACGAACTGAATGTTGTTAGACTTATTTCATGTGTTGGATTGTATCGGGAAAACTTGGGTGTTCGATTGTTCCATCGGAAAGTTTAACATTTTCTGTTTATCTGGAATGTGATACAATAATTGGAATTCACAAATAGTTATGAGATAACGGAATGAATATTATAAACATAGCAGTTTAGTCTCACTTGATCGGTTGCCACGGAATTTTGATGTGATCAAAAGTCCGTCGCAATCACGTAGCGTACGCGGATACTCGCCGATAAACTTAATAGACAGCCTCGCTCCATAGCCCTGACCAAGTGACTGTAGGAGAACCCCGTCGCCGAAAGCATCCGTTCGGGTGCTCGCGGCAGCGGTGTTCCGCCTTGGTGCACTTCGTCGACGGTATCGGGGGTGCGGCCGTCTACTGAAGTTTGCGACGAGCATTCGATCAGGATGTCGGGAATCCTGTTGAATTGCCCGACTTGGTATTGAAAATTGTTTTCGATTTTGAGACTAAAATGCGGGGTTTATAATTGTTAGGCATGCGATGTCTAAAGAATTCATTTGGTCAGGCATGCGATGTCCGAGGTGGTTGCGGATTCCAACTGTTGTAGTTTTACACTTTCTTTTCTGTGACCGTAAGTGTAATATGTGATATCACCGGTTTCGTTGCTATATGTCAACGACAATTGGGATACGCATATTTACTTACGTTGATGACATGTGATGTTATGTGTTGCTGGATATGTTATATTGGATCGTCGTGTTTGAATAGCCGGGGGTTTTTATGTGAGATGAGTGTTTTTCATTTTCATTCATGTAAAAACTTGTATGTAATATTCTTGTTTTGGGGCACTTCCAGGTTGCGGAAGATGTCACCCTCTGTATATTATTTTCTTTTCCGCACTAGGATAGACCCAAGGAGGAGGGCACAAGTAACCGGGTTCTGGAGTCCAGTGGGAGACCAACTCGAGGAGTCGAGTCCGGGTCTCCTAACTCCAGAATTGGTAGGGTTGCTTGCCGCTCTCGTAGGGGTCTAGGGGTGTGGGTTTGGCTATTCATCACGACCGTGGAATCCGTGTTTTATACTGGCTCGTATTGAAAACACGGACGTCCTAGTATATCCAATATTTCATATGATTCTTCTGCTGCGATATCTGTGATGTGATCATGTGATGTTCTGTGATAGATACAGTATATAGTATATATGATATATTATATAGATGTTACTTATGTTTTACATCCGCGCTAGCCCTGCCCCGCTCTGCCGTTAGTTACCTAACCTAACGGTGCACGAGGGGACATCGAGGCGAATGCGGATGGCATAAGTGTACGTCGTATTTATCTGTGATGTTTAGGTACATAATTGATGGGACTTCATTAATGTGATTAATGAAAATAAAAGAAACTTAAGATGTTGTAGAATCGAATTTCAAAAATAAAACAGGTAGCTACAGTTCTTGCTTTGCATAGCGGTATATGAGATATATCCTGCACCTTATTCGATGAGGAAAGGACCGAGATCCCTTCACCGGGAGTGACTCCTTTAGCAATAACTGGCAGATGCTACACACTCGGTTTGTCTTTTGATTGCTTTTAAGGGTTTTTGCTTTGCACAGTGATATATATGATATATCCCGCACCTCATTCGATGAGGAAAGGACCGACGATCCCTTCACCGGGAGTGACTCCTTTAGCAAAACTAGAAAAGCCTCAAAAACACTCCATTTCAAAATTCATTTGATTCTACAACGATATCAAGTTCATTACGCAATAGGTTTTCAGAAAAACCTGTCGTAGCCCTCCGTCATTTCAGATAAGTACTAGTTAGTATTCGTGCTGCGGTTGTTTGGCATGCGTCAAGGCGTAGTGTACGGTAGCTAACTAGCGCTTATCTGCTAGCATATGATGCGATTGGATTAGGGTATTCGTACGGCGTTGTTTGGCATGCGTCAAGGGTCGTGCGGGTGGGTTTAATTCAATCAAGAAATGTACGGGTTGAACTTGACTAGCAGACTATGGGTTGTTTGGCATGCGTCAAGGTCATAGCGAGCTAGGGGCAAAATATTATCGGGAATTTCAAGTGTTGAAATTTGCAATGAGATTGCATACCTTCTATGAGATAGTTGGATCCCGATACCCGCTGCGAGTAAGAGTTACACCTGGGAGAGTTTTATACATTACAATTAGCCGATCAAGTAGGTGTCTAGAAAGGTGTCAACGGGGTTACGCCTCTGGGAAAACGAGGTTTACATTAATTAGGTTCGTGCGAAAGCACGGGGGACCTCCCTCAAAGTACCGACACTGGCCTGGCTGAAAGATTGGCGAACTTGTAGTGTGTAATTAATCCCGGCTAGTCTTTCCTTTTAGGGTTTGAAGGAAGATTTGATAAAAAGCAGTGGGAGCCATCCTGATTAGATAAAATAATAACCAATCTATTCTTGCAAGAGTGCACGCTGAGTGTTTTCTTCTCTCTCTCTCCAGGTAGCGACCATATCACGCCTTAATCAAGATATAAATACGGATTATTGACCGAACCCGCTTGTTATACTGAGCTGGGGAACGTTGGTCCCGCTCCAACTTATAATTGTTATAAGACAGAGCAGGAAATTGGGGAATACCAGATTTCCCGTGCCGCCCAAACGAAGAGAGTGCATGCTGATGCATCATCTTCGGGTGTGTTCATTATACAGAACTGTTTCTCAGTATCCTCCGCTTCCTGAGTATATGATACCGGATCAGGATCCCAGACATGTAATATGTTACATAGGGCTACAAAAGGGTAGAAAAACTGAGAACGGGTGAAAAAGTTTCATGAGACAGAAAACGGGGCAAGAGTTGCAGCCAAGTCTGTTGGTCACTGTCACCCTGTATTACCAATACATTGATTCTGAACGAATGTTATTAGATACCGAACCTGATACACAAAATCATATCAGTCTCTTTATTAGTAAAGAAAGGATATAATTTTGTGTTGTTGGATAATGTTTTGAACATTTCCTATATCAAAAGTTGATCGGTTCAGGCACGTTATCTAAAAGCATTGATGTTCTAAATCAAACTACAGTTCTTAGTATACGGAACACACACAAGAGGAAGAGTTCAGAAATGAACGAATCCTTCTTGAGGTATTGTAGACTAGGTCAGATCAATGCGACCCGACTGGCTAGAGTTACATATAGATGTATATTTAAATCAGTTTGAATTTACATCTTGTGAAACTCGCCAGTCATGTCACAAAGATAAGATGACCATAGCTCCGTTTATTGGAAGCAGAGAAAGAGTTAGTGAACTCTTGGGATGATACATGTTGATGTATGTAGATCCCCAGTCTACATATGCCAAGACCGGTTCTTTGTACTTCATTACATTCTCTGATAATCTCTCGAGATTCAGACATATGTTCCTGTTGAAACACAAGTCCGAACCTTTTGAGATATTCACAGAATATAAGTTAGAAGTAGAGAACCAATACGGGTATAAGTATTATGTCCTATGATGAGATCAAGGAGGAGAATACTTGTGCACGGAAATCCTGGATTATTCTAAAGGAGAATGAGATTCTCTCTCAGCATTACTCCTCCGAATACACCATAGCACGATGGTATATCGGTGCGGAGCAATCACACCCTATATGATAAGGTGTGCTCTATGATGAGTACTGCTGAGTTGCCTATTTCTTTTAGGGAGTTATGCACTTATGAAGCTGCATACCTATTGAATAGGGTTCCAATCAAATAAGTTGCCTACCATTTCATATATGATATGGAAAGGGAAGAGCCCATGTCTTAAGCTAGTTAAGATTTGGGGTTGTCCGGTCTATGTCTAAAAGGCAAAATCCGGACAAGCTCGAGGCAAGGTCAGTTATGTAGAACTGGAAATGTTCCAGCCATACAAACTGCAACTGATGATTTGATAGAACCAAAGGATTCAGTAAATACCAATGAACCTCAGCCTCTCCGCCGATCTAGTAGGGTTCCTCACCCACCTGAGAGTTACTTCGGTTTCTCTATGACAGTGGGAGTGAGGATTGCATCATGAGATGATGACCCAACTAGTTTCGAGCTGGCCATCAGGAGTAAGACTCTGTAAGAATGGCTGGATGCTTATCGATCTGAGATGGAATCCTTATACACCAACAAAGTATGGACTTTGGTTGCTATATCTGAAGGGTTAAATCCCCATCAGGAGCAGGTATATCTTGAGAAGATTACTTGGTGTACATGGAAAAGTTGAGACTTTCAAAGCTAGACTTGTTAAAAGTTTGCATCATTGACCAGGTGTGGATAATGATGAAACCTTTTCAAGTAGCTATGCTTAAGTCCATCCAGATCCTACTTGTCACGGCTACATACCATGACTGCGATATCTGGTGGTTAGGTGTCTTGACTGCTTTTCTAAATGATGATTTAGAAGAGAGCGTCTATAAGTACACAGCCAGAGGGCTTCGTAGACAGTGGGAGCAGCGGAAACGTGTGCAAGATGCTTTATAGGATTAAAGTAGGCATCGCGGAGTTGGAACATCTGTTTTGATGGATTATTCAAAGAGTTTGACACCATCAAAATGGTAGATGAACGTTGTATAAACAAAAAGGTAGTAGGGAGTATGGTGGTGATCCTCGTAAAGTACGTGGATGACATACTCTTGATAGGGAAAGAGTTTCCTATGCTACGCTCGATCAATCTCCGCTTATCACAATGATTCTCCATCAAGGATCAAAGTGATACTTACTAAATCCTGGGTTTTGGATCTATGAGATAGATCTAAATGGATGTTAGAATACTCACTAGTTGTAGTGAGATGGTATCAATCGATCCTAGGGAGAATCACTGGAAGTGTTCCAGGGTGATAAAGACGACTGAATGTCAGTCGCAGGCATTGTCTTTACCCTCAGTAAAGGGACGGTATGTTGGAAGAGTTCCAATCTAGATACCGTGGCATACTAGACGATAAAGGCTGGATACATCGCTACTTAAGATGCTACCAAAGTGGCTGTCTGGGTGTATATTGGTTCATGAGATGAACTTAGTTCCTCCCATTGTGTGACAATGGAGTTGTGGCTTATGCCAAGGAAGGTCCGTCCCATCAGTGATCCAGACATATTCTAAGGCAGTATCACCTGATCATGGAGATAGTTGATCTCCAGGGTGATCGAGGTTTGGAGAGTAGACTCAGAGGATAACACAGCGGATCCACTCACAAAGGCCTGTTCCCAGAGAGAGACTTTTATGGGATGGTTGAGTATGAAATACTACAACCACTGCTACAGATGGCCCTAGTGCAAGTGGGAGATTGTTAGTTATATGTATGCCCTAGAGGCCATTACTGTACATTGGATGTATATTGTAGTGGATGCTGGGACATATATAGGGAGGACTTTCTTGCTCGACATGATAGTATGCTATCTGGTTGCTCTTTACCTTAACGTGTACACTGATTGTCTCTCTGATACATGTTGGTAAAGCCCTTAGGATGTGTACTTGACTATCTGGACTATGATGCGGATCATACTAGTGGGGACATGGTAGTCCATAAGTACATCCTTCAAAGTCCCTAGTCGTGGGTGTATCGAGACGGGGCATCGATATACCAGAGTAGACTAGCGTATACCTTCTCGACCCATACAGATGGGCGATGGATGATCCCATATCCATTGGTGTTTGACATCAGAGATGATATACGGGTGCTCAGTAGAGACTGGGTACACTGGACGGACTCGCCGAGAACTCCCAGATGGTATTATACCTCACGTCAGTTGGCAATTCTCTGGTGACACTGGTACAGAGTAGTCTGTTGACCCGAGATCGTCATAGAGTCTTGTGTGGTTCCTACTGTGCTTTGATTTCCATCTTACCACGTCCAAGAGGGCATGCAAAACGGTGGTTTTTGGGTACAGTCCCGAGTCACATGGAGGCAATGAGCGATAGGAGGGGATTCGTCTCTCCCGGTATAGGGGGTTGATGTTGCGCTGTGTTCGATTGGCTATAACAAGAAATCCCTGGCCAGGGTTGCTGAGATTTACTGGTAAGTGTTACCAGTAGTTTCTCGAAGTGTTATAGACCTCATATCGACACGACTTATCGAGCTATTGGGGTCTGACGTTTACCACCCCTAGGCGAGATATGCGACATATCAGACGATCAGACCGGACTGTACGGTAGTGTTACTGGTTGGATTCACAGGAGTGTGAGCAGGCTTGCTCGTCGATCTTCTGATCGCTCAATACCCGGGTGGCTGTTACGTTTAGCAGACCGCTTGCGGCTTGTGGGTGCTTGATATGATCATCATCTGCTGCCGGCGTATTGACGAGTCTTTAGAGTCCTACACAGAGGTTTCCTGGTTCAAGCGAAACGAAATAGGAGCGCATATGAGATATGTGCGGGACCGAGAATAATGTGTGTATGTGATACCGTATTCCATTCTCGCGATGAATGTATCGATTAGGTTATATGCGATATACCCTAGTTGTCGAATCAAGGATTGATTCGATAAACCGATACATTGGATACTAATCGGTTATATGTGATATGGCCGGATCGTTAAATCAAGTGTTGATTTAATGATTTAATGTATAATTATATATTTGATATATTACTTTGCATTAACTAGTATCGGTTCACTTTAAATGGATTTTCTCACTCGGGTGTGCGCATTGCATATGCGATATGATTTTGTGCACATGATTGTATCATGTTTGATGATACATGCTTTTTGGTTAAGTGTAAAGTATTAAACTATGGTTAAGTGGATGATTAGGGTTTTTACTTATTCTTTTATTCATTTATTTGTTTATACATTTTGGAAAATAGATGGAAAAGAGAAAATAATGGTGGCTTTTTTTTTGTTGTTTAGTTGAAGCTTCATGAAACCTTGACCTAGTCCACCATTTTTGTCTCATCCTAAACCCTAACCATTCCATTTAACCATGATTCATTCTCTACACTAAACCATGGTTTGAATATGATAAGGTTTGATTTTCTTTTCCTTTTTTAATCAACACTTATCATATTCTTCATCTTCTTCTTCTTCTTCACTTCAAGAAAAAGCTTGAAAGCTTTAATGGCAAAGTGAGAAAAAGAGTGAGAAATCCAAAACTAAAGTCTACCCACTTCCTATTTCTTCATCCTCTACTTCTTGTCAAGTAGTAGAGTGTGTTTCCTTCACAAGTTTTCATGGCTTGGTGAAGGTGGAGCTTGATCTAGCGATGCCTCGACGTAGATCATCTTCGGCATGGACATCGACGACCTAGCTCGCCATTTCTCCGACGAAGCCGACGGTAGAGCCCGGGAATTCATTTGGACAGCGAGGGGACTTCGTTGCGGAGCTATGGAGGTAGAGCACCGGATCTACAAAGGTTGTATTTCCGTTTAAACTTTAGTTAAGTTGTTAACTAGTTTCTTTTTCGCCTAGACATCTAGCCAACGATCCGTACTTTAGGGTTTCCCGGCACCGTTAAAATTTAAATTGGCATGGTTGATGCCTTGTGAGACCTCTTGAGAGTGCCTAGGAACCTTTCAGTAGCTAGCTTAAGCAAAGTGACGTAGCGTGTATATGTTTCGCGGCATACTTATGACACGGTACTCCGCCTAAGTGACCTTAAGACTTATTGATTGAAATTCCTTCCGTGATTGATATACATCTTTGTGATTCGATTTCCGTTTCCTTATCGAATCTTGTTTCAATTTCCAGCCTATATGCCGCCGAAGACTACGAAGGCACAGAGAGCGGCCACAATGGCCGAGGTCAGAGTGGACTCGTCTGAGGCGGGGACTGACCAGGGCAGTATGCCTGTTGTACCGGAGTATATTGCTAAGATTGGGGCTGGTAAGCAGGACCTGCGCCATGTGGGGACTTTAGTAGAGGCCATTCGAGCACAGGGGCAGGCTGTTGTTCCACCCATTGCAGGGACCACGAATGTACCTACAGTTCTGGCAGTCGCAGTTACAGTTCCGGAGGTTATTACCGTGTCACTGGTAGAGTTCATGAGGCTGAGGCCTCCGGTGTTTACTGGCACAGATGCTCCTGAGGATCCGCAGTCGTTTATCGACCGGATGGCCAGGATTTGTCGTTCGCTTCGATGCTCCGACGAGAGGTGGGTGGAGTTCGCGAGTTTCCGGCTGGAGGGTCTGGCCCAGAAGTGGTGTGAGTCGTTGGAGAGGGGCAGAGCCACTGGTCTTGCTCCTATGACCTGGGCTGTGTTTGTGACTGTGTTTCTCACTCGTTTTCTTCCACCGAGCGTCAGGGATGCGCGAGCGCGCAAATTTGAGTCGTTACGTCAGACTCCGGGGATGACGGTGTCTGAGTATGATGTACTGTTTACTGAGCTGTCGGTGTATACTCCGTATTTGGTAGCGACTGAGGAGATGAGGGTGAAGAGGTTTGTTCGAGGCCTGCTTACCCAGTTGTTCCTAGCCATCAGCATTCAGCATTGCGACACGTATGCGGAAGCTGTGGATGCAGCCTTATTGGTGGAGGAGCGTCTAGCTGAGTCATCGGTTGTTCCAGAACCGAAGAGGACTCGTACGGATGTACCAGCACGGGGACAGAGGTTTGCATGCCGAGGCAGAGTTCCTTCAGACTCGGGGAGTAGCAGAAACATGGGACGGGGCCAGTTATTCAGTTCTTACTCTCAGGAGGGCCAGCGATCGTCTTATAAGTGCTTTGGGTGTGGCAGTCTACATCACCTTGTTCGAGATTGCACCGTGGTGTGTCAGAGAGGGCCAGCAGTACCCCAGGTTACCTTACCACCTTCTCCGCCTCAGAGAGTGTTGCCTCTTGTTCCTGTTGTTGCGCCGCGTCAGACTCCTGTTCAGAGAGGTCATGGTCACGGGGGTTTTGTGTCGAGAGGACGAGGTGGCAGAGGCAGGGGATAGCCAATAGCTAGTATAGGACAGGCTCGGGTTTTTGCCTTAACTCACTAGGACGCTCAGGCGTCCAATGCTGTGGTTTCAGGTACCCTTTCTGTATGCTCCTTTGATGCACATGTTCTTTTTTATCCGGGGTCTACGCATTCGTATGTTTCTACGCATTTCGTGCCGAGGTTAGCCCGAGAGTCGTGTTTGCTTGATCAGCCGCTTGTCGTGACTACTCCTGTGGGAGAGTCGTTTGTTGCGCGATACGTGTTCCGATCGTGTGCTGTCCGTTTAGGAGACAGAGATCTGTCTGTCTACTTGATCCTTCTCGAGATGTTGGACTTCGACGTTCTGTTAGGCATGGACTGGCTAGCTACTTGTTATGCGTCTGTGGACTGCCGTGAGAAGACAGTTAGATTTTGTTTTCCCGGCGAGTCAGTGTTTGTTATGCAGGGGGACCGTGGTGCCGTCCCTCACAGTTTGATTTCTGTCCTGTGCGCTAGTCGGCTTTTGAGGAGGGGATGTCGGGGATTCTTGTCTTTCATTCATGATACTGGTGCCACAGTGGAGTCGTTGGACCAGATTTCTACCGTGCGAGAGTTTCCCGACGTCTTTCCCGATGAGTTACCTGGGATGCCGCCAGAGCGTGATATTGAGTTCTGCATTGATCTGATTCCTGGCACAGAGCCTATTTCAATACCGCCTTATCGGATGGCTCCGGCAGAGTTTAGAGAGCTTAAAGATCAATTGCAAGAGTTGCTCGATTTGGGACTTGTGCGTCCGAGAGTTTCACCGTGGGGAGCTCCTGTTCTGTTCGTCAAGAAGAAGGACGGCAGTTTGAGGTTATGTGTGGGTTATCGTCAATTGAACCGAGTCACGATGTGGAATAGGTATCCTTTACCTCGCATTGACGGTTTATTTGATCAGCTTCAGGGTGCGAAACATTTTTCTAAGACTGATTTGCGTTCGGGTTATCATCAGTTGCGGGTTCGGAATGATGACATTCCGAAGACTGCTTTTCGTACGCGCTATGGGCATTATGAGTTTTTGGTGATGTCGTTCGGACTCACCAATGCGCCAGCAGCATTCATGGATCTAATGAACCGGATTTTCAGGACGTTCCTCGACCAGTTTATTATTGTGTTTATTGATGACATACTGGTGTACTCTAGGAGTCGTGAGGAGCATGAGCAGCACTTGAGGATTGCTTTGCAGATATTAAGAGAGCACCAGCTGTATGCTAAATTCTCAAAGTGCACATTTTGGCTTGATAGTGTTAACTTCCTGGGTCATGTGGTGACTGGTGATGGTATTCTGGTGGACCCGAGGAAGATCGAGGCTGTACAGCTCTGGCCCAGACCTGTATCGGTGCTGAGGTCCGTAGCTTTTTGGGCTTAGCTGGTTATTATCGCCGTTTTGTGCAGGATTTCTCGAGTATCGCTGCACCGCTGACTGGACTGACCCGGAAGGGAGTTCCTTGTCTTTGGACTGATGCGTGCAAGCAGAGTTTTCAACAGTTGAAGACTCGGTTAATGACAGCACCAGTTCTATTTTTACCTTCTGGATCAGGCGGCTACGTTGTTTACTGTGATGCTTCTCGAGTAGGGCTCGGTTGTGTACTGATACAGTATGATAGAGTTATTGCTTATGCTTCTAGAAAGCTGAAGAAGCACGAGCAGAATTACCCCACTCACGATCTTGAGATGGTCACGGTGGTCTTTGCGTTGAAGATTTGGAGACTCTACTTGTACGGGGAGTCATGTCAGATCTTCACGGATCACAAGAGCTTGAAGTATATCTTCCAGCAGCGGGATCTGAATCTGAGACAACGCCGTTGGATGGAGCTAGTGAAGGATTATGATTGTGAGATCCTTTATCACCCGGGCAAGGCGAATGTGGTAGCTGATGCTTTGAGTCGTAGGCCCGTGGGTAGCTTGTCCCAGTTGAGCGCTGTTCAGCGTCAGTCTTCTGCAGATTGGTAGCTCTTGTGTGATGATTGAGTGCAGTTCGAGTTCACTTCCGCTGGGGGAAAGCTTGCTCATGTCCGCGCCCGTCCACTACTACTTGATCGTATCCATGAGGCGCAGCCCAGTGATGCCCGTTTGACTGAGATTCTTGAGCTTGTTCGGCAGGGAAGAGTTTCGGAGTTCATGATCGATGACCAGGGTGTGCTACGATGCGGGACTTGCTTGTGTGTACCAGATGCTGATGGGTTGAGACGCGAGATCCTAGAGCAGGCACATCAGTCGGCCTTTAACGTTCATCCAGGTTCTACCAAGATGTACCGTGACTTGAGGGACTTTTACTGGTGGGAAGGGATGAAGCGTGATATATCGGACTTCGTTTCGAGGTGCCTGACTTGTCAGCTAGTCAAGGCTGAGCATCAGAGACCGGCTGGAGAGTTACAGCCTTTACCCGTTCCGGAGTGGAAATGGGAGCAGATTTCTATGGACTTCATTATGGGTCTACCTAGGACCAGTCGAGGGTATGACTCCATTTGGGCTATTGTTGACCGGTTGACGAAAGCGGCTCATTTCCTTCCAGTGAAGACCACTTTCGGTTATGCTCAGTATGCTCAGTTGTACATAGATGAGATTGTGCGTTTGCACAGTGTTCCCACATGGATAGTATCCGACAGAGGCACCCAGTTTACTAGCCGTCTTTGGCAGAAGCTTCAGGAAGTTTTGGGTACCCGGCTGAGTTTTAGTACCGCTTTTCATCCACAGACCGATGGCCAGTCGGAGCAGACTATACAGACTTTGGAGGATATGATCCATGCATGTGTGCTTGATTTTGGTTGCAGTTAAGATCGTCACTTGCCGTTGATTGAGTTCTCCTACAACAACAGCTTTCAGGAGACTATTCAGATGGCACCTTTTGAGGCTTTGTATGGTAGGAAGTGTCGATCGCCAGTCTGTTGGACCGAACTTAGTGAGAGTCTGGTTTTGGGACCCCAGCTAGTTCAGGAGACTACAGAGAAGATCCAGCTGATTCAGGACAGGATGAGAGCAGCCCGGTGCAGGCAGAAGTCTTATGCAGACCGTCGTCGTCGCATACTTGAGTTCGTAATGGGGGATTATGTATCCCTGAGGATTTCTCCGATGAAGGGCGTTATGCGATTTGGGAAGAGGGGGAAACTCGGTCCCAGATTTGTTGGTCCCTTCGAAATCCTTGAGCGAGTGGGTTCTGTTGCTTATCGTTTGGCACTCCCGCCTAGTTTTTCGGATGTGCAACTCGTTTTCCATGTGTCGATACTTCGTAGATATCTTCATGATCCTTTTCACATGATTCAGCATGAGACCGTTCAGCTTGAGCACGATCTTTCGTTCACCGAGCAGCCGGTAGTTATTTTGGATCGGCAGGTGAAGAAACTTTGGTCAAATGTCTTGCCATCTGTGAAGGTTCTTTGGCGTAGCCCGACTAGTGAGGAGATAACTTGGGAGGCCGAGAGCGAGATGCGGAAGAAATTCTCTCATCTCTTTGAACGTACGCTTAGTTAAATTTTAATTCGTGGACCGAATTTCTATATGGGGGAGATTGTAACGTTTTAGAAATCGTTTTACGAATTTTCCCGTTTTAGGGCAAAATTGTCGGTATTTCCCGTTTTAACCCGATTTCGATCAAACGTCCGTATAACCTTGCCGGCACCTAGTTTAGCTAAAATAAAGCTTGTGCGCGAACTTTCGGAGTATTTGGGAGGTTTTGGTTCAGATAGAATTTTTCCCAAATAAATATTATTTTTAGCGGTATTTTATGCACGTAAATTGGGAAATTTCTTCTCTTCGGAATAAATTAATTTTTGTCACTAGAAAATTTTGGAAACTTCTTTTTTAAATATCTAGATATTTTTGGAGTGAAAAAGGATATATTTTAAAAAGAAAAGAAAAGGTGTAAAGGTGGCAAAGTGCATTTATTAGCATTTATTAGCTAATTTCCTAGAAATTTCTTCACACAAAATTTACAAAATTACCCCCCATCTCTCCTTGGCCGAGCCCTCCTCAAATTCTGCCCAAAACTTTTCCCAAGCTCTTTTCTTCATTATTTCTTCAAAATTCTTCAAGAAAAAATTCCTAAAATAATCCACAAAAATCCTAATTAAAAATAAAACCATCTTTTCCTTCACTAATCCTTCTTGGATTTTCAACAAAGCATGGTTTTTTTGATGCTAAGATGAGGGATTAAATTTTATTTTGGTGTTCTTGAGGAGGTATAATTTCTTCCCTTAATCCATAATTAATTGTTTTAATCTTAATCTAGCTATTTAAGTTAGCTAATTATGTGTTTAGTATAGCTTTTAAATCATGATTAATTCATTTATATTTTTTTAAGAAATTCATGTTAGGGTTAAAGTTTGTTTAAGTGATTAATGTTCATTAAAGTGTTAATTTGTGTTTTGGAAAAGATTAACCCAGTAGAAAATGTTAATTTTTGCTAATAAACACTTTGTTTAATTATGCAATTTTGCTTACTAGGTTTTTGCTAAAACTTAATTAGCAAGTGTTAAAAATATAGGAATGGTTTGGATAGCTTATTTAAGCTATTATAAGGTGTTTGTAATCGCTAGATATGCTTTAACTTGAAACTAGCGCGAAATATTGTGATAGGTTGCTTAATAGGTTTCGGGGTTTTTCCGACGTGGGTTCGATTGGTCGTTGCGAGATTATATCTATTGTATTTCTCGTAATTTTTTGTGTTGTGTTGCGCGATCGGGACGATCGGGGTCTAGACTTGGTGTTTTGTAGTTTAGCGACCCCAGTTAGGATTTTAGGCCGATGTCGTGCGCGATAAATGCGCTAAGCGCGCAGTGTAATTTTCCGGGCGTTTTCATCGCGTTTCGTTGTCTTTTCGTTATTATAGGATATTTAGCTTATGTGTTGTATTTGTGAAAGCAAGCAGGGACTTCGGATGCTGCGGACAAGGGCCAGGAGGTGGTCGGATTTTTATAGCTCGAGACCATCTGTGAGTAGATTTAACATCTACGGGGAAATCGCCCGTATGGCGTTATGCGTTGATTAATCCAAAAATTTGTAGTTTACCGTAATCAGAAACGGCGTCGCTTCGCAGCTAGCCGGTGAATACGGGTCGATCCGCAGGGATGTGTTAGTTTCTGATTTTGTGTTATAACGAGTTGATTAAAATCGTTGTTGGTTTTTTATCGATTGAGTTTAAGACGAATTTATGTGATGAGAAAGAACTCATTAGGGTTAGGTCGAAGGTAGGTGTGTTGAGATCAATGTGTTCGCCTCTTTCAATGCCGTGATTTAAGCTTTTAGGAAAATCACAACAATCAATAGGAAAAGGGATTAGGATGATCGGGAAGAAACAAAGTTTCTTCCTCTAGATCCTTGTCCGTCTTTTCTTATTCATTGATGTGATCTTCATGGACGTCATATAAGTCCGGCCTTTTATACTACGGAACACCGTTACCTTGTAGGTAGGGTGCCGTAGGGGGCGGATCGTATATGTGTGCATGAAGCTTTCGTTTAAAAATAAGTTGACATTGAAGGAGGTGAGAGACATCCGTCTCTCACTCACTCCCTTGTTCCTAACCCTAACGAGCGAGAATTTTACTCGCACATTAGGGAATTATGAGTAAGAATCATTTTTATGTTTTATGTTTTAAATAGTTACCTCACGACAGATTAAAAATTAGCTAACTAGCAATTAAATGATTATAAGGGCAAGTAGAACAATTATACTAATACAGGAATTAAATAAAATTAAAGACTTACGCGAAGAAGATGATGCTCTTGATTTCTCCAACAAATCTCACTTTTATTGAATATAAAGAGGCATATAATTTTTTAGATCTAGATTACAATTTATAAGCAAACAGAAGAATTAGGGTTTCAGAGTCTCGCGCATGTTAATTTACAGATTTGACCCCTGAGAATCCTAACATCTGCACCGACGCAACTGCACAGAAGAAATCCACCGACACGGGCTCTGTATGGCCGCGGATCCGCGGCATTTGTTGGCTTGGGCCGCGGATCCGCGGCCCTTTGGTGGTCTTGAGCCCCCAACTTTCTGTGCTTGGTTGCTCTTTTCTTGGGCTCTCTGTTTTCACTGTTCTTTTCTCTGTTGGGCTTTTTGTTATTCTTCAGATTCTCAGTGAAACTCGTAAGGATCTTTTTGACCGTTTCACTTGACGTTCGTCTCGGCTTGAGTAGGATCAGTGTGCTGGTTGGTCAAAAGTCCATTTCCTGTATCATCTTTGTCTTTTTCACTGTATTTGCTTCAAAAGTCTGTATCCTGTATCATGTAACAAACGATCGTCAAAAGCACCTGTTTACTTATAAATTGCACAAAAATGGGGCGTATGAATTGCAATATTATGATGTGAACAAATACCCCCAAACTTACCTTTTGCTCGTCCTCGAGCAATTTATTAGTTTATTCTAACCTAGCCACATTTTCGCAGGGAAACGCGATTGCACTGAGCACGTGCAACAAGCCGTTAAACCTCTAGGTGTCCCTAGTAGGAGGAGTGTTGTCTCCTGAGGGTTTTCGGCGGATTACACCCACAAAATCCTATCAATTTGGTTTTTCAACTTTTGTTTTCCAATCAGGTTTTCTAATAAGGAATTCTATTATCGTCGCCTCACAAATTATCCGCCCGTATTCTTCACACTTCCTTATTATGCAACTTAAGATTATACATGTTCCATAAAATTACTTAGAATTCAGCATTTCATAAGTTTTCCTTCTAGAGTTTCATCTCCACTTAGGAATTTCTATCAACTCTATTAAAGATACAAGTTTTATTTTTCATTCCTTTCTCTTATCTAAACTCTAATCACATATCCCCACGTGTGTGTAATTTTCACCCCTACACTTGGAAATTCAAATCAAGCAATCATACTCTCGTCCATTGTCCAAAGCACTTAACTTTCGCTTACACATCCTTCATGCGACCGTTAATACTTCTTGAGGTACCAACAGCCGATTACAAGATACGTTAGGCCTTTAAAGCGTATTTCCTAGTTTTGCAACACCCAAGGCTTTTAGCAGTGACTCCCAAACCAGTTGGTCTAAGGCACTAGGTGATGAAGCACCCTCGCTAATTAATTTTCTAGCCCTAAGTAATCACAAAAACCAGTGTCCATTTTTTTATTCACACTTTTTTTTTCTATGTTCATTGTGCTAAGGATTTTAGACAAGAGTAATTCAAGGTCTCTTCTACTAATCCAAGTTTCAAGGTGCGTGATTGTGCATTTTGTAGGGTACATGTTTTCAGAATCTAAACTCAAGCTAGGAACTATCTTTCGAACTTATACTTTAATAAGAGCATTAATACTCTTCCCTCGTTTTGGCTTAACCCACGAAGTGAACCCAAAATTTGCCTATTTCTAAATAACCTATAAAGATATATACTCTCTCTCGCTAAACTTTAAGGAATGTTATTTTTAGGGTTTTAATTTGCTGAGTCTAGGATCCAGTTTTTCCTACCCAGTTAACCTTTTATCAAACTCAAATTAATTAACCAAAATTGAATACAATAATTTTTATAAATTTTCAAATTTTTCAAATTTTTATGATTTTTGTATAAAGATGCAATGCAGAAATTAAATATGCAAAAAGGAAAAATATATACAATATGCAATGCAAGGATAACTATGTACATCACCCTCTAACACCCCCAAACTTGAACAAAGCAGTGCCCTCACTGCCCGCCCCCACGTCGCGCTTGTGAGCGTGAACGTGATCTCTCCCCCCTAGCCAACAGTGTTTGTATCCCTCTCTCAATCTCCGTCAACCGACGGTCGTGCTCTCGAGCCGTTGCCCGAAACTCATCCCGCAAAGAGTCTAATCTCCTCACTGTTCTTCTCATTAATCGCGCATGTTCTTGGGGAGTTAACTCTTCCCCGCTCGAAGTTGAGCTCGAGCTGGGGGTGTGTGCAGGTACGTTTTCTCCCGGCTCTGTCCGTGTCCAAATATCTGTTAGTCTAGAGTAGGACGATGAGACGCCCTCTAAATGTGGTCGAACTAGGGTATCGTCTAACAAATATGCATCAAATTCCTCGGCCGGGAGGAAATAACGGCAGAGTTGGGTCACGAGCATGGGACATGGATATACACTACCTCGTTTACCCGAACCTATGGAGTTTAGCAAAACTGTGCACATGTCGAATCTAGGGTTTTTCGTCATTAAAGTATGAACGACATGTAAGGAAGGGGTGAAAAAGGTTGTGTTGTGAGAACTTCCAAAAATATTGTTTTGTGCCCACCGGCACACAGTTAAAACATTTGCGAAGAGGGTCCGTGCTTGGATCCCCTTGCGCGGTTCTCGCGCACAGTCATTACCCATTAAAGGAATATAATCTTCAAAGCGAAGGGGTTGTTCGTGTGCCGGTACACGTGGTATTAGTATAACCTCGTGTATCATATCCCTATTAATGAGAATTTCATTATTTCCCCAAATCAGTTTAATATAACCTAAGTTGTCTAGGCTATTCTCTTCCATTGACTCATAAAATTGGGTAACTAAGCTAGGGACAGCAAATGCAGATCCATGGTTATAGAGGAGGAAATTCCATCCCCTCTGTGCAATTTCGTGTGGGAAGTATGATCCATAGATCTCGTGTGCGAACACCGGTGAGAAATCTCTCTCGTACTGCATTTTATGGGCCATCACAAGTTTACAGAGAAAAGTCTATGCAGAAACAGAGAGTAAGGGTTCAGGTTTACCTCCCCTGAAAATTTCAGGGGGTGACGAGGCAGATCGGCGGCGGAAGCGCGGCGGGAGACGTCAGGCGCGGCGGATCCGCGGTCTTCTGGTGGCGGCGCGTCTCGAGATTTCTGCAGAGGGCAGGGGCGGCGCCTAGGGTTTTTATGAGGAGAAAAGGTTTCAGGGTGAACAACAGAGGGGGGTTAGATCATTTAAATAGGGGTTGAGAGTGATATTTACACAAAACACCCTATAAGACAAGGATTTTATTTGTAAAAACAACTAGTAATCTGCAATTTTGGAATTTGGTCCAAAAAAAAGTTATTATTATTATTTTATTTTTTTTGGTATTTTGGAAATATACATACAAATGATATACACACCCCCAAACTTATTTGAAATAGTGTCATTGGGAAACAAAGTTTGGGGGTGAAAGCGGAGGAAAATCAATCAGTGTAAATCGGCTCCTGCAAGAACAGGAGCTCCTCCGAAGGATCCGCAGTGAAGAACGGTTTTAGTCGATGCCCATTTACCTTAAATAAGGTACCGTCCTCAGGGTTCTCAAGATCAACCGCACCGTGCGGATAAACGGTGCGGACCACAAAAGATCTTCTCCATCTGGACCTGAGCTTACCAGGATGCAAGTGTAACCGAGTGTCATAAAGTAGAACCTGTTGACCAGGTTCAAAGGTTTTTCGTAAAAGGTGTTTATCGTGGAACACCTTGGCTCGGTTTTTAGCAATTATGGCATTGCTATATGCCTCATCCCTTAGCTCCTCCAACTCATTCATTTGCAGCTTTCTGTTGCTGCCCGCATCTCCTAAAGACAAATTTAGCTCTTTGATAGCCCAGAAAGCTTTGTGCTCGATCTCCACTGGGAGGTGGCAGGCCTTCCCATACACAAGCCGATATGGAGACATACCAAGGTCGGTCTTATATGCAGTACGGAAAGCCCATAGTGCATCTATCAATTTAAGCGACCAATCCTTACGGTTTTTAGAAACCGTTTTCTCCAAAATTTGCTTTATTTGCCGATTTGAAACCTCGGCTTGCCCACATGTTTGGGGGTGATATGGCGTTGACAATTTATGGGTGATAGCGTATTTACGCATTAAGGACTCGAAAGTCCTATTGCAGAAGTGAGAACCATTATCACTTATAATCTCCCGAGGGTGCCCGAATCGAGAAAATATGTGTTCTTTAAGGAATCGAACGACAACTTTATTATCGTTCGTTCGGCTGGGCACAGCCTCCACCCACTTAGAAACGTAGTCAACCGCCAACAGAATATACACATTTCCAAAAGAGTTAGGAAATGGTCCCATAAAATCTATACCCCAAACATCAAAAATGTCCACTACCAAAATGGGCTGGAGTGGCATTTCGTTTCTCCGTGAAATCCGGCCCAAATGTTGGCACCGGGAGCAAGTTTTACAGTATTCAAATGCATCCTTGAAGAGTCGTGGCCAATAGAAACCACACTGCAAAACTTTTTCGGCTGTCTTCTTTGGGCCAAAGTGCCCGCCACATGCTTGATCGTGGCAGAAAGACAGCACGCTCTTGACCTCACTCTCGGGCACACACCGACGGATGATTTGGTCGGAACAGTATTTAAAAAGATAGGGTTCATCCCAGTAAAAATGCTTTACTTGGGACAGAAATCGATGCTTATCATGTTTCGACCAATCATTAGGAATCAGGCCGGTGGCTAAATAATTTACAATATCGGCGAACCATGGTTCGCAAGAAACGGTCAAGAGCTGCTCGTCGGGAAAAACGTCAGAGATTGGAAGATTGAGCGAGGGCGAAGAAGGAAGTCGTGATAGGTGATCAGCTACTACGTTTTCACATCCCTTTTTGTCCTTAATGACAAGGTCAAATTCTTGCAATAAAAGGATCCAACGTATTAGCCTGGACTTAGCATCCTTCTTCGCAAAGAGGTGGCGAAGAGCCGAATGATCAGTATAAACAACGACTGGAGAGCCGATTAAATAAGGCCGAAATTTTTCGAGTGCAAACACAACAGCTAAAAATTCTTTCTCTGTTGTTGTATAATTAAGTTGGGCCTCATTTAGTGTTCGGCTAGCATAATAAATCACGTGCGGCATCTTATTAATGTGCTGTCCAAGAACAGCTCCAATTGCAAAGCCTGATGCGTCGCACATGATTTCAAAAGGGTGCGTCCAGTCGGGAGATGAAAGGATGGGCACAGTGATGAGTGAATGTTTTAAAGACTCGAATGCTTCAGTGCATGTGGAGTCGAAAGCGAAGGTCGTGTCCTTGGCCAGTAAGAGGGTCAAGGGTCTAGCAATCTTGCTAAAGTCCTTGATAAACCGTCTGTAAAAACCGGCGTGGCCAAGGAAGGCTCTGATATCTTTGACGCACTTTGGGGGGGGTAGGTTAGAAATCACTTCGATTTTAGCACTGTCTACCTCGATGCCGTTTTGAGAGATGACATGTCCTAAGACAATGCCTTCTCGCACCATGAAATGGCACTTCTCCCAATTTAATGTTAGGTTCTTATCCCTGCAGCGGGTAAGAACAGCGTTAAGATGGCGTAAACACTCGTCGAAGGAGTCGCCAAAGATGGAGAAATCATCCATAAAAATCTCCAAGAACTTTTCAACCATGTCTGAAAAGATCCCCATCATACACCGCTGAAATGTAGCGGGTGCGTTGCATAACCCGAAGGGCATGCGACGATAAGCAAAGGTGCCAAAGGGACAAGTAAATGTTGTCTTGTCTTGGTCCTCTTTGGCGATGGGGACTTGATTGTAACCGGAATAGCCATCGAGAAAGCAATAGAATTCGTGCCCTGCCAATCGCTCGAGCATTTGGTCAATGAAAGGTAAGGGAAAGTGGTCCTTCCTTGTTGCGGCATTGAGTTTCCTATAGTCTATGCATACTCGCCACCCAGTTTGGGTGCGAGTGGGAATCAACTCATTTACCTCGTTTGTAATGACCGTAATGCCCGATTTCTTGGGCACGACGTGGATTGGGCTAACCCATTGGCTATCCGAGATAGGGTAAATGATACCGCTATCCAGACATTTGACAATTTCCTTCTTAACAGCCTCTTTCATGATGGGGTTGAGGCGCCTTTGTGGATCTCGTGCTGGCTTGGCATCATCCATTAAGTGTATATGATGTTCGACTATGAGGGGACTAATCCCCTTAATGTCCGCCATAGACCAGCCGAAAGCTTGCCGATTATTAAGTAAGACCATCAAGAGAGCCTTCTCTTGCTCAAGAGCTAGAGAGGCTGATATAATGACGGGTAAGGTCTCATTATCACCTAGATATGCATATTTTAGGTGCGTTGGCAAAAGCTTTAATTCGAGTTTAGGAGGTGAAACAATAGACGGTAGCAAAGGGGTAGTTGTTTCAAACTCGAATGATTCCATAAAAGGTTCGTACCGAGTGTACGCAACAGTGTCGGATGGTTCAACTAACTCATCCGCAAAAGCAAAAGACTCCAATTCAGGTGATGAGTCTTCAAAGTCGTCGACGAATGTAAAACATCAAAATCGTTATCCGCCGCGAAAGCTGTGTCGGATTCTAGGAGGAACGCACTAGTGGCGTTAACATTCCTGTGGTCGAACAAAAAATTCTCGAACTCACAGTCCTCCTCCGCGATCTCATTGATCGAGCAAATATCAAGTACGCTAGCATTGGGCTCAGCAGGCTGACTTCCTAACTTGAAAATATTGAGCTCAATTGTCATATTGCCGAAAGATAAGTTCATTGAACCGTTACGACAATTGATCACTGCGTTGGAAGTAGCCAAAAATGGTCGACCTAGTATTACCGGAATTTGGTTCCGGGGGTTAGCAACAGGTTGTGTGTCCATCACGATAAAGTCAACGGGGAAAATGAAATCCCCTACTCTTATTAACACATCCTCCAGCTCTCCCCTAGGATGGGTTATTGACCGGTCAACCATTTGGAGAGTACAGTGAGTGGGCTTAAGCTCTCCAACGCCCAATTGCTCGTACACAGAATAGGGTAGCAAATTGACGCTCGCACCAAGATCTAATAGTGCTCTATTGATGTTCTTGTCCCCAATTGTTATCGAAATGGTAGGACACCCGGGGTCCTTTTGCTTTGGGGGTAAGGAATTTACAAGAGCATCGCTAATGGCACTAGCCACAAAAACTTTCTTTGGCACTTGCGACTTCCTCTTTTTGGTGCACAAGTCCTTTAAAATTTTGGCATATGAAGGAACTTGCTGAATTGCATCCAAAAGAGGGATGTTTATGCTAACCTGCTTGAACAACTCGACAATCTTTTCCATTTGAGGAGTTGGTTTATTGGATCTCAAACGATTAGGAAAAGGAACATTTGGAAAAGTGGTTGAGTCCAATTTTTGTGGATCAGATTGTCGAGTTGGAACGGTACCTCGTGCAGATGTGTTTGTGTCGTGAGAATTAGGTCCGTTCAAGCTAGAAGAGGTAGAGCCATGTGAAGGGTGAAGGATAGGCTCTAAAGAAGAAGAAGATGGTGAAGAAGAAGAAGAAGAAGAATACCCACCGGCAGGGGTGTCAGTATTAATGCCCACATTGTTCCGCAACACTTTTCCCGATCTCAACGTGGTCACAGCATTCACGTTATGATTTTGCTGATTGTGTGCAGCATGTGCGTGACCGAGGTTGGGCAACGGTTGTGACGGGAGTTTTCCTTTTTCGCGCTCGCTCAAAACTGCATTGAGTTGTGCAATTTGTGCCTCAATAGATTTGATACTCTGATCGTGGGAGGTACTATTTTGCACTAAAGATTGAATAGAAGTCTCAAGTCTTGCTGTAGACTGTGTAGATTGCTTAAGGAATGCTTCTAGACTTCTTTCGAGCGAGCTAACCTTATCATTATTGGGTTGAACATAATTGTTTGGCTGGTAAGCATTGTTCGGCACAAAATTGTTCACCTGAATAGGGTAAGGTTGCTGTTGAAATTGTTGCGGTTGATATTGAGTTTGCGAGGGTGCTTGTTGTTATTGTTGTGGAGGAGGAGGTCTTTGGAAATTATTATTATTTCCTTGGAATTGTTGATTTTGGTTCCAAGCGAAATTTGGGTGACTCCTCCACCCCGGATTATACGTCGAAGAGTACGGATCGTTTCTTTGTCGTTGCTGAAATGCAGCATTGACTTGATGCTGTCCTTGTGTAGATGCATTATAAGGACACTCTTCGGTCAGGTGCGATGGATCTGCACAACAAGCACAGACAGTACGTGGGGGCATAGCAGGGGCAGGAGAAGACGATGAGATTTTGGTCTCGATCGCTTCTAGCTTTTTCGTAAGAGCGGCCATCTCGGCCTTCATGGCAATCGACATCTCTACTTGATGTATGCCTGCCCTAGATTGACCACTAGAAGATGATGTGGTCTTGGTACTCTCCCACTGTATTGTCTGCTCACTAAGATCCTCGAGGAACTGCCACGCTTCATCACTAGACTTAGAGAGAAAATGACCTTGACAGATGGTTTCTAGCAACTGCTTCGTTGCCGAGTTCAATCCCTCGTATAATGTTTGGCAAAGTTACCAACTCTCTATCCCATGATGAGGGCATTGAACTAATAGGTCCTTGAATCTCTCGAAGCACTTCCAAAATGGTTCAGACGGAAGTTGTGAGAATTGAATTATTTCATTACGGATTCTGGCAGTTTTATGGTGAGGATAAATTTTTTTAGAAAAGCTTTCACAAACTCATCCCAATTTCTTATAGAATGTGATGCGGTGCTATATAGCCACTTCTCGGCTAGGTCACATAAGGTGAAAGGAATGACCCTTAGCCTTATAGCATCATCACTCAATTGGGTCGTTTTCATCATAGCGCACACATTTTGGAATTTATTAATAAAGATATATGCGTCTTCAGTTTCCAAACCGTGAAATTTCGGCAGCATATTGATGAAATGTGGTTTAATCTCAAAATTGTCCCCATTTGCCGGTGGGGGTGAAAGACAAGTGGGTAAAGAAGTGCGGATGGGGTAGAAGAGGTCCTGGAGCGCAACTCGTGCGGGCGCTTCAACAGGCGGTTGGTTCGGGTTATTCGCACCTGGTGGAGGTGGAATCATTCCCGTCGGCAAGGTATCATTGGGGTTGAATCCCGACATACCTTCGGTGGAAGAAATTGAAGGTGAAGGTAAGAAAGTGGACGGATTTTCGACTTCGGTGTCGAAGGGTTCGCTGGTCGGTACCAACGAAACGCGGACTAATCGGGCGTCTGTATCCCTAGTCCAAAGTGACATACACTAAAAGGGATAGTGCAGTCAGAAAAAAAAAAAAGAAAAACAGAATGTGGGGGTAAGAAAACGTCAGTGAGGGAAAGTGCGACAAGTTGCAAGTTTTGAAAAGTTTTTATTTGTTTTTTTTTTATATTTTTTTTTGTGTGTGAGTTTTGCAAGGAGGTTTTTGAAAACGGACTCGTGACACAACTGAATCAACCACACATGCACAATCAGGCCTAGATCTAGGGTCGCCTAGGTCTACTAGACAGCTCCTAACTAGGGCTAGAAATAGACCTCAAACCGCCTCTTCACGGACAAGTACGGCCAGGTAAGTGGGAAGGAACCACCACTACAGTGGGCCTAATTAATAACCACTAGCCTAGACACCGCAATGTCGGTTCGGAAAAACGGCCGATGCCTACCCTTGTCCTTTTCCTATTGAGCTCGCTGTCCTTAGGTCTGAGTCTAATCTTTTTTTAATTAAAGGTGGTCGATGCAAAATGCTTTAGGTGTTTTGTGGGGTCCTGGGAAGGGTGATGAAATCCCCACCCAATCTGAGTTTGGTCAAATAGCCCCTTAAGTCCGATTAAATTATGCAAAACAAAAATTCACTTGCAATCAATTTTAGCGCAGCGCAAAGAAACCTGCAGCAAATCTGTTATTGAGAAGGGGGAAGAAGATTTTTTAGCGCAAAGAAACCTGCAGAGAATTTTCACAGTGGAGATATGGAGGTTGCAGAGGGGAGAAAGAAAAAACTAACCCTGAAAATTTTAAACAGTGATTCCAACAGATGGCCGCGTTTCCGCGGTCTGGGGTGCTCCTTGGCCGCGGTTCCGCGGTCTGGTGAAGGGATCGGGCTCTGTAAAAATTTGTGCTGCTCTGGGATATTAACTCCTCTCTGTTTGTATGTTCTCTTTTCTGTTTTCACCTTCTATAAAACTCCAGATCCAAAATTCCTTGTCGTTCCTGCAAGATTCAAACGGGAAACCCTTCAAACAGATAAAGATAATGAAAAGAATATTTTTGTATTTTGTATTTTCAGATTTTTATGATTTTTCAGAATTTTATATCAACCCGAAATCATACAAAAACGAGAAAATTACGCCATCCCCGGCAACGGCGCCATTTGATTAATCAAAAAATTAGTAGTTTACCGTAATCAGAAACGGCGTCGCTTCGCAGCTAGCCGGTGAATACGGGTCGATCCGCAGGGATGTGTTAGTTTCTGATTTTGTGTTATAACGAGTTGATTAAAATCGTTGTTGGTTTTTTATCGATGGAGTTTAATACGAATTTATGTGATGAGAAAGAACTCATTAGGGTTAGGTCGAAGGTAGGTGTGTTGAGATCAATGTGTTCGCCTCTTTCAATGACTTGATTTAAGCTTTTAGGAAAATCACAACAATCAATAGGAAAAGGGATTAGGATGATCGGGAAGAAACAAAGTTTCTTCCTCTAGATCCTTGTCCGTCTTTTCTTATTCATTGATGTGATCTTCATGGACGTCATATAAGTCCGGCCTTTTATACTACGGAACACCGTTACCTTGTAGGTAGGGTGCCGTAGGGGGCGGATCGTATATGTGTGCATGAAGGTTTCGTTTAAAAATAAGTTGACATTGAAGGAGATCCGTCTCTCACTCACTCCCTTGTTCCTAACCCTAACGAGCGAGAATTTTACTCGCACATTAGGGAATTATGAGTAAGAATCATTTTTATGTTTTATGTTTTAAATAGTTACCTCACGACAGATTAAAAATTAGCTAACTAGCAATTAAATGATTACAAGGGCAAGTAGAACAATTATACTAATGCAGGAATTAAATAAAATTAAAGACTTACGCGAAGAAGATGATGCTCTTGATTTCTCCAACAAATCTCACTTTTATTGAATATAAAGAGGCATACAATTTTTTAGATCTAGATTACAATTTATAAGCAAACAGAAGAATTAGGGTTTCAGAGTCTCGCGCATGTTAATTTACAGATTTGACCCCTAAGAATCCTAACATCTGCACCGACGCAACTGCACAGAAGAAATCCACCGACACGGGCTCTGTATGGCCGCGGATCCACGGCATTTGTTGGCTTGGGCCGCGGATCCGCGGCCCTTTGGTGGTCTTGGGCCACCAACTTTCTGTGCTTGGTTGCTCTTTTCTTGGGCTCTCTGTTTTCACTGTTCTTTTCTCTGTTGGGCTTTTTGTTATTCTTCAGATTCTCAGTGAAACTCGTAAGGATCTTTTTGACCGTTTCACTTGACGTTCGTCTCGGCTTGAGTAGGATCAGTGTGCTGGTTGGTCAAAAGTCCATTTCCTGTATCATCTTTGTCTTTTTCACTGTATTTGCTTCAAAAGTCTGTATCCTGTATCATGTAACAAACGATCGTCAAAAGCACCTGTTTACTTATAAATTGCACAAAAATGGGGCGTATGAATTGCAATATTATGATGTGAACATTCGTCAGGACTAATATGATATGTTAGCTACATGTTATTGCATATTGGTTAATTTCGTATGAATGTCATTACATAATAGTATCTGTTGTACTTTAGATATAACACATTACTGATGGTTCATGTTGCACGAGCACTAAATTGTATGCTACACCCACATCGTCAGTAATTGCCATGACACGCACAAACTACCTACATACGTGTTATTGTGTTTGACATGGATAGTTAAGATAGTAACTCTTAATCCATTTCATGTATACCTTACTATAGCTACTTGTACATCTTGCATATATATTGACATGTACACCCACATAGTCTATTACAGCTACATGTACATCATGCACACATATTGACATGTACACCTGCATATTTTCGCTATAGCTGTATGCACCCTAAGTGGTATTGTTTTGATATATGATATTGAGTTGTTGATCATTGCGTTTATGAAATGCATCATTCATACTGGCTTACATGTAGATACTTAAACCTTGCTACACTTACACGTACACCACATAAGATGCTGCACTTGTTTTTCGGAGGATTTTGGGGATCGCAAGATATATTTTTAAGATGGATTCATTTAAAAGAGCGGATTTCCCTAGATATGTTCATATTATTGTTTTATGTTGCATATATCAGTTTTCATGGTTTTACGCATTGAGATATGGATTTCATGTGATTTATATATTTGAGAATCGTGGGGGTATGTCAAGAAAACTATGTATTATTTGAAAACCCGGTTTCTCTTGATATGATATTTCAGTGCGTCCACCATGTGATTTCTCGGTTCTGAGATTTGGCTTGTGATACCCGATTCGAGGAGCGGGAGGCACCGTCTGTGGGTACATGGTGGACCCGGTATGGTACCCCGGGGCGAGTGGTGATTTCGTGGTGTAGACGATAAGCCTGGTGGTGGGACCACTACCTACCGGTGATAGTAATTGGACTCGGCGGTTATCGTGAGGATACCGACCGGAATGATGTATGACATATTGTCAGGGCCATTCATGGTGACAGTGCCTGAGTTATGGGGATTTACGTGTCGATGCTAGACACGGGTTTTCATGATGTTTCGGGTGTCGATATTAGACACTCAGGTTCCATGAGACTTACAGGATGTGAGGGCCGATCTGAGGATGCGGTGCCTGAGGATTTGGGATTTGATGTGTCAGTGAGGGACACTGGTGTTTTTCTATGCTGATGATTTTGCATGAGATTTTATATTATATCATCCCACACTCAGGATTATGTTGATATGCATTGCTTTATGTAGTTGTAGTACCCTGATGATGTACCTTTATATGATTGTTGCATATTCATTTATCATACTTGTGCTATAGGATTACTTATGATAGATAGATCGTTGTTCGTGCATACTTGCGATTACAGTATGATATTATTTACTATTCACGAGTTGGCAACTCAATCCCGTTGTGCCATAGTGTTTTGCAGGACTTACCCTCTGAGTAATCGCGGCAGGGCGTCTTATCTTCTGTACTTCTGCGGATACCGCTACGGTTGGCTATGAGGCCTTGCTTTTAGGTGGGTTTGCGGTTATCTATTTGTATATTGTATATCTTTTTGTTGGATCTAGTATTCTCCATCTACCACTATATTGTATATGACTTAGAGACGACTTGTGAGGATTCAGTGTTATATTTTGTGGTGACTTTGGGTGTCGTGCTCGTGGGAGCCGGTTTTGTTGAAAAGTTTTACTTCTTTATGAATTTTTCGTTTATATTTCTTCGTTTCGGCGTCGTATATATGTTGTGGTGGTTGTCTCCGCCGTTAGGCGTGATTTGCTCCCATTTAGGATGCTTTTATTATTATCTATGTTGTACCCGTTTTCGGGGTTAGTTTTTACAAAGGAGGTGCTGCCGAAATTTTTAAGAACGAATACTAAACTTAAAGATTTTTACTTGAAAATTTCCGAATGTTTAAAACTATGTTTTCTCCGTTGATCCAGTTTTGGGTGGTTTAGATTTCTGGGTTTTGGCTTATTTATGTTGCGTACGCCTGTAGCGTTACGTAGTTTAAGTGCCGGTTACGGGCCAAATTTTGAGTCGTGACATTCAGACATTAACGAAGAGGCATTCTTTTTGGGGTTTCTCGGCCTATGGTTAAGTTGGTTTGTGCTCCCAATGCACCCTCGCCATATGAGGCCATCTTTCTTCTGCCCGGCTCACCAAATGGTTGTAAGGATGCGAGTGGCCGTCGAGGTCGCTAGGCTGGCTCACTTGTATCATGACCTCAGCTTAGCGGCAGACACCACTCGCCGGGGGTGCAGCCTGTAAATTTCCCGCTGCACTATTTCACTACGTGGCAGCGGCCCCATTTCTACGACAGTTATAACTTTCCTCGGGTTATGCGGCTAGTTGACGCTTCCGCTTTGGAACCGAATCAGTGAGAGGCTCGGGGTCTAGTTTTTCACCCGCGTATGGTCGGGGATGGCATGACCTTCGTCGATAAGGTCTTCACCATCGGCAAGGGATCCACAAAAACGGTGCAGCCGCTGCGCGACACCTTCAAAGACGGGGTTTCTACCTTGAAAGCTCGGGAGATTCTTCATTTGTATTCAATCAGGCCGGGCTTTTTAGTGTTTAGGCAGAACGATTCGGCGCTGTTCATGAGATAAAACCCGCACCGTTTTGCTCAACAATCGAGCTACAATCAGGGCGTCCCGCTAGAGGCCTTCTTAGCTAAGCCGGTTGCTACGGAAGACGGTATCCACAACGCGTTGCACCATTTCATGCGGCTAAACACTGGGTCCACCTTCTTTATCACTGAGTCGAGCTGCGTTCCGAAAGCCTCGAACGTGTACGTGGCATGGTACCAGCATGCGATGAGTACTGTTATTAGGGAAGAAAAGAGGTTGCTGCTTGATCGCAAAGGTGTGGCCCCTGCTGGTAATCCAGTTGTCCCTTTGAAGTGACGGACCATTGTTCATCCTTCCATGAGAGAAGCTGCTGCGGTTGTGGTCCCACGCGCTTTGCCTGAGATGCCCCTACCCCGTGCTCCTGTAGAAGTGGTAGCGACAACGTCCCCGGAGTCTGGAGTGGGTACAGAAATCGGGACTCGTCGCCTAAAATTGCCCTCCAAGCGCAAGCTTTTGCCACCGGCTGCCGGTGCTTGCTCGCAAAAGAAGAAGAAGTTGTTGTTTTCTGCCGACGTCGTACTCGGCCAGGAGCCTCTTGCTCCTTACAGCGAAGGCTTGTGTGAGTATGGCACTAATGATAGCTTGTTCGACACGCCGGTGACTGACACCGACCTACAAGCTGCCCTTCTGGCCTCCGAGCGATTGGCTCACGAAGAAGCGACGTTAATTACCATCGCGAAGTCAGGTATACATCAGTTGTATTTTTTTTGTTTATTCCTTCCTTATAATTATGCTTTTACTACTGCCCTTTTCTTCAACAGGCATTTCTGCTGAAGAGGCTCTCGCGGCTTCCATCAAGACTTTCGAGGAGGAAGAAAGGCTCCACGCTTCTTTGGGTCTTGGTATAATTCAGCTTATTGTGCCTTCGGTCCCTTTTCTTTATTCGTGGTCTGACCCTCTCCTTTATTTTATTGCAGGGACTACCTTGACTTAGGTTATCCCAAGTGCGGTGCTGATCCCAAGTTGGGATGCAGCGACGCTTCTAGAGAGAGCTATTGTGGCCCCAGCTCCTCCAGCATTACTGCAGGAGGCTTTGCTAAAGAGGCCCATGACAGACGTTGTAACAGCTCCAGAGGCGGAGCTTGGTTCGGACGATGACGTCCCTTTGATGGAGGTCTTGAGGAGATCAGCTCTCATGGCCCAAACTGAAAGGAAACGTATGAAGCGCGCGGCGAAGGAACGTGATGTCGCTTTGGCTGTAGGTGCAGGCTCGAGCACCACTCCATCTATCGCTATTCCTTCACAGGGTGCTCCAGCTGCCCTGTCTACCGCCCATAGACAGGTCACGCACGCGGCTCGAGAGGCAATCGAGAATTTTTCGCAAGGTAACGTAATACCTGGTCTTTTTTTATTAGAACTCGATCTGCAAATTCTTATACATCATATCCCACAGGGCCAAGTTCTGGCAATGAGATGGCAGGCGAGACGATGGCGACCACAGAGCCCGAAGTGGCTACTCTCTCTCGGGAGTCTGGGACTACCCAAACCGCCGCTCTTTCCTTTTTTGGATCCCCGGTATCGTCGGGCATCGCAAGCGTTACGACTGCACTTGGCGAATCAGGGGACGAAGCTATGGGCGCAGAGACTACTCCTCTGCGGAAGAAGCCGCTACGCCTGGTGACACTTCCGTTGCGGCTTTGGTTGGTGACTCGTCAGGTAAATCTTGAGCCACTGTTCTTTTTGTTTCATAATTCCGTTCAGCTTCTCCTGACGATGTTTTATTTGCAGGTGCAGCGAACGCTGAGATTGTGCCATCTGAAACACCTCCGGTCGCCCCCATGACGGTTGTTGTTCCCTCTCCTTCTCTTATGTCCTCCGAAATGCTGGAAGGTATAGGTTCGCGATTTATTTAGTTGAACTATGAACATCGTCTTCCTTGTACTAACCATGTATTGTCGCAACTTTGCAGGAGTCCTTTTTGAATATCTGTATCATATGCTGAACTCACATTTCTCCTTCCAGTCGGAAGTCATTCCGCCTGCTGGTATTGGTTAGTATATTATTTAGCTAATGTCTCTCTCTTTCTTTTATGAATAGCCATATGGTTGCTAAGTCTTCTTTATATTGATCGCAGCGTCCCGGATCGGAGGAGGAGACGAGGGGATAGCCGCACCTCCGGTATCCCAATTTTGCCACCTACCACAGCCGGTATAGTAGACTCCGTCGCTCATATATTTTCTTTACCTCCCGAGTCGACATTTGACCATAATTTGTTTTGCAGCAATCGCACCGGCTCCATCTCCCTTTGAGTCTCGCATCCCAATGCCGGCAGGGCCCTTTGATAAACGTCCATCTTCCAGGAGCGCTGCGAATAGCCTGCGAATGTTGAGCGAATTCATCAAGGATCTTGACGCCGAGGCCCTCGCATTCGCTGTAGATTTTGCTGCTGAGGTTAATCCTATGCTGGCGACGCTCGTGAACTTCCATGACGAAGGTGTCGTCGAGTCTTGGGTTAATTACTGTAGAAAGATCGAGGCCTGCCTGCATGAGATTGAGCTCAAGCGTCCCGCTCTGGAAGTATCGGCTTTGAACTCCCAGCGAGCTGCATGGGTTGAGCAAAGTGTTCCTTTCCTTCGCCATTTTGAGCAAGAGGCGACCCTGAGGTGAAAGGAACGTGAGGCGGCTTCCACCGAGTCTGTCCAATTGCATTCCCAGGTCAAAGCGAACACTGTACAGCTGAAAGCTATTTTTGAAGGTCTCCAACGATGTATTTCCGACGGGCTGGTGCTGAGGAAGAAGCTTGACTTCACTGAGCGGGTTACGCGGAGTCACGAAGTTGCTCAGCGGGAAATCGATGAGAAACTTTCATCTTGTTTGTAGCAACGGTCTTGAATTGAAGCAGAGTTGGCCGCGGCGGCTGACCGTGAAAAGGAGTTAAGAGGAGTGCGCGAGCGGCTTGCTGACTTACTGAAGACGCCTCCTTCTTAATAACCGCCTTTGTATCGACTGAAAATTTGTAATCTATGAATAACATGCATTCATTAATTTTTTATTTTTTATATGATGTACCATGTGCTCAATTGAATTCATGAATAAAAAACACATTTTTTTATCTTGTACTATCGCTTTCTTTTCTTTGCTGTGTCATTGACATGTTACTTTAGCAAATGTGGCCAGTAGATAGTAGATAAAAATCCATCATAATCTCCTTATAGGGTAGTGATGGCTTAGGAAGCAGGTTCAGGTCTGTTGCCTATGACTTTTCAACTTTATGAGCCGTGAGGGTCTCATAAAGTCTTTTCTCCCTACGAGTCGAGAGGATCTCATAGGTGTAACTTCTCCTTAGGAATCGTGAGGATTTCTAAGTGTGTATTTTCCCTCGAGAGTCGTAAGGATCTCACAAGAGAATTTTCCCTTTTACAAGTCGAGAGGACTCGTAAATGGTTGTTTCCCTACTTGTCGAGATTCGACTTTGGAGAGTGTGACCCGTGAATAGTATACAATAGCCCATCTTGGTCCGATTTGCAAGGTCTCAATGCTTAGAAAACAGGTGTTTATCCCCATTGTCTAAGGCTTTCCCCTACGAGTTGAGGGATTATTGGTTGACTGGCTCCGCTTTCTGCGGTGTCAGGGTTGACATGCTCCGCTTTCTGCGGTGTCGGGGTTGACGTGCTCCACTTTCTGCGGTGTCAGGGTTGACGTTCTCCGCTTTCTGCGGTGTCAGGGTTGACGTACTCCTCTTTCTGCGGTGTCGGGGTTGATGTACTCCGCTTCCTGTGGTGTCCGGGTTGACGTACTCCGCTTACTGCGGTGTCAGGGTTGACGTACTCCGCTTTATGTGGTGTCAGGGTTGACGTGCTCCGCTTTCTGCGGTGTCAGGGTTGACGTGCTCCGCTTTCTGTGGTGTCAGGGTTGACGTACTCCACTTTCTGCGTTGTCGTGGTTGACATACTCCACTTTCTGCGGTATCAGGGTTGACGTTCTCTGCTTTCTGTGGTGTCAGGGTTGACGTTCACTGCTTTCTGCGGTGTTAGGATTGACTTACTCCACTTTCTGTGGTGTCAGGGTTGACTTACTCCATTTTCTGTAGTGTCAGGATTGACTTACTCCACTTTCTGCGGTGTCAGGGTTGACGTACTCCACTTTCTGTAGTGTCGGGGTTGACTCTAGCTTGTCTATGAACTGTAGAGTCTTGGAACTGGGGATTGCGCCGTAGTTACGATTGGTGATGTCGCTTCCGTATCCCGCTGGAATGAGGATGAAGGCCGTTGTTGATCTTTAGGCTGTAGATGTTGCCGTTGAGATCTGACTCTCCATTTGAAAGAGTCCGATGGGGAAATGTGGTTCCCTTTTCGTTTATGCCCATGGATTGTATACAGGAGTCAGTATGGACTCGCCTGTAGGGCAAAAGTTTCATTCTTTCATTTTTTTATTTCCTTCCAAGACGCTCTATCATTTCAGCTTTTTATATCGCGAAAGTCATGACTGCCCAATCATTTCGACTATTTTTCGCGGTGGCCAATCATTTCGGCTATTTTTGTTTTTACTCACTGCTTTTTATTGCGAGTTGCCCAATCATTTCGGCTATTTTTTTGTATGCATGTCTTTTACTTGATGATTTTGTTGCAAGTTGCTCTATCATTTCGGCTATTTCATATGCATTTACAGCTCGCCGACTTTTTTCTGCGAGTATGAACTTGGAATCTAATACCAATCTTAGCATCAGTATCGCTGCGACTGGAATATTGCCAGGAGTGAATCATCACTTGCCGTGAAAGGACTTGGAATTTGTTACCGATTTAGGCATCATCATCGCTACCACTGGGACATTGCCAGGAGCGAATCATCATTTGCCTTTGTCGATTCGAACAAAGGTGGCTTAGTAAACAGGGTTAGGATCCTGTCGACTAAGGCTTTTGACTTAATGAGCCGTAAGGATCTCATAAAGTTGTTTCTCCCTACGAGTCGTAAGGATCTCATAGGTGCGATTTCTCCTTAGGAATCGTGAGGATTCTTAAGTGTGTGTTCTCTTATAAGTCATAAGGATCTTACACGAGCGTTTTCTTCTTATAAGTCGAGAGGACTTACAAGTGTTGTTCACCAAGTGGGGAAATTTCACGCCATTGGTGGGAACTTGGTGGGGGAGACTTTATTTGTGCCCGTGGATTGTATACAAGGGTCAATATTGAACCGTTTGTACGGCAGTCTGGGAAATGTGATGGCTTAAGAATAGGTTCAAATCCCTGTAACTTATGGTTTTTGAATTCTATGAGCCGTGAGGGTCTCATAAGAGGATTCTTCTTACGGGTCGTGAGGATATCTTAAGTGTAATTTCTCCTTAGGGATCGTGAGGATTCCTAAGTGTTTTGCTCCCTTGTGAGTCGTAAGGATCTCACGCAGGTATTTTCTCCTTACAAGGTCGAGAAGACCTTGCAAGTGTGTATGAATTTTTTTACAAGCCTGGGCCCTTTCGGGTTTTCACAAACTCGTTGGTTTCCCTGCTGTTTTTACTCACGGAGCCCTTTCGGGTTTTCATCTGTGCCCCTTTCACTTATGGATGTACCATTTTTTTTATTTTTTTTTTGTATCAGCCTAAGGAAGATGCGGTTTGTAGTAGTTTAAGGACATTACGGTCCGTAGCTAGTTTAAGGACGCTTCGGTCTGTTGTTAGTTTTAAGGACGTTTCGGTCCGTTGTTAGTTTATGGACGTTTCGGTCCGTTGTTAGTTTAAGGACTTTTCGGTCTGTGGCACGTTTTTGAGGCGAGGTTTCTTCGGATACTACTTATAGAGTTTGGGCTTAGAAAGATAGCGAACGGACATAGGCGTCATCATCTATCGTTGACCTAGGCCGTGACTCGTCAGGCGTAGTATTTTTTAGAAACCGACCTTTTATTAGCCTGAAAGGTCTTTCGCCATGCTTATCCATGAGTAGATAGGCCCTTACTTGGTAGACCTTGTCTATGATGTATGGGCCTTCATAGTTCGGCTCGAATTTCACCCATTTGGCATGATTGGGGATCATATGTCACTTGACCACTAGCACGAGTTCGCCTTGGCAAAATGTTCTCGGTCTAGTTAATCTTTTGTATGAACGCGTCATTCTTGCTTTGTAAGCTTCTAGGTTTTGCTGCGCCATGACACGAGTTTCATCGAGGGCGTCGAGTTCCTCAAGCCGAAGATGAGCATTTTCTTCGTCTGTTAGCTCGTAATGAACCGCCACTCGCAAAGAGGGTAGCTCTATCTCCAAGGGGACTACTGCTTCAGTGCCGAATACCAATGCATACGGCGTTGTGTTTGTGGCCGTTTTGGACGTGGTCCGATACGCCCAGAGAGCTTCATGCAGTCTCTCGTGCCAGTCTTTTTTATTTTTGGACATCGTCTTCTTTATGATCTTCGTCAAGGTCTTGTTGCAAGCCTCAGCTAGACCGTTAGCTCGGGGATTATAGACCTATGAGTATCTCCAGTCTATGTTATGCTGCTGTGCGAAGCGACCGATTTTATGGCTCCTGTAGGCTGGCTCGTTATCGGAGATAATTCATCATGGAGTGCCGAACCGATAAATGACGTGTGTGTTGAAGAAATGGAGGATGTTCTTCGTCTTCACTTCTCTTAGCGGTATCGCTTCTTCCCACTTGAAGAAGTAATCGGTTGTCACCAATATGAACCGATGTCCTTTGGATGACGCTGGCTCGATGGGCCCAATTATGTCGGTTCCCCACATTTCGAATGGCCAGCTAGCCACTGTTGGGTGTAGCGGGTTTGGATGCTGGTGAATGAAGTCCCCATGAATTTGACATGAGTGGCACTGCTTCGCGTATTCGAGGCAGTCCTGAATTATCGTGGGCCAATAGTGGCCCATTCTTTTGATCTTCAGCTTCATCTTTGGCCCAGCTTGGTGAGAACCGCAGAGTCCGTCGTGAGTTTCTTGGACGATTTTCCTTGCTTCTTCTTGTCCCAGGCATCTTAGCCACAGAAAGTCGAACGATCTCTTATACAGAGTATCATTGACGAAGGCGAAAGACAGAGCTCGTTTAATGAGCTGATGTCTTGAGGATGCATCTTCAGGTGTTCGATGGAATTTGAAGTAGTCTATAAAGACTTCTCTCTAATCCTTAGCCTTTTCCTGGTCCTCTATTTGTAGGGCTATTTGCTTGGTCGCTTCCTTTTCTTCGGACGACTCCGGAAATATTTCTGCTGGTGTAAGAACCCGACGGCTTTGCACAACGATCCTTACGTCATCGAGGTTTTCGTCAGCCGGTTCTTTAGAGAGTTTGGCTAACGCATCCGCTTTTCTATTCTCCGCACGCGGTATGCTTTCCATGGTGTAGGAAGGGATTTGAGTCAGCAATTGTTGCACTCTCTCGCCTTACTTCACCAATTCTGGTTTGCACGTTTGATAGTCACCGTTTACTTGACTAACGACCAGCTAGGAGTCTCCGTATATGAGGAGGTTTTTGATTCCCATGTCGACAGCGATCTCAAGACCTGCTATCAAAGCTTCATATTCTGCTTCATTGTTTTTCCTCGGCTCTTTCAAGGAAAAGGCAAAGCGCATTATCCCTCCTTGTGGAGTCATGAAGATGAGGCCTACCCCGGATTTGGTTATGGGAGAGTTATGCTTTCACTTCTTCATGAAAAATTCCCCGTCTAAGTAGAGTTCCCATCGGGTATCACTCCCTCCTCTCTCCCCGTCGATCATGTCAAACGTGTGCTCGTCTGGTAATTCGCAGTTTAGGGGTGAATCGGCAAGTATCGGATGCTCAACGAGGAAGTCGGCGATGGCCTGAACTTTCACTGCCTTGAGAAACCGGTATGTTATCGAGAATTCCATTAAGAGTAGGGCCCATTTAGCGAGCCGTCCCGTTAGCATAGCTCTTGATATCAAATATTTGAGAGGATCCACTTTTGATATGAGATGGACCTCATGTGCCAAAGCATAGTGCCGAAGCTTCGTTATCGTGAAGATTAATGCCAGGAAGTGTTTTTCAATAGGGGAGTAGTTGTTTTCTGCCCCCAGGAGAACTCGACTCAAATAGTAGAGGGCTCTCTCTTTCCCTTGGTCGTTCTCCTGTGCCCATAGCGCGCCTAAAGAACCTTCAAGAGCTGTTGTGTACGGGATGAGGGACTTTCCTTTGACCGAAGCGGTCAGTATCGGAGGATTCCGCAGGTATTGATTGATTTCGTCCAGTGCGCTTTGGCATTTTCGATCCCAGACGAACGGGGTCCCCTTCTTCATCAGGTGGCTGTAAGGATGGCATTTTCCGGATAGGTTACCTATGAACCGCTGGATATACGCAAGCTTTTCTTGGAGAGACCGCAGTTGCTTGAGAGTTCTTGGTGGAGGCATCTCCATAATCGCCTTGATCTTTGACGGGTCTATTTCGATGCCCCGGTGTCGTGCGAAGAATCCTAGGAATTTGCCTGAGGAAACTCTGAACGCGCATTTCAGAGGGTTCATCTTCAGGTTGTATTTCCGAAGGCGCTGGAACACGATCTTCAGATGCTCTCAATGCTCCTCGTACAATTTGCTTTTCATCACGAGGTCATCGATATAGCATTCGACGATTTCATGTATGAGGTCATCGAAAATCTTCATCATGGCCCTCTGATAGGTGGCGCCAGCGTTCTTCAGACCGAAAGGCATCACTTTGTAGCAGAATATGCCCAGAGGAGTCCGGAAAGCGGTATGCTTCTAGTCTTTGGGATGCATCTTTATTTTATTGTACACCGATGATCCGTCCATGAAGGAGAAGACTTCGTGAGTGGACGTGCTATCTATCATCAGCTCAGTAACCGGTACGGGAAAGTCATCCTTCGGACATGCTTTGTTGAGGTCCCAAAAATCCACGCAGATGAGCACCATCCCATTTTTCTTCATCACTGGGACAATGCTGGTGATCCAGTCAGGGTATTGAAATTCTTGGATGAAACCGAAGTCGATTAGCTTCTTGACATCGACATTGATACTCATTTCAAGTTTGAGCCGCATTCTCCTTGGTGCTTGTTTGACTGGCTTGACGTACGGAGATATCGCCAATTTATGCACAGCTGTTTCCGGATCTAGCCCCGGCATCTTGGAATAGTTCCATGTGAAGCAGTATTTATACTACATGAGCATGTCTTTTAGCGTAGCCACCTGCTCTTTAGACAGAAGCTCACTGACGAACATTGGCCGCGGGTCCTTTGCCTTCCCCAAGTCGATTTTCCTTAGGTTGTCCGCAGTAGTATGTATTCCATCTTATAATTCTTTTGGCGCCGGTGGAAACTCTAAGATCAACTGTTCAGTTGATAAAACTGCACATTTGTTATTACATTTTTCCTACCTTTTCTATATTAAAAGAGGTCTTTATTATAATATATCATACATATGAGGGTTTATCTGTAAAAACACTATTTTCATGTGTTGATATATTATAATAAGCATTTGGTAGGAAAATATATGCAAATAATATCATTGACCAAATCTTAACTCTACTAAATATTATTTGAGTTGTTGTGCAGAATTTTCAGGACTAAAATCAAGGAAATCAAGTTGTTAAAACTAACCTGCCTAATTAAGAAATCAAAACATAGAAATCAAATCTGGCAGCAACTACGAGAAGATTTCCAAGTTCCAAAGCCTCCAAATATTTCCACATGTCATAAGGATCTACCCACAGGAAATTGATCAATTGATCCCAACCATTGGCCGCGGATCCGCAGCCAAACCCCCCTGTTGGCCGCGGATCCGCGGCAAGATAGAAGATTTAGATGCTGAGAATTTTCAGGGTGAATCTTTACTACTTGCTTCCAAATTTAGAAGCTAAGCTTCTGGCTTTGGGACTATAAATAAAGACCGAGAGCCTCTTGGAAAAATTATCAAGCCGACGAGATCACGAAGTCCAAGACGGCTCACGCATCCAGGCTGATCATCAACTGTTCGTCTACATCCTTAGAAGAGATCAAGAAGCAACTAGAAATTGTAATCATTTTCTAAGGATTCAAGTGTAATGAATATTGTTGATTAATAAAGGTAGCTTTCTTTTTCTTATTCTATTTCTTCGTAGTTTAATTATGCAATTTCTCTCCATCTCTTTTTCTCCCAACATGCACGAGTAATTCCCCGCTTGTTAGGGTTCGTAGGATTAAGCTAGGCTAATGGATGATAAAAATCCCTAAACTCTTTTTAAGTCGTATAAAGTTTATAAACTTTATCAAAAGAATCATTAACATCCTAATCGGGCGCGCTACCAATTCATTGTTAGCCGCGACCGCGATTAGAGATTAGATTAATGATTGTTTTGGTAAAGGCTAGATATGAACGGAGTTCCGTGTCGAGATAAGGGTTAAGACTGGGATTCCTTTTCCCTCCAGAAAACCTAATCTACATGCATCACTGTCGTTTTAGTTTTAAATCTATTAAAGGATAAAAAGGGTAATTTTTAATTAATCATCCATAACTACTAAATCCTAACGAACCCTACAAGCCCCTTCTTATATTAACTACATCCATAAATAATCTAGATCTATATTTTGCATCAGTGCTTAAAGTAGATCTAGAAACCATTCTACAATATTCTTTATCCCTCCTCTCTTTTTCAACACATCTAAAGTAAGAGTAAAAGATTCAACGTTTCCCTGAGGACGACCCGTACTCATCTCGGTCTAGCTACACACGATACCGTTATTGATTGCGGTTACTTTAACTACAAACACACTTTTTTCATATCAATCAAATGGTGCCGTTGCCGGGGATACGTGCGTAATTTTTTATTCTTACTATTTGTGTTGAATTCTTATACGATCAATATCATAAATAAAATAAAACTGCAAATTGTATATTTAACGATTATTGTGTGAATTTTGCGAGGGAATCTGGAGTCACATACTTAAGGATACAGAGAGACAGAGACATTCATCAAGATCCAGAAGAGTACAGGAGGACACATAGCAAAACTCATCACCTGATCCCTCAAGTCGGCGGCGGAACCGCGGCCGGTTGTTCACATCGGTGGCGGAAGCGCGGCCAGTTAGAAGATCTAGGGCTTCAGTCTTCTCTGGTAAGATTCTAACCTCTTCCTCTCTCCTCTAAAATCCAATAAAATATCTTTTCTGCAGGATTCTTTGCAAAATATCGCCGCTCAAAAATCTTTTTGAAAAGTTTTGTTTGCGGTTTGTTTTTGCATATTTTAATACGGATTTTTAAGGGGCAAGACCAAAATCCAGATTAGGTGGGGATTTCATCACCCTTCCTAAACCCCACAAATCACAAACCGAGTATCTGCATCAACCCTACATTAATTTAAAAAATATCTAGACCAGACTTTAAGGACGATCGCGCTCAATAAGGACAGAGGAAGGTCGTGGGTAATCTATCGCTTATCCGCATTACTTTTGTGCTGTCTAGGCAAGTGTGTCTAAGGCAAGTGGTTACTTAATTAGGACCACTACTTTCGTAGTGGGGAGCCTCCCACTTACCTGGCACTTACCTGGCTATAAGAGTAATAAAGAGGCGGTAGAGGATTGATCCTGCGGCTTGTCCTTTGGAAGTCTAGGAGCGGTCTAGAGACTGGACCTAGGTAACCATAGTTCTAGGGTTGTTTGTGCATTTTTGTGTGATTTGTCTAAATCCGTAATTTTTCAAAACAAACCAATTATTTTCTCCCCTTTTTACCCCTTCCCCCTTCTTCTCTTCTTATAATTGGTGACCTAAACAGAAGAACACTTGCCGAGCTTTGCTGTCCACAACCAGATATTTCTTGTTTTCGTAATCCCTTCGGTATACCGTCCGGCTCTTCCATATCCTTAAGAGATCATATAGAACAAGAGGGAAGAAACAGTTGGCCATCTCAGTCTAGGTCTTATCAACCGTATCCTAATCCTAAACCAATGTCAGTTCACACCCAGAATGAGGAAGCCCCTAGACGAATGTCCATTGCTGAGTATATAGCTAGGGCTAGAGGCCAAAGTTTCAACCCGGACCAATATCAACCACCACCACCACTGTCCAAAGAAGAGTTTGATAGGCGGTTTGTGGCATATAAGATATCTATTAAAAATAGCCAACCAACCAACCCATATCAATATTCTTCTTATCATAATATTGATCCTACTCCCAACCAATTTTCGCAACCATTCTATTCCTATCAATCCAATCCGACTTTTCCACCTTCTCTAGACAGTTCTTCTATTCAGTCATTTGGGAGTTTTAATTATCCACAGGAATTTCAATCTTATACTGAAACCCCTTATCAACCCAAATCTAGTCTGGTGCAGACATTAGAAAAATTTCTGGAATTGTCGAACCAAATTAGGAAGGAAACAACAGAGTGGATGCAAGCAAAGAATTTCAAACCTGCCCAAAATTTTTCAGTATATGAATCGGGCATAAGACAAAATGAGAATTTGGGTAGTGAGACAGAACTGTACACCCTTCCTAATCAAACATCCCCATTCCAAACTGAAATCCACAACTCCAGTTTCATAGACTCATCAAGTACCAAATGATTCATCAATTAATGATAGAATGTCAGATAAGTTGTGTGACTTTGTAGTGTTTGATTTACCCGATTGTGAAGGGTCCATTTCAAGTGAAATCATACCCAACCCTTATGATCTCTATACCTGCACTCTTGAACCAAAACTGATTGAAAACCATATTTTTGTTGAGGTGTTTGAGGATTTTAATCTTCACTTGAATGAGGTGATTGACGTTGGGGATATATTGATTGATGAACCCGAAATTTTGGATGATTTTGTCCCACCAATTCATCAAATCCTTTCACTTCCTTGTGATCATCATCTTGAGCCTTTAATTCTTCCTGAACCCCAAATATGTCTTGAAGTTGATGATAAAGGTATACCCGAAGCAATACAGCCTCCATCTTCCACATCTGGTACAGCAACACTCGACACACCAATTTGTTTACCCATTTCACCTTCTATTTTCTCCGGTTCTTCTTCTGTTCCTATAGTTTCAGTGAGTTTTGATGAATCACAATCTGTTAATTCAAGTTCAATAATACCAGAAATTCAACTTGATTTGGATATTTTTGAAAATGAGGTAGATGAGTTTTTCGAGTTCTCTACCTCAATGATTTTTGATGAATCAAGTAGGATAAATTCTGGCACAAAACTCTTTGACAGCAAAATGTTCAATCACACCATTGATAAAAGTTTTGAAGAACTTTTTGCTGACGAATTTGAGTTTTTAAACAATACGGATTTTGTGATTGATCAATCTCCACCTATAGAGGTTGAACCGACACCATTCCTTCTTCCTAATCATTCACATTCATCCTTATTCTTTCTTTTCTCTAATTTCAAACCCTTTCCAGACCACCTCTTATCCCTTCCCCATTTTTTCTTGACTCGATATAACACATTCTTCCACCAACCTATACGCTATACTGATAAAATCTTTGAATGGTTGGTGTTAACTTTTGGTCTTTGTAAAGTCTTACTTTGATCAAATGACTCACTCCCTCTTAAAATGCTTCGTATTGTCTGACTCATGTTTGAGGGGGGGTATAATTTTGGCTCTTGAACATAACTTTTATCCTCAAATTTATGAGCCAAAAATAAGTTTGGGGGAGGATTTTCATTTTCATATATTCTTTCCCCCATTAATAATGTCCTCCCAAGCTTACAGGTTTTTGTGATCCAGCAGATAGCAACAGCGAGGACTTTGTTGAAAACAGGTTTGGGGGAGGTTTGTGCTTATTTACACATCAATTTGCATCATATTTTGCATAAGCACAGCATTTTCAAAAATTTAATTTTTTTTTTATAACAAAAGAGTAGAAAGTGAAAAATTATATCCAAAAGATAGGAATAGTTTAAGAAAACCAAGAAAATTAGAAAATTTTTTAAACGAACTAGTAATAAGTAGTTATGAGCTGTTATCCCAAGGGTTAGTAAGATGAAGGAAGTCACTAATCTGAGGATAAAAATAAGTCTGAAAAATAGTTTCTATTCTGAAAGCCAATCATTTGAATGTTGATACCCTACTATTTGCACTTACACACGTCTTGAAACTCGGGATAGTAAAGGATACCTTGAAATTCTCTTGTCTAAAAGCCAAAGTATGAAGGAAATAAAAAAAATGAAGAAAATATAAAGATGGTGAAAAGAAAAATGAACACTGGTTTTGTTATCCCCAAGGCAGCAATAAAAAATATAGCGAGGGTGCTTCATCACCTAGTGTCTTAGATCAACTGGTTTGGCAGTCACTGCTAAGCCTTAGGTGGTGCAAGACGAGGAAAATACTATCACCTAATCAGCAAGCACATAAGTAATCGGTCGGTTAGTACCGCAAGAAGTATTAACGGTCGCATGAAAATGTGTGAGCAAATCTAAATATTCATCAAGTTAAAAAGTACTGAGGTAGATGGACAAGAGTATGATAGCTTGAATTGAATTCTCCGAGTGTAAGGATGTCCATTACACACACGTAGGGTTATATGATCGATGTTTGGATGAAAGGTAGGAACGAAAAATAAAGACGATGTTTTATTGAGAGATGATGTGATTTCTCACATTTTTTCATGACTATTAAGATAGGGCTCATGACAACTGAAAAACTAGTATAGTTGGAAACTCTTATTTTCAAAGTCTTTCTTTTATGGTTCCTATCTTTATATGTAAATTTCACCATCTCTCTTTTATTATAGGATTTTGTGGGTGTAATCCGCTGAAAACCCTCACGAGACAACACTCCTCCTACTAGGGACACCTAGAGGTTTAACGGCTTGTTGCACGTGCTCAGTGCAATCGTGTATGCCTACGAAAGTGTGCTTAGTTTTCTCCTTTCTTTTTTCTCTTTCTCTTGAATAAACTAGTTTGCTCGAGACGATCAAAGATAAGTTTGGAGGTATTTGTTCAGTTGATAAAACTGCACATTTGTTATTACATTTTTCCTACCTTTTCTATATTAAAAAAGGTCTTTATTATAATATATCATACATATGAGGGTTTATCTGTAAAAACACTATTTTCATGTGTTGATATATTATAATTAGCATTTGGTAGGAAAATATATGCAAATAATATCATTGACCAAATCTTAACTCTACTAAATATTATTTGAGTTGTTGTGCAGAATTTTCAGGACTAAAATCAAGGAAATCAAGTTGTTAAAGCTAACCTGCCTAATTAAGAAATCAAAACTTAGAAATCAAGTCTGGCAGCAACTACGAGAAGATTTCCAAGTTCCAAAGCCTCCAAAGATTGCCACATGTCATACGGATCTACCCACAGGAAATTGATCAATTGATCCCAACCATTGGCCGCGGATCAGCGGCCAAACCTCCCTGTTGGCCGCGGATCCGCGGCAAGATAGAAGATTTAGATGCTGAGAATTTTCAGGGTGAATCTTTACTACTTGCTTCCAAATTTAGAAGCTAAGTTTCTGGCTTTGGGACTATAAATAAAGACCGAGAGCCTCTTGGAAAAATTATCAAGCCGACGAGATCACGAAGTCCAAGACGGCTCACTCATCCAGGCTGATCATCAACTGTTCGTCTACCTCCTTAGAAGAGATCGAGAAGCAACTAGAAATTGTAATCATTTTCTAAGGATTCAAGTGTAATGAATATTGTTGATTAATAAAGGTAGCTTTCTTTTTCTTATTCTATTTCTTCGTAGTTTAATTATACAATTTCTCTCCATCTCTTTTTCTCCCAACATGCGCGAGTAATTCCCCGCTTGTTAGGGTTCGTAGGATTAGGCTAGGCTAATGGATGATAAAAATCCCTAAACTCTTTTTAAGTCTTATAAAGTTTATAAATTTTATCAAAAGAATCATTAACATCCTAATCGGGCGTGCTACCAATTCATTGTTAGCCGCGACCGCGATTAGAGATAAGATTAATGATTGTTTTGGTAAAGGCTGGATATGAACGGAGTTCCGTGTCGAGATAAGGGTTAAGAGTGTGATTCCTTTTCCCTCCAGAAACCCTAATCTACATGCATCACTGTCGTTCTAGTTTTAAATCTATTAAAGGATAAAAAGGGTAATTTTTAATTAATCATCCATAACTACTAAATCCTAACGAACCCTACAAGCCCCTTCTTATATTAACTACATCCATAAATAATCTAGATTTATATTTTGCATCAGTGCTTAAAATAGATCTAGAAACCATTCTACAATATTCTTTATCCCTCCTCTCTTTTTCAACACATCTAAAATAAGAGTAAAACATTCAACGTTTCCCTGAGGACGACCCGTACTCATCTCGGTCTAGCTACACCGTTATTGATTACGGTTACTTTAACTACAAACACACTTTTTTCACATCAATCATCAACTCATCTTCATCTTTATTTTCAAAGCACTAGGAGAGGTCATCCATGTTCTCGGGCATTTCTTCTTCCGACAGCGCTATCACGTGACAGGTATGAGATCGTTTCCAAGACCGATATTGATCTGGTTCTACTTCTACTATATACGTTGCTTTTGGAACATGCCTTTATGGTGGGGCTACCCTCCAACTGTTGGATAGAGCGAACCTACCGAGTTGATATTGGTCTTCGACCCGGTTTTTGAAGGTGAAACGGTCTTCAAGAGGGTGTCCGATCACTTGATGATAGGAGCAATAATCCGGATGATGAACCTAGTTTGCTTGATCGGGGTGCCGAGACTCGGGGAGTGTCCTCATCTGGTGTTTCATGACAAGGTCAAAGATTCTCTGTCTTGTCTTGAGGTAAAGAGTATACTCGACCCATCTTTTTCATAAGAGACAGATTCGGGCTGACTCTTTCTCGATCACGTGGTTTCTTGGATCCGCTTTGCCGTTGTCGAGCGTTTTTCTCATTCTTTAACTAGTTTTTGCCTCCGCGTCGGACCTTTTTCTTGTCTCAGGAATGCATGGCGGGCTGGCGGCGGAGGACATTGTCATCCTCCGTAGCTTTTTAAAGGAGACGTTGCGTCTTGGATTTCTCGTAAATGGCCATTTCACGGCGGTGGTCGTTTCGAACCTTTTGACTCGCTTCCCGTATTAGCTTGTCTATCCGTTCTTTAAACAATGAACTCGGTATTTTTATGGTAGTCTCGCGTTCTGGTTCAGCGTCAGCGTCTTTTAAAAGAGCATCCTCTTCTTCATCAAGGTCCTTTATGACATGGCAGCCATGGAACTGCTCCCGTTTCTTGGACTGGACATATCCAAGCCCGATCGATTCCATTTTTCCGTTGGGCAATTTTCGCTGAGTTCCAGGGACGTTCTTGATCCTGTTGTAGAATTGGGCCTGTCGCGCGGTTTTCTTAAAGGGTACGCCTTGGCATCTCAATAACCTTTTCAATCCTTCTGCGTAGTATCTGGGCAGACGGATTGGTTGGAGCCTGTCGAGCGCAAAATCGGCACCATGCCAGACTTCTCTTTCGACTTTAGTGTCCGTGGATTGGTAGAATAGGTCGCCTTTTCAGCTCTTCGCCTGAGAGGGACGTAGAATATATGTAGCTCTTGCACACTATATGTCTCAAGCGCATCAAGCTCTCTGTAGCGATGCCGTAGAACCATGGCGATCTGCAAACTCTGATCATCTCCAGTGAGGGCCTGCACTGATGGATGGACCGAGAACACTGCGTTGAGTTCTTCTTCAGAGTCACTGCCAAAAATCAGAATAGGGGTAGGTGGTCCCGGCTTGTTGCATTGGGGCAGCCCCGAATAGACTATCTCTTCTTCCTCCTCGGTATCGCTCCCGAAGACCGGAATAGCGGTAATAGCTTTTTGCTTATTCTCCGGTTTATGGCATCTTTCCGTGTCTTCAAAGTCTGGCAGGAAATACTTTTCATCCTCGTATTTGCGGACTTCATTCACGGAGAATGGGTTTAGCTCCCCCGTTACGATGTACTCGAGACCATCTTCGAAATACTTCATACACTGATGTTGTGTAAAAGGGATGATATTGTACTCGTGTAACCAAGTCCTGCCGAGCAAGGCGTTGTAGAAGGTTTTGGCGTCAATGACATGAAATTTGATGTCAGTGATGAGCAGCCCAAAATGTAACGTCGGTATTACAAACCCGAGCGTCCGTGATGACTGTTCAGACCATAATTTTGCATTTATCATTCCCCTATTCTTATCCTTTTTATAAATAAACAGGTACTCTTGACGCACGTTTGTTGCATATTACAGGATACAGGTTTCTGGAGCAAATACAGTGAAAAAGACACAAAACAACAGAAAAGGGACTTTTGACCAGCAATTAGACGGATCCTAGTCAAGCCAGGTGCAAGGCAACGAATGTCAAGGTGAAACGGTTAAAAGACCAATACAAGTCTTCACTAAAGATCTGGAGAAGAACCAGAAGCCCAAAAGAGAAAATAAGTGAAGAAACAGAAGCCCAAAGAGCCACTGAACCGAACCCAAAAAGTACAGGGCCCAACTCCTTTATTTGGCCGCGGAACCGCGGCCAAACCCAGCCTGGAGCCGCGGTTCCGCGGCCATCAAGTGCCCGTGTCGGTGCATATTTTCTGAGGCGCCGCGTCGGTGCAGATGTTAGGATTTTACGTGGGCAAATCTGTAATTTTGCATGTGCGAGAGTCTGTAACCCTAGGTTTCCTATTTTCCTATAAATTGTAGTTTTAGATCTGTAAAATGCTATGCCTCTTTTCAATCAATAAAATTCAGAATTTCTGAGATAAAAATTCAGATCTGTTCTTCTTGTTTGGAGGGAGCCGTCAACTAGTAAGTATTTTATTTATGTTTCTTTTAATTATAATGTCTTCTCATCCCCTAATAAGCGAGTAGTCTCCTCGCTTGTTAGGGTTAGCCTTAGGGAAAGGGTTGAAAGATGAGATCTCTCATCCCTTTCAATGCCACTTTAACCTAATGAATTAGAACTCCACGCATACGCGCACATCCGCTCCCTACGGCATCCTACCCATCGAGGTAACGATGAACCGTAGTATAAAGGGCCGGTTGCGCGCGTTTTCCGTGGGGGTTGGGGTGATTACCAACAAAGGAAGGATACGAATCTAGAGGAAGAAATATCTTCCCAAAAGATTCGTATCCACTTTATTGATAATTAACTTAACACCTAATAGATCTAAAAAAGATGGCATTGAAAGCGGTGATGAAAAACATTAATCTCCAAAACTTTCCCGAAGCCTAACCCTAGCAAGACTTTTAATTAGATAAATTAGATCTAGTTTTTATAGATTTTTATAAACCAATCAAAACGACAAATAGAATCAACTCGTTAAAACACACTAAAGGAATTTACCCGTCTCTGTGGATCGACCCGCACTCACCGGCTAGCTGCGAAGCGACGCCGTTTCTGATTGCGGTAATTATATTTTTGATCGTAAAATCTCTACCAATCAAATGGCGCCGTTGCCGGGGACGGCGTAATCTTTCTTTTTTGTGAATTTTCGGGTTGATATAAATTTTAAAAATTATAAAAATCTGAAAATATAAAAAATTAAAAAAAAAATAATCAAATTTGATCTGTTTGAAGGGTGTATCTTTTGGATCTTGCAGGAACAGCGAAGAATCAAGGATCTGGAATTTTACAGAGGGCAAATCAAAATTTGGTACATAAGAACAGAGAGGAATTGAAAGTGCAGAACCACACAATTTTTTTCAGTGGCTGAACCCACCCCCTGACCGCGCTTCCGCCGCATAAACAGGAATCACACCGCGGATCCGCGCTCTGGCTGCCACGTCAGCGCATCAGATTTGCACTGTTTGTTCCCTTTTCCTCCTCTCTGCAACCTACAATATATCTCTCTGTAAAAAGTTTTCTGCAGGAATTCTTTGCGTAAAGAGTCTTTCTTCCCCTTCTAAATAACAGATCTCTGCAGGTTTCCTTGCGCCGCGCTCAAATTGAATGCAAGTGAAATTTTATTTGTTTTGGATAATTTAACCGGACTCTAAGGGGCTATTTGACCAAACTCAGATTGGGTGGGGATTTCATCACCCTTCCCAGGATCCCAGAAAACACCTAAAGTATTTTGCATCGACCACAACTAATTAAAAAAAGATTAGACTCAGACCTAAGGACAGCGAGCTCAATAGGAAAAGGACTAGGGTAGGCATCGGCCGTTTATCCTAACCGACATTGCGGTGTCTAGGCTAGTGGTTTTTAATTAGGCCCACTGTAGTGGTGGTTCCTTCCCACTTACCTGGCCGTATTTGTCCGTGAAGAGGCGGTTTGAGGTCTATTTCTAGCCCTAGTTAGGAGCTGTCTAGCAAACCTAGGCGACCCTAGATCTAGGCCTGATTGTGCATGTGTGGTTGACACATTAGTGTCACGAGTCCCTTTCCTAAAAAACTTTTTTGCAAAACTCACACATAAATAAAAGAAAAAGAAAAAGAAAAATCTTTTAAAAACTTGCAACTTGCCGCTAAAGAAAACTTGCAAACTCACTTCCACCACTTCTTCTCACTGACGTTATCTTACCCCCACATTCTGTTTTTCTCTTTTTTCTGACTGCACTACCCTTTAGTGTATGTCATTTTGGACTAGGGATACTAACGCCCGATTAGTCCGTGTTTCGTCGGTACCGACCAACGAACCCTTCGGCGAACCCTTCGTCGAAATTCCCTCCATTTCCTTACCTCCACCTTTAAATTCTTCTTTCGAAGGTTTGTCGGGATTCAACCCCAACGATACCTTACCGACGGGAATGATTCCACCTCCGTCAGGTGCGAATAACCCGAATCTACCGCCTGTTGTAGCGTCCGCACGAGTTGCGCTCCAGGATCTCTTCTACCCCGTCCGCACTTCTTTACCTACATGTCTTTCACCCCACCGGCAAATGGGGATAATTTTGAAATAAAACCACACTTCATCAATATGCTGCCTAAGTTTCATGGTTTGGAATCCGAAGATGCATATATTTTTATTAATAAATTCCAAAACGTTTGCGGCATGATGAAGACAACCCAATTAAGTGATGACGCTATAAGGCTAAGGGTCATTCCTTTCACCTTATGTGACCTAGCCGAGAAGTGGCTATATAGCACCGCATCACACTCCATTAGAAATTGGGACGAGTTTGTGAGAGCTTTTCTGAAAAAGTTCTATCCTCACCACAAAACTGCTAGAATCAGAAACGAAATCATACAATTTTCACAGCTTCCTTCCGAACCATTTTGGAAGTGCTTCGAGAGATTTAAGGACCTACTCGTTCAATGTCCTCATCATGGGATAGAAAATTGGCAACTTTACCAAACATTATACGAGGGATTGAACGCAGCAACGAAGCAGTTGCTAGAAACAATATGTCAAGGTCATTTTCTCTCCAAGTCTAGCGACGAAGCTTGGCAGTTTCTTGAGGATCTAAGTGAGCAAACAATTCAATGGGAGAGTACCAAAACCACATCATCTTCTAGTGGTCAATCTAGGGCAGGCATGCATCAAATAGATATGTCGATAGCTATGAAGGCCGAGATGGCCTCACTTATGAAAAAGCTAGAAGCCATTGAGACCAAAATCTCATCGTCTTCTCCTGCCCCTACTCTACCCACACGAACTGTTTGTGGTTGTTGTTCTAACCCATCGCATTTAACCGAAGAGTGTCCTTATAATGCACCTATTCAAGGACAGGATCAAGTCAATGCTGCATTTCAGCAACGACAAAGAAACGATCCGTACTCTTCGGCATACAATCAGGGGTGGAGGAGTCACCCAAATCAACAGTTCCAAGGGAATAACAATTTTCAAAGAGCTCCTCCACAACAACAACAAGCACCCTTACAAACTCAAAACCAGCAACCTTTCCAACAACAACCTTATACAAATCAAACGAACAATTTGGTTCAACCTAATGATGATAAGGTTAGCTCGCTCGAGAAAATTCTTGAAGCATTTCTCAAGCAAACTACAGAATCCGCAGCAAGATTTGAAATTTATGTGCAATCTTTAATGAATAACAATGCCTCACACGATCAAAGTATCAAATCTATTGAGGCACAAATTGCACAATTAACTGCTGCGTTGAGCGAGAGAGAAAAGGGAAAGCTTCCATCTCAACCATTGCCCAATCCCGGTCACGCACAAAACGCATATCACAATCACAATGTAAATGCGGTGACCACGTTGAGATCCGGAAGAGAGTTGCAAAATAATGTGGAAACTAGTGATGACATCCCCGCCGGTGGTTCTTCTTCTTCTTCCCCTTCTTCATTTTCTTCACTTCCTTCTTCACCTTTTTCTTTAGAGCCTATTCTCCACCCTTCACACGGCTCTACTTCTCCTGACTCGAACGGACCCATTTCTCACAACACGAACACATCCGCACTGGGATCCGTTCCTACTCCAGATTCTACTCCACAGACTTTTGACTCAACAAATTTTCAGAACGCTCCATTCCCAAACAGGTTGAGTCCTAATAAACCAAATACACAAGTGGAGAAGATTGTGGAGATATTTAAGCAGGTTAGCATAAATATACCTCTCTTGGATGCTATCCAACAAGTCCCTTCATACGCGAAAATCTTAAAGGGATTATGCACTTCAAAGAGAAAAGCATCTCAAGTACCCAAGAAAGTGCTAGTGGCTAGTGCAGTGAGCAATACTATTAACCACCATCAAACCTTACCCCAAAAACGAAAGGACCCCGGCTGTCTTACGATTTCCATTACAATTGGGGATAAGAAAATTAATCGAGCACTTTTAGATCTTGGGTCTAGTGTTAACCTGATTCCTTACTCCGTGTACGAATAATTAGGGGTTGGAGAGTTGAAACCCACTCGTTGCACTCTCCAAATGGCTAATCGATCAATCACCTATCCAAGGGGTCAACTAGAGGATGTGTTGATCAAAGTCGGGGAATTCATATTCCCCGTTGATTTTATCGTTATGGATACACAACCTGTTGCTAACCCAATAAACCAAATTCCGGTGATTCTTGGTCGACCATTTTTGGCCACTTTCAATGCCGTAATAAATTGTCGCAATGGCTCCATGACTCTATCCTTCGGAAAGAGGTCTAGCGAGTTCAATATTTATAAGATGGGAAGTCTGCCCCCCGTGCCTAAAAGTAGTACACGAGAAATTTGCCCTATTCACGAAATCACGCAGGAGGACTGCGAGCTTGAAAGATTCTTGTTTGATGAAAACAGTTTTGACGCCACTAGTGCGTCCCTCCTTGAGCCTACCACCGTTGACACAACCGATATTGATTATGAATGTTTCACTTTTTCGGATGATGACGACTCACAGCCTGAATATGAGTCTTTTGAATTTTTGGATGAGTCAGTCGAGCCATCCGAATCGGTTGTTTGCAGTGATTTCGAACCTGTGTTAGAGTCCTTTGAGTTCGAGGTAGATTCCGCAATGATTCTTTCGCCTCAGAAATTCAAACTCATGCCCTTGCTGTCTCACCTTAGATATGCCTACATAGGTGAGAATGAGACCTTTCCCATTATCATATCGGCCTCTCTAGCCATCGAGCAAGAGAACGCCCTCTTAATGGTCTTACAAGATAGGCGGCAAGTTGTCGGTTGGACTATGGCGGACATCGAGGAGATCAGTTCCCTCATATTTGAATATCATACTTTGATGGATGATGCCATGCCAATAGAGGACCCACAGGAACATCTTGGGGGTATTGTGGTGAGTCAACTTCCTCCCTTAGAAGTTGAAATACCCCCATTTCTTTTAATAAGGTACGAGAATGCCAACACTCCACTGATTGCTGATCATTTACATTCTCGTTTCGATGCATCACCATCACCTGTATATTTACCTCCACACCACTACTTCTATCTTTCCCAATTCTTTGTGGACCACCACAACTTATTTTTCCACCACCTAATATTCTTTACTGATAAATTTTTCAACTGGTTGGTGTTGACGTTTGGTCTAGGCAAAGTTTGGCAGTAATGTCTAACATGGTTTAAATGAAGTTTGGGGGAGGGCCTTTTTGTATATATTCTTTGTTTTTCTTAACAATAAAAAAAAGGTTGTAAATAAATAAACAGGGAAGTGCCGGTATTTTGACCCTCTTAGTTTAGCATGACAGTGAGGACACTGTCAAGTTCAAGTTTGGGGGTATGCTCGGTACGTCTTCTTCCTTCGCATTCATTTGTACATATTTTTGCATTTGCATACTTATTTGAAAAACCATAAAAATTTAAAAAATTTCAAAAATTATAAAAATAATTGTATTCAATTTTGGCTAATTGACTTGAGTTTGACTAATAGGTTAACTGGCTAGGAACAACTAGATCTTAGACTTAGTGAATTAAAAACCCTAAAAAATAACATTCCTTAAAGTTTAACGGTAGAAAATATATGCCTTGTAGTTTATTTAGAAATAGGCAAATTTTGGGTTCACTTCTTGGACTAAGTCGAAACAAGGGAAGAGTATTGATATTCTTATTAGAGTATAAGTTTGAAAAATAGTTCCTAGCTTAAGTCTAAATTCTGAAAATGTATACCCTACAATTTGCACATTCACGCACCTTGAAACTTGGAATAGTAGAAGAGACCTTGAAATGCTCTTGTCTAAAGTCCTTAGTACAATGAAAATAAAAAGAAAAAAAAAGTGAATAAAGAAAAAAAATGGACACTGGATTTTGTGGTTACTTAAGGCTGTAAAAATAGAAAAATATTTAGCGAGGGTGCTTCATCACCTAGTGCCTTAGACCAACTGGTTTGGGAGTCACTGCTAAAGCCTTGGGTGTTGTAAAGATTAGGAAGTACGCTTTAAAGTGCAAACGCATTTTGTAATCGGTCGTTTGGTACCTCAAGAAGTATTAACGGTCGCATGAAGGATGTGTAAGCAAATTTCATTCACCAACTAATTAGTACTTTGGACAACGGACAAGGGCATGATTGCTTGAATTGAATTTCCAAGTGTAGGGGTGATCTATACACACACGTAGGGGTATGTGATTGGAATCTAGATAAGAGAAAGGAATTAAGAATAGAACTTGTATCTTTAATAGATTTGATAGAAATTCCTAAGTGGAGATGAAACCCTAGAAGGAAGACTTAAGAGATGCCAAAAGCTAAGTAGGTCTACATAACATATATAATCTTAAATTAAATAATGAGGAAGTGTGAAGAATATGGGTGGATAATTTACAAGTATAAGATAATAGATTTCCTTATTGGAAAACCTAATTGGAGAACAAAAGTCAATGGGCCGAGTTGATAGGATTTTGTGGGTGTAATCCGCTGAAAACCCTCAGGAGACAACACTCCTCCTACTAGGGACACCTAGAGGTTTAACGGCTTGTTGCACGTGCTCAGTGCAATCGCGTTTCCCTGCGAAAGTGCGGTTAGGATTTTAGTGAATAAATAATAAGTTTGCTCGAGGACGAGCAAAAGGTAAGTTTGGGGGTATTTGTTCAGACCATAATTTTGCATTTATCATTCCCCTATTCTTATCCTTTTTATAAATAAACAGGTACTCTTGACGCACGTTTGTTGCATATTACAGGATACAGGTTTCTGGAGCAAATACAGTGAAAAAGACACAAAACAACAGAAAAGGGACTTTTGACCAGCAATTAGACGGATCCTAGTCAAGCCAGGTGCAAGGCAACGAATGTCAAGGTGAAACGGTTAAAAGACCAATACAAGTCTTCACTGAAGATCTGGAGAAGAACCAGAAGCCCAAAAGAGAAAATAAGTGAAGAAACAGAAGCCCAAAGAGCCACTGAACCGAACCCAAAAAGTACAGGGCCCAACTCCTTTATTTGGCCGCGGAACCGCGGCCAAACCCAGCCTGGAGCCGCGGTTCCGCGGCCATCAAGTGCCCGTGTCGGTGCATATTTTCTGAGGCGCCGCGTCGGTGCAGATGTTAGGATTTTACGTGGGCAAATCTGTAATTTTGCATGTGCGAGAGTCTGTAACCCTAGGTTTCCTATTTTCCTATAAATTGTAGTTTTAGATCTGTAAAATGCTATGCCTCTTTTCAATCAATAAAATTCAGAATTTTTGAGATAAAAATTCAGATCTGTTCTTCTTGTTTGGAGGGAGCCGTCAACTAGTAAGTATTTTATTTATGTTTCTTTTAATTATAATGTCTTCTCATCCCCTAATGAGCGAGTAGTCTCCTCGCTTGTTAGGGTTAGCCTTAGGGAAAGGGTTGAGAGATGAGATCTCTCACCCCTTTCAATGCCACTTTAACCTAATGAATTAGAACTCCACGCATACGCGCACATCCGCTCCCTACGGCATCCTACCCATCGAGGTAACGATGAACCGTAGTATAAAGGGCCGGTTGCGCGCGTTTTCCGTGGAGGTTGGGGTGATTACCAACAAAGGAAGGATACGAATCTAGAGGAAGAAATATCTTCCCAAAAGATTCGTATCCACTTTATTGATAATTAACTTAACACCTAATAGATCTAAAAAAGATGGCATTGAAAGCGGTGATGAAAAACATTAATCTCCAAAACTTTCCCGAAGCCTAACCCTAGCAAGACTTTTAATAAGATAAATTAGATCTAGTTTTTATAGATTTTTATAAACCAATCAAAACGACAAATAGAATCAACTCGTTAAAACACACTAAAGGAATTTACCCGTCTCTGTGGATCGACCCGCACTCACCGGCTAGCTGCGAAGCGACGCCGTTTCTGATTGCGGTAATTATATTTTTGATCGTAAAATCTCTACCAATCAATGACTGGGAGTCGAACTCGGAGATGGTGATTTTATCCCGAGCGAGGTGCTGGACGCTCATGCAGATTTCTTTTAGTACCCTCACATTTAGGAGATTTACAGAGGACCCATTGTCAACTAAGATCTTCCTTATCTTGATGTCATGGCAGTACCCGGTAATATACAGGGGACGGTTATGCTCGCACATTCCGAGGAGGAGATCTTCATCACCGAAAGTGATTTCAGCTTTGTGCACTTCTTCTAGCTCGTCCTTCATCTTTTCTTCGGAAAGGATAGCTTGAAATTAGTCGGACTCTTATAGTGCCTTGATCAAAGAATCTCACGCCTCTTTAGATAGCAGAAGGGCATCCAAAATGCTTAGCTGCGAGGGTATCTTCCTCAGGTGTACCAGAACATTGTAATCCACCTTGTTTTTCCTGGGCGGGTCCTTGGCTGCAAGCTCTTAGACGACTCGATCATCGAGGGCGATATTCTCAAGGACCTTTTCCTTCCCCTCATCTTTTTTGTTCGATCCCTTGTTTGTAGGTCTGAGATTCTTTTCGGGCAACGTACGGTTGCGCAGCTGAATATTCTTACAGTTCTTCATCTCTTCCTCTTTTTCCGAGGTGGATTCTTTGAATAGAGGGCCGAGGGCTATTTCTTCATCAGAATCGCTTCCGAAGGTGAGAACTTGCAATCCCTCGGAATCAACCATGTGACAGTTGCCGGCAGTTCTTTTGTGCTCATCTGTCGTGCTTCTCTGCTCCCGACGAGCCTTGCGCTTCGATCGCTTGTTGTCAGTGGGCAACATATCCTTGCCACCAGTTTTTAAAGGCGTTGCACTGTTCGGTAGGGTGTGTGACCCTTTGATGGTACAAGAAATAGTGAGGATGTACATCTGCTTCGTCAAGGCTTATACCGCCAGGAGTATTTTCTTTGAAAGGTGGCAGGTTCATTACTATTGATAGGGCTTTAGCGAACCATTTCCTTGCCTTAAGCTTGCTTTTGTCTGCCGCGGGCGTGCTTCGATTTGGTTGGAGTGCTCTGCGAATCATCCTCACCATGATTTCTTCAGCTTGATGGCGACGCCTGGCTCTTTCGAATATGGCCATTTTACGCTCTTAATAAGCTTTGCTCTTCTGGCGGGCTTCATTCAGTAGCATGTCGATCATCTCGTCTGACGGTTCCAAGGATTTTGGCACCGATCCTGCCCCCAGTTCCTCTTTGTTATCTTTTAACGCCGAGTGAGCTTCTTCATTATTTAGCGACGAATGAAAGATCATGTGGCAACTTGCCACATAATCTTCGGGTTCCTATGATGAGTCGTCTCCCTCATCATCGTCGTTATCTCTACTTTCAAGGATATGGTTAAGAAACTCTTAGAGCGTGACTGGGGTTCGCGCCTTCTGGTTGTATTCTTCCAGCGCGTCAATGTGTTTTTGCAGATCTGTACGTTTTTCATCAGACTGTGCGGGCTTTTTGGCCTTCTTTTTCTTCCTTGAAGACTTCGCCAGCTGGGCCTGGATATTTTGCTCATCGCTAACGGCCCCCGATGTTGGTCACGGTTTTAGCATCCCCTCAATGATTTCTGGCTCTAGCAGGCTTCTCCACCTGATTGCCGGGCATGTTTGAAGATCTTTCAGTATTCTTTTAGTTTTTGTCAAAAGAACTACTTCCTATGGAGCTTCCTCTATGAATGAGCATGATGCCCCCGGCATGTCTATCTTTTTCGGAGCATGTGGTTGTGGCGGGTTTACCCTCCAGTTTTCAGACAATACGAATTTGCCCTGCTGGTTCAATCCAGCTTTTGAAGATGAAGCAATCTTCGATTGGATGGCCCAACATTCGATGGTAGGGGCAATAGTTGGGATTGTTGACGTCACCGGGCTGCAGTAGGCGCTTCGGATCCGGTAGGGTAATGAGCCTGTTGCGCACCGCTAGTTCGAACAGTTTTCTCGTTTTATCCCGGGGAAACGAGTAAGGACGTCTCAACTTCTCGTCGAAGAATCGCAGTTTGTTGCCTTGGCGAGTAGCTGGTTTCGGATCACTCGGATGCTGTTGAGCGTTGGCGACGAAGGTCGCTTTCCTTTTGCCTTTTTCATTTCGAAGCTCCGTTTTCGAGGAGGGCGGTCTATAGCCCATCTGGTCCATTTGGGACAGCTTATCGATCAAGGCCTGGAAGGTGGTCGGCTTGACAAACATCATAAACTGGGATATAGTTGCTTGCAGATCCAGGTTCCCTATGAACATGCCCACGGCAGGAGATTCTTCTATGCGTTGCTCGCATCTCTACCACAGATTCCGCCACCGGATTGCATACTGCACCCATGTCTCTCCTGGCTTTACCCTGGCATTGATTAATACCGTGATCGGGATGCGTTTGCTGGCGCTTGCAAAACGCTGGGTGAATAACTGCTCCATTTCCGTAAACGTTTTGACGGAGTCATTAGGAAGCTCCGAGTACCATTCAAAAGCTGTCTCCGCTAAGCTGCCGACGAACTGGCGAAGTAGCAGTTTGTCATCACCTCCAGTATTGCCGCAAAGAGCCCTAAACTGAGCGACGTGCTGGTGGAGATTGCCTGTCCCCTTATACACGTGAAATTTAGGGATCGTATATCCTGACGGGTACTTAATTTGATCGTACTAGCCTGGATATGGTCGCCCAGTTCTGACGACTTGTCCTGCCGTTTCGTTTGCCTGATGAGCTCATATTTGTTGAGCTATATAGTCATCAAGCGCAGCTTTCGAGATTGTCTCCTCCCTAACTGCCGATAAAGTCGGAGGAGGGTTCGATGTCTCCCCTCTGTCGTCTTCAATGACTACTGGAGGGTCTTCAGCTAGAGGATCCGGTTAGATCATCATGCTCACCATATCTTGGAACAGGAGCGCCATTTGTTTTATAATAGCCACTTGTTCCGCGGCCTCTTTATCTTTTTTCTCGAGCATCCTTCATAGGAACTCGGCGTCGGTTTCTTTCTCCTGGCGCTGATCCGACGATACTTCTGGGCTTTCTTTCTTCCCAGTAAGTGCGGCCATCTGTGTTAGCATCTCCTGGAGCTTTTGTTGCTGCTCCTGAGTTTTCGTCACAGGCCGTGTGAGCGGTCAATGACCTGTAGAAGCACGGCTTTCCACTTTTCCAGATGCCATGTAGACGATGTGCACTACCATGCCCCCAGACTTGGGGCGTTTGGATTCAGCACCTTTGAGATTTTTCGTAGACACGGGGATCTTCTCCGGCCTTCTCCTTTTATGAACGGTCGAAGTTGAGGGGGTTGTTGCAGCCGATGCTTTCCGTGGTACGACGGCGGTGAGATAGTCTTCCTCTTGCCGAACCTTCATTTTCTTCTGTCGGCGGGAGTAGTCTTTGTCGATTACAGAGTCTTGGACCCTTCGCCAGACCCTGTGAATTTTGGAGGACAGCCGCTGTGAAGGCTGCTCCGGCTTCACCTTAATAACATTTTCAGCGGGTGGAGGAGACCTTTTGAGTTTGGCAATTGGAGAGTTCTTGTGCACCCTCCTGAGCGGTTCGAAGATGTTCCCAGTTGGAACAGCAGCATCAATTTCCACCATTGGAGCTGGTGGAGTCAGTCCAGAGGGAGAGCTGCCCCCATTTTTCATCACTCGACGCCAGTGGCGACGTCGAGCATGTCTTGCAGATGGGACTGGATCAGCTACGGAAGTGGCTTCGTCATGCCCCTTGTTCTGGTGTAGGGCTGTTGTTGGCGCCAGCCTATCAAAGACTGACGTCCGTTGAGAGGGAACGGTCAATCTCTGGGTTTTGGGCAGGGGAAGCATTTTTAACGACTTCGTTCGTCAGAGTTAGAATGGCTATCCGCTTCGGGATAACTCCTTCAGGTATTGCAGGCTTCTTTATGGGCCCACTTAGGCTCAGCCTATCAAAGACTGATACAGTAGACTTGGAACTGGACGACCCGTTGAGAGGGGCTGTGGTAGTTGTAAGCCGATCGAAGACCGACTTCTTTGGAGCTTCTTGTAACGGCATTGGAGCGTTGAAACTCATTGGCGGGAGCATGGTCCCGAAGAACAATCCAGTGGTGGCCTGAGTCACATGTTCCACTAGCATGGCGAAGATGGAGGCCGCTGGGGCCATAGGTCACTCCTTCAGCGAGGACGGAGTGGGAGTTGCCGTTGCAGTTAGTGCAGTTGGAGGCCATTGCCCTTCTTTTCTCTGCACGGGAGCAAGACACCAAATCTTAGTACCTCGAATCCACAAGCAACCATAGAAGACCGCGATTTGATTGCGAAACACGACACACGAAGTGTGGAGTGGAAAGAGGAAAAGGTCCCACCGGGAGTGACAGAATCTGTTTACCGCCGAAAGACGCAACCGGGATGTTTAGGACATCTGGTCTGAATTTTGGGGCAAATGCTATTTGCTTTTATCCGTCCATCTCTCCGAAGATGCCAAGTTGATTTATGTCACCATGTATCGAAGGTTTAAACGGATGCGGCCATTGTAGCAGACTTCGTTAGATTCCCCCTCGTTTGCGAGGGTTTTTTTATTGTGGGGACGCTCTTCACTGCAGGCACAAGCCCCTGCAGTTAATTACGTTACCGCATCGCGGTAACCACTTTCTCCTACTCCAGAAGGTCACTTCATGTCGTGTGTGTTTGTTTTGTTTTTTGTTGCCCATGGATTGTATACGGAGACTAATTTATGTTGTCGCCTGTAGGGCGGGGATTAGTCCAAATCCGTATTTTCTTAGATTTGGGTTTGGGTTTGATTTAAGGCTCATTAACCTCTTTTGAGATTAAGATCAACTTAAATATTTGTTAAGGATACGTTAGTCTAATTTTTAGACTAAGATCTACTCAACAGGATTTTGGGATCATTTAGATCCAACGAAAGAGTATTTGGATTCTATCATTTTAGTTTAAGGACATTGCGGTCTATTAGGTTTAAGGACATCATAGTCCATGAGTTTAAAGACCTCATAGTTCATAAGGTTTAAAGACATCGTAGTCTGTATGGTTTAAAGACATCATAGTCTAGTTTAAAGAAATCATAGTCTGTAAGGTTTTGGTTTAACCGTTTGGGGATACACCAAAAGTTATTGGTTATTGGGACCCTCCATTTCTCTGAAGACGTTGAAGAATACAACGATATGTATCAGAGGTATGAAGAGATGTACCCTTGAACCAATATTGGTTGGGAGATCTATAGTCAGGTTTAGGGCTAAGACCAATTAAAAAAATTATGAGCACATAGGCTCGGTTAATCTGAATTAGGAACTTGTGGCCAACTTGGGCTCAGCCCACTCAGTTTTGAATAACATGTTGAACATTTGTTTGGGCTCAGACCCTTTTTATTCAACAATGCTGAGCATTGATTTGGGTTCTGACACCCCTTTTTCTTTTTGTCTTTTATTGAGTGTTGAACACTTTTTTATGGTGTTGGGGGTTTATTTACAGAGCGCTTTGTAATTCCTTACCGCCCACGTGAGGAGCACGTGGAGCGCTTGGTGCTGAGCGCCAAACTTGGAGCGCTAAGACGTTTCTTATGAAATAGCGCCCACGTGAAGAGCACGTGGAGCGCTTGGTGCTGAGCGCCAAACTTGGAGCGCTAATGCGCTTCTTATAAAATAGCGCCCACGTGAGGAGCACGTGGAGCGCTTGACGCTGAGCGCCAGACTTGGAGCGCTAAGGCGCTTCTTTTAAAATAGCATTCACGTGAGCAGCACGTAGAACGCTGGGCGCTGAGCGCCAGACTTAGAGCGCTAAGGCGCTTCTTTTAAAATTGGAAGCTTTGATCAGTCCTGTGCTCTGAGAATTAAATTCTCGGTTTATAAGAGACTTTGTCTCATGTATCTAAGAACTAAGTTCTTCTTCTTTTTTGATGAAATGCTGTGATCTCTTTTACTTTTGTGAAAGACTTTGTCTTATAGATCTGTGATCTGAAAAAGAACTAAGTTCTTCTGATGTGAGAGTTAAACTCTCAAATATGGAGGACATGCCATGATCTCTCCTTTTGCTATTTACCTTGAGAAGAAATTGCTTTCGTCTTTGAAGTTTCTTAAAGTTTATGGGGGGGTTCCTCTGTACAAGACTTGAAGTCTTGGGTCCTTTATATAGGGGAGGCTGATTTGTTGAATCGGTTAAGGAAATCTCTCATTGAGAGATTTCTAATTGATTGGGGATGTTTCCCACCATTGGATCTTTGATCCAAGAACTTCTGTTTTACAGAAAATATTTTTTTGTTATTAACAAGATTGGGAAAATATTTTCCCATACAGAACTTATTCTGTATCTTGGTGATTTTTAATCACTATTGGATCTTTGATCCAACGGTGCTCTGATTTACAGAGCAGAATTTTTCTTGTTTGGAAAGATTTGAGGAGTATTTCCTCAACAGAATTTAATTCTATAATTTGATGATTTTATCATCTTCGTTGGATCTTTGATCCAAGGGTGGAGAACATTTAGTTCTAGCGCTGGCGCTCTCGTGCTTTGCACGTGAGGCGCTGCCTCAGAGTCTTTGACTCTTGGCACTGGCGCTCTCGTGCTTTACACGTGAGGCGCTGCCTCGGAGTCTTTGACTCTTAGCGCTGGCGCTCTTAGCGCGAGCGCACTCGTGCTTTACACGTGAGGCGCTGCATCAGAATCTTTGACTCTTGGCGCTGGCACTATCGTACTTTGCACGTGAGGTGCTGCCTCAGTTCAAATTTCAAATTTTGAACAGAGCTTTGCACTTTTATTGAGGGAAACAGGGATATTGTTATGTTTGCCGACCTATACTCTTTTAAAAACTAACATACGTTTTCTACTTTTAAATGGCAATATTAAGGATGTACTACAATTTCAAATGAATATTTGTTTCAAAAACACTGTAGCCTCATTATTTGTAAAACAACGTTTCGTTCTATTTTAAACTATAACGGTATAGCTCATAAAAGTTAGCCGCGTTTAACGATTATTTACGTTACGATTAGGATAACCTTTTTATATGCTCTCGTTTCGATTACCAATTATATATGCTAGTTGCGCTATTATTCTTATACGAACGCATTGATAGAACACTGCACAACTATCAATGATTGTTATGATGCATAAATCATAGACGCGCATATTACACTACACCTCATCGGTACTGCCATAACACTGTAGGATTTCCACGCTTGATAGCGATAATGTTATTATATGAATGCGATGATGAACATATCCATATGATAGTGATGTTTAAACACCTCTGATAGAATACTTCAACAAATACTAATGATTGATATGTTGCATGAGCACAGACGCGTATGCTACACGACACATCATAAGTATTGCCATGACAGAGTAGGACTGCCATGTTACTTATATTCTAAATATCCATGATTGCTGTGATGATACCGATAATGATTTTGATATACGAACACCATCGTTATGGATACTCGTACATGTTTATTGCCAATGTGGCAAAGATAATATATGTGTTACGTTTTTATGAACTCGAAACATATTATATATGTGTTCTTCGGAACTTGTTTTTTTCCATGAATTTGAGAAGCCGCGGTGGGATTTATAAAACTTGTGAATGTTTTTAAATGCGGTCTTCTCGTGATACAATAATTTAGCATCCACAATGAGTTTTGGTTTTTATGATGAGATATTCGAATCGAGAGAAGGGTTAACCGATTATGGGTACATAGTGGACCCGGTACGACACCAAGGGGCAGGAAAATCGTAGGGAGGTACGAGAAGCCTAGCAAGGTGGATCGATACTGGAGTGAGTATTAGAGCGTGGCGGATATCCAGGAGAAACCGACCGTGGCTGTTGATATCAAGAAAAGAGCGGTCTGACGAGACGGTGCCTATGGTATCTGGATTTACATGTCGGTGATAAGCACAAGATTTATGAGATTTAGAGTGTCGATATTGGACACTCATATGTTGATGGTTGCACGATCCATCGAGATACGTTGTTATAGATTATGTTATATAGTAGCCGAACAGGACTGATCCATAAGACAGTACTTGAATACTATTTTCACATTTCGATGTACATTAAAGAGGTTTCTATATGAGCTATATTCTCACTATTTTGACATGTCTGGGAGGACACAAGAAACTTTTAAACGGAAACCCTCTTAAAAGTCATTTCTAAAAGCGAGACGTATACTTTAAACAAAACACATATAATACTTCATAAAACTACGTCTGCTACTTGTGCCGTGACATATGTATCATACGTCTATTTTGAAAGGTTTTACATAAATTTTTCGGCTATTTTATAGGCTAATACATGGATGTGTGTGTGTGTGTATTTCCATGTTTACGTGATTGATATTGATATGCTTGTAATACATGTCCATGATACATATTTTAGTTCAGGATATGATAGTACTATAATTTATGATCTAGGTAAATCGTTATGCATTTCGATTTCTACCTTGCGATATACTTTTATTAACTGAGTTGGCAACTCACCCCCATTGTTCCCCAATTTCTTCCAGGATTAAGCGCTCGGATCAGAAGCAACTTACTGGCACATTTCTTCTTCGGTGATTGTATTGGTAGGCGGGTTACATGTTGGATCATAACCACCCGTTATATATGTATATTCTTTTTTATCTAGTTAAAAACTTCATCGACTTAAACTTGTATATTTGTGTATTTAGAAGCGAGACTTAGATATTGTGTGTTTTGGGCATCGTACTCGTTTGGAGTTGACTTTATATTGTTGTTGGTTATATTTCTCTTTCTATTTCTTCTCCTTGGGTGTCGTATATTTTCTACGTAGTTGCTCCGCCGTTTGGGCATGGAAGCCATCTCTCGTTGGGGATACTTTATATATATTATGTCCTGTATGTGATTTTATTAAAAATTTACAAAGGAGTTTCTGCCTGATTTTCAAACGACATGCGCGTTTCAAACAAATTTACTTATATTTTAAAAATAAACTTGATTCCTTTTAATAACTCTTTTTAAAATTTCACCTCCATTATTTTCTTAAAAAAGTATAGATTCCGGGGTTTTGGCTTACTTGGATCACATTGATATCTTTAGACATCACGCGATCTAAATGTCGGTCACGTGCCGCTTTCGGGTCGTAACACCAGCAACTCCCATTCTCAATATTTTATTTTTATTGATTTTAAATACTTTAATTATAAACTAAACCGTTTTTAAGTAAAAAAAAAAAATAAATAAAAACCGTTAAAAGTTAACAACGTTGGCAGAACATTCGAAGAATATTCTCTATTTTGATGGCAGGGATTTTTTGTGGAACTTAAAAGAATGGGGAGTTTTTTTGTAATTAGCTAAAATAGAGGTTCTTTTTGTACATAGCTAACTTTTGGGGAGCCTTTCTGTAAAATGCGGGAAACCCACCTCACTTTTGCTTTAAAAGCGGAAACCGCCCTAAACTTGAAAAGTCTGCGCCTTACCACAAAAAAGTTAACACCATTAGTTATTTTTCTATATATTTCTCATTATGCCCTTAAGTTTTTCTTCTCTAATTTTTTTCCTTTTTCTTCTATAAATTTTTTTTCTCTCCAAACTTTTTTTTATCTCACTTCTTTATCAAAATCTCTAATTCAAAACAAAGACAGCATTTTCTTTTCTCCAAAGAGTGAGCAAAAATTCAAGAGAGTAGGGATTTGAAAAAATTGAAGGAAAAAAAGAGAATATTAGGTTAGTCGATTAAATTTGACATTTTTTTGCATAAAATAAGCTTATGGACGGAAAAGTTAACATCGTTAGGGTTTTTTCGGTAAAGTGTATGTTTTTCAAATTTAGGAGTGTTTCCCGCTTCTCAAGCAAAAGTGAGAAGGGTTTCTCGTATTTTAGCCAAACATCAATATCACATATCCATTTTTCATTGATATTTATATATTTTTGGTAAAATGTCGGGCCTTGAAAGCTAAGACAACGACCGCTCTTCCAAACTATCATTCTGATTATAATACTATAAAGTTGGATCATTGGAGGGAATCTCTTTCCAAAACACTCACTTAAGAGAATCTTTTGCAAAAGAGAATTTTTTTCTCCGAAACACTATTTTTTCCCTATTCCTTGTGCTCTTGCCCTTTTATTTTATTATTTTTCCTACCAATTTCCAAAGTGTCCATGTGAGCCCAAGAAAAAATGTTTGAGGCCCAAAAAGGATAAAAGTACTTGCGGATTTTCTCTAAGTATTTGGTTTTAATTTTTATTACTTTGTTTTTTTATTTTCTTAATTTAACCTTAAATCATATGCTGATCAATGATTTGGTGTTGATTTAAAAGAAATTCTGGTGTTTTAATCTTTTTTTTTCAAGAAAACCATTAGTATTTTTTATATTCATACATATTTTTTTTAAAATAAAATATAATAGAATAAAATATGTTTACTAGATAATTCATTCTTTACATTTGGTTATAAAAATTGCGGTTGCTTTAAAGTTTGTACTCATATTTCATTATTTAAATAATTATCAATGCTCCTTCAAAAAGTAAAAATTTATCAATATCTGAAATGTCATACTTCAAAAAAAAAACCAATCATAATATAGTATTTTTAAATGGAACTAATACTAATTTTCTATGTTTTTAAAATGGGTATTAATTTCTTCTTAACAAAAGAAATGTATGTTAATTTTCTATTTGCTTTTTCAATTTTTTTCCAGAAATATCTTAAATTATTTTGACCCCATGCCACTACTACAATAATGGGTTGCCCCTACGGATTTAGCCATAGGGGCAAATCACTGTCCCTGCGGATGTATCCGCGGGGACATAAAATTCTCCCGTAGGTTCAAAGGCCACAGGTGCAAGTCTTCGTCCTGAATATGCCCCTACGGCGTAATAATTGCCCCTACGCCATACTTCGTAGGGACATTTAGCCCTACGGAGTACTCCATTGAGACATAATTTTTATTTAATTTATTGGTTTATAAAATAAAATACTTGCCCCTATGGATTTATCCGTTGGGCCTGATAGAATCCCCTACGAATGTATCCATAGGGCCTGATAAATACCCCTGCGGATTAATTCGTAGGGGTAAATTTTAACTATATTACTGAGTCCATAGGGACAAAATATCAGGTATCCTGATATTTTGTTCTTACAGCGAACTGTGTGGGGCAAACATTGCACCTATGGATTAATCCGTAGGGGCAATAGATAGCCCTACAGATTAATCCGTAGGGACAAAATATCTTGGTTTTTTTAATAAAAAAATGGGTTTCCTGTTTTTCCCCACCCTGTGCACAATAATATATACATCATATAACCAAATATAGAAATATTCATAATCAATATCTCACGCATAATACATAAAAGAAGTAAACAAACAAAATATGATATTAATTTAAGTTATCGTGAACATGCAAACAACCACCAATATCGTCCAAAATATATACAATATGTATCAGAAAAGTACATACATCCTCAAAATATATAGAAAAAAAAGCTATCCTTGCTCGGTCCAGCTCCTCCATCTCTGATAAACGCCGTAATCTGGCTCATCTGCTTCTCGGTTCAGCCCTTAGTCGTCAAAATCTCGACTAATGAAGGAGCGTACTGTGCGGGAGTCTGAGCGGGCTGTGGAGCTACAGGAGTGGTCTGTGCAACCGCAGCCGAGTTAGTGGCTTGCGGAGCCGCAGCCGAAAGAGATGCATGTGGAGACGCAGCTGAAGTAGCCTATCGCATCTGTTAAATTTTGTGTGTAATAAACGAGTAATTGTATTAGATTTTAGTTGAATTTGTATCATTATCAGGTTATTGCGAAACCCCAATCTAAGAATACTTTAGGACTTAGGGTTCGTTTGAGTATCTAGTTTGGAAAACCGTAGTTTATTTTAATTAGATAGTTTTATGTGAGTATGATTAATCAAAATTAAGTCTACAACCAAATAAGCTCAGGCTACTAATAATGCATATGTTACTATCTATAATGTGATATAATATTTTACTATTAAGTAGTATATGTACCAACATCTCCTTCAACTCCTCGACGGTGGTCTTCAAGGTGGCAACATCATGCTCCAAACGTCGCTCACGGGGGGTAGGGGAAGTAACCGCCGGAGTGAAAGCCAACCTCATATGGGCCCTGCTAGGACCCAGTCCCTAGTCTCTCTCCTAACCTCCGTGGTGCCCTCCGTGTGCAGCATCTAGGACTGGGGTCAGTAGCATCGGATCGGTCTGTCCACTAAAATCGATCCCCGATGCCTCCGCCTGCTCTACCACCTGCTCCATCACCCACATCAATCATTAAAATATAAGTATATCATTTAAATTTGAACTTTTCAAAACAAAAATTTCATTCGAATTAGAATAAATATTAACACTTACGCAATACTCCTGGGTAGCGGTGTCGGGGAATCGAAGCTCGCCCATGGCAGGATCTGTCGAGGTGCAGCGGATGACAAGATACGCGGTTAGCACGCTCGGTGTACCACCCTGCGCCAGGGTTTGAGCTCTCTGCAATTCGCCAAAAATTTATATATATTATAAAATAACTCCTAATATTACATTATATCAAAATAGATCTATTGTAATTTACCGATGCTTCCATGGCACGAGTAATGTTCCTCGAGCCACCTGTATAAGTGGGGCGACCCCTCTTCGCCGACTTCCTATTCTCCTTATTTTGATCGGCCTGTTTCTGCACAACACATTCAGATTTAGTTTTCTAATTAAGCAACATAAAAAAATAAATTATATACTAAACAATGAATTATATTTAAATTACAAACCTGTTTGCGTTGAAAGTCGAAATATTGGCACAAGAGAGATCATATATCTACGTCAACTCTCACAAAGACCGGAGTATGTAGGAGAGCCGCTCTCTCTGCCTCGGGGGTCTCCATCCATAGGGAATAGCAGTCGATCTTCAGCTCGTTCCTATTGTATCGGATCTTTGATTGCATGTTCTTCATCAGGTCATGGTATCGAGCACTCTCTCAGGATGATCAGGGTCGGGTATAGGCTGAAAGTCATAATCCAACTGCAAATACAAAAAAATAATGTATTTAAATTGCAAGTGTTAAATAATAATAAATATATTGGATAGGTCAAACGAAAATATTTATTAATACCCGAGCCTGATCCCAGAAGAGGGCAAATGAGCGTTTGTGCTGATCGCCCCACTCAACGTGAAGCGGATACTTCTTTAGAATGCGGCTCTCATCCCACATATGCCGGCCGAACCTCTCGGCATAATCGCCAGTATAGCGATAATCGGGGGTAAAGAAGAGGAGGAATGGTGTCTCCCCTAGCTCTATTGGGCCTCAGCCTGTGGGACTGATTCGGCCCTCAAGTCCCCCTCTTGAGATGGGGCTGCCCTGCATCTACAAGAAATATCAAGACAAGAAATATTAAGACAAAGTGATATTAAGAAATCAAGGATTAAAGAAAATTGAAGTGTGATATATACCCCCGGCGACAGCAACACGGGCCTGGGCTCGGGCAGCAGCACGAGAGGGACAATAGTTCCTCCGGTGAGGAACAGCCGGTGACCCGGATGTGGACACATCCCCTCCAACTAGAAAATAAATATTGACGATAAAATTACATGAAGTTCTTGTTTATTCTTAGAGTATATGTAAAATGAACTCTTTTTTTTATATTTATTCATACTAACCTGCAGACTGAGCCGGTTCAGGAAGCCCTAAACCAACCAATACGGGAAGGAAAGTCCTGAGGGCTAATGGGAGAAGGTGATCCATAATAATATGGTGATCATGACTTTTCATCCCATCGATCTTGCCTTTCACAATTTTTATCTTCTTGCTAAATGATCCTAAGAAACCTGTGGGAACATTCAAATCATGCAACACCTAAATGAACATTTTCCTCTTCGGTTGTGACATATGATACGTGATATTGGGAAGTACAAACTTTCCTGGTTTACCCACTATCGATTTAGGATACAATTCACTTCTAATTTCCCAGTCCTGAAGATCCATCCGAGTACGGAGGTTGTCTTTCGATTTTCCGTCTTTATAAAGAAGCAAGTTGAGTACGTGCTCGGACACTCCTTTCTCTATGTGCATGACGTCCAGACAATGACGCACTAAATTTGTTGACCAGTACAGAAGCTCGTAGAAAATGCTTAACTTGTTCCAGTATGGTGGTTTGACCTGTTTTGCCGGATCTATCCCGAAGGACACATTATTGTAACCATCCCACCGAGCAGTCACATACTCTCCGGACAATGAAGCGGGAGGCCCAAGAATCTCCTGATGACCATTAAAGTGAGCAACGTCTAATATGTAGGGAAGGTCTAGTGGCAGAAAACGCCGATGACCGCAATAACAAACTTTCTTGCTAAATTTCAACCATTTCGATGTTGTATATTGATGGCAATAAGGGCATGTTTTGTGACCATGTATGGACCAATCTCATAACATTCCATATGCAGGAAAGTCAATAATTGTCCACATTAAATCCGCACGCAGTGTGAAGGTTATATCTGTGTTTGCATCGTAAGTCTCTACACCATCAATGAATAAAGATTTTAACTCATTGAACAAAGGTTGAAAATATACGTCGATATTGTTTCCCGGTGAGTTTGGTCCATCAATAAGAAAAAGCATCATAAAGTAGGATTGATCCATAACCAACAAAGGCTACAGATTATAAACTATCATTAGAACGGGCCATGTGCTTTGGTTTCCAGCCATATAGTTGAATGAGCAGAAGCCATCACTAGCGGGTCCGAGCCTGACATTGCGAGGATCACTACTGAATATTTCATGCCTCCTATCGAAATCCTTCCATACTGGTGAATCTCTTGGATGACTCATTTTTCTATCTTAACTTGTGGTAGCACGGTGATGCCAAATCATTGCCTCGGCTGTTTTCTTGCACCTGAATAACCTCTGCGACCTCTGTGTTATGGGAAAGTATCGTGCTATCTTGACAGGTATATCGGGGTTCTTATCAGATTCTTTCGGCATATATCTGGCCTCTCCGCATATTGGACACTCTTTCAAATCTGAATTCTCTTTCTGGTACAACACACAATCTTTAGGACATGCATGAATCTTCTCACGCTTCAGACCCAAATCAGACATTATCTTCTGGGCTTCGTACCATCTGTCGGGCACATTATTTCTCGAGAGTATAGAATCTTTCAGGAACTTCAGAAATATCATGAATGACTTGTTGCTCCATCCATTTAGGCACTTAATTTGGAAAAGTCGGACGAACCATGATAGGGTAGAATACTTTGCATTCTCATAAATTGGTCTTCTAGCAACATTCATGAACTTTTCATACTTATCCGCACAAGGTCCTCGACCGGAAGGAATGTCATTTTCAGTAGGAATACTATCACCTAGGGCAGCCTATATCATATCGTTCATTTCTTCTCCTGGAAAGAGGTTATCGTCTTCTTCTTCTACAGTATTACCGTCATCTCCTTCTTCTTCTGCCACATTACCGTCTTTTTCTTGTCCTTCCCCGTGATATAGCCAAGTTATATAAAGTCTAGTAAAACCATGTTTAACGATGTGAAGCTCTACGATTTCTACCTTCTGCCAGAACTTATTCCCATATCCATCGCACGGGCAGAGAATCTTCTCTAACGCGATCTTATTATGTGCGCATGAAAATTCAATGAGAACAAAAACTCTTGCGACAAACTTAGATTACATGCGTTGTTGCCAATCCACATACATCCAGACCTTAAGTCTGATGTACTCATGGGGCATATTAGACTGTATAACAGATAAATTGTAGTTTATAGTGACTATATTGAGAAATCTAAGAATGTGATGGTTACTGACAAAGAAGAAAATTCGTAGAGGCTATTTTGTCATTGAAAAGAATAAATTATTGATAAACAAAGCTAGATTTGAAGATACCCAAGTATGAGTTGTATTCTGTGTTTGTGTGTTTCAATTTATGATTTCGCTTAAGTGTAGGGTTGTCAGTGTGTATGTGCTTTGTGTGTGCGTTTGGTGTGTATTCGAGTTGTATGTGTGTGTTTCGGCTGTCGGGAGTAAGGGTTCTATCCCATTAAGAATGTATAGGACAGATACCCATTCTCTTGTGTTTTCATCCGTTTCGAGTAAATTTCTGCAGCACATCCCCGTTGTTCTCCGAGTACACTGTAATAGAATATATAATCATTTCAATGCTATGAAATAAATTTGAAATGAATTTCTAATCTATCTTTGTACATGGAGAACCAACGGAAAAGTACCGACGAAATAACTCGAAACGAATGCAAACACAAGTGAATGCAGGTGTTTACTTTATACATTCCTAACTTATCCATACTGGACAAATCTATCGGTTATCATACGATTGAATCTTCTCATTACATAGACTATACGACGGTTGTTAGTACCGAACTATACCATCCGATATTTAACAACCTTCGTATAGTTCTATATCATGACGAACATCGAACGTATGTTAACCGATAGAAGGGGACTAAGTCGCGCTTTTATTTTCACATATGAGTAAAGATGAGAATATGAAAGTTTCATATTATCATCGAGTATTATATATTGGTTTTAACTTGAACATTTAACTTGAATAGGTTTCACGTTTACGTTTCGTTTTTAAGGGTTCGAAGTTCTTAGTTTAGGATAAATTTTTCTTATGTTTACGTTATCATCGAGTATCCTACTGAAGGAACTAGTAAACCCTAAACCCTAATCCTAATTAACCCAAATTAACCCAAATTAAACCTAATCATCACCCTAACTCAAATTATCCCTAATTAACCCAATATTAACCCAAATTAACCCTAATCATCACCCTAACTCAAATTATTTATTAACCCAAAATTAAGCTAATTAAACGAAATAAATCATAATCAACACCCTAACACAAATACACTCTATTTTACATAATTAACCCAAATTAACCCAAACCCCAACCCAAATTAACCCAACCCTAATCATTACCCAAACACCAACCCAAATTAACCTAACCCTAATCATCACCCAAACCCCAATCCAAATTAACCCTAACCCAAACCAAAATTAACCCTAATTAATTTAATTAACCCTAATCCTAATCATCACCAACCCTATTTTACCTAATTAACCCAAACTAATCCTAACCCTACCTAATTAACCCTAACCCTAAACATCAACCGAACCCTAACCATACCTAATTAACCCTAACCCTAACCCTAATTAACCCATAATTAACCGGCCCTAGCTATAACCTTAACCCTAAAATCAACCGAACCCTAACCCTACCTAATTAACTCTAACCCGAACCCTAATTAACCCCTAATAAATCGAACCCTAACCCTAAAATCAACAGTAACATAAAGAAGCATAATTATAAGTTCAAAATGGAAATTAACTCACCTCAGTATTAGTTTTGCCGGCGGCAAAGAGCTCGACGAGGTGGAGGAAGCCGGGGATGGGGCTCGACGAGACTGTGGTGGCAGCAAAGAGGTCGACGAGCATGTGGTGGCGAGACCGTGGTGCCAACGACGATGAGAGTGTGGTGGCGACGGCGGGAAATTTTGGGGACGAGAATATGGTGACAAGAGAGTGGAGGAGGCAGGTGATCGATCATACAGGAGTTGGTGGGAAAATTTGGGGGCGGTGGGAAATTACTGAGCTTTATTTTTTTTAAATAACCCTTTATTGCCCCGCTTTTTTTGCGGCTCCGTAGGTCCAAATAAAAGATTACATTTTAATATTTTTTAATTTATTTATGCCCTTACGGTGGGCGCCGTATGGGCAAACCGACGGACCTACGGATTAATCCGTAGGGGCAATAAAAAATTGCCCCTATAAATTCCTATATCCGGGACAAGCTACTACAATAAGGGGTTGCCCCTGCGGCTACAGGAATCCGTAGGAGCAACTTTTTATTGCCCCTACGGATTAATCTGTAAGTCCCCATGGTTGCCTCTACGGTGTCCTATGAATTAAACTAAAAATATTAAAATGTAATTTGTTATTTGGCCCTACAGACCCGCAAAAGAAGGCCCTACGGTTTAATCCATAGGGGCATATATGGGTTATTAATAAAAAAATAAAGCACGGAAAATTCCTCGATTGTTCCTAAAATTTCTTCGTTCTTACTCGTCTCCCTCATGCTCCTCGTCGCCACCGCACTCCCGCACGCGCCTCGTCATCGCCGACATCATCGTCGACTTCCTCGTCGATGGTAGGAAGTCTCTCGTCGCCGATCTCCCCCTTGCGTCGTCGAGATAGAAGAATCGCCGGGTTAAGGTTAGTAAATTTCACTTTTTAACTTCTAATTATTCATGTATTTATGTTATTGTTGATTAGTTAGGGTTAGGGTTAGGGTTCAGCATAGGGTTTGCGTTCGGTTCGGGAATAGGGTTAGGGTTAGGGTTCAGTTTAGGGTTAGGGTTAGGGTTCGGTTCGGTTCAGTTCAGGTTAGGGTTAAGGTTAGGGTAATTTGTTAGGGTTAGGGTTCAGTTTAGGGTTCGGTTTAGGGTTAGGGTTCGGTATAGGATTAGGGTTAGAGGCTATAGTTAATTTGGGTTAATTAGGTAAAATAGAGTGTATTTTTGTTCGTGTGTTGATGAGGGTTAATTAGGTTAATTAGTGATAATTTGAAGGGTTAGGGTGTTGATTAGGGTTTGGGTTAATTAGGTTAATTTGGGTTAAGTTTGGGTTAATTAGGGATAATTTGTGTTAGGGTGACGATTAGGGTTAATTGGGGTTAATTTAGGTTAATTAGGATTAGTGTTTAGGGTGAACTAGTTTCTTCAGTAGGATACTCGATGATAACGTAAACGTACAATTTTACCGTAAACGCAAGAAAAATTAACCCTAAACTTGAAACTTCGAACCCTTAATAACGAATCGTAAACGTAAAATCTATTCATGTTAAATATTCAAGTTAAAACCAATATATAATACTCGATGATAATATGAAACTTTCATATTCTCATCGATACTCATATATGAAAATTAAAGCGCGACTTAGTCCCCGTCTATCAGTTAACATACGTTCGATTTTCGTCGTGACATAGAACTATACAAAGGTTATTAAATATCGGACGGTATAGTTCGGTACTAATAACCGTCGTGTAGTCTATGTGATGAGAAGATTCAATCGTATGATAACCGATAGATTTGTCCAGTATGGACAAGTTAGGAATGTATAAAGCAAACACCTGCATTCACTTGTGTTTTCATTCGTTTCGAGTTATTTCGTCCGTACTTTTCCGCTGGTTCTCCGTTTATAAAGATAGATTAGATGTTCATTTCAACGTTGTTTCACAGCTTTGAAATGATTATCTATTTTAATACAGTGTACTCGGAGAACAGCGGGGAGGTGCTGCCGAAATTTACTCGAAACGGTTGAAAGCACAAGAGAATGGGTGTCTGCTGTATACATTCTTAATGGGATAGAAGCCTTACCCCCGACAGCCAAAACACACGCATGCAACACGAATACACAACAAACGCACACACAGCACATACACACTAACAACCCTACACTGAAGCGAAATCATAAATTGAAACAGACATATACAGAATACAACTCATACTTGGGTATCCTCAAATCTAACTTTGTTTATCGATAATTTATTCTTTTCAATGACAAACGCATACACAAAGCACATACACGGATTTTCTCCTTTGTCAGTAACTATCTCGTTCTAAGATTTCTCAAAATAGTCATCATAACCTACAATTTGTATATTATAAAGTCTAACATGGCCCATTAGTACATCAGAGTTAAGCACTGGATGTATGTGGATTGGAAACAACGCATGCAATCTAATTTTTTCACAGGAGTTGCTGCTTTCATTGAATTTGCACGCGCACATAATAAGATCGTGTTAGAGAGGATTCTCTACCCATGGGATAGATGTGGGAATAAGTACTGGCGGAAGGTAGAATTCGCAGAGCTTCATATCGTTAACATGGTTTTACTGCACTTTATACAACTTGGCTATATCACGGGGAAGGAGAAGAAGACAGTAATGCGGAAGAAGAAGAAGGAGAATACGGTAATGCGGCAGAAGAAGAAGACGGTAACTTCCTTCCAGAAGAAGAAATGGAGGATATAGTAGAGGATGTCCTAGGTGAATCTATTCGTACCGAAGATGGCATTCCTTCCGGTCAAGGACCGCGTACGGATAAGTATGAAAATTTCATGAATGATACTAGAAAACCAGTTTATGAGAATGCAAAGTATTCCACCCTCTCATGTTTCGTCCAACTTTTCCAGATTAAGTGCCTAAATGGATGGAGCAACAAGTCATTCACAATGCTTCTGAAGTTCTTGAAAAATTCTATGCCCCCGGAAGATAACGTCCCCGACAGCTGGTACGAAACCCAGAAGATGATGTCTGATTTGGGTCTGAAGTGTGAGAAGATTCAAGCCTGTCCCAAAAATTGCGTGTTGTGCCGGAAAGAGAATTCAGATTTGAAAGAGCGTCCAACATGCGGAGAGGCCATGTATAAGCCGAAAGATTCTGATAAGAAGCCCGATATACCTGTCAAGATAGCACGATATTTTCCCATAACACAGAGGCTGCAGAGGCTATTCAGGTGCATGAAAACAGCCGAGGCAATGATTTGGCATCACCATGCTCCTCCAAGTGAAGATGGAAAAATGAGTCATCCAAGAGATTCACCGGCATTGAAGGATTTCGATAGAAGGCACGAAATATACAGTAGCGATCCTCGTAATGTCAGGCTCGGACTCGCTAGTGATGGATTCTGCCCATTCAACTATATGGCTGGAAGCCACAGCACATGGCCCGTTGTAATGATAGTTTATAATCCGTCGCTTTGGTTGGCTATGGATCAAGCATACTTTATGATGCCTCTTCTTATCGACGGACCAAACTCACCGGGAAACAATATTGACGTCTATCTCCGACCTCTGATCGATGAGTTAAAATCTTTATTCATTGATGGTGTAGAGACTTACTATGCAAACAAAAATACAACCTTCATACTGCGTACGACTTTAATGTAGAAAATTAATGACTTTCCTGCGTATGGAATGCTATCAGGTTGATCCGTACATGGTCACAAAGCATTTCCTTATTCCCATCAACATACAACATCGAAATTCTTGAATTTTAGCAGGAAGGTTTTTTATTGCGGCCATCGACGTTTCCTGCCTCTAGATCATCCCTACAGGTTAGACACTGTTCACTTTGATGGTCATCAGGAGCTTCTTGGACCTCCAGCTCCATTTTCCGGAGAGGACGTGACTGCTCAGTGGGATGGTTACAATAATGTGACCTTCAGGATAGATCCGACAAAACAGGTCAAACCACCATTCTAGAAAAAGTTAAGCATTTTCTTTAAACTTCTGTACTGGTCAACAAATTTAGAGCGTCATTGTCTGGACATCATGCACATAGAGAAGGGAGTATCCGAGCACGTACTCAACTTGCTTCTTTGTAAAGACGGAAAATCGAAAGACAACCTCCATGCTCGGATGGATCTTCAGGACTGGGAAATTAGAAGTGAATTGTATCCTAAACCGATAGCGGGTAAACCAGGAAAGTTTGTACTTCCCAACACCACGTATCATATGTCACAACAGGAGAAGAAAAGATTTCTGCAGGTGTTGCATGATTTGAAAGTTCCCACATGTTTCTAAGGATCATTTAGCAAGAAGATAAAAATTATGAAAGGCAAGATCGATGGGCTGAAAAGTCATGATCACCATGTTATTATGGAGCACCTTCTCCCATTTGCCCTCAGTACTTCCCTTCCCCAATCGGTTGGTCTAATAATCAATGACCTATGTTGCTTATTTAGATAATTATGCACTAAAATCCTGGATGTTGTGACGCTGAAGAAACTAGAAAATTCTATTTTGTTGATACTTTGCAAGTTTGAGCATATTTTCCCACCGTCATTCTTCGATATCATAATACACCTGGCGGTTCATCTTGCAACTGAAGCTAAGTTAGCCGGACTGGTACAATATCGATGGATGTATCCCGTCGAAAGGTACATGGAATTTTTAAAATTATTGTTGTCCTCTATACCCGTATTTATTTATTTATTTAACATATTTTTCTTTAGGTACCTCTACACTCTAAAAAAGTATATACGCAATAGAAATCGACCAGAGGGTTCTATCATGCAAGGTTATCTTCTAGATGAAGTAACCACATTTTGTTCCCGCTATCTGGACGATAACATTGAGACAAAACTTAACCGGCCTCGAAGAATTCAGGACGGTCCATATGGTAAAGCTGATTATAAGATAGTAGACACTATGTTTATCAACAAGATATATCGGTTTATCCTCCTTAATTGCGCATGTCTTGAAGAAATTAGAGAGTAGGTTTTTTTGGATTAATTTTTATATTGTGTTTGTGTGTGTATGAAATGATATAATATTAATGTCATAATTTATTATTGAGAACATAATTCATTTTAATGAGGTACGTGTAGGGCATCCTGATTGGAATGATGAATGATTGGAAAAATATCATCATGATAATTTTTGCGATTGGGTTGCAGATCATGTAAGTTATTCGAATAACATGTTATTGCTATCAGTCTTAATCTAAACTTATATCGTTATGTATTTGTTGTTAAAAAAAATTTGTTAGATCCCCGATCCAAACTTGTTTGCATCATTAGAGAGTGATTCAAGATATTTAGCTCAGTTTCCCAGTATGGAGGTTGCATATTATAAAGGATTCGGTGTCCTTGGATACAAATTCGAAGTTAAGGACATAGAAACATCTCGAACCACTCAGAATAGTGGGATTGCGACGGTAGGATCGGATGGTGTGATTTATTATGGGTACTTAAATTGCATACTTGATATCCAATATCCCGGACGATCAGAACCATTTTATATATTTCAGTGTACTTGGTACGATACACGAACCGATAAGGATAAGAGGAGAAACAATCTCGGGACTTGGAAAGATGAATATGGATTGACCAGTGTGAACACACTTTGATTTTACGGTCAGGACGATCCGTTTATCTTTCCGAACCAAGCGTTCCAAGTATACTACTTACAATATTTGAAGCATCCGGGATGGAGTGTCGTATGCCTTCGGTAATTTTATATTATTACTTCACATTTTACGATCTATACATATATAGCATGCATATATAATGATTGTACTCTTGACTAGATTTGATGACGATGACGGGAGCAGCGAGGGGCGGCAGGAGCACCAGTCGCGACACCTGCAGAGGTAGAGGCAGAGCCCGGAGAGCTGCGTAGGGAGCTTTAGAGGGCCGGTCTTACACCCCGATCGGAGACCCCTTCGGCTGTCTCCTTCCGTGTGGACTTTGCCATACTTCCAGATATATTGCACGTATATTCATTTTGAATGTAATATTATATATATACATGCATATTTATGTCAAAATTACATATATAGTCAATGTTTGATTGTATAGCTGTTGGTGGTGCGTCCACATCAGAGGCAGAGGCCACTCTCGCACCTCCAGGTATGTTTATATATCTTATAGTGTATGCATATTAATTTACAATGCTATATCATAAATATACATACATTCTTTTTGCACTTGCGTACTTAGATAATCATTTTTTAATTGTCTAGCAGTAGGCGGTGCCTCCACATCTCGGACAGAGGCCACCACCGCACCTGCGGGTATGTTTATATATCCTATAGTGTATGCATGTTGATTTAGAATTTTATATTATTGATATACACATTTTTTTACAATTACGTATATAGTCAATGTTTGATTGTCTAATTATAGGTGGTGCGTCCATGTCTGGTGCAGGGGCCACTCCCACCTCTTCCATATCCTCCACTCAGTCTGCAGGTTAGTATAAATAGATATAAAATATTTTTTTATTTTACATATCCTTTAAGAATAAACATGAACTTCTTGTAATTTTATCTATGTTTATTTTCTAGTTGGAGGGGATGTGTCCACGTTCGGGTCATAGGCTGTTCCTCACCGGAGGAACTATCGTCCCGCTCGTGCTGCTTCCCGGGCCCAGGCTCGTGCTTCTGTCACCGGAGGTATATATCACACTTCAATTTTCGTTAAATCTTGATTTCTTAATACCACTTTGTCTTAATATTGATGGTCTTGATATTTCTTGTAGATGCAGGGCAGTCCCATCCCGAAAGGGGGACTCGAGACCCGAATCATTCCCACAGGCTGAGGCCCGACAGAGCTAGGGGGTAGGCAGCATTCCCCCTCTTCTTTAACTCCGATTATCGTTATACCGGCGATTATGCCGAGAGGTTCGTCCGGTATATGAAGGATGAGAGCCTCCTCGTGAAGAAGTATCCACTTCACGTTGAGTGGGGCGATCAGCACCAGCGCTCATTTGCCCTCTTCTGGGATCAAACTCGGGTATTAATATATTTTTTCATTTAACTTATCCAATATATTTATTATTATTTAACACTTGCAATTTAATAACATTGTTTATTTTGTATTTGCAGTTGGATTACGACTTTCAGCCTGTACCCGACCCTGATCACCCTGAGAGAGTGCTCGATCTTCACGCTCTATACCATGGCCTGATGAAGAACATTCAATCAAAGGTCCGATACAATAGGAACGAGCTGAAGATCGACTGCTATTCCCTATGGATGGCGACCCCCGAGACAGAGAGAGCGGCTCTCCTACATACTCTGGCCTTTGCGAGAGTCGACGAAGATACATGGCCTCTCTTGTGCCAATATTTCGACTCTCGGTGCAAACAGGTTTGTAATTTAATTTTAATTCATTGTTTAGTTTTTACGCCCCGCTTCCCAGTATACGGGCAGAGGACGTGACGAGGCCGCGACTTATTTACTGTGAAGTAAATACGCTAAGCGTATCTAAGCAATATAAAAGTAAATCCACAAGAGACAAGATATAATAAAACATCAACTTTATTTATTCACATTCTTTCTGTACAATGTATGGAAAAAAATAAATTCATCTGATGAAAACAATGCCTAACCAATGGCATAACAGAAAAGGAAAAGTACTGGAATGAAATGTGTACAATGAAGCTGGAGCTCTGGGTCTTCAATAATCTGGTCCAAGTCCTCGATGCTGGGCTCTGTCTCTAGAAGGTCCGAAACACCTGACGGCATTCAAAGAATAAAGAAAGAAAATGTCGTCAGCGAACAGATCGCTCGGTAAGTCCCAAGGAGAAGGGAGAAATAGAAAAGAAGAAAGAGAGAGAGAGAGAGTAATTTTTAAAGTTATATTATATTGTTATGATGTTGTGTTAACGATATTGTTTGTAGCTTGGTACAGAAGAATACCAGTGTATACGAGAGGGGTCCCTATATGCTAAAGACCAGGGAAAACGGAATATAGAGTACAAGGCTCCGTTATACAACCCGGAACAACGGCAATTGGATACGGTTAGATGTCTTAAATCTTGCGGCCTCGTGCCACTTTTAACACCTTCCGTACCAGTCTATCCCTTAAACCCCGTGTTATCTTGATTGTATTGTTGTATTGTATTGTCATGTATTGTAAACTATATACATTGTACGTTTGGATGACTGACCGAAACCATGATATCAGTAAACGGGTGTAACTGGAGAATCATGTAACCTTAGAATCATGGATGTAACTGTATAATCATGTAAATGGAAAGTATATCCATGGTTCGGTTCGGTCAAGTTGATAGATTGAATATATGGAATAATAGATTCATGTTGAATTGTAATATTGTAAATTGTAGATTGTAGATTGTAGATTGTAAATTATACTTGAATCATATTCAAGTCAGATTATTAATAAGAAGACTCAGTCTGAGTCAGACAATTAGAAAAATAAATTGAAGTCCTGATTGTTTTGATGTTATCGGTAACCGCTGCATATGGGCGGCAGGATTTGTGTCTTTTTCAAAGACGATTACCGTATTGATAACACCGTTGTTAAGTTGTCTACCTTAAATAGGCAAGCACCCACTTCTCCGGCTCCCTAAGGCTCAAGAGATTGGTCCCTCTTAAACCTATGTTTACTAGGGTCCTTACGGTAATTTATAGAACTTGAGGAGGTTTTATATAAAAATACTTTATATACTTTTCAAAATACTCTCCAAGTATTTAGTTATCGTTTTTAGAGTTGTAATGAATGTAAATTTTATATTGTGATATTTCTAGTGAAAATATCCTAATTTCATAAATAAAGGTGTTTATTTGTAATATTGATTTGTAGGGAATTCATGGTATTTTAGTGTAAAATGATTCTTGTGATATTTTTAGAAAAAGGTGGAATATTTATATTGTTACAAAATAGATATTTTAAGGATATATATACATATATTTATATGAAAATAATATTTTTAATATATATAATATTTCTAGAAATCTCATTTTCTTTAGATTTTCGTATTTTAAATCTTTCGAGACCGAATGCTCCTTGCGGAGGTCTGCATCTCGCACTACTAAGTCCGAGGATGTGCGATAATCCTCACCATCCCGAACGGGTTCCCCAAATGGGTTGCAACGGCGCTTTACAAAGATTTGTATAAATACTAAATCGTTTAGAAAATGGTTTTATTATTAAAAGGTATTTAAATGAAAATGTGTCGTTTTCCCTTATTCTATGTTCCCGAGAGTATTGTGCTATGTTGCATATGAGTGTGTGAGAAGGTAGGTCATTACCTCGTGATCTACTTAAAGGTATAGCAAGGATTTTGATGGTTTAAATGTAGAAATGAACTATGTGGTATTTTAATGAAAAAATACTGTAAAATGGATATAGCAATTACATTTGATATGAAACTTGATCAATATGGTTGATTAGTGTCTAATAGTCAACATGAATTGGTTTTAGCATAATTGTATTAAAGAAAAGGGAGATTTTAGGAAGAAACTGAATCGAAAATCGGTTTTGTTCCGATTCCGTCGGGTTTTGTAATTCCGTATTTCTAGAAAAGAATAGAGAAGATAGAATTCGGACTTACGTGTTTCGATCAAAAACAAGAGGAAGATGGATCGAGAGGAGTCGCCGGTGCGTCGTTTTGTCGCCGGTGCGTCATTTCGTCACCGGGATCTCCTATGGTCGTTGCCGGAAAATCCGCCGGAACTTCGCCTCTTGCTCACTTCGATTGCATACTAGGGTTTTCTAGAGAATTCTTGAGAGTTGGCTTAGAGTTTTGGGGTGAGGGGGTAGAGTATAGGGGTGGTATTTATAAGGTTAGGGTAGATAAAGAGTTTAAATTAAAAAAATATAAAAATATATTAAAAATTCATTAAAAATAGAGTAAATGGGGTTTAATTGTGTCTCTGGAAGTGGTATGAACATTTAAACTATGCGGGGGTTATAGAAGAGGAAAAGCCACAATTTTCGTTCAGGGGACTCGGCCGTCTGGTCCGCCAGCCGACTCGGCCAAGTTGGGCCGAGTCAGGCAGTGGGGAGGTAGGGGGTCGTCTCATGTGGTCACTTGTATATTCACTTTTCTTAGGGTATTGGGGTTTTTGTAAGTTATCACGTGTTGACTCTTGAACTTCTAAAAATTTCAAAATAAAAAAAATTTAAAAATAATGTGGGGTATGAGATTTGAACTCTGGTGGCTTGGTTTAGCAGTGTAAGGTATTACCAATGAGCTACAAGCTCCTTCTTATAATTATGGAGCTAAATAATTACTTAAAGTAATAACAGTAAATGTAAATACCCCAAGTATACATTAATTTTAAAGCAAATTTTTGTACACTAAAAATGGAGTTGCTACATTCTTTAACTTGTAATTAAAACCCAAAATAATTACTTATATCTTGTGCTCTGGCTAAAATACCCCTTTATGGATTTTGAAAAAAAATTTGAAAAATTTGTATAGCAAATTTAGGGTTGTTACATTCTACCCTCCTTATAAAAATTTCGTCCTCGAAATTTGTAAAAGGAAAGTGTAACAAATTCAAGGAAAGTTTGGTGATAGAAGTACTTGATAGTGTATGAAAATATGTGAAGGAATGAAAGAATGCGAAGGTTTTGATAAGATTATAAAAGAGATGAGGGAATTTTAGGTTAGGACAGTTTCAAAGTATATAAAATTGTAAGATTCAAGGAACATGATTGTAAAGATTATTTTAGTTGATGGTTCTTTTTTTATATTGCTTAGGTTGTTCATGCAGAACAGAATTGCATGGCAGTGTTCCGTACAACTTTGACCTGCATGGGCCACAAAAAGAACCTGTCACGCCCCGCTTCCAGTATACGGGCAGAGGACGTGACGAGACCGCGACGTATTTACTATGAAGTAAATATGCTAAGAGTATCTAAGCAATATAAAATTAAATCCACAAGAGACAAGATATAATAAAACAACAACTTTATTTATTCACATTCTTTCTGTACAATGCATGGAAAAAAATAAATACATCTGATGAAAACAATGCCTAAACAATGGCATAACAGAAAAGGAAAAGTACTGGAATGAAATGTGTACAATGAAGCTAGAGCTCTGGATCTTCAATAATCTGGTCCAAGTCCTCGATGCTGGGCTCCGTCTCCAGAAGGTCCGAAACACCTGACGACATTCAAAAAATAAAGAAAGAGAATGTCGTCAGCGAACAGATCGCTCGGTAAGTCCCAAAGAGAAGGGAGAAATAGAAAAGAAGAAAGAGAGAGAGTAACTTTTAAAGTTGTATTATATTGTTATGATATTGTGTTAACGATGTTATTTGTAGCTTGGTACAGAAGGATGCCAGTGTATACGAGAGGGGTCCCTATATGCTAATGACCAGGGCAAACGGAATATAGAGTACAAGGCTCCGTTATACAACCCGGAACAACGGCAATTGGATACGGTTAGGTGTCTTAAATCTTGCAGTCTCATGCCACTTTTAATACCTTCCGTACCAGTCTACCCTTTAAACCCCGTGTTATCTTGATTGCATTGTTGTATTGTATTGTCTTGTATTGTAAACTATATAGATTGTATGTTTGGATAACTGACCGAAATGATGATATCAGTAAACAGATGTAACTGGAGAATAATATATGTAACTGTAGAATCATGGATGTAACTGTATAATCATGTAAATGGAATGTATATCCATGGTTCGGTTCGGTCAAGTTGATAGATTGGATATATGGAATAATGGATTCATGGATTCATATTGAATTGTAATATTGTAAATTGTAGACTGTAGATTGTAGATTGTACTTGAATCATATTCAAGCCAGATTATTACTAAAAAGGCTCAGTCTGAGTTAGACAATTAGAAAAGTAAATTGAAGTCCTGATTGTTTTGATGTTATCGGTAACCGCTACACATGGACAGCAGGATTTGTGTCTTTTTCAAAAACGATTACCGTATTGATAACACTGTTGTTAAGTTGTCTACCTTAAATAGGCAAGTGCCCACTTCTCCGGCTCCCTGAAGCTCAAGAGATTGGTCCCGCTTAAACCTATGTTTACTAGGGTCCTTAGAGTAATTTAGAGAATTTGAGGGGGTTTTATGTAAAAATACTTTATATACTTTTCAAAATACTCCCCAAGTATTTAGTTATCGTCTTTAGAGTTGTAATGAGTGCAGATTTTATATTATAATATTTCTAGTGAAAATATCCTAATTTCATTAATAAAGGTATTTATTTGTAATATTGATTTGTAGGAAATTTATGATAATTTAGTGTAAAATGATTCTTTTGATATTTTTAGAAAAATGTGGAATATTTATATTATTACAAAATAGATATTTTAAGGATATATATACATATATTTATATGAAAATAATTTTTTTAATATATATAATATTTCTGGAAATCTCATTTTCTTTGGATTTTCGTATTTTAAATTTTTCGAGACCGAATGCTCCTTGCGGAGGTCTGCATCTCGCACTACTAAGCCCGAGAATGTGGGATAATCCGCACCATCCCGAACGGGTTACCCAAATGGGTTGTGGCAGCGCTTTGCAAAGATTTGTATAAATACTAAATCGTTTAGAAAATGGTTTTATTATTAAAAGGTATTTAAATGAAAAGGTGTCGTTTTCCTGTATTCTATGTTTTCCGAGAGTATTGTGCTATGTTGCATATGAGTGTGTGAGGAGGTAGGTCATTACCTCGTGATCTACTTAAAGGTATAGCAAGGGTTTTGATGGTTTAAATGTAGAAATGAACTATGTCGTATTTTAATGAAAAAGATACGGTAAAATGGAAATAGCAATTACATTTGATATGAAACTTGATCAATATGGTTGATTAGTGTTTAATAGTCAACATGAATTGGTTTTAGCATAATTATATTAAATAAAAGGGAGGTTTTAGGAAGAAACCGAATCGGAAATCGGTTTTGTTCCGATTCAGTCGGGTTTTGTAATTCCGTATTTCTAGAAAAGAATAGAGAAGATAGAATTAGGACTTACGGGTTTCGATCAAAGACAAGAGGAAGATGGATCGGAAGGAGTCGCCAGTGCGTCATTTCGTCGCCGGGATCTCCTAAGGTCTTTACCGGAAAATCCGCCGGAACTTCGCATCTTGCTCACTTCGATTGCACACTAGGGTTTTCTAGAGAATTCTTGAGAGTTGCTTTAGAGTTTTGGGGTGAGGGGGTAGAGTGTAGGAGTGGTATTTATAGGGTTAGGCTAGGGTTAGGGTAGATGAAGAGTTTAAATTAAAAAAATATATAAAAATATATTAAAAATTCATTAAAAATAGAGTAAATGGGGTTTAATTGTGTCTCTGGAAGTAGTCTGAACATTTAAACTATGCGGGGGGTATAGAAGAGGAAAAGCCACAATTTTTATTCAGGGGACTCGGCCGTCCGGCCGAGTTCGGCCGGTCCGCCGGCCGAGTCGGGCTGAGTCAGGCTGTGGGGAGGTGGGGGGTCGTCTCATGTGGCCACTGGTATGTTCACTTTTCCTAGGGTAGTGGGGTTTTTGGAAGTTATCACGTGTTGACTCTTGAACTTCTAAAAATTTCAAAATAAAACAAATTTCAAAATATTGTGGGGTATGGGATTTGAACTCTGGTTGCTTGGTTCAGCAGTGCAAGGTATTACCAATAAGCCACAAGCTCTTTCTTGTAATTATGGAGCTAAATAATTACTTAAAGTAATAACAGTAAATGTAAATACCTCAAGTATACATTAATTTTAAAGCAAATTTTTGTACACTAAAAATGGAGTTGTTACATTCTTTTAACTTATAATTAAAAAACAAAATAATTACTTATATCTTGTGCTCAGGCTAAAATACCTCTTTATGGTTTTTGAAAAAATTTGTATAGGAAATTTAGGGTTGTTACATTAGTATATAATTCATTTTTTTGTGTTGCTTAATTAGAAAACTAAATCTGAATGTGTTGTGCAAAAACATGCCGATCAAAATAAAGAGAATAGGAAGTCGGTGAAGAGGGGACGCCCCACTTATACAGGTGGCTCGAGGAATATTACCCGTGCCATGGAGGCATCGGTAAATTACAATAGATCTACTCTGATATAATGTGATATTAAGAGTTATTTTATAATATATGTAAATTTTTTGCGAATTGCAGAGAGCTCGGACCCTGACGCAGGGTGATACACCGAGCGTGCTGACCGCGTACCTTGCCATCCACGGCACCTCGAAAGATCCCGCCGCGGGCGAGCTTCGATTCCCCGACACCGCTACCCAGGAGTATTGCATAAGTGTTAATATTTATTCTAACAGGTTTGAAATTGTTTTTTGAAAAGTTCAAATTTAAATGATATACTTATATTTTAATGGTTAATTTAGATGTAGGAGAGGGTGGTGGATCAGGCGGAGGTATCGGGGATCGATTTTACTGGACAGAACGATCCGATACTGCTGACCCCAGTTCTAGACGCCGCACACGGAGGGCACCACGAAGGTTGGGAGAGAGGCCGGGAACTGGGTCCTAGCAGAGCCTATATGAGGTTGGACTCCACTCCGGCGGTTACTTCCCCTACCACCCGTGAGCGACGTCTAGAGCATGATGTTGCCGCCTTGAAGACCACCGTCGAGGAGTTGAAGGAGATATTGGTATGTTTACTGCTTAATAGTAAAATATTATATCATATTATAGATAGTAACATATGTAATATTAGTAGCCTGAGCTTATTTGGTTGTAGACTTAGCTTTGATTAATCATACTTACATAAAACTGTCAAATTAAAATAAACTATGGTTTTCCAAACTAGATATCCAAACGAGGCCTAAGTCCATAAGTATATTTAGATTGGGGTTTCGGAATAACCTGATAATAATTGTGAAATCTACTTGATGTTGTACATTCGGAATATATGAGATATACTTGATATTTGACACTCAGGATATATATGAGACTTACAGGATATGAGAGCCAATTTGGGGGCTGATTTGAGGAATTTAGAATTTAGATCATCTTGATGGACGTTGGTCCTACCACGAGCTCAGGATTCCGTGGACATGATATATTTTATTCCATACTCCACATTTAATGTTTATGCACTGCTTCATGTATTAGTTGTACCTGATAGAGTACTTTCCATGACTGTTGCATTTACATACTATTTATATGTATTGTTTCATGTATTATTTGTACCTGATAGAATACCTTACATGATTATTGCATACCGATTGTCATATTATTGCTTCATGTATTAGTAGTATCTGCTAGCATACCTTTCATGATTGATGCATTACATATGACCATTCATTGCTATTAAATGCTTATGTTAGATTCGTGTTGTACGTGCATACTCGCGATTACCTGCATATGTTATTTTACTATTCACGAGTTGGCAACTCACCCCCATTGTGCCACGGTGTTTTGCAGGTGTTCCTCAGGATAGTCAGAGGCAGGGCTATTTTCATCCGTCGTATCATCTTTTACGGCGAATACTGCTTCTCCTGACAGTGTGCAGTTTTGCTTAGGTCGGTTTTGCGGTTATCCGATGTTGCTTGTTGTATATTCGTTGTATCCTATACTCTCCATCTACCATTATCTTGTATGACTTAGAGACTTGATGTGAGGATGGTATTATATATTATTTTGTGACTTGGAGGTTTTTATGCAGTTTTATTTATATCGTCTCTTTCTTCGCTACGGCGTCGTATATCTGTTGTGGTGGTTGTTTTCCGCCTTTTGGCGTGGATTTGCTTCCGTTGGGGATGCTTTACTTTATATTTATGTTGTACCCATTTTTGGGGTTGGTTTTTACAAAGGAGGTTCTGCCGAAATTTTCAAGAAAGTAAATTGGACTTAAAAAATTTATACTTGAGATTTTCAAAAGTTTAAACAATATTTCTTATCTTATCTTGTCTTTTAATGGTTTAGATTTCTGGGTTTTGGCTTTCTTTTACTGCGTTACGCCTGTAGACGTTGCGTAGTATTAGGGCCGTCACGTGCCAATTTCGGGTCGTAACAAAATTGATATCAGAGCGCTACATTTTACCTTTCGGAGTGTAGGATGACCTTGGTATGATGGAGTAGGTAGGTTAAGCAGAGTGGCATAGTGGGTGTATGTTCCGCGGCATACTTACGACACGGTACTCCGCCTAAAGTGACCTAAGTACTAGTTGCTTGAAATTCCTTCCTTGATGATACATCCTTGTGATTAGATTTCCGTGTTTATATCGAATTCTTTTTCATGTATAGCCTTTGCCTCCGATGACCATGGGGACTCAGAGTGATGCAGCGAGAGCCAAGGTCAGATTTGACTCGTGTGGGACGGGGACTGACCAGGATGGCATGCTCGTTGCACCGGAGCAGATGGATCCGCCTTCGATAGATTATATTGATAGGCTTGTGGCAGAGATGCAGGACATGCGCCAGACGATGAGTTCATTGGTTGAGGCCATTCGAGCGCAGCGACAGGAAGTTGTCACCCCTGTTACCCAGTTGTTCCTTGCAATCAACACACAGCATTCCGTCACCTACATAGCGCCAGAGGATGCAGACCCAGTTGACGAGGCACGTCTTCCGGAGAGTTTGGGAGTTTCGGATCAGAGGAGGGCTCATGCAGTGTGCCAGCCCATAGACAGAGGTGTATCCGTCGAGACAGCTTTGGTGACCATCGCGGGAGTAGCAGTGGTTTGGGATGAGGAGAGTCGTGTTAGCTAGATCGACCGTTTGTTGTGTTAATTTCTGTCAGCGATCCTTTTGTTGCGTAACACATATTTCAGTTGTGTGCCAATCGGTTAGGAGATTCATCCGTTACTTGATCCTTCTAGAGATGTTGGATTTGACGTTCTCCTTGGCACGGACTAGTTAGCTACGTGCTAGGCGTCTGTGGACTACCGCGAGAAAACAGTCAGGTTTTGTTTTCTCGGCAAGTCAGTTCTTGTTGTGCAGGGGGACAGTGGTACCGCCTTTCACAGCTTGAATTCCGTCTTTTTCGCTAGTCGGCTTTTGAGAAGATGATGTAGAAGATTCTTGGCGTTCAATCGTGATACCGTAGCCACAGTAGGTTTGTTGGACCGATTTCTTTCGTGCGAGTGTTTTCCGACGTTGTTCCAGATGAGCCGGCGAAACTTAGGGAGCTTAAGGATCAGCTGCAGAGTTGGTTGTTTGGAGGCTTGTGCGTCTGAGTGTTTCGCATTTGGGAGCTCCTATTTCTGTTCGTCAAGGAGAAGGACGGCAGTTGAGGTTGTGTATTGATTAATCGTCAATTGAACCGGCTTACGATGTGGATAGGTATCCTTTACCACGCATTGACGATTTCTTCGATCAGCTCCAGAGTGTGAGACATTTTCTAAGTTGGTTTGGGATCAGGTCATCATTGTTGCGGGTTCAGAGTGATGACATTCCGAAGACTGCTTTTGTGCGTGCTACGGACAGTATGTGTCTTGGTGGTGTCGTTGGACTCACCAATGCCCTAACAGCATTTGTGATGTGATTTCTTCAGGCCGTTTCTCGACCAGTTATTGTTGTGTCATTGATGACACTCTGGTCTATTCTAATGTGTCGTGAGGAACAGGAGCAGCACTTGAGGATTTGTTTTGCAGATACTGGGAGAGCACCAACTGTTTGCAAAATTCTCGGAGTGTTCCTGCAGGCTTGATTGTGTTGACTTCTAGGTCTAGTAGTTACGGGGAAGGTTTTTGTATGGATCCGAGGAGGATTGAAACCGTACAGCTTTGACCTATACTTATATCTGGGACAAAGGTAAGCAGATTTTTTGGTTTAGCAGGTTTTTACCGCCGTTTTATGCAGGATTGCTTGTGTATCACTGCACCATTGACTGAACTGACCGGGAAGGAGGTTCTTTTCTGTGGAATGAGCCATGTGTGCGGAGTTTTTCTGCAGTTGAAGACTCAGTTAGCAACTGCATCAGTTCTTTCTTTGCTTCTGGTCCGGGCGACTTTGTTGTTTAACTGTGATATTTTGCGAGTGGGGCTCGACTGTGTACTGAGGTGACACTATAGAGTTATCGCTTTTACTTCCCGAAAGTTGGAGGAAGTACGAGCAGGATACCCCACTCATGATCTGGAGATGGCCGCGGTGGTCCTGCGTTGGAGATTTGGAAACACTACTTGTTCGAAGAGTCGTGTCAGATTTTCATGGACCACCAGAGCTTAATGTACATCTTCCTGCAGCGAGTTGCGATTGTTAAGACAGTGCCGTTGGATGGAGCTGGTGGAGGATTGTATTTGTGAGATCCTTTAGGAACCATAGCAAGGCGATAGTGGTAGCTGATGCTTGAATCGTAGGCCCGGGGTTAGCTTGTTCCAGTTATGCGCAGTTCTGAGACAGTCTTCTGCAGATTTACAGTTCTTGTGTTATCGTGGAGTACTGCTAGGTTCGCCTCTACTGAGGGGACAGCTTGCTCATGTCCGCGCCCGACCATTTTTCCTTAATCGCTTTCGCGAAGCACAGCCCGCCGATGCTCGTTCGTCATAGATACTTGAGCATACTCGGCTGGTAATGATTCGGAGTCCTTGATTTCTGAAAAGGGTGTGCTAAGTTTAGGAACGCGTTTGTGTACCTAATACTATTGGGTAGAGACGCGAAATCCTAGAGCAGGCACATCTGTCCACTCTCAGTGTTCATCCAAGTTCCACCAACATTTAACGTGACTTGTGAGATAGTTACGGATGGGCAGAAATGTAAAGAGAAGTTTCGGGTTTCGTTTCAAGGTGTCTGTCTTGTTGTGTGCTTAGGTTAAGCATTGAGACCGGCTGGAGAGTTGCAACCTTTAACCGTTCCGGAGAGGGAATGGGAGCAGATCTCCATGGATTTTCGTTGTGGTGTCTACCCAGGTCTAGACAGGGTGTGACTCCATTCGGGTGTTGTTATCCGGTTATTCTCAGTTTGCTCAGTTGTTCTTTGTTAAGTTTGTGCATTGCACGGAGTTCCTTCATGCGTTGTATCCAATTAAGGCACCCTATTCGCTAGCCGTAGTTGGAAGAAGCTTCAGGAAGACTTGGGTACTGGTTGATCTTTAGCTCCGCTTTCCATCCGTTGGCGATGTTCAGTTGAGCGGACTATACAGACTCTGGAGGATATGCTGGTGCATACGTACTTATTGCTTTTGGCAGTTGGGATCGTCACTTGCCATTGTTAGGGTTCTCCTTCTATAGCTGTTATCAGGAGACGCTCCAATTGGCAACCTTTAGGTCTAGTTGTTAGGTCGTGTCGATCGCCATTCTGTTTTTCTGACTCTGAGTAAATAGGATTTTGGACCCCATCTAGTCTAGAGACTTCGGAGATGATCCAGTTGGTTCAGGTCAGGATGAGGACAGCCCAGTGCAGACAGAGGTCTTGTGCCGACCGTGGTGGTCGCAGACTTGAGTTCGCAGTGGGAGATCATGTATTCCTATGGATTTTTTCGATGAATGACGTGTTGAGTTTTGGGAAGCTTATCCCAGGATTGTAGGTCCTTTTGAGATCCTTTTAGCGAGTTAGTTCCGTTGCGTTTAACTTGGCGCCTCCGCCCAGATTATTGAGTTTTCACCCAGTATTCCTTGTGTCGATACTTTGCAAATACCTTCCTGACCTTTCTCACATGATTCAGCATCAGAAAATTTAGCTTGGACGCGATCTTTTCGTTGACCGGCAGCTATTTGTGTTAGTGGCTCGGCAAGTGAAGAAACCTCGGTCAAGGGTCTTGCCATCTGTGGAGGGTTTTCTTGGATTTAGCCGTATAGTGAGGTAGTCACTTAGGAGGCTGGGAGAGAGATTTGGGAGTTTTGTACTCATCTCTTTTAAGGTACGCTTAATGAGAATTTTAATTCAGGGACCGATTTTCTATAAAGGGGGGAGATTGTAACGTCTTAGAAATTGTTATGCGATATTTTTCCGTTTTAGCGTAAATTTGTCGGTATTTTCCGTTTTAACCCGACTGTGATTAAACGTCCATATAAACTTGCCGGCACCTAATTTAGCTAAAATAAAGCTAGTTCGCAAGCTTTGGGGGTATATAGGACGTTTTGGTTCAGATAGAATTTTTTCCTATTTTAATATTATTTTAATGTTGTATTTTTATATTGGGTTTGGGAAATTTCTCCTAAATTTTTATCTTTGATAATAAATCAAGTTGGGTAAAACAAAACTTTCCTTATAATATCTAGATCTTTTGTGCTAAAAGGATTTAAAGTTTATAGAAAATGAAAAAGAATGAGAGAGGTGGCATGTGCATGAATGTCATTGATGAGCATTTATGTGCATTTATCACTAGACTTAGCCAGAAAACCCTACACAATTCCTCACCTTCCCTCTCTTGGCCGAATTCTTCTTCCTCCTTCTGCCCTTGAACATTTCTTTTACCTTTTGCAACAATTCAAGCTTAATAAATCTTCAAAATTCCATAAATAATCTCACAAAAATACTTCAAGTCTTGATTTTAGCTTCTTTGATCACTTGGAACTAAGAAAGCTTAGATCTTGGGAACAAGTATTGATAGGTATAATCCTTAAACTGTTAAATAGGAGTTTTTATGATGTTTAGCTCGTTGATTGTTGCGTAGAACACTTTATGTATCCATTAGTGCAATATCGTATTTTTAGTATCTTTTTGAGTTTCTGTGATCTGCTGTGACCTGGGATTTTTACTGAGTGACCAAACAAGATTGTAGTGATGTACTAGGGAACCTAAGACCCCACTTGAGACACGAGACCCACCCCCACCAGGTCTGGCCGGCGACTCCTTGGCAAATTTCGGCGACACCGGTTTTGGAGGGGATATGGGTGTTGGTTTTTTTGTGGGTATTTGTCTGCTGTGGTTTAGGGGTATTTGGTACTGTTTAAATTTTTAGTATTTACTGTATGCAAAATCTGGGATCGTTTTCCTATAATCTAGTGTTTTGTGTCCGCGCGATACGTTATACGACACGGATCGCACACTTGGTGTGATTTTGCTCTTAGGTTGTTTTTGTCGTGTCGCTATGCACGTTAGCCACAATACGAACACTTGAGAGTATGTTTTGTGTTGTTGCGTCGGTCAAATGTAGTTTGTACGTGTTTTGGGTCTATTATTAATATATATACTTGCTTTATTGTTTTAATGTTGTAAATTCGCAGGCGGGGACTTCGGACACTACTACAAGGGGGAAAACAAGTGGTTGGCTTCACTTAGCCAGGATCATGAGTGAGCAGATTTAACATCTACAGAGGAATCGCCCGCATGGCGTTATGCGTCTGGGCTAGAGATGACTTGACTTATCGCATATTCTATTTTAGATTTAGAATTGCACATTCACCCTACCGCTTAGTTAATTATTGTGCTTGGACTAGTATCCTTAGGACACTACACTATTATTGACGTCTTATGTTGCACGAGCACCGATTGTATGCCACACACACCGTCAATAATTGCCATGACACGCACAACACCCTTATAGATATGATGTTGTTTTGATTAGGAACATTGAGACATTGATTCATATTCTTTATGCATATGACTTATAGCATACCTGTATACCTACATGCTTACACATATGCCCTGGCATGCTTACATGCTAGTTAACCATATACCTATAGGGTAGTGTACCATTAGTGATATGTATATACACATATGAGACGTAGCTACATGTACATCTGGCATACGTACTTACATATACCTGGAGGGTATTATGGATAAGCATAGAGACATACCTTGCTACAGATACTTTTACATCATACATACTTACATATGGACATACATATCTTGCTATACTGACATGGTTATGCATACCTTGTTATAGCTACATGTTCACATGTATATGATGTTGCATCTGATTTCGGAGAAATCAGGAACCGCATGATATATATTTAATAACTTGTTGCAGTTAAATAGCGGTTTTTTTTATATGCTCATATTACTGTTTCATGCTGCATATGTTACATTCTTGGATTTCATATGATGTTATCTGATACTGTTACTCCTAAGTATATATAACAGTGGAGTGGGACGTTGTTATATATATATTAGTGGAGTGGGACGCTAATATATATGTATTGATTCATGCAGTTATATTTATTTATTACTTGATGTTTTCTGGATTTGAGGACCGTGGTTGTTTCATGAAATTATGCATTATTTGAAAAACCCAGTTTCTCTTGATATGATATTTCTGCAGCCACCATGAGATTTCTCTGTTCTGAGCTTATATATACCCCATGCGAGGAGGAGTAGTGGGCCGTGTGTAGGTACATGGTGGGGCCCGGTACGGTTCCCCTCGGCAAGAAGATCGCAGATGATAGGCGATGAGCCTGGAAGGCGGGCAAGTACCTACATATGACAGTATTTCTGACACGGTGGTTATCGTGGGGATACCGACCGGGGTCATGTGCGAACAGATACGTCGAATTTTGAGGGTCAGAGCTAAGCACTCGAGTTTTCGGATAGCGTATGATATGTACCTATCAGGGCCAGTCGTGGTGACAGCACCTGATAGATCAGTATTTCTGTGTCGATACTTGACACTTGTTTCATGATGTTTTTCGTGTCGATGTTAGACACTCACCTTATATGAAACTTACTTGATATTGATATTGTACATACAGGATATGTGGGATATACTGATATTGTACCTACAGGATATGTGAGATATACTAATATTGTACATACAGGATATGTGGGATACACTGATATGGTACATACAGGATATGTGAAATCTACTTGATGTTGTACATTCGGAATATATGAAATATACTTGATATTTGACACTCAGGATATATACGAGACTTACAGGATATGAAAGCCAATTTGGGGGCTGATTTGAGGAATTTGGAATTTAGATTATCTTGATGGACGTTGGTCCTACCACAAGGTCAGGATTCCGTGGAGATGACATATTTTATTCCATACTCCACATTTATTGTTTATGCACTGCTTCATGTATTATTTGTACCTGATAGAGTATTTTCCATGACTGATGCATTTACATACTATTTATATGCATTGTTTCATGTATTATTTGTACCTGATAGAGTACCTTACATGATTATTGCATACCGATTGTCATATTATTGCTTCATGTATTAGTAGTACCTGCTAGCGTATTTTTCATGATTGATGCATTACATATGACCATTCATTGCTGTTAAATGCTTATGTTAGATTCGCGTTGTACGTGCATACTCGCGATTACCTGCATATGTTATTTTACTATTCACGAGTTGGCAATTCACCCCCGTTGTGCCACGGTGTTTTGCAGTTGTTCCTCAGGATAGTCAGAGGCAGGGCTATTTTCATCCGTCGTATCATCTTTTGCTGCGGATACCGCTTCGCCTAACAGTGTGCAGTTTTGCTTAGGTAGGTTTTGCGGTTATCCGATATTGCTTGTTGTATATTCGTTGTATCCTGTACTCTCCATCTACCATTATCTTGTATGACTTAGAGACTTGATGTGAGAACGGTATTGTATATTATTTTGTGACTTGGAGGTTTTTATGCAGTTTTATTTATATTGTCTCTTTCTTCGCTACGGCGTCGTATATCTGTTGTGGTGGTTGTTTTCCGCCTTTTGGCATGGATTTGCTCCCGTTGGGGATGATTTACTTTATATTTATATTGTACCCATTTTTGAGGTTGGTTTTTACAAAGGAGGTGCTGTCGTAATTTTCAAGAAAGTAAATTGGACTTAAAGAATTTATACTGGAGATTTTCAAAAGTTTAAACAATGTTTCTTATCTTTTCTTGACTTTTAATGGTTTAGATTTCTGGGTTTTGGCTTTCTTTTACTGCGTTACACTTGTAGACGTTGTGTAGTATTAGGGCCGTCACGCGCCAATTTCGGGTCGTGACACTTACGTCCCCACCTCTCGCCCCCGAACCATCCAGCAGCCGAATTTATATCCCCTTCTTTCATCACCGAGCTGTTGCGAGGACTGAGCTTCCTCGGCATCTCGGCTCATCTCCGAGCCACCCAAAGAGTTGAGCTTCCTCGGCTTCCCCGGTTAACCGAGAGCATGAAGCCTAAGTGCCCCCGCAACGGCTCCGAGTATCTCGCCAATGCAAGATATCCGCCTCCTCACGTTCTGCGTCCTGCGTGGGCGCGTTCCCCTATTAATGAACGGATCCCTTCATCAACGCAGGCGTAACGAGTGAGCGTAACTGACGACGATGATCTCGTACCGGCTCGCTCGATGTGACCACTATATAAACCCATCTTTTCAGACGACTCAGGTAACTTGAACTTATTCTAATACTCCGGTACTATGCCTTTATGCTTCGGTACTAACTTGATCATCGGAGGGTCCTACGGTGGTTTCCCACCCCGGGACTTCCCTTGCAGGTAGCTTGGTTCGACAACATCCAACGACATATTGAGATCCACACAACTATTCTCATACCCAATCTTTACCGTCCAAAACCGCTTGCAGCCAAATCGACGGAGGACAACATCTGAGGGAGATTTCCACCTCCATCAGTTGGCGTTGTCTGTTGGAAATCAGGCTAGAAGTTTCTCCACCCGTAAATTTGATCTTCCACTCTCGATCCGAAGACGAGAGACAACCGCGATGATCCCAATATGAGCCGCCCTACCCACCATAACGAAGGCGAGAGCGTTTCTACTCCCCCTCCTAACGTCATTAACACCTTATCCACTCGGATCGACAAACTCACAGCGATGGTGGATGCGCTCGTCCGCATTCAAGCGGTGGGCTCTACCCACCAGACCGCATGTCATGCCATGCTTCCCAGTGTACGGGGAGGGGACACGGCGGGGCCTGCTACGTATTTACTCAGAAGTGAACACGCTAAGTGTAACTAAGCAATATAAAATAAAATATACATAATAGACATGAATGTAAATGAACATCAACTTTTATTTATTTAACATTTCTTTACAAATACAACTGAAAATGTAAATACAGAAATGGAAAGCAATACCTAAACAATGGCATGAACAGAAAAGAAATATATACAAGTGACTACAGCTCATAGTTTTCAGTGAACTGCTCCAAGTCTTCTGAAATAGGCTCGGTCTCCAGTGAGTCGGATCCTCCTGACAACATTCCAAAGAAGAAGAGAAATAGAAATGTCATCAGCGAACAATCGCTCGGTAAATCCCAAAAAAAGAGAGAAGTAGAATAGACAGAAAAGAGAATATAACGGTATAATGTTTGATTGTTATGTTAACGCAGCTGTTTATAGCTTGATATAGAATATGCCGGTATATACGAGAGGAGTCCAACTTACACCGTGGACTTTGGTAACCCGTAATACAAGGCTCCGTCGATAAAACCACAGAACAACGGTATGGATGTATAATTACGTCTTTTAGTGACCACCCCATATCACCTTTAAAATGTTCCGTACCAGTCTACCCCTTTATCACCGTAATGTTTTCTGTATTGATTGTATTGTCTTGTTTTGCAGATGGAAAACTTGTCAAAACCATGATAACATGTAAACGGAATGGATATAAATGGATAGTCATGTAATCAGAGTATATGCATGGTTCATTCAAGTCATGTTCATGTTGTTATAGATTGTATTCTGGTTTTCATGGATTCATCTTGTATTGTAGTTATACTTGAATTGAATTCAAGTTATATTTTATTCATATTTGACCGTGACTCGAACTGAGTCAGACACTTAAACAGAATTGAAGTCCTTATTTATGTTTTGGAGTTATCGGTATCTGTTGCACATGGACGGCAGGATTTGTGTCTTTTTCCAAGACAATTACCGTATTGATAACCCCGTTTTAGTTATCTACCTTAAATAGGCAAGCATCCACTTTCTCCGGCTCCCTGAGGCTCAAGAGAATTGGTCCCGCTTAAACCTATATTTACTAGGGTCTTTATTGTAAATTTATATAACTTGAGGGGGTTTTATGCAAAATAGTTTTGGTATATTTTCAAAATAGACCTCAAGTATTTATTTATCGTCTTTAGTGTTTTCATGAATGTAATTGTTAAATGTGAAGTATTTTCTAGTGGATATAAATCTATTAAGAATTGTATATGGTATTTTCATGTAATATTGAAATTGTATTGATTTAGAAAGGCAGTTTCATAGAATTTGTGATTCTTTTCTTTTGATTTAGAAAACATGGAATATATATTATATATTTAAAATAGATATTTTGATAATGTTTATATATATATATATATATATATATATATATATATATATATATATAATTATTAAAAATAAATTTTATTTATTAAGTAGAAATCACATTTTTCTTAAAAATTGCATTAAAAAAATTCCATTGAGATCAGATGCTTCGTGATTAGGTCTGCATCTCGCTATACTAAGCCCGAGGATGTGCGATAACCCACACCATCCTGATCGAGGTCCCCAAGATGGGTTGTAGAGGCGTATTTGTAAGGAATTAAATAATACATTTTTAAAGAAAATGGTTTTTGATAGTTTATGGTATTTTATTGTAAACTTGTATTTTTCCCACAACTAATGTTCCAAAAGTTATCGTGTTATGTCAAGGATGAGTGTTGTGATGAGGTAGGTCATTACCTGGTAAGTTTTCCTAAAGGTAATATGGGTAAAACAATAAAGAAATGTCGTATGTAAACATGATGGTATTTTACTGTAAAAATGAAATAGAAATTGCAGTACATATTATTTTGAGATGAAACTTGTCCTATTGCATTTATTTATGATTTCTAAACAATGTACAAAAAGTTTGTAAATTTGTTATTAAGATAAAAGATGTTTTTAGTTAAATTAGAAACGGAAGTCGGATTAACTCCGCTTCCGACTTGTTTTGAAAATAGACTTCGTTTTAATAGGAGTAGAAGAGTGAAATGTGGGAGTTACAGATTAGAAAAAAAAGGGGAGGGGTAGGGTGAACTTAAGAAGGAGTCGGGAAGTCGTTTCGTCGACGGATTCTTCCCGAAACGTCATCAGAACTTTGACCTTTACTAACTCCACTTGTAAAACTTTTTGGACTTGAAAATTTTAGAAAATTTTGGCACTAGATTTGAGAATGAAGAGGGCCAAAGTGTAAGGTTGTATTTATAGGGTAGGATTAGGATTTTGGGTAATGAAGAATGAATTAAAAATGCATTTAAAATAGAATTAAAGAGTGAAATTACACTCTCTTGATAAATGCAGGGAAACCAAACAGAACTAGAGTAGTGGGGGGAAGGCCAAGAGGTGTTGGGAAAAATTTGCGATCATTAGCAACGGGGGGTAGCCCGGCGGTGCCGACCCCTTTTCTAATCTCACCGGTCTAAACCCGGTGGGTTGGGCTTGGATCTCTGCCACGTGTCCATGTCGCTTGGTATATCTCAGTGCACATATTTGATTTTGTTGTGACTTTTCATTTTACGTGCAGCGCACGTGCAAACCCTTGAACTTCTAAGAATTTAAAAGAAAAAAACAATAAAAATATATGTGGCTGGGGGGATTTGAACACATGGGCTATGTCACAGTAGTACAAGGCTTTACCAGTGGGCTACAAGTGCTTTCTTGCTGTTCAAAAACAAATTTAATTTATAACTTGTGCTCAAACTTAGGTATTCCTCTCTATACTTTGAAAAAATATTTGTGCAGAAAGTTTAGGGTTGTTACACCGCAGTTCCCCCTCCCCGGGATGACGACGCCCGTACGAGGCTTGCCGACTTCGGCAACCATGACTCGCATGCAGCGAATGATTCCATGACCCGCTGGGCGCCGGACAGCTCCACACTCCGATCTCAGGGAAGGCCAGGCCGTCACTCCGACGCATGTCGCGCTCTCTCACCCCCTAAGAAGTTGTCGGTCAGTTCGCCTACTTCCAAGCACGACCGACGCCCCAACTCCCGCCGAGGCCGCGCAAACAAAGAACATCGGGACTACTTAAGAAAGGCCTCGCCCGAGGATCTACGAAATGTGATAGAGCGGAATCGAAGCCGCACCATCGCACAGGCCCGGAGCGGGGATAGCCGCCGCTACAACTGTGCTGAATCCTCGGGGTATCACCAACGGATCGAAGCCCTCGAAAAGAAAATTGAAGGCATATGACGAGATGGCCATATGTCCGACAAATGGGCAAAGTACTCCTCTGATTCGCTTATAAGGACCTTTACAGAACAGCTATTGGCCAAGCGTGTCTCGTATAGGAACAAGCTGCCTAAAGTGGCCCTCTTCGACGGGAAGTCCGACCCAAAGGACCACTTCGACGCGATGGCGGGCATGGGCTTCCAAGACAACTCGGACGCGGTTCAATGCCGAGCTTTTCCTACCACATTAATCCGAGCTGGTCGGGACTGGTTCTGAGGGCTTGCGTCGTGCTCCATCTCGACCTTTGACGAGCTGGCTGTCTAATTCCTCGGACATTTCATCGGCAACCGACGACAGAAGAAGACGGTCGACAACTTATTCACTGTTAAGAGCGAAGACAAGAAATCCTTCAAAAGGTATGTCACTCGCTTCTATAATGCCCTACTCAAGCTTCCTGAGCACCGCGACAAAACGGTTATCACCACGCTGAAGTCGGGTCTTAGACACAAAGAGTGGCTCTGCTCTTTTGCATTAGCGCAAGCTAAGACCATGGCCGAAGTGAAAGTATGGACCGAGCGAGAAATCTAACTCGAGTCCGAGATGAACTTCAATCTACCCGGAGGCGACCAAGCAGACCGGAAGAGGAAGGACAGGAAAGAGAAAAAGAAAGTCGATCGTCCGAGGCCTTATTCCCCGAGGTTTCAGGAGTATACCCCTTTGAACATTTCCCAGACCGAGCTGTTGGAGGAAACTACGGGCGAAAGGTTCTTTAAGCTCTTGCCAGCTACCCAAAGGACGGGCAAGCATCTCCATGGCCCGTACTGCGCCTATCACAGGTTGCACGCGACTGAAAGCTGCAAACAGCTCCGTGACAATATCGAGGAACTGATCCGCTCCGGTCACCTGGAGAAATTCCTACAAGACAAGCGACAGACGGAACGAGAGCAAAAAGACCAAACCCCTCCCGGGGAATTAACAATCGGGCAAATCGTGGTCGTTTCGGCGGATCAAGTATCCTACTGAAGGAACAAGTGCACCCTAAACCCAAACCCTAATTAATCCAAATTAACCTAATTAACCCAAATTAATCCTAATCATCACCCTAACTCAAATTATCCCTAATTAATCCAAACTTAACCCAAATTAACACTAATCAACACCATAACCCTTTAAATTATCACTAATTAACCCAATTAACCCTAATTAACACCCTAACACAAATACACTCTATTTTACCTAATTAACCCAAATTAACCGTAGCTCAAACCTTAACCCAAATTAACCTAACCCTAATCATCATCCAAACCCCAACACAAATTAACTCTAGCCCAAACAAAAATTAACCCTAATTAACCCAAACCCTAGCCATAATCGTCACCAACCCTATTTTACCTAATTAACCTAATTTAACCCTAAACTTAACCCTAACCCTAAACCTAACTCTAAACCCGAACCTGAACCCTAAACCGGACCCTAACCCTAACTAATTAACCTTAACCCTAGCCCAAACCCTAAACCGAACCCTAACTCTAAGCCCTACCAGCAACCCAAAAATCAATAATAACATAAATAAAAGCATAATTAAAAGGTAAAAATTGAAATCGACTCACCTTAGGCCAGCGATTCTACCGTCGACGAGGTGGAGGAGACCGGAGATGGGTCTGTCGACGACGCAAGGGGGAGATCGGTGACGAGAGGGATACTACTGTCGACGACGAAGTCGGTGACGATGAGACGTGCGCGAATATGGTGGAGAGGAGGCGTGTGCGGGAGATCGGTGGGAGTACTTGGGAAATTTTGGGAATGGGGAAATTTCTGGGCTTTATTTTTTTATAAGTAACCCATTTATGCCTCTACGGATTAATCCTTAGGGCCTTCTTTTACGGCTCCATAGGGCCAAATAAAAAATTATGTTTTAATATTTTTAAACTAATCCGTAGGGCACCGGAAGGGCAACCTTAGGGACCTACGGATTAATCCGTAGGGGAAATAAAAAGTTGTCTCTACGGATTCATGTAACCGTAGGGGCAACCCCTTATTATAGTAATGAAGATCAACCCCCATCTACTTTATGATTATTGCAACCCACCATATGTCTTTACTTATCATGTATTTTCACCTGTCATAAACTAGTTTATGTATAATAAAATTAAGGCTTTTTTCTGTATGCAACCCCTGAATATTTCGTATTTTTAAATGAGACCCTATAAAACTTCATATTTTCAAATAAGACACCAAATCTTTTAAATTGCCTAAAAAAGACCTTTATTAGTTAAATATTGACTAATTAACCTAATTAAGCTGCTAAATACCCGATCTACCCAATGTGCACTTCGTTCGTACGTCGACGTCGGGGGTATTTGGTCGTTTTTAGTGTATATTGGCCATAGGTTCTAACCTATGTGCGCTTCGCTTGTTTTATCGTTTTTGATTTGGATATTTATACCGTTGTGCCTTGATTTCAATTGTAGGTACGATCGCGGGGATTTCCGAGACGACAAGGATGGGCGAGGCGGTCGTGGGTTTCGATTAGCTCGGGATGTCGGTGAGTAGATTTATATTTATGGGAGAAGTCGGGTGGATGACGTATAGCACCTCCGCAACCAATTAACTAGGATATCTATTCTATATCTAGGATAGTGTTATATTAGATAACTTAGTTTATAACTAAATTAGTAATAGTTTGTATCTAGTAGGATATATGTATGCGTGGATATATAGTTATATATGATTATTGTGATATGCGTACGTGATTATAGCTCCGTACGATATCGATTGGGATATGATTATAATGAGGATAGATTACTGGATACGGCGGATAAGTATTTGACTCACAAAATCTTGCTATATCCCGATTGGGATATTGTTATGTTTGCTAAGCTATACTCTTTTAAAAACTAACGATACGTTTTCTACTTTTAAATGGCAATATCAATGATGTACTAAAATTTCAAATGAATATCTATTTCAAAAACATTTTAGCCTCTTTATCTGTGAAACAACGTTTCGTTCTATTTTAAACTATAACGGTATAGCTCATAAAAGTTAACTACGTTTAACGATTAATCACGTTACGATTAGGATAACCTTTTTATATGCTCGCGTTTCGATTACCTATTATATATGCTAGTTGCGCTATTATTCTCATACGAACACACTAATAGAACACTGCATAATTACCAATGATTGTTATGTTGCATAAATCACAGACACGCATGTTACACTACACTTCATTGGTACTGCCATGACACTGTAGGATTTCCACGCTTGATAGCGTTAATGTTATTATATGAATGTGATAATGGAAATATCTATATGATAGTGATGCTCAAACACCTCTGATAGAACACTTGCACAAATACTAATGATTGCCAGGTTGCACGAGTACAGACACGTATACTCATGACACATCATTACTATTGCCATGACACTGCAGGACTGTCATGTTACTTGTGTTCTAGATATCCATGATTGATGTGATGATACCGATAATGATTTTGATATACGAATACCATCGTTATGGATATTCGTATATGTTTGTTGCTAATGTAGCAAAGATAATATATGTGTTACGTTTTTTTGAACTCGAAATAGATTATATATGTGTTCTTCAGAACTTGTTGTTTTCCATGAATTTGAGAAGCCGCGGTGGGATTTATAAAACTTGCGAATGTTTTTAAATGAGGTATTCTCGTGATACGATAATTTAGCGCCCACCATGAGTTTTGGTTTTTATTATGAGATATTCGAATCGAGAGAGGAGTTAACCGATTATGGATATATAGTGGACCCGGTACGATACCGAGGGACAGGAAGACCTTAGGGAGGTATGAGAAGCATAGCAAGGTGGATCGATACCGGAGTGAGTATTTGAGCGTGGCGGATATCCGGGAGATACCGACCGTGGCTTCTGATATCAGGATAGGACCGGTCTGACGAGACGGTGCCTATGATATATGGATTTATGTGTCGGTAATAGACACGAGATTTATGAGATTTAAAGTGTCGATACAGGACACTCATATGTTGAAGGTTGCGCGATCCGTCGAGATATGCTATTATAGATTATATCATATAGTGGCCGAACATGACCGATCTATGGGACAGTACCTGAAGACTATTTTCACATTTCGATATACATTAAAGAGCTTTCCATATGAGCTATGGTCTTACTATTTTGACGTGTCTGGGACGACACAAGAAAATTTTAAACGGAAACCCTCTTAAAACTAATTTCTAATAGCGAGATGTATACTTTAAACAAAACGCATATAATACTTCATAAATCTACGTCTGCAACTTGTGCCGTGATATACGTATCATACGGCTATTTTAAAAGGATTTTACATACATCTTTCGGCTACTTTATAAGCTTATACATTGATGCATGCTATATATATATATATATATATATATATATATATATATATATATATATGATATGTTGATATATTTCCATGTTTATGTGATTGATACTGATATGTTTATAGTACTTATGCATGATATATATTTTAGCTTAGGATATGATAGTACTATACGTTATGACCTCGGTAGATCGTTATGCATTTCGATTTGTACCTTATGATATATTTTTATTCGCTGAGGTGGTAACTAATCCCCGTTGTGCCCCAATTTCTTGCAGGATTGACCGCTCGGATCCGTAGCGGATTGCTGGCAAATTTCTTCTTCGGTGATTGCTTTGGTAGTGTGTTACATGTTGGATCGTAACCACCCGTTGTATATTTATATTCTTTTGGATCTTGTTAAAAACTCTATCGACCTAAACTTGTATATTTGTGGACATAGAAGCACGACTTAAATATTGTGTGTTTTGGGCGTTATACTCGTTTGGAGTCGACTTTATATTGTTGTTGGTTATATTTTGTTTTCTATTTCTTCGCCTTACACGTCGAATATTATCTGCGTGGTTACTCTTTTGTTTGGGTATGGAAGCTAGCTCCCGTTGGGGATACTTTATATATATTATGCCTTATATGTGGTTTTATTCAAAATTTACAATGGTGGTAGAGCCCGAATTTCAAACGATATAGGTGTTTTCAAACAAATTTACTTATACTTTAAAAAGAAACTTGATTCCTTTTAATAGCTCTATTTAAAACTTCACCTCCGCTATTTTCTTGAAAAGGTTTAGATTCCGGGTTTTTTGGCATACTTGGATCACGTCGACATATTTAGAAATCACGTGATCTAAGTGCCGGTCACGTGTCGCTTTCGGGTCGTGACAAAATTAGTATCAGAGTGTTAGATTTAACCTTTGTGCCCTTTCGAAATATAGACTTGACTTTGGTGGTTTCATACCCGAACTTCATAGGTTGACCTTGGTATGATGGAGTTGGTACAAAGTAGAGTGACGTACCGTACGTATACTTCGCGTCATATTTGTTGGGTTTCGGTGTCCGCGTCGCGAAAGCCATGGCCGATGCGGAAGCGAAAACAAAAACATTTGCAAGCACCGAACGTCCGTAAGAACTAGAATACGGTCCAATAACCTAAACTAGCTAACTAAGAGTGCAAGGGTTGAGAAATTATAACTTTTTTCACGTGTCCATCCAATTGTGGAAGACCCCTCCAAGCTTGTAACCGCCAAGATCGCGCTTGAAAGTCGACCACCCTTGTAGAAGACGATCCACTCAAGGGAAACCGGAGGAGGCTCTAACCGATGATCCAGACATACTAGGTGTGATTGGTCGGTGATGTAGGAATATTTCACTAAATATTTCTCTCTAGAATCCATGCTCAAATGAGAGTAAGAAGATGAAGGAGAAGAGGAGAAAGGAAGCAACCATGAAGCATGAAGCTCGTCATATGAAGCAAAAAGAAAATGAAGTATCAAGTGTAAAAATAAGAATGGCTTTGCTTTTAACAACCATACTTCAATAGTGCATCAAAATGATTTTATCATTTTTAAAAGCAAAGCCATACCTCTCTACATGTTTAACACCATACTTCATGCCACATCCTTTCCACCTCATTTCCATTTAATTTTCTAAAATAAAATCAAATATGATGTGCCCTTCTTCTAGAAGCATTCCCGTATAAATACGGAATACTTCACATGGTATATATATCGCTACATATACGCGTATCCGCATAAAAATACGGATAGCACCAAGGAAAGAAAATGAATAGTGAACAATAATAATAAAATATATGTATCAAAATACATATATAAATTATTAAATCAAAACCTGATTTAATAATCCGGGTTAATCTTAAGCCGGCTAGTATTATCAACCGCCCGATTAATTTCCGTGTATCCCATACACGTATTTAATTGAACCCATGCACCTATCAACGTCCGGCTCCTACATTTATCGCCTGAACCGGAAAAACTCTCTGTGTGGGACTCTAAAAACTCGAAAATACGCTGGCAGTGGGTTCAACCACAAGTACATCAGCGGCACTAGCTATACGTAACGGATACCCAGATACTCGTCGAAAGGGGGGTCGACAATCAGGTACGTTCTTACCCTACTGAGCCTGAATGTGACAATCTCCGTACAGTCCGGTCTCTTCGTCAAAGAGTATTACATATCTGGTCTAGGGGGTGGATAACGTCGACCCCTGCTAACCCGATAAGTCATGTCCGAGTCAAACTCATCACCAACAGAGATACTACCGATCAACTATCAATAAATCTCATCCACCATGGCCACGGATTTCTGGTGATAGCCAATTGAACACGACGCAAGATCGACTCCTAATACCAGGAGAGACGAATCCTTAACAATCGACCACTGCCTCCATGTGGCTCGGGACCGTACCTAACTAAAACCTTTTTGCATGACTTCTTTGAGTCATGGTAGGGTAGTAATCAAAATACAGTGGGAACTCACACGAGACAAATGACGACTATTCATACCATAATATTGCATTATTATATTCCCCATTCTTATTCGTTTTATAAATAAACAGGTGCTTTTGACGCATGTCTGCTACATATTACAAGATACTGGTTCTTGGAGCGAAGACAATGAAAAAGACAAAAGATGACACAAAAAGAGGGACTTTTCACCAACAAGTAGAAGGATCCTAGTCAAGCCTAGATAAAGAACAATTCACAATTGTACAAGGCAACGCATGGTCCAAAATGTCAAAGGAAACAGTTAAAAGTGCACTACAAGTTTCACTGAAAGATCTGGAGAAAACACAGAAGCCAAATGAAGAAAAGAACTATAGAAATAGAAAGCCCAAAGCATCAAGATCAAGCCCACAAAAATTGAGCAAATGATCTCACTAAAGGGCCGCGGAACCGCGGCCCTACCCCCACATTTGCCACGGTTCTGCGGCCATCTGACGCACGTGTCGGTGCAAATTTCTTCTGACGATGCGTCGGTGTGTAGGTTGGGATTTTTCGTGGGCATATCTGTAATAGCACATGCGCGAGAATTTGTAACCCTAGTTTTCCTATTTCCTTATAAATATGTAATCAAAATACTGTAAAAAGGTGCTCTTTTCAATTAATAAAAATTCAGAATCTTTTGAGGATTGAAGAGCATCATTTTCCTGTAAGTTCATTTCATTTTCTGCCCTAGTTTATAATTCATTTTTTGTCCTAGCTTTCTAATTTAATTATTGGCTTAGATTAAATTATCTTTTGCCTTAGTAATTCTAGTATAGAATCTCTTAAAACTGCAGTAGGAAATTAATCCAATAGATCTAAAAATGAATCTCAAAATAATGTTTTTAATAAATCCCCTAATGAGCGAGTAATTTCCTCGCTTGTTAGGGTTAGGAATAAGGGAGGGAATGAGAGATGAAGATCTCTCATCTCTTTCGTGCCCGATTATTTTTAATAACTAGAACTTCATGCAAGCATGCATGATCTGCTCCCTACGGCATCCTACCCACGAGGTAACGGTGAAACCGTAGTATAAAGGACCGGACATGCATGTCTTCCATGAAGGTTAAAGCAAATATTAGGAAAGGACGGACAAGGATCTAGAGGAAGAAATTTCGTTTCTTCCCAATCATCCTAATCCCTTTTTCTAATAGTTGCTATAACTTCTAAAAGATCTCATTTAGGGCATTGAAAGAGGTGTGTCATCAAATCTTACCAAACCCCATCTTTGACCTAACCCTAGCAAGTTTCTTTATCATCATATAACTTAGTTTTAGATTCTATTAAAACAAAACCAAACAACCATTGGAATCAACTCGTAAGAACACTTAGGAAAGTTACACATCCCTGTGGACCGACCCGTATTCACCGGCTAGCTTCATGCGACGCCGTTCTTGATTGCGGTAAAATATTTTTGATCGCTAAAAACCTACACCAATCAACGACTTTAGGTCAAAAGACTAAGCTGTACTCATGCTATCTGAGAACTTCCATCTGACGATAGATATAATACCATTTAGAAGTTCTCGACGAGTCCATCCAGTGTACTCACCTCCTGTGAGCACCTGTATACTATTTTAGGTGACACAACACCAATGGTTTATGAGACCGGCCACCGCCCCTCGTCTGGGTGTAGAAGCGTATACACTAGTCTACTCCGGAATATCGATATCTAGTCTCGATACCACTACAACTAGAGACATTTAAGGATGTGCTTATTGACAACCCAGCTCCCACATATATGATCGCCACCATAATTCTGGTTGTCAAGCAACAATCTTACGAGCTTCATCAACAATGAAGATAAACCGGATAGTATACTATCATCTCGAGTAACACTGTTATACCTGTATAGGTCCTTGCTCAATTATCATAATCTCCTACTTGTAAGTAGTGAGAGAATCTTTTCCCAAAACACTATTTTTTTCTCCTTCCGTTTTTGTCCTTGCCTTTACATTTTATTATTTTTCCTACCCATTTCCAAATGGTCCATGTGAGCCATTAATAAATGTGAGGCCCAAAATAAATTAAAAAAACTATGTGGATTTTTCTCTCAGTATTTGGTTCTAATTTTTATTGCTTTTTTTATTTCCTTAATTTAACCTAAAATTCTATAGCAAGCATTGATTTGGTGTTGATTTAGAAATAAATTCTGGTGTTTTTTATTTTTCTCAAGAAAAACAATAGTAATTTTTTTTATCATGATAATTTTTTTTTTAAAAATAAAACATAATAGAATAAAATATGTTTACTATATAATTCATTCTTTACATTTGATTATAAAAATTATAGTTGATTTAAATTTTGTGGTCAGATTTCATTATTTAAATAATTATCCATGTTCCTTCAAATAGGAAAAATTTATCAATGTTTGTAATTGCAGACTTTCAAAAAAAAATTCAATCATAATATAAATTTATTAAAATGGAACCGATACAAATTTTGTATGTTTTTAAAATGGATACTAATTACTTCTTAACAAAATAAAAGCATATTGATTTTTCTATTTATCTTTTCAATTTTTTCTCGAAATATCTTGAATTATTTTGATCCCACACGTTACACCTGGATCAAAGTCAAGTTTACAGCAAATGGATGGGGATCATACGTATGGATAAATTATTAAGATATAAAGTCAATACTCATTCAAGACATCTTTTTTTATATATATTTATTATGTGCATAACACCGATCTGTAGCATCTTTTTTTATATATATTTATTATGTGCATAACACCGATCTGTATCTACTAAGCAAATGAAATTTCCGCTCATTTCATAATTGGGCTAAAAGATAGAGGGAACCCTATCCTAAATGTGGAATGTATTCAAAGTTATTTAAGCCTATTTAATGATCATATCGATATCAATGAAACTTAAAGTTTAACTAGTTAACTATAGAGTCTATTGTCTAATAAGCTAGTAATTCAAATCACCAAGTATAACAATTATGTGAAGCATATCAATTATTTCAGCTGCCTTCAAACATACACGACGGAGCTAGCGCTCTTATTCTAGGTCATAACTTGCCCCGGCCATTACAGACTGATTTTTTTTTTTTACAATCCTTAACACAAAGCATATATAGATGCGGCAGATATAGATCCAGGATAGATCAATGGTAGAGCTCGATGATGCAGCGGGAACCAAGGGCTGGGATTATATTGTAATCTTTGAAGCCAGCTTCAGCGAAGATGATCTTCCATTCCTTCTCTGTTCTCTGTCTTCCCGTCACGTGGACCATCATCTGAAGATCGAAGTAGATCTGGACTTCGGTGTGTTTTGGATGCACTCTGTCGGGGCTGACATCGAGAACTTTCTCCATTATTATCACTTTCCCTCCGTTTTCTTTAGTTGGAATAGCCGCTTTGCAATTTTTCAGTATCTTCACGCATTCTTCATCGTTCCATGCCATCAGTACCCACTGCAAAACAAATATTCAATCATTAAGAAGATTGTCGAGAGATAATCATTCCGAGCGTTGGGCCATGTTTGGATATGGAGTTAGAACAACTGTAGTTTATTTTTAAATGGAGGCAAGAGGTACGCAAACTCCAAACATAGAGTTTAGATAACTTAGATCATATATGAACTGAGATAACTGCAGTTATCACTAACTCCAAAACGATTGTTAAGCAGGTAAAGTAAGGATTTTGGAGTTAAGTTTTTCTGACTATGAAACACCAGTTTAGAAAGCTTAACTCTATTCCCAAACAGGGGCCTTAGTCCTTAACCCTCAACATTTTTTTAAATTCAAACAATCGGTTAAGCATTTTAGGCTGGATACGAATTTAGATGGCTATGATACTAATTTAGAGCACTTTATACCACCCCTCTACAAAATCTTTAATTTTATTAGTTGCGGAGAGATCTTAAGGAAATATTCTTGTACTTTTGGTAATTTTATTTTGAAGTTTTGGTAATTTTATTTTGAAGTTGCTAAGGTTAGCATCAATAATCGTAACTGATAGCAACTATTGCATTCAAAATATGCCTTAAGAATCAGCGCATCGGCGCTCGGGATGCTCTTAAACATATCCCCGGCAACATACTCAACATCACCACTCTTTTCCATCTTCTCAACCACATGCGGCAGATCGAGCACTTTACACTCGATCCCCGGAAACGCCTCCTTTATGGTCTTGGCAATCTTCCCTTTCCCTCCTGCAACTTCCATGAGAGTCTTCACCCCTTCAAACTGATCCCTGCAGTCTTCGATGATCACCTTTGCCACCGTCACCGAATCGCTGTCCAACCCCTCCAGCATGGCCTTCAGCAGGTCCGGCATCCTCTCCGTCGCCTCCCAGAAGTAAACCCCGTGAAACAACTCGAACGGCGTCGACGGCGCGTTCTCGTTCTTCAACCACTCGCTCACGGACGTCCATGGGACGATGATGGAGTTGTGCATGGCTAACTCGATGAAGGGCGCGATGGACGAGCCCTTTTCGGCGACTAGGACGGTGGAGTTCGGTGTGAGGGCGTAAACGGAGGGCTTGGGCTCGGCGAAGAAGTTGTTGTGGACCAAGAGGCGCATGAGGCGATGGAGGTAGGGGGTTCGGGAGGCGGGGATGGAGAGCGCGGAGGCGAGCTCGGCAAGAGCGATGGGCTTGCCGTGGTTGTGAATGGCGTCAGCAATGCCGAGCTCGACGGCAACTTTGAGGGAGAAGGAGTTCATGAAGCCGAAGAGGTGGCTCCATAGGTGAGTTTGGGCATCTCGGATCTCTTTTGATGTTACTGCACTACTACCAGCCATTGTTTGCTGACGAGTTTGTTTATATGGTGCAATGCTTTGTGACTTCTCTGAGACGCAAATTTATAGGAGCGATTTAATTTGATGAAAGGATAGGGGTACTGTGAGTCTCATAATTACTATTAGCATGCTTATTTAAAAATAGCACGCTTAATTATTTGATTTGATTTGATTTCACTTGACTGTACGAGAAAATGACTAAATTATGTATGGTTATTCTAAACCCACTATGATCATGTTTCAAAATTATAAATAATGGCAAATGCCGTGGACTTATTTTTGTCTGAAAAGGAGAAAAAATCCGTAAACTTAAAAAACATACATCCGCTATATCCCTAGAACCCTAACCGTGTTAATTTTTCAGTACCAAAAATGTATCTCTTTAATGGTTCATGTACATTTAAATTAATCCAAAGGCTATTAGCTAACCGCCGGAGCATTTTTGCATCAGATGAGATGAGATAAGATGCAGATATCAATGCCGTATATTTTTACCTAAGAGTTTTTTTTAATCTCTCTCTCTCTCTCTCTCTCTCTCTCTCTCATCCTATACTAGTTACCTCAAATCCTGTATAGAGTAAAGTATATATATCCGTCTGCCATCCAAAAGATAGACAAAATGTAGATCCTTCATTGTTCGGCGTTTATACCAATATCTATATAGCATGAACTCTTTCCAATTATTTTTGGATAGGCATACGAATAAGAATATGATTGAAATAAATAGAAGAAGTAAGTACAAGTCTTCCTTTGTATTTCACAGTTGAAGATGGATTAAAAATGAATATGACAAGTACACTTATGTGAACAAATTTGCTGAAAGGCTCTCCTCTAAAATTATGTGTCTAGCCCATTCCATGATGTAAGATCAACCCCCCTCTACTTTATGATTATTGCAACCCACCATATGTCTTTACTTATCATCTATTTTCACCTTTCATGAATTAGTTTATGTATAATAAAATTAAGGCTTTTTTGCTATATACAACCCCTGGATCTTTTGTATTTTTATAAGACCCCCGAAAACTTCATATTTTCAAATAAGACCCCAAATCCATTAAGTTGCCTAAAAAAGACCCTTATTAGTTAAATATTGATTAATTAGCCTAATTAAGCTGCTAAATACCCGATCTACCCTTAGCAACCTAATCAACCCTTAGTCCATCCTTGCATAGTCTATTTCGTCCTCTGTGGCAAAAAATAATCGTTCGTTATTCATGAAGACGGTTTCGAATGGTTTAAAGGAATTATAATTGTAGGTGGGTGAAATTTAAATGAGTGTTAGAATTTGAAAAGAAATAGAAGAATGGTATTGACAGAGTATGGAAGAAGAAGATAAGGATAAAATGATCATTTTAACTGGAATTTGGATGAAAAACTGATCATTTAGACAAATTAAAGGATTTTGTGGTCTTATTTAAAAATATGAAAGTTTTGGCATTGAATATAGAAAAAAATACCCTCAAATTAAAGCAATAACAGAGTTTGTTGAAGGAACAGTCAAATTAAAGCAATTGGAATCGGCTTTATATTGTTGTTGGTTATATTTCGCTTTCTAATTCTTCGTCTTACGCGTCGAATATTATCTGCGTGGTTGCTCTGCTGTTTGGGCATGGAAGCTGTTAGTTATATGTATGCCTTAGAGGCCATTATTGTACATGTGATGTATATTGTAGTGGATGCTTGGACATATATAGGGAGGACTTTCTTGCTCGACATAATAGTATGCTATCTGGTTGCACTTTATCTTAATATGTTGACTTGTATAAGTGATGATGTCTTACTCTCACATGTTGATAAAGCCATTAGGATGTGTACTTGACTACTAGGACTATGATGGAGATCATACTAGTGGGGCCAAGGGTAGTCCACAAGTACACCGTATAATTGTTCCTAGTCGCAAGAGTATCGAGACAGGGTATCGATACTCCAGATTAGACTACCGTATGCGCTTCTTGACCCATATGATGGACGATGGATGATCCCACATCCATTGGTGGTTGACATCAGAGAAGGTATATGGGTCCTCAGTGGAGACTGGATACACTAAACGGACTCGCCGAGAACTCCTAGATGGTATTATACCTATCGTCAGATAGCAGTTCTCTAGTGACACGGGTACAGGTTAGTCTGTTGATCCGAGATCATCATAGAGTCTTGTGTGATTCCCACTGTACTTTGATTTCCACCTTACCACGGTCAAGAGATCGTGCAAAACGGTGGTTTTTGGGTACAGTCCCGAGTCATATGGAGGCAATGAGCGATAGGAGGGGATTCGTCTCTCCCGATATTGGGTTGATGTTGCGCTATGCTCGATTGGACATAACATGAAATCCCTGACCAGAATTGCTGAGATTTACTGGTAAGTGTTATCAGTAGTTTCTCGAACCGTTATGGACCTTTTATCAGCATGACTTATCAGGCTATTAGGGTCTGACGTTATACCACCCCAGGCTGTGATATGCGACATATTTGACGAAGAGACCGGACTGTACGGTAGTGTTATTGATTGGATTCGCAGGAGTTTGAGCAGGCTTGCTTGTTGATCTTCTGATCGCTCAATACTTGGGTGGCCGTTACGTTTATCAGACCGCTTGTGTCTTGTGGGTGTTTGATATGATCATCACCTACCGCCGATGTATTGACGAGTCTTTAGAGTCCTACAAAGAGATTTCCTGGTTCATGCGAAACGAAATAGGAGCACATATGAGATATATGCAGGATCGAGATTAATACGCGTATGTGATACCGCATTCTATTCTCATGATATGTGATATCGGTCTGTTATATGTGATATAGCCGGGTTATCGAATCAAGTGTTGATTCGATAAGTTGATTCATATGATATTAGTCGGTTGTATATGATATAGCCGGATTATTAAATCAAGTATTGATTTGATAATTTAATGTATAATTATATATTTGATATATTAACTTACATTAACTAATATTTGCTCACTAAGTATTCTTTTTCTCACTTATGTGCATATTGTATATATGTGATATATATTAATGTACATTTTATTGTGTCATGCTTGATGCCACATGCCTCATGGGTGTATGAAACTTACACTATAGTTAGGATAATTTTAGGGTTTTTATTTATCAAAGTAATTCAAAAATGGTGGATTTTGTCATGGCTGGAAGCTTTGAGAAAGCTTGTGGGTAACCATTGACTAAGTCCACTCTTTTTGTTTTGCTATAGATATTTACTAACTTAACCATTATCCTCAACCCTAGTTAAGTCTCTACATGAGTTAGTGTATGACACTAACTCACCCATGGTTTATATTCTCACCTCATGAGTTCATTCTCTCATTCTTCACTTGATCATCATTCTTCACTTGATCATCTTCTTCTTCATTGAGAAAAGCTTTCTAGCTTTTGAAATGGTGAGAAAATATTGTGAGAAAAAGAAAACTAAAGAGAGCTCATTTCCTACTTCATCATCCTCTACTATTAGCCATTTAGTTTAGGGTGTTTGCTTCGCTAAACCCTAATTTAGTGAAGAGATAGCATGAGCTTGAGTCTCCTCGACGTAGATCATCTTCGGCCTCGAAAACTTCGAGCAAGTTTGTATCTTTCACCTTGTGGATCCTCTCAAGAGTTCGAGAGATCATTACTCGCAGCGAAGGGACTTCTACACGGAGCATTTAAAGTGAAGGACCTGTCTACAAATGTTGTATTCCGTATTCACTTAGTTGTAAAGTTGTTTACAGTGCATGTTCGTTTAAAACTCTAGTTAAGATTCTAGAGTTAGGGTTCTTTAGAACGACAAAACTTTGAAAATGACATGAACGATGCCTCCCGAAACCTTGCTGCCTCGCTAAGTAACCCTACAGTGGTATCAGAGCCAAGCTAGAGATTTAAATGATATTTGTTAGATTACGAAACAACTCTGAAACTTGAAACTACGAAATCCAGTTTCTGTCCAATTTAAAAGGGCCTCTAAAATTTTTTTAAACAACTGCAGAATTTTGTATGAGATATGACATGAACACCAAAAAAATTTGAGGGGGTTTTGTGCAAAAGTGGCCGGCCACATAGGGGTAAAAACCGGTCTCCTCGGGTCAATTTTGGAATTTTGGCTTCAAATTTTCATGGTGTTCCAGTCTCTGGATTTTGGTGTTTCAAGTGTTGTTTGTTTTTGCTAAATTTTCATATGATTTTAATTTTCTGCAAAGGCAACTCGGAGTGTTCGTAGTCGTAATTCTAATATGTATTCGGGTTATTTGGACGATATTAAAAAGTTTGATCGGATATCAATAACCTAATTTTTCCCAGCTGGAAATTTTCCAAGAGTTGGATTTTTCCGAGTTTAAAATCTTCAAAAAATCATGCAAGCGATTCTGTGGACCCTCTAGAAGAACGATACCCAAACTCGACATTTTGGATCGCGGAACCGCGGTCATACCCTGAGGTTTGCGGCAGTTTCGTGGCGACATGGGTGGAGCATGGGTTGGCCATTGTATGGATGGTTCATAGGAGTCGTGGTGTGTTCTGGGTACTTTTTGAACTCCGCTCAAGTGTTGAGCTTATTGGGAAATTTTGGGTGCTTACTTATTCGATCGAAAAGTTTAACTTTCGTCTACCTATCTGTGATTGTGATACAATATTTGGAATCCACGCAATGAGTTATGTGATAACTAGTTTGAATTTTATAAATCTAGCAATTTAGTCTCATTTGATCGGTTGACACGGAATTTTGATGTGGATCAAAAGTTCGTCATAATTACGTAGTGTACGCGGATACTTGCCGGGTAACCTTACTAGATAGCCACGCCCATAGCCCCGACCAAGTGACTATAGGAGAACCCCTTCGCCAAAAGCATCCGTTCGGGTGCTCGCGGCCGCGGTGTTCCGCCTTAGTGCATTTCGTCGACGGCATCGGGGGTGCGGCCGTCTACTAAACTTTCCGACGAGTACTCAATCAAGTTATCGGGAATCTTGTTGAATTACCTGACAGGTTATTGAAAAGTGTTTTCAATATAGAGACTAAAATGCGGGGTTTATAATTGTTAGGCATGTGATGTCTAAGGAATTCAATTGGTTGGGCATGAAATCCAAAGTATGAGATACATTGGGTTTATGATATCTAACGTAGTTGCGGATTCCAATTGTTGTAGTTTTTCACTTTCTTTTTCTGTGACTGTAAGTGTAATATGTGATATATCGCCGGTTTCGGTGCTATATGTCAACGACAATTGGGATACGCATATTTACTTACGTTGATGACATGTAATGTTATGTGTTGCTGTAATATATTTTATTGGATCATCGTGTTTTGAATAGCCGGGTTTTTTTTTATGTGAGATGAGAGTTTTTCATTTTCATTCATGTAAAAGCTTGTATCTAATATTCTTTTATTGGGGCACTTCCGGATTGAGGATGATGTCACCATTGATTTATATTATTTACTTTTCCGCATTAGGATAGACCCAAGACGGAGAGCATAAGTACCAGGGTTCTAGGGTTCAGTAGGAGACCATCTCGAGGAGTCGAGACCGGGTCTCCTAACTCTAGAATTGGTAGGGTTTCTTGCCGCTCTCGTAGGGTCTAGGGATGTGAGTTTGGCTATTCATCGCGACCGTGGAATCCGCGTTTTTTTATTGGCTTAATTAAAATACGGAATTCCTAGTATATCCAATATTTCATATGTGTTCTTCTACTGCTGATATTCTGGGATGTGATCACTTGATATGTTCTGAGACGAATGCTTATATTATATATATGATGATATATATTAAATATTGATGCTTTTGTTTCTTCTGTGATGCTTAGGAAGCATATTTGATGGGGACTTCATTAATGAGATTAATGAAAGAAAAAGAAACCTAAAAATATTGCAGAATCTTGTTTTAAAAACTGGTAGCTCTAGTTATTGCTTTGCATAGCGGTATTCCTTATAGAATATGCAGCACCTTATTCGATAAGGAAAGAGCCGGGATCCCTTCACCGGAAGTGACCTCTTTAACGAAACTGGAAGATGCTACAACCCACTCGGTTTGTTTTTTGATTGCTTTTATAGTTCTTGCTTTACATAGTGGTATTTATGAAATATCCTGCATCTTATTCGATAAGGAAAGAGCCGAGATCCCTTCAACTGGAGCGACCTCTTTAGCGAAACTAGTAAAACCCTAAAAAACACTTCTTCTCAAAATCACTCGATTCTACAAACGATATCAAGTTCATTACACTCATGGTTTTCTTAAAAACCCGCGTAGCCCTCCGTCATTTCAGATAAATACCACTTAGTATTTGTGCTGCGGTAGTTTGGCTTGCGTCAAGGCATAGTGTACGGTAGCTAACTAGTGCTTATCTTCTAGCATACGATGCGATTGGATTAGGATATTCGTACGGCGTAGTTTGGCCTGCGTCAAGGGTCGTGCGGGTGGGTTTAATTCAATCATGAAATGTACGGGTTGAACTTGACTAGCGCCCTTTAGGTAGTTTGGCCTGCGTCAAGGTCATAGGACGCTAGGGGTAAAAACCATTATCGAGAATTTCAAGTGTTGAAATTTGCAATGAGATTGTATACTTTCTATGAGATAGTTGGATCTCGATACCCACTGCGAGTAAGAGTTACTCCTGGGAGAGTTTTGCACATTACAATTAGCCGATCAAGTAGGTGTCAAGAAAGGTGTTAACGAGGTTACGCCCCTAGGAAGACGAGGTTTATTTTAATTAGGTCCGTGCGAAAGCACGGGGAACCTCTCTCAAAGTACCGACACTGGCCTGGCCGAAAGATTGGCGAACTTATAGGTGTTGGGGTAAAAATTTACACCCCGGTTGACCAAATCAAAATCAAAGTCAACCCCAAGCCAAGCTGGCCCAAGCCCAGATCCAGTGGGCCCATGCCCTGGTCGAGCCCGAACATGAAGCGGCTGGCCTCCCCCCATGCCAAGATAAAAATTTTTGTAATAAATAATTTTGTTGCATTTCTTTTATTTTATTTTATGAATAAATGTAAGAAAAATAGGCATGAAGCCAAATTTTTGTAAAGCCCATGGCTTATGTGCAAAAAGAAATGGCACATGAGCCATGGGATAGGCAAAATATCATTTTATGAAGCCCAAGGGGCTATGTGTAAAGTGTATGGCCTATAAAGGCAAAGATAGTGAAATATCTCAACAACTTTTTCTCTCTCCAAAAAAAAGTTTCAGATCTGAGATTTTTCTTCCTTCTTCAAGGTTCCAAAACCTTCTTCTTTCTTTTGAATTAAATCAAGAGTTTTACTCTTCCTTTTTCAAAACTAAATAGTTTTCCACCACAAAACCCATAAAGGGGAACTCAGATCTATCATTAGATCTCAAAAAGGAGAGATTTTGAGATTTCACATCTCTTGATCTTCAAGATCCAGCAAGCAACAGGAGGAAGAAGAAGAAGCACTTCCATTAAACCCAAAACACATTCAGGAGCCCGACTCCTCTCTGATTTCTCTTCTGAGAAATCTTTTTTTTCAGGCTAAAAGCCTCTTGTCCTCTCCGGCGCGCAGCGCTCGTGCGCAAAGCGCCAGCGTGCCGACACGTGGCGTGCGCGCTTGCGCTCCAGCGCGCAGCGCAAGTGCGCAAAGCGCCCGCGTGCCGACACGTGGCGCGCGCGCTTGCGCACCTGCGCGCAGCGCTCATTGCGCAAAGCGCCTGCGTGTCGACACGTGGCGCACTTGCGCCTGAGCGCACAACACCTAAGCGCACAGCGCCCAAGGTGCTGCCCCACGCATCCTTTGGATGCCTTTCCCCCTTTATTTATATATATATGTATATATATACATTTGTATACAAATGTACACATACACACACTCCGCAACATTCTCCCCCTCCAAAAAAATTTCGGGCCGGGGCGCTGTCCCGAACCCTGCAAGGGGGCTGCTAGCCCCCTTGACCCCCAGCCCGCTATCCGGGTAGCGGGACCCCCGTAAAAACTCTGCGTGGCTCCCGATATATCCAAAACCCCCCTTTTCAAAACAGAACACACGTACACTGCACATTGAGTTCGCATGACCAGTCTAACCCGTTAATCGGAGGTTCCCTCGTCCCACAGGCGAGGGGTAATTAACGGCAGCTTAGTCCGCGGCTGCCGGAGATTCGGATCCCCACAATCATTAAACCCCCGCCTACCCTAGGCAGGGGAATCTGTAGTACGCCTGACAAGCGGGCGCGTATTCCCATCTCAATGGGGTGAGGAAAAACACCCTACAATAGGGTGTAATTAATCCCGGCTAGTCTTACTTTTTAGGTTTTGAAGGAAGATTTGATAAAAACAGTGGGAGCCATCCTGATTAGATAAACTAATAACCAATCTAATCTTGCAAGAGCGCACGCAGAGTGTTTTCTTCTCTCGGTAGCGACCATATCACGTCTTAATCAAGATAATAATATGGATGTATTGACCGAACCTGCTTATTATACTGAGCTAAGGAACGTTGGTTCCGCTCTATCTTATAATTATTATAAGTCCGATCACGAAAAAGGGGAATATCCGGATTTCCACGTGACCCAATTGAAGAAAGAGTATGTTGATGCATATTCTTCGGGTGTGTTCATTACCAAGAACTGTTTCTCAGTATCCTCTACGTCCTAAGTATGAGATACCGGATTAGGATCCCACATATGTAATCTGTTACATGGGCTACCAAAAGGTAGAGAACTGAGATAGGTGATATGTCTCTAACTGTTAGAGAATGGTGCAATTATTGCATCCAAATCAGTTGGCAGATATCACCTTATATTACCAAATACATTGATTCTGAACAAATGTTATTAGATACCGAACCTGATATACAATATTACATCAAATTCTTTATTGAGTTAAAGAAAGATATAATTATGTATTGGAGGATAATGTTGTGAACATTTTCCTGAATCAAGAGTTGATTGGATCAGGCACGTTATGTAATGGCATATAAGTTTTAAATCAAACTACAGTTCAAAATAAGTAGAACACACACAAGAGGAGTAGTTTAGAAATGAACGAATCTTTCTTGTGGTATAGTAGACTAGGTCATATCAATGTGACACGACCAGCTAAGTTACATAAGGATGAATATAAGAATCTGTTTGAATTTTCATCTTATGATACTTACCAGTCTTGTCTCAAAGGTAATATGACCAATACTCCGTTTACTGGAAACAGAGAAAGAGTTACTGAACTCTTGGAACGGATACATGATGATGTTTACAGTCCTATGTCTACAAACGCCAGGAATGGTTCTTTATACTTCATTATATTCATTAATCATCTCTCAAGATTCGAACATATGTTCCTGTTGAAACACAAGTATGAAAATCTAGGAATACTAGTTGCAATGAGAGCTGTATTTCCAACGACCCCACATAGGTTTTGCATGCGGCACTTCAGGCAAAATTTTGATAGAAAATTTAAAAATTCAGATCTACATAAGCTTATGTACAAAGCCGGTGAACCGTCTGACCCTAATGTTCATGACATGTACATGACGAAAATTGGAGAGATGAGTCAAGCCGCGAAAGCGTGGTCAGATGAGTATCCAGTACGCATGTGGTCACAAGCACATGATAATGGATGCAGATATTTACTAATGACCACTAATATGTCTGAAAGCTTCAACGGGGTCTTTAAAGGTGTTAGAGGCTTACCGATATAGGGGTTGATTGTTCGAACCTTTTTCAGAGTGAATACTTACTTTATGCAAAGAAGGGAAAAGTCATTGGCGATGAAGACTCCACTCACCGCGTATTACGAAGATATATTCCGGAAAAGAGAGTGTAGAGCATAATACTACAGATCTGAAAGGTTTGACACAGCGGAGTTTCAAGTTATGGGGAGTAATGGGAATCAATATACTGTAAATTTTAGAGATGAAGGGCTCTCTTCGTGCACATTCGGTGTTTTCCAGCAACAACATTTACCTTGTGCCCACGCAATTGCTGCTGCGAACAGCATGCATAACTCACATTACAATTTTGCTTCCCGTTACTATATAGTTTCCAATTACCAAGGCGCATACGATCCAAAATTTCATCCTATACCAGATAGTCTCTATTGGCACTATTATAATGGAAACAGACAAACACCGACTGTATTACCGCCAGACAAAAATATAGGACTCGGAAGACCTAAAGTGCGTCGAGATCGAATGACAATGGATGTTGATCCTCAGTAAAGGCATGACAGATATAGCCTATGCAAATAACCGGGTCATTATAGGACCAGATGTCCAGGACAGTCAACAGGGGCGTGACCTTCGAGATCGTGACAAGTGCACCGGAAGAAAATCAGTTAGCGCTTGTAAAGAAACTTGTACAATTTACCTTTTACAAACAGATATGATTTTTTTGTATTATAAATTTGACTTATTCATTTTGTTATTGGAGTGTATATAAGATTCATATTTATAGTAATTCTATATGAACTGTAATAACAATTGTCCGGGACAAAAACAACAACAATATTATTTTTTTAATTTTTTAAACGATATTTATTAAATTATGTTTTTTATTTAATTTTTTTATTAATAACCCACCCTCTATAGTAGAGGGTGGGTTCTTAGAACCCGCCCACTCCTATACAGGGTGAGGGACGGGTTCCTAGAACCCGCTCTCTGCTTGCGGAGGCGTGGATTAGTGAAACCATCCTACTTTGGAAAATAAAAAATAATGATTTTATTTTAATAATTTTAATATTATTATATCCTATTTCGGAAAAAAACCTTCAGCTGCCTTCAAACATACACGACGGAGCTAGCGCTCTTATTCTAGGTCATAACTTGCCCCGACCATTACAGACTGATTTTTTTTAAATTTTTTTATTTTACAATCCTTAACACAAAGCATATATAGATGCGGCAGATATAGATCCAGGATAGATCAATGGTAGAGCTCGATGATGCAGCGGAAGCCAAGGGCTGGGATTATTACTACTACAATATGGGGTTGTCCCTATGGATAATGGAATCCGTAGGGGCAGATGTTTGTTGCCCCTACGGACTAATCCGTAGGGCCCAATGGTTGTCCCTACGGTGCCCGACGTTTTAATTTAAAAATATTAAATCGTAATTTGTTGTTTGGCTCTACGGAGGCGCAAAACAATGACCTACGGACTAATCCGTAGGGGATAAAAAAAAAGGCGCAGAAATGCCCTACGCCTCGATTTCCCTCGCGCGTTCCCAAAATTCCCAAAATTCTCGTTCCCGCGTCTGCAGTTTTCTCGTCGTCTCCACCGCCCTCCGTTCTCGTCGTCGCCACCGCCCTCGTTCTTCCTCATCGCCGATTGCGCGCGTCGTCGACCACCGATCGAGTGTCTCCGTCGTCTCCTCCACCACCTACAGGTTAGTAAATCTCTAATTAAACATAATTTTGATGATTTTAGGGCTAGGGTTCAGGGTTTGGGTACCGATGAGGGTTAGGGTTAGGCATCTGTTGGGGTTAGGGTTAGGGTTCGGTTGGGGTTTGGTGTTGGGGTTGGGGTTCGGCTATACCGACGATCATGCCGAGAGGTTCGGCCGGTATATGGGGGATGAGAGCCGGCTCGTGAAGAACTATCCACTTCACGTTGAGTGCGGCGACCAGCACCGGCGCTCATTCGCCCTCTTCTGGGATCAGGCTTGGGTATTAATATTTATTTTCATTTGATTTTTCCAATATATTTATTATTAACACATGCAATCTAATAACAATGTTTTTTTAGTATTTTCAGTTGGATTACGATTTTCAGCATGTACCCGACCCTGATCATCCTGGGAGGGTGCTCAATCTTCACGCTCTGTACAATGGCCTGATGAAGAACATGCAGACAAAGGTCCGATACAACAGGAATGAGCTGGAGACCGACTGCTATTCCCTATGGATGGCGACCCCCGAGGCAGAGAGAGCGGCCCTCCTATCTACTCCGGCCTTTGCGAGAGTCTACGTAGATACATGGCCTCTATTGTGCCAATATTTCGACTCTCATCGCAAAGAGTTATGTATTTTAAATGTAATTCATTATTTAGTATATAATTTATTTTTTTGTGTTGCTTAATTAGAAAACTAAATCTGAATGTGTTGTGCAGAAACATACCGATCAAAATAAAGAGAATAGGAAGTCGGCGAAGAAGGGTCGCCCCACTTATACAGGTGGCTCGAGAAATATTACTCGTGCCATGGAGGTATCGGTAAATTACAATAGACCGGCCTTTGTGATATAATGTAATATTAAGAGTTATTTTCTAATATATCTAATATTAAGAGTTATTTTGTAATATTGCAGAGAGCTCAGATCCTGGTGCATGGTGGTACACCGAGCGTGCTGTCCGCGTATCTTACCGTCCACGGCACCTCGACAAATCCCGCCACGGGCGAGCTTCGATACCCCGACAACGCTACCCAGGAGTATTGCGTAAGTGTTAATATTTATTCAACCCCTATTTGAAATTTTTGTTTTGAAAGGTTCAAATTTAAATGATATACTTATATTTTACTGGTTAATGTGGGTGTAGGAGCGGGTGGTTGAGCAGGCGGAGGCATCGGGGATCGATTTTACTGGACAGAACGCTTCGATGCTGCCGACCCCAGTCCTAGACGCCGCACACGGAGGACACTGCGGAGGTTGGGAGAGAAGTCGGGGACTGGGTCCTAGCAGGGCCCATATGAGGTTGGACTCCACTCCGGCTTTACTTCCTCCGTCTCCAGTGAGCGATGTTTGCAGCAAGAACTGGACAGCTTGAAGGCCACCGTTCAGGAGTTGAAGGAGATGTTGGTATGTATACTACTTAATAGTAAAATATTATGTCATATTATAGATATCAATATATCCAATATTAGTACGTAGCCTGAGCTTATTTGAATGTAGACTTAGCTTTGATTAATCATGCATACATATCTAATTAAAATAAACTATGGTTTTCCAAACGAGGCCTAAGCCCCTAAGTATACATAGATTGGGGTTTCGCAATAACTTGATAATGATACGAATTCGACTAATACACAGTTCTTACTCGTTTATTACACACGTAGGTCCAGACGCGACAGGGTACATCGGTCGAGCCTCAACATGCATCTCCTTTGGCTGCGGTTCTGCAAGCCACTATCTCGGCTGCGGTTCCGCAGACAACTCCTATAGCTCCACTTCCCGCTCAGACACCCGCAGCTGTGGCTCCGCAAACCACTATCTCGGCGGCGGTTGAACAGACCACTCCGACAGCTCCACAGCCCGCTCAGACTCCCGCACACTTCGCATTGCATGATTTATTGACTCAGGGTATATCCGAGGAGCAGGCGTGCCAGATTGCGGCGTTTATCAGAGGTGGAGCTGGACCGAACTAGGGTAGCTTTTTTATTCTTATATTTTAAACATGTATTTATTTATATGATAAATATTGTATATATTTTGGACGATATTGATATTGGTGGTGTTTGCGTGTTTATATTGATATCGTATTCTGCTTGTTGATTTCTTTTGTGTATTATGCGTGCGATGTGATTATGAATACCGCGGTATATATTTTGCGTGTTGATTAATTTTATATATGATGTATATATTATTGTGTACAGGCCGAGAAAAAAACAGGCAGCCATTTTTTTAAAAAAAAAAACCCTGATAAGATGTCCCTACGGATTAAGCCGTAGGGCCCACCTTTGCCCCTACGGATTAATCCGTAGGGTCCTACTTTGTCCCTACCGATTTATTCGTAGGGGCAAAATATCAGGATACCTGATATTTTTCCCATATGATCTCAGTAAGAGGGGGTTATACTTGTCCCTACGGAGTTGTCCGTAGAGGCTGAAACATGCCCCTATACAGGTATCCGTAGGGACAAAATATCAGGATACATGATATTTTGCCCCTACACATCGGGACCTACGCATGTATCCATAGGGGCAACTATTTGGCCTTACGGATAACTACGTAGGGACAACTATTTTATTTTATAAACCGATAAATTAAATAAGTTTTTTGTCTCTACAGTTTAATCATGGCCTTCAGCAGGTCCGGCATCCTCCCCGTCGCCTCCCAGACGTAAACCCCGTGAAACATCTCGAACGGCGTCGACCGTACGTTCTCGTTCTTCAACCACTCGCTCACGGACGTCCATGGGACGATGATGGAGTTGTGCATGATTAACTCGATGAAGGGCGCGATGGACGCGCCCTTTTCGGCGACTAGGACGATGGAGTTCGGTGTGAAGGCGTAAACGTAAGGCTCGAGCTCGGCGAAGAAGTTGTTGTTGTAAGTCCACGGTAGCGCCCCGGCCGTCTAACAGACGCCAAATGCGGAATAAAAACTTTTTACAACTGGCGCTATCGCGTACTATAACCCGGATCTGCCATTAAAGCTAAACTAACAAGCTACAAAGTGGGTAGAAATGTTATACCGAACGATCCGAGTCTTTCGGTCTTCAACCATCATTCCACGCTTGTTGCGGCTGCTCCGATCTCCTTGAACTCCGGTCTTCTCGTCCAGGTGGCACCACATCGACGGATCTTTAAACGGGCTCCCGCCTCTGAACCGAGGCAACTCGGTCGTCAAGTTTGATAAAAGAGACGACCAAGATGAAGTAGAGAATGAGTAGAACACTTTGTCTCGTTACGTCCAAGGCTATGGACGAACGATTAATGAAGTTGCCTTTTGGAATCGGGTAAATGAGAGAATGAACTTATGAAATTTCCATGAGGCAAATTTCATATACTTTTTCAAATCAACAACCATAATCCTCAAAAGAGAGAGGCCGGCCACTTTATAAGGAGGAGGGTGATTGTAGGAGAGGGGGAGAGTGACCATAAGCACTAAATCAAAAGTATGAGTCAAATGTAACACCCTGCATCTCATTAATGCATACATTGAACCTTAAACCCTAGTCATCAAAACAATAAATGACCAATTAATGAACAAAGCCACCTCACCATCCTAGTCACCATCTAGAACCTTCTAGAAGCACGACTCACCCTCATCAAGAAAAGATAAATCCGTTTTTAACCGAATATTAAAGACGGGCGATAGAAAACTGGAAACCGGCAACTTCCAAAAGTGATCCTGAAACGAATTTCAGGATAACCCCGTATCAGTATAAACATACCCGCATTTGTACTACGACCGAATACAAATGCATCTGAGACAAAGATATTTTATCTACACAGTATAATACTCGGATCCGGCTTAAACCAAAGCCGACCAGTATTATCTGCCCGAAAAATGACACGTGCGAAAACGCACGTATATTTTCCGAACCCTGCCATAAAACCATACGGCCTATACAACATTTTGCCCGAACTTGGGAAAGTGTCTGTGGGGGACTCTAATGACTCATCAACACACTGACACTGGGTATAACCTCTAGCACGTCAGAAGTACAAGCTGTACGTAACGGTTGCCTATGTATTGATTGGAAGGGAAGCTGACGAGCGAACTCATCCATAAACCCTACTGAGCCTAACAGTGACAATATACATACAGTCCGGTCCGTTCGTCTATGAGTATCGCATATCTGCCTAGATGGCTGGTAACGTCAGACCCCCATTAGCGGTATAAGTCGTGTCAGAGAGTGGCCCAGAACACCCTGAGATACTACTGGAGTACCTACCAGTAAATCTCCTGCCTCGGCCGAGGGCTTTGTGTAATGGCTCTCCTAGACACAGCGCGATCTCACCCCTAATACCGGGAGAGACAAATCCCCGACGATCCGCTCACTGCCTCCATGTGGCTCGGGACTGTACCCAACTAAAACCTGTTTGCACAACTCCTTTGAGCATGGTAGGGTAGTAATCTAAGCACAGTGGGAACTCACACGAGACAAATGACGATCTCAAGTCGACAAACTAACCTGTACACATGTCACCAGGTAACTGCTATCTGACGATATGTATTATACCAACTAGCATGTTCCCGGTGAGTCTTGTCCGGTGTATTCATAACCCAATGAGCACCTGTATACATCTTAGGTGATCCAACTGACACCAGTAGCTTGTGAGACTGGCCACCGTCCCTCGTCGGGGTCTCAACTGTATACACTAGTCTACTCTGGAGTATCGATGCCCTGTCTCGAAACTCCCATGACTAGGGACACTTTTAAGGATGTGCTTATAGACCCCAGCTCCCACGTATATGATCGCCATCATACTGCTGGTAGTCAAGCAAGAATCCTATGGGCTCTATCATCATGCAATAGTGAGCTAAAGCATGTATATGATGATAAAGACAAACCAAATAGCATACTATCATCTCGAGCAAGACTGTCATATCGGTATAGGTCCTGCCTCAATCATTGCAATCACGTATCTGCGATCTAATAATTGACTTTGAGGGAACTATCTCCAACAATCTCCCACTTGCACTTAAGGCTAATTATTGCGATGTCGCATACTCACAACCCGTATGATACCGAACATCCAACTCCTCTACTAATCAGTTTCATAAAGCTAGTTTGTAGAACTCTTGTGTCCGAGAAATAGCCTCAGTGAGTGGATCCGCCATGATGTTTCTTTCTATATCTCTCTAAATCTCAAGTTCATGGAGAAAGCGATCTCCCGAATCGAGTAATACCTGTCTTAGAATATGTCTGGATATCTGATGGGACCTAGTTCATAAATGAACTTCAAATCCAAACTTCTTAGACTATATCGATCACTGAACCTAATCAGTATCCAGCACCATGCCTCCCACAGTATCCTCTTGGACCACATGTCCATAATACTATCCCTCATCATAGGGAAAAATGTAACTCTGACAATCACTCTGTCATCCATGTCACCTCTGAAGCCTGGAATGATAACCGTCTCCCGAAGGAGGCTGCCGTCATCAAATCCGTATAACATGCACTTATGTTCTAAAACTGCTTCCTTATGTTTCTTCAGAATTGGATTAATATAAACTTATTGTATCTAGTGCAAAAATAACATCTGGTGTGGTACTTGACATCTCATGATTGACTCAATTGCCTAAGCAAGTGATCTGCCAATCATGCACATCCCTCTCCCCTTTAGTCTGTAAGACACATTTAGAGAGGGTGACTCCATCACCTGCAGGTACACCACCATGCCAGGAGTCATCTATTCTAAAATACTATTAGAATACTGTCAAAGTACCCATATTGGGAAAATACCCATAGCTAGATCTAAAACCATAGATCTAGTAACCAGAATGTCAGATATTATATTCATGTCCTTTGTGAAGAAACAACTGTGTGACAACCACAGTTCAACCGATCGTAGTATAGGAATTTTACTTCCTATTCTGTGTATGTCATCCAAATACCAGGATATCACACCCTACTACCTTCTTAACAGATCCATCCCCTATTCTGATGAAGTCAAAGCCATGACTGTTATATCAAAAATAGACGATCTTTCTCCGCTATATCTGCTCAAGCCTATAAATAGACATAAGCTACTTGCCCACTATGCTTCCGCTGCTCCCACTAACTAGGACAACCCTCTGGCAGAATAATATCTACTTACACTTCTAAAGCATGTTTAAAACGACGTTATACTTATCCTCTTGCCGGGTCTCTTAGTCTGGAACAACAGTAGTATCAAGTCTGGGTAAACAAGAACCTCCCTATCACCGTCCTTGAGGCTACCGGAGTACCTCTCGGGTGTCTGAGGTTACCCACCATATCTGCGGAGTGGCTATTGGAATGTCAAACTTGATTGAATATATAGATCCTTTTAAATTTTCCGTAATCGTTTGCGGTTCTGGAATCACTTCCAGTTCTACCATACTCCCACTAATGTTTTCTGAAAAAAAACTCATTTTACTAAAACTGTGGAGAGTCAAGAACAATATCACTATTGATCTTCCAAATGGTAGAAATGTCAACCTTCGTCAAAGCCAGGGTTAACCCACAAACAGCCATTACAGAAACGTGCCTTGATTTATCCAGTGTCTGGTTTTAAGCATAAGCTGGACAACTCCCCGTATCTTAACATCGTTAAGATATGAACCATTCTATATAAAATATAGAAATAGAGGCACTAATTTAATTGGAACCAGATTCTAATCATGCAGCTGTCTCCAGTGCATATCAACTTAATGGAGAGAGGCTAATCAGCATTACTCAACTTAGGAATCCATCCAATTATGAGTAACCTGAAAGAGAAACAAGTTTCTCAAAACCGTTACTATCAACTGAATACCAATCACAAGAATCTATATCTTCGTTCTCTTTGAAGAATCTCGATACTTGCGACAACTGGTTCTCTACTTTATTCTTATACCCACAACTTCTCATAACTTAGACACTGTATTTCTACGAAATACTTGTCTAAAAATTAGAGAAGTCACAAGTAAACAGAACATAGTACGAGGACCTACCCCTTTGTCCTGATGGACACTGGACAACATACAATACTCTGTATAAGTCCGCTGAGTTTAAATAACTCAACAACCTATGCATCGTAGGTTAAAAACTGTACCCAGGTGATTTTCTCAAATATCACCAATTACAACGAATTCCGATATAATGAAGATGATCACCTAATTCCCAATAACTTACTCCCACTCATCATCTGTAAAAACCATACAGATATGAGAAAGAAATCTGGTAAATACATACCGTGGAGTAAGTATCTAATCGGAAAAACAGTTTTCTTTTAACAATGCGCAGTAAAACTGAAACATTAAAATGTCTCGTAGGGGTATCCTGGTATTCCTAGTAATGCCTCTTCCATAATCCTATTCATGACTGTAACCGTATATTTCTTTGTCATCTCTCCAAATCTCTTTATTTGTCTTTAGTCGTTACCTTCTGTACACCATCGTCAGGCTAAATGGTTTTCTTCCTTCCCTACCGTTCGGCACCAGCCTATGGTTTGGAAGAAGACTATCCAGTAAGCATAATAGGTGTACTCTCCTAATCCTAGGAGTACTCACAATCTGAGAGAAGGTGATGATAAAAGACTACTGAATAAAACCTTATTCTCTTTCTCCCGAACTGGGGAAAAAGCAAAGGTGAAATAGGAGTGGCGATGAAATACGCGGTTTGGTCGTGAATGATAATAGTCGCAATTTTACTTTGCCCTCTTTCTAATCCCTTCATTTTGTCTTTACATATTACCTTCTGCACACCCTACTTAGGATAATTGGTTTTCTTCATTCCCTACCTTTCGGTACCAGCCTATGGTTTGGAATAAGACTATCCAATAAGCGTAATAGGTGTACTCTCCTAAACTGAGGAGCCCTCACAACCTGAGAGAAGGTGATAACAAAAGACAACTGAATAAACCAATTCTATTTCTCCTAAACCTGGATCCATCCTCGAAGAAGTCCCTTCGAGTTCGTATATAACCATACGATAGATCTATCCAATGGAAGTGGATGTCCGTAGTAATACCGGGTGTTCTGAGAAATACAAAGGGTAAAAGAAGGAGCGGTAATGACTTATGCAACTATAGACAATCCAAAAGCCAGTATTTTAAGAAGGTTCGGTCAACTTGGTCACTGAGTCATAGTCTAGGGTCGGTCAAAGGTCGCTGCCAAAGAGAGAGAGAAAAGAAACACTCTGCGTGCATTCTAACCTAAATCAGAATGGTTATCACTTTATCTAATCAAGAAACCTCCCACTGTAATCTCAAATTCTCCTCCAAACCTGAAAGAAGAATTAGTCGGGATCACCCGAAGAGTAAACTAACTCATCAGTGGGAATCGGGATCCAACTATCATCGCATGATAACTTGATAGAAGCCACTTAAGTTATCACACTCCAGAAGGTATGCGCATGCCTGGCAAGTTTCCTGTATGTTTGAAACTCCCGATATGATTTTTGCCCCATGCTCTTATGACCTTGGCTAAGGGCCAAGTATGTCATAAGTCACATGCTAAGTTCTATCCATCACTATCCAGGTCAATTTGAACCCACCCGCACATGCCCTTGACTAAGGGCCAAGTATGACAGAACGACTGTCCAAAACCAACTCATCTATCTATGCAACAAATGAATACCCAGCAGCTACCAAACACTATGCCTTGACTAAGGGCCAAGCATGCATAGCTTGAATACTACTGAATACCCAAAAGAAATGACGGAGGGCTACGGCTGGTTTTTGGAGAAAAACCTTTAACGCAATGAACTTGATATCGTTGAAGGAACCTGATAGTTTTTTATAAAAATATAGTGGCGAAAACCTTTGCTAAAGAGGTCACTCCCGGTGAAGGGATCTCGGCTCTTTCCTCGTGGAATGAGGTGCAGGATATTCCAACTGAATACCGCGATGCAAAGCAACTTGTAATCAACTATATTGAAGTTACTACCCTGACGTAAACTTCTGCCCAAGGAGTCACTCCCGGTGAATGGATCTCGGCCCTTGCCTCGTCGAATGAGGTGCTGGATATTCTAAACTGAATATCACTATGCATAACAAAAAGAAACGTTTTTGTAATAACACTTTTTAAATTGGTTCCAACAACATCAAATATAGGTTTGTTTTATCCTTGCATTGATAAGAATCAATGCAGTCCCATCAATCAATCACACCAGAAAAGAACGAAAATAAAATGTACGTATATGCCATCCGCATTCGTCACTGGGTCCCGTCATCACCCGTTAGGTTACTTAACTAATGACAGAGCGGGGGCTGGACTAGCGCGGGTGTAAAACATATACAACATCTAATAGTATATATACCAATATACAATAATCGCTCCAGGCGTGATAATATGCAACATTAAAGAAAAGTAATAAGCATCACAGAACAATACAGATAATCTGGGATCCCCGGGTTTCACAGAGCCACTGCTGAAACCCGACGTTCCCCTGGTCGTGTGGATAGCCTGTGCAATGAAACCTTGACCCCTACGGGTGCGGCAAGTTACCCGCCAAAACCTGAAGCGAGGTAGTCCCCACAACATAGTGAATGGAACACCCGGCACTTCACGGAATCCGGTAAATTGAGCACCCCTCCTTGGGTCAAACTGTACCCCCTACGAGTGCAGCGAATAGTCTGCCAATTCTAGAGTGAGGTCCCTTTGCCTCTCAAAGCCATGAGATACGGACCCGTTGCCCTTCCGAACCCGGTTATCCGTGCACTCCTTCGCGGGATAAACCTAGTACAGAAATAAAAATATGTACAACGGGTACATCGACCTCAACCCGGTCGTGCCCCAAAAGAATATTATACAACAGGCAGTGACGGCAGTCCACATGTTGGACGCTCGCTCCGCAATATCAAATGTACAAATAAATCCAAACTGCACTATCATTGCACCCTGCTATCCACCACGACATATCCGCAACATCACAGCACAACACAGAACATCAACGCGAATGTCACGTTCGCAAACCCGTCTAAAAGAACTATAACAATCAGACGCGGTTTACCGATCAAATGACATTCCCGGTCGGAGATATAATGTAGCTTTCGTCGAAAAGGCTAGACTGGTTCCTTTTCGGCGCCCGCCCTTGATTTAGATGTTGGGGCAAGGCAAGCCCAAGGAAAGTATAGGTTGGCTCCCAGCTGCATCTCGGCCGGCTGCATACTAACAAGTTTAAAATTTCGATCGACTAAATTTCCCGAAGTGGGCCCTACATACATCTGCAGTACAGTAACAAAATCTGGGCCCAAAAGAAATATTCCAAAACCCACAAATTCCTAAAACAAGCTCACTGCAAAAAACTGGATCACTGTTCCCACATAACGGCCGCGGTTCCGCAGTCAAACCCTAGGTTTGACCGCGGATCCGCGGCGTTACTGTAGGATCACGTGCCCAATTTTCTGACGTATGCTTCAAAAACCCTGCTTAATTTTCTGACATGATCAAAATAATTTTTAGACACTGTTTAAAATTAACAGAAACTTTGAATTTGGAATTTGCGGTTTTCGAAAATCCGTTCGATCGATATTTTAAACGTGTTAGCACAAGTTAGTATATCTTAATGGTGAGGCTCTGATACCACTGTAAGTCCACGGTAGAGCCCCGGCCGTCTAACATACGCCAAATACGGAATAAAAACTTTTTACAACTGGCGCTATCGCGTACTATAACCCGGATCTGCCATTAAAGCTAAACTAACAAGCTACAAAGTGGGTAGAAATATTATACCGAACGATCCGAGTTCTTCGGTCTTCAACCATCATCCCACGCTTGTTGCGGCTGCTCCGATCTCCTTGAACTCCGGTCTTCTCGTCCAGGTGGCACCACGTCGACGGATCTTTAAACGGGCTCCCGCCTCTGAACCGAGGCAACTCGGTCGTCAAGTTTAGTAAAAGAGACGACCAAGATGAAGTAGAGAATGAGTAGAATACTTTGTCTCGTTATGTCCAAGGCTATGGACGAACGGTTAATGAAGTTGCCTTTTGGAATCGGATAAATGAGAGAATGAACTTATGAAATTTCCTTGAGGCAAATTTCATTTACTTTTTCAAATCAACAACCATAATCCTCAAAAGAGAGAGGCCGGCCACTTTATAAGGAGGAAGGTGATTGTAGGAGAGGGGGAGAGTGACCATAAGCACTAAATCAAAAGTATGAGTCAAATGTAACACCTTGCATCTCATTAATGCATACATTGAACCTTAAACCCTAGTCATCAAAACAATAAATGACCAATTAATGAACAAAGCCACCTCACCATCCTAGTCACCATCTAGAACCTTCTAGAAGCACGACTCACCCTCATCAAGAAAAGATAAATCCGTCTTTAACCAAATGTTAAAGACGGGCGATAGAAAACTGGAAACCGGCAACTTCCAAAAGTGATCCTGAAACGAATTTCAGGATAACCCCGTATCAGTATAAACATACCCGCATTTGTACTACGACCGAATACAAATGCATCTGAGACAAAGATATTATATCTACACAATATAATACTCGGATCCGGCTTAAACCAAAACCGACCAGTATTATCTGTCCGAAAAATGACACGTGCGAAAACGCACGTGCATTTTCCGAACCCTGCTATAAAACCATACGGCCTGTACAACGTTTCGCCCGAACTTGGGAAAGTGTCTGTGGGGGACTCTAATGACTCATCAACACACTGGCACTGGGTATAATCTCTAGCACGTCAGAGGTACAAGCTGTACGTAACGGTTGCCTATGTATTGATTGGAAGGGAAGCTGACGAGCGAACTCATCCATAAACCCTACTGAGCCTAACAGTGACAATATACATACAGTCCGGTCCGTTCGTCTATGAGTATCGCATATCTGCCTAGATGGCTGGTAACGTCAGACCCCCATTAGCGGTATAAGTTGTGTCAAAGAGTGGCCCAGAACACCCTGAGATACTACTGGAGTACCTACCAGTAAATCTCCTGCCTCAGCCGAGGACTTTGTGTAATGGCTCTCCTTGACACAGCGTGATCTCACCCCAATACCGGGAGAGACGAATCCCCGACGATCCGCTCGCTGCCTCCATGTGGCTCGGGACTGTACCCAACTAAAACCTGTTTGCACAACTCCTTTGAGCGTGGTAGGGTAGTATTCTAAGCACAGTGGGAACTCACACGAGACAAATGACGATCTCAGGTCGACAAACTAACATGTACACATGTCACCAGGGAACTGCTATCTAACGATATGTATAATACCAATTAGCATGTTCCCGGCGAGTCCTGTCCGGTGTACTCATAACCCAATGAGCACCTGTATACATCTTAGGTGATCCAACTGACACCAGTGGCTTGTGAGACCGGCCACCGCCCCTCGTCGGGGTCTCGACTGTATACACTAGTCTACTCTGGAGTATCGATGCCCTGTCTCGAAACTCCCACGACTAGGGACATTTTTAAGGATGTGCTTATAGACCCCAGCTCCCACGTATATGATCGCCATCATACTGCTGGTAGTCAAAAAAGAATCCTATGGGCTCTATCATCATGCAATAGTGAGCTAAAGTATGTATACGATGATAAAGACAAAACAGATAGCATACTATCATCTCGAGCAAGACTGTCATATCGGTATAGGTCCTGCCTCAATCATTGTAATCACGTGCCTGCGATCCAATAATTGACTTTGAGGGCACTATCTCCAACAGTTGTGGACCAAGAGGCGCATGAGGCGATGGAGGTAGGGGGTTCGGGAGGCGGGGATGGAGAGCGCGGAGGCGAGCTCGGCAAGAGCGATGGGCTTGCCGTGGTTGTGGATGGCGTCAGCAATGCCGAGCTCGACGGCAACTTTGAGGGAGAAGGAGTTCATGAAGCCGAAGAGCTGGCTCCATAGGTGAGTTTGGGCATCTAGGATCTCTTTTGATGTTACTACACTGCTTGTAGCCATTGTGTGTGTACTGGTTGTTATGAGATTATTTTCGGGCTGCGAATTTACAAGGGGTTTTGATGTGAGTCTCATTATATTTTTTTTAACCTTAAAAAATATTTTTTCCGTGTTCTTAAAATAATAGGCACAACAGTCCACAAATTTTATTTTATTTTTTTGAACCGGAATTAATAAGAATATTTTATATTTTTGTCGTACATTTTTTTTCTCTAAAAGTCTATTAGAATATAAAATATATTTTCTCAACACTCATTATAAGTTTGAGGTTTTGATGCAATGGATGGGGCATTTCACATAGTTTCAGAGCAATACATGTTTTATTAAAATTCAAAGTTCTGTTGTGCAAAAGCCTAGATTCCGGTCTAAAGGGCCTTCGACGTGCGAGACGTGTTAGAATATAAAATACATTAATAGCCCTAATAGCCCGATGATAAGAGAAATAGCAAAATCAACTAAAAAACAATAATTAAATAAAATAGAAAAAATACACATTTTGAATCTCTTTTGCCCCTATAATTTAATGGAGAGAAGACGTACATCCTGAATAATGAAAAAAGAATTTGGAGTTGCAATGTAAAATAAGACGGTATCAAACTTTTAGATCAGAGCTAAAAGATTTATTTCCTAGGATTAATGGAGAAAAGATGGTAAACACCACGTCATGAAACACGCCTATATTTTTATGCTGCAGATTAAAAAATCCCCAGATGTGAGTATTTGTTTAGCTACTATAGCAATAATTATTGTGATTATTTTTGAGACAGTGCATTCTCAATCAAATCAAATTGAAAAATGAATAAAGATAAAGTTTTCAATTAGTGGTATTGATCATAAATGCTAATCCTATTCCTTCACTGATATCTATTATTCATTACAATCCGGTGTAGATTTCAATGTGGGCAAGCATCCAATGTGATATTGATAGATATATATATATATATATATATATACACACACACACATACACACACACGTTCAACCTGCCTTGGATCAAACGGGGTCTCCCTCACCTTTCCCCAAGTTGCAATGTCCCTCCAATACTTCCTAAACGACGTACGGTAGTAAAAAAAGGTGCCCGAGAGTTTCCTCAACATTTCCATGGCACATAACACATTCCCCATGCACGGATACCCCTTTATCTTTCAGCCGCTGCATTGTCGTGTTCTTCCACCTACGAAAACGCCATAAGAACCACCAAACTCTTCGACTGACATTTAGCTTTCCCGGTATACATCTGGAGCTTGAGCTGAGAATCCTGTTTCTGAATTGTTGATATCCTCCTTTGACCGAGCAGTCATCCATTCCGTGCTATTAAGGTCTATCCGGAATGCATGTCCGGATTCATCATGTATGTAAATTTCATAAAGCAGTCAAGCACCAGCAAACTTCCGAATTTTTTGAAATGACGCCATTGATCTTTAAAAATACTATGAACCCTTTTAGTAGTGTATATTTGTCGGAATATTTTTGTCAAAAAATGTCATATGGGATATTCAGTTCATGTATAAAATCATTTTGGGATTATTCAATTCCATCATGTCTTAAACTAATTGAAGAAACTAACAATTCATACAACAAATCAAATCCAAGAAGTGTTCATGCCGTTCTTACAGTTCCATGACTGTCTTAACAAATGAAGTTTCATAAAATTTATCTCATATATGTACATAATTGATGACCTGTTTAATTTGATTATATGTAAGCTATGACTCGGCTTATGATTGAAAAGATAGTAGGTGCCATATAAAATAGCATGATATGATATAATCCCATGAGTTCATGTATTTAATTGCAGGGGAATCTTTAATTAAACCATGTCTTCAATATGTCCAATTTTTAATCACATTTAAGCATTTTTGGTAAAATATCATGCCTGGAGCTTCAATTTTTCTACGCTATATACTATAAGAGGATGGTGCTCGCATTTAATGATAAATAATTAAAATTTTAAAATGAATAAGCAATATCAACATTTTTATCTTTTTATTTTTTTTAATTGTGTGCTTAACACACGGTACTATTTTTATGGTTTTGCCATCAATATGTATATTAAAATATGACATTGAGATATCTTTGGATGTTCATATCAATCCGACTGTTAAGCAGTGGGTCCTAATGTAACCGAAAATACACCGCGGCTATGAATTTATTTGAGATGAGTGAGCATCATGTAGCGCGCGGCAGAGAGCTTGAGATCCTTTTTAGATTGAGGATTTCAAATCTCTAGACTTTTTAGATTTTACAAAAGTTAAACTCTTCTTGACAAGTATGCAAGAGCAAGAAAAGAGTACTATTATGAAACAGGAGGAGTTTTCAATAATTATCGAGCAAACAAAATCTTAGTCCCATAGTAGAAAATTTCGTCGATTCTTTCGGGGAAAAAAAAGCAAAGGAGAGGGCATATTATTAGAACCATAGGCGCTGAGATGTGGCTGCTTTTGTTTGCTAAAGATACCAATCTATGTCTATAATTTTGCGATTTATTACTTCTTACTTTATTGCATCCAAAAATGGTTCCAACTTTTTAATATGGACAAATATATATTGGGCCTTCTAAAATAATGGGCCCGTTTATGTTTTAGGTTATGTCAACGGTTAATCCAATAGACAAATTTCTGTGCAACGAATAGAAATGACAAATGTAAATGAATGCTAAAATTCGGAGCAGATTCCATATGCTTATCCTATTTTTTTATTGACTACGGCTGGGAAGTTTTCATTTCCGATTGACATCTATGTCTGTATCCGCATCCGCCAACAACCATGCCGGATAAGGATTCGGTAACATTTATATCCGTTTTTATATCTGACTATTAAATATAGTGATGTTTGAGTTGATGGGATATAATTATTTCAACTTTCATTTCTTATCATGTCTTAACCAAATTCATACATGTAGTAATTTGCATTACAGATAAGTATCCACATCCGCATTCCAATCCATCTATGACCGATGGTTACGGATAAGGTAACATTTATATATGATCTCTTTAGATATATGACAACCATATATATAGAATAAAAAGGATATGGAAAAGATGATGGAAAAACCGCCAGATAAATGGGTCAGGTTTGACCGGGGCCACTCGGTAGGGTGTGTGGGGGCCCACAACCCGGTGGCTGCGCCATGTCACACTTAGTTTTAATACTTGTATTGGAAAATGAGCTCACAAAAACCAAAATCCAAAACAAAAACACAAATCTCTTACTTATAAAGTTTTGTCGTTTAGTGAATTCATTAGTTTGTCAAAATATTGTCTTATTTACTAATTAACAATTAAAATATTATTAAAATAAAATACAATGTTCCGATTATTTTAGATATACCAGATGTAAAGCCCAACATGATGTGTGGGGTTTCAAGATGATCATGCTAAATTTCATTAAGAATAGATTATTGGCATTTTTTAAGTAAATATTAAGAATTTAACTTCTTTAGGAAATTTTTTTTTGATGCAAATAAATGTAAGAATTTTTAGTTAATAAAATATCTTATAAGCATTCAATTTAATAACATAAGAATAGTCATAATGATGGAACTCCTTTTCAGGCCTCCGTCAAATGTTGTCTTCCGTTGATCTCGCGGTGGACTTAGTTGATTATCCTCCGTTACGTGTGGGTCTCAATGGTTTTTGGAGGAAGAGGTGAAGTGAGAGAGTTGGTGCCGAGTGCCTGCAAAGAAGTCCCGGGATGGTTTGGTACCACCGAGGACCCTCCGACGCTCAAGTTAGTGATGAGATTCGAGCAGAGTAACGGCTTAAAGAGTAAAAAATGGCTTACTTGACCCCTATGTGATGGGGGTTTATATAGCGGTGGCGGCACGCAGCAGCAGGCGCGAGAATCTCGCCGGCAGTTACGCTCCCGACGTCACGCCCGTGTAGAGAGCGGATCGCCCATTAATGAGGATCGTGATGGCGTGGAACGTGGGACGTTACTGGCGTAAAATCCGCGCATGGCGAGATTCGCGGAGCGACGGTTACGCCTGTGAGTGGTGGAGTTGGTCGGAGGGCCGAGGAAGACGGCCTCGGCGGACGCTCGGGAACGAGCGAGGGGGCCGAGGAGTTTTGGTCCTGTAGCAGCTCGGGGCGAGCTGAGGGACCGGGGAAGCTAACTTGCCGGGAGCCCCGAGGAGGGCCAGCTTGTGCTTGCAGGTCGGGTGTAGGGTGGCTTGGTCGACCCCGCGGGCCCTATCTTCTGAGTCTTGAGACACGTCATCTGCCACGTGTCATGATCTTGGGGATCGCCAATATCGAGTACTATCATTAGCCCCCCGCTCTTGTCCCGACCAGCTAGCGGGTCGGGTCAGGAGTGGACCACCGGGCCCCCCGAGATGGGATCCCTTCTGGGGTTACGTCGGGACGAGTACTCGAGCCGTCGGTTGTCTTTTCCGCCATCGAATCAAGGCGAGATCTCTGCATTTAAAGAAGGTGCGCCGGTTCCTGCACTCTACAATTGAAGCGGCGGTCTACGTGTCGAGCGTCGATTGGCTGATGCGATGTATGCAGGCCTGCGACGTCTGATGGGACACGGTTCAGCGCTGGACTGCCACGTGGAGCGATCAGAGCCGCTGGGCGCGAGGTGCCGTTTCGGCGGGAGACGATGGGCGCCGTAGGATAAGGCCGTATGCAGTAATAAATGGGAGTGGGGCCCGCCTCAGGGCCCCCAGTCTTTCATTTTCCCCTTTTCCTTGAGGCGTCATTGCTCGGCGTTCTTCTTTCTTTCGAATACATGGTTCGCTCTCACTTTTCGGGTTGCTCGCGCCAGAAGGAGGCTGGTGGCGCGACCGAGCCCCCGGGAAGGCCGTCCGCTTCGTCGACGGCATCCGGGAGTTTCTCCGGCGGCGGCCAGGGACGTTCGCAGTTACCCGAGCCCCCGACGGGGGACAGAGGGAAGGACGAGGGCAGGCCCTCTCTCAAGAGGAAGAGGATGGTCTCTCGCGCGTCGTCGTCGAGGGCCCCCGAGGGAATTTTCGTGCAGGAGGGGGGTGCCATCTTCACGGTTCCGTCTGGACTTTCTGTCGCCGCTGGCCTGCTCGCCGGGATGGAGGAGTCGGCCGGGGGAAAGCTTCCGCACGGCTCCTTAAGGGATCAACTGGAGGCCATGGCCTAGAGGCTGTCCAGGTACAGACCCCTTTGTGTGTATTCATCTTGGTATACCTTACCTTGGCTCGGGGGCCTCTTAATTTCTCATCGGCTTTCTGTCGGGTCCTTCAACATTGCGCCCTCGCCACTCGTATGGAGGCCGAGGGGGCGTTCCACACCCCGAGGCCAGTGGAAGCGTTCCCTTCAGAGGTCGAGGCTTTGCGACGCGGCCTGCGCTTGGAGAGGGCAAGGGCCGACGTCTCGGAGGGCCGGGCGGAAGCTGCGGAACTTGCCAATTCGGCGAATCGGGGTGTCCTTCGTCGCCTGAATGCGTCCCTCAGGGTCGCCGATAGGAAGCTGGCAGATTTGGCCAGACGCTTCGCGGCCCTGGAAAAAGAGATGGATGCCAGCAGGGGAGATGCTGAGGCGGCGCTGCTGAAGGCCCAAGTTGCCGAGGCTCGGGCTAAGAAAGCGGTGGCCGAGTATAAGGCATCGGAGTAGTTTTACGCCAAGCTCGAGGAGTATTCCGTCGTCGCGTTGAACAAGGCTCTGGACGCCGTGAAGGAACAGCTTCCTGAGTTCGATGATGGTGAACTCCGCGCTCGGGTTTCGCTTCCGGCGGCGAGGTCTCCGGTGAGAGATGGCGAGGGAAGTAAGGCGTGCCCTTGATGGCAAAGTCTTCGGTGGTAGAGCCCTGGGCCGTGACGCCAGCGACGAAGTGGCCGAAGTAAGCTTCCGGGCGGTTTGTAGGGCTGGGGGGCCCCAGAATACCCTTTGTAAAGACCTTGATTTTGGCAATAAAAGAAAATCCTTGATTCGCCGATTTGCATTTTGTCTTTTGTGTGTGAAGGATGTTCGTAGGATATCTTCGCTTGTATTGTCGTGTTTTCGTGTCAGGTTGGCTATTTGTCTGGCAATCTCCTGTCGAGTTGACTTCAATCACTAGCCGGCGAGCGTGTCAAGCGCTGCCGCGGAGGTGTCCTCATGGCCCCCGAGGTCGATAGGAGATCGCTCAGACTTGGATTAACCTGACGTCCCTCCCGGGTGTCTTGGATCCTCTGCTGGCCACAAGGCACCTTCGAGCATCGATTCCCGGATGTGTGAAGTTGGGCAGGGTAGTTGTGCAGGTGCTTTTTTGCGCGGTTTCACCGATCGCTGGAGTTGGGGTAGGGAGCTACCAGCCGGGCTTGGTTGCCTCTTGCGGGGGCTTTGATCCCTGTCGGTGGTGGTAGGAAGCTACCGGCCGGGGATAGCCGAGCAAGGGCTTGACCGCCTCTGGGAGGACTTTAGGCCTTAGCGCGGGAAAGGCTGAGGAAGGTCATTAAAAATCATCGGGCAGTGAAGCCGCGCTGTTGCCTCTTGGCGAGGACTTTGACCTCCGGCGTCGTGGGTAGGCAACTACCAGCCTGGGATGAATGAGCAGGGAAGCCGCTCTGGTGCCTCTTGTGAGGGCTTTTGATCCCTGACGTTGAGGGTAGGGAGCTACCTGCTGGAGTAGACCGAGCAAGGTAGCTGCTCGGTTGCCTCTTGCGAGGGCTTTGATCCTTCAGGATGGGGACTAAGCAGGATTACTGCCAGGTGCCTCTTGGCGAGGACTTTGATCCCTGTCGGTTGTGTTAGGAAGCTACCAGCCGGGGATAGTCGAGCAAGGACTCGACTGTCTCTGGAAGAACTTTGGTCCTTGGCGCGGGAAGAGCTATAAGGCTGTAAGAAGCCTACCAAGGACCCTTGGCTGGGTAGGGTTACTGCCCAGTGCCTCTTGGCGAGGGCTTTTGTCCTGAAAGATAGCCGAGAGAGGGAACTTTGGGATCGACTGCCTCTTGGAGGGCTTCTTGATCCCCGGCGTTGCGGCAGGGAAGCTGCCCATAGGGGATAGCCGAGCGAGAGAGCCTCGGGCTCGACTGCCTCTGGGAGGGCTTCTTGATCCCCGGCGTTGCGGCAGGGAAGCTGCCCGCAGGGGATAGCTGAGCGAGGGAACCTCGGGCTCGACCGCCTCTGGGGGGGCTTTTTCGTTGTAAAGGGGGCTCTTCCGGGGGAAAAAGATTCAACATTTCTTTACTCATATGGGTAGGAATTTTAGACAACGCTTTACACCATTTTGGTAAAGGTTAATCTCGAGGGGTGGCCGGGGTGCTACACTTCGCTAGTTTTGACTTCATTGGTATAGCTTGAGCTTCTCGGCGTTGTAAGGCCGTGGGAGCTTCCGTCCGTCCGCGTCCTGTAGGCGGTAGGCTCCGCCGGGGAGCGCTTTAGAGATGAGGAAAGGACCTTCCCACTTTAGGGAGAACTTGTGAAGCTTGCCTTGGTCGATGAATTCGTTCCGCCGCAGGACCAGGTCCCCGGTTTTGAAGGAGCGGTGTTTCACCCGGGCGTTGTAGTATCGGGCCGTCTGCTGTTGATAGGTAGCGGCTCTGATCTAGGCCCGATCCCTTTTCTCCAACAGTATGTCGAGGTTGGTTCGTAGTGACATGGTGTTTGCGTCATCGTCGAAATGCTCGACCCAGTGACTGGGTAGCCCGATCTTCGCTGGGACCATTGCTTCGGTCCCGTAGCAGAGGCTAAAAGGGGACTCCCCGGTGGGAGTCTTTTTTGACGTGCGCAGGGCCCATAAGACCCGGGGTAGCTCTTCAAGCCAACTGCCTTGTCTCCCTTCTAGGCGGGTTAGGAGACCCCGGAGGACGTCTCGGTTAGCGACCTCGGCCTGCCCATTATACTGGGGATGCGCGACCGCGGCGAACTTCATGAGGATATGGTATTCTTTGCAGAAGTCCCTTACTTTCTCGTTCTCGAAGTTCGTCCCGTGGTCGGTGATGATGCACCTCGAGATTCCGAACCGGAGTATCAGGTTGTTTTGCATGAACTTGATGGTTGTGGCGGCGTCCGGTTTTCTGATGGGGATGGCCTCGATCCACTTGGTGAAGTAGTCCACCGCGACGAGGACGTATTTATGTCCGCCAGTTCTGGTAGGGAATTGGCCGATCATATCCAACCCCCACTGGGCGAATGGCCACGGGGACGTTGATTTGATGAGATTTCGTGTATGCGCTTTCAAAAGATGAATCAAAAATATTTGTTAACCGCAATCAAGAACGGCATCGCTTGGTAGCTAGCAGGTGAGTACGGGTCGATCCACAGGAATTTTGTGTATTCTCAATTTGTTCTAACGAGTTAATTCCGATTGTTGTCAGATTGATTAAATCTAAAAACTAAGTTGATCTAAACTAGGACTAGAATCTTGGTAGGGTTAGGTTTAGGTTAAGTTTGGAAAGTCAATATTCCTCACCGCTTTCTATGCCCTAATTAAGATCTATGAGGTGTTATGGTAATAATTAATAAAATGGATTAGTACCATCGGGAAGAAACGATGTTTCTTCCTCTAGGTTCTTGCCCTTCCTTTCTTAATTCTTACCCTAACCTCCATGGAAAACATGCGCAACAGGTCATTTATACTACGGTATCACCGCTACCTCATGGGATAGGGTGCCGTAGGGAGCGGTGTGTGCATGTATGCATGGAGTCCTATAAAAACGTGTGATGGGCAAGAAAGGGATGCGAGATCTTCATCTCTCAAGCCTTCCCTAAATATAACCATAACAAGCGAGGAGACTACTCACTCATTAGGGAATTGAAAAACATTTTCTAACTATCTAACTAGGGCAGATAATGAAATTTATACTAGGGCAGATAAGAAATTACCTAGGGCATGGAAATAAAAAACTACTTACTTAATTTGATGCTCTCTTCATACATTGCAGAAATTTATAAATCTGAATTTTGATAAAAATGAAATGAGGCAAAAGAAGAGGCGTGACCTAAAACAGGTTTTTAGGGTTCTATTTATAGATTCATAGAAACCCTAGGTTTACAATCGCATCATATCTGCTTTTACAATTTTACCCCCTAAGAAATCTAAATAATGCACCGACGCACCGACACATCTTTTCTGCACCGACACGGGTGACGCACGGCCGTAGTTCCGCGGCCAAAAGCAGGGTTTGGCCGCGGTTCCGCGGCCAAATAGAGGCTTCTTTAGCTTCAATTTCTTGGCTATCTTCCTGATGCATTTTTATACTTGTTTCTTCAGTTGTTTTCTCGGATTGGCTTCTATATTTCTTCCAGGTCTCCACAGTGAATAATTGTAGTGGACTTTTACCATTGCTTCATGACGAAGTCTTGAACCTTGCGCTGCCTTTGTACTCTGTGAACTTATTTATTGATCTTCGTTTATTCTCCAAAATGTGGCATGATCAAGATTCCACCATTTATCGGTCGCAGTCTCACTTTTGTATCATTTTTTTAAATCAATTTCACTGTTTTTGTTCCGAGAACCTGTAACCTGCAATTATGTAGCAAACATGAGTCAAAAGCACCTGTTTATCTGTAAATTGAATAAGAATGGGAAATATAATAATGTATAATTATGATATGAACAAATACCCCCAAACTTATCTTTTGCTCGTCCTCGAGCAAACCTAGTTTTATTCTCAACAAAATCCTAAGCTCACTTTCGCAGGGAATCGCGATTGCACTGAGCTCGTGCAACAAGCCGTTAAACCTCTAGATGTCCCTAGTAGGAGGAGTGTTGTCTCCTGAGGGTTTTCAGCGGATGCTACCCACAAAATCCTATCAATTAGGCCCATTGACTTTTATTCTCCAGTTAGGTTTTCCAACAAGGAAGTCTATTATCTTCGACTCAGAAATTATCCACCCGTATTTTTCACGCTTTCTTATTACTTAATTTAAGATTATATATATTCTTGTGAATTTACTTAGGTTTCGGTATCTTTTAAGTTTTCCTTCTAGGCTTCTATCTCAACTTAGGAATTTTTATCATCTCTATTAAAGATATAAGTCCTATTCTTCATTCCTATCTCTTATCTAAACCCCAATCACATACCCCTACGTGTGTGTAAATATCACCCCTACACTTGGAAATTCAAATCAAGCTATCATACTCTTGTCCGTCGTCCAAAGCACTTCTTAATTGGTGAATTTTTAGATGAAATTGCTCACACATTCTTCATGCGACCGTTAATACTTCTTGAGATACCAACGATCGATTACAAAATGTGATTGCACATTAAGGCGTAATTCCTAGTCTTGTAATCCCCAAGGCTTTTAGCAGTGACTCCCAAACCAGTTGGTCTAAGGCACTAGGTGATGAAGCACCCTCGCGAAATATTTTTCTATTTTGCAGCCTTAAGTAATTACAAAAATCAGTGTTCGTTTTTTTCTTTTTATTCACACTTGTATTTTATGGTATTTTCTCTTCGTACTAAGGACTTTAGACAAGAGCATTTCAAGGTCTCTTCTAGTATTCCAAGTTTCAAGGTTCGTGTTTGTGCAATTTGTAGAGTATGTATTTTCAGAATTTAGACTTAAGCTAGAAATTATTTTTCAAACTTATACTTTACTAAAAATATCAATATTTTTCCCTTGTTTAAACTTAGCCCAAGAAGTGAACTCGAAATTTGCCTATTTCTAAATAAACTACAAAAACATATACTTTCTACCGTTAAATTTTTAAGAAAGGTTATTTTTGGGGTTTTTAATTCACTAAATCTAAGATCTAGTTGTTCATAACTGGTTAACCTATTTGTCAAACTCAAGTCAATTAAGGCCAAAATTGAATATTTCAATTTTTATAATTTTAAAACTTTTCAATTTTTATGGATTTTAAAATAAGTATGCAAATGCAAGAATATACACATGAATGCGAAGGAAGAAAGCTTACTGAGCACACCCCCAAACTTAAACTTGACAGTGTCCTCACTGTCAATCTATACCAAGAGGGTCAAAATGTCAGCACTCCCCTGCTTATTTATTTATAATTTTTTTTATTTTGTTAAAAGAAAAACAAAAATATATATACAAAAAGGTCCACCCTCCAAACTTCATTGAAACAATGTTAAATGTCATTGCCAAACTTTGCAAAGACCAAACGTCAACACCAACCAGTTGAAAAATTTATCTGTATAGAGTATTGGTCGGTGGCAGAACATGCTGTACCGAGCCAAAAAGAATTGGGGAAGATATAAGTGGTGGTATGGAAAGTGTGGAAGTGAATAGATAGGAGGTGATGATGAATGAAAACGAGAATGGGAATGCTCAGAAATCAGAGGAATGTTGGCATTCTCGTAGCTTATTAAAAGAAAATGGGATGGTTCAACTTTTAAAGGAGGAGGTTGATTATCCACACAATCCCCGAAATGTTTCAGTGGATCCTTTATTGACTTGACATCATCCATCATATACATATGATATTCAATTATGAGGGACCTAATCTCCTCGATGTCTACCATAGTCCAGCCGAAAGCTTGCCGCTTATCTTGTAAGACCATTAAAAGGGCTTTCTCTTACTCGAGGGCTAGAGAGGCCGATATGATAACGGGAAAGTTCTCATTCTCACTTAGGTAAGCGTATTTAAGGTAAGACGGCAAGGGCTTGAGTTCGAGTTTCGGAGGAGAAACAATCAAAGATAAAATTGGTGAATCTACCTCGAACTCAAAGGATTCCAACAATGGTTCGAAATCACTGTAAGCAACCGAATCAGATGGTTCAACTAACTCATCCAAAAATTCAAAGGACTCATACTCGGGCGGTGAGTCGTCAAAATCATCCGAAAAAGTGAAACATTCGTAATCAATATCGATTATGTCAACTGTGTTAGATTCAAGGAGGGACGCACTAGTGGCGTCAAAACTGTTGTCATCAAACAGAAAATTTTCAAGCTCGCAGTCCTCCTGCGTGATTTCGTGAATAGAGCAAACTTCTCATGTACTAGTTTTAGGCACGGGGGGCAGACTTCCTATTTTGTAAATATTGAACTCACTAGACATCTTCCCGAAGGATAGAATCATAGAGCCATTGCGACAATTTATTACGGCATTGGAAGTGGCCAAAAATGGTCGATCGAGGGTCACCGGAATTTGGTTTTGTGGGTTACCAACAGGTTGTGTGTCCATAAAAATAAAATCAACGGGGAATATGAAGTCCCCTACTTTGATCAACACATCCTCTAACTCACCCCTAGGATGGGTGATTGATCGATCAGCCATTTGGAGAGTACAACGAGTGGGTTTCAACTCTCCAACCCCTAATTGCTCGTACACGGAGTAGGGAAGCAGGTTAACACTAGACCCAAGATCTAAAAGTGCTCGATTGATGTTCTTATCCCCAATTGTTATTGAAATTGTAGGACAGCTAGGGTCCTTTCGTTTTTAGGGTAAGGGTTGACGTTGGTTAATAGCATTGCTCACGGTACTAGCTACTAGCACTTTCTTGGGTGTCTGAGATTTTCTCTTCGAGGAGCATAAGCCCTTTAAGATTTTCGCGTAAGAAGGGACTTGTTGGATTGCATCCAAGAGAGGTATATTTATGCTAACCTGCTTAAATAACTCCACAATCTTCTCCATTTGTGGAGTTGGTTTATTGGATCTCAACCTTTTTGGAAATGGAGCATTTTGAAAATCTGTTGAGTCCAATGTCTATGGAGTAGATTGCGGAGTTGGAACGGATCGCAGTGGTGGTGTGTTCGTGAAGTGAGAAAGTACAAACTAGAAGAAGAAGAGCCTTTTGAAGAATGAAGAATAGGCTCTAACGAAGAAGATGAAGGTGAAGAAGAAGAGGATGGAGAAGAAGAAGAAGAAGATGAAGAAGAAGAACCACCGGCGGGGTGTCATCACTAATACCCACGTTATTTTGCAACACTCTTCCAGATCTCAACGTGGTCACCGCATTTACATTATGATTTTGTTGTTCATATGCAACATGTGCGTTGTGTATGTGACCGGGATTTGGCAATGGTTGAGATGGAAGCTTTCCCTTTTCTCGCTCTCTCAACGCAGCAGTTAGTTGTGCAATTTGGGCCTCAATAGATTTGATACTTTGATTATGTGAAGCATTGTTGTGCACCAAAAACTGAATGGAAGTCTCCAACCTTACTGCGGATTGTATAGATTGTTGTAGAAACGCATCTAGACTTCTTTCTAGCGAGGTGACCTTATCATCGTTTGGTTGAACAAAATTGTTTGGAGGGTAAGAGTTGTTGGGCACAACATTGTTCATTTGGTTTGGGTAAGATTGTGGTTGGAAAGGTTGTTGGTATTGAGTTTGTTGTGGTGCTTGTTGTTGTGGAGGAGGAGGCCTTTGAAAGTTGTTGTTTCCTTGGAATTGTTGATTTTGATTCCAAGCAAAATGTGGGTGACTCCTCCAACTCGGATTATAAGTCGAAGAGTATGGATTATTTCTCTGTCGTTGTTGAAAGGCAGTATTGACTTGATCTTGTCCTTGAACAGGTGGATTGTAAGGACACTCTTCGGTAAGGTGTGATGGATCCGAACAACAAGCACAAACAGTTCGTGGGGGCAAAGCAGGGGCAGGAGAAGGCGATGAGATTTTGGTCTCAATCGCTTCTAGATTTTTCGTAAGTGCGGCCATCTCGGCCTTCATAGCAATCAACATATCTAATTGATGTATGCCTGCCCTAGACTGACCAATAGAAGAAGATGAGGTGGTCTTAGTGCTTTCCCACTGAAGTGTTTGTTCAGCAAGATCCTCGAGAAACTGCCATGCTTCCTCACTAGATTTGCTTAGAAAGTGACCTTGACAAATGGTTTCTAGCAACTGCTTTGTTGTTGGGTTCAATCTCTCGTATAAAGTTTGGCAAAGTTGCCAATTTTCAATCCCATGGTGAGGGCATTGAACAAGTAGGTCTTTGAATATTTTAAAACACTTCCAAAATGGTTCGGAAGGAAGCTGGGAAATGTATAATCTCATTTCGAATTCTCGCGGTCTTGTGATGAGGATAAAACTTTTTAAGAAAAGCTTTAACAAAATCTTCCCAATTTTTAATTGAATGTGACGATGTGCTGTATAACCACTTCTCGGCTAAGTCACATAAGGTGAAAGGAATGACCCTTAGCCTTATAGCATCGTCTGATAATTAGGTTGTTTTCATCATTGCGCAAACGTTTTGGAATTTGTTTATGAAGATATAGGCATCTTCAGATTCCAGTCCGTGAAATTTTGGCAACATATTGATGAAGTGGGGTTTGATCTCAAAATTGTCCCCATTTGCCGGTGGGAGAGAAAGACAAGTTGGTAAGGCGGTGCGGATCGGGTAGAAAAGATCCTGGAGCGCGATTTGTTGGGGCGCTTCAACAGGCGGGTGTTGCGGGTTATTCGTACCTAACGGAGGTGGAATCAGTCCCGTGGGTAAGGTGTTGTTAGGATTATATCCCGACATACTTTCAGAAGAAGAATTTGAAGCTAAAGGTAAGGAAGTGGAAGGAATTTCGACTTCGGAGTCGAAAGCTTCGTCGATCGGTACCAACGAAACACGGACTAATCGGGCGCTAGTGTCCCTAGTCCAACCAGACATACACTAAAGAGGTAGTGTAGTCAAAAAGTGAAAAACAGAATGTGGGGGTAAGAAAACGTCAATGGAAAGAAGGTGGGTGGTGTTGTGGGTGCACGGATCTCTTAGCGACAAGTTGCAAGTTTTTGTAAAAATTTTCCTTTTTCTCTTTTTTATATGTGGAGTTTTTTGCAAAAAGATTTTTCGATAAAAGGATTTGACACAAATGCAATCAACCACAAATGCACAATCAGGCCTAGATCTAGGGTCACCTAGGTCAGCTAGACAGCTCGTAACTGTTCCAAAGGGCTAGAAATATGACCTCAAACCGCCTCTTCACCGCCAATCGCGGCCAGGTAAGTGCCAGGTGAGTGGGAGGCTCTCCACTACAAGTAGTGGCCCTAATTAAGTAACCATTCGCCTTAGACACACTTTCCTAGACACCACAAACTCAGGTTAGGATAAACGGTCGATACCTACAACTAGTCCTCTGTCCTATTGAGCGCGATGTCCTTAGGGCTGAGTCTAATCTTTTTTATTAAGTGATGGTCAATGCATATACCTTATGTGATTTCTGGGGTCCTAGGAAGGGCGATGAAATCCCCACCCAATCTGGATTGGTCTCAAGCCCCTTAAAGTCAGATTAAATATGCAAAACAGTAAATAACCACTTGCAACAAATTTTTTATTTTTAGCGCGGCGCAAAGAATCCTGCATAAGATCAATTATTGGAAGGGGGAGAGATTTTTTTTGCGCAAAAAATTCTGCAGGAAAATTTACAGAGGAGATATCAGGGGGTTCAGAGGAGGAGAGAGAAAGCTCACAGTGGTTTTTCCTCGTGCTGACGTCACCAGGAGGCGGCGGTTCCGCGGCGGGAACGAGGGTGCGGTGGCGGCGGCGGCGGATCGGTTCCTGAAAATTTTTCTGGTCTGCTGATGAAGTCAGCAGACCGCGGATGCGCGGCCAAATAGTCCCTTCGGCGGTGGAAACGCGGTCGTGTTGACGGTTCGGTTCTCGAGATTTTTTCTGTTCCTCTGTTTTGATTTTCCTCTATTGCTCAGATCAAGGGTTTTCTGTTTCGATCTCTGGATTTTTCCAGATCTGAATTTGTTCTTCGGTCTTGCAAAATTCAAACAAAAATACCCTTCAAACAATAAATGATGATAAATTTTTTATAATTTTTAATTTTTCAGTTTTTATGGTTTTTTATGATTTATATTAACCCAAAATTGCAAAAAGAAAATACTACGCTATCCCCGGCAACGGCGCCATTTGATTTGATGAGATTTCGCGTATGCGCTTTCAAAAGATGAATCAAAAATATTTGTTAACCGCAATCAAGAACGGCGTCGCTTGGTAGCTAGCCGGTGAGTACGGGTCGGTCCACAGGGATTTTGTGTATTCTCAATTTGTTCTAACGAGTTAATTCCGATTGTTGTCGGATTGATTAAATCTAAAAACTAAGTTGATCTAAACTAGGACTAGAATCTTGCTAGGGTTAGGTTTAGGTTAAGTTTGGAAAGTCAATATTCCTCACCGCTTTCTATGAGTTAATTAAGATCTATAAGGTGTTATGGTAATAATTAATAAAGTGGATTAGTACCATCGGGAAGAAACGGTGTTTCTTCCTCTAGACTCTTGCCCTTCCTTTCTTAATTCTTACCCTAACCTCCATGGAAAACATGCGCAACCGGTCCTTTATACTACGGTATCACCGCTACCTCATGGGATAGGGTGCCGTAGGGAGCGGTGTGTGCATGTATGCATGGAGTCCTATAAAAACGTTTGATGGGCAAGAAAGGGGTGAGAGATCTTCATCTCTCAAGCCTTCCTTAAATATAACTCTAACAAGCGAGGAGACTACTCACTCATTAGGGAATTGAAAAACATTTTCTAACTATCTAATTAGGGAAGATAATGAAAGTTATACTAGGGCAGATAAGAAATTACCTAGGGCATGGAAATAAAAAACTACTTACTTTATTTGATGCTCTCTTCATACATTGCAGAAATTTACAGATCCGAATTTTGATAACAATGAAATGAGGCACAAGAAGAGGCATGACCTAAAATAGGTTTTTAGGGTTCTATTTATAGATTCATAGAAACTCTAGGTTTACAATTGCGTCATATCTGCTTTTACAATTTTACCCCCTAAGAAACCTAAATAATGCACCGACGCACCGACACATCTTTTCTGCACCGACACGGGTGACGCATGGCCGCGGTTCCGCGCCCAAAAGCAGGGTTTGGCCGCGGTTCCGCGGCCAAATAGTGGCTTCTTTAGCTTCAATTTCTTGGTTATCTTCCTGATGCATTTTTATACTTGTTTCTTCAGTTGTTTTCTCGGATTGGCTTCTATATTTCTTCCGGATCTCCACAGTGAATAATTGTAGTGGACTTTTACCGTTGCTTCGTAACGAAATCTTGAGCCTTGCGCTGCCTTTGTACTCTGTGAACTTATTTATTGATCTTCGTTTATTCTCCAAAATGTGGCATGATCAAGATTCCGCCATTTATCGGTCGCAGTCTCACTTTTGTATCATTTTTTTTTATCAATTTCACTGTTTTTGTTTCGAGAACCTGTAATTTGCAACTATGTAGCAGATATGGGTCAAAAGCACCTGTTTATTTGTAAACTGAATAAGAATGGGGAATATAATAATGCATAATTATGATATGAACAGACGTCAGGGCAGTTAGCCCGGTAGCCGGAAGGCGGGGAACACAGCCGTGGAGTTGGCAGCTCTTGCACCTCCTGATCAGCTTCACGGCGTCCTCGTGCATGGTGGGCCAGTAGTATCCTTGGAGTAGTGCCTTTTGGATCAAGGTTCGAGCCCCCTGGTGTGCGCCGCCTATCCCTTCATGGATTTCCCGCAGGACGTAGTCAGCTTCGTGGGAGTCAACGCACCGGAGCAGGGGCTAGGTGAAGGCCTTCTTGTAGAGGTTCCCGTTGCTCCAGACGAAGTGGGTGGCTTTGGCTCGGAGGCGGCGGGCGGCCGCCCTGTCCTCCGGGAGCATGCCGTCCTTCAGGAATTCCAAGAGGGGCTTCCTCCAATCCTGGCCGCTCTCCTGTGCCGTGTACACGTGGAGTGTCGCCGCCTCGTCTCCCATGCTGGGTCGGGTCAAGGTTTCGAAGAGTATGGACCGCCTATTGTTGGCCGAGTACGACGAAGCCATCTTGCTCAGGGTGTCCGCTTGAGCATTCTGTTGCCTGGGTATTTGTTCTACCTAGACTTTGTCGAAGTTTTTTCGGAGCTTCCTCACTTCGTCCAGGTACTTCATCATTAGAGGCTCTCGAGCCTCGAAGCGGCCAGTCACTTGGCCGACAACTAGGGCCGAGTCGCTGCGGATTCGAATAATCTTCAGCCCCAGCCCGACGGCCATACGCAGTCCGGCCAAGAGGGCCTCGTATTCTGCCGCATTGTTCGACGCTTTGAAACTGAGCCTCAAAGAATACTCCATCTCAGCTTCGTTTGGGCCTCGAATGATGAGGCCGGTACCGCAGCCTTCCTCGGTAGAAGACCCGTCGACGTAGATGATCCACTCCGGAGCTGAGCTAGGGCCTTCTTGGACGGGATGCTGGGCTGTGAGTGGCGGCATGGAATCTGTCTTCCTGCTTGGGATGGTGCATTCAACGATGAAATCGGTCATGGCCTGCGCCTTGATGGCTTGCCTCGGGCGGTACTTTATGTCGAATTGAGATAGCTCCCATCTCCATTTCTCTAGATGGCCTGAGGATTCCGGCGATACCAGGATAGCTCCCAACGGGCGCTCAGTGAGGACGATGATGGTGTGTGCTTGGAAGTAGTGCCGCAGTTTCCGCGAGGTCACCATGAGGGCCAGGACAATCTTCTCTATGGCGGGGTACCTCGTCTCCACGTCCTTGAATACATGGCTCACATAGTACACCGGCTTCTGTGCTCCCTCGGCCTCTCGGACAAGCACCGAACCTGCTGCTTGGTCGGACACTGCCAGGTACAGTGACAGCTAGTCCCCTTCCACTGGCCGGGTGAGCAGGGGCGGTGTTGCGAGGTGCTTCTTCAATTGATCGAAGGCGGCTTGGCAATCCTCCGACCACTCAAACCTCGGAATTTTCCTCAGCGCTTTAAAGAACGGGAGGCACTTCTCCCCCGACCTGGACATGAAACGGCTCAGAGCGGCGACCCTCCCTATGAGCCGCATGATCTCGACGTTGGTCTTGGGTGCGGCCATGCTCAGGATGGCGTTTATCTTCTCTGGGTTAGCTTCGATTCCGCGGTGAGTGACCATAAACCCGAGGAATTTCCCCCCGATGACTCTGAATGCGCACTTGGCAGGGTTCAGCTTCATGTTGAATTTGCGGAGCACTCTAAATGCTTCGCCCAGGTCATTGGCATGGTCGGCCGACGAGACGGACTTGACGAGCATGTCGTCAACGTAGACTTCTGTGTTCTTGCCGATCTGTGGCTTGAACATGCGATTGACCAGCCTTTGGTATGTGGCCCCGGCATTCTTGAGGCCGAAGGGCATCACTCTGTAGCAGTACACTCCCCGATTCGTTGTGAATGCGGTCATATCTTCGTCGTTAGGATTCATGCGGATTTGGTTATAGCCGGAGAAGACGTCCATGAAGCTCAGGAGCTCGTGCCCGGCCGAGCTGTCGACGAGCTGGTCTATGCGGGGGAGCGGGAAGTTGTCCTTGGGGCAGGCCTTGTTGAGGTCGGTGAAGTCGACGCACATACGCCACTTCCCGCTCGACTTCTTGACCAGAACCACGTTTGCCAGCCACTCTGAGTAAGGTACATTCCTGATGAAGTTGGCGGTGAGGATCCGGTCGACTTACTCTTCGATAGCCTTCTGTTTGACCGGGCAAAGGTTCTTTTCTTCTGCCTGACGGGTTGGGCCGTAGGATCAACTCCGAGCTTGTGGGAGATGATTTTGGGGTTGATCCCAGGCATATCAGCCGGCGCCCAGGCGAAAACGTCGGAGTTTCTTCTGAGGAACTCGATCAGGTCATCCCGCTGAACTTTCGTCAGGAGTGACCCGACCTGGACGGTCTTTCCTTGGTCTCCTTTTGCTAAGGGCACCTCGGTTAGAGGTTCGACCGGTGCTCCCCGGACCTCCTTTTGCTCATCTCGAGTGTTCAGGGACCCTTTAATGTCGCCGCATGCATCGGCGCTATCAGCGTGCTGCTCGGGGGAAGATGCCCCTGTCAGGCCTATCTCCGCGATCCGCTGGCTCCCGTATGCCCGACCTACCCCACCCTGGTCGAGGGGGAACTTTATCGCCAGGTGGTGTGTCGAGATCTGGGCCTGGAGGGAGTTCAGCGTCGGCCGACCGAGGAGGACGTTGTAGGCCGATGGGACCCTCGCCACGATGAAGTCCACAGGCAGTGTGCGCGTGCGGCCAGGCTCCCCGATCGTGAACTGCAGGGTGACCACCCCTTGTGCCGGGATGGAGTGGTTGGTGAACCCCGAGAGGACGTGGGAGGTCGGTCTCAAGTCCGCTGGGGCAAGCCCCCATACGCAAAAAGCAGTCGTGGAAGAGGATGTCCGCAGAGCTGCCCGAATCGACGAGTATTCGGTGGACCTCGTATCAGTGAATTCATGCTACGATCAGATATGCCGTGGAGATCCTCGTCGCCAAAGGTGATGGGCTCTCAGCCCCTAGCCCTTTTGCTCGGACGGTCGTCGGAGCCTGTGAGACGGCAGCCAGCGGGGAGACCGACGACCTTAGGCGATGGTTCGCCCGAGTCTCCGTTGCGAAGGAGGCGACATCGAGCGTTTGGATCTTTAGGGGAATCGGTTTGTCATGTGGGCGGAGATCGGAAGGCCAACTTTGTTTTTGTGGAGCTGTTTCCCATAGACGGCGCCAACTGATGGAGCTCCTTTTCAGGCCTCCGTCAGATGTTGTCTTCCGTTGATCTCACGGTGGACTTAGTTGATTATCCTCCGTTACGTGTAGTTCTCAATGGGATTTTGGAGGAAGAGGTGAAGTGAGGGAGTTGGTGCCGAGTACCTGCAAAGAAGTCCCGGGATGGTTTGGTACCACCGAGGACCCTCCGACGCTCAAGTTAGTGATGAGATTCGAGCAGAGTAACGGCTTAAAGAGTAAAAAATGGTTTACTTGACCCCTGTGTGATGGAGGTTTATATAGCGGTGGCGGCACGCAGCAGCAGGCGTGAGAATCTCGTCGGCGGTTACGCTCCCGACGTCACGCCCGCGTAGAGAGCGGATCGCCCATTAATGGTGATCGTGATGGCGTGGAACGTGGGACGTTGCTGGCTTAAAATCCGCGCATGGCGAGATTCGCGGAGCGGCGGTTACGCCTGTGAGTGGTGGAGTTGGTCGGAGGGCCGAAGAAGACGGCCTCGGCGGGCGCTCGGGAACGAGCGAGGGGGCTGAGGAGTTTTGGTCCTGTGGCCGCTCGGGGCGAGCTGAGGGACCGGGGACGAAGCCCCGAGGAGGGCCAGCTTGTGCTTGCAGATCGGGTGTAGGGTGGCCTGGTCGGCCCCGTGGGCCTTTTCTTCTGAGTCTTGGGACACGTCATCTGCCACGTGTCATGATCTTGGGGATCGCCAATATCGAGTACTATCACATAAGAATAATCAGCATACAATAAATGTAAGTGATATTCATATGCAGAAATCTTAAAACCTAAAAGTTTTTGGTATTTATTAGCAATATAGTATTTTTATGGTATATATTTTCCTTTTTTTATTGTTTATAATATTGCATTTTAAAATTTAAGTAATTATGGTTGTCATCTACATTACTCATCCATGTTTACCCTAAACACATAATTTTGTAGAAAGCTCGCTGCTCAAGATTTCTAGGACAAATATGGAAATAATAAAACTTTTGTCAGAAGAAGACTAATTAGAATTTTGCCCTTGAACTCTCATAATTATACATGTCCAAACATCAATTTCTACAAAAATACACAATTTTAATGTTCAAATCTCAATGAGCATTTTGCCAAAGAGCGCATTTTTGGGAGGAACATGAAGTTTCACCTTTGCGTAACTCAGTCTTATGATATTAAAAAAGATTGAAATAAACATCTGTTTCCACACAACGTATACATATATTTTAATAAAATATTTTTGTTACCTTTTTCCATGAAATACGTATAGTCAATTACATTTATAATATACAGGTTCTTTATTTTATTAATTTTTTTATAACATTTTTAGCTTCCAGTTAACTATATAATTGTAGTAAAAATTAGTATATGATAAATTACATGGTATTTATTTATAAAAATTTTAAAACCAAATTTTTTGTGGTCTTTATGAACATTATGTTACATTTATCACGTGACGAAGGCTCCAAGGAAAGCTGGCCCCCGCAAAAGAGATGCTCTCAAGTTTAATTTAACCTTATTTTCCATAATTACCCTTAGAAGTTCGACAAAACTGCAAAAATACCAATCAGTCCAATTTTAATGGCAAGTATATGATAAGGGCAAGCTTGGAAATAAAACAGCTTTCACATTGCACGGCAATGTGGAGGGCAGAATTTTGCCATCATCATTCCACTTTTAACCTTGATGCATCGAAATAATCACAAAATTGTTAATGTATCATTAATTTGTCTTTATTTGTCAGGAAGACAAATTAACTGATGAAAGGGGTAGAATGGGAAATTTCGAAATTTCCACTTCTTATGCCAATTTAGGTGATTATAAAGATAGAATTTAAATCATTTATCTATTTCTTTTGCCCTGGCTTCCATAGTATGCTAATGGGCTGTCATCCATTCCATCTAAATCAATTTAATTACCAACTAACATAATGACATAAACATATCTTTAACATTAAAAAAATATCATTATAACCTCTTCCAATAAAGTAAAAGAAAAAAATTTCATTATTTTAAATTTGCTTTAGTACTTGTTCATTGTTTATCCAAACATTTAAATTATTCACAATCAAGTATCGTCTCAAAATTTTCTTTTTCTTTTCTGCAATATGGTCCATAAGCGTTTTATTTTTTTGGGGGGATGCGAGGGGGTGTGTAGGGTTTGTTTTTCGGTCAGTTGAAAATACTTCACATATTTCATTTAAAATTCGTTCTTACCGTTGCAAGTAGGAGTATTCTTATCCAGAACCTCCGACGTGGATTGGGAGTGTCATTGTCGTTCGAAGTAAGGTTGTTTGACAAGTCTGGTCTCAACTCGAACTCGTCTATTTACATAAAAAAAAATCGGTGACAGCAACAAGCCAACAGTGTGTTGGCTCATGGGCTATCCCCTCTATTTATTCGTAAATATCTAAACTAATCTATAGCCAAATTTGTACAACTTGCAAGTTATTTAATCAAGCTAGTTGCATAACAAAGGAAAAGCAAACTTAGCTGCTACTATCAATCTTGTCCTTGATTAGAGATTTGTAAAGTTAGCTGCATGCATCCATGCATGGATAGATATGCATATACCACTGTATATGAGATGGTGCTTCTCCTTTGCTTATCAATATCAACAATTGAAGAGTATCTTACAATCCTTTTCATCTTTCTTTCTTTCTTTTTTCGCCAGTAAACCCTAAACAATACACATAACACATCCACGTACACCAAACATAAGCACACAACACGCACGCATGCACACACCTAGGGAACCAATGAATTTGCCCCGAAAGCATTAATTTGTGGTCACTTCCCCTCCCGAGGTTCCTGGGATTTGAACCCCACACTCTTCTCAAGAGAGTAATTGCCCATACCAACTTAGTTATTGCTCAATAGTAATCCTTTTCCTATTGATTTGGAAATGCACAGTAACTCTCCACTGCTAACATACATGTACACTTTGGATATAGCTTGTAAAGCGCCATGCATGAAGAATATCCTAGTGACAATTGAATCCATTTCCCCTATTATTTTACAATCCATAATGGTGCGAAAAGAAGGCCCGACTTAAAAGTTGTTCAAGAATAGTGGGGTTGAGTTTATCGACCCTTTGTCTTAGGATTAGCTAGTGAAAGCACTAGCTTATTTGTATCCAGCTATATGATGGAACTCCCCATTTCTGGACCTAGCATTTGCTCTCATTGGCCCCTTTTCCTCTCGGCTGATTCACATTTTGTATCTGGCTTGGATTGGGACACCTATCTAAGATCCGGCACTCGGTCCTTTTCTTCTGCACACGAATCTGAGAAAAGTGAGAGGGTCGCACTAACCGTACGCGCTTATGTGCGTGCTACTGGGATACAAACGACAAAAGCAGAGATATAGTTTTCTTCTTGGGATTGGTTTTCTTTCAGTAACGGAATAGTTCACAGGAAGAAGGATACTCTTTCTTCCCGAGAAAGAGGAAGGAGTCACTCATCAACAGCTGACAAAGAGGATAAGCAGAAGGGGTCGTCTTCTAAGACTCTTGGAACAGTTGGAGTCCAACTATGCCATGTAGCTATAGTACCAGGGGAAGGGAGTGTGTGTGTGGAAAGGATATTGATTCTCTATCTTTTACAACTTAGCTTTTAGCCATGCAAGAATGTGATAGGTCAAAGGAATGATGATGCATCAACAGCCTTATCTATGCCAAACAAACTTGAAAAGATGAAGATTAAAGCAAATAAAAAGTAAGGAAAAATTAAAGATAGATGTGTGTGATGACTTCATTGCGCAGATGGATCTAGGTAAGGAGGGGTTATGATCATGTAAGATATAAAGTGATGATACAATTTTTTGCTTTGTGTCCCAGGGATTGAGGGCCTTAATTTGTCACGTCCCGTTTTTCAGTAGACGGAAACAGTGACGTGACAAGCCCGCAATTTATTTATTATGAAAATAGAATTGTTAAGCGAAATTAAACAATATAACAATGAACAAGAATAACAAGAGTAATAAAATGAAACAACTTTATTTACATTCAACTTTATATACAACCGTCTGAGATAAAAGATACAATAATAAAAGCAAATGCCTAAATAATGGCATACAAAAAGTAAGTGCATGCAGGAAAAAGCTAGTAGTCTGGCTGAGCAGCAAGCCAGTCCAAGTCTTCTGGGTTGGGCTTTATCTCCTCAGAGTCCGGTTCTCCTGGCGAACATTCCAAAGAAAGAAACAGAAAAGAATATCGTCACTGGTATAAACTAGCAATTCTAACGTGGTTATTTATAACTTGATAAAGAAAGTATTCATGTATATGAGAGAGTCCATCTTACCCCGTGAACTATGGTAACATATAGTATAAGGCCCCATCATAACCTACGGGACAACGGCACGTAAATTCATATAAGTGTCTTTTAAAGTGAGCTCTCATGCCACGATATACGTTTCATACCAATCTACCCATTTATCCCCGCGTATTGTATATAGATTAAAATTACAGGTCTTGGCCGAATCCATGGATATAAAATGTTCCGCTTCATGTTCAGAATATAATCATGTGTTCAGGTAGTCATGTCGAGTTCATGTCACGTTATAACCATGGTTCGGTCAAGTCGAGTCAAGTATATAAGTTTGAATTTGATATTTGAATTCGAGTATTCTAGTTCATGATTAAATATTCAAGTTCGTATTTGATTTTGGATTCTGCTTTAAGTTTGAACTCAGATTGAGTCAGACACTTGTGAACGGATTTAACTCTTGACTTTCTTAAGTTCGGAAGTAATCGGCAACTGCTGCACATGAACGACAGGATTTGTGTATTTTTCCAAGACAATTGTCATTATTAATTCCGTTAAATTGTCTAACCTGAATAAACAAGCACTCACTTTCTCCGGCTCTTTAGGGCTCAAGAGAATTGATCCCGCTTAAAGCTATATTAATTTAGAGTCCTTAATTATTGTTTGTATATTTCGAGGGGTTTTTATGAAAAATATATATTAATAGATTTTTAAAAATAACATCGAAGGTGATTTACAAGCTTTAGGGTTTTTATGGGCATGTATTTTAATTATTGGGGTACTTTAATGATAAATACCCAACTCTTAAAAGTTTATGGTATTTTATTGAAAACTAACCCTTTTTTATAACTTGTTGGTATTTTATTAACATTTTAATCTTTCATTTTAGAAAATATAGTTTCATAATATATTGAAAATACGGATTTATAATTTTTATATATTTTTCAAAAATTTAGTTTTGTTTAGAAAAATCGCTCTAAAATTTAAACAATTTTAATGAGGCAGCGCTTCACGTGCTCTTCATGAAGGCGCCATCATCAATCTTGTAGGATTAAATCCTATGATGGTGCCGCACGTGTTCCTCACGTGAGCGTCAATGTGCAAAACACATGAGCGCTTATTATATAAGAATTATATTATTATATGGTGCCGCACGTGCTCCTCACATGTGCGCCAATGTGCAAAACACATGGGCCCTCATTATATAAGAATTAGATTCTTATATGGCGCCGCATGTGCTCCTCACGTATGCCCCAATGTGCAAAGCAAAGAAATTCCTATCATAAATAAGAATTTAATTCTTAAGTGGCCCCACGGGAATAGCATGTGAACACCGGCGCCCAAGTCAAAATCTGTTAGATATGTATGCCCTAGAGTCCTGTATTGTATAGGATGCTAGGTATGTATATGTACAGAAACAATCTTTTCTCGAAATGATAGTATACTATCTGGTTTATCTTCATCTTATTGTGTGATGTGTTGTATTTCATATCTTTATATACATGTTGATGAAGCCCTTAGGATTATGTTTGACTACCGGGATTATGATGTAGATATACTAGTGGGGCCTGGGCAGTCTATAAGCATATCCTTTAATTGTTCCTAGTCGAGAGTATATCGAGACAGGGCATCGATATTACCAGAGTAGACTAGTGTGTACGTTTCTTGACCCTGAGGCAATGGTTGATCCCACAACCATTGGTGTTTGACATCAAAGATTGTACACAGGTGCTCATTGGAGAATGGGTACACCGAACATGACTCGTCGAGAACTCCTAGATGGTATATATACCAATTGTCAGATAGCAGTTCTCTGGTGACACTTGTACAGGTTAGTCTGTAGACCCGAGATCGTCATAGTGTCTTGTGTTATTCCACTGTGCTTTGATTTCCTCCCTACCACGGCTCTGCTGAGTCATGCAAACAGGTGGATTTTGGGTACAGTCCCGAATCGCATGGAGACAGTGAGCGATAGGAGGGTTTCGTCTCTCCCGGTATAGGAGTTGATGTCGCGCTATGCTTGATCGGCCATAACAGAAAAAACCTGGCCAGGGTTCTCGAGATTACTGATAAGTGTTATCAGTAGTTTCTCGAACCGTTATGGGCCGTAAATCAGCATGACTTATAAAGTTACTGGGGTCTGACATTTACCACCCCTAGACTTCATATGCGACGTATCAGACGAATAGACCGTACTGTACGGTAAGTGTTGCTTATAGGCTCGTTAGGGTTGGGATGAGTTCGTTCGTTGGCCACCCCTTTTTCTTCATGTACCTGGATAGCCGTTACGCACAGCTAGTGCCGCTGACGTGCTTGTGGTTAAACCCACTTTCAGCGTACTGTCGAGTCTTTAGAGTCCCACACAGAGAATTTCTTGGTTCAGACGAAAGATGTAGAGGCCGTAAGTTGTTACGGCAGGGTTTCGATCATGTTCGTGTAAGTGTTACAGGAATAATAATCTGAAGGATAATACTGGTAGGATTTGGTTTAAGCCGAATACCGGTATTATATTATTGGATTATTTGTATTCATATTTTTCGGAATTCGAATACGGGTATACTTATACGGTATACGGTGGAGGGATATTATTGTAATTGTTATAATAATGCCTTCTAGAAGGAGACACCTCATAAATGGATATTTATTTTGTAAAAATAAATAAATGAGGTGGCATTTAGAAAATTCTATGTATGGATGAAGGACTGGCTTCTTTCTTATTTTATTCATTTGGAGTTACTATTGAAGCATGGTGCAATTTTTTATTACATGCTTCAATTATTTCATTTTGAGATATATGATATTTTTGCTTGAACTTTTCATTATCATTCTCACATTCTCTCTCTTCATTTCTCTCCTTCTTCCTCCTCTTTGCTTTACCTCACATGAGTTGTGAATCAAAAACTTAGAGCAAAATCATAATCCAATACTTAATCTCTACATTATCTTAGTGATCTCTTCTAGCAAACTTGATCTCTAAGTTGAACTCTTGTGAAGAGTTTGTAGCTTATTCGATAGCTCTCGGGTGGATCGTCTTGGATCTTGAGGTGGCCGGAGATCGAGCTCATTGCAACCACAAGGAGCTTAGGAGTCACATTCAAGTGAAGACCCGAAGGACCGGTTCCATTAGGTATAAAACTATCATAGTAGATTAGATCTCTTGATGGTTTTTGCTAGTTAGGGTTTAAGCACTAATCTTGGGTTATGTAGGTGTTGCATGCAAGAAAAATTATTGTTTTCCACTTCCGCCTCTTCACAAGTGTTGTGAGGTGTGCAACATCCACTAACATGGTATCAGAGCCTAGCTAAACCATAACTAGATAGTTAGCCAAAGGTTAGAACTTCGATCGACGGATTTTTCTCCCGAAAACACATTTTCTGCCCTGCTCGCTGTCGAATTTTTAAAGTGTTCAAAAAATCATTTCAGAGGTCTTAAAAATACGTGCAGGGTTTTCTAAGCATACTGTTGAAAAATGAGACCCTAACGCGCCAGGAACGCCGCGGATCTGCGACCAAACTCAGTGTTAGGTCGCGGATCCGCCGCCGAGTCGTGGCAGAGTTGACTCGTTTTTCTGCAGTGTGTTTATAATGAGGAAATATGCTTTCTGGGATATCTGGATTCTATACAAAGTTGTTTGTGTACTGGATTGTGACAAGTGTTGACACAAGTTTTAAATCATCGATCGAAATTCTAAGTGTTTGGCTAATCGGGTTTGCTGTTTTTCGATATGCGTTTGAAACGTCCACTAATTTCTATATGACGATTAGTGGGGGTTGCACATATGTATATCATGAGATGGTATGTGTATATGAATATGTTTGATCGTCGTGATGAATAGCCGGGGGATGTGAGAAGAGCGTTTTTCTTTTCTTTCATTCAATATAATTTGTAAAAAGCAATGTAATATTATTTTGCGGGGCACATCCGGGTTGAGGTTGTAGCCACCATTGTATAATTTCTTTTTACTGTTTTTGCTCCCAGGATAGACCCAAGGTGGGGTGCACAAACTATCGGGTTTTCGGAGTGCCGAGTGGCCTACTCACTTTGTTAAGAGAGGTTGCTTCACTTCGGGAATTTGGCGGGTAGTTTGCCGCACCCGTAGGGGGTCTAGGGTGGGCTTTTGGCTATTCATCACGACTGTGGAACCCGTATTTCATTAAGGGCTTGAATGAAATGCGGAATTCCTAGTATATCCAATGTATTCATCTGTGATCTGAAATGGCTATATTTGTATATGAGATATATAATAAACGCTGCTTATGTTTTGCACCCGCGCTAGTCCAGCCCCCGCTCTGCCGTTAGTTAAGTAACCTAATGGTGCATGACGGGGCCCAGTGGCGAATGCGGATGGCATAAGCGTACGTTCTATTTTCGTTTCTTTTCTGTGATGTTTAGGAAATGTAAATGATGGGACAACATTAACGTGATTAATGTTAAGGAAAAGAAACCTAAAGATGTTGTAGAATCAAACTTTTTAAAATTGGTAACTCTAGCTTTCGCTTTGCATCGTGGTATTCTTGAATATCCTGCATCTCATTCGATGAGGAAAGGGCCGAGATCCCTTCATCGGGAGTGACCCCTTTAGCGAAACTAGCAAATGTTACAAAGCACTCGATTTGATTTTATAGTAGATCTAATTTTTGCTTTGCATCGTGGTATTTATATATCCAGCACCTTATTTGATAAGGAAAGAGCTGAGATCCCTTCACCGGGAGTGACCTCATTAGCAAGATTAGAAAGATACTATAAAACCATTCGACTTTTAAAACTGGAGCTTAAACCACTCCTTCTCACTCGATTCTATACCGATATCAAGTTTAAAACGTTAAAGGTTTTCATAAAAACCACTCGTAGCCCTCCGCCATTTTAGGAAGTGGAGTACTTAGTATTCGTGCCACGTTTGTTGACTATAGTTAAGGCGTAGTGTACGGTAGTTAAGTGATGTATTCTTACAAAGCATTTGATGCGATTGATTAGGACATTCGCATGACTTTGGTGACCATAGTTAAGGGTCATGCGGGTGGGTCTAAATCATTCTCGAAATGGCGGGTAGAACTTGACTAGTGCTTATGATTTGTTGACCATATTTAAGGTCATAAGACACTGGCGGTAAAAATCATATCGGGAATTTCAAAAGTTGAAATTTGCAATGAGATTGCATACCTTCTATATGATAGTTGGATCCCGATCCCACTGTGAGTAAAAGTTACTCGCAGGAGAGTTTTGCACTTTATAATTAGCTAATCCAGTAGGTGTCTAGAAAGGTGTCAACGGGGTTACGCCTATAGGAAAACGAGATTTATTTTAATTAGGTCCGTGCGAAAGTACGGGGAACCTCCCTCGGAGTACCGACACTGACTTGGCCGACCGATTAGCAACTTGTAGATTGCAATTAATCCTGGCTAATTTTCTTTTTAATATTTGATGGAAAATTTGATAAAAATCAGTGGGAGACATTGATTAGACAAGATTAATAACCAATCTAATTATACAAGAGCAATCGCTGAGTGTCTTCTTTTCTCTTTCCTAATGGCAGATACCTATGACGGGACTTAAGGTTTTATTAGACAAGAATAAACTCACGGGACTGAATTACAAAGATTGGTTAAGGAACGTAAATATTGCCCTGACCTATGATAAGGTCGGATACGTCCTGACTACTCCGGCCCCTTCTAGCCTAGGCCCTGATTCTTCAGTTGCGGATAAAGAAATCCGCAAGACATGGGATATAGACCGCGCAACAGCCAAGTGCCTCGCGCTTGCTTCTATGAACAATGAACATCAGAGCAGCACGAGAAGATGGATGTACAATCCATCTTTCTCCATACAAAGGAGTTGTATGGAGAGCAATCTCGTACTCTTCGATACGAGGCATCTCGAAAGTTGTTTTAGATGCATATGGCTGCTGGCACGTCTGTAGGTGACCATGTATTGAAGATGATTGGACTTATCGAAGAACTAGAGGACCTGGGTTGGACCATCGAGAACGAACAATATGTTGATATTGTTCTACAGTCCCTTTCCCTTGTCTTTGCTCAGTTCATTGTAAACTTCAACATGCACAACATGGAGAAGTCCTTACCTGAACTCCTCAATATGTTGAGGAGTGCAGAGAGCACGCTAAAGGTAGCGAAAACTCCCGCTCTAATTGCTGGGCCATCTTCCTCCTCCGTCCCGAAAGCCAAGGCCAAGGGAAAGAAGAAGAAGAATCCCATCAAGCCGAGAGGCAGAGGGAAAAAGGCACCGGGAAAGGACAAGAAAGGGGCTGTTGTGACAGGACGAGGGGAATGCTTCCATTGCCACCAGACTGGGCACTGGAAGAGAAACTGCGTTGGATACCTAGCCAGCCTCAAGAAGAAGAAGCATGGTGATGCTTCCACTTCAGGTGTGTTTGTAACAAAAAACTATTTTTCAATTAACTCTGCTTTCTGGGTATTGGATACCGGGTCAGGATCTCACATCTGCAATTGTGTGCAGGGGCTGAGAAATAGAAGGTTTTTGAAGAAAGGTGATCATACTCTCCGGATTGGGAATGGTTTCTCAGTACATGCTATAGCAGTGGGAGAGTATCACCTTGGTTTGCCGACGGGTTATATATTGGTTTTGAACCCATGTTATTTTGTACCTTCGATGTTATGTAATATTATATCTGTATCGTTGTTAGACAATGCTGGATATAATTTTGTATTACAATCTAATTTTATGAACATTAACCTTAATCAAGAGTTGATTGGGTCTGGTACATTAAATAACGGGATATACGTCCTAAACCAGCATATAGTTTTCAATATACAACACACAAGCAAAAGAAAGGTTTCAGACATAAATGAAGCTTTCATTTGGCATTGTAAACTTGGTCATATTAACAAAACACGACTAACCAAGCTACATAAAGATGGATATTTAAACCCGTTTGAATATAAATCTTATGCGACTTGCCAGTCTTATATCAAAGGTAAAATGACCAAAACTCCGTTTAGTGGACCCGGAGAGAGAGCTACTGAACTCTTAGGCCTCATATATAGTGATGTATGTGGACCAATATCTACACATGCGAGAGGTGGTTTTTCCTACTTCATAACTTTTACTGACGACTTCTCAAGATTCGGACACGTGTTCTTGTTGAAACATAAATCTGAAGCCTTTAAAAAGTTCAAAGAGTATAAATCTGAAGTAGAAAAACAAACATGCTTAAGTATCAAGAAACATCGATCGGATCGAGGAGGTAAGTATCTAAGCTCAGAGTTTCTAGATTTCCTAAAAGAGAATGGGATTCTCTCTCAGCTCACTCCTCCGTACACACCACAGCACAACTGTGTGTCGGAAAGAAGGAATCGTACCCTATTAGATATGGTACGATCTATGATAAGTGATGCTGAGTTACCGATATCATTCTGGGGGCACGCATTGGAGACTGCGATTTATTTATTGAATAGGGTTCCGACTAAAACCGTGTCCACCACTCCATATGAGATATGGTGTGGGAAGAGACCATCTCTTAAAAGAGTTAGGATATGGGGTTGTCCGGCTTATGTGGAAAAACAGAATCCGGACAAATTCGAGACACGATCGGTTTTGTGTAAATTTATGGGATATCTAAAACACTCGTATGGATATCTTTTCTACCACAAGGAGGAACAAAGGGCGTTTGTTTCTCAGTATTCCATATTTTTAGAAAATGAATTTTTTTACAAATGATACTATTGGCAATGCGGTAGAACTGGAAGAAATTCCAGATACACAAACAATTACCGATGATTTGGTTGAACCTGACATTTCAATAGAACCTGACGAACCTCAGCCACTCCGTAGATCTAGTAGGACTTCTCGCCCACCTGATAGATACTACGGTTTTCTAATTGATAGTGATAGAGAAGATTGCATCATGGATAATGATGATCCTACTAGTTTTCAGCAAGCTATCATGAATGGTGACTCAGTGAAGTGGCTGGATGCTATGAGATCCGAAATGGAATCCACGCACACCAACAAAGTATGGACTTTGGAGGTTGCACCTTCTGGAGTAAAACCCATAGGGTGCAAATGGATCTTTAAGAGAAAGATCAGTGTGGATGGTCAGGTGGACACCTATAAAGCTAGGTTGGTTGCAAAAGGATTTCGTCAAAAACCAGGCTTGGACTATGATGAAACCTTTTCACCAGTCGCGATGCTCAAATCCATTCGGATCCTGCTTGCTATAGCTGCTCACCATGACTATGAAATCTGGCAGATGGATGTTAAAACGACATTTCTAAATGGTGATTTAGAAGAATGCGTTTTTATAGATCAGCCAGAAGGCTTCATTGATAGTGGGAGCAACGGAAAAGCATGCAGGTTGCTTAAATCCATCTATGGATTAAAGCAGGTATCACGGAGTTGGAACATCTTCTTTGATGATACAATCAAAGAGTTTGGTTTTATCAAAAATGTAGATGAACCATGTATTTATAAAAGGATTGTAGAGAGTACTATTACATTTCTCGTATTGTACGTGGACGACATTCTCTTGATAGGAAATGATGTTCCTATGCTACAATAGTTTAAACAATTCTTATCGCAGAGGTTCTCCATGAAAGACCTGGGTGATGCGTCGTACATTCTGGGGATTAAGATCTATAGAGATAGATCTATGAAATTATTGGGATTGTCCCAATCGAGATACATTAACACCATACTAAAGAGGTTTAGTATGGAAGATTCCAAGCGAGGTAATTTACCCGCTTGTCACGGGATCACCCTCTCCAAAGACTGATGAGGAGAGGACTCGCATGAGCATTATACCCTACGCTTCGGTGGTAGTATCTATAATATATGCGATGTTGTGTACTCGCCCAGATGTAGCTTATGTACTGAGTGCAGTAAGCAGGTATCAATCCAACTCAGGAGAGAAACACTAGACTGCTGTGAAGAACATTCTAAAGTACTTGAGAAGAACTAAAGAAATGTTCTTGGTGTATGGTAACGGAGATCTCCAAATGGAGGGCTTTACCGACTCCAGCTTCCAGAGCGACAAGGATGATAGTAAGTCCATCTCAGGGTTTGTATTTACCCTAAATGGAGCGGCGGTATGTTGGAAGAGTTTCATGCAAGATACCGTTGCTGACTCCACGATGGAAGCTGAGTATATTGCTGCTAATGATGCCGCAAAAGAGGCAGTCTGGATGAGGAAGTTCATTTCTGAACTTTAGGTGGTTCTATCCATTGCTAATCCAATACCTCTGTATTACGATAACAATGGAGCCATGGCTTTGGCAAAGGAACGGCGGTCCTATCAGAAATCCAGACATATCTTGAGGCGGTATCACCTCATCAGGGAGATAGTGGATCGTCAGGACATCGAGGTACGGAGAGTAGACACGAAAGACAACACAGCAGATCCATTCACCAAGGCCATCTCTCAAGTCCAGTTTGAGAAACTGTTCGAGCTGTTGGGCATGCGGTACGGCGACAACTGGTTCTAGTGTAGACAGTGGGTACTTATTGCACCGACTACAGGACTTAGTGCAAGTAGAAGATTGTTAGATATGTATGCCCTAGAGGTCTGTATTGTATAGGATGCTAAGCATATATATGTACAGAAACAATCTTTGCTTGAAATGATAGTATGCTATCTGATTTATCTTCATCTTAACGTGTGATGTGTTGTATTTTATATCTTTATATATATGTTGATGAAGCCCTTAGGATTATGCTTGACTACTGGGATTATGATGTAGATCATACTAGTGGGGCCTGGGCAGTCTATAAGCATATCTTTTAATTGTTCCTAGTCGAGGGTATATCGAGACAGGGCATCGATATTACCAGAGTAGACTAGTGTGTACGTTTCTTGACCCTGGGGCGATGGTTGATCTCATAACTATTGGTGTTTGACATCAAAGATTGTACACAGGTGCTCATTGGAGAATGGGTACACAAAACATGACTCGTCGAGAACTCCTAGATGGTATATATACCTATTGTAAGATAGCAGTTCTCTGGTGATACTTGTACAGGTTAGTCTGTAGACCCGAGATCGTCATAGTGTCTTGTGTGATTCCCACCGTGCTTTGATTTCCTTCCTACCACGGCTCTGCTGAGTCGTGCAAACAGGTAGATTTTAGGTACAGTCCCGAATTACATGGAGGCAGTGAGCGACAGGAGGGGTTTCGTCTCTCCCGGTATAGGGAGTTGTTGTCGCGCTATGCTTGATCGGCCATAACAGCAAATCCTTGGCCAGGGTTATTGAGATTTACTGATAAATGTTATCAGTAGTTTCTTGAACCGTTATGGGCCGTAAATCAGCATGACTTATAAAGTTACTGGGGTCTGGCAGAGCCTCTAATTACTGAAACAACTGAACAAAAGAAAGTCAAGAAATAGAGTAAAGAGTTTCAGTTCGGAAAGTGAAGAAATAATGTATTATATGGAAAGGATTACCACCCTTAGACTTCATATGTGACGTATCAGACGAAGAGACCGGAATGTACGATAAGTGTTACTTATAGGCTTGTTAGGGTTGGGATGAGTTCGCTCGTCGGCCACTTCTTTTTCGTCATGCACCTGGGTAGCCGTTACGCACAGCTAGTGCTGCTGATGTGCTTGTGGTTAAATCCACTTCCAGCGTACTGTCGAGTCTTTAGAGTCCCACACAGAGAGTTCCCTGGTCCAGGCGAAAGATGTAGAGGCCGTAAGTTGTTACGGCAGGGTTTCGATCATGTTCGTGTAAGTGTTACATGAATAATGATCGGAAGGATAATACTGGTAGGCTTTGGTTTAAGCCGAATACCGGTATTATATTATTGGATTATTTGTATTCGTATTTTTCAGAATTCGAATACGGGTGTACTTATACGGTATACGGTAGAGGGGTATTATTATAATTGTTACAACAATACCTTCTAGAAGGAGACACCTCATAAATGGATATTTATTTTGTGAAAATAAATAAATGAGGTGGCATTTAGAAAAGTCTAAGTATGGATGAAGGAATGACTTCTTTCTTATTTTATTCATTTGGAGTTACTATTGAAGTATGGTGCAATTTTTTATTACATGCTTCAATTATTTCATTTTGAGATATATGATATTTTTCCATGCTTGAACTTTTCATTATCATTCTCTCATTCTCTCTCTTCATTTCTCTCCTTCTTCCTCCTCTTTTGCTTTAACCTCACATGAGTTGTGAATCAAAAGCTTAGAGCAAAATCATAATCCAATACTTAATCTCTACATCATCTTAGTGATCTCTTCTAGCAAACTTGATCTCTAAGTTGAACTCTTGTGAAGAGTTTGTAGCTTGTTCGATAGCTCTCGGGTGGATCGTCTTCGATCTTGAGGTGGCCGGAGATCGAGCTCATTGCAACCACAAGGAGCCTAAGAGTCACATTCAAGTGAAGACCTGAAGTACCGGTTCCATTAGGTATAAAACTATCACAGTAGATTAGATCTCTTGATAGTTTTTGCTAGTTAGGGTTTAAGCACCAATCTTGGATTATGTGGGTATTGTTTTCAAGAAAAATTATTGTTTTTCACTTTTGCCTCCTCACAAGTGTTGTGAGGTGTGCAACATCCACTAACAAAATCAATAGAATTAAATTCTACATAAGGATATTTGCCTAACAAAAAGTTTGGATATTCTGTGTTAAGCATAGCCGTTGGATAAAAAATCCAATAGTGATGATAAATCATCAAACAATAGAATTAAATTATATTTTGAGGAATATTTGTCCTCAATCTTTACAAACAAAAAAGATTGTTGTTCACTGCCGGATGACGGATCGGGATGACGGGCCTGAATCCTGGGGGCATATGCTATTTGAATTTATCCGTCTACCTCTCCGAAAATGCCAAGTTGATTTATGGCACTGTATATCGGAGGTTTGGACAGATGAGGCCGTTGTAGCAGAATTTATCAGATTCCCCCTCATTTGTGAGAGGTTTTTGATTGTGGGGACGCTTTTCCCTACAAGCGCAAGCCCCTGCAGTTAATTACGTTACCGCATCGCGATAACCAATTTTTGCTGCTCCGGAAGTTCACTTTGTGTCGTGTGTGTTTTTGTTTTATTTTAGTTGCCCGTGGATTGTATACGGATACTAATTTATGTCGTCGCCCGTAGGGCGTGGATTAGTCCAAATCCGTATATTTTTAGATTTGGGTTTGGGTTGGTTTAAAGATCGTTAATCTGGTTTGAGATTAAGATCAACTTAAACATATGAGCATTTGGGCTCAATTATTTTAGTTTAAGGACATCGCGGTCCATTATCGCCATGTTTGAGGCGAAATGTTAGTTTAATGACGTTTCGGTCCTTTGTCACTGTATTTGGGGGCGAATATTAGTTTAAGGATATTTCGGTCCATTATCGCCGTATTAGGGGGCGAATATTAGTTTAAGGACATTTCGGTCCATCATTCATCCTTTGCGCACGTGCATTTGTTACGTGGCAGAATGAATAATGGAGATATGGAATGCGCCCAATTTGGGGCACGATCCTATTTGAGGCGTGCACATCAGTTTGGAAGTGTATCAACGAAAGAAGTTGTTGGTCGTCGGGACCCGCCACCTCTCTGAAGACGTTGAGGAATTACAATGACATATATCAGAGGTGTGAAGAGATGTACTTTTGAACCAAATCCCGTATTTGAGGGAAAAAGATTGTGGTGAACATAAAAATTATTAGTCGTATTTGAGACTAAGATTACTTTAGAATACATAGGATGGATATCATTTTGGATATCGATGGGAGACGACTAGTCATTTTTGAGACTAAGATCAATTAGGGAAACCATGAGCAATATGAGCTCGGTTGATTTAAAATTAAAAAGATTTAACCTCAGGAAACTAAGCCAATTTAGGTTGAGATGATTCTCCACTATTACCCAAAAGTGCTAAGCACTGGGACATACAACGATCACGTGTGAAATACGTGAGGCGCTGGATTAGTGCTAAACATTAGTCGTATTTGAGACTAAGATTACTTTAGGACATAAAAATCATTAGTCGTATTTGAGACTAAGATTACTTTAGGAGACATACGATGAATATTATTTTGGATATCATCGATAGGAGACCACTATTCATTTTTGAGACTAAGATCAGTTTGGGAAATCATGAGCAATATGAGCTCGGTTGATTTAAAATCAAAGAGATTTAACCTCAGGAAACTTAGTCGATTTGGGCTGAGATGAGTTTCCACAATTACCCAAAAGTGCTAAGCACTGTGACAATCAGTGTTCACGTGTGAAATATGTGAGGCACTGGATTAGTGCTAAACATTAGTCGTATTTGAGACTAAGATTACTTTAGGACCTAAAAATCATTAGTCGTATTTGAGACTAAGATTACTTTAGCAGACATAGGATGAATATCATTTTGGATATCATCGATAGGAGACTACTAGTCATTTTTGAGACTAAGATCAGTTTGGAAAATCATGAGAAATATGAGCTCGGTTGATTTAAAATCAAAGAGATTTAACCTCAGGAAACTTAGCCGATTTGGGCTGAGGTGAGTTTCCACAATTACCCAAAAGTGCTAAGCACTGGGACATACAGTGCTCACGTGTGAAATACGTGAGGTGCCGGATTAGTGCTAAACACTAGAGCCTATTGGCGCTCACGTGTGAAACACGTGAGGCACTCAGATGTGAGCATTTTTTAGTCATTTTGACTAATCATGGAGTGTTGAGCACTCTGCATGATGCTCACATAGGAAGCACGTGAGTGCCAGGCTTTGGACTTTATTTGTTCGGTTCCCTCTTTTTACAGAAGTGATAAGCCCTTAGATAGAGCTCACGTGCATTTCATGTGACTGCTGTTTGGAATCCTCCTGCACGTGCAAACGCGTATGTTTTGGAAATCGATGCATTTTGGTGGAAAACGGAATACGCGCACGAGATCGTTCTCGTTTTACTATTTATAACCGCAAGTGCATGGCGCGTTGTAGCGAGCCGGCAAGCACGGGTCGATCCGCAGGGAATTGAGTATTAGGTATCGTTGTTTAAGCTTAACAAATTAATGAATTGTTGGTTGTCATGAAATTATAAAAGAATACGAAAGCAAGAAAAGCAAGAAAACAAGTGTAAGGAAAGAATGGTTGTAGCTTGGTTCGGAAGCTTGAATCGCGACGTTTACCTCTACGCTCTCTTGGTTATGAGTTGTCTGGCCTTACCTTGATCTCGGCATGAAGCACGACTTGTCAACGCGGTTGCGGAGCACAAACTGTCAAAGTCCGATATTCGCCATAAAGAACGAAACAAGTCCGTTTTGGTCACTTACCATTTGTATGTCCGCGCTTGGGGTATCAACACTAAACACGAGGTTTTGCAAGCATACCGCAGCAATGAAAACACAAAGAGGTTAGTGAGAGCAAAAGATATTGGTGTTGAGTTTGCTACGGATTTGTGAAGGTATATAGTATATGAAACAAAGAGTTTGTCAAGCTTTTTATCACTACATACCATATCCTAGTTTAGCAACCTTAACACAAAATGGATTTTAAGCACATTAAATATAATCAAGAGGTGGAGGAGGCAAAACCTTTCATCTCACTTCTTCACACACACCACAACCAAAATAAAGAATTAGTTAAACATAATGAAAAGAAAGCAAGAAAAGAAAGCAAGTAAAGAAAAGAAACAACAATGTATTAATCACTTGAGAACAAGATACAAACTTTGGTGACTTGTTCAACCTTCTTAATGAAGCTCTCCAAAGAGAGCTTCAAGAGGGAAGAAGAAGAAGAAACCAAGATGAAGCACACTCACCCTCAAGTTAAACAAAAACAAAGCAAAACAAAATGATAGAATTGTATGTACATGGTAGCCTCCTTCCTTTGCCCACTGATATGTATTTATAGGCTCAAAAGAGAATTAAATAAACAATAAAAGTAATCCTAAGTGGCAGCAAGGGAGGCACAGAAGAAAGATGGGGCCCATAGGAGGAGGTGGGGCCGGCGTCGCCGGAATCCATGGGTGAGTAGCCGGGTAATTCCCGAGGAGATGGGCTCGTATTGGGTTTGTGGGTTTGTATGCACTCCAATAAGCCTTTGATGTTGTTTGCTTGATCTTATTTCACCTTGTTTGTATGCAGAGAATTGGAGGGAGATGTTGTCTTTACATCATATCCACACTTCATGCAATAAATGCACCATTAGTGCACATCACACCATGCCACTTGCATCAGGATTCATGGCTGCCCCCATCTTGGTCCTAGCCCAAGAGTTTGGTATGTACACTTGCCATGTGTTGGACCATTTATACAAAAAGTGTGTACACATCAATTTATTTCAAACGAACTCTTGGGATATCGGTCGGTTTTCTGGTCTGCTGGCAGTGTCGGCTCACAGACGATATATCCATGATTTTGAATGTGTTTCCGGTATTTTATCACGAATACCTATAAACTGTAATTATAGAGCAGACACTGATTTAATAGCACCGATATATAACAAAAGAGATAACGAATGAGCGGTATTAAAATGCAGTTTTCAGTGATGATCAAATACCCCCAAACTAATCTATTGCTCGTCCAGAGCAATACAAAAAATCCTAGCCTCACTTTCGCAGGGAACGCGATTGCACTGAGCACGTGCAACAGGCCGTTAAACCTCCAGGTGTCCCTAGTAGGAGGAGTGTTGTCTCCTGAGGGTTTTCAGCGGATTACACCCACAAAATCCAGTCAAGTTAGTTTCATAAGTTAACGTCGATTCTACTCCTACAGCTTAGTATCTACGTTAGAAATTCTATCATCCTAAGTAAGAAATATTCAACCCTTATGTTTCACGCCTCCTATCTATTTATCCCTAGATCCTATACGTATTTACAGTTTAGAAAGATGTCGGTAACTCCTAAGTTTTCCTTCTAAAAGTGTGGTCTCAAATCAGGAATTTTTATCAACTTTACAGAAACATAAGTCTTATTCTTCGTTTTTATCTTTTCTCCAAATATCGATTGTATACCCCTACGTGTTTGTAAATTTGCACCCCTACACTTAAGAATTCAATTCAAGCTATAGTACCCTTGCCTTAATATCTAATACTACTTCTTTTCATTAATGGATGGACGGTGTGGCTCATACACCTTTCATGCGACCATTAATGCTTCTTGAGGCACCAACAACCGATTACTGAATGTATGAGCATTAAAGCGCAAATAGCATTCTCCAGGTCTTGACATTATTTTATTTTTTTTCTTTTATTTTTCTTCTTCTTTTCAAGACCGGATATATTTTTCAATGATGCTCTTTTTTGGTGTTTAGCTTTAAATACCGATTTTTCTTTCATACTAGGCTTTCAGGCAAGAGCATTTCTAGGTATCCTCTACTATCCCAAGTTTCAAGGTGCGTGTATGTGCAATTTGTAGGGTATATACTTTCTAAATTTGGACTCAAGAACATAAACTATTTTTCAGACTTATCTTTCAGTAAAGCTTCAATACTCTCCTTTTATCTTGACTTAACTAAAGAACTGAACTCAAGGTTACCTATTTCTCAAAAAAAAAAAACTGTAACGACGTATAATTACCAAGTTTAAACATAATGAGGGTTATTTCTAGGGTTTTCAATTCCTAAGCCTAGGATTTAGTTATCTCTAACGTATCAAGTAAGCTTTCGGAATAAAATCTAAGTTACCCTATTGGCTAACTTGACGACAAAGTTTTCATATTTTTGTAAAAAATTTCAATTTTTATGGGTTTTTTTTAAATATATATGCACTGCAGAATATACACATGATGCAGTGCTCACCCCCAAACCTGAGTTTTACGATGTCCTCATCGTTGCCCCGCGTCCGGTAGCTAGACTTAGACACCAGGGTGAGAATTTTATTTAAGAAAAAAAGGAAAAAGCCTAAGATTAATTACAACATTTACATGTTAAAAGACTGGGTTAGTGCAGAAATTAATACTAGCCACAAAAAGATTTTGTCTTTATAATGTAGGGGCTGGTAAAAGAATGTGTATAAAAAGAAGAAAAAGTAAAAGAATATGTATAAGTTAGTTGTTAGTGAAGGGCATGGGCGTGAAAAAATAGGGGTCAGAAGACGCTGAAGGTGAAAATAAAATTTTGAGGAAGTCAATGAGTTGTTTTCTGAATGAATTGAATGTTCAATAAGCATATATGGAGTTCCGAAGTCAAGTTCGTGCAAAAACTGGAGTTCATCCGCAAAAAATTCGGCAAAAGGAAGGTTCAAAGGATGATCCTAAAATGGTTCTGACTCCAATCCATCTAAAATTTCAATCTCATCAGCAAAAATTTCCTCAAAACTCGATATGAAAGAATAAGTTTCAATGCCGTCTTCCTCCCTATTATTTTTCGCCATCCTACACTCATTATTTACACTCACTCCCTTGAAGATTTTTTTCTTTTCACATTCATAACTGGGTAGGTTCATATCATCCAAAAAAGTAGGTTCCCCGGCAACGGCGCCAAAAACTTGTTTGGAATCCTCCCGCGCGCGCAAACGCGTATGTTTTGGAAATGGATGCATTTTGGTGGAAAACGGAATGCGCGCACGAGATCATTCTCGTTTTACTATTTATAACCGCAAGTGCACGGCGCGTTGTAGCGAGCCGGCAAGCACGGGTTGATCCGCAGGGAATTGAGTATTAGGTATCGTTGTTTACGGTCAACAAATTAATGAATTGTTGGTTGTCACGAAATTATAAAAGAATACGAAAGCAAGAAAAGCAAGAAAACAAGTGTAAGGAAAGAATGGTTGTGGCTTGGTTCGGAAGCTTGAATCACGACGTTTACCTCTATGCTCCCTTGGTTATGAGTTGTTCGGCCTTACCTTGATCCCGACATGAAGCACGACTTGTCAACGCGGTTGCGGAGCACAAACTGTCAAAGTCCAATATTCGCCACAAAGCACAAAATGAGTCTGTTTTGGTCACTTACCGTTTGTATGTCCGCGCTTGGGGTATCAACACTAAACACGAGGTTTGCAAGCATACCGCAACAATGAAAACACAAAGAGGTTAGTGAGAGCAAAAGATATTGGTGTTGAGTTTGCTAAGGGTTTGTGAAGGTATATAGTATATGAAACAAAGAGTTTGTCAAGCTCTTTATCACAACATACCATATCCTAGCTTAGCAACCTTAACAGAAAATTGGATTTTAAGCACATTAAACATAATCAAGAGGTGGAGGAGGCAAAGCCTTTCATCTCACTTCCTCACACACACCACAACCAAAATAAAGAATTAGTTAAGCATAATGAAAAGAAAGCAAGAAAAGAAAGCAAGTAAATAAAAGAAACAACAATGTATTAATCACTTGAGAACAAGATACAAACTTTGGTGACTTAATCAACCTCCTTAATGAAGCTCTCCAAAGAGAACTTCAAGAGGGAAGAAGAAGAAGAAACCAAGATGAAGCACACTCACCCTCAAGCTAAACAAAAACAAAGCAAAACAAAATGATAGAATTGTATGTACATGGTAGCCTCCTTCCTTTGCCCACTGATCTGTATTTATAGGCTCAAAAGAGAATTAAATAAACAATAAAAGTAATCCTAAGTGGCAGTAAGGGAGGCACAGAAGAAAGATGGGCCCACAGGAGGAGGTGGGGCCGGCGTCGCCGGAATCCATGGGTGAGTAGCCAGGTAATTTCCGAGGAGATGGGCTCGTATTGGGTTTGTGGGTTTGTGTGCATTCCAATAAGTCTTTGATGTTGTTTGCTTGATCTTATTTCACCTTGTTTGTATGCAGAGAATTGGAGGGAGATGTTGACTTTACATCACATCCACACTTTATGCAATAAATGCACCATTAATGCACATCACACCATGCCACTTGCATCATGATTCATGGCTGCCCCATCTTGGTCCTAGCCCAAGAGTTTGGTATGTACACTTGCCTTGTGTTGGACCATTTATACAAAAAGTGTGTACACATCAATTTATTTCAAACGAACTCTTGGGATATCGGTCGGTTTTCTGCTCTGCTGGCAGTGTCGGCTCACAGACGATATATCCGTAATTTTGAATGTGTTTCCGGTATTTTATCACGAATACCTGTAAACTGTAATTACAGAGAAGACACTGATTTAATAGCACCGATATATAACAAAAGAGATAACGAATGAGCGGTATTAAAATACAGTTTTCAGTGATGATCAACTGCTTCCTTTTGGGGCGGCTGCCTAATTGACAAAGAAAATTTTCTTTTCTTTTTCGGCGCCCACGTGAGAATCACGTGAGGCAGATTTGGATTTTCTTTTACTTGTTTCCCCTTTTTAATCACTCACGTGGGGAATACGTGAGGCGGTTTTGGTTGTTCTTTTTGTTCATTCAAAACACTCACATGTGAAACATGTGAGGCTTTTAAGATAGTGCTAAGCACTAACGAGTCACCAAGCTATTCTTGTGTTTTCTTAGAGATATTGATCTCCTGTTAATGACATTTTTAGTCATTGATGATCATCAAGATTTCAGTTTTGAGGATCTTGGATCATCATCATTTTTTTGAAGAACTAAGTTCTTTATATAGGGTTAAATCCTAATTTTTGGAGCAATTAAATTCTCATATGTTCATATTCTTTCTTTTTGACTTAGTTCTTTTCCCCTAAATTTTGAATCTGCAAAACAGAATCTCCCCGATGAGAATTAAATTCTCAACTTGTGGGGAGATTTGCTTCTGCAAATCTCAACCAAAGAAAGAACTGAGTTCTTATATGAAGAGTTAAACCCTTAGAGAGGCAAAAGGGGGGATAATATAATCTTTGTGTTTCTTTACCTAGGGTTTCAATGAGGCAAGTCTACTTTTTCTTTTGAGAATTAAATTCTCTTTCTTTTCCAAGAGCTCACTGTATATTTTTTTTTGCAGAAATTTTTGGAGGAGTTCTCTCTATGTCTCTTTAGATTTAATCTCCTTGCTCATATTTATAGAAGTAGAGGAAAAATCAGTATGTTAAGAAAATCTCTCATTGAGAGATCATGAAGATTAATTGGTGCATTTTATTCACCGTTGGATCTTCAATCCAAAGGCTCTCTGTTTAATAGAGAAGATTTCTTGTTTGTTTAACAAGATTGAGAAATATTTTCCTATAAATATCTTGTTAATTTAGCAAAATTAGGAAAATATTTTTCTAAAATAGAATTTTATTCTATTAGATGATCGGTGGGGTGATTTTATGAGGGAACAAATGCCTCCTAGCGTTGCTCTCACGTGGTTTGCACATAAGTGCAACGTTGTCCACCCTTACAACCGTTGGATTGCCTAGGGGAACGAGAAGATGAACCGCTCCCCATCACGTCTTATAAAGGGATGTTTGGCTCTTTAGATGATCATTGTTTCTTCATTTTCCTCTCTAATTCTTTCCTTGAAAATTTGATTCTCCTTCCGGAACTTAGTTCTCTGTCCTAACATTTCAGAGTTAAACTATGCAAACACTTCTTTTGGGTAAGAATCACGAAAGACACTCACTTCTTAGAAAATCCTTTTCGTTCTTGTCTTGGATTTTAAATCCATCAACAGAGCTCTGCTCTTTTTTTGAACTGATCACTTAGAGATCTAAAACATTTTCTTTTAAGTAGACTCTGGGTCTTGAAGATTATTAGTTCTCCTCTTAGGATTTTCCCTATTACCGATCTTTGAGGATTCTTGGAATTTAATTCCATTTTCTTTGTTTCCCCATCATGGGGGTTTCTGGGATTTAATCCTATTAATAAAGGAATTTAATTCCATCTTACAGAGCTTAACTCTGAGAGACCCAGAGGTTTTTAGGAATTTTATTCTCTTTCTGTTCTTGGGCATTTTTTTGGGTTTTAATACCCTTTTCACAGATTTAAATCTGTTGTGGAACACATTTTCCAAGGGTATTGGGACTTTAACTCCACAGTTTAATGAGATTCTTCATTAAATGAGAATCTTTTTGGATTTTACAATGAGTGCTTTCCTCATCATTTTGATTGCTAACCCCTTACTAATTTTTCTTTCCAGATATTATGGCTTCTCGTCTTACGATCTCGAAGAGATTATCTCTTACGAGGAAATTCGCATCCAGGGCCGTTGTCAAGGTTAAGAAGTTACCGACGCCCAATGTGCTGAGGTGATGCGTTGTTTTGATGACTACAGTGGTCGGTTACTCCCCCGCCGTTATGCTCCCTTGAACATTATCGTTGGGTCGTTCTAGGCAGCAATTCCTGGGCTTGACGAGGCTATTCCACTTGAGGAGCTTGATGATGCCGAAGACAAGGTGCATTCAGTATATCTGATGAGCCTGATCTCAAAGAAGCGAAGAATGATCTTGTCGATATTTTGCATCGCGTCTTCCAACAGAAGGCGATAATATCCGCATACTAGTGGACAGATGACATTAGTGGGAATCCCGACGCTTGCATTCGCGAGGCATAAGAAAATGGCCAAAGAAGCCGGAAGCACTTTACTAAGACTTGCTTCCAAGTTCCTGAATCCATGTCCGGGATTCAGTGTTTTGCCATTGTAAACATTTTAATGGTGTTTTTTTTATTGTTGTTGTATTTTTTTTATCACTAATGTATAAATTTCTTCGAAGTATGAATGACAAAATTCCATTTTCTCTTTATGCCAATGCTCATATGTGTCTCACATGAAGTGTTGTTATACATATATAAAAACCGTTGCTGGTGCCCATGTGTCATGCACGTGAGGCGCTGCTGAGGATTTTAATCCTGAACTAACGCCGGCGCTCACATGTTATGCACGTGAGGCGCCGCTCTAGTCCCGGAAAGAATCAATGTCGGCGTTCACGTATCGTGCACGTGAGGCGCCGCTCTAGTACCAGAAAGAATCAATGCGGGCATTCACGTATTGTGCACGTGAGGTGGTGCGGATGGAGTCATTTCACCTCCTTACTCTGATTCCCATAGATAAATGTCGATCACTGAACTTTTCATCCCCAGCGAATATTCATATGGGTATCCTGCCTCTGTACATATATTTTGTATTTTAATCTTTAAAAGTTTCTGATGCATGCATCTATACATAAGTGAACATTGGACTGAAGTGATGCATGGCATTTGGCTGATTTCTAGCTGGTACACATGACTTTTATTAGAATTTTGATCTAAGAATATAGCGAGTGGATTCAAGCGTCTTCTCAGATCTCGATCCTTAAGAAATGTAGTTCTGAACCCTGAGGCCCATGGGTTGCGCCTTTCTGTTTCTTGATGTCTTGACTTGGTATAAAGTAGTTTATATACTCATTTCGGAGTTTGTAGTTTATTCACTCTTTTCGGAGTTTCTAGTTTACGTACTCATCTCGGAGTTTGTAGTTTATTCAATCATCTCGGAGTTTCTAGTTTATGTACTCATTTCGGAGTTTGTAGTTTATTCACTCATCTCGGTGCTTCTAGTTTATGTACTCCTTTCGGAGCATATTTAGTTTACCTCTCTTAGGTTTACAGGCAAACTTGTTCTAACGTTATATTTAGATAACCTCCATTCTTTACGACAGAGGTCCGTTAGGTTTTGTGGTACTATGGTTTTGGTTCTTGGTACCGTCGCGTCGGCTGATGTATTCCTCGATATACAGTCTTTAAGCTGGTGTTCGAGTAACCCCACGATTTTCGTGTCTTTGATCCCTTCGGGGGCTGGACAAGACGTCTTCAAGTAATCTCCTTAGGTTATATTACCATTGGAAGAGCAAGCGTTAGGAATTTTCCATGCCGTTTTTTACTTGAGCTTAGGTTCAGTTTGGAGCCCCGATGAGTCATAACCACTCCGCACTGTTGTGGGATGATCCCCGATAGTCTTTTAGGCTTTATATGAGTTGTCGTCGAGACCCGTAGCTGGGAATATGCCGTTGCTTTATTTTTTGTTTTGACGATGTCGCGCCGATTCATTGCTGAAGTAGGGTAGACATCTGTAAGACTTTTATGCTGTATGTATTGCAGTTGAAGTCCAGAACTAGGAATATGCCATCGCCCTAATTTTGTTTGGTAGTTATGTCTGCATCCTACTGATATGAGGGGGAACGTCGAGATAGTCTCTAGGTTGTATATGAACCGTCGAGACTTGGAGCTAGGATTTTGCCGTGACTCCACTTTTGCTTTGACCCTTGGGTCTTTGTTGACGTCGTGTCTGCATCCTGTCAGAAAGAGAAGATACGTCATGGTAGTCTTTAGGTTGTGTATAGACCGTCAAGACTTGGAGTTAGGGTTTTGCTGTGGCTCCACTTTTGGTTTGACCCTTGGGTCTTTGTTGACGTCGTGTCTGCATCCTGTCGGAATGAGAAGGTACGTCGGGGTGATCTCTAGGCTGTAAATGTTGTCATCGAAGTCTGGCTCTCCCTTTGACGGAGCCTGGTGGGAAAATATGGTTCCCTTTTTCATTTGTGCCCATGGATTGTATACATGGGTCAGTGTAGACTCACTTGCAGGGCAAAGAAATTTACCTTTTTATTTTATTTTTGATTTCCGCAATGCTCTATATTTTTAGCTTTTCTTATCGCGAAAGTCGCGATTGCCTAATCATTTCGGCTTTTTTATGCGTGGTGCTCAATCATTTCGGCTATTTTTTATATATTTTTATTCGATGCTTTTTATTGCGAGCTGCCCAAACATTTCGTCTATATATATATAAATATATATTTTTATTCATATTTTTTTTACTCCCTGCTGTTTTTATTGCGAGTTTAGAATCTGAAACCAACCTTGGCATCAACATCGCTACGACTGGATTTTTGCCAGGAGCGAATCACATTTGCCATGAAAGGACTTGAAGTTTGATGCCTGTTTAGGCATCAGCATCGCTGCAACTGGAATATTGCCAGGAGCGACTCATCATTTGCCTTTGTTGATTTGAACAAAGGTCGCTTAGCAAATAGGGTTAGGATCCTGTCGGCTAAGACTTTTTGACTTTATGAGCCGTAAGGGTCTCATAAAGGTATTTCTTCCTACGAGTCGTGAGGATCTCTTAGGCGTATTTTCTCATTAGGAATCGTGGGGATTCCTAAGTGTGTGTTCTCTTATAAGTCGTAAAGATCTTATAAGAGTATTTTCTCCTTATAAGTCGAGAGGACATGCAAGTGTTATTCACCATATGAGGACATTTCTCATCATTGGTGGAACTTGGCGGGGAAATTGTTTATTTGTGCCTGTGGATTGTATACAAGGGCTAATCTTGGACCGCCTGTAGGACAACTTGGGGGATATGACGGCTTAAGAACAGATTCAGATCCCTGTGGTTTAAGGCTTTTGAATCCTATGAGCCGTGAGGGTCTCTTAGGGGGAGTTCTCCTTACGAGTCGAGAGGATCTCGTAAGTGTAAAATTTTTTACGAGATTGCGCCCTTCCGGGTTTTCATAAGCTCGCCGGTAATCCTGCTGTTTTACTCACGGCGTCCTTACGGGTTTTCATCCGTGTCCATTTTGCTTGTGGACATACCGTTTTTTACGAGATTGCGCCCTTCCGGGTTTTCACAAGCTCGCCGGTCATCCTGCCGTTTTTACTCACGGCGCCATTTCGGGTTTTCATCCGTGCCCATTTTGGTTGTGGACATACCGTTTTCTTTTGTTAATGACCCATCTGTTTGCCAGTAGGACTTGGGGTTGACTTCATCGCTGGAGTAGCTGTGTAGCCAGTAAGACTTGAGTTGCAGCCTTTGCCGTTGGGGCTTCGATTGCAATATAGATCTCAAGAGAGTATATCATCATTTTGGAGGCGATGTTCTAGTTTAGGGACATCTCGATCCGTTATCGCCATTTTTGAGACGAAGTTTTAGTTTTAGGACATCTCGGTCCGATGTCGCCAAATTTGAGGCGAAGTTTTAGTTTAAGGACATCTCGGTCCGATGTCGCCAAATTTGAGGCGAAGTTTTAGTTTAAGGACATCTCGGTCCGTAATCGCTATGTTTGAGGCGACGTTTTAGTTTAAGGACATCTCGGTCCGTTATCGCCATTTTTGAGGTGAATAATCTCTGGTTTAAGGACTTCTCTGTCCAATGTCACCATATTTGAGGCGAGATTTTAGTTTAAGGACATCTCGGTCCGTTATCGCCATGTTTGAGGCGAATTTTTTGTTTAAGGATATCTCGGTCTATTATCGCCATGCTGGAGGCAGATAATTTCTAGTTTAAGGACTTCTCGGTCCAATGTCGCCATATTTGAGGCGAGATTTTAGTTTAAGGATATCTCGGTCCGTTATCATTTTGTTTGAGGAGAATTTTTAGTTTAAGGACATCTCGGTCTGATGTTGCTATATTTGAGACGAATTTTTAGTTTAAGGACATTTCGGTCCAGTATTACTATGTTTGAGACAAATTTCTAGTTTAAGGACATCTCGGTCCTATGTCGCTGTTTCCCCCAATAAAGGAGCAAGGCTCTGTTCAAAATTTGAACTGAGGCAGCGCCTCATATGCAAAGCACGAGAGCGCCAACGCCAAGAGTTAAAAACTCTGAGGCAGCGTCAAGAGTTAAAAACTCTGAGGCAGCGCCTCACGTGCAAAGCACGAGAGCGCCAATGCCAAGAGTTAAAAACTATAAGGCAGCGCCTCACGTGCAAAGCACGAGAGCGCCAGCGCCAGAACTAAAAGTTCTCCACCCTTGGATAAAAAATCCAACGAAGATGATAAATCATCAAATTACAGAATTAAATTCTGTTGAGGAAATATTCCTCGAATCTTCCTAAAACAAGAAAGGTTAATCTCTGTAAAACAGAGCACCGTTGGATTAAAAATCCAATGGTGATTAAATATCACCAAGATACAGAATAAACTCTGTATGGGAAAATATTTCCCAATCTTATTGAAAACAAGAAAAATATTTTCTGTAAAACAGAAGGCCTAGGATCAAAGATCCAACGGTGGATAAAATCCCCAAATCAATTAGGGATCTCTCAATGAGAGATTTCCTTAACTAAATCAATAAATCAGCCTCCACTATATAAAGGACCCAAGACTTCAAGTCTTGTAGAGAAGACCCCCCATAAATTTCAAACTTCAAGACGAAAACGATTTCTCCTCAAGGTAAATAAAAATAAGAGAGATCATTGCATCTCCTCCATATTTAAGAATTTAACTCTCACATCAGAAGAACTTAGTTCTTTTTCCAGATCTCAGATCTATAAGACAAAGTCTTTCACAAGTGAGAATCTAATTCTCAGAGAATTGAATTGAGCAGAACAGAAAACTCAGTGCTTAGCACTCAAAGTCTGGCGCTCAGCATCGAGCACTCCACGTGCTCCTCACGTGGGCGCTATTTAATAAGAAGCGCTTAGCACTCAAAGTCTGGAGTTCGGCGTCGAGCGCTCCACGTGCCCTTCACGTGGGCGCTATTTAATAAAAAGGTGCTTAGCACTCAGTGTTTGGCGCTCAGCGCCGAGCGCCTCACGTGCTCTGCACGAGAGCGCTATAAATTGTTTAACACTCTATATAAAAGAATATAAATAAAACAAAAAGAAAGAGGGGTGTCAGAACCAAAATCAATGCTCAGCAGTGCTGATATAGAAAAGGGATCAAGCCCAAATAAGTTATCAAGTGGGCTGAGCCCAAGGTTGGCTAAACCCTAAATTTACCGAACCCATATGTCTTCTTCTAAATTGGCCTTAGTCCCAAACAAGACTACCAACTCCCAACTGACATTGGTTCAAGGTTACATCTCCCCACACCTCTGATATATGTCGTTTTAATTCTTCAACATCTTCAGAGAGGTGGCGGGTCCCGACAACCAACAATTCAATAGACCGCAACATCCTTAAACTAGCAATGGACCGTAACGTCCTTAAACTAGCCCAATGGACCGTAATGTCCTTAAAACTAACTCTGTACCGTAATGTCATTAAACTAGCTATGGACTGTAACGTCCTTAAACTAAAACAATAGAGCCCAAATGCTATTTCGTTGGATCAAAAATGATCCCGAACCCCCGTTAAGTAGATCTTAGTCCAATATCGGATTAACATATCCTTAAAAAATATTTAAGTTAATCTTAATCCCAAATGAGATTAACGATCCTTAAATCAGACCAAACCCAAATATAAGAAAATACGGATTTGGACTAATTCATGCCTTACGGCCGACAACACAAATTAGTCTCCGTATACAATCCATGGGCAACCCAAAACAAAACAAACACACACGACATGAAGTGAACATCTGGAGCAGAAGAAAATGGTTACCGCGATGCGGTAACGTAATTAACTGCAGGGGCTTGCGCCTGCAGGGAAGATCATCCCCACAATAAAAAACCCTCGCAAACGAGGGGGAATCTGACGAAGTTTGCTAAAACGGCCGCATCCATCCAAACTTCCGATACGTGGTGCCATAAATCAACTTGGCATCGTCAGAGAGGTGGACGGATAAAACCAAATAGCATATTCCCCCAAAATTCAGGCCAGACGTCCTAACGTCCTGGTCACGTCTTTCGATGATAAACAGATTCTGGCATGCCCGGTGGGACCTTTTGCTCTTTCTACTCCACACTTCGTGTGTCGTGTTCACGAACGAATCACAATTTAATATGGTTGCCCTTGGATTCGAGGTAGTAAGATTTGGTGTCTTGCTCCGTGCAGAAGAAAAGATAACATCGATGGCTTCCCACTGCACTAATTGCAACAACAACTCCCACTCCGTCTCTACTGGAGGAGTGATTTATGGGCCCAAAGCGGCCACCATCCTTGCGATGCCAGTGGAGAAAGTGACTCAGGCCACCACTGGATTGGTCTTTGGGACCATGATCCTGCCAATTGTTAGTGTATATGCCCTAGAGGCCATTACTGTATCATACTAGTTTGTATATTACTTAATGGATGCTTGGGATATTCACCTTGTATATACAATCTTGCTCAAAATAGTAGTATGCTACTTGGTTTGTTTCTACTTCAATGTGTACATGTGTTTATATTTTGTATATCGCCTATACACATTAGTGGAGCCCTTAGGATCTTTGCTTGATTACCGGCGATGTGATGGCCGTCACACTAGTGGGGCTGGGTAATCTATAAGCACATCCTTATGCAGGTCCCTGGTCGCAGGACTATCGAGACAGGGCATCGATACTCCGGAGTAGACCAGCGCATGCGCTTCTCATCCCAGTGTGGGAGACGGTCTGTCCTACAGCCGTCAGTACGTCGTACTTGAGATAGTATGCGGGTGCTCGTTAGGTTACGGGTACACTGGACAGGACTCGTCGGGAACTGACTAGTTGGTATTATACCTATCGTCAGTTATCAGTTCCCAGGTGACATGAGTACAGCTTAGTCCGCTGACTTGACACTGTCACTCCGCCTCGAGTGTGTTCCCACTGTACTTTGATCACTACGCTACCACGGCTCAAAGGAGTCGTGCAAACAGGTAGTGGTTGGGTGCAGTCCCGAAGCACTTGGAGGCAGTGACGGTTAGACAGGATTCGTCTCTCCCGGTATTGGGGGTTGACATCGCGCTGTGTCTAGGAGAGCCATTACACGAGTAGTCCCTGGCTAGGGCAAACGAGATATACTGGTAGGTTTCCAGTGTTATCTCAGGGTGTTTTGGGCTTCGCTCCGGCACGACTTGTACCGCTATTGGGGGACTGACGTTTACCGCCCCCTAGGCCTGCCATGCGATGTATCAGACGAACAGACCGGACTGTACGGAGAATGTCACATTCAGGCTCAGTAGGAGTTCAGATGGGTTTCGCCTCGTCGGTCTTCTTGTCGGCATTACCTGGGGACCGTTACGCACAGCTAGTGCCGCTTGCGGTCTGTGGTTAAACCTACTGCCAGCGTAGTGTCGAGTCTTTAGAGTCCCACACAGAAAGCTTTTCGCCTTTAGGCAAATGAGTAGAGGTCGCATGGTATTGCGACAGGTCGCATGGTTTTGCGACAGGGTTCGGTCATATCCGTGCACTTGTGCGCGTACAGTGTCCGGACAGTTTACACTAGCGGGCTTTGGTTTAAGCCAGATCCTAGTGTACCTTATGGGATTGGATTTATCCAGTTTGCATTCGTGTTCCTCGGAACGCGGATGCGGGTGTGTATGCACAGTTGACAGGGAGACAGAGGCAGTGGATTCTCATTAGGGTTGTTGACAGTTGACCGTTGACTATTTGACTTTTTGCTCAACCATAATGAGAATATGATATGTGATTAACTATTATATTAATTAAGTATTATGGTGATATGGTTGTTGTCTTTGTTGACTTGTTGACTTTTGTTGACTTGTTGACTTTGTTGACTTGTTGACTTTTGTTGACTTGTTGACCGGTTGACTAGGCTTGACTAGTTGACCATCATGATAACCATAGCCATCATTTCATGGCAAAGACTTTTGTTTGCTTGCTCATTTGTGCAAAATGAGTGCATGAAATGATATGGTTATGGTTGCTTCAACCATCACATAAGACTTTTGTTAGTATGATGAGTTATCATGACTTTGGATTATGAGAGGGTGAAAGACAAAAGAGAGCCTCATTCTTTCTTGCTCATTCTCTCTCTTGTTCTTGAGCTCTCCTTTTGCTCTCACCCTCAACCTCTTGCTCCCTCTCTTGATCCTATGGTTCTATTGTCTCATGAGTTGAGAATCAAGAACCGTAGATAAAATCCCATTCTATTTATTCTCTACTCATTCTAGTTCACTAGGTTTAGCAAACCAAGTGAACTAGTTTCTTCAAAGAACGAAGAAGGAGCTAAAGGTTGGAGCTTTCAGGTGGATCTATCTTCGGCGTACGGAGACGACGAGAAGAAGCCATCGGACCACCATCGGAGCTTTGAAGACGAAGGAGTTCAAGACAAGCAAGGTATAACCCCCTAACCGAGTAGCTAGAAACTCATAGTTAGGATGTTAGATAGATGTTTAACCAAGATCCGGGTTTTAGGTCCATGTTACCACCTCCGTAAAAATCGTTTTTTACCAAATTCCGCTTTCCCGAAAGTACCGGGAGAGGTAGCATGGACTTACAGTGGTATCAGAGACTAGTTAAACTCTATCTAGCATGTTAGCAAGTAACTAGAAGATCGATCAACGAAAAAGTCCCGAAACAAACCCCAAAAATTTGCAGTTTCTGTCGATTTTTCCACTGTTCAAAAGTTGATTATTTTAACACCTAAAATCGGCTCAGGCTTTTCTGTGAGCACCCACCAAAAATTGTCCAACGTTCGAGTCAAAGGGCCGCGGAAACGCGGCGGGAGCACGCTCCCGCCGCGGATCCGCGGCCGAGTCGACTCGGCCGAGGTAAATTTTTGGTGCAGTGTTTTTATGGGGGTATTTTGGGATTTTTAGCATATATATTTTCAACCCAGATTTTCCAGAACGAAAATTTTATTTTGGGGTCCCGAAAATCCGTATTTTTGATCGAACTTCTAAAAGACTTGAGCTAACGGGTTTTTCTGTAATGTGTTATTTGTATTGAACGTCTACTAATCGCTATATGTCGATTAGTGGGGGTTATACAAATCTGTGATCTGTAATGTTGCTGGAATGTGGATATGAATATGTTGGATTGTCGCGGGTGAATAGCCGGGGGTTGTGAGACGAGAGTTTTCTTTTCTTTCAATTCATGTAAATTTGTAAATTGATGTAATAATTATTTGTATGGCCGCACAACCGGGTCGGGGTTGTAGCCGTCATTGTATAATTTCTTTTTACTGTTTTTGCTCCTAGGATAGACCCATGGAGGGGGTGCACAAACTACCGGGTATGCCGAAGTGTCGAGTCGCCTACTCATGGAGATGAGGGAGGTTACTACGCTTCGGGTACTTGGCGGGTAGTTTGCCGCACCCGTAGGGGTCTTGGATGGGGTATTTGGCTATTCACCGCGACCGTGTAATCTGTCTTTTGTTACAGGCTCGTACAAATTACAGATTCCTAGTATATCCAATGTATTCATCTGTGATCTGAAATGTTTATCATTGCAGTATATCTATATATGATATTATTTAGGCGTTGCTTATGTTTTACAGACGCGCTAGCCCAGCCCCCGCTTTGTCGTTAGTTAAGTAACCTAACGGGTAATGACGGGGCCCCGTGGCGAATGCGAATGGCATAAGCGTACGTCATATTTTGGTTATTTTCTGCAATGGTAGGATTAAATGATGGGACGCATTAAAAGAACTAATGCAAGAATATCACGCATTAAAAGAACTAATGCAAGATAATAAAACCAAGTTAAAGTCGTTGGAACACTTTCGAAAAACCACTCGGTTCTTTTCAAAAACAACTTTTAAATACGGAGCTTGAGCCACTCCTTTTAAAAGCTATCTCGTTCCATCGACTATATCAAGTTCACTACGTTCACGGTTTTGCCAAAACCATCCGTAGCCCTCCGTCGTTTCACATGAATAGTCAATAGTATTCAAGCTGTGTATGTTGGCCAAAGTCAAGGCACAGTGATTGGTAGCTATTGGGTGTTCATGTGTAGCATAGATAGATGCGTTGGTTTGGGACAGTCGTACTGCCATTTTGGCCAAAGTCAAGGGTAGGTACGGATGGATCCAAATTAACCTGGATAATGATGGGTAGAACTTGACATGTGACTTATGATATTTTGGCCAAAGTCAAGGTCATAAGAGCATGGGGCAAAAATCCACATCGGGAGTTTCATAAGTACTGAAACTTGCTAGATTTGCATACCATTTGGAGTGTGATGATTCTGGTAGGATTCCTTCAGTTTCGTCACGCGATGATATTTGGATCCCGATCCTACTGTGAGTATATGCTACTCCTCGGGAAATTTCTCACTTAACGATCAATGCTATAAACCTAGTAGGTGCCTAGAAAGGTGTTAGCGGGGCTACGCCCCCAGGGAAAAGAGGTTCTTTAATTAAGGAACTTCGCGAAAGCGTTGGAAAACCTCCCTCGAAGTACCGACACCGGCCTGGCTGAACGGTTAAGCAAGTATTGTACGGTGGGATTGATCCTGACTAATTCTTCTTTTATGGTTTGAGGAGGGATTCGAGAAACAGTGGGAGCTATCCTGTTTAGACAAACTAAAAACCACTCTAAACTTGCAAGAGCATCATGCTGAGTGTTTCTTCTTCTCTCTCCTAATTGCAGCGACCAATCAACATGACTGGACTTAAGTTACTCCTAGATAAAAACAAACTGACAGGGCCAAACTACAAAGATTGGCTCAGGAATGTCAAGATAGCAATCACTTACGACAAGCTGGGGTATCTTCTTACCACCAAAGCTCCCCCTGTCCCTGGTCCAACTTCCAGCGTCGCGGATAAGGAAATCCGCAAGACTTGGGAGATTGATAGCGCGAAGGCCAAATGCCTCCTGCTTGCCTCGATGGACAACGAACATCAGAGGAGGCACGGGAATATGGACATGGAATCCATATTGCTTCATACAAAAGAACTGTATGGAGAGCAATCTCGTATCGCAAGATACGAAGCGTCGAAAAAGTTATTTTCGACAAGAATGGCCGTCGGATCATCAGTAGCCGAGCACGTGCTAAAGATGATCGGCTTCATTGAGGAGCTCGCTGACCTAGGGATCACATTGGAGAGTGAGCTATATACGGATATAGTTCTCCAGTCCCTTCCTTCCACTTACGCCCAGTTTATACTGAACTTCAACTTACAAGAAAAAGAGGTTGAACTTTCAGATCTCCTCAACATGCTGAGGAGCGCAGAGGGCACCCTACAGAAAGGTAGGGATACATCCACTTTGTTTGTAGGAGGATCATCTTCTTCTAGGTCCAAGGCGAAAGCCAGGGGAAAGAAGAAGAAGGCCCCCGCCAAACCAAGGGGCGGTGTTAGTAAAGTGGATACGAAGGGAAAATGTAAAGCAACAAAGATAGCGGGGAAGCTTGTGGATAAGGAAGAATGCTTCTATTGTCATAAGAAAGGACACTGGAAGAATGATTGCAGGGCCTGGAAGGCCAGAACACAGGAATTGAAGCAGGTTGCAGCTTCAGCTTCAGGTGTGTATGTTATTGAAAACTGTCTTTCAATAAACTCTACTTCCTGGGTATTGGATACCGGATCAGGATCTCATATCTGTAATTCTTTGCAGGCGTTGAGAAACCGTAGGGTTTTGAAGGAAGGTGACATGACCCTCAGAGTTGCGAACGGAGCTAGCATGGATGCTAAAGCCGTGGGGGACTATCACCTGGGAATGTCAGATGGACATGTTTTGGTTTTGCGTAATTGCTTTTTTGTACCCAACGCAACTTGTAATATCATTTCTGTATCTTTAGTTTCTAAAGAAGGTTATGAATTTGCGTTTGTAAGTAATGTTGTAAACATTCACCTTAATCAAGTTTTGATTGGGTCAGGTACATTGAGTAATGGTATATACGTGTTAAATCAACCACAGATTTTTAATGTCCAGAATACACACAAAAGAAAGTCTCCAGAAATAAATCAGACTTTCTTATGGCATTGTAGATTGGGTCACATCAATGAGAGAAGGTTGACGAAGTTACATACAGAAGGGTATTTGAATGCGTTCGAATATCAGTCGTATGCCACTTGTCAATCCTGTCTCAAAGGAAAGATGACAAAGACTCCATTTACTGGACATGGAGTAAGAGCGAGCGAGCTCTTGGGACTCGTACACAGTGACGTGTGCGGTCCAATGTCTACACATGCCCGAAGCGGACATTCTTACTTCATTACTTTTACGGATGACTTCTCAAGGTACGGTTATGTCTTCTTGATGAAACATAAGTCCGAGGCCTTTAGAAAATTCCAGGAGTATAAGAATGAAGTAGAGAAACAGACCGGCAAAAGTATTAAGATTCTAAGATCGGATCGAGGTGGAGAATACTTAAGTGCCGAGTTCCTGGACTATTTAAAAGAGAACGGAATTCTCTCTCAGCTTACTCCTCCATACACTCCGCAACATAACGGTGTATCGGAGAGACGGAACCGCACCCTATTGGATATGGTACGGTCCATGATGAGTAACGCTGAGTTGCCGCGATCATTCTGGGGATATGCGCTAGAATCAGCCGCATACCTTTTGAACCGAGTTCCCACTAAGACTGTGCCTACTACGCCATTTGAGATGTGGTGTGGGAAGAGACCCCATCTTAATCACATTAAGATATGGGGAAGTCCAGCTTTTGTCAAAAAGCAGCATGCGGACAAGCTCGAGGCACGCTCAGTACTGTGCAAGTTTGTGGGATATCCAAAGAATTCCAAGGGATATTTCTTCTACTGTGAAGAGGAACAAAAAGTTCTTGTTTCTCGTCATGCCCACTTTCTAGAACACCAGTTCATAGAAAAAGAAATAAGTGGGAGCGCAGTAGAACTGGAAGAAATTCCAGAACCACGGACTATTACTGAAAGTTTAGTGGAACCAGAGGGTTCAACAGAACAGGACATTCCTGCGCCGCTCCGCAGAAGTAGTAGGCAGACTCATCCTCCCGAGAGATACTACGGTTTTCTCATTGACGGGGATAGAGAGATTGCATCATAGATTATGATGAGCCTACTATCTTCCAGCAGACCGTTCAGAGCGTTGACTCAGTGAAATGGATGGATGCAATGCGGACTGAAATGGAGTCCATGTACACCAACAAGGTATGGACGTTGGACATTGCTCCAGACGGGGTAAAACCCGTAGGATGCAAGTGGATCTTCAAAAGGAAGATTGGTGTAGATGGACAGGTTGAGACCTATAAAGCTAGGCTGGTAGCAAAGGGTTTTCGTCAAAGACCTGGCTTGGACTATGACGAAACCTTTTCTCCAGTAGCCATGCTGAAATCCATTCGGATCCTTCTTGCCATTGCTGCCTTCCACGATTATGAGATCTGGCAAATGGACGTAAAGACAGCTTTTCTAAATGGAAATTTAGAGGAGTGTGTCTATATGGACCAGCCAGAGGGTTTCATTCAGAGTGGGAGCAGCGGAAAGGTGTGCAAGTTGCTTAAGTCCATCTATGGACTAAAGCAGGCGTCGCGGAGTTGGAACATCTGCTTTGATGAGACGGTCAAAGAATTTGGCTTTATCAAAAATCCAGATGAACCATGCATCTATAGTAGATTTGTAGCGAGAACTGTAGTATTCCTCGTTTTATACGTGGATGACATTCTCTTAATAGGAAATGACATTCCTATGCTACAATCTGTCAAGGGGTTCTTGTCACACAGGTTCTCCATGAAAGACCTGGGTGATGCCTCATACATTCTGGGTATCCGGATCTACCGTGACAGATCCAAGAGGATATTAGGACTTTCTCAGTCCAGGTACATCGACACCATACTGAAAAGATTCAGTATGGAAGATTCCAAGCGCGATAACCTACCGGCTTGTCACGGGATCACCCTCTCTAAAGAGATGTCTCCCAAGACTGATTTGGAGAGGGATCGCATGTCTATTATACCCTACGCTTCTGCGGTAGGCTCTATAATGTATGCGATGTTGTGTACCAGACCGGATGTAGCTTATGCACTGAGTGTGGTAAGCCGGTATCAGTCAAACCCTGGGGAGAAACACTGGATAGCGGTAAAGAACATTCTCAAGTACCTGAGAAGGACTAAGGAGATGTTCTTGGTGTATGGCGGAAAAGACCTCCAGATCGAGGCCTTTGCTGACTCCAGCTTCCAGAGTGACAAGGATGATTCCAAGTCCATATCGGGTTTTGTCTTTACCCTCAATGGAGGGGCGGTGTGTTGGAAGAGTTCCAAACAGGAAACCGTTGCAGACTCGACGATGGAAGCGGAATACATCGCTGCATCTGATGCCGCAAAAGAAGCTGTCTGGATGAGGAAGTTCTTGAAAGAACTTCAGGTGGTTCCGTCCATTGTTGATCCAATACCTCTGTATTGCGACAACAACGGGGCTATAGCTTTAGCGAAGGAACCCAGGTCCCATCAGAGATCCAGGCACATCTTAAGGCGGTATCACCTGATCAGGGAGATCGTGGATCGCCAGGAGATCGAGGTTCGGAGAGTCGCTTCAGAAGATAACACTGCAGATCCATTCATCAAGGCCCTGCCCCAGACTCAGTTCGAGCGGCTGATCGAGATGATAGGTCTTCGATACGCCAGTACATGGCCTTAGTGCAAGTGGGAGATTGTTAGTGTATATGCCCTAGAGGCCATTACTTTATCATACTAGTTTGTATATTACTTAATGGATGCTTGGGATATTCACCTTGTATATACAATCTTGCTCAAAATAGTAGTATGCTACTTGGTTTGTTTCTACTTCAATGTGTACATGTGTTTATATTTTGTATATCGCCTATACACATTAGTGGAGCCCTTAGGATCTTTGCTTGATTACCAGCGATGTGATGGCCGTCACACTAGTGGGGCTGGGTAATCTATAAGCACATCCTTATGCAGGTCCCTGGTCGCAGGACTATCGAGACAGGGCATCGATACTCCGGAGTAGACCAGCGCATGCGCTTCTCATCCCAGTGTGGGAGACGGTCTGTCCCACAGCCGTCAGTACGTCGTACTTGAGATAGTATGCGGGTGCTCGTTAGGTTACGGGTACACTGGACAGGACTCGTCGGGAACTGACTAGTTGGTATTATATCTATCGTCAGTTATCAGTTCCCAGGTGACATGAGTACTGCTTAGTCCGCTGACTTGACACTGTCACTCCGCCTCGAGTGTGTTCCCACTGTACTTTGATCACTACCCTACCACGGCTCAAAGGAGTCGTGCAAACAGGTAGTGGTTAGGTGCAGTCCCGAAGCACTTGGAGGCAGTGACGGTTAGACAGGATTCGTCTCTCCCGGTATTGGGGGTTGACATCACGCTGTGTCTAGGAGAGCCATTACACGAGTAGTCCCTGGCCAGGGCAAACGAGATATACTGGTAGGTTTCCAGTGTTATCTCAGGGTGTTTTGGGCTTCGCTCCGGCACGACTTGTACCGCTATTGGGGGACTGACGTTTACCGCCCCCTAGGCCCGCCATGCGATGTATCAGACGAACAGACCGGACTGTACGGAGAATGTCACATTCAGGCTCAGTAGGAGTTCAGATGGGTTTCGCCTCGTCGGTCTTCTTGTCGGCAGTACCTGGGGACCGTTACGCACAGCTAGTGCCGCTTGCGGTCTGTGGTTAAACCCACTGCCAGCGTAGTGTCGAGTCTTTAGAGTCCCACACAGAAATCTTTTCGCCTTTAGGCAAAAGAGTAGAGGTCGCATGGTATTGCGACAGGTCGCATGGTTTTGCGACAGGGTTCGGTCACATCCGTGCACTTGTGCGCGTACAGTGTCCGGACAGTTTACACTAGCGGGCTTTGGTTTAAGCCAGATCCTAGTGTACCTTATGGGATTGGATTTATCCAGTTTGCATTCGTGTTCCTCGGAACGCGGATGCGGGTGTGTATGCACAGTTGACAGGGAGACAGAGGCAGTGGATTCTCATTAGGGTTGTTGACAGTTGACCGTTGACTATTTGACTTTTTGCTCAACCCTAATGAGAATATGATATGTGATTAACTATTATATTAATTAAGTATTATGGTGATATGGTTGTTGACTTTGTTGACTTGTTGACTTTTGTTGACTTGTTGACTTTGTTGACTTGTTGACTTTTGTTGACTTGTTGACCGGTTGACTAGGCTTGACTAGTTGACCATCATGATAACCATAGCCATCATTTCATGGCAAAGACTTTTGTTTGCTTGCTCATTTGTGCAAAATGAGTGCATGAAATGATATGGTTATGGTTGCTTCAACCATCACATAAGACTTTTGTTAGTATGATGAGTTATCATGACTTTGGATTATGAGAGGGTGAAAGACAAAAGAGAGCCTCATTCTTTCTTGCTCATTCTCTCTCTTGTTCTTGAGCTCTCCTTTTGCTCTCACCCTCAACCTCTTGCTCCCTCTCTTGATCCTATGGTTCTATTGTCTCATGAGTTGAGAATCAAGAACCGTAGATAAAATCCCATTCTATTTATTCTCTACTCATTCTAGTTCACTAGGTTTAGCAAACCAAGTGAACTAGTTTCTTCAAAGAACGAAGAAGGAGCTAAAGGTTGGAGCTTTCAGGTGGATCTATCTTCGGCGTACGGAGACGACGAGAAGAAGCCATCGGACCACCATCGGAGCTTTGAAGACGAAGGAGTTCAAGACAAGCAAGGTATAACCCCCTAACCGAGTAGCTAGAAATTCATAGTTAGGATGTTAGATAGATGTTTAACCAAGATCCGGGTTTTAGGTCCATGTTACCACCTCCGTAAAAATCGTTTTTTACCAAATTCCGCTTTCCCGAAAGTACCGGGAGAGGTAGCATAGACTTACTGCCAATAAGCTTCAGCGCTCCGGTGCCGTCACAAGAATCTCTGAAGAAGTCGGTCTTCGATCGGTTTGCAACTACCATGGCCCCTCTCAACGGGTCGTCCAATTCCAACGCTTCAGTCTTTAACAGACTGGGCCAAGGCTCCAGTGGGCCCGTAAAGAGGCCTGCAATACCTGAAGGGGTTATCCCGAAGTGGATAGCCATTCCAGCCCCGGTAGACGAAGTCGTCAAAGGGGCTTCTCCTGCTTTTTCAGTTAAAGCTAAGGGATCGGTCTTCGCAAGACCGTCCATTCCAACTCCTGTTATGGGTGAGGTCGTTACAAGTGATTCCCCTATTCGAAAGTCGTCCTTTGACAAGTTGACCATTCCTTCCCAGCGGATGTCAGTCTTTGACAGGCTGGCGCCAATAACAGCCTCTCCTCAAAGTAGGGGGCATGACGAAGCTACTCCGATGATAGAGGTGATCCTGGCTACACGACATGCTCGACGTCGTCACTGGCGCCGAGTGAGGAAAGCTGGGTGCAGTTTCCGTTCTAGACTTACCCCACCAGCTCCAATGGTGGAAGTTGATGCTGCTGTTCCAACTGGGAATAGTTTTGAGCCGCTCAGGAGGGTGTGCAAGAATTTTCCAATTGCCGTACTAAAAAGGTCTCCTTCGCCTGCGGAGAACATCACAAAGGCAAAGCCGGAACATCCCCTCAGCGGCTGTCCTCCAAAATCTACAGAGTCTGGCGAAAAGTCCAAGACTCTGTAATCGATAAAGAATACTCTCGCCGACTGAAGGAAACAAAGGCTCGGCAAGGGGAGGACCATCCTGCCATCATGCCATGGAAAGTATCGTCTGCACGGGTTCTCGCTGCAACGGCTCCCTCAACTTCGGCCTCCCACAAAAAGAGAAGGCCAGAGAATTAACCACCACCGGTGACAAATTCTGAGCGTGATGGATCCAAATGCCGTAAGTCTGGGGGCATGGTAGTGCACACCGTCTACATGGCTTCCGGAAAAGAGGAAAGCCGTGCTTCCGGGGGTCATCGACCACTTACCCGGTCAGTAACAAAGGCTCAGGAGCAACAATAAAAACTCCAGGAGATGCTAACAAAGATGGCCACACTTACTAGGCAGAAGGAAAGCCCGGAAGCACCGTCGGATCAATGCCAGGTGCAGGAAACCGACGCCGAGTTCCTCCGAAGAATGCTCGAAAAGAAAAATAAAGAAGCCGCTGAACAAGCGGCTAATATAAAACAAATGGCGCTCCTATTCCAAGATATGGTGGGCAAGATGATCCAACCAGACCCTCTAACGAAAGATCCCCTGATAATCATCGAAGACGACAGAGGGGAGACATCAAGTACTCTTCCGGCTTTATCAGCAGCCAAGGAGGAGATGATCTCGAAAGCTGCGCTTGATGACTACATAGCTCAACACATATGAGCTCATCAGACAAGCGAGACTGCTGGCTAAGTTGTCAGAAATGGGCGACCCTATCCAAGCTGGTATGATCAAATTAAGTACCCGCCGGGATATACGATCCCTAAATTTCACATGTATAAGGGGACATGCAACCCCCATCAGCACGTCGCTCAGTTCAGGACTCTCTGCGGCAATACCGGAGGCGATGAAAAATTGCTACATCGCCAGTTCGTCGGCAGCTTAGCAGAGACGTCATTTGAATGGTACTCGGAGCTTCCGAATGACTCCATCAAAACATTCACAGAAATAGAGTTGCTATTCACCCAGCGTTTTGAAAGCGCCAGCGAACGCACCCCGATCACGGTATTGATCAATGCCAGGGTAAAGCCAGGAGAGACTTGGGTTCAGTATGCAATTCGGTGGCGGAACCTATGGTCGAAATGCGAACAATGCATAGAAGAAGCTCCTGCCATGGGCATATTCGTAGGGACCCTCATCCGCAGGAAACTATATCCCAGTTTATGATGTTTTTCAAGCCGGTCACTTTCCAAGCCTTGATCGACAAGCTGGCCCAAATGGACCAGATGGGCCATAGACCGCCCTCCTCGAAAACGGAGCTTCAAAATGAAAAAGGGAAAAAGGAAAGCGACCTTCGTCGCCAACGCTCAGTAACAGCCGAGTGATCTGAAACTAGCTGCTCGCCAAAACGATAATTAGCGATCACTCGGAGAAAAGATGAGACGTCCTTACTCATTCCCCCGGGATAAAACGAGGAGACTATTTGAACAAGCGGTGCGCAACAGGCTCATCACTCTGCCGGATCTGAGACGCCCACTGCAATCGGGTGATGTTAACAATCCCAATTATTGCCCCTATCACCGAATAGTGGGTCACCCAATTGAAAATTGTTTCGTCTTCAAAAAATGGATTGAGGACCAGTACCAACAGGGCAAGTTCGCATTGTCTGAAAACTGGAGGGTAAACCCTCCACAATAGCATGCTCCTAAAAAGGTGGACATGCCGGGGGCATCATGCTTAATCATAGAGGAAGCTCCATGGAAAATTGTTCTTTCGGCTAAAACTAAAAGAATGCTGAAGAATCTTCAAGCATGTCCGGCGATTAGATGGAAAAGCCCATTGGAGCCCGAGATCGTTGAGGGGCGGAACGATGAGGCAACTAAAAGAAGTGAACGATAGGGTTTCATGAAGGTGAGTGAAGCGAAGGAAGGAGCTGATGAAGCGGAACGATAGGGCTCCTCAGTTTAAGGAAACTGTCCGGTGAGCTCGGACAAGAGAGCGCTATTGTTCTTTCCGTTCTTCTCGGGCGGTACTCTTGCTCTTCCTGGCTTGAAGAAAGTCCTTGTATGACCTGAAATGGGTTGGCATCGATCCATGGATCCATACATCTCGATCGGAAAAGAATCAAAAGAAAGAATCGAAATTGATCGATATGATATCTTTCTCGAAAAAAGCAAAAAGGAAAAGAGGTAGATTGATTCGGTTAAGCAAGTGAGTCACCAAAGCATGTGAAGAAGTGAGTAACCCCATTCGTCGAGCCAGGCCCAGCCGTCAAAGTCTTCGAAGAAGAAGAAGAAGACCAAAAAGCCCGCGCAGTCTGACGATAAGCACATGGATCTTCAAAGGCATATTGACGCACTGGAGGAATATAACCAGAAGGTCCGAACCCCGGTCACACTCCAAGAGTTTCTCAACCATATCCTTGAGAGCGGAGATAATGACAATGACGACGGAGACGACTCGTCAGAAGAACCCGAGGATTATGTGGCAAGTTGTTACATGATCTCTCATTCGTCAGTAAATGAAGAAGAAGCTCACTCGGCGTCAGAAGATAATATAAAGGAGCTGGGGGAAGAATCGGTGCCAAAATCCTTGGAACCGTCAGACGAGATGATTGACATGCTGCTGAACGAAGCCTGTCAGAAGAGCAAAGCTGATCAAGAGCGTGAAATGGCCATATTCAAAAGGGTCAGGCGTCAGCATCAAGTTGAAGGAGTCATGGTAGGGATGAGTCTCAAAGCACTCCAACCAGATCGAAACACGCCCGCGGCAGACAAAAACAGGCTTAAGACAAGGAAACGGTTCGCTAAATCCCTGTCGATGGGAATGAAGCTGCCACCTTCCGATGAAAATACTCCCGAGGATACGTAGCTTGATGAAGCGGACGTCCATCTAAGCTACTGCTTGTACCATCGAAAGGTTACCCATCCCACTGAAGAATACAATGCCTTCAAGAAGTGGTGGAAGGGATACATTGCTCACCGACAACATTTCAAGCGGTTGAAGTGCAAAACTCGTCGGGAGTAGAGAAGCACGACAGATGAGCACAAAAGAACCGCTGGCAACTATCACATGGTTGATACCAAGGGATCGCAAGCTCTCACCTTCGGAAGCGATTCTGATGAAGAAATAGCCATCGGCCCTCTCTTCAAGGAATCCACCTCAGGAAAAGAGGAAGTGATAAAGAACTGTGAATACATTCAGCTGCGTAATCGTATGTTACCCGAAAAGAATCTCGGGCTTACAAACAAGGGATCGAACAAAAAGGACAAGGAGAAGGAAAAATTCCCTGAGGATATCGCCCTCGATGACCGAGTCGTCGAAGAGCTTGCAGCCAATGACCCACCTAAGAAAAACAAAGTAGATTACAATGTCTTGGCACACCTGAGGAAGATACCCCCACAATTAAGCATTTTGGATGCCCTTCTATTGTCTAAAGAGGCACGAGATTCTCTGATCTAGGCATTACAAGAGCTTGAGCAGTTTCAAACTTTCTTTGCCGAAGAAAAGATGAAGGACAAGCTGGAAGAAGTTCACACAGCTGACATTACCTTCAGCGATGAAGATCTCATCCTCAGAATGTGTGAGCACAACCAGCCCCTGTATGTCACAGGGTACTGCGATGACATCAAGGTATGAAAGATCTTAGTTGACAACGGGTCTTCTGTCAACCTCCTAAATGGGTGCTAAAAGAAATCTGCATGAGCGTTCAGCACCTCGTCCGGGATAAAATTACCATCTCCGGGTTCGACCCCCAGTCATCACGGATGCTCGGGTCTGTAATACTGACGTTATGCTTTAGGCTGCTCGTCACTGACATCAAATTTCTTGTCATTGATGCCAAGAACTGCTATAACGCTTTGCTCGGCAGGCCTTGGTTACACGAGTACAATATCATCCCTTCTACACAACATCAGTGTATGAAGTATTTCAAAGATGGTCTCGAGTATACCGTGACGGGAGAACTAAACCCATTCTCCGTAAATGAAGTCCGAAAGTACGAAGATCCAAAGTATTTCCTACCAGACTTTGAAGACACGGAAAGATGCCATAAACTGGAGAATAAGCAAAAAGCTATCACCACTATTCCGTTCTTCGGGAGCGATACTGAGGAGGAAGAAGAGATAGTCTATTCGGGGCCGCCCCAATGCAATAGGCCGGGACCATCTATCCCTATTTTGGTCTTTGGCAGTGACTCTGAAGACGAAGTCAACGCAATGTTCTTGGTCCATCCATCAATGCAGGCCTTCACTGGAGATGATCAGAGTTTGCAAATCGCCATGGTTCCACGGCAGCACTACAGAGAGCTTGATGGGCTTGAGACATATAGTGTGCAAGAGCTGCAGACATTCTACGTCCCTTCCAGGCGAAGAGGTGAAAATGCGTTCCTATTCTATCGATCCACGGAGACTAAAGTCGAAAAAGAAGTCTGGCATGGTGCCGATTTTTCGCTCGACAGGCTCCAACCCATCCGTCTGCCCAGATACTACACGGAGGGATCGAGAAGGTTATTAAGATGCCAAGGCATACCTTTTAAACAGACTCCTCGACAAGCTCAGTTCTACAACAGGATTTGGAACGTCTCCAGAACTCAGCGAAAATTTCCCAACGGAAAAATGGAAACGATTGGTCTTGGATATATCCAGTCCAAGAAACGGGAGCAATTCCATGGATACCATGTCATAAATGATCTCGATGAAGAAGGGGGTGCTCTTTTAAAAGACGCTGACGTTGAACCACAACAAGGTCCTGCCATAAAATGCCGAGTCCGTCTTTTAAACAACAGATGGACAAGCTAGTAAAGGAAGCGAGTCAAAAGGTTTGGAACGACCACAGCCGCGAAATGGCCATTTATGAGAAAGCCAAGACACAACGCCTCTTTTAGTAGGCTATGGAGGATGACAATGCCCTTCACCGTCAGCTCGCCATGCATTCCCAAGACAAGAAAAAGGCCCGACGCAGAGGCAAAAACAAGTTAAAGAACGGAAAAAACGTTCGACAGCGGAAAACGGATCCAAAAGGCCACACGATCGAGAAAAGGTCAGGCGGAATCCGTCTCTTATGAAAAAGATAGGTCGAGTATATTCTTTCCCTCGAGACAAGACAAGGAGAATCTTTGACCTTGTCATGAAACATCAAATGATGACACTCCCGAAGTCTCGGCACCCCGATCAAGCAAACGGGGTTCATCACCCGGATTATTGCTCCTATCACCGAGCGATAGGACATTCTCTTAAAGACTGCTTCACCTTCAAAAACTGGGTCGAAGACCAATATCAGCAAGGTAGGTTAGCTCTATCCAACAGTTGGAGGGTAGCCCCACCACAAAAGCATGTGCCAAAAGCAACATATATAGCGAGAGTAGAACCAGATCAACATCGGTCTTGGAAATGATCTCGTACCTATCACGTGATAACGCTGTTTGAAGAAGGAGTGCACGAGAATATAGATGATCTCTTGATTGATAGGATATGTGCGTGTTCAAGTTTAAGTTTTAAATACCGCAATCAAGACGGTTTCGCACGTAGCTAGCCGGTTGAGTACGGGTCGTCCGCAGGGAGATGGGAATCTTTTTCTATGTGTTTTTCGACGAGTTAAGTCCGGTTGTTCAGATTTTGTTGGATTATCTAAGTGTTAAGTTGATATTTAAAGAGAGCTTGTTAGGGTTAGGATTAGGTTAGTTTGAGTTAGGAGTCTCCACATCTTTCGTTGCCCCTCTTAATATCGGTGTTACGGTAATCGGCAACAACGGGGATTAGCACGACTAGGAAGGACTTTGCGAGTATAAGCTAGGCTTTCCAACGCATAAGTCTTCCTTTTGGTGCTTGTCCGTCCGTTCTTGGTTCTTATCCATAACCTCCGGTTAATTCAACCACAACCGGTCTCACTACGGAATCACCGCTATTATGTTGGATAGGGTGCCGTAAGGAGCGGATTGTGGTTCAATTAACGGGAGTCGATTTAAGTTGTTGGGCAAGGAAAGAGTGAGAGAGATTTCCTTCTCTCAAACTTCCCTTATCCTACCCTAACAAGTATAAAACTACTCACACTTCATGATAAGGAAAAACAAAACAAAACAAAAGAGGAAGATAGAAAGAAGGAGATTAGAAGAATACGACTAACTATTTGCGACCTCACCTTGGCGAGGATCGAGCGTAAGTATCATTGTCGTATGAAGGATAAAGAAAAAGAGAGAAGAAAGAAACAACAAGGAAATAACAACAACTACTTAACAATTAAAATTACAACAAGTAAAGAAAGAGCAAGACAAGCATGATAATAAAATGATCTTCTTTATTTATCATTCCTCCCTCACAAAGCTCACTACAAGTTTAATGGAGAAGAGATGAGAAGAAGAAGAACAAGTGAACTAAATCCTAGAAAAAGAAAATACAAGAATGGACTCTTTCCTTCACAAAGTTCTGGGCTATTTATAGGCCAGAAAATGAAATCCTAGGGCAACCACCAGAACCCTGATGAAATGACCAAACTGCCCCTGGAAGCCCTGCATCTTTTGGCGCCATAACGGCCGCGGATCCGCGGCCTAAACCCTACTTTGGCCGCGGATCCGCGGCCTTTTGGAGGAGTTGGGCCCTCCAACTTTTGGTGCTGGCCTAGTCTGATGTGTACATTATTCTGATACATATATTTTCTTAATTTGGCTCCACGATTTTTCCAGAATTTCTGTTGAGGGAAAGGTGGACTTTTTGTCAAGATTTTGTCATGATTGTCTCGAGCTCCGCGTAGATCTCTTGGATCTTGTGCTACCATTGAGCCTTGTGCATTGATTTGACATTGATTTGACCTTTTGTCTTCCTAAACTGGTATCTGGCAACATACGGATGAAGAGCGGAGACCGTGTTTTATCTGTGGTTGGCAGGAACCGGATTTTGTCGTGTTTTCCATGAATTTCTCCGTTTGAGAACCGGGAACCTGTATCCTGCAATTGACTAGCAAACATGGCTCAAGAGTATCTACCGATATGCAATGTGATAAAAATTGAGCGGTATGAAAATGCAAAAATCTGATATGAACAAATACCCCCAAACTTATCAATTGCTCGTCCCGAGCAAAGCCCATTTATTCACAAAAAATTTCCTAACCTCACTTTCGCAGGGAACGCGATTGCACTGAGCATGTGCAACAAGCCGTTAAACCTCTAGGTGTCCCTAGTAGGAGGAGTGTTGTCTCCTGAGGGTTTTCAGCGGATACTACCCACAAAATCCGGTCAAGTTGGTTTTGTAAAATAACTAAGCTTCAAACCCTAAAGTTTTGTTTTAGAAAATAACAATTCTATAATCCTAAGTCTAGATCATCGAACCTTTATTTTTCACACCTCACTTCTTATTTAACTACAGATTTTATATGTCTTTACGTGCAGTGCAAATAGTGTTGTTAAGTTCCAGAAGGATCGATTGAAGTCATCATGTCGCACAATAAAGCCCAGATAACAATTTTAAAAGGATCACATAAGTTTTGTAACGAGTTAAGCATTTTCCAAGTTTCGTTTTCCAGTAAGGTTTCAACTTCAGAATTTCTATCTTCCTTAACAGGAAACTAAGTCGTATTTTTCACTCCACCTTTTTCTTGTTTTCATTTCATACACACCTCTGTGAACGTGCAATAGTCTTTATCAAAGAGTAAAACCTTCATATCTCCGTTTAAAATTTTTTTTTAAAAGCCTGTCTTTTATCAAGATTATTCTCACACAAAGAACCGTTAGGAATTTTAACTCGGAGAGAACACTTGCTTGACTTTGTTTTAAACTGGACTTTCTAGGCTTCTTAGCGAGCTTTGGGCCAATGCACCCAAACCAGTTGGTTTTAGGGCATTAGGTGTAGAAACACCCCAGCGGACTTAATTACTCAAGTTACCTAGGTCCAAAAACAAAAGACAGTTTATCGTGAAAATCAGATGATTTAATACGAACGGAGGTATAACCGGCAGTTCAAATATTTTTTGGATAAAAGACGTGTTTAGTGGGTTTGGTGTGTAATCATTCCAATCAAGTTTTAGATGGGTTATTTTTCAGACTTAGCTCCAATTACGGCATCAATAACATTCCTTCATATTCGCTTTACTTCATAAACTATTCTTGACATTACTTATTTCAGAACAAACCTATTTGATCCTCAGAAAATCATTTATCTGTTTAAAAGTTTAAACATGAAAGACTTGTCATCTAATTCCCAAAATCTTACGACACGTGTAGTGTGATGTAAAGACGTATATCAGCTATAGTTAACTTCAAAGGAGAGTTATCTTTCAGGTTTTCAAAATCCAAACATAAGATTTAGTTATTCCTATTTTTTCAAACAAAAACCGTCGAATGTTGAATCAGAGTTCTTCCACAAGCTAACTTGACAAAAAAGTTTTTTATATTTTTGGAAAATTTTCAAATTTTTATGGTTTTTATGGATTTTAATATGAAGATGCAAAAATATACATATGAATGCGAAGGGAAGAAATGCGTACCGAGCGTACCCCCAAACTTAAACTGGACAGTGTCCTCACTGTCGTTGCATGAAGAGAGCAGTTGGAAGGTTCAAAATTGTCGGTTAGTGATACACAACTTTTTATTTGTTTTTGTTTTTAAAGAAAAGAAAAAGAATATGCACAAATATATACAAAATGGTTTGTACATACCCCCAAACTTATTTGGAACAGTGTCCACTGTTCTTGGCTGGATAACCGAAGTTTGGAGGTAGGCAGAGGAAGATCACTCAGGGTAAACCGGCTCCTGCAAGAACAGGAGCTCCTCTGTTGGTTCGGCGCTAAGGTACGGTTTGCATCGGTGTCCGTTCACTTTGAACAGTGAACCGTCCTTTGGATTCTCCAAATCCACAGCGCCCTGCGGATACACATTCCGCACAAAATACGGCCCTTTCCAGCGAGATCTGAGCTTTCCAGGATGGAAGTGAAGTCGGGTGTCGTAAAGCAGTACCTGCTGACCAGGTACGAAGGTTTTGCGCAAAAGGTGTTTATCGTGAAACACCTTCGTTCGATTCTTAACGACAACCGCGTTATCGTAAGCCTCATCCCTAAGCTCGTTCAGTTCGTTCAACTGCAGCTTCCGATGGCTGCCCGCGTCCTCAAGAGACAGATTCAGCTCCTTTATCGTCCAAAATGCGCGATGCACGATTTCGACCGGAAGGTGGCAGGCTTTTCCGTACACAAGCCGATAGGGAGACATGCCAAGGTCGGTCTTATAAGCGGTTCTAAATGCCCAAAGGGCATCAGTGAGTTTCAGAGACCAATCCTTACGGTTCTTGGAAACCGTCTTCTTCAGTATCTGCTTGATTTGCCGATTTGAAACTTCGGCCTGCCCGCAGGTTTGGGGGTGGTAGGGCGTAGAGAGCTTATGATTAATGGAGTATTTCTGCATCAAGGCTTCGAAAGTTTTATTGCAGAAATGACTTCCATTGTCGCTAATGATCGCTCGGGGGTGCCCAAACCGTGAGAAAATGTTTTCTTTAAGGAATCTAACGACAACTTTGTTGTCATTAGTCCGGCTGGGCACAGCCTCGACCCATTTAGAGACGTAATCAACAACTAGAAGAATGTACAAGTTCCCAAAAGAGCTGGGAAACGGCCCCATGAAGTCTATCCCCCAAACATCGAAAATCTCCACAACCAAGATCGGTTGGAGCGGCATCTCATTCCTCAGGGATATCCGGCCCATGTGTTGGCACCGGGAGCAAGTCTTGCAATAGTCATGAGCGTCTTTGAAAAGTTGTGGCCAGTAGAAACCACATTGCAAGATCTTCTCAGCTGTCTTTCTGGGCCCAAAATGCCCGCCACATGCTTAATCGTGGCAAAATGACAGCACACTCTTGAATTCCTCATCAGGGACACGCCGACGAATAATCTGGTCGGGACAGTACTTGAACAAGTAGGGTTCGTCCCAGTAAAAGTGTTTTACTTGGGATAAGAAGCAAAGTCTGTCCTGACTCGACCATTCAGTTGGTAGTAATCCCGTGGCCAAATAGTTCACAATATCTGCGAACCAGGGTTCGCACGATACTGTCAAGAGTTGTTCATCCGGGAAAACGTCGTTGATCGGAATTGGAAGCGAAGGCGAAGAAGGAAGGCGTGAGAGATGGTCGGCAACTACGTTTTCACATCCCCGTTTGTCCTTAATGACAAGGTCAAACTCTTGAAGCAAGAGGATCCAACGTATTAACCGAGATTTTGCATATTTCTTCGCAAAAAGATGGCGCAGAGCTGAATGGTCCGTGTAGACAATGACTGGAGAGCCGATGAGGTAGGGCCTGAACTTTTCTAAAGCAAATACAACAGCCAAGAATTCCTTCTCAGTTGTTGTATAATTGAGTTGGGCGTCGTTCAGGGTTCGGCTCGCGTAATAGATTACGTGCGGCATCTTGTTGATGTGCTGTCCAAGGACAGCACCAATGGCAAAGTCGGATGCATCGCACATAATCTCGAATGGGTGCGTCCAGTCAGGAGAAGAAAGAACGGGAGCAGAAGTGAGTGAGCGTTTCAGTGACTCGAATGCATTCACACAGCTCGAGTTGAAGTCGAAAGGCGTATCCTTGGCCAGCAAAAGAGTCAAGGGCCTAGCAATCTTGCTAAAGTCCTTGATAAACCGTCTATAGAAACCGGCATGGCCAAGGAAGGCTCGGATATCTCTGATGCATCGGGGAGGAGGCAGATTGGAAATGACCTCAATCTTTGCTTTGTCAACCTCTATGCCATTTTGCGAGATGATATGTCCTAAGACAATACCTTCGCGCACCATGAAGTGGCATTTCTCCCAGTTCAAAGTGAGATTCTTGTCCTTACATCGGGTAAGGACAGCGTCAAGATGCAGCAAACACTCGTTAAAGGAGTCGCCGAAGATGGAGAAGTCATCCATGAAAATCTCCAGAAATTTTTCCACCATGTCAGAGAAAATTCCCATCATACACCGCTGGAAGGTAGCGGGCGCATTGCATAACCCAAAGGGCATGCGTCGATATGCAAACGTGCCGAAAGGACAAGTGAAAGTAGTCTTGTCCTGGTCTTTTTTGGCGATGGGAATTTGATTATAGCCAGAGTAGCCATCAAGAAAACAATAGTACTCATGTCCGGCCAATCGTTCAAGCATCTGGTCAATGAAAGGTAGCGGAAAGTGGTCTTTCCGCGTTGCGGCGTTGAGTTTTCTGTAATCAATGCAAACTCGCCACCCAGTTTGGGTGCGAGTAGGGATTAACTCATTCGCCTCGTTGGTTATGACCATGATGCCCGACTTCTTGGGGACAACATGAATGGGGCTAACCCACTGGCTATCAGAGATAGGGTAAATGATACCACTATCTAGACATTTGACGATCTCCTTCTTCACAGCCTCCTTCATGACTGGATTAAGACGTCTTTGTGGATTCCGGGCTGGTTTGGCATCATCCATCAGATGAATGTGATGCTCAACGATCAGGGGACTAATCCCCTTGATGTCCGCCATGGACCAGCCAAAAGCTTGCCTGTTGCTGTGCAAGACCGCGAGAAGGGCTTTCTCTTGCTCTGGAGCTAGAGAAGCCGAAATGATGACAGGGAGGGTCTCGTTCTCACCTAAGTAAGCATACTTAAGGTGAGACGGCAACGGCTTGAGTTCGAGCGTTGGAGGTGAAATGATGGAAGGCAAGACTGGTGCAAAGGTCTCGAACTCAAAGGACTCCAGCAAAGGTTCAAAGCGAGTGTAGGCAACCGAGTTGGATGGTTCAGGTAACTCATCCGGAAAGTCGAAAGATTCAAACTCGGGTTGTGCGCGGCTAAGATCGTTCAAGAACGTGAAACACTCGTATTCGTTGTCGGGCGCAGAAGCAGCAGCAGGTTCGAAGAGAAACGCACTAGTGGCGTCAAGATTATCGTGTTCAAACAGAAACTCCTCGAATTCACACTCTTCTGGGGTGATCTCCTGGATCGAGCAGACATCCAGTATATGAGCATTAGGTTCGGCGGGCTGATTCCCCAACCTAAAAATGTTGAGTTCAATTGTCATGTTTCCAAAAGAGAGGTTCATCGAACCATTGCGACAATTGATCACAGCATTTGAGGTTGCGAGAAATGGGCGACCGAGTATCACCGGAATTTGATTCCGGGGGTTAGCTACAGGCTGTGTATCTAAGACAATGAAGTCAACGGGGAATATGAAGTCCCCGACTTTTATTAACACATCCTCTAGCTCACCCCTAGGATGGGTGATCGATCGGTCGGCCATCTGGAGAGTGCAGTGTGTGGGTTTCAGCTCTCCGACGCCTAATTGCTCGTATACTGAATACGGAAGCAAGTTAACACTGGCACCAAGATCTAATAGTGCGCGGTTGATGTTCTTATCCCCAATAGTAATTGAAATCGTAGGACAGCCAGGGTCCTTCCGTTTTTGTGGTAAAGATTGGGTAAGGGCATCACTCACAGCACTAGCCAAGAAAACTTTCTTGGGTACCTGAGACTTCCTCTTTTTCGTGCACAAGTCCTTTAAGATTTTTGCGTAAGATGGGACTTGTTGGACAGCATCTAAAAGAGGAATGTTAATGTTAACTTGCTTGAATAACTCCAAAATCTTCTCCATTTGTGGATTTTGTTTGTTAGACCTCAACCGGTTTGGAAATGGAACATTTTGAAAATTGGTTGAGTCTAATGCTGGAGGAGGAGATTTTGGAGTTGGAACGGATCCCAGAATAGGTGTTTTCGTAGAGTGAGAAGTGGGTCCGTTCAGCGCAGAAGAAGAAGAGGGAGAGCCTTGTGAAGAACGGAGAATAGGCTCGGAAGACGAAGAAGAAGAAGGAGAAGAAGAAGAAGAAGCGGCCGGGGCATCATCGTTGATTCGCTTGCCAATGTTGTTTTGCAGCATCCTTCCCGATCTCAGTGTAGTCACGGCACTCACATTATGGTTTTGTTGTTTAAGAGCAACATGTGCATTAAGTGGGTGACCGGGATTTGGAAGTGGCTGGGACGGGAGCTTCCCCTTCTCTCGCTCGCTCAAGGCCGCGTTCAGCTGTGCAATCTGGGCCTCGATGGTCTTGATGCTTTGCCCGTGTGCGGCAGTGTGTTGCACTAAAGATTGAATCGAAGACTGGATGTTGGCGGTGGATTGAGTCGATTGTTTAACAAATGCCTCCAGACTTCGCTCGAGCGAGGAAACCTTATCGTTATTCGACGGAACAAAGTTGTTTGGTGGAAAAGAGTTGTTGGGTGCAAAGTTGTTCGTCTGATTTTGGTAAGGTTGGGGTTGGAAGGGCTGCTGATATTGATGTTGAGTTTGTTGTGGCGCTTGTTGTTGCGGTGGAGGGGCCCTTTGGAAATTGTTGCCTTGGAATTGATTCTGATTCTGATTCCAGGCGAAATTGGGGTGGTTCCTCCAACCGGGATTGTAGGTGGAAGAGTATGGATCATTCCTCGGTCTTTGCTGGAAGGCAGCATTAACTTGATCCTGTCCTTGCGAGGGTGGATTGTAAGGACACTCTTCAGTCAAGTGGGAAGGATCGGAACAACAAGCGCAGATGGTACGAAGGGGGAGAACAGGTGTGGGGGCAGGAGCAGAAAATTTGCTCTCTATCGCTTCAAGCTTTCGTGTTATTGCAGCCATTTCAGCTTTCATCGCAATAGAGACATCGAGTTGGTGGATTCCTACCCTAGACTGACCGGTAGAAGTGGAGGTAGAAGAAGAAGAAGTCGGTCTGGTGCTCTCCCACTGTAGCGTTTGCTCCGCAAGATCGTCAAAGAACTGCCACGCTTCCTCGTCAGATTTCGATAGGAAGTGGCCTTGACAGATGGTTTCCAGCAACTGCTTCGTTGCTGGGTTCAGTCCCTCGTATAAGGTTTGGCAGAGCTGCCATTTCTCTATACCGTGGTGAGGACACTGAACAAGAAGGTCTTTATACCGGTCAAAGCACTTCCAGAAGGGTTCAGAAGGAAGCTGGGAGAATTGGTTGATTTCATTTCGAATTCTTGCGGTCTTATGATTCGGATAGAATTTTTTAAGAAACGCTTTAACAAACTCGTCCCAGCTGGTGATTGAGTGGGAAGCGGTGCTATACAGCCATTTTTCAGCGAGATCGCATAAAGTGAACGGAATGACCCGTAGACGTATAGCATCGTCCGACAGCTGGGTTGTTTTCATCATGGCACAGACGTTTTGAAATTTGTTGATGAAGATATAGGCATCTTCAGATTCAAGCCCATGAAAACGTGGAAGCATGTTGATGAAATGGGGCTTAATTTCAAAGTTGTCCCCATTGGCCGGAGGAAGAGAAAGGCAGGTGGGAAGTGCAGAACGGGTAGGGTAGAAACGATCCTGGAGCGCAATTCGCTGCGACGCTACAACAGGCGGAGGTGGTGGGATATTGGTCTCCGTAGGAGGTGGAGCCAATCCAGCGGTGGTCAAAGAGATGTTTGGATTAAATCCCGACATCGCGGAAGAAGAGGTTGGTGAAGGTGAAGGTGAAGGTGAAGATGTATGAACAGAATTCCGATCAACGTCGGAGTTGGCCGGCAAAGGAAGGGGTGAAAGAGGAGTGGACGGAGTATCGACTTCGGAGTCGATCGCGTAGTCGGTCGCGACTAACGTAACGCGGACTAGACGGGCGCTAGTGTCCCGAGTCCAAGCGGACATACACTAAACGAGTTTAGTATAGTCAAAGCGGAGAAGGTGAGGGTAAGAAAACGTCAATGGAGAAAGGCGATGGGTGGTGGGTGAAAATGGATTTGGCGACAAAAGGGCAAGTTTTTATAAAAGTTTTTGATTTTTTTCTTTTTTTTGTTTTTAGAAAGAGATTTACAGAAATATGTACGGAAATACGGCTTAAGCAATCACAAACAAGATATGCACAATCACACCTAGATCTAGGGTAACCTAGGTCTACTAGACCTGCTCCTGAACTTGATTGTCGAAGTTAAACAATGTCGAGAAACGGGCTTAAAAATACACTGATCACGAGGCCAGGTAAGTGCAGAGATAAGGGGAGGTTGTCCAACGCTTTCGCGAAGTTCCTTAATTAAATAACCCTTTCTCTTTCGGCGGTTGCGCCTTTAACACTTTCCTAGACACCCCGTAAACAATATACGGTTAAGCGAGGTTCTAAACAAGGTTTATCTTCTCCTAATGAGCGCGAAGTCCTTAGGGCTGAAGTCTAGTATTTTTTTTTAAATTTACAATGGACAATGCATATGCTTTAGTGATTTTTGGGGTCCTGGGAAGGGTGATGAAATCCCCACCCAATCTGGATTGGTTTCAAGCCCCTTAAGTCCGTATTAAAGAATGCAAAACAGTAACAAATCAACTGCAAACAATTTTTATTTGCGGCGCAAAGAATCCTGCACAAGAACAGTTTATTGGAAGGGGGAGAAGAATTTGCGCAAAGAAAGCTGCAGAAAACACAGTTCAGTGGAGTTCAGAGGAGTGGAGAGAGGCAGAGGGACTTACAGAGAGAAGATGACACACTGACCCCACCAAGTGGCCGCGGTTCCGCGGCAATAAGGCCCTACTGCCGCGGTTCCGCGGCGGAAATGAGGAATTGGTGCTTCATTTTCCTGGTGTGGGCTCTGTTTGGTGTCCTCTGCTTGTCTGGATGTGTGGAATTTTGATATGCTCACTGTATCTGCTCCAGATTTTTACAGTAGACCGGATGGTTCGTTTTTGTCCGTCGCGGTGTAGCCGCGAACTGTGGGTCTATCTTCCCACGTCTTTGGCACTGTACTTGAACTCCGTATTTTCAACGTCTTGGCCACGGAACTTGAACCTTGTAATTTCCTGCACACTTGCACAAAAGCTAATCAAAAAATAACAAGATGATTTTTTTTACAAAGTATATTTTTTTATTGGTTTTTTTTTTATACTTACAAATTAACCCGAAATTACACAAAGAAATAAACTACCGTCTCCCCGGCAACGGCGCCATTTGATTGATAGGATATGTGCGTGTTCAAGTTTAAGTTTTAAATACCGCAATCAAGACGGTTTCGCACGTAGCTAGCCGGTTGAGTACGGGTCGTCCGCAGGGAGATGGGAATCTTTTTCTATGTGTTTTTCGACGAGTTAAGTCCGGTTGTTCAGATTTTGTTGGATTATCTAAGTGTTAAGTTGATATTTAAAGAGAGCTTGTTAGGGTTAGGATTAGGTTAGTTTGAGTTAGGAGTCTCCACATCTTTCGTTGCCCCTCTTAATATCGGTGTTACGGTAATCGGCAACAATAGGGATTAGCACGACTAGGAAGGACTTTGCGAGTATAAGCTAGGCTTTCCAACGCATAAGTCTTCCTTTTGGTGCTTGTCCGTCCGTTCTTGGCTCTTATCCATAACCTCCGGTTAATTCAACCACAACCGGTCTCACTACGGAATCACCGCTATCATGTAGGATAGGGTGCCGTAAGGAGCGGATTGTGGTTCAATTAACGGGAGTCGATTTAAGTTGTTGGGCAAGGAAAGAGTGAGAGAGATTTCCTTCTCTCAAACTTCCCTTATCCTACCCTAACAAGTATAAAACTACTCACACTTCATGATAAGGAAAAACAAAACAAAACAAAAGAGGAAGATAGAAAGAAGGAGATTAGAAGAATACGACTAACTATTTGCGACCTCACCTTGGCGAGGATCGAGCGTAAGTATCATTGTCGTATGAAAGATAAAGAAAAAGAGAGAAGAAAGAAACAACAAGGAAATAACAACAACTACTTAACAATTAAAATTACAATAAGTAAAGAAAGAGCAAGACAAGCATGATAATAAAATGATCTTCTTTATTTATCATTCCTCCCTCACAAAGCTCACTACAAGTTTAATGGAGAAGAGATGAGAAGAAGAAGAACAAGTGAACTAAATCCTAGAAAAAGAAAATACAAGAATGGACTCTTTCCTTCACAAAGTTCTGGGCTATTTATAGGCCAGAAAATGAAATCCTAGGGCAACCACCAGAACCCTGATGAAATGACCAAACTGCCCCTGGAAGCCCTGCATCTTTGGCGCCATAACGGCCGCGGATCCGCGGCCTAGACCCTACTTTGGCCGCGGATCCACGGCCTTTTGGAGGAGTTGGGCCCTCCAACTTTTGGTGCTGGTCTGGTCTGATGTGTACATTATTCTGATACATATATTTTCTTAATTTGGCTCCACGATTTTTCCAGAATTTCTGTTGAGGGAAAGGTGGAATTTTTGTTAAGATTTTGTTATGATTGTCTCGAGCTCTGCGTAGATCTCTTGGATCTTGTGCTACCATTGAGCCTTGTGCATTGATTTGATATTGATTTGACCTTTTGTCTTCCTAAACCGGTATCTGGCAACATACGGATGAAGAGCGGAGACCGTGTTTTATCTGTGGTTGGCAGGAACCGGATTTTGTCGTGTTTTCCATGAATTTCTCCGTTTGAGAACCGGGAACCTGTATCCTGCAATTGACTAGCAAACACGGCTCAAGAGTATCTACCGATATGCAATGTGATAAAAATTGGGCGGTATGAAAATGCAAAAATCTGATATGAACATCTCTCCTGGTGCTTTGAAAATGAGGATGAAGATGAGTTGATCTTAGAATTTCCACCAGCGCCAAAAGAATTAGAAGATGGGATGCACACCACAACGGACAACTTGAAAAAAATTGACTTAGGGACGGCAAATGATTGATCTAAAATTTTGGATCGTGTTTTGAAATGTAATCATAACTAAAGAATTTATAACCGCAATCAATTAACGGTGTCGATGTAGCTTGTTATTGAATACGGATCGTCCACTGAGATGCATGTACTTATTCGATCTTTGTTTAGATGAGTCGATATGAAAATATAAAAGAAAATTCAAGAAAGTAATTCAAGATTTAATTGAGTTGTCATTTCAAGAAAATCAAGAATTAGAAATCAAGAAGGTGTTCAATATCAATTTGAATTATCAAGAATATGAAGAATAGCTTGTAGGAATCGATTGAATTAGTTCAAGGATGTATACTAAAAATTACGAATCTTATCTATTGATGAATTGTAGCTAGATCGATGATGATGAATGAAGATTATGGATCTATTGAAGAAACTAGGGTTTCTCCTTCACTATCCCTTATCTTTTCATTGATCATCATACGGATCTAGCCTTTAGCAAAGAAAATCATCAATTGTTTAATTCCTAATTTGCAACGAAATTAGCAAGAATATGATCTCAATCCAAATTAGGATATTGATGATTCTTTTTCCTAAAGTTCACAATTCTCATAAGACTTAAGATTAATATTAGGATTTTATCATCATTAGATCTACCGATTCTCTCAATTCCTTTACAAGCGGAGATTTCACTCACGCATCATGAAAATTAAAGAATCAAGAACAAGAAATTTCATAATGCAAGAATGTAAAGAAAGCGAGAATTAAAATTATCACCTTTATTAAATCTCCTTCAAATTACACCTCTCAATTTGAGTTTACAAGACTAGCTCTCGATCTCTCCTTTGAAAGGGAATTTTTCGTCGATCTTTGCTCGGCTCGATCTTCGTGAGTCGTGGATCGGATGCGGATCTCTTGCTCTTGATGATGATCGGCGTTGCGATAAAGGATCTTCGATTGTCGCTTGATTTTGCTCTCAATGGATCTTTATTTGATTGGATCTCAAGTTGTGTCTCTTAACTTGAATTGAATTGTAACTGTGGCTCAATTGTGTAATAATGAGTAACCCTTCAACAAACTTTTAATCATTAGATCTAGATCCCCTTTTATAGCCTCAAATTAAGCTTCCCTCATAAGCCAGGTTGTTAGAGAGAGCCTTCTAGAATGAGGTTGTTACAGGGAGCCTTCCAGAAGAAGGTTGTTATGCAGAGCCTTCCAGAAGAAACCACCTGTTTATTAAGTGTTTTGAGGAAGCTAGGCGGTTTCAGAGAAGGCTCTGGAGAAGTTTCTTCACCGGCACCCCCAACTCGGCCGCGGATCCGCGGCGGATCGGGCTGGATCGGCCGCGGTTCCGCGACCTTTTGGTGTGATCTCTGGATCATTTTCCTGAGGTGTCTTACTGTTGGCATTTGGGTCTTCTTTTGATATCTGGAATCATTTAGTCTTATGTGAATCACCGCTAGATTTTAAGTCTTTGACATGCTGCGTTTTATCGGCAAATTGGCGATTCCAGTTCTTTGACCTGAATGATTTTCTCCAAAAAATCTTGATAAAAAGTGTTGAGATATACAATATCATGCATGAAATATTTACACACAATTTCCTTCATAGTGCCGGTTATAATATACAACACATGGTAATTGGTATTTTCCAAATGATTCTGTAATATGTGTCATATTTATAACAAACACCCTTAGATGATTAAGAAGAGTATGGAAATTGATGTGTTAAGAGTGCAATATTTTCAACTGAACAAATTCCCCAAACTTGATTTTGATCGTCTCGAGCAAACATCTTTTATTCAAGAGAAGGAAAATATAAGAAAAAGAAAAACTAACTAGCACACTTTCGTAGGCAAACACGATTGCACTGAGCACGTGTAACAAGCCTTTAAATCTCTAGGTGTCCTTAGTAGGAGGAGTGTTATCCCTGAGGGTTTTCAGCGGATTGCACCAACAAAATCCTATAATAAAAGGAAGATCGTGAAAGTTACATGTAAAGATAAGAATTGTAAAAGAAAGACTTTGAAAAATCAGAGTTTCCAACTACACTAGCTTTTTGGTTGTCATGAGCCTTATCTTAATAGTCATGAAAAAATGTTAGAAATCACATCATCCCTCAATAAAACATCGCTTTTATTCTTCATTCCTACCTTTCTTCCAAACACCGATCATATACCCTTACGTGTAAAGAACATCCCTACACTCAGAGAATTCAATTCAAGCTATCCTACTCTTGTCCATCTACCTCAGTACTTTTTAATCGATGAATATTTAGATGGATTTGCTCACACATTTTTCATGCGACCGTTAATATTTCTTGAGGTACTAACCGACCAATTACTCATGTTCTTGCTTATTAGGCATATTAGTATTTTCCTCGTCTTGCAACACCTAAGGCTTAGCAGTGACTCCCAAACCAGTTGGTCTAAGGCCCTAGGTGATGAAGTACCTTCGCTATATTTTTTTATGCTGTCTTGGTGATTACAAAATCAGTGTTCATTTTTCTACACCATTTTAATTTTTTATGCTTCATTTATTATTTTCTTCGTACTTTTGGCTTTTAGACAAGAACATTTCAAGGTATCCTTTACTATCCCGAGTTTCAAGACGTGTGTAAGTGCATATAGTAGGGTATCAACATTTAAATGTTTAGCTTCCAGAATAGGAACTATTTTTCAGACTTATTTTTATTCTCAGATTAGTGACTTCTTTCATCTTACTAACCCTTCGGACATTAGCTCATAACTACTTATTACTAGTTTCGTTTAAAAAAACTTCTAATTTTCTTGGTTTTCTTAAATTTTTCCAATCTTATAAATGTGATTTTTCACTTTCTAATCTTTTATTATAAAAGATTAAATATTAAATATATTTTTTTATTATATGTTTTGTGCTTATGCAAAGTATAATTCAAAGTGATGTGTAAATAAACACAAAGCTCCCCTAAACTTGTTTACAACAGTGTCCTCACTGTTGCCATCTGTTAAATCTCAAAAACCTGTAAATTTGGAAGGAAAAAATTATTAACGGGGACATGAACTATGATCGTGAAAATCTTTCCCAAACTTATTCTTTATTTATGTAAATTTTTTTTTTATATGTATGTACAAGTTGACCCACCTGCATTCTAAAAGGCAAGACAATATTACCAAGACATGGAGGTGAGGTGGAGGAAAATCAGTCATTATAAAACGGCTCCTGTAAAAACAGGAGCTCCTCCGAGGGGTCAGTGGAAAAATACGGTTTTAATCTATGCCCATTTATTTTGAAAATTATACCATTTTCAATATTTTCAACCTCAACTGCCCCGTGCAGGTATACATACCGCACAACAAAAGCTCCTTTCCACCGAGATCGTAGCTTACCCGCATGAAGATGGAGACGTGAATCATAAAGAAGGACTTGTTGACCTGGGGTAAAAGTTTTTCTCAAAATGTTTTTATCTTGAAATACCTTAATCCGGTTCTTTACTATCACAACATTATCATAAACTTCATCACGGAGTTCGCTTAGCTCATTTTATTGCAGTTTCCGAAAGTTACAGGCTTGATTTAAGTCAAAGTTCAATTCTTTAATGCCCCACATTGCTTTGTGTTCAATCTCGACCGGAAGGTGGCAAGCTTTACCAAACACTAGACGATAAGGAGACATACCGAGATCAGTTTTAAAAGCAGTACGGAATGCCCAAAGAGCATCCGTCAATTTAGTTGACCAATCCTTTTGGTTTTTAGATACCGTTTTCTCCAAAATTTGTTTGATTTTTCTGTTGGAAACCCCAGCTTGCCCGCTCGTTTGGGGATGATAGGGTGTCAAAAGATTGTGGTTGATTGCATATTTCCGCATCAAAGTTTCGAAAGACCGATTACAGAAATGCGTCCCGTTATCTCTAATGATAGCCCGAGGGTGTCCAAATCGCGAAAAGATATTTTTATAAGGAACTTAATGACAATCTTGTTGTCATTAGTGCGACAAGGAATAGCTTCCACCCATTTCGAGACATAATCAACTGCAAGCAATATGTACAAATTCCCAAAAGAGTTAGGAAAAGGACCCAAAAAATCAATACCCCAAACGTCGAAAATTTCAACCACCAAGATCGGTTGAAGTGGCATCTCATTTTTTCGAGAAATCCTACCCGTTTGTTGACACTGTGGACAGATTTTGCAATGATCAAATGCATCTTTGAATAAAGTCGGCCAGTAAAAACCGCATTGCAAAACCTTCTCCGCCGTCTTTCAGGGACCAAAGTGACCTCCACATGCCTGATCATGACAGAAAGATAGAACGCTCTTGAATTCATCATTGGGGACACATCTGCGAATGATCTGGTCAGGACAATACTTAAACAAATATGGTTCATCCCAGTAAAAGTGTTTTACTTGGGATAGAAATCGATGTTTGTCTTATTTCAACCATTCACGTAGAATAAGTCCTATTGCAAGATAATTCACTATATCCCCGAACCAAGTGTAGGGTGTTTTTCGTCACCCCATTGAGATGGGAATACGCGCGCACTTTTCAAGCGTACTACAGTTTCCCCCTGCCTAGGGTAGACGGGGGTTTAATGATTGTGGGGATCCGAATCTCCGGCAGCCGCGGACTAAGCTGCCGTTAATTACCCCTCGCCTTTGGAGCGAGAGAATCTCCGATTGACGGGTTAAACTGGTCATGCGAACTCAATATGCAGTGTACGTGTGTTTTGTTTTGGGGGGGCTTGGGTATATCGGGAGCCACGCAGAGTTTTTACGGGGGTCCCGCTACCCGGATAGCGGGCTGGGGGTCAAGGGGGCTAGCAGCCCCTTGCAGGGTGCGGGGCAGCGCCCCGGCTTAAAAAATTTTTGGGAGGGAGAGTGTTGTAGAGTATGTGTGTGTGTATATTTATATATATATACATATATATATACATACATATATATATACATATATATATAAAAGAAAGGAAAAAGGGGGCATCCAAAAGATGCGTGGGGAAAAGCGCCAGCGCTTTGGGTGTTAGCGCTCCACGTGTCAGCACGTGGGCGCTCGGGCGCTATCGCTTTAGGCGCTAGCACTCTGAGCGCAAGAGCGCTAGCGCTCCACGTGTCAGCACGCGGGTGCTCGGGCACTAGCGCTTTGAGCGCAAGAGCACTAGCGCTTTGAGCGCTAGCGCTCCATGTGTCAGCACGTGGGCGCTCGGGCGCTAGCGCCCTGAGTGCAAGAGCGCTAGCACTCTACGTGTCAGCACGTGGGCGCTCGGGCGCAAAAATGGACTTGGTCTCTGCAATGGGAATTGTACTCCCAGAAATGAGCACTTATTATTTTATGTGTGTGTGTGTGTGTGTGTATGTGTGAGGAGTTAAACTCCAAGGATGTTTTGAAGCTGATGAAGGGGCTTCTCCCCTTGAGCCCTAGTTCTTTCCCAAAGTGGGGTTTCTGGAGATGGGTCTCCTTCTTCTTCCTGTCGTTTGGCCGGATCTTGAAGATCAAGAGATGTGAGATTTTAAAAATCTCTTCCTTTTGAAATCTAATGACAGATTCAAGTTCCCCTTTGTGGGTTTTGTGGTGAAAAACTATTTAGTTTTGGAAAAGGAAGAGTAAAACTCTTGATTTAATTCAAAAGAAGGAAGAAGGTTTGGAACCTTCAGAAAGGGGAAAGAGGCACAAACCCTAGGTTTTTGAGAGAATGAAAAAGTATTGCTTTATTCATCATCATGTTGTCTTATATAGGCTTACATATTTACATATAGCCACTTGGGCTTTGCAAAATGACATTTTGCCCATCCCATGGCTTATGTGCCATTTCTTTTTGCACATAAGCCATGGGCTTACAAAAAAATGGCTTTATGCCCATTTTGCATACATTCATGCACAAAAGTTACATCAAAATTATTTGTTACATGTTTCTTATTTTGGTAAGGCGGAAGGCCGGACGCTTCGTGTTCGGGCTCGACCCGGGCAGTGGCCCACTTGCTTGGGCTTGGGCCTACTGGTTTGGGGTTGACCTTGACTTTGACTTGGTCAACCGGGGTGCAAATTTTTACCCCAACAAAGTGCCCCCATCAATGAATGCACACCGCACATTTGATTTGTGTGCATGAAATTGATGGATCTTGAAGCTGGACTTCGAGGTGGAACATCATTCCATGGGCGGAGCATCATCCCGGGGAGCATGATTCCCGGGGATCGGAGCATCATTCTGATTCGCGGAGCATAATTCCAGGGTCGGAGTATCCCTCGGGGAGTATGATTCCCGGGGATCGGAGCATCATTCCGATTTGCGGAGCATAATTCCAGGGTTCGGAGCATCATTCCGAAGGGCGGAGCATGATTCCAGGGGGTCAGAGCATAATTCCGAGGATCGGAGCATCATTTCGAAGAGCGGAGCATGATTCCAATGATCGGAGCATCATTCCGAAGAGCGGAGCATGATTCCAGGGATCGGAGCATCAGTCCGAATGGCGGAGCATAATTCCAAGGATCGGAACATCATTCCGAATGGTGGAGCATAATTCCAGGGATCGGAGCATCATTCCGAAGAGCGGAGCATGATTCTAGAGTCAGAGTATCATTCCGAAGAGTCGGAGCATCATTCCAATTTGCGGAGCATAATTCCAGGGTCGGAGCATCATTCCGAAGGATCGGAGCATCATTCCGATTTACGGAGCATCATTCCGATTTACGGAGCATCATTCCAAAGGATCGGAGCATCATTCCGATTTGCGGAGCATAATTCTAGGGTTGGAGCATCATTCCGAAGGATCGGAGCATCATTCCGATTTACGGAGCATAATTCCAGGGTCGGAGCATCATTCCGAAGGATCAGAGCATCTTTCCGATTTGCGGAGCATAATTCCAGGGTCGGAGCATCATTCCGAAGGATTGGAGCATCATTCTGATTTACGGAGCATAATTCCAGGGTCGGAGCATCATTCCGAAGGATCGGAGTATTGTTCTGATTTGTGGAGCATGATTCCAGGGTTGGAGCATCATTCCGAAGGATCGGAGCATCATTCCGATTTGTGGAGAATGATTCCAGGGTCGGAGCATCATTCCGAAGGATCGGAGCATCATTCCGATTTGCGGAGCATCATTCCGAAGAGTGGCAGACATTTTGACCGAAGCATAATTTCGATGTAGAGGTTGATTCCCAGGCGAAGCATAATTCTGACGGGGAAGGCAAATACTTCGAGGCGAAGCATGATTTCGATACGGGGTACATTCTGTGACGGAGCATGATTCCGGCGCAGATCTTGTTGGCCGACTTGATTCCGAGACGAAGCATAATCTCAACAGGGAAGGCAGATACACCGAAGCGAAGCATGATTTCGATACGGGGTGCACATTCTGAGACGAAGCATGATTCCGAAGCAGAGCTTGCTGGTTGACTTAATTCCGAGGTGGAGCATAATTCCGATAAGGAGGTCATTGGTTGATTCCGAGCCGAAGAATAATTTCGATAGGGAAGGCAGATACACCGAGGCGAAGCTTGATTTCGACGCGGGGTACACTCTGAGACGAAGCATGATTCCGACGCAGAGCTGGTTAGTTGATTTGATTCCGAGGCGGAGCATAATTCCGGCAGGGAAGATAGATATCCCGAAGCGAAGCATGATTTCGACACGGGGTAAATTCTGGGACGGAGCATGATTCCGCCACAGAGGTTGTTGGTTTGATTTGATTTGGGTTGACATCAGCATCGCTACACTGGAATATGGTACCAGGAGCGAATCATCATCTGTCATGATAGGATTTGGATATTTTGGTTTGGCATCTGCATTGCTGCACTGGAATAATACCAGGAGCAACTCATCATTTGCCACGGGAGGATTTGGGAATTGGTTTTTTGTTTGGCATCTGCATTGCTGCACTGGAATAATGCCAGGAGCAACTCATCATTTACCCCTGGAGGATTTGGAAATTGGTTTTTTTTTGGTTTGGCATCAGTATCGCTACACTGGAATATGGTACCAGGAGCGAATCATCATTTGTGCTTGCTTATTAGGAAGCGATGGCTTAGGAGACAGGTTTTAGGTCCCTATCACCTAAGACTTTTCAATTTTGTGAGCCGTAAGGGTCTCACAAAGCATTTTCTCTCTACGGGTCGTGAGGATCCCGTAGGTGTATTTTCTCCTTAGGAGTCGTGGGGACTACTAAGTGTGTTGCTCCTTTGTGAGTCGTAAGGATCTCACCCGGGAATTTTCTCCTCACAAAGTCGAGAGGACTTTGCGAGTGCATTTCATCTCTTTTTCAGGAGTTTTCGCCCTTTCGGGTTTTCACAAACTCGCCGGCAGTCCTGCTGTTTTTACTCACGGAGCCCTTTCGGGTTTTCATCCGTGCCCATTTTGCTTGTGGACATATCTTTTTTTATTTTATTATTTTTGTTTTATTATTTTTGGTAGGACTTTGAATGTGGTCTCACCGGTAGGACTTGGGAGAGATTGGGATTGTTTTACGCCCGTGGATTGTATACGGTTTTGCAGAATGTATGATCCAGACCGTAGGGCCGGAAAAATTTTGGGACTTTGTCGGCTTCTGCATCGCTGCACTGGAATATGGTATCAGGAGCGACTCATCATTCGCCGTTGGGGTATGAGATTTGGAATTTGGTTGGCGTCTGCATTGCTGCACTGGAATATGGTATCAGGAGCGACTCATCATTCGCCACTTAGGGATTGGAATTTGGAATTTGGTTGGCGTCTGCATCGTTGCGCTGGAATATGGTACCAGGAGCGACTCATCATTCGCCATTTAGGGATTGGGATTTGGAATTTGGTTGGCATCTGCATCGCTACACTGGAATATGATACCAGGAGCGACTCATCATTCACCACTTGGGGATTGGGGAGCGATGGCTTAGGAGACAGGTTTAGATCCTTATCGCCTAAGGCTTTTCAATTTTATGGGCCGTGAGGGTCCCATAAAAGCATTTTCTCCCTACGGGTCGTAAGGATCCCTTAGGTGTATTTTCTCCTTAGGAGTCGTGAGGACTCCCAAGTGTGTTTCTCCTTTGTGAGTCGTAAGGATCCCACGAAGGTTTGTTCTCCTCATGCATCGTGAGGACACATGAGTGGGTCTTTCCAATGGACCGTAATTCCAAGGGCGGAGACCAGCCGGATAACTGGTGACTACGGTGGGGCATGAGTATGATGAGAATTATTTGAGCCCGTGGATTGTATACGGTAGTCAATTTGGGGACTGGCCGTAAGGCTGGGAGAATTTTGGAAAATTGGATTTTGGTTGGCGTCTGCATCGCTGCACTAGAATATGGTACCAGGAGCGACTCATCATTCGCCGTTTTTTTGTTTGTTCTGTTTGTTTTGTTTTTGTATTTTTATTTTGTTTTTCCGCGATTGCTCTACCATTTCAGCTTTTCTTATCGCGAAGGTCGCGATTGCCCTATCATTTCGGCTTTATTTTTCATCTTTATTTTTACTCGCTGATTTTTATTACGAGTTGCCCCATCATTTTGGCTTTCCTTTTTATTTATTTATTTACACATTCCTTTTTTTTATTTACAAATTTTTTTTACATTCCCAGTTTAACAACTTAGAGGTCGATTGTTCCCAATTTAATGACGTGGTGGTCGATTGTTCCCAGTTTAATGACGTGGTGGTCGATTGTTTTCAGAGAAAGGCAGATGTCTGAGAGAATCAGTTTCACGACGAACTTCGGTCTCCGTTTGTATGAAATTGGCGGTCGCAGCTGGACTGTTTGTTAACACGCCTTTAGACAGTTCTATCTTTCCTGCCTTGTATTGCTTTTTGACGCAATGTTTGAAGATGAAGCAGTCCTCAATAGCATGACTTATCACTCCGTGATAGGGGCAGTATTTGGGGTCGTCGGTCATATTCGCTTCCTGCGGTGTTTTTGACTCTAGCAGTTGTAGACCGTTCCTCAGGGCGTCTTTGAATATTTTATGGATTTTGTCCCTTCTGAAGGAATAGACCTTATCTAGCTTCTCTTTGAGTGGAGATTCTCCTCCCTCTCCGAACACTGTCTTCCGAGGCTGGTTGGCACTAGGCCCGCTCATCTCTTGCTTACTTCGGTTAGCCGAAGTGTTAAAAGATTCAGAATCGTCAGAATTCACGCTTTTGCGATTATCGTCTTTTCGGTTTCTCTAGGACTTATTGTTATTTTGGGAATCCGAGGAGGACTCCTTCTTTGAGTGCTCCAGCATCTGAACTTTCCTGGTCAGCTCTTGGAATGTTTTGAGACCCGTGGTGCATAGAAACGGGGCCATCCAATTGTTGAGATTTCCGACGAGGAGACTGACAGATTGGTCCTGCTCTATCGGCGGTTCACATTTGACAGAGAGATTGCGCCATCGGGTTATAAAATCCGTGCTGCTTTCGTTGTTCTTTAGCTTGGTCCTTACGAGCTCGGCAATGGTGATCTTATCGCTGACGCTCATGAACCTTTGTCGAAACAAAGATTCCATTTGGACGAAAGTAGTAACGGAGCTATCCGGTATGCACGCGTACCAGTCAAAAGCAACATCGGTCAAGCTATTAACGAACTGGCGGAGGAGAAGCGCATCGTTGCCCCCAGTATTCCCACATGAGGCTTTGAAGTGGGCGATGTGCTGATTCGCATTTCCTGTCCCATCAAATCTTCCGAATTTAGGGATGACATAGCCGCTGGGAAATTCTACCAGATCATACTGAGCAGGGTATGGTCTCCCGCTACCGCTAATATCTTTTTGCGCTTCGGTTTCGGCCACCAATGTTTTGACTTTGCTGGCAACCAAATCCATGATTAGTTCTTGAGTTAGCGGGCTACTGTCATCGGTAGCCAAGACATTTCCCGAGATATGATGCGACTGACTTTCATGCGGTCCGCCCACCTTTGGATTTGAGGGAATAGGCGTCGGCTGCCTTGGGACACCATTTTCCGGTTCATGAGCAGAGCCCTGCGCTTGATTGGGCGGCTGAGAGGCAAGTCGGGCCGTGAGCTGCAAGACGACATTCATCAAGTCGTTAATTTTGGAGTAAAGTTTGGCCATCTCCTTATTTTTACTTTTGAGCTGTTTTCGGAGCTCTTGGAGAAGTTGCTGCTCTGCATTCTTGGGATGGAAGATTGGCTCATCTTCGCTTTTCGAGCCCGACTCCTCATGGACCGAAGGGTCTTTCTGCCTATCATCCTCATCGAGAGGGTTTTCATCACCAGCGAAGGCGGCTGTTCTTGGGAAGCAGTAACCACATTCAAGCCTGATTGGATTTGAGATGTGGTGGCCCCATCCTTTTTTTGCTGCGAAGGTTGTCGCTGGGACGCGTGCCCACTATGTAGACGGTGTGGATAACACATTCAGCCATCCCCTCATCTTTGACGGGGTAACCCTGTTCCTCGGACCTTATGAGGTTCAGCCTAGCAGGAGCCCTAGTCCTTTTGTTGGCTCTGTACCTGAGCCTTTTCTATCTTAGCTTCTCGATTTTGAAGGCGTGGCAGGCATCCGTTATCCGGGAAGCCATTGTGAGTCGATTAGCGGGGAGCTTAGAAAAGACACCCGATCGAGCAGTTGTTAGGGGCGCCGCCGGAGCTTGCTCGAAACGCCTTGTTGTTTTGTTGGTGTTGATGGCCTTGCTTCGAGCTGGGGCCAAGGAAAGTCATTCAGACACCGACTTTTGTTTGGGTTGGGGCGCCCTCGAGATCACCACATTTGGTCTCCTTCCTTTCGAGGCCGGTCTGTCTGTTGCTGGAGCTTGAGAAGCCGGGATGGTGTTAGCTGACACGAACAGGATAGAGCCGAATGGTAGCAGCTCCTCCTCCCATTGTCGCCCGAGACTGGCCGGAAGGACCGTCCTGGAGTCCATCTTCATCGTGTAGGAGACGGGAGTCGTGCTGAGAGCTGAGATCGTCCTTGGAAACATTGTTGAAAAGTGATTGCTTGAAGACCTGCATGAAAGAGCATTATTTTAGTATAAATACTGATTGAGTTCGCATGAACGTTTAACCCGAAATATGAGAGGAGAGATTAGTCCCACCGGACGTGCCAGAATCTGTAGGGTGTTTTTCGTCACCCTATTGAGATGGGAATACGCGCGTGCTTTTCAGGCGTACTACAGATTTCCCCTGCCTAGGGTAGATGGGGGTTTAATGATTGTGGGGATCCGAATCTCCGGCAGCCGCAGACTAAGCTGCCGTTAATTACCCTTCGCCTTTGGAGCGAGGAAACTTCCGATAACGGGTTAAACTGGTTATGCGAACTCAATATGTAGTATACGTGTGTTTTGTTTTGGAGGGGGCTTATGTATATCGGGAGCCACACAGAGTTTTTATGGGGGTCCCGCTACCCGGATAGCGGGCTGGGGGTCAAGGGGGCTAGCAGCCCCCTTGCGGGGTGCGGGGCAGCGCTCCGGCCCAAAAAAGTTTTGGGAGGGAGAGTGTTGTAGAGTATGTGTGTGTGTGTGTATATATATATATATATAGAAAAGAAAGGAAAAAGGGGGGCATCCAAAAGATGCATGGGGAAAAGTGCCATTGCTTTGGGCGCTAGCGCTCTACGTGTCAGCACGTGGGCGCTCGGGCGCTAGCGCTTTGGGCGCTAGCGCTCTGAGCACAAGAGCGCTAGCGCTCCACGTGTCAACACGTGGGTGCTCGGGCGCTAGCGCTTTGAGCGCAAGAGCGCTAGCGCTCCACGTGTCAGCACGTAGGCGCTCGAGCGCTAGGGCTTTGAGCGCTAGCGCTCTACGTGTCAGCACGTGGGCGCTCGGGCGCAAAAAGGGACTTGGTCCCTGCAATGGGAGTTGTACTCCCAGAAAGTAGCACTTATTATTTTGTGTGTGTGTGTGTGTGTGTGTGTGTGTGTGAGGAGTTAAACTCCAAGGATGTTTTGAAGCTGATGAAGGGGCTTCTCCCCTTGAGCCTTAGTTCTTCACCAAAGTGGGGTTTATGGAGATGGGTTTCCTTCTTCTTCCTATCGTTTGGCCGGATCTTGAAGATCAAGAGATGTGAGATTTTAAAAATCTCTTCTTTTTGAGATCTAATGACAGATCCAAGTTCCCCTTTGTGGGTTTTGTGGTGAAAAACTATTTAGTTTTGGAAAAGGAAGAGTAAAACTCTTGATTTAATTCAAAAGAAGGAAGAAGGTTTGGAACCTTCAGAAAGGGGAAAGAGGCACAAACCCTAGATTTTTGAGAGAATGAAAAAATATTACTTTATTCATCATCATGTTGCCTTATATAGGCTTACATATTTACATATAGCCACTTGGGCTTTGCAAAATGGCATTTTGCCCATCCCATGGCTCATGTGCCATTTCTTTTTGCACATAAGCCATGGGCTTACAAAAAAAATGGCTTTATGCCCATTTTGCATACATTCATGCACAAAAATTACATCAAAATTATTTGTTACATGATTCTTATTTTGGTAAGGCGGAAGGCCGGACGCTTCGTATTCGGGCTCGACTCGGGCATTGGCCCATTTGCTTGGGCTTAGGGTTGACCTTGACTTTGACTTGGTCAACCGGGGTGCAAATTTTAACCCCAACACCAAGGTTCGGTGGATACATTCAAGGGTTGTTCGTCCGGAAAAGAGTCATTAATTGGCAGGGTCACAGGTGAAGAAGAGATGCGTGAATGATGGTCGGCTACTACGTTTTCACCTCCTTTCTTATCTCGAATAATGAGATCAAATTCTTATAATAGAAGGATCCAACATATTAACCTACCTTTAGCATCTTTCTTCGAAAAAAGATGTTTTAAGGTGGAGTGGTCAGTGTACACAACAATTGGTGAGCCAATCAAGTAAGGCCTGAATTTTTCTAATACAAATACAACTGCCAAAAGTTCTTTTTCGGTGGTTGTATAATTAATTTGAGCATCATTCAGGGTCTTACTTGCATAATAAAACACGTGTGGCATCTTATCAATGTGCTTTCCTAAGATTGCATCAACAGCAAAATCTGATGCATCACACATTAGCTCAAACGGGTGGTTCCAATCAGGAGATGATAGAACGAGAGCTGTAGTGAGGTAATTCTTAAGTGAGTCAAATGCATCCTCACAATTCGAATCAAAGTAAAGGTTGTGTCCTTAGCCAAGAGAAGAGTTAAGGGTCTAGCAATTTTGCTAAAATCCTTAATGAATTTCCTGCAAAAGCCTGCATGGACAAGAAAAGATCGTATATCTTTGACGCATTTGGGATGAGGAAGGTTATGAGTGACATCTATTTTGGCTCTGTCGACCTCAATGCCTTTCCGTGAAATGACATGTCCAAGTACAATTCTCTCTTGGACCATGAAATGGCATTTTTCCCAATTCAAGCTTAGGTTCTTCTCTTTACAATGAGTAAGAACAGCGTCAAGATGAGATAGGCAGTCATCAAAAGAATCTCCGAATATCAAGAAATCGTCCATGAAAATCTCCAGAAAATTCTCGACCATGTCCGAGAATATCCCCATCATACACCGCTGAAATGTAGTGGGCGAATTACATAACCTAAAGGGCATGCGTCTATAAGCAAAAGTACCATAGGGAAAAGTAAATGTGGTTTTATCTTGATCCTTTTCGGCAATAGGGACCTGGTTATAGCCAGAGTATCCGTCCATGAAACAACAATATTCACGTCCAGCTAAGCGTTCTAACATCTGGTCAATGAAAGGTAGAGGAAAGTGGTCTTTTCTCGTTGCGGCATTGAGTTTTCTATAATCAATACATACACGCCACTCAGTTTGAGTGCGTGTCTGGATTAACTCATTAGCCTCATTTGTTATGACCGTGACGCCAGATTTCTTAGGGACTACATGAATTGGACTTACCCATTGGCTATCAGAGATTGGGTAAATGATACCATTGTCAAGGCATTTGACGATTTTTTTCTTTACCGTCTCCTTCATTACGGGATTCAACTGTCTTTGTAGTTCTCTGGTTGGCTTGGCTTCATTTATCAGATGTATATGGTGTTTAACAATTAAGGGACTAATCCCTTTGATGCCAGCCATTGTCCAACCAAAAGCTTGCCTATTAGATCTCAAGACCGTCAAAAGAGCTTTCTCTTGCTTTAAGGCTAGAGAAGCTGATATGATCACGGGTAAAGACCCATTCTCATCTAAATATGCATATTTAAGATGAGAAGGTAGTAATTTGAGATCTAATGTCGGCAGAGAAACAATAGAAGGTGGGGTAAGCGAATGACATTCAGATTCACGAAGAAGCTCATAGCCTGCAAATGATACAGACTCGGAAAGTGATGAGTCAAAAGTTTCAGACTCAGGAGTGGACTCATCAAAAGTGTCTTCACTAAGATGTGCAAGATCAAACATTGATGTGCTAATATCATTGAGATTATCAAAGCAAAGTTCATCAACCTTGCATCTTTCGGGAGCTATCTCGTGGACAGAACAGACATCAAGAATGTGAGCAGAGAGTTCAGATGGCTGACTTCCAATCTTGTAAATGTTCAGCTCAATTGACATCTTCCCGAAGGATAGAGTCATAGAGCCGTTTCGATAATTAATGACAGCATTGGAAGTGGCAAGGAAGGGTCGACCAAGAATCACCGGAATTTGGTTCCTTGGGTTCGCAACAGGTTGTGTATCCAAAACAATAAAGTCCATAGGGAATATAAATTCCCCGACTTTAATCAACACATCCTCGAGTTCACCCCTTGGTTTGGTGATTGATCGGTCTGCTATTTGGAGAGTGCAGTGAGCTGGTTTTAACTCTCCAATCCCTAACCGCTCGTAGACAGAATATGGAAGCAGGTTAACACTTGCACCAAGGTCAAGTAAAGCACGATTGATGTTTTACCCCCGATAGAAACCGAGATTGTAGGACAGCCATGGTCCTTACGTTTCTTTGGTAATTGTGGGGTAAAAGCAGTGCTAACATTATTTGTCATGAATACCTTTTTGGGCACTTGAGTCTTCCTTTTTCTAGTGCACAAGTCTTTTAAAATTTTCGCATAAGACGGGACTTGTTGTATAGCATCTAGGAGAGGGATATTGATTTTAACCTGTTTAAACATTTCCATAATCTTCTCCATATGTGGACTCGATTTGTTTCCTCTTAACCGACTCGGATAAGGAGCTTTAGCAATAATAGCTGGGTCCAACATAGGAGAAAGTGGTGTGTGTGGAACAGATCCCAGAATTGAGGTGGGGATCATCTTTGGTGGACAAGTAGAAGTGTGCTGAGGGTTCAAGCCTTGAGGAAAACGAAGAATAGGCTCACAAGAAGGCGGTGGGGTAGACGAACAAGGGTCAGAAGTGGAAGTAAAAGTGGAAGTGAAAACCGGGGTGTTATTGATTGATTCATCATTATTATCAATCTCTTCACCGACTTAATTATTCAACACTCTTCCGGACCTTAATGTTGTAATGGCATTTACATTGTAGTGTTGTGAATGTCTAGGATTCGGTAGGGGCTGAGACAGAAGTTTTCCTTTCTCTTTAGCACTCATTTCGGCATTCAATCGTGCAATTTGTGCTTCCATCGATTTAATACTCTCACCTTGGGAGGCGGTATCTTTCTTAATATTATCGACAGAAGACTTTATCTCAGCCGAAACTTATGATCAGTCAAAAATATTGCATTTTTAACACATCAATTTCCCTACTATTTGCAATCATCTAAAGGTGTTCGGTATAAATATAGCACATATTAGCAAAACGACTGTAAAATACCAAATAACTTGTGTTACACATTATAACCGGCATTTAGAAGGACATTGAGTGTTTATTATTGCACGCGTGATCTTTGTATCTCGCAACACTTGTCTCGAGAATGTGTGCAGGAAATTCCAGGTAGAGAGCCGAAACTGCTAAAAGTGCCGATGAAAATACGCCAAGTCCAAGACTTGTGATCTTGCAGTGAACAAGAAAGATTTAAAAGATTCCATACATAAAATAAGGTTCTATGGATCATCAACAAAACACCCTGAAGTTTCCATGCACAGATTGCTCCAAACGGCTGCGGATCCGCGGCCGAAGGGGCCTATTCGTGGCGGATCCGCGGCCATGGTAACACGTCAGCGGCAGAGTACCATCTCGGGCTTCTCCTTTCAGTAGCCTAACCTCTTCATACACTTCAGTCTCCAGAGATCTCCAGAAACTTCTGTCCTAACAGCCAAGCTTCTTGTACAAGCCTAATACTTCCAAGCTTCTCAAGCAAGCTAGCTAAATCTAGAATGTTCTCCTCAACAACCAAGTTTTCAAGGAAGCTAGCTAATTACCTAAATCTAGAAGCTTCCTTCATAACTACCAAGCTTACAAGAGAAGCTAAATCTAGCTTAGCTTCTAAAGGAAGCTAAACCTAATCAAGCTTCTAGGGGAAGCTAAAGAAGAAGGCTATATAAGGGGACCCAAGGCTTCATCACAAAGGTTGTTGAAACTTGAGCCAAAAATCCCACAAGTTGAGTGACACAACTTGTGCATCAAAACCCTAACCCTAATCCAATTCCAAAAGCCAATTCAAGATCTCCGAGTACAAAATCAAGCAAGAAGCCATCAAGCCTTTTTGAAGCGACGCCGATCTTCAACCGAGCAAGTGATCCAAGACGATCCGCTACTCACGGAGACGATGCGAAGCTAATTCGACGATCGAGTTCTCTTCTCAATTCTTTTAGTCTTGAGCGAATTGTAACGAAATTGTTGAATAATGAAAGGTGAAAACTCTTGATCTTGCTTTTCTTTATATTTGAGAATTATGATGAGATCTCAATTCTTGATTGTTTTCTTTGTTATGATGCTTGAGTAAAAACTCCGCTCGTGGAGGAATCGAGAAAATTGATAGATGATAATGATTACATTCTTGAACGATTCTTAAGTCCTATGAGTTTTGTAAACTCTAGTAAATTGAACCATCGACAATCTAGTTTCGAGCGAGATGCTATTTTGAATGTTTTCGCTCTAAATTAGAGATCAACGATCGATAATTGAATTTCCTAGAGGCTAGCATTTGAATGATAATCAACGAAAGGATAAGGGATGATGATGAGGAAACCCTAGTTTCTTCGATAGATCCCTAAATCTCGTTGATCATCATCGATCTAGCAACAAATCATCAATGAATAAGAATACGTAATCACATGTCTTCATCCTCACTATCGATTCGATCGATTCCTACGAGCCTCATTACAAATCTTGATAACTAATTCAAATTGGACGATTCTTGATTCTTGATCTATAGTATTTCTTGATATTAGATCTAGTTTTTGATAATTCTTGAAAATCAATTTCATAAATCTTGAATCAAATTTTCTTTTCTTGATTCTTTAATTTTCAATTCATCTAAATCAAATACGATCAAATCACACTTTCTCAGTGGACGATCCGTGCTCATTGATGAAACTACAATAGACACCATCAATTGATTGCGGTTTACAAATTTCTTTGGTTGTGATATATTTTACATTTTCCATATACATATAGAAATGATCAATCAAATGGCGCCGTTGCCGGGGATAGTGTGCTAATTTGTTCGTTTTTGAAATTTGAGTTGAAAAATTTATTCCATCATAATTTTTAGATCAAAATTCGCACAAACACTAAACGATTCGTTGTAATTTGTTGCAAGGAAATCTGGAATCTGTGGAGCAAGAGAAATTTTTTTCTGAATATTCCAGAGAGCTCAGGGAGTGAACAGGAACAGTGCCCGAAATTTTTGTGCAGTGAACAAATCATCACGCGGCGGAACCGCGGTCGTTGTATCCTTCTTATGGCGGATTCGTGGCGGGTCTAGGGTTTCGCTGTACCAAATTTTCTCGGTGACTTTCTGACTTTCTTATCTCCTCCTTGATCTGCTCCAATAACCAATTTCTCCAGGTTTCTTTGCAAAAATTCGCAGCGCTGCAAAATAAAAAATTGTGCGTGTTTGATCTTGGTTGTTTACATTTTTAATACGGAAATTAAGGGGCAAAGGCCAAATTCAGATTAGGTGGGGAGTTCATTACCCTTCCTAAGTCCCAAAAATCACAAAACTGCATCCGCATTACCCTCATTAACTAAAAAAATATATAGACATGACTCTAAGGACCGTCGCACTCACTTAGGACAGAAGGAGGTCGTGGATAATCTATTGCTTATCCGCGTTTCTTTTGTGGTGTCTAAGGCAAGTGTGTCTAAGGCAAGTGGTTACTTAATTAGGCCCACTATTTACGTAGTGGAGAACCTCCTACTTACCTGGCCATAGGAGAGACAAAGAGGCAGTAGATGATTGATCTTGTGACTTGTCTTCTGGAAGTTTAGGAGCGGTCTAGAGACTTGACCTAGGTGACCAGTAGATTTAGGGTTGCTTGTGCATTGTTTGTGATTTGTCTTTTTCAAAAATCCGTATCTTTTTCTAAACAAACACCACTTCAACTTTTCCTTAATTATCTTAACGCTGCCACTTGTGCTAAACCATTTAGTACATGCTCGGCTGGACACGGGATTCTAGTGCCCGTTTTGTCTGCGTTCCTCCTATCGACTCCGAAGTCGGTATTTCTACGTCTACTTCTTCTTTACCCACCACCACACCCATTTCGATAGACGGTTCTCCATCGAACTTCTTTAACACTACTCTGCCACCGTCTGCAGGTGCGCAGAATCCGCCCCGCATCTCTCTTCAAGTGAGATGTTACCCTATGTGAGATCCTCTTTCGACCTGTCTCACCATTCCACCAGCCAATGGGGACAATTTTAAAATAAAACCCCAATACATCAATCTTCTACCAAAATATCACGGTCTCGAGTCTGAAGACGCATATGTCTTTATTACAAAATCTGAAAATGTATGCGCTATGATGGATACTTCACAGCTTTCTGTGGATGCTATGCATCTACGTCTTCTCCCATTTACCTTGTGCGATATAGCCGAGAAGTGGCTTTATAACACAGCCGCACATTCTATTTCAAATTGGGATAAATTCATCGCAGCTTTCCTAAAGAAATTCTAACCCAATCATAAGACAGCTCGATTCCGTAGCGAAATAAATCAATTTACCCAGCTTCCAAATGAACCATTCTCGAAGTGTTTTGAACGCTTTAAGGATCTGTTAGTTCAATGTCCACATCACGGAATTCCTAGATGGGATCTGTGTAGAATCATATATGAGGGCATTAATCCTACAACAAAACAGATCCTTGAATCCATGTGTCAGGCACCTTCATGACTAAAGATGATGGTGAAGCTTGGAGATTCTTAGAAGATTTCCCTGAAAAATCTTTACAGTGGGAGAGTGTAAACCAATCATCATCTAGGGGTGGCATTCACCAAATTGATGTTTCCATAGGAATTACAGCTGAAATGACAGCAATACAAAAGAAGCTCGAAGCTATGGAACAAAAATTTTTAGCAGCCTCCCTAAATCAGATGTCGCTCCCCAAAACTGTATGTGGATGCTGTTCTGATCCATCATATCTTACAGAAGAATGTCCATTGAATTCTCCGTTTCCAGGTCAAGAGTATACCAATGCTGCTTTCCAACAAAGACCTAAAAACGACCCGTATTCTTCCACTTATAATCAGGGTTGGAGGAATCACCCTAACTTTGCTTGGAACCAACATCAAAATCAAAACACGGTTCCAAACCACAACAATTTTCAAAGGGCTCCTCCACCACAATAGCAACCACTTCAACTAACTCAGCACCCCTATCAATCACAAAATTTTCAAAACCAGGTCAATACACCTGCACCGTCTAGTCCTTTGCAGTTGACCGGTCCTGATGAATCCTCTTCATTCGCATAAATTATGAACTTGCTTTTGACAAATTTCATGTAAGTATCGGCTGAAACAAAAACTTCCGTCGATAAAATTCAGAAAAACTCTGACTCTCATGGTGAGAGTATTAAATCGATGGAAGCGGAAATTGCAAGATTAAAAGCCGAAATGAGTGCGAGAGAGAAAAGGAAACTTCCGTCTCAACCCCTACTGAATCCTGGGAATTACAATGTAAATGCCATCACAACGTTGAGATCAGGAAGAGTGCTGAATAATCATGTTGGGGAAGAAATTGATGATCATGAAAAATTTATCAATAATACCCCGGCTGAGACCTTTCCTTCCACACACACTTCTACTTCTGATCCTTATTCTTCTACCCCACCACCTTCTTCTGAGCCTATTCTCCGTTTCCCCCAAGGCTCGATACCTCAGAAAACCTCTTCTAGTCCACCAAAAATGATCCCCACGCCTATTCTGGGATCACGTCCACACACACCATCTTCTCCAATGATGGACCTAGCTCTTATTGCTAAAGCTCCTTATCCGAATCGGTTAAGGGATAACAAATCGAGTCCACATATGGAGAAGATTATGAAAATTTTCAAACAGGTTAACATCAACATCCTTCTCCTAGATGCTATTCAACAAATCTGCGAAAATTCTTAAAGACTTGTGCACTAGGAAGAGGAAGACTCAAGTGCCAAAGAAGGTCTTCATGACTAATAATGTTAGCACCGCCTTTACCCCACAACTATCAAAGAAACGTAAGGACCCAGGATGTCCTACAATCTCGATTTCTATTGGGGGTAAAAACATCAATCGTGCTTTACTTGACCTGGGCGCAAGTGTTAACCTTTTTCCATACTCTGTCTATGAGCAGTTAGGGATTGGAGAGCTGAAGCCTGCTCATTGCACTCTCCAAATGGCAGACCGTTCAATTACCAAACCTAAGGTCAACTGGAGGATGTGTTGATAAAAGTCGAGAAATTTGTATTCCCTGTGGACTTCATTGTTTTCGATACACAACCTGTAGCAAACCCACGGAACCAAATTCCGGTGATTTTGGGTCGACCATTCCTTGCCACTTCCAATCCTGTCATTAACCGTCGAAACGGTTCAATGAACCTATCTTTTGGAAAAATGACAATTGAACTGAACATCTACAAAATTGGAAGTTAGCTATCTAAACCTTCTGCTCATATACTTGATGTTTGCTCTGTCCACGAGATTGCTCCTGAAAGTTGCGAAGTTGATGAACTTTGCTTTGAAGATCTCGTCGACACTAGCACATCAATGTTTGATCTTGCACATCTTAGTGAGGACACTCTTTACACGCTTGAGTCTGACACTCCTGACTCATCACCTTCCGAGTCTGTATCATTTACAGGCTATGAGCTTCTTTGTGACTCCGAAAATCATTCGATGATCCCACCTTCTATAGTTTCTCCGCCAGCATTAGATCTCAAAATTTTACCTTCTCATCTTAAATATGCATATTTAGGTGAGAATGAGTCTTTACCTGTGATCATATCCGCTTCTCTACTATCAGAGCAAGAGAATGCGCTTTTGACGGTATTGAGATCTAATAGGCATGCGTTTGGTTGGACTATGGCTGACATCAAAGGGATTAGTCCCTTGATTGTAGAACATCTTATACATCTGATGGATGAAGCCAAGCCAACCCGAGAACCACAGAGACGGTTGAACCCCGTCATGAAGGATGCGGTTAAGAAAGAAATCGTCAAGTGCCTTGACAATGGTATCATTTACCCAATCTCCGATAGCCAATGGGTAAGTCCAATTCATGTCGTCCCTAAGAAATCTGGCATCACAGTCATTACAAATGAGGCAAATGAGTTAATCTAGACACGTGCTCAAATTGGGTGGCGTATATGCATTGATTATAGAAAACTCACTGCTGCAACGAGGAAAGACCACTTTCCTCTACCTTTCATTGACCAGATACTAGAACGCTTAGCTGGACGTGAATATTACTGTTTCATGGACGGATACTCTGGCTATAACTAGGTCCCTATTGCCAAAATGGATCAAGATAAAACCACATTTACTTGTCCTTTTGGTACCTTTGTTTATAGATGCATGCCCTTTGGGTTATGCAATGCTCCCGCTACATTTCAGCGGTGTATGATGGGGATATTCTCGGACATGGTCGAGAATTTTTTGGAGATTTTCATGGACGATTTCTCGATATTCGGAGATTCTTTTTCTGACTGCCTATCTCATCTTGACGCAGTTCTTACTCGTTGTAAAGATAAGAACTTAATCTTGAATTGGGAAAAATACCATTTCATGGTCCAAGAGGGAATTGTGCTTGGACATGTTATTTCACAAAAAGGCATTGAGGTTGACAAAGCTAAAATTGATGTCATTCAAAACCTTCCTCATCCCAAATGCGTCAAGGATATCCGATCTTTTCTTGGCCATGCAGGATTTTACAGGAGATTCATTAATGATTTTAGCAAAATTGCTAGACCTTTAACTCTTCTCTTGGCCAAGGACACAACCTTTCACTTTGACTCGGATTGTGAGGCAGCATTCGACTCACTCAAACACTCTCTCACTACAGCCCCCGTTTTATCTTCTCCAGATTGGAACCACCCGTTTGAGCTTGTATGTGATGCATCAGATTTTGCAGTTGGTGCAGTCTTAGGGCAGCACATTGAAAAGATGCCACACGTGATCTATTATGCAAGTAAGACCCTGAACGATGCTCAAATTAATTATACAACTACCGAAAAAGAACTTTTGGCAGTTGTATTTGCATTAGAAAAATTCAGGCCTTACTTGATTGGCTCACCAATTGTTGTGTACACTGACCACTCTGCCTTGAAACATCTTTTGGCGAAGAAGCATGCTAAAGGTAGGCTAATACGTTGGATCCTTCTATTACAAGAATTTGATCTTGTTATTAAAGATAAGAAAGGATGTGAAAACATTGTAACCGACCATTTTTCACGCATCTCTTCTTCACCAGTGACCTTGCCGATCAATGATTTTTTTCCGGACGGACAACTCTTGAATGTATCCGATGAACCTTAGTTCAGGGATATTGTGAACTATCTTGCTACGGGACTTATTCCCCGCGAATGGTCAAAACAGGACAAACATCGATTTCTATTCTAAGTAAAACACTTTTACTGGGATGGACCCTATCTGTTTAATTATTGTCCTGACCAGATCATTCGCAGGTGTGTCCCTAATGATGAATTCAAAAGTGTTCTATCTTTTAGTCATGATCAGACATGTGGGGGTCATTTCGGTCCTAGAAAGACGGCGGAGAAGGTTTTGCAATGCGGTTTCTATTGGCCGACTTTGTTCAAAGATGCATTTGATCATTGCAAAACCTGTACACAGTGTCAACACACGGGTAGGATTTCCCGGAGAAATGAGATGCCACAGCAACCCTTCTTAGTGGTTGAAATTTTCGACGTTTGGGGTATTGACTTTATGGGTCCTTTTTCCAACTCCTTTGGGAATCTGTACATACTGCTTGCGGTTGATTATGTCTCAAAGTGGGTTAAAGCTATTCCTTGTCGCACTAATGACAAAGAGGTTATCATTAAGTTCTTACAAGAAAACATCTTTTTGCGATTTGGACACCCACGCGCTATCATTAGCGATAACGGGACACATTTGTGCAATAGGTCTTTCGAGACTTTGATGCGGAAATATGCAATCAACCACAAACTTTCCACACCCTATCATCCCCAAACGAGCACGCAGGCTGAGGTTTCTAAAAGACAAATCAAATAAATTCTGGAGAAAACTGTTTCTAAAAATCGAAAAGATTGATCAACCAAATTGACGGATGTTCTTTGGGCATTCCGAACTGCGTATAAAACCGATCTAGGGATGTCTCCTTACAAACTAGTGTTTGGGAAGGCTTGTCACCTTCCGGTCGAGATTGAGCACGAAGCAATGTGGGCCATTAGAGAAATCAACTTTGACTTAAATCAAGCCTGCAACTTTCGGAATCTGCAATTAAACGAGCTAAGCGAACTCCGCGATGAAGCTTATGATAATGCTGTAATTGTAAAGAATCGGACTAAGGTATTTCATGATAAAAATATTTTGAGAAAAACTTTTACACCTGGTCAACAAGTCCTTCTTTATGATTCACGACTCCATCTTCATGCGGGTAAGCTACGATCTCGGTGGAAATGACCTTTTGTTGTGCGGTCTGTGTACCCGCACGGGGCAGTTAAGGTTGAAAATGCTAAAAACGGCACATTTTTCAAAGTAAATGGACATAGATTAAAACCGTATTTTTCCACTGACCCCACGGAGGAGCTCCTGTTTTTACAGGAGCCAATTTATCCTGATTAAAATTCCTCCGTTTCACCTCCATGTCCTGTAAATTACTGTATCATCTTTAGAATGGAGGTGAGTGAAAAGAATAAGTTTGGGGGAGGATTTTCACGATCATATTTATTGCCCCCATTAATAAATTTCCTCCCAGGCTTACAGGTTTTTTGTGATCTAGCGGTTGGCAGCAGTGAGGACACTGTTGAAAACAAGTTTGGACGGGGTTTGTGCTTATTTTCACATCATTTGCATCATACTTTGCATAAGCATAAAACATTTAAAACATATAAAAATTAAAAAAAAATTTCAAAAGATAAAAATATTTAATATTTAATTTTTTAATAAAATATTAGATAGTGAAAAATTACATCCAAAAGATTGGAAAAATTTAAGAAAACCAAGAAAATTGGAAGTTTTCTTAAACGAACTAGTAATAAGTAGTTATGAGCCGTTGTTCCAAGGGTTAGTAAGATGAAAGAAGTCACTAATCTGAGGATAAAAATAAGTCTGAAAAATAGTTCTTATTATGGAAGTCAAACATTTTGAACGTTGATACCCTACTATACACACTTACACACGTCTTGAAACTCGGGATAGTAGAGGATACCTTGAAATGCTCTTGTCTAAAAGCCGAAGTATGAAGGAAATAAAAAAATTGAATAAAAGATAAAATGGTGAAGAAAAATGAACACTGGTTTTGTTATCGCCAAGACAGCAATAAAAAAATATAGCGAGGGTGCTTCATCACCTAGTGCCTTAGACCAACTGGTCTGGGAGTCACTGCTAAGACTTAGGTGGTGCAAGACGAGGAAAATAGCAATACACCTAATAAGCAAGCACATGAGTAATCGGTCGGTTAGTACCTCAAGAAGTATTAACGGTTGCATGAAAAATGTGTGAGCAAATCCATCTAAACATTGATCAAAAAGTACTGAGGTAGATGGACAAGAGTATGATACCTTGAATTGAATTGTCCGAGTGTAGGGATGTCTTTTACACACACGTAGGGGTATATGATCGATATTTGGAAGAAAGGTAGGAATGAAGAATAAAGACGATGTTTTATTGAGGGATGATGTGATTTCTGACATCTTTTCATGACTATTAAGATATGGCTCATGACAACTGAAAAGCTAGTATTAGTTGGAAACTCTAATTTTCAAAGTCTTTCTTTTACAATTCTTATCTTTACATGTAACTTTCACGGTCTTCCTTTTATTATGGGATTTTGTAGGTGCAATCCGCTGAAAATCCTCAGGAGACAACACTCCTCCTACTAGGGACATCTAGAGGTTTAAAGGCTTGTTGCACGCGCTCAGTGCAATCGTGTTGCCTACGAAAGTGTGGTAGTTAGTTTTTCTTTTTCTTTATTTTCTCCTTCTCTTTCTAATAAAACAGTTTGCTCGAGACGACCAAAAATAAGTTTGGGGGAATTTGATCAGTCGAAAATATTGTATTTTTAACACATCAATTTCCCTACTATTTGCAATCATCTAAAGGTGTTCGGTATAAATATAGCACATATTAGCAAAACGTCTGTAAAATACCAAATAACTTGTGTTATACATTATAATCGGCATTTAGAGGGAAATTGAGTGTTTATTATTGCACACATGATCTTTGTATCTCGCAACACTTGTTTCGAGAATGTGTGCAGGAAATTTCAGGTAAAGAGCCGAAACTGCTAAAAGTGCCGATGAAAATACGCCAAGTCCAAGACTTGTGATCTGGCAGTGAACAAGAAAGATTTAAAAGATTCCATACATAAAATAAGGTTCTATGGATCATCAACAAAACACCCTGAAGTTTCCATGCATAGATCGCTCCAAACGGCTGCGGATCCGCGGCCGAAGGGGCCTATTCACGGCGGATCCGCGGCCATGGTGACACGTCAGCGGCAGAGTACCATCTCGGGCTTCTCCTTTCAGTAGCCTAACCTCTTCATACACTTCAGTCTCCAGAGATCTCCAGAAGGTTCTGTCCTAACAGCCAAGCTTCTTGTACAAGCCTAATACTTCCAAGCTTCTCAAGCAAGTTAGCTAAATCTAGAATGTTCTCCTCAACGACCAAGCTTTTCAAGGACGCTAGCTAACTACCTAAATATAGAAGCTTCCTTCATAACTACCAAGCTTACAAGAGAAGCTAAACCTAACTTAGCTTCTAAAGGAAGCTAAACCTAATCAAGCTTCTAGGGGAAGCTAAAGAAGAAGGCTATATAAGGAGACCCAAGGCTTCATCACAAAGGTTGTTGAAACTTGAGCCAAAAATCCCACAAGTTGAGTGACACAACTTGTGCATCAAAACCGTAACCCTAATCCAATTCCAAAAGCCAATTCAAAATCTCGAGTACAAAATCGAGTAAGAAGCCATCAAGCCTTTTTGAAGCGACGCCGATCTTCAACCGAGCAAGTGATCCAAGGCGATCCGCGACTCACAGAGACGATGCGAAGCTAATTCGACGATCGAGTTCTCTTCTCAATTCTTTTAGTTTTGAGCGAATTGTAACGAAATTGTTGAATAATGAAAGGTGAAAACTCTTGATCTTGCTTTTCTTTATATTTGAGCATTATGATGAGATCTCAATTCTTGATTGTTTTCTTTGTTATGATGCTTGAGTAAAAACTCCGCTTGTGGAGGAATCGAGAAAATTGATAGATGATAATGATTACATTCTTGAACGATTCTTAAGTCCTATGAGTTTTGTAAACTCTAGTAAATTGAACCATCGACAATCTAGTTTCGAGCGAGATGCTATTTTGAATGTTTTCGCTCTTAATTAGAGATCAACGATCGATGATTGAGTTTCCTAGAGGCTAGCATTTGAATGATAATCAACGAAAGGACAAGGGATGATGATGAGGAAACCCTAGTTTCTTCGATAGATCCCTAAACCTCGTTGATCGTCTTCGATCTAGCAACAAATCATCAATGGATAAGAATACGTAATCACAGGTCTTCATCCTCACCATCGATTTGATCGATTCCTACGAGCCTCATTACAAACTCTTGATAACTAATTCAAATTGGACGATTCTTGATTCTTGATCTATAGTATTTCTTGATATTAGATCCAGTTTTTGATAATTCTTGAAAATCAATTTCATAAATCTTGAATCAAATTTTCTTTTCTTAATCCTTTAATTTTTAATTCATCTAAATCAAATACGATCAAATCACACTTTCTCAGTGGACGATCCGTGCTCATTGATGAAACTACAATAGACACCGTCAATTGATTGCGGTATAAATTTCTTTGGTTGTGAAACATCTTATAAAACGACACCGAGAATTAATGACCAATCAACTTGCATGAAATTTTTCAGAATCGAATTCATGGTTTGTTCGAGTGAAGAGGAATTATCAATACCGGTCAATTGCAAAGAATTATTATACGGTGCAGAAGTGTTGACCGGATTTTGAAAGTTTTGTGATTGATAGGGGTGCTGAGTCAGTTGTAGTGGTTGCTGTTGTTGTGGAGGGACCCTTTGAAAGTTGTTTTGGTTTGGAATCGTGTTTTGAGTTTGGTGTTGGTTCCAAGCAAATTAAGGGTGATTCCTCCAACCCTGATTATAAGTGGAAGAATTAGGATCGTTTCTAAGTCTTTGTTGAAAAGCAGCATTAGTATGCTCCTGACCTTGAAAAAGAGAATTCAATAGACATTCTTCCGTCAAATGTGATGGATCAGAACATCATCCACAGATAGTTTTGGGGAGTGTCATTTGATTTAGGGAGGCTAATAAATTTTTTTGTTTCATAGCTTCAAGTTTCTTTTACATTGCTGCTATTTCAGCTTCACCATCGTCTTTAGACATGAATTTGCCTTGACACATGAATTCAAGCATATGTTTTGTTGAAGGATGCCCTCATATATGATTCTGCACAGATCCCATCAATGGATTCCGTGATGAGGACATTGAACTAACAAATCCTTGAAGCGTTCAAAACACTTCGAATATGTTTCATTGGGAAGCTGCGTAAATTGATTTATTTCACTACGGACCCGGGCTGTCTTATGATTGGGATAGAATTTCTTGAGGAAAACTATGACGAATTCATCCCAGTTAGAAATAGAATGTGCAGCTGTGTTATAAAGCCACTTCTCGACTAAATCGCCCAAAGTGAACGGGGGAAGACGTAGACGCATAGCATCCACAGAAAACTGTGAAGTACCCATCATAGCACATACGTTTTCAAATTTGGTAATAAAAACGTATGCGTCTTCAGACTCGAGACCGTGAAATTTGGGTAAAAGATTGATGTATTGAGGTTCGATTTCGAAATTGTCCCCATTGGCTGGTGGAATGGAAAGAAAGGTAGAAAGAGGACCACGAATAGGGTAGTATCTCTCTTGGAGAGAGATGCGGGGTGGATTCTACGCATCTACGGGTGGTGGCAAAGTGGTGTTATGAAAGTTCGATGGAGATCCGTCCATCGAAGTGGATGTAGTGTGTGGTGAGGAAAAAGAAAATGTAGAATTACCGACTTTGGAGTCGATAGAAAGAACGCGGACAAGACGGGCACTAGAATCCCATGTCCAGCTGAGCATGCACTAAATTGTTTAGCACAAGTGGCAGCGTTGTGATAATTAGAGAAAATGTTGGTTTGGTGTTTGGTTTTGAAAAAGACAGATTTTAAAAAATCAGACAACAATGCACAAGCAACCCTAGATCTAATGGTCACCTAGGTCAAGTCACTAGACCGCTCCTAGACTTCCAGAAAACAAATCGCATGATAAATCCTCTACTGCCTCTTTATCCCTTCTGTGGCCAGGTAAGTGCCAGGTAAGTGGGAGGTTCTCCGCTACGTAAGTAACGTGCCTAATTAAGTAACCACTTGCCTTAGACACACTTGCCTTAGACACCACAAAAGAAATGTGGACAAACAGTAGATTACCCACGACCTCCTTCTGTCCTAATTGAGCGCGACGGCCCTTAGAGTCTTATCTAGAAATTTTTTAGTTAATAAGAGTGATGCGGATGCTAGTTTTGTGATTTTTGGGGCTTAGGAAGGGTAATGAAATCCCTACCTAATCTGAATTTGGTCTTTGCCCCTTAATTTCCGTATTAAAATATCCAAACAACCAATATCAAAACATGCAACAATTTTTTCTTTTAGCGGCGCTGCGAAATTTTGCAAAGAATCCTGCAGAAAATGGTTATTGGACAAGAGCAGGGAAGAGATAAGAAAGTAAGAAGTATATCTGAGAAAACTGGAGAACTGAAGCGTCAAGATTGCCGCGCTTCTGCTGCAAAACCCTGCAATGTGCCGCGGTTCCGCGGTTAGATGAAGAGTTCTTTGCACGAATTTTTGGTACTGATGCTCTTTTTTCTCCTCTATCCTCTCTGGAATGATCTAAATATTTTTTCCCTTGCTGCAGAGATTCCAGATTCCCTTGCAAAATTCATAACTAATCGTTAAGCACACGATGCGATTTTGATTTAAAATTCTGATGGAATAATAAAATTTCAACTCAAATAGAAATAACGAACAAATTAGCATGTAATCCCCGGCAACGGTGCCATTTGATTGATCTAAAATTTCAGATTGTGTTTTGAAATGTAATCACAACCAAAGAATTTATAACCACAATCAATTAACGGTGTCGATGTAGCTCGTTAATGAATACGGATCGTCCATTGAGATGCGTGTACTTATTCGATCTTGCATTAGATGAGTCGATATGAAAATATAAAAGAAAATTCAAGAAAATAATTCGAGATTTAATTGAGTTGTCATTTCAAGAAAATCAAGAATATATTCAAGAATTAGAAATCAAGAAAGTGTCCAATATCAATTTGAATTATCAAGAATATGAAGAATAGCTTGTAGGAATCGATTGAATTAGTAGAAATGATGAATACTAAAAATTACGAATCTTATCTATTGATGAATTGTAGCTAGATCGATGATGATGAATGAAGATTAAGGATCTATTGAAGAAACTAGGGTTTATCTTTCACTATCCTTTGTCTTTTCATTGAACATCATACGGATCTAGCCTTTAGCAAAGAAAATCATTAATTGTTTAATTCCTAATTTGCAACGAAATTAGAAAGAACATGATCTCGATCCAAATTAGATCATTGATGATTCTTTTTCCTAAAGTTCACAATCCTCATAAGACTTAAGATTAGTATTAGGATTTCATCATCATTAGATCTACCGATTCTCTCGATTTCTTTACAAGCGGAGATTTCACTCACGCATCATGAAAATTAAAGAATCAAGAATAAGAAATTTCATAATGCAAGAATGTAAAGAAAGCGAGAGTTACAATTATCACCTTTATTAAATCTCCTTCAAATTACACTTCTCAATTTGAGTTTACAAGACTAGTTCTCGATCGCTCCTTTGAAGGGAATTTGTCGTTGATCTTTGCTCGGCTCAATCTTCGTGAGTCGTGGATCGGATGCGGATCTTTTGCTCTTGATGATGATCGGCGTTGCGATAAAGGATCTTCGATTGTCGCTTGATTTTGCTCTCAATGGATCTTGATTTGATTGGATTTGGATTGGATCTCAAGTTGTGTCACTCAACATGAATTGAATTGTAATTGTGGCTCAATTGTGTACTAACGAGTAACCCTTCAACAACCTTTTAATCATTAGATCTAGATCCCCTTTTATAGCCTCAAATTAAGCTTCCCTCATAAGCTAGGTTGTTAGAAAGAGCCTTCTAGAATGAGATTGTTACAAGGAGCTTTTTAGAAGAAGCTTGTTATGCAGAGCCTTCTAGAAGTAGCCACATGTTTATTAAGCGTCTTGAGGAAGCTAGGCGGTTACAGAGAAGGCTCTGGAGAAGTTTCGTTGCCGGCGCCCCCAACTCGGCCGCGGATCCGCGTCGGATCGGGCAGGATCGGCCGCGGTTCCGCGGCCTTTTGGTGTGATCTCTGGATCATTTTCCTGGGGTGTCTTGGTGTTGGCATTTGGGTCTTCTTTTGATATCTGGAATCATTTAGTCTCTTGTGAATCACTGCTAGATTTTAAATCTTTGACTTGCTGCGTTTTATCGGCAAATTGGCGATTCCAGTTCTTTGACCTGAATGATTTTCTGCACAAAATCTTGATAAAAAGTGTTGAGATATACAATATTATGCGTGAAATATTTACACACAATTTTCTTCATAATGCCGGTTATAATGTACAACACATGGTAATTTGTATTTTCCAAATGATTCTGTAATATGTGTCATATTTATAACAAACACCCTTAGATGATTAAGAAGAGTAGGGAAATTGATGTGTTAAGAATGCAATATTTTCGACTGAACAGCAAACGACCTATGACCAACGTTCGTCAGTGAGCTGATGTCTAAAGAGTAGGTGGCTACACTAAAAGATGTGCTCATGCAGTATAAAAACTATTTCGCATGGAACTATTCCGAGATGCCGGGACTATATCCAGAAATAGCTATGTATAAATTGGCGATATCTCCGGACGTTAAGCCAGTCAAAAAAGTGCCAAGAAGAATGCAGCTCGAACTTGAAATGAGTATCAAAGCCGAAGTCAAGAAGCTAATCGACTCCGGCTTCATCCAAGAAGTTCAATACCCTGACTGGATCGCCAACATTATCCCAGTGATGAAGAAAAATGGGACGGTGTGCATCTGCGTGGATTTCCGAGACCTCAATAAAGCTTGCCCGAAGGATGATTTCCCTGTACCGGTTACCGAGCTGATGATAGATAACACGTTCACTCATGAAGTCTTCTCTTTCATGGAAGGATCATCAGGGTACAATCAAATAAAGATGCATCCCGAAGACCAAAAGCATACCGCTTTCCGGACTCCTCTGGGTATATTTTGCTATAAAGTGATGCTTTTAGGTCTGAAGAACGCCGACGCTACCTATCAGAGGGCCATGACAAAGATTTTCGATGACTTCATACATGAAATCGTCGAATGCTATATCGATGACCTCGTAGTAAAAAGCAAATCGTACGAGGAACACTGGGAGCATTTGAAAATAGTGTTCCAACATCTTCGTAAGTATAACCTAAAGATGAATCCTCTGAAATGCGCATTCGGAGTCTCCTAAGGCAAATTTCTAGGGTTCATCATAGGACACCGGGTCTTCGAAATAGATCCATCGAAGATTAAGGCGATTATGGAAATGCCCACTCCAAGAACTTTAAAACAATTGCGGTCTCTACAAGAGAAGCTCGCGTATATCCGACAGTTCATAGCCAACCTCTCCGAAAAATGCTGTTCCTACAGTCACCTGATGAAGAAGGGAACCCCGTTCGTTTAGGATCGTAAATGCCAGAGTGCACTGGACGAAATCAAGCAATACCTGCAGAATCCGCCGATACTGACCGCTCCAGTCAAGGGAAAGCCCCTCATCGTGTACACAACCGCCCTTGAAGACTCCTTAGGAGCGCTATGGGCACAAGAGAACGACCAAGGGAAAGAGAGAGCCCTCTACTATTTGAGTCGAGTTCTCCTAGGGGCAGAAAACAACTACTCCCCTATCGAAAAACACTGCCTGGCATTAATCTTCGCGATAACAAACCTCAGACACTATGCTTTGGAGCATGAGGTCCATCTCATATCAAAGGTGGATCCTCTCAAGAATTTGATGTCAAGAGCCATACTAACAGGACGACTCGCTAAATAGGCCCTCCTCTTGATGGAGTTCTCGATAATCTATCGATCCCTCAAGGCAGTAAAAGGCCAAGCCATCACTGACTTCCTCGCTGAGCATCCGATACCTGGCGACTCACCTTTAAATTGCGAACTGCCAGACAGGCACGCGTTTGACACGATCGACGGGGAGAAAGGAGGGAGTGATACTGTAAGTGCACGGCGGCGCCCCGGCCATCAATCCGACGCCGGAATGCGGAAACGAAACTTTTACGAAACTTGTAAACCGGCACCACCCCGCACTAAAAACCCAGATCGGGCCATTAACCTAACTCTAGCAAACACGAGAATGGGTAGGAAGCTATACCGAGCGATCCGTGTCCTTCGGTCTTCGGCCTCCACTCCGATCTCCTCGCAGAATCTCCGGTCTTCAGCTCCTCGTCGGAACGGGCACCACATCGCCGGGTTCTTTTACGGGCTCCCACCTCTGGGCCGAGGCAACTCGGGAACGAAGTTGGCGAGTCGACGTGTCCAAGAATGCTGTAGGTTGAGTGTGGATCACTTTGTCTCATGGGGTATGAAGTTGCCATTGATGGAGGTGGAATGAACTTTGGAGAATGATGGTGTTCTCATTTTTCTAGCAAAGGAAAAATGAAATGAGATGAAGAAATCCCTACACAAAATGAATCCCTCACCCCCAAAAGATGTGGCCGGCCAAAAAATAAATGAGGAGGAGAGAAAAAGATACAAGGGAGGTGAGTGTAGGGATAGCCAATGGTAACCATAAGCCAAGTGAAGATAATGAGGAATAAAGGTCACATCCATATCAAGATCAACTCTAATCTCATTTAATGCTAAAGAAATGATGCATGAAAAGAAAAGATGCTATCATAATCTTTCCATATCCAAATAAACCCTCCATAATTGCGAATTTGTAAACTTGCAAATTAGCCCCTCTACCAGAAAAATCCGGCCATGAAGGAAAAAAGGAAAACTGGCCGAAACGGAATGCAAACTGGCAACTTCAAAAAACTGATCCCGTAATAAATTACAGGAAAACCCCGCGACTGTATATACATACCCGCATTTGTATTCCCACTGAATACAAATGCAAAAAGACAAAATCTACACTGTACAATACTAGGATCCGGCTTAAACCAAAACCCGCTAGTAAAATCCGTCCGATCACGATCCGTGCAATACCGCACGTATCTGATCGAACCCTGCCATATCACCATACGGCCTCTATAGCGTTTCGCCCGAAACTTGAGAAAACGGTCTGTGGGAGACTCTAAAGACTCGTCAATACTTTGGTTGTGGATTTAACCACTAGCACATCAAAGGTATTAGCCTATACGTAACGGGCTACCAGGTATTGACCAAAAGGGACATCGATGAGCGAACTCATCCTGACACCCTACTGAGCCTGTTAGCAACAATATCCGTACAGTCCGGTCCGTTCGTCTATGAGCATCGCATGGCGGGCCTAGGGGGTTGGTAAAATTCAGACCCCCAAAAGCGGTACAAGTTGTGTCGGAGAGTAGCCCAGAACACCCTGAGATACTACTGGAATACCTACCAGTAAATCTCCTGCCTTGGCCAAGGACTTCGTGTAATGGCTCTTCTAGACACAGCGCGACCTCATCCCCAATACCGGGAGAGACGAACCCCTGAAGATCCGCTCACTACCTCTATGTGGCTCGAGACTGTACCCAACTAAAACCTGTTTGCACGTCTCCTTTGAGCGTGGTAGGGTAGTAATCAAAGTACAGTGGGAACTCACACGAGACAAATGACGATCTCAGGTCGATTAACTAACCTGTACACAAGTCACCAGGGAACTACTATCTGACATCTTGTATAAGACCAACTAGCATGTTCCTGGCGAGTTCTGTCCGGTATACTCATAACCCAATGAGCACCTGTATACATCTTAGGTGAACCAACTGACACCAGTGGCTTGTGAGACCGGTCACTGCCCCTCGTCGGGGTCTCGATTGTATACACTAGTCTATTCTGGAGTATTGATGCCCTGTCTCGAAACTCCCACGACTAGGAACCTTTCAAAGATGTGCTTATAGACCCTAGCTCCCACGTATATGATCGCCCTCATACTGCTGGTAGTCAAGCAAGAATCTTAGGGGCTCTATCAACGTGCAATAGTGATCGGTAATGTCACCTAAAGCAGTACACGATGATAAAGATAAACCAGATAGCATACTATCATCTTGAGTAAGACCGTCCTACCGGTATAGGTCTTCCTTCAATCATTGCAATCTCGTGCCAGTGATCCAATAATGACTCTGAGGGCACTATCTCCAACAATCTCCCACTTGCACTCAAGGCTAATTATTGCGATGTCGCATACTCACAACCCGTGTGATACCGAACACCCAACTCCTCTACTAGTCAGTCTCACAAAGCTCGTTTGTGAAACTATTGCGTTCGAGGAATAGCCTCAGTGAGTGGATCCGCTGTGATGTTTCTTTCTATGTCTCTCTTTATCTCAAGTTCGCGGAGAAAACCATCTCCCGAAATGAGCAATACCTGTCTTAGAGTATGTCTGGATATCTGATGGGACCTAGCTCATAAATGAACTCCAAATCCAATCATCTTAGACTGTATAGTCAACTGAACTTAATCAGTATCCTGCGCCATGCCTCCCTCAGTATCCGCCTGGACCATCTGTCCAAACTACTACCCCTCGTCAGAAGGAAAACTATAACTCTGACAGTCACTCTGTCATCCAGGTCACCTTGGAAGCCTGGAATGATAACCGTCTCCTGAATGAGGCTTTCGTTATCATATCCCTAGAACATCCACTTATGTTCTAAAACTGCTTCCGAATATTTCTCCAGGATTGGATCAATATCAACTTATTGTATCTCGTGCAAAAACAATATCTGGTGTGGTACTTGACATATCATGATTGACTCAATTGCCTAAGCAAGTGATCTGCCAATCATGCACATCTCTCTCCCCTTTAGTCATTAAGACTCCTTTAGAGAGGGTGACTCCATCACCTGCAGGTATACTACCTGCCAGAAGTCTTCCATTCTAAAAACTCTTAAAATGCCGTCTAAGTATCCTGATTGGGAAACCACCCAAATCTAGATCTATAGATCTAGTAACCAGAATGTCTTGATATTATATCCAAGTCCTATGTGGAGAAACCACTGTGTGACAACCAAAGTATAACCGATCGTAGTATAGGAGTTTCTTTTCCTACTCTGTGTATGTCATCTAAAAACCAGGACATCACACCCTACTACCTTCTTAACAGATCCATCCCCTATTCTGATGAAGTCAAACCTATGACTGTCACATCAGAAATAGATGATCTATCTCCGCTATATCTGCTTTAGTCTATAAATAGACATAAGCCACTTGTCCACTATGCTTCCGCTGCTCCCACTGACTACGACAACCCTCTGGCAGAGTCATATGGACGTACACTTCTAAAGCTAGTTCAGAACGACGCTATACTCATCCTCCTGCCGGGTCTCACAGCCTGGAACAACAGCAATGGCAAGTCTGGGTAAACAAGAACCTCTCTGTCACCGTCCTTGAGGCTACCGGAGTACCTCTCGGGTGCCTGAGGTTACCCACCATATCTGCGGAGTGGCTAATGGAATGTCAAACCAGATTGAATCTTTAGGTTCTTATTAAATTTTCAGTAATCGTTTGCGGTTCTGGAATCATTTCCAGTTCTACCATACTCCCATTACTATTTTATGAAAAATCGTTTTTTATTAAAACTGTGGCGAGTCAAGAACAATATCACTATTGATCTTCCAGATGGTAGAAAGTCAACCCTCGTCATAGCCTGGGTCAACCCACAAACAACCATTACAGAAACGTGCCTTGAGTTATCCAGAGTCTGGTTTTAAGCATAAGCCGGACAACTCCCCGTACCTTACCAATGTTAAGATATGAACTGTTCTATATCCAATACAGAAACAGAGGCACTGATTTAATTGAACCGGATTCAAATCATGCAGCTGTTACCAGTGCATGTTAACTAAATGGAAGGAGTTCGATCAGCGTTACTCAACTTTAGAATGCTTCCAATTATGAGTAACCTGAAAGAGAAGCAAGTTCTCTTAATCATTACTATTAACTGAATACCATACACAAGTATCTACATCTTCGATCACTTTGAAGAATCCCGATACTTGCAATACCTGGTTCTCTACTTTACTCTTATACCTATAACTTCTCAAAACTTAGACCCTGTGTTTCTACGAAACACTTGTCTAAGAACCAGAGAAGTCATAAGTAAACCGAATATAGTACGAGGACCAGCCCCTCTGTCCTAATAGACACTGGACAATATACAATACTCTGTATAAGTCCCTTGAGTCTGATAACTCATTCCCTGTATGTCGTAGATTGAAAACTGTACTTATGGTTAAGAAGAATTACGCCGCTGTTTAATGCTCCTTACCTAACCATCCACTGATATAGGTAAATGTCATCGACATAATTTCAAAAAGGTATATCTCACTCTATAAAAATAGACGTACAGATATACCAATTTGAAATTGGTGCATAACGACGGATATTCAAAACCAAATATTTGCCGTCCGGCAAACAACCTAGGCGATCTTCTCAAATATCACCAATTACAACGAATTCCGATATGATGAGGAAGATCAACTAATTCCCAATAACTTACTCCCACTCATCATCTGTAAAACTATACAGATGTGAGAATCATACCTGGTAAATACATACCCTGGAGCAAGTGTCTAATTGGGAAATCAGTTTTCTTTTAACAGAACACAGTGAAACTGAAACATTGAAATGTTTCGATGGGGTATCCTGGTATTCCTAGTAATGCCTCTTCCATTATCCAGATTCACAACTGTAACCGTATAATTCTTTTCCATCTCTCCAAATCCCTTTATATGTCTTTAGTCATTACCTTCTGCACACCCCTTTAGGCTAAATGGTTTTCTTCCTTCCCTACCGTTTGGTACCAGCCTATGGTTTGGAAGAAGAATATCTAATAAGCATAATGGGTATACTGTCTTAATCCTAGGAGCACTCGCAATGCGAGAGAAGGTGAAGATAAAAGACAACCGAATAAACCTTATTCCTATTTCTCCTGAACCAGAATCCATCCCCGAACTGGAACGAGTTCCTTTCGAGTTCGTATATAACCATACGATGGAGTATCCAATAAACTGTGGATCTTCGTAGTGATACGGAGTGTTCTGGAGAAATACAAAGGTGATTTAGGATTGGCGAAGAAATACTTGGTTTGGTCGTAAATAGTAGTCGCAATTTACATTGCCCTCTTACTAATCCCTTGATATGTCTTTACTTAATACCTTCTGTACACCATCGTTATGCTAATTAGTTTTCTTCATTCCCCACCGTTCGACACTAGCCTAAGGTTTGGAAGAAGACTATCCAATTTGCGTAATAGGTGTACTATCTGCTAAACCAAGGAGTACTCGCAACCTGAGAGAAGGTAAAAGGAAAAAACAACCGAATAGTCCTATTCGTTTTCTCCAGAACCGGAAACCATCCTCGAATAAATTCTTTCGAGTTCGTATATAACCATACGATGGTTTTGTCTAATGGAAGTAGACGTTCGTAGTAATACGGGGTGTCCTGGAGAAAATGTTAAAAGTAGGAGTGGCAATGATGTTTGCAACTCTGACAATCCAAAAGCCAGTCTTATAAGAAGGTTCGGTTAATCTTGGTCACTGAGTCATAGTCAACGGTTGGGCCATGGTCGCTGCCAAAGAGAGAGAGAAAAGAAACACTCAGCGTGCACTCTAACCTAGATCAGAATGGTTATCAATTTATCTAATCAGGAAACCTCCCACTGTAACGTCAAATTCTTCCCCAAAACTGAAAGAAGAATTAGTCGGGATCACCCGAGGAGTAAACCAACTCATCAGTGGGAATCGGGATCCAACTATCATCTCAAGATAGCGTGACGGAATCCGCTCACGTTATCACACTCCAGAAGGTATACGCATATCTGGCAAGTTTCAGTTTCTTTAGAAACTCCCGATGTGATTTTTGCCCCATGCTCTTATGACCTTGACGAAGGTCAACAAATCATAAGTCACATGTCATGTTCTACCCGTCATTGTCCAGGTTAATTTGAACCCACCCGTACAAGCCCTTGACGAAGGTCAACAAGGCTATACGATTGTCCTAAACCAACGCATCTATCTGCGCAGCAGAAAGGTAACAAGCAGCTACCATACACTATGCCTTGACGAAGGTCAACAAACATAGCATGAATACTACGTGCTACCCGTCTGAAATGACGGAGGGCTACGAATGGTTTTTGGCGAAAAACCTTTAACGTAATGAACTTGATATCGTTGAAGGAACCGGATAGCTTTTTAGAAAAATATAGTAGCGAAAACCTTCGCTAAAGAGGTCACTCCCGGTGAAGGGATCTCGGCTCTTTCCCCGTAGAATGAGGTGCAGGATATTCCAACTGAATACCACGATGCAAAGCAAAAGTAATTGACTATAGTGAAGTTATTGCCCTGACGCAAACTTCTGTCCAAAGGGTCACTCCCGGTGAAGGGATCTCGGCCCTTACCTCGTCGACTGAGGTGCTGGATATTCCAACTGAATACCACTGTGCAAAACAAAAGAGAACGCTGTTGCAATAACAACTTTTTGAAAAAATGTTCCAACAACATCAGAATAGGTTTGTTTAGCTTGCATTGATCTGAATCAACGCAGTCCCATCAATTGATCACACCAATAAAGAACGAAAATAATGATGTACGTATATGCCATCTGCATTCGCCACTGGGTCCCGTCATCACCCGTTAGGTTACTTAACTAACGACAGAGCGGGGACTGGACTAGCGCGGATGCAAAACATATACAACATCTACTAGTATATATATCAATATATAATATTCGCTCAAGGCGTGATAAAATGCAACATCACAGAAATGTAATAAGCATCACAGAACAATACAGATATCTGGGATCCCCGGGTTTCATAGAGCCGCTACTGAAACCCGACGTTCCCCTGGTCATGTGGATAGCCTGTGCAATGAAATCCTAGACCCCTATGGGCGCGGCAAGTTACCCGCCAAAACCTGAAGCGAGGCAGCCCCCTTCAGCAACGTGAATGGACCACCCAGCAATTCACGGAATCCGGCAACATGAGCACCCCTCCTTGGGTCAACCTATACCCCCTACGAGTGCGGCGAATAGCCCGCCAATTCTAGAGTGAAGCCCCCTCCGTCTCAACGCCATGAGATGCCGGCCCGTTGCCCTCTAAAATCCGGCTATCCGTGCACCCCTCCGCGGGGCAATCCTAGTACAGAAAGTAAAATATACATACAACGGGTACATCGATCTCAGCCCGGTCGTGCCCCAAAAGAATAATATACAAACAGGCAGTGACGGCAGTCCACATGTCGGTCGCTCGCCCCGTAATATCAAATGTACATAATAAACCAAACTGTACTACCATTGCATCCAGGCTATCCCCCACGACCAATCCGCAACATCACAGCACAACACAGAACATCAACGTGAATGTCACGTTCGCAAATCCGTCTAAAGGGCTATAGCAGTTAGACAGGATTTACCGATCAAATGACATTCACGGTTGCAGATATAATGTAAATACTGTGAACTAACATGTTTAAAATTTTCGATCGATCAAATTTACCGAAGTGGGCCCCAAGCACTACTGTAGCACTCAAAGAAAGTCTAGGCCCAAACAGAACATTCCAAAACCCTAATTTCCCTGTACAAAGATCACTGTGAAAAAATGGCGCAGTGAAGGCACTGTGCTGCGGCGGAACCGCGGCCGTAACGGGGTTTTGGCCGCGGTTCCGCGGTCAAGCTACAGTGTCACAAAACCATTTTTTCACAGATGTCTTAGAATTTTCTACATGTCTTTCTGCAATGTACTGAAAAATTTTTAGAGCCAAAAATAATTCGACAGAAAACCGATGCTTTGAAAACGCGGTTTTGGGATTTTTTTCCGATCGAAAATGTAAACACGTTAGACCAACCTAGACTAGGTTAATGGCTTGGCTCTGATACCAATGTAAGTGCACGGCGGCGCCCCGGCCATCAATCCGACGCCGGAATGCGGAAATGAAACTTTTACGAAACCTGTAAACCGGCACCACCGCACACTAAAAACCTGGATCGGGCCATTAACCTAACTCTAGCAAACACGAGAATGGGTAGGAAGCTATACCGAGCGATCCGTATCCTTCGGTCTTCGGCCTCCACTCTGATCTCCTCGCGGAATCTCCGGTCTTCAGCTCCTCGTCGGAACGGGCACCACATCGCCGGGTTCTTTTACGTGCTCCCACCTCTGGACCGAGGCAACTCGGGCACGAAGTTGGCGAGTTGACGTGTCCAAGAATACTGTAGGTTGAGTGTGGATCACTTTGTCTCATGGGGTATGAAGTTGCCATTGATGGAGGTGGAATGAACTTTGGAGAATGATGGTGTTATCATTTTTCTAGCAAAGGAAAAATGAAATGAGATGAAGAAATCCCTACACAAAATGAATCCCTCACCCCCAAAAGATGTGGTCGGCCAAAAAATAAATGAGGAGGAGAGAAAAAGATACAAGGGATGTGAGTGTAGGGATAGCCAATGGTAACCATAAGCCAAGTGAAGATAATAAGGAATAAAGGTCACATCCATATCAAGATCAACTCTAATCTCATTTAATGCTAAAGAAATGATGCATGAAAAGAAAAGATGCTATCATAATCTTTCCATATCCAAATAAACCCTCCACAATTGCTAATTTGCAAACTCGCAAATTAGCCCCTCCACCAGAAAAATCCGGCCATGAAGGAACAAAGGAAAACTGGCCGAAATGGAATGCAAACTGGCAACTTCAAAAAACTGATCCCGTAATAAATTACAGGAAAACCCCGCGACTGTATATACATACCCGCATTTGTATTCCCACTGAATACAAATGCAAAGAGACAAAATATACACTGTACAATACTAGGATCCGGCTTAAACCAAAGCCCGCTAGTAAAATCCGTCCGATCACGATCCGTGCAATACCGCACGTATCTGATCGAACCCTGCCATATCACCATACGGTCTCTACAGCGTTTCGCCCGAAACTTGAGAAAATTGTCTGTGGGGGACTCTAAAGACTCGTCAATACTTTGGTTGTGGATTTAACCACTAGCACGTCAGAGGTATTAGCCTATACGTAACGGGCTACCGGGTATTAACCAAAAGGGACGTCGATGAGCGAACTGTTAGTTATATGTATGCCCTAGAGGCCATTACTATACTTAGGATCTATATTGTAGTGGATGCTTGGACATATATAGGGAGGACTTTCTTGCTCGACATGATAGTATGCTATCTGGTTGATCTTTATCTTAACGTGTACACTGATTGTCTCTCTGTTACATGTTGGTAAAGCCCTTAGGATGTGTACTTGACTGCCTGGACTATGATGCGGATCATACTAGTGGGGACATGATAGTATGCTATCTGGTTGATCTTTACCTTAACGTGTACACTGATTGTCTCTCTGTTACATGTTGGTAAAGCCCTCAGGATGTGTACTTGACTACCTGGACTATGATGCGGATCATACTAGTGGGGACATGGTAGTCCATATGTACATCCTTCAAGGTCCCTAGTTGTGGGTGTATCGAGACGGGGCATCGATATACCAGAGTAGACTAGCGTATACCTTCTCGACCCATACAGATAGGCGATGGATGATCCCATATCCATTGGTGTTTGACATCGGAGATGATATACGGGTGCTCAGTGGAGACTGGGTACACTGGACGGACTCGCCGAGAACTCCCAGATGGTATTATACCTTACGTCGGATGGCAGTTCTCTGGTGACACTGGTACAGAGTAGTCTGTTGACCCGAGATCGTCATAGAGTCTTGTGTGGTTCCCACTGTGCTTTGATTTCCACCTTACCACGTCCAAGAGGACGTGCAAAACGGTGGTTTTTGGGTACAGTCCCGAATCACATGGAGGCAATGAGCGATAGGAGGGGATTCGTCTCTCCCGGTATAGGGAGTTGATGTCGCGCTGTGTTCGATTGGCTATAACCGGAAATCCCTGGCCAGGGTTGCTGAGATTTACTGGTAAGTGTTACCAGTAGTTTCTCGAACTGTTATAGACATCATATCGACACGACTTATCGAGCTATTGGGGTCTGACGTTTACCACCCCTAGGCAAGATATGCGACATATCAGGCGATCAGACCGGACTGTACGGTAAATGTTACTGGTTGGATTCACAAGAGTGTGAGCGGGCTTGCTTGTCGATCTTCTGATCGCTCAATACCCGGGTGGCCGTTACGTTTAGCAGACCGCTTACGGCTTGTGGGTGTTTGATATGATCATCACCTGCTGCCGGCGTATTGACGAGTTTTTAGAGTCCTACACAGAGGTTTCCTGGCTTAAGCGAAACGAAATAGGAGCGCATATGAGATATGTGCGGGACCGAGAATAATGCGTGTATGTGATACCGTATTCTATTCTCGCGATTTGTATCATCGGCAGGTTATATGTGATATAGCCGGGTTACCGAATCAAGTGTTGATTCGATACATTGATACACTTGATACTAGTCGGTTATATGCGATATGACCGGATCATTAAATCAAGTGTTGATTTAATGATTTAATGTATAATTATATATTTGATATATTACTTAGCATTAACTAGTATTGGTTCACATTAAATGGATTTTCTCACTTGAAGTGCACATTGTATATGTGATATATTTTTGTACACTTGTTTGTATCATGTTTGATGATACATGCAACCTTGGGTGTGTGTATGCTATACACTATGTTTAGTGAATGGTTAGGGTTTCATTTCTTTTATTTATCTATTCATTTTTGATTAAAAGAAAAGGAAAACAAAATGGTTGCTTTTAGAACTTTCTTGATGCTTCATGCATCTTTGACTAAAAATAACCATTTTGTCTTCATCTCCTAAACCTAACCATTCAACTAACCTTAGTTCATTCTCTACACTTAACTAAGGTTGCAATATGATAAGAATGAAGGGTTTTTCTTTTCAACTTAATCTCTTTATTCTTATCATATTCTTTTCTTCTTCTTCTTCTTCTTGAACAAAGAAGAAAGCTTGCTACCATTAATGGCATCTTGAGAAAAAGAGTGAGAAATCCAATTCTAAAGTGAACCCACTTCCTATTTCTTCATCCTCTACCACTTGCCAAGTAGTATAGGGTGTTTTCTTCACAAGTTTCATGGCTTGGTGAAGTTGGAGCTTGATCTTGTGTTGCCTCAACGTAGATCATCTTCGGCATCGAAGTCGACGACCTAGCCTGCCCATTTCTCCGATGAAGCCGACGCTAGAGCCCGGGATCCGATGATCGCAGCGAGGGGACATCATCATGGAGCTATGGAGGTGGAGGACCGGATCTACAAAGGTTGTATTTTCCGTTCACTTAGCACTAAAGTAGTTTAGTAGCTTGTTGTTTCGCCTAAACTCTAGTTAACGATATAGTCTAGGGTTTCTCGGCACCGTAAAATTTGAAATTGGCATGGTTGATGCCTTGTGAGACCTCTTGAGCGTGCCTAGGAACCCTACAGTGGTATCAGAGCCTAGCTAGAGCCTTAGGCGATGCGTAGACGGAGTTAGAAGTCCGATCGAACCGAAACCCTAATTCAAAGTTGCTCTCTGTACAATTTTTGAAAGCGGGGATTTTTTAGAATTAAAAATTTGCAGAAAAATCAGCAGGAGTTTGTAAGAGTTACTGTGAAATTCGATCGTCTAAATCCATCAAACCGCCGCGGTTCCGCGGCACGAGCATGGCTCGTGCGGCGGTTCCGCGGCCGTACGGTTTCCTTGTTCAATGAATTTTACACAGTAATTCCTATTTTGCAATGCTGGTTTTCCTGGGAATTTTTAATCTGAACTCAAGAGTTGAGTTTTCTGGGTTGTATTGGGAGTTCGTAGATTCGATCGGATTGTCAAATTTTATCTATGTGTTTTTCCGGGTAATTTTAGAATATGTTAAAAAGTTCGACCGGATATAAATACCCAATTTTTCCCCACCGGGAAATTTCCAAGTGTTGGATTTTTCCGTAGTTTAATGACATTCTAAGTAGTTCAAGTAACATGATGGTCCCTCTAGAAGACAACAAATCTTAACTCGATTATGTGACCGTCTTGAACTGCCCTTTGAACCTTAGGGTTTGGAGCAGTACGGCGTGCCACATGTGAGGCGTTGGCTTGACCCTTCTACGGCTGGACCGTTGGTACTGAGGCACGAAGTGAATGTTTTTAAACTTGTTTCATGTGTTGAGCTGTTTCGGGAAAACTTGGGTGTTTGAATGTTCGATCGGAAAGTTTAACATTTTCTATTTATCTGGAATGGGATACAATAATTGGAATTCACAAGCAGTTATGAGATAACTGATTTGAATGTTATAAACATAGCACTTTAGTCTCACTTGATCGGTTGCCACGGAATTTTGATGTGATCAAAAGTCCGTCGCAATCACGTAGCGTAGCGGATACTCGCCGGTAAACTTAGTAGACAGCCTCACCCCATAGCTCCGACCAAGCGACTGTAGGAGAACCCCGTCACCGAAAGCATCCGTTCGGGTGCTCGCGGCAGCGGTGTTCAGCCTTGGTGCACTTCGTCGACGGCGTCGGGGGTGCGGCCACCTACTAAAGTTTGCGACGAGGATTCGATCAGGATGTCGGGAATCTTGTTGAATTGCCCGACTTGATATTGAAAAGTGTTTTTGATAATGAGACTAAAATGCGGGGTTTATAATTGTTAGGCATGCGATGTCTAAGAAATTCATTTGATTAGGCATGCGATGTCTTTGCAGGTTGCGGATTCCAACTGTTGTAGTTTTACACTTTCTTTTCTGTGACCGTAAGTGTAATATGTGATATCGCCGGTTTAGTTGCTATATGTCAACGACAATTGGGATACGCATGTTTACTTAAGTTGATGACATGTGATGTTATGTGTTGCTGGATATGTTATATTGGATAGTCGTGTTTGAATAGCCGGGGTTTTTTTTATATGAGATGAGTGTTTTTCATTTTCATTCATGTAAACACTTGTATGTAATATTCTTTTATTGGGGCACTTCCAGGTTGCGGAAGATGTCACCATTTGTATATTATTTACTTTTCCGCACTAGGATAGACCCAAGGAGGAGGGCACAAATAACCGGGTTCTGGAGTCCAGTGGGAGACCAACTCGAGGAGTCGAGTCTGGGTCTCGTAACTCTAGAATTGGTAGGGTTGCTTGCCGCTCTCGTAGGGGTCTAGGGGTGTGGGTTTGGCTATTCATCACGGCCATGGAATCTGTGTTTTATACTGGCTCGTATTGAAAACACGGACGTCCTAGCATATCCAATATTTCATATGATTCTTCTGCTGCGATATCTTTGATGTGATCATGTGATGTTCTGTGATAGCTACTATATATAGTATATATGATATATTATATAGGCGTTACTTATGTTTTACACCCGCGCTAGCCCTGCCCCGCTCTGCCGTTAGTCACCTAACCTAACGGTGCACGAGGGGACATCGAGGCGAATGCAGATGGCATAAGTGTACGTCGTATTTATCTGTGATGTTTAGGTACTTAAATGATGGGACTTCATTAATGTGATTAATGAAAGAAAAGAAACCTAAAGATGTTGTAGAATTGAATTTCAAAAATAAAACAGGTAGCTACAGTTCTTGCTTTGGACAGCGGTATATATGATATATCCTGCACCTTATTCGATGAGGAAAAGGCCGACGATCCCTTCACCGGGAGTGACCCCTTCATCAATAACTGGCAGATGCTACACACTCGGTTTGTCTTTTGATATCTTCTATAGTTTCTTCTTTGCACAGTGATATATATGATATATCCCGCACCTCATTCAACGAGGAAAGGGCCGACGATCCCTTCACCGGGAGTGACCCCTTTAGCAAAACTAGAAAAGCCTAAAAAACACTCCATTTCAAAATTCATTCGATCCTACAACGATATCAAGTTCATTACGCAATAGATTTTCAGAAAAACCTGTCGTAGCCCTCCGTCATTTCAGATAAGTCCTGTTTAGTATTCGTGCTGCGTTTGTTGACCTTGTCAAGGCGCAGTGTGCGGTAGCTAACCAGTATTTATCTGCTTATGCATATGATGCAGATTGGGTTAGGGTAGTCGCACGGCCTTGTTGACCTTGTCAAGGGTCGTGCGGGTGGGTTTGATTCAATCAAGAAATGAAGGGTTGAACTTGACTTACGGTCTATGGTTTGTTGACCTTGTCAAGGTCATAGATCGTTTGGGGCAAAATATTATCGGGAATTTCAAGTGTTGAAATTTGCAATGAGATTGCATACCTTCTATGAGATAGTTGGATCCCGATACCCGCTGCGAGTAAGAGTTACTCCTGGGAGAGTTTTACACATTACAATTAGCCGATCAAGTAGGTGTTTAGAAAGGTGTTAACGAGGTTACGCCTCTGGGAAAACGAGATTTGCATTAATTAGGTTCGTGCGAAAGCACGGGGACCTCCCTCAAAGTACCGACACTGCCCTGGCTGAAAGATTGGCGAACTTGTATTGTGTAATTAATCCCGGCTAGTCTTTCCTTTTAGGGTTTGAAGGAAGATTTGATAAAAAAAACAGTGGGAGCCATCCTGATTAGATAAAATAATAACCAATTTATTCTTGCAAGAGCACACGCTGAGTGTTTTCTTCTCTCTCTCTCCAGGTAGCGACCATATCACGCCTTAATCAAGATAATAATACGGATATTTGACCGAACCCGCTTGTTATACTGAGCTGGGGAACGTTGGTCCCGCTCCAACTAATAATTTTTATAAGACAGAGCAGGAAATTGGGGATTACCAGAATTCCCGTGCCGCCCAAACGAAGAAAGTGCATGCTGATGCATCATCTTCAGGTGTGTTCATTATATAGAACTGTTTCTCAGTGTCCTTTACATCCTGGGTATATGATACCGGATCAGGATCCCGCATATGTAATATGTTACATGGGCTACAGATAGGTAAAGAACTGAGAACGGGTGATAAGTTTCATGAGGCAGAAAACGGGGCAAGAGTTGCAGCCAAGTCTGTTGGTCACTGTCACCCTGTATTACCAATACATTGATTCTAATCAAATGCTATTAGATGCCGAACCTGATATACAAAATCATATCAGTCTCTTTATTAGTAAAGAAATGATAAAATTTTGTATTGTTGGATAATGTTTTGAACATTTCCTATATCAAAAGTTGATCGGTTCAGGCACGTTATCTAAAAGCATTGACGTTCTAAATCAAACTACAGTTCCTAATATACAGAACACACACAAGAGGAAGAGTTCAGAAATGAACGAGTCCTTCTTGAGGCATTGTAGACTAGGTCATATCAATGCGACCCGACTGGCTGAAGTTACATTTAGATGCATATTTAAATCAGTTTGAATTTACATCTTGTGAAACTTGCCAGTCATGTCACAAAGATTAGATGACACCAGCTCTGTTTATTGGAAACAGAGAAAGAGTTAGTGAACTCTTGGGATGATACATGGTGATGTATAAAGGTCCCCTGTCTACACATGCCAAGACCAGTTCTTTGTACTTCATTACATTCTCTGATGATCTCTCAAGATTCAGACATATGTTCCTGTTGAAACACAAGTCAGAACCTTTTGAGGTATTCACAGAATATAAGTTAGAAGTAGAGAACCAATACGGGTATAAGTATTATGTCCTTTGATGAGATCAAGAAGGAGAATACTTGAGCACGGAATTCTTGGACTTTTCTAAAGGAAAATGAGATTCTCTCTCAGCATTACTCCTCCGTATACACCATAGCACGATGGTATATCGGGGCGAAGCAATCACACCCTATATGATAAGGTGTGCTCTATGATGAGTACTACTGAGTTACCTATTTCCTTTTTGGGAGTTATGCACTTAAGAAGCTGCATACCTATTGAATAGGGTTCAAATCAAATCAGTTGCCTACCACTTCATATGTGATATGGAAAGGGAAGAGCCCATATCTTAAGTTAAGATTTGGGGTTGTCCGGCCTATGTCTAAAAGCAAAATCCGGACAAGTTCGAGGCAAGGTCAGTTATGTAGAACTGGAAAGGTTCCAGCTATACAAACTACAGCAGATGATTTGGTAGAACCAAAGGATTCAGTAGAGACCAACGAACCTCAGCCTCTCCGCCGATCTAGTAGGGTTCCTCACCCACCTGAGAGATACTTCTGTTTCTCTATGACAGTGGGAGCGAGGATTGCATCATGAGATGATGACCCAACTAGTTTCGAGCAGGCCATCGAGAGTAGTGACTCTGTAAGAATGGCTGGATGCTTTGCGATCTGAGATGGAATCTATGTACACCAACAAAGTATGGACTTTGGTTGCTATATCTGGAGGGTTAAATTCCCATCAGGAGCAAGTATATCTTGAGAAGATTACTTGGTGTAGATGGAAAAGTTGAGACTTTCAAAGCTAGACTTGTTAAAAGGTTTGCATCATTGACCAGGTATGGATTATTTTGAAACCTTTTCTAAGGATCTATGCTTAAATCCATCCAGATCCTACTTGCCACGACTACATACCATGACTACGATATCTGGTGGTTGGGTGTCATGACTGCTTTTCTAAATGATGTTTTAGAAGAGAACGTCTGTAAGTACACAGCCAGAGGGCTTCGTAGACAGTGGGAGCAGCGGAAACGTGTGCAAGATGCTTTATAGGATAAAGCAGGCATCGCGGAGTTGGAACATCTGTTTTAATGTAGTAGTCAAATAGTTTGACTTCATCAAAATGGTAGATGAACCTTGTATATACAAAAAGGTAGTAGCGAGTATGGTGGTGATCCTCGTAAAGTACGTGGATGACATACTCTTGATAGGGAAGGAGTTTCCTATGCTACGCTCAGTCAATCTCCGCTTATCACAATGATTCTCCATATAGGATCAAAGTGATACCTCCTAAATCCAGGGTTTTGGATCTATGAGATAGATCTAATTGGATGTTAGGATTCTCACTAGTTGTAGTGAGATGGTATCAATTGATCCTGGGGAGAATCGCTGGAAGTGTTCCAGGGTGATAAGGATGACTGAATGTCAGTCACAGGCATTGTCTTTACCCTCAGTGGAGGGACGGTATGTTAGAAGAGTTCCAATCTAGATACCGTGGCATACTAGACGATAAAGGCAGGATACATCGCTACTTAAGATGCTACCAAAGAGGCTGTTTGGGTGTATATTGGTTCATGAGATGAACTAGGTCCCTACCATTGTGTGACAATGGAAGTGTGGCTTTGACCCGGGAACCACGGTCCCATCAGTGACCCAGACATAATCTAAGGTAGTATCACCTGATCATGGAGATGGTTGATCTCCAGGGTGATCGAGGTAAGGAGAACAGACTCAGAGGACAACACGGCGGATCCACTCACAAAGGCATTTTCCCAGAGAGAGACTTTTATGGGATGGTTGAGTATGAGATACTACAACCACTGCTATCAGATGGCCCAAGTGAAAGTGGGAGATTGTTAGTTATATGTATGCCCTAGAGGCCATTACTATACATAGGATGTATATTGTAGTGGATGCTTGGACATATATAGGGAGGACTTTCTTGCTCGACATGATAGTATGCTATCTGGTTGATCTTTACCTTAACGTGTACACTGATTGTCTCTCTGTTACATGTTGGTAAAGCCCTTAGGATGTGTACTTAACTACCTGGACTATGATGCGGATCATACTAGTGGGGACATGGTAGTCCATAAGTACATCCTTCAAGGTCCCTAGTCGTGGGTGTATCGAGACGGGGCATCGATATACCAGAGTAGACTAGCATATAGCTTCTCGACCCATACAGATGGGCGATGGATGATCCCATATCCATTGGTGTTTGACATCGGAGATGATATACGGGTGCTCAGTGGAGACTGGGTACACTGGACGGACTCGCCGAGAACTCCCAGATGGTATTATACCTTACGTCAGATGGCAGTTCTCTGGTGACACTGGTACAGAGTAGTCTGTTGACCCGAGATCGTCATAGAGTCTTGTATGGTTCCCACTGTGCTTTGATTTCCACCTTACCACGTCTAAGAGGGCGTGCAAAACGGTGGTTTTTGGGTACAGTCCCGAATCACATGGAGGCAATGAGCGATAGGAGGGGATTCGTCTCTCCCGGTATAGGGAGTTGATGTCGCGCTGTGTTCGATTGGCTATAACCGGAAATCCCTGGCCAGGGTTGCTGAGATTTACTGGTAAGTGTTACCAGTAGTTTCTCGAACTGTTATAGACCTCATATCGACACGACTTATTGAGCTATTGGGGTCTGACGTTTACCACCCCTAGGCAAGATATGCGACATATCAGACGATCAGACCGGACTGTACGGTAAGTGTTACTGGTTGGATTCACAAGAGTGTGAGCGGGCTTGCTCGTCGATCTTCTGATCGCTCAATACCCGGGTGGCCGTTACGTTTAGCAGACCGCTTGCGGCTTATGGGTGTTTGATATGATCATCACCTGCTGCCGGCGTATTGACGAGTCTTTAGAGTCCTACACAGAGGTTTCCTGGCTCAAGCGAAACGAAATAGGAGCGCATATGAGATATGTGCGGGACCGAGAATAATGCGTGTATATGATACCGTATTCTATTCTCGCGATTTGTATCATCGGCAGGTTATATGTGATATAGCCGGGTTACCGAATCAAGTGTTGATTCGATACATTGATACACTTGATACTAGTCGGTTATATGCGATATGACCGGATCATTAAATCAAGTGTTGATTTAATGATTTAATGTATAATTATATATTTGATATATTACTTAGCATTAACTAGTATTGGTTCACATTAAATGGATTTTCTCACTTGAAGTGCACATTGTATATGTGATATATTTTTGTACACTTGTTTGTATCATGTTTGATGATACATGCAACCTTGGGTGTGTGTATGCTATACACTATGTTTAGTGAATGGTTAGGGTTTCATTTCTTTTATTTATCTATTCATTTTTGATTAAAAGAAAAGGAAAACAAAATGGTTGCTTTTAGAACTTTCTTGATGCTTCATGCATCTTTGACTAAAAATGACCATTTTGTCTTCATCTCCTAAACCTAACCATTCAACTAATCTTAGTTCATTCTCTACACTTAACTAAGGTTGCAATATGATAAGAATGAAGGGTTTTTCTTTTCAACTTAATCTCTTTATTCTTATCATATTCTTTTCTTCTTCTTCTTCTTCTTGAACAAAGAAGAAAGCTTGCTACCATTAATGGCATCTTGAGAAAAAGAGTGAGAAATCCAATTCTAAAGTGAACCCACTTCCTATTTCTTCATTCTCTACCACTTTCCAAGTAGTATAGGGTGTTTTCTTCACAAGTTTCATGGCTTGGTGAAGTTGGAGCTTGATCTTGTGTTGCCTCGACGTAGATCATCTTCGGCATCGAAGTCGACGACCTAGCCTGCCCATTTCTCCGATGAAGCCGACGCTAGAGCCCGAGATCCGATGATCGCAGCGAGGGGACATCATCACGGAGCTATGGAGGTGGAGGACCGGATCTACAAAGGTTGTATTTTCCGTTCACTTAGCACTAAAGTAGTTTAGTAGCCTGTTGTTTCGCCTAAACTCTAGTTAACGATCTAGTCTAGGGTTTCTCGGCACCGTAAAATTTGAAATTGGCATGGTTGATGCCTTGTGAGACCTTTTGAGCGTGCCTAGGAACCCTACACGAACTCATCCTGACACCCAACTGAGTCTGTCAGCGACAATATCCGTACAGTCCGGTCCGTTCGTCTATGAGCATCGCATGGCTGGCCTAGGGGGTTGGTAAAAGTCAGACCCCCAAAAGCGGTACAAGTCATGTCGGAGAGTAGCCCAGAACACCCTGAGATACTACTGGAATACCTACCAGTAAATCTCCTGCCTTGGCCAAGGACTTCGTGTAATGGCTCTCCTAGACACAGCGCGACCTCACCCCCAATACCGGGAGAGACGAACCCTTGAAGATCCGCTCACTGCCTCCATATGGCTCGGGACTGTACCCAACTAAAACCTGTTTGCACGTCTCCTTTGAGCGTGGTAGGGTAGTAATCAAAGTACAGTGGGAACTCACACGAGACAAATGACGATCTCAGGTCGATGAACTAACCTGTACACATGTCACCAGGGAACTGCTATCTGACATCTGGTATAAGACCAACTAGCATGTTCCTGGCGAGTCCTGTCCGGTGTACTCATAACCCGTTGAGCACTTGTGTACATCTTAGGTGAACCAACTGACACCAGTGGCTTGTGAGACCGGCCACCGCCCCTCGTCGGGGTCTCGACTGTATACACTAGTCTACTCTGGAGTATCGATGCCCTGTCTCGAAACTCCCACGACTAGGGACCTTTTAAGGATGTGCTTATAGACCCCAGCTCCCACGTATATGATCGCCCTCATACTGCTGGTAGTCAAGCAAGAATACTAGGGGCTCTATTAATGTGAAATAGTGATCAGTAATGTCACCTAAAGCAGTACACGATGATAAAGATAAACCAGATAGCATACTATCATCTTGAGTAAGACTGTCCTACCGGTATAGGTCCTCCCTCAATCATTGCAATTACGTGCCTGTGATCCAATAATTGACTCTGAGGGCACTATCTCCAACAGATACCCAATGGGAACTCTATTTCGTCGGAGCATCTTCCGTGAAGAAGCGACAGCACAACACCCCTATAATCAAATATGGGGTAGGCCTTATCTTCGTGACTCCGCAAGGAGGGATAATGCGCTTTTCCTTTTCCTTAACAGAGCCGAGGACAAACAATGAAGCAGAATAGGATGCTTTGATAGCAGGTCTTGAGATCGCTGTTGACATGGGGATCGAAAATCTCCTTATATACGGAGACTCCCAACTGGTCGTTAGTCAAGTGAACGGCAACTATTAAACGTGAAAACCAGAGTTGGTAAAGTACGGTGAGAGAGTGCAACAACTGCCGACTCAAATCCTTTCTTACGCCCTAGAAAGCATACCGCGTACAGAAAATAGTAAAGCGGATGCATTAGCCAAATTCGCTAAAGAACTGGCTGACGAAAACCTCCATGATGTAAGAATCGTTGTGCATAGCCGTCGGGTTCTCGCACTAGCTGAAATTTATCCAAAGTCGTCTGAAGAAAAGAAAGCGACCAAGCAAACAGCCCTACGAATAGACGACCAAGAAAGGGCTAAGGATTGGAGAGAAGTCTTCATAGACTACTTCAAATCCCGTCGAACACCTGAAGATCCATCCTCAAGACATCAGCTCATGAAACAAGCTCTGTCTTTCGCCTTCGTCAATGATACTCTGTATAAGAGATCGTTCGAGTCTCTGTGGTTGAGATACCTGGGACCGGAAGAAGCAAGGAGAGTCGTTCAAGAAACCCACGATGGACTCTGCGGTTCTCATCAAGCCGGGCCAAAGATGAAGCTAAAGATCAAAAGAATAGGCTACTATTAGCCCACGATGATTCAGGACTGCCTCGAATACGTGAAGCAGTGCCAATCGTGCCAAATTCATGGTGACTTCATCCACCAGCATCCAAATCTGCTATAACCAACAGTGGCTAGCTGGCCTTTTGAAAAGTGGGGAACCGATATAATTGGGCCCATCGAACCAACGTCATCCAAAGGACATCGATTCATATTGGCGACAACTGATTATTTCTCTAAGTGGGCAGAAGCAGTACCACTAAGAGAAGTGAAGACGGAGAATATTCTCCATTTCTTCAAGACACACATCATTTATCAGTTCGGCACTCCGCGAAGGATTATCTCTGATAACGGGCCGGTCTACAGAAGTCACAAAATCACCCGCTTAGCACAGCAACATAATATAGACTGGAGATACTCTTCGGTCTATAATCCCCGAGCTAACGGTCTAGCTGAGGTTTTCAACAAGACTTTGATGAAGATCATAAAGAAGACGGTGTCCAGAAACAAAAAGGACCGGCACGAAAAACTACATGAAGCTCTCTGGGCTTATCGGACCACGTTAAAAACGACCACAAATACAATGCCATTCGTGTTGGTATTCGGCACAGAAGTGGTACTCCCCTCGAGATAGAGCTACCCTCTCTACGAGTGGCGGTTCATTACGAGCTAACAGGCGAAGAGAATGCCCATCTTCGGCTTGAAGAGCTAGACGCACTCGATGAAACTCGTCTTATGGCGCAGCAAAACTTGGAGGCTTACAAAGCAAAGATGACACGCTCATACGAAAGATTAACTAGGCCGAGAACATTCCGTCAAGGCGAACTCGTTCTAGTGTTCAAGAGACCTATGATCCCCAATCGCACCAAACGGAGGAAATTCGAGTCAAACTATGAGGGCCTGTACATCATAGACAAAGTCTACCAAGGCGGGGGTTACTTGCTCATGGATATGCATGGCGAAAGACCCTTTCTGCTAATAAACGGCTGATTCTTGAAGAAGTACTATGCCCGACGAGTCACGACTCAGGTCAATGATAGATGACGACGCCTATGTCTACTCGCTATCTTCTTGAGTCAAGACTGTAAAAGTAGTATCCAACGATACCCCATCCCAAACACGGAAAGCAATAGACCGAAACGTCCCTAAACTAACAACGGACCGAAACGTCCCTAAACTAACAGCAGACCGTAACATCCTTAAACTACTAGCGGACCGTAACGTCCTTGAACTACTACGAACCGCAGCATCCTTAGGCTAACGCGGTAAAAAAAATGGTACGTCCATAAGTTAAATGGGCACGGATGAAAACCCGAAAAGGCTCCATGAATAAAAACAGTAGAGCTACCGGCGAGTTTGTGAAAACCCGAAAGGGCGCAGACTCGTAAAAAATCTTTTCCTGTGCACTTGCAGGCTCCTCTCGACCTTGTAAGAAGAAAATACCCGCGTGAGATCCTTACGACTCACAAGGGAGCAAAACACATAGGAATTCTCACGATCCCTAAGGAGAAATTACACTTATGAGATCCTCATGACTTGTAAGGAGAATGTCCCCCTATGAGACCCTCACGGCTCATAGGATTCATAAGTCTTAAGATACAGGGATCTGAACCTGTTCTTAAGCTATCATATCCCCCAAACTGCCCTACAGGGGGTCAATATGGACCCTAATAAACAATCCACGGGTATAAATAAGGGTTCCCTCGCCCAATTCCACCAATGGTATGAAATTCCCCTATCTGGTGAACAACACTTATAGGTCCTCTCGACTTGCAAGGAGAAAATGCTATTGTGAGATTTTTACGACTCTCAAGAGAAAACGCACTTAGGAGTCCTCATGACCCCTAAGGAGAAATTACACTTATGAGATCCTCATGACTCGTAGGGAGAAAAATCTTTATGAGACCCTTACGGCTCACGAAGTCAAAAGCCTTAGTCGTCAGGTCCCTAACCTTGTCTACTGAGCCACCTTTGTTCGATAGCGGCGAAGGCAAATGATGATTCGCTCCTGGCAACATTCCAGTAGCAGCGATACTGATGCCTAAATCGGCAACAAATTCCAAGTCCTTTCACGGCAAGTGATGATTCGCTCCTGGAAATATTCCAGTCCCAGCGATGCTGATGCTAAGATTGGTATCAGATCTCAAGTCCATACTCGCAACAAAATCAGCGAGCCAAAAATACATATAAAAATAGCCGAAATGATTGGGTAACTCGCAATAAAAAGTAGCAAGTAAAAAGAAAAATAGATGAAATGCTTGGGCACCGCGAAGAATAGCCGAAATGATTGGGCAATCGCGACTTTCGCGATATAAAAAGCTGAAATGATAGAGCATCGCGGACAGAAATAAAAAAATAATGAAAGAATGAAACTTTTGCCCTACAGGCAAGTCCATACTGACCCCTGTATACAATCCATGGGCATAAACGAAAAGGGAACCACATTTACCAACAAACTCTGTCAAAAGGAGAGTCAGATCTTGACAACAATATCTGCATCCCAGAAGATCAACGTAGTGTTCCTTCTCGACACCGCAGAAAGTGGAGCAAGTCAACCCCGACACCGCAGAAAGCGGAGCAAGTCAGCCAACGATCTCCCCGTTGGAACAATGCTCCGTCCCGGAAACAAGTCAACCAAGGACCTCCCCGCCGGAACAATGCTCCGTCTCGAAAACAAGTCAACTAATGACCTCCCCGCCGGAACAACGCTCCGTCTCGAAAACAAGTCAACCAATGACCTCCCCACCGGAACAACGCTCCGTCTCAAAAATAAGTCAACCAATGACCTCCCCGCCGGAACAACGCTTCGTCTCGGAAACAAGTCAACCAATGACCTCCCCGCCGGAACAACGCTCTATCTAGGAAACAAGTCAAACAATGACCTCCCGCCGGAACAATGCTCCGTCTCAGAAACAAGTCAACCAATGTCCTCCCCACCGGAACAATGCTCCGTCTTAGAAACAAGTCAATCAATGACCTCCCCGTCGGAACAATGCTTCGACTCGGAAACAAGTCAACCAATGACCTCCCCGCCGAAACAATGCTCCATCTCAGAAACAAGTCAACCAATGACCTCCTCGTCGGAACAATGCTCCGGCCCAGAAACAACTCAACCAATGACCTTCCCACCGGAACAATGCTCCGTCTCGGAAACAAGTCAACCAATGACCTCCCCGCCAGAACAATGCTCCATCTCGGAAACAAATCAACCAAAGACCTCCTCACCGGAACAATGCTCCGTCTCGGAAACAAGTCAACCAATGAACTCCTAGTCGGAACAATACTTCGGCCCGAAAACAAGTCAACGAATGACCTCCCCACCGGAATAATGCTCCGTCTTGGAAACAAATCAACCGATAACCTCCCCGCTGGAACAATGCTCCGTCTCGGAAACAAGTCAACTGATGACCCCCCCCGCCGGAACAATGCTCCGTCTCGGAAACAAGTCAACCGATGACCCCTCCGTCAGAACAATGTTCCGTCTCGGAAATAAGTCAACCGATGACCTCCCCGCCGGAACAATGCCCCGTCTCAGAATCAAGTCAACCAATAATCTCTCAATTTGTCTTGACCCCCAGGGAAATCAGTGTCCCTGCGTAAACCTCTCAACCCATAAAAAGAAAACTCTCTTGTGAGATCCTTACAACTCTCAAGAGAAAACGCACTTAGGAGTCCTCACGACCCCTAAGGAGAAATTACACCTACGGGATCCTATCGACTCGTAGGGAGAAAAATCTTTATGAGACCCTCAAGGCTCATAAATTTGAAAAGTCTTGGGCGGCAGATCTGAACCTGTCTTCTAAGCTATCACTGCCTTGCAAAGGAGATCGAAATAGACTATCTACAAGATACATTTGCCAAAGGGACACGCCCATATAAAATGAAGAATGTCTTTTATTCATGAATTCAAGTGAATGCAAAATACATTTCACAAAGGAATAAAAATGAATACATGTTATTCAGAAATCGCAAGTTTACAGCAAAAAAAGAGGGGGGTACAAAGACGGTTATTGAGGAGGAGGCATCTTCAACAAATCAGCCAGCCGCTCGCACGCTCCTCTTATTCCTTTCTCGTGATCGGCCGCCGCGGCCAACTCCGCTTCAACTTGGGCCCATTGTCGCAAACAAGACGAAAGCTTTTCACCGGTTCCTAGTATGGAAGCTTCGCAGTCCTGCACGACCTGCTCGGTAGAGTCAAGCGTTCGCCTCAGCGTCAACCCATCCGAAATGTATCGCTGGAGATTGTAGAAGATAGCTTTTAACTGCGCAACATTCGCTTCAACCTAGGCGCGCAACCGGGCAGATTCGTATGAAGCTACTTCATGTTCCTTTCGCCTCAGAGTCACCTCTTGTTCAAAATGGTGGATGAAAGGAACACTACTCTCAACCCACGCAGCCCGCTGGGAGTTCGAAGCTAATACTTCAGGAGCGAGATGCTTGAGCCCAATCTCGTGCAGGCAAGACTCGATCTTTCTGCAATAATCAACCTAAGAGCCGACGAGATCTTCATCATGGAAGTTCACGAGTTTCGCCAGCATTGGATTGACTTCAACAGCAAAATCCGTAGCAGAACTGAGGGCCTCGGCATCGAGATCTTTGATGAATTCACTCAACATTCGCCGGCTATTCGCAGCGCCCTTGGAAGATGCGTGTTTAGCAAAGGGCCCTGCTGGCATTGGGATGCGAGACTCAAAAGGAGCTGGAGCTGGTGCGATTGCTGCAAAATAAATTATGGTCAAATGTCGACTCGGGAGGTAAAGAAAATACACGAGCGATGGAGTCTACTATACCAGCTGTAGCAGATGGCATAATTGGGAGTACCGGAGGCGCGGCTATTCTCTCGTCCCCTTCTCCGATCCGTGATGCTGCGATCAATATAAAGAAGACTCAGCAACAATACAGGTTTTCATAAAAGAAAGAAGGAGACAATAGCTGAAGGATATATTAACCAGTACCGAGAGGCGGAATGCCTTCCGACTGGAAGGAGAAATGCGGGTACAACACCTGGTATAGATGGTCGAAAATGACTCCTGCAGAATTGTGACAATATACTGTCAGTACAAGGAAGATGGTATCCACAGTTAAACTAAATAAGTCATAAACCCATACCTTCCAATATTTGAGAGGACACGGGAGAAGGCGAAGGGACAGGGACCGTCAGAGTAGCGACTGGTGACGCTTCTTCAGATAGCACAACCTCGGAATTCACCGCGCCTGTACGCAAGACAAACAAAATATCATTAGAAGGGCTGAAAAAGATTGAAAATCTTGAAAATAGCGACTCAGCAATTACCTGATAAATCAGGGACCAAAACCATGGCGGAGGCATCACCGGGTATAACGGCTTCTTCGCTCTCTCTCAGAGGAGTAGATTTTGTGCCCATAGCTTCATCCCCTGACTCGACGAGGGCCATCGTGACGCTTGCAACGCACGTTGATACCAAGGAGCCACGGGGAGAAAGGGCAGCGATCTGGACAGTCCCAGATTCTAGAGAGAGGGTAGCAACTTCAGGCACGGTAACCGCCAGGGTTTCACCCGTCATCCCATTGCTAAGACTTGGCCCTTTAGAAAATGCATATGTCAAAATTTGAAGATCAAGTTCAAGTAAAAGGCTCAGCGTTACGTTATCTTGGAGCAGCTTTTCGGTTTCTTTCTGAGCCGCGCGCGCAACCTGTCTATGGGCGGTAGACAACGCAGAGGGAACATCCGTCGAAGGAGTATCAGCAAGCGGAATGATACTTGAGCCTGCACCCACGGCCAAACCGACCTCGCGTCCCCTCGCCGCGTGCTTCCTACGCTTCCTTTCGGTCTAAGCAGTGAGAAGCGATTTCCTCAAGACTTTTGATAAGGGGACGTCGTCGTCCGAACCAAGCTCTGCCTCTGGAGCCGTTACAGCATCCTTCATCAGCTACTTCAGGAAAGCCTCCTACGGGGATGTTAGGAGAGCTGGGGCTACAACTGCTGGCTCCAAAACTTTTGCCATATCGCTGCTCGGGATCGACACTACACTTGGAATAACCCGAGTCAAGGTAGTCCCTGCAACAAGATGAAAGAAAGGGTCAAAGCACGAATAAAGAAAGGAATAAAGGCATAATGAACAGAATTTTACCAAGGCCCAAAGATGCACGGAGCCTCTCTTCCTCTTCGAATGTCTTGAGGGAAGCTGTGAGAGCCTCTTCGGCAGAAATACCTGTTGAAGAAGAAAGCATCAGTAGAAGCATAATAAAAGAAGATAGCCGCGGAAGAATGTAACTGAAGTATATCTGACTTCGCGATAGTGATCAGTGCCGCTTCATCGCGAGCCAGTTGTTCGGAAGCCATAAAGGCAGCCTGAAGATCAGTATCATCCGCAGGCACGATGAATAAACCCTCATTGGTCCCATACTCACACAAACCCTCGCTGTAAGGAGCATGTGGCTCTTGGCTAAATATGACATCGGCAGAAAACAACGACTTCTTCTTCTTTTGCGAGCGAGCGCCAGCAGTCGATGAGAAGAGCTTGCGCTTAACGAGCATTTTTGGGCGGCGGGTCCCGATTTCTACACCAACACCAGACTCCGGGGACGCCGCGGCTACCGTTTCTACAGGAACATGGGGTAGAGGCTTCTCAGGAAAGGCGTGCGGGACCACAACCGCATCAACCTCTCTTAATGAAGGCCGAGCGGCGATTCGTCGCTCTAAGAGGACAGCTGGATTACCAGCAGGGACTGCACCCTTGCGATCGAGAAGTAGCTGCCTTTCTTCCCTAATAACAGCACCTGTCACATGCTGGTACCATGCCACGTATGCGTTCGAGGCTTTCGGAACGTAGCTTGGCTCACTGATGAGAAAGTTGGACCCGGTATTTAGCTGCATGAAGTGGTGCAGCGTGTTGTGGATACCCTCTTCCGTAGCAACTGGCTCAGCTAGAAAAGCCTCAAGCGTGAAACCCTGATCGTAACCCGACTGTTGAGAAAAACGGTATGGGTTGTACCTTATGAACAGCGTCGAGTCATTCTGCCTAAACACTAGAAAGCTTGGCCTGATTGAATACAAATGCAGAATTTCCTGAGCCTTCAATGTAGGAGCCCCGTCTTTGAAGGAATCGCGCAGCGGCTGCACCGTTTTATTGGATTCCTTGCCGATAGTTAAGACTTTATCGACGAAAGTCATGCTATCCCCGACCATACGCGGGAGAAGGACTAGACGCCGATCCTCTCGCTGTGATGGATCTAGAGTAGAAGCGTCAACTAGAAACATAACCCGGGGGAAATTATAACCATTATAGAAATGGGGCCGTTTGTGGACTCCAAAAGCGCAAAGCACATGCAGCTCGATCCACGATGTGAAATAATGCAGCGAGAGATGTATGGGCTGTATCCCCGGCTGAGTGGTGTCTGCCGCTAAGCTTAGGCCATGATACATGTGAGCTAGCCCAGCGATCCTGACGGCCACTCGCATCCCGGCAACCATTCGGTGAGCCGGATAGAAGACGGATGGCCTCATATAGTGAGGGTGCATTAGGAGCACAAACTAGCTTAACTATAGGCCGAGGAACCCCAAAAAGAACGTCTCTTCGTCGACGTCTGAAGCTGTGAGCTCTGTAAAGGGGGCGACCGGGATGTCTGGGATGAAGAAATTCCTTTGATCCGCTTCTGCTGTCGGCCGGTTGTCTAAGCCAAAGCCAAAATGATCATCAAGCTTGGCGAATTTCGTGGCTCGTTTTGACAAGACTTCGGGGCGAAGAAAGTGGCGATGAAATCCGCGAAGCTGACTCCGTGCCCTCCGGACTCGAGAAACAGACTCTCGTAAATGTTCAACACCTTGATTAGACTCCGGAATCGATATTGAATAGCATTCTCCGGAGTGAGAACCATCACCACTGATTTGGAGGCGAAGATGTACTCGTCAGGGGGAAGTATTTCCTCATAATTTTCCCCTCTGACGGGTAGGCCCGAAATTTCTGCAAATTCCTTCAAGGAGATCGAAACCTCCCGATCCGATAAAAGAAAGGTGCGAGTCGAGATATTCCACTATTCCAAGAAAGTCTTGACCTACCATATGTGAGGCGCGGGATACTGGAAAAGAGACGCGTAGATAGTGGGGTACAACCCGAGTTTCAGCAGCAGTGACTTTTTGGCCGACAAGATGTATCGAGCCCACTGCAAGTATCCGGCTGATTGGCGAGGAGTCAAGTTTATCATGTATACCTTTTCCCCAAGGGTGAGACTCGCCTTGACATATGCGCCGCCCTAGAATATCTAAAACCATCGGCGGCTGTACAGGTATCGAGCCCATAGAGGGCTGGAGGCGTCCCTCCATAGTCCAGTTAACCTCCTCCACAGCGTAATTCACCTGGGACAAGTCGGCATAATGAATGGAGGAAATTGGCTCTGAAGGCGCTGCACAAGAGAAACTGCGTCGACCCCGAATAATTTGGTTGTACCACAACCGCCATAAATGAAGAGATTTCTGCTCCGGGTCGTGATCTTTAATCAGTGCAAAAACTTCCCGATCCACGGGCATGTCGACGTATGCACTCTCTAGGCGAACAAACGGGAAAGAAGAGTCAAAAGACATAGTACCTGCACGAAAAGAAACGAGTGTTAGATGTCAATACTACATTACAAATTCTGACATCTGGTACTTTAAATTTGTACCACACTGCAATGCAGGAAAAAAGGACCGAGGGGGACCCACAAAATCAAAGTTACGGCTCATCTTTGATGAGACAGTCAATCATTAAGGAGAAAATCCTAAGGAAATTCTCATTTAATAAGAAACTCATTGGGCCAAGAAATTAAACCCCCTCGATAGCAGTGCTCTGCAAACAGAAATTACATCTGTCAATTTTAATTATGAGGGGAATAAAAATTCCCTAAAATTTCTAAGAGCCATGCTCTATGAAAACGATGGAGTAATCCATCAGAACCCTAAAAAGCAAAGCTTTTTGCAGAGTAAAAACACCAAGATCTTTAAGATCTACAAAAAGAACTTTAAGAGTTCATCACAGAGATGAACAGTGTTCTAATTAATGGGTTAAGTAACCCTAAAAATCCATTTTAAGATCTACGATCTGAGAAGAGCAAAGCTCTGTTAATAGGTTCGATCCTTACCAAATTTGGGCAGAGTTCTAACTCTAAAAGGAATTTCCTTGGGCAGAGATCTGAGCTCTGAAGGGAGAATTAAATTCTCAGAAACAAGAAAGGAAGAAGATGAACATAAGTCATCTCAAGGGCCAGAGGCCCTACTTATAGGCGCTGGAAGACGATCCAACTTCCAAAATGGTCCAATGGTGGAAAGGTTGCCACCGCTGCACTCCCGTGTAAGCCATGTGAGCACAACGGTGGGGGGCATTTGTTTCCCCCAATAAGGGAGCAAGGCTCTGTTAAAAATTTGAAATGAGGCAGCGCCTCACATGCAAAGCACGAGAGCGCCAACGCCAAGAATTAAAAACTCTGAGGCAGCGCCTCACGTGCAAAGCACGAGAGCGCCAACGCCAAGAGTTAAAAAATATGAGGCAGCGCCTTACGTGTAAAGCACGAGAGCGCCAACGCCATGCGTTAAAAAATATGAGGCAGCGCCTCACGTGCAAATCACGAGAGCGTCAGCGCCAGAACTAAAAGTTCTCCACCCTTGGATCAAAGATCCAACGAAGATAATAAATCATCAAATTACAAAATTAAATTCTGTTGAGAAAATATTCCTCGAATCTTCCTAAAACAAGAAAGGTTAATCTCTGTAAAATAGAGCACCGTTGGATTAAAGATTCAATGGTGATTAAAAATCACCAAGATACAGAATAAGCTCTGTTTGGGAAAATATTTTCCCAATCTTATTGAGAACAAGAAAAATATCTTCTGTAAAAAAGAAGGCCTAGGATCAAAGATCCAACGGTGGATAAAATCCCCAAATCAATTAGAGATCTCTCAATGAGAGATTTCCTTAACTAAATCAACAAATCAGCCTCCACTATATAAAGGACCCAAGACTTCAAGTCTTGTAGAGAAGAACCCCCCATAAACTTCAAACTTCAAGACGAAAATGATTTCTCCTCAAGATAAATAAAAATAAGAGAGATTATAGCATCTCTTCCATATCTAAGAATTTAACTCTCACATCAGAAGAACTTAGTTCTTTTTCCAGATCTCAGATCTATAAGACAAAGTCTTTCACAAGTGAGAATCTAATTCTCAGAGAATTGAATTGAGCAGAACAGAAAACTCAGTGCTTAGCACTCAAAGTCTGGCGCTCAGCGCTGAGCGCTCCACGTGCTCCTCATGTGGGCACTATTTAATAAGAAGCGCTTAACACTCAAAGTCTGGCGCTCGGCACCGAGCGCTCCACGTGCCCCTCACATGGGCGCTATTTAATAAAAAGGTGCTTAGCACTCAGTGTTTGGCGCTCAGTGCCGAGCGCCTCACGTGCTCTGCACGAGGGCTCTATAAATTGTTTAACACTCCATATAAAAGAGTATAAATAAAACAAAAAGAAAGAGGGGTGTCAAAACCCAAATCAATGTTCATCAGTGCTGATATAGAAAGAGGATCAAGCCTAAATAAGTAATCAAGTGGGCTGAGCCCAAGGTTGGCCAAACCCCAAATTGACCGAGCCCATATGTCTTCTTCTAAATTGGCCTTACTCCCAAACAAGACTACCAAGTCCCAACTGATATTAGTTCAAGGGTACATCTCCCCACACCAATGATATATGTCGTTGTAATTCTTCAACGTCTTCAGAGAGGTGGCGGGTCCCGACAACCAAAAATTCAATGGACCGCAACATCCTTAAACTAGCAATAGACCGCAACGTCCTTAAACTATCCCAATAGACCGTAATTTCCTTAACACTAACTCTGGACCGTAGTGTTCTTAAACTAGTTATGGATTATAACGTCCTTAAACTAAAACAATAGAGCCCAAATGCTCTTTCGTTGGATCAAAAATGATCCCGAACCCCCGTTTAGTAGATCTTAGTCCAATATCGGATTAACGTATCCTTAACAAATATTTAAGTTGATCTTATTCCCAAATGAGATTAATGAACCTTAAATCAAACCAAACCCAAATCTAAGAAAATACGGATTTGGACTAATTCACGTCCTATGGCCGACAACACACAAATTAGTCTCCGTATACAATCCATGGGCAACCCAAAACAAAACAAACACATACGACACGAGGTGAACATCTGGAGCAAGAGAAAATGGTTACCGCGATACGGTAACTTAATTAACTGCAGGGGCTTGCGTCTGTAGGGAAGAGCATCCCCACAATCAAATCCCCTCGCAAACGAGGGGGAATCTGACGAAGTTTGCTAAAACTGCCGCATCCGTCCAAACTTCTGATACGCGGTGCCATAAATCAACTTGGCATCTTCGGAGAGGTGGACGGATAAAACCAAATAGCATCTGCCCCCAAAATTCAGGCCAGATGTCCAAACGACCCGGTCGCGTCTTTCGGCGGTAAACAGTCGCCATATTTAAGGCAAGCTTTTAGTTTAAGGACATCTCGGTCCGATGTTGCCATATTTAAGGAGAATTTTTACTTTAAGGACATCTCGGTCTGGTATCGTCATATTTGAGGCGAATTTTTAGTTTAAGTACATCTCGGTCCGTTATCGCCATGCTGAAGACAGATAATTTCTAGTTTAAGGACTTCTCGGTCCAATGTCGCCATATTTACGGCGAGGTTTTAGTTTAAGGACATATCGGTCCGTTATCGTCATGTTTGAGGCGAATTTTTAGTTTAAGGACATCTCGGTCCGATGTCGCCATATTTGAGGCGAATTTTTAGTTTAAGGACATTTCGGTCTGGTATCGCCATGGTTGAGGCGAATTTCTAGTTTAAGGACATTATGGTCCTATGCCACCATGTTTGAGGAGAGCTTTTAGTTTAAGGACATCTCGGTCCGATGTCGCCATATTTGAGGCGAATTTTTAGTTTAAGGACATTTCGGTCTGATGCCACCATATTTGAGGCGAATTTTTAATTTAAGGACATTTCAGTCCGGTATCGCCATGTTTGAGGCGAATTTCTAGTTTAAGGACATCTCGGTCCTTTATCACCATTTTTGAGGCGACACGCTTCTTTACATACTACTTTCAGAGTTTTTGACTCAGGAAGACAGCGAGCGGATACGAGCGTCGTCATCTATCATTGACCTAGGTCATTACTCATCAAGCATAGTATTTTTTGAGGCACTGGCCGTTTATTGGCCGGAAGGGTCTTTCGCCACACATATCTATGAGCAGGTAGGCTCCGCCATGGTAGACTTTGTCTATGAAATATGGGCCTTCATAGTTCGGCTCGAATTTCCCCCATTTTTCTTGATTGGAGGTCATTGGTATTTTGACGACTAGCACGAACTCGCCTTGGCGGAATGTTCTCGGCCTAGTTCGTCTTTCGTATGACCATGTCATCCTTGCCTTATAAGCTTCCACGTTTTGCTGTGCTATAAGGCGGGTTTTGTCGAGGGCAATTTTCTTAGGGATTTTTTCTTTCCCTTTGTCCTTTTTGCTCGAACTGTTGTTTGTAGGTCCGAGGTTCTTTTTAGGCAGCATGCGGCTACGCAGCCGAATGTTCTCACAGTTCTTCCCCCCCTCTTCTTTTTCGGATGTGGAGTCTTTAAAGAGAGGGCTGAGAGTCATTTCGTCCTCAGAATCGCTCCCGAAGGTAAGAACTTGGGTTTTTTTTCTTTCTGGACTGGTATCAACCATATGACAGTTGCCGGTCGTTTTTTCAGACGTACTTGTCACACCTTTTTGCTGTCGACGAGCTTCGCACTTCATCTTCTTGATGTGTTTTTTATGGGTAACATATCACTGCTACCACTTCTCGAAGGCACTGCACTCTTCGGTGGGATGGGTAACCCTCCGATGATATAGGCAGTAGTTTTGATATGAATCCTCCGTCAAGGCGTATGACTCCGGGAGTGTTTCCTACCAGAGGTGGCAGCTTCATTCCCATTGACAGGGCTTTGGCGAACCTCTTCTCTGCCTTGATCCTGCTCTTATTTGTCGCAGGTATGCCTTGGTTTGGTTGGAGTACTTTACGACTCCACCTTGCCGTAGCTTCTTCATCCTAACGCCGACGCTTAGCCTTTTCGTATATGACTGTTTCACGTTCTCGGTCATCTTTGCTTTTCCGAAAGGCTTCGTTTAACAGCTTATCGATCAGGTTTTCTTCTGGCAGTTCCGGGGATCTTAGCGCCACATCTGTCCCCAGTTCCTCTGTGTTATTTTCTGACGCCGAGGGAGCTTCTTCGCTATTTAACGATGAATGGGAGACCATGTGGCAACTTGCTACATAGCCTTCAGTTTCTTCTGATGAGTCATTTTCTTCATCATTGTCAGTATCTTCGTTCTCAAGAATATGCTTGAGAAACTCTTCGAGGGTGACCGGTGTCCGCGCATTCTGGTTGTACTCCTCTAACGCATCGATGTACTTTTGTATGTTTGTGCGCTTGTCGTCATACTCGGCAGGCTGCACAGGCTTCTTGGTCTTCTTCCTTTTCTTCGAAGACTTTAAAGGCTTGACTTTAGGATTTTGCCCTTCGTCAACAACTTTCGGTATGAGACGCGGTTTTTGCATCCTTTCGATGATTTCAGGTTTAAGTGGGCTCTTCCACCTGACCGCCGGACATGCTTGTAGATCTTTCAGCATTCTTTTGGTCTTTGCTGAAAGAACGATTTCCTATGGAGTTTCTTCCAGGAGTGAGCATGATGCCTCCGGTGCATCCACCTTTTTGGGAGTGTGCTTCTGAGACGGGTTCACCCTCCAGTTCTCAGACAGTGTGAATTTCCACTTTTGGTACTAGTTCTCGACCCTGTTCTTGAAGATGTAGCAATCCTTAATTGGGTGGCTTACCATTCTGAGATAGGAGCAGTAGTTGGGGTTGTTGACGTGGCCAGGTTGTGATGGAAACCGTGGGTCTGGCAGTGTGATGAGTTCGTTGTGCACTGCCAACTCAAAGAGTCTCCTCATTTTATCGTTAGGAAATGAGTAAGAGCGTCCTAGTCTTTCTTCCAGGGATAGACGCGGTCGTGCATTGTTTTGGCGAACAGCCGGTTTTGGGTCGCTTGGTTGTTGTTGAGTGTTGGCGATGAAGGCCGCTTTCCCTTTATCCTTGGCGTTTCGAGGGTCCATATTTGAAGAGGAAGACCCGTAGCCCATTTGGTCCATTTAGGCCAGTTTATCTATCAGAGCCTGGAAGGTAGTCGGCTTGAAGAACGTCATGAAATGGGACACAATCGTTTGCGGATCTGGGGTCCCGACGAACATGCCCACGGCAGGGGTTTCTTCGATGCGCTGTTCGTATTTTGACCATAGGTTCCACCACCGGATTGCATATTGGACCCAGGTTTCTCCCGGCTTTACCCTGGGATTGATTAAAGCCGTGATCGGAGTGCGCTCGCTTGCGCTGGTGAACCACTGTGTGAACAACTGTTCTATTTCTGTGAATGTTCTCAAGGAGTCATTTGGGAGCTCCGAATTCCATTCAAAGGCTATCTCTAATAGGCTACCATTGAACTAGAGAAGCAGTAGTTTGTCGTCGCCTCCAGTGTTGCCGCACAGAGCTATGAACTGCACGGCGTGTTGGTGTGGGTTGCTAGTCCCCTTGTACACATGGAATTTGGGGATTGTATTGTTGGAAATTTACCCACACGCGCAAACGCGTATGTTTTGAAAATGGAATCGTTTTAAGGAAATGGATACGCACGCGAGCTCGGTCTTATTTTAAAATTTATAAACTGCAAGTGCACGGCACGTTGTAGTGAGCTGGCAAGTACGGGTCGATCCATAGGGAATTGTGTATTAGGTTTTGTTGTTTAAGGTTCAACAAATAATCAGTTGGTTGGTTTGTCACAAAAATATAAAACACTAAAACAAAGAAAACAAGTTAAGAAAGAAATGGTTGTGGCTTTGGATCAGATGGTCGAATCACGATGATCCATTCGAAGCTCCCTTGCTCATAAGTTGTCCGTCTTTGTGTCGATCCAGGCGTGAAGTATGACTTGTCACGGCGTTTGCGGAGCACAAGTCATCAAATTCCGATATTCAACGTAAAACATGAAACGAGTTCATTTTGTTCACTTACCATTTGTATGTCCAAGTTTGAGGTATCAACACTAATCACAAGGGTTAGCAATTATACGAAAACATAAAAAACACAAAGTAGCGAGTGAGAGCAAATAGTTTTAGTGTTAACTTTGCTAAGGGTTTGCGATAGTATAGGATATATGAAAACCGAGGGTTTGTCAAGCACTTGGTCACAAAATACCGTATCTAAACTTAGCAAATTTAACACCAAATTGATTTTAACTTAAACATTGTGAAATTGGGAAAGGGAGTGAGTATGGTATATGAAGAGGTTACAAAGTAACTGTAAGTCTACGGTAGCGCCCCGGCCGTCAATCCGAGGCCAAAATACGGAACAAAAACTTCTATGAAACTGGCGCTATTGTAGTCTTTCACCCGGATCGAACCATTAACATAAAGTAGCAACTAGAGAAGGGTTAGAAAAGCTATACCGATCGATCCGTGTCCTTCGGTCTTTAGCCACCATCCCTAGCTTCTCGCGGCATCTCCGATCTCCGGTCTCCTTGTCGGAAGGGCACCACATCAATGAGTCTTTTTATGGGCTCCCGCTTCATCCGAAGCAACTCGGACACGAAGTTTGCTAGCCGACGTGTCCAAGGTGAAGTAGAGAATGTGTGCGATCACTTTGTCTCAAGCATCTATTGATTCTCAACGCATGAGAGTGTATGGATGGAGGTTGAATATGAAGCCATTGGTGGAAATGGTGAGCAAGAGAAAAAAGGGAAGAAGAAGAAGATGCTCTTTTCCTTTTGTGTTATTGTGTTGAGATGATAAAATGAGAGCTAGCATAAGAAATCCAAGAGCAAACCCAAGCCTATAGGGCTGTCCACTCTCTCTCCAAGCATCATATCAACACAATAAACAAATCCTAATGTGACATTAGCACAAATAAAGAGACCATGAGTCACTAAACATGTCCATGTCACATTAAATGCACCTCATGATCATTTCCACTCACAATTTCCATATGTAAACATTAATCCAAATGTTTACAACAAAAAGATACGGTAACATCTAAAGTAAACTCGTGACGGATCACAAGGATACCCCTCACCTGTACATACATACCTGCATCCGCATTCCGACTGAATGAGAATGCGATGAGACTAAAGTAATCCAACAAATCTAATACTAGGATCCGGCTTAAACCAAAGCCCACAAGTATGATCTGTTCGATCATGATCCGTGCACTACTGCACGTATATGATCGAACCCTGCCATAATACCATAAGGCCTCTACAACGTTATGCCCGAAACTTGAGAAACTGTCTGTGGGGGGCACTAATGACTCGTCAATACTTTGGATGTGGATTTAACCACTAGCACGTCAGTGGTACTAGCTGTACGTAACGGGTTACCAGGTATTGACCAAAAGGGAGGTCGATGAGCGAACTCATCCTGACACCCTACTGAGCCTATCAGTGACAATATCCGTACAGTCTGGTCCATTCGTCTATGAGCATCTCATGTCGGGCCTAGGGGGTTGGTAAAACTCAGACCCCCAAAAAGCGGTACAAGTCGTGTCGGAGTGTAGCCCTGAACACCCTGAGATACTACTGGAATACCTACCAGTAAATCTCCTGCCTTGGCCAAGGATTTCGTGTAATGGCTCTCCTAGACACAGCGCGATCTCACACCCAATACCGGGAGAGGCAAAACCCCTGCCGATCCGCTCACTGCCTCCATGTGGCTCGGGACTGTACCCAACTAAAACCTGTTTGGAAGACTTCTTTGAGCCGTGGTAGGGTAGTAATCAAAGTACAGTGGGAACTCACACGAGACAAATGACGATCTCAGGTCGATGAACTAACCCTTATACATGTCACCAGGGAACTGCTATCTGACGTCAGGTATAATACTAACTAGCATGTTCCCGACGAGTCCTGTCCGGTGTACTCATAACCCAATGAGCACTTGTATACATCTTAGGTGATCCAACTAACACCAATGGCTTGTGAGACCGGCCACCGCCCCTCGTCGGGGTCTCGACTGTATACACTAGTCTACTCTGGAGTATCGATGCCATGTCTCGAAACTCCCTCGACTAGGGAACCTTTAAGGATGTGCTTATAGACGCCAGCTCCCACGTATATGATCGCCATCATACTGCTGGCAGTCAAGAAAGAATCCTAAGGGCTCTATCAACGCGCTATAGTGATCTGTAACATCACCTAAAGCATGTACACAATGATAAAGATAAACCAGATATCATACTATCATCACGAGTATGACTGTCCTACCGGCATAGGTCCTCCCTCAATCATTGCAATCACGTGCCTGCGATCCAATAATTGACTTTGAGGGCACTATATCCAACAATCTCCCACTTGCACTCAAGGATAATTACTGCGATGTCGCATACTCACAGCCCGTGTGATACCGAACACCCAACTCCTCTACTGATCAGTCTCACAAAGCCCGTTTGTGAAACTATTGCGTTCGAGAAATAGCCTCAGTGAGTGGATCCGCCCTGATGTTTCTTTCTATGACTCTCTTTATCTTAAGTTCGCGGAGAAAGCCATCTTCCGAAATGAGCAATACGTGTCTTAGAATATGTCTGGATATCTGATGGGAGGTAGTTTATAAATGAACTCCAAATCCAAACTTCTTAGACTGTATCGTCAACTGAACTTAATCAGTATCCTGCGCCTGCCTCCCTCACTATCCGCTTGGATCACCTGTCCAAGCTACTGCCCCTCGTCGAGAGGGAAAACTATAACTCTGACAGTCACTCTGTCATCCAGGTCACCTTGGAAGCCTGAAATGATAAGCGTCTCCCGAAGGAGGCTGTTGTTGTCATATCCTTAGAACATCTACTTATGTTCTAAAACTGCTTCCAAACGTTTCTCCAGGATTGGATCAATATCAACTTATTGTATCTAGTACGAAAACAACATCTGGTGTGGTACTTGACATCTCATGATTGACTCAATTACCTTAGCAAGTGATACGTTAATTATGCACATCCCTCTCCCCTTTAGTCTGTAAGACACCTTTAGAGAGGGTGACTCCATCACCTGCAGGTACACTACCATGCCAGGAGTTGTCCATTCTAGAATACGTTTAGAATGCTGTTTAAGTACCCATATTGGGATACTTCCCAAATCTAGATCTAAAACCATAGATCTAATAACCAGAATGTCTGATATAATATCCAAGTCCTATGTGGAGAAACCACTGTGTGACAACCAAAGTATAACCGATCGTAGTATAGGAATTTCACTTTCTACTCTGTGTAAGTCATCCAAATACCATGACATCACACCCCACTACCTTCTTAACAGATCCATCCCCTATTTTGATGAAATCAAACCTATGACTGTCACATCAGAAATAGATGATCTATCTCCGCTATATCTGTTTTAGTCTATAAATAAACATAAGCTACTTGTCCACTATACTTCCGTTGCTCCCACTGACTACGACAACCCTCTGGCAGAGTCTTATACACGTGCACTTCTAAAGCTAGTTTAGAACGACGCCATACGCATCCTCCTGCCGGGTCTCATAGCCTGGAACAACAGTAGTGTCAAGTCTGGGTAAACAAGAACCTCCCTGTCACCGTCCTTGAGGCTACCGGAGTACCTCTCGGGTGCCTGAGGTTACTCACCATATCTGCGGAGTGGCTAATGGAATGTCAAACCTGATTGAATGTTTAGGTTCTTATCAAATTTTCAGTAATCGTTTGCGGTTCTGCAATCACTTCCAGTTCTACCATACTCCCACTACTGTTTTCTGACAAAATCCACTTTTATTAAAACTGTGGCGAGTCAAGAACAATATCACTATTGATCTTCCAGATGGTAGAAAATCAACCCTCGTCATAGCCCGGGTCAACCCACAAATAGCCATTATAGAAACGTGCTTTGAGTTATCCAGAGTCTGGTTTTAAGCATAAGCCGGACAACTCCCCCTACCTTAATATCGTTAAGATATGAACTATTCTATATCCAATATAGAAACAGAGGCACTGATTTAATTGGAACCAGATTCAAATCATGCAGCTGTCTCCAGTGCATGTCAACTAAATGGAAGAAGGCCGATCAGCGTTGCTCAACTTAGGAATGCATTCAGACATGAGTAACCTGAAAGTGAAACAAGTTTCTCAAAACCATTACTATCAACTGAATACCGAATAAAAGTATCTACATCTTCGATCACCTTGAAGAATCCTGATACTTGCAATACCTGGTTCTCTACTTTATTAATTTACCTATAACTTCTCAAAACTTGGATCTTGTATTTCTATGAAACACATGTCTAAAAACTAGACAACATACAATACTCTGTATAAGTCCCCTGAGTCGAATAACTCAAACCCTGCGCGTCGTAGGTTGAAAACTGTACTATGGTTCTGAAGAATTACACCGTTGTTGAATGCTCCTTACCTAACCATCAACTAATATAGGTAAATGTCATGGACATAATTTCAAAAGGTTATATCTCAATTTATAAAAATAAACGTACAGATATATCAATTTGAAATTGGTGCATAACAATGGATATTCAAAACCAAATATTTGCCGTCCGGCAAACACCCAGGAGATTTTCTCAAATATCACCAATTACAATGAATCCCGATATAATGAGGATGGTCACCCAATTCCCAATAACTTACTCCCACTCATCATCTGTAAAACCATACAGATGTGAGAATCAAAACCTGGTAAATACATACCCTGGAGCAAGGACTAATTGGGAAATCAGTTTTCTGTTAACAACGCGCAGTGAGACTGAAACATGAAAATGTTTCGAAGGGGTATCCTGGTAATCCTAGTAATGCCTCTTCCATGATCATATTCATGACTGTAACCGTATATTTCCTTGCCATCTCTCCAAATCCCTTTATTTGTCTTTAGTCATTATCTTCTGTACACCATTGTTAGGCTAAATGGTTTTCTTCCTTCCCTACCGTTCGGCACCAGCCTATGGTTTAGAAGAAGACTATCCAATAAGCATAATAGGTGTACTCTCCTAATCCTAAGAGTACTCGTAACCTAAGAGAAGGTGAAGATAAAAGACAACTGAATAAACCTTATTTCTATTTCTCCTGAACCAGAATCCATCCCCGAACTGGAACAAGTTCCGTCGAGTTCGTATATAACCATACGATGGAATATCCAATAATTATGGATTTTCGTAGTGATACGGGGTGTTCTGAAGAAATACAAAGGTAAAGTAGGAGTGGCGATGAAATACTTGGTTTTGGTTGTGAATAGCAGTCGCAATTTACTTTTCCCTCTTTCTAATCCCTTTATTTGTCTTTACTTATTATCTTCTGCACACCTCACTTCGGCTGATTTGTTTTCTTCCTTCCCCTCCTTTCGGCACCTGCCTATTGTTTGGAAGAAGACTATCCAATAAGCATAATAGGTGTACCGTCCTAATCCAAGGAACACTCGCAACCTGAGAGAAGGTAAAAGGAGAAGACAACTGAATAGTCCTATTCATTTTCTCCAGAACAGGAAACCATCCTCGAATATGGAACAAGTTCTTTCAAGTTCGTATATAACCATACGATGGTTTTATCCAATAGATATGGACGTTCGTAGTGACACAAAATATTCTGGAGAAAAAAGGGTAAAAGTAGGAGTAGCAATGAGGTATGCAACTCTGACAATCCAAAAGTCAGTGTTTAAGAAGGTTCGATTAATCTTGGTCACTGAGTCATAGTCTAGGGTCGGGCCATGGTCGCTGCCAAGAGAGAGAGAAAAGAAACACTCTGCATGTACTCTAACCTAGATCAGAATGGTTACCAATTTATCTAATCAGGAAACCTCCCACTGTAACCTCAAATTCTCCTCCAAACCTGAAAGAAGAATTAGTCGGGATCACCCGAGGAGTAAACCAACTCATTAGTGGGAATTGGGATCCAACTATCATCGCATGATAATGTGATGGAATCCACTCACGTTATCACACTCCAGAAGGTATGCGCATGCTAGGCAAGTTTCAGTTTCTTTAGAAACCCCCGATATGATTTTTACCCCATGCTCTTATGACCTTGACTTTGGCCAACAAATCATAAGTCACATGTCAAGTTCTACCTGTCAGTTTCCAGGTTAATTTGAACCCATCCGTACCTACCCTTGACTTTGGCCAACAAAGCAGTACGACTGTCCTAAACCAATGCATCTATCTATGCAATAGAAAGATAACAAATAGCTACCATACACTATGCCTTGACTTTGGCCAACAAACATAGTATGAATACTAAGTGCTACCCGTTTGAAATGACGGAGGGCTACGAATGGTTTTTGCCGAAAAACCTTTAACGTAATGAACTTGATATCGTTGAAGGAACCGGATAGCTTTTTATAAAAATATAGTGGCGAAAACCTTTCCTATAGAGGTCGCTCCCGGTGAAGAGATCTCGGCTCTTTCCCCGTAGAATAAGGTGCAGGATATTCCAACTGAATACCGCGATGCAAAGCAAAAAGTAATCGACTATAGTGATGTTATTACCCTGACGCAAACTTTTGCCCAAGGGGTCACTCCCGGTGAAGGGATCTCGGCCCTTGCCTCGTCGACTGAGGTGCTGGATATTCATAACCGAATACCACTGTGCAAAACAAAAGAAAACGTCCTTGCAATAACAGCTTTTTGAAAAATGTTCCAACAACATCAGAATAGGTTTGTTTAGCTTGCATTGATCCGAATCAATGCAGTCCCATCAATTAATCACACCACAAAAGAACGAAAATATGATGTACGTATATGCCATCCGCATTCGCCACTGGGTCCCGTCATCACCCGTTAGGTTACTTAACTAACGACAGAGCCGGGACTGGACTAGCGCGGGTGTAAAACATATACTACATCTACTAGTATATATATCAATATATAATAATCGCTTAAGGCGTGATAAAATGCAACATCACAGAAATGTAATAAGTATCACAGAAAAATACAGATAATCTGGGATCCCCAGGTTTCCTTTGAGACACAACTGAAACCCGACATTCCCCTGGTCGTGTGGATAGCCTGTGTAATGAAAACCTAGACCCCTATGGGTGCAGCAAGTTACCCGCCAAAACCTGAAGCGAGGCAGCCCCCTTCAACAAATTGAATGGGCCACCTAGCACTTCACGGAATCCGGTAACTTGAGCACCCCTCCTTGGGTCAACCTATACCCCCTACGAGTGCGGCGATTAGCCCGTCAATTCTAGAGTAAAGCCCCCTCCATCTCAAAGCCATGAGATGCAGGCTCGTTGCCCTCTAGAACCCGGCTATCCGTGCACCCCACCGCGGGGTAATCCCAGTACAGAAAGTAAAATATATACAACGGGTACATCGACCTCAGCCCGGTCGTACCCCAAAAGAATAATATACAAACAGGCAGTGACGGCAGTCCACATGTCGGACGCTCGCCCCGCAATATCAAATATATAAATGTAATCAAACTGTACTACCATTGCTCCAGGCTATCCACCACGACAAATCCGCAACATCACAGCACAACACAGAACAACAACGTGAATGTCACGTTCGCAAATCCGTCTAAAAGAGCTATAGCAATTAGACAAGATTTACCGATCAAATGACATTCATGGTCACAGATAGTAATGTAAGTACTGCGAACTAACTTATTTAAAATTTCGATCGATAAAATTTCCCGAAGTGGGCCCCAAGCACAAATCCAGTACTGTAACAAAATCTGAGCCCAAACAAAAAATTCTAGAAACCACAATTCCAAGAGAATGACCACTAGAAGAAAAATGAAGCTCTGACCACACATTCCCGCCGCGGATCCACGGCAAACATTGCAGTTGCCAGTTGTGCCGCGGTTCCGCGGTGTAATGATTGAATCGTGCGTTCAAATTTCTACAGGGGTCTTAAAAAAGCCTGCACGATTTTTGAAATACTGAAAATAATTTTTTGACCACAAAAAAATTTCGACAGAAACTTCATGAATTGAAATGCGGTTTTGGAAATTTTGTTCGATCGATGTTTTAAACATGTTAGAACAAGCTGGTAAAGATTAATGGTGTGTCTCTGATACCATGTATGTCTACGGTAGCACCCCGGCCGTCAATCCGAGGCCAAAATGCGGAACAAAAACTTTTATGAAACTGGCGCAATCGTAGTCTTTCACCCGGATCGAACCATTAACATAAACTAGCAACTAGAGAAGGGTTAGAAAAGCTATACCGATTGATCCATGTCCTTCGGTCTTTAGCCACCATCCCTAGCTTCTCGCGGCATTTCCGATCTTCTGTCTCCTCGTCGGAAGGGCATCACATCAATGAGTCTTTTTACGGGCTCCCGCTTCATCCGAAGCAACTCGGACACGAAGTTTACTAGCCGACGTGTCCAAGGTGAAGTAGAGAATGTGTGCGATCACTTTGTCTCAAGCATCTATTGATTCTCAACGCATGAGAGTGTATGGATGGAGGTTGAAGATGAAGCCATTGGTGGAAATGGTGAGCAAGAGAAAAAAAGGGAAGAAGAAGAAGGGGCTCTTTTCCTTTTGTGTTATTGTGTTGAGATGATAAAATGAAAGCTAGCATAAGAAATCCAAGAGCAAACCCAAGCCTATACGGCTGTCCACTCTCTCTCCAAGCATCATATCAACACAATAAACAAATCCTAATGTGACATTAGCACAAATAAAGAGACCATGAGTAACTAAACATGTCCATGTCACATTAAATGCACTTCATGATCATTTCCACTCACAATTTCCACATGTAAACATTAATCCAAATGTTTACAACAAAAAGATATGGCAACATCTAAAATAAACTCGTGACGGATCACAAGGATACCCCTCATCTGTACATACATACCTGCATCCGCATTCCGACTGAATGCGAATGCGATGAGACTAAAGTAATCCAACAAATCTAATACTAGGATCCGGCTTAAACCAAAGCCCACTAGTATGATCCGTCCGATCATGATCCGTGCACTACTGCACGTATATGATCGAACCCTACCATAATACCATACGGCCTCTACAACGTTTCGCCCGAAACTTGAGAAATTGTCTTTGAGGGACTCTAATGACTCGTCAATACTTTGGATGCGGTTTTAACCACTAGCACGTCAGTGGTACTAGCTGTACATAACGGGCTACCAGGTATTGACCAAAAGGGAGGTCGATGAGCGAACTCATCCTGACACCCTAATGAGCCTGTCAGTGACAATATCTGTACAGTCCGGTCCGTTCGTCTATGAGCATCGCATGCCGGGCCTAGGGGGTTGGTAAAAGTCAGACCCCCAAAAAGCGGTATAAGTCGTGTCGGAGTATAGCCCAGAACACCCTGAGATACTACTGGAATACCTACCAGTAAATCTCCTGCCTTGGCCAAGGACTTCGTGTAATGGCTCTCCTAGACACAGCGCGATCTCACCTCCAATACCGGGAGAGACGAAACCCCTGGCGATCCGCTCACTGCCTCCATGTGGCTCGGGACTGTACCCAAATAAAACCTGTTTGCACGACTCTTTTGAGCCGTGGTAGAGTAGTAATCAAAGCATAGTGGGAACCCACATGAGAAAAATGACGATCTCAGGTCGATGAACTAACCTGTACACATGTCACCAGGGAACTGCTATCTGACGTCTGGTATAATACCAACTAGCATGTTCCCGGCGAGTCCTGTCCAGTGTACTCATAACCAAATGAGCACCTGTATACATCTTAGGTGATCCAACTAACACCAATGGCTTGTGAGACTGGCCACCGCCCCTCGTCGGGGTCTCGACTGTATACACTAGTCTACTCTGGAGTATCGATGCCCTGTCTCGAAACTCCCTCGACTAGGGACCCTTTAAGGATGTGCTTATCGACCCCAGCTCCCACGTATATGATCTCCATCATACTGCTGGCAGTCAAGCAAGAATCCTAAGGTCTCTATCAACGTGCTATAGTGATCTGTAACATCACCTAAAGCATGTACACGATGATAAAGATAAACCAGATAGCTTACTATCATCACGAGTAAGACTGTCCTACCGGCATAGGTCCTCCCTCAATCATTGCAATCACGTGCCTGCGATCCAATAATTGACTTTGAGGGCACTATATCCAACAGTAACCATGGTTTCAAAATACCATATCACATCAATACATAAACAATCTTTAAGTTAGATACATGTTAAGAAAATTAAATATAAACAAGAGGAGGTGGAAGGCAAGGCCTTTCATCTCCTTTCCTCACCATAACCACAACCAAAAAAATTAGTTACACATAATAATAGCAAAATAAAGCAAGTAAGAAAAGAAGAAAGTAAAATAAAGCAATAAAAATATTACTAACACTTGATAAAATTGAGGTACAAGATATTGATAACTTGTTCAATCTCCATAATGAAGCTCTCCAAAGAAAGTTTCAAGAGGGAAGAAGAAGAAGAAACCAAGTTAAATCCCACACAACTCTCAAATCTAAACCAAAAACAAAAACAAAACTATAGAATATATATATCTCCCTTGCTTAATATCTGTTCTGGTATTTATAGGCATAACTCCAGAATAAACAAACAATATAGATGGACTGATGTGACCTTAAGAAATGACCAGAAGAAAAATGGGGGCATCTGGAGCAAATTGACCCGGTGGTGTCGGTTTTTTAGGGGGTCTCGACGATTTGGTTGTGGGCAAATGGACTCATTTTGGCATGGTGAACTCGAGTTCTCTCCAATATCATCCTGGTGCTGCTTGATTTATGTATAAACTCATGATTACTACTCAGGGATTTTGGAGGGAAACATGATGCTACATATCACATCAAAACTTTTAGCATTTAACTTATGTCATCATCCCACATGTGCCCACTTGAATAAATTGTACAAAAGAAGCCCCCATATGGTCCATATCAAAGAGCTAGTGTCACACATGTATTGTGTTGGACCAAAATTGTGTACACTTGTTTATTGCAAAAGAGCTCTTTGGATATCGGTCGGTTTTCTGTTCTGATTACAGTGTCCGCTCCCAAACGTTATATCCATGATTTTGAGTGTGTTTCCAGTGTTTTATCATGAATACCTGTAATTTGTAATTACTGAGCAGAAACTGATCAATAGTACCGATATATAACAAAATTGATAATGAATGAGAGGTATTAAAATGCAGTTTTCTAAGATTAACAAATACCCCCAAACTTATCTTTTGCTCGTCCCGAGCAAAACAAAAAATCCTAGCCTCACTTTCATAGGAAACACGATTGCACTGAGCACGTGCAACAAGCCGTTAAACCTCTAGGTGTCCCTAGTAGAAGGAGTGTTATCTCCTAAGGATTTTCAGCGGATTACACCCACAAAATACAGTTAAGTTAGCGCTGTGGAGAAACTGTTGATTCTAATCTTAAGTTAGAGATCAAATTTAGAAGTTATATCACCCATGTCAGAAACGTTAAACCCTATTTTTCACTCCTCACAATTTATTTAACATAAGCTTATACGCGTCTTTACGTGATTATGCGGATAGTGTCCACATGTTTTTAAGAATGATTAGGGTCATCATGTCATAAGTACGGACCAGGATAAACTTCTAAAGGATCACATGAGTTTGAAAAGGAGTTAAGATTTTCTCAAGTTTTTGTTCTCAAGTTAGGTTTCAAGTCAAAATTTCTATCGTTTTTAACAAAGAACCTAAGTCTTATTCTTTACTCCTACCTTTTACTTGATTTTGTTCATACACACCCAAGTTATTGTGTAAAACATCTTTATAAATATAAACCTTCATATCTCCTTGAAAAAACTATTTTAATAGAAAAATTTTCTCCGCCAAGATTATTCTCCCACAAAGAACCATGAAGACTTCTAACTCGAAGAGAACACTTACTTAGCTTGTTTTATTTGACGATTGAAAACTTAGCGAGCTTTGGGTCAATGACTCCCAAATCAGATGGTTTTAGGGCATTAGGTATGGAGACACCCCAAGGACGTAATTACCCACGTTACCAAGGCCACAAAACAAAAGACCCATTTTAAAATATTCTGAACTCAGTGAAAATGGAGATATAACCAGCTTTTCTTTTTAATCCGAATACGTTATGATGTGGATAAGGTGTGTAATTACTCCAAAAAGGTTCCAGATGGGTTATTTTTCAGACTTGTAGCTTCATATTAAAACCTCAATAATACCCTTCATATTCACCTTACTTTATGAACTATTCTTGATATTACTTAATTCAGAAAAAACCTGTTTGATCCTAAAGATGTTTATTAATTTTAAAAATTTTACAGACATGTCAGATTTTCATCAAATTCTCAAAAATATACGACACGTGTAAAGTGTTACAAAAGACATATATCATGTTAGTTATATGTATGCCCTAGAGGCCATTACTGTACATGTGATGTATATTGTAGTGGATGCTCGAACATATATAGGGAGGAATTTCTTGCTAGACATGATAGTATGCTATCCGGTTGTACTTTATCTTAACATGTACACTTATTGTCGCTCTATTACATATTGATAAAGCTCTTAGGATGAGTACTTGACTACCAGGATTATGATGCAGATCATACTAATGGGGATAGGGTAGTCGGTAAGTACATCCTTCAAATGTTCCTAGTCTTGGGAGTATCGAGACAGGGCATCGATACTCCAGAGTAGACTAGCGTATGCGGTTCTTGACCCATATGATGGGCGATGGATGATCCCACATGCATTGGTGTTTGACATCAGAGAAGGTATACGGGTGCTCAGTAGAGACCGGGTACACTGAACGGACTCGCTGAGAACTCCTATATGGTATTATACCTATCGTCAGATAGCAGTTTTCTGGTGACACTGGTACAGGTTAGTCTGTAGACCCGAGATTGTCATAGAGTCTTGTATGATTCCCACAGTGCTTTGATTTCCACCATACCACGTTCAAGAGATCATCCAAAACGGTGGTTTTTGGGTACAGTCCCGAGTCACATGGAGGCAATGAGCGATAGGGGGGATTCGTCTCTCTCGATATTGGGGGTTGATGTTGCCCTATGCTCGATTGACCATAACAGGAAATCCCTGGCCAGGGTTGCTGAGATCTACTGGTAAGTGTTATCAGTAGTTTCTCGAACCGTTATGGACCTTACATCGGCATGACTTATCAGGCTATTGGGGTCTGACATTATACCACCCCCAGGCTGCGATATGCAACATATCTAATGAAGAGACCGGACTGTACGGTAGTGTTACTGGTTTGATTCGCAGGAGTAAGACCAGGCTTGCTTGTTGATCTTCTGATCGCTCAATACCCGGGCGGCCGTTACGTTTAGCAGTCCGCTTGCGGCTTTTGGGTGACTGATATGATCACCACCTACTGCCGGCGTATTGATGAGTCTTTTGAGTCATACACAGAGGTTTCCTGGCTCAAGCGAAACGAAGTAGGAGCACATATGTGATATGTGCGGGACCGAGATTAATACACGTATGTGATACCGCATTCTATTGATATAGCCGGGTTATCGGATCAAGTGTTGATTCGATAAATTGTTACATTAGATATTAGCCGGTTGTATGTGATATAGCTGGATTACTGAATTAAGTGTTGATTTAATAATTTAATGTATAATTATATATTTGATATATTGAATTACATTAACTAATATTAGCTCACTTAAACATTTCTATTTCTCACTTGTGTGCATATAGTATATATGTGATATATATTAATGTACAACTTTTGTGTCATGCTAGATGCTACATGCTTCATGGGTGTATGAGACTCACACCATGCTTGATATAATGAAGGGTTTTATTTATTTAAAGTTAATCAAAATTAGATGGAATTAAGTCACATGGTTGAAGCTTGTAGAAGCTTGTGGAACCATTGATCAAGTCCACTAATTTTGTTTTATTTGTAGATATTTATTAACCTAACCATTATTGTTGGCCATGGTTTATTCTCTACATGAGTTAGTGTATGCCACTAACTCACCCATGGTTGCTATTCTCACCTCAAGAGTTTCATTCTCATCTCCACTTCATCTTCTTCTTCCTCATGAAAAAGCTTTCTAGCTTTTGAAATGGCAAAGAAATATTGTGAGAAAAATAAATTTAAAGTGAGCAAAATTCCTACTTCATCATCCTCTACTATGTTAGCCATTTAGTTTAGGATGTTTGCTTCACTAATTCCCCATTAGTGAAGAGATAGCATGAGCTTGAGTCTCGTCGACGTAGATCATCTTTGGCCTTGAAGACTTCGAGCAAGCTTGTTTATTTTTTCATGTGAACCCTTACTAGAGTTCGGGTGTTCACTACTTGGAACGAAGGGACTACTACATGGAGCTTTAGAAGTGAAGGACCGGTCTACAAAAGTTGTATTCCTCATTCACTTCGATGTAAAGTTGTTTACATTGTTATTTCGTCTAAAATCTCTAGTTAAGATTCTAGGTTTCTTTAGTACGACAAAAATTTGAAATTGGCATGAACGATACCTCCCGAAACCTTGCTACCGTGCTGAATAACCCTACAGTGGTATCAGAACCAAGCTAGACAATTAGACAATATTTGTAGAATTATGAAACCGAAACAACTCCGAAACACCCAATATAAAAATATAGTTTCTGTCGAAATTTTTAAAGTGTTAAAATTTTTTTAAGCAACCGCAGAATGTTATATGAGATGTAACATGAACACAGTAGAAAATTCAACCCCCTCGCCGGATTTTGGCCAGCCACACCTCATTAAAAACCGTCCTGCTCGGTTTTTTGGGAGATTTCTGGGTTGAAATTTCTAGGGTGTTCCCGTCTCTGGGTTTTGGTATTTCCGGTGTTGCTTGTTTTTGCTAAATTTGCATGTGATGGTATTTTTGTGCAAAGGCAATTCGGAGTGTTTCGTATTCGTAATTCTAACATCTATTCGTGTTATTTAGACGACGGTAAAAAGTTCGAATGGATATCAATAACCCAATTTTTCCCTCGCTGGAAATTTTCCAAGAGTTGGATTTTTTCCAAGTTTAAAATCTTCAGAAAATCATGCAAGCGATTCTGTGGACCTTCTAGAAGAACGATACCCAAACTCGACTTTTTAGATCGCGGAACCGTGGTCATACTCTACGGTTTGCAGCAGTTCTGCGGCGACATGAGTGAGGCATGGGCCGGCCCTTCTATGGATGGTTCATAGGTGTTGTGGCATGTTCTGGATACTTTTTGAACTTCGCTTAGGTGTTGAGCTCCTTGGGAAACTTTGGGTGTTGTTTTATTCAATCGAAAAGTTTAACATCATCTAGCTATTTGTGATTGTGATACAATATTTGGAATCCATAATAATTAGTTATGTGATAACTAGTTTGAATTTTATAAATCTAACAGTTTAGTCTCATTTGATCGGTTGCCACAGAATTTTGATGTGGATCAAAAGTCCGTCGCAATTACGTAGCGTACGCGGATACTCGCCGGGTAACCTTACTAGATATATATACCCCCTAGCCCTGACCAAGTGACTGTAGGAGAACCTCGTCGCCAAAAGCATTGGTTCGGGTGCTCGCAGCCGCGGTGTTTCGCCTAAGTACACTTCGTCGACGGCATCGGGTGTGCGGCCGTCTACTAAATTTTCCGATGAGCATTCGATCAGGTTATCGGGAATCTTGTTGAATTACCCGACTGGTTATTGGAAAGTGTTTTCAATATCGAGACTAAAATGCGGGGTTTATAATTGTTAGGCATGTGATGTCTAAGGAATTCATTTGGTTGGGCAGGAAATCTAAAGTATGTGATACATTGGGTTTATGATGTCTAAGGTGGTTGCGGATTCCAATTGTTGTAGTTTTTCATTTTCTTTTCTGCGACCGTAAGTGTAATATGTAGTGTATCACCGGTTTCATTACTATACGTCAACGACAATTAGGATACGCATATTTACTTACGTTGATGACATGTGATGTTATATGTTGCTGTGATATATTATATTGGATCGTCATGTTTTGAATAGCTGGGGGTTTTATGTAAGATGAGAGTTTTTCATTTTCATTTATATAAAAACTTATATGAAATATTCTTTTATTGGGGCATTTCCGGGTTGAGGATGATGTCACCATTGATGTATATTATTTACTTTTCCACATTAGGATAGACCCAAGGAGGGGAGCACAAGTAACCGGGTTCTAGGGACCAGTGGGAGACTATCTTAAGGAGTTGAGACCGGGTCTCCTAACTCTAGAATTGGTAGGGTTGCTTGCCGCTCTCGTAGGGGTCTAGGGATGTGTGTTTGGCTATTTATCGTGACCGTGGAATTCGCGTTTTTTACTGGCTTAATTTAAAACACGGAATTCCTAATATATTCAATATTTCATTTGTGTTCTCTACTGCTGATATTCTGTGATGTGATCAATTGATATATTGAGACGAATGCTTATATTATATATATGATATATAATTAATAATGCTGCTTTCGTTTCTTCTGTGAGGCTTAAAAAACATAATTGATAAGACTTCATTAATGAGATTAATGAAAGAAAAAGAAACCTAAAGATGTTGCAGAATCTTGTTTTAAAACTGGTAGCTCTAGTTCTTGCTTTGCATAGTGGTATTCCTTGTAGAATATCCAGCACCTTATTCGATAAGTAAAGAGCCGAGATCCTTTCACCGGGAGTGACCTCTTTAGCGAAACTGGCAGATACTACAACCCACTCGGTTTGTCTTTTGATTGCATTTTTAGTTCATGCTTTGCATAGTGGTATTTGTGAAATATCCTGCACCTCATTCGATGAGGAAAGAGCCAAGATCCCTTCACCTGGAGTGACCTCTTTAGCAAAACTAGTAAAAGCCTAAAAAACACTCCTTTTCAAAATCACTCGATTCTACAACGATATCAAGTTCATTACGCAAAAGGTTTTCTTAAAAACATGTCGTAGCCCTCCGTCATTTCAGATAAATGCTACTTAATATCCATGCTGCGTTTGTTGGCCTTCGTCAAGGCGTAGTGTGCGGTAGCTAACTAGCGCTTATCTGCTAAAGCATGTGATGCGATTGGATTAGGGTAGTCGTGCGACTTTGTTGGCCTTCGTCAAGGGTCATGCGAGTGGGTTTAATTCAATCATGAAATATACGGGTTGAACTTGACTAGTGACCTATGGTTTGTTGGCCTTCGTCAAGGTCATAGGAAGCTAGGGGTAAAATATTATCAGGAATTTCATGTATTGAAATTTGCAATGAGATTGCATACCTTCTATGAGATAGTGGGAACCCGATACCCACTACGAGTAAGAGTTACTCCTGGGAGAGTTTTACACATTACAATTAGCCGATCTAGTAGGTGTTTAGAAAGATGTTAACGGGGTTATGCCCCTAGGAAAACGAGATTTATTTTAATTAGGTCCGTGCGAAAGCACGGGGAACCTCCCTCAAAGTACCGACACTGGCCTGGCCGAAAGATTGGCGAACTTGTAGGGTGCAATTAATCCCAGCTAGTCTTACCTTTTAGGGTTTGAAGGAAGATTTGATAAAAACAGTGGGAGCCATCCTGATTAGATAAAATAATTATCAATATGATCTTGCAAGAGTGCACGCAGAGTATTTTCTTCTCTCTCTCTCCTGATAGCGACCATGTCACGCCTTAATCAAGATAATAATATGGATGCATTGACCGAACCTGCTTATTATATTGAGCTGGGGAATGTTGGTTCCACTTTTTCTTATAATTGTTATAAGTCCGAGCAGGAAATAGGAGAATATCCGGATTCCCATGCCACCCATTCGAGAAATGAGCATGTTGATGCATATTATTCGGGTGTGTTCGTTACCGAGAACTGTTTCTCAGTATCCTTTGCGTCCTGGGTATGTGATACCGGAACAGGATCCCGCATATGTAATATGTTACATGGGCTACAGAAAGGTAGAGAATTGGGAATGGGTGATATATCTTTAAGTGTAGAGAATGGTGCAATTGTTGCAGCCACATCAGTTGGCAGATATCACCTTGTATTAAATACATTGATTCTGAACGAATGCTATTACATACCGAACCTGATATACAACATTACATCGGTTTCTTTAATAAGTTAAAGAAGGATATAATTTTGTAATTAATGGATAATGTTGTGAACATTTTCCTTAATCAAGAGTTGATTGGATCAGACACGTTATGAAATGGCATATATGTTCTAAATCAAACCACAGTTCAAAGTATGTAGAACACACATAAGATGAGTACTTCAGAAATGAACGAATCCTTCTTGTGGCATTGTAGACTAGGTCATATCAATGCGACACGACCAGCTAAGTTACATAAGGATGAATATGAGAATCTGTTCGAATTTTCATCTTATAATACTTTCCAGTCTTTTCTCAAAGGTAAAATGACCAATACTTCATTTATGGGAAACAGAGAAAGAGTCACTGAACTCTTAGGACGGATACATGATGATGTATACGGTCCTATGTCTATAAATGCCAGGGTTGGATCTTTTTACTTCTTTACATTCATCGACGTTCTCTCAAGATTCGGACATGTGTTCCTATTGAAATACAAGTCTGAAGCTTCTGAGAAATTCAAGGAATATAAGCTTGAAGTTAAGAACCAGATGGGTAAAAGTTTTAAGTCCTTCGATGTGATCGAGGAGGAGAGTACTTGCACATGGAGTTCCTGGAGTTTCTAAAAGGAGAATGAGATTATCTCTCAGCTTACTCCTTTGTGTACACTACAACACAACGGTGTATCGAGACGGAGGTATCGCACCCTATGAGATATGGTGCGCTCTATGATGAGTACTGATGAGTTACCTGTTTCCTTTTGGTGTTATAAACTTAAGAAGCTGCATACTTATTGAATGGGGTTCCATCCAAATCAGTGCGTACCATTCCATATGAGATATGGTATGGGAAGAAAGCATGTCTTAAACGAGTTAAGATATGGGGTTGTCCGGCCTATGTTGAAAAGAAAAATCCGGACAAGCTCGAGGCAAGGTCAGTTCTGTATAAGTTTGTTGGATATCCCGAACATTTGCAAGGGAATATCTTCTACCACACCGAGGAGCAAATTTTTTTTGTTTCTCAGCATGCTACCTTTTTATAAAAGGTATTTCTTGTGAAGAAATTAGTGGTCATGAGGTAGAACTGGAAGGAGTTCCAGCTAGATAAATTAACAGCTGATGATTTGGTGAAACTAAAGGATTCAATAGTCTCCAACGAACATCAGCCTCTCTGCGAATCTGGTAGGGTTTCTCATCCACTTGGGAGATACTACGGTCTTCTCGGTGATAGCGGGAGTGAGTATTGCATCATGGTAGATGATGACCCAACCAGGTTCAGGCAGGCCATCACAAGTGGAGACTTTGTGAAATAGCTGGATGCTATGCGATCAAAGATGGAATCCATGTACACCAATAAAGTATGACTTTGAATATTGCACCTGAAGTGGTAAAACCCATTGGGAGAAAATGGATCTTGAGAAGATTCTTGGTGTAAATGGAAAAGTTGAGACTTTCAAAGCTATGCTTAAGTCTATCAGGATCAATGTGCACATCGCAGAGTTGGAACATCTGTTTTGATGTGGCAGTCAAAGAGTTTGACTTCATCAAATAGGTAGATGAATTTTGTATATACAAGAAGTTTGTAGAGGGTAAGGTTGTCCTCTACGTATTGTCCGTAGATAACACACTCTTGATAGGAAATGGTTTCCTATGCTACACTCGGTCAAGCTCCTCTTTGTTGGACTACGGTAGCGCCCCGGCCGTCTATCCGAGGCCAAAATACGGAAATGAAAATTTTTCTTGAATTTAAACCGGCATTACCGCATCCTAAATACCCGGATCGGACCATTAACCTACTACTAGCAAATTAGAGAAAGGGTAGAGAGCTATACCGAGCGATCCGTGTCCTTCGGTCTTCGGCCTCCATCCCGATCTCCTCGCGGAATTTCCGGTCTTCACCTCCTCGTCGGAAAGGGCACCACATCGCCGGGTTCTTTTACGGGCTCCCACCTCTGAACTGAGGCAACTCGGGCACGAAGTTGGCGAGCCGACATGTCTAAGAAATGCTGTAGGATAAGTGTAGAATCCATTTTCCTCAAGGGGTTATGAAGTTGCCATTGAAGATGTGTAGGAGAAAATGAACTTTGGAGTAAGCTAGAATTTGTGTAGCAAGAAAAATGAGAGATGAAAATTTTCCCACACCAAAATGAACCTCACTCTCCCCCTCCTTCAAATGTGGCCGGCCATAAGATGTGAAATGAAGAGGGGAGAGCAAAAACAATGAAGGGAGGTGAGTGTAGTAAAAGAAAAAGGTGATCATAACAAAAGCAAGCCTCACATCAATATCAAAATCAACTCTCATCTCATCCTTTCTCATTAATGCAAGGAAATGATCACAAGAGAATCAAAGATGCTATTATCATCATAATCCTTCATTTACAAATAAAACCTCCACAATTGCTAATTTGCATATTTGCAAATTAGCCCCTCCATCTGAAAAATCCAGCCGTGAAGGAACAAAGGAAAACTGGCCGAAACGGAATACAAACTGGCAACTTCAAAAAACCGATCCCGTAATAAATTACAGGAAAACCCCGCGACTGTATATACATACCCGTATTTGTATTCTGACCGAATACAAATGCAAAGAGACAAAATCCACACTGTACAATACTAGGATCCGGCTTAAACCAAAGCCCGCTAGTATTATCCGTACGATCTTGATCCGTGCAATACCGCACGTATAAGATCGAACCCTGCCATATCTCCTTACGGCCTCTACAGCGCTTCGCCCGAAACTTGAGAAACTGTCTGTGGGGTCTCTAAAGACTCGTCAACAGTTTGGCTGTGGATTTAACCACTAGCACGTCAGAGGTATTAGCCATACGTGACGGGCTACCAGGTATTGACCAAAAGGGTAGTCGATGAGCGAACTCATCCTGACACCCTACTGAACCTGTCAGTGACAATATCCGTACAGTCCGGTCCGCTCGTCTATGAGCATCACATGGCGGGCCTAGGGGGTTGGTAAAAGTCAGACCCCTAAAAGCGGTACAAGTCGTGTCGGAGTGTAGCCCAGAACACCCTGAGATACTACTGGAATACCTACCAGTAAATCTCCTGCCTTGGCCGAGGGCTTTGTGTAATGGCTCTCCTAGACACAGCGCGAACTCACCCCCAATACTGGGAGAGACGAAACCCTATAGATCTGCTCACTGCTTGTACCTAACTAAAACCTGTTTGCACGACTCCTTTGAGCCGTGGTAGGGTAGTAATCAAAGTACAGTGGGAACTCACACAAGACAAATGACGATCTCAGGTCAATGAATTAACCTGTACACATGTCACCAGGGAACTGCTATCTGACATCTGGTATAAGACCAACGGGCATGTTCCCGGCGAGTCCTGTCCGGTGTACTCATAACCCAATGTGCACCTGTATACATCTTAGGTGAACCAACTGACACCAGTGGCTTGTGAGACCGGCCACCGCCCCTCGTCGGGGTCTCGACTGTATACGCTAGTCTACTCTGGAGTATCGATGCCCTATCTCGAAAACTCCCACGACTATGGACCTTTTAAGGATGTGCTTATTGACCCCAGCTCCCACGTATATGATCGCCATCATACTGCTGGACGTCAAGCAAGAATCCTAAGGTCTCTATCAACGCGCAATAGTGACCTGTAAGGTCACCTAAAGCAGTACACGATGATAAAGATAAACCAGATAGCATACTATCATTTTGAGTAAGACTGTCCTACCGGCATAGGTCCTCCTTCAATCATTGCAATCACGTACCTTTGATCCAATAATTGACTCTGAGGGCACTATATCCAACAATCTCCCACTTGCACTCAAGGATAATTATTGCGATGTCGCATACTCACAGCCCGTGTGATACCGAACACCCAACTCCTCTACTAATCAGTTTCACAAAACCCCGTTTGCGAAACTATTGCGTCCGAGGAATAGCCTCAGTGAGTGGATCCGCTTTGATGTTTCTTTCTATGACTCTCTTTATCTCAAGTTTGCGCAGAAAACCATCTCCCGAAATGAGCAATACCTGTCTTAGAATGTGTTTGGATATCTGATGGGACCTAGCTCATAAATGAACTCCAAATCCAAACTTCTTAGACTGTATCGTCAACTGAAAATAATCAGTATCCTGCGCCATGCCTCCCTCGGTATCCGCTTGGACCACCTGTCCAAACTACTTTCCCTCGTCAAAGGGAAAACTATAACTCTGACAGTCACTCTGTCATCCAGGTCACCTTGGAAGCCTGGAATGATAACTGTCTCCCGAAGGAGGATGCCGTCATCATATCCCTAGAACATCAACTTATGTTCTAAAACTGCTTCCGAACGTTTCTCCAGGATTGGATCAATATCACCTTATTGCATCTAGTGCAAAAACAACATCTATATCCTATGTGGAGAAACCACTGTGTGACAACCAAAGTATAACCGATCGTAGTATAGGAATTTCACTTCCTACTCTGTGTATGTCATCCTAATACCAGGACATCACACCCTACTACCTTCTTAATAGATCCATCCCCTATTCTGATGAAGTCAAACCAATGACTGTCACATCTGAAATAGATGATCTATCTCCGCTATATCTGCTTTAGCCTATAAATAGACATAAGCCACTTGTCCGTTATACTTCCGCTGCCCCCACTGACTACGACAACCCTCTGGCAGAGTCATATACACGTACACTTCTAAAACTAGTTCAGAACGACGCTATACTCATCCTCCTGCCGGGTCTCACAGTCTGGAGCAACAACAATGGCAAGTCTGGGTAAACAAGAACCTCCTTCTCACCGTCCTTGAGGCTACCGGAGTATCTCTCGAGTGCCTGAGGTTACCCACCATATCTGCAGAGTGGCTAACGGAACGTCAGACCAGATTGAATCTTTAGGTTCTTATCAAATTTTCAGTAATCGTTTGCAGTTCTGGAATCACTTCCAGTTCTACCATACTCGCACTACTGTTTTCTTAAAAAAATCCATTTTTATTAAAACTGTGGCGAGTCTAGAACAATATCACTATTGATCTTCCAGAAGGTAGAAAATCAACCCTCGTCATAGCCCGGGTCAACCCACAAACAGCCATTACAGAAACGTGTCTTGAGTTATCTAGAGTCTCCAGAGTCTGGTTTCAAGCATAGGTCGGACAACTCCCCGTACCTTAACATCGTTAAGATATGAACCGTTCTATATTCAATATAGAAACAGAGGCACTAATTTAATTGGAACCAAATTCAAATCATGTACCTGTCTCGAGTGCATGTCAACTAAATGGAAGGAGGCCGATCAGCGTTACTCAACTTAGGAATGCTTCCAATTATGAGTAACCTGAAAGAGAAGCAAGTTCTCTTAATCATTACTATCAACTGAATACCATTCACAAGTATCTACATCTTCGATCACCTTGAAGAATCCCGATACTTGAAATACCTGGTTCTCTACTTTATTCATATACTTATAACTTCTCAAAACTTAGACCTTGTGTTTCTACGAAACACTTGTCTAAAAACTAGAGAAGTCATAAGTAAACAGAATATAGTACGAGGACCACCCTTTCTGTCCTAATGGACACTGGACAATATACAATACTCTGTATAAATCCCTTGAGTCTAACAACTCATTCCCTGTGTGTCGTAGGTTGAAAACTGTACTTATGATTAAGAAGAATTACACCGCTGTTTAATGCTCCTTACCTAACCATCCACTGATATAGGTAAATGTCATGGACATAATTTCGAAAAGGTATATCTCACTCTATAAAAATAGACATACAGATATATCAATTTGAAATTGGTGCACAGCAATGGATATTCAAAACCAAATATTTGCCGTCCGGCAAACAACCCAGGTGACTTCCTCAAATATCACCAATTACAACGAATTCCGATACAATGAGGATTATCACCTAATTGCCAATAACTTACTCCCACTCATCATCTGTAAGACCATACAGATGTGAGAATCATACCTGGTAAATACATATCCTGGAGCAAGAGCTAATTGGGAAATCAGTTTTCTTTTAACAGTACACAGTGAAACTGAAACATTGAAATGTTTCGAAAGGGTATCCGGGTATTCCTAGTAATGACTCTTCCATTATCAGATTCACAACTGTAACCGTATATTTGTTTGCCATATCTCCAAATCCCTTTATATGTCTTTAGTCATTACCTTCTGTACACCCCTTTAGGCTAAATGGTTTTCTTTCTTCCCTACCGTTCTGGTTTGGAAGAAGACTATCCAATAAGCATAATGGGTGTACTCTCCTAATCCTAGAAGTACTCGTAATCTGAGAGAAGGTGAAGATAAAAAACAACCGAATAAACCTTACTCCTATTTCTCCTGAACCAGAATCCATCCCCGAACTGGAACAAGTTCCTTTCGAGTTCATATATAACCATACGATAGAGTATCCAAATAACTGTGGATTTTCGTAGTGATATGGAGTGTCCCGGAGAAATAAAAAGGTGAAATAGGAGTGGTGATGAAATACTTGGTTTGATCGTGAATAGCAGTCGCAGTTTACTTTGCCCTCTTACTAATCCCTTGATATGTCTTTACCTAATACCTTCAGTACACCTTTTAGGCTAAATGGTTTTCTTCATTCCCTGCCGGTCGGCACCTGCTTATGGTTTGGAAGAAGACTATCCAATAAGCGTAATAGGTGTACTGTCCTAATCCAAGGAGCACTCGCAACCTGAGAGAAGGTAAAAGGAAAAGACAACTGAATAGTCCTATTCATTTTCTCCAGAATCGAAAACCATCCTCGAATCTGGAACAAGTTCCTTCGAGTTCGTATATAACCATACGATGGTTTTATCCAATGGAAGTGGACGTTTGTAGTAATACGGGGTGTTCTGGAGAAAAGGGTAAAAGTAGGAGCGGCAATGAGGTATGCCACTCTGACAATCCAAAAGCCAGTGTTATAAGAAGCTTCGATCAACTTGGTCACTGAGTCATAGTCTAGGGTTGGGCTATGGTCGCTGCCAAAGGGAGAGAGAAAAGAAACACTCAGCGTGCACTCTAACCTAGATCAGAATGGTTATCAATTTATCTAATCAGGAAACCTCCCACCGTAATCTCAAATTCTCCTCCAAACCTGAAAGAAGAATTAGTCGGGATCACTCGAGGAGTAAACCAACTCATCAGTGGGAATCGGGATCCAACTATTATCGCATGATAACGTGACGAAATCCACTCACGTTATCACACTCCAGAAGGTATGCGCATGCCTGGCAAGTTTCAGTTTCTTTAGAAACTCCCGATGTGATTTTTACCCCTAGGACCCAAGTGACCTTGACACAGTCAACAAATCAAAGAGTCTTAGTCAAGTTCAACCCGTCATTATCCTGGATTGCATTAAACCCACCCGTACAAGCCCTTGACACAGTCAACAAGGCCGCACGACTGTCCTAACCAATCCCATTAATATGCTACAAACAAACACTACTTAGCTACCGCACACTACGCCTTGACACAGTCAACCAATGCAACACGAATACTAAGTAATACTTGTATGAAATGATGGAGGGCTACGTCTAGTTTTTGGCGAAAAACTTTTAACGTACTGAACATGATATCGTTGAAGGAACTGCATAGCTTTTTATAAAAGTATAGTGACGAAAACCTTTGCTAAAGAGGTCACTCCCGGTGAAGGGATCTCGGCTCTTTTCCCGTAGAATGAGGTGCAGGATATTCCAACTGAATACCACGATGCAAAGCAAAAGTAATCGGCTATAGTGAAGTTATTGCCCTGACACAAACTTCTGTCCAAGGGGTCACTCCCGGTGAAGGGATCTCGGCCCTTGCCTCGTCGACTGAGGTGCTGGATATTCATAACCGAATACCACTGTGCAAAACAAAAGAGAACGTCCTTGCAATAACAGCGTTTTGAAAAATTGTTCCAACAACATCAGAATAGGTTTGTTTAGCTTGCATTGATCCGAATCAACGCAGTCCCATCAATTGATCACACCAATAAAGAACGAAAATAATGATGTACGTATATGCCATCCGCATTCGCTACTGGGTCCTGTCATCACCCGTTAGGTTACTTAACTAACGACAGAGCGGGGACTGGACTAGCGCGGATGCAAAACATATACAACATCTACTAGTATATATATCAATATATAATAATCGCTCAAGACGTGATAAAATGCAACATCACAGAAATGTAATAAGCATCACAGAACAATACAGATATTTGGGATCCCCGGGTTTCATAGAGCCGCTGCTGAAACCTGACGTTCCCCTGGTCGTGTGGATAGCCTGTGCAATGAAAATCCTAGACCCCTACGGGCGCGGCAAGTCACCCGCCAAAACTTGAAGCGAGGCAGCCCCCTTCAGCAACGTGAATGGATCACCCAGCACTTCACGGAATCCGGTAACTTGGGCACCCCTCATTGGGTCAACCTATACCCCTTACGAGTGCGGCGAATAGCCCGCCAATTCTAGAGTAAAACCCCCTCCGTCTCGACGACATGAGATGCGGGCCCGTTTCTCTCTAGAACCCGGCTACCCGTGCACCCCTCCGCGGGGTAATCCTAGTACAGAAAGTAAAATATACAACGGGTACATCGACCTCAGCCCGGTCATGCCACAAAAGAATAATATACAAACAGGCAGTAGCGGCAGTTCACATGTCGGACGCTCGCCCCGCAATATCAAATGTACATATACAACCAAACTGTACTAATATTGCATCCAGGCTATCCACCACGACAAATCCGCAACGTCACAGCACAACACAGAACATCAACATGAATATCACGTTCGCAAATCCGTCTAAAAGGGCTATAGCAGTTAGACAGGATTTACCGATCAAATGACATTCACGGTCGCAGAAATAATGTAAATACTGTGAACTAACATGTTTAAAATTTTCGATCGACTAAATTTCCCGAAGTGGGCCCTAAGCACAACTGTAGCACTCAAATAAATCTGGGCCCAAAAGGAATATACCAAAAACCCTATTTCCATGTCAGAGAGGCACTGTAGAAATTTGGTGCAAAGAGGAGTCAATAGTGCGCGGAACCGCGGCCAGAGCATCGGTTTAGCCGCGGTTCCGCGGCGGAAAGGTAATGTTAGGGCACCAAATTTTCACAGAATTCTTATAAAACCCTGCACGTATTTTTACAATGTACCAAATAATTTTTTGACCACTGCAAAAATTCGACAGAAACTGTGGCATGAAAAACGCGGTTTTTGAAAATCCATTCGATCGAACTTGTAAACACGTTAGAGTAAGATAGAATAGGTTAATGGCGTGGCTCTGATACCATGTAGGACTACGGTAGCGGCCCGGCCATCTATCCGAGGCCAAAATGCTGAAATGAAAATTTTTCTTGATTTTAAACCGGCACTACCACATCCTAAAAACCCGGATCGGACCATTAACCTACTACTAGCAAACTAGAGAAAGGGTAGAGAGCTATACCGAGCGATCCGTGTCCTTCGGTCTTCGGCCTCCGTCCCGATCTCCTCACGGAATCTCCGGTCTTCACCTCCTCGTCGGAAAGGGCACCACATTGCCGGGTTTTTTTGTGGGCTCCCACCTCTGGACCGAGGCAACTCGGGCACGAAGTTGGCGAGCCGACGTGTCCAAGATATGCTGTAGGATAAGTGTAGAATCCATTTGCCTCAAGGGGGTATGAAGTTTCCATTGAAGATGTGTAGGAGAAAATGAACTTTGGAGTGAGCTAGAATTTGTGTAGCAAGAAAAATGAGAGATGAATAATTTTCCCACACCAAAATGAACCTCACTCTCCCCCTCCCTCAAATGTGGCTGACCATTAGATGAGAAATGAAGAGGGGAGAGCAAAAACAATGAAGGGAGGTGAGTGTAGTAAAAGCAAAAGGTGATCATAACAAAAGCAAGCCTCACATCAATATCAAAATCTACTCTCATCTCATCCTTTCTCATTAATGCAAGGAAATGATCACAAGAGAATCAAAGATGCTATTATCATCATAATCTTTCATTTACAAATAAAACCTCCACAATTGCTAATTTGCATATTTGCAAATTAGCCTCTTCATCAGAAAAATCCGGCAGTGAAGGAACAAAGGAAAACTGGCCGAAACGGAATACAAACTGGCAACTTCAAAAAACCGATCCCGTAATAAATTACAGGAAAACCCCGCGACTGTATATACATACCTGCATTTGTATTCTGACCGAATACAAATGCAAAGAGACAAAATCCACACTCTACAATACTAGGATCCGGTTTAAACCAAAGCCCGCTAGTATTATCTGTCCGATCTTGATCCGTGCAATACCGCACGTATAAGATCGAACCCTGCCATATCTCTATACAGCCTCTACAGCGTTTCGCCCGAAACTTGAGAAACTGTCTGTGGGGGACTCTAAAGACTCATCAATACTTTGGCTGTGGATTTAACCACTAGCACGTCAGAGATATTAGCCATACATGACGGGCTACCAGGTATTGACCAAAAGGGAAGTCGATGAGCGAACTCATCCTGACACGCTACTGAGCCTGTCAGGAAAAATATCCGTACAGTCCGGTCCGTTCGTCGCATGGCGGGCCTAGGGGGTTGGTAAAAGTCAGACCCGCAAAAGTGGTACAAGTCGTGTCGGAGTGTAGCCCAGAACACCCTGAGATACTACTGAAATACCTACCAGTAAATCTCCTGCCTCCGCCGAGGGCTTTGTGTAATGGCTCTCCTAGACACAGCGTGAACTCACCCCCAATACCGGGAGAGACGAAACGCTGCAGATCCGCTTACTGCCTCCATATGCCTCGGGACTGTACCCAACTAAAACCTGTTTGCACGACTCCTTTGAGCCGTGGTAGGGTAGTAATCAAAGTACAGTGGGAACTCACACGAGAAAAATGACGATCTCAGGTCGATGAACTAACCTGTACACATGTCACTAGGGAACTGCTATCTGACGTCTGGTATAAGACCAACTAGCATGTTCCCGGCGAGTCCTGTCCGGTGTACTCATAACCCAATGAGCACCTGTATACATTTTAGGTGAACCAACTGACACCAGTGGCTTGTGAGACCGGCCACCGCCCCTCGTCGGGGTCTCGACTGTATACGCTAGTCTACGCTAGAGTATCGATGCCCTGTCTCGAAAACTCCCATGACTATGGACCTTTTAAGGATGTGCTTATAGACCCCAGCTCCCACGTATATGATCGCCATCATACTGCTGGACGTCAAGCAAGAATCCTAAGGGCTCTATCAACGCGCAATAGTGACCTGTAAGGTCACCTAAAGCAGTACACGATGATAAAGATAAACCAGATAGCATACTATCATCTTGAGTAAGACTGTCCTACCGGCATAGGTCCTCCCTCAATCATTACAATCACGTGCCTGTGATCCAATAATTGACTCTGAGGGCACTATATCCACACTCTTATCATGAGGATTCTCCAAGGAAGATCTAGATGATACCTACTACATCTTCTGGATTATGATCTATGATGATAGATCTAAGTGGATATTGGGAGTGTCCTAAATCCAGGTACATTAACACTGTACTAAAGGGGTTTAGTATGGAGGATTCTAAGCGTGGTGGTTCGTCCACTTACTCAGGGATCACTCTCTCCAAAAAGATGTCTCCTAAGACTGATTTGGAGAGAGCTCGCATGCAAGAGATACCCTATGCTTCGGCAGTAGGCTCTATCATATATGAGATTTCATGTACCGGATCAGATGTAGCTGACTCATTAGGAGTAGTGATCAGGAATCAATCGGATCTTGCGAGAATCACTGGACAGCTATGGAGGACATTCTTAAGTACTTGAGAAGCACTAAAAGAATGTTCTTGGTTCAAGCTTCCAAAGTGATAAGGTCGACTGAAAGTCAGTCTCAGGCATTGTCTTTACCCTCAGTGGAGGGACGGTATGTTGGAAGAGTTACAAGTTAGATACCGTGACATACTAGACGATAAAGGCTAGATACATCGCTACCAACGATGCTACCAAAGAGGATGTTTGGATAATTCTTGTTCATGAGATGAACATGGTTCCTACCATTGAGCGTCCAATAACTGTTATTGTGACAACAATAGAGTTGTGGTTTTGGCCTAGGAACGTGTTCACAACAGAATACTGCATTTTATACCGCCCATTCTTACGCTCGTGTGTTTATAGGTAGGTGCTTTTGATCTGTGTTTGTTACATATTTACAGAGTACAGGTTTTCAGTCCAAATATTGCAAATCATGACAAAATCTCCACAGTTACACCAAATACAGAACATCTGTTGACAACAGATAAAAGCCGGGTTCCGGTCATCCATATCCGTCCGGTGCTGCGTACCGGTTCCAGGGACAAGACATATGACAGCAGTCATTCGTGTCTCGGACAAGCACGGAGCACGAAAGGGGCTGCACAAGAATCAATGGGTGCGCGGAGCTCAAGAGAGATAAAGTCAAAAGTAAAGAAAAGATAACAATCTTGGACTATGAATTCTGCTGATATTCTGGAAGAAATTATCAGAAAATACATGTACCAGACAAGAGGGGACAGGAGACCAGGAAAACACTCAGAAGCCCACACCCTAAACCCACAGTAGGGGCGCGGATCCGCGGCCATATGGGGCTATAGGCGGCGGATCCGCGGCCGTACAGTGGCCTTGTTCTGTCGTTTTTCAGGGGCTTTTTGGTAATCTTATTTTGGGTCTGGTGGTTGCCCTAGAACTCCATTCTCCTGCCTATAAATACAGCAGTTTTGAGCTTAACCAAGGAAGCTTTTCTTTTGTTCTTGATTTTTGTTATTTTGTTCTTCTTCTTCCTCTTCTTCATTCTTTCTCCATTAAATTGTAGTGAGAGCTTTTGAGTGGAAGATTAATGAAGATGAGGGTTCTTTATCTTTCTTGTTAGTTTGCTCCCCCTTGAGATTTCTGCTTTCTCTTGCTCATTCAACCTCTTCATTGAGCTTGAATTGGTAAGAGTTAGTTATTGATCTCAAGGGTCGTATTTTCTCCCGGGACTAGCACTTCATTTCACATGCGTTTTCTACCCTTCCCTTGATCTTGCAACCTCTTCATTGAGCTTGCAAGTTTAAGGGTTGGCTATTGAGCACATGCTTGTCTTGAGTCCTAGTTCCGTGTTCTTTTTATCGCTTTTTATTACTTGCTTTTTATTACCTTGTCTTTATTTACTTGCAATTTTATTCATGCATTTTATTACTTGTATCTTTTCTTTTCTTTGTTCTTTTCTTTTTGTTCTCTTTTGTTCATATTGTGATTGTTGTAATTATTGTTGTTGTTAAGAATCCACATGATCTTGTAAGTTAACATTTCTTTACCAATTCCTTTTCCTGTTATTTTCCATTTGAACTTTGCCCAAACCATACGCAAGCGCTCCGTTAGGCACCCTACCCTGACAAGGTAACGGTGATTCCTAACCACGACCGGTTGCGTTCGGTTTGGCCGGAGGCGAAAGCAAGAGACAAGAACGGAAGGACAAGGGTAAATAAGCCGGATTCCACGAATACCGCGCTTAAATCCCCTAATCCACGTTGTTGCCGATTGCTTAGCTTCAATTGGTCAAGACTCGGCTCAAAGGTTTTGAGTACGGATTTCTTAGCTTACAATTTTGTATCTTTTCTTAACAACCTTATACTTGCAGATAATACACATAGGTTAGACAAAACACTCATACAGATTCTTTATTGACTCGTCTAAGACAAGAAGGTAAGATAACACCATCTCCCTGTGGACCGACCCGTGCTCACCGGCTAGCTGCAAAGCGACACCGTCCTGATCGCGGTTACACTTTAATTCTTTGAACATCCGACACGCCAAAAGCGTGCGATCAGAACGCCGGTCTCATCAGCAATCCAGACATATTCTGAGGTAAGTATCACCTGATCAGGGAGAGTTGATGCGAAGGATAACACGGCGGATCCACTCACAAAGGCCTTTCCCTAGAGAGACTTCTATAGGACGTTGAGTATGAGATACTACAACAAATGACCTTGGTGCAAGTGGGAGATTGTTAGTTATAAGTATACCCTAGAGGCCATTACTGTACATGTGATGTATATTGTAGTGGATGCTCGGATATATATAGGGAGGACTTTCTTGCTCGACATGATAGTATGCTATCTGGTTGCATTTTATCTTAACATATACACTTATTGTCTCTCTTTTACATGTTGATAAAGCCTTTAGGATGTGTACTTGACTACCAGGATTATGATGCAGATCATACTAGAGGGTACATGGTAGTCGGTAAGTACATCCTTCAAATGTTCTTAGTCGTGGGAGTATCGAAGACAGGGCATTGATACTCCAGAGTAGACGAGCGTATGCGCTTCTTGACCCATATGATGGGCGATAGATGATCCCACTTCCATTGGTGTTTGACGTCAGAGAAGGTATACGAGTGCTCAGTGGACACTGGGTACACTGAACGGACTCGCCGAGAACTCCTACATGGTATTATACATATCGTCAGATAGCAGTTCTCTGGTGACACTGGTACAGGTTAGTCTGTCGACCCGAAATTGTCATAGAGTCTTGTGTGATTCCCACTGTGCTTTGATTGCCACCATTCCACGTTCAGAGATCGTGCAAAACGGTGGTTTTTGGGTACAGTCTCGAGTCACATGGAGGAAATGAGCGATAGGAGGGGATTCGTCTCTCCCGATATTGGGGGTTGATGTTGCGCTAAGCTCGATTGGCCATAACAGGAAATTCCTGGCCAGGGTTGCTGAGATCTAATGGTAAGTGTTATCAGTAGTTTCTCGAACCGTTAAGGACCTTGCATCGGCATGACTTATCAGGCTATTGGGGTCTGACGTTATACCACCCCCAGGCTGCGATATATGACATATCTGACGAAGAGACCGGATTGTACGGTAGTGTTACTGATTGGATTCGCAGGAGTATGAGCAGGCTTGCTTGTTGATCTTCTGATCGCTCAATAGCCGGGTGGCCATTATGTTTAGCAGACCGCTTGCGGCTTGTGGGTGACTGATATGATCACCACCTACTGCCCGCGTATTGACGAGTCTTTTGAGTCATACACAGAGCTTTCCTGGCTCAAGCGAAACGATGTAGGAGCACATATGTGATATATGTGGGACCGAGATGAATGCGCATATATGATACTATATTCTATTTTTGCGATATGTGATATCGGTCGGTTATATGTGATATAGCCGGGTTATCGGATCAAGTGTTGATTCGATAAATTGTTACATTAGATATTAGCCGGTTGTATGTGATATAGCCGGATTATTGAATCAAGTGTTGATTTAATAATTTAATGTATAATTATATATTTGATATATTGAATTATATTAACTAATATTAGCTCCATTAAACATTTCTTTTTCTCACTTGTGTGCATATAGTATATATGTGATATATATTAATGTACAACTTTTGTGTTATGCTAGATGCCACATGCTTCATGGGTGTATAAGACTCACACCATGCTTGATATAATGAAGGGTTTTATTTATTTAAAGTTAATCAAAATTAGATGGAATTAAGTCACATGGTTGAAACTTGTAGAAGTTTGTGGAACCATTGATCAAATCCACCAATTTTGTTTTACTTGTAGATATTTATTAACCAAACCATTATTGTTAGCCATGGTTTATTCTCTACATGAGTTAGTGTATGACACTAACTCACCCATGGTTGCTATTCTCACCTCAATAGTTTCATTCTAATCTCCACTTCATCTTCTTCTTCTTCATGAAAAAACTTTCTAGGTTTTGAAAAGGTGAAGAAATATTGTGAGAAATATAAAACTAAAGTGATCAACATTCTTACTTCATCATCCTCTACTATATTAGCCATTTAGTTTAGGGTGTTTGCTTCACTGATTCCACATTAGTGAAGAGTTAGCATGGGCTTGAGTCTCCTCGACGTAGATCATCTTCGGCCTCGAAGATTTCGAGCAAGTTTGTTTTTTTCTTCATATGAACCCTTACTAGAGTTCGGGGGTTCACTACATGGAACGAAGGGATTACTACATGGAGCTTTAGAAGTGAAGGACCAGTCTACAAAGGTTGTATTCCTCATTCACTTAGATGTAAAATTGTTTAGATTGTTATTTCCTCTAAAATCTCTAATTAAGATTCTAGGTTTGGGTTCTTTAGTACGGAAAAAATTTGAAATTCGCATGGACGATGCCTCCCGAAACCTTGTTGCCGTATTGAACAACCCTACATATCAGCTATGGTTGAACACAAAGGAGGGTTATCTTTCGGGTCATCAGTCTCACGAAAAGGATTTAGTTATTTCTAACTTATCAACCGAACCGTCAGACTTCGAATCTAAGTTCCCCCACTAGCTAACATGAAAAAGATTTTATATTTTGGGAATTTTTTTTCAATTTTTATGGTTTTTATTAATCTGTATGCAATGCAGAATATACATATTATGTAGCCAAATAAACGCAGTGCTCACCCCCAAACCTGAGTTTTACGATGTCCTCATCGTTGCCCCCGTCACCGGTAGCTAGACTTACACATCAAGGTGAGAATTCTATTCAATGAAAAAGAAAAAACCTAAGACTAATTACAGCATATACAAGTTAAAAGATTTGGTTGGTCCAGAAATTAATACCAGCCATTTAAAATTTTTTCCAATATAGTGCAAGGGCTGGTAAAAGAATATGTATATAACAAAAAAGAAAAAGAAAAAGCAAATGTATATGTTAGTTGTTAGTGAAGGGCCTGGGCGTGTAAAAGTAGGGATCGGATGACGTTGAAGGTGAAGTTGAAGCTTTGAAGAGGTCAAAGAATTTTTGCCCGAATGAATTGAATTTTCAAGAAGCATGTGTTGAGTTTCAAAGTCAAGTTCGTTTAAAAACTAGAGTTCTGTAGGGTTCCTAGGCACTCTCAAGAGGTCTCACAAGGCATCAACCATGCCAATTTCAAATTTTACGGGTGCCGAGAAAACCTAATACGGATCGTTGACTAGAAGTTTAGGCGAAAAACTAATCTAGTTAACAACTTAACTAAAGGAGAGAGGCTACAACCTTTGTAGATCCGGTTCTCCACTTCCTTAGCTCCACGTAGGCGTCCTCTCGCTGTCCATCTCGAATCCCGAACTCAAACGTCGGCTTCATCGGAGAATAGGGCGGACTAGGTCGTCGGCTTCGTGCCGAAGATGATCTACGTCGAGGCATCATAAGTTCAAGCTCCGACTTCACAAATTTATGAAACTTGTGAAGAAAACACCCAAAACAACTTGGCAAGAGGTAGAGGGTGAAGAAATAGGAGGTGGGTTCACTTTAGAATTGGATTTCTCTCACTTTAGCTCAAGTTGCCATTGATGGACCTTAAGCTTTTCTTGAAGAAGAAGAAGGAGAATAAGAAAGAATATGATAAGTTTCTTATTTAAAATTGAAACTAATATGAATACTTATCATATCTTGACCATGGTCAAGTATAGAGATTAAACTAAGGTTAGTTAGAATGGTTAGGGTTAAGGATGAGATAAGGATGGTGGACTTTGTCAAAGCTTCAAGAAGCTTCAACATAGAAACAAAATAAGCCACCATTCTTAATAATATCCATAATGAATAAATAAATAAATGAAAAACCAAAACCCTAATCATCTCTTAACCATGGTTTAATCCTTTACACTTAACCACATTATCAAGTATCATCAAACATGATACAAATATGTGCACAAAAGTATATCACATATACTTCTTGCACATCAAGTGAGAAAATCCATTTAAAGTGAACCAATGCTAGTTAATGCAAAGTAATATATCAAATATATAATTATACATTAAATCATTAAATCAACACTTGATTTAACGATCCGGTCATATCACATATAACCGACTAGTATCCTATGTATCGGCTTATCGAATCAATCCTTGATTCGATATCTAGGTTATATCGAATATAACCAATCGATACATCCATCGCGAGAATGAAATACGGTATCACATACATGCATCATTCTCGGTCCTGCGCATATCTCATATGCACTCCTATTTCATTTCGCTTGAGCCAGGAAGCCTCTGTGTAGGACTCTAAAGACTCGTCAATACGCCGGTAGCAGATGATGATCATATCAAGCACCCACAAGCCGCAAGCGGTCTGCTAAACGTAACGGCCATCCAGGTATTGAGCGATCAGAAGATCGACGAGCTAGCCCGCTCACACTCCTGTGAATCCAACCAGTAACACTTACCGTACAGTCCGGTCTGTTCGTCTGATATGTCGCATATCAAGTCTAGGGGTGGTAAACGTCAGACCCCAATAACCGATAAGTCGTGCCGATGTGAGGCTCATAACGGGTCGAGAAACTACTGGTAACACTTACCAGCAAATCTCTGATTAGCCCTGGCCAGGGACTTCCTTGTTACGGCCAATCGAGCACAGCGCAACATCAACCCCCAATACCGGGAGAGACGAAACCCCTCCTATCGCTCATTGCCTCCATGTGACTCGGGACTGTACCCAAAGACCACCGTTTTGCACGCCCTCATGGACGTGGTAAAGTGGAGATCAAAGCACAGTGGGAATCACACAAGACTCTATGATGATCTCGGGTCTACAGACTAACCTGTACAAGTGTCACCTGAGAACTGCCATCTGACGTGAGGTATAATACCATCTGGGAGTTCTCGGCGAGTCCGTCCAGTGTACCCAGTCTCCACTGAGCACCCGTACACCATCTCTGATGTCAAACACCAATGGATATGGGATCATACATCGCCCATCTCATGGGTCGAGAAGCGTATACGCTAGTCTACTCTGGTATATCGATGCCCCGTCTCGATACACCCATGACTAGGGACCTTGAAGGATGTACTTATGGACTACCATGTCCCCACTAGTATGATCTGCATCATAGTCCAGGTAGTCAAGTACACATCCTAAGGGCTTTATCAACATGTAACTATAAGACAGTTTAAAGAGACAAGTGTACATGTTAAGATTAAGAGTAACCAGATAGCATACTATCATATCGAGCAAGAAAGTCATCTCTATATATGTCCAAGCATCCAATATAATATACATCATCTGTACAATACTGGCCTCTAGGGCATACATACAACTAACAATCTCCCACTTGCACTATGGCCAGCTGCTGTAGATCGCTTACCGAGCATTCCGAAGAGTCTCTTAAACTGTATCTGGGGAATGGCCTTCGTGAGTGGATCCGCCGTGTTGTTCTTCGTGTCAACCCTCCTGACCTCGATCTCCCGGCGATCAACTATCTCCCGGATCAGGTGATACCGCCTCAGAATATGCCTGGATCGCTGATGGGACCTGGGTTCCTTGGCCAAAGCCACCGCTCCATTGTTATCGCAATACAAAGGTATTTGATGCTCAATAGATGGAACCACTCCAAGTTCAGTAATGAACTTCTTGATCCAGACAGCCTTTTTGGCAGCATCATTGGCAGCGATGTATTCAGCCTCCATCGTCGAGTCTGCCACGGTTTCCTGCTTGGAACTCTTCCAGCTAACCGCCCCTCCGTAAAGGGTAAAGACAAAGCCCGACTGCGACTTAGAGTCGTCCTTATCACTCTGGAAGCTCGAATCGGTAAAGGACTCTACTTGGAGTTCTCCGTTACCATACACCAAGAACATATCTCTAGTCCTTCGCAAGTACTTGAGAATGTTCTTCACAGCTGTCCAGTGACTCTCTCCAGGATCTGCTTGATGCCGACTCACTACACTTAGTGAGTATGCAACATCGGGTCTGGTACATAGCATCGCATACATGATAGAGCCTACTGCCGAAGCATAGGGTATCCCTTGCAAGCGAGCTCTCTCCAAATCAGTCTTGGGAGACATCTCTTTGGAGAGAGTGAGTCCAGAGATCGTGGGCAAGTTCCCACGCTTGGATTCTTCCATACTAAACCTCTTTAGTATGGTGTCAATGTTCCTGGATTGGGACAATCCCAATATCCGTTTGGATCTATCTCTATAGATCCTAATTCCCAATATGCATGAGGCATCACCAAGATCTTTCATTGAGAATCTTTGTGATAAGAAGAGCTTGACCGATTGCAGCATAGGAATATCATTTCCTATCAAGAGTATGTCGTCCATGTACAATACGAGGAAGACAACCTTACTCTCTGCCACCTTCTTGTAGATACAAGGTTCATCTGGATTTTTGACGAAATCAAACTCTTTGATAACGACGTCAAAGCAGATGTTCCAACTGCGCGATGCTTGTTTTAATCCATAAATGGATTTAAGCAGCTTGCATACCTTCCCGCTGCTCCCACTATCTACGAAGCCCTCTGGCTGAGTCATGTACACGCACTCTTCTAAATCACCATTTAGAAAGGCGGTCTTAACATCCATTTGCCAGATTTCGTAATCATGATATGCAGCGATGGCAAGCATGATCCGGATGGATTTAAGCATAGCCACTGGAGAAAAGGTCTCGTCATAGTCCACACCTGGTCTTTGACGAAAACCCTTTGCTACAAGTCTAGCTTTGAAAGTCTCCACTTTCCCATCTGCACCAAGTTTTTTCTTGATGATCCACTTGCTCCCAATGGGTTTTACCCCTTCAGGAGCAACTTCCAAAGTCCATACTTTGTTGGTGTACATGGATTCCATCTCGGACCGCATAGCATCCAGCCATTTCACTGAGTCCCCACTCGTGATGGCCTGCTCGAAGCTAGTTGGGTCATCATCCTCCATGATGCAATCCTTACTGCCACCATCAATGATAAAACCATAGTATCTCTCAGGTGGACGAGAAACCCTACTAGATCGGCGGAGAGGCTGGGGTACGTCGGGCACCACTGAATCCTCTGGTTCTACTAAATCGTTAGTTGCAGTTTGTGGTGCTGGAACTTCTTCCAGCTCTACCTCTTTGCCATTAATTTCTTTTGCAAGAAATTCCCTTTCCAAAAAGGTGGCATGTTGAGCAACAAACACTCTTTGTTCCTCAGCTTGGTAGAAAAAATATCCTTGAGAATTCTTAGGATATCCCACAAACTTGCAAAGGACTGATCGTGCCTCGAGTTTGTCCGGATTTTGCTTTTTGACATAGGCCGGACAACCCCATATCTTAATACGTTTAAAATATGGTCTCTTCCCACTCCATATCTCATATGGTGTGGTAGGTACAGATTTAGACGGAACCAGATTCAATAGGTATATGGCTGTCTCAAGCGCATACCCCCAAAAGGAAATAGGTAACTCAGCATTACTCATCATTGAACGCACCATATCTAATAGGGTGCGATTCCTTCGTTCCGATACACCGTTGTGCTGTGGTGTATAAGGAGGAGTAAGCTGAGAGAGAATCCCATTCTCTTTTAGATAATCCAGGAATTCACTGCTTAAGTATTCACCTCCTCGATCAGATCGAAGAACCTTAATACTTTTGCCCGTTTGGTTCTCTACCTCGTGCTTATATTCTTTGAATTTCTCAAAAGATTCAGACTTGTGTTTCAACAGGAACACATGCCCGTATCTAGAGAGATCGTCAGTGAATGTAATAAAGTAGGAAGAACTATTTCTGGCGTGTGTAGATATTGGACCGCATACATCACTATGTACCAGTCCCAAGAGTTCAGTAACTCTTTCTCCGTGTCCCGTAAACGGAGTTTTGGTCATTTTTCCTTTGAGACATGAATGGCAAGTGTCATAAGATGATAATTCGAATGAATTCAAATATCCATTCTTATGCAACTTAGCTAGTCGTGTCTCATTGATATGGCCAAGTCTACAGTGCCACAAGAAGGATTCGTTCATTTCTGAGCTTTTCCTTTTGTGTGTGTTTTGTATATTGAAGACTGTATTTTGATTGAGAATGAATATGCTATTATGTAGCAAGCCTGATGCAATCAACCTTTGATCCAGGAATATGTTCATAACATTATCCTTTACTACAAAATTATATCCTTCTTTACTTAATAAAGAAACTGATATAATGTTGCACATCATGTTCGGTATATAATAGCACTCATTCAGGACTAGTGTATTACCATTTGGTAATACCAGGTGATATATGCCAACTGCTTTGGCTACAACATTTGCCCCATTCCCTACTTGAACGGTCTACCTTTCCGTAGCCCATGTAACTGCTTACATATGTGGGATCCTGATCCGGTATCTAATACCCAAGACGTAGGGTGAACTGAGAAACAGTTCTCAATAACAAACACACCCGAAGAAGGTGCATCAACATGCACGTTCTACTTTTGGGCGGCGTGAGAATCTAGATATTCTCCTGTTTCCTGTTCAGTCTTATAACATTTATAAGATAGAACGGGTCCAACTTTCCCCTGCACAGTATAACATGCGGGTTCGGTCAATACATCCATATTATTATCTTGATTAAGGCATGAAATGGTCGCTACCTGGAGAGAGAGAGAAGAAAACACTTTAGCGTATGCTCGTGCAAGATCAGATTGGTTATTATCTTATCTAATCAGGATGGCTCCCACTGCTTTTTATCAAATCTTCCTTCAAACCTTAAAAGGAAAGACTAGCCGGGATTAATTACACACTATAAGTTCGCCAATCTTTCAGCCAGGCCAGTGTCGGTACTTTGAGGGAGGTCTCCCGTGCTTTCGCACGAACCTAATTAATGTAAACCTCGTTTTCCCAGAGGCGTAACCTCGTTAACACCTTTCTAGACACCTACTTGATCGGCTAATTGTAATGTGTAAAACTCTCCCAGGAGTAACTCTTACTCGCAGTGGGTATCGGGATCCAACTATCTCATAGAAGGTATGCAATCTCATTGCAAATTTCAACACTTGAAATTCCCGATAATGCTTTTGCCCCTAGCGATCTATGACCTTGACTAAGTCAACAAACCATAAATCGCAAGTCAAGTTCAACCCGTACATTTCCCGATTGAATTAAACCCACCCGTACGACCCTTGACTGAGTCAACAAGGCCGTGCGAATGCTCTAATCCAATCACATCTCATGTTGTTACAGATAAACATAATTTAGCTACCATACACTATGCCTTGACTAAGTCAACAAACATAGCACGAATACTAAATAATATCTATCTGAAATGACGGAGGGCTACGCGGGTTCTTTCAGAAAAAACCATGAGCGTAATGAACTTGATATCGTTGTAGAATCGAATGAAGTTTTGAAATGGAGTGATTTTGAGGCTTTTCTAGTTTTGCTAAAGGGGTCACTCCCGGTGAAGGGATCGTTGGCCCTTTCCTCGTCGAATGAGGTGCGGGATATATCATATATATCACTGTGCAAAGCAAAAACTCTTAAAAGCAATCAAAGCCAAACCGAATGTGTAGCATCTGCCAGTTACTGCTAAAGGAGTCACTCCCGGTGAAGGGATCTCGGTCTTTTCCTCATCGAATAAGGTGCAGGGTATATCATATATACCGCTATGCAAAGCAAGAACTGTAGCTACCTGTTTTGTTTAAAATTTGATTCTACAACATCTTAGGTTTCTTTTCTTTCATTAATCACATTAATGAAGTCCCATCATTTAAATACCTAAACATCACAGATAAATACGACGTACACTTATGCCATCCGCATTCGCCTCGATGTCCCCTCGTGCACCGTTAGGTTAGGTAACTAACGACAGAGCAGGGCAGGGCTAGTACGGGTGCAAAACATAAGTAACGTCTATATAATATATCATATATACTATATAAAGTATCTATCACAGAACATCACATGATTGCATCACAGATATCGCAGCAGAAGAAACATATGAAACATTGGATATACTAGGACGTACATGTTTTCAATACGAGCCAGTATAAAACACGGATTCCACGGTCGTGATGAATAGCCAATCCCACACCCCTAGACCCCTACGAGAGCTGCAAGCAACCCTACCAATTCCAGGGTTAGGAGACCCGGACTCGACTCCTCGAGTTGGTCTCCCTCTGGACCCCAGAACCCGGTTACTTGTGCTCCCCTCCTTGGGTCTATCCTAATGCGGAAAAGTAAATAATATACAAAAGGTGACAACTTCCGCTACCTGGAAGTGCCCCAAATAAAAGAATATTACATACAAGTTTTTACATGAATGAAAATGAAAAAACACTCATCTTACATAAAAACCCCCGGCTATTCAAACACGACAATCCAATATAATATATCCAGCAACACATAACATCACATGTCATCAACGTAAGTAAATATACGCATCCCAATTGTCGTTGACATATAGCAACGAAACCGGCGATATCACATATTACACTTACGGTCACAGAAAAGAAAGTGTAAAACTACAACAGTTGGAATCCGCAATCCTTTTAGACATCACATGCCTAATCAAATGAAATACTTAGACATCACATGCCTAACAGTTATAAACCCCGCATTTTAGTCCCATTATCGAAAACTCTTTTCAATATGAAGTGAGACTAAACCGCTAGATTTATAACGTTCATTCAGTTATCTCATAACTGTTTGTGAATTCCAATTATTGTATCCCATTCCGGATAAATAGAAAATGTTAAACTTTCCGATCGAACAGTCGAATACCCAAGTTTTCCCAATACAGCTCAACACATGAAATAAGTCTAAGAGCATTCAGTTCGTGCTTCAGTACCAACGGTCCAGCCGTAGAAGGGTCAAGCCAACGCCTCACATGTGGCACGCCGTACTGCCCCAAACCCGAAGGTTCAAAGGGCAGTTCAAGACGGTCACATAATCGAGTTAAGGTTTGTTGTCTTCTAGAGGGTCCATCGCGTTACTTGCACTACTTAGAACGTCGTTAAACTACGGAAAAATCCAACACTTGGAAATTTCCCGATAGGGGAAAAATTGGGTATTTATATCCGGTCGAACTTTTTAACATATTCTAAAATTTATCCGGAAAGCCACATAGACAAAATCTGATACTCCGATCGAAACACCGAATCCCCAAAACAATCCCAGAAAATTCAACTCTTGAATAAATATTAAAAATTCCCAGAAAATCCAGCACCAGAAAAGAGGAATTACTGTGCAAAAAGGGGAAGCTGACGTCACCAATGGGGCGCGGAACCGCCGCAGAAGCTAGGCTTCTGCCGCGGTTCCGCCGCAGTTTGGACTGTTCATGAGTAAAATTTTGCACCGTGATTCTTAGATTTCCCTGCTGAATTTTTTAAGCATTTTTAATTTGGAAAAATCCCAGATTTTAGAAAAAGTCCAGAGAGCATGTTTGGTTTAGGGTTTCGGGTTCGTTCGGGTTTCAAACGTCGTCTAGACTTCGCCTAAGGCTCTAGCTAGGCTCTGATACCACTGTAGGGTTCCTAGGCACTCTCAAGAGGTCTCACAAGGCATCAACCATGCCAATTTCAAATTTTACGGGTGCCGAGAAAACCTAACACGGATCGTTGACTAGAAGTTTAGGCGAAAAACTAATCTAGTTAACAACTTAACTAAAGGAGAGAGGCTACAACCTTTGTAGATCCGGTTCTCCACTTTCTTAGCTCCACGTAGGCGTCCTCTCGCTGTCCATCTCGAATCCCGAACTCAAACGTCGGCTTCATCGGAGAATAGGGCGGACTAGGTCGTCGGCTTCGTGCCGAAGATGATCTACGTCGAGGCATCACAAGTTCAAGCTCCGACTTCACAAATTTGTGAAACTTGTGAAGAAAACACCCAAAACAACTTGGCAAGAGGTAGAGGGTGAAGAAATAGGAGGTGGGTTCACTTTAGAATTGGATTTCTCTCACTTTAGCTCAAGTTGCCATTGATGGACCTTAAGCTTTTCTTGAAGAAGAAGAAGGAGAATAAGAAAGAATATGATAAGTTTATTATTTAAAATTGAAACTAATATGAATACTTATCATATCTTGACCATGGTCAAGTGTAGAGATTAAACTAAGGTTAGTTAGAATGGTTAGGGTTAAGGATGAGATAAGGATGGTGGACTTTGTCAAAGCTTCAAGAAGCTTCAACATAGAAACAAAATAAGCCACCATTCTTAATAATATCCATAATGAATAAATAAATAAATGAAAAACCAAAACCCTAATCATCTCTTAACCATGGTTTAATCCTTTACACTTAACCACATTATCAAGTATCATCAAACATGATACAAATATGTGCACAAAAGTATATCACATATACTTCTTGCACATCAAGTGAGAAAATCCATTTAAAGTGAACCAATGCTAGTTAATGCAAAGTAATATATCAAATATATAATTATACATTAAATCATTAAATCAACACTTGATTTAACGATCTGGTCATATCACATATAACCGACTAGTATCCTATGTATCGGCTTATCGAATCAATCCTTGATTCGATATCTAGGTTATATCGAATATAACCAATCGATACATCCATCGCGAGAATGAAATACGGTATCACATACACGCATCATTCTCGGTCCTGCGCATATCTCATATGCACTCCTATTTCATTTCGCTTGAGCCAGGAAGCCTCTGTGTAGGACTCTAAAGACTCGTCAATACGCCGGTAGCAGATGATGATCATATCAAGCACCCACAAGCCGCAAGCGGTCTGCTAAACGTAACGGCCATCCGGGTATTGAGCGATCAGAAGATCGACGAGCTAGCCCGCTCACACTCCTGTGAATCCAACCAGTAACACTTACCGTACAGTCCGGTCTGTTCGTCTGATATGTCGCATATCAAGTCTAGGGGTGGTAAACGTCAGACCCCAATAACCGATAAGTCGTGCCGATGTGAGGCTCATAACGGGTCGAGAAACTACTGGTAACACTTACCAGCAAATCTCTGATCAGCCCTGGCCAGGGACTTCTCTGTTACGGCCAATCGAGCACAGCGCAACATCAACCCCCAATACCGGGAGAGACGAAACCCCTCCTATCGCTCATTGCCTCCATGTGACTCGGGACTGTACCCAAAGGCCACCGTTTTACACACCCTCATGGACGTGGTAAGGTGGAGATCAAAGCATAGTGGGAATCACACAAGACTCTATGACGATCTCGGGTCTACAGACTAACCTGTACAAGTGTCACCTGAGAACTGCCATCTGACGTGAGGTATAATACCATCTGGGAGTTCTCGGCGAGTCCGTCCAGTGTACCCAGTCTCCACTGAGCACCCGTACACCATCTCTGATGTCAAACACCAATGGATATGGGATCATCCATCGCCCATCTCATGGGTCGAGAAGCGTATACGCTAGTCTACTCTGGTATATCGATGCCCCGTCTCGATACACCCACGACTAGGGACCTTGAAGGATGTACTTATGGACTACCATGTCCCCACTAGTATGATCTGCATCATAGTCCAGGTAGTCAAGTACACATCCTAAGAGCTTTATCAACATGTAACTATAAGACAGTTTAAAGAGACAAGTGTACATGTTAAGATAAAGAGTAACCAGATAGCATACTATCATATCGAGCAAGAAAGTCATCTCTATATATGTCCAAGCATCCAATATAATATACATCATCTGTACAATACTGGCCTTTAGGGCATACATACAACTAACAAGTTCATCCGCAAAAAGTTTAGAGAAAGAAAGGTTCTTAGGATGCTCCCAAATTCATTCTGACTTAAACTCACTAAGAATATGAAGTTCATCCACAAATATCTCCTCAAAACTAGACATGAAAGAATGTTTTTTAATGCTGCCTTCCATCCTATGATCTTCTACAATCTTATTCTCATCGTTACAGCTCATTAACTCTCCCAAAACGAGTTCTCCTTCGTCACATTCACAAATGGGTAGGTACATGTCATCCAAAAAAGTAGGTTCCTACACTAACGTTTCATCCGAAACAATATCAACAGGTGATACAAAAATTGTGGGTTCTTGATCATTGATTTCCTCTAACAATTTATCACAACCATACCCAAAAAATTCACAAGCTCTCTCTTCTAAAATTTAAGCGCAACAATCAGTCGGTGCAAGAATTTCCTCTTCAAGTAGGATATCGGTTAATTCAACCTCAAGATTATAAGTGACAAGAGGCTCAATAGGTACCTGAAGGCTAGTGTTAGACTGACTCAGAGGGTTTTCTTATGTGTCCTGATAAGACTTAGTCAATTCATTCGCATCATCATCTATGAAATCATCAAATTTCAATTGATCATTTATCTTACTCGGGTGACTTCCTAGATGACAGATATTGACACTATGTGGTTCTAATTGACTGTGTTCACTCTTTAGAATCCTCACAGCTACATGCTCTTCAATTCTAGCCAATGATTGAGCTTGAGCGTGAAACAATTGCTCAGACTGCTGTATAAATAGGGCTAGTGTCGCAGCTGCTTGATTATCTACCGCAATCATCACTTCAATACCCTTCTCTAAAGCGGTCAACCTAGTATCTTTTTCACTATCACTCTCTAATGATGGCTCAGTTGTTTTAGGTTGGGAGGGCTGTGACGGTGGTGATGCTAAAGCTGTTACTGTATCGACCTCTTTTTCTAAATTTTCAATCATTTGATCTAGGGTTGAAGTGGGACTGGGTTAAAGAGTGTTAGGTAGGTGACCATTATCAAAACTCCGAGACGGTTGGTCACCCCCTAGAAAGGGACAGTTTTCATGAATGTGGGAAGAACTGTGGCAATTTAAACAAACGAATTGGGATTGAGTATAAACAAAAAAATAAGAATCGTGAAAAATTGAATTGAATCATGTATCACCCATATCAACAAGAATTCACAAAAATCACAAAAACCAAGAATATCACACCCCTAGCAGTCTATGTTATGCTAAGTCAACTAGACCTGTGCAAGAACCTGATTGTCGAAGTAAAACTATGTCGAGAAATGGGCTCAAGATATACGGATCACGAAGCCAGATAAGTGCAGAGATAAGGGGAGGTTTTCCAATACTTTCACGAAGTTCCTTAATTAGAATAACCCATTCTCATGAACATAGACACCCCGTGAACGATACACCATTAAACGGTGTTCTAAATATAGTTAACTTCTCCTAATGAGTGCGAAGTCCTTAAAGTTAAAGTTCTAGTTGATTTTAAATTACTGTGGGTACGCAAGGATGCAGTTTTGTGATTTGTGGGTTACGGAGAAATGTGATGAAATCTTTTCCCGTATCTTGTTTTGGTCGTGCCCTTAATGTCCGTATTAAGATGAAAATGCGCAAATCAATAAAAGAATTCAAGAATTCAATCAATAAAGCAATTCTTTTTCCATTTAGGCTTAAGCGCTGCAACAAATACGGGTTAGTTCTCTGTGCAATTAGTGGCAAGTTTGTGCGAAGAATCCTGCAGAAGATAGAATATTGGAGTGCGTCGGATTTGAGCGAAGGTGTTAGAAAATTACATACCAATGCGATTTTTGGGTTTAGAAACCCCCTTGAAGTGATTACGGGTATTTGAATGTTCGCTTACGCGAGTCATACTACCCGGATCTATGGTACTATATTTCACTGACGTCTTGCACTGAAATTTGAAGCTTGCTCCGCACGATCACTGGTCGTAATTCCGTTAAAATCTGCAAATGTCGGAAAATACGATATTTAGTGCAAAAAGCGATATATATGCCCTAATTTCTGCATACACAAAATTGTAAAAATCAAACAATACGACTAGAATAGCAACAATGCACTGGAGACCCCCCCAAAAAGAAAAAATTCAAAACACCAAAAATAGACCGGTGATGCTGGAATTTTAGTGAATGTCGTCGGTCTGTTTTAAGAGTTGGGTGCTTGAATTTTTGGTGGGTTCTCTAGGGTAGTTAAGTGTTCTTATGGTATACTTTGATTTTTTAAATAAATTTCAGGGTGTTAGTAGGTCTGAAGGACAGAGAACAAAGTTAGAGGTGTGTGTTTTTGTTAGTTTTGAAAAAAAATTTGAGTTAATAATTAGTGAGTTAGTACAAACCAGAAATAACAATTCGTAATAACTACCAACTCCCCGGCAACTGCGCCAAAAACTTATTGGAACTTTACCCGCACGCGCAAACGCGTATGTTTTGAAAATAGAATCGTTTTAAGGAATGGATGCGCACGCGAGCTCGGTCTCGTTTTAAAATTTATAAACCGCAAGTGCACGGCGTGTTGTAGCGAGCCGGAAAGTACGGTTCGATCCACAGGGAATTGTGTATTAAGTTTTATTGTTTAAGGTTCAACAAATAATGAATTGGTTGGTTTGTCACAAAAATATAAAACATGAAAACAATGAAAACAAGTTAAGAAAGAAATGGCTGTGGCTTTGGCTCGGATGGTCGAATCGTGACGATTCATTCGACGCTCCCTTGTTCATGAGTTGTCCGTCCTTGTGTCGATCCCGACGTGAAGCATGACTTGTCAAGGCGTTTGCAGAGCACAAGTCATCAAATTTCAATATTCGACGCAAAACACGAAACGAGTCCATTTTGTTCATTTACCGTTTGTATGTCCAAGTTTGAGGTATCAACACTAAGCACTAGGATTAGCAATCATACGACAACATCAAAAACACAAACTAGCAAGTGAGAGCAAATAGTTTTAGTTTTAACTCTGCTAAACGTTTGTGATAGTATAGGGCATATAAAAACCGAGGGTTTATCAAGCACTTGGTCATAAAATACTGTATCTAAACTTAGCAAATTTAACACAAAATTGATTTTAACTTAAACATTATGAAATGGGGAAGGGAGTGAGTATGGAATATGAAGAGATTACAAAGTGACCATGATTTCAAAATACCATATCGCATCAATACATAAACAATATTTAAGTTAGAATCATGTTAAGCAAATTAAACATAAACAAGAAGAGGAGGAAGGCAAGGCCTTTTATCTCATTTCCTCACCATAACCACAACCAAAGAAATTAGTTACACATAATAATAACAAAAGAAAGCAAGTAAGAAAAGAAGAAAGTAAAATAAAGCAATAACAATATTATTAACACTCTATAAAATTGAGGTACAAGATATTGGTAACTTGTTCAACCTCCATTATGAAGCTCTCCAAAGAAAACTTCAAGAGGGAAGAAGAAAAAGAAACCAAGTTAAATCCCACACAACTCTCAAGCCTAAAACAAAAACAAAAACAAAACTATAGAATATATATATCCCCTTGCTCAATATCTGTTCTGGTATTTATAGTCTCAACTCCAAAATAAATAAACAATATAGATGGACTGATGTGACCCTAAGAAATGACCAGAAGAAAAATGGGGGAATTTGGAGCAAATTGACCCGGTGGTGCCGGTTTTTGGGGGGTCTCGCTGGTTTAGTTATGGGAAAATAGACTCGTTTTGGCATGGTGAACTTGAGTGCTCTCCAACATCATCCTGGTGCTGCTTGATTTATGTATAAACTCATGGTTACTACTCAGTGATTTTGGAGGGAAACATGATGCTACATATCATGTCAAAACTTTTAGCATTTAACTCATGTCATCATTCCACATGTGCCCACTTGCATAAATTGTACAAAGGCGGCCTCCATATGGTCCATGTCAAAGAGCTAGTCTCACACGTATTGTGTTGGACCAAAATTGTATACACATGTTTATTGCAAAAGAGCTATTTGGATATCGGTCGGTTTTCTGTTCTGATTGCAGTGTCGGCTCCTAAACGTTATATCCGTGATTTTGAGTGTGTTTCTAGTGTTTTATCATAAATACCTGTAATCTGTAATTACTGAGCAGACACTGATTAATAGTATCGATATCTAATAAAATTGATAATGAATGAGAGGTATTAAAATGCAGTTTTCTGAGATGAACACGTATATCCCTGCGGGTACTTGATTTGGTCATACCAGCTTAGATACGGTCACCCAGTTCTGAAGATTTGGCCAGCCGTTTCATTTGCTTGATGGGCTCGTATTTGTTGAGCTATATAATCATCAAGATCAGCCTTAGAGACCGTTTCCTTCTTGGCTGCTGATAAAGCCGGAAGAGGGTTTGATATTTTCCCCTTTGTCATCCGCGATAATTATTGGCGGATTCTCGGCTGGAGGTTCTGGCTGGATCATCATTCCAACTATATCCTGGAACAATAGCGCCATCTACTTTAAGTTGGCGGTTTGCTCAGCAGCTTCTTTGACTTTTCTTTCAAGCACCCTTCGTAGGAACTCTGTATCGGTCTCTTGCTCTTGACGTTGTTCAGATGCTGGTTCCGAACTTTCTTTCTATCTGGTGAGTGCTGTCATTTTGGTTAGCATCTCTTGGACCTTTTGTTGTTGCTCCTGAGGTTTTGTTAGCGACTGAGTTTGCGTTCAATGAGCCACGGAAGCACGGCTTTCCTCTTTCCCGGAAGCCATGTAGACCGTATACACGATCATGCCCCCAGACTTAGGGTGTTTGGGTCCAGCGCCTTTAGAATTTACCACAGGCGGTGCGATGTTCTCTAGCCTCACCCTTTTGTGAGAGGTTGAAGTTGAAGGAGCCGTTATGACATGTACCTTTGTAGAAGAAGCCCCTCGCTGTATGACGGAGGGATGATCTTTCTTTTGCCGAGCCTTCAATTTCTTCGGTCAGCGGGAGTAGTTTTCGTCGATCACAGAGTCTTGGACTTTTCGCCAGACTCTGTGAATTTGGGAGGAGAGCCGCTGATGGAGCCACTCCTGCTTTTCCTGCATAGGGACCTCAACAGGAGGAGATGATTTCTTCAGTACCGCTGTGGGAGAGTTTTTGCGCGCCCTCTTCAGCGGTTCAAAGCTGTTCCCGATTAGAACAGCAGCATCGACTTCCACCATTGGATCTGGTGGGGTAATTCCAGAAGGGGAGTTTCCCTCGACTTTTCTTACTCGGCGCCAGTGGCGACGTCGAGCGTGCCTTGCTGAAGGGACCATCTCGGTTTCGGAAGCGGTTGCAGCTTTCCCCTGGTTTTTTTGAGGAGCTCCAGCAGTTGCCAGCCTGTTAAAAATCAACGTCCTTTGCAAGATTTGATTGGAGACAGTCTTTGGCAAGATTTTTTAAAGACCGACGTGCCTGACTGGTGAAGCACTTTTGATGGATTCATTTGCAGCAGGAATTGGAAGGGCTATCCTTTTTGGGATAGCCCCTTCGGGAATCACGGGCTTCTTTGCGGTCCCATTTGAGCTTTAGCTCAGCCTATTAAAGACTAAGACCCTTTTTTGGACGGCTTGTTGAGAGGAGCCATTGCGGTCATCAGTCGGTAGAAGACCGACTTCTTAGGAACATCGGGTTGCGGCGTTAAGGCACCGATGCTCATTGGTGGGAGCATGGTCCCGAAGAACAATCCATTGGTGGCTTCTTTTACTTGCCCCACCGGCATTGAAAAAATGGAGGCCGCGTTTGGCCCATAGGTCACTCCTCCAATTGGGACGGAGCTGGAGTTGCTGTTGCAAGTTGTGCAGCTAGAAGTCATCGATATTCTCTTATGCACAGAAGCAAGACACCAAATCTTAGTACCTCGAATTCAGGGGCTACCATATCAAACCGCGATTTTGTTCGCGAAACACGACACACAAAGTGTGGAGTGGAAAGAGGAAAAGGTCCAACCAGGCGTGCCAGAATCTGTTCACCGCCGGAAGACGGACCAGGACGTTGGGACGCCTGGCCTGAATCCAGGGGGCAGATGCTATTTGGATTTATTTTTCCACCTCTCCAAAGATACCAAGTTGATTTATGACACTGTATATCGGAGGTTTGGACGGATGCGGCCGTTGTAGCAGACTTTATCCGACTGCCCCTCGTTTGTGAGGGGTTTTTGATTGTGGAGACACTCTTCCCTGCAGGCGCAAGCCTCTGCAGTTAATTATGTTAACGCATCGCGATACCCATTTTCTCCTGCTCCGGAAGTTCACTTCGTGTCGTGTGTTTTTTTATTTTGGTTGCCCGTGAATTGTATAAAGAGACTAAAATATGTCATTGCCCGTAGGGCGTCGATTAGTCCAAATCCGTATATTTTTAGATTTGGGTTTGAGTTGATTTAAGGATCATTAATCTGGTTTGAGATTATGATCAACTTAAACATATGAGCATTAAGGCTCGATTATTTTAGTTTAAGGACATCGTGGTCCATTATCGCCATGTTTGAGGCGTAATGTTAGTTTAAGAACTTTTCAGTCCTTTATCGCCGTATTTGGGGGCGAATATTAGTTTAAGAACATTTTGGTCCATTATCGCCGTATTTGGGGGAAAATATTAGTTTATGGACATTTCGGTCCATCATTCATCCTGTATGCACGTGTATTTGTTACGTGGCAGAGTGAACAAAGGAGATATGAAATGTGCCCAATTTGGGGCACGATATGATTTGAGGTATGCACCTTAGTTTGGAAGTGTATCAACAAAAAAAGTTGTTGGTCGTCGGGACCCGCCACCTCTCTGAAGACGTTAAGGAATTACAACGACATATATAAGAGGTGTGAAGAGATATACCCTTAAACAAAATCCCGTATTTGAGGGAAAAGGGTTATGGTGGACCTAAGAATCATTAGTCATATTTGAGACTAATATTACTTTAGGAGATATCGGATGAATATCATTTTGGATATCATCGAAGGGAGAACTCTAGTCATTTTTGAGACTAAGATCAGTTTGGAAAACCATGAGCAATATGAGTTCGGTTGATTTAAAATCAAAGAGGTTTAACCTCAGGAAACTTAGCTGATGTTAGTTATATGTATGCCCTAGAGGCCATTACTGTACATACGATGTATATTGTAGTGGATGCTTGGGCATATATAGGGAGGACTTTCTTGCTCGACATGATAGTACGCTATCTGGTTGCTCTTTATCTTAACATGTACTCTGATTGTCTCTATGTTACATGTTGATAAAGCCCTTAGGATATGTACTCGACTACTGGGACTATGATGAGATCATACTAGTGGGGCCACGGTAGTCGACGAGTACATCCTATAACCGTTCCTAGTCGAGGGTGTATCGAGACAGGGCATCGATGCACCATAGTAGACTAGCGTATACGCATCTTGACCCATATGATGGGCGATGGATGATCCCATATCCATCGGTGTTTGACATCAAGGATGGTGTACGGGTGCACAGTAGAGACTGGGTACACTGGACGGACTCGCCGAGAACTCGATGGTATTATACCTCACGTCAGATGGCAGCTCTCCGGTGACACTGGTACAGAGTAGTCTGTTGACCCGAAATCGTCATAGAGTCTTGTGTGATTCCCACTGTGCTTTGATTTCCATCATACCACGTCCAAGAGGGCGTGCAAAAAGGTGGCTTTTAGGTACAGTCCCGAATCACATGGAAGCAATGAGCGATAGGAGGGGATTCGTCTCTCCCGGTATAGGGAGTTGATGTGGTGCTGTGTTCGATTGGCTATAACTGGAAATCCCTGGCCAGGGTTGCTGAGATTTACTGGTAAGTGTTATCAGTAGTTTCTCGAACTGTTATAGACCTCATATCGACATGACTTATCAAGCTACTGGGGTCTGACGTTTACCACCCTTAGGCGAGATATACGACATATCAGACGACGAGACCGGACTGTACGGGAGTGTTACTGACTGGATTCACAGGAAAATGTACAGGCTTGCTTGTTGATCTTCTGAGCGCTCAATACCTGGGTGGCTGTTACGTTTAGCTGACCGCTTGCAGCTTGTGGGTGTTTGATATGATCATCACCTACTGCCGGCCTATTGACGATTCTTTAGAGTCCTACACAGAGGTTTCTTGGCTTAGGAAAAACGGAGTAGGAGCACATATATGATATCTGCGGTACCGAGAACAATACATGTATGTGATACTGTATTAGATTCTCACGATATGAGATATCGGCCGGGTATATGAGATATAGCCGGGTCATCGGATCAAGTGTTGATTCGGTGAAATGACACATGATATATTAGTCGGTTATATGCGATATAGCCGGATTGTCGGATCAAGTGTTGATTCGATAATTTAATGTTTAATAATATATTTGATATATTAAATTACATTAACTAATATTAGCTCACTTATTGATTCATTTTATCACTCGGGTAATACATTGATATATATGCGATATATGTTAATTGTATTATTTTCTTTTGTTACAAAATATATTATATATGTGATATATAATATTGTAATATGATATGATTACTAATGCAACATGTTTAGTGGAGATTAAACAAGGTTAGGGTTTGATTTGGGTTAGTTCCTTCATGATACTTCTAGAAGGTTTTCTTTTTGTTTTTGCAAAGATATTTTGTAGTGACTCATCCTTAACCCAACCCAAACCCTTAACCCTAGTCAACTCTCTACATGGGTTAGCTTATATTATTAGCAACCATGGTTGCATAAGTTATGATTATTACATTTTCATTATTCATCACAAATGGAATTGGATATTCTTCTTCTTCTTCTTCCTTGGAAAAAGCTTTCTAGCTTTTTGCTAAGTGATGATTATGAGTGAGTAATTGAAAACAAAAGAGAGCTAAATTCCTACTTTATCATCCTCATCTATCTTTACCATTTAGATGAGGGTGTTCACTTCATTTAGTGAGTGAGAGCTTGTGTTAATGAAACTTCAAGGTAGATCATCTTTGTTATCGAAGATCGGAAGCAAGCTTGCATCTTTCTCTTCGTGGAGCCTCTCGAAAGTCCGGAACTTGATGATCGCAGCGATGGGACCTCAACACGGAGCTTTAGAAGTGAAGGACAGGATCTACAAAGGTTGTAATCCCTTTCACTTAGTGTTAAAATATTTAACATGCTTTGTTTCGCCTAATCTCTAGTCTAAGATCTTGGTTTAGGGTTGTTCGGCACGGCTAATTTTTAAATCGGGCATGTTTGATGCCTTATAGACCCTTGTACGTGTGCCTAGTAACCCTACAGTGGTATCAGAGCTAAGCTAGAGCTTTAGGCGAAGTCTAGGCGAAGTTTAAAGTCCGATCGAACTCCGAATACCCGGTTTAGACCCCTTTCTGGAAATTCTTTCAAAATGTGATTTTTTCTGCATTAAATACACTCAAAAAAATCAGCACGGAATTCTAAGGATACTTGTAAAATACTACCCTCTAATTCAATTAAAGCGCCACGGAACCGCGGCAAGACCCCTGCTTGCTCGGCTGTTCCGCGGCCGTCTCTGTGAATTAGGGTTTTATTTTTCAACAGTTTGATCCGTAGGTGTTTCCTCATATTTCTGGGTATTTTTAATTATACTCAAGTGTTGAGTTTTCTGGGATGTATTGGGGACACGTTAATTCGATCGGATAATTTAACTTCGTTTAATTTTTTTCCGGGTAATTTTAGAACCTGTTAAAAAGTTCGAACGGATATCAATAACTCACTTTTTCCCCTGTCGGAAATTTTTTCAAAAGTTGAATTTTTCCGTAGTTTAAGAATGTTCTAAGTCGTGCAAGTAACGCGGTGGACCCTCTAGAAGACAACAAACCTTAACTCGATTATGTGACCGTCCTGAACTGCCTCTAAATCTTAGGGTTTAGGGTAGTACGACGTTACCACATGTGAGGCGTTGGCTTGACCCTTCTACGGCTGGACCATTGGTACTGTGGCATGTGATGGAAATTTTTTGAACCCTGCTCAAGTGTTGAGCTATTTGGGAAATCTTGGGTGTTTAATTATTCGATTGGAAAGTTTAACATTGTCTATTTATCTGGAATGTGATACAATATTTGGAATCCACAGGTAGTTATGAGATAACTAATTTTAATGTTATAAATCTAGCAGTTCAGTCTCAGATGATCGGTTGCCATGGGATTTTGATGCCATCAAAAGTCCGTCGCAATCACGTAGTGTACGCGGATACTCGCCGGGTAAACTTAATAGATAGCCACGCCCCATAGTCCTGACCAAGTGACTGTAGGAGAACCCCATCGCCAAAAGCATCCGTTCGGGTGCTCGTGGCAGCGGTGTTCCGCCTTAGTGCACTTCGTCGACGGCATCCGGGGGTGTGGCCGTCTACTAAAGTTTACGACGAGCATTCGATCAGGATGTCGGGAATCTTGTTGAATTGCCCGACTAGATATTGAAAAGTGTTTTCAATAAATGAGACTAAAATGCGGGGTTTATAATTGTTAGGCATGCGATGTCTAAGGAATTCATTTGGTTAGGCATGCGATGTCTAAGGAGGTTGCGGATTCCAACTGTTGTAGTTTTACACTTTCTTTTCTGTGACCATAAGCGTAGTATGTGGTGTATCGCCGGCTTCGTTGCTATACATCAACGACAATTGGGATACGCATACTTGCTTACGTTGATGATATGGGATATTATGTGTTGCTGTGATATGTTATATTGGATCGTCATGTTCTGAATAGCCGGGGGTTTTATGTGAGATGAGAGTTTTTCTTTTTCATTCATGTAAAATTCATTTGTATGTAATATTCTTTTATTGGGGCACTTCCGGGCTGAGAATGATGTCACCGTTGTATATTATTTACTTTTTCGCATTAGGTAGACCCAAGGCGGGAAGCACAAGTAACCGGCTTCTGGGGTCCAGTGGGAGACCATCTCGAGGAGTCGAGACCGGGTCTCCTAACCCTTGAATTGGCAGTGTTGCTTGCCGCTCTCGTAGGGGTCTAGGAATGTGGGTTTGGCTATGCATCGCAACCGTGGAATCCGTGTTTTATACAGGCTTGTATTAAAAACACGGACCTCCTAGTATATCCAATTTTTGATATATTTTCTTCTGCTGCAATGTTCTGTGATGAGATCATATTACTGCCTGAGACGAATGTTTATATTATATATATGAGATATATGTTATATTGCAGATTTCGTTTCAAATGTGATGCTTGTGAAGCATAATTAAAATGGGACTTTATTAATGAGATTAATGAAACTAAAAAGAAACTTAAAGATGTTGTAGAAACTTGTTTAAAATCTGGTAGCTCTAGTTCTTCCTTTGCATAGCGGTATTCCTTGTAGAACATCCAGCACCTTATTCAATAAGGAAAGAGCCGAGATCTCTTCACCGGGAGTGACCTCTTTAGTAAAACTAGCAGATGCTACAAACTCGGTTTGTCTTTTGATTGCTTATATAGTTTTTGCTTTGCATAGTGATATTTGTGAAATATCCCGCACCTTATTCGATGAGGAAAGAGCCGACGATCCCTTCACCGGGAGTGACCTCTTTAGCAAAACTAGAAAAAGCCTCAAAAACACTCCATTCAAAAATCACTCGATTCTACAACGATATCAAGTTCATTACGCAAAGGGTTTTCTTAAAAACCTGTCGTAGCCCTCCGTCATTTCAGATAAGTATTTCATAGTATTCGTGCTACGTTTATTGGCCTGCGTCAAGACGTAGTGTTCGGTAGCTATTTTATGCTTATCTGTAAAATCATATGATACGATTGAGTTAGGGTAGTCGTGCGACTTTGTTGGCCTGCGTCAAGGGTCGTGTGGGTGAGTTTAATTCAATCTGGAAATGACGGGTTGAACTTGACTAGCAGACTATGGTTTGTTGGCCTGCGTCAAGGTCATAGGACGCTAGGGGTAAAATATTATTGGGAATTTCAAGTGTTGAAATTTGCAATGAGATTGCATACCTTCTATGAGATAGTTGGATCCCGATACCCACTGCGAGTAAGAGTTACTCCTGGGAGAGTTTTACACATTACAATTAGCCGATCAAGTAGGTGTCTAGAAAGATGTCAACGGGGTTATGCCCTTGGGAAAACGAGGTTTACTTTAATTAGGTCTGTGCGAAAGCACGGGGAACCTCTCTCAAAGTACCGGCACTGGCCTGGCTGAAAAATTGGCGAATTTGTAGAGTGTAATTAATCCCGGCTAGTCTTTCCTTTTAGGGTTTGAAGGAAGATTTGACTAAAACAGTGGGAGACATCCTGATTAGATAAATTGATAACCAATTTAATCTTGTAAAAGCGCACGCTGAGTGTTTTCTTCTTTCTCTCTCTCCTGGTAGCGACCATGTCACGCCATAATCAAGATAATAATACGGATGTATTGACCGAACCGCTTGTTATACTGCGCTAAGGAACGTTGGTCCCGCTCCAACTTATAATTGTTATAAGACAGAGCAGGAAATTGGGGAATACCAGATTTCCCGTGCCGCCCAAACGAAGAAAGTGCATGTTGATGCATTATCTTCGAGTGTGTTCATTACAGAGAACTGTTTCTCAGTATCATTTACGTCCTGGGTATGAGATACCAGATCAGGATCCCGCAAATGTAATTTGTTACATGGGCTACAGATAGGTAGAGAACTGAGAACGGGTGATAAATTTCATGAGATAGAAACGGTGCAAGTGTTGCAGCCAAGTCTGTTGGTAGTTATCACCCTGTATTATCAGAATACATTGATTCTGAACGAATGTTATTAGATACCGAACCTGATGTACAACATCATATCAGTCTCTTTATTAGTAAAGAAGGATATAATTTCGTACTGTTGGATAATATTTTGAACATTTCCTATATCAAGAGTTGATCGGTTCAGCCACGTTATCTAAAAGCATCGACGTTCTAAATCAAACTACAGTTCTTAACATACAGAACACACACAAGAGGAAGAGTTCAGAAATGAACGAATCCTTCTTGAGGCATTGTAGACCAGGTCATTTCAATGCGACCCGAATAGAGAAGTTACATAAAGATGCATATTTAAATTAGTTTGAATTTACATCTTGTGAAACTTGCCGGTCATGTCACAGAGATAAGATGACCACAGCTCCGTTTATTGGAAACAGAGAAAGAGTTAGTGAACTCTTGGGATTGATACATGCTGATGTATGAAGGTCCCCTGTTTATACATGCCAAGACCGGTTCTTTGTACTTCATTACATTCACTGTTTATCTCTCAAGATACGGACATATGTTTATGTTGAAACACAAGTCTGGAACTTTTGAGAAATTCAATGAATATAAGTTAGAAGTAGAGAACCAAAAACGGGTATAAATATTATGTCCTTTGATGAGATCAAGGAGGAGAATACTTCAGCATGGGATTCCTGGACTATTCTAAAGGAGAATGAGATATTCTCTCAGCATTACTCCTCCATATACACCACAGCACGTCGGTGTATCGGGGCGGAGCAATCACACCCTATGTGATATAGTGTGCTCTATGATGAGTACTACTGAGTTTCCTATTTCCTTTTGGGAATTATGCACTTGAGAAGCTACATACCTATTGAATAGGGTTCAAATCAAATCAGTTGCCTACCACTTCATATGTGATATGGAGAGGGAAGAGCCCATATCTTAAGTTTGTTAAGATTTGGGGTTGACCGGCTTATGTCTAAACAGCAAAATCCGGACAAGCTCGAGGCAAAGTCAAATCTGTGGAAGTTTGTTGGATATCCCAAGCATACGCAAGGGAATATCTTCTACCTAACCAAGAAACAAAAGATGTGTTATTTCTCAACATGCCACCTTTGTGAAAGGGAATTTCTTATGAAGAAATTAGTGGTCATGAGGTAGAACTGGAAAGAGTTCCAGCTATACAAAACTGCAGCTGATGATTTGATAGAACCAAAAGATTCAGTAGTTTCCAACGAACCTCAGCCTCTCTGCCGATCTAGTAGGGTTCCTCACCCACCTGAGAGATACTTCGGTTTCTCTATGACAGTGGGAGCGAGGATTGCATCATGAGATGATGACCCAACTAGTTTCGAGCCGGCCATCAGGAGTGGGACTCTGTAAGAATGGCTGGATGCTTAGCGATCTGAGATGGAATCCTTATACACCAACAAAGTATGGACTTTGGTTGCTTTATCTGAAGGGTTAAATCTCCATCAGGAGCAAGTGTATCTTGAGAAGATTACTTGGTGTACATGGAAAAGTTGAGACTTTCAAAGCTATGCTTAAGTCCATCCAGATCCTACTTGCCACGGCTACATACCATGACTACGATATCTGGTGGTTGGTTGTCATGACTGCTTTTCTAAATGATGTTTTAGAAGAGTGTGTCTATAAGTACACAGCCAGAGGGCTTCGTAGACAGTGGGAGCAGCGGAAACGTGTGCAAGATGTTTTATGTTGATAAAGCAGGCATCGCGGAGTTGGAACATCTGTTTTGATGTGGTGGTCAAAGAGTTTGACTTCATCAAAATGGTAGATGAACTTTGTATATACAAAAAAGGTAGTAGGGAGTATGGTGGTGATCCTCGTAGAGTACGTGGATGACATACTCTTGATAGGGAAGGAGTTTCCTATGCTACGCTCGGTTAATCTCCGCTTATCACAAGAATTCTCCGTAAAGGATCGAGGTGATACCTCCTAAATCCTGGGTTATGGATCTATGAGATAGATCTAATTGGATGTTAGGATTCTCACTAGTTGTAGTGAGATGGTATCAATCGATCCTGGAGAGAATCACTGGAAAGATTACAGGGTGATAAGGACGACTGAATGTCAGTCGCAGGCATTGTCTTTACCCTCAGTGGAGGGACGGTATGTTAGAAGAGTTCCAAGCTAGATACCGTGACTTACTAGACGATTAAAGGCAAGATACATCGTTACCAAAGATGCTACCAAAGAGGCAGTCTGGATATATATGAGTTTATGAGATGAACTTCTTTCCTGCCATTGTGTGACAATGGAGTTGTGGCTTATGCCGAGGAACCCCTGTCCCATCAGAAATCCAGATATAATTCTTAGGCAGTATCACCTGATCATGGAGATAGTTGATCTCCACGGAGATCTAGGTTAAGAGAGTAGACACAGAGGACAACAGCGCGGATCCACCCACAAAGGCCTTTTTCCCAGTAGAGACTTTTATGGGATGGTTGAGTATGAGATACTTGAACCACAGTTAATTGTTGGGTATGTGATACCACAACAGATGGCCCTAGTGCAAGTGGGAGATTGTTAGTTATATGTATGCCTTAGAGGCCATTATTGTACATACAATGTATATTGTAGTGGATGCTTAGACATATATACGGAGGACTTTCTTGCTTGACATGATAGTACGCTATCTGGTTGCTCTTTATCTTAACATGTACTCTGATTGTCTCTATGTTATATGTTGATAGAGCCCTTAGGATATGTACTCGACTACTGGGACTATGATGAGATCATACTAGTGGGGCCACGGTAGTCAACGAGTACATCCTCTAACTGTTCCTAGTCGAGGGTGTATCGAGACAGGGCGTCGATGCACCAGAGTAGACTAGCGTATACGCATCTTGACCCATATGATGGGCGATGGATGATCCCATATCCATCGGTGTTTGACATCAAGGATGGTGTACGGGTGCACAGTAGAGACTGGGTACACTGGACGGACTCGCCGAGAACTCCCAGATGGTATTATACCTCGCGTCAGATGGCAGTTCTCTGGTGACACTGGTACAGATTAGTCTGTTGAGCCGAGATCGTCATAGAGTCTTGTGTGATTCCCACTGTGCTTTGATTTCCATCATACCACGTCCAAGCGGGCGTGCAAAAAGGTGTCTTTTGGGTACAGTTCTGAATCATATGGAGGCAATCAGCGATAGGAGGGGATTCGTCTCTCCCGGTATAGGGAGTTGATGTTGTGCTGTGTTCGATTGGCTATAACTGGAAATCCCTGGCCAGGATTGCTGAGATTTACTGGTAAGTGTTATCAGTAGTTTCTCGAACTGTTATAGACCTCATATCGACACGACTTATCAAGCTACTGGGGTCTGACGTTTACCACCCCTAGGCGAGATATGCGACATATCAGACGACGAGACCGGACTGTACGGGAGTGTTACTGACTGGATTCACAGGAGAATGTACAGGCTTGCTTGTTGATCTTCTGAGCGCTCAATACCTGGGTGGCTGTTACATTTAGCTGACCGCTTGCAGCTTGTGGGTGTTTGATATGATCATCACCTACTGCCGGCGTATTGATGATTCTTTAGAGTCCTACACAGAGGTTTCTTGGCTCAGGCAAAACGGAGTAGGAGCACATATATGATATGTGGGGGACCGAGAACAATACGTGTATGTGATACCGTATGAGATTCTCACGATATGAGATATCGGCCGGGTATATAAGAAATAACCGGGTCATCGGGTCAAGTGTTGATTCGGTGAAATGATACATAATATATTAGTCAGTTATATGCGATATAGCCGGATTGTCGGATCAAGTGTTGATTCGATAATTTAATGTATAATAATATATTTGATATATTAAATTACATTAACTAATATTAGCTCACTTATTGATTCATTTTTGACTAATCATGGCGTGTTGAGACTCTGCATGATGCTCACATGGGAAGCACGTGAGTTCTAGGCTTTGGGCTTTATTTGTTCGGTTCCTTCTTTTTACAGAAGTGCTAAGCACTTGGATAGAGCTCACGTGCATTTCAAGCGACTGCTTCCTTTTGGGGCGGCTGCCTAATTGACAATGAAGTTTTTCTTTACTTTTTCGGCGCCTAGTGAGAATCATGTGAGGCAGATTTTGCTTTTCTTTTGCTTGTTTCCCCTTTTTAAGCACTCACGTGGGGAAACACGCGAGGCAGGTTGTTCTTTTTGTTCGTTTGAAACACTCACGTGGGAAACACGTGAGGCTTTTAAAATAGTGCTAAGTAATAACGAGTCACCAAGCTATTCTTGTGTTTTCTTGGAGATATTGATCTCCTGTTAATGACATTTTTAGTCATTGATAATCATCAAGATTTTGGTTTTGAGGATCTTGGATCATCATCATCTTTTTTTGAAGAATTAAGTTCTTTATATAGGGTTAAACTCTAATTTTTGGAGGAATTAAATTTCCATATGTTCATGTTCTTTCTTTTTAACTTAGTTCTTTTTCCCTAAATTTTGAATCTGCAAAACAGAATCTCCGTGATGAGAATTAAATTCTCAACTTTTGGGGAGATCTGATTTTGTAAATCTCAACCAGAGAAAGAACCGAGTTCTTATACGAAGGGTTAAACCTTTAGAGAGGAAAAAGGGGGGATAATATGATCTGCTCGCTGTATATTTTTTTTTGCAGAATTTTTTTTTAAGAATTAAATTCTCTTTCTTTTTCAAGAGCTCACTGTATATTTTTTTTGCAGAAGTTTTTTAGGGAGTTCTCTCAGTGTCTCTTTAGATTTAATCTCCTTCCTCCTATTTATAGAAGAAGGGAAAAAATCAGTATCTTAAGAAGATCTCTCATTAAGAAAATTCTCTTTGCTTTGCATATAGGTGCCCACATGTTTAACACGTGCGACTTGAATAGTGGGGAATTTCCCCCTTTTCCATTTTTTTAATGAGGGAACAAATGCCCCCAGCGTTGCTCTCATGTGGCTTGCACGTGAGTGCAACGCTTTCAACCCTTACAACCGTTGGATGCCTAGGGGAACGAGAAGATGAACCGCTCTCCATCACATCTTATAAAGGGATGTTTTTGAGACTAAGATTACTTTAGGAACTAAAAATCATTAGTCGTATTTGAGACTAAGATTACTTTAGGAGACATAGGATGAATATTATTTTGGATATCATTGATGGGAGAACTCTAGTCATTTTTGAGACTAAGATCAGTTTGGAAAACCATAAGCAATATGAGTTCGGTTGATTTAAAATCAAAGAGGTTTAGTCTCAGGAAACTTAGCTGATTTCGGCTGAGATGAGTTTCCATAATTACCCAAAAGTGCTAAGCATTAGGACATACAACGCTTACATATGAAACATGTGAGGCGCTGGATTAGTGCTAAACACTAGAGCCTATTGGCACTCACGTGTGAAACACGTGAGGCACTCAGATGTGAGCGTTTTTTTAGTCAATTTTGACTAATCATGGACTGTTGAGCACTCTGCATGATGCTCATATGGGAAGCATGTGAGTGCCAGGCTTTGGATTTTATTTGTTCGGTTCTCTCTTTTTACAGAAGTGCTAAGCACTTAGATAGAGCTCACGTGCATTTCACGTGACTGCTTCCTTTTGGGGCGGCTGCCTAATTGACAAAGAAATTTTTCTTTGCTTTTTCGGCGCCCACGTGAGAATCACGTGAGGCAGATTTGGCTTTTCTTTTACTTGTTTTCGCTTTTTAAGCACTCACGCGGGGGAACACGTGAGGCAGTTTTGGTTGTTCTTTTTGTTTATTTGAAACACTCACGTGGAAAATACGTGAGGCATTTAAAATAGTGCTAAGCACTAACGAGTCACCAATCTTGTGTTTTCTTAGAGATATTGATCTCCTGTTAATGACATTTTTAGTCTTTGATGATCATCAAGATTTCGGTTTTGAGGATCTTGAATCATCATCATTTTTTTTGAAGAACTAAGTTCTTTATATAGGGTTAAACCCTAATTTTTGGAGGAATTAAATTCCCATATTTTTCTGTTTTTTCTTTTTAACTTAGTTCTTTTCCCTTATGTTTTGAATCTGAAAAACAGAATCTCCCTGATGAGAATTAAATTCTCAACTTGTGGTGAGATCTGCTTCTGCAATCTCAACCAGAGAAAGAAATGAGTTCTTATATGAAGGGTTAAATCCTTAGAGAGGTAAAAGGGGGATAATATGATCTCTGTGTTTCTTTACCTAGGGTTTCAATAGGGAAAGTCTTCTTTTTCTTTTGAGAATTAAATTCTCTTTCTTTTTTAAGAGCTTACTGTATATTTTTTTTGCAGAAGTTTTTTGGGGAGTTCTCTCTGTGTCTCTTTAGATTTAATCTCCTTGCTCCTATTTATAGGCGAAGGAAAAAAATCAGTATATTAAGAAAATCTCTCATTGAGAGATCATGAAGATTAATTGGTGAATTTTATTCACCGTTGGATCTTCAATCCAAAGGCTCTCTATTTAACAGAGAAGATTTCTTGTTTATTTAACAAAATTAAGAAATATTTTCCTATAAATACCTTGTTAATTTAGCAAAATTTGGAAAATATTTTCCTAAAATAGAATTTTATTCTATCAGATGATCGGGGGTGGGGGGGGTGATTTTATAATCACCGTTGGCTCTTTGATCCATGGATCCTCTGTTTAACAGAGAAGATTTTTCTTGTTTGAGAAAGATCAAGAAAATATTTCCCATATATAATTTTATTTAATTAGATAGTTTGATTGGTGATATTTTATCACAATTGGATTTAAATCCAAAATTCTCAGTTAGAGAAGAATCTTTCCGTATCAGAAAGATCAGGGAAAATATTTCCCAAATAGAATTTAATTCTATAGAATTTAATTCTATCTTACCAAAGAGTGCAGCAAGAGAACTCACTTGTTTAACACGTGACCCCTAGCATGGGTTCTAGCACGCTTTATTTTCAGTGCTCATATGGTTTTCATATGAGCACTCACGTGTTTAACATGTGAGGCCTGTTTGGCCATTGTTTATTTTATTCAGCGCCCATATGCTTTGCATATAGATGCTCACTTGTTTAACACGTGAAGCTTATTTAGCTTATTAATTGTTTGATTGCAGTGCCTATAGGCGCTCACGGCTTTAACACGTGAGGCTTATTTAGTCCATTAGGTGTTTTGATTGCAGTGCCTATATGCTTTGCAGGCGTATTTAGCCCATGGGTCGTTTTAACTGCAGCGTCTATATACTTTGCATATAGACGCCCATGTGTTTAACACGTGAGACTTGAATAGTGGAGAATTTCCCCCCTTTCCCTTTTTTTATGAGGGAACAATTGCTCTCTCTAAAACAGAGAGTTCTTGGATAAAAAATCCAATGGTGATTAAAAATCACCGTTTGACAAAATAAATTCTGTATATGGGAAAATATTGCCCCAATCTTATTAAAAACAAGAAAACATATTCTGTAAACAGAAGTCCTTGGATCAAAAATTCAACGGTGGGTAAAATTCCCCAAATCAATTTTGAGACCAATTAAATCAATTGAAATCTCTCAATAAGAGATTTTCTCAAAATTAATTAACAAACTTGCCTACACTATATAAAGGACCTTGGACTTCAAGTCTTAGAGAGAGGAAACCCTTCACAAGCTTCTGAAAAATACAGTGAGCTCTTAAAAAAACAACAGAGAATTCAATTCTCAAAGAAGAAGATCTTCCTTTTCAAAACCCTAGGTAAACAAAAAAGAAAAGATCAAAATATCTCTCTCACCTATCATATCACATCTAAGGGATTAACCCTTTTAAAAGAACTTAGTTCTTTCTTTGGATCCGAGATCCATAAGTCAAGTCTTCCATAAGTTGAGAATTTAATTCTCATCGGGAAGATCTTTCTCTTGAGAATGAAACATTCAGGGAAGAACAAGTTTTAAAAGAAAGAAGAGAGGGTCCATAATACTCCATGAACTTAGTTCCTTCAAATCAAGAACTTGGTTCTTTAAGAACTCAACCAAAAATCCTAAAAAATAGTGATTTTGGAGATCGTTGATGGTCAAAATACCATCGACAGAGCTTTAACCTCTCTGAAAACATCAACAAAGATTAAATCTCCATATAAAAAATATTCAGTGCCTCATGTGAAAAATACGTGGACGCCCAAGATTGAAGGCCGGTGCCTCACGTGAAATACATGTGAGCACTGAGTTAAAGTGCTTAGCACTTCATATATAGCTAAAATAGTCAAGTGCTTGTGCCTGCAGGGAAGTGCGTCCCTACAATCAAAAACCCTCATAAAATGAGGGGGAATCTGATATAGTCTGCTATAACGGTCGCATCTGTCAAAAACTCCGATATATTGTGCCATAAACCAACTTGGTATCTTCGGAGAGGTGGACGGATAAATTTAAATAATATCTGACCCCAAATTCAGGCCAGACGACCCAACGTCTCGGTCCCTGTCTTTCGGCGGTGGACGGATATAGTCTTTCGCCCGGTGGGACATTTTTCTCTTTCCACTCCACACTTCGTGTGTCGTGTTTCTCGAACAAAATCGCGGTTCGCTATGGTTGCCCTTGGATTCGAGATACTAAAATTTGGTGTCTTGCTCCTTGTGCAGAAAAATCGATGGCTTCCAACTGCACCTTTTGCGACAGCAACTCTCGCTCCACCCCAATTGAAGGAGTGACTTACAGGCCCAATGCAGCCTCTATCTTTTCAATGCCGGTGGGGAAAGTAATACAAGCCACTACTGGATTGTTCTTTGGGACCATGCTCCCACCAGTGAGTTTCTGTGCATCAGCGCCTCAAGACGATGATCCTAAGAGGTTGGTCTTTGATCGACTGGCGACCACAATGGCCCCTCTCAACGGGCCATCCAAAGCTGACGTCTCAGTCTTCAACAGGCTGGAAAAGAACCCAAACAGGCCTGCAAAGTGGCTCATGATACCTGAAGGCGCTACCCCAAAACGGATAGCCCTCCAAGCTCCTGCTATGGGCGAATTCGTCAAAGGTGCTTCCCTTACCAGAAATTCGGTCGTTGAAAGATTGGCCGGCCCTTCTCAAACCTTGCCAAGGATTTTAGTCTTCAACAGGTTGACACCAACAATAGTACCTCAGCAAAGCCGGGGGCACGAGGAAGCCGCTTCCAAAACTGAGGCGGTCCCTTCTACAGGACACGCTCGATATCGCCACTGGCGCCGAGTGAGAAAAGCTGGGGGCAACTCCCCTTCTGGACTTACCCGACCAACTCCAATGGTGGAAGTTGACGCTGCTATTCTAACCGGGAATATCATTGATCCGCTTAAGGGGGTGCGAAAGAACTCTCCAACGGCGGTGCTGAAGAAATCATCCTTTCCTGCAGAAGTCAAAGTGCTGGCAGAATTGGAGCATCCCCTTCAGCGGCTATCCTCTCAAATTCATAAGGTTTGGCGAAAAGACCAGGACTCCATGATCGATCAAAACTACTCTCGTCGACCGAAGAAATCGAAGACTCGGCAAGAGGAAGACCACTCCTTTGTCATACAACGGGGGACTCCTTCTACACAGGAGCTTGTTACAATGGCTCCTTCAACTTCAACCTCCCATAAAAGGACGAGGCTGGAGAAAATCCCACCACCTGCGGCAAATTTCAAAGGTGATGGACCCAAACGCCCCAAATATGGGGGCATGATTTTACATACGGTACACATAGCTTCGGGGAAAGAAGAAAGCCATGCTTCGGTGGGTCACCGACCGCAAACTCGGTCACTGACAAAGGTTTAGGAGCAACAACAGAAGCTCCAGGAAATGCTGACTAAAATGGCAGCACTTACCAGACAGAAAGAAAGTCCGGATCCAGCAGCCGAACAGCGCCAGGAGTAGGAGACCGATATAGAGTTCTTGCAAATGGTGCTTGAAAGAAAAGACAAAGAAGTTGCTGAACATGCTGCTAACATGAGCAGATGCCACTCTTGTTTCAGGACATAGTTGGAATGATGATCCAACCAGAACCCCCAGCCGAGGATCCACCGATAATCATCGAGGATGTTAGAGGGGAAATATCAAACCCTCTTCCGGCTTTATCAACAGCCAAGGAGGAAACGATTTCCAAAGCTGCTCTTGATGATTATATTGCTCAACAAATAAGAGCTCATTAAGCAAATGAAGCGGCTGGCCAAAACGTCAGAACTGGGCGACCGTATCCAGGATGGTATGATCAAATCAAGTACCTGCCGGGATATACAATCCCAAAGTTCCATGTATATAAAGGGACAAGCAACCCCCATCAGCACGTCGCACAGTTCAGAGCTTTGTGCAGCAATACTGGAGGCGACGAAAAACTGTTGTTTCATCAGTTCGTTGGCAGCCTGTCAGAAATGGACTTTGAATGGTACTCGGAGCTCCCAAATGACTCCATAAAGACATTCACAAAGATTGAATGGCTGTTCATGCAGTGGTTCGCCAGTGCAAGCGAGTGCACCTCGATCATGGCATTAATCAATGCCAGGGTAAAGCCGGGTGAAACTTGGGTCCAATACGCGATCCGGTTGCGGAACCTATGGTCTAAGTGCGAACAACACATTGAAGAATCTCCTGCCGTGGGAATGTTCATCGGGACCCTTGATCCTCAAACGACTGTGTCCCAGTTCATGACATTCTTCAAACCAACCACCTTCCAGGCTTTATAGATAAACTTACCTAAATGGACCAGATGGACTACGAACCTTCCTCCACAAATAAGGACCCTCGAAATAACAACGGTAAAGGGAAAGCGATCTTCGTTGCCAATACGCAACAACAACCGAGCAGCCCAAAACCGGCTGCTAGCCAAAACAACGCGTGTCCGCGTCCATCCTTGGAGGAAAGACTAGGACGCGCTTATTCGTTTTCCCTCGATAAGACGAGGAAACTATTTGAATTGGCCGTGCGTAACAAACTTATCACATTGCTAAACCCACGGCAGCCACCGCAACCCGGCGACGTCAACAACCCTAACTACTGCTCCTATTATAGAATGGTGAGCCACCCAATTGAGGATTTCTACGTCTTCAAGAACTGGTTCGAGGACCAGTATCAATAGGGGAAATTCACGCTGTCTGATAACTGGAGGGTAAACCCACCACAGAAGCACATCCCCAAAAAGGTGGACGCGTCGGGGGCATCATGCTCACTCGTGGAAGAAACTCCATGGGAAGTCGTTCTTTTAGCTAAAACCAAAAGAATGCTGAAGGATCTACAGGCATGTCCAGCAGTCAGGTGGAAAAGCCCACTTGAACTCGAAATCATTGAAGGGATGCTGAAATCATGTCCAGCATCGAAATTTATTGACAAAGCGCAAAACCCCCAAGTCGAGCCTTCAAACTCTTCGAAGGAAAAGAAGAAAACCAAGAAGCCTGTGCAGCCTGCCGAGTTTGACGACAAGCGCACAGGCCTACAAAAGTATATTGACGCGCTGGAGGAGTAAAACAAGAAGGCGCGGACACCGATCATGCTCGAGGAGTTCCTCAAGCATATTCTTGAGAACGAAGGTAGTGACAACGATGAGAAAAATGACTCATCAGGAGATACCGGGGGCCGTGTAGCAAGTTGCCACAAGGTCTCCCATTTGTTGTTAAATGACGAAGAAAATACCTCGGCGTCAGAAAACAACACAGAGGAACTGGGGGCAGGATCTGCGCTAAAATCCCCGGAACTGCCAGAAGACCCGATCGATAGGCTGTTAAATGAAGCCTTTCAAAAAAGAAAAGCAGACCGAGAATGTGAAACAACCATATACAAAAAGGCAAAGCGTCAATGTCAGGATGAAGAAGCTACGACAAGCATGAGTCGTAAAGTACTCCAACCAAACCAAAGCAAACCTGCGATAAATAAGAGCAGGATCAAGGCAGAGAAGTTGTTCGCCAAAGCCCTGTCAATGGGAATGAAGCCGCCACCTCTCGTAGGAATCACTCCTGGGGTTATATGCCTCGACGGAGGGGATTCACATCCAAACTACTGCCTATATTATTAGAGGGTTACCCACCCCACCGAAAAATGCAGTATCTTCAAGAAGTGGTAGAAAAGATATGTTGCCCATCAAAAACACTTCAAGAGGATGAAGCACGAAGCCTGTCAACGGCAAAGAAGTACGACAGATGCGCATGAAAAAACGACTGGCAACTATCATATAGTTGATACCAGTTCGGAAGGGGAAAAACCCCCAAGTTCTTACTTTCGGGAGCAATTCTAAGGACAAAATATCCCCCAGCCCCCTCTTCAAAGACTCCACCTCCGAAAAAGAAGAGGAGGAGAAAAACTGCGATAATATTCGGCTGCGTATCCGCACGCTGCCTGAAAAGAAACTCGGACCTACAAACAAAGGTTCGAGCAAAAAGGACATAGGGAAAGAAAAAATCTCTGAGAAAATTGCCCTCGACGGTGGAGTTGTCAAAGACCTTGCAGCAAGATACCCGCTTAGGAAAAACAAAGTGGATTACAATGTCCAATCACATTTGAGAAAAATACCTTCACAATTGAGAATATTGGATGCTCTCCTCCTGTCCAAAGACGCACGAGATTCCCTGATCAAGGCATTACATCAACCCGATCGGTTCCAAGCTTTCTTCGCGGAAGAGAAGATGAAATATGAACCGGCAGAGGTCTACACGGCTGACATTACTTTTAGCGAAGAAGATCTCCTCCTCGGTATGTGCGAACATAATCGCCCGTTATACGTCGCCGGGTACTGCCACGACATCAAGATAGGAAAAATCCTTGTCGACAACGGATCCTCCGTCAACTTTCTCAACATGAGAGTACTGAAGGAGATTTGCCTGAACGTTCAGCACCTGGCTCGAGACAAAATTACCATCTCCGGGTTTGACTAACAGTCGTCACGGACATTTAGGTCCATGATACTGATGCCGTGCTTCAGGTTGCTCATCACTGACATCAAATTTCATGTCATTGATGCCAAAACTTGCTACAACGCTTTGGTGGGTAGGCCGTGGTTACATAAGTACAACGTCATCTCTTCTACACAACATTAGTGTATGAAGTATTTCAAAGACGGTTTGGAATACACCGTCATAAAGGAGCTAAATCCGTTCTCCGTAAACGAGGTTCGAAAATATGAAGACGCAAAGTACTTCTTACCAGACTTCGAAGATACGGAAATGTGTCATAAGCCGGAGGATAAATAAAAGTCCATCGCCACTATCCCGATCTTTGTGAGTGATTCCGAGGAAGATGAAAAAATAGTCTACTCGGGGAAAACCCAGAAAGATAACAGTAGACCCATCTACTCCTATTTTGGTCTTTGGCAGAGACTCAAAAGACGAAGCCAATATAGTGTTCTCCATCCGCCCGTCAGTGCAAACCTTTGCCGGAACATATCAGAGTCTCCAAATCACAATGGCTCCACCTCAGCATTACAAGGAACTTGATGCGCTCAATACATACAGCGTACAAGAACTACAGACTTTCTACTTCCCTCCCAGGCGAAGAGGTGAAAATGTGATCCTCTTCTACCAATCCATGGAGACCCAAGTAGTAAAAGAAGTCTGGCATGGTGCCGATTTTGCACTCGACGTGCTTCAACCAATCCGTTTGCCAAGATACTATGCAGAGGGATTGAAAAGGCTATTAAGATGTCAAGGTGTACCTCTCGAACAAATTGTTCGACAAGCCTAATTCTACAAAAATATTTTGGATATTCCCTGGGCTTAGCGAAAAATGTCCAATGGGAAGATGGAGACAACCGGGATCGGATATATTCGGTCTAAGAAACGGGAGCAGTTCTAAAGCTGCCACGTCATAAATAGCTCCAGCAAAGAGAAAAACGCTCTTCCAAATAGTCGTGACATTGAAATAGAGCGAAATCCCACTCTACGAACGTTAAGTCCGTCGCTCTAAGAACAAATAGACAAGCTTGTCAAAGGAGCCGAGACAATCACAGACACAAAATGACCATTTATGAAAAAGCCAGAACACAGCGCCTTAATCAGCAATTTGCGGAGAAGGAAGACTATAATGCTCTTCATCCCCAACCCACTGTATGTCCTCATGAAAGGGGAAAATTTCGAAATGAAAGCAAAAACAGGGCAAAGAATGCAAACAACGTTAAAAACAACAAAGCGGATCCAAGAAACCATGCAATCGAGAAAAAGTCAATTGGAACCCGTCCTTTATAAAGAAGATGGGTCGGGAATACTCTTTCCCCCAATACAAGACGGGGAAAATATTCAATTTTGTAATGAAGTATCAAATGATGACGCTCCCGGAGTCTCGGCACCTTGAACAAATAAATGAGGTCCATCATCCGGATTATTGCTCCTACCACCGAGCAATAGATCTTCCCCTCGAAGACTGCTTCACCTTCAAAAACTGGATAGAATACCAGTATCAGCAAGGCAGGTTCGCTTTATCCGACAACTGGAGGGCAACCCCGCCGCAAAAGTATGAGCCAAAGAGGACCTATACAGTGAGGATAGGAACAGCACAAAGGGATGCGAACTCGTACTTGCCATATGATAACACTCTCAAAAGAGGGAGGGCATGAGATTATGGATGACCTCCACATGTGCTTCGCAAATAAAGACGAGGAAGGGGTGATCTCAGAGTTTCCACCAGCACTAAAAGAGCTAGAAGACGGGATACAAATCACGGCGGACAACCTAAGAAAAATTGACTTAAGGTCAGAAAACGACCCGAGGCCAACATTCTTCAGTGGTCTACTATCTAAAAAACAGGTAGCAATGTTAAAAGACGTGATCATGCAATATAAAGACTGCTTCGCATGGAACTATTTCGAGATGTCGGGTCTAGATCTAAAAGTAGCGGTATATAAACTGGCCATATCGCTGACATCAAGCCAATCAAACAGGCGCCGAGAAGGATGCGACTCGAACTTGAGATGAGTATCAACGCTGAAGTCAAGAAACTAATCGACTCCGGCTTCATCCAAGAAATTCAATATCCCGACTAGATCGCTAACATCGTTCCAGTGATGAAGAAAAATGGGACGATACACATCTGGGTGGACTTTCGGGACCTTAATAAGGCTTGCCCGAAGGACGACTTCCCAGCACCTGTTACCGAGCTGATGATCGATAACACGTCTACCGATGAGGTCTTCTCCTTCATGGATGGATTTTCAGGATACAACCAAATAAAAATGCATCCTAAAGACCAAAAGCATACTGCCTTTCGGACCTCACTGGGCATATTCTGCTATAAGGTGATGCCTTTCGGTTTAAAGAACGCTGACGCTACTTACCAGAAGGCTATGACAAAGATCTTTGATGACCTCATATAAGAGATTGTCGAATGCTATATCGACGACCTTGTGGTTAAAAGCAAATCTCATGAGGAACATTGGGAACATCTAAAAATAGTGTTCCGATGTCTTCGGAAGTAAAATCTGAAGATGAATCCTCTAAAATGCACGTTTGGAGTCTTCTCAGGAAAATTCCAAGGATTCATCATACGGCACCAGGGTATCAAAATTGATCCCTCAAAGATCAAGGAGATTATGGAAATGCCTACACCAAGAACTCTCAAACAATTGCGATCTCTTCAAGAAAAGCTCGCGTATATCCGGCGGTTCATATCAAAGTTCTCCGGAAAATAACGTCCCTACAGTTATTTGATGAAGAAAGGGACCCCGTTCGTCTGGGATCAAAAGTGCCAAATGCACTAAACGAAATCAAGCAATACCTGCAAAATCCGTCGGTATTGACCGCTCCGGTTAAGGGAAAACCCCTTATCCTATATACAACAGCCCTTGAGGGTTCTCTAGGCTCGCTATTGGCACAAGAGAACGATCAGAGAAAGGAGAGAGCTCTATACTATTTGAGTCGAGTTCTCCTGGGGGCAGAAAACAACCACCCTCCATCGAAAAGCATTGCCTGGCGCTAATATTCGCGATAACAAAGTTTAGACATTACGCCTTGGCACATGAGGTCCTTCTCATATCAAAGGTGGATCCTCTAAAATATTTGATGTCAAGGGCCATACTAACAGGAAGGCTTGCTAAATGGGCCCTCCTCCTGATGGAGTTCTCAGTGACGTATCGACCCCTTAAAGCAGTAAAAGGTCAGGCCATAGCTAATTTTCTTGCGGAGTATCCGATACCAGCCGACTCCCCATTAAATTGCAAATTACCAGACAAACAAGCATTTGATGCAATCAAAGAAGAGAAAGAAGAAAATGATTTCCAATGGGAACTCTATTTCGAAGGAGCATCCTCCGTGAAAAGGCGAAAGCAAAACACCCCCATAATCAAAGCCGATGTGGGCCTTATCTTCATGACTCCGCAAGGAGGGATATTGCGTTACGCCCTCTCCTTAACAGATCCAAGAACTAATAACGAAGTTGAATATGAAGCTTTGATAGCATGTCTCAAGATCGTTATCGACATGGGAATCAAAGACCTCCTCATATATGGAGACTCCCAGCTGATCGTTAACCAAGTAAATGGCGACTATCAGACATGCAATCCATAACTGATAAAATATGGCGAAAGAGTGCAGCAACCGCTGACACAAATCCCCCACCAAGTTCCACCAATGGCGAGAAATGTCCCTGTTCCCGCCAAATTTTTTGGCAAAGAGCTATTTGTTCCCTTAAAAGAGAGAGAGAGAGAGAGAGAGAGAAAAGAAAGAGGAAAAGAATCCTCATAGTTCGGCATCACGTGTTAAACACGTGAGCGTTTATATGCAAAGCATATAAGGGCTAAAAACAAATAACTAAGGGTCAAATTAGCCTCACGTGTTAAACACGTGAGCGCTCATATGCAAAGCATATGAGCGCTGAATAAAATAAACCTAAAGGTTAAACTGGCCTCATGTGTTAAACACGTGAGTGCTCATATGCAAAGCATATGAGCGCTGAAAATAAATAACCAATGGACAAATAGGCTTCACGTGCTAAATATGTGAGCGCTCCTATGCAAAGCATATGAGTACTGAAAATAAACAGGCTAAAACCCACACTAGGGGTCACGTGATAAACACATGAGTTCTCTTGCCGCATTCTTTGGCAGCGCTCACATGCAAAGCATGTGAGCGTCCCAATTTAAAATGATCTCATCTGATAGCATTAAATTCTATGTGATAGAATTAAATTCTATTTGGTAAATATTTTCCCTGATCTTTCTAATATGGAAAGATATTTTTCTAACAGAAAATCATGGATTTAAAATCCAATGAAGATAAAATATTACCAATTAAACCATCTGATATAATTAAATTTTATGTGGGAAATATTTTCCCGGTCTTTCTCAAACTAGAAAGACCCTCTCTGTTAAATAGAGGACCTTTGGATCAAAAATCCAACGGTGTTCATATGATAGAATAAAATTCTATCTTAGGAAAATATTTTCCTAATCTTGTTAAACTAACAAGATATTCATATAACAGAATTAAATTCTATGTTAAGAAAATATATCCCTAAACTTGTTAAACTAACAAGATATTCATATAATAGAATAAAATTCTAATCTTGTTAAACTAACAAGATATTCATATGATAGAATTAAATTCTAATCTTGTTAAATTAATAAGATATTCATATAACAAACTTAAATTCTATATTAAGAAAATATATTCCTAATCTGGTTAAACTAACAAGATATCCATATGATAGAATAAAATTCTAATCTTGTTAAACTAATAAGATATTTATATGATAGAATAAAATTATATCTTAGGAAAATATTTCCTAATCTTGTTAAACGAACAAGAATTCTTCTCTCTTAAACAGAGAGCCTTTGGATTAAAAATCCAACGGTAAATAAAATTCACCGATTGATCTATGAGATCATTTTGATTTATCATGAAATTAATCACGATCTCTCAATGAGAGATTTTTTCAACAAATTGATTTTTCTCTTCTCCTATAAATAGGAGCAAAGAGATTAATCAAAAAGGGGGAAGAGGAGGAAAAGAAAAAAGAAGATCCCCCATAAGCTTCTGTAAAAATACAGAAGGCTCTCAAAATAATAAAGCATTTAGTTCTCTCAAAGAAGAAGATTTCCCTCCTAAAAACTTAGATAAAGAAAAAAGAAGATATCAAAAACATCTCCTTTACTTATTAAAAGGGTTTAACCCTTCTCAAAGAACTTAGTTCTTTCTCTGGATCTGAGATCCACAAGACAAGTCACCAACAAGTTGAGAATTTAATTCTCATCGGATGATCTTGTTCTTGAGAATAAAAAATTCATGGGAGAACATGGATATAAGAACATGAAGAAGATGGAGTTCATAATATTCCTGGAACTTAGTTCCTTCAAATCAAGAACTTAGTTCTTAAAATAACCTGATCCCAGATCCTCAAAATAGTGATCTTGGTGATCCTTAATGGTCAAAACACCATTAAAGAAGATTTAATCTCTCTGAAAACATGAACATGGAAAACATGGAGTTCATAATACTCCAGGAACATAGTTCTTTCAAATCGAGAACTTAGTTCTTAAAGAACATATCCCAGATCCTCAAAATAACGATCTTGGTGATCGTTAATGGTCAAAATACCATTAACAGAGATTTAAGTTTTCTAAAAATATCAACAGAGATTAAATCTCCAAAAACATAGCGCCTTACGTGAAACACACGTGAGTGCCGGGAAAAGTTAGTGCTTAGCACTATTGGAGCGCTTCATGTGAAATACACGTGAGCGCCACAAAAGTTAGTGCTTAGCACTATTGGAGCGCCTCATGTGAAATACACGTGAGCGCCATAAAAATTAGTGCTTAGCACTATTGGAGTGCCTCATGTGATATACACGTGAACGCTATACGCAGCTGAGTACTTAGCACCGCTGGGTGTTACATTAATATAATCTTAGACCAAATTGGCTAAACTTATATTCATGATATCTAATCTGATATCCAAATTGATCTTAGTCTGAAACATGACTAACGATCTCTCATTGATGATATACAAAATGATATTCATCTCATATCTCCTAAGATAATCTTAGTCTCAAATAAGGTTAATGATTCTTAGATGATCCGCCATGATCTTTTCCCTTAAATACGGGATTTGGTTCAAGGGTACATCTCTCGACACCTCTGATATATGTCGTTGTAATTTCTCAACGTCTTCAGAGAGGTGGCGGGTCCCGACGACCAACAACTTCTTTTATTGATTCACTTCCAAACTGACGTGCACGCCTCAAATCCGATCGTGCCCCAAATTGGGAACATTCCATATCACCATTGTTCACTTCGTCATGTAACAAATACACGTGCACGCAAGATGGATAACGGACCGAATTGTCCTTAAACTAATATTCGCCTCCAAAATGGCGATAAAGGTTCGAAACGTCCTTAAATTAACATTTCGCCTCAAACATGGCGATAATGGACCGAAATATCCTTATACTAATATTCACCTCCAAAATGGAGATAAAGGACCGAAACGTCCTTAAATTAACATTTCGCTTCAAACATGGGCGATATTGGACCGAAATATGCTTAAACTAATATTCGCCCTAAATACGACGATAACGGACTGAAATGTCCTTAAACTAACATTCGTCCCCAAAACGGGAATGTTGGACCGAAATATTCCTAAACTAATACTCACCCCTAAATACGGCGACAAAGGACCAAAACGTCCTTAAACTAACATTTCACCACAAACATGGCGATAATAGACAACGATGTCCTAAAATAATCGAGCCCAAATGCTCATATGTTTAAACTGATCTTATTCTCAAATCAGATTAATGATCCTTAAATCAACCTAAACCCAAATCTAAAAACATACTGATTTAGACTAATCCACGCCCTACGGGCGACGACATAAATTAGTCTCCGTATACAATCCACAGGCAACCAAAACCAAAACAAAACACACGACACGAAGTGAACTTCTGGAGAAGGAGAAAGTGGTTATTGCGATGCGGCAACTTAATTAACTGCAGGTGTTTGCGCCGGCAGGGAAGAGCATCCCCACAATCAAAAAACCCATCACAAACGAGGGGGAATCTGATAAAGTTTGCTACAACGGCCGCGTCCGTCTAAACCAATGATATATGGTGTCATAAATCAACTTAGTTTCTTCGGAGAGGTGAACGGATAAATCCAAATAGCGTCTTCTCCCAGGACTCAGGCCAGACCCAACGTCCCGGTCCATCTTCCGGCGGTGAACAGATTCTGGCACGCTCGGTGGGACCTTTTCATCTTACCACTCCACACATCGCGTGTTGTGCTTCGCGAAAAAAATCATGGTTCTCTGTGGTTGCCTTTGGATTCGAGGTACTAAGATTTGGTTTCTTGTTCCTGTGCAGAAGAAGAAAAATCAATGGCTTCCAGCGGCATAACTTGCAACAGCAACTCCTGCTCTGCCCCAACTGGAGGAGTGACTTATAGGCCTAATGCGGCCTCTATCTTTTCAATACTGGCGGGGCAAGTAACTCAAACCACTACCGGATTGTTCTTCGGGACCATGATCCCACCAACGAGTTTCAGCGCCCCTGCGCCACAAGACGAAGCTCCCAAGAAGTCGGTCTTCGATCGACTTGCAACCACAACGTCTCCTCTCAACGGGCCGTCCAAATATGATGCCTCGGTCTTCAACAGGCCGAGCCGAAGCTCAGACGTCTTATTCTTCAACAGGCTGAGCCAGAACCAAAACGGGCTCGCAAAGAGGCTCGTCATACCTGAAGGGGTTTCCCCAAAACGGATAGCCTTCCTAACTCCTCCATACAGCGAGGGACTTCTTCCACATGGGTGCCTGTTACAACAGCTCCTTCAACTTCGACCTCCCACAAAAGGAGGAAGTCGGAGAAAATCCTACCTCCTGCAGCAAATTCCAAAGGTGATGAACCCAAACACCCCAAGTCTGAAGGCATGATCGTACACACGGTTTACATGGCTTCCGGGAAAGAGGAAAGCCGTGCTTCTATGGCTCATCGACCGCAAATTCGGTTGCTAACAAAAGCTCAGGAGCAACAAAAAAGCTCCAAGAGATGCTGACCAAAATGACAGCACTCATCGGGCAGAAAGAAAGTCCGGATCCAACAGCCAAACAACGCTAAGAACAAGAGACCGATACAGAGTTTCTGCGAAGGGTGCTTGAAAGAAAGGACAAGGAAGCTATCGAGCAGGCTGCCAACATAAAGCAGATGGCTTTTTTTGTTTCAAGATATGGTTGGAATGATGATCCAGCTAGAACTCCCAGCCGAGAATCATCAAGGATGACAAAGGGGAAATATCAAACCCTCTTCCATCACTATCAACGGCTAAGAAGGAAATGATCTCTAAGTTTGCTCTTGATGACTATATAACTCAACAAATACGAGCTCATCAAGCTAGTGAAGCGACCGCGCCAAACTGCCAGAACTGGGCGACCGTATCCAGGCTGGTATGATCAAATCAAGTACCCGCAGGGATATACAATTCCCAAATTCCATGTGTACAAGGGGACAGGCAACCCCTATTAGCTCATCGCGCAGTTCAGATCTCTGTAAGGCAACACTAGAATCGACGACAAACTACTGCTTCACTAGTTCGTTGGTAACCTGTTGGAGACAGCCTTTGAATGGTACTCGGAGCTCCTAAATGACTCCGTAAAGACATTCACAGAGATGGAGCTGCTGTTCACACAGAGATTCGCCAGCGCAAGCAAGCACATCCCTATCACAGCTTTATTCATTGCTAGGGTAAGGCCGGGAGAACCTGGGTCTAATATGCGATCCGGTGGCGGAACCTGTGGTCAAAGTACGAACAACGCATTGAAGAATCCTCTCCCATGGGCATGTTCATCGGGACCCTAGATCCGCAAACGACTGTGTCCCTGTTCATGACTTTCTTCAAGCTGACGACTTTCCAGGCTCTGATCGATAAACTGGCCCAAATAGACCAGATGGGCCACGGGCCTTCCTCCTTAAATATGGACCCTTGAAACGCCAAGGGTAAAGGGAAAGCGGCTTTCATCGCCAACACTCAATAACAACTGAGCGACCCAATACCGGCTGTTCGCCAAAACAATGCACGTCCAGACCTATACTTGAAAGAAAGGCTAGGACGCGCTTACTCGTTTCCCCGTGATAAGACGAGGAGACTATTTGAGTTGGCAATGCGAAACAAACTCATCACATTTCCAGACCCACGGCGTCCATCGCAACACGGCGACGTCAACAATCCCAACTACTGCTCCTATCATAGAATGGTGAGTCACCCAATTGAGGATTGCTACGTCTTCAAGAATTGAGTCGAGGATCAGTATCAACAGGGGAAGTTCGCGCTTTCTGAGAACTGGAGGGTGAACCCGCCCCAGAAGCACACTCCTAAAAAAGTGGATGCACCGGGGGTATCATGCTCGCTCATGGAAGAAACTCCATGGGAAATCATTCTTTCATCAAAGACCAAAAGAATGCTAAAGGATCTACAGGCATGTCCAGCAGTCAGGTTGAAAAGACCACTTGAGCCTGAAACCATCGAAGGGATGCTGAAACCGTGTCCCATACTGAAAATTGTTGACAAGGGGAAAAATCTCCAAGTCAAGCCTTCAATGTCTTCGAAGAAAAAGAAGAAGACCAAGAAGCCTGTGCAGCCTGCCGAGTATGACGACAAGCGCACAAACATACAAAAGTACATTGACGCGTTGGAGGAGTACAACCAGAAAGCGCAGAAACCAGTCACCCTCGAAGAGTTCTTCAAGCATATTCTTGAGAACGAAGATGGTGACAACGATGAGGAAAATGACTCATCAGAAGAAACCGATGACGATGTAGCAAGTTGCTATATGGTCATCGGTTCATTGTTAAATGACGAAGAAACTCTCTCGGCGTCAGAAAACAACCCAAAGAAACTGGGGGAAGAATCGGCGCTAAAATTCCCGTAACTGCCAGAAGACCCGATCGATAGGCTGTTAAACGATACCTTTCAAAAAAGTAAAGCTGACCGAGAACGCGAAACAACCATATACGAAAAAGCTAAGCGTCAGCGTCAGGATGAAGAAGCTGCAGCAAGGTGGAGTCGTAAAGTACCCCAACCAAACCAAGGCATACCTGCGATAAATATGAGCAGGATCAAGGCAGAGAAGCGGTTCTCCAAAGCCCTGTTAATAGGAATGAAGCTGCCACCTCTTGTAGGATACACTCCCGGGGTCATATGCCTCGACGGAGAGGATTCACATCTAAACTACTGCCTAAATCATCGGAGGGTCACCCACCCCACCGAAAAATGCAGTACCTTCAAAAAGTGGTGGCAAGGATATATTACCTACCAAAAACTCTTCAAGAAATGAAGCGCGAAGCTCATCGACAGCAAAAGAGTGCGACAGATTCGCGTGAAAAAACGACTGGCAACTGTCATATGGTTGATACCAGTCTAGAAGGAGAAAAGCCCCAAGTTCTTACCTTCGGGAGTGATTCTGCGGATGAAATGACCCTCAGCTCTCTCTTTAAAGACTCCACATCCCAAAAAGAAGAGGGGGAGAAGAACTGTGAGAACATTTAGCTACATAGCCGCACGCTGCCTAAAAAGAACCTCGGACCTACAAACAAGGGTTCGAGCAAAAGGAACAAAGGAAAAGAAAAAATCTCTGAGGAAATTGCCCTCGACGAATCCTGCCTTATAGCACAGCAAAACCTGGAGGCTTATAACGTAAAGATGACACGGTCATACGAAAGACTAGCTAGGCCGAGAACTTTCCGCCAAGGCGAGCTCGTGCTAGTTGTCAAAAGACCAATGATCCCCTATCATGCAAAACGGGGGAAATTCGAGCTGAACTATAAAGGCCCGTACATTATAAACAATGTCTACCAAGACGGAGCCTACCTTCTTATGGATATGCATGGCGAAAGGCCCTTCCGGCCAATAAACGGTCGATTCCTCAAAAAATACTACGCCTAACGAGTCATGTCCTAGGTCAATGATAGATGACGATGCTCGTGTCCGCTCTCTATCTTTCTGAGTCAAAAACTCTGAGAGTAGTTTACAAAGAAGCTCCATTTCCTCAAACATGGCGACAAAGGACCGAGATGTTCTTAAACCAGAAATTCGCCTCAAACATGGCGACAAAGGACCGAGATGTCCTTCAACTAGAAATTCGCCTCAAACATGGCGACAACGGACCGCGATGTCCTTAAACTAAAAATTCGCCACAAACATGGCGATAATGGACCGAGATGTCTCTAAACTAGAATCTCGCCTCAATTATAGCAATATAGGACCAAGAAATCCTTAAACTAATTATCTGCCTCAAATATGGCAGTACGACTGAGAAGTCCCTAAACTAACAACGGACCGAAATGTCCTTAAACTAAAAATTCATCTCAAATATGGCGACATCAGACCAAAACGTCCTTAAACTAAAAATTCGCCTCAAATATGGCGACATCGGACCAAAACCTTCTTAAACTAAAAATCCTCCTCAAATATGGCGACATCGGACCGAAACGTCCTTAACCTAAAAATTCATCTCAAATATGGCTACATCGGACTGAAACGTCCTTAAACTAAAAATTCGCCTACATTGGACCGAGATGTTCTTAAACTAAAAATTCGACTCAAACATAGCGACAGTGGACTGAGAAGTCTTTAAAACTAAAAATTTGCCTCAAATATGGTAATAACGGATCGAGATGTCCCTAAACTAGCACATCGCCTCTAAAATGGTGATATGCTCCCTTGAGATCTATATTGCAATTGAACCCCCAACGGCAAAGACTGCAACTCAAGTCTCATGGGCTACACAGCTACTCCAGAGGTGAAGTCACCCCCAAGTCCCACTGGCAAACAGATGGGTCATTAAAAAAGGTATGTCCATAAGCAAAATGGGCATGGATGAAAACCCGAAAGGGCACCGTGAGTAAAAACAACAGGATTACCGGTGAGCTTGTGAAAATCTGGAAGGACGCAATCCCGTAAAAAAACGGTATTTCCACAAGAAAAATGGACACGAATGAAAACCCAAAAGGGTGCCATGAGTAATAACAGCAGGATTACCGGTGAGCTTGTGAAAACCCAGAAGGGAGCAATCTCGTAAATATTTTTACACTTACTAAATTCTCTCAACTCGTAAGGAGAACTCCCCTTATGAGACCCTCACGGCTCATACGATTCAAAAGCCTTAAGTTACAGGGATCTGAACCAGTTCTTAAGCCATCATATCCTCGAAGTTGTCCTACATGCGGTCCAATATTGGCACTTGTATACAATCCACGGACACAAATAAACGATTTTCTCGCCAAGTTCCACCAATGACAAGAAATGTCCTCATATTGTGAACGACACTTGTAAGTCCTCTCGACCTATAAGGAGAAAATACTCTTATAAGATCCTTACGACTTATAGGACAACGCACACTTAGGAATCCCCATGATTCCTAAGGAGAAAATACGCCTACGAGATCCTCACGACTCATAGGGAGAAATATCTTTATGAGATCCTTACGGCTCATAAAGTCAAAAAACCTTAGTCAACAGGATCCTAACCCTGTTTGCTAAGACACATTTGTTCAAATCAACAAAGGAAAATGATGAGTCGCTCCAGGTAATATTCCAGTCGCAGCGATGCTGATGCCTAAAAGGTATCAAACTTCAAATCCTCTCAAGGCAAATGATGATTCTCTCCTGGCAATATCTCAGTTGCAGCGATATTGATGCCTAAACAGGCGTCAAAATCCAAGTCCTTTTACGGTAAATGATGATTCGCTCCTGGTAATTTTCCAATCGTAGTGATGCTGATGCCAAGGTTGGTTTCAAATTCTAAACTCGCGATAAAAACAACAGCGAGTAAAAAAAATATGAATATAAAAAAAATAGCCGAAATGTTTGGGCAGCTCGCAATAAAAAGCAGCGAGTAAAAATATAGAAAATGGTCGAAATGAGTAGGCACCGCGAATAAAAAAGCCGAAATGATTTGGGAATCGCGACTTTCGCGATAAAAAAGCTGAAAAGATAGAGTATCACGGAAATAAAAAATAAAATAAAATAAATGGAAAATTTCTTTGCCTTGCAGGTGAGTCTACACTTACCCCTGTATATAATCTATGGTCACAAATGAAAAAGGGAACCATTTTTTCCCACCATGCTCCATCAAAGGGAGAGCCAGACCTCAATGACAACATTAACAGTCTAGAGATCACCTCGACGTACCTTTTCATTCCGACAGGATGCAGACACGACGTCAACAAAGACCCAAGGGTCAAATCAAAAGTAGTGTCATGGAAAAACCCTAACATCAAGTCTTGACGGTCTATAGACAACCTAAAAACTACCCCGACGTATCTTCTCATTCCGACAGGATGCAGACACGACGCCAACAAAGACCTAAGGGTCAGATCAAAAGTAGAGTCATGGTAATACCCTATCTCCAAGTCTTGACGGTCCATACACAACCTAAAAACTACCCCGACGTTCATTTTCATTCCGACAGGATGCAGACACGCCGTCAACAAAGACCCAAGGGTCAAATCAAAAATGGACTCACGGCAAAATCCTAACTCCAAGTCTTGACAGTTCATATACAACTCCGAGACTATCTTGACTTTCCTTCTCATTCCAGCAGGATGCAGACGTAACGTCACACAAAAGCTCTAAGGAGCCAAATCAAAAAGGTGTAATATCAAAATTCCAGCTCCAACTCGACGTTCCCTCTCGGGGCAGACGCAATGTCAACAAACAAAATTAGAGTGATGGAAAAAATCCTAGCTCCAGCTCGACATTTTCCTCATTTCAGCAGGATGCGGACGCAACAATCAAATAAATGTGAAGTGACATCAAAATCCTAACTTCAGATCTTAATGGAAACATCTAAAGCCTAGAGATCACCTCGACGTTCTTCTCATGCGAACAGGATGCAGACGCAACGTCAACAGAGGCTCCATGGAGCCCACTAAAAAATGAGTGACAGCAAAATCCTAACTCGAGCTCGACGTGCTTCTCATGCCAGCAGGATGTAAACGCAATGTCATCAAAGACCCAAGGGTCAAACAAAAAAGGAGTGATGGCAAAATACTAATTCCAGCTCGACGTGCTTCTCATGATAGCATGATGCAGAAGAAACGTCAACAAAAGACCCAAGGGCCAATACAAAAAATGGAGTGATGGTAAAATCCTAACTCCAGCTCGACGTGGTTCTCATTCCAGCAGGAAGCAGACGCAATGTCAACAAAGGCTCCAAGGATGTTACGACCCGAAATTTAGTTCGTGACCGGCACTTAAATCACGCAACTTCTAAAGGCGTAACGTAACTTAAGTAAGCCGAAACCCAGAAATTTAAACCTTTTTAAAAAAAATAAAAGAGATGAAGTTTTGAAATAAGGGTATGATGAAATCAAAGTTTTCTTAAATGCATAGATAATGGAACATGAAAATGCAAGTGGATTATACTAGTTGAAAAACATGTTTTGTCATTTTAAAAATTTGGGCAGCACCTCCCTTATATATTTTGATCCAAAACCACATATAGAGGATAACAATAAAGGCATCCCCAAACGGGGGCTAGCACTTTGCCAATCGGCGGAATCACAACCACGCAAGTCAGAAATATATGTATACGACGCCCAATTACGAAGATCAACACAAAAGAATAATGTAAATAAAGCAAGGCATCAAATCCCTCAATAGCGAACATAAAATCCCTCTCTAAGTCCCGCAACCACAAGACCGTCTAAGTCCACTAAATATACAAAGTCTAGTTTCTGATTGATGGAGTTGACTAGATACAACAAGAATAATAATACAAGAATGGCACGATCTAATATGTCCCACCTACTAAAGCAAATCATCCGAAAGAAAGCTGTGTGCCAGCGATACCGCTACTGATCCTTGCGGTCAACCTACAAGAACTATGGCATAATGGGGGTGAGTTGCCAACTCATGAGTAGAAAACATCAGCAGGTAGAAATCGAATAAAACAACGATTTCCTAGATCAACTATATCATGAAGGTAATACTATGATATCTAGGGTGACCGTGTCTACATATATGCCAACAATAAAATAAATGCCTGTATGCATGTGGATATCATCCACGTGTCCATCAATGACACAACATCATGAAAGCATATGCATGTAAATATGAGGATATCAACCAACGTGTGTCCATCAACGACACATCAAAATCATAGAACCTGAGTGTCCAACATCGACACTCGAAACATCATTAAACCCGTGTCCAACATTGACACGTAAATCCTCACGTCTCTGGCTCCGTCAGTCCGGATCGGCCCACGGGATCCATCAGTCCGGATCGGCCCATATCATCTCATGACTCCGGTCGGTATCATCCGGATAACCGCCGGGTCCAACCAATCACCGGTAGGTAGTGCTCCCCTGCCAGGCTCACCGCCTAACTATACGAGTCTTCTTTCCCCGGAGTATCTCATCGGGTCTACCATGTACCCGCAGACGGTGCCTACCGCTCCTCGAATCGGGTATACTCATAGCTCAGAACCGAGAAAACTCATGGTAGACGCCTCGAAATATCATATCAAGATAAACCACGCTTTTTGAAACAATACATAATTTCTTTTGAAATATAACTGGGGTTCTCAAATCTAGAGATCTCATGAAAAAAATATCTCAATGCGTAAAATCATAGAGCATGATGTATGCAAACATAGAACATAAATGTGAGCATATCAATATATCATGCCAATGAGTCATGTGACAGTACTGAACAGTTAAGAGTAATAGCCTGATGTAGCAATTCTAATGTTTAAGTGACATAGCAATTATCGATGATGAAAGTGTGTGAGCCGACACATCCGTGTAAGTGTAACGTACGCATCAACAATAATTATGTAGGTGTACTAGCATAGGTATATGCAATGCAATGAGAATATCATGAATGTAGCATAAAGTACTTTGTAAGCGAATTGCTATAAGGTATACGTATCTATAACATATCCAAGTCGGTGAATCTATCAATCGGCATCCAGCCTCACAACATCATGTACGGTATAATCCATCGTACGGCATTCTCCAGTCAAGGGTATGGATCAATCATCCAGTAAAACATTGCGTACGGTAAACCATCGCCCTTTGGGTTTTCGTTACAGGTTTGAGTTCATGCAGCGACAACAAACAGAATAAGGATTCTATCGACCTATACAACAATGAGGGTACGGATCTAAGTGTCGTACGGCATATCACACATTATTATCATAAATATATATATATATATACACTTATATCTCAGGTCACATCCGTATCAATCTCATATCATCGGACCGACAAAGGTATCAATTATCTCATATCGCCTCGCATCCGTATAACGACATATCAAACCAAGTCATCATATCTCATCGTATACTCTTTTCATCACATCAATATCTCACATCAAGTCATCTTATTAATCTCATGTCGTATTTATTGACCTCATATCATGCCACTATAATCTCATAATTATTCTCTTGCAACTATATATATATATATATATATATATATATATCGTGGTTCACATTCACGTTTCATATACTTATATATCAATTCGAGACATCCTTTCTATCATATCATTTCATACTAAAAACATTAACTATGACCTTAAATCGTGGCATATCTTGTCTCCAAACTATAAATCATATATTAATATTTGCGGGGGTGCTATACGCCATCCACCCGACTTCCCCCGTAGATATAAATATACTCACCTGTGGAACTCCTTATGCAGCTGTAGTCGATGTGCTTCGTTGTCTCGGAATCCACGCGAAGGCACCTATATTCAATACACAATCGCAATGCTATTAAAATCAATTCCGAAACCGAAACGGCACACGAACTGCCTATAGGTTAGAACCTATAGCCTACGCATGCAAAAACAACCAAACAACCCTCGTCGTTGACGTAAAAACATCCAACGACCAAATCTCATATCAAATAACAAAACCCAAGTTCATGAATCACAAATACTAAATTCAGCAACATAAGAAATCACTCCCAGATTTCATCTCAGGTTAATTGGGACTAAGCAAGCAAGTACAGGGAATATGTTATATGGATTAGGAGCTACAGCCAAAAACTCAACACTAGACCCAAACATAAATCCGGCGACAATGCCACCAAATCCGAACTCACCGGCCTAGTTAGGGGGAAGGGGCTCGTACTTCTGTGGTGGTCTTCTAGTGGTTAATCTAAGTCATTGATATTGCTAGTTTTCCTCATAAATATCCCATGTTACTCCAGATTCCCTGTAGGCCAACAAAATGTCACAAAACCGACACGAGACAATTTCTAAGTTCGTATTTTGGTGTTAATCTCGGATCTTGGCCAGTAAAACACCACTAAGGGTTAAGTAGATACCTAATCAGATCAAAAGTCCACACAATCACCTAAACCTTCTCTTGGAATTTCCAAATCTCACTAATCTAAATCGATTTAACTCTAAACTACTATAGGGTGCTAGAAAACTCAAAAATTAAACTAGAAGTGTAGGAATTAGCTCATTTGGCAACTCAAGAATTTTCTTGAGTTGCTCCAAGTCTTCAAAATCCAACTTTGATTGGTCCAATGGGTTTGTAGAGAGTTTGTGATCATTTTTAGTGTAGGGAGTATAAGGTTTTAGTGAAGGAATTGAGATGAGATATGAGGGTAGAAGTGGGGGAGCTTGAAGATGAAGAAGTAGAAGAAAAACAATGGGGGAAAAGGATAGAGGGCAGCCCACTCTCTCTCTCTCTCTCTCATCCTCACTCTTTCTCAATTATCACATGCCATGCTACACTCTCTCTTGTCCATATCTATTATTCTATTCTATTTCCTTATCTCCTTCTTTTAAAGCCAAATATCAACAAATACAATTGAAAAACATGCAACAAAAAAGCAACATGTCATGGTACACTAACCATGGAAAAATATAGAAACACAGATTTGACCTAATCGCGATTAGTAGTGTACTAATCAAGTTTAATTTTAAACTTGCATATAATTAATTATAAAAATGCCCAAATCCAATAAATATATTTTTAAATGAATAAATCATTTTAATCTCCAATTATTTCAAAAATATTGGTATATATATTTATACCGTTTTACGAAAACCCCAAATTCGCAAATCGAGTAGTTTTCGCGAAATATATTATTTTAATATTAAATTCCAAAAATAATATTTTATATTTCTGAAATGTTACAAAGGAGCCAAATAAAAAAGGATTCACGGAAAAATCCTAACTCCAGCTCGACGTGCTTATCATGCTAGCAAGATGTAGACACAACGTCATTAAAGACCCAAAGGTCAAACAAAAAAGGAGTAATGGCAAAATCCCAGCTCTAACTCGACGTTCCTTCTCGGTGCAGATGCGAAGTCAACAAAGGCTCCAAGGAGCCAAATCAAAAAGGAGTGACGGCAAAATCCTAACTCCAGCTCGACGTGCTTCTCATGCCAGCATGATGTAGATGCAACCTCAATAAAAGACCCAAGGGTCAAAGCAAAAATGGAGTCACGGTAAAATCCTAGCTCCAAGTCTTGACGGTTCATATACAACCGAGAGACTATCTCTACGTTCCTTCTCATTTTAGCAGGATGCGGACGCAACTATCAAATGAAATTGGAGCAATGGCATATTCCTAGCTCCGGACTTCAATTGCAATACCTACAATATAGACTTCCAACAGATGTCTACCCTACTTCAGTAAAGAAACGACACGACATCGTCAAAACAAAAATGAAGCGACGGCATATTCCCAGCTTCGGGTCTCGACGGAAACTAATATAAAGCCTAAAAGACTATCGGAGATCATCACACACCAGAAAGGTGCGGTTATGACTTATCGGGGCTCCAAATTGAGCCTAACCTCAAGTAAAAAGCGTCATGGCAAATTCCAAACGCTTGCTCTTCAACGGTAATATAACATAAGGAGATTACTTGAACACATCTTGTCTAGCCTCCAAAGGGATCAGAGACACAAAAGTCGTGGGGCGATGGCATATTCCTAGCTCCGGATTTCAATTGCAATATATACAGCATAGAGGTCCTACAGATGTCTACCTTACTCCAGCAATGAAACGACACGACATTGTCAAAACAAAAATGAAGTGACGGCATATTCCCAGTTTCGGGTCTCGACAGCAACTCATATAAAGCTTAAAAGACTATCGGAGATCATTCCACACCAGAGCGGAGTGGTTATGACTAATCGGGGCTCCAAATTGAGCCTAACCTGAAGTAAAAAGCATCATGGAAAATTCCTAACGTTCGCTCTTCCGACGGTAATATGACCTAAGATGATTTCTTGAAGACTTCTTGTCCAGACTCCGAAGGGATTAGAGACACGACAGTCGTGGGGCTACTCGAACTGCAGCTTAAAGACTACATATCGAGGAATACATCAGTCAATGCGACGGTACCACGATCTAAAACCTTAGTACCACAAACCTAACAGACCTCGTTCGTAAATAATAGAGGTTATCTATATTTCATGTTAGGATACACCTGTGAGATCCTCTCGACTCATCTCGACTCGTAGCTAAAAACATCTTTATGAAACCTTCACGACTCATGAAGGTGAAAAGCCTTAGACGACGGGGATATCAACCTGTTTGTTAAGCATCATGGCCCTATAAGCAGATCCAAAATGACTTTTGTATACAATTCACGGGCCACATTCTCCAAAGTCGCATACCAATGAGGAGGAAAAACTACTTATGAGATTTCTCGACTCATAAGGAGATAATTCTCTTATGAGATCCTTACGACTCTCAAGAGAAAACGCACTTAGGAGTTCTCACGACTTCTAAGAAGAAAATACACCTACGAGATCCTCTCGAATCGCAGGGAGAAAAGTCTTTATGAGACCCTCACAGCTCATAAAATTGAAAAGTCTTAGGCGATAGATCTAAACCTGTTTCCTAAGCCATCGCGGCCGTATAGGTAGGTCCAAACTGACTCTTGTATACTATCCACGGGCCATATTCTCCAAAGTCGCATACCGATGAGGAGGAAAAACCACTTACGAGTCCTCTCGATTCGTAAGGAGAAAATTCTCTTATGAGATCCTTACGACTCTTAAGAGAAAACGCACTTAGGAGTCCTCACGACTTCTAAGGAGAAAATACACCTACGAGATTCTCTCGACTCGTAGGGAGAAAAGTCTTTATGAGACCCTCACGATTCGTAAAGTTGAATAGACTTAAGCGACGGATCTAAACCTATTTCCCAAGCCATCGCTGCCCTATAAGAAGGTCTAAACTAACTCTTGTATACTATTCATTGGCCACATTCTCCAAAGTCGCATACCGATGAGGAGGAAAAACCACTTACGAGTCCTCGACTCGTAAGGAGAAAATTCTCTTGTGAAATCCTTACGACTCTCAAGAGAAAATGCACTTAGGAGTCCTCACGACTTCTAGGGAGAAAATACACCTGCGAGATCCTCTCAACTCGTAGGGAGAAAACTCTTTATGAGACCCTCACGGCTCATAAAGTTGAAAAGTCTTAGGCGAAAGATCTAAACCTATTTCCTAAGCCATCGCTGCCCTACAAGAAGGTCCAAAATAACTCTGGTATACTATCCACAGGACACATTCTCCAAAGTCGCATACCGATGTGGAAGAAAAACCACTTACGAGTCCTCTCGACTCGTCAGGAGAAAATTCTCTTGTGAGATCCTTACGACTCTCAAAAGAAAACGCACTTAGGAGTCCTCACGACATCTAAGGAGAAAATACACCTACGAGATCCTCTCGACTTGTAGAGAGAAAAGTCTTCATGAGACCCTCACGGCTCATAAAGTTGAAAAGTCTTAGACAACAGATCTAAACCTATTTCCTAAGCCATTGCTGTGCTACAAGGAGGTCCAAACTGACTCTTGTATACTATCTACAGGCCACATGTCACGATCCGAAATGGCACATGACTGGCACTTGAATCATATGAAGTCTATAGGACCCTATCTAATTCAAGTAAGCCAAGAAATCCCAGAAATCTAAACCATTTAAAGAAAGAAGTGAAGAAAACATGTTTTAAAATAAGGGTTTTAATAATATAAGCCGAAGTATGCATTTTAAAATCTCAAGTCTTTTCTGAAAATTTCGGCAGAGTTTCCTTTGTAAATACTGGCCCCAAATGGGGTACAACATGAATAATATATGCAAAATGATAAAAGGCATCCCCAAGCGGGAGCTAGCTCTTCGTCAATCGACAGACACAACCACGCAAGCAATATAATATACAACGCCGAAGGGCGAGGATCAAAACTGAAAAGAAAACTCAAATCAACAAGAAAACAATAATAATGCAATGCGCGACTCTAAGGTCGAAAGAATATACAACTGGTCTCTAAGTCAAATACATATACATGTCTGGTTGATGGAGTTTACTAGATACAACTGAAATAAATACATGTATAATGGTGGTCACGATGCGAGTGAATCCACCTACCAAAGCAATCACCCGGAAATGAAAGCAGTATGCCAAAAAACCGCAAGGAAATCTATACGGCAAAACCTGCAAGAAACTGTGGCACAATGGGGGTGAGTTGCCAACTTGTGAGTAGAAAACGTCACAGAGCAGAAATCGTATGTATGACTAAATCCTAGGTCAAACGATCAGTAATATATATATCCTCAATATGATAAAGTCTGAAGCATAATAAAAAGGCAAGGATAAACATCTAAACATAAGTGTAATCCTATGCTCGTATCAGTGCCTCATGTAGCAAAATATCGTAAATATGAGGTATGGATGCGGTAAAATGAAAACAGAAGACATCATGAATGAGAAAACTGTTTTCTTAATATAGTGAGATTTTTGAATAAACATTCAAGTATCATCAATGAAATCATCAGAAAATCAGTGTCAAGCATCGACACAAAAATATATATCTCAATATCCCAATATCAAGTAAATCTCATATATCATGTATCCAATATGTATGCAATATTCATGAAGGTAGTCTATCAGGTACTACTAATACATGAAGCAATAAATGGCAATATGTATGTGCAATAGTCATGAAAGATACTCTATACGGTACTACTAATACATAAAGCAATGCAGATAAAAAATGCGGAGTAGGGGATAAAACATGCCATCCACACATAGGGTACATAGGCCCCTCACATCGACCATATAGGCCCCTCACATCGACCATATATGTCCCATTCGTATCGAGTACATAGGCCCCTCTCATCGACCATATAGGCCCCTCACATCGAGCACATAGGCCCCGAGCACATAGGCCCCTCTCTTATCGACCATATTGGCCCCTCACATCGAGCACATAGGCCCCCCTCATCGACCATATAGGCCCACACATATAATGAATAAGTATATTTGCATATATCATTATGATGATATATGATGTCGGTGTGTGTGTGTGTGTGTCTCTCTCTCTCTCTATATATATATATATCAGAATCCCATACCACTGATATATATATACGATGGGTATACATATATATATCAGCGTCCCATACCACTGATATATATACGCAGGAGTAAAACAATCCAGAAAACATCATATGAAAACCATATCTCAATGCGAAATCCATGAATATAATATATGCAACATGAAACAGTAATATGAGCATATAAGGAAAAATCGCTATTTAACTGCAACAAGTTATAAAATATATCATGCGGTTTCCTAAATTCTCCAAATTCATATAACATCATATAAAGGTGAACATGTAAGTATGTAAAGGCATATGTGTAAGCATGTAAGTATACAGGTATGCGTCATATGCACAATGAAATATGAATCAATAACATAAAAGCATGCAATTCAATGCGAGCAACAGAAAAATGGTAAATGAATAATAATGCAGCAATAAAGAAATATACATTCCTATATATGAGTCCTACAGTCTTTGGTATTTGAAAGTTGCACGAATCGTAGTGTTTAGAAAATAGGGCTACGGTGTTTTTATGAAAAAGTACATCCTTTGAAAATATCCGTAGTATCTCTTGGCCTGTCTCTAAAATACTCATGATTCGTTAGTTTTTGAAATAGGTATGACTCGAGTATAGTCTAACATCTACAAGTAAACTACAAGACTAACTAACTGACTAATCGAAAAGATAAGGAAACCACTTAAATCTGAGTCGATACATATACATATAACAGTCGGTGATCCCGCCTCAATAGTATCACATACGATACAATATATATTATGAAATTCTCGAGTCAAGAGTGCGGATCTATCATCAATATATAGCTCGTACGTAAATCCGTCGTATGGCATCCTAAATCTGGGTACGTGTCAAATATCACAATCATCTTATTATTCATCTGGTATCCAGTATCATCATATCTTGTATTTAGGGTACTAATCTAAGTCTAGTACAAACTGATACCATCTATGTATATATATGCGTGTATGGAAACACACGCCTAAAGGACCGCTAAAATCTCATGTCATATCTCAAAATACGAATCAAAACATATCACCGATCTCATAGCATCATGCCCAATCTCATCGAATCATCTCCAAATACCATATATAATCCCCATCATCCATGTGTAGGTAATACGTATATATATATACATACTCCCATACCTAAGGGGGGGTGTGTGTGTGTGTGTGTGTATCCCCATATACGCACAGGTAAATAAAGGTATGCAAGTGTGTGTGTGCGTGTTGGTGTAAACCTTATTCTAGGGTTCGTGACTAAGAAGCTAAACTAAGTTACTTCTAACTACCCTAAACTAAACCATGAACACAAAATCCTATCTTGATAATCGTCCACGTAACATAAATCACACACACACACACACACACACACACACACACACACACACACACATATATAAGCTATACTACGAACTGCGGGGGTGCTATACACCATCCACCCGACTTCCCCCGTAGATATATATCTACTTACCTTGATCCTCGCTTGCTGATGCCGATGACGCCACGCTCATCCTCGTCGTCTTGAAATCACGTGGGGGTACCTGCAACCAATAAACAATTGCAAATGCGTATTAAAATCAATTCGGAAAACCAAAACGGTACATGTTTCGCTCATAGGTTAAAACCTATAGCCTACGCCTGCAAAACCATTAAATAACCCCCGTCGCTGACGTACAAACATCAGACAACGGCACACAAAATCAAATACCAAATCCCAAATTAAAACGAAGTCAAAAAACAATGCAGCAACTCAAGAAAAAGGTCCCAGCTTTTACCCTAAGTGAAATTAGCCAATTTTGCATATATGGAGGGTCTAATTTATTGGAGATAAAGCCCTGGAACAAGAACGAAGCAAATTGGGTGTACCAAGGCCGCAAATTGCGGCCTAAATGAATAAATCTGCGGCCTGGCAGTGGGGTTAGGGTTCATGGTTTTGGGTATAGGTTCTAGGTTGCCTCCTTGTGTCTCTGTATTTGCTAAATATTTTTCAGGTGTCCCGGATGATAGCAGATACCAAAATACATCGCAATTTCCATAAAATCTGCCAATGTCGGGGTTTCTATGTTTGGGTTTGGGGTTCTATTCTCTGGTTTCAGTCTATTTTACAATCCCTACAGGGGTTCTAAGATCACTATAATCTCAATTACACTTTTGAAATCAATTCAAACCCTAATCCTTTTCTAGAAATTTCCAAACCCTACTAAACATCGCCTAATCATTTCTAAACATCCATGGAAGCTAAAATAAACCAAATTCTACACTAATGGTTCAGAATTTACCTCATTTGGCACTCATGAATCCCCGAGGGCACCAAAATGCAAACTTTCTTGGTCTAATGTGTAGCTTGTGAGCTTGTGCACAAATTTAGTAAAGAGAAGATGATGTTTTGGTGTTGTTTTGGGGCTGAAGTGAGGAGTAGGAAGTGGTGGAGGGAGAGGGAAGCAGCTGAGCTTGAGGGAGAGGGAAAATGATGGGGAAAAAGTGAAATGAAAAGATCCATGGTCCACGGCTTGACCCCTCACCCTCTCTCTCTCTCTCTCTCTCTCTCTCTCTTGTCCATGCCTAATATTCTAATCCTATATCTTTTATTTTCTTTTGTTTTCTTTTCTATTCTTATCAAAACAAAACCATACTTGAAAAAGGAAACACATGATAGGAAAAATGTAACAAGTGTTTGTAAATGTGACATGGTGCATGTTTTGCATAAAATAAGCTTAATGCGCGATTAGCGATATTTAATCGCGATTAGCATTAAAATGGAATATAATAAATCATAAAATTTCACAATTCGCTTAAATCCAATAAAACGCCCTCTTTTTAGTAATTTCCATAATTTTCCATTTTTTCCCCAATTTATCCGTATTTAATTATACCGCAATATTAAAATATTCAATATATTTATTATTTTGTTATAAAAATTCCCAAAATAATATTTTATTTTTCTAAAATGTTACACCACATTCGCCAATGAAATGAAGAATCTACTTACAGGACCTCACGACTCATAAGGAAAAAAATATCCGAGTGAGATCCTTACGACTCACGGAGGTGATGAGCACTTAGAAATCCTCACGATTTCTAGGGAGAATACGCACCTATGAGATCCTCAAAACTCATAACGGAAAAAAAATATCTTCTTGAGACCCTAATGGCTTATGAAGATAAAAAAAAGTCTTAGGCTACAAGGATCCTAAACTTATCCTCTAAGCTATTAATTGTATGGCCATGCATAACTCTGCATTACTTCACCCACATATATACTTACGTAGACAAAATAGTGGGGGGCATTTGTTCCCGCTAAATTTTTTGGCAAAGAGCTATTTGTTCCCATATAAAAAAAAGAGAGAGACAAGAAAGAGGAAAAGATTCTTCATTGGTTGGCATCACGTGTTAAACACGTAAGCGTTTATATGTAAAGCATATAAGCGCTAAAAACAAATAACTAAGGGTAAACACGCAAGCGCTCAAATGCTTTGCATATGAGCGTTGAATAAAATAAACCTAAAGGCCAAACAGGCCTCACATGTTAAACACATGAGCGGTCATATGCTTTAAACATGTGAGCGCTCATATGCTTTGCATATGAGCGCTGAACATAAATAACCAATGGCCAAACAAGCCTTATGTGTTAAACAAGTAAGCGCTCATATGCAAAGCATATGAGCACTGAAAATAAACAGGCTAAAACCCACACTAGGGGTCACGTGTTAAACACGTGAGTTCTCATGCCGCAATTCTTTCCCAGTGCTCACATGCAAAGCATGTGAGCACTTCAATTTAAAATGATCCCATTTGATAGAATTAAATTCTATTTGGGAAATATTTTCCCTGATCTTTCTAATATGGAAAGATCTTTTTCTAACAGAGAATCTTGGATTTAAAATCCAATGATTATAAAATATCACCAATTAAACCATCTGATAGAATTAAATTCTATGTGGGAAATATTTTCCTGATCTTTCTCAAACTAGAAAGATCTTCTCTATTAAATAAAAGACTTTTGGATCAAAGATCCAACGGTGTTCATGTGATAGAATAAAATTCTATCTTAGGAAAATATTTTCCTATTGTTAAACTAACAAGATATTCATATAACAGAATTAAATTCTATGTTAGGGAAATATATTCCTAAACTTGTTAAAGTAACAAGATATTCATATGATAGAATGAAATTCTAATCTTGTTAAACTAATAAGATATTCATATAATAGAATAAAATTCTATATTTGAGTAAAATTCTATATTTGAATAAAATTCTTATCTTATTAAATTAATAAGATATTCATATAACAGAATTAAATTCTATATTAGGAAAATATATTCCTAATCTTGTTAAACTAATAAGATATCCATATGATAAAATAAAATTCTAATCTTATTAAACTAATAAAATATTTATATGATAGAATAAAATTCTATCTTAGAAAAATATTTTCTAATCTTGTTAAACAAATAAAAAATCTTCTCTATTAAACAGAGAGCGTTTGGATTAAAAATCCAACAGTGAATAAAATTCGTCGATTGATTTACGAGATCATTTTGATTTATTATGAAATCAATCATGATTTCTCAATGAGAGATTTTTTCAACAAATTGATTTTTCTCTTCCTCTATAAATAGGAGCAAAGAGATTAATCAAAAAAGGGGAAGAGGAGGAAAAGAAAAGAGGAGACCCCCCATAAGCTTCTGTAAAAATACAAAAGGCTTTCAAAAAAACAGAGAATTTAATTCTCTCAAGGAAGAAAATTTCTCTCCTAAAAATCTTAGGTAAAGAAAAAAGAAGAGATCACAAAATATCTCCTTTATCTATTAAAAGGGTTTAACCTTTCTCAATGAACTTAGTTCTTTCTTCGGATCTGAGATCCACATGACAAGTCTCCAACAAATTGAGAATTTAATTTTTATCTGGAAGATCTTGTTCTTGAGAATCAAAAATTCAGCGAAGAACATGGATATAAGAACATGAAGAAGATGGAGCTCATAATACTCTCGGAACTTAGTTCCTTCAAATCAAGAACTTAGTTCTTAAAAGAACCCGATCCCAGATCCTCAAAATAGTGATCTTGGTGATCCTTAATGGTCAAAACACCATTAAAAGAGGTTTAACCTTTTTTAAAACATGAACATAGAAAATATGGAGTTCATAATACTCCAGGAATTTAGTTCCTTCAAATCATGAACTTAGTTCTTAAAGAACACGATCCCAGATCCTCAAAATAATGATCTTGGTGATCGTTAATGGTCAAGATACCATTAACAGAGATTTATGTTCTCTAAAAACATGAACAGAGATTAAATCTCGAAAAACATAGCGCCTCACGTGAAACATACATGAACGCCGGGAAAAGTTAGTGATTAACACTATTAGAGCGCCTCACGTGAAATACACGTGAGCGCCACACAAGTTAGTACTTAGCACTATTGGAGCGCCTCACGTGATATACACGTGAGCGCTATATGCAGCTGAGTGCTTAGCACTGCTGGGTGTTACAGAAACCCAATCTTAGCCCAAATTGGCTAAGTTTATATTCATGATATCCAAATCGATATCCAAATTGATCTTAGTCTCAAACATGACTAATGATCTCTCATTGATGATATCCAAGATGATATTCATCCCATATCTCCTAAGCTAATCATAGTCTCAAATAAGGCTAATGATTCTTAGATGATCCATCATGATCATTTGCCTCAAATATGGGTTTTGGTTCAAGGGTACATCTCTCTACACCTCTGATATATGTCGTTGTAATTCCTTAACGTCTTCAGAGAGGTGGTGGGTCCCGACGATCAACAACTTCTTTCGTTGATGCACTTCCAAACTGACGTGCACACCTCAAATCGGATTGTGCCCTAAATTGGGCACATTCCATATTACCATTGTTCACATTGTCACGTAACAAATACACGTGCATGCAAGATGGATAATGGACCAAAATATCCTTAAACTGATATTCGCCTCCAAAATAGCGATAAAGGCCCAAAACGTCCTTAAATTAACATTTCGCCTCAAACATGGCGATAATGGACCGAAATGTTCTTAAACTAATATTCGCCTCCAAAATGGCGATAAAGGACCAAAACGTCCTTAAATTAACATTTCGCTTCAAATATGGGTGATATTGGACCGAAATGTCCTTAAACTAATATTCGTCTCAAATACGGCGATAATGGACCGAAATATTCTTAAACGAACATTCTTCCCCAATACGGGAATGTTGGACCGAAATGTCCCTAAACTAATACTCACCCCCAAATACCGCGACAAAGGATCGAAACGTCCTTAAACTAAAATTTTGCCTCAAACATGGCGATAATGTACCGCGATATCCTAAAATAATCGAGCCCAAATGCTCATATGTTTAAGCTGATCTTAATCTCAAACCAGATTAAAGATCCTTAAATCAACCCAAACCCAAATCTAAAAACATACGGATTTTGACTAATCAACGCTCTACGGTCGACGACATAAATTAGTTTCCGTATACAATTCACGGGCAACCAAAACCAGAACAAAACACACGACACGAAGTGAACTTCCGGAGCAGGAGAAACTAGTTATCGCGATGCGGTAACGTAATTAACTGCAGGGGTTGTGCCTGTAGGGAACTGCGTCCCAACAATAAAAAAAACCCTCACAAACGAGGGGGAATCTGATAAAGTCTGCTACAACGGCCGCGTCCGTCCAAATCTCCGATATATGGTGTCATAAATCAACTTGACATCTTCGGAGAGGTGTACGGATAAATCCAAATAGTATCTACCCCTAAGACTCCGGCCATACGTCCCAATGTCTCGGTCAGTCTTCCGGCGGTGAACAATCCCCATATGGTGAGCAACACTTATAAGTCCTCTCGACTTACAAAGAGAAAACACTCTTGTAAGATCCTTAAGACTTACAAGAGAAAAAATACTTAACAATCCTCACAACTCCTAAGGAGAAAATACACCTATGAGATCCTCTTGACTTGTAGGGAGAAAAGTCTTAGTCGACAGGATCCTACCCCTGTTTGCAAGCCATTGTTGTTCAAACCAACAACAACAAATGATGATTCAGTCCTGGAAACATTCCAGTTGTAGCGATACTGATGCCTAAATAGGTGTCAAAGCCCAAGCCCTCTCAAGGAAAATGATGATTTGCTCCTGGCAATATTCCAGTGGCAGTGTTTGTCATGACCTGAAAATGTAGAATGTGACTAGCACTTAAATTACGCAACGTCTAGAGGCGTAACATAATCTAAGTAAGCCAAAGCCCAGAAATCTAAACCATTTAAGGAAAAGAAAGTGAAGGAAAACTTGTTTAAAAGTTAAGTTAACATAGAAAATCACTTAGACAGTTTTTATAATAAGCTCAAGCTTTTATAAAAATTTCGGTAGAGTTTCCTTTGTAAAAACTGGCCCCAAATGGGTACAACACATGAAATATACATAAGTAATGAATAAAGGCATCCCAAGCGGGAGCTATCTCTTCGCCGAATGGCGTAATCACAACCACATGCAAGATATATCATCAAAGAATGAAACCAACATTTAAAAGCAAGAAAACGGAAACTAAATAATAAGTCGGCTCATACGAGCTCGACACCAGATACCAAAAATACAAGTCTCACAGTCTCACTGTCTAGTCCAATATACAAGGGTATAAATGGTAGATAGGGTAGATGGAGTATACTAGATACAAAAAAATATACATGGTCGGAACAAAGAATATTCTCGCAACCCACCTAAAAGAAAGCCGCAAGTCGATGCAAAGAAAGCAGAAGTGGAAATACGCCCGCCGCTGCTATGTTGACGGATCAGACCAGCAAGATACGGTGGTACAACGGGGGTGAGTTGCTAACTCGTGAGTAGTAAGTAACATCTAATAAGGCTATCTTAAGCATGCACGTAAGTGCGTCACAAACTACATATAAAATTATGATGCGATGCACTGGTATGAATGCGACATGAATGAATAATCAAATACGAAATCTGGTATGAGAAAATCTGTGTTCTTATCTTAGTAAAACTTTTGTATAGTAAAACTTGAGTATCATCAGTAAAATTGACAGAAATCCGTGTCAAGCATCGACACAATATCCATAATATCCCGGGCTCCGTCAATCCAGATCGGCCCATATCATCAATCTCACGACTATGGTCGGTATCCTCCGGATATCCACCGCGCCAAATATCACCGGTAGGTAGTCTTCCACTGCCATGCTCATCGTCTACAACTCGAGCTTCTTTCCCCGGGGTACCTTACCGGGCCCACCATGTACCCGAGACGGTTCATCCTACTTCTCGAATCGGGTCTCGAAAACCAACTCAATCAGGAAAACTCATGGTGGACGTCATATACATCATATCACAAGAAAACCGCAACTTGCATTTTTAAAATGATAATAGGTTTATAAAATTCTTGCGGTTTCCCCCAAAATCCATAAATCTCATAATTACTGAAATCACCAAGAAGAATCACAATATATGAACATGTCGTAATGATGAATGTCTAAGATATCAATAATATGCTATGCGATGTATGACTAGAAAACTATCTATGGATGATGATGAAATAAGGTATATATGATTAGCAATCCTGCATATCCATCCTGATGAAATTAGTATATAATTACAAGTTTACATATCATATATGATGCAAATTCTCAGATACTGATTAAAATAAGTTCTATAGTGTTTGTGACATAGCAATTACCAATGGCGTGTGTATTCGCATAAGTGGTGCACGTGTGGCATAAACCAATGGTAATGCTGCAAGTGTCCTAGGTAATAACATCACATGTAAGAAGATGCAATGTCATGATATGAATGATTTGAGACTACGCATATAAATGTAAGAACTACTAATAATCCTAACTATCGGGCGCCTTGCGCCATTCAGACGATCCCCCCATAGATATGTATATCTACTCACCGGGACGTCTCGGCTAATCTGATCCAATCACAGCCTTTCCTTTCCATGCCGTTTCCGACGTCTCTGCAACCGATCCTAGAATCGCACAAGTATCAATATATAGAAAGCTAAACATTCGATAATACATGATGACAAAACGATACGAAAGAATTAACGCCACGAGTAAGAATACGTGTGCACTTGGTGCACAAGACGTGTATAACATCACTCAAAACTAACTCGATCTGTTTGTTATCATAGACACACGAGATCATGACTCGAATCGTACATATCGCATAAGACACAACACTAAAAATATAAGTAAATGGTCCCAGATTTACCTGGAGCAGAAACAAGAAAAACAAGCAGTACCATACACCATAACATACCTACAGACATCTACCTGCAAAACCCCAACATCTAACTCAAAAATTGGACCGGCCATCTCGGAATTTTAGGCATTTTTGCCGGGCCAAAACGGGTGAAAGGGGTCCGGGTTTCAAGGGTAAGGTCATGACTCAAAACACAAGACTACTACATTATTTGATTAATTAGAAAACAAACGTAATGATAGCAGATTCTCAGTATCCTAAAACTTGATTAAAAACCATATTAAAACACTAATTTGTGACATTAAGCTATTTTAGTGCAAACTGGTAGAATGAATTGGATTATTAGACACTAACTGCTCTTAATTACCCTATTTAAGCCATAAAATCCCTAACTTATCCAAATCTTCTCTTAAATCTAAAAATTAGCACAAATTACCACTAAACACTAAATTAAGCTCAACAAACCAAAAGTTTAGCAAATAAGTAATTAAGTTTTTCTTTATACCTCAAGAAGGGATGGAAATGATTCAAACTTGAAAATCTTGCCTCCAAATTTGAAAACTTGTCTCAAGAACCATGAAAAGGTTTGATTTTTGATGTTTAGATTTGATTTTGTGAAGGTTTAAGGGATTTGTGTGTGAGGTAGAGAGAGGAAGCCATGGAAAATTGGAGGAGAAGGAGAGGGTGCTACTGAGTTTAGAGAGGGAGAGAAAGTTCTAGAGAGTGAGAGAGAGAGAGAAAAGAGAACCATGTGATGCATTAAATGCACCATGTCTTCTAATTTTAATTTTAATTTTAATTTTTCCATTTTCTTATAAGGAAAAGTCTAGAAACTTAGAGAGGAGAGAAGGAAAGTGCATGTTACATATTTTTTTAAAAAAGGATTAAGTTGTCATGATGCCTAAACTTGTATCAACACATTATTAACCTAGGACAACACTAGATGTGTGTGTGTGCATGTTTTAAAAATTTAGTTTAGTAAATAATAAATAAGTAAAATAGATAATTATGTGATCAATAATTTAAATATTAACTAATAAAACACAATTATATATATATATATATATATATATATATATATAATTATATAACTTCATAATTAAAATAGATTTATTCATATCTATGTGGAAAATAGTTATTAATTATGTTTAGTAGCAAAATGCATGTTAAAACTTTAATTAACATATAATTAACCTAAACGATTTTCTAAAGCGTTACAATCTTCCCCCCTTAAAGAAATTCGGTCCCGAATTTAAAAATCTAACTACGCATACCTTCGTAGATATGTGGATATTTCTTCCTCATCTCGTCCTCGGCTTCCCGCGTGACCTCTTTGCTATTCGGGCCATGCCAAAGATCCTTTACGGACGGTATGACCTTAGACCTCAATTTCTTCACCTGTCGATCCAGAATGACTATCGGCTGCTCAGTGAAAGAAAGATCGCACTCCAGCTGGATCATCTAATACTGAATCACGTGAGAGGGGTCTTGAAGATACTTATGGAGTATCGATACGTGAAACACGGGTGAACATCTGGGAAGCTGGGTGGAAGAGCCAAACGATAAGCAGCTGTGCCTACTTGCTCGAGAATCTCGAAGGGACCCACATATCTGGGACTAAGCTTCCCTTTCCTTCCGAATCTCATTACGCCCTTCATTGGAGAAACTCACAAGAAAACATGATCACCTACAGCAAATTCCAGTCTGCGACGACGTCTATCCGCATAAGATTTTTGTTTGCTATGGGCCGCTCTCATCCTATCCCGAATCAACTGGATCTTCTCGGTCATCTCCTGCACAATCCGTGGTCCCAAAACACTGCTCCCACTGAGCTCTGTCCAACAAACTGGTGATCGACATTTCCTCCCATATAGAACCTCGAAGGGTGCCATCTGAATCATCTCCTAGAAGCTGTTATTACTGGAGAAGTCTATCAAGGGTAATTGACGATCCCAACTGCCCCCAAAATATAGAACGCATGCTCGAAGCATGTCCTCAAGAGTCTGTATGGTCCGCTCTGACTGACCGTCGGTCTTTGGATGGAAAGCTGTACTGAAACTCAATCGGGTGCCCAAAGCTTCCTAAAGTCTCTGCCAAAAGCGACTGGTGAACTGAAAGCCTCTGTCGAACACGATGCAAGTCGGAACTCCATGTAGTCGCACAATCTCATCGATATATATCTGAGCGTATTGAGCAAATCTGAAAGTGGTCTTCACTAGCAGAAAGTGAGCCGCTTTCGTCAGTCGGTCTACGATCACCCAAATAGAGTCATACCCTCGACTGGTCCTAGGTAGACCTACGATAAAATCCATAGATATCTGCTCCCATTTCCACTCTGGAATGGGCAATTGCTGTAATTCTCCTGCTGGCTTCCGATGCTCGGCCTTGACTTGCTGACAAGTCAGGCATCTCGAAACAAAATCTGTGACATCTCTCTTCAACCCTTCCCACCAGTAGACATCCCTCAAGACATGGTACATCTTGCTGGAACCCGGATGAACATTATATACTGACCGATGTGCCTCCTCTAAAATCTCGCGTCTCAGTCCCTCGGAATCTGGCATGCACAGTTAAGTTACAAATCGTAGCACTCCCTGATCATCGATCACGAACTCTGAATCTCTGCCCTGTTGAACTGCTCCATGATCTCTAACAAGCGGGCATCGCCGGACTGTGCCTCACGGATACAGTCAAGTAACTATGGATGTGCACAAATATGGGCAAGCTGTCCCCCGGTCAAAGTAAACTTGAACTACACTCGGCTGTCATATAGAATCTTCCAATCTGCCATCGACTATCTCTGAACTGCGCTCAAACAAGATAAGCTACCTTTGGGCCTCGGACTCAAAGTATCTGCCACAACATTCGCCTTGCCCGGATGATAAAGAATCTTGCAGTCATAGTCCTTCACTAGCTCTGTCTAACGGCGCTGTCTCAAATTCAGATCATGCTGCTGAAAAATGTACTTTAAGCTCTTATAGTCCGTAAATATCTGGCACGACTCGCCGTATAAGTAGTGTGTCCAGATCTTGAGTGAAAAAACCACCGCAGTCATCTTTAAGACATGAGTGGGATAGTTCTGCTCGTGCTTCTTCAACTACCGAGAAGCATAAGCGAATATCCTGCCATGCTGCATCAACACACAGCTTAGCCCCACTCGATAAGCATCGCAATAAATAACAAAACCGTCTGAACCTGAAGGCAAAAATAATACTGGCGCAGTAGTCAAACGAGTATTCAACTGCTGAAATATCTGCTCGCATGCCTCAGTCCAAAGAAATGGAACTCCCTTCCGGGTCAACCCGGTCAACGGTACAGCTATACGAGAAAAATCCTGTACGAAATGTCGATAGTATCCGGCCAAACCCAAAAAGCTGTGAACTCCGTCACTGATACAGGTCTGGGCCAGTGTTGAACGGCCTCAATCTTCTTTGGGTCTCATGTATGCCATCTCTCGTAACCATATGACCCAAAAAATCGACACTGTCCAGCCAGAAAGCACACTTGGAAAATTTAGCGAACAGCTGACGCTCTCTCAAAGTCTTCAATGTGATCCTCAAATGCTGCTCATGCTTCTCTCGACTCCGGGAGTATACTAAGATGTCATCAATGAACACGATGATAAATTGATCAAGAAATGGCCTGAATATGCAGTTCATCAACTCCATATATGCTGCTGGGGAATTTGTGAGCCCGAACAACATCACCAAAAACTCATAATGCCCATAGCGCCTGCAAAAAGCAGTCTTCAGAATATCATTCTTCCGAACCCGCAACTGATGGTAACCTAACCACAAGTCAATCTTCGAGAAATACCCTGCACCCTAGAGCTGACAAATCGTTAATGCGAGGTTGGGGATATCTGTTCCGCACAGTCACTCGATTCAACTGACGATAATCAATGCATAATCGCATGAAGCCGTCTTTCTTCTTGACGAAAAGGATAGGAGCACCCACTCAGACGAATAAGCCCTTTATCCAGCAAATCTTGCAACTGATCCTTCAGCTCTTTAAGTTCCGTCTTTCTTCTTGACGAAAAGGATAGGAGCACCCACTCGGACGAATAAGCCTTTTATCCAGCAAATCTTGCAACTGATCTTTTAGCTCTTTAAGTTCCACCGAGGCCATCCGATAAGGCGGTATAGAAATAGGCCCCGAGCCGGGGATCAAGTCAATACAGAACTCAATATCGCGCTCTGGCGGCAAACCAGGCAGCTCGTCAGGGAAGTCAACTGGAAACTCTCTCATAATCGGGACCTGGTCTAAAGGGACCTTTGTGGCTCCAACATCACGAACATACGCCAAAAATCCCTGACATCCTTACCTCAAGAGCTGACTAGCGCGAAGAGAAGAAATCAAACTGGGAAGGGTGGCACTACGGTCTCCCTAAATAACAAGAACCAGCGCACCCAGAAAACTAAATCTGACTGCCTTTTCACCGCAGTTCACAGACAAAGAACAAGTGGCTAGCCAGTCCATGTCCAGAAGAACGTCGAAGTCCAACATATCGAGGGGAATCAAATCAACTGAAGAATCCCTCTCCCCGATACGAACAGGACACGATCGAAACATAAATCGAGAAATAAAAGACTCGCCTACTGGAGTAATAATAATAAGTAGCAGATCTAGTGAAGATGACTCTTAGCCCAACCTCGGTAAAAGTGTATAGATACATAAGAATGTGTGGAACCTGGATAGAATAATATCCGTGCATCGAAAGAACATACTGGTAGAGTAACTGTCACAACGGCATTTGATGCCTGCGCATCCTGAGGAGTCAAAGCGAACACTCGGGCCTGTCCCCCACCAGTAGCCGGCTGTCCTCCGCTTCTGCCTCCTCGTCCTCTCTGAATAGGGCGCTACGCCCGCGGCCTCTAGGAGCATCTGCCCGGTATGGAGTATCATCAGGGGTAGGAAGTAAAGCTCTCTGAGGGGGTGAAGGTAGTAAAGTTACATGTGGAACTGTCTCCGCACCCTGGCGCCTTACAGTACAGTCTCTGATATGGTGGTACTGACCCCTACACCGAAAACAACCCGGCGACGACTGTTGACCTTGTGGATAAGAGCCAAATAGCTGACCCCGCCTCAAACCTCTGCCACCACCGTCTCCCGGAAAGAACCTATCATGGTGTCTACCTAACCGCTTCTGAGCTGGAATACCAGTACGAATCCGCTTTGGTCCAGAATCAACCGAGGTATCAGAAATGCGCTTCTCCAACAGTAAGGCCGCGTCCATAGTAGCTGCATAAGTGCCAAAATGTTGGGCACCGATTGCAAGAAATAACTGCGTGTCAAGTCCCCGTATGAACCTCTTTATGCGTTTCTTTTCAGTGTCCACCAGGTAAAGAGCATATCGGGATAACTGAGTAAACTGGATGTTGTACTCGGACACTGTCATCCCAAGAGTCTTGCGCAAAGACTCGAAACTACGAGCTCGAGCATCTTGGACACTCTCCGGAAGGAAACGAGTAAGAAATACCGTGGTGAACTCATCCCAACTCATAGGAGGTAGATCTGCAGCTCGGCCTCTCTCGACCGACTCACACCATATCTGAGCAAGACCCTCTAGACGAAAACTCGCAAGCTCTACCGATCTCTCATTAGAACATCTCATCGAATGTAAAATCCTAGCCATCCTATCAAGGAATGTCTGTGGATCTTCTGAAGCATCTGTGCCGGTAAAAACAGGAGGCTTCAGCCTCATAAACTCCTGCAAGGATATAGGGATAGTCTCGATAACAATAGGAACAGCTGTCTAAATAGCAGGTACAATCATAGTCTGTATAGTGGGATGAACTGTTAGGATACCTAGAACTGCAGCAAGGTTTCGGGTATCATCTTCCATGCCAAGTTTAATTTTTTGCCGTTCTAGATAACCGTAATCTAGAATCGATACTAGAGAATGATATGGAATCGATAATGTAAACATCTTTACTACTAAGAGATTAGTGATTAAAACCTTTGTAGTCTATTCCTTCCCTTCATAAGCTCCGAGTTGAGGTCCCTTCGCTGCGATCATCAAGCTCCCGGACTCTATAGAGGCTTCATGAGGTAAATGAGATATCCTTACTTGAAAACTTCACAATCCAAGATGATCTACCTTGAGAAATCACAAACCTAAGCTCTCACTTCACTAATGAGGTATTAGTGAAGCAAATACCCTAATCTAAGTGGCTAGAATAGATGAGGATGATGAAGTAGGAATTTTGCTTTCTTTAGTTTTCTTTTTCTCTTAATCATTCATTACAAAATAAAAGGCTAGTAAGCTTTTGTGAGGAGCAAGAAGAAGATCAAGTGTGATGAATGACATTTTTATGAGCTTAGAAATGCAACCATGGGTTAAGCATGCCCTTATAGAGAATAAACCATAGGCTAGGGTTAAAGTTAGGTTAACAAATATCTATGAAAATATCAACAAGGTGGACAAAGTCAACAAAGCAAAATATCTTAGCATAAATCCACAAAATTGAATTATCCAAAATACAAATATAAATCCTAATCTTAACCCTAATTATGGTTTAACTCTCATAAACCCTAGTTGCATTTGTAACCTAGCACGTTACAATTATACATATCACATATATATAATTATGTAACAAAAGAAAATAATACAATTAACATATATCACATATATATCAATGTATCATCAAGTGAGGAAAAAAATCATTTAAGTGATCTTATATTAGTTAATGTAATGTAATATATCACATATATAATTATACATTAGATTATTAAACAAACACTTGATTTAATAATCCGGCTATATTGCAAATAACCGACTAATATAATATGTATCAGTTCACTGAATCAACACTTGATCCGATGACCCGTCTATATCCCATATACCCGGCCAATATTACATATCACGAGAATCGAATACGGTATCACATACACGTATTATTCTCGGTCCCGCACATATCACATATGTGCTCCTGCTCCATTTCGCCTGAGCCAAAAAACCTCTGTGTAGGACTCTAAAGACTCGTCAATACGCCGGCAGTAGGTGATGATCATATCAAACACCCATAAGCTGCAAGCGGTCAGCTAAACATAACAGCCACCCGGGTATTGAGCGATCAGAAGATCAACAAGCAAGCCTGCATACACTCCTGTGAATCTAATTAGTAACACTCCCGTACAGTCCGGTCTCTTCGTCTGATATGTCGCATATCCAGTCTAGGGGTTGTAAACATCAGACCCCAGTAATCGATAAATCGTGTCGATGTGAGGCTCATAATGGGTCGAGAAACTACTGATAACACTTACCAGTAGATCTCCATAGCAGCCTTGGTCAGGGACATCCAGTTATAGCCAATCGAACACAACGCAACATCAACCCCCAATACTGGGAGAGACGAAACTCCTCCTATCGCTCATTGCCTCCATGTGATTTGGGACTGTACCCAAAAGCCACCGTTTTGCACGTTCTCATGAACGTGGTAAGGTGGAAATCAAAGCACAGTGGGAATCACACAAGTCTCTATGACAATCTCGGGTCTACAGACTAACCTATACCAGTGTCACCAGGGAACTGCTATCTGACGATAGGTATATTACCATCTAGGAGTTCTCGGCTAGTCCGTTTAGTGTACGCAGTCTCCACTGAGCACCCGTACACCATCTTTGATGTCAAACACCAATGGATATGGGATATCATACAAACTTGCACAGGACAGACCTTGCCTCGAGTTTGTCCGGATTGTGTCTTTTGACGTAGGGCGGACAACCCTATATATTAACATAATTAAGAGATGGTCTCTTCCCCTTCCATATCTCATATGGAGTGGTAGGCACTGACTTGGTAGGAACCATATTCAATAAGTGTATGGCTGTCTCAAGCGCATACCCTCAGAAGGAAATAGGCAACTCAACAATTCTCATCATAGAGCACACCATATCTAATAGGGCGCGATTCCTCCGCTCCGATACACCGTTGTGCTGTGGTATTTTCGGAGGAGTAAGCTGAGAGAGAATCCCATTCTCTTTTAGATAGTCTAGGAACTCATTGCTCAAGTATTCTCCTCCTCGATCAGATCGAAGGATCTTAATACTTTTACCCGTTTGGTTCTCGGCTTCGTTCTTATATCTTTGAATTTCTCAAAAGCTTCAGACTTGTGTTTCAACAGGAACACATGTCCGTATCTTGAGAGATTGTCAGTAAATGTAATGATGTACGAGGAATCATTCCTGGCATATATAGACATGGAACCACATACATCACTATGTATTAGTCCCAAGAGTTCCGTAACTCTTTCTCCGTGTCCACTAAATGGAGTTTTGGTCATCTTGCTTTTGAGACATGACTGCCAAGTGTCATAGGATGAAAATTCGAATGGATTCAAATATCCATCCCTATGTAACTTAGCTAGTCATGTCGCATTGATATGACCTAGTCTACAATGCCATAAGAAGGATTTGTTCCTTTCTGAACTTTTCCTTTTATGTGTGTTTTGTACATTAAGGACTGTAGTTTGATTCAGAACGTATATGCCATTATTTAAGGAGCCTGATCCAATCAACTTTTGATTCAGGAAGATATTCATAACATTATCCTGTACTACAAAATTATATCCCTCTTTACTCAATAAAGAAACTGATATAAGATTGCATATCAGGGTCGGAATGTAATAGCATTCGTTTAGAATCAATGTATTACCATTTGGTAACACAAGGTGATATTCGCCAACTGCTTTGGCTGCAACATTTGCACCATTCCCTACTTTTATGGAATGATCACCCTCTCCCAGTTCCCTACCTTTCTTTTGCCCATGTAACATATTACATATATAGGATCCTGATCCAGTATCTAATACCCAGGACGTAGAGTGAACTGAGAAACAGTTCTCGATAACTAACACACCCGAAGAAGATGCATCAACATGCTTTTTCTTCATTTGGGCGGCTTGAGAATCCAGATATTCCCCTATTTTCTGCTCTGTCTTATAACAATTATAAGTTGGAGCGGGACCAACATTTCCCTGCTCAGTATAATAAGCGGGTTCGGTCAATATATCTATATTATTATCTTGATTAAGGCCTGATATGGTTGCTACCTGGAGAGAGAGAGAAGAAAACACTTTAGCGTATGATCTTGAAAGATTAGATTGGTTATTATCTTATCTAATCAAGATGGCTCCCACCGTTTTCATCAAATCTTCCTTCAAACCCTAAAAGGTAAGACTAGCCGGGATTAATTACACTTTACAAGCTCGCCAATTTTTCGGCCAGGCCAGTTTTGGTACCTTGAGGGTGGTTCCACATGCTTTCGCACGGACCTAATTAAAATAAACCTCATTTTCCCAGAGACATAACCCCGTTAACACCTTTCTAGACACCTACCTGATCGGTTAATTGTCAAGTGTAAAACTCTCCCAGGAGTAACTCTTACTCGCAGTGGGTATCGGGATCGAACCATCTCATAGAAGGTATGCAATCTCATTGCAAATTTCATCACTTGAAATCCCCGATAATTCTTTTGCCCCTAACGTGCTATGACCTTGACGAAAGCCAATAAACCATAGTTTGCTAGTCAAGTTCAACCCGTACATTTCATGATTGAATTAAACCCACCTGCACGACCCTTGACGAAAGCCAAAAAAGTCGTACAACTACCCTAATCCAATCGCATCATATGCAGCAAATAAGCAGTAAGTAGTTACCGCACACTACGCCTTGACGAAAGCCAACAAATGCAGCTCAAATACTAAATATTACTTATCTGAAATGTCGGAGGGCTACGACAGGTTTTTCAGAAAACCATGAGCGTAATGAACTTGATATAGTTGTAGAAACAAGTGATTTTTAAAAGGAGTGTTTTTGAGGCTTATACTAGTTTCTCTAAAGAGGTCACTCCCGGTGAAGGGATCTCGGGTCTTTCCTTATCGAATAAGGTGCAGGATATTTCACAAATAACGCTATGCAAAGCAAAAACTATAGAAGCAATCAAAAATAAAACCGAGTGAGTTTTAGCATCTGCTAGTGTCGCTAAAGAGCTCACTCCTGGTGAAGGGATCTCGGCTCTTTCCTTATCGAATAAGGTGATGGATATTCTACAAGGAATAACGCTATGCAAAGTAAAAACTAAAGTTACCCTTTTTGAAAATTTGATTCTACAATATCTTTTAGGTTTATTTTTCTTTCATTAATCTCATTAATGAATCCCATCATTTATGCTTGCTAAGCATCACAGAAGAAACGAAAATACAACGTGCGCTTTTGCCATCCGCATTCGCCACAGTGTCCCGTTATGCACCATTATGTTACTTAACTAACGGCATACCAGGACGGGACTAGTGCGGGTGCAAAACATAAGCAACGTTTATTATATATCATATATATACAATAATAAAGCATTCGTCTTAGGCATATAAAATGATCACATCAAAGAATATCAGCAGCAGAAGATAACATATGAAATATTTGATATACTAAGAGGTCCGTGTTTTATTTTGAGCCTGTATAAAACACGAATTTCCACGGTCGCGATGAATAACCAAACCCACATCCCTAGACCCCTAAGAGAGCGGCCAGCAACCCTACTAATTTTAGGGTTAGGAGACCCGGTCTCGACTCCTCGAGATGGCCTCCCACTGGACCCTAGAACCCAGTTACTTGTGCTCCCCTTGTTGGGTCTATCCTAATACGGAAAAGTAAATAATATACAATGGTGACAACAACCTCAACCCGGAAGTGCCCCAATAAAAGAATATTACATACAATTGAATTTTACATGAATAAAAATGAAAAACTCTCATCTCACATAAAACCCCGGCTATTCAAATTAGGACGATCCAATATAACATATCACAGGAACACATAATATCACATGTCATCAACGTAAGTAAATATACGTATCCCAATTGTCGTTGATGTATAGCAACGAAACCGGCGATACACCATATATTACACTTACGGTCGCAGAAAAGAAAGTGAAAAACTACATCATTTGGAATCCACAATCACCTTAGACATCATAAATCCAAAATATCACATATTACGGATTTCATGCCTAACTATATGAATTCCACATATTGTATTACATTCCAGATAACTAGACAATGTTAAACTTTCCGATCGAATAAACAAACACCCAAAATTTCCCAATTAAGCTTAACACTTGAGCGAAGTTCAAAAAGTCCCCGAACATGCCACAGCTCCTATGAACCAGCCGTAGAAGGGTCAACCAATGCCTCACATGTGGCACCGCTAAACTACCACAAACCTTAGGGTTTAGTGGCGGTTTTGACGGTCACATAATCGAGTTAAGGTTTCATTCTTCTAGAGGATTCATAGAATCACATGCATGATTTTCTGAAAGTTTTAAACTAAAGAAAAATCCAACACTTAAAAAAATTTCCATCAACGGAAAAAGTGAGTTATTGATATCCGTTCAAACTTTTTAGCACTGTTTAAATAACCCGAAAAAAACTAGAATTACGAATAAAAAACACTCCGAATTGCCTCTGTAAAAGGATAACATCACATGCAAATTTAGCAAAAATAAACAACACCTGAATTACTAAAACCCTGAGCCTTGAACACTGTAAAAATTTCAACCCCGAAGCATGCAACTAGGCCGATCTAGCCGGATTTTTAATGTGGCCGGCCCAATTCCGGGGGGAAGGGCTAAACTTTCTACGGTGTTCATTATGTATCTCATACATCATTCTGCAACTGTTTAAAAAAAATTTTGACACCTGAAAATATCCAACAGAAACTAGGGGTTTGATACGGGTCATTCGGAGTTGTTTCAGTTTCGTAATCCTACACTTATCCGTCTAATTCTCTAGCTAGGCTCTGATACCACTGTTGGGATACCTAGGATGGCAGCAAGGTTTCGGGTAGCATCGTCCATGCCAAGTTTAAATTTTTGCCGTTCTAGATAACCCTAACCTAGAATCGATACTAGAGAATGATAAGGAATCGATAAAGTAAACATCTTTACTACTAAGAGATTAGTGATTACAACCTTTATAGCCCATTCCTTCGCTTCATAAGCTCTGAGTTGAGATCCCTTCACTGCGATCATCAAGCTCCCGGACTCTATAGAGGCTCCATGAGATGAATGAGACATCCTTGCTTGAAGACTTCACAATCCAAGATGATCTACCTTGAGAAATCACAAACCCAAGCTCTCACTTCATTAATGAGGTATTAGTGAAGCAAACACCCTAATCTAAGTGGCTAAAATAGATGAGGATGATGGAGTAGGAATTTTGCTCTCTTTAGTTTTCTTTTTCTCTTAATCATTCATCACAAAATAAAAAGCTAGAAAGCTTTTGTGAGGAGTAAGAAGAAGATCAAGTGTGATGAATGAAATTCTTTTGAGGTTAGAAATGCAACCATGGGTTAAGCATGACATGCTTAACCCTTGTAGAGAATAAACCATAGGTTAGGGTTAAAGTTAGGTTAACAAATATCTAGGAAAATATCAACAAGGTGGAAAAAGTCAACAAACCAAAATATCTTAGCATAAATCCACAAAATTGATTATCCAAAATACAAATGTAAACCCTAATCTTAACCCTAATCATGGTTTTGTTAGTTATATGTATGCCCTAAAGGCCATTACTTTACATACGATGTATATTGTAATGGATGCTTGGACATATATAGGGAGGACTTTCTTGCTCGACATGATAGTATGCTATCTGGTTGTACTTTATCTTAACATGTACTCTGATTGTCTCTATATTACATGTTGATAAAGACCTTAGGATATGTACTCGACTACTGGGACTATGATGAGATCATACTAGTGGGGCCACGGTAGTCGACGAGTACATCCTATAACTGTTCCTAGTCGAGGGTGTATCGAGACAGGGCATCGATACACCAGAGTAGACTAGCGTATACGCATCTTGACCCATATGATGGGCGATGGATGATCCCATATCTATCGGTGTTTGACATCAAAGATGGTTTACGGGTGCTCAGTGGAGACTGGGTACACTGGACGGACTCGCCAAGAACTCCCAGATGGTATTATACCACACGTCAGATGGCAGTTCTCCGGTGACACTGGTACAGAGTAGTCTGTTGACCCGAGATTGTCATAGAGTCTTGTGTGATTCCCACTGTGATTTGATTTCCATCATACCACGTCCAAGAGGGCGTGCAAACAGGTGGCTTTTGGGTACAGTCCCGAATCACATGGAGGCAATGAGCGATAGGAGGGGATTCGTCTCTCCCGGTATAGGGAGTTGATATTGCGCTGTTTTCGATTGGCTATAACCAGAAATCCCTGGCCAGGGTTGCTAAGATTTACTGGTAAGTGTTATCAGTAGTTTCTCGAACTGTTATAAACCTCATATCGACACGACTTATCGAGCTATTGGGGTCTAACGTTTACCACCCCTAGGCGAGATATGCGACATATCAGACGACGAGACCGGACTGTACGGGAGTGTTACTGTTTGGATTAACAGGAGAATGTACAGGCTTACTTGTTGATCTTCTGAGCGCTCAATACCTGGGTGGCTGTTACATTTAGCTGACCGCTTGCAGCTTGTGGGTGTTTGATATGATCATCACCTACTGCCGGCGTATTAACGATTCTTTAGAGTCCTACACAGAGGTTTCTTGGCTCAGGCAAAACGGAGTAGGAACATATATGATATGTGCGGGACTGAGGATAATGCGGTATGTGATACCGTATTGGATTCTTGCGATATGAGATATCGGCCGGGTATATGTGATATAGCCGGGTTATCGTACTAGTCGGTTATTTATGAAATAGCCGGATTATCGGATCAAGTGTTGATTCGATAATTTAATGTATAATAATATATTAAATTACATTAACTAATATTAGCTCACTAAAAGATTCATTTTCTCACGGGTTAATACATTGATATATATGCGATATATGTTAATTGTATTATTTTCTATTGTTACAAAATATATTGTATATGTGATATATAATAGTGTAACATGTTAGGGTTACAAATTTAACATTGGTTTAGGGTTTAAACTTGGTTAGGGTTTGGATTGGGGTTATCTTTTGCATGAAGCTTCCATGAAGCTTCATGAAGCTTTGACTTTGTGGTTGCTTGATATTTTGTGAGATATTATATTAACCCAATCCAAACCATTAACTCTAGTTAACTCTCTACAAGGGTTAACTCTTTTCATGCTTAACCCTTGGTTAGATTTGTAACCACTGCAATAATTCATTGTTCATCATAAAAGGATTAAGTTATCATCTTGATTTATCTTCTTCTTCCTTGAGTTTCTTCATGAAAAAGCTTTCTTTTGTGATGAAAGTGAGTGAGCAAAAGATTATAAATGAGAGCAAAAATCCTACTTCATCATCCTCATCTATCCTTGCCATTTAGATGAGGGTATTCACATCATTTCATAAGTGATAGCTTGTGTTAACAAAACTTCAAGGTAGATCATCTATGTTATGGAAGATCGGAAGCAAGGCTGCATCATTCTTTTCGTGAAGCCTCTCGAGAGTCCAGAACACGATGATCGCGGCGAAGGGACCTCAACACGGAGCTTAAAAAGTGAAGGACCGGATCTACAAAGGTTGTAATCCATCTCACTTAGTGTTAAAGAGTTTAACATGCTTGTTTTCGCCTAAACCCTAGTTTAAAGATCCGGCTTCGGGTTGTTCGGCATAGCTAAATTTTTAATCGGGCATGGTTAATGCCTCGTAGACTCTTGTGCGCGTGCCTAGCAACCCTACAGTGGTATCAGAGCCTAGCTAGAGCTTTAGGCGAAGTCTGAACGAAGTTTAATGTCCGATCGAAACCGAAACCCCGATGTTTACCCTTCTCTGTACATTTTTCAAAACTGTGGTTTTTTATGAATTAAAAATGCTCATAAAATTAAGCAGGAAAAACAAAGAATTACTGTGAAGTACGGACTTTTAATTCGCTGATTTGACCGCAGAACCGCGGCCAAACCAAGGGTATGGAGGCGGTTCCGCGGCCAAAATTTCGAATTAGTCCCTGAAATTTCATATATTTATTCTTAGGTCCTTTCTTGGCAATTTTTTCTGGGAATTTTTTAATTCCACTCAAGCGTTGAGTTTTCTAGGGTTATATTGGGGACTCGTTGATTCGATCGGATAATTTAACTTTGTTTAGTCTTTCCGGATAATTTTAGAAACTGTTAAAAAGTTCGAACGGATATCAATAACTCACTTTTTCCCCTGCCGGAAAATTTCCAAATGTTGGATTTTTCCGTAGTTTAAGAATGTTCTAAGTCGTGCAAGTAACGCGATGGACCCTCTAGAAGACAACAAACCTTAACTCGATTATGTGACCGTCTTGAACTGCCTTTTGAACCTTAGGGTTTGGGGCAGTATGGCGTGCCACATGTGAGGCGTTGGCTTGACCCTTCTATGGCTGGACCATTGGTATTGTGGCATATTATGGATGTTTTTAAACTCCCCTCAAGTGTTGAGAACTATTTGGGAAATCTTGGGTGTTTGATCATTCGATCGGAAAGTTTAACATTGTCTATTTATCTGGAATGTGATACAATATTTGGAATCCACATGCAGTTATGAGATAACTAATTTGAATGTTATAAGCATAGCACTTTAGTCTCAGATGATCGGTTGCCACGGAATTTTGATGTGATCAAAAGTCCGTCGCAATCACGTAGCGTACGCGGATACTCGCCGGGTAAACTTAATAGACAGACACGTCCCATAGCCCCGACCAAGTGACTGTAGGAGAACCCCGTCGCCAAAAGCATCCATTCGGGTGCCCGCGGCAGTGGTGTTCCGCCTTAGTGCACTTCGTCGACGGCATCCGAGGGTGCGGCCGTCTACTAAAATTTGCAACGAGCATTCGATCAGGTTGTCGGGAATCTTGTTGAATTGCCCGACTTGATATTGAAAAGTGTTTTCGATAATGAGACTAAAATGCGGGGTTTATAATTGTTAGGCATGCGATGTCTAAGGAATTCATTTGGTTAGGCATGCGATGTCTAAGGGGGTTGCGGATTCCAACTTTTGTAGTTTTACACTTTCTTTTCTGTGACCGTAAGCGTAGTATGTGGTGTATCGCCAGCTTCATTGCTATACATCAACGACAATCGGAATACGCATACTTACTTACGTTGATGATATGAGATATTATGTGTTGCTGTGATATGTTATATTGGATCGTCGCGTTTTGAATAGCCGAGGGTTTTATGTGAGATGAGAGTTTTTTCTTTTTCATTCACGTAAAATTCATTTGTATGTAATATTCTTTTATTGGGGCACTTCCGGGCTGAGGATGATGTCACCATTGTATATTATTTACTTTTCCGCATTAGGTAGACCCAAGGCGGAGAGCACAAGTAACCGGGTTCTAGGGTCCAGTAGGAGACCATCTCGAGGAGTCGAGACCGGGTCTCCTAACCCTAGAATTGGCAGTGTTGCCTGCCGCTCTTGTAGGGGTCTAGGGATGTGGGTTTGGCTATTCATCGTGACCGTGGAATCCGTGTTTTATACAGGCTCGTACTAAAACACGGACGTCCTAGTATATCCAAAATTTTATTATATGTTTCTTCTGCTGCAATGTTCTGTGATGAGATCATATTACTGCCTAAGACGAATGTTTATATTATATATATGAGATATATGTTATATTGTAGATTTCGTTTCAAATGTGATGCTTGTGAAGCATAATAAAATAGGACTTCATTAATGAGATTAATGAAACTAAAAGAAACCTAAAGATGTTGTAGAAACTTGTTTAAAAACTGGTAGCTCTAGTTCTTGATTTGCAAGCGATGTTCCTTGTAGAACATCCAGCACCTTATTCGATAAGGAAAGAGCCGAGATCCCTTCACCGGGAGTGAGCTCTTTAGTGAAACTAGCTGATGCTACAAACTCGGTTTGTCTTTTGATTGCTTCTATAGTTCTTGCTTTGCATAGTGGTATATATGATATGCCCTGCACCTTATTCGATGAGGAAAGGGCCGACGATCCTTTCACCGGGAGTGACCCCTTTAGCAAAACTAGAAAAGCCTAAAAAACACTCCATTTAAAATCACTCGATTCTACAACGATATAAAGTTCATTGCGCAAAAGGTTTTCTTAAAAACCTGTCTAGCCCTCCGTCATTTCAGATAAGTAGTATTTAGTATTCATGATGCATTTGTTGACTCAGTCAAGGCGTAGTGTGCGGTAGCTGATTAGTGCTTATCTGCAAAGCATATGATGCGATTGGATTAGGGTAGTCGTGCGGCCTTGTTGACTCAGTCAAGGGTCGTGCGGGTGGGTTTAATTCAATTGGGAAATGACGGGTTGAACTTTACATGCGGTCTATGGTTTGTTGACTCAGTCAAGGTCATAGATCGCTTGGGGCAAAATATTATTGGGAATTTCAAGTGTTGAAATTTGCAATGAGATTGCATACCTTCTATGAGATAGTTGGATCCCGATACCCGCTGCGAGTAAGAGTTACTCCTGGGAGAGTTTTACACATTACAATTAGCCGATCAAGTAGGTGTCTAGAAAGGTGTTAACGGGGTTACGCCTATAGGAAAACGAGGTTTACTTTAATTAGGTCCGTGCGAAAGCACGGGAAACCTCCCTCAAAGTACCGGCACTGGCCTAGCTGAAAGATTGGCGAACTTGTAGAGTGTAATTAATCCCGGCTAGTCTTTCCTTTTAGGGTTTGAAGGAAAATTTGATTAAAACAGTGGGAGACATCTCGATTAGATATATTAGATAACCAATCTAATCTTGCAAGAGCATACGCTGAGTGTTTTCTTCTCTCTCTCTCCAGGTAGCGACCATATCACGCCTTAATCAAGATAATAATACGGATATATTGACAGAACCCGCTTGTTATACTGAGCTGGGGAACGTTGGTCCCGCTCCAACTTATAATTGTTATAAGACAGAGCAGGAAATTGGGGAATACCAGATTTCCCGTGCTGCCCAAACGAAGAAAGTGCATGCTGATGCATCATCTTCGGGTGTGTTCATTACAGAGAACTGTTTCTCAGTATTCTTTACGTCCTGGGTATGTGATACCGGATCAGGATCCCGCATATGTAATCTGTTACATGGGCTACAGATAGGTAGAGAACTAAGAACGGGTGATAAGTTTCATGAGACAGAAAACGGTGCAAGTGTTGCAGCCAAGTCTGTTGGTCACTATCACCCTGTATTACCAGAATACATTGATTCTGAACGAATGTTATTAGATACCAAACCTGATATACAACATCATATCAGTCTCTTTATTAGTAAAGAAAGGATTTAATTTTGTATTGTTGGATAATGTTTTGAACATTTCCTATATCAAGAGTTGATCGGTTCAGGCACGTTATCTAAAAGCATTGACGTTCTAAATCAAACTACAGTTCTTAGTATACAGAACACACACAAGAGGAAGAGTTCAGAAATGAATGAATCCTTCTTGAGGCATTGTAGACTAGGTCATATCAATGCGACCCGACTAGCTGAAATTACATATAGATGCATATTTAAATTAGTTTGAATTTACATCTTGTGAAACTTTCCGGTCATGTCACAAAGATAAGATGACCATAGCTCTGTTTATTGGAAATAGAGAAAGAGTTAGTTAACTCTTAGGATTGATACATGATGATGTATGATGGTCCCCTGTCTACACATGCCAAGACTAGTTCTTTGTACTTCATTACATTCTCTGATGATCTCTCAAGATTCAGATATATGTTCCTGTTGAAAAACAAGTCCGAAACTTTTGAGATAATCACAGAATGTAAGTTAGAAGTAGAGAACTAAAATACGGGTATAAGTATTATGTCCTTTGATGAGATCAAGGAGGAAAATACTTGAGCACGGAATTCCTGGATTATTCTAAAGGAGAATGAGATTCTTTCTCAGCATTACTCCTCCGTATACACTACAACACGTCGGTGTATTGGGGCGGAGCAATCACACCCTATGTGATATGGTGTGCTCTATGATGAGTACTACTGAGTTGCCTATTTCCTTTTGGGAGTTATGCACTTAAGAAGCTGCATACCTATTGAATAGGGTTCAAATCAAATCAGTTGCCTACCACTTCATATGTGATATGGAAAGGGAAGAGCCCATATCTTAAGTTTGTTAAGATTTGGGGTTGTCTGGCCTATATCTAAAAAGCAAAATCCGGACAAGCTCGAGGTAAGGTCTGTTCTGTAGAACTGGAAAGGTTCCAGCTATACAAACTATAGCAGATGATTTGATCGAACCAAAGGATTCAATAGTTTCCAACGAACCTCAGCCTCTCCGCCGATCGAACCAATGGATTCAATAATTCATTGTTCATCACAAAAGGATTAAGTTATCATCTTGATTTATCTTCTTCTTCCTTGAGTTTCTTCATGAAAAAGCTTTCTTTTGTGATGAAAGTGAGTGAGAAAAAGATTATAAATGACAGCAAAAATCCTAGTTCATCATCCTCATCTATCCTTGCTACTTAGATGAGGGTGTTCACATCATTTCATGAGTGATAGCTTGTGTTAACGAAACTTCAAGGTAGATCATCTATGTTATCGAAGATCGGAAGCAAGGTTGCATCATTCTCTTCATGAAGCCTCTCGAGAGTCCAGAACACGATGATCGCAGCGAAGGGACCTCAACACGGAGCTTAAGAAGTGAAGGACCAGATCTACAAAGGTTGTAATCCCTCTCACTTAGTGTTAAAGAGTTTAACATGCTTGTTTTCGCCTAAACCCTAGTTCAAAGATCCGGCTTCGGGTTGATCGGCACAGCTAAATTTTTAATCGGGCATGGTTGATGCCTCGTAGACCCTTCTGCGCGTGCTTAGCAACCCTACAGGTTTAACTTTCATAAACCCTAGTTGCATTTGTAACCTAGCATGTTACAATTATACATATCACATATATATAATTATGAAACAAAAGAAAATAATACAATTAACATATATCACATATATATCAATGTATCATCAAGTGAGAAAAAGAATCATTTAAGTGATCTTATATTAGTTAATATAATGTAATATATCACATATATAATTATACATTAGATTATTAAACCAACACTTCATTTAATAATCCGGCTATATTGCAAATAACCGACTAATATAATATGTATCAGTTCATCAAATCAACACTTGATCCGTTGACCCGGCTATATCACCTATACCCGGCCAATATTACATATCGCGAGAATCGAATACGGTATCACATACATGTATTATTCTCGGTCCCGTACATATCACATATGTGCTCCTACTCCGTTTCGCCTGAGCCAGAAAACCTCTGTGTATGACTCTAAAGACGCGTCAATACACCGGCAGTAGGTGATGATCATATCAAACACCCACAAGCTGCAAACGGTCAGCTAAACGTAATAGCCACCCGGGTATTGAGCGATCAGAAGATCAACAAGCAAGCCTGCACACACTCCTGTGAATCTAATCTGTAACACTCTCGTACAGTCCGGTCTGTTCGTCTGATATGTCGCATATCCAGTTTAGGGGTGGTAAATGTCAGACCCTAGTAACCGATAAGTCGTGTCGATGTGAGGCTCATAACGGGTCGAGAAACTACTGATAACACTTACTAGTAGATCTTCATAGCAGCCCTGGTCAGGGATATCCAGTTATAGCCAATCAAACACAGCGCAGCATCAACCCCCATTACCGGGAGGGACGAAACCCCTCCTGTCGCTCATTGCCTCCATATGATTCGGGACTATACCCAAAAGCCACCGTTTTGCACGTTCTCATGAATGTGGTAAGGTGGAAATCAAAGCACAGTGGGAATCACACAAGACTCTATGACGATCTCGGGTCTACAGACTAACCTATACCAGTATCACCAGAGAACTGCTATCTGACGATAGGTATAATACCATTTAGGAGTTCTCGGCGAGTCCGTTCAGTGTACGCAGTCTCCACTGAGCACCCGTACACCATCTTTGATGTCAAAAACCAATGGATATGGGATCATCCATCGCCCATCATATGGGTCAAGATGCGTATACGCTAGTCTAATCTGAAGTATCGATGCCCTGTCTCGATACACCCTCGACTAGGAATAGTTATAGGATGTACTCTTGGACTATCCTGGCCCCACTAGTATGATCTGCATCATAGTCCTAGTAGTCAAGTACATATCCTAAGGGCTTTATCAACATGTGAGAGCAAGACAGTAAACAAATACAAGTCAACATGTTTAGTCAAAGTGAAACCATATAGCATACTATCATATTGAGCAAGAAATTCCTTTCTCTATATATCTAAGTATCCACTATAATATACATCATATGTACAACAATGGCCTCTAGGGCATATATATAACTAACATGAACATCATCGGATCTCGGAGCTCGGCTAGCCGACTAACGATCCAACCATTTATCGTAAGTCCTGAATACTCGACTCCAGCCTAGCTATCCTGCCTGAAGAAGGAGGAGGACCAGTCTGTCCCTGAAGGGTAGGCATACCGTCCTGATCGGTCCTCGTCTCAGACGAGCCCGCTCTAATCTCATCTCTGGCGGCAGCCCTCTGGGCCCTCGTAGTCTTCGACGGAATAGTGGCTGGAACAAGTAACATGATTTGATGAGAATATTGCAATTGAATCACAGCATATATGGAATCAAAGAAGGGAGTACAAGCAATTATATATCCTAAGGTCACTTAGGCAGAGTACTGTATCGTAAGTATGTCGCGGAACATACACACGCTACGTCACTCTGCTTAAGTCACCTACTCCATCTACCAAGGGTCATCCTACACTCAGAAGGGTAAAACCTATCGCTCAGATTCCAATTTTGTCACGACCCGAAAATTCGGAACGTGGCTGACACTTAAATTACGTAACATCTAGAGGCGTAACGTAATCTAAGTAAGCCAAAACCCAGAAATCTAAACCATTTAAGGAAAATAGAGTGATGGAAAACTTGTTTAAAAGTTAAGTTAATATAGAAAATCACTTTGACAGTCTTTATAATAAGCTCAAGTTTTTATAAAAATTTTGGCAGAGTTTCCTTTGTAAAAACTGGCTCCAAATGGGTACAACACATGAAATATACATAAGTAATGAATAAAGGTATCCCCAAGCGGGAGCTAGCTCTTCGCCGAACGGCGGAATCACAACCACATGCAAGATATATCATTAAAGAATGAAACCAACATTTAAAAGCAAGAAAACGGAAACCAAATAATAAGTCGGCTCACACGCGCTCGACACCAGATGCCAAAAATACAAATCTCACAGTCTTACTGTCTAGTCCAAAATACAAGGGTAGAAATGGTAGATAGGGTATATGGAGTATACTAGATAAAAAATAAATATACATGGTGGGAACAAAGAATATCCTCGTAACCCACTTACAAGCAAGACACAAGTCGATGCAAAGAAAGCAGAAGTGGAAATACGCCCGCCGCTACTATGCTGATGGGTCGGACCTGCAAAATACTGTGGCACAACGGGGGTGAGTTGCCAACTCGTGAGTAGTAAGTAACTTCTAATAAGGCTATCGTAAGCATGCACGCAAGTGCGTCACAAACTACATATACAATTATGATGCGATGCACTGGTATGAATGCAACATGAATGAATAATTAAACACGAAATCTGGATATATCTGGTATGAGAAAATCTATTTTCTTATCTTAGTAAAACTTTTGTATAGTAAAACTGGAGTATCATCAGTGAAATTGACAGAAATCCGTGTCAAGACCTCAATATGCCGGGCTCCGTCAATCCGTATCGGCCCATATCATCAATCTCACGACTACGGTCGGTCGGTATCCTCTGGATATCCGTGCGCCAAATATCACTGGTAGGTAGTCCTCCCCAGCCAGGCTTATCGTCTACAAATCAAGCTTCTTGCCCTGGGTACCTTACCAGGCCTACCATGTACGCGAGACGGTTCATCCTACTCCTCGAATCGGGTTTCGAAAACCAACTCAATCAGGAAAACTCATGGTGGACGTCATATACATCATATCACAAGAAAATCGAAATTTGCATTTTTAAAATGATAAGAGATTTATAAAATTCTTGCGGTTTTCCCCAAAATTCATAAATCTCATAATTACTGAAATCACCAAGAATAATTACAATATATGAACATGTCGTAATGATGAATGTCTATAATATCAATAATATGCAATGCGATGTATGAATAGAAAAATTATGTATGGATGATGATGAAATGAGGTATATATGACTAGCAATCCGACGTATCCATCCTGATGAAATAAGTATACAACTACAAGTTTATATATCATATATGATGCAAATGCTCAGATACTAATTAAAACAAGTTCAATAGTATTTGTGACATAGCAATTACCCATGGCGTGTGTGTTTGCATAAGTAGTGCACGTGCGGCATGAACCAATGGTAATGGTGCAAGTGTCCTAGGTAATAACATCACATGTAAGAAAATACAATGCCATGATATGAATGATTTGAGACTACGCATATAGATGCAAGAACTACTAATAATCCTAACTATCAGGTGCTTTGCGCCATCCAGACGATCCCCCCATAGATGTGTATATCTACTCACCGGGATGCCTCGGCTAATTTGATCCAATCACAGCCTTTCCTTTTCGTGCCGCGTTCGACGTCTCCGCAATCGATCCTAGAATTGCACAAGTATCAATATATAGAAAGCTAAACATTCGATAATACATGAAGACAAAATGATACGAAAGAATTAACACCAGGAGTAAGAATACATGTGCACATGGTGCACAAGACGTGTATAACATCACTCAAAACCAACCCGATCTGTCTGTTATCACAGACACACCAGATCACGACTCGAATCGTACGTATCACGCAAGACACAACACTAAAAATATAAGTAAATAGTCCCAGATTTTACCTGAAGCAGAAACAAGAAAAACAAGCAGTACCATACAGCATAACATACCTACAGACATCTACCTGGAAAACCCCAACATCTAACTCAAGACCGGCCATCTCAGAATTTTGGGCATTTTCGCCAGGCCAAAACGGGTGAAAGGGGTCTGGGTTTCAAGGGTAAGGTCATGACTCAAAACAAAAGACTAATACATTATTTGATTAATTAGAAAACAAACGTAATGATAGCGGATTCTCAGTATCCTGCAACTTGATTAAAAACAGTATTAAAACACTAATTTGTGACATTAAGGTATTTTAGTGCAAACTGGTAGAATGAATTGGATTATTAGACACCAACTGCTCTTAATTACCTTATTTAAGCCATAAAATCCCTAACTTATCCAAATCTTCTCTTAAATCTCAAAATTAGCACTAATTACTACTTAAACACTAAATTAAGCTCAACAAACCAAAATTTTAGCAAATAAGTAGTAAAGTTTGGTTTTATACCTTAAGAAGGGATGGAAATGATTCAAACTTGAAAATCTTGCCTCCAAATTTGAAAACTTGCCTCAAGAACTATGAAAAGGTTTGATTTTTAGATTTGATTTTGTGAAGATTTAAGGGATTTGTGTGTGAGGTAAAGAGAGGAAGCCATGGAAAATTGGAGGAGAAGGAGAGGGTGCTGCTGAGTTGAGAGAGGGAGAGGGAGTTCTAGAGAGAGAGAGAGAGAGAAAAGAGAACCATGTGATGCATTAAATGTTCCATGTCTTCTAATTTTAATTTTTCCATTTTCTTATAAGGAGTCTAGAAACTTAGAGAGGATTACATTTTAAAAAAAAAGTATTAAGTTGTCATGGTGCCTAAACTTGTATCAACACATTATTAACCTAGGGCAACACTAGATGTGTGTATGCATGTTTAAAAAATTTAGTTTAGTAAATAATAAATAAGTAAAATAGATAATTAAGTGATCAATAATTTAAATATTAACTAATAAAACACAATTATATATATATATATACATAACTTCATAATTAAAATAGATTTATTCATGTCTATGTGGAAAATAGTTATTAATTAGGTTTAGTAGCAAAACACATGTTAAAACTTTAATTAACATATAATTATCCTAAACGATTTTCTAAAGCGTTACAGCGATGCTAATGCCAGGATTAGTATCATATTTCAAACCCCTTAAAAAATCCGAAACGATAGGGAAGCTCACAATAAAAAGCAGCGAGTAAAAACAAAAACAGAAGAAATGATTGGGCACCACGATAAATAGCCGAAAGGATCGGGCAATCGTGATTCTCATGATATAAAAAGCTGAAACGATAAATCATCGCAGAAATAAAAAATAAAATAAAATAAAATGTCCTCTGCCCTGCAAGTATGTCCATATTGACTCTTGTATACGATCTATGGGCACAAATGAAAGAAAGGGACCATATTTTCCCGCCACGCTTCGTCAAAAGGAGTACCAAGTCTTGATGGTTCATATACAACCTAGAGACTATCTCGACGTTCCCCCTCATTCTAGCAGGGGTAGTCACAACAATCAAATAAAAATGAAGTGATGGCAAAATCCTAGCTTCAGGTCTCACCGGCAACATTTAAAACCTAGAGATCACCCCGACGCTCTTCTCATTACAGCAGGATGCGGACACAACAATCAGATAAAAATGGAGTAATGGAAAAATCATAGCTCCGGTTCGACGTGCTTCTCATGTCAAAAAGATGCAGACGCAACACCAACCAAGACCCAAGGGTCAAATAGAAATGAAGTGATGGCAAAATCCTAGCTCCAAGTCTTGACGGTTCATATACAACCTAGAGATCACCCCAACGCTCTCTTCATTTCAGCAGGATGCATACGCGAATATCAAATGAAATTAGAGCAATGGCATATTCTAGCTCCGGAATTCAATTGCAATTCATGCAGCATAGAGGTCTTACAGATGTCTACCTTACCTCAGCAAAGAATTGGCGCGATATCATCAAAGCAAAAAGTGACGGCATATTCCCAGCTTCGGGTCTTGACGGCAACTCATATAAAGCCTAAAAGACCATTAAAGATCATCCCACCCCAAAAGGGTGCGGTTATGACTCATCGGGGCTCCGAATTAAGCCTAACTTCAAGTAAAAAGCGTCATGGCAAATTCCTAACGCTTGCTCTTCCGACGGTAATATGATCTAAGGAGATTACTTGAAAACGTCTTGTCCAGCCCCCGAAGAGATTAGAGACACGACAGTCGTGGGGCTACTCGAACAGCAACTTAATGATTGCATATCGAGGAATACATCAGCCAATGCGACGGAACCATAGACTAAAACCATAGTACCATAAACCCAACGGACCTCTGTCGTAAAGAATGGGGGTTATTTACATAAAATGTTAGGACAAGTTTCCTTGTAAACCTAAAGGAGGTGAACTAATGATACTCCGAAACGAGTGAATAAACTACAAACACCGAAATGAGTACATAAACTAAAGACTCCGAAACGAGTGAATAAACTACAAACTCCGAGATGAGTATATAAACTAGAGACTCCGAAACGAGTGAATAAACTATAAACTCCGAAACGAGTAAATAAACTATAGACTCCGAAACGAGTACATAAACTACTCTGCGCCAGAGCAAGACATCAAGAAACAGAAAGGCGTAACTTATAGGCTTCGGGGCTCAGAACTACATTTCTTAAGAATTGAGATTCAAGTCAATGATAGATGATGACGCTTGTGTCGGCTCGCTATCTTCTCAAAACAAAACCCTATCTAAAAAATTGTGTATGACATGCCAGCCAGAAACAAGCCATATACTATGCTTTACTTCACTTATGGGTATACCACCGAGAGCAAGGTGGTAGGGGAAACATTTGTTCGCATCAGTGTTCACCTATGTTTAGATGCATGCATCAGAAACTTCTAAGGTTAAAATGCAAAGTATATGTGCAGAGGAAAGATGCCCACATGGATATGTGCTGGGGTAAAACGTTCAGCGGTCAATAAATTTTTTTATTTATTATTTTAATTTATTCCACAAAAAAAGATCACCAAATATGGGATCGGTGATAGAGGGATTAACAAAACAATAAACAAGGTTCTCTAACTCTCTCTCTGCCTTCTCCACCATGTTGAAGCGGACATGATGGCCTTCTGAGCCCGCATCTGACTTAACAACTGAATAGAACGGTCCTTCAGAGGCTGGGTAATCAAATGTGCCTCATAAAAACACACAATCTTGTCCTCCGCTGCGTCGAGCATCGCCGGAGTCATCTCCGCTGGATGGGGGATGTCAGAAAGCACGGACAGGAAGATCATCCGGAGTCAAATGGAACCGATAGGAAGAGGAGAGCCTCTATGAACCAGAAGCTCGTACATCACCGTGTCACATTGGTCATCTGTCAGACCGGGATCTACTAAATGCACAGCAAAATGGGAAACAATTCCTTCGATAGGTACCTCCCACGGTTGCCAACGAGTATGCGGACGATTGCAAGCCATAACTCTTGGTTTGTTAAAAATGGTTCTGTCCTTGTGAAGAAGGAGGAAAATATAGCTTCAGATTATAAAGAGAAGCATTCAAGTCTAGGCACATAAGATGTTGTGCATGGTGGGGCTATTTCCAAGTCCTGACAAAAAGGGCATGGGAAAAGAAAAGGTTGACTCTTGGAAATCAGAGCAAGAAGGTAAAACGATTCCCTCAGCAACGCTTCACGTGCATGACACGTGAGCGCCTGCGCCGATTCTTTGCAGGATTAGAACCTGTAGCGACGCCTCACGTGCATAACATGTGAGCGCCGGCGCTAGTTCGGGATTAAATCCTGTAGCAACGCCTCATGTGCATGACACGTGAGCGCCAGCACTAGTTTTTATATATATATATATATATAACAACGCTTCACGTGAGGCACATATGAGTATTGGCGTAAAGAAAAGGGGGAGCTTTGTCATTCATACTTCGAAGAAATTTATACATTGGTGATAAAGATGATAAAAAAAACATCATCAAAATGTTTACAACGGCAAAACACTAAACGCTGGACACGGATTCTCAAACTCAAAAGCAAGTTTGAGCAGGGCGCCTTGAGCTTCATCGACCATCTTTTTGTGCATCTTCTCTCGGATGCAAGCGACAGGGTCACCACCGATGTCCTCCACCTTCTGATATGCTGATACTATTGCTTTCTGCTGAAAGAAGCGGTGCAAGATGGTGATGAGATTATCTCTCCGTTTCTTTGAGATCAACCCCATCAAGTACACTAAATGTACCTTATCCTCAGTATCATCGAGCGCTTGAAGCGGCATAACCTCAAGGCGTTCGGGTATAGCTTCCTGGATCGACCCAATGACGATCTTCAAAAGGGAAGAACGGCGAGGGAGCAACCGGCCGTTGTAACCATCAAAGCGACGCATCACCGCATTGTATTGGACGTCAGTGAACTCCTGGCCTTGGCAGCGACCTTGGATGCGAATCTCCTCGTAAGAAACAATCTTTTCAAGATCGTATAGTCGACCAGCCATGGTACCTAAAAAAGGGTGGAGCGATTAACATATTAAAGTTACTATAGTGGGCCCCACAAAATCAAGATGATGGCTCATCAATGATGAGACATGTGCTCATTGTGAGAATCCGAAAGGATTCTCATTAAATAAATAGTGCCCATTAAACTGTGGAGTTAAAAACTGTAGGGTTCCTAGACACTCTCAAGAGGTCTCACAAGGCATCAACCATGCCCGTTTCAAAGTTTACGGTGCCGAGAAACCCTAGTACGGATCGTTAACTAGAAGTTTAGGCGACAAAGCAACTAGTTAACTACTTTAACTAATAGTATGGAAATACAACCTTTGTAGATCCGGTCCTCCACCTCCACGGCTCCGTGATGAAGTCCTCTCCGCTGTACAAATCGGATCCCGGGCTCTAGTGTCGGTTTCATCGGAGAAATGGGCGGGCAAGGTCGTCGGCTTCGTGCCGAAGATGATCTACGTCGAAGCATCACAAGATCAAGCTCCCACTTCACCAAGTCATGAAACTTGTGAAGAAAACACACTCTACTACTTGGCAAGAGGTAGAGGATGAAGAAATAGGAAGTGGGTTCACTTTAGAATTGGATTTCTCACTCTTTTCATCAAGTTGCCATTGATGAGGCAAGCTTTTTCTTCAAGTAGAAGATGAAGAAGAAGAAGATAATATGATAAGTATAATCAAGAAAATAGAAAATAGATTATCCTTATCATATAGCAACCATGGTAATGTGTAGAGAATAAACTAGGGTTAGTTGGAATGGTTAGGGTTAAGGATGAGATAAGAATGGTGGACTAGGTCAAAGCTTCATGAAGCTTCAACTAAACTACAAATAAAGCCACCATTCTTTTCTTATCATTTCCAAAATGAATAAACAAATAAATAAATGATTAAGAAAATGAAAAAAAAAACCCTAACCATTTAAATAACCATGGTTTAATCTTTACACAAACTCAAGTAAGCTTGTATCATCAAACATGATACAATCAAGTGCACAAAAGTATATCACATATACAACTTGTGAACTTCAACTGAGAAAATCCATTTAAAGTGAACCAATACTAGTTAATGCAAAGTAATATATCAAATATATAATTATACATTAAATCATTAAATCAACACTTGATTTAACGATCCGGTCATATCGCATATAACCGACTAGTATCCTATGCATCGGCTTATCGAATCAATACTTGATTCGATAACTAGGTTATATCGCATATAACCAATCGATACATTTATCGCGAGAATGAAATACGGTATCACATACACGCATGATTCTCGGTCCCGCACATATCTCATATGCGCTCCTATTTCGTTTCGCTTGAGCCAGAAAACCTCTGTGTAGGACTCTAAAGACTCGTCAATACGCCGGTAGCAGGTGATGATCATATCAAGCACCCACAAGCCGCAAGCGGTCTGCTAAACGTAACGGCCACCCGGGTATTGAGCGATCAGAAGATCGACGAGCAAGCCCGCTCACACTCCAGTGAATCCAACCAGTAACACTTACCGTACAGTCCGGTCTGATCGCCTGATATGTCGCATATCTCGCCTAGGGGTGGTAAACGTCAGACCCCAATAGCTCGATAAGTCGTGTCGATATGAGGTCTATAACAATTCGAGAAACTACAGGTAACACTTACCAGTAAATCTCAGCAACCCTGGCCAGGGATTTCCGGTTATAGCCAATCGAACACAGCGCAACATCAACTCCCTATACCGGGAGAGACGAATCCCCTCCTATCGCTCATTGCCTCCATGTGATTCGGGACTGTACCCAAAAGCCACCGTTTTGCACGCCCTCTTGGACGTGGTAAGATGGAAATCAAAGCACAGTGGGAACCACACAAGACTCTATGACGATCTCGGGTCAACAGACTACTCTGTACCAGTGTCACCAGAGAACTGCCATCTGACGTAAGGTATAATACCATCTGGGAGTTCTCGGCGAGTCCGTCCAGTGTACCCAGTCTCCACTGAGCACCCGTATATCATCTCTGATGTCAAACACCAATGGATATGGGATCATCCATCGCCCATCTATATGGGTCGAGAAGGTATACGCTAGTCTACTCTGGTATATCGATGCCCCGTGTCGATACACCCACGACTAGGGACCTTGAAGGATGTACTTATGGACTACCATGTCCCCACTAGTATGATCCGCATCATAGTCCAGGTAGTCAAGTACACATCCTAAGGGCTTTACCAACATGTAACAGAGAGACAATCAGTGAACACGTTAAGGTAAAGATCAACCAGATAGCATACTATCATGTCGAGCAAGAAAGTCCTCCCTATATATGTCCCAGCATCCACTACAATATACATCCTATGTATAGCAATGGCCTCTAGGGCATACATATAACTAACAATCTCCCACTTGCACTAGGGCCATCTGATAGCAATGGTTGCAGTATCTCATACTCAACCATCCCATAAGAGTCTCTCTCTGGGAAAAGGCCTTTGTGAGTGGATCCGCCGTGTTGTCCTCTGAGTCTACTCTCCTAACCTTGATCCCCTGGAGATCAACTATCTCCATGATCAGGTGATGTTGCCTCAGAATACGCCTGGGTCACTAATGGGACGGGCGTTCCTTGGCATAAGCCACAACTCCATTGTCTCACAATGGTAGGAACGAAGTTCATCTCATGAACTAATATACACCCAAACAGCCTCTTTGGTAGCATCTTAAGTAGCGATGTATCCTGCCTTTATCGTCTAGTATGCCACGGGATCTAGCTTGGAACACTTCCAACATACCGTCCCTTTACTGAGGGTAAAGACAATGCCTGTGACTGACATTCAGTCGTCTTTATCACCCTGGAACCCTTCCAGTGATTCTCCTCAGGATCGATTGATACCATCTCACTATAACTAGTGAGAATCCTAACATCCATTTAGATCTATCTCATAGATCCAAAACCCAGGATTTAGGAGGTATCACTTTTATCCTATATGGAGAATCATTGTGATAAGCGGAGATTGACCGAGCGTAGCATAGGAAACTCCTTCCCTATCAAGAGTATGTCATCCACGTACTCTACGAGGATCATCACCATACTCCCTACTACCTTTTTGTTTATACAAGGTTCATCTACCATTTTGATGATATCAAACTCTTTGACTACTACATCAAAACAGATGTTCCAACTCCGCGATGCCTGCTTTATCACATAAAACATCTTGCACACGTTTCCGCTGCTCCCACTGTCTACGAAGCTCTCTGGCTGTGTTCTTATAGACGTTCTCTTCTAAATCATTTAGAAAAGCTGTCATGACACCCAACCACCAGATATCGTAGTCATGGTGTGTAGCCGTGGCAAGTAGGATCTGGATGGACTTAAACATAGGCACTGGAAAAGGTTTCATCATTATCCACGCCTGGTCGATGACGAAAACTTTTAACAAGTCTGGCTTTGAAAGTCTCAACTTTTCCATCTACACCAAGTAATTTTCTCAAGATATACTTGCTCCTGATGGGGATTTAACCCTTCAGATATAGCAACCAAAGTCCATACTTTTTTGGTGTACATGGATTCCATCTCAGATCGCTAAGTATCCAGCCATTCTTACAGAGTCCTACTCCTGATGGCCAGCTCGAAACTAGTTGGGTCATCATCTCATGATGCAATCCTCGCTCCCACTTTCATAGAGAAACCGAAGTAACTCTCAGGTGGATGAGGAACCCTACTAGATCGGCGGAGTGGCTGAGGTTCGTTGGAATCTACTGAATCCTTTGGTTTTATCAAATCATCTGCTGTAGTTTGTATAGCTGGAACATTTCCAGTTCTACATAACAGATCTTGCCTCGAGCTTGTCCGGATTTTGCTTTTCAGACATAGGCTGGACAACCCAAATCTTAACTAACTTAAGAGATGGGCTCTTCCCTTATCATATCAAATATGAAGTGGTAGGCAACTGATTTGATTTGAACCTAATTCAATAGGTATGCAGCTTCTCAAGTGCATAACTCCCAAAAAGGAAATAGGTAACTCAGTAGTACTCATCATAGAGCACACCTTATCATATAGGGTGTTATTGCTCCGCCCCGATATACCATCGTGCTATGGTGTATACGGAGGAGTAATGCTGAGAGAGAATCTCATTCTCCTTTAGAATAATCCAGAATTTCCGTGCTCAAGTATTCTCCTCCTCGAGCTCATCAAAGGACATAATACGTATGCCCGTGTTTTGGTTTTCTACTTCTAAATCATATTCTGTGAATATCTCAAAAGGTTCAGACTTTTGTTTCAACAGGAACATACGTCTGAATCAAAAGAGATTATCAGAGAATTTAATGAAGTACAAAGAACCGGTCTTGGCATATGTAGACAGGGGACTTTACATACATCAACATGTATCAATCCCAAGAGTTCACTAACTCTTTCTCTGTTTCCAGTAAACGGAGCTATGGTCATCTTATCTCTGTGACAAGACTGGCAAGTTTCACAAGATGTAAATTCAAGCTGATTTAAATATGCATCTACATGTAACTTCAGTTAGTCGGGTCACATTGATATGACCTAGTCTACAATGCCTCAAGTAGGATTCGTTCATTTCTGAACTCTTCCTCTTGTGTGTGTTCCGTATACTAAAGAACTGTTGTTTGATTTAGAACATCAATGCTTTTAGATAACGTGCCTGAACCGATCAACTATTCATATAGGAAATGTTCAAACATAATCCAACAATACAAAATTTTATCATTTCTTTACTTATAAAGAGACTGATATGATTTTGTATATCAGGTTCGGTATCTAATAACATTCGTTCAGAATCAATGTATTTGGAATACAGGGTGACAGTGACCAACAGACTTGGCTGCAACACTTTCCCCGTTTTCTGTCTCATGAAACTTATCACCCGTTCTCAGTTCTCTACCTATCTGTAGCCCTATGTAACAGATTACATATCTGGGATCCTGATCTGGTATCACATACCCAGGACGTAAAGGATACTGAGAAACAGTTCTTTGTGATGAACACACCCGAAGGAGATGCATCATATGCACTTTCTTCGTTTGGGCGGCACGGGAATTCTGGTAATCCCCAATTTCCTGCTCTGTCTTATAACAATTATAAGTTGGAGCGGGACCAACGTTCCCCAGCTCAGTATAACAAGCGGGTTCGGTCAAATATCCGTATTATTATCTTGATTAAGGTGTGATATGGTCGCTACCTGGAGAGAGAGAGAAGAAGACACTCAGCGTGCGCTCTTGCAAGAATAGATTGGTTATTATTTTATCTAATCAGGATGGCTCCCACTGCGTTTTATCAAATCTTCCTTCAAACCCTAAAAGGAAAGACTAGCCGGGATTAATTACACACTACAAGTTCGCCAATCTTTCAGCTAGGCCAGTGTCGGTACTTTGAGGGAGGTCCCCCGTGCTTCCGCACGAACCTAATTAATGTAAACCTCGTTTTCCCAGAGGCGTAACCTCGTTAACACCTTTCTAGACACATACTTGATCGGCTAATTGTAATGTGTAAAACTCTCCCAGGAGCAACTCTTACTCGCAGCGGGTATCGGGATCCAACTATCTCATAGAAGGTATGCAATCTCATTGCAAATTTCAACACTTGAAATTCCCAATAATATTTTGCCCCTAGCGTCCTATGACCTTGACAGAGGTCAACAAACCATAGGCTGCTAGTCAAGTTCAACCCGTCATTTCCTGATTGAAGTAAACCCACCCGCACGACCCTTGACAGAGGTCAACAAGGTCGCACGACTACCCTAAATCAATCACATCATATGCTTATACAGATAAGCACTAATCAGCTACCGCACACTACGCCTTGACAGAGGTCAACAAATGTAAATCCCCGTTTCCGTTTTAAATAAAATTCTCTTTTTCTAAATTCTAGTGACATTCTTTTATTCCCCTTCATATAACTGAATTGGTTGTTTAAACTAAATATTTATATTTTCCCAAAACCAAAAAGTTAAAACCCAAGAGTTAAAACCAAAAGCTAACACTAAACTAAAACCAAGGCTAATATAATCTAAATCCCTAAACTAAAAACCCCAAGCCCATTCTCAAGTTTTAAAATCCTCAATTAATTTTTATAACCCGAGCCGGCCCCTCTCTTTTACCTCAGCCCACATTCTTTTAATCCCTTAATCAAACCCTCGGCCCAGACCCAAACTCCTCAGCCCGCTTCGTTTTAAAAAGGAATTTATTTTTTCTTTTGAGCCGGCCCGCTTCCTCTTAACCCGACCCATTATCAAAACCCTCCTTCTCCCTCGTTCACAAACCGTTCCCGCCCATTCCTTCTCGCGACCCCCACGTCCCGAGCTCCCCACGTTGCCCTCGCCGCTGCCCACGTCCCCGCGACCCTCGACCACGACTCCACACCTCTCCAACTCCCCCTCCTCCCTCTCACTTCCCAACTCCTCAAAAATCTTCCAACCCTCAAGTTTTCTCCCACGAACCCACGGTAAAACTTCTGACCCCGACCGCCGTCGACGACGACGACTTCAACCCCTCATTCGTCGACTCCCTCGCACTCTTCTCTCCACCATCAGAGCTTCCAACGCAACCCCACTCCCTTCAACCACCGAGCCCAACCTCACTCGACCCATCTCGGCCATCTTTCGACCGACGCCGACGAGCCTCCCCACACTTCGCCTGAACTACTCTGAGACTCCCTAACCTCCTCAGCAACATCACCATCACCACAAAGCGAGCCCCACTGCACTCTCTCTCTCTCTCTCTTTCTCTCTCTCTCCAAGAAACCCACTGCACTCACTGTGCACTTCGCCGGAGCGACCACGGCCGACCACCGTCGACCCCAGCAAGTCCCAAGTGAACCACAGAGCTTCCCTAAGCTTCCAGCACGCACAAGACGGCTCCGGGAAATTTCGACGCAAAATCCGTGTTCGATCGAGGCTCGCGCGAAATTGTTCCGCGGCGTACAACGCATGTTTGTGACGACGTCGCTTCCCCGTGACCCCGAGTCGTTACCAGGCAAGTGTTTACTTGCTTCATGCTAAAATATTAGTGGTATAAATCTAAAATATCTAGTTTACGGATTTGCCGAATACCGATACATAATATTGCATAAGTGTTCGATGCTGGTCTCTCATGGAAATAATGGTTTATTTTGACGGAAACTGATACCTTCTATTGGCCCCCTTGATAATGAATATTGTGTATAAGTATCGCTGGAAAATACGATTGTTTGTAACAAAAACTGATACCCCCAAATATGCCGTTAAAACTAGAAATTTTCTCGTATCTGAAAACGAATAAAATCACCATAAATTGTATTCAAACTGGATTGATGTGTTCTAGGACTTAAATCGAAGCCGACTTGACGAACTTTAACCCTATGGAAAATCCTAATGATTTATGTTCTGTAATCATGATGATAACTGGGTCGGAACACGACTCTGGACTGCAGTCCAGAGCGTTCCTGATTATTGTGCTCTGTTTAAAGATCTGCACCACTGTGTTTCTTGAAGCCGTGTGTTACGGAATCCTACTGTAGATTAAATATAGTTCTGTTATTTTAACAAACCAAGTGGTTCCATTCCATTTCATTGCCGTTTGCTATTTTAAAATGTAATTAAAAGGGCAGAACGTATATCTGTCCAGAACAGATTCTAAAATGACACCCTGAGATTAAACTGGTTATAACTTTCAACGTACAGATGCGATTGAGGATCCGTCTGTTGCGTTGAATACTTTATCGAAAACCCTAAATTTCATTTAACTGTGACATCACTAAATTCTTAGCCCAACTGGGTGCAATTCGTGCCGCGAAATGGACGTTCAGTTCTGAAACTGAATTTCCAGCCGCGAGCACTTGAAACTGAAATAGCTATATCTTGAGAACCGAAACTCCGATTTAACTGAGACAAATTTTGGTGAATTACCGACTGATTGTTCTATGTATCTTACCTACATCATTTGTACTGAATTCTTAACATGTTAATTTGTACAATTTATTTTCATGACATGCATGTTGATTCATAATATACAGAACTCATTGATAGCATACATACATATATCATACCCTTACCATATACTCAGTGTTAGTACGTGTGGACATTGCATTATCGTACGTGACGGATGTTGGTTTAGTTGTGACAAGTACATCAATGGAAAATGAACATTCGTGACAGTGATTGATACAGTGAACAGTGATAAAAATCGTGCCATTGATATACTTGTACATAAATAGATCAAGATCATAACTAGTGAGAACCTGGGGAAAAAGGGGAAATCAAAGTGGAAAGAGTATCGTATTTAGCGGGACCGATTTTAGAGGATGATCATTCGAACAGAGATATCGATACATGTAGGATAGGATCTGGCGATCCGGCTGACAGGGTTATGTCCCGAGCATGTGGGCCGTTGTCTCGGGTATGTACGAGACTCCTGTTAAACATGATCCTCCTTCCACTATGTGATTTCAAACTTGACCTAGAGACCGATAGGGACATATAACATATTCTGCATCATATAGTGACATAGTGATTACTCGCATTGTTCTTATACCAGTATTACCTCATATACCTGTTTCACCTCATTATAATATAACTGTTATTGTGTCGCTCTGACGACCTGAGTATGCATGCTCAGATCCCGCGGAAGGACCAGCACAGGAGACGGATCTACCCTTCGAGTTCACGGAGATTTAGACTGGTGTACTTTCTTTTCTGCTTTCTATAAAAGTGATCGTAAGTTGACTTTTGTTAGTACTTGTTCTTGTTATCTGTAATTTGTGAACAATGGAATATTAATGTAATAGATTAGTGATGTGATTCCTTTACCACTGCGCTTTATTTACTGATTACCATGTATTGCTAGAAGCCGAAGTGTGACTACGGCGGGATGATTCCTTGACCGTAGGAGCATGGCTGGCCTAGTCATCCCTCGTTTTCCTTATTTTTGGGAAGCGGGGCGTGACAACAAACGTAGCACGAATACTAACCAGTACATATCTGAAATGACGGAGGGCTACGACAGGTTTTTCTGAAAACCTATTGCGTAATGAACTTGATATCATTGTAGAATCAAATGATTTTAAAATGGAGTGCTTTTGAGGCTTTTCTAGTTTTGCTAAAGGAGTCACTCCCGGTGAAGGGATCGTCGGTCCTTTCCTCGTTGAATGAGGTGCGGGATATATCATATATATCACTGTGCAAAGCAAAAACTCTTAAAAGCAATCAAAAGACAAACCGAGTGTGTAGCATCTGCCAGTTATTGCTAAAGGAGTCACTCCCGGTGAAGGGATCTCGGTCCTTTCCTCATCGAATAAGGTGCAGGATATATCATATATACCGCTGTGCAAAGCAAGAACTGTAGCTACCTGTTTTATTTTGAAATTCGATTCTACAACATCTTAGGTTTCTTTTATTTCATTAACAAAATTAATGAAGTCCCATCATTTAAGTACCTAAACATCACAGATAAATACGACGTACACTTATGCCATCCGCATTCGCCTCGATGTCCCCTCGTGCACCGTTAGGTTAGATAACTAACGGCAGAGCGGGGCAGGGCTAGCGCGGGTGTAAAACATAAGTAACGTCTATATAATATATCATATATACTATATACAGTATCTATCACAGAACATCACATGATCACATCACAGATATCACAGCAGAAGAAACATATGAAATATTGGATATACTAGGACGTCCGTGTTTTCAATACGAGCCAGTATAAAACACGGATTCCACGGTCGTGATGAATAGCCAAACCCACACCCCTAGACCTCTACGAGAGCGGCAAGCAACCCTACCAATTCTGGAGTTAGGAGACCCGGACTCGACTCCTCGAGTTGGTCTCCCACTGGACTCCAGAACCCGGTTACTTGTGCTCCCCTCCTTAGGTCTATCCTAGTGCGGAAAAGTAAATAATATACAAAAGGTGACATCTTCCGCAACCTGGAAGCGCCCCAATAAAAGAATATTACATACAAGTTTTTACATGAATGAAAATGAAAAACACTCATCTCACATAAAAACCCCCGGCTATTCAAACACGACGATCCAATATAACATATCCAGCAACACATAACATCACATGTCATCATCGTAAGTAAATATGTCCATCCCAATTGTCGTTGACATATAGCAACGAAACCGGCAATGTCACATATTACACTTACGGTCACAGAAAAGAAAGTGTAAAACTACAACAGTTGGAATCCGCAACCACCTCAGACATCGCATGCCTGACCAAATGAATTCTTTAGACATCGCATGCCTAACAATTATAAACCCCGCATTTTAGTCTTAAAATCGAAAACACTTTTCAATACCAAGTCGGGCAATTCAACAGGATTCCCGATAATTTGATCGAATGCTCGTCGCAAACTTCAGTAGACGGCCGCACCCCCGATACCGTCGACGAAGTGCACCAAGGCGGAACACCGCTACCGCGAGCACCCGGACGGATACTTTCGGCGACGGGGTTCTCCTACAGTCACTTGGTCGGGGCTATGGAGTGAGGCTGTCTATTAAGTTTACCCGGCGAGTATCCGCGTACACTACGTGATTGCGACGGACTTTTGATCACATCAAAATTCCGTGGCAACCGATCAAGTGAGACTAAAGTGCTTGATTTATAACATTCATTCAGTTATCTCATAACTACTTGTGAATTCCAATTATTGTATCCCATTCCAGATAAATAGAAAATGTTAAACTTTCCGATCGAACATTCAAACACCCAAGTTTTCCGAAACAGATCAACACATGAAATAAGTTTAAAAACATCCAGTTCATGCCTCAGTACCAACGGTCCAGCCGTAGAAGGGTCAAGCCAACGCCTCACATGTGGCACGTCGTACCGCCCCAAACCCTAAGGTTCAAAGGGCAGTTCAAGACGGTCACATAATCGAGTTAAGGTTTGTTGTCTTCTAGAGGGACCATCGCTTTACTTGCACTACTTAGAACGTTATTAAACTACGGAAAAATCCAACACTTGGAAATTTCCCGGCAGGGGAAAAAGTGGGTATTTATATCCAGTCGAACTTTTTAACAGTTTCTAAAATATCCGGAAAAACATAAACGAAGTTAAATTATCCGATCAAATTAACGAATCCCCAAAAAAACCCTAGAAAACTCAACACTTGAGTGGAATTAAAAAATTCACATAAAAAATTGCTAAGAAAGGACCTAAGAATAAATATATGAAATTTGAGGGACTAAGTCCAAATTTGGGCCGCGGAAGCGCCGCCAAACCCCTGGTTTGGCCGCGGTTCCGCGGTCTAATTATGGAATTAGGAGCCCAAACTTCACAGTAATTCTTAGTTTTTCCTGCTTATTTTTCTGCATATTTTTAATTCACAAAATTCAACAGTTTTGAAAAATGTACAGAGAGCGATTTTGCAATGGGGTTTCGGTTCGATCGGATTTCTAACTCCGTCTACGCATCGCCTAAGGCTCTAGCTAGGCTCTGATACCACTGTAGGGTTCTTAGGCACTCTCAAGAGGTCTCACAAGGCATCAACCATGCCCGTTTCAAAGTTTACGGTGCCGAGAAACCCTAGTACGGATCGTTAACTAGAATTTTAGGCGACAAAGCAACTAGTTAACTACTTTAACTAATAGTATGGAAATACAACCTTTGTAGATCCGGTCCTCCACCTCCACGGCTCCGTGATGAAGTCCTCTCCGCTGTACAAATCGGATCTCGGGCTCTAGTGTCGGTTTCATCGGAGAAATGGGCGGGCAAGGTCGTCGGCTTCGTGCCGAAGATGATCTACGTCGAAGCATCACAAGATCAAGCTCCCACTTCACCAAGTCATGAAACTTGTGAAGAAAACACACTCTACTACTTGGCAAGAGGTAGAGGATGAAGAAATAGGAAGTGGGTTCACTTTAGAATTGGATTTCTCACTCTTTTCATCAAGTTGCCATTGATGAGGCAAGCTTTTTCTTCAAGTAGAAGATGAAGAAGAAGAAGATAATATGATAAGTATAATCAAGAAAATAGAAAATAGATTATCCTTATCATATAGCAACCATGGTAATGTGTAGAGAATAAACTAGGGTTAGTTAGAATGGTTAGGGTTAAGGATGAGATAAGAATGGTGGACTAGGTCAAAGCTTCAACTAAACTACAAATAAAGCCACCATTCTTTTCTTATCATTTCCAAAATGAATAAACAAATAAATAAATGATTAAGAAAATGAAAAACAAAACCCTAACCATTTAAATAACCATGGTTTAATCTTTACACAAACTCAAGTAAGCTTGTATCATCAAACATGATACAATCAAGTGCACAAAAGTATATCACATATACAACTTGTGAACTTCGAGTGAGAAAATCAATTTAAAGTGAACCAATACTAGTTAATGCAAAGTAATATATCAAATATATAATTATACATTAAATCATTAAATCAACACTTGATTTAACGATCCGGTCATATCGCATATAACCGACTAGTATCCTATGCATCGGCTTATCGAATCAATACTTGATTCGATAACTAGGTTATATCGCATATAACCAATCGATACATTTATCGCGAGAATGAAATACGGTATCACATACACGCATGATTCTCGGTCTCGCACATATCTCATATGCTCTCCTATTTCGATTCGCTTGAGCCAGGAAATCTCTGTGTAGGACTCTAAAGACTCGTCAATACGCCGGTAGCAGGTGATGATCATATCAAGCACCCACAAGCCGCAAGCGGTCTGCTAAACGTAACGGCCACCCGGGTATTGAGCGATCAGAAGATCGACGAGCAAGCCCGCTCACACTCCAGTGAATCCAACCAGTAACACTTACCGTACAGTCCGGTCTGATCGTCTGATATGTCGCAATCTCGCCTAGGGGTGGTAAACGTCAGACCCCAATAGCTCGATAAGTCGTGTCGATATGAGGTCTATAACAATTCGAGAAACTACAGGTAACACTTACCAGTAAATCTCAGCAACCCTGGCCAGGGATTTCCGGTTATAGCCAATCGAACATAGCGCAACATCAACTCCCTATACCGGGAGAGACGAATCCCCTCCTATCGCTCATTGCCTCCATGTGATTCGGGACTGTACCCAAAAGCCACCGTTTTGCATGCCCTCTTGGACGTGGTAAGATGGAAATCAAAGCACAGTGGGAACCACACAAGACTCTATGACGATCTCGGGTCAACAGACTACTCTGTACCAGTGTCACCAGAGAACTGCCATCTGACGTAAGGTATAATACCATCTGGGAGTTCTCGGCGAGTCCGTCCAGTGTACCCAGTCTCCACTGAGCACCCGTATATCATCTCTGATGTCAAACACCAATGGATATGGGATCATCCATCGCCCATCTATATGGGTCGAGAAGGTATACGCTAGTCTACTCTGGTATATCGATGCCCCGTGTCGATACACCCACGACTAGGGACCTTGAAGGATGTATTTATGGACTACCATGTCCCCACTAGTATGATCCGCATCATAGTCCAGGTAGTCAAGTACACATCCTAAGGGCTTTACCAACATGTAACAGAGAGACAATCAGTGAACACGTTAAGGTAAAGATCAACCAGATAGCATACTATCATGTCGAGCAAGAAAGTCCTCCCTATATATGTCCCAGCATCCACTACAATATACATCCTATGTATAGCAATGGCCTCTAGGGCATACATATAACTAACAAAAACTCCCAATATTCCCCAAAAGCCGGGCTCTTTAAAACAAGTAGCAGATTAAAATCTGTAAAGAAAAAAGGATTAAAACCCCAAAAATAAAAATAATAATAATAATAAAACATACAAGAATGGTAAAAGGAATAAAATTCCCAAAGTTCCTAAGATCTAAATCAGAGCCAAGCTTTGCGGGAAAAAAATGGAATTTAATTCCCCTAAACAGTGGGATCAAATCCCAGAGCAATCCCTATGCTAAAAGAATTCATGGGTTAATTAACGGAATCAAATTCCAGAACAAGATTCAAGATTGACAGTAGGGTAAAATCCTAAATAAGAGAATTAAAGATTCTCAAGTCTTGGATGAGAACATTAAGATCAATGATCTAAGTTTTTAGATCTCCAAAAGATCGATTTACAAAAAAGAGAGAGCTAAGCTCTATCGAAACTGATAATGGACCTACAATCCAAAACTACGAAAATATATATGCTCAAAAGGAGTTAAGAGTTAAGCTCTGTTCATAGTTCTTACCAAGAAATTTGGCAGATTCTGGGAGACAGAGATCTAAACTCTGTGAAACGAGAAATAAATTCATAAAAGAATGGAAGGTTCAAGAAAGAAGATGAAAAGATGGCAGTCATCTCAGGGATCAAAGACCCCATTTATAAGATGTGAAGGGACAGTTCAACTCCCTAGAAAATCCAACGGTGGAAAAAGTCACACCGTTGCACCCACGTGTGGGCCATGTAGGGACAATGATAGGAGGCATTTGTTCCCCCAAAATTCAAACAATATAAAAAGAGCTAAGCTCTGTCAAATTTTGTTGAGGCAGCGCCTCACGTGCCCCTCACGAGGGAACCAGCGCCAATTTGCAAAGCACATAAACACTTTTTGAGGAAGAATTAAATTCTTATACGGCGCCGCATGTGCTCATCACGCAGTGCCAATGTGCAAAGAATAGGGTTACCCATCATAAGAATTAAATTCTTAAGCGGCGCACATGTCCACAACACGTGAGCGCCAGCGCCCAAATCAAAATCAATAGAATTAAATTATACATAAGAATTTGGGATACTCTCTGTTAAACAGAGCCGTTGGATCTAGGATCCAACGGAAAGGATAATTCATCAAAATATAGAATAAAATTCTATTAGGAGAAAATATCTCCCAAATCTTTCTAAATAAGAAAAATACTCCCGGTTGGATTAATGGTCCAATAATAGAATAAAATTCTATTTTGGAAATATATTCCCTCAATCTTTCTGAACAAAAAGAGACCGCTCTCTGTAAAACAGAGAACCATTGGATTAAAAATCCAATGGTGAAAAAATCACCATTTTACAGAATAAATTCTGTATATGGGAAAATATTTCCCCAATCTTATTAGAAACAAGAAAACATACTCTGTAAAACAGAAGTCCTTGGATCAAATATCTAAAGGTGGGTAAAATTTCCCAAATCAATTTTGAGTCCAATTAAATCAATTGGAATCTCTCAATGAGAGATTTTCTCAAAACTAATTAACAATTTGCCTCCACTATATAAAGGCCCCGAGACTTCAAGTCTTAGGGGGAGAAGAGGAGACCAAAAAAAGAACAAAATAGAGGAGAGAACACAGAAAAAATCCCTTACAAGTTTCTAAAAAATACAGAGAGCCTTAAAGACAATAGAGAATTTCATTCTCAAAGAGGAAGGCTTTCCTTTCAAAATGAGAACCGAGGTAAAGAGAACATAGAGATAAAAAAAATCTCTTTTGCCTATTTTAAGGGTTTAATCTTTTTCAAAGAACTTATTTCTTTCTCTGGATCAGAAATCCACAAAACAAGTCTCTCACAAGTGGAGAATTTAATTCTCATCGGGAAGATCTTGTTCTTGTGAATCAATGATTCAGAAAAGAACTAGGACTAAAAGGAAAACCAAAAGAAAAAGAACATATAAAAGAACTTAGTTCTTAAAGAAAAACTTGATCCCAGATCTTCAAAAAAGAAGATCTTGGTGATCATTAATGGACAAAATGCCATTAATAGAGATTTAATCTCTAAAGAAGAAAAAAAAGACCAGCGCCTCACGTGTATCCCATATAGGCGCCCTTTTAACAGTGCATAACGCCTCACGTGAAAAATACGCGGGCGTCCAAAACAGAAGGCCAACGCCTCATGTGAAATACACGTGGGCGCTGAATAAAAGCGCTTAGCACTTCATATACAGTCAAAATGGCTGAGTGCTTAGAACTAATTGGACAGTGCCTCACGTGGGCGCCATATAAAATGCGCTTAGCATTCCATATACAGCTAAAACGGCTGAGCACTGGTTGGGCAGCGCCCAGCGCCTCACGTGGACACCATAAGAAGTGCTGAGCACTTCATATTTAATCAAAAAGACTAAAGTGTTCAACATTTATTGGGTAGCGCCCATGACTGAATGCTTCACATGATATATATGTAAGCATCAGAGCTTAAATAAGTGCTTAGTATTTTTACATAAAAAGAAAAAGGCTGAACAAACAGAGCCCAAATATTTGCTTAGCACTTTTGAATGAAAAAGAAAAAGAATAAGTAGACTAAGCCCAAATTGGCTTAAGTCTCTGAAGTTTTCTTGCAGCTGAGCCCAAATGCTCTTTTGCTAGATCTTAAGTAAAACTGATCCTAAAATGTTGTTGAGTTGATCCTAGTCTCAAATAAGATTAATGTATCCTTAGCAAAAACAAACTGAGCCCAAATGCTCGTTTGTAGATTTAAGTTGATCCGAATCTCAAACTAGATTAACGGTTCTTAAAAAGAAAACAAAAATACTTCTAAACAGTAGGAATATACAACCTAAGTTCAAAACCCCGTCCAGCAAATCCTTAACCCAAGCCCAAATTTAAAATATACGGATTTGGACTAATCCGCACCCTGCGGGTAACGACATAAACTAGTCTCCGTATACAATCAACGGGCAACCAAAACAAACAACATGAAGTGAACAGCTGGAGAAGGAGAAAGTGATTATTGTAATGCAGTAACGTAATTAAATGCAGGGGCTTGCGTCTGCAGGGAAGAGCGTCCCCATAATCAAAAACCCCTCATAAAATGAGAGGGAATCTGATACAGTCTGCTACAACGGTCGCATCCATCCAAACTTCTGATATATGGTGCCATAAATAAACTTGGTATCATCGGAGATATGACTGGATAAATCCAAATAGCATCTGCCCCCAAATTCAGGCCAGACGTCCCAACGTCTCGGTCCCTTTCTTTCGGCAGTGAACAGAGTGCTCGAGAGAAAGGACAAGGAAGCCGCTGAGCAAGCTGCTAACATAAAGCAGATGGATTTCTTGTTCTAAGACATAGTTGGAATGATGATCCAACCAGAACCAACGGCCGAGGATCCGCCGATAATCATCGACGACGATACTGGGGGGTTCATACCAGAATATTGCATTTAATACCGCCCATTCTTAAGCTCGTTTGTTTATAGGAAGGTGCTTTTAATCCGTGTTTGCTACATATTTACAGGCTGCAGTTTCCTAATCCAAAATAATGGAAATGATACAAAATCTTCACTGTTACGCTAAAATCCAGAACATCTGTTGCCAACTGATAAAAGTCGGGTTCCGATCATCCGTATCCGTCCAGTGCCGCGTACCTGTTCCAGAGACAAAACATATGACAGTGGTCATTCGTGTCTCGGAAAACCACAGAGCACGAGAGGGCAGCACAAGAATCAATGGGTCCGCGGAGCTCGAGGGAGATGAGGTCAAAAGTATTATTTTTTATGCCATTTTGGGCTATTGTAGATCTGAAGAAATTGTTGATGCAATTTGAAATTTAGAGCACGTAGAACAACAGAAGAGAGGAACACAAGAAACCCCAGAAAAAACGACACGCCAACTCTTCCAAAGAGCCGCGGATCCGCGGCCAATATGGCAACTCGGCGGCGGATCCACAGCCGAGTTGACTCAGTGTCAACTTGGGTTTTGGGGGTAGTTTGGACATTTCATTTGGGCTCAGAATCTTGCTCTAGGGTTTCAGCACTCAGCCTATAGATAGCCCAGTTTTGTGCCAAGCCAAGGGTCTTCATTCTTATGCTTCTTTTTGTTAGGAATTAGTGTAGTGTTAGTGCTTCTTCTTCATGTATTCTTCCATTAAAATGTAGTGAGAGTATTGAGTGGATGATGAATGAAGATGAGGGTTTGTTATTTTTATTATCTTGTAATTTTAATTCTTGCATTGTTATTTTAATTATAGTGCAATTTTATTTCTTATTGTTAATTAGTTGTTGTTATTTCTTTCTCTTTTCTTTTCTTCTCTTCCGTATTATTTTCAAGCGATGATATTTCGACGGAGTTCCTTGCTTAGGTGAGGACCCAAGAATTAGCTTGCACCATTTGTAAAACCATATTTTTCTTTTCCTTCTTTTCTTCCTTCTTGTTTTGTTTTATTTTCTTTTATAATTTGTGGATAATTCCACACTTGTTAAAGCTAAGGAAGGTGGTATGAGGGACGGAAAAATCCCTTGTGTTTCTCTTCGCCAAATATCTTGAAACGAACCCCGATCAAACAAACTCAACCCCCTCACTTAGGCACGCTATACCTGACATATAGCCGCGGCCTAAATCGAGAAATCCTTTAAGCGCACTACAACATGACATGTAGTTGTGACTTAATTGGATATATGGTTGCGGGTGTTTGGCCGAGGGTTGGAAATAAGCGTATTTAGCGGACGGACAAGGGGCAATAGGAATGGATTTAGCGTTGGAAAGTTCGCTTAAACTCGCAAATCCCATTCCAATGTCCTCTTAATCCCCGCTACCTTCGATTATCCCAACATCGTTTTAAGAATGACAAAAGATAAGCACAAGACTAATCCTAACTCTACTAACCAACCTTAACCTTAACAAGCTTATTGAACATAAATATGAACACTTAGGATAGAAATGAACACACACATATACATTCTTTATTGACTCGTTTAAGACTCGAATGGACATACAACCATCTCTCTGCGGATCGACCCGTGCTCAACCGGCTAGCTGCAAAGTGACACCGTCCTTGATCGCGGTTAAACTTTAGAATTTTGAATACACGACACGCCAAAATCGTGCGATCAAATGGCGCTGTTGCCGGGGAGATGGTAACGTATTTTCTTTCTTGTTGTTCGGGTTAATATTCTTTTTGTATATATAAAAAATTATAAATATAAATATAAAATAAAAGCCTTTTGTTATTTTTGATAATTTTTGTGTGCAAGTGTGCAGGCTATCTGGAGCAAGTACAGTAATCAAAAAAGAAAACAGAGCATTTTATTTTGGATTAGAGAGCAAGGAGAGTCCAGAGACCAATTTTGAAGCCCCAATTCCAACGTTTGACCGCGGAACCGTGGTCAAACCTTGCGTTGTGTGGCGGTTCCATGGCATCATTGAGGCTTTTGGGCCCCAATTTTTTTTTCACCTTCTCTCTTTCCTTTTATCTTCTCTGTGAATTCCACTATACTGTATTTTCTGCAGGTTTCTTTGCACAGATTGCGCCGCCACCAAATAAATTTTTTTTTGTTTTAGATTTTTGTTTGTTTACGCACTTTGCATATATTAATACGGAATTTAAGGGGCTATAACACCAATTCAGATTGGGTGGGGATTTCATCACCCTTCCTAAGACCCCACATCACTAATTGCATATGCATTATCTTGAGCTAATAAAAATATCTAGACCAAACCTATAGGGACCGTTGCGCTCATTTAGGACAAGTGAAGGTTGCGGGGAATCGGTCGTTTATCTAAACTTGACTTTGTGGTGCCTAGGCTAGACAAGTGAGGAGGTAATTTTAAAAGGCACGTCTCACGGTGATTCGTGAGCGGAACCCTCCTTACCTCGCTTGTGCTTACCTGGCCACAATTGGCAGTGAAGAGAGGATTCGAGGGTTATCGTGCAACTTGTCACTTGGAAGTCTAGAGGCGGTCTAGTTGGACTTTGAAGACCCTAGCTTTAGGTGATTATTTATGCATATTGTGATTGTGATTGTCCTTGTATAAAATTTAGTCCCATAATTCCGTATTCATTCAAAAACGAACAATTTCAAAACTCCAAAAAACCATTTTTTTAAATAAAAAAATTTTAAAAAAACAAAAAAATCCACATTCTTTTTCCCCTCCTTCTCTTCTTCTTCTCTTCATATCATGGGTACTCCACCTAGAAAAACTTTTGCCGAACTTTGGTACCCACAAGAAGTCATTACTTCCTACGGTTCTTGTTTTGGCCGAACTTCGAACGATCCATGCATTCCAAAAATCTCTTTGAAAGATCGGATAGACGCGTCTAGGACGACCAACTGGGTTCCTCAAACCACTTTGTATCAACTGTTTCAACCTTCCCCACCTTCTTACGTTAATACCCCTTTTGAGAGTCCAGTTGCGACTCCGACATCCCTGTCCATTGCTGAACATATTGAACAATCTTACAACCGATCTTTCACTCCTTTCATCACTTCAAATTCTTTTGATCAACAGTTTCAACTGTAAGTGCACGGTAGCGCCCCGGCCGTCTTTCCGAGACCAAAATGCGGAAATGAAACTTTTTCAAAACAAGAAAACCGGCGCTACCACGGGCTTAAAACCCGGATTGGACCATTAACCTACTACTAGCTAACTAGAGAAAGGGTAGAGAGCTATACCGAGCGATCCGTGTCCTTCGGTCTTCGGCCACCATCTCGATCTCCTTGCAGCATCTCTGGTCTCAATCTCCTCGTCGGAAAGGGCACCACATCGAGAAGTCTTTTTACGGGCCCCCGCTTCATCCGAAACAACTCGGTCGCGAAGTGTGCTAGCTGATGCGTCCAAGGTGTTGTAGAGAATGTTTGTGATCACTTTGCCTCTTGCATCCATGGCATGGATGGAGGTTGAAGGTGTTGCCATTAATGGAAGCTATGAGCTAGAGGAAGGAGAAGAAGAAGAAAAGGCTTTCTTTTTCTTTTCTTTTCTTTTGTTATCTTTTCTTGTGATAGAATGAGAATAAGAGAGAGAGAGTGAGATGATAAAAATACAAGACCAAAAACTACCACCATGGCAGCCCTTCTTTCTCTCTCTTCCTCTCATATCATCACAAATCAATCCATTAATGTGACATATTTTCTAAAAAAGAGACCATGACTCATAGTATATGTCTATGTCACATTAATGCATCTAATGATGATTTCTAGCTCACTAATTCCATTATCCAAACATTAATCCAAATGTTTGGTCCAACAAAAAGATCCGGCAACATCTAAAGTAAACTCGTGACGGATTACAAGGATACCCCTCACCTGTATATACATACCTGCATCCGCATTCCGACTGAATGCGAATGCGATGAGACTAAAGTAATCCAACAAATCTAATACTAGGATCCGGCTTAAACCAAAGCCCACTAGTATGATCCGTCCGATCATGATCCATGCAATACCGCACGTATAAGATCGAACCCTGCCATATATCATACAGCCTCTACAACGTTTCGCCCGAAACTTGAGAAACTGCCTGTGGGGGACTCTAAAGACTCGTCAATACTTTGGCTGTGGATTTAACCACTAGCACGTCAGAGGTACTAGCTATATGTAACGGGCTACCAGGTATTGACAAAAAGGGAGGACGATGAGCGAACTCATCCTGACACCCTACTGAGCCTGTCAGTGACAATATCCGTACAGTCCGGTCCGTTCGTCTATGAGCATCGCATGGCGGGCCTAGGGGGTTGGTAAAAGTCAGACCCCCAAAAGAGGTACAAGTCGTGTTGGAGTGTAGCCCAGAACACCCTGAGATACTACTGGAATACCTACCAGTAAATCTCCTGCCTTGGCCAAGGACTTCGTGTAATGGCTCTCCTAGACACAGCGCGACCTCACCCCCAATACCGGAAAAGACGAACCCCTGCAGATCCGCTCTCTGCCTCCATGTGGCTCGGGACTGTACCCAACTAAAACCTGTTTGCATGACTCCTTTGAGCCATGGTAGGGTAGTAATCAAAGCACAGTGGGAACTCACACGAGACAAATGACGATCTCAGGTCGATGAACTAACCTGTACACATGTCACCAGGGAGCCGCTATCTGACATCAGGTATAATACCTACTAGCAAGCTCTCGGCGAGTAATGTCCGGTGTACTTATAACCCAATGAGCACCTTGTTCCCCTCTGAACGACGGCCGAGACGTTAGGGCGTCAGTGGCTGAGATTCAGGGCAGATGCTATTTGGTTTTATCCGTCCACCTCTCCGAAGATGCCAAGTTGATTTATGGCACCGTGTATCGGAGGTTTAGACGGATGCGGCCGATGTAGCAGACTTCATCAGATTCCCCCTCGCTTGAGGGGTTTTTGATTGTGGGATGCTCTTCCCTTCAGGCGCAAGCCCCTGCAGTTAATTACGCTACTGTATCGCGGTAACCACTTTCCCTTTCTCCAGAATTTCACTTCGTGTCGTGTGTGTTTGTTTTGTTTGTGGTTGCCCGTGGATTGTATACGGAGACTGAGTAATGCCGTCGCCCGTAGGACGTGGATTAATCCAAATCCGTATTTACTTAGATTTAGGTTTGGTGTTTTTAGTTTAAGGATGCGTTAGTCGCGTTGCGGCTAAGATCAACTTAAACGTTCGTTAGGGATACATTAGTCCTGTTTTAGACTAAGATCAACTTGACGTGATGGTCGATTTAATAGATATGGTCGTCAGGACTCATCATCTCTCTGACGTCGTTGAAGGATTGCAACGATATGTGTCGGAGGAATTCAGAGATGTACCCTTGAACCAAAGTCGATTTGAAGTTTTATAGTCCATTTGAATATTTAAGGATACGTTAGCCGTGTTTGGGGCTAAGATCAACTTAAACGGGACCGTTTAGATCCGGCAAAAGAGCATTTGGAGGCTCTTCTGTTCCAGTTTAGGGACGTAGTGGTCCATATTCCAGTTTAGGGACGTGGTGGTCCATCGCCATTTTAGGGACGTGGTGGTCCATCATTAGTTTAGGGACGTCTCGGTCCGATATTAGTTTAGGGACGTCTCGGTCCGATATTAGTTTAGGGACGTTTCGGTCCAAGTGGGTGTGTGGTCGTTGGGACCCGTCACCTCTTTGACGTCGTTGAGGAATTACAACGATGAATGTCAAAGGAGTTCGGAGATGTACCCTCGAACCGGATTTAGATTGATTTAGGAAAGCCATTTTGCTCAGTCAATTTAATTTAAGGACTTATGGCCATTATTGGGTTAAGTCCAATTTTTATTTATTGTTGGTCTGTTAGACCTATACCAGGGCTGTTCATTTATTTTGGGCTCTGCTCAGACAGAGTATCAATTCAAATGAGGCTCTGCCCTTTTTACTGCTTTGCAATTTATTTGATTTGGGCCTGGCCCATTAAATAATGTACTATATTTGTGCAAAGCACTAAGAATCTTTTAGATTCAAGAACAGAAGTGCAAAGCACTTTTTTTTATCTAAATTCAGATCAAAGAAAAACAAGTTTTTCTCTTGTTTTTCCTTATCTCAGAGAACCAAAGGTCCATAACAAGTGCAAGGCACTATTTTTATTTATTTATTTATTTATTGAAGATCAATGATCTGTTCATCAGAGATTTTTCTCTTCTTTTAAAGGTCTTTACCTTTTTTTTATGTTCTTGAGGAGTGCCCAAGAGTTCTCTTCTCTTCTCTTTTTTTTAGCCAAAAGTTTATATCCTCTTGAATTGAGGTCTGGGGTCCATTTTATAATGTTCATAAATTAGTTAAATTTGTTAAGGAAATCTTTTTCTAAGTGATTTGGGGAATTTTCCCTACCGTTGGATCTTTGATCCAAAGGTCCCTGTTTTACAGAAGAAAATCTTCTTGTTTTAACAAGAACAGAAAAGATTTCCTTAAATCTCCATTTTGTTTTTTGCGCAACTCCCCAAGCGCGTGACACGTGTCGCGCAGCGCAGCGCAGCGCAGCGCAGCGCAGCGCTTGCGCAGCTGCGCTTGCGCGACTGCGCAGACACGTGTCGCGCAGCGCAGCGACTGCGCAGACACGTGTCGCGCAGCGCAGTTGCGCTTGCGCAACTGCGCAGACACGTGTCGTGCAGCGCAGCGCTTGCGCAACTGACCGTTGCTTTCTTTTACTTTTTGTTTTTAAAAGAGCCCTGCTCTGATTGGACGCACTGCCTCGGGCGTTGCGTTGACGTATCAACTTCTGACACATGGCGCGTTGCGTGCAGCGCACGGGATTTGAAGCGTTGCTTCAAAATTTGAATTCAAACAGAGCCTTGCTCTGATTGGGGGAAACAAATGCCCCCCCACCGTTGCGCTTACATGGCGCGCACGTGAGTGCAGCGGTGGCAAGATCCTGGTCGTTGGATCAATGGGTGATCTGAAGGGGCGCAGACGCCTATAAATAGGACCCTTGGTCCTTGGTATTTTTTTACCGTTTTCGAGAATCTTGATTTTCAGAGCCTTGCTCTTGCTTAAGAATTTTAGAGCCTTGCTCTTGCTTCTTCCCAAGAACTCCAGAGTTCAGAACTTAAAACCATCCTAGGTATTAATAAAATTAAATTAAATTAAATTAAAGTTGATTAAAAGAGCCTTGCTCTCATAGATCTTTGATCTAAAACTCTTTGGGGTTTCCTCAACAGAGCCTTGCTCCTAAAGTTCATAGATCTACAGAGATCTTGTTCATGGGTTTTAACTCGTGAACAGAGCTTTGCTCATGGATCAAATGTAGATTTTTTTTGATCTGAAAATGGAGAACTCCTACAAGTTTTCATGGATCTTTAAGATCCCAAATTTTTAATCTTTTAGGAGTTAAAGTTTCCTTTTTGATGGATTTTTCCATCCTTATTATAGAGCTAGGCTCTTTTTAAGGAAATTTTATTCCCTTGAGACCAGAGTTTGACAAATGTTACTCTGTGACAGAGCTTTGCTGTAAAAAAAAAGATTTTCTCCTTGTCTCTAGGGATCTCCCATCACTGAGTGTATTCTCTTGGGAACCCTTTCATTAATTGACAGTCTCATCTAATGATGGGGTTGTCTTATTAAATGATGTACCGTCATCCAGATTTTGTGGGTCCTTCTTTGGTCCCCTACCCACTACATCACAGTGTGGAATAAGATTTAAAATGCCAAGCGTTAGAACACTAATGGTTATTATTGTCTTTCCACAGGAAACATGTCTGATGACTTGTCTTTCCCCTTCGTTCGCTCGGAAGGAGGGTTCCCCCCATTCGCCAGTGGACCGGGTGGCGTTCACTCTCATTAAAGATCATGACCCTGAGTGCAAAAAGCTCCACCTGTGGGGAAGGTGGTACAGCCAGATCATCCAAGGCCGTCGCAGCTTCAGTTCCGCCTCGCCTTCTGAGCCCATAGTTACGATCCCTTATGCGGACGAACCCCCGGTGAAGTATGCCGTGGAGGTTAAAAATTGGAATTCTGACGACCTCCTCCAGCCCGCAATCGGTGCCATCCCTGTGCAGCCTCCGCCAGCGATAGACATTCTGGGGAGGCGAATCTGTCAGGGTGAAGCACGCCCTTGGGGACAGGCTTACAATATTGGACTGATCCCGCGACTGCTCGCCGGATATTTGCAATGGGCCCGGTACATCTTATCGGTGAAAAGGACTCATCTAATGAAGATTGGTTTATATTCGGCCATCTAGGTTTCGCTTTTCGAGTATCCCTCTCCTCCAACGTAGTGGATCAAGGCCTTCATTGAACAATGGAATATCTCCACCCACACCTTCCTGATGACGGATAGGGAGGTCTCCATCTCCTTAGAGGAGTTTGCTGAAGTTTCGGGTCTACCAATGAGGGGGGAGCACTACGAGGAGCTGCTTCCTCCTGATGAATACATCTTTGCCACCAAGCCGCTGGTGTTTGACTTGACCCCGGAGAACGCCATTCAACATCAGTATCTAGGCTTGGTGAAGGTATTGGAGATCTATGAGGAACTCCATCTGGAATCGGGAGACCGGGGCGTCAGTTTCGCAGATTTTATTGCTCGCTTCATTCGCCCGGAGTTCCTATCAGAGCAGAGTGAGAAGTTCGCTCAGCTTGATGACCCTTTTGGTTTCGGCTTGGACCGCCGACCCGTATCGGAAAATGACCAGAGGGATTTTTATCTTCCCGGCACTGCTACCGCCGCTTTCTCAGAAATCGCCGTCCCAGGCATGGATGAGGAGACCTTTTTTATTGGGTTCTTGGGCTTGTGGCTATGCAGCTTTGCACTCCCCATGCACCCACGCCTCATGCGACCCTGCGTCTTTTACCCAGCGCATCGGATGGTGGCTGGTTTGCAGTTATCGGTAGGAATCGCCGGGCTGGCTTACCTTTACAATTGACTTAGCGTAGCGGCAGACGCTAGTAAGCCTGGGGTACAGCCTGTTAACTTCCCAATGCACTACTTCACTTCTTGGATGGAGCTGCATGTGCGAGGGGTGTTTGGTGCCCATAAGACTCCTCTTTTCTTTGAGAAATGCAGACTCCCCAGAGTCATGCGGTTGGTCGGGGCTTCAATTGTGGTTGCACCTCCGTGGGAGTCTAGGGGGCTGCTCCTTCGCCCACATCTGGTCGGATCGAAGGTTTCCTTTGTAGATAAGGTCTTAACCATAGGCTCAGAGACCACTAAGTCCGTGGTGCCACTGCGTGATGATTTTAAAAATGGGGCCTCTGTATTGAAAGCTCGGGAAATCCTTCACCTTTACTCCATCCGGCCGGGCTATCTAGTGTTTAGGCAGAATGAGACAGCCCTGTTTATGAGGTATAACCCACACCGATTTGCCCGGCAATCGAGCAACAACCAAGGGATTCCGATGGAAGCTTTCCTAGAAACGCCCGTGGCCAGCCAAGAGGGGATAAAGAATGCAATGCATCATTTCATACGGCTTAATACAGGTTCCTATTTCTTTATCAGTGAACCCAGCTGTGCCCCTAAGATGCTCAATTCATATGTAGCCTGGTATGCGCATGCGATGGGCCCAATCATCTTAACGGAGAAGCGTATGCTGGTTGACCGTAGGGGTGCGCCTCCTGGCGGTGATCGCAAGGCCCCCTTGCAGCCAAGGATCCCGGTCATCCCTCCGCTAAAAGATGCCGGAGTCGATCGACCACGCGTGTTGAGCCCCCCGCATGGATTGCCACTGCCCGCTACGGTGGATGCACCACCGGCGCCCCGTGCTCCCACAAAGGCGGCTAATGTAGTATCGCCAGAGTCCAGCGCAGGAGCAGATATTGGGACCTGCCGCCCTAAAGTAACTGCCAAGTGCAAATCTATTCCGGGTGGATCTAAAGCTGGCGGACAGAAGAAGAAAAAGTCCATCCTTTCCCTTGATGCGATCCTCAGCTTAGAGCCTGCGGCTCCTCTCAACGAAGGCATAAGTGAATATGGAAGCAACGAGGGCTTCTTGGTAGACCCTCCAGACACAAATTTGGCTGCCGCCATTGCAGCTTCGGAGCGATCGGCGAGGCTCGAAGCGATGTTAAGTAAACTCGCTGAGTCAGGTAATCATCAGCCGCTTTCTTCGTCATTTTATTGCACTTTTTATTATTATCTTCAACTAATATTTGCCCCATTTTCAACAGGTGTCTCTATTGAAGAGGCTATTGCTGCCTCTTTGAAAACCTTCCAAGAGGAGGAGGAGAAACGTGCTCTAGCAGGCGTTGGTATGACCCACCCCTTTCTCTTTTATAAGGAAAGTTTGTTATCTCTTCTGATGGTCAACCTAACCTTCTTCTTTTGTTTCTTTGCAGGGGCTATATCAGTTGATGCGGGGATCCTCCCCGAGCCTGTTACTGAAGTCCCGGTCTCGTCGAGGCTGCTGCAAGAGCCTCGGCTTGACAAAACGACGAGGGATGCCCTGAAAAATCTGGAGGCATCCCTATTCACGGACGAAGATGCCTCAATCAAAGAAGCCCTAATGGCATCCGTCTCAACGGCCCGTGAGGAGAGGAAGCGGTTGAGGCGCGAAGCAAAGGCGCGCAGAGCTGCTTTGGCCACGAGAGCGGGCCCTAGCACCATCCCTCGAGCTGATACTCCCTCTGAAGAGGCCCCTGTCGCCCTATCTACTGCTCATAGGCAAGTGGCGCGCGCGGTCCGAAGTGCAAATGATAAATCCTCTTCAGGTAGCATTTCTTTCAGAACCTTGTTGTAAGAATTATAAAGCCATTGGCTCTTATGCATCCCATCTTGCAGGACCAAGTCCGACCGAGGGGGAGGCGGAGACCGTCGAACCTAGGGAAGCGGCGGAAGCGGTGCTTGCTGAACCCGAGCTGACGGTGAGCAACGTCGTTGGGGTTACGGGGCCTGAAACAGAAGTTGGGGGATCTACAGCCGAGAGGGTCATTGATGCCGAACCTGAAGTGGCGGCAGATGAAATGATCGTCGTAATCGAGCCGAGGGCAGTAGAGGGCGAGGCGCTTGAGGCTGGAGACCCCGCGGTGACGATGGACGAGACAACCGCAACCGCAGAACCTGAGGGAGTAGCAGGTGAGGCGGCCACGATTCCTGAGGACGAGCTAACCGCTCCTTCTCAGGAATCTGGCAATGCTCCAATCATAGCCCTCCCCGCGTATGGTCCCCTGCCGTCTCCAGGGCTTGCGAGCACAGCAACGGTTCCCATCGAGTCGGGTGATAAGGCTACGGGCGGTGGCCTCATGTCAATGGAGGAGGGGATTGCTTCAGTTTCGGCTGGCAGCTCGTCGGGTAAATTTCGAGTTACCATCGTTCTTCTTTTTATATATCTTACGATCTTTTCTAACAAGTTTGTCTTTGCTTTTAACGCAGGTGCGGCCAATGCCGATGCTCCATTGCTCGAAGGAGCACCGTCAACTACTGCTTTGGCGGTGGTCACCTCCCGGCCTTCCCTTGTGCTATCGCGGATGTTGGAAGGTATGGATTTACGACTCATGAGTTAATCTTTTAAACGTGTAGCTTATGTACTAACGTTATACCACTGTGTCCTTTCAGGAGTGCTCTTCGATCGTCTATACCAAGTGTTGCTCCCACACTTTTCCTTTCCATCCGAACTCGCTTCTCCCTCTAGTGGTGCCGGTGAGTACATTTTCATTTTGATGTCTTTCTTTTTCCCCCTTTTTAGCAATGGCATTATTTCTGACCTTTCCTTTTCCTTATTGTAGTGCCACAAATCGAGAGAGGGGACGCAAGGCCTGCCATGCCACCGGCCCTTCCGGCTTTGCCGTCCGTCGCAGCTGGTAAAGTATATTCCCCTTTTTTTATGACCCTTCAACATCTCTTGAATCATTGTTTAACCATGTTTCGTTTTGCAGCTATCGTCCCGGCTCCGGTCCCTTTTGAGTCTCGTGTCCTTTCACCGGCAGGCCCTTTCTTGAAACGTCCATCTTCAAAGGGTGCCGTGATGAGTTTGGGCATGCTGAGCGGGTATATCGAAGAGCTTAACACGGACGCTCTCCCTTCTGCCGTAGATTTTGCTATGGAAGTTAACCCTATGTGGGCGGCGCTCGTAAACTTTCATAACGAAGGTGTCGTCGAATCTTGGGTTAACCATTGCAGAGAGATCGAGGCCTGCCTGCATCGGTTGGAGTCGATGCGTCCTTCTCCTGAAGTTTTGGCCATGAGCACCCAACGGACAGCTTGGCTCGAGCAAAGCGCTTCTTATCTCCGCCATTTGGAGCAGGAAGCCGCTTTACGGTTGAAGGAGCGTCAGGAATCTTCAAGGGCAACCGCTCGCCTGCGCGCTGAAGTTAGGACGAATGCTGCCGAGGTGAAAGCCGTCTTTGAAGGCCTTCTGGAGCGTATCTCTAATGGGCTAGCACTGAAGAGGAAGCTTGATGCCGCTGAGCGTGATGCCCGAGGCCAAGAAGCAGCTCAGCAGGTCGTTGGGGAACAGCTCGCATCCTTCACCCAGCAGCGGGCTCAAGTAGAGGCCGAACTGGCGATGGCAGCTGATCAAGAGAAGGCGTGGAAAGAAGTACGCGAGCAATTGATAGAGCTGTTCAAGAAGCTTCCTTCTCCCTGAATATTTTGTATCATTTACACACTTGTAATTTGTATATAGTATATATACATTCTCTGTTCTTTATACGATTCGCCTTGTATTTTGATTGAATTTATGAATAAAGATACACATTCCTTCTTGCAATGTCTTGTACTATTTCTTTGCTTTCTCCCTTTTCATTATGATGTTTTCGATGAATCTGATTGGCGGATAACTTAATTTCTCCAAGAGATAGCGATGGCTTAGGCCGCAGGTTCAGATCTGCCGTCTAAGACTTTTCAACTCTGTGAGCCGTGAGGGTCTCATAGAGACTTTTCTCCCTACGGATCGAGAGGATCTCATAGGTGGATTTTCTCCTTAGGAATCGTGAGGATTCCCAAGTATGGTTTTCTCTTATAAGTCGTAAGGATCCTATAATAGAATTTTCCCTCTTACGAGTCGAGAGGACCCGTAAGCGGTTGTTTCCCTCCTTGTCGAAAATCAACTTCGAAGAGTGAGACCCATGAATAGTATGCAAGAGACCATTTTGGATTGACTTGCAGGGCTCCATTGTTCAGGAAGCAAGCTTTTCAATCCTTGCTGCCCGAGACTTCATCTTGCAAGTTGAGACGAACCGGTAATTCTCCCGCAGAGACAGTAGTGGCTCTGCGAGTTGATGTGGGTCAGGGGGCTCTCGTCAAGGAGTGTTTGTATCCGTGAGTCGAGGAGTTTGCTAGGGATTATTTGTTTCCCGAGCGCCAAGGATTATTTGTTTCCTTGGGGTTTGAAACGAGTCGAGGGTTCCCACGGAGGCACAGATGGCTCTGCGAGTCGACGCGAATCAGAAGGCTCTCGTCAAGGAGTGTTTGTATCCGTGAGTCGAGGAGTTTGCTAGGGATTATTTGTTTCCCGAGCGCCAAGGATTATTTGTTTCCTTGGGGTTTGAAACGAGTCGAGGGTTCCCACGGAGGCACAGGTGGCTCTGCGAGTCGACGCGAATCAGAAGGCTCTCGTCAAGGAGTGTTTGTATCAGTGAGTCGAGGAGTTTGCTAGGGATTATTTGTTTCCCAAGCGCCAAGGATTATTTGTTTCCTTGGGGTTTGAAATGAGTCGAGGATTTCCCACAGAAGCACTGGTGGCTCTGCAGGTCGACGCGGATTAGGAAGCTCTCGTCAAGGAGTGTTTGTATCCGTGAGTCGAGGAGTTTGCTAGGGATTATTTGTTTCCCAAGCGCCAAGGATTATTTGTTTCCTTGGGGTTTGAAACGAGTCGAGGATTTCCCACAGAAGCACTGGTGGCTCTGCAGGTCGACGCAGATCAGGAAGCTCTCGTCAAGGAGTGTTTGTATCCGTGAGTCGAGGAGTTTGCTAGGGATTATTTGTTTCCCAAGCGCCAAGGATTATTTGTTTTCTTGGGGTTTGAAATGAGTCGAGGATTTCCCACAGAAGCACTGGTGGCTCTGTAGGTCGACACGGATCAGGAAGCTCTCGTCAAGGAGTGTTTGTATCCGTGAGTTGAGGAGTTTGCTAGGGATTATTTGTTTCCCGAGCGCCAAGGATTATTTGTTTCCTTGGGGTTTGAAACGAGTCGAGGGTTCCCACGGAGGCACAGGTGGCTCTGCGAGTCGACGCGAATCAGAAGGCTCTCGTCAATGAGTGTTTGTATCCGTGAGTCGAGGAGTTTGCTGAAGACACTGGTTTCTTTGGAATGAACCGTCGATGTTTGGCTTCATCATCTGACGGAGTCTGTTGGGAAAGTACGGCTCCCTCTTTGTTTACGCCCTTGGATTGTATACAGGGATCGATGTGATCTTAACTTGTAAGGACAAAGTTTTATCATCATTTTTTTTATTTTATTTCCGCGATGCTCTATCATTTCAGCTTTTATATCGTGAAGTTCGCGATTGCCCAATCATTTCGGCTATTTTCGCGGTGCCCAATCATTTCGGCTATTTATTTTATCTTTACTCGCTGCTTTTTATTGCGAGTTGCCCCATCATTTCGGCTATTTCGCATGCATACATTTTACTTGTTGTTTTTTTTATTGCAAGTTGCCCCATCATTTCGGCTATTTCATATGCATGTGCGGCTTACCGGCTTTTCGTCGTAAACCTGAAATTGGACACCGATTCCGGCATCAGCACCGCTACAACTGGGATATTGCCAGGAGCGAATCATCATTTGCCTCTGTCGTTGTCGAACAAAGGAGGCTTAGCGACCATGGTTAAGGTCCTGTCGACTAAGGCTTTTGACTTCATGAGCCGTAAGGGTCTCACAAAGGTATTTCTCCCTACAAGTCGTGAGGATCTTGTAGATGTATTTTCTCCTTAGGAATCGTGAGGGTTCCTAAGTGTTTTGTTCCTCTGTAAGTCGTAAGGATCCTACAGGAGGGTTTTCTTCTTGTAAGTCGAGAGGATTTACAAGGGTTGTTCACCATGCAGACATATCCCTAGTCTCAGATGGGACTTAGTTAGGGAAATGTTTATTCGCGCCCGTGGATTGTATACAAGGGTCAATATTGGACTACTTGTAGGGCATTGTCGAAAGTTGTGGGAATCGCTTAAGCACAGGTTTAGGTCTCTGTAACTTAAGACTTTCAAGTCTTACGAGCCGTGAGGGTCCCATAAGAGAGTTCTCCTTGCGAGTCGTGAGGATCTCGCAAGTGTATTTCCTCCTTAGGAATCGTGAGGATTCCCAAGTGCGTTGCTTCCTTGTGAGTCGTAAGGATCTCACGCCGGCGGTTTCTCCTTATAAGGTCGAGAGGACCTTGTAAGTGTCTTTTAACGAGATTGCGCCCTTGCGGGTTTTCACAAACACTCGCCGGTAGTCTTGCTGTTTTTACTCACGGAGCCCTTTCGGTTTTTCATCCGTGCCCATTATGCTTATGGACATACCGTCTTTCTCTTCTTTTTTCTTATTTTCTTCTCTCTTTTCTTTTTTTTTTAAACGAGGTCGCGCCCTTTCGGGTTTTCACGAACACTCGCCAGTAGCCTTGCTGTTTTTACTCACGGAGCCCTTTCGGGTTTTCATCCGTGCCCTTTTTGCTTATGGACATACCATTTTTTTTATTCTTTTTATTTTTATATGTTTTTTTATATATCTCGTCAGCCTAAAGATGCTGCGGTAGTAGTTTAAAGACGTTTCGGTTTATTATTAGTTTAAGAACATTTCGGTCCGACAGTGAGAAGACAGGCTACATGCTTATAAAGTTCGAGCTTAGGAAGATAGCGAGAGGACACAGTCGTCGTCGTCTATCATCGACCTAGGCCGTGACTCATTAAGCGTAATATTTCTTTAGGAAGCGACCGTTTATTGGCCTGAAAGGCCTTTCACCATGCATATCCATAAGCAGATAGGCCCCACCCTGGTAGACCTTATCTATGATGTACGGGCCTTCATAGTTTGGCTCGAATTTTTCCCGTTTGGCACGATTGGGGATCATGGGCCTTTTGACCACTAGCACGAGTTCGCCTTGGCGGAATGTCCTCGGCCGGGTCAGTCTCTCATATGAGCGCGTCATCTTTGCTTTATAAGCTTCCAGATTTTGTTGTGCCAGGAGCCGGGTTTCATCAAGAGCGTCAAGCTCTTCAAACCGTAGGTGAGCATTTTCTTCATCCGTCAGCTCGTGGTGAACTGCCACACGCAGAGAGGGTAATTCTATTTCGAGGGGGAGTACTGCTTCCACGCCGAACACCAACGCGTAGGGCATTGTGTTCGTGGCCATTTTGAATGTAGTTCGATACGCCCAAAGAGCCTCTTGCAGTCTCTCGTGCGAGTCTTTCTTATTTCGGGACACCGTTTTCTTTATGATTTTTGTCAAGGTCTTGTTAAAGGCCTCGGCGAGACCGTTAGCTCGCGGGTTATAAACCGAGGAATATCTCCAGTCTATATTGTGTTGTTGCGCGAAGCGACTGATCTTGTGGCTTCTGTAAGCTGGCCTGTTATCGGAGATAATCCGTCTCGGTGTTCCAAACCGATATATGACGTGCGTTTTGAAGAAATGGAGGATATTCTCCGTTTTCACTTCTCTCAGTGGTACTGCCTCTGCCCATTTGGAGAAGTAGTCAGTCGTCGCCAGGATGAAACGATGTCTCTTAGACGATGCTGGTTCGATAGGGCCGACTATGTCAGTTCCCCACATTTCGAACGGCCAGCTAGCCACCGTTGGATGTAATGGATTTGGATGCTGATGGATGAAGTCTCCATGAATTTGGCATGAGTAACATTGCTTCGCATATTCAAGGCAATCCTGGATCATCGTGGGCCAGTAGTAGGCCATCCGTTTGATCTTCAACTTCATCTTTGGGCCCGCTTGGTGAGAACCGCAGATTCCGTCGTGAACTTCCTGAACGACTCTTTCCGCTTCGTCCGGTCCTAAGCATCTCAGCCACAAAAAATCAAATGACCTCTTGTATAAAGTATCATTGACGAAGGCGAAGGACAGAGCTCGTTTCATGAGCTGATGTCTTGCGGACGCCTCTTCGGGCATTCGGTGGGACTTGAAGTAGTCTATAAAGACTTCCCTCCAATCCTCAACCTTCTCATGGTCTTTTATTTGTAACGTCGCTTGTTCAGTCGCTCCCTTCTCTTCGGATGATTCCGGAGGTATTTCTGCGGGGGCGAGCACCCGACGACTTTGTACCATGATTCTAACATCATCGAGGTTCTCGTCGGCCATTTCTTTAGCAAGTTTGGCCAGCGCGTCCGCTTTGCTGTTTTCCGCACGCGGTATGTTCTCCAAAGTATAGGAGGGAATTTGGGTCAGCAGTTGTCGCACCTTTTCACTGTATTTTACCAATTCCGGTTTGCATGTTTGGTAATCGCCGTTCACTTGACTAACGACTAGCTGGGAGTCCCCATATATGAGGAGGCTTTCAATTTCCATGTCAATGGCGATCTCGAGACCTGCTATCAAAGCTTCATATTCAGCTTCATTATTCGTTCTCGGCTCTGTTAAGGAGAAAGCGAAGCGCATTATTCCTCCTTGTGGGGTCACGAAGATAAGGCCTACTCCCGATTTGATCATTGGCGTACTTTGTTTGTGCTTTTTCATGGAAGACGCTCCATCGAAATAAAGCTCCCAACGGGTATCACCACCGTCGATTGCGTCAAACGCATGTTTGTCTGGCAAATCGCAATTCAGAGGAGAATCAGCAGGTATCGGGTGCTCAGCAAGGAAGTCGGCGATGGCCTGGCCTTTCACTGCCTTGAGAGGTTGATACGTTATCGAGAACTCCATTAAGAGCAGGGCCCATTTAGCGAGTCGTCCCGTCAATATGGCCTTTGACATTAGATATTTGAGAGGGTCCACTTTTGAAATGAGACGGACTTCATGTGCTAATGCGTAATGTCTAAGCTTTGTTATTGCGAAGATTAATGCCAGGCAGTGTTTTTCAATAGGGGAGTAGTTGCTTTCTGCCCCCAGCAGAACTCGACTTAAGTAGTAGAGTGCTCTTTCTTTTCCCTGGTCATTCTCTTGTGCCCATAATGCGTCTAAAGAACCTTCGAGGGCAGTTGTATAAAGGATAAGAGGTTTCCCCTTAACCGGGGCAGCCAACACTGGAAGGTTTTGCAGGTACTGCTTAATCTCGTCCAGCGCGCCTTGGCATTTGTGATCCCAAATGAATGGGGTTCCCTTCTTCATCAGGTGGCTGTAAGGACGGCACTTTCCTGAAAGATTAGCAATAAACCGCCGAATGTATGCGAGCTTTCCTTGGAGAGATCGCAGTTGCTTAAGGGTTCTTGGCGAAGGCATTTCCATAATCGCCCTGATTTTGGACGGATCTATTTCGATACCTCGGTGTCGAACGATGAACCCCAGGAATTTGCCCGAGGAAACCCCGAATGCACACTTAAGAGGGTTCATCTTCAAATTGTATTGTCGAAGGCGTCGAAACACAGTCTTTAGATGCTCGAGATGTTCCACGTATGATTTGCTTTTAACAACGAGGTCGTCGATATAGCATTCGACAATTTCGTGTATAAGGTCATCGAAGATCTTCGTCATAGCCCTTTGGTAGGTGGCACCGGCGTTCTTTAAACCGAAGGGCATCACCTTGTAACAGAATATTCCCAAAGGAGTCCGGAAAGCCGTATGTTTCTGGTCTTCAGGATGCATTTTTATTTGATTATATCCTGATGAACCGTCCATGAAGGAGAAAATCTCATACGTGGACGTATTGTCTATCATCAGTTCGGTGACTGGTACTAGGAAATCATCCTTCGGGTAGGCTTTGTTAAGATCCCGAAAGTCCACGCATATGCGCACCGTTCCATTTTTCTTCATCACTGGGACGATATTAGCGATCCATTCAGGGTATTGAACCTCCTGGATAAAGCCAGAGTCTATCAGCTTTCTGACTTCAACGTTGATGCTCATCCCGAGTTCAAGCCGCATTCTTCTCGGCGCTTATTTAACTGGCTTGACACCCGGGGATATCGCCAGTCTATGTACAGCAACTTCTGGATCTAGTCCTGGCATCTCGGAATAGTTCCATACGAAGCAATCTTTATGCTGTACAAGGACGTCTTTTAACGCAGCCACCCTTTCTTCAGAGAGTAGCTCGCTGACAAATGTCGGTCGCGGATCGTTTACCGTCCCCAACTCAATTTTCTTGAGGTTATCTGCAGTGGTATGTATTCCATCCTCCAGTTCTTTCGGAGCTAGGGGAAATTCTGAGATCACCTCATCATTGCTGTTTTCGAGGTACCAGGGAAGGCTGTTCCTGTTCTCGGATTCTTCTTTTAGTATTGTTATCATGTGACAGGTGCGAATCCGCTTCCAATCCCAATGTGGAATCGGTTTTTCTTTCGTGGCCTTGGGCTCGTGCTTTTGTGGTGGCGCTACCTTCCAGTTGTCGGACAAAGCGAATTTGCCAAGCTGATACTGATCTTCAACCCAATTTTTGAAGGTGAAGCAATCTTTAAGAGGATGCCCTATTACTCGATGGTAAGAGCAATAATTTGGGTTGGAGACTTCGCCTGCTTGCTCAGGGTGTTTGGACTCTGGCAGTGTAAGCATTTGATGTTTTAGAGCAAGATCAAGTATCTTCTTCGTCTTGTTCCGAGGAAACGAGTATGCTTGACCCATTTTCTTCATGAGGGATAGGTCAATAACGCTCGACTCCCGTATGCGTGGTTTCTTAGCTCTGCTTTGTTGTTTTTGAGCGCCTTTTTGGCCTTTCGATTTGTTTCTGCCTTCGCGTCGAGCCCTTTTTATAACAGGTTGACAAGGAGCGGCATTTTCATCCTTCAAGGCCTATTGGAGAAGGCGTTGCGTCTTGGCTTTCTCGTAGATGGCCGTCTCGCGGTTGTGATCATCTCGGACTTTTTGACCAGCTTCCCTTATAAGCCTGTCCATTTGTTCTTCAAATGATGGACCGGGCAATTTCTCATCAGGAACTTTTACTGGCTTAGGATTAGCGTCCTCCCATTGAGCATCTGCTTCTTCATCGAAGTCATATATGACGTAACAGCTGTTTAGTAGCTCTCGTTTCCTTGACCAGATGTACCGAGCCCTTTTGTTTCCATTCTCCCGTTAGGCAGTTTACGTTAAGTCCCGGGGACATTCCAGACCCTGTCATAGAATTTGGCCTTTCTAACGGTCTGTTTGAAGGATATCCCCTGGCGTTTCAGCAGCTTCTTCAAACCTTCTGTATAATATCTGGGAAGATGGATAGGCTGAAGCCTGTCGAGCGTGGGATCCGCGCCATGCCAGATTTCTTTTTCCACCTTGTTTTCTTCAGAACGGTAGAATAGGATTGCCTTCTCGCCTTTTCGTCCGGGAGGGATATAAAATGTCTACAATTCTTCCACGCTGTCGGTGTCGAGTGCATCCAGTTCTTTATAATGTTCAAGCGGCACCATGGCTATCTGCAGACTTTGCTCTTCATCAGCAGAAGCTCGTATTGAAAGCCGAGCAGGGAATACAGCATGAACTTCATCCTCCGAATTACTACCGAAGATCAATGAAGGAGCGGATGATCCCGGCTTGGTGTATTGGGGGGGCCCCGAATGAATTATATCCTCCTCCTCCTCGGTATCACTGCTGAAGACAGGGATGGTTGCGTTAGTTTTGTTCTCCGGCTTGTGACACCTTTCCGTGTCTTCGAAACTCGGCAAGAAGTATTTGGCATCTTCATACTTGCGAACTTCATTCACGGAAAACGGATTCAATTCTCCTGCCACAGTGTACTCGAGACCATCCCTACAATATTTCATACACTGATGCTATGTAGAAGGGATGATATTGTACTCGTGTAACCATGGTCGGCCGAGCAGAGCATTGTAGCATGTCTTGGCATCTATAACATGGAATTTAATATCTGTGACGAGCAACCCGAAGCGTAGCGTCAATATCACAGATCCAAGAGTTTTTGATGATTGGGAGTCGAACCCGGAGATGGTGATCTTGTCTCGGGCGAGGGGTTGGACACTCATGCAAATTTCCTTTAACACCCGCACATTGAGTAGATTAACAGACGATCCATTATCGACCAAGATTTTACCTATCTTTATGTCATGGCAGTATCCTGAGACATAAAGCGGACGATTGTGTTCGCACGTCCCGAGGAGAAGGTCTTCATCGCCAAAAGCAACGTCGGCCGTGTGCACTTCTTCCAATTCATCCTTCATCTTTTCTTCGGCCAGGAAGGCTTGGAACTGGTCCGGATCTTGTAGCGCCTTAATCAAAGAATCCCTCGCCTCTTTTGATAGCAATAGGGCATCAAGGATGCTGAGTTGCGAGGGTAGCTTTCTCAAATGCGCTAACACATTGTAATCTACCTTATTTCTCTTCGGCGGGTTCTTTGCGGTCAACTCTTCTGCAACTCGGTCGTCTAAGGCGATGTCTTCAGAGACCTTCTCTTTCCCTTTGTCTTTCTTGTTTAAAGGTCCGAGATTCTTCTCAGGTAGCGTCCGATTGCGTAGCTGGATATTCTCGCAAACCCTCGGTCCTTCTTTTCCTAAAGTGGATTCTTTAAAGAGGGGGCCAAGCTCTAACTCCTTATCAGAATCGCTCCCGAATGTGGGCACTTGTGATCTTCCGGCGTCAATCATGCAACAATCACCGGTAGTTCTGTTGAGCACCTTAATCGTTCCGCTCTGCTCTCGGCGAGCTTTGCGCTTTTCCCTCTTAAACTGTTGCCGGCGAGCAACATATCCTTGCCACCATTTAGCGAAAGCTTGGCACTCTTCAGTGGGGTGCGACACCTTCCGATGATATGAGCAATAGGAAAGGTGGCTTTCCATTTCACTAGTAACGCTTCCCTCGGAGGATGGCAGCTTCATGCCCATAGAGACGGCCTTAGCAAGCTTCTTCCTTATCTTGAATTTGCTTTTATCCGCGGTGGGTGCACTTTGCCCCAGCGGGAGTATCTCAATTTTTTCGTCAAGGCGCTGGCGTTTGGCCCTTTCGAATATAACCGCTTCGCGTTCCCGATCAGCTTTGCTTTTTAAGAACGCTTCATTGAGGAACGTGTCAATCATTTCATCCGACGACTCTGGAATTTTTAGTTCAGGATCTGCCCCCAGCTCTTCAGCACGAGGAGTCTCCTCATCGTTTATGAACGAATGGGAAATCATATGGCAGCTTGCCACATATTCCTCGGATTCATCCGACGAACTACCTCCCTCATCTTCCTCTCGAAAGACATGGATGAGGAACTCTTGGAATGTAATGGGGGTTCGCGCCTTCTGGTTGTATTCCTCCAGCGCGTCAATTTGTTTTTGCAAGTCCGTGCGCTTGTCGTTAGGCTCCACGAGCTTCTTCGACTTCTTCTTCTTCTTCGAAGACTTCGATGGCTGGTTATGAGTGTTTGGGACATTTCCACCAATCTTTTGAATCGGACGAGGCTTTAGCATTCCTTCAATAATTTGCGGCTCTAATGGGTTATTCCATTTGATTGCCGGGCATGATTGAAGATCATTTAGCATCCACTTCGTTTTAGCTGACAATACAACCTGCCAAGGAGCTTCCTCAACGACGGAGCATGTTGCCCCCGGCGTATTCGTCCCTTTAGAGGTGTGGGGCTGCGGGGGATTCACCTTCTATTTGTCAGACAATGCAAATTTGCCCTGTCGGTACTGTTTTTCAAGCCAATTCTTGAAAACGTAGCAATCATCGATCGGATGGCCTAATACTCGATGATAAGGACAGTAGTTGGGCTCGTTGACGTCACTTGGCTGCAACGGACATTTTGGATCCGGCAGATTTATGAGTTTGTTGCGCAACGCCAGCTCGAATAACCTCCTCGTTTTATCGCGGGGAAAGGAATAAGGACGTCCCATCCTATTCTCAAGGGGTACGTACGGGCGCATATTATTTGGACGGGCAACCGGCTTTGAGTCGCTCGGTTGTTGTTGAGCATTAGCGATAACGATCGCTTTTCCCTTCCCTTTGTCATTTCGGGAGTCCGGCTTTGGGAGAGGGGGTTTATGGCCCATCTGGTCCATCTGCGCTAGTTTGTCAATCAAAGCCTGGAAGGTAGTCGGCTTGAAGAACATCATAAACTGTGAGATGGTTGCTTGTGGATCAAGGGTTCCAACAAACATTCCCACCGCAGGAGCCTCTTCTATGCGCTGCTCGCATTTTGACCATAAATTACGCCACTGTATAGCGTACTGAACCCATGTCTCACCGGGTTTTACCCTGGCGTTAATCAGTGCCGTCATCGGGGTACGTTCACTGGCACTCGCAAAACGTTGAGTAAACAGCAGCTCCATTTCCGCGAAGGTTTTAATAGAGTCATTAGGGAGCTCAGAGTACCACTCGAACGCTGTATCTGATAAACTTCCAACAAACTGGCGAAGCAACAACTTGTCGTCACCGCCGGTGTTGCCGCAAAGGGCCTTGAACTGGGCAACATGCTGGTGAGGATTACCAGTCCCCTTATAGACATGGAACTTGGGGATTGTGTAACCCAGTGGGTACTTGATTTGGTCGTACCAGCTCGGATATGGCCGCCCCGTTTTTACGACCTGGCCGGCTGCTTCAGTCGCATGGTGAACCCGTATTTGCTGGGCTATGTATTCGTCCAGATCGGTTTTAGAGATTGTATCCTCTTTAGCCATTGATAGAGCGGGCTGAGGATTTGATGTCTCTCCCCTATCATCTCCAAGGACGATCGGGGGCTCTTCAGCCGGAGGATCTTGTTGTATCATCATCCCTATCATATCTTGGAAGAGGAGGCCCATACGCTGTATGTTGGCTGCTTGTTCGGCGGCCTCTTTGTCCTTCTTCTCTAATATTCGGCGAAGGAACTCGGCGTCAGTCTCTTGTTCCTGGCGTTCATCGGAGGACGTCTCAGGGTTTTCTTTCGGCCCTGTAAGTGCGGCCATAGCGTTCATCATCTCCTGGAGCTTCTGTTGTTGCTCCTGAGCCTTGGTCACTGACCGTGTAAGCGGTCTATGACCCGTTGATGCACGGCTGTCTTCTTTTCCCGATGCCATGTAAACCGTATGAACTGTTATGCCCCCTGACTTGGGGCGTTTATGTTCACCATCTTTAACTTTTGCCGCTGACGCGGGAGCTTTCTTTGGCCTCCTTTTTTTGTGGGCCGTTGGGGGTTGAAGGAGCCGTTGAAGTGTGCATCCTAGCAACTGCTGTCTCCTGCTGTTTAATGGGGCGGTCCTTGTCCTTTTCCACTTTCACCTTCGTCTGGCGACGAAATTGGTCTGGATCAATCACAGAGTTTTGAACCCTCCGCCAAACTTTATAAACTTTTGAAGATAGCCGTTGAGAGGGCTGTTCTTGCTTCATTTCCATAACTCTCTCCGCTGGTGGAGGAGATCTTTTCAAGGTAGCGATTGGAGAGTTCTTACGCACCCTCCTCAGTAGTTCAAAGCTGTTCCCAGTTGGAACAGCAGCGTTGACTTCCATTACTGGAGCAGGTGGAGTTAGCCCTGAGGGGGAGTTGCTCCCTGCCTTCCTCACTCATTGCCAATGGCGACGTCGAGCACGACGAGCCGTTGGGATTGGCTCAGAGACTGAGATAATTTCTTTTTGCCCCTTGTTTGAGTGCGGGGCGATTGCCGATGTCAGCCTGTCGAAGACTGATGTCTTTTGACCAGCAGGGGCAAGAGTAGGAGTCGTCAGTCTTGCAAAGACTGACTCTTTGATTGGAGAAGCCGCCTTAACGACTTCTGGAGCAGTGTCCGTTGCCCTCCTTGGGATAGCCACTTTAGAGTTCTGATCTAGCCTGGTGAAAACAGAGGCCGTTGGTTTGGCATTGTGCGACCTGTTGACAGGGGCCGCAGTAGTTGAAAGTCGATCGAAGACCGACTTCTTAGGAGCTTCTTGTCCAAGCACAGGAGTGCTAAAGCTCGTTGGTGGGAGCATGGTCCCGAAGAAGAGCCCAGTGGTGGCTTGAGTTACCTGTTCCACTGGCATGGTGAACAAAGAGGCCGCTTGGGGCCCGTAGGTTATGCCCCCAGTTGAGGCCGGACGCGAGCTGCAACCGCAGTTGGAGCACTTCGAACAGGTTGAGGCCATTGATGCTTGATTTCTCTTCTGCACCAAATGAGAGACCAAATCTTTGTAGACTTGAAATCCAAGGCAACCATTTAACAAACCGCGATTGGTTCGCGAAGACGACACACGAAGTATGGAGTGGAAAGAGGAAAAGGTCCCACCAGGCGTGCCAGAATCTGTTCCCCTCCGAACGGTGGCCGAGACGTTAGGGCGTCAGTGGCTGAGATTCGGGGCAGATGCTATTTGGTTTTATCCGTCCACCTCTCCGAAGATGCCAAGTTGATTTATGGCACCGTGTATCGGAGGTTTAGACGGATGCGGCCGATGTAGCAGACTTCGTCAGATTCCGCCTCGCTTGAGGGGTTTTTGATTGTGGGGACGCTCTTCCCTGCAGGCGCAAGCCCCTGCAGTTAATTACGCTACCGCATCGCGGTAACAACTTTCTCCTTCTCCAGAATTTCACTTCGTGTCGTGTGTGTTTGTTTTGTTTGTGGTTGCCCGTGGATTGTATACAGAGACTGAGTGATGCCGTCGCCCGTAGGACGTGGATTAATCCAAATCCGTATTTACTTAGATTTGGGTTTGGTGTTTTTAGTTTAAGGATGCGTTAGTCGCGTTGCGGCTAAGATCAACTTAAACGTTCGTCAGGGATACATTAGTCCTGTTTTGGACTAAGATCAACTTGACGTGATGGTCGATTTAATAGATATGGTCGTCAGGACTCATCATCTCTCTGACGTCGTTGAAGGATTGGAACAATATGTGTCGGAGGAATTCAGAGATGTACCCTTGAACCAAAGTCGATTTGAAGTTTTATAGTCCATTTGAATATTTAAGGATACGTTAGCCGTGTTTGGGGCTAAGATCAACTTAAACGGGACCGTTTAGATCCGGCAAAAGAGCATTTGGAGGCTCTTCTGTTCCAGTTTAGGGACGTAGTGGTCCATATTCCAGTTTAGGGACGTGGTGGTCCATCGCCAGTTTAGGGACGTGGTGGTCCGATATTAGTTTAGGGACGTCTCGGTCCGATATTAGTTTAGGGACGTCTCGGTCCAAGTGGGTGTGTGGTCGTTGGGACCCGTCACCTCTTTGACGTCGTTGAGGAATTACAACGATGAACGTCAAAGGAGTTCGGAGATGTACCCTCGAACCGGATTTAGATTGATTTAGGAAAGTCATTTTGCTCAGTCAATTTAATTTAAGGACTTATGGCCATTATTGGGTTAAGTCAAATTTTTATTTATTGTTGGTCTGTTAGACCTATACCAGGGCTGTTCATTTATTTTGGGCTCTGCTCATACAGAGTATTAATTCAAATGAGGCTCTGCCCTTTTTACTGCTTTGCAATTTATTTGATTTGGGCCTGGCCCTTTAAATAATGTACTGTATTTATGCAAAGCACTAAGAATCTTTTAGATTCAAGAACAGAAGTGCAAAGCACTTTTTTATCTAAATTCAGATCAAAGAAAAACAAGTTTTTCTCTTGTTTTTCCTTATCTCAGAGAACCAAAGGTCCATAACAAGTGCAAGGCACTATTTTTATTTATTTATTTATTTATTGAAGATCAATGATCTGTTCATCAGAGATTTTTCTCTTCTTTTAAAGGTCTTTACCTTTTTTTTATGTTCTTGAGGAGTGCCCAAGAGTTCTCTTATCTTCTCTTTTTTTTAGCCAAAAGTTTATATCCTCTTGAATTGAGGTCTGGGGTCCTTTTTATAGCGTTCATAAATCAGTTAAATTTGTTAAGGAAATCTTTTTCTAAGTGATTTGGGGAATTTTCCCCACCGTTGGATCTTTGATCCAAAGGCCCCTGTTTTACAGAATAAAATCTTCTTGTTTTAACAAGAACAGAAAAGATTTCCTTAAATCTCCATTTTGTTTTTTGCGCAACTCCCCCAGCGCGTGACACGTGTCGCGCAGCGCAGCGCTTGCGCAGCTGCGCTTGCGCGACTGCGCAGACACGTGTCGCGCAGCGCAGCGCTTGCGCACCTGTGCTTGCGCGACTGCGCAGATACGTGTCGCGCAGTGCAGCGCTTGCGCACGCGCAACTGCGCAGACACGTGTCGCGCAGTACAGCGCTTGCGCAACTGACCGTTGCTTTCTTTTACTTTTTGTTTTTAAAAGAGCCCTGCTCTGATTGGACGCACTGCCTCGGGCGTTGCGTTGACGTATCAACTTCTGACACGTGGCGCGTTGCGCGCAGCGCACGGGATTTGAAGCGTTGCTTCAAAATTTGAATTCAAACAGAGCCTTGCTCTGATTGGGGGAAACACACCTGTATACATCTTAGGTGAACCAATTAACACCAATGGCTTATGAGACCAGCCACCGCCCCTCGTCGGGGTCTCGACTGTATTCACTAGTCTACTCCGGAGTATCGATGCCCTGTATCGAATACTCCCACGACTAGGACCACTTTAAGGATGTGCTTATAGACCCTAGCTCCCACGTATATGATCGCCATCATACTGCTGGCCGTCAAGCAAGAATCCTAAGGGCTCTATCAACGCGCAATAGTGACCTGTAAGGTCACCTAAAGCAGTACACGATGATAAAGATAAACCAGATAGCATAATATCATCTTGAGTAAGACTGTCCTACCGGCATAGGTCCTCCCTCAATCATTGCAATCACGTGCCTGCGATCCAATAATTGACTCTGAGGGCACTATATCCAACAATCTCCCACTTGCACTCAAGGCTAATTATTGCGATATCACATACTCACAGCCCGTGTGATACCGAACACCCAACTCCTCTACTAATCAGTCTCACAAAGCCTGTTTGCGAAACTATTGCGTTCGAGGAATAGCCTCAGTGAGTGGATCCGCCCTGATGTTTCTTTCTATGTCTCTCTTTATCTCAAGTTCGCGGAGAAAGCTATCTCCCGAAATGAGCAATACCTGTCTTAGAATATGTCTGGATGTCTGATGGGACCTAGTTCATAAATGAACTCCAAATCCAAACTTCTTAGACTGTATCGTCAACTGAAACCAATCAGTATCCTGTGCCATGCTTCCCTCAGTATCCGCTTGGACCATCTGTCCAAAATACTGCCCCTCGTAAGTGGGAAAACTATAACTCTGACAGTCACTCTGTCATCTAGGTCACCTTGGAAGCCTGGAATGATAGCCGTTCCCGAAAGAGGCTGCCGTTATCATTTCCCTAGAACATCCATTTATGTTCTAAAACTGCTTCCGATCGTTTCTTCAGGATTGGATCAATATCAACATATTGCATCTCGTGCAAAAACAACATCTGGTGTGGTACTTGACATCTCATGATTGACTCAATTGCCTAAGCAAGTGATCTTCCAATCATACACATCCCTCTCCCCTTTAGTCTGTAAGACACCTTTAGAGAGGGTGACTCCATCACCTGCAGGTACACTACCGTGCCAGGCGTCGTCCATTCTAAAACACCTTTAGAATACTGTCTAAGTACCCAGATTGGGAAACTACCTAAATCTAGATCTAAAACCATAAATCTAGTAACCAGAATGTCTGATATTATATCTATATCTTATGTAGAGAAACCACTGTGTGACAACCAAAGTATAACCGATCGTAGTATATGAACTTCACTTCCTACTCTGTGTATGCCATCCAAATACCAGGACATCACACCCTACTACCTTCTTAACAGATCCATCCCCTATTCTGATGAAGTCAAACCTATAACTGTCACATCAGAAATAGATGATCTATCTCCGCTATATCTGCTTTAGTTCATAAATAGACATAAGCTACCTGTCCACTATGCTTCCGCTGCTCCCACTGACTACGACAACCCTCTAGTAGAGTCATATACACGTACACTTCTAAAACTAGTTTAGAACGACGCTATACTCATCCTCCTGCCGGGTCTCACAGTCTGGAACAACAGCAATGGCAAGTCTGGGTAAACAAGAACCTCCCTGTCACCGTCTTTGAGCATACCGAAATACCTCTCGAATGCCTGAGGTTACCCACCATATATGGGGAGTGGCTAAAGGAATGTCAAACCAGATTGAATCTTTAGGTTCTTATCAAATTTTCAGTAATCGTTTGCGGTTCTGGAATCACATCCAGTTCTACCATACTCCCACTACTGTTTTCTGAAAAATCCATTTTACTAAAACTGTGGCGAGTCAAGAACAATATCACTATTGATCTTCCAGATGGTAGAAAGTTAAGCCTCGTCATAACCCGGGTCAACCCACAAACAGCCATTACAGAAACGTGCCCTGAGTTATTCAGAGTCTGGTTTTAAGCATAATCCGGACAACTCCCCGTACCTTAACATCGTTAAGATATGAACTATTCTATATCCAATATAGAATTAGAGGCACTAATTTAATTGGAACCAGATTCAAATCATGCAGCTGTCTCCAGTGCATGTCAACTAAATGGAGAGAGGCCGATCAGCATACTCAACTTAGGAGTACTTCCAATTATGAGTAACCTGAAAGAGAAGCAAGTTTCTCAAAACCATTACTATCAACTGAATACCATACAAAGTATCTACATCTTCGATCACTTTGAAGAATCCCGATACTTGCAACACCTGGTTCTCTACTTTATTCATATACCTATAACTTCTCAAAACATGGACCTTGTATTTCTACGAAACACATGTCTAAGAACTAGAGAAGTCACAAGTAAACAGAATACAGTACGAGTACCAACCCCTCTGTCCTCATGGATACTGGACAATATACAATACTCTGTATAAGTCTCCTGAGTCTAATAACTCATTCCCTGTATATCATAGGATGAAAACTGTACTTATGGTTAAGAAGAATTACACCGCTGTTTAATGCTCCTTACCTAACCATCCACTGATATAGGTAAATGTCATAAACATAATTTCAAAAAGTTATATCTCACTCTATAAAAATAGACGTACAGATATATCAATTTGAAATTGGTGCATTATAACGGATATACAAAACCAAATATTTGCCGTCCGGCAAACAACCCAGGGGATTTCCTCAAATATCACCAATTACAACGAATTCCGATATAATGAGGATGATCAACTAATTCCCAATAACTTACTCCCACTCATCATCTGTAAAACCATACAGATGTGAGAATCAAACCTGGTAAATACATACCTGAGCAAAGGCTAATTGGGAAATCAGTTTTCTTTTAACAGTACACAGTGAAACTGAAACATATAAATGTTTCGAAGGGGTATCCGGGTATTCCTAGTAATGCCTCTTCCATTATCCAGATTCACAACTATAACCGTATATTTCTTTTCCATCTCTCCAAATCCCTTTATATGTCTTTAGTCATTACCTTCTGTACACCCCTTTAGGCCAAATGGTTTTCTTCATTCCCTACCGTTCGGCACCAGCCTACGGTTTGGAAGAAGACTATCCAATAAGCATAATGGGTGTGCTGTCCTAATCCTAGGAGCACTCGCAATGCGAGAGAAGGTGAAGATAAAAGTCAACTGAATAAACCTTATTCCCATTTCTCCTGAACCAGAATCCATCCCCGAACTGCAACAAGTTCCTTTCGAGTTCGTATATAACCATACGATGGAGTATCCAAATAACTGTGGATCTTCGTAGTGATACGGAGTGTTCTGGAGAAATACAAAGGTGATGTAGGAGTGGTAATGAAATACTTAGTTTGGTCATGAATAGCAGTCGCAATTTACTTTGCCCTCTTTCTAATCCCTTTATTTGTCTTAACTTATTACCTTCTGCACACCATCGTTAGGCTAATTGGTTTTCTTCATTCCCCACCATTCGGCATCTGCCTATAGTTTGGAAGAAGACTATCCAATTAGCGTAATAGGTGTACCGTCCTAATCCAAGGAACACTCGCAACCTGAGAGAAGGTAAAAGGAAAAGACAACTGAATAGTCCTATTCGTTTTCTCCAGAACCGGAAACCATCCTCGAATCTGGAACAAATTCCTTCGAGTTCGTATATAACCATACGATGGTTTTATCCAATGGAAGTGGACGTTCCTAGTAATACGGGGTGTTCTGGAGAAAAGAGTAAAAGTAGGAGTGGCAATGAGGTATGCAACTCTGACAATCCAAAAGCCAGTGTTATAAGAAGGTTCGGTCAATTTGGTCACTGAGTCATAGTCAAGGGTCGGGTCATGGTCGCTGCCAAAGAGAGAGAGAAAAGAAACACTTAGCGTGCACTCTAACCTAAATCAGAATGGTTATCACTTTATCTAATCAGGAAACCTCCCACTGTATCGTCAAATTCTCCTCCAAACCTGAAAGAAGAATTAGTCGGGATCACCCGAGGAGTAAACCAACTCATCAGTGGGAATCAGGATCCAACTATCATCGCATGATAACGTGATGGAATCCACTCACGTTATCACACTCCAGAAGGTATGCACATATCTGGCAAGTTTCAGTTTCTTTAAAAACTCCCGATGTGATTTTTTTACCCCATGCTCTTATGACCTTGACTAAGGCCAACAAATAATAAGTCACATGTCAAGTTCTACCCGTCATTGTCCAGATTAATTTGAACCCACCCGACCCGAAAGTACGGAACGTGACTGGCACTTAGATTACGAGACGTCTAAAGGCGTAACGTATCCTAAGTCAGCCAAGCCCAGAAAAATCTAAACCAAAATTAAAAGAGAGTGAAGGAAAAACCTTAAATGAAAACGGTTTTTAAATCAATTAAGTTGCATAGAATCCCTTTATAAAAAAAACATCAAAATTTCCCGAAAATTTCGGCAGAGTCTCCCCTGTATTTTCTATCCCCCAAAATGGGTACAACAAGATATATATAACCTGTAATCATAAATGGCATCCCCAAGCAGGAGCTAGCTCTTCGCCCAAGGCGGATCACAACTACATGCAATATATAAGTAATATCAAGAAAAGAGCATAAAAGAAACGCAAAATATCAGAAAACACAACGCCGGCTCAAGTGAGCTCGACCCAAAAGAAACCACAAATATACAAATCTCTCAGTCTCATCACTAGGTCGCATATACAATATAAAGTGGTAGATGGAGAATACTAGATACAATGATAAAGCAAAAGAAATAAAGTGTGCTCGCAACCCACCTACGGGCGATGTCGCGAGTCTGAGCAAAAGGAGCTGATGATAAGATAGCCGCTGCTACAAGACTGATGAGTCCGACCTGCAAGACACTGTGGCACAACGGGGGTGAGTTGCCAGCTCGTGACTAAATATAACATCTAATAAGGCAATCGTAAGAATGCACGCAATGCACCACAACATGCATGTCCATATGTGATATAATATCTCTAGTATGCATGCACAGGTATGCAATGTCATTATTAAGTCTTTAAGTGTTTTAAATGCTAAGGGTATTGAATTCTTAACTTTAAAAATGAATATCTTTATAATAGCTAAGTACCATCAAGAAATCATCTGAAAACCCGTGTCAAGCATCGACACCAAATAGGAATCATATCTGTCTCAATATCGGGCTCCGTCAGTCCGGATCGGCCCATATCATAAATCTCACGACAACGGTCGGTATCCTCCGGATATCCGCCGCGCCAGACATCACCGGTAGGTAGTCTTCCACTGCCAGGCTCATCGTCTACAACTCGATCTTCTTGCCCCGGGGTACCATACTGGGCCCACCATGTACCCGAGACGGTTCATCCACTCCTCGAATCGGGTCTCGAAATCCAACAGAAAACATGAAAACTCATGGTGGACGACACATACATCACGAGAAAACCGCAACTTTGTTTTGAAAATGATAAATATAAGGTTTTGTTAAATTCTTGCGGTTTTCCCCAAAAATCCAGAAATCACAGCAATACTGAAATCCTCAAGAAAATCATAATGTCCGCATGTTATATATGATAAATGTCTATGATATCAATGCATACGATGTGAATTTTGCTAGAAATCTATATAAATATGATGATGATGCGAGGTATACGTATGCTATGCAATTTCATATATCAAGTATGAATGCAAGTGGCGATATTATGATAAACAGGTTCTATAGTGCACGTGGCATGGCAATTACCAAAGGCGTGTGTGTCACATGAATGGTGCGCGTGCAACAGATGCCAATGGTAATGGTGTTCGTGTCCTACAAAGTGATATCGCATAAGTATAGATGAATGTCCATGCAATCTAATATACTGTTCGCTATAAGGGTATGCAGTGTATATGAATGGATAAGCTAGCTAACAATATGAATCTTGCAAAAAGTAGAGTAATCCTAACTAGGGGGGCGCCTCGCGCCATTCAGACGATTCCCCCATAGATGAATACATCTACTCACCAGAAATCCCCGCTAATCCTGTCCGGCCACCGCCTTGCCTTTTCGCGCCGTGTCCGATGTTTCCCCGACCGATCCTATATTTCACAACACCAAGCATAAGATTACAAAACCTAAAACGATGCAAGTCACAATATACAATTATCGATGCTCTCAAATTAAACATAACATGCACTCGGTGCACGGGAAAACGCACGAAATTCGCTAATCTTTAACTAGAATCATCATTTCGGGGAAATCGACAAAACTACAACCCGACTAGACGAAACCCCGCGTTCGCGCACTCTAATAGTCCTATACGAAGCTAATTATATCGCTAACATAACGCAATTTGATCGCATTCAAATTTCTATAAAAATCTAGTAAGCAAATTTCTAGCCGATTCGATACAAATGTCGCAATTTAACGATTTAGCAAGCGTAACCTTACGCAAATAACCACTCTAATCAATTAGGTAACCAAAGCCCTAACTTAATCCATCAACCATGCTTCAAACCCTAGTTCAAAATCAATTCCATTCTTGATTTTTTTTGAACAATTAATTACAACTAAATTGATACTTCAAAATTGAATTTTAGCACACATAAACTACAACTTAACAAACTAGTTTAGGATTTACCTCACAAGTGGAACCCTAGCATGATCAAGTCACCAAGAAAGCCTCCTTTCATCAAGTTTTTGAACTAATTTGGGTGAGGAGAGAGTGGATTAGGGTTTAGCTTTGAATGGAGATGGAAATTTGTGAATTTTCATTGAATTTTGATAGCAAAATGAAGCAAAATGAAGTGAGAAATGAAGGGGGAGCTGCTGAAATTCGACCAGCAGGAAGAGGAGGAGGGTGTGGGGAAATTTGGAGAAGTTTCTAGGTCAATAAACACCCCATGTTCTCATTTAATGCTTTCATGTCAACAATTTACAAAAAAAACCTCATTTTACACCATTTTTTTCATAAATTTCAAACCCTAAAACTAAAATCTTATAAACTTATGATACAATTTATTAACACTCTATTTTAGTTTATAAAGATTCCTAATTATGAAATTTACCTAATTAAATTTGTATTTATCACTAATTTAATTTATTTTTAAAAGCTTAAAATAATAAAAAAAATAATTAATTACGATTTTTTTTTATTTAACTAGATAATTATAAGTGACATTTTAGTGACAAAATTATAGTAATATCTTATCTAAATTTTGTATAATTAGATCTACAATGAAAAATACCTATTTTGACTTTTTACGGAAAAAGCCAAAAAATTAGCCGATTACCGAAAAACTGCCTAAACGATTTTCGAAGGTTACAATCTTCCCCCCTTAAAGAAATTCGGTCCCCGAATTTAAAATTTAACTACGCGTACCTTCAAAAAGATGGGGATATCTCTTCCTCATCTCGACCTCGGTCTTCCAGGTGACCTCCTCGCTGTTCGGGCCACGCCAAAGGACCTTGACGGACGGTATAGCCTTCGACCTCAATTTCTTCACCTGCCGATCCAAGATGACCACCGGCTGCTCGGTGAAAGAAAGATCACGCTCTAGCTGGATCGTCTGGTGCTGAATCACCTGGGAACGATCATGAAGGTACTTGCGGAGTATCGAGACATGGAATACGGGGTGAACATCGGGGAAGCTGGGCGGAATAGCTAACCGATAAGCGACTGGACCAACACGCTCTAGGATCTTGAAAGGACCAACATATCTAGGACTCAGTTTCCCTTTCCGCCAAAATCTCATCACACCTTTCATCGGAGAAACCTTCAGGAAAACATGATCGCCAACAGCGAACTCGAGTCGGCGACGGCGCCTGTCAGCATATGATTTCTGCCTGCTCTGTGCCGCTCTCATCCTGTCCCGAATCAGCTGTATCTTCTCAGTCGTCTCCTGTACGATCTGCGGCCCCAAAATACTGCTCTCCCTGAGCTCTGTCCAACATACAGTTGATCGACATCTCCTCCCATATAAAGTCTCAAAAGGTGCTATCTGAATCATCTCCTGGAAGCTATTATTGTAGGAAAACTCGATCAAAGGCAAATGACGATCCCAGCTACCAACGAAATCTAAAACACAAGCTCTGAGCATGTCCTCAAGAGTCTGAATCATACGCTCCGACTGACCGTCAGTCTGAGGATGAAAGGCTGTGCTAAAACTCAATCGGGTGCCCAAAGCTTCCTGTAGTTTCTGCCACAATCGGCTGGTAAACTGGGTGCCACGGTCGGACACGATGCAAGTCGGAATACCATGCAGTCCCACTATCTCATCAATATAAACCTGGGCGTACTGAGAAAATCCAAAAGTGGTCTTCACTGGCAGGAAATGAGCCACTTTCGTCAGTCGATCAACAATCACCCATATAGAGTCATACCCTCGACTGGTCCTGGGTAAACCCACAATGAAGTCCATGGAGACCTGCTCCCACTTCCACTCAGGGATGGGCAAAGGCTGTAACTCGCCGGCTGGCCTCTGGTGCTTGGCCTTGACTTGCTGACAAGTCAGGCATCTGGACACAAAGTCTGTAATATCCTTCTTCATCCCGTCCCACCAGTAAACCTCTCTCAAATCACGGTACATCTTGGTGGAACCTGGATGCACACTGTATACTGATCTATGTGCCTCCTCGAGAATATCACACTTCAGTCCTTCTGAATCTGGCACGCACAGTCGAGTCCCAAATCGAAGTATCCCCTGATCATCAATCACGAACTCAGAAACTCTGCCCTGCCAAATCTGCTCAATAATCTCTAAGATATGGGCATCGCCGGACTGTGCCTCGCGGATACGGTCAAGTAACTGCGGGCGTGCTCTGAAATAGGCCAGCTGTCCCCCTATAGGAGTAAACTCGAACTGCACTCTGCTGTCACATAAAATCTGCCAATCCGCCGTCGACTGCATTTGTACTGCGCTCAAACAAGATAAGCTACCTCCGGGCCTCCTACTCAAAGCATCTGCCACCACATTCGCCTTGCCCGGATGGTATAGAATCTCGCAGTCATAATCTTTCACCAACTCCATCCAACGGCGCTGTCTCAGGTTCAGGTCTCGCTGCTGGAAGATATACTTCAAACTCTTGTGGTTAGTGAATATCTGGCATGACTCACCGTATAGGTAATGTCTCCAGATTTTAAGTGCAAATACCACTGCAGCCATCTTTAAATCATGGGTGGGGTAGTTCTGCTCGTGTTTCCTCAGCTGCCGAGAAGCATACGCGATAACTCTGTCGTGCTGCATCAATACACATCCCAGCCCCACTCTAGAAGCATCACAATATACCACGAACCCGCCTGATCCTGAAGGCAATGCTAACACTGGTGCAGTAGTCAGACGAGTCTTCAACTGCTGGAAACTATCCTCACATGCCTGGGTCCAATCAAAAGGAACCCCCTTCCGGGTCAACCCGGTCAAAGGTGCAGCAATGCGGGAGAAAACCTGGACAAAACGTCGATAATAGCCGGCCAGACCTAGAAAACTGCGAACCTCTGTAACTGATACCGGTCTAGGCCAACGCTGAACTGCCTCGATCTTCTTCGGGTCCACACAAATACCGTCTCTCGTCACCACATGACCCAAGAAATCGACACTATCTAACCAGAATGCGCACTTGGAAAATTTGGCGAACAGCTGATGCTCCCTCAAAGTCTGCAAGGTGATACGTAAGTGCTGCTCATGCTCCTCCCGGCTCCGAGAATAAACCAAGATGTCGTCAATGAACACAATGATGAATTGATCGAGATACGGCCTGAATACGCGGTTCATCAAATCCATAAATGCTGCCGGGGCATTGGTGAGCCCGAACGACATCACCAAGAACTCATAATGACCATATCGAGTACGGAAGGCGGTCTTCGGAATATCCTCCTTCCGAACCCGCAACTGGCGATAACCTGACCGTAAATCAACCTTCGAGAAAAACCCTGCACCCTGGAGCTGATCGAATAAGTCATCAATACGGGGTAGGGGATATCTGTTCCGCACAGTAACCCGGTTCAGCTGACGATAATCAATACATAAGCGCATACTTCCGTCCTTCTTCTTAACAAACAGGACGGGAGCACCCCAAGGTGACACTCTCGGTCGGATAAGACCTTTTTCCAGCAAGTCCTGTAACTGATCCTTTAGCTCTCTCAGCTCCGTCGGGGCCATCCGATAAGGCGGTATAGAGATAGGCCCCGTGCCGGGGATCAAGTCAATACAGAACTCAATCTCGCGCTCTGGTGGCAGACCAGGCAGCTCGTCAGGGAATACATCAGGAAACTCTCTCACAACAGGGACCTGGTCCAACGGAACTTCTGTGGAGCTAGCATCACAAACATAGGCTAAGAATCCCTGACACCCTTTCCTTAAGAGCTGACCAGCGCGAAGAGAAGAAATATGGCTGGGAAGGGTAGCGCTACGATCTCCCTGAATAACAAGAACCGGCTCACCAGGAAAACTGAATCTGACTGCTTTCTTACGGCAGTCTACGGATGCATAACAGGTGTTTAACCAGTCCATACCAAGAAGAATGTCAAAGTCTAGCATATCGAGGAGAATCAAATCAACTGAAGAATCTCTCTCCCCGATACGAACGGAACACGATCGGTACACAAAACGGGAAACAAAAGACTCGCCTACCGGTGTAATAACGACAAGCGGCTGATCTAACGGAGAAGACTCTCGGCCCAACCTAAGTTCAAAATACGTGGATACATAGGAATGTGTGGAGCCTGGATCAAATAATACCCGTACATCAAAAGAACATACGGGCAGAGTACCTGTCACGACGGCATTGGATGCCTGTGCATCCTGAGGAGTCAATGCGAACACTCGGGCCTGTCCACCACTAATAGCTGGCTGTCCTCTGCCTCTACCTCTGCCTCTACCTCTGTCGCCTCATCCTCTCTGAACCGGACCGCCACCCCCATGGCCTCTAGAAGCATCTGGCTGGCGTGAAGCATCATCAGGAGTTGGAAGTAGAGCTCTCTGAGAAGGTGGTGAGGGTGGTAAAGTCACATGCGGAACTGTCGCCGCGCCCTGACGTCCCATGGTACAGTCTCTGACACGGTGGTACTGACTCCCGCACCGAAAACATCCTGGAGACGACTGCTGGGTCTGTGGATATGAACCAAATAACTGACCTCGTCTCAATCCTCTGCCTCCACCATCTCCCGGAAATAATCTATCATGGTGTCTACCCATCTTCCGCTGAGCTGGCGTATCATTACGGATCCTCTTCGGCCCAGAACCGACCGGAGTCTCAGAAATACGCTCCTCCAAAAGTAAGGCTGCATCCATCGCGGCTGCGTATGTATCAAAGTGCTGGGTGCCGATGGCAAGGAATAGCTGTGTATCAAGCCCTCGTACAAACCTCTTAATTCTCTTCTCTTCTGTGTCGACTAGGTACGGAGCATATCATGACAACTGGGTAAACTGTATATCATACTCCGACACTGTCATCCCAGGAGTCTTGCGTAAAGACTCAAAACTACGGGCTCGAGCATCTCGGACACTCTCCGGAAGAAAACGGGCAAGAAATGCAGATGTAAACTCATCCCAGGTCATAGAAGGTAGACCTGCAGCTCGACCTCTTTCTACTGAATCGTACCATGTCTGGGCAAGACCCTCCAGACGAAAACTCGCAAACTCCACCAATCTATCATCAGAACACCTCAACGAACGGCAAATCCGAGCCATCCTATCAAGAAATGCCTGTGGGTCCTCTGTCACATCTGTACCGGTAAAAGCTGGAGGTCTCAATCTCATGAACTCCTGTAGTGAAACAGGGATAGTCTCCATAGTAGCAGCATGAGTGACCATCTGTGCAGTAGGTACGATCGTGGTCTGTGCGGTGGAAGGAACGTCCTCGGATCTCTGTGCCCAACTGGACTCAGCTAAAGATCCCATCATCTGTCGCAACTCTTGCATGCCGGCCTCTAGTCTGGCAATACGGTCAGGATAAGGCGGATCAGTATGACCCTGAGGGGTAGGCGTATCCTCCCGCTCGATCCTCGCTTCAGACGAGCCTGCTCGAATCTCATCCCTAGCGGCAGCCCGCTGAGCTCTCGTAGTCTTCGGCGGCATCGAAGCTGGAATAAGAAACAGGACTGATAAGAACATTCCAATTGAATCAAGGAATGCAAGGAATCGAGAAAGGAAATACAAGCAATTATGTCCTAAGGTCACTTAGGCGAAGTACCGTATCGTAAGTATGCCACGGATCATACCCACGCTACGCCACTCTGCTTAAGTCACCTACTCCATCTACCAAGGTCATCCTACACTCAGAAAGGTAAAACCTACGCTCTGATACCAACTTTGTCACGACCCGAAAGTACGGAACGTGACTGGCACTTAGATTACGAGACGTCTAAAGGCGTAACGTATCCTAAGTCAGCCAAGCCCAGAAAAATCTAAACCAAAATTAAAAGAGAGTGAAGGAAAAACCTTAAATGAAAACGGTTTTTAAATCAATTAAGTTGCATAGAATCCCTTTATAAAAAAAAACATCAAAATTTCCCGAAAATTTCGGCAGAGTCTCCCCTGTATTTTCTATCCCCCAAAATGGGTACAACAAGATATATATAACCTGTAATCATAAATGGCATCCCCAAGCGGGAGCTAGCTCTTCGCCCAAGGCGGATCACAACCACATGCAATATATAAGTAATATCAAGAAAAGAGCATAAAAGAAACGTAAAATATCAGAAAACACAACGCCGGCTCAAGTGAGCTCGACCCAAAAGAAACCACAAATATACAAATCTCTCAGTCTCATCACTAGGTCGCATATACAATATAAAATGGTAGATGGAGAATACTAGATACAATGATAAAGCAAAAGAAATAAAGTGTGCTCGCAACCCACCTACGGGCGATGTCGCGAGTCTGAGCAAAAGGAGCTGATGATAAGATAGCCGCTGCTACAAGACTGATGAGTCCGACCTGGAAGACACTGTGGCACAACGGGGGTGAGTTGCCAGCTCATGAGTAAATATAACATCTAATAAGGCAATCGTAAGAATGCACGCAATGCACCACAACATGCATGTCCATATGTGATATAATATCTCTAGTATGCATGCACAGGTATGCAATGTCATTATTAAGTCTTTAAGTGTTTTAAATGCTAAGGGTATTGAATTCTTAACTTTAAAAATGAATATCTGTATAATAGCTAAGTACCATCAAGAAATCATCTGAAAACCCGTGTCAAGCATCGACACCAAATAGGAATCATATCTGTCTCAATATCGGGCTCCATCAGTCCGGATCGGCCCATATCATAAATCTCACGACAACGGTCGGTATCCTCCGGATATCCGCCGCGCCAGACATCACCGGTAGGTAGTCTTCCCCTTCCAGGCTCATCGTCTACAACTCGATCTTCTTGCCCCGGGGTACCATACCGGGCCCACCATGTACCCGAGACGGTTCATCCACTCCTCGAATCGGGTCTCGAAATCCAACAGAAAACATGAAAACTCATGGTGGACGACACATACATCACGAGAAAACCGCAACTTTGTTTTGAAAATGATAAATATAAGGTTTTGTTAAATTCTTGCGGTTTTCCCCAAAAATCCAGAAATCGCAGCAATACTGAAATCCTCAAGAAAATCATAATGTCCACATGTTATATATGATAAATGTCTATGATATCAATGCATACGATGTGAATTTTGCTAGAAATCTATATAAATATGATGATGATGCGAGGTATACGTATGCTATGCAATTTCATATATCAAGTATGAATGCAAGTGGCGATATTATGATAAACAGGTTCTATAGTGCACGTGGCATGGCAATTACCAAAGGCGTGTGTGTCACATGAATGGTGCGCATGCAACAGATGCCAATGGTAATGGTGTTCGTGTCCTACAAAGTGATATCGCATAAGTATAGATGAATGTGCATGCAATCTAATATACTGTTCGCTATAAGGGTATGCAGTGTACATGAATGGATAAGCTAGCTAACAATATGAATCTTGCAAAAAGTAGAGTAATCCTAACTAGCGGGGGCGCCTCGCGCCATTCAGACGATTCCCCCATAGATGAATACATCTACTCACCTAAAATCCCCGCTAATCCGGTCCGGCCACCGCCTTGCCTTTTCGCGCCGTGTCCGATATTTTCCCGACCAATCCTATATTGCACAACACCAAGCATAAGATTACAAAACCTAAAACGATGCAAGTCACAATATACAATTATCGACGCTCTCAAATTAAACATAACATGCACTCGGTGCGCGGGAAAACGCACGAAATTCGCTAATCTTTAACTAGAATCGTCATTTCGGGGAAATCGACAAAACTACAACCCGACTAGACGAAACCCCGCGTTCGCGCACTCTAATAGTCCTATACGAAGCTAATTATATCGCTAACATAACGTAATTTGATCGCATTCTAATTTCTACAAAAATCTAGTAAGCAAATTTCTAGCCGATTCGATGCAAACGTCGCAATTTAACGATTTAGCAAGAGTAACCTTGCGCAAATAACCACTCTAACCAATTAGGTAACCAAAGCCCTAACTTAATCCATCAACCATGTTTCAAACCCTAGTTCAAAATCAATTCCATTCTTGATTTTTTTTGAACAATTAATTACAACTAAATTGATACTTCAAAATTGAATTTTAGCACACATAAACTACAACTTAACAAACTAGTTTAGGATTTACCTCACAAGTGGAACCCTAGCATGATCAAGTCACCAAGAAAGCCTCCTTTCATCAATTTTTTGAACTAATTTGGGTGAGGAGAGAGTGGATTAGGGTTTAGCTTTGAATGGAGATGGAAATTTGTGAATTTTCATTGAATTTTGATAGCAAAATGAAGCAAAATGAAGTGAGAAATGAAGGGGGAGCTGCTGAAATTCGACCAGCAGGAAGAGGAGGAGGGTGTGGGGAAATTTGGAGAAGTTTCTAGGTCAATAAACACCCCATGTTCTCATTTAATGCTTTCATGTCAACAATTTACAAAAAAAACCTCATTTTACACCATTTTTTTCATAAATTTCAAACCCTAAAACTAAAATCTTATAAACTTATGATACAATTTATTAACACTCTATTTTAGTTTATAAAGATTCCTAATTATGAAATTTACCTAATTAAATTTGTATTTATCACTAATTTAATTTATTTTTAAAAGCTTAAAATAATAAAAAAAATAATTAATTACGATTTTTTTTAATTTAACTAGATAATTATAAGTGACATTTTAGTGACAAAATTATAGTAATATCTCATCTAAATTTTGTATAATTAGATCTACAATGAAAAATACCTATTTTGACTTTTTACGGAAAAAGCCAAAAAATTAGCCGATTACCGAAAATCTACCTAAACGATTTTCGAAGGTTACATTTCAGTTTCTTTAAAAACTCCCGATGTGATTTTTTTACCCCATGCTCTTATGACCTTGACTAAGGCCAACAAATCATAAGTCACATGTCAAGTTCTACCCGTCATTGTCCAGGTTAATTTGAACCCACCCGTACAAGCCCTTGACTAGGGCCAACAAGGCTGTACGACTGTCCCAAACCAACACATCTTTCTATGCTGCAAAAAAGTAACAAATAGCTACCATACACTATGCCTTGACTAAGGCCAACAAACATAGCATGAATACTTAGTGCTACCCGTCTGAAATGACGGAGGGCTACGAATGGTTTTTAGCGAAAAACCTTTAACGTAATGAACTTGATATCGTTGAAGGAACCAGATAGCTTTTTATAAAAATATAGTGGTGAAAACCTTTGCTAAAGAGGTCACTCCCGGTGAAGGGATCTTGGCTCTTTCCCCGTAGAATGAGGTGCAGGATATTCCAACTGAATACCACGATGCAAAGCAAAAGGCAATCGGCTATAGTAAAGTTATTACCCTGACGCAAACTTCTGTCCAAGGGGTCACTTCCGGTGAAGGGATCTCGGCCCTTGCCTCGTCGACTGAGGTGCTGGATATTCATAACCGAATACCACTGTGCAAAACAAAAAAGAACGTTCTTGCAATAACAGCTTTTTGAAAAATGTTCCAACAACATCAGAATAGGTTTGTTTAGCTTGCATTGATCCGAATCAATGCAGTCCCATCAATTGATCACACCACAAAAGAACGAAAATATGATGTACGTATATGCCACCCGCATTCGCCACTGGGTCCCGTCATTACCCGTTAGGTTACTTAACTAACGACAGAGCGGGGACTGGACTAGCGCGGGTGCAAAACATATACAACATCTACTAGTATATATATCAATATATAATAATCGCTCAAGGCGTGATAAAATGCAACATCACAGAAATGTAATAAGCATCACAGAATAATAAAGATAATCTGGGATCCCCGGGTTTCATAGAGCCGCTACTGAAACCCGACGTTCCCCTGGTCGTGTGGATAGCCTGTGCAATGAAATCCTAGACCCCTACGGGCATGGCAAGTTACCCGCCAAAATCTGAAGTGAGGCAGCCCCCTTCAACAAAGTGAATGGACCACCCAGCACTTCACAGAATCCGGTAACTTGAGCACTCCTCCTTGGGTCAACCTGTACCCCCTATGAGTGCGGCGAATAGCCCGCCAATTCTAGAGTGAAGCCCCCTCCGTTTCAACGCCATGAGATGTGGGCCCGTTGCCCTCTAGAACCCGGCTACCCGTGCACCCCTCCGCGGGGTAATCCTAGTATAGAAAGTAAAATATACAACGGGTACATCGACTTCAGTCCGATCGTGCCCCAAAAGAATAATATATAAACAGGCAGTGACGACAGTCCATATGTCGGACGCTCGCCCCGCAATATCAGATGTACAAATATAACCAAACTGTACTACCATTGCATCTAAGCTATCCACCACGACAAATCCGCAACATCACAGCACAACACAGAACATCAACGTGAATGTCACGTTCGCAAATCCGTCTAAAAGAGCTATAGCAGTTAGACAGGATTTACTGATCAAATGACATTCACGGTCGCAGATATAATGTAAATACTAGGAACTAACATGTTTAAAATTTTCGATCGACTAAATTTCCCAAAGTGGGCCCCAAGCATAACTGCAGCAGTCAAATAAATCTAGGCCCAAAATAAAATTACCAGAAAACCCCGTTTTCAAGTCACAGAACACTGGGCAAAATTTGGTATAGTAAGGAATCTTTATGGCGGCGGAACCGTGGCCAAAACAAGGGTATGGCCGCGGTTCCGCTGCGACACTTTGCAATCACTTTACCAAATTTTGTCAGATCTCATAAAAAAACCCTGCCTGATTTTCTGCAATGCACCAAATAATTTTTTGACCACAGAAAAATTTCGACAGAAACTGTGATTTGAAAATGCGGTTTTTAGAAAATTCGTTCGATCAAACTTGTAAACACGTTCGAGCAAGCTAGAATAAGTTAATGGCGTGGCTCTGATACCATGTAAGTGCACGGTAGCGCCCCGGCCGTCTTTCCGAGGCCAAAATGCGGAAACGAAACTTTTTCAAAACAAGAAAACCGGCGCTACCGCGGGCTTAAAACCCGGATCGGACCATTAACCTACTACTATCTAACTAGAGAAAGGGTAGAGAGCTATACCGAGCGATCCGTGTCCTTCGGTCTTCGGCCACCATCCCGATCTCCTCGCGGCATCTCCGGTCTCGATCTCCTCGTCGGAAAGGGCACCACATCGAGAAGTCTTTTTATGGGCTCCCACTTCATCCGAAGAAACTCGGGCGCAAAGTGTACTAGCCAACGCGTCCAAATGTTGTAGAGAATGTTTGTGATCACTTTGCCTCTTGCATCCATGGCATGGATGGAGGTTGAAGGTGTTGCCATTAATGGAAGCTATGAGCTAGAGGAAGGAGAAGAAGAAGAGAAGGCTTTCTTTTTCTTTTCTTTTCTTTTGTTATCTTTTCTTGTGATAGAATGAGAATAAGAGAAAGAGAGTTAGATGATAAAAATATAAGACCAAAAACTACCACCATGGCAGCCCCTCTCTCTCTCTTCCTCTCATATCATCACAAATCAATCCATTAATGTGACCTATTTTCTAAAAAAGAGACCATGACTCATAGTATAAGTCTATGTCACATTAATGCATCTAATGATGATTTCTAGCTCACTAATTCCATTATCCAAACATTAATCCAAATGTTTGGTCCAACAAAAGATCCGGCAACATCTAAAGTAAACTCGTGACGGATCATAAGGATACCCCTCACCTGTATATATATACGTGCATCCGCATTCCGACTGAATGCGAATGCGATGAGACTAAAGTAATCCAACAAATCTAATATTAGGATCCGGCTTAAACCAAAGCCCACTAGTATGATCCGTCCGATCATGATCCGTGCAATACCGCACGTATAAGATCGAACCCTGCCATATATCATACGGCCTTTACAACGTTTCGCCCGAAACTTGAGAAACTGTCTGTGGGGGACTCTAAAGACTCGTCAATATTTTGCCTGTGGATTTAACCACTAGCACGTCAGAGGTACTAGCTATACGTAACGGGCTACCAGGTATTGACCAAAAGGGAGGTCGATGAGCGAACTCATCCTGACACCCTACTGAGCCTGTCAGTGACAATATCCGTATAGTCCGGTCCGTTCGTCTATGAGCATCGCATGGCGGGCCTAGGGGGTTGGTAAAAGTCAGACCCCCAAAAGCGGTACAAGTCGTGTCGGAGTGTAGCCCAGAACACCCTGAGATACTACTGGAATACCTACCAGTAAATCTCCTGCCTTGGCCAAGGACTTCATGTAATGGCTCTCCTAGACACAGCGCGACCTCACCCCCAATACCGGGAGAGACGAACCCCTGCAGATCTGCTCACTGCCTCCATATGGCTCGGGACTATACCCAACTAAAATCTTTTTGCACGACTCCTTTGAGCCGTGGTAGGGTAGTAATCAAAGCACAGTGGGAACTCACACGAGAAAAATGACGATCTCGGGTCGATGAACTAACCTGTACACATGTCACCAGGGAACTGCTATCTGACATCAGGTATAATACCAACTAGCATGCTCCCGGCGAGTCCTGTCCAGTGTACTTATAACCCAATGAGCACCTGTATACATCTTAGGTGAACCAATTGACACCAATGGCTTGTGAGACCAGCCACCGCCCCTCGTCGGGGTCTCGACTGTATACACTAGTTTACTCCGGAGTATCGATGCCCTGTCTCGAATACTCCCACGATTAGGGACCACTTTAAGGATGTGCTTATAGACCCTAGCTCCCATGTATATGATCGACATCATACTGCTGGCCGTCAAGCAAGAATCCTAACGGCTCTATCAACGCGCACTAGTGACCTGTAAGGTCACCTAAAGCAGTACATGATAATAAAGATAAACCAGATAGCATACTATCATCTTGAGTAAGACTGTCCTACCGGCATATGTCCACCCTCAATCATTGCAATCACGTGCCTGCGATCCAATAGTTGACTCTGAGGGCACTATATCCAACATCAACCACTTTCTTATTATAACGTTGATTGTCATCCTGTCCAACCATTCAATTCCTACCAGTCCTACCCGACTTTTGTGCCTTCCCTAGACATTGCTTTTGAACCGCCATTTGAGAGTTTTCAGTATCCAAACAACTTTGATTTTTTTACCGAAACTCCCTCACAGCCCATGTCTAGTCTGGAACAGTCGTTAGAAGAATTTCGGGTGGCGTCGTAACAACAGATGATGGATTTGAATGCGTCCATGGCCACCCTCATACAACTTAGTGACCCGGTAGCTAGTTTCCAACTAGCTCTATATTTTCCTCTGTATGATGAAGCGGCAGGACAAGCTGAGAATTTGAGTGCAGAGAGTGAGCAGTACCCCCTTCCAAATCAAACCTACCCGTCCCAAATTGAATCCCACAACTCCGTTTTTGACTGTCTATCATGTGTCCCAAATGAATTATCAATTGAAGATAGAATGTTTAATGAGTTGTGCGACTTTGTAGTGTTTGATCTACCCGATTGTGAAGGGACCTTGCCAAGTGAAACCAATCCCAAACCTTTTGACCTGTACACCTCTATCTTAGAACCAAAATTGATTGAAATCCATGCTTTTGATGAGGTTTCTGAGAAAATTGATTTTCACTTGATTAAGGATATCGACGCTGGGAATATTTCGGATGATGAACCCACGGATTTGGATGAGTTTGTCTCTCAAATTCATCATTTACTTTCACTTCCATGTGGACATCATCCCGACTCATTAAATGTTTTTCCCGAACCCCATATGTGTCTGGAATTTGATGATAAATGCATGGATGAGCTAATTTTTGAGGAGGACATAGAGGAAATATTTGAGGATGAACCAGTTTTAATTGATGAGTCGGATTTTCCAATTCATCATGTCCCTTCGATTGACTGTGTACACCCTCCTAAACCTTTACCTGGTACCCCTCCTCGATCACTCCTCTCCATCTTTTCCATCGTTCCCACCTTGCAAGAAACCGTATCACTTTCATTTCATATGTATGGTTTACCAAGTTTGGCGTATCCATGTTTTCTTGCGAATCTTGAGGGGTTTGACCCAATTTCTCGATGGGTTAATAGATAAGTACAATCGCTTTTCACACATTGGTCATCACATATTGTGCTAATATATTCACTCCATTTTCGCCCTCAAGTTCGTACTCCGTTTTTTCCCCATCCGCCATTCTTCTTCTCCCCCACCGAGACCGTATCCCGCTTCTATCCGCATATGGTCTTGCGTATTCTCCATCTCTTTTCTCTACGCTTTCTTCCACCAACCTGCACATTATAACGACAAAATCTTTGAATGGTTAGTGCTCACTTTTGGAATTTGTAAAGCCTTGTATAGCTTGATATTGTGTACCTCCCTCCAAACTCTGAACTTTAACGCTTAAATAGTGGAAACACCGTTTTACTTAAGTTTGGGGGATCTTTTTGTGTATATATTTTTGGTTTTCTTTTTGTTTTGTATAAAAAATTTTGGGGATCGCCGACAATATTGACCCTCTTGGTGTTGCCTGACAGTAAGGGCACTGTCAAGTTTAAATTTAGGGGTGTGCTTGGTAAGCTTTCTTCCTTCGCATTAATTTGTATATTTTGCATTTGCATACATATAAAAAACCATAAAAAATCAAAAAATTTACAAAAATATAAAAACTTTGTCGTCAAGTTAGCTAATAGGTTAACTTAGATTTTTATTCCGAAAGTTTAGTTGATACGTTAGAAATAACTAAATCCTATGCCTAGGAATTGAAACCCTAAAAATAACCTTCATTCTGTTTAACTTTGGTAATTATACGTCCTTACAGTTTTTTTTTGAGAAATAGGTAATCTTGAGTTCAGTTCTTGAGTTAAGTCGAAATGAAGGAAAAGTATTGAAGCTTTACTGAAAGATAAGTCTGAAAAATAGTTCCTATTCTTGAGTTCAAATTTAGAAAGTATATACCCTACAAACTGCACATACACGCACCTTGAAACTTAGGATAGTAGAGGATACCTAGAAATACTCTTGCCTGAAAACCTAGTATGAAACAAAAAACGGTATTTAAACCTAAACACCAAAAGAGCATCATTGAAAAATATATCCGGTCTTGAAAAGAAAAAAAATAATAAAGAAAAGAAAAAATAATAAAGAAAAAAATAAATAAATAAAGTTAAGACCTGAAAACTGCTATTTACGCTTTAAGCTCGGACAAACAGTAATCGGCCATTAGTGCCTCAAGAAGCATTAATAGTCGCATAAAATGTGTGTGAGCAAAACCGTCCATTATTAATGAAAAGAAGTAGTATTAGGCATTAGGGCAAGAGTACTATAGCTTGAATTGAATTCTTGAGTGTAGGTGTGAATAATTTACACACACGTAGGGGTATACAATCGATGTTTGGATGAAAGATAGAAATAAAGAATAGGACTTATGTTTTCCGTAAAACTGATAAAAATCCCTGATTGGAGACCGCACTTTAGAAGGAAAACTCGGGAGATACCAACATATTTCTAAACTTTTTTAAAACGTATAGGACCTGGGGTTAAATAAATAAGAGGTGTGAAATATAAGAGTAGGATATTTCTAATTTAAGATGATAGAATTTCTAACCTAGATACTAAACTGTAAGAGTAAAATCGATGTTAACTTATGAAACTAGCTTGGCGGGATTTTGTGGGTAATATCCGCTGAAAACCCTCAGGAGACAACACTCTTCCTACTAGAGACACCTAGAGGTTTAACGGCTTGTTGCACGAGCTCAGTGCAATCGCGTTCCCTGCGAAAGTGAGGTTAAGACTTTTTGTGAATAATTGATTTTGCTTGGGATGAGCAAAAGTTAAGTTTGGGGGTATTTGTTCATACCAGAATATTGCATTTAATACCGCCCATTTTTACTCTCGTTTGTTTATAGGTAGGTGCTTTTAATCTGTTTTTGCTACATATTTACATGCTACAGATTCCAAGTCCAAAATAATGCAAATGATACAAAATCTTCACTGTTACGCTAAAATCCAGAATATCTGTTGCCAACAGATAAAAGCGCGGTTCCAATCTTCCGTATCCGTCCAGTACCGCTTACCTGTTCCAGATACAAGACATATGACAGCGGTCATTCGTGCCTCGGACAAGCATAGAGCACGAGAGGGGCAGTACAAGAATCAATGGGTGCGCGAAGCTCGAGGGAGATGAGGTCAAAAGTATTATTTTTGATGCCACTTTGGACTATTGCAGATCTGAAGAAATTGTTGGTGCAATTTTGCAATTTGGAGCATGTAGAACAACAGAAGAGAGCAACAGAAGAAACCCCAGAAAAAATGACAGGCCAACTTCTCCAAAGAGCCGTGGATTCGCGGCCAATATGGCAACTCGGCGGCGGATCTGCGGCCGAGTTGACTCAGTGTCTACTCGGGTTTTGGGGGTAGTTTGGACATTTCATTTGGGTTCAGAATCTTGCCCTAGGGTTTCAGCACTCAGCCTATAAATAGCCCAGTTTTGTGCCAAGCCAAGGGTCTTTATTCTTATGCTTCTTTTTTTTAGGAATTAGTGTAGTGTTAGTTCTTCTTCTTCTTCATCATGTATTCTTCCATTAAAATGTAGTGAGAGTATTGAGTGGATAATGAATGAAGGTGAGGGTTTGTTATTTTTATTATCTTGTAATTTCAATTCTTGCATTGTTATTTTAATTCTAGTGTAATTTTATTTCTTGTTGTTAATTAGTTGTTGTTATTTCTTACTCTTTTCTTTTCTTCTCTTCCGTATTATTTTCAAGCGATGATATTTCGACGGAGTTCCTTGCTTAGGTGAGGACCCAAGAGTTAGCTTGCACCATTTGTAAAACCGTATTTTCCTTTTCCTTCTTCTCTTCTTTCTTGTTTTGTTTTATTTTCTTTTATAATTTGTGAATAATTCCACACTTGTTATGGCTAAGGAAGGTGGTATGAGGGACGGAAAATCTCTTATGCTTCTCTTCGCCAAATATCTTGAAATGAACCCTGACCAAACAAACGTAAGCCCCTCAGTTAGGCGCACTATGCGTGACATATAGCCACGACCTAAGTCAAGAAGTCCTTTAAGCGCACTACAACGTGACATATAGTTGTGACTTATTTGGATACATGGTTGCGGGTGTTTGGCCGAGGGTTGGAAATAAGCGTATTTAGCGGACGGATAAGGGCACTAGGAATGGATTTAGTATTGGAAAGCTCGCTTAAACTCGCAAATCCCATTCCAATGTCCTCCTAGTCCCCGCTATCTTCGATTATCCTAAAATCGTTTTAAGAATGACAAAAGGTAAGCACAAGACTAATCCTAACTCTACTAACCAACCATAACCTTAACAAGCTTACCTGAACATAAATACAAACACTTAGGATAGAACTGAAAATACACATATACATTCTTTATTGACCCGTCTAAGACTTAAACGGACATACAACTATCTCCATGCGGATCGACCCGTGCTCAACCGGCTAGCTGCAAAGTGACACTGTCCTTGATCGCGGTTAAACTTTAGAATTTTGAATACGCGACACGCTAAAATCATGCGATCAAATGGCGTCGTTGCCGCGGAGACGGTAACGTATTTTCTTTCTTGTTATTTGGGTTAATATTCTTTTTGTATATATATAAAATTATAAATATAAATATTAAATAAAATCTTTCTGTTATTTTTGATAATTTTTGTGCGTAAGTGTGCAGGCTTTCTGGAGCAAGTACAGTAATCAAAAAAGAAAACATAGCATTTTATTTTGGATTAGAGAGCAAGGAGAGTCTAGGGACCAATTTTGAAGCCCCAATTCCAACGTTTGACCGCGGAACCGCGGTCAAACCTTGCGTTGTGCGGCGGTTCCGTGGCATCATTGAGGCATCTAGGCCCCAATTTTTTTTCACCTTCTCTCTTTCCTTTTATTTTCTCTATGAATTCCATTATACTGTATTTTCTGCAGGTTTTTTTGCACAGATTGCGCCGCCGCCAAATAATTTTTTTTGTTGTTTTAGACTTTTGTTTGTTTATGCGCTTTGCATATATTAATACGGACTTTAAGGAGTTATAACACCAATTCAGATTGGGTGGGGATTTCATCACCCTTCCTAAGACCCCACAAATCACTAATTGCATACGCATTATCTTGAGCTAATAAAAAATATCTAGACCAAATCTATAAAGACTGTCACGTTCATTTAGGATAAGTGAAGGTTGCGGCGAATTGGTCATTTATCTAAACTTGACTTTGTGGTGCCTACGCTAGACAAGTGAGGAGGTAATTTTAAAAGGCCTGTCTCACGGTGATTCGTGAGCGGAACCTTCCTTACCTCGCTTGTGCTTACCTGGCTACAATTGGCAGTGAAGAGCCGATTCGAGGGTTATCCTGCAACTTGTTGCTTGGAAGTGTAGGAGCGGTCTAGTTGGACTTTGAAGACCCTAGCTCTAGGTGTTTTTTTGTGCATATTGTGATTGTGCTTGTATAAAACTTAGTCCCATAATTCCGTATTCTTTCAAAAAAAAAATAATTTCAAAACTCCAAAACAAACATTTATTTTAAATAAAAAAATTTAAAAAAAACAAACAAAATCCATATTCTTTTTCCCCTTCTTCTCTTCTTCTTCTCTTCATATCATGAGTACTCCACCTAGAAAAACTTTTGCCGAACTTTGGTACCCACAACCAGACATTACTTCCTACGGTTCTTGTTTTGGTCGAATTTCGAACGATCCATCCATACCAGAAATCTCTTTGAAAGATCGGATAGACGCGTCTAGGACGACCAACTAGGCTTCGCAATCTACTTTGTATCAACCATTTCAACCTGCCCCACCTTCTTACGTTGATACCCCTTTTGAGAGTCCAGTTGCGACTCCGACATCCATGTTCATTGCTAAACATATTGAACAATCTCGTAACCGATCTTTCACTCCTTTCACCACTTCGAATTCTTTTGATCAACAGTTTCAACCACTTTCTTATCATAACGTTGATCATCATCCTGTCCAACCATTCAATCCCTACCAGTCCTACCCGACTTTTGCGCATTCCCTAGACATTGCTTCTGAACCGCCATTTGAGAGTTTTCAGTATCCAAACAATTTTGAATCTTTTACAGAAACTCCCTCACAGCCCATGTCTATTCTGGAACAGTCATTAGAAGACTTCCGGGTTGCATCGTACCAACAGATGATGGATTTGAATGCGTCCATAGCCGCCCTCATACAACCTAGTGACCCGGTAGCTATTTTCCAACTAGCTCCAGATTTTCCTCTATATGATGAGGCGGCAGGACAGGCTAAGAATTTGAATGGAGAGAGTGAGCAGTACCCCCTTCCAAATCAAACCTACCCGTCCCAAATTGAATCCCACAACTTCGTTTTTGACTGTCTATCATGTGTCCCAAATGAATTATCAATTGAAGATAGAATGCTTAATGAGTTGTGCGACTTTGTAGTGTTTGATTTACCCGATTGTGAAGTGACCTTGCAAAGTGAAACCAATCCCAAACCTTTTGACCACTACACCTCCATCTTAGAACCAAAATTGATTGAAATCTATGCTTTTGATGAGGTTTCTGAGAAAATTGATTTTCATTTGATTAAGGATATCGACGCTGGGAATATTTCGGATGATGAACCCGCGGCTTTGGATGAGTTTGTCTCTCAAATTCATCATTTACTTTCACTTCCATGTGGACATCATCCTGAGTCATTAAATGTTTTTCCCAAACCCCATATGCGTTTGGAATTTGATGATAAATGCATGGATGAGATAATTTTTGAGGAGAACATTGAGGAAATTTTTGAGGATGAACCAGTTTTAATTGATGAGTCATATTTTCCGATTCATCCTATCCCTTCCATTGACTGTGTACACCCTCCTGAACCTTTACCTGATACCCCTCCTCGATCACTCCCCTCCATCCTTTCCATCGTTTCGACCTTGCAAGATACCGTATCACTTTCATTTCATATGTCTGGTTTACCAAGTTCGGCGTACCCATGTTTTCTCGCGAATCTTGAGGGTTTGACCTAATTTCTCGATGGGTTAATAGATTAGTACAATCGCTTTTCACACATCGGTCATCACATATTGTGCTAATCTATTCACTCCATTTTCGCCCTCAAGTTCGTACTCCGTTTCTTTTTCCCTTCCGCCATTCTTCTTCTCCTCCACCGAGACCGTTTCCCACTTCTATCAGCATACGGTCTCGCGTATTCTCCATCTCTTTTCACTACGCCTTCTTCCACCAACCTGTACATTATAACGACAAAATCTTTGAATGGTTGGTGCTCACTTTTGGCCTTTGTAAGGCCTTATATAGCTTGATACTGTGTTCTCCCCCCAAACTCTGAACTTTAACGCTTAAACAGTAGAAACACTGTTTCACTTAAGTTTGGGGGGATCTTTTTGTGTATATATTTTTGGTTTTCTTTTTGTTTTGTATAAAAAATTTTGGGGAGCGCCGACAATTTTGACTCTCTTAGTGTAGCCTGACAGTGAGGGCACTGTCAAGTTTAAGTTTGGGGGTGTGCTCGGTAAGCTTTCTTCCTTTGCATTCATTTGTATATTTTGCATTGCATACATATAAAAAACCCATAAAAAATCAAAAAATTTACAAATATATAAAAACTTTGTCGTCAAGTTAGCTAATAGGGTAACTTAGATTTTTATTCCGAAAGTTTAGTTGATACGTTAGAAATAACTAAATCCTAGGCCTAGGAATTGAAACCCTAAAAATAACCCTCATTTTGTTTAACTTTGGTAATCATACGTCCTTACAGTTTTTTTTTGAGAAATAGGTAATCTTGAGTTCAGTTCTTGAGTTAAGTCGAAATGAAGGGAAAGTATTGAAGGTTTACTGAAAGATAAGTCTGAAAAATAGTTCATATTCTTAAGTTCAAATTTATAAAGTATATACCCTACAAACTGCACATACACGCACCTTAAAACTTTGGATAGTAGAGAATACCTAGAAATACCCTTGCCTGAAAACCTAGTATGATAGAAAAAACGGTATTTATAGCTAAACACAAAAGATCATCATTGAAAAATATATCCGGTCTTGAAAAGAAAAAAAATAATAAAGAAAAGAAAAATAAATAAATAAAGTCAATACCTGGAAACTGCTATTTAAGCTTTAAGCTCGCACAAACAGTAATCGACCGTTAGTGCCTCAAGAAGCATTAATAGTCGCATGAAAGGTGTGTGAGCAAAACCGTCCTTTATTAATGAAAAGAAGTAGTATTAGGCATTAGGGTAAGAGTACTATAGCTTGAATTGAATTCTTAAGTGTAGGGGTCAATAATTTACACACACGTATGGGTATACAATCGATATTTGGATGAAATATAGAAATAAAGAATAAGACTTATGTTTTCCGTAAAACTGATAAAAATCCCTGATTGGAGACCGCACTTTAGAAGGAAAACTCTGGGGATACCAACATCTTTCTAAACTTTTTTGGAACGTATAGGATCTGGGGTTAAATAAATAGCAGGTATGAAATATAAGGGTAGGATATTTCCAAGTTAGGATGATAGAATTTCTAACCTAGATACTAAACTGTAAGAGTAGAATCGATGTTAACTTATGAAACTAGCTTGACGGGATTTTGTGGGTAAAATCCGCTAAAAACCCTCAGGAGACAACACTCCTCCTACTAGGGACACCTAGAGGTTTAACGGCTTGTTGCACGAGCTCAGTGCATTCGTGTCCCCAGCGAAAGTGAGGTTAGGACTTTTTGTGAATAATTGGTTTTGCTCGGGACGAGCAAAAGTTAAGTTAGGGAGTATTTGTTTATACCAGAATATTGCATTTAATACCACCCATTCTTACACTCGTTTGTTATAGGTAAATGCTTTTAATTCGTGTTTGCTATATATTTACAGGCTATAGGTTCTTAGTCCAAAATAATGCAAATGATACAAAATCTCTACTGTTACGCTAAAATCCAGAACATCTGTTGCCAACAGATAAAAGTAGGGTTCCGATCATCCGTATCCGTCCAATGCCGCGTACCTATTCCAGAGACAAGACATATGACAGTGGTCATTCGTGTCTCGGACAACCATAGAGCACGAGAGGGGCAACACAAGAATCAATGGGTGCATGGAGATCGAGGGAGATGAGGTCAAAAGTATTATTTTTTATGCCACTTTGGACTATTGCAGATCTGAAGAAATTATTGATTCAATTTGCAATTTGGAGCATGTAGAACAACAGAAGAGAGCAACACAAGAAACCCCAGAAAAAATGACAGGCCAACTCCTCCAAAGAGCCGCGGATCCACGGCCAATATGGCAACTCGGCGGCAGATCCGCGGCCGAGTTGACTCGGTGTCAACTCGGGTTTTGGGGGTAGTTTGGACATTTCATTTGGGCTCAGAATCTTTCCCTAGGCTTTCAGCACTCAGCCTATAAATAGCCCAGTTTTGTGCCAAGCCATGGGTCTTGATTCTTATGCTTCTTTTTGTTAGGAATTAGTGTAGTGTTAGTTCTTCTTCTTCTTCTTCTTCTTCTTCTTCATGTATTCTTCCATTAAAATGTAGCGAGAGCTTTGAGTGGATGATGAATGAAGATGAGGGTTTGTTATTTTTATTATCTTGTAATTTTAATTCTTGCATTGTTATTTTAATTCTAGTGTAATTTTACTTCTTATTGTTAATTAGTTGTTGTTATTTCTTGCTCTTTTCTTTTCTTCTCTTTCGTATTATTTTCAAGCGATGATATTTCGACGGAGTTCCTTACTTAGGTGAGGACCTAAGAGTTAGCTTGCACCATTTGTAAAACCGTATTTTCTTTTTCCTTCTTTTTTTCCTTCTTGATTTGTTTTATTTTCTTTTATAATGTGTGAATAATTCCACACTTGTTAAGGCTAAGGAAGGTGGTATGAGAGACGAAAAAATCCCTTGTGCTTCTCTTCGCCAAATATCTTGAAACGAACCCCGACCAAAAAAACGCAACCCCCTCACATAGGCGCGCTATACATGACATATAGCCGCGACCTAAGTAGAGAAGTCCTTTAAGCGCACTGCAATGTGACATGTAGTTGTGACTTAATTGGATACATGGTTGCGGGTGTTTGGCTGAGGGTTGGAAATAAGCGTATTTAGCGGACGGACAAGGGGCACTAGGAATGGATTTAGCGTTGGAAAGCTCGCTTAAACTCGCAAATCCGATTCCTATGTCCTCCTAATCCCCGCTACCTTCGATTATCACAATATTGCTTTAAGAATGGCAAAAGATAAGCACAAGACTAATCCTAACTCCACCAACCAACCTTAAACTTAACAAGCTTACTTGAACATAAATACGAACACTTAGGATAGAACTGAATATACACATATACATTCTTTATTGACTCGTCTAAGACTCGAATGGACATACAACCATCTCCCTGGTGATCGACCCATGCTCAACCGGCTAGCTGCAAAGCGATACCGTCCTTGATCGCGGTTAAACTTTAGAATTTTAAATACGCGCACGCCAAAATCGTGCGATCAAGGGGAAACATCAAACCCTCCTCCAGCTTTATCGGTAGCCAAGGAGGAAATAATATCTAAGGCCGCCCTTGATGATTATATTGCTCAACAAATAAGTGCTCATCAAGCTAATGAAGTTGCTGGCCAAATCGTCAGAACTGAGCTGCCATATCCATGCTGGTATGATCAAATCAAGTACCCGCCGGGGTATACGATCCCCAAATTCCATTTGTACAAAGAGATAAACAACCCTCACCAGCGCGTCGCGCAGTTTAGAGCTCTGTGCGGCAACACTGGAGGCGACAACAAACTGTTGCTTCGCCAGTTCGTCGTCAGCATATCAGAAATGACCTTTGAATGGTACTCAGAGCTCCTAAATGACTCCGTAAAAATATTCATGGAGATGGAGCAGCTGTTCACATAGCGTTTCGCTAGCGCAAGCGAACGTACTATGATCACGGTGTTGATGTACATACATACATACATGCATACACTTGTGTGTATCATGGTTGTTGATACACAAGTAGTGGCATTGCAAGACTCACATAGTATAATTATCTTTATATTTATTTATTGAGTTAATAAGGAAATAGAATTAATTCATGGTTGATATTTATCCTCATCCTACACTTAACCTTGCATTAACCATGATTTAATCTTCTATTGCTCTCATTGCTCAATGATAAATATCTAGATATTTATTAACCCATGGTTACAAGTGAGAATGATTTAATATATATTATTATTTCATTCTCATTTTATCATCTCATCTTTTTATCTCTTTGATCTCTTGTTCTTGCCATCATCTTCTTCCACCTCTCTTTTGCTCTCTTGAGATTTCTTGTGAGTAAGAGAGTGATAAAGATAGGGTTTTGAAGTGAAAAAACTAACCACATCATCATTCTACACTAGTCTAGCAAATTAGTTTAGAGTGTTAGCTTCATCTTCATCTTTTGATCAAGTAGAGCTAGGAGTTTGGACAAAGAAGACTTCGGGTGGATCATCGTGGACTTGGAAGATCTCTAGCAAGCCCGTTCCAACTCTTAAGGAGCCAAAGAGTCAAGTGGAACTACAAATGTTGTAATCTCTTAACTTAGTGCTATGTTACTACTTCTTGTTACCCTAGCTTTTCTAGTTCGATTCCTAGATTAGATTGTTTAGCACCCTCTAAAATTTTAAATTATGGCATGTGTGATGCTACCAAACCCTAGTAGTGGTGCTAAAGAATCCTTACAGTGATATCAGAGGCAAACTAGAAACCTAGACGTTGTTAAGATAATATGAAACCGAAAAACTCCGCAAAATACGATTTTAGAAACCCTAGATTTTGCTCTCTGGAAATTTTTTGAAAAGTCATTTAAAAATTATTTTAGCAACTACAGAGTGATGTATGGGATACTAGATGAACACAGGTGAAATACAGGGGGGGTGCTTGGATTTTAGCCGAGTACGTGGCTTCTTTTTTCGGCGACGCCGGCCCAGTGTGCACCAAATCTCCTCGTATTTCCCATGTGTTCTTCTCTGTAGGATTTGGGGTTTCTGGTATTGTTTGTTTATTCCAAATTTTCATGTGATGATAATTGAGTTATGGGCTAATTGCGAAGTATTTCGTAGTCGTATTTTTTAGCATTGTATTTGTAACCTAGACAATGTTTAACAATTCGATCGAACTTCAAACACCTCGTCAAGAACCCCACTGAAATTTTCAAAAGTTTGAATTTTCTTAGGTTAATTATATTCAATAAACGTGCAAGTTACTTATGGACCCTCTAGAAGAACAAAAATCTTAACTCGATTCTATGCTTTCGGAACCGTGACTTGAACCGTAGGGTTTGCCGTAGTTCCGCGGTGTCATAGGTGAGGCATTGGTTTGACCCTTCTACGGCTGGATCATAGGTACTGTGGTACGGTTTGGGTACTTTAATTTCACTCAAGTGTTGAGCTCATTGGGTGATGTGGGTGTTGGTTGATTCGGTCGAAACGTTTAACATTATCTAGTATATCGTGATACAATAATTGGAATCTATATTTATATGTTGCGTGTAAATCTAGTATTTCGGTCTCGATAGTAATCGGAAATCTTGTTGAATTATCTGACTTACTTTGAAAAGTGTTTTTATGAGATGAGACCTAAATGAGAGATTTACATTGTTAGGCATGAAACTTTGGATATGTGATATCCCGGGTTTATGATGTCTGAGGGCAATATCGATTGAAATTGTTGTAGTTTTTCACTTTCTTTTCTACGACCGTAAGCGTAGTGTGTGGTGTATCACCGGTTTCGTTGCTATACGCCAACGACAATTGGGGTACGCATACTTGCTTACGTTGATGACATATGATAATATGAGTTGCTATGATATGATGTATATGATCATCGTGATTGAATGGCCGGGGGTTTTATGTGAGATGAGATTTTTTCTTTTCATTCATGTAAAATTAATTTGTATGTAATATACTTTTATTGGGGCACTTCTGGGTTGAGGATGATGTCACCATTGTTGTATATTATTTACTTTTCCGCATTACGATAGACCTAAGGTGGGGAGCACAAGTGACCGGGTTCTGGGGTATAGTGGAAGACCATATCGAGGCGTCGAGACCGGGTTTCCTAACTCCAGAATTGGTAGGGTCACTTGACGCTCTCGTAGGGGTCTAGGGGTGTGGGATTGGCTATTCATCATGACCATGGTATTCGTATTTTCTATTGTTGGCTAAATACAAAATACGGACGTCCTAGCATATCCTATATTTTCATATATGTGTTTCTGCTGCTTATATTCTGTGATGTGATCACTTGATATATCTGAGACGAATGCAATATTATATATGAGATATATAGTAGACGTTGCTTATGTTTTGCACCCACGCTAGTCCCGTCCCGGTATGCCGTTAGTTAAGTAATCTAACGGTGCATAATGGGACACTGTAGCGAATGCGGATGGCATAAGCGTATGTTGTATTTTCATTTCTTCTGTAATGCTTAGGAAGCTTAAATGATGGGAGTTCATTAATATGATTAATGAAAAGAAAGAAACCTAAAAGATGTTGTAGAATCAAATTTTCAAAAAGGGTAGCTACAGTTATTGCTTTGCATAGTGATATATGTGATTATCCCGCACCTTATTCGATAAGGAAAGAACCGAAATCTCTTCACCGGGAGTGACCTCTTTAGCAATAACTGGCAGATGCTATAACATTCGGGCTGTCTTTTTTATTTCTTTTAGAGTTTTTTGCTTTGCATAATGATATATATGATATATCCCGCACCTTATTCGATGAGGAAAGAGCCGAGATCCCTTCACCGGGAATGACCTCTTTAGCAAAAATAGTAAAAGCCTAAAAAACACTCCTTTTCAAAATCACTCGATTCTACAACGATATCAAGTTCATTACGCAATAGGTTTTCTGAAAAACCTGTTGTAGCCCTCCGTCATTTCAGATAAGTAGTATTTAGTATTCGTGTTGCGCTTGTTGACCTTGTCAAGGCATAGTGTGCGGTAGCTGATTAGTGCTTATCTGCAAAGCATATGATGCGATTGGATTAGGGTAGTCATGCAGCTTTGTTGACCTTGTCAAGGGTCGTACGGGTGGGTTTAATTCAATCAAGAAATGACGGGTTGAACTTGACTTGCGTTCTATGGTTTGTTAACCTTTTCAATGTCATAGATCGCTTGGGGCAGAATATTATCGGGAGTTTCAAGTGTTGAAATTTGAATTTAATTGCATACCTTCTATGAGATAATTGGATCCCGATACCCATTGCGAGTAAGAGTTACTCCTGGGAGAGTTTTACACAAGACAATTAGCCGATCAAGTAGGTGTCTAGAAAGGTGTCAACGGGGTTATGCCTCTGGGAAAACGAGGTTTATTTTAATTAGGTCCGTGCGAAAGCACGGGGAACCTCCCTCAAAGTACCGGCACTGGCCTGGCTGAAAGATTGGCGAAATTGTAGGATGTAATTAATCCCGGCTAGTCTTTCCTTTTAGGGTTTGAAGGAAGATTTGATAAAAACAGTGGGAGCCATCCTGATTAGATAAAATAATAACCAGTCTGATCTTGCAAGAGCATACGCTAAATTATTTTCTTCTCTCTCTCTCCAGGTAGCGACCATGTTACGTCTTAATCAAGATAATAATATGGATGTATTGACCGAACCCGCATGTTATACTGTGCAGGCGAACGTTGGTTCCGTTCTTTCTTATAATTGTTATAAGACTGAACAGGGAATAAAGGAATATCCGTATTCCCATGCTGCCCAAACGAAGAAGAAACATGTTGATGCGTCTTCTTCGGGTGTGTTAGTATTTGAGAACTGTTTCTCAGTTCACTCTACGTCCTGAGTATTAGATATCGGATCGGGATCCCACATATATAATATGTTACATGGGCTAAGGAAAGGTAGAGAACTGGGAATGAGTGATCATTTCGTAAGAGTAGGGAATGGGGAAAATGTTGCAGCCAAAGCAGTTGGCGAATATCACATTGTGTTACCAAGTGGCAACACATTGGTTCTGAACGAATGCTATTACATTACGACCCTGATATGCAATCTTATATCAGTTTCTTTATTAAGTAAAGAAGGATATAATTTTGTAATACAGGATAATGTTATGAACATCTTCCTGAATCAAAAGTTGATTGGATGAGGCTCGTTAAATAATGACATATATGTTTTAGATCAAACTACAGTCCTCAATATACAAAACACACAAAAGAGGAAGAGTTCAGAAATGAATGAATCCTTCTTTTGGTATTGTAGACTAGGTCATATCAATGCGACACGGCTAGCTAAGTTGCATAAGGATGGAATGCGTTCGAATTTTCATCTTATGACACTTTCCAGTCATATCTCAAAGGCAAGATGACCAAAACTCCGTTTACAAAACACGGAGAAAGAGTTACGGAACTCTCAGGACTGATACATAGTGATGTATGTGGTCCCATATGTACACATGCCAGGAATGGTCCTCATACTTCATTACATTCACTGACGATCTCTCAAGATTCGGACATGTGTTCCTGATGAAACACAAGTTTGAAACTTTTGAAAAATTCAAAGAATATAAATCCGAAGTCGAGAACCAAACGGGTAAAAGTATTAAAATCCTTCGATCTGATCGAGAAGGTGAATACTTGAGCACGGAGTTCCTGGACTTCCTAAAAGTGAATGGGATTCTCTCTCAGCTTACTCCTCCGTATACACCACAGCACAACGGTGTATCGGAATGGAGGAATCGCATCCTATTAGACATGTTGCGCTCTATGATGAGCACTACTTTGTTTCCTATTTCTTTTTGGGGTTATGCGCTTAAGATAACGGCATACCTATTGAATCAAGTTCCATCTAAATCTGTACTTACCACACCATATGAGATATGAAGTGGGAAGAGACCATATCTTAAACGAGTTAAGATATGAGGTTGTCCGGCCTATGTCAAAAGGCAAAATCCGGAAAAACTCGAGGCATGATCAGTTCTTTGCAAGTTTGTGGGATATCCAAAGAATTCATATGGATATTTTTCTACTACAGTGAGGAACAAAAGGTGTTTGTTGCTCAGCATGCCACCTTTTTCGAAAAGGAATTTCTTGTAAAAGAAATTAGTGGCAAAGAGGTAGAACTGGAAGATGTTCCAGATACACAAACTGTAACTGAAGATTTAGTGGAACCAGAAGATTTGATAGTGCCCAACGAACCCCAACCTCTCCGCCGATCTAGTAGGGTTCCTCATCCACCTGAGAGATACAACGGTTTTCTCATTGATAGTGGAAGCGAGGATTGCATCATAAAGGATGATGACCCAACTAGCTTCGAGCAGGCCATCACGAGTGGGGACTCTGTGAAGTGGATGGATGCAATGCGATCCGAGATAGAATCCATGTACACCAACAAAGTATGGACTTTAGAAGATACTCCTGAAGGGGTAAAACCCATTGGGAGTAAGTGGATCTTTAAGAAAAAACTTGGTGTAGATAGGAAAGTGGAGACGTTCAAAGCTCGACTTGTTGCAAAGGGTTTTCGTCAACAACCTGGTGTGGATTATGACGAAACCTTTTCTCCAGTGGCTATGCTTAAATCCATCCATATCATGCTTTCCATTGCTGCATACCATGACTACGAAATCTGGCAAATGGATGTTAAGACCGCCTTTATAAATAGTGATTTGGAAGAGTGCGTGTACATAACTCAGCCAGAGGGCTTCGTTGCTAGTGGGAGCAGCGGAAAGGTGTGCAAGCTGCTTAAATCCATCTACGGGTTAAAGCAAGTATCACGGAGTTGGAACATCTGTTTTGATGTCATTATCAAAGAGTTTGATTTCGTCAAAAACGTAGATGAATCTTGTTTATACAAGAAGGTAGCAGAGAGTAAGGTTGTCTTCCTCGTATTGTACGTGGATGACATACTCTTGATAGGAAATGACATTCCTATGCTACAATCGGTCAAGCTCTTCTTATCACATAGATTCTCAATGAAAGATTTAGGTGATGCCTCCTACATCTTGGGGATTAAGATCTATAGAGATAGATCTAAACGGATACTGGGATTGTCCCAGTCCAAGTACATTGACACCATACTAAAGAAGTTTAGTATGGAAGAATCCAAGCATGGGTTTTTACCCACGATCTCAGGACTCACTCTCTCCAAAAAGATGTCTTCCAAGATAGATTTGGAGAGAGCTCGCATGCAAGGGATACCCTATGCTTCGGCAGTAGGCTCTATCATGTACACAATGCTATGTACCAGACCCGATGTAGCATACTCACTATGTGTAGTGAGTAGGTAACAAGCAGATCCTAGAGAGAGTCATTGGACAGCTGTGAAGAGCATTCTCAAGTACTTGAGAAGGACTAAAGAGATGCTCTTGGTGTATGGTAACGGAGAACTCCAAGTAGAGTCCTTTACCGATTCGAGCATCCAGAGTGATAAGGATGACTCTAAGTCGCACTCGGGATTTGTCTTTACCCTCAATGGAGAGGAGGTATGCTGGAAGAGTTCCAAGCAGGGAACCGTGGCAGACTCGACGATGGAGGCTGAATACATCACTGCCAACAATGCTGCCAAAAAGGCTGTCTGGATGAAGAAGTTCGTAACTGAACTTGGAGTGGTTCCATCTATTGAGTATCCATTACCTTTGTATTACGATAACAATGGAGCTGTGGCTTTGGTTAAGGAACCTAGGTCCCATCAGCAATCTAGGCATATTCTGAGGCGGTATCACCTGATACGGGAGATAGTTGATCGCCGGGAGATCGAGGTCAGGAGAGTTGACATGAAGAACAACACTGCGGATCCACTCACGAAGGCGATTCCTGAGATACAGTTCGAGAGACTCTTCGGGATGCTGGGTATGCGATACTACAGCAGCTGGCCCTAGTGCAAGTGAGAGATTGTTAGTTGTATATATGCCCTAGAGGCCATTATTGTACATATGATGTATATTATAGTGGATGCTTCGACATATATAGAGAGGACTTTCTTGCTCGACATGATAGTATGCTATCTGGTTACTCTTTATCTTAACATGTATACTTGTCTCTTACTGTCTTATGGTTACATGTTGGTAAAGCCCTGTCATGGCCCAAAATATTAGCTCGTGGCCAGCACTTAAATCACGCGACGTGTACAGGCATAACGTAATTCAAGTAAGCTGAAACCCAGAAATCAAAACCTTTTTAAGAAATAAAGAGGTTAAGCTTTGAAATAAAGGTATAGTAAATCATATTTTGTCTTTTGAAAATTTGGGCAGCACCCCCTTGTAAAAACTAACCCCGAAAATGGGTACAACACAGAATATAATAAAGCATCCCCAAACGGGAGAAAATCACGCCCAACGGCGGAAACAACCACCACAAGCATAAATATAAATATACGATGCCCAACGGCGAAGATCCATATAGGGAAATAAGTAAAGCAAGACATCAACCCCAAAAGCGAACATAAAACCCATCGCTCAAGTCCCGCAACTACAAATCTTCTAAGTCTGCAACATATACAATTACTAGTTTCTGATTTGATGGAGTGACTAGATACAATATGAATAACAAATACAAGAGGGGCACGATCCAACATGTACCACCTTCCAAAAGCAAATCACCCGAAAGCAGCTGAGTGCCAGCGATGCCGCAACTGATCCATGCAGTCAACCTGTAAGAACTGTGGCACAATGGGGGTGAGTTTCCAACTCGTGAATAGAAAACATCATCAGGGAGAAATCGAAATAAACAACGATTCCTAGGTTAACTATATCATAAAGGTAATACTATGATATCTAGGGTGACCGTATCTGCATATGTGCCAACACATGGTAAATGCCTATCAGCAAGTGGATATCATCCAACAATATAATCAATGCTTGTATGCAAGTGGATCCCGTCCAACAATATAATCAATGCATGTATGCAAGTGGATCCCGTCCACGTGTCAACCACAGACACAACAACTCTTGCATGTAAATATCATAAAAGTGTATGCAGGTAAAATGAGGATATAAATCAATGTGTGTCCCTCGCGGCACAACAAAATCATGTAACCGGAGTGTCCACATAGACACTCGAAACATCATGAAACCCATGTCTAACATCGACACGTAAATCCTCATCTGTCAGGCGCCGTCACCATGACCGGCCCTGATGTCAGTACATCTCATGGAACCTGAGTGTCTACATCGACACTCGTAATTCACATAACATATCTGAACATGACTCTGGTCGGTATACCCCAGATATCTGCTGAGTCCAAATAATATCAACGGTAGGTAGTGGTCGCTCTTCCAGGCTCATCGTCTACACCACGAAATCATCCCTCGCCCCGGGGTACCATTCCGAGTCCACCATGTACCCGCAGACGGTTCCTCCTCCTTCTCGAATCTGGTGTCACATTCCAATTCTCAGAATTGAGAAATCACATGGTGGACGCACTGAAATTTCATATAAAGAGAAACCGGGTTTTCAAACAATACATAAATTTCTTAAAACACCCCCACGGTTCTCAAATCCATAAATCATATGAAATCCATATCTCAATGCTGAAATCCATGAAAACTGATATATGCAACATAAAACAGCAATGTGAGCATATTAATGGAAAACCGCTCTTTTAAATGAATCCAGTTTTAAAATATATCATGCGGTTCCCAAATCCTCCGAAATCAAGTGCAGCATCATATGGGGTGTACATGTAACTATAGCAAGATAAGTGTATCTACATCTAAGCAAGTATGCATGATGCATCTCATAAGCACAATAGCACAATAAGCAATGTCTCAATATCACATGTCAATACAATACCACATAAGGGTATATGCAGCTATAGCAAGATATGTGGGTGTACATTTCAGTATGTATGCATGATGTGCATGTTGCTGTAGCAAGGTATGCAACATATAACAGGATGTAAGCATGTCCGTATATCTCATGCATCGTGGAACAGTGAATGAACATAGCAAGTATATCATAGCATGATGTAGCAATTCTACTGCGTAGTGACATAGCAATTATCGATGATGAAGTGTTTGAGCCGGCAATCTGTGTATGTGCAACATACGCATCATCGATAATGGTGTAGGTTTACTTGCACAGGTATACGTAATGCAATGAGAATAACATGAACGTAGCATAAAGTACATAGTCAACTAAAAGCTATAAGGTATACGTGCCTACAAGATATCCGAGTCGGTGAATCCATCAATCGGCATCCAGCATCATAACATCACGTACGGTACAAACCATCGTACGGCATCCTCCAAACAAGGGTACGGACAAATCAACAAGTGAAACTCATCGCGTACGGTAATCCATCCTACGACAGCATTAAATAAATAGGGATTCTATCAACCTATACAATATCGGGGGTACGGATCTAAGTCTCATATGGCATATCACTCAATATGCAAAAGATTATCCATATATATATATATATATATATATACCTATCTCTTAGGTCACATCCATGTCAATATCTTATCAGGGGACCTACAAAGGTATCAAAGATCTCGTATTGACTCGAAATCCATATAACGAAATATCACACTAAGTCATCATATCACATCGTATACTCGTTCTTCACATTAATATCTCACATCACAAAAATATAAACGTCACACTTGTTCTCTTTTAAATTCGTACTTATCATGATTCACTTATCATTTCATATTCTCATATGTCAATATGTTCATTAGTATCAACTTCAATCATATTATCGTTTGTAAATCCTACAATCATGTCTGTCGCATATCATTATCAGGATAAAATAATCAAACGACATTCCATATCAATGTTTGCGGGGGTGCTATACACCATCCACCCGACTTCTCCTGTAGATATAAATCTACTCACCTGCTAAACTCCTCGCTTATCCGTAGTCGATGCACTTCGTCGTCTCGGAATCCACGCGAATGTACCTACAATCAATATGAATTCGCAAAGCTATTATCATCAATTCCGAAATCCAACAACGGCACACGGTGCGCTCATAGGTTAGAACCTATAGCCTACGCATCCAAAACAATCAAACAACCCTCGTCGTTGACGTACAAACGTCCAATGACCAAATAAAATATCCAGTCGCAAAACCAAGATATCCCAATACCAGAAAATATAGCCAAAACCCTAACTAGGGTCGCTGTTCATGAAAACTGCCACGCCAAAAACCCAGTAGTACTAATACTCATTCACAACACAATAATTATCGTAGATAATAATATATACGTCATCCACACGTCCATTAAAACTCATGTCTAAGTTTTACCGAAAACCTAGTAAGGATTTTATATCATTTTAGCACAAAGCTAGATATTTAAACAAATTCTAGCGATCACAATCATCACAAAATAGCATAACTAAGTCACCAAAATGTTTACTACAATTTTAATCTCACCCAATAAGGATTTAGAAAAACTTAGTTTGTAATTAAGCTTCATTAGACATTTAAGAAAAATAACAAATAACATTCTCACAAATTCTTAAATTTTCCAAGTCTACACATCATGATTAACCACATTAACAAATCAAAACCCTAACTTGATTTTCATAATAATTATCATGAATATTCTAAACATGAAATTAAAGCTATAATAAACACTTAAATAGCTAGCTTAAAGAATTAAGCAACAATAAAGGATTAGGGTTAGGATTTATACCTCACAAACATACTATCAATCTTGCAAATTGATTTCCAAAATAACCTCCCAAAATGCTAACTTTAATGAAGAACTAAGCTAGTTTAGGCTAAAGATTAAGGAGTATGGATTTTTATTTGAGTTTGTGTGAATATTTCATGATTTTTGATCATTTTTTTGAAGCTTTTTGAAGTGAAATTGAGTGAGGAAAGAAGAAGGGCAACAAGCCTAGGGTTCGGCCAAGATGAAGTGGGGGGGAGGGGAGGGGGTTGTGAATATTGTGTAGAAATTTCTAGCTATAAATAGAAACAAATGCATTAAAGTCTTTTGTGACCTTTTCTTTTCTTTTAAAATAACATTTTAAATCATAAATATCTAGATATTTTTCTATGGATGGATTAAGCCTAATCTATTGATTAGATTAGCATAGATTCCCATTAGAAGTAATTAACCCAAACCAAATTTGTAATTACCACTAATTAAGTGCATAATTAACAACTTAAAATAATAATATAATTAGGGAAAATATCAAAGTGAACCAAAACTTCCAAATGACCACAAAAACCCGCAAACTAGCACTATTCTAGTTAAACTAGGTGTAGTCAAGTCTATACTGAAATTTGATCACATTCCGGGTTTTACGGAAAATACCGACTATTTTACCCTTAAAACGGAAAATTCGCATAATGATTTCCAAAATTTTACAATCTTCCCCCCTTAAAGAAATTCGGTTCCCGAATTTAAATTTAAATTTAAACCCCCAAATACTAAAATATTTCAATAAACAGCTAAGTCAATGGGGCTCCGAAATAACGGAAGATACAGAAAACCACAGCGTATCCTGTGCGCCGGAAAATGAGTACGAAAACTCAAAACCGAACTCCGTCAAGTGTCACGCAAATCATCGGACTTGCACGCATATCATCAGAGTCACAAAGGAGATACAGATCTCGAAATCCACTACCGAAAGCTCATATGCACTAATCAAATACTATAATATGTATATAGTACACATCCTTTTTAAGAAATCTCCAAAACCTGAAATAACATATGCAGAATCCTTTTCTGAATCGCCGTGTGATGTGTAACTCACGACACAAATGACAGACGCTCATTTGTAAAGTAATAATATACTAGCATATATGTTTTGCTCAAATATATGTTCCGCTTTTTTTTTGAAATATCCCAAAAGGTTTTCCTGTGTAAGCATTCGTGTCACTCGTGGACACGTAAAAAATAGCGAGACTATAGCTCCTTTTTGAAAACTTCTTGTTAATCTTTTAATGCATGCAAAATACTCAGGTACTGTCCTCGGATCAGTCCTGCTAGGGTACTACAAAGTATATGGCATCATCATGAAAACAAAGTGCTCAAAAGCAAAATCAGCCTAAAAAGGCGTGTCCAACCATCACGTGCGCCTGGTGCGCACGGAAATCAAATCCAGGTACAGGTGCCACAATATGCACAAAAGTAAGACTAAGTGCAACGGGTGTGTACAAAAATATCTGTCCAATGCAATTGGCGTCCACGACAATAACAACTAGTGCATCAAAAGTGCCCGAAAATCTCAATCCAGTGCAATTAACATGCACGAATGAAAACCCCAATCGAGTGCATCAGGTGTGCAAAAAATCATTTCACGCGCCCAACGTGCGCGAAAGTCCAAATCAAGTTTATCCGTCATACACAAACGAAATCGAAATCAAGTGCATCCCACATGCACGAATAAAAATCGAAATCATGTGCATCCCACATGCACGAATAAAAATCGAAATCAAGTGCATCCCACATGCATGAATAAAATCTCACTCAAGTGCATCCGATGCGCACAAAATCCAATACCAAGCGCCTAATATGCGCAAAAATCCAACCCAAGCACGCCGGGTTCGTAAAAAGCATCTAGTGCACGAAATATCAAATCCTGTGCATCCACAACACGAAATATCAAATCCTGTGCATCTAGTGCACGAAATATTAAATCCTGTGTAGGAAATCTAGGGAATCAGAAACATGTGCAGCTAAGGCACAAAATCGACATCAACACCACGATGTATAAAATATATCAAGTGCAATAACTATGCACAAAAATGTAAATACCAGTAGGTGCAGCCATGGTGCACAAAATCTATATCCTGAAACTCAATCATCAAAACTCAAATCCAAGCAATATAAGTATGATTCTCGGATCACAAACGCAAATCACAACAAATGATATTGAGGTACACCTCCTACAATGTCGAAGAACAAGTCGGTGCGCCCAAACTGGCAGAGCAAGAACATCCGCTTGCCTCCTGCTCACAGTCTGGCGTCTTCTGTCTCTGGGTCCTTATTTCTCTGTGGATCACAAATCTCACACTCTATCGGCTCATCTGTCCGGTCAGGTGTGCTAATGGAAACGATTCCGTCCCAGCACTCCTCGGTCAACTCTCGGCCAATTAGTATGATCACTCATAAAGCAGCACGTCACTGGCGTTGGCCTCTGGCCCTCAAAAAACACGTGACACAACAGATCCTCGGTGCAATCTGATCGCAGCAGTGTCCTGGAAGGAACTGGCTCAAGGTCTCTTCCGATCTCTCCTATACCGAACTGTACGGAGGCTGGTACACTTACAAATCTTTTCTTGCTTTCTGGACATCTGCGTTCTCAGCACAACATTTTCTCGGGAACTGGGCATATCCCAACGCCTCTGCATACATATCAGATCTCTAATCTTGACGGGGAGTAACAACAGCTCGTTAGCATCACGCACGAACCACTTGTTCCACTCGTCCTTATTATCATCCACTTTGACATCATGTTATGCTATCTGCGTACTGCAAATATTCTCGACGACAATCAATCCGGAATCTCTCGCACGGACTCGAAATCACAAACTCGGTATCCTCATCACTCTGCAGAAGATCTTTAGCCGAACACGTCCTCGGGAACTCGTCCCAACCATTGGAGTAAAACTCAAAACTCTTCCGTTTCTCGACCAACTCACAACACATCTGGGTGAGGTCTTCTATCTGAAACTCGTTAGCTTACTGATCTCACATCGGAATATCAGAAGAATAACATCATCTCTGGATCGATCTACTCTAGATTTGAGTAAGACTCTCTATACTGGAAATCTTCAACTCAACAGGGCTTGCGTCGGTGCATCAAATCTAACGAATCACCTCCATCTCTCAACTCAAGATAGACTAGCTATCACATGTCGCATCTTTGCCTAGAAGCTCCAGCGATCTCAGCTCGTAAGCTCTAGAAGCGACATCATATCAATCTCAGCAACAGCTGGGGCATCTGTCTGCACGGTCGATGACATCACAATCTCTGAGGTATTCTGTACATCAACAGTCCTCTCGCAGCAGGCAGCAACCAACAATAGCCCAATCATCCGGTACAAAACCGCACACTCGTCTCAAATGAGAGGTCACAACACCACACTACATCGATACTTTCCCAAGAAAATACGATGGGCAGTCCTCGTCCACGACGAGCTCGCCCTGACCGCATCACCAGCAGCAGCTCAATCTGTGCTCAAACCATGGTGACAGGAACCCAAATCAAGTATCGACGAAAAGATCAAAGGATGAAAAGAGTCAACAGATCCCAAAATGGATACATGATCAATAGGAGGAGTCAAATCACTGAGAAAATGATCATGGAGGCGAATAAAATCAAGGATCCCAAATGGATGTATAATCAAGGAAACGAAGAGAATCACAAGTCTCAAGTTATGTACATCCTAAGGTCAGTTAAGTGGAGTATCGTATCGTAAATATACCGCGGAACATACGTACGGTAGTCACTCTACTCAAGTTACCTACTCTATCAATCAGGGTCAGCTTATGTAACGAAAGTTCAAGTATAATACCCCCTTATTCAAGTCTAAGTTCCGTAAGGTCAAGCCTAGGTTCCAAAATATATACGCCCTAAACTCCACATAGTCAAACCAAAACATGAACCAAGGTTAAACCTAGCGCTCTGATACTAACTTTGTCACGCCCCAAAATATTAGCTCGCGGCCCAAAATATTTGCTCGCGACTAGCACTTAAATCACGCGACGTGTACAGGCGTAACGTAATTCAAGTAAGCTGAAACCCAGAAATCTAAACATTTTTAAGAAATAAAGAGGTGAAACTTTGAAATAAAAGTATAGTAAATCATGTTTTGTCTTTTGAAAATTTGGGCAGCACCTCCCTTTTAAAAACTAACCCCGAAAACGGGTACAACACAGAATATAATAAAGCATCCCTAAATGGGAGCAAATCACGCCCAACGGCGGAAACGACCGCCACAAGCATAATTATAAATATACGACGCCCAACGGCGAAGATCCACATAAGGAAATAATTAAAGCAAGACATCAACCCCAAAAGCGGACATAAAACCCATCGCTCAAGTTTCGCAACTACAAGTCTTCTAAATCTGCAACATATACAATTACTAGTTTCTGATTGATGGAGTGACTAGATACAATATGAATAAAAAATACAAGAGGGGCATGATCCAACATGTACCACCTACCAAAAGCAAATCACCCGAAAGCAGCTGAGTGCCAGCGATGCCGCAACTGATCCATGCGGTCAACCTGCAAGAACTGTGGCACAATGGGGGTGAGTTGCCAACTCGTGAATAGAAAACATCATCAGGTAGAAATCGAAATAAACAACGATTCCTAGGTCAACTATATCATAAAAGTAATACTATGATATCTAGGGTGACCGTATCTGCATATGTGCCAACACATGGTAAATGCCTATCAGCAAGTAGATATCATCCAACAATATAATCAATGCATATATGCAAGTGGATCCTTTCCAACAATATAATCAATGCATATATGCAAGTGGATCACGTCCACGTGTCAACCACTGACATAACAACTCCTGCATGTAAATATCATAAAAGCATATGCAGGTAAAATGAGGATATAAATCAACGTGTATCCCTCGCGGCACAACAAAATCATGGAACCGGAGTGTCCACATCGACACTCGAAATATCATGAAATCCGTGTCTAGCTTCGACACGTAAATCCTCATCTGTCAGGCGCCGTCACCATGACCGTCCCTGATGTCAGTACATCTCATGGAACCTGAGTGTCTACATCGACACCAGCAATCCACGTAGCATGTCTGAACATGACTCTGATCGGTATCCCCCGGATATCCGCCGAGTCCAAATAATATCACCGGTAGGTAGTGGTCCCTCTGCCAGGCTCATCGTCTACACTACGAAATCATCTCTCGTCCTGGGGTACCATACCGGGTCCACCATGTACCCGCAGACGGTTCCTCTTCCTCTTCGAATCGGGTGTCACATGCCAAATCTCAGAACCGAAAAATCACATGGTGGACGCACTGAAATATCATATCAAGAGAAACCGGGTTTTCAAACAATACATAAATTTCTTGAAACACCCCCACGGTTCTCATATCCATAAATCATATGAAATCTATATCTCAATGTGAAAATCCATAAAAACTGATATATGCAACATAAAACAGCAATGTGAGCATATTAAGGGAAAACCGCTCTTTTAAATGAATCCAGTTTTAATATATATCATGCGGTTCTCAAATCCTCCGAAATCAAGTGCAGCATCATATGAGGTGTACATGTAACTATAGAAAGATAAGTGTATCTATATGTAAGCAGGTATGTATGATGCATCTCATAAACACAATAGCACAATAAGAAACGTCTCAATATCACATGTCAATACAATACCACTTAGGGGTATATGCAGCTATATCAAGATATGTTGGTGTACATGTCAGTATGTATGAATGATGTGCTTGTAGCTGTAGCAAGGTATGCAACATATAACAGGATGTAAGCATGTCCGTATATCTCATGAAACGTAGAATAGTGATATGAACGTAGCAATTATATCATAGCATGATGTAGCAATTCTACTGCGTTGTGACATAGCAATTATCGATGATGAAGTGTGTGAGCCAGCAATCTGTGTATGTACAATATGCGCATCATTGATAATGGTGTAGGTGTACTAGCACAGGTATATGTAATGCAATGAGAATAACATAGACGTAGCATAAAGTACATTGTCAACTAAAATCTATAAGGTATACGTGTCTACAATATATCCGAGTCGGTGAATCCATCAATCGACATCCAGCCTCAAAACATCACGTATGGTACAAACTATTGTACGACATCCTCTAAACAAGGGTACAGATAAATACACTACTACAATATGGGGTTGCCCCTACGGACTCAGGAATCCGTAGGGGCAAGTATTTCTTGCCCCTACGAATTTATCCGTAGGTCCCAATCGTTGTCCCTACGGTGCCTTACGTTCTAATTTAAAAATATTAAATCGTAATTTGTTGTTTGGCCCTACGGAGCCGCAAATGGTGGACCTACGGTTATGTCCGTAGGGGCATATAAATAGGTTATTAATATAAAAAAAAGCATAGAAAAGTCATCGATCGTTCCCCAAAATTCTCTCTCTCACTCTCCCGCGCCTCGATCGCTCGTTCCCGCGCCTTGTCGCCACCGCCCTCCGCGCCTCGTCTCCACCTTCCTCGATCGTTCCCAAAACATCCTCATCGACTTCCTCGTCGCCACCGTCTGCGACTCGTCGTAGATCGTCGTCGACCACCGGTCTTCTCTGTCGTTTCCTCCACCACCCGCTACAGGTTAGTAAATCTCAAATTATTTATAATTTTGATGATGTTAGGTCTAGGGTTCAGGGTTCGGGTAGGGGTGAGGGTTAGGGTTAGGCATCGGGTTCGGTTTAGGTTAGGGTTAGGGTTAGTGTTCGGTTGGGGTTGGGGTTCGGTTGGGGTTGGGGTTGGGGTTCAGTTGGGGCTAGGGCTGGGCTGGGGCTGGGGCTAGGGTTTGGTTGGGGTTGGGGTTGGGGTTGGGGTGGGGCTGGGGCTAGGGCTTGGGCTTCATCACCCGATATAGCGAAATACAAAGCGTACTTCAGTACACCTGACCTCATTGAGTTTCATATTGAAGTTCCCGGTCAAGCGGAATATGCATATTTTTATTCGCCATCAAATCCCAATTATCAAGCTACCGAGGACGAAAAGCCACCTTTGTCAGTCGAGAGTCATGGTAATAGACTTTTTATTATAGATCATAGTCAATTGTTTTTCCTATCATTTTCTTGATCCGGATGCTAATCAACTTGTTAGTTACTGTTTTTATGACGTATTTGTCTATATTTGTTGACAGTGGCCTTTCTTTTGGATGAACATATTTTTTTGATGCATGTTTCGGTCATGTGAATTCATATGTTGCGTATAACGCTTTATGATATCAGTATCCTACATTTGTAGTTTTAATTATTGATTGTTATAGATGAATGTCATTGCAATAATAGTTTTTGGTTGATATATTAATTTTTCAAATATTTGCATGTATGTATCCATGCCTGCCTGCATATATGTATTGTTCATACCAGAATATTGCATTTTATACCGCCCATTCTTACGCTCGTTTGTTTATAGGCAGGTGCTTTTGATCAGTGTTTGCTACATATTTGCAGAATACAGGTTCTCGGCTCTGAACAGTGAAATTCATGGAAAAGTACGTCAAATTCCGGATTACTGCCAACACAGATAAAACACGGGTCTCCGCTCTCTATCCGTATGTTGCTACACACCAGTTTAAGGGACAAAATGGCAAATCGATGTCATTTTCGTGCACAAAGCTCAATGTCAACACAAAATCCAACATATCTACGTGGAGCTCGAGGAAATCTTGGCAAAAGATCCACATCACATCACCTTTTGATCTACTGAAATTCTGGAAGAAATGGGAAGAGTTTCTGAGAAAAAGTCATATACCACACTGAATAGTACTAAAAAGTAGGGAAAACCACCAAATTTCATGGCTAACTCCTCTAAACGGCCGCGGTTCCGCGGCATAAGCGCGCTTAGGCCGCGGAACCGTGGCCATTTAGTCTCCTCTCGTTGTCGTTTTCCAGGGGCGTGTTGGTCTTTTCTTATAGGGGCAGATTCTTGCCCTAGGTTTCCAGTTCCCCTCCTATAAATACCCCAGAACTGAGCCAAACCAAGGGGTTAATTTCTTTAGCCTCTTTTAGTGTAGTTTTGTTCTTCTTCTTCTTCTTCTTCTTCATCTTTCCTCCATGAAAATGTAGTGAGAGCATTGAGTGGATGTTAAATGAAGATGAGAGTTTTTGTATCATTCTTGTTTGTTTAGCTTCCCCTTGAGATTCTTGCTTTCTCTTAATCTTTCAACCTCTTCATTGAGCTTGAAAGTTTAAGGGTTTGTTATTGATCTCAAGGGTTGTATCTTCTTATGGAATTAGTGCTTCATTTTACATGAGTTCTTTACCCTTCTCTTGATCTTGCAACCTCTTGATTGAGCTTGCAAGTTTAAGGGTTGGCTATTGATCCCATGCTTGTCTTGAGTTCTAGTTTCTAGTTCTTTTTATTGCTTATTTCTTTCTTGCTTTTTATTACCTTGCTTTACTTTCTTGCACTTTAAATTCCATGCCGTTACTTACTTGTAATCTTTTCTTTTCTTTGTTCTTTTTGTTCTCTCTTTTTGGTTCTTTTTGTGAATGATTGAATTATCGTTGTTAAGAATAAATACGGTATTGTAAGTTAATGTTTCTTTGCTCATTTCCTTTTTCCGTTATTTTCCATTAAACTCCGCCCAAACATTACGCAAGCGCTCCGTTAGGCACCCTACCCTACCAAGGTAACGGTGATTCCTAACCGCGACCGGTTGCGTTCGGTTTGGCCGAAGGCGAAAGCAAGAGACAAGAACGGAAGGACAAGGGTAAATAAGATGGATTCCACGAATACCGTGCTTAAATCCCCTAATCCACGTTGTTGCCGATTGCTCTAGCTTCAATTGGTCAAGACTCGGCTCAAAGGTTTTGAGTACGGATTTCTTTAGCTTACAATTTCGTATCTTTTTCTTAACAACTTTATACTTGCATATATCACTTAGGATAGAACTGAACAAACACATACAAATTCTTTATTGACTCTTCTAAAACTCGAACGGACATACAACCATCTCCCTGTGGATCGACCCGTGCTCAACCGGCTAGCTGCATAGCGACACCGTCCTGATCGCGGTTATACTTTAGAACTTTGAACATCTGACACGCCAAAAGCGTGCGATCAAATGGCGCCGTTGCCTTGGAGACGGTAGCGTATTTTCTTTCTTGTTATTCGGGTTAATATTCTTTTTGTATATATTTATAAAATAAAATAAAAAATCTTTTTGTTATTTTTGATCATTTTTGTGGGCAAGAGTGCAGATTTTTACAGATTTGCAAACTGCGATTGTGGGGAGCAAAGTATACGTTCAAGGTTAAGGTGATTACGAAGTACAGTGCCAAAGCTCCGGGAAGTTTGACCCGCGCAAGTGAACTTTTCAAGCTTAACGGAATTGATTCAACGGGGGTTTCCTAACCCAAAAAAAAAAAAAAACTTAACGGTACGTATTTCTTAAACACCTTTTTCTCAAATCCGACGCATCCAATATACTATTCTTTACAGGATTCTTTGCAAGTTCGCTAGCAAACGCTAAAAAAATTTGACTAACCCGTATTTGTTGCAGTGCCGCGCTTAAACTAAAAAAAACGATTGTTTGATTTTTTATAGAATTTTTATTGAATTGCGCATTGCATACATTAATACGGACTTAAGGGTAAGCGAACCCCACAACATACGGTAAAGGATTTCATCACCTTTTCCGTAGCCCACAAATCACGGACTTGAGCATAACGTTTACCCGCACAAACTTTAAAAGAAATTAGACTTTAAGCCTTAAGGACTTCGCGCTCACTAGGAGAAATTAACTGTGTTTAGAACCTCGCTTAACGGTATATTGTTTACGGGGTGTCTAGGAAAGTGTTAATGGTGAAACCGCCAAAAGAGAAAGGATTATTTAATTAAGGACCTTCGCGAAAGCGTCGGAAAACCTCCCCTTATCTCTGCACTTACCTGGCCTCGTGATCAGTGTATCTTGAGCCCGTTTCTCGACACAATTTTACTTCGACAATCAAGTTCTGGAGCAGGTCTAGTTGACCTAGGTGAACCCTAGAACGATTAGGTGTGTGGTATTTTTGTGCCGTGATTGTTTTTGGTCCAGATTCTTTTTATCTGTATATTTCAATCTCTTGGTAACAGCTAACTAAAAAAATTTTAAAAAAATTAAAATAAAATCACATTCTTTTTTTTTCCCTCCTTTTCTCTGCCTTTCTTTCTTTCTCTCTTCATATCATGGGTACCCCACCTCATAAAACTCTTGCCGAACTTTGGTATCCACAACCAGATATTACTTCTTACGGGTCTTGCTTTGGCCGAACGTCAAACGATCCCTCCATGCCCAAAATCTCTTTGAAAGATCGGATAGACACGTCTAGGACAAACACTTGCCCTTCGCAATCCACTTTGTATCAACCTTTTCAACCTCCCCCACCCTCTTATGTTGATACCCCTTTTGCAAGTCGTCCTTTGTCCATCTCTGAACATATTGAACAATCTTGTAGCCGATCTTTCACTCCTTTCACCACTACAGATTCTTGGGATCAACAATTCCATTCAGCTTCTTATCCAAATGTTGATCCTGCTCCTGTCCAGCCATTCAATTCCTACCAGTCCTACCCGACTTTTGCACCTTCCCTAGACATTGCTTCTGAACCGCCATTTGGGAGTTTTCAGTATCCAAACAACTTTGAATCTTTTACTGAAACCCCTTCAGAACCCATGTCTAGTCTGGAACAGTCTTTGGAAGATTTTAGGGTAGCGTCGTACCAACAGATGATGGATTTGAATGCGTCCATGGCCGCCCTCATACAACCTAGTGATCCGGTAGCTAGTTTTCAACTAGCTCCAAATTTTCCAATGTATGAAGAGGCGGTAGGACAGGTTGAGAATTTGAGTAGAGAGAGTGAGTTGTACACCCTTCCAAATCAAACCTACCCATACCAAATTGAATCCCACAACTCTTGTTTTGAAAGTCTATCAAGTGTCCCAAACGATTCATTGATTAAAGATAGAACAGATAATGAGTTGTGTGACTTTGTAGTGTTTGATTTGCCCGATTGTGATGGGTCCCTTTCGAGTGAAACCACACCCAATCCTTTTGACCTCTACACCTCCACTCTAGAACCTGAATTGATTAATATCCATGGTTTTGTTGAGGTGTCTGAGAATATTGATTTTCACTTGATTGAGGATATTGACGCTGGGAATATTTTGGATGATGAACCCGCAGTTTTGGATGAGTTTTTCTCTCCAATTCATCATCCCGAGTCTTTAACTGTTTTTCCCAAACTTCATATGCCTCTTGATTTTGATGAAATTTGCATGGATAAGCTGAACTTTGAGGAAAATTTTGAGGATAGTATTGGGGATGAACCAGTTTTTCTTGATGAGTCGGATTTTCCAATTCATCCTGTTCCTTTCATTGACTGTGTACACCCTCCTCAACCTTTAACCGATAACCTTCCTCAATCACCTACCACCATCCTTTCCATCGTTCCGACCTTGCAAGAAACCGTCTCACTTTCATTTCATATGTCTGGTTTACCAAGTTCGGCATACCCATGGTTTCTCACGAATCTTGATGGATTTGACCCAATTTCTCGCCATATTGATAGATTAGTACAATCCATCTTTTCACATCGATCATTATAGATTGTACTAATTTATTCAATCCATTTCCACCCTCAAGTTCGTATTCCACTTCTCTCTCCCCTCCGCCATTCTTCTTATCATATACCGAGACCGTATCCCGCTTCTATCTCCATACGGTCTCGCATATTCTCCATTTCTTACCTCTCCGCGTTCTTTCACCAACCAGCACATTATAGAGATAAAATCTTTGAATGGTTGGTGCTCACTTTTGGCCTGTGTAAGGCCTTGTATAGCTTGATACCATTCTCTTTCCCCCCTAATCCTGAACTTCAACACTTAACAGTGAAAACACTGTTTTACTTAAGTTTGGGGGGGACTCCTTTTTTTGTATATATTTTTTGTTTTCCTTTTTTGTTTTGTATATAATTTGTTTCTAGGGAGTGCCGACAATTTTGACCCTCTTGGTATAGCCTGACAGTGAGGGCACTGTCAAGTTTAAGTTTGGGGGTGTGCTCGGTAAGCTTTCTTCCTTCGCATTCATTTGTATATTTTGCATTTGCATACCTTATTAAAAACCCACAAAAATTGAAAATTTTCCAAAAAATATAAAAACTTTGTCGTCAAGTTAGCTAATAGGGTAACTTAGATTTTTATTCTGAAAGTTTAGTTGATATATTAGAAATAACTAAATTCTAGACTTAGGAGTTGAAAATCCTTAAAATAACCCTCATTCTGTCTAACTTTGGTAAGTATACGTCCTTACAGTTTTTCGAGTTCAGTTCTTGAGTTAAGTCAAGATGAAGGGAAAATATTGAAGCTTTACTGGAGGATAAGTCTGAAAAATAGTTTCTTTTCTTGAGTTCAAATTTAGAAAGTATATACCCTACAAACTGCACTTACACGCACCTTGAAACTTGGGATAGTAGAGGATACCTAGAAATACTCTTGCCTGAAAGCCTAGTATGAAAGAAAAAACGGTATTTGAAGCTAAACACCAAAAGAGCATATTGAAAAATATATCCGGTCTTGAAAAAGAAAAAGAAAAAGAAAAAGAAAAAGAAAAAGATAGAATAAAGTCAAGACCTGGAAACTGCTATTTACGCTTTAAAGTTCACACATTCAGTAATCGGTCGTTAGTGCCTCAAGAAGCATTAATAGTCGCATGAATAGTGTGTGAGCAAATCCGTCCATCCTTAATGAAAAGAAGTAGTATTAGGTATTAGGGCAAGGGTATTATAGCTTGAATTGAATTCTTAAGTGTAGGGGTGCAAATACACACACACGTAGGGGTATACAATCGATATTTGGATAAAAGATAGAAATAAAGAATAAGACTTGTGTTTTATGTAAAGTTGATAAAAATCCCTGATTTGAAGCCGCACTTTAGAAGGAAAACTCAGGAGAACCAAGGTTAAAAAGATAGGAGGTGTGAAAAATGAGGGTTGGATATTTCTAACTTAGGATGATAGAATTTCTAACGTAAATACTAAACTGTAGGAGTAAAATCAACGTTAACTTATGACACTAGCTTGATGGGATTTTGTGGGTGTAATCCGTTGAAAACCCTCAGGAGACAACACTCCTCCTACTAGGGACACCTAGAGGTTTAACGGCTTGTTGCACGTGCTCAGTGCAATCGCGTTCCCTGCGAAAGTGCGGTTAGGATTTTATTTTTGTGAATAATAGGTTTTGCTCGGGACGAGCAAAAGTTAAGTTTGGGGGTATTTGTTCATACCAGAATATTGCATTTTATACCGCCCATTCTTACGCTCGTTTGTTTATAGGCATGTGCTTTTGATCAGTGTTTGCTACATATTTGCATAATACAGGTTCTCGGCTCTGAACAGTGAAATTCATGGAAAAGTACGTCAAATTCCGGATTACTGCCAACACAGATAAAACACGGGTCTCCGCTCTCTATCCGTATGTTGCTACACACCAGTTTAAGGGACAAAATGGCAAATCGATGTCATTTTCGTGCACAAAGCTCAATGTCAACACAAGATTCAACATATCTACGCGGAGCTCGAGGAAATCTTGGCAAAAGATCCACATCACATCACCTTTTGATCTACTGAAATTCTGGAAGAAATGGGAAGAGTTTCTGAGAAAAAGTCATATACCACACTGAATAGTACTAAAAACTAGGGAAAACCACCAAATTTCATGGCCTAACTCCTCTAAACGGCCGCGGTTCCGCGGCATAAGCGCGCTTAGGCCGCGGAACCGCGGCCATTTAGTCTCCTCTCGTTGTCGTTTTTCAGGGGCATATTGGTCTTTTCTTATAGGGGCAGATTCTTGCCCTAGGTTTCCAGTTCCCCTCCTATAAATACCCCAGAACTGAGCCAAACCAAGGGGTTAATTTCTTTAGCCTCTTTTAGTGTAGTTTTGTTCTTCTTCTTCTTCTTCTTCTTCTTCTTCTTCTTCTTCTTCATCTTTCCTCCATGAAAATGTAGTGAGAGCATTGAGTGGATGTTAAATGAAGATGAGAGTTTTTGTATCATTCTTGTTTGTTTAGCTTCCCCTTGAGATTCTTGCTTTCTCTTGATCTTTCAACCTCTTCATTGAGCTTGAAAGTTTAAGGGTTTGTTATTGATCTCAAGGGTTGTATCTTCTTATGGAATTAGTGCTTCATTTCACATGAGTTCTTTACCCTTCTCTTGATCTTGCAACCTCTTGATTGAGCTTGCAAGTTTAAGGGTTGGCTATTGATCCCATGCTTGTCTTGAGTTCTAGTTTCTTGTTCTTTTTATTGCTTATTTCTTTCTTGCTTTTTATTACCTTGCTTTACTTTCTTGCACTTTAAATTCCATGCCGTTACTTACTTGTAATCTTTTCTTTTCTTTGTTCTTTTTGTTCTCTCGTTTTGGTTCTTTTTGTGAATGATTGTAATTATCGTTGTTAAGAATAAATACGGTATTGTAAGTTAATGTTTCTTTGCTCATTTCCTTTTCCCGTTATTTTCCATTGAACTCCGCCCAAACGTTACGCAATCGCTCCGTTAGGCACCCTACCCTACTAAGGTAACGGTGATTCCTAACCGCGACCGGTTGCGTTCGGTTTGGCCGGAGGTGAAAGCAAGAGACAAGAACGGAAGGACAAGGGTAAATAAGCTGGATTCCACGAATACCGTGCTTAAATCCCCTAATCCACGTTGTTGCTGATTGCTCTAGCTTCAATTGGTCAAGACTCGGCTCAAAGGTTTTGAGTACGGATTTCTTTAGCTTAAAATTTCGTATCTTTTTCTTAACAACTTTATACTTGCATATATCACTTAGGATAGAACTGAACAAACACATACAAATTCTTTATTGACTCGTCTAAAACTCGAACGGACATACAACCATCTCCCTGTGGATCGACCCGTGCTCAACCGGCTATCTGCATAGCGACACCGTCCAGATCGCGGTTATACTTTAGAACTTTGAACATCCGACACGCCAAAAGCGTGCGATCATGTATATATGAGGATAATGGGTATATTATTAGGTTGTCGTAGGAGAAAATTTTCCTTCATATGGCTGTCAAAAGTCAATCCTTAATCTCTTTGTGGATGATCAGTTCTATCAATCTTGATCTCAATGGTCTAATATATAGATACACAAGAACATGTTGTTTTCATACTCTTTTGTTTTCACACGATAAATATGGATGACTCAAAATATGGATATATGAAATGCATCCCTTTTATGCATATGGATACAGATGTGTGGTAGATTGAAATATCCAAATTGATGTCTAATACATTTCTGGAGATACTAGTTCTTGGTACATACGAAGCTGAAGTTTAACTTGCAATGTCGATCAATTTGCAAGTAACTAAGCAAGTATTATTTCATAAATTTAAAATCATGTTACACATACAATAAGAATACACAACAAACACATCATTAGAGAGTGATTCAAGATGTTCAAGTTAAAACCAATATATGATACTCGATGATAATATGAAACTTTCATATTCTCATCAATACTCATATATGAAACTAAAAGTGCCACTTAGTCCCCGTCTATCGGTTAACATACGTTCGATGTTCGTCGTGACATAGAACTATACGAAGGTGTTAAATATCGGACGGTATAGCTCGATACTAACAACCGTCATATAGTCTATATGACGAGAAGATTCAATCGTATGACAACCGATAGATTTGTCCCGTGTGGACAAGTTAGGAATGTATAAAGCAAACACCTTCATTCACTTGTGTTTTCATCCGTTTTGAGATATTTCGTCGGTACCTTTCCGCTGGTTCTCCGTGTACAAAGATAGATTAGATGTTCATTTCAACGTTGTTTCATGGCTTTGAAATGATTATCTATTCTATTACAGTATACTCGGAGAACGGCGGGGAGGTGTTGCCGAAATTTACTCGAAACGGTTGAAAGCACAAGCGAATGGGTGTTCGCTCTATACATTCTTAATGGGATAGAAGCCTTACCCCCGACAGCCGGAACATATACATACAACAAGAATACACAACAAACGTATCATTAGAGAGTGATTCAAGATGTTCAAGTTAAAACCAATATATTCTACTCGATGATAATATGAAACTTTCATATTCTCATGATACTCATATATGAAACTAAAAGCGCCACTTAGTCCCCGTCTATCGGTTAACATACGTTCGATGTTCGTCGTGACATAGAACTATACGAAGGTTGTTAAATATCGGACGGTATAGCTCGATACTAACAACCGTCGTATAGTCTATATGACGAGAAGATTCAATCGTACGATAACCGATAGATTTGTCCTGTGTGGACAAGTTAGGAATGTATAAAGCAAACACCTTCATTCACTTGTGTTTTCATCCGTTTTTGAGATATTTCATCGGTACCTTTCCGCTGGTTCTCCGTGTACAAAGATAGATTAGATGTTCATTTCAACGTTGTTTCACAGCTTTGAAATGATTATCTATTCTATTACAGTGTACTCGGAGAACAGCGGGGAGTTGCTGCCGAAATTTACTCGAAACGGTTGAAAGCACAAGCGAATGGGTGTTCGCTCTATACATTCTTAATGGGATAGAAGCCTTACCCCCAACAGCCGGAACACACACATACAACAAGAATACACAACAAACGCATCATTAGAGAGTGATTCAAGAGCTTCAAGTTAAAACCAATATATTCTTTTCAACGACAAACGCACACACAAAGTATATACACGGATTTTCTCCTTTGTCAGTAACTATCCCGTTCTTAGATTTCTCAATATAGTCACCATAACCTACAATTTATATGTTATATAGTCTAACATGGCCTATGAGTACGTTAGAGTTAAGGACTGGATGTATGTGGATTGGCAACAACGTATGCAACCTAAGTTTGTCGCAGGAGTTGCTGCTTTTATTGAATTTGCACACGCACATAATAAGCTCATGATAGAGAAGATTCTCTGCCCGTGCGATAGATGTGGCAATAAGTACTGGCAGAAGGTAGAATTGGCAGAGCTTCATATCGTAAAATATGGGTTTACTAGACTTTATACAACTTGGAAATATCACGGGGAAGGAGAAGAATGCAGTAATGCGGCAGAAGAAGAAGGAGAACACGATAATGCGGCCTGTATGCACGTATTTATTTATTCAACATATTTTCTTTAGGTACCTCTACACTCTTAAAAAGTATATACGCAATAAAAATCGACTAGAGGGTTCTATCATGCAAGGTTATCTTCTTGATGAAGCAACCACATTTTGTTCCCGCTATCTGGACGAGAACATTGAGACGAGACTTAACCGGCCTCGAAGAATTCAAGACGGGTCATATGGTAAAGCCGATTATAGGAGGGTAGACACTATGTTTATCAACAAGATATACCGGTTTATCTTGCTTAATTACGCATGTCTTGAACAAATTAGAGAGTAAGTTTTTTTGAATTAATTGTTATATTTGTGTTTGTGTGTGTATGAAATGATATAATATTAATGTCACCATTATTTTTCAAAAACAGAATTCATTTTAACGAGGTACGTGAGGGGCATCCTGATTGGAACGAAGAACGATTGGAAAAATATCATCAGGATAATTTTTGTGATTGGGTCACAAATCATGTAAGTTATTCGAATAACATATTATTACTATCAGTTTTAATCTAAACTTATATCGTTATGTATTTGTCGTAAAATTTGTTTTGTTAGATCCACGATCAGAACTTGTCTGCATCATTTGAGAGTGATTCAAAATGTTTAGCTCAATTTCCTAGTATGGAGGTTGCATATTATAAAGAATTCGGTGTTCTTAGATACAAATTCGAAATTAAGGACATAGAAACATCTAGAACCACTCAGAATAGTGGGATTGCGACGGTAGGATCGGACGGTGTGATTTATTATGGGTGCTTAAATTGTATACTCGGCAACCATTATCCCGGACGATCAGAACCCTTTTATATATTCCAGTGTACTTGGTACGATACGCGAACCAATACGGATAAGTAGAGAGCAATCTTGGGACTTAGAAAGATGAATATGGATTGACCAGTATGAACACACTTCGATTTTACGGTCAGGAAGATCCGTTTATCTTTCCGAACCAAGGGTTCAAAGTATGCTACTCACAGTGTTTGAAGCATCCGGGATGGAGTGTCGTATGCCGTTGGAAACCCAGGGATGTCTACGATGTCCCAGAATTCGAGGACAACGATGAGGATGAAGAAGAGAGAAGGCTTAGAGTGCTCCGACCGTCTATTTCGAAGGACGGGTTGTCTTCGGCCGATCATGAAGTTACGTGGGTTAGAAATGACATCGATGATGAAATCCAAGTAGATATGTTTAATGCACCCACAAAACGAAAAAGGTTATCAGTAATGTTATATTATTACTTCACATTTTACGAAATATACATATATAGTCAATACTTGTAATGACTGTCTAATCCGTCCACGAACCGTTTATCTAGATTTGATGACGATGACGGGAGCAGCGAGGGAAGGTAGGAGCTCCAGCCGCGGCACCGGCAGAGGCAGAGGCAGAGTGGTTCTGCCGCCCGGAGAGCTGCGTAGGGAGCTTCAGAGGGCCGGTCTTGCACCCAGATCGGAGACCCCCTCGGATGCCTCCTTTTATCTGGACTTTGCCACACCTCCAGCTATATTGCACGCATATCCATTTTGAATGTAATATTATAGATATTCATACCTGTTCATGTCAAAATTACTTATATTGTCAATGTTTGATTGTCTAGTTGTTGGTGATGCGTCCACATCAGGGACAGAGGCCACTCCCGCACCTCCAGATATGTTTATATATCATATAGTGCTTGTATATTGATTTAGAATGCTATATCATAAATATACACACATTCCTTTTGCTCTTACTTAGATAGTAATTTTTTTATTGTCTAGCTGTAGGTGGTGACACCGCCGCACCTGCGGGTATGTTTATATATCCTATAGTGCATGCATATTGATTTAGAATGTTATATTATTGATCTACACATTCTTTTTGCAATTACTTATATAATCTATTTTTAATTGTCTAATTATAGATGGTGCGTCCACATCTGCCGCAGGGGCCACTCCTGCCACTTCCGTACCCTCTGCATCGTCTGTAGGTTAGTATGAATAAATATAAAATATTTATTAATTTTACATATCCTCTATAGAATAAATATGAACTTCATGGAAATTTAGCGTCAATATTTATTTTCTAGTTGGAGAGGATGCGTCCGCATCCGGGACACCAGCTGTTCCTCACAAGAGGAACTATCGTCCCGCTCGTACTGCTGTCCGGGCCCAGGCTCGTGCTTTAGTCACCGGAGGTATATATCACACTTCAATTTTCATTTAACCTTGATTTCTTAATACAAATTTGTCTTAATATTGGTTGTCTTGATATTTCTTGCAGACGCAGGGCCTCCCCATCCCCAGAGGGGGACTCGAGGCCCGAATCAGTCCCACAAGCTGAGGCTTGACAGAGCTAGGGGGAGGCAGCATTCCCCCTCTTTTTCACCCCTGATTATCGCTATACCGGTCCTCATGCCGAGAGGTTCGGCCGGTATATGGGGGATGAGAGCCGGCTCGTGAAGAACTATCCACTTCACGTTGAGTGGGGCGACCAGCACCGGCGCTCATTCGCCCTCTTCTTTGATCAGGCTCGGGTATTAATATATATTTTCATTTGATTTATCCAATATATTTATTATTAACACTTGCAATCTAATAACAAAGTTTTTTTTTGTATTTTCAGTTGGATTACGATTTTTAGCCTGTACCCGACCCTGATCACCCTGGGAGGGTGCTCGACTTTCATGCTCTGTACAATGGCCTAATGAAGAACATGCAGACCAAGGTCCGATACAACAGGAATGAGCTGAAGGCCGACTGCTACTCCCTGTGGATGGCGACCCCCGAGGTAGAGAGAGCGGCCCTCCTATCTACTCCGGCCTTTGCGAGAGTCGACGTAGAGACATGGCCTCTATTGTGCGAATATTTCGACTCTCAACGCAAACAGGTATGTATTTTAAATGTTATTCATTGTTTAGTATATAATTTATTTTTTTGTGTTCCTTAATTAGAAACTAAATATGAATGTGTTGTGCAGAAATAGGCCGCTCAAAATATAGAGAATAGGAAGTCGGCGAAGAGGGGTCGCCCCACTTATACAGGTCGCTCGAGGAATATTACTCGAGCCATGGAGTTATCGGTAAATTACAATAGACCGGCCTTTGTGATATAATGCAATATTAAGAGTTATTTTCTAATATATCTAATATTAAGAGTTATTTTCTAATATTGCAGAGAGCTCAGACCCTGGCGTAAGGTGGTACACCGAGCGTGCTGTCCGCATATCTTGCCGTCCACGGCACCTCGACAGATCCTGCCACGGGCGAGCTTCGATACCCCGACGTCGCTACCCAGGGGTATTGCGTAAGTGTTAATATTTATTCAACCCCTATTTGAAATTTTAGTTTTGAAAGGTTCAAATTTAAATGATATACTTATATTTTACCGGTTAATGTGGGTGTAGGAGCGGGTGGTTGAGCAGGCCGAGACATCGGGGATCGATTGTACCGGACAGAGCGATCCGATGCTGACCCCAGTCCTGGACGCCGCACACAGAAGGCACCATGAAGGTTGGGAGAGAGGCCGGGGACTGGGCCCTAGCAGGGCCCATATGAGGTTGGACTCCACCCCGGCGGTTACTTCCTCCATCTCCGGTGAGCGATGTTTCCAGCAGGAACTAGAAAGCTTGAAGGCCACCGTTCAGGAGTTGAAGGAGATGCTGGTATGTATACTACTTAATAGTAAAATATTATGTCATATTATAGATAGTAACATATCCAATATTAGTACGTAGCCTGAGCTTATTTGGTTGTAGACTTATCTTTGATTAATCATACATACATATCTAATTAAAATAAACTACGGTTTTCCAAACTAGATATCCAAACGAGGCCTAAGTCCCTAAGTATACATAGATTGGGGTTTCGAAATAACTTGATAATGATACGAATTCGAATAATACACAGTTCTTACTCACTTATTACACACGTAGGTCCAGACGCGACAGGGTACATCGGCCGAGCCTCCATATGCATCTCCTTCGGCTGCGGCTCCGCAAGCCACTACATCGGCTGCGGTTTCGCAGATAGCTCCTATAGCTCCACCGCCCGCTCAGACTCCCGCAGTCACGGCTCCACAAGCTACTACCTTGACGGCGGCTGCGCAGACCACATCGCCAGCTCCACAGCCTGCTCAGACTCCCGCACGCTCCGCATTGTATGATTTATTGACTGAGGAGCAGGCGCGCCAGATTCTGGCGTTTATCAGAGGTGGAGCTGGACCGAGCTAGGGTAGCTTTTTGATTCTTATATTTTAAACATGTATTTATTTATATGATATATATTGTACTACATTTTGGACGATATTGATATTGGTGGTGTTTGCGTGTTTATATTGATATCATATTCTACTTGTTGGTTTCTTTTGTATATTATGCGTGATGTGATTATGAATACTGCGATATATGTTCTGCGTGATGATTAATTTTATATATGATCGATGTATAAATTATTGTGCACAGGGCGAGAAAAAAATAGGCAGCCCTTTTTAAAAAAAAACCCTGATAATATGTACCTACGGATTAATCCGTAGGGCCCAATAATGTACCTACAAATTTATCTGTAGGGGCAAAATATCAGGATACCTGATATTTTGCCCCTATGATCTCAGTATCAGCGGTTAAGCTTACCCCTAAGGATATAACCGTAGGGGCAAACAAATGCCCCTACACAGTTATCCGTATGGGCAAAATATCAGGATTCCTGATATTTTGCCCCTACGGATATATACCTACGCACTTATCCGTAGGGGCCACTACTTGGCCCTATGGATACATCCATAGGTACACCTAATCTATTTTATAAAACCATAAATAAAATAAATTTTTTGCCCCTACGTCCTATTCCGTAGGGCAAACTGGACCTACACATAACTCCGTATGGGCAATTTTTAGTCCATAGGGGCAAGTTCAAGGCTTCGACTTGCACCTACGGCGTTTGTACCTACAGGGTATTTTCTTGTCCCTACGAATATATCTGTAAGGGCAGTGGTTTGCTCTTACGGATAAATCCATAGGGTTAGTGGTTTGCTCCTACGGATTAATCAACAGGTGAAACTCATCGCTTATGGTAATCCATCGTACGACGGCATTAAACAAATAGAGATTCTATCAACCTATACAATATCGGGGGTATGGCTTTAAGTCTCGTACGGCATATCACTCAATATGCAAAACATTATCTAAATATATATATATATATATATATATATATATATATATATATGTATACCTATCTCTCAGGTCGCATCCATGTCAATCTCGTATCAGGGAACCTACAAAGGTATCAAAGATCTCATATCGACTCGAAATCCATATAACGACATATCACACTAAGTCATCATATCATATCGTATACTCGTTCATCACATTAATATCTCGCATCACAAAAATATAAACGTCACACTTGTTCTCTTTTAAATTCGTACTTATCATGATTCACTTATCATTTCATATTCTCATATGTCAATATGTTCATTAGCATCAAGTTCAATCATATTATCTTTTGTAAATCCTACAATCATATCTGTCGCATATCATTATCAGGATAAAATAATCAAACGATATTCCATATCAATGTTTGCGGGGGTGCTATACACCATCCACCCGAGTTCCCCCGTAGATATAATCTACTCACCTGCTAAACTCCTCGCTTAGCCGTAGTCGATACATTTCGTTGTCTCGGAATCCACGCGAATGTACTTACAATCAATTGGAATTCGCAAAGCTATTAATATCAAATTCTAAAATCCAACAACGGCACGAGGTGCGCTCATAGGTTAGAACCTATAGCTTATGCAAGCAAAACAATCAAACAACCCTCTTCGTTGACGTACAAACGTCCAACGACTAAATAAAATATCCAGCCGCAAAACTAAGAAATCCAAATACCAGAAAACATGGCCAAAACCCTAACTAGGGTCGCTATTCATGAAAACTGCCACGCCAAAAACCCAGTAGTACCAATACTCATTCACAACACAATAATTATCGTAGATTATAATATATACGTCATCCACACGTCCATTAAAACTCACGTCTAAGTTTTACCGAAAATCTAGTAAGCATTTTATATCATTTTAGCACAAAGCTAAATGTTTAAACAAATTCTAGCGATCACAATCATCGCAAAGTAGTATAACTAAGTCTCCAAAACCTTTACTACAATTTTAATCTCACCCAATAAGGATTTAGAAAAACTTAGTTTGTAATTAAGCTTCATTAGACATTTAAGAAAAATAACAAATAACATTCTCACTAATTGCTTAAGTTTTCCAAGTCTACACATCATGATTAACCACATTAACAAATCAAAACCCTAACTTGATTTTCATAATAATTATCATGAATATTCTAAACATGAAATTAAAGGTATAATAAACACTGAAATAGCTAGCTTAAAGAATTAAGCAAAAATAAAGTATTAGGATTAGGATTTATACCTTACAAACATGCTATCAAACTTGCAAATTGATTTCCAAAATAGCTTACCAAAATGCTAACTTTAATAAAGAACTAAGCTAGTTTAGGCTAAAGATTAAGGAGTATTGATTTGTATTTGAGTTTGTGTGAATATTTCATGATTTTTGATCATTTTTTTGAAGCTTTTTGAAGTGAAATGGAGTGAGGAAAGAAGAAGGGCAGCAAGCCTAGGGTTCGGCTAAGATGAAGTAGGGGGGTTTGTGAATATTGTGTAGAAATTTCTAGCTATGAATAGCAATAAATGCTAATAAATGCATTGAAGTCTTTTGCCACCTTTTCTTTTCTTTTAAAATTCCATTTTAAATCACAAATATCTAGATATTTTTCTATGGATGGATTAAGCCTAATCTAGTGATTAGATTAGCATAGATTCACATTAGAACTAATTAACCCAAACCAAATTTGTAATTACCACTAATTAACTGCATAATTAACAACTTAAAATAATAATATAATTAGGGAAAATATCAAAATGAACCAAAACTTTCAAATGAGCACAAAAACCCGCAAACTAGCACTATTCTAGTTAAACTAGATGTAGTCAAGTCTATACTGAAATTTGATCACATTCTGGGTTTTACGGAAAACACCGACTATTTTACCCTAAAAACGGAAAATCCGCATAACGATTTTCAAAACGTTACAAGCCCTTAGGATGTGTACTTGACTACCAGGATTATGATGCAGATCATACTAGTAGGGCCATGATAGTCCATAAGTTCATCCTTTAATGTTCCTAGTCGTGGGTGTATCGAGACAGGGCATCGATATATCAGAGTAGACTAGCGTATACGCTTCTCGACCCATGATATGGGCGATGGATGATCCCATATCCATTGGTGTTTATCAGATATGGTATACGGGTGCTCAGTAGAGACTGGGTACACTGGACGGACTCGTCAAGAACTCCTAGATGGTATTATACCTATCGTCAGATAGCAGTTCTCTGGTGACATTGGTACAGGTTAGTCTGTAGACCCGAGATCGTCATAGAATCTTGTGTGATTCCACTGTGGTTTGATTTCCACTTTACCACGTTCAAGAGTACGTGCAAAACGGTGGTTTTTGGGTACAGTCCCGAGTCACATAGAGGCAATAAGCGATAGGAGGGGTTTCGTCTCTCCCGGTATTGTGGGTTGATGTTGCGCTGTACTCGATTGGCCATAACAGGGAAGTCCCTGGCCAGGGCTGATTTAGAGATTTACTGGTAAGTGTTATCAGTAGTTTCTCGACCCGTTATGAGCCTCATATCGGCATGACTTATCGGTTATTAGGGTCTGACGTTTACCACCCCTAGACTAGATATGCGATATATCAGACGAAGAGACCGGACTGTACGGTAGTGTTACTGTCAGGCTTTTGCAAGAGTTAGAGCAGGCATGCTTGCTGATCTTCTGATCATCCAATACCCAGATAGCCGTTACGTCCAGCTAGTACCGCTAACGGCTTGTGGGTTCTTGATCTGATCATCACCTGCTGCCGGCGTATTGACGAGTCTTAGAGTCCTACAAAGGAGTTTCCTAGCCCAGGCGAAATGATATGATGTGCATATGAGATATGCGTGGGGACCCGATTAAATGCGCGTATGAGATACCGTATATTAATCGGGAGATTTACTATTGGTCGGGTCATATGAGATATGATCGGTTTGTTAAATCAAGTGTTGATTTAACATTGACTTTATAGCTCACTTTGTTTAAACCCTTTTCTTTCTTGTATGCATGCATGTATGCATAAGTTTATGTTGATGCACATGTTGATGTGCATTCATACATACATGCATACACTTATGTGTATCATGGTTGTTGATATACAAGTGGTGGCAATGCAAGACTCTCATGGTATAATTATCTTTATATTTATTTACTGAGTTAATAAGGAAATATAATTAATTCATGGTTGATATTTATCCTCATCCTACACTTAACCTTGCATTAACCATGAGTTAATCTTCTATGGCTCTCATTACTCAATGATAAATATCTAGATATTTATTAACCCATGATTATAAGTGAGAATGATTTAATATATATTATTATTTCATTCTCATTTTATCATCTCATCTTTTATCTCTTTGAGCTCTTGTTCTTGCCATCATCTTCTTCCTCCTCTCTTTTGCTCCCTTGAGATTTCTTGTAAGTAAGAGAGTGATAAAAATAGGGTTTTGAAGTGAGAAAACAAACCACATCATCATTCTACACTAGTCTAGAAAATTAGTTTAGAGTATTAGCTTCATCTTCATCTTTTGATCAAGTGGAGCTAGGAGCTTGGACAAAGAGGACTCCGGGTGGATTATCGTGGACTTGGAAGATCTCTGGCAAGCCTGTTCCAACTCTCAATGAGCCAAGAAGTCAAGTAAAGAGAACTAAAAAGGTTGTAATCTCTTAACTTAGTGCTATATTACTTGTAGTATGTATTACTACTTCTTGTTACCTTAGCTTTTCTAGTTCGATTCCTAGGTTAGATTGTTCAGCACCCTCTAAAATTTTAAATTATGGCATGTGTGATGCTACCAAACCCTAGTAGTGGTGCTAAAGAATCCCTACACACGGCATTAATCAATGCCAGGGTAAAGCCAAGAGAAACCTGGGTCCAATACGCGATCCGGTGGCGGAACCTATAGTCTAAGTATGAACATCACATTGAATAATCTCCCACCATGGGCATGTTCATCGGGACCCTTGATCCTCAAACAATTGTGTCCCAGTTCATGACATTCTTCAAACCAACAACATTCCAGGCTCTGATAGATAAATTGGCCCAAATGGACTGGATGGGCCATGAGCCTTCCTCCTCAAATAAGGACCCTCAAAATAATAAGGGTAAAGGTAAAGCGGCCTTCGTTGCCAACACGCCATAACAACCGAGTGGCCCAAAACCGGCTACTCACCAAAACAACGTATATTTGCGCCCATCCTTGGAGGAAAGATTAGGACGCGCTTACTCGTTTCCCCGCGACAAGACGAGAAGACTGTTTGGATTGACAGTGTGTAATAAACTCATCACATTGCTAGAACCGTGGCGTCCACCACAACCCGGCGACGCCAACAACCCTAACTACTGCTCCTATCACAGTATGGTGAAACACCCAATTGAAGATTGCTACATCTTCAAGAACCGGGTCGAATACCAGTATCAACAAGGAAAATTTGCGCTGTTTGATAACTGGAGGGTAAATCCATCCCAGAAGTATACTCCCAAAAAGGTGGATGCGCAGGAGGCATCATGCTTACTCGTGGAAGAAACTCCGTAGGAAGTCGTTCTTTCAACAAAAACCAAAAGAATGCTGAAGGATTTACAAGCATGTCCGGCGGTTTGGTGGATAAACCTGCTTGAACCCGAAATCATCTAAGGGATGTTAAAATCTCGTCCCACACCGAAAATTGTTGACGAGAGGAAAACCCTCCAAGTCAAGCTTTCAAAGTCTTCGAAGAAAAAAAAGAAGACCAAGAAGCCTGTGCAGCCTGCCGAATATGACGACAAGCGTACAGACCTGCAAAAATACATTGACGCGCTGGAGGAGTAAAACCAGAAAGCGCATACACCTCTCACGCTCGAAGAGTTCCTCAAGCATATTCTTGAGGATGAAGATAGTGACTAGGATAAGGAAAATGACTCATCAAAAGACAACGAAGACTGTGTAGCAAGTTGCCACATGGTCTCCCATTCGTCTTTATATGGTAAAGAAGCCCCCTCAGCGTCAGAAAATAATGCAGAGGAACTAGGGGCAGAATCGGTGCTAAAATCCTTGGAACTGCAAGAAGACCCGATCGATAGGTTGTTAAACGAAGCTTTTCATAAAAGCAAAATTGACCGAGAACGTGAGACGGCCATATACGGAAAGGCTAAGCATCAGCGTCAGGACAAAGAAACCGCGGCAAGGATGATTTGTAAAGTACTCCAACCAAACCAAAGCACACCTGCTACAAATTAGAGCAGGATCAAAACAGAGAAGTAGTTCGCCAAAGCTCTGTCAATGGGGATGAACCTGCCACCTCTCGTAAGGAACACTCCCGGGGCCATATGCTCGATGGAAAAGATGCATGTCCAAACTACTGCCTATATCATCGGAGGGTCACCCACTCCACCAAGGAATGCAGTGCCTTCAAGAAGTGGTGGTAAGGATACGTTGCCCATCAAAAAATCTTCAAGAGGATGAAGCATGAATCTCTTTCGATGGTAAAATAGTGCGACAGATGCGCATGAAGAAACGACTGGCAACTGTCAAATGGTTGGTACCGGTTCGGAAGGGGAAAACCCCGAGTTCTTACCTTCGGGAGCGATTTTAAGGACGAAATATCCCTCAGCCCTTTCTTCAAAGACTCCGCTTCCAGAAAAGAAGAGGAGGAGAAGAACTGTGAGAATTTTCAGCTGCGTAACCACACGCTGCCTGAGAAGAACCTCGGACCTATAAACAAAGGTTCGAAAAAAATACAAAGGGAAAGAAAAAATCTCTGAGGAAATTGCCCTCGACGATGGAGTTGTCAAAGAGATCATCACAAAAGACCTGTCTAAGGAAAATAAGGTGGATTACAATGTCATCCTGTCCAAAGAGGCATGGGATTCTCTGATCAAGGCATTACAAGAGCCCAATCAGTTCCAAGCTTTCTTCGCGGAAGAGAAGATGAAAGATGAACTGGCAAAGGTCCACACGACTGACATTACATTCAGCGATGAAGATCTCCTCCTTGGTACATGCGAACATAATTACCCGATATACGTCACCGGGTACTGCCACAACATAAAGATAGGGAAAATCCTTATCGACAACGGATCCTCCATCAAACTTCTCAAAGTAAGGGTGCTGAAGGAAATTTGCATGAACGTTCAGCACCTTGCCCGAGATAAAATTACCATCTCAGGGTTCGACTCACAGTCGTCACGGACGTTTGGGTCCGTAATACTGACGTTATGCTTCGGGCTGCTCATCACCGACATCAAATTTCACATCATTGATGCCAAGACTTGCTATAATGCTTTGCTCGGCAGGTCTTGGTTACACGAGTACAACGTTATCCTTTCTACACAATATCAGTGTATGAAGTATTTCAAGGATGGCTCAGAGTACACTGTCACAGGAGAGCTAAATCCGTTCTCCGTAAATGAGGTCCGAAAATATGAAGACGCAAAATACTTTCTACTAGACTTCGAGGACACAGAAAGGTGTCACAAGCCGGAGAATAAACAAAAGTCTATCGCCACTATCCCGATCTTTGTGAGCGATACCGAGGAAGAGGAAGAAATGGTCTACTCAGGACAACCGCAGAAAGAAAATAATAAGCCCAGACCATCTACTCCTATTTTGGTCTTTGGCAGCGACTCAGAGGACGAGGTCAACACAGTGTTCTTCGTCCGTCCGTCAATGCAAACTTTTGCCGGAGCATATCAGAATCTGCAAATCACAATAGCTTCGCGTCGACACTACAAGAAACTTGATGCACTCCATACATACAATGTACAAGAACTACAAACTTTCTACGTGCCTCCTAGGAGAAGGGGTGAAAAGGTGATCCTCTTTCTACCAATCTACGGAGACCAAAGTAGAAAAGGAATTTGGCATGGTGCCGATTTTGCACTCAACAGGCTTCAACCAATCTTTCTGCCAAGATATTATGCAGAGGGATTAAAGAGGATGTTAAGATGCTAAGTTGTACCCCTCGAACAAACTTTTTGACAAGCCCAATTCTACAAAAAGATTTGGGATATTCCAGGGATTCAGCGAAAGATGCCCAACGGGAAGATGGAGAACACCGGTCTTGGATACGTTTGGTCAAAGAAACGGAAGCGGTTCCACAGTTATCGTGTCATAAACAGCTAAAGTGAAGGGGAAACGCTCTTCTAAATAGTCGTGATGTCAAATCAGAGCGAGATCACGCTCTAAAAACATTAAGTCCGTCACTGAAAGAGCAAATTGACAGGTTAATAAAAGAAGGTTGTCAAAAATGCCTGGACAATCACAGCCGCGAAATGGCCATTTATGAAAAGGTTAGGACGCAGCGTCTCAATCAGTAATCTGCAGAGAAGGAAGACTATAATGCTCTTCATTCTTAGCCCACTGTATGTTCTCGCGGAAGGGGAAAATCCCGAAATAGAGGCAAAAACAAGGCAAAGAATGCAAACAACGTTCGAAAATGACAAAGTGGATCCAAGACGCCATGCAATCGAGAAAAACACGGTTGGAGCCCGTCCTTTATAAAGAAGATGGTTCAGGAATACTCTTTCCCTTAAAACAAGATAAGGAAAATATTCAACCTTTTCATGAAGCACCAAATGATGAGACATCCGAAGTCTCGGCACCCCGAAAAAATAAACGAGGTCCATCATCCGGATTAGTGCTTCTATCACCAAGCAATAGGTCATCCCTTTGAAAACTGCTTTACTTTTAAAGACTGAGTAGAAGACCAATATCAACAAGGCATATTCGCTTTATCAGAAGCTTGAGGGTAAGCCCGCCGCAAAAGCATGAGCCAAAGAGGACCTATACCGTCAGGATATGACCAACTCAACATCAAGGATGGAAGCGAACTCGTACCTGCCATATGATAACACTCTCAAAAGTGGGAGGGCACGAGACTATGGATGACCTCCACATGTGCTTCGCAAATGAAGACGAGGAAGGGGTGATCTTAGAGTTTTCTCCAGCACCAAAAGAGCTAGATGATGGGACACACACCATGGCGGACAACCTAAAAAAAATTGACTTACGGAAAGAAAACGACCTGAGGCCGACATTCGTCAGTGAGCTATTATCTAAAAAATAAGTAGCCACGTTAAAAGACATGCTCATGCAATATAAAGACTGCTTCGCATGGAACTATTCCATGATGCCGGGTCTAGATCCAAAAGTAGCGGTACATAAACTGGCTATATCTCCGGACATCAAGACAATCAAACAGGCATCGAGAAGGATGTGACTCAAACTTGAGATGAGCATCAACGTTGAAGTCAAGAAACTAATCGACTCCAACTTCATCCAAGAAGTTCAATATCCCGACTGGATTGCTAACATCGTTCCAGTGATGAAGAAAAATAGGATGGTGCGCATTTGCGTGGACTTTCGGGACCTCAACAAGGCTTGCTTGAAGGACGACTTCCCATCACCTGTTACCGAGCTGATGATCGATAACACCTCTACCCATGAGGTCTTCTCCTAAATGGATAGATCTTCAGGATACAACCAAATAAAAATGCATTCTGAAGACCAAAAGCAAACTGCCTTTCGGACCCCACTGGGCATATTCAGCTATAAGGTGATTCCCTTTGGTTTAAAGAACGCTGGCGCTACCAACCAGAGGGCTATGACAAAGATCTTTGATGACCACATACACGAGATTGTTGAATGCTACATCGACGACCTTGTGGTTAAAAGCAAATCTTATGAGGAACAATGGGAACATCTTAAAATAGTGTTCCCACGTCTTCGGAAGTATAATATAAAGATGAATCATCTAAAATACGCGTTTGGAGTCTCCTTAGGCAAATTCCTAGGATTCATCATACGACACTAGAGTATAGAAATCGATCCCTTAAAGATCAAGGCAATTATGGAAATGCCCATGCCAAGAACTCTCAAACAGTTACGATCTTTTCAAGGAAAGCTCGTATATATCCGGCGGTTCATAGACAACCTCTCCTGAAAATGTCGTCCCTATAATCATTTGATGAAGAAGGGGACCCAGTTCATCTGGGATCAAAAATGCCAAAACGCACTGGACGAAATCAAACAATACCTGCGAAATCCGCCGGTATTGACCGCTCCGGTTAAGGGAAAACCCATTATCTTATACACAACAGCTCTTGAGGGTTCTCTAGCCATGCTATGAGCACAAGAAAACGATCAGGGAAAGGAGAGAGCTCTGTACTATTTGAGTCAAGTTCTCCTGGGGGCAGAAAACAACTATTCCCCCATCAAAAAGCATTGCCTGGCACTGATCTTCGCAATAACGAAGCTCAGACATTATTCCATGGCACATGAGGTTCATCTCATATCAAAGGTGGTTCCTCTCAAGTATCTAATGTCGAGGGCCATACTAACAGGAAGGCTTGCCAAATAGGCCCTCCTCCTAATGGAGTTCTCGATAACGTATTATCCCCTCAAAGCAGTGAAAGGGTAGGCTATTGCCGAATTTCTTGCGAAGCATCCGATACCAGCTGACTCCCCATTAAATTGTGAATTGCCAGACGAACATGCAATCGATACAACCGGAGAAGAAAATGATTCCCAATAGGAAATCAACTTCGATGGAGCATTTTCCATAAAGCGGCGAAAGCAAAACACCCCCATAATCAAAGCCGGGTGGGATTTATCTTTGTGACTCCGCAAGGATGGATATTGCGTTATGCCTTCTCCTTAACAAAGACAAAGACAAATAACGAAGCTGAATATGAAGCTTTGATAGCAGGTCTACAGATTGCTATCGACATAGGAATCTAAGACCTCCTCATATATGAAGATTCCCAGCAGATCGTTGGTCAGGTAAATGGAAACTATCAGAAATGCAAGCTAGTGCTGATAAAGTATATTAAAAGAGTGCAGTAACTGCTGACACAAATCCCCTCCTACATCCTTGAGAGTATACCGCATGCAGAAAATAGCAAGGTAGATGCATTGGCCAAATTGGCTAAGGAACTGGCCGATGAAGACCTCGATGATGTAAGGATCATTGTGCAAACCGCAGGGTTCTCGCGCCAACAGATGTATCTTCGGAAGACCTAACAGATCCATCCGAAGGAAAAGAAGCGATCGAACAAGTAGCCCTTTAAATAGGGGCGAGGAAAAGGTTGGAAGGAAGTCTTCATAAACCACTTCAAATCCCAACGAACATCCAAAAATGCGTCGTTTAGACACCAGCTTATGAAACGAGCATTGTCTTTCGCCTTCGTCAATGATATTGTATATAAGAGATCGTTCGATTGTCTATGGCTAAGATGCCTGGGACCAGAAGAAACGAATAGAGTCGTCCAAGAAACTCACGACAGACTCTGCGGTTCTTATCAAGCCGGGCCAAAAATGAAGCTGAAGATAAAAAGAATGGGTTACTATTGGCCCAAAATGATTCAGGACTGCTTCGAATATGCGAAGCAATGTTACTCGTGCCAAATTCAAGGGGACTTCATCCACCAATATCAAAATCCGCTACACCCAACAGTTGCTAGCTGGCCGTTCGAAATATGTGAAACCGATATAATTGGCCCTATTGAACCGGTATCGTCCAAAGGACATCGGTTCATACTGGCAACGACCGACTACTTCTCCAAGTGGGCAAAAGTAGTACAACTAAGGGAGGTGAAGACGGAGAATATCCTCCATTTCTTCAAAACCCATGTCATCTATCGGTTCGGCACTCCATGACGGATAATCTCGGATAATGGGCCAGCTTATAGAAGTTATAAAATCGGCCGCTTCGTACAACAGCATAAAATAGATTGGAGATACTGATCAGTCTATAATCCTCGGGCCAGCGGTCTAGCTGAAGCGTTCAACAAGACCTTGATAAGGATTATAAAAAAGATGGTGTCCAGAAACAAAAAAAGACCGGCACGAAAGGCTGCACGAAGCTCTCTGAGCATACCGAGCAACATTCAAGAAGGCCACAAACACAACACCATATGCGATGGTGTTTGGCACGGAAGCAGTGCTCCCATTGGAAATAGAACTACCTTCACTACGAGTAGCAGTTTGATACGAGCTTACAGATGAAGAAAATTCTCATCTTCGTCTTTAAGAGCTTGATGCCCTTGACGAAACTCGTCATATAGCACAGCAAAATCTGGAGGCTTATAAGGCAATGATGACACGGTTATACGAAAAACTGAGCAGGCCGAGAACATTCCGCCAATACTAACTCATGCTAGTCGTCAAAAGACCAATGATCCCAATCATGCAAAACGGGGGATGTTCGAGCCCAACTATGAAGTCCCATACATTATAGACAAAGTCTATTAAGGTGGAGCCTACCTGCTCATAGATATGCATGGCGAAAGACCCTTCCAACCAATAAACGGCTGATTCCTAAAAAAATACTACGCTTGAAGTGCCATGACTTAGGTCAATGATTGATGACGAAGCTTGTGTCTGCTCACTATCTTTCTGAGTCAAAACTCTGAGAGTAGTATCCAAAAAGGTCCGTCGCCTCAAAAATGGTGACAACGGACCGAGTTGCCCCTAAACTAAATTTTCGCCTCAAACATAGCGATAATAGAACGAGATGTCCCTAAACTAATGCATTGCCCCCAAATACGGTGATGTTCTCTCTTGAGATCAATATTGCAATCGAAGTTCCAACGGCAAGGTTGCAACTCAAGTCCCACCGGCAAACAGATGAACACTTGTGATGAAACTACTGTGGGGAGTTCCATTGTTATAAAAAAAGGGTATGTCCACAGACGAAATCGGCAAGGATAAAAACCCGAAAGGGCGCCGTGAGTAAAAATAGCAGGACTGCCGACGAGCTTCGCGAAAACCCGAAAGGGCGCGATCTCAAAAAAAACTGCGTGGGATCCTAACGACTCAAATAGAAGCAACACACTTAGGAATTCCCATGATTCCTAAAGAAGAAACTATACTTGCGATATCCTCACGACTCGTAAGGAGAATTCCCCCTTTGAGACCCTCACGGCTCGTAGGATTCAAAAGCCTTAAGCTACAGGGATCTGAACCTATTCTTAAGCCCTCATATTCCCCAAATGTTGCCCTACAGGCTGTCCTATATTGACTCTTGTATACAATCCACTTGCATAAATAAACATATCCCCTACCAAGTTCCACCAATGATGTAAAATGTCCCCATATGGTGAACGATACTTGTAAGTCCTCTCGACTTATAAGAAGAAAACACTCTTGGAAGATCCTTATGACTTACAAGAGAAAATGCACTTAGGAATCCTCATGACTCTTAAGGAGAAAATACACCTAGGAGATCCTCTCGACTTGTAGAGAGAAATACCTTTGTGAGACCCTTATGGCTCATAAAGTTAAAAACCTTAGTCGACAGGATCCTAACACTGTTCTCTAAGCCACCTTTGTTCAAATCAACAATGGAAAATGATGATTCTCTCCTGGAAATATGCCAGTTGCAGCGATGTTTATATCTAAACAGGTATCAAACTCTAAGTCCTCTCACGACAAATGATGATTCGCTTCTGACAACATTCCAGTCGTAGCGATACCGATGCCTAAGTTGGTATCAGATTCTAAATCCTCAAATCAAAATAAAAAACCAGCGAGTCACAAAAAAATATGCATATGAAATAGCCGAAATGATGGGGCAACTCGCAAAAAATATCAGCGAGCAAAAAATATGCATCTGAAACAGCCGAAAAGTTTGGGCAACTCGCAATAAAAAGTACGAGTAAAAATAAAAAAAATTAAGTAGCCGAAATGATTGGTAATCACGACTTTCACAATATAGAAAGCTAAAAAGATAGAGTATCGTAGAAATAAAAAATAAAATAAAATAAAATTTCCTCTGCTCTACAGGTAGGACAACACCGATCCCTGTATACAATCCATAGGCTCAAATGAAAGAAAAGGAACCATATTTTCCCACCAGACTCCATCAAAGGGAGAGCCAGTTCTCGACAGCAACATCTACAGCCTAGAGATCAGCTCAGCGTTTTTTCTTATTCCATCAGGATGCAGACGCAACGTCATCATCAAAAAAGAAAGACCCAAGGGTCGAAGAAAAAGGGAGTAATAGAAAAATCCTATCTCTAAGTCTTGACGGTACATATACAACCTAGAGACTATCTCGACGTTCCTCCTCATTTCAGCAGGATACGAACGCTTCTATCAAAAGAAATTTGAGCAATAGCATATTCCTAGCTCCGGACATCAATTGCAATACATATAGCGTGGAGTTCCTACAGATATCTACCTTATTTCAGCAAAAAAATCGGCGTGACTTCGTCAAAGCAAAAAAGAAGAAGTGACGGCATATTTCCAGCTTCAAGTCTTGACAGCAACTCTTATAAAGCATAAAAGATCATTGGAGATCATCACACCCCAGAAGGGTGCGGTTATGGCTCATCGGGGCCCAAAATGAGCCTAACCTCAGGTAAAAAGCGTCATGGCAAATTCTTAACGCTTGCTTTTCCGACGGTAATATGACCTAATAAGATTACTTGAAGACGTCTTGTCCAGCCCCCGAAGGGATCAGAGACACGACAGTCGCGGGGATACTCGAACAGCATCTCAAAGACTGCATATTGAGGAATACATTAGCCAACGCGACAGTACCACGGACTAAAACCCTAGTACCACAAACCTAACGGAGCTCTGTCATAATGAATGGGGGTTATCTACATACAACATTAGGACAAGTTTGTATATAAACCCAAGGGAGGTAAACTAAAGAGACTCCGAAACGAGTGAATAAACTACAAACTCCGATATGAGTACATAAACTAGAGACTCCGAAATGAGTGAATAAATTACAAACTCTGAAACAAGTGAATAAACTACAAACTCCGAAACGAGTAAATAAACTATAGACTCCGAAACGAGCGAAAAAAATAATTAGCACTAAATTAAGGCATCAAACACAGAGGAGCGCATGCAAAAAAATGTATATTCTTTATTCATGAATCAAAGTGTTTGAAAGATACAATTTAAATAAAAAAGGGGGGAAATAAAATTATAGGTGGGTCTTTCAATAAAATAGCAACACGTTCGCTTTCTTGTCGCAGCTCCTCCTCACAGTCCACTACTGTAGCCAGCATCGCTTCGACTTGAGCCCGTTGTTGCAAGCATGATGAAAACTTCTCAGCAATTTCCTGCTTAGCAACTTCGCAATCTCGCATTCCCCGCTCGGTAGAGTCAAGGTTCTGCCTCAGTGCCATTCCTTTAGACACGCATTGTTGAAGGTTTTCAAAAATAACTTGCAGCTGAGCGGCATTCGCTTCGACCTGGGCATGCAATTGGCTGGATTCGTCAAAAGCCGTCTCAACATTCCTTTTTCTTCACGACCAACTTCTGCTCGAAGTATTGAATGGAAGCGGAACTTTGCTCGATCCATGCGATCAATTGAGCCTTCAAGATTAATGCTTCAGGCGCAAGACGTTTATGCTCAATCTCATGGAGACAAGCCTCAATTCGCTTTCAGTAGTCAACCCAAATATCGAAGAAATCTTTATTGTGGAAAGTCACAAGCGTCACCAGCATAGGGTTGACCTCATCCTTAAAGTCCGCAGCAGAAGTGAGAGCTTCAATATTGAGGTCTTTAATAAATTCTCTTAGCATCCGCCTACTATTTGCCGCACCCCTGAAAAATTGACGCTTAGCGAAGGGTCCCGCGGGCATAGAAATGCGAGACTCAAGAGAAGCCAAAGCCGATGTAGCTGCTACAGAATAAAGCACGCACAAAGAAGGGTCAGATTTCAACCTAAAAATAAAAATGGATGATGATGAATGAGATTTAACATACCAGTAGTCAAAAGTGGCAAAGCAGGAAGAATGGGAGGCTCAGCTATTCCTTCGTACTCTCCCTCAAGATGTAAGACTGTGGTCAATATAAGAAAAGCTTAGCAACATAAAGATTACTCGTAGAAAGATGAAATAAGATATGGAGAATATACTAACCAACGCCCGAAGGAAGAACGAATTCCGATTGGAAGGCGAAGTGTGAGCTTAACATTTGGCATAAGCGGTCAAAAAGCCCTCCTGCAAGATTGCGACAATATATGGTAAAGAAATTAATCCGAGAAATAATATCTATACTGAAACAAGGAAATGATAAATCTTTACCTTCCGTCATTAAACCCGAGAGAACTCGGGGAGTACAAAAGAGATAGGAGGAGCAGCGACAGTCATGGCAATGGCTGACGATGATTCTTCAATCAGCACAGCGCCGAGGTTTACCGCACGTATACTCGGAATAAAGGAGATATCAGCGAATATGTCTAGCAGGATTAAGAACCCAAGAGAAATAACACAAGGAATACCTGACGGGGCAGGAACCATAGCGGTGTCTGGAGCGCCGCTAACCATGACAACTTCTTCGGTTTCTACCATTACTGGACAGATGGATTCAAAATCGACACCTTCATCACCCAAATCAATAAGGGCCATCGTCATTGTGACGTTCTGAAAATTCGTTTAGGATAATTATAAGATAATTAGTGATAATACGTTTTTCCGTAAAAACCAAGATATAATTATTTTTTTCACATAGATTTAAATATACCTATTTTAACTATGTAATTGCTTGATTGGGTGTTTAACTAGCTACTTATTTAATTGCTAATTTACTTAAATATTTTCCTTAATTAATTAAATATAATTATTATTTTAATCGTAAATTTATACCCTAATTAGTGTTAATTACAATTAGTTTGGGTTAACTACAAGTTGCATTACACCATGACAACTTAAACTAATCATGTAACATGTTGTTTTAACTATGTTTGACCATGGTTCTAGGTTTATAAAATCTTAAAAATAAATAAAAGAAAATGAAAAGAATAGAGGATGAGGTATAGTGAATATTTTATGAAGTATGGGTGAATGTAGACTTGAGCACACACACACACTTACTCTCTCACTCACCTCACCTATCCCCTTCCTCACTCTTAGCCAGCCAAGGCAGCAGCCCCTCTCTCCTCTCTCCATTCTTCTTCACTTGATTAAAACCCACAAAAACTCACTTAAAATCCACAATAAAATCAACACAAATCCTAACTAAAATCATCAAAAATTCTTTGTTTAAATCTAAGCTTGGATCTTGAAGCTAGTAGCATTTGGGTGGCCAAGTTTGCAAGTTTGATCTTTCCAATAATCTTGAAGTATAAAAGCTTAATCCAAATAGTTACTTGTTAAGTATTTGCTTGAATCTAATTTTAATTAGATGTTAATATAACTCTAATTGCAAAATAGGAATTTAAAGAGAAAGGTTGAGATTAAGTTAAAGTTTACATCACTAATTTCTGGTAGCATATGTAAATTAACATCTTAAGACCTTGCAAAATCTAATCTAGCAGTTAATTTGCCAATCGTTACTTTTAATTGTCCTAATTAATTGTGCATGCAAACTAATTTCATAATTAGTGTGTAAATAGGTGAGATTAAAATATAGTAATAATTGTGTGGCCTAATTAAGATATTAAGTGAAATTTGTGGCCACTAGGTTTGCTAAAATATGTAGTTGCACGAAAATACCCTTTGTTTGCTTACTAGGTTTTTAGAATAATTAGGTTTTATTTAAGTTTGAAGTTGTGATGACCTACAACCTAAATTCTGGGCTATGTAATGTGATGTGAATGCGCGATTGGTACGATCGGATTCTAGGTTTGGGGATTGCTACGTATAGCGGCCCCTAGTTGTGGTTGTGGCGACGTCATGCGTCTTTTGTGCACCAAGCGCACACAAGTCTAATTTGTGGACGTTAGTTCTTTCGTATCGTTTATCTATGTGTCTCCTCAAAGTATCTAGCTTTATGTGTTGCATTGTGTAATTCTAGGATCGGTTGCGAAGATGTCGAACACGGCATGGAAAAGAAAGGCTGTGATTAGATCAGTTTAACCGAGGTGTCCCAGTGAGTAGATGTACATATCTATGGGGAAATCGTTTGAATGGCGCAAGGCGCCCGATAGTTAGGATTATTAGTAGGTCTTATATTTATATGCGTAGTCTCCAAATCATTCATATCACGGCAATGCATCTTTTTTTTCGTATGATATTATTACTTAGGACACTTATACCATTACCATTGGTTCATGCCACACGTACACTATTCATATGAACACACACGCCATTGGTAATTGCTATGTCACGGAAACTATAGAACTTGCTTAAATCAGTATCTATGCATTTGTATCATGTATTATATGTAGATTTTAGTTGTATACTCATGGCATCAAAATTGATATATAGGTTGTTAGTTATATACCTCATCGCACCATCATTCATACATAACTCCTAGTCATACCTCGCATGGTATATTATCGATAACATAGACATCCATTATTTCCGACATGTTGATACATTATGATTCTTTTTGGAGATTTCAGTGTTTATGAGATTTATGGATTTTGGGGAAAACCGCAAGAATGTTATAAATCTATTATCATTTTAAAACAAATGTAAGTGGCGGTTTTCTCGTGCTATGATGTGTGTGGCGTCCACCATGAGTTTTCTCAGTTCTTGAGCTGTATCATATACCCGATTCGAGGAGGGGGATGCATCATCTGCGGGTACATGGTAGACCCGGTGAGGTACCCCGGGGCAAGATGGACGTATTGAGAAGGCGTTGAGCCCGGCAGGGGAGCATTACCTACCGGTTATTGTTGACTCGGCGGTTTTCCGGAGGATACTGACCGGAATCGTGGGATATGACAGATTTGAGAGCCGATCTGAGAGACGGCTATTGAGATATTGAGATATTGAGACATTGAGATATTGAGATATACATACATTGTGTCGATGCTTGACACGGATTTTTTGTCGATTTCATTGATGATACTCCAGTTTTATTTTACAAAAGTTTTACCAAGGTAAGAATATAGATTTTCCTATACCAGACATATTCAGGTTTCGTGTTTGATTATGCATTCATGTCGCAAACATACTAGTGCATCGCATCATGATTGTATATGTAGGTTGTGACGCATTTATGTGCATGCTTGTGATAGCCTTGTTAGATTTTACTTACTACTCATGAGTTGGCAACTCACCCTCGTTTTGCCACAGTATCTTGCAGGTCTGACCCGTCAGCACAGTAATGACGGGCGTACTTCTTCATTTTGCTTCTTTTGCTTTGACTTGTGGCTTGCTTGTAGGTGGGTTGCGAGGATATTTTGTTCCCAGTTTGTGTATTATTATTGTATCTAGTATACTCCATCTACCTTATCTACCGTTTTCCACCAGTTGTATATTGGACTTAGATGGTGAGCTTGTGAGACTTGTATGCACTCTATTTCTGGTGTCGATGCTCACTTGAGCCGACGTGGTGTTTTCTTATTTCTTTCTTTCCGATGCTTATCTCATAGTATGATATATATATATATATATATATATATATATATATATATATATATATATATATATTGCATGTGGTTGTGTTCTGCCGTTCGGCGAAGAGCTAGCTCCCGCTTGGGGATGCCTTTATTCATAACTTATGCATATTTTGTATTGTACCCGTTTTGGGGCCAGTATTTATAAAGGAGATTCTGCTGAAATTTTCGGGAAAAACTTGATGTTTTAAAATATTTAATGTGCCCTTATTTTGTTAAAATCCCTTTCTTTAAAACAATTTTACTTAACGGTTTAGATTTCTGGGTTTGGGCTTACTTAGATTATGTTACGCCTCTAGACGTTGCGTAATTTAAGTGCCAGTCATGTTCCATACATTTAGGTTGTGACAAAGTTGGTATCAGAGCGATAGGTTTTACCTTTCTGAGTGTAGCGTGACCCTTGGTAGATGGAGTAGGTGACTTAAGCAGAGTGACATTGCGTGTGTATGTTCCGCGGCATACTTACGATACGGTACTCCGCCTAAGTGACCATAGGAAATATTTGCTTGTATTTCCTTTCTTGATTCCATATATCCTTGATTCGATTGCGATATTCTTATCAATCCTGTATCTTGTTCAAGTCACCATGCCGTCGAAGACTACGAGGGCTCAGAGGGTTGCCGCCAGAGATGAGATTCGAGCGGGCTTGTCTGTGACGAGGACCGATCAGGGCGATATGCCTACCCCTCAGGGACAGAATTATCCGCCTTCTCCAGGTCGTATTTCCAGGCTAGAGGCTGGTATCTAGGATTTACGTCAGATGATGGGATCTTTAGTTGAGGCCAGTCGGGTACAGAGATCTGAGGATGTTCCTCCTACTGCACAGACCATGATTGTACCTGCTACACCTACAGTTGTTCCTGCTGCTACCGAGACAATCTCCATATCATTATAGGAGTTTATGAGGCTGAGGCCTCCAGTCTTTACCGGCACAGATGCAGCGGAGGATCCGTAGACATTCCTCGATAAGATGGCTAGGATTTGTTGTTCGCTGAGATGTCCTGATGATAGATGGGTTAAGCTTGCGAGTTTTCAATTAGAGGGTCTTGCTCAGACGTGGTGCGAGTCAGTCGAGAGAGGCCGAGCTGCAGGTCTACCTCCTATGACTTGGGATGAGTTCACAACTATAATCCTTGCTCGTTTCCTTCCGGAAAGCATTCGAGATGCTCGAGCCTGTAGTTTCGAGTCTTTGCACAAGACTCCAGGGATGACAGTGTCCGAGTACGACATTTAGTTTACTCAGTTGTCCCGATATGCTCCTTACTTGGTGGACACTGAAGAGAAACGCATAAAGAGGTTCGTATGGGGACTGGACATGCAGTTATTTCTTGCTATCGGTGTCCAGCATTTTGACACCTATGCCGCTGTTATGGATGCAGCCTTACTGTTGGAGGAGCGCATTTCTGAAACTTCGGTCATTTCGGGACCGAAGAGGATTCGTACAGATATATCAGCTTCAGTGCGGTTTGGCAGAGGTATGGCAGGCAAAGGCCATGGCGGATTCTTTCAAGGCCATGATGGCGGTCAAGGCATGATGCGAGGCCCGTTGTTCAGCTCTTATTCACCAGGTCAGCAGTCATCGCCAGGATGTTTTCGGTGTGGGAGTCCGTATCACCTTATCAGAAATTGTACCGCGAGATGCCATGGTGCGGCGACAGTTCCATATGTGACCTTACCAACTTCACCCCCTGCTTAGAGAGCCTTACTTCCTACCCCTTATAATGTTCTACGCCAGGAAGATGCTCTTAGAGTCCGTGGGCATGGCGGTCCTATTCAGAGAGGATGAGGCGGCTGAGGCAGAGACAGAGAACAGCCAGCTATTAGTGGGGGACAGGCCCGAGCGTTCTCTTTGACTCCTCAGGATACGCAGGCATCCAATGTCGTTGTGACAGGTACTCTTCCAATATGTTCTTTCGAAGCACGGGTTTTATACAACCCAGGTTCCACATATTCTTATGTATCTACACACTTTGCACCGGTGTTGGGCTGAGTGTCATCTTCGTCAGATCAGTCGCTTATTGTTATTACTCCAGTAGGCGAGTCGTTTGTTGCTCGATATGTGTTCCGATCGTGTTCTGTTCGTATCGGGAAGAGGGATCCATCATTTGATTTGATTCTCCTTGATATGTTGGACTTCGATATTCTTCTGGGCATAGATTGGCTAGCCATGCGCTATGCGTCCGTGGACTGCCGCGAGAAGGCAGTCAGATTTAGTTTTCCGGGTGAGCCAGTTCTTGTTATTCAGGAAGACCGTAGCGCCACCCTTCCCATCTTGATTTCTTCTCTTCGTGCTGGTCAGCTCTTGAGGAAAGGATGTCAGGGATTCTTAGCGTATGTTTGTGATACTAGAGCCGCAAAGGTCCTCTTGGACCAGGTTCTGATTATGAGAGAGTTTCCTGATGTCTTCCCTGACGAGCTGCCAGGTTTACCACCTGAGTGCAATATTGAGTTCTGCATTGACTTGATCCCCGGCACGGGGACTATTTCTATACCGCCTTATTGGATGGCCCTGGCGGAGCTTAAAGAGCTGAAGGTTTAGTTACAAGACTAGTTAGATAAGGGGCATGTTCGCCTGAGTGTGTCACCTTAGGGAGCTCCTATCCTGTTCGTCAAGAAGAAAGACGGCAGTTTGCATTTGTGCATCAATTATCGTCAGTTGAATCGGCTTACTGTGCGGAAAAGATATCCCCTACCTCGAATTGATGATTTGTTTGGTCAGCTCCAGGGTGCGGGGCATTTCTCAAAGATTGACTTACGGTCAGGTTATCACCAGTTGCGGGTTAGGAAGGATGATATTCCGAAGACTGCTTTTCGCATACGTTACGGTCATTATAAGTTCTTGGTGATGTCGTTCGGGCTCACCAATGCCCCGGCATTGTTTATAGACTTGATGAACCGCATATTCAGGCCGTTTCTTGATTAGTTTATTATCGTGTTCATCGATGACATCTTAGTATACTCCCGGAGCCGAGAGGAGCACGAACAGCATTTGAGGATCACGTTGCAGACTCTGAGGGAGAATCAGCTGTTCTCTAAATTCTCCAAGTGTGCCTTCTGGCTTGACAATGTCGATTTCTTAGGTCACATGGTTACGAAAGATGGCATACGTGTGGACCCGAAGAAGATCGAGGCCGTTCAGCACTGGCCCAGACCCGTATCAGTGACGGAGGTTCGCAGCTTTTTGGGTTTGGCCGGATACTATCGACGTTTCGTACAGGATTTTTCTCGTATAGCTGCACCGTTGTCCGGGTTGACCCGGAAGGGGGTTCCTTTTCTATGGACCGAGGCATGCGAGCAGAGCTTTCAGCAGTTGAAGATTCATTCAACGACTGCACCAGTATTATCTTTTCCTTCAGGGTCGGGCGGTTTAGTGGTTTATTGCGATGCCTCTCGAATAGGGCTAGGCTGTGTGTTGATGCAGCACGGCAGGGTCATCACTTATGCTTCTCGGCAGTTGAAGAAGCACGAGCAGAATTATCCCACTCATGACTTAGAGATGGCTGCAGTGGTTTTTACACTCGAGGTCTGGAGACACTACTTATACGATGAGTCGTACCAGATATTCACGGGCCATAAGAGCTTAAAGTACATTTTTCAGCGCGAGATCTGAATTTGAGACAGCGCCGTTGGATGGAGATAGTAAAGGACTATGACTGCGAGATTCTTTATCATCCGGGCAGGGCGAATATTGTGGCAGATGCTTTGAGTCGGAGCCCGGTGGTAGCTTGTCTTGTTTGAGCGCAGTTCAGAGACAGTCGACAGTAGATTGGCAGATTCTATGTGACAGCCGAGTACAGTTCAAGTTTACTTTGACCCGGGGACAGCTTGCCCATATCCGTGCACATCCACAGTTACTTGACCGTATCCGCGAGGCACAGTCCGGCGATGCCCGTTTGTCAAAGATCTTGGAACAGCTTCGACAGGGCAGAGATTCAGAGTTCATGATCGATGATCAGAGAGTACTACGATTTGGGACTCAACTGTGTGTGCCCGACTCCGAGGGGATGAGACGTGAGATTTTAGTGGAAGCACATCGATCAGTATATAGTGCTCATCCGGGTTCCACTAAGATGTACCACGACTTGTGAGATGTCTACCGGTGGGAAGGGATGAAGCGAGATGTCATGGACTTCGTTTCAAGATGCCTGACTTACTAGCAAGTAAAGGTCGAGCATCAGAGGCCAGCAGGAGAATTACAGCCTTTGCCCATTCCGGAGTGGAAATGAGAGCAGATCTCTATGGATTTTATCGTGGGTCTACCTACGACCAGTCGATAGTGTGATTCTATTTGGGTGATCGTAGACAGGCAGACGAAAGTGACTCACTTTCTGCCAGTGGAGACCACTTTCGGATTTTCTTAGTACACTCAGATATATATCGATGAGATTGTACGATTGCAAGGCATCCCGACTTGTATTGTGTCTGACTGGGGCACCCAGTTCACCAGCCGACTATGGCAGAAACTCCAGAAGGCTTTAGGCACCCGTTTGAGTTTTAGTACAGCTTTCTATCCATAGACCGACGGTCAGTCAGAGCAGACCATTCAAACTCTTGAGGACATGCTCCGAGCTTGCGTTCTAGATTTGGGTGGTAGCTGGGATCGTCATTTGCCCTTGACAGAGTTCTCCTAAAATAACGACTTCCAGGAGACGATTCAGAATGCACCCTTCGAAGTATTATATGAGAGGAAATGTCGATCGCCAGTTTGTTGGACAGAGCTCGGTGAAAGCAGTATTTTGGGACCGCAGGTTGTGCAGGAGACGACCGAAAAGATTCAGTTAATTCGGGATAGGATGTGAGCGGCCCAGAGTAGGAAGAAATCTTATGCTGATAGACGCCGTCGCAGACTTGAGTTCACCATTGGCGATCATATTTTCTTGAGGGTTTCTCTAATGAAGGGCGTAATAAGATTCGGGAGAAAAGGAAAGCTCAGTCCCAGATATGTGGGTCCCTTCGAGATTCTCGAGCGAGTTGGCACTGTTGCTTATCGTTTGGCTCTTCCACCCAGCTTCCCAAATGTTCACCCCATGTTCCATGTATCGATGCTTCGCAAATACTTTCATGACCCCTCTCATGCGATTCATCACCAGACGATCCAGCTGGAGCGTGACCTTTCTTTCACCGAGTAGCCGGTGGTCATTCTGGATCGGCAGGTGAAGAAATTGAGGTCAAAGGTTATATCGTCCGTAAAAATTCTTTGGCATGCCCCGAACAGCGAGGAGGTCACCTGGGACACCGATAACGAGATGAGAAAGATATATCCCCATCTCTTCGAAGGTATGCGTAGTTAGATTTTAAATTCGGGGACTGAATTTCTTTAAAGGGGGAAGATTGTGACGTTCTGAAAATTCGTTTAGGATAATTATAAGATAATTAGTGATAATACGTGTTTTCCGTAAAAACCAAGATATAATTATTTTTTCACATAGACTTAAATATACCTATTATAAGTATGTAATTGCTTGATTGGGTGTTTTACTAGCTACTTATTTAATTGCTAATTTATTTAAATATTTTCCTTAATTAGTTAAATATAATTATTATTTTAATCGTAAATTTATACCCTAATTAGTGTTAATTACAATTAGTTTGGGTTAACTACAAGTTGCATTACACCAAGACAACTTAAACTAATCATGTAACATGTTGTTTTAACTATGTTTGACCATGGTTCTAGGTTTATAAAAAACTTAAAAATAAATAAAAGAAAATGAAAAGAATAGAGAATGACGTATGGTGAATATTGTATGAAGTATGGATGAATGTTGACTTTAGCACGCACACACCCTCACTCTCTCACTCACCTCACCCCTCCCCTTCCCCACTCTCGGCCAGCCAAGGTAGCAACCCCCCTCTCCTCTCTCCATTCTTCTTCACTTGATTAAAACCCATAAAAACTCACTTAAAATCCACAATAAAATCAACACAAATCCTAAATAAAATCATCACAAATTTTTGGTTCAAATCAAAGCTTGGATCTTGAAGCTAGTAGCATTTGGGTGGCCAAGATTGCAAGTTTGATCTTTCCAATAATCTTGAGGTATAAATGCTTAATCCAAATGGTTACTTGTTAATTATTTGCTTGAATCTAATTTTAATTAGATGTTAAAATAACTTTAATTGCAAAATAGGAATTTAAAGAGAAGGGTTGAGATTAAGTTAAAGTTTACATCACCAATTTATGGTAGCATGTGTAAATTAACATCTTAAGACCTTACAAAATCTAATCTATTAGTTAATTTGCCAATCGTTACTTTTAATTGTCCTAATTAATTCTGCATGCAAACTAATTTCATAATTAGTGTGTAAATAGGTGAGATTAAAATATAGTTAATTATTGTGTGGCCTAATTAGGATATTAAGTGAAATTTGTGGCCACTAGGTTTGCTAAAATACATAGTTGGACCAAAATACCCTATATTTGCTTACTAGGTTTTAAGAATAATTATGTTTTATTTAAGTTTGAAGTTGTGATGACCTACAACCTAAATTCTGTGCTATGGAATGTGAGGTGAATGTGCGATTGGTATGATCGGGTTCTAGGTTTGGGGATTGCTACGTATAGCGGCCTCTAGTTGTGGTTGTGGCGACGTCGTGCGCGTTTTATGCACCAAGTGCACACAAGTCTAACTTGTGGATGTTAGTTCTTTCGTATCGTTTATCTACGTGTCTCCTCAAAGTATCTAGCTTTATGTATTGCATTGTGTAATTCTATAATCGGTTGCAGAGACGTCGGACGCAGCGCGGAAATGAAAGGCTGTGATTGGATCAGTTTAGCAGAGGCGTCCCGGTGAGTTGATGGTTACATCTATGGGAAAATCGTCTGGATGGCACAAGGCGCCCGATAGTTAGGATTATTAGTAGTTCTTTTATTTATATGTGTAGTCTCCAAATCATTCATATCATGGCAATGCATCTTTTTTTCTTATGATATTATTACTTAGGACACTTGCACCATTACCATTGGTTCATGCCGCACGTACACTATTCATGTGAACACATACGCCATTGGTAATTGCTGTGTCACGGATACTATAGAACATGTTTAAATCAGTATCTGTGCATTTTCATCATGCATTATATGTAGATTTTAGTTGTATACTCATGGCATCAAAATTGGTATGTAGGTTGTTAGTTATATACCTCATCGCACCATCATTCATACATAACTCCTAGTATTACCTCGCATGGTATATTATCGATATCATAGACATCCATTATTTCCAACATGTTCATACATAATTATTCTTCTTGGAGATTTCAGTGTTTATGAGATTTATGGATTTTGGGGAAAACCGCAAGAATGTTATAAATCTATTATCATTTTAAAACAAATGTAAGTAGCGGTTTTCTCGTGCTATGATGTGTGTGGCGTCCACCATGAGTTTTCTCAGTTCTTGAGCTGTATCATATACCCGATTCGAGGAGGGGGATGCACCGTCAGCAGGTACATGGTGAACCTTGTGAGGTACCCCGGGGCAAGATGGATGTATTGAGAAGGCGTTGAGCCCGACAAGAGAGCATTACCTACCGGTTATTATTGACTCGTTGGTTATCTGGAGGATACCGACCGGAGTCATGGGTTGTGACAGATTTGAGAGCTGATCTGAGGGACGGCTATTGGGATATTGAGATATTGAGACATTGAGATATTGAGATATATATATGTTGTGTCGATGCTTGACATGGATTTTCTGTCGATTTCATTGATGATATTCAAGTTTTATTTTACAAAAGTTTACCAAGGTAAGAATACAGATTTCCCTATACCAAGTCGTGGGATTTTCTTGTTTGATTATGCATTCATGTCGCAAACATACTAGTGCATCGCATCATGATTGTATATATAGGTTGTGATGCATTTACATGCATACTTGCGATAGCCTTATTGGATGTTACTTACTACTCACGAGTTGGAACCTCACCCCCGTTGTGCCATAGTATCTTGTAGGCCTGACCCGTCAGCACACTAACGGCGGGCGTACTTCCTCATTTTGCTTCTTTTGTTTTGACTTGCGGCTTGCTCGTAGGTGGATTGCGAGGATATTTTGTTCCCACTTTGTGTATTATTATTGTATCTAGTATACTCCATCTACCTTATCTACCGTTTTCCACCAGTTGTATATTGAACTTAGATGGTGAGCTTGTGAGACTTGTATGTACTCTATTTCTGGTATCAATACTCACTTGAGCCGATATGGTGTTTTCCTATTTCTTGCTTTCCGATGCTTATCTCATAGTATGTTGATATATATATATATATATATATATATATATATATATATATATATATATATATATATATTATGCATGTGGTTGTGTTCCGCCGTTCGGCGAAGAGCTAGCTCCCGCTTGGGATGCCTTTTTTCATTACTTATGCATATTTTGTATTGTACCCGTTTTGGGGCCAGTATTTACAAAGGAGACTCTGCCAAAATTTTTGGGAAAAACTTGATGTTTTAAAATATTTAATGCGCCCTTATTTTGTTAAAATACCTTTCTTTAAAACAAATTTTCCTTCACTCTATTTACTTAACGGTTTAGATTTCTAGGCTTGGGCTTACTTAGATTACGTTACGCCTATAAACGTTGCGTAATTTAAGTGCCAGTCAAGTTCTGTACATTCGGGTCATGACAGTCATGCTCGCGTCATCGGCCGATGCCGGGGATCTACAGAGGGGAGGTGACAGTTGGAACAGTCCCTAATTCGACATGAAGGCCTGACGCGCTAGACTCGTCAAATGCTGGCACTTCACTCACCACTTTAATACCTAAACTCGGCCCTGCCGTGTCATTCAAAGACAAATGTGTTATAATTCAAGAAAAATTGCTGTGGAAAGAAACCTGGTAAAGTAAATAAGTCCTATTAGGTTTCAATAAGGAATCGTGCGCTGTTTTACCTTGAAATAACCACTCAGCCTCTTCGCGAGCCGCACGCGCAATCTGCATATGAGCGGTGGATAAGGCAAGAAGGAGTGTCCTCCTTGGGAACATCAGGGTGTCGTGTGACTGATCATCTTCGTGTGTATTTGGAAAAGTTTTAATCACAACAGAAGAAATTTATACCGCAATCAATTAACGGTGTCGATGTAGCACGTTAATGAATACGGATCTTCCACTGAGATGTGTGTTTTGATCGATCTTGTTTTAGATGAGTCGAAATAAAAAGATAAAAGAAAATTAAAGAAAATTGATTCAAGATTTGTGAGTTTTAATTTCAAGAAACATAACGAAACTAAAGATCTAGAATCAAGAATCAAGAAATGTCCCAATCAATTTAGTTATCAAGATTTATAGAATAGCTTGTAGGAATCGATCGAATTGGTAGCAATAATGATTCTAATAATGACTAATCATATATATTGATAATTTGTAGCTAGATTGATGGTGATGAATTAAGATTAGAGATCTATTGAAGAAACAAGGGTTTCTCCTTCTCTATCCCTTGTCTTTTCATTGATCAACATTCGGATCTAGCCTCTAGTAAAGAGATTCATCAATCGTTTGATCCCTAATTTGCAACGAGATTCGCAAGAATGTGATCTCGATCCAAATTAAGTCATTGATAATTCTTTTTCCTAAAGTTCACAAATCTCATAAGACTTAAGATTAGTATTAGGATTTTATCATCACTAGATCTACTTAATCTCTCGATTCCGTCACAAGCGGAGATTTACTCAAGCATCATAAAAATAAAAGATTCAAGATCTAGAAATTTCATAATGCAAGAATGTAAAGAAAGCAAGAATTACAATTATCACCTTTATTCAATCGACGACTAATTACACATTCACTCAATTCGAGGTTACAAGATGTTGCTCTCGATCGCTCCTTTTGAAGAGGTAACTAGATCCGTCGAAGTTCGCTCCGCCCGATCTCTGTGAGACTTGGATTGTCGTGGATCTCGCGCTCTTGATGAAGATTGACTTTGCGAATAAAGGATCGATGATGGCTCGCTTGATTTGCTTCTCAAAATGATCTTGATTTGGCTTTGGAAAATGGATTGGGTTAGGGTTTAGATTTCAAGTTGTGTCACTCAACTTGAATTTGAATTTTGGCTCCAATTATCTAACTAATTGTTCAACAACTTAACAACCATTCAACCTTCACTCAACAACTTCTTCAACCCCCCAAACCCTAGGTTTAGATCTTCTTTTATAACCACCCATTTGAATCTTCCCTCCAAAACTAGGTTGTTCTAGAATGAGTTTGTTAGAGCGAATATTCTAGAGGAAGGTTGTTACAAGGAATATTCTAGAGTGAGTTTGTTATGCAGAGCCATCGGGAGGAAGCCACGTGGTCTTTGAGGGTCTTCTAGAAGCCTGGCCGTTACGATGAAGGTTTCTGGAGAATTTTGGCTGATGACGCGTAAAGTTAACCATGGATCCACGGCGGATCGGCCAACTCGGCCGCGGATCCGCGGCCATTTAGTGTCCTTGATGGCTCATTTTCTCTGAATTGCTTGATTTTGGTTTTTAGGGAATCTTCTGATGTCTGGAATCTCATTATTCTTTCTTGTTTGCTGCCAGATCTCAAGTGTTTGACTTGATGCGTTTTATCTGCACTTTTATGATTCCGGCTCTTCGACCTGAATGATTTTTACACACAATCTTGATAAACAGTGTTGAGATATACAAAATCATGCGTGTTGTAATAAACACACAATTTCCCTCATAATGCCGGTTATAATGTATAACACATGTTATTTGATATTTTGCAGATGAATTGCTAATATGTGCTATATTTATACCAAACACCCTTAGATGATCAGAAAGAGTAGGGAAATTGATGTGTTAAAAATGCAATATTTTCGACTGATCAAATTCCCCCAAACTTAATTTTGATCGTCTCGAGTAAACATCTTTTATTCAGGTGAAGGAGAAAATATAAGAAAAAGAAAAACTAACTAGCACACTTTCGTAGGCAAACACGATTGCACTGAGCACGTGCAACAAGCCTTTAAAGCTCTAGGTGTCCCTAGTAGGAGGAGTGTTCTCTTCCTAGGGTTTTCAGCGGATTGCACCCACAAAATCCCATAATAAAAAGAAGACTGTGAAAGTTACTTGTAAAAGATAAGAACTCTAAAAGAAAGACTTTGAAAATCAGAGTTTCCAACTACACTAGCTTTTCAGTTGTCCTGAGCCCTATCTTAATAGTCATGAAAATATGTTAGAAATCACATCATCCCTCAATAAAACATCATCTTTATTCTTCATTCCTACATTTCTTCCAAACATCGATCATATACCCCTACGTGTGTGTAAAGACATCCCTACACTCGGAGAATTCAATTCAAGCTATCATACTCTTGCCCATTGACCTCAGTACTTTTTTTAATTGATGAATATTTAGATGAGATTGCTCACACATTTTTCATGCGACCTTTAATACTTCTTGATGTACTAACCGACCGATTACTCATGTGCTTTCTGATTAGGTATATTAATGTTTTCCTCATCTTGCAACACCTAAGGCTTAGCAGTGACTCCCAAACCAGTTGGTCTAAGGCACTAGGAGATGAAGCACCCTCGCTATATTTTTTTATTGCTGCCTTGGTGATAACAAAACCAGTGTTCATTTTTCTTCACCATTTATATTTTCTTTATTTTTTATTTCCTTCATACTTTTGGCTTTTAGACAAGAGCATTTCAAGGTATTCTCTACTATCCCGAGTTTCAAGACGTGTGTAAGTGCGTATAGTAAGGTATCAACATTCAAATGTTTGGCTTCCAGAATAGGAACTATTTTTCAGACTTATTTTTATCCGCATATTAGTGACTTCTTTCATCTTACTAACCCTTGGGACAACGGCTCATAACTACTTATTACTAGTTTCATTTAAGAAAACTTCTAATTTTCTTGGTTTTCTTAAATTTTTCCAATCTTTTGGATGTAATAATTCACTATCTAACCTTTTATTATCTTATTTATGTACAAAAAAAAAATTCTTTTTTGTTTTTTTATCATATGTTTTGTCCTTATGCAAAGTATGATGCAAAGTGATGCGTAAATAAGCACAAACCTCCCCCAAACTTGTTTTCAACAGTGTCCTCACTGTTGCCATCCGTTAAATCTCAAAAATCTGTAAGCTTGGGAGGAAAATTTATTAGCGGGGACAAGAAATATGATCGTGAAAAAACTCCCCCAAACTAATTTTTGGCTCACAATTTTGAGGACAACATTTATTTTCAAGAGCCAAAAATACACCCCCCCCAAACTTGAGTTAAATAATGTTAATCTTTTAAAATCACAAGAGGGGGTTAAAGTTACTGGTCAATGCAAAGGTTTACAAAGACCGAAAGTCAACGCCAACCATTCGAAGATTTTATCAGTGTAGTGTACTAGTTGGTGGAAGAACAAGTTGAAAAGAGCCATGAAGAAGTAGGGAAAAGATAAGTGGTGTAAAAGAAAGGGTTTGCGTCTCGTTTTAAAGAGAAGACACAGTGATTGTGATGGATTACTCGCATTCTCGTGATTGTCAAGAAGAAGGGGTGGAGGTTCAATTTCTTCGTTATGGAGATGATTCATCTCAACACCCGTGTTTGCTAAAAATGCGAGTTCATCAGCGAAGCTTTCATCGATATCCCGAAGAACAATGTCATTAGAAAGAACGGGATGATACTCAGACTCCATGAAAGGTTCTAAATAAGCGTTAGATGTTGACCTGGAGAACTCAAAAGAAGAGTCCGCATGTGTATAATACGTATCTGGGTCAAACAACAACGTATGAAGAAATTCTGGATTTGTATCGTGAAGCTGATCAAATTCACTGCTGTCGAAATCTATTGATTCGACAGAACATACTCGAGCATGAGGATCGGAGGGTTGACTTCCCAACTTGTAAATGTTGAGCTCAATTGACCTATTCCCGAAAGATAGGTTCATAGAGCCGTTTCTACAGTTGATTACAGCGTTGGAAGTAGCCAAAAAGGGACGACCTAGAATCACCAGAATTTGGTTCTGTGGGTTCACTACAGGCTGTGTATCAAGAACAATAAAGTCCACAGGGAATACAAATTCCCCGATTTTTATCAACACATCCTCAAGTTCACCCCTAGGTTTGGTGATTGATCGGTCGGCCATCTGGAGAGTTATGTTCGAGGGCTTTAACACTCCGATACCTAGTTGCTCATAGACTGAATATGGAAGCAAGTTAACACTAGCGCCAAGGTCAAGTAAAGCACGATTGATGTGTTTATCCCCAATAGAAATAGAAATAGTAGGACAGCCAGGGTCCTTACGTTTCCTTGGTAATTGTTGGGGAAAAACTGTGTTTACAGTACTCGACATGAACACTTTTTTCAGCACTTGAGTCTTCCTCTTCCTAGTGCACAAGTTCTTAAGAATTTTCGCATAAGACGGAACTTGTTGGATAGCATCTAGGAGAGGGATATTGATGTTAACTTGCTTAAATATGTCCACAATCTTCTTCATTTGTGCATCAGGTTTGTTGGCCTTCAATCTATTTATAAATGGAGCTTTATCAATAAGTATAGGGTCCAACATTTGTGGAGAAGTTTGTGGGGGTGGGAAGGATGAAGTAGGAATGGAAGTGGAAGTGGAAGCTGGGGTGTTAATGATCAATTCATCATTATCAATTTGTTCACCCACATGATTGTCTAGCACTCTTCCAGATCTCAACGTGGTAATAGCACTCACATCATTATAATGCGAGGGTCCAGGATCAGGTAGGGGTTGAGCTGGAAGTTTCCCTTCTCCAGCACTCATTTTGGCTGTTAACTGTGCAATTTGTTCTTCTATCGATTTGATACTCTCACCGTGGGAGGCGGAGTTCTTCTTTATATCATCGACAGAAAACTTCATCTCAGCCAAAACTTGCATGAAATTTGTCAGAAGCAAATTCATGGTTTGTTCGAGTGCAGAAGAGTTATCAATACCGGTAGAAAATGGATCAAAGTTGTTGGCCGGGTTTTGAAAATTTTGTAGTTGAAAAGGGCGTTGACTCAGTTGTGGTGGTTGCTGTTGCTATGGAGGGACCTATTGAAAGTTATTCTGGTTTGGATCCATGTATTGAGTTTGATGTTGGATCCAAGCAAAACCAGGATGCTTCCTCCAACCTTGGTTATATGTGGAAGAAGAAGGATCGTTTCTAGGTTGTTGTTGAAATGCAGTATTAGTATGACCTTGAAATGGTACATTCAAATGACATTCTTCCGTCAAATGTGATGGGTTGGAACAGCATCCACACACGGTTTTGGGAAGTGTGTATTGGTTTAGGGCGGCTGAAAAGATTTTGTTTTCTATAGCGTCAAGTTTCTTTTGTATTGCGGCCATTTCGGCTTTCATCATGACGGAAACATCGAGCTGATTGATATCTTCCCCAGGTGATGGTGGTCTAACACTTTCCCATTGTAAAGTGTTTTGAGCTAAATCTTCTAGATATTTCCAAGCTTCACCATCATCTTTAGACAGGAATTGACATTGACACATGGTTTCAAGCATTTGTTTTGTCGAGAGATCAATACCCTCATAGAGAATTCGACACAGATCCCATTTAGGGATTCCGTGATGAAGACATTGGATAAGAAGATCCTTGTACCGTTCAAAATATTTCCAAAATGGTTCATTGGGAAGTTGGGTAAATTTGAAGATTTCGCTCCGAATACGGGCGGTCTTATGATTAGGATAAAATTTCTTAAGGAATGCTGCAACGAATTCGTCCCATGTTGAAATAGAATGTGCGGGTGTGTTGTAAAGCCACTTCTCGGCTAAATCGCACAAAGTGAATGGGAGAAGACGTAAACGCAGAGTATCCACAGACAGTTGTGAATTACCCATCAAAGCACATACGTTTTCGAATTTGGTGATAAAAACGTATGCGTCTTAGCCCGTGAAATTTGGGTAAAAGTTTTATGAAATAAGGTTTAATTTCGAAATTTTCCCCATTGGCTGGTGGTATAGAAAGACAGGTGGGAAGGGGAACACGTGTAGGATAGCATCTCTCTTGGAGAGAAATGCGTGGAGGATTCTGCGCACTTGCGGGCGGTGGCAGAGTGGTGTTAAAGTTTGATGGAAATCCGTCCATCGCGGTCGTGGTGGGTGGTGGGAAAGAAGATGAAGAATTACTGACTCTGGGGTCGATAAAAGAAATGCGGATAAGACGGGAAATAGAATCCCTTGTCAAGCCTAACATGTGCTAAACGGTTGTAGCACAAGTGGCAGTGTTGGTGATAATTAGAGGAAAAGTTGGTTGGTCTTTGTTTTGAAAAATACGGATTTTGAAAATAAAATCACAAAAAATGCACAAGCAACCCTAGATCTAATGGTCACCTTGGTCAAGTCTCTAGACCGCTCCTAGACTTCCAGAAGACAAATTGCAAGATAAATCCTGTACTGCCTCTTTATCCCTTCTGTAGCCAGGTAAGTTCCAGGTAAGTGAAAGGTTCTCCACTGCGTAAGTAGTGGGACTAATTAAGTAACCACTTGCCTTAGACACACTTGCCTTAGATACCACAAAACAAATGCGGATAAACAGTAGATTACCCACAACCTTCTTCTGTCCTAATTGAGTGCGACGGTCCTTAGAGTCTTGTCTAGATATTTTTTAGTTAATGAAGGGTAATGCGGATGCTCGTTTTGTGATTTCCGGGGCTTAGGAAGGGTAATGAAATCCCCACCTAATCTGAATTTGGTCTTTGCCTCTTAATTTCTGTTTTAAAATATGCAAAAAACCAAGATCAAACATGCAACAAATTTTTTTTAGTGGCGCTGTGAATTTTGCAAAGAATCCTGCAGAAAATGGTTATTGGAGAAGATCAGAGAGAAGAAAAGAGAACAGAGAGTATACCACAGAAACTTGAGTCACTGAAACGCCTAAACAGCGGCGGAACCGCCGCAAAAACCTGCTAAAGGCCGCGGATCCGCGGTGATAAGGAGGAATTAGGGTTTCGAAATTTTTCTGCAGCTTCTTTGACTCCTCTGGAATTTGCAGAACTTCTCTGAATCTTGATCGCACTGTTACAATAATTCCAGATTCCCTCACAAAAATTCACAACTAATCGTTAAGCACTTGATGCAATTTTGATCTAAAGAATTCTGATGGAATAATAATTTTTCAACTCAAATAACAAAAATGCACAAAATGTTGGGATTCCTTAGCACCTAGCCTAGGGTTTGCAAGCATCACACATGCCACAACAAGAATTTTTAGGGTGTGCTAAGCAATCTAACTCAAGATCATACTAGAAAATTAGGGTAACAATATAGTAATCTACCATTACAAAAGGAAGTGAATGAAAATACAACCTTTGTAGATCCGGTCCTTCACTTCTAAAGCTCCGTGTTGACGTCCCTTCGCTGCGATCAACGAGATCCTGGACTCTAGTGATGGTTTCCTCGGAGAAATGAACGGGCTAGGTCGTTGACTTCGAGGCCGAAAATGATCTACGTCGAGGAGACTCAAACTCAAGCTCCATCTTCACTAGGTCAAGAACTTTATGAAGAGAATACCCTAAACTAAATGGTAAGTAGTAGAGGATGATGAAATAGGAAGTGGGTTCACTTGGAATTTTGATTTCTCAATTTATTTCTTCACTAGAAAATTTCTAGCAAGCTTAATGAAGAAGAAGAAGAAGAAAGAATATGAATAATGAAAAAACTAAAAAGAATAATCAAGTGAAGTCTATCTTAATACAACCATGAGTGAGTTAACCTTTGTAGAGACTAAACCATGGTTTGAGTTAATGGTTTGGTTAAAAAAAATCTTATGCAAAACAAAATGAGTGGACTTTGTCAAATATTCTTAAAGCTTCATGAAGCTTCAAACCAAGACAAGAAAGCCACCATTTTGTTTTACCAAAATAAATAAAAACCCAAACCATTATCTTAAATATGGTGTAAGTTATACACACACCCAAGTTTGCATGTATCATCAATCATGATACAAACTAGTGCACAAACATATATCACATATACAACTTGTGCACATCAAGTGAGAAAATCAATCTTAAGTGAACCGATACTAGTTAATGTAAAGTAATATATCAAATATATAATTATACATTAAACCATTAAATCAACACTTGATTTAACGATCCGGTCATATCGCATATAACCGACTAATATCTAGTGTATCAATATATCGAATCAACACTTGATTCGGTAACCCGGCTATATCTCATATAACCGACCGATGATACAAATCGCGAGAATAGAATATAGTATCACATGCTAGTATTATTCTTGGTCCCGCACATATCTGATATGCGCTCCTATTTCGTTTTGCTTGAGCCTGGAAACCTCTGTGTAGGACTCTAAAGACTCGTCACTACGCCGGCATTAGGTGGTGATCATATCAGTCACCCACAAGCCGCAAGCGGTCTGCTAAACGTAACGGCCACCCGGGTATTGAGCGATCAGAAGATCAACGAGCAAGACTGCTCAGACTCCTGCGAATCCAATCAGTAACACTTACTGCACAGTCCGGTCTGTTCATCTGATATGTCGCATATCTCGCCTAGGGGTGGTAAACGTCAGACCCCAGTAGCTTGATAAGTCATGCCAATATATGGTCCATAAAAGGCATGAAACTACTGATAACACTTATCAGTAAATCACAGCAACCCTGGCCAGAGATTTCTAGTTATGGCCAGTCGAACATAGCGCAACATCAACCCCCAATACTGGGAGAGACGAATCCCCTCCTATTGCTCATTGCCTCCATGTAAATCGGGACTGTACCCATAAACAACCTATTTGCACGACTCAGTAGAGCCGTGGTAGGGTGGAAATCAAAGCACAGTGGGAGACACACATGACTCTATGACGATCTCGGGTCAACAGACTAAACTGTACCGGTGTCACTAGAGAACTGCCATCTGACGTGAGGTATAATACCATCTGGGAGTTCTCGGCGAATCCGTTCAGTGTACCCAGTCTCCACTGAGCACCCGCATACCATCTCTGATGTCAAACACCAATGGATATGGGATCATTCATCGCCCATCACATGGGTCGAGAAGATATATGCTAGTCTACTCTGGAATATCGATACCCCGTCTCGATATTCCCACGACTAGGAACATTGAAGAATGTACTCATGGACTACCCAGGCCCCACTAGTATGATCTATATCATAATCCTGGAAGTCGGGTACTGTAACACCCGAGCCCAATAATACTATTTATATTACAAGTTGAGGGTTTTATATTGCTCATTCCAATTATCCTGATTTTTCTGGTGTTTATTGCTAAATTTTAACCGGTTAAGTCATTTTGGCACATAACAAATTTTAACTCCTAAAATGAAATTTAAAACATCCATGTTGGCCTACTCGTCGCCACTAGTCGTGTGGTAGCGTCCGCGTGTCGAGATTCCGTCCCGTTCGGCTAAACGGGCAAGTTTGGACGGCTACGCGCGCGTGCAAGTGTCCAACTTGGGGGCATGCATTTTAATCATTAAACACCTCTTTTCAAAATTTGGAAACCGTTTAAAATCCTATAATTTGAATTTGGAACATTTGGGCGCAACCCGGGCGCGATTTGAAAATGTTTCATTTAGCGCCAAAAGGGCCCATTTAATTTAATATCTAAACTATATTTATATATATTCTCTGTTCAATATTATGCTTAGGAAATATTTCTTTGATTTCAAAAATCTCCTGGCAGCCAATCACGAGAGACTTAAGTCTCTCGTGGGCCCCGCCTCCCCTTTCCCTATCTCTCTCTCTCTCATCCAATAATCTCTCTCTCCCTCTCTCTAACCAATCTCTTTCTCTCTCTTCCTATATATATTTACCTCCTTTACGCAGCCGCCTCCTCCTCATCTCACGCGAACCCGAACCCGAACCCTAACCCTAGCCACCTCCGGGCATCGCCGTCAACCTCCCCGCGACCTCGCCGTCGCCGCCCTCGCCACCACGAGCCTAGCCGCACCCTCCTACCTCCTTCCTCCGCTCTCTTCCGCGCCTGCACCCAACCCCGACGCCATCACCCGGCCGCAGCTCTCGCCGTCGACGTCGCCTCCCGTCACCGACGACTCCCGCGACTCCCTCTCTTCCTCCTCGTCCCGACCTCGTCGTCGCTTTCCTTCTCCCCTCGCCGGACCACCAACAGACCCGAGCCGACCCTAGCACCAACCCCGGGTCGCCGGGAACCGCGCCGTAGACCCTCGTCGACGTCACCCGCGCCACCTCCGACCACCTCCTTTCCCCCTCGATCACCAGAGCCGACCACCACCGTCCTCTACTCGTCACATTACCCTCTCCAGCGAACCCGAGGCTGTTCAAGCCTTCGCAGCCGCCGTCGCTGCCTCGCCGGTGTTCCAGCGCCGTCGAGCCCGCCGGGGTTACCCCTGGTGTCTCCCGGTAAGCCTTCCTCATCGTTCCTTTGTGCTAGATCCCTTTCCCCGCTGATCCTTGTTATGGTTATCGCATTTGCTAACATTGTTACTTTCGACTTTGCCGGATTCCGACCGCGCCGTCTTTTGAACCCGACGCTCCAGCGAAGTACCCTGGTCCGTGTGATCCCATTGTTCTCTGTTGGGACTCGATCCGTGGCCCGTGCACCCGTCTCGTGTTTTCTGCCGACATTGCATCCGTGCTTTCCGGTTTGCGAAACCGTCGAGGCAAGTATCCGAATACTTGCTTTAACATGCTAATACACAATATCAAGTCTTGCTTTACTCTTGATTATCATATTATTTTATAACTTAAAACTGACGGTCACAATAATCCTTAACATTAAATCAGTATGGTAGTTCTTGTAATTAATCAGTCTGCTATCAATCCTCGCTTTAAACTAATTAAACCAATTAGAACGTCCTTGCTTAACTTGCTAGATCACCCTTGTGACTATTATCCATGCTGTAGTTTTAATAGCTTCATTGCTTCGTGTTATTAACTTGGGGGTATGGGGAAATCAAAGATGAACCTGACTTGTAACTCGACAGTTCACTACCGTTCGAGTGTACACATTCCTATTCTGTGCCCAGCGGCATGTCTCGGTTTCGGCCGAGAATATTGTGGCCGTGATCCCGGGTATGTACGGGGTAATACCGAGTGTACACATTCCTATTCTGTGCCTAACGGCATGTCTCGGCTGCAGCCGAGAATATTGTGGCCGTGGTCCCGGGTATGTACGGGATACTATTGAGATACATCGACGATTCATCAAATTGATTTCAAAGACTATAGAGTAGAAACCTGATAGGACAGTTTAGTTACCACTGCACATTACCCTGCTCTGTTACCTCTTAGTACTGCTTTATTCATGTTCATACCTGCATTGTTCATTACCATGTTTATATTATATTATTTGGTTGACATGACGCGCTGACGTCTGGGTTTTGCATGGCCCAGATTCTTTACCACTGTCGCTGACCGAGCAGGAGTACTTCAGCCAGCAGGCTGATTTGTGAGTTCTGCAGTGGTTAGTTCATTTATTGCATTTTATTTCCAGGTTCGATCCCGCATTATGGGACGTACCTTTCCATTATTGTATTGGATCATTGCTTCCGCATTTATTTTTCATTGACTCTTATCATTATGGATTTGGACATGTGTTAGATAGTTTATTTATCTTGTTCTTGATATCTCTACAACCGTAATGTGACTGTGGATGGATATTTCCTACCCACAGGTAGCATGGTTGGCTATGTCACGTGCCCAATCTTGCGTACTCTGGGAAGCGGGGCGTGACATGGTTCTTTTGGTATCAGAGCCATAGGTTAATTGGGTTGATTCTTGTAGTTGGGTATTGCACCCGATACACGAATCATAATACCCGTGATTAGGAAACATGTCCTGCCACCTTGACCGTTTTACCATTCTTGAATCACATTCTTCCGGATCATATCTTTTACGACGTGCAAACTTACTTTGCATTGTCAACTCGAAAACCTGATTTCTTGTTATCCCTAGGACTTGGGCGACTTGGGTGGAGTTAAGTGATTGCGGCTATGATACCGCGGCATAGCTACAATGCTGTACTCTATTTAAGTATCTTGGAGTTCTAGCCTTGATCCATATTCAGAATCTATCATCATGCTAATGTTGGGTGTTTTGAGTTCAGGATGATGGCAGGTAAGAAGTTGAAGACGTACCGGAGGCATGTGAACGAAGCCGCCATGCTTGGAGTGATAAGAGGAATGCTGGAAATCAAAGAGACAGACTGAGCTGATCCAGCAACAGCAGATTCGTTTCGGGAAGGTTTGCAGATCGTTCAGCAGTCTGTAAACAACGATGGAACTAGACCAGTCGAACGAGTAAGGGCCGTAGCGGATTTCAGACTTTTGTGTCCGTCTACATTTACTGGTTTAAAGGAGCTGTTACCAGCTGAGCAGAGGCTAGTGACACGGAGAATTTGCTGTTTGCGGCACTGATTGCAGAGGACAAAGGAGTTGATTCAACTAGTGGATTACGCCCGAGAGGGGTGGCTTGTGGAGGAGACCCGCTTGCCCAAGCCAATCTGTTGGGCGGATTTTTCTAAAAAGTTTCTTAGAGAAAAGTCTGCCCGCGGACTGCACGGGAGGAAGTGGAAGAGAAGTTCATCGGACTAAGGCAGAATGGAGCGACCGTGGACGTGCATGCAGCAGAATGGGGGAGACTCAGTAGTCTCGCTGGACCTTTCACGGCCAACGATGTAAACAGCAGTTGCGGTAAGGAAGCAGTTCTGTCGGGCCAGTCGATTTTAGGGCTAGGCCGACAAACAGTGTTCTTGCGACAATGGAAGTGGATAGTGATGAAGAGCCGGCAGTTGTTCGCGACTTTATGGATGTATTTACAGATATTTCAGGCTTACCGCCGAAGCGAGATGTGGAGTTTGCGATTGACCTTATTCCTGGTGCAGCGCCAGTATCAAAGTCTTACCATCCAATGGCACCAGTGGAATTGGAAGAAATTAAGAAGCAAGTTGGTGAATTACTTGAGAAGGGTTGGATTCGAAGCAGCAACTCACCTTGGGGAGCTCCAGTTCTTTTAGTGAAGAAGAAGGATGGCACGAGAAGGATGTGCATTGATTATCGAGAATTGGACCGGGTGACTATTAAGAACAAGTACCCGATCCCTCGCATTGGAGAACTTTTTGAGCAGCTTAGTGGCGCGAGGGTATTCTCGAAATTGGATTTTCGATCGGGATATCATCAGTTCCGAGTAAAAGCAGAAGACATTTGCAAGACGGCGTTTCGAACTCGATATGGACATTTCGAGTATCTAGTGATGCCCTTCGGAGTGACGAATGCGCCAGCAATATTCATGGATTTGATGAACAGGATCTTTTCACCGTTCTTGGACCAGTTTATTGTGGTATTTATTGATGATATTCTGGTGTACTCGAAGAGTCCGGAGGAGCATGCTGAGCATTTAAGGATCGCACTGCAGACGCTGAGACAAGAGAAGTTATTTGCGAAGATGAGTAAGTGTGAATTTTGGCTGGAAGAAGTGAAGTTTCTGGGGCATGTTGTGTCGGGCAATGGAATCGCCGTCGATCCCGAAAAGATTGCAGCAGTTCGAGATTGGCCTATTCCAAAGAATGTTGCGGAGATAAGAAGTTTCCTTGGACCCGCCGGTTACTACAGAAGATTTGTGGAGAACTTCGCTCGTTTAGCTGAGCCGTTAACCAAGCTTACGCGTAAGGAGGTACCGTTTGTTTGGACGGATGGATGTGCATTGGCCTTCGAGACGTTGAAGCAGAAGTTGATAACCGCCCCTATCCTAACCGCACCGGATGATTCAGGAGGACTGGTGACTCATAGCGACGCATCCGGAAAGGGATTGGGATGTGTTTTGATGCAGAATGGGAAAGTCGTCGCTTACGCATCGAGACAACTGAAGACTCATGAGAAGAATTATCCGACTCATGACTTAGAGCTTGCAGCCGTGATCTTCGCCCTGAAGATTTGGAGACACTACCTATTGGGCGAGAGAGTCGAAGTCTTTACAGATCACAAGAGTTTAAAGTATGTGTTCACTCAGAAGGAGTTGAACATGAGGCAACGCAGATGGTTGGAGCTGATGGCCGACTATGACCTTGATCTTAAGTACCATCCGGGAAAAGTCAACGTCGTGCCGGATGCGCTGAGTCGGTTACCAGCAATTCAGATATTGACTGCACAAAGAGAGATCATTGCGGATTTTCGAAGATTTGACTTGGAGGTTGTGCTACCACATGCTACAGGACAGTTGATGCAGTTGCAAGTACAGTCGTCCTTAGTTGAGAAGATTAAAACGGCACAATCGCAGGATCCTAGACTAAAAAAGTTTCGAGAGCAGGTTGAAGCCGGACTACGAACCGATTTACTGATCCATGAAGACGGTTCGTTGAGATATGGTAGCCGTGTGTGTGTGCCAAAGGGAGATGTGCGTGAAGAGCTTATGAAGGAGGCACACAGTTCAGCTTACTCTGTACATCCAGGAGGGACAAAGATGTACCGAGATATTCGACAGCACTTCTGGTGGGAAGGTATGAAACGGGAAATTGCTCGCTTCGTGGCTAAGTGCTTGGTGTGTCAGCAAGTCAAGGCTGAACACCAAAGGGTTGCTGGTTTGTTGCAACCACTTCCGATTCCTCAGTGGAAGTGGGAACATATAACCATGGATTTCGTGACGGCTTTACCGCGGACTCCAAAGGGCAACAATGCTGTATGGGTGATTGTCGATCGTTTGACCAAGGCAGCTCACTTTATTCTTTTTCGGGTTGGTCAATCGACGGAGACTTTGGCAGAGCGATACATGCAGGAGATTGTCAGATTACATGGAGTGCCGGTAAGCATCGTGTCCGACCGGGGCACTCGATTCTTGTCACACTTCTGGAGGAGTTTACAAGAAAGTTTGGGGACTCGATTGAAGTTCAGCACAGCTTATCATCCTCAGACTGATGGACAATCGGAGAGAACGATCCAAACCCTTGAAGATATGTTGAGGGCTTGCATGTTAGACTTCAAAGGTTCTTGGGAGGATCATCTACACCTGGTGGAGTTTTCGTACAACAATAGCTTCCGAGCGACTATTCAGATGGCTCCGTTTGAAGCGTTGTATGGTCGTAAGTGCCGTTCGCCGGTTTGTTGGGATGATGTTGGTGAACGAAGGTTACTAGGACCAGATTTGGTGATACAGACAGTCGAGAAGGTGAATGCAATCAGGAAGTATATGAAGGCAGCTCAAGACAGACAGAAAAGTTGGGCCGACACGTCAAGAAGACCTCTAGAGTTCGCCATGGGTGATTTGGTATTCCTGAAGATATCACCGACTAGAGGGGTGATTCACTTTGGAAGTCGGGGAAAGCTTAGTCCCCGATTCGTCGGACCCTTCGAGATATTGGAGCGCGTTCGAGAGGTAGCGTACCGGTTGGCGTTACCACAGTCATTAGCAGGAGTTCACGATGTGTTTCATGAGTCTCAACTACGGAGGTATGTTCGTGATGAGACTCATGTCTTGGATCATTCGGAATTGACCGTACGGGAGGACCTGACTTTTGAGGAGCGACCAGTTGAAATCAAGGATCGAAGAGAAAAGGTTCTTAAGAACAAGGTTATCCCTCTTGTGCTAGTTTCTTGGGGTAATCGATCGCATGGAGAAACCACTTAGGAGCGAGAAGACGAGATCCGGCAGAATTTTCCTCACCTTTCAGTAGTTAGCTATCTTGTACTCTTGGAATTTCGAGGACGAAATTCTTTTGTAGTTGGGTATGATGTAACACCCGAGCCCAATAATACTATTTATATTACAAGTTGAGGGTTTTATATTGCTCATTCCAATTATCCTGATTTTTCTGGTGTTTATTGCTAAATTTTAACCGGTTAAGTCATTTTGGCACATAACAAATTTTAACTCCTAAAATGAAATTTAAAACATCCATGTTGGCCTACTCGTCGCCACTAGTCGCGTGGTAGCGTCCGCGTGTCGAGATTCCATCCCGTTCGGCTAAACGGGCAAGTTTGGACGGCTACGCGCGCGTGCAAGTGTCCGACTTGGGGGCATGCATTTTAATCATTAAACACCTCTTTTCAAAATTTGGAAACTGCTTAAAATCCTATAATTTGAATTTGGAACATTTGGGCGCAACCCGGGCGCGATTTGAAAATGTTTCATTTAGCGCCAAAAAGGCCCATTTAATTTAATATCTAAACTATATTTATATATATTCTCTGTTCAATATTATGCTTAGGAAATATTTCTTTGATTTCAAAAATCTCCTGGCAGCCAATCACGAGAGACTTAAGTCTCTCGTGGGCCCCGCCTCCCCTTTCCCTATCTCTCTCTCTCTCATCCAATAATCTCTCTCTCCCTCTCTCTAACCAATCTCTTTCTCTCTCTTCCTATATATATTTACCTCCTTTACGCAGCCGCCTCCTCCTCATCTCACGCGAACCCGAACCCTAACCCTAGCCACCTCCGGGCATCGCCGTCAACCTCCCCGCGACCTCGCCGTCGCCGCCCTCGCCACCACGAGCCTAGCCGCACCCTCCTACCTCCTTCCTCCGCTCTCTTCCGCGCCTGCACCCAACCCCGACGCCATCACCCGGCCTCAGCTCTCGCCGTCGACGTCGCCTCCCGTCGCCGACGACTCCCGCGACTCCCTCTCTTCCTCCTCGTCCCGACCTCGTCGTCGCTTTCCTTCTCCCCTCGCCGGACCACCAACAGACCCGAGCCGACCCTAGCACCAACCCCGGGTCGCCGGGAACCGCGCCGTAGACCCTCGTCGACGTCACCCGCGCCACCTCCGACCACCTCCTTTCCCCCTCGATCACCAGAGCCGAACACCACCCTCCTCTACTCGTCACATTACCCTCTCCAGCGAACCCGAGGCTGTTCAAGCCTTCGCAGCCGCCGTCGCTGCCTCGCCGGCGTTCCAGCGCCGTCGAGCCCGCCGGGGTTACCCCTGGTGTCTCCCGGTAAGCCTTCCTCATCGTTCCTTTGTGCTAGATCCCTTTCCCCGCTGATCCTTGTTATGGTTATCGCATTTGCTAACATTGTTACTTTCGACTTTGCCGGTTTCCGACCGCGCAGTCTTTTGAACCCGACGCTCCAGCGAAGTACCCTGGTCCGTGTGATCCCATTGTTCTCTGTTGGGACTCGATCCGTGGCCCGTGCACCCGTCTCGTGTTTTCTGCCGACATTGCATCTGTGCTTTCCGGTTTGCGAAACCGTCGAGGAAAGTATCCGAATACTTGCTTTAACATGCTAATACACAATATCAAGTCTTGCTTTACTCTTGATTATCATATTATTTTATAACTTAAAACTAACGGTCACAATAATCCTTAACATTAAATCAGTATGGTAGTTCTTGTAATTAATCAGTCTGCTATCAATCCTCGCTTTAAACTAATTAAACCAATTAGAACGTCCTTGCTTAACTTGCTAGATCACCCTTGTGACTATTATCCATGCTGTAGTTTTAATAGCTTCATTGCTTCGTGTTATTAATATCGTTTACCTTGTGACTATTGCACCCCAAAGGTGCGTGAACCTGTTAATAAGAGAATACAAAGCATCAATGTATTTACATGGAGTAATATTGTTATTTACTGTTCCTGCTGTTGTTTCCTTAATCGTTACTATACCTGTTATCAGTATACATTTGATTGCATTACATATTGACCCGATTTTGATACACCTGACACATGTACTGATACACCGGACAAGACACTCTATACATACTGACCCAACCTATTGGACTACAACATGACTTGGGGTCCTTTTGGACCATTCCTGCTGTCTGTCCAGACAGACCTACTTTGATCATGTGTTGGCATTGATCCTTGACTACTGAATACCTGACCTGACATATATAACTTGGGGGTATGGGGAAATCAAAGATGAACCTGACTTGTAACTCGACAGTTCACTACCGTTCGAGTGTACACATTCCTATTCTGTGCCCAGCGGCATGTCTCGGTTTCGGCCGAGAATATTGTGGCCGTGATCCCGGGTATGTACGGGGTAATACCGAGTGTACACATTCCTATTCTGTGCCTAACGGCATGTCTTGGCTGCAGCCGAGAATATTGTGGCCGTGGTCCCGGGTATGTACGGGATACTATTGAGATACATCGACGATTCATCAAATTGATTTCAAAGACTATAGAGTAGAAACCTGATAGGACAGTTTAGTTACCACTGCACATTACCCTGCTCTGTTACCTCTTAGTACTGCTTTATTCATGTTCATACCTGCATTGTTCATTACCATGTTTATATTATATTATTTGGTTGACATGACGCGCTGACGTCTGGGTTTTGCATGGCCCAGATTCTTTACCACTGTCGCTGACCGAGCAGGAGTACTTCAGCCAGCAGGCTGATTTGTGAGTTCTGCAGTGGTTAGTTCATTTATTGCATTTTATTTCCAGGTTCGATCCCGCATTATGGGACGTACCTTTCCATTATTGTATTGGATCATTGCTTCCGCATTTATTTTTCATTGACTCTTATCATTATGGATTTGGACATGTGTTAGATAGTTTATTTATCTTGTTCTTGATATCTCTACAACCGTAATGTGACTGTGGATGGATATTTCCTACCCACAGGTAGCATGGTTGGCTATGTCACGTGCCCAATCTTGCGTACTCTAGGAAGCGGGGCGTGACAGGTACACATCCTAAGGGCTTTATCAACATGTAACAGAGAGACAATAAGTATACATGTTAAGATAAAGAGCAACCAGATAGCGTACTATCATGTCGAGCAAGAAAGTCCTACCTATATATGTCCCAGCATCCACTACAATATACATCTCATGTACAGTAATGGCTTCTAGGGCATACATATAACTAACAATCTCCCACTTGCACTAGGGCCATCTGTAGCAGTGGTTGCAGTATCTCATACTCAACCATCCCATAAAAGTCTCTCTCTGGGAAAAAGGCCTTTGTGAGTGGATCCTCCGTGTTGTCCTTTGAGTCTTCTCTCCTAACCTCGATCTCCCTGGAGATCAACTATCTCCATGATCATGTGATACTGTCTTGGAATATGTCTGGGTCACTGATGGGACTGTGGTTCCTGGGACAAAACCACACTTCTATTGTCACACAATGGTAGGAATCTAGTTCATCTTATGAACTAATGTACACCCAAACTGCCTCTTTGGTAGTATCTTTGGTAGCGATGTATCTGTTAGTGTATATGCCCTAGAGGCCATTACTGTATCATACTAGTTTGTATATTACTTAATGGAAGCTTGGGATATTCACAGTTGTATATACAATCTTGCTCGAAATGGTAGCATGCTACTTGGTTTGTCTCTGCTTTAATATGTGCATGTGTTTCTTTTAGCATATCGCTGATATACATATTAGTAGAGCCCTTAGGATCTTTGCTTGATTACCAGCGTTGTGATGGCGCTCACACTCGTGGGAGCTGGGTGATCTATAAGCACATCCTTATATAGGTCCCTAGTCATTGGACTATCGAGACAGGGCATCGATACTCCGGAGTAGACTAGCGTATGCGCTTCTCATCCCAATGTGGGAGACGGTCTTTCCCACAGCCTTCAGTACGTCGTACTTGAGATAGTATGCGGATGCTCGTTAGGTTATGAGTACACTGGAAAGGACTCGTCGGGAACTGTTGGTTGGTATTATACCTATCGTCAGTTATCAGTTCCCAGGTGACATGAGTACAGCTTAGTCTGCTGACTTGACATTGTCACTTCGCCTCGAGTGTGTTCCCACTGCACTTTGATTACTACCCTACCACGGCTCAAAGGAGTCGTGCAAACAGGTAGTTTTTGGGTGCAGTCCCGAAGCACTTGGAGGCAGTGACGGTTAGACAGGATTCGTCTCTCCCGGTATTGGGAGTTGACATCGCGCTGTGTCCAGGAGAGCCATTACACGAGTAGTCCCTGGCCAGGGCAAGCGAGATATACTGGTAGGTTTCCAGTGTTATCTCAGGGTGTTCTGGGCTGCACACGGACACGACTTGTACCGCTATTAGGGGACTGACATTTCACCGCCCCCCTAGGCCCGCCATGCGATGTATCAGACGAACAGACCGGACTGTACGGAGATTGTCATATACAGGCTCAGTAGGAGTTCAGATGGGGTTCACCTCGTCAGTCTTCTTATCGACATCTACCTGGGGACCATTACGTACAGCTAGTGCCGCTTGCGGTCTGTGGTTAAACCCACTGCCAGCGTAGTGTCGAGTCTTTAGAGTCCCACACAGAGAGCTATTCGCCTTTAGGCAAAATGAGTAGAGGTCGCATGGTTTTGCGACAGGGTTCGTTCACATCCACGCACTTATGCACGTTTGCTGTCCGGACAGCTTATACTAGCGGGCTTTGGTTTAAGCCAGATCCTAGTATGGATTTGGGATTGGTTTTTTTCTCATTGTATTCGTATTCCTCGGATCACGAATACGGGTGCGTATGCACAGTTGCTTGAGACAGAGGAAGAGGACCTTGATTAGGGTTAATGACTATTGTCATTTTATTAACCCTAATGCTTATGTGTGTATTATGGTTAATTGATATTAGTTTAATAATTGTGCATGGTTGTGGTTGTTGACCATTTGACCTTCTTGACTTGTTGACCTTGGTTGACTCTTTGACCATCATAATTTCATTTGGAAGATGCTTTTTGATCCTTGCAATTTGCATTAAAAATAAAATGATAATGGTCATGTCTTGATTAAGCCATGACAATTATCTTACTAATTATATAATTAAAATAATACACACATATATGTGAGAATGGTTTATTTTATTCTCATTCTATCATTTGCTTTCTCTCTCTTGTTCTTCCTCTCCCTCAAGCTCTCCCCTCTCATATGTTGAGAAACACTTGAGCTTGAGAAAAACCTCTTCTTGATAATCTCTACTCTCATCTAGGGTTTAAGGATTAGCACTTCTTACACCCTAGTTACTTCTAGCTTGGAGTTGAAGCCAAAGGTTGAGGCTTTCGGGTGGATCTTTCTTCGACGTGAGAAGACGACAAAGGTGACCTCTTTCCACTACTCTAAGGAGCAAGGAGAGAAGGACATAAAGCCCAAGGTATAACCTATTTAGCACTTAGCTAGTTTCTATTTAGCTTTAGCTTGTTTTTGTTTAGCAAAGATCCTTCTTTGTCTAGTCCATGTTGCCTAAGTTGATAAAAATTTGATTTTTATTCCGTTTTCCGCCTCCCCGTAAGTACCGGGGTAGGCAACGTGGACTTACAGTGGTATCAGAGACTAACTAAACATAAACTAGCTAGGTAGTAGAGTGTATCGAAGTTTGAATCGGAAAAATCGAAAAACCGAGTTTTCAAAACCCTAAGTTTCTGTTAAAATTTTTTCTGTTCAAAACAAAATAAATCATACTCCAAAAATCATTTCAGGGTTTTGTGAAGAAAGCCACAAAAAACGATCCAGTGATTCGACCAAAAAGCCACGGTTCCGCGGCAATAGCAAGCTATTGCCGCGCAACCGCGACCGTCTTGGCTCTTTACTGGGTCGAGTTTGGTGCAGTGTATTTCTGGCTTGGTTTTAGGATTTTTAAGATGGTTTATATGTGCCCAGGTTTTCCAGAATAGAAATTTGTTTTTGGGGGCCTATAAATCCGTATTTTTATCGAACTTCAATACACTTTGACTAAAAGGTTATATCAGTGATGTTTATATGTATTGAACGTCGGCTAATCGCTATATGTCGATTAGTCGAGGTTATACATATCTGTGATCTGTGATTGATGATGGTATGTGTATATGAATGGGTTGGATTGTCGCGGATGAATAGCCGGGGTGGATGTGAGATGAGTGTTGCTTTTTCTTTCATTCATTGTAATATGTAAATTGATGTAATATTATTATTTGTTTGGCCACACAACCGGGTCGGGGTTGTAGCCGTCATTGTATAATTCTTTTTACTGTTTTTTGCTCCTAGGATAGACCTATAGAGGGGGTGCACAAACTACAGGGTATCTCGAAGTGCCAAGTGGCCTACTCACGGTGTTGAGGGAGGTTGCTTCGCTTCGGGTACTTAGCGGGTAGTTTGCCACACCCGTAGGGGTCTTGGGTGGGGTATTTGGCTATTCACCGCGACCGTGTAATCCGCTTTTCGTTGCAGGCTCGAACGGATTGCGGATTCCTAGTATATCCAATGTATTCATCTCTGATCTGTAATGTCTATCATTGCTATATACTTATATATGATAACTATTTAGACGTTGCTTATGTTTTACAGCCGCGCTAGCCCAGCCCTCGCTCTGTCGTTAGTTAAGTAACCTAACGGGTGATGACGGGGCCCCGTGGCGAATGCGAATGGCATAAGCGTACGTCATATTTTGGTTGTTTTCTGCAATGGTAGGATTAAATGATGGGACGCATTAAAAGAACTAATGCAAGAAAATAAACCAAGTAAAATTCGATTGGAACACTTTGAAAACCACTCGGTTCTTTTCAAAACTAAACTTTTAAACGCGGAGCTTGAACCACTCCTTTTAAAAGCTATCTCGTTCCATCGATTATATCAAGTTCACTACGTTCACGGTTTCGCCAAAACCGTCCGTAGCCCTCCATCATTTCAGTTAAATATTCGGTAGTATTCAAGCTATGTATTTTGACCTCACGCCAAGGCATAGTGATTGGTAGCTGCCGGATATTTATCTGTTGCATAGATAGAATGCGTTGGTTTGAGACAGTCGTACTGCCATTTTGGCCTACGTCAAGGGTAGGTACGGGTGGGTTCAAATTAACCGGGATAATGATGGGAAGAACTTGACATGTGACTTATGACATTTTGACCTCACGCCAAGGTCATAAGAGCATGGGGCAAAAATCCACATCGGGAGTTTCATAAGTACTGAAACTTGCTAGCGCTGCATACCATTTGGAGTGTGATAATTCTGGTAGGATTCCTTCGGTTTTATCACGCGATGATATTTGGATCCCGATCCTACTGTGAGTATATGCTACTCCTCGGGAAAACTCTCACTTAACGATCTATGCTATAAACTTAGTAGGTGTCTAGAAAGGTGTTAGCGGGGCTATGCCCACAGGGAAAAGAGGTTACTTAATTAAGGAACTTCGCGAAAGCGTTGGAAAACCTCCCTCAAAGTACCGACACTGGCCTAGCTAAACGGTTAAGCAAGTATTGTACGGTGAGAGTGATCCTGACTAATCCTTTCTTTACGGTTTGAGAAGGGATTCGAGAGACAGTGGGAGCCATCCAGTTTAGACAAACTAAAAACCACTCTAAACTTGCAAGAGCATCATGCTAAAGTGTTTCTTTTCTCTCTCCTAATTGCAGCGACCATTCAACATGACCGGACTTAAGTTATTACTAGATAAAAACATATTGACAGGGCCAAACTACAAAGATTGGCTCAGGAATGTCAAGATGGTAATCACTTACGACAAGTTGGGGTATGTCCTTACCACCAAAGCTCCCCCTGTCCCAGGTCCCAAAACCAGTGTCGCGGATAGGGAAATCCGTAAGACATGGGAAATAGATTGCGCGAAGGCCAAATGCCTCGTACTTGCCTCGATGGACAACGAACATCAGAGGAGGCACGAGAATATGGACCTAGAGTCCATATTTCTTCATACAAAAGAACTGTATGGAGAGCAGAGAAGTTGTTTTCGGAAAGGTTGGCCGTCGTATCATCGGTAGCGGAACACGTGCTTAAGATGATTGGCTACATAGAGGAGCTCGCAGACCTTGGGACCACGTTGGAGAATGAACTCTATACTGATTTGATTCTCTAGTCCCTTCCTTCCACTTACGCCCAGTTTATTCTTAACTTCAACATGCAAGGAAAGGAGGTTGAACTTTCCGAACTTCTGAACATGTTGAGGAATGTTGAGGGCACCCTACAGAAAAGTAGGGAGACATCCACTTTGTTTGTAGGAGGATCTTCCTCTTCTAGATCCAGGGCGAAAGCCAAGGGTAAGAAGAAGAAAGCCCCCGCCAAACCAAGAGGCGGTGTCGGTAAAGTGGATCCGAAGGGAAAAGGAAAAGCAACAAAGGTAGCGGGTAAGCTGGTGGGAAAGGAAGAATGCTTCTACTGTCACAAAAGTGGTCACTGGAAACAGGATTGCAAGGCTTGGAAGGCCAGAACACAGGATTTGAAGCGAGTTGCAGCTTCAGTTTCAGGTGTGTATGCTATTGAAAACTGTCTATCAATAAACTCTACTTTCTGGGTATTGGATACCGGATCAGGATCTCATATCTGTAATTCTTTGCAGGCGTTGAGAAAGCGTAGAGTTTTGAAGGCAGGTGACATGACCCTCAGAGTTGCAAACGGTGCTAGCATGGATGCTAAGGCCGTGGGGGATTATCACCTGGGATTGTCGGATGGACACTTTTTGGTTTTGCGTAGTTGTTATTATGTACCAAATGCAACCTGTAATATCATTTCTGTATCTTTATTATCTAAAGAAGGTTATGAATTTGCATTTGTAAGTAATGTAGTGAACATTCACCTTAATCAAGTTTTGATTGGGTCAGGTACATTGAACAACGGTATATACGTGTTAAACCAACCACAGATTTTCAATGTCCAGAATACACACAAAAGAAAGTCTCCAGAAATCAATAAAACTTTCTTATGGCATTGTAGACTGGGTCACATCAATGAGAGAAGGTTGACTAAGTTACATACAGAAGGGCATTTGGATCCGTTCGAATATCAATCGTATGCAACTTGTCAATCCTGTCTCAAGGGAAAGATGACAAAGACTCCGTTCACTGGACACGGAGTAAGAGCGAGCGAGCTCTTGGGACTCGAACACAGCGACGCGTGCAGTCCAATATCTACACATGCGCGAAGCGGTTATTCTTACTTCATTACTTTTACGGATGATTTCTCAAGGTTCAGGCATGTCTTCTTGATGAAGCATAAATCCGAAGCTTTTGAAAAGTTCCAGGAATATAAGAATGAAGTAGAAAAACAAACAGGCAAAAGTATCAAGGCATTGAGATCTGACCGAGGTGGTGAATACTTGAGTGCCGAGTTCCTGGGTTACTTAAAAGAGAATGGAATTCTCTCTCTGCTTACTCCTCCATACACTCCGCAACATAACGGTGTATCGGAGAGACGGAACCGAACCCTATTGGATATGGTACGGTCCATGATGAGTAATGCCGAGTTGCCGCGATCGTTCTGGGGATATGCGCTAGAATCAGCTGCATACCTTTTGAACCGAGTTCCCACTAAGACTGTGCCTACCACACCATATGAGTTATGGAGTGGGAAGAAACCCTATCTTCAATACCTGAAGCTTTGGGGATGTCCAACTTATGTCAAAAAGTAGCATACGGACAAGCTCAAAGCACGCTCAGTACTATGCAAGTTTGTGGGATACCCAAAGAACTCCAGGGGGTATCTTTTCTATTACGCAGAGGAACAAAAAGTCCTTGTTTCTTATAATGCCCATTTTCTGGAACATCAGTTCTTAGAAAAAGAAATAAGTGGGAGCGCAATAGAACTGGAAGAAATTCCAGAACCACAAGCTATTACTGAAAGCTTAGTAGAACCAGAGGGTTCGAAAGATCAGGACATTCCCACGCCACTCCGCAGGAGTAGTAAGCAGTCTCATCCGCCCGAGAGATACTACGGTTTTCTCATTGATGGGGATAGAGAAGATTGCATCATAGATTGTGATGAGCCTACTAGGTTCCAGCAAGCCATTTAGAGCGTCGACTCGGTAAAATGGCTGGATGCAATGCGGACCGAAATGGAGTCCATGTACACCAACAAAGTATGGACGTTGGACATTGCTCCAGATGGGGTAAAACCCGTAGGATGCAAGTGGATCTTCAAAAGGAAGATTGGTGTAGATGGACAGGTTGAGACCTATAAAGCTAGACTGGTTGCAAATGGTTTTCGTCAGCAACCTGGTTTGGACTATGACGAAACTTTTTCTCCAGTAGCTATGCTGAAATCCATTCGGATCCTTCTTGCCATTGCTGTCTTCCACGATTATGAGATTTGGCAGATGGACTTAAAGACAGCTTTTCTAAATAGACATTTAGAGGAGTGTGTCTTTATAGATCAGCCAGAGGGTTTCATTCAGAGTGGGAGCAGCGGAAAGGTGTGCAAGTTGCTTAAGTCTATTTATGGACTAAAGCAGGCATCGCGGAGTTGGAACATCTGTTTTGATGAGACGGTCAAGGAATTTGGCTTTATCAAAAATCCAGATGAACCATGCATCTATTGTAAATTTGTAGCGAGAACTGTAGTATTCCTCATTTTATACGTGGATGACATTCTCTTAATAGGAAATGACATTCCTATGCTACAATCTGTCAAGGGGTTCTTGTCACACAGGTTCTCCATGAAAGACCTGGGTGATGCCTCATACATTCTGGGTATCCGGATCTACCGTGACAGATCCAAGAGGATATTAGGACTTTCACAGTCCAGGTACATCAACACCATACTGAAGAGATTCAGTATGGAAGATTCCAAGCGCGGTAGTCTACCGGCTTGTCACGGGATCGCCCTCTCCAAAGAGATGTCTCCCAAGACTGATTTGGAGAGGGATCGCATGTCTATTATACCCTACGCTTCTGCGGTAGGTTCTATAATGTATGCGATGTTGTGTACCAGACCGGATGTGGCTTATGCACTGAGTGTGGTAAGCAGGTATCAGTCAAACCATGGGGAGAAACATTGGATAGCAGTAAAGAACATTCTCAAGTACCTGAGAAGGACTAAGGAGATGTTCTTGGTGTATGGCGGAAAAGACCTCCAGATTGAGGCCTTTGCTGACTCCAGCTTCCAGAGTGACAAGGATGATTCCAAGTCCATGTTGGGTTTTGTCTTCACCCTCAATGGAGCGGCGGTGTGTTGGAAGAGCTCCAAACAGGAAACCGTTGCTGACTCGACTATGGAAGCGGAATACATCGCTGCATCTGATGCCGCAAAAGAAGCTGTCTGGATGAGGAAGTTCTTAAGAGAACTTCAGGTGGTTTCGTCCATTGTTGACCCAATACCTCTGTATTGCGACAACAATGGGGCTATAGCTTTAGCGAAGGAACCCAGGTCCCATCAGAAATCCAGACACATCTTGAGGCGGTATCACCTGATCAGAGAGATCGTGGATCGCCAGGAGATCGAGGTTCGGAGGGTTGCTTCAGAAGATAACACAGCAGATCCATTCACCAAGGCCTTGCCCCAGACTCAGTTCGAACGGCTGATCGAGATGATAGGTCTTCGATACGCCAGTACATGGCCTTAGTGCAAGTGGGAGATTGTTAGTGTATATGCCCTAGAGGCCATTACTGTATCATACTAGTTTGTATATTACTTAATGGAAGCTTGGGATATTCACAGTTGTATATACAATCTTGCTCGAAATGGTAGTATGCTACTTGGTTTGTCTCTGCTTTAATATGTGCATGTGTTTCTTTTAGCATATCGCTGATATACATATTAGTAGAGCCCTTAGGATCTTTGCTTGATTACCAGCGTTGTGATGGCACTCACACTCGTGGGAGCTGGGTGATCTATAAGCACATCCTTATACAGGTCCCTAGTCATTGGACTATCGAGACAGGGCATCGATACTCCGGAATAGACTAGCGTATGCGCTTCTCATCCCAGTGTGGGAGACGGTCTGTCCCACAGCCGTCAGTACGTCATACTTGAGATAGTATGCGGGTGCTCGTTAGGTTACGAGTACACTGGACAGGACTCGTTGGCAACTGTTGGTTGGTATTATACCTATCGTCAGTTATCAGTTCCCAGGTGACATGAGTACAGCTTAGTCTGCTGACTTGACACTGTCACTTCGCCTCGAGTGTGTTCCCACTGCACTTTGATTACTACCCTACCACGGCTCAAAGGAGTCGTGCAAACAGGTAGTTTTTGGGTGCAGTCCCGAAACACTTGGAGGCAGTGACGGTTAGACAGGATTCGTCTCTCCCGGTATTGGGAGTTGACATCGCGCTGTGTCCAGGAGAGCCATTACACGAGTAGTCCCTGGCCAGGGCAAGCGAGATATACTGGTAGGTTTCCAGTGTTATCTCAGGGTGTTCTGGGCTACACTCCGACACGACTTGTACCGCTATTAGGGGACTGACGTTTCACCGCCCCCCTAGGCCCGCCATACGATGTATCAGACGAACAGACCGGACTGTATGGAGATTGTCACATACAGGCTCAGTAAGAGTTCAGATGGGGTTCACCTCGTCAGTCTTCTTATCGACATCTACCTGGGGACCATTACGTACAGCTAGTGCCGCTTGCGGTCTGTGGTTAAACCACTGCCAGTGTAGTGTCGAGTCTTTAGAGTCCCACACAGAGAGCTATTCGCCTTTAGGCAAAATGAGTAGAGGTCGCATGGTTTTGCGACAGGGTTCGTTCACATCCGCGCACTTGTGCACGTTTGCTGTCCGGACAGCTTATACTAGCGGGCTTTGGTTTAAGCCAGATCCTAGTATAGATTTGGGATTGGTTTTTTTCTCATTGTATTCGTATTCCTCGGATCACGAATACGGGTGTGTATGCACAGTTGCTTGAGACAGAGGGAGAGGACCTTGATTAGGGTTAATGACTATTGTCTTTTTATTAACCCTAATGCTTATGTGTGTATTATGGTTAATTGATATTAGTTTAATAATTGTGCATGGTTGTGGTTGTTGACCATTTGACCTTCTTGACTTGTTGACCTTGGTTGACACTTTGACCATCATCATTTCATTTGGAAGATGCTTTTTGATCCTTGCAATTTGCATTAAAAATGAAATGATAATGGTCATGTCTTGATTAAGCCATGACAATTATCTTACTAATTATCTAATTAAAATAATACACACATATATGTGAGAATGGTTTATTTTATTCTCATTCTATCATTTGCTTTCTCTCTCTTGTTCTTCCTCTCCCTCAAGCTCTCCCCTCTCATGTGTTGAGAAACACTTGAGCTTGAGAAAACCTCTTCTTGATAATCTCTACTCTCATCTAGGGTTTAAGGATTAGCACTTCTTACACCCTAGTTACTTCTAGCTTGGAGTTGAAGCCAAAGGTTGAGGCTTTCGGGTGGATCTTTCTTCGACGTGAGAAGACGACAAAGGTGACCTCTTTCCACTACTCCAAGGAGCAAGGAGAGAAGGACATAAAGCCCAAGGTATAACCTTTTTAGCACTTAGCTAGTTTCTAGTTAGCTTTAGCTTGTTTTTGTTTAGCAAAGATCCTTCTTTGTCTAGTCCATGTTGCCTAAGTTGATAAAAATTTGATTTTTATTCCGTTTTCCGCCTCCCCGTAAGTACCGGGGTGGGCAACGTGGACTTACAGTATCCAGCCTTTATTGTCTAGTCTGCCACGGTATCTAGCTTGGAACTCTTCCAACATACCGTCCCTCCACTGAGGGTAAAGACAATGTCTGTGACTGACATTCAGTCGTCTTTACCACCCTGGAAGCTATCCAGTGATTCTCCCCAGGATCGATTGATTCCATCTCACTACACCTAGTGAGAATCCTAACATCCATTTAGATCTATCTCATAGATCCAAAATCCAGGATTTAGGAGGTATCACCTTGATCCTATATGGAGAATCGTTGTGATAAGAGGAGATTGACCGTGCGTAGCATAGGAAACTCTTTTCCTGTCAAGAGTATGTTGTCCACATACAATACGAGGATGACCACTTTACTCTCCACTACCCTTTTGTTTATACAAGGTTCATCTACCATTTTGATAAAGTCAAACACTTTGACTACCACATCAAAACTGACGTTCCAACTCCGCGATGCTTGCTTTAATCTGTAAAGCAACTTGCATACGTTTCCGCTGCTCCCACTGTTTACGAAGCCCTCTGGCTGTGTACTTATAGACGTTCTCTTCTAAATCAGTATTTAGAAAAATAGTCATGACACCCAACCACCAGATATCGTAGTCATGGTATGTAGCAATGTCAAGTAGGATCCGGATGGACTTAAGCACAGGCAATGGAAAAGGTTACATCATTATCCACGCCTGGTTGATGACGAAAACCTTTAACAAGTCTAGCTTTGAAAGTCCATCTACACCAAGCAATCTTCTCAAGATATACTTGCTCCTGATAGGGATTTAACCCTTCAAATATAGCAATCAAAGTCCATACTTTGTTGGTGTATATAGATACCATCTCAGATCGCTTAGCATCCAGCCATTCTTACAGAGTCCCCACTCTTGATGGCTTGCACGAAACTAGTTGGGTCATCATCTCATGATGCAATCCTCGCTCCCACTGTCAATTAGAAAACGAAGTATCTCTTAGGCGGATGAGTAACCCTGCTAGATGGTGGAGAGGCTGAGGTTCGTCGGGGACTATTGAATCCTTTGGTTCTACCAAATCATCAGCTGTAGTTTGTATAGCTGGAACTCCTTCCAGTTCTACAGAACTGACTTTACCTCGAGCTTGTCCGTATTTTGCTTTTAGACATAGGCTAGACAACCCTAAATCTTAACTCACTTAAGAGATGAGCTCTTCCCATACCATATCTCATATGGAGTGGTAAACATTGATTTGGTTGGAACCCAATTCGATAGGTATGCAGCTTCTCAAGTGCATAACCCCCAAAAGGAAACAAGTAACTCAGTAGTACTCATCATAGAGTGCACCATATCTAATAAGTTGCGATTGCTCCGCCCCGATACATCGTTGTGCTGTGGTGTATACGGAGGAGTAATGCTAAGAGAGAATCTCAATCTCCTTTAGAATAGTCCAGGATCTCCATGCCTAAGTATTCTCTTCCCTGATCTCATCAAAGGACATAATACTTATACCTGTATTGGTTCTCTACTTCTTTCTTATATTCTTGGAAGTTCTCAAAAGCTTCAGACATGTGTTTAAACAGGAACGTGCGTCCGAATCTTGAGAGATCATGAGTGAATGTAAGGAAGTATAAAGAACCAGTCCTGGCATTTGTAGACTGGGGACCTACATACATTACTATGTATCAGTCCCAAGAGTTCACTAACTCTTTCTCTGTTTCCAGTAAACGGAGATATGGTCATCTTATCTTTGTGACTTGACTGGCAAGTTTCACAAGATGTAAATTCAAATTGATTTAAATATGCATCTAAATGTAAATTAGCTAGTCGGGTCGCATTGATATGACCTAGTCTACAATGCCTCAAGGAGGATTCGTTCATTTATGAACTCTTCCTCTTGTATGTGTTCTGTATGTTAAGAACTGTGGTTTGATTTAGAATGTATATGCTTTTAGATAATGTGCCTGAACCGATCAACACTTGATATATGAAATATGCAAAACACTATCCAACAATACAAAATTATATCCTTCTTTAATAAATAAAGAGACTGATATGATGTTGTATGTCAGGTTCGGTATCTAATAACATTCATTCGGAATCAATGTATTTGGAAATACAGGGTGATAACTGCCAACACCTTGGATGCAACAATTGCACCGTTTACAACTCTTGAAATTTTATCACCCGTTCTCATTTCTCTACCTATCTTTAGCCCATATAACTGATTACATATTTGGGATCCTGATCCGGTATCTCATACCCAGGACGTAAAGGATACTGAGAAATAGTTCTTTGTAATGAACACACCCGAAGAAGATGCATCATTATGCACTTTCTTCGTTTGGGCGGCATGGGAATCCTGGTATTCCCTAATTTCCTGCTCGGTCTTATAACAATTATAAGGTGGAGCGGGACCAACGTTCCCCAGCTAATTATAACAAGCGGGTTCGGTCAATACATCCATATTAGTATCTTGATTAAGGTGTGACATAGTCTCTACCTGGAGAGAGAGAGAAGAAAACACTCTGCGTGTGCTCTTGCAAGATTAGATTGGTTATATATTTTATCTAATCAGGATGGCTCCCACTGTTTTTATCAAATCTTCCTTCAAACCCTAAAAGGAAAGACTAGCCGGGATTAATTACACTCTACAAGTTCGCCAATTTTTCAACCAGGCCAGTGCCGGTACTTTGAAGGAGGTTCTCCGTGCTTTCGCACGGACCTAATTAAAATAAACCTCGTTTTCCCAGGGGCGTAACCCCGTTGACACCTTTCTAGACACCTACTTGATCGGCTAATTGTAAAGTGCAAAACTCTCCCAGGAGTAACAATTACTCACAGTGGGTATCAGGATCCAACTATTTCATAGAAGGTATGCAATCTCATTGCAAATTTCAACACTTGAAACTCCCGACAATGGTTTTTACACCTAGTACTTATAACCTTAACCATGGTCAACAAATCATAAGCACTACTCAAGCTCTACCCGTCATTTCATGATTAATTAGACCCATACACATAACCCTTAACTAAGGTCAACAAAGTCACATGACTGTCCTAAATAATCGCATCATATGCGGTGTAGGAAGACATCACTTAGCTACCGTACACTGTGCCTTAACTAAGGTCAACAAACACAGCACGAATACTAAGTACTCTATTTCCTAAAATGACGGAGGGTTACGGATGGTTTTTAAGAAAACCTTTAACGCTTTGAACTTGATCTCGTTGCGGAATCAAATGGTTTAAAATGGAGTGCTTTTGAAGCTTTTGCTAGTTTCGCTAAAGTGGTCACTCCCGGTAAAGGGTTCTCGGCTCTTTCCTCGTCGAATGAGGTGCAGGATATTCACAATACCAGTATGCAAAGCAAGAACCAGAAAAGCAGTCAAAAGACAAACCGAAGGTTGTAGCATCTGCTAATTATTGCCAAAGAGGTCACTCCCGGTGAAGGGATCTTGGCTCTTTCCTCATCGAATGAGGTGCTGGATATTCTACAAGGAATACCGCTATGCAAAGCAACAACTAGAGCTACTTGATTTTTTGAAATTCGATTCCATAACATCATTTAGGTTTATTTTCTTTCATTAATTTCATTAATGAATGTCCCATCAAATAAGTCCACCTAAACATCATAGATAAATACAACGTACACTTATGCCATCCGCATTCGCCTCGATGTCCCGTCTGCACCGTTAGGTTAGGTAACTAACGGCAGAGCGGGGCAGGGCTAGTGCGGGTGTAAAACATAAGCAACGTCTATATAATATATCATATATACTATATACAGTATCTATCTGAACATATCACATGATCACATCACAGATAACGCAGCAGAAAATATCATATGAAATATTGGATATACTAGGATGTCCGTGTTTTATTTTGAGCCTATATAAAACACGGATTCCATGGTCGTGATGAATAGCCAAACCCACATCCCTAGACCCCTACGAGAGCAGCAAGAAACCCTACCAATTCTAGAGTTAGGAGACCCGGACTCGACTCCTCGAGATGGTCTCCCACTGGACCCTAGAACCCGGTTACTTGTGCTCTCCTCCTTGGGTCTATCCTAATGCGAAAAAGTAAATAATATACATCAATGGTGACATCTTCCTCAACCCGGAAGTGCCCCAAATAAAAGAATATTACATACAAGTTTTTACATGAATGAAAATGAAAAACACTCATCTTACATAAAAACCCTCGACTATTCAAACACAACGATCCAATAAAACATATCCAGCAACACATAACATCACATGTCATCAACGTAAGTAAATATACGTATCCCAGTTGTCGTTGACGTATAGCAACGAAACCGGCGATACCCCACATATTACACTTACGGTCGCAGAAAAGAAAATGAAAACTACAACAATTGGAATGCATAACCTTCTTAGACATCATAAACCCGTAATATCCCATATTGCGGATTTCATGCCTAACAATATGAATTCTTTAGACATTGCATGCCTATCAATTATAAACCCCGCATTTTAGTCTCGATATTGAAAAAACTTTCCAATAATCAGTCGGGCTATTCAACAAGATTCCCGACATCCTGATCGAATGCTCGTCGGAAACTTTAGTAGACGGCCACACCCCTCGATACCGACGACGAAGTGCACTTAGGCGGAACACCGCGGCCGCGAGCACCCGGACGGATGCTTTTTGGCTACAGAGTTCTCCTGTAGTCACTTGGTCGCGGTTATGAGGTGTGGCTATCTAATAATGTTACCCGGCGAGTATCCGAATACACAAAGTGATTGCAATGGACTTTTAATCACATCAAAATCCCGTGGCAACCGATCAAATGAGACTAAATTGCAAGACTTATAAAATTCATATGTTGTTGATTCCAAGTATTGTATCACAATATATACTAGACAATGTTAAACGTTTCGAGCAAATCAACAAATCCCCACAACTCCCAATGAGCTCAACACTTGAGCGAAGTTAAAGTATCCAAAACATGCCACAGTACCTATGATCCAGCCGTAGAAGGGGTAAACCAACGCCTCACCTATGACACCGCAGAACCACGGCAAACCCTAAGGTTCAAACCGCGGTTCCGAGGGCACAAAATCGAGTTAAGGTTTATATGTTCTTCTAGAGGGTCCATAGAGTTAATTGCACGAACATTGAATATAATTAACTTAGAAAAGATCCAACACTTGGAAATTTCAGAGGGGGTTGTGGGGTGCTGTTTTAAGTTCGTTCGAACTGTTAAACATGGTCTAGGTTACCAACACAATGTTAAAAAAATATAAATACGAAATACTCCGCAAAGAGTCCATAACCAAACTAACATCACATGCAAATCTGGACTAAACAAACAATAACAGAAACCCCAAAACTAGAGTACAAGATCACAGGTGAAATACGAGGGGAAGGGTGTAAGTTATGTATATGCCCTAGAGGCCATTGTTGTACATATGATGTATATTATAATGGATGCTTGGATATATATAAAGAGGACTTTCTTGCTCGGCATGATAGTATGCTATTTGGTTTCACTTTATCTTAATATGTTGACTTGTATTGGTTTACTGTTTTTCTCTCACATATTGATAAAGCCCTTAGGATCTGTGCTCGACTACTGGGACTATGATGAGATCATACTAGTAGGGCCACGGTAGTCGATGAGTACATTCTATAACTGTTCCTAGTCGAGGGTATATCGAGACAGGGCATCGATACACCAGAGTAGACTAGCGTATACGCATCTTGACCCATATGATGGGCCATAGATGATCCCATATCCATCGGTGTTTGATATCAAGGATGGTGTACGGGTGCTCAGTGGATACTAGGTACACTGGACAGACTCACCGAGAACTCCCAGATGGTGATATACCACACGTCAGATGGCAGTTCTCCGGTGACACAAGTACAGGGTAGTCTGTAGACCCGAGATCCTCATAGAGTCTTGTGTGATTCCCACTGTGCTTTGATTTCCACCTTACCACGTCCAAGAGGGCATGCAAAATGGTGGTTTTGGGTACAGTCCTGAATCACATGGAGGCAATGAGCGATAGGAGGGGATTCGTCTCTCCCGGTATAGGGAGTTGATGTTGTGCTGTGTTCGATTGGCTATAACTGGAAGTCCCTGGCCAGGGCTGATATAGAGATTTACTGGTAAGTGTTACCAGTAGTTTCTCGACCCGTTATGAGCCACACGTCGACACGACTTATCGGTTACTGGGGTCTGACGTATACTACCCCTAGACTTGATATGCGACATATCAGACGAAGAGACCGGACTGTACAGGAGTGTTACTGATTGGATTCACAGGAGAACGTACAGGCTAGCTTGTTGATCTTCTGCTCGCTCAATACCTGGGTGGCTGTTACGTTTACTGACTGCTTGCAGCTTGTGGGTGTTTGATATGATCATCACCTGCTACCGGCGTATTGACGATTCTTTAGAGTCCTATACAGAGGTTTCTTGGCTCAGGCAAAACGGAGTAGAGGCACATAAATGATATGTGCAGGACCGAGGATAATGCGATATGAGATACTGTATTATATTCTCGTGATATTTAGATATGAACCGGGTCATCGGATCAAGTGTTGATTCGATGAATCGGTACATGATATATTAGTCGGTTATATTCGATATAGCCGGATTGTCGGATCAAGTGTCGATTCGATGATTTAATGTATAATAATATATATGATATATTGTATTACATTATCTAATATTGGTTTGCTTTATTATTTCATTTTCTCACCGGATAATTCATTGATATATATGCGATATATGTTAATTGTATTATTTTCTTTTGTTACAAATATATAATATATATATGATATATATTATAGTAACATGATATGATTAATAATGGAACATGTTTAGTGGAGATTAAGCAAGGTTAGGGTTTGATTAGGGTTAGTTCTTTCTTGCACCTTCTAGAACTTTTCCTTTTGTCAGGAAGAAGATAGTATGATAGATATTTTCTTATGACTCATTGTTTTAACCCAACCAAACCCTAACCTTAGTTTATTCTCTACAAAGGTTATCCCAGTCATCCTTGACCATGGTTCCATGATTAATCATATATTCATTTCTATTATTCATCACAAAAGGATTATCTCGTTATTCATCGTCTTCTTCTCTCTTTAGCTTTGAGAAAGCTTACTAGTTATTCATTTTGTGATGATTTCTTGTGAGAAAATGATATAAAAAGAAAGCATAAATACTACTCCATCATTCTCATCTAATCTAGCTCATTAGATTAGGGTGTTCACCTCATTAGAGTGAGAGAGCTTGAGTTATAGCAATTTCGACGTAGATCATCGGAGAAAAGGAACACTACAAGCTAGTATGGATCGTTCGAGTCGTGGAGCCTCTCTTGAGTCCGGGAGATCGTGGATCGCGGCAAAGGGACTTCTACTCAGAGCTTATGAAGTGAAGGAGCAGACTACAAAGGTTGTAATCCCTCACATTTAGTTGTAAAGATGTTTACTTGGATGTTAAACCCTAATAATCTAGCAAAGATCCCGTCTTTGGGTTGTTCGGCACGTCTAAATTTTTATTCGGGCATGGTTGATGCCATATGAACCCTCACAAGAGTGCCTAGGAACCCTACAGAGGGGAGCCAAAGGGTTCGGCGATGCCGGAATTTTGGCTTCTGTCGCCGGCCTTGGTCCGAGCCCACCCCCCACCCCCCGTATTCTCTCTGTGTTCTTAAAATACCCAGTACTTCACTCTGCAGTTACTTAAACAATTTTTAGAGCAATTTTAAAAAAATTTCCAGAGAGTAAATCCAAGGGGTTTCCAAAATCGTATTTTGCGGGGTTTTTCATTTTCGCATTGTATTAGCATCGTCTAAGTTTCTAGTTAGGCTCTGATACCATGTTGGGATTTCTTAGCACCTAGCCTAGGGTTTGCAAGCATCACACATGCCACAACAAGAATTTTTAGGGTGTGCTAAGCAATCTAACTCAAGATCATACTAAAAAACTAGGGTGACAATATAGTAATCTACCATTACAAAAGGAAGTGAATGAAAATACAACCTTTGTAGATCCGGTCCTTCACTTCTAAAACTCCGTGTTGACGTCCCTTCGCAGCGATCACTGAGATCCCAGACTCTAGTGATGGTTTCCTCGGAGAAATGAACGGGCTAGGTCGTTGACTTCGAAGCCGAAAACTAAATGGCAAGTAGTAGAGGATGATAAAATAGGAAGTGGGTTCACTTTGGATTTTGATTTCTCACTTTATTTCTTCACTTGAAAATTTCTAGCAAGCTTTTCTTCTTGAAAGAAGAAGAAAGAATATGAATAATGAAAAAACTAAAAAGAATAATCAAGTGAAGTCTATCTTAATGCAACCATGGGTGAGTTAACTTTTGTAGAGACTAAACCATAGTTTGAGTTAATGGTTTGGTTAATAAAAATTTTATGCAAAACAAAATGAGTGGACTTTGTCAAATATGCTTAAACCTTCATGAAGCTTCAAGCCAAGACAAAGAAAGCCACCATTTTGTTTTACCAAAATAAATAAAAACCCAAACCATTATCTTAAATATGGTGTAAGTCGTACTCACACCCAAGTTTGCATATATCATCAATCATGATACAAACTAGTGCACAAACATATATCACATATACAACTTGTGCACATCAAGTGAGAAAATCAATCTTAAGTGAACCAATACTAGTTAATGTAAAGTAATATATCAAATATATAATTATATATTAAATCATTAAATCAACACTTGATTTAATGATCCGGTCATATCGCATATAACTAACTAATATCTAGTGTATCAATATATCGAATCAACACTTGATTCGATAACCCGGCGATATCTCATATAACCGACCGATGATACAAATCGCGAGAATAGAATACAGTATCACGTACTGGTATTATTCTCGGTCCCGCACATATCTCATATGCGCTCCTATTTCGTTTTGCTTGAGCCATGAAACCTCTGTGTAGGACTCTAAAGACTCATCAATACGCCGGCAGTAGGTGGTGATCATATCAGTCACCCATAAGCCGCAAGCGGTCTGCTAAACGTAACGGCCACCCGGGTATTGAGCGATCAGAAGATCAATGAGCAAGCCTTCTCACACTCCTGCGAATCCAATCAGTAACACTTACCGCACATCCGGTCTGTTCATCTGATATGTCGTATATCTCGCCTAGGGGTGGTAAACGTCAGACCCCAGTAACTTGATAAGTCATGCCGATGTATGGTCCATAACAAGCGTGAAACTACTGATAACACTTACCAGTAAATCACAGCAACCCTGACCAGGGATTTCCAGTTATGGCCAGTCGAACATAGCGCAACATCAACCCCCAATACCGGGAGAGACGAATCCCCTCCTATCGCTCATTGCCTCCATGTGAATCGGGACTGTACCCAAAAACCACCTATTTGCATGACTCAGTAAAGCAGTGGTAGGGTGGAAATCAAAGCATAGTAAGAGACACACATGACTCTATGACGATCTCGGGTCAACAGACTAAGTTGTACCAGTGTCACCAGAGAACTGCCATCTGACGTGAGGTATAATACCATCTGGGAGTTCTCGGCGAGTCCGTTCAGTGTACCCAGTCTCTACTGAGCACCCGCATACCATCTCTGATGTCAAACACCAATGGATATGGGATCATCCATCCCCCACCACATGGGTCGAGAAGATATACACTAGTCTACTCTGGAATATCGATGCCCCGTCTCGATATTCCCAAGACTAGAAATATTGAAGGATGTACTCATGGACTACCCACGCCCCACTAGTATGATCTACATCATAATCCTAGAAGTCGAGTACACATCCTAAGGGCTTTATCAACATGTAACAGAGAGACAATAAGTATACATGTTAAGATAAAGAGCAACCAGATAGCGTACTATCATGTCGAGCAAGAAAGTCCTACCTATATATGTCCCAGCATCCACTACAATATACATCTCATGTACAGTAATGGCCTCTAGGGCATACATATAACTAACACAAAATAACACACATCCCTGGCAACGGTGGCATTTGATTGATCATCTTCGTGTGTATTTGGAAAAGTTTTAATCACAACCAAAGAGATTTATACCGCAATCAATTAACGGTGTCGATGTAGCGCGTTAATGAATACGGATCGTCCACTGAGATGTGTGTTTTGATCAATCTTGTTTTAGATGAGTCAAAATGAAAAGATAAAAGAAAATGTAAGAAAATTGATTCAAGATTTGTGAGTTTTAATTTCAGAAACATAAAGAAACTAAAGATCTATAATCAAGAATCAAGAAATGTCCCAATCAATTTAGTTATCAAGATTTGTAGAATAGCTTATAGGAATCGATCGAATTGGTAGCAATGATGATTCTAATAATGACTAATCTTATCTATTGATCATTTGTAGCTAGATTAATGGTGATGAATGAAGCTTAGGCGTCTATTGAAGAAACTAGGATTTCTCCTTCTCTATCCCTTGTCTTTTCATTGATCATCATTCGGATCTAGCCTCTAGCAAAGAGATTCATCAATCGTTTGATCCTTAATTTGCAACGAGATTCGCAAGAATGTGATCTCGATCCAAATTAGGTCATTAATGATTCTTTTTCCTAAAGTTCACAAATCTCATAAGACATAAAATTAGTATTAGGATTTTATCATCACTAGATCTACCTAATCTCTCGATTCCGTCACAAGCGGAGATTTACTCAAGCATCATGAAAATAAGAGATTCAAGATCTAGAAATTTCATAATGAAAGAATTTAAAGAATGCAAAAATTAAAATTATCACCTTTATTCAATCGACGACTAATTACACATTCTCTCAATTCGAGGTTACAAGATGTTGCTCTTGATCGCTCCTTTTGGAGAGGTAACTAGATCCGTCGAAGTTCGCTCCGCTCGATCTCCGTGAGACTTGGATTATCGTGGATCTCACGCTCTTGATGAAGATTGGCTTTGCGAATAAAGGATCGATGATGGCTCACTTGATTTGCTTCTCAAAATGATCTTGATTTGGCTTTGGAAAATAGATTTGGGTTAGGTTTTAGATCTCAAGTTGTGTCACTCAACTTGAGTTTGAATTTTGGCTCTAATTATCTAACTAATTGTTCAACAACTTAACAACCATTCAACCCTCACTCAACAACTTCTTCAACCCCCCAAACCCTAGGTTTAGATCTCGTTTTATAACCACTCATTTGAATCTTCCCTCCAAAGCTAGGTTGTTAGAGAGAGCTTTCTAGAATGAGTTTGTTAGAGGGAATATTCTAAAGGAAGGTTGTTACAAGGAATATTCTAGAGCGAGTTTGTTATGCAGAGCTTTCGGGAGGAAGCTACGTGGTCTTTGAGGATCTTCTAGAAGCCTGGCCGTTACGATGAAGGCTTCTGGAGAATTTTGGCTGATGACGTGTCAAGTTAACCGAGGATCCGCGGCGGACCGGCCAATTCGGCCGCGCATCCGCGGCCATTTAGTGTCCTTGATGGCTCATATTCTCTGAATTGATTGATTTTAGCTTTTAGGGAATCTTCTGATGTCTGGAATCTCATTATTCTTTCTTGTTTGCTGCCAGATCTCAAGTCTTTGACTTGATGCATTTTATCTGCACTTTTGTGATTCCGGCTCTTTGACTTGAAAGATTTCTGCACACAATCTTGATAAACAGTGTTGAGATATACAAAATCATGCGTGTAGTAATAAACACGCAATTTCCCTCATAATGCCGGTTATAATGTATAACACATGTTATTTGATATTTTGCAGACGAATTGCTAATATGTGCTATATTTATACCAAACACCATTAGATGATCAGAAAGAGTAGGGAAATTGATGTGTTAAAAATGCAATATTTTCGACTGATCTTCGTGCGTCACTCGAACTCACGCCTGTGGCCAAGTTAACCAGACTCTCCCTTACTGTGAGCTTTCTGCGTTTTCTCTCAGTTTTAGCTGTAAGAAGAGACCTCCTCAGAACCTCCGACAGAGGAGCATCTTTGTCTAAATCAGGCTCGGCCTCCGGATCTAATGCAAAGTCCATCATCGGCTGCTTTAACGACGTTTTCCGTGATGGCTCTGGGGCGACCTCGACTATAACCGGTAGCTCTGAAGGCTCCTCCGCACCACCACCTAATAATGGCATTGCACTCGAAACAACACGAGTTGCGGTGGTTCCTGTAATAAAAAGGAGAAAGGAGTCGGGGTATGAACGAAATGAGCTAAATATTTATATTCAAAGGTGTCGCAAAAAAACGAATCATACCGAGACCCATGAAAGCGCGAAGCCTCTCCTCTTCCTCAAATTTCTTGAGGGACGCCAAAAGAGCCTCTTCAGTGGAAATTCCTGTTAAGAAGAAAGCATTAATAAAGCATAATAAATTAAAAAATATATATATATATATACACACACACACACAGAAGAATGTAAATGAAATATACCGGACGCCGCAAAAGAAGCAAGTGCTGGTTGCTCACGGGCTAATCTTTCAGAAGCCTCAATAGCGGCTTGAAGATCAATAGCGGCATTCTCATCGATAGAGTCTTCGTACATACCGTCGTTGGTACCGTATTTGGACAAGCCCTCGTTGTAAGGAGCATGACGCTCCTGAACGAATATAACATCAGCCGAGAATACAGATTTCTTCTTCTTCCACGAGTTGGCAGGTACACCCGACGATAAAAGTTTTCGCTTAACGGGCCTCTTGGGACGGCGAGTCCCGATCTCCAAGCCAATACCCGACTCAGGGGATGCCGCAGCCACCACAGTCACAGGAGCACTTACATCCGGTCGTGGCTTAGCCGAAAAAGCTCGCGGAACTACAACCGTGGTGCTCTCTCTCAAAGAAGGGCGGAAAATTGCCCATCGCTTCAGCGGAACTACAGGATTTCCAGCCGGGACAGAATCCTTAAAGTCAAGAAGCATCCACCTTTCCTCCTTGACAACCGAACCCGAGGAGTGCTGATACCGGGCGATATAAGCATTTGAAGCCTTCGAGATATGGCTCGGCTCGCTGATAATGAAATGAGATCACGTATTTAGATGCATAAATTAATGCGCCGCATTGCGAACGCTCTCTTCTGTAGCAACTCAATGAGAAACGCTTCAGAGGGAACGTGTTGGGATTCACCCGCGTGCAAAAACGCGAATGTTTTGGAAATGGATATGTTTTAAGAAATGGATGTGCACGCGAGCTCGTTCTAGTTTTAAAATTTATAAACCGCAAGTGCACGTCACGTTGTAGTAAGTCGGCAAGTACGGATCGATCCGCTGGGAATTGTGTATTAGGTCTTGTTGTTTAAGGTTCAACAAATAATGAATGGTTTGGTTTATCACTAAAAATAGAAAGAATACGAAAACAAGATAACAAAGAAAACAAGTTAAGAAAGTAGTGGTTGTGGCTTTGGCTCGGAAGGTCGAATCGCGACGATTCCTTCGACGCTCTTGTTCATATCATAATATTGCATTATTATATTCTCCATTCTTATATATTTTACAAATAAACAGATGCTTTTGACGCATGTCTGCTACATATTACAGGTTACAGGTTCTTGGACAGAAAGCAGTGAAAACGATGAAAAGACGATGCAAAAGTGGACTTTGACCAACAAACAGAAGACTCTTGATCAAGCCTACATCAAAGATAAAATTCATAAAGTACAAGGCAATGCAAGGGCCAAGATTACAAAGCGAACGGTTAAAAGTCCACCGTAATTATTCACTGGAGATCTGGAAGAAACATAGAAGCTATTTTAATAAAAGTACCAAATAATAAGGAAGCCCAAAGACAGAAGAGCCCACAAAGGAAATTTCAAGGCCCAATACTTCCTTTCAAAGAGACAGAGACATAAAATTTTACCAAAGCTTGGAGTCTACTTTGACTAGGTCTTCCTAAGGATATTTTGGTAAATGTAGACGTGCGAATCAATTGTAACCTAGGGTTTCCTATCCTCTATAAATAGGAACTCTAAATCATTGTAAAGGCTATGCCTCCCTCATGCCTCTTTTTATGAATAAAATTTAGAAATCTTTTGGAGAGCATCGATGCCTCTTTTCATATCATCTATTCAGATCTGACAACCCTGCGTAAATGTTTGGTGAGAGCCATCTCTAAAGTAAGTAGATTTATTTAATTGCCCTAGATTTCAATTCTTGCCCTAGGTAATTTTTCATTCTCTGCCCTAGATTAAATTTAATTCCTTACCCTAGTTAGATAGTTAGATATTTAATTCAATTGCTCTAGATTAATTTAGTTTTTAGATTTAATTAATCCATTCACACCGTTTGGAATTAACTCGTAAGAGCGATTAGGAAATTCACAACATCCCTGTGGACCGACCCGTACTCACCGGCTAGCTGCAAAGCGACGCCGTTCTTGATTGCGGTTAATAGATTGTTTTTTAGATCAATCAAATGGCGCCGTTGCCAGGGAGGGCGTGTCATTTTCTTTTTGCAATTTCCGGTTAATATAAAATTAAAAAATCATAAAAACTGAAAAATCTAAAAATATAAAAATTTATCATCTTTGTATTTTGTGAAGAGTATTTTATGTTTGAATTTTGCAGGATCTACAATCGAGACGGATCTGGAAAAATCCAGAGTTCGAAACAGAAAAAGATACATCAGAACAGAAAGTGGTTGGAAAATCATAACATCACAATTATTTTGGAGACCTGAAGCCTCCGTACCGCCGCCATTCCGCCGCACAAGCACGCTCCCGCCGCTTAACCGCCGCGTCATGCTGACATCATCGCGCGAAATTTTCACTGTTTGTTTCCCTTTTTCCCCCGCTGCAACCTAAAATATATCTTTTGTCAAATATCCTGCAGGATTATTTGCGCTTAAAAATCTTCCCCCTTCTAATAACAAATCTTGTGCAGGATATTTTGCGCCGCGCATAAAATAAAAAAAAGATTTGATTGCAAGTGATTTACTGTTTTGCATATGTTTAATCGGACTTTAAGGGGTTTTTGACCAATTCAGATTGGGTGGGGATCTCATCACCCTTTCCAGGACCCCAGAAATCACATAAGGAATTTGCATTGACCAATCTTTAATTAAAAAATACTAGACTCAGCCCTAAGGACTTCGAGCTCAATAGGACAGAGGACTAGTTATAGGCATCGGCCGTTTATCCTAACCTGACTTTGCGGTGTCTAGGCAAGTGTGTCAAAGGCTAGTGGTTATTAATTAGGCCCACTACTGTGGTTCCTTCCCACTTACCTGGCACTTACCTGGCCGCAATTGGCGGTGAAGAGGCGGTTTGAGGTCCTATCTCTAGCTCTTTGGAACAGTTAGGAGCTGTCTAGCTGACCTAGGTGACCCTAGATCTAGGCCTGATTGTGCATTTTTGGTTGATCGAAAATGTGTCTTAGCTCTTTATTAAAAAAAATCTTTTTTGCAAACAGTTCCAAATAAAAAAAAGAGAAAAAGAAAAAAGGAAAAATTTTATTAGAAATCTTGCAAACTTTTGTCGCTAAGAAATCCTTGCACCACCTACTTTCTCTTCTCTTTCTTCTATCATGGGTACACCATATCATAAATCACTTTCCGAACTTTGGTATCCTGAACCTAACTTTGCCTCGTACGTCAATTGTTTCGGTCGATTTAAGGAAAATCCCTCCATGCCCAAAATATCTTTGAAAGATCAAATAGAAGCATCTAGGAGAAACAGTTCGACTTTTCAACCCACTTTGTGTCAACCAAGTCAACTTTTACCACCTCCATATGTTGATACCACTTTTTCAAGTCCTGCTGTCACTCCTAAACCGATGTCCATTGCTGAGCATTGATTAGTGTCAAAAATATGAGTTTGCCGCAATCAGAAACGGCGTCGCTTCGCAGCTAGCCGGTGAGTACGGGTCGATCCACAGAGACGGGTAAATTTCTTTTATATGTTTTAACGAGTTGATTCAAAATGTCGTTTTGATTGGTTTATAAAAATCTATAAAAACTAGATCTAATTAATCTAATTAAGAGTCTTGCTAGGGTTAGGCTTAGGGGAAGTTTTAGAGATTAACGTTTTTCCTCACCGCTTTCAATGCCTTCTTTTTTAGATCTATTAGATGTTAATGTAATTATTAATAAAGTGGATCCAAATCTTTTGGGAAGATATTTCTTCCTCTAGATTTGTATCCTTCCTTTGTTGATAATTATCCTAACCCCCACGGAAAACGCGCGCAACCGGCCCTTTATACTACGGTTCATCGTTACCTCGAAGGGTTGGATGCCGCAGGGAGCGGTTGTGCTCGTATGCGTAGAGTTCTAATTCATTAGGTGAAAGTGGCATTGAAAGGGGTGAGAGATCTCATCTCTCAACCCTTTCCCTAAGGCTAACCCTAACAAGCGAGGAGATTACTCGCTCATTAGGGGATGAGAAAACATTTTAATTAAAAGAAGAAAAAACATAATTTACCTTACTAGGTTGACGGCTCCCTCCAAACAAGAAGAACAGATCTGAAAATAACTCCCAGAAAGTCTGAATTTTATTGATTGAAAAGAGGCATAGGGTTTTATAATTTTAGATTACAATTTATAAGTAAACAGAAGAATTAGGGTTTCAGAGTCTCGCGCATGTGCAATTACAGATATGCCCACGAAAAATCCCAACCCCTGCACCGACGCACCGACACGAGGAAAATCCACCGACACGGGCTCTGAATGGCCGCGGATCCGTGGCAAATGTTGGCTTGGGCCGCGGATCCGCGACCCTTTGGTGGGCTTGGGTCACCAATTTTCTGCACTTGGGTTGTATTGTCTTGGGATTCCTATTTTCATATGTATTTTCTCTGTTGGGTTTCTAGGTCTTCTCCAGATCTTCAGTGAAAACTTGTTCGTATCTTTTGACCGTTCACTTGACATTTTGGACCTTGCACTGTTCTTCGTCTAGGCTTGACTAGGATCCGTCTAATTGTTGGTCAAAAGTCCATTTTTCTGTTGTTTTGTGTCTTTTTCACTGTATTTGCTCCAGAAACCTGTATCCTGTAATATGAAACAAACGTGCGTCAAGAGTACCTGTTTATTTATAAAAAGGATAAGAATAGGGGAATGAAAAATGCAATATTATGGTCCGAACAAATACCCCTAAACTTATCTTTTGCTCGTCCTCGAGCAAACTTATTTTTTATTCACTAAAATCCTAACCACACTTTCGCAGGGAAACGCGATTGCACTGAGCACGTGCAACAAGCCGTTAAACCTCTAGGTGTCCCTAGTAGGAGGAGTGTTGTCTCCTGAGGGTTTTCAGCGGATTACACCCACAAAATCCTATCAACTCGGCCCATTAACTTTTGTTCTCCAATTAGGTTTTCTAACAAGGAATTCTATTATCGTCGACCCGTAAATTATCCACCCATATTCTTTACACTTCCTCATTATTTAACTTAAGATCATATATGTTATGTAGACCTACTTAGCTTTCGGCATTTCTTAAGTTTTCCTTCTAAGGTTTTATCTCCACTTAGGAATTTCTATCAACTCTATTAAAGATACAAGTTCTATCTTTCATTCCTTTCTCTTATCTAAATTCCAATCACATACCCCTACTTGTGTGTATAGATCACCCCTACACTTGGAAATTCAAATCAAGCAATCGTACTTTCGTCCATTGTCCAAAGCACTTATTAATTCGTGAATTTTGAATTTCGCTTACACATCCTTCATGAGACTATTAATACTTCTTGAGGTACCAACAACCGATTACAAGATGCGTTAGCATATTAAAGCGTACTTCCTAGTTTTGCAACACCCAAGGCTTTAGCAGTGACTCCCAAACCAGTTGGTCTAAGGCACTAGGTGATGAAGCACCCTCGCTAAATATTTTTCTATTTTTACAGCCTTAAGTAATCACAAAAACCAGTGTCCATTTTTTTTTATTCACTTTTTTTTTCTTTTTATTTTCATTGTACTAAGGACTTTAGACAAGAGCATTTCAAGGTCTCTTCTACTATTCCAAGTTTCAAGGTGCGTGATTGTGTAAATTGTAGGGTATACGTTTTCAGAATCTAGATTTAAGCTAGGAACTATATTTCAAACTTATACTCTAATAAGAACATCAATACTCTTCCCTTGTTTCGACTTAGCCCAAAAAGTGAGCCCAAAATTTGCCTATTTCTAAATAAACTACAAAGGCATATACTTTCTACCGTTAAACTTTAAGAAAGGTTATCTTTAGGGTTTTTAATTTACTACGTCAAAGATCTAGTTGTTCCTAGCCAGTTAACCTATCTGTCAAACTCTAGTCAATCAGCCAAAATTGAATACAATAATTTTTATAATTTTTGAAATTTTTCAATTTTTATGGGTTTTCAAATAAGTATGCAAATGCAAAAATGTGTACAAATGAATGCGGAGGAAGAAGACGTACCGAGCATAAATACCCCCAAACTTGAACTTGACAGTGTCCTCACTGTCATACTAAACCAAGAGGGTCAAAATACCGGCACTTCCCTGTTTATTTATTTATAATTTTTTATTGTTAAGAAAAACAAAAATATATACAAAAAGGCCCTCCCCCAAACTTCATTTAAACTATGTTAGACATTACTGCCAAACTTTGCATCGACCAAACGTCAACACCAACCATTTGAAAAATTTATCAGTAAAGAGTATTGGTTGGTGGAAGAATAAGTTGTGGCGGTCCGCAAAGAATTGGGAAAGGTAGAAGTAGAGGTATGGAAGGTATGGAAACGAATATACATGAGGTGGTGATGCATCAACACGAGAATGTAAATGATCAGCAATCAGTGGAGTGTTGGCATTCTCGTAGCTTATTAAAAGAAATGGGGGTATTTCAACTTCTAAAGGAGGAGGTTGACTCACCACAATACCCCCAAGATGTTCCTGTGTGTCCTCTAGTGACTTGGCATCATCCATCAATTTTGTATGATATTCAATTATGAGGGAACTTATCTCCTCGATGTCCGCCATGGTCCAACCGAAAGCTTGCCGCCTATCTTGTAAGACCATTAAGAGGGCGTTCTCTTGCTCGAGGGCTAGAGAAGCCGATATGATAATGAGAAGGGTCTCATTCTCACCTATGTAAGCATATTTAAGGTGAGACGGCAAGGGCGTGAGTTCGAGTTTCAGAGGCGAAAGAATTATTGCGGAATCGACCTCGAACTCAAAGGACTCCAACACAGGTTCGAAATCACTGCAAACAACCGATTCGGATGGCTCGACTGACTCATCCAAAAATTCAAACGACTCATATTCGGGCTGTGAGTCATCATCATCCAAAAAAGTGAAACATTCATAATCAACATCGGTTGTGTCAACGGTGATAGGCTCAAGGAGGGACGCACTAGTGGCGTCAAAACTTTTTTCATTAAACAAGAATCTTTCAAGCTCGCAGTCCTCCTGCGTGATTTCGTGAATAGAGCAAACTTCTCGTGTACTGGTTTTTGGTATAGGGGGCAGACTTCCCATCTTATAGATATTGAACTCACTAGACATCTTCCCAAAGGATAGAGTCATGGAGCCATTGCGACAGTTTATTACAGCATTGAAAGTGGCCAAAAATGGTCGACCAAGGATCACCGGAATTTGGTTCCGTGGGTTAGCAACAGGTTGTGTATCCATAACAATAAAATCAACGGGGAATATGAACTCCCCAACTTTGATCAACACATCCTCTAGTTGACCCCTTGGATGGGTGATTGATCGATCAGCCATTTGGAGAGTGCAACGAGTGGGTTTCAACTCTCCAACCCCTAATTGTTCGTACACGGAGTAGGGAATCAGGTTAACACTAGACCCAAGATCTAAAAGTGCTCGATTAATTTTCTTATCCCCAATTGTGATTGAAATCGTAGGACAGCCGGGGTCCTTTCGTTTTTGGGGTAAGCTTTGATGGTGGTTAATAGCATTGCTCACTGCACTAGCCACTAGCACTTTCTTGGGTACTTGAGATGCCTTTCTCTTCGAGGTACACAAGCCCTTTAAAATTTTCGCGTATGAAGGGACTTGTTGGATGGCATCCAAGAGAGGTATATTTATGCTAACCTGCTTAAACAACTCCACAATCTTCTCCACTTGTGCAGTTGGTTTATTGGGACTCAACCTGTTTAGAAATGGTGCATTTTGAAAATTTGTTGAGTCACATGTCTGTGGAGTAGAATGTGGAGTAGGAACGGATCCCGGTGTAGATGTGTTCATGTTGTGAGAAATGGGTCCGTTCGAGCTGGAAGAAGTAGAGCCGTGTGAAGGGTGGAGAATAGGCTCTAAAGAAAAAGGTGAAGAAGAAAGTGAAGAAAACGAAGAAGGAGAAGAAGACGATGGAGAAAAAGAAGAAGAAGATGAAGAACCACCGGCGGGGATGTTATCACTAGTATCCACATTATTTTGCAACTCTCTTCCGGATCTCAACGTGGTCACCGCATTTACATTGTGATTGGGATATGCGTTTTTTGGGTGACCGGAATTTGGCAATGGTTGAGATGGAAGCTTTCCCTTTTCTCTCTCGCTCAACGCCGCAGTTAATTGTGCAATTTGTGCCTCAATAGATTTGATACTTTGATCGTGTGAGGCATTGTTATTCATTAAAGATTGAACATAACTTTCAAATCTTGCTGCGGATTCTGTAGATTGCTTGAGAAATGCATCTAGACTTTTCTCGAGCGAGCTAACCTTATCATCATTTGGTTGAACTAAGTTGTTCGTTTGATTTGTATAAGGTTGTTGTTGGAAAGGTTGCTGGTTTTGAGTTTGTGAGGGTGCTTGTTGTTGTTGTGGAGGAGGAGGTCTTTGAAAATTATTATTTCCTTGGACTTGTTGATTTTGGGTCCAAGCGAAATTTGGGTGACTCCTCCACCCCTGATTGTATGTCGAAGAGTACGGATCGTTTCTTTGTCGTTGCTGAAATGCAGCATTGACTTGATCCTGTCCTTGAATAGGTGCATTATAAGGACACTCTTCGGTTAGATGTGATGAATTAGAACAACAAGCACGAACAGTTCGTGTGGGTAGAGTAGGGGCAGGAGAAGACGATGAGATTTTGGTCTCAATGGCATCTAGTTTTTTCATAAGTGAGGCCATCTCGGCCTTCATAGCAATCGACATATCTATTTGATGTATGCCCATCCTAGATTGACCAACAGAAGAAGAAGATCTGGTCTTGGTACTCTCCCACTGAATTGTTTGCTCACTTAGATCCTCAAGAAACTGCCACGCTTCGTCGCTAGACTTGGAAAGAAAATGACCTTGACATATAGTTTCTAGCAACTGCTTCGTTGCTGCGTTCAATCCCTCGTATAATGTTTGGCAAAGTTGCCAACTTTCGATCCCATGATGAGGGCATTGAACAAGTAGGTTTTTAAATCTCTCGAAGCACTTCCAAAATGGTTCGGAAGGAAGCTGTGAAAATTGTATAATCTCGTTTCGGATTCTAGCAGTTTTATGATGAGGATAGAACTTTTTCAGAAAAGCTCTCACAAACTCGTCCCAATTTCTAATGGAATGTGATGCGGTGCTGTATAGCCACTTCTCGGCTAGGTCACATAAGGTAAAAGGAATGACCCTTAGCCTTATAGCGTCATCACTTAATTGGGTAGTTTTCATCATGGCACAAACGTTTTGGAATTTATTAATAAAAATATACGCATCTTCAGATTCCAAACCATGAAATTTTGGCAGCATATTGATGAAATGTGGTTTTATTTCAAAATTATCCCCATTTGCCGGTGGGGGTGAAAGACATGTAGGTAAAGAAGTGCGGACGGGGTAGAAGAGATCCTGGAGCGCAACTCGTGCGGGCGCTACAACAAGCGGTAGATTCGGGTTATTCGCACCTGGCGGAGGTGGAATCATTCCCGTCGGTAAGGTATCGTTGGGGTTGAATCCCGACATACCTTCGAAAGAAGAATTTGAAGGTGGAGGTAAGGAAATGGACGGAATGTCGACGAAGGGTTCGTCGAAAGGTTCGTTGGTCGGTACCAATGAAACACGGACTAATCGGGCGTTAGTATCCCTAGTCCAAAGTGACATACACTAAAGGAGTAGTGTAGTCAGAAAAAATAGAAAAACAGAATGTGGGGGTAAGATAACGTCAATGAGAAGAAGTGAGTGAAAGTGAGTTGCAAGTTTTCTTAGCGGCAAGTTGCAAGTTTTGAAAAGATTTTTCTTTATTTTTTTATTTTTGTGTGAGTTTTGCAAAGAGGTTTTTTTTTTGAAATGGGACTCGTGACACAAATGTATCAACCACACATGCACAATCAGGCCTAGATCTAGGGTCGCCTAGGTCTGCTAGACAGCTCCTAACTAGGGCTAGAAATAGGACCTCAAATCGCCTCTTCACGGACAAATACGGCCAGATAAGTGGGAAGGAACCACCACTATAGTGGGCCTAATTAATAACCACTAGCCTAGACACCGCAAAGTCGGTTAGGATAAACGGCCGATGCCTATACTAGTCCTTTTCCTATTGAACTCGATGTCCTTAGGTCTGAGTCTAATCTTTTTTAATTAATTGTGGTCGATGCAAAATGCTTTAGGTGTTTTCTGGGGTCCTAGGAAGGGTGATGAAATCCCCACCCAATCTGAGTTTGGTCAATTAGCCCCTTAGAGTCCGATTAAATTATGCAAAACAAAAATTCACTTGCAATCAATTTTAGCGCGGCGTAAAGAAACCTGCAGCAAATCTGTTATTTAGAAGGGGGGAGAAGATTTTTTTAGCACAAAGAAACCTGCAGAAAATTTTTACAGTGGAGATATGGAGGTTGCAGAGGGGAAAAGGAGGAAACAAACCAGCAAATTTTCAAGTGCTAACGTGGCCAGGGTGCGGCGGAACCGCGGTCAGGGACCCCCTTTTGCGGCGGAAGCGCGGTGAGGAAGTGGATTCAGCCTCTAGAAAATTTTGTGCTACTCTGTACTTGTGATTCCTCTCTGTTCTTATGTCCCCTTTTCTGTTTTGACCTTCTGTAAAACTCCAGATCCAAAAGTCTTTGCTGTTCCTGCAAGATTCAAATAGCAAACCCTTCAAACAGATCAAAGTTGATAATTTTTTGTATTTTTTTATATTTTCAGATTTTTATAATTTTTAAAATTTATATCAACCCGAAAATTCACAAAAAGAAAAATTACACCGTCCCCGGCAACGGCGCCATTTGATTAGTGTCAAAAATATGAGTTTACTGCAATCAGAAACGGCGTCGCTTCGCAGCTAGCCGGTGAGTACGGGTCGATCCACAGAGACGGGTAAATTTCTTTTATATGTTTTAACGAGTTGATTCAAAATGTCGTTTTGATTGGTTTATAAAAATCTATAAAAACTAGATCTAATTAATCTAATTAAGAGTCTTGCTAGGGTTAGGCTTAGGGGAAGTTTTGGAGATTAACGTTTTTCCTCACCGCTTTCAATGCCTTCTTTTTTAGATCTATTAGATGTTAATGTAATTATTAATAAAGTGGATCCAAATCTTTTGGGAAGATGTTTCTTCCTCTAGATTTGTATCCTTCCTTTGTTGATAATTACCCTAACCCCCACGGAAAACGCGCGCAACCGGCCCTTTATACAACGGTTCATCGTTACCTCGAAGGGTAGGATGCCGCAGGGAGCGGTTGTGCTCGTATGCGTAAAGTTCTAATTCATTAGGTGAAAGTGGCATTGAAAGGGGTGAGAGATCTTATCTCTCAACCCTTTCCCTGAGGCTAACCCTAACAAGCGAGGAGATTACTGGCTCATTAGGGGATGCGAAAACATTTTAATTAAAAGAAGAAAAAACATAATTTACCTTACTAGGTTGACGGCTCCCTCCAAACAAGAAGAACATATCTGAAAATAACTCCCAGAAAGTCTGAATTTTATTGATTGAAAAGTGGCATAGGGTTTTACAATTTTAGATTACAATTTATAAGTAAACAGAAGAATTAGGGTTTCAGAGTCTCGCGCATGTGCAATTACAGATATGCCCACGAAAAATCCCAACCCCTGCACCGACGCACCGGCACGAGGAAAATCCACCGACACGGGCTCTGAATGGCCGCGGATCCGCGGCAAATGTTGGCTTGGGCCGCGGATCCGCGGCCCTTTGGTGGTCTTGGGTCACCAATTTTCTGCACTTGGGTTGTATTGTCTTGGGATTCCTATTTTCATATGTATTTTCTCTGTTGGGCTTCTAGGTCTTCTCCAGATCTTCATTGAAAACTTGTTCGTATCTTTTGACCGTTCACTTGACATTTTGGACCTTGCACTGTTCTTCGTCTAGGCTTGACTAGGATCCGTCTAATTGTTGGTCAAAAGTCCATTTTTCTGTTGTTTTGTGTCTTTTTCACTGTATTTGCTCCAGAAACCTGTATCCTGTAATATGCAACAAACGTGCGTCAAGAGTACCTGTTTATTTATAAAAAGGATAAGAATAGGAGAATGAAAAATGCAATATTATGGTCTGAACAAGCATATTGCTCAATCTCGTAAGCGATCTTTCACCCCTCTCCACATGTCTAGTTCTAGGGATCCACAAGACTATTCACCTTTTTATCCACATGTTGACCCTACCCCTGTCCAACCACCCACTTCCTACCAGTCCTACCCGACTTTCCCACCTTCACTAGACACTGTTTCTACACAGCCTTTTGGGAGTTTGACATATCCAAATAATTTCGAATCTTTTACCGAAACCCCTTTACCACCCAAGTCTAGTTTGGAAGAGTCGTTGGAAGCTTATATTGCTGCAACAAACAAAATGACTAGGAATGTGGAAGCGTCCATGGCCGCCCTTATGCAACCTAGTGAACCGATAGCTAGTTTCCCGCTAGCTTCAAATTTTTCAATGTATGAGGAGGAGGTTGGACATAGTGAGAATTTGAGAGGAGCGAGTGAGTTCTACACATTCCCAAATCAGACCTACCCTTACCCAATTGAAGCCCACAACTCCGGTTTTCCATCGATTGCCCTAAATAGTTCACCTGTTGAAAATAAAAATGAGTTGTGTGATTTTGTAGTGCTTGATTTGCCAAATTGTGAAGAACCCCTTTCGAGTGAAACCACATCTAATCCGTTTGACCTTTACACCTCCAATCTAGAACCTAAATCGATAAATATCCATGCTTTTGATGAGGTGTCAGAAAATATTGATTTTCACTTGATTAAGGATATAGACGTCGGGAATATTTTGGATGATGAACCCGTCGATTTGATTGAAATTTTATGTCCAATTCATCATCCCGAGTCATTAAATGTTTCTCCCGAACTTCATATCCGTCTTGATTTGGATGATAATGGCATGGATAAGCTAACTATTGAGGTGAATTATGAAGATAGTATTGAGGAGGATTATGAAGAAAATATTGAGGTTGAGCCATTTTTGTTTGATGTGTCGGATTTTCCAATTCATCCTCCTGAACCTTTAACTGTTATATCACCCTCCCTCCTTTCCATCGTTCCGACCATGCACAAGATCACGCTTGAAGACTGTGAGCTTGAAAATTTTTCTTTGAATCTAACACAGTTCTCACAGCCGATAACACTTACGAGTGTTTCACTTTTTCGGACGATGTGGAAGACTCACCGCCCGAGTTTGAGTCCTTTGAATTTTCAGAAGAGTTAGTTGAACCATCAGACTCGGTTTCTTACAGTCGTTTCGAACCATTGATGGAATCTTTCAAGTTCGAGACAGTTTACTACGGTGAGAATGAGACTATCCCTAATTCACTCCCTTTCGTCCTTCCTATCCTTCCGGCCGTACAAGAGACCGTTACGTTTTCATCTCCTATACCAAGTTCGACGTACCCATGCTTTCTTACGAACCTTGAGGAATTTGACCCCATTTCTCGACGGGTTAATAGGTTAGCACAATCGCTTTTAACACATCGGTCATCACAAATTGTGCTGATTTATTCACTCAATTTACACCCTCAAGATCGTGCTACCCTTCATTCTCTTTTCCGCCCTTCTTCTCCTACACCGAGACCATATTCCACTCTTCTTCCCATACGGTCTCGTGTGTTTCTCATTTCTTTTCTTTCCACTCCATTCTTTGACCAACTCGACCATTACCACGATAAGATTTTTGAATGGTTGGTGCTAACCTTTATCTTGTGTAAGGCCAAGCTTAAGTTTGGGGGGAACCTTGTTGTATATATGTACATATATTTTTGGTTTTCTTTTTCTATAAAAAATAAAAAAAAATTATAAATAAATAAACAGGGGAGTGCCGAAAATTTTAACCCTCTTGGTGCAGCATGACAATGAGGACACCGTCAAGTTTAAGTTTGGGGGTATGCTCGGTAAGACTTCTTTCCTTCGCATTCATTTGTACATATTTTTGCATTTGCATACTTATTTTAAAAACCCATAAAAATTGAAAAATTTCAAAAATTATAAAAATTATTGTATTCAATTTTGGCTTATTTAACTTGAGTTTGACAAATAGGTTAACTGGTTAGGAACAACTAGATCTTAGACTTAGTAAAGTAAAAACCCTAAAAAATATCCTTTCTTAAAGTTTAACGTAGAAAGTATATGTCTTTATAGTTTATTTAGAAATAGGCAAATTTTGAGTTCACTTCTTGTGCTAAGTCGAAACGAAGGAAAAGTATTGATATTTTTATTAGAGTATAAGTTTGAAAAATAATTCCTAGCTTAAGTCTAGATTCTGAAAATGTATACCCTACAAATTGCACAATCACGCACCTTGAAACTTAGAATAGTAGAGGAGACCTTGAAATTCTCTTGTCTAAAGTCCTTAGTACAATGAAAATAAAAAAAAATACAAGTGTGAAGAAAGAAAAAAAATGAACACTGGTTTTTGTGACTACTTAAGGCTAAAAAATAGAAAAATATTTAGCGAGGGTGCTTCATTACCTAGTGCCTTAGACCAACTGGTTTGGGAGTCACTGCTAAGCCTTTGGGTGTTGCAAGACTAGGAAGTACGCTTTAAAATGCAAATGCATCTTGTAATCGATTGTTGGTACCTCAAGAAGTATTAACGGTCGCATGAAGGATGTGTAAGCAAAATTCAATTAAAAATTCACCAATTAAGAAGTGCTTTGGACAACGGACAAGGGTATGATTGCTTGATTTGAATTTCCAAGTGTAGGGGTGATATATACACATACGTAGGGGTATGTGATTGGGATTTAGATAAGAGAGAGGAATGAAGAATAGAACTTGTATCTTTAGTAGAGTTGATAGAAATTCCTAAGTGGAGTTGGAACCCTAGAAGGAAAACTTAAGAGATGCCAAAAGCTAAGTAAATTCACAAGAGCATATATAATCTTAAGTTGAATAATGAGGAAGTGTGAAGAATACGGGTGGATAATTTACGAGTCGACGATAATAGAATTCCTTGTTAAGAAACCTAACAAAAGTCGAAAAGCCTGATTGATAGGATTTTGTGGGTAGTATCCGCTGAAAACCCTCAGGAGACAACACTCCTCCTACTAGGGACACCTAGAGGTTTAACGGCTTATTGCACGAGCTCAGTGCAATCGCGTTTCCCTGTGAAAGTGCGGTTAGGTTTTTTGTAGAGAATAAAAATAAGTTTGCTCGAGGACGAGCAAAAGATAAGTTTGGGGGTATTTGTTCATATCATAATATTGCATTATTATATTCTCCATTCTTATATATTTTACAAATAAACAGGTGCTTTTGACGCATGTCTGCTACATATTACAGGTTACAGGTTCTTGGACAGAAAGCGGTGAAAACGATGAAAAGACGATGCAAAAGTAGACTTTGACCAACAAACAGAAGACTCTTGATCAAGCCTACATCACAGATAAAATTCACAAAGTACAAGGCAATGCAAGGTCTAAGATTACAAAGCGAACGGTTAAAAGTCCACCGTAATTATTCACTGGAGATCTGGAAGAAACATAGAAGCTATTTTAATAAAAGAACCAAATAATAAGGAAGCCCAAAGATAGAAGAGCCCACAAAGGAAATTTCAAGGCCCATTACTTCCTTTTAAAGAGACAGAGACATAAAATTTTACCAAAGCTTGGAGTCTACTTTGACTAGGTCTTCCTAAGGATATTTTGGTAAATGTAGACGTGCGAATCAATTGTAACCTAGGGTTTCCTATCCTCTATAAATAGGAACTCTAAATCATTGTAAAGGCTATGCCTCCCTCATGCCTCTTTTTATGAATAAAATTTAGAAATCTTTTGGAGAGCATCGATGCCTCTTTTCATATCATCTATTCAGATCTGACAACCCTGTGTAAATATTTGGAGAGAGCCATCTGTAAAGTAAGTAGATTTATTTAATTGCCCTAATTTAGATTTCAATTCTTGCCCTAGGTAATTTTTCATTCTCTGCCCTAGATTAAATTTAATTCCTTGCCCTAATTAGATAGTTAAATTTTTAATTCAATTACCCTAAATTAATTTAGTTTTTAGATTTAATTAATCCATTCACGCCGTTTGGAATTAACTCGTAAGAGCGATTAGGAAATTCACAAGATCCCTGTGGACCGACCCGTACTCACCGGCTAGCTGCAAACCGACGCCGTTCTTGATTGCGGTTAATAGATAGTTTTTGAGATCAATCAGCTCTCTTGATCATGAGTTGTCTATCCTTACGTCGATCCCAGCATGAAGTATGACTTGTCAAGGCAGTTGCGAAGCACAAATCATCAAATTCCGATATTCGTCGCAAAACACGAAACGATTCTGTTTTGTTCACTTACCATTTGTATATCCAAGCTTGGGGTATCAACACTAAACACGAGGGTTAGCAAGCATACCACAACATCAAAAACATAAATTAGTGAATGAGAGCAAATGATTTTAGTGTTGAGTTTGCTAAGTGTTTGTAATAGTATATCGTATATGAAACCAAGCGATTGTCAAGCACTTGATCACAAAATACCATATCTAAACCTAGCAACCTTAACACTAAATTGATTTTAACTTAAACATTGAAATGGGAAAAGGAGTGAATATAGTATATGAGGAGGTTACAGAGTAACCCTGTTTCAAAATACCATACCACATCAATACATAAACAATCTTTAAGTTAGAATCATATATATAAGCACATTAAACATTAACAAGATGGGTAGGAGGAAAAGCCTTTCATCTTATTTCCTCACCATTACCATAACCAAAGATATTAGTTAAGCATGATAAAAAGAAAAGAAAATAAGAAAAAGAAGCAAGTAATCAAAGAAACAACAATATTATTAACACTTGAAGAAGCTTAGGTACAAGATATTGGTAACTTGTTCAACCTCCATAATGAAGTTCTCAAAAGAAAGCTTCAAGAGGGAAGAAGAAGAAGAAGAAACTAAGTTGAACCCCACTCAACTCTCAAGATAAACCAAAAACAAAAGAAAAATGGAAAATGGTATATATTCTATGCACACCCTTGCTCAATATCTGTTCTGGTATTTATAGGCTCAACTCCAGAGTAAACAAACAATATAGATGGACTGATGTGACCCTAAGAAATGACCACAAGAAAAATGAGGATTATTGGCGCAAGGGGGCCGGCGGCGCCGGATTATATAGGGGTCTCGCCGGTTTAGATCCGAGCACATGGGCTCGTTTTGCTGTGGTGATCTTCAGTTCACTCCATAATCTCTCTGGTGCTGTTTGATTTCTTTTTACTAAACTGGTTTGCACTAAGGAATTTGGAAGGAAACATGAAGTATTGCATCACATCACAACTTTATGCGTTTAACAAACATCACCTCATATGTGCCCACCACTTGCACAATTCATCATTTGTGTGTGCCAAGGCAGCCCCACCATGGTCCATGTACTAAAGAGCATGTGGAAACTTGTATTGTGTTGGACAAAAAATGTGTACACATGTTTATTTGAAAAAAGAAATCTTTGGTCATTGGTCGGTTTTCTGTTCTGCTTGCTGTGTCAACTCCCAAACGTTATATCCGTGATTTTGGATGTGTTTCCAATATTTTATCACGAACACCTGTAATCTGTAATTACTGAGCAGTCACTGATTTACAGTACTGATATATAACAAAATAGATAATGAATGAGCGGTATTAAATGAAATTTTCTGAGATGAACAGAACGCCTTAATCGTGAAGGGTTCCTTAGCACCTTCACTACATTTTCTAAAGCATCAAGCATGCAATTTTAAAAAACCTAGAGTGCTAAGCAACCCATAACCAAGGATCTAACTAGAAGATTAGGGTTTAAACCGCATGTTACACTAAGTGAATTTGGAATACAACCTTTGTAGACCGGTCCTTCACTTCTAAAGCTCCGGGGTAGTTTTCTCCAAGTAGTGGTCTCCCGAATTCTCGTTTGGCTCCACTAGGTGAAAGGAACGAGATTTCTCAAGGATCTTCAAGGCCGAAGATGATCTACGTCGAAAAATCTCTAACTCAAACTACATCTTCACTAATTGAGAATTAGTGATGCAAACAACCTATACTAAATGGCTAGTCTAGTGTAAATTGGTGAAGTAGGAATATTTCTCACTTTAGAATAATTTTTCTCACTCTTTTTCTTCACCTCACTTGAAGCTAGAGAGCAAGTTTGAAGGAGATCAAGAAAATGAACTCAAGAATGATCTAGTATGAACCATGGGTGAGAAAATATCATATATAACTCATTTGGAGACTTAAGCATGGCTAAAAATAATAGTTAGGTTAATGAATATCTAGTGTAAAACAAAATTAGTGGATTAAGTCAATGGTTTCCACAAACTTCTCCAAGCTTCAAGCCATGACTAATTACCACCTAATTTTGATTTTCCCTTAATAATTAAAACCCCATATTATCTTAAGTGTGGTGCGAATCTCATACACCCATGTCCAATGTATCATCTAGCATGACACAAAATAAATACATTAATATATATCACATATATATATTAAATGTACAAAGAGAAAATATTTTCTTAAGTGAGCTAATATTAGTTAATATATATTAATATATCAAATATATAATTACACATTAAATTATTAAATCAACACTTGATTTAATAACCCGATTGTATCCCAAACAGCCGACTAATATCATTTATATGCATATCACATATACATATAACATATCATTGAATCAACACTTGATTCAACAATCCGGTTCTATCACATATAACCAATATCGCGAGATTAGAATACGGTATCACATACACGTATTAATCTCGGTCCCGCACATATCACATATGTACCCTACTTCGTTTCGCATGAGCTAGGAAACATCTGTGTAGGACTCTAATGACTCGTCAATACGCCGGCAGTAGGTGATGATCATATCAGTCACCCACAAGCCATTAGCGGTACTAGCTAGACATAATGGCTACCCGGGTATTGAGCAATCAGAAGATCAACAAGCAAGCTTATCCATACTCCCGTGAATCCAATAAGTAATACTACCGTACAGTCTGGTCTCTTCGTCTGATATGTCATATATCTAGTATAGTGGTTGTAAACGTCAGACCCCAATAACTTGGTAAGTCATGCCGATATGAGGCTCATAACGGGTCGAGAAACTACTGATAACACTTACCAGTAAATTTCAGTATCAGCTATGGCTAGGGACTCCTGTTATAGACAATCGAGCACAGCGCAACATCAACCCCTATACCGGGAGAGACGAATACTCTCCTATCGCTCATTGCCTCTATGTGACTCGGGACTGTACAAAAAACCACCATTTTTCATGCTCTCTTGAATGTAGTAAGGTGGAAATCATAGCACGGTGGGAATCACATAAGACTCTATGACGATCTCGGGTCTACAGACTAAGCTATACCAGTGTCACCAGAGAACTTCTATTTAACGTTAGGTATAATACCATCTAGGAGTTCTCGGCGAGTCCTTTTCAGTGCAGCCAGTCTCCACTGAGCACCCGTATATCATCTTTGATTTCAACACCAATGGATATGGGATCATCCATCGCCCATCAAATAGGTCAAGAAGCGTATACGCTAGTCTACTCTGGAATATCGATGCCCTGTCTCGATACACCCTCGACTAGGAACAATTAAAATATGTACTTGTGGACTACCCTGGCCCCACTAGTATGATCTCCATTATAGTCCTGTTAGTCAAGTCCACATCCTAAGGGCTTTACCAACATGTGAGAGCAAGACGGTATCACAATACTAGTATATATGTTAAGATAAAGAGTAACCAGATAGCATACTATCATGTCGAGCAAGAAAGTACTCCCTATATATGTCCAAGGATCCATTGTAATATACAATCATGTACAACAATTTCTTTTGGGCATACATACAACTAACAAACACCCACTTTCACTAAGACCGTTTGTTGTAGTATCTCATACCCAACGTCCCAAAAACTCTCAAACGGTATCTGGGGTTTTGGCCTCTGTGAGTAGATCCGCCGTGTCATTCTTCCTATCAACTCTCCTGACCTCGATCGCCCGGTGTTCAACCATCTCCCTGATCAGCTGATACTGCCTAAGAATATGTCTGGATCACTGATAGGACTAGGGTACCTAGGCCGAAGCCACAGCTCCATTGTCACCACAATGGTAGGAACCTAGTTCATCTCATGAACATCTATACCAAGACAACCTCTTTCGTAGCATTGTTAGCAGCGATATATTCACCCTTTATCGTTGAGTCTGCCACGGTATCTAGTTTGGAAATCTTCCAACATACCTTCCCTCTACTGAGGGAAAAGACAAAACCCGTGACTGTCTTACAGTTGACCTTATCACACTGGAAGCTCAAATCGGTAAATGACTCCACTTGGGGTTCTCCATTACCATATTCCAAGAATGTTTCTTTAGTCCTTCTCAAGTACTTAAGAATGTTCTTCATTGCTGTCCGGTGATTCTCCCCAGGATCTGATTAATATCTGCTTACAACACTGAGTGCGTATGCTACATCCGGTCGGGTACATAACATCGCATACATGATAGACCCGACTGCCGAAGCATAGGGTATCTCTTGTATGCGAGCCCTCTTCAAATCAGTCTTGTGGGACATCTTTTTGGAGAGAGTGATTCCTGAGATCGTGGGTAAATTCCCACGCTTGGAATCTTCCATACTAAACCTCTTTAGTATGGTGTCAATGTACCTGGATTGGGATAATCCCAACATCCGCTTAAATCTATCTCTATAGTTCTTAATCCCCAAGATGTAGGAGGCATCACCCAGATCCTTCATGGAGAATCTTTGTAATAAGAGGAGCTTGACCGAGTGTAGCATAGGAACATCATTTCCTATCAAGAGTATGTCATCGACGTAATATATGAGGAAGACAACCTTACTCTCTACAACCTTCTTGTATATACAAGGTTCATCTACCATTTTGATGAAGCCAAACTCTTTGACTGCCACATCAAAATAGATGTTCTAACTGCGCGAAGCCTGCTTTAACCCATAAATTTATTTAAGCAACTTACACACCTTTCTGCTGCTCCCACTGTTTATGAATCCCTCTCGCAGTGTCATGTATACGCTCCCTTCTAAATCACCATTTAGAAAAGCGGTCTTGACGTCAATCTGCCAGATTTCGTAGTTATGGTATGCAGCAATGACAATTAGGATCCGGATGGACTTAAGCATAGCCTCTGGAGAAAAGGTTTCATCAAAATCCACACCTGGTTATTGACGAAAACCTTTTGCAACAAGTCTAGCTTTGAAAGTCTTAACTTTTCCATCTACACCAAGAATCTTCTCAAGCACTTGATCCCGATGGGTTTTACCTCTTCAGGTGCAACTTCCAAAGTCATACTTTGTTAGCGTGGATGGATTCCATCTCAGATCGCATAGCATCCAGCCATTTCAAAGAGTCCCTACTCGTGATGGTCTGCTCGAAACAAGTTGGGTCATTATCTTTCATGATACAATCCTCGCCCCCACTGTCATTGAGAAAACCATAGAATCTCTCAGGCGGATAAGAAACCCTACTAGATCAGCAGAGAGGCTGAGCTTCGTCGGGAACTATTGAATCCTCCGGTTCTACCAAATCATCAGTTGTTAGTTTGTCTAGCTGAAACTCCTTCCAGTTCTACCTCATGACCACTAATTTCTTCAATAAGAAATTCCTTTTCTAAAAGGATGGCATGCTGAGAAAAAAAACACCTTTTGCCCCTCAGTGTGGTAGAAGATATAACCTCGCGAATGTTCGGGATATCCAACAAACTTATACAGTTCTGACCTTGCCTCGAGCTTGTCCGGATTTTGCTTTTCAACATAGGCCGGACAATCCCATATCTTAACTTGTTTAAGAGATGGTCTCTTCCTATTCCATATCGCATATAGAGTGGTAGGCGCTGATTTGGTCGGAACCCTATTCAATAGGTATGCGGCTTCTCAAGCGCATAACTCCAAAACGAAATAGGTAACTCAGCAGTACTCATCATAGAGCGTACCATATCTAATAGGGTGCGATTCCTCCATCCCGATACACCGTTGTGCGGTGGTATATACGGAGGAGTAAGCTGAAAGAGAATCCCATTCTCTTTTAAATATTCCAGGAACTCCGTGCTCAAGTATTCTCCCTCCCGATCACATCAAAAGACATTAATACTTCTACCCGTCTGTTTCTTTACTTCGCACTTATATTTCTTGAATTTCTCAAAAGCTTCAGACTTGTGTTTCAATAGGAACACATGTCCGAATCTTGAGAGATCATCGGTGAATATAATGAAGTACGAGGAACCAACTCTGGCATATATAGACACAGGACTGCATACATCACTATGTATCATTCCCAAGAGTTAAGTAACTCTTTCTCCGTGTGTAGTAAACGAAGTTTTAGTCATTTTACCTTTGAGACATGACTAGAAAGTTTCATAAGATATAAATTCAAACTAATTTAAATATCAATCATTATGTAACATAGCTAGTCGTGTTGCATTGATATGACCTAGTCTACGCCACAAGAAGGACTCATTCATTTCTGAACTTTTCCTCTTGTGTGTGTTCTGTACGTTAAGAACCGTGGTTTGATTTAGAACGTATATACCATTACTTAACGAGCCTGATCCAATCAACTTTTGATTCAGAAAAATATTCATAACATTATCTTGCAATATAAAAATATATCCTTTTACTTAATAAAGAAACTGATATAATATTGCATATCATGTTCGATATGTAATAACATTCGTTCAGAATCAATGTATTCCTATTTGGTAATAAAAGGTAATATTCACCAACTGCTTTAGCTAAAATATTTGTTGTTTGGAATATGTATGCCCTAGAGGCCATTATTGTACATGTGATGTATATTATAGTGGATGCTTGGACATATATATAGAGGACTTTCTTACTCGACATGAGAGTATGATATCTGGTTACTCTTTATCTTAACATGTTCACTGGTATTCTTTACTGTCTTGCTCACACATGTTGATAAAGACCTTAGGATGTGTACTTGACTACCAGGATTATGATGAGATCATACTAGTGGGGCCAGGGTGGTCCAAAAGTACATCCTTTAATCAGTTCCTAGTCGTGGGAATATCGAGACCAGGGCATCGATATTCCAGTGTAGACTAGTGTGTACGTTTCTTGTCTCTTAGAGGGCGATGGTTGATCCCACAAATATTGGTGTGTGACATCAAAAATTGTACACAGGTGCTCATTGGAAAATGGGTACACCGAACAGGACTCGCCGAGGACTCCTACTTGGTAGTATACCTATCGTCAGATAGAAGTCCTCTTGTGACACTGGTACAGGTTAGTCTGTAGACCCGAAATCATCATAGAGTCTTGTGTGGCTCCCACCGTGGTTTGATTTTCTCCCTACCACGGCTCAAAGGAGTTATGCAAAAAGGTGGATTTTGGGTACAGTCCCGAGTCACATGGAGGCAATGAGCGATAGGAAGGGTTTTGTCTCTCACGGTATTGGGGGTTGATGTTGCGCTTTGCTCGATTGGCTATAACTGAAAGTCCCTGGCCAGAGCTACTGCTGAGATTTTCTGATAAGAGTTATCAGTAGTTTCTCAAACCTTTATAGGACATACATCGGCATGACTTATCACGTTACTGGGGTCTAACGTTTACCACCCCTAGACATGATATGCGACATATCAGACAAAGAGACCGGACTGTACAGAAGTGTTACTGATAGGCTTCATGATGAGTATGGACGAGCTTGCTTGTTGATCTTCATATCGCTCAATACCTGGATAGCCGTTACGTCCAGCTAGTACCGCTGACGGCTTGTAGGTGATTGATGTGATCATCACCTATTGCTGCCGTATTGACGAGTCTTTAGAGTCCCACAGAAGTTTGTTGGTTCGAGCAAAACGAAGTAGGGCACATATGTTGATATGTTCGTGGGCCTGATTAAATATGAGTATGTGATACCGTATTATAATCTGGCAGTTATCTGATGTCGGTCAGGTTATATATGATATAACCGGATTATCGAATCAAGTGTTGATTTGATAATGTGATATTCAGATTAATGATATTAGTCGGTTATATGTGATATAACCGGATTATTAGATCAAGTGTTGATTTAATAAAATGATATATATTATATGTGATATAATTATATCTTAACTAATATTATTAGCTCACTAATTATGTTTCTTAATATATATATATATATATTTGATATATATATATATATATATATATATATATTATATGAAGCATGGCATCTATTTTTTATTTTTAGAAAATACAAAATGAGGTGTAAATTGTGGAGATATTTGTAGAATGGGCAAGGCATGGGTTTTATTATTTGTATATTACTCTTGGCTCACTATTCAAGTATTGTTGCAATTTATTATTGCATTTTAATTCCATGATTGAATAAGTGAGGAAAGAAAGAGCCATTTGAGTTTACTCTCATTATTTTTCATTCATCATGCCTTAGCCATTTTTCATGAGCTCTTGCTCTCTCATGCTCTCTACAAATTTCTTCACCTCACTTCCAAGTTCAAATCCACACATGTGATGTGAATCATTAAACTTGTGAAAATCCTAGTGAGCAAATTAAACCCCTACTTCACCATCTCACATTAGATTAGCAATTTGATGTAGAGTGTTGCCTTCAATAATGAGATTAGTGAAGGGTTAGCTTGAGCCAGTGGATTTCGGGTGGATCGTCTTTGGTGCGAAGATCACGAAGGAGGTTCTTTCATCTTAAAAAGGAGCCTAGTGGAGTCGCGTGGACCACAACCCGGAGCTATTGAAGAGAAGGACTAGAACTACAAAAGTTGTATGCTCTTTTCTTCTCTTTAGTTTATCACATCATCATAGGCAAACCCTAATAATCTAGTAAAGATCTTGTTAGTCTAGCTTAGCACCTAATAAAAATTATAATTTGGCATGCTTGATGCTACTAAAACCTCATGGTTGTGCTAGGGTCGACTATCATGATATTAGAGCTATTAGGCATTGGATGTCGACCTATAGGGGGTTCTCACTATGTGACAGTGAGGCGAAGCATAGGCTCTTACCCCCAAGGTGTCCCGAGACCGGAAGGTGTTCTGGCGGGTTTTAGTCCTCGTGTGGGGGCATGCGTAAAAAGTAGTTGCTGAGGGACCTGTAGATGCCACGGCGACCGAATTGGATGGGGTGGCTGCCTGACTTTCATGGTGTCAGAGCCAAGCTATAACATTATAGTAGCTTGTAGTGACATTAGAAATCAGTCGTTTTTGTCGTGCAAAAACTGCCGATAAAAAAAGTTTCCAAAATGATATTTTGATTTGTTTGCACACCCCGCGGCCTCATGGTTTGAACCGAGAAGCCGCGGGGTAGAGCGTGCGGACCTCAGGGACACCTCGGGGGGAACCAGAGGCCGTACCCACACCCCAAGACCACCATAAGATGGCCTAGGGGTGGGTGACCCGAGAGCACCCCAACTGGGTGCTCTTTGGTCTGCCTTCCCCTAGGGGCCACTTTGAGGTGGCCTCTGGGGGTGGGTACCCCCCTCGAAGCCCCATATTCGATAGTTAATTTTGGTATCTTCGCCCCCTTGAAGATTCGGGCGGTTTTGAGTTCGTTTCGACTCCCGAATTGGATTAAAATAATCGGTTTTGGAACTTTAGCTCACTGGATTTTTCATATCTTGGAAAAATTGGTATAGTTTGCTAATTGCGTGCGGAATTTTAATGTCACGGTTACTTTATAAGCTTTGTGATGAGTGATACAATTATTAGAATCTGAATTAATTAGTTTTATGAAAACTAGTTATCATATTGTAAACCTAGCCGTTTAGTGTCGATTGATCGATTGCCACGGAGTTTTGATTCGGATCAAAACTCCGTCGCAATTGCGTATTGTACGCGACCACTAAGTCGGGAATCATGTTGAATTATCTTACAACCAATTGAAAAGAGTTTTCAATTTGAGACTAAAATGCAAGTTTTATAAGTTAGGCATGAAATCCGGAATATGAGATATTCCGGGTTTATGATGTCTAAGGATATTGCGGATTCTAATTATTGTAGTTTTCTGTTTTTTTCTACGACCGTAAGTGTAATATATGGAGTATCCCAATCTCATTGCTATATGTCAACAAGTTTTAGAGATACGCATGTTTGCTTACGTTGATGATATATGATATCATGTGTTGCTATTGATATGATTTATTGGATCGTCGTGAAAGAATAGCCGGGGGGTTCTATATGAGATGAGAGTTTTTATTTTCATTTATGTAAAATCTGTATGTAATATTCTTTTATTGAGGCACTTTCGGGTTAAGGATGATGTCACCATTGTTGTATAATATTTACTTTTCCGCATTAGGATAGACCCAAGGCGGGGAGCACAAGTAACCGGGTTCTAGAGTCCAGTAGGAGACAATCTCAAGGAGTTGAGACTGGGTCTCCTAACTCTAGAATTGGCAGGATTGCTTGCTGCTCTCGTCGAGGTCTTGGGATGTGGGTTTGGCTATTCATCATGACTGTGGAATTTGTGTTTTACATTACTGGCTAAATTTAAAATAACGACGTCCTAGTATATCCAATATTTCATATATTGCTTCTGCTGCTTGATTCTGTGATGTTGATCATATAACTGCGTGAGACGAATGTAATATTATATATATGATATATAATAAACGTTGCTTATGTTTTGCACCAGTGCTAATCCAGCCCCCGCTCTGCCGGTAGTTAAGCAACCTAACGGTGCATGATGTAAGTCTACGTTACCCACCCTAGTGCTTACGGGGAGGTGGAATAGAAAAAAACGGATTTTTATCACAAGGTAACATGGACTAAAAATTGAGGATCTTTACTAAACAAAAACTAACATACTAACTACTATGTTAGATAGTTATACCTAGATCTTGAACTCCTCTTCTTGCTTGCTCCTTGGAGTGGCGTAGACGGCTCCTCCTCGTCATCTTCTCTTTGCCGAAGATAGATCCATCCGAAGGCCTCTACCTTGAGCTCTTATCTCAACCAAGAGGTAACTAGAGTGCTTGGCTTGCTAAACTAAGAACCCTAGAATGAGTAGAGTGATGTCTTGATGGTTTTATCTCATAAAGCTCATGGTTTTCAACACATGAAAGATGAGAGATTTGAGAGAGGAAGAGGGAGAGCTTTGCATGAAAGAGAAAGAGCAAGTGAGAATGAACTAGAAAATCTACAACCATGCTCTCAAAATGAGAATAATAATAATAATAATAATAATAATAACTAAGAAAAATGTGATGGTTAGTTTGGAATGACCATTATCATTTCAACATTAAATGCATTTTGCAAGAAACAAGAAGTATCTTGCAAATGAAATAATGATGGTCAAAAGGTCAACAAAAGTCAACCGGTCAACCAAAGTCAAAAGGTCAACAAAAGACAAATGGTCAACCTAACAATGGCACAATTATCCTTAATTAATATCATTAATAATATTTCTCATTCTCATTAGCTTTAAGAAAAAGTCAACAGTCAATAACCCTAATGAGATTCCTCTGCCTCTGTCAACTATGCATACACACCCGCATCCGTGTTTCGAGGAACACGAATACAATGAGACAAAATTAATCCCAAAACAAATACTAGGATCTGGCTTAAACCAAAGCCCGCTAGTAATAACTGCCCGGACACCAAACGTGCACAAGTGCGTGGATGTGAACGAACCCCGTCGCAAAACCATGCGAACTCTACTCTATTTTGCCCAAAGGCGAACAACCCTCTGTATGGGACTCTAAAGACTCGACACTACGCTGGCAATGGGTTTAACCATAGGCCGCAAGCGGTACTAGCTGTACGTAACGGTCCACAGGTAGATGCCAATAATAAGACCGATGAGGTGAACCCATCCGAACTCCTACTAAGCCTGAATGTGACAATCTCCGTACAGTCCGGTCTGTTCGCCTATGAGTATCGCATGTCGGGCCTTGGGTGGCGGTAAACGTCAAACCACTAATAGCTGTACAAGTCGTGCCGGAGTGTAGCCCAGAACACCCTGAGAAACTACTGGAAACACTACCAGTAATTCTCGCTTGCTCTGGCCAGGGATTTTGTGTAATGGCTCTCCTAGACACAGCGCGATATCAACCCCCAATACCGGGAGAGACGAATCCTGTCTAACCGTCACTGCCTCCAAGTGCTTCGGGACTGCACCCAACTACTACCTGTTTGCATGACTCATTTGAGCCGTCGTAGGGTAGTAATCTAAGAACAGTGGGAACACACTCGAGGCGAAGTGACAGTGTCAAGTCAACGGACTAAGCTGTACTCCTATCACCTGGGAACTGTTATCTAACGATAGGTATAGTACCAACCAACAGTTCCCATCGAGTCCTGTCCAGTGTACTCGTAACCTAACGAGCATACGCATACTATCCCCAGTACGACGTACTGATGGCTGTAGGACAGACCATCTCCCCTGTTGGGATGAGAAGCGCACATGCTAGTCTACTCCGGAGTCTCGATAATCCTACGAATAGGGACCTGTATAAGGATGTGCTTGTAGATTACCCAGCCCCCACTAGTGCGACTGCCATCACAACGATGGTAATCAAGCAAAAATCCTAAGGGCTCCATTAATATGTATAGGCGATATGCTAAAAGAAACACATGCACATATTAAACTATAAACAAACCAAGTACCATACTACCATTTTGAGCAAAATTGTCTATACAACTTTGAATATCCCAAGCTTCTATTAAGTAATATACAAACTAGTATGATACAATAATGGCCTCTAGGGCATATACACTAACAATCTTCCATTTGCACTAGGGCCATATACTGGCGTATCGAAGACCTATCATCTCGATCAGCCGCTCGAACTGTGTCTGGGGTATGGCCTTCGTGAATGGATCTGCAGTGTTATCTTCTGTAGCAATCCTCCGAACCTCGATCTCCCGGCGATCCACGATATCCCTGATCAGGTAATACCGTCTCAAGATGTGTCTGGACTTCTGATGGGACCTGGGTTCCTTCGCTAAAGCTATAGCCCCGTTGTTATCACAATACAAAGGTATTGGATCAACAATGGACGGAACCACCTGAAGTTCTGTCAAGAACTTCCTCATCTAGACGGCTTCTTTTGCGGCATCAGATGCTGCGATATATTCCGCTTCCATCGTCGAGTCAGCAACGGTTTCTTGTTTGGAACTTTTCTAACACACCGCCCCTCCATTGAGGGTAAAGACATAACCCGACATGGATTTGGAGTCATCCTTGTCACTCTGGAAGCTGGAGTCAGCAAAGGCCTCGATCTGGAGGTCTTTTCCACCGTAAACCAAAAACATATCCTTACTCCTTCTCAGGTACTTCAGAATGTTCTTTACCGCTATCCAGTGCTTCTCCCCAGGGTTTGACTGATACCGTCTTACTACACTCAGTGCATAAGCTACATTTGGTCTGGTACACAACATCGCATACATTATAGAGCCTACCGCAGAGGCGTAGGGTATAATAGACATGCGATCCCTTTCTAAATCAGTCTTGGGAGACATCTCTTTGGAGAGGGTGATCCCGTGACAAGCCGGTAAATTACCACGCTTGGAATCTTCCATACTGAATATTTTCAGTATGGTGTCGATGTACCTGGACTGTGAAAGTCCTAATATCCTCTTGGACCTATCACGATAGATCCGGATCCCCAGAATGTAAGAGGCATCACCCAGGTCTTTCATGGAGAATCTGTGTGACAAGAACCCTTTGACAGATTGTAGCATAGGAATGTCATTTCCTATCAAGAGAATGTCATCCACGTATAAAACGAGGAATACGACAGTTCGTGCTACAATTTTACTATAAATACATAGTTCATCTGGATTTTTGATAAAGCCAAATTCTTTGACCGTCTCATCAAAACAGATGTTCCAACTCCTCGATGCCTGCTTCAGTCCATAAATGGACTTAAGCAACTTGCATACCTTCCCACTTCTCCCACTCTGAATGAAACCCTCTGGCTGGTCCATATAGACACACTCCTCTAAATTTCCATTTAGAAAAGCGGTTTTTACGTCCATTTGCCAAATCTCATAATCGTGGAAGGCGGCAATGGCAAGAAAGATCCGAATGGATTTGAGCATAGCCACTGGAGAAAAGGTTTCGTCATAGTCCAAAGCAGGTCTTTGACGAAAATCCTTTGCAACAAGTCTAGCCTTACAGGTTTCAACCTGTCCATCTGCACCAATCTTCCTTTTGAAGATCCATTTGCAGCCTACGGGTTTTACCCCTTCTGGTGCAACGTCCAACGTCCATACTTTATTGGTGTACATAGACTCCATCTCGGTCCGCATTGCATCCAGCCATTTTACCGAGTCTGTGCTCTGAATGGCCTGCTGGAAGCTAGTCGGCTCATCATTATCAATGATGCAATCCTCTCTATCCCTGTCTATGAGAAAACCGTAGTATCTCTCGGGCAGATGAGACTGCCTAGTACTCCTGCGGAGTGGTGCAGGAATGTCCTGTTCTTTCGAACCTTCTGGTTCTACTAAGCTTTCAGTAATAACTTGTGGTTCTGGAATTTCTTCCAGTTTTATTGCGCCCCCACTTATCTGATTTTCTAAAAATTCAGTTTCCAAAAAGTAGGCATGACGAGAAACAAATACCTTTTGTTCCTCTGCGTAATAGAAGAAATATCTCTTGGAGTTCTTTGGATATCCCACAAACTTGCACTGTACTGAGCGTGCCTCGAGTTTGTCCGCATGTTGCTTTTTTACAAACTGGACATCCCCATGTCTTAATGTGTTTAAGATAGGGTTTCTTCCCACTCCACGTCTGATATGGTGTGGTAGGCACTGACTTAGTTGGAACCCGGTTCAAAAGATATGCAGCTGATTCTGGTGCATATCCCCAGAAAGATCGTGGTAACTCAGCGTTACTCATCATGGAACATACCATATCCAATAGGGTTCGGTTCCATCTCTCCGATACACCGTTATGTTGTGGAGTGTATGGAGGAGTAAGCTGAGAGAGAATTCCATTCTCTTTTAAGTAATCCAGGAACTCGGCACTTAAGTATTCACCACCTCGATCCGATTTCAGTGTCTTTATACTTTTGCCTGTTTGTTTTTCTACTTCATTATTGTATTCCTGGAACTTTTCAAAGGCTTCAGATTTATGCTTCATTAAGAAGACATATCCATACTTTGAAAAATCATCCGTAAAAGTAATGAAGTAAGAATAACCACTTCGCGCATGTATAGACATTGGACCATATACATCGCTGTGTACGAATCCCAAGAGCTCGCTCGCTCTTACTCCGTGTCCAGTGAACGGAATCTTTGTCATCTTTCCTTTGAGACATGATTGACAAGTTGCATATGATAGATATTCGAACGGATCCAAATATCCTTCTTTATGCAACTTAGTTAACTTTGTCTCATTGATGTGACCCAGTCTACAATGCCATAAGAAAGCATGATTTATTTCTAGAGACTTTCTTTTGTGTGTATTCTGGACATTGAAAATCTGTGGTTGGTTCAATACATATATACCGTTGCTTAATGTACCCGACCCAATTAGAACATGATTAAAGTGAATGTTTACAACATTGCTTATACATGCAAAATCATAACCTTCTTTAGAAATTAAAGATACAGATATGATATTACAAGTCGAACTGGGTACAAAATAACAGTCACGCAAAACCAAAACATGTCCATCTGACAATCCTAAGTGATAGTCCTCCACGGACTCAGCATCCATGTTAGCTCCGTTTGCAACTCTGAGGGACATATCACCTGCCTTCAAAACCCTATGCATTCTCAGTTCCTGCAAAGAGTTACAGATATGAGATCCTGATCCGGTATCCAATACCCAGGAAGTAGACTTTATTGATAGACAGTTTTCAATAACATACACACCTGAAGCCGAAACCACAACTTGCTTCGGGTCCTGGTTCTTGGCCTTCCAAGCCCTGCAATCTTTCTTCCAGTGTCCTTTCTTATGACAATAAAAGCACTCTTCCTTTCCCACAAGCTGTCCTGCAACCTTTGCTACCTTTGTCTTTCCTTTGGCTTCCACTTTACTAACACCGCCCCTTGGTTTGGTGCGGGACTTCTTCTTCTTTCCTTTGGCTTTCGTCTTGGACCTAGAAGAGGAAGCTCCTCCAACAAATAAAGCGGGTATTTTCCTGACTTTCTGTAGGGTGCCCTCTGCACTCCTCAACATGTTAAGCAGTTCCGGAAGTTCAACTTCTTTTCCTTGCATGGTTAAGTTCAGGATAAACTGGGCGTAAGTGGAAGGAAGGGACTGGAGAATCAAGTCAGTGTAGAGCTCGTTCTCTAACGTGGTCCCGAGGTCCGCGAGCTCTTCAATGTGGCCAATCATCTTAAGCACGTGTTCCAATACAGATGATCCGACAGCCAATCTCGCCGAAAACAACTTTTTCGAGACTTCGTATCTGGCGATACGGGATTGCTCTCCATATAGTTCCATAGTATGAAGAAATATGGATTCAAGGTCCATATTCTCATGCCTCCTCTGATGTTTATTGTCCATAGAGGCAAGCACGTGGCACTTGGCCTTCGCACAGTCAATCTCCCAGGTCTTACGGATTTTCTTATCCGCGACACTGGATTTTGGACCTGGGATAGCGGAGGCTTTGGTGGTAAGGAGATAGCCTAACTTGTCATAACTGATTGCCATTTTGACATTCCTGAGTCAATCTTTGTAGTTTGGCCCTGTCAGTATATTCTTATCTAGTAGTAAGTTAAGGCCGGTCATGATGTTTGGTCGCTGCAATTAGGAGAGAGAGAAGAAACACTTTAGCATGATTCTCTTGCAAGTTTAGAGTGGTTCTTAGTTTGTCTAAACAGGATGGCTCCCACTGTTTCTCGAATCTTTCCTCAAACCATAAAAGAAGAATCAGTCGGGATCAATCTCACCGTACAATAGTTGCTTAACCGTTCAGCCAGGCCAGTGTCGGTACTTCGAGGGAGGTTTTACGACGCTTTCGCGAAGTTCCTTAATTAAATAACCTCTTTTCCCTGTTGGCGTAGCCCCGCTAACACCTTTCTAGACACCTACTTGGTTTATAGCATTGATTGTTAAGTGAGAAAGTTTCCCGAGGAGTAGCAAATACTCACAGTAGGATCGGGATCCAAATATCATCGTGTGATAAAGCTGAAGGAATCCTACCAAAATCATCACACTCCAAATGGTATGCAACGCTAGCAAGTTTCAGTTTCTTTTGAAACTCCCGATGTGGATTTTTGCCTCATGCTCTTATGACCTTGACTTTGGCCAACAAATCATAAGTCACATGTCAAGTTCTACCTGTCATTTTCCAGGTTAATTTGAACCCACCCGTACCTACCCTTGACTTTGGCCAACAAGGCAGTACGACTGTCCCAAACCAATGCATCTATCTATGCTATATATGAATATCCAATAGCTACCAATCACTATGCCTTGACTTTGGCCAACAAACACAGCTTGAATACTATTGACTATCCATATGAAATGACGGAGGGCTACGAATGGTTTTGGCGAAACCGTGAACGTAGTGAACTTGATATAATCGAAGGAACCTGATAGCTTTTAAAAGGAGTGGTTTAAGCTCCGCGTTTTTAAAAGTTTTCTGTTTTGAAAAGAAACCGAGTGGTTTTGAAATTGTTCCAACGATTTAACTTTGGTTTGTTTTCTTTGTATTAATATAATGTGTCCCATCAATTAATCCTACCATTGTAGAAAACAACGAAAATATGACGTACGCTTATGCCATCCGCATTCGCCACGGGGCCCCGTCATCACCCGTTAGGTTACTTAACTAACGACAGAGCGGGGGATGGACTAGCGCGGATGCAAAACATAAGCAGCACCTATTAGATATCATATATAGATATATACATTCGTCAGATGCAATGATAGCCATTCCAGATCACAGATGAACACATTGGATATACTAGGAATCCGCGTTTCGTTCGAGCCTATAACGAAAGACGGATTACACGGTCGTGATGAATAGCCAAAACACCACAATAGCCCCCTACGGGTGCGGCAAACTACCCGCTAAGTACCCAAAGTGAACCAACCTCTAAACAAGGCCACTCGGCATTTCAAACTACCCGGTAGTTTGTGCACCCCACCTTGGGTCTATCCTAGGAGCAAAAATAGTAAAAGAAATAATATACAATGGCGGCTACAACCTCATCCCGGATGTGCGGCCATAAAAATAATATTGCATCAATTTACATATTACATCAAATGAAAGATAAAGAAACACTCATCTCAAAAACCCCGGCTATTCATCCGCGACAATCCAACAAGTTCATATACACAATCCAACAACACAGATCACAGATATGTACAACCCCCACTAATTGACGTATAGCAATTAGTCAACGTTCAGTACATATATCACATTACAGATATAACCAATTAGCAAAAGTTTATAGAATTTCGATCAATATATCATTTTGAAACTACCCCAAAAACAATACTGTTCACTGAAGAATTTGGGCAGAAACAAATCATCTTAAAAATCATAAAACAACAAACTGAGAACACTGCAGGAAGACCGGGTCACGACCGAGATGACTTGGCCGCGGATCCGTGGCGAAACGCGTGGTTTCACCGTGCTTCCGCGGCGTTCTGATCGAGTCGTGGGTTCGTTTTTCTTAGGTGTTCTTAAAAAACCCTGCTCGTATTTTTAAGGCCTGTGGAAATATTTTTAGACCAGTTTTTAAAAACGGCAGAAAATTCATGATTTCGGTGCGTTTTGCGATTTTTTCTCGGATTGAAGTTCTAAACACTTTGCTAACATACTAGTTGTTGTTTAGCTAGGCTTTGATACCACTGTAAGTCCACGTTACCCACCCTGGTGCTTACGGGAAGACGGAATAGAAAAAAACGGATTTTTATCACAAGGTAACATGGACTAAAAATTGAGGATCTTTGCTAAACAAAAACTAACATACTAACTACTATATTAGATGGTTATACCTAGATCTTGAACTCCTTCTCTTCTTACTTGCTCCTTGGAGTGGCGTAGAAGGCTCCTCCTCGTCGTCTTCTCTTTACCGAAGATAAATCCACCCGAAGGCCTCTACCTTGAGCTCATACCTCAACCAAGAGGTAACTAGAGTGCTTGGCTTGCTAAACTAAGAACCCTAGAATGAGTAGAGTGATGTCTTGATGGTTTTATCTCACAAAACTCATAGTTTTCAATACATGAAAGATGAGAGCTTTGAGAGAGGAAGAGAGAGAGCTTTGCATGAAAGAGAAAGAGCAAGTGAGAATGAACTAGAAAATCTACAACCATGCTCTCAAAATAATAATAATAATAATAATAATAATAATAACAACTAAGGAAAATGTGATGGTTAGTTTGGAATGACCATTATCATTTCAACATTAAATGCATTTTGCAAGAAACAAGAAGCATATTGCAAATGAAATGATGATGGTCAAAAGGTCAACAAAAGTCAACCGGTCAACCAAAGTCAAAAGGTCAACAAAAGTCAAATGGTCAAGCTAATCATGGCACAATTATCCTTAATTAATATCATTAATCATATTTCTCATTCTCATTAGGGTTAAGAAAAAGTCAACGGTCAATAACCCTAATAAGATTCCTCTGCCTCTGTCAACTGTGCATACACACCCGCATCCGTGTTCCGAGGAACACGAATACAATGAGACAAAACCAATCCCAAAACAAATACTAGGATCTAGCTTAAACCAAAGCTCGCTAGTAATAACTTCCCGGACACCAAACGTGCACAAGTGCGCGGATGTGAACGAACCCTGTCGCAAAACCATGCGACCTCTACTCTATTTTGCCCAAAGGAGAACAGCCCTCTTTGTAGGACTCTAAAGGCTCGACACTACGCTGGCAGTGGGTTTAACCACAGGCCGCAAGCGGTACTAACTGTACGTAACGGTCCCCAGGTAGATGCCGATAAGAAGACTGATGAGGTAAACCCATCCGAACTCCTACTGAGCCTGAATGTGACAATCTCCGTACAGTCCGGTCTGTTCGTCTATGAGTATCGCATGTCGGGCCTAGGGGGCGGTAAACGTAAGACCCCTAATAGCGATACAAGTCGTGCCGGAATGTAGCCCAGAACACCATGAGAAACTACTGGAAACCCAACCAGTAATTCTCGCTTGCCCTGGACAGGGACTTTGTGCAATGGCTCTCCTGGACACAGCGCGATATCAACCCCCAATACCCGGAGAGACGAATCCTGTCTAACCGTCATTGCCTCCAAGTGCTTCGGGACTGCACCCAACTACTACCTATTTGCACGACTCATTTGAGCCGTGGTAGGGTAGTAATCTAAGAACAGTGGGAACACACTCGATGCGAAGTGACAGTGTCAAGTCAACGGACTAAGCTGTACTCCTGTCACCTAGGAACTGTTATCTGACGATAGGTATAGTACCAACCAACAGTTCCCAGCGAGTCCTGTCCAGTGTACTCGTAACCTAACGAGCACCCGCATACTATCTCCAGTACGACGTACTGATGGCTGTGGGACAGACCATCTTCCCTGCTGGGATGAGAAGCGCACACGCTAGTCTACTCTGGAGTATCGATGCCCCGTCTCGATAATCCTATGACTAGGAACCTGTATAAGGATGTGCTTGTAGATTACCCAGCCCCCACTAGTGTGACTGCCATCACAACGCTGGTAATCAAGCAAAAATGCTAAGGGCTCCACTAATATGTATAGGCGATATGCTAAAAGAAACACATACACATATTAAAGTAGAAACAAACCAAGTAGCATATTACCATTTTGAGCAAGATTGTCTATACAACTGTGAATATCCCAAGCTTCCATTAAGTAATATACGAACTAGTATAATACAGTAATGGCCTCTAGGGCATATACACTAACACATGACGGGGCCCCATGACGAAAGTTGATGACATAACCGTACGTTCTATTTTCGTTTCATTTTTCTATGATGTTTAGGAAACATTTAATGATGGTACTTCATTAATGTGATTAATGAAAAGAAAGAAACCTGAATATGTTGTAGAATCAAATTTTAAAAAAGGATTGCTCTAGTTTTTGCTTTGCATAGTGGTATTCCTTGATAAATATCCGGCACCTCATTCGATGAGGAAAGAGCCGAGATCCCTTCACCGGGAGTGACCACTTTAGAGAAACTAGCAAATTCTACAACCCACTCGGTTTTGTCTTTTGACTGCTTCTCTAGTTCTTGCTTTGCATAGTGGTATTCATGAATATCCAGCACCTCATTCGATGAGGAAAAAGCCGAGATCTCTTCACTGGGAGTGACCTCTTTAGCGAAACTAGCAAAAGCCTCAAAAACACTCATTTTATAAATCACTAGATTGTACAACGATATCAAGTTCATTACGCTCATAGTTTTCTTAAAAACCAGTGTAGCCCTCCGTCATTTCAGATAAGTACTATTTAGTATTCGTGCTGCGTTTGTTGACCTCCGTCAAGGCGTATTGTGCGGTAGCTGATTAGTGCTTATCTGCCGCATTTGATGCGATTGGATTAGGGTAGTCGTACAACCCTGTTGACCTCCGTCAAGGGTTGTGCAGGTAGGTTTAATTCAATCAAGAAATGAACGGGTTGAACTTGACTAGTGGCCTATGGTTTGTTGATCTCTGTCAAGGTCATAAGAAGCTAGGGGTAAATACTATTGTCGGGAATTTCAAGTGTTGAAATTTGCAATGAGATTGCATACCTTCTATGTGATAGTTGGATCTCGATACCCACTGCGAGTAAGAGTTACTCCTGGTGAATTTTGCACTTTACAATTAGCTAATCCAGTAGGTGTCTAGAAAGGTGTCAACGTGGTTATGTCTCTAGGGAAACGAGGTTTATTTTAATTAGGTCCGTGCGACAGCACGGGGAACCTTCTTTGGAGTACCGATATCTGCCTGGCCGAACGATTGGTGAAACTTTAGGTCTAATTAATCCCAGCTAATCTTACCTTTTATGTTTTGAATGAAGATCTGATAAAAACAGTGGGAGCCATCCTGATTAGATAAGATAATAACCAATCTAATCTTGCAAAGTGCGCATGCTAATGCGTTTCCTTCTCTCTCTCTCCAGGCAGCAACCAATGTTACGCCTTAATCAAGATAATAATATGGATGTATTGACTGAACCTACTTATTATACTGGGCTAGGTTCCGCTCTTCCTTATAATTTTTATAAGTCTGAGCAAGGAATAAGGGAATATCAGGATTCCCGTACCACCCATACGAAGAAAAAGCATGTTGATACATCTTCTTCGGGCGTGTTCATTACCGAGAACTGTTTCTTAGATTGTTCTATATCCTGGGTATTGGATACCGGATCAGGATCCCACGTATGTAATTGGTTACATGGGCTGAAAGGTAGAGAACTGGGAAAAGGTGATAAGTCCCTAACAGTAGGGAATGGTGCAATTGTTGCAGCCAAGGCAGTTGGTGAATATCACCTTATATTACCAACTGGTAATACATTGATTCTTAACGACTGTTACTACGTACCAAAAATGATGTGTAACATTATATCGGTTTCTTTGCTAACTAAAGAAGGATATAATCTCATATTAGAGGGCAATGTAATAAAAAATTTCCAAAATCAAGTGTTGATTGGATTTGGTACGTTATGTAATGGTATATACGTTCTTGATCAAAGTACAGTTCTTAACATACAGAACACAAACAAGAGAAAAAGTTCAGAAATGAATGAAGCCTTCTTGTGGCATTGTAGACTAGGTCATATTAATGCGACAAGACTGGCTAAGTTGCATAAAAATGCATTTTTGAATCCGTTCGAATTTTCATCTTATGAAACTTGCCAGTCATGTCTCAAAGGAAAGATGACCAAAACTCCGTTTACTGGACACGGAGAAGAAGCTACAGAACTCTTGGGGCTGATACATAGTTATGTATGCGGTCCCATATCTACACATGCCAGGAATGGTTTCTCGTACTTCATTAAATTCACCGATGATCTCTCAAGGTTCGGATATGTGTTCTTGATGAAACACAAATCTGAAGCTTTTGTGAAATTCAAGGAATTTAAGAATGAAGTAGAAAACCAAAAGGGTAAGAGTATTAAAATCCTTCGATCAGATCGGGGAGGAGAAAACTTGAGCACGGAATTCCGTGATTATCTAAAAGAGAATAGGATTCTCTCTCAGCATACTCCTCCGTATACACCACAGCACAACGGTGTATCGGAGTGAGGAACCGCACCCTATTAGATATGGTGCACTCTACGATGAGTATCGCTGAGTTGCCTGTTTCCTTTTGGGATTATGCGCTGGAGACAGCTGCATATCTATTGAATAGAGTTCTGATCAAATCTGTACCTACCACTCCATATGAGATATGGAATGGGAAGAGACCATGTCTTAATTTCATTAAGATATGGGGTTGTCCGACCTATATCAAAAAGCAAAACCCGGACAAACTCGAGACAAGGTCAGTTCTGTGCAAGTTTGTAGGATATCCCAAACATTCGCGAGGGCATATCTTCAACCACACTGAGGAATAAAAAGTGTTTGTTGCTCAACATGCCACCTTTTTAGAAAAGGAATTCCTTGTAAAAGAAATTAGTGGTAATGAGGTAGAACTAGAAGAGGTTCCAGCAGCACAGACTACAACTGACGATTTGGTGGAACAAGAGGATCCAATAGTATCCAACGAACTCCAGCCACTCCGCAGATCTAGTAGAGTTCCTCATCCACCTGAGAGATACTATGGTTTTCTCATAGACGGTGGATGCGAGGATTGCATCATGGAAGATGATGACCCAAGTAGTTTTGAGCAGGCCATCACAAGTGGAGACCCTGTCAAACGGCCGAATGCTAGATCCGAGATGGAATCCATGTACACCAACCAAGTATGGACTTTGGAAGTTTCTCCTGAAGGGGTAAAACCCATTGGGAGTAAGTGGATCTTCAAAAAGAAGATAGGTGTAGATGGAAAATTGAGACTTTCAAAGCTAGACTTGTAGCAAAAGTTTTTCGTCAACGACCAGGCGTCGACTACGATGAAACCTTTTCTCCTGTCGCTATGCTTAAGTCCATCAGGATCCTACTTGCCCTTGCTGCATATCATGACTAAGAAATCTGGCAGATGGACGTCAAGACTGTTTTTTAATGGTGATTTAGAAGAGAGCGTGTACATGACATAGCCAGAGGGCTTCGTAGACAGTGGGAGTAGCGGAAAGATGTGCAAGCTGCTTAAACCCATCTACAGATTAAAGCAGGCGTCGCGAAGTTGGAACATCTGTTTTGATGAAGGTATCAAAGAGTTTGACTTCATCAAAAATATAGATGAACCTTGTATATATAAGAAGGCTGTAGAGAGTAAGGTGGTCTTCTTCGTATTGTACGTGGATGGCATACTCTTGATAGGAAATGATGTTCCTATGCTACACTCGGTCAAGCTCTTCTAATCACTCAAGTTCTCCATGAAAGATCTTAGTGATGCCTCCTATATTCTGGGGATCAAGATCTATAGAGATAGATCTAAACGGATTTTGGGATTGTCCCAATCCAGGTATATAGACACCATACTAAAGAGATTTAGTATGGAAGATTCCAAGCGGGTTAATATACCCACTTGTTCAGGAATCACTCTCTCCAAAGAGATGTCTCCCAAGACTGATTTGGAGAGGGCTCGCATGCAAGGGATACCCTATGCTTCGGCAGTAGGCTGTATCATGTATACGATGGTATGCACCAAACCGGATGTAGCTTACTCTCTAGGTGTAGTGAGCGGGTATCAATCAGATCCTGGGAAAAACCACTGGACAGCCATGAAGAACATTCTTAAGTACTTGAGAAGGACTAAAGAAATGTTCTTGGTGTATGGTAACGGTGAACTCCAGGTGGAGTCCTTTACCGATTCGAGCTTCCAGAATGATATGGACGACAGTAAGTCGGTCTCAGGTTTTGTCTTTACCCTTGACGGAGGGGCGGTGTGTTGGAAGAGTTCCAAGCAAGACACCATAGCAGACTCGACGATGGAGACTGAATACATCGCTGCCAACGATGCTGCCAAAGAGGCTGTCTAAATGAAGAAGTTCATTGCTAAGCTTGGTGTGGTTCCATCTATTGAGTATCCAATACCTGTGTATTGTCATAACAATGGAGCTGTGGCTTTGGCCAAGTAACCAAGGTCCCATCAGAGATCCAGACATATTATAAGGCGGTATCACCTGATCAGGGAGATAGTAGATCACCGAGAGATCGAGGTCAGGAGAGTTGACATGAAGGACAACGTAAAGGATCCACTCACGAAGGCCCTCCCCCAGATACAGTTTGAAAGATTTTTTAGGATGTTGGGTATGAGATACTACAACACATGGCCTTAGTGCAAGTGGGAGATTGTTAGGAATATATATGCCCTATAGGCCAATATTGTACATATGATGTATATTATAGTAAATGCTTGGACATATATATAGAGGACCTTCTTGCTCGACATGATAATATGATATCTGGTTACTCTTTATCTTAACATGTTGGCTGGTATTCTTTACTGTCTTGCTCTCACATATTGATAAAGCACTTAGGATGTGTACTTGACTATCAGGATTATGATGAGATCATACTAGTGGGGCCAGGGTGGTCCAAAAGTACATCCTTTAATCAGTTCTTAGTCGTGGGAATAACGAGACCTGGGCATCTATATTCCAGGATATACCAGTATACGTTTCTTGTCCCTTAGAGGGCGATGGTTGATCCCACAACCATTGGTGTGTGACATCAAAGATTGTACACAGGTGATCTTTGGAGAAAGGGTACACCGAACAGGACTCGCCGAGGACTCCTTGTTGGTAGTATACCTATCGTCAGATAGAAGTCTTCTAGTGACACTGGTACAGATTAGTCTGTAGACCCGAGATCGTCATAAAGTCTTGTGTGGCTCCCACTATGGTTTGATTTCCACCCAAGGCTCAAAGGAGTCGTGCAAACAGGTAGATTTTAGGTACAGTCCCGAGTTACATGGAGGCAATGAGCGATAGGAGGGGTTTCATCTCTCCTGGTATTGGGGGTTGATGTTGCGCTATACTCGATTGGCTATAACTGGAAGTCCCTGGCCAGGGCTGCTGCTGAGATTTACTGATAAGAGTTATCAGTAGTTTCTCAAACCGTTATAGGCCATACATCGGCATGACTTATCACGTTACTGGGGCCTGACATTTACCACCCCTAGATATGATATGCGACATATCAGATGAAAAGACCGGACTATACGGTAGTGTTACTGATAGGCTTCATGGAGAGTATGGACAAGATTGCTTGTTAATCTTCATATCGCTCGATACTCGGATAGCCGTTACGTCCAGCTATTACCGCTGACGGCTTGTAGGTGATTGATGTAATCATCACCTACTGTTGGCATATTGACGAGTCATTTGAGTCCCACACAGAAGTTTCCTGGCTCGAGCGAAACAAAATAGGGCACATATGTTGATATGTGTGTGGGCCTGATTAAATATGAGTATGTGATACCGTATTATAATCTGGCAGTTATCTGATGTCGGTCAGGTTATATGTGATATAACCGGATTATCGAATCAAGTGTTGGTTTGATAATTTGATATTCAGATTAATGATATTAGTCGGTTATATGTGAAATAACCGAATTATTAGATCAAGTGTTGATTTAATAATGTGATATATATTATATGTGATATAATTATATCTTAACTAATATTATTAGCTCCTAATTATGTTTCTTAATATATATATATATATATATATTTGATATGTGTGTGTGTGTGTATTATATGAAGCATGGTATCTGTTTTCTATTTTTAGAAAATACAAAATAAGGTGTAAAGTGTGGAGATATTTATGGAATGGGCAAGGCATGGGTTTTATTATCTGTATATTACTCTTGACTCATTATTCAAGCATGGTTGCAATTTATTATTGCATTTTAATTCCATGCTTGAATAAGTGAGGAAAGAGAGAACCATTTGAGTTTACTCTCATCATTTTTCATTCTTCATGACTTAGCCATTTTTCATGAGCTCTTGCTCTCTCGTGCTCTCTACAATTTTCTTCGCTCACTTCCAAGTTCAAACCCTCGCATGTGATGTGAATCGTTGAACTTGTGAAAACCCCAATGAGAAAATTAAACCCCTACTTCACCATCTCACATTAGATTAGCAATTTGATATGGAGTGTTGCCTTCACTAATGAGATTAGTGAAGGGTTAGCTTGAGCTAGTGGACTTCGGGTGGATTGTCTTTGGCGCGAAGATCACGAAAGAGGTTCTTTCATCCTGAAGAGGAGCCTAGTGGAGTCGCGTGGACCACAACCCGGAGTTATTGAAGAGAAGGACTCGAACTACAAAGTTTGTATGCTCTTTTCTTCTCTTTAGTTCATCACATCATCATAGGCAAACCCTAATAATCTAGTAAATATCTTGTCAGTCTAGCTTGGCACCTAATAAAAATTATAATTTGTCATGTTGTGCTACTAAAACCTCATGGTGGTGCTAGGGTCGACTATCATTTACACCATTCCCTACTTCTGGAGAATGATCCCCTTTCTCAGTTGTCTATCTTTCTTTAGCCTATGTAACATATTATATATATGGGATCCTGATCCGGTATCTAATACCCAGAACGTGGAGTGTACTGAGAAACAGTTCTTGGTAATGAACACACTCGAAGAAGATGCATCAACATGCTCATTCTTCGTTTGGGTCGTGTAGGAATCCGGATATTCCCCTATTTTCTGCTCAGACTTATAACAATTATAAGATAGAGCAGAACCAACGTTCCCCATCCCAGTATAACAAACGGATTCGGTCAACACATCCATATTATTATCTTGATTAAGGCGTGACATGGTCGCTACCAGGAGAGAGAAAGAAGAAAACACTTAGCGTATGCTCTTACAAGATTAGATTGGTTATTATTTTATCTGATCAGAAGCGCTTCCACTGTTTTTATCAAATCTTCTATCAAACCCTAAAAGATAAGACAAGCCGGGATTAATTACACCTTACAAGTTCGCCAATCTTTCAGCCATGCCAATGCCGGTATTTTGAGGGAGGTTCCCCGTGCTTTTGCACGGACCTAATTAAAACAAACCTTATTTTCCCATAGGCATAAACCCATTAACACTTTTCTGGACGCCTACTTGATCGGCTAGTTGTAAAGTGCAAACTCTCCCAGGAGTAACACTTACTCGCAGTGGGTATTGGGATCCAACTATCTCATAGAAGTTATGCAATCTCATTGAAAATTTCAACACTTAAAATTCCCAATAATATTTTTCCCCTAGCGTCCTATGACCTTGATGCAGGCCAACAAACCATAGTCCGTTAGTCAAGTTCAGCCCATATAGTACATGATTGAATTAAACCCACCCGCACGCCCCTTGACGCAGGCCAGAAAAGTCGCACGACTACCCTAATCCAATCGCATCATATGCAAAAGATGGGCACTAATTAGCTACCACACACTACGCCTTGAAGCATGCTCACAAACATAGCACGAATACTAAATAGTACTTATCTGAAATGACGGAGGGCTATGATAGGTTTTTAAGAAAACCTTTTACGTAATAAACTTGATATCGTTGTAGAATCGAGTGATTATGAAAAGGATTGTTTTTTAGGCTTTTGCTAGTTTCGCTAAAGAGGTCACTCCCGGTGAAGGGATCTCGGCTCTTTCCTCATCGAATTAGGTGCTGGATATTCATGAATACCACTATGCAAAGCAAGAACTTGAGAAGCAATCAAAAGACAAAACGAGTGGGTTGTAGCATCTTCTAGGTTTTGCTAAAGAGGTCATTCCCGGTGAAGGGATCTCGACTCTTTCCTCATCGAATGAGGTGCTGGATATTCATCAAGGAATACCGCTACGCAAAGCAAAATCTAGAGCTACCCTTTTTGAAAATTTGATTCTACAATATCTTTAGGTTTCTTTCCTTTCATTAATCTCATTAATGAAGTCCCATCATTTATGCTTCCTAAGCATCACAGATAAAGAAACGAAAATACTTATATAACGTACGCTTATGCCATCCGCATGCGCCACGGGCTCCTATCATGCACCATTAGGTTAGATAACTAACGGCAGAGCAGGGGCAAGACTAGCGCGGATGCAAAACATAAGAATGTTTATTATATATCATATATATAATATAAAGCATTCATCTCAGGCAGTGATATGATCTCACCACAGAACATTACAGCAGAAGTAACCAAATGAAATATTAGATTTACTAGGTGGTTCGGATTTTAAATTAAGCCAGTAAAAAACACGGATTCCACGGTCGTGATAAATAGCTAAACCCATATCCCTAGACCCTTACGAGAGCGGCAAGCAACCCTACCAATTCTAGAGTTAGGAGACCCGGTCTAGACTCCTCGAGTTGGTCTCCCACTGGACTCTAGAACCCGGTTACTTATGCTCCCCGCCTTGGGTCTATCCTAATGCGGAAAAGTAAATAATATATATCAATGGTGACATCATCCTCAACCCGGAAGTGCCCCAATAAAAGAATATTACACACAAGTTTTATATGAATGAAAATGAAAAACTCTCATCTCACTCAAAAAACCCGGCTATTCAAACACAACAATCCAATATAACATATCACAGCAACACATAACATCACATGCCATCAACGTAAGTAAATATGTGTATCCCAATTGACGTTGATGTATAGCAACGAAACCGGCGATACACCACATATTACACTTACGGTCGCAGAAAAGAAAGTGAAAACTACAACAATTGGAATCCGCAACCACATTAGACATCATACCCGAAATATCACATACTTCGGATTTCATGCCTAACCAAATGAATTCCTTAAACATCATAAACCCGGAATATCTCATATTCCGAATTTCATGCCTAACCTTATAAACCCCGCATTTTAGTCTCAATATTGAAAACAATTTTCAATAACCATTAGGGTAATTCAACAAAATTCTCGACAACTTGATCGAATACTCGTTGGAAAGTTTAGTAGACAGCCGCACCCCCCGATGCCGTTGACGAAGTGCACTTAGGCGGAAAACCGCAGCCGCAAGCACCCGGGGGATGCTTTTTGACAACAGGGTTCTCCTATAGTCACTTGGTCGGGGATTTGGGTCGTGGCTATCTAGTAATGTTACCCGGCGAGTATCCGCGTGTACTACGTGATTGCGATAGAGTTTTGATCCACATCAAAACGGCGTAGCAATCGATCAAATGAGACTAAATTACTAGGTTTATAAAATTCAAACTAGTTTTCATAAAATTAATTATTGTGGATTCCAAATATTGTATCATATATCAATATAAAACCCGTAACGATATTAAAATTTCGAATACGAAACACTCCGAATTGCCATTACAGAAAGATAACATCACATGCAACCTTTAGCAAAAACAAACAATACCGAAAACACCAAACCCCAGAGACCAGAACACCAGAGAAAAACGATGCCCAAACAACATTACAAAACCGGTGAGGCCGGTTATTTGATAAGTTTCGCCGGGTCAAATCTAGTGTAATTGGCTCGTTTTGCTCTGGTGTTCATGTTACATAACATGTAACATTCTGCACTTATTTAAATAATTTTAAGAGGACCTTTTAAAAATGACAGAAACTAGGGATTTTGTTTCGAGATTTCGGAGTTGTTTCGGTTTCGCAATTCTACTAATATCGTCTAATTCTCTAGTTTGGCTCTGATACCACTGAAGGGTTCCTTAGCACCCTCAACATGTTTTCTAAGGCATCAAGTATGGAATTTTAAAAAACCTATAGTGCTAAGCAACCCATAAATAAGGATCTAACTAGAGGATTAGGGTTTAAAACACATGTAAAACTTTTTACACTAAGTGAATTTTGAATACAACCTTTGCAGACTGGTCCTTCACTTCTAAAGCTCCGTGTAGTAGTCCATTACTCCAAGTAGTGGTCTCCAGGATTCTTCTTTGGCTCCACTAGATGAAAGGAATGAGCTTGCTCAAGGATATTCGAGGCCGAAGATGATCTACGTCAAAGAATCTCTAACTAAAGCTACCTCTTCACTAATTGAGAATTAGTGAAGCAAACAACTAATACTAAATGGCTAGTCTAGAGCAGATTGGTGAAGTAGAAATTTTGCTCACTTTAGAATAATTTTCTCACTAGTTTTTTTCACCTCACTTGAAGCTAAAGAGCAAGAATGAAGGAGATCAAGAAAATGAACACAAGAATGATCTAGAATGAACCATGGGTGAGAAAATATCATATATAACTCATGTAGAGACTTAACCATGGCTAAAGATAATGGTTAGGTTAATAAATATCTAGAGTAAAACAAAATTAGTGGACTAAGACAATGGTTTCCACAAGCTTCTCCAAGCTTCAAGCCATGACTAATTACCACATAATTTTGATTTTCCCTTAATAATTACAACCCCGCATTATCTTAAGTGTGGTGTGAGTCTCATACACCCAGGTCCAATATGTCATCTAGCATGACACAAAATAAATACATTAACATATATCATATATATATATATATATATATATATATATTAAATTTACAAAGAGAAAATATTTTTTTAAGTGAGCTAATATTAGTTAATGTATATTAATATATCAAATATATAATTACACATTAAATTATTAAATCAACACATGATTTAATAACCCGGTTGTATCGCATACAACCGACTAATATCATTTATATGCATATCACATATACATATAACATATCATTGAATCAACACTTGATTCAACAATCCGGTTTTATCACATATAACCTATATTGCGAGATTGGAATACGGTATCACATACACGTATTAATCTCGGTCCCGCACATATTACATATGTGCCCTACTTCGTTTCGCATGAGCTAGGAAACCTCTGTGTAGGACTCTAATGACTCGTCAATACGCCGGGTGTAAGTGATGATCATATCACTCACCCATAAGCCGTCAGCGGTACTAGCTGGACGTAACGGCTACCTGGGTATTGAGCGATCAGAAGATCGGCAAGCAAGCTTGTCCATACTACCGTGAATCCAATAAGTAACACTACCGTACTATCTGGTCTCTTCGTCTGATACGTCACATATCTAGTCTAGGGGTGGTAAACGTCATACCCCAGTAACTTGATAAGTCATGCCGATATGAGCTCATAACGGGTTGAGAAACTACTGATAACACTTACCAGTAATTATCAGTATCATCCCTGACCAGGGACTTCCTGTTATAGCCAATCGAGCACAGCGCAACATCAACCCCCAATACCGGGAGAGACGAATCCCCTCCTATCACTCATTGCCTCCATATGACTCGGGACTGTACCCAAAAACCACCGTTTTGCATGCTCTCTTGAATGTGGTAAAGTTGAAATCAAAGCACGGTGGTAACCACATAAGACTCTATAACGATCTCGGGTCTACAGACTAAGCTATATCAGTGTCACCAGAGAACTGCTATCTGACGCTAGGTATAATGCCATCTAAGAGTTCCCAACGAGTCCTGTTCAGTGTACCCAGTCTCCACTGAGCACCCGTATACCATTTTTTTTATGTTAAACACCAATGGATATGGGATCATCCATCGCCCATCAAATAGGTCAAGAAGCGTATACGCTAGTTTACTCTGAAATATCGATGCCATGTCTCGATACATCCTCGACTAGAAGCAATTAAAGGATGTACTTGTGTACTACCCTGGACCTACTAGTATGATCTCCATCATAGTCCTGGTAGTCATGTCCACATCATAAGGGCTTTACCAACATGTGAGAGCAAGACAGTATCACAATAGTAGTCTACATGTTAAGATAAAAAGTAACCAGATAGCATACTATCATGTCAAGCAAGAAAGTCCTCCCTATATATGTCCAAGCATCCATTGTAATATACAATCATGTACAACAATGGCCTCTAGGGCATACATACAACTAACAAGTTGTAACCAGATTGCTTGGCAAAACGATGTGGGTTGTATCTCATAAACAACACCGAGGCGATCTATCTGAATGCAAGGAAACCAAGCCTGATAGAATATAAATGAACAATCTCCCGGGCCCTCAAAGCAGAAGCTCCATCCTTGAAAACATCGTGGAGTGGCTGGATTACTTTAGAGGGTTCCTTACCAATGGACAAAACCTTGTCAACGAAGGTCATGCTATCCCCAACCATGCACGGGCGAAGAAGCAATTGGCCGAGCCTCTCGTTGTGTTAGGTCTGGAGAAGAAGTATCGACTAGTTGCATGACCCGAGGGAAGTTATATCCTTCATAAAATCTAGGACGTTTATGCTCGCCAAAGGCACCCAACATGTGCATCTCAATCTATGAGGTGAAGTACTGCAATGTAAGATTTAGGGGCTTCAATCCCGGCTGAGCGGTGTCGGTTGCTGTTCCCGCCAAAATTTTTGGCAAAGAACTAATTGTTCCCTTATAAAAAAGGGAGAAGGGGGAAATCCTCCACTATTCAAGTCTCACGTGTTAAACATGTGAGCACCTATATGCAAAAGCATATAGGTGCTGCAGTTAAGAACAAATGAGCTAAAAGATCCACACGTTTTAAACACGTGAGCACCTATATGCAAAGCATATAAGTATATATGCAAAATATATAGGAGCTGCAATCAAATAATTGGCAAGCCAAACAGGCCTTACGTGTTAAACACGTGACAGTTTATATGTGCTGAAAATAAACCACACTGAAACCCATGCTAGGGGTCACGTGTTAAACACGTGAGTTCTTTTGCTGCACTCTTTGGCAAGATAGAATTAAATTTTATTTGGAAAATATTTTTCTTGATCTTTCTCAAACTAGAAAAATATTTGGATCAAAAATCCAATGGTGATTATAAAGTCACCCACCGATCATCCGATAGAATAAAAATTCTATCTTAGAAAAAAATATTTCCTAATCTTATTAAATGAACAAGAAAACTTCTCTGTTAAATAGAGAGCCTTAGGATTAAAAATCCAATGGTGAATAAAATTCACTAAGTGATCCGAGAGATCATTTTGGATTGATCATGATCTCTCAATCAGAGATTTTCCTAACAAATTTATCTTTTCTCTTATCCTAAAAATAGAAGGAAAAAACAAAAAAAAGGAGAGAGAGAGAGAACTTTATACAAGCTTATGCAAAAAGTGTATAGTGAGATTTTGAGAGAACAAGAGAATTTAATTCTCAAAGAAGAAGACTTTCCTCATTGAAACAGAGGTAAAAAAACAGAGATCATATGGTCTCTCTTTTACCTATCGAAGGGTTTTACCCTTCATTTAAGAACTCGGTTCTCTCCCTAGTTGAGATTTACAGAAGCAAATCTCCCCACAAGTTGAGAATTTAATTCTCATTAGGGAGATTTTGCTCTGCAGATTCAAAACCTAAGGGAAAAAATTTAAGTTACAAAAAGAAGAGAGAAGAAGATCGAGAACATACAGGAATTTAATTCCTCCAAAAATTGGGGTTTAACTCTCTATATAAAAAACTTAGTTCTTCCATAAAAAAAATAGTGATGATGATGCAAGATCTTCAAAACCAGAATCGTTAGTGCTTAGCACTATTTTGAAGCCTCACATGTTTCCAACGTGAGTGCTTCAAAGAAACAAAGAGTGCAACTAAAACTGCCTCACATGTTTCCCACATTAGTGTTAAAGCACCCCAGTATAGAAAAAAGGGCAGTCACGTGTTTTGCACGAGAACATTAGCCAAATGTTTAGCACTTCTATAAAAAAAGGAAAGGGAGATAAAACCCAATGGGCAGTGCCTATATTTGGGTACCTCACGTGTGTCACGTGAGCGCCACAAAACTCTAGTGTTTAACACTAATCCAGTGCCCACGTGAAACGCACGTGAGCACTGTATGCCTCAGTGCTTAGCACTATTGGGTAATTATGGAAACTCAATCTCAGCCTAAATTGGCTAAGTTTCTTGAGCTTAAACCTCTTTGATTCTCAAACAACCGATCCCATATTGCTCATGTTTTCCTAAACTGACCTTAGTCTCAAAAATGACTAGTGGTCTTCCATTGATGATATCCCAAATGATATCCATCTTATATCTCCTAAGATAATTTTAGTCTCAAACATGACTAACAAATCATAGATCTAAAACAGCCCCCCTTTTTCCCCTCAAATATGGGATTTGGTTTAAGAGTATATCTCTCCACACCTCTGATATATGTCGTTGTAATTCTTCAACATCTTTAGAGAGGTGGCGGGTCCCGACGACCGACAACTCCTTTCATCCCACATTGATGCACTTCTAAATTGACGTGCACACCTCAAATCGGATCGCACCCCAAACTGGACGCATTCCATATCACCATCGTTCACTTCGCCACGCAAAAAATACACGTACGTGCAAGATGAATGTCTGACCGAAATGTTCTTAAACTAATACTCACCCCCAAATACAGTGAAAATGGACCGAAATGTCCCTAAACTAATATTCGCCCCCAAATACGGCGATAATGGACCGAAATGTCCTAAAACTAATATTCGCTCCCAAATACGGCGACAAAGGACCGAAACGTACTTAAACTAACATTTCGCCTCGAACATGGGGATAATGGACCGCGATATCCTTAAACTAAAATAATCGAGCCCAAATGCTCATATATTTAAGTTGATCTTAATCTCAAACCATATTAACGATCCTTAAATCAAACCAAACTCAAATCTAAGAATATACGGATTTGGACTAATCCACGCTCTATGGGCGATGACACAAACTAGTCTCCGTATATAATTCACGGGCAACCAAAAAAAAACAAAAATACACATGGCACGAAGTGAATAGTCGGAGTAGGAGAAAGTGGTTATCGCGATGCAGTAACGTAATTAACTGCAGGGGCTTGCGTCTGCAGGGAAGATCGTCCCCACAATAAAAAACCCCTCATAAAATGAGGGGGAATCTGATAAAATCTGCTATAATGGCTGCATCCTTCCAAACCTCCGATATACGGTGCCATAAATCAACTTGGCATTTTTGGAGAGGTGGAAAGATAAATCCAAATAGTAACTGCCCCCAGAACTTAGGCAAGATGATCCATCCCAAGTTCATCTCTGTTTTCGGCGGTAAACAGATTCTGGAACGCCCGGTGGGGCCTTTTCCTCTTTCCACTCCACACTTCGTGTGTCGTGTTTCGCGAACAAAATCACGGTTCGTTATGGTTGCCCTTGGTTTCGAGGTACTAAGATTTGGTGTTTTGCTCCTGTGCAGAAGAAGAGAACATCAATGGCTTCCAAATACACAACCTGCAACAGCAACTCCCGCTCCACCCCAACTGGAGGAGTGACTTACGGGCCCAATGCAGCCTCCATCTTTTCAATGCCGATGGGGTTGGTAACTCAATCTACTACCGGATTGTTCTTCGGTACCATGCTCCCAACAATGAGCGTCGGTGCCTCAACGCCGCAACCCGATATTCCCAAGAAATCGGTCATCCACCGACTGACGACCGCAACAGTTCCTTTCAACGAGCCGTCCAAAAGGGAGGGCTCATTATTTAATAGGCTGAGCTAAAGCTCAAGCGGGCCTACAAAGAAGCCCCTGATTTTCGAAGGGGATACCCCAAAAAGGATAGCCCTCCTAATTCATGCTGCAAGTGAAGCCATCAAAAGTGCTTCACCAGTCAGGAGATCGGTCTTCGAAAGGATGACCGCCTCCAATCAAATCTTGCTAAGGACGTCGGTCATTAACAGGATGGCAACTGCTGGAGCTCCTCAACAAAACCAGAGGCAAGCTGCAACTGCTACCAAAACCAAGGCGGTCCCTTCAGCAAGGCACGTTCGACGTCGCCACTGGCGCTAAGTAAGAAAAGCCGGGGGCAACACCCCTTCTGGACTTACCCCACCAGCTCCAATGGAGAGTGTGGACAAGATTGCTTGTTGATCTTCATATCGCTCAATACCCGGATAGCTGTTATGTCCAACTAGTATCGCTGACGGCTTGTAGGTAATTGATGTGATCATCACCTACTGTTGGCATATTGACGAGTCATTAGAGTCCCTCACAGAAGTTTTCTGGTTCAAGCGAAATGAAATAGGGCACATATGTTGATATGTGTGTGGGCCTGATTAAATATGAGTATGTGATACCGTATTATAATCTGGCAGTTATCTGATGTTGGTCAGGTTATATGTGATATAACCGGATTATCGAATCAAGTGTTGGTTTGATAATGTGATATTCAGATTAATGATATTAGTCGGTTATATGTGATATAACCGAATTATTAGATCAAGTGTTGATTTAATAATGTGATATATATTATATGTGATATAATTATATCTTAACTAATATTATTAGCTCCTAATTATGTTTCTTAATATATATTAATATATATATATATATATATATATTTGATATGTGTGTGTGTATGTGTGTGTGTGTATTATATGAAGCATGGTATCTGTTTTCTATTTTTAGAAAATACCAAATGAGGTGTAAATTGTGGAGATATTTGTGGAATGGGCAAGGAATGGGTTTTATTATCTATTTATTACTCTTGACTCATTATTCAAGCATGGTTGCAATTTATTATTGCATTTTAATTCCATACTTGAATAAGTGAGGAAAGAGAGAACCATTTGAGTATACTCTCATCATTTTTCATTCTTCATGCCTTAGCCATTTTCCATGAGCTCTTGCTCTCTCGTGCTCTCTACAATTTTCTTCACTCACTTCCAAGTTCAAACCCTCGCATGTGATGTGAATCGTTGAACTTGTGAAAACCCCAACGAGAAAATTAATTAGATTAGCAATTTGATATGGAGTGTTGCCTTCACTAATGAGATTAGTGAAGGGTTAGCTTGAGCTAGTGGACTTCAGGTGGATTGTCTTTGGCGCGAAGATCACGAAAGAGGTTCTTTCATCTTGAAGAGGAGCCTAGTGGAGTCGCGTGGATCACAACCCGGAGTTATTGAAGAGAAGGACTCGAACTACAAAGGTTGTATGCTCTTTTCTTCTCTTTAGTTCATCACATCATCATAAGCAAACCCTAATAATATAGTAAAGATCTTGTTAGTCTAGCTTAGCACCTAATAAAAATTATAATTTTTCATGCTCGATGCTACTAAAACCTCATGGTGGTGCTAGGATCGACTATCATTTGCACCATTCCCTACTTCTAGAGAATGATCACCCTTTCTCAGTTGTCTATCTTTCTTTAGCCCATGTAACATATTACATATATGGGATCCTGATCCGGTATCTAATACCCAGAACGTGGAGTGTACTGAGAAACAGTTCTTGGTAATGAACACACCCGAAGAAGATGCATCAACATGCTCATTCTTCGTTTGGGTCGTGTAGGAATCCGGATATTCCCCTATTTCCTGCCCAGACTTATAACAATTATAGGATAAAGCGGAACCAATGTTTCCCAGCCCAGTATAACAAACGGATTCGGTCAACACATCCATATTATTATCATGATTAAGACGTGATATGGTCGCTACCAGGAGAGAGAAAGAAGAAAACACTTAGCGTATGCTCTTGTAAGATTAGATTGTTTATTATTTTATCTAATCAGGATGGCTCCCACTGTTTTTATCAAATCTTCCTTCAAACCCTAAAAGATAAGACTAGCCGGGATTAATTACACCTTATAAGTTCGCCAATCTTTCAGCCAGGCCAGTGCCGGTATTTTGAGGGAGGTTCTCCGTGGTTTTGCACGGACCTAATTAAAATAAACCTTATTTTCCAATAGGCATAACCCCATTAACACTTTTCTAGACACCTACTTGATCGGCTAATTGTAAAGTGCAAACTCTCCCAGGAGTAACACTTACTCGCAGTGGGTATCATGATCCAACTATCTCATAGAAAGTATGCAATCTCATTACAAATTTCAACACTTAAAATTCCCAATAATATTTTGCCCCTGGCGTCCTATAACCTTAATGAAGGCCAACAAACCATAGTCCGTTAGTCAAGTTCAGCCCATATATTTCGTGATTGAATTAAACCCACTCGCACGCCCCTCGCATGACTACCCTAATCCAGTCGCATCATATGCAACAGATGAGCACTAATTAGCTACCGCACACTACGCCTTGAAGCATGCTCACAAACATAGCACGAATACTAAATAGTACTTATCTGAAATGACGGAGGGTTACGATAGGTTTTTAAGAAAACCTTTTGCGTAATAAACTTGATATCGTTGTAGAATCGAGTGATTATGAAAAGGATTTTTTTTAGGGTTTTGCTAGTTTCGCTAAAGATGTCACTCCCGGTGAAGGGATCTCGGCTCTTTCCTCATCGAATTAGGTGCTGGATATTCATGAATACCACTACGCAAAGCAAGAAATTGAGAAGCAATCAAAAGAAAAAACCGAGTGGGTTGTAGCATCTGCGAGGTTTTGCTAAAGAGGTCATTCCCGGTGAAGGGATCTCGACTCTTTCCTCATCGAATGAGGTGCTGGATATTCATCAAGAAATACCGCTACGCAAAGCAAAAACTAGAGCTACCCTTTTTGAAAATTTGATTCTACAATATCTTTAGGTTTCTTTCCTTTCATTAATCTCATTAATGAAGTCCCATCATTTATGCTTCCTAAGCATCACAGATAAAGAAACGAAAATACTTATATAATGTACGCTTATACCATCTGCATTCGCCACGGGCTCCTGTCATGCACCATTAGGTTAGATAACTAACGGCAGAGCAGGGGCAAGACTAGCGCGGATGCAAAACATAAGCAATGTTTATTATATATCATATATATAATATAAAGTATTCGTCTCAGGCAGTCATATGATCTCACCACAGAACATTACAGCAGAAGTCAACATATGTAATATTGGATATATTAGGAGGTTCGGATTTTAAATTAAGCCAGTAAAAAACACGGATTCCACGGTCGTGATAAATAGCCAAACCCACATCCCTAGACCCCTACGAGAGCGGCAAGCAACCCTACCAATTCTAAAGTTAGGAGACCCGGTCTAGACTCTTCGAGATGGTCTCCCACTGGACTCTAGACCCCGGTTACTTATGCTCCCAGCCTTGGGTCTATCCTAATGCGGAAAAGTAAATAATATACATCAATGGTGATATCATCCTCAACCCGGAAGTGCCCCAATAAAAGAATATTACATACAAGTTTTATATGAATGAAAATGAAAAACTCTCATCTCACTCAAAAAACCAGGCTATTCAAACACGACAATCCAAGATAACATATCACAGCAACACATAACATCACATGACATCAACGTAAGTAAATATGTGTATCCCAATTGTCGTTGACGTATAGCAACGAAACCGGCGATACACCACATATTACACTTACGGTCGCAGAAAAGAAAGTGAAAACTACAACAATTGGAATCCGCAACCACCTTAGACATCATACCCGAAATATCACGTACTTCGGATTTCATGCCTAACCAAATGAATTCTATAGACATCATAAACCCAGAATATCTCATATTCCGAATTTCATGCCTAACCTTATAAACCCCGCATTTTAGTCTCAATATTGAAAACACTTTTTCAATAACCAGTCGGGTAATTCAACAAGATTCTCGACAACTTGATCGAATACTCATTGGAAACTTTAGTAGACGGCCGCACCCCCCGATGCCGTTGACGAAGTGCACTTAGACGGAAAACCGCAGCAGCAAGCACCCGGAGGGATGCTTTTTGACAAGGGGGTTCTCCTATAGTCACTTGGTCGGGGATTTGGGGTGTGGCTATCTAGTAATGTTACCCGGCGAGTATCCGCGTATATTACGTGATTGCGATAGAGTTTTGATCCACATCAAAACGGCGTAGCAATCGATCAAATGAGACTAAATTACTAGGTTTATAAAATTCAAACTAGTTTTCACAAAATTAATTATTGTGGATTCCAAATATTGTATCATATATCAATATAAAAACCCGTAACGATATTAAAATTACGAATACGAAACACTCCGAATTGCCATTACAGAAAGATAACATCACATGCAACCTTTAGCAAAAACAAACAATACCGGAAACACCAAACCCCAGAGACCGGAACACCAGAGAAAAACGATGCCCAAACAACATTACAAAACCGGTGAGGCCGGTTATTCGATAAGTTTCGCCGGGTCAAATCTGGTGGAATTGGCTCGTTTTGCTCTGGTGTTCATGTTACATCACATGTAACATTCTGCAGTTATTTAAATAATTTTTAGAGGATCTTTTAAAAATAACAGGAACTAGGGATTTTGTTTCAAGATTTCGGAGTGTTTCGGTTTCGCAATTCTACTAATATCGTCTAATTCACTAGTTTGGCTCTGATACCACTGAAGTGTTCCATAGCACCCTCAACATGTTTTCTAAGGCATCAAGTATGGAATTTTAAAAAACCTAGAGTGCTAAGCAACCCATAACAAAGGATCTAACTAGAGGATTAGGGTTTAAAACACATGTAAAACTTTTTACACTGAGTGAATTTTGAATACAACCTTTGTAGACCGGTCCTTTACTTCTAAAGCTCTGTGTAGTAGTCCTTTGCTCCAAGTAGTGGTCTCCAGGATTCTCCTTTGGCTCCACATGATGAAAGGAACGAGCTTGCTACAGGATCTTCGAGGTCGAAGACGATCTACGTCGAAGAATCTCTAACTAAAGCTACCTCTTCACTAATTGAGAATTAGTGAAGCAAACAACTAATACTAAATGGCTAGTCTAGTGTAGATTGGTGAAGTAAAAATTTTGCTCACTTTAGAATAATTTTTCTCACTAGTTTTCTTCACCTCATTTGAAGCTAAAGAGCAAGAATGAAGGAGATCAAGAAAATGAACTCAAGAATGATCTAGTATGAACCATGGGTGAGAAAATATCATATATAACTCAAGTAGAGACTTAACCATGGCTAAAGATAATGGTTATGTTAATAAATATCTAGAGTAAAATAAAATTAGTGGACTAAGACAATGGTTTCCACAAGCTTCTCCAAGCTTCAAGCCATGACTAATTACCATCTAATTTTGATTTTCCCTTAATAATTAGAACCCCACATTATCTTAAGTGTGGTGTGAGTCTCATACACCAAGGTCTAATGTATCATCGAGTATGACACAAAATAAATACAATAACATATATCATATATATATAATAAATATACAAAGAAAAAACATTTTTTAAGTGAGCTAATATTAGTTAATGTATATTAATATATCAAATATATAATTACACATTAAATTATTAAATCAATACATGATTTAATAACCCGGTTGTATCGCATACAACCGACTAATATCATTTATATGCATATCACATATACATATAACATATCATTGAATCAACACTTGATTCAACAATCCGGTTCTATCACATATAACCTATATCGCGAGATTGGAATACGGTATCACATACACGCATTAATCTCGGTCCCGCACATATCACATATGTTCCCTACTTCGTTTCGCATGAGCTAGAAAACCTCTGTGTAGGACTCTAATGACTCATCAATACGCCGGGAGTAGGTGATGATCATATCACTCACCCATAAGCCATCAGCGGTACTAGCTGGACGTAACGGCTACCTGGGTATTGAGCGATCAGAAGATCAGCAAGCAAGCTTAACCATACTACCGTGAATCCAATAAGTAACACTACCGTACTATCTGGTCTCTTCGTCTGATAGGTCACATATCTAGTCTACGGGTGGTAAACGTCAGACCCCAGTAACTTGATAAGTCATGCCGATATGAGGCTCATAACGGGTCGAGAAACTACTGATAACACTTACCAGTAAATCTCAGTATCAGCCCTGGCCAGGGACTTCCTGTTATAGCCAATCGAGCACAGCGCAACATCAACCCCTAATACCAGGAGAGACGAATCCCCTCCTATCACACATTGCCTCCATCTGACTCGGGACTGTACCCAAAAACCACCGTTTTGCATGCTCTCTTGAATGTGGTAAAGTGGAAATCAAAGCCCGGTGGGAATCACACAAGACACTATGACGATCTCGGATCTACGGACTAACCTGTACCAGTGTCACCAGAGAACTGCTATCTGACGTTAGGTATAATACCATCTAGGAGTTCTCAGCGAGTCCTGTTCAGTGTACCCAGTCTCCACTGAGCACCCGTATACCATTTTTTTTATGTTAAACACCAATGGATATGGGATCATCCATCGCCCATCAAATAGGTCAAGAAGCGTATACGCTAGTCTACTCTGGAATATCGATGCCATGTCTCGATATATCCTCGACTAGAAGCAATTAAAGGATGTACTTGTGGACTATCCTAGACCTATTAGTATGATCTTCATCATAGTCCAGGTAGTCTTGTCCACATTATAAGGGCTTTACCAACATGTGAGAGCAAGAAAGTATCACAATATTAGTCTACATGTTAAGATAAAAAGTAACCAGATAGCATGCTATCATGTCAATCAAGAAAGTCCTCCCTATATATGTCCAAGCATCCATTGCAATATACAATCATGTACAACAATGGCCTCTAGGGCATACATAAAACTAACAAGTTGTAACCAGATTGCTTGGCAAAACGATGTGGGTTGTATCTTATAAACAACACCGAGGTGTTCTATCTGAATGCAAGGAAACCAAGCCTGATAGAATATAAATGAACAATCTCCCGGGCCCTTAAAGAAGAAGCTCCATCCTTGAAAACATCATGGAATGGCTGGATTATTTTGGAGGGTTCCTTACCAATGGCCAGAACCCTGTTAACGAAGGTCATGCTATCCCCAACCGTGCGCGGGAGAAGAAGAAATCGCCGAGCCTCTCGTTGTGTTAGGTCTGGAGAAGAAGTATCGACCAGTTGCATGACCCGAGGGAAGTTATATCCTTCATAAAATCTAGGACGTTTATGCATGCCAAAGGCACCCAACATGTGCATCTCAATTTTTGGCAATGTAAGATTTACGGGCTTCAATCCCGGCTGAGCGGTGTCGGTTGCTGTTCCCGCCAAAATTTTTGGCAAAGAACTAATTGTTCCCTTATAAAAAAGGGAGAAGGGGGAAATCCTCCACTATTCAAGTCTCACTTGTTAAACATGTGAGCACCTATATGCAAAAGCATATAGGTGCTGCAGTTAAAAACAAATGGGCTAAAAGAGCCACACATTTTAAACACGTGAGCACCTATATGCAAAGAATATAAGTATATATGCAAAACATATAGGTGCTGCAATCAAATAATTGTCAAGCCAAACAGGCCTCACGTGTTGAACACGTGACAGTTTATATGTGCTGAAAATAAAGCATACTGAAACCCATGCTGGGGGTCACGTGTTTAACACGTGAGTTCTTCTACTGCACTCTTTGGCGAGATAGAATTAAATTTTATTTGGGAAATATTTTTCTTGATCTTTCTCAAACTAGAAAAATATTTGGATCAAAAATCCAATGGTGATTATAAAATCACCCACCGATCATCCGATAGAATAAAAATTCTATCTTAGAAAAAAATATTTCCTAATCTTGTTAAATAAACAAGAAAACTTCTCTGTTAAATAGAGAACCTTTGGATTAAACATCCAATAGCGAATAAAATTCACTAAGTGATCCGAGAGATCATTTTGGATTGATCATGATCTCTCAATCAGAGATTTTCCTAACAAATTGATCTTTTCTCTTATCCTATAAATAGAAGGAAAAAACACAAAAAAAATGGTGAGAGAGAAAGAGAACTTGATACAAGCTTCTGCAAAAAAGTGTACAGTGAGATTTTGAGAGAACAAGAGAATTTAATACTCAAAGAAGAAGACTTACCTCATTGAAACCAGAGGTAAAAAAACAGAGATCATATGGTCTCTCTTTTACCTATCTAAGGGTTTAACCCTTCATTTAAGAACTCGGTTCTCTCTCTAGTTGAGATTTACAGAAGTAAATCTCCCGAAAAGTTGAGAATTTAATTCTCATTGGAGAGATTTTGCTCCGCAAATTCAAAACCTAAGGGAAAAGAATTTAGTTACAAAAAGAAGAGAGAAGAAGAACGAGAACATATAGGAATTTAATTCCTCCAAAAATTGGGGTTTAACTCTATATATAAAAAACTTAGTTCTTCCATAAAAAAATAGTGATGATGATGCAAGATCTTAAAAACCAGAATCGTTAGTGCTTAGCACTATTTTGAAGCCTCACATGTTTCCCATGTGAGTGCTTCAAACGAACAAAGAGAGCAACTAAAACTGCCTCACGTGTTTCCCACATGAGTGTTAAAGCACCCCAGTATAGAAAAAGGGGCAGTCACATGTTTTGCATGAGAATGTTAGCCAAGTGTTTAGCACTTCTATAAAAAAAAGAAAGGGATATAAAACCCAATGGGCAGTGCCCATATTTGGCTACCTCACGTGTGTCACGTGAGCGCCACAAAACTCTAGTGTTTAACACTAATCCAGTGCCCACATGAAACACACGTGAGTACTGTATGCCTCAGTGCTTAGCACTGTTGGGTAATTATGGAAACTCAATCTCAGCCAAAATTGGCTAAGTTTCCTGAGGTTAAACCTCTTTGATTCTCAAACAACCGATCCCATATTGCTCATGTTTTCCTAAACTGACCTTAGTCTCAAAAATGACTAGTAGTCTCCTATTGATGATATCCCAAATGGTATCCATCTTATATCTCCTAAGATAATTTTAGTCTCAAACATGACTAACAAATCTTAGATCTAAAACAGCCCCCTTTTTCCCACTCAAATATGGGATTTGGTTTAAGGGTATATCTCTCCACACCTTTGATATATGTCGTTGTAATTCTTCAACATCTTTATAGAGGTGGCGGGTCCCGACGACCGACAACTCCTTTCATCCCACATTGATGCACTTCTAAATTGACGTACACGCCTCAAATCGGATCGCACCCCAAACTGGACGCATTCCATGTCACCATCATTCACTTCGCTACGTAAAAAATACATGTGCGTGCAAGATGAATGTCAGACCGAAATGTTCTTAAACTATTACTCACCCCCAAATACAGTGATAATGGACCGAAATGTCCCTAAACTAATATTCGCCCTCAAATACGGCGATAATGGACCGAAATGTCCTAAAACTAATATTCGCTCCCAAATACGGTGACAAAGGACCGAAACGTCTTTAAACTAACATTTCACCTCGAACATGGTGATAATAGACCGCGATATCCTTAAACTAAAATAATCGAGCCCAAATGCTCATATATTTAAGTTGATCTTAATCTCAAACCAGATTAACGGTCCTTAAATCAAACCAAACTCAAATCTAAGAATATACGGATTCGGACTAATCCACGCCCTATGGGCAATGACACAAACTAGTCTCCGTATATAATTCACGGGCAACCAAAACAAACAAAAATACACATGGCACGAAGTGAATAGTCGGAGTGGGAGAAAGTGGTTATCGAGATGCAGTAACGTAATTAACTGCAGGGGCTTGCGTCTGCAGGGAAGATCGTCCCCACAATCAAAAACCCCTCATAAAATGACGGGGAATCTGATAAAATCTGCTATAACGGCTGCATCCGTCCAAACCTCCGATATACGGTGCCATAAATCAACTTGGCATTTTCGGAGAGGTGGAAAGATAAATCCAAATAGCAACTGCCCCCAGAACTTAGGCAAGATGATCCATCCCAAGTTCATCTCTGTTTCCGGCGGTGAACAGATTCTAGAACGCCCGGTGAGACCTTTTCCTCTTTCCACTCCACACTTCGTGTGTCATGTTTCGCGAACAAAATCACGGTTCGTTATGGTTGCCCTTGGATTCGAGGTACTAAGATTTGGTGTCTTGCTCCTGTGCAGAAGAAGAGAACATCAATGGCTTCTAAATACACAACCTGCAACAGCAACTCCCGCTCCACCCTAACTGGAGGAGTGACTTACGGGCCCAATGCAGCCTCCATCTTTTCAATACCGATGGGGTAGGTAACTCAATCTACTACCGGATTGTTCTTCGGTACCATGCTCCCAGCAATGAGCGTCGGTGCCTCAACACCGCAGCTCGATGTTCCCATGAAATCGGTCTTCCACCGACTGATGACCGCAACAGCTCCTCTCAACGAGCCGTCCAAAAAGGGGGGCTCAGTATTTAATAGGCTGAGCTAAAGCTCAAGCGGGCCTACAAAGAAGCCCCTGATTTTCGAAAGGGCTACCCCAAAAAGGATAGCCCTCCTAATTCATGCTACAAGTGAAGCCGTCAAAAGTGCTTCACCAGTCTGGAGATCGGTCTTCGAAAGGATGACCGCCTCCAATCAAATCTTGCTAAGGACATCGGTGATTAACAGGATGGCAACTGCTGGAGCTCCTCTACAAAACCAGAGGAAAGCTGCAACCGCTTCCAAAACCAAGGCGGTCCTTTCAGCAAGGCACGTTCGACGTCGCCACCGGCGCTAAGTAAGAAAAGCCGGGGGCAACTCTCCTTTTAGACTTACCCCACCAGCTCCAATGGTGGAAGTTGATGCTGCTATTCCAACTGGGAACAGCTTTGAACCGCTGAAGAGGGTGCACAAAAACTCCCCCACAGCGGTACTGTAGAAATCACCTCCTCCTGTTGAGGTCCCTGTGCAGGAAAAGCTGGAGCGGCCTTATCAGCGGCTCTCCTCCTAAATTCATAGAGCCTGGCGAAAAGTCCAGGACTCAGTGATCGACGAAAACTACTCCCGTCGACCGAAGAAATCGAAGGCACGGCAAGAGAAAGACCATCCCTCCGTCATACAGCCAGAGGATTCTTCTACACAGGTGCCTGTCATAACGGCTCCTTCAACTTTGACCTCCTACAAAAGGACGAGGCCGGATAAAATTCCACCACCGACGGCAAACTCCAAAGGCGATGGACTCAAACGCCCCAAGTCTGGGGGCAAAATCGTGCACACGGTTTACATGGCTTCTGGAAGAGAAGAAAGCCATGCTTCCGTAGGTCACCGGCTGTAAACTCGGTCAGTGACAAAAGCTCAGGAGCAACAACAAAAGCTCCAAGAGATGCTGACCAAAATAACAGCACTCGTCGGGCTGAAAGAAAGTCCGGATTCAACGGCAAACAGTGCCAAGAACAGGAGACTGATACAGAGTCCCTGCGAAGGGTGCTTGAAAGAAAAGACAAATAAGCTGCTGAGCAAGCCACCAACATAAAGCAGATGGCGCACTTGTTTTAGAATATGGTTGGAATGATGATTCAGCCAGAACCCCCAGCTGAGGATCCACCAATAATCATCGAGGATGACAGAGGGGAAACATCAAACCCTCTTCCGGCTCTGTCAGTGGTTGGGATGGAAACGATCTCCAAGGCTGCTCTTGATGATTACATCGCACAACTAATACGAGTTCATCAAGCGAATGAAGAAGCCGGCCAAACTGTCAGAACTGGGCGAACATACCCAGGCTGGTATGACCAAATCAAGTACACGCCGGGGTATACGATCCCCAAATTCCATGTGTACAAGGGGATAGGCAACCCCCATCAGCACGTCGCACAGTTCAGATCTCTGTGCGGAAACAATGGAGGCGACGACAAACTACTGCTTCACCAGTTCGTTGGTAGCCTGTCGAAGACAGCCTTTGAATGGTACTCGGAGCTCCCAAATGACTCCATGAAGACATTCATAGAGATGGAGCTGCTGTTCACACAGAGGTTCACCAGCGCAAGCAAGCACACCCCAATCACGGCTTTAATCAATGCCAGGGTAAAGCCAGGAGAAACCTGGGTCCAATATGCGATCTAGTGGCAGAACCTATGGTTAAAGTGCGAAAAACGAATCGAAGAATCCCCTGCCGTGGGCATGTTCATCGAGACCCTAGATCCACAAACGACTGTGTCCCGGTTCATGACGTTCTTCAAGCCGACGACCTTCCAGGCTCTGATTGATAAACTTGCCCAAATAGACCAGATGGGTCATGGACCTTCCTCCTCAAGTAAGGACCCTCAAAATGCCAAGGTCAAAGGGAAAGAAGCCTTCGTCGCCAACACTCAACAACAACCCAGCGACTCGAAGTTGGCGGTCGCCAAAACAATGCACGTCCACGCCTATCCCTAGAAGAAAGGCTAGGACGCGCTTACTCGTTTCTCCACGATAAGACGAGAAGACTATTTGAGTTGGCAATGCGTAAAAGGCTCATCATATTTTGCAGACCCACGGCGTCCACCATAACCCAGAGACGTCAACAACCTTGACTACTGCTCCTAACACAGAATGGTGAGCCACCCAATTGAGAATTGCTGCGTCTTCAAAAACTGGGTCGAGACCAATATCAACAGGGGAAGTTCGTGCTTTCTGAGAACTGGAGGGTGAACCCGCCATAGAAACACACTCCCAAAAAAAGGTGGATGCACCTGGGGCATCAAGCTCGCTTGTGGAAGAAACTCCATGGGAAATCGTTCTTTCAGCAAAGACCCAAAGAATGCTGAAGGTATCTACAGGCATGTCCGGCGGTCAGATGGGAGAGCCCACTTGAACCTTAAATAATCGAGGGGATGCTGAAACCACGTCCCATATCAAAATTTGTTGACGAAGGGAAAAATACCAAAGTCAAGCCTTCAAAGTCTTCGAAGAAAAAGAAGAAGACAAAGAATCCTATGCAGCCTGCCGAGTATGACGACAAGCGCACAAACATGCAAAAGTACATCGACGCGTTAGAAGAGTACAACCAAAAAACGTGGACACCGGTCACCCTCGAAGAGTTTCTAAAGCATATTCTTAAGAACGAAGATAGTGACAACGATGATGAAAATGACGCATCAGAAGAAACCGAAGACAATATAGCAAGGTGCCACATGGTCTCTCATTCGTCGTTAAATGGCGAAGAAGCTCCCTCAGCGTTAGAAAACAACGCAGAGGAACTGGGGGCAGATAAGGCGCTAAAATCTACGGAACTGCCAGAAGAAGACCCGATCGATAGGCTGTTAAACGAAGCCTTTCCGAAAAGCAAAGCTGACCGAGAATGCGAAACAACCATATACAAAAAGGCTAAGCGTCAACGTCAGGATAAAGAAGCTACAGCGAGGATGAGTCATAAAATACTCCAACCAAACCGAAGCACACCTGTGACACATAAGAACCGGATCAAAGCAGAGAAGCGGTTCGCCAAAGCCTTGTCAATGGGAATGAAGCTGCCATGTCTCGTAGGGAACACTCCTGGGGTAATATGCCTCGATGGAGAGAATTCATATCCAAACTACTGCTATATCATCAGAGGATTACCCACCGCACCGAAGAATGCAGTGCCTTTAAGAAGTGGTGGCAAGGATATGTTGCCCATCAAAAAACTTCAAGAGGATAAAGCGCGAAGCTCGTCAACTGAAAAAAGTGCGGCAAGTGCGCGTGAGAAAATAACTGGCAACTTTCATATGGTTGATACCAGTTTGGAAGGGGATAAACCCCAGGTTCTTACCTTCGGGAGCGACTTTGAGGACGAAATGACCCTCAGCCCTCTCTTCAAAGACTCCACCTCCGAAAAAAAAGAGGGGTAGAAGAACTGTGGGAACATTTACCTGCGTAACCACACGCTGCCTGAAAAGAATCTCGGACTTACAAACAAAGGTTCGAGCCAAAGAAACAAAGGGAAAGAAAAAATCCTTGATGAAATCACCCTTAAAAATGGAGTTGTCAAAGAGCTCACAGCCAGGGACCCGCCTAAGAAAAACAAGGTATATTACAATGCCTTAGCACATCTGAGGAAAATGCCCCCACGACTGAGCATACTGGATGCTCTCCTCCTGTCCAAAGAGGCATGAGATTCTCTGATCAAGGCATGAGATTCTCTGAACAAGGCATTACAAGAGCCTGATCAGTTCCAAGCTTTCCTCGCAGAAGAGAAGATGTAGGACGAGCTGGCAGAGGTTCACACAGCTGACTTTACATTCAACGATAAAGATCTTCTCCTCAGAACGTGCGAGCATAATCACCCATTATACATCACCGGGTATTGCCACGACATCAAGATATGCAAAATCCTTATCGACAAAGGATCCTCCGTCAATCTTCTCAACGTGAATGTGCTGAAGGAGATTTGCATGAACGTTTAGCACTTGGCCCGAGACAAAATTACCATCTCCGGGTTTGACTCACAGTCGTCACGGACGCTTGGGTCCGTAATATTGACGTTACGTTTCGGGCTGCTCGTCACTGACATCAAATTTCATGTCATTGACACCAAGACTTGCTATAATGCTCTGCTCGGCAGGCCTTGGTTACATGAGTACAACGCCGTCCCTTCTACACAACATCAGTGTATGAAGTATTTCAAAGACGGCTTGGAATACACCGTCATGGGAGAACTAAACCCGTACTCTATAAACGAGGTCCGAAAATATGAAGACGCAAATTACTTCTAACCAGACTTCAAAGATACGGAGAGGTGTCATAATCCGGTAAACGGAAGTCCGTTGCCACCGTCCTGATCTTTGGGAGCGACACCGAGGAAGATGAAGAAATAGTCTACTTGGGGTAACCCCAAGACAACAGGGCCCGAACCATCTACTCATATTCGGGTCTTTGGCACGGACTCTGAAAACGAAGCTAATGTCGTTTTCTCCATCCGCCCGTCGGTGCAAATTCTTGCCAGAGAGGATCAGAGCCTGCAAATCACAATAGCTCCCCCTCGGCATTATAAAGAACTTGATGCACTCGATACATATAGCGTACAGGAACTACAAACTTTCGATGTGCCTTCCAGGCGAAGAGGTGAAAAGGAGATCCTCTTCTACCAATCTACAGAGACCGGAGTATAGAAAGAAGTCTGGCACAGTGCCGATTTTACACTTGATAGGCTTCAACCAATCCGTCTGCCAAGATACTAAGCGGATAGATTGAAAAGACTATTAAGATGCCAAGGTGTGCCGCTCGAACAAATTGTTCGACAAGCCCAATTCTACAAAAAAGATTTGGGATACTTCCGAGACTCAGCGAAAGATGCCTAACGGGAAGATGGAGACAACCGGGCTTGGATACGTTCTTTCCAGGAAACAAGAACATTTCCACAGTTGCCATGCTATAAACAGCTCTAGTGAAGAAGAGAACACTTAGTGAAGAAGAGAACACTCTTCCAAATAGCTATGACGTTGAAACAGAACGAGATCCCGCTTTAAGAATGTTAAGCGCATCGTTCAAAGAACAAGTTGATAAGCTAATAAAAGAAGCCTGCCAAAAGATTCGGGATAACTACAGTCGCGAAATGGCTATTTATGAAAAGGCCAGGACGCAATGCATCAACCAACAGTCCACGGAGAAAGAAGACTACACTACCTTTCATCATCAGCCAGCTGTGTGTTCTCGCCTCAAAAGGAAAATCCCAAAATAGAGGCAAAAACAAGGCGAAGAAAGAAAATAACGCCCGAAAATAGCAAAATGGATCCAAGAAGCCATACAATCGAGGAAAAACCAGTTGGAACCCATCCTTTATAAATAAGATGGGTCGGGAATACTCTTTCCCTCAAGAAAAGATAAGAAAAATATTCAACCTTATCGTGAAGCACCAAATGATGACGCTTCCGGAGTCTCGGCACCCCGAACAAATAAATGAGGTCCATCATCCAGATTATTGCTCCTATCACTGAGCAATAAGCCATCCCCTTGAAGACTGCTTCACCTTTAAAGATTGGGTAGAAGACCAATACCGATAAGGCAGTTTCACTTTATCTGACAGCTGGAGGGTAACCCCGCCGCAAAATGAGGGAAGGACCAGCTCAACGTCAAGAATAGAAACGAACCCGTACCTGCCATATGGTCATATTCTTAAAGGAGGGAAGGCACAAGACTATAGATGACCCCTTCAAGTACTTTGCAAATGAAGACGAGGATGAGATGATCTCAGAGTTTCTACCGGCACAAAAAGAGCTGGAAGACGGGAACCACACTACGGCGGACAACATAAGGAAAATTGACTTAGGGGCGGAAAATGATCCAAGGCTAACGTTCGTGTCACGACCCGCTTCTCGGTATACGGGCAGAGGGCGCGACAAGGTCCGCTACGTATTTACTCAGAAGTAAATACGCTAAACGTATCTAAGCAATACAAAGTAAAGTACATAAGAGACAAGATGTAATTAACAACAACTTTATTTATTAAACATTGTTTTTTTACAATACAGCTAAAATGAAAATACATAGAATGAAAACAATGCCTGAACGGTGGCATAACAGAAATGAAAATATGTATAAGTAAACTAGAGCTCCGGGTAAAAGGCTAGCTGATCCAAGTCTTCGCTGGTAGGCTCTGTCTCCAGAAGGTCCGATCCACCTGACAACATTCCAAAGAAAATAGAAAGGAATGTCGTCAGCGAACAATCGCTTAGTAAGTCCCAAAGGTAAGTGGAGACAGAATAAACAGAAGGAGAATGTAACTTTTAAAGCTGTATTATATTATTAACGCTGTTGTTTGTACCTTGGTACAGAAAATGCCAGTGTATACGAGAGGAGTCCCACTATTCCGAAGACTAAGGTATACAGAGCACAAGGAACCGTTCAGCCACGGTACAACGGCAATGGAGATTCAGGTTAGGTGTATTATGGTTATAGTCTCGTACCACTTTTAACACATTCCGTACCAATCTACCCCTTATAAACCCCGTGATGTCTTGATTGTATTGCTTTTATTTTTTGTCTTGTATGGTATTGTAAATTGTATATGGATGCTTGCCGAAACCATAATATCAGTAAATGGAATGGATGTAAATAGATAATCAGGTAGATGGATGTATATCCATGGTTCGGTTCAGTCAAGTTATATATTGAAATAGATTATACATACGGATTCATGTTGAATCATTTTATGTTGTAAGTTTATACTTGAATCGTATTCAAGTCAGATTGATCAGATTGAGACTCAATCTGAGTCACAAACTTTTAAAAGAAATTGAAATCGTGAATTGTTTTGACGTTATCGGTAACTGCTACACATGGATGGCAGGATTTGTGTCTTTTTCCAAGACAATTGTCATATTGATAACACCGTTTGTTAGATTGTCTACCTTAAATAGGGAAGCACCCATATCTCCGGCTCCCTGAGGCTCAAGAGACTGGTCCCGTTTAAACCTATGTTTGCTAGGGTCCTTATTTAATATAACTTGAGGGCGTTTTATGTAAAAATAGTTTTGGTATTGTTTCAAAATACAACTCAAGTATTTAATTATCGACTTTAGAGTTTTCATAGATGTGTATTATACAATTGTGCAATTTCTAGTAAATAGAAGCTAGTTTTCATAGTATATGGTATTTTATTGAAATATTGTAATTGTATTGTATTTGGATGGTATTTTCATATAATGGTGATTCCTTTGATTTAGAAAACTTGGAATATTTATATAATTAAAATAGATATTTTGATAATAGATATTTATATTTAATGAAAATAATTTATATATTTTCTTGTAGAAATCCCATTTTCTAAATAAAAATGCATAAAAATTCCATCGAGATCGAATGCTCCTTGCGGAGATCTGCATCTCGCTCTACTAAGCCCGAGGATGTGCGATAATCCGCACCATCCCGAACGGTGTCTCTAAAATAGTTTGTTGAGGCGTAATTGCATGGAAATGTTTAATACATCTTTTTATAGAAAACGGTTTTATAAGTTTAGGGTATTTATTTGTAAGGTCGTATTTTCCCGTATTATATTGCATCAAACTTCATCGTGCTATGATAGAGATGTGTGTTGTGACGAGTTAGGTCATTACCTCATGAACTCTCTAAAGGTATAGCAAAGAATAAAGTTATTATGTCGAAATGTAAGTATATGGTATTTTTCTGAAAAAGTGCGATAAAATTTACAAAAATGATTCTTTTGTGGTGAAACTTGTTTTAATAGATTTATTAATGTTTTCTAAACAATATGTGAGAGTATGGTATTTTCTTGATTAAGAAAAGTATAGTTTTAAAGGAAAACCGAATCGGAAGTCGGAATAACTCCGCTTCCATCAGGTTTTGGAAATGTAGATTTTTATAGAAGAATGAGAGAGGGGAAGAAGGGACTTACTGGTTTGTTGGACTAGAGGAAAGAGAGGGGGTCCTAAAGAAGGCTTTGGGGCGTCGTTTCGTCGCCGGAATCTCCTCGGAAGTTCGTCGGAGTTTCGCTCTTCACAAACTCCACTTGTACACAAAAGTACTTGAGAATTTTGTATAGTTTTTGTAATAGAATTCTGAGTGAGAGGGGTGTAAAATGGAGTGGTATTTATAGGGAAACATTAGGGTTTGGTGTGTGAAAGAAATGCATTTAAAATTTGCATTAAAATTAGGTTAAATAGGTGGTTTAATGTTCTCTGTATGAACGCAGAGAAAACAAGCAGTGTGAAAGGAGTGGGGTAGATGAAAGGTTACAGAAATAAAGAGATGGGGGAAATACCGGCGGTGCCGGGTCTTTTTGTGTGTGTCGCCGGTTTTGTACCGTCGGGTGGGGATAGAGTTTAGGCCACGTGTCGGGGTCGATTGGTATACTTCAGTGCATATGTTTAAACGATCTGTGACTCTTGGTTTTGCGTGTTGTGCACGTGTAGACTCTTGGACTTCTAAAAAGATTAAAAGAAAAATAAAACAAAAAGATAATGTGGCTGATGGGATTTGAACTCTAGTGCTTTGTAACAGCAGTGCAAGGCTTTACTAGTGAGCTATAAGCTCTTTCTTGCTGTTCAAAAGCAAAATAAATTCTTATAGCATTCACATGATTTGCAAATACCCCAATTGTACATTAACTTTAAATGAATTTTCTGTACATAGAAATTGGAGTTGTTACAGTTCGTGAGCGAGCTGCTATCTAAAAAACAGGTAGCCACATTAAAAAACGTGCTCATGCAATATAAAAACTGCTTCGCATGGAACTATTCCGAAATTCCATGTTTAGAACCAAAGCTGGCAGTAAATAAACTAGCCATATCGCCGGACATAAAGCCAGTCAAATAGATGCCAAGAAGAATGCGGCTCGAACTTGAGATGAGTATCAACGCTGAAGTCAAGAAACTAATCGATTTCGGCTTCATCCAAGAGGTTCAATATCCTGACTGGATCGCCAACATCGTTCTGGTGATGAAGAAAAATGGGACGGTGCGCATCTGCATGGACTGTCGGGACCTCAACAAAGCTTACCCGAAGGATGACTTCCCAGTACCTGTTACTGAAATGATGATCGATAACACGTCTACCCATAAGGTCTTCTCTTTCATGGATGGATCTTCAAGATACAATCAAATAAAAATGCATCCTGAAGACCGAAAGCATACTTTCTTTCGGACTTCACTGGGCATATTCTGCTACAAGGTGATGGCTTTCGGTTTAAAGAACGCTGGCGCTACCTACCAGAGGGCCATGATAAAGATCTTCAACGACTTCATCCATGAGATCGTCGAATGCTACATTAATGACCTTTTTGGTGAAGAGCAGATCTCAAGAGGAGCATTGGGAGCATCTAAAAATAGTTTTCCAACGTCTTCAGAAGTATAATCTGAAGATGAATCCTTTAAAATGTGCGTTTGGAGTCTCCTCAAGAAATTCCTAGGATTCATCATACGGCACCGGGGCATTCAAATCGGTCCTTCAAAGATCAAAGCGATTGTGGAAATGCCCACGCCAAGAACCCTTAAACAACTACTCTCACTTCAAGAAAAGCTCGCATATATCCGGCGGTTCATAGCCAACCTCTCCGGGAAATGCCGTCCCTATAGCCATTTGATGAAGAAGGGAACCCCGTTCGTCTGGGATCAAAAGTGCCAAAATGCACTAAACGGAATCGAGCAATACCTGCAAAATTCGCCGGTATTGACCGCTCCGGTTAAGGGAAAACCCCTTATCTTATATACAACAGCCCTTGTGGGTTCTCTAGGAATGCTATGAGTACAAGAGAACGGTCAGGGAAAGGAGAGAGCTTTGAACTATTTGAGCCGAGTTCTCCTAGGGACAGAAAACAACTACTCCCTTATCGAAAAGCATTGCCTGGCACTGATCTTCACGATAACGAAGCTCAGGCATTACGCCTTAGCGCATGAGGTCCATCTCATATCAAAGGTGGATCCTCTCAAATATCTGATGTTAAGAGCTATACTAACGGGAAGGCTTACCAAATGGGCCCCCTCCTGATGGAGTTTTCGATAACGTATCGGCCTCTCAAAGCGGTGAAAGACCAGGACATTGCAGACTTTCTCGCTGAGCATCCGATACCAGCCGACTCCCTCTTAAATTGTGAGTTGCCGGATGAACATGCGTTCGACACAATCGAAAGAGAGAAGGAAGAAAAAGATTCCTGATAGGAAATCTACTTCGATGGAGCATCTTCCATAAAGAGGCGAAAGCAAAACACCCCCATAATCAAAACCAGGGTGGGCCTTATCTTCGTGACTCCACAAGGAAGGATATTGCGTTACGTCCTCTCCTTAACAGAACCAAGGACTAATAATGAAGATGAATATGAAACCTTGATAATAGGTCTCGAGATCGCTGTCGACATGGGAATCAAAAACCTACTCATATATGGAGACTCTCAGCTGATCGTGAGCCAGGTAAATGGCGACTATCAGACATGCAAGCCAGAGCTGATAAAGTATGGCGAAAGGGCGCAAAAACTGTTGACACAAATCCCCACCTACATCCTGGAGAGTATACCGCGTGCAGAAAACAGCAAGATGGATGCGTTGGCCAAAATGGCTAAGAAATTAGCCGACAAAGACCTCGATGACATAAAGATCATCATGCAAAGTCCCAGGATCCTCACGCCAATAGATATATCCTCAGAAGACTTAACAAAGATATCCAAAAGAAAAGAAATGACCGAAAAAGTAGCCCTTCAGATAGAGGACGAAGGAAAGGTCAAGGATTGGAGGGAAGTCTTCATAGACTACTTCAAATCTCGATGAACACCTGAAAATGCGTCGTCTAGACATCAGCTCATGAAACGAGCTATTTCCTTCGCCTTCGTCAATGATACTCTATATAAGAGATCGTTCAAAGGTTTGTGGCTAAGATGCATGGGGCCAGAAGAAGCGAATAGAGTTATCCAAGAAACTCATGATGGACTCTGCGGTTCTCACCAAGCTGGGTCAAAGATGAAGCTGAAGACCAAAAGAATGGGATATTATTAGCCCACAATGATTCAAGACTGCCTCGAATATGCGAAGCAGTGTTACTCATGCCAAATTCACGGGGATTTCATACACCAGCATCTGAACCCGCTACACCCAGCAGTAGCCAGCCGGCCGTTCGAAATGTGGGGAACCGATATAATTGGCCCCATTGAACCAGTATCGTCCAAAGCACATCGATTCAAATAGGCAATGACCGACTACTTTTCTAAGTAGGAAGACGCAGTACCACTAAGGGAGATGAAGACAGAGCATATCCTCCATTTCTTCAGGACACATGTCATCTACCGGTTCAGCACTCTGCGGCGAATTGTCTCGGATAATGGGCTGGCCTACAGGAGCCATAAAATCAGCCGCTTCGCACAACAATATAAAATAGATTGGAGATACTCTTCAGTCTATAATTCTCGTGCTAACGGTCTAGCTAAATCTTTCAACAAGACCTTGACGAAGATTATAAAGAAAATGGGGTCCAGGAACAAAAAAGACGGGCACGAAAGGCTGCAAGAAGCTCTTTGGGCATACCGCACAACGTTCAAAATAGCTAAGAATAGAACACCATACATGTTAGTATTCGGCACGGAAGCAGTTCTCCCACTAGAAATAGAGCTTCCCTCTCTACGAGTAGCAGTTCGATACGAGCTGACAGATGAAGAAAATGCTCATCTTAGGCTTGAGGAACCCAACGCTCTCGACGAAACCAGCCTTATAGTACAACAAAACCTAGAGGCTTATTAGGCAAGGATGACATGATCATATGAAAGACTGACCAGACCGAGAACATTCCGCCAAGGCGAACTCGTACTAGTTATCAAAAGACCAATGATTCCCAATCGTGCAAAATAGGGAAATTCGAGCCGAACTATGAAGGTTCGTACATCATATACAAAGTCTACCTAGGCGGAGCTTACCTGCTGATGGATATGCATGGCGAAAGACCCTTCCAGCCAATAAACGGCCGATTCCTCTAAAAATACTATGCCTAACGAGTCATGACCTAGCTTAATGATAGATGACGACGCTCGTGTCCGCTCGCTATCTTCCTGAGTCAGGACTCTGAGAGTAGTATACAAAGAAGCACCATTGCCTTAAACATGGCGACAAAGGACCGAGATGTCCTTAAATTAGATTTTCACCTCAAACATGGCGATAATGAACCGAGATGTCCTTAAACTAAAAATTCATCTCAAACATGGCGACAGCGGATCGAAATATCCTTAAACTAAAAATTCGCCTCAAATATGGCAACATCGGACCAAGATGTTCTTAAACTAAAACTTCGTCTCAAAAATGGCGATACCATACCGAAATTTCCTTGTTTGCCGCCGAAAACAGAGACAAACCGCGTAGGTCGTCTTGCCTGAATTTGGGGATAGATGCTAGTTGGATTTATCCGTCCACCGCTCCGAAGATGCCAAGTTGATTTATGGCACTGTGTATTGGAGGTTTGGACGAATGCGGCCGTTGTAGTAGACTTCGTCAGATTCACCCTTATTGTGAGGGGTTTTTGATTGTGGGGACGCTTTTTCCTGTGGGCACAAGCCCCTGCAATTTATTACGTTATCGCAACGCGATAACCACTTTCTCCTGCTCCAGAAGTTCACTTCGTATCGTGTGTGTTTGTTTTATTTTTGGTTTCCCGTGGATTGTATACGGAGACTAATTTATATTGTCACCCGTAGGGCGTGGATTAGTCAAAATCCGTATATTCTCAGATTCGGTTTAGTTTGATTTAAGGATCATTAATCTCGTTTGAGATTAAGATCAACTTTAATGTTTGTTAAGAATACGTTAGTCCAATTTGAGACTAAGATCTACTCAACGGGATTTTGGGATCATTCAGACCCAACAAAAGAGCATTTGGGCTCTATTGCTTTAGTTTAAGGATGTTTCGGTCCATTGTTAGTTTAAGGACGTTTCGGTCCGTTGTCGCTATTTTGGGAAGTGCATCCAAAAGCAGTTGGTTGCTGGGACCCGCTACCTCTCTGAAGACGTTAAGGAATTACAACGACATGTATCAGAGGTATAGAGAGATATAACCTTGAACCAATTCCATGTTTGAGGGAAAAGGGATTGATGGTCGAGCCGAGAAATCATTAGTCATATTTTGAGACTAAGATTTCTTCATTAGTTTGGGAAGTCATGAGCATAGAGGCTCGGTCTATTTGGAGATCGAAGATGTTTTAATCTTAAGAAGACTTAGCCAACTTGAGGCTGGAGTTGATTTCCCATAGTGTTAAGCACTAGTATACGTTCAGCACTCACGTGTTCCTACATGAGGTTCTAAAGCAATGTTAAAGACTGGATTCCGGGGGCGCTCACGTATGGCACGTGGGACATCTCAAAGTAGGCGTTGTACATTGAGTTTAAGTCCCCGTTTATATAAAAGTGTTAAACACTTAATTCTTGTGGCACACAATTGTGAGCACGTGAGGCGCCAAAAAGTTTGGTACTGCCTTTTTGGGTTTTATTTCCCTCCTCTTTCATAAGTGCTAACCAATCGGCTCACGTGTGAGCACGTGAGGTGCCTGAAATTTGAACTGTTCTCTCGATTTTATTTCTCTTTCTTTTATAAGTGCTAAACACTCGGACCCTGTGGTGCTCACGTGCGAACATGTGAGGCGTCTTTAAAATGTGAGCGCTTTTTTTGGGTCTATTCCCTTTTTCTTATAAGTGCTAAGCACTTGATTGGGGGGCGCGTGGAAAACACGTGACTGCCCTAGGAGGCACTTCTTGCTCTTTTTAAATGCTCGCGTGTGAAACACGTGACTCGGTCTCAGCCATTCTTTTTTGTTCATCAGAGGTGCTCATGTGGAGAAACACGTGAGGTTTCGTTATAGTGTTGAAAACTAATGAATCACCAGCCTTTCCTTCTATGTGCATGAAGATCTTGATCTCATATTAACGATACTAGGATCTGATTTTAGAGAATTTTAAGTCTTTTGTTTTATAAGAACTAAATTCTTTTTACAGGGTTAAACCATAGTGTTATCAGAGGAATTAAATTCCTATATACTTTTGTAAGAATTAAATTCTTTAAACTTAGTTCTTTCCTCTAACTTTTAAATCTGCATAACAGAATCTCCCCGATGAGAATTAAATTCTAAACTTGTGGGGAGATCTGCTTCTGCAGATCTCAAATAGAGGAAGAACTAAGTTCTTATATGAAAGGTTAAACTCTTAAAGAGGTGAAGAAAAGGATAGGATAATCTCTGTATTTTCTTTTTTACCGAGGTTTTTTTTAAGAAGGGGTCTTCTTCTTTTAGAGAATTGAATTCTCTTTCTCTATTTTTTCTCTTTTTTTTGTATGCTCTCTTCTTTTCCTTCTTCTTCTTCTTTTTTTAACTTGAAGTCATGGGTTCATTATATAGTGGAGAGAAGTTTGTTGATTAGTTTTTAGAAAATCTCTCATTGAGAGACTCCAATTGATTTTGGGGTTTTACCCGCTGTTGGATCTTTGATCTAAGGGTTTCTGTCTCACAGATCATATTTTCTTGTTTCTTAAACAAGATTAGGAAAATATTTTCTTATACAGAATTTATTCTGTAGATTGGTGATTTTTAATCACCGTTGGATTTTTAATCCAAGGGTGCTTGGTTTAACGGAGCACAATTTTTCTTTGTTTTAAAGAGAGATGAAAAATATTTTCCAGCTCATTGGATCATTGATTCGCCAACTTTCTGTTTAACAGAAAATATCATCTCCCATTTAAAAGTTCAATAGAATTTAATCATATGCTTAATCACCATTGGATTGGTTCCTTGTTGAGTAGAATTTAATTCTACGTAGGGAAGTGCCCTCACGTGTTTAACACGTGAGGCTTATTAGCCTGGCCATTGATTCAATTGCAGTGCCTATATGCGTTGCATATAGGCACTCACGTGTTAAACACGTGGGGCTGTTTTAGCCTAGCAATTGTTTTAATTGCAGTGCCAATATGCGTTGCATATAGGCACTCACGTGTTAAACACGTGGGGCTGTTTTAGCCTAGCAATTGTTTTAATTGATGTGCCTATATGCAACGTGTTAAACACATGGGGCTGTTTTAGCCTAGCAATTTTTTTAATTGCTGTGCCTATATGCGTTGCATATAGGCACTCACGTGTTAAACACGTGGGGTTGTTTTAGCCTAGCAATTGTTTTAATTGCAGTGTCTAAATTCGTTGCATATAGGCACTCACGTGTTAAACACGTGGGGCTGTTTTAGCCTAGCAATTGTTTTAATTGTTGTGCCTATATGCGCATATAGGCACTCACGTGTTAAACACATGGGGTTGTTTTAGCCTAGCAATTGTTTTAATTGATGTGCATATATGCGTTGCATATAGGCACTCACGTGTTAAACACGTGGGGCTATTTTAGCCTAGCAATTGTTTTAATTGCTGTGCCTATATGCGATGCATATAGGCACTCACGTTTTAAACACGTGGGGCTGTTTTAGTGAGGAACTTTCCCTCGTCCCTTTTATATAAGGGAACAAATACCCACCAGCGTTGCTCTCACGTAGCTTGCACATGAGTGCAATGCTGTCTGTCCTCACAGCCGTTGGATTGCCTAGGGGAATTGGAAGATGAACCACTCCCTCTCATGTCTTATAAATGCAAGACTTTTGCCATTGAGAAGCCAATGTTCTTTCATCTTCTTCCTTACTTGTTTTCCTTGAGAATTTAATTCTCTTCTTCAAATCTTAGTTCTCTCCCTACTGAGATCTCAGAGTTAAGCTCTGTTAAAACTTTTCTTTCTTAAGGATTATGAACGGGACCCCCTCCTCTTTTGCTTTTTTTATTGTAGATTTTAAATCCAGGGACAGAGCGTTGCTCTTTTCTTGAACTGATTTTTTAAAGATCCAAAGCATACATTTTTTTTGTAGATTTTGAAGTCTTGAATCAATTAGGATTGTTAATCCTCCCCTCAGGGTTTTACCCTATCACCGATCTTTAAGATTCTTGGAATTTAATTCCATTTTCTTTGCATCCTTGCTATGGGGGTTTTCTGGGATTTAATCCCTATGTTAAAGGAATTTAATTCTTTATTCACAGAGCTTGGCTTTAAGAGAGATTTAGATATTTCTGGAAATTTTATTCCCTACCGTTCTCGAATATTTGAGGGTTTTAATGCCTCTAAAGCAGATTTGAATCTGTCGCGTTTTTAGCAGAACTTGCTTCAAGAGTTTGTTTAAACTTTACTGTTTCCTTGACGAGAATCCTTCTCGATTCTCTCAATGATTATTTTGCTTCATCATTGGTGAGCCGGCATTTAGATTTTGTGGGGTCCATACGTTTTGCAGTCAGTGGTCCCATGAAACAAACATCCTGTCATTTTCTTCTGTTATTATTATTATTATTATTAATATTAATGGTTTTTCTTTCCCTTATTTCAGGAACAATGGCTTCACTTCCCTACTTTCCTTATACTCGCTCAGACGCCGCTTTTCCGCAATCTCCGTCGGACGAGAAAGCTATGGCAATGATCAGAGCACATGACAGGGACTGTGCGAGTCTACTCTTATGGGGGGTTTGGTATGGTCAAATCAGCCGGGGCTGCCGTAGCTTTACTTATGAGGTGTCAACAGAGCCCCTCCGCCCAATATCGCCGATGGAACGCCCACAGACCGCTTATGCGGTAGGGGCGACTAACTGGACTCCTACAGGACGGCTTGAGCCATCAACAATTGGGATACCCAACCAGCCCCTGCCGGCTATAGATATTCTGGGGCGCCTCATATGTCAGGGCGAAGCCCAACCCTGGGGACATGTTTATAAGGTAGGCATTACCCCCCGCCACCCAGTAGGCTACCTTCCTTGGGCTCGATACGTTCTTTCGCCCATCGTGCACAGTTACAGAAGGTTGGGCTGTATCAAGCGGTGTACGCATCTCTATTTCATTACCAGGCCCCTCACGTCTGGTGGGTTAAAGCCTTTCTGAACCAATGGAATCTTCCCACCAATACCTTCTTGTTAGGGGATCGAGATGTCTCGATTTCACTGGAAGAGTTCCACGAGATCTCCGGATTACCAATCAGGGGAGAGCATTATGAAGAGTTGCTGCCTCCCAATGAGTATGTGTTCGCGACCGTGCCTACTATGCTTGACGGCCTGACGACTGAAAACGTCGTCCGTCATAAGTACCCAAGTCTAATCAAAGCCCAGGGTATTTTTGAGAAACTTTTCATGACGTCAGAAGGGCAAGGCGTCACCTTTGAAACCTTCATTGCCTGCTTTCTCCGTGGTGACACTATATCCAAAGAGGCTCCAAAGTTCATGAACATCGACGTCCCTTTTGGGTTCGGGTTGAACAAACTGCCGGCCAAAGAGGAAGATTTGCCACAGTTCTACATTCCGGCCTCGTCGGCCTTTTCCTTCGATGCAATTGCGGCTCCCGGCATGGACGAAGATACCTTCTTCATTGGCTTCATCAGTCTCTGGCTCAGTTGGTTCGCAATACCAATGCATCGACGCTTTATGAGAGCCTCCGTTTTCTATAGTGCTCATCGCATAGCTAGAGGGGCGCGATTAAACGTTGGTGTTGCAGGATTGTCGCACCTATATCATGGATTAAGTGTTGCGGCTAATACTTCGACCCCAGGCGCGGATATTGTGAATTTCTCCCTCCACTACTTCACGTCGTGGATCGAGATGCATGTATTGGGAGTATTTGCCGCTAACCGGCGGCCAGATTTTTATGACTCATATATCTTCGCACGGGTTATGAGGTTGGTGGATGTTTCTGCTCCCAATCCGAATCAGCTAGGGACCCTCCGCGTGTTGCTTAACCCATACTCAAACGAGGGCAGGATGGTTTTTAGTGACCAAGTACTATCAGCTCCCGCGGGGCCCATTCAGTAGCTGTTTGATCTATCAAAGGGTAGAGCGCCATCTCTAAAGCCTAAAGAGATCATGCACTTGTACTCGATTAGGCCGGGCTATTTGGTGTTTCGTTAGAATGGCATAGTTCTCTTTATGCGGTATAATCCGTACCTCTTTACCCAGCAATTGGGCTATAACCAGGGTGTCCCTGTCGAGGCATTTTTAGTTGAGCCCACTTTGTCTCTGGAAGTCACTCGCGACGTCATCCATCATTTTAGGCGGCTGAACACCGGCTCCCTCTTCATGATCCCAGAGCCCGACTATCTTCTAAGGTTTGTAGGGTCTTTCAAGGGTTGGTATCGTCATCGAGTCGGTCCTGTCATTGCCAAGGAGAGGCAGGTACTTTTCGAATGTAGAGTTCCAGCTCTGACCCAAGTCACTAGAGCTCCGTTGTGGCCGCGATCAGTAGTTCGCCCTCCATTGAGGGATAGCGGTTTGGTACTTATCCCCAAAGCCGCAGAAATGGAATCGACCCCTCGCACTGCTGGTATTCCAGTGCGCACTAAAGCCGAAGAAAAGGCTTCTAAAAAAGCGCCAGTGGTAGTGTCACCAGTAGTGGTGTCACCAAAGGGGGATACCAGAAGTGAGGTTGTTTAACGTCGTGCCAAAGCACCGAGGGGGAGGAAGCGTTCTTCCTCTAGTGCCAGCACAAGTTCTAAGAGGAGGGAGAAATCAATTGCCGGCTTACTCGACACCCTGCTTGAGTCTGAGCCGTTTATTCAGGATGAGCCGATATCTATGGAGCAATCGGATGCCGGTCTTATCTATCCTGGCTCGTCTACCGAGGAGACCGCACAATTGGCTGAGGCTTTGAGGCGCTCACAAGATGAGATCGAGAACGTGCGTGTCCCGAAAAAGCCCTACCCTCCTATTATATTCTATGACGTTGATCCATCATTACGGCGGGTACATATGGGTCCTTTGTTAATGGAAGAAGAACGGGCCCTCAAACAGCCCATAACGGTTGCCTCCAAAGACGAGCTTGCATTAAATACAGGTAGTCATTCATCTGCGCTTGAACCTCGGCGAGCGTACTTAGCCAGAAAGGAAAAACGTCTCGAAAAAGCCCTACTTCAAGCTCCTTTGCGTATTGGTATGCGTCTTTCTCGTGGCCTTCTTTTAGTGAATAGTCTGTATTACTTTTATGTCTTCCCATTTTTGCAAAAACTTTGCAGGGACTTCGGCAGTGAAAGAGGATTTAAGTCCAGATCGGGCCATAACTGTAGACTCTACAAATATCTCCCGTGATGCACCGGCAGGTGTAGAGTAGATTATTAAAGCTGCTACTCTTGCTGTGGAGCTTCCGGTGGTAACTTCTATTCCTTCAGTGTCTATTCCTCCTGCAGAGGTGACCTCACCATCCATAGATCCAAAAGATCTCTCAAGTGGCGCCGTGGAGGGATGGCAGCTTCGGCAGCCTCCTCCACACCCTCATGTACATCATTGGGGATACGTGCCAGCTGAGGGGGCTGTGGATTCGGGAGGACAGTCGCTGAGGGGGCTGTTCAGGCTTCGTTTGTACCACGTTTTCAACATGTGGGGGCGATTTCTTCAGCACCGCGGTCCCACCGGGCGTGCCAGAATCTATTTACCGCTGAAAACATAGACGAACCGCTTAAGTCGTCTTGACTGAATTTGGGAGCAGATGCTAGTTGAATTTATCCGTCCACCTCTCCGAAGATACCAAGTTGATTTATGGCACCGTGTATCGGAGGTTTAGACGGATGCGGCTGTTGTAGCAGACTTCGTCAGATTCCCACTCATTGTAAGGAATTTTTGATTGTGCAGACGCTCTTCCCTGCAGGTGCAAGACCCTACAGTTAATTACGTTATCGCATCACGATAACCACTTTCTCCTGCTTTAGAAGTTCACTTCGTATCGTGTTTGTTTGTTTTATTTTTGGTTGCCCGTGGATTGTAAACGGATACTAATTTATGTTGTTGCCCGTAGGGTGTGGATTAGTCCAAATCCGTATATTCTTAGATTTGGGTTTGGTTTGATTTAAGGATCGTGAACCTTGTTTTAGATTAAGATCAACTTTAATATTTGTTGAGGATACGTTAGTCCAACTTGAGACTAAGATCTACTCAACAGGATTTTGGGATCATTCATACCCAACAAAAGAGCATTTGGGCTCTATTGCTTTAGTTTAAGGACGTTTCGGTCCGTTGTTAGTTTAAGAACGTTTCGGTCCGTTGTCGCCATTTTGGGAAGTGCACCAAAAAACAGTTGGTTGTCGGGACCCGCCACCTCTATGAAGACGTTGAGGAATTACAACGACATGTATCATAGGTGTAGAGAGATATTCCCTTGAACCAATTCCATGTTTGAGGGAAAAGGAATTGATGGTCGAGCCCAGAAATCATTAGTCAAATTTTGAGACTAAGATTTCTTTATTAGTTTGGGAAGTCATGGGTATAGAGGCTCGGTCTATTTGGAGATCGAAGATGTTTTAATCTTAAGAAGACTTAGCTAACTTGAGGCTAGAGTTGATTTCCAATAGTGTTAAGCACTAGTATACGTTCAGCACTCACGTGTTCCCACGTGAGGTTCTAAAGTAGTGTTAAAGACTGGATTCTGGGGGTGCTCACGTGTGGCACGTGGGACATCTCAAAGTTGGCGATGTACATTGAGTTCAAGTCCCCGTTTATATATAAGGTTAAACACTTAATTATTGTGGCACTCACGTGTGAGCACGTGAGGCCCCCCAAATTTGGGTACTGCCTTTTGGGCTTTTATTTCCCTCTTCTTTCATAAGTGCTAAGCACTCTGCTCACATATGAGCACGTGAGGCGCCCGAAATGGGAACTGTTCTCTGGATTTTATTTCTTTTTCTTTTATAAGTGCTAAACACTCGAACCCTGTGGTGCTCACGTGCGAACACGTGAGGCGCCTTTAAAATGTGAGCACTGTTTTTGGGTCTATTCCCTTTTTCATATAAGTGCTAAGCACTTGATTGGGGGTCGCGTGGAAAACACGTGACTGCCCTAGAAGGCACTTCTTGCTCTTTTTAAATGCTCGCGTGTGAAACACGTGACTCGGTCTCAGCCATTCTTGTTTGTTCATCAGAGGTGCTCACGTAGGGAAGCACGTGAGGTTTTGTTACAGTGTTGAACACGAATGAATCAAAAGTCTTTCGTTCTATGTGCATGAAGATCTTGATCTCATATTAACGATGTTGGGATCTGAGTTTTGAGAATTTCAAGTCTCTTGTTTTATAAGAACTAAATTCTTTTTAAAGGGTTAAACCCTAGTGCTATCAGAGGAATTAAATTCCTATATACTTTTGTAAGAATTAAATTCTTTAAACTGGATTCTTTCCCCTAAGTTTTGAATCTGCATAACAGAATCTCCCCGATGAGAATTAAATTCTCAACTTGTGGGGAGATCTGCTTCTGCAGACTTCAACCAAAAGAAGAAATAAGTTCTTGTATGAAAGGTTAAACCCTTAAAGAGGTAAAGAAGCGATAGGATAATCTCTGTATTTTCTTTTTTACCTAGGTTTTTGGTTTTAAGAAGGGAATCTTCTTCATTTAGAGAATTGAATTCTCTTTCTCTATTTTTTCTCCTTTTTTTTGTATGCTTTCTTCTGTTCCTTCTTCTTCTTTTTATAACTTGAAGTCATGGGTTCATTATATAGTGGAGAGAAGTTTGTTGATTATTTTTTAGGAAATCTCTCATTGAGAGACTCCAATTGATTTCGAGGTTTTATTCGCTATTGGATCTTTGATCCAAGGGTTTCTGTCTCACAGAACATATTTTCTTGTTTCTTAAACAAGATTAGGAAAATATTATCTTGGACAGAATTTATTCTGTAGATTGGTGATTTGTAATCACCGTTGGATTTTTAATCCAAGGGTGCTTGGTTTAACGGAGCACAATTTTTCTTTGTTTTAAAGAGATACGAAAAATATTTTCCAGCTCATGGTAGTTTTGATCCGCCAACTTTCTGTTTAACAGAAAATATCATTTTCTATTTAAAATTTCAATAGAATTTATGCTTAATCACCGTTGGATTGGTTCCTTGTTGAGTAGAATTTAATTCTACGTAGGGAAGTGCCCTCACGTGTTTAACACGTGAGCCTTATTAGCCTGGCCATTGTTTCAATTGCAGTGCCTACATGCGTTGCATATAGGCACTCATGTGTTAAACACGTGGGGCTGTTTTAGCCTAGCAATTGTTTTAAATGTAGTTCCTATATGCGTTAGGCACTCACGTGTTAAACACGTGGGGCTGTTTTAGCCTAGCAATTGTTTTAATTGATGTGCCTATATGCGTTGCATATAGGCACTCATGTGTTAAACACGTGGGGCTGTTTCAGCCTAGCAATTGTTTTAATTGCAGTGCTTATATGCGTTGCATATAGGCACTCACGTGTTAGACACGTGGGGCTGTTTTAGCCAAGCAATTGTTTTAATTACTGTGCATATATACGTTGCATATAGACACTTACGTGTTAAACATGTGGGGCTGTTTTAGCCTAGCAATTGTTTTAATTGTTATGCCTATATGCGTTGCATACAAGCACTCACGTATTAAACACGTGGGGCTGTTTTAGTGAGGAATTTTCCCTCATCCGTTTTTTATAAGGGAACAGTCCTTAAACTAAAAATTCACCACAAATATGGCGACATCGGACCGAGATATCCTTAAACTAAAAATTCGTCTCAAAATCGACGATACTGGACCGAGAAGTCCTTAAATTAAGCGTTCGCCTCAAATATGGCGGCAATCGACCGAAATGTCCTTAGACCTAAAATTCGCCTCAAACATGGCAATAACGGATCGAGATGTCCCTAAACTAGCACATCGCCTCCAAAACGGTGATATGCTTTCTTGAGATCTATATTGCAATCGAAGTCTCAACGGCAGAGCTTGCAATTCAAGTCCCACTGGCTATGCAGCTACTTTAACGATGAAGCCATCCCGAAATCCCACCAGTAAATAGATGGGTCACCCGCGGTGAAACTAGTTTCGAGAGTTCCATCGTTCGTTAAAAAAACGGTATGTCCACAAGCAAAATGGGCATGGATGAAAACCCTAAAGGTCGCTGTGAGTAAAAACAGCAGGGCTACCGGCAAGTTTGTGAAAATCCGGAAGGTTGCGATCTCGTTAAAAAATACGGTATATCCACAAGCAAAATGGACACGGATGAAAACCCGAAAGGGCGCCGTGAGTAAAAACAGCAGGACTGCCGGCGAGTTTATGAAATCCCGAAAGGGCGCGAACTCGTAAAATAAAAATTCATATGTACTTGGAAAGTCCACTCGACCTTGTGATAAAAAAATACCCACGTGAGGTCCTTACAACTCACGTAGGAGCAACACACTTACAAATCCTATTGATTCCTAAGAAGAAATTACACTTGCGAAATCCTTACGACTCGTAAGGAGAATTCTCCTTATGAGACCCTCACGGCTCATAAGATTCAAAAGCCTTCAGGGATCTGAACCTGTTTTTAAGCTGTCACATTCCCCAACGCGTCCCTACAAACGGTCCAATATTGACCCTTGTATAAAATCCACGAGCACAAATAAACATTTCCCCATCAAGTTCCACCAATGGTGAGAAATGTCCCCATATGGTGAACGACATTTGTAAGTCCTCTCAATTTATAAGGAGAAAACACTCTTGGAAGATCCTTACGACTTACGAGAGAAAATATCACTTGGGAATCCCCACGATTCCTAAGGAGAAAATACACCTACGAAATCCTCACGACTCATAGGGAGAAATACCTTTATGAGACCCTTAAGGCTCATAAAGTCAAAAAGCCTTAGTCGACAGGATCCTAACCCTGTTTGCTAAGCCGTCTTTGTTCAAATCGACAAAGGGAAATGATGATTCGCCCCTGCCAATATCCCAGTTGCAGCGATGCTGATGCCTAAACAGGTGTCAAACCCCAAGTCCTTTCACAGCAAATGATGATTCGCTTCTGGAAATATTCCAGTTGTAGCGATACTGATACCAAGGTTGGTATCAAATTCAAAACTCGCAATAAAAAAACAGCAGCGAGTAGCAAAAAAATTCATATGAAATAGCCAAAATGATGGGGCAACTCGCAATAAAAATCAGCGAGAAAAAAATATGTATATAAAAATAGCCGAAATGATTGGGCAACTTGCAATAAAAAGTAGCGAGTAAAAATATTTTTAAAAATAGCCGAAATGATTGGGCAATCGCGACTTTCGTGATAAAAAAAGGGCTGAAAAGATAGAGGATTGTGGAAATTAGAAAATGAAAATTTTATTTGCCCTGTAGGTGAGTCCATACTGACCCTTGTATACAATCCATGAGCACAAATGAAAAAGTGAACCATATTTTCCCTCCAGACTCAGTCTAAGTGAAAGTCAGATCTCAACGGCAACATCTACAGCCTAGAGATCATCTCGGCGTTCTTTCTCATGCCAGCAGGATGTAGATGCGACGTCAACAAAATCTCCAACGAGCCAAATCAAAATCGAGCCATGGCAAATTCCTAGCTCCCAGTCTTGACGGTTCATATACAACATAAAGACTACCTCGGCGTTCCTTCTCATTTCATCAAGGTGCAAACGCGACGTCAACAAAATCTCCAACGAGCCAAATTAAAATGGGGAAATGGCAAACTCCTAGCTCCAAGTCTTTACGGTTCATATACACTCTAAAAACTACCTCGGCGTTCCTTCTCACTCCATCAGGGTGCAGACATAACGTCAACAAAAGCTCCAACGAGCCAAATCAAAATGGAGAAATGGCAAACTCCTACCTCCAAGTCTTGACGGTTCATATATGTCACGCCCCGCTTCCCGTTGTACGGGGAGGGGACGCGGTGAGACCCGCTACGTATTTACTCAGAAGTAAACGCTAAGCGTATCTAAGCAATATAAAGTAAATGTACACAAGAAAAATGACAATAAATGTAATTGAACATCAACTTTTATTTATTAACAATTCTTTATAAGTATAACTGGAAATGCAAATACAAAGATGGAAAGCAATGCCTAAACAATGGCATAATTGAAATGAAAATATATACAAGTAAAGTCAATGCTCAGGATCTTCTGTGAACTGCTCAGGGGTCTGATCTAAGTGCTCCTAGCTGGTCTCGAACTCTAGTGCGTCCAATCCGCCTGACAGCATTCCAAAGAGGAAGAGAAATAGGAATGTCGTCAGCGAACAATCGCTCAGTAAGTCCCAAAGATGGGTAGAGATAGAATAGATGGAAAGAGAGTATAACTTGTAATTTTTTATTATAATGTTAACGCAGTTATTTGTAGTATGGTACAGAATATGCTAGTGTATACGAGAGGAGTTCAACTTATACCATGGACTTTGGTAACCCGTAGTATAAGGCTCCGTCGAAAATACAACGGAACAACGTCATGGATGTAATTACGTCTTAAGTGACCATCTCGTGCCACCTTTAACATATTCCGTACCAGTCTACCCCTCTATAAACCCCGTAATATTTATTGTATTGATTGTATTGATTGTACTGACTGTATTGTCTTGTCTTGTAGTAAATGGAAGACTTGCCGAAACCATGATATCAGTAGACGGAATGGATGTAAATGGATGGTCATGTATTCAGGGTATATCCATGGTTTGATTCAGTCATGTTCATGTTGTTATAGATTGTATTCTGGTATAGGCAGATTCATGTTGTAAATGGAGTTATACTTGAATCATATTCAAGTCAGATTGATTGTATATTTGCCCGTGACTCGAACTGAGTCAAACTTTTAAACAGAATTTATTTTGGAGTTATCGGTAACTGCTGCACATGGACGGCAGGATTTGTGTCTTTTTCCAAGATAATTACCGTATTGATAACATCGTTTGTTAGATTGTCTACCTTAGATAGGAAAGCAACCACATTCTTCGGCTCCCCGAGGCTCAAGAGAATTGGTCCCGCTTAAACCTATATTTACTAGGGTCCTTATTATAAATTAATATAACTTGTGGGGGATTTATATAAAAATAGTTTTGATATATTTTCAAAATATACCTCAAGTATTTAATCATCTTCTTTAGGGTTTTCATAGATGTATATTTTATAAAAGTGCAATTTCTAGTGAGTAGAACCTAATTTTCATTATATATGGTATTTTAATGAAATATTGGAATTTTTTATTGAATTGTAATGGTATTTTCCTCTAATGGTGATTCCTTTAATTTAGAAAACTTGAAATATTTGTAAAATATATTTAAAATAGATCTTTTGATAATATTCATACATATATCTATATATTTAATAAAAATAAAATTTATTTATTTTCTAGAAATCTCATTTTCTTAAAATAGCATTAAAAATTCCATCGAGATCGAATGCTGATTGCGGAATCTACATCTCGCTCTACTAGGCCCGAGGAAGTGTGATAACCCGCACCATCCCGATCGAGATTCCCCAAAATAGGTTGTAGTGGCACAATTGCAAGAAATTAATGAACACACTTTGTAAAGAAAATGGTTTTGTAATAGTTTAGGGTATTTTATTGTAACTCGTAGTATTCTTACAAATATTGTCCAAAAGTAAATCGTGCTATGTCCAATATGTGTATTGTGATGAGGTAGGTCCTTATCTCGTGAATTTTATAAAGATAATACGGTAAAAAGTGGATAACATTATCGTTTGTAAACAAGGTGGTATTTTATTGTAAAAATTTCATAAAGATTGCAACATAATTTATTTTGAGATGAATCTTGTTCTAATGTGTTTATTTATGTTTGTTAAACATTATCAAAGAATATGGTATTTTATAGTTTAACAATAATGGAATTTTTAAAGAAAAACGAATCGGAAGTCGGATTAACTCCGCTTCCGACAAATTTTGAAATATAAAAGTTTTAAAATAGTAGAAGAGAAGGGGAGTGGGGACTTACTAGCTAAAGAACAAGAGAAGAAAGAGAGGAAGCTATTAGAACCGTCGGGGCGTCGTTTCGTCCCCGGTATCTCCTCGAAACTTCGTTGGAACTTCACCCTTTGCTAACTCCACTTGCACAAATTGGGACTTGGAAATTTTATAAAGTTTTTTTAAGGAAATTCTGAATGAAGAGGGGTGAAATGTGGTGTGGTATTTATAAGGAAATTTTTTGGGGTAATGAAGAATGAATTAAAAATGCATTAAAATTTTGGTTTAATGCCCTGTTTTAATTCTCTGTTTATTTTTAAATAAAACAAACAGTACAGGGGTTAAGGGGAAAGGCCAAAGGACTAGGGTTAGCAAAATGAAGTATCACCTACGGAGGGGGGCCGGCGTCGCCGGTCCAGAGAGAAATCTTACCGGTCGAGTTGTGGCGTCGGGGTATGGGATTTATTCCACGTGTCAAGGTCTGTTAGTATAACATTTTCCATGTGTTTTTTTTTGTGAATCTTAATTTTACGTGTAGTTCACGTGTAAACCTTTGGGCTTCTAAAAGTTTAAAAGAAAATACAATAAAAATAATATGTGGCTGGAGAGATTCGATCACACGGGCTACGTCACAGCAGTGCAAGGCTTTACCAATGAGCTACAAGTGCTTTCTTGCTGTTCAAAAGCAAATTAAATTTTTAACTTGTGCTCAGGCTTAGGCACTCATTTCTGTATTTTGGAAAATTTTTGTACAGAAAGTTTAGGATTGTTACATTATACAACCTAAAAACTGCCACGGCATTCTTTTTCACTCCATCAAGGTGCAGATGTGACGTCAACAAAAGCTCCAAAGAGCCAAATCAAAATGGATCAATGGAAAACTCCTAGATCCAAGTCTTGACGGTTCATATACAACCTAAAGATTATCCCGACGTTCCTTCTCACTCCATCAGGGTGCAGATGTGACATCAACAAAGCTCCAATGAGCCAAAAAAATGAAGCAACGGCATATTCCTAGCTTCGGGTCTCAACGGCAACTCATATAAAGCCTAAAAGACTATCGGAGATCATTCCACTCCAGCGCGGAATGGTTATGACTCATCGGGGCTCTATATTAAGTTTAACCTCAAGTAAAAGGCGACATGGCAAATTCCTAACGCTTGCTCTTTCGACGATAATATGACCTAAGGAGATTACTTGAAGACGTCTTGTCCAGCCTCATAAGGGATCAGAAACACGACAGTTGCGAGGCTACTCGAACAGCAGCTTAAAGACTGTATATCGAGGAATACATCAGTCAATGTGACGGTACCACGGACTAAAACCCTAGTACCACAAACTTAACGGACCCCTGTCGTAAAGAATAGGGGTTATCTATATTTGACGTTAAGATAAACCTACAAGATCCTATCGACTCATCTCGACTCGTAGGGAAAAACATCTTTATGAAACCCTCACAGCTCATGAAGGTGAAAAGCCTTAAGCTATGAGGATATCAACCTATTTCCTAAGCACCGTAGCCCTATAAGTAGGTCCAAACTGACTCTTGTACACTATCCACGGGTCACATTCTCCAAAGTCGCATACCGATGAGGAGGAAAAACCACTTACAAGTGCTCTCGACTCGTAAGATGAAAATTTTCTTATGAGATCTTTACGACTCTCACGAGAAAATGCACTTAGGAATCCTCATGACATCTAAGGAGAAAATACACCTACGAGATCCTCTTGACTCGTAGGGAGAAAAGTCTTTCTAAGACCCTCACGTCTCATAAAGTTGAAAAGTCTCAGGCGATAAATCTAAACCTGTTTCCTAAGCCATCGCTACCCTACAAGTAGATCCAAATTGACACTTGTATACTATCCACAGGCCACATTCTCTAAATTCGAATACCGATGAGAAGAAGAAGCCACTTACGAGTCCTCTCGACTCGTAAGGGAAAAAATCCTCTTATGAGATCCTTACGACTCTCAAGAGAAAACGCATTTAAGAGTCCTCACGACTTCTAAGGAGAAAATACACCTACGAGATCCTCTCGACTCGTAGGGAGAAAAGCCTTCATGAGACCCTCACGGCTCATAAAGTTGAAAAGTTTTAAGCGAAAGATCTAAACATGTTTCCTAAACCATCGCTGCCCTATAAGGAGGTCCAAACTGACTCTTGTATACTATCCACGGGCCACATTCGCCAATGAAGAATCTACTTACAGGACCACACGACTCGTAAGGAAAGAAAGAATACCCGAGTGAGATCCTTACGACTCACGGAGAGATGAACACTTAGAAATCCTCACGATTTCTAGGGAGAATACACACCTATGAGATCCTCAAAACTCATAGGGAAAAAAATCTTCTTGAGACCCTTATGGCTCATGAATATAAAAAAAAGTCTCAGGCTACAAAGATCCTAAACTTTTCTCCTAAGCCATCAATTGTATGGCCATGCATAACTCTGCACTACTTCACCCACGTACATACTTACGTAGGCAAAGTAGAAGGGGGCATTTGTTCCCGCCAAAAATTTTGGCAAAGAGCTATTTGTTCCTTTATAAAAAAGGAGGAAGGGAGAAAATCCTCCACTATTCAAGTCTCACGTGTTAAACACGTGAGCATCTATATGCAAAAATATATAGGTGCTGCAGTTAAAAACAAATGGGCAAAAAGAGCCACACGTATTAAACACTTGAGCGCCTATATGCAAAGCATATAGGTGCTGCAATCAAATAATTAGCAACCCAAACAGGCCTCACATATTAAACACATGAAAGTTTATATGTGCTGAAAATAAAGCATACTGAGACCCATGCTAGGAGTCACGTGTTAAACACGTAACTTCTTCTATTGCACTCTTTGGTAAGATAGAATTAGATTCTATTTGGGAAATATATTCTTTGATCTTTCTCAAAGTAGAAAGATCTTTGGATCAAAATTCCAACGGTGATTGTAAAATCACCCACCGATCATCCGATAAAATAAAAATTCTATTTTAGAAAAAAATATTTCCTAATCTTGTTAAATAAACAAGAAAACTTTTCTGTTAAACAGAGAGCTTTTGGATTAAAAATCCAATGGTGAATAAAATTCACCAAGTGATCCGAGAGATCATTTTGGATTGATCATGATCACTCAATCAGAGATTTTCCTAACAAATTGATCTTTTCTCTTATCTTATAAATAGAAGTGAAAAGCAAAAAAAAGAAGAGAGAGAACTTGACACAAGCTTCTGCAAAAAAGAGTTCAGTGAGATCTTTAGAGAATAAGAGAATTTAATTCTCAAAGAAGAAGACTTTCCTCATTGAAACCAGAAGTAAAAAAAAGAGATCATATGGTCTCTCCTTTACCTATCTAAGGATTTAACCCTCTCAGTTCTTTCCCTAGTTGAGATTTGCATAAGCGAATCTCCTTATAAGTTGAGAATTTAATTCTCATCGGGAAGATTTTGTTATGCAGATTCAAAACCTATGGGAAAAAATTAAGTTATAAAAAAATAGAGAAGAAGAATGAGAACATATAGGAATTTAATTCCTCTAAATATTAGGGTTTAACCCTATATATAAAAAACTTAGTTCTTCCATAAAAAAAACAGTGATGATGATCCAAGATCTTCAAAACCAGAATCGTTAGTGCATAGCACTATTTTGAAGCCTCACGTGTTTCCCACGTGAGTGCTTCAAACGAACAAAGAGAGAAACTAAAATTGCCTTACGTGTTTCCCACATGAGTGTTAAATCACCCCAGTATCAAAAAAGGAGGCAGTCACGTGTTTTGCCCGAGAACGTTAGCCAAGTGCTTAGCACTTCTGTAAAATAAGAAGGGGAGATAAAACCAAATGGGGAGTGCCCATATTTGGGTGCCTCGCGTGTGTCACGTGAGCGCCACAAAACTCAAACCATAATACAAATGTGCTAATCCTGCAACTCCAATAGCCACACGTGTCCCCGCCGAAATGTGGTGAACCGGATAAAAGAAAGATGGTCTCATATAGCGAGTGTAATACCCAGTCCTTTTATACACCAATATACGTATTTTTATAAATAGGTTACTTACAAAATTTATTTATTTGTATTTATAATTATTTTAAATATTTTAAAACCCTAATCCTTTCATTTTATTTTGTTTCATTTTATAGCTGTTCCCCTCCGAATGGCGGCGCACAAGACCGCGATGTCCTGACGCTGAGATTCGGGGCAGATGCTATTTGGTTTTATCCGTCCACCTCTCCGAAGATGCCAAGTTGATTTATGGCACCGTGTATCGGAGGTTTAGACGGATGCGGCCGATGTAGCAGACTTTGTCAGATTCCCCCTCGCTTGAGGGCTTTTTGATTGTGGGGACGCTCTTCCCTGCAGGCGCAAGCCCCTGCAGTTAATTACGCTACCGCATCGCGGTAGCAACTTTCTCCTTCTCCAAAATTTCACTTCATGTCGTGTGTGTTTGTTTTGTTTGTGGTTGCCCGTGGATTGTATACGGAGACTGAATAATGCCGTCGCCCGTAGGACGTGGATTAGTCCAAATCCGTATTTACTTAGATTTGGGTTTGGTGTTTTTAGTTTAAGGATACGTTAGCCGCGTTGCGTCTAAGATCAACTTAAACGTTCGTTAAGGATACGATAGTCATGTTTGAGACTAAGATCAACTTAACGTGATAATCCATTTAATATCTGGCCATCGGGACTCGTCACCTCTCTAACGTCCTTGAAGGATTACAATGACAGATATCAGAGGAGTTCAGAGATGTACCCTTGAACCAAGGTTGATTTGGAATTTTATAGTCCGTTTGCATGTTTAAGGATACGTTAGCCATGTTTGGGGGCTAAGATCGACTTAAACGGGATCATTTAGATCCGGCAAAAGAGCATTTGGAGGCTTTATTGTTCTAGTTTAGGGACGTAGTGGCCCATAGGTAGTTTAGGGACATTGCGGTCCATATTCCAGTTTAGGGACATGGTGGTCCACATTCCAGTTTAGGGACGTGGTGGTCTGCATTCCAGTTTAGGGTCCAGTTTAGGGACATGGGGGTCCATTGCCAGTTTAGGGACGTGGTGGTCCGTATTCCAGTTTAGGGACGTGGTAGTCCGTCATTAGTTTAAGGACATTTCGGTCCATCGTTCCCATTTTGGGATGAATATTAGTTTAAGGACGTTCCGGTCCACGAGTTTAAGGACCTCGCAGTCCGTATCGATGTGTGGTCGTCGGGACCCGTCACCTCTCTGACGTCGTTGAAGGATTACAACGATGGGTGTCAGGGGAGTTCAGAGATGTACACTCGAACCGGAGGTAAATTGATTTGAGAGAGCATTCGTGCTCAGTTCAATTTAATTTAAGGACTTACGGTCAGAATTGGGCTAAGTCCAGTTGAAAATGTTCAACATTTTATTTGCATTTAGCCTGTTAGGTCTTTACTGGGGCTCTGCTCCTGTTTAATAATGCATGGCATTTTTGTTTGGTCTATTAGACCTTTATTTGGGCTCTGCCCTTTTATAAATGATGCGCAGCATCTGTTTTTTATTTGGGCTCTGCCCTTTTTAAAGTAATGCATTGCATTTAATTTGGCCTGCTAGGCCCCTCTGATTTGGGCCTGGCCCTTCAGTGAAAGAAATGCATTGCATTTGTCAGGCGCTTTGCGCCAATCACTGAGCGCAAGCGCTTGTGGTGAGGACACGTGTCATGCTCTGGTGAGCGCAAGCGCAACAGCGCAGTGCGTTGCTGACACGTGGTGCGCTCTGGTGAGTTGCGCCAATTTCAGAGAGCAAAGCTCTATTTTAAGAGCGCATAGCGCAAGTTGTTCTGTAGCTGACACGTGGAGCTCTCCCAAGAGTGCAACAATGCAGTTTGGGAGTGCAAAGCACTAAGAATCTTTTAGATTCAAGAACAGAAGTGCAAAGCACTGTTTGATTTCTTGAACTAATTTAGATCAAAGAAAAGATAAGTTTTTCTTGTTTTTCTTATCTCAAAGAACCAAAAGTTCATAAAAGTGCAAAGCACTATTTTTTTTTTATTAAAGATCATTGATCTTGTTTTTAGATCCATGATCTGTTCATGAGAGAACTTTCTCTCTTTTTTTTCTAAAGGTTTTTACCTTTTTTGTTCTTGAGGAATTTCTTCAGAGTTCCCTCTCTTTTTTTCTCTCAGAAAATGTTGATGCCTTTGAATTGAGGTCTAGGGTCCTTTTTATAGTGCCATAAATTAGTTAAATTTATTAAAGAGATTTTTCTCTGAGTGATTTGGGGAATTTTCCCCACCGTTGGATCTTTGACCCAAGGGCTTCTGTTTTACAGAAGAAAATCTTCTTGTTTTAACAAGAACAGAAAGATTTCTTTAGAATCTTAATTCTGTTTGGCGCAAATGCTCCAGTGCGTGACACGTGTCGCGCAGCGCACAGCGCAGCGTAACTGCGCTAGCGCATCTGCTCTGACACGTGTCGCGCAGCGCACAGCGCAGCGTAACTGCGCTAGCGCATCTGCGCTGACACGTGTCGCGCAGCGCCAAGCGCAGTGTAACTGCGCTGACACGTGTCGCGCAGCGCAGTGCTTACGCAACTGAAGCGTTGCTTCCTTTAATTTTTCTTAAAATAAAGCTTTGCTCTGATTGGGCGCGCCTTCTTGGGCGCTGCGCTGATGTATCAGCGCCTGACATGTGGCACATTGCGCCCGAGATTTGAAGCGTTGCTTCAAAATTTTGAATTTTGAATTTCAACAGAGTTTTGCTCTGATTGGGCGAAACAAATGCCCCCCACCGTTGCACTCACGTGGCGCACACGTGAGTGCAGCGGTGGCAAACTCCTGATTGTTGGATCAAGGGGTGAGCTCAAGGGGCGCAAGCGCCTTATAAATAGGACCTCTGGCCCTTAGAAAAATCTCACCATTTTCTAGATTTTGATTTCCAGAGCTTTGCTCTTGCTTAGAACTCCAGAACTTTGCTCTCGTTTCCAGAACTTTAGAGCTTTGCTATCATTTTCCAGGTTAGAAAACTTTAGGTAAAATTAATCTTAAGTTAAATTAGTTTTAATTAACCAATAGAGCTTTGCTCTCACAGATCTTCTGATCTAAAGAAATCCCCTTTGGGGTTTCATCAACAGAGCTTTGCTCTCATGAATCCATAGATCTACAGAGATCTTCTTCATGGGTTTTAACCCATGAACAGAGTTTTGCTCATGGATCCAAAAATAGCTCTTTTAGATTTGAAAAATGAAGAATCTTTTTATAAGTTTTTCATGAATCTTTCAAGATTCCAAAATTTTTAATTCTTGTAAAAAAAAATTCTGATGGACCTTTTCCATTATTACCACAGATCCATGCTCCTTTAAGGAATCTTATTTCCCTGGGACCAGAGTTTGACAAGTGTCACTCTGTGACAGAGCTTTGCTCTGAAAGAGAAGATTTTCTCCTTGTCTCTAGGGATTCCCTACTGATGATAATATTCTCTTGGGGATCTTTTCTCTAACTGACAGTCTCACCCAATGATGAGGCTGTCTTATTAAAAGAGGCATTTTCATCTAGATTTTGTGGGTCCCCATTTGGTCCCCTACCCGCTGCACTGCTGTGTGGTGTAATTAATTAGTTTTTAATCCAATTAATTTTTAAATTCGTTTAATTGAAGATTTTTTTTAAACGCCAAGCGTTGGGATTGTAGCACTGACGGCTATTTTGTTCTTTTGCAGCGATCATGTCTCTAGACACTTCATTCCCGTTCGTCCGCTCGGAGGAGGGATTTCCCGAGGCACCCTTGGACCGTGAAGTCCTGGCCATGATTAGAGAATATGACCCGGAGTACAAGAGTCTCCACCTTTGGGGGTCGTGGTATAACCAGATCATTATGGGTCGACGCAGCTTCACATACGCAGTGCCGTCCGAGCCCATCACGGCGATTCACTATGCTACCCCACCCTCGGTGCAGTATGCCATGGAGTTGGTGGATTGGACATCGAAGGGCTTTCTACATCCCGCCATAGATGCGATACCGGTTCAGCGTCCCATGGTTTTGGACATCCTAGGACGCCGTATCTGTCAAGGTGAAGCACGACCCTGGGGGCAATCATATAACCATGGTCTGATCCTTCGCCACCCGATCGGCTATCTGCCGTGGGCCCGGTACATCCTGTCGATGAAGAAGTCACAGTTGATAAGATTAGGACTGTACACCGCGGTCTACGTCTCTCTCTTCCAGTATCCCACGCTCCCCACCTGGTGGTTCAAGGCTTTCCTGGAGCAGTGGAATATTCCTACCCACACTTTCCTTGCCATGGATCGGGAAGTGTCCATCTCTTTGGAGGAGTTCACGGAGGTATCCGGCCTACCAGTCATGGGGGAACACTATGAAGAGCTGCTCCCGACGGATGAGTACGCCTTCGGTGCCAAGCCGGTGGTAAGGGGGATCACACCGGACAACGCTGTTCAACACTAATTCCCAAGCCTGATCAAGGTGTTGAACATCTACGAGTCCCTTTTTGTCGAACATGGGAGCCGAGGAGTTAATTTTGAGGACTTCATTGCTCGTATCCTTCGCCCAAGCGTCATCTCATCAGAAGCTGCCAAGTCTGCTACCCTGGATGATCCTTTCGGCCTAGGTTTGGATAACCTGCCGGCGAAGGAGATAGACCAAAAGGGTTTCTTTCTTCTGGACTTCCCTACTATATCTTTTGCAGAAATTGCGGCCCCCGGGATGGACGAGAAGGCCTTTTTCTTAGGATTTCTCGGACTGTGGCTGAGTTGGTTTGCGATCCCAATGCACTCTTATCGCATGCGTCCTTCCGTCTTTTACCCAGCCCACCGAATGGTCATCGGGGTAAAGGTGGCTGTGGGGATCGCCGTCTTGGCGCACTTATATCATGGCCTCAGTCGGGCGGCGGATGCTAATGAGCCTGGGGTACTGCACGTGGTCTTCCCGATGCACTACTTTGCGTCGTGGCTCGAACTACACACGGCGGGTGTCTTCGGCATGCATAAAAGGCCATCGTTCTTCGACAAGTGCGGTTATCCTTGGATTATACAGCTAATCGGTGCATCGATTGTAACCCCATCACCGCGGAACGCCAGGGGTTTACTCCTTCTCCCTCATACCGTCGGAGCTGGGATGTCCTTTATCGATAAGGTATTGACCATTGGAAAGGCGTCTACCACTGCGATGCGTCCATTGCAAGATGTTTTTAAGGATGGAGCCTCGGTTTTGACGGCCCGGGAGACCCTTCACTTATATTCCATTAGACCGGGCTTCCTAGTTTTTAGGCAGAATGGTGTGGCAATCTTTATGAGGTACAACCCGCATCGTTTTGCTCAACAACTGGGCTACGATCAAGGGGTCCCCTTGGAAGCTTTCTTGCTGGAACCTGCTGCCACTGAAGAAGGGATGGAGAACGCGCTGCATCATTTCATTCTCATTTTTTTATCAGTGCGCCGGCTTACGCTCCGCGACTCCTTAATGTGTACAAAGACTGGTACAATCATGCAACAGGAGCAGTTATAAAGAAGGAAAGGCGATTGCTGGTCGATCGTAAGGGTGTGCCTCCAGGTACCGACCGCAACGCTCCTTTGGTTCCTAGGACTCCAGTAGTTGCTCCTCTGAAAGAGGTTAGAACCGGACCCCCGCGTGCGCAAAGTCCTCCACGCGGATTGCCACTCCCTGATATTGCGGGTGCACCCCCAACGCCCTGTGTTCCAGTAGAGAAAGTGGTTATAGCCTCACCGGAGTCTGGCGTGGGTGCGGACATCGGAACCCGTCGTCCCAAGGTGGCTGCTAAACGTAAATCGATCCCGCGTGCACCTAGGGTTGGCGGGCAAAAGAAAAAGAAATCGCTCTTTGCTGGAGATGTCGTATTTGGTCAGGAACCCCACGCTCCCTATGCCGAGGGCCTGATCGAATACGGGACTAACGAAGGATTAGTGATGCCGCCGCCGGACGATACAGACCTGGAGGTTGCTCTCAAAGCTTCACCGTGGTTGGCGAGGCGTGACGCGTGGCTAGCTAAGCTTGCGCAATCAGGTAACTACCAGTCGCCTTTTCTTTATTGCAACATATCCTCTTCATTGCCTTTGACTAACGCTTTTCTTTCTTTTCTTTCAACAGACATCACTGATGAAGAAGCCATTGCCGCTTCACTCAAGACCTTCCAGGAGGAGGAACGTCTTAGAGCATCTATGGGCCTTAGTAAGTTTAGATTCATCAAGTTTTCATTTCCCTTGCGTTATGGTCGATCTAACCTTTCCCTTTTAATCATAGGAACCTCAATGCCGCTCCCTCCAAGTGACGCAGATGTTCTACCAGTTGCCGATGTTCCCGTTTCCTCTGGGCCACCGCAGGAGGTTCGTCTTGGAGAGCCGATGAGAGATGCCTTAAAGGCTCTGGAGGCATCTTTAAATGAGGTCGACGATGCTGCGATAGAGGAAGCGTCAAAGAGGTCTATCGTGACGGCCCGGGAGGAGAGGAAACGGTCGAGGCGTGAGGCGAAGGCGCGCAGGGCTACCTTGGCTATGGGAGCGGGCCCCAGCACCGTTCTTCGAGTCGATACTCCGTCAGAAGAGTCCCCGGTCGCCCTATCTACGGCTCATAGACAAACGATCCGTGCCAATAGAGAGGCTAACGACAAGTCTACCTCAGGTAATACTTCTTTCAGCATAAAACTCATAAAGTTGTTGGTTCTTATATATTTTATCTTGCAGGGCCAAGTCCAACCAAGGGGGAGGCGGAGACCGTTGAACCCAAGGAAGCAGAGGAGGCGGCACCTACCGATCCCGAGCCAACAGTGGGCAACGTTGCTAAGGCTTTGGAGCCTGAGGTGGAGGTTGAGGGGTCTGTAGCCGAGAAGGTCATTGATGCCGAGCCTGAAGTGGCGGCATATGAAATGATCATCATAACCGAGCCGAGGGTAGTGGTGGGCGAGGTACTTAAGGCTGGCAACCTCGTGGTGACGGTGGATGAGCCGATGGAGATGGCGGAGCTCGAAAAAGTAGCGGATGAGATGGGCACGACTCTTGGGGAAGAGTCAGCCGCTTCCTTCCAAGAATCCGGCAACGCTCTAATCATTGCCCTCCCTGCCTATGATCTCCTGCCGTCTCCTGGTCGTGCGAGCACGACGACGGTCCCTATCGAGTCGGGTGATGAAGCCACGGGCGGTGGCCTCATGTCGATAGAGGAGGGAGTCGCCTCCGTTTCATCCGGGAGCTCCTCAGGTAAACCCCAAGTTGCTGTTTTTCTTTACTTTACAATCTTTTCTGACAAGTTCATTTTTCTGTAACGCAGGTGCAGCCAGTGCCGATGCCCCACTGCTCGAGGGAGCGCCTTCAACGACTGCCTTGGCAGTGGTCACCTCTCAACCCTCTCTCATACCCTCGAAGATGTTGGAAGGTATGTGTTTGCAATTTATTAATCTTATCTTCCAGACGCATAATTTGTGTACTAAAGTCACACTGTTGTGTCTTTCAGGAGTACTTTTTGACCATCTCTATCAAGTGTTGCTCCCACATTTCTCCTTCCCATCTGAATTCGCCTCTCCCTCTGGTGGCGCTGGTGAGTACCGTTCCCGATTGATATCTTTGTTTTTCAATGGTAGAATTATTTCTAACTCTCTCTTGTCCTGACTGCAGTGTTACAAATCGAAGGGGGAGAAGAAAGATCGGTTGCGCCGCCGGCCTTTCCGGCCTTGCCACCTGCTTCAACCGGTATAGTAACTATCTTATCAATGACTTTCTCCATATCTATTGAATCATCATCTAATCGCATTTTGTCTTTTTCAGTTGTCGTTCCAGTCTTGGTGCCTTTTGAGTCTCATATTACAATACCGGGCGGCCCTTCCCAGAGACGTCCGTCCTCAAAAGGTGCGGCGAACAGTTTGCGCATGCTGAGCGACTACATCGAGGAACTCGACATCGAGACTCCTACATCTGCTGAGGACTTCGCTACGACGGTTAACCCGATGTTGGTGATATTTTCCACCTTCCATGACGAGGGCATTGTCGCCTCTTGGGTTAACCATTGTCGGGAGATTGAGGCTCGCCTTCATCAGCTGGAGTCGATGCGTCTATCCCCCGAGACTTTGGCCGTGAGCACTCAACGGGGAGCATAGCTCGAGCAAAGCACTTCTCATTTCCGTTATTTGGAACAAGAAGTAGCTTTGAGGCTGAAGGAGTGCCAAGAATCTTCAAGCAAAACTGCTCGCCTGCGTGCTGAAGTTGAGGCGAACGCCGTTGAGGTAAAGGCCGTCTTCGAGTTCCTTCTGGAGCGCATCTCAAATGGGCTGAGACTGAAGCGGGCACTTAATGTCGCCGAGCATGACACTCCAGGCCGTGAAGCTGCTCATCAGGCCGTCAGGGATCAGCTTGCATTTGTCGCGCAGCAACGAGCCCAAGTGGAGGCGGAATTGGCAGTGGTGGCCAATCAGGAGAAAGTGGGGAAAGAAGTGCGCGAACAATTGCTAGAGCTATGCAGGACGCTTCCTTCTCCATAACTCTCCTTGTATCGTTTGTGCTTATAAATAAAAAAAATGTATATATATATTTTTCATCCTTTAGCATAATGTATCCTGTACTCAATCAAGATTATGAATAAAAGATACACATTTTCTGTAATGTCTTGTGTCATTTTTCCGCCTTATCTTTCTTTCATTATCAGCACGCCACCTTAGTAAACATGGTCAACAGATAATAGAGCATGCATCTTGACTTTCTTAAGAATCAGCGATGGCTTAGGCCGCAGGTTCAGATCTGCTGCCTAAGACTTTTCAACTCTATGAGCCGTGAGGGTCTCGTAGAGATTTTTTCTCCCTACGGATCGAGAGGATCTCGTAGGTGGGTTTTTCTCCTTAGAAATCGTGAGGGTTCCTAAGTGTGATTTTCTCTTATAAGTCGTAAGGATCCTATCAGAGAATTTTTCTCTCTTTCGAGTCGAGAGGACCCGTAAGCGGCTGTTTCCCTCCTTGTCGAGATTCGACTTTGGAGAGTGAGACCCGTGAATAGTATGCAAGAGACCTTTTTGGATCGACTTGCGGGGTCCCATTGTTCAGGAAGCAAGTTTTTTAGTCCCTGCTGCCTGAGGCTTTATTTGCAGTTTGAGACGAATCGGGAATTTTCTCGCGGAGACGCTGGTTTCTCTGCAAGCCGATGCGAATCAGGAGGCTCTCGTCAATGAGTGTTTGTATCCGTGAGTCGAGGAATTTGCTAGGGATTATTTGTTTCCCAAGCACCAAGGATTATTTGTTTCCTTGGGGTTTGAAACGAGTCGAGGATTTCCCACGGAGGCACTGGTGGCTCTACGAGTCGACGCGGATCAGGAGGCTCTCGTCAACGAGTGTTTGTATCCGTGAGTCGAGGATTTTGCTAGGGATTATTTGTTTCCCAAGCGCCAAGGATTATTTGTTTCCTTGGGGTTTGAAACGAGTCGAGGATTTCCCACGGAGGCACTGGTGGCTCTGCGAGTCGACGCGGATCAGGAGGCTCTCGTCAAGGAGTGTTTGTATCCGTGAGCCGAGGAGTTTGCTAGGGATTATTTGTTTCCCAAGCACCAAGGATTATTTGTTTCCTTGGGGTTTGAAACGAGTCGAGCATTTCCCACGGAGGCACTGGTGGCTCTGCGAGTCGACGCGGATCAGGAGGCTTTCGTCAAGGAGTGTTTGTATCCGTGAGCCGAGGATTTTGCTAGGGATTATTTGTTTCCCAAGCGCCAAGGATTATTTGTTTCCTTGGGGTTTGAAACGAGTCGAGAATTTCCCACGGAGGCACTGGTGGCTCTGCGAGTCGACGCGGATCAGGAGGCTCTCGTCAAGGAGTGTTTGTATCCGTGAGTCGAGGAGTTTGCTAGGGATTATTTGTTTCCCTAGCGTTAGGATGAACTGTCGGAATTTGGCTTCGTTCTCTGGCGGATCCTGTTGGGAAAGTATGGTTCCCTCTTTGTTTATGCCCTTGTATTGTATACAGGGATCGATATGATCTTAACTGTAGGGCCAAAGTTTTATCATCATTTTTTTTATCTCCGCGATGCTCTATTATTTCAGCTTTTATATCGCGAAGGTCGCGATTGCCCAATCATTTCGGCTATTTTTCGTGGTGCCCAATCATTTCGGCTATTTATTTTATTTTTACTCGCTGCTTTTTATTGCGAGTTGCCCAATCATTTCGGCTATTTTGCATGCATACATTTTTACTTGCTGCTTTTTATTGCAAGTTGCCCAATCATTTCGGCTATTCCGTATGCATGTGTGGCCTACTGGCTTTCCGCCGTAAACCTGGAATTAGACACCGATTTCGGCATCAGCATCGCTACAACTGGGATATTGCCAGGATCGAATCATCGTTTGCCTCCGTCGATGATGAACAATGGTGGCTTAGCGAACAGGGTTAAGGCGCTGTCGACTAAGGCTTTTAACTTCATGAGCCGTAAGGGTCTCACAAAAGTATTTCTCCCTACAAGTTGTGAGGATCTTGTAGGCGTATGTTCTCCTTAGGAATCGTGAGGATTCCTAAGTGCATGTTCCTCTGTAAGTCGTAAGGATCCTACAGGAGGGTTTTCTCCTTGTAAATCGAGAGGACTTACAAGGGTCGCTCACCATACGAACATATCCCCAGTCACGGATGAGACTTGGTTAGGGAAATGTTTTTTCGCGTTCGTGGATTGTATACAAGGGTCAGTATTGAACCACTTGTAGGGCAATATTGGAAGTTTGTGGGGGTTTGCTTAAGCACAGGTTTAGGTCTCTGTAACTTAAGACTTTCAAATCCTATGAGCCATGAGGATCCCATAAGAGAGTTCTCCTTACGAGTCGTGAGGATCTCGCAAGTGTATTTTCTCCTTAGGGATCGTGGGGATCCCTAAGTGTGTTGCTCCTTTGTGAGTCGTAAGGATCTCACGCAGGTGGTCTTTCCTTACAAGGTCGAGAGGACCCTATAAGTGTCCTTTAACGAGGTTGCGCCCTTTCAGGTTTTCACAAACACTCGCCGGTAGTCCTGCTGTTTTTACTCACGGAGCCCTTTCGGGTTTTCATCCGTACCCATTTTGCTTATGGACATACAGTTTTTTTTATTCTTTTTATTTTCTTTTTCTCTTTTTTTTTACGAGGTCGCGCCCTTTCGGGTTTTCACGAACACTCGCCGGTAGCCCTGCTGTTTTTACTCACGGAGCCCTTTCGGATTTTCATCCGTGCCCTTTTTGCTTATGGACATACCGTTTTTATTTATTATATTTTTTTATTTATTTTTTTATTCATCTCGTCAGCCTAAGGATGTTGCGGTATTAATTTAAGGACGTTTCGGTTCGCTATTAGTTTAAGGACATTTCGGTCCGACATTGAGAGGCTGGCTACTGCTTATAAAACTTGAGCTTAGGAAGATAGCGAGCGGACATGGTCGTCGTCACCTATCATTGACCTAGGCTGCGGCTCATTAAGCGTAGTATTTCTTTAGGAAGCGACCGTTTATCGGCCTGAAAGGCCTTTCACCATGCATGTCCATGAGTAGATAGGCCCCATCCTGGTAGACCTTATCTATGATGTACGGGCCTTCATAGTTCGGCTCGAATTTTCCTCGCTTGGCGCGATTGGGGATCATAGGCTTTTTGACCACTAGCACGAGTTCGCCTTGGCGGACTGTCCTCGGTCGGGTCAGTCTTTCATATGAGCGCGTCATCTTTGCTTTATAGGCCTCCAGATTTTGTTGCGTTATAAGCCGTGTTTCTTCAAGGGCATCAAGCTCCTCAAGCCGAACGTTAGCATTTTCTTCGTTAGTCAGCTCGTAGTGGACTGCCATTCGTAGAGAGGGTAACTCTATCTCGAGGGGGAGTACTGCTTCTGTACCGAATACCAACGCATATGGCGTTGTGTTAGTGGCTGTCTTGAACATGGTTCGATACGCCCAGAGTGCTTCTTGCATCCTTTCGTGCCAGTCCTTCTTATTTCGTGACACTGTCTTCTTCATGATCTTTGTCAAGGTCTTGTTGAAGGCCTCAGCTAGACCGTTAGCTCGCGGATTATAAACCGAGGAATATCTCCAGTCTATATTGTGCTGTTGCGCGAAGCGACTGATCTTGTGGCTTCGGTAGGCTGGCCCGTTATCGGAGATGATCCGTCGTGGAGTTCCAAACCGATATATGACATGCGTCTTGAAGAAATGGAGGATATTCTCCGTCTTAACTTCTCTTAACGGTACTGCTTCTGCCCATTTAGAGAAGTAGTCAGTCGTCGCCAGGATGAAACGATGTCCCCTAGACGATGCTGGTTCGATAGGGCCGACTATATCGGTTCCCCACATCTCGAACGGACAGCTAGCCACCGTTGGATGTAATGGATTTGGATGCTGATGGATGAAATCCCCATGAATTTGACATGAGTGACACTGCTTCGCATATTCGAGGCAGTCCTGAATCATCGTGGGCCAGTAGTAGCCCATGCGTTTGATCTTCAACTTCATCTTTGGGCCTGCTTGGTGAGAACCACAGAGTCCGTCATGAACTTCCTGGACGACCCTTCTCGCTTCGTCAGGTCCTAGGCATCTCAGCCACAGAGAATCAAATGACCTCTTGTATAGAGTATCATTGACAAAGGCGAAAGATAGAGCCCGCTTCATGAGTTGATGCCTTGTGGACGCTTCTTCAGGCAATCGGTGGGACCTAAAGTAGTCTATGAAGACTTCCCTCCAATCCTCGACCTTTTCCCGGTCTTTTATTTGCAGGGTCGTTCGCTCAGTCGCTCCCTTCTCTTTGGATGATTCCGGAGATATTTCTGTTGGGGCAAGCACCCGACGGCTTTGTACCACGATTCTGACGTCATCGAGGTTCTCGTCGGCCAGTTCTTTAGCAAGTTTGGCCAACGCGTCTGCTTTGCTGTTTTCCGTACGCGGTATGTTCTCCAAAGTATAGGAGGGAATTCGGGTCAACAGTTGTTGCACTTTTTCGCCGTACTTCACCAGTTCTGGCTTGCACGTTTGGTAGTCGCCATTTACTTGACTAACGACCAGTTGAGAATCCCTGTATATAAGGAGGTCTTCAATTCCCATGTCAATGGCGATCTCAAGACCTGCTATCAAGGCTTCATATTCGGCTTCGTTATTCGTCCTCGGCTCTGTTAAGGAGAAAGCGAAACGCATTATCCCTCCTTATGGAGTCACGAAGATGAGGCCTACCCCCGATTTGATTATAGGGGTACTTTGTTTGCGTTTTTTCATGGAAGATGCTCCATCGAAATAAAGTTCCCATTGGGTATCATTACCGTCGATCGTGTCAAACGCATGTTCGTCTGGCAAATCGCAATTCAGAAGAGAATCGGCAGGTATCGGGTGCTCAGCGAGGAAGTCGGCGATGGCCTGGCCTTTCACTGCCTTGAGAGGTTGATATATTATGGAGAACTCCATCAAGAGCAAGGCCCATTTAGCGAGTCGTCCCGTCAACATGGCCTTCGACATCAAGTATTTAAGGGGGTCCACCTTTGAAATGAGACGGACTTCGTACGCCAACGCATAGTGCTTGAGCTTTGTTATCGCGAAGATCAACGCTAGGTAGTGTTTTTCAATGGGAGAGTAGTTGCTTTCTGCCCCAAGCAGAACTCGACTTAAGTAGTAGAGTGCTCTTTCTTTTCCTTGATCGTTCTCTTATGCCCATAATGCGCCTAAGGAACCTTCGAGGGCGGTTGTATACAGAATGAGGGGTTTTCCCTTGACCGGAGCAGCCAACACCGGCGGGTTCTGCAGGTACCGTTTAATTTCGTCCAGCACGCGCTGGAATTTTTGATCCCAGACGAATGGAGTTCCCTTTTTCATCAGGTGACTGTAAGGGCGGCACTTGCCAGAGAGGTTGGCTATAAATCGCCGAATATATGCGAGCTTTCCTTGGAGAGACCGCAACTGTTTGAGAGTCCTCGGCGGAGGCATTTCCATGATCGCCTTGATCTTGGACGGATCTATTTCGATACCCCGGTGTCGGACGATGAATCCTAAGAATTTGCCCGAGGAAACTCCGAATGCACACTTAAGAGGGTTCATCTTCAAGTTGTATTGTCGAAGGCGTTGAAATACAGTCTTTAGATGCTCGAGATGTTCTTCGTATGATTTGATCTTAACCACGAGGTCGTCAATATAGCACTCGACGATTTCATGTATAAGGTCATCGAAGATCTTCGTCATGGCCCTTTGGTAAGTGGCACCGGCGTTCTTTAATCCGAAAGGCATCACTTTATAACAGAATATTCCCAGAGGGGTCCTGAAGGCTGTGTGCTTCTGGTCTTCGGGATGCATCTTTATCTGGTTATACCCCGATGAGCCGTCCATGAAGGAGAAAACCTCATGAGTGGACGTATTGTCTATCATCAGTTCGGTGACTGGCACTGGGAAATCGTCTTTCGGGCAGGCTTTATTGAGATCCCGAAAGTCTACGCATATGCGCACTGTCCCATTTTTCTTCATCACCGGGACGATGTTGGCGATCCATTCAGGGTATTGAACTTCCTGGATGAAGCCAGAGTCGATCAGCTTCTTGACCTCAGCATTGATGCTCATCTCAAGCTCGAGCCGCATTCTCCTCGGCGCCTGTTTGACTGGCTTGATGTCCGGGGATATCGCCAATCTATGCACAGCGATTTCTGGATCTAATCTCGGCATTTCGGAATAGTTCCACGCGAAGCAATCTCTATGCCGTAGAAGCACATCCTTTAACGCAGCTACCCTTTCTTCAGATAGTAACTCGCTGATGAATGTCGATCGTGGATCGTCTGCCATCCCCAATTCAATCTTCTTGAGGTTATCTGCAGTGGTATGGATTCCATCTTCCAGCTCTTTTGGTGCTGGTGGGAATTCTGAGATTATCTCGTCGCTGCTGTTTTCGAAGCACCAAGAGAGCTCATCTATGTCCTCGGGCTCTTCTTTTAATATTGTAATCATGTGACAGTGCGAATTCGCTTCCAATCCTAATGTGGAACCGGTTCTTCTTTCGTGGCCTTGGGCTCATGCTTCTGTGGTGGCGCTACCCTCCAGTTGTCAGACAGAGTGAATTTGCCAAGCTGATACTGATCTTCGACCCAATTCTTGAAGGTGAAGCAATCTTCAAGAGGATGCCCTATTACTTAATGGTAAGAGCAATAGTCCGGGTGTGAGACTTCGCCCGCTCGTTCGGGATGTTTAGACTCCAGCAATGTAAGCATTTGATGTTTTAGAGCAAGATCAAGTATCTTCTTCGTCTTGTCCCGAGGAAACGAGTACGCTCGACCCATTTTCTTCATGAGGGATAGATCAATAACGCTCAACTCTCGTTCGTGTGGCTTCTTAACCCTGCTTTGTTGTTATTGAAGGCCTTTTTGGCCTTTCCACTTATTTCTGCTTTTGCGCCGAACCATCTTCATAACAGGTTGACAAGGAGCGGCGGTTTCATCTTTTACGGCCTGTTGGAGAAGGCGTTGCGTCTTGGCTTTCTCGTAGATGGCCGTCTCGCGGTTGTGATCATCTCGGACTTTTTGACCAGCTTTCTTTATATGTTTGTCCATTTGTTCCTCGAACGACGGACTGGGCTCCTTTGCATCTGGAACTTTCACTGGCTTAGGATTAGCGTCCTCCCATTGAGCATCCGCTTCTTCGTCAAGGTCAAACACGACGTAGCAGCCAGGTAGTAACTCTCGTTTCTTTGACCGAATATATCCAAGCCCTTTTGTTTCCATTCTCCCGTTAGGCAGTTTGCGTTGAGTCCCGGGAACGTTCCAGACCTTGTCATAGAATTTGGCCCTTCTAACGGTTTGTTTGAAGGATATCCCCTGGTGTTTCAGCAGCTTTTTCAAACCTTCCGTATAATATCTGGGGAGACGGATAGGCTGAAGCCTGTCGAGCATAGGATACGCGCCATGCCAGACTTCTTTTTCTACCCTGGTTTCTTCAGAGCGGTAAAACAGAATTGCTTTCTCGCTCTCTCGCCTGGGAGGGATGTAGAATGTTTGTAGCTCTTCTACGTTGTAAATATTAAGTGCATCCAGTTCTTTATGGTTTTTAAGCGGCACTATGGCGACTTGTAGACTTTGCTCTTCATCAGCGGACGTTTGTATTGAAGGTCGAGCAGAGAATACAGCATGGACTTCATCTTCCGAGTCGCTGCCAAAAATCAATGTAGGAGCCGATGGTCCCGGCTTGTTGTGTTGGGGCGGACCCGAATAAACTATCTCCTCTTCTTCCTTAGTATCACTGCCGAAGATAGGGATGGTAGCGTTAGTTTTATTCTCCAGCTTGTGACACTTCTCTGTGTCTTCGAAATCCAGTAAGAAGTATTTGGCGTCTTCATATTTTCGGACCTCGTTCACAGAGAACGGGTTCAGTTCTCTCGTCACGGTATACTCGAAACCATCCTTAAAATACTTCATACACTGATGTTGTGTAGAAGGGATGATGTTGTACTCGTGTAACCATGGTCGGCCGAGCAAAGCGTTGTAGCATGTCTTGGCGTCTATGATGTGGAACTTAATGTCCGTGACGAGTAGCCCGAAGCGTAGCGTCAATATCACAGATCCAAGAGTCTTTGACGATTGGGAGTCGAACCCGGAGATGGTGATCTTGTCCCAAGCAAGGTGGTGGACGCTCATGCAGATTTCCTTCAACACCCGCACTTTGAGTAGGTTAACAGACGACCCGTTATCGATCAGGATTTTTCCTATCTTTATATCATGGCAGTATCCCGAGACATAGAGAAGGCGATTGTGTTCGCACGTCCCAAGTAGAAGGCCTTCATCGCCAAAAGTAACATCGGCCGTGTGCACTTCCTCCAATTCATCCTTCATCTTTTCCTCGGCCAGGCATGCTTGGAATTGTTCTGGGTCTTGGAGCGCCTTAATCAACGAATCTCTCGCCTCTTTTGATAGCAAAAGGGCGTCAAGAATGCTAAGCTGTGAGGGCAGCTTCCTCAGATGTGCTAAGACGTTGTAATCCACCTTATTCTTCTTTGGTGGGTCTTTGGCAGCTAGCTCTTCCACCACTTGATCATCTAAGACGATATCTTCAGTGGCCTTTTCTTTCCCTTTATCTTTTTTGTTCGAGGGTCCGAGGTTCTTTTCGGGCAGCGTGCGATTACGTAGCCGGATATTTTCGCAAACCTTCGGTTCTTCTTCTTTTCTCGAAGCGGACTCTTTAAAGAGAGGGGCAAGTTCTAGCTCTTCATCAGAATCACTCCCGAATGTAGGCACTTGTGATCTACCGGTGTTAACCATGCAACAATCGCCAGCATTTCTTTTAAGCCCTTCGGTCGTATTTCTTTGCTCTCGACGAGTTTTACGCTTTTCCCGCTTAAAGCGTTGTCGATGAGCAACATATCCTTGCCACCATCTATCGAAAGCTTTGCACTCTTGAATGGGATGCGAAATCTTTTGATGATATAAGCAATAGGAGGGGTGCGTTTCCATTTCACCAGTGATGTTTCCTTCAGAGGATGGTAGCTTCATGCCCATTGATATGGCCTTAGCAAACTTTTTCCTCATCTTGAATTGGCTTTTGTCGGTAGCGGAGGTGTTTAGCTCCAACGGGATCGTCTCAGCTCCTTCATCAAGTCGCTAACGCTTGGCCTTTTCAAATATAACCGCTTCGCGCTCCCGATCAGCTTTGCTTTTTAAGAACGCTTCATTGAGGAATGCATCAATCACTTCATCCGACGGCTCCAGAACTTTTGGTTCAGAATCTGCCCCCAGCTTTTCGGTGCAAGGAGTCTCCTCATCGTTCATGATCGAATGGGAGATCTATGACAGCTCGCCACATATTCTTCGGATTCATTCGATGAACTTTCTCCCTCATCTTCTTCTTGAAAGACGTGATTGAGGAACTCTTGGAGCGTAATGGGAGTCCGTTCCTTTTGGTTGTAATCATCCAGCGCGTCAATTTGCTTTTGTAAGTCCGTACGCTTGTCGCCAGGCTTCACGGGCTTCTTAGATTTCTTCTTCTTCTTTTTCGAAGATTTTGACGGCTGGCTGCAAGTGCTTGAACCACCACCATCGGTCTTTGGAGTTGGACGTGGCTTCAACATCCCTTCAATGACCTGCGGTTCCAACGGGTTCTTCCACCTAATCGCTGGACATGTCTGAAGATCGTTTAGCATCCTCTTTGTCTTGGTTGATAATACAACCTCCCAAGGAGCTTCTTCAATGACGGAGCATGTTGCCCCCAGCGTATTCGTCCCTTTAGAGGTGTGTGGCTGCGGGAGATTCACTTTCCATTTGTCAGATAACGCGAACTTGCCCTGTCGGTACTGGTTTTCAAGCCAATTCTTGAAAATGTAGCAATCTTCGATCGGATGGCCTAGTACTCGATGATAAGGACAGTAGTTGGGCTCGTTGACGTCACTTGGTTGCAACGGACGTTTTGGATCCGGCAGATTTATGAGTCTGTTGCGCAACGCCAGCTCGAATAACCTCCTCGTTTTATCGCGGGGAAAGGAATAAGGACGTCTCATCCTATCCTTAAGGGGTACGTACGGACGCATATTATTTTGACGAGCAACCGGCTTCGAGTCGCTCGGTTGTTGTTGAGCATTAGCGACGACGATTGCTTTTCCCTTCCCTTTGTCATTTCGGGAGTCCGGCCTTGGAAGAGGGGGTTTATGGCCCATTTGATCCATTTGCGCTAGTTTGTCAATCAAGACCTGGAAGGTAGTTGGCTTGAAAAACATCATAAATTGTGAGATGGTTGCTTGTGGATCAAGGGTTCCCACAAACATACCCACCGCGGGAGCTTCTTCAATGCGCTGCTCACACTTCGACCATAAGTTCCGCCATCGTATAGCGTACTGAACCCATGTCTCACCGGGTTTTATCCTGGCGTTAATCAGTGCCGTCATCGGGGTACGTTCACTGGCGCTTGCAAAACGCTGAGTAAACAGCAGCTCCATCTCCGCGAAGGTTTTAATAGAGTCGTTCGGGAGCTCAGAGTACCATTCGAACGCCGTATCTGATAAGCTTCCAACAAACTAGAGAAGCAACAGCTTGTCATCACCGCCGGTGTTGCCGCAGGGTGCCCTGAACTAGGCAACATGCTGGTAAGGATTGCCCGTCCCTTTGTAGACATGGAACTTGGGAATTGTGTAACCGGGTGGGTACTTGATTTGATCGTACCAACTTGGGTATGGCCGTCCCGTTTTTATGACCTGACCGGCCGCTTCGGTCGCATGATGAACCCGTATTTGTTGGGCGATGTACTTGTCCAAATCAGCTTTGGAGATTGTATCCTCTTTAGCCGTCGACAGAGCTGGTGGAGGATTTGATGTCTCTCCCCTATCGTCTCCAAGGACGATCGGGGGCTCTTCAGCCGGAGGATCTTGTTCTATCATCATCCCTATCATATCTTGGAAGAGGAGGCCCATACGCTGTATGTTGGCCGCTTGTTCAGCGGCCTCTTTGTCCTTCTTCTCCAATATCCGACGAAGGAATTCGGCGTCGGTTTCTTCCTCTTGGTGTTCATCCGAGGACGTTTCAAGGTTTTCTTTTGGCCCTGTAAGTGCGGCCATAGCGTTCATCATTTCTTGGAGCTTCTGCTGCTGCTCCTGCGCCTTGGTCACTGATCGCGTAAGTGGTCGATGACCCGTAGATATGCGACTGTCCTCTTTACCAGACGCCATATAGACGGTATGCACTACGATGCCCCCTAACTTAGGGCGTTTGGGTGCACCACCTCTGATATTTGTCGTTGGCGCAGGGGCTTTCTCCGGCCTTCTTCTTTTATGGGCCGTTGAAGTTGAAGGGGCCGTTGTAGTGGGCACCCTAGTGACTGTCCTCCTTTCCTGTTTGATCGGACGGTCTTTTTCTTCTTGCACCTTCGCCTTTTTCTGTCGACGAGAATGCTCGGGGTCAATTACGGAGTCTTGAACCCTCCGCCAAACCTTGTATATTTTTTAGGACAGCCGTTGAGGGGGCTGTTCTTGCTTCGTTTCTGGAGCTTTCTCCGCAGGTGGAGGAGATCTCTTCCGTGTAGCGGCTGGAGAGTTCTTCCGTACCCTTCTCAGCAGTTCAAAGCTGTTCCCAGTTGGAACAGCAGTTTTGACTTCCACCACTAGAGCCGGTGGAGTTAGCCCTGAAGGGGAGTTGCCCCCTGCCTTCCTCACTCGTTGCCAATGGTGACGTCGAGCATGACGAGCTGTTGGGACTGGCTCGGAGATTGAGACATCTTCTTTTTGCCCCCTGTCTGAATGAGGCGCCGCCGGTGTTAACCTCTTAAAGACTGAGGTTGTCTTTTGAGGGGTGATATTCAACCTGTCGAAAACGGATCCTCGAGCAGGGGGAGGAGTAGGAATCGTCCGCCTTGAAAAGACTGATTCTTTGACAGGGGAAGCCGCCTTGACGACTTCTGGAGCAGCAGTTATTGCCTTCCTCGGGACAGCCAATTTAGAGTTCTGATTTAGCCTGGTGAAAACAGAGGCTGTCAGTTTGGTAGTGAGTGACCCGTTGACAGGGGCCGTCGTAGCAGTGAGCCGGTCGAAGACCGACTTTTTGTTCACTTCAGGTGCAGGTATTGGCGTAGGGAAGCTTGTAGGTGGGATCATGGTCCCGAAGAACAGACCAGTGGTGGCTTGGGTCACCTGGTCTACTGGCAGAGCGAGGAAGGAAGCCGCTTGGGGCCCATATACTACACCTCCTGGTGAGGTGGAGCGTCCGTTGCAGTGGCACTTCGAGCAGTTGGTGCAATTAGCGGCCATTGAATCTTGAGTTCTGCGCCAGGCAAATGACCAAATCTTAGTAACTTGAAATCCAAAGGCAACCGTCAACAAACCGCGATTAGTTCGCGAAGACGACACACGAAGTGTGGAGTGGAAAGAGAGAAAGGTCCCACCGGGCGTGCCAGAATCTGTTCCCATCCTAATGGCGGTGCACAAGACCGCGATGTCCTGACGCTGAGATTCGGGGCAGATGCTATTTGGTTTTATCCGTCCACCTCTCCGAAGATGCCAAGTTGATTTATAGCACCGTGTATCGGAGGTTTAGACGGATGCGGCCGATGTAGCAGACATCGTCAGATTCCCCCTCGCTTGAGGGGTTTTTGATTGTGGGTACGCTCTTCCCTGCAGGCGCAAGCCCCTGCAGTTAATTACGCTACCGCATCGCGGTAGCAACTTTCTCCTTCTCCAAAATTTCACTTCATGTCGTGTGTGTTTGTTTTGTTTGTGGTTGCCCGTGGATTGTATACGGAGAATGAATAATGCCGTCGCCCGTAGGACGTGGATTAGTCCAAATCCGTATTTACTTAGATTTGGGTTTGGTGTTTTTAGTTTAAGGATACGTTAGCCGCGTTGCGGCTAAGATCAACTTAAACGTTCGTTAAGGAAACGATAGTCCTGTTTGAGACTAAGATCAACTTAACGTGATAATCCATTTAATATCTGGCCATCGGGACTCGTCACCTCTCTAACGTCGTTGAAGGATTACAACGACAGTTGTCAGAGGAGTTCAGAGATGTATCCTTGAACCAAGGTTGATTTGGAATTTTATAGTCCGTTTGCATGTTTAAGGATACGTTAGCTATGTTTGGGGGCTAAGATCGACCTAAACGGGATCGTTTAGATCCGGCAAAAGAGCATTTGGAGGCTCTATTGTTCTAGTTTAGGGACGTAGTGGTCCATAGGTAGTTTAGGGACATTGCGGTCTATATTCCAGTTTAGGGACATGGTGGTCCACATTCCAGTTTAGGGACGTGGTGGTCTGCATTCCAGTTTAGGGTCCAGTTTAGGGACATGGGGGTCCATTGCCAGTTTAGGGACGTGGTGGTCCGTATTCCAGTTTAGGGACGTGGTGGTCCGTCATTAGTTTAAGGACATTTCGGTCCATCGTTCCCATTTTGGGATGAATATTAGTTTAAGGACGTTCCGGTCCACGAGTTTAAGGACCCCGCAGTCCGTATCGATGTGTGGTCGTCGGGACCCGTCACCTCTCTGACGTCGTTGAAGGATTACAACGATGGGTGTCAGGGGAGTTCAGAGATGTACCCTCGAACCGGAGGTAAATTGATTTGAGAAAGCATTCGTGCTCAGTTCAATTTAATTTAAGGACTTACGGCCAGAATTGGGCTAAGTCCAGTTGAAAATGTTCAACATTTTATTTGCATTTGGCCTGTTAGGTCTTTACCGGGGCTCTGCTCTTGTTTAATAATGCATGGCATTTTTGTTTGGTCTATTAGACCTTTATTTGGGCTCTGCCCTTTTATAAATGATGCGCAGCATCTGTTTTTTATTTGAGCTCTGCCCTTTTTAAAATAATACATTGCATTTAATTTGGCCTGCTAGGCCCCTCTGATTTGGGCCTGGCCCTTCAGTAAAAGAAATGCATTGTATTTGACAGGCGGTTTGCGCCAATCACTGAGCGCAAGCGCTTATGGTGAGGACACGTGTCATGCTCTGGTGAGCGCTGTTGGGGTAAAAATTTACACCCCGGTTGACCAAGTCAAAATCCAAGTCAACCCCAAGCCAAGTGGACCCGAGCCCAGACCGAGTGGGCCCATGCCCGGGTCGAGCCCGAACATGAAGCGGCCGGCCTCCCCCCACGCCAAGATAAAAATTTTGTAATAAACAATTTTGTTGTATTTATTTTATTTTTGGATAAACGTAAGAAAAACAGGCATAAAGCCAAATTTTTGTAAAGCCCATGGCTTATGTGCAAAAAGAAATGGCACATGAGCCATGGGATAGGCAAAATGCCATTTTGTGAAGCCCAAGGGGCTATGTGTAAAATGTATGGCCTATAAAGGCAAAGATAATGAATATATCTCATAACTTTTTTCTCTCTCCAAGAATTTTCTAGATCTGAGATCTCTTCCTCCTTCCTCAAGGTTCTAAAGCCTTCTTTTCCTTTTTGAATTAAATCAAGAGTTTAACTCTTCCTTTTCTAAAAATAAGTAGATTTCCACCATAAAACCTACGAAGGGGAGCTCGGATCTCCAACCAGATCTCGAAAAGGGGAGGTTTTTAAGACTCATCCCCTTTTCTCCAAGATCCCGCCGGTCAAGAGCAAGAAGAAGGAGACCCATCTCCAAAAATCTAACTTTGGACAGACCCAAGGCTCAAAAGAAGAGCAATAAATCCCCAGGAGTTTAACTCCTTTCTAAAGTTGCTGGAGTTTAACTCCATAAATTAATTTCTGTTGGAGTTTAACTCCATAATTTTGTTTCTGTTGGGAGTTCAACTCCAAAAGTTCCCTTGGGAGTTCAACTCCCCAGCCTAGGGGCTAGGCTCCCCTTTCCGCGGGTCTTTCCCGCGGTCACGTGTGCCCACGTGACCCCAGGGCGCTAAGGCGTCCATCGGTCACGTGTGCGCACGTGACCCCGGGGCGCCAAAGCGCCCATCGGTCACGTGTGCGCACGTGACCCTTGGGGCGCCAAGGCGCCCATCGGTCACATGTGCCCACGTGACCCTCGGGGCGCCAAGGCGCCCATCGGTCACGTGTGCCCACGTGACCCCTGAGGCGCCAAGGCGCCCATCGGTCACGTGTGCCCACGTGACCCCTGAGGCGCCAAGGCGCCCATCGGTCACGTGTGCCCACGTGACCCTCGGGGCGCCAAGGCGCCCATCGGTCACGTGTGCCCACGTGACCCCTGAGGCGCCAAGGCGCCCATCGGTCACGTGTGCCCATGTGACCCCGGGGCGCCAAGGCGCCCATCGGTCACGTGCGCGCACGTGACCCCGGGCATTAAGGCGCCCATCTGCCGTGCGAGCGTCCTTTAGACGCCATTTTGTTTTCTTTCCCCCTCGTTTTATGTGCACTCCCCAACAAAATCCCTTCTGGAGTTTAAACCTTTTTAAAATATATACATATATATATTCTTTGGAGTTTAACTCCACAATAAAGTTCTATTTTAGGAATTTAATTCCGCATAAAATTCTTTTAGGAGTTTAACTCCATTTAAAATTCTTTGGAGTTTAACTCCACAATAAAATCCCTTTTGAAATTAAGCTCCACTTTTAAAAAAAAGGCGGGGGGAGGAAAACATACACAGACTCCACGACACTGTCTTCCGTTAGAAAAAATTTCTAACGGGGCGCTGCCCCGCACCCCGCAAGGGGGCTGCTAGCCCCCTTAACCCCCAGCCCGCTATCCGGGTAGCGGGACCCCCGTAAAAACTCTCCGGGGCCCCCGATATTTCCAAAACCCTTTCAAAACACGACATTGCACATTGAGTTCGCATGACCAGTTTAACCCTTTAATCGGAGGTTCCTTCGCTCCAAATGCGAGGGGTAATTAACGGCAGCTTAGTCCGCGGTTGCCGGAGATTCGGATCTCCACAATCAATAAACCCCGGCCTACCCTAGGCAGGGGGAATCTGTAATGCGCCTGACAAGCGCGCGCGAATTCCCATCTCAATGGGGTGACGAAAAACACCCTACAGGTTCTGGCACGCCCGGTGGGACCTTTCTCTCCTCCCATATTTCGGGTTAAACGTTCATGCGAACTCAATTAATATACATATCTATTGTCTATACTGAAATGATATTTTCTTTTCTATGCAGCAATCAACCTTCGACGACAATGTCTCTCCAGACGAATTCAGCTTCCAACGTGACCCCGATTCCATACGTGGTCAAGATCAACGCTCGTGTGGTTCTCCCTGCAAGCCTCAGTCGACAGTGGGAGGAACCGCCCCGCCAGTTTGGCTCCGTCATCATCTACCCTGCTGGAAGCGCTCATCTGGCGGAAATCCCGGCGGAACAGGTGGTCAAGCCGGTCCCAAGGGGCAAGAGGCCGAATGTTGTGATTGCTAAGGCACCACAACCGAAACTTAAGATGGTGTCTGAACGATCCCCTGACGCTCTAGCTGGGGGCAAGACTTCCGGTGCGAAGGGCAACAACAAATGTCGCGGACGAGCTCAAGCGATGACTCCAACAAACGCACAATCGAGCGTATCTCCAAAGCCCTCCATCGCCCAGTCTACGGTGTCTTCCCGAAAAGCCGAAGTCTGCCAGGCGCTTAGAACAGAAAAGTTAAGGCAGAAGCGGCTCAGGTATCGAGCCAACAAGAGGGCCAGGGCTTCGGCCAAATGGAATCGTGTGAAGTTCCAAGTGCAGGGTTGCCCTGCGACGACGGTTGAGTCGGGCGTAAGAATCAGCAATTCCTTCGAGCCTCTGAAGTGGGTTCAGAAAAATGCCATGACCGCCAGAATCAAGAAGACAGCGGTCCGAACAGTGCCACAAAAAGACGTGTCCCGGCCCCAACAGAAGAAGTATGATACTGTCTCTTCAAGAGTCTATCAAGCACTCTGTGCCGCACGAAAGCAGCGGGGCAAATCCAGAAAAGAAGCGCCAACACCATTCAAGGAGCTGGTTAAGCCAGCCACCTTCAATCGACTACCAGTTACCGAAACAAGGGGGTCAAGACAGCAATCCGTGAAATCAGCTGCCAATAATAGAAAGACGGCCGGATATATCATCCATACGGTCTATATGGCGGGCGGGCGCCCCAGCGACAACCTTCGCAGCAAAAGCAAGGACGGGGACACCACATCCCAAGCCCAATCTAGCCTGAATGTGGTTGCCGCCGCCCAAGAACAGCCGCCCCCGCTAGATGAAGAAAACCCTTTCGATGAGGATAATAGGCAGAAAGACCCCTCGGTCCATGCAGAGTCAAGCTCGGACAGCGAGGAAGAGCCGACCTTCCGCCCCAGGACTGCGGAGCAAGAGCTGCTTCAAGAGCTTCGAAAACAGCTCAGGAGCAAAGATAAAGAGATGGCCAAGCTCTATTCGAAGATTGACGACTTAACGAACGTGGTGATGCAGCTTACGGCTCAAATTGCTCGAGCGCCTCCCAATCAAGCACAAGCCGCTACTAATCAGCCGGGTGATGACAATCCGAGGCAGCCAATGCCTGTTCCTTCGGGTCCAAGACTGGTTGAGCCACATGAGAGCCGTCCACACTCTGCTTCTGGGGACGCCTTGGCCCTAGATAATACTATCCCGCTAACACAGGATCGGATAATGGATTTGGTCACCAGCAAGGTTAAAACATTGGTGGCCGAAGCTGAAGCTCAGAAAGAAATCGGCAGTAGCGGGCGGCCATATCCCACGCAGTACGATCTGATTGAGTTCCCAAGCGGCTACGTTATTCCTAAGTTCGGAAGATTTGATGGAACGGGGAATGCAAATCAGCACGTCGCCCACTTCAAAGCATCGTGCGGAAATACAGGGGGCAATGACGCGCTCCTTCTTCGTCAGTTTGTCAATAGCCTGACCGGCGTCGCCTTCGACTGGTATGCGAGTATACCGGACGGGTCCGTCATTACCTTTGCCCAAATGGAGTCCCTGTTTCGGCAAAGGTTCATGAGTGTCAGTGATAAAATCTCCATTGTCGACCTTGTGAGGACCAAGCCGGGGAAGAATGAAAGCAACACCGATTTTATTTCCCGATGGCGTAATCTCACGGTCAAGTGCGAACCGCCGCTGGAGCAGGACCAGTCCGTCAGCCTTCTCATTGGGAACCTCAGCAATTGGATGGTCCCATTCTTGTGTACAGCAGGCCTCAAGACGTTTCAAGAGCTAACCAAGAAAGTCCAAATGCTGGAACGCTCGAAGCAAGAGTCCCCGCCGGACTCTCAGAGAGACAAAACTTGGAAAAGCAAGCGGGACGACAACCGTAGAAGCGGGAGTTCCAGTAGTACCAGTGTCTTCAATGCGTCCGACAATGAAGAAAAGCGAAGGGCGTCCGAATCCAAAACTAACCGGTCTCGAAAGCCAATGCTGGGAGGAGACGGGCCCACCCTAGAGGAGAAAAAGAATAAGGTTTACTCTTTCAGAAGGGACAAGGTCCGCAAGATATTTAAAGATGCCTTGAACAACGGCCTACAATTGCCGGAGTCGAAAAGACCCCAAGAAGCAAAAATGACCGACAATCCCCTGTATTGCCCGTACCACCGAGTAGTGAGCCATGCGATCGAGGATTGCTACATCTTCAAGGACTGGGTCGAGAAGCAGTACAAGGCTGGAGAGATCGAGCTATCCAAAAGCGTGTTGGTAAACAATCAAGTTGCAACCGCCAACTTTATACAGACAGAAGCTGAAGCCTTCTGGGAGCAGACAGCCGAACCCGCTGCCCTGACAAATGAAACCGACTCATCGCGGCCTCCGTGGAGTACACACATATCTAATAAGACGAAGAAGATGCTAAAGATGCTTCAGAAAGAGCCCAGGATGGAATGGGATGGACAGAAGAGGCCTACCAGCCCAGCTGCCAATGCGGCTCCATCAGGCTCAAAATCCAAGAAGCTCAAGAAGAAGAAAAGTGCAGCTCGGCGCGAAAAGGAGTCTGCAGGGAGATCGACCATTCAAAAATATATCGATTCCCTTGAAGAATATGAACAAAAGGAAAGAACATTGATTCAATTGAATGAGTTCTTCCCTGTACAAGCGGCTGAAATTCTGGAGGAGTTAGAAGAAGACTCCAATGAAGAGATCCCAGTAGTGACCTGCTACGCCATCCATCTTGGTAGCGACTCGGAAGAGGAGATTTGTTTCCCCGAAGAGGACGAAGAGCTCGCCACAACGACCAATCAAATCCAACTCAGAAGCGGCAGGGCTCTACCGCCAAATCAGGGCAACGCCCCAAAAGGAAAGGAAAAACAAGTCGCTAATGAAGAAGATGTCAGAGAACCGGCTGATGAAAACATAAGTCCTTCCTCGGTGGACTATAATGTCTTGGCACATCTCCGGAAACTTCCGTCTCTCCTGAGCATCTACGACGCCTTGGTCCTATCTAAGGAGCTTAGAGATGTTCTTATTCACGCTCTACAAAACCCCGAGCGGTATCAGGCTCACTTTGCGGAAATTAATATGAAAGAAGCCCAGCACGCTTTGCATGCCGCCGCAGTCACATTTAAGGATGAAGACTTGCTACTGGGAACGGCTGAGCATAATCGGCCGCTTTACGTGACCGGGTACAGCGACGGAGATCGAATTAATCGTATATTGATTGATCCGGGGTCCTCGGTGAACATCATGAACTTGCGAACTCTGAAGAGTTTGTCAATGGACGTCCGACACCTGTCAAGGGAAAGGATTGTCATTCAAGGCTTCAACCAAAATTGCCAGCAAGTTCTGGGGTCTATAGCTTTTCCAATCAAATTCGGGGAGCTGCAAACTGAAGCTAAGATATACGTGATCGACGCCGACACGTCTTATAAGATTCTCTTGGGGCGGCCATGGCTCCACGATTACGGCATCGTTCCGTCAACTCTCCATCAATGCATGAAGTATACTAAAAATGGCGAAGAAAGACGCATTGACGGAGACATCCAGCCGTTCGGCGTGCATGAAGTCCGGTATGAAGATTCTCGGTACTTTATGAACCACCAAAATGCTAAGCCACCATCGACTGAGGATAGACCTGCCCCAAGACTCAAAAGCAAATCTGCGCCGGCTGTCACTTTCAAAAGCAAAAATACCCAAGTGCGCCCGCATTTTGGCAGCGACACTGATGAGTCCGATGCTGGAAGCCCGTCCTTCCGCAAAACTCGCCCTCATTTTGGCAGCGATACGGACGAATCTGTTACTGAAGATCCACCTAGCGGCAAAACCCGCCCTCATCTTGGCAGTGACACTGAAAAGTCGGAAGAAGAGGACCTGCCATGCAACAGCTGTGCAGATTGGCCCCCCATGCAGCAAGCGAAACTACGAGAGACCTTCGAAGTCGCAGAAGGGTCCCTGGCCATCACAAGGGTGCCGGAACAGATGTGCAAAGAGCTCGACGCATTGTCAGTCTCTACCGTGGACCAGCTGAAAACTTTCTACGTGCCCGGGAGGAAAAATGGGCAGAAGGGCATCCTGTTTTACAGGTCAAACCCCGTTGTGCACCCGGACGACCTTTCTGTCGTGTGCCTTCCCTATGAGAGAGGCATAAGAGCCGTCCTCAATCCCAGATACTATGCGCCCGAGATGCGGGAATACTTTAAGAAGTACGGATGCTGGTTATATCAAACGGAGTCCGAAGCAAAGTTTTACGAAGGGCTATGGTATCCGTCCCAGGTCCGAGCACTCATCGATGGACGAATTCCAGATAGGCGGGGCATAGGCTATATTCAACCTGATTCCAAAGCGTGCTACATGATCCATGTTGGTGAGGCCAGCGAAAGATCAAATGACGACGATGAGATAGCCGAGCCAGAAGAAGCTCCTCAAGAGCTCGAAGATGGCGGACAAGCAACCTTTGACGAGCTAACCGAGATTGACTTAGGAACGCCCGATAATCCAAGGCCGACCTACATCAGCTCCCTCTTGTCGGAGGAAATGAAAGAGCAGCTAATTGCCCTGCTGTGTGAGTTCGTCGACTGCTTCGCGTGGACATACAAAGAAATGCCTGGCCTTTCCCCTGAAGTAGCCGTACATAAGTTGGCTATATCTCCTGATGCTAAGCCAGTCAAACAAGCTCCTCGAAGAATGAGGAGGGAGTTGGAAGAAAAGGTCATCGAGGAAACCAAGAAGCTCATCGATGCCGGCTTCATCAGGGAAGAGAAATATGCAGACTGGATCGCATGCATAGTCCCAGTGAAGAAGAAAAATGGGCAGATCCGAGTTTGTGTCGATTTCAGGGACCTCAACAAGGCATGTCCTAAAGACGACTTCCCGCTACCGGTCATGGAAATGATGGTCGATGACACCTCAAATTACGAGCTGTTCACCTTTATGGATGGCTCGTCTGGGTACAATCAGATCAAGATGTCGCCTGAGGATGAGAAGCACACAGCATTTCGAACCCCGATCGGAATATACTGCTACAAAGTGATGCCGTTCGGGCTGAAGAACGCGGGCGCTACATATCAAAGGGCAATGACTAATATCTTTGATGACCTAATCCATAAAGTCGTCGAATGCTATGTTGATGATCTGGTCGTCAAAACTGAAGCCAAGGCCGACCACATCCAAGATCTTAGGACCGTTCTCACCAGACTGAGGGAATACGATCTGAAGATGAATCCTCTGAAGTGTGCTTTTGGCGTGTCATCGGGAAAATTCCTGGGTTTTATAGTCCGGCATCGAGGGATCGAAATTGATCCATCAAAGATAAAGGCCATTATGGAGATGCCCCCTCCTAAGAGTCTGACGCAGCTGAGATCTTTCCAAGGCAAGCTTGCTTATATACGGAGGTTCATCTCAAACTTATCGGGGAGATGTAGGCCCTTCTCAAAGCTCATGAAGAAAGGAGCTCCTTTTATCTGGGATGCCGAATGTCAAGCGGCGTTCGAAAGCATCAAACAATACTTGTTGCACCCTCCAGTGCTGGCCGCTCCCATTCCAAATAAACCGCTGATTCTCTATACTGCCGCGCTGGATGAGTCACTCGGTGCGCTCCTTGCCCAGAATAACGAGGAGGGAAAAGAAAATACCCTCTACTACCTCAGTCGAACTCTAGTCGGGGCGGAACACAACTACTCCCCAATCGAAAAACAATGCCTGGCTCTAATATTTGCTGTGAAGAAGCTGAGGCACTATTTGCTCGCTCATCAGGTTATGCTGATCTCCAAGGTCGACCCGCTCAAACACTTGATGACCAAAGCAAGCCTAGCCGGCAGAATGGCAAGATGGGCTGTCATGCTACTTGAGTTTGACATAGTTTATACTCCTCAGAAAGCAGTAAAAGGGCAAGCTCTTGCAGACTTTCTCGCTGCTCATCCCATACCAGAAGGATCACCACTAAATTGTGAGTTACCCGACGAACAAGTGCTGCACCTCGAGGAAGACGAGCCATATTGGGAGCTCTACTTCGATGGGGCCTCATCAATAAGGAGCTCCGGCAGATCAAACGTCCCGGAGATAAAAGCAGGGATAGGATTGGTATTCATCACACCATCAATGGGAACCTTACGGCGTTCTTTCGCTCTCACCGAGCCTCGGACAAACAATGAAGCTGAGTATGAAGCTCTGATAGCTGGTTTGGAGCTCGCCATAGAAATGGAAATCCTTCGGCTACGGGTTTACGGTGACTCCCAGCTTGTCGTCAACCAAGTAAGCGACACCTATAAGATATACAAACCCGAGTTAGCTCGGTACAGAAGCCGGGTGGTGGAACTCATGAAACGGTTCACTCACATTGAACTAACAAGAGTCCCTAGAGCATTGAACGGAAAGGCCGACATACTCGCTCGCCTAGCCAAGGAGCTGGCTGATCCTGACTTAGACAAAATTCTGATCACAGTCAGGAGCCGACAAATTCTACCCCCAGTCTCTCTACGAGAAGAGGAAAGCGCGGAACAAGAGAGCAGTCCTGCCGAAGAAGCTTCGATCATCCAAGACGAGCCCGATTGGAGAGAACCCTTCATAGAGTACCTCCGATACGACAAGCTGCCCGAAGAAAAATCTACAAGGATTCAGCTGAAGAAAAGAGCTCTCCGATACGTGTTTGTAAATGACACGTTATACCGCAGGTCATATGACCAACTCTGGCTCAGGTGTCTGTCATTGGCCGAAGCCCAAAAGGTCATGAAAGATGTCCACTCGGGTGTTTGCGGTGCTCACCAATCTGGCCCCAAGATGCGACTTCAAATCAAACGGCTTGGGTATTACTGGCCCACCATGATACGAGATTGCGGAGAGCATGCAAAGAAATGTTATATCTGCCAAATTCACGGTGATTTTATTCACAAGCATCCCAATCCATTGCATCCTACGGTGGCATCGTAGCCCTTCGAAGTTTGGGGCACCGACATTGTTGGCCCAATTGATCCTCCGTCATCTAAAGGCCACCGGTTTATACTGGTCGCGACAGACTACTTCTCCAGATGGGCTGAAGCTGTCCCGCTAAAAGAAGTTAAGACAAAGGATATTCTGACATTCTTCCAGCATAATATTCTATACCGCTTCGGTACTCCGAGAAGAATCATTTCTGACAACGGGCCTTCTTTCAAGAGCTTCAATGTCTCAAGGTTCGCTACTCAACACAAGATAGACTGGAGATGTTCCTCCATCTATAATCCAAGAGCCAATGGGCTAGCCGAAGCCTTCAATAAGACTCTATGCAAGCTCCTGAGGAAAAATGCTTCAGCCAACAAGAGGGACTGGAATCTCAAGCTTCACGAGGCGCTTTGGGCATATCGTACCTCGCACCGTACTCCAACCCAGTCCACTCCATACTCATTGCTCTTCGGAGTGGAGGCGGTCCTCCCCTTCGAAGTCGAAGTTCCAAGCTTAAGAATGGCCATCCAACATGAGTTGACGGAGGAGGAAAACGTGCTTCTTCGACTTGAAGAACTCGATGCCCTCGAAGAAAAGAGGCTCGCGGTGCAGCAAAATCTAGAGCTATACCGAGCCCAAATGTCACGGGCCTATGACAAGATAACTCGTCTCCGCGCTTTCAAGAAAGGTGAATTGGTGTTGGTCCTCAAAAGACCGATCATCTCCAATCGATATGCCAAGGGAAAATTCGAGCCGAACTGGGAAGGACCATACGTCATCGAGAAAGTGTTTGACGGAGGAGCCTACCAACTAATAAGCGCCGAGGGAGAAAGGCCCATGCCACCCATCAATGGCCGATATCTCAAGAAATACTACGTGTGAATGCTCCAAGTCGCAGGCGAATTGAGCACATCAGCCCTACGGTCTGGATCATACATCCTGCAAAACCGTATACAATCCACGGGCGTAAATGACCCCTATTTCTCCCAAATCCTGCCGGTGAGACTACTTTAAAGTCCCACCAGCGGCGCAAAAAAAATTTAAAAAAAAAAAAAAAAACGGTATGTCCACAAGCAAAATGGGCACGGATGAAAACCCGAAAGGGCTCCGTGAGTAAAAACAGCAGGACTACCGGCGAGTCTGTGAAAATCCGAAAGGGCGCAAACTCGTGAAAAGAGATGAAATACACTCGCAAAGTCCTCTCGACCTTGTGGGGAGAAACCCCCTGCGTGAGATCCTTACGACTCACAAAGGAGCAACACACTTAGGAATCCTCACGATTCCCAAGGAGAAAATACACCTGCGGGATCCTTACGACTCGTAGGGAGAAAATGCTTTTATGGGACCCTCACGGCCCATAAAATTGAAAAGCCTTAGGTGATAGGGACCCAAACCTGTCTCCTAAGCCATCGTTCCCCAACAGGAAACAGCAAATGATGAGTCGCTCCTGGCATTTTGCTTCAGTGTTAGCGGTGCTGATGCCGACCAAAAACCCAAATCCCAAGTCCTCCCAAGGCAAATGATGATTTGCTCCTGGCATTATTCCAGTGCAGCAATGCTGATGCAAAAAAAAAAAGAAAAGATTCAAATCCCAAGTCCCCAAAGCGCGAATGATGAGTCGCTCCTGGTACTATATTCCAGTGCAGCGATGCAGATGCCAACCAAATTCCAAATCCCATACCCCAACGAAGAATGATGAGTCGCTCCTGGTACCATGTTCCAGTGCAGCGATGCAGACGCCGACAAAGTCCCGAAATGTTTCTGGCCCTACGGTCTGGATCATACATCCTGCAAAACCGTATACAATCCACGGGCGTAAAACAATCTCAATTTCTCCCAAATCCTCTCGGGGCAAATGATGAGTTGCTCCTGGCATTATTCCAATGCAGCAATGCAGATGCCAAACAAAAACCAAAATCCTAAAATCCTCTCTATGACAGACGATGATTCGCTCCTGGTACCATATTCCAGTATAGCGATGCTGATGTCAACCCAAATCAAAATCAACAAGTCAACTTCCACTCGACACCGCAAGAAGCGGAGCAAGTCAAGTCTACCCCTGACACTGCAAGAAGCAGAGCAAGTCAAATCAAGCACCGACCGTCCAAGTCGCTAAAAGGGCAGAACCGACCGTCCACGTCGCTAAAATGGCAGCACCGACCGTCCAAGTCGCTAAAAGGGCAGCACCGACCGTCCACGTCGCTAAAAGGGCAGCACCGACCGTCCAAGTCGCAAAAAGGGAAGAACCGACCGTCCACGTCGCTAAAATGGCAGCTCCGACCGTCCACGTCGCAAAAAGGGCAGTATCGACCGTCCAAGTCGCCAAAAGGGCAGCTCCGACCGTCCACGTCGCTAAAAGGGCAGCTCCGACCGTCCACGTCGCAAAAAGGGCAGCACCGACCGTCCACGTCGCTAAAATGGAAGCACCGACCGTCCAAGTCGCTAAAAGGGCAGCATCGACCGTCCACGTCGCTAAAATGGCAGCACCGACCGTCCAAGTCGCTAAAAGGGCAGCACCGACCGTCCACGTCGCTAAAAGGGCAGCACCGACCGTCCAAGTCGCAAAAAGGGCAGAACCAACCGTCCACGTCGCTAAAATGGCAGCTCCGACCGTCCACGTCGCAAAAAGGGCAGTATCGACCGTCCAAGTCGCTAAAAGGGCAGCTCCGACAGTCCACGTCGCTAAAAGGGCAGCTCCGACCGTCCACGTCGCTAAAAGGGCAGCACCGACCGTCCACGTCGCTAAAAGGGCAGCACCGACCATCCAAGTCGCTAAAAGGGCAGCATCGACCGTCCAAGTCGCAAAAAGGGCAGCACCGACCGTCCAAGTCGCAAAAAGGGCAGCGCAGGATTCCTACAAAGCGGGAACCAGATAACTCCGGGCCAGGGAAAACGTCTATCACGGACACTCCGTCTCGGAGACATGTCAAGCAACGACCGTCCATGTCGTAAAAAGGGCAGTGCCAGCTTCCCAAAAAGCGGGAACCAAATCAGGTCGCCTCCAAGTAAAAGAAGATCCATCAATCTCATGCACACGACCCACATGTGTGGTGTGCATTTATTGATGGGGGGCAATTTGTTGGGGTAAAAATTTACACCCCGGTTGACCAAGTCAAAATCCAAGTCAACCCCAAGCCAAGTGGACCCGAGCCCAGACCGAGTGGGCCCATGCCCGGGTCGAGCCCGAACATGAAGCGGCCGGCCTCCCCCCACGCCAAGATAAAAATTTTGTAATAAACAATTTTGTTGTATTTATTTTATTTTTGGATAAACGTAAGAAAAACAGGCATAAAGCCAAATTTTTGTAAAGCCCATGGCTTATGTGCAAAAAGAAATGGCACATGAGCCATGGGATAGGCAAAATGCCATTTTGTGAAGCCCAAGGGGCTATGTGTAAAATGTATGGCCTATAAAGGCAAAGATAATGAAAATATCTCATAACTTTTTTCTCTCTCCAAGAATTTTCTAGATCTGAGATCTCTTCCTCCTTCCTCAAGGTTCTAAAGCCTTCTTTTCCTTTTTGAATTAAATCAAGAGTTTAACTCTTCCTTTTCTAAAAATAAGTAGATTTCCACCATAAAACCTACGAAGGGGAGCTCGGATCTCCAACCAGATCTCGAAAAGGGAAGGTTTTTAAGACTCATCCCCTTTTCTCTAAGATCCCGCCGGTCAAGAGCAAGAAGAAGGAGACCCATCTCCAAAAATCTAACTTTGGACAGACCCAAGGCTCAAAAGAAGAGCAATAAATCCCCAGGAGTTTAACTCCTTTCTAAAGTTGCTGGAGTTTAACTCCATAAATTAATTTCTGTTGGAGTTTAACTCCATAATTTTGTTTCTGTTGGGAGTTCAACTCCAAAAGTTCCCTTGGGAGTTCAACTCCCCAGCCTAGGGGCTAGGCTCCCCTTTCCGCGGGTCTTTCCCGCGGTCACGTGTGCCCACGTGACCCCAGGGCGCTAAGGCGTCCATCGGTCACGTGTGCGCACGTGACCCCGGGGCGCCAAAGCGCCCATCGGTCACGTGTGCGCACGTGACCCTTGGGGAGCCAAAGCGCCCATCGGTCACGTGTGCCCACGTGACCCTCGGGGCGCCAAGGCGCCCATCGGTCACGAGTGCCCACGTGACCCCTGAGGCGCCAAGGCGCCCATCGGTCACGTGTGCCCACGTGACCCTCGGGGCGCCAAGGCGCCCATCGGTCACGTATGCCCACGTGACCCCGGGGCGCCAAGGCGCCCATCGGTCACGTGCGCGCATGTGACCCCGGGCATTAAGGCGCCCATCTGCCGTGCGAGCGTCCTTTAGACGCCATTTTGTTTTCTTTCCCCCTCGTTTTACGTGCACTCCCCAACAAAATCCCTTCTGGAGTTTAAACCTTTTTAAAATATATACATATATATATTCTTTGGAGTTTAACTCCACAATAAAGTTCTATTTTAGGAATTTAATTCCGCATAAAATTCTTTTAGGAGTTTAACTCCATTTAAAATTCTTTGGAGTTTAACTCCACAATAAAATCCCTTTTGAAATTAAGCTCCACTTTTAAAAAAAAGGGGGGGGAGGAAAACATACACAGACTCCACGACACTGTCTTCCGTTAGAAAAAATTTCTAACGGGGCGCTGCCCCGCACCCCGCAAGGGGGCTGCTAGCCCCCTTGACCCCCAGCCCGCTATCCGGGTAGCGGGACCCCCGTAAAAACTCTCCGGGGCGCCCGATATTTCCAAAACCCCTTCAAAACACGACATTGCACATTGAGTTCGCATGAACAGTTTAACCCATTAATCGGAGGTTCCTTCGCTCCAAATGCGAGGGGTAATTAACGGCAGCTTAGTCCGCGGTTGCCGGAGATTCGGATCTCCACAATCAATAAACCCCGGCCTACCCTAGGCAGGGGGAATCTGTAATGCGCCTGACAAGAGCGCGCGAGTTCCCATCTCAATGGGGTGACGAAAAACACCCTACAAGCGCAAGCGCAACAGCGCCGTGCGCTACGCTAGTGCGCTGCGCTGTTGCGCTGCTGACACGTAGTGCGCTCTGGTGAGTTGCGCTAATTCCAGAGAGCAAAGCTCTATTTCAAGAGCGCATAGCGCAAGTTGTTCTGTAGCTGACACGTGGCGCTCTCTCAAGAGCGCAACAGCGTAGTTTGGGAGTGCAAAACTCTAAGAACCTTTTAGATTCAAGAACAGAAGTGCAAATCACTATTTGATTTCTTGATCTAATTTAGATCAAAGAAAAGATAAGTTTTTCTTGTTTTTCTTATCTCAAAGAACCAAAAGTTCATAAAAGTGCAAAGCACTATTTTTTTTTTATTAAAGATCATTGATCTTGTTTTTAGATCTATGATCTGTTCATGAGAGAACTTTCTCATTTTTTTCTAAAGGTTTTTACCTTTTTTGTTCTTGAGGAATTTCTTCAGAGTTCTCTCTCTTTTTTTTCTCTCAGAAAATGTTGATGCCTTTGAATTGAGATCTAGGGTCCTTTTTATAGTGCCCATAAATTAGTTAAATTTGTTAAAGTGATCTTTCTCTGAGTGATTTGGGGAATTTTCCCCACCGTTGGATCTTTGATCCAAGAGCTTCTGTTTTACAGAAGAAAATCTTCTTGTTTTAACAAGAACAGAAAGATTTCTTTAGAATCTTAATTCCGTTTGGCGCAAATGCTCCAGCGCGTGACACGTGTCGCGCAGTGCACAGCGCAGCGCAACTGCGCTGGCGCATCTGCTCTGACACGTGTCGTGCAGCGCACAGCGCAGCGCAACTGAAGCGTTGCTTCCTTTAATTTTGCTTAAAATAGAGCTTTGCTCTGATTGGGCGCGCCTTCTTGGGCGCTGCGCTGACGTATCAGCGCCTGACATGTGGCGCGTTGCGCCCGAGATTTGAAGCGTTGCTTCAAAATTTTGAATTTTGAATTTCAACAGAGCTTTGCTCTGATTGGGCGAAACAATAGCCCTAACCCTATTATCCATTTCCTTTTATTTTCCATTCCCTTTTAATTCTCCCTCAACCCAGCCTGGCCCACTCCCTCTCTATCTCTCTTTTATTCTTTTTCGTCCAAGGGCCATACCAACCCGACCCAAGCCTCTTACCCGACCCGACCCTCTTCTTCTTCCCCACCTCTTCTTTTCCCGCTCTTTTCCCTTCTCTCCCCACGTCCTCGCGACCACGTCCCTGCCGCTCATTCCTACGCCCCCACTACTCGACCCACGACCTCGCGCGCGCGCACGCTCGCTCACTTCCCTCGACCTGTCTCTTTCTCTCTCGCATACGAGACCGAGCCTCCCTCGCCATCATCCTCACGTTCCCCCTTCACCAAAATCCCATCTCTCTCTCCTTCTAACTCTCGTTCTCCCTTCACCTCCATTTTCCCTCCATCACCAAATCACCCGACGCCGACAAGCACCCGCATCCTTCACCTCAAACCCACTGCACCCCGCCGAGCTCCTCGCCCGAAACCCTTGTCGGCAACTCCAACTCCCCGACCTCGTCTCCCTTTCTCTCATACAAGCCGAGCTCCCTCACCTCCTTCACCAAAACCCATTCCAGCTCTCCCCTCACCTTGCCACCACCGACCACTTCCGCACCCCTACACCCCCCTCTCCATTGACGCCAACCTCCAACTCGAGCTCCTCTCTCGCCGTCTCCTCCTCATCGGCCACCGCTACAGCCCGATCACCTCACAACCATCCCCAGCAACCCTCTTCGCCTTCTTCCTCTCACCCTCGAGTCTCTTGGCCAACCAACTCCACTGAACACCACCGTCTCATCCCTGACCTCATTGTCGGCCACCCATTACGCCGCTTGTCGCCCACAAGCCGTCGCCTCCACCACCAGAAACTTCATTGGCTGACCCGAGCTGCCACCCCATCAACATCACAACACCCATCTCCCCGCCTCCAGCCGCAGCCCTCTGTGACAGCCGACCCGCGAGCACCACTACACCACCGAGCCCTCTGCGTGCCAACTTCCCGTGCCACGCTGTGCTAAGACACGTGCACGTGCCGTGCCGTGTTCGCATCCTTACTGCCGCTGTGCCAGGCCGTGCCCACTCCCAGAACCACCGTGCCACCATCGGACCCACTCCCGTGTCGCGCCGTACCCACCTACGTGCCACAACAGCATCGCGCTCCGTACCCGGCACCATGCCACACCGTGCCTGCTATAGTGCCCGGTCCAGTGCCCGCATCCGTGTCACCGCGTATCCAGACGTGTCGCATCCCGTACCCACTTCCAGTGCCACGTCGTGCCAGCCCCCATGCCACATCGTGCCCGATCCAGTGCACACGCCGTGCTGCTCCCGGACCATGCGCCGAGCCAAGACCGTGCCCACTGCCGTGTCACGCCTTTCCACGCACCGAGCCAGGACCACGCCCACTGTAGTATCACGCCCGCGTCGCCACCGCGCCCAGTACCGGATCACCGCACATCGTGCTCGCGCCACGCGCCCGTGTCCAGCACCGTGCCGTCTCGTGTGTCGAGACAAACCCTACAGCGGCGTCGCTTCCATATCAAGCGACCGAGATAACTGATTTCCTCTCGCTTTACATGCTACTAATGTTATACACATAACCATTTATATCTTTGCATAACCGAAGCTTCGAACACCTTACGTATAAACAAGTATTTGATGCTAAACTCTAAGTGAAAACCTATCCTTAAATGATGAAACTTGTGATCATTAAGTCCGTTTACTGTTTACAGAAGTACTGTAGAAATTTGGTTGAAAATCAATATCGTTTCACCTATAAAAGGTTACCCCGATAATCCTTACGAAATCTGAACTTTTCCGGCCAGGTTAGACCGTTAAAATCCTAATAAATCATTTACACATCGGATATGAGCGTTCCTTGGCTTGTATCGAAGCTAACAGGTTAATCTACAGTACTTTATAGTTGATTTCTAAAATTGAACCTGTTGTGATAGGGAAAACTGGGGAGAATTACGATTCTGGACTGCAGTCCAGAGCAGTAATCCCAGTTAACCCTTGTTTTTAAATCACTGTATATCCTTGCTCAAATGCGAAAATGTGCGGAACCCTATATATTTACGTAGAGGATTAAGTTATATTTCTTAATACACTGGTTTTACTGGATTCCTGTTGTGTTTGGTATTTTTAACACATTTTATAATGTCGACATGTCTACCTGAAATCTGCAGTGACAGATTTTACATATCAACCTTAATCTGGTCATAACTCCCTGTTGATATAGGATATTACTGATCCTCTAATTGAATTAGAAACCTAACTGACAACCCTAAATATTGTTCAACTATAGCATTGCCTAATTACGGTCCCAACTAGGATTAAAATGTGTTACGAAACAGACTTCCAATTCTGAAATCGGATTTCCAACAGTGAACACTTAAATTGAAATGGCTGTATCTAGCAAACCTAAAACCCGATTGACGCGAAACCAATTTTTATGGATAGGTAATTAAACATACTATATACCTCCTTTACATTGTTTCGCTTAATTCTGCATGTATGATTTATAGTGAATTATGCAAGTGGTAGAACACTGACTGATGATATTTTGTTCATATCATGACTATTGTATTCTCATCACATCATATAGATGTCATTGCATTGGTAACCTAGAGATCATGTGCATTACCCAGTGTTATGTATTACTGTTTTGATTGTGGTAAGTATGTTAGTGTTTAAGCGTGAATGAATAAGTGGAAGTGACACGTACTTGTACACAATCAGCGGACCCTATTGATATATTGCATTGTCGACGTCTATCGGACATGTATAAGTGTAAATATAATTGGTATGGGACGATTATGGAAGCACTTTTATGGGTGTCATAGGTAAGGCACCAAACACTGTCCATTTATCTTGGGTATCAGTCGATACATGCTTATGGAGATCCTGTCTCCAGTTCTCGCGTTGACTTGTCATGTACCGACTGGTATTTGAGTTTATGGTTGGTGTTTGATATAGACCACGGTGTGTGGGGTAGTTTGAGTGTGAGTTCAACAGAATCTCGGGAGTCCCATTGCTGGTACATACAGCGATTCTGGTGATATATGGGGATATTACTGATTTTTAGCGAGCGACTCGGGCCCGTGTTCACTTACCCTTGGGTCCTACTCTTGGGTGGGGGATACTCACGAGTGGTTGACTCTCGTACTTGGACTGACGATAGGTTTAGCGACCTGGACAGCGAGACTTAGAGACTGATAGGATTAGTGACATTGACATGCATTGCTTACTGATTCGATATACCTACTTTACTGTTTACCTGTACCGAAAATTTCATGTGCGTCATCATTCTATATTTACTATTTCATATTCATCATCATTGCACGTGTTTACCTTTGCATTTATATATATTGCTATTGTGTCGCTCTGACGACCTGAGTATGCATGCTCAGAGTGAGAAGTGGATTTAGCTTGGACCGAGACCTGACGTACCTCGAGGACATTCCGGATATCTGGACTAGCGACTCAGAGCTATACTTCCTTGATCTCTATCTGGTTAGTTCTTTGTATTTGTTTTGATTTAGTGACTGCATTTCTCATTACCTGTGCATTGATTACTGATTACCACGTAAAACTACAAGCCGAAGTGTGACTACGGCAGGATTTTTTTTCTTGACCATAGGAGCATGGCTGGCCTTGTCAACCCCTCGTATTCCGTATTTTAGGAAGTGGGGCTTGACATGGTTTTATTGGTATCAGAGCCAGGTTTAGAATGGGATTACAGTTTCCGTGTAGGACTTGACAATCTAAGACATCCTTCAATCTAGATTGTAAACTTGTTATCCTTGATCTTGATCCACATAACGTGTTCTGCTACTTCTCTTGATCCATCCGCTAGAGTTTTGGGTGACTTAGTAGAGTTATGTGATTGTAATTATGAACTGCAGCATAGTTACAATACTGTACTCAGCTTGAGTGACTTGGAGTTCTACATTTGATTCCCGCTCGATTGAGTTTCACCTCACCACCTATTCTTGTTCCTTTCTGTATCTTATTCTGATTCTTATATCTTGTATCTTATGCCGTCCTAAAATTTGTTATTTCAGGACAATGTCTTCCAACGACTCTTCTTCTGTCTCTACTTCCCGAGGTCAGACCGTCGAAATTTTGAGTGTACCGCAAGGCTTGAAGGAAACCCAAGAGCAGACGAACGACCTTTTAGCTGAAGGATTAGGAAGACAAATGGCTCAAGCGTCAGCGGAAGCCTCCAATCGTAAGGGAACCCCTGTTAAACAAGGAAAAGACGCGAAGATGAAGCGCCCATTTGTTCTTCAGCAATGGAAGCAACGGAGAACTCAACGTGGTGGATACTGTAAAAGACCAGGACACCTTCAGATAGACTGTCGCAGCGTCAAGGGACAGTGCTTGATTTGTAGATCCAACGAACATCATGTCAATGGTTGCCCTAAAAAGAAGAAGCTGCAAGGAGGAGATTCGTCCACACTCTCCACTCCCGCTAAGTGACTTGGTTATTTCGTAGTTCGAGCTTCGAGGATAGTACGGACCCAGCGCAGGATTCCACTCGCTTGACGAGAATGCAGCGGTCTAGATATCAACGAAGAATTATCACCCTTTTCTGCTTTCAATAAAAATATTGTCACTCTTTCGTAAATGTCTCCTTTCGTTTAAAATCTTGTATCCGTTGAAATTTTTAGTTTGAATGCAATAAAATTTTGAGTTGTGATGTATAAATCGTCCCCTTGCCACTCATTTCCCTTATACTGCTTAATGCATCAGTATTCTAAGATTTGATTTTTAGTCCTTACCTACCGTATATCTTCCCTGTACTTCATATCCTTGGTTATTTTCTTAGTGTATTCTACTGTCTGATCATGACTCTTCTTTTTCAAGGTCATGGCCCACCCTGGAGCAGCGCCGTCTCTCGATGAGGACACTCGATCCTGCATTTCCTTGGACTGCATGCTGGAAAGCTCTGATGACGAGATCAACGACCCACGGGTTATTTTTGGAAATAGCGATTCCGAGAACGAGGGAGTCGCAGCCCCAGAAGTCGACATGATCAGTGACTCTGACAACGAAGAAGTGGACCCAGAAGAGGACCCGATAGAGGAAGATCCCGAGGAGGACCCGATAGAAGAAAATCCAGGAAAGGAGGACCTTGAGGAGAATCCAGTGGAAGGAAATCCCGTGGAAGAAGACCCAGAAGAAGTGAACCACGTGGAAGCACACCACGATGAAGAAGCTCCAACCGAGGAAGAAGGACCAGGAGAAGAAGACCCCGCGGCAGAAGAACCTCCAGTGCCAATCCCTGCGAGGCGCTATGAGAATGGACGCCCCTACCTTAGCACGCGAGCTTACCGTAACCTGCTGAACTTCCATATTCGCGACTGATGCGACTTATCCTTGTTTCTTCTGGCCAAATAGATCTATGTATAGCTTAGGGCCACTTTTATCTTTCGAGATTGCCTTGTTTGAAATTCTTCTAGGAAAATAAATAATAATAAAGTTCCTGAGTGCGCACAATTTTGAGTATTGATTCGCATGATACATTGACTGTTTTCCCTCCCAAATAAATTTCTTCCCCTCCGGAGATTCATTATTCTTCACCCTTGCACCTTGTACTGACTTGACCCAAGCCTCTTCAATATTCAGATTAAGTGTACCACTTTCCGACCGTTTTGAATGGGCCGTATTCCACTGTAATCCATACCTTGGCTAGCCCCTATACATTTTAGTGATATTCCTTATTACTATGATTACATTCAGTGACATCGTTATTTGGAATTTAGTTTTCACTATTTTGTGGTTACAAAAAAAATATTTGCGTGCTATCAACTACTTCCGTTTTATTTATTCTGAATACTCTACTATTCGTCATATTTTTAGTAGCACAAATATAGGTCGCACCTACTATTTTCCTTATTTCGCCATATGGGTTTTCTAGAGTTATTTTAAATTTTTTGATCAATATTTTTATTCGAAAAATATTTTGGCCTATCAACAAATCCTTCACTATTGTTTATCATTATAGATGGTCCTGCCTTATGCTACTTAGGCCTATTCTTTTACTTACATTATTTCTTATATGTATATAGACCTTGGATTTCATCTAGCTGCTTTTATGTAAATCACTATATGTTAGTACTTGATTTTGTGGCTTTTTGCACATTATTTTATAGGTTATTGTTTATTTTGAATTTCGAGAACGAAATTTTTGTAAGGGTGGTATGATATAATACCCAGTCATTTTATACACTAATATCCTTATTTTTATAAAAGGGTTACTTACAAAATTTATATATTTGTATTTATAATTATTTTAAATATTTTAAAACCCTAATCCTTTCATTTTATTTTGTTTCCTTTTATAACCCTAACCCTATTTTCCATTTCCTTTTATTTTCCATTCCCTTTTAATTCTCCCTCAACCGAGCCCGGCCCACTCCCTCTCTATCTCTCTTTTATTCCTTTTCAGCTAAGGCCCATACCGACCCGACCCAAGCCTCTTACCCGACCCGACCCGCTTCTTCTTCCCCACCTCTTCTTTTCCCGCTCTTTTCCCTTCTCTCCCCACGTCGCCGCGACCACGTCCCCGCCGCTCGTTCCCACGCCCACACTACTCAACCCACGACCTCGCGCGCGCGCGCTCACTCACTTCGCTCGACCGCGTCTCTCTCTTTCTCTCTCTTGCATACGAGACCGAGCCTCCCTCGCCATCATCCTCACGTTCCCCCTTCACCAGAAACCCATCTCTCTCTCCTTCTAACTCTCGTTCTCCCTTCGCCTCCATTTTCCCTCCATCACCAAATCACCCGACGCCGACGAGCACCCGCAACCTTCACCTCAAACCCACTGCACCCCGCCAAGCTCCTCCGCCGACACCCTCGTCGGCAACTCCAAGTCCCCGACCTCGTTTCCCTCTCTCATACAAGCCGAGCTCCCTCACCTCCTTCACCAAAACCCATTCCTGCTCTCCCCTCACCCTGCCACCACCGACAACTTCTGCACCCCTGCACCCCCTCTCCATTGACGCCAACCTCCAACTTGAGCTCCTCCCTCGCCGTCTCCTCCTCACCAGCCACCGCTACAGCCCGATCACCTCACAACCATCCCCAGCAACCCTCTTCGCCTTCTTCCTCTCACCCACGAGTCTCTTGGCCAACCAACTCCACTGAACACCACCGGCTCATCCCTGAGCTCATTGCCGGCCACCCATTACGTCGCCTGTCGCCCACAAGCCGCCGCCTCCACCACCAGAAACTTCATTGGCTAACCTGAGTTGCCACCCAATCAACATCACCAGACCCATCTCCCCGCCTCCAGCCGCAGCCCTTTATGACAGCCGACCTGCGAGCACCACTAAACCACCGAGCCCTCTGCATGCCAACTTCCTATGCTACGCTGTGCTAAGACACGTGGGCGTGCCGTTCCTTGTTCGCATCCGTGCTGCCGCTGTGCCAGGCCGTGCCCACTCCCAGAACCATCGTGCCACCATCGGACCCACTCCCGCGTCGCGCCATACCCACCTACGTGCCACAACAGCATCGCGCTCTGTACCCGGCACCATGCCCGCTATAGTGCCCGATCCAGTGCCCGCCTCCGTGTCACCGCGTACCCAGACGTGTCGCATCCCGTACCCACTTCCCGTGCCACGTCATGACAGCCCCCATGCCACATCGTGCCCGATCCAGTGCACGCGCCGTGCCGCTCCCGGACCATGCACCGAGCCAAGACCGTGCCCACTGCCGTGTCGTGCCTTGCCACGCACCGAGCCAGGACCACGCCCACTGTCGTATCACGCCCGCGTCGCCACCGCGCCCAATACCGGATCACCGCGCATCGTGCTCGCGCCATGCGCCCGTGTCCAGCACCGTGCCGTCTCGTGTGTCGAGACAAACCCTGCAGCGGCGTCACTTCCATATCAAGCGACCAAGGCAAGTGATTTCCACTTGCTTTACATGCTATTAATGTTATACATATAACCATTTATACCTTTGCATAACCGAAACTTCGATCACCTTACGTATAAACAAATATTTGATACTAAATTCTAAGTGAAAACCTATCCTTAAATGATGGAACTTGTGATCATTAAGTCCGTTTACTGTTTACAGAAGTAATGTAGAAATTTGGTTGAAAATCAATATCGTTTCACCTATAAAAGGTTACCCCGATAATCCTTACGAAATCTGAACTTTTCCGGCCAGGTTAGACCGTTAAAATCCTAATAAATCATTTACACATCGGATCTGAGCGTTCCTTGGCTTTTATCGAAGCTAACAGGTTAACCTATAGTAATCTATAGTTTATTTCTAAAATTGAACCAGTTGTTATAGGGAAAACTAGGTAGAATTACGATTCTGGACTGCAGTCCAGAGCAGTAATCCCAGTTAACCCTTGTTTTTAAATCACTGTATATCCTTGTTTAAATTCGAAAATGTGCGTAACCCTATATCATTACGTAGAAAATTAAGTTATCTTTCTTAATCCACTAGTTTCACTAGATTCCTATTCTGTTTGATATTTTTAACACATTTTATAATGTCGACGTGTCTACCTGAATTCTGCAGTGACAGATTTTACACATGAACCTTAACCTAGTCATAACTCCCTGTTGATATAGGATATTACTGATCCGCCAATTGTGTTGGAAACCTAACTGACAACCCTAAATATTTTTCAACAACAGAATCACCTAATTACGATCCAAACTGGGATTAAAATGTGTTACGAAACGGACTTCCAATTCTGAAATCGGATTTCCAACAGTGAACACTTAAATTGAAATGGCCGTATCTAGCAAACCTGAAACCCGATTGACACGAAAACAATTTTGATGGATAGGTGATTAAACATAATATTTACCCCCTTTACATTGTTTCGCTTAATTCTGCATGTATGATTTATAGTGAATTATGCAAGTGGTAGGACACTGACTGATGATATTTTGTTCATATCACGACTATTGTATTCTCATCACATCATATAGATGTCATTGCATTAGTAACCTAGTGATCATGTGCATTACCCAGTGTTAGGTATTAGTGTTTTGATTGTGGCAAGTACGTTAGTGTTTAAGCGTGAATGAATAAGTGGAAGTGACACGTACATGTACACAATCAACGGACCCTATTGATATATTGCATTGTCGACGTCTATCGGACATGTATAAGTGTAACTATAATTGGTATAGGTCGATTATGGAAGCACTTATATGGGTGTCATAGGTAAGACACCAAACACTGTCCATTTATCTTGGGTATTAGTCGAGACATGCTTGATGGAGATCCTGTCTCCAGTTCTCGCGTAGACTTGTCATGGACCGACTGGTATTTGATTTTATGGTTAGTGTTTGATGTAGACCACGGGGTGTGGGGTAGTTTGAGTGTGAGTTCAACAGAATCTCGGGAGTCCCATTGCCGGCACATACAGCGATTCTGGAGATATATGGGGATATTACTGATTTTTAGCGAGCGACTCGGGCCCGTGTTCCCTTGCCTTTGGGTCATACCCTTGGGTGGGGATACTCACGAGTGGTTGATTCTCACACTTGGACTAACGATAGGTTTAGCGACCTGGACAGCGAGACTTAGAGACTGATAGGATTAGTGACATTGACATGCATTGCTTACTGTTTCGATATACCTACTTTACTGTTTACCTGTACCGATAATTTCATGTGCGTCATCATTCTATCTTTACTGTTTCATGTTCATCATCATTGCACGTGTTTACCTTTGCATTTATATATATTGCTATTGTGTCGCTCTGACGACCTGAGTATGCATGCTCAGAGTGAGAAGTGGATTTAGCTCGGACCAGGACCTGACGTACCTCGAGGACATTCCGGATATCTGGACTAGCGAATCAGAGCTATAATTCCTTGATCTCTATCTGGTTAGTTCTTTGTATTTGTTTTGATTTAGTGACTGCATTTCTCATTACCTGTCAATTGATTACTGATTACCACGTAAAGCTAGAAGTCGAAGTGTGACTACGGCAGGATTTTTTTCCTCGACCGTAGGAGCATGGCTGGCCTTGTCAACCCCTCGTATTTCGTATTTTGGGAAGCGGGGCGTGAAAGCGAGGGTGCATTGGGAGCGCAAACTAGCTCAACCACAAACCAATGAACCCCATAAATAACGTCTCATCATCAATGTCCGGAGCGGCAATCTCTACGAAAGGGGTGATTGGGGTATCCGTAATAAAGAATCGCTTTAAATCCGCCTCCGCAGTCGGCAGTTTGTCCAAACCAAATCAGAACGAATCATCGAGCTTGGCAAACTTCGCAGCTTTCTTCGATAAAGCCTCCAGACGATGGAATCGAGCAGCAAAGTCCATAAAGCTAACTCCATGCCCCCCCGGACTCCAAGAACAAGCTCTTATATATGTTCAACACTTTGATCAAGCTCGGAAACTTGTGTTGAATAGCATTTTTCTGGGTAAGACCCATAACCACCGATTAAGTAGTGAAGACATACTCATCAGGAGGAAGTATCTCCTTATAATGCTCTTCTTTGACGGGTAACCCGGATATTTCCACGAATTCCTCCTGAGAAATTGATACCTCCCGATCTGATAAAAGAAATGTGTAGGTCGGAATATTCCACTGCTCCAGGATGGATTTGACCCACCACATATGAGGAATGTAGTAATAAAAGAGAGGCGCGTAGATCGCTGGGTATAACCCGGTATTTAGCAGCAGCGACTTCTTAGCAGACAAAATGTAATGGACACACTGCAGATAACCAGCCGGATGTCGAGCGATCACTCCTATTGTATAAATCTGACCCCAATGACACGCTTCTCTTTAAAATATCCGATGCCCCAGAATGTCTAAGGGCCATCGGCGGATGGACTGGTATCAACACCATGGAAGGTTGGAGACGACCTTCCGAGGTCCAGTTAACCTCTTCCAATACATAAGCGACCTGCGGAGGATCAGCGTAATGAATCGACGGGATCAGTTTTGACGGAACCACACAAGTAAAGCTGCACCGACCCCGGATAATATAACTGTACCATGATCCCCACAAATGAAGAGACTTCTGCTCATGGTCGCAGTCCCGGATTAGTGCAAAGACTTCCCAATCTGTAGGCGCATCGGCAAAAGCACTCTCCGAACGAACGTAAGGGAAAAAAGAACCGGAAGCCATAGTACCTGAAAAGAAAAACCCATAGAGAGTTAGTTATCGGCATAATATAATTAACTACAACTAAGGGCCTTAGCATCTATACTCCACTATGGCATATTAAATTCACCGCAGTCCAAGGAAAAAGGGGGACAATGGGCCCCACAAAATCAAGGTGATGTCTCATTAATGATGAGACATGCACCCATTATGAGAATCAAAAAAGATTCTCATTAAATGAAAAATCTCACTAAGCTGTGGAGTTCAAAACTCCTAATGTTCTTGAAGAACATGTTTTGTAACAAATCCAAATCTGTAAGAAGAATAAAACTCTAAAAAGAAAATAGGAAAGAGAAATAAAATTCCCAAAAATTCTCAGAGCTAAGCTCTGTAATAAAAAATGGAATTTAATTCCTTCGATGATGGGATTAAATCCCAGAAATTCCCGTGGAAAATAAAAAGGAATTAAATTCCAGAGAGCCCTAAAAAAAATCAGAGCCAACAATAGGGTAAAATCCTAAGATCTCTAAGACCTACGGACTACCCAAATAAAAAGTTTTTTTAAGATCTCTAAGAGATCATTTCAAGAAAAGAGCTAAGCTCTGTTAATGGGTTAAAAATCCAAAATAAAAAGGAAGGTTCTTTCAAGAGTTGAACTTTGGTCATGATCCTTACCAATTTTTTTAACGGAGTTTAACTCTGAAAGGTTCTGTGGACAGAGATCTAAGCTCTAAGATGAGAATTAAATTCTTAAGAAAATAGAAAACTCAAGAAGATGATAAAACGGCAGTCATCTAAAGGGTCAAAGGTCCTATTTATAGGATGTGAAGGGACAGTTCAACTCCCTAGGAGATCAAACGGTGGAAGTGACACCGTTGCACTCACGTGTGAGCCACGTGAGAGCAACAGTGGGAGGCATTTGTTCCTCTAAAATTTAAACAATTTCAATGAATCAGCGCCTGACGTTCTCTTCACGAGAGCGTCAGCGCCAATCTTGTAGGAATAAATCCTATGATAGTGCCGCACGTGTTCCTCATGTGGGCGCCAATGTACAAAACATAAGAGCACTTATTATATAAGAATTAGATTCTTCTATGGCGCTGCACGTGCTGCTCACATGGGCGTCAATGTGCAAAGCACAGGAGCGCTTATTATATAAGAATTAGATTCTTATATGGCGTCGCATGTGCTCCTCACGTGCGCGCCAATGTACAAAGCACAGAAACTCCTATCATAAATAAGAATTTAATTCTTAAGTGGCATCCACGTGCACAATACGTAAGCACCGGCACCCAAGTCAAAATCGGTAGAATTAAATTCTATATGAGGATATTTCCCTAACAAAAAGTTGGGATATTCTCTGCTAAACAGAGCCGTTGGATCAAAAATCCAATGGTGATGATAAATTATCAAACAATAGAATTAAATTCTATTCTGAGGAATATTTGTCCTCAATCTTTACAAACAAAAAATATTTCTCTCTGTAAAACAGAGAGCACTTGGATCAGAAATCCAATGGTGATTAAAAATCACCATTTGACAGAATAAATTCTGTATATGGGAAAATATTTCCCCAAACTTGTGAAAAACAAGAAAACATATTCTGTAAAACAGAATTCCTTGGATCAAAGATCCAACAGTGGGTAAATTCTCCAAATCAATTTTAAGACCAATTAAATCAATTGGAATCTCTCAATAAAAGATTTTCTTAAAATTAATTAACAAATTTGCCTCCACTATATAAAGGACCCGAGATTTCAAGTATCAGAGGGAGGGAACCCCCCATAAGCTTCTATAAAATACAGCGAGCTTTCAAAAAACAACAGAGAATTCAATTCTCAAAGAAGAAGATCTTCCTTTTCAAAACCTTAGGTAAAGAAAAAAGAAGAGATCAAAATGTCTCCCTTACCTATCATATCTCATCTAAGGGTGTAACCCTTTTAAAAGAACTTAGTTGTTTGTCTGGATCTGAGATCCATAAGACAAGTCTCCCATAAGTTGATAATTTAATTCTCATCGGGAAGATCTTGTTCTTGAGAATCAAACATTCAAGGAAGAATAAGTTTTAAAAGAAAGAAGAGAGAGTCTATAATACTCCAGGAACTTAGTTCTTTCAAATCAAGAAATTAGTTCTTTAAAAGCTCAACCAAAAGTCCTTAAAAATAGTGATTTTGGTGATCGTTGATAGTCAAAATACTATTGACAGAGGTTTAAACTCTCTGAAAACATCAATAGAGATTAAATCTCCATATAAAAAAACTCAGCGCCTCACATGAAAAACACGTGGGCGCCTAAGACTGTAACGACTCTATTTTAATATACAAAAAAGTTTTAAAGTGAATGTATATGTCATGCACCGATTCCCAATGAACGGTGAAGGGGACGCGGTGAAGCCCGCTACGTATTTACTCAGAAGTAAACACGCTAAACGTATCTAAGCAATATAAAAGTAAATGTACACAAGAGACAAATGTAAATGAACAACAACTTTATTTATTAACATTCTTTTTACAATACATATGAAAAGTAAATACATGGAATAGAAAACAATGCCTAAACAGTGGCATAAAGAAAATGAAAAATACAGAAACGTAAATATATACAAGGAATCTAAAACTCTGGGTCGAAAACTAGCTGGTCCAAGTCCTCGCCGGTAGGCTCGATCTCCAGTGAGTCTGAATCACCTGACGACATTCCAAAGAAGAATAAAGAGAATGTCGTCAGCGAAAAATCGCTCGGTAAGTCCCGTAGATAGATAAGAATAGAATAGACAGAAATAGAGTATAGCTGTTTATTGTTGTTATTTAGTGTTAACGTTGTTATTTGTAGCTTGGTACAGAAGAGACCAGTGTATATGAGAGGAGTCTCACTATACCAGAGACTACGGTATATGGAGTATAAGGAACCGTTCAGCCACGGTACAACGGCAATGGAGATTCAGGTTAGGTGTCTTATGGTTGCAGTCTCGTGCCACTTCTAACACCTTCTGTACCAATCTACCCCTTATAAACCCCGCGATGTCTTGATTGTATTGTTTGTATTGTTTGAATTATATATTGTATATAGATGGATGACTTGACAAAATAATGATATCAGTAAATGGATGTAACTGGAGGATCATGTAGATGGATGTATATCCATGTTTCAGTTCAGCCAATATAGATTGATATAGATTGAATAGATGGATTCATGTTGAATTGTTGTATTGTAGATTGTACTTGAATCACATTCAAGTCAGATTAGTTATATTGAGACTCAGTTTGAGTCAGACACTTTTTAAAGAACTTGAAATCCTGATTATTCTGATATTATCGGTAACTGCTGCATATGGACGGCAGGATTTGTGTCCTTTTCCAAGACAATTACCGTGTTGATAAAACCGTTTGTTAAGTTTTCTACCTTAAATAGGCATGCACCCATATCTCCGGCTCCCTGAGGCTCAAGAGACTGGTCCCGCTTAAACCTATGTTTACTAGGGTCCTTATTGTAAATTAATATAACTTGAGGGGGGTTTATGTAAAAATAGTTTTGGTATAATTTCAAAATACACCTCAAGCATTTAATTAGCTTCTTTAGGGTTCTCATTGATGTATATTTTATCAATGTGACACTTCTAGTGAATAAAACCTAATTTCAAAATAGATGGTATTTATTTGTAATATGAATATTGTTTTGAATTATCATGGTAGTTTCATGTAATATTTGAATTCTTTTCTAGAGTTTTGGAAACATGGAATAATATATATATTTAAATTATGTATTTTGGTAATATTTATATATCCATATTTAACGAAAATAAATTTATTTATTTTCTTGTAAACATCTCATTTTCTAAAGAAAAATGTATAAAAATTCCATCAAGATCGAATGCTCCTTGCGGAGGTCTGCATCTCGCTCTACTAACTCTTAGGATGTGCGATAATCCGCACCATCCCAAACGGGGTTTCCCAAAATGGGTTGTAGAGGCGCAATTGCATGGAAATGTTTTATTGCACTTTTTAAAGAAAACGGTTTTATAAGTTGAAGGTATTTATTTGCAAAAATCGTATTTCCCGTATTCTATGTTCCCAAGTTCCATCATGCTATATTAGATATGTGTGTTGTGAGGAGGTAGGTCATTACCTCATGATTTTTCTAAAGATAACATGGTTAAAAGGTATAAACATGTCGATATGAAACATAAAGGTATTTTAATGTAAAATTGAAATACAACTTGCTATGGTTATCATTTTGATGTTAAACTTGTTCTATTGTCATTGTTAATGATTACTAAACAATATATCAATAGTTGTAGCTTTGTTATTAAGAAAAATTATATTTTTTAAAAGAAAAGAGAATCGGAAGCCTGATAACTCCGCTTCCGACACGTTTTAAAAATGAAGAGTTTAGGAATAGCAAAAGAGAGAGAGAAACGGGACTTACTAGTTGTTTGGCTAAAGGAGAGAAAGAGGAAGAGTGGGGAAGCACTGGGGCATTGTTTCATCGCTGGAAACTTCTTGGATCGTCGCCGGTAGTTCATCGAAGGTTCGTCCTTTGTTAACTCCACTTGCACACTATAGGAACTTGGAATTTTCTTGAGAGTTTTGGCAAGGAATTGTGAGTGAGGAGGTGTGAATTGAGGGTGGTTTTTATAGGGAAAATTAGGTTTTAGGGTGTGTAAAGAATGCATTGAAATATGCATTAAAATGAGGTTAAATGGGCATTTTATTGTTCTCTGGAAATATTCAGTGTAAACAAACAATGTGGGGTTAGTGAGGTAGCTGATGAGGTGCAGGGGGTAAAGTTTTGAAGCATTTGGGACGGTTTGACCTGACCTTGCCGGATTTTCCAAGCTTGTCACCGGCCCAATGCCGACGGTCTGGGTTGGTGTTGGAGTATTGGGTCGGGGTCGTTTGGTATTCTACAATGCACGTGTTGATTATCTTGTGTCTCTTCAGTTTACGTGTAGCGCACGTGCAGTCTTTTGGGCTTCTAAAAGATTAAAAGGATTTAAAATAAAAAGATAATGTGGCTGATGGGATTTGAACTCTGGTGCTATTGTTCAGCAGTGCAAGGCTTTACCAGTGAGCTGCAAGCTCTTTCTTGCTGTTCTAAAGAAAACAAATTCTTATAGCATTCACAGGAAAACAAATAACCCAAGTGTACATTAACTTTTCATGAATTTTCTGTACACGGAATTTTGAGTTGTTAGAGTCTACCCTCCTTACAAAAATTTTGTCCTCGAAATTTACAATTTATTTTAAGGACTGGTTTACAAATAAGTGAGGATATTTTGCACGCATCTCATCCTCCCTTTCCCATGTCGATTCTCCTGGAGTATCTTTCCTCCACATCACTCAAACTAAGCTGACTTCCTTGTTACGAAGTGACTTCACTTTTCTATCCAGGATTTCAACAGGTTGCTGCTCACTAGATAAATCGGGCTGTACAGTAAGCTTGGAATAATCAAGAATATGACTGGGGTCACTCACATACCTTCTGAGTTGGGATATGTGAAACACATTGTGCACTCTTTCCAATGAAGATGGAAGTGCCAAGCGATAAGCCAATTCACCGACTCGTTCGAGTATGTCGAACGGTCCAATGTACCTCGGACTGAGCTTACCCCGTCTTCCAAATCGAATCACTCCATAGTTGGGAGATATCTTCAAGAATACATGTTCTCCCGGCTAGAACTCTAAATGATGTCGCTTCGCATCAGCCCAGTGCTTCTGTCGATCTTGGGCTATGCATATTCTTTTCTTGATTGTGCGGACCATATCTACGGTTGCTACTATCATCTATGGTCCAAGGAGTTCTCTATCTCCGATGTCGTCCCAACTTAATGGCGATCAACACTTCCTTCCATATAGCGCTGCAAAAGGTGCCATTCCGATGCTTGCTTGGTAGCTGTTGTTGTATGAAAACTCTACAAGATGTAGGTGATCTTCCCACGATCCTCCAAAGTCTAGCATATACGCTCTAAGTATATCTTCCAAGATCTGAAAAGTTCGCTCAGACTAGCCATCAATTTGTGGATGATAAGCCGTGCTGAAGTTCAGACTTGTTCCCAAGCTCGCTTGCAGACTCTGCCAAAATTGCAATCAGAACCTTGTGTCACGATCGGAAACAATGCAGACCGGTACTCTATGAAGTCTCATGATTTCCTGCATGAGTTCATGGATATCAGAGATAGTACATATGAAGAGTTTAAATCTTAAGTAGATTCTTACCTCCATGTACTTCTTTGCTAATGTCTCAGTTGATTGGCCAACTCGAAATGGGATAAAATGAGCCGACTTTGTGAGTCGATCCACAATGACCCATACCGTATCGTTACCTTTTGTGTTGCGAGGAAGTGCAGTCACAAAATCCATCGTGATGTGTTGCCACTTCCATTCTGGGATAGGTAACGGTTGAAGTAATCCAGCCGTACTGTGATGTTTAGCCTTTACTTGCTAACACACCAATTATTTAGCAACGCTTCTGGCTACTTCACGTTTAATTCCATGAAACCAGTAATTTTGACGTAGATCTTTGTACTTCTTTATACCTCCAGGGTGTACTGAGTTGGGAAAGCTGTGAGCTTCTTTCATTAACTCTTCCCGAACAGAACCTTTTGGTATACACAATCTGTTGCCGTACCTCAAAGATCCGTCTTCATGGATGATGAAGTATGTTCCAAGTCCATTCTCCACTTGTTCTCTGATCTTTTGCAACTTAGCATCACATGCTTAAGCTGCTTTGATCTGATTGACAATGGTAGATTGAACTTGTAAATTAATCAAACTTGAAGCGTTACCTGGCATGACTACTTCAATCTCCATCTGATGTAATTCTTATTGAAGCTTCCACTGGGCGGTGAGATGCATTGCTAATGGTTGATGACTAAGAGCATCTAGAACTGCATTCACCTTCCCTGGGTGATATTGCAGGTTGATGTCAAAGTCTGCCATGAGTTCTAACCATCGTCTCTGTCGCATATTAAGCTCCTTATGAGTAAACACATATTTTAGACTTTTGTGATCTGTGTATATCTCCACTCGCTCACCAAGTAGATAATGGCGCCAAATCTTAAGAGCAAAGATTACGGCTGCCGACTCCAAATCATGCGTCGGATAATTGCGCTCGTGAATTTTCAGCTGTCTTGAAGCATAAGCCACAACTCTTACGTGCTGATGTAGAACGCATCCTAATTCCTTACCGGATGCATCACAGTATACTTCGAAACCTCCAGTTTGATCCGGTATCACGAGAATAGGTATTGTTGTCAACTTTGACTCGAGTTCTACGAAAGTTTGTTCGCATGCTTCTGACCACATAAATTCTTCATCTTTACATGTAAGCTTGGTTAAGGGTGTTGCGATCTTTGAAAATCCTTCAATGAACCTTCTGTAATATCTAGCTAGACCCAAAAAATTTTGAATGTCCTTCACTGATTTCGGTGTCGGCCATTTGCTTACTGCTGAAACTTTCGCTAGATCCACAGAGATTCTATCGCCTGATACAATATGTCCGAGAAAACCGACTTGATCTAGCCAAAACTCACACTTGTTGTATTTGGCATAGAGCTGATATTGTCGTAGAGTTTCCAGGACAATTCCCAAGTGTTTGGCGTGTTCTTTCCGACTCTTTGAATATACCAGGATGTCATCGATGAAGACGACAACAAACCTGTATAGGTACTCTCGGAAAACTTGATTCATCAGGTTCATGAATATCGCTGTTGCGTTGGTCACTCCAAATGGCATCACAAGAAATTCGTAATGACCATAGCGAATTCTGAATGTCGTTTTAGGGATATCAGACTCCTTGACCTTCACCTGATGATAATCCGAACGAAGGTCTAACTTAAAGAAAACACAAGATCCACTTAGCTGATCGAATAAATCATCGATGCACGGGAGTGGATACTTGTTCATTATCGTTACTTCGTTCAAGGCTCTATAATCAATGCACATTCCATATGAACCTTCCTTCTTCTTCACGAGAAAAACTGGATATCCCTAACTTGAAGTGCTGGGACGAATCCATCCTTTCGCCAATAATTCGTCCAACTGAGTTCGGACCTCCTTCAAACCTTTCGGACTTAATCGATATAGTGCTTTGATCACTGGTTGTGCTCCTGGTACTAAATTAATGCTGAATTCAAGAGCTCGATCGGAAGACAAACCTGATATATCGTCAGGAAACACATCATCGAACTGTCGAACTACTTCTGGCTTTGATCCTTCCTCCGCTTGAATTGCCGCAATCACTCCTTCTTTGGTTTTGATTTATATGTACTTGGCTTCAAAGTACGGTCTCCGTTTTTGAAATAGAAGACCGGATGCTCGGGAATCTCGAATACTACCCTCCTTTGACGACAGACAATGGTAGCATAGAATGTTCTGATCCAATCCATACCTAGAACCACATCGAAGTTCGGTATGTCCAGCACTTTGAAGTCAGCATAGAATTCTTTACTGCAGACAACCACTGGACACAGGCAGTATCTCATTGTTGCCTTTAGAACGCCGTTTCCTGAACTGATATTCCAACTAGATACAAGCGGTATGACTGGAATCGCATGAGTTCGGACGAACTGTTGCGACATAAAGCAATGAGATGCTCCAGTATCGAATAGTGCGAGTGCAGGGAGTGAGGCTACTAAGATTGTACCTAAGGTATGTAGGATTTGTTTTAGGTATAAGGGAAAAGCTATTTAGGTATGTCTATGAATTAAAAGAGAATTTGAAAGGGAAGTGTTACCAGTGATGACTTGGCCGGTGGCTTCAGCCTCTTCCACAGTCATCGTGAAAGCCTGTCGCCTCGGCACATTCTTCCTTACTGGAGGAGCATTCCTCTGTCCGTTCCTTGGTCCTTAAGGTGGGTTCCTTTGAGCTTGATGGAACTGACGGGGAGGAGGTGCAGTCGGTCCTCGAGGAGGTGGAGCAGGTAGTGTAAGTATCGGAGCAGGTGCATGTATGGCTGGGCGCTGCGGGTATGTGATTGCTGGACTGGGTGCAGCATATGGGTATTGTCTATGAAGAAAGACCCAATATCGTGAGTAGCTAATCCGCAGACTAAGCAAAGGCGATTTGCACGCTGGCAGCCTTTCATCAGATGTCCATCTCTCCTGCAGTATATGCAAAATGCTGGGCTAGGCCGGTTGTTCGGTACTCCCGGTCTCCTTGGCAAAAAAGGTGTCCTTGAACAGGCCCCTCCTTCCATCTGGTTGATAGGGCGCTTAACTCCAGCAGATTGAGATCTGCCCCTCATCTTTACCACTGTCTCATAACGGCGGGTAGCTTTCAGAGCAGATTCGTGGGTTGGAAAATCTCTTGTGTCTAATGCAGCCAGGATCTCCGGACCAAAACCTTGTTGAAATCGACAGGCTCTGATCTCATCCGTCGGTATCAAGTATGCCGCAAATCTGTTAAAGTATTGTGTTAGCTGTGTAGTATGTGATATTTCAAAATCTAAATATTGAGACGTATCTTACCGACTGAGCATGGTGAACTCAGCATCATCTTCATCTTCTGACTTGGTCCACATTGAACCTTGTTGCAGATGAATGAACTGTTGTTCCATATCAAAGCGGGCAGTCTTACGGAAGTACTTTGCATTGAACATGTCACGGAAATTCTTCCAATCGATGGGTTGATCAAGACGGCTTTCTTCCGCCTTCCACCAAACCCGTGCATTGTCCGTGAGCTGCAACTTCGCAACACGAACCCAAGCTATCTCTAGCACTTGTGCCGCTGCCAGGTCATCTTTAATACTTTGAGCCCATTCCGCAGCTTCTAGAGGGCTCTCTTTTTCTGCAAACTTTTTGGGGTGCAAGACCCTGAATTGCTTCACCCCAGGTGCTTCTACCTCGGGACAGTTCGTTAGAATAGCATTCTGCTGCTGCTGTCCTTTCAGGAGGCTGCGGATTGCCTTAAGCAGAACCGTTTGCTCGTTGATCGGAGCAGAGATGGCAGGTGTGAGTGGTAGTGGTGGGGCAGTATTGTTGACATTTGTGCTAGTGTTGTTTGGGGAATCCATAACCTTGAAAAAAAATTGGGTTAGGACAGATTCAAAATATATGAAATGATAAGATTCAAGGAATAAGAATTGTAAATAATGATTTTAGTTGCTGGTTCTTATATTATATTACTTAGGTTGTCCATACAGTGCTGACTTGCATGGGCCACCAACAAAACCTGTCATGCACCGCTTCCCAATGTACGGTGAAGGGGACGCGGCGAGGCCCGCTACGTATTTACTCAGAAATAAACACGCTAAGCGTATCTAAGCAAAAAAAGTAAATGTACACAAGAGATAAATATAAATGAACAGCAAGTTTATTTATTAACATTCTTTTTACAATACATCTGAAACGTAAATACATGGAATGGAAAGCAATGCATAAACAGTGGCATAACGAAAATGAAAAATACAGAAATGTAAATATGTACGAGGAATCTAAAACTCTGGGTCGAAAATTTGCTGGTCCAAGTTCTCGCTGATGGGCTTGATCTCCAGCGAGTCCGAATCACCTGATGACATTCCAAAGAAGAAGAAAGAGAATGTCGTCAGCGAACAAATCGCTCGGTAAGTCCCGTAGTTAGATAAGAATAGAATAGACAGAAATAGAGTATAGCTGTTTATTGTTGTTATTTAGTATTAACGCTGTTGTTTGTGCCTTGGTATAGAAGAAACTAGTGTATACGAGAGGAGAATCACTATACCAGAGACTACGGTATATGGAGTATAAGGAACCGTTCAGCCACGGTACAACGGCAAAGGAGATTCAGGTTAGGTGTCTTATGCTTGCAGTCTCGTGCCACTTCTAACACCTTCAATACCAATCTACCCCTTATAAACCCCGCGATGTCTTGATTGTATTGTTTGAATTGTATATTGTATATAGTTGGATGACTTGCCGAAACTATGATATCAATAAATGGATGTAATTGGAGGATCATGTAGATGGATGTATATCAATGGTTCGGTTCAGTCAATATAGATTGATATAGATTGAATAGATAGATTCATGTTGAATTGTTGTATTGTAGATTGTACTTGAATCACATTCAAGTCAGATTAGTTATATTGAGACTCAGTATGAGTCAGACACCTTTTAAAGAACTTGAAATCCTGATTGTTTTGATATTATCGGTAACTGCTGCATATGGACGACAGAATTTGTGTCTTTTTTCAAGACAATTACCATGTTGATAATACCGTTTGTTAAGTTGTCTACCTTAAATAGTCAAACACCCATATCTCCGGCTCCCTAAGGCTCAAGAGACTGGTCCCGCTTAAACCTATGTTTACTAGGGTCCTTATTGTAAATTAATATAACATGAGGGGGGTTTATGTAAAAATAGTTTTTGTATAATTTTCAAAATACATCTTAAGCATTTAATTAGCGTCTTTAGGGTTCTCATTGATGTATATTTTATAAATGTGACATTTCTAGTGAATAAAACATAATTTCATAATAGATGGTATTTATTTGTAATATGAATATTGTTTTGAATTATCATGATAGTTTCATGTAATATTTGAATTCTTTTCTTGAGTTTTGGAAATATGGAATAATATATATATTTAAATTAAGTATTTTGGTAATATTTATATATACATATTTAACGAAAATAAAGTTATTTATTTTCTTGTAAAAATATCATTTTCTAAAGAAAAATGTATAAAAATTCCATCGAGATCGAATGTTCCTTGCGGAGGTCTGCATCTCGCTCTACTAAGCCCGAGAATGTGCGATAATCTGCACCATCCCAAACGGGGTTCCCCAAAATGAGTTGTAGAGGCGCAATTGCATGGAAATTTTTTAATACACTTTTTAAAGAAAACGGTTTTATAAGTTAAAGGGATTTATTTGCAAAAATCGTATTTTCCGTATTCTATGTTTCCAAATTCCATCGTGCTATATTAGATATGTGTGTTGTGAGGAGATAGGTCATTACCTCGTGAGTTTTCTAAAGATAACACGGTTAAAAGGTATAAACATGTCGATATGAAACATAAAGGTATTTTAATGTAAAATTGAAATACAACTTGCTATAGTTATCATTTTGATGTCAAACTTGTTCTATTGTCTTTGTTAATGATTACTAACAATATATCAAAAGTTGTAGGTTTATTATTAAGAAAAATTGTATTGTTTTTAAAAGAAAAGAGAATGCCGGATAACTCTACTTCCGACATGCTTTAAGAATGAAGAGTTTGGGGATAGCAAAAGAGAGAGAGAAGGGAGACTTACTGGTTGTTTGGCTAATGGAGAGAAAAAGGAAGAGTGGGGAAGCGCCGATGCGTCGTTTCGTCGCCGGAAACTCCTTGGATCGTCGCCGATAGTTAGTCAGAGCTTCGCCCTTTGTTAACTCCACTTGGACACTATAGAAACTTGGAATTTTCTTGAGTGTTTTGGCAAGGAATTGTGAGTGAGGAAGTGTGAATTGAAGGTGGATTTTATAGGGAAAATTAGGTTTTTGGGTGTTTCAAGAATGCATTGAAATATGCATTAAAATGAGGTTAAATGGGCATTTTATTGTTCTCTGAAAATATTCAGAGTAAACAAACAATGTGGGGTTAGTGGGAGTAACTGAAGAGGTGCAGACGGTGAAGTTTGGAAGCATTTAAGACGGTTTGACCCGACCTCGCCGGATTATCCAAGCTTGTCGCCAGCCTAATACCAACGGTTTGGGTTGGTGTTGGGGTATTGGGTCAGGGTCATTTGGTATTCTACAGTGCACGTGTTTGATTATCTTGTGTCTCTTCAGTTTACGTGTGGTGCACGTGTAGTCTTTTAGGCTTCTAAAAAGATTAAAAGAATTTAAAATAAAAAGATAATGTGGCTGATGGGATTTGAACTCTGGAGCAATGGTTCAGCAGTGCAAGGCTTTACCACTGAGCTACAAGCTCTTTCTTGCTATTCTAAAGCAAAACAAATTCTTATAGCATTCACAGGAAAACAAATACCCAAAGTGTACATTAACTTTTCATGAATTTTCTGCACACAGAATTTTGAGTTGTTAGAGTCTACCCTCCTTACAAAAATTTTGTTCTCGAAATTTACAATTTATTTTAAGGACTAATTTACAAATAAGTGAGGATATTTTTCACGCATCTCATCCTCCCTTTCCCATGTCGATTCTCCTGGAGTGTCTTTCCTCTACATCACTCGAACTAAGTTACTTTCTTGTTCCGAAGTTACTTCACTTTTCTATCCATGATCTGCTACTCACAAGATAAATCGGGTTGCAAAGTGAGCTCGGAATGATCGAGAATATGGCTGGGATCACTCACATACTTTCTGAGTTGGGATATATGAAACACATTGTGCACTCCTTCCAATGAAGGACGAAGTGCCAAGCGATAAGCCACTTCACCAACTCGTTCGAGTATGTCGAACGGTCCAATGTACCTCGGACTGAGCTTACCCCGTCTTCCAAATCAAATCACTCCACGGTTGGGAGATATCTTCAAGAATACATGTTCTCCCGGCTGGAACTCCAAATGATATCGCTTCACATCAGCCTAGTGAGTCTGCCGATCTTGGGCTATGCGCATTCTTTCCTTGATAGTGCGGACAACATCTACGATTGCTACTATCATTTATGGCCCAAGGAGTTCTCTATCTTCGATGTCCTCCCAACTTAATGGCGATAGACACTTCCTTCCATATAACGCTGCAAGAGGAGCCATTCCGATGCTTGCTTGGTAGCTGTTGTTGTATGAAAACTCCATAAGATGTAGGTGATCCTCCCACGATCCTCCGAAATCTAGCATGCACGCTCTAAGCATATCCTCCAAGATCTGAATAGTTCGCTCAGACTGACCATCAGTTTGTGGATGATAAGTCATGCTGAAGTTCAGACTTGTTCCCAAGCTCGCTTGCAGACTCTGCCAAAATTACGATCGGAACCTGATGTCACGATCGGAGACAATGCAGACCGGTACTCCATGAAGTCTCACGATTTCCTACATGAGTTCATGGATATCAGAGATAGTACACTAGGAAAAGTTTAAATCTTAAGTAGATTCTTACCTCCATGTACTTCTTTGCTAATGTCCTAGTTGATTGGCCAACTCAAAATGGGATGAAGTGTGCCGACTTTGTGAGTCGATCTACAATGACCCATACCACATCGTTATGTTTTGTGTTGTGAGGAAGTGCAGTCACAAAATCTATCGTGATGTGTTGCCACTTCCATTCTGGGATAGGTAACGGTTGAAGTAATACAACTGTCCTGTGATGTTCATCCTTTACTAGCTGACACACCAATTATTTAGCAACGCTTCTGGCTACTTCACGTTTAATTCCATGCCACCAGTAATTTTGATGCAGATCTTTGTACTTCTTTGTACCTCCAGGGTGTACTGAGTTGGGAGAGCTGTGAGCTTCTTTCATTAACTCTTCCCGAACAGAATCTTTTGGTACACACAATCTGTTGTCGTACCTCAAAGATCCGTCTTCATGGATGATGAAGTATGTTCTAAGTCCATTCTCCACTTGTTCTCTGATCTTTTGCAACTTAGCATCACTTGCTTAAGCTGCTTTGATCTGATTGACAATGGTAGATTGAACTTGTAAATTCATCAAACTTGAAGCATTACCTGGCATGACTACTTCAATCTCCATCTGATGTAATTCTTGTTGAAGCTTCTACTGGGTGGTGAGATGCATTGCTAACGGTTGACGACTAAGAGCATCTGGAACTACATTCACCTTCCCTGGGTGATATTGCAGGTTGATGTCAAAGTCTGCCATGAGTTCTAACCATTGCCTCTGCCGCATATTAATCTCCTTCTGAATAAACACATATTTTAGACTTTTGTGGTTTGTGTATATGTCCACTCACTCACCAAGTAGATAATGGCTCCAAATCTTAAGAGTAAAGATTACGATTGCCAACTCCAAATCATGCGTCGGATAATTGGGCTCATGAATCTTCAGCTGTCTTGAAGCATAAGCCACAACTCTTACGTGCTGATATAGAACACATCCTAATCCCTTTCCGGAAGAAAGAACTTGAAGATCAAATTTTATTTGTTTTAAAACTTAAAGCCGTCTTGAAGCATAAGCTCAAATTTTAAAATAGCAAGAAAGCACTTGAAGCTCATTGGTAAAGTCTTGCACTGCTGTGACATAGCCCCTGTGTTCAAATCCCTCCTGCCACATATTATTTTTGCTGATTTTTCTTTTAAACTTTTTGGAAGCCCAAAAATTACACGTGCAATACACGTAAAATGAAAATTCACTGAAAAATCAAACATGTGCAAAATACTATTAACTACGACTAGGACACGTGGCAAGAGTCCAGAGCCCAAACCCCCCAACTTGGCCGGCGAGATGCATCAAAAGACCGGCGCCGCCGGCCTTGCCCATTGGTATTGCCCCCAAACCCTGCACACTGCAACCTTTCGCATACCCCATTGCCTACATGTTGTTTGATTTCTCTGTAAATTAACGGAGAGATTAAATTAACCATTAATCCAATGTTTTAATGCTTTTTAATTTTCAAAACCCTAATTTCTCCTATAAATACAACCCTACACCCTGGCCCTCCTCATTCAGAAATCCTTTGCCAAAACTCTCTAAATTTTCCAAGTCCAAGAAGTTGTACAAGTAAAATTAGCTCAAAGTCAAGTTCCGGCGATGACTCGGAACAAATCCGGCGACCCCGTAACTTCTTGATGCTTGCAAACTCATCCTCTACCTGCCCTATCTCTTCTCAATCCACATGTCTATACTTTTTCTTCTCTCTTCTCTATTAAACGAGTCTCTTTGTAAATGACGTCAGTAAGTGGAGTTAACCGACTTTTAAAAGCTAATTTCTATAAAATGACAATTTTTCTTAGAAAACTCATAAACAAATTAATAAACCTTGCTTATTAACCATTAATTAAAATTTACAAACCAATTTCACTATAAAACTCTATGTAAAACCATATTTATTGCACTTTTACGGTTTAATTCCACATACTTGCTTTCGACATATTTTATCATGCTTACTTGTATTACCTTTAGAAAACTCATGAGGTAATGACCTACCTCATCACAACACTCATCATGATATAGCACGATGGATTTTAGAACAATATTTTATGGGACAATACAATTTTTACATTAAAATACCCTAAACTAATAAAACGGTATTTTTTAAAGATTGTTTTAATTAAATTCCATACAGTTATGACCTTACAACCCATTTTAGGGAATCTGATTTGGTTGGTGTGGGTTATCGGATATCCTTCGGAGTAGTAGAGCGAGTTGCAGACCTCCTCACGGAGCATACGATCTCGATGGAATTTATATTACAACTTTTAAGAAAACGTGATTTCTATTTAATAAATAAATTATATCTTTAATATATATATATATAAATATATTATCAAATTATCTATTTTAAATATATTTAATAATTCTATTTTTTTTAAATCAAAAGAAAAGAGTCACAAAAGTTGATAAAAATACCATCAAGAATCAATACAAGTCAAATTACATGAAAATACCATATACTATTCAATTTAGGTTTATATCTACTGGAATATTTCGTCTTTTAAAATTTACATCCATGAAAATCCTAAATACGATAATTAAATACTTGAGGTGTATTTTGAAAATATATCAAAACTATTTTTTTCATAAAACCCCCTCAAGTTATATTAAATTACAATAAAGACCCTAGTAAATATAGGTTTAAGCGGGACCAGTTCTCTTGAGCCTCAGGAAACCGGAGAATTTGGGTGCTTGCCTATTTAAGATAGACAACTAAAACGGGGTTATCAATACAGTAATTGGTTTGGAAAAAGTCACAAATCATGCCGTCCATGTGCAGCAGTTACCTATAACTCCAAAGTTAATTCAGGACTTCAATTCATTTTAAAGTATCTGACTCAGTCAGAGTCTCAATCTAATATAAAATCAATCCATCCTTGAATACAATTCAAGTGTAACTCCAATTCAACATGAATCCATTTATACCATAATACAATCTATATCAACATGAATTGATTTGACCGAACCATGGATATAAATTTGACAATATTTACATGACTATCCGTTTATATCGTTTCCGTTTACATGAACTACTGATATCATGCTTTCGGCAAATCTTACATCTATTAAATAAAACAATACACAACAATTCAAAATACATTACGGAGTTTTAAAGGGGTAGACTAGTACAGAATGTGTTAAAAGTGGCACAAGACGGTCACTTTAATACACCTAATATGAACACCCATTTCCGTTGTCCCGTGGGTTTTGACGGTGTTGGAGATAGTGCACTCAGAATCAATTACTGGATCACAGGCACGTGATTGCAATGATTGAGGGAGGACCTGTCCCAGTAGGACAGTCTTACTCGAGATGATAGTATGCTATCTGGTTTATCTTTATCATCGTGTACTGCTTTAGGTGACCTTACGAGTCGCTATTACACGTTGATAGAGCCCCTAGGATTCTTGCTTGACTACCAGCAGTATGAGGGCGATCATATACGTGAGAGCTGGAGTCTATAAGCACATTCTTAAAAGGTCCCTAGTCGAGAGAGTTTCGAGACAGGGCATCGATTCTCCAGAGTAGGCTAGTGTATACAGTCGAGACCCCGACGAGGGGCGGTGGCCGGTCTCACAAGCCACTGGTGTCAGTTGGTTCACCTAAGATGTATACAGGTGCTCATTGGGTTATGAGTACACCGGACAGGACTCGCCGGGAACCTGCTAGTTAGGATTATACCAGACGTCAGATGGCAGTTCCCTGGTGACATGTGTACAGGTTAGTTCATCGACCTGAGATCGTCATTTGTCTCGTATGAGTTCCCACTGTGCTTTGATTACTACCCTACCACGGCTCAAAGGAGTCGTGCAAACAGGTTTTAGTTGGGTACAATCCCGAGCCACATGGAGGCAGTGAGCGGATCTGTAGGGGTTCGTCTCTCCCGGTATTGGGGGTGAGGTCGCGCTGTGTCTAGGAGAGCCAGAACATGAAAAGTCCTTGGCCAAGACAGGAGATTTGCTGGTAGGTATTCCAGTAGTATCTCAGGGTGTTCTGGGCTACACTCCGACACGACTTGTATCGCCATTGGGGGTCTGACTTTTACCAACCCTCTAGGCCCGCCATGCGATGCTCATAGACGAACGGACCGGGCTGTACGGATATTGTCACTGACAGGCTCAGTAGGGTGTCAGGATGAGTGCGCTCATCGACGTCCCTTTTGGTCAATAGCTGGTGGCCCGTCACGTATGGCCAATACCTCTGACGTGCTAGTGGTTAAATCCACAGCCATAGTATTGACAAATCTTTAGAGTCCACCACATACAGTTACTCAAGTTTTGGGAGAAACGCTGTAGAGGCCGTATGGAGATATGGCAGAGTTCGATCAGATACGTGCGGTATTGCACGGATCGTGATCGGACGGTTTTTACTAGCCGGTTTTGGTTTAAGCCGGATCCTAGTATTAGATAGTGTAGATATTGTCTCTTTGCATTTGTGTTCGGTGGGAATACAAATACGGGCATGTATGTGCAGTAGTGGGGTTTTCCTGTAATTTATTACGGGATCAGTTTTCTGAAGTTTGCCAGTTTGCATTCCGTTCCGGCCGGTTTTCTTTTGTTCCTTCACGGCCGGACTTTCCGATAGAGGGGGTTATTTGCAAGTGTGCAAATAACATTTTGTGGAGGGGTTTTCTTGCATTATGTGGCATCATGATGAGATTCTTTTTCCATCCATTCTTTGCTTTATTTGTGATTAGAAATGAGATGAAGGTTGATATGATATTGTTATCATTGCTTTTGGCTATGGTCACCTTTGAGCTATCCTACACTCACCTCCCTTCTTGATTTTATTCACCACCATATTTCTAAAAGGGGCCGGCCATATTGAGTGAGTGGAGAGAGTTTCATTTTAGTGAGGGAAAATGTTTCATCTCATTTTTCATGCTACCAAATCCCTAAGCTCATTTCCATAGTTGCTTTCTTCACCTCCACCACATCATGGCAACCTCATAACCCCAAAAGAGACAAGCTTCTACACTATTCTACAACAAATCTTGGACGCGTCGGCTAGCCAACTTCGCGCCCGAGTTGCCTCTGTCCAGAGTTGGGAGCCCGTAAAAGTATTCGGCTACGTGGTGCCCTTTCCGACGAGGAGGTGACGGACGGAGATTCCGCGGGAGATCGGAGTGGAGACGAAGACCGAAGGACACGGATCGCTTGGTATAGCTTCTCTACTCTTTTCTAGTTTGCTAGTAGCTAGGTTAATGTCCCGATCCGGGTGAAAAGTGCGCGGTGGTGCCGGTTTGCTAGTTTGCAAAGTTTTTGTTTCCACGTTTCCGGCGTCGGATCGACGGCCGGGGCGCCGCCGCGGACTTACAATGGTATCAGAGACACGCCATTAACCATGCCTAGCTTGCTCTAGTATGTTTAGAACTCGATCGAACAAAAATCCCCAAAAACCGTATTTTCCAATGCATCGTGTTTCTGTCGAAATTTTTTCTGCTCTAAAAATTTTTCGGGTTGTTGCAGAGACACGTGTAGGCAATTATAAGCATTCTGAGGAAATTTGGTGGCGTGATGTCACCATTCCACCGCGGAACCGCGGCCAAACCCACGCATTGGCCGTGGTTCCGCTGCCATTTTGACTTGTCAACGCACCAAATTTTTCCAGTGGGCTGTTGGGTTGGAAATAGGGGTTTTGGGACATTCTTTTTGGACCCAGATTTTCTGTAAGTGCTACAGTACTGCTTGGGGCCCACTTTGATAAATTTGTTCGATCGGATATTTTAAACATGTTAGTTCACAGTATTTACATTATATCTGCGACCGTGAATGTCACTTGATCGGTAAATCCTGTCTAACTTCTATAGCCTGGTTAGACGGATTTGCGAACGTGACATTCACGTTGATGTTCTGTGATTGTGCCGTGTTGTTGCGGATCGGTCGTGGGGGATAGCCTAGTTGCAGTATTAGTACAGTTTTGTTGTATTATGTACATTTGATATTGCGGGACGAGCGTCCGACATGTGGACTGCCGTCACTGCCTGTTTGTATTATTCTTTTGGGGCACGACCAGGTCGAGGTCGATGTACCCGTTGTATGTATATTTTTACTTTCTGTACTAGGATAACCCCACGGAGGGGTGCACGGATAGCCGGGTTCTAGAGGGCAACAAGCCCGCATCTCATGGCGTTGAGACGGAGGGGGCTTTACTCTAGAATTGGCGGGCTATTCGCCGCACTCGTAGGGGGTACAGGTTGACCCAGGAGGGGTGCCCAAGTTACCTGATTCCGTGAAGTGCTGGGTGGTCCATTCACGTTGCTGAAGGGGGCTGCCTCGCTTCAGGTTTTGGCGGGTAACTTGCCGCGCCCGTAGGGGTCTAGGATTTTCATTGCACAGGCTATCCACACGACCAAGGGGGAACGTCGGGTTTCAGCAGCGGCTCTGTGAAACCCGGGGATCCCAGATATCTGTATTATTCTGTGATGCTGTACATTTCTGTGCTGTTGCATTTTATCACGCCTTTAGCAAAAATTATATATATTATATATATACTAGTAGATGTTGTATATGTTTTGCATCCGCGCTAGTCCAGTCCCCACTCTGTCGTTAGTTAACTAACCTAACGGGTGATGACGGGACCCAGTGGCGAATGCGGATGGCATATACGTACGTCATTATTTTCGTTCTTTTTGGTGTGATCAATTGATGGGACTGCGTTGATTCGGATCAATGCAAGTTAAACAAACCTATTTGATGTTGTTGGAACATTTTTCAAAAAGCTGTTATTGCAAGGGCGTTCTCTTTTGTTTTGCAAAGTGGTATTCAGTTGGAATATCCTGCTCCTCAGTCGACGAGGCAAGGGCCGAGATCCCTTCACCGGGAGTGACCCCTTGGACAAAAGTTTGCGTCAGGGCAATAACTTCACTATAGCCGATTACTTTTGCTTTGCATCGTGGTATTCAGTTGGAATATCCTGCACCTCATTCTACGGGGAAAGAGCCGAGATCCCTTCACCGGGAGTGACCTCTTTAGCGATGGTTTTCGTCACTATATTTTTCTAAAAAGCTATCCGTTCCTTCAACGATATCAAGTTCATTACGTTAAAGGTTTTCGCCAGAAACCATTCGTAGCCCTCCGTCGTTTCATATGGATAGTCAATAGTATTCAAGCTGTGTATGTTGGCCAAAGTCAAGGCACAGTGTTTGGTAGTTGTTGGGTATTCATATGCAGCATAGATAGATGCGTTGGTTTGGGACAGTCGTACTACTATTTTGGCCAAAGTCAAGGGTATGTACGGGTGGGTTCAAATTAACCTGGAGAATGACGGGTAGAACTTGACATGTGACTTATGATATGTTGGCCAAAGTCAAGGTCATAAGAGCATGGGGCAAAAATCCTCATCGGGAGTTTCTAAAGAAACTGAAACTTGCCAGGCATGCGCATACCTTCTGGAGTGTGATAACGTGAGCGGATTCTGTCACGTTATCATGCGATGATAGTTGGATCCCGATTCCCACTGATGAGTTGGTTTACTCCTCGGGTGATCCCGGCTAATTCTTCCTTCAGGTTTGGGGAAGAATTTGACGTTACAGTGGGAGGTTTCCAGATTATTTAAAGTGATAACCATTCTGATCTAGGTTAGAGTGCACGCTGAGTGTTTCTTTTCTCTCTCTCTTTGGCAGCGACCATTGACCCGACCCTAGACTATGACTCAGTGACCAAGTTGACCGAACCTTCTTAACACTGGCTTTTGGATTGTCAGAGTTGCAAACCTCATTGGCACTCCTACTTTTACCCTTTTCTCCAGGACACCCCGTATAACTACGAACGTCCACTTCCATTGGACAAAACCATCGTATGGTTATATACGAACTCGAAGGAATTTATTCGAGGATGGTTTCCGGTTCTGGAGAAAACGAATAGGACTATTCAGTTGTCTTTTCTTTTTACCTTCTCTCTCAGATTGCGAGTACTCCTTGGTTTAGGAGATAGTACACCTATTACGCAAATTGGATAGTCTTCTTCCAAACCATAAGTAGGTGCCGACCGGTAGGGAATGAAGAAAACCAATTAGCCTAAACGGTGTACAGAAGGTATTAAGTTAAGACAAAGAAAGGGATTAGTAAGAGGGCAAAGTAAACTGCGACTGCTATTCACAACCAAACCAAGTATTTCTTCGCCAATCCTAAATCACCTTTGTATTTCTCCAGGACACTCCATATCACTACGAAGATCCCAAGTTTATTGGATAATCCATCGTATGGTTATATACGAACTCGAAAGGAACTTGTTCCAGTTCGGGGATGGATCCTGGTTCAGGAGAAATAGGAATAAGGTTTATTCGGTTATCTTTTATCTTCACCTTCTCTCGCATTGCGAGTGCTCCTAGGATTAGGACAGTACACCCATTATGCTTATTGGATAGTCTTCTTCCAAACCATAGGCTGGTGCCGAACGGTAGGGAAGGAAGAAAACCATTTGGCCTAAAGGGGTGTACAGAAGGTAATGACTAAAGACATAAAAAGGGATTTGGATAAGTGGCAAAGAATTATACGGTTACAGTTGTGAATCTGGATAATGGAAGAGGCATTACTAGGAATACCAGGATACCCCATCGAAACATTTTAATGTTTCAGTTTCACTGTGTACTGTTAAATGAAAACTGATTTCCCAATTAGACACTTGCTCCAGGGTATGTATTTACCAGGTATGATTCTCACATCTGTATGGTTTTACAGATGATGAGTGGGAGTAAGTTATTGGGAATTAGGTGATTATCCTCATTATATCGGAATTCGTTGTAATTGGTGATATTTGAGGAAGTCACCTGGGTTGTTTGCCGGACGGCGAATATTTGGTTTTGAATATCCATTGTTATGCACCAATTTCAAATTGATATATCTGTACGTCTATTTTTATAGAGTGAGATATACCTCTTTGAAATTATGTATATGATATTTATCTATATCAGTGGATGGTTAGATAAGGAGCATTGAACAGCGGTGTAATTCTTCTTAACCATAAGTACAGTTTTTAACCTACGACACACAGTGAATGAGTCACTTGACTCAAGAGACTTATACAGAGTATTGTATATTTTCCAGTGTCCATTAGGACAGAGGGGTAGATACTCGTACTATATTCTGTTTACTTGTGACTTCTCTAGTTCTTAGACAGGTGTTTCGTAGAAACACAGGGTCTGAGTTTTGAGAAGTTATAAGTATAAGAATAGAGTAGAGAACCAGGTATTGCAAGTATCGGGATTCTTCAAAGTGATCGAAGATGTAGATACTTGTATATGGTATTCATTTGATAGTAATGGTTAAGAGAACTTGCTTCTCTTTCAGGTTACTCTTAATTGGAAATGCTCCTAAGTTGAGTAACGCTGATCAGCCTCCTTCCATTTAGTTGACATGCACTGGAGACAGCTGCATGATTTGAATCTGGTTCAATTAAATCAGTGCCTCTATTTCTATATTGGATATAAAACAGTTCATATCTTGACTTCGTTAAGGTACGGGGAGTTGTCCGGCTTATGCTTAAAACCAGACTCCGGATAACTCAAAGCACGTTTCTGTAATGGCTGTTTGTGGGTTGACCCGGGCTATGACGAGGGTTGACTTTCTACCATCTGGAAGATCAATAGTGATATTGTTCTTGACTCGCCACAGTTTTAATAAAAAAATATTTTTTTCCTCAGAAAACAGTAGTGGGAGTATGGTAGAACTGGAAGTGATTCCAGAACCGCAAACGATTACTGAAGATTTGATAAGAACCTAAAGATTCAATCTGGTTTGACATTCTATTAGCCACTCCGCAGATGTGGTGGGTAACCTCAGGCACCCGAGAGGTACTTCGGTATGCTCAAGGACGGTGGCAGGGAGGTTCTTGTTTATCCAGATTTACCATTGCTGTTGCTCCAGACTGGGAGACCCGGCAGGAGGATGAGTATAGCGTCGTTCTAAACTAGCTTTAGAAGTGTACGTCTATATGATTTTTCCAGAGGGTTGTCGTAGTCAGTGGGAGCAGCGGAAGCATTGGTGGACAGGAGGCTTATGTCTATTTATAGACTAAAGCAGATATAGCGGAGATAGATCATCTATTTCTGATGTGACAGTCATAGGTTTGACTTCATCAGAATAAGGGATGGATCTGTTAAGAAGATAGTAGGGTGTGATGTCCTGGTATTTGGATGACATACACAGAGTAGGAAGTGATATTCCTATACTACGATCGGTTATACTTTGGTCGTCACACAGTGGCTTCTCCACAGGACTTGGTTATTATATCAGACATTCTGGTTACTAGATCTATGGTTTTAGATCTAGATTTGGGTGGTTTCCCAATATGGGTACTTTGACCGCATTCTAAGAGTATTTAGAATGGACGACTCCTGGCATGGTGGTGTACCTGCAGGTGATGGAGTCACCCTCTCTAAAGGTGTCTTACAGACTAAAGGGGAGAGGGATACGCATGATTGGCAGACCACTTGCTTAGGCAATTGAGTCAATCATGAGATGTCAAGTACCACACCAGATGTTGTTCTTGCAGTAGATGCAATAAGTTGATATTAATCCAATCCTGGAGAAAGCAGTTTTAGAACATAAGTGGATGTTCTAGGAATTTGATAACGGCAGCCTCCTTTTAGAGACAGTTATCATTCCAGGCTTCCAAGGTGACCTGGATGGCAGAGTGGCTGTCAGAGTTATAGTTTTCCTTCTGATGAGGGGCAGTAGTTTGGACAGCTGGTCCAAGCAGATACTGAGGGAAGGCATGGCGCAGGATACTGATTATGTTCAGTTGACGATACAGTCTAAGAAGTTTGGATTTGGAGTTCATTTATGAGCTAGGTCCCATCAGACATCCAGACATTCTAAGACAGGTATTGCTCATTTCGGGAGATGGCTTTCTCCGCGAACATGGGATATACAGAGACATAGAAAGAAACATCGCAGCGGATCCACTCACTGAGGCTATTCCTCGAACGCAATAGTTTCGCAAACGAGTTTTGTGAGACTGACTAGTAGAGGAGTTGGGTGTTCGGTATCACACGGGCTGTGAGTATGCGACATCGCAATAATTAGCCTTGAGTGCAAGTGGGAGATTGTTGGAGATAGTGCCCTCAGAGTCAATTATTGGATCACAGGCACATGATTGCAATGATTGAGGGAGGACATGTCCTAGTAGGACAGTCTTACTCGAGATGATAGTGTGCTATCTGGTTTATCTTTATCATCGTGTACTGTTTTAGGTGACCTTACGAGTCGCTATTACACGTTGATAGAGCCCCTAGGATTCTTGCTTGACTACCAGCAGTATGAGGGCGATCATATACGTGAGAGCTGGAGTCTATAAGCACATCCTTAAAAGGTCCCTAGTCGAGGGAGTTTCGAGACAGGGAATCGATTCTCCAGAGTAGGCTAGTGTATACAGTCGAGACCCCGACGAGGGATGGTGGCCGGTCTCACAAGCCACTGGTGTCAGTTGGTTCACCTAAGATGTATACAGGTGCTCATTGGGTTATGAGTACACCGGACAGGACTCGCCGGGAACCTGCTAGTTGGGATTATACCAGACGTCAGATGGCAGTTCCCTGGTGACATGTGTACAGGTTAGTTCATCGACCTGAGATCGTCATTTGTCTCGTGTGAGTTCCCACTGTGTTTTGATTACTACCCTACCACGGCTCAAAGGAGTCGTGCAAACAGGTTTTAGTTGGGTATAGTCCCGAGCCACATGGAGGCAGTGAGCGGATCTGCAGGGGTTCGTCTCTCCCGGTATTAGGAGTGAGGTCGCGCTGTGTCTAGGAGAGCCAGAACATGAAAAGTCCTTGGCCAAGGCAGGAGATTTGCTGGTAGGTATTCCAGTAGTATCTCAGGGTGTTCTGGGCTACACTCCGATACGACTTGTACCGCTATTGGGGGTCTAACTTTTACCAACCCTCTAGGCCCGCCATGCGATGCTCATAGACGAACGGACCGGACTGTACAGATATTGTCACTGACAGGCTCAGTAGGGTGTCAGGATGAGTGCGCTCATCGACGTCCCTTTTGGTCAATAGCTGGTGGCCCGTCACGTATGGCCAATACCTCTGACGTGCTAGTGGTTAAATCCACAGCCATAGTATTGACGAGTCTTTAGAGTCCACCACATACAGTTACTCAAGTTTCGGGCGAAACGCTGTAGAGGCCGTATGGAGATATGGCAGGGTTCGATCAGATACGTGCGGTATTGCACGGATCGTGATCGGACGGTTTTTACTAGCCGGCTTTGGTTTAAGCCGGATCCTAGTATTAGATAGTGTAGATATTGTCTCTTTGCATTTGTGTTCGGTGGGAATACAAATGCGGGCATGTATGTGCAGTAGTGGGGTTTTCCTTTAATTTATTATGGGATCGGTTTTCTGAAGTTGCCAGTTTGCATTCCGTTCCGGCCGGTTTTCTTTTGTTCCTTCACGGCCGGACTTTCCGATGGAGGGGGTTATTTGCATGTGTGCAAATAACATTTTGTGGAGGGATTTTCTTGCATTATGTGGCATCATGATGAGATTCTTTTTCCATCCATTCTTTGCTTTATTTGTGATTAGAAATGAGATGAAGGTTGATATGATATTGTTATCATTGCTTTTGGCTATGGTCACCTTTGAGCTATCCTACACTCACCTCCCTTCTTGATTTTATTCACCACCATATTTCCAAAAGGGGCCGGCCATATTGAGCGAGTGGAGAGAGTTTCATTTTAGTGAGGGAAAATGTTTCATCTCATTTTTCATACTACCAAATCCCTAAGCTCATTTCCATAGTTGCTTTCTTCACCTCCACCACATCATGGCAACCTCATAACCCCAAAAGAGACAAGCTTCTACACTATTCTACAGCAAATCTTGGACGCGTCGGCTAGCCAACTTCGCGCCCGAGTTGCCTCGGTCCAGAGGTGGGAGCCCGTAAAAGTATTCGGCTACGTGGTGCCCTTTCCGACGAGGAGGTGACGGACGGAGATTCCGCGGGAGATCGGAGTGGAGACGAAGACCGAAGGACACGGATCGCTTGGTATAGCTTCTCTACTCTTTTCTAGTTTGCTAGTAGCTAGGTTAATGGCCCGATCCGGGTGAAAAGTGCGCGGTGGTGCCGGTTTGCTAGTTTGCAAAGTTTTTGTTTCCGCGTTTCCGGCGTCGGATCGACGGCCGGGGCGCCGCCGCGGACTTACAGACGGCGCCTTGTGATCCGTATACCATAGTCCACGGGGTAAGCTAGACTCCTCTCATATACACTGGCATATTCTGTACCAAGCTATAAACAACTGCGTTAACATAACTATCAACTTTGTACCAGTTATAATCTCTTACCTGTATATTCTCATTCTACATCTTTTTGGGACTTACCGAGCGATTGTTCGTTGACGACATTCATTTTCTCTTCTTTCTTTGGAATGTTGTCCGGGGGATCTGATTCTCTGAAGATCGAGCCCAGCACAGACGACATAGAGCAGTTCTTAGAAGACCCATAGCTCTAGTCACTTGTATATACTTTACTTTCAGTTCACGCCATTGTTTAGGCATTGATTTTCAGTCTTGTATTTACATTTGCAGTTGTATTGTAAAGGATGCTGAATAAATAAAAGTTGTTGTTCATTTACATTTCATGTCTTACTTGTGTACTTTACTATATTGCTTATTTACGCTTAGCATGTTTACTTCTAAGTAAATACGCCGTGCGAACCGTCATGTCTCCTTACCGTACTCTGGGAAGCGGGACATGACGGGATTTGTTGGTGACCCATGCAGGTCAGTGCTGCATAGAACTCTACAATGAAGTCAGTTCTGCATGGAAACCTAAGCAATATAACACAAGAATTACAAGACTCAGCAAATAAACATTCTTTATATTTCATAATATTTGAATCTATTCTAACCCTATTTTTCATTCAAGGTTATGGATTCTTATTTCCCCCAATCAGAGCAAAACTCTGTTCAAAATTCAAATTTTGAAATGAAGCAACGCTTCAGAGGCAGCGCCAAGTGCGCTGCGCCGTAAGCAGCGCACCACGTGAAAAACACATGGCAACAATACGGAGATCATATAAAACCTGAAAGACTATCGGAGATCATCCCACACCAGCGTGGAGTGGTCACCACCTCAACGTTCATCTCGATACAGCAGACGAGATGTCACTACAGCGTTCTACCTCCAACAGGATTCGGACACGCCAAAACATACGAAGCGAAAGCCAAATTCCTAGCTTTAGGGTCTTGACGGCAACTCATATAAAACCTGAAAGACTATCGGAGGTCATCCCACACCAGCACGGAGTGGTCACCACCTCGATGTTCGTCTCAATATAGCAGACGAGATGTCACTACAACGTTCTTCCACCAACAGGATTCGGACGCGCCAAAACAATGAAGCAAAGGCCAAATTCATAGCTTCAGGGTCTTGACAGAAACTCATATAAAACTTGAAAGACTATCGGAGATCAACTCACACCAGTACGGAGTGGTTATGACTCATCGAGGCTCCCTAAACTGAGCCTAACCCGAAGTAAAAAGCGGCATGGCAAAATTCCTAACGCTTGCTCTTCCGACGGTCAAACCGTCTAGGAAGATCGCTTGAAGACGTCATGTCCAGCCCCCAAAGGGATCAGAGACACGACAGTCACAAGGCTACTCGAACAGCAAGATTGCCTATCGAGAGATACATCAGCCAACGCGACGGTACGATAGGCAAAACCCTAGTACCACAGACCCTAACGAACCTCTGTCATAAAGCGCAGAGGTTAACTGTGACGTTAGGACATCCTTGTGAGAACTTCTCGATTCGTCTCGACTCGTAAGGAAAATCCTTAGGCAATGGGCATTAAAAAAAACTGTTTCCTAAGCACTGTGGTCCAGCAAGTCGGTCCAAAATGGAATCTTGCATAGTATTCACGGGCTATACTCACTAAAGTCGAATCTCGACAAGGAGGGAAACAACCAGTTATGAGTCATCTCGTCTTGTTAGAGGGAAAATTCTCTTGTAAAATCCTCACGACTCTCAAGAGAAAGCACACTTGGGAATCCTCACGATTCCTAAGGAGAAAATACACCTACGAGATCCTCTCGACTCGTAGGGAGAAAAGTCTTTATGAGACCCTCACGGCTCATAAAATTGAAAAGTCTTAGGCAGCAGACCTGAACCTATTTCCTAAGCCATCGTTACCTTGCAAAGATTCTAAGATTGACCGTCACTCACTACCTATCGTCCACACTTGCTAAAATCACATGGCAACAACACGGCGAGGAGAAGAAAGCGACAGTAAGGAGAACATTTGATTCGCATTCAGTTAAGCATTCAAAGTGCACCCATTCATGCATGAGCGAAAAGGTTTAAGGCATAAAATAAACACATGGAAATGGAAAGCTTTCTAATCATACTTCAGATGAAAATAGTACACAAAAACGCCACTAAACTGTTTACAAATGCACGACATCAAATCTAGGACATGGATTGAGAAATTCGAAAGTGAGGCCGTCCAAAATTTTTCGGGCCTCTCGGACCATCTTCATGTGCATCCTTTCACGATCACAAGCGTCAGGATCCCCACTGATGTCCTCCAACCTTCGATAGGCAGCGAGTATTGCCGCCTGCTGAAAAGCTTGATGCAGGATATCAACAAGGTTGTCTCGCCTTTGCTTTGAGATCAAGACCATCAGATACACTAAGTGCACCTTATCTCCGGAGTCGTCCAATGCCTTAAGTGGCATGCCGGCATAGAATAGAGGAAGTGCTCCCCAGATCGCTCTCATAATAAGCTTCAAGAGAAAGGAACGACGAGGAATTAATCGACCATTGTATGCATCAAAGCGACCCATAATTTCAGCACACGGGGCGTTTGTAAATTCTTGGTTTTGAGAACGGCCGAGTACGCGAATCTCTCCATAAGAAATAATCTCGTCAAGATCATATATATGAGCATCCATAAAGTCTAAAAAGGAAAATCAGTGAGAATTAGTGGACAGACTGATTAAAAGAAAGCTTATTGAAACAAACACGGGATTTAAACAACTCTTGATATCCCCAAGGAGGAAATAAGTGATAATTAAATCGCCCGACGAATTTAATTCTGTGCAATTAAGAAAGGAATCATAAAAAGAATTTCGCATTTAATAAAAAGTTTCTTCGGGCCAAGGAGTTAAATTCCCCGAGAGCAATGCTCTGCAGACAGGAATGACACCTGACGAAGTCAATTATGAGGGGAATTAAAAATTCTCCGGGAATTCCAAGAGCATTGCTCTGTAAAAATGGTGGAATAACCCATCCGAAAAATTAAAATAAATTTTTTAATGAATTAGAATTCTGAGATCTTCAAAATTCATGAACAAACTCTTAAAAGTTCTTCATAAGAGATTAATAAATTTCCACTATTCAAGAGAGCAAAGCTCTGTTAATGGGTAAAACCCTAATAACATTTTTTAGATCTAAGGTCTATGAAGAGAAAAGCTCTGTTAATAGGTGAAACCCTAGATTACTAAATGATCTACTCAAAGATTTAATCTTTACCTAAGATTTTGACAGAGTTCTGTCCTTAAGAAAGTTCTTAAGCGAAAGAGCTATGCTCTGGAAGAGAATAAAATTCTCAGAAGGAAGAAGATGAATAGAAATCATCTCAAGGGCCAAAGGTCCTATTTATAGGCACTGAGATGTCGTTTCAACTTCTAAGTTGATCCAAGGGCGCAGATACTGCCACCGCTGCACTCACGTGTGAGCCACGTGAGCGCAACGGTGGGAGGGCATTTGTTTCCCCCAATCAGAGCAAAACTCTGTTCAAAATTCAAATTTTGAAATGAAGCAATGCTTCAGAGGCAGTGCCAAGGGCGCTACACCCGAAGCAGCGCACCACGTAGAAAGCACGTGTGCGCTGGCGCTAAGTGCGCTGCGCTCTGAGCAACGCACCACGTGCAAAGCACGGGTGTGCTGCCATCTGAGCAGCGCACCACATGCAAAGCACGGGTCCGCTAGCGCTGGAACTAAAGCTCCCCACCGTCAGATCAAAGATCCAATAATAATGATAAATCATTAATTAATCAGAATTAAATTCGGTTAAGGAAAGATTCCTCAAAATCTTTCCAAACAACAAGATTGTGCTCTGTAAATCAGAGCATCGTTGGATCAATGATCCAATGGTGATTAAAAATCACTAAAATACAAAATAAATTCTGTGTAGGGAAAGATTTCCCAATCTTGTTAAAAATCAAGAAGATTGCCTTCTGTAAATCAGAAGCCCTTGGATCAAAGATCCAACGGTGGGGGAATCTCCAAATCCATTAGAGAAAAGATATCCTTAACTGATTGAACAAATCAGCTCACCCTATATAAAGGCCTCAAGACTTCAAGTCTCAAGGATACAAAAAACAAATAGAGGAACCCCTCCGTAAGCGTTGAGAGATCTCAGAAAGAAGAGCCAAGCTCTCAGAAAAAGAAGAGTTTCTTCGAGGTAAAAAATGAACAGAGAGATAAAATCATCTCATATTTAAAAAGAAGAATTCACTTCTTCAAAGATCATAGATCTACAAGACCAAGGTCTTTCACAAAGAGATCAAAAGATCTCATCATAAAATAAAAAGAAGAACATAATTCTTCTCACAGATCATAGATCTACAAGACGCAGGTCTTTTATACAAAGAGATCATGATCATATCATTATAAAAGGGGAGAGAATAATTCAATTCTCTTAAGGATCGTAGATCCATAAAGGTATACCCTTTCATCGATACAAGAGATTGAAACATCTCCTATAAAGTAAGAACTTTTGTTCTTAGAATCTTGAGACAAAGTCTCTCATAAACAAGAATTTATTTCTCAGATCATAAAATTGGTCAGATGCGCCTCTGCGCTTTTGGACTGGCGCTCAGCATCGAGCGCACCACGTGTCCCTCACGTGTGCGCCACTGAACAGATAGCGCTTGTGCTCAAAATATAGCGCATTGCGCTCATTATCTGGCGCTCAGCGCCAAACGCACCGCGTGCTCCTCACGTGTGCGCTACTTAACAGAAGCGCCTCAGTACTCCACATCAAGCGCAAAACTGCAGCGCTTCAGCACTCCAAACATAGCGCATTGCGCTCTTCGACTGGCGCCAAGCGCGCCACGTGTTCCTCACGTGTGCGCTGATAGAATATAAATTGTTCTTTAATAAGCCACAGAGCTATGATGAATGCTCAGCACTCAATAAAAGACAAAAATATTGTCAGAACTCAAATCAATGCTCAGCATTGTCAAATGTTTAAACATTTTAACTGAGTGGGACGAGCCCAAATTGGCTATAAACCCCTCATTCAGATTAATTGAGCCCATATGCTCATAAATCTCAGATCTTAGTCCCAATTGGACTACAGATACCCCAACCAAAATTGGTTCAAGGGTACATCTCTTCACTCCTCTGATATTTGTCGTTGTAATCCTTCAACGTCTTCAGAGAGGTGACGGGTCCCGACAACCATACATTCCATGGACTATGATGTCCATAACCTTGGACTATGGGGTCCTTAAACCCATGGACTACGATGTCCTTAACCTTAGACCGTAATGTCCTTAAATTAATTATGCACCGCAAAGTCCCTAAACTAAACAATAGAGCCCAAATGCACTATTGTTGGATCTAAATGATCCCGTTAAGTTGATCTTAGTCTAAAATTAGACTAACGTATCCTTAACAAACGTATAAGTTGATCTTAGTCTTAAATAAGACTAACGTATCCTTAAACCCAACCCCAAACCCAAATCTAAGAAAATACGTATTTGGACTAATCCACGCCCTACGGGCGACAACATAAATTAGTCTCCGTATACAATCCACGAGCAACCAAAAAACAAAACAAACACCCATGACACAAAGTGACCATCTGGAGAAGGAGAAAGTGGTTACCGTGATGCAGTAGCGTAATTAACTGCAGGGGTTTGCGCCTGCAGGGAAGAGCGTCCCCACAATCAAAAACCCCTCAACGAGGGGGAATCTGACGAAGTCTGCTACATCGGCCGCATCCGTTTAAACCTCTTATATACGGTGTCATAAATCAACTTGGCATCTTCAGAGAGGTGGACGGATAGCACCAAATAGCATCTGCCCTCGAAATTCAGGCAAGACGGACCTGCACGGTCCCGTCTCTGTTTTCGGTGGGGGAATAGATTCTGGCACGCCCGTTGGGACCTTTTCCTCTTTCCACTCCACACTTCATGTGTCGTGTTCGCGAACGAATCGTGGTTTAATATGGTTGCCCTTGGGTTCAAGGTACTAAGATTTGGTTTTGTTCCCATGCAGAAAAAAGAACATCAATGGCCTCTAACTGCTCCAACTGCAACTGCAACTCCCGTTCCACCTCATCTGGAGGTGTAACCTATGGGCCCCAAGCAGCATCCCTGTTCAAGATGCCAGTGTAGCAAGTAACTCTGGCCACCACTGGGTTGTTCTTTGGGACCATGATCCCACCGATGAGCTTCAATACCGTGCCGCTGCTGTCATGAGAGGCTTTAAAGAAGTCGGTCTTTGATCGACTTACCACTGCCGTGGCCCCTCTCAACGGGTCGCCCAAATCCAATACCTCAGTTTTCAACAGACTGGGCCAGGACGCCAACAAGCCCGCAATACCTGAAGCAGCCATTCCAAAGCGGATAGCCATCCCGGCTCAAGCGGACGAAATTATCAGAGAGACTTCTTCTGCCAAGAAGTCTGTCTTCACAAGGCTGGCCGTTCCGGCTCCTTCTCCAGGCGAAGTCCTCAAAGCTGCTTCCCTTGCCCAGAGGTCTATCTTTGACAGATTGGACATTGCTTCTCAACGGACATCGGTCATCAAGAGGCTGATGCCGGTGACAACCCTTCGCCAAAATATGGGGCATGATGAAGCCACCCCCATAGCTGAACCAACTTTATCCGGACAACATGCTCGCCGTCATCACTGGCGCCGAGTAAGGAAGGCTGGGGGCAGTTCCCTTTCTGGACTGACTCCGCCAGCTCCCATGGTGGAAATCGATGCTGCTGTTTCGACTGCGAACAGCTTCGAACCGCTTAGGAGGGTTCGCAAGAACTCTCCAAATGCCATGCTGAAAAGATCTCCTCCACCTGTGGGAAATGCTACAGAAAAGAAGCCGGAGCAGCCCCCTCAGCGGCTGTCCTCCAAAATTTACAAAATCTGGTGACAGGTCCAGGAATCGGTGATTGACCAGGACTACTCTCGCCGACCAAAGAAGATTAAAGCTTGGCAAGAAAAGAGCCATCCCATGGTACCACAGAAGATGTCATCCTTCTGGGTGCCCGCTGCAACGGCTCCCTCAACTTCAACCGCTCACAAGAGAAGGAGACTGGAGAAAACCCCTGTGACCGCGGCGAACCGCAAGAACGCTGAATCTAAAAGCCCCAAGTCTGGGGGAATGGTAACACACACCATTTATATGGCATCCGGAAAAGAGGAAAGCCGTGCTTCTACGGGTCATCGACCGCTTACCCGATCGATAACAAAGGCTCAGGAGCAACAGAAGCAAAAACTTCAGGAGATATTGGCTGCACTGGCCGCACTCACTGGGCCGAAAGAAAATCCAGAGACCTCAGATCAGCGTCAAGAACAAGAAACTGATGTTGAATTCCTCCGAAGAATGCTCGAGAGGAAAGAAAAAGAGGCCGCAGAACAGGCGGCCAACATAAAACGAATGGCTCTTTTGTTCCAAGACATGGCCGGGATGATGTTACGGCCGGAACCTCCAGCTGAAGACCCCCCGATTATCATTGAAGACGACAGAGGGGAGACATCGAACCCTCCTCCGGCTCTTTCAGTAGCCAAGGAGGAGACCATCTCCAAGTCCGCTCTCGATGATTACATCGCTCAGCAAATATGAGCTCATCATGCGAGCGAAACGGCCGGGCAGATCGTTAAGACTAGACGACCCTACCCGGGCTGGTATGACCAAATAAGGTACCCGCCGGGATATACGATCCCTAAATTCCATGTATATAAAGGGACGGGCAATCCCCACCAGCATGTCGGCCAGTTCAGGGCTCTATGTGGCAACACTGGAGGTGACGATAAACTGCTATTTCGCCAGTTCGTCGGCAGCTTGTCGGAGAGAGTGTTCGAATGGTACTCTGAACTCCCGAACGACTCTGTTAAGACATTTGCAGAAATGGAGCTGTTGTTCACACAAAGATTCACAAGCGCTAGCAAGCGCACTCCGATTACCGCGCTAATTAACGCCAGGGTGAAGCCAGGCGAGACATGGGTTCAATACGCAATACGATGGCGGAATCTGTGGTCGAAATGTGAGCAGCGCATTGAAGAAGCGCCAGCAGTGGGCATGTTCATGGGTACTCTTGATCCACAGGAGACCATCTCCCAGTTCATGATGTTTTCCAAGCCCACCACCTTCCAAGCCTTGATTGACAAATTGGCCCAAATGGATCACATGGGTCATAGACCATCTCCTTTGAAGCTGGAATCTCGAAATGAAAAAAGGAAAGGGAAAGCAACCTTCATCGCCAATACTCAACAACAATCGAGCAACTTAAAGCCGGTTGTTCGCCAAAACAACGTGCGTCCACGCCCATCCCTCGAGGAGAGACTGGGACGTCCTTACTCGTTTTCTCGGGATAAAACGAGAAGACTGTTCGAGCTGGCAGTACGCAACAGACTCATCAATCTGCCGGATCCAAAACTTCCATTGCAGCCAGGCGATGTCAACAATCCTAATTACTGCCTTTACCACTAAGCAGTAAGCCATCCAATCGAAGATTGCTTTGTCTTCAAAGGCTGGGTTGAGGACTAATACCAACTGGGCAAATTCGCGCTGTCTGAAAACTGAAAGATGAACCCGCCACAACCATATGATCCGAAAAAGATAGACATGCCGGGAACATCGTGCTCATTCATAGAGAAAGCCCCATGGACCGAAAAGTCCGTAAACTAGAAATTCGCCTCAAATACGGCAACGACGGACCGAGATGTGCTTAAACTAACGACGGACTGAAACGTCCTTAAACTAATGATGGACCACTATGTCCTAAAACTGGCTAATGACCGAAATGTCTTTAAACTACTACAAACCCGCGACATCCCCAGGCTGACGTGGTAAAAAAAAGGGTACGTCCATGAGAGAAATGGGCACGGATGAAAACCTGAAAGGGCTCCATGAGTAAAAACAGCAGGACTACCGGCGAGTTTTGTGAAAACCCGAAAGGGCGCAATCTCGTTAAAAGACATGTGCAAGGTCATCTCGACCTTGTGAAGAGAGAATACCTGTGTGAAATCCTTACGACTCACAAAGGAGAAACACACTTAGAGATCCCCACGATCCCTAAGGAGAAATTACACTTACGAGATACTCACGACTCATAAGGAGAATTCCCCTTTGAGACCCTCACAGCTCATAGGGTTCAAAAGCCTTAAAATACAGGGATCTGAACCTGTTCTTAAGCCATCACAATCTCCAATGATGCCCTACAAGCGTCTCGATCTCGACCCTTGTATACAATCTACGGGCACGAATAAACATTTCCCTAACAAAGTCCTACCAGAGACTGGGAATATGCTCGCATGGTGAACAACCCTTGTAATTCCTCTCGACTTATAAGGAGAAAAACACTCTTGTAAGATCCTTACGACTTATAAGAGACCATACACTTGGGAATCCTCACGATTCTTAAGGAGAAAATGCACCTACGAGATCCTCACGACTCGTAGGGAGAAATACCTTTATAAGACCCTTACGGCTCATGAAGTCAAAAGTCTTAGTCGACAAGATCATAACCTTGTTCGCTATGCCACCTTTGTTCGACATCGACAGAGGAAAATGATGATTCGCTCATGGAAATATCCCAGTTGTAGCAATACAGATGCCTAAATTGGTATCAAATCCCAAACTAGCGGCGAAAAGTCAGCAAGCCACAAATGCATTGAAATAGCCGAAATGATGTGGCAACTTGCAACAAAATCAGCAAGTAAAATATATGCATGCAAAATAGTCGAAATGATTGGGCAACTCACAATAATAAGCAGCGAGTAAACAAAACAAATAGCCGAAATGATTGGGCACCGCGAAAAATAGCCAAAATGATTGGGCAATCGCAACTTTCGCGATATAAAAGCTGAAATGATAAAGCATCACGGAAAGAAAACAAAAAAATACATATAAAAATGAAACTTTTTGCCCTATAGGTGAGATCACATCGATCTCTGTATATAATCCAGGGGCACAAACAAAAAGGGTACCATACCTTCCCACCAGGCTCCATCAAAAAGAAAGCCAAATCTCGATGGCCGCATCTACAGCCTGGAGACCCACAACGGTGTTCCTTCGCAGTCTAACAGGATGCAGATGCAACGTCAATGAAAGACTTCATAGTCGAAACAAAGTGGAGTGATGGCAAAATCCCAACTCCACCACAGCATTTGTCTCGTTACAGCAGACATAATGTCGACAACGGCGTTCCTTCGAAGTTCAGCAGAATGCAGATGCAACGTCAACAAAAGACCTCACGGTCAAAACAAAGCAGAGTGATGGCAGAATCCCAGCTCCACCTCGACGTTCGTCTAGATACAGCAGACGAGACGTCACCACAGCGTCCTTCCTCCAACAGTATTCGGACACACCAAAGAAAACGAAGCGAAGGCCAAGTTCCTAGATTCAGGGTCTTGACAGCAACTCATATAAAACCTGAAAGACTATCGGAGATCATCCTACACCAGTGCGGAGTGGTCACCACCTCGACGTTCGTCTCGATACAGCAGACGAGATGTCACCCCAACGTTCTTCCTCCAGCAGGACTCAGACGCAACAATCAAACAATGGTGCCATGGAAAAATCCCTAGTTCCAAACCTCGATGGTTAACCGACAACCTAGAGACAACCACGACATTCGTCTCGATATAGGAGACGCAATGTCGGCAAACGAAGCAAAGGCCAAATTTCTAGCTTCAGGGTCTTGACGGCAACTCATATAAAACCTGAAAGACTATCGGAGATCATCCCACACCAGTGCGGAGTGGTCACCACCTCGACGTTCATCTCGATACAGCAGACGGGATGTCACTACAGCGTCCTTCCTCCAATAGGATTTGGACATGCCAAAGAAAACAAAGTGAAGGCCAAATTCTTAGCTTCAGGGTCTTGACGGCAACTCATATAAAACCTGAAAGACTATCGGAGATCATCCCACACTAGTGCGGAGTGGTCACCACCTCGACGTTCATCTCGATACAGCAGAAGAGATGTCACCACAGCGTTCTTCCTCCAACAGGATTCGAACACGCCAAAACAATGAAGCGAAGGCAATATTCCTGGCTTTACGATCTTGACGGCAACTCATATAAAACCTGAAAGACTATCGGAGATCATCCCATACCAGTGCGGAATGGTCACCACCTCGACGTTTGTCTCGATATAGCAGACGAGATGTCACTACGGCGTCCTTCCTACAACAGGATTCAGACACGCCAAAGAAAACGAAGTGAAGGCCAAATTCCTAGCTTCAGGGTCTTGATGACAACTCATATAAAACCTAAAAGACTATCGGAGATCATCCCACACCAGCGCGGAGTGGTCACCACCTCGACGTTCGTCTCGATACAACAGACGAGATGTCACTACAGCATCCTTCCTCCAACAGGATTCGGACACGCCAAAGTAAACGAAGAGAATGCCAAATTCCTAGCTTCAGGATCTTGACGGCAACTCATATAAAACCTGAAAGACTATCGGAGATCATCCCACACCAGCTCGGAGTGATCACCACCTCGACGTTCGTCTCGATATAGCAGACGAGATGTCACTACAGCGTCCTTCCGCCAACAGGATTCGGACACGCCAAAGCAAATGAAGCGAAGACCAAATTCCAAGCTTCAAGGCCTTGAAGGCAACTCATATAAAAACTGAAAGACTATCGGAGATCATCCCACACCAGCGTGGAGTGGTCACCACCTCGACGTTCGTGTCGATATAGCAGACGAGATGTTACTACAGCGTTCTTCCTCCAACAGGATTCGGACACGCCAAAACAAACGAAGCGAAAGCCAAATTCCTAGCTTTAGGGTCTTGACGGCAGCTCATATAAAACCTGAAAAACTATCGGAGATCATCCCACACCAGCGCGGAGTGGTCACCACCTCGACGTTCGTCTCAATACAGCAGACGAGATGTCACTACAACGTTCTTCCTCCAACAGGATTCAGACGCGCCAAAACAATGAAGCAAAGGCCAAATTCATAGCTTCAGGGACTTGACGGCAACTCATATAAAACTTGAAAGACTATCGTAGATCATCCCACACCAGCGCTGTCACGCCCCGCTTCCCAGTGTACGGCGAAGTGGACGCGACGAGGTCCACTACGTATGTACTCAGAAGTACATACGCTAAGCGTAGCTAAGCAATATAAAATAATCACAAGAGACAAATGATATTGAAATAACAGCAACTTTTATTAATAACATTCTTTGTACAATGCATGAAATGAAAATACAACTGGAATGAAAAAGCAATGCCTAAACAGTGGCATAACAGAAATGAAAAATACTGGAAAGAACAAGGTACAATTATCTAGAGCTCTGGGTCTTCTTGGGACTGCTCCAAATCTTCACCGGTGGACTCGATCTCAGCTTGGTCCAACGCACCTGACGACATTCAAAGAAAAAAGAAATAGAATGTCGTCAGCGAACAGGTCGCTCGGTAAGTCCCAAAGAATAAGAAGGATGAGAATGACAGAGTAACAGTATTTTCTAAAGTATTATATTGTTGAATATTATGGAACATTGTGTAACGCTGTTGTTTGTAGCTTGGTACAGAAGGATGCCAGTGTATACGAGGGGGATCTCTATATGCTAGAGATCAGGGCAAAAGGAAAGTACAAGGAACCGTTATGCCACGGTACAACAGCAATAGGATTCAGGTTAGGTGTCTTAATCTGACCACCTCGTGCCACCTTTAACACCTTCCGTACCAATCTACCCCTTTAACCCCGCAGTGTTTTAACAGTATTGTAGTGTTGGAATATGTAAGTTGGGTGACTGACCAAAACCATGATATCAGTAAACATGTTGTAACTGTATAATCAGGTAAATGGAATATCAGGATAATGGATGAATATCCATGGTTTGATTCAGTCAAAAGGAATATATTGTTAACTGGATTCAGGGTTTCATGTATTCAAATTGTGTTGGAATATAAAAGAATAAGATTGACTTGAATCATATTCGAGTCAGGAATAGTCAGACTCTAACCCGAGTCAGACTAAAAGAAAGATAATTTGAAGTTCAATATTAGTTAGGGGCCTTATTGTAATTTATAAAACTTGAGGGGGTTTTATGTAAAAAGTACTTTTGTATAGTTTTCAAAATACACCTCAAGTATTTAATAATCATCTTTATTGTTATAGTGAATGTGAATTTTATTTATGTTATTCTAGTGAATATATCCTAATAAAAGTATTAATTGTTTTATCTGAAATTCATGGTATTTTAGTGTAACTTTTAATCTTGTAATTTTTAGAAAAAATGTGGAAACTTTATATTATGATAAAATAGATGTCTAAATGATAATTAAATATATATTAATACAAGAATAATTTTAAATAAATATTTTATCTTCAAAAATCTCATTTTCCTTAAATGTCGTATTTTTTTGAACCTTTCGAGACCGAATGCTCCTTGCGGAGGTCTGAATCTCGCACTACTAGCCTGCGGGTGCACGATGAACCGTACTATCCCTAACAGGTTCCCCAAAAATGGGTTGTAGCGGCGCTTTGCTTAGGTTTAACAATACTTTTCATTTGGGAAAACGGTTTTATAAATATGGGGTATTTATTTGCAAAAAGTATAGTTTTCCGTATTTTTAGTTGTTAGAGTTTCCTAAGCCAACTAGTCTACTTCTAAGGTCTAAACGATGAGTCATTAGAAGTCTCAAATCGCCTCTTCATCGTCAATTGCTGTCAGGTAAGTGCTAGGTAAGTGGGAAGGAACCACAGTCATGGGCCTAATTAAAAACCACTAGCCTTAGACACACTTGCCTAAGCACCACAAGACAGTTTAGATAAACGATCGATGTCCATGACCTATCGTGCTTTCATTTTATAAAAGATTTTATTTAGAAAATTTTACAACTTAAAGCTTTAAATAAAGGTTATAAAGATTATGGTATTTTAGTGAAAAGTCCTGTAATGTCGTATTCTATGTTTTGACATATATCAATTAGGGTTATATTGAGTGTGTGTAGAGGTAGGTCATTACCTCGTGACTTATTTTAAGTTTTAGTGAAGATTAGAGGATAAACATGTTATGTTAAACTTGAAGGTATTAAAGCGCAAGAATACGGTATTAGAAAACGTTATCATTTCATGTGTGAAATTTCATTCAAATTGGGTTCTACAAGTTTAGTGATCAAGATAAACATATTTAGGAGTGAGGTAATTGATTAAACTAAGAAAAATGAATTTCATGGTATTTTTATGAAAGGAATACGATTTTGCAAAGAAGCTATCATTTCATGTGAAAAAGTTTGTTTAAATTGGTTTATGGGTGATTAATAGTCAACATGAATATGGGTAGATATTATGTATTAGGTGACAAGTGGAAATTTATAAAAAAGCCGAATCGGAAATCGGTTTGTCCGATTTCCGTCGGGTTCCAAAAAATCGTATTTTTACATTTATAGAAAAGAGAGATAGAAGAGGTGGGACTTACGGTTTGGACAAGCTAAGGAAGCTAAGGGATGTGGTGGTTGTCGATTCGTCGAAAACGTCGCGAAGGTTCTGATCCGGTCGCCGGAATCCGTCGTCGATTTCGGCAGCGCTTCGCTTCTTGCTCTTCGTACCGAGTTCTCGAGAATTTGAGAGAGTAGACTTAGAGTTTTGAGGGGAAAAGGTAGAGGATAGGGGTCTTTATATAGGGCTAGGCTAGGGTTAGGGTTTGGATTAAAAAAATATTAAAAGAAAATATAAAAACATTAAAAATTCATTAAAAATCATTAAACCTAGGAGTAAAAGGGATTTATTGGCCAAATCAAAACCGATCCAGGTATAATAAGTATGCAAGAGGGTTGACCAAGTCAAGAGCCAACTTTTCTCAGTTGGTGACTCGGCCGTCCGACCAAGTCCGGCCGGCGGCGCCGGACCGAGTCGGCCGAGTCGCCGGCCGGCGGCGCCGAGTCGGGCCGAGTCAAGGGTCCAATGGCCGGGGGTTTTCCTGAGGAACAACTTGGTATTTTTACTTTTTGTTTTCCAGTACATATTTTGGGAGTTATGGCCTTTTTACCGTTGACTTCCAAAAATAAATAAATACAAAAATAATGTAGGGCATGGGATTTGAACTCCGGTGGCTTGGTTCAGCAGTGCAAGGTATTACCAATGAGCTACAAGCTTCTTCTTGTAATTATTGTGGTTTTTAATTACTTAAACTGATAGCAGCAAGAATAAATACTCCTAGTATACATTAAATTTAAAGTAAATTCTTGTACACTAAACATGGAGTTATTTTATTCTTGTAGCTTGTAATTAAAAACAAAAATAATTACCTAAATCTTGTGCTCAGGCTAAAATACCCCTTTGTGGATTTTTAAAAAAATATTTGAAAAATTCTGTATAGGAAAAAAGTGTATAAGAAATTAGGGTTGTTACATTCTACCCTTCTTATAAAAATTTCGTCCTCGAAATTTGTAAAAGGAAAGTGTAACAGTGCAAAGAAGTTTGGTGGCAGAACTATTGATAGTGTATGAAAATATTTTGAAGGAAGAAATATTGCAAAATGTTTTGGTCAAAGTGAGGGAGTTACCTGGGTTACCTTGGTTCTTAGTCTCAGGTTCTAAGGCCGTTAAGGTGGAGGCATGACGTCTCGACACATTTTTCTTGGTAAGCCGATACATCGATGCCTGACTAGGTAGGGATGGTCTATGTGGAGGTGGTGCTGGGAGTGTAAGACTAGGTGCAGGAGTCTGGATAGCTGGTTGCTTCAGGTAGATAGTGGGTGTGTGGGCTGAGTTGCGTCTATAGGGACAGTCTCCAATTCTGTGATCGGATGCGCCGCAAACTAGACACAGGCTTTTTGCGCGCCTACAGTCCTTCCACAAGTGTCCATTCCTATGGCAGTAGTAGCAAAATCCTGAACATGACTGGTTAATTGTTTCCTTCTGTCTCTTGGGTTTTGCAGGTTGTGTAGTGTAGGTTCCTCTTACCATCTGGGTGGCAGTGCGTTTCTTGACGGTTGCTCCTGCTTCTGGTCGGTTCAATAATATAGCAGTCTGCTGCTGCAGTCCAACCAGGAGGCTTTGGATTTCCTTAAGCAGAACCGTCTGCTCGTTCGGTGGAGCAGGAACGACAGGTGTGAGAGGTAGTGTTGGAGGTGTAGGTGTGTTGTTGACATTGGTACTGATGTTGTTCGGGGAATCCATAACCCTGAAGAAAAATTTGGGTTAGGACAAATTCAAATTCATGAAATGATAAGATTTCAAGAAATAGAGATTTGCAAGTTTCAAAGAATATGAATTGTAAAGAATGTTTTAGTTGCTGGTTCTTGTGTTATATTTCTTAGGTTGTTCACGCAGACCAGAACTGCATGACCGGGATTCATACAGCTCTGACCTGCATGGGCCACCAACAAAACCTGTAACGCCCCGCTTCCCAGTGTACGGCGAAGTGGACGCGACGAGGTCCACTACGTATGTACTCAGAAGTACATACGCTAAACGTAGCTAAGCAATATAAAATAATCACAAGAGACAAATGATATTGAAATAACAGCAACTTTTATTAATAACATTCTTTGTACAATGCATGAAATGAAAATACAACTGGAATGAAAAAGCAATGCCTAAACAGTGGCATAACAGAAATGAAAAATACTGGAAAGAACAAGGTACAATTATCTAGAGCTCTGGGTCTTCTTGGAACTGCTCCAAATCTTCACCGGTGGGCTCGATCTCAGCTTGGTCCAACGCACCTGACGACATTCAAAGAAGGAAGAAATAGAATGTCGTCAGCGAACAGGTCGCTCGGTAAGTCCCAAAGAATAAGAAGAATGAGAATGACAGAGTAACAGTATTTTCTAAAGTATTATATTGTTGAATATTATGGAACATTGTGTAACGCTGTTGTTTGTAGCTTGGTACAGAAGGATGCCAGTGTATACGAGGGGGATCTCTATATGCTAGAGATCAGGGCAAAAGGAAAGTACAAGGAGCCGTTATGCCACGGTACAACAGCAATAGGATTCAGGTTAGGTGTCTTAATCTGACCACCTCGTGCCACCTTTAACACCTTCCGTACCAATCTACCCCTTTAACCCCGCAGTGTTTTAACAGTATTGTAGTGTTGGAATATGTAAGTTGGGTGACTGACCAAAACCATGATATCGGTAAATATGTTGTAACTGTATAATCAGGTAAATGGAATATCAGGATAATGGATGAATATCCATGGTTTGATTCAGTCAAAAGGAATATATTGTTAACTGGATTCAGGGTTTCATGTATTCAAATTGTGTTGGAATATAAAAGAATAAGATTGACTTGAATCATATTCGAGTCAGGAATAGTCAGACTCTAACCCGAGTCAGACTAAAAGAAAGATAATTTGAAGTTCAATATTAGTTAGGGGCCTTATTGTAATTTATAAAACTTGAGGGGGTTTTATGTAAAAAGTACTTTTGTATAGTTTTCAAAATACACCTCAAGTATTTAATAATCATCTTTATTGTTATAGTGAATGTGAATTTTATTTGTGTTATTCTAGTGAATATATCCTAATAAAAGTGTTAATTGTTTTATCTGAAATTCATGGTATTTTAGTGTAACTTTTAATCTTGTAATTTTTAGAAAAAATGTGGAAACTTTATATTATGATAAAATAGATGTCTAAATGATAATTAAATATATATTAATACAAGAATAATTTTAAATAAATATTTTATCTTCAAAAATCTCATTTTCTTTAAATGTCGTATTTTTTTGAACCTTTCGAGACCGAATGCTCCTTGCGGAGGTCTGAATCTCGCACTACTAGCCTGCGGGTGCACGATGAACCGTACTATCCCTAACAGGTTCCCCAAAAGTGGGTTGTAGCGGCGCTTTGCTTAGGTTTAACAATACTTTTCATTTGGGAAAACGGTTTTATAATTATGGGGTATTTATTTGCAAAAAGTATAGTTTTCCGTATTTTTAGTTGTTAGGGTTTCCTAAGCCAACTAGTCTACTTCTAAGGTCTAAACGATGAGTCATTAGAAGCCTCAAATCGCCTCTTCACCGTCAATTGCGGCCTGGTAAGTGCCATGTAAGTGGGAAGGAACCACAGTCGTGGGCCTAATTAAAAACCACTAGCCTTAGACACACTTGCCTAGGCACCACAAGACAGTTTAGATAAACGATCGATGTCCATGACCTATCGTTCTTTCATTTTATAAAAGATTTTATTTAGAAAATTTTACAACTTAAAGCTTTAAATAAAGGTTATAAAGATTATGGTATTTTAGTGAAAAGTCATGTAATGTCGTATTCTATGTTTTGACATATATCAATTAGGGTTATATTGAGTGTGTGTAGAGGTAGGACATTACCTCGTGACTTATTTTAAGTTTTAGTGAAGATTAGAGGTTAAACATGTTATGTTAAACTTGAAGGTATTAAAGCGCAAGAATACGGTATTAGAAAACGTTATCATTTCATGTGTGAAATTTCATTCAAATTGGGTTCTACAAGTTTAGTGATCAAGATAAACATATTTAGGAGTGAGGTAATTGATTAAACTAAGAAAAATGAATTTCATGGTATTTTTATGAAAGGAATACGGTTTTGCAAAGAAGCTATCATTTCATATGAAAAAGTTTGTTTAAATTGGTTTATGGGTGATTAATAGTCAACATGAATATGGGTAGATATTATGTATTAGGTGACAAGTGGAAATTTATAGAAAAGCCGAATCGGAAATCGGTTTGTCCGATTTCCGTCGGGTTCCAAAAAGTCGTATTTTTACATTTATAGAAAAGAGAGATAGAAGAGGTGGGACTTACGGTTTGGATAAGCTAAGGAAGCTAAGGGATGTGGTGGTTGTCGATTCGTCGAAAACGTCGCGAAGGTTCTGATCCGGTCGCCGGAATCCGTCGTCGATTTCGGCAGCGCTTCGCTTCTTGCTCTTCGTACCGAGTTCTCGAGAATTTGAGAGAGTAGACTTAGAGTTGTGAGGGGAAAAGGTAGAGGATAGAGGTCTTTATATAGGCCTAGGCTAGGGTTAGGGTTTGGATTAAAAAAATATTAAAAGAAAATATAAAAACATTAAAAATTCATTAAAAATCATTAAACCTAGGAGTAAAAGGGATTTATTGGCCAAATCAAAACCGACCCAGGTATAATAAGTGTGCAAGAGGGTTGACCAAGTCAAGAGCCAAACTTTTCTCAGTTGGTGACTCGGCCGTCCGGCCAAGTCCGGCCGGCGGCGCCGGACCGAGTCTGCCGAGTCGCCGGCCGGCGGCGCCGAGTCGGGCCGAGTTAAGGGTCCAATGGCTGGGGGTTTTCCTGAGGAACAACTTGGTATTTTTACTTTTTATTGTCCAGTACATATTTTGGGAGTTATGTCCTTTTTACCGTTGACTTCCAAAAAAAATAAAACAAAATAAATACAAAAATAATATGGGGCATGGGATTTGAACTCCGGTGGCTTGGTTCAGCAGTGCAAGGTATTACCAATGAGCTACAAGCTTCTTCTTGTAATTATTGTGGTTTTTAATTACTTAAACTGATAGCAGCAAGAATAAATACTCCTAATATACATTAAATTTAAAGTAAATTCTTGTACACTAAACATGGAGTTATTTTATTCTTGTAGCTTGTAATTAAAAACAAAAATAATTACCTAAATCTTGTGCTCAGGCTAAAATACCCCTTTGTGGATTTTAAAAAAAATATTTGAAAAATTCTGTATAGGAAAAAAGTGTATAAGAAATTAGGGTTGTTATAAGCGCAGAGTGGTTATGACTCATCGGGGCTCCCCAAACTGAGCCTAACCCCAAGTAAAAAGCGGCATGGCAAAATTCCTAACGCTTGCTCTTCCGACGTTCAAACTGCCTAGGAAGATCGCTTGAAGACGTCATGTCCAGCCCTCGAAGGGATCAGAGACACGACAATCGCAAGGCTACTCGAACAGCAAGATCGCCTATCGAGAGATACATCAGCCAACGCAACAGTACAACAGGCAAAACCCTAGTACCACAGACCCTAACGGACCTCTATCGTAAAGAGCAGAAGTTAACTGTGACGTTAGGACATCCTTGTGAGAACTTCTCGATTTGTCTCGACTCGTAAGGAAAATCCTTAGGCAATGGGGATTAAAAATACTGTTTTCTAAGCACTGTGGCCCTGCAAGTCGGTCCAAAATGGATTCTTGCATACTATTCACGGCTACACTCTCCAAAGTCGAATCTCGACAAGGAGGGAAACAACCACTTATGAGTCCTCTTGACTTGTAAGAGGGAAAATTCTCTTGTAAGATCCTTACGACTCTCAAGAGAAAGCACACTTGGGAATCCTCACGATTCCTAAGGAGAAAATACACCTACGAGATCCTCTCGACTCGTAGAGAGAAAAGTCTTTATGAGACCCTCACGGCTCATAAAATTGAAAATTCTTAGGCAGCAAACCTGAACCTGTTTTCTAAGCCATCGTTACCTTGGAAAGATTCCCAGATGGACCGCCACTCACTACCTACCGGCCACACTTGCTAAAATCACATGGCAACAACACGGCGAGGAGACGAAAGCGACAGTAAGGAGAACATTTGATTCACATTCTGTTAAGCATTCAAAGCGCACCCATTCATGCATGAGCGAAAAGGTTTAAGGCATAAAATAAACACATGGAAATGGAAAAGCTTGCTATTCATACTTCAGATGAAAATAGTACACAAAAACGCCACTAAAGTGTTTACAAAGGCACGACATAAAATCAAGGACATGGATTGAGAAATTCATAAGTGAGGCCGTCCAAAAATTTTCAGGCCTCTCGAACCATCTTCGTGTGCATCCTTTCACGATCGCAAGCGTCAGGATCCCCACTGATGTCCTCTACCCTTCGATAGGCAGCGAGTATTGCCGCCTGCTGAAAAACTTGATGCAGGATATCAACAAGGGTGTCTCGCCTTTTCTTTGAGATCAAGCCCATCAGATACACTGAGTGCACCTTATCTTCGGCGTCGTCCAATGCCTTAAGTGGCATGCCGGCATAGAATATAGGAAGTGCTCCCCAGATCGCTCCGACAATAAGCTTCAAGAGAAAGGAACGACGAGGAAGTAATCGACCATTGTATGCATCAAAGCGACCCATAATTTCAGCACACTGGGCATTTGTAAATTCTTGGTTTTGAGAACGGCCGAGTGCGCGAATGTCTCCATAAGAAATAATCTCATCAAAGTCATACATATGAGCGTCCATAAAGTCTGAAAAGGAAAATCAGTGAGAGTTAATGGACAGAATGATTAAAAGAAAGCTTATTGAAACAAACACGGGATTTAAACAACTCTTGATATCCCCAAGGAGGAAATAAGTGATAATTAAATCACCTGACGAATTTAATTCTGTGCAATTAAGAAAGGAATCCTAAAAAGGATTTCGCATTTAATAAAAAGGTTCCTCGGGCCAAGGAGTTAAACTCCCCGAGAGCAATGCTCTGTAGACAGGAATGACACCTGACGAAGTCAATTATGAGGGGAATTAAAAATTCTCCGGGAATTCCAAGAGCCTTGCTCTGTAAAAATGATGGAATAACCCATCAGAAAAATTAAAATAAATTTTTTAATGAATTAGAATTCTGAGATCTTCAAAATCCATGAACAAACTCTTAAAAGTTCTTTATAAGGGATTAACAAATTTCCGTTATTCAAGATAGCAAAGCTCTGTTAATGGGTAAAACCCTAATAACATTTTTTAGATCTAAGGTCTATGAAGAGCAAAGCTCTGTTAATGGGTGAACCCCTAGATTATTAAATGATCTACACAAAGATTTAATCTTTACCTAAGATTTTGACAGAGTTCTGTCCTTAAGAAAATTCTTAAGCGAAATAGCTAGGCTCTGCAAGAGAATAAAATTCTCAGAAGTAAGAAGATGAAAAGAAATTATCTCAAGGGCCAAAGGTCCTATTTATAGGCACTGAGATGTCGTTTCAACTTCTGAGTTGATCCAAGGGCGCAGATACTGCCACCGCTACACTCACGTGTGAGCCACGTGAGCGCAACGGTGGGGGAGGGCATTTGTTTCCCCTAATCAAAGCAAAGCTCTGTTCAAAATTCAAATTTTGAAATGAAGCAATGCTTCTGAGGCAGCGCCAAGTGCGCTGCGCCCTAAGCAGCGCACCACGTGGAAAGCACGTGTGCGCTGGCACTAAGTGCGCTGCGCTCTGAGTAGCGCACCACGTGCAAAACACGGGTGCGCTAGCGCTAAGTGCGCTGCCCTTTGAGCAGCGCACCACATGCAAAGCACGGGTGAGCTAGCGCTGGAACTAAAAGCTCCCTACCGTCAGATCAAAGATCCAATAATAATGATAAATCATTAATTAATCAGAATTAAATTCGGTTAAGGAAAGATTCCTCAAAATCTTTCCAAACAACAAGATTGTGCTCTGTAAATCAGAGCACCGTTGGATCAAAGATCCAATGGTGATTAAAAATCACTAAAATACAGAATAAATTCTGTGTGGGGAAAGATTTCCCAATTTTGTTAAAAAATAAGAAGATTGCCTTCTGTAAATTAGAAACTCTTGGATCAAGGATCCAACGGTGGGGGAATCCCCAAATCAATTAGAGAAAAGATCTCCTTAACTGATTGAATAAATTAGCTCACCCTATATAAAGGCCTCAAGACTTCAAGTCTCAGGGATACAAAAAAAAATAGAGGAACCCCTTCGTAAGCTTTGAGAGATCTCAAAAAGAAGAGCCAAGCTCTCAGAAAAAGAAGAGTTTCTTCAAGGTAAAAAATGAATAGAGAGATGAAATCGTCTCATAATTAAAAAGAAGAATTCACTTCTTCAAAGATCATAGATCTACAAGACCAAGGTCTTTCACAAAGAGATCAAAGGATCTCATCATAAAATAAAAAGAAGTGTTGGAGATAGTGCCCTCAGAGTCAATTATTGGATCACAGGCACGTGATTGCAATAATTGAGGGATGACCTATCCCGGTAGGACAGTCTTACTCGAGATGATAGTATGCTATCTGGTTTATCTTTATCATCGTGTACTGCTTTAGGTGACCTGACATGTCGCTATTACACGTTGATAGAGCCCCTAGGATTCTTGCTTGACCACCAGCGGTATGAGGGCGATCATATAAGTGGGAGCTGGGGTCTATAAGCACATCCTTAAAAGGTCCCTAGTCGTGGGAGTTTCGAGACAGGGCATCGATACTCCAGAGTAGACTGGTGTATACAGTCGAGACCCCGACGAGGGGCGGTGGCCAGTCTCACAAGCCATTGGTGTCAGTTGGATCACCTAAGATGTATACAGGTGCTCATTGGGTTATGAGTACACTGGACAGGACTCACCGGGAACATGCTAGTTGGTCTTATACCTGACGTCAGATAGCAGTTCCCTGGTGACATGTGTACAGGTTAGTTCATCGACCTGAGGATCGTCATTTGTCTCGTGTGAGTTCCCACTGTACTTTGATTACTACCCTACCACGCTCAAAGGAGACGTGCAAACAGGTTTTAGTTGGGTACAGTCCCGAGCCACATGGAGGCAGTGAGCGGATCTTCAGGGGTTCGTCTCCCCGGTATTGGGGGTGAGGTCGCGCTGTGTCTAGAAGAGCCATTACACATAGCCCTCGGCCGAGGCAGGAGATTTACTGGTAGGTATTCCAGTAGTATCTCAGGGTGTTCTGGGCTACACTCCGACACGACTTGTACCGCTTTTGGGGGTCTGACTTTACCAACCCCCTAGGCCCGCCATGCGATGCTCATAGACGAACGGACCGGACTGTACGGATATTATCACTGACAGGCTCAGTAGGGTGTCAGGATGAGTTCGCTCACAGACGTCCCTTTTGGTCAATACCTGGTAGCCCGTTACGTATTGGCTTATACCTCTGATGTGCTAGTGGTTAAATCCACAACCAAGGTGTTGACGAGTCTTTAGAGTCCCCCGCATTCCGTTACTCAAGCTTTCGGGCGAAAAGCTGTAGAGGCCATATGGAGATATGGCAAGGTCCGATCAGATACGTGCGGTATTGCACGGATCAGGATCAGACAGTTCGTACTAGAGGCCGTATGGATATAAGGCAGGGTTCGATCAGATACGTGCGGTATTGCACGGATCAGGATCGGACGGACATTACTAGCCGGCTTTGGTTTAAGCCGGATCCTAGTATAGTACAGTGTAGACTTTGTCTCATTGCATTTGTATTTCGGTCGGAATACAAATACGGGTGTGTATGCACAGTAGCGGAGTTTTCCTGTGATTTATTACGGGACCAGTTTTCAGGAGTTGCCAGTTTGCTTTCCGTTTCGGCCATATTTCTTTGTATCCTTCATTGGCCGAAGATTGGTGGAGGAGGGCTTATTTGCATTTGTGCAAATAAGCATTTGTGGAGGGTGTTCTTTGCATTTTGTTGGATCATGATGATGAACCATCCCTTGACCATTTGACTTCTTCATCCATCATGGCTTGACTTTTATATGATATGGTTGTTGATGATGGCATGACCTTTAGATATGATGATGGTTGTTTTGGTGTGTGGGTTTTTGGTTGTGATCATTGGATTCTCTCATCATCACTTGCTTGCAACATTGCATTCCACCCACCCCTTGACCTTGCTCTCTCTCTCTCTCTCTCCACTCACACAAGAAGAGGGGCCGGCCACTATTGGAGGATGGGGGATTCATTTTTCTTGTGTGTGGCATTTTGGCTTTCTAATTGTGCTAAGAAAAAAGCTCTCTAGTTCATCTCAAAAATCCATTCCTCCACCATCTTAAAAGGCAACTCCATACAAACCCCAAATGAGATATAGATCTCTACACTATTCTACAGCAAATCTTGGGCACGTCGACTCGCCAGCTTCGTGCCCGAGTTGCCTCGGTATAGAGGTGGGAGCCCGTAAAAGATGTAGGCGATGTGGTGCACTTCCGGTGACGAGGTGGAGACAGGACATTCCGCGGGAGATCGGGACGACGACGAGAAGACCGGAGGACTTGGATCAGTCGGTATATCTCTATTCCCCATCTTGTAGTTAGCTAGGACTAGTTAATGGTTCGATCCGGGTGTTTAGTGCGCGGTGGTGCCGGTTTGCTAGTTTGCAAAATTAAAGTTTTTCGCTTCCGCATTTGGCCTCGGGATGGAGGCCGGGGCGCCGCCGTGCACTTACAAGAAGAACATAATTCTTTTCACAGATCATAGATCTACAAGACGTAGGTTTTTTATACAAAGAGATTATGATCATCTCATTATAAAACGGGGGGGAGAATAATTCAATTCTCTTAAGGATCATAGATCCATAAAGATAAAGCCTTTCATCAATACAAGAGATTGAAGCATCTCCTATAAAGTAAGAACTTTTGTTCTTAGAATCTTGAGACAAAGTCTCTTATAAACGAGAATTTATTTCTCAGATCATAAAATTGGTCAGATGCGCCTCTGCGCTCTTGGACTGGCGCTCAGCGTCGAGCGCACCATGTGTCCTTCACGTGTGCGCCACTGAACAGATAGCGCTTGCGCTCCAAATATAGCGCATTGCGCTCATTATCTGGCGCTCAGCGCCAAGCGCACCGCGTGCTCCTCACGTGTGCTACTTAACAGAAGCGCCTCAGTACTGCACATCAAGCGCAAAGCGCTGCAGCGCTTCAGCGCTCCAAACATAGCGCATTGCGCTCTTCGACTGGCGCAAAGCGCCAAGCGCGTCACGTGTTCCTCACGTGTGCGTCGATAGAATATAAATTGTTCTTTAATAAGCCACAGAGCTATGATGAATGCTCAGCACTCAATAAAAGACAAAAATATTGTCAGAACTCAAATCAATGCTCAGCATTGTCAAATGTTTAAATGTTTTAACTGAGTGGGCCGAGCCCAAATTGGCTATAAACCCCTCATTCAGATTAATTGAGCCCATATGCTCATAAATCTCAGATCTTAGTCCCAATTGGACTACAGATCCCCCAACCAAAATTGGTTCAAGGGTACATCTCTTCACTCCTCTGATATTTTTCGTTGTAATCCTTCAACGTCTTCAAAGAGGTGACGGGTCCCGACAACCATACATTTCATGGACTATGATGTCCTTAACCTTGGACTGTGGGGTCCTTAAACCCATTGACTATGATGTCCTTAACCTTGGACCATAATGTCCTTAAACTAATTATGGACCGCAAAGTCCCTAAACTAAACAATAGAGCCCAGATGCTCTTTTGTTGGATCTAAACGATCCCGTTAAGTTGATCTTAGTCTATAATCAGACTAACGTATCCTTAACAAACGTTTAAATTAATCTTAGTCTTAAATATGACTAACGTATCTTTAAACCAAACCCCAAACCCAAATCTAAGAAAATACGGATTTTGGCTAATCTACGCCCTACGGGTGACAACATAAATTAGTCTCTGTATAAAATCCACGGGGAACCAAAAAACAAAACAAACACCCATGACACGAAATGACCATCTGGAGAAGGAGAAAGTGGTTATCTTGATGCGGTAGCGTAATTAACTGCAGGGGCTTGCGCCTGCAGGGAAGAGCGTCCCCACAATCAAAAACCCCTCAACGAGGGGGAATCTGGCGAATTCTGCTATATCGGCCGCATCCGTTTAAACTTTCGATATACGGTGTCATATATCAACTTGGCATCTTCGGAGAGGTGGACGGATAGCACCAAATAGCATCTACCCTCGAAATTCAGGCAAGACGGACCTGCGCGGTCTCGTCTCTGTTTCCGGCGGGGCAACAATTCTCCCAACAACATGAGTACAAACGTCAACAACACACCACCACCTCTTCCACTTACGCCTACCGTTGTAGCTCCGATCAACGAGCAGACGATACTGCTCAAGGTAATTAAAAGCCTCCTAGAAGGACAGCAGCAGCAGACTGCCATACTAATGAACCATCCAGAAGCGGAAGCACCTGGAGTGAAGCAATTCCGGGAACTTCATCTGAAGCAATTTTCTGGAAAAGTGAGCCCCTTAGAAGCTGAAGAATGGGCTTAGTCGATCGAAAATGATCTAGCAGCAGCACAAGTGCCAGACATTGCTTGGATAAGGATTGCGAAGCTGCAACTTACTGATAACTCCCGAGTATGGTGGAAGGCCAAAGAAAGCCGTCTTACTTAGCCGATCGAACGGAAGACTATTCGCGATATGTTCAACGCGAAGTACTTTCCAGAGACTGCCCGATTAGACATGGAGCAGCAATTCATACACTTACAAAGCTCTATGTGGAGCAAATCCGTGGATGAGTATGATGCTGAGTTCACCATATTAAGCAGGTAAGATATGTCTTAATATTCGATTATCTAATATCACATACTACACTGATAACACAAGACCGTATCAGGTTCGCGGCACACCTTATTCCGACTAATGAGATCAGGGCCAGATGATTTCAGTAAGGGTAGGACCAGGAAATCCAAGCTGCTATAGCTACAGGGGATTTCCAAACCCATGACCTAGCTCTGAAAGCTGCCCGTCGATACGAGGCAGTAGTGAAGAAGAAGGGAAGACCTCAATCTGCCGGTGTGAAGCGCCCTGCTACTCAGATAGAAGGAGGAGCCTCTTCCAGGCCACCATTTGTACCCAGGAGACCGGGAGTGCCTTTTAACCGGCCCAATCCAGATTTCTGCTTTTATTGCAAAAGGAATGGACACCTGGCGAAGGATTGTAGGCGTGCTGATCACCTCTGCTTAGTCTGTGGCTCATCTGCACATGATATTGGGTCTTGTCCTTAAAGACTCAATCAGTATCAGGCACCCAGACCAGCAATCACCTATCTGCAGCGGCCAGCTATCCAGGCACCTGCATTACGCCTTGCTCTCACAGCTCCACCTCCTCGTGGACCTACTGCACCTCCTCCTTGTCAGTTCCATCAAGCGCAAAGGAACCTACCTCAGGGATAGAGGAATGGACAGAGGAATACTCCTCCAGCAAGGAGGAATGTACCTAGGCGACAGGCTTTCACAATGACTATGGAAGAAGCTGAAGCCACTGGTCAAGTCATCACTGGTAACTTCCTATCTTTCAAATCTATTCAATACTTGTTTATATCCATATACCTTTTCTTAAACCTAAAACCTATCCCACATAACTTAGGTAAGATCTTAGTAGCCTCACTTCCAGCACTATCACTCTACGATACTGAAAAATCTCAATGCTTTATGTCGCAACGGTTCGTCTGAACTCATGCGATTCCAGACACATCGCTCGTATCCAACCGGAATGTCAGTTCAGGGAACGACGTTCTAAAGGCAATACTGGGGTACGACCTGTGTCCAGTAGTCGTCTGCAGCAGAGAATTTTAAGCTGACTTCAAGGTGCTGGACATACCGAACTTCGAGATAGTTTTAGGTATGGATTGGCTAGGAACATTCTATGCTACCATCGACTGTCGTCAAAGGAGGTTAGTGTTAGAGATTTCAGAGCATCCGGTCTTTTATTTCAAAAGTGGAGACCGTATCCTAGAGCCTAGCACATACAAAGCAAAACCAAAAAAAGCAGTGATTGCAACTCTACAGGCAGGAGAAGACAAACCAGAGGTAGTTCGACGATGTATTTCCTGAAAACATATCAGGTTTGCCTCCCAATCGAGCTCTTGAATTTGGAATTGATTTAGTACCTAGTGCACAACCGGTGATCAAAGCACTATATCGGTTAAGCCCTGAAGGTTTGAAAGAAGTCCGTACTCAGCTAGACGAACTTCTGCAGAAATGATGGATTCGCTCCAGCACTTCAAATTGGGGATCTCCAATTTTGCATATGAAGAAGAAGGAAGGTTCATACAGAATATGCATTGATTATAGAGTTTTGAACGAAGTCACGATAAAGAACAAGCATCCACTACCGTGAATTGACGATCTGTTCGATCAGCTAGGTGGGTCTTGAATTTTCTTAAAGTTAGATTTTCGTTCGAGTTATCATCATGTAAAGGTCAAAGAGTCCGATATTCCGAAGACGGCATTCAGGACTCGCTATGGACATTATGAGTTTCTCGTAATGTCATTTGGAATGACCAATGCACTAGCCATATTCATTAACCTAATGAATCAAGTTTTCCGAGAGTACCTAGACAGATTCGTTGTCATATTCTTCGACGACATCCTGGTATATTCAAAGAATCGGAAAGAGCATGCTGAACATTTACGAATTATCCTGGAGAATTTACGACAGCATCAACACTATGCCAAGTACAGCAAGTGCGAGTTTTGGCTAGAAAAAGTCGGATTTCTCAAACATATCGTTTCAGGTGAAGGAATCTCTGTAGATACAGCTAAAGTATCAGCAGTAAGCGAATGGCCGACACCGAAGACAATGAAGTTCATTTGAAGTTTCTTGTGATTAGCGGGATACTACTGAAGATATATTGAAGGATTTTCGAAGATTGCAACACTCCTGACCAAGAGCACACGCAAAGATGAAGAATTCATGTGGTCAGAAGCATGTGAACAAGCTTTCGTAAAACTCAAGTTAAGATTGACATCAGCACCTATTCTCATAATACCGGACCAATCTGGAGGTTTCGTAGTATATTGCGATACATCCGATAAGGGATTAGAATGTGTTCTACATCAGCACGGTAAAGTTGTAATTTATGCATCAAGACAGCTGAAGGTTCATGAGCGCAACTATCCGACACATGATCTGGAGTTGGCAGCCGTTATCTTTGCTCTCAAGATTTGGCGCCATTATCTTCTTAGAGAACGGGTAGATATCTACACAGACCACAAAATTCTGAAATATGTGTTTACTCAAAAAGAGTTAAATATATGGCAGAGAAGATGGTTAGAACTTATGGAAAACTTCGACATCAACCTATAATATCATTTAGGAAAGGTGAATGTATTACCTGATGCACTTAGTCGCCAGCCACTATCAATGAATCTTACCATACAGTGGAAGATACGGCAAGATTTGCATCAGATGGAGATAGAAGTGGTCATGCCATGTAACGCTTTAAGTTTGATGAACTTACAAGTTCAGTCTACAATTATCAATCACATCAAAACTGCTTAAGCAAGTGATGCCAAGTTGCAAAATATCAAAGAACAAGTAGAAAGTGGACTTCGAACAGACTTCATCATCCATGAAGATGGATCTTTAAGATACAGCAGTAGATTGTGTATACCACAAGGTCCTGTTCGGGAAGAGTTGATGAAATAAGCTCACGGCTCCCCATACTCAGTACAGCTTGGTGGTACAAAAATGTACAAAGATCTATGCCAACATTTATGGTAGCATGGAATGAAGCATGAAGTAGCCAGAGGCGTCGCTAAATGTTTGGTGTGTCAGCAAGTGAAAGCTGAACATCATAGAACTGCTGGTTTACTTAAACCATTACCTATCCCAGAATGGAAGTGGCAACACATTACTATGGATTTCATGACTGCACTTCCTCACAGCATAAAAGGTAACGATGCTGTATGGATTATTGTGGATCGACTCACAAAGTCGGCTCACTTTATTCCCTTTCGAGTTGGCCAATCTACCGAGACACTAGCAAAGAAATACATGGAGGTAAGAATCTAAGTAAGATTTAAACTCTTCATAGTATACTATCTCTGATACTTATGAACTCATGCAGGAGATCGGGAGATTACATAGAGTACAGATTTTCATTGTCTCCGATTGTGACACCAGATTCCGATCGCAATTTTGGCAGAGTCTGCAAGCTAGCTTGGGAAAAATTCTGAACTTTAGCACAACTTATCATCCACAAATAGATGGTCAGTCTAAGTGAACGATTCAGAATCTTGAAGACATGCTACGAGCGTGTATGTTAGAGTTCAGAGGATCGTGGGAAGATCACCTACATCTTGTGGAATTTTCATACAACAACAGCTACCAAGTAAGTATTGGAATGGCACCATTTGCAGCTCTATATGGAAGAAAGTGTCGTTCACCATTAAGTTGGGACGACATCGGAGACAGAGAACTCCTAGGACCTGAGATGATAGTGGCGACTGTAGATGGAATTCACACTATCAGGGAACAAATGCGCATAACCCAAGATTGACAGAAGCACTAGACTGATGCAATGCGCCGTCACTTGGAGTTCCAACCGGGAGATCATATCTTTCTGAAGATTTCTCCAAACCGTGGAGTGATTCACTTCGGAAAGCGGGATAAGCTAAGTCCGAGATACATTAGACCATTCGACAGACTCGAACGAGTCGGAGAAGTGGCATACCGCTTGATACATCCACCCTCGTTGGAAGGAGTGCATAATGTGTTCCAAATATCCCAACTCAGAAGGTATGTGAGTGACCCCAGTCACATTCTTGATCACTCCGAGCTCACGGTAGAGACAGATCTATCTTCTGAGCAATAACCCATTGAAATTCTGGACAAAAAGGTGAAGTCACTTCGGAACAAAGAAGTAAACTTGGTTCGAGTGATGTGGAGAAAAGACTCACCAGGAGAATCAACGTGGGAAAGAGAAAATGACATGCGTGCAAGATACCCTTTCTTGTTTGTAAAGAAGTCCTTAAAAAATTGTAAATTTCGAGGACGAAATTTTTGTAAGGATGGTAGAATATAACGATTCTGTTTTAATGTACAGAAAAGTTTTAAAGTTAATATACAAATAGAGTATTTGAAAATCCTGAGCACAAGTTATAAATTTGATTTGTTTTAAAACTGCAAGAAAGCACTTGTAGCTAATTGGTAAAGCCTTTCACTGCTGTGACATAGCCCATGTGTTCAAATCCCCCATGCCACATATTTTTTTGCTGATTTTTCTTTTAAACTTTTTGGAAGCCCAAAAGTTACACGTGCAATACACGTAAAATGAAAAGTCTCTGAAAAATCAAACATGTGCAAAATATTATTAACTACGACTAGGACATGTGGCAAGAATCCATAGCCCAAACCCCCCAAGTTGGCCGGCGAGATGCATCAAAAGACCGGCACCACCGGGCTTGCATGTTGGTATTGCCCCTGTTTATCGCCGAAAGCAGGGAAAGACGAACGTCTTGCCTTAATTTGGGGGAAGATGCTATTTGGGTTTATCCATCCACCTCTCCGAAGATGCCAAATTGATTTATGGCACCGTATATTGGAGCTTTGAATGGATGCGGCCGTTGTAGCAGACTTCATCAGATTACCCCTCGTTTGCGAGGGTTTTTAATTGTGGGGACGCTCTTCCCTGCAGGCGCAAACCCCTTCAATTAATTACGTTACCGCATCGCGGTAATTACTTTCTCCTGCTCCAGTAGGTCACTTCGTGTCGTGTGTGTTTGTTTTATTTTTGGTTGCCCATGGATTGTATACGGAGACTAATTTGTGTTGTCGCCCGTAGGGTATGGATTAGTCCAAATCCGTATTTTCTTAGATTTGGGTTTGGATTGGTTTAAGGATCGTTAATCTAGTTTGAGATTAAGATCAACTTAAATGTTTATTAAGGATAAGTTAGTCTGATATTAGACTAAGATCTACTTAACGGAAGTTCAGGATTATTTTTTATCAAACAAAAGAGCATTTGGGCTTTATTGTATTAGTTTAATGATGTTTTGGTCCATTGTTAGTTTAAGGACGTTGCGGTCCGCAGCTAGTTTAAGGACATTACGGTCCATTGGGGTGTGCTAATGGGTTTGGGAGTGTACCAAAAGAGCCGTTGGTTGTCAGGACCCTCCATCTCTCTGAAGACGTTGAAGAACTACAATAACATGTATCAGAGGTATGGAGAGATGTACCCTTGAACCGAATTCCAGATTGAAGGGAGAGATCATGGTGGAACGAACATCATTTTAGATGCCAAGTGTCAAGATATCATTAGTCATATTTGGAACTAAGATCAATTTAGGGAGACCTGAGTATAGGAGGGCTCGGTTGATTGATGGTTAAAAGATTTTCGGCCTCAGGAGACTTGGCTAAGGTTGGCCTCTCATAGTGTTAAACACTGATATTTGTTTGGTGCTCACGTGCTCCCATGTAAGGCTCTTAAGCAATGTTAAACACTGAAATTCGGAGCGCTCACGTGTGGCACGTGAGGCACCTGAATATTGGGCACTGTTTCTGTGGGCTTATTCCCTTGTTCTTGTATAAGTGCTAAGCACTATTGGGGGTCACGTGTTGGCACATGAGACGCCCCAAAACATGACACTATCTCTTTGGATTTATTCCCTCTTCCTTTATGAGTGCTAAGAACTATTGGGGGTCACGTGTGGTCTCGTGAGGCGCCCCAGAATGGGAACTGTCTTTGATTTATTCCCCATTTTCCATTATAAGTGCTAAGCACTAATGGGGGTCACGTGTGATCATGTGACTCGATATCAGTTGTTCCTTTTGTTCCTCAGAAGTGCTCATGTGGGAACACGTGATCTGTTGCTATAGCGTTGAACGCTGCTCTTTTCTTTTACGTGCTTGGAAATCTTGATATGAGTTTTGAGCATTTCAAGTCCCTTATTTTTGATAATAATTAAATTCTTATATAAGGGTTAAACCCTAGTTTTATCAGAGGAATTGAATTCCTATATCTTTTTTTTGGAAGAATTAAATTCTTCAAACTTAGTTGTTTCCTCTAAGTTTTCGGACCGCATGACAGAATCTCCCCGATAAGAAATAGATTCTCAACTTGTGGGGAGATCTGCTTCTGCAGACCTCAACCAGAGTAAGAACTAAGTTCTTTTTTAGAAGATTTAAACTCTTGTAAGAGGAGATAAAATGATCTCTAGATATTTTTTTACCTAGGGTTTCTTTTCTTCAAAGAGAACTCTTCTTCTTCTTCTTTTCTTGTTTCTCAAATCTTATCAGGGGGTCTCCTTTCTCCCTTTTTTTCTTCTCGAGTCCTTTATATAGTAGAGGCAACTTTGTTGATTTAGTTAAGGAAATCTCTCATTGAGAGATCCTAATTGATTTAGAGATTTTATCCACCGTTGGATTTTTTATCCAAGGACTTCTGTTTTACAGAAGATATTTTTCATGTTTTTAACGAGATTGGGAAAATATTTCCCATACAGAGCTTATTCTGTAGCTTGGTGATTATTAATCACCATTGGATTTTTAATCCAATGGTGCTCTATTTTACAGAGCGTAATTTTTCTTGTTTAGAAAGATTGGGGAAATATTTTCCCATACAAAGCTTATTCTGTAGCTTGGTGATTTTTAATCACCATTGGATTTTAATCCAACGATCTCTCTTTTACAGAGCGTAATCTTTCTTGTTTAGAAAGATCTAAGAAAATATTTCCCAAATAGGGTTTTGATCCCTTTTATTTAGAATTTAATTCTATCAGCTTGGAAGGTGATTAGGAACCCTCACGTGTAGCACATGACCCCATAGTATTAAACTGGTTTTACTTATATGCAGCAGTCCCAGAGAAAGGGCATCACGTGTCGGCACGTGAGCTGATGTTCAGGAATGTCATGTCTGGCACGCGACCCCCACGAAATTAAGCCCCAACAAAGAGCATCACATACTGACACGTGAGCTTCTCTGGCCTGTTATTTTTTTTAGGAAGGCGCTTATATACTTTGTATATAGATGCTCACGTGTTTGCACGTGAGGCTCAATTTCAGTCTTAATTGTTAAGAGCAATGCCTATAATCTTTGCTCCAAGGCGTATCACGTGTGGGCACGTGATACTCCAATTGGGGAATTTTTCCCTTCGCTTTTTAGTTATTAATTATTTTTTATAAGGGAACAAATGCCCCCACAGCGTTGTTCTATGTGGCTTGCACGTGAGTGCAACGCTGTCACTTTTACAGCCGTTGGATTGCCTAGGGGAATAGGGAGGTGAACCGCCCTTGTCACGTCTTATAAATATAAGGGTTTTGTCTTTGGGAAGCCGTTGTTCTTTCATCTTCTTCTTTCCTTCTTTTTTACCAATGCTCACATGTTTCTTGCATGAAGTGTCGTTATACCGTTATTGGCACTCACGTGTTTTGCGCGTGAGGTGCTGTTGAGAATTTTAATCCTGAACTAGAGCCGGCGCTCACGTGTTATGCACGTCCGGCACCGCTTTAGTCCCCAAAAGGATCAATGCGGGTGCTCACGTGTCATGCACGTGAGACTTTGCTGATGGGGCCGTTTCACCTCCTTATTCTGATTCCTATGGGTCAATTATCTTTTTCCCCATGCCCCTTTTTCCGGCCATAGAAATAGTTCCACCATGCACAAAATTTTCCGTGTCTAGACTTAAATGCTTCTCTTTATAACCTGAAGCTTTGTTTTCCTCTTTCTTTACAGAGAGAGACCTATTCAGACCTTAGGGTGATCATTTTTTAGAAACAAACCAAGAGTTATGGCTTGCAACCGTCCGCATGGTCGTCGGCAACCCTGGGGGTGCCTATCGAGGAGATTATTCCTCGCTTTGTCGCGCGATTAGCGGATCCTATTCTTACTGATGACCAATGTGATGCGGTATTGTATGAGCTCCTAGCTCATAGGGGTTCTCCTCTTCCTATGGGTTCTATTTAGCTCCGGATGATTTTCTTGTCTGTGCTTGCTGATATCCCTCCTCATCCAGCGCAAATGACTCCGGCGATTCTCAATGCGGCTGTAGGGTGTTTTTCGTCACCCTATTGAGATGGGAATACGCGCACGCTTGTCAAGCGTACTATAGATTCCTCCTGCTTAGGGTAGACCGGGGTTTAATGATTGTGGGGATCCGAATCTCCGGCAGCCGCGGACTAATCTGCCGTTAATTACCCCTCGCCTTTGGGGTGAGTGAACCTCCGATTAACGGGTTAAACTGGTCATGCGAACTCAATGTGCAGTGTACATGTGTTTTATTTTGAAAGGGGGTTTTGGATATATCGGGAGCCACGCAGAGTTTTTACGGGGGTCCCGCTACCCGGATAGCGGGCTAGGAAGGGGGCTAGCAGCCCCCTTGCGGGGTTCGGGGCAGCACCCCGGCCCAAAAAAATTTTTGAGGGGGAGAGTGCCGCGGAGTATGTGTATGTGTACATATGTATACATGTGTATATAAATAAAGGGGAAAAAGACATCCAAAGGATGCGTGGGGCCAGCGCCTAGGCGCTTGAGCGCAAGCGCGCCACGTGTCGGCATGTGGGCGCTTTGCGCTCGAGCACAGAGTGCTGGAGCGCAACGCGCCACGTGTCGGCACGTGGGCGCTTTACGCTCGAGCGCAGAGTGCTGGAGCGCAACGCGCCACGTGTCGGCACATGGGCGCTTTGTGCTCGGACGCTGAGCACTTGGGCGCAAGCGCGCCATGTGTCGGCATGTGGACGACTTGCGCCCGGGCGCTTGCGCTGGAGCGCAAGCGCGCCACGTGTCGGCACGGGGGCGACTTGCGCCCGGGCGCTTGCGCTGGAGCGCTGGAGCGCAAGCGCGCCACGTGTCGGCACGTGGGCGCTTTGCGCTGGAGCGCTGAGCGCTGGAGCGCAAGCGCGCCACGTGTCGGCACGCGGGAGCTCTGCGCGTGAGCGCCAGTGAGAAAAAGAGGCTTTTAGCCTAAAAAAAATTTCTCGGAAGAGAAATCAGAGAGGAGTTGGACTCCTGAATGTGTTTTTTTTGGGGTTAATGGGAGGGGTTCTTTTTCTTCCTCCTCTGTTAGCTGGATCTTGAAGATCAAGAGATATGGGATTTTAAAAATCACTCATTTTTGAGATCTAATGGAAGATCTGAGTTCCTCTTGATGGGTTTTGTGGTGAAAAACTAAGTTGTTTTATAAAAAGGAGAGTAGAACTCTTGATTTAATTCAAGAGAAAGAAGAAGGTTTTGGAACCTTGAAGAAGGAGAAAGATCTCAGATCTGAAACTTTTTTTTGGAGAGAGAAAAAGTTGTTAGATATTTTCATTATCTTTGCCTTTATAGGCTATACACTTTACACATAGCCCCTTGGGCTTCACAAAATGGCATTTTGCCTATCCCATGGCTCATGTGCCATTTCTTTTTATACATAAGCCATGGGCTTTACAAAAATTTGGCTTTATGCCTATAAAATGCAACAAAATTATTTATTATAAAATTTTATCTTGGCATGGGAGGAGGCCGGCCGCTTCATGTTCGGGCTTGACCCGGGCATGGGCCCACTGGATCTGTGGGCTTGGGCCCACTTGGCTTGGGGTTGACTTTGATTTTGACTTGGTCAACCGGGGTGTAAATTTTTACCCTAACAAATTGCCCCCCATCAATAAATGCACACCACATATGTGGGTCGTGTGCATGAAATTGATGGATCTTCTTTCACGTGGAGGCGACTTGATTCGGTTCCCACCTTTTAGGAAGCTGGCACTGCCCTTTTTACGACATGGACGGTCGATGCGGCCCTTTTTGCGACTTGGACGGTCGATTCTGCCCTTTTTGCGACTTGGATGGTCGGTGCTGCCCTTTTAGTGACGTGGACGGTCGGTGCTGCCCTTTTAGCGACGTGGACGGTCGGTTCTGCACTTTTGCGACTTGGACGGTCGGTGCTGCCCTTTTAGCGACGTGGACAGTCGGTTCTGCCCTTTTTGTGACTTGGACGGTCGGTGCTGCCCTTTTAGCGACGTGGACGGTCGGTTCTGCCCTTTTAGCGACGTGGACGGTCGGTGCTGCCATTTTAGCGACGTGGACGGTCGGTACTGCCCTTTTAGCGACTTGGACGGTCGGTTCTGCCCTTTTTGCGACTTGGACGGTCGGTTCTGCCCTTTTTGCGACTTGGACGGTCGTTGCTGCCCTTTTAGCGACATGGACGATCGGTGCTGCCCTTTTTGCGACTTGGACGGTCGAATCTGCCCTTTTTCCGACTTGGACGGTCGGTGGTGCCCTTTTAGCGACGTGGACGGTCGGTTCTGCCCTTTTTGCGACTTGGACGGTCGGTGCTGCCCTTTTAGCGACATGGACCTTCGGTTCTCCCCTTTTTGCGACTTGGACGGTCGGTTCTGCCCTTTTTGCGACTTGGACGGTCGGTTCTGCCCTTTTTGCGACTTGGACGGTCGGTTCTGCCCTTTTTGCGACTTGGACGGTCGGTGCTGCCATTTTAGAGACGTGGACGGTCGGTTCTGGGTTTGACTTGCCCCGCTTCTTGCGGTGTCAGGGATGAAGTTGACTTGTTTCCGAGGTGGAATTTGATTCTACCAGGGAGGTCATTGGTTGTTTTGCTGACTTGATGTGATTTGGGTTGACATCAGCATCGCTATGCTGGAATATGGTACCAGGAGCGAATCATCATTTGTCATGACAGGATTTGGGGATTTTGGTTTTGGTTTGGCATCAGCATCGCTGTACTGGAATATGGTACCAGGAGCGAATTATCATCTGCCATGAGGAGATTTCCCTCGTTCCCAGTTTAACGACTTAGGGGTCATCTGTTCCTAGTTTAATGACTTAGGGGTCATCTTTCCCTAGTTTAAAGACTTAGGGGTCTATTGGATTGGAGTTTGGGATTTTGGGGTTAGGGCAGGCATCAGCGTTGCTAACACTGAACCACACGTGCCAGGAGCAATTCATCATTTGCCTATTCCTGTTGGGGGGAGCGATGGCTTAGGAGACAGGTTTAGGTCCCTATCACCTAAGGCTTTTCAATTTTATGGGCCGTGAGGGTCCCATAAAAGCATTTTCTCCCTACGAGTCGTAAGGATCCCGCAGGTGTATTTTCTCCTTAGGAGTCGTGAGGACTCCTAAGTCTGTTTTTCCTCTATGAGTTGTAAGGATCCCACAAAGGTTTGTTCTCCTCATATATCGTGAGGACACATGAGTGGGTCTTATCAATGGAGCATCATTCCCAAAGCGGAGACCAGCCGCGTAACTGGTGATTACAGTGGGGCATGGGTATGATGAGAATCATTTGAGCCCGTGGATTGTATACGATGGTCAACTTGGGGACCTACCGTAGGGCTGGAGAATTTTGAGAAATTGGATTTTGGTTGGCGTCTGCATCGCTACACTGGAATATGGTATCAGGAGCAACTCATCATTCGCCATTTGGGGACTTGGAATTTGGATCTTATTTGGTATCAGCATTGCTGCACTGGAATAATGCCAGGAGCAACTTATCATTTGCCTTGGGAGGACTTGGGATTTGGGTTTTTGGTCGGCATCAGCACCGCTAACACTGAAGCGAAATGCCAGGAGCGACTCATCATTTGCCGTTGCCCGTTGGGGAACGATGGCTTAGGAGACAGGTTTGGGTCCCTATCACCTAAGGCTTTTCAATTTTATGAGCCGTGAGGGTCTCATAAAAGCATTTTCTCCCTACGAATCGAGAGGATCTCGCAGGTGTATGTTCTCCTTAGGAATCGTGAGGATTCCTAAGTGTGTTGCTCCTTTGTGAGTCGTAAGGATCTCACGCAGGGGTTTTCTCCTCACAAGGTCGAGAGGACTTTGCGAGTGTATTCATCACTTTTCACGAGTTTGCGCACTTTCGGGTTTTCACAAACTCGCCGGTAGTCCTGCTGTTTTTACTCACGGAGCCCTTTCGGGTTTTCATCCGTGCCCGTTTTGCTTGTGGACATACCATTTATTTTTTTATTTCTTTTCTTTTTTTTTCTTTTTTTTTCTTTTTTTTTCACTTCTTTCTCTTTTTTTTTTGCCGCTGGTGGGACTTTAAAAGTAGTCTCACCGGCAGGATTTGGGAGAGATAGGGGTCATTTACGCCCGTGGATTGTATACGGTTTTGCAGGATGTATGATCCAGACCGTAGGGCTGATGTGCTCAATTCGCCTGCGACTTGGAGCATTCACGTATAGTATTTCTTGAGATATCGTCCATTGACGGGTGGCATAGGCCTTTCTCCCTCGGCACTTATTAGTTGGTTGGATCCTCCGTCGAACACTTTCTCGATGACGTATGGTCCTTCCCAGTTTGGCTCGAATTTTCCCTTGGCATGTCGATTGGGGATGATCGGTCTTTTGAGGACCAACACCAATTCACCTTTCTTGAAAGCGCGGAGATGGGTTATCTTGTCATAGGCCCGTGACATTTAGGCTCGGTATAGCTCCAGATTTTGCTGTACCGCGAGCCTCTTTTCTTCGAGGGCATCGAGCTCTTCAAGTCGAAGGAGCACGTTTTCCTCCTCCGTCAACTCGTGCTGAACGGCCATTCTTAAGCTTGGAACTTCGACTTCGAGGGGGAGGACCGCCTCCACTCTGAAGAACAATGAGTATGGAGTGGACTGTGTTGGAGTACGGTGTGTGGTACGATATGCCCACAACGCCTCGTGAAGTTTGAGCTTCCAGTCTCTCTTGTTGGCTAAAGCATTTTTCCTCAGGAGTTTGCATAGAGTCTTATTGAAGGCTTCGGCTAGCCCATTGGCTCTTGGATTATATATGGAGGAATATCTCCAGTCTATCTTGTGCTGAGTAGCGAACCTTAAGACATTGAAGCTCTTGAAAGAAGGCCCATTGTCGGAAATGATTCTTCTTGGTGTACCGAAGCGGTATAGAATATTATGCTGGAAGAATGTCAGAATATCTTTTGTTTTGACTTTTTTTAGCGGGACAGCTTCAGCCCATCTGGAGAAGTAGTCCGTCGCAGCTAATATGAACCGGTGGCCTTTGGATGACGGAGGATCAATTGGGCCAACAATGTCGGTGCCCCAGACTTCGAAGGGCCACGACGCCACCGTAGGATGCAACGGATTGGGATGCTTGTGAATGAAATCACCATGGATTTGGCAGATCTGACATTTCTTTGCATGCTCTCCGCAATCCCGTATCATGGTGGGCCGGTAATACCCAAGCCGTTTGATTTGAAGTCGCATCTTGGGGCCAGATTGGTGAGCACCGCAAACGCCCGAGTGAACATCTTTCATGACCTTTTGGGCTTCGGCCAACGACAGACACCTGAGCCAGAGTTGGTCATATGACCTGCGGTATAATGTGTCATTTACAAACACGTATCGGAGAGCTCTTTTCTTCAGCTGAATTCTCGCAGATTTTTCTTCGGTCAGCTTGTCGTATCGGAGGTACTCTATGAAGGGTTCTCTCCAATCGGACTCGTCTTGGATGATCGAAGCTTCTTCGGTAGGACTGCTCTTCTGTTCCGCACTTTCCTCTTCTCGTAGAGAGACTGGGGGTAGAATTTGTCGGCTCCTGACTGTGATCAGAATTTCGTCCATGTCAGGATCGGCCAGCTCCTTGGCTAAGCGAGCGAGTACGTCAGCCTTTCCATTCAACGCTCTAGGGACTCTCATTAGTTCAATGTGAGTGAACCGTTTCATGAGTTCCACCACTCGTCCTCTGTACGGAGCTAACTCGGGTTTGTATATTTTATAATCGCCGCTTACTTGGTTGACGACGAGCTGGGAGTCACCGTAAACTCGTAGCCGACGGATTTCCATTTCTATGGCGAGCTACAAACCAGCTATCAGAGCTTCATACTCAGCTTCATTGTTTGTCCGAGGCTCGATGAGAGCGAAAGAACGCCGTAGGGTTCCCATTGATGGCGTGGTGAACACCAATCCTATCCCCGCTTTTACCTCCGGGACGCTTGATCTGCCGGAGCTCCTTATTGATGAGGCCCCATCAAAGTAGAGCTCCCAATATGGCTCGTCTTCCTCGAGGTGCAACACTTGTTCGTCGGGTAACTCACAATTTAGCGGCGATCCTTCTGGTATGGGATGAGCAGCGAGAAAGTCTGCAAGAGCTTGCCCTTTTTCTTCTTTCTGAGTATAAACTATGTCAAACTCGAGTAGCATAACAGCCCATCTTGCCATTCTGTCGGCTAGGCTCGCTCTGGTCATCAAATGTTTGAGTGGGTCGACCTTGGAGATCAGCATAACCCGATGAGCAAGCAAATAGTGCCTCAACTTCTTCACAGCAAATATTAGAGCCAGGCATTGTTTTTCGATTGGGGAGTAGTTGTGTTCCGCCCCGACTAGAGTTCGACTTAGGTAGTAGAGGGCATTTTCTTTTCCCTCCTCGTTATTCTAGGCAAGGAGCGCACCGAGTGACTCATCTAGCGCGGCAGTGTAGAGAATCAGCGGTTTATTTGAAATGGGAGCGGCCAGCACTGGAGGGTGCAACAAGTATCGTTTGATGCTTTCGAACGCCTCTTGACATTCGGCATCCCAAACAAAAGGAGCTCCTTTCTTCATGAGCTTTGAGAAGGGCCTATATCTCCCCGATAAATTTGAGATAAACCTCCGTATATAAGCAAGCTTGCCTTGAAAAGATCTTAGCTGCGTCAGACTCTTCGGAGGGGGCATCTCCATGATGGCCTTTATCTTTGATGGGTCAACTTCGATCCCTCGATGTCAGACTATAAAACCCAGGAATTTTCCCGATGAAACGCCAAAAGCGCATTTCAAAGGATTCATCTTCAGATCGTATTCTCTCAGTCTGGTGAGAACGGTCCTAAGATCTTGGATATGATCGGCCTTGGTTTTAGTCTTAACGACCAGATCATCAACATAACATTCGACGACTTTATGAATTAGGTCATCGAAGATATTGGTCATTGCCCTTTGATATGTAGCACCTGCGTTCTTCAGTCCGAACGGCATTACCTTGTAGCAATATATTCCGATCGGGGTTCGAAATGTTGTGTGTTTCTCATCCTCAGGCGACATCTTGATCTGATTATATCCAGACGAGCCATCCATAAAGGTGAACAGTTCGTAATTTGAGGTGTCATCGACCATCATTTCCATGACCGGTAGCGGAAAGTCGTCTTTAGGACATGCCTTGTTGAGGTCCCTGAAATCGACACAAACTCGGATCTGCCCATTTTTCTTCTTCACTGGGACTATGCATGCGATCCAGTCTGCATATTTCTCTTCCCTGATGAAGCCGGCATCGATGAGCTTCTTAGTTTCCTCGATGACCTTTTCTTCTAGTTCCCTTCTCATTCTTCGAGGAGCTTGTTTGACTGGCTTAGCATCAGGAGATATAGCCAACTTATGTACGGCCACTTCAGGGGAAAGGTCAGGCATTTCTTTGTACGTCCACGCGAAGCAGTCGACGAACTCATGCAGCAGGGCAATTATCTGCTCTTTCATTTCCTCCGACAAGAGTGAGCTGATAGAGGTCGGCCTTGGATTATCGGGCGTTCCTAAGTCAATCTCGGTTAGCTCATCAAAGGTTGCTTGTCCGCCATCTTCGAGCTCTTGAGGAGCTTCTTCTGGCTCGGCTATCTCGTCATCATCATTTGATCTTTCGCTGGCCTCACCAACATGGATCATGTAGCACGCTTTGGAATCAGGTTGAATGTAGCCTATGCCCCGTCTATCTGGAATTCGTCCATCGATGAGTGCTCGGACCTGGGGTGGATGCCATAGCCCTTCGTAAAACTTTGCTTCGGACTCCGTTTGATATAACCAGCATCCGCACTTTTTAAAGTATTCCCGCATCTCGGGCGCATAGTATCTGGGATTGAGGATGGCTCTTATGCCTCTCTCATAGAGAAGGCATGCGATAGAAAGATCATCCAGGTGCACAACGGGGGTTGACCCGTAAAACAGGATGCCCTTCTGTCCATTTTTCCTCCCGGGCACGTAGAAAGTTTTCAGCTGGTCCACGGTAGAGACTGACAATGCGTCGAGCTCTTTGCACATCTGCTCCGGCACCCTTGTGACGGCTAGGGACCCTTCTGCAATTTCGAGGGTCTCTCGTAGTTTCGCTTTTTGCATGGGGGTCCAATCTGCACCGCTGTTGCACGACAGGTCCTCTTCCTCTGACTCTTCAGTGGCGCTGCCAACATGAGGGCGGACTTTACTGCTAGATGGGGCTTCAGTGACAGATTCGTCTGTATCGCTGCCGAAATGAGGGCGAGTTTTACGGAAGGACGGGCTTCCAGCGTCGAACTCGTCAGTGTCGCTACCGAAATGCGGGCGCACTTTGGCGTTTTAGCTTTTGAAAGTGACAGCCGGCGCAGATTTGCTTTGGAGCCTTAGGGCCGGTCTATCCTCAGTTAGTTGTGGCTTAGCATTTTGGTGGTTCATAAAGTACCGAGAATCTTCATAGCGGACTTCATGCACACCGAACGGCTGGACGTCTCCGTCAATGCGTCTTTCTTTGCCATTTTTAGTATACTTCATGCATTGATGGAGAGTTGACGGAATGATGCCATAATCGTGGAGCCACGGCCGCCCCAAGAGAATCTTATAAGATGTGTCGGCATCGATCTCGTATATCTTAGCTTCAGTTTGCAGATCCCCGAATTTGATTGGCAGAGCTATGGACCCCAGAACTTGCTGGCAATTTTGGTTGAAGCCTTGAATGACAATCCTTTCCCTTGACAGGTGTCGGACATCCATTGATAAACTCTTCAGTGTCCGCAAGTTCATGATGTTCACTGAAGACCCCGGATCAATCAATATGCGATTAATCCGATCTCCGAGCTGTACCCGGTCACGTAAAGCGGCCGATTATGCTCAGCCGTTCCCAGTAGCAAGTCTTCATCCTAAAATGTGACTGTGGCGGCATGCAAAGCGTGCTGGGCTTCTTTCATATTAATTTCCGCAAAGTGAGCCTGATACCGCTCGGGATTTTGTAGAGCGTGAATGAGAACATCTCTAAGCTCCTTAGATAGGACCAAGGCGTCGTAGATGCTCAGGAGAAACGGAAGCTTCCGGAGATGTGCCAAGATATTATAGTCCACCGAGGAAGGACTTATGTTTTCATCGGCCGGTTCTCTGCCATCTTCTTCATTAGCGACTTGTTTTTCCTTCCCTTTTGGGGCGTTGCCCTGATTTGGCGGTAGAGCCCTGCCGCTTCTGAGCTGGATTTGATTGGCCATTGTGGTGAGCTCCTCGTCCTCTTCGGGAAAACAGAGCTCATCCTCGGAGTCGCTGCCAAGATGGATGGCGTAGCAGGTCACTACTGGGATCTCTTCATTGGAGTCTTCTTCTAACTCCTCCAGAATTTCAGCCGCTTGTACAGGGAGGAACTCTTTCAATTGAACCAAAGTTCTTTCCTTCTGTTCATATTCTTCGAGGGAATCGATATATTTTTGAATGGTCGATCTCCCTGCAGACTCCTTTTCGCGCCGAGCCGCACTTTTCTTCTTCTTGAGTTTCTTAGATTTTGAGCGTGATGGAGCCGCATTGGCAGCTGGACTGGTAGGCTTCTTCTGCCCTTCCCATTCTGTCCTGGGCTCTTTCCGATGTAGCTTTATCATCTTCTTCGTCTTGTTAGATATGTGCGTACTCCACGGAGACCGCGATGAGTCCGTCTCATTTCTCGGGGCCGCGGGTTCGGCTGTCTGCTCCCAGAAGGCTTCAACTTCTGTCTGTATAAAGTTGGTGGTTGCAACTTGATTGTTCACCAACACACTTTTGGACAGCTCGATCTCTCCAGCCTTGTACTGCTTCTCGACCCAGTCTTTGAAGATATAGCAATCCTCGATCGCATGGCTCAATACTCGGTGGTACGGGCAATACAGAGGATTGTCGGTCATTTTTGCTTCTTGGGGTCTTTTCGACTCCGGCAATTGTAGGCCGTTGTTCAAGGCATCTTTAAATATCTTGCGGACCTTGTCCCTTCTGAAAGAGTAAACCTTGTTCTTTTTCTCCTCTAGGGAAGGCCCATCTCCTCCCAGCAATGGCTTTCAAGACCAGTTAGTTTTGGATTCGGCCGCCCTTCACTTTTCTTCATTGTCGGACGCATTGAAGACATTGGTACTGCTGGAACCCCCGCTTCTACGGTTGTCGTCCCGCTTGCCTTTCCATGTTTTGTCTCTCTGAGAATCCGGCGGGGACTCTTGCTTCGAGCGTTCCAGCATTTGGACTTTCTTGGTTAGCACCTGAAATGTCTTGAGGCCCGCCGTACACAAGAATGGGACCATCCAATTGCTGAGGTTCCCAATGAGAAGGCTGACGGACTGGTCCTGCTCCAGCGGCGGTTCACACTTGACTGTGAGATTACGCCATCGAGCAATAAAGTCGGTGTTGCTTTCATTCTTCCCTGGCTTGGTCCTCACAAGGTCGGCAATGGAGATTTTATCACTGACACTCATGAACCTTTGCCGAAACAGGGACTCCATTTGGGCAAAGGTAATGACGGACCCATCCGGTATACTCGCATACCAGTCGAAGGCGACACCGGTCAGGCTGTTGACAAACTGACGAAGAAGGAGCGCGTCATTGCCCCCTGTATTTCCGCACGATGCTTTGAAGTGGGCGACGTGCTGATTTGCATTCCCCGTTACATCAAATCTTCCGAACTTAGGAATGACATAGCCGCTTGGGAACTCAATCAGATCGTACTGCGCGGGATATGGCCGCCCACTACTGCCGATTTCTTTCTGAGCTTCAGCTTCGGCCACTAATGTTTTAACCTTGCTGGTGACCAAATCCATTACCCGATCCTGTGTTAGCGGGATAGTGCTATCTGGGGCCAAGGCATCCCCAGAAGCGGAGTGTGGCCGACTTTCATGCGGCTCGACCAGTCTTGGACCTAAAGGAACAGGCATTGGCTTCCTCGGATTGTCATCACCCGGCTGATTAGTAGCGGCTTGTGCTTGATTGGGAGGCGCTCGAGTAATTTGACCCGTAAGCTGCATCACCACGTTCGTTAAGTCGTCTATTTTCGAATAGAGCTTGGCCATCTCTTTATCTTTGCTCCTGAGCTGTTTTCGAAGCTCTTGAAGCAGCTCTTGCTCCGCAGTCCTGGGGCGGAAAGTCGGCTCTTCCTCGCTGTCCGAGCTTGACTCTGCATGGACCGAGGGGTCTTTCTGCCTATCATCCTCATCGAGAGGGTTATCTTCATCCAGCAGGGACGGCTGTTCTTGGGCAGCGGTAACCACATTCAGGCCAGATTGGGCTTGGGATGTGGTGGCCCCATCCTTGCTTTTGCTGCGAAGGTTGTCGCTGGGGCACCCACCCGCCATATAGACCGTATGGATGATATATCCGGCCGTCTTTCTATCATTGGAAGCTGATTTCACGGATCGCTGTCTTGACCCCCTTGTTTCGGTAGCTGGTAGTCGATTGAAGGCGGCTGGCCTAACCAGGTTCTTGAATGGTGCTGGCGCTTCTTTTCTGGGTTTGCCCCGCTGCTTTCGTGCGGCACAGAGTGCTTGATAGACTCTTGAAGAGACAGTGTCATACTTTTTCTGTTGGGGCCAGGACACGTCTCTTTGTGGCACTGTTCGGACCGCTGTCTTCTTGATTCTGGCGGTCATGGCGTTTTTCTGAACCCACTTCAGAGGCTCGAAGGAATTGCTGATTCTTACGTCCGACTCAGCCGTCGTCGCGGGGCAACCCTGCACTTGGAACTTCACACGATTCCATTTGGCCGAAGCTTTGGCCCTCTTGTTGGCTCGATACCTGAGCTGCTCCTGCCTTAACTTTTCCATTCTAAGCACCTGGCAGACTTTGGCTCTTTGGGAAGACGCCGCGGACCGATCGATGGAGGGCCTTGGAAATACGCTCGATTGTGCATTTGTTGGAGTCATCGCCTGAGCTCGTCCGCAACAATTGATATTGCCCTTTGTACCGAAGTTCTTGCCCCTCGCTGGAACACCAGAGAATCGTTCAGATACAGTCTTAAGTTTCGGTTGTGGTGCCTTGGCGATCACGACATTCGGCCTCTTACCCCTTGAGACCGGCTTGGCCACCTGTTCCGCCGGGATCTCCGCTAGATGAGCGCTTCCGGCAGGGTAGATGATGATGGAGCCAAACTGGCGGGGCGGTTCCTCCCACTGTCGACTTAGGCTTGCGGGAAGAACCACACGAGCGTTGATCTTGACCACGTACGGAATCGGGGTCGCTTTGGAAGCTGAGTTCATCTTGGGAGACATTGTCGTCGAAAGTTGATTGCTGCACGAAAAGAAAATATCATTTCAGTATAGGCAATCGATATGTATATTGATTGAGTTCGCATGAACGTTTAACCCGGAATATGGGAGGAGAGAAGGGTCCCACCGGGCGTGCCAGAATCTGTAGGGTGTTTTTTGTCACCCCATCGAGATGGGAATACGCACGCGCTTGTCAGGCGTACTACAGATTCCCCCTGCCTAGGGTAGGCCGGGGTTTAATGATTGTGGGGATCCGAATCTCCGGCAGCCGCGGACTAAGCTGCCGTTAATTACCCCTCGCCTTTGGGGCGAGTAAACCTCCGATTAACGGGTTAAACTGGTCATGCGAACTCTATGTGCAGTGTACATGTGTCGGCACGTGGACGACTTGCGCTCGAGCGCTTGCGCTTGAGCGCAAGAGCGCCACGTGTCGGCACGGGGGCGACTTGCGCTCGACCGCTTGTGCTGGAGCGCAAGCGCGCCACGTGTCGGCACCGGGGCGACTTGCGCTCGAGCGCTTGCGCTGAGCGCAAGAGCACCACGTGTCGGCACTGGGGCGACTTGCGCTCGAGCGCTTGCGCTCGAGCGCTTGCGCTGGAGTGCAAGCGCGCCATGTGTCGGCACGCGGGCGCTTTGCGCTGGAGCGCTGAGCGCTGGAGCGCAAGCGCGCCACGTGTCGGCACGCGGGCGCTCTGTGCGTAAGCGCCGGCGAGAAAAAGAGGCTTTTAGCCTAAAAAAAAATTTCTCGGAAAAGAAATCAGATAGGAGTTGAACTCTTGAGTGTGTTTTTTTTGGGGTTAATGGGAGGGGTTTTTCTTCTTCCTCCTCTGTTAGCTGGATCTTGAAGATCAAGAGATATGGGATTTTAAAAATCACTCATTTTTTAGATCTAATGGAAGATCTGAGTTCCCCTTGATGGGTTTTGTGGTGAAAAACTAAGTTGTTTTATAAAAAGGAGAGTAGAACTCTTGATTTAATTCAAGAGAAAGAAGAAGGTTTTGGAACCTTGAAGAAAGAGAAAGATCTCAGATCTGAAACTTTTTTTTTGGAGAGAGAAAAAGTTGTTAGATATTTTCATTATCTTTGCCTTTATAGGCTATACACTTTATACATAGCCCCTTGGGCTTCATAAAATGGCATTTTGCCTATCCCATGGCTCATGTGCCATTGCTTTTTATACATAAGCCATGGGCTTTACAAAAAATTTTCTTTATGCCTATAAAATGCAATAAAATTATTTATTAAAAATTTTTATCTTGGCATGGGGGGAGGCCGGCCGCTTCATGTTCGGGCTTGACCCGGGCATGGGCCCACTGGATCTGGGCTTGGGCCCACTGGATCTGGGCTTGGGGTTGACTTTGATTTTGACTTGGTCAACCGGGGTGTAAATTTTTACCCCAACAGCGGCGGAGGACAAAATTGAATGTTTCCACGAGGCCCACTTGATTACTCAGCCTCGAAGGATCGTTCGGTTCATTTACTGAGTCAGATACGAGCTCGGCGGGCCATCATGTCTGCCTTCACTGATGATCATGGCGCTAATCGATAGGGATCAACTCCTCGTGAAGACCGCCGCTTCGATATGGTAGAGAGGGCAGAGAAAGAATTGGAAAACTTTATTTATTGTTTTGTTAACCCTTTTATCTCTGATCCCGCATTGGGTGATCTCTTCCCTGTAGAGTAGTATATTTGTTTCAATATATTTTTCTTATTATTACCTATTGAATGCTTTCTGTTGAATGTTTTCTGTTCATCATATATTTGTACGTGTATCTTGCCCCTGTACATGAGCTTTGTACTTTACCCTTATGAAATTTTTTTAAGTGCGAGCGCCATTGTAGTGTCGTACATAAACCAGTACGTTTTGGACTCCACTTCCATTTAAGCAGCCACGCAGTCGTGAATGCATGCTTAGTGGGGCGCGAACCAAAGACTCTTCTTACCGCCTTGCACAGTACATGGTTGGTGCTCGTGGGTTGCGCCTTTCTATCTTGACTGAACGTGAAGTAGTTTATATACTCATTTCGGAGTTTGGTTAGTTTACCTCCCTTGGGCTTATAGGCAAACTTGTCCTAACGTCGTAGTTAACCCTTGCACTTTATGACAGAGGTCCGTTAGGGTGTGTGGTACTAAGGCATTCCCGATACGTAGTCTTGCTGTCGTGTCTCTGCTCCCTACGGGGCTAGACAAAGTATCCTCAAATAATCTCCCAGGTCATATTACTGTCGGGAGAGCACATCCACCCTAGAAATCATGAGGATTTCCAAGCATTCGTCGCCTCCTTAAGTCGCCAGGATCTCGCTCGGATATATTTTTTCCTTACGAATCATGAGGACTCATAAGTAGCTTCTTTATTTCAGTACGAATCTTGACGCGATACTGTACGAGCTCCTAGCTCATAAGGATTCTCCTCTTCCTATGGGTTCCATTTGGCTCCGGATAATTTTCTTGTCCATGCTTGCTGATATCCCTCCTCATCCAGCGCAAATGACTCCGGCGATTCTCGATGCGGCGGAGGACAAGATTGAATGTTTCCATGAGGCCCACTTGATTACTCAGCCTCTGAAGGATCGTTCGGTTCATTTACTGAGTCAGATACGAGCTCGGCGGGCCATCATGTCTGCCTTCACCGATGAGCATGGCGCTAATCGATGGGGAGCAACTCCTCGCGAAGAACGTAGCTTCGACATGGTAGAGAGGGCAGAGAGAGAATTGAAAAACTTTATTTATTGTTTTGTTAACCCTTGTATCTCTGATCCCGCATTTGGTGATCTCTTCCCTGTAGAGTAGTATATTTGTTTCAATGTATTTTTCTTAATATTACCTGTTGAATGCTTTTTGTTGAATGTTTTCTGTTCATCATATATTTGTACGTGTATCTCGCCCCTGTACATGAGCTTTATACTTTACCCTTAGGAAATTTTTTTAAAGTGCGAGCGCCATTGTAGTGTCGTACATAAACCAGTATGTTTTGGACACCACTTCCATTTAAGCAGGCACGCGGTCGTGAATGCATGCTTAGTGGGGCGCGAACCAAAGACTCTCCTTACTGCCTTGCACTGTACATGATTGGTGCTCGTAGGTTGCGCCTTTCTATCTTGACTGGACGTGTGGTAGTTTATATACTCATTTCGGAGTTTGTTTAGTTTACCTCCCTTAGGCTTATAGGCAAACATATCCTAACGTCATAGTTAACCCTTACTCTTTATGATAGAGGTCCGTTAGGGTGTGTGGTACTAAGGCATTCCCGATACGTAGTCTTGCTATCATGTCTCTGCTCCCTTCAGGGGTAGACAAGGCATCCTCAAATAATCTTCCAGGTCATATTACTGTCGGGAGAGCACATCCTCCCTAGAAATCGTGAGGATTTCCAAGCGATCATCGCCTCCTTGAGTCGCCAGGATCCCGCTCGGATATGTTTTTTTCCTTACGAATCTTGAGGACTCATAAGTAGCTTCTTTATTTCAGTGGGATGTAACTTTGGCAAATGTGGCTCGTAGATAGTCCATCTTGATTTCCTTGTAGTGCAGCGATGGCTTAGAAAACAGGTTCAGGTCTTCCGCCTAAGACTTTTCAACTTTATGAGCCGTGAGGGTCTCATAAAGACTTTTCTCCCTATGAGTCGAGAAGATCCCGTAGGTATATTTTCTTCTTAGGAGTCGTGAGGATTCCTAAGTGTGTGTTTTCTCTTGAGAGTTGTAAGGATCTCACAAGAGAATTTCCCTCTTACAAGTCGAGAGGACTCGTAGGTGGTTGTTTCCCTCCTTGTCGATATTCGACTTTGGAGAGTGTGGCCCGTTAATAGTATGCAATAGTCCATCTTAGACCGACTTGCAGGGCCTCGGTGATTAGGAAACAGGTCCCTATCCATATTGCCTAAGGCTTTTCCCTACGAGTCGAGACGGGTCGAGAAGTTCTCACAGGAAGATTATTTTCCCCACGAGTCAAGACGAATCGAGAAGTTCTCACAAGGATGTCCTAACATCATAGTTAACTCCTACTAATAGATGTCCGTTAGGGTCTGTCGTACTAGGGTTTTTTACCCGTCATACCGTCGCGTTGGCCGGTGTATTCCTCGATACGCAATCTTGTTGTTCGAGTAGCCCCACGACTGTCGTGACTCTGATCCCTTCGAGGGCTGGACAAGACATCTTCAAGTAATCTTCCAGGTGATATTACCGTCAAAAGAGCAAGCGTTAGGGATATTCCATGTCGCTTTTTACTTGAGGTTAGGCTCAGTTTGGGAGCCCCGATGAGTCATGACCACTCCGCGCTGGAGTGGGATGATCTCCGATAGTCTTTCAGGTCTCATTTGAGTTGCCGTTAAGACCGTGAAGATAGGGATCTTCCTTTGCTTCGTTTTTTGACATTGTATCTGCAATATTGCAATGAATGTCGCTATTGTATCTAGGTTGTCTGTGAACAGTCGAGATTTGGAACTAGGGGACTTTGCCATAGCTCCGTTTGTTGATGTCACGTCTACATCCTGCTGGAGGAAGGAAGAACGCTGTTGTTGATCTCTACGCTGTGGATGCTGTCGTCGAGATTTGGAACTAGGGACTTTGCCATGGCTCCGAGGTAGTCTCTAGGTTGTCTGTGAACCGTTGAGATTTGGAACTAGGGGACTTTGTCGTGGCTCCGAGGTAGTCTCTAGGCTATCTGTGAACCGTCGAGATTTGGAACTAGGGGATGTTGCTGGGGCTCCGAGGTAGTCTCTAGGATATCTGTGGACCGTCGAGATTTGGAACTAGGGGACTTTGTTGTGGCTCCGAGGTAGTCTCTAGGCTGTCTGTGAACCGTCGAGATTTGGAACTAGGGGACTTTGCCGTGGCTCCGGGGTAGTCTCTACGCTGTCTGTGAACTGTCGATATTTGGAACTAGGGGACTTTGCCGTGGCTCCGAGGTAGTCTCTAGGTTGTATGTGAACCGTCGAGATTTAGAACTAGGGGACTTTGCCGTGGCTCCGAGGTAGTCTTTAGGCTGTTTGTGAACCGTCGAGATTTGGAACTAGGGGACTTTGTCATGGATCCGTTTTGCTGACGTTGTATCTGCTTCTGGTTGGAACGAAAAGGAATGCCGCTATTGATTTCTAGGCTTTATATATAGCCATCGAGATCTGGCTTCCCTTTGACGAAGCCCAGTGGAGTAATATGGTTCACATTCTGTTTGTGCCCATGGATTGTATACAGGGGTCGATGTGATCTCACCTATATGGCAAACATTTCATTTTTTTGTTTCTTTCAGCGATGCTCTATCATTTCAGCTTTTTATATCACGAAAGTCGCGATCGCCCAATCATTTTAGCTATTTTTTTGCGGTGCCCAATCATTTCGGCTATTTTTCTTTTTCTTTACTCACTGCTTTTCATTGCGAGTTGCCCAAAAATTTCGCCTATTTTTATATGCATATATTTTACTCGCTGATTTTTGTTGCGAGTTGCTATATCATTTCGGTTATTTCATATGCATTTTTGGCTCGCTGATTTTTTGCTGCGAGTATAGAACTTGAGATCTGATACCGATCTTAACATCAGCATCGCTGCGACTGGAATATGGCTAGGAGCGAATCATCATTTACCGTGAAAGGACTTGGAATTTGATACCGGTTTAGGCATCAGTATCGCTACAACTGGAATATTGTCATGAGCGAATCACCATTTGCCTTTTTTGATTTGAACAAAGGTGGCTTAGCAAACAGCGTTAGGATCCTGCCAACTAAGGCTTTTGACTTCATGAGCCGTAAGGGTCTCATAAAAGTGTTTCTCCCTACGAGTCGTAAGGATCTCGTAGGTGTGTTTTCTCCTTAGGAGTCATGAGGATTCCTAAGTGTGTATTCTCTTATAAATCGTAAGGATCTTACAAGAGTGTTTTCTCCTTATAAATCGAGAGGACTTACAAGTGTCGTTCAACACATGAGGACATTCCTCGTCGTTGGTGGGACTTGGTGGGGGAAACGTTTATTTGTGCCCGTGGATTGTATACAAGGGCCGATATTGGACCGCATGTAGGGCAACTTGGGGAATGTGATGGCTTACGAATAAGTTCAGATCCCTGTAACTTAAGGCTTTCGAATCCTATGAGCCGTGACGGTCTCATAAGGGGGATTCTCCTTACGAGTCTTTAGGATCTCGTAAGTGCAATTTCTCCTTAGGAATCATGGGGATCCCTAAGTGTGTTGCTCCCTTTTGTGAGTCGTAAGGATCTCACACAAGTATTTTCTCCTTATAAGGTCGAGAGGACCTTGCAAGTGTGCATAAAAAATTTTTTACGAGTCTGCGCCTTTGCGGGTTTTCACAAGCTCACCGGTAGCCCTGTTGTTTTTACTCACGCCCTTTCTGGTTTTCATCCGTGCCCCTTTTTCTTGTGGGCATACCGCATGTTTTTTTCCAATCACGGTGGGACTTCGCCGACCGGGGTAGCTGTGTAACCAGAGGGACTTAAGTTGCAATCCTCGCTGCTAGGACTTGTGGACCTGGATTCCACTGTCACCATGTTTTGAGGCGGTGTATTTAGTTTAAAGACATTACGGTCCATTGTTAGTTTAGGGACGTTGCGCTCCGTTGTTAGTTTAGGGATATTTCGGTCCACAGCTAGTTTAAGGACGTTGCGGTCAGTTGTTCGTTGCGGTCAGTTGTTAGTTTAGGGACATCTCGGTCCACAGCTAGTTTAAGGACGTTGCGGTCCATTGTTAGTTTAGGGACATCTCGGTCCACAGCTAGTTTATGGACGTTGTAGTCCGTCGGGATTTCGAGGCGAGGTTTCGCCGGATACTACGTGAAAATATGTTAAAAATCACATCATCCCTCAATAAAACATCGCCTTTATTCTTCATCCCTACCTTCCTTCCAAACACCGATCATATACCCCTACGTGTGTGTAAAAGATATCCCTACACTCGGAGAATTCAATTCAAGCTATCATACTCTTATCCATCTACCTCAGTACTTTTTAGTCAGTGAATATTTTAGATGGAATTGCTCACACATTCTTCATGCGACCGTTAATACTTCTTGAGGTACTAATCGACCGACTACTCAGTATGCTCACATATTAGGCGTAATTAGCAATTTCCTCATCTTGCAACACCTAAGGCTTAGCAGTGACTCCCAAACCAGTTGGTCTAAGGCACTGGGTGATGAAGCACCCTCGCTATATTTTTTTATGCTGCCTTGGTGATTACAAAACCAGTGTTCATTTTTCTTCACCATTTTATACTTTTATGCTTCATTTATTATTTTCTTCGTACTTTGGCTTTTAGACAAGAGTATTTCAAGGTATCCTCTACTATCCCGAGTTCCAAGACGAGTGTAAGTGCGTATAGTAGGGAATCAACGTTCAAATGTTTGGCTTCCAGAATAGGAACTATTTTTCAGACTTATTTTTATCCTCAGATTAATGGCTTCCTTCATCTTACTAACCCTTGGGACAACGACTCATAACTACTTATTGCTAGTTTTGTTTAAGAAAACATCTAACTTTCTTGGTTTTCTTAAATTTTTTTAATCTTTTAAATGTAATTTTTCACTTTCTAATCTTTCATTATAAAAGAAAATTTTGAAAATTTTGTTCTTTGTGCTTATGCAAAGTGTAATGCAAAGTAATGTGTAAATAAGCACAAACCTCCCCTAAACCATTTTACAGCAGTGTCCTCACTGTTGTCATCTTTTAAATCTCAAAATCCTGTAGACTTGGGAGGAAAAGATATTAATGGAGTAAGAATAAATAGACGTGAAAATCTTCCTCCAAACTTATTTTTGGCTCACAATTTTGTATACAAATTTTATTTTCAAGAGCCAAAAATATAAATAAAAAAAACCCCTAAACTTGAGTTAAATAATATCAAACTTTTAAAATCATAAGAGGGGGGTAAAGTTAATGGTCAATGCAATGCTTTACAAAGGCCAAAAGTCAACACCAACCATTCAAAAATTTCATCAATGTAATGCACCGGTTGGTGGAAAAACATGTTATATAGAGCCAAGAAGAAGTGGGGAAGAGATTAGTGGTGTAATAGAACGGGTTTAAGTCTCAATTTGGAGAGACGACACAATGATGATGATGGATTACTCGCATTCTCATAATTATCAAGAAGAAGGGGTGGTGATTCAACTTCTTTGTTTTGGAGTTTGTTCGTCACAACTCCCGTGTTTTCTAAAAATGTGAGTTCATCAGCGAAAATTTCTTCAAAGCTTTTATCGATACCCCGAAAAATAATCTCATCAGAAAGAACGGGATGATACTCAGACTCCATAAAAGGTTCATAATCAGTATTAGATGTTGACCCGGACAGATGAGTCCGTATGTGTATAACAAATAGCTGGGTAAAACAAAAACGTATTAAGAGAGTCTAGATCAGTATCGTGAAGCTGTTCAAATTCACTACTGTCGATATCCATTAATTCGACAGAACATATTTGAGCAGAAGGTTCAGAGGGTTCACTTCCCAACTTATAAATGTTCAGCTCAATTGACATCTTCCCGAATGATAGGTCCATAGAGCCGTTTCGAAAGTTGATTATAGCATTGAAAGTAGCCAAAAAGGGTCGACCTAAAATCACCGAAATTTGGTTACGTGGGTTCGCTACCGGTTGTGTATCTAGAACAATGAAGTCTACAGGGAATATAAATTCCCCGACTTTTATCAACACATCCTCAAGCTCTCCCCTAGGTTTGGTGATAGATCAATCGGCCATCTGTAGAGTGCAGTGCGATGGTTTTAACTCTCCAATACCCAACCGCTCATACACAGAGTATGGAAGTAGGTTAACACTAGCGCCAAGGTCGAGTAGAGCACGGTTGATATTTTTACCCCCAATAGAAATAGAAATTGTAGGACAGTCAGGGTCCTTACAATTATTAGGTAATTGTTGGGTAAATGTAGTGTTTACATTACTCGACATAAAAACTTTTTTCGGCACTTGAGTCTTCCTCTTCCTAGTGCACAAGTCCTTAAGAATTTTCGCATAGGATGGAACTTGTAGTATAGCATCTAAGAGAGGGATATTTATGTTAACTTGTTTAAACATTTTCACAATCTTCTCCATTTGTAGACTTGGTCTGTTTTTCCTTAACCGATTTAGATAAGGAGCTTTAGCAATAAGAGCTGGGTCCGACATTGGAGAAGGTCGTGTAGGTGGTACAGATCCCAGAATTGAAGTGGGGATCGTAGTTGGTTGACTAGAAGAAGTGGGTTGAGGGTTCGAGCCTTGAGGAAAACGGAGAATAGGCTCAAAAGAAGATAGTGAACTAGATGAAGTAAGGTCAGAAGTGGAAGTGGAAGTGGAAGCCGGAGTGTCATTGGTTATTTCATCATTATCAATCTGTTCACCGATATGGTTGTTTTGCACTTTTCCAGATCTCACCGTAGTAATAGCGTTCACATTGTAGTATTGTGAGTGCCTAGCATTCATTAAGGGTTGAGATGGAAGTTTCCCTTTCTCTCTAGCACTCATTTCGGAATTTAATAGTGCAATTTGTGCTTCTATCGATTTAATACTCTCACCGTGGGAGGCAGAGTTCTTCTTTATATTATCGATAGAAGACCTTATATCAGCCGACACTTGGATGGAATATTTCATAAACAAATCCAAGGTTCGTTCGAGTGAAGAGGAATTATCGGTATCGGCCAATTGCAAAGAATTATTAAACGGTGCAGAAGTGTTGGCCGGATTTTTAAAATTTTGTGGTTGAAAGGGGTGCTAACTCAGTTGTATTGGTTGCTGTTGTTGTGGAGGGACCCTTTGAAAGTTATTTTGATTTGGAACCGTATTTTGAGGTTGGTGTTGGTTCCAAGCAAAATTAGGGTGAATCCTCCAACGCTGATTATAAGTGGAAGAATAAGGATCGTTTCTAGGTCGTTGCTGAAAAGCAGCATTAATGTGTTCTTGACCTTGAAACGGAGAATTCAAAGGTCATTCTTCCATTAGATGTGATGGATCGGAACAGCATCCACATACGGTTTTAGCGAGTGTGACCTGGTTTAGGGAGGCTAATAAAAATTTGTGTTCCATAACTTCAAGTTTCTTTTGCATTGCTGCAATTTCATCTTTGACTGCTATATAAACATCAAGTTGATAGATACCTCCCCTAGACGATGGTTGACTAACACTCTCCCATTGCAAAGGTTTTTCAGCAAAATCTTCTAAAAATTTCTAAGCTTCACCATCGTCTTTAGACATGAAATTGCCTTGACACATGGAATCAAGCATCTGCTTTATTGTTGGATTAATGCCCTCATACATGATTCGGCACAGATCCCATCTATGGATTCCGTGATGAGGACAATGGAAAAGCAGATCCTTGAACCGTTCAAAGCACTTCCAAAATTGTTCATTGGGAAGCTGGGTAAATTGATTGATTTCGCTACGGACACGGACGGTCTTATGATTGGGATAAAATTTCTTAAGGAATGCTATGAAGAATTCATCCTAGCTTGAAATAGAGTGTGCAGCTGTGTTATAAATCCATTTTTCGGCTAAATCGCATAAAGTGAACGGGAGAAGACGTAAACGCATACCATCCACAGAAAGTTGTGAAGTGCCCATCATAGCACATACATTTTCAAATTTGGTGATAAAAATGTATGCGTCTTCATACTCGAGACCGTGAAATTTAGGCAAAAGATTGATATAGTGCGGTTTGATTTCGAAATTATCCCCATTGGCTGGTGGAATAGAAAGACAAGTAGAAAGAGAACCTCGAATAGGGTAGCATCTCTCTTGGAGAGTGATGCGCGATGGGTTCTGCGCACCTGCGGGTGGTGGCAGAGTGGTGTTACTAAAGTTTGATGGAAACCCGTCCATCGCGGTCGATATGGTGGGTGGGGAAAAAGAAGATGTAGAATTACCAAGTTCGGAGTCGATAAGAGAAACGCGGACAAGACGGGCACTAGAATCCCGTATCCAGCCGAGCATGCACTAAGCGGTTTAGCACAAGTGGCAGCGTTTGTTATAATTAGGGAAAAGTTTGGTTTGTTTTGAAAAAGACGGATTTAGAAAAAATTACAACAAAAACGCGCAATCAACTCTAGATCTACGGTCACCTAGGTCAAGTCACTAGACCGCTCCTAGACTTCCAGAAGACAAATCGCAAGATAAATCCTATACTGCCTCTTTATCCCTCCTGTGGCTAGGTAAGTGCCAAATAAGTGGGAGGTATCCGCTACGTAAATAGCGGGCATAATTAAGTAACCACTTTCCTTAGACACATTTACCTTAGACACCACAAAAGAAATACGAATAAGCAATAGATTACCCACGACCTTCCTCTGTCCTAATTGAGCGCGACGGTCCTTAGAGTCTCGGTCTAGATATTTTTTAATTAATGAAGGATGATGCGGATGCTAGTTTTGTGATTTTTAGGGATTAGGAAGGGTAATGAAATCCTCGCCTAATCTGAATTTGGTATTTTCCTCTTAATTGTCCGTATTAAAATATGCACAAACAACCAATTTCAAGAAACGCAACAAAAAAAATTTTTTTGCGCGGCGAATTTTTGCAAAGAATCCTGCAAAAAAATTATTATTGGAAAGATAAGAAAGTAGAGAATATACCAGAGAAAATTCAAGCACCAATTCAACAACACTACCGTGCTTCCGCAAGCTTCCACAAGCTTCTAAGTGAAACAAAACAAGTGGACTTAGTCAAAAGATCTACAAGCTTCCACAAGCTTACAAGCCATGACAAAATACCACTTATTTTGAATTACTTAATCCATTAAAAACCCTACATTACATGTAAGCATGGTGTAAGTCACACATACACCCAAGTTGCATGCATCATCAAGCATGACACAAACTATGTACATAAATATATATCACATATACACTTTGTGCACAATCAAGTGAGAAAAGTAATCTTAAGTGAGCTAATACTAGTTAATGTAAATTAATATATCAAATATATAATTATACATTAGATTATTAAATCAACACTTGATTTAATAATTCGGCTATATCACATATAACCGACTAATATCATGTGTATCAATTTATCGAATCAACACTTAATTCGATAACCCAGCTATATCTCATATAACCGACCGATAAGACAAATCACGAGAATAGAATACAGTATCACATACACGTATTAATCTCGGTCCCGTACATATCACATATGTGCTCCTACTCCATTTCGCCTGAGCCAGGAAATCTCTGTGTAGAACTCTAAAGACTCGTCAATACGCCGGCAGTAGGTGATGATCATATCAAACACCCACAAGCTACGAGAGGCGTGCTAAACGTAACGGCCACCCGGGTATTGAGCGATCAGAAGATCAACAAGCAAGCCTGCTCAAACTCCTGCGAATCCAATCAGTAACACGACCGTACAGTCCGGTCTCTTCGTCTGATATGCCGCATATCTCGCCTAGGGGTGGTAAACGTTAGACTCCAATAGCTTGATAAGTTATGCCGATATAAGGTCCATAACGGGTCGAGAAACTACTGATAATACTTACCAGTAAATCTCATCTATCGTGACCAGGGATTTCAGTTATGGCCAATTGAGCATAGCGCAATATCATCCCCCAATATCGGGAGAGACGAATCCCCTCCTATCACTCATTACCTCCATGTGACTCGGGACTGTACCCAAAAACCACCTGTTTGCATGACTTAATAGAGCCGTGGTAGGATGGAAATCAAAGCACAGTGAGAGACACACAAGACTCTATGACGATTTCGGGTCGACAGACTAACCTGTACCAGTTTCATCAGAGAACTGCTATCTGACGTGAGGTATAATACCATCTAAGAGTTCTCGACGAGTTCGTTCAGTGTACCCAGTTTCCACTGAGCACCCGTATACCATCTATGATGTCAAACACCAATGAATATGGGATCATCCATCGCCCATCACATAGGTCGAGAAGATATACGCTAGTCTACTCTGAAATATCGATGCCCCGTCTTGAAATTCCAACGACTAGGAACATTGAAGGATGAACTCATGGACTACCCAGGCCCCACTAGTATGATCCGCATCATAATCCTGAAAGTCAAGTACACATCCTAAGGGCTTAGTAGACCTGGTCTATGATGTACGGGCCCTAATAGTTCGGCTCGAATTTCCCTCATTTAGCACGATTGGGGATCATAGGTCTTTTTACGACTAGCACGAGTTCGCCTTGGCGGAATGCTCTTGGCCTAATTAGTCTTTCGTATGAGCGCTTCATCCTTGATTTGTAAGCTTCTAGGTTTTGCTGCGCTATGAGACGAGTTTCATCAAGGGCTTCGAGCTCCTCAAGCCGAAGATGGGCATTTTCCTCATCCGTCGGCTCATATCGAACTGCTACTCGTAGAGAGGGTAGCTCTATCTTCAAAGGAAGTACTGCTTCCGTGCCAAATACCAACGCGAATGGCGTTGTATTCGTAGCCGTCTTGAACGTGGTCCGATAAGCCCAGAGAGCTTCATGCAATCTCTCATGCCAGTCCTTTTTATTTCTGGACACCGTCTTCTTTATGATCTTCATCAAGGTCTTGTTGAAAGCCTCAGCTAGACCGTTAGCTCGAGGATTATAGAACGAAGAGTATCTCCAATCTATTTTATGCTGCTGTGCGAAGCAGCTGATCTTATGGCTTCTGTAGGCCGGCCCATTATCCGAGATGATCCGTCTTGGAGTCCCAAACCGGTAGATGACATGTGTCTTGAAGAAATGGAGGATGTTCTCCGTCTTCACCTCTCTTAGTGGTATTGCTTCTGCCCACTTGGAGAAGTAATCGGTTGTTGCTAGTATGAACCGATGTCCCCTGGATGATGCTGGCTCGATGGGCCCGATTATATCGGTTCCTCACATTTCGAACGGCCAACTAGTCAATGTCGGGTGTAGCAGATTCGGATGCTGGTGGATGAAATCCCCATGAATCTGGCACGAGTGACACTACATCGCATATTCGAGTCAGTCCTGAATCATCGTAGGCCAATAGTAACCCATTATTTTGATCTTCAGCTTCATCTTTGGCCCGGCTTGATGGGAACCGCAGAGTCCATCGTGAGTTTCTTGGACGACTCTCTTTGTTTCTTCTCGTCCCAGGCACCTCAGCCACAGGCAGTCGAGTGATCTCTTATAAAGAGTATTATTAACGAAGGCAAAAAACAGGGCTCGCCTCATGAGCTGATGTCTTAATGACGCGTCTTCGGGCATATGATGGGATTTGAAGTAGTCTATAAAGACTTCTCTCCAATCCTCAGCCTTTTCTTCCTCTATTTGGAAGACCGCTATTTCAGTCGCTCCCTTTCTTTCAGACAACTTCAGAGATATTTCTGCTGGTGCGAGAATCCGGCGGCTTTGCACAATGATCCTTACGTCATCGAGGTTTTTGTCGACCAGTTATTTAGCGAGCTTAGCTAACGCATCCTCCTTGCTATTTTCTGCCCACGGTATGCTTTCCAGGACGTAGGAGGGGATTTGAGTCAGCAGTTGCCGCACTCTTTCGCCATATTTTACCAACTCTGACTTACATGTTTGATAGTCGCCATTTACTTGGCTAACGACCAGCTAGGAGTCTCCATATATGAAGAGGTTCTCGATTCCCATGTCAATGGCAATCTCGAGACTTGCAATTAAAGCCTCGTATTCCGCTTCGTTGTTTGTTCTTGGCTCCGTTAAGGAAAGGGCAAAACGCATTATCCCTCGTTATGGAGTCACAAAGATAAGGCCTACTCCGGCTTTGATTATATGGGTGCTTTGCTTTCGCCTCTTCATAGACAATGCCCAATCAAAGTAAAGTTCCCATCAGGTATTACTCCCTTCATTCTCCTCATCGATCGCGTCAAATGCATGTTCGTCCGGCAACTCGCAGTTTAAGGGAGAATCGGCGGGTATCGGATGCTCAGCGAGAAAGTCAGTGATGGACTGGCCTTTTATTGCCTTGAAGGGTCGATATACTATCGAGAACTCCATTAAGAGGAGGGACCATTTGGCAAGCCTTCCCGTTAGTGTGGCTCTTGACATCAAATATTTGAGAGGATCACCTTTGATATGAGATGGACCTCATGTGCCAAGGCGTAATATCTGAGCTTCATTACGGCGAAGATCAGTTCCAGGCAATGCTTTTCGATGGGGGAGTAATTGTTTTCTTCCCCCAAGAGAACTCGACTCAAATAGTAGAGAGCTCTCTCCTTCCCATGGTCGTTCTCTTGTGCCCATAGCGCGCCTAAAAAACCATCAAGGGCTATTGTGTACAGGATGAGGGGCTTTCCCTTAACTGGAGCGGTCAGTACCGGCGGGTTTTGCAGATATTGCTTGATTTCATCCAGTACAGTTTGGCATTTACAATCCCAAACAAACGGGGTCCCCTTCTTCATTAGATGACTGTAGGGGCGGCATTTGCCGGAGAAGTTAGCTATGAACCGCCGGATATACGCGAGCTTTCCTTGGAGAGACCGCAGTTTCTTGAGAGTTCTTGGAGAAGGCATTTTCATAATTGCCTTGATCTTTGACGGGTTTATTTCGATGCCTCGGTGTCATACGATGAATCCTAGGAATTTGCCTGAGAAAACTCCAAACGCGTATTTCAGAGGGTTCATCTTCAGGTTGTACTTCCGAAGGCGCCGGAACACTATCTTCAGATGCTCCCAGTGCTCCTCATACGATTTGCTTTTCAACACGAGGTCATCAATATATCATTCGACAATCTTGTGTATGAGGTCATCAATGATATTTGTTATGGCCCTCTGGTAGGTGGCGCCAGCGTTCTTCAAACCAAAGGGCATCACTTTGTAGCAGAATATGCCCAGCGGAGTCCGGAAAACAGTGTGCTTTTGGTCTTCAGGATGCATCTTGATTTGTTTGTACCCTGAGGATCCGTCCATGAAGGAGAATACTTCATGGGTGGATGTGTTATCGATCATCAGCTCGGTAACAGGCACTGAGAAGTCATCCTTTGGACAAGCTTTGTTGAATCCCGAAAATCTACGCAGATGCGTACTGTCCCATTTTTCTTCATTACCGGAACAATATTGGCGATCCAGTCAGGGTATTAAACTTCTTGGATGAAGCCAGAGTCGATTAGCTTCTTGACTTCGGCATCATCTCAAGCTCGAGCCGCATTCTTCTTGGCGCCTGTTTGACTGGCTTGACGTCCAGCGATATCGCCAGTTTATACACAGCTATCTCTGGATCTAATCCCGGCATCTCGGAGTAGTTCCATGCGAAACAGTCATTATACTGCATAAGCACGTCTTTTAACATGGCCACCTGTTTCTCAGACAGCAACTCACTGACGAACGTTGGCCTTGGCTCATCTGCCGCCCAAAATCGATTTTTTTCAGGTTGTCCACCGTGGTATGTATCCCATCTTCTAGCTCCTTTAGTGCCAGTGGAAATTCTAAGATCACCTCATCCTCCTCTTCATTTGCGAAGCAATGGGAGAGGTCATCCATATTCTCATGCTCCTCCTCCTTGGAGAATGTTATCACGTGACAGGTACGGGTTCGTTTCCAAGCTCGATGTTGATCTGGACTTTCCCTTGTAGTGTAGGTTGATTTCGGCTCATGCTTTCGTGGCGGGGCTACCCTCCAACTGTCGGATAGAGCAAACTTGTCTTGTTGATATTGATATTCAACCCGGTCTTTAAAGCTGAAGCAGACTTCAAGAGGATTCACACTAATCGGTGGTAGGAAAAATAATCCGGGTGATGGACCTCGTTTATCTGTTCGGGGTATCGAGACTCTGGGAGAGTCATCATTTGATGCTTCATGATAAGATTGAATATTTTCCTTGTCTTGTCTTGAGGGAAAGAGTACTCCCGACCCATCTTCTTCATAAAAGATGGGTTCCAGCTGACTTTTTCTCGCTCGCATGGCTTCTTGGATCTGCTTCGCTGTCTTTGAACGCCGTCCTCGTTCTTGATCTTATCATTGCTTCTGTGTCGGACTTTTTCCTTATCGCGAGAGTGCATAGTAGGCTAAGGGTGAAGGGTATCGTCGTCTTCTCCTTCCATAACCTGCTAAATGATACGCTGCATCCTGGCTTTCTCGTAAATGGTCATTTCACAACTATGGTCATCCTGAACCTTTTGACCCGCTTCTCTTATCAGCTTGTTGTTCTTCGAATGACAGACTTGATATTCGTACGGAGGGATTTCACTCTGTTTCAATATCAGTGCTATCTGGAAAGACATTCTCTTTTCCATCGGAATCATTTATAACATGGCATCCATGGAATCGCTCCCGTTTCTTGGACCGAACGTATCCAAGGCCAGTCATCTCCATTCTCCCGTTGGGCGTCTTTCGCTGAGTCCCGGGAGCATCCCAAATCTTGTTATAGAACTGGGCTTGTCGAGCAGTCTATTTGAAGGGTATGCCTTGGTATCTCAATAGCCTTTTCAGTCTCTCTGCGTAATATCTGGGCAGACGGATTGGTTGAAGCCTGTCGAGTGCAGGTTCAGTACCGTGCCATATTTCTTTCTCCACTTTTGTCTCCGTGGATTGATAGAAAAGGATCGCCTTCTCACCCATTTGCTTAGGAGGGACATAGAAAATCTACAGCTCTTGCACGCTGTACGTATCAAGCGCATCAAGTTCTTTGTAATGCCGCTGCGGAACCATGGTAATTTGTAAACTCTGGTCAGCTCCAGCAAAGGTCTGCATTGACGGGCGGACGGAGAACACAGTGTTGGCCTCATCCTCAAAGTCACTGCCAAAGACCAGAATAGGAATAGATGGTCCTGACCTGTTGCCTTGGGGTTGTCCCGAGTAGACTATCTCTTCATTCTCCTCAGTATCGCTCCCAAATATCGGGATAATGGCGATGGCTTTTTGTTTATTCTTCGGTTTGCGACATCTTTCCATGTCTTCGAAGTCTGGTAAGAAGTACTTAGCGTATTCATATTTACGGAGAATGGGTTCAGCTCCCCTGTAACTGTGTACTCGAGACCATCTTTGAAGTACTTCATACACTGATGTTGTGTAGGGATGATGTTGTACTCATGTAACCAAGGCCTGCCGAGCAAAGCGTTGTAGCAAGTCTTGGCGTCAATAACATGGAACTTGATGTCAGTGACGAGCATCCTGAAGCGTAATGTCAATATTACAGATCCGAGCGTTTATGATGATTGTGAGTTGAACTCGGAGATAGTAATTTTTTCCCGCGCCAGGTGTTGAACGTTCATGCAAATCTCCTTCAACACTCTCACATTTAGAAGGTTGACGGAGGACCCGTTGTCAACCAGGATCTTTTCTATCTTGATGTCATGGCAATACCCTGTTACATATAGCTGTTGGGGTCGAAATTTACACCCCGGTTGACCAAGTCAAAATCAAAGTCAACCCCAGGCCAAGTGGGCCCAAGCCCAGGTCAAGTGGGCCAATGCCCGGGTCGAGCCCGAACACGAAGCGTCCGGCCATCCGCCATGCCAAAATAAAAAATTTTGTAATAAACAATTTTGGTGTATTCCGTTTTTTATTTTTATTTTTTTGAATAAATGTAAGAAAAATGGGCATAAAGCCAAATTTTTGTAAAGCCCGTGCCTTATGTGCAAAAAGAAATAGAACATGAGGCATGGAATGGGCAAAATACCATTTTGTAAAGCCCGAGGGGCTATATGTAAAGTGTATAGCCTATAAAGGCAAAGATAATGAAAATATCTCAGGATCTTTTTCTCTCTCTAAAAAAATCAAGGTCTGTGCCTGCTTCTCCTTCCTCAAGATTCTAAACATTTTTCTTTCTTTTGAATTAAATCAAGAGTTTTACTCTTTCTTTTCCAAAACTAAATAGTTTTTCACCACAAAACCCACAAAGGGGAGCTCAGATCTTCTATTAGATCTCAAAAGGGGGAGGTTTTTAAGATCTCACCCCACTTGTTCTTCAAGAACCGGCCAACAAAGAGGAGGAAGAAGGAGACCAATCTCCGAAAATCCCACTTTGGAAAAGATCCAAGGCTCAAGAGAAGATCCAGGATTAAGAGAGAAGAAACTCTGAAGATTTTTAGGGAGTTCAACTCCAAGACCCAAATTCTCAAAGAAGTTTAACTCCTAATCCAGACCTTCAGGAGCTTAACTCCACTCAAAATCCTCTTTTTGGAGTTTAACTCCTATTTCTGGGGTAAAAAAACCCCACCATTCGCTAGCACCCAAAGCACTAGCGCCCGAGCGTACAAAACGCTAGGGCCCAAGCGCCCACTTGCCGGGCATGTGAGGCGCTAGCGCCCGAAATGCTAGCACCCGAGCGCCCACGTGCCGGGCACGTGAGGCGCTAGCGCCTAAGCACCGAAAGCGCTGGCGCCTGAGTGCCCACGTGCCGGGCATGTGAGGCGCTAGCGCCCGAAGCACAAGCGCCCGAGCGTCCACGTGTCGGGCACATGGGGCGGCGCTAGCGCCTAAAGTGCTAGTGCCCGAGCGCCCACGTGCCGGGCCGGTAAGGCGCTAGCGCCCGAACTGCTAGCGCCCGAGCGCCCACGTGCCGGGCACGTGAGGCGCTAGCGCCCGAGCGCCCACGTGCCGGGCACAGGCGCTAGCGCCCGAGCCCCCAAGCGCTGCACCTAGTGCTAACCCAAGCGCCCAAGCGCTGGTGCTCATGCGTCCTTTGGACGCCTTTTTCCCCTCATTTTACAAGTACACCACACTAAAAACACCTCCTCCGTTAGAAAAAATTTCTAACGGGCCGCTACCCCGTACCCCGCAAGGGGGCTGCTAGCCCCCTTGACCCCCATCCCGCTATCCGGGTTGCAGGACCCCCGTAAAAATACAGCAGGGCCATCGATATATCCAAAACCTCTTCAAAGCACAACACTGCACATTATGTTCACATGACTTGTTTGACCCGTCAATCGGAGGTTCTCTCACTCCAAAGGCGGGGAGTAATTAACGGCAGCTTAGTCCGCGGCTGTCAGAGATTTGGATCCCCATAATCAATAAACCCCAGCCTACCCTAGGCAGGGGGAATCTGTAATGCTCCTGACAAGCACGCATACATTCCCGTCTCAATGGGGTGACGAAAAACACCCTACAGATTCTGGCACGCCGGGTGTGACTTTTCTCTCCTCCCATATCTCGGGTCAAGTGTTCATGCGAACTCATTTAACATATATGCCAATGTTTGTACTGAAATAATGTTTTTTTCTGTGTAGCAATCAACTTTAAACGACAATGTCTCCTAAGATGGATCCAGCCTCTGATGCGACCCCGATTCCGTACGTGGTCAAGATCAATACTCGTATGGTTCTCCCCGCAAGCCTCAGTCGACAGTGGGAGGAACTGCCCCGCCAGTTTGGTTCCATCATCATCTACCCCGCCGGAAGCGCTCATCTGGCAGAAATCCCGGCAAAACAGGTGGCCAAGCCGGTCTCAGGGGGAAAGAGGCCGAATGTTGTGATCGCTAAGGCACCATAACCGAAACTTAAGATGGTGTCTGAACGACTCTCTGGTGCTCCAGCTAGGGGTAAGACTTTTGGTACAAAGGGCAACATCAAACGTTGCGGACGAGCTCAGGCGATGACTCTAACAAATGGACGATCGGTCTTCTTCTCTGGCCTCTCTATCACTCGGTCTACGGCGTCTTCCCTAAGAGCCGAAGTCTGCCAAGTGCTTAAAACAGAAAAGTTAAGGCAGAAGCAGCTCAGGTATCGAGCCAACAAGAGGGCCAGGACTTCGACCATATGGAATCATCTGAGATTCCAAGAGCAGGGTTACTCCGCGACGACGGCTAAGTCGGCCGTAAAAATCAGCAATTCCTTCGAACCTCAGAAGTGGGTTCAGAAAAATGCTATGACTGCCAGAATCAAGAAGACAGCGGTCCGAATGTTGCTACGAAGAGACGTGTCCTGGCCCCAACAGAAAAAGTATGACACGGTCTCTTCAAGAGTCTATCAGGCACTCTGTGTCGCGCGAAAACAGCGCAAAACCAAAAAGGAAGCGTCAGCACCACTCAAGAATCTGGCCAGGCCAGCCGCCTTCAATCGACTACCCGTTACCGAAACAATGGGGTCAAGACAGTGATCCGTGAAATCAGCCGCCGATAACAAAAAAACGGCTGAATATATTATCCATACGGTCTATATGGCGGGTGGGCGCCCCAGCGACAACCTTCAGCAAAAGCTCGAACAGCGAGGAAGAGCTGACTTTCCGCCCCAGGACCGCGGAGCAAGAGCTGCTTCAAGAGCTTCGAAAAAAGCTCAGGAGCAAAGATAAAGAGATGGCTAAGCTCTATTCAAAAATTGACGACCTAACAAACGTTGTGATGCAGCTTATGGCTCAAATTTCTCGAGCGCCTCCCAATCAAGCACAAGTCGCTACTCATGAGCCGGATGATGACAATCCGAAGCGGCCGATGCCTGTGCCTTTGGGTCCAAGATTGGTCGAGCCGCACGAAACTGGCCACATTCTACTTCTGGGGATGCCTTGGCCCCAGATAACACTATCCCGCCAACACAAGACTGGATAATGGATTTGGTCACCAGCAAGGTTAAAACATTGGTGGCCGAAGCTGAAGCTCAGAAAGAAATTGGCAGTAGTGGGCGGCCATATCCCGCACAGTACGATCCAATCGAGTTCCCGAGCGGCTACGTCATTCCTAAGTTCGGAAGATTTGACGTGACGGAAAATGCAAATCAGCACGTCGCCCACTTTAAAGCATCGTGCGGAAATACAGGGGGCAATGATGCGCTCCTTCTTCGTCAATTTGTCAACAGCCTGACCGGTGTCGCTTTCGACTGGTACGCAAGTATACCAGACGAGTCTGTTATTACCTTTGCCCAAATGGAGTCTCTGTTTCGGCAAAGGTTCATGAGTGTCAGTAATAAAATCTCCATTGCTGACCTTGTGAGGACCAAGCAGGGGAAGAATGAAAGCAACACCGACTTTATCGCCCGATGGCGTAATCTCACAGTCAAGTGCGAACCGCCGCTGAAGCAGGACCAGTCCGTCAGCCTTCTCATTGGGAACCTCAGCAATTAGATGGTGCCATTCTTGTGTACAGCATGCCTCAAGAGGTTTCAAGAGATAACCAAGAAAGACCAAATGCTGGAACGCTCGAAGCAAGAGTCTATCCCGGACTCTCAGAGAGACAAGACTTGGAAAAGCAAGCGGGACGACAACCGTAGAAGCAGGAATTCCAGCAATACCAATATCTTCAATATGTTCGACAATGAAGACAAGCGAAGGGCAGGCGATCCCAAAACCAATCGGTCTCGAAAGCCATTGCTGGGAGGAGAAGGGCCTTCCCTAGAGGAGAAAAGAACAAGGTTTACTCTTTCAGAAGGGATAAGATCCGTAAGATATTTAAAGATGCCTTGAACAACGGTCAAAGACCTCAAGAAGCAAAAATGACCGACAATCCCATGTATTGCCCGTACCACCGAGTAGTGAGCTATGCGATCGAGGATTGCTATATCTTCAAAGACTGGGTCGAGAAGAAGTACAAGGCTGGAGAGATCGAGCTGTCCAAAAGTGTGTTGGTGAACAATCAAGTTGCAACCACCAACTTTATACAGACAGAAGATGAAGCCTTCTGGGAGCAGACAGCCGAATCCACTGCCGTGAGAAATGAAACAGACTTACCGCAGCCTCCTTGGAGTAAGCATATATCTAATAAGACGAAGAAGATGCTAAAGCTACTTCAGAAAGAGCCCAGGACGGAATGGGAAGGGCAGAAGACGCCCACCATTCCAGCTGTCAATTCGGCCCAATCAGGCTGAAAATCCAAAAAGCTCAAGAAGAAGAAAAGTGCAGCTCGATGGGAAAAGGAGTCTGCAGGGAGATCGGCCATTCAAAAATATATCGATTCTCTTGAAGATTATGAACAGCAAGAAAGAACTCTGATTCAATTGAAGGTGTTCCTCCCTGCAGAGGCGGCTAAAATTCTGGAGGAGTTAGAAGAAGACTCCAATGAAGAGGTCCCTATAGTGACCTACTACGCCATCCATCTTGGCAGCGACTCTGAGGAGGAGCTCTGTTTTCCCGAAAAGGACGAGGAGCTCACCACAAAGGCCAACCAAATCCAGCTTAGAAGCGGCAGAGCTCTAACGCCAAATCAGGGAAGCACCCTAAAAGGAAAGGGAAAAAAGGTGGCTAATGAGGAAGATGGCAGAGAGCCGGCTAATGAAAACTCAAGTCCTTCCTCAGTGGACTACAATGTCTTGGCTCATCTCCGGAAGCTCCCGTCTCTCCTGAGCATCTACGATGCCTTGATCCTATCTAAAGAGCTTAAAGATGTTCTCATTCACGCTCTACAAAACCCCGAGCGGTATCAGGCTCACTTTGTAGAAATTAATATGAACGAATCCCAGTATGCTCTACATGCCGCCGCAATCACGTTTAAAGATGAAGACTTACTACTGGGAACGGCTGAGCATAATCGGCCACTTTACGTGATCGGGTACAGCGATAGAGATCGGATTAATCGCATATTGATTGATCTAGGATCCTCAGTGAACATCATGAACTTGCGGACTCTGAAGAGTTTGTCAATGGACGTCCGACGCCTGTCAAGGAAAAGGATTGTCATTCAAGGCTTCAATCAAAACTGCCAATAAGTTCTGGGGTCTATAGCTTTGCCAATCAAATTTAGGGATCTGCAAAGTGAAGCTAAGATATACGTGATCGACGTTGACACGTCTTATAAAATTCTCTTGGGACGGCCGTGGCACCACGATTACGCCATCATTCCGTCAACTCTCCATCAATGCATGAAGTACATTAAAAATGGCGAAGAAATACGCATTGACAGAGACATCCGGTCGTTCGGTGTGCATGAAGTCCGATATGAAGATTCTCGATACTTCTTGATCCACCAAAATGCTAAGCCACAACTGACTGAGGATAGAGCGGCCCCAAGACTCAAAAGCAAATCTAAGCCGGCTGTCACTTTCAAAAGCAAAAACGCCCAAGTGCGCCCTCATTTCGGTAGCGACACTGATGAGTCCGACGCTGGAAGTCTGTCCTTCCGTAAAACTCGCCCTCTTTCGGTAGCGATACGGACGAATCTGATACTGAAAACCCATCTAGCAGTAAAGTCCGCCGTCATCTTGGCAGCGGCACTGAAGAGTCGAAGGAAGAGGACCTGCCATGCAACAGCTGTGCAGATTGGACCCCCATGCAGCAAGCGAAACTACGAGAGACCTTCGAAATTGCAAAAGGGTCCCTGGCCATCACAAGGGTGCCAGAACGGATGTGCAAAGAGCTCGATGCATTGTCAGTCTCTACCGTGGACCAGCTGAAAACTTTCTATGTTCCCAGGAGGAAAAGTGGACAAAAGGGCATCCTATTTTATGGGTCAATCTCCGTTGTGCATCCGGACGATTTGTCTGTCGCGTGCCTTCCCTATGAAAGAGGCATAAGAGCCATCCTCAATCCCAGATACTATGCACCCGAGATGCGGGAATATTTCAAAAGGTGCGGATGCCGGTTATATCAAACGGAGTCCGAAGTAAAGATTTATGAAGGGCTATGGCATCCGTCCCAGGTCAGAGCACTCATCGATGGACGAATTCCAGATAGGTTGGGCATAGGCTGGGCATAGGCTTCATTCAACCTGATTCCAAAGCATACTACATGATCCATGTTAGTGAAGCCAGCGAAAGATCAAATGATGATGACGAAATAGCCGAGCCAGAAGAAGCTCCTCAAGAGCTTGAAGATGGCGGACAAGCAACCTTTGACGAGCTAACCGAGATTGACTTAGGAACGCCCGATAATCCAAGGCCGGCCTATATCAGCTCACTCTTGTCAGAGGAAATGAAAGAGCAGATAATTGCCCTGCTGCATGAGTTCGTCGACTGCTTCGCGTGGACATACAAAGAAATGCCTGGACTTTCCCCTGAAGTGGTCGTGCATAAACTGGCTATTCTCCTGATGCTAAGCCAGTCAAACAAGCTCCTCGAAGAATGAGAAGGGAACTAGAAGAAAAGGTCATCGAGGAAACCAAGAAGCTCATCGATGCCGGCTTCATCAGGGAAGAGAAATAGGCGGACTGGATCGCCTGCATAGTCCCAGTGAAGAAGAAAAATGGGCAGATCCGAGTTTGTGTCAATTTCAGGGACATCAACAAGGCATATCCTAAAGACGACTTCCCGCTACCAGTCATGGAAATGATGGTCGATGACATATCAAATTACGAGTTGTTCACCTTTATGAATGGCTCGTCTGGGTATAATCAGATCAAGATGTCGCCTGAGGATGAGAAGCACACAGCATTTCGAACCCCGATCAGAATATACTACTACAAAGTGATGCCGTTCGGACTGAAGAACACAGGTGCTACATATCAAAAGGCAATGACCAATATCTTTGATGAACTAATTCATATGGTCGTCGAATATTATGTTAATGATCTGGTCGTCAAGACTAAAGCCAAGGCCGATCATATCGAAGATCTTAGGACCGTTCTCACCAGACTGAGGGAGTACAATCTGAAAATGAATCCTCTAAAGTGCACTTTTGGCGTGTCATCGGGAAAATTCCTGGGCTTCATAGTTCGACATCGAGGGATTGATTTTGACCCATCCAAGATAAAGGCCATTATGGAGATGCCCCCTCCGAAGAATCTGACGCAGCTAAGATCTTTTCAAGGCAAGCTTGCTTATATACGAAGGTTTATCTCAAATTTATCGGGGAGATGTAGGCCCTTCTCAAAGCTCATGAAGAAAGGAGCTCCTTTTGTCTGGGATGCCGAATGTCAAGAAGCATTCGAAAGTATCAAACACTACTTGTTGCACCCATTCTAAATAAACCACTGATTCTCTACACTGCCGCACTAGATGAGTCACTCGGTGCGCTCCTTGCCCAGAACAACGAGGAGGGAAAAGAGAATGCCCTCTACTACCTTAGTCTAACTTTAGTAGGGGCGGAACAAAACTATTCCCCGATCGAAAAGCAATGCCTGGCTTTGATATTCGCTGTGAAGAATCCGAGGCACTATCTGCTCACTCATCGGGTTATGCTGATCTCTAGGGTCGATCCGCTCAAACACTTAATGACCAAAGCAAGCCTAGCCGGTAGAATGTCAAGATGGACTGTCATGCTGCTTGAGTTTGACATAGTTTATACTCCTCAGAAAGCAGTAAAAGGACAAGCTCTCGCAGACTTCCTTACTGCTCATCCCATATTAGAGGGGTTACTGCTTAATTGCGAGCTACCCGACGAACAAGTGCTGCACCTCGATTAAGATGAGCCATGTTGGGAGCTCTACTTCGATGGAGCCTCATCAATGAGGACCTCCAGCAAATCAAGCGTCCCGAAGATAAAAGAAGGGATAGGATTGGTGTTCATCATGCCATCAATGCGAACCCTACGGCATTCTTTTGCTCTCACCGAGCCTCGCATAAACAATGAGGCCGAGTATGAAGCTCTGATAGCTGGTTTAGAGCTAGCCATAGAAATGGAAATCCTTCGGCTAAGAGTCTACGGTGATTCCCAGCTTGTCATCAACCAAGTAAGTCGCAACTATAAGATATACAAACCCGAGTTAGCTCGGTATAGAAGCCGAGTGGTGGAACTCATGAAACGGTTCACTCACATTGAACTAATGAGAGTCCCTAGAGCGTTGAACGGAAAATCCGAAATACTCGCTCGCCTAGCTCAAGAGCTGGATGATCCTGACATGGACGAAATTCTAATCACAGTCAGAAGCCGGCAAATTCTGCCTCCAGCCACTTTGCGTGAAGAAGAAAGCATAGAACAAGAGAACACTCCTGCCGAAGAAGCTTCGATCATCCAAGACAAGCCCGATTGGAGAGAACCCTTCATAGAGTACTTCCGATACGACAAGCTGCCCAAAGGAAAATCTGTGAGGATTCAGCTGAAGAAGAGAGCTCTCCGATACGTGTTTGTAAATGACACGCTATACCGCAGGTCATATGACCAACTCTAGCTCAGGTGTCTGTCATTGGCCGAAGCCCAAAAGGTCATGAAAGAAGTTCACTCGGGCGTTTGCCGTGCTCACCAATCTGGCCCCAAGATGCGACTTCAAATTAAACGGCTTGGGTATTACTGACCCACCATAATACGGGATTGCGAAGAGCATGCAAAGAAATGTCATATCTGCCAAATTCACGGTGATTTCATTCACAAGCATCCCAATCCGTTGCATCCTACGGTGGTGTCGTGGCCCTTCGAAGTCTGAGGGACCGACATAGTTGGCCCAATCGATCATCCGTCATCCAGAGGCCACCGGTTCATATTGGTCGCAACTGACTATTTCTCCAGATAGGACAAAGCTGTCCCGCTAAAAGAAGTCAAGACAGAAAATATTCTTGTTGGATATAGTGCCCTCTAAGTCAATTATTGGATCGCAGGTACGTGATTGCAATGATTGAGGGAGGACCTATACCGATAAAACAGTCTTACTCGAGATGATAGTATGCTATCTGGTTTGTCTTTATCATCATGATAGAGCCCATAGGATTCTTGTTTGACTACCAGCAGTATGATGGCGATCATATATGTGGGAGCTGGGGTCTATAAGCACATCCTTAAAGTGTCCCTAGTCGTGGGAGTTTCGAGACAGGGCATCGATACTCCAGAGTAGACTAGTGTATACAGTCGAGACCCCGACGAGGGACGGTGGCCGGTCTCACAAGCCACTGGTGTCAGTTGGATCACCTAAGATGTATACAGGTGCTCATTAGGTTATGAGTACACCGGACAGGACTCGCCGGAAACATGCTAGTTGGTATTATACATATCGTCAGATAGCAGTTCCCTGGTGACATGTGTACAGGTTAGTTCATTGACCTGAGGTCGTCATTTGCCTCGTGTGAGTTCCCACTGTGCTTTGATTTATACCCTACCACGGGTCAAAGGAGTCATGCAAACAGGTATATTTTGGGTACAGTCCCGAGCCACATTGGAGGCAAGTGAGCGGATCTTCGGGGATTCGTCTCTCCCGGTATTGGGGGTGAGATCGCGCTGTGTTTAGGAGAGCCACTACACGAAATCCATGGCCAGGGTAATCGAGATATACCGGTAGGTATACCAGCAGAATCTCAGGGTGTTCTGGGCTGCTCTCTGACACGACTTATATCGCTGTTGGGGGTCTGACGTTTACTGGCCCCCTAGGCCGTATATGCGATACTCATAGACGAATGTTCCGGACTGTACGGTTATTGTCACTGTCAGGCTCAGTAGGTTTTATAAATGAGTTCGCTTGTCAGCTTCCCTTCCAATCAATACATAGGCAAAACGTTACGTACAGTTAGTACCTCTGACGTGCTAGTGGTTACACCCAGTGCCAGTGTACTGATGAGTCATTAGAGTCCCCCACAGACACTTTTCCAAGTTCGGGCGAAACGTTGTAGATGCCGTATGGGTTTATGGCAAGGTTCGGAAAATGCACGTGCATTTTCGCACGTGTCAGTTTTCGGGCAGATAATACTGGTAGGTTTTGGTTTAAGCCGGAACCCAGTATTATACTGTGTAGATATAATATCTTTGTCTCAGTTGCATTTGTATTCGGTCGTAATACAAATGCGGGTATGTTTATACCGATACGGGGTTATCCTGAAATTCGTTTCGGGATGATTTTTGGAAGTTGCCAGTTTCCATTTTTCTATCAGCCGTATTTGACATTCGGTTAAATGCGGATTTATCCTTTCGTCTTTTGGGTGAGTCATGGTTCTAGAAGATTCTAGAAATGGTGACTAGGATTAGTGACTCATCATTTGCATTAATTGTGAGGTGAGGTGTTAAGTGAGGTGGATTAATTCATTTAATGTGTTCATACCACTCATTCTTTGCATATGATAAATATCCTTGATATTTTTCCTTGCACTCACTCTCCTTGCTCCTACACTCACTCTCCCTCTTCCTCATATATTTGGCCGGCCACTCATTGTGTGGGTGTGTGATTTTTTGAATCATTTCAAATTGGTAAAAAGATTATGATACAAGTGTATGGAAATTTCCTAGTTCAATTTCCATTCACCCGATTCCAAATGGTAACCTCTATAACCGTTCGTCCGTGACCTTGGACGTAACGAGACAAAGTATTCTACTCATTCTCTACTTCATCTTGGTCGTCTTTTTTGACAAACTTGAAGATCGAGTTGCCTCGGTTCAGAGGCGGGAGCCCGTTTAAAGATCCGTCGACGTGGTGCCACCTGGACGATGAGAACGGAGATCAAGCAAGTTCGGATCAGTTGCAACATAGCGTGGGATGATGGTTGAAGACCGAAGGACTCGGATCATTCGGTATAACAATTCTACCCTCTTTACAATTTGTTAGTTTAGCTTTAATGGACGATCCGGGATAAAGTACGCGATAGCGCCAGTCGTAAAAGTTTTGTTCCGCATATCGGCGTCTGTTAGACGGCCGGGGCGCTGCCGCGGACTTACAGTGGTATCAGAGCCTCACCATTAATCTATACTAACTTGTGCTAACGCGTTTAAAAGATCGATTGAACGGAATTCATGAAATCATAATTTTCTGTACATGATGTTTCTGTCGATTTTTAAAATGTTCTAAAATTCATTTTCAGCATTTCAGAAAATCATGCAGGGTTTTTGAAGAATACTGGTGAAAGTTGGACACGTGATCCCACAAAACGACCGCGGATCCGCGGCCCAAACCATGGTTTGGCCGCTGATCCGCCGCGCTTTTGTGGGAACAGTGCGCCAAATTTTTTCAGTGGGTTTCTTATGGGAAATGGTAGTTTTTGGTATATGTATTTTGGGCCAAAATTTTGTTACTGTACACCAGATGTATGTGAGGGCCACTACGGGAAATTTAGTCGATCGAAATTTTAAACTTGTTAGTTTTTCAGTACTTTCATTATATCTCCGACCGGGAATGTCATTTGATCAGTAAACCGCGTCTGATTGCTATAGTTCTTTTAGACGGGTTTGCGAACGTGACATTCGCATTGATGTTCTATGTTGTGCTGTAATGTTGCGGATTTTTCGTGGTGGATAGCAGGGTGCAATGATAGTGTTGTTTAAATTTATTTGTACATTTGATATTGCGGGGCGAGCGTCCGACTTGTGGACTGCCGTCACTGCCTGTTTGTATAATATTTTTTTAGGGCACGACCAGGTTGCGGTCGATGTACCTATTGTACTATTTTTATTTCTGTACTAAGTTTACCCCGCGGTGGGGTGCACGAATAACCGGGTTCTGGAGGGCAACGGGTTCGTATCTCATGGCATTGAGAGGAAAAGGGACCACACTCTAGAATTGGCAGACTATTCGCCGCACTCGTAGGGGGTATAGGTTGACCCAAGGAGGGGTGCTCAATTTACCGGATTCCGTGAAGTGCCGGGTATTCCATTCACTATGTTGTGGGGACTACCTCGCTTCAGGTTTTGGTGGGTAACTTGCCGCACCCGTAGGGGTCCAGGTTTCATTGCACAGGCTATCCACACGACCAGGGGAACGTCGAGTTTCAGCAGCGGCTCTATGAAACCCGGGGATCCCAGATTATCTGTATTATTCTGTGATGCTTATTACTTTTCTGTAATGTTGCATTTATCATGCCTGGAGCGATTATTGTATATTAGTATATATACTATTAGATGTTGTATATGTTTTACACCCGCGCTAGTCCAGTCCCCGCTCTGTCGTTAGTTAAGTAACCTAACGGGTGATGACGGGACCCAGTGACGAATGCGGATGGCATATACGTACATTTTATTTTCGTTCTTTTCTGGTGTGATTGATTGATGGGACTGCGTTGATTCTTATTAATGCAAAGATAAAACAAACCTATATTTGATGTTGTTGGAACAAATTTTAAAAGGAAATTATTACAAAGACGTTTCCTTTTGTTTTGCATAGCGGTATTCAGTTGGAATATCCTGCACCTCATTCCACGAGGAAAGAGTCGAGATCTCTTCACCGGGAGTGACTTCTTTAGCAAAAGGTTTTCGCTACTATATATTTTTATAAAGCTATCAGGTTCCTTCAATGAGATCAAGTTCATTACGTTAAAGGTTTTTCGCCAAAAACCAGCCGTAATCCTCCGTCGTTTCTTATGGATGGTCAGTAGTATTCAAGCTATGTTTGTTGGCCTACGTCAAGACATAGTGTTTGGTAGCTGCTGGGTATTCATTTGTTGCATAGATAGATGCATTAGTTTAAGTCAGACGTACACCTTGTTGGCCTACGTCAAGGGCTTGTACGATGACTTAAGTTGATCAGGACAACGACGGATAGAACTTGACATGTTGCTTATGATTTGTTGGCCTACGTCAAGGTCATAAGAGCATGGGATAAAAATTACATCGGGAGTTTCAAACATACAAGAAACTTGCCAGACTTGCGCATACCTTCTGGAGTGTGTTAACTTGAGTGGCTTCCATCAAGTTATCATGCGATGATAGTTGGATCCTGATTCTCACTAATGAGTTGGTTTACTCTTCGGGTGACCCCGACTAATTCTTCTTTCAGATTTGGAGGAGAATTTGAGAAAACAGTGGGAGGTTTCCTAATTAGATAAAATGATAACCATTCTGATTTAGGCTAGAGTGCACGCAGAGTGTTTCTTCCCTCTCTCTCTCTTTGGCAGCGACTTTTGACCGACCCCAGACTATAACTCAGTGACCAAAGTTGACCGAACCTTCTTAACTTACTGGCTTTTGGATTGTCTATAGTTGCATAAGTCATTGCTGCTCTTTCTTTTGCCCTTTGTATTTCTCAGAACACCCCGTATTACTACGGACATCCACTTCCATTGGATAGATCCATCGTATGGTTATATACGAACTCGAAGGGACTTCTTCGAGGATGGATCCAGGTTCAGGAGAAATAGAATTGGTTTATTCTGTTGTCTTTTATTATCACCTTCTCTCAGGTTGCGAGGGCTCCTTGGTTTAGGAAAGTACACCTATTACGCTTATTGGATAGTCTTCTTCCAAACCATAGGCTGGTGCCGAACGGTAGGGAATGAAGAAAACCAATTAGCCTAAGTAGGGTGTGCAAAAGGTAATATGTAAAGACAAGATAAAGGAATTAGAAAGAGGGCAAAGTAAATTGCGACTATTTACATTCATGACCAAATCACGTATTTCATCGCCACTCCTACTTCACCTTTGATTTCTCCAGAACAACCCGTATCACTACGAACATCCAATTCCATTGGATAAATCCATCGTATGGTTATATACGAACTCGAAGGACATTTTTTCGAGGATGGATTCTGGTTCAGGAGAAATAAGAATAAGGTATTATTCAGTTGTTTTTATCATCACCTTCTCTCAAGTTGCGAGTACTCCTAGGATTAGGAGGGTACACCTATTATGCTTACTGGATATTCTTCTTCCAAACCATAGGCTGGTGCCGAACGGTAGGGAAGGAAGAAAACAACTTAGCCTAATGATGGTGTACAGAAGGTAACGACTAAAGACAAATAAAGGGAAATGGAAAGATGGCAGGGAAATATACGGTTAAAATCATGATTTGGATTATGGAAGAGGCATTACTAGGAATACCAGGAAACCCCTACAAAACATATTTATGTTTCATATTCACTGTGCATTGTTAATAGAAAACTGATTTCCCGATTGGATACTTACTCCAGGGTATGTATTTACCAGGAACGATTCTCACATCTGCATGGTTTTACAGATGTTGAGTGGGAGCGAGTTATTGGGAATTAGGTGATCATCCTCATTATATCGGAATTCGTTGTAATTGGTGATATTTGAGGAAATCGCCTGGGAACAGTTTTCAACCTACGACGTACAGGTTATGAGTTATTCAACTCAGTGGACTTATACAGAGTAATGTATGTTGTCCAGTGTCCGTCAGGACAAAGGGGGTTGGTCCTCGTACTATATTCTGTTTACTTGTAACTTCTCTAGTTTTTAGACAAGTGTTTCGTAGAAATACAATGTCTAAGTTTTGAGAAGTTGTGGATATAGGAATAAAGTAGAGAACCAAGTGTCACAAGTATCGGGATTCTTCAAAGAAATCGAAGATGTAGATTCTTGTGAATGGTATTCAATTGATAGTAATGGTTTTTGAGAAACTTGTTTCTCTTTCAGGTTACTCATAATTGGATAGATTCCTAAGTTGAATAATACTGATTAGCCTCTCTCCATTAAGTTGATATGCACTGGAGACAGCTGCATGATTAGAATTTGATTCCAAATTAAAATAAGTGCCTATGTTTCTATATTGGATATAGATTGCTTCATATCTTAACGATGTTAAGGTAAAGGGGAGTTGTCCAGCTTATGCTTTAAAACAGACACTGGAAAACTCAAGGCACGTTTCTGTAATGACAGTTTGTGGGTTGACCCTAGCTTTGACGAGGGTTGATTTTCTACCATCCGGAAGATCAATAGTGATATTGTTCTTGAATCGCCACAGTTTTATTAAAATGGATTTTTTCAGAAAACAGTAGTGGGAGCATGGTAGAACTGGAAGTGATTCCAGAACCGCAAACGATTACGAAAAGTTTAATAGGACCTTTATATTCAATCATGTTTGACATTCCAATAGCCACTCCGCAGATGTGGTGGGTAACCTCAGACACCCGAAAGGTACTCCGGTAGCCTCAAGGACGGTGACAGGGAAGTTTTTGTTTACCCAGACTTGACACTACTGTTGTTCCAGACTATGAGACCCGGCAGGAGGAAATGTATAGCGTCATTCTAAACTAGTTTTAGAAGTACACGTATATATTATTCTGCCAGAGGGTTGTTGTAGTCAGTGGGAGCAGCGGAAGCATAGTGGGCAAGTAGCTAGTGTCTATTTATAGACTTGAGCAGAAATAGCAGAGATAGATCATCTATTTTTGATGTGACAGTCATGGGTTTGACTTCATCAGAATAAGGGATGGATCTGTTAAGAAGGTAGTAGGGTGTGATGTCCTGGTATTTGGATGACATACACAGAGTAGGAAGTAAAATTCCTATACTGAACGGTTGTACTGAGGTCGTCACACAGTTGTTTCTCCACAAAGGACATGGATGTAATATCCGACATTCTGGATACAAGATCTATGGTTTTAGATCTAGATTTGGGTAGTTTCCTAATGTGGGTTCTTTGACAGTATTCTAATAGTATTTTAGAATAAATGACTCCTGGCATGATGGTGTACCTACAGGTAATGGAGTCACCCTCTCTAAAGGTGTCTTACAGACTAAAGGGGAGAGGGATGTGTATGATTGGCAGATCACTTGCTTAGGCAATTGAGTCAATCGTGAGATGTCAAGTACCACACCAGATGTTGTTATTGCACTAGATGCGATAAGTTTATATTAATCCAATCCTGGAGAAACATTAGGAAGCAGTTTTTAGAACATAAGTGGATGTTCTACGGATTTGATAACGGCGACCTCCTTCGGGAGACGGTTATCATTCCAGGCTTCAAAGGTGACATAGATGACAGAATGATTGTCAAGGTTATAGTTTTTCCTCAGACGAGGGACAGTATTATGGACAGGCGGTCCAAGAGGATACTGTGGGAGGCATGGTGCTGGACACTGATTAGTTTCAGTGATCGATACAGTCTAAGAAGTTTGGATTTTGAGTTCATTTATGAACTAGGTCCCATCAGATATCCAGACATATTCTAAGACACGTATTACTCAATTCAGGAGATGGTTTTCTCCGCGAACTTGAGATTAAGAGAGACATAGAAAGAAACATCATGACGGATCCACTCACTTAGGCGATTTCTCGAACACATTAGTTTCGCAAACAGGCATTGTGAAACTGATTAGTAGAGGAGTTGGATGCTCGGTATGACACGAGCTGTGAGTACTCGACATCGCAATAATTAGCCTTAAGTGCAAGTGGGAGATTGTTGGATATAGTGCCCTCTAAGTCAATTATTGGATCGCAGGTACGTGATTGCAATGATTGAGGGAGGACCTATACCGATAAAACAGTCTTACTCGAGATGATAGTATGCTATCTGGTTTGTCTTTATCATCATGATAGAGCCCATAGGATTCTTGTTTGACTACCAGCAGTATGATGGCGATCATATATGTGGGAGCTGGGGTCTATAAGCACATCCTTAAAGTGTCCCTAGTCGTGGGAGTTTCGAGACAGGGCATCGATACTCCAGAGTAGACTAGTGTATACAGTCGAGACCCCGACGAGGGGCGGTGGCCGGTCTCACAAGCCACTGGTGTCAGTTGGATCACCTAAGATGTATAAAGGTGCTCATTAGGTTATGAGTACACCGGACAGGACTCGCCGGGAACATGCTAGTTGGTATTATACATATCGTCAGATAGCAGTTCCCTGGTGACATGTGTACAGGTTAGTTCATTGACCTGAGGTCGTCATTTGTCTCGTGTGAGTTCCCACTGTGCTTTGATTTATACCCTACCACGGGTCAAAGGAGTCGTGCAAACAGGTATATTTTGGGTACAGTCCCGAGCCACATTGGAGGCAAGTGAGCGGATCTTCGGGGATTCGTCTCTCCCGGTATTGGGGGTGAGATCGCGCTGTGTTTAGGAGAGCCACTACACGAAATTCCTGGCCAGGGTAATCGAGATATACTGGTAGGTATACCAGCAGAATCTCAGGGTGTTCTGGGCTGCTCTCTGACACGACTTATATCGCTGTTGGGGGTCTGACGTTTACTGGCCCCCTAGGCCGTATATGCGATACTCATAGACGAATGTTCCGGACTGTACGGTTATTGTCACTGTCAGGCTCAGTAGGGTTTATAGATGAGTTCGCTCGTCAGCTTCCCTTCCAATCAATACATAGGCAAAACGTTACGTATAGTTAGTACCTCTGACGTGCTAGTGGTTACACCCAGTGCCAGTGTACTGATGAGTCATTAGAGTCCCCCATAGACACTTTCCCAAGTTCGGGAGAAACGTTGTAGATGCCGTATGGGTTTATGGTAAGGTTCGGAAAATGCACGTGCATTTTCGCACGTGTCAGTTTTCGGACAGATAATACTGGTAGGCTTTGGTTTAAGCCGGAACCCAGTATTATACTGTGTAGATATAATATCTTTGTCTCAGTTGCATTTGTATTCGGTCGTAATACAAATGCGGGTATGTTTATACCGATACGGGGTTATCCTGAAATTCGTTTCGGGATGATTTTTGGAAGTTGCCAGTTTCCAGTTTTCTATCAGCCGTATTTAACATTCGGTTAAATGCGGATTTATCCTTTCGTCTTTTGGGTGAGTCATGGTTCTAGAAGATTCTAGAAATGGTGACTAGGATTAGTGACTCATCATTTGCATTAATTGTGAGGTGAGGTATTAAGTGAGGTGGATTAATTCATTTAATGTGTTCATACCACTCATTCTTTGCATATGATAAATATCCTTGATATTTTTCCTTACACTCACTCTCCTTGCTCCTACACTCACTCTCCCTCTTCCTCATATATTTGGCCGGCCACTCATTGTGTGGGTGTGTGATTTTTTGAATCATTTCAAATTGGCAAAAAGATTATGATACAAGTGTATGGAAATTTCCTAGTTCAATTTCCATTCACCCGATTCCAAATGGCAACTTCTATAACCGTTCGTCCGTGACCATGGACGTAACGAGACAAAGTATTCTACTCATTCTCTACTTCATCTTGGTCGTCTCTTTTGGCAAACTTGACGATCAAGTTGCCTCGGTTCAGAGGCGGGAGCCCGTTTAAAGATCCGTCGACGTGGTGCCACCTGGACGATGAGAACGGAGATCAAGCAAGTTCGGATTAGTTGCAACATAGCGTGGGATGATGGTTGAAGACCGAAGAACTCGGATCATTCGGTATAACAATTCTACCCTCTTTACAATTTGTTAGTTTAGCTTTAATGGACGATCCGGGATAAAGTACGCGATAGCGCCAGTCGTAAAAGTTTTGTTCCGCATATCGGCGTCTGTTAGACGGCCGGGGCGCTGCCGCGGACTTACAATTCTGACGTTCTTCCAGCATAATATTCTATACCGCTTCGGTACACCAAGAAGAATCATTTCTGACAACGGGCCTTCATTCAAGAGCTTCAAAGTCTCAAGGTTTGCTATTCAGCATAAGATAGACTGGAGATATTCTTCCATCTATAATCCAAGAGCCAATGGGCTAGCCGAAGCCTTCAATAAGACTCTATGCAAGCTCCTGAGGAAAAATGCTTCAGCCAACAAAAGAGACTGGAATCTCAAACTTCACGAGGCGTTGTGGGCATATCGTACCATGCACCGTACTCCAACTCAGTCCACTCCATACTCATTGCTCTTCGGAGTGGAGGCGGTCCCCCCCTCGAAGTCGAAGTTCCAAGCTTAAGAATGGCCGTTCAGCACGAGTTAACGGAGGAGGAAAACGTGCTCCTTCGGCTGGAAGAGCTTGACGCCCTCGAAGAAAAGAGGCTTGCAGTACAGCAAAATCTGGATCTGTACCGGGTCCAGATGTCACGGGCCTATGACAAGATGACCCATCTCCGCGCTTTCAAGAAAGGTGAATTGGTGTTAGTCCTCAAAAGACCGATCATCCCCAATCGACAGGCCAAGGGAAAATTCGAGCCAAACTGGGAAGGACCATACGTCATCGAGAAAGTGTTTGACGGAGGATCCTACCAACTGATAAATGCCGAGGGAGAAAGGCCCATGCCACCCATCAATAGCCGATATCTCAAGAAATACTACGCGTGAATGCTCCAAGTCACAGGCGAATTGAGCACACTAGCCCTACGGTCTAGATCATACATACTGTAAAACCGTATACAATCCACGGGCGTAAACGACCCCTATCTTTCCTAAGTCCTGCCTGTGAGACTACTTTTAAAGTCCCAACAGCGATAAAAAAATGGTATGTCCACAAGCAAAACGGACACGGATGAAAACCCGAAAGGGCTCCGTGAGTAAAAACAGCAGGACTGTCGGCGAGTTTGTGAAAACCCGAAAGGGCACAAACTCGTGAAAAGAGATAAAATACACTCGCAAAGTCTTCTCGACCTTGTAAGGAGAAAACCCCTGCGTGAGATCCTTACGAATCACAAAGGAGCAACACACTTAGGAATCCCTATGATTCCTAAGGGGAACATACACCTGCGAGATCCTCTCGACTCGTAGGGAGGAAATGATTTTATAAGACCCTTACGGCTCATAAAATTGAAAAGCCTTAGGTGATAGGGATCTAAACCTGTCTCCTGAGCCATCTCTCCCCAACAGGCAACGGCAAATGATGAGTCGCTCCTGGCATTTTGCTTCAGTGTTAGCGGTGCTGATGCCGACCAAAAACCCAAATTCCAAGTCCTCCAGGGGAAAATGATGAGTTGCTCCTGGCATTATTCCAGTGCAGTAATGCTAATGCCAAACAAGATCCAAATTCCAAGTCCCCAAACGGCGGATGATGACTCGCTCCTGGTACCATATTCTAGTGCAGCGACAATTTCTCAAAATTCTCCCATCCCTACGGCTAGTTCCCAAATTGATTACCGTATACAAACCACAGGCTCAAATAATTCTCATCATACCCATACCCCACCGCAATCGTTAGTCCAGCGGCCAGTCTCCGTCCTTGGAATTATACTCCATTTGGGAAGACCCACTCATGTGTCCTCACGATACAAGAGGAGAACAAACTTACGGGATCCTCACGACTCGTAAGAAAACACCTTCGTGGGATCCTTACGACTCATGAAGGAAAAACACACTTGGGAGTCCCCACGGCCCCTAAGGAGAAAGTACACCTACGAGATCCTTTCGACGCGTAGGGAGAAAATGCTTTTATAGGACCCTTACGGCTCATAAAATTGAAAAGCCTTAGGTGATAGAGATCTAAACCTGTCTCCTAAGCCATCACTCCCCAACACGGAAGGGCAAATGATGATTCGCTTCTAGTACCATATTCCAGTGTAGCGATGCTGATGTCAACCCAAATCACAATCAACAAGTCAACATCAACCCCGACACCTCCAAAAGTGGAGCAAGTCAAAATCCAATCTCGACACCGCAGGAAGCGGAGCAAGTCAAGTTCATCCTTGACACTGTAAGGAGCAGAGCAAGTCAAATCAAGAACCGACCGTCCAAGTCACAAAAAGGGCAGAACTGACTGTCCAAGTCGCAAAAAGGGCAGAACCGACCATCCACGTCGCTAAAAGGGCAGCACCGACCTTCCAAGTCACAAAAAGGACAGAACCGACCGTCCAAGTCGCAAAAAGGTCAGAACCAACCGTCCAAGTCGCAAAAAGGGCAGAACAGACCGTCCACGTCGCTAAAAGGGCAGCACCGACCGTCCAAGTCACAAAAAGGGCAGAACCGGCTGTCCAAGTCGCAAAAGGGCAGAACCGACCGTCCACGTCGCTAAAAGGGCAGCACCGACCGTCCACGTCGCTAAAAGGGCAGCATCGACCGTCCAAGTCGCAAAAAGGGCAGAACTGACCGTCCATGTCGCAAAAAAGGCAACATCGACCGTCCACGTCGCTAAAATGGCAGCACCAACCGTCCACATCGCAAAAAGAGCAGCATCGACCGTCCAAGTCGCTAAAAGGGCAGTATCGACCGTCCATATCGCTAAAATGGCAGCACCGACCGTCCACGTCGCAAAAAAGGCAGCATCGACCGTCCACGTCGCTAAAATGGCAGCACCGAACGCCCACGTCGCTAAAATGGTAGCATCGACCGTCCACGTCGCAAAAAAGGCAGCACCGACCGTCCACGTCGCTAAAAGAGCAGCAACGACCTCCTCGTCGGAATTATGCTCTGCCTTGGAATCAAGTCATCCAAACACTCCATATCGAAGACACGTCAAGTATCGACCGTCTATGTCGTAAAAAGGGCAGTGCCAGCTTCCCAAAAAGTGGGAACCAAATCAAGTCGCCTCCGCGTGAAAGAAGATCCATCAATTTCATGCACACAACCCACATATGATGTGTGCATTTATTGATGGGGGCACTTTGTTGGGGTCGAAATTTACACCCCGGTTGACCAAGTCAAAATCAAAGTCAACCCCAGGCCAAGTAGGCCCAAGCCCAAGTCAAGTGGACCAACGCCTGGGTCGAGCCCGAACACGAAGCATCCGGCCTTCCGCCATGCCAAAATAAAAAATTTTGTAATAAATAATTTTGGTGTATTCCTTTTTTTATGTTTTTTTAACAAATGTAAGAAAAATGGGAATAAAGACAAATTTTTGTAAAGCCCGTGGTTTATGTGCAAAAAGAAATAGCACATGAGGCATGGGATAGGCAAAATGCCATTTTGTAAAACCCGAGGGGCTATATGTAAAGTGTATAGCCTATAAAGGCAAAGATAATGAAAATATCTCAGGATATTTTTCTCTCTGTAAAAAAAATCAAGGTCTGTGCCTCCTTCTCCTTCCTCAAGGTTCTAAACATTTTTCTTTCTTTTGAATTAAATCAAGAGTTTTACTCTTTCTTTTCCAAAACTAAATAGTTTTTCACTACAAAACCCACAAAGGGGAGCTCAGATCTTCCATTAGATCTCAAAAAGGGGAGGTTTTTAAGATCTCAACCCACTTATTTTTCAAGAACCGGCCAACAAAGAGAAGGAAGAAAGAGACCCAATTCCGAAAATCCCACTTTGGAAAAGATCCAAGGCTCAAGAGAAGATCCCAAGTTTAAGAGAGAAGAATCTCTGAAGATTTTTAGGGAGTTCAACTCCAAGACCCAAATCCTCAAAAGAGTTTAACTCCTAATCCAGACCTTCAGGAGTTTAACTCCACTCGAAATCCTCTTTTTGGAGTTTAACTCCTATTTCTGGAGTAAAAAAACCCTCCTTTCGCTAGCGCCCGAACGCACAAAGCGCTAGGGCCCAAGCGCCCACATGCCGAGCACGTGAGGCGCTAGCGCCCGAGTGCCCGCGTATCAGGCACGTGAGGCGCTAGCGCCCAAAGCGCTAGAGTCCGAGCGCTCACGTGCCGGGCTCGTGAGGCGCTAGCGTCCAAAGCGCTAGCGCCCGAGCGCCCAGAGCGCTAGTGCCCGAAGCGCTAGCGCCCGAGCGCCCACATGCCAGGCACATGAGGCGCTAGCGCCCGAAGCGCTAGCACCCGAGCGCCCACGTGCCGGGCACATGAGGCGCTAGTGCCCAAGCGTCCATGGCGGTAGCGCTCGAGCGCCCACGTGCTGGCCACGTGAAGAGCTAGCGCCCAAAACGCCAGCGCCAGCGTCCAAGCGCCTAACGCTAGTGCCAGCACCCAAGCGCTGGCGCTCACGCGTCCTTTGGACGCCTTTTTTCCCTCATTTTACATGTACTCCACACTAAAAACACCTCCTCCATTAGAAAACCTTTCTAACGGGGCGCTGCCCCACACCCCTCAAGGGGGCTGCTAGCCTCCTTGACCCCATAAAAACTCTGCGGGGCCCCCGATATATCCAAAACCCCTTCAAAGCACAACACTGCACATTGTGTTCGCATGACCTGTTTGACCCGTCAATCGGAGGTTCTCTCGCTCCAACTAAGAGGGGTAATTAACGGCAGCTTAGTCCACGGCTGCCGGAGATTTGGATCCCCACAATCAATAAACCCCAGCCTACCCTAGGCAGAGGGAATCTATAATGCGCCTGACAAGCGCGCACGCATTCCCATCTCAATGGGGTGACGGAAAACACCCTACAACAGGGAACGGTTGTGTTCGCACGTTCCGAGAAGGAAGTCTTCATTGCTTAAGGTGATGTCAGCCGTGTGGACTTCTTCCAGCTCGTCCTTCAACTTTTCTTCTGCAGGGAAGGCTTGAAACTAGTCGGGCTCTTGTAACGCCTTGATCAGGGAATCTCGTGCTTCTTTATATAGGAGAAGGGTATCCAAAATACTCAATTGTGAGGGTATCTTCCTCAGATATGCCAGAACATTGTAATCTACCTTGTTCTTTTTGGGTGGGTCCTTGGCTGTGAGCTCTTCGACGACTCTATCATCGAGGGCAATCTCCTCAGGGACTTTTTCCTTCCCTTTGTCCCTTTTGCCCGAACCTTTGTTTGAAGGTCCGAGATTTTTTACAGGCAACGAACGGTTACACAGCTGAATGTTTTCATGGTTCTTCATCTTTTCTTCTTTTTCAGAGGTGGATTCCTTGGAGAGAGGGCTGAGGTCTATTTCTTCGTTAGATACGCTCCCGAAGGTAAGAACTTGAGATTTTGCTCTTGTCGAACTGGTATCAACCATATGACAGTTGCCATCCGTTCCTTCATGCTCGTCTGTCGCGCTTCTCTATTCTCGACGGGCTTTGCGCTTCATTCGCTTGAAGCGTTGTCGATGGGCAAGGTATCCCTGCCACCGCTTCTTGAAGGCATTGCACTCTTCGATAGGGTGCGTGACCTTCCGATAGTATAAGCAGTAGTTCGTATGCACATTCTCTTCGTCGAGGCACGTACTCCCGGGAGTGTTTCCTTCGAAAGGAGGCAGCTTCATTCCCATTGACAGAGCTTTGGCGAACTGCTTCCCTACCATGATTCTGCTCTTCCTGGTGGCAGGTGCGCTTCGATCCGGTTGTAGTACTTTATGACTTCTCATTACCGGGGCTTCTTCAGCTTGACGCCGACGCTTGGCCTTTTCGTATAGGGCCGCTTCACGTCCTCGGTCAGCTTTTCGCTTTTGGAGGGCTTCGTTCAGTAGCTTGTCGATCAGGTCATCTAACGGTTTCATAGATTTTGGTTTTGGATATGCCCCCAGTTTCTCTACGTCAGGAGCCTCTTTGCCATTTATCGACGAGTGAGAGATCATGTGGCAACTCGCCACATAATTTTCGGGCTCTTCTGAAGAATCGTCTCCTTCATCAATGTCACTATTTCCGTTCTCAAGAACATGCTTGAAGAATTCTTCCAACGTGACTAGGGTCCGTGTCTCTTGGTTGTATTCCTCTAGTGCATCGATATATTTTTGCAGACCCGTACGATTGCCTTCGAGCTTCACGAGCTTCTGGTCCTTCTTCTTTTTCTTTGAAGACTTCGGAGGCTTAGCCTGGAAGTTTTACCCATCGTTGCCAACTTTCAGTGTTGGGCGTGGTTTCAGTATTCCGTCAATAATCTCAGGGTCCAGCGGGCTTTTCCACCTAATCGTCGGACATGCTTGAAGATCCTTCAGCATACTCTTAGTTTTAGCCGAAAGGACAACTTCCCACGGAGCTTCCTCTACAAATGAGCATGATGCCCCGGCGTATCCACCTTTTTAGGAGCGTGCTGCTGTGGTGGGCTTACCTTCCAGTTTTCGAACAGTGCGAACTTGTCCTGTTGGTACTGGTCTTCAACCCAGTTTTTGAAGATATAGCAATCTTCGATTGGCTGGCCCACTATTCGGTGGTAGGGGCAGTAATTGGGATTGTTGACGTCGCCCGATTGCAGCGAGCGTCTCGGATCCGGCAGAGTGATGAGTCTATTGTGCACTGCCAGCTCGAACAATCTCTTCTTTTATCCCGGGAAAACAAGTAAGGACGTCTCAACTTCTCTTTGAGGGCTCACGATTTGTTGTTTTGGCGAGCTACCGGTTTCGGGTCACTCGGTTGTTGTTGAGCATTGGCGACGAAGGTCGCTTTCCTTTTGCCCTTTTCATTCCGAAGATTTGTCTTTGAAGAGGACGGCCTATAGCCCATCTGGTCCATTTGGGCTAGTTTGTCAATCAATGCCTAAAAGGTGGTCGGCTTGAAGAACATCATAAATTGGGATATAGTTGCCTGAGGGTCGAGGGTCCCGACGAACATACCCACGGCAGGAGATTCTTCTATGTGTTGTTTGCATTTCGACCATAGGTTCCGCCACCGAATTGCATACTAAACCACGGTTTCTCCGGGCTTCACCCTGACATTGATTAATGCCGTAATCGGGGTGCGCTCACTAACGCTTACTAACCGTTGCGTAAACACTAGCTCCACTTCTGTAAATATCTTGATGGAATCATTTAGAAGCTCCGAATGCCATTCAAATGCTGTCTCCGCCAAGCTGCCGATAAATTGGCGAAGCAATAATTTGTCATCGTCTCCAGTATTGCCGCATAGAGCTCTGAATTGAGCAACGCGTTGGTGCAGATTTCCCATCCCCTTATACACATGGAATTTGGGGATCGTATATCCTGGCGGGTACTTAATTTGGTCGTACCATCCTGAATAAGGTCGCCTAGTTCTGACGACTTGGGATGCCGCTTCGTTCGCTTGATGAGCTCGTATTTGTTGAGCTATGTAGTCATCAAGGGTACCTTTGGAGATTGTCTCCTCCCTGACTGCAGATAAAGCCGGAGGAGGGTTTGATGTCTCCCCTCTATCGTCTCCACTGATTATTGGAGGGACTTTGGCTGGAGGATCCGGCTGGATCATCATCCCCACCAAGTCTTGGAACAGAAGCGCCATTTGTTTTATATTAGCCGCTTGTTCTGTGGCCTCTTTATCTTTCTTTTTAAGCACCCTTCGTAGGAATTCGGTGCCAGACTCATGCTCCTGGCGTTGTTCTGACGATGCTTCCGAGCTTTCTTTCTGCCCAGTGAGTGCAGCCATCCTTGTCAACATCCCCTGGAGCTTTTGTTGTTGCTCCTGAGCTTTTGTCACCGATCGTGTGAATGGTCGATGACCCGTGGAAGTACGGCTTTCCTCTTTCCCAGGAGCCATGTATACCGTGTGTACAACTACGCCCCCAGACTTGGGGTGTTTGGGTCCACTGCCTTTGATATTTACCGCATGCATGGGGATCTTCTTCTGCCTTCTACTCTTATGGGAGGTCGAAATTGAGGGGGCCGTTGCAGCAGGCAACCACGTAGATAATTCCTTCCGTGGTACGATGGAGGGATGGTCCTCATCTTGCCAAGCCTTTGTCTTCTTCAGCCGGCGAGAATAATTTTTATCAATCACGGAATCTTGGACTCTCTGCTAGACTCTGTGGATCATGGAAGACAACCGCAGAGGAGGCTGTTCGGGCTTCACCTGTGTCGTGCTTTCAGCAGGCGGAAGAGACTTCTTCAATATAGCGGTTGGAGAGTTCTTGCGCACCCTCTTGAGCAGCTCAAAATTGTTCCCAGTTGGAACATTAGCATTAATCTGCACCATTGGAGCTGGTGGGGTAAGTCCAGAGGGGAAACTTGTAACAACCCTAATTTTCTTATACACTTTTTCCATAAAAAATTTTAAATTGTTTTTTTCAAAATCCTGAAAGGGGTATTTATTGCCTGAGCACAAGATAAGTAATTAATTAGCAATTTAATTACAAGAAGGAGCTTGTAGCTCATTGGTAATACCTTGCACTGCTGAACCAAGCCACCAGAGTTCAAATCCCATGCCCACATTATTTTTTAATATTCATTTTGTTTAAATTTTATAGAAGCCCAACAGTCCATCTGAGATAACTCCCAAACTTTGAACTGAACCTGAAAATCTGAATATACCATTGCCCAGCATTCTATACCTTCGTGTATACTTTAAATTCCCAGATCGGTTCCAGAGAAGTCGGAAAGCCCCATTTACTCCAATTTTTAATATATTTTTATATATTTTTACATTTTTTCAATTAAACCCTTCATCTACCCTAACCCTAGCCTAACCCTATAAATACACCCCTACCCTCTACCCTCTCATCCCAAAATTCTGAGCCAACTCTCTCAAAATCTCAAGAAAACTTGTGTACTTTGAAAACGAGTTCGAGGCGAAACTCCGACGACTTCCGGCGGAACTTCCGGTGATCGTTCTAGGAACTCCCGGCGACAACGCAACACATCAGTGATTCCACTACTTCCCTCTCATCCTCTTGTGTATCCTAAAACCGTAAGTCCTATTTCTATCTTCCTTTCCTATTCAAAAAAAAATACTGATTTACAAAACCCGACGGAATCGGAACAAATCCGATTTCTGATTCGGTTTCTTCATAAAACTCCACTTCTCGTTAATACAATTATACTTAAACTCGCTCATGTTGAATATTAAATACTAATCAACCAAATTGATCAAGTTTCATTTCATAAAATGATGTCTATTTCAATTTATCGTATTTTTCACTTAAATACCACATTGTTTCAATTTTACATTTAACTCCATTAAACTTGCTATACCTTTAAGTAGATCACGAGGTAACGACCTACCTCCTCACACACTCATATACAACATAACATGATACCTTCGAGAACCTAAAATACGAGAAAACAAACATTTTCATTTAAATACCCTTTACTTAATAAAACCATTTCTAAAAGATTTAGTATTGATACATGTTTATAAATAAATACCACTTATTATGAAAATAGGATAAGGTTGTGGGCATCAGTCATTTATCTAGACCTGACTTTGTGGTGTCTAGGCTAGGCAAGTGAGAAAGGTAACTTTAAAAGGCCCGTCTCACAGTGATTCGTGAGCGGATCCCTCCTTCTTCACTTGTACTTACCTGGCCACAATTGGCGGTGAAGAGGCGATTTGAGATATCTCACAACTTGTCACCTTAGACCAGTTAGGAATAGTCTAGTTGACTTAGGAGACCCTAGAACATAGAATACGGAAAACGACACTTTTTCATATAAATACCATTTACTTCATAAAACCGTTTTCTAAAGGATTTAGTATTTAAACAATCTTTGCAAAGCGCCGCTACAACCCATTTTGGGGAACCCGTTCGGGATGTGCGGATTATCGCACATCCTTGGGCTTAGAAGTGCGAGATTCGGACCTCTGCAAAAAGCATTCGATCTCGAAAGATTTAAAATACGACATCTTAAGAAAACGAGATTTCTAGAATATTATAATTATATACAAAAATTATTTTCATATAAATATATGTATATGTAACATAAACATATCTATTTTTGAAGTATTATAAATATTCCACTTCATTACAATATCACAAGGATCAGTTTACATTAAAATATCATGAAATCCATACAAATTTAATATTACACTTTAATACCATATATTATGAAAATTAGGTTATTCTCAATAGAAATGGCATATGTATAAAAATCCACATTTATTACAATTCTAAAGACGATAACTAAATACATGGGGAGTATTTTGAAAACTATAGAAAAGTATTTTTACATAAAAACCCCTCAAGTTCTATAAATTACCCTAAGGACCCTAGTAAACATAGGTTTAAGCGGGACCAATCTCTTGAGCCTCAGAGAGCCGGAGAAGTGGGTGCTTGCCTATCTAAGGTAGACAAATTAATAAAAACAATCAGGACTTCAATTTTGCTGATTGTCTGACTCAGTATAATCTGACTTGAATATGATTCAAGTACAATCTACAATCTACAATCTACAATATTACAATTCAACACGAATCCATGAATCCATTATTCCATATATTCAATCTATCAATCTATACAACTTGACTGAACCGAACCATGGATATACATTCCATTTACATGATCATCCAGTTTACATGATTCTACAGTTACATCCGTTTACTAATATCATGGTTTCGGCAAGTCATCCAATTATACAATTCAATTTACAAGACATTACAATGAAATACAATACTATCAATACAATAACTATATGGGGTATTGGGGTAGTTCATTCGTGAATCCAACATAATCTCAAGAGTCCCCCTAGATCATGAATCCATGTCTACTAACACAAGTAAGCAATCATAAGGGCCCGTGTTTCCATGCTCCTGGACTATGGCCTGTTGAGTTTGGAATACTTCGGCGACGATCAAAGTCATGCTACTAACATATCATTCGAGCCCGTGGTTCCCTACCCCTGGACTGTGGCCTGTTGGGTTTGAAAACACTCTTGAGATTAGTTGACATTCACTCTTGAACATACGATAATAACAGCATTAACATTATAATAATATAATACAACTTTAAGAGCTACACACTCTCTTTCTTCTCTTCTACTTCTCCTTTATCTTTGGGACTTACCGAGCGATTTGTTCACTGTCGACATTCTCCTTCTTTCTTCTTTGAATGTCGTCAGGTGATCTGGACACGTCAGAGATCGAGCCTACTGGTGAAGACTTAGATCAGTTTGCTGAAGACCCAGAGCTTTAGTTTCATTTTACACATTTCCTTTCAGTACTTTACATTCCTGTTATGCCATTGTTTAGGCATCACTTTTATTTCAGTTGTATTTACTTTTCATACATTGTACAAAAGAATGTTAATAAATAAAGTTGATGTTCAGTTTATATATCTTGTCTCTTGTGTATTTACTTTTATATTGCTTAGATACGCTTAGCGTATTTACTTCAGAGTAAATACGTAGCAGTCTCGTCGCGCCCCCTTCGCCATACACTGGGAAGCGGGACGTGACAGGTTTTGTTGGCGGCCCATGCAGGTCCGAGCTGTATGGAACCTTAAGCAATATAAAACACAAGAACCAGCAACTAAAACATTCTTTACAATCATGTTCCTTGAATCTTACAATTTCATATTCTTTGAATCATATACCTTGAATCTGTTCTAACCCAAAATTCCCTCACCTCTTTTACAATCTTACCAAAACCTTCGCATTTTTTCATTCCTTCACATATTCTTCACATTTTATAAACCCTTGCACCACCTTATTATTTTTCACATACTGTAGGTACACCAGCACCAAACTTTCCTTGGATTTGTTACACCATCTTTTTACAAATTTCGAGGACGAAATTTTTATAAGGAAGGTAGAATGTAACAACCCTAATTTTCTTATACATTTTTTCCATACAAATTTTTAAATTGTTTTTTTTCAAAATCCTCAAAGGGGTATTTATTGCCTGAGCATAAGATAAGTAATTAATTAGCAATTTAATTACAAGAAAGAGCTTGTAGCTCATTGGTAATACCTTGCACTGCTGAACCAAGCCACCAGAGTTCAAATCTCATGCCCCATATTATTTTTTAACATTTATTTTGTTTAAATTTTATAGAAGCCCAACAGTCCACCTGAGATAACTCCCAAACTTTGAACTGAACCTGAAAATCTGAATATACCAGTGCCTACTCCCGGCGACCCCCTATCTCCCAAGACCCCGACTCGGCCGAGTCGGCCGGTGGACCGGCTGACTCGGGCCGGCGCCGCAGGCCGGCCTTAGCCGGTCGGCCAAGGCGTCAACACCAAAAATTTGGCTCTTGGCATTCTATACCCCTGTGCATGCTTTAAATTCCCAGATCGATTCCAGAGAAGTCAGAAAGCCCCATTTACTCCAATTTTTAATACATTTTTACATTTTTTTACATTTTTTTCAATTAAACTCTTCATCTACCCTAACCCTAGCCTAACCCTATAAATACACCCCTACCCTCTACCCTCTCATCCTAAAATTCTGAGCCAACTCTCTCAAAATCCCAAGAAAACATGTGTACTTTGAAAACGAGCTCGAGATGAAGCTCCGACGAATTCCGGCGGAACTTCCGGCGATCGTTCTAAGAACTCCTGACGACGACGCAACACATCGGTGATTCCACTACTTCCCTCTCACCCTCTTGTGTATCCTAAAACCATAAGTCCCATTTCTATCTTTCTTTCCTATTAAAAAAATACGGATTTACAAAACCCGACGGAATCGGAACAAATCCGATTTCCGATTCGGTTTCTTCATAAAACTCCACTTCTCGTTAATACAATTATGCTTAAACTCCCTCATGTTGACTATTAAACACTAATCAACCAAATTGATCAAGTTTCATTTCATAAAATAATGGCTATTTCAGTTTATCGTATTTTTTACTTAAATACCACATTGTTTCAATTCTACATTTAACTCCATTAAACTTGCTATACCTTTAAGTAGATCACGAAGTAACGACCTACCTCCTCACACACTCATACGCAATATAACACGATACCCTCGAGAACCTAGAATATGAGAAAACAAACATTTTCATTTAAATACCCTTTACTTAATAAAACCATTTCTAAAAGATTTAGTATTGATACATCTTTATAAATAAATACCACTTATTATGAAAATAGGATAAGGTTGTGGGCATCAGTCGTTTATCTAGACCTGACTTTGTGGTGTCTAGGCTAGGCAAGTGAGAAAGGTAACTTTAAAAGGCCCGTCTCACAGTGATTCGTGAACGGATCCCTCCTTCTTCACTTGTACTTATCTGGCCACAATTGGCAGTGAAGAGGTGATTTGAGGTATCTCACAACTTGTAACCTTAGACCAATTAGGAACAGTCTAGTTGACTTAGGAGACTCTAGAACATAGAATACGGAAAACGACACTTTTTCATATAAATACCATTTACTTCATAAAACCGTTTTCTAAACGATTTAGTATTTATACAATCTTTGCAAAGCACCGCTACAACCCATTTTGGGGAACCCGTTCGGGATGGTGCGGATTATCGCATATCCTCGGGCTTAATAGTGCGAGATTCGGACCTCCGCAAAGAGCATTCGGTCTCGAAAGATTTAAAATACGACATCTTAAGAAAACGAGATTTCTAGAGTATTAAATTATATACAAAAATTATTTTCATATAAATATATGTATATGTAACATAAACATATCTATTTTTGAAGTATTATAAATATTCCACTTCATTACAATATCACAAGGATCAGTTTACATTAAAATATCATGAAATCCATACAAGTTTAATATTACACTTTAATACCATATATTATGAAAATTAGGTTATTCTCAATAGAAATGGCATATGTATAACATCCACACTTATTATAACTCTAAAGACGATAACTAAATACTTGGGGAGTATTTTGAAAACTATAGAAAAGTATTTTTACATAAAACCCCCTCAAGTTCTATAAATTACCCTGAGCACCCTAGTAAACATAGGTTTAAGCGGGACCAATCTCTTGAGCCTCAGGGAGCCGAAGAAGTGGGTGCTTGCCTATCTAAGATAGAAAAATTAATAAAAACAATCAGAACTTCAATTTACTTTGCTGATTGTCTGACTCAGTATAATCTGACTTGAATATGATTCAAGTACAATCTACAATCTACAATCTACAATATTACAATTCAACACGAATCCATGAATCCATTATTCCATATATTCAATCTATCAATCTATACAACTTGACTGAACCGAACCATGGATATACATTCCATTTACATGATCATCCAGTTTACATGATTCTACAGTTACATCCGTTTACAGATATCATGGTTTCGGCAAGTCATCCAATTATACAATTCAATTTACAAGACATTATAATGCAATACAATACTATCAATACAATAACTACACGGGGTATTGGGGTAGTTCATTCGTGAATCCAACATAATCTCAAGAGTCCCCCTAGATCATGAATCCGTGTCTACTAACACAAGCAAGAAATCATGAGGGCCCGTGTTTCCATGCTCCTGGACTGTGGCCTGTTGAGTTTGGAATACTTCGGCGACGGTCAAAGTCCCGCTACTAACACATCATTCGGTCCCGTGGTTCCCTACCCCTAGACTGTGGCCTGTTGGGTTTGAGAACTCTCTTGAGATTAGCTGACATTCACTCTTGAACTTACGATAATAACAGCATTAACATTATAACAATATAATACAACTTTAAGAGCTACACACTCTCTTTCTTCTCTTCTACTTCTCCTTTATCTTTGGGACTTACCGAGCGATTTGTTCGCTGACGACGTTCTCCTTCTTTCTTCTTTGAATGTCGTCAGGTGATCTAGACACGTCAGAGATTGAGCCTACTGCTGAAGACTTGGATCAGTTTGCTGATGACCCAGAGCTTAAGTTTCATTATTCACATTTCCTTTCAGTACTTTACATTCCTATTATGCCATTGTTTAGGTATCGCTTTTATTTCAGTTATATTTACTTTTCATGCATTGTACAAAAGAATGTCAATAAATAAAGTTGTTGTTCAGTTTATATATCTTGTCTCTTGTGTATTTACTTTGATATTGCTTAGATACGCTTAGCGTATTTACTTCAGAGTAAATACGTAGCGGCCTCGTCGCGCCCCCTTTGCCGTACACTGGGAAGCGAGGCGTGACAGAACTGCCCCCAGCTTTCCTCACTCGGCGCCAGTGGCAACGTCAAGCATGTCATGCAGATGGGACCACCTCTATTATCGGTGCGACTTCGTCATGCCCTCTGCTCTGACGGGGTGTTCTTGGTGTCAACCTGTCAAAGACCGACGTCCGCTGAGAGGGAACGGTCAATCTTGCAAAGGCCGATCTTTTAATAGAGGAAGCAGCCTTGCTGACTTCGCCCGAAGCGGGAGTTGGAACGGCCAGTCTTGTGAAGACCGATCCTTTAGCAGGAGAAAACCCTTTGACGACTTCGTCTGTCGGAACAGGAATGGCTATCCACTCCGGGATAACCCCTTCAGGTATTGCGGTCCTCTTTACGGGCCCACTGGAGCTTTGGCCCAGTCTGTTAAAGACTGAGGCAGAAGACTTGGATGACCCGTTGAGAGGGGCCGTGGTAGATGCAAGCCGATCGAAGACCGACTTCTTCGGAGCTTCCAGTGATGGCATCGGGGCGCTGAAGCTTGATGGCGGGATCACAGTCCCAAAGAACAATCCAGTGGTAGCATGAGTCACCTGTTCCACTGGCATTGAGAAGATACAGGCCGCATTTGGCCCGTACGTCACTCTTCTAGTCGGGGTGGAGCGAGAGTTGTTGCTGCAGTTAGTGCAGTTGAAAGCCAATGATATCTCCTTTTCTGCACGGAGCAAGACACCAAATCTTAGTATCTCGAACCCAAGGGAAACCATATTAAACCGCGATTTGTTCGCGAACACGACATATGAAGTATGGAGCGGAAAGAGGAAAAGGTCCCACCGGACTTGCCAGAATCTGTTTACCGCCGAAAGCCGGGAAAGACGAACGTCTTGCCTGCATTTGGGGGCAGATGCTATTTGGATTTATCCGTCCACCTCTCCAAAGATGCCAAGTTTATTTGTAGCGCTGGGTATCGAAGGTTTAGACGGATACGGCCGTTGTTACAGACTTCGTCAGATTCCCTCTCGTTGTGAGGGGTTTTTTATTATGGGGACGCTCTTCTCTGCAGGCGCAAGCCCCTGCAGTTAATTACGTTACCGCATCGCGGTAACCACTTTCTCCTACTCCAGAAGGTCACTTCGTGTCATGTGTGTTTGTTTTATTTTTGATTGCCCGTGGATTGTATACGGAGACTAATTTATATTGCCGCCCGTAGGATGTGGATTAGTCTAAATCCGTATATTCTTAGATTTGGGCTTGGGTTGATTTAAGGATCGTTAATCTCGTTTGAGATTAAGATCAACTTAAATATTTGTTGAGGATACGTTAGTCTAATTTTAGACTAAGATCTACTCAACAGGGTTTTGGATCATTCAGATCCAACAAAAGAGCATTTTGGCTCTATTGCTTTAGTTTAAGGACGTTTCGATCCGTTGTTAGTTTAAGCACGTTTCAGTCCATAGCTCACCATTTTTTGGGTGAGGATTTAGTTTAAGGACGTTGCGGTCCATAACTAGTTTAAGGACATTGCGGTCCATTGTGATATGCTCATGGGTTTGGGAATGCACCCAAGAATTGTTGGTAGTTGGGACCCTCCACCTCTCTGACGATGTTGAAGAATTACAACGACATATATCATAGGTGTGGAGAGATGTACCCTTAAACCAAATTCCAGATTAAAGGAAGAGGTGGAATGAATATCGTTTTAGATACCTTTTGTTAGGAGATCATTAGTCATTTTTGGAACTAAGATCGATTTGGGGAGACCTGAGTATAGGAGGGCTCGGTTGATTGATGATCAAAAGGTTTTCGGCCTCAGGAGATTTGGCTAATTTGGGCTAAGGTTGGTCCCTCATAGTGTTAAACATTGATATTTGTTTGGCGCTCGTGGGCTCCCACGTGAGGCTCTTAAGCAGTGTTAAACACTGAAATTTATAGCGCTCACGAGTGACACGTTAGGCACTTGAATATTGGGCACTGCTTCTTTGGGCTTATTCCCTTATTTTGTATAAGTGCTAAGCACTATTGGGGGTAACGTGTGGGTATGTGAGGCGCCCCAAAGTTGGTCACTGTCTCTTTGAATTTATTCCCTCTTTCTTTATAAGTGCTAAGCACTATTGGGGGTCACGTGTAGTCACGTGAGGCTCCCCAAAATGGGAACTGTCTTTGATTTATTCCCTTTTTTCCATTATAAGTGCTAAGCACTATTGGGGGTCACATGTGATCACGTGAGGCACCCCATAATGCGAACTGTCTTTGATTTATTCCCATTTTCTTTTTAAAAAAATGCTAAGCACTATTAGGGGGTCACGTGAGATCACGTGACTCGATATCAGTTGTTCCTTTTGTTCCTCAGAAGTGCTCACATGGGAACACGTGATCTATTGCTATAGCGTTGAACGCTGCTCATTCTTTTACGTGCATGGAAATCTTGATCTGAGTTTTGAGCATTTCAAGTCCTTTATTTTTTATAAGAATTAAATTCTTATATAAAGGTTAAACCCTAGTTTTATCAGAGGAATTGAATTCCTATATCTTTTATTGGAAGAATTAAATTTTTCAAACTTAGTTCTTTCCTCTAAGTTTTGGGACCACATGATAGAATCTCCCCGATGAGAATTAAATTCTCAACTCGTGGGAAGATCTGCTTCTGCAGACCTCAACCAGAGGAAGAACTAAGTTCTTTTTTGGAAGAGTTAAACTCTTGTAAGAGGAGATAAAATGATCTCTAGATCTTTTTTTTACCTAGGGTTTCTTTTCTTCAAAGAGAACTCTTCTTCTTCTTTTTTCTTGTTTCTCAAATTTTATCGGGGGGTCTCCTCTCTCCCTTTTTTTCTTCTTGGGTCCTTTATATAGTAGAGGCAAGTTTGTTGATTTAGTTAAGGAAATCTCTCATTGAGATATCCAGATTGATTTGGGGATTTTATACACCATTGGATTTTTGATCCAAGGACTTCTGTTTTATAGAAGATATTTTTCTTGTTTTTAACAAGATTAGGAAAATATTTTCCCATACAAATCTTATTCTGTAGCTTGATGATTTTTAATCACCATTGGATCTTTAATCCAACGGTACTCTATTTTACAGAGCGTAATCTTTCTTATTTAGAAAGATTGGGTAAATATTTTTCCATACAGAGCTTGTTCTGTAACTTGGTGATTTTTAATCACCATTGGATTTTTAATCCAACGGTGCTCTGTTTTACAGAGCGTAATCTTTCTTGTTTAGAAAGATCTAAGGAAATATTTCCCAAATAAGGTTTTGATCTCTTTTATTTAGAATTTAATTCTATCATCTTGGAAGGTGATCAGGAACCCTCACGTGTAGCATGTGACCCCCATAGCATTAAACTAGTTTGCTTATATGCAGCAGTCCCAGAGAAAGGACATCACGTGTTGGCACGTGAGCTGATATTCAGGAATGTCACGTATGGCACGTGACCCCCACGAAGTTAATCCCCAACAAAGAGCATCACGTGCTGACACGTGAGCTTCTCTGACCCGTTATTTGTTTTAGGAAGGCGCCTATATACTTTTATATAGATGCTCACGTGTTTGCACGTGATGCTCAATTTCAGTCTTAATTGTTAAGCGCAATACCTATAATCTTTGCTCCAAAGCGTATCACACATGGGCACATGATGCTCCAATTAGGGAATTTTTCCCATTACTTTTTATTTATTATTTATTTTTTATAAGGGAACAGCCCCCAAATCCTGCATACTATGGGGTGCTGTAGGTTTATAAAAATTAAGAGATAGACTATGGGGTGCTGTAGGTTTATCTATTGGTTTCGATACGAGCCCTAGAATATTAGTTTACGAGTTGTATTCAGTTTAATATCGATTTTTGAACGAGGCATGAGTGGTGAATTTCAGATTCAACGTCGCCTTTTTGGGGCGTCATTACTTGATATAAACTTCACTGATTTCAATCCAATCTCTAGCATGATGTTCGTTATTAATAAATGAATCTATCTATAACAAGTTCTGCCATATTTAATTTAGTTAACATTCACAGTTTGCATCAAACACTTAGGGTAGTATTCGTTAACGATCGAAACACAAGTTTTCTTTAACCAGTTGAATTTAAATGTTATCCATATAATATCTATGCATTACTAACATGAAAAAAAATGACCTAGTCGAGATCTCATCAATAAGACGGCATTATGGTTTGCCATGCAATTTCGAAGGAAGTTACGATCTAAACTAGTTATGTATATCTAGTTATTACAAAATCGCTTTGGTTAACGCTAAAAATAGCATGATAAACAAGTGAGGGATTTCACTTGTCTTGGATCGCTGATATAGAAGCGACACAACGTGTAGAATTCGTCTCAACACATAAGGCGGCACGATGCTGGACACGGTGCGTAGAGCGTGCACGATGCGTGGTGAACCGGTACTGGATGTGGAGGCAATACGGGCGTCTGTAGTGGACGTGGTGATAACGCGGGTGTGACACGGTACTGGGCACGGTCTTGGCTCGGCACGTGGTGCGGGTATGGTGCGGCGTGATACGGTACTGGGCACGGTCTTGGCTCGGCACGTGGTGCAGGGACGGTGCGGCGTGACACGGTACTGGACGCTACTAAACACGGTGCTGGGCACGAAGCGGGCAAGAGTCTTGGCACTGTTCCCTGATAAAAATCAGGAAACACCTCAATGAGGTATCACGTGTTTACACGTGACCAAAGGTCACGTGTTGACACGTGATCTCTTTATAGAATTAAATTCTAATCAAACAAAAGGGTAAACAAAACGGCTAAAGAAAGACCCCAACAGGGCATCACGTGCTCACACATGACCAAGGGTCACGTGCTGACACGTGATGGTCCTTCAGCCCAGTTAAAAGACAGAATTAAATTCTGAATGAGGGAGGGTCACATGCCAACACGTGATAGGCTTTGAAAGCCTTATAAGTTGATAGAATTAAATTCTAATTAAGGGAAATCAAAGACCCTAACTGGGAAAGTATTTTCTTTAAATCTTTCCAAACAAAAAGGACTATGCTCTATAAAGTGGAGCACCGTTGGATTAAAAATCCAATGGTGATTAAAAATCACCAATCTATGGAAAGATTTTATACAAGGAAAGATTTCCCTAAGTTTCACCAAAATTAACAAACAGAATATCTTTTGGATTAAAAATCCAATGGTGAATAAAATTCACTGAGTGATTTAAAAGATCATATTAGTTATGAGAAAACAAACAAAATCTTTCAATGAAAGATTTACTAAACAAATTGATTATTTTCCTTCTCCTATAAATAGGAGCCAAGAAGAGAAGAAAGAGAGAAATTTTGGATCTGGAAATTTTCAGAAGGCAAATAGCAGAGAGAAAAGAAAGGAGAATTTAATTCTCAAGAAAAGAAACCCTAGGTGAGAAAGGGAAAAAGGGATCAAAACTTCATAAAGCAAAAAAGAGAATTTAATTCTTAATCTAAGAGTTTAACTTTTCTGCAAGAGAACTTAGTTCTTCCTCTAGTTGAAGATCTGCAGAAGCAAATCTCCCCACAGGTTGAGAATTTAATTCTCATCGAGGAGATTCTGCCATGCAGATCCAAAACTTAGAGGGAGAATTGAGTTTAGAGAATTTAATTCTCCCAATTCACAGGAATTTAATTCCTCCAAAATAAAACCAGGGTTTAACCCTATAAGAGAATTAATTCTCCCAATTCACAGGAATTTAATTCCTCCAAGATAAAACCAGGGTTTAACCCTATATGAGAATTTAATTCTCCTAAATTTATAGGAATTTAATTCCTTCAAGATAGACAAAACTAGGGTTTAACCCTACTTGAGAATTTAATTCTCTCAAATTCACAGGAATTTAGTTCCTCCTAAATGAAATTAGGGTTTCACCCTACATAAGAATTTAATTCTTCCACATGCATAGGAATTTAATTCCTTTAAAAACTAAACTACGGTTTAACCCTACAAAGAATTTAATTCTTAAAAATAAAGAGACTTGAAAGATCTCCATGCATGTAAAGAACTAGATCACGTATCCCCACGTGACCCCTAAACAGATCCCCCAAAATGAGAAGGAAAAAGTTTTGAGGCAATGCCTCACGTGCCCCCACGTGACCCTCATAATATAGGGAACAAAAGCAAAGGCAGTATTGGCTTTGGGTGCTCTCACGTGTTACCACATGACCCCTAATAAATGCTTTAATAATCAATGCACAAATATCCATCACGTGCCAACACGTGATGGCCAGAAGATCAAAAGTGTTTAACACTTATTTGCATAACAAAGTAAAGGAGATCTGGCCCCACCTTTGGGTGCCCTTACGTGTCCCCACGTGACCCCTTCCTCTCTAGTGTTTAATACTAATTTGAGCGTTTTATTTCCAGTGTTTGACACTGTTGTCCTCTAGTGTTTGACACTACTTTGAGAATTTCATTTCCAGTGTTTAACACTATTGTCCTCTAGTGTTCAACACTATTTCAAAGCCAATCTTAGCAAACTGGCTAAGTTTCCAGAAGCAAAAACCTCTCTTTTAACTAAACCTCAAAGTTGAGTAAAACTCAGAACTACAATGTTTAACACTCAGTCAAAGACAAAAATGTTATCAGAGAGCTCAAACTCTGGTTTAGCATTGCTAAATGATGGGGGGCTGAACCCAGACAAATGTCTAATGGTCCAATAAAGGGCCAATATTTCAAACTTAATTGGACTTAGCCCAAGTTGGCCATAAGTCCTCAATTCAGATTTAACTGAGCCAATGTGCTCATAACCTAACTAATTGATCTTAGTTCCAAATTGGACTACAGATCCCCAATCAATTTTGGTTCAAGGGTACATCTCTTCACTCCTTTGATATTTGTCGTTGTAATCCTTCAACGTCTTCAGAGAGGTGACGGGTCCCGACAACCACACATTTCACGGACTATGATATCCTTAAACTTGACTGTGATGTCTTTCAAAGTCTGCTACATCGGATACATCCGTTTAAACCTTCGATACATGGTGACATAAATCAACTTGGCGTCTTCGGAGAGGTGGACGGATAGCACCAATTAGCATCTGCCCCGAAATTCAGGCAAGATGGACCTACACGGTCGCGTCTCCGTGTTCTCGGCGGGGAACAGATTCTGACACGCCCTGTGGGACCTTTTCCTCTTTCCACTCCACACTTCAAGTATCGTGTTCGCGATCGAATCGTGGTTTGCTAATGGTTTCCCTTGGGTTCGAGGTACTAAGATTTGGCGTCTTTCTTGGTGCAGAAAGCGAAGGATCAATGGCGTCCACTTGCACGAAGTGTTCCAGCTGCAACTGCAACTCACGTTCCGCCTCATCTGGAGGTATAGCCTATGGGCCCCATGCGGCCTCCCTGTTCACAATGCAGATAGAGCAGGTGACGTAGGCCACCACCGGTTTGTTCTTCGGGACCATGCTCCCACCAGTGAACATTAACACCCCGCTGCCGCAAGAGACGCAAAAGAAGTCGGTCTTTGATCGGCTCACTAATACCACAGCCCCTCTCAACGGGTCGTCTGATGTCAAGCCAACAGCGTCAGTCTTCGACAGGCTGAGCCTGAACTCCAATGGGCCTATCAAGAAGCCCACGATAACTGAAGCGGCCATCCCAAAGCGGATAGCCATTCCTGCTCTCAAGGTCACTAAAGAAGCTTCTCCCGTCAAGGGATCGGTCTTTACGAGGCTGGCCACTCCGGCTCCCATTCCTACTCAGAGGTCTGTCTTTGATAGATTGGATACTGCTGCTCAGCGGACGTCAGTCTTCAAAAGGCTGGTACCAGCAACGCCTTACCAGAACAGGGGGCACGACAAAGTTATCCCCATAGTTGAACCAACACCATCTGCACAACATGCTCGCCGTCGTCACTGGCGCCGAGTATGGAAGGCTAGGGGCAGCTCTCCGTCTGGATTCGCTCCATCAGCTCCAACGGTGGAGATCGATGCTGCTGTTCCAACTGGGAACAGCTTTGAATTGCTGAACAAGGTGCGTAGGAACTCTCCTACCGCCGTACTGAAAAGATCTCCTCCACCCGTGGAGAATTTTACAGAAACGAAGCCGGAACAGTCCCCTCAGCGGCTGTCCTCCAAAATCTACAAAGTCTGGCGACAGGTTCAGGACTCAGTAATTGATCGAGATTACCCTCACCGACAGAAAAAGGTGAAGGTTCAACAAGAAGAGAACCATCTTGACAAGCCACAAAAGGCAACAGCTGTCTGGGTGCCCGCTGCAATGGCCCCCTCAACGTCAACCACTCAAAAGAGAAGGAGGCCAGAGAAAGCCCCTGTGACTGCGGCAAACCGTAAAGACGCTGAGCCCAAACGCCCCAAGCCGGAGGGCATAATGGTGCATACTATTTATATGGCTTCCGGTAAGGAGGAAAGACGCACTTCTATGAGTCACTGACTGCTCACCCGATCCATGACAAAAGCCCAGGAGTAGCAACAGAAGCTTCAGGAAATGCTAACGCAAATGGCCGCACTCACCGGGCCAAAAGAAAGCCCAGAGGCATCATCGGAGCAGCGTCATGAACAAGAAACCGATGCTGACTTCCTCCGCAGAGTCCTCGAAAAGAAGGACAGATGTCACGCCCCGCTTCCCAGAGTACGCAAGATTGGGCACGTGACATAGCCAACCATGCTACCTGTGGGTAGGAAATATCCATCCACAGTCACATTACGGTTGTAGAGATATCAAGAACAAAATAATAAACTAATCTAATACATGTCCAAATCCATAATAACAAGAATCAATAAACAATAAGTGCGGAAGCAAATGATCCAATACAATAAATAAACAGTACGTCCCATAATGCGGGCTCACATCTGGAAATGAAATGAAATAAATAAACTAAACTCTAAAGAACTCACAGTTCAGCCTGCTGGCTGAAGTACTCCTGCTCGGTCGACGATAGTGGTAAGGAATCTGGGCCATGCAAACCCAGACGTCAGCGCGTCATGTCAACCAATAATATAATATGAACATGGTAGTAAGCAATGCAGGTATGAACATGAAATAAAGCAATAATATGAAACAACAGTGCAGGGTAATATGCAGTGGGTAACTAAACTGTTCTATCAGGTTTTCTATTCTAAAGTCTTTGAAATCAATTGATGAATCGTCGATGTAACTCAATAGTATCCCGTGCGTGCCCGGGACCACGGTCAAGGTTCTCGGGGCTGAATCCGAGACGTGCCGCTAAGCAGTAAAAGGTAGTAGGATGGATGAGTGATGTCAGCATCATCACTCCGGGGCAGGCCAAGCCCGTAAGACTGATCAGAACAAGTATCGAACTGTTGAGTTACAAGTCGGTTTCACCTTTGATTTCCCCATACCCCCAAGTTATGTATGTCAGGTCAGGTATTCAGTAGTCCAGGATTAATGTCAGCACAGAATCAGGTAAAAGCAGGTATGTCTGGATAGACAGCAGGAATGGTCCATGAGGACCCCAAGTTAGGTTTATTGGCATTAGGCATGAGATCATGTAATAAGTCAGGTTGTAGTCCAATAGGTTGAGTCAGTATGTATAGGGTGTCATGTCCGGTGTATCAGTACATGTGTCAGGTGTATCAAGATTGGGTCAATATGTAATGCAATCAAATGTATGCTTATAACAGGTATAGTAACGAATAAGGAACAACAGCAGGAACAGTAAATAACAATATTATTCCATGTAAACACAGTGATGCTTTGTATTCTCTTATTAACAGGTTCAAGCACCCTTGGGGTGCAATAATCACAAAGTGAAACGATATCAACAACATAACGTAATGAAGCTACATGAATTAAACTAAAGCATAATAATTGTATCATGGGTGATTTAACAAACGAAGCAAGGATGATCTACTTAGTTTAGTTAGTTAAAGTGTGGATTGATAGCAGACCGATTAATTTCAAGAAACTACCATACCGATTCAACATTAAGAATAATTGTAACCGTCAATTCTGAGTTATAATATGATATCGATATTACTAATAGCTGTGTGGTTATAGTAAATAATATGATGATTAAGTTTGTAGCAAGACTTGTTCTTGTGTACTAGCATGTTAAAGCAAGTATTCGGATACTTGCCTCGACGGTTTCGCAAACCGGAAAGCACGGATGCAAAGTCGGCAGAAAACACGGGACGGGTGCACGGCCTACGGGTCGAGACCTAACAGCGAACAGCGGAACCACACAGACCAGAATACTTCGCTGGAGCGTCGGGTCCAAACGACGGCACGGCCGGAATCCGGCGAAAAGTCAAACGACAACATGTTAGCAAAATACGATATACGTAAACAAACAACCAGCGATGGGGGTTCAGCATTAAGGGAAGTTAAAGAGATTCTTACAGGAAAGCACCAGGGGTAACCACGACGGGCTCGACGGCGATGGGACGCCGGCGGCGATGAACAGTGGGCGCGACAAGGGCTGACTTGGCTGGATCGGGTGATGCAGCGATGATGGGGAGGTACTGGCCTGGTCTGGGTTGTAGGGAGGAGAGGAGGTGGTCGTCGGTGTGCTGGCGACGACGACGAGGGTCGACGGCGGCTTTTCCGGCGAACTGAAGAGGGTGGTAGGATTGCAGTTTTGGGTTCTGTGGTCCGGCAAGGGGAGGAGGAAGACGACGACGAGGTTGGGACGAGGGTGAAGGGGTGAGGATTCTGGTGTCGTCGACGATGGGAGGCGGCAGCAACGGCGGCCACCGGGTGCTAGTGGTGGCGTCGGGGTTGGGTTAGCAGGCTCGGGAATGAGAGAGGGAGGCTGCGGTTGCAGCCGCGGGGGTGAGGATGGCGACGGCGAGGTCGCGGTGAGGTCGACGGCGACGGCAGGAGATGGCTAGGGTTAGGGTTCAGGGGTTCTCGTGGGTTTTCTCATGGCGGAGTTAAGGACGAGGCAGCGTAAAATATATAGATAGAGAGAGAGGGGGGGATTGTTAAAGAAGAGAGAGAGAAAGATTAGATAGAGAGAGATTGTTGGAGAGATATAGAGAGAGGGTTAGAGATAGAGAGAGAATAAGAAATTAGAGAGAGATAGAGAGAGGCGGAGAGAGAGAGAGAGGATAGGGGGCCCACGAGGGTGAAACCCCCCCTCGTGATTGGCTGCCCAAAAGAAAGGAATTTTAGAAAAAGATTTTTAAAAGGATTTTAAATGTTATACAGTAACCGAATGTATATTTTCGTATATATTTTAGTTTTATAATATTTAATTAAATGGGCATTTTCGGCGCTAAATGAAACATTTCCAAATCGCGCCCGGGTTGCGCTCAAATGTTTCAAATTCAAATTATAGGATTTTAAGCGAGTTCCAATTTTTGAAAAGAGGTGTTTAATGATAAAATGCATGCCCCCAAGTCGGACACTTGCACGTGCACGTAGTCGTCCAAACTTGCCCGTTTCACCGAACGGGACGGAATCTCGACACGCGGACGCTACCACGCGACTAGTGGCGACGAGTAGGCCAACATGGATATTTTTAATTTCATTTTAGGTGTTAAAATTTGTTATGTGCCAAAATGACTTAACCGGTTAAAATTTAGCAAAAAGCACCAAACAATCAGGATAATGGGAATGAGCAATATATAACACTCAACTAGTAATAGAAATAGTATTATTGGGCTCGGGTGTTACATCATACCCAACTACAAATAGAATTTCGTCCTCGAAATTCCAAGAATACAAGATAGCTAACTACAGGAAAAGGTGAGGAAATTTCTGCCGGATCTCGTCTTCTCGCTCCCACGTGGATTCTCCATGGGATCGGTTACCCCAAGAAACTAGCACAAGAGGGATAACCTTGTTCTTAAGAACATTTTCTCTTCGATCCTTGATTTCAACTGGTCGCTCCTCAAAAGTTAGGTCCTCCCGTACGGTCAACTCCGAATGATCCAAGACGTGAGTTTCATCACGAACATACCTCCGTAGTTGAGACACATGAAACACATCGTACACTCCTGCCAAGGACTGTGGTAACGCCAAACGGTACGCTACCTCTCCAACACGCTCCAATATCTCGAAGGGTCCAACGAATCGAGGACTAAGCTTTCCCCGACTCCCAAAGCGAATCACCCCTCTAGTCGGTGATATCTTCAGGAATACCAGATCACCCACGGCGAACTCTAGAGGTCTTCTTGACGTGGCAGCCCAACTTTTCTGTCTGTCTTGAGCTGCCTTCATATGCTTCCTGATTGTATTCACTTCCTCGACTGTCTGTATAACCAAATCTGGTCCTAGTAACCTTCGTTCACCAACATCATCCCCACAAACAGGTGAACGGCACTTACGACCATACAACGCTTCAAACGGGCCATCTGAATAGTCGCTTGAAAACTATTGTTGTACGAAAACTCCACCAGGTGTAGATGATCCTCCCAAGAACCTTTGAAGTCCAACATGCAAGCCCTCAATATATCTTCAAGGGTCTGGATCGTTCTCTCCGATTGTCCATCAGTCTGAGGATGATAAGCTGTGCTAAACTTCAATCGAGTCCCCAAACTTTCTTGTAAACTCCTCCAGAAGTGCGACAAGAACCGAGTGTCCCGATCGGACACGATGCTTACCGGTACACCAAGCGATCTTACAATCTCCTGCATGTACCGCTCTGCCAAAGTCTCCGTCGATTGACCAACCCGAAAAGGAATAAAGTGAGCTGCCTTGGTCAACCGATCAACAATCACCCATACTGCATTGTTGCCCTTTGGACTCCGCGGTAAAGCCGTCACGAAATCCATGGTTATATGTTCCCACTTCCACTGAGGGATCGGAAGTGGTTGCAACAAACCAGCAATCCTTTGGTGTTCTACCTTGACTTGCTGACACACCAAGCACTTAGCCACGAAGCGAGCAATTTCCCGTTTCATACCTTCCCACCAGAAGTGCTGTCGAATGTCTCGGTACATCTTTGTCCCTCCTGGATGTACAGAGTAAGCTGAACTGTGTGCCTCCTTCATAAGCTCTTCACGCACATCCCCTTTTGGCACACACACACGGCTACCATATCTCAACGAACCGTCTTCATGGATCAGTAAATCGGTTCGCAGCCCGGCTTCAACCTGCTCTCGAAACTTTTGCAGCCTAGGATCCTGCGATTGCGCCACTTTAATCTTCTCAACTAAGGACGATTGTACTTGCAATTGCATCAACTGCCCCGTAGCATGTGGTAGCACAACCTCCAAGTCAAATCTCCGAAAATCCACAATGATCTCCCTCTGTGCAGTCAATATCTGAATTGCTGGTAGCCGACTTAGCGCATCTGGCACGACGTTAACTTTTCCCGGATGGTACTTAAGATCAAGGTCGTAGTCGGCCATCAGCTCCAACCATCTGCGTTGCCTCATGTTCAACTCCTTCTGAGTGAATACGTACTTCAAACTCTTGTGATCTGTAAAGACTTCGACTCTCTCGCCCAAAAGGTAGTGTCTCCAAATCTTCAGGGCGAAGATCACGGCTGCAAGCTCCAAGTCATGAGTCGGATAATTCTTCTCATGAGTCTTCAGTTGTCTCGATGCGTAAGCGACGACTTTCCCATTCTGCATTAAAACACATCCCAATCCTTTTCCAGATGCGTCGCTGTGAATCACCAGTCCTCCTGAATTATCCGGTACAGTTAGGATAGGGGCGGTTATCAACTTCTGCTTCAACGTCTCGAAGGCCAGTGCACATCCATCCGTCCAAACAAACGGTACCTCCTTGCATGTGAGCTTGGTTAACGGCTCAGCTAAACGAGCGAAGTTCTCCACAAATCTTCTGTAGTATCCGGCGAGTCCAAGAAAACTTCTTATCTCTGCAACATTCCTTGGAATAGGCCAATCTCGAACGGCTGCAATCTTCTCGGGATCAACGGCGATTCCATTGCCCGACACAATATGCCCCAGAAACTTCACTTCTTCCAGCCAGAATTCGCACTTACTCATCTTCGCGAATAATTTCTCTTGTCTCAGCGTCTGCAGTGTGATCCTTAAATGCTCAGCATGCTCCTCCGGACTCTTCAAGTATACCAGAATATCGTCAATGAATACCACAATAAACTGGTCCAGGTATGGTGAAAAGACCCTGTTCATCAAATCCATGAATATTGCCGGCGCATTCGTTACTCCGAAGGGCATCACTAGATACTCGAAATGTCCATATCGAGTTCGAAACGCCGTCTTGCAAATGTCTTCTGCTTTCACTCGGACCTGATGGTATCCTGATCGCAAATCCAGTTTCGAGAATACCCTCGCGCCACTAAGCTGCTCAAAAAGTTCTCCAATGCGAGGGATCGGTTACTTGTTCTTAATAGTCACCCGGTTCAATTCTCGGTAATCAATGCACATCCTTCTCGTGCCATCCTTCTTCTTTACTAAAAGAACTGGAGCTCCCCAAGGCGAGTTGCTGCTTCGAATCCAACCTTTCTCGAGTAATTCACCAACTTGTTTCTTAACTTCTTCCAATTCCACCGGTGCCATCGGATATTAAGACTTTGATACTGGCGCTACACCAGGAATAAGGTCAATCGAAAACTCCACATCTCGCTTCGGCGGTAAGCCTGATATATCTTCAATTACGTCCATAAAATCGCGAACAACTGCCGGCTCTTCATTACTATCAACTTCCATTGCTGCAAGAATATTGTTTGTCGGTCTAGCCCTAAACTTGACTGGCCCGACAGAACTGCTTCTTTACCGCAACTGCTGTCTGCATCGTTGGCCGCGAAAGGCCCAGCGAGACTACTGAGTCTCGTCCGCTCCGCTGCATGCACGTCCCAGGTTGCTCCATTCTGCCTTAGTCCGATGAACTTCTCTTCCATTTCCTCCCGTGCAGTCCGCGGGAAGAATTTCTCCAGGAAACTTTTAGAGAGATCCGCCCAACTGATCGGCTTGGGCAAGCGGGTCTCCTCCACAAGCCATCACTCTCGGGCGTAATCCACTAGCTGAGTGCGCACCACATCAACTCCTTTGTCCTCTGGAATCTGTGTCGCAATCCGCAAATTCTCCGTGTCACTAGCCACTGCTCGGCTGGCAACGGCTCCTCCAGACCAGTGAAAATAGACGGATCCAAAAGTCTGAAATCTGCTACGGTCCTTACTCGGTCAACTGGTCTAGTTCCAACATTATTTACAGACTGCTGAACGATCTGCAAACCTTCCTGAAACAAGTCCGCTTGCTGCTGGATCAGCTCGGTCTGTTTCTTTGATTTCCAGCATTTCTCTTATCACTCCAAGCATGGCGGCTTCGTTCACACGCCTCTGGTACGTCTTCAACTTCTTACCTGTCATAATCCTGAACTCAAAACACCCAACATTAGCATGATGATAGATTCTGAATGTGGATCAGGACTAGAACTCCAAGATACTTAAATAGAGTACCGCATTGTAGCTATGCCGCGGTATCATAGCCGCAATTACTTAACTCCACCCAAGTCGCCTAAGTCCTAGAGATAACAAGAAATTAGGTTTTCGAGTTGACAATGCAAAGTAAGTTTGCAGGTCGACATGATCCGGAAGAATGATTCAAGGATGGTAAAACGGTCAAGGTGGCAGGACATGTTTCCTAATCACGGGTATTCTGATTCGTGTATCGGGTACAATACCCAACTACAAAAGAATCAACCCAGCTAACCTATGGCTCTGATACCAAAAGAACCATGTCACGCCCCGCTTCCCAGAGTACGCAAGATTGGGCACGTGACATAGCCAACCATGCTACCTGTGGGTAGGAAATATCCATCCACAGTCACATTACGGTTGTAGAGATATCAAGAACAAAATAATAAACTAATCTAATACATGTCCAAATCCATAATAACAAGAATCAATAAACAATAAGTGCGGAAGCAAATGATCCAATACAATAAATAAACAGTACGTCCCATAATGCGGGCTCACATCTGGAAATGAAATGAAATAAATAAACTAAACTCTAAAGAACTCACAGTTCAGCCTGCTGGCTGAAGTACTCCTGCTCGGTCGACGATAGTGGTAAGGAATCTGGGCCATGCAAACCCAGACGTCAGCGCGTCATGTCAACCAATAATATAATATGAACATGGTAGTAAGCAATGCAGGTATGAACATGAAATAAAGCAATAATATGAAACAACAGTGCAGGGTAATGTGCAGTGGGTAACTAAACTGTTCTATCAGGTTTTCTATTCTAAAGTCTTTGAAATCAATTGATGAATCGTCGATGTAACTCAATAGTATCCCGTGCGTGCCCGGGACCACGGTCAAGGTTCTCGGGGCTGAATCCGAGACGTGCCGCTAAGCAGTAAAAGGTAGTAGGATGGATGAGTGATGTCAGCATCATCACTCCGGGGCAGGCCAAGCCCGTAAGACTGATCAGAACAAGTATCGAACTGTTGAGTTACAAGTCGGTTTCACCTTTGATTTCCCCATACCCCCAAGTTATGTATGTCAGGTCAGGTATTCAGTAGTCCAGGATTAATGTCAGCACAGAATCAGGTAAAAGCAGGTATGTCTGAATAGACAGCAGGAATGGTCCATGAGGACCCCAAGTCAGGTTTATTGGCATTAGGCATGAGATCATGTAATAAGTCAGGTTGTAGTCCAATAGGTTGAGTCAGTATGTATAGGGTGTCATGTCCGGTGTATCAGTACATGTGTCAGGTGTATCAAGATTGGGTCAATATGTAATGCAATCAAATGTATGCTTATAACAGGTATAGTAACGAATAAGGAACAACAGCAGGAACAGTAAATAACAATATTATTCCATGTAAACACAGTGGTGCTTTGTATTCTCTTATTAACAGGTTCAAGCACCCTTGGGGTGCAATAATCACAAAGTGAAACGATATCAACAACATAACGTAATGAAGCTACATGAATTAAACTAAAGCATAATAATTGTATCATGGGTGATTTAACAAACGAAGCAACGATGATCTACTTAGTTTAGTTAGTTAAAGTGTGGATTGATAGCAGACCGATTAATTTCAAGAAACTACCATACCGATTCAACATTAAGAATAATTGTAACCGTCAATTCTGAGTTATAATATGATATCGATATTACTAATAGCTGTGTGGTTATAGTAAATAATATGATGATTAAGTTTGTAGCAAGACTTGTTCTTGTGTACTAGCATGTTAAAGCAAGTATTCGGATACTTGCCTCGACGGTTTCGCAAACCGAAAAGCATGGATGCAAAGTCGGCAGAAAACACGGGACGGGTGCACGGCCTACGGGTCGAGACCTAACAGCGAACAGCGGAACCACACAGACCAGAATACTTCGCTGGAGCGTCGGGTCCAAACGACGGCACGGCCGGAATCCGGCGAAAAGTCAAACGGCAACATGTTAGCAAAATACGATATACGTAAACAAACGACCAGCGATGGGGGTTCAGCATTAAGGGAAGTTAAAGAGATTCTTACAGGAAAGCACCAGGGGTAACCACGACGGGCTCGACGGCGATGGGACGCCGGCGGTGATGAACAGTGGGCGCGACAAGGGCTGACTTGGCTGGATCGGGTGATGCAGCGATGATGGGGAGGTACTGGCCTGGTCTGGGTTGTAGGGAGGAGAGGAGGTGGTCGTCGGTGTGCTGGCGACGACGACGAGGGTCAACGGCGGCTTTTCCGGCGAACTGAAGAGGGTGGTAGGGTTACAGTTTTGGGTTCTGTGGTCCGGCGAGGGGAAGAGGAAGACGACGACGAGGTTGGGACGAGGGTGAAGGGGTGAGGATTCTGGTGTCGTCGGCGATGGGAGGCGGCAGCAACGGCGGCCACCGGGTGCTAGTGGTGGCGTCGGGGTTGGGTTAGCAGGCTCGGGAATGAGAGAGGGAGGCTGCGGTTGCAGCCGCGGGGGTGAGGATGGCGACGGCGAGGTCGCGGTGAGGTCGACGGCGACGGCAGGAGATGGCTAGGGTTAGGGTTCAGGGGTTCTCGTGGGTTTTCTCGTGGCGGAGTTAAGGACGAGGCAGCGTAAAATATATAGATAGAGAGAGAGAGGGGGATTGTTAAAGAAGAGAGAGAGAAAGATTAGATAGAGAGAGATTGTTGGAGAGATATAGAGACAGGGTTAGAGATAGAGAGAGAATAAGAAATTAGAGAGAGATAGAGAGAGGCGGAGAGAGAGAGAGAGGATAGGGGGCCCACGAGGGTGAAACCCCCCCTCGTGATTGGCTGCCCAAAAGAAAGGAATTTTAGAAAAAGATTTTTAAAAGGATTTTAAATGTTATACAGTAACCGAATGTATATTTTCGTATATATTTTAGTTTTATAATATTTAATTAAATGGGCATTTTCGGCGCTAAATGAAACATTTCCAAATCGCGCCCGGGTTGCGCTCAAATGTTTCAAATTCAAATTATAGGATTTTAAGCGAGTTCCAATTTTTGAAAAGAGGTGTTTAATGATTAAAATGCATGCCCCCAAGTCGGACACTTGCACGTGCACGTAGTCGTCCAAACTTGCCCGTTTCACCGAACGGGACGGAATCTCGACACACGGACGCTACCACGCGACTAGTGGCGACGAGTAGGCCAACATGGATATTTTTAATTTCATTTTAGGTGTTAAAATTTGTTATGTGCCAAAATGACTTAACCGGTTAAAATTTAGCAAAAAGCACCAAACAATCAGGATAATGGGAATGAGCAATAGATAACACTCAACTAGTAATAGAAATAGTATTATTGGGCTCGGGTGTTACAACAGAGAAGCCGCAGAACAAGCAGCTAATATAAAACGAATGGCGCTTCTCTTCCAAGACATGGTAGGGATGATGTTACAGCCAGAACCTCCAGCTGAAGACCCTCCGATCATCATTGAAGACGATAGAGGGGAGACATCGAACCCTCCTCCGGCTCTTTCAGCAGCCAAAGAGGAAACCATTTCCAAGGCCGCTCTGGACGACTACATTGCTCAGCAAATATGAGCTCAATAGGCGAATGAAGCGGCCGACCAAGTTGTTAAAACTGGACGACCATATCCAGGCTGGTATGATCAGATAAAGTACCCGCCGAGATATACTATCCCTAAATTTCATCTATATAAAGGGACGGGAAATCCGCATCAGCATGTCGCCCAATTCAGAGCCTTGTGCGGCAACACCGGAGGTGATGATAAACTGCTACTTCTCTAGTTCGTCGGCAGCTTGTCGGAGACAGTGTTCGAGTGGTATTCTGAACTTTCAAACGACTCTGTCAAGACATTCGTGGAGATGGAACAGCTGTTTACGCAAAGATTCACGAGCGCTAGAGAGCGTACCCCGATTACCACATTAATTAACGCCAGGGTAAAGCCAGGCAAAACTTGGGTACAATACGCAATACAGTGGCGAAATTTATGGTAAAAATGTGAGCAGCGCATCGAGGAAGCGCCGGAGGTAGGCATGTTCGTGGGCACTCCGGACCCTTATTCAACTATCTCCCAATTTATGATGTTCTTCAAGCCGACCACATTCCAAGCCTTGATCGACAAGCTGGCCCAGATGGACCAGATGGGTCATAGACCGTCTCCTCCGAAGCCGGAACCGCGGAACGAAAAGGGTAAAGGGAAGGCGACATTCGTTGTGAATACTCAACAGAAACCTAATGCCCCAAAACTAACAGATCAACTGGAAGAGTGACGGCGATACTACAAAGAGAAAATGAAGCGTCCTTATTCGTTCCCTCGGGACAAAACGAAGAAACTGTTCGAACTGGCAGTGCGTAACAGGCTCATCAATCTGCCGAATCCAAAATGACCGTTGCAATCTGGCGAGACTAATAGTCCCAATTATTACCCTTACCACCAAACGGTAAGCCATCCAATTGAAGATTGCTTCATTTTTAAGGGATGGATCGAGGACCAATACCAATAAGGAAAGTTTGCGCTGTCTGAGAAGCGGAAAGTAAGCCCACCACAACTGCACACTCCTAAGAAGACAGACACACAGGGAGCATCGTGCTCTTTTGTTGAAGAGGCTCCATGGAAGGTCGCTCTTTCAGCCAAAACTAAAAGAATGATGAACGATCTCCAGACATGCCCGGCTATCAGGTGGAAGAATTCGCTGGAACCCAAGATTATCAAGGGAATGCTGAAACCGCGCCCAACTCCAAAAATTGGTGGCGATATTCAAAACACTCACACCCAACCGTCAAAGTCTTCAAAGAAGAAAAAGAAGACCAAAAATCCAGTGAAGCCTAGTGATAAGCGCACGGACCTGCAAAAGCAGATTGACGCGCTGGAAGAGTATAACCAGAAGGCACGGACTCCAATCACACTCTATGAATTTCTCAGTCACGTCCTTGAAGACGGAGATGATGGAGAAGACTCGTCGGATGAATCTGAGGATTACATAGCAAGTTGCCATGTGATCTCTCACTCATCAATAAACGATGAAGAAGTTCCTTACATAGAGAAACTTTGGGAAGGTCCTGAGCCAGAACTTCTAGGGCCATCAGACGAAATGATTGATGCGTTCCTGAATGAAGCGCTTCTTAAAAGCAAAACTGCTTGAGAGCTTGAGATGGACATATTTGAAAAAGCCAAGCGCCGGCGACTGGACGAAAGGGTTGAAACGCTCCCGCCAAATCAAAGTACATCCGCCGCGAATAAAAGCAGGTTCAATACAAGAAAAAGGTTCGCTAAAGCCATATCAATGGGAATGAAGCTGCCACCCTCCGAAGGAAACATCCTTGGTGAAGCAGAAACGCATCCTAGCTACTGCTTATATCATCGAAAGATTGCACACTCTACCGAAGAGTGCAACGCTTTTAAAAGATGGTGGCAGGGATATGTTTCTCACCGGCAACATTTTAAGCGGATGAAACGCAAAACTCGTCGGGAGCAAAGAAGTACGACCGAGGAGCTTAGAAGAACTACTGGCAACTATCGCATGGTTAACGCCGGAGGATCACAAGTTCTCACCTTCGGGAGAAACTCTGACGAAGAAATGACTCTTGGCCCTCTCTTCAAAGAATCCACCTCGGGAAAAGAGGAAGAACCGAAGACCTGTGAAAATATTCAGCTGCGCAATCGTACGCTGCCCGAGAAGAATCTCGGACCCACGAATAGAAAAGATAAGGGAAAAGAAAAAGTCTCTGAGGATATCATCCTTGATGACCAACCCGTCAAAGAGCTGACAGCCAAGGACCCGCCAAAGAAAAGTAAGGTGGACTAAAACGTTTTGGCACACCTGAGGAAGCTACCCTCACAGCTCAGCATTCTCGATGCCCTTATACTATCCAAAGAAGCGAGAGATTCATTGATAAAGGCACTACAAGAGCCAGAGCAATTCCAAGCTTTCCTCGCCGAAGAAAAGATGAAAGACGAGCTGGAAGAAGTACACACAGCCGATATCACCTTCGGCGATGAAGATCTCCTCCTTAGGACGTGCGAACATAACCGTCCCCTTTATGTCTCCGGATACTATCACGATATCAAGATAGGAAAAATCCTGATTGGCAATGGGTCTTCTGTCAATTTCCTCAACGTGCAAGTGTTGAAGGAAATCTGCATGAGCGTTCATCACCTCGCTCGTGATAAAATCACCATCTCCGGTTTTGACTCCCAGTCATCACGGACTCTCGGGTCTGTGATACTGATGCTGCGCTTCGGGCTACTTATCACGGATATTAAATTTCACGTCATTGACGACAAGACATGCTACAATGCTTTGCTCGGCAGGCCTTGGTTACACGAGTACAACATTATCCTTTCTACACAATATCAGTGTATGAAGTATTTCAAGGATGGTCTCGAGTACACTGTGACGGGAGAGTTGAACCCATTCTCCGTGAACGAAGTACGAAAGTACGAAGATGCAAAATACTTCTTACCAGATTTTGAAGACACAGAAAGATGTCACAAACCGAAGAACAAAGTTATCACCACTATTCTGGTCTTTGGGAGTGATATCGAGGGGGAAGAAGAGATAGTTTATTTAGGGCCGTCCCAACGCAACAACCCGGGACCGTCCGCCCCTACGTTGATCTTCGGCAGCAACTCGGAAGATGAGTTTAACGCTATATTTTCCGCTCGGCCATCAATACAAGCCTTCGCTGGCGATAATCAGAGTTGGCAAATTACCATGGTTCCACAAGAGCATTACAAAGAGCTCGATGCACTTAAAACTTATAGTGTGCAAGAACTGCAGACAATCTACGTCCCTCCCAGGCGAAAAGGTGAAAAGGCGAAAAGGCGATCCAATTCTACCGATCCGGGAAAACCAAAGTGGAAAAAGAAATTTGGCATGGCGCCGATTCTATGCTCGACAGGCTCCAACCCATCCGTCTGCCTAGATATTACACGGAAGGCTTGAAAAGACTATTGAAGCGTCAATGGGTACCCTTCAGACAGACTACTCGACAAGCTCGATTCTACAACAGGATTTAGGATGTCCCCGGAACTCAGCGCAAATTGCCTAACGGGAGGATTGAGACGATCGGCTTGGATATGTTCAATCCAAAAAACGAGAGCGAGTCCATGGTAGCTACGTCATACATAACTTCGATGAAGAAGGAGACGCCCTGTTAGAAAACGTTGACCCTGAACCAAAATAAGGTCCTGTCATCAAAACACCGAGTCCGTCGTTTGAAGAACTGAAGGACAAGCTAGTAAGGGAAGCAGGCCAGAAGGTCCGAGACGACCATAACTGAGAGATGGCCATTTACGAGAAAGCCAGGATGCGGCGCCTCCTTCAACAAGCCGCGGAGAATGACAATGCTCCTCGTCGCCAACCCGTCATACAAAAGGCCCGACGCAGAGGCAAAAATAAATCAAAGAGCAGGAAAGGCATTCAACAGCGACAAAGCGGGACCAAGAAGCCACGCGATCGGGAATCGAGCAATCCGGATTCATCTCTTGTAAAGAAGATGGGCCGAGCATACTCTTTTCCCCAGAACAAAACATGGAAGATACTTGATCTTTCCATAAAACATCAAATGATTACACTTCCGAAGTCTAAACACCCCGAGCAAGCCAACGAGGTCTCTCACCTAGACTATTGCTCTTATCACCGAGCAATAGGGCATCCTCTCGAATACTGCTTCACCTTCAAGAACTGGGTCGAAGACCAATATCAACAGGGTAGGTTCGCTTTATCCAGCGGTTGGAAGATAAGCCCGCCACAGAAGCATGAACCGAAAGCGACGCGTATAGTAGGAGTAGGACCAGATCAACATCGATCTTGGAAACGATCCCGTACCTGTCACGCGATAACGCAGTCAAAAGGAGAGCCCGAGAATATGGATGAACTCCTCTGGTGCTTCGAAAATGATGATGATGAGATAATCTCAGAATTTCCACCGGCACCAAAAGAGCTGGAAGATGGAATACATAGTACTGCAGATAACCTCAAGAAAATTGATTTGGGGACGGCAAGTGACCCGCGGCCGACGTTCGTCAGTGAGCTGTTGTCTGAAGAAAGGGTGGCTACGCTAAAAGACGTGCTCATGCAGCATAAAGATTGCTTCGCATGGAACTATTCCGAGATGCCAGGATTAGATCCAGAAATTGCTGTGCACAAATTGGCGATATCCCCGAACGTTAAGCCAATCAAACAGGCACCGAGAATAATGCGGCTCGAGCTTGAGATGAGCATCAACGCCGAGGTCAAGAAGCTAATCGACTCTGGCTTCATCCAAGAGATTCAGTATCCTGACTGGATCGCCAACATCATCCCGGTGATGAAGAAAAATGGGACAGGTAGCATATGCACGGGATCTCAATAAAGCATGTCCAAAGGACGACTTTCCAGTACCATTCATTGAGCTAATGATAGATAACACGTCCACTCACGAAGTCTTCTTCTTCATGGACAGATCGTCAGGATATAATCAGATAAAAATGCATCCCGAGGACCAGAAGCATACTGCTTTTTGGACCCCTTTAGGCATATTCTGCTACAAGGCGATACCCTTCGGTCTAAAGAACACCGGTGCCACATACCAGAGGGCCATGACGATGATTTTCGATGACCTCATACATGAAATCGTCGAATGTTATATCGACGACCTCGTAGTTAAAAGCAAATCATACGAGGAACATTTAGAGCATCTGAAGATCGTATTTCAACGCCTTTGACAATACAACTTGAAGATGAACCCTCTCAAATGCGCGTTCAGAGTTTCCTCGGGCAAATTCCTAGGATTCATTGTCCGACACCAGGCATCGAGATAGATCCGTCAAAGATCAAGGCGGTTATGGAAATACCCCCCAAGGACTCTCAAGCAACTGCGGTCACTCCAAGGAAAGCTCGTGTATATCCGGCGATTCATAGCCAATCTCTCAGGCAAGTGTCGTCCTTATAGTCACCTGATGAAAAAGGGAACCCCTTTCGTCTGGGATCGCAAATGCCAAAACGCACTGGATAAAATCAAGCAATACCTGCAGAATCCACCAGTACTGGCCGCTCCCATTAAAGGAAAACCTCTCATTCTGTATACAACCGCCCTTGAAGGTTCCTTAGGCGCATTATAGGCACAAAAGAACGACCAAGGGAAGGAGAGAGCCCTCTACTATTGGAGTCGAGTTCTACTGGGGGCAGAAAGCAATTATTCTCCCATCGAAAAACACTGCCTGGCATTGATCTTCACGATAACGAAGCTCAGACACTACGCGTTGGCGCATGAGGTCCATCTCATATCAAAAGTGGATCCTCTCAAGTACTTAATGTCAAAAGCCATATTAACGGGGCGTCTCGCTAAATGGGCCCTACTTTTGATGGAATTCTTGATAACTTATTGGCCTCTTAAGGCAGTGAAAGGCCAGGCTATCGCCGACTTCCTCGCTGAGTACCTGATACCCGTCGATTCTCCTTTGAACTGCGAATTGCCAGACGAACATGCGTTTGACACGATCGACGGGAATGATACCCGATGGGAACTCTATTTTGACGGAGCCTCTTCCATGAAGAAGCACAAACAAAGCACCCCTATAATCAAATCATGGATAGGCCTCATCTTCGTGACTCCACAAGGAGGGATAATGCGCTTTGCCTTCTCCTTAACAGAGCCGAGGACGAACAATGAAGCCGAATACGAAGCTTTGATAGCAGGTCTAGCGATCGCCATCGACATGGGAATTAAAAACCTCCTCATATACGGAGACTCCCAACTGGTCGTTAGTCAAGTAAATGGCGACTATCAGACATGCAAGCCTGAGTTGGTGAAGTACGGCGAGAAAGTACAACAACTGCTAAGTCAAATTCCTTTCTACACCTTGAAAAGCATACCGCGTACGGAAAATAGCAAAGCGGATGCATTAGCCAAGCTCGCCAAAGAACTGGCTAATGAGAACCTCGATGACGTGAGGATCATCGTGCAAAGCCGTTGGGTTCTTGCACCGGCAGAAATATCTTCGGAGTCGTCCGGAGAAAAGGGAACGACCAAGCAAACAGCCCTGCAAATAAAAGACCAGGAAAAGGCAATGGATTGGAGGGAAGTCTTCATAGATTACTTTAAATCCCGTCGAACGCCTGAAGATGCGTCCTCAAAACATCAGCTCATGAAGCAAGCCTTATCTTTTGCCTTCGTCAATGATACTCTGTATAAAAGGTCATTTGATTCTCTGTAGCTAAGATGCCAGGGACCTGAAGAGGCAAAGAGAGTCATCCAAGAAACTCACGACGGACTCTGCGGTTCTCACCAAGCCGGCCCTAAGATGAAGCTGAAAATCAAAAGGATGGGCTACTATTGGCCCACGATGATCCAGGACTGCCTCGAGTATGCGAAGCAATACCACTCGTGCCAGATTCATGGGGACTTTATTCATCAGCATCCAAATCCACTACATCCAACAGTGGCTAGCTGGCCATTTGAAATGTAGGGAACTGACATAATCGGCCCCATTGAGCCAGCATCATCCAGAGGACATCGATTCATTCTGGCGACAACTGATTACTTCTCCAAATAGGCAGAAGTAGTACCAGTGAGGGAAGTAAAGACAGAGAATATCCTCCATTTCTTCAAGACACGCGTCATTTATCGGTTTGGAACTCCGAGACGGATCATCTCCGATAACGGGCCAGCCTACAGAAGCCACAAGATCAGCCGCTTCGCACAACAACATAACATAGACTGGAGATATTCATCAGTCTATAATCCCCGAGCTAATGGTCTAGCTGAGGCTTTTAACAAGACCTTGACGAAGATCGTAAAAAAGACGGTGTCGCGAAATAAGAAGGACTGGCACGAGAGACTGCATGAAGCTCTCTGGGCGTATCGAACTACGTTCAAGACGGCCACGAACACAACGCCGTACGCATTGGTATTCGGTACAGAAATGGTACTCCCCCTCGAGATAGAGTTGCCCTCTCTACGAGTGGCAGTTCATTACGAGCTAACGGACGAAGAGAATGCTCACCTTCGGCTTGAGGAGCTCGACGCCCTCAATGAAACCCGGCTCATGGCGCAACAAAATCTGGAGGCCTATAAAGAAAAGATGATGCGCTCATATGAAAGATTGACTAGCCCGAGGACATTCCGCCAAGGCGAACTCGTACTAGTGGTCAAAAGACCTATGATCCCTAACCGTGCCAAGCGGGAAAAATTTGAGCCAAATTATGAAGGCCCGTATATCATAGACAAAGTCTACCAGGGTGGAGCCTATCTACTCATGGACATGCATGGTGAAAGACCTTTCCAGCCAATAAACGGTCGATTCCTAAAGAAGTACTACGCCTGACGAGTCACGGCCTAGGTCAATGATAGATGACGAAGCCTATGTCCGCTCGCTATCTTCCTAAGCCCAAACTCTATAAGTAGTAACCGGACACGGACCGAAATGTCCTTAAACTAACGACGGACCGAAACGTCCTTAAACTAACAACGGACCACTATGTCCTAAAACTAGCCGTTAACCGAGACGTCGATAAACTACTGTGGATTGTAGCACCCTAAGGCTGACACAAAAAAAACAAAAAAAAGAAGAATAAAAGAATAAAAAAAAGAAAAAGAAAGAAAAAAGGTGTCCATAAGCGAAATAGGCACGGATGAAAACCCGAAAGGGCTCCGTGAGTAAAAACAGCAGGGCTACCGGCGAGTTTTGTGAAAACCCGAAAGGGCGCAATCTCGTTAAAAGACGCTTGCTAGGTCCTCTCGACTTTGTAAGGAGAAACCACCTGCGTGAGATCCTTACGACTCACAAAGGAGCAACACACTTAGGGATCCCCACGATTCCTAAGGAGAAATTACACTTGCGAGATCCTCACGACTCGTAAGGAGAACCCTCTTATGGGACCCTCACGGCTCATAAGATTCAAAAGTCTTAAGCTACAGGGATCTGAACCTGTTCATAAGCAGCCACCACAACCTCCAATGCTGCCCTACAAGCGGCTCAATATTGACCCTTGTATACAATCCACGGGCGCAAATAAACATTTCCCTAACAAAATTCCATCCATGACTAGGGATATGTCTACATGGTAAAGAACCCTTGTAAGTCCTCTCGACTTATAAGAAGAAAACCCTCTTGTAAGATCCTTACGATTTATAGGAGAACATGCACTTAGGAATCCTCACGATTCTTAAGGAGAAATCGCACCTACGAGATCCTCATGACTCGCAAGGAGAAATACCTTTATGAGACCCTTACGGCTCATGAAGTCAAAAGCCTTAGTCAACAGGATCCTAACCCTGTTTACTAAGCCACCTTTGTTCGTCATCGACAGAGACAAATGATGATTCGCTCCTGGCAATATCCCAGTTATAGTAGTGCTGATGCCGAAATCAGTGTCTAATTCCAAGTTTGCAGCAAAAAAAGCTAGCAAACCACACATGCATACGATATAGCCGAAATGATGGGGCAACATGCAAACAAAATCAGCAAGTAAAAATGTATGCATGCAAAATAGCCGAAATGATTGGGCAACTCGCAATAAAAAAGCAGCGAGTAAAAATAAAAAAAATAGCCGAAATAATTGGGCACCGCGAAATATAGCCGAAATGATTGGGCAATCGCGACCTTCGCGATATAAAAGCTGAAATGATAGAGCATCGCGGAAAGAAATAAAAAAATATATATAATAAAAAAATGAAGTTTCTGCCCTACAGGTAATATCACATTAATCCCTGTATACAATCCAGGGGCGCAAACAAAGAAGGAATCACGCCTTTCCTCCCCAGGCTTCATCAGAAGAAGAAGCCAAATCTCAACGGTTCACAGATAGCCTGGAGATCATCTCAACATTCATCTCATTACAACAGACACAACATCAAGCAAAATGGAACAGCGGCAACTCTCAGTTCCATGACTCGGCGGTGCACAGATGACCGAGAGTCAAACCCCGACTCCATGAAATGCGGATAAAGTCAACCCTTCCTGGTCATGTGGAGCACGGCAATGACCCCGTGTTAAGCATCCAGAGCGGAGCCTGGTCCTCGCAGAACACAGCAATGACCCCGTGGGAAGCATCCAGACCAAATTCCTGGTTACGTGGAACACGGCTTATGTCAATCCTGACCCCGTGGAAAACGTCCAGAGCGGATCCTGGTCCTCGCAGAGCACGGCAATGACCCGGTGTGAAGCATCCAGAGCGGAGCCTGGTCCTCGCAGAACACGGCAATGACCCCGTGGGAAGCATCCAGAGCAAATTCCTGGTTACGTGGAACGTGGCTTATATCAATCCTGACCCCATGGGAAACGTCCAGAGCGGATCCTGGTCCTCGCAGAGCACGGCAATGACCCCGTATAAAGCATCCAGAGCGGAGCCTGGTCCTCCCAGAACACGGCAATGACCCCGTGGGAAGCATCCAGAGCAAATTCCTGGTTATGTGGAACGCGGCTTATGTCAATCCTGATATCGTAGGAAACGTCCAGAGCGGATCCTGGTCCTCGCAGAGCACGGCAATGACCCCGTGTGAAGTATCCAGAGTGGAGCATGGTCCTCGCAGAACACGGCAATGACCCCATGGGAAGCATCCAGAGAAAATTTCTGGTTACGTAGAACGCGGCTTATGTCAATCCTGACCCCATGGGAAACGTCCAGAGCGGATCCTGGTCCTCACAGAGCACGGCAATGACCCTGTGTGAAGCATCCAGAGCGGAGCCTGGTCCTCGCAGAATACGGCAATGACCCCGTGGGAAGCATCCAGAGCAAATTCCTAGTTACGTGGAACATGGCTTATGTCAATCCTGACCCCGTGGGAAATGTCTAGAGCGGATCCTGGTCCTCGCAGAGCATGGCAATGATCCCGTGTGAAGCATCCAAAGCGGAGCCTGGTCCTCACAGAACACGGCAATGACCCCATGGGAAGCATCCATAGCAAACTCCTGGTTACGTGGAACGCGGCTTATGTCAATCCTGTCCCCATGGGAAACATCCAGAGCGGATCCTGGTCCTCGCAGAGCACGGCAATGATCCCGTGTGAAGAATCCAGAGCGAATCCTGGTCCTCGCAGAACACGGCAATGACCCCGTGGGAAGCATCCAGAGAAAATTCCTGGCTACGTGGAACGCGGCTTATGTCAATCCTGACCCCGTGGGAAACGTCCACAGCGGATCTTGGTCCTCGCAGAGCACGGCAATGACCCCGTGTGAAGCATCCAGAGCGGAGCCTGGTCCTCACAGAATACGGCAATGACCCCGTGGGAAGCATCCAGAGCAAATTCCTGGTTACGTGGAACGCAGCTTATGTCAATCCTGACCCCGTGGGAAACGTCCAGAGCGGATTCTGGTCCTCACAGAACACGGCTAGGTCAAATCGACCCTATGGAAAGCATCCAGAGCCACCCCTGACTCCGTGAAATACGGATAATGGTAACCTTACCCATCACTTACGAGTCCTCACGACTCGTAAGGGAACAAATTGTCTTGTGAGATCCTTACGACTTTCAAGAGAGACCACACTTAGGAATCCTTACGATTCTTAAGGAGAAATTATACCTACGGGATCTTATCGACCTGCAGGGAGAAAATCCTTTATGAGACCCTCACGGCTCGTAAAGTTGAAAAGTCTTAGGAGGCGATCTTAACCCTGAATCCTAAGCCATCATTGTCCTGCAAAGAAATCGAAATAGACTATTTGCATAATACACTTGCTAAAAGGGACACACCATCATGAAAAAAAATATAACTTTTATTCATGAATCAAAATGAATACAAAGTACAATTCGTGAAAGAAAAAAAAATAAATAAAATATACTCTCATTCAGGAGTATGTACAAAAGAAGAATAAAAAATGTGTATATACAATTCTTCAAGTCGGCGGGCGATTTACTATATTGGCCAGTTCATCCCTTTTTCGCTGAGCCTCGCCTTCATGATTCAGTATCATCAAAAGACGGGCCTCTGCTTGAGCCTGTTGGGCCTGGTACGAGGCAAGCTGGCCTTCAAGCTCTTTTTCAGTGGCTTTATGGGCTTCGACCATTTCACGAGTAAACACAGCGGCCTTATCAATGGCTACCACCTCCTTGATAGCCTCTTGAAGCACTCGCCAAAGTTCATACGCTTTAGTGGCCTTGGCCGTAAGGTTGGCTTGAAGCTCCCTCAGTGCTTTGGAAGCCAGCTCCCTCTCCGAAAACTTGCGGCCGAGCCTTTTCTCACATGATATCGTGTTCGCAGTACACCGCTTGATCAGCCCCTGTAAGCTCGCCTTCGCGGCCACAACCTCCGAAGGAAGGCGTGTACATTCGAGAACATGCAAGCAAGTCTCCACCTGCTGACAAAACTCAACCCAGACTTACACCAATATTTCACTGTGGTAGGTTGCAAGAAAGGGAAGAGAGTCGTTAGCTTCAGCAGCAAACGCTTCGGCCGTGATCAGACTGCCAGCGCGAAGGTCCTCAATCAGGGATGACAGGGAGTCGAGGCTTAGCTTTGCCATCCGTTCCGAGGCACGCAGAGCATAGGGGCTGGGTGGTATGGCGATGCGAGACTCCAGCATAGTAAGAACTGGCAGAGCTGTTCAGATTTATAAACAGTTAGCAAAACTTGTAAGCAAAGAACAAATGGAATGATGTTGAGACTTTACTTACCCACAGTCATGCAAGAGGGATTTGAAGGCTCCCCAGGCCCGTCAAGAACCTCAACCTCGTCGTCGGCCTCCAGAACTGTAAAAGACGTCGGTGTCATTTTATGAAATAGTGATAATGTTGTGAAAAGAGGGTAAACAACACTAACCTTTCCCGGAAGAGAGGACGATGCGCTGAGGAGATATCGCTTGCGGAGCAGCCATCTCCAACAGGTGCTGAAAAGACTGCCTGGGAGACAGATCAGCAATAGATGCCGCCAATCCACGCAATTATGAAAAGACAGAAGGGTTCAGATAATGGAAAGATTATTAATGAAAAATATAGAAGGCTACCTTCGACGCTCCTCACATTCTGAGCTGGAGGGATAGCAGCTTCAGCGGCCTCCTCCGTAACCTCAGGCACATCATCGAGGACGCGGACCAGTATAGCAGCTTCCGAGCGAGGAGCAGCGGCTGTCACACAGGCTCCAACGAAAGGACGGTAGCCTCGGCTACCTATACCCTAGTCTCCGGGTCGCCCTCAGGAAGATCCATTGGAGCGGCAACCGACAAAGATGCCTCCCCCGAGGGAGCAAGTGCTTCGGGAGCAGGAACCACCGAGGGAGACTCTATCGCAAGAGCAACGGTTGCATCGACCCCCTCCCACTGATTGGTGTTTCACTGGGGATATCAGCAAAATCTACAGTCAAAGCACGACTCAGAGCCTCCGCCGCCGCCGAAGTCCCTGCAAAGTTTGTATGAGGATTAGGATACATATATATGTATGCAAGCAATACAAAATATTACAAAAAGATACATGAACATACCGATGCGCAAGGGAGCTTCTTGTATGGCTTGTTCAAGCCGACGCTCATTCCTGAGGAGATGTGCTCGCCGAGGTCCGAGGGTATACTCGTGGCCACCGATCCACGGTGAAAGCGCGTCCTCAGCGTCGGCCGAAACAGCCTGTTTAAGGGCCCTTTCGCCCCATTCTTCCAAAGGGCCTATAAATCGCCGCCGTATCCACGGAGGGTCTTCGTAAAAGATGATGGCAGGGTAAGGCTTCTTCGGAATCCTTACATTCTCGAATTCATCTTGCGAATGTCTTATAGCCTCAGCCAATTGTGCGGCTTCCTCGGCAGATGAACTCGGGAAAAGTAGGCCACCATCCGATTCTTGCATAGCTAGCGGTTCATCCTGAAGAATAGGCTCAGACTCTATTAAAGAGTCGAGCAGATTGGTGGTCGTCTTCCTTCACCTCTTGGACCCAGAACTAACCGCCGAAGACGATCGTTTCCTCCCTCGTGGAGCTTTGGTACGGTGCTGACCCACTTCACCTTCAATGTCCTCGCTTGGCGGTGCTACCGAGGACGACACGGCCATTGTTGACGCCACGGACGATGATACTGCTACCGACACCCAATTAGCCCTTGATTGAGCCCGAGTACGCAGTGGCATACCAGCTGTGGTAGTTAAGTCTACTTCCGCCACCTCCGGAATAAGCACGACACTGGTATCCCTCAAGGGAGGGCAAACCGCTGCACGCGGTTGCGGCGGAACTCCCGTGGCTTGAATCGGAATGGGAGCGCTGTATCCAAGAAGCACCCTCTTCTCCTCAGCAATAATTGGACTGACCCGGTGGAGGTACCAGCCTTTGAAAGACCCCACACATTGAGGAATATGATCAGCTTCAGGGATCATGAATCAAGAACCAGTGTTCAGCCATATAAAGTGATGAGCGGCGTCACGAACAGCTTCAGGCGATGGGCTAAGCACCACTGTAAATGCTTCGAAGGGGACGCCCTGATCATATCCAAGTTGCCGGGCAAAGCGGTGTGGGTTGTACCGCATAAAGAGGGCCGCACCGTTCTAACGAAATACCAGATAACCTGGTCTGATCGTGTACAGGTGCATGGCTTCCCTGGGCTTCAGAGAAGGTACCCCCTCTTTCGACAAGTCGTGGAGCTGTTGAATCGGTCCTGAGGGAGCAGATAGGGCTCGATCAATGAATACCATTCCGCCCGTATTAGCATAGGGAGCAATCAGCACACGAATAGCCCCAAACTGAGTCGGGTCAGGAGCAGAAGCGTCCACCAGCCGCATTAGTCGCGGAAAAGTGTAGGCGTCATAAAATTTGGGTCTTTTGTGCGCAGCAAAGACCCCCAACACGTGCATCTCAATCCAAGACGTGAAGTAATGAAGAGAGAAATTTACCACATCTACACCTGGAGTTGAGGTATTAGCCGCGGCGCCTAACCCATGACAAAGATGCGCTAGCGCTGGAATGCACACAGCTATTTATGTTCCCTCCGCAATGCGATGAGCAGGGTAAATAACCGAGACTCTCATGAAACGGCGATGCATGGGAATGACGAACCAGCTAAGCCAAACGCTGATGAAGCCCACAAAGAAAGTCTCCTCATCCATACCAGGAGCTGCAATCGACTCGAAAGATACCGCCGACATGATGGGAATGTAATACTGCGGCAAGTCCTCTTCTTTATTCGGCCGCCTGTTTAAACCAAACCCAAAGGGGTCGTTAATGTTCGCGAAATTCGGAGCCGTCTTTGATAGGACATCCTCGCGAAGGAAATAAGCAATAAAACTTTTAAAAGTGACGCCCTGCTCCTCTGACTCCGTGAACAGTTTGTCAAAAATACTCAGGGTCTTGATCATACTCGGACGCTTGTGGCGGACGGCGTTCTCGGTAGACGGGCCGTCAAGCATTGCAGGCTCGGTTTTGAAGACATACTCATCGGGAGGCAGCAATTCCTCATAAAGTGTCCTCCTGAACGGCAGCCCTGAGATCTCGCAAAATTCTTCCAGAGAAATTGAAACTTCGCGGTCCCCTTGAAGGAAAGTGTTGGTGGGAAGATTCCATTGGTTCAAGAAGGCCTTAACCCACCAGACATGGGGAGATTGGTAGGGAAAAGGGATGCATATATCGCCTGATAAAGTTCAACCCTCTGCAGTCGTGCGTGATGGGCTGACAGGATGTAACGAGCCCAAAGAAGGTAGCCCGTGGGATGTCGAGGGGTAAGCCCTATCTTATAAATCTGTCCCCATGGGTGGGCGTCGTCCCGGCAAATGCAGCGCCCTAAAATATCTATAGCCGGCACTGGATGGTTCGGAATACCAGTTGTTGAAGGCTCAAGCCGTCCCATAGGGGTCCAATTCGGCATCTCCACAGCAAAGGCAGTCCGTGGAGGATCCATCGGTAGGAATGGATAGGTAGGCTCCGTCGGTATCTCGCAAAGAAAATTGCGGCGACCGCGGATGATGTGACCGTGTTAGTTATATATATGCCTTAGAGGCCATTGTTGTACATATGATGTATATTATAGTGGATGCTTGGATATATATAGAGAGGACTTTCTTACTCGTCATGATAGTATGCTATTTGGTTTCACTTTATCTTAACATGTTGACTTGTATTAGTTTACTGTCTTGTTCTCACATGTTGATAAAGCCCTTACGATATGTACTCGACTACTAGGACTATGATGAGATCATACTAGTGGGGCCAGGGTAGTCGACGAGTACATCCTATAACTGTTCCTAGTCAAGGGTGTGTCGAGATAGGGCATCGATACACCAGAGTAGACTAGCGTATACGCATCTTGACCCATATGATGGGCGATGGATGATTCCATATCCATCGGTGTTTGACATCAAAGATGGTGTACGGGTGCTCAGTGGAGACTGGGTACACTGGACGGACTCGCCGAGAACTCCCAGATGGTATTATATCTTACGTCAGATGGCAGTTCTCTGGTGACACTCGTACAGGGTAGTCTGTAGACCCGAGATCGTCATTGAGTCTTGTGTAATTCCCACTGTGCTTTGATTTACACCTTACCACATCCAAGAGGTCATGCAAAACGGTGGCTTTTGGATACAGTCCCGAATCACATAGAAGCGATGAGCGATAGGAGGGGTTTCGTCTCTCCCGGTATAGGGAGTTGATGTTGTGCTGTATTCGATTGGCTATAACTGGAAGTCCCTGGCCAGGGCGGATATTGAGAACTACTGGTAAGTGTTATCAGTAGGTTCTCGACCTGTTATGGGCCTCACATCGACACGACTTATCGGTTACTGGGGTCTGACGTATACCACCCCTAGACTAGATATGCAACATATCAGACGAAGAGACCGGACTGTACGGGAGTGTTACTGATTGGATTCACAGGAATGTACAGGCTTACTTGTTGATCTTCTGATCGCTCAATACGTGGGTGGCTGTTACGTTTAGCTGACCGCTTGCAGCTTGTGGGTGTTTGATATGATCATCACCTACTGTCGGCGTATTGACGAATCTTTAGAGTTCTACACAGAGGTTTCTTGACTCGGGCAAAATGGAGTAGGAGCACATATGTGATATGTGCGGGACCGAGGATAATACGATATGAGATACCGTATTCTATTCTCGCGATATTTGATATCGGCCGGGTATATATGATATAGCCGGGTCATCGGATCAAGTGTTGATTCGATGAAATGATACAGTTTATATTAGTCGGTTATATGCGATATAACCGGATTGTCGGATTAAGTGTTGATTCGATAATTTAATGTATAATTATATATATGATATATTACAATACATTATCTAATATTGGCTCGCTTTATTATTTCATTTTCTCACCGGATAATACATTGATATATATGCGATATATGTTAATTGTATTATTTTCTTTTGTTATAAAAATATATTATATATGTGATATATAATATTGTAACAAGTTATGATTACTAATGCAACATGATTAGTGGAGATTAAACACGGTTAGGGTTTGATTTGGGTTAATCTTTTCTAGAACCTTCTAGAAGCTTTTCCTTTGTTCTGAGCAAAGATATTATGTGTTGATATTTTGGAGATATTTTCCTAACCCAACCCACACCCTTTAACCCTTGTTAAATCTCTACAATGGTTAAGTCTTCTTGACTTAACCATGGTTGCAATTGTAAAGATATAACAATTTCATTATTCATCACAAATGATATTAATTCTTCTTCTTCTTCCTTGAGCTCTTGAAAAGCTTTCTAGGTTTTTATTTTGTGATATATTAGTGTGAGAAATTGATAATAAAAGAGAGCATAAATCCTACTTCATCATCCTCATCTAATCTAGACAATTAGATTAGGGTGTTCACTTCATTAATACTTGATTAGTGAGTGAGAGCTTGACTTAAAGAAATCTCAAAGTAGATCGTCTTTGAAAAGGAAGATTTCAAGCAAGCATGGATCATTCTGGTTGTGGAGCTTCTCTTGAGTCCGGGAGATCATGGATCATGGCAAAGGGACACTACTCAGAGCTTGTGAAGTGAAGAAGCGGACTACAAAAATTGTAATCACTCTCTCTTAGTTGTAAAGATATTTACTTGCATGTTTAACCCTAATAATCTAGCAAAGATCTTCGTTTTAGGTTGTTCGGCACGTCTAAATTTTAAATCGGGCATGGTTGATGCCTTATAGACCCTTGTGACCGTGCCTAGTAACCCTACAGTGGTATCAGAGCCAAGCTAGAACATTAGACGACGTGTATACGAAATTAAAAGTCCGATCGAACGCCGAAACATCGTTTTTTGACCCCTCTCTGGAAATTTTTTAAAAATTTGATTTTTTCCGTATTAAAAATACTCAGAAAATTCAGCAGGCAATTCTAAGGATTAATGTAAAATACGAGACCCCAACTCCCTAAAGTCGCCGCGGAACCGCAGCAGGAACATGCTTCTCGCGGCGGTTCCGCGGCCGTACTTGGGAGTTAAGGCCTCGTATTAGTAGGGTTGATCCGTAGGTATTAGTATATACTTCTGGGAATTTTTAATGTTACTCAAGTGTTGAGTGTTCTGGAGATCCTTTGTATTCGTTGATTCGATCAGAAAGTTTAATTTCGTTTAGTTTTCCGGATAATTTAGAACGTGTTAAAATGTTCGAACGGATATCAATAACTCGCTTTTTCTCGACACGAAAATTTTTCAAGTGTTGAATATTTCTTGAGTTTAAAACTTTCGGAAAAACATGCAAGCATATCTATAGACCCTCTAGAAGAACGTAACCTTAACTCGATTATGTGACCGTTAAAACTTCCACTGAACCCTTGGGTTTGTGGTAGTTTGGCGTTTCCACATGTGAGGCGTTGGTTTGACCTTTCAACGGCTGGTTCACTGGGGTTGTGACATGTTCTGGGTTTTTTGAACTCCGCTCAAGTGTTGAGCTATTAGAGAATTCTTGGGTGTTTGATTATTCGATCGGAAAGTTTAACTTTGTCTATTTATTTGGAATGTGATACAATATGTGGAATTCATATAGTTAGGCATGAAATGCGAAGTATGTGATATTTCGGATTTATGATGTCTAAAGAGATTGTGGATTCCAAATGTTGTAGTTTTACACTTTCTTTTCTGTGACCGTAAGCGTAGTATATGGTGTATCACCGGCTTCGTTGCTATACATCAACGACAATCGGGATACGCATACTTGCTTACGTTGATGATATGAAATATTATGTGTTGCTGTAATATGTTATATTGGATCGTCGTGTTCTGAATAGCCGGGGGTTTTATGTGAGATGAGGGTTTTTATTTTCATTCATGTAAAATTCATTTGTATATAATATTCTTTTATTGGGGCACTTCCGGGATGAGGATGATGTCACCATTATATATTATTTACTTTTCCGCATTAGGTAGACCCAAGGAGGGGAGCACAAGTAACCGGTTCTAGGGTACAGTGGGAGGCCGTCTCGAGGAGTCGAGACCGGGTCTCCTAATCCTAGAATTGGTAGTGTTGCTTACCGCTCTCGTAGGGGTCTAAGGATATGGGTTTGGCTATTCATCACGACCGTGGAATCCGTGTTTTATACAGGCTCGATGTAAAACACAGACGTCCTAGTATATCCAATGTTTCATATGTTATCTTCTGCTGCAATGTTCTGTGATGAGATCATATTACTGCCTAAGATGAATGCTTATACTATATATATGATATATAAATATTACAGCTTTCGTTTCTTCTGTGATGCTTAGGAAGCATAAATGATAGGATTTTATTAATGAGATTAATAAAAGAAAAGAAACCTAAAAATTGTTGTAGAATCAAAACTTTATAGAAAGGGTAGCTACAATTTTGCTTTGCACAGCGGTATATATGATATACCCCGCACCTTATTCGATGAGGAAAGAGCCGAGATCCCTTTACCGGGAGTGACCTCTTTAGCAAAACTGGCAGATGCTACAAACTCGCGGTTTAGTTTTTGACAACTTCTATAGTTCTTGCTTTGCACAGCGGTATATATGATATACCCTGCACCTTATTCAATGGGGAAAGAGCCGAGATCCCTTCACCGGGAGTGACCTCTTTAGCGAAACTAGAAAAGCCTAAAAAACACTCCTTTTCAAAATCACTTGTTTCTACAACGATATCAAGTTCATTACGCTCATGGTTTTTCTGAAAAAAACCTGTGTAGCCCTCCGTCATTTTAGATAAATAATATTTAGTATTCGTGCTATGTTTGTTGACTTAGTCAAGACGTAGTGTACGGTAGCTAAATAGTATTTATCTGCTAAAGCATGAAATGCGATTGGATTAGGGTAGTCGTACGGCTTTGTTGACTTAGTCAAGGGTCTACGGGTGGGTTTAATTCAATCGGGAAATGTACGGGTTGAACTTGACTTGCGATTTATGGTTTGTTGACTTAGTCAAGGTCATAGATCGCTAGGGGCAGAATATTATCGAGAATTTCAAGTGTTGAAATTTGCAATGAGATTGCATACCTCCTATGAGATAGTTAGATCTCGATACCCACTGCGAGTAAAAGTTACTCCTGGGAGAATTTTACACAAGACAATTAGTCGATCAAGTAGGTGTCTAGAAAGGTGTTAACGGGGTTATGCCTCTGGGAAAACGAGGTTTATTTTAATTAGGTCCGTGCGAAAGCATGGGAACCTCCCTCAAACTACCAACACTGATCTGGCTGAAAGATTGACGAAATTGTAGGGTGTAATTAATCCCGGCTAATCTTACCTTTTAGGGTTTGAAGGGAGATTTGATAAAAACAGTGGAAGACATCCTGATTAGATAAGATAATAACCAATCTAATCTTGCAAGAGCATACGCTAAAGTGTTTCCTTCTCTCTCTCTCCAGGTAGCGACCATGTCAGGCCTTAATCAAGATAATAATATGGATGTATTGACTGAACCCGCTTATTATACTGAGCAGGGGATCGTTGGTCCCGTTCTTTCTTATAAGAGTTATAAGACTGAGCAGGAAACAGGAGAATATCTGGATTCTCATGCCGCCCAAACAAAGAACAAGCATGCTGATGCATCTTCTTCATGTGTGTTAGTTATTGAGAACTGTTTCTCAGTTCACCCTATGTCCTGGATATTAGATACCGAATCGGGATCCCACATATGTAAATTGTTACGTGGGCTACGTAAAGGTAGAGAACTGGGAAAGGGTGATCATTCCGTAAAAGTAGGGAATGGTGCAAATATTACAGCCAAAGCAGTTGGCGAATATCACCTTATATTACTAAGTAGTAATACTTTGATTCTGAACGAGTGCTATTATATACCGAATATGATGTGCAACATTATATCAGTTTCTTTATTAAGTAAAGAAGGATATAATTTTGTAATACAGGATAATTTTATGAACATCTTCCTAAATCAAAAGTTGATTGGATCAGGCTCGTTACATAATGGCATATACGTTCTCAATCAAAATACAGTTCTTAATATACAAAACACACACAAGAGGAAAAGTACAGAAATGAACGAATCCTTCTTATGGCATTGTAGACTTGGTCATATCAATGCGACACGGGTAGCTAAGTTACAAAGGATGGATATTTGAATCCGTTCAAATTATCATTTTATGATACTTGTCATTCATGTCTCAAAGACAAAATGACCAAAACTCCATTTAGTGCACACGGAGAAAGAGTTACGGAACTCTTGGGACTGATACATAGTGATGTATGCGGTCCCATGTCTACACATGCTAGGAACGGTTTTTCCTACTTTATTACATTCACTGACGATCTCTCTAGATACGGACATGTGTTCCTGATAAAACACAAGTCTGAAGCTTTTGAGAAATTCGGAGAATATAAGAATGAAGTGGAGAACCAAACGGGCAAAAGTATTAAGATCCTACGATCTGATCGAGGAGGAGAATACTTAAGCAATGAGTTTCTAGACTATCTAAAAGAGAATGGGATTCTCTCTCAGCTTACTCCTCCCTATACACCACAGCACAACGGTGTATCGGAGCGGAGGAATCGCACCCTATTAGATATGGTGCGCTCTATAATGAGTACAGCTGAGTTACCTATTTCCTTTTGGGGGTATGCGCTTGAGACAGCCATATACATATTGAATCTAGTTCCATCTAAATCTGTACCCACCACACCATATGAGATATGGAGTGGGAAGAGACCATATTTTAAACGAGTTAAGATATGGGGTTGTCCGGCCTATGTCAAAAGGCAAAATCCGGACAAGCTCGAGGCACGATCAGTTCTTTGCAAGTTTGTGGGATATCCAAAGAATTCTCAAGGATATTTTTTCTACCACGCTGAGGAACAAAAGGTGTTTGTTGCTCAACATGCCACCTTTTTGGAAAGGGAATTTCTTGCAAAAGAAATTAGTGGCAAAGAGGTAGTGCTGGAAGAAGTTCCAGCACCACAAACTACAAATGATGATTTATTGGAACCAGAGGATTCAGTAGTACCCAACGAACCCCAGCCTCTCCGCCGATCTAGTAGGATTTCTCATCCACCTGAGAGATACTACGGTTTTCTCGTTGATGGTGGGAGCGAGGATTGCATCATGGAAGATGATGACCCGACTAGCTTCGAGCAGGCCATCACGAGTGGTGACTCTGTGAAGTGGCTGGATGCAATGCGATCTGAGATGGAATCCATGTACACCAACAAAGTATGGACTTTGGAAGTTGCTCCTGAAAGGGTAAAACCCATTGGGAGCAAATGGATCTTTAAGAAGAAACTTGGTGTAGATGGAAAAGTTGAGACTTGCAAAGCTAGACTTGTTGCAAAGGGTTTTCGTCAACGACCAGATGTGGATTATGACGAAACCTTTTCTCCAGTAGCTATGCTTAAGTCCATCCGGATCTTACTTGCCATTGCTGCATACCATGATTACGAAATCTGGCAGATGGATGTTAAGACCGCCTTTCTAAATGGTAATTTAGAAGAGTGCATGTACATGACTCAGCCAGAGGGCTTCGTAGATAGTGGGAGCAGCGGAAAGGTGTGCAAGCTGCTTAAATCCATTTATGGGTTAAAACAAGCATCGCGGAGTTGGAACATCTGCTTTGATGTTGTAGTCAAAGAGTTTGACTTCATCAAAAACGTAGATGAACCTTGTATATATAAAAAGGTTACAGAGAGTAAGGTTGTCTTCCTTGTATTGTACGTGGATGACATACTCTTGATAGGAAATGATGTTCCTATGCTGCAATCAGTCAAACTCTTCTTATCACAAATATTCTCAATGAAAGATCTAGGTGATGCCTCCTGCATACTGGGAATTATGATCTATAGAGATAGATCTAAACGGATACTGGGATTGTCCCAATCCAAGTACATTGACACCATACTAAAGAGGTTTAGTAGGGAAGAATCCAAGCGTGGGAACCTACCCACGATCTCTGGACTCACTCTCTCCAAAGAGATGTCTCCCAAGACTGATTTGGAGAGAGCTCGCATGCAAGGGATACCCTAATGCTTCGGCAATAGGCTCTATCATGTACGCGATGCTATGTACCAGACCCGATGTAGCATACTCACTAAGTGTAGTGAGTAGGTATCAAGCAGATCCTGGAGAGAGTCACTGGATAGCTGTGAAGAACATTCTCAAGTACTTGAGAAGAACTAAGGAGATGTTCTTGGTATATGGTATCGGAGAACTCCAGGTGGAGTCCTTTACCGATTCAAGCTTCCAAAGTGATAAAGACGACTCTAAGTCACACTCGGGATTTGTCTTTACCCTCAATGGAAGGGCGGTGTGTTGGAAGAGTTCCAAACAGGATACTGTTGCAGACTCGACGATGGAGGCTGAATACATCGCTGCCAACGATGCTGCCAAAGAGGCTGTCTGGATAAAGAAGTTCATTACTGAACTTGGTGTGGTTCCGTCCATTGAGCATCCAATACCATTGTATTGTGATTACAATGGAGCTGTGGCTTTGGCCAAGGAACACAGGTCCTATCAGAAGTCCAGACATATTCTGAGGCGGTATCACCTGATCCGGGAGATAGTTGATTGCAAGGAGATCGAGGTCAGAAGAGTTGATACGAAGGACAATACTGCGGATCCACTCACGAAGGCCATTCCCCAGACACAGTTTGAGAGACTCTTCGGGATGCTGGGTATGAGATACTACAACAGCTGGCCTTAGTGCAAGTGGGAGATTGTTAGTTATATATATGCTCTAGAGGCCATTATTGTACATATGATGTATATTATAGTGGATGCTTGGATATATATAGAGAGGACTTTCTTACTCGTCATGATAGTATGCTATTTGGTTTCACTTTATCTTAACATGTTGACTTGTATTAGTTTACTGTCTTGTTCTCACATGTTGATAAAGCTCTTAGGATATGTACTCGACTACTGGGACTATGATGAGATCATACTAGTAGGGCCGGGTAGTCGATGAGTACATCCTATAACTGTTCCTAGTCGAGGGTGTGTCGAGATAGGGCATCGATACACCAGAGTAGACTAGCGTATACGCATCTTGACCCATATGATGGGCGATGGATGATCCCATATCCATCGGTGTTTGACATCAAAGATGGTGTACGGGTGCTCAGTGGAGACTGGGTACACTGGACGGACTCGCCGAGAACTCCCAGATGGTATTATACCTTACGTCAGATGGCAGTTCTCTGGGGACACTGGTACAGGGTAGTCTATAGACCCGAGATCGTCATAGAGTCTTGTGTGATTCCCAGTGTTCTTTGATTTCCACCTTACCATGTCCAAGAGGGCATGCAAAACGGTGGCTTTTGGGTACAATCCCGAATCACATGGAGGCGATGAGCGATAGGAGGGGTTTCGTCTCTCCCGGTATAGGGAGTTGATGTTGTGCTGTGTTCGATTGGCTATAACTGGAAGTCTCTGGCCAAGGCGAATATTGAGAACTACTGGTAAGTGTTATCAGTAGGTTCTCGACCTGTTATGAGCCTCACATCGACATGACTTATCGGTTACTAGGGTCTGACATACACCACCCCTAGACTAGATATGCAACATATCAGACGAAGAGACCGGACTGTACGGGAGTGTTACTGATTGGATTCACAGGAGAATGTATAGGCTTGCTTGTTGATCTTCCGATCGCTCAATACTTGGGTGGCTGTTACGTTTAGCTAATCGCTTGCAGCTTGTGGGTGTTTGATATGATCATCACCTACTGCCGGCGTATTGACGATTCTTTAGAGTCCTACACAGAGGTTTCTTAACTCAGGCAAAACGGAGTAGGAGCACATATGTGATATGTGCGGGACCGAGGATAATATGATATGAGATACCGTATTCTATTCTCGCGATATTTGATATCGGCCGGGTATATGTGATATAGCCGGGTCATCGGATCAAGTGTTGATTCGATGAAATGATACAGTTTATATTAATCGGTTATATGCGATATAACCGGATTGTCGGATCAAGTGTTGATTCGATAATTTAATGTATAATTATATATATGATATATTACAATACATTATCTAATATTGGCTCGCTTTATTATTTCATTTTCTCACCAGATAATACATTGATATATATGCGATATATGTTAATTATATTATTTTCTTTTGTTACAAAAATATATTATATATGTGATATATAATATTGTAACAAGTTATGATAACTAATGCAACATGATTAGTGGAGATTAAACATGGTTAGGGTTTGATTTGGGTTAATCTTATAATATTGTAACAAGTTATGATTAATAATGCAACATGATTAGTGGAGATTAAACATGGTTAGGGTTTGATTTGGGTTAATCTTTTCTAGAACCTTCTAGAAGCTTTTCTTTTGTTTTGAGCAAAGATATTATGTGTTGATATTTTGGAGATATTTTCCTAACCCAACCCACACTCTTTAACCCTAGTTAAATCTCTACAATGGTTAAGTTTTCTTGACTTAACCATGGTTGCAATTGTAATGATATAACAATTTCATTATTCATCATAAATGATATTAATTCTTCTTCTTCTTCCTTGATCTCTTGAAAAGCTTTCTAGGTTTTTTTTTTTGATGTATTAGTGTGATAAATTGATAATAAAAGAGAGCATAAATCCTACTTCATCATCCTCATCTAATCTAGACAATTAGATTAGGGTATTCACTTCATTAATACTTGATTAGTGAGTGAGAGCTTGAGTTAAAGAAACCTCATGGTAGATCATCTTTGAAAGGAAGACTTCAAGCAAGCATGGATCATTCGGGTTGTAGAGCTTCTCTTGAGTCCGGGAGATCATGGATCGTGGCAAAAGGACTACTACTCGGAGCTTGTGAAGCGAAGGAGCGGACTACAAAGGTTGTAATTTCTCTCTCTTAGTTGTAAAGATATTTACTTGCATGTTTAACCCTAATAATCTAGCAAAGATCCTCGCTTTAGATTGTTCGGCACGTCTAAATTTTAAATCGGGCATGGTTGATGCCTTATAGACCCTTGTGACAGTGCCTAGTAACCCTACAGACTGTACCAGGTCCCCCATAATAGCAAGTTGGTGCGACTCGGGTCATGAGCCCTGATCATCGCCATCACTTCCTCGTCAGACGGTGACTGAAGAAAAGCAGCCTCCGAGCGAGTGAAAGGGAAGTATGGAACAGAAGTCATTGTGCCTGAAATAGAAGAAGGGGAAACTGTTAGGCGAAGCCAACACGTGTATATATGTATATATGTTTTTAAATGCATATATAAAAAGACAGTGGAAGAAAGCGAAAAAGGACTTATTTTATGGGACCAATGGTTACAAAACACATGGGTCCCACAAAATCAAGATGGCGGCTTACTAATGATGAGGCAAAGCAATTGCTATGAGACACAAAGAAGATTCTCAATAAATGAATAGTGGATTTCAAATGACCCTACACATTCCCCAAAAAGAAATCCATCTTGGACTCTGCAAAAAATCAAACACAGCAAGGGAATTAAATTCCCAGAAAACCCTACTGCAAATCTCTTCTTTTTGGTTGCAAAGAAACAACTCAAGGGCAAGAAAACCCCAAGAAGTTCTCTGGGAAGAACTTCAAAGGAATTAAAATTCCTTTTGAAAAGGGGAATTAAATTCTCAGAAACATTTTTTCAGAGCCGAAGCTCTTTGAGGTGGAATTAAATTCCACAGAAGAGACATGCATCGCCATTGATCCCTGAAGATCAGAGAAACCCTAACAAGGTCTATTGTTTAAGGATTGAGTGGTTTTCTTTTTAAAGACCTTAAGGAAAAAAATGGGTTCTTGTTAAAGGGAAAAAACCCTTGGTGTGGATTTAAAATCCAATGAAGGTTTCTGCAAAAGATCTTCAGTCGTTCAAGATCATTATCTGAGAAAAGGGAATCTTTCAACAGAGTTAAACTCTGGAAATTTTCGAAACAGAGAACTAAGCTCTGAGAAAAGAGAATTAAATTTTCAAAGGGAAAAAGTTAGCAAGGAAGAAGATGTAAGAGTGGAGGCGCTTCTGAAGAGACCCCTGCATTTATAGGATGTGATGGGAAACGTTTTATCTCCCCTATTCCCTAGACAGATCCAACGGTCACAAAGGTGACAGCGTTGCACTCACGTGCAGACACGTGAGAACAACGTTGTGGGGGCATTTGTTCCCTGATAAAAATCAGGAAACACCTCAATGAGGTATCACGTGTTTACACGTGACCAAAGGTCACGTGTTGACACGTGATCTCTTTATAGAATTAAATTCTAATCAAACAAAAGGGTAAACAAAACGGCTAAAGAAAGACCCCAACAGGGCATCACGTGCTCACACGTGACCAAGGGTCACTTGCTGACACGTGATGGTCCTTCAGCCCAGTTAAAAGACAGAATTAAATTCTTAATGAGGGAGGGTCACATGATAGACTTTGAAAGCCTTATAAGTTGATAGAATTAAATTCTAATTAAGGGAAATCAAAGACCCTAACTGGGAAAGTATTTTCTTTAAATCTTTCCAAACAAAAAGGACTATGCTCTATAAAGTAGAGCACTGTTGGATTAAAAATCCAATGGTGATTAAAAATCACCAATTTATGGAAAGATTTTATACAAGGAAAGATTTCCCTAAGTTTCACCAAAAATAACAAACAGAATATCTTTTGGATTAAAAATCCAATGGTGGATAAAATTCACTGAGTGATTTAAAATATCATATTAGTTATGAAAAAACAAACAAAATCTTTCAATGAAAGATTTATTAAACAAATTGATTCTTTTCCTTCTCGTATAAACAGAAGCCAAGAAGAGAAGAAAGGGAGAAATTTTGGATCTTGAAATTTTCAGAAGGCAAATAGCAGAGAGAAAAGAAAGGAGAATTTAATTCTCAAGAAAAGAAACCCTAGGTGAGAAAGAGAAAAAGGGATCAAAACTTCATAAAGCAAAAAAGAGAATTTAATTCTCAATCTAAGAGTTTAACTCTTCTGCAAAAGAACTTAGTTCTTCCTCTGGTTGAAAATCTACAGAAGCAAATCTCCCCACAGGTTGAGAATTTAATTCTCATCGGGGAAATTCTGCCATGCAGATCCAAAACTAAGAGGGAGAATTGAGTTTAGAGAATTTAATTCTCCCAATTCACAGGAATTTAATTCCTCCAAGATAAAACCAGGGTTTAACCCTATAAGAGAATTTAATTCTCCCAATTCACAGGAATTTAATTCCTCCAAGATGAAACCAGGGTTTAACCATTTATGAGAATTTAATTCTCCTAAATTTATAGGAATTTAATTCCTTCAAGATAGACAAAACTTGGGTTTAACCCTACTTGAGAATTTAATTCTCTCAAATTCACGGGAATTCAATTCCTCCTAAATGAAATTAGGGTTTCATCCTACATAAGAATTTAATTCTTCCACATGCATAGGAATTTAATTCCTTTAAAAACTAAATTAGGGTCCCTACAAAGAATTTAATTCTTAAAAATAAAGAGACTTGAAAGATATCCATGCATGTAAAGAACTAGATCGCGTGTCCCCACATGACCCCTAAACAGATCCCCCAAAAATGAGAAGGAAAAAGCTTTGAGGTAATGCCTCACGTGCCCCCACGAAACCCTCATAATATAGGGAACAAAAGCAAAGGCAGTATTGGCTTTGGGCGCTCTCACGTGTTACCACGTGACCCCTAATAAATGCTTTAATAATCAATACACAAATATCCATCACGTGCCAACACGTGATGGCCAGAAGATCAAAAGTGTTTAACACTTATTTACATAACAAAGTAAAGGAGATCTGGCCCCACCTTTGGGTGCCCTTACGTGTCCCCACGTGACCCCTTCCTCTCTAGTGTTTAATACTAATTTGAGCGTTTTATTTTCAGTGTTTGACACTGTTGTCCTCTAGTGTTTGACACTACTTTGAGAATTTCATTTCCAGTGTTTAACACTATTGTCCTCTAGTGTTCAACACTATTTCAAAGCCAATCTTAGCAAACTGGCTAAGTTTCCAGAAGCAAAAACCTCTCTTTTAACTAAACCTCAAAGTTGAGTAAAACTCAGAACTACAATGTTTAACACTCAGTCAAAGACAAAAATGTTATCAGAGAGCTCAAACTCTGGTTTAGCATTGCTAAATGATGGGGGGCTGAACCCAGACAAATGTCTAATGGTCCAATAAAGGGCCAATATTTCAAACTTAATTGGACTTAGCCCAAGTTGGCCATAAGTCCTCAATTCAGATTTAACTGAGCCAATGTGCTCATAACCTAACTAATTGATCTTAGTTCCAAATTGGACTACAGATCCCCAATCAACTTTGGTTCAAGGGTACATCTCTTCACTCCTTTGATATTTGTCGTTGTAATCCTTCAACGTCTTCAGAGAGGTGACGGGTCCCGACAACCACACATTTCACGGACTATGATATCCTTAAACTTGACTGTGATGTCTTTAAGCTCACGGACTATGATGTCCTTAACCTCGACCGTGATGTCTTTAAACTAACATTGGACCGTAATGTCCTTAAACTATCAATAGACCGAGATGTCTTTAAACTAACAACGGACCGTAATGTCCTTAAACTAATCGACCACAATATCCCTAAACTAAACAATAATGTCCAATTTCTCTTTTGTTGGATCTAAACGACCCCGTTAAGTTGATCTTAGTCTAAAATGAGACTAACATATCCTTAACAAACGTTTAAGTTGATCTTAGTCTCAAATGAGGCTAACGCATCCTTAAACCCAACCCCCAAACCCAAATCTAAGAAGATACGGATTTGGACTAGTCCACGCCCTACGGGCGACAACATAAATTAGTCTCCGTATACAATCCACGGGCAACCAAACACAAAACAAACATCCACGACACGAAGTGACCATCTGGAGATAGAGAAAGTTGTTACCGCGATGCGGTAGCGTAATTAACTGCAGGGGCTTGCGCCTGCAGGGAAAAGCGTCCCCACAATCAAAAACCCCTCAAACGAGGGGGAATCTGACAAAGTCTGCTACATCGGCCGCATCCGTTTAAACCTTCGATACATGGTGCCATAAATCAACTTGGCATCTTCGGAGAGGTGGACGGATAGCACCAATTAGCATCTGCCCCGAAATTCAGGCAAGACGGACATACGCGGTCGCGTCTCCGTGTTTTCGGCGGGGAACAGGCACGTCTAGGCATGCAGGAAACACTAGGCTGGGCACGATGGTGGTTCAAGGAAGTGGGCATGGGGCTTGGCACAGCGGCGGCTAGGGGGTCTCGGGTGTGACTTGAGAGAAGAAGGTGTGGCTGGCGGTGAGTGGTGCGGCTGGAGTTGATGGGGTCGAGGGAAATAGGCGGGGTGCAATGGGTTGCTCAATTGCTGAATGTGGCTTCGTTGGGAATCAGGGAAGGAGAGGGACGACGTCGATAATGATGATGTTGACAGTTTGCAGGGGAGTGTATAGAGTATCTCGGGGTCGCCGGCGATGGATTGAGGTGATGGAGATGGTGGAGGGCTCTGGTTGTGGTGGTGATGAGTCGAGGAGCTTGGTTGGGTTGATGATGAAGGAGATGGTATGGTGGAAGAGGGGTTTGTCGGCGATGAGTGGTGCTCGGCGGTGAGGCGGTAGGGGAGAGCTCAGTAGGGCTTTGGGTTAGGGAAAGAGAGAGAGAGTAAACGAGAGATGAAGAGAGAGAGAAGGAGAGATAGAGATTTAGAGTGAGGAGAGAATTAAAGGAGGAATGGTGATGATGCTCAATATTGGCGACCTCCAAGATCAGGACACATGGCAGATGACGTGTCCCAGTACTCAGAAGAAAGGGCCCACAGGGGCCGACCAGGCCACCCCTGTACCCGACCTGCAAGCACAAGCTGGCTCTCCTCAGAGCCCCCTGAAAATTGGTCTCCTCGGCCTCTCAGCTCGTCCCGAGCTACCACAGGACCAAGACTCCTCGGCCCTTTCGCTCGTCCCCGAGCTCCCCAGCCGAGGCCATCTTCCTCGGTCCTCCCACCGACCAACTCTACCACTCACAGGCGTAACCGCCGCTCAAAAAATCTCGCCATGCGCAGATTCTTCGCCAGCAACATCCCACGTTCCACGCCATCACGATCCCCATTAACGGGCGATCCGCTCATTATGCAGGCGTGACGTCGGGAGCGTAACTGCCGGCGAGATTCTCGCGCCTGCTGCTGCGTGCTGCCGCTACAATATAAACCCCCATCACAGAGGGGTCAAGTAAGCTATTTTTTACTCCACTTAGCCGTTACTCTGCTCGGATCTTGTGCTAACTTGATCGTCAGAGGGTCCTCGGTGGTACCAAACCACCCCGGGACTTCTTTACAGGTACTCGTTGCTAAATTCCTCAAAATCACCAGTCTCCTCAAAACCCATTGAGACCCACGCGCAACAGGAGATCACCTCCAAAATCCACCGGGAGATCGACGGAAGATAACATCTGACGGAGACCCAAAAAGGACCTCCATCAGTTGGCGCCGTCTGTGGGAAGCTAAACTCCACAAAAACAAAGTTGGCCTTCCGATCTCCATCCACATGACAAGCGATCACCCTGAAGATCCAAGCACCCGCTACCCGCCTCCCCCTCAACGGAGGCGCGGGTGAACCTCCACCGAATGTCTTCGACTCCTCCGTCGGCCACCGCCTCACAGACTCCGGCGATCGCAGGCCCCTCGATCCATCCCATTCAATCTTGAAGCCCCACGTCGGAGAGCCTCTCCTCGAGCCTTGTCTCCCCCCTGCCCCTACCGAGGCGGTGGCAGTCAGCTCGCCTGCTTCCAGGCATGACCGGCACCCTCCCCCCTCGACGGGGTCGCGCCCACGAAGCCCGCCAAGGCAGCTCGAGGACCACCTTACCGCGGGGCCCAAGGGACCTCTCCGGAAGGAACTAGGGCCCATCAAGAACTATGGTCATGACGACAGGATGCCAGTCGAGCTCCCGCGAGGCTCGGCATCCCCCGCCGGCAACGGACGCCGACGGCCGCCCGAGCAAAAAGGCCAGGGGCCACGAGCCTATCACCTTTAGCGATGGAGACCTCCACAGCATATCCATGCCCCACAACGACCCTCTAGTGATCATGGCCCAAATCCATCAGTATGAGGTCCACCTGATACTTGTCGACTCGGGCAGCTTGGCAGACATCCTCTTCCATGACTGATTTCTGCACATGGGGCTCACCCCAGCAGACTTGAAACCGACCTCCCACATCCTTTCCTGGTTCACCAACCACTCCATCCCGGCGGAAGGGGTGGTCACCCTGCAGTTCAACGTCGGGGAGCCCGGCCGCACCCGTACGTTGCCTGTGGACTTCATCGTAGCAAAGGTCCCATCGGCCTACAACGTCCTCCTCGGCCGCCCGACACTGAACTCCCTCCAGGCCTAGATATCGACCTACCACCTGGCGATGAAGTTCCCTCTCGATCAGGGCGGGATAGGTCGGGTCTATGGGAACCAGCGGGTCGCGAAGGTATGCCTTACCGAAACATCTTCGTCCGAGCAGCAGGCCGACGACACTAAGGTAAATAACGACATCAAGGGTTCTCTGGACACCCGGGACGAGCGAAAGGAGGTCCAGGGGACGCCGGTCGAACCACTGACTGAGGTGCCCCTGACAGAAGGGGACGATGAAAAAACCATCCAGGTCGGATCACTCCTGACAGGGACTCAGCGAGACGACCTGGTCAGTTTCCTTAGAAATAACTCCGACGTCTTCGCCTGGGCGCCCGCTGACATGCCTGGGATCGACCCCAAAATCATCTCCCACAAGCTCGGGGTTGATCCTACAGCCCGACCCGTCAGACAGAAAAAGCGAAGCTTCGCCCTGGTCAAACAGAAGGCTATCAAAGATGAGGTCGATCGACTCCTCGCCGCCAACTTCATCCGGAATGTACCCTACTCGGAGTGGCTGGCGAACGTAGTTCTGGTCAAGAAGTCAAGCGGAAAGTGGAGCATATGCGTCGACTTCACCAACCTCAATAAGGCCCGCCCAAGGACAACTACCCTCTCCCTCGGATAGATCAGCTCGTCGACAGCTCGGCCGGCCATGAGCTGTTGAGCTTCATGGATGCTTTCTCCGGTTACAATCAAATCCGTATGAATCCGGAAGACGAAAATCTCAACGCATTCATAATGGACCGGGGGGTATATTGCTACAAGGTGATGCCCTTCGGCCTCAAGAACGTCGGAGCCATGTACCAACGGTTGGTCAATCGCATGTTCAAGCCATAGATCGGCAGGAATATGGAGGTCTACGTTGACGATATGCTCGTCAAATCCGTCTCATCGGCCGACCATGCCAGGGATCTGGGCGAGGCCTTCGAAGTGCTCCGCAAGTTCAAGATGAAGCTAAACCCCGCCAAATGCGCATTCGGGGTCACCGGGGGAAAGTTCCTCGGTTTCGTGGTCACTCACCGTGGAATCGAAGCTAACCCAGAGAAGATCGACGCCATCCTCAACTTGGCCACGCCCAAGACCAACGTCGAGATCATGCGGCTCACGGGACGAGTCGCGGCTCTGAGCCGCTTCATGTCCAGGTCGGGGGAGAAATACCTCCCGTTCTTTAAAGCTCTGAGGAAGATCCCAAGGTTCGAGTAGTCGGAGGAGTGCCAGGCCACCTTCGACCAATTGAAGAAGCACCTCGCGACACCACCACTACTCACCCGACCAGTTGAAGGAGACGAGATGTCACTGTATCTGGCAGTATCCGACCAAGCAGCAGGCTCAGTGCTCGTCCGAAAGTTCGATGGATCGCAGAAGCCGGTGTACTATGTGAGCCATGTATTTAAGGACGCAGAAACGAGATACCGGCTATAGAGAAGATTGTCATAGCCCTCATGGTGGCCTCAAGGAAGTTGCGGCACTACTTCCAAGCACACACCATCATCGTCCTCACCGAGCGCCCGTTGGGGGCTATCCATGCATCTCCAGAGTTCTCAGGCCACTTAGAAAAGTAAAGGTGGGAACTATCTTAGTTTGACATAAAATATCGCTTGAGGCAGGCCATCAAAGCACAGGCCCTGGCTGATTTCATCGTTGAATGCACCATCTCTAGCAAGGAGCTGGAGTCCACGCCGCCCCTCGCAACTCGGTGTCCCATCATGAAAAGGCCTGGCTCAGTTCCTGAGTGGGTCATCTACGTTGACAGGTCTTCAATCGAGGAAGGCTGTGGTGCCGGCCTCATTATCCGGGGAACGAACGAGGCGGAAATGGAGTACTCTCTTAAGCTCGGTATCAAAGGCTTGAACAACGCGGCAGAGTATGAGGCCCTCCTAGCTGGACTGCGCATAGCCACCGGGCTGGGACTGAAGACAGTTCGAATCCGTAGCGACTCGGCCCTTGTCGTCGGTCAAGTGACTGGCCGCTTTGAAGCTCGGGAACCTCTGATGATGAAGTATCTGGACGAGGTGAGGAAACTCCGGAGGAACTTTGACGAAGTCCAAGTAGAGCAAATACCCAAGCAGCCGAATGCCCAAGCCGACGCCCTGAGCAAGCTGGCTTCATCATACTCGGCCAACAATAAGCGGTCTGTCCTCTTCGAAATCTTACCTCAGCCCAGCGTGGAAGACAGAGCAACAACACTCCACGTATATGCAGCGCAGGAAGGTGACTGAGATTGGAGGAAGCCCCTCATAGAATTCCTGAAGGACGGTACGCTCCCAGAAGATCGAGGAGCCGCCCGCCGTCTCCGGGCCAAAGCCCGCCACTTCATCTGGAGCAATGGGAACCTCTATAAGAAATCCTTCACTCAGCCCCTGCTCGGGTGAAATGGCCCCTACGAAGCTGACTACGTCCTCCAGGAAATCCATGAGGGGGTTGGCGGTGCGCACCAAGGGGCCCGAACCTTGATCCAAAAGGCGTTGCTCCAGGGGTACTACTGGTCCACTGTTCATGAGAACGCCCAGAAGCTAGTCAGAAGATGCAAGAGTTGCCAGCTCCACGGCAGCATCCCTCGCCTCCCTGCTACCGAGCTGACCGCCCTAACATCCCTATGGCCGTTCGCCTAGTGGGGATTGGACATGATCGGCCAGTTCCCTACTGGTACAGGCGGGCACAAATACGTCATCGTCGCAGTAAACTACTTCACCAAGTGGATTGAGGCCGTCCCGTCAGGAAACCGGACGCCGCCATGACCATCAAGTTCCTGCAAAACAATCTGATACTCCGGTTCAGCATCCCGAGATGTATCATCACCGACCACGGGACGAACTTCGAGAACGAGAAATTGAAGAACTTCTGCAAAGAATAACATATCCTCATGAAGTTCGCCGCGATCGCGCATCCCCAATGCAACGGGCAGGCCGAAGTCGCTAACCGAGACATCCTCCGAGGTCTCCGGACCCGCCTAGAAGGGTGACAAGGCAGTTGGGTCGAAGAACTGCCCCGGGTCTTATGGGCCCTGCGCACGTCAAAGAAGACCCCTACCGGGGAAACCCCTTCAGCCTCTGCTACGGGACCGAGGCAATCCAGCGGAGATCGGACTACCCAGTCATCAAGTCGAGCACTTCAATGATGATGCGAACACCTTGGCACTACGGACCAACATGGACATCTTGTTGGAGAAGAGAGACCGGGCTCAAATCAAGTCTGCCGCTTATCAACAACAAACGACCCGATACTACAACGCTCGGGTCAGCACCGCTACTTTCGGACCGGGGATCTAGTCCTATGGCGAAATGAGTTCATTGATCAAGGCAGTCTTCACAAGTTCTCCCCGAAGTGCGATGGTCCCTTCCTCGTCTCTGAAGCGCTCCCCAGCGGAGCCTATCGCCTACAAGACGCAGACGGACGCAAGCTCCCGCGGCCTTACAACGCAGAGAAGCTCAAGCTATACCAATGAGGCCAAGGCCAACAAGTGTGTAACCCTCCTTTAGCAAAGACGATGTAAAAGTTTTCTAAAAATCCTGTCCATTCGAATAAAGAAATGTCGGAACATTGCGAATAGAGTTCTGTCTTTGCGATCCAAAGCCCTCACTAAGAGGCAACCGCGCAGCTTCACTGCCCGGATATCCTTTGCAGGCCTCATACGGACACTCCAATGCTAAGGATCCAAGTCCTCCTTAGAGGCAGCTCAGCAGCTACCCTGCTCGGCTATCCCCGGCTGGTAGCCTCCTACCACGACCGACAGGGCTCAAAAGCCCTCCCAGAGGCAGTCAAGCCCGAAGGTCCCTCGCTCGGCTATCCTTCAGGATAAAAGCCCTCGCCAAGAGGCACCAGGCGGTAACCCTGCCCGGCCAAGGGTCCTTGGTAGGCTTCTTACAGCCCCTCCCGCGCTAAGGACCAAAGTCCTCCCAGAAGCAGTCGAGCCCTTGCTCGGCTATCCCCGGCTGGTAGCTTCCTACCACAACCGACAGGGATCAAAGTCCTCGCCAAGAGGTACTGGGCAGTAACCCGGCTTGGTCCCCGTCCTAAAGGATCAAAGCCCTCGTAAGAGGCAACCGAGCAGCTACCCTGCTCAGTCATCTCCGGCTGGTAGCTCCCTACCCATGACGCCAGGGATCAAAGCCCTCGTAAGAGACATCCGAGCGGCTACCCCGCTCGGTCATCCCAGGCTGGTAGTTGCCTACCCACGACGCCAGAGATCAAAGCTCTCGTAAGAGGTAACCGAGCAGCTACCTTGCTCGGTCATCTCCGGCTGGTAGCTCCCTACCCATGATGCCAGGGATCAAAGCCCTCGCAAGAGGCATCCGAGCGGCTACCCCGCAAGGTCATCCCAGGCTGGTAGTTGCCTACTCACAACGCTAGAGATCAAAGCCCTCGCCGAGAGGCAGCCGCGCAGCTTCACTGCCCGGTCATCCTTAGTGGGCTTCCTACAGCCCTCCAACGCTAAGGATCAAAGTCCTCCGTAGAGGCAGCCGAGCGACTTCCATGCTCGGCTATCCCTGGCCGGCAGCTTCCCTACTCGCAATGCTAGGGATCAAAGCCCTCGCCAAGAGGCAGCCGCGCAGCTTCACTGCCTGGATATCCTTAGCAGGCCTCCTACGGCCCCTCCAATGCTAAGGATCCAAGTCCTCCTTAGAGGCAGCTCAGCAGCTACCCTGCTCGGCTATCCCCGGCTGGTGGCTTCCTATCACAAACAACAGAAATCAAATACCCTCGCCAAGGGGCAACCGAGCAGCTGCCTGGGTCATTCATGCCCAACAGACGCTGCAGGCTTGTAGCCCTCACAACGAGGCCTCTGAGCCCATTCATGCTCGGCGCAAGTGCGGCGAACATCCCTATGCCCATCACATGCAGAGGATCCGAGGCCCCAACAAGAGGCATCAGGTCTATCCAAGTCTGAGCGATCCCCCTCGACTTCGGGGCCATGGAGATGCCTCCTTCTCTGCAGAGCTTGGCACGCTTGGCAAGTGATCGAAATCAACTCGATGAACGATCGCTAGACAAATAGCCGACCTGACATGGAAGCCCAACAGTGAAAGCAGAGATATTTTACGAGCATTCTTCACAAACAGAAGATAAAGTGCAAACCGATGAAACCAAAGAAAAAAGTTTTATTACCAAAGGCAAAGTCTTTACACAGGGTATTTTAGGCTCCCCAGCCTTACAAACTGTCCGGAGGCTTAAAAAAGAGGGACGAGGAAATATCAAAAAGGCCTAAGTCGCAAACCCCCTGTGCACCTCACTTCCCTCATCACTGTCATCGCGGTCTACCAAAGGCTTCACCACCGGAGGTTTTGCCACCAGGGTTGCGCCTCGCTTCCCTCATTGTTGTCTGCTGGAGGCCTTGCCACAGGGAGTGGAACCCGAGCACGGAGCTCGCCATCGGCGAACTCGGGAAGCTGCTCCTCCACGGCATCCAGAGCCTTATTCCACGCGACGGTGGAATGCTCGCCAAGCTCGACGTAAAATTGCTCTGACACCTTGTAATCGGCCATAGCTTTCCTAGCCCGAACCTCAGCAGTCTTGGCCGCCAGAAGCACCGCCTCGGCATCCCCCAGCTGGCATCTCTCTCCTTCTCCATGGCCGCGAGATGATCGGCCAGATCCGCCAGCTTCCTCTCGGCAACCCGGTGGGATACACTCAGGCGACGATAGGCACCCCGGTTCACTGAATTGGAGAGCTCCGCAACCTCTGCTCGGGATGCCAAGACATCGGCCCTCGCCTTCTCCAAACGCAGGTTAAGCCGCAGGGCCTCGACCTCTGAAGGAAACGCTTCTACCGGCCTCTGTTAGTTGTATGTATGCCATAGAGGCCATTATTGTACATGAGATGTATATGATAGTGGATGCTGGGACATATATAGGGAGGACTTTCTTGCTCGACATGATAGTACGCTATCTGGTTGCTCTTTATCTTAACAAGTATACTTACTGTCTCTCTGTTACATGTTGATAAAGCCCTTAGGATGTGTACTCGACTTCCAGGATTATGATGCAGATCATACTAGTGGGGCCTGGGTAGTCCATGAGTACATCCTTCAATGTTCCTAGTCGTGCGAATATCGAGAAAGGGCATCGATATTCCAGAGTAGACTAGCGTATATCTTCTTGACCCATGTGATGGGCGATGGATGTTCCCATATCCATTGGTGTTTGACATCAGAGATGGTATGCGGGTGCTCAGTGGAGACTGGGTACACTGAACAGACTCGCCGAGAACTCCCAGATGGTATTATACCTCACGCCAGATGGCAGTTCTCTGGTGACACTGGTACAGCTTAGTCTGTCGACCTGAGATCGTCATAGAGTTTGTGTGTCTCCCACTGTGCTTTGATTTCCACCCTACCACGGCTCTACTGAGTCGTGCAAACAGGTGGTTTTTGGGTACGGTCCCGAATCACATGGAGGCAATGAGCGATAGGAGGGGATTCGTCTCTCCCGGTATTGGGGGTTGATGTTGCGCTATGCTCGACTGGCCATAACTGGAAATCCCTGGCCAGGGTTGATGTGATTTACTGGTAAGTGTTATCAGTACTTTCACGCTCGTTATGGACCTTACATCGGCATGACTTATCAAGCTACTAGGGTCTGACGTTTACCACCCCTAGGCGAGATATGCGACATATCAGACGAACAGACCGGACTGTGCGGTAAGTGTTACTGATCGGATTCGCAGGAGTGTGAGCAGGCTTGCTCGTTGATCTTCTAATCGCTCAATACCCGGGTAGCCGTTACGTTTAGCAGACCGCTTGCAGCTTGTGGGTGTCTGATATGATCATCACCTACTGCCGGCGTATTGACGGGTCTTTAGAGTCCTACACAGAGCTTTCCTGGCTCAGGCGAAACGAAATAGGAGCGCATATGAGATATGTACGGGACCGAGAATAATACCAGTATGTGATACTGTATTCTATTCTCGCGATTTGTATCATCGGTCGGTTATATGCGATATAGCCGGGTTACCGAATCAAGTGTTGGTTCGATATATTGATACACTAGATATTAGTCGGTTATATGCGATATGGCCGGATCATTAAATCAAGTATTGATTTAATGATTTAATGTATAATTATATATTTGATATATTACTTTATATTAACAAGTATTGGTTCACTTAAGATTGCTTTTCTCACTTGATGTGCACATAATGTATATGTGATATATGTTTGTGTACATGATTGTATCATGCTTGATGATACATGCAAACTTGGGTGTGTGTATGACTTACACCATATTAAGATAATGGTTAGGGTTTTTATTTCTTTTTTAATTCAAAATGGTGGTTTTCTTTGTCTTGACTTGAAGCTTCATGAAGCTTAAAGCATCTTTGACAAAGTCTACACACTTTGTTTTACTAAAGATATTTATTAATCAAACCATTAATTTAAACCATGGTTTAGTCTCTACAAAGGTTAGTGGATGATACTAACTCACCCATGGTTGCATAATTGATCATAATTATCTTCACTTGAGTTTTCATTCTCATTCTTCTTCTTCTTCTTCATCCAAAAGAAAAAAGCTTTCTAGATTTTTCTAAGTGAAGAAACAAAGTGAGAAATCAAAATCTAAAGTGAACCCACTTCCTATTTCATCATCCTCTACTATTTGTGATTTAGTTTAGGGTGTTCTCTTCACAAAGTTCTTGACCTAGTGAAGGGTTAGCTTGAGTTTGAGTCACCTCAACGTAGATCATCTTCGGCCTCGAAGTCTACGAGCAAGCTTGTTCATTTCTCCGGGGAATTCCATACTAGAGTCCGGGAGTTCGATGATCGCAGCGAAGGGACGTCAACATAGAGCTTTAGAAGTGAAGGACTGGATCTACAAAGGCTGTATTTTTGTTCACTTCTCTTTGTAATGTAGATTACTTATTTTGGTTACCCTGGTTTTCTAGCATGATTCTTAGTTTAATTGCTTAGCATCCCCTTGAATTTTTGTTGTGGCGTTTATGATACTTGAAAAACTCTAGGCTGGGTGCTAAGGAATCCCAACATGGTATCAAAACCTAACTAGAAACTTAGACGATATTAGATGTAATACGAAAACAAAACAAATCCGTATTGCAATTTCTGAAACCCTGCAGTTCATGCTCTCTGTTGATTTTCAAAAGGTCTGTAAAAATTTTGCAAATAAGTGCAGAGTAATGTATGTGATACCTATAGTGCACAGAACAAAAACGAGACCCATTGCTTGGATTTCAACCGAGCACTTTCCCACTAAAACCGAGGAGGCCGGCCCTTGAGACTCCAATGTGTGTCGTTTTGTTTTGTGCTCTGGTGTGCTCATTTTGGGGTTCAGGTATTGTTTGCTTGGTCCAAATTTTCATGTGATGTAAATTTGGCTATCGGACCAAAACGGAGTGTTTCGTAGTCGTATAATTTAACATTATGATGGTAACCTAGGCTATGTTTGACAGTTCGAATGAAATTCAAACATCACCCTATGACTGAAATTTCCAAGTGTTGGAATTTTTCCAAGTTAATTATATTCAATGTTCGTGCAAGTAACTCTATGGACCCTCTAGAAGAACATAAACCTTAACTCGATTCTATGCCCTCTGAACCGCGGCTTGAACCCTAAGGTTTGCCGTAGTTCCGCGGTGTCATAGGTGAGGCGTTGGTTTGACGCTTCTACGGCTGGATCATAGGTATTATGGCACGTTTTGGCTACTTTAACATCGCTCAAGTGTTGAGCTCATTAGGAGATGAGGGTGTTGTTTGATTCGCTCGAAACGTTTAACATCGTCTAGTATATTGTGATACAATACTTGGAATCAACAACTTTTGAATTTTATAAATCTAGCAATTTAGTCTTATTTGATCGGTTGCCACGGGATTTTGATACGATCAAAAATCCGTCGCAATCACTTTGTGTATTCGGATACTCGCCGGGTAACATTACTAAATAGCCACGCCCCATAACCCCGACCAAGTGACTGTAGGAAAACTCCGTTGCCAAAAAGCATCCGTCCGGGTGCTTGCGGCCGCGGTTTTCCGCCTAAGTGCACTTCGTCGTCAGTATCGGGGGGTGCGGCTGTCTACTAAAGTTTCCGACGAGCATTCGATCGGGATGTCAGGAATCTTGTTGAATTGCCCGACTGATTATTGAAAAGTGTTTTCAATATCGAGACTAAAATGTGGGATTTATAATTTTTAGGCATGCGATATCTAAGGAATTCATAATGTTAGGCATGTGATATCTAAGGTGGTTGTGGATTCCAACTGTTGTAGTTTTTCACTTTCTTTTCTACGACCGTAAGTATAATATGTGGTGTATCACCGGTTTCGTTGCTATACGTCAACGACAATTGGGATACGCATATTTACTTACGTTGATGACATGTGATGTTATGTGTTGCTGGATATATATATCGGATCGTCGTGTTTGAATAGCCGGAGGTTTTTATGTGAGATGAGTGTTTTTCATTTTCATTCATGTAAAAACTTGTATGTAATATTCTTTTATTGGGGCACTTCCAGGTTAAGGAAGATGTCACTGTTGATGTATATTATTTACTTTTCCGCATTAGGATAAACCCAAGGAGTAGAGCACAAGTAACCGGGTTTTAAGGTCCAGTGGGAGACCATCTCGAGGAGTCGAGACCGGGTCTCCTAACTCTAGAATTGGTAGGGTTGCTTGCCGCTCTCGTAGGGGTCTAGGAATGTGGGTATAGTTATTCATCACGACCGTGGAATTCGTGTTTTATAAAGGCTCAATATAAAACACGGACATCCTAATATATCCAATATTTCATATGTTGTTTTCTGCTTCGATATCTGTGATGTGATCATTTGATATGTGGAGATAGATACTGTATATAGTATATATGATATATTATATAGACATTGCTTATGTTTTACACCCGCGCTAGCCTTGCCCCGCTCTGCCGTTAGTTACCTAACCTAACGGTGCATGACGGGATATCGAGGCGAATGCGGATGGTATAAGCGTACGTTGTATTTATCTGTGATGTTTAGGTGACTTAAATGATTGGACATTCATTAATAAGATTAATGAAAGAAAAATAAACCTAAAAGATATTATGGAATCGAATTTCAAAAATCAGGTAGCTCTAGTTGTTACTTTGCATAGCGGTATTCCTTGTAGAATATCTAGCACCTCATTCGATGAGGAAAGAGCCGAGATCCCTTCACCGGGAATGACCTCTTTAGCAATAACTAGCAGATACTACAACCCTCAGTTTTTTCTTTTGATTGCTTTTCTAGTTCTTGCTTTGCATAGTGATATTGTGAATATCCTGCACCTCATTCAACGAGGAAAGAGCCGAGATCCCTTCACTGGGAGTGACCTCTTTAGTGAAACTAGCAAAAGCCTCAAAAACACTCCATTTAAAATCATTTGATTCTGCAACGAGATCAAGTTCAAAGCGTTAAAGGTTTTCTTAAAAACCATCCGCAACCCTCCATCATTTTAGGAAGTAGAGTACTTAGTATTCGTGCTACGTTTGTTGACCTTAGCCAAGGCGTAGTGTGCGGTAGCTAAGTGATGTCTTCCTATACAGCCTATGATGCGATTAGTTAGGACAGTCATGTGACTTTGTTGACATTAGCCAAGGGTCATATGGGTGGGTCTAATTAATCACGAAATGACGGGTAAAACTTGACTAGTGCTTATAATTTGTTGACCATAGCCAAGGTCATAAGTGCTAGGGGTAAAAACCATTATCGGGAGTTTTAAGTGTTGAAATTTGCAATGAGATTGCATACCTTCTATGAGATAGTTGGATCCCGATACCCACTGCGAGTAATTGTTACTCCTGGGAGAGTTTTGCACTTTACAATTAGCCGATCAAGTAAGTGTCTAGAAAGGTGTCAACGGGGTTACTGATTGAAAGTGATTTAGCGTGCTTGCGCTTTCTAAAAGATAGATCAAAAATATTTGTAACCGCAATCAAGAACGGCGTCGCATGAAGCTAGCCGGTGAGTACGGGTCGGTCCACAGGGATTTTGTGAGTTTCCGATTCGCGCTTACGAGTTAATTCCGAAGGGTGTTCGGATTAATTATTAAATCTAAAAATCTAATTAACCTAGGGCAATTATCTAGATCTACTCTTGCTAGGGCTAGGTTTAGGGATGATTTGAAAATGTAATTAAATCTCACCGCTTTCAATACCCGAATGAAGATCTATGTGGAGTTATGGTAATTATCAATAAAGTGGATTAGATCCGTTCGGGAAGGTGTTCCTTCCTCTAGATTCTTGTCCTTTCTTTAGAGATCCTTACCCTAACCTCCATGGAAAACATCACACCCGGGCCTTTATACTACGGTATCACCGCTACCTCGAGGGATAGGGTGCCGTAGGGAGCGGTATGTGCATGTATGCATGGAGTCCTATTGTAAATGTTTGGTGGGCAAGAAAGGGATGAGAGATCTCATCTCTCAAAATCCTTCCCCCAACCTAACTCTAAACAAGTTCCTAGGGCATGAAATTAAATCTACCTAGGGCAAGGAATTAAAATCTACACTAGAGCAAAAAATTAAATTACTTACAGATGGCTCTCTCCAAACATCAAAGCAGGGTTGTCAGATCTGAATTTCTGAATTAAAGAGAGGCACCGATGCTCTCCAAAAGATTTCTGAATTTTTATTAAAAGGAGGCATGAGGGAGGCATAAAGAATTACAATGATTAGAGTTCTATTTACAGGAAATAGAAACCCTAGGTTACATCTTGAACCGCATGTCTATAATTACAAAAATAGCCCTAGAAAATCTTTTCAGCATCGCACAAGAATTATGGTAAAATGCAATTTCTCTTTTGTCTTCTTATGGCCGCGGAACCGCGGCAATGGTGGGCTTGGGCCGCGGTTCCGCGGCCCTTTGGCAGGCTTGGATGCTGAAAATTCATGGTTTTGTTTTGGGTCTTTTTGGGCTTCTGGTTCTTTGGTTCTTTTATCAATTGGACTTCTACATTAGCTCCAGATCTTCAGTGAACCATTTGCAATGGATTTTTAACCGTCCGCTTTGTATTTTTTTTGGACCTTGAGTTGCCTTGTTAATTGTGAACTGTCTTTCGATGTAGGCTTGACTAAGATCCTCCCATTTGTTGGTCAAAAGTCCATATTTTCATCGTCTTTACATCGTTTTCACTGTTTCCTGTCCAAGAACCTGTAACCTGTAACATGTAGCAGACATGCGTCAAAAGTACCTGTCTATTTATAAAAAGAATAAGAATGGGGAATATAATAATGCAATATTATGGTGTGAACAAATACCCCCAAACTTATCTTTTGCTCGTCCTCGAGCAAACTTATTTTTTTTATTCTTGATAAAATCTAACCTAGCCGCACTTTCGCAGGGAAACGCGATTGCACTGAGCTCGTGCAACAAGCCGTTAAACCTCTAGGTGTTCCTAGTAGGAGGAGTGTTGTCTCCTGAGGGTTTTCAGCGGATTACACCCACAAAATCCTATCAATTTGGCTTATTGACTTTAATTCTCTAATTAGGTTTTCTAACAAGGAATTCTATTATCTTTTGACTCACAAATTATCCACCCATATTCTTCACACTTCCTCATATTTAACTTAAGATTATATATGTTATGTAGACCTACTTAGCTTTCGGCATCTCTTAGGTTTTCCTCTTAGGGTTCCATCTCCACTTAGGAATTTTTCTATCAACTCTACTAAAGATACAAGTTCTATTCTTCATCCATTTCTCTCATCTAAACTCTAATCACATATCCCCACGTGTATGTAAATATCACCCCTTCACTTGGAAATTCAAATCAAGCAATCGTACTCTCGTCCATTGTCCAAATCACTTATTAATTAGTGAATTTTTAAATGAAATTTGCTTACACATCCTTCATGCGACCGTTAATACTTCTTGAGGTACCAACAACCGATTACAAGATGCGTTAGCACTTTAAAACGTACTTCCTAGTTTTGCTACACCCAAGGCTTTAGCAGTGACTCCCAAACCAGTTGGTCTAAGGCACTAGGTGATGAGGCACCCTCGCTAAATATTTTTACAGCCTTAAGTAATCACAAAAACCAGTGTCCATTTTTTTTATTCTTTATTCACACTTTTTTCTTTTATTTTCTTCGTACTAAGGACTTTAGACAAGAGCATTTCAAGGTCTCTTCTACTATTCCAAGTTTCAAGATGCGTGATTATGCATTTTGTAGGGTAGACGTTTTCAGAATCTAGACTTAAGCTAGGAACTATTTTTCAAACTTATACTCTACTAAAAATATCAATACTCTTCCCTCATTTTGACTTAGCCCAAGAAGTGAACCCAAAATTTGCCTATTTCTAAATAATCTACAAAGACATATACTTTCTACCGTTAAACTTTAAGGAATGTTATTTTTAGGGTTTTTAATTCACTAAGTCTAAGATCTAGTTGTTCCTAGCCAGTTGACCTATTTGTCAAACCAAAGTCAATTAGCCAAAATTGAATACAATAATTTTTATAATTTTTGAAATTTTTCAATTTTTTATGGGTTTTCAAATAAGTATGCAAATGCAAAAATATGTACAAATGAATGCGAAGAAAGAAGACTTACCGAACATACCCCCAAACTTGAACTTGACAGTGTCCTCACTGCCATGCTAAACCAAGAGGGTCAAAATACCGGCACTCCCCTGTTTATTTATTTATAAATTTTTTTATATTTTTAATGTTTTGAAATTTTTTTTTTATTTTTTTTTATATAGAAAAGAAAACAAAAAATATATACATATATACAAAGATTCCCCCCAAACTTAAGCTTGGCCTTACACAAGCCAAAGGTTAGCACCAACCATTCAAAGATCTTATCGTGGTAGTGGTATAGTTGGTGCAAGAATGGGGTGTGGATGAAAGAAATGAGAAACACACGAGACCGTGTGGAAAGAAGAATGGCAGAATATGGTCTCGGTGGGGGAGAAGAAGGGCGGAAAGGAGAAAGAAGAGTCGCGCGATCTTGAGGGTGTAAATTGAGTGAATAAATTAGCGCAATTTGTGATGACCGATGTGTTAAAAGCGATTGCGCTAACCTATCAACCCGTCGTGAAATGGGGTCAAATCCCTCAAGATTCGCAACAAAACATGGGTACGCCGAACTTGGTATAGGAGATGAAAGCGTAACGGTCATTTGTTCGGTCGGAACAAGGGGAAAGACGAAAGGAAGTGAATTAGGAATAGTATCTTTCTCACCGTAGTAAACTGTTTCGAACTTGAAAGATTCCATTAATGGTTCGAAACTACTATAATCAACCGAGTCTGATGGCTCATCTGAAAATGTAAAGGACTCAAACTCGGGCGGTGAGTCATCAACATCGTCCAAAAAGGTGAAACACTCGTAGGTGTTATCGTCTGTGAGAATTGTGTCAGATTCAAAGGAAAAGGTTTCAAGCTCACAGTCTTCAAGCAGGGTCGGAACGATGGGAAGGAGGGAGGGTGATATAGCAGTCAAAGGTTCAGGAGGATGAATTGGAAAATCAGACACATCAAATAAAAATGATTCAACCTCAATATTATCCTCAAGACTCTCCTCAATACTATCCTTAATATTTAACTCATCCATGCCATTATCATCAAATTCAAGACGCATATTAGATTCGGGAGAAACCTTTAATAACTCGGGATGATGATTTGAACATAAAATCTTAATTAAATCGACAGGTTCATCATCCGAAATATTCCCGGCGTCTATATCCTCAATCAAGTGAAAATCAATTTTCTTAGACACCTCATCAAAAGCATGGATATTTATCGATTTAGGTTCTAGAGTGGAGGTGTAAAGATCGAAAGGATTAGGTGCGGTTTCACTCGAAAGGGGTTCTTCACAATCTGGCAAATCAAGCACTACAAAATCACACAACTCATCATTTTGGACACATGTTTGAAAATTGGAGTTGTTGGATTCAATAGGGTATGGGTAGGTTTGATTTGGAAATCCTCTCTCATTCTCACTCTGTCCAACTGCCGCCTCATACATTGAAAAATTTGGAGCTAGCGGGACACTAGCTACCGGTTCACTAGGTTGCATAAGGGCGGCTAAAGACGCTTCCACATTCCTAGTCATTTTATTCGTTGCTGCAATGTACGCTTCCAACGACTCTTCCAAACTAGACTTAGGTGGTGAGGGGGTTTCAGTAAAAGATTCAAAATTGGTTGGATATGTGAAACTCCCTAATGACTGTGTCGAAACAGTGTCTAGTGAAGGTGGGAAAATCGGGTATGACTGGTAGGAAGTGGATGATTGGACAGGGGTAGGGTCAACATATGGATAAATAGGTGAATAGTCGTACGGATCCCTAAAACTAGATGAGTGGAAAGGGGTGAAAGATCGACTGCGAGATTGAGCAATATGCTCAGCAATGGATATCGGTTTAGGGGTTACAGCTGAACTTGAAAAAGTGGTGTCAACATACGAAGGTGGTGAAGGTTGACTTGGTTGACACAAAGGGGGTTGAAAAGTCAAACTGTTTCTCCTAGACGCCTCTATGTGATCTTTCAAAGATTTTTTAGGCATGGAGGGATCGTTTTTAAATTGACCGAACAAATTGACATATGACGCAAAATTAGGTTCGGGATACCAAAGTTCGGCTAAAGATTTATTATGTGGGGTACCCATGTTGTAAGAAAAGGGAAAGAAGGAAAGTTTATTGTGGTGCAAGGATTTATTTGTGGCTAAAAAACTTTGCAAGTTTCTATCAAAATTTTCCTGATTCTTTTTTTATTCTTTTTCTCTTTATTAGGAAAATTTTGTTGCAAAAAGATTTTTAACACAAGATATGCAACAGCAAAATATTACTTGCAATCTAATTTCATTTTAAGCAAGGCACAAAAATCCTGCACAAGATCGTTATTTGGAAGGGAAAAAAAAATTTGAGCGTAAAGAAATTCTGCAGGCAAATTTACAGAAGATATATCAAAATTTGCAGAGGAAGAGAGAGAAAACTCACAGAAATTTGCAGTGGCAGAACTGTTTTTTTTTTCGCGCTCTGCCTTTTTTCCAAGCCCTGAGTCGACCAAGCCGCGGCGGTTCCGCAGCCGCAAAGGGGCTGGCGCGGCGGTTCCGCCGCGCGTTGGTCGGTTCGGCAATTTTTTATTTTTTTTTTTGGGGGGGAACAGATCAACACGGTTAACTTGTAGACTCGGTCCTCCAAATTTCTTTTGTTCCTCGGTTATTGTGATCTTCTGTTGTTCCGATCTGTTTTTTCCTGTTTTGATCTCTGTAAATTTCTAGATCCGAATTTGATCCTGCAAAAATTCACAAAAAAACAAAGTATCCCTTCCAAAAATAACAAAATATATATATATTTATATTTTTTTGATTTTTCTGATTTTTATGATTTTTTTTTTTAAATTTTGATTAACCCGAAATTGCAAAAAGGAAATAGCACGCCATCCCCGGCAACGGCGCCATTTGATTGAAAGTGATTTAGCGTGCTTGCGCTTTCTAAAAGATAGATCAAAAATATTTGTAACCGCAATCAAGAACGGCGTCGCATGAAGCTAGCCGGTGAGTACGGGTCGGTCCACAGGGATTTTGTGAGTTTCCGATTCGCGCTTACGAGTTAATTCCGAAGGGTGTTCGGATTAATTATTAAATCTAAAAATCTAATTAACCTAGGGCAATTATCTAGATCTACTCTTGTTAGGGCTAGGTTTAGGGATGATTTGAAAATGTAATTAAATCTCACCGCTTTCAATACCCGAATGAAGATCTATGAGGAGTTATGGTAATTATCAATAAAGTGGATTAGATCCGTTCGGGAAGGTGTTCCTTCCTCTAGATTCTTGTCCTTTCTTTAGAGATCCTTACCCTAACCTCCATGGAAAACATCACACCCGGGCCTTTATACTACGGTATCACCGCTACCTCGAGGGATAGGGTGCCGTAGGGAGCGGTATGTGCATGTATGCATGGAGTCCTATTGTAAATGTTTGGTGGGCAAGAAAGGGATGAGAGATCTCATCTCTCAAAATCCTTCCCCCAACCTAACTCTAAACAAGTTCCTAGGGCATGAAATTAAATCTACCTAGGGCAAGGAATTAAAATCTACACTAGAGCAAAAAATTAAATTACTTACAGATGGCTCTCTCCAAACATCAAAGCAGGGTTGTCAGATCTGAATTTCTGAATTAAAGAGAGGCACCGATGCTCTCCAAAAGATTTCTGAATTTTTATTAAAAGGAGGCATGAGGGAGGCATAAAGAATTACAATGATTAGAGTTCTATTTACAGGAAATAGAAACCCTAGGTTACATCTTGAACCGCATGTCTATAATTACAAAAATAGCCCTAGAAAATCTTTTCAGCATCGCACAAGAATTATGGTAAAATGCAATTTCTCTTTTGTCTTCTTATGGCCGCGGAACCGCGGCAATGGTGGGCTTGGGCCGCGGTTCCGCGGCCCTTTGGCAGGCTTGGATGCTGAAAATTCATGGTTTTGTTTTGGGTCTTTTTGGGCTTCTGGTTCTTTGGTTCTTTTATCAATTGGACTTCTACATTAGCTCCAGATCTTCAGTGAACCATTTGCAATGGATTTTTAACCGTCCGCTTTGTATTTTTTTTGGACCTTGAGTTGCCTTGTTAATTGTGAACTGTCTTTCGATGTAGGCTTGACTAAGATCCTCCCATTTGTTGGTCAAAAGTCCATATTTTCATCGTCTTTACATCGTTTTCACTGTTTCCTGTCCAAGAACCTGTAACCTGTAACATGTAGCAGACATGGGTCAAAAGTACCTGTTTATTTATAAAAAGAATAAGAATGGGGAATATAATAATGCAATATTATGGTGTGAACAGTTACGCCCCTGGGAAAACGAGATTTATTTTAATTAGGTCCGTGCGAAAGCATGGGGAACCTCCCTCAAAGTACCGGCACTGGCCTGGCTGAAAGATTGGCGAACTTGTAGAGTGTAATTAATCCCGGCTAGTCTTTCCTTTTAAAGTTTGAAGGAAGATTTGATAAAAACAGTGGGAGCCATCCTGATTAGATAAAATATATAGCCAATCTAATCTTGCAAGAGCGCACACAGAGTGTTTTCTTCTCTCTCTCTCTCTCTCCAAGTAGCGACCATGTCACGCCTTAATCAAGATAATAATATGGATGTATTGACTAGACCCGCTTGTTATACTGAGCTGGGGGACGTTGGTCCCGCTCCAACTTATAATTGTTATAAGACCGAGCAGGAAATAGGGGAATACCATGATTCTCATGCCGCCCAAATGAAGTAAGTGCAAGTTGATACATCTTTTTCGGGTGTGTTCATTATATAGAACTGTTTCTCAGTATCCTCTACGTCTTGGGTATTTGATACTGGATCAGGATCCCGGATATGTAATCTATTACATGGGCTACAGATAGGTAGAGAACTGAGAACGGGTGAAAAGTTTCAAGAGTTGAAAACGGTGCAATTGTAGCAGCCAAGGTGTTGGCAGTTATCACCCTGTATTACCAAAATACATTGATTCTGAACAAATGTTATTAGATACCGAACCTGATATGCAACATTATATCAGTCTCTTTATTTACTAAAGAAGGATATAATTTTGTATTATTGGATAATGTTTTAAACATTTCCTATGTCAAGAGTTGATCGGTTCAGGCACGTTATCCAAAAGCATATATGTTCTAAATCAAACCACAGTTCTTAACGTACAGAACACACACAAGAGAAAGAGTTCAGAAATGAACGAATCCTTCTTGAGGCATTGTAGACTAGGTCATATCAATGCGACCCGACTAGCTAAGTTACATTAAGATGCATATTTAAATCGGTTTGAATTTACATCTTGTGAAACTTGCCAGTCATGTCACAAAGATAAGATGACCATAGCTCCGTTTACTGAAAACAGAGAAAGAGTTAGTGAACTATTAGGACTGATACATAGTGATGTATGTAAGTCGCCTGTCTAAAGATGCCAGGACTGGTTCTTTATACTTCCTTACATTCACTAATGATCTCTCAAGATTTGGACACATGTTCCTGTTGAACACATGTCTGAAGCTTTTGAGAACTTCAAAGAATATAAGATAGAAGTAAAGAACCAATATAGGAATAAGTATTATATCCTTTGATATGATCAGGGAGGAGAATACTTGTGCTGTTAGTTATATGTATGCCCTAGAGGCCATTACTGTACATACAATGTATATTGTAGTGGATGCTTGGACATATATAGGGAGAACTTTCTTGCTCGACATGATAGTATGCTATCTGGTTGTACTTTATCTTAACATGTACTCTGATTGTCTCTATGTTACATGTTGATAGAGCCCTTAGGATATGTACTCGACTACTGGAACTATGATGAGATCATACTAGTGGGGCCACGGTAGTCGACGAGTACATCCTATAACTGTTCCTAGTCGAGGGTGTATCGAGACAGGGCATCGATACATCAGAGTAGACTAGCATATACGCATCTTGACCCATATGGTGGGCGATGGATGATCCCATATCCATCGGTGTTTGATATCAAGGATGGTGTACGAGTGCTCAGTAGAGACTGTGTATACTGGACGGACTCGCCGAGAACTCCCAGATGGTATTATACCTCACGTCAGATGGCAGTTCTCCGGTGACACTAGTACAGGTTAGTCTGTAGACCCGAGATCGTCATAGAGTCTTGTGTGATTCCCACTGTGCTTTGATTTCCATCATACCACGTCCAAGAGAGCGTGCAAAAAGGTAGCTTTTGGGTACAGTCCCGAATCACATGGAGGCAATGAGCGATAGGAGGGGATTCGTCTCTCCTGGTATAGGGAGTTGATATTGTGCTGTGTTCGATTGGCTATAACTGGAAATCCCTGGCCAGGGTTGCTAAGATTTACTGGTAAGTGTTATCAGTAGTTTCTCGAACTGTTATAGACCTCATGTCGACACGACTTATCAAGCTACTGGGGTCTGACGTTTACCACCCCTAGGCGAGATATGCGACATATCAGACGAAGAGACCGGACTGTACGGGAGTGTTACTGATTGGATTCGCAGGAAAATGTACAGGCTTGCTTATTGATCTTCTGATCGCTCAATACATGGGTGGCTGTTACGTTTAGCTGACCGTTTGCAGCTTATGGGTGTTTGATATGATCATCACCTACTGACGGCATATTGACGATTCTTTAGAGTCCTACACAGAGGTTTCTTGGCTCAGGCAAAACGGAGTAGGAGCACATATATGATATGTGCGGGACCAAGAACAATACGTGTATGTGATACCGTATTAGATTCTCGCGATATGAGATATCGGCCGGGTATATGTGATATAGCCGGGTCATCGGATCAAGTGTTGATTCGATGAACTGATACAGATTATATTAGTCGGTTATTTGTGAAATAGCCGGATTATCGGATTAAGTGTTGATTCGATAATTTAATGTATAAGTATATATTTGATATATTAAATTACATTAACTGATATAAGCTCACTAAAACATTATTTTTCTCACTCGGGTAATACATTGATATATATGCGATATATGTTAATTGTATTATTTTATTTTGTTACAATAAATATTGTATATGTAATATATAATATTGTAATATATTAGGGTTATTAATGCAATATGATTAGTGGAGATTAAACATGATTAAGGTTTGATTTGGGTTAATTTTTCTAGAAGGTTCTAGAAGCTATTTGTTTTGTTTTTGCAAAGATATTTTGTAAAGATATTTTTGGATGATATTTGTTAACCCAACCCAACCCTTCACCATGGTTCATTCTCTACATGGGCTAAGTTATCATACTTAACCCATGGTTGCATTTATAACCTCATCACAATTCATTATTCATCACAAAAGAAATAGATCATCTTTTTCCTTCTTTTTCTTTCATGAAAAGCTTTCTAGCTTTTTATGAAGTGATAAAAATGAGTGAGTTAAAAAAAACAAATGAGAGCTAAAATCCTACTTCATCATCCTAATCTATCCTAGCCATTTAGATTAGGGTGTTCACTTCATTAGTGAGTGAGAGCTTGAGTTAAAGTTTCTTTAAGGTAGATCATCTTAGTTATCGAAGATCGGAAGCAAGTTTGCATTATTCTCTTCGTGGAGCCTCTCTAGAGTCCGGGTACATGATGATCGCAGCGAAGAGACCTCAACACGGAGCTTATGAAGCGAAGGACCGGACTACAAAGGTTGTAATCCCAAACTCTTAGATGTTAACGTGTTTAACATGCTTTGTTTCGCCTAATCTCTAGTTTAAAGATCTTGGTTAGGGTTGTTCGGTATGTCTAAATTTTGAATCGGGCATGGTTGATACCTTATAGACCCTTGTGAGAGTGCCTAGTAACCCTACAGTGGTATCAGAGCCAAGCTAAAGTTTTAGGCGAAGTCTAAGCGAAGTTTAAAGTCCGATCGAACTCCGAACACCCGTAAAACCCTAGTTTCTGGAAATTTTTTCAAAAGTTGACATTTTTCATATTAAAAATGCTCAGAAAATTCAGCAGGTGATTTGATGGATTACTGTGAAAAACATGCCCAAAATGCCTTTATTGCGCCGCGGAACCGCGGCAATAGCCTTGCTTGCGCGGCGGTTCCGCGGCCAAACAGTGAAATTTGGGTTTTCGTTTCACAGTAATATCCGTACAGATTTCCTGATTGTTCTGGGAATTTTTATTCTACTCAAGTGTTGAGTTTTCTGGGATGTATTGGGAACTCGTTGATTCGATCGGAAAGTTTAACTTCGTTTTAGTTTGTCCGGGTAATTTTTAGAACATGTTAAAAAGTTCGAACAGATATCAATAACTCACTTTTTCCCCTGCCGGAAAATTCTAAGTGTTGGATTTTTCCGTAGTTCAAGAACGTTCTAAGTCGTGCAAGTAACGCGGTGGACCCTCTAGAAGACAACAAATCTTAACTCGATTATGTGATCGTCTGAACCGCGTCTAAACGTTAGGGTTTGTGGCAGTACGGCGTTGCCACATGTGAGGCATTGGCTTGACCCTTCTACGGCTGGACCATTGGTACTGTGGCATGTGATGGATGTTTTTAAACTAATTTCAAGTGTTGAGAACTATTTGCGAAAACTTGGGTGTTTGATTATTCGATCGGAAAGTTTAACATTGTCTATTTATCTGGAATGTGATACAATATTTGGAATCCACATGTAGTTATGAGATAACTAATTTGAATGTTATAAATCTAGCAGTTCAGTCTCATTTGATCGGTTGCTACGGGATTTTGATGTGATCAAAAGTCCGTCGCAATCACGTAGCGTACGCGGATACTCGCCGGGTAAACTTAATAGATAGCCACGCCCCATAGCCCCGACCAAGTGACTGTAGGAGAACCCCGTCGCCAAAAGCATCCATTCGGGTGCTCGCAGCAGCGGTGTTCCGCCTTAGTGCACTTCGTCGACGGTATCCGGGGGTGCGGCCGTCTACTAAAGTTTGCGACGAGCATTCGATCAGGATGTCGGGAAATTTTGTTGAATTTCCCAACTAGATATTGAAAAGTGTTTTCGATATTGAGACTAAAATGCGGGGTTTATAATTGTTAGGCATGCGATGTCTAAGGAATTCATTTGGTTAGGCATGCGATATCTAAGGAGGTTGCGGATTCCAACTGTTGTAGTTTTACACTTTCTTTTCTGTGACCGTAAGTGTAGTATGTAGTTGTATCGCCGTTTTTCGTTGCTATACATCAACGAAAATCGGTGTATGCATACTTACATACGTTGATGATATGAGATATTATGTGTTGCTGTGATATATTATATTGGATCGTCGTTTTTGAATAGCCGGGGGTTTTATGTGAGATGAGAGTTTTTCTTTTTCATTCATGTAAAATTTATTGTATATAATATTCTTTTATTGGGGCACTTCCGGGCTGAGGATGATATCACCATTGTATATTATATACTTTTCCGCATTAGGTAGACCCAAGGCGGGGAGCACAAGTAACCGGCTTCTAGGGTCCAGTGGGAGACTATCTCGAGGAGTCAAGACCGGGTCTCCTAACCCTAGAATTGGCAGTGTTTCTTGCCGCTCTCGTAGGGGTCTAGGGATGTGAGTTTGGCTATTCATCACGACCGTGGAATCCGTGTTTTATACAGGCTCGTACTAAAACACAGACCTCCTAGTATATCCAATATTTCATATATGTTTCTTCTGCTGCAATGTTCTGTGATGAGATCATATTACTGCCTGAGACGAATGTTTATATTATATATATAAGATATATGTCATATTGCAGATTTCGTTTCAAATGTGATGCTTTTGAAGCATAATAAAATGGGACTTCATTAATGAGATTAATGAAATAAAAGAAACCTAAAGATGTTGTAGAAACTTGTTTAAAAACGGGTAGCTCTACTTCTTTCTTTGCATAGCGGTGTTCCTCGTAGAACATCCAGCGCCTTATTCGATAAGGAAAGAGCCAAGATCCCTTCACCGGGAGTGACCTCTTTAGTGAAACTAGCAGATGCTACACACTCGGTTTGTCTTTTGATTGCTTCTATAGTTTTTGCTTTGCATAGTGATATTTGTGAAATATCCTGCACCTTATTCGATGAGGAAAGAGCCGACGATCCCTTCACCGGGAGTGACCTCTTTAGAAAAACTAGAAAAGGCCTCAAAAACATTCCATTTAAAATCACTCGATTCTACAACGATATCAAGTTCATTACGCAAAGGGTTTTCTTAAAAACCCGTCGTAGCCCTCCGTCATTTCAGATAAGTACTACTTAGTATTCGTGCTACGGTAGTTTGGCATGCGTCAAGGCGTAGTGTACGGTAGTTAACTAGTGCTTATCTGCTAGCATACGATGCGATTAGATTAGGGTGTTCGTACGGCATTGTTTGGCATGCATCAAGGGTCGTGCAGGTGGGTTTAATCCGATCAAGAAATGTATGGGTTGAACTTGACTAGCGGACTATGGGTTGTTTGGCATGCTTCAAGGTCATAGCACGCTAGGGGTAAAATATTATTGGGAATTTCAAGTATTGAAATTTGCAATGAAATTGCATATCTTCTATGAGATAGTTGGATCCCGATACCCGCTGCGAGTAAGAGTTACTCTTGGAAGAGTTTTATACATTACAATTAGCCGATCAAGTAGGTGTCTAGAAAGGTGTTAATGGGGTTACGCCCCTGGGAAAACGAGGTTTACTTTAATTAGGTCCGTGCGAAAGCGCGGGGAACCTCCCTCAAAGTACCGACACTGGCCTGGCCGAAAGATTAGCGAACTTGTAGCGTGTAATTAATCCCGGTTAGTCTTTCCTTTTAGGGTTTGAAGGAAGATTTGACTAATACAGTGGGAGACATCCTGATTAGGTATATTAATAACCAATCTAATCTTGCAAGAGCATATGCTGAGTGTTTTCTTCTCTCTCTCTCTCCAGGTAGCGACCATATTATGCCTTAATCAAGATAATAATACGGATGTATTGACCAAACCCGCTTATTATACTGAGCTGGGGAACGTTGGTCCCGCTCCAACTTATAATTGTTATCAGACAGAGCAGGAAATAGGGGGTTACCAGAATTCCCGTGCCGCCCAAACGAAGAAAGAGCATACTGATGCATCTTCTTCGGGTGTGTTCATTACATAGAACTGTTTCTCAATATTCTTTACGTCCTGTGTATATGATACCGGATCAGGATCCCACATATATAATTTGTTACATGGGCTACAGATAGGTGGAGAACTGAGAACGGGTGATAAGTTTCATGAGATAGAAACGGTGCAAGTGTTGCAGCCAAGTCTGTTGGTAGTTATCACCCTGTATTACCAGAATACAATGATTCTGAACGAATGTTATTAGATACCGAACCTGATATACAACATCATATCAGTATCTTTATTTAGTAAAGAAGGATATAATTTTGTATTGTTGGATAAAACATTTCCTATATCAAGAGTTGATCGGATCAGGCACGTTATCTAAAAGCATAGACGTTCTAAATCAAACCACAGTTCTTAGTGTACAGAACACACACAAGAGGAAGAGTTCAGAAATGAACAAATCCTTCTTGAGACATTGTAGACTAGGTCATATCAATGCGATCCGACTAGCTGAAGTTACATATAGATGCATATTTAAATTAGTTTGAATTTACATCTTGTGAAACTTGCCGGTCATGTCACAGAGATAAGATGACCACAGCTCCATTTATTGGAAACAGAGAAAGAGTTAATGAACTTTTGGGATTGATACATGATGATGTATGTAAGCTCCCCTGTCTACACATGTCAGGACTGGTTCTTTGTACTTTATTATATTCAATAATAGTCTCTCAAGATTCAGACATATGTTCCTGTTAAAACACAAGCCCGAAGCTTTTGAGATATTCACAGAATATAAGTTAGAAGTAGAGAACCAAAATACGGGTATAAGTATTATGTCCTTTGATGAAATCAAGGAGGAGAATACTTGAGCACGGAATTCCTGGACTATTCTAAAGGAGAATGGGATTCTCTCTCAGCATTACACCTCCGTATACACCACAGCACGTCGGTGTATCGAGGCGGAGCAATTACACCCTATGTGATATGGTGTGCTCTATGATGAGTACTACTGAGTAGCCTATTTCCTTTTGGGAGTTATGCACTTGAGAAGCTGCATACCTATTGAATAGGATTCAAATCAAATCAGTTACCTACCACTTCATATGTGATATGGAATGGGAAGAGCCCATATCTTAAGTTTGTTAAGATTTGGGGTTGTCCAGCCTATGTCTAAAAGCATAATCCGGAAAAGCTCGAGGCAAGGTCAGTTCTGTAGAAGTTTGTTAGATATCCCAAGCATTCGCAAGGGAATATCTTCTACCAAACCGAGGAACAAAAGATGTTTTGTTTCTCAGCATGTCACCTTTGTGAAAGGGAATTTCTTGTGAAGAAATTATTGGACATGAGGTAGAACTGGAAAGAGTTCCAGCTATACAAACTGCAGCTGATGATTTGGTAGAACCAAAGGATTCAATAGTTTCCAACGAACCTCAGCCTCTCCGCCAATCTAGTAGGGTTCCTCACCCACCTGAGAGATACTTCGGTTTTTCTATGACAGTGGGAGAGAGGATTGCATCATGAGATGATGACCCAACTAGTTTCGAGCAGGTCATCAGGAGTGGGACTCTGTAAGAATGGCTGGATGCTTAGCGATCTGAGATGGAATCCTTATACACCAACAAAGTATGGACTTTGGTTGCTTTATCTGAAGGGTTAAATCCCCATCAGGAGCAAGTATATCTTGAGAAGATTACTTGGTGTACATGGAAAAGTTGAGACTTTCAAAGCTATGCTTAAGTCCATCCAGATCCTACTTGCCACGGCTACATACCATGACTACGATATCTGGCGGTTGGGTGTCATGACTGTTTTTCTAAATGATGATTTGGAAGAGAGCGTCTATAAGTACACAGCCAGAGGGCTTCGTAGACAGTAGGAGCAGCGAAAACGTGTGCAAGATATTTTATGTGATAAAGCAGGAATCGCGGAGTTGGAACGTCTGTTTTGATATGGTAGTCAAAGAGTTTGACTTCATCAAAATAGTAGATGAACCTTGTATATACAAAAAGGTAGTAGGGAGTATGGTGGTGATCCTCGTAGAGTACGTGGATGACATACTCTTGATAGGGAAGGAGTTTCCTATGCTATGATCGTCAATCTCCGCTTATCATAAGGATTCTCCGTAAAGGATCAAGGTGATACCTCCTAAATCCTGGGTTATGGATCTATGAGATAGATCTAATTGGATGTTAGGATTCTCACTAGTTGTAGTGAGATGGAATCAATCAATCCTGGGGAGAATCACTGGAAAGGTTCCAGGGTGATAAGGACAACTGAATTTCAGTCGCAGGCATTGTCTTTATCCTCAGTGGAGGGACGGTATGTTGGAAGAGTTCCAAGCTAGATACCGTGACTTACTAGACGATTAAAGGCAAGATATATCGTTACCAAGGATGCTACCAAAGAGACAGTCTGGATATATTTAAGTTCATGAGATGAAATTCGTTCCTACCATTGTGTGACAATGGAGTTATGGCTTATGCCAAGGAACCCCCGTCCCATCAGAAATCCAGATATAATTCTTAGGCAGTATCACCTGATTATGGAGATGGTTGATCTCCAGGGAGATCGAGGTTAGGAGAGTAGACACAGAGGACAACAGCGCGGATCCACTCACAAAGGCCTATTTCCCAGTAAAGACTTTTATGGGATGGTTGAGTATGAGATATTTCAACCACAGCTAATTGTTGGGTATGAGATACCACAATAGATGGCCTAGTGCAAGTGGGAGATTGTTAGTTATATGTATGCTCTAGAGGCCATTACTGTACATACGATGTATATTGTAGTGGATGCTTGGACATATATAGGGAGGACTTTCTTACTCGACATGATATTATGCTATCTGGTTGTACTTTATCTTAACATGTACTCTGATTGTCTCTATATTACATGTTGATAGAGCCCTTAGGATATGTACTCGAGTACTGGAACTATGATGAGATCATACTAGTGGGGCCACGGTAGTCGACGAGTACATCCTATAACTGTTCCTAGTCGAGGGTGTATCGAGACAGGGCATCGATACACCAGAGTAGATTAGCGTATACACATCTTGACCCATATGATGGGCGATGGATGATCCCATATCCATCGGTGTTTGACATCAAGGATGGTGTACGGGTGCTCAGTAGAGACTGGGTACACTGGACGGACTCGCCGAGAACTCCCAGATGGTATTATACCTTACGTCAGATGGCAGTTCTCCGGTGACACTAATACAGGTTAGTCTGTAGACCCGAGATCGTCATAGAGTCTTGTGTGATTCCCATTGTGCTTTGATTTCCATCATACCACGTCCAAGAGGGCGTGCAGAAAGGTGGCTTTTGGGTACAGTCCTGAATCACATGGAGGCAATAAGCGATAGGAGGGGATTCGTCTCTCCCGATATAGGGAGTTGATGTTGTGCTGTGTTCGATTGGCTATAACTGGAAATCCCTGGCCAGGGTTGCTGAGATTTACTGGTAAGTGTTATCAGTAGTTTCTCGAACTGTTATAGACCTCATATCGACACGACTTATCAAGCTACTGAGGTCTGACGTTTACCACCCCTAGGCGAGATATGCGACATATCAGATGAAGAGACCGGACTGTACGGGGGTGTTACTGATTGGATTCGCAGGAGAATGTACAGGCTTGCTTGTTGATCTTCTGATCGCTCAATACGTGGGGGGCTGTTACGTTTAGCTGACCGCTTGCAGCTTGTGGGTGTTTGATATGATCACCACCTGCTGCCGGCGTATTAACGATTCTTTAGAGTTCTACACAGAGGTTTCTTGGCTCAAGCAAAACGGAGTTGGAGCACATATATGATATGTGCGGGACCGAGAAAAATACGTGTATATGATACCGTATTAGATTCTTGCGATATAAGATATCGGCCGGGTATATGTGATATAGCCGGGTCATCGGATCAAGTGTTGATTCGATAAACTGATACAGATTATATTAGTCGGTTATTTATGAAATAGCCGGATTATCGGATCAAGTGTTGATTCGATAATTTAATGTATAATTATATATTTGATATATTAAATTACATTAACTGATATAAGCTCACTAAAAGATTCTTTTTCTCACTCGGGTATTACATTGATATATATGTGATATATGTTAATTGTATTATTTTATTTGTTTATAATAAATATTGTATATGTGATATATGATATTGTAACATGTTAGGGTTATTAATGCAACATGATTAGTGGAGATTAAACATGATTAAGGTTTGATTTGGGTTAATTTTTCTAGAAGGTTCTAGAAGCTTTTTGTTTTGTTTTTGCAAAGATATTTTGTAAAGATATTTTTGGATGATATTTGTTAACCCAACCCAACCCTTCACCATGGTTCATTCTCTACATGGGTTAAGTTATCATACTTAACCCATGGTTGCATTTCTAACCTCATCACAATTCATTATTCATCACAAAAGAAATAGATCATTTTCTTCCTTCTTCTTCTTTCATGAAAAGCTTTCTAAGTTTTTATGAAGTGATGAAAATGAGTGAGTTAAAGAAAACAAATGAGAGCTAAAATCCTACTTCATCATCCTAATCTATCCTAGCCATTTAGATTAGGGTGTTCACTTCATTAGTGAGTGAGAGCTTGAGTTAAAGTTTCTTCAAGGTAGATTATCTTAGTTATCGAAGATCGGAAGAAAATTTGCATCATTCTTTTCGTGGAGCCTCTCTAGAGTCCGGGTATATGATGATCGCAACGAATGGCACCTCAACACGGAGCTTATGAAGCGAAGGACCGGACTACAAAGGTTGTAATCCCAAACTCTTAGATGTTAAAATGTTTAACATGCTTTGTTTCACATAATCTCTAGTTTAAAGATCTTGATTAGGGTTGTTCAGCACGTCTAAATTTTGAATCGGGCATGATTGATGCCTTATAGACCCTTGTGAGAGTGCCTAGTAACCCTACATGTGCATGGAATTCTTGGACTATTCTAGTGAAAAATGAGATTTTCTCTCAGCAGTACTCCTCCGTATACACCACAGCACAACGATGTATCGGGGTGGAGCAATCGCGCCCTATTAGATATGGTGCGCTCTATGATGAGTATTACTGAGTTACATGTTTCCTTTTGGGGTTATGCACTTGTAAGGCTGCATACCTATTGAATAAGGATTCAATAGTTCCCGACGAACCTCAGCCTCTCTGCCGATCTGATAGGGTTCCTCATCCGCCTGAGAGATACTTCGGTTTCTCGATGACAGTGGGAGCAAGGATTGCATCATGAGATGATGACCGAACTATTTTCGAGCAGGCCATCAAGAGTAGGGACTCTGTAAGAATGGCTGGATGCTAAGTGATCTGAAATGGAATCCATGTACATCAACAAAGTATGGACTTTGTATGCTATATCTGAAGGGTTAAATCCCCATCAGGAGCATGTATATCTTGAGAAGATTACATGGTGTAGATGGAAAAGTTGAGACTTTCAAAGCTAGACTTGTTGCAAAAGGCTCTCATCATTGACCAGGTATGGATTATGATGAAACCTTTTCTCCAATAGCTATGCTTAAGTCCATCCGGATCCTACTTGTCATTACTATATACCATGACTACGATATCTGGTGGTTAGGTGTCATGACTATTTTTCTAAATACTGATTTAGAAGAGAGCGTCTTTAAGTACACAGGCAGAGGGCTTCGTAAACAGTGGGAGCAGCGGAAACGTGTGCAAGATGCTTTATGGGATAAAACAGCCATCGCGGAGTTGGAACATCTGTTTTGATGTGGTAGTCAAAGCGTTTGACTTCATCAAAATGGTAGATGAACCTTGTATATACGAAAAGGGTAGTAGAGAGTATGGTGGTATTCTTCGTATTATATGTAGATGACATACGCTTGATAGGAAAGGAGTTTCCTATGCTACGCACGGTCAATCTCCTCTTATTACAAGGATTCTCCATATAGGATCAAGGTGATACCTCCTAAATCCTGGGTTTTAGATCTATGAGATAGATCTAAATGGATGTTAAGATTCTCACTAAGTATAGTGAGATGGTATCAACAGATCCTGGGGAGAATCACTGGATAGCTTCCAGGGTGGTAAGGATGACTGAATGTCAGTCGCAGGCATTGTCTTTACCCTCAGTGGAGGGGCGGTATGTTGGAAGAGTTCCAAGCTAGATACCGTGGCAAACTAGACGATAAAGGCTAAAGACGTCGCTATCTAAGATGGTACCAAAGAGGCAGTCTGGGTGTATATTTGTTCATGAGATGAACAAGGTTCCTACCATTGTGTGACAATAGAGGTGTGGCTTTGGCCTAGGAACCCCGGTCCCATCAGTGACCCAGACATATTCTGAGGCAGTATCACCTGATCATGGAGATGGATGATCTCCAAGAGATCAAGGTTAGGAGAGTAGACTCAGAGATTAACACGGTGGATCCACTCACTGAGGCCTTTCCCAGAGAGAGACTTTTATTGGATGGTTGAGTATGAGATACTACAACCACTGCTACTTGATGGCCCTAGTGCAAGTGGGAGATTGTTAGTTGTATGTATGCCCTAGAGGCCATTATTATACATGATATGTATATGATAGTGGATGCTGGGACATATATAGGGAGGACTTTCTTGCTCGACATGATAGTACGCTATCTGGTTGCTCTTTATCTTAACATGTATACTTACTGTCTCTCTGTTACATGTTGATACAGCCCTTAGGATGTGTACTCGACTTCCAGGATTATGATGCAGATCATACTAGTGGGGCCTGGGTAGTCCATGTGTACATCCTTCAATGTTCCTAGTTATGGGAATATCGAGACGGGGTATCGATATTCCAGAGTAGACTAGCGTATATCTTCTCGACCCATGTGATGGGTGATGGATGTTCCCATATCCATTGGTGTTTGACATCAGAGATGGTATGCGGGTGCTCAATGGAGACTGGGTACACTGAACGGACTCGCCGAGAACTCCCAGATGGTATTATACCTCATGTCAGATGGCAGTTCTCTGGTGACACTGGTACGCTTAGTCTATCGACCCAAGATCGTCATAGAGTCTTGTGTGTCTCCCACTGTGCTTTGATTTCCATCCTACCACGGCTCTACTGAGTCGTGCAAACAGGTGGTTTTTGGGTACAGTCCCGAGTCACATAGAGGCAATGAGCGATAGGAGGGGATTCGTCTCTCCCGGTATTGGGGGTTGATGTTGCGCTATACTCGACTGGACATAACTGGAAATCCCTGGCCAGGGTTGATGTGATTTACTGGTAAGTGTTATCAGTACTTTCACGCTCGTTATGGACCTTATATCGGCATGACTTATCAATCTACTGGGGTCTGACGTTTACCACCCCTAGGCGAGATATGCGACATATCAGACGAACAGACCAGACTGTACGGTAAGTGTTACTGATCGGATTCGCAGGAGTGTGAGCAGGCTTGCTCGTTGATCTTCTCATCGGTCGGTTATATGCGATATAGCCGGGTTACCGAATCAAGTGTTGATTCGATATATTGATACACTAGATATTAGTCGGTTATGTGCGATATGACCGGATCATTAAATCAATTTTTGATTTAATTATTTAATGTATAATTATATATTTGATATATTACTTTACATTAACTAGTATTGGTTCACTTAAGATTGCTTTTCTCACTTGATGTGCACATAATGTATATGTGATATATGTTTGTGTACATGATTGTATCATGCTTGATGATACATGCAAACTTGGGTGTGTGTATGACTTGCACCATATTTAAGATAATGGTTAGGGTTTTCATTCTTTTGTAATTCAAAATGGTGGTTTTCTTTGTCTTGACTTGAAACTTCATGAAGCTTAAAGTATCTTTGATAAAGTCCACACACTTTGTTTTACTAAAGATATTTATTAACCAAACCATTAGCTTAAACCATGGTTTAGTCTCTACAAAGGTTAGTGGATGATACTAACTCACCCATGGTTACATAATTGATCATAATTATCTTCACTTGAGTTCTCATTCTCATTCTTCTTCTTCTTCATCATCCAAAAGAAAAAACCTTTCTAGATTTTTCTAAGTGAAGAAACAAAGTGAGAAATTAAAATCTAAAGTGAACCCACTTCCTATTTCATCGTCCTCTACTACTTGCCATTTAATTTAGGGTGTTCTCTTCACAAAGTTTTTGACCTAGTGAAGGGTTAGCTTGAGTTTGAGTCATCTCGACGTAGATCATCTTCGGCCTCGAAGTCTACAAGCAAGCTTGTTCATTTCTCCGGGGAATTACATACTAGAGTCCGGGAGTTCGATGATCGCAGCGAAGGGACGTCAACACGGAGCTTTAGAAGTGAAGGACTGGATCTACAAAGGTTGTATTTTTTCACTTCTCTTTGTAATGTAGATTACTTGTTTTGGTTACCCTGGTTTTCTAGCATGATTCTTAGTTTGATTGCTTAGCACCCCCTTGAATTTTTGTTGTGGCATTTGTGATGCTTGCAAAACCCTGGGCTAGGTGCTAAGGAATCCCAACAGCCTCGGTGCGTGGAACACCCCCTCGGCCTCCATACGAATAGCGAGGGCGTAGTGTTGAAGGACCTGACGGGAAACAGATGAGAAACTTGGAGACGCTCGAGCCAAAGAAAAAAAGGTCAAAAAAACAACGTGTAGAAGAGTTCGTACCTGGACCGCCCCTTGGGCTATGGCCTCCATTTGGACCCTCAGGGTGCCATGTGGAAGCCTTCCCCCGGCCGACTCTTCCATCCCGGCGAGCAGACCGGCAGCGACGGAGAGCCCAGATGGAGCCATGAAGACGGCATCACCCTCCTGCGTGGAAATCCCCTCAGGAACCCTCGACGGCGGCCACGAGAGATCGTCATTTTCCTCTTAAGGGGGACCCCGTCCTTGCCCTCCCCTACATCTCTCGTCTGGGGCTCGGATGACCATGGACGTCTCTAGCCGCCAGATGAACGATCACCAGGAGCCATCAACCAGGCGGACGGCCCTATCGCCGGCAGAACATTCGGCGCAGGGCGCGAGCCTGCTGGGGGTGCGGCCACGCCGGCGGCCTCCCTCCGGAACGAAAAACCCAAAGAGTGGGAATGAACCATGTATCCAACCCAGAAGAGGAAGAGCGCCGAGCAGCCAAGACTTAGAAGAAATTGACTTACGAAGGAATAGAGGCCCTAGAGTGGGTCCCACCCCTATTTATCACCGCAATCACCCTCATCCAATGGCGCCCTTCATCTCCCGCCAAAACACCTCCTCGCGTCCAACGGCTCCGATTGCTCCACTTGCCGTTCCCACACCACATCAGACGCCGCAGGTCTGCACACGTCGGGCCAACCGACGCTGGACACGTGGACCGTCGCTTCAGTGGCAGGATGCGCGAACCGGTGCACTTTCCTTAAATGCAGAGATCTCTCCCTGATTCGCTGGCAGAAAAGACAGCTGACAGCCCGGGGACACGTCCCGACGAAACCTTAGGAGGGAGCTCACCCCGGGCGGCATGGCAGTCCACTCCTGACCCGACCCGCTAGCTGGTCGGGTCAAGAGTGGGGGGCTAATGATGATGCTCAATACTGGCGACCTCCAAGATCAGCACACGTGGTAGATGACGTGTCCCAATACTCAGAAGAAAGGGCCCACAAGGGCCGATCAGGCCACCCCTGTACCCGACCTGTAAGCACAAGCTGGCTCTCCTCAGAGCCCCCTGAAAATTGGTCTCCTCGGCCTCTCAGCTCACCCCGAGCTGCCACAGGACCAAGACTCCTCGGCCCTTTCGCTCGTCCCCAAGCTCCCCAGCCGAGGCCATCTTCCTCGGCCCTCCCACCGACCAACTCCACCACTCACAGGCGTAACCGCGGCTCTGCAAATCTCGCCATGCGCAGATTCTCCGCCAGCAACATCCCACGTTCCATGCCATCACGATCCCCATTAACGGGCGATCCGCTCATTACGCAGGCGTGATGTCGGGAGCGTAACTGCCGGCGAGATTCTCGCGCCTGCTGCTGCGTGCTGCTGCCACTATATAAACCCTCATCACAGAGGGGTCAAGTAAGCCATTTTTTACTCCACTTAGCCGTTACTCTGCTCGGATCTTATGCTAACTTGATCGTCGGAGGGTCTTCGGTGGTACCAAACCCCCCCGAGACTTCTTTGCAGGTACTCGGCGCTAAATTCCTCAAAATCACCAGTCTCCCCAAAACCCATTGAGACCCATGCGTAACAGGAGATCACCTTCAAAATCCACCGGGAGATCGACGGAAGACAACATCTGACGGAGACCCAAAAAGTACCTCCATCAAATGGTGAGGGGCTCGGTGGTTGTTGAAGGTGAGACAGGATCATAGGGGAGCGGATCTTGCGAGCGCCGTTGCGAGAGAAGAGGACGGCGTTGGGGAGAAAACGAGGGAGGAGAGAGAAGATGTTGAGGAGATGGAGGAGGTGGCCACCGAGATCATGGGGTTTGTTGGCGCGGTGAGGATGAGGTCGGGGGCGAGTGCAAGAGAAGAGGAGAAAGAGCCGTTGAGTTTAAAAGAAATGGGGAAGAGAGAGAAAAGAGGGAGAGGGAAGTGGTCGGGTCGAGTTGTGTGGGTTTGGCCTGGGCTTAGGTTAGGAAAATTAGATTAGGTTTTTAGATTAGGTAAAAAATATATATAAAAGGATATGAAAATAATTTTAAAAAAAAATTGAGGATAATATTTATATAAAAATATACGTAGAAAAGGTACAAGGACCTGTAGACTTACGGAGGCCATGCATGGTGGTGAGTGGCAAACATTTAAAGATCATCTTATTGCTTAATCCATCACCTTTTAGATAGTGAAACCCTAGCTAGTTTTTGGATAACCATTAATTAACTTTGTGGTATGTAATTAATTAATTAGCTTTGTGATGCTTTTCCTTAAAATGGTAATCTATGACTTTGGGGAGGTTCGATGAAGTCCCTAATTATACATTTCAAGTAGTAGGAGATTAAACTGAAGAAAATACTTGATTTCACTTGATTAGATAAATGAATAATTTCGACTATATTTGGTAGCTTATGAATGAAAAAGATTAAAAAGGTCAGAATAATATAGAAAACTGAGTATAGTTTACTGATAAGATTTCATATATAATTAATAGCCTAAATTTTAGAATCTAATTTTCATGTTATAGAGTATTTTAATTATAAAACTCATGTCCTTTTAGTATGTGTATTAATAGAGTAAATAATCCGTAAACCTCAATAAATTTGTTTAACATAGACGATTAAAAAGGTGGTAGATTTTCGATACCGCAGACCTACCAAACAGAAGACATTCAGAAAATGGCTGTCTTGGAAGATTCACCAATGCGTAAATCAGTAAATGTTAAAATTGAAAGCAATTTAGGGTAGAAAGAAAGTGTACCAAAAGCTAGGAGATCGATTTTACTGGATAAACCGATCTGATGTTGCTGATCCCAGTCCTAGACGCCGCACATGGAGGGCACCACGGAGTTTGGGAGAGAGGCCGAAGACTGGGCCCTAGCAGGGCCTATATGAGGTTGGACTCCACTCCGGCGGTTACTTTCCCTACCCCCGTGAACGACGTCTAGAGCATGATGTTGCCACCTTGAAGACCACCGTCGAGGAGTTGAAAGAGATGTTGGTACGTATACTACTTAATAGTAAAATATTATATCACATCGTAGATAGTAACATATGCAATATTAGTATCCTGAGCTTATTTGGTTGTACACTTAGTCTTGATTAATCATATTTAAATAAAACTGTCTAATTAAAATAAACGACGATTTTCCAAACTAGATATCCAAACGAGCCCTAAGTCCCTAAGTATTCTTAGATTGGGTTTTCGCAATATCCTGATAATGATATGAATTCGACTAAAATCTAATACACGGTTCTTACTCGTTTATTACACACAAAATTAAACAGATGCAACAGGCTGCTTCGACTGCGGCTCCACCTGCATCTCTTTCGGCTGCGGCTTCGTAAGCCACTATCTCGGCTGCGGTTGCGCAAACCACTCCTGCAGCTCCACAGCCCGTTCAGACTCCCGCACAGTCCGCTTCTTCATTGGTCGAGTTTTTGACGACTCAGGGCTGCACCAAGGAGCAGATGCGTCGTATTACGGTGTTTATCAGAGGTGGAGGAGCTGGACCGAGTTAGGGTAGCTTTTTTTTATATTTTAAGCATATATGTACTTATATGATACATATTGTATATATTTTGGACGATATTGGTGGTGTTTGCGTGTTCACGATGATTTGGATTGATATTGTATTCTGTTTGTTTATTTCTTTTATATATTATGCGTGAGATGTTGATTATGAATACTGCGATATTTGGTTATATAATGTATATATTACTGTGCACAGGACGGGAAAAAAATAGGAAGCCCATTTTAAAAAAAGAACCCTAATATTTTGTCCCTGCGGATTAAACCGTAGGGTCATCTGTTGCACCTATGGAGTAATCCGTAGGTGTAACATTTGTCCCTACACAGTTAGCCGTAGGGGAAAAATATCAGGATACCTGATATTTTGCCCCTATGGACTTAGTAACAGGCGTTAAACTTGCCCCCACGAATGTATCCGTAGGGGCGTTTGTCTGGACCTACGAATAACCCCGTAGGAGCCTTTAGCTGGACCAACGGAGAAATCCGTAGGAGCTTTTATCTGGACCTACGAAGAACTCCGTAGAGGTATGTTCAGACCCTAAGAAGTAATCTGTAGAGGCAAGTATTTTATTTTATAAACCAATAAATTAAATAAATATTTTTGTCCCTACGGTGTAAGCTGTAGGAAAATATGTCCCTACGGAGTAAAGCGTAGGGGCAATTATTACTTTGTAGGGGCATGTTCAAAACGAAAACTTGCACCTGCGGTCTTCACCTACACTGTATTTTTATGTCTCTATGAATATATCCGTAGGAGCAGTGCTCTGCCCCTACGATTTTATACGTAGGAGCAACCCCTTATTATAGCAGTGATGGTAGATCTTGGTATGATTACTTATATATACGCACGCGTATCTCCTGCTCCTACTTGGTAAAGTTTTACCCGCTTAACTGTTAATTGTATTAGTTTATTGCCATCTATCACGACACACGCGAATCTCCTTATGGCAGCGCGCATGCAAGTATGGACCCGATGGACCATTGGGCCAATAGTATGTGCTGGTGTAGATTTGATGATTCTCTGGATTGGTAGAAGATTGATCGATCCTTCGTAATCCTATACGCACTCGAGCTCATTTGTGAGATCCTTGTCAGTGTATCAAGTACATTTTAAATAAAAGTAAAAATAATGGTGAAACTCAAAGAGTTTATTTTTGATAAAGTTAGTATAGAATTATATAAATAAGTGCTCAAGGTTTATATGGCAGTGAGATTAACCTATGCTTAAAAGAAGAAAAAAGATACTGATGGAGGTCCTTTTCGGGTCTCCGTCAGATGTTTTCTTCCGTCGATCTCCCGGTGGATCTTGGAAGTGATCTCCTGTTGCATGTGGGGCTCAATGAGTTTTGAGGAGATTGGTGGTTGTGAGGAGTCAACGCCGAGTACCTGCAAAGAAGTCCCGGGGTGGTTTGGTACCACCGAGGACCCTCCGATGATCAAGTTAATACGAGATCCGAGCAGAGTAACGGCTAAGTGGGTAAAAAATGGCTTACTTGACCCCTCTGTGATAGGGGTTTATATAGCGGCGGCGGCGCGTAGCGGCGGCGGCGCGTAGCAGCAGACGCGAGAATCTCGTCGGCAGTTACGCTCCCGACGTCACGTCCGCGTAAAGAGCGGATCGCCCGTTAATGGGGATCGTGATGGCATAGAACGTGGGATGTTGCCGGCAGAGAATCTACGCATGGCGAGATTTGCGGAGCGGCGGTTACACCTGTGAGTGGTGAAGTTGGTCGGTCAGAGGGACCGAGGAAGATGGCCTCGGCTGGGGAGCTCGGGGACGAGCGAGAGGGCCGAGAAGTCTTGGTCATGTGGCAGCTCGAGGCGAGCTGAGAGGCCGAGGAGGCCAATTTCCAGGGGGCTCTGAGGAGAGCCAGCTTGTGCTTGCAGGTCAGGTACAGGGGTGGCATGGTCGGCCCCTGTGGGCCCTTTCTTCTGAGTTCTGGGACACGTCATCTGCCACGTGTCAATATTGAGCATCATCATTAGCCCCCCACTCTTGTCCCGACCAGCTAGCGGGTCGGGTCAGGAGTGGACTGTCGGGCCGCCCGGGGCGAGCTCTCTCCTAAGGTTCCGTCGGGACGCGTCCCGAGTTGTCAGCTGTCTTTTCTGCCAGCGAATCAGGGCGAGATCTCTGCATTTAAGGAAGGTGCGCCGGTTCGTGCATCCTGCCACTGAAGCGACGGTCCACGTGTCAAGCGTCGGTTGGCCGACGCGACGTGTGCAGACCTACGGCGTCTGATGGGGTGCGGTCCAGTGTGGGAACGACAAGTGAAGCAATCGGCGCCGTCGGACGCGAGGAGGCGTTTTGGCGGGAGATGAAGGGCGCCCTTGGATGAGGGCGATTGCAGAAACAAATAGGGGTGGAGCCCACTCTAGGGTTCCTAGTCCTTCATATTTCCTCGCTATAAGCCCTTATTGCCCGCGCTCGTCTTCTTTCTTCTGCTTTCGTTTCCTGAGGATCCCTCTTCTCCAGGTTAGATATCTTCTTTCGTGGAATCTGTAGATGTCGTAGGAGTAGGTTTTAGGGATCCTTTAGTTGAGCCTGAGTCTTCCTGGAGAGCAGGGGTTGGATCCTCTTTCCGGGACCGCGCGGCGGGGGCAACCTCCAGGAAGGAGGCGGTAGACGCTGCCCCCGGCATGTCGTATTGGGTGAGGCATGAGGACGAGCTCGCCAATGCTCGGGCTCGCTTCCACATCCCTTCACGTTATACGCTTCGTCTGGCCAAGGAGGGGGAGAGGGCAGACCAAGTACAGGGTAGGGAGATCGCCCTGTACTTGGAAGCTTTTTGGGGTGGAATGCGCCTGCCCTTCTCTCCCGAGGTCGTCGAAGCGCTGAATTTCTTCGGGTTAGCCCCTGGCTAGTTAGTGCCGAACTCCTGGAGGATTCTCCTCGGGTTCCTGATCCGCCTGAAGTTGCAGGCGGTTCCCTTCAGCCTCTCCCTCCTTAATTCTTCCCTCGTTTTCAAAAATTATCCTGGGGGTCGAGCGGGCGACCCGAGGTGGGTCTACCTCTCTTTTAGAAAGCGATAGGGGGTGCCGCCGGGATAGGGGTTGTGGCCCTGCCTTCTTCCATTCACGACTGGAAAAAGAATTTCTTCTTCGTTTCCCCTCTCGAGGGCGAGGACTGGCCCATGCCTACCAAGTGGTCGAGGGAAAAATGCTTGCCGGGGAACCAGTCCAATGACCCCGCCGCGGTGAGAGTGGCGTCGTAGGATCCCATCCCTCGATTCGATGTGCTGCTATCTGAGAGGGTCCTGAGTTGGGCCGGGCTCAGCCCGTTGAGTTCATCGGTAAGTTAGGCTTGCTTGTTGGCTTGTATATTGCTTGTGTCGCTGACTTCTTTGCATTTGGTTTTGTGCAGGACCCATGGATATGGACGAGCTCCGAGCCTCCATGCGCCAGCCGAGGAGGGTCCCGAAGGCCGGAGGCGCCGGCTCTTCCCGCTCGAAGCCCGCCCCGGCTCCTTCTCCTTTGGTGGTCGCGTCACGTGAGCGTTCGGGGGCGGATCCCGCCCTGGGGCCTAGCAGAGCGTCGGGCCGGAAACGGGCTCGGATTCTGGAGGACTCGGTCTTAGAGGAGGAGATCGGCTCTCCCTCGGAGCCGCTCAAGAGGGGTTCCCGGAGGTCTTCCTGGGGCCCGCCCTCACCGATCATGGTGGAGGAGGGGGGCCTCCAGTTCGCGGTGCCCTCGGGGCTATCCGTCGCGGAAAGCCTGCTTCATGAAATAGAGAAATCGGCGGGGGGTAAGGTCCCCGGGGGGACCTTCAAGGCCAAGATGGCATCCATCGCCCAAGAGTCCGTGCAGGTAAGTGTTTGGTTTTCTACGAGATTCGGTGCCTACTTCGCCTTTCTGATCTCTTTTCAATTTTTCAGGTTCTCCAGCACGTTGCTCTTGCCTTGCGCATGGAAGCCGAGGTGATAGCCCCGGCGATGAAGGCTGCGGGCCAGCTTGCCTTGCTGGAAGAGAGCTCCAAGCGGAAGCTGGAGGCGGTGATGGCGAGAGTTGCCGCCCTGGAGGGCGAAGTGGAGGCCAGGAAATAGGAGGTTGCCCGATACCGTGAGGCCGCCGTGGCTGCCGAGGCCAAGCTTGGGGACGCTCAGGTGCTCGCAGGCAACCTGAAGAGGACGGTGAAGACCCTCCGGAAGGAGCTGGGGGCGGCGGCCGAAGTGGCGAAGTCGGCCAATCTGAGAGCGGCGAAGTTGGCCGACCTCTCGGCGGTGAAGACGGTGGAGGGCTACAAGAAGTCGAAGGACTTCTATGATGACCTGGCCGTGACCACAACCCGTATCTGGCATGAGGCCCTCGACACCGTTAAGGCCCGGATGCCGGAGTTCGCCGATGAAGAGCTCCGGGCCGAATACCTGACGAGGAGGTCGCCGAGGACCCTGCTCGTCTCATAGTGGATGTCGAGGACCCCGAGGTCGCGACCGGCCCCAAGGCCTAAAGCCCCCGTCTTCCTCCTCCTTTTATTTTGTTGCTTCTGGAATTTTTGTAAGCCTCCGGGCAGTTTGTAAGGCTAGGGAGCCCAAAATACCCTTTGTAAAGACTTTGCCTTTGGTAATAAAACTTTTTTCTTTGGTTTGCACTTTATCTTCTGTTTGTGAATAATGCTCGTAAAATATCTCTGCTTGCACTGTTGGGCTTCCATGTCAGGTCGGCTATTTGTCTAGCGATCGTTCGTCGAGTTGATTTCGATTATCGATCACTTGCCAAGCGTGCCAAGCGCTGCTGAGAAGGAGGCATCTCCATGGCCCCGAAGTCGGGGGGATCGCTCAGACTTGGATAGACCTGATACCCCTTGTTGGGGCCTCGGACCCTCTGCATGTGATGGGCAGAAGGATATCCGCCGTATTTGTGCCGAGCATGAATAGGCTCAGAGTCCTCGTTATGAGGGCTACAAACCCGCAGCGTTTGTTGTGCATGAACGAGCCGGGAAGCTGCTCGATTTCCTCTTGGCGAGGGCATTTGGTTTCTGGCATTGCGAGCAACGACCACCAGCTGGGGATGGCCGAGCGAGGGTCGGGCTCGACTGCCTCTGGGAGGACTTTTTGATCCTTAGCGTTGGAGGGGCTGTGAGAAACCTACTAAGGATGACCGGGCAGTAAAGCTGCTCGGTTGCCTCTTGGCGAGGGCTTTGATCTGTGGCGTTGCGAGTAGGGAAGCTACCGGCCAGGGATAGCTGAGCAGGGAAGCCGCTCGGCTGCCTCTACGGAGGACTTTGATCCTTAGCGTTGGAGGGGCTGTAAGAAGCCCACTAAGGATGACCAGGCAGTGAAGCTGCGCGGTTGCCTCTTGGCGAGGGCTTTGATCCCTAGCGTTGCGAGTAGGGAAGATACCGACCAAGGATAGCCGAGCAGGGAAGCCACTCGGCTGCCTCTACGGAAGACTTTGATCCTTAGCGTTGGAGGGGCTGTAAGAAGCCCACTAAGGATGACCGGACAGTGAAGCTGCACGGTTGCCTCTTGGCGAGGGCTTTGATCTCTAGCGTCATGGGTAGGGAGCTACCAGCCGGAGATAACCGAGCGGGGTAGCCGCTCGGTTTCCTCTTGCGAGGGCTTTAATCCTTCAGGACAGGGACCGAGCAGGGTTACTGCCCAGTGCCTCTTGGCGAGGACTTTGATCCTTGTCGGTTGTGGTAGGAAGCTACCAGCCGGGGATAGCCGAGCAAGGGCTCGACTACCTCTGGGAGGACTTTGGTCCTTAGCACGGGAGGGGCTGTAAGAAGCCTGCTAAGGATAACCGGGCAGTGAAGCCGCGCGGTTGCCTCTCGGTGAGGGCTTTGATCCCTGGCGTTGCGAATAGGGAAGCTACCGGCCAGTGATAGCCGAGCAGGGTAGCCGCTCGGCTGCCTCTAAGGAGGACTTTGATCCTTAGCGTCGGAGGGGCTGTAAGAAGCCTACTAAGGATGACCGGGCAGTGAAGCTGCACGGTTGCCTCTTGGCGAGGGCTTTGATCTCTGGCGTCATGGGTAGGCAACTACTAGTCTGGGATGACCGAGCGGGGTAGCCACTCGGATGCCTCTTACGAGGGCTTCGATCCGTGGCATCATGGGTAGGGAGCTACCAGCCGGAGATGACCGAGCAAGGTAGCTGCTCGGTTGCCTCTTGCGAGGGCTTTGATCCTTCAGGACGGGGACCGAGCAGGGTTACTGCCCAGTGCCTTTTGGCAAGGGCTTTGATCCCTGTCGGTTGTGGTAGGAAGCTACCAGCCGGGGATAGCCGAGCAAGGGCTCGACTGCCTCTGGGAGGACTTTGTTCCTTAGCGCGGGGGGGCTGTAAGAAGCCTACCAAGGACCCTTGGCCGGACAGGGTTACTGCCCGGTACCTTTTGGCAAGGCCTTTTGTCCTGAAGGATAGCCGAGCGAGGGACCCTCGAGCTCGACTGCCTCTGGGAGGGCTTTTGATCCCTGTCAGTCGTGGTAGGAAGCTACCAGCCAGGGATAGCCGAGCAGGGTAGCTGCTGAGCTGTCTCTAAGGAGGACTTGGATCATTAGCGTTGGAGAAGCCGTATGAGGCCTGCTAAGTATATCCGGGCAGTGAAACTGCGTGGTTGCCTCTTGGCGAGGGCTTTGATCCCTGGCATCACGAATAGGGAAGCTACCGGCCAGGGATAGCCGAGCAGGGAAGCCGTTCGACTGCCTTTATGGAGGACTTTGATCCTTAGCGTTGGAGGGGCCTTAGGAGGCCTGCTAAGGATAACCGGGCAGTGAAGCTGCGCAGTTACCTCTTGGCGAGGGCTTTGATCCCTGGCGTTGCGAGTAGGGAAGCTACCGGCCAGGGATAATCGAGCAGGGTAGCTGCTCGGCTGATTCTTCATGAGGTTTCGCCCGACCATCCAGTTGCAGGTATGGGGAACAGGAACGGTCGCGATGAACGTGCACGTAGCATGTGCATTTAATGTGGGGGGAGGCGAAGCGCCAAGGTCGCGTCATTCCGATTCCACCAGAGAAGACTCGATGATCGCCGCGTGGCAGCGACTTTTTGGGCGAAAGAGGGCGACCGTTGAGTTCCGTTAGGACGCAGTGGGCTATATAAGGCTGAAGTAGCACTGGTCCTTCCTTTCTTCGTAAACAGATCATTGAGAATGCAAGACTTCCCCTTTACCATCCCCGAAATCATCCACTTCGAAGACGTATACCTCTATGACCAGAACTGCACCGAGGATACGGTGCAGTTGGTCTATGGGAGTATCGAAGACCACTTCGGCCGGCTGCTCCCCCGACGCTCCTCCCTGCTACAACTGCTGATGTACTCCATCTGGAGGGCGTCGTCGGGGCTCTACAACCCCTTGTCCGAGCAGTTCTATGACGAGGCCATAGGCAAGCTGCGGTCTCTGAGGCGCTTCGGCCTGATCTCCGCGAATCGGCCGGCTCGCTCAGTGGCGCTCGTCCGTGAGTGCTACGAACTGAGGCTCGGGGTCAACGCGTGCGGGGGAATCGAGGGCTGAGATTGGATCTCGCGAGGCCTCGGCCGGCGGAGATCTTTACCGAGTACAATGAGCAATGCTCTCTGCACCCCCTTCCCCCGCTGCTGTAATTTTCTTTTTCTTTTGTATGTATGGCTGAGGAGCCCATAATACCTTTTTTGAATAAATAAGATCTTTCCTTTTTTTTCGCAATGTTCCATTGATCTTTATTAACAACAGACCCTAGGAAGAGTTTACATTGCCCCAAAAGAAAAGTACATGCTAATAGATGACCTTATTAGCGCGGCCCGAGCTCCCCGGAGGCTTGTTGATCTCCGTGCTCGGCACCGGATGCGGGGCTCCCTGAGCGTCGGACTGGTCATCTGCCGAAACGAGCATGATCTGGCCGATGGTCAGCTCGGCGGGAGGGGGACGCTGCTCCTGCTCGCGGTCGGCCTGCAGTTTGTCCCTCAAATAGGCGGCGAGGTGTCCCGATTGGATGAGCTCCTCGATATAGTCCCGGAGTTGCTTACAATCCTCCGTGGCGTGGCCCAGCGTCCGATAGAAGGTGCAGTAAGGGCCCCGGGTTCGCTTCGAGGCCTGACGCGGGATTGGAGGGAACTTGAAGAACCCCTCGCCCTGGGCCTCCTCTAGTAACACCGCGAAGGAGACGTTGAGCGGGGTGTACTCCTGGAACCTCGGGTGATAGGGCTGCTGACGCTCCGGCCTCTCTTCCCGAGCCCTCTTCTTCTGGTCGGACCGTTCTGGTCGGGGGAGATTCGCGTTCACTTCGGACTCCAGCTGAACCTCGCGCTCAGTCCACGCCTTGACCTCGGCCATGGTCTTAGGCTGTGCCAACGCAAAGGAGCGCAACCACTCCTTGTGCCTAAGACCAAATCTGAGCACCGTGATGACGGTCTCGTCCCGGTGCTCGGGGACCTCGAGGAGGGCGTTGTAGAAGCGGGTGATGTAAGCATTGAACATCTCCTTATCCCCGCTCTTAATTGTGAAGAGGTGGTCGACCGTGTGCTTCTGCCGACGGTTCCCAACGAAATGGACGAGGAACTGAGTAGCCAGCTCGTCGAAGGTCGAGATTGAGCGAGGCTCGAGTCCTCGGAACTAGTCCCGACCAGAGAGGATGAGGATGGCTGGGAAGGCCCTGCACTGGGCGGCATCGGAATGGTCCTGGAAGCTCATCCCCGCGGTGAAAGCATCCAAATGGTCTTTCGGGTTGGTTTTCCCGTCGAACAGAGAGACCTTCGGGGGCTTGTTACGCGAGGAGACGTGGACAGCGAGCAGTCTCCCGGTAAACGGCTTGGTGAGCGAGTCGGCGGCATACTTAGCCCCGTCGCCCGAGAGGTGACCTTCCCGGCGCATACCCTCGATCTTCTTTTCGAGGGCGTCGAGTCGGCCGTGGTACCCCGAGGATTCGGCGCCTTATGATCTCTGGCCTCTGCCGTGGGAGACCTGCGTCTGGGCACGGCCCCGATTCCTCTCGATGAGGTTCCTCAAATCCCCAGGCGAAGTGGCCTTCGAGCCTTCGTGGCGAGCACTTTCTGTGCGACCCCGTCGAGGGAGGGGGTGTCGATCATGCCTGTGGACAGGCGAGGTGACCGACATCTCCTCACGGGGGTAAGGGTCGCAAGGAGGCTCGAGGCGAGGCGCTCTGGTGTCGGATCTTGGTATGGAGCCGTGGGGCGCCCAGCGGGCCTCAGGGAGTATCGGCCCGTGAGATCTGTGGCCAGGGGTCGTAGCCTGCCGGTGGTCAGCCGTGCCGACGAGGGCAGAGCCTTTTAAAGGCGGAGGGGCGGCGATCTGGGGCCCCGGCCCGGCCGCTTGGACGCGGACGAGCACCTCCATGAGGGACTATAGCCGATCTATTCGGCTGGCGAGGGCGTTGATGATGGTCGTCGGGGGAGGTTCATCCGCGCCTCCGGTGAGGGGGAGGAGGCGGCTGGTACCTGGATCTTCAGGGTGGTCGCTTGCCATGTGGATGGAGATCGGAAGGCAAACTTTGTTTTTCTGTGGAGTTTAGTTTCCCACAGACGGCGCCAACTGATGGAGATCCTTTTAGGGTCTCCGTCAGATGTTGTCTTCCGTCGATCACCCGGTGGATCTTGAAGGTGATCTCCTGTTGCGTGTGGGTCTCAATGGGTTTTGAGGAGATTGGTGGTTTTGAGGAGTCAACGCCGAGTACCTGCAAAGAAGTCCCGAGGTGGTTTGGTACCACCGAGTACCCTCCGACAATCAAGGTAGTACGAGATCCGAGCAGAGTAACGGCTAAGTGGGTAAAAAATGGCTTACTTGACCCCTCTGTGATGGGGGTTTATATAGCGACGGCAGCGCGCAACAGCAGGCGCGAGAATCTCGTCGGCAGTTACACTCCCGACGTCACGCCCGCGTAAAGAGCGGATCGCCCGTTAATGGGGATCGTGATGACGTAGAACGTGAGATGTTGCCAGCGGAGAATCTACGCATGGTGAGATTTGCGGAGCGGCGGTTACACCTTTAAGTGGTGGAGTTGGTCGGTCGGAGGGACCGAGGAAGATAGTCTCGGCTGGAGAGCTCGGGGAAGAACGAGAGGGCCGAGGAGTCTTGGTCCAGTGGCAGCTCAGAGCGAGCTGAGAGGCCGAGGAGGCCAATTTTCAGGGGGTTCTGAGGAGAGCCAGCTTGTGCTTCCAGGTCGGGTACAGGGGTGGCTTGATCAGCCCCTATGGGCCCTTTTTTCTGAGTTCTGGGACACATCATTTGCCACGTGTGCTGATCTTGAAGATCGTCAATATTGAGCATCATTAAATACAACTATTAATAGTGAAAACACCGGATGTACTTTTTCTTATTTAGCTCATGACCTTTGTCCTACTTTGAGCACTCTAACACATGCATGCATAGAGTGAGACTCTGAGTGTCTACTAGATTCACTTTGCTTCTTTATTTCTCCCCTACAAAAGTTGCTCGCTCAAACTGCCATGTTTGCTTCTTGTTAGTTAAAAGTTGGTTGATAGCTAGCCCGCTCCACATAACTATATAACCATAGCCCGCTCCACATTTTTTGTAATGCACATGAAATCTTATCTTAGTGATATACGATATATATACAGCATATATGACCCTAGGTTGCCAACAATGCCTACGTGTTTTGTCCAAACCATGACTCACATTCAATTTAACAAGCAGCCGCCCAACCTATTATCTCATTCTTCACCAATCTTTGATGTTGATTATGAATTTAATTAGTTAATTAATTAATTCACTCGTTAAACAAAAATTATTCCAATCCGCCTATTAAGGGGACTTTCCTAATATTGAATATGATGATTATTTCAATTCACCCACAAGATTTGTAGCTTACTTTGACTACTTAATCCAATTCTATGAGAGCATTAATTATTCTTAGACTATTGTTAGATAAGGGCATTGGTTTCTTTTCGACAAAATCTTAACTCAAATTTGTCACGCTCTTTTGTTAGAATATTCAAAATAGTAAAATCCACTCATTTCTAATAACAAAATCATTGATGTGCCCTTGAGCTTATTTGGTTTTTCTCTTTTTTCTCCAGTCTTTTTTAGAATTTTGTAGTGGTAGCTAGATATGTCCATCGCTGTTTAAAAATATGTACCATTGAAGAAATTGTTATTTTGTCATCCAATTAGATCGCACCACAAGGCAAACTCATGAGAAAAATTACTCGCAAATCGCAATTAATTAATTCTTAGTTAATGAATTATGTTAATTCAATGGGTGGCAAAGAAACTAATTAGTGGATGATTCATGGGACCGAGCCTTTAATTAAGGGGGATAAGGTGGTTGGCAAAAGGACAACATCGAGTAGATGTGCGAGGTCCTATAGAAGATCTTCGACTTAATAATATGTATAAAACTAACGTACATACATGCGCGCGATGAAATATACACAGGAGGAATTATAAAGAATTCTCTTCTCCATGTTCCACATACCCGTCAAGCACCGTCAAGCGTGTATGCAATACTTATGATCTGCAATATTCTAATGTTATTGTATCATAATCTACAATAACATATTGTTATACTAGTTCTTCGAGGTTGGCTGTATAAATCCGTTTTAGGCACTTACTAGTTCTACGTAAAATTCATGCGTAATGCATATGGGGGAGGAGGTTGTTTCAGTTACTTAGCACTGTTGTCAAACAAAGGAAGCAAGTGGCACATGAGAGAGTCGAAAGCCGACTTGTGTGGGTGGGCTGCACGCCAACTATTTGCATCTTTGGTGGATAATGTGGGTCTCACTCCTATCTTATTTATTTATTTATTTGGGTAGAAAAGAAGAAAACAAAAGGATTTGCCTCATATTTGACCTGTTAATAGCTTAAAGCTCCAACTGTGACCTGGCTCCACCTCATTCCTGTCCCTAGCTCCTCAATGCAAGTCCTAGTTTGAATCGCATGCAATGTTGCTTGCCTGTCCACGTGATATTATATCTTCCATCACTATATATATACACGCGTCTACACATACATATAAAGTACTCAAAACATTCCACATTTGTTGCATCCCAAACACTAGGAAGGACTAGTGTAAACAAACAAACTAGCGAGCGATAGCACTCATCTTTATAGTCGTTTACACGATCAAGAAGCAGCATTAGGTTTGATGTGAAAATCAGAGTTTCACGCATCGGAGGATCGACAAGATATAATTTTAAGGAGTTTTGTACTCAGGCAACCAGATTGGAAGCACATCTTGGAGCTAGGCAATGCCTCCTATTCATATTTAGCTAGGGTTTAGCACAAAACTACAAGAACTTGAACATTTCAATTAATCGCTATCGAGGGCTCGCGCGCTAAGGTAGGTCATGCATGCGCACATCTGATGAGAATTCAAGGTTCATTTACTTTGTCACAACATTTTCACAAAAACACGTAACTTTTTTTTTTACATCACGGTAATGCTAGCTTCGAGATTTCGGTATGTCAAACTCTAATGTAACAAAAGTCAAAATGCTTATGGATCTACCAATCTCAATTCTTTTTGAAGTAAGAAATAACATTAATTTATTTAGGATTTATTTTGTTGTGATCCGACTATATTCTTCTATGCTGGTTGTCGCCTACTTAGCACAAATTATCTATGGTGAAAGTATAAGATATTTAAACATAGTATTGAAAGCATTTCTCGAATGAGAGAGACATAAAATGCAGAGAACAAACACAAACTCTAGTTATATACATTCCAAACACAAGGAATACAAACTAGTACAAACCAATACATTGAACTCTAGTAACTCCTACTCTAACCTCGTCTGCGCCGCGCCCAATAGCATGTGCTCTCTACATCTAACGTCCCTATCAGAGCCAGCCATCAATCAATTAACCAACAGATCCCCTTCCCTCCCTTTCATTCTATTCAAGAGACAAACCTACATACTTTACTTTTGCCAAAGAGGTCGGCCCATGATATTTATCTCTTGAATAAATTATGATAAGGTTTCAAGCTGGGTAGGTTAAGCATATTTTTATGGAGTATGATATTTGAGAAAGAAACTCCTGCTTCTTAAAATAAATTAATTAAAAATAAAACAATAACCCGCTCTCAGCTCAGCTCTTTTCCCCAATTTGCACCGAATCTTCCCCCATAGAAAAAGATTCCCCCAGAGAACGGTCGACAAATCAGCCGCCCACAACGTCCATATCTCCCACGCTAGTGGGACCCACTTGCAACTAATCTCCACGTCAGCCCAAGCACCATCAGCCACATCGCAATCGGGCTCGTGCTCGAACCCCCGCCGCCGCCGCCGCTGGTGTAGTCGTCGCCGCCGCTCAAGAAAACCATCGTGCTGTTAATCAACGGTAATGCTGCTTGCGGATTGTTGCTGTTGTTCTGCCCCGATTTCTGACTGCGAATTAAAGCAAACAATGAACGCAAATTCAGTCCATCCTGTTTACAAATCGATCGAATAGATTGTAACATATTTTTTTCAGATTTAACATACATATATTGAGATACACACACATATATATACCTCGCCGTGCTGGGACAAAATGCGATCACATAGTTCGCGTTGGCGCAAGTGAACGTCGAAGTAGCGTCGTCGTACGCGTAGCTGTACGCCCTGGGGCAAGCGTTCTTGAAGAACTGCGAATACGGTGACGGTTTGCACGTGCTCGGGTTCCCGTAGGCCCCGCTGCAGCAGTACTGTGGGGACCCGAACGCCTCGCAAGCGCTCTTGCACGCGACACCCCCGCCGTCCGATTGCGTCACCTTCAGATCCGACGGACACAACCCATTCAGATCCACCAGGCATCCCGTCGAGCTGCAGTTGCCGCCGCCGGAGCCGCCCTGAGGGACGACGAGCATGGGGAGGTTGTAGCCGTCGACGAGGCTGACGTCGTAGAAGTCGAGGCTGTCGGCGCCGTTGAGGGTGAACTCGGCGAGGGTGGTGGGCGGGGCGGCGCCGCTGCCGGAGCACTGGAGGGTGTTAGACCCGCAGTCGCCGGTGGCGCAGGTGAACTTGCCTGCGGCGTCGGTGGAGCAGAGGGTGCGACCCCAGAGGCGGCCGGACCAGCCGGCGGGGACCTGGACGGACTGGGACTCGCCGGAGGCTAGGGCGAAGCCGGTGGTGGACAAGGGGGCGGTGCCGGCGCCGGAGAGAATGCCAGGCCACACCGTGTACTGGCAGTTGTTGCTGATGGTGAATGTTGCAGAAAACACCCTCAAGATTTGAAGGGAGAAGATGAAAAGAACTTGATGAATCGCCATTGGTGCTGTTGGGTGAAATTAACGGGATCCTATTGTTGCTTGAATCTAGTATTTTATAGAGGATGGGGGTGGGTCCCACTGAGATCTTATTTTAATGATAGTGCTGAGGGTAATTTCGGTAAGTTTCTTCTTGGGTTCAGCGAGGAGGTGAATTCAGAAGCAAAACGACACTTGAGTTTATTTATAGACAGAAAGAGGAAGGAGGCGGGGGTTGGGGTCAAGTGCAAAATATGTACATTTTACGTTTTGTGTAGAAATAAAAATAGGTTGGGGAAATTAAGAAAATGGGAGCCGCCAGTTGGACCTGGGCCTGGAGAGTGATGGGTAGGCAGCCCATTCAAAGGATTAGCGACACGTGGGCTTCGTGATTCACGGAGGTAATTACGAGATTAGACCGCGAAAAATGAAACGGAACAGAACGGAAATGGGTGAGAAGCTGGAAACGTTGCAATTCGAAGGTTGATGAAACGGTGGGGTTCAACTATTTTTGGCTCAAAATTTGGTGAAGGGTGAAAGGTCACGGTCAATTCAGTTGGTTTGATTAAATCTAAAAACATTAGGTTCAACTGCACGTAGACAAGTTCAGGAAATTTGGGGAATTGAAATGTGAGGGGAGTTGGTGAACTTCTTATAATTTGCGTGAGTTGCGAGATTTTGATGATCATGGATTCATGAAAATTCCAGGTGAGGTGTAATTATGCAGTATATAGAGTTTGTTGGATATAGGTGCTCTCAAAACAATTGTTGTAATTGAAGGGGACCTATACGGAGAACGATCTTACTATGATAGTATGATATATGGTTTGTCTTTATCATTTATATGTATACGTTTTACTCATTATCAAGTATCCCTAATATATAATGATAAAACCCGTAGGATCTCTACTTTTATACCATGATTATGATAGGGATCATACTAGTGGGACCTGAGCAGTCCATAAGCACATCCTTAAATGTCCCTATGCGTGTGAGTATCGAGACCGGGTAACGATATTCCAAAATAAACTAGTGTATACGTTTCTTGACCCCGACCAGAGCGATGGTTGATCTCATAGGCATTGGTGTTTAACACCAAAGATTGTATAGAGGTGCTCATTGAAGAATAAGTTTCACTGGACGGACTCATCAGAGAACTCCTAGATAGTATTATACATATCGTCAGATAGCAGTTCTCTAGTGATATGAGTATAGGATAGTCTGTAGACATGAGATCGTCATAGCGTCTTGTGTGTGTTCCCACTGTACTTTGATTACTAGCCTACCACGGCTTTTAAGAGCCGTGCAAATAGATTTTAGTTGGGTACAGTCCCAAAGCACATGAAGGCGGTGAGCGATCGAAAGCATTTCATCTCTCCGGGTATAGGGAGTCGAGGTCATGCCGTGCCAGATCGACTATAACCATAAGTTTTTGATCAAGGAAGATGAGATTTACTGATAAGTGTTATCAGTAGTTTCTCATATGGTTATAAGCTTGATATTGACACGACTTATTGGGTTATTGGGAGTTTGATGGTTTATACCTTCTAAATCTGGTATGTGTCACTCTCAGACGAAGAGACCGAACACTACGGTGACTGTCACTGATAGGCTCTATAGGATTTCAGATGAGTTTGCTTGTCGATCTTCCTTTCGCTCAATACCTGAATAGCCGTTACGTGCAACTAGTACCGCTAATATACTTGTGGGCTATGGATATGATCCTGACCTACTACCAGCGTATTGTCGAGTGTTTAGAGTCTCACACAAAGGTTTCTCAGCTCAGACGAAACGATATAGAGTGCGTATAGGGATACATGCAGCATTTCGATTAATCACGTGTATTTGATACACGCATTTTAATCGGGCATCTTATGATATTAGCTGGTATATATACTAATATAACCGGATTATTAAATCAAGTGTTAATTTAATATATATATATATATATATATATATATATATAAACTAATGTCATGTTTACTTATTATTTTCTTCTCTTTATTTATATTTGTATATGATACAAGTATATTTTCATGTATGTTGATACATGAAAGTTGTGTGTATGAGACATAGAGTTTTGGATGAGAAAAAAAATCAATTTTTTTATTTTTTAAAAAGGAAATGAGTCATTTCTAAAGAGGAGAATATAAAATTCTTTAGAATTCTTTAGACTTTTCTTTATCTTATATTTGAGATAAGTATGACTAGTTTTTTGTTCGCATCTCATTCTCATCCTTATTGTCACGTCCCGCTTCACAGTAGACGGAAACGGTAACGTGGTAAGCCCGCAACGTATTTACTATGAAAATACGTTAAGCGTAATTAAGCAATATAACAATGTGTATGAATGACAAGAGTAATAAAATGAAATATCAAATTTATTTACATTCAATTTTATATACAACTGTCTGAAATAAAAAGATAAATGATAAAACAAATTGTATAAACAATGACATACTAAAAATAAGTTCAGACATGAGCTAGTAATCTGGCTGGGCAGCAAACTGGTCCAAGTCCTCCGGGCTCGCCTCTATCTCCGCAGAGTCCGGTCCTCTTGACGAATACTCTAAAGAAAAAAATAGAAAGAAATGTCGTCGGCGAAGTAGCGCTCGGTAAGTCCCCAAAAGAACTAAATGAGGATGACTGATAGTATATAAAGTGAATAGACACCAAGTAAAAGTGAATATGTAAGGTTGTATGTGAGAGTATCTAAACATGTTCATTTACAGGTATAAGATTTCTATTCTAACATAGTTATTTGTAATTTGGTAAATAAGGTATTCATGTATACGAGAGGAGTCCATCTTATCCCGTGGACTATGGTAACATGTAGTATAAGGCCACGTCATAACCCACGAGACAACGGCACGTGAATTCATATAGATGTCTTTTAAAGCGACCTCTCGTGCCACGATGTACGTTCCGTATTAATCTACCCTTTATCCCCGCGTATTGAGTTAACATGTCTTGGCCGAAACTATGAATATTAGAGTACAAATTCATGCTCAAGCTGTAATCATATATTCATGTCAAGTTCATGTAAAATTATATTCATGGTTTGATCAAGTCAAATCAATTATTCAATTTCAAGTTTGGATATTCAAGTTCAAGCTCAAGTGTTCAAGTTTGGTTTTGAGTTGGATTCGAGTTTGAGTTTGTATTCGGGTTATGGTCATTTTCTTGTGAATAGATTTAACAGTTGAAATTCTTAAGTTCGGAAGTAATCAGACAACTGCTGCACATGGACGGCAGAATTTGTGTTTTTTCCTAAGACAATTGTCATTGATAATTCCGTTAATGTAGGGTTACTAGGCACACTAATGAAGTCTCACAAGTGATCAAACATGCACAAATCAAAAAATTCCTTGTGCCTACAAACCCTAATACGGATCGTTAACTAGATATATAGGCGAAGCAAGCATGTAATCGAATTAAATGCTAAGGAAAAGTGACTACAACCTTTGTAGATCCGGTCCACCACTTCCTAAGCTCCGCGATGATCTCCCTCCGCTGTCCAAATCGAACCCTTGACTCTAGCATTGGCATCATCGAAGAATGGGCGGGCTTGATCGTCGGTTCGATGCCGAAGATGATCTACGTCGAGGCATCACAAGAAAAAGCTCCAACTTCACCAAGCCTTGAAAAACTTGTGAAGGAAACACCCTATACAACTTGGCAAGAGGTAGAGGATGAAGAAATAGGAAGTGGGTAGACTTTAGATTTGGATTTCTCACTCATTTTGGCTAGTTGCCATTGATGGTGCAAGCTTTCTTCAAGTTGAAGATGAAGAAGAAGATGATAAAGAATTATGATAAGTATTATTTAAAAATAAAAACAATATGATACTTATCATATCAACAACCATGGTTTAGTGTAGAGAATCAACTAAGCTTAGTAGAATGGTTAGGTTTAGGAGATGAAGACAAAATGGTCATAAGGTCAAAGATGCTTGAAGCATCCAAAAGAAACCATTTTGTTTTCTTTACCTTTTAAAAAAATAAATAGATAAATGAATAAGTAAATAAAAGAAACCCTAACCATTCATATAACCATGGTCAATTCTTTACACAAACCCAAGCTTGCATGTATCATCAAACATGATACAATCTTGTGCACAAAAGTATATCTCATATACAACTTGTGCAAATCAAGTGAGTAAATCCATTTAAAGTGAACCAATACTAGTTAATGCAAAGTAATATATCAAATATATAATTATACATTAAATCATTAAATCAACACTTGATTCAATGATCCGGTCATATCGCATATAACCGGCTAGTATCCAATGTATCGGCTTATCGAATTAATCCTTGATTCGACAACTAGGTTATATCGCATACAACCATTCGACACATTCATCGCGAGAATGAAATACGGTATCACATACACGCATTATTCTCGGTCCCGCACATATCTCATATGCGCTCCTATTTCGTTTCGCTTGAGCCAGAAAACCTCTGTGTAGGATTCTAAAGACTCGTCAATACGCCGGCAGCAGATGATGATCATATCAAACACCCACAAACCGCAAGCGATCTGCTAAACGTAACGGCCACCCGGGTATTGAGCGATCAGAAGATCGACGAGCAAGCCCGCTCACACTCCTGTGAATCCAACCAGTAACACTTACCGTACAGTCCGGTCTGTTCGTCTGATATGTCGCATATCTCGCCTAGGGGTGGTAAACGTCAGACCCCAATAGCTTGATAAGTCATGCCGACGTAGGGTCCATAACATTCGTGAAACTACTGATAACTTTTACCAGTATATCACAGCAACCCTGGTCAGGGATTTCCTGTTATGGCCAGTCGTGCATAGCGCAACATCAACCCCCAATACCGGGAGAGACGAATCCCCTCCTATCGCTCATTGCCTCCATGTGAATCGGGACTGTACCCAAAAACCACCTGTTTGCACGACTCAGTAGAGCCGTGGTAGGGTGAAAATCAAAGCACAGTGGGATACACATAAGACTCTATGACGATCTCGGGTCTACAGACTAAGCTGCACCAGTGTCACCAGAGAACTGCCATCTGACGTGAGGTATAATACCATCTGGGAGTTCTCGGCGAGTCCGTTCAGTGTACCCAGTCTCCACTGAGCACCCGCATACCATCTCTGATGTCAAACACCAATGGATATGGGATCATCCATCGCCCATCACATGGGTCGAGAAGATATACGCTAGTCTACTCTGGAATATCGATGCCCCATCTCGATATTCCCACGACTAGGAACATTGAAGGATGTACTCATGGACTACCCAGGCCCCACTAGTATGATCTGCATCATAGTCCTGGAAGTCGAGCATACATCCTAAGGGCTTTATCAACATGTAATCAGAGAGACAGAGAGTATACACGTTAAGATAAAGAGCAACCAGATAGCGTACTATCATGTCGAGCAAGAAAGTCCTACCTATATATGTCCCAGCATCCACTACAATATACATCCAATGTACAGTAATGGCCTCTAGGGCATACATATAACTAACAATCTCCCACTTGCACTAGGGCCATCTGTAGCAGTGGTCGCAGTATCTAATACTAAACCATCCCATATGAGTCTCTCTCTGGGAAAAGGCCTTCGTGAGTGGATCCGCTGTGTTGTCCTCTGAGTCTACTCTCCTAACCTCGATCATCCTGGAGAACATCTATCTCCATGATCAGGTGATGCTGCCTCAGAATATGTCTGGGTCACTGATGGGACCATGGTTCCTTGGCCAAAGCCACACTTCCATTGTCATACAATGGTAGGAACCTAGTTCATCTTATGAACCAATATACACCCAAACTTCCTCTTTGGTAGTATCCTTAATAGCGATATTACCAGCCTTTATCGTCTAGTTTGCCACGGTATCTAGCTTGGAACTCTTCCAACATACCGTCCCTTTATCGAGGGTGAAGACAATGCCTGTGACTGACATTCTGTCGTCTTTATCACCCTGGAACCCTTCCAGTGATTCTCTCCAGGATCGATTGATACCATCTCACTACATCTAGTGAGAATCCTAGCATCCAATTTCATCTATCTCATAGATGAAAGCTCAGGATTTAGGAGGTATCACTTTGATCCTATATGGAGAATCCATGTGATAAGCGGAGATTGACCGAGCGTAGTATAGGGAACCCCTTTCCTATCAAGAGTATGTTGTCCACGTACAATACGAGAATGACCACCTTACTCTCTACTACCTTTTTGTACTTACAAGGTTCATCTACCATTTTGATGAAATCAAACTCTTTGACTACCACATCAAAACAGATGTTCCAACTCCGCGATGCCTGCTTTATTCTGTAAAGCAACTTGCACACGTTTCTACTGTTCCCACTGTTTACGAAGCCCTCTGGCTGTGTTCTTATAGACGTTCTCTTCTAAATCATTATTTAGAAAAGTAGTCATGGCACCCAACCACCAGATATCGTAGTCATGGTGTGTAGCAATGGCAAGTAGGATCTGGATGGACTTAAGCATAGCCACTGGAAAAGGTTTCATCATTATCCACGCATGGTTGATGACTAAAACCTTTAACAAGTCTAGCTTTGAAAGTCTCAACTTTTCCATCTGCACCAAGTAATCTTCTCAAGATATACTTGCTCCTGATGGGGATTTAACCCTTCAGATATAGCAGCTAAAGTCCATACTTTGCTGGTGTACATGGATTCCATCTCAGATCGCTAAGCATCCAGCCATTCTTACAGAGTCCCTACTCTCGATGGCCAGCTCGAAACTAGTTGGGTCATCATCTCATGATGCAATCCTCGCTCCCACTGTCATCAAGAGACCGAGGTATCGCTCAGGCGGATGAGGAACCCTACTAGATCGGCGGAGAGGCTGAGGTTCGTCGGGAACTATAGAATCTTATGGTTCTGTCAAATCATCAACTGCAGTTTTGTATAGCTGGAACCTTTCCAGTTCTACAGAACTGATCCTGCCTCAATCTTGTCCGGATTTTTCTTTAAACATAGGACGGACAACCCCAAATCTTAACTCGCTTAAGAGATGGGTTCTTCCCATACCATATCTCATATGGAGTGGTTGGCACTGATTTGATTCAAACCTAATTCAATAGGTATGCAGCTTCTCAAGTGCATAACCCCAAAAGGAAATAGGTAACTCAGTAATACTCATCATAGAGCACACCATATCTAATATTGTGCAATTGCTCCGCCCTGATACACCGTTGTGCTGTGGTGTATTCAGAGGAGTAACACTGAGAGAAAATCTCGTTCTCCTTTAGAATAGTCCAGGAATTCTATGCACAAGTATTCTCCTCCCTGATCTCATCATAGGAAATAATACTTATACCCGTATTTTGGTTCTCTACTTCTAACTTATATTCTGTGAATATCTCAAAAGGTTCGGACTTATGTTTCAACAGGAACATATGACTGAATCTTGAGAGATTATCAGAGAATATAATGAAGTATGAAGAACCATTCCTGGCATGTGTAGACAGGAGACTTTACATACATCATCATGTATCAGTCCCAAGAGTTTACTAACTCTTTCTCTGTTTCTAATAAACAGAGCTATGGTCATCTAATCTTTGTGACATGACTGGCAAGTTTCACAAGATGTAAATTCAAACTGATTTAAATATGCATCTAAAATGTAACTTCAGCCAGTCGGGTCGCATTGATGTGACCTAGTCTACAATGCCTCAAGAAGGATTCGTTCATTTCTGAACTCTTTCTCTTGTGTGTGTTCTGCATACTAGCAACTGTAGTTTGATTTAGAACGTCAATGCTTTTAGATAACGTGCCTGAACCGATCAACTTTTGATATAGGAAATGTTCAAAACATTATCCAACAATACAAAATTTTATCATTTTTTTACTAATAAAGAGACTGATATGATTTTGTATATCAGGTTCGGTATCTAATAGCATTTGTTCAGAATCAATGTACTGGTAATACAGGGTGATAGTGACCAACAGACTTGGCTGCAACACTTGCCCCGGTTTCTGTCTCATGAAACTTATCACCCGTTCTCAGTTTTTCTACCTTTTTGTAGCCCTATGTAACAGATTACATATCTGGGATCCTGATCCAGTATCAAATACCCAGAATGCAGAGGATACTGAGAAACAGTTCTTTGTAATGAACACACCCGAAGGAGATGCATCATATGCACTTTCTTCGTTTGGGCTGCATAGGAATTCTGGTATTCCCCTAATTCCTGCTTTGTCTTATAACAATTATAAGTTGGAGCGGGACCAACGTTCCCCAGCTCAGTATAACAAGCAGGTTCGGTCAATATTCCGTATTATTATCTTGATTAAGGCGTGATATGGTCGCTACCCGGAGAGAGAGAGAAGAGAACACTCAGCGTGCGCTCTTGCAAGATTAGATTGGTTATGTATTTTATCTAATCAGGATGGCTCCCACTGTTTTTATCAAATCTTCCTTCAAACCCTAAAAGGAAAGACTAGCCGGGATTAATTACACTCTACAAGTTCGCCAATCTTTCAGCCAGGCCAGTGTCGGTACTTTGAGGGAGGTTCCCCGTGCTTTCGCACGGACCTAATTACAGTAAACCTCGTTTTCCCAGAGGCGTAACCCCGTTGACACCTTTCTAGACACCTACTTGATCGGCTAATTGTAAAGTGCAAAACTCTCTCAGGAGTAACAATTACTCGCAGTGGGTATCGGGATCCAACTATCATATAGAAGGTATGCAATCTCATTGCAAATTTCAACACTTGAAACTCCCGATAAAGGTTTTTACCCCTAGCACCTATGACCTTAACTATGGTCAACAAATCATAAGTACTAGTCAAGTTCTACCCGTCATTTCGTGATTAATTAGACCCACCCACATGACCCTTAACTAAGGTCAACAAAGTCACGCGACTGTCCTAACTAATCGCATCATATGCGGTGTAGGAAGACATCACTTAGCTACCGTACACTGTGCCTTGACTATGGTCAACAAATACAGCACGAATACTAAGTACTCTACTTCCTAAAATGACGGAGGGTTGCGAATGGTTTTTGTGAAAACCTTTAACGCTTTGAACTTGATCTCGTTGCGGAATCAAATGGTTTTTAAATGGAATGTTTTCGAGGCTTTTCTAGTTTTGCTAAAGGGGTCACTCCCGGTGAAGGGATCGTCGGCCCTTTCCTCGTCGAATGAGGTGCGGGATATATCATATATATCACTGTGCAAAGCAGAAACTATAGAAGCGATCAAAAGACAAACCGAGTGTGTAGCATCTGCCAGTTATTGCTAAAGGAGTCACTCCCGGTGAAGGGATCTCGGTTCTTTCCCCATCGAATAAGGTGCAGGATGTTCTACAATGAACACCGCGATGCAAAGCAAGAACTGTAGCTACCTGTTTTTATTTTGAAATTCGATTCCACAACATCAATTAGGTTTATTTTCTTTCATTAATCTCATTAATGAATATCCCATCATTAAATTACACCTAAACATCACAGATAAATATAACGTACGCTTATGCCATCCGCATTCGCCTCGATGTCTCGTCTGCACCGTTAGGTTAGGTAACTAACGCCAGAGCGAGGCAGGGCTAGCGCGGGTGTAAAATATAAGCAACGTCTATATAATATATCATATATACTATATATAATATCTGTCACAGAACATCACATGATCACATCACAGATAAAACACAGCAGAAGAAACATATGAAATATTGGATATACTAGGACGCCCGTGTTTTCAATACGAGCCAGTATAAAACACGGATTCCACGGTCGTGATGAATAGCCAATCCCACACCCCTAGACCCCTACGAGAGCGGCAAGCAACCCTACCAATTCTAGGGTTAGGAGACCCGGACTCGACTCCTCGAGTTGGTCTCCCACTGGACCCCAGAACCCGGTTACTTGTGCTCCCCTCCTTGGGTCTATCCTAGTGCAGAAAAGTAAATAATATACAAATGGTGACAACATCCGCAACCTGGAAGTGCCCCAATAAAAGAATATTATATACAAGTTTTTACATGAATGAAAATGAAAAACATCCATCTCACATAAAAAACCCCCGGCTATTCAAACACGACGATCCAATATAACATATCCAGCAACACATAACATCACATGTCATCAACGTAAGCAAATATGCGCATCCCAATTGTCGTTGACATATAGTAACGAAACCGGCGATATCACATATTACACTTACGGTCACAGAAAAGAAAGTGTAAAACTACAACAGTTGGAATCCGCAACCTCCTCAGACATCGCATACCTGACCAAATGAATTACTTAGACATCGCATGCCTAACAATTATAAACTCCGTATTTTAGTCTCATTATCAAAAACTCTTTTCAATATCAAGTCGGGCAATTCAACAGGATTCCCGACATTCTGATCGAATGCTCGTCGCAAACTTTAGTAGGCGGCTGCACCCCCGACGCCGTCGACCAAGTGCACCAAGGCGGAACACCGCTACCGCGAGCACCCGAACGGATGCTTTCGGCGACGGGGTTCTCCTACAGTCACTTAGTCGGGGCTATGGGGTGAGGCTGTCTATTAAGTTTACCCGGCGAGTATCCGCGTACGCTACGTGATTGCGACGGACTTTTGATCACATCAAAATTCCGTGGCAACCGATCATGTGAGACTAAACTGCTATGTTTATAACATTCATTCAGTTATCTCATAACTTATTGTGAATTCCAATTATTGTATCACATTCCGGATAAATGGAAAATGTTAAACTTTCCGATCGAACAATCGAACACCCAAGTTTTCCCGAAACAGCTCAACACATGAAATAAGTCTAACAACATTCAGTTCGTGCCTCAGTACCAACGGTCCAGCCGTAGAAGGGTCAAGCCAACGCCTCACATGTGGCACGCCGTACTGCCCTAAACCCGAAGGTTCAAAGGGCAGTTCAAGACGGTCACATAATCGAGTTAAGGTTTGTTGTCTTCTAGAGGGTCCATCGCGTTACTTGCACTACTTAGAACGTCGTTAAACTACGGAAAAATCCAACAATTGGAAATTTCCCAGCAGGGGAAAAAGTGGGTATTTATATCCGGTCGAACTTTTAACATATTCTAAAATACCCGGAAAAACACACTGACAAAATTAGACAGTCCGATCGAATACACCGAGTCCCCAATACAACTCAGAAAATACAACTCTGGAATAAATATTAAAAGCATCCAGAACATACAAGAAACACCAACAGAAACAACTGAAGAAAACTCACAGCCTGATCATCACAGACGGCCGCGGAACCGCCGCAAAAGGGGGGTCAACGCCGCGGTTCCGCGGTCGTACTGTAGAATTAGGCTGTCGTTTTCTGCATTTTTTCTTAGAATTTCCTGCACATTTCTCTGCATATTTTTAATTCTAAAAAATCCACAAATTCAGAAAAAGTCCAGAGAGCAATATTAGGGTTTAGGTTTTGATTCGATCGGAGTTCTAATTCCGTCTAGACTTCGCCTAAGGCTCTAGCTAGGCTCTGATACCACTGTAGGGTTACTAGGCACACTAATGAAGTCTCACAAGTGATCAAACATGCACAAATCAAAAAATTCCTTGTGCCTACAAACCCTAATACGGATCGTTAACTAGATATATAGGCGAAGCAAGCATGTAATCGAATTAAATGCTAAGGGAAAGTGACTACAACCTTTGTAGATCCGGTCCACCACTTCCTAAGCTCCGCGATGATCTCCCTCCGCTGTCCAAATCGAACCCTTGACTCTAGCATTGGCATCATCGAAGAATGGACGGGCTTGATCGTCGGTTCGATGCCGAAGATGATCTACGTCGAGGCATCACAAGAACAAGCTCCAACTTCACCAAGCCTTGAAAAACTTGTGAAGGAAACACCCTATACAACTTGGCAAGAGGTAGAGGATGGAGAAATAGGAAGTGGGTAGACTTTAGATTTGGATTTCTCACTCATTTTGGCTAGTTGCCATTGATGGTGCAAGCTTTCTTCAAGTTGAAGATGAAGAAGAAGATGATAAAGAATTATGATAAGTATTATTTAAAAATAAAAACAATATGATATTTATCATATCAACAACCATGGTTTAGTGTAGAGAATCAACTAAGGTTAGTAGAATGATTAGGTTTAGGAGATGAAGACAAAATGGTCATAAGGTCAAAGATGCTTGAAGCATCCAAAAGAAACCATTTTGTTTTCTTTACCTTTTAAAAAAATAAATAGATAAATGAATAAGTAAATAAAAGAAACCCTAACCATTCATATAACCATGGTTAATTCTTTACACAAACCCAAGCTTGCATGTATCATCAAACATGATACAATCTTGTGCACAAAAGTATATCTCATATACAACTTGTGCAAATCAAGTGAGTAAATCCATTTAAAGTGAACCAATACTAGTTAATGCAAAGTAATATATCAAATATATAATTATACATTAAATCATTAAATCAACACTTGATTCAATGATCCGGTCATATCGCATATAACCGGCTAGTATCCAATGTATCGGCTTATCGAATCAATCCTTGATTCGACAACTAGGTTATATCGCATACAACCATTCGACACATTCATCGCGAGAATGAAATACGGTATCACATACACGCATTATTCTCGGTCCCGCACATATCTCATATGCGCTCCTATTTCGTTTCGCTTGAGCCAGGAAACCTCTGTGTAGGACTCTAAAGACTCGTCAATACGCCGGCAGCAGATGATGATCATATCAAACACCCACAAGCCGCAAGCGGTCTGCTAAACGTAACGGCCACCCGGGTATTGAGCGATCATAAGATCAACGAGCAAGCCCGCTCACACTCCTGTGAATCCAACCAGTAACACTTACCGTACAGTCCGGTCTGTTCGTCTGATATGTCGCATATCTCGCCTAGGGGTGGTAAACGTCAGACCCCAATAGCTTGATAAGTCATGCCGACGTAGGGTCCATAACATTCGTGAAACTACTGATAACTCTTACCAGTATATCACAGCAACCCTGGCCAGGGATTTCCTGTTATGGCCAGTCGTGCATAGCGCAATATCAACCCCCAATACCGGGAGAGACGAATCCCCTCCTATCGCTCATTGCCTCCATGTGAATCGGGACTGTACCCAAAAACCACCTGTTTGCATGACTCAGTAGAGCCGTGGTAGGGTGGAAATCAAAGCACAATGGGAGACACATAAGACTCTATGACGATCTCGGGTCTACAGACTAAGCTGCACCAGTGTCACCAGAGAACTGCCATCTGACGTGAGGTATAATACCATCTGGGAGTTCTCGGCGAGTCCGTTCAGTGTACCCAGTCTCCACTGAGCACCCGCATACCATCTCTGATGTCAAACACCAATGGATATGGGATCATCCATCGCCCATCACATGGGTCGAGAAGATATACGCTAGTCTACTCTGGAATATCGATGCCCCATCTCGATATTCCCACAACTAGGAACATTGAAGGATGTACTCATGGACTACCCAGGCCCCACTAGTATGATCTGCATCATAGTCCTGGAAGTCGAGCATACATCCTAAGGGCTTTATCAACATGTAATCAGAGAGACAGAGAGTATACACGTTAAGATAAAGAGCAACCAGATAGCGTACTATCATGTCGAGCAAGAAAGTCCTACCTATATATGTCCCAGCATCCACTACAATATACATCCAATGTACAGTAATGGCCTCTAGGGCATACATATAACTAACAGTTAAGTTGCAGAGTTGTCTAACCTGAGTAGGCAAGCACTCACTTTCTCCGGCTCCTTAGGGCTCAAGAGAAATAATACGCTTAAACCTATATTACTAGGATCCTTATAAATTTATTCTTATTGTTTACATTGTTTGCATATCTCGAGGGGGTTTTATGAAAATACTTTAATATTATTTAAAAATTAGCCTCGACAGTGATTTATAATATTAAAAGTTTTTTATAAAAATATATTTTAGTTTTAGTAGTAATTTAGCGATGAAACCCAAATTTTAAAAGTTTATATTATTTTTATGAAAACTACTGCTTTTGGAAACTTGGTGGTATTTTCTTAAAACTTTATTCTTTTCATTTTAAAAGATAATTTTCATAATTTGTTTTTATTGAAAATACAGATTCATAATTTTATATAAATTTTTCGAAAGTTTTAATTTATTTTGAATTTTTCATTAAACCGTATTTTTTTATTTCCTTTCAAGACCGAATTCTTCGTGAGGAGTTCTGTATCTCACTCTACTATCCTAAAGGCATGCGATAACCCGCACCATCCGTAGATAGATTCCCCTAAAAGGGTTGTAGAGACGCAATTGTAAATGATCTAAAAAATATCGATTAAAAGTATTTATTTGTAAAAGCGATGGTATTTTATTGTAAACCGTATTCTTTAAATTAAACCTACATCTAAAAACTTCGTGCTATGAAACCATAGTATATGTGATGGGGTAGGTCATCACCCCGTGAGTTTTTTAGAGGGATATATGCAAATTATCGATTAAAGGGTTGTATTTAAAGTTCATGGCATTTATATGAAAAAGTTTGTTATAAACTTATTTCACATGAAATTCTAATTACATGAAAAGGTAAAAAATGTGAATAATATGTTAAGATGATATTGGAGTTTTAGAGTGAAATATTAAATATAGTAAAGGTGCAAAAGTTGCATAAAGAGAGGATAACATGTTAACTCCACTTTGTCGATATGATTTTAGAATGCGATGTGAATCGAAATGAAACGGAAGAATAGGGACTTACGATTTTAGAGCGCTAATAAGAGAGGAAAAGAGAGAGAGGAAGCCTTTGGAGATCGTGGTATCGTCAGGAAAAGGCTCCTATCTTCAACGGAAGGGACTTGATTCCTAACTCCGCTTGACTAGACTTAACCCTTCTTGAATTTAGAGAAATTTTAAAAAAAAAAATTCAAAATAAGGAAGAGATAGAGAGTGGTGTGGTATTTATAGGGATGAAACGAGAGTGTGTGAATTGAAATTTTGAATTAAAAAGAATTTAAATTGGATTAATGAGAGAAATGAAGGATCTCTGGTTTAATTCAGAGAAATGAAACATTACAGAGGAGTAGAGGGGAGCTAAAGAGGTGCACGGGTAAAGAATGGAGGGATTTGGGGGCATCTCGACTGCCGGTAGTGGCTAAAAGGGAGATTTCGTTGGTTGGATTGAGGCCACGTGGCTTGTGATTTTGGGCATGTGTATTATTCTGTGTTAACTTCTCATTTATTCCGTTTGATTTTTCTGAAACTTTTTAATTCTCCGTGTATTGCACGTGCAACTCTTGGGCTTCCGAAAATTTAAAAAGAAAAATATTAAAAATAATTAAGACTGATGGAATTCGAACACATAGGCTATATCATAGCGGTGTAAAGGCTTTACTAGTGAGCTACAAATTGCTTCTTGGTTTTATTGAACAAAAATAACTTATAACACCTAATTTGGCTGAAATACCCTTTCTATATATTAAACAAGTTAATTTTGTACAGAAATTTCAGAGTCGTTACACACACTCTCTCTCTCTCTCTCTCTCTCTCTTTCTTAAGTTTTCATTTAAAGAGAAAGAAAAAGAAAACGAAAAAGAAAAAGAAAAAGAAAAGAAAATTAGTGAGCAAATAAATCTTCATCTTCTTTCTTCACCTCTTTAGCGAATTAGTGTCGAAAATTTCTTTATATACATCTAATTTGTGAAGTTGGAGTTTGTGTTGGGCAAAGCTCAAGGTGGAGCATCTTTTACAAGGAAGTCTACATTCAAGCTCGATCCCAGAGTCTTGGAGTGTAGCCGGAGTCCAATGAGAGGTGGCCAACGCGATAAAAAGGCTGTAGTTCGCAAACTTGTAGATATTGCTCTCATTTATTATTGCAAGTTATATTCATTGGTCTTGATACTATATGTGCTTGCTATAGCTCACTTGAAAATTAAAATTATTGCTTCTGCTACGCTTTAAACCGTCTAGTAGAGAGTATAGCAAGCCTACAGGGTTTAGTGCATCTGATGTGGTCAAAAGTTGGCCAACACCGAAACTAAGTTGAGGGGAAAACCCCATGTCGGATTATCTCTAGTGTGTCTCTCAGAGGCTCAAGTCAGTGATACAGGTAAAAATAAGTATTAGGGTTTATTGGATCATAAAAGTATACCTTTGTGGGGTCCTGTGGGTTCTTATCTTTTGCTTATATAACTCACATTATTAAGAATAGCTTGCTCAAGGTGGAAACCATTAACTGAAATCTCCGATTCCTCTGAAAACACTAGCCGGTGAATTTCTCCCAGGTGCCCACTATGAGTCAAGTGTCCCTTCATACATTTCATTCCATCTCGATTTATTCGGCATTTTGTTGTGATATGTTTTAATTCGACTCGTGGTTCCATTTTTCCCAAAGATAGGAAGCAAAAGAAAATAAAGAGTTAATCAATTCATTTCTTTATTTTTAGCAAATCGGCATCCACTTTAAAGAAGCTTGAGTGGGCCCCAATTACTTATAGGTATATCAACATCCGAATAGAACATGAGAAAGAAAGAGATGAAAATTAATTTTCGGACAATTTTGTGGTTCTATTATTTTTCTCTTTTATAACCGGACATGACTACACTAAAAGAATTTTTGGGAATAGTGGAAGTTGGATTATATGGTTGAATATGATGCAAGATATTTTTGGAATTAGATTGAGTGAATTGCTAGGTAATTTCTTAGTTTAGGTTACATATATGAGACAATTTGTACGCTTAGATGCCGTATTATTTTGGGGTTAATGCCCATTTTGGATGTATTTGCACTGCTATTTTGAACAAGCAACTATGCTGCAGGCTTTTTCATCGATCCGGGTCCTACTATTATCTCCAAAATAGCATGCATGCTATTGGATCGAACGGTCCGGATTCATCCAAAATAGATATCAACGGCCGAGATTTATGTGAAACAGAGACATTTGGTATTGGTATATCCTACGAGGTTTGCACGTAGAATGTGTGGTCATGATCCAAACATATCACCTCTGCAATTAGTTTTCCTATTGTAGTGACTCTTTTTGGGATTCGGAGTCCCTACAATACAAAAATAAATAAATAAATAAATAGCACTCATGCTATTATGCAATTTTGGCCATACATCACACACATCACACGTGTAAACCATGTGCAATATACCAACACCAAAGGCCTTTCTATTTTATACAAAGCACGACCGTTGATTTGATTTTTGGATAAATCTGAACCGTTGAAGAAAATAGCATGATGCTATTTTCTTCAAAATAGCATGACTCGGGATCCCTCTTTTTGCCTTTTTCATGATAGCTTTAGAGTGTTTGTTGCTCAATTGCAAATTTTAAACTATTCGCTAAGTCTGATAAAAAGTCATACAACTGGAATATAGATGTCATCTAAAGTTAGATTAATATCTAAATAGTTCCAAATATATGAAGGAAGCTATAAACAAGGCTTGTCGTTTTTAATTTAGAGATATATAAAAATTTAGTGTTTCCTTATTGTGATAATATAAAGTCCCCCTCAGTGAGGAACGGACCCCTCACATGAGGGCATGAGGGGGGGTGGCATGAGGCGGCCCACCGCGGCAGGTACGTTGCGAGTTACCGGGGGCGTCCGCGGCACGCACGCCTAGCACACGCGATGACGCAGGTAAAAAAGAGGGGCTGAGCCGCAACAATGGATTTGGATTTAGAATTGGGCTCTCTTGAAGATAATTAGGAGTTAAACTTCTAAAATATATTTTTATTTGGAGTTAAACTCCCAAAAACTTTATCTTAGATTCGGAGAAATTAAACGTCTACAACATTTATTTTGGATTTGGAGGAGTTAAACTCTCAAAACATTTATTTTTGGATTTGAAGGAGTTAAACTCCTAAAACATTTAATGGAGTTGAATTCCCAAAGAAATTTTTATTCGGAGTTAAAACTCCCAAAAGATTTTTATATGGAGTGAAACTCCTAAGAGAAAACAATTTTATTACAATTTTTTCTCGGAGATTTGGATTCCAAAGATCTTTCTCCTCACTCTTTTGAGAAGAAACCCAAATGAGTTTTCTTGAAACTTCAAGATTTGGATGTTGGATCTTAGATGATGAAAAAGGATCCATTTTCTTCTCTTGATGGAGCCTTATAAGATGGGTTTCTCTTCTTCTCTCTCTCAAATTGGATCTTGAGGAGAAAGAAGAACATGGCAAAAATCTTCCCTTTTGGGATTTCGATGGGAGGACCACTCTCATTTTAATGGATTTATGGCTAAAATTTAATTAGTTTTGAGAAAAGAAAAGTTAAACTCTTGAATTAATTCAAAAGAAAAAGAAAAATATGGTTTAAAATCTTGAAGAAGAACAAGGCATAAAACCCTAAAACGATATAAGAAGAATCAAGTTGTTATTAATTTCTTATTATGTTTGACTTTTATAGACTACATTTTACATATAACCTCCTTGGGCTTTACAAAATAGCACTTGTGCTTTTTCCATATCATGTGTTTATTTCTTTTTGCACATAAGCCATGCGATTTTACAAAATTGGCTTCTTTCCCATTTAATTACATTTACTTCCTAAAAATTACATTTATATTTAATCATTACATAATTTTGTTCCTTCATGGCTTGGACCAGCCCCTTTCATGTTTGGGCTTGGGCCAAATTGGCTCGGGGTCGGGCCCGCATACTTGGGCTCGGTCCCGCTTGCTTGGGGTTGATTTTTTATTTTGACTTCAAAGTTTTGAACAAGAGAGGTGTAAATTTTTACCCCAAAAACAATAACTATCAAAACTAATCTAATTAAGTGTATGATACTCGATGATAACAAAAAGCAAACCAAAAAATATCGTCATTAAATATCTCACATTAATAAAATATCGTGCCTTAGAACCCGTCTATCAATTATACGCGTACGGTTATTTTCGTGACATAAAATTAAGCGTGGATTGTCAATCTCGAATGTTAATCGTTCTTCGTTAACAACCATCTCATTATTTATGCGATGAGAAAATTAGAGAAGTCAAGGTATGAAGCGAAAGGGAAGGGAAAATTGGTTTTTAAAGATGATTGCATTGAGAAAGCTAAGTACATGATGGTTATTGACAAAGAAGTGAATGTGAAGGGCAAGTTTGTCATTGAACAAGATAAACCATCGATTAACAAAATTATGTTTGAAGATACCCAAGTTCTGTCACAAGAAGTTGGGGAAGGATCAGTAAAGCGCAGAAGGGGAAAGAAGGTGACAACGAGTAGGCCAACAATGTCTCGGAAAGAAACAGAGAGGAACTTAGCTATAAAATTGATCCCTGAATATGCTCTCTTTAAAGCTGAAGAAGTGTTACGCCCCGCTTCCCAAAAGACGACGGCACGTTACGAGGTCCGCAATGGATTTACTGCGAGAATGTCATTTCCCTTAATAAATACGTTAAGCATTTTAAGCAATGTAACAACATGTAAGAATTAGCAAAAGTAATTAAAATTCAACATCAACTTTATTTACATTCAAATTCAAAGTACGGATATCTGAAATAAAAGATACAATAACTGGAAAGTGTCTAAATAATGGCATACTGGAAATAAGTGCAGAAAAAACTAATAGTCGGTCTGTAAAGCTAGCTGGGAGTACTCCTCTTCAGTCGGTTCCACCTTCTCTGTCTCTAAGTCACCTGATAAACATTCCAAAAATAGAAAGAAAACATATGGAATGTGTCAGTGAACTTTCGCTCGGTAAGCCTCAAAAAGATTATGGAGGTAAAGTGTGATAAAAGACAAGTATTTAAGAAGAACATGAATCTAGTGTAGTGGTGAACATGTAAGAGTATTAATTAGACATGAGTAGGTTAATATATTTTAAGCATGACAATGTATATGAACATGATATTCTATTCTAGCATGGTTGTTTGTAGTTCAATAAGAAAGGTACACATTTATAAGAGAGTGGTCCGTCAAATCCACGAACCCACAGCACAAGAAATACAAGGCCACGAAAAACACACGGGACAACGGCACAGGATATTCATGTTAGGTGTCTTTTAGTGGACTCTCGTGCCACGACATATATTCTTTACCAAACTATCCCTTATATCCCGCATATTTTAATTTATGGTTTAAGTTACAAATCTTGCCCGAAATATATGAATACATAAGAGAGAGAGAGTACAAGTTCAAATTTCAAATCGAGTTCAAGAATTCTTGTTAATTCATTACATATTCATGGTTTCGAGTCAAGTCGAGTCAAGCATGCAATGGGTTTTACCATACAGGTCATGTAAATACAATAAAATGGGGAATTATATAGTTTGAGATTATACAGGTATATTATTCAAGTAACGACCAAAAACAATACTGTAAAGAAGTGTTATGTACGAATAATTACTCAAATCAATCGAATTCGGAATATGAACGAAAAATACAGCCATAAGTATTATGAAAACATGATTCCAAGTCTCGTCTAAATACAAATACTGGTTTGGGAGATATTCCCTTTTTCGTATCGTCGCGCATAACAGTTCAGAATCTGTCCAGCACCGTCACACATTTTTAAAGCACAGTTTGAGTTAATTTCTGTCGATTTCACGTTTCTAACATTATTAGAAACTTATAGTTATTTCAGTTTACTTATCCAAACAACTAAGTTTCCCTCGATTTGGATTATCGAAACTCTAGTTATGGTTATTTTAATATCAGAGTTTAAAACAGAAATTTGGATTTATGGACAACAACTACGGGGTGTATTGCCGGGCATATATCGGGTTATTATATTCATTTCTGGGTTACCAAGTATATAGTAAAGTTCTAAGTCTGTCAATTATGTATCTATATATCTAAAGTTTGTCCCAAACCGACATCGGAAGCTCAAATTATGTCCAATTTAAAAACAGTATGGGAATCAAGACAAATTTTGTCTAGATTCATCACTTAATCTTGTAATGCAGTTTTCTAAATTCTATGTCGATTCTAAGGAAAACCTTATAACCAAGAAAATATAAATTTTTCGATCTAGATATCCAAAATATCTTAAAACACTTAATTTGGATCACCTATAACAGAGTTATGGCCACTCGAAGAAAACCCTTAAAATCAGTTTTCTGGATTTAAAAACATTGAATAAAAACTACGTAACTCTTAAATCGTTAATCGATCAAATCTGAAATTTTTCCAGCACTCTTATAAATGTTTCTAAGGTCTTAATAAATTTTCTTGGGATTTACGGATATCACGATTAATTTCTAAAAATTAATTCAAAGGTAAAGGTTTTGCTATGGTAGTATTTTCAGAAAAAATCAAACACCATGGTATTTATTTATAACTTTGTTTTCTTTTATATAAAATTAAATATAAATGATTAAAATTTCAGCGACAAAAACATGAGTTAACATATGTGAAGAAATCATATGAGCCGATCATGATTAACCGTTAAAAATAACATTAGTTAACATGTAATCAACTATTGTAGGCAATAATATTTTAAAACTAAACTTAAGTTATTTATATCAAACATTTTAACTTACCAAAAAATACTTCATCATGGGACTAATCGGAGCAGAACAAGTATGGCATCAATGACGAGATGGCAAGAGGAGAAGATTCAAGGATAAAGAGAGAGACGAAGGGGACTTACAGGATATTGTAATACGGTGTAACAACCGTATCGCCAATGCGATAAAATGCCTCGACCGAGACTTCGAAACTTGAGAGAATTAGTGCTTCTCGAAGCTCAAAAGAAAAGGATTTTCTTGAATTGATCAAGAAGGAATGGGCTAAAGTAGGATGAAGAAGAGAGTTATTTGTATTAAAAGAAAGATTAAACTTGGTTAAATGGTGATAGAAACTCTTCATAATAATTTTAATTTATTATGAATTCATTTTGAGAGTTACAAAGAAAATGAAATGAAAGATCTCATTTGTAGGTTATGAGAGGGTTTAAAAAATAGATAAAAATAATTACAAGACCCAAGTTTCGAACATGTTGGTTTTAGGACGACAGTGTAGAGATTTAACCAATGGGCTGCAAGCTTGTTCTTTACACATATTTAACAAATATTAAATATATTCCGGATTCAAAAAGGAAAATAATAAAAGATAATTTAAATCTATAGAAAATTTGGGGTCGTTATAAGAAGAGAGGTCTGAGAATGAAAAGCAAGAAAAGGATTTATTGCAGAACGAGAATCAGAAGGAAGATTGACCGGACCCATTCTCGATGGCTATGAAGATTATCAGGGACCGATAGCAAATGCTCATAACTCAAGAGTTGAATTCTTCTTCTAAGAAAGATGATGATACTGAGGCGAAAATTCAGTGGATTCCTTCAAATGATAGAAAGCTCAAGCTTTTGGGAAAGAGAGTTCCATCATTTCAAAATTTATGCATGAAATTTCTTTGCCAGAATGCTGAAGAGATTGAGTCTCCAGGTGAGGAAAATGGGTCTCCGTGTTCTTGGCCTTCTTTTTAGCAAGTCGCCCTCGTTGATACATTTGAATGATTTATCGTGACCGACGATATTAATAGTTCAATATTGGATGTCGAGGGTAAAAACTTGTTCTTCACATTCTCTTTTTTGTCAATAACCATCTTGTTCCTAGCTTTCTCAATGCAGTTACCATAAAAAAACCAACTTTCTCTTCCCTTTCGCTTCATGTCTCGACCTTTCTAGTTTTCTCGTTGCATAAACTACGAAATGGTTGTCAACAAAGAACGATTAAGGTTTGAGGTTGACAACCCACGCATAGTTTTATATCACGAAAATAACCGTACGTATATAACTGGTAGAAGGGTTCTAAAACACGATATTTTATCAATGTGAGATACTCGATCGATGACGATATGTATTCGTTTACTTTTTGTTATCATCGAGTATCATACACTTAATTAGATTAGTTTTGATCATTATCGTTTCGATATGGTCGGTTATTGAAGTATTTAGTAGGAGCAGCCCATTTTTTACTTTGTATTCTCTTGTTATTCAAAAGTTCAAGGTTCAATTCATATGTTTTTAAAAAAAAAATTCATTGCAACTTATGGTTTTTGTTTTTCAAAATATCGTCTTGGTTTCACATCAAGCTTGAGATTCAAATTCGTCTTTTTATTTATAAACCTATCAAATTATTCGATTTCAACATTATTACCGCCTAAAGAAAAATCATACAAATCACCTAAAGAAATAGTTAAATCTATTCATGTTCCCATTATAATTTGCAAGAAAGGAAAAATGGCTTCCATAAGTCATTTATTAGAAAAGAACAAATACCTAAATAGGTTAAGCATCCTGCTTCTTACATAGCTTTCAACTTCTTCTATTTCAGAAGAAAAAAATCTCAACTTTCTAAAACCTTCCTCTCTCTTCTCTCTCTATCCCAACTCCTTCATCTCCTTTTGCCTCCCCTTCCTCCTTCTTCCCTAACTGTTTTTCTCTTTTTAAAAACCAAAAGTAACCAACAATACTTTCTATAAATCAAAAACAATGTAACAATATCAACAATTTCACCACAATCTACCTCTTCATCAACAATTCTCACCGCAATTCTCTCACCACAACATTAACCAAGCAAATAACCACATCCACCATTAACATTCTAACCACAACCGACCAATTCATTATCAACCAAAGAAATATCCACACTCACCATTACAACATAAGCAAACAAATAACCAATTCATCATCACCCAAAAAATTTAATTAAAGAAAAATTTAACTAAAGAAATTATAATTTTCCATTTGAAAATTAAACAGTTAAGGTGATACGGCTTGATTTCAGAAGAGACGATAGCGGGTCATCGGGGAGGAGGAGGAGGTGATAGTTAGGGCTTAGTGTTGAAGAGAGGAGACGATGGCGGCTGCGAAAGAGAGTGTGAGTAGTGAGTGTGTGTGTGTGAGAGAGAGAGAGAGAGAAAGAGAGAGAGAGAGAGAGAGAATGAGATAGAAACATATAAAGAGAGAGGGCCTACGCTTGGAGGGGGACAGGAAGGCCTGCACTTGGAGGAGGAGGAGGTTACGGCGGCTTGGAGAAGGAGGAAGAGGAGGGGATCGGCGGCTTGAAGGGGAATGGAGAGGGGGACTGCGCTTGGAGGAGGAGGAGGGGGCCCGATCGTCGCCGGCGAGGGGAAGAGGAGAAGGTCGGAATTCTGGGAGAGGAGGAGGGAATTTGGGAGATAAGGTTTTTTTTGTTTGGGAAAAGGGGATATTATCTCAAATCCGAGCCTTTATATTTAACTGAGTTATTCTGTCGGTGAATACCCGACGGAATAACCCAATTAAATTTTTAAACAATTTCTTTGCAGTTTTGGTTTATTGGTGGTTTATTTCGTCAGATAATAGCCGACGAAATAAACCCCCGACGAAATTGATGTGTTTTTCTTATAGTGTTTCTTTTCATCAACCAAAAAGGAAGGAAGAAAAACTGAAACACAATGGTCGGGCTAAAATTCTAAAATACAATTTAAAAACGCAAGGTGCCTTGTCCGCGTCTATACGCTTTAATCATACGATAAACACACTCAATCAGTTTAATCAGTTCTCTAAGTGTTGTATACGCAACACTCCTCGTTACTATTTCAAAATTGAACTTATAGATTGAGTATACAAGTTCAACACAAAACAATATTTGATTTTGATATGCTTGATTAAGACTAGAATATATAATATTGTAAACCCCTCAGGATAAATATAATATACGACCAAAATGATTTTCTAGGACTAAAACATGTTAATATGTACTTGATCAAAAAAGGGCGGCTCTAATTTGACCATCTTAATCAACCCAGTTGTAATCAACTTAGTTCAATAATTTAATTACACATGCATGCAAGTGTACATGTAAGAAAATAGGAAGCATCATCAGGTTTAAGTCATTATCAGTTGCATATACAAGAGCATCACCTTTTTTGAGAGAGAGAGAGAGAGAGAGAGAGAGAGAGGCATTTTTCACATAGGTTTTGAGATGGGGATTCACAACTTCTACATTGAAAATTTTGAATTCAATGGATATATAAAGATACAGGTCAACTGCCAAATCTATATGCAGTCAGGCCTAATCCAAACCCTAATTAATGAGAGATTCCATACAGCACTACGTTGGTATCTTTGGATTGCACGAAATGCCTGCGTGTTTCATACACTACACTTTTCTTCCATCCTCCTGTAATATTGCTATCTTGAAAAACACCTTCTAAAACTTCATATTTCTAAATACACCATCTAAAACTCTTAATTAAACTAAATTGACCGCTATACTTAATTATCATCCATAATACCGGTAGAAATCTCCATTAGTGATCTAAAATGACAAAGTTGTCCTTTTAATCACTACTACAATAATCGCTTGCGACATAAAATTACTCCGTAGGTCTAACGGCCGCAGGTACAAATCTTCGTCCTTAACATGCCTCTACGGGATAATAATTGCCCATATACCTTACTCCGTAGGGACATTTATCCCTATGAATTATTCCATAGGGACATTTATCCCTATGGATTATTCCGTAGGGACATAATCTTTATTTAATTTATCTGTTTATAAAATAAAATACTTATTCCTACAGATTTATCCGTAGAGCCAGATAAATGCCCATACGGATTAATTCGTAGGGGCAAGTTTTGCCCCTGTTACCGAGTCCGTAAGGACAAAATATCAGATATTCTGATATTTTGTCCCTACAGAGAAATGTGTAGGGGCAAAACTTGCCCCTACGCATTAATCCGTAGGTGCAACAGTTGCCCCTACGGAGTAATCTGTAGGGACATTATATCAAGCTTTTATTGAGTATCTAGTTTGGAAAACCGTAGTTTATTTTAATTAGATGGTTTTAGGTAAGTATGATTAATCAAAGCGAAGTCTACAACCAAATAAGCTCAAGCTACTAATATTGTATTTATTACTATCTATAATGTGCGGCGTCTTCTTCAACCACAATATTTTACTATTAAGTAATATATGTACCAACATCTTCTTCAACTCCTCGACGGTGGTCTTCAAGACGGTAACATCATACTCCAGACGTCGCTCACGGGGGTAGGGGAACTAACCGCCGGAGTGGAGACCAACTTCATATGGGCCCTGCTAGGATCCAGTCCCGGCCTCTCTCCCAACCTCCGTGGTGCCCTCCGTGTGCAGCGTCTAGGACTGGGGTTAGTAGCATCCGATCGGTCTGTCTAATAAAATCAATCCCCGATACCCCCACCTGCTCCATCACCCGCTCCTACACCCACATTAACCATTAAAATATAAGTATATCATTTAAATTTGAACTTATCAAAACAAAAATTTCATTCGAATTAGAATAAATATTAATAATTACGCAATACTCATGGGTAGCAGTGTCGGGGAATCGAAGTTCGCCTGTAGTGGGATCTGTCGAGATACCGTGGACGGCAAGATACGCGGTCAATACGTTCGGTGTACCACCCTGCGCCAGGGTCTGAGCTCTCTGCAATTCGCCAAAAATTTACATATATTATAAAATAACTCTTAATATTGCATTATATCAAAATAGATCTATTGTAATTTACCGATACCTCTAGGCACAAGTAATGTTTCTCGAGCCACCTGTGTAAGTGGGACGACCCCTCTTCGCCGACTTCCTATTCTTCTTATTTTGATCGGCATGTTTCTGCACAACACAATCAGATTTAGTTTTCTAATTAAGCAGCACTAAAAAATAAATTATATACTAAACAATGAATTACATTTAGATTACAAATCTGTTTGCGTTCAGAGTCATAATATTGGCACAAGAGAGGCTATGTATCTACGTCGACTCTGATAAAAGCCGGAGTATGTAGGAGAGCCGCTCTCTCTGCCTTGGAGGTCGCCAGCCATACTAAATAGCAATTGATCTTCAGCTCGTTCCTATTATATTGGACTTTAGATTACATGTTCTTCATAAGGCCCAAATAAAGAGCGTGAATATCGAGCACTCTGTTAGGGTGATCAGGATCGGGTACAGGCTGAAAGTCGTAATCCGACTGCAAATACAAAAAAATAATGTATTTAAATTACAAATGTTAAATAATAATAAATTTATTTGATAAGTCAAATGAAAATATATACCCGAGTCTGATCCAAGAAGAGGGCAAATGAACGCCGGTGCTGATCGCCCCCCTCAATGTGAAGGGAATACTTCTTTTGGATGCGCCTCTCATCCCTCATATACTGGACGAACCTCTCGACACAATCTCCAGTATAGCGATAATTGGGGGTAAAGAAGAAGGGGAATGGTGCCTCCCCCTAGCTCTATTGTCTCAGCCTATGCGACTGATTCAGCCCTCGAGTCCACCTCTCAGGATGGGGCTGCCCCGCATCTACAAGAAATATCAAGACACGCAATATTAATACAGAACGATATTAAGAAATCAAGGATTAACGAAAATTGAAGTGTGATGTATACCTCCGGCAATAGCAGCACGAGCCCGGGCCCGGGCCCGGGCAGCAGCATGAGCGGGACAATAGTTCCTCTAGTGAGGAACAGCCGGTGACCCGGACACGGACACATCCCCTCCAACTAGAAAATAAAAATTGACAATAAAATTACATGAAGTTCATGGTTATTTTTCGAGGATATGTAAAATGAATAAATATTTTATATTTAAGAATACTAACCTGCAGACTGAACGGAGGGTACGGAAGTGGCGGGACTCTGCGCCAGATGTGGATGCACCACCTATAATTAGACAATTAAAAATAGATTATATAAGTAATTGCAAAAAGAATGTATATATCTATAATATAACATTCTAAATCAATATGCATGCAATATAGGATATATAAATATACCCGCAGGTGCGGTGGTGGCCTCTGCCCGGGATGTGGAGGCACCATCTACAGCTAGACAATCAAAAATTGATTATCTAAGTAAGAGCAAAAAGAATGTGTGCGTATTTATGATATAACATTCTAAATCAATATGCATGCACTATAGAATATATAAACACATCTGCAGGTATGGTAGCGGCCTCTGCCTCTGATGTGGACGCACCACCTACAGCTAGACAATTAAATATTGACTATATAAGTAATTTAAAAATAAATATGCGTGTATATCTATAATATTACATTCAAAATGAATATGCGTGCAATATATCTGGAGGTGTGGCAAAGTCCACATGGAAGGAGTCATCCGAAGGGGATACGGATCGGGGTGTAAGACCAGCCCTTTGGAGCTCCCTACGCAGCTCCTCGGGCGGCAGAACCGCTCTGCCTATGCCGTAATTGGTGCTCCTGCCGCCCCTCGCTGCTCCGGGCGTCGTCATCAGACCTAGATAAGAGTACAATATTACATATTCATGCAATATATGTATAGATCGTAGAAATGTGAAGTAATAATATAATATTACTGATATCCTTTTTCGTTTGGTAGACGCATTAGACATATCTACTTGGATTTCATCATCGATATCATTTCTAACCCACGTAACTTCATGATCAGCCGAAGACAACCCGTCTTTTAAAACAGATGATCAGAGCACTCTAAGTCTTCTCTCTTCTTCATCCTCATCGCTGTCCTCCATACGATCCTCGAATTCTGAGACATCGTAAACATCTCTGGGTTTCCAACGGCATACGACACTCCATCACAGATGCTTCAAGCACTGCGAGTAGTATACTTGGAACGCTTGGTTCGGAAAGATAAATGGACCGTCTTGACCGTAAAATCGAAATGTGTTCATACTAGTCAATCCATATTCATCTTTTCAAGTTCTGAGATTGTTTTTGCACTTATCTGTATCGGTTCATGTATCGTACAAAATACACTGAAATATATAAAACAATTCTGATCGTCGGGAATATTGGATGCCAAGTATGCAATTTAAGTATCCATAATAAATCACACCATCCGATCCTACCGTCGTAATCCTACTATTCTGAGTGGTTCAAGATGTTTCTACGTTTTTAATTTCAAATTTGTATTCAAGGACACCGAATCCTTTAGAGTATCCAACCTCCATGCTAGGAAACTGAGCTAAATATCTTGAATCTCTCTCTAATGATGCAAACAAGTTCGGATCATGGATCTGACAAAACAAATTTTACGGCAAATACATAACGATATAAGTTTAGATTAAGACTGGTAGCAATAACATGCTATTCGAACAACTTACATGATCTGCAACCCAATCACAAAAAATATCATGATGATATTTTTCCAATCGTTCATCATTCCAATCAGGATGCCCCTCACGTACCTCATCAATATGAATTCTATTCTCAACAATAAATTATGACATTAATATTATATCATTTCATACACACACAAAAACAAATATAACAATTAATCGAAAAAAACTTACTCTCTAATTTCTTCAAGACATACGCTATTGAGGAGGATAAACCGATATATCTTGTTGATAAATATAGTGTCTACTCTCTTATAATCAGTTTTACCATATAGCCCGTTCTGAATTCTCCGAGGCCGGTTAAGTTTCGTCTTAATGTTCTCGTCCAGATAGCGGGAACAAAATGTGGTTACTTCATCTAGAAGATAATCTTGCATGATAGAACCCTCTGATCGATTTCTATTGCGTATAAACTTTTTAAGAGTGTAGAGCTACCTAAAAAAATATGTTAAATAAATAAATAAGGGGATATAGGACAACAATAATTTTACAAAATGCGTGAAACGAAAAATTCAACGTACCTTTCGACGGGATACATTCATCGATATTGTACCGATCTGGCAAACTTAGGCTCGGTTGCAAGATGAACCGTCAGGTGTATTATGATATCGAAGAACGACAGTGGGAAAATACGCTCAAGCTTGCAAAGTATCAATGAAATAGAATTTTCTAGATTCTCCAGCGTCACAACATCCAATATTTTAGCTCACAATTCTCTAAAAAAGCAACAAAGGCCATTAATTACTAAACCAACCGATTCGGGAAGGGGAGTCCTGAGGGCTAATGAGAGAAAGTACTCCATAATAACATGGTGATCATGACTTTTCAGACCATCGATCTTGCATTTCACAATTTTTATCTTCTTGTTAAATGATCCTGAGAAACCTGTGGAAACTTTCAAACCATGCAACACCTGCATGAACCTTTTCTTCTCCGGTTGTGATATATGATACACGGTATTGGGAAGTACAAACTTTCCTGATTTATCCGCTATCAGTTTAGGATGCAATTCACTTCTAATTTCCCAGTCATGAAGATCCATCCGAGCACGGAGATTGTCTTTCGATTTTCCTTCTTTACAAATAAGCAAGTTGAGTACGTGCTCGGATGCTCCCTTCTCTATTTGCATGACGTCCAGATAATGACGCACTAAATTTTTTGACCGGTTTGGAAGCTCGTAGAAAATGCTTAACTTGTTCCAGTATGGTGATTTGACCTGTTTTGCCGGATCTATCTTGAAGGTCGCATTATTGTAACCATCCCACTGGGCAATCACGTCATCTCCGGACAATGAGGTTGGAGGTCCAAGAAGCTCCTGATGACCATTAAAGTGAGCAGCGTCTAACCTGTAGGGATGGTCTAGTAGCAGGAAACGCCGATGACCGCAATAACAAACCTTCCTGCTAAAATTCAATCATTTCGATGTTGTATCTTGATGGTAATAAGGGCATGCTTTGTGACCATGTGCAGACCAACCTGATAGCATTCCATACGTAGGAAAGTCATTAATTTTCCACATTAAAACCGCACACATTGTGAAGGTTGTATCTGTGTTTGCATCGTAAGTCTCTACACCATCAATAGATAAAATTTTAACTTATCGACCAGAGGTCGGAGTTAGACGTCGATATTGTTTCCCGGTGAGTTTGGTCCGTCAATAAGAAGAGGCGTCATAAAATATGATCGATCGATAGCCAACTAAGACGACAGATTATAAACTATTATTATAACGGGCCATGTACTGTAGCTTCCAGCTATACAGTTGAATGGACAGAAGCCATCAGTAGCCAATCCGAGCCTGACATTGTGAGGATCACTACTGAATATTTGGTGCCTCCTATCGAAATCTTTCCATGCTGGTGAATCTTTTGGATGACTCATTTTTCCATCTTCGTTTGGAGCAGCACGGTGATGCCAAAGCATTGCCTCGGCTATTTTCTTGCACCTGAATGGCCTCTGCAGCCTCTGTGTTATGGGAAAGTAGCGTGCTATCTTGATAGGTATATCGGGTTTCTTATCAGATTCTTTCGGGTTATACCTGGCCTTTCCGCATTTTGGACACTCTTTCAAATCCGAATTCTCTTTCTGGTACAACACGCAATATTTGGGACATGCATGAATCTTCTCACACTTCAGACCCAAATCAGACATCATTTTCTGGGCTTCGTACCAGCTGTCGGGCACGTTCTTTACCGGGGGCATAGCATTTTTCAGGAACTTTAGAAGTATCGTGAATGACTTGTTGCTTCATCCATTTAAGCACTTAATCTGAAAAAGTTGGACGAACCATGATAGGATGGAATACATTGCATTCTCATAAATTGGTTTTCTAGCATCATTCATGAACTTTTCAAACTTATCCGCACGCGGTCTTTGACCGAAAGGAATGTCATCTTCGGTAGGAATAATATCACCGAGTGCAGCCTCTACTATATCCTCCATTTCTTCTCCTAGAAAGAAGTTATCGTCTTCTTCTTCTTCCACCGCATTACCGTCTTCTCCTTCTTCTTCTGCCGCATTACCGTCTTCTTGTTCTTTCCCGTGATATAGCCAAGTTGTATAAAATCTAGTAAAATCATGTTTAACGATATGAAGCTCTACGATTTCTACCTTCTGCCAGAACTTATTCCCACATCTATCGCACGGACAGAGAATTTTCTCTAACACGATCTTATTATGTGTGCGTGCAAATTCAATGAAAGCAGCAACTTCTATGACAAACTTAGATTCCATGCGTTGTTGCTAATCCACGTGCATCCAGTCCTTAACTATGATATACTCATGGGCCATATTAGACTGTATAACATATAAATTGTAGGTTATAGTGATTATATTGAAAAATCTAAGAACGAGATAGTTGCTGACAAAGAAGAAAATCCGTAGAGGAAATTTTATCGTTGAAAAGAATAAATTATCGATTAATAAAGTTAGATTTGAAGATACCCAAGTATGAGTTATATTCTGTGTATGTGTATTTCAATTTATGATTTCTCTTAGGTGTAGCGTTATTAATGTGTATGTGCTTTGTGTGTGCATTTATTGTGTATTCGTGTTGTATGTGTGTGTTTCGGCTGTGGGTGGTAAGGCTTCTATCCCATTAAGAATGTATAGAGCAGACATCCATTCTCTTGTGTTTTCATCCGTTTCGGGTAAATTTCGGCGGCAGCTTCCCGCTGTTCTCCGAGTACACTGTAATAGAATAGATAATCATTTCAATGATGTGCAACAACATTGAAATGAACATCTAATCTATTTTTGTACACAGAGAACCAGCGGAAAAGTACCAACGAAATAACTCGAAACGAATAAAAACACAAGTGAATGCAGGTGTTTGCTTTATAAATTCCTAACTTGTCCACACTGGACAAATCTATCGGTTATCATACGATTAAATTTTCTCATCATATAGACTACACGACGGTTGTTAGCACCGAATGATACCGTCCGATATTTAATAACTTTCGTATAGTTCTATGTCACTACGAACATCGAACATATGTTAACCGATAGACGGGGACTAAGTCGTGTTTTGATTTTCACATATGACTATCGATGAGAATATGAAAATTTCATATTATCATCGAGTATCATATATTGGTTTTAACTTGAACATTTAATTTGAATAGATTTTACGTTTACATTTCGTTTTTAAGGGTTTGAAGTTTTTAGTTTAGGGTAAAATTTTCTTACGTTTACGGTAAAGTTTTATATTTACGTTATCATCGAGTATCCTACTGAAAGAACTAATGCACCCTAAACCCTAACCCTAATTAACCCAAATTAACCTTAATCATCACCCTAACTTAAATTATCCCTAATTAATCCAAATTAAACCTAATCAACACCCTAACCCAAATTAACCCTATTTTACCTAATTAATCCAAATTAACTCTAACCCTAATCATCACCCAAAGCCTAACCCAAATTAACCCTAACCCAAACCAAAATTAAGCCTAATTAATTTAATTAACCCTAACTCTAATCATCACCAACCCTATTCTACTTAATTAACCCAAATTAACCCTAACCCTAATTAACCCTAACCCAAACCAAAATTAATCCTAATTAATCTAATTAACTCTAACCCTAATCATCACCAACCCTATTTTACCTAATTAACCCAAATTAAGCCTAACACTAACCCTAACCCTAATCATCACCCAAATCCTAACCCTAATTAACCCTAGCCCAAACCAAAATTAACCCTAATTAATCTAATTAACCCTAACCCTAATCATCACCAACGCTATTTTACCTAATTAACCCAAATTAACCTTAACTCTAACCCTAACCCTAATCATCACTCAAACCCTAACCCTAATTAACCCAAATTAACTCTAACCCAAACCAAAATTAACCCAAATTAATCTAATTAACCCTAAGCTTAACCCTAATCATCACCATATAATTCAAATTAACCCCTAATTAACCCGGCCACCCTAACCCTAAAATCAACAACAATAACACCAAAAACAAAAAAAATTATAAATTAAATTCCTAATTACTTTACAGAAATCAAAAACAAAACTAAGGAAAATTCAATTTCAAATTAAATAAATTCACCTCTATGCCAAAGACCGGCCGGCAGCAAAGAGCTCGAGGAGGTGGAAGCTAAGAGCTCGACGAGGTGGAGGAAGCCGGGAAAATGGAGCTCGAAGAGGTGGATGCGACAACGAGGACCTCCATGTCGATTGGCAGCGACGAGGAACTCCATGACGAGCTCGATCGACGGCGATGGAGGAGGAACTCGCTGATTATTCTAAAATATTGTACATTTGTATGGACATTTTCCCTATTATTGTTAAGTGCTAAAAAATGCTAATTGTAAATAAAGAACATATGTGGGTTTATTTGTAAAAAATTATTATCATATGTTTCTTCATTTATAATTAATATAATTAGAGAAAATACATGCATATAATATTTAAATAAAATATTCATATTAAAATATGCATATCTTATCAAATATTCCTAATTAATATTCTTAAGATATTATATCATATAAATGGTTGGAATAATATCTCAAAAATACCAAATGCTACTAATAATTTGATTTGAGATATTGTGTATATATTAGCTCAGGTCTGAAATCTATGGAAGAGATCCAAGTCAAATCGGGATATCAAAACCGAATCTGCCAAATTTTAGAAGCAAATCGAGAAATCTAGCAACGGCAGAGACTTAGAGCAATATTTTCAGAATCTATATAAAAAAAGAATCTCCAAATATCAAGAAGAAAAGCCAGAAAAAAATCCCAAGACCTAAACCATCAATATGGTGGCGGAACCGCGGTCAGATGTGGCAATGGACGACGGGTCCGCGGTCCTTTAGTGGCCGTTGGATCTGGGATTTTGGGGACATGATCGTAACTGTTAGTTATATGTATGCCCTAGAGGCCATTACTATACATGAGATGTATATTGTAGTGGATGCTTGGACATATATAGGGAGGACTTTCTTGCTCGACATGATAGTATGCTATCTGGTTACTCTTTACCTTAACGTGTACACTGATTGTCTCTCTGCTACATGTTGGTAAAGCCCTTAGGATGTGTAATTGACTACCTAGACTATGATGAGGATCATACTAGTGGGGACATGGTAGTCTATAAATACATCCTTCAAGGTCCCTAGTCGTGGGTGTATCGAGACGGGGCATCGATATACCAGAATAGACTAGTGTATAGCTTTTCGACCCATATAGATGGGCGATGGATGATCCCATATCCATTGGTGTTTGACATCAGAGATGATATACGGGTGCTCAGTGGAGACTGGGTACACTGGACGGACTAGCCGAGAACTCCCAGATGGTATTATACCACACGTCAGATGGCAGTTCTCTGGTGACACTGGTGCAGGTTAGTCTGTAGACCCGAGATCGTCATAGAGTATTGTGTGATTCCCACTGTGCTTTGATTTCCACCTTACCATGTCCAAGAGGGCGTGCAAAACGGTGGTTTTTGGGTACAGTCCCGAGTCGCATGGAGGCAATGAGCGATAGGAGGGGTTTCGTCTCTCCCGGTATTGGGGGTTGATGTTGCGCTATGCTCGATTGGCCATAACAGGAAAGTCCCTGGCCAGGGCTGGTTTAGAGATTTACTGGTAAGTGTTACCAGTAGTTTCTCGACCCGTTATGAGCCTCATATCGGCATGAATTATCGGTTATTGGGGTCTGACGTTTACCACCCCTAGACTTGATATGCGACATATCAGACAAGGAGACCGGACTGTACAGTAGTGTCACTGTCAGGCTTTTTGCAGGAGTTGGAGCGGGCTTGCTTGCTGATCTTCTGATGCTCAATACCCGGGTAGCCGTTACGTCCAGCTAGTACCGCTGACGGCTTATGGGTGCTTGATATGATCATCACCTACTGCCGGCGTATTGACGAGTCTTTAGAGTCCTACATAGAGGTTTTACTGGCTTAGGCAAAACGAAATAGGAGCGCATATGTGATATGTGCGGGACCGAGAATAATGCGAGTATGTGATACCGTATTCAATTCTCGCGATGTTTGTATCGATCGGTTATATGCGATATAACCAGGTTATCGAATCAAGGGTTGATTCGATAAGTCGATACATTGGATGTTAGTCGGTTATATGTGATATAACCGAATTATTAAGTCAAGTGTTGATTTAATAATTTAGTGTATAATTGTATATGTGATATACTAATTTACATTAACTAACATTGGTTCACTTAAGCATTTGTTTTTCTCACTTGTGCACAACTTAATATATATGTGATATATATTTATTTGTATTCATTTTGTATCATGGTTGTTGATACACTCTACATGGGTGTATGAGATATATACCATTATAATTATATTGGTGGGGTTTTAATATACAAAGTAAATACAAAATTAGTGGATAATTGTTCAAGTGGATGAAGCTTCATGAAGCTTGTGAGTGCATTGACCAAAGTCCACTAGTTTTGTTTTACTTAGGATATTTATAAAGCTAACCACTATAATTAGCCATGGTTATGTCTCTACATGAGTTAATATATGATATAAACTCACCCATGGTTCACTCTCTCTCTTGATTAGTTTTTCATTCTCATTTTTGAGCTCATCTTCTTCCTCCTTCAAATGCTTGCTAGGGTTTGATAAAGAGAGAGAAATATAGTGAGAAAAGAAATTCTAAAGTGTACCCATTTCCTATTTCATCATCCTCTACTAGACTAGCACTTTAGTTTAGGGTATTTGCTTCACTAATTCTCTAGTTAGTGAAGTAGAAGCTTGAGTTCGTATTCCCTCGACGTAGATCATCTTCCGCCTTGAAGACTTCAAGCAATACCGTTGCTATCTTCTCATGGAGCCGTCCGAGAGTCTGGGAGCACGATGATCGCAGCGAAGGGACTACTACAAGGAGCTTATGAAGTGAAGGACCGATCTACAAAGGTTGTATTTCGTATTCACTTAGTCGTAAAAGTTGTTTACTTGCTCATTTTCTCCTAATCTCTAGTCTAAGATCTTGGTTAGGGTTGTTCGGCACGGCTAAAATTTTAATCGGGCATGATTGATGCCTTATAGAACCTTGTTAGAGTGCCTAGTAACCCTACAGTGGTATCAGAGACTAGCTAGAGTATTAGGCGACGTGTATACGAAGTTAAAACTCCGATCGAACCCCGATATATCGAACTTGACCCGCTCTCTGGAAATTTTTTTAAAATGTGATTTTTTCTGTGTTAAAAATACCTAAAAAATTCAGCAGGGAATTTTAGGTATTACTGTGAAAAACGACAAAGTAACTCGTACGGACCGCCGCGGAACCGCGGCAATACCCTACTTGTGCTGCGGATCCGCGGCCGTATAGTGAGCATTTGCTTTGGTTTTTGTACAGTAATACCCGTATCTGTTAGTGCTATTTTCTGGGTATTTTTAATCTGACTCAAGTGTTGAGTGTTCTGGGGATTATTTTGTATTTGTTGATTCGATCGGAAAATTTAATTTCGTTCTTTTTCCGGATAATTTAGAAAGTATTAAAAAGTTCGAACGGATATCAATAACTCACTTTTTCCCGACCCGGAAAATTTCCAAGTGTTGGGTTTTTCCGTTGTTTAAGAATGTTCTAAATCGTGCAAGTTACACGATGGACCCTCTAGAAGACAACAAACCTTAACTCGATTATGTGGCCGTCTTGAACTGCCTCTAAACCTTAGGGTTTGGGGCAGTACGGCGTTGCCACATGTGAGGCGTTGGCTTGACCCTTCTACGGCTGGACCATTGGTACTGTGGCATGTAATGGATGTTTTTAAACTCCCCTTAAGTGTTGAGAACTATTTGGGAAAACTTTGGTGTTTGATCATTCGATCGGAAATTTTAACATTGTCTATTTATCTGGAATGTGATACAATATTTGGAATCCACAAGTAGTTATGAGATAACTAATTTGAATGTTATAAACATAGCAGTTTAGTCTCAGATGATCGGTTGCCACGGAATTTTGATGCGATCAAAAGTCCGTTGCAATCACGTAGCGTACGCGGATACTCGCCGGGTAAACTTAATAGACAGCCACGCACCAAAGCCCTGACCAAGTGACTGTAGGAGAATCCCGTCGCCAAAAGCATCCGTTTGGGTGCTCGCGGCAGCGGTGTTCCTCCTTAGTGCACTTCGTCGACGGAATCCGGAGGTGCGGCCGTCTACTAAAGTTTGCGACGAGCATTCGATCAGGATGTCGGGAATTTTGTTGAATTGCCCGACTTGGTATTAAAAAGAGTTTTCAATAAAGAGGCTGAAATGCGGGGTTTATAATTGTTAGGCATGCGATGTCTAAGGAATTCATTTGGTTAGGCATAAGATGTCTAAGGAGGTTGCGGATTCCAACTGTTGTAGTTTTACACTTTCTTTTCTGCGACCGTAAGTGTAATATGTGATATCGCCGGTTTCGTTGCTATATGTCAACGACAATTGGGATGCGCATATTTACTTACGTTGATGACATGTGATGTTATGTGTTGCTGGATATGTTATATTGGATCGTCGCGTTTTTGAATAGCCGGGGGTTTTATGTGAGATGAGGGTTTTTATTTTCATTCATGTAAAATTCTATGTATGTAATATTCTTTTATTGGGGCACTTCCGGGATGAGGATGTTGTCACCATTGTATATTATTTACTTTTCCGTATTAGGCAGACCCAAGGAGGAGAGCACAAGTAACCGGGTTCTAGAGTCCAGTGGGAGACCAACTCGAGGAGTCGAGTCCGGGTCTCCTAACTCTAGAATTGGTAAGGTTGCTTGCCGCTCTCGTAGGGGTCTAGGGTATGGGTTTGGCTATTCATCGCGACCGTGGAATCCATGTTTTATTAAGGCTCAAAATAAAACACGGACCTCCTAGTATATCCATTATTTCATATGATTCTTCTGCTGCAATATCTGTGATGTGATCTTTTGATATGTTGTGATAGATACTGTATATAGTATATATGATATATTATATAGACGTTACTTATGTTTTACACTCGCACTAGCCCTGCCCCGCTCTGCCGTTAGTTACCTAACCTAACGGTGCACGAGGGGACATCGAGGTGAATGCGGATGACATAAGTGTACGTCGTATATATCTGTGATGTTTAGGTGACTTTAATGATGGGACTTCATTAATGTGATTAATGAAAGAAAAGAAATCTAAAAGATGTTGTAGAATCAAATTTTCAAAAAAAAAGGGTAGCTACAGTTTTTTGCTTTGCATAGCGATATATATGATATATCCTACACCTTATTCGATGAGGAAAGAGCCGAGATCCCTTCACCGGGAGTGACCTCTTTAGCAAAACTGGCAGATACTACAACACTCGGTTTGTTTTTGATTGCTTTTGAAGTTTTTGCTTTGCATAGCGATGCATATGATATATCCTGCACCTTATTCCATAAGGAAAGAGCCGAGATCCCTTCACCGGGAGTGACCTCTTTAGCAAAACTAATGAAAACCTCAAAATCACTCCATTTCAAAATTCACTTGATTCTACAACGATATCAAGTTCATTACGCAATAGGTTTTCAGAAAAACTTGTCGTAGCCCTCCATCATTTCAGATAAGTAGTAGTTAGTATTCGTGCTGCGTTTGTTGGCCTTTGTCAAGGCGTAGTGTGCGGTAGCTGACTAGTGCTTATCTGCTTATGCATATAATGCAGATTGGGTTAGGGTAGTCGTACGACCTTGTTGGCCTTTGTCAAGGGTCGTGCGGGTGGGTTTAATTCAATCAAGAAATGACGGGTTGAACTTGACTAGCATCCTATGGTTTGTTGGCCTTTGTCAAGGTCATAGGAGGTTAGGGGCAAAATTATCGGGAATTTCAAGTGTTGAAATTTGCAATGAGATTGCATACCTTCTATGAGATAGTTGGATCCCGATACCCACTGCGAGTAATTGTTACTCCTGGGAGAGTTTTACACATTACAATTAGCCGATCAAGTAGGTGTCTAGAAAGGTGTCAACGGGGTTACGTCCCTGGGAAAACGAGGTTTATTTTAATTAGGTCCGTACGAAAGCACGGGGAATCTCCCTCAAAGTACCGACACTGGCCTGGCTGAAAGATTGGCGAAATTGTAGGGTGTAATTAATCCCGGCTAGTCTTTCCTTTTAGGGTTTGAAGGAAGATTTGATAAAAACAGTGGGAGCTATCCTGATTAGATAAAATAATAACCAATCTGATCTTACAAGAGCATACGCTAAAGTGTTTTCTTCTCTCTCTCTCCAGCTAGTGACCATATCATGCCATAATCAAGATAAAAAAATACGGATGTATTGACCGAACCCGCTTGCTATACTCAGCTGGGGAACGTTGGTCCCACTCCAACTTATAATTTTTATAAGACAGAGCAGGAAATAGGGGATTACCAGGATTCCCGTGCCGCCCAAACGAAGAAAGTACATGATGATGCATCTTCTTCGGGTGTGTTCAATACAGAGAATTGTTTCTCAGTATCCTTTACGTCCTGGATATGAGATACCGGATCAGGATGCCACATATGTAATTTGTTACATGGGCTACAGATAGGTAGAGAACTGAGAACGGGTGATAAGTTTCATGAGATAGAAACGGTGCAAGTGTTGCAGCCAAGTCTGTTGGTAGTTATCACCCTGTATTACTAGAATACATTGATTCTGAATGAATATTATTAGATACCGAACCTGATATACAATATCATATCAGGCTCTTTATTATTAAAGAAGAATATAATTTTGTATTGTTGGATAATATTTTGAACATTTCCTATATCAAGAGTTGATCGGTTCAGGCACGTTATCTAAAAATATAGACGTTCTAAATCAAACCACAGTTCTTAACGTACAGAACACACACAAGAGGAAGAGTTCAGAAATGAACGAATCTTTCTTGAGGTATTGTAAACTAGGTCATATCAATGCGACCCGACTAGCTGAAGTTACATATAGATGCATATTTAAATTAGTTTGAATTTACATCTTGTGAAACTTACCGGTCATGTCACAGAGATAAGATGACCATAGCTCTGTTTATAGGAAACAGAGAAAGAGTTAGTGAACTCTTGGGTGTAACTCCACGGTAGCGCCCCGGCTGTCTAACAGACGCCAAATGCGGAACAAAAACTTTTACAACTGGCGCTATCGCGTACTATAACCCGGATCTGCCATTAAAACTAAACTAACAAACTACAAAGTGGGTAGAAATGTTATACCGAACGATCCGAGTCCTTCGGTCTTCAACCATCATCCCACGTTTCGTTGCGGCTGCTCCGATCTCCTGAATTCCAGTCTTCTCGTCCAGATGGCACCACGTCGACGGATTTTTAAACGGGCTCCCGCCTCTAAACCGAGGCAACTCGATCATCAAGTTTGCTAAAAGAGATGACCAAGATTGATGTAGAGAATGTGCATAATACTTTGTCTCAAGGAAATGAAGGTGCCTTTTGAAGATCATGTGAGAAAATGAACTATGAAATGAGCTAAAGGCTTTTTTTGTGCATGGAAAAATAATTTCAGCCATCACAAAATAAATCAGCCCACACTAAATTGCTCTCTGTGAATGGAATTTTGGTGGGGTCGGCCACAATAATTCAAGCTATGAAACTCGAGCTGAAACAATTGAATTAGCCGAGAGTTCTTTCGCGAAAGCCATTGCGCGGTAGCGCATCCGTTTTCTTGGGGTGAGCACTAGGAAGAAATGATGGTGACCACAAGCAAATATCAATCACATAAATATCCATAGCAAGACCAAAGAAATTCAATGAAGGAGGTGAGTCACACAAAGAAACCATGCCTAATCAATGAAAACAAATGACTCATCCAATGACTCACCAAGATGATTTCGGCCATTTTGCAAGAATGATGATTTGGCCAAAAAAAGATATATCAACATCAACCAATAATTAAACACTAAAAATAATGTTTAATCAAATGGAGAAAAACCGGCAACTTCAAAAAACAATCCCGTAATGAATTACAGGATTACCCCTAAACAGTATATACATACCCGCATTTGTATTACGACCGAATACAAATACAACTGAGACAAAGATATTATATCTACACAGTATAATACTCGGATCCGTCTTAAACCAAAGCCTACCAGTATTATCTGCCCGAAATATGACACGTGCGTAAACGCACGTGCATTTTCTGAACCCTGCCATAAAACCATACGGCCTCTACAACGTTTCGCCCGAACTTGGGAAGCTGTCTGTGGGGGACTCTAATGACTCATCAACACACTGGTACTGGGTATAACCTCTAGCACGTCAGAGGTACAAGCTGTACGTAACGTTTGCCTATGTATTGATTGGAAGGGAAGCTGAGGAGCGAACTCATCCAGAAACCCTACTGAGCCTGACAGTGACAATATCCGTACAGTCCGGTCCGTTCGTCTAAGAGTATTGCATATCGAGTCTAGGGGGTGGATAAAGTCAGACCCCTAATAACGCGATAATTCGTGTCGGTATGAAGCCCATCACCACCTGAGAAACTACTGATCCAAATCAGTAATTCTCCACTATCTCGGCCGAGGATTTCTAGTGATGGCCACCCGTGCACTGTGCGACATCAACCCCCAATACCAGGAGAGACGAATCCCCGACGATCCGCTCACTGCCTCCATGTGGCTCGGGACTGTACCTAAAAAATACCTGTTTGCACGACTCCTTTGAGCCATGGTAGGGTAGAAATCAAAGCACGGTGGGAACTCACACGAGACAAATGACGATCTTAGGTCGACAAACTAACTTGTACACATGTCACCAAGAAACTGCTATCTGACGATATGTATAATACCAACTAGCATGTTCCCGACGAGTCCTGTCCGGTGTACTCATAACCTAATGAGCACCTGTATACATCTTAGGTGATCCAACTGACACCAGTGGCTTGTGAGACCGGCTACCGCCCCTCGTCGGGGTCTCGACTGTATACACTAGTCTACTCTGGAGTATCGATGCCATGTCTCGAAACTCCCACGACTAGGAACACTTTAAGGATGTGCTTACAGACTCCAGCTCCCACGTATATGATCGCCATCATACTGCTGGCAGTCAAGCAAGAATCCTATGGGCTCTATCATCATGCAATAGTGAACTAAAGCATATATACGATGATAAAGACAAACCAGATAGCATACTATCATCTCGAGCAAGACTGTCATATCGGTATAGGTCCTCCCTCAATCATTGTAATCACGTACCTGCGATCCAATAATTGACTTAGAGGGCACTATATCCAACAATCTCCCACTTGCACTTAAGGCTAATTTTTGCGATGTCGCATACTCACAGCCTGTGTGATACCGAACACCCAACTTCTCTACTAATCAGTTTCACAAAGCTAGTTTATAAAACTCTTGTGTTCGAGAAATAGCCTCAGTGAGTGGATCCGTCCTGATGTTTTTTTCTATGTCTCTCTTAATCTCAAGTTCGCGGAGAAAGCCATCTCCCGAATCGAGTAATACCTGTCTTAGAATATGTCTGGATATCTGATGGGACCTAGTTCATAAATGAACTCCAAATCCAAACTTCTTAGACTGTATTGATAACTGAACCTAATCAGTATCCAGCACCATGCCTCCCACAGTATCCTCTTGGACCAACTGTCCATAATACTGTCCCTCGTCTGAGGGAAAACTATAATTCTGACAATCACTCTGTCATCCATGTCACCTTTGAAGCCTGGAATGATAACCGTCTCCCGAAGGAGGCTGCCGTGATCAAATCCGTAGAACATGCACTTTTGTTCTAAAACTGCTTCCTTATGTTTCTCCAGGATTGGATTAATATAAACTTATCTCATCTAGTGCAAAAACAACATCCGGTGTGGTACTTGACATCTCACGATTGACTAAGCAAGTGATCTGCCAATCATGCTCATCTTTCTCCACTTTAGTCTGTAAGACACCTTTAGAGAGGGTGACTCCATCAACTGCAGGTACACCACCATGCCAGGAGTCATCTATTCTAAATACCTTTAGAATACTGTCAAAGTACCCACATTGGGAAACTACCCAAGTCTAGATCTAAAACCGTAGATCTAGAAACCAGAATGTCTAATATTATATCCATATCCTGTGTGAAGAAACAACTGTGTGAGAACCACAGTATATAACCGATTGTAGTATAGGAATTTTACTTCCTACTTTGTGTATGTCATCCAAATACCAGGACATCACACCCTACTACCTTCTTAACAGATCCATCCCCTATTCTGATGAAGTCAAAACTATGACCATCATATCAAAAAAAGATGATCTTATCTCCGCTATCTATGCTCAAGCATATAAATAGACATAAGCTACTTGACCACTATACTTCCGCTACTCCCACTGACTACGACAACCCTCTGGCAGAATAATATATATACGTGCACTTCTAAAGCTAGTTTAGAACGACGCTATACTTATCCTCCTGCCGGGTCTCATAGTCTGTAACAACAGTAGTGTCAAGTCTGGGTAAACAAGAACCTCCCTGTCACCGTCCTTGAGGCTACCGGAGTACCTCTCGGGTGTCTGAGGTTACCCACCATATCTGTGGAGTGGCTATTTGAATGTCAAACCTGATTGAATATATAGGTCCTATTAAATTTTCCGTAATCGTTTGCGGTTCTGGAATCATTTCCAGTTCTACCATACTCCCACTACTGTTTTCTGAAAAAATCCATTTTACTAAAACTGTGGTGAGTCAAGAACAATATCACTATTGATCTATCAGATGGTAGAAAATCAACCCTCGTCAAAGCCAGGGTCAACCCACAAACTGCCATTACAGAAACGTGCCTTGAGTTATCCAGTGTCTGGTTTTAAGCATAAGCTAGACAACTCACCGTACCGTAACATCGTTAAGATATGAACCATTGCATATTCAATATAGAAACATTTGGCACTTATTTAATTGGAACCAGATTCTAATCATGCAGCTGTCTCCAGTGTATATCAACTTTAATGGAGAGAGGCTAATCAGTATTACTCAACTTAGGAATCCATCCAATTATGAGTAACCTGAAAGAGAAACAAGTTTCTCAAAACCATTACTATCATCTGAATACCAATCACAAGAATCTACATCTTCGATCTCTTTGAAGAATCCCGATACTTGCGACACCTGGTTCTCAACTTTATTCCTATACCCACAACTTCTCAAAACTTAGACATTGTACGAAACACTTGTCTCAAAACTTAGACATTCTACGAAACACTTGTCTAAAAACTAGAGAAGTTACAAGTAAACAGAACAGAGTACGAGGACCAACCCCTTTGTCCTGATGGACACTGGACAACATACAATACTCTGTATAAGTCCACTGAGTTTAATAACTCAAAACCTGTGTATCGTAGGTTGAAAACTGTACCCAGGCGATTTCCTCAAATATCACCAATTACAACGAATTCCGATATAATGAGGATGATCACCTAATTCCTAATAACTTACTCCTACTCATCATTTGTAAAACCATACAGATATGAGAATCATACCTGGTAAATACATACCCTGGAGTAAGTATCTAATCGGGAAATCAGTTTTCCTTTAACAACGTACTGAAACATGAAAATGTTTCGTAGGGGTATCCTGGTATTCCTAGTAATGTCTCTTCCATAATCCAATTCATGACTTTAACCGTATATTTCTTTGTCATCTCTCAAAATCCCTTTATTTGTCTTTAGTCGTTACCTTCTGTATACCTTCGTTAGGCTAAATGGTTTTCTTCCTTCTCTACCGTTCGGCACCAGCCTATGGTTTGGAAGAAGACTATCTAGTAAGCATAATAGGTGTACTCTCCTAATCCTAGGAGTACTCACAATTTTGAGAGAAGGTGATGATAAAAGACAACTGAATAATACTTTATTCTATTTCTCCCGAACTGGGAAAAATCAAAGGTGAAATAGGAGTGGCGATGAAGTACGCGGTTTGGTCGTGAATGATAACAGTCGCAATTTACTTTGCTCTCTTTCCAATCCCTTTATTTTGTCTTTACATATTACTTTCTGTACACCCTACTTAGGCTAATTGGTTTTCTTCATTCCCTACCTTTCGGCACCAGCCTATGGTTTGGAAGAAGACTATCCAATAAGCGTAATAGGTGTACCCTCTTAAACTAAGGAGCTCTCGCAACCTGAAAGAAGGTGATAATAAAAGACAACTGAATAAACCAATTCTATTTCTCCTGAATTTGGATCCATCCTCGAATAAGTCCCTTCGAGTTCGTATATAACCATACGATAGATCTATCCAATGGAAGTGGATATCCGTAGTAATACGGGGTGTTCTGAGAAATTCAAAGGGTAAAAGAAGGAGCGGCAATGACTTATGCAACTCGGACAATCCAAAAGTCTGTATTTTAAGAAGGTTCGGTCTACTTGGTCACTGAGTCATAGTCTAAGGTCGGTCAAAGGTCGCTGCCAAAGAGAGAGAGAAAAGAAACACTCTGCGTGCACTCTAACCTAGATCAGAATGGTTATCACTTTATCTAATCTGGAAACCTCCCGCTGTTATCTCAAATTCTCCTCCAAACTTGAAAGAAGAATTAGTCGGGATCACCTAAAGAGTAAACCAACTCATCAGTGAGAATCGGGATCCAACTATCATCGCATGATAATTTGATGGAAGCCACTCAAGTTATCACACTCCAAAAGGTATGCACATGCCTGGCAAGTTTGCTGTATGTTTGAAACTCCCGATATGATTTTTTCCACATGCTCTTATGACCTTGACTAAGGGCCGACAAATCATAAGTCACATGTCAAGTTCTTCCCATCATTATCCTGGTTGATTTGAACCCACCCGTACATACTCTTGATTAAGGGCCAACAAAGTAATACGAATGTCCCAAACCAACGCATTTATCTATGCTACAAATGAATACCCAGCAGCTACCAAACACTATGCCTTGATTAAGGGCCAACAAACATAGCTTGAATACTACTGACTATCCATAAGAAATGACGGAAGGCTACGGTTGGTTTTTGGCGAAAAACCTTTAACGTAATGAACTTGATCTCGTTGAAGGAACCTGATAGCTTTTTATAAAAATATAGTGGCGAAAACCTTTTGCTAAAGAGGTCACTCCCGGTGAAGGGATCTCGGCTATTTCCTCGTGGAATGAGGTGTAGGATATTCTAACTGAATACCGCGATGTAAAGCAACTTGTAATCGACTATAATGAAGTTATTACCCTGACGTAAACTTCTGCCCAAGGGGTCACTCCCGGTGAAGGGATCTCGGCCCTTGCCTCGTGGAATGAGGTGCAGGATATTCTAACTGAATACCGCTATGCAAAACAAAAAGAAACATCTTTGTAATAACACCTTTTAAAATTTGTTCCAACAACATCAAATATAGGTTTGTTTTATCCTTACATTGATAAAAATCAATGCAGTCCCATCAATCAATCACAATAGAAAAGAACGAAAATAAAATGTACGTATATGCCATCCGCATTCGTCACTGGGTCCCGTCATCACCCGTTAGGTTACTTAACTAACGACAGAGCGGGGACTGGACTAGCGCGGGTGTAAAACATATACAACATCTAATAGTATATATACCAATATACAATAATCGCTCCAGGCGTGATAATATGCAACATTACAGAAAAGTAATAAGCATTACAGAACAATACAGATAATCTGGGATCCCCGGGTTTCACAGAGCCGCTACTAAAACCCGACGTTCCCTTGGTCGTGTGGATAGCTTGTGCAATGAAACCTAGACCCCTACGGGTGCTGCAAGTTACCCGCCAAAACCTAAAGCGAGGCAGCCCCTACAGCAAAATGAATGGACCACCCGGCACTTCACGGAATCCGGTAACTTGAGCACCCCCCTTGGGTCAACCTGTACCCCCTACGAGTGCGGCAAATAGTCTGCCAATTCTAGAGTGAGGCCCCTTTGCCTCTCAAAGCCATGAGATACGGATCCGTTGCCCTCCAGAACCCGGCTATCCGTGCACTCCGTCGCGGGGTAAACCTAGTACAGAAATAAAAATATGTACAACGGGTACATCGACCTCAACCCGGTCGTGCCCCAAAAGAATAATATACAAACAGACAGAGACGGCAGTCCACATGTTGGACGCTCGTCCCGCAATATCAAATGTACAAATAAATCCAAACAGCACTATCATTGCATCCTGCTATCCACCATGACATATCCGCAACATCACAGCACAACACAGAACATCAACGCGAATGTCACGTTCGCAAACCCGTCTAAAAGAACTATAGCAATTAGACGCGGTTTACCGCTCAAATGACATTCCCGGTCGGAGATATAATGTAAATACTGTATACTAACAAGTTTAAAATTTCGATCGACAAAATTTCCCGAAGTGAGCCCTACATACATCTGCTGTACTGTAACAAAAACTGGGCCCAAAAGATATGTACCAGAAACCATAATTTTCAATGTAGACCCAAAAGAAGAAATTTGGCATAGTGAAGCTCCAATATGGTCGCGGATCCGCGGCCAAAGCATGGCTTTGGCGGCGGTTCCGCGGCCGTACGGACGGTTCACAGTATCAAATTTCTTCTGTGTTCTTCAAAAAGCCTGCTTAATTTTCTGTGATATGAAAAATAATTTTTAGACCCTTTTAAAAATCGACAGAAACTTTAACCCAGAAAATTGTAGTTTCGGAAATTCCGTTGGATCGATATTTTAAACGCGTTAGCATAAGTTAGTAAAGCTTAATGGTAAGGCTCTGATACCACTGTAAGTCCACGGTAGCGCCCCGGCCGTCTAACAGACGCCAAATGCGGAACAAAAACTTTTACAACTGGCGCTATCGCGTACTATAACCCGGATCTGCCATTAAAGCTAAAGTAACAAGCTACAAAGTGGGTAGAAATGTTATACCGAATGATCCGAGTCCTTCGGTCTTCAACCATCATCCTACGCTTCGTTGCGGCTGCTCCGATCTTCTGAATCTCCAGTCTTCTCGTCCAGATGGCACCACGTCGACGGATCTTTAAACGGGCTCCCGCCTCTGAACCGAGGCAACTCGATCATCAAGTTTGCTAAAAGAGATGACCAAGATTGATGTAGAGAATGTGCAGAATACTTTGTCTCAAGGAAATGAAGTTGCCTTTTGAAGATCATGTGAGAAAATGAACTATGAAATGAGCTAAAGGATTTTTTTGTGCATGGAAAAATAATTTCAGCCATCACAAAAAAAATCAGCCCACACTAAATTGCTCTCTGTGAATGGAATTTTGGTGGGGTCGGCCACAATAATTCAAGCTGTGAAATGGGGTGAGCACTAGGAAGAAATGATGGTTACCACAAGCAAATATCAATCACATAAATATCCATAGCAAGACCAAAGGAATTCAATGAAGGAGGTGAGTCACACAAAGAAACCATGCCTAATAAATGAAAGCAAATGACTCATCCAATGACTCACAAAGATGATTTCGGCCACTTTGCAAGAATGATGATTTGGCCAAAAAAAGATATATCAACATCAACCAATAATTAAACACTAAAAATAATGTTTAATCAAATAGAGAAAAACCGGCAACTTCAAAAAACAATCTCGTAATGAATTACAGGATTACCCCTAAACAGTATATACATACCCGCATTTGTATTACGACCGAATACAAATGGAACTGAAACAAAGATATTATATCTACACAGTATAATACTCGGATCTGGCTTAAACCAAAGCCTACCAGTATTATCTGCCCGAAATATGACACGTGCGTAAACGCACGTGCATTTTCCGAACCCTGCCATAAAACCATACGACCTCTACAACGTTTCGTCCGAACTTGGGAAACTGTCTGTGGAGGACTCTAATGACTCATCAACATACTGGCACTGGGTATAACCTCTAGCACATCAGAGGTACAAGCTGTACGTAACGTTTGCCTATGTTTTGATTGGAAGGGAAGCTGACGAGTAAACTCATCCAGAAACCCTACTGAGCCTGACAGTGACAATATCCGTACAGTCTGGTCCGTTTGTCTAAGAGAATCGCATATCGAGTTTAGGGGGGTGGTTAAAGTCAGACCCCTAATAACGCGATAATTCGTGTTGGTATGAAGCCCATCACCACCTGAGAAACTACTGATCCAAATCAGTAATTCTCCACTACCTCGGCCGAGAATTTATAGTGATGGCCACCCGTGCATTGTGCGACACCAACCCCCAATACCGGGAGAGACGAATCCCCGACGATCCGCTCACTGCCTCCATGTGGCTCGGGACTGTACCTAAAAAATACCTGTTTGCACGACTCCTTTGAGCCGTGGTAGGATAGAAATCAAAGCACAGTGGGAACTCATACGAGACAAATGACGATCTCAGGTCGACAAACTAACCTGTACACATGTCACCAGAGAACTGATATCTGACGATATGTATAATACCAACTAGCATGTTCCCGACGAGTCTTGTCCGGTGTACTCATAACCTAATGAGCACCTGTATACATCTTAGGTGATCCAACTGACACCAGTGGCTTGTGAAACCGGCCACCGCCTCTCGTCGGGGTCTCAACTGTATACACTAGTCTACTCTGGAGTATCGATGCCCTGTCTCGAAACTCCCACGACTAGGGATACTTTAAGGATGTGCTTACAGACTCCAGCTCCCACGTATATGATCGCCATCATACTGCTGGCAGTCAAGCAAGAATCTTATGGGCTCTATCATCATGCAATAGTGAACTAAAGCATATATACGATGATAAAGACAAACCAGATAGCATACTATCATCTCGAGCAAGACTGTCATATCGGTATAGGTCCTCCCTCAATCATTGTAATCACGTACCTGCGATCCAATAATTGACTTTGAGGGCACTATATCCAACATTGGGATGATACATGTTGATGTATGAAGGTCCTCTGTCTACACATGCCAAGACCTATTTTTTGTACTTCATTACATTCTCTAATGATCTCTCAAGATTGAGACATATGTTCCTGTTGAAACACAAGTCCGAATCTTTTGAGATATTCACAGAATATAAGTTAGAAGTAGAGAACCAAAACGGGTATAAGTATTATGTCATTTGATGTGATCAAGGAAGAGAATACTTGAGCACGGAATTCCTGGATTATTCTAAAGGAGAATGAGATTCTCTCTCAACACTACTCCTCCGTACACACCACAGCACGTCGGTGTATCGGGACGGAGCAATCACACCCTATGTGATAAGGTGTGCTCTATGATGAGTATTACTGTGTTGCCTATTTCCTTTTGGGGGTTATTCACTTATGAAGCTGCATACCTATTGAATGGCATTCCAACCAAATCAGATACCTACCACTCCATATGAGATATAGTAAGGGAAGAGCCCACCTCTTAAGTCAGTTAAGATTTGGGGTTGTCCGGCCTATGTCAAATGCATTATTCGGACAAGCTCGAGGAAAAGTCAGTTCTGTAGAAGTTTGTTGGATATCCCAAGCATTCGCAAGGGAATATCTTCTACCTAACCGAGGAACAAAAGATGTTTTGTTTCTCAACATGCCATCTTTGTGAAAGGGAATTTCTTGTGAAGAAATTAATGGGCATAAGGTAGAACTGGAAAGAGTTCCAGCTATACAAACTTCAGCTGATGATTTGGTAGAACCAAAGAATTCAATAGTTTCCAACGAACCTCAGCCACTCCGCCGATCTAGTAGGGTTCCTCACCCACCTGAGAGATACTTTGGTTTCTCTATGACAGTGGGAGCGAGGATTGCATCATGAGATAATGACCTAACTATTTTCGAGCTGGCCATCAGGAGTGGGACTCTGTAAGAATGGCTGGATGCATAGCGATCTGAGATGGAATCCTTATACACCAACAAAGTATGGACTTTGGTTGCCTTATCTGAAGGGTTAAATCCCCATCAGGAGCAAGTATATCTTGAGAAGATTACTTGGTGTACATGGAAAAGTTGAGACTTTCAAAGCTATGCTTAAGTCCATCCAGATCCTACTTGCCACGGCTACATACCATGACTACGATATCTGGTGGTTGCGTGTCATGACTACTTTTCTAAATGATGATTTGGAATAGAGCGTCTATAAGTACACAGCTAGATAGCTTCCTAGATAATGGGAGCAGCGAAAACGTGTGCAAGATATTTTATGTGATAAAGAAGGCATCGCGGAGTTAGAACGTCTGTTTTGATGTGGTAGTCAAAGAGTTTGATTTCATCAAAATGGTAGATGAACCTTGTATATACAAAAAGGTAGTAGGGAGTATGGTGTTGATCCTCGTAGAGTACGTGGATGACATACTCTTGATGGGGAAGGAGTTTTCTATGCTACGCTCGGTCAATCTCCGCTTATCACAATGATTCTCCATATAGGATCAAAGTGATACCTACTAAATCCTAGGTTTTGGATCTATGAGTAGATCTAATTAGATGTTAGGATACTCACTAGTTGTAGTGAGATGGTATCAATCGATCCTGGGAAGAATCACTGGAAAGGTTCCAGGGTGATAAGGTCGACTGAATGTCAGTCACAGGTATTGTCTTTACCTTCAGTAAAGGGACGGTATGTTGGAAGAGTTCCAAGCTAGATACCGTAGCATACTAGACGATAAAGGCTGGATACATCGCTACCAAAGATGCTACCAAAGAGGCAGTCTGGGTGTATATTAGTTCATGAGATGAATTTCGTTCCTACCTTTGTGTGACAATGGAGTTGTGGCTTATGCCTAGGAACGCCCGTCCCATCAGTGATCCAGACATATTCTAAGGCAGTGTCACCTGATCATGGAGATGGTTGATCTCCAGGGAATCGAGGTCAGGAGAGTAAACTCAGAGGACAACACGATGGATCCACTCACAAAGGCCTTTTCCCAGATAGAGACTTTTATAGGATGGTTGAGTATGAGATATTTCAACCACTGTTATCAGATGGCCCTAGTGCAAGTGGGAGATTGTTAGTTATATGTATGCCCTAGAGGCCATTACTATACATGAGATGTATATTGTAGTGGATGCTTGGACATATATAGGGAGGACTTTCTTGCTCGACATGATAGTATGCTATCTGGTTACTCTTTACCTTAACGTGTACACTGATTGTCTCTCTGCTACATGTTGGTAAAGCCCTTAGGATGTGTACTTGACTACCTGGACTATGATGAGGATCATACTAGTGGGGACATGGTAGTCCATAAGTACATCCTTCAAGGTCCCTAGTCGTGGGTGTATCGAGACGGAGCATCGATATACCAGAGTAGACTAGCGTATAGCTTCTCGACCCATATAGATGGGCGATGGATGATCCCATATCCATTGGTGTTTGACATCAGAGATGATATACGGGTGCTCAGTGGAGACTAGGTACACTGGACGGACTCGCCGAGAACTCCCAGATGGTATTATACCTCACGTCAGATGGCAGTTCTCTGGTGACACTGGTGCAGGTTAGTCTATGGACCCGAGATCGTCATAGAGTCTTGTGTGATTCCCACTGTGCTTTGATTTCCACATTACCACGTCCAAGAGGGCGTGCAAAATGGTGGTTTTTGGGTACAGTCCCGAGTCGCATGGAGGCAATGAGCGATAAGAGGGGTTTCGTCTCTCCCGGTATTGGGGGTTGATGTTGCGCTATGCTCGATTGGCCATAACAGGGAAGTCTCTGGGCTGGGCTGGTTTAGAGATTTACTGGTAAGTGTTACCAGTAGTTTCTCGACCCGTTATGAGCCTCATATCGGCATGACTTATCGGTTATTGGGGTCTGACGTTTACCACCCCTAGACTTGATATGCGACATATCAGACGAGAAGACCGGACTGTACGGTAGTGTCACTATCAGGCTTTTTGCAGGAGTTGGAGCGGGCTTGCTTGCTGATCTTCTGATGCTCAATACCCGGGTAGCCGTTACGTCCAGCTAGTACCGCTGACGGCTTATGGGTGCTTGATATGATCATCACCTACTGCCGGCGTATTGACGAGTCTTTAGAGTCCTGCATAGAGGTTTTACTGGCTCAGGCAAAACGAAATAGGAGCGCATATGTGATATGTGCGGGACCGAGAATAATGCGAGTATGTGATACCGTATTCAATTCTCGCGATGTTTGTATCGATCGGTTATATGCGATATAACCAGATTATCGAATCAAGGGTTGATTCGATAAGTCTATACATTAGATGTTAGTCGGTTATATGTGATATAACCGGATTATTAAGTCAAGTGTTGATTTAATAATTTAGTGTATAATTGTATATGTGATATACTAATTTACATTAACTAACATTGGTTCACTTAAGCATTTGTTTTTCTCACTTATGCACAACTTAATATATATGTGATATATATTTATTTGTGTTCATTTTGTATCATGGTTGTTGATACATTCTATATGGGTGTATGAGACATATACCATTATAATTATATTGGTGGGGTTTTAATATACAAAGTAAATACAAAATTAGTGGATAATTGTTCAAGTGCATGAAGCTTCATGAAGCTTGTGAGTGCATTGACCAAAGTCTACTAGTTTTGTTTTACTTAGGATATTTATAAAGCTAACCACAATAATTAGCCATGGTTATGTCTCTACATGAGTTAATATATGATATAAACTCATCCATGGTTCACTCTCTCTCTTGATTAGTTTTTCATTCTCATTTTTGAGCTCATCTTCTTCCTCCTTCAAATGCTTGCTAGGGTTTGATAAAAAGAGAGAAATATAGTGAGAAAAGAAATTCTAAAGTGTACCCATTTTCTATTTCATCATCCTCTACTAGACTAGCATTTTATTTTAGGGTGTTTGCTTCACTAATTCTCTAGTTAGTGAAGTAGAAACTTAAGTTCGTATTCCCTCGACGTAGATCATCTTCGGCTTCGAAGACTTCAAGCAATACCGTTGCTATCTTCTCATGGAGCCGTCCGAGAGTCCGGAAGCACGATGATCACAGTGAAGGGACTACTACAAGGAGCTTATGAAGTGAAGGACCGATCTACAAAGGTTGTATTTCGTATTCACTTAGTCGTAAAAGTTGTTTACTTGCTTAGTTTCTCCTAATCTCTAGTCTAAGATCTTGGTTATGGTTGTTCGGCACGGCTAAAATTTTAATCGGGTATGGTTGATGCCTTGTAGAACCTTGTTAGAGTGCCTAGTAACCCTACAGTAACTACATCTTCTCCCATATAGCATCTAGGATTTCTAGTTTTAGAGACTATATAAAGAACCGAGAGCTGTGCATTTGAGAATCAATCTTATGCCATCTAATCACCTATTCATCTACCTCCATAAAGAGAGAGATCTAGAGCGAAACTACGGTTCTTGTACACTACTTTTGAAGGAGAAATTTTTTAATGCAATAGTTGATTAATAAAGGTAGTTTTTGTTTTTATTCTTTTGCATTTACATTACGCATTAATTTTACGCATCACTTTACTGCACTTTTAATTATGGTTTCATTCATCTTCAAGCTCTCTTTTAAATCGCTACTAATTATGAGCGTGTAATTTCTTACTTGCTAGGGTTTATAGGATAGGGTAGAATAATGGATGAAATATTTTTTAACTTCTTTTGACATTTTAATATTTATAAACTTTAGCAAAATAAATGTTAACTCTCTTATCGGGTACGCTATCAATTTATTGATAGTCACGACCACGATTTGAGATTAGTTAATACTTATTTTGTTAAGAGTTTGAAATAAATAGAGATCAATGGAAAGACAAGGGTCGGTAGTGGGAAACCCTAATTCCCTCCAAGAACCATAATCCACAATCATCGCTATCTCTTTAAGTTTTAAACTATTAAAAGATTAAAAAAAGTCATTTCTAAACGTTCATCCATTAACTACAAAGTTCTATAAACTCTACAAGCCTTTTTATTATAAATTTTCTATCCGTCTTAAAATAAATCGACAACAATCACTCCTCTCTTTTATCAACTCGTCTAAAGCAAGAAAAGAATTCACGTTTCCTTGCGAACGACTCGTACTCATCGCGGCTAGTTATTTGCGACACCGTCTTGATTGCGGTTATTTACAATATACATACACACCTTTTCGCATCCAATCAAATGGCGCCGTTGCCGGAGAAACGGTCGTAATTAATTTTCTTATTATTTGGGTTGATTTCGTGTAAAAACCAGAAATATAAAATAAAAGAGAACCAAAACCGCTTCTTGTGTTTTTAATGATTATTGTGCGAGTTTTGTAAGGACATCTGGAGTAATTAGAGTAAGCCAACAGAGATTCAGAGACGTTTAACTTGGACCAAAGGAGTAGTGGTGTGCCCTGAAGAAATTTGACCAGAAGATCTTGCCAAGAGGCGGCGGAACCACGGCCAAAGTAGGTATTGGGCGGTGGAACCGCAACCCTATTGAAGAATTGGGCCTCCAATCTTCTCTGGTATTCTCCTATTGCCTTCCTCTCTCCTCTAAAGCTCCAATAATCTAATTTTACCTGCAGGATTCTTTGCAAACAGCGCCGCTAAAAAAAAAATCTTTTTGCGTGTTTTGATTTCGGTTTGTTTTGCATATCTAAACCGGACTTTAAAGAGCAATAAACCCAAATTCAGATTAGGTAGGGATTTCATAACCCTTCCTAGGCCTCACAAATCAGAAACGAGCATACTATCATCCTACATTAATAAAAAATATCTAGACCAAGGCTCTAAGGACTGTCGCGCTCAATTAGGACCGAGGAAGGTTGTGGGTAATCTATTGCTTATTTGCATTTCTCTTGTGGTGTCTAGGCAAGTGTGACTAAGAAAAGTGGTTACTTAATTAGGCTCGCTATTTTGGTGATTCGTATAGCGGATAACTCCCACTTACCTGGCCGCAAGATTGATAAGGAGGTAGTAGAGAATTAATCCTACGTCTTGTCCTTTGAAAGTCTAGGAGCGGTCTAGTGACTTGACCTAAGTGACCATAGCCCTAGGGATTGATTGTGCATTTTTGTGATTGGTTGAGTGTTCACACCATAATATTGTATTATTATATTCCCCATTCTTATTCTTTTTATAAATAAACAGATGCTTTTGACGCATGTCTGATACATGTTATTTCCAATCAAATGGCGTCGTTGCCGGGGATGGCGTGTTATTTCCTTTTTGCAATTTCGGGTTAATCTTAATAAAAAAAATCATAAAAATCTGAAAAATCCAAAAAATATAAAAATATATCATCTGTTATTTTTGGAAAGGGTACTTTGTTGTTTGAATTTTGCAGGATCTACAATTGAAAGACGGATCTGGAAATCTACAGAAAGCGAAACAGAAAATAACAGATCAGAATAGAGGGAGATTTGAAGAACAGGAGAGCAAAAAAAAAAACCGCGTGACCAAAACGTGGCGGAACCGCCGCGCGACCCCCATTAAGGCCGCGGAACCGCCGCGCCCTGGTGACATCACCAGAAAAAAAAAGGCTGAAACGCGGTGTAAAAAAAAAAAACTCTGTAAGTCTTCTGATCTCTCCTCTGAATCTTTCGATATATCTTTTGTTAAATCTCCTGCAGGATTCTTTGCGCTTAAAAAAATCTTCCCCTTTCTCAATAACAAATTTTGTGCAGGATTCTTTGCGCCGCGCATAAAATAAAAATATTTGATTGCAAGTGATTTACTGTTTTGCATATCTTTAATTGGACTTTAAGGGGCTTTTTGACTAATTCAGATTGGGTGCGGATTTCATCACCCTTCGCAGGACCCCAGAAATCACTTAAAGCATTTGCATTGACCATTCTTAATTAAAAAATACTAGACTCAGCCCTAAGGACTTCGAGCTCAATAGGACAGAGGACTAGTTATAGGCATCGACCGTTTATCCTAACCTGACTTTGTGGTGTCTAGGCAAGTGTGTCTAAGGCAAGTGGTTACTTAATTAGGACCGCTACTTGTAGCGGGGAGCCTCCCACTTACCTGGCACTTACCTGGCCGCAATTGGCGGTGAAGAGGCGGTTTGAGGTCCTATTTCTAGCCCTTTGAAACAGTTAGGAGCTGTCTAGCTGACCTAGGTGACCCTAGATCTAGGCCTGATTGTGCATTTCTGGTTGATTGCATTTTTGTCTAAGCCCTTTATCGAAAATTTTTGCAAAACAAATAAAAAATAAGAGGAAAATTTTTATAAAAAAAAAAAACTTGCAACTTTTGTCGCGAAGAAATCCTTGCACCCCACTTACACCCACCTTCTTTCTCTTCTCATTCTTACATCATGGGTACCCCACACCACAAATCTCTTGCCGAACTTTGGTACCTAACTTTGTTTCGTACGTTAATTGTTTCGGTCGATTTAAGGAAGATCCCTCCGTGCCCAAAATATCTTTGAAAGATGAAATAGAATCGTCTAGGAGAAACAGTTTGACGTTGCAACCCACTTTGTGTCAACCTTGTCGACCCTCACCACCTTCGTATGTTGACACCACTTTTCCAAGTCCTGCTGTAACTCCTAAACCGATGTCCATTGCTGAGCATATCGCTCAATCTCATAGCCGATCTTTCACACCTCTCTCCTCATCTAGTTCTAGGAATCAACAAGTCCATCCACCTTTTTATCCACATGTTGATCCTAATCCTGTCAAACCATCCACTTCCTACCAGTCCTACCCGACTTTCCCACCTTCACTAGACCCTGTTTCTACACAGCCTTTTGGGAGTTTCACGTATCCAAACAATTTCAAATCTTTTACCGAAACCCCTTCACCACCCATGTCTAGTTTGGAACAATCGTTGGCAGCTTATATTGCCGCAACAAACAAAATGACTAGGAATGTGGAAGCGTCCATTGCCGCCCTTATGCAACCTAGTGAACCGGTCGCTAGTTTCCAACTAGCTTCAAAATTTTCAATGTATGAGGAGGCAGTTGGACAGAGTGAGAATGCGAGAGGATTTCCAAATCAAACCTACCCATACCCAATTGAATCCAACAACTCCAATTTTCAAACATGTGTCCAAAATGATGAGTTGTACGACTTTGTAGTGCTTGATTTGCCAAATTGTGAAGAACCCCTTTCGAGTGAAACCACACTTAATCTTTTCGATCTTTACACCTCCACTCTAGAACCTAAATTGATAAATATCCATGCTTTTGATGAGGTGTCAGAAAAAATTAATTTTCACTTGATTAAGGATATAGACGCCGGGAATATTTCGGATGATGAACCTGTCGATTTGATTGAACTTTTATGTCCAATTCATCATCCCGAGTCGTTAGATGTTTCTCCCGAACTTCATATGCGTTTTGATTTTGATGATAATGGCATGGATGAGTTAAATATTGAGGAAAATTATGAGGATAGTATTGAGGAGAGTATTGATGATACTTTTGAGGTTGAACCATTTTTGTTTGATGTGTCGGATTTTCCAATTCATCCTCTTGAACCTTTACCTAAATCACCCTCCCTCCTTTCCATCGTTCCGACCACGCCTAATATCACGCTTGAAGACTGTGAGCTTGAAAATTTTTCCTTTGAATCTGACACAGTTCTCACAGCCGATAACACGTACGAGTGTTTCATTTTTCCGGACGATGTTGATGACTCACCGCCCGAGTTTGAGTTCTTTACATTTTCAGATGAGTTAGTTGAACCATCAGACTCGGTTGCTTACAGTCGTTTCGAACCATTGTTGGAATCTTTCCAGTTCGAGACAGTTTACTACGGTGAGAATGAGACTATCCCTAATTCACTCTCTCTCGTCCTTCCTATCGTTCCGACCGTACAAGAGACCGTTACGCCTTCATCTCCACTACCGAGTTCGATGTACCCATGTTTTCTTGCGAATCTTGAGGAATTTGACCCCATTTTTCGATGGGTTGATAGGTTAGCACAATCGCTTTTAACACATCGGTCATCACAAATTGTGCTAATTTATTCACTCGATTTACACCCTCAAGATCGTGCTACCCTTCTTTCTCTTTTCCGCCCCTCTTCTCTCCCACCGAGACCGTATTCCGTTTCTACCTCCACACGGTCTCGTATGCTCCTCATCTCTTTTCTTTACACTCCATTCTTTCACCAACTCGACCATTACCACGATAAGATTTTTGAATGGTTGGTGCTAACCTTTGGCTTGTGTAAGGCCAAGCTTAAGTTTGGGGGGAACCTTGTTGTATATATGTACATATATTTTTTGTTTTCTTTTTCTATAAAAAAATTACAAAAAAAAAAAATTTCAAAACAATAAAAAAAAATTGCAAATAAATAAACAGGGGAGTGCCAACATTTTCAACCCTCTTGGTGTAGCATGACAGTGAGGACACTGTCAAGTTTAAGTTTGGGGGTATGCTCGGTACGTCTTCTTCCTTCGCATTCATTTGTACATATTTTTGCATTTGCATACTTATTTGAAAACCCATAAAAATTTGAAAATTATAAAAATTATTGTATTCAATTTTGGCATTATTTTGACTTAAGTTTAACAGATAGGTTAACTAGTTAGGAACAACTAGATCTTAGACTTAGTAAATTAAAAACCCTAAAAATAACCTTTCTTAAAGTTTAACGATAGAAAGTATATGTCTTTGTAGTTTATTTAGAAATAGGCAAAATTTTGGGTTCACTTCTTGGGCTAAGTCGGAACGAAGGAAAATTATTGATATTTTTATTAGAGTATAAGTTTGAAAAATAAGTTCTAGCTTAAGTCTAGATTCTGAAAATGTATACCCTACAATTTGCACAATCACGCACCTTGAAACTTGGAATAGTAGAAGAGACCTTGAAATGCTCTTGTCTAAAGTCTTTAGTACGAAGAAAATAAAAAAAATGTGAATAAAGAAAAAAAATGAACACTGGTTTTTGTGATTACTTAAGGCTGCAAAAATAAAAAAATATTTAGTGAGGGTGCTTCATCACCTAGTGCCTTAGACCAACTGGTTTGGGAGTCACTGCTAAAGCCTTGGGTGTTACAAAACTAGGAAGTACGCTTTAAAGTGCAAACGCATCTTGTAATCGGTTGTTGGTACCTCAAGAAGTATTAACGGTCGCATGAAGGATGTATAAGCAAAATTCAATTAAAAATTCACCAATTAATAAGTACTTTGGAAAACGGACAAGAGTATGATTGCTTGATTTGAATTTCCAAGTGTAGGGATGATTTATACACATACGTGGAGATATGTGATTGGAGTTTAGATGAGAGAAAGGAGTGAAGAATAGAACTTGTATCTTTAGTAGAGATGATAGAAATTCCTAAGTGGAGATGGAACCCTAGAAGGAAAACTTAAAAGATGCCGAAAGCTAAGTAAGTCTACAGAATATATATAATTTTAAGTTAAATGATGAGGAAGTGTGAAGAATATGGGTGGATAATTTACGAGTCGACGATAATAGAATTCCTTGTTAGAAAACCTAATTGGAGAACAAAAGTCGAAAAGGCCAAATTGATAGGATTTTGTGGGTAGTATCCGCTGAAAACCCTCAGGAGACAACACTCCTCCTACTAGGGACACCTAGAGGTTTAACGGCTTGTTGCACGAGCTCAGTGCAATCGCGTTTCCCTGCGAAAGTGCGGCTAGGTTTTTTGTAGAGAATAAAAAAATAAGTTTGCTCGAGGATGAGCAAAAGATAAGTTTTGGGGTATTTGTTCACACCATAATATTGTATTATTATATTCCCCATTTTTATTCTTTTTATAAATAAACATGTGTTTTTGACGTATGTCTGATACATGTTACAGGTTACAGGTTCTTAGATTTAAAACAGTGAAAAAGATAGAAAATGATGCAAAAGAGGGACTTTGACAAACAAATAGAAGGATCTTAATCAAGCCTACACAAAAGAACAGTACAAGGCAACGCAAGGTCCAAGATTACAAAGCGAACGGTTAAAGTCCACTACAAGTATTCACTGGAAGATCTGGAGAATATCTAGAAGCCAAATGAAGAAAAGAACCAAATAAATAGAAAGCCCAAAATTACCAGATGCTATACAAGAATTTATGAGTTGGAAATTTTATCATAGCTTGGAGTCTACTTTGACTAGGTCTTCCTAAGGATATTTTGGCAAATGTAGACGTGCGAATCAATTGTAACCTAGGGTTTCCTATCCTCTATAAATAGGAACTCTAAATCATTGTAAAGGCTATGCCTCCCTATGCCTCCTTTTAATAATAAATTTCAGAATTCTTTATGGAGAGTATCGGTGCCTCTTTTCAATTCATGAATTCAGATCTGACAACCTGCGTTGATGTTTGGAGAGAGCCATCTGTAAGTAGTTTTATTTAATTGCTCTAGTTTAGATTCTAATTCTTTGCCCTAGGTAGATTTAATTCATTGCCGTAGATAATTGTTTAGAGTTAGCTTTGGGGAAGGTTTTTGAGAGATGGGATCTCTCATCCCTTTCTTGCCCATAATATATTCTCAATAGGACTCCATGCATACACGCACACACCGCGTCCTACGGCACCCTATCCCTCGAGGTAGCGGTGATACCGTAGTGTAAAAGCCCGGTTGCGTGCGTTTTCCATGGAGGTTAGGGTTAGGATCTCTAAAGGAAGGACAAGAACCTAGAGGAAGGAACACCTTCCCGAATGGATCTAATCCCCTTTATTGATAATTACCATAACTCCTCTTAGATCCTAAATTGGGTATAGAAAGCGTTGAGATTTACTTGCATTTCCAAACCATCCCTAAACCTAATCCTAGCAAGACTAGATCTAGATAATCGTAGTATAGAATAATTAGGTTTTTAGATTTAATAATCAATCCGAACACCCTTCGGAATTAACTCGTTAGCGCGACTAGGAGATTCACAAAATCCCTGTGGACCGACCCGTACTCACCGGCTAGCCACCAAGCGACGCCGTTCTTGATTGCGGTAAATATTTTTGATCGACAAAACCTCTCTCAATCATTGAGTCAAGCCTCACTTCCGACATTTTTTTCTTCAAAACAAGCCTTTTTAAAATCGTTCTCACACATATCACACGCTGCCACGTGCACTAAACCCGCTTAGTGCATGATTGGCTGGATACGGGATTCTAGTGCCAGTCTAGTCCATGTTTTTGCTGTCGACTCCGAAGTCGGTATTTCTTCATCTTCTATTTCTCCTCCACCTACCACATCTCCCGAGATGGATGGATCTCCATCGGCTTTTAACAACAACACCTTGCCATCACCCGTAGGTGCGCAAAATCCACCACACATCACTCTGCAAGACAAATGCTATCCCGTACGCGGACCCCTTCCTACGTGTCTGTCTCTTCCACCAGCCAATGTGGATAATTTTGAAATTAAACTCCACTTCATCAACTTGTTGCCTAAATTTCACTGGCTTGAATCTAAAGATGCATACGTTTTTATAACCAAATTCAAAAACATATGTGTGATGATGAGCACCACCTAACTTTCAGGGGATGCTATGAGATTACGTCTTCTCCCTTTTACCTTGTACGATATCGCAGAAAAGTGGTTTTATAGCACCGCCGCACTTTCTGTCGCTAAATGGGATGAATTCGTTAAAGAATTCCTTAAGAAATTTTATCCTCATCACAATACTGCCCATATTCGGAGCGAGATTAACCAGTTTGCCCAACTTCCCAACGAACCCTTTTGGAAATACTTTGAACGGTTTAAAAATCTCCTTGTCCAATACCCTAATCACGGAATTGACAGATGGCAACTTTGCCAAATTATGTATGAGGGTATCAATCCGGCTAAAAAAAATGCTAGAAACCATTTGTCAATATCATTTCATGTCAAAAGACGACGGTGAAGCGTGGCAATTTCTGGAAGATCTCACCAGACATACATTACAGTGGGAGAGCACTAGAACAACCACATCATCTTTATTTAGGGCAGGTATCCATCAGCTCAACGTTTCCATCACAGTGAAAGACGAAATGGCTATGATGCAAAAGAAACTCGAAGCTATGGAAAGCAAATTTTCTTCGGCCTCCTTAAACCAAGTTACGCTCTCCAAAACCGTGTGTGGTTGCTGTTTTGACTCATCAAATTTAACGGAAGAATGTCGTTTGAATCCTCCGTCTCAAGGTCAAGAACAAACTAATTCTGCTTTTCAGCAACGACCAAGAAACGGTCCTTATTCCTCCACATATAATCAGGGATGGAGGAATCATCCTAATTTTATTTGGAACCAAAACCAAACTCAAACTCAAAATTAGTTCCCAAGCCAAAATAACTATCAATGGCTTTCCCCACAGCAACAAGAGCCACCACAACGAATTCAGCAGCCCTTTCAACTGCAATCTTTCTAAAATCCGACCAATAATTTTGCCCCTTATAATAATTCTTTCCAACCACAGACTAATATTCCAACGGCCGGTACTGATAAAATCTTTGCACTCGAAAGAAGCTTAGAAACGTTTATTAAACAATCCACACAAACGACGGCTAATTTAACATCTTCTATCCAAACGCTAATGCCACACACTGCTTCCCACGGTAAAAGGATAAAATCGATAGATGCATAAATTGCACAGTTAAATGCCGCAATGAGTGAGAGAGAGAGAAAGTGAAACTTCCATCTTAACCTCAACTAAATCCCGTCCACTCACAAAACGCTAACATCGTCCTTAACCAACAAAATCATAACGAGAGCGTCGTAACTACGTTGAGATCGGGAAGAATGCTGAATAACCAGGTTGGTGAACAAGTTGATAATTTGGATGATACCCTGGCTACTACTTCTACTCCTACTTCGTCTAATCCAACTTCGTTTTTCGAGCCTATTCTCCGTTCTTTACTAGGCTCGAACTCTCAGCCCACATCCTTGAATGAATTACCATCTCAGGCAACCCCAAATCCAATTTTGGGATCCATTCCATCCCCCACAAACTTCTCCACAAGTGTTGGACCCAACCCTTATTAATAAAGCTCCTTTTCCAAATCGGTTGAAACCCAACAGACCAAATCCACAAATGGAGAAGATTGTGGAAATTTTTAAGCAAGTAAACATAAATATTCCTCTCTTAGATGCTATCCAACAAGTTCCATCCTATGCTAAAATTCTAAAGACTTGTGCATTAGGAAAAAGAAAACTCAAGTGCCTAAAAAGGATTCTTAGCGAGGAATATGAGCAATGCTCTTACCCAACATGTGCCTAAGAAACATAAGGACCCCGATTGTCCTACAATATCTATTGCTATTGGGGATAAAAACATTAATCGCGCTCTACTCGATTTAGGTGCTAGTGTTAACTTGCTCCCGTATTCTGTTTATGAGCAATTAGGCATAGGAGAGTTAAAATCTGCGCACTGCACTTTCCAGATGGCCGATCGATCTATCACCCACCCTACGAGTGAGCTAGAGAACGTGTTGATCAAAGTCGGGGAATTTATATTCCCTGTGGACTTTATAGTTTTAGATACACGGCATGTGGAAAACCCACAGAACTAAATTCCGATGATTCTAGGTCGACCTTTTCTATAAACTTCCAACGCGATAATCAATTGTCGTAACGGTTCCATGAACCTGTCCTTTAGGAAGATGATAATCGAGCTTAACATTTACAGGATAGGAAGTCAACCCTTCGAACCTTCTGCTCATATAATTGATATATGTTCTATCGACAAGATAAGTTCCAACAGTTGTGAATTTGAGGAGGTCTTACTTTCCGATAATGATCCCAACGCCACTAGTGCGTTATTATTTGATCCAGCTATTCATTATATGAGTGAGGATCCTTCTGACGACAAGTTAACCCCCGAGTTCGAATCCTTTGACTTGTCGAATGAGTTAGTCGACCTATCTGAGTCAACCCCTTACACTAGATATGAACCTCTTATGGAGTCCGAGTATCATACATTTCTTTTCGATGAAATTATCATTCGGAATATCGATGAAAGTTTCGAAGATATTTTCGCTGAAGAACTCGCATTCCTTAAAGACATGGATGTTGTGATAAATCAACCCCCACCCGAAGAAGCTGAACCTCCATCCCTTCTTTTAGTCACATATGAGAATACGAATATTTCACCCATTTCTTATCTTTCACATTCTCGTTTTCATCCACCATCACTGTTTCGTCTCTACCAACCGAGACGTAAATGTTAGTTGTATGTATGCCCTAGAGGCCAGTATTGTACAGATGATGTATATTATATTAGATGCTTGGACATATATAGAGATGACTTTCTTGCTCGATATGATAGTATGCTATCTGGTTGCTCTTTATCTTAACATGTACACTAGTCTCTTTAAACTGTCTTATGGTTACATGTTGATAAAGCCCTTAGGATGTGTACTTGATTACCTAGACTATGATGCAGATCATACTAGTGGGGACATGGTAGTCCATAAGTACATCCTTCAAGGTCCCTAGTCGTGGGTGTATCGAGACGGGGCATCGATATACCAGTGTAGACTAGCGTATACGCTTCTCGACCCATGAGATGGACGATGGATGATCCCACATCCATTGGTGTTTGACATCAGAGATGGTATACGGGTGCTCAGTGGAGACTGGGTACACTGGACGGACTCGCCAAGAACTCCCAGATGGTATTATACCTCACGTCAGATGGCAGTTCTCAGGTGACACTTGTGCAGGTTAGTCTGTAGACCCGAGATCGTCATAGAGTCTTGTGTGATTCCCACTGTGCTTTGATCTCCACCTTACCACGTCCATGAGGGCGTGCAAAACGGTGGTCTTTGGGTACAGTCCCGAGTCACATGGAGGCAATGAGCGATAGGAGGGGTTTCGTCTCTCCCGGTATTGGGGGTTAATGTTGCGCAGTGCTCGATTGGCCATAACAGGGAAGTCCCTGGCCAGGGCTGATCAGAGATTTGCTGGTAAGTGTTACCAGTAGTTTCTCGACCCGTTATGAGCCTCACATCGGCACGACTTATCGGTTATTGGGGTCTGACGTTTACCACCCCTAGACTTGATATGAAACATATCAGACGAACAGACCGGACTGTACGGTAAGTGTTACTGGTTGGATTCACAGGAGTGTGAGCGGGCTAGCTCGTCGATCTTATGATCGCTCAATACCCGGATGGCCGTTACGTTTAGCAGACCGCTTGCGGCTTGTAGGTGCTTGATATGATCATCATCTGCTACCGGCGTATTGACGAGTCTTTAGAGTCCTACACAGAGGTTTCCTGGCTCAAGCGAAACGAAATAGGAGCGCATATGAGATATGTGCAGGAGCGCATATGAGATATGTGCAGGACCGAGAATAATGCGTGTATGTGATACCGTATTCCATTCTCGCGATGAATGTATCGATTGGTTATATTCGATATAACCTAGATATCGAATCAAGGATTGATTCGATAAGCCGATACATATGATACTAGTCGGTTATATGCGATATGACCGGATCGTTAAATCAAGTGTTGATTTAATGATTTAATGTATAATTATATATTTGATATATTACTTTGCATTAACTAGTATTGGTTCACTTTAAATGGATTTTCTCACTTGATGTGCAAGTTGTATATGTGATATACTTTTGTGCACATGTTTGTATCATGTTTGATGACACTTGCTCATTTGGTTAAGTGTATAGAATTAAACCATGGTTAAGTTGATGATTAGGGTTTTGCTTATTCATTTATTTATTTATTTGTTTATTTATTTATTTGGAAAAGATTTTGATGAGAATGGTGGCTTTCTTTGTTTCTAGTTGAAGCTTCATGAAGCTTTGACTTTGTAACCATTCTTGTCTTCATGCTTAACCCTAACCCTTCCAAGTAACCATGGTCAATTCTCTACACTCTACCTTAGTTAGTATATGATAAGTATTCATTTTACTTTTCAATTTTAATTAAGACTTATCATATTCTAGCTTCATCTTCTTCTTCATCTTCAAAGAAAAAGCTTAAGTCCATTAATGGCAACTTGAGCTAAAGTGTGAGAAATCCAATTCTAAAGTGAACCCACCTCCTATTTATTCACCCTCTACCTTTTGCCAAGTAGTATAGGGTGTTTTCTTCACAAGTTTCACAACTTGATGGAGTTGGAGCTTGAACTTGTGATGCCTCGACGTAGATCATCTTCGGCACGAAGCCGACGACCTAGCCCGCCTATTTCTCCGATCAAGCCGACGATTGAGTCCGGGATTCGAGATGGATAGCGAGAGGATGCCTACGTGGAGCTAAGGAAGTGGAGAACCGGATCTACAAAGGTTGTAGCCTCTCTCTTTTAGTTAAATTGTTAACTAGTTTCGTTTTTCGCCTAAACTTCTAGTCAATGATCCGTATTAGGGTTTCTCGGCACCCGTAAAATTTGAAATTGGCATGGTTGATGCCTTGTGAGACCTCATTAGCGTGCCTAGGAACCCTACAGTGGTATTAGAGCCTAGCTAGAGCCTTAGGCGAAGTCTAGACGACGTTTGAAACCCGATCGAACCGAAACCCTAATTCCCGATATGCTCTCTGGACTTTTTCTAAAATCTGGGATTTTTCCATATTAAAAATGCTTAAAAAATTCAGCAGGGAATTCTAAGAATTACGATGCAAAATTTATCCAATGATCTGCTAAGGGCGCGGCGGAACCGCGGCAGAAGCCTGGCTTCTGCGGCGGTTCTGCGGCCATCTGATGACATCATCTGTCCATTTTTGCACAGTAATTCCTATTTTATTATGCTGAATTTTCTGGGAATTTTTAATTTGACTCAAGAGTTGAGTGTTCTAGGGTTGTATTGGGAATCGACGATTCGATCGGATTATCAAACCTTGTCTATGTGGCTTTCCGGATATTTTAGAATATGTTAAAAGGTTCGACCGGATATAAATACCCAAATTTTCCCCTGCCGGAAAATTTCCAAGTGTTGGATTTTTCTGTGGTTTAAGGACGTTCTAAGTAGTGCAAGTAATGCGATGGTCCCTCTAGAAGACAACAAACCTTAACTCGATTATGTGACCGTCTTGAACTGCCCTTTGAACCTTCGGGTTTGGGGCAGTACGGCGTGCCACATGTGAGGTGTTGGCTTGACCCTTCTACGGCTGGACCGTTGGTACTGAGGTATGAAGTGAATGTCTTTGAACCTGTTTCACGTGTAGAACGGTTTCGGGAAAACTTGGGTGTTCGAATGTTCGATCGGAAAGTTTAATATTTTCTATTTATCCGGAATGGGATACAATAATTAGAATTCACAAACAGTTATGAGATAACTGAATGAATGTTATGAATCTAGCGGTTTAGTTTCATTTGATATTGAAAAGAGTTTTCGATAATGAGACTAAAATGCGGGGTTTATAACTGTTAGGCATGTGATGTCTAAGTATTTCATTTGATTAGGCATGTGATGTCTAAAGAGGTTGCGGATTCCAACTGTTGTAGTTTTACACTTTCTTTTCTGTGACCGTAAGTGTAATATGTGATATCGCCGGTTTCGTTGCTATATGTCAACGGCAATTGGGATGCGCATATTTACTTACGTTGATGACATGTGGTGTTATGTATTGCTCGATATGTTATATTGGATTGTCGTGATTGAATAGCCGGGGGTTTTTATGTGAGATGAGTGTTTTTCATTTTCATTCATGTAAAAAGTTGTATGTAATATTCTTTTATTGGGACACTTCCAGGTTGCGGAAGATATCACCCTTTGTATATTATTTACTTTTCCGCATTAGGATAGACCCAAGGAGGGGAGCACAAGTAACCGGGTTCTAGGGTTCAGTGGAAGACCATCTCGAGGAGTCGAGTCCCGGTCTCCTAACCCTAGAATTGGTAGGGTTGCTTGCCGCTCTCGTAGGGGTCTAGGGGTGTGGGATTGGCTATTCATCACGACCGTGGAATCCGTGTTTTATACTGGCTCGTATTGAAAACACGGACGTCCTAGTATATCCAATGTTTCATATGTTTCTTCTGCTGCTTTATCTGTGATGTGATCATGTGATGTTCTGTGATAGATACAGTATATAGTATATATGATATATTATATAGACGTTACTTATGTTTTGCACCCGCACTAGCGCTGCCCTGCTCTGTCGTTAGTTACCTAACCTAACGGTGCACGAGGGGACATCCAGGCGAATGCGGATGGCATAAGTGTACGTCGTATTTATCTGTGATGTTTAGGTAACTTAAATGATGGGACTTCATTAATGTGATTAATGAAATAAAAGAAACCTAAGATGTTGTAGAATCAAATTTTAAACAAAACAGGTAGCTACAGTTCTTGCTTCGCATAGCGGTATATATGATATACCCTGTACCTTATTCGATGAGGAAAGGACCGAGATCCCTTCACCGGGAGTGATTCCTTTAGCAATAACTGGCAGATGCTACACACTCGGTTTGTTTTTTGATTGCTTCTATAGTTTCTGCTTTGCACAGTGACATATATGATATATCCCGCACCTCATTCAACGAGGAAAGGGCCGACGATCCCTTCACCGGGAGTGACCCCTTTAGCAAAACTAGAAAAGCCTCAAAATCGCTCCATTTCAAAAACTTCATTTGATTCTACAACGATATCAAGTTCATTACGCTCATGGTTTTCTGAAAACCTGCGTAGCCCTCCGTCATTTCAGATAAGTACTACTTAGTATTCGTGCTACGGTAGTTTGGCATTCGTCAAGGCGTAGTGTACGGTAGCTAACTAGTATTTATCTGCTTATGCATATGATGCAGATTGGATTAGGGTATTCGTACGGCGTTGTTTGGCATTCGTCAAGGGTCGTGCGGGTGGGTTTAATTCAATCAAGAAATGTACGGGTTGAACTTGACTAGTGGACTATGGGTTGTTTGGCATTCGTCAAGGTCATAGAACACTAGGGGTAAAATATTATTGGGAATTTCAAGTGTTGAAATTTGCAATGAGATTGCATACCTTCTATGAGATAGTTGGATCCCGATACCCACTGCGAGTAAGAGTTACTCCTGGGAGAGTTTTATACATTGCAATTAGCTAATCAAGTAGGTGTCTAGAAAGGTGTCAACGGGGTTACGCCTCTGGGAAAACGAGGTTTACATTAATTAGGTTCGTGCGAAAGCACGGGGGACCTCCCTCAAAGTACCGACACTGGCCTGGCTGAAAGATTGGCGAACTTGTAGTGTGTAATTAATCCCGGCTAGTCTTTCCTTTTAGGGTTTGAAGGAAGATTTGATAAAAACCAGTGGGAGCCATCCTGATTAGATAAGATAATAACCAATCTGATCTTACAAGAGCATACGCTAAAGTGTTTTCTTCTCTCTCTCTCCAGGTAGCGACCATTTCATGCCCTAACAAAGATAATAATATGGATGTATTGACTGAACCCGCTTATTATACTGAGCAGGGGAACGTTGAACCCGTTCTATCTTATAAGTGTTATAAGAATGAACAGGAAACAGGAGAATATCTGGATTCTCACACCGCCCAAACGGAGAACATGCATGTTGATGCATCATCTTTGGGTGTGTTTGTTATTGAGAACTGTTTCTCAGTTCACCCTACGTCCTGAGTATTAGATACCGGATCAGGATCCCACATATGTAAGATGTTACATGGGCTGCGGAAAGGTAGAGAACTGGGAAAATGTGATCATTCCGTTCAAGTTGGGAATGGGGCAAATGTTGCAGCCAAAGCAGTTGGCGAATATCACATAGTATTACCAAGTGGTGATACAATGATTCTGAATGAGTGCTATTATATACCGAACATGATGTGCAACATTATATCAGTTTCTTTATCGAGTAAAGAAGGATATAATTTTGTAGTACAGGATAATGTTATGAACATATTCCTAGATCAAAAGTTGATTGCATCAGGCTCGTTACATAATGGCATATTCATTCTAAATCAAAATACAGTCCTCAATATACAAAACACACACAAGAGGAAAAGTTCAGAAATGAACGAATCCTACTTGTGGCATTGTAGACTTGGTCATATCAATGCTACACGGCTGGCTAAGTTACATAAGGATGGTTATTTGAATCCGTTCGAATTATCATCTTATGATACTTGCCATTCATGTCTCAAAGGAAAAATGACCAAAGCTCCGTTTAGTGGACACGGAGAAAGAGTTACTGAACTCTTAGGACTGGTACATAGTGATGTATGCGGTCCCATGTCTACCCATGCCAGGAACGGTTCTTCCTACTTTATTACATTCACTGACGATCTCTCTAGATACGGGCATGTGTTCCTATTGAAACACAAGTCTGAAGCTTTTGAGAAATTCAGAGAATATAAGCAAGAAGTAGAGAACCAAACGGGCAAAAGTATTAAGATCCTTCGATCTGATCGAGGAGAAGAATACTTGAGCAATGAGTTCCAAGATTATCTAAAAGAGAATAGGATTCTCTCTCAGCTTACTCCACCTTATACACCACAGCACAACGGTGTATCGGAACGAAGGAATCGCACCCTATTAGATATGGTGCGTTCAATGATGAGTACAGCTGAGTTACCTATTTCCTTCTGGGGGTATGCGCTTGAGACAGCCATACACCTATTGAATATGGTTCCTACCAAATCAGTGCCTACCACTCCATATGAGATATGGAAAGGGAAGAGACCATCTCTTAAGTATGTTAAGATATGGGGTTGTCCAGCCTATGTCAAAAGACAAAATCCGGACAAACTCGAGGCAAGATCAGTCTTATGTAAGTTTGTAGGATATCCCAAAAAATTCACAAGGGTATATCTTCTACCATCCCGAGGAACAAAAGGTGTTTGTTTCTCGACATGCCACTTTCTTAGAAAAAGGTTTTCTTATGAAACAGATTAGTGGCATTGAGGTAGAACTGGAAGAGGTTCCAGCAACACAAACTATAACTGAAGATTTAGTAGAACCAGAGAATTCAGTAGTACCCGACGAACCCCAGCCTCTCCGCCGATCTAGCAGGGTTTCTCGTCCACCTGAGAGATACTACGGTTTTCTCATTGACGGTGGAAGCGAAGATTGCATCATGGAAGATGATGACCCAACTAGTTTCGAGCAGGCCATCACGAGTAGGGACTCAGTGAAATGGCTGGATGCTATGCGGTCCGAGATGGAATCCATGTACACCAACAAAGTATGGACTTTGGATGTTGCTCCTGAAGGGGTAAAACCCATCGGGAGCAAGTGGATCTTCAAGAAAAAACTTGGTGTAGATGGGAAAGTGGAGACTTTCAAAGCTAGACTTGTAGCAAAGGGTTTTCGTCAAAGACCAGGTGTGGACTATGACGAAACCTTTTCTCCAGTGGCTATGCTTAAATCCATCCGGATCATGCTTTCCATCGCTGGATATCATGACTACGAAATCTGGCAAATGGATGTTAAGACCGCCTTTCTAAATGGTGATTTAGAAGAGTGCGTATACATGACTCAGCCGGAGGGCTTCGTAGACAGTGGGAGCAGCGGGAAGGTGTGAAGCTGCTTAAATCCATTTATGGATTAAAGCAAGCATCGCGGAGTTGGAACATCTGCTTTGACGTCGTTATCAAAGAGTTTGATTTCGTCAAAAACCCAGATGAACCTTGTATCTACAAGAAGGTAGCAGAGAGTAAGGTGGTCTTCCTCGTATTGTACGTGGACGACATACTCTTGATAGGAAATGATATTCCTATGCTGCAATCAGTCAAGCTCTTCTTATCACAAAGATTCTCAATGAAAGATCTTGGTGATGCCTCCTACATATTGGGAATAAGGATCTATAGAGATAGATCCAAACGGATATTGGGCTTGTCCCAATCCAGGTACATTGACACCATACTAAAGAGGTTTAGTATGGAAGAATCCAAGCGTGGGAACTTGCCCACGATCTCTGGAGTCACTCTCTCCAAAGAGATGTCTCCCAAGACTGATTTGGAGAGAGCTCGCATGCAAGGGATACCCTATGCTTCGGCAGTAGGCTCTATCATGTACGCGATGCTATGTACCAGACCCGATGTTGCATACTCACTAAGTGTAGTGAGCAGGTATCAAGCTGATCCTGGAGAGAGTCACTGGACAGCTGTGAAGAGCATTCTCAAGTACTTACGAAGGACTAAAGAGATGCTCTTGGTGTATGGTAACGGAGAACTCCAAGTGGAGTCCTTTACCGATTCGAGCTTTCAGAGTGATAAGGACGACTCTAAGTCGCAGTCGGGATTTGTCTTTACCCTTTACGGAGGGGCGGTTAGCTGGAAGAGTTCCAAGCAGGAAACCGTGGCAGACTCGACGATGGAGGCTGAATATATCGCTGCCAACGATGCTGCCAAAGAGGCTGTCTGGATCAAGAAGTTCATTACTGAACTTGGAGTGGTTCCATCCATTGAGCATCCAATGCCTTTGTATTGCGATAACAATGGAGCGGTGGCTTTGGCCAAGGAACCTAGGTCCCATCAGCGATCCAGGCATATTCTGAGGCGGTATCACCTGATCCGGGAGATAGTTGATCGCCGGGAGATCGAGGTCAGGAGAGTTGACACGAAGAACAACACGGCGGATCCACTCACGAAGGCCATTCCCCAGATACAGTTTGAGAGACTCTTCGGGATGCTCGGTATGCGATACTACAGCAGCTGGCCCTAGTGCAAGTGGGAGATTGTTAGTTGTATGTATGCCCTAGAGGCCAGTATTGTACAGATGATGTATATTATATTGGATGCTTGGACATATATAGAGATGACTTTCTTGCTCGATATGATAGTATGCTATCTGGTTGCTCTTTATCTTAACATGTACACTAGTCTCTTTAAACTGTCTTATGGTTACATGTTGATAAACCCTTAGGATGTGTACTTGATTACCTAGACTATGATGCAGATCATACTAGTGGGGACATGGTAGTCCATAAGTACATCCTTCAAGGTCCCTAGTCATGGGTGTATCGAGACGGGGCATCGATATACCAGTGTAGACTAGCGTATACGCTTCTCGACCCATGAGATGGGTGATGGATGATCCCACATCCATTGGTGTTTGACATCAGAGATGGTATATGGGTGCTCAGTGGAGACTGGGTACACTGGACGGACTCGCCGAGAACTCCCAGATGGTATTATACCTCACGTCAGATGGCAGTTCTCAGGTGACACTTGTGTAGGTTAGTCTGTAGACCCGAGATCGTCATAGAGTCTTGTGTGATTCCTACTGTGCTTTGATCTCCACCTTACCACATCCATGAGGGCGTGCAAAACGGTGGTCTTTGGGTACAGTCCCGAGTCACATGGAGGCAATGAGCGATAGGAGGGGTTTCGTCTCTCCCGGTATTGGGGGTTGATGTTGCGCAGTGCTCGATTGGCCGTAACAGGGAAGTCCCTGGCCAGGGCTGATCAGAGATTTGCTGGTAAGTGTTACCAGTAGTTTCTCGACCCGTTATGAGCCTCATATCGGCACGACTTATCGGTTATTGGGGTCTGACGTTTACCACCCCTAGACTTGATATGAAATATATCATACGAACAGACCGGACTGTACGGTAAGTGTTACTGGTTGGATTCACAGGAGTGTGAGCGGGCTAGCTCGTCGATCTTCTGATCGCTCAATACCAGGATGGCCGTTACGTTTAGCAGACCGCTTGCGGCTTGTAGGTGCTTGATATGATCATCATCTGCTACCGGCGTATTGACGAGTCTTTAGAGTCCTACACAGAGGTTTCCTGGCTCAAGCGAAATGAAATAGGAGCGCATATGAGATATGTGCAGGACCGAGAATAATGCGTGTATGTGATATCGTATTCCATTCTCGCGATGAATGTATCGATTGGTTATATTCGATATAACCTAGATATCGAATCAAGGATTGATTCGATAAGCCGATACATAGGATACTAGTCAGTTATATGCGATATGACCGGATCGTTAAATCAAGTGTTGATTTAATGATTTAATGTATAATTATATATTTGATATATTACTTTGCATTAACTAGTATTGGTTCACTTTAAATGGATTTTCTCACTTGATGTGCAAGTTGTATATGTGATATACTTTTGTGCACATGTTTGTATCATGTTTGATGATACTTGCTCATTTGGTTAAGTGTATACAATTAAACCATGGTTAAGTTGATGATTAGGGTTTTGCTTATTCATTTATTTATTTATTTGTTTATTTATTTATTTGGAAAAGATTTTGATGAGAATGGTGGCTTTCTTTGTTTCTAGTTGAAGCTTCATGAAGCTTTGACTTTGTAACCATTCTTGTCTTCATGCTTAACCCTAACCCTTCCAAGTAACCATGGTCAATTCTCTACACTCTACCTTAGTTAATATATGATAAGTATTCATTTTACTTTTCAATTTTAATTAAGACTTATCATATTCTAGCTTCATCTTCTTCTTCATCTTCAAAGAAAAAGCTTAAGTCCATTAATGGCAACTTGAGCTAAAGTGTGAGAAATCCAATTCTAAAGTGAACCCACCTCCTATTTCTTCACCCTCTACCTCTTGCCAAGTAGTATAGGGTGTTTTCTTCATAAGTTTCACAACTTGATGGAGTTGGAGCTTGAACTTGTGATGCCTCGACGTAGATCATCTTCGGCACGAAGCCGACGACCTAGCCCGCCTATTTCTCCGATCAAGCCGACGACTGAGTCCGGGATTCGAGATGGACAGCGAGAGGATGCCTACGTGGAGCTAAGGAAGTGGAGAACCGGATCTACAAAGGTTGTAGCCTCTCTCTTTTAGTTAAATTGTTAACTAGTTTCGTTTTTCGCCTAAACTTCTAGTCAACGATCCGTATTAGGGTTTCTCGGCACCCGTAAAATTTGAAATTGGCATGGTTGATGCCTTGTGAGACCTCATTAGCGTGCCTAGGAACCCTACAGTAAAACCATTCAATTACACCTTTAGTTCCTCCCCACTTCTTCATGTCTATTTGTAACATGATTTTCTACCAATCATGGTGTTACATTGATAAAATATTCGAATAGTTGGTTTTAACTTTTGGTCTTTGTAAAGTTTTGTACAGACCGATAATATTTAACCCCCCCTCTTATGATTTTAAATGCTTAGTAATGAAAACAATGTTTTACTCAAGTTTGGGGGAAGAAGAAAAATAACTGGCTCTTGAAAGAAAAGAAAATTTTTGCACGATTGTGAGCCAAAAATAAGTTTGGGGGAGGATTTCACTGTCATTAACTCTTGTCCTCTTTACTAATCATTGAGAACTTTTCCTCCCAAGTCTACAAGTTTTGAGCTTAAAGGATGACATCAGTAAGGACACTCTGCAAATAAGTTTGGGGGTATTGGAGAGGTTTGTGCTTATTCATTTTGCATTATACTGCAAAAATAAAAGCACTAAATAATTTTTTTTTTAAATTAAAAGTCAGAAAGTGAAAAATACATATGAAAGATAGGAAAAAAATTTAAGAAATACAAGAAAATTAGATATTTTACAACGAAACTAGTAATACGTAGTCATGAGCTGTTGTCTCAAGGGTTAGTAAGATGAAAGGAATCACTAATCTGCGGATAGAAATAAGTCTGAAAAATAGTCTCTATTCTTGAGTCTAAACTTCTGAACGTTGATACCCTACTATATGCACTTGCACACGTCTTGAAACTTGGGATAGTAGAGGATATCTTGAAATGCTCTTGTTTAGAAGCCTTAGTATGAAGAAAAAATATATAGACAAAAATATAAAATATAAATGGTGCAGAAAAATGAACAATAGTTTTGTAATTACTTAAGGCAGCATAAAAAATATAGCGAGAGTGCCTTATCACTTAGTGTCTTAGACCAACTAGTTTGAGAGTCACTGCTAAGCCTTAAGTGTTGCAAGAGTAGGATATTGCTAATTACGCCTTAAGAAATGAGTACATTTGGTAATCGGTTGGTTAGTATCTCAATAAGTATTAATGGTCGTATGAAGAATATATGAGCAAATCCATCTAAAATATCACCGACTAAAAAGTACTAAGGTATATGGATAAAGGGTATGATAGTTTGAATTGAATTCTCTAAGTGTTGGGATTTCTTTCACACACGTAGGGGTATATGATCGATATTTAGAGGAAATGTAAGGAGGAAGATTAAAGACGATATTTTATTGAGGGATGATGTGATTTTTAACATCTTTTCATGACTATTAAGATAGGGCTCATGACAACTAAAAAGCTAGATTAGTTTGAAACTTTTCTTTTCAAGTTTTTCTTTTATATGTTCTTTATCTTTGCGTGTAACTTTTGTCTTTTTTCCTTTATTTGGGATTATGTGGTGTAATCCGCTGAAAACCCTCAAGAGACAACACTCCTTCTACTAGGGGCACCTAGAGGTTTAAAGGATTGTTGTAAGAGCTAAGTACAATCATGTTGCCTACGAAAGTGTGCTAGATTTTTTCTTTTCCTTTTTAATAAATAGTTTGCTTGCGACGATCAAAGATAAATTTGGGGAAATTTGATTACTCTAAAATATTGCACATTTGTATGGATATTTTCCCTATTATTGTTAAGTACTAAAAGGTGTTAATTGTAAATAAAGAACATATGTGGGTTTATTTATAAAAAAATTATTATCATATGTTTCTTTAATTACAATCAATATAATTAAAGAAAATACATGCATATAATATTTAAATAACACATTTATATTAAAATATGCATATCATATCAAATATTCCTAATCAATATTCTTAAGATATTATATCATATAAATGGTTGGAATAATATCTCAAAAATACCAAATGCTACTAATAATTTGATTTGAGATATTGTGCAGATATTGGCTCAGGTCTGAAATCTATGTAGGAGATCCAAGTCAAATCGGGATATCGAAACCGAATCTGCCAAATTTTAGAAGTAAATTGAGAAATCTAGCAACAGTAAAGACTCAGAGCAATATTTTCAGAATCTATATATCAAAAAGATCTCCAAATATCAAGAAGAAAAGCCAGAAAAAATCCCAAGACCTAAACTATCAATATGGTAGCGGAACCGCAGTCGGACATGGCAATGGGCGGCAGATCCGCGGTCCTTTAGTGGCCGTTGGATCTGAGATTTTGGGGACATGATCGTAACTACATCTACTCCCATATGGCATCTAAGGTTTCTAGTTTTAGAGACTATATAAAGGACTGAGAGCTGTGCATTTGAGAATCAATCTTATACCATCTAATCATCTACCTCCATAAAGAGAGAGATCTAGAGCGAAACTAGGATTCTTGTACTCTACTTTTGAAAGAGAAAAATTGTAATGCAATGTTGATTAATAAAGTTAGTTTTTGTTTTTATTCTTTTGCCTTTACTTTACGCATTAATTTTACGTATCACTTTTCTGCACTTTTAATTATAGTTTCATTCATCTTCAAGCTCTCTTTTAAATCGCTACTAATCATGAATGTGTAATTTCTTGCTTGTTAGGATTTGTAGGATAGGGTAGAATAATGGATGAAACATTTTTTAAACTTCTTTTGACATTTTAATATTTATAAATTTTAGCAAAATAAATGTTAACCCTCTTATCGGGTGCTATCAATTATTGATAGTCACGACCACGATTTGAGATTAGTTAATACTTGTTTTGTTAAGGGCTTGAGATAAATAGAGATCAATGGAAGGACAAGGGTCGTAGTGGGAAACCCTAATTCTCTACAAGAACCCTAATCCACAGTCATCGCTATCTCTCTAAATGTTAAACTATTAAAAAATAAAAAGAGTCATTTATAAATCTTCATCTATTAACTGCCGAGTCCTATAAACCCTACAAATCTTTCTATCATAAATTTTCTATCCGTCTTAAAATAAAACGACAACAATCACTCCTCTCTTTTATCAACTCGTTTAAAACAAGAAAAGAATTCGCGTTTCCTACGGACGACCCGTACTCATCGCAGGTAGCCATTTGCGACACCGTCTTGATTGCGGTTATTTACAACATGCATACACACATTTTCGCATCCAATCATTCGTCGACGAGCTTGATCGGCGACGAGAAAGTCGACGACGAGGGGCGAGGAAGTCGACGATGAAGGACGAGCTTGATTGACGAGGGCGCGGAAAAGATAAAATTGGTGGGAAATTTTTGGAGATGGCGGGAAATTACGTAGCTTTATTTTTTTAAAATAACCCTTTGTTGCCCCTACGGTTCTATCCTTAGAGCTTTCTTTTGCGGCATCGTAGGGCCAAATAAAGAGAGTACATTTTAATATTTTTTAATTTATTTATGTCCCTACGGTGGGCACCGTAGGGACATTGTTTTCTCCTTTAGTGTAAACCGTATGGGTAATAAAAAGTTGCCCCAACGAATTCTTCTATCCGTAAGGACAACCCCTAATTGTAGTAGTGAATGGCTTTATATTTGCATTGAAGAGTGAGAAAGCGCTCGAAAGATTATCAAGTAATATTATGGAGGGCTAAAGAAGAAAATATGGGTTTAGCATTTAAGATTTTAGAATAAAAGTAAAATGGATTATGCATTGGATTTGGATGCGGACGGAGGGTGTTACTAGCTAATCCTTGTGAAGGCTTAAATAAGAGAATATGGGTTTGTATTGAAGAATTAGAAGAGCGCAAGATGGGTTTGCGTCTAGGGGGATGGATTTTGAAAGTTGAGAATTGGAAATAGTGAGAATGATAGGTTTTGCTTGAAAATGGGTAAGGATGAAGGTTTCTTAAATAATGACAAGTGTATATACGAATTTTTATCTTATAACTCATCATGTTAGCTCCAATCTAACTTTTCATCCTAACTAACATAAGAAAATGGATGATTTTTTAGTTAACGGAGGGGTTTTAGGGGATGCATTTAAAGATATGAAGTTTTAAGAGATGTTTATCAGAATACCAATATTTTAGTAGGCCTATATGTAAATAAACCCGAAAATTAACGGTTCCTGTAAATCTCTTTAGTAAGAAAGACGAATCAGTTATTTGACTATTTTTTAAGATTTGTTTGTATTGATCACCTTTACAATCTGGTTCTTTTATCTCTAACTTCTACTTTGTAATTGTATAATGCTTTTATTTCATAAGTTCAATGAAATCTCTTTTTGATTACAGTTTCATTGACTCTATCCAGTTCTCTAATATAATTGATTTTAGGTACTTTCAATATGAAATAGCCTATCGGAAATGCGTGTTGCTCTTGATTCTATAGCACAAATTTACGGGGTTTTTTCCTTGTTCTATTTTTTTCAGGATAATTTGAAGGAACCTAATTGTACATTATTTATGACAATCATTTTTCATACATATTATTCCCGGACAAACTTTACTAATATAGCATTAACAGATATCTAGAAACACGATTGTAAAATTGTATGAAATTTTCATGACGTCTTAATTCATGCTTTATCCTATTTTGATGAAAAAGAGCTGGATAACAATAGACCATAGATGCAAGCGGGCTGAAACCCGTAACCTTTTGGTCACCCATAATAAGATTTAGCCACTAAGCTATAATGGCGCTCACAAAGAGTACTAAACTAACCATATCCGAGCTCAGAAGCGTAAGCATCATCCTCAAAAAGGTTTGAAGTAGGAGTGCATATTCTCCAAACAATACAGAAACATACATCCAACCAAGCAAAGAAAAAAAACCCAAAATAAGTACTAATAAACTAAACCATCCAACACCCATGAATACTCACTACTACAATATCCACCCGTCCCTGCGGATTTAGCCTTAGGGTCAAACGGGTGGCCCCTACGGATATATCCATAGAGACCTAAAATAGCTCCATAGGTGCAAAGGCCGCAGATGCGAGTCTTTATCCTGAACATGCTTCTATAGAATAAAAAAAATTTCTCCTGCAGCTTAAATGGTAAGACATTTATCCCTACGGGCATTTATCCCTACGGATTATTCTGTAAAGACATAATCTTTTTTTTAAAATTTTTCTGTTAAAAAAATGAAATAGTTGTACCTACAGAGTTATACGTGGGACCTTACAAATGCCCCTACGGATTAATCTGTAGAGGCAAGATTTGTTCATATTACTGAGTCCATAGTGACAAAATATCAGATATAATGATATTTTGTCTCTACGGATAAATGTGTAGGGACAATAATTATCCCTACGGATTAATCCGTAGGTGCAACAGTTGCCCCTACGGATTAATCCGTAGGGACATTGTATCAAGATTTCTTTTTTAAAAAGGAACTTCCTGTCTTTTTCCCATCCTGTACACAATAATATATATCATATAGCCAAATACAAAAATATTCATAGACAACATCTCACGTATAATATGTAAAAGAAATAAACAAATAAAATACAAAATCAATCTAAAATCATCGAAAACATCCAAACAACTACCGATATCGTCCGAAACATACAATATGTAACAAATAAGTACGTCCATCCTCAAAAATATAAATAAATCTATTCTAGCTCGGTCCAGCTCCTCCGCCTCTAATAAACGACGTAATCTGGTGCATCTTCTTCTCGGTGCAGCCTTGGGTTGATAAAAACTCGACTAATGAAGGAGCGGTCTGTGCAGGAGTCTAAGTGGTCTGTGCAGAAATCTGAGTGGGCCGTGGAGTTATAGGAATGTCCTGCACAGCTGCACCCGAGATAGTGGTTTGCAGAGCCGCAACCGAAGGAGAGCCATGTGGAGCCGCAGCCGAAATAGCCTGCCAAATTTATAAAATTTTGTGTTTGAATAATAAACGAGTAAGAACGGTGTACTAGATTTTAGTCGAATTCGTATCAATATCGGTTTATTGCAAAACCGCGAATTTATATATGCTTTGTGGAGATTCCACATGTTTTGTTGAAATTCATTTGTTATATATGAGAATTTATACATATTAAAATTCCATAAATTCAAGGCTATATATTTTCCCCTCAATCTAAGAATACTTAGGGACTTAGGACTAGTTTGGATATCTAGTTTGGAAAACCGTGGTTTATTTTAAGTGGAGGTAAAAATGATATTTACTCTAACTTGTAAGCCCGTATCTCTCCTTAATTGTTTAGCTTTGATTGGATACTTGGTTTTAGAGTTATCTAGTTTACAAAGCAAAGTTTTCTTCTCATGTTTGGAGTTTAGATAATCATAACTTTTTAAACTCCAAAATGAAGAATGATGTGGCATGGTCATGATTATAGAGATCAGTTTAGATAGTTTTATGTAAGTCTAATTAATCAAACTTAAGTCTAAAACCAATTAAGCTCAGGTTACTAATATTACATATGCTACTATTTATAATGTGATATAATATTTTTCGAATAAGTAATATGCGTACCAACATTTCCTTCAACTCCTCGACAGTAGTTTTCAATGCGGCAACATCATACTCCAGACATCGCTCACGGGAGTAGGGGAAGTAACCGCCGGAGTAGAGACCAACTTCATATAGACTCTACTAGGGCAAAGTCCCTAGCCTCTCTCCCAACCTCTGTGATGCCCTCCATGTGCAGCGTCTAAGAATGGGGTCAATATGATCATATCGATCTGTCCACTGAAATCAACCCCTGATGTCTCCGCCTGCTCCACCATCCGCTCCTACACCCATGTTAAGCAATAAAACATAAGTATATCATCTAAATTTGAACTTATCAAAACAAAATTTTCATTCGAATTATTAACACTTACGCAATACTCCTGGGTAACAGTGTCAGGGAATCGAAACTCGCCCATGGCGGGATCTGTCGAAGTGTCATGGACGGTCAGATACGCGGTCAACACACTCAGTATACCACCCTGCGCCAGGATCTGTGCTCTCTGCAATTCGCAAAAAACTTATATATATTATAAAATAACTTTTAATATTGCATTATATCAAAATAGTTATATTGTAATTTATCGATGCCTCCATGGCACGAGTAATGTTCCTCAAGTCACCTGTGTAAGTGAGATGACCCCCTTTTCGAGGACTTTTTATTCTCCTTGTTTTGATCAGCTTATTTCTGCACAACACAATCAAATTTAGTTTTCTAATTAAGCAACAAAAAAATAAATTATATACTAAATGATGATTTACATTTAAATTACAAATCTGTTTGCGCTCAGACTCATAATACAAGCACAAGAGAGGCCATATATCTACGTAGACTCTGGCAAACGCCGAAGAATGTAGGAGAGCCACTCTCTCCGTCTCGGGGGTCGCCGGCAATCGCATGTAGCAATCGATCTTCAGCTCGTTCCTATTATATCAGACCTTAGATTAATGTTCTTCATGAGGCCTAGGTAAAGAGAGTAAAGATCGAGCACTCTGTCAAAGTGATCAGGATCGGGTACAGGCTAAAGGTCGTAATCCAACTACAAACACAAGAAAATAATTTATTTAAATTATAAGCGTTAAATAATAGTAAATTTATTTGATAAGTCAAAGAAAAATATATATTAATATCCGAGCATGATCTCAGAAGAAGGAAAAAGAACGCCGGTGCCGATCGCCCCACTCAACGTGAAGAGAATACTTCTTTTGGATGCAGCTCTCATCCTCCATATACTGGCCAAACTTCTCGGCATAATCGCCGATGTAGCGATAATCGGGGGTAAAGAAGAGGGGGGATGGTGCCTCCCCTTAACTCTATCGGGCCTCAGCCTGTGGTACCGGTTCGGCCCTCGAGTCCCCCTCTCTGAGTGTGGCTCCTGCATCTACAAGATAAATATATATACAGGCAATATCAAGACAAAACAGTATTTAGAAATTAAGAATTAACGAAAATTGAAGTGCGATATATACCTCTGGCGACAGCAGCACAAGCCTGAGCCGGGACAGCAGCACGAGCGGGACGATAGTTCCTCTGGTGAGGAACAGCCGATGACCCGGACGTGAATGCATCCCCTCCAACTAGAAAATAAATATTGACGATAAAATTACATGAAATTTATGATTATTCTTAGAGAATCTGTAAAATGAAAAAAACTATTTTTCATAAAATTAAAGGATGACTACATCCACCAAAAAGGTAAAACTAATTGAGAGCTTAAATCATTTACATTATGAAAATAGAGATTTATATAAATCCTAAATTCATAACGGTAATTGTTGGTCAAATTTGGGCCTTTTGGATAGGCTAGTGTGTCCAAGTCATCGTTTCTTTTGTGAAAAAATTCTAATATTTAAGAATATTAACCTACTGAGTGCGCGGAGGGTACGGAAGTGGCGGGAGTGGCCTCTGCGCCGGATGTGAAGGCAACACCTATAATTAGACAATTAAAAATAGATTATATAAGTAATTGAAAAAAGAATATGTGCATATCTATAATATAACATTCAAAATCAATATGCATGCAATATAGGATATATAAGCATACCTGCAGGTGCGAGAGTGGCCTCTGCCCGGGATGTGGAGGCACGACATACAATTAGACAATCAAAAATTAATTATATAAGTAATTGCAAAAATAATGTGTATATCTATAATATAATATTCTAAATCAATATGTATGCAATATATGATATATAAACATATCTGCAGGTGCGGTAGTAGCATCTGCCTTGGATGTGAATACACCACCTACAATTAGACAATTAAAAATTGACTATATATGTAACTTTAAAATGAATGTGCGTGTATATCTATAATATTACATTCGAAATGAATATGCGTACAATATACTTGGAGGTGTGGCAAAGTCTATACGGAAGGAGTCGTCCGAAAGGGATACGGATCGAGGTGAAAGACCAACCCTCTGGAGCTCCCTACGCAGCTCCCCGGATGGCAGAACTGCTCTGCCTCTGCCGCTGTCCCGGCTGGTGCTCCTACCGCCTCTCGCTGCTCCTAGCGTCGTTACCAGACCTAGATAAAAGTACAATCATTACAAATGCATGCAATATATGTATAGATCATAGAAAATGTGAAGTAATAATATAACATTACTGATAACTTTTTCGTTTCGTAAACGCATTAGATATATCTATTAGTATTTCATCATCGATATCATTTATAACCCACGTAACTTCACGATCAGCTGAAGACAACCCGTCTTTAAAGACAGACGGTCGGAGCACTCTAAGTCTTCTCTCTTCTTCATCCTCATCGTTGTCCTCCTTACGATCCTCGAATTCTGAAATATCGTAAACATCCACGGGTTTCCAACGGCATACGATACTCCATCCCGGATGTTTCAAGCACTGTGAGTAGTATATTTGAAACGCTTGTTACAGAAAAATAAGTGGACCGTCCCGACCGTAAAATCGAAAAGTGTTTACACTAGTTAATGTATATTCATCTTTCCAAGTCCCGAAACTGTTTCTCCACTTATCCGTATCGGTTCATGTATCGTACCAAATACACTGAAATATATAAAACGGTTCTGATCGTCCGGAATATTGGATACCAAGTATGCAATTTAAGTATCCATAATAAATTACACCATCCAATCCTACAGTCACAAGCTCACTATTCTGGATGGTTCGAGGTGTTTCTATATCATTAACTTCAAATTTGTATTCAAGAACACCGAATCCTTTATAGTATGCAACCTTCATGCTAAGAAACTGAGCTAAATATCTTGAGTCTCTATCTAATTATGCAAACAAATTCGGATCGTGGATCTGACAAAACAAATTTTACGGCAAATACATAACGATATAAGTTTAAATTAAGACTGGTCGCAAAAACATGTTATTCGAACAACTTATATGATCTGCAGCCCAGTCGCAAAAATATCTTGATGATATTTTTACAATCGTTCATCATTCTAATCAGAATGCCCCTCACGTACCTCATCAATATGAATTCTGTTCTCAACAATAAATTATGATATCAGCATTATATCATTTCATACACACACACAAATATAACAATCAATCCAAAAAAACTTACTCTCTAATTTCTTCAAAACATACTCTATTGAGGAGGATAAACCAATATATCTTGATAAACATAGGATCTACTCTCTTATAATCAGTTTTACCATATGACCCGTCCTGAATTCTCTGAGGCCGGTTAAATTTCGTCTCAATGTTCTCGTCCAGATAGCGGGAACAAAATGTGGTTATTTCGTTTAGAAAATAACCTTGCATGATAGAACCCTCTGGTCGAATTCTATTGCGTATATACTTTTTTAGAGCGTAGAGCTACCTAAAGAAAAATATGTTAAATAAATAAATACGGGCATATAAGACAACAATAATTTTACAAAATGTGTGAAACAAAAAATTCAACGCATCTTTTTTCGGGATATATCCATCGATATTATACCGGTCTGGCAAACTTAGCCTCGGTTGCAAGATGAACCGTCAGGTGTATTATGATATCGAAAAACGACGGCGGGAAAATACACTCAAGCTTGCATAGTATCAAGGAAATATAATTTTCTAGATTCTCCAGCATCACGACATCCAAGATTTTAGCGCACAATTCCCTAAAAAACAACAAAAGCTATTGATTACCGGACCAATCGATTCAGGAAGGGAAGTCCTGAAGGCTAATGGGGTGCTCCATAATAACATGGTGATCATGATTTTTCAGCCCATCGATCTTACCTTTCACAATATTTATCTTCTTACTAAATGATCCTGAGAAACCTGTGAAAACTTTCAAATCATGCAACACCTGCAAGAACCTTTTCTTCTCGGGTTGTGACATGTGATACACGGTATTGGGAAGTACAAACTTGCCTGGTTTTTCCGCTATCGGTTTAGAATGCAATTCACTTCTAATTTCCCAGTTCTGAAGATCCATCCGAGCATGAAGGTTGTCTTTCGGTTTTCCGTCTTTATAAAGAAGCAAATTAAGTACGTGCTCGGATACTCCCTTCTCTATGTACATGACGTCCAGACAATGATGCACTAAATTTGTTGACCAGTACGGAAGTTTATAGAAAATGCTTAACTTGTTCCAGTATGGTGGTTTTCCGGTTTTGCCGGATCTATCCCAAAGGTCATGTTATTGTAACCATCCCAGTGAGCAATCGCGTCCTTTCCGGACAATGAGGCTGGAGGCCCAAGAAGCTCCTGATGACCATTGAAGTGAGCATCGTTTAACCTGTAGGGATGGTTTAGTGGCAAGAAACGCCGATGACCGCAATAACAAATGTTCCTGCTAAAATTCAACCATTTCAATATTGTATCTTGATGGCAGTAAGGGCATGCTTTGTGACCATGTACGGACCAACCTGATAGCATTCCATACGCAGGAAAGTCATTAATTGTCCGCATTAAAGCCGCACGCATCGTGAAAATTGTATCTATGTTTGCATCGTAAATCTCGACACCATCAATAAATAAAGATTTTAACTCATCGATCAGAGGTCGGGGATATACATCGATATTATTTCCCGATGAGTTTGGTCCATCAATAAGAAGAAGTATCATAAAGTAAGATTGATCCATAACCAACCAAGACGACAGATTATAAATCATCGTTACAATGGGCCATGTGCTGTGGTTTTTAGCCATATAATTGAATGGGTAGAAACCATCACTAGCTAGTCCAAGCCTGACATTGCGAGAATCGCTACTGAATAATTGGTGACTCCTATCGAAATCCTTTAATGCCGGTGAATATCTTGGATGGATCATTTTTCTATCTTCGCTTGAAGCAGCACAGTGATGCCAAATCATTGCTTCAGCTGTCTTCTTACACCTGAATAGCCTTTTGCAGCCTCTCTGTTATTGGAAAATATCGTGCTATCTTGACAGGTATATGGCTTCTTATCATATACTTTCGGTTTATACCTGACCTTTCCGCAACTTGGACACTTTTTCAAATCTGAATTCTCTTTTCAGTACAACACGCAATTTTTGGGACATACATGAATCTTCTCCCAGTTTATATCCAAATCAGACATCATTTTCTATGCTTCGTACCAACTCTCAGGCACGTTATTTCCCGAGGGCATAAAAATTTTCAGGAACTTCAGAAATATCGTGAATGACTTGTTGCTCTATCCATCTAGACACTTAATCTAGAAAAGTTGGACGAATCATGATAGGGTGGAATACTTTGCATTCTCATAAATTAGTCTTCTAGCATCATTCATGAACTTTTCATATTTATCCGTACACGGTCCTTGACCAGAAGGAATGTTTTCTTCGGTAGGATTACTATCACCGAGGGCAGCCTTTACCATATTCTCCATTTCTTCTCCTGGAAAAAAGTTATGTCTTCTTCTTCTTCCGCCGCATTATCGTCTTCTTCTTCATCTTCCCCGTGATATAGCCAAGTTGTATAAGCTCTAGTAAAACCATGTTTAATGATGTGAAACTCTACGATTTCTATCTTCTGTCAGTACTTCTTGCCACATCTATCGCATGAACAGAGAATTTTCTTTAACACGATCTTATTATGTGCGCGTGCAAATTCAATGAAAGCAGCAACTCCTGCGACAAACATAGATTGCATGCGTTGTTGCCAATCCACGTACATCCGGTCCTTAACTCTAATGTACTCATGGGCCATATTAGACTGTATAACATATAAATTGTAAGTGATACAAGTTGGTTTTTTATGATGCCTATATTGAGAACTCTAAGAACGGGATGGTTATTGACAAAGAAGAAAATGGGAAGGGCAAGTTTGTCGTTGAAAAAAATAAATTATTAATTAACAAAATTATGTTTGAAAATACCTAAGTATGAGAATTCTGTGTATGTGTATTTCAATTTATGATTTCGCTTAGGTGTAGGGTTGTTAGTGTGTATGTGTGTGTTGTGTATTCGTGTTGTATGTGCGCGTTTCGGCTGTCGGGGGTAAAGTTTCTATCCCATTAAGAATGTATAGAGCAAACACTCATTCGCTTGTGCTTTCATCCGTTTCGAGAAAATTTTAACAGCACCTCCCCGCTGTTCTCCAAGTACACTGTAATAGAATAGATAATCATTTCAAAGTTATGAAACAACATTGAAATGAACATCTAATCTATTTTTGTACACGGAGAACCAGCGAAAAAGTACCGATGAAATAATTCGAAATGAATGAAAACACAAGTGAATATAGGTGTTTGCTTTATACATTCCTAACTTGTCTAAACTGAACAAATCTATCGGTTATCATACGATTGAATTTTCTCGTCATATAAACTATGCGACGGTTGTTAGCACTGAACGATACCGTCCGATATTTAACAAATTTCGTATAGTTTTATGTCACGACGAATATCGAACGTATGTTAACCGATAGACGGGGACTAAAGCGCGCTTTGATTTTCACATATAACTATCAATGAGCATATGAAAATTTCATATTATCATCGATTATCATATATACACTTATTATAAAATTTAACTTATATTGGTTTTACGTTTACGTTTCAATTTCAATTGTTTAATGTTTTTAGTTTAGAGTAAAGTTTTTTAAAGTTAAGAATTTTCTTAATCAAGTTTAAGATTTTGGATTTGGATCTGGTGTTAAGTTTAAGATTTTGGATTTCGTTCTGCTCTTAAGTTTAAAATTAAAGTTTGGCCTTATTTAATATGAGAGATCATCATCATTATCACACACACGCACACATACAAACACACATATATCATCATCAACATTATCTCACACACACACACACATCATCATCATTAACATTATCACACACACACACACACACACACACACACACACACACACACTAACACCAAAATACCCTAACCATAACCCACACTCTTAACTCTAACCCTAATTATCTTAACCCTAAACCCTAAACCTAATTAACCCTTGCCCTCTATAAATTCTTCACCGAACTACCCTTAGCTATTGTTTTTTCACTAAACCCTAAACATAACCCTGATTCTAACCTTAATCATAAACTTACCCCTAACCATTAACTCTAACCCTAATCATAACCCTAACCAAACCAAATCAAACCCTAACCCTCTATAAATTCTTCACCGAACTACCCTTAGCTAGTTTTTTCACTAAACCCTAAACATAACCCTGATTCTAACCTTAATCATAAACTTACCCCTAACCATTAACTCTAACCCTAATCATAACCCAAACCAAATCAATCCCTAACCCACAAGCAATCTTCTTCTTCTTCTTCCCCTCACCATCACCATCAATCGCATCTAAAATTACTTTTCCCGACCCCTCACCCGACCTACCCGGTCCCCGTCGACCTTCCTTGGTCCCTTTCCCCACCACCACAGGCACCACCGCCACCCACATCCCTAAACAACCCCATAGTGAAGCGCATCCGCCGTCACAGCCGCCGCCGCCCACCACCACAGCCACCATCACCCACCACTGACCACCACCACAATCCAAAATTCTCAAATTAAAGCCTTACCCACCAAATTCAATTTAGGAAAATAAAATTTTAAATTGAATAAATTAACTAACCGGTTGAGAATTTTGACGGTGGCGAGGAACCGAGAAAGGAGCTCAATGTTGATGAAGAGGAGGGCAATCGACGTTGACGAGGAGGGCACGATTGAGACGGCGCTGAAGGTGGTTGAGACGGTGCTGGAGGTCGTAGGAGGTCGAAGGTGACAGCGAGGGAGGAGGCGATGATGACGCTGGAGGAGGCGACGAGAGGTTGGAGGAGGCGATGAGGTCGTCGGAAGCGACGAGAGCAGGGAAATTTTGGGGGGAAATTGGTTGGGGAATTAAGGTTCTGTGGAAACGGGAAAGGGAAAATTTTGGTTTTTATTTTTTTTAAATCCTCGACTCTGCACCTACGGATATAACCGTAGGGCCTTATCTTGCGGCACCGTATAAGCAACTGCAAATGTTAAATTTTAACAAATTTTTATTTATATATGCCCTTATGGATTAATCCATAGGGACATTAGTTGTCCTTACGGAGTAATCCATAGGGACAACATAAAATTGCCCATATGGATTTTATTATCCGTAGGGACAAACCATCTTTGTACTAGTGACTTTAATAAAAATACAAGGGCAACAAAATTTAGTCATATTTGATGATGTATACAAACCAATTAATTTAGTTTTACTTATAAAAGAACCAAGGACAATAAAATTTGTTTATATTAGGTCATTTTTGACATTTTTGAGTCCAACAACCTCCAATGACATCATTAAATTAAGTGTATTAAGATTTTGCTACTTTTTAAGTCGAGTGACTCAAGGCCATCTCAGAGAGGGTCCTTTCTTATCTTAAACACATATAAAAGATGAGCACCTTTCATAATATCCTCCCAAGTCTAATTTTTCAAAAAGGCGTTGAAAGATACATATGAGCTAACACTCGTACTAAATTTTGAGGAAAATAACGATAAATTGTTTGTTCTTCCCAAAAGCTTATTTATATTTTCCTCATTCTCCCTTTTCTACAGAGAGAAGCTTGGACTCGAGAGAGAGAAAATACTTAAGTTGCCAAATATATAAAAGAAAGTTAAGTTCAGACCTCAATCACTAGACATTTTATCCTTTCGATACAAATAACAGGTTCATATGCAATACACGCATGTATCTAATTTAAATATCGTTTGGTTATAAACCGAGAGCAATTGTAGCACTTTTCATAGTTTGTTTGCCAGATGACAACAGATTAAAGTTATAAACCATTACCAATTTCACTACCTTTCTGTTTTCGAGTAAAAATGGTTTTATTTTTACCCATGGAAGCAGGGAATTTGCCCGCTATACAACATATGACTCAAATATTGCACGTGCAGGGCATGATTTTAAAACAAGCTAATCGTGTCTAGGATCGTGTCAAGGGGTCAGCCACATCCTTGAACAACCTTTTTTTTTTGTTATTGACAAATTAAGATTAAATAAAACAAGAAATAATATTAAAAAAAAGTAATAAGAGTGGGAGGAGCATCGTTGTCGGGTCTGACTCAAAGCGGGGTGGGCTTGACCGCGACCTGAACCTAAAAATGGTTAATGGTTTCATCAATTCGTGCAATCAATTAGAGATGGTCTACGTACCCAATTGTACCGTTTAATTTTGTGTCTTAAACTGGTAGTTATCCTCTTCAATTAGGCATGTTGCTTTTGGCCTCACAAACCTAAAATCTATGGTGATGATACTATGTGAGGCTTGTTTTCCTCGAAGCCAACAAAAAGAAAAAGCTTGTGACAGGATAACATGCTTAAAAGAAAATGGGCAGGTCCGGTTAATTGCGCATGTTACAGGGACAAGAAACCGAGACAGTTGATCATCTTTCCATACGGTGTCCAGCGTCATCTAGGGTGTGGGAGGCCATGTTGAAGGCTAGGTCGGTAGGCTTTGCCTGATAACTTTCACTACCTTTGGGGGCCTTAGTGTCAAATCCATCCCTGCCAATAGACTTATAGTTTTGGGATATTTGGACGTCAGCCACTTATTGGCTGATTTGAAAAGATCGAAACAATAGAATCTTTAATAATAAAAGTAGATCGATTCATGAGATTGCTGTTTGGATTGACACGATGACTTTATTCTGGATAGGGGCAAAGAGTACAGAGAAGAGCTAGGGCTCAACTTGGGGGGGGGGGGGGGGACATGGGGTACTACTTCACCAGGGGAACGTGATGGGAAGGGCACCGATGATCCGCATGATAGACAGAAGTAGCGTCATTTCTTGGCTATTGGTAGCCGATGGGCAACTTATTTTCCTTTTTTACTTTACTTGTAGTTTCGTTAGAATTCTTTTTAATGAAACGCGGCAGCGTCTAGCTCTCTAGCTCTCTAGCTCTCGTTTTATTCAAAAATGAAAAAAGAGCTTGTGATCATGTCCATTTATGAATATGTCCAACATTGATTCTTTCAGCCATCCAATCATACATATATGTCCATAGCAGCTCAATCTTTGTTCATATCTGATTCCATAAGTAAAATAGGCATGTTTTAAGAGGACCTACTGTTCATCACGTTTTATTGCCTATAATATCATTCATTCTGTATCGTTTTGTTAATAAACAAGTGCTATTAACCTTACGACTGCTATTGAGTACATGATTCCAGGTTTGTTAGGGTATGGATCACCATTGGTGTGAAACACGCACATTTGATACGGTTTCAGGTTCAAACGGCCGACGAACGACAAAACAAGCAAAACACGTCCAACTGCCACTCTAATCAACTAAGTGCACTCCATGAGCTTCTAAAGATGGACAAGGGGATCTCTCTCTTGTTTTTATCCAGCAATGAGAACTCATTTTGGGCAGCAAAAATGAGTGGAAATGTAAAAACCATGTGTGAGTTTGAATGGTAAAGACGCAAAGTCAAACCGAACTACTTTGTTGACCTGAAAAATCAGTGAGCGATCCAGAGTGAATTGGACAATGTAAAGTATACCAAAAATCCTAAAATGGTGTCATTAGAGCACTGCAGGAAGCTGGAGCCCAAACTCCAAAATTGACTGGCCCGAGTCGGTAAAAAAACTGCCCCGGTCGGCCCAGTCATCTCCAAATGGTCTCGTTCTTTTGCCACATTTCCATCATTGTCCAATTAGTCTCCTGGGTTGGTGAAATTTTTCTGGTTGAAACTCTATAAATAGCAGATCAATGGGCAAGCATTTGTAATGAGAGTAGCTCTAGATTAGTTGATGGTTTAGCATATTTTAGTGCAGTTTTAGTTCGTAAATAGCCATTAATTTTATTCCTCATCTTCTTCAAGCTTTGCAAGTTTTCTAGATCAAAGCAAGTGTTTATTTGATAAGTTCAATTTAGTTTTGATTCATGTCTTTTAATTCTTATTTAGTTAGCTTGTTATTCTTTATGATTGTTCTTTTCAATTCATGTTTCTTTGATTTTTTGTTGTTTTATTTCTTCTATGTGTTCTTGTATTGTTTTCATGCCTAGCAAGTAATTTTTTTACTTGTTAGGATGAGATGATGGTATTTTAATGATGATTTTAATTCTAACTATTTTCTGATCCACTATTATACAAGAATTGAATTTCGTCACGAGCAAACTTGGATCTCTCGATTCCAGACTTGAATATTCGGCAATGGGAATAAGCCGTAAGTGATTGTTATGATAGTTAGCAATAAATTAAAGAAGTGGAACGATATTGAAACCTAGATGATGATTCTTGTGTTTGGAATGCCTAGCATATACACGCAAGTTATCTAACCAAGACAATGGACAACTGCATGGAAGGTTTAGCTATACTTGCACACCGTTCACTTCCTAATCCACATCTCTTTAGTTTATTTTTATCACAATTTCAATTAGTTGCTAGCTTTGGTGTGTTTTGACGGTTTATGCTCCACCATTTTAACCGGTCTGTGTTTGTTATTCCGTACTCACAAACATCATGTTAGTAACTAGTTAAGAGCTTGTCTTATTAAATACGGATTGACAACCCGTATTTTGTAGGATATGGATTGAAGGAGAAGTATAGAGATTATAACTATTTATTGGTATCAGACTCTCATTTCTAACAAGTTATTCTTTAATTCTTTATTTTAATCATAAACAAACTCAAAATAATCTTCGAAACAATTCATTAATAGTCTGTCTAAAGCATCGTTCGTTATCACTGTTTCCTTGAAGACGACTCGTATTCATTACTTGCTTATTGCAAAATGTTGATTGCGAAATTTAATACAAGATTCTAAGATTCCGTATTTTTAAACTCTGGTATTCGCATGCGTGAAAAGAAACCTCAACAAAAATGGCGTCGTTGCCGGGGAAACGGTGTTTAATAATTATGCTATTCGGGTCATTTTGTAAATATTTTTAAAACCAAAACCAAAATAAAATTTTCAAAATGAAAACAAAAAAAATTGCAAAATTAAAAACAAAGAAAAATTTAACTTCTATTCTTTTGCTCTCTAATTTCGAAAGGAAAAAAACACCAAAAAGAGTTAGGACCGGTGCATGAGCGATTGGACTCGGGATTCCAAAGGCCGATTAGTTCGTGTCAACTTAGACTCGACCAATTCTTCTGTCGGCTCTATAGTCGACATGTCTTCCTCCAATCCTTCCATTTCTTCACCTTCTTCCACATCTTGCAAGATGAGTGATGAATAGACAACTTCAGTTCAGTGCATCGCTCTACAAGACCGATGCTATCCCACCCGCACTCGTCTTCCCAACTGTCTCAGTCTTCCGCCTCCAAATAGAGACCACTTTGAAATCACCACCGAGAACAGTGTGTGCCTGTTGTTCAAATCCGACGCATCTGACTTAAGAGTGTCCCTTGAATCCTACGTTTTAAGGACGAGAACACATTAGTGTTGCTTGGACTTAAAACCAGCAGCCGAGAAAGTACCCATACTCTTCAACATATAACCCAGGGTAGAGAAACCATCCGAATTTCAATTGGAACCAGAATCAATCGACAAATCAGCAGTTCCAATCGAACAATCAATTTCAAAAACAACCAGTTCCTCCATAAGCACCACAGCAGCAGCAACTCCAACCACCCTTTCAACATCAATTCCAGAACTCGCCAATCAACAATTCGTTTGCTCCACCGACGAACAACAACTTCGCTCCATACAGCAATTCTTTCGTTGTGCCTGGTGTCAATGATTGGGGAGTATCAACACTCGAAAAAAGTCTTCAGGAGTTGATGAACATAACACGTCCCTCTAGTCTTTCATGAACAATCAAATGCAGAGTAATACATGCATTGAGACGCAAATTGCACAACTGAGTGCAGCTCTAAGCGAAAGGGAGAAAGGAAAACTTCCGTCTAAAACAATTCCTAACCCAGGACCTCGGCAACCCAACACACACATGATTGATGACAATCAACCTCATCAAGAGATGTCAAAACTGTGATGAGATAAGGAAGAGTTGTTTGGAGTAAATATCTATGAACCAACATGTCACGACCTGAAAAGGCACGTGACCGGCATAAGAATCACGTGAAATCCAGAGGACCCCACCGTAACACAAGTAAGCCTAAACAAAAATCAAAACCTATAAATTTAAAGTAATGGAGGTGAAGTTTTAAGAAAATATTTATAAAATGAAATAAATCTTGTTTCGAAAGATTTATAGTAAAAATAAAAGAAGCAAGTTTGTTTGAAAACATTTGAAAAGCATTTGTCGTTTTTTTAAAAAAAATCCAGCAGCACCTTCTTTGTAAATTTGAAAGAAATTTCATGTACAATGATAAATATAAAAGCTTCCCCACACAGGAGTAAGCTCGACGCCTACACGATGGAGACACAATCCATGCAATGATACACGACGTTCAAGGCGAAGAAGAACACAAGCAAATATAAGGAAATGCATAAAAAGACAAGTACACAAGAGACGGTTACGATAAGACTTCATAACTCACCTATCAAAAGCGATCATGCCTCAAAAGGGAAGAAATGAGCCAACGAATCCGCTATTAATCCAAGCGATCGGTCCTACAAGAAGTTATGGCACAACGAGGGTGAGTTGCCAACTCATGTGTAGAAAGACACTACAAGGTAGAAATCATATGCATACACGTATTACCAAAAAAACATTGTACAAGACTAACATAATGTGTGATAACATGTATATAGCATAAGAAAACGTAAGCGCGTCATACGACTCGCACACAATAGAAAAACATCATTAATAAAACTATCAAATCCTACGTCAAATATCGTCACGCGAAATCTCAACATATTTTAGGCGTCATTTCTCGGATCATCCTTCTTTTCAATCTCATCATATAACCCTGGTCGGTATTCTCTGGATATCCGTCGTGTTCCAATCTATCACCGGTCTTGACTAACCTTGCTAGGCTCCCCATCCTTCCATGCGGAGTTCCTGCCCCTCGGTCTCTTACCGGGTCCACCATGTATCCGTAACTGGTTTCTCCCCCTCGGTATCAGATATCACACATCCATAAATTCATAAAAAAAACTCATGGTGAACGTACAATCATCAATGATTAGTGCAATTTATTGCACATTTTTATATCACATTTATCGTTTACATTTCATATTTTATGCTACTTTGGGTGTTCTTGTCATTAAATACGGATTACTGAACTTAATTGTAGAAAGACGGAAAAGTGCGCTAAAGTGAAGATCACGTGTGTGGGAATATACTTCATGGAGATAATCAGAAAAACTGAAGAGAAATTATCACAATTGAAACAAACTTTGAAATCCTATAGATCAAGCCAAATATCAGTAAAGAGGCAAAATTGCCCCAGGAGCCAAAAAGTCCGCCGAATCCATCCCAAGGCCCATTTCGGCCGAAATTTATTAGACTGGGAAGTTGGGATTTTGGGCGATGATTTGTATTTTTTTAGTTATTCTGTATAGATTGTTCCAATTCTCCCAAAATACTATATAAACTCCTGTAAAGATTAGGATTTCATTATCTCTTCCATAGCATTCAAATCTAGGATTTTTCAAAGAGAAGAGATCAAGTCAATTATTATAGGTTCTCTTATAATCATTAATAAAGATTTAGTTTTTATTTATATCACGAGTAACTAATTATTTTTCTAGGGTTTTGTATTTATTTTCATTCTATAGTTGGATGTTTTATCTCTTCTTATTCTTGTGTTTGATGATAAATTTATTTTAATTCCTTTCTTTTAAGTTATCATCATAAGAACTAGATTTTAATAAGGATAATTAACAATTTGAATGGATCTAGGACAGGTGATACACATAAAAACTAATTAGGATGATGAAAATTTGACAAACTAGAACCCTAATTAGGGATGATAATGATATGGTTTTGATTAAAATAAATCCAACCTAGGTCATTATTTTTAATAACCTAGAACTAAGTTTTTAATATGGTATCCAGATGATCTTTCATAATTGATAGGCCATTGTTAATTATGTTAATATAACCAATACTTTTATTTAAAGTAATATAAAACATATTAGAAATAGATAAAGAAAAGAAATAGTATTTTTTTTAACCCACCATAGAAAAATAGCAATACAAGAACCCTAGATTCTTCTCTTTATAAAAACCCACCTTTAAATTGCTTTTAATATTTGCACTTTTTAATTCCTTGCTATGTAGTTCTTAATTCAACTATCTCTTTCTAAACTTGCATTTAAATTAATTAAATACACCTCTCTGTGGATCGATCCGTAAACGCATTGCTATAACAACCGTGCACTTACGGTATTTAATTTATAACGAACAAGTTTTTGGCACCGTTGCCAGGGAGGCGTACTATTTAATTAATTTAGATTTAAGTTTTAGTTTTTTTTTTAATTTTAGTTTAATTTAGATTTATTTTATTAGATTTGATTCTGCGAATTCTCTGTGTCTAATTTCAGGAATCGAGACAAACTTCCACGAAGAGCAGATCAAGACGCGCTGGAGGCAATTTGGCGATTTCACCCAGCTTCAAAAATTTCGGCCGAAACCCTAATTAAACAATAATCGGCCGAAATTTTTTGGCTTTTTCCAAAACTTTTAATTGACGTTTTTTGGAATTCTCGTGCATATTCTAGAATTTTGTTCCATTTTTGATAAAAGTGCCAAACTTGCAGCAGAATCGAGGCAAATCTCTTGACTTTAAGTATGATCTCGTTCTTCCCTAATTTTTTTTATTCCAACTAACAGTTTTTGCAGATTTCTTTGCGCCGTATAAAAAAAATAAATTAAAAAAAACTAGTTTTAGCTTTTTTTTTGTTTGTTTTAGATTTTTTGTCATTTTATTTTGCATGTTTGAAAAGATTCTTAACAGCAACAACCCAAATGAAGATTAGGTGGGGATTTCATCATCCTTCCTAGACCCCAAAAATCACAACCAAGCATCCGCATTCACCCCCATTAATTAAAAAATATCTAGACTCCACCCATTAAGGACACTCGCGCTCAATTAGGATAAGAGAGGGTTGTAGGTAATTTACTGTTTATCTTTGTTTGTTTTGTAGTGACTAAGGTAAGTGTGACTGAGACAGATGGTTTATTTAATTAGGTCCTTTATTTCGGTGATTCATATAGCGGATGCCTCGCACTTACCTGGCACTTATCTGGATACAAGACTTATAAGGAAGAATAGAGGATTTTATCCTACAATATGTTCCTTGGAAGTCTAGGAGCGGGTCTAGTAACTTGACCCCGGCGACCCTAAATCTAAGGTTGTTTGCTCATTTTTGCTTATGGCTTGTTAGAATCCCTAATTTATATTACTTTTGCATAAAAAACCATAAAAAGAATATAATGTATATTCTTTTTCTTATGGTGTATGCACATGTGGGATCGAGACGAAACAAACCGTTTGACCCGTCTTGATTTTATAGATGCTATGGCTGATCTTGTCCCCGCTATACCTATGATGCATGATATATACTATTTTGCACGTATTTCGCTTCCATCTTGTATAGTCTTATCGATTGCTGCCGGTGACTATGAAATTAAATCTGCTTTCATAAATTCACTTTCCAAATTTCATGGCTTAGAATCCGAAGACGCCTATATCTTCATAAGGGAATTTGTGGATTTATGTCAAATGTTTCAACTTAAGCAATTAAACCAAGATGCAGTCAAACTTAGACTCATACATTTTGCCCTTACTGATAAAGTTGAGCATTGGTTTTGTAGTGTGCCGGCCAACACTATTCACTCATGGGAGGAGTTTACTAAAACCTTCCTAAAAAAAAGTTCTACCCACATTTTAAAACCGCCAAATTTCGAAATGAAATTAGTACTTTTTCGTAAAAACAAGAGAATCCTTCTGAAATATTTTGAACGCTTTAAAGACCTCATAAAATGCCCACACCATGGTATACCTACGTAGGAACTATATCAAATAGTGTATGATGGTATGAAATCTAAGTTTATATTAGAGCCTATGTATCAAAGAGACTTTATGATGAAGAAGGAGGACGGTGTATGGAACTTTCAAGAGGAACTTTCCGATAAGATCATGCAGTTGGATAGTAGTAGTGAAAAAGGTGCAACAACTTCTAAGGGAGGGATACACACAGTGGAAGCAACCATTGGCATACAAGCTGAGCTAGCGACCATCAGAGAGTTTATAGAAAAGCTTACAACTGCCCCCAACCATGTTGCACAAGTTAACCAACCCTCTCTATGTCTTAACTGCCAAGACCCTTTCCACCTTTCGGAAAAATGTTCGCTTCTAAGCAGTCCCCAAGGGAAAGAAACCGTAAATGCTGCATACCAACGTAATAACTATAATATTTTTTATTCTTAAACTTATAATCAAGGATGAAGGAACCGCCCTAATTTACAATGGAATTAAGACAACACTAACCAACAATTTCAAAACCTAAGACAAGGTCCTCCACCCGACCCTACCCAACCTAACACACAGTATCCACATCAAGGGTATGGGAATGAGAATGATAGGATTAATAATGTTGAACGGCAATTGAACACCCTTTTGCAAAATGAAATAACGCCTTAAACAATCAATGGCCGATATGGAAAGACAGATTGGCCAGCTAGTTGCAGCATTAGGAGGACGTGAGCTAGGCACCTTACCTAGCCAACCAATAGCAAATCCCGCTCAAATGAATGCTATAACAAAGTTAAAATCGGGAAAACAGGTTGATAACTAGGGTAGGATGCCCGATAATTCTGTTGAGATACCGGCTAATGATGAGCAACAAACTCCTGATATTCCTACATAGCCAGCATCAATTCCTACATCAACACCCACATTCCATCCATCTTCTATAGATACCCCTTTTGAGCCTAGAGCACCATATCCAAAACGTTTAAAGGCTAAGAAGCAAAATGCTAAAATGGTGAAGATGATGGACACATTTAAACAAGTCAAGATCAACATACCTCTCCTAGACAAGATTGACTAAATTCCATCATATGCTAAATTTGTCAAAGACCCAGGGAATAAAAAGAGGCAAACACAAGTGCCTAAGGAGGTTTTTCTAGCAGGTAATGTTAGTGACGTCCTACGTAATGCAATGCCCATAAAGCATAAGGACCCCCGTTATCCTAGAATTTCTTATATCATAGGAGTTACAGTCATTAATAGAGTTTTACTTGATCTAAACGCTAGTGTAAACCTTCTACCTTTTTCAGTCTATGCACAACTAGGATTGGAAGATCTTCAACCTACGAAGGTTACTTCATAGTCGGCCGACCGATCCATTAAAATACTGAAGAGTGAGATCAAGAATGTGTTACTTAAAATAGGGAAATTTATATTCCCTGTGGATTTTATTGTTTTAGAAACACAACCCGTCAAAAACCCTATAGAAATCAAATTCTAGTGATCATAAGTCGACCATTCTTAACCACCTCAAATGCGTTGATCAACTGTCGCAATGGTTCTATGCAGCTTTCCTTTGGAAACCTTAAAATAGAATTAAATATTTTTAACTTAGGAAGCCAACAAAACGACATGTATGATCAGAATCATGAAGTCCGCTTAATTCAAAAAGTTTCTCATGATGAGATAGGTAACTTTGAGGATGGTGGGTTGAAAAAATTAAAAGAAATATCTAGAGGGGATGTATTTAATAGTGATGACGATGAGAGCGATCCTTCATTTGTTGATACACATTATCAACTTAATGATACTTCTCCTAGTCTTCATCATCAACTTAAAATGGTAATGTCTCGAAATAGCTTTCTTAAAAACCAAATTTTGTTGTTAGAAAATGAGAAAAAAGAATTTGACTTCTTTTAATGAATTTTTGAAAAATGAAAAAGAGAACTTGATTTTATCTTGTAATTCTTTGAAAGAAGAAAATATTAGTTTGATTAAAAATTTTACTAGCAAAAATAATGTTTTGATTGATAAATTAGAAAACGAGAAAAATGATTTTCTTTCGCAAATTGATAAATTAGAGGAGGAGAAAATTAGATTTCTTTAAAAATTTGATATTCAATAAAAAAAAACTATTAATGCTTTACAAATTGAAAATGAAGATTTAATTTTGTCATGGGATGTTTTAAGGAATAATCATGAAAAGTTGATTTCAACTTTTAAAAGCAAAATTAATTATTTAAAATTATACTATAATTCTCAAGACGCATTGATAAAGGAAAAATGTTGATCCTTTCCTAAACAAAGGGAAAAACTTTTTAAATAAAAGTAATTTTGATTTTAAAACTTCAAATTTTCAAAAACCTTTTTCATCTAAGTTTGTTAGCCACTATTCTAATCATAAATCTAGTTCCATGGATACATCTAATCACACTTGTCACATTGTGGTGCATATGGTCACTTTGCATATTCTTGTGAGTTGAAAAGAAATATATCTTTATATCCCAATTTGAAATGGGTCCCCAAAACAAACCCCCAGAAAGTTTGGATACCAAAATATACACCCACATCTTCTTTTGTAGAAATCAAGAATTTAAAACAGGGAAGATTTCAAAAAAGATAAGCATAACTATGCGGGTATAACAAGGTACGTACTCTGACACAATGAGGACATTGTTTAACATAAGTGTGAGGGTGGTTTTGTAACAGTTTTTTTTATAAAAAAATTATTATTATTTTTTTGGTTTTTCTTTTCATTTTATTTTAGATTTTCGAATATAAAAAAGATGAAGAGGTTTAAGAAAAGTAAGAAAATTAAATGTTTTAGAATAAAGTTGGTAATACGTGGTCATGAGATGTTGTCCCAAGATAGAAATAAGTTTAAAAAATAGCCCATATTATTGAGTCCAAACTTCTGAACGTTGATACCCTACCATATGCACATACACACATCTTAAAACTTAGGATAGTAAAAGAGACCTTAAAATACTCCTTGCCTATAATGCCTTAAGCATGAAGGAAAAATATAATTATCAACAAAAGATAAATGACACGAAAAAAACACATAAAAATGAACATTGTCTTGTGATTACTTAGGGCATAAAAAAATTACAGCAAGGTTGCTTTATCACCCAGTGCCTTAGACCAGTTGGTTTGGGAGTCACTGCTGAGCCCGAGGTGTTACAAGATTAGGATATTACTAATTAAGCCAATTAAGTGATCACATTCGATAATCGGTTGGTTAGTGCGTCAAGAAGCATTAACGGTCATATGAAAAGTGTGTGAACAAATCCATCAATTTGATCATCGACTAAAAAGTACTAGGGAGCTATGGGCAAGGATATGATTACTTGAATTGAATTCACCGAGTGTAGAGATGTCCTTTACACACACGTAACGGTTTATGATCGATGTTTGGTGGGGAGGTAGGGAGGATGGCTAGGACGATATTTAATTGAGGGAGGATGTGATTCCAGCATCTTTTCAATACTATTAAGGTAGAGCTCATAAAAACAGAAAATCTAGTGTAGTCCGAAACTCTTATTTTCAAGTTTTTTCTTTTATATGTTCCTATCTTTGTATTTAGTTTTCACTCTACTATTTTTGTTTCCTTTATTTTCTTTTATAAGAGTAGGCGTGGTTTAGTTAAATTTTATGCTATTTTGGGTGTTCTTGTCATTAACTACAGATTACAGGACTTAATTGCAAAATGACGGAAAAGTGCGCTAAAATGAAGATCACGTACGTGGAATGTATTTCATTGAGATAATCGGAAAAACTGAAGAGCAATTATCATAATTGAAACAAACTTTGGAAATCTAGAGATCGATCCAAATATCAGCAAAGAAGAAAAATTGTCGCAGGAGCCAAAATGTCGGCCGAATCCATCTCAAGGCCTATTCCGACCGAAATTTATCAGACTGGGAAGTTGGGATTTTAAGCGACGATTTGTATTTTTTTAGTTATTATGTATAGTTTGTTCCAATTCTCCCGAAATACTATATAAACTTCTGTATAGATTAGGGTTTCAGGATTTCATTATCTCTTCTATATCATTCAAATCTAGGGTTTTTTAGAGAGAAAAGATCAAGTCAATTGTAAGTTGCCTTATGATCATTAATAAAGATTTAGTTTTTATTTATATCACGGGTAACTAATTATTTTTCTAGGGTTTTGTATTTACTTTTAATTCTAAGGTTGGATATTTTATCTTTTCTTATTCATGAATTTATTTTAATTCCTTTCTTTTAAATTTTCATCATATGAACTAAATTTTAATAAGGATAATTGACAATTTGAATGGATCTAGGGATATGTAATACACCTAAAAACTAATTAGGATGATGAAAATTTGATAAACTAGAATCCTAATTAGAGACGGTAAAGATATGGTTTTGATTAAAATAAATTCAACCCAGGTCATTATTTTTAATAACTTAGAACTAATTTTTTAATATGATATCTAAATGATCTTTTATAATTGATAGACTATTATTAATTATGTTAATATAACTTATGCTTTTATTTAAAGTAATAGAAAACATATTAGAAATAGATAAAGAAACTAAGTAGTATTTTTTAATTCAACCATAGAAAGATAGCAATACAAAAACCCTAGATTCTTTTCTTTATAAAAACCCATATTTCTTTTAAATTGCTTTAAATATTTGCATTTTTTAATTCCTTACTAAGTAGTTCTTAATTCAACTCTCTCTTTTTGAACTCGCATTTAAATTAGTTAAATACACCTCTCTGTGGATCGATCCGTAAACGCATTACTACAGCAACCGTGCGCTTGCGACGAACAATCAACTAAGGAGTAAACCGCAATTTGAAAACATAACCAAGTTTTATAAAATAGTATCATGCAGTTTCTCAAAATCTCAGAAAAACATCAAGTTCGTGGAAACCACAACACAAACAAATAATATAATCGTAGCATGAACAGATAACGTAAATGTAGCACAAACTAATAATACAATCATAACGTGAACGGATAATAAATAAAGCAAGTATAGCGTAAACGAATAATAAGTAAGCACAGCGTAAACAGATAATAAGTAAAGCAAGCAAAGCGTAAACGAATAATAAGAAAGCACAGCGTAGACGAATAATAAGTAAACCAAGCATGGCGTAAACGAATAATAAGTAAACCAAGCATGGCGTAAACGAGTAATAAGTAAAACAAGCATGGCATAAACGAGTAATAAGTAAAACAAGCAAGGCATAAACGAGTAATAAGTAAAGCAAACATGGCATAAACAAATAATAAGTAAAGCAAGTATAGCATGAACGGACATTGTAAATGGATAAATACTTCCAAATAATCTAATTATAGTTTAAAATAGAACAAAACGTTGTTTAAATATAAGGAGACTGCGATGTTCTAAAAATAGATATCCCTTTTGATGTCCACAGCGCATCTTTTGTATTATAGTTTTAAAATATGGAACGAGTCGTTAGTTTTAGAAATAAGTATAACCTTAGTATTTTCATAATCTCCCAATTGGGTTTAAATAGTAAGGCTCAGCGAGCCAAAAATAAAAGGTCGTATTCAGCTAACCATCAATACTTCATCTAGTACAGAACCAATATTCTATTGAATCAAAATCATGACCTCGTTTTCAATAATTCCAAATGTTATGATAAATAATATACTGCGCTTAATAATAGTCAATACGGAATACTAGTCTACATGCGCAAACACATAGTTCAAATAGTATAGACATCTTGTGCATGTACACACATAGCAATCAGTACAGACATCTAGTCTACGTACACACAGCAATTAGTACGAAAATCTAGTTATGTACACACACGGAGACTGGTGCGGACATCTCGTCAACGCACTCTCATCAATCGGTACGGACATCTAGTCACGTACACGCACAGCGACTGGTACGGACCTCTAGTCGCGTACTCGCCTAACAATCAGTACGGATTTCTAGTCGCGTAAATAAACATAACGTTGATCATACTACAATATGTAAAATATGGCAAGTTCTACCCGTAGCACAGCAATTATTAGTAAATGTACAAGTGTTCTAGTGTATACGTGTTATGGCAGTTACTAATGATATGTACATGTAGCATGTGAGTTTGTGTTGATACCGTATGATAATCATTAGTAATTGTGCAAGTGTTCTAACAATTGGGTTCGCAAAAGTATAGTAAAGAAAAAGAAACATAGTATTGGTAAACCAAGCATATTCACGATAAGCGTATCCATTGCATAAAATATAAATTTAAATGTTTCACGGGTGTGGTATACGCCATCCACCCGATTTCCCCCATGTAGATGCTAATTTACTCACAATAATGTGGCTTGAGCTAATCGAAGCCTACGACAACCTTGCACTTCCTCGCCGACCGGAGAGTCTCCGCAATCGACCTTATAATCAATAATAATCATAAACATATAAGAAAACTCCATTAAAGTCAATATAAACCCAAGCAAACTAAATACGACGCAAAACTCAAGTTAATCAAGCCAAAAAGAATATCAAATGTCTGAAGCTCTTAGCTCAAACGACCGAAGAAGACGTCACAGAGACAGAGAAAAGACAAACGTTTGAAGCTCAAAAATCATACGTCTGAAAAACAACATGATATAGTTACAGAAAGATCACATACATCTGATGAACAATATACAGACGTCTGAAGAAGATACAGAGGAAAGCCCGGAGAAAGAGCAGACGTCTGAAGAACAAGTCTCAAACGTCTGGTAACAACATGAATTTAAAACAGATAGAACGCAAACGTTTAAAGAACAACTCTCAGACGTCTGAAGAAGAAAATTTGCTCCTCGAAAATCTAAAGTTTGCAAAACACTTTAATACCAAAACCTTTAACAATTTTCCAACTCAATCAAACCCAACAAGTTGTAATTGTTGGATATAGTGCTCTCAAGGCAATTATTGTAATTGCAGGCATGCGATTATGATAATTAAAAGAGAACCTATACAGGTAGAACAATTTTACTCAAAATGATAGTATACTATCTGGTTTGTCTTTATCATTGATGTGCACACGTTTTACTTGTTATTACATGTCGCTAATACATAATGATGAAGCATGTAAAATTTTTGCTTGACTACCAGCATTATGATGGCGATCATATACGTGAGAGCTGGGTAGTCCATAAACATATCGTTAAATATCTCTAGTCGTGGGAGTATCGTTTCCGGAGTAAACTAATGTATACGTTTCGAGACCCTGACGTGGGGCGGTGGTCGGACTCATAAGACATTGGTGTTATGTCACCTAAGATAGTATACAGGTGTTCACTGGAGGTGAGTATACTAGCCGAGAACTTCTAGATGGTATTATATCTATCGTCAGATAGAAGTTCTCGAATGGTATTAGTGCAGGTTAGTCTTTTGACCTGAAATCGTCATTTGTCATGTGTGTGTTCCCATTGTACTTTAATTACTATCCTACCACGACTCAAAGGAGTTGTGCAAACAGGTCTTAGTTGGATACAGTCCCGCCACATGGAGGCAGTGAGCGATTGTCGGGAATTCGTCTCTCCTGGTATTAGGAGTCGATAGCGTATTGTGTTCGGTAAGCTATTGTAGGGTGTTTTTCGTCACCCCATTGAGATGGGAATACGCACGCGCTTGTCAGGCGTACTACAGATTCCCCCTGCTTGGGGTAGGCCGGGGTTTAATGATTGTGGGGATCCAAATCTTCGGCAGCCGCGAACTAAGCTGCCGTTAATTACCCCTCGCCTTTGGAGCGAGGGAACCTCCGATTGACGGGTTAAACTGGTCATGCGAACTCAATGTGCGGTGTGCGTGTGTTGTGTTTTGAAAAGGGGTTTTGGATATATCGGGAGCCACGCAGAGTTTTTACGGGGGTCCCGCTACCCGGATAGCGGGCTGGGGGTCAAGAGGCTAGCAGCCCCCTTGCGGGGTGCGGGGCAGCGCCCCGTTAGAAATTTTTTTCTAACAGGGGCAGTGTCGTGGTGCACGTGTGTGCGCAAATATGTATATATATGTATGTACATAAAAAGAGGGGGAAAAGACATCCAAAGGATGCGTGGGGGCCAGCGCCTCGAGCGCTGTGCGCTTAGGTGTTGTGCACTTAGGCGCAAGCGCACCACGTGTCAGCACGTGGGCGCTTTGCGCATGAGCGCTGGGCGCTCGAGCGCAAACGCGCCACGTGTCGGCACGTGGGCGCTTGAGCGCTGGGCGCTGGAGCGCAAGCGCGCCACGTGTCGGCACGTGGGCCCTTTGCGCTCCGGCGCAGTGCGCTTGAGCGCAAGTGCGCCACGTGTCGGCAGGTGGGCGCAGAGCGCTGGAGCGCAAGCGCGCCACGTGTCGGCACGTGGGCGCTTTGCGCTCGGGTGCAGTGCGCTTGAGCGCAAACGCGCCACGTGTCGGCACGTGGGTGCTTTGCGCTCGAGCGCAGGGCGCTGGAGCACAAACGTGCCATGTGTCGGCACGTGGGCGCTTTGCGCTCGAGAGTTAGCGCGCCACGTGTCGGCTCGTGGGCGCTTTGCGCTCGAGCGCTAGCGCGCCACGTGTCGGCACGTGGGCGCTCGGCGCTTGAGCGCCGGCGAGAAAAAAGGGGCTTTTAGTCCCAGAACCAGAAGCTATGCTTCAGAAAGGAAATATTTATTATATATATATATATATATATATATATATATGGAGTTAAACTCCTAGAATGTTTTGAAGCTGATGAAGGGGGTTCTTCTTCCTCCTGTTGTTTGGCCGGATCTTGAAGATCAAGAGATGTGAGATATAAAAATCTCTTCTTTTTGAGATCTGATGGTAGATCCAAGTTCCCCTTATTGGGTTTTATGGTGAAAAACTATTTGGTTTTGGAAAAGGGAGAGTAAAACTCTTGATTTAATTCACCAAAAAAAGGAAGAAGGTTTGAAACCTTTAGAAAGGGGAAAGAGGCACAAACCTTTGGTTTTTGAGAGAATGGAAAAAAGTATTCCTTTATTCATCATCATGTTGCCTTTTATAGACTTACATATTTACATATAGCCCCTTGGGCTTTACAAAATGGCATTTTGCCCATCCCATTGCTCATGTGCCATTTCATTTTTGTACATAAACCATGGGCTTACAAAATATTGGCTGTATGCCCATTTTGCATACATTCATGTATAAAAAAAATTACATAAAAATTATTTATTACATGATTTTTTTGTTGGCATGGCGGAAGGCCGGACGCTTCGTGTTCGGGCTCGACCTGGGCATTGGCCCACTTGTCTGGGCTTGGGCCCACCTGGCTTGGGGTTGACCTTGACTTTGACTTGGTCAACCGGGGTGCAAATTTTGACTTCAACAAAGTGCCCCCCATCAATAAATGCACACTACATATGTGAGTCGTGTGCATGAAATTGATGGATCTTCTTTCACGTGGAGGCGACTTGCCTTGGTTCCCACTTTTTGGGATGCACTGCCCTTTTACGACGTGGACGGACGACGCTTGATGCGTCTCCGAGACGGAGTGTCCATGGTAGACGTTTTCCTAGCCCGGAGTGATCTGGTTCCTGCTTTGTAGGAAGCCTGCACTGCCCTTTTTGCGACATGGACGGTCGACGCTTGACACGTCTCCGAGACGGAGTGTCCGTGGTAGACTTTTTCCTGGCTCAGAGTGATCTGGTTCCTGCTTTGTAGGAAGCTTGCACTGCCCTTTTTACGACATGGACGGTCGACGCTCTGATCCGGAGCGATTTGGTTCCCGATTTGTGGGAAGCTTGCACTGCCCTTTTTGCGACATGGACAGTCGACGCAGTGATCCGGAGCGATTTGGTAGACGTGCCCCCTGCACGAAGTGTCGCTGGTCGACGTTTCCCTAAGACGGAGTGTCAGTTTGACGTTTCCCCGGCACGGAGTGTCGCTGATCGACTTTTCCCCGGCGCGGAGTGTCGCTGGTTGACTTTTCCCCGGCACGGAGTGTCGCTGATCGACTTTTCCCCGGCGCGGAGTGTCGCTGGTTGACTTTTCCCCCTGGCACGGAGTGTCGCTGATCGACTTTTCCCCGGCACGGAGTGTCGCTGATCGACTTTTCCCCGACACGGAGTGTCGGGTTGACTTTTCCCCGGTGCGGAGTGTCGCTGATCGACTTTTCCCCGGCGCGGAGTGTCGCTGGTGGACTTTTCCCCGGCACGGAGTGTCGCTGATCGACTTTTCCCCGGCGCAGAGTATCGGGTTGACTTTTCCCCGGCCCAGAGTGTCGCTGATCGACTTTTCCCCGGCGCGGAGTGTCGGGTTGACTTTTCCCCGGCACGGAGTGTTGCTGATCGACTTTTCCCCGGTGCGGAGTGTCGGGTTGACTTTTCCCCGGCACGGAGTGTCGCTTATCGACTTTCCCCGGCGCGGAGTGTCGCCGATCGACTTTTCCCAGACGCGGAGTGTCGGGTTGACTTTTCCCCGGCGCGGAGTGTCGCTGGTCGACTTTTCCCCGGCACGGAGTGTCGCTGATCGACTTTTCCCCGGCGCGGAGTGTCGCTGATCGACTTTTCCCCGGCGCGGAGTGTCAGGTGGACTTTTCACCGGTACGGAGTGTCGCTGATCGACTTTTCCCTGGCGCGGAGTGTCGCTGGTTGACTTTTCCCCGGCATGGAGTGTCGCTGATCGACTTTTTCCCGGCGCGGAGTGTCGGGTTGACTTTTCCCCGGCACGGAGTGTCGCTGATTGACTTTTCCCCGGCGCGGAGTGTCGCTGGTCGACTTTTCCCCGGCACGGAGTGTCGCTGGTCGACTTTTCCCCGGCACGGAGTGTCGCTCTTTTCCCCGGCACGGAGTGTCGCTGTTCGACTTTTCCCCGGTGCGCAGTGTCGCTGATCGACTTTTCCAAGGCGCGGAGTGTCGGGTCGACTTTTCCCCGGCGCGGAGTGTCGCTGATCGACTTTTCCCAGGCGCGGAGTGTCGGGTTGACTTTTCCCCGGCACGGAGTGTCGCTGTTCGACTTTTCCCCGGTGCGCAGTGTCGCTGATCGACTTTTCCCCGGCGCGGAGTGTCGGGTTGACTTTTCCCCGGCGCGGAGTGTCGCTGATCGACTTTTCCCCAGCGTGGAGTGTCGGTGGTTGACTTTTTCCCGGCACGGAGTGTCGCTGATCGACTTTTCCCCGGCGCGGAGTGTCGCTGATCGACTTTTCCCCGGCGCGGAGTGTCGCTGATCGACTTTTCCCCGGCGCGGAGTGTCGCTTGTTGACGCAGAGGTCGTTGTTGGAATTGGTTAGTTTGATTTGAGTCGACATCAGCATCGCTACACTGGAATATGGTACCAGGAGCGAATCATCATCCGTTTTTTAGAGGATTTGGGAATTGGGGTTTTTGTTTAGCATCTGCATTACTGCACTGGAATAATGCCAGGAGCAACTCATCATTTGCCCCGAGAGGATTTGGGAATTGGGGGTTTTGTTTGGCATCTGCATTGCTGCACTGGAATAATGCCAGGAGCAACTCATCAGTTGCCCCTAGAGGATTTGGGAATTGGGTTTTTTGTTTGGCATCTACATTGCTGCACTGGAATAATGCCAGGAGCAACTCATCATTTGCTCCGGGAGGATTTGGGACTTGATTTTTTTTGTTTGGCATCTGCATTGCTGCACTGGAATAATGCCAGGAGCAACTCATCATTTGCCCCGAGAGGATTTTGGAATTGGTTTTTGTTTGGCATCAGTATCGCTACACTGGAATATGGTACCAGGAGCGAATCATCATTTGCACTTGCTTATCAGGAAGCGATGGCTTAGGAGACAGGTTTTAGGTCCTTATCACCTAAGACTTTCAATTTTGTGAGCCGTAGAAGTCTCACAAAGCATTTTCTCCCTACGGGTCGTAAGGATCCCGTAAGTATATTTTCTCCTTAGGAGTCGTGGGGACTCCCAAGCGTATTGCTTCTTTGTGAGTCGTAAGGATCTCACGCGGGAATTTTCTCCTCACAAAGTCGAGAGGACTTTGCGAGTGCATTTCATCTCTTTTTTACGAGTGTGCGCCCTTTCGGGTTTTCACAAACTCGCCGGCAGTCCTGCTATTTTTACTCACGGAGCCCTTTCGGGTTTTCATCCGTACCCATTTTGCTTGTGGACATGCCTTTTTTATTTCTATTCTTTTTTTTATTTTTGGTGGGACTTTGAATGTGGTCTCACCGGTAGGACTTGGGAGGGACTGGGATTGTTTTACGCCCGTGGATTGTATACGGTTTTGCAGGATGTATGATCCAGACCGTAGGGCTAAAAACATTTTGGGACTTTGTTGGCGTCTGCATCGCTGCACTGGAATATGGTACCAGGAACGATTCATCATTCGCCGTTGGGATTTGGAATTTGGCTGGCGTCTGCATCGCTGCACTGGAATATGGTACCAGGAGCGACTCATCATTCGCCACTTGGGGATTGGGGAGCGATGGCTTAGGAGACAGGTTCAGATCCCCATCGCCTAAGGCTTTTCAATTTTATGGGCCGTGAAGGTCCCATAAAAGCATTTTCTCCCTGCGAGTCGTAAGGATCCCGCAGGTGTATTTTCTCCTTAGGAGTCATGAGGACTCCTAAGTGTGTTTTTCCTTTGTGAGTCGTAAGGATCCCACAAAGGTTTGTTGTCCTCATGTATCGTGAGGACACATGAGTGGATTCGCCTCGTTCCCAGTTTAATGACTTAGAGGTCGACTGTTTTCAGTTTAACGACTTAGCGGTCATCTGTTTCCAGTTTAAAGACTTAAAGGTCTGTGGTGCCCAGTTTAACGACTTAGCGGTCATCTGTTTCCAGTTTAAAGACTTAGGGGTCTGTGGTGTCCAGTTTAACGACTTAGCGGTCATCTGTTTCCAGTTTAACGACGTGGTGGTCATCTGTTTCTAGTTTAACGACTTAGAGGTCATCTGTTTCCAGTTTAACGACTTAGAGGTCATCTGTTTCTAGTTTAACGACTTGGTGGTCATCTATTTCCAGTTTAGAGACTTGGTGGTCTACTGTTTCCAGTTTAGAGACCAGTTTAAAACTTAGGGGTCTATTGTGCCCAGTTTAACGACTTAGCGGTCATCTGTTTCCAGTTTAAAAACTTAGAGATCTTCTATTTCCATTTTAAAGACTTAGAGGTCTAATGTTTCCAGTTTAACGACTTAGAGGTCATCTGTTTCCAGTTTAAAGACTTAGAGGTCATCTGTTTCCAGTTTAACGACTTGGTGGTCATCTGTTTCCAGTTTAAAGACTTAGAGGTCTACTGTTTCCAGTTTAACGACTTAGAGGTCATCTGTTTCCAGTTTAAAGACTTAGGGGTCTATTGTTTCCAGTTTAACGACTTAGCGGTCATCTGTTTCCAGTTTAAAGACTTAGAGGTCTAATATTTCCAGTTTAAAGACTTAGAGGTCTAATGTTTCCAGTTTAACGACTTAGAGGTCATCTGTTTCCAGTTTAACGACTTGGTGGTCTACTGTTTCCAGTTTAGAGACTTAAAGGTCTACTGTTTCCAGTTTAACGACTTAGAGGTCATCTGTTTCCAGTTTAAAGACTTAGGGGTCTATTGTGCCCAGTTTAACGACTTAGCGGTCATCTGTTTCCAGTTTAAAGACTTAGAGGTCTTCTATTTCCAGTTTAAAGACTTAGAGGTCTAATGTTTCCAGTTTAACGACTTAGAGGTCATCTGTTTCCAGTTTAACGATTTAGAGGTCATCTGTTTCCAGTTTAACGACTTGGTGGTCATCTGTTTCCAGTTTAAAGACTTAGGGGTCTACTGTTTCCAGTTTAACGACTTAGAGGTCATCTGTTTCCAGTTTAGAGACTTAGAGGTCTACTGTTTCCAGTTTAACGACTTAGGGGTCTATTGCGCCCAGTTTAACGACTTAGCAGTCATCTGTTTCCAGTTTAAAGACTTAGAGGTCTTCTATTTCTAGTTTAAAGACTTAGAGGTCTAATGTTTCCAGTTTAACGACTTAGAGGTCATCTGTTTCCAGTTTAACGACTTGGTGGTCATCTGTTTCCAGTTTAGAGACTTAGAGGTCTACTGTTTCCAGTTTAACGACTTAGAGGTCATCTGTTTCCAGTTTAAAGACTTAGGGGTCTATTGTGCCCAGTTTAACGACTTAGCGGTCATTTGTTTCCAGTTTAAAGACTTAGAGGTCTTCTATTTCCAGTTTAAAGACTTAGAGGTCTAATGTTTCCAGTTTAACGACTTAGAGGTCATCTGTTTCCAGTTTAACGACTTGGTGGTCATCTGTTTCCAGTTTAAAGACTTAGAGGGTCTATTGATGGCGAGCTTGGAATTTTGGGGTAGGGGCCGGAATCAGCGTTGCTAACACTGAAGCAGAGGTGCCAGGAGCAATTCATTATTTGCCTACTCTTGTTGGCGGAGCGATGGCTTAGGAGACGGGTTTAGGTCCCTATCGCCTAAAGCTTTTCAATTTTATGGGCCGTGAGGGTCCCATAAAAGCATTTTCTCCCTGCGAGTCGTGAGGATCCCGCAAGTGTATTTTCTCCTTAGGAGTCGTGAGGACTCCTAAGTGTGTTTTTCCTTTGTGAGTCGTAAGGACCCCACAAAGGTTTGTTCTCCTCATGTATCGTGAGGACACATGAGTGGGTCTTCTCAATGGAGCATAACTCCAAAGGCGGAGACCAGCCGCGTAACTGGTGATTACTGTGGGGCATGGGTATGATGAGAATTATTTGAGCCCGTGGATTGTATACGGCAGTCAATTTGGGGACTGGCCGTAGGGCCGGAAGAATTTTGAAAAAATGGATTTTTGTTGGCGTCTGCATCGCTGCACTGGAATATGGTACCAGGAGCAACTCATCATTTTTTTGTGTTGTTTTTTTTTGTTTTACCGCGATTGCTCTATCATTTCATCTTTTCTTATCGCGAAGGTCGCGATTGCCCTATCATTTCGGCTATTTATTCGCGGTTGCCCCATCATTTCGACTTTATTTTCATGTTTATCTTTACTCGCTGATTTTTTTTTTTTGCGAGTTGCCCCATCATTTCGGTTTTTCTTTATTTTTCTTTTATTTACACATTTTTTGTTTATTTACATTTTTTTTTTACATTCCCAGTTTAACGACTTAGAGGTCGACGGTTCCCAGTTTAACGACGTGGGGGTCATCTTTGCTTATCCCAGCTCCTTGAACTTTGATCTTGGCGGAGCTGTGTTGATGACCTAGCTCCGTGGCTTGCCGACACATCCGAGGATTGTGAGGTTTTTCCAAGCTTATATTGGTCCTCTGCCCAATCTTTGAAAATATAGCAGTCTTCGATGGTATGACCCACCACTCTATGATATGGGCAGTATACGGGATTGCTGATCATGTTCATTTCCTGTGGCCTCTTTGGAACAGGCAGTTGCAGACCGTTGTTCAAGGCGTCCATGAATATTTTGCGGACTTCATCCCTCCTGAAGGAGTATACCTTCTTCTTTCTCTCCATTGGAGTAGGTGCCTTTACTGATGCTGGTCCTCGAGGCCGATCGGTCTTTGGTTCGCCCTTTTCAGATAATGGCACATGTCTGGGAGGATTAGGTTCCCGAAAGGTTTCGCTCTCCATTTGCATGAAATCGGCGGTCGTAGCTTGACTGTTTGCTAACGCGCCTTTAGACAGTTCTATCTCTCCCGTCATGTATTGCCTTTCGACCCAATCTTTGAAGACGAAGCAGTCCTCAATGGCATGACCTATCACCCTGTGATAGGGGCAATATTTTGGGTCGTCGGTCATATTCTCTTCTTGCGGTCTCTTTGATTCTGGCAGTTGTAGACCGTTTCTTAGGGTGTCCCTGAATATCTTGTGGACCTTTTCCCCTTGAAGGAATAGACCTTTTCCAGCTTCTCTTTCAGAGGCGGTTCCCCCCCGGCGTATGTATCGGAGGGATTGGAGGCTGATTGCGGCCGTTTTTCACGAAGGCGCTCCGCTTTTAGGTTGAAAGGGATATCAGTTGGCTGCCCCCGAGTATCAATCCTGGCCTCATGAACCAAAATTTGATTCTGCTGCAATTGCAATCGGGCGACTTGGGCCGCGAGATTTGCCACGACGTTTGCCAGCTCGTCGACTATGGAATAGACCTCGGCCATCTTCTCATCCCTGTCCTGAAATTGCCTTTGAAGCCATTAAAATAATGCATGTTCTGTAGTTCCGGCTATGACAACCGGGTAATCTTTATTGCCTGAGCTCAATTCCACAGGAACCACGGGCTCCTCTGGCTTATCGGCCTGAGCGGGCTCTTCATCATTTAGATCGAGCCGATGCTGGGTAGCGTCAACCATATCATCACCATGGCTGTGAAGAAGAGGAGGGTTCGTTTCTTCATATCCGGCCATGTAGACAGTGTGGATAACACATTCAGCCATTCTTTCAGCACTGGCAGCTGGTTTCGCGGAGCGGTCCGGGCTTTGGAAATTCATAAATTTTAACACGGTCAGAGCCCTAGCCCTTTTGTTGGCTCTATATCTGAGCCGCTTCTGCCTCAGCTTCTCTTCCTTAAGCGCTTGGCAGGCTTCTGCTCTTCGGGGAGCCGCCATAGGCTGAGTGATGGGGAGGCTTGAGAAGACACCCAATCGAGCAGTTGTCGGAGGCGCCGCTGGAGATTGCTCAAGACGCATTGTAGCTTTGTTGGTGTTGATGGCCTTGCCCCCAGTTGGGGCCAAGGAAAGTCGTTCAGACACCGACTTGCGTTTGGGTTGGGGCGCCCTCGAGATCACCACATTTGGTCTCTTTCCTTTCGAGACCGGTCTGTCTGTTGCTGGAGCTTGAGGAGAGGGAATGGCGTTAGCGGGCACGAACAGAATAGAATCGAACGGTAGCAGCGGCTCCTCCCACTGTCGCCCAAGACTGGCTGGGAGGACCGTCCTGGAGTCCATCTTCATCGTGTAAGAGATGGGAGCTGAGTTCATCATTGGAGACATTGTTGAAAGGCGATTGCTTGAAAACCTGCATGAAAGAGCATTATTTTAGTATAAATATAGACATGTAAATTGATTGAGTTCGCATGAACGTTTAACCCGAAATATGGGAGGAGAGATTAGTCCCACCGGGCGTGCCAGAATCTGTAGGGTGTTTTTCGTCACCCCATTGAGATGGGAATATGCACGCGCTTGTCAGGCGTACTACAGATTCCCCCTGCCTGGGGTAGACCGGGGTTTAATGATTGTGGGGATCCAAATCTCCGGCAGCCGCGGACTAAGCTGCCGTTAATTACCCCTCGCCTTTGGAGCGAGGGAACCTCCGATTGACGGGTTAAACTGATCATGCGAACTCAATGTGCGGTGTGCGTGTGTTGTGTTTTGAAAAGGGGTTTTGGATATATCGGGAGCCACGCAGAGTTTTTACGGGGACCCCGTTACCCGGATAGCGGGCTGGGGGTCAAGGGGGCTAGCAGCCCCCTTGCGGGGTGCGGGGCAGCGCCCCGTTAGAAATTTTTTTCTAACATGGGCAGTGTCGTGGTGCACGTGTGTGTGCAAATATGTATATATATGTATATGTATATGTATGTACATAAAAAGAGGGGGAAAAGACATCCAAAGGATGCGTGGGGGCCAGCGCCTCGAGCGCTGTGCGCTTAGGTGTTGTGCGCTTAGGCGCAAGCGCGCCACGTGTCGGCACGTGGGCGCTTTGTGCATGAGCGCTGGAGCGCAAGCGCGCTACGTGTCGGCACGTGGGCGCTTTGCGCTCGGGCGCAGTGCGCTTGAGCGCAAGCGCGGCACGTGGGCGCTTTGCGCTCGGGCGCAGTGCGCTTGAGCGCAAGCGCGCCACGTGTCGGCACGTGGGCGCTTTGCACTCAGGCGCAAGCGCACCACGTGTCGGCACGTGGGCGCTTTGCGCTCGAGCTCAGGGCGCTGGAGCGCAAACGTGCTACGTGTCGGCACGTGGGCGCTTTGCGCTCGAGCGTTAGCGCGCCACGTGTCGGCTCGTGGGCGCTTTGCGCTAGCGCCACGTGTCGGCACGTGGGCGCTCGGCGCTTGGGCGCCGGCGAGGAAAAAGGGGCTTTTAGTCCCAGAACCAGAAGCTATGCTTCAGAAAGGAAATATTTATTATATATATATATGTATGGAGTTAAACTCCTAGAATGTTTTGAAGCTGATGAAGGGGGTTCTTCTTCTTCCTCCTGTTGTTTGGCCGGATCTTGAAGAACAAGAGATGTGAGATATAAAAATCTCTTCTTTTTGAGATCTGATGGTAGATCCAAGTTCCCCTTATTGGGTTTTATGGTGAAAAACTATTTGGTTTTGGAAAAGGGAGAGTAAAACTCTTGATTTAATTCACCAAAAAAAGAAAGAAGGTTTGAAACCTTCAGAAAGGGGAAAGAGGCACAAACCTTTGGTTTTTGAGAGAATGGAAAAAAGTGTTCCTTTATTCATCATCATGTTGCCTTTTATAGGCTTACATATTTACATATAGCCCCTTGGGCTTTACAAAATGGCATTTTGCCCATCCCATGGCCCATGTGCCATTTCATTTTTGTACATAAGCTATGGGCTTACAAAATATTGGCTGTATGCCCATTTTGCATCATTCATGTATAAAAAAATTACATAAAAATTATTTATTACATGATTTTTTTGTTGGCATGGCGGAAGGCCGGACGCTTCGTGTTTGGGCTCGACCTGGGCATTGGCCCACTTGTTTGGGCTTCGGCCCACCTGGCTTGGGGTTGACCTTGACTTTGACTTGGTCAACCGGGATGCAAATTTTGACTTCAACAGCTGTCACCTTAAATCCGTAGCCACGGTAGATGAGATTTATTGATATGAATTCGATAATTTCTCGGTTGGTGATGAGCTTGACTCCGACACGACTTATCGAGTTATTAGGGGTTTGACGTCTCCACCCCCTAGACCCGGTATGTATTACTCTTAGACGAAACGACCGGACCGTACGAAGATTGTCACATTCAAGCTCAGTAGGGTTCGGACGGACTGGGTTGTCGACCTCCCTTTCGATAGATATCTGAGTAGCCGTTACGTACAACTAGTGCCGCTGACATGCTTGTGGTTTTTGGATTTATCCAGTAAATCACTGCCAGCGTATTGTCAAGTCTTTAGAGTCTCACACAGAGGGTTTTCCCGGTTCAGATGATATGATGTAGATAACGTATGTTAGTGCATAAAGGGTGTCCGATTAAATACGTGTACATGCTACATGGATTTTAATCGGACGGTTGATAATACCAGCGGCTTAAGATTAAGCCGGATTATTAAATCAGGTTTTGATTTAATAATTTATATATATATATATATATATATAATATGTATATTCTAGTATTATTGTTCACTATTCATTCTCTCTCTCTCTTGGCTATTCGTATTTTTATACGAATACGCGTATATGTATTTCAATACATATACCGGGTTGTATTCAAATTTATACGGAATTTGTTTTAGAAGATGGACATCTCATTTATTGATTTTTCTTTTATAAAAAATCAAAAATGAGATGGAGGATGGAGTGTAAAAAAGTATGGTGTAGAGAGATATGGCTTGATTTTATATGATATATTTCATTTGGATTCACTATTCTTTCATGGTTGCAAATAATCAAGCCATTTTTTCCCATGCTTACTAGTTTTTTCCTACACAAAAGACTTAGCCATTTTCCATGGCTTCTTCACCTCCTCCTCCCTCTTCTAGATAGCTCACTTAAGCTTAGAAAAGAGAGAAAAGGATAGTGAGAATATTCTTACATCCCCACTCTTCATTCGTAGCGAGCTTGGAGCGTCGGTCGTTTCACTGGGTGAAGCCGGAGCTTAGATCGGTTTCCCTTAGGTGGATCTTCTTCGGCAAGGATGGTCGCCACTCAAACACAATCCGGACAGAATACATAGAGCTTGGAGAGGTCTTCCACGATTGGTTGGACACGCGTCGAAGGTAGTATTATGTATCTTTGTATGCTTGGTTTGCTAATTTAGGCGTTTGGATTGATTCTAGGTTCGGGGTTTCTTCGTGTTTGCTTGAAATTTTTGTTTACCAATCGTGCTTCCGCTGCGCCGCGGGCACTGGGAAACCCTACAGTAATAACAAGAAAACTTGAGCTAACATACTACAACTACAAATAATCATTTAAAAACTTATTTTTGCAAGATTTAAACCATAAAAACATGATTTGAATGCAAATGTATAGTTTTTCATGCAAAAACACTTGAAACTTGAGACCAAATGGTTTTCTTTGGAGATTTGAGCAAAAGAGGAGATCCAAAACTTGTATGGAGCAACTTGAACACTTGATATGGTTCCAACTTGAAGGAGTTGAGTTTGGTGTTGAGAAGATGAATTGTGAGAGATTTGTTTGGTGTTGTGTTTGAGGGAGAGTGAGAGTAGTGAGAGGGAGAGTGGTGAAGAAATGAGGAGAAAAGAGAAGGGAGATGGCATAAGTAGGCATGGTGAGCCCATGTCTCTCTCTCTCCAAATAAATCAAATTTAGAAATAAAAGGAAAAAGTACAGCTAATATTAATTATGCTTACCATGCCCAATTAAGAAATAATTAGGAAGAGAAAATATTGGTTTTATTAACACAAATTGTATGGATATATACATATATATACCAATTTATGAAAACCCAATCCAATAATTGATATCATTTTAATAAAACTCATTATACCATAAAATTCTAAAATAAACTTTTGAAATTCTAAAATGTTACACAGCTGATGATAATCACGACGTACCATTTGAGGAAAGGCAAGGGCCGACGATGAAGACATCGTCGATCTCAAGTTTGGGGGTGAGGTGGGTTCCACCTTCATTGTATATATCGTATCTATCTGCATCATTTAGTTGCATTTGCATGTTTATTGCAATTATGTAATTTTCCTTTCTTTATTTTTCATTTATTTTGCGTATAGCCACATTGCATGTTTGCTTCTCGCTTTAAAAATGCAAAAATCCAAAAAAAAAAAAAATAGAACAATTCAAAACCAACAAAAAAAATGAAAAAAAATATAAAAATACAAAAATATAAAAAGTTTTGATCAAGTTAGTAAATGTAAAGTCTAAATTAGTGAACGTAAATAGGAACTTGTAAAAAAATCTAAAGCCTAACATATATATCTCTCAAAATGACTTACTCTAGGCTAATGATGAGCTTATTTGATTGTTTTACTCTCTTGATTTACAAATTCAAATATTTTAACCCATTTTTATTATAATCGACAATATGATTATTAGCTAAATCTAAGGTCTACAAGGAGGTGTACGAGAAATTAGACACTAAAGAGGCTGCAAATGATATATACCGGATTGCTCGAATGCGGGAAAGGAAGACTAGAGACTTATGTGCGGTGAAGTGTGTCAAAAATGAAAATCAGAAGGTTTTAGTTCGAGATGAGGATATCAAGGAAAGATGGAGAGATTATTTTGACAAATTATTCAATGAGAGCTTTACTAAGAATTTGGATGGACTTGTCATTCAATCTCAAGATATAAATCGTGATTTCATGCGTAAAATAAGACTTACTGAGGTTAAAGAAGCTTTGAACAGAATGGGTTTAAGAAAAGCGGTTGGTCCTGACGGGATTCCTATCGAGATTTGGAGATGCTTAGGAGAAATAGGCGTTAAATGGCTGACAGATCTGTTTAATAAGATTTGGCAGACAAAAAAGATGCCAAATGAATGGAGGAAAAGTATCCTTGTACCTATCTACAAGAATAAGGGTGACATTCAAAGTTGCTCAAACTACCGTGGAATAAAACTAATGTGTCACACCATGAAACTTTGGGAGAGAGTGATTGAACACAGGCTAAGGAAGGATATTAAGATAACAGAGAACCAATTTGGTTTCATGCCTGGACGATCGACGACAGAGGCGATCCATTTGCTTCGTCAACTTGTCGAGCGCTTTCGAGAGAGGAGAAGAGATTTGCATATGATATTTATTGATTTAGAAAAAGCGTACGACAAGGTACCTAGAGAGGTATTATGGGGGACAATGATGAAAAAGGGGGTCCCCGTCAAGTATATTGACATAATCAAGGATATGTACGACGGAGTAGTGGCAAATGTCAGAACTTGCGGTGGCTTAACAAGTGATTTTCCGATTACTATTGGTTTACATCAAGGATCTGCATTAAGTCCTTTCCTGTTTACCATCGTGATGGATGAGCTTACTAGAACTATCCAAGATGAGGTCCCTTGGTGTATGCTATTCGCTGATGATATTGTTCTAGTAAATGAGACGAAAGCAGGGGTTAATGCAAAATTGGAATTATGGAGACAAACATTGGAATCTCGGGGATTCAGATTGAGCAGGTCCAAGACAGCATATATGCACTGCAAATTTAGTAGCCAGAGAAGTCAAAACCATATTGGTATAACATTGGAAGGGCAAGAGATATCACCGAGCGACCAGTTTAGATATCTAGGTTCCATCATCCAAAGGAATGGGGAGATCGATAGTGATGTTAATCAAAGGATCCAAGCTGGTTGGTTGAAATGGAGGAGTGCAACAGGGATTTTGTGTGATCGTAACTTTCCGTTAAAATTGAAAGGGAAGTTTTATCGGAGCGCTATTCGGCCTGCCTTATTATATGGTACAGAATGCTGGGCTCCTAAGAAGCATCATACACAGAAGATGCACGTAGCGGAGATGCGCATGCTTCGTTGGATGTGCGGTAACACTAGAAAAGACAAGGTGCGAAATGAGGATATTCGTGCAAAAGTTGGTGTAGCACCCGTGGAGGAGAAGATGCGGGAAAACCGGCTTAGATGGTTTGGTCATGTGCGACGCAGACCTATGGAAGCACCGGTTCGACGAATAGATACTCTCGATATGGGTAATGGCAAAAGGGCAAAAGGGAGACCGAAGAAAACATGGATGGAGGTGATACGAAACGATATGGTTGCCAAAGGACTCAATGAAAGTATATTGTTCGATAGAAGTGAGTGGAGACAGAGGATTCATGTGCTGGACCCGGCGTGATTCTCATGTTGGTTCATGTAGCCTACCCCATATGCTTGGGATAAAAGGCTCAGTTGTTGTTGTTGTAACTGTATGAAAATCCCATTCCTCTGAAACAATGACCCAAACCCTCTTGCTTCTTTATGTATTAGGATACTGGCTCAGTAGTTTAGTTTATTCATCAATTCATATCATAGTTTTTTATTGGTTCCATTGATTTCTTACATGATATTAAGTTGTTTTACGCACCGGCTTACCTAGGTAAATGTTTGTAAGTGATTCTTTACTTGCTTGCCTATATTGGAAAAAGGATGGGTCGAAAAGAAAAAGAAAAAGAAAAAATAATATGAAATGAATCACAAGTTAGGGGGTATACGTGTGTGGATATGTCTCTTTTCTACACCCCGACAAGCAAGTGTCTTCAGCGAGTTAAAAGTCCTGACGGTTCTTTGTGTGGAGATAATCTTGACCTCCGATATGTATTTACCTGTCGGCTAAAGAGCTAGTTGATATATAAAATGAAAATGACACCATCTTTATAAGTTTGCAAGTTTAGTTTCAGATTCCTATCTAGTTTGCGTAGTTGTTTTTTTGTAATTCATGCTTGAATCATTGGTCTATTTTTACTTTGATATGATGATTGGAATATTGGAATATTGTAAATTCTTGAGTTTCAGCCCTAATATAATAATTTTGCTAATTTTGCTTGAGATTACCTAGGATTGTTTATAGTAGAGGATGTGAGGTTAGTATGCCAGTTGGAGACCGACATCAAGATATTGAGCATGTGTATTTAATATATGGGTTTGAATATTCTATCATATATCGAGAGTAGAACAAACACATTGCTGAGGCCTTATTGTATTGTTTGGTCTTTTGAGAGGTGTTACTATGTTTAAGTGTTTCCCTATATACTCATGTTCAGTTCCTGTTTATATGTTAGCTACTTAGATTTTGCATAAACTAACGAGATCCTGGTTTTGTGGGTGTAATCCGCTGAAAACCCTCACGAGACAAAACCCGTCCTCTAGGCTAACCTAGAGGTTTAATGGCTTGTTACACATGCTAAGTGCAATTGCGATGCCTGCGAAAGTGGGTTAGGATTTTATTTGTTTGAAATAAAGTTTTGCTCGAGGACAAGCAAAATATAAGTTTGAGAGCATTTTTTCATCATATTTTATTGCTTATAATATCGTCCATTCTGTATCGTTTTGTTAATAAACAAGTGTTATTAACCCTATGACTTCTATTGAGTACAGGATTACAGGTTTGCTGGGGTATGGATCACAATTGATACGAAACACGCACATTTGATACGGTTTCAGGTTCAAACGGCCGACGAACGACAAAACAAGCAAAACACGTACAATGACCACTCTAATCAACTAGGTGCACTCCAAGTGCTTCTAGAAATGGACAAGGGAATCTCTCTCTTGTTTTATCTAACAATGGAAACTCATTTTGGGCAGCAAAAATGAGTGGAAATGTAAAAACCATGTGTGAGTTTGAATAGTAAAGAAGTACAGTCAAACCGAACTACTTTGTTGACCAGAAAAACCCGAGCGCATTCCACAGTGAATTGGCCAATGTAAAGTATACCAAAAATCCTAAAATGGTGTCATTAAAGCACTGCAGCAAGCTGGAGCCCAAACTCCAAAATTGACCCGTCCAAATCAATCAAAAAACCGCCCCAGTCGGCCCAGTCAGCTCCAAATGGCCTCGTTCTTTTTCCACGTTTCCATCATTGTCCAATTAGTCTCCTGGATTGGTGAAATTTTTCTTGTTGAATAGTTGATCAATAGGCAAGCATTTGTAATGAGAGTTCCTCTAGATTAGTTGATAGTTTAGGGTATTTTAGTGCAACTTTAGTTTGTAAATAGTCATTAATATTATTCTTCATCTCCTTCAAGCTTCTTCAAGCTTCGCAAGTGTTCTAAATCAGAGCAAGTGTTTATTTAGTAAGTTTAATTTAGTTTTAATTCATGTCTTTTAATTCTTATTTAATTAGCTTGTTATTTTTTATGATTGTTCTTTTCAATTCATGTTTCTTTGATTTCTTGTTGTTTTATTTCTTCTCTGAGTTCTTGTATTGTTTTTATGTCTAGCTAGTAATTCTTTTACTTGATAGGATGAGATGATGGTATTTTAATGATGGTTTTGATTCACTAATTATTTTTTAATCCGCTATTATACAAGAATTGAATTTCGTCATAAGCAAACTCAGATCTCTCGATTCCGTACTTGAATATTCGGCAATGGGAATATGCCGTGAGTGGTTGCTATGAAGGTTAGTAATAAATTAAAGAAGTGGAAGGATAAGGAAACTTAGGTGATGATTCTTGTATACGGAATGCCTAGCACATACACGCAAGTTATCTAACCAAGGCAATGGACAAGTGCATGGAAGGTTTACCTATACTTGCTCACTATTCACTTCCTAATCCACATCTCTTTAGTTTATTTTTATCACAATTCCAATTAGTTGCTTGCTTTGGTGTGTTTGGACAGTTTATGCTCCACCACTTTAACCGGGTCTGTATTTGATATTCCGTGCTCACAAATATCATGTTAGTAACTAGTTAAGATATTAACTTATTAAATACAGATTGACAATCCGTGTTTGGTAGGATATTGATTGAAGGAGAAGTATAAGGATTATAACTATTCATTGGTATCCGATTCTCATTTCTAGTAAGCTATTCTTTAATTCTTTATTGTAATTATAAACAGACTTGAAACAATCTTTGAAATCATTCTTTAATAGCCCGTCTAAAGCATCGTTTGTTATCACTGTTTCACTGAGTACGACCCGTATTCATCACTTGCTTATTGCAAAATGTTGATTGCGATATCTAATACTACAAAATTCTAAGATTCCGTATTTTTAAACTCTGATATTCACATACACGAAAAGCGACCTCAACACCTAAGTTTTGGTTGTGAACCTATCTGGTCTAACCAATATAATCAAATGCAAACCTTGTTCTCTTCCCTTTCCTCGAATTAATGGATGCATTGATATATTCTTTCTGGAATCAATTTCATTTCCCCAATTCTACCACATTTCTTATATATGTACCATCAACTATTTTATCTGTTTGGAAGTAAAAATATGTTTGGGCCTTACAAGTTTCGATATTGAAAACCCTAAGTGAAGGATTGTAACTTTCAAATATAGCTCACCACATGAGGACAACCAAGCACAATCACAAGGTTTTGGAGCTTCACGTATCCATCACTTGTAAGCATTTATAAGGTGTACATTCTAATTTATATAAATGGAAGAGTAGCAGCAAAATTTTGGTATATTCATCTTGTAAAAAATGACAAGATGCTATCATAAATAAGAGATGCTACGTGTTATTTATACATGAGAATCATGAATGTAACATTTTAAAAATTATGTAGGAAAGAAGTACCATATTCAATTGCAATAGAACACATGTAAGGTTTTGATCAATCATTTGCAAAGAATCATACATGCTTCCAGTTTTAGTCTTTGTAATTTACAAAGAATCACGCATTTAGAGACACATCCCAGTCATCAAGAGAATGTCATAAAGCGAAATCATATTGGAATCAAGTGAAAACATGTTGAAAATGAGCAAAGTTAATATGTATCTAATTGGAATTTGGCAAACTCATTAGTCTTTAAGCTTAATTCCAAGGAGTGCAAGTCAAGCCAAATGGCATTTTTCCATGTCACTTCACCACTTAGCATCGGAAAGGTGAAATAAATGGGGTTAATAATATGAATGAAACTTGATATAACTAAAAAGACGAACTGGGACATGCGCCCATCCATCAAAAACGCCATGTCTCCTTACACTAAAAGCTATTGTATCTGACGGGTATAGGTCAATGTTATGAGAAAAGACGGTAGGAAGTCATTTGACATCCATCACCCTGCGCCAAGGGCAGAGTGAACTGTCTCGACAAAAAAGACGGAATTATCCATTGGAGGCGTACATAAAAACTAAGAGGTAAACCCTAATAGGGCTACATCATTTCAATCCCACAAACCATAACTCCTTCTTGTCCTCATGATACTAACTTGAGCGTCGGAGGGATGACGGCGAAGAAATCTTCGGCGCCATCTTGTTTTTCAGGCAAGATCTCGGAGTATGTTATTGCACTACCTAACTACCGTCATCTCAACAAATAACGGTGGAACCATTATCGGCAACAACAAAACTGTTGTTGGAGTTTATAAAGTGTTAGAATTATATGTTGTAATTAATAATTTTCCATATAAATAAGTCTAAACATAACACAAGGAATCATTTTCATCCCTACTTTCTCTTTAGGGCATGTTTGGCACTAAGAAAGCAGATAGAAAGGTGAGAAAGTGATGTTACTTTCTCACTTTACTTATTTGGTATGCTAAAAATTGGGTGGAAAGTGGATTGCACTTTCTTGCCGCATCATCTTTTTTTCCTTCCTTCACTTTCTCCCCAAAAACCTTAGAAAGTGAAAGAAAGTTTTAAAAAAAAGTTGATTATTTTATTCCATAATATTCTACTATCTATTTTACATACGTTTTTACTTTCTACTATTTCAACCAAACAATCCAAGTTTACTTTCCATTGCTGCATAAGCGCCAACTTAACTTCTTTCTCACTTTCTTTTTAACAAAATAAACAAAAATTAATACTTTATTTCCATTTCACTTTTCTATGACTTTCTTGCTTTCCTACTTTCTTTACCCTTTACCTTTTTACCCTTACCAATAGCCAAACATACCCCAAGCAGCAATCTAGCTGGGATTGCTTTGATCCAATATTGTACAGCTTATGAAAACATGCCTAATCAACCAAAAACAAGTCTATTTTGAGTCCTGGTTGTCAAAAAGAAAACTAATAGAAAAAGAGAATCATACGATTGTTTTATCTACAAATTATTCAATCACTTTGAGACTTTCATATCATTAGAATCCTGATACTATTAATGCTTCATTCAGAAGCTCTTATTTGGACAAAAAGGATGATGGCTTTGGCTGGCTAGCAAAACAACTTTATTCCTCTCAATAAAATCTCAACTCTAATGTATGAGTGAAGATATATTATAATGTGAAAATGTTATCAGAGGATATGAAGGCTGCAGATTAAATGCTTAAAGTTTTTTAGCATATAATTGCTGCTTTCACGCAAAAATAGTAATTGTGGGAAACAAAGGTCAGATCATGTGGGAGATTGGAATATATCATTAGATATGAAAACATAATTACTTTAGATGATTTTAAATGTAGATATTCATAGAAGACATGTTTTAGTGTCATTGGCGGCCGCTTAAATTAACTTGAAAATTATGTCCGAAAAAAGGAATCGCAACATAAAAAATTATGATTGTTGGATTTTTGTCTCAAAATCTAATTTAATGAACCAGATAAGTTTAGCTCTACGAAGCACCGACTCGGACATGAACACGGCAAATTGAAAAGGAGTAACACTATAAGTTCTCTTGAATACAAATGAATACATATAACTAAAAGTTAAACACACAACAATACTATAATTAAGAGTTAAAAAAACAAAATACAAACAATATATATAGAGAGAGGTTAATGGAGGAAAGTTGCCTATGTCGTCGGAAAAATGCACCCTCCATGATTTTTTTCGACGATCGGCATACATCACGTCCATCTTTATCATCTAAGATGTGGATACACCAAAATTCATGTGATTATACAATTTTTTCACCGTTGATTTAGTTTGTGCAAAATTAATGGTTTACCGACAATAGAACTTTTTACATTGTTAATTCAACGATGAAAAAGTTGTGGAATCACATGAAATTTGGTGTATGCACATCTTAGATTGATAACGATGATGATGATGAATGCCGATTGTCGGAAAAAATGATGGAGATTGTATTTTTTTCGATGCCATAGGAGGAAATCTCCTCTATGGCCTCTTTCCTTCATTATTCTTATACACACACACACACACCGGAATTGGAACTGGCTTTCATATGCTATGCTTCACCATTTGCATCAATCAATCTAAATCTTTACTTCTACAAAATTTAGTCCCACATGAAAGGTTTGAAATATTTAATATTCTAACATCCTCATAAATATCAAAGTCATCCACACATACACACACTCTTATTTCTCAATCCCCTATACAATTAGAAGTGTCGGACATGACTAAATTCGACGGACACAACCCTAGCGTCTCAGACGGAGTGTTCAAGTGAATGATTACTGTTTGTGTCCGCTGCAGAGTGGTATAATAATAATACATATGGATTAGCAGCTCTATATTTTCATATGAGTTATGAATTCTACCATACATAGAATAACTTTTGATATTTTAAGGGGGTAGTCCTAATTCTAAGTGAGTTGATTGTAAAGGGGCAGATAGAGTTCAAATTTTTCACATCCAAAGAACATCAAAAGGTTGATGCTTAATACTCAATTCAAATTTGAGACAAATGAACAAAGCTTTGAATGCCAACATATGAGACTAGCCTTAAACGAGCTAAAGCCATATCATTCAAAACCTATGCTTGGTTTAACAACATCCGGTTTATAAATAACGAAGTAACAATTTTATCCATTCTTGATCGGTTATCAGTTTTAATTATATGCAACGCGTGTGCCAAAATGCAAGTGATGCTATCCTTAAACGAGAAAAAGCCAGATCGATTCACAACTCTGGCTTAACTTATCAATATCTTATCCTAATTGCCAAAATTGCTCTAGTAGCCACGTAGACAGCTCCCCCTACTTAATGGAATCCTAGTAGGACCTGACTAATTACCTAGATGTAGCTTAGCAGTTAGCCTCGCCCTTTATTAAATCACTATCCTTTCACATAATCACTTATATATTTAAAGCAGTATTTATTTATTATCACAAAGCAGCTTAATGCAAAGAGTATATTCCCCTACAAAAAGCTCATGTCTTCATCATAACATTCAACAAATATCAACCTTTTTCCCTTGTCAAATTAAAATGCATTTCAGCAATGATTTTAATTAAAAGTTGTATATATTTTTATACTAAAACTATCACGTCAATTCACAGCCGTTCGATTGTTCGATTCTCGTCGGAGCAAGCTTAGCGGTTTCCTCACCATCCGAACCACTCCAAGGCTAAGCAATCCAAATTTTCCGATTCCAATCACTTCCAATTCATCCATTCTGGTACACGTAAATAGAAAGTGTTTTCAAAATCAAATCAACCACCATAAAACCCCAAGAACCAAAACAGCCATCAAATCAACCACCATAAAACCCCAAGAACCAAAACAGCCATCGATGATATCATCGAAGGGGCGACGCTTGAATCGCCACTACCGACCTCGTCGCCGCTGAGAAACACCATGCTCTCGTTGATCACCGGAACGCCCGCGGCCTCCGGCTGTTTCCTTTTCCCGTCTTTCTCGCTCCCGGCCCTCGGGCAGAACGTGATGACGTAATCGCCCCCTCCACCGCAGGTGAAGGTCGATGTGCCGTCGTCGTAGGCGTAGCTGTAGGCCCTCGGGCAGGCCGTCTTGAACACCTGCGAGTATGGCGTGGGCTTGCACGTGTCCGGGTTGCCGTAAGCGCCACTGCAGCAGTACTCGGCTGTGCCGAAGGCCTCGCAGGCGCTCTTGCAGGCGATGGGGTCATCGGAGTCGGACCGGGTCACCACCTTGAGGTCCTTCGGGCACGACCCGTTGAGGTCCGCGGCGCAGCCTGTGTTACTGCAGCTGCCGTTGGCGGAGGAGGATTTGGGGGAGATGAGCATGGGGAGGTTGTAGCCGTCGACGAGGCTGACGTCGTAAAAGTCGAGGTCCCGGTCGCCGTTGAGGGTGAACTCGGCGAGGGTGGCGGGAGGGGCGGCGCCGCCGCCGGAGCACTGGAGGGAGCCGGAGCCGCAGTCGCCGGTGGCGCAGGCGAAGTTGCCGGTGGAGGTGGAGCAGAGGGTGCGGCCCCAGAGGCGGCCGGACCAAGCCGCAGGGACCTGGAGGGACTGGGACTCGCCGGGATGGAGGGAGAAGCCGGTGGTGGACAAGGGGGCCGTGCCGGCGCCGGAGAGAGTGCCGGGCCACACCGTATAGTCGCAGTTGTTGCTGATGGTGAAGGTTGCCGACAGAACCGAGGAAATTAGGGAAAGAAGTAGGAGAACATAGAGAGGAAGGTGAAATGGGGACATTTTTTTGGTTATGGGGATTGATATTTCGGTAGCAAGGAGGAGGAGGAGGAGGAGGAGAAGAGAAAGAGAATTTTGATATAGGGGAATGAATTGGGTTCGTTCAATGTCGGCAAAGATATTGTTTGGTAGCTGGAGGCTGCTGGATAATAAGGGAAGTACTGCAGCAGAGAGCACGTTGTGTGAGAGAGAGAAAGAGATATGAGGGGGGTTGAGGGAGGAATGGCTCTTGGGAAGATACCAAGGACAAAGAGGAAAGGGAAGGTGATAGGCAAACTTATTGGAGGAATTAACTTTTGTTTTAATTCTACTTTAGCTTATTTTACAGGGTAAATAAATTGTCAAAAAGCCCTGGCCCGCTGCCCAATTAAAACCCCCTTTATATCATTTGCCAATAATGTCCAAGAGCCTTGCAAAAAATAAAGACCTCAACGAAAGACGGCCCAGAAAGTTTTACACAAAGATTTTGAACAGTAGGCCTTTTCTGTTGTCTATAGTGCCTTCAAGACAATCATTGTAATCGAAAGTAGACGATTATGATAGTTGAAGAAGAACCGATACATGTGAAACGGTCTTGAGATGATAGTATATTATCTGATTTGTCTTTATCATTGACGTGTATACGTTTTACTGGTTATTACGTGTCGTTAATACATAATGATAAAACCCGTAAGATCTTTGTTCGACAAAAAGAGTTATAATGGCGATCATACTAGTGAGAGCTGGGTAGTCCATAAGCACATCCTTAAATGTCCCTAACCGTGAGAGCATCGAAACTGCGTAACGATATTCCAGACTACACTGGTCTATACGTTTCTAGACCCCGACAAGGGGCGATGGCAGGTCTCATAGCCATGGTGTGTTGCACCTAAAATTATATGCAGGTGCTCACTGGAGGTGAGTACACTGGACGGACTCACCGAGAACTTCTAAATGGTACTATAACTATCGTCAGATAGCAGTTCTCGGCTGACATGAGTACAGGTAGTTTGTTGACCTGGGATTGTCATTTATCACGTGTGAGTTCCAACTATACTTAGATTACTACCCTACCAAGGCTCTACTGAATCGTGCAAACATATTTCGATTGGGTACAGTTTCGAGTCACATAAAGGCAGTGAACGATCATCAGGGATTCGTCTCTCCCGGTATAGGGAGTCAATGTCGTATTGTGTTCAGTTGGCCATCACCATAAATCCCTGCCAAGGGCGAATGAGATTTACTGATCGGAGATTAATAGTTTCTCGATTGGTAATGGGCTTGACACCGGCATGACTTATCGGGTTATTAGGGGTCTGACGTTATCTACATCTTAGACCCGGTATGCGACACTCTTAGACGAAGAGACCAGACTGTACGGGGATTGCCACTCACAGGCTCAGTAGGGATACGGACGAGTTTGCTTATCGACCTTCCATTCGTTCAATACCTGGATAGCCGTTACGTACAACTAGTGCCACTGACATGCTTGTGGTTAAACTCGCTGTCAGCGTATTGTCGAGTCTTTAGAGTCCCACACAGAGGGTTTCTCGGTTTAGGCGAAACGATATACCATGCGCATATTTTGATACACACTCGGGTTCGATTAAATACATGTATTTGATGTACGTACTTTAATCGGGCATTTTGATAATATTAGCAGGTTTGAAAGATAGCAGGATCATTGTGAGCTAGTATTATATCTCTTATTATCTCTTTTTTGGGTATTTATATTTTGATACGAATACAGTACTTATACGAATACGAGTATTTATATAAATACGGGTATTTGTATCTCAATACGAATACAGGTATTTTTATCTCAATACGAATACGGGTATTCGTATTTTTATACGGATACGATTGTATGTATTTTGATACGGATACAGATATATGTATTTTGATACAAATACGTATATAAGCGTGTGTTTATGTTTTTGTGTGTATTTGTACAGATTCCTTTCACTTCTATTCTTAGAAGTATTGTGAAGAGTATGGCCTTGTGACTCATGCTCATAAATCATAAATCCACTCACTCTTCACAAAAGGATAAAAAGAAGAAAGATGATTTGTTTCGGTGAGAATTATTACACCCTCATCCTCTTCATCTCTTTCTTCTTTATGATCTTCTAAAAAGAGAAGAAAAATTAGAAATGAGAGAAAAAAGAGATTAATCTCACTACATCACTCGCACTCCATTTCAAGCAAGCTTGGGATACAAGTTGCTTGACTTGTGATTTTGTTGTGAAGCTAGAGCTTGTTATCGGATTCTCTCGGATGAATCATCTTCAACGAGGAAGCTCGGCTTGCAAGCATATTCCCGACGACTATGGAACCAAGCTAGAGTCCATGAAGTAGTGTGAGGGTCTTCCGCAATTGCGCGGACAAACCACAAAGGTAGCCTGCCCCCTAACCTTATATGTTATGATATCTAGTTTAGTATTTAGAATTGATTCTATGGTATTGGTCGTTAGTGCTTGCTTAAAAGTTTTTGTTTTCGCTTCCGCTTTCGCTGCGAGTCTTGTGGTGCGAGCACTAGAGATCTTACAGTGGTATCAGAGCATTATAGTTGTAGACGGTGCTATAGATTCGAAACCGAAATTTTAACCATATCGAGTTTCTGATTTTCAAGTTTCTATTATTTTTCAAAATGGTCTCTAAAAATTTTTTAAACTAATGCAGACGACTAATATTTGAGCAAGAAAACATGGCACGAAACCCGAAGACCTCGATCAAAAATTTGGCCGCCTATTTATTCATTTTGGCCGCTTTTTACGCCCCAAAATTTGAATTAGGGCTCTGGGTTTTTGTGGTGGCTTGGAAATTAGGAAACTTGATTTTTGGTATACTTCTTTTTGCCTCAGATTTCAATTAAAGTATCGTTTATGATCTGTATCTTTATTTGTGTTTGATAACATCGTCTAATTGCTATATATTCGATTAGATGGGGTTGCACACTGGTTACATGATATGTTGGTTTGGATATATATATCTTGTGGTGGTTTAGACGGGTTGTCATGATTAGATTACCCCTCGTGCGATTTGTGTGTACGGTTTTGTTTCATGTTTTTGTTTATTTAGGACGAACGGCCGGATTGTGGTCGTCATTGCCGCTTGATGTATATTTTTTTTAAGACATGTCTGGGTTGAGATCGTTGTCGTCATTGTATATATTTCATTACTTGTATTAGGATACCCCGTGACGGAGTGCTCGGATAGCTGGATTCGAGAATGCGGCAGATGACCATCTCGTCGAATCGAGACCGGGCCACCTCATTCTCGTCAGATTGGCGGGTTGCTCGCCGCATTTATAAGGGGTGTAGCTCTGACCCACGGAGGAGTGCTCAAATTACCGAATTTCAAGAAGAGCCGGGTGACCAACTTATGACATTGAGTGTAGGTTGCCTTCTAGAATTGGATGGTAACTTTCCGCACTCGCAGGGATTATGGTTCGATATTGTACAGGCGATACACACGACTGGGAAACACTAGTTTTTGTTTGCGGTTCAAAACGAAACATGGGGCTTCTAGTTTATCCGCTATTCCATCTTGTATCTTGTTTGTTATCTATCGCATGCGTGTAATGTTTATTACTTGCATGTGATATATATGTGTGTGTGTGTGTGTGTGTTTTGCATCCGCGCTAGCCCTGTCCCCACCCTGCCGTAAGTTAAGTAACCTTACGATGAAGACCCGGGACCCCATGGCAAATGCGGATGGCATATAAAAGTATGCTATTTTTGGTTGTTTCTATTGTGGCTTAGGAACATAGAAAGATGGGATCACATTATATGTTTAATGCAAAGGAAAACAAACATAAATGATGTTGTCGGAACCAATTTATAAAACCACTCGGTTTTTTACAAAACCAATTGTTTTAAAACCGGAGCCTAAACCACTTCTTTTCAAACCGCTTGAGTTCCTTCAACGATATCAAATTCATCACGTTAAAAGTTTTCGCCAAAAACCAACCGTAGCCCCCCGTCATTTCAGACTGGTAGCGTCTAATATTCGTGTAGTGTTTGTTGGCATCCGTCAAGACATAGTGTACAGTAGCTTTGTGTTACTTTTATGCAACATAGAGATGCATTAATTTAGGACAGTTGTATAGCCATGTTGGCATCCGTCAAGAGCGAGTACAGATGGGTCTAAATTAATCAGGACAATGACGGGTAGAACTTGACTTGCGACTTATGATTTATTGGCATCCGCCAAGGTCATAAGACGCTTGGGCAAAATCATATCGGGAGTTTCAAATATAAAGGAAACTTACCAAGTTTGCGCAGTGTGGTAATTTTGGTCGGCTTCAGTCAAAATTATCACACAATGATAGTTGGGTCCCGATTCCCACTGATAAGTAGGGTATTACTCTCGGGAGATTTTCACTTCACAACTAACTAACCCATTAGATCTTTAGAAAGGTGTTGACGGAGTTATGCCTCTGCGGAAACGGAGTTATTTAATTAAGTCCGTACGAAAGCACGGGAAGCCTCCCTCGGAGTATCAATACTGGCATGGCTGAACGGTTAGCAAACTTGTAAGATATAAATGATCCTGACTAGTTCTCCTTTTAGGATTTGAAAGAGAATTCAAAAAAACAGTAGAAGCTATCCTGATTAGATAAAGTAATTAACCAATCTAAACTTGATAGAGTGCACGCTGAGTGTTTCTTCTCTCTGTGTGACGACGGCCCAAGACTGACCTTAAACTAAAACTCATAAACCAAGTTGACCGAACATCTTTTTACAAATCTGGCTTTGGTTTGTCATGATTCACGACTAAGTCGCATATATCCTTACCGCTCCTATTTTACCCTTTGCCTTCTTCAGAACACTCTGTATCACTACGGATATCCATATTGCTTAGAATGGACATCTCGTATAGTTACATACGAACTCGAAAAAGTTGCTTCAGATGAGGATGGACACGGGTTTTGGAGAAATTGAATTGTATTTTGATATAATTCAGTTGTCTCCCATTCTTCACCTTCTTTTAAGTTGAGAGCTCTTTGTATAAAGAGAGTTCACCAGTTACATTTGTTGGATAATCTTCTTCCAAAATTTAGGCTGGTGCTGAAAGGTAAAGAAAGTAGAAAACCAACTAGCATAAGTATGGTTCAGAAGGTAAGATGTAGAGACATATAAAGGGATTGAAATGAGGGCAAAGAAAATTACAGCTACTATAGTAAATTTGGGCATTGAAAAATGCATTACTAAGAATACCAGGCCACCCCTTGAAATATTCTACGTTTCAGTTTGCTATGTATTTGTAATTGAAAATTGTTTCCCAATTAATTCTGACTCCTGGGTATATGTATACCGGATTGGGATCTCACATCTGTATGGCGTTGCAGATGCTGAAAAAGAGTAGAATATTGGGAAATGGGTGATTTGATTCTCAATATCAGAATTCGTAGCAATTGGAGATATTGGATTAAATCACCTGGTTTTGCCTAACGACAAATATTTGGTTTTGAATAACCATTGTTATGCACCAATTTTTAAAAATGATACATCTGTATCTTTATTTTATAAAGTGGGATATAATTTTTGAAAATTATGTTCTAAATATTTACTTTTATCAGTTGCGGATAAGGTAAGGTGCATTGAATAACGGTATAGACGTCCTTAACCGAAAAACAATTCTAATTTTACAATACATGTAGTTTGAGTTAGTAAACTCAACTGGGACTTATACATGATAATGTATGTTGTTCGGTGTCCGTTTGGACAAGGTGTTGCTACTCGTACTATATTCCATTTACTTATGACTTTTCTGATTTTAGACATGTATTTCATTGAAATGCAAGGTCCAAAGATTTTGAGAAGTTCATAAATATAAGAATAAAGTAAAGAACCAAACGTTGGAAATATCAAGATTTTTCGAAGCAATCGAAGATGTAGATACTTATGCTAGGTATTTCGTCATAGTAATAATGAGAATATTCTTTCTCTCATAGATTACTCATTCGTGGATGCACTCCTTGATGAATAATGTTATATGGCCTTTTTCCATTCAAGAGATATGCACTGGACAAAATTGCATAACTTTTTGAATCTGGTTCCATCTAAATTAGTACTTTTGATTCTATATGGACATAGAATGGTAACATATCTTATGATTGTTAAGATATAGAGTTGTCCAGTTTTTGTTTAAAAGAAAAATCCGGACGGACTCAAGAAACGCTTCAGTAATAACAGTCTGTGGGTTATCCCAAGAGTTCGCAAGGGTTTAACTTCTATCATTTGCAAGATCAATAGTTGCATAGTTCTTGACTCGCCACCTTTTATAAAAAGAACTTCTTTTTGCAAAAGAATTTAGTGGGAGCATGGTAGAACTGGAAATGATTGCAGAACCACAAACGGTTACTGAAAATTTAGTAGGACCTAAAGATTCAATTAGACCGACAAACCATTAGCCACTCCCCAGATTTAGTGGGTGATCTCAGCCACCCGAGAGGTACTTCAATTTTCTCGTAAATAGTGACAGGGAGGTCAGCATCATGGTGATGATGACCCTGTTTGCCACTGCTGTTATTCATGACTATGAGATCTGGCAAGTGGATGGCTATAACGACTTTCTAAATGGAAATTTAGAAGTGCACGTGTATATGAATCTGTCAGAAGGTTGTTGTAGTCGGTGGGAGCAGCAGTAGGTGTGCAAGTTGTTTATGTCTATTTGTAAACTAAAGCAGACATAGCGGAAACGGATCATCTGTTTTGATGTGACAGTCAAAATGTTTGACTTCATCAAAACAATAGATGAACCTGGTAAGAAGAAAGTATGGAGTATTGTTTTGGTATTTAGATGCCATACTTCAGATAGAAAGCAATGTTCCTATAATATAATCGGTCAAACTGTGGTTGTCACATGTATTTCTCCACGTAGGAGTTGGATAATATATCAAGGATTCTGGTAACTGGGTCTATGTCGATAGATCTAGATTTGGAAAGTATCCCAATTTGGGTATTTGGACACCATTCTAAAGAATTTTAGAATAGGGACTCCCGGCATGATGATGTGCCCGTAGGTGAGGGAGTCGCCCTCTCTAAAGAAATGTTTTCTAGATTGATGAGGAGAGGAACTTATATGAATGACATATCACTTGCTTAGGAAATTGAATCAATCATGCCATGTCATGTATCAGACCAAATGTTGCTTTTGCACATGCTGTAGTAAGCGGATATTAATCCAATTCTGAAGAAACAAAGGAAAACAGTGAAGAACACATCAAGATGTTCTTAGGATATGGTAATGGCCACCTCCTTCAAGAGGCGATTACCGGTTCTATCTTCCAAGATGATCCGGATGACAGAGTGGCTATCAGAGCTATAAGTTTATCCTTTTCTGAGGAGCGGTATGTTGAACGGTGTTCCAAGAAGAATACTGAGCTAGACATAGCGCGGGTTGCTGATTATGATCGGCGGATGATACAGCACAAGAAGTTTGTTGGATAAAATTGTTCATTTATGAACTTAGTCCCATCAAGTATCCAGGCAAATTCTGAGGCAGTGTATCGCTCAGTTCGGGAGATATTTGATCTCCGCGAAGTTGAGATATAGAGAGAGAGTTAGAAGCATTGTAGCGGATCTACTCATTGAGACTATTTCTCGAAAACACAAACTGTTAGTTGAGAAGTTGGGTATTCGGTAGCACACGTACTGTGGGTATGCGATACCGTAATAATTGGGCTTAAGTGTAAGTGGGAGATTGTTGGCTATAGTACCCTCAAGGCAATTATTGTAATTGAAAGTAAACGATTATGATAGTTGAAGGAAGAACTATACAGATAAAACAGTCTTACTCAGGATGATAGTATGCTATCTGATTTGTCTTTATCATTGATGTGTATACGTTTTACTGGTTATTACGTGTCGTTAATACATAATGATAAAGCACGTAGGATCATTACTTGACAACCAGAATTATGATGGCGATCATACTACTGAGAGTTGGGTAGTCCAAAAACGCATCCTTAAATGTCACTAGTCGTGCGAGTATCGAAACTGGGCATCGATATTCCAGAGTAGAATAGTGTATACGTTTCTAGACTCCGACGATGGGCGGTGGCAAGTCTCATAACCATAGTGTGTTGCACCTAAGATTGTATACATATGCTCGCGGGAGGTGAGAACACCGAACAGACTCGCCGAGAACTTCTAAATGGTATTATACATATCGTCAGGTAGCATTTCTCAGTTGACATGAGTACAGGTAGTCTGTTTACCTGAGATTTTCATTTGTCTTGTGTGAGTACTCACTATACTTATATTACTACCCTACCACGGCTCTACCGAGTCGTGCAAACAGATTTTAGTTAGGCGCCCGAGCCACATAGAGGCAGTGAGCGATCGTCAGTGATTCGTCTCTCCCGGTATAGGAAGTCGATGTCGCGCTGTGTTCGGCTGACCATCACCATTAGTCCCTGGCCAGGGCGGATGAGATTTACTGATCGGAGATAAGTAGTTTCTCGATTGGTAATGGGCTTGACACCGGCATAACTTATCGGGTTATTAAGAGTCTGACGTTATCCACCTCCTAGACCCGGTATGCGACACTCTTAGACGAAGAGACCAGACTGTACAAAGATTGTCACTCACAGGCTCAGTAGAGATACGGACTAGTTTGCTTGTCGACCTTCTTTTCGTTCAATATATGGGTAGCCGTTACGTACAGTTAGTGCCACTGACGTGCTTGAGATCAAACCCACTACCAGCGTATTGTCGGATCTTTAGAGTCTCAAATAAAGAGTTTTCCGGTTCAGGCAAAACGATATAGTATGTGCGTATTTTGATACGCACTCAGGTTCGATTAAATATGTGTATTTTATGCACGCACTTTAATCGAGCGTTTTGATAATACTAGCCGATTTGAAAGATAGCTGGATCATTGTGAGCTAGTAGTATATCTTTCAGTATCTCTCTTTTGGGTATTTTATTTTGATACGAATACGGTATTTATATGAATATGAGTATTTGTATAAATACGGGTATTTGTATCTCAATACGCATATAGGTATTTTTATATCAATACGAATACGGGTGTTCGTATTTTTATACGAATACGAATACGGTATTCGTATTTTGATACAAATACGGGTATATGTATTTTGATACAAATACGGGTGTAAATATGTGTGTGTGTACACATTCCTTTCTCTTCTCTTCTTAGAAGTATTGTGAAGAGTGTGGACTTGTGACTCATGCTCATGAGTCACAAATCCACTCACTCTTCACAAAAGGATAAAAAAAAGAAAGATAAGGATCTGTTTTGGTGAGAATAATTACATCCTCATCCTCTTCATCTCTTCTTCTTTGTGATCTTCTAAAAAGAGAAAAGGAAAATTAGAAAAGAGAAGAAAAAAAGATATTAACCTTGCTACATCACTCGCATTCCATTTCTAGCAAGCTTGCGGTGTGAGTTGCTTCACTTGTGATTTTGTTGTGAAGCTAGAGCTTGTTATCGCATTCTCTCGGGTGAATCATCTTCGACGAGGAAGATCGGCTTGCAAGCATGTTCCCAACGATTATGAAGCCAAGCTAGAGTTCATGAAGTGGTGCAGGAGTCTTCCGCGATTGCACGAGCACGCTACAAAGGTAGCTAACTCTCTAACCTTGTATGTTATGATATCTAGTTTAGTGTTTGGAATCGATTCTAGGGTATTGGTCGTTAGTTTTTTTTTGCTTCCGTCTTCACCGCAAGTCTTGCGGCACAAGCACTAGGGACCTTACAATTTCTATATATTTTGAAAATATTATTGGTTTTAGACAACTTCGAGCAGGCCGAAGGTTTTTTTACTATTTACCCTATTTTATATTGAACACCATGATATGGGAAAGGATGGGAGTTAGGCGTGGCTAATGAAGCAAGTTAAAGCAACTCGCTTCGGAATTCATTTGTTTCGCCTAGTCGGCGAAGCGAATTTTTCTCGCTCCGCCGGCTAGGCGAGGCGAGGGCAACAGTAACGAAGCCAGAACCCGCACGCTTCGCCTCGCCAGCTCGCGAGACGAGGCAAATTCGCCGAGCCAGGCAAAAAACCTGGCTCGGTTGCTATTTTTTAAAATTAAAAATTAAAATTAGGTTTAAAATTTTGAAATTTAAACAAGTTTTTTTATTAAAAAATCTTAATCAAACTAAAATTTCATTATACAATTTGTTATTTTTTTTTACATTAAAGACCGAACCCACTCGGGCTGCCTACGTATCCCTTCAAAATATTGATCTCAATAAGAGTTAATCGGGTCTACGTAGTTCTTTTTCTACTATTACAGATCTTGCTCACTACTCGTCGGCGCCGGTTGTGGCTCTTCCTTCTTTGGTGTTGGTCACGTCTGGTCCTGTAAGCTCCTTAGGTAGATAATCCGAGTCCATAGTGATTACATTTTGTTTTCTGACAGCCGCTGCTTCCCAATCTTGCGAGCAAATCATGCACTCCATTATGTCGTGCGCCCAGCTGCATCTATTCTTGCTTAATATCCTGCCACATGTACTAAAGCATTTTCCAATACTACTGTGGACACTGGAACGATTAGTAAATCACGGGCTATAATAGAAAGCACCGGATACAAATGTCTGTGACTTTTCCACCAGGCTAAAATATCAAAATCATCTATAGTTAAATCTACATCTGAGTCAATTTGTAAATATATTGATAACTCGTTTAAAGATGAAGATGATGAGGCCTCCGGGCCTTTTACCCTATTCTTCTGTTGAATAAGTGCTAAACCTGAAGTCGAAGCATGCGAACTGGTTGAGGGTGGTGGTCTACTTGTTTTACTAGAAGAAAATCATACAACATACAAATCAAACACTTCATCTGAATTACTTCTAACTAGGGGTGGTAATTGAACGAACCAGCTTGGGTTTGATTAGGGTTTAGCTCGATATCAGCTCGTTCAAACTCGATTCACTTATTAATGAGTCGAACATGAGCCAGAAAGTATGGCTCATTTATTAAACGAGCCGAACTCGAGCTCAGCCAGGCTCGTTCGGTATTGACTCGAGTTCGGCTCGGTTAAACAGTTTGGAAAAAAAGTAAAATGTAATATAGGACAGATTCTATACAACTCTCAGGACACTTAATTCAATTAAGCGGCGGTATATAAAGTGCAACTGAGGTGAATATAAAACCCAACACTTAGACCCGTTTCATACTCTTGATATTAATTTTTTTTAATCTTTCCATATCTCAGAGCATTGGGTCTTAGGCTCTATGATTGTTGTCCTCGACCTAGTTTCTTACAAAATACTTTCATGTTTTCTTCTTAAACCCCTATAATGGCCATTGACCGATCTTCAGCCTTCACCAGACGCCTCTTTGTCGTTTTCCTTTCAGAGATCGCTTATTAGAATCCGAGCTTGACTTTGGCTCATTTAAGGCTCGGTAAGCTAACGAGCCGAACATGAGCCAGACCTGCTCGGCTCGAGACGAACCCAAGCTGAGCTTGAGCTAGCATAATCTAAGCTGAGCTGAGCTTAGACAACGGACGGCTCGTTCAAGCTCGGCTCGGCTACACCCTTACTTCTAACGATACTAATATAGGCATCAACATCTACACCATGTCTCATGGCCGTATAGAAACCGGTTAAAAGAGCCTCCAAACCTTCTAATTTAATTCTAGGGTCCATTACTGAATATAAACATTAAATAATTGGAATTTCAAAGAAATATTTAGAAATCTTAGCTAGGATGGTAAGTATCGGATGGTGAGGTATTGGAATTTCGACGTGATTAGTAAAACAATTAGCTATATTATACAATTCAGAGACAAAAATATGAGAAGTGAGGGTATAAGTACGGAAAATCGTTCGGTTGTTATTTTAAAAGTCATAAGAAAATCTTTAAAATGATCTGCAACCGCCCAATGATCGGATGTTAAGTGGTTTTCTACAGGCATTTGTTCATTCCACATGTTGCTAATAATTTTGACGGTCTTTAATGTAGTACGAAGTATGTCACATGTACTATTCCACCTAGCGGTCATATCTTTTTTAAGAGACAGCCTTACAGCTGCAGCAAGACATCTAGTTTTGTATTCAGCTTTTCTTTTTTCCAGAACTTTTAATAAACCCGCATGCATCTTTAATTGTTTGATTATTTGTATTACATACGGTATATGCATCATGTACGGCAAAGTTATGTATATGACATGCACAACAATATAAAAAAACGACCACTACAAATTGGTTTGCATAGCCTAATGAGTTCAGCAATAGCAGAATTATTGTTGCTAATATTATAGAAATAGAAAAAAATTTATTTATACAATAATATTCCTCTAAAATAGATCTAATTTCAGAAGTTATATAAAAAGCACTATGCGGGTATGGAGATTGTCTAAAAGCAATAATTATTTTTAGCAAAAACCTGTCAGAATCAATCCAATGTGCAGTAACACAGATCTACGTAGTCCTCAGCACCCTTTTGAATACCAGATGCAACGCCGTTTGAACGTACCACTCAAAAACCGCGCTTTCTCCGAATCTGAGAACATGTTCATCTGCCATAACATATCTTGTCATTTCTGAAACATTTAAATCATGATTATATTGAAAAAGACCTTGACCGGCGAAACCAGTTTGTGTTAGTGTAGTGGAGGAACCGGCCGGGACTTCTAAGTGTTTTTTTTTGCATGTTTATTCAAACTACCGGTACCGGCACTATCGTTGTGTTTATATGCATTGCCACAATACTTGCAAACGGCGTATCTAACACCATCCCTAAATTCAATTTTATAGTGATCCCAAACATCACTAGTAGTCGCACGATTTTTAGCTTCTCTAGATGTATGGGTGGATCCTTCCTCTTGTCGTTCGGGATGAGCAATTTGGGTTTGATGTGTATCGGATGATGAACCTTCTATTTCAATATTTTAACTAAATGTTTAAAAAAAGTGTTAAAGTAGAAATAATGAATTAAAAACAAGAAATAAGAGAGAAGATTGGGTCGATCAGAGGCTCGGAGCTTCGAAAACTCGGAATCGGACTATCGGAGGATCGAATCGGTGCTTCTATTCTTTAGAGAGATGGAAATTGCCACAATAGTATTAGAGATTTAGATTAATTTTTTTAAAGACATGGAATTATTTTTTTTTTGGGGAAGAGAAAAGAGTTTGGAATGAGAAGAAACGGAGTTTGGAGGATATTTATAGATTTTTGAGGGGTTTTTGAATTTTTTTGCCCGTTTCTAACCGTTACGAGACGAGGCTAATCGAAATTCGCCTTGCTTCACCTAGATCCGACCGTTAAGAGCCGTTGGATAGGAATTCTAAGACGAGGCGAAGCAAACCCGAGATGAGGTGAGGCGATTCGTCGAGCAGACGACCGTTTGTGAACGTTGGACGGCGAGTTTGAAGCGAATTCGTGGCGAACCGGTTAACGAGGCTTATCGACGAGTCTTGCCGATTCGTGGCAAATTGTGGCGATTCCCGAGACAAAACGAGGCAAGTTGGCGAGTTAGGCGTGACGAACTACGATGAAGCACGGTCGGAAAAGTTGGGAACCCGTTCGTTTCGCCAATTCGCAGCCGACGAAACGAATCGATTCGCCAAATTCGCCCACGTCATCACGAAGAGAATTTTATTCACTTCCTGACGAAGCGAAGCGGGCGTCGATTCACTTCATTAACCGGGCCTAATGGGAGTCTAAAATGATTTATATAAAAAGCAAAGGTGCACCATTATTATGGCCTCATTTGGCAGGCAACACTGGCAAACAGTAAAGGCTTCAATGCTAAACTTCAAAATTTGAAAATATACCTTATTTAACAATAAAAATAGAGTTTTCCATAGAGTTTCCCAAACTCGGTATCAAAATGTCTTAATGGCTAAAAACCCTGCTAAACTCCAAAAAATTGGAGGTTTGGAAAGTTTCTTCCTTTTACTCTCTCTCTCTCATGTAAATAGATTAGGTTGAAAAAACCCTTGGGTTCATTAACTATATTTCTAACCGACCATAAACCATGTGAAAACGTACGAAATTTCTGAAAATCTAGTGGGCGTCGCACCTAAACCTTTAGTCAGCCATTGCCAAAATGAAGGCACCAGAAGAATGCTACTGCGGTTAATATATATTGTTTGCTAAATAACCTAACATGAAATTTGATTAGTATAATTATTCTTTGGAATTTGATTATTGTTAAGTAATATTTGGGAAAATGAGATATTTGGTGCCGCAACCGCCTTTTGGGTTCTGGAGATCACGTTCCAAAGTCTACCGCATAATAACTTGTGAACCCATGTGCAACAGACCATCGTGCTCTACGCACCATAACTTGAAACGAGAATCAAGACAAAGCATCTTGGTCACCCAGATTTTGACTTAGATCTTTTTTCGGGTACTGCACATGAGCTAAATTTATCTATTTTCCATATTAATATCATCATACATCATATAATTTATAAATAAAAATTATTCTTTCCCCTCATCTCTCCTCTCCTGTTATGATGGAATGGAAACTTCAAATTTTAGCTAACATCATCAGTGTCTGCTTTTTATTTCTATTAATTTATTCCCCCTTCAAGATGTTCATATTATCATCACATTTATTTTTCTTATATCCTCTTTTGAATTCAAAGTTCAAATCTCTGCAACTTCGTTCTAAAACCTCAATATTTGAAAATACAATGGAACAGAAAACATCAATATTTGAATCACATAATATCTCTGCTATTACAATGACAACCCCGCATGAGAAGTCCCATTAATTTGTAGCTTAATAAAGGGATCTAAATTTCAAGAAATACAAGAAAGTAAGAGGCGAAAAAAGTTGTACTTCATAATCAAGGAGAACATGCTAGCGTCATCAGTATAACAGACAAAAGAAAGGCAAAACATAACTAAAAGGAAAGAACATGATCAACATAAAATTTTCTATTATTTTCTTTTGTTGCTGTTTTTATTGTTCATTTTAACCTATTCTTTTTTATATATAATCTCAATTTAACCTGCTCATACCCTTGTTTTGCCTTCACAAAAGATATAAATAATTCCATATCTAATACTTAAATTATGTAAATAAAATGTGTGTTGTGTTCTTTTTATATGTATGTTAAACATGTTCTTAAATACTTGCATTGCACATGAATACTACTGGTTTATTTAACTAGCAACTTACCTAATATACATCCACTCTTGCAGTGCAAATAACTAGTTTGCTAACTTAACTCGAATAGCATAGAGGCTTAACCTAGAAACTTTTTTTTCTAACAAGACTCGATGATAAAAGGTTATAAGCTTTGAATTTACTACCACCAATGCAAATTTGATGCCTATTTGGTTGTTTTTAAGCAGAAAAATCACGACGCAATAACCCAAATTACCTCCTAAGATATACATGCATCAAGAATGTGGTCATGACCCTACATTGATCATCCACATGGCATAACATGGGAAATTCTTCGTGATAAGAAAAGATGACGGTATACACAAAAAATGTTATCTCTTTCATTTTAGGTCTCATGCCGCAAAAAGGTAGAGGGTCAAACACTCATCATGAGACACGTAATGATCACAAAGATAATCCTAACATTATCTCTATTGATTGCTCGCAGCAATAGATGGTCTTGTCCCTTAGCCCAAATAAAAAACGGACTCCTTATGTTGCTCGACCAAAATACAAGACACAATCCAACCCCAACATAACTACATAAATTTGAGAAGAAAGCTATAGATCATAATACAATCTCAGTTATTTGAAATAAATCTCAAATGGGAATGCATTTTGATAAAACTAAAGTAAAAACAAAATGGACTAAGATGCTGCTCTATTATATGCACCACACAAGCGCAAAAAATCACAATCGGAACATGTGGCCAGCAGCTAGCAAGGAGCCACATCAGCAAAAAGTTGGCTGCAGGTGGGGCCTACGGCTCATGCTGATCTGGCATCTAATTGCCATTCATTTCAACAAGGTTGCATCCTACATGATCACTAATAATTTCATATTGCGCGTGCTCTATTATAAATTCATATCATCACAATTAAGATAGGTTATCCTTTCAATATTATAATTGGACTATGTCATAAGGTGGTGGCTATGACAGTCCCTTCTGTTGATTATATTAGCTCACCATGTTTGGGTTGTATGCTCATATTTTATTCATTTTTTTTAGAGTTCATACTCATCCAAATTAGTCAACAATAATCGATTATCATGATAAAAACACAAACATAAGTACAATTTTGCTTACCATAATCTTAAAATCTCTTCAATGTAAACGGGTCATAATTGGAAATATTCGATTAAGATGTCACTAACCTTGTTTCGATGTGCAGGCGTGCACCTTGTGACCGAGTCCCATCTCCAAGCACGTCCGGCCATGGCTCAAGGCTGCAACAAAGAGAAAAGAGAACCCATTTTCATTTTATTTTAAAGAAGAAGAACCAAACAAGTTATAAAGATATCTCTTTCATGTCCCAAAATGAGGAAGTTCATCCATTTGCAGTTTTTAATTATCTTAATAATGATTAAGCAGCGACCCCATATCGATTTGCTGGTTTGAGTATATGCTGGAACTGCAATTAAAAAATCTTGGTAAAATGAGTATATAAACACGGTTGCTGCTGATGGGTTTTGATTTCAGATATGTAAAGCCACTATATCTGGATTCATGGGGGCAGTATGGAGGTGGGAAGTAGTGCAGCCTACTCGGGGATAAAGAAACTGGGCTGCCTAATGCTAAAGATGAAAATCTGCTGAAATTTTAATGAGCTAAAGTTTAAAAGGCTGTTGTCATGTAATCTAAAATTTTAATGAGCTAAATTTTAATGATTGAAATTTATTGTGAAACAAAAAAAAATCCTGATTGATCGCAGAACAGGACATGAGATGTAGCCATCGGGTTCTCTATAAGAATCTACTTTCCGACCTTTGGATCATATCGTCGGCACTCATCTATAAAGAACTGATTCTAACCTTGAGGTCTTGTGAACTCAAACAGTCAAGGTCTGCATTCGACACCTTGAGATGGAATTGAGCGATGTCTCGGTCATGATAGTCATGGTTTTGTTCTGTACTGTATCATGCTATTCATGGGAAAATTTGGTTCCATGGACCTGTTCAAAAAATCGCTATCAATCTAAAAGCATATTAGAAAGAAGAAACAAGATGATATTAAAGAAAGCCAAATTTTAGTTTTGCCTCTATTGCAGGATACCATACTAACTTTTACAATACCAGCATTGCATGTTTCACACTTCATCAAGGGGTATTTAGAAAATTTTAGGAAAGAAAAAAAATGCCTAGTAAAGCTGAAAAGTAAGGGTAGTATCTTGCTATTACAGGAAAAAGTGAGAATTTCTCACAAATTAATGAAAAAAATAAAGTCCAATATTATTCTTTGATCATTGGTGTGACGAAAAGAAAGGGAAACAGGTAAGAAATTGACCAAAAGAAGCACCAATCATATTGTCAATGCTTTCGATAACCACAGGTCTCAGGTGACCCACCACCACTAGCACCCACTTTGGTTATTAGAGCACAAAAATGCTTGGTTGTGAATGCGACTTTGTTCTTAGATGCTTTGCTTGTGTAACATGAGAAGCTTAGATATACATATATACAAATGATATGAAGACAAACTTACTTTATTCTGCCAATGATTTCTTCGCTAGGGGGCAGGGGTTTCTTTGCTCTGGTCAAAGTGGAATCACTTATAGTACCCACATTCTTCATTCCGTAAGCCTTCTTCGGTTGATTATACTCGCTGAACAAGTTGTTTTCGCAGTTCCTGTTGGAAATTTCTATGTAAAGCTTAACTAAGTACACAGTAGGTATCCCATAATGGTAAATGAAAGGAATATTGCTCCATACTTTATATCATTTGCACGATGTACTACAACAATAAAAGGTAACATACATACTTTCCAAAAGCTTTCTTTGATTCATTTTGAGTCCGGATACAATTGAAGCTTCATCACGAAGCTCTTTTACCAGAAAGTTATGTTGTTGACGTCTTGATAGGGGAAAATGGTATGTTCGTTTATTGAGTTTATTTTTCAAACGTAAAGGTATGAAATTATTTTTCCACTTCTCAAGGCTTGAAACTGTAACAGCTTATGTTAATAGTATAGTACCTTATCAACGCACTCCTAGCTAACTTAATACTCTTTTCGGATATTTGAACCAAGATTTTTCAGACTAAAAGCTGCCGATCATAGCAAGCATTCTTAGAGATGGGAGTGTTAAGAATACTTTTATTAGTGTATTATAAGAAGGGAAATGCTGAAATGCAAACAATAATGTGGTTAATGATAGGGAATCATGTCGTCGGATAACTAAGCCCACCTATTAAAAATATCATGGCATGAGCAAGGAAGGTCCTCAAGCATCCGATACCAATAATAATTCAAAAGGCCAAGCATCTTTATCTTGTACTGCGAACCAACTCTTTAAACTTTCACAATTGTCTTATATAAGAAAGAGGAATATACACAAGTTAATATGTTTATAATAACAAAGCTAGATTGCAAGGTCAGTTCACCAAATACAAAGCCTCAATTGCATTTTATGCAATGCATATACAAGTAAATCATATACCAAAACGCTAAAAGGTCAACTGTAAGCCATTAAGAAAAAAGTATGGGCTTGAGAGTGAAAAAGGTAAGCTTCTCAAAGCTGCTTTTTTTAATTCTAAAATTCCAGAATTATAGCTGTGTATGAAAATAATTAAAATAATCTATATCTGTTGTGTATGGTAAGCTCAAGCGACTAGAGGCTGAGTTGCTCTCCATTTTCCCTCTTGCAATTGATGTCAATGAGAGAAGAAGGCAACATGAGCCGATGATGATGATGACATTTCTAAGGGCCATTAGCCCAGAATTTTTGACTATTCGCCCACAAATTTTGGGAGTCTCGCATGTTCCTACTCTTACAGATACGCATAGAGCCATCCTGACTGCATTCCCCTTTACCATGACTGATGATGTTTTTGAAATCTCTATGAAAGCCGTTGATGATAGATCAGCTCTTGCCTCTCATGTAGCTTTTGTTGGACGAAGAGGACGGGCATTCAGGGCAGTGGAGGTCGAGGAGGCAGAGGAATGGCCGACAGGGGGAGATGTGAGCGTTTTTGTACTCACTGTGAGATGCCTAACCACACTCGAGATTATTGCTACACTTTCCATCCCGAGCTTCGACCTACTGCCGGAGTTGCTATATCTGATTCAATTTTTTCAGCATCGACATCTGCCTCAATGGCCACACCCGAGAGTTTACTGGGGAGGAGTTATCACAGCTGCTAAGTCTTCTCTTTGGGGCTCTATAACATCATCGTCACAGGCTGCATCTGTTATGGCCAAGGGTAAAGATAATAGCTTTTTTATCTCTGTAGCATCTCCTACATCCTCGATCATGGATTCAGGTGTATCAGATCATATGACTGGAAAGTCAGGTATACTCACTTCATTATCTTCCACTTCATATAATAGTCCTATCATAGTAGCCAATGGTTCTACATCTAAAGTGGAAGGTGTTGGATCCACTCGTCTCACTCCATCCTTATCTGTATTTTCAATTATTTATGTAACGATATTTTCATTCAGTTTATTATATGTTGGTCAACTTGTGCACTCTTTGAAATGTTCAGTAATGTTTTCTCTTTCTGGTTGTATTATGCAGGACCTGAAGACGAGAGAGGTGATTGGTTCGGTACATGAGCGTGGAGGTTTATTCTACCTTGATAGGAGCACACCTATAGCTTGTTCCACGTCTACAATTCCTCTTAAGGTTCACAATAGGTTAGGTCATCCATATTTAGAGAACCTTAAGAAACCTGTAACTTCTCTTAGCCATCCATCTTCTCTTGATTGTTGTATCTTGTGCGATGGGAAAGCATCATTGTGCTTCTTATCCTCCTAAAGTTAACAATAAGACCACTGATTTGTTTAGCACGGTTCATTCTGATGTTGGAGGTCCGTGTCCTATTGTATTAAATCATGAATATCGTTATTTTATGACTTTTATTAATGCCTTTTCTAGAGTGACATGGTTGTATTTGCTAAAATCTAGAGCTGAAGTATTCACTGTTTAAATCTTTTGTTTCTGAGATTAAAAATCAATTTAATACGACTGTTAAAATTTTGCGAACTGACAATGCCAAAGAATACTTCAGTTCAGATTTTCAGCAATTCTTAGACTCTTTTGGTATTGTTCATGAGTCTTCATGTCCTTACACCCCTCAACAGAATGGGCTATCCGAGAGAAAAAATTGACATTTGTTAGAAATTACACGTACGTTGTTGATTCATATGCGGGTTCCAAAACATTTTTGAGACGATACTGTTCTTACTGCATGCCACTTGATTAATCGCATACCAAAGTTTTATTTTGAGGGGATGGATACCCTATACTGTCGTGTTTCCTTCTAGGTCGCTCTTTCCTCCACCTGCTAAAGTGTTTGGTTGCACCTGCTTTGTTTATGATCATCGTCCTGGGAATCCAAAATGTATTCGATGAGTTTTTCTAAGATATTCTAAGGACCAAACGGGATATAGGTGTTATGATCGGGAGTTAGATAGAATGTTCATATCTGCAGATATTACTTTTCATGAGAACACTCCATATTTTTCACCCGCCTGTTCCTCTCTTTCTGTTCGAGAGTATTTTCATATTGATGAACTTGATGTTTTGGCTATCCCATCTACTCCTGTTTTAACTGGACCTTCTGTGGATCAAACCAAGGAGTTAATGCGCGAACAGGTTACTCAGGTGTACATCCTACGGGTACAACAACCTCCATCTTTAACGCCTCCAATCACCCCTATGGTTCCAGATCCCTCCGAGTTAGATGTTCCAATTGCTCTCAGGAAAGTCACTCGAACTATTGTTCCTCGATATCCCACCAGTGATTATGTCACCTATGCATGATTGACCCTTTTTTATCGTGCATTTATTTCATCTTTAGATTCTTACTCTCTTCTCAGTTCAGTATCTGATGCCCTGATTTATCCTGGTTAGAAGAGGGCTGTGGATGAGAAAATGCTAACTTTACGCCTTAATGGCACGTGGGATCTTACTCATCTTTCCATTGGAGAGCACGCAGTCGGTTGTCTGTAGGTATATACTGTGAAGTTGAATCCTGATGGCTCATTTGCTTGGATCATAGCTCGCTTAGTGGCAAAAAGATATTGACAGACCTAGGGAATTGATTATGATGAAACTCTCTCCTGTGACCAAGATAACCTCAATTCGCATATTTTTATTGTTGGCTGCCACCTATCATAGACCTTTACATCAACTTGATGTGAAGAATGCATTTCTATATGGCACCTTGCAGGAGGAAGTATATATGGAGCAATCACCTGACTTTGTTACTAAGGGGGTCTGGGCTTATTTGCAAGCTCAAGAGATCATTGTATGGCCTCAACCAGTCTCCACGTGCATGGTTTTGGAGACTGATAGATATTGTTAGGACATTTGGTTTACGAAGGTCTGATAGTGATCACTCTGTTTTCCATCGATATCGCGATGGAAAGAGGATCCTTATGGTCGTCTGTGTGGATGACATTGTTATTACAGGAGATGATGAAAGAGGGATTTCTGACTTAAAAGCTCGTCTTCAGAAACAGTTCTGCACCAAAGACCTAGAAGAGTTGAATTACTTTCTAGGTATTGAGGTATCGAGATCACCGAAGGAAAGGATTTTCGCCACTCAGCGAAAATATGTGCTTGATATACTTTTAGAGACCGGTATGTCTGCTTGTAGACCTATCGATTCCCCTATAGATCCAAATGTGAAACTCTTTATAGGTCAGGGGGAGCCTGTTCCTGATTCAGAATGGCACAGGAGGTTAGTCGGTAAACTTAATTACCTAACCATCACTCATCCTGATATAGCATTCCCCTTTAGCGTGGTTTATGTCTGATCATCGCGAGGCTCACCTTCATGCAGTTCTCCGTATCTTGAGATAGCTAAAGGGTGCCCTAAGGAAAGGTATCGTCTATAAGGATTATGGGCATTCCAAGGTCACGGGCTTCACAAATGCCGATTGGGAAAGGTCTCCCGATGATAAGAGGTCGACCACTGGTTTTTGTGTGTTTGTTAAAGGAAATTTGGTTTCTTGGAAAAGTAAAAAAACAAAGTGTGGTCTTTAGATCCAGTGCTGAGTCGGAGTACAGATTCATATCAAACACCACAAGTGAATTGGTGTGGATTGGATTTCTTCTTACAGAGCTTGGATATGGTCTTGCTACACCTATAAAGCTATACTGTGATGACAAGGTTGCGATTTATATTACGAACCCCGTTTTCCATGAACAAACAAAACATATTGAAGTTGATTGTCACTTCGTTCGTGAAAAGGTTGAGAATGGGGTCATTGATACAATTCATGTGAGGTCGTTGAACCAACTTGCCGATTTGTTCACTAAATCTCATAGGAGATCACGTGTGCGCTTTATTTATGACAAGTTCGGCATTTGTGATGTATATGCTCCAATTTGAAGGGGAGTGTTAGAATAAATATAGGACGGTTGTGATGAATTTGTGATGAAAGGTATATTTATAATAAGTAGTTGCCTATATATAAAGAAATGATGAGATAGAATCATCACATTTTATCCCCAAATCTCTTGCAATAGATATATTAAACTTTACAAAATAGTATGGAGGACACATCGTACTCCTTGTCAGCATATCATGCCGTATCTTCTCCATCTTCAATTGATATTGATTCCTCGCCAGATAAAGCTTGCAATCTACCATTGTCACTGTCATCAGGAGGCCTGAATTAAGGCCTCCATCAGCTCTGGCTGTGCTTCATGAAGAAGTTTCCCTAATATACAGTATAAGATGTATCAGAGCATTAAAGCATTTTAAAAAGAAACCTATAGCATGAATTCTTTGAAATGGTTCTACAAAACCTGATATGTAATGAAATGACGGCCACCGGATAGAAGAAAATATGCATATTCATATGATAATGCATGCAGAACACCAAGAATGCATTTTATGCATCCAAAAACTCGACTGTTTGATTGAGTTGACTCAAGTCTGATTCAAATTCCATCAAGTCTATCTTCTGCAAATGTACAACCAAACTTGTTCCCTTGAGCATGCATTATGTGATATATTAGCATGGAACACGATATCTCAAAAGGTAACTTAATTTGTGGTTGTGGGTCTAATTTTCATTGAATACCTATCGAATTTGGATCAATCTAGCCTATTTAAGTACCACTTCATTCCATTTGATATATTGACATATAAAAACATTGTTTAGCCATTTACACACTCTCGATGTAAATTACAAGCGTTGAACACATGAGAATAAACCTTAACAAGTTTTGTATGAATAAATTTAAAGATCTAACATGATATCTCAGATATTTTATTGGCGACTTTTTTGCTTGAGTTAAATAGTTCAGGGTTACACCATCTTATTTCTTTGCAAAAGTAGATATCCCGTTGGACCTTGTTCTGGGGATTATATTGAGATCGGTTTTGCTAAATAGAATAACTTGCATCATCTGAAGTCTTGCAGCCCCTTGTCTGAATAAGTTTCTTAAAAAAAATTCATTGGAACGACTTATTCTTGACATTTAGCTCTGAATTAATTATTGAACCTCAGTGTTGTTAAGGAATAGTGCAATATCGTGGCACTTTACATGCCTCTGTCACACATCACCTTATCATTATATGAAATCTTGCAACTAAGGTTTCAATGTCTTTATACATTCCCAAGAATAAGGTTTCATTGTCTAGGTATCCAAGCAAAGACGGTGCGCTAAAGGCGATGCACAACACACTTATAGCATGTGTCATATTCATTTTATACCATACACTAGTTATAAGAGAGTTGTTGACTAGAAGCTTAACTATAGGAAAGGTTTTTAATGCATGGTAGAAAGTTAAATGAAGATTTAATGTAATCGACTTCCTCATTGGTAACGTTACTGTTAATCTGGAACCAAGTGTTAAATGAGATAGGCCTGGAGTAGAACACGCCCTTGCCTAGGTTAGTCCATTTAATCTTCCACTGCATCTTGCATGATTGCTAGAGTTTGTACCATCAGACTGAAATTTGTTACGCTAATTTCCCAAAAATAATTAATCAAAGATCATATACCATGGCCATTGGCATGTCTAGCATTGAGTCAATTTCCAAATTGGCTGATGAAATTTAACTTTAGTTCTAGGACAGTTAACAAATTGAAAATGGGTAGAATACTCAACACTTTTGTAGGCAGTTATTTTCCCCCTTAAAAAGGATAAAAGTCATCGAAGGGTGATGTTTGTGTGCAACTTAAACAAGTATATAATAGAACATTAATCAACTATTGATGGAAGCTTCTTTAAAACTCAAAAATAGATTTGGTAATCTTATTGGTACTCAAATCACTCACTTAAGATGGAATTGATTATTAGAACCACTTTCTTATACATCTTGTAATAATATGATACTCGTGTTTATCTTCAATCTGATGGTTCTTGTTTCTTACTGAAAATAAAAATCTCTAACCACCCTTGTCCATCAGTCCATGTATATCTGCATTTCTTTTATATGGCAACCAAAAGGGGTACAAGCTTGAACTTACCTTTGAGAGTTTTCAGTATGTTGTAATTTTCAATTAATGTTATTTCACCCTTCTTAAGATTAGCTTACATCAATAAGTCCTGCAACAATCCATGGATAAAAATTCTTTCCAAACTCAAAGTGGTGTAGGGCAAGTTAAGGCTCTGAATTAAAGAAAGTCTTGGAGAAGATTTGGTCAAATATTAAAGTAGATTTATATCCTTCTTAAGATAGTAGTCTATTTAGTTTTAATAGAGCTAAACTTGATTCTATTCTTATTAGGTGTAGAAGTGCAATTTATTAACTTATAATTATAATAGATTTGATTTTGGTTGACTCTATTAAGTTTAGAAGTATTTCACTAAATAAAAGCTCTTATTGTAACCTTTTTGCATTCAGACTTTTAGCTAATATAACTATTCATCCGCATTGACGGATTCCAATTTTCCCAACGGTTTAGTGGATTCTGGACGAACAACCCTTCTATAAAGCTTATGGTTCTATCATTCCATATCCCCATCCCGCATCAAATGGTGCCAGAGCCTTGCTCTGACATTGTCTATGGTTGCTAGAAACGGAGTAGATGCAAACTCCATGAAACAAGGATGGAATAGGTTAAAAAGAAGATGGAGAAGATTCAAAACAATATGGAATAGTTTGAAGTACCGTTGAAACAGATGTCTGAACAATTAAAATTGTTGGTGATGATAAGCAGTATGCATGGACACGAAACTAAGCAAAAAGTTGATAGTGAGAAAGTAGTTGTTGCCCATGTCAATCATACATGTAAAAACAAGCTCATAAAAAAGATGCCGCTGATAAAGATATTGAGATATCCAAATGACAGATCTTCTCAAGCATGGTAGTGTAGTCGAGGGTAAAAAAAGGATTAGGAAAAAGCTAATGACAATGAAGAATAGAGAGGTTAGTTCCGAAAAGAAAGTTGAATGTCATAGCATATCAATATGCTAAAGGAAAATTTGCATACTTGTTTAGGAAATTTGGTTTATATTATGTCAGTTCTAAAGATAGGCACCAATATCTTATAGGCGATATTTCTATTTCTAACCGGTTTTCATGTTCATATTGAATATAGAAAAGAAAGTTGCCTACCGTCCCTATATTATCAATACCAAAATCTAGAAAATCATTCACATACTTTCACCAGTCTAGGAAGCTACTTAACTATCAAGATATGAAGTCATACATGAGTTCAATCTAATAAGATATAAGAAAAGTTTGGGCTGTGGAATGAGGAAGGCTTATGAGGACTGGTGAACTATTATGAATATATGATAGATTCTAGCATGCATTGTCAAAAAGCCCTGGGCCCGCTCGGGAGTAGTCAAAAAACCCTGTAATTTTCGAAATTGTTGGAAAGGGCCTGCTCTTGAAAATCTTTGTGAAAAAAAAAACTGGGATGGATTTCATTTAGGCCCATTTATCCCTCACACTGCTTAGATATTCCAGGCAACTGCTTAGATATTTCAGGCAACTGGTATACCGGAAGGTTAAGATGGGCCCAAGGGTTTTTTGACAAGACCAAAAAGCCCAAGGGGTTTTACACAAGTTCTGAGGGGGCGGGGGCTTTTTGATAATTTACCCTAGATTTTATTTACTTTCTAAAATAGTAGTTTATTAGCTTTGGCAGTGTTAGAATTGATTTTGAGTGCTACTAGGTTTACACATTGCAATTTACTAAGTCTTGGCACTGTTGCCTATAATTTGAGTTCAATATAGGTTTAAGAGTTCAATATTTCTCAGTTGCATGTAACAAAAGTACTATTGTGCATGCATTCAGATGCAACATTATACAGAAATCCATCCATGAACCCTAAAATAAGACCTGTAATCATTGCTCCATCAATCGCTTGGATTTTTTTTAAAATGTAGAAGTTTTTTTCTTTTAGATGCAAAGATGATGGGGAGGGGTCGCTGGTGCACAAACAATAATCTAGTATCTAATGAAAAGACAGGAAAGTGGTATTGAACGAGATTATAAAGAAAAAATGGAAACTTGAAATTGAGAAAAATGAAATAATAAATAAAACAATCACCTTGTGGCGAATTTCCACTTAAGCATACATCCAAACTCCACATCAAAATCCAAAACAGCTACCTGTAATAGCACACTTTATCGTAAATTCAATTCAATATCAGTACCATTTTTGGCTTTAATATATATTTAAAAAAAGGAATCAAAGCAGAGACACATAAACTACAACTTTAAGTTCAAATTTCACACAAGCATTTGCCCAAAAAGGAACTTTCCATCATCCATATGTAATATAATTTGTCGTGGTTGATTTTCGGGCGTTCCATAACACAAGAAACATTTATTCATATATTTTAAATATATATTTCTTAAGTAGAATTACATTTAGGATAAGAAAGAGAACATCCAGAATAACTAAAATAATTTAAGTGTTATTAATAATATAAATTCCAGAATGTTACAAATTTAGAGGCAAAAAATAACTTGGTATATTTGGTTTAAAAAAAAGGAATGCATCTTTTGTGATCGACTTTCTACATAAAGTTAAATTCGCCTTATTGTAAAGCGAGGATTTAGCAGTTTGCGAGTTTGAAATAGGATTTAGGGACATATTGCAGTTTTAGCATTGGGCAGATAAAAGAAATCAAAACATAAATGGAAGTCCTGTACTTGTTTATATCATAGGTACGGTACGTTGTACGACTCGCAAACTGTTAATTAAACCTAAACATTTTCAAAGTAGTATTAAAACCAGTGTAGAATTTTATTCAGCATATCATAAGATCTCGTGTACCGTAAAATACGCATCATATAGTAAGATACGCAACCTGTATCATATAACATATTTATCTTGCCAATACATACAGAATATATATTCATTTTCCTGAACATCATAATTGAATCTCGAGATACATTGAGCATATCATGAGATATTTATAAATTTAATATCATTCCAACAATCCAGAATTTCGTATCATAGTTAGTCTATTAAACATTGTGTGTGAATCACTGTGTGCAACTGAAAAGGCTTGTTTAAAACAACCCCTCGTCAATTGGTAGCATCTTATTTTAACTCAAACTAGGTTTTGTTATTGGTTGAACTCAGATCACCCAGTTAAAATGAGGTCAATTGTCACAACAACTCTCAAATACATCTTGTAATGTGTCACTCATGTTAATCTCCAGTCTTTGTTTCTTACAGAAAACAAAATGTCAAATGGCGGAATCACTAGTCTGTGTGTATCAGCATTGCTTTTGTATGGCATCCAAATGGAACAAATTCTTGAAATTACTACCAAAGATTTGAAATAAATTTAGTCTATATAAATAAGTGCGGCAACAAATCATGCACAGACTTTCTTTCCAAACTCAACAACAACAACAACAACAACAACAATGCCGATATAATTAAACGGCCTCCTCTTCCCTTCTCCAACATCAGCTCCGGACATCATCATCATCAACAACAACAACAACAACACAAATCCCAATTACAAAAAGCAAGCAAAAAACACAAGTTACCCAACAGAAGCCCATGCTCACCTTCACCAACATGAGCGCATCATACACCCTCTTCGTTCAATCGCCGCAGCCCTGTAACGACATCGGCCCCATCAAAAATGGAGAAATTTTAAAGAGGCAATCCATCAAACATTCGGTGAGCGTCTCACCTGAGGACCCATTTGATTTGAGGTAATGGGTCTCAGAGCCCTGAGAATGGGGAATTGAGAACGAAGAATCGATTAGGGTTTTTGGAGAAGAAGACGAAGAAGAAAAGCGGCGGAGAGGCGCGGCTCGGAGCGCCGCTTAGGCCATTTGGATCCGTCTCGTGTTTAGCTTCGTTGATATATCGGGACACTCCGCCTTTCGTGAGCGGGATTTCAGATCCGGATCTGTTTGTTTATGGGCTGGCGGTTGGCCCATATCCTATTTCTAAATATACCCTAGCCCAATAAAACATTTCATTGGAATTATAAAAATGAGAAAAGTTATAATCTCTACTATTATCATATTATCATGCAAAAGAGGTTGGGCAACAGGTGGTGTTCCCATGTTTATTCAAAATTAATAATTTGGAAAAATGAGGAAAATCTTTGAATCTAAGAAGGTCCACCTCATCTATTTTTTTGCACGTTTTACGTATGCCAATACATATTAGCATCAAACAGACAAGATTAAAAAAGCATTTTGATGACTTTTAGTTAAGATAAATGATACATTTAGTTAGGATGACCCTATTTTTTTGCGAGATTCGCGGAGCCGTGGCGGAGACGTCTGTGATCGGTGCTCGGGGTCGGTCGATGAGATCGAGGAAGCTGAGCTCGGCGGAAGACTCGGAAGCGAACGGGAGACTGAGCAGGCTTGGTTCATGTGATAGCTCGAGGCGAGCTGGGAGGGCTGAGAAAGCTCAGCGTGCAGGAGGGCTCGGAGGCCAGCCAATGGTTATTTGTAAGACAAGCAGAGGAGTGGTCTGGAAGGCCACCGAGGGTCGTTATCATCCTCGGGAGGGAGGCCCGGGACGCATCTTCAACGTACCGTTCTTACTCCTTTCTCGCAAGCCCTGAGACACGTCATCTGCCACGTGTCATGATCTGGAGAGTGCTCAGTACCGAGTATCATCACACGTATAGATGGAAAAAGCTACATGACCTGGCACATACATAGCTTGGTCTGGTCTATATGATCGAATGAAAGATAATCCAAATCACGAAAGTATGAAACTAAACCCAAAATGTTAAATATATACCTATACAAATGGACCTATCATAATGCCAAATTGTATATTTTTGTACAGGCAAAACTCCCACGCCAAAGATGATAGCAAGCCATTTGGGCACGCCTAACTTCATGCCTGCTCACATGTTTTCATTCATGAACGCCTCTCTTTTTGTAGGCAAAGATCTGAGACAACAGGAATATGTACGTAAAAGGTAAAGTTGTGACAATGCCATGATATTTTGTTAGCTTTAGTTTCAGATTGGATTGTTCCAACTGTGATAGGGTTCATGATCCCCACTGTGGGTCCCATGATGATGTAATCTCTCATCTTCATTGATTTGCAACCAATTGGTCAAATGAACTACTGTGCTCTAATTAAACTCACTCTCACTCTCTTAAACATGATTGAAAGGCAGGGCATGGAGCATAGAGGCTAGAGCTTGATGATCATTGATTTGACCATAGATTCTCTTAAGCATGATTGAGGACGATGCTAGCTTGGCGTTTGCAAAAACAAATTTGTTAGTGGAGATAGTAAACAATTTTGTTTGAATCTCAAGTTTTCAATCGTCAATAAATAATTTTTTCTTCCTAAGTGATCATTTCGGTTTCATGTTGTAGATGTTGTAGGCGTATGTCATGTCAAGTCTAGTTCCGTTTGTTGGTTCACCACTCTCTAACAAATGGGATCAATCCACATGGTTCAAGCGCATCTACACCAGGGACAAATATTATCCGTTACATGTTACTATTCGTCATATTGAAGATTGAGCTTTATATCCAGTGGTCAAGTCATAATGGCTAGCTACGATCATAGCCTCAACAAAGCATGATAAGCATGTATATATCCAAAGTCCTATTGAGTTGATACGTATATGTCTGGATTGTTTGGCTTAGGGATTCATGATCTCAAGCGATGGTATGGCGAGGACAAAGATAGAAACCCATGTTCATTTGAATTATTTCCACTTAAAATATAATAAAAGTAATAATCGGTTATGGTCGATCATATCTAGTTGAGTTCCTTTATTCAAATGTCCATACCAAATAAAGAAGGTAAAAAGAATCTTTTTACATCCGACCTAAGATTGGGATTTGCATACATGAAAAATTATTCGATAAACCCGATGTAATGCATCAGGGCAAGAGAGATAGAGAAATGGAATTTTTCAGAGACTTTTTAGACGGCTTGCTGGTAAAATCCATAGTTCTATTTTTTTCTCAAATGACTGAACACATATGACCGGCGTACGGTATAATTTTTCGATACTTACATACCTCATGCTGTCTCTTAGCAGTGCATAAACCGCTGTTTTGAAGGTTTTGGCTAGGGTGGTGAATGTGGGGATGAGTGTGGGTCGGTTAAAGGAGCCTCCCGTTAAGGAAGACAACATGATGTGAGTTTGTACAGGACATGACGTGATATGCAATCATCCTGTGCATGCCATTTCACAGGCAAAGTGATAGATTTTGTTACTTACTTTCACCGTGTGTGTGTATATAAAACATTTACCGACCGGAACAATAAATAGTCTTGGATAAATTAATTTATCCTAAAAATCTTAACCGTTTATTTTAAACGATGCATTTAAGTAACGGTTAAAATAAATGGCTCAGATTTAACCGCTACTTTAAAATATTTAACCGCTACTTAAAATTGCAGTTCATATCATATATAAAAGAGGAAATCGCTCCAGCAGTTTCAGCAGTTTAATATTTTGAGATCGAAATGCGGCGATTTTTGTTATGATTTAAACTGCGATTCTTACTGGATATTCTCTTGATTCTTTAATCGATTTCATAAAGTAAATTAATTACTTTAATTACTATAGGTTTTATTATTTATTTAGGGTTTTTTGTTAGTGTTTTCAAATGTAAATTGGGCATTTTTCATGTGATTTGAATTGCGATTGTTGCTAGTTATGCTATTGTTTTTTGAATCGATTTTATAACATAAATCAATTAGTTCTATTGTTTCTTCGTCTGCTTCCACTACCATTCCTTCTTCTTCTTTGATAGTCCACTCATAGGCTGGATGAATAGATATGATAGCATATGTAAATGTAGAAATAAAAATATAACAGAACCATTTCGAAAAATCTCATTAAGGAAGACATAGACGTGTTCTGGTGGAAGATAGGGTTCGAAAGTACTTAAGCAGCGGTTAATTTTGAACGGTCCTGATTTGTTGGATAAATTTTTTTCTTCAACGTTGTGTTGTACGTGGGACCGAACCCTAATACATATATAACTACTGTTCATCATATTTTTTCCTCTCTTTTGCAAACAATTCATTGCTCTTTGAGAAAATTGTTGGCGATCAATGCCAAAAGGTTCCTTTATAATAAAGAAGAGGAGGAGGAGCGCGCCTTTTGCTCACTACTCTCGCAGTGGCTCATTTCATGCTCACTCACTCATGGTGCGACTCCACTAACTGGGAATTTGGTCTCCTCCAAACAACTTGCATGCCATTATTGAATATATGAAGTTGTCCACCAACAAATTCTAAGCATCTTTTTTTATGATTGCATGTAGGAACGTTTTGTTTTCTACGGCACATGATTCTACCCCTCCTACTGTCTGTCGGGGTGTGTGTATATATATTATATAATACTTGCCCTCGAAAAAATGATGAAGCAGGAACGCACACTGTTTGAACTCTACGAAACCACAGTTAGCTAGGTTCAAAATCAGCATCAGGCTGGTTGATGGAGGCTGTGATCTCCTTCAGATATTGTCCTCCATCGATCCGGCGATAACGGTCTTTGACGGTTGAGATTTGGTTTGGAAGTTGTTGAGCGTGTGGATCTCAATGGGTTAGCGTTTATGCCAAGCTATCTGCAAAGGAAGTCCCAGGGTGGATGACCACCGTAGGACCCTACGACGATCAAGTTAGTGCCAAGAAATAGGCGCAGAGTAACGGCGTATTGGAAATAAGTTCGAGTTACCTGAGTCATCTGGGAGAGGGATTTATATAGTGGTCGCATGGAGCGATCGGGCGCGAGATCATCGCCGTCAGTTACGCCTCCGTGTTATCCCCGCATTTAATGGCGGGATACGCCCATTAATGGGGGATGTGCTAGCGTGGGACGCGAAACGTGGAGAGGCGGATATCTCGTCCTGGCGGGATACGCGGAGCCATTACGGGGGCGCTTGAGTTCCGCGTTCTCGGTTGATCGGGGAAGCTGAGAAAGCTCGGCTCGACAGATGGCTCGAAGACGAGCACGGAGGCCGAGGAAGCTCGGCTTGTCTGATGGCTCGGAGATGAGCAAGGAGACCGAGAAAGCTCGGAGACGAGCGGTTGGCCGTTTGCTAGGTGAAGGTAGAGAGTATTCAGAGAGGTCTTCTGAAAGGTCGGATACGTCCTTGGAGATGAGGTCCCGGGAAACGCCCCTAATGCAACTTATTTATTCCACCTCCGCAGCCTTCGGGACACGTCATCTGCCACGTGTTGTAATCTGAGAAAATACCACTTGTGAGCATTATCATTAGCCCCCCACTCTCGTTCCGACCTATTTATGGGTCGGGTCAAGAGTGGCCTGCTCGGTTTTTCTTCTGTTCAGTTTGGCGCCGAGAATTATAATGTGGATCGCCCGGGAACGATATGGTGTTTGGCAGTTGCGTCGTTTTGATCTTTGGGCCCATGTGTCGTCTTGTCGTGCGCCTGAATTTTCGCGCATATCTCCGATGGCGTCAGCGGATCAGTGAAATGATTGCGCTTTAAACAGGGGGTGCCGTTTGAGTCGATTCGTCAGTTGGGGTACGAGCCACGCGTCGGTCGTCGATTGGAGGGCGTGACAAGCTGTCCCTAACCCCTAAAACGAAGAGACGTCCCCAATGGTCGTCCGCCACGTGGAGCCTTGACGGCCGTTTCAGGCGCGACGCTTCATTTTGGCGAGAGTCGATCTGGGCCGTAGAATGCACTCTTTGGGGTGTATAAATAGGAGGGAACCATCCTAAGGCCAACATTTTGCCTTAATTTTCTTTGGTTGCTTGAAGATTGCTCGGAGCTCCTCCGCATAGATCGGATCTTCTGTTGGTTTTTTCTCGGTGAGTCCCTTTCTTTGAATCAGGTGAGATGTTTTCCTCCGAGGTGTCTGTAGATGTAGTAGGGGTAGAGTCGGACGATGAGATTCCAGTTGCTGGGGCCGAGTCCAGTAGGTCTTCCTCCTCTTCGGCTTCAGATAGCCAAAAGGGTTCTTCCTCTTCTTCATCTTCTGTGTCGGGTTCGCCCCCTAGAGTCAGGGCCGTCCTTGTCACTAGCCGTCGGGCGACAAAAAAGGGTTCCTAAGGTGCGCATCGGGAACACCCATGATGCATCCTCTATCTTGAATCGCATGGTCGAGCTTTCCGATATCCGGACTCGATTCCAAGTTCCCTCTAATTATTCCCTTCGTTTGGCTAGTGAAGATGAGCGGGCAGATCAGGTGCAGGGCAAGGAGGTTGCCCTGTATCTGGAAGTATTCCTGTCACATCCCGCTTCCCGGACCAAGCCCTCTGAAGTAAACACGCTAAACGTATCTAAGCAATATAAAATGTAATGTACACAAGAAATAAGATATAAATGAACAACAACTTTATTTATTAACATTCTTTTTACAATACATCTGAAAAGTAAATACATGGAATGGAAATCAATGCCTAAACAGTAGTATAACAGAAATGGAAAATACAGAATGTAAATGTGTACAAAGAATCTAAAGCTCTGGGTCGAAACCTAACCGATCCAAATTCTTGCTGGTGGGCTTGATCTCCAGTGAGTCAGAATCACCTGACGACATTTCAAAGAAGAAGAAAGAGAATGTCGTCAGCGAACAAATCGCTCGGTAAGTCCCGTAAGTAGACAAGAATGGAATAGACAGAATAGAGAGTATATTGTTATAATTTTGTATTTAATGTTAACGCTATTGTTTGCAGCTTGGTACAGAAGAATGCCAGTATAAACGAGAGGAGTCCCACTATTCCGGAGACTAAGGTATATGGAGCACAAGGAACCGTTCAGCCATGGTACAACGACAATTGAATTCAGGTTAGCTGTATTATGGTAACAGTCTCGTGCCACTTCTGACACCTTCCGTACCAGTCTACCCCTTATAAACCCCGCGATGTCTTGATTATATTAATGTATTGTTTGAATTGTATATTGTATATAGATGGATGACTTGCCGAAACCATGATATCAGTAAATGGATGTAACTGGAGAATCATGTAGATGGATGTATATCCATGGTTCGGTTCAGTCAACATAGATTGAACAGACTGAATATATAGATTCATATTGAATTGCAGTTTATACTTGAATCATATTCAATTCAGATTGATTATATCGAGACTCAGTTTGAGTCAGACAATTAGAAAAGAAATTGAATCCTGAATTATGTTATGGTGCTATCGGTAACTGCTGCACATGGACGGCAGGATTTGTGTCTTTTTCAAAGACAATTACCGTGTTGATAACACCGTGTTAATAACACCGTTTGTTAAGTTATCTACCTTAAATACGTAAGAACACATATCTCCGGCTCCGTGAGGCTCAAGAGACTGGTCCCGCTTAAACCTATGTTTACTAGGGTCCTTATTGTAATTTAGTATAACTTGAGGGGTTTTATATAAAAATAATTTTGTATAATTTTCAAAATACACCTCAAGTATTTTATTATCGTCTTTAGAGTTTTCATGGATGTATATTTTATCAATGTGACATTTCTAGTGAATAAAACGTAATTTCATAATATATGGTATTTATTTGTAATATTGTAATTGTATGGTATTTTCTTATAAATGAGATGTTTTTCTTGAATTTTGAAAATATGGAATATTATAAATATTAAAAATAGATATTTTGATATTACTTACATATATATTTATTTATTAAAAATATAAGTTTTATTTATAATAGAAATCATATTTTCTAAAGAAAATTGTATTTTAAATCTTTCGAGATCGTATGCTCCTTACGGAGGTCTGCATCTCACTCTACTAGGCCCGAGGATGTGAGATAATCCGCACCATACCGAACGGGTTCCCAAAAATGGATTGTAGAGGCGCAATTGCAAAGATTTGTTAAAATACACATCTTGTAAAAAAAGGGTTTTTATAAGTCGGAGGTAGTTATGTGTAAAGTCGTATTTTCCCCAAATCTATGTTCCCAAATTTCATCGTGCTATGTTAGATATGTGTGTTATGAGGAGGTAGCTCATTACCTCGTGAGTTTTCTAAGGCAATACGGTTTAAAAGGTTCAAGTATGTCGAAATGAAATATGAAGGTATTTTAATGTAAAAATGGAATAAAACCTGATACGGTTATTATTTTGATGTCAAACTTATTCTATTGTCTTCGTTAATGTTTAATGGTCATGACATAAGAGTTTGGTATTATTGTGTTTAAGAAAAATAGAACTTTTTAAAGAAAAACCGAATCGGAAGTTGGATTAACTCCGCTTCCGTCGGGTTTTTTTAAAAATGTTTTTAGAATAGAGAAAAGAAGGAGAAGTAGGGGCTTACAGGTTATTAGACTATAAGAGAGAATGAGGAAGAGGTGGGAGGTTCCGGTGCGTCGTTTCGTCCTCGGAATCTCCTCGGATTGCCGTCGGAAGTTCGTCGGAGTTTCGCCCTTTTGCTAACTCCGCTTGCACACAAAAAGTCTTGGGAATTTTCTTGAGAGTTTGGGCAAGGATTTGTGAGTGAGGGAGGTGATTTGAGGGGTGGTATTTATAGAAAAATTTAGGGTTTAGGATAGTGAAAGGGTGTATTAAAATTTATAATAAAAATGGATTAAATATGAGTTTTATTGTGCTCTGTAAATGTGCAGTAAAAACAAATAATACAGGGGTTATGGGGGGAGTTCAAGAGTCACAGGGTTGAAGAAATTTTAGATTTGGGCCGAGTTGGACCGGCGGCGCCAGCCGAGTCAACGAGTTCGCCGGCCCGAGTCGGGGCTCATCTTGGCGCCATGTGTCCCTGACGCTTGGTCTAGTCTCGTGGACATGTTTGTTCAGGCTGTGACTCTTGGTTTTACGGGTTATGCACGTGTAGTCCTTTGGTTTTCTAAAAGATTAAAAGAATTTAATTAAAAAAAATGTGTGGTTGATGGGATTTGAACTCTGGTGTTTTGGTTCAGCAGTGCAAGGTCTTACCAATAAGCTACAAGCTCCTTCTTATTGTTCAAAAGTAAGTCAAATACTTATAGTACTCATAGGAATTGTAAATACGCCAAGTATACATTAACTTTACATGAATTTTATGTACACTAAAATTGGAGTTGTTACAATTCCGGGCAGGAATGCGTCTGCCCTTCTCAGTCGAGATTAGTGTGGTACTTCGTTGCTTCAATCTTATCTCGGGCCAGCTAGCGCCGAACTCATGGAGGATCCTCTTCAGGTTTCTGGTCCGGTTGAAATTAGATCAGATCCCCTTCAGTTTGACCCTCCTCGTGTCTTTCCTTTGTTACAAAAATCACCCCGGTACAGGTAAGGAGGAGCCGAGCTGGGTATACATTTTGTTTAAAAAACGTAAGGGTAGGACGACCGGGTCGGGGGTATTGGTCGTCGCTTCTTCCATCCATAAATGGAAGGAGAAGTATGTATTCGTCGGGTCACCAGAGGGCGAGGATTGGTATGTGCCTACACAGTGGAACAGGGCCGACTTCCCGAGAGCAAAGCGGTCGATTTCCTCCGAGACGAGGGTGGTGTCCTAATGGGAACCGATCTAGCGAGCGGACGTCCTGCTTTCCGAGCAGGTACTAAGCTGGGCTGGGCTCAGTCCTACGCATTTCTTGGGTAAGTTAGGGCTTTCGACGATCCATTTTGACTTTACTAAATTTCCTTTGCCATTTCAGTGTCGCTAACCCCCTTTGTTTGTGTGTTCTTTTTTGCAGAACTCATGGACCGATCAAAAATTCTAGCCGCCATGGCCGCCAAGACCCAAGGAAAGAAGGCTGGAGCGCAAGCTCGTCCCACCCCGGTCCGAGCTCGGCCCCAAGGAAAACACCTCCGCCCAAACCTTCCGCGGTACCTCCAGTCCGGGAGGAGCACCATAGGGAGGTGAGAAGCACGTGCGGGGCTCGGTGCCCCGAGAGAGGGAGGAGGAAGAGGAGCCCGCCGAGGTCCCCCTCAAGAGACATAACCGGGTGGTCTCTCGGCTACCCCTATCGGGATTCCAGTGCAGAGGGCGATTTCTGCATTGAGGTGCCCTCGGGGCTATCCGTGGTCGACAGCTTGCTGGCGGACATGGAGGCGGCAGCCGGGACGAAGATTCCCCGGGGAACCATAAAGGCCCAGGTGGCCGCAATAGCGCAGGAGGTCGTTCAGGTCAGTATCTAGCCTTTCTTAAAAATTCCTTATGTTTTTTTTCCTCGGTTTTTAGCTTTTTTAACACGTTTGCTGTCTTCTTCAGGTCCTTCATCACCGCGCTCTCCTCGTTGCCATAGAGTCCGAGGACGTAGCCCCGGCCATGAAGAAGGCGGGCGAATCCTCCTCGCAGGAGGAAGAACTTCGCCTCCAATTGCAGCTGGCGGAGGAGAAGGCGGCCGCCCTCGACTGGAGATTGGTTGCGGAGGGACTGACGACCTCTAAGCTGAAGGAGTCCCATTGGCTCCTGAACGAGTCCAACCGGGCTATCCAAGACAAGTTGGAGGAGACGAACAACCTCTACAACGCGATGAAGAGGTCGAGGAATGCCGCTAAGAAGGATGCTTGGGCGGCCTTAGACGCGGCAAAGCTTGCTGAGGGCCTGGCGGTGAAGGCCATGGAGGATTTATAAGGCGTCCGATCAATTTTACCTTGATCTCGCCGAATCCTTGGCCGTCGTGTGGCACAGCACCCTCGACGCTATCAAGGAGTCTATGCCGGAGTTCGTCGACCGTGAGCTTTGAGCAAAGTACCCCCTCGCAGAGGAAGCGCCGCAGGGGGGAGGCACCGAGAAGGCCGTAGGAGGCGAGGCCGTCGGTTGGAGCGCTGATCCTGAGGTCACCATTCTGGTCCATGGTAATGGCGTCGAGCAGGGAGAGATCCCGGCCGAGCGGGTGGCTTAAGCTATCCGCCCTTCTCCTTTTTTTCTTTTTAGGATTTTTGTAAGCCTTCGGGCATTTTTGTAAGGCTGATGAGCCCATAATACCTTTGTACATAATTTTGATCATCAATAAAGTGTAATTTTTTCACTCAGATATTTGATCAATCTGCAAGTACTTTAGCTTGTACACTTTTCATTATTCGAATCTTTATTCTGCAAGTGTAGGAAGGTCGGTGTCCTCCCTTTCCCCGGAGTCGAGGTGGCGATTGCGTATCGAGTCTGAATTGAACGATAGCCAAGTGTAGGAAGGTCGGTATCCTCCCTTTTCCCGGAGTTGAGGTTGCGATCACGCGTCGAGTATGAACCTATTGATAGTCAAGTGTAGGAAGGTCGGTATCACTCGATTCTACCCGGCTGCCTCGTAGTGTGGGCTTTGGATCCGCAGCGTTGTTGGGTAGGAAGCTACCCACTGCGGATGGACTGAGCAGGAAGCTACTCGGTGGCCTCGGTGGGAGGGTTTTGGATCCACAGCGTTGTTGGGCAGGAAGCTACCCGCTGCGGATGGACCGAGCAGGAAACTACTTGGTGGCCTCGTGAGGAGGACTTTTGATCCACAATGTGGTTGGGTAGGAAGCTATCCACTGCGGATGGACTGAGCAGGAAGCTACTCGGTAGCCTCGTGAGGAGGGCTTTTGATCCACAGTGTGGTTAGACAGGAAGCTACCCGCTGCGGATGGACTGAGCAGGAAGCTACTCTGTGGCCTCGTGAGGAGGGCTTTTAGATCCACATCGTTGTTGGACAGGAAGCTACCCACTGCGGATGGACCGAGCAAGAAACTACTCGATAGCCTCGTAAGGAGGGCTTTTGATCCACAACGTTTTGGGCAGGAAGCTACCCACTGCGGATAGACCAAGTAGGAAGCTACTCGTTGGCCTCGTAATGAAGGCTTGTAGATCCACAGCGTTGTTGGGCAGGAAGCTGCCCACTGCAGATGGACCGAGTAGAAAACTACTCGATGGCCTCATGAGGAGGGCTTTTGATCCACAATGTTGTTGGGCAGGAAACTACCTACTGCGGATGGACCGAGCAGGAAGCTACTCGGTGGCCTCGTGATGAGAGCTTTTAGATCCACAGCGTTGTTAGGCATGAATTCACCCACTGCGGATGGACCGAGCAGGAAATTACTTGGTGGCCTCGTGAGGAGGGCTTTTGATCCACAGTGTTGTTGGGCAGGAAGCTACCCACTGCAGATGGACCGGGCAAGAAGCTACTCGGTGGCCTCATGATGAAAGATTTTAGATCCACAGCATTATTGGGCAGGAAGCTACCCACTACGGATGGACCGAGCAGAAAGCTACTCGGTGGCCTCGTGATGAGGGCTTTTAGATCCATTGTGTTGTTGGGCAGGAAGCTACCCACTGTGGATGGACCGAGCAGGAAGCTACTCGATGGCCCTGCAGGGAGTTATAGCATGGAAACAGAGAGAAGCAGTTCAGATTGCAGGGAAGCAAGAATATTTATGATTAAAGAAAATACAGATTCAATAATTTAATTTAAACTCTCCCGTATTAAATGAACGGATTCGGATGGTGTCCTTGTTGCTCGGACATGGGTCAGTTGGTGACGACCATGATCTGCCATATTGTCAGCTCTTCGGCTGTAATTTGATCAGCTTGCCCCCTATCTGCTTGACGTTTGTCTCGCAGGTATTTCGTTAAGTGACCGGAGCGGATCAGCTCTTCGATGTACTCGCGCAGCTGTTTACAATCCTCGATCGGATGTCCTTGCGCCTGGTGATAGGCACAATACGGGCATCGGAGCCGTTTGCCCGTGCTTCGGGTAGCGGCGGGAGCCTGAAGAACCTCTCGCTCTTAGCTTCCTCCAACATCTCGGCTTGGTAAATGTTCAGAAGGGTGTATTTCTGGAACCTCGGGGAATAAGGTCTCGGACGATCGTCTTTCCTTTTCTCTTCCCTGTCCCTCTTTTTTCGGTCTGCTTGGTCGGCTCGGGACAGGTTTGAGTTTACCTCTGACTCGAGCTGGATTTCTCTCTCGGTCTAGGCTTTTACTTCGGTCATGGTTTTAGGCTGCGCCAATGGAAAAGAGCGGAGCCACTCTTTGTGCCTAAGACCTGACCTCAGCGCGGTGATGACCATTTCGTCGCGGGGTTCGGGTAGCTCCAGGAAGGCATTGTAGAAGCGGGTGACATACCCTTTGAAGGATTCCTTGTCCCCGCTCTTGATAGTGAATAAGTAGTTGACTGTCCTCTTTTGTTGTCGGTTATATGACCGAGGAATTTGGTAGCTAGCTCTTCAAAGATAGAGATAGAGCGAGGCGCAAGCCCCCGGAACCAGTCCTGGCCGGCTCGGATCAAGGTGGTGGGAAAAGCTCGGCATTGAGCTGTGTCTGAGTTATCTTGGAAGCTCATGTCCGTCGTAAAAGCGTCCAAGTAGTTTTTCGGGTCGGACTTCCTGTCGAAGAGGGCCACTTTTGGTGGCTTGTTCCTGGACGAGACGTACTCGGCCATCAGCTCTTCTGTAAAGGGCTTTGTTAGTGAGTCAGCAGAGTACGCAGCCCTTTCGCTGGATGCATAGCCATCCCGTCGTATGCCTTCGATTTTCTTTTCGAGGGCTTCAAGTCGGTGGTGGTACCCCGAGGATTCTGTATAGTCGGAGTGGTGGCTACCCCCGCTTCGGGTCTGCACAATGGTGCGGCTCTGATTCCGCTATATCAAATTTCTCAAATTCTCGGGCGAGGCACTTCTCGAATAGTTTCGACGTTTGTCGTTCGCAGCGATCCCAGCGAGAGTGAGGGCTTCGGTCATGCCTCGAAGCAAGCGAGCTGATCGATACCTCCTCAGGGGGAGAGAGCGTGCGGCGGGCATCGGAGCGACGACCCAGTCTTCCCTGGGATCGGGGCGTGGAGCTGTACGGTGCCCAGTGGGTCATGGAATCAATCGCCGCATGCGGGTCACGGTGTCCGAAGTCGGCACGCCGGCGCTCGGTGACGCTGAGATGAGCATGAGTAAGATCGAGGGCTTGAGCGTTCCCATTCGTCCTTCTGCGGAAGTCGTTATCCCGAGGAGGGAGAAAGTCGGTTTGATGGGTAGGGCCCGCCGCTTGAACGCGGACGAGGGCATCCACCAGCGATGTGAGCCTGTCTATCTGAGCGGATAAGGCGTTGATAACGTTAGGAGGGGAGACGAGCCGCTCCTGTCTCCATTGTGGCGGCTCGTATTTGGATCGTCGCGGTTGTCGCTCGCCATCGGGCCGAGACGGAAGATCAACTTTTAGGGGTAGAGAAGCTTCTGAAGCTTCCCATAGACGGCGCCAACTGATGGAGGCTGTGATCTCCTTCAGATGTTGTCCTCCGTCAATCCTGTGATGGCGGTCTTTGATGGTTGAGATTTGGTTTGAGAGTTATTGAGCGTGTGGATCTCAATGGGTTGGCGTTTACGCCGAGCTATCTGCAAAGGAAATCCTGGGGTGGGTGACCACCGTAGGACCCTCCGACGATCAAGTTAGTGCCGAGAAATAGGTGCAGAGTAACGGCGTAGTGGAAATAAGTTCGAGTTACCCGAGTCGTCTGGAAGAGGGGTTTATATAGTTGTCGCATAGAGCGAGCAGGCGCGAGATCATCGCCGTCAGTTATGCCCCTGCATTATCATTGCATTTAATGGCGGGATACACCCATTAATGGGGGATGCGCTAGCGTGGGACACGGAACGTGGGGAGGCGGATATCTCGCCCTAGCAGGATACGCGGAGCCGTTGCGGGGGTGCTTGGGTTCCGCGCTCTCAGTTGATCGGGGAAGCCGAGGAAGCTCGGCCTGTCTGATGGCTCGGAGATAAGCAAGGAGACCGAGGAAGCTCGGAGACGAGCTGTTGGCCGTTTGCTAGGTGAAGGTGGAGAGTACTCAAGGAGGTCTCCTGAAAGGTCGGATATGAGGTCCCGAGGAACGCCCCTAATACAACTTATTTATGCCACTTCCGTAGCCTTCGGGATACGTCATCCACCACGTGTCGTAATCTGTGGAAATACCACTTGTGAGCATCATCATTAGCCCTTAGCATGGATTAGTTTCAGAGACGGGTGCAATATTTGATGTGCACGTCGGTATTTGAGATTTATTTGGACCAATTTCCACTAGATCAATAAATAAGTAATTTTGGTAGCTTTACATGTGGATTTTCTTAATGTAGACGATTAGTTATATACAGCTGACTTTATATACGTCTGGTCTATTTGTATGTGAGGTTCAAGGAGATGTATGTGTTTATAGCAAATAAGCAGCAATAGCATCTGTAATTCGCAACTACACATGACTAGAAACTGTGCATATTAGGGACGGGGTATTAGGGACCATTCATTTATATATGGTCTCTAATAGGGTATTAGAGACCGTATAAAATATACGGTCTCTAATAAATGGTCGTCAATGTTTTGGCGACCATGTATTAAGTATTAATGACCGTATAAAACGGTCGCTAATACCCATCGATATTTCAGCCACAAAGACCCCTCCCAATTATCACCCACGCGGGTTCCCAATTCGCCCACCTCTCCACCTTCTCCCCCAATTCTTCCAAATTCCTACTAAAAATTTTCCAATTCTTCCCTAAATTTTTTTTCCTAAGCTATTGCTGCAGTTGGAGCTCGAAATCGCCATCCTCGTTACTAAATCCGGTCAAAGGTTGGGGTTTTTTCCCTCCGCTTATTACTTTTTTTAATTAAATCAAATAATTGTGAAATTGGGTTATGAAAATCATTGATAGGTGTTGAGTTTCAGGATAGGGTGTTGGGTTTTAGAATATACGAAGAATCAAAGATAAGAAATTAAAGAATGTGTTTGGTGTTGGGTTTTAGAATGAGATATTGAAGAATGTGTTTAGTGTTGTGTTTTAGGATTTAAAATGGAGAAAATGGAGAATTTAAAGAGTGGCTGATCGGTTTTAAGATTATGGATGTGAAAGTTAAGAATTTGGCAAAGAAATTTGAAGAGTGTTTGTGTGCGAGTGTGTGTGCACACACGCATGTATGTGCGCTCGTGCATGTGGGTATTTGTGCGTATGTGTGAGTGTGTATGCGCGCATACGTATATGAGCGAGTGTATATGTGAGCATATGTGCGCATATATGTGAGTGTGTGAGTGTATGAGTGTGCGTGCGCATATGTGTGAGTATGTGAGTGCGTATATATGTGTGTGTATGCGCCCACATATGAAATATTTCACAAATTCATTCTAGATTATAAATTTAACGATTCAAATTTTTTTTGTCATGTATGATTTATTGCTGGTGGATTCATATTATTCTCCGATCTCTTAGCCTGCAAGATGACTTTCTCTCTCCCATTCTTTCCTAAAGTTTTCACAGCCCACGAATTTGACCCTAAAAGGTGATTTCCTTCTTCATTTTTCCCCAATTCTTCCAAAATTTCCCTTTTCTTATCTAAATTTTTTTTAGGTATATTGCTACTGCTGCTGGTGTTCAAAATCCGATCAAAATTTAAGGTTTTTCTTCTCCAATTATTAGTTTTAAAATTAAATATGGATGTTAAGTTATGAATTGAAAGTTTAGGTAACGAATTGTGATGTAATTTTGATGTAAGGTTAAGAAATTGTGATGTGGATGTTAGGTTATGAGTTTTTGAAATTAAATGTGAATGTTAGGGTTTTTCAATTACACGTGGATATTAGATTATGAAATTTGTGATGATAAGTTGTACAAATTGAAGAATCTAAAAATTCTAAGCAAACCCTAATAACAACTTATAAAGCTTAATAACAAATTATAAACTCTAAATACAAATTATACCTCACTACTAGGTGTTTGTGATATTTGTGATGATTGTTAGATTAATTCAGGATAAGATGGATTATAAGAAATTATTAGATTAATTTAGGGTAAGATGAATTTTAGGTATTTGAGGGTATGTGTGAGTGTGTGAGCGAGTGCGTGCACGCATGTGTGTTTGTGCATATGTGTGAGTGCACGCGCGCGCGTATGTATGTCAATGTGTGAGTGTGAGCGCGTGTATGTGTGAGTGTGTGAGCGCGCGCGTGTATGTGTTAGTGTGTATATATGTGTGTGTGTCCGCATATAAAATATTTTACAAATATATTCATTCTAATTTCTAGCTTGTATTTTGTAAATTTAATGATTCAAAATCTTGTTGTATATGCTTTACCGTTTATATTTTTAAATTGTAACTTCATCTATAAACCAAATCAAAATTTATATCAAATCCTTTGATATTGTTGTTGTTTACCGCCGAAAATGGGGACGAACCGGGATGGATCATCTTTCCTGAATTTGGGGGCAGATTCTTTTTGGGTTTATCCGTCCACCTCTCCGAAGATGCCAAGTTGATTTATGGCACCGTGCATCGAAGGTTTGGACGGATGCGGCCGTTGTAGCAGATCTCGTCAGATTCCCCCTCGTTTGTGAGGGGTTTTTGATCCTGGGGATGCTCTTCCTTGCAGGCGCAAGCCTCTGCAGTTAATTACGCTACCACATCGCGGTAACCACTTTCTCCTGCTCCAGAAGGTCACTCCGTGTCGTGTATGTTTTTTTTACTTTTGGTTTCCCGTGGATTGTATACGGAGAATAATTTATGTTGTCGCCCGTAGGGCGTGGATTAGTTTAAATCCGTATATGCTTAGATTTGGGTTTGGTTTGATTTAAGGATCGTTAACCTTGTTTGAGATTAAGATCAACTTAAATGTTTGTTAAGGATACGTTACTCCGATCTTGGACTATGATCTACTTAACGGGGGTTTGGGATCATTTTTAATCCAACAAAAGAGCATTTGGGCTTTATCATTTTAGTTTAGGGAAGTTACGGTCCGTAGATCACCATTTTTGGGGTGAGGGTTTAGTTTAAGGACGTTACGGTCCACAGCCAGTTTAAGGACAGTGAGGTCCATTGGGATATGCTCATGGGTTTGGGAATGCACCCAAGAGCTGTTGGCTGTCGGGACCCTCCAACTCTCTGAAAACGATGAAGAATTACAACGACATGTATCAGAGGTATAGAGAGATTTACCCTTGAACCAAACTCCCGATTGAATGGAGAGATCATGGTGGAATGAACACCATTTTAGATACCATCTATTAGGGGATCATTAGTCATCTTTGGAACTGAGATCGATTCGGGGAGGCCTGAGCATAGGAAGGCTCGATTAATTGGTGATCAAAGAGTTTTGGCCTCGGGAGATTTGTCTAGTTTAGGCTAAGGTTGGCCTATCATATTGTTAAACACTAAAAATTGCTCGGCGCTCACGTGCTCCCATATGAGGCTCTAGAGCAGTGTTAAACACTGAAATTTGGAGTGCTCACGTGTGGCACGTGAGACGCCTGAGAATTAGGCACCGCTTCTTTGGGTTTATTCCCTCTCTCTTTTATAAGTGCTAAACATCATTGGGAGTCACGTGGGATCATGTGAGGATCCTTAAAAATGGGAACCGTCTTTGATTTAGTCCTTTTTTTTCTTTCATAAGTGCTAAGCACCATTAAGGGGTCACGTGAGATCACGTGAGGCACCCCAAAATGGGAACTGTCTTTGATTTATTCCCCTTTTTCTTTCATAAGTACTAAGCACCATTAGGGGGTCACGTGGGATCACGCGACTCGATGTCAGTTGTTCCTTTTGTTCCTCAGAGGTGCTAGAGGTGCTCACGTGAGAACACGTGATCTATTGCTATAGCGTTGTACGCTAATCGTTTCTTTTATGTGCATGGAGATCTTGATTTTAGTTTTGAGAATTTCATGTCCCTTGTTTTATAAGAATTAAATTCTTATACATGGTTAAACCCTAGTTTTTATCAGAGGAATTAAATTCCTATATTTTTGGGAAGAATTAAATTCTTCAAACTTAGTTCTTTTCTCTAAGTTTTGAGTCTGCATGACAGAATCTCTCCGATGAGAATTAAATTCTCAACTTATGGGGAGATCTGCTTCTACAGCTCTCAACCAGAGGAAGAACTAAGTTCTTTTTTTAAAAGAGTTAAACTTTTGGAGCGGTGAAGAAAAGATAAAATGATCCTTAGGTCCTTCTTCTTACCTAGGGTTTCTTTTCTTAAAAGAGAACTCATCTTCTTCTTTTTTGTTTTCTCAAATCTTATGGGGGGGGTTCTTTTTTTCAAGACTTGAAGTCTTGGGTCCTTTATATAGTAGAGGCAAGTTTGTTGATTTAGTTAAAGAAATTTCTCATTGGGAGATCTTAATTGATTTGGGGATTTTATCCACCGTTGGATCTTTGATCCAAGGACTTCTGTTTTACAGAAGATATTTTTCTGGTTTTTAACAAGATTGGGGAGATATTTTCCTATAAAGAGCTTATTCTATGGCTTGGTGATTTTTCAATCACCATTGGATTTTTAATCCAACGGTACTCTGTTTTACAGAGAGTAATCTTTCTTATTTAGAATGATTCAAGAAAATATTTTCCAAATAGGATTTTGATCCCTTTACTTAGAATTTAGTCTTATCGGCTCAGAAGGCATTTGAGACCACTCACGTGTAGCACGTGACCCCACAAAGTTAAACTCATTTGCGTATGTGTAACAGCCAAAAGAGGGCATCACGTGTTGACATGTGAGCTTTTCTGGCTTGTCATTTGTTTTAAAAAGCGCCTATATACTTTGTATATAGATGCTCACGTGCTTGCATGTGAGGCTTAATTTCAGCCTTAATAATTAAGCATAATGCCTATAATCTTTGTTCCAAGTCGCATCACATGTGGGCACGTGATGCTCCATTAGGGGAATTTTTCCCATCGCCTTTTTTCTCTTCTCTTTTTTTTATAAGAGAACAAATGCCCCCACAGCGTTGTTCTCACGTGACTTGCACGTGAGTGCAACGCTATCACCTTTACAACCGTTGGATTGCCTAAGCGAATGGGGAGATGAACTGCTCTCGCCACGTTTTATAATTGCAAGGGTCTTGTCTTTGGAAGTCACTGTTCTTTCATCTTCTTCCTTCCTTGTCTTCTTTGAGAATTTAATTCTCTTCTTCAGAGCTTAGTTCTCTGCCCATTGAAATTTCAGAGTTAAACTCTGTCAGAAAAAAGAAACCTTTTTTAGGTAAAGATCATGAATAACAAAGAAACTCTTTTCTTCAAAATTTTTCCTGGATTTTAAATCCACCATTAGAGCTTTGCTCTCTTCTGAAACCCATCTCTTAGAGCGTGATCTTTGAGTAATAAACTTCAATGTTTTGGGTATTCTTCCTATGATCTTTAAGGATTCATGGCATTGTAATTTTATTTTTCGTTTCCTCATCATGGGGGTTTTCTGGAATTTAATTCCACATCTTAAAAGGAATTTAATTCCTCACCAAAGAGCTTAGCTCTGAAGATCAAGAGGGCCCCTCGGGAATTTCATTCCCCTCTTAATAAAGTTGGCAGATGTGAATTCTGTTTGTAGAGCACAGCCCTCGAGGGAGTTTAACATCTTAGCCCAATGAGCTTTCTCATTAAATGAGAAACCATTTTGGATTCCCTCCTTAATGGGCGACTGCCCCATCAATGATGGAACGTCACCACTGTTTTTATTTTAAACTTTAAGAATCTTGATATTTAATTGCTATTCTTTTACTGAATTTTTATTCCAGATACTATGGCTGTTTATCTGTATGATCTTGACGAGATTATCTCTTATGATATATTCATGTCCAAGGTCGTTGTCAAGGCTAGGAGTTTATGAATCCCCAATGCGCCGAGGTGATGCGTCGCTTCGATGAATACAACGGCCGACTACTCCCCCGTCGTTCCGCTCTTTTGAAAATTATCATGGGGGCGATTTGGGAGGCACTTCCTGAATTTAACGAGGCCATGCCGCTTGAGGCACTTGATGATGCCGAAAACAAGGTGCACTCAGTATATCTGATAGGCTTGATCTCGAAGAGGCGGCGAGATGATCTTATTGATATTTTACATCAGGTCTTCCAACAGATGACGATAATCTCTGCCTACCAGAGGACGGACGATATCAGCGGGAATCCCGACGCTTTCATTCATGAGAAAATGCATAAGAAAATGGTCAGAGAAGCCAGAAGCATTTTACTCGGCCTTGCTTCTGAATTCCTAAATTCATGTCCGGGATTTAGTGTTTTACCATTGTAAACATTTTGATGATATTTTGTTTATTGCTATCACCGATGTATAAATTTTTCCCAAATATGAATGGAAAAACTTCATTTTCTTTTATACCGCTGCTCATAGGTGCCTAATGTGAAGTAGTAGTTACTCATATATATATATATATATATATATATATATATATATATATATATATATATATATATAGATACCCCGTGTCATACATGCGAGGCACCTGAGACGCTGCCTCGTTACTGAAGGTGTCTTTTCACCTTCTTTCTCTGCTTTTCCTAAGTCAAGCTTCTCTTTCCCAATGCATTCTTGTAACAGAGCTTGGAAATAGTCCATCATGCACAACCTTTTCTGTGCCTAGACTTAAATATCTCCCTGCATAATCTGAAGCAATACTTCGCTTCTCTCTCACTTTCAGAGAATTATTTTAACAGAGAAGAGCTATGGCTTGTAATCATCCACGTGCTCGCCGGCAGCTATGAGAGATGCCTATTGAGAAAATTGTTTCTCGTTTTGCTGCCTACTTGATGAACCCTACTCTTACGGATGACCAATGTGACATTGTGCTGCACGATCTCTCGACTCGTAGAGGATCTCCTATCCCCATCGGCACTATTTGACTCCAGATGGTCTTCTTGTCCGTGATCGATGATATTCCCCGATACGCACTCTTGCTATTCGAGTAGCCCTGCGACTGTCATGTCTCTGATCCCTTCGGGGCTGGGCAAGACGTCCTCAGATAATCTCTTAGGTTATATTACCGTTGGGAGAGCATATTCTCCCCAGAAATCATGAGGAGTTCTAAGTGTTCATCGCCTCCGTGAGCCATAAGGATCTCATTCGCATCGTGAGGAACCGTAAATAGCTTCTTTATTTCAGTGGCATGTAACTTTGGCAAATGTGGCCCGTGGATAGTTTATCTTGACCTCCTGATAGGGCAGCGATGGCATAGGAAACAGGTTTGGATCTGTCGCCTAAGACTTTTCAACTTTATGAGCCGTGAGGGTCTCATAAATACTTTTTCTTCCTACGAGTTGAGAGGATCCCGTAAGTGTATTTTCTCCTTAGGAGTTGTGAGGACTCCTAAATGCGTTTTGTCTTGAGAGTCGTAAGGATCTCACAAGAGAATTTTCCCTCTTGCAAGTCGAGAGGACTCATAAGTAGTTTTTTCCCTCTTTATCGATATTCGACTTCGGAGAGTGTGGCTGTTCATCACAGAAAACTGCATTTTATACCGCCCATTCTTATGCTCGTTTGTTTATAGATAGGTGCTTTTAATCCGTGTTTGCTACATATTTACAGGTTACAGGTTCCCAGTCTAAAATAATACAAATCAGACAAAATCTCTACAGTTATGCCAATATCCAGAACATCTATCACAGATAGATAAAAGCCGGGTTCCAGTCATCCGTATCCGTCCAGTGCGGCATACCAGCTCCAGTGACAAGACATATAACAGTGGTCATTCGTGTCTCGGACAAGGACAAAGCACGAGAGGGACAAGCACAAAGCACGAGTGGGTATGGTGCATTCAATGCATAAAGTGTTGATGTGATTCAAAAATTCAAAGATTCAAACTTCCCTCCAAACTTTGGGTGCATTCAAATTCAAATTAAAGGAAATGTCTTGTTTTGCCTATAAAAGTAACTATTGGGTAAGTGAGAAGGAGTCCAATTTTGCCATACATTGTATCATTCTTTTGCTTAGCTTCTCCTTGAGATCCTTGCCTTCTCTTGATCTTTCAACCTCTTCATTGAGCTTGAAGGTTTAAGGGTTGGTTATTGATCTCAAGGGTTGTATCTTCATATGGAATCAATAAAGCTCTTCTCTTTTTTGTGCCTTCATTCACCATGAGTTCTTTGCCTCTTTTTGATCTTGCAACCTCTTCATTGAGCTTGCAAGTTTAAGATTTTGTTATTGAACCCATGTCTTGTTTTGGGTTCCATGGTTCTTAGTATTTTCTTACTTGCATTTTCATTCTTGTCTTTTATTACTTGCAATTTATTACCATGTCATTTAATTACTTTCTTGTAATCTTTTCTTTTCTTTCTTCTTTTGTTCTTTTGGTTTGTTTTGTGAATGGTTGTTAATATGGTGTTGTTAGGAAGAAATACGATATTGTAAGTTAACGTTTCGTTCCTCATTTTCTTTTCCCATTATTTTCCTTTGAACTCCGCCCAAACGTTACGCAAACGCTCCGTTAGGCACCCTACCCTACCAAGGTAACGGTGATTCCTAACCGCGACCGGTTGCGTTCGGTTTGGTCGGAGGCGAAAGCAAGAGACAAGAACGGACGGACAAGGGTCAATAAGCCGGATTCCATGAATACCGTGCTTAAATCCCCTAATTCACGTTGTTGCCGATTGCTCTAGCTTCAATTGGTCAAGACTCGGCTCAAAGGTTTTGAATACGGATTTCCTTAGCTTACACTTTCGTATCTTTTTCTAACAACTTTACTTGTGCATATAACACATAGGGTAGATAAGAACAATTCCGCCCATGCGCATTAACTCGTTACAACAAGAACGTAAAACGCTCCGTCTCCCTGTGGATCGACCCGTGCTCATCGTGGCTAGCTGCAAAGCGACACCGTCTTGATTGCGGTTAACTTTAATTCTAACAATCAGTGGCCCATGGATAGTATGCAATAGTCCATCTTGGACCGACTTATAGGGCCCCAGTGCTTAGAAGACAGGTTGATATCCCCGTTGCCTAAGGCTTTTCTCTACGAGTCGAGACGAGTCGAGAAGTTCTTGTAGGAACATTATTTTCCCCACGAGTCGAGACGAACGAGATGTTCTTGCAAGGATGTCCTAACATCACAGTTAACTCCTGCTAATAGAAGTCCGTTAGGGTCTGTGGTACTAGGGTTTTTTACCCGTCGTACCGTCGTGTTGGCCGATGTATTCCCCGATATGCAATCTTGCTGTTCGAGCAGTCCCGCGACTGTCGTGACTCTGATCCCTTCGAGGGCTGGACAAGACATCTTCAATTAATCTTCCAGGTCATATTACCGTCAAAAGAGCAAGCGTTTAGGGATATTCCATGCCGCTTTTCACTTGAGGTTAGGCTCAATTTGGGAGCTCCGATGAGTGATGACCACTCTGCGCTGGTGTGGGATGATCTCTGATAGTCTTTCAGGTCTCATTTGAGTTGCCGTCAAGACCCTGAAGTTAGGGATCTTCCTTTGCTTCGTTTGTTGACATTGTGTCTGCAATATTGCAACGACTGTCGAGGTTGTCTCTTGGTTGTCAGTGAACCGTCGAGGCTTGGAACTAGGGACTTTGCCATGGCTCCGTTGTTTTGACCCTGGGGTCGGTTGTTGACGTTGCGTCTGCATCTCGCTGGAGTGGAAAAGAAACGCCTTTGTGATCTCTAGGCTGTAGATGTCGCCGTCGAGACCCTGAAGCTAGGGATCTTCCTTTGCTTCACCTGTTGACATTGTGTCTGCAATATTACGACGAATGTCGAGGTTGCCTCTAGGTTGTTTATGAACCGTCGAGTCTTGGAACTAGGGTCTTTGTCGTTGCTCCATTTTGTTGACGTCGCGTCAGCATCCTGTTGGAGTGAGAACGAACGCCATTGTGATTTCTAGGCTGTAGATGTTGCCGTCGAGACCCTGAAGCTAGGGATCTTCCTTTGATTTGTTTGTTGACTTTGTGTCTGCAATATTGCGATGAATGTCGAGGTTGTCTCTAGGTTGTTGGTGAACCGTCAAGTCTTGGAACTAGGGACTTTGCCATGGCTCCGTTGTTTTGACCCTGGGGTCGGTTGTTGACGTTGCATCTGCATCCTGCTTTCAGGTCTCATTTGAGTTGCTGTCAAGACCTGGCTCTCCTTCTGATGGAGCCTGGTGGGAAAATATGAACCCCTTTTTCATTTGCGCTAATGGATTGTATACAGGGGTCGATGTGGACTTGCCTGCAGGGCAGAAGTTTCATCATTTTTTTGTTTCTTTCCGTGATGCTCTATCATTTCAGTTTTTTATATCGCAAAAGTAGCGATTGCCCAATCATTTCGGCTATTTTTCGCAGTGCCCAAACATTTCGGCTGTTTTTCTTTTTACTCGCTGCTTTTTATTGCGAGTTGCCCAAACATTTTCGCTATTTTATATGCATACATTTTGCTTGCTGATTCTTACTGCGAGCTGCCCCAGCATTTCGGCTATTTCATATGCATTTTTTCTCGCTGATTTTTATTGCGAGTATGGAACTCGAAGTCTGATACCAACCTTAGCATTAGCATCGCTGCGACTGGAATATTGCCAGGAGCGAATCATCATTTGCCGTGAAAGGGCTTGGAATTTTATACCGATTTAGGCATCAACATCTCTACTACCGGGATATTGCCAGGAGTGAATCATCATTTGCCTTTGTCGATTTGAACAAAGGTGGCTTAGCAAATAGGGTTAGGATCCTGTTGACTAAGGCTTTTCGACTTTACGAGCCGTAAGGGTCTCAGAAAGGTGTTTCTCCCTATGAGTCGTGAGGATCTTATAAGTGTATTTTCTTCTTAGAAGTCGTGAGGATTCCTATGTGATGTCTTCTCTTGTAAGTTGTAAGTTGTAAGGATCTCACAAGAGTATTTCCTCCTTACAAGTCGAGAGGACCTACAAGTGTTGTTCACCAAATGGGGAAATTTTGCGCCATTGGTGGAACTAGGCGAGGGAACGTTTATTTGTGCCCGTGGATTGTATACAATGGTCAATATTGAACCGCTTTGTAGGGCATCTTTGGGAATGTGATGGCTTAAGAACAGATTCAGGTCCCTGTTTCCCCCAATCAGAGCAAAGCTCTGTTTGAATTTCAAAAATTCAAAATTATAAGCAACGCTTCAAATTCCTTGCGCTGCGCGCAACGCGCCACGTGTCAAAAGCTGGTACGTCAGCGCAGCACCCAAGGCAGCGCGTCCAATCAGAGTAAGGCTCTATTTAAAACAAAAATTAAAGGAAGCAACGCTTCAGTTGCGCAAGCGCTGCGCTGCGCGACACGTGTCAGCGCAAGCGCAGTGGCGCAAGCGCTGCGCTGCACGACACGTGTCAGCGCAATCGCAGTTGCGCTGCGCTCTGCGCTGCGCGACACGTGTCAGCGCAGTTGCGCGAGCGCAGTGGCGCAAGCGCTGCGCTGCGCGACACGTGTCAAGCGCCGGGGCGTTTGCGCCAAACAGAATTAAAATTCTAGTAAGATCTTTCCGTTCTTGTTAAAACAAGAAGATTTCCTCCTGTAAAACAGAAGCCCTTGGATCAAAGATCCAACGGTGGGGAAAATTTCCCAAGTCACTCAGAGAATGATCTCTTAAACAAACCTAACAAATCTATGGGCACTATATAAAGACCCCTAGACTCCAACTCAAAAGATCATCATCAAGATCAAGAAGAAAAGAACTCTGAAGAATTTGAGAGAACTCTTCAAAAAACAAAAAGAAAAGGTAAAAAACCTTTAGAAAAAGAGAAGATTCTCTTATGAACAGATCATTGATCTAAGAACAAGATCAATGATCTTCAATAAAAAAAGAAAAATAAATAAGAACAGTGCCTTGTACTTTTTTATGAACTACTGGTTCTCTGAAAATAAGAAAAAACAAGAAAAACTTGTTTTCTCTGATCCAAATTGGATCAAGAAATTAAACAGTGCCCTGCACTTATAAAATTTGCACTGTTGCGCTCTTGGGTTGGCGCAAGCCACCAGAGAGCGCCACGTGTCAGCACCTGAACCACTTGCGCTATGCGCTCTTAAGATAAAGCCTTACTCTCTAAAATTGGCGCAACTCACCAGAGCGCGCCACGTGTCAGCAGCGCAAGCGCAGCACACTGGCACAGCGCACCGCGCTTGCGTGACACGTGTCATCACCACAAGCGCTTGCGCTCAGTGATTGGCGCAAAGCGCCTGACAAATGCAAAGAATTGTTTACTAAAGGGCCAAGCCCAAATCAAAAAGGCCTAGTAGGCCAAAATAAATTGCAATGCAATAAAAGGGCAGAGCCCAAACAAAATTGATGCTCTGCATCATTTATAAAAGGGCAGAGCCCAAACAAAATAAAATGCAATAAAAGGGCAGGGCCCAAACAAAATTGATGCTCTGCTTCATTTATAAAAGGGTAGAGCCCAAACAAAATAAGAAATGCAGTGCATTATTTAAAAAGGGGCAAAGCCCTAGCACAGGCCTAATAGGCCAAAGACAAATAAAAATGTTAAATATTTTCTAACTGGACTTAGCCCAATCATGGCCGTAAGTTCTCAAATTAAATTGACTGAGCAAAATCGCTCTCCTAAATCAATTTACATCCGGTTCAAGGGTACATCTCTGAACTCCTCTGACCCCTATCGTTGTAATTCTTCAACGACGTCAGAGAGGTGACGGGTCCCGACGGCCACAAATAAAATGGACCACCACGTCCCTAAACTGAAACATGGACCACCACGTCCCTAAACTGGAACATGGACCACCACGTCCCTAAACTCGAAATTGACCGCAACGTCATTAAAACTAAACAATAGAGCCAATTGCTCTTCTGTTGGATCTAAACGATCCCGTTAAGTTGATCTTAGTCTGGAGATTAGGCTAACGTATCCTTAACAAAAGTTTAAGTCGATCTTAGCCTCAATATGGCTAACGTATCCTTAAACCAAAACACCAAACCCAAATCTAAGTAAATACGGATTTGGACTAATCCACGTCCTACGGACGACGGCATAACTTAGTCTCCGTATACAATCCACGGGCATCCACAAACAAACAAACACACACGACACGAAGTGAAATTCTGGAGAAGGAGAAAGTTGTTACCGCGATGCGGTAGCGTAATTAACTACAGGGGCTTGTGCCTGGAGGGAAGAGCGTCCCCATAATAAAAAAAAACCCTCACGTGAGGGGGAATCTGACGAAGTCTGCTACATCGGCCGCATCCGTCCAAAGCTCCGATACACGGTGCCATAGATCAACTTGGCATCTTCGGAGAGGTGGACGGATAAAACCAAATAGCATCTGCCCCGAATCTCAGGCAAGACGTCTGTCTTGCGCGTCTCTGTATTCGGAGGGAAACAAATTCTGGCACGCCCGGTGGGATATTTTCTTCTTTCCACTCCACACTTCGTGTGTCGTCTTCGCGAACGAATCGCGGTTTGTTAATGGTTGCCTTCGGATTTCAAGTTACTAAGATTTGGTGTTTTGCCTGGCGCAGAAATCAAGCATCAATGGCCTCAAATTGCTCGAACTGCTCAAAGTGCCAACGCAACCGACGCTCCGCCTCACCTGGAGGCGTAGCACATGGGCCTCAAGCGGCCTCCGTCCTTACTATGCCCGTGGAGAAAGTGACTCAAGCCACCACCGGCCTGTTCTTCGGGACCATGATCCTGCCAGCAAGCTTCACCATCCTTGTGCCCGCACCGGAAGCTTCAAGAAAGTCGGTCTTTGATCGATTTGCTACTCCCACGGCCCCTCTCAACGGGTCGTCCAATTCTTCAGTCTTCACCAGGCTGAGCTCGAGCACCAAAAGGCCTATCAAGAAGCCCATAACACCTGAGGCGGTCATCCCGAAGAAGACGGATGCTCCTGAAGTCGCCAAGGCGGCTTCTCCTGTCAAAGAGTCAGTCTTTGCACGGCTGACTATTCCTACTCCCGCTCAGAAATTTGCTTTTGACCGCTTGGACACAACTCCTCAACAGACGTCAGTCTTCAATAGGCTGGCACCGTCAACGGTCCCTCGCCTGAACAGGGGGCAAGAAGAAGCTGTCTCTGAACCAATACCGACAACTCGTCGCGCCCGACGACGCCACTGGCGCCGGATAAGGAAGACCGAGGGCAACTCTCCCTCTGGGATAACTCCGCCGGCTCCGACGGTGGAAGTTAATGCTGCTGTTCCAACTGGGAACAGTTTTGAGCTGCTAAACAGGGTACGCAGGAATTCGCCAACTGCGGTGCTCAAAAGATCTCCTCCACCGGTAGAGACCGCCGTGGAAGCAGAAAAGCCGGAGCAGTCTCCTCAATCGCTGTCCTCCAGGATCTACAAGACATGGCGACGAGTCCGAGAATCTGTGATTGATCCTAATTTCTCTCACCAACACAATAAGTCGAAAGGTCGGCAAGAAGAAAATCCCCCGGTCAAGCAACGAAAGGCGACGACCACTTGGGTGCCCAAAGCAACGTCCCCCTCAACTTCAACGGCCCATAAGAGAAGAAGGCCGAAGAAAGTCCTCACGCCGACGGCGAATATCAAAGGTGGTGAACCCTAACGCCCTAAGTCGGGGGGCATCGTAGTTCATACCGTCTACATGGCGTCTGGTAAAGAGGACAGCCGCATATCTACAGGTCATAGACCCCTCACGCGATCGGTGACCAAAGCGCAGGAGCAACAGCAAAAGCTCTAGGAAATGATGACCGCGATGGCTGCACTCACTGGGCCAAAAGAAAGCCCTGAAGCGTCCTCGGATGAACGCCAAGAGCAAGAAACTGACGCCAAATTCCTTCGTCGGATATTGGAGAAGAAGGATAAAGAGGCTGCTGAACAAGCAGCCAACATAAAGCGTATGGGCCTCCTGTTCCAAGACATGGTGGGGATGATGATCCAACAAGATCCTCCAGCTGAAGATCCCCCGATCGTTCTTGAAAACGATAGGGGAGAAACGTCGAATCCTCCACCAGCTCTGTCAACAGCTAAGGAGGGGACAATCTCCAAAGCTGACATTGACGAGTACATAGCCCAACAAATACGGGTTTATCATGCGACTGAAGTAGCCGGCCAGGTCGTAAAAACAGGACGACCATATCCGAGCTGATACGACCAGATCAAGTACTCACCGGGCTATACCATTCCCAAGTTTCATGTCTATAAGGGGACGGGCAATCCCTACCAGCATGTTGCCCAGTTCAGGGCACTCTGTGGCAACACCGGCGGTGATGACAAACTGTTGCTTCGCCAGTTCGTTGGCAGCTTGTCAGATACAGCGTTCGAGTGGTACTCTGAGCTCCCAAACGACTCTATCAAGATCTTCGCGGAGATGGAGCTACTGTTTACCCAGCGTTTTGCAAGCGCCAGCGAACGCACCCCGATGACGACACTGATTAACGCCAGGGTGAAGCCAGGCGAGACATGGGTCCAATACGCTATAAGGTGGCGGAACTTATGGTCAAAATGCGAGCAACGCATTGAAGAAGCTCCTGCAGTGGGTATGTTTGTGGGAACCCTTGATCCGCAAGCAACCATCTCACAATTTATGATGTTCTTCAAGCCGACTACCTTTCAGGCCCTGATCGACAAGCTAGCGCAAATAGATCAGATGGGCCATAGACCTCCTCTTCCAAAGCCAGACTCCCGAAATGACAAGGGGAAGCGAAAACCGATCGTTGTCGCTAATGCTCAACAACAGCCGAGCAACTCGAAGCCGGTTGTTCGTCAAAATAATATGCGTCCGCAAGTACCCCTTGAGGAGAGGCTAGGACGTCCTTACTCGTTTCCCCGAGATAAAACGAGAAGATTATTCGAGTTAGCGTTGCTCAACCGACTCATAAATCTGCCGGAGCCAAAACTTCCGTCGCAACCAAATGATGTCAATGAGCCCAACTACTGTCCCTATCACCGGGTACTGGGTCATCCGATCGAAGATTGTTACGTTTTCAAAAATTGGCTCGAAGTCCAGTATCAACAGGGAAAGTTCGCGTTATCCGACAGATGGAAGGTGAATCCGCCGCAACCTCACGCCTCTAAAAGGTTGAATATGCCGGGGGCAACATGTTCTCTCGTCGAAGAAGCCCCATGGGAGGTTGTGCTGTCAGCCAAGACAAGGAGGATGCTGAACGATCTTCAAACATGCCCAGCGATCAAGCGGAGGAACCCGTTGGAACCTCAGATCATTGAGGGGATGTTGAAGCCGTGTCCAACTCCAAAGACCGATGGTGGTGGCCCAAGCACTCTCAACCAGCCGTCAAAATCTTCGAAGAAGAAGAAGAAGAAATCCAAGAAGCCCGTGAAGCCTGGAGACAAGCGCACGGACTTGCAAAAATAAATTGACGCGCTGGAGGAATACAACCAGAAAGCACGGACTCCCATTACACACCAAAAGTTCCTCAACCACTTCTTTCAAGAGGAAGATGAGGGAGAAAGTTCGTCGGATGAACCTGAAGAATACATAGCGAGCTGTCATGTGATTTCCCATTCGTTCACGGACGATGAGGAGACTCCTTGCACTAAAAAGTTGGGGGCAGATCCTGAACCAAAAATTCTGAGGCCATCGGATGAAGTAATTGACGCATTCCTCAATGAAGCTATCTTAAAAAGTAAAGTTGATCGGGAACGCGAGGCGGTCATATTTGAAAGGGCCAAGCGCCAGCGGCTTGACGAAAGAGCTGAGACACTCCTGCTGGAGCAATATACATCCACTGCGGATAAAAGCAAATTCAAGTCGAGGAAAAGGTTTTCTAAGGCCATATCAATGGGCATGAAGCTACCATCCTCTGAAGGAAACATTACTGGTGAAGCGGAAATGCACCCCTTCTACTGCTTGTATCATCGGAAGATTTCGCACCCCACCGAAGAGTGCAAAGCTTTCAATAGATGGTGGCAAGGATATGTTGCTCACCGACAGTATTTTAAGCGGGAAAAGCGCAAAACTCGCCGGGAGCAGAAAGGTACGACCGAGGGGCTTAATAAAACTACCGGCAATTGTCGCATGGTTAACGCCGGGGGATCGTAAGTGCTCACATTCGGGAGCGATTCTGACAAGGAGCTGGCTCTTAGCCCCCTCTTTAAAGAGTTCACCTCAGGAAAAGAGGAAGTGCCGAGGGCCTGCGAAAATATCCGGCTGCGTAATCGGACGCTACCCGAAAAGAATCTCGGACCCTCAAACAAGAAAGATAAAGGGAAAGAAAAGGTCCCTGAGGATATTGCCCTGGATGACCAAGTTGTGGAAGAGCTAACTGCCAAGGACCCGCTAAAGAAAAATAAGGTGGATTACAACGTCTTAGCGCATCTGAGAAAGCTACCCTCGCAGCTCAGCATTCTTGACGCCCTTCTACTATCAAAAGAAGCAAGAGATTCGTTGATCAAAGCGCTACAGGAGCCGGAGCAATTCCAAGCTTTTCTCGTCGAAGAAAAGATGAAGGATGAATTGGAGGAAGTGCGCACGGCCGATGTCACTTTTGGCGATGAAGACCTTCTCCTTGGGATGTGCGAACACAATCGCCCTCTCTATGTCTCAGGATACTGCCATGATATAAAGATAGGCAAAATCCTGGTCGATAACGGATCCTCCGTTAATCTCCTCAATGTGCGGGTGTTAAAGGAAATCTGCATGAGCGTCCAGCACCTTGCTCGGGACTAGATCGCCATCTCCGGGTTCGACTCCCAATCATCAAGAACTCTTGGGTCTGTGATATTGATGCTACGCTTTGGGCTACTCGTCACGGATATTAAGTTCCACGTCATAGATGCCAAGACATGCTACAATGCTCTGCTCGGCCGACTATGGTTACACGAGTACAACATCATCCCTTCTACACAACATCAGTGTATGAAGTATTTTAAGGATGGTTTCGAGTATACCGTGACGGGAGAACTGAACCCGTTCTCTGTGAACGAGGTCCGCAAATATGAAGATGCCAAATACTTCTTACCGGATTTTGAAGACACGGAGAGGTGTCACAAGCCGGAGAATAAAGCTAATGCCACCATCCCTGTCTTCGGCAGTGATACCGAGGAGGAAGAGGAGATGATTCATTCGGGTCTACCCCAACACAACAAGCCGGGACCATCTGCTCCTACGTTGATCTTTGGTAGTGACTCAGAAGATGAGGTCCATGCTGTATTCTCTGTTCGGCCTTCAATACAAACGTCCGCTGACGAAGAGCAAACTCTGCAAGTCACCATGGTCCCACCTAAACACCATAAAGAACTGGACGCACTTGATATCTACAGTGTAGAGGAGCTGCGGACGTTCTACGTCCCTCCCAGGCGAAAAGGTGAAAAAGTAATTCTATTCTACCGTTCTGAAGAAAACAAGGTGGAGAAAGAAACCTGGCACGGTGCGGAGCCTACGCTTGACAGGCTTTAGCCCATCCGTCTCCCTAGATATTATATGGAAGGCTTAAAAAGGCTATTGAAGCGCCAGGGGATATCCTTCAAACAGACCGCTTGGAAAGCCAAATTCTACGACAGGGTCTGGAACGTCCCCGGAACCCAGCACAAGTTGCCTAATGGGAGAATGGAAACGATCGGGTTTGGATACATTCGGTCCAGGAAACGAGAGCTACTCCACGGTTGCTACGTCGTGCATGACTTTGATGAAGAAGCGGATGCTCAATGGGAAGATGCTAATCCTGAACCAGTAAAAGTTCCTGATGCAAAAGTGCCCAGTCCGTCGTTCGAAGAGCAAATGGACAAGCTTATAAGGGAAGCTGGTCAAAAAGTCCGAGACGACCACAACCGCAAAATGGCAATTTACGAGAAAGCCAAAACACAACGCCTCCTCCAACAGGCTGTGAAAGATGAAAATACCGCTCCCTGTCAACCTGTTATAAAGAAGGCTCGACGCAGAGGCAGAAACAAGTCGAAACGCGAAAAAGACGCTCAACAGTAACAAAGCGGGACCAAGAAGCCACGCAAGCGGGAATCGAGCGGTTCCGATCTATCACTCATAAGAAAAATGGGTCGAGCGTACTCTTTTCCTCGGGACAAGACGAGGAAAATACTTGACCTCGCTCTAAAACATCAGATACTTACACTGCCGGAATCTAAACACCCCGAACAAGCAGGCGAGTCTCTCACTCGGACTATTGCCTTTATCACCGAGTGATAGGGCACCCTCTCGAGGACTGCTTCACCTTTAAGAATTGGGTTGAAGATCAGTATCAGCTTGGCAAGTTCGCTCTGTCTGACAACTGGAGGGTAACGCCGCCACAGAAGCACGAACCCAAGGCCACGAAAGAAGAACCAGTTCCACATTGGGCTTGGAAGCGAATTCGAACTTGTCGCATGATAACAATATTAAAAGAAGAGCCCGAGAATATGGATGACCTTCCTTGGTGCTTCGAAAACAGCAACGATGAAGTGATCTCAGAATTTCCACCAGCGCCAAAAGAACTAGAAGATGGAATACATACCACCGCAGATAACCTCAAGAAAATTAAGTTGGGGACGGCGAATGACCCGCGACCGACATTCGTCAGTGAGCTGCTGTCTGAAGAAAGGGTGGCTGCATTAAAAGACCTGCTTATGCAGCATAGAGATTGCTTCGCATGGGACTATTCCGAAATGCCGGGATTAGATCCACAAATTGGCGATATCCCCGGACGTCAAGCCAGTCAAGCAGGCACCAAGAAGAATGCGGCTCGAGCTTGAGATGGGCATCAATGCTGAGGTCAAGAAGCTGATCGACTCCGGCTTTATCCAGGAGGTTCAATATCCTGAATGGATCGCCAACATCGTCTCGGTGATGAAGAAAAATGGGACAGTGCGTATATGCGTGGACTTCCGGGATCTCAATAAAGCCTGCCCGAAGGACGATTTCCCAGTGCCAGTCACCGAACTGATGATAGACAATACGTCCACTCATGAGGTTTTCTCCTTCATGGACGGCTCGTCAGGGTATAATTAGATAAAGATGCATCCCGAAGACCAGAAGCACACCGCCTTCAGGACTCCTTTGGGTATATTCTGTTATAAAGTGATGCCCTTCGGTCTAAAGAATGCCGGTGCCAATTATCAGAGAGCCATGACGCAGATCTTTGATGACCTTATACACGAAATCGTCGAATGCTATATTGACGATCTCGTGGTTAAAAGCAAATCATACGAGGAACATCTCGAGCATCTGAAGACCGTATTTCAACGCCTTCGACAATACAACTTGAAAATGAACCCGCTCAAGCGTGCATTCGGAGTTTCCTCGGGCAAATTCCTGGGATTCATCGTCCGACACCGAGGTATTGAGATAGATCCGTCGAAGATCAAAGAGATCATGGAAATGCCTCCACCAAGAACTCTCAAACAGCTGCGGTCTCTCCAAGGAAAGCTTGCGTATATACGGCGATTTATAGCCAACCTTTCAGGAAAGTGCCGTCCTTACAGCCACCTGATGAAGAAGGGAACCCCGTTCGTCTGGGACCAAAAATGCCAAAGCGCGCTAGACGAGATCCAGCAATACCTGTAGAACCCGCCAGTGTTGGCTGCTCTGGTCAAGGGAAAGCCCCTCATTCTTTAGACAACCGCCCTCGAAGGTTCCTTAGGCGCATTATGGGCGCAAGAGAATGACCAAGAGAAGGAAAGTGCACTCTACTACTTAAGTCGAGTTCTACTAGGGACAGAAAGCAACTACTCCCCCATTGAAAAATACTGCCTGGCGTTGATCTTCGCGATAACAAAGCTCAGGCACTATGCGTTGGCGCATGAAGTCTGTCTTGTTTTGAAGGTGGACCCCCATAAATATTTAATGTCGAAGGCCATATTGACGGGGCGACTCGCTAAATGGGCCCTGCTCTTGATGGAGTTTTCGATAACCTATCAGCCTCTCAAGGCAGTGAAAGGCCAGGCCATCGCCGATTTCCTCGCTGAGCATCCGATACCCGCCGATTCTCCTCTGAATTACGATCTGCTAGACGAACATGCGTTTGACGCGATCGACGGTGGTGATACCCGATGGGAGCTTTATTTCGATGGAGCATCTTCTATGAAGAAGCGCAAACAAAGTACCCCTATAATCAAATCGGGGGTAGGCCTCATCTTCGTAACTCCACAAGGAGAGATAATGCGCTTCGCTTTCTCCTTAACAGAACCGAGGACGAACAATGAAGCCGAATACGAAGCTTTGATAGCAGGCCTCCAGATCGCCATCGACATGGGAATTGAAAACCTCCTCATATACGGAGACTCCCAGCTGGTCATCAGTCAAGTAAATGGCGACTACCAAATGTGCAAACCAGTGTTGGTGAAGTACGGCGAAAAGGTGCAACAACTGTTGACCCAAATCCCTTCTTACACTTTGGAAAACATACCGCGTGCGGAAAACAGCAAAGCGGACGCATTGTCTAAGCTCGCTAAAGAACTGGCCGACGAGAACCTCGATGACGTTAGAATTGTGGTACAAAGCCGTCGGGTGCTTGCCCTAACAGAAATATCTCCGGAATCATCCGAAGAAAAGGGAGCGGCTGAGCAGACGACCCTGCAAATAAAAGACCGAGAAAAGGCTGAGGATTGGAGAGAAGTCTTTATAGACTACTTCAAATACCGTCGAACGCCCGAAGATGCGTCCTCAAGACATCAGCTTATGAAACGAGCTCTGTCTTTCGCCTTCGTCAATGATACTCTGTACAAGAGGTCGTTTGATTCTCTGTGGCTGAGATGCCTGGGACCTGACGAAGCGAAAAGAGTCGTTCAGGAAGTTCACGACGGACTCTGCGGTTTGCACCAAGCAGGCCCAAAGATGAAGTTGAAAATCAAACGGATGGGCTACTACTGGCCCACGATGATTCGGGACTGCCTCGAATATGCGAAGCAGTGCCACTCATGCCAAATTCATGGGGACTTCATCCACCAACATCCAAACCCACTCCATCCAACGGTGGCTAGCTGGCCGTTCGAGATGTGGGGAACTGACATAGTCGGCCCTATCGAACCAGCATCGTCTAGAGGGCATCGTTTCATCCTGGCGACGACTGATTACTTCTCCAAATGGGCAGAAGCAGTACCGCTGAGAGAAGTGAAGACGGAGAATATCCTCCATTTCTTCAAGACGCACGTCATATATAGGTTTGGAACTCCGCGACGGATCATCTCCGATAACGGGCCAGCTTATAGAAGCCACAAGATCAGTCGCTTCACGTAACAACACAATATAGTCTGGAGATATTCCTCGGTTTATAATCCGCGAGCTAACGGTCTAGCTGAGGCCTTCAACAAGACCTTGACAAAGATCAATAAGAAGACAGTGTCCCAAAATAAGAAGGACTGGCACGAGAGACTGCAAGAAGCTCTCTGGGCGTATCGAACTACGTTCAAGACAGCCACGAACACAACGCCATATGCGTTGGTGTTCGGTACAGAAGCAGTACTCCCCCTCGAGATAGAGTTACCCTCGCTACGAGTGGCAGTCCACTATGAGCTGACGAAGAAAATGCTCACCTTCGGCTTAAGGAGCTTGATGCCCTTGATGAAACACGACTCAGAGCGCAACAAAATCTGGAGGCCTATAAAGCGAAGATGACGCGCTCATATGAAAGATTGACCCGACCGAGAACATTCCGCCAAGGCGAACTCGTGCTAGTCATCAAAAGGCCTATGATCCCCAATCGCGCCAAGTGGAGAAAATTCGAGCCGAACTATGAAGGCCCATACATCATAGACAAGGTCTACCAGGGTGGAGCCTATCTGCTCATGGATATGCACGGTGAAAGGCCTTACAGGCCAATAAATGGTCGATTCCTAAAGAAATACTATGCTTAGCGAGTTACTGCCTAGGTCAATGATAGATGACGACGACTATGTCCGCTCTCTATCTTCCTAAGCTCAAACTTTATAAGCAGTAGCCAGCCTTCTCCTGGGCGGACCGAAACATCCTTGAACTAATGAAAGACCGAAACGTCTTTAAACTACTACCGCAGCATCCTTAGGCTGATGAGATGAATAAAAAAAAAGAAAAAAAGAAATATATATATATATATATATATATGAATATAATAAAAAAATAATTAAAAAAAATATAATAATAAAAACGGTATGTCCATAAGCAAAAAGGGCACGGATGAAAACCCGAAAGGGCTCCGTGAGTAAAAACAGCAGGGCTACCGGCGAGTGTTCGTGAAAACCCGAAAGGGCGCGACCTCATAAAAAAAAAAGAAAATAAAAAGAATAAAAAACGGTATGTCCATAAGCAAAATGGGCACGGATGAAAACCTGAAAGGCTCCTTGAGTAAAAACAGCAGGACTACCGGCGAGTGTTTGTGAAAACCTGAAAGGGCACAACCTCGTTAAAAGACACTTACAGGAACCTCTCGACCTTGTAAGGAGAAACCACCCGCGTGAGATCCTTACGACTCACAAGGGACCAACACACTTAGGGATCTCCACGATTCCTAAGGAGAAAATACACTTACGAGATCCTCACGACTCGTAAGGAGAACTCTCTTATGGGACCCTCACGGCTCGTAAGATTTGAAAGTCTTAAGTTACAGAGACCTAAACCTGTGCTTAAGCAACTCCCACAACCTTCGATATTACCCTACAAGCGGCTCAATACTGACCCTTGTATACAATCCACGGGCGCGAATAAACATTTCCCTAACCAAGTCCCATCTGTGACTGGGGATATGTACGTATGATGAACAACCCTTGTAGGTCCTCTCGATTTACAAGAAGAAAACCCTCTTGTAGGATCCTTACAACTTACAGAGGAACATACACTTAGGAATCCTCACGATTCCTAAGGAGAAAATACACCTACAAAATCTTCATGACTTGTAGGGAGAAATACCTTTGTGGGACCCTTACGGCTCATGAAGTCAAAAGCCTTAGTCGACAGGACCTTAACCCTATTCGCTAAGGCACCTTTGTTCGACATCGACAGAGGCAAATGATGATTCCCTCCTGGCAACATCCCAGTTGTAGCGGTGCTGATGCTGAAATCGGTGTCTAATTTCAGGTTCACGGCGAAAAGCCAGTAGGCCGTGCATGCATACGAAATAGCCGAAATGATGGGGCAACTTGCAATAAAAAAAAAGAGCAGCAAGTAAAAACGTATGTGCACAAAATAGCCGAAATGATTGGGCAACTCGCAATAAAAAGCAGCGAGTAAAAAATAAAAATAAACAGCCGAAATGATCGGGCACCGCGAAAAATAGCCTAAATGATTGGGCAACCGCGACTTTCGCGATGTAAAAAGCTGAAATGATAGAGCATCGCAGAAAGAAATTAAAAAAATGAAAGAATGAAACTTTTGCCCTGCAGGTAAGTCCATAGTGACCCCTGTATACAATCCATGGGCATAAACAAAAAAAAAGGGGGAAAGGGGACTACATTTCCCCACAAGGCTGCGTCAAAGGGAAGTCAGATCTCGACGACCACATCAATAGCCTGGAGACCAACAGCGACGTTCCTCCTCATTCCAGCAGGACACGGACGTGACATCACCAATCGGAGCCACGGTAAAGTCCCCAGTTCCAAGACTCTACGGTTCACAGACAACCTAGAGTCAGCAAATGACCTCCGTCGTGGAAACAAGTCAACCGACGACCTCCGTCTCGGAAACAAGTCAGCAAATGACCTCTGTCGCAGTAACAAGTCAGCCAACGACCTCCGTCTCGGAAACAAGTCAGCCAACGACCTCCGTCTCGGAAACAAGTCAGCCAATGACCTCCGTCTCGGAAAGAAGTCAGCAAATGACCTTCGTCGCGGAATCAAGTCAGCAAACGACCTCCGTCTCGGAAACAAGTCAGCAAACGACCTCCGTCTCGGAAACAAGTCAGCAACTCCGTCTCGGAAATAAGTCAGCAAATGACCTCCGTCGCGGAAACAAGTCAACCAACGACCTCCGTCTTGGAAACAAGTCAGCCCATGACATCCGTCTCGGAAACAAGTCAGCAAATGACCTCCGTCTCGGAAACAAGTCAGCAAATGACCTCCGTCTCGGAAACAAGTCAGCAAATGACCTTAATCGCGAAAACAAGTCAGTAAATGACCTCCGTCGCCAAAACAAGTCAACCAACGACCTCCGTCTCGGAAACAAGTCAGCCCATGACATCCGTCTCGGAAACAAGTCAGCCAACGACCTCCGTCTCGAAAACAAGTCAGCAAATGACCTTCGTCTCGGAAACAAGTCAGCAAATGACCTCCGTCGCGGAAACAAGTCAACCAACGACTTCCGTCTCGGAAACAAGTCAGCCAACGACCTCCGTATCGGAAACAAGTCAGCCAATGACCTCCGTCGCGGGAACAAATCAACCAACGACCTCCCCTTCGGAGCAATACTTCGACTCGGAAACAAGTCAACTCACCAACCACTTACGAGTCCTCTCGACTTGTAAGGGAGAAAATTCTCTTATAAGATCCTTACGACTTATAAGAGAAAACACACTTAGGAATCCTCACGATTCCTAAGGAGAAAATCCACATACGAGATCCTCTCGATCCGTAGGGAGAAAAGTCTCTATGAGACCCTCACGGCTCATAGTGTTGAAAAGTCTTAGGCAGCAGATCTGAACCTGCGGCCTAAGCCATCGCTATCTCTTGGAGAAATCTAGATGCTTACTCTGTTATCTGTCAATTGTGTTTATGAAGACAGCACGCTGATAATAAGAGAAGGGAGAAAGCAAAGAAATAGTACAAGACATTCAAAAAGAAAAAAATGTGTATCTTTATTTATTGACTTCAATCAAATACAAGGTGGATCGTACAAAAGAATAAAAAATGGATACATATTATTTGAAAAAAAAATTTTTTTTTACAATTGTATTGATACAAAGGCAGCTACTGGGAAGGAAGCGTATTAAATAGCTCTATCAGTTGGTCGCACACTTCCTTCCATGGCTTTTCCTGAACGGCCACCACCGCCAGTTCTGCCTCCACCTGAGCCATTTGCTGCAAGAGAGATGCAAGCTGCTCCCCAATGGCCTGCTGAGCTGCTTCGCGGCCTTGGGCATTACGCTCGGCAGCGTCAAGTTTCTGCTTCAAGTTCAGCCCATTTGAGATACGCCCCAGAAGGCCCTCGAAGATAGCCTTCACCTCGGCAGCGTTCGCCTCAACCTCAGCACGTAGACGAGCAGTCTCGCTTGAAGACTCCTTACACTCCTTCAGCCTTAAAACTGCTTCTTGTTCTAAATGGCGGAAATGAGAAGTGTTTTGCTCGAGCCATGCTGCCCGTTGAGTGCTCACGGCCAAAACCTCAGGGGCAGGACGCATCGACTCCGGCTGATGCAGGCGAGCCTCGATCTCCCTGTAGTGGTTAACCCAAGACGCAACGATGCCCCTGTCATGGAAATTTACGAGTATCACCAGCATCGGGTTAACCGCCGTAGCGAAATCTGCAGCAGACGTAGGAGTCTCGACGTCGAGTTCCTCGATGTAGTCGCTCAACATACACAGACTATTCGCGTCGCCTTTCGAGGATGGACGTCTCAGGAAAGGGCCCACCGGCATTGTAACACGAGGCTCGAAGGGCGCCGAGACCAGAACGACAGCTGAAAAAACAAGATACGATCAGATAACAGTGCAAGAAATATGAAAAAAGTCATTGATGAGATAGTCTATTATACCAGCTGCAGCAGGTGGCAAGGCCGGAAGGGCCGGTGGTGCGACCAATCTTTCGTCTCCTCCTTCGATTTGTAGCACTGCAATCAGGACAAGGGAAAATTAGAAATAATTTCATTACTAAAAAAAGGAAGACATCAGTTGGAAACTACACTCACCAGCGTCCCTAGAGGGAGAAGCGAGTTCAGATGGGAAGGAGAAGTGTGGGAGCAACACCTGATAAAGATGGTCAAAAAGCACTCCTGAAAAAGACACAACAGTACGACTTTAGCACATAAATTATGCGTATGAAAAAATAAGACTAATAAGTTGCAAACCTATACCTTCCAACATCTTCGATGGTACGAGAGAGGGCTGAGAGGTGACCACCGCCAAGGCAGTAGTTGACGGCGCTCCCTTAAGCAATGGAGCATCGGCACTGGCCGTACCTGCGTTAAAAAACAAGGGTAAACCTGTCAGGAAAGATTGCAAGATAAAAAATGGGACGATAATCCGAAATTTACCTGATGAGCCTCCGGCCGAGACGGAGGCGTCTCCCTCCTCCATTGACATAAGTCCACCACCCGTGGCCTCCTCCCCAGACTCTACGGGGGCCGTCATCGTGCTCGCGAGGCCAGGAGACGACGGAGGGCCGTAGGCGGGGAGAGCTATGACCGGAGCATTTCCAGACTCCTGAGAAAGAATGGTCGGCTCGTCCTCAGGAATCATGTCCACCTCACCCGCTACTCCCTCGGGCTCAGCAGTCACGGCTGTCTTGTCCGCCGTCGCCATGGGGTCATCGGTCTCAGGCACTCCGTCAGCTGCTAGCTTGGGCTCGACATCGGCCACCTGCTCAGGCATAATGGACGTGACCATTTCGTCAGCCACTAGCTCGGGCCCGGCAATCCCGGTTGTGTCGTCCGCCATCGGCTCGGGTTCGACCAATGCCCCTTCCTCTGGCCCCTCAGGTTCGACGGTCTCCGCCTCCCCTTCGGTTGGACTTGGCCCTGCAGGACAGAATATATAAGAACCGATAGCTTATAATTCTTACAACAAAATTCTGAAAGAAATATTACCTGAGGTGGACTTATCGTTAGCCCCCTATTGGCGCGCACCGCCTGTCTGTGAGCTGTAGATAAGGCGACTGGGAGCTCTTCTGAGGGAGTATCAGCACAAGGGACGGTGCTTGGGCCTGCTCCAATAGCCAAAGCGGCCCTGCGTGCCTTCGCTTCACGCCTCAACCGCTTCCTCTCCTCCTAGGCTATCGCGATGGATCTCTTCGACGCTTCCTTCATCAAGGTGTCGTCGTCCTCATTCAGAGATGCCTCCAGAGCCTTTAAGGCATCTCTCATCGGCTCTTCAAGACAGGCCTCTTGTGGTAGCCCCGAGGAGGCAGAAACATCGGCGGCTGGCACGGGAAGAGTCTCCGCGTCACCTGGCGGGATCGACATTGTGGTTCCTGCGATAAAAAAAGGGGAGATTAGATCGACCATAACACAAGGAGAATAAAGACTTGATGAATCGAAATGTACCAAGGCCTAAGGACGCTCTAAGTCGTTCCTCCTCTTGGAAAGTCTTGAGGGAGGCGGCAATGGCCTCTTCAGTGGTGATGCCTGTTTGAAGAAAAGAGGGGAAAAAACGTTAGTCAAAGGAAATAATAAAGATATGATACAATAAAAAAATGCGACTAGTGATTACCTGATTGCGCAAGCTTAGCTAGCCACGCGTCGCGCCTCGCCAACCGCTCTGAAGCTACGATGGCGGCCTCCATGTCCGTGTCGTCCGGCGGCATGACTAACCCCCTGTTGGTCCCGTATTCACTCAGGCCCTCACCATAGGGAGCGTGGGGTTCCTGACCGAACACAATGTCATCCGCGAAGAGCGACTTCTTTTTCTTCTTCTGCCCACCAGCCCTAGGTGCACCCGGGATCGATTTGCGCTTTGCAGGCACCTTGGGGGGGCGGGTCCCGATGTCCGCACCCACACCAGACTCCGGCGAGGCTACAACCACTGTCTCCACTGGAGCACAGGGCGCTGGTGGTGTATCCGCAATATCGGGAAGCGGCAATCCACGTAGAGGACTCTGCGCACGCGGTGGTCCGGCTCTGGCATCTTTTAGAGGGGGAACTACCGGGGTCCTTGGCACCAGAAGAGCTTTGCGGTCGCTACCGGGGGGCACACCTTTACGGTCGACCAGCAATCGCCTTTCTTCCTTTATAACGGCTCCCGTCGAATGATTGTACCATTCTTTATATACGTTGAGGAGTCGTGGGGCGCAAGCCGGCTCACTGATAAAAAAGTGAGAACCCGTATTCTGACGCATGAAATGATGCAGCGCGTTCTCTATCCCTTCTTCAGTGGCAGCAGGTTCCGGTAGAAAAGCTTCCAATGGTATCCCCTGATCGTAGCTCAGTTGTTGGGCGAAACGATGCGGGTTGTATCTCATAAAAATCGCAGCACCGTTCTGCCTAAATACCAGGAAGCCTGGTCTGATGGAATATATATGGAGGGTCTCCCGGGCCGTCAAAACTGAGGCTCCATCTTTGAAAGTGTCTTGCAATGGCCGCACTGCAGTGGTGGATGCCTTTCCAATAGTCAATACTTAGTCAATGAAAGACATCCCGTCTCCAACTGTATGGGGGCGAAGGAGCAAACCTCTGGCATTCCGTGGCGATGGGGTCACAATGGAGGCGCCGATCAGTTGCATGATTCGAGGGAAGCTGCACCTGTCATAGAACGAGGGCCTTTTGTGCATACCAAAGACGCCTCGGGTATGTAGCTCAAGCCATGATATGAAGTAATGCATCGGGAAGATCACGTGCAGTACTCCAGGCTCATTAGCATCCGCCGCTTGACTAAGACCGTGATACAAGTGTGCCAAATCGGCGATCCCGACGGCTACTTTTACCTCGATGGTCATTCGATGAGCTGGGTAAAAGGCAGAGGGCCTCATGAGGCGAGAATGAATTGGGAGCGCAAACCAACTCAGCCATAGCCCAAGAAATCCTAAAAAGAACGCTTCCTCATCCATCCCAGGGGCTGCAACCTCCGCAAAAGAGACGACCGAGGAGTTAGGAAGGAAAAAGTCCTTGTGATCTATTTCCTTCGCCGGCAGGTTATCCAAACCTCGACCGAAAAGGTCATCAAGTGTGGCAAACTTAGCAGCTTCTGCCGACAGGACGTTTGGGTGAAGGAATCGAGCGATAAAATCCTCGAAGCTAACTCCGCGGCTCCCACGTTCAATAAAAAGGGCCCCATAAATGTTCAACACTTTGATCAAACTTGGAAATTGATGTTGAACAGCATTCTCCGGAGTGAGGCCCCTTACTGCCGGCTTAGCACCGAAGACATACTCGTCTGTAGGAAGCAACTCCTCATAGTGCTCCCCTATAACCGGTAAGCCGGAGACCTCTGTGAATTCCTCCAAAGAAATCGACACTTCTCGGTCCATTGCGAGGAAAGTGTGAGTAGGAATGTTCCACTGCTCCAAAAAGGCCTTAAACCACCAGGTGGGAAGCGTGGGATATTGGAAGAGGGAAGCGTAAACTGCAGTGTACAACCCTAGCCTTATCAACTTCGACTTCTTCGTCGATAGAATATAGCGAGCCCATGGCAGATAGCCGATCGGATGGCGGGGGATCAGACCTATGTTATATGATTGCCCCCAAGGTCACGCCTCGTCTTGACAGATACGGCGTCCCAGGATATCCAAAACCATAGGACGCTGAACCGGAATTGCATCTATGGCGGGATGAAGAAAGCCCTTCGAAGTCCAATCAACCATCTCCACGGCATACTGCACCGGGGGTGGGCTGGCATAATGGATCGCAGTAATAGGTTCTGACGGCACTGCGCACGTAAAGTTCCGTCGACCCATGATGATTTGATTGTACCATGATCCTCAAAGGTGAAGACTCTTATATTCCGGGTCGTGTTCCCTGATCATAGCTAGGACTTCGCGATCCACGGGCGCTTCGGGAAACCCTTCCTCCGAATGAGCAAATGGGAATGAAGTATCGAAAGACATGTTTCCTACGGAGGGACAAAAATTAACCGTCAGTGTTGTAATTCCAACGCTCAACATTTTAAAATTTTACACCACACTGCAATGCAGTGGGTAGGGGACCAAATAGGGACCCACAAAATCTGGATGACAGAGCATCATTTAATAAGACAGCCCCATCATTGGATGAGACTGTCAATTAATGAAAAGATCCCTAAGAGAACATTCTCATTAATAATAAAAATCCCTAGAGACAACGAGAAAATCTCCTCTTTTAGAGCAAAACTCTGTCACAGAGTGACACTTGTCAAACTCTGGTCTCAGGGGAGTAAGATTCCTTAAAAGATGCCTAGCTCTGTGATAATGATGAGAAAATCTAAAAAGAAAAGTTTTCTTTGAACTCCTAAAAGATTAAATTTTTTGGGATCCTAAAAGATCCATGAAGACTCTTTGGAATTCTTCATTTTTAGATCAAAAAGATCTACATTTTGATCCATGAGCAAAGCTCTGTTCATGGGTTAGAACCCATGAATAGGATCTCTTCAAATCTATGGATTCTTGAGAGCAAAGCTCTGTTGGTGAAACCCCAAAGAGGTTTTCTTTAGATCAAAGATCTATGAGTGCAAAGCTCTGTTGATTAAAATTAATTTAATTTATTTAAGTTAAATTTTACCTAAAAATGTTCTAAGTTCTGAACTCTGAAGTTCTTGGGAAGAAATAAGAGCAAGGCTCTGAAATTTTTAAGCAAGAGCAAAGCTCTGAAAATCAAGTTCTTGGAAAATGGTAAAAATTTTCTAAGGACCAAGGGTCCTATTTATAGGCGCCTGCGCCCTTTCACCTCACCGGTTGATCCAATGGCTAGAATCTTGCCACCGCTGCACTCACGTACGTGCCACGTGAGCGCAACGGTGGGGGGAGCATTTGTTTCCCCCAATCAGAGTAAAACTCTGTTTGAATTTCAAAAATTCAAAATTAGAAGTAACGCTTCAAATTCCTTGCGCTGCGCGCAACGCGCCACGTGTCAAAAGCTGGTACGTCAGCGCAGCGCCCAAGGCAGCGCGCCCAATCAGAGCAAGGCTCTATTTAAAACAAAAATTAAAGGAAGCAACGCTTCAGTTACGCAAGCGCTGCGCTGCGCGACACGTGTCAGCGCAAGCGCAGTGGCGCAAGTGCTGCGCTGCGCGACACGTGTCAAGCGCTGGGGCGTTTGCGCCAAACAGAATTAAAATTCTAGTAAGATCTTTCCGTTCTTGTTAAAACAAGAAGATTGCCTCCTATAAAACAGAAGCCCTTGGATCAAAGATCCAACGGTGGGGAAAATTCCCCAAGTCACTCAGAGAATGATCTCTTTAACAAACCTAACAAATCTATGGGCACTATATAAAGACCCCTAAACCCCAACTCAAAAGATCATCATCAAGATCAAGAAGAAAAGAACTCTGAAGAATTTGAGAGAACTCTTCAAAAAACAAAAAGAAAAGGTAAAAAACCTTTAGAAAAAGAGAAGATTCTCTTATGAACAGATCATTGATCTAAGAACAAGATCAATAATCTTCAATAAAAAAGAAAAATAAATAAGAACAGTGCCTTGCACTTTTTTATGAACCACTGGTTCTCTGAAAATAAGAAAAAACAAGAAAAACTTGTTTTCTCTGATCCAAATTGGATCAAGAAATTAAACAGTGCCCTGCACTTATAAAATTTGCACTGTTGCGCTCTTGGGTTGGCGCAAGCCACCAGAGAGCGCCACGTGTCAGCACCTGAACCACTTGCGCTATGCGCTCTTAAGATAGAGCCTTACTCTCTAAAATTGGCGCAACTCACCAGAGCGCGCCACGTGTCAGCAGCGCAAGCGCAGCTCACTGGCGCAGCGCACCACGCTTGCGTGACACGTGTCATCACCACAAGCGCTTGCGCTCAGTGATTGGCGCAAAGCGTCTGACAAATGCAAAGAATTGTTTACTAAAGGGCCAAGCCCAAATCAAAAAGGCCTAGTAGGCCAAAATAAATTGCAATGCAATAAAAGGGCAGAGCCCAAACAAAATTGATGCTCTGCATCATTTATAAAAGGGCAGAGCCCAAACAAAATAAAATGCAATAAAAGGGCAGGGCCCAAACAAAATTGATGCTCTGCATCATTTATAAAAGGGCAAAGCCCAAACAAAATAAGAAATGCAGTGCATTATTTAAAAAGGGGCAAAGCCCTAGCACAGGCCTAATAGGCCAAAGACAAATAAAAATGTTAAATATTTTCTAACTGGACTTAGCCCAATCATGGCCGTAAGTTCTCAAATTAAATTGACTGAGCAAAATCGCTCTCCTAAATCAATTTACATCCGGTTCAAGGGTACATCTCTGAACTCCTCTGACCCCTATCGTTGTAATTCTTCAACGACGTCAGAGAGGTGACGGGTCCCGACGGCCACAAATAAAATGGACCACCACGTTCCCAAAAAATAAAATGGACCACCACGTCCCTAAACTGGAACATGGACCACCACGTCCCTAAACTGGAACATGACCGCAACGTCATTAAAACTAAACAGTAGAGCCAATTGCTCTTCTGTTGGATCTAAACGATCCCGTTAAGTTGATCTTAGTCTGGAGATTAGGCTAACGTATCCTTAACAAAAGTTTAAGTCGATCTTAGCCTCAATATGGGTAACGTATCTTTAAACCAAAACACCAAACCCAAATCTAAGTAAATACGGATTTGGACTAATCCACGTCCTACGGGCGACGGCATAACTTAGTCTCCATATACAATCCACGGGCATCCACAAACAAACAAACACACACGACACGAAGTGAAATTCTGGAGAAGGAAAAAGTTGTTACCGCGATGCGGTAGCGTAATTAACTGCAGGGGCTTGCGCCTGGAGGGAAGAGCGTCCCCATAATAAAAAAAAAACCCTCAAGTGAGGGGGAATCTGACGAAGTCTGCTACATCGGCCGCATCCGTCCAAACCTCCGATACACGGTGCCATAGATCAACCTGGCATCTTCGGAGAGGTGGACGGATAAAACCAAATAGCATCTGCCCCGAATCTCAGGCAAGACGTCTGTCTTGCGCGTCTCTGTATTCGGAGGGGAACAGCCCCTGTATCTTAAGGCTTTTGAATCCTATGAGCCGTGAGGGTCTCGTTGGGGGGAATTCTCCTTACGAGTCATGAGGATCTCGTAGGTATATTTTCTCCTTAGGAATCGTGTGGATCCCTAAGTGTGTTGCTCCTTTGTGAGTCGTAAGGATCTCACGTTGGTATTTTCTCCTTACAAGGTCGAGAGGACCTTGCAAGTGTGCATGAATTTTTTTTACGAGTCTGCGCCTTTACGGGTTTTCACAAACTCGCCGGCAGTCCTGTTGCTTTTACTCACGGAGCCCTTTCGGGTTTTCATCCATGCCCATTTCGCTTGTGGACGTATCGCTTTTTTTTTTGGCGATCGCGGTAGGACTTCGCTACCGCGGTAGCTGTGTAGGCAACGGGATTTGGGTTGCAGTCTTTGCCGCTGGGACCTGTCGACTTGAATTCCACTATCGCCGTGTTTGAGGTGACGTATTTAGTTTAAGGACATTACGGTCCATTGTTAGTTTAGGGACGTCCCGGTCGATAGCTTCGAGGCGAAGTTTTGCCGGATACTGCTTATAGAGTGCTGACTCAGGAAAATAGCGAGCGGACACGTGCGTCGTCATCTATCGTTAACCTGAGTTGTGACTTGTCAGGGGTAGTATTTCTTAAGGAAGCGGCTGTTTATTGGCCGGAAGGGTCTTTCGCCATGCATATCCATGAGCAAATAGGCACCACCTTGATAAACTTTGTCTATGACGTATGGGCCCTCATAGTTTGGCTCGAATTTCCCCCATTTGGCACAGTTGGGGATCATAGGTCTTTTTACGACTAGCATGAGTTCGCCTTGGCGGAGTGTTCTTGGCCTAGTTAGTCTTTCGTATGAGCGTGTTATCCTTGCTTTGTAAGCTTCTAGGTTTTACTGCGCCAAGAGACAAGTTTCATCGAGGGCATCGAGCTCCTCAAGCCGAAGATAGGCATTTTCTTTATCCGTCAGCTCGTATCGAACTGCTACTTGTAGAGAGGGTAGCTCTATCATCAAGGGAAGTACTACTTCCGTGCCGAATACAACGCGAATGACATTGTATTCATGACCGTTTTGAACGTGGTTCAATACGCCCAGAAAGCTTCATGCGGTTTCTCGTACCAGTCCCTTTTGTTTCTAGACACCGTTTTCTTTATGATCTTAGTTAAGCTTTTGTTGAAAGCCTCTGTTAGACCGTTAGCTCGGGGATTATAGTCTGAAGAATATCTCCAATCTATATTATGCTGCTGTGCGAAGTGACTGATTTTGTGGCTTCTGCATGCTGACCCGTTATCAGAGATAATCCGTCGCGGAGTGCCGAACTGGTAGAGGACGCGTGTCCTGAAGAAATGGAGGATGTTCTCCGTCTTCACCTCCCTTAGCGGTACTGCTTCCGCCCACTTGTAGAAGTAATCGGTTGTTGCCAATATGAACCGATGTCCCTTGGATGATGTTTGTCGATAGGCCCGATTATATCGGTTCCCCACATCTCGAACGGCCACTTGCCAGTGTTGGGTGTAGCGAATTCGGATGCTGATGGATGAAGTCTCCATGAGTCTGGCACGAGTGACACTGCTTTGCATATTCAAGGCAGTCCTGAATTATTGTGGGCCAATAGTAACCTATTCTCTTGATTTTTAACTTCATCTTTGGCCCATCTTGATGGGAACCACAGAGTCTGTAGTGAGTTTCTTGGACGACTCTCGTTGCTTCTTCTGGTCCCAGGAATCTCAACCAAAGACGGTCGAATGATCTCTTATATAGGGTATCATTGATGAAGGCGAAAGACAGAGCTCGTTTCATGAGCTGATATCTTGAAGATGCATTTTCGGGCATTCGATGGGATTTGAAGTAGTCTATGAAGACTTCTCTTGAAGTAGTCTATGAAGACTTCTCTCCAATCCTTAGCCTTTTCTTCATTCTCTAGTTGGAAGGCCGCTTGTTTGGTGGCTTCCTCTAGTTCGGACGACTCAGGAGATATTTCTGCTGGTGCGAGAATCCGACGGTTTTGCACAATGATCCTTACGTCATCGAGGTTTTCGTCGGCTGGTTCTTTAGCGAGCTTGGCTAACGCATCTGCCTTGCTATTTTTCGTCCGCGGTATGCTTTTCAGGACGTAGGAGGGGATTTGTATCAGCAGTTACCGCACTCTTTTGCCATATTTTACCAACTCTGGCTTGCATGTCTGATAGTCGCCCTTTACTTGGCTAACGACCATCTGGGAGTCTCCATATATGAGGAGGTTCTCAATTCCTATGTCAATGGTGATCTCGAGACCTGCTACCAGATTCTCGTATTCAGCCTCGTTGTTTGTCCTTGGCTCTGTTAAGGAAAGGGCGAAACGCATTATCCCTCCTTGCGGAGTCACGAGGATAAGGCCTACCCTGGCTTTGATTATAGGGATATTTTGCTTTCGCTTCTTTATAGACAATGCTCCTTCGAAATAAAGTTCCCATCGGGTATCACTCTCTTCTTTCTCCCCGTTGATTGTGTCGAACGCATATTCATCCGGCAGCTCACAATTTAAAGGCGAGTCAGCGGGTATCGGATGCTATGCGAGAAAGTCGGTGATGGCATGATCTTTCGCTGCCTTGAGAGGTCAATAGATTATCGAGAATTCCATCAGAAGGAGGGTCCATTTGGTAAGCCTTCCCGTTAGTATGGCTCTTGACATCAAATATTTGAGAGGATCCACCTTTAATATGAGATGGACCTCATGTGCCAAGGCGTAATGTTGGAGCTTCGTTACCGCGAAGATTAATGCCAGGCAATGCTTTTCAATGAGGGAGTAGTTGTTTTTTGCCCTCAGGAGAACTCGACTCAAATAGTAGAGGACTCTCTCCTTTCTCTGATCGTTCTTCTGTGCCCATTGTGCGCCTGATGAATCTTCAAGGGCTGTTGTGTACAGGATGAGGGGCTTTCCTTTGACTGGAGCGGTCAATATCGTCGGGTTCTGCAGGTATTGCTTGATTTCGTCTAGCTCATTTTGGCATTTACGATCCCAAATGAACGGGGTCCCCTTCTTCATTAGATGGCTGTAGGGGAGGCATTTTCCGGAATGATTAGTTATGAACCGTCGGATATACGCGAGCTTTCCTTGGAGAGACCGCAGTTGTTTGGGAGTTCTTGGCGAGGGCATTTCCATGATCGCCTTGATCTTTAATGGGTCTATTTCGATGCCTTGGTGTCGGATGATGAATCCTAGGAATTTTCCTGAGGATACTCCAAATGCGCATTTCAAAGGATTCATCTTCAGATTATATTTCTGAAGGCGCTGGAACACTATTTTTAGATGCCCCAGTGCTCCTCATACGATTTGCTTTTCACTACGAGGTCGTCGATATAACATTCGACAATCTCGTGTATGAGGTCATCGAAGATCTTTGTCATGGCTCTCTTATAGGTAACACCGGCGTTCTTCAGACCGAAAGGCATCACTTTATAGCAGAATATGCCTAGTGGAGTTCGGAAGACGGTGTGCTTTTGGTCTTCATGGTATATTTTTATTTGATTATACCCTGAAGATCCATCCATGAAGGAGAAGACTTCATGAGTGGACGTGTTATCTATCATCAGTTCGGTAACCGGTACTGGGAAGTCATCCTTCAGGCAAGCTTTGTTGAGGTCCCGGAATGCAGATGCGTACTGTCCCATTTTTCTTCATCACCGGGACAATGTTAGCGATCCAGTCGGGGTATTTAACTTTTTGGATGAATCCAGAGTCAATTAGCTTCTTGATTTCGGCATTGATGCTCATCTCGAGTTCGAACTGCATTCTTCTGGGCGCCTGTTTGACTGGATTGACGTCCGGCGAGATAGCCAGTTTATGCACAGCCATTTCTGGATCTAGTCCCGGCATCTCGGAATAGTTCCACACGAAGCAGTCTTTATACTGCATAAGCACGTCTTTTAGTGTAGTCACAAGCTCTTTGTATAGCAGCTCGCTAATAAACGTTGGCCTTGGTTCATTTGCCGTCCCCAAGTCGATTCTCTTCAGATTGTCCACTGTGGTGTGTATTCCATCTTCCAGCTCTTTTGGCGCCGGTGGGAATTCTAAGATCACCTCGTCCCCATCTTCATTTGCGAAGCACTGGGAGAGGTCGTACACATTCTCATGCTCTCACTCCTTTGAGAATGTTATCATGTGGCAGGTACGAGCTCGTTTCCAAGCTCGATGTTGATCTGAACTTACCCTCGCAGTGTAGGTTGCTTTTGGCTTATGCGTTCGTGGTAGGGCTACCCTCCAATTTTTGGACAGAGCAAACCTGCCTTGCTGATACTGGTCTTCGACCCAATCTTTGATGGTGAAGCAATCTTCCAGAGGATGTCCTATTGCTCGGTGGTAGGAGCAATAAGCCGGATGATAGACCTCGTTTATTTGCTCAGGGTGCCGAGACTCCAGGAGAATCACCATTTGGTGCTTCATGACAAGGTTGAATATCTTTCTTGTCTTGTCTTGGGGGAAAGAATATTCCCGACCCATCTTTTTCATCAGCGATGAATTCCAGCGGACCATTCCTCGATCACGCGACTTCTTGGATCCGCTTCGTTGTTTTTGGATGTCGTTCCCGTTATTCACCTTGTTGTTGCTTCTATGTCAGGCTTTTTTCTTGCCACGAGAATGCACAGCGGGCTGGGGGTGAAGGGCATCGGCATCCTCCGTAGTCTGCTGAATGTAACGTTGCGTTCTGGCTTTCTCGTAAATGGCCATTTCATGACTGTGATCATCCCGAACCTTTTGACCCGCTTCCCTTATTAGCTTATCGATCTGTTCTTCGAATGTCGGACTTGGTATTCTTACGGCGGGATTTTCCTCTGGTTCAATACCAGCGCTATCTGGACGAGCATTCCCTTCTCCATCGGAGTCACTTATAATATGGCAGCCATGGAATCGCTCCCGTTTCTTGGACTGGACGTATCCAAGCCCAGTCGTCTCCATCCTCCCATTTGGCATCTTTCGCCGAGTCCCGGAATGCCCCAAATCCTGTTATGGAACTGGGCTTGTCGAGCAGTCTATTTGAAGTGTACGCCTTGGCATCTCAGTAACCTTTTCAGTCCCTCTGCGTAGTATCTGGGCAGACGGATTGGTTGAAACCTGTCGAGCGCAGGTTCGGCGCCATGCCAGACTTCTCTTTCCACTTTGGGCTCCGTGGACTGGTAGAAGAGGATCGCCTTTTCATCTTTTCGCCTAAGAGGGACGTAGAAGGTCTACAGCTCTTGCATGCTATATGTATCAAGCGCACTGAGTTCTTTATAATGTCGCTGCGGAACCATGGTAATTTGTAAACTCTGATCAGCTCCAGTGAAGCTTTGCATTGATGGACGAACAGAGAATACTGTGTTGACTTCATCTTCAGAGTCGCTGCCAAAGACCAAAATAGGAGTAGATGGTCCTGGCCTGCTGCCTTAGGGTTGCCCCGAGAAGACTATCTCTTCATCCTTCTCGGTATCGCTCCCAAAGATCGGGATGGTGGCAACGACTTTCTGTTTATTCTCCAATTTACGGCATCTTTCCGTGTCTTCGAAATCTGGTAGGAAGTACTTAGCGTCTTCATACTTGCGGACTTCATTTATGGAGAAAGGGTTTAGCTCCCCTGTAACTGTGTACTCGAGACCGTCTTTGAAATACTTCATACACTGATGTTGTATAGAAGGGATGATGTTGTATTCATATAACCAAGGCATACCGAGCAAAGCATTGTAGCAAGTCTTAGCGTCGATGATGTGAAACTTGATGTCAGTGACGAGAATCCCGAAGCGTAATGTCAATATTACGGATCCAAGCGTCCGTGATGACTGCGAGTCGAGCCCGGAGATAGTAATTTTTCCCGAGCCAGGTGTTGAGCATTCATGCAAATCTCTTTCAACACTCTCACATTGAGAAGGTTGACGGAGGACCCGTTGTCAACCAGAATCTTCCCTATCTTGATGTCGTGACAGTACCCAATGGCATACAGAGGATGGTTGTGCTCGCACGTTCCGAGAAGGAGATCTTCATCGCCGAATGTGATGTCAGCTGCATGAACCTCTGCCAGCTCGTCCTTCATCTTTTCTTCCGTAAGAAAATCTTGGAACTGATCGGGATCTTGTAACACTTTGATCAGGGAATCTCGTGCCTCTTTAGACAAGAGAAGAGCATCCAAAATACTCAATTGCGAGGGTATCTTCCTCAGGTGTGCCAGGACATTATAATCCACCTTGTTCTTCTTAGACGGGTCCTTGGCTATGATCTCTTTGACAACTCTATCATCGAGGGCAATCTCCTCAGGGACTTTTTCCATCCTCTTGTCTCTTTTGCCCAAACCTTTGTTTGAGGGTCCGAGATTCTTTTCAAGCAACGTACGGTTACGAAGCTGGATGTTCTCACAGTTCTTCGTCTCCTTTTCTTTTCCAGAGGTGGATTCCTTGAAGAGAGGGCCAAGGGCTATTTCTTCGTCAGAGTCGCTCCCAAAGGTAAGAACTTGAGATTTTCCTTTTGTCAAAATGGCATCAACCATATGATAGTTGCCGGCTGTTCCTTTATGCTCATCTGTCGTGTTTCTCTGTTCCCGACGAGCTTTACGCTTCATCCGCTTGAAGTGTTGTCGGTGGGCAATGTATCCCTGCCACCACTTCTTGAAAGTATTGCACTCTTCGGTAGGGTGTGCGACCCTCCAATGGTACAAGCAGTAGTTCGGATGTACATCCGCTTCATCAGGGCACATACTCCCGGAAGTATTTTCTTTGAAAGGTGGCAGCTTCATTCCCATTGACAAAGCTTTGGCGAACTGGTTCCTTATCTTGATTCTGCTCTTGCTGATGGAAGGGGCTGTTGAAGTCAAAAATTGTATCCCGGTTGACCAAGTCAAAGTCAAAGTCAACCCCAAGCCAAGTGGGCCTATGCCCAGGTCGAGTCCGAACATGAAGCGGCCGGCCCTTCCCCATGCCAAAATGAAATCATTTAATAAATATTTTTTATGTATGAATGTAAACAAAATGGGCATAAAGCCAAATTTTTGTAAGCCCGTGGCTTATGTGAAAAAAGAAATAGCACATGAGACATGGGATGGGCAAAATGCCATTTTGTAGAGCCCAAGGGGCTATATGTAAATATGTAAGCCTATATAAGGCAACATGATGATGAATAAAATATATACTTTTTTCATTCCCCTCAAAAATCTAGGGTTTGTGCCTCTTTCCCTTTCTAAAGGTTCTAAAACCTTTTTCTTTCTTTTGAATTAAATCAAGAGTTTTACTCTTCATTTTCCAAAACTAAATAGTTTTTCACCATAAAACCCACAAAGGGGAACTTGGATCTGCCATTAGATCTCAAAAAGGGAAGATTTTTAAATCTCACCCACTTTCTCCAAGATCCGGCCAAATGACAGGAAGAAGAAGGAGACCCATCTTCAGAAACCCCACTTTGGGGAAGACCCAGGGCTCAAGGGGAGAAGCCCTTTCATCAGCTTCAAAATATCTTAGGAGTTTAACTCCTCATACACACACACACACACACACACAAAAAAAAAATAATAAGTGCCCCTTTCTGGGAGTACAACTCCCATTGCAGGGACCAAGTCTCTTTTGCCTCCCGAGCACCCGCGTGCCTGGCACGTGAGGCGTCCGAGTGCTTGGGCGCTAGCGTCCGAGCGCCCACGTGCCTGGCACGTAGGGCGCTAGCGCTCTTGCGCTCAGAGCGCTAGCGCCCAAACTGCTAGCGCCCGAACGCCTACATGCCTGGCACGTGGGGCGCTAGCGCTCTAGCGCCAAAGCGCTAGCGCCTGAGCGTCCACGTGCCTGGCACGTGGGGCGCTAGCGCTCTTGTGCTCAGAACGCTAGCGCCCGAGCGTCCATGTGCCTGGCACGTGGGGCACTAGCGCTCAAAGCGCTAGCGCTTTGGCACTAGCGCCTGAACGCTCATGTGCCTGGCACGTGGAGGGCTAGCGCCCAAAGCGCTGGCGCCCTTGCGCTCAAAGCGCTGGCGCCCAAAGCACTGACGCTTTCTCCCACGCTTCCTTTGGATGCCCCCTTTTCCCTTATACACACACACACACACACTCCACACTAAAAATACCTCCCCCGTTAAAAAAGATTTCTAACGGGACCCTGCCCCGCACCCCGTAAGGAGACTGCTAGCCTCCTTGACCCTTAGCCCGCTATCCGGGTAGCGGGACCCCCGTAAAAACTCTGCGGGGCCCCCGATATATCCAAAACCCGTTCAAAACACAGCACTGCACATTGAGTTCGCATGACTAGTTTAACCCGTTAATCGGAGGTTCCCTCGCTCCAAAGGCGAGGGGTAATTAACGGCAGCTTAGTCCGCGGCTGCCGGAGATTCAGATCCCCACAATCAATAAACCCCTGCCTACCCTAGGCAGGGGGAATCTGTAATGCGCCTGACAAGCGCGCGCGTATTCCCCATCTCAATATGGTGACGAAAAACACCCTACAGGGGCGCTTCGATCCGGTTGAGGTACTTTATGGCTTCTCATTACCGGAGCTTCTTCATCCTGACACTGACGCTTGGCCTTTTCGTATATGGCCGCTTCATATTCTCGGTCAGCTTTGCTCTTTTGAAGAGCTTTGCTCAGCAGCCTGTCGATCAGGTCGTCTGACGGTTCCAGGGATTTTGGCTCTGGTTCTGCCCCCAGTTTCTCTACGTCAGGAGCTTCTTTTCCATTTACCAACGAGTGAGAGATCATGTGGCAACTCACCCCGTAATCCTCGGGTTCTTCTGATGAGCCGTCTCCTTCATCAATGTCGCAGTCTCCATTCTCAAGAATATGCTGGAGGAACTCTTCTAGTGTGACCGGGGTCCGCGTCTTTTAGTTGTATTCCTCCAGTGTGTCGATGTATTTTTGCAGACCCGTACAATTGTCTTCAAACTGCACGTGCTTCTTGGTCCTCTTCTTTTTCTTCGAAGACTTCGAAGGCTTGGCTTACAGGTTTTGCCCATCGTTACCAAATTTCGGTGTTAGGCGTGGTTTCAGCATCCCGTCAATAATCTCAGGCTCCAGCTGGCTTTTCCATTTGATCACCGGACACGCTTGAAGATCCTTCAGCATTCTTTTAGTTTTAGCCGAAAGGACAACTTCCCACATAGCTTCCTCTATAAATGAGCATGATGCCCTCTGCGTATCCACCTTTTTAGGAGCGTGCTGCTGTAGTGGGTTTACCTCCAGTTTTCGAACAACACGAACTTGCCCTGTTGGTATTGGTCCTCAACCCAGTTTTTGAAGATATAGCAATCTTTGATTGGGTGGGCCACTATTCTGTGGTAGGGACAGTTGTTGGGATTGTTGACGTCACCGGGTTGCAGTGGGCGTCTCGGATCCGGCAGAGTGATAACCCTGTTGTGCACCGCTAATTCGAACAACCTCATCGTTTTATCCCAGGAAAACGAATAGGGACGTCTCAAATTTTCTTCGAGGGATCGTGGTTTGTTGCTTTGGCGAGCAACCAGTTTCGGGTCACTCGGTTGTTGTTGAGCGTTAGCGACGAAGATCGCTTTCCCTTTGCCCTTTTCATTCCGGAGGTCCGTTTTTGAAGAGGACGGCCTATGGCCCATCTGGTCCATTCGGGCCAGTTTGTCAATCAAGGTCTGGAAAGTAGTCGGCTTAAAGAACATCATAAACTGGGATATAGTTGCCTGAGGATCAAGGGTTCCCACGAACATGCCCACGGCAGGAGCTTCTTCTATGCACTGCTCGCATTTTGACCATAGGTTACGCCACCGCATTGCGTATTGAACCCAGGTTTCTCCTGGCTTCACCCTGGCATTGATCAACGTCGTGATTGGGGTGCGCTCGCTTGCACTCACGAATCGCTGTATGAATAGTAATTCCATCTCCGTGAATGTTTTGATAATATCATTTAGGAGCTCAGAGTACCATTCAAATGCCGTCTCCGACAAGCTGCCAACAAACCGGCGAAGCAACAGTTTTTCATCACCCCTGATATTACCGCACAAAGCTCTGAATTGAGCAACGTGTTGGTATGGATTGCCCGTCCCCTTATACACATGGAATTTGGGGATCGTATATCCTGGCAGGTACTTAATTTGATCGTACCAGCCTGGATAAGCTCGCCCAGTCCTGACGACTTGGCCTGCTACTTCGCTCGCTTGATGAGTTCGTATTTGTTGAGCTATATGGTCATCAAGGGCCGCTTTGGAGATTGTCTCCTCCCTGGCTGCTGATAAAGCCGGAAGAGGGTTTGATGTCTCCCCTCTGTCATATTCAACAATTATTGGAGGATCTTCGGCTGGAGAATCTGGCTGGATCATTATCCCCACCATATCTTGGAACAGGAGTGCCATTTGTTTTATATTAGCCGCTTGTTCTGCGGCCTCTTTATCTTTCTTTTCAAGCACTCTTCGTAGGAACTCCGTATCGGTCTCCTGATCCTGGCGCTGCTCAGACGATACTTCCAGGCTTTCTTTCTTCCCAGCAAATGCGGCCATCTTTATCAACATCTCCTGGAGCTTTTGTTGTTGCTCTTGATCTTTTATCACAGACTGTGTAAGTGGTCAATAACCCGTGGAGGTACGGCTTTCCTTTTTCCCAGAAGCCATGTACACCGTGTATACTATCATGCCCCCAGACTTGGGGCGTTTGTGTCCACTGCCTTTGATTTTTGCCGCTGGCATGGAGATCTTCTCTGGCCTTCTCCTCTTGTGGGAGGTCGAAGTTGAGGAGGCCGTTGCGGCAGGCACCCTTGCAGACAATTCCTCCCATAGTACGATAGAGGGATGGTCCTCCTCTTGCCGAGCATTCGTTTTCTTAAGCCGGCGAGCGTAATCTTTGTCAATTACAGAGTCTTGGACTTTGGATCTTGGAGGACAACCGCTGAGGAGGCTGATCCGGCTTCACCTGTGTCATGCTTTCAATAGATGGTGGAAACTTCTTCAATATGGTGGTTGGAGAGCTTTTGCGCACCCTCCTGAGCAGCTCAAAGCTGTTCCCAGTTGGAACAGCAGCGTCAATTTCTACCGTTGGAGCTGGTGTGGTAAGTCCAGAGGGGGAACTGTCCCCAGCTTTTCTCACTCGGTGCCAGTGGCGACGTCGAGCACGTTGTGCAGATGGGACCACCTTTGTTGTGGAAGCAACCTCGTTATGCCCCCTGCTTTGATGAGAGGCTGCTGTCGGTGTCAGTCTGTCAAAGACTGACGTCCGCTGAGAGGGAACAGTCAATTTGTCGAAGGCAGACTTTTTGGCAGGAGAAGAATTTTTAACAACCTCGCCTGCAGCAAGAGTTGGAACGGCCAGTCTTGCGAAGACCGATCCCTTAGCTGGAGAAGCCCCGTTGATGACTTCGTCTGTCGGAACAGGAATGGCTATCCGCTTCGGGATAACCCCTTCAGGTATTGCGGGCCCACTGGAGCTTTGGCCCAGTCTGTCAAAGATCAAGGCGTTGGAATTAGACGATCCGTTGAGAGGGGCCGTTGTAGTTGCAAGCCGATCGAAGACCGACTTCTTTGGAGCCTCTTGTGATGGTATTGAAGCATTGAAGCTCATTGGCGGGAGCATGGTCCCGAAGAACAATCCAGTGGTGGCCTGAGTCACCTGCTCCACTGGCATTGCAAAGATGGAGGACGTATAGGGCCCGTAAGCCACTCCTACAGTCGGGGCAGAGCGAGAGTTGCTGTTGCAGTGAGCGCAGCTGGAGGCCATCGATATCTCCTTTTCTGCATGGAGCAAGACACCAAATCTTAGTACCTCGAATCCAGGGCCAACCATATTAAATTGCGATTCATTTGCGAACACGACACAGGAAGTGTGGAGTGGAAAGAGGAAAAAGTCCCATCAGGCGTGCCAGAATCTATTTACCGCCGAAAACGGGGACAAACCGGGATGGATCGTCTTGTCTGAATTTGGGGGCAGATCCTATTTGGGTTTATCAGTCCAACTTTTCGAAAATGCCCAGTTGATTTATGGCACCGTGTATCGAAGGTTTGGGCGGATGCGGCCGTTGTAGCAGACTTCGTCAGATTCCCCCTCGTTTGCGAGGGGTTTTTGATCGTGGGGACGCTCTTCCTTACAAGCGCAAGCCCCTGCAGTTAATTATGCTACCGCATCGCGGTAACCACTTTCTCCTGCTCCAGAAGGTCACTCTGTATCGTGTGTGTTTGTTTTACTTTTGGTTGCCCGTGGATTGTATACGGGGACTAATTTATGTTGTCGCTCGTAGGACGTGAATTAGTCCAAATCCGTATATTCTTATATTTGGGTTTGGTTTGATTTAAGGATCATTAACCTTGTTTGAGATTAAGAACAACTTAAATGTTTGTTAAGGATACGCTAGTCCGATCTTGGACTAAGATCTACTTAACGGGGGTTTGGGATCATTTTTTATCCATCAAAAGAACATTTGAGCTCTATCGTTTTAGTTTAGGGACGTTACGGCCCGTAGATCTCCATTTTTAGGGTGAGGGTTTAGTTTAAGGACGTTATGGTCCACAGCTAGTTTAAGGACATTATGGTCCATTGGGATATGCTCATGGGTTTGGGAGTGCACCCAAGAGCTGTTGGCTGTCGGGACCCTCCACCTCTCTGAAGACGTTGAAGAATTACAACGACATGTATCAGAGGTATAGAGAGGTGTACCCTTGAACCAAACTCCGGATTGAAGGGAGAGATCATGGTGGAATGAATACCATTTTAGATACCATCTGTTAGGGTATCATTATTCATCTTTGGAACTGAGATCGATTCGGGGAAGCCTGAGCATAGGAAGGCTCGGCTAATTGGTGATCAAAGAGTTTTGGCCTCGGGAGACTTGTCTAGTTTAGGCTAAGGTTCGCCTATCATAGTGTTAAACACTAAAAATTGCTCGGCGCTCACGTGCTCCCACGTGAGGCTCTAGAGCAGTGTTAAACACTGAAATTTGGAGCGCTCACGTGTGGCACGTGAGGCGCCTGAGGATTGGGCACTACTTCTTTGGGTTTATTCCCTCTCTCTTTTATAAGTGCTATGCATTATTGGGGGTCACATAGGATCACGTGAGGCGCCCCAAAAATGGGAACTGTCATTGATTTATTCCTTTTTTTATTTTCTTAAGTGCTAAGCACCATTAGGGGATCACGTGGGATCACGTGAGGTGCCCCAAAATGGGAACTGTTTTTTATTTATTCCTTTTTTTTGTCATAAGTGCTAAGCACCATTAGGGGGTCATGTGGGATCACGTGACTCGATATCAGTTGTTCCTTTTGTTCCTCAGATGTGTTAGAGGTGCTCACGTGGGAACACGTGATCTGTTGATATAGCTTTGTACGCTAAACGTTTCTTTTATGTGCATGGGGATCTTGATTTTAATTTTGAAAATTTCATGTCCTTTTTTTTATAAGAATTAAATTCTTATACAGGGTTAAACCCTAGTTTTTATTAGAAGAATTAAATTTCTATATCTTTGGGAAGAATTAAATTCTTCAAACTTAGTTATTTTTTCTAAGTTTTGAGTCTGCATGACATAATCTCCCCGATGAGAATTAAATTCTCAACTTGTAGGAAGATCTGCTTCTACAGACCTCAACCAGAGGAAGATCTATATTCTTTATTTTAAAGAGTTAAACTCTTGGAGTGGTGAAGAAGAGATAAAATGATGTTTAGGTCTTTCTTCTTACCTAGGGTTTCATTTCTTAAAAGAGAACCCCTCTTCTTTTTTTCTTTTTTTTTTCTCAAATCTTATGGGGGGTTTTCTTTTTTCAAGACTTGAAGTCTTGGGTCCTTTATATAGTAGAGGCAACTTTGTTGATTTAGTTAAATAAATCTCTTATTGAGAGATCTTAATTGATTTAGGGATTTTATCCACCGTTGGATCTTTGATCCAAGGACTTCTGTTTTACAGAAAATATTTTTCTTGTTTTTAACAAGATTGGGGAAATATTTTCCCATACAGAGCTTATTATGTGGCTTGGTGATTTTTTAATCACCATTGGATTTTTAATCCAACGATACTCTGTTTTACAGAGAGTAATCTTTCGTATTTAGAAAGATTTAAGAAAATATTTTCCAAATAGGGTTTTGATCCCTTTACTTAGAATTTAATCTTATCGGCTCAGAAGGTATTTGAGACCACTCACATGTAGCATGTGATCCCACAGAGTTAAACTCATTTGCGTATGTGCAACAGCCAAAAGAGGACATCACGTGCTAACATGTGAGCCTTCCTGGCTTGTCATTTGTTTTAAAAAGCGTCTATGTACTTTGTATATAGATGCTCACATGCTTGCACGTGAGGCTTAATTTCATCCTTAATAATTAAGTGTAATGCCTATAATTTTTGTTTCAAGTCGCATCACGTGTGGGCCCGTGATACTCCATTAGGGAAATTTTTCCATCGCCTTTCTTCTTATCTTTTTTTTATAAGGGAACTGTTGTCTTGAGAGCCCAACTGGCCTACAATAAAATTTGATCTGCCAGGAAAGATGAGCGAAAATATTTTTATATTCTTTTATGTCCTGAGGGTTGAGGGGTTTTTGGGTTATAACTTGCACTAGTAGAAAATGTATACATCAGGGATGGTACATTATAGACCGTAATAATCTAATCGGTCGTGTGAAACATCCATGCTGCACATCTGGTATGTATGTTACTTTTGTTCGTGTTTATGTATATGCTTGTGTGTGTCAGTATAATTTTTAAGGTAGTTTTGTGTAAAAATTCATTAAATATCTATGGGTTTGTATAAATTGCAGTTATACGCTCGATGTACCCGCTTCGTCTCTTTTGGTATCTTTGGATCTAACTTATAAGATGGTTTATTTCAAACAAACATTACCCTTCAAACACAAGTTTCTTTTTCTCTTGTAATTTCAGTATCCTTCTCTCAATTGTGCTCTCAATCATAAATCTCACGATTCTAGTAAACGTGGATAGAGAGCGAGACACAACACCCGTCGACGCTCGATGACATACCTTTACCTCAATTCCAATTTGGGAATTGCCTGCCAATGTAACGCTGGCCGATAACGAGATAAGAACCGTCGTGACTAGGAGCAAAGGGTTACTGTCTTGAATGAGAGTGAAGTCAAACTTCACTCCCAGTCGTTGCGGTTCTTATCTCATTACCGGCCGGCACAATATCGGGAGGCAATTCCCAAATTGGAATTGGGGTGAAAGTATGTTATCGAACATCGACAGGTGTTGCGTCTTGTGTCTCACTCTCTATCCATATTTACTAGAATCGTGAGATTTATGATTGAGGCCACAATTGAGGGAGGATATTGAAATTACAAGAGAGAAAGGAATTTGTGTTTGAAGGGTAATGTTTATTTGATGTAAACCATTTTAAAAATTAGACCCATTGATATCTACGTTTTACTCAAGCTTTTATCGGCCCAGGGTTGCAGCGAGGAGTAGATGCGCCAGATTTTCCAGATAGTTGGAGGTGGAGCACTTATCCACGGTCCTAGACGTCATAAGCAAAACCGAAAAATACATGTATGTAAGCACTCTTACGGTTATAATATTAGTTAATAATTTTCAATTAATCTTTTAAAAATGTGCATGTAAGAAAAACAGAAAAAAATCTAAAATAGTATGTGGTAGGAGAAAATGGATCACACTCTACTCTTTAAAACTAAGTTTGAGCCTAGGCCATAGGCTTTCACAAGTATATTGTTGATGAGTGAGTGTGCATAAGCATGTGATTGATATTTATAGGTTACAATCAAGCGTATAAGCTAAGTATCTAATTGGTGAGGAAGAATTTCAGTATACCGCTCGATGCTATTTAAGGAGAAGCTTCTGATGGCAATGACAGTGGCGGGAGTTAGTGAGGTATTTATGTATGTGTGTTAGTGTAGCTAGCGTCGGTTCAAAATTTATGATTTGAGATCATGTATTTATTTATTTTTTTATATTTGCAGGATTCACATGGTTGAGTGAGCTGAGATTGCGCGAGATTTGGAGAGGTTTTTTTGTATTGTTGGACACGCGGATCGATACTTTTCAAGGCGAGATTCTGATGGCGAAGACAGCGGTGGAAATTAGTGGGGTACACATTTACATGTGTTAATTAATGTAGCTAGCACATAGTTTAATTTCAAAAATTATGATTTGAGTTCATGTATTTATTAAACTTATTTTGGATTTGCAGGGTTCATAGGGTTGAGTGTTACATACGTTAATTAATGTAGGTAGCGTGTTGTTTAATTTCGAAAATTATAATTTGAGTTCACGTATTTATTAAACTTGTTTTGGATTTGTAGTGTTCGTAGGGTTGAGTGAGCTAGTATTGTGTGCGTGATTTGGAGAGTTTTTCATATTGTTGGATATTTAGTAAGTAATGTATTATTTGTAATCAAAACAATTTTGTCTGCGTTGTTTTGGAGAGAGTTTCGTGTTTTTCATATTGTTTTAGTTGTTTAAATTATTGGATTTATAATGGATTGTGATGGAAATGCTATTGGTTTGTGATATACCGTGTTTATATATTTGTTTATGATCGAAACATTGCGTATTATATTATGATTAAATGAATTATTGTAGTGGAAGAGACATTTTCTGTAAAAAAATTCAAAAATATATGGGTATTAGCATCCGTTAAAGCAATAGAAACGGTCTTTGAAACCCATATTTGCAACCGTTCACTGATACAGAAAACAATTTAGAGTCGTTGATTAGTGTAACATCTTAAAAATTTATTAGAGTTAATTATAATTTAATTAGCGATAAACATGGGTTTTCAATAAAATTTAGTTAATAATTATTTTCACACATATTTATTTATTTTAAAACACACACACATATAGAATTAGCAATATGTTAGTTTAGACTAAAACACAATTTAGTAGTCATGACAATTAAACCTATATTTTCTTATCAATCATTTAACTAATTATTTGGTTTTAGAATAGAAAAAGAAAAGAAAAGAGAAGAAAATAATATTGCGGGGACATGAGAGGATGATGCATTAAATGATGGAGAAATTTTGCACATGGCTATTATGAGCCATTCTTTCTTTCATCTCTTTCTTCTCTCCTTTTCTTCTTCATTTCCTTCTTCTTTCCTTTACCTTCTCTAATTAAAATCTTTCTTCCTCTCCAAAACTATTCCGACAAATAAATCTCATCTCACAAATCCATCACAAATCACCACAAAAATCAATTATATCTTTCAAGAAACTATGGTGGAAACTCAAATCCTTGATCTTGGGGCCGTCTTACAAGATTAGGACCTCTTTCAAGCTAATTTTGAGGTGATAAGCCAACCTCAATCATATTTTATCAAACTCTAGCCTTAACAACTCCTAGTCTAAATTAAAGTCTATGTTTTGTGATGTTTTAAAATTTAAAGTGAGATTTTGAGGTGAATTTGGGGTTGTGAAAAATTTTAGGGTAATCATGACCTAAACTAGGATAGATAAGAGTATTTTAGTGCTAATTATCCTTATTTAGCCAATCAAGACTTCACTAATCTAGCATGATAATTGAATTAGTGTGAAAACTAGTAATTAGTTAAAGTTTAGGGTTTCAAATTAAATCTGCTATTAAAGCAGTAACTTCAGAATTATTTTGCAATTACTGGGAGATAATTATTAGGCCCTGATTGCACCCTCGAAATCCGAGCCCATCCCTCCAAAACTTGGCCGCCAAAAAATGCGTTTTGACAGCAATTTGAGAATCATTTTGGGAGTTAGGGTCTAGGGTTTTGTCAGGAGCTCTTTAAGACTCTAATTAGACTTTTGGTATATGCAAATTTTTTCAATTTTGCGTATACAAAAATCTGGGAGCGTTTTACCTTACTTTTAGCTATATTTTAACGTACGATACGGATGTCCTGACTCTCATTTTAGTGTTTTAGTTGGTTAACGGCCTTTCGGGGTAGTCCTAGGTGTTTGTTGTACACGTATAGCACACTAAGTTCACACGTGTTAATTTGTGAGAGTTTAGTTCGTTTGTGTATTGTATATATGTGTCGTATCGAAATTCTATCCCTCACGTGCTAAGGTTTTGTTCGATGCTAAGATCGGTTGCGGGGACTTCGGATGCGTTAAGGAAAGGGAAGGAGGTGATCGGATTCGAGTAATTCGAGACCATTCCGGTGAGTAAATTTAATATCTACGGGGGAATCGTTTGGATGGCGTTAAGCGCCTGATATCTAGATTCAAATCATACACACACACACACACATTCATATATTGCATAATCACTATCATACGCATTCTATTAGTTGCTACGTATTGATATATCCTCGTTAGGATACTTGCACTATTGCCAATGGGTTTTATGCCGTACGTGCACAAACTCATATGTACACACACACTCTTGATAATTGACATACCACGTATGCTATAGAATTTGCCACGACATCTTGCATTGTACTATATTCATATTGGTAGTTAGATCTTCGCTTATATCATACTAGCATGCATCATACCAATATCATGTACACTTGTCATTATTACCGTATTCTTGTATTATATTGTTTCGTGGGATTTTTGTTTTCATGAGATTTTGAGAAACCACACAACACATTTTCTAAAACTTGGATTCATTCAAAAAAATGTGGGTTTCTCTTGATATGATATTTGGTATCCACTATGAAGTTTCTCGGTTCTGAGTTATAATTATATCCGATTCGAGAAGTGATGAGTCACTGTAACGCCCCCAAAATTCCTATATCTTAATATCATTTTTCTTTTTATAAAAATACTGTATTTATTTGTTTTTGGATATCCCTGTAAATTTTATTCTCTATTAAATATATTAGTTTATCTCTTCTTCTATTTTGCCTATTCTATAATTTTTGAAAGCCCAAAACCCATGCCAAAACGTTTCTATTTGATTTCTTTCTTTTCTTTTTCCTTAGCCAACTTTCTTTTCAAACAACAACATATATTTAATTTTGTTTAAATAAAAGCATGAACAATTTTGTAGTTCATTGGTTAAGTCCTTGAATTGATATTCCATAGGCCATATGTTCGAATTATGGGACTTGTAATTATTTTTATCTATTTTTATCTATTTTTAGAATCTCTCTCATAACATACAAATGAACTTCCTTTTAACTCCCAGCATAATTAGGAGGATGGTTATAAATTATAATTAAGTAAAATTATTATTAAAAGTTTTAATTTTCTTTTAATACAAATATCTCTCAATCTCTTCTCCTTCCCAGCTTAGCCATTTCGTTTTGATCAATTCTAAAAATTAAAAAAAAAAATCTCTTTTCCCTTGAGCTTGGAGAAGTACCGGTTAAATCAAGTTTCAAAATCTCGGTATTGAATTTTATCAAAACGGTGAACTGGTTGTTATATCGACTCACATAATCCGTAAGCCCCCATCTCCCTCTTCCTCCCCCCCCCCCCCCACCCCTTTATTCGATCTGATTGCTAGGTTTCTTGATCGATCTCCTCTGGAATTTCAATTTATGTTATTGTGGTATGGTTTTATGTAGGCTAAGTATGGTTAGTGAACTATAGTTTTGAAGGATTTGCAATAATTTATTTAAAGCGAATAATTATGATTGATAGGGTATATGAAGCAGTTTTGCATAGTGTAATTTTTAGTTGTCTGGTTCATGTTTAGATGTTTGGGGAGTTTTGAGTGTCTTTGTTTAAGTTGGTTTCTGCTGTGTTATTTTGTTGGTCGGTGTACAGTTGTATCTAGTTGTGGTAAGTTGAGTTGAATAGGAGGAGTATGGGATGTATACTGCAGTAGATAGTGGTGGTGAAAAAATTTGGGATATTATCAAAGTATATTACAGAAGATATTGTGATATGGTGGTGTAGGTTACTAGTAACTATATGATATATTTGGTTCATTCAATTGTGTTGTTGAGTTTCTAAGGCTGTTGTTAGTTTTATCTACCCTCTATTACCTTACCCGTTTAACTGGCTTTCTGTATTAATTAACTGATTGTTGTGGATATTTTTGTTACGTTGATGAATCTTATTTTTATGTTACTATGACATATAAAGTCATGTTCCTCCTTTATGCTTCTTTAGACAATCACATAAGGTTGTATACTTTGTATTTATTTTTTTGCCTAACTGAAGTAACATGTGGATATTTTGTTTAAGAAAATTAATAGGTGTATGTTGGAAGAAAGCTCTTGTGGGCTTAGTCCAATTTTCGCATAGTGAAAGAGTTGATAGATCTTTAGTTCTTCATCTTACAGAAGTTACAAATATTCTGTATCAACTTGAACTATCTCAATATAATATTAGAATAGATTTATCCTTACTCTTTCTTTTACAATTTTGCCTCTACAACGCTCTTTAAGTGATCGGTGCTGGTTAAACCACATTCTTAGATTTAGTGGAGTGAGATACAGAGCTCTTCACAGAGCACGGTCTTGAAAGGAAAAAAAAAACACGGATCTAAAACAAATAAACACTAAAAAAAGGTAAATCAATCATATCGGGTTTATATCTTTTAAATCAAATTATATTTAGCCTGAAGGAAACAAAAATTCAAACTTTAATTTTTATAAAATACTACTTATTATCTAAATTAGATTTTTCTAACAAAACACCCTTAATTTTCTAAAATATAGGATTTTACGCTATAATACTCTAAATTTCTATAAGCTAGGTTTTGTCACTAAAATACCATAAATTCTAATGCATATTTTTATTAAACACTCTCGGCATTTTAATTAACATATTTTACCAAAACACCCTCGAGGCTTATTTCTAAATAAAGTATTTTACATAAAAACCCCTCGAGGTATGCAAACAATATAAATATATAATAAATAAACTTGAATAAATTTTTAAGGACCCTAAATTAATATAGGTTTAAGCGGTATCATTTCTCTTGAGCCTCATAGAGTCGGAGAAAGTGAGTGCTTGCCTATCCAGGTTAGATAACGCTGCAAATTAATGGAGCTATCAATGGCAATCGTTTTGAAAAAAGACACAAATGCTGCCATTCTTGTGCAGCAGTTGTCCGATTATTCCCGAACTTAAGATCTTCAACATTTAAATCTTTTAATAAGATATGATTATAACTTGAATATAAACTTGAACACGAATTTAAACTCGAACTCGAACCTAAACTTGAACTTAAACTCAAACTCAATTTACTCGAACTAACTTGACTCGACCCAGGATTGCAACTGGCATGACTCGCATTCTACTTGACTTGCTCGATTTCATTCTTCATCTTTTGCAATCTATGGTTTCGATCAAGACATGTGATAATCAACCAATCAAATCAGCTAATTCAATTTAACAGTTATAATCTATTATACTTGAGGTGTTGGAGTAGTTTGAGTATGAATTCAATGGAATCTCATAAGTCCCATTGATACAAAATCATATTGTTGTGGTACTGGGCTGAAACGGTACAAAATCATGTTGTTGTGGTACTGGACTGAAACATTACAAATCATGCTGCTGTGGTACCGGGCTGAAACGGTACATCATGAATTCACTAATAAGGGCCTGTATTTCCAAACTCCTGGACGATAGCCTGTTGGGTTTGAAATATTTCAATAATAATTGAAGTCCCGATTACTTTTGGGCCCGTGTTTTCTTACCACTAGACGATAGCCTTGGGTTCGAGCATACTCTTGAAATTGATTGACATTCACACTAAAATTTATATTAGTTAGATTATCTTGTAGAGACCTATTAAGACACATACCTCATGTTCACTCATACACACTTATTACCTGTGATTGTTAGGGATTTTGCGTGTGCGTTTTAAAATTTAAGAATGCCGCAATCAAGACGGTGTCGCTTGGTAGCTAGCCGGTTGAGTACGAGTTGATCCACAGGGAAATAGTGTTCTTTTCTTTAAGTTCTAACGCGTTAAGTCCTATTTTAGTAGGCTTTGTTTTAAGATCTAAGAATGAGATTAAACTGATTTGAAGGCTTGTAAGGGTTAGAATTAAGTTAGTTCGAAATAAGGATTCTTCTCATTTCTATCAATGCCCTAGTTAAGACTATAGGTGTTAGGGTAATAGTCAATAACGGGGATTAACACGACTAGGAAGAAACTTAGTTTCTTCTTTGTGGTCCTTGTCCGTCCGTTCTTAACTCTTAGCCCTAACCTCCAGTTAATTCAACCACAACCGGTCTAACTAGGGAATCACCGCTATCATTTAGGATAGGGTGCCGTAATGAGCGGTGTGTGGTTGAAGTAAATAGAGTCCGTATTTTAAAATTATATGGGCAAAAAAAGGAGTGAGAGAGATTTCCTTCTTTCAAACCTTCCCTATCCTAACCCTATCAAGTGAGGAATTACTCACTTATTAGAAAAGTGACGATAAAATTCATTTTTATATTTTTGTTTAATGACCTAAATTGCAGATAACAAAAGAACAAAATAAAAATAGCAGATAATAAATTGCAGATAAAAATGCAAGATAAAAATAAAACTCACTTTTATTGATGACCTCTTAGCAATGCATTACAACTTGAATAAAAATTTAAATCTAAGAATTAAAAAGAGGCATGCCTTCATTTGGCTTTCGACTTTCCTATTTATAGATAGAAAAAAACCTTAGGTTACAATCTGATCCATACATGAATTTACCAAACTACCCTAAGAAAGCCGGGTCAAAGCACCGACACCCACCGACACCTGCACCGACACGTGCACTATGCGGCTGCCGCGGCTCCGGTTTAGCAGAAAGGCATGTTTGGCCGCGGTTCCACGGCCATATTGTGGGATCTCTGGCTCGATTCTTCCGGGTTGCTTCATGTTGCTTTTTCCTTCTGTTTTTTTCACTTGGTTTCTCAGAATCTCTTCTATTTTCTTCCAGATTTCCAATAGTGCAAAATGATGTGGACTTTTGCCTTGAGTTTCGCGTTGAAATCTTGAATTTTGTGCTGCCCTTGTGCTTTGTGCATTGAACTGTCTACTGATTTTCGTTTGTTCCTTGAATTGGTAGGTGGCATCATACGGATTCATCTATTATTGGTCGTAGTCTCACATTTGTAGCAACTTTTCATGAATTTCACTGTAGAACCTGTAATCTGCAACTATTTAGCAGATATGAAAACGTAGTCGCCGACCATCTTTCACGCCTCCTTTCTTCGCCGACGCTTCAATTTCCTATAAAATACGTTTTTCCAGATGAGCAGCTCTTGAATGTATCATGCGAACCTTGGTTCGCAGATATTGTGAATTATTTGGCCACCGGACTTATACCAAATGAATGGTCGAATCAGGACAGACTCCGGTTCCTATCCCAGGTAAAACATTTTTACTGGGATGAACCTTATCTATTCAAATACTGTCCCGACCAAATTATTCGTCGGTGTGTCCCCGACTATAAATTTAAGAGCGTGCTGTCATTCTGCCACGATCAAGCGTGTGGCAGGCATTTTGGCCCTAAAAAGACAGCCGAAAAGATCTTGCAGTGTGGCTTCTTCTGGCCACAACTCTTTAAAGACGCACATGATTACTGCAAGACATACTCCTGGTGCCAACACATGGGTCGGATATCTTGGAGAAATAAAATGTCGCTCCAACCAATATTGGTTGTGGAAATTTTTGATGTTTGGGGGATTGATTTTATGGGACCGTTTCCCAATTCTTTTGGGAACTTGTATATTCTCCTCGCTGTTGATTATGTTTCTAAGTGGATCGAGACTGTGCCCAGTCGGACTAATGACAACAAGGTTGTCGTTAGATTTCTCAAAAAAAACATTTTCTCTCGGTTTGGGCACCCTCACGCAATCATCAGCGACAATGGAACTCATTTCTGTAATAGGACTTTCGAGTCCTTAATGCGGAAATATTCCATCAATCAAAAGCTATCAACGCCTTATCATCCCCAAACATGAGGGTAAGCCGAGCTTTCAAATCGGCAAATTAAACAGATATTGGAGAAAACGGTTTCCAAAAACCGTAAAGATTGGTCTCTAAAACTTATTGATGCCCTTTGGGCATTTCGAACTGCCTATAAGACCAATCTTGGCATGTCTCCGTATAGACTTGTTTATGGAAATGCTTGCCACCTTCCAGTTGAAATTGAGCATCGCACGTTTTGGGTGATAATAGAGTCGAATCTATCTATCGAAGATGCGGACAACCATAGAAAGCTGCAGTTAAATGAATTAAATGAGCTTCGGGATGAAGCTTACGAGAACGCGGTTGTCGTCAAAAATCGAACGAAGGTTTTTCACGATAAACACCTTATGCGCAAAATATTCAAACCTGGTCAACAGGTTTTACTTTACGACACCCGGTTACATTTCCATCTCGGCAAGCTTAGATCTCGATGGAAAGAGTCATTTTTGGTACGCACCGTATATCCGCACGGTGCGGTCGATTTAGAAAATCCGGTGGACGGTTCACTATTTAAAGTGAACGAACATAGACTTAAACCGTTCCTCACCGCGGACCCTTCGGAGGAGCTCCTGCTATTGCAGGAGCCAATTTATATTGACTGATTTTTCTCCATCTACCTCCAAATTTCGGTTATCCAGCCATAAACAGTGGAAACACTGTTTCAAATAAGTTTGGGGATATATCACACTTGTAATTCTATAAAAATAAAAAAAATGAGAATAAAAAAATTTAAAAAAATCCAATTTTTGGAGGTATTTTTGTAAAATTCAGTTTTAATAATTAATAAATAAACAATAAAATAAAAATTTTACAAATAAATTCCTCTTTTAAGAGGTCTTTTTTGCAAATAACCAATAAACCCCTATAAAAAGAACCCGACCCCTCTGCGGCTTTTACCAAACCCTAAAGTATTTCTCTCTCAAAACCCTAGTCGCCGCAGCAGCCAGAGCAAGGAGATCCCTTCACGCCGCCGCGCTTCCGCCGCCGAAGCCCATTCCTGCCGCGCTTCCGCCGCTTGTTGCTGTCGTTGCCCTCTGAAATCTTCAGAGGAGGTTTGCACTACCTTTCCCTCTCTGTTAAAATTAAAAAAAATTCAATTTGCTCTCTGTGATGGCACCCACGTTGCAATTTGAAAGAGGCTTTTCACAAATGTTTGCACACACGGTCTATGGTAGCTATTTCGGTGACGAGATCCGAAGGCGTGGGTGGAACATTTTACTTTTCAACCATCCAAATTCCTTCGCGCTTCCAGATCTTGTCACCCGATTTTACGAATGCATGGAGGATGGTTGCCTCTCACAACACGGTTATATTAGGCTAATTTGGGGGGATAGGGAAATAATAATCGATAGGGACTTTATCCATGAAGTCACCTTAATACCTAGATTACCTATTCGTGACCAACCCTTCTGATTCGAGGACTACCTACCCTTGATGGGTAATGACTGTTCGAGAGAGCCACGCAAGGGCATTCAGGCTAGAACCCTCTTTACGAATGTATTAACTGTGTGCCGTTGGGCAAAAAATAATATTTTTGGTAGTTCGCACAACACTACATTTTTCACACCATCCTTTCATATCGTGCACACTTTGATGACTAGAAACCCCAGCTATGATATGTGCACGGTATTATTTCACTCAATTGGTGCGGGCAAGAGGGCTGCCAACTATCTATACCCTATGTTGGTGACACAACTGTGTCGCCATTTTTTCTCTATGGAGGAATTTGAGTTTTATACGCATGGAGGGATCCCTATTAGAGCTCTTCTTGAGGGCGTATCCACGTCCTACACACGCTTACATGATGTATGGTTGCGCACCGAGCCGACCGAGGACGTACCCGATAAGACACCCAGCTCCATCTCGACCGCGAGCGAGTGTCACACCCCGCTTCCCAGTGTACGGCAAAGTGGACGCGACGAGGTCCGCTACGTATGTACTCAGAAGTACATACGCTAAGCGTAGCTAAGCAATATAAAATAATCACAAGAGACAAATGATATTGAAATAACAGCAACTTTTATTAATAACATTCTTTGTACAATGCATGAAATGAAAATACAACTGGAATGAAAAAGCAATGCCTAAACAGTGGCATAACAGAAATGAAAAATACAGGAAAGAACAAGGTACAATTATCTAGAGCTCTGGGTTTTCTTGGAACTGCTCCAAATCTTCACCGGTGGGCTCGATCTCAGCTTGGTCCAACGCACCTGACGACATTCAAAGAAGAAAGAAATAGAATGTCGTCAGCGAACAGGTCGCTCGATAAGTCCCAAAGAATAAGAAGAATGAGAATGACAGAGTAACAGTATTTTCTAAAGTATTATATTGTTGAATATTATGGAACATTGTTTAACGCTGTTGTTTGTAGCTTGGTACAGAAGGATGCCAGTGTATACGAGGGGGATCTCTATATGCTAGAGATCAGGGCAAAAGGAAAGTATAAGGAACCGTTATGCCACGGTACAACAGCAATAGGATTCAGGTTAGGTGTCTTAATCTGACCACCTCGTGCCACCTTTAACACCTTCCGTACCAATTTACCCCTTAAACCCCGTAGTGTTTTAACAGTATTGTAGTATTGGAATATGTAAATTGAGTGACTGACCAAAACCATGATATCAGTAAGCATGTTGTAACTGTATAATCAGGTAAATGGAATATCTGGATAATGGATGAATATCCATGGTTTGATTCAGTCAAAAGAATATATTGTTAACTGGATTCAGGGTTTCATGTATTCAAATTGTGTTGGAATATAAAAGAATATAGATTGACTTGAATCGTATTCAAGTCAGAAATTAGTCAGACTCTAACCCGAGTCAGACTAAAAGAAAGATAAATTTGAAGTTCAATATTAGTTAGGGGCCTTATTGTAATTTGTGAAACTTGAGGGGGTTTTATGTAAAAAGTACTTTTGTATAGTTTTCAAAATACACCTCAAGTATTTAATAATCGTCTTTATTGTTATAATAAATTTGAATTTTATTTGTGTTATTCTAGTGAATATATCCTAATAAAAGTATTAATTGTTTTATCTGAAATTCATGGTATTTTAGTGTAACTTTTAATCTTGTAATTTTTTAGGAAAATGTGGAAATTTCATATTATAATAAAATAGGTGTTTAAATGATAATTATATATATATTAACACATGAATAATTTTTAAATGAATATTTTATTTTCAAAAATCTCATTTTCCTTAAATATCGTATTTTAAACCTTTCGAGACCGAATGCTCCTTGCGGAAGTCTGAATCTCGCACTACTAGCCTGCGGGTGCACGATGAACCGTACTATCCCTAACAGGTTCCCCAAAAGTGGGCTGTAGCGGCGCTTTGCTTAGGTTTAACAAATACTTTTCATTTAGGAAAACGGTTTTATAAATATAAGGTATTTATTTGCAAAAGAGTATAGTTTTCCGTATTTTAGTTGTTAGGGTTTCCTAAGCCAACTAGCCTATTTCTAAGGTCTAAACGATAAGTCATTAGAAGCCTCAAATCGCCTCTTCACCGTCAATTGTGGTCAGGTAAGTACAAGTGAGGAGGGAGGGATCCGCTCACGAATCGTGAGACGGGCCTTTTAAAGTTACCCAAGCTCACTTGCCTAGCCTAGACACCACAAAGTCAGTTTAGATAAACGATCGATGTCCATGACCAATCGTGTTTTCATTTTATTAAAAGATTTTACTTAGAAATGTTTACAACTTAAAGCTTTCAATAAAGGTTATAAAGATTAGGGTATTTTAGTGAAAAGTCATGTAATTTCGTATTCTGTATTTTTGATATTTATCAATTAGGGTTATATTGAGTGTGTGTAGGGGTAGGTCATTACCCCGTGACTTATATTAAGTTTTGGTGAAGTTTAAAGGTAAAACATGCTATGTTAAACTTAAAGGTATTATAGCGCAAGAATACGGTATTCGAAAACGTTATCATTTTATGTGTGAAATTTCATTCAAATTGGGTTCTACAAGTTTAGTGATCAAGATAAACCTATTTAGGAGTGAGGTAATTAATTAGAACAAGAAAAATAAACTTTATGGTATTTTTATGAAAAGAATACGATATTGTAAAGAAGCTATCATTTCATGTGAGTAACTTTATTTAAATTGGTTTCTCGGTGATTAATAGTCATCATACATAAGTTTAGGTATTATGTATTAGGTGACAAGTGGAAATTTATAGAAAAACCGAATCGGAAATCGGTTTGTCCGATTTCCGTCGGGTTCCAAAAAGTCGTATTTTTACCTTAAAGAAAAGGGAGATAGAAGAGGTGGGACTTACTGTTTGGACAAGCTAAGGAAGCTAAGGGATGTGGTGGTTGTCGATTCGTCGAAAACGTCGCGAAGGTTCTGATCCGGTCCCCGGAATCCGTCGTCGATTTCGGCAGCGCTTCGCTTCTTGCTCTTCGTACCGAGTTCTCGAGAATTTGAGAGAGTAGACTTAGAGTTGTGAGGGGAAAAGGTAGAGGATAGGGGTCTTTATATAGGGCTAGGCTAGGGTTAGGGTTTGGATTAAAAATATTAAAAGAAAATATTTAAAAAAACATTAAAAATGCATTAAAAATCATTAAACCTAGGAGTAAAAGGGATTTATTGGCCAAATCAAAACCGATCCAGGTATAATAAGTATACAAGAGGGTTTACCAAGTCAAGAGCCAACTTTTCTCAGTTGGTGACTCGGCCGTCCGGCCAAGTCCGGCCGGATCGGCCGGACCGAGTCGGCCGATTCGCCGGCCGGCGGCCCCGAGTCGGGCCGAGTCAAGGGTCCAATGGACGGGGGTTTTCCTGAGGAACAACTTGGTATTTTTACTTTTTGTTATCCAGTACATATTTTGGGAGTTATGGCCTTTTTACCGTTGACTTCCAAAAAAAATTAAAACAAAATAAATACAAAAATAATGTGGGGCATGGGATTTGAACTCCGGTGGCTTGGTTCAGCAGTGCAAGGTATTACCAATGAGCTACAAGCTCCTTCTTGTAATTATTGTGGTTTTTAATTACTTAAACTGATAGCAGCAAGAATAAATACTCCAAGTATACATTAAATTTTAAAGTAAATTCTTGTACACTAAACATGGAGTTATTTTATTCTTGTAGCTTGTAATTAAAAACAAAAATAATTACCTAAATCTTGTGCTCAGGCTAAAATACCCCTTTGTGGATTTTTTAAAAAAAATATTTGAAAAATTTTGTATAGGAAAAAAAAGTGTATAAGAAATTAGGGTTGTTACAGCGAGGAAGAGGTTACCCCCGCGGCACAAGCACGCTTACTTAGGAGAGCCAATAGGGGGATAAACAGATTGATAAGGATGGTGACCAAGCTTGATCAACGAGTCACAGGTTTGGAGCATGGCATGACCACCCTGCTGGCAAGAGAGGAACGATCCCGTTCAAGATCTAGGGGACGGCGAGGCCATGAGCAGTGAGGACACTACTTTTGATAAGTTTGGGGATGTAAATGGTTTGTAAATAGTTATCTTTGTATTGCATTTGCATATTTTTATTTTTGTACATATTTATTTTATTTTCTTTCTTTGCATATTTAATTCCGCATTGCATCGTTATAAAAATTTTAAAAAAATTTTAAAAAAAATTAAAAAATAATATATATATATATATATATATATATATATATATATATCAATCAAATAAAAATTGAATTTTTTTTAAAAATTATAAAAACTGAAAAGTTCAATTTTGGCCAGATTTGACTTAAGTTCAACATGACGGTTGAATAGTAGGGAAAAACTAGATCCTAAACTTAGTAAATTAAAAAACCTTAAAAATAACCTTTCTTAAAGTTTAACTGTAGAAAATATATGTTCTTATAGTTTATTTAAAAATAAGCAAATTTTGAGTTCAGTTCTTGGGCTAAGTCAAAATAACGGAAGAGTATTGAATTTTTATTTGAAGTGTAAGTTTGAAAAATAATTCTGAACCTTAAGTCTAAATTCTGAAAATATATACCCTACAACTTGCACATACATGCACCTTGAAACTTGGGATAGTAGAGAATACCTTGAAATACTCTTATCTAAAATCCTTAGTATGAAGGAAAATAAAATAAAAGTACAAGTGTGAGTAAAGAGATAAAAAAATGAACACTGGTTTTGTAATTACTTAAGGCTGCATAAATAAAATATATATATAGCGAGGGTGCTTTATCACCTAGTGCCTTAGACCAACTGGTTTGGGAGTCACTACTAAACCTTAGGTATTACAAGATGAGGATTTACGCCTAAATGCGCAAGCACATTTTTTAATCGGTCGTTTAGTACCTCAAGAAATATTAACGGTCGCATGAAGGATGTGTGAGTAATTTCATCTAAAATTCACCAACCAAAAGTACTTTGGACGATGGACAAGAATATGATAGCTTGAATTGAATTTCCAAGTGTGGGGGTAATAATTACACATATGTAGGGGTATATGATTGGGGTTTGGATGAGAGATAGGAATGAAAGATAGGGCTTATATCTTCAGTAAAGAAGATAAAAATTCCCGAGTTGAGACTGCACCTTAGAAGGAAAATTCAAAAGATGCTGAAAGCTTAATAAATTTGCAGAACATATACGATCTTAAATTAAATGAAAAGGAAGTGTGAAAAATACGGGTTGATGATTTTAAGTTGAAAATAATAGAATTTCTTGCTAGAATACCGAATTGAAGAATGAAAGTCAACGGGCTAAATTGATCGGATTTTATGGGTAGTATCCGCTGAAAACCCTCAGGAGACAACACTCCTCCTACTAGGGACACCTAGAGGTTTAACGGCTTGTTGCACGAGCTCAGTGCAATCGTGATTCCCTGCGAAAGTGAGGATAGGTTTTTTCGAGAATAAAATTGGTTTTGCTCGGGACGTGCAAAAAATAAGTTTGGGGGTATTTGTTCATATAGGAATTTTGCATTATTATATCGCCCATTCATGTGTTAGTTATATGTATGCCCTAGAGGCCATTACTATACATAGGATGTATATTGTAGTGGATACTTGGACATATATAAGGAGGACTTTCTTGCTCGACATGATAGTATGCTATCTGGTTGCTCTTTAGCTTAACGTGTACACTGATTGTCTCTCTGTTACATGTTGGTAAAGCCCTTAGGATGTGTACTTGACTACCTGGACTATGATGCGGATCATACTAGTGGGGACATGGTAGTCCATAAGTACATCCTTCAAGATCCCTAGTCATGGGTGTATCGAGACGGGGCATCGATATACCAGAGTAGACTAGCGTATACCTTCTCGACCCATACAGATGGGCGATGGATGATCCCATATCCATTGGTGTTTGACATTAGAGATGATATACGGGTGCTCAGTGGAGACTGGGTACACTGGACAGACTCGCCGAGAACTCCCAGATCGTATTATACCTTACGTCAGATGGCAGTTCTCTGGTGACACTGGTACAGGTTAGTCTGTAGACCCGAGATCGTCATAGAGTCTTGTGTGATTCCCACTGTGCTTTGATTTCCACCTTACCACGTCCAAGAGGGCGTGCAAAACGGTGGTTTTTGGGTACAGTCCCGAATCACATGGAGGCAATGAGCGATAGGAGGGGATTCGTCTCTCCCGGTATAGGGAGTTGATGTTGTGCTGTGTTCGATTGGCTATAACCGGAAATCCCTGGCCACGGTTGCTGAGATTTACTGGTAAGTGTTACCAATAGTTTCTCGAACTGTTATAGACCTCATATCGACACGACTTATCGAGCTATTGGGGTCTGACGTTTACCACCCCTAGGCGAGATATGCGACATATCAGATGATCAGACCGGACTGTACGGTAAGTGTTATTGGTTGGATTCACAGGAGTGTGAGCGGGCTTGCTCGTTGATCTTCTGATCGCTCAATACCCGGGTGGCTGTTAGGTTTAGCAGACCGCTTGCGGCTTGTGGGTGTTTGATATGATCATCACCTGCTGCCGGCATATTGACGAGTCTTTAGAGTCCTACACAGAGGTTTCCTGGCTCAAGCGAAACGAAATAGGAGCGCATATGAGATATGTGCAGGACCGAGAATAATACCAGTATGTGATACTGAATTCTATTCTCGCGATTTGTATCATCGAACGATTATATAAGATATAGCCGGGTTACCGAATCAAATGTTGATTCGATATATTGATACACTTGATATTAGTCGGTTGTATGCAGTATGACCGGATCATTAAATCAAGTGTTGATTTAATGATTTAATGAATAATTATATATTTGATATATTACTTTACATTAACTAATATTGGTTCATTTAAGATTGATTTTCTCACTTGATGTGCACAAGTTGTATATGTGATATATTTTTGTGCACTAGTTTGTATCATGGTTGATGATACATGCAAACTTGGGTGTGTATGCTTTAAACCATGTTTAGGTAAATGATTAGGGTTTTATATACTTTATTTATTTTATGAAAACAAAATAGTGGCTTTCTTAGTTATTTTCTAGAAGCTTCAAGCATCTTTGAAAAAGGTCAAAACCATTTTGTTTTTATTCTTAAACCTAACCATTACCTAAACCCTAGTTTATTCTCTACATGAGTTAATCTCACCCATGGTTGCAACATGATAACTTCACTTGATTATTCTTTTCCAATAATTCCTTTTTCCATTCTTTTCTTCTTCTTCTTCATGAAGAAAATGAAAACCTTTCTTGAAAAAAATTTCAAGTGTTGAAATCAAGTGAGAAATCCAAATCCAAAGTGAACCCACTTCCTATTTCTTCATCCTCTACCACTTGCCATGTTGTATAGGGTGTTTTCTTCACAAGGTTCATGGCCTAGTGAAGATGGAGTTTGAGTTAGAGTCGCCTCGACGTAGATCATCTTCGGCATCGAAGTCAACGACCTAGCCCGCCCATTTCTCCGATGAAACCGACGCTAGAGTCCGGGATTCCGATGATCGCAGCGGAGGGACGTCAACACGGAGCTAGAGAAGTGGAGGACCGGATCTACAAAGGTTGTAGTCCCTTTCACTTAGCAATAAAGTTGTTTACTTGCATGTTTCGCCTTACCTCTAGTTAACGATCTAGCATTAGGGTTTCTCGGCTCATGGAAAATTTGATTTTGGCATGGTTGATGCCTTGTGGAACCTCTTGAGTATGCCTAGGAACCCTACAGTGGTATCAGAGCCTAGCTAGAGCTTTAGGCGATATGTAGACGATGTTAGAAACCCGATCGAACCCCGAAACCCTAATCGATACCCATTTCTGTTCATTTTCTGAAATTGTGGTTTTTTCCAGATTAAAAATATCCAGAAAATTCAGCAGGCTTTTCTAAGAGTTACTGTGCATCACGTGCCCGTAACTCGACAGATGCGCCGCGGAACCGCGGCCCCACCCTTGTTTTTGCGGTGGTTCCACGGCCAATGTGTTGGATCAGGGCACTTGGTTTGCACAGTAATTTCTCTCTGTTAGTGCTGTGTTTTCTGGGAATTTTTAATATTTACTCAAGAATTAAGTTTTCTGGGTTGTATTGGGGACTCGGTGTTTCGATCGGGATGTTTAACTTCGTCTATAGGTTTTTCCGGGTAATTTTAGAATATGTTAAAAGGTTCGACCGGATATAAATACCCCATTTTCCCCCGGTCGGGAAATTTCCAAGTGTTGGATCTTTCCGTAATTTAAAGACGTTCTAAGTAGTGCAAGTTACGCGATGGACCCTCTAAAAGACAACAAACCTTAACTCGATTATATGACCGTCTTGAACTGCCCTTTGAACCTTAGGGTTTGGGGCAGTACGGCGTGCTACATGTGAGGCGTTGGCTTGACCCTTCTACGGCTGGACTGTTGGTACTGTGGCATGAAATGGATGTTTTTAGACTTATTTCATGTGTTGAGCTGTTTCGGGAAAACTTGGGTGTTTAATTGTTCGATCGGAAAGTTTAACATTTTCTATTTATCTGGAATGTGCTACAACATTTGGAATTCACAAGTAGTTATGAGATAACTGAATGGATATTATAAACATAGCAGTTTAGTCTCACTTGATCGGTTGCCACGGAATTTTGATGTGATCAAAAGTCCGTCGCAATCACGTTGCGTACACGGATACTCGCCGGGTAAACTTATTAGATAGCCACGCCCCATAGCCCCGACCAAGTGACTGTAGGAGAACCCCGTCGCCAAAAGCATCCGTTCGGGTGCTCGCGGCAGCGGTGTTCCGCCTTAGTGCACTTCGTCGACGGTATCGGGGGTGCGGCTATCTACTAAAGTTTACGACGAGCATTCGATCAGGATGTCGGGAATCTTGTTGAATTGCCCGACTTGATATTGAAAAGTGTTTTCGATAATGAGACTAAAATGCGGGGTTTATAATTGTTAGGCATGCGATATCTAAGGAATTCATTTGGTTAGGCATGCGATGTCTAAAGAGGTTGCGGATTCCAACTGTTGAAGTTTTACACTTTCTTTTCTGTGACTGTAAGTGTAATATGTGATATCGCCGGTTTCGTTGCTATATGTCAACGGCAATTGGGATGGGCATATTTACTTACGTTGATGACATGTGATGTTATGTGTTGCTGGATATGTTATATTGGATCGTCGTGTTTGAATGGCCGGGGTTTTTTTTATGTGAGATGAGTGTTTTTCATTTTCATTCATGTAAAAAGCTTGTATGTAATATTCTTTTGTTAGGGCACTTCCAGGTTGCGGAAGATGTCACCATTTGTATATTATTTACTTTTCCGCACTAGGATAGACCCAAGGAGGGGAGCACAAGTAACCGGGTTCTAGGGTCCAGTGGGAGACCAACTCGAGGAGTCGAGTCCGGGTCTCCTAACTCTAGAATTGGTAGGGTTGCTTGCCGCTCTCGTAGGGGTCTAGGGGTGTGGGTTTGGCTATTCATCGCGACCGTGGAATCCGTGTTTTATAGAGGCTCAAAATAAAACACGGACGTCCTAGTATATCCAATATTTCATATGTTATTACTGCTGCGTTATCTGTGATGTGATAATGTGATTTGTTCAGATAGATATTGTATATAGTATATATGATATATTATATAGACGTTACTTATGTTTTACACCCGCGCTAGCCCTGCCCCGCTCTGCCGTTAGTCACCTAACCTAACGATGCACGAGGGGACATCGAGACGAATGCGGATGGCATAAGTGTACGTCGTATTTATCTGTGATGTTTAGATAACTTAAATGATGGGACTTAATTAATGTGATTAATGAAAGAAAAAGAAACTTAAAAGATGTTGTGGAATCGAATTTTCAAAAACAGGTAGCTACAGTTCTTGCTTTGCATCGCGGTGTTCCTTGTAGAACATCCTGCACCTTATTCGATGAGGAAAGGGCCGAGATCCCTTCACCGGGAGTGACCCCTTTAGCAATAACTGGCAGATGCTACACACTCGGTTTGTCTTTTGATTGCTTCTATAGTTTCTGCTTTGCACAGTGATATATATGATATATCCCGCACCTTATTCGACGAGGAAAGGGCCGACGATCCCTTCACCGGGAGTGACCCCTTTAGCAAAACTAGAAAAGCATCAAAAACACTCCATTTTAAAATCATTTGATTCTACAACGATATCAAGTTCATTACGCAATAGGTTTTCAGAAAAACCTGTCGTAGCCCTCCGTCATTTCAGATAAGTCCTACTTAGTATTCGTGCTGCGTTTGTTGACCTCCGTCAAGACGTAGTGTGCGGTAGCTAACTAGTATTTATCTGCTTATGCATATGATGCAGATTGGATTAGGGTAGTCGTGCGACCTTGTTGACCTCCGTCAAGGGTCATGCCGGTGGGTTTGATTCAATCAAGAAATGACGGGTTGAACTTGACTAGTAGCCTATGGTTTGTTGACCTCCGTCAAGGTCATAGGGTGCTAGGGGCAAAATTATCGGGAATTTCAAGTGTTGAAATTTGCAATGAGATTGCATACCTTCTATGAGATAGTTGGATCTCGATACCCGCTACGAGTAAGAGTTACTCCTGGAAGAGTTTTACACATTACAATTAGCCGATCAAGTAGGTGTCTAGTAAGGTGTTAACGAGGTTACGCCTCTGGGAAAACGAGGTTTACATTAATTAGGTTCGTGCGAAAGCACGGGGGACCTCCCTCAAAGTACCGACACTGGCCTGGCTGAAAGATTGGCGAACTTGTAGCGTGTAATTAATCCCGGCCAGTCTTTCCTTTTAGGGTTTGAAGGAAGATTTGATAAAAACAGTGGGAGCCATCCTGATTAGATAAAATAATAACCAATCTGATCTTGCAAGAGCATACGCTGAGTATTTTCTTCTCTCTCTCTCCAGGTAGCGACCATATCACGCCTTAATCAAGATAATAATACGGATGTATTGACCGAACCCGCTTGTTATACAGAGCTAGGGAACGTTGGTCCCGCTCCAACTTATAATTGTTATAAGACAGAGCAGGAAATTGGGGATTACCAGAATTCCCGTGCCGCCCAAACAAAGAAAGTGCATACCGATGCATCATCTTCGGGTGTGTTCATTACACAGAACTGTTTCTCAATATCCTTTACATCCTGGGTATTTGATACCGGATCGGGATCCCGCATATGTAATTTGTTACATGGGCTACAGAAAGGTAGAGAACTGAGAACGGGTGATAAGTTTCATGAAACAGAAAATGGTGCAAGTGTTGCAGCCAAGTCTGTTGGTCACTGTCATCCTGTATTACCAGTACATTGATTCTGAAAAAATGCTATTAGATACCGAACCTGATATACAAAATCATATCAATCTCTTTATTTAGTAAAGAAAGGATATAATTTTGTATTGTTGAATATTGTTTTGAACATTTCAAAAGATGATCGGTTCAGGCACGTTATCTAAAAGCATTGACGTTCTAAATCAAACTACAGTTCCTAGTATACAGAACACACACAAGAGGAAGAGTTCAGAAATGAACGAATCCTTCTTATGGCATTGTAGACTAGGTCATATTAATGCGACCCGACTGGCAGAAGTTACATTTAGATGCATATTTAAATCAGTTTAAATTTACATCTTGTGAAACTTGCCAGTCATGTCACAAAGATAAGATGACAATAGCTCCGTTTATTGGAAACAGAGAAAGAGTTGGTGAACTCTTGGGACTGATACATAGTGATGTATGAAGGTCCCCAGTCTACATATGCCAGGACTGGTTCTTTATACTTCTTTACATTCACTGATGATCTCTCAAGATTCGGACACATGCTCCTGTTGAAACACATGTCTGAACCTTTTGAGAAATTCACAGAATATAAGTCAGAAGTAGAGAACCAATATAGGTATAAGTATTATGTCCTATGATGAGATCAGGGAGGAGAATACTTGTGCATAGAATTCCTGGACTATTCTAAAGGAGAATGAGATTCTCTCTCAGCATTACTCCTCCGTATACACCACAGCACGTCGGTGTATCGGGGCGGAGCAATCACACCCTATATGATATGGTGTGCTCTATGATGAGTACTACCGAGTTTCCTATTTCTTTTTGGGACTTATGCACTTGAGAAGCTGCATGCCTATTGAATAGGGTTTCAATCAAATCAGATGCCTACCACTTTATATGTGATATGGAAAGGGAAGAGCCCATATCTTAAGTTGGTTAAGATTTGGGGTTGTCCGGGCTATGTCTAAAAGCAAAATCCGGACAAGCTCGAGGCAAGGTCTGTTATGTAAAACAGGAAAAGTTCCATCTATACAAACTACAGCAGATGATTTGGTAAAACCAAAGGATTCAATAGTTTCCAACGAACCTGAGCTTCTCCGCCGATCTAGTAGGGTTCCTCACCCACCTGAGAGATACTTCAGTTTCTCTATGACAGTGGGAGCGAGGATTGTATCATGAGATGATGACCCAACTATTTTCGAGCTGGCCATCAGGAGTGGGACTCTATAAGAATGGCTGGATGCTTAGCGATCTGAGATGGAATCCTTATACACCAACAAAGTATGGACTTTGGTTGCTTTATCTGAAGGGTTAAATCCCCATCAGGAGCAAGTATATCTTGAGAAGATTACTTGGTGTACATGGAAAAGTTGAGACTTTCAAAGCTAGACTTGTTAAAGGTTTGCATCATTGACCAGGTATGGATTTTGTTAAAACTTTTTCTAGGTAGCTATGCTTAAGTCCATCCAGATCCTACTTGCCACGGCTACATACCATAACTACAATATCTGGCGGTTGGGTGTCATGACTGCTATTCTAAATGATATTTTAGAAGAGAGTGTCTATAAGTACACAGCCAGAGGGCTTCCTAGACAGTGGGAGCAGCGGAAACGTGTACAAGATGCTTTATAGGATAAAGCAGGCATCGCGGAGTTGGAACGTCTGTTTTGATATGGTAGTCAAAGAGTTTGACTTCATCAAAATGGTAGATGAACCTTGTATATACAAAAAGGTAGTAGGGAGTATGGTGATGATCCTCGTAGAGTACGTGGATGACATACTCTTGATAGGGAAGGAGTTTCCTATGCTACGCTCAGTCAATCTCCGCTTATCACAATGATTCTCCATATAGGATCAAAGTGATACCTACTAAATCCTAGGTTTTGGATTTATGAGATAGATCTAATTGGATGTTAAGATACTCACTAGATGTAGTGAGATGGTATTAATCGATCCTGGGGAGAATCACTGGAAAGGTTCCAGGGTGATAAGGACGACTGAATGTCAGTCGCAGGCATTGTCTTTACCTTCAATAGAGGGATGGTGTGTTGGAAGAGTTCCAAGCTAGATACCGTGACTTACTAGACGATTAAAGGCAAGATACATCGTTACCAAGGATGCTACCAAAGAGGCAGTCTGGATATATATATAAGTTCATGAGATGAACTTCGTTCCTACCATTGTGTGACAATGGATTTGTGGCTTTAGCCAAGGAACTACCGTCCCATCAGAGATCCAGATATAATTTTTAGGCAGTATCACCTGATCATGGAGATGGTTGATCTCTAGGGGATCGAGATTAGGAGAGTAGACTCAGAGGACAACACGGCGGATCCACTCATAAAGGCATTTTCCCAAAGAGAGACTATTATGGGAAGGTTGAGTATGAGATACTACAACCACTGCTTTCAGATGGCCCTAGTGCAAGTGGGAGATTGTTAGTTATATGTATGTCCTAGAGGCCATTACTATACATAGGATGTATATTGTAGTGGATGCTTGGACATATATAGGGAGGACTTTCTTGCTCGACATGATAGTATGCTATCTGGTTGCTCTTTACCTTAACGTGTACACTGATTGTCTCTCTGTTACATATTAGTAAAGCCCTTAGGATGTGTACTTGACTACCTGGACTATGATGCGGATCATACTAGTGGGGACATGGTAGTCCATAAGTACATCCTTCAAGGTCCCTAGTCGTGGGTGTATCGAGACGGGGCATCGATATACCAGAGTAGACTAGCGTATACCTTCTCGACCCATACAGATAGGCGATGGATGATCCCATATCCATTGGTGTTTGACATTAGAGATGATATACGGGTGCTCAGTGGAGACTGGGTACACTGGACAGACTCGCCGAGAACTCCCAGATGGTATTATACCTTACGTCAGATGGCAGTTCTCTGGTGACACTGGTACAAGTTAGTCTGTAGACCCGAGATCGTCATAGAGTCTTGTGTGATTCCCACTGTGCTTTGATTTCCACCTTACCACGTCCAAGAGGGTGTGCAAAACGGTGGTTTTTGGGTACAGTCCCGAATCACATGGAGGCAATGAGCGATAGGAGGGGATTCATCTCTCCCGGTATAGGGAGTTGATGTTGTGCTGTGTTCGATTGGCTATAACCGGAAATCTCTGGCCAGGGTTGCTGAGATTTACTGGTAAGTGTTACCAGTAGTTTCTCGAACTGTTATAGACCTCATATCGACACGACTTATCGAGCTATTGGGGTCTGACGTTTACCACCCCTAGGCGAGATATGCGACATATCAGACGATCAGACCGGACTGTACGGTAAGTGTTATTGGTTGGATTCACAGGAGTGTGAGCGGGCTTGCTCGTTGATCTTTTGATCGCTCAATACCCGGGTGACCGTTACGTTTAGCAGACCGTTTGCGGCTTGTGGGTGTTTGATATGATCATCACCTGCTGCTGGCGTATTGACGAGTCTTTAGAGTCCTACACAGAGGTTTCCTGGCTCAAGCGAAACGAAATAGGAGCGCATATGAGATATGTGCGGGACCGAGAATAATACCAGTATGTGATACTGAATTCTATTCTCGCGATTTGTATCATCGGACGGTTATATAAGATATAGCCGGGTTACCGAATCAAATGTTGATTCGATATATTGATACACTTGATATTAGTCGGTTGTATGCAGTATGACCGGATCATTAAATCAAGTGTTGATTTAATGATTTAATGTATAATTATATATTTGATATATTACTTTACATTAACTAATATTGGTTCATTTAAGATTGATTTTCTCACTTGATGTGCACAAGTTGTATATGTGATATATTTTTGTGCACTAGTTTGTATCATGATTGATGATACATGCAAACTTGGGTGTGTATGCTTTAAACCATGTTTAGGTAAATGATTAGGGTTTTATATACTTTATTTATTTTATGAAAACAAAATGGTGGCTTTCTTATTTATTTGCTAGAAGCTTCAAGCATCTTTGAAAAAGGTCAAAACCATTTTGTTTTTATTCTTAAACCTAACCATTACCTAAACCTTAGTTTATTCTCTACATGAGTTAATCTCACCCATGGTTGCAACATGATAACTTCACTTGATTATTCTTTTCCAATAATTCCTTTTTCCATTCTTTTCTTCTTCTTCTTTATGAAGAAAAAGAAAACCTTTCTTGAAAAAAATTTCAAGTGTTGAAATCAAGTGAGAAATCCAAATCCAAAGTGAACCCACTTCCTATTTCTTCATCCTCTACCACTTGCCATGTTGTATAGGGTGTTTTCTTCACAAGGTTCATGACCTAGTGAAGATGGAGCTTGAGTTAGAGTCGCCTCGACGTAGATCATTTCGGCATCGAAGTCAACGACCTAGCCCGCCCATTTCTCCGATGAAACCGACGCTAGAGTCCGGGATTCCGATGATCGCAGCGGAGGGACGTCAACACGGAGCTAGAGAAGTGGAGGATCGGATCTACAAAGGTTGTAGTCCCTTTCACTTAGCAAAAAATTTGTTTACTTGCATGTTTCGCCTTACCTCTACTTAACGATCTAGCATTAGGGTTTCTCGGCTCATGGAAAATTTGATTTTGGCATGGTTGACACCTTATGGAACCTCTTGAGTGTGCCTAGGAACCCTACAATATGAAGTCCCCTACTTTAATCAACACATCCTCTAACTCACCCTTAGGATGGGTGATGGATAGGTCGGCCATTTGGAGAGTACAATGTGTGGGTTTCAACTCTCCAATGCCTAATTGCTCATATACTGAATAAGAAAGCAGGTTAACACTGGCACCAAGATCTAAAAGTGCGCGGTTGATGTTCTTATCCCCAATAGTTATTGAAATTGTAGGACAGCCAGGGTCCTTTCGTTTTTGAGGTAAAGGTTTGGTAAGAGCATCACTTACGGCACTAGCCAAGGAAACTTTCTTAGGTACCTGTGATTTCCTCTTCTTGGTGCACAAGTCCTTCAAGATTCATGCGTAAGAAGGGACTTGTTGGATTGCATCTAAGAGGGGAATATTAATGCTAACCTATTTAAATAACTTCACAATCTTCTCCATTTGTGGATTTTGTTTATTGGATCTCAACCTGTTTGGAAATGGAACATTTTGAAAATTTGTTGAGTCCAATACTTGTGGAGGATATTGCGGAGTTGGAACAGATCCCAGTGCTAGTGTTTTCGTGGAGTGAGATGTGGGTCCGTTTGGAGCGGTAGAAGAAGTAGAGTCTTGTGAAGAATGGAGAACAGGCTCTGAAGATGAAGAAGATGAAGATGAAGAAGAATAAGCGGCGGCCGGGGTGTCATCATCAGTGCCAACATTGTTGTGCAACATCTTTCCAGATCTCAATGTAGTCACGGCACTCACATTATTGTTTTGTTGTTCAAGAGCAACATATACATTTTGTGGGTGACCAGGATTTGGGAGTGGTTGAGATGGAAGCTTTCCCTTCTCTCGCTCGCTTAAAGCAGCATTCAGTTGTGCAGTCTGGGCTTCAATGGTTTTGATGCTTTGCCCATGTGACCCAGTGTATTGCACCAAAGACTGAATGGAAGACTGGATGTTGGCTGATGATTGAGTTGATTGTTTTAAAAATGCCTCCAGACTTCGTTCTAGCGAGAAAACCTTATCGTTATTTGGTGGAACAAAATTGTTTTGAGGAAAAGAGTTGTTTGGTGCAAAATTGTTCATTTGATTTTGATAAGGTTGGGGTTAGAAAGGTTGCTGATATTTAGTTTGTTGAGGAGCTTGTTGTTGAGGAGGAGGCCTCTGGAAATTGTTATTGTCTTGGAATTGTTGTTGATTTTGATTCCAAGCAAAATTGGGGTGGTTCCTCCAACGGCGCAATCAAGACGGTGTCGCTTGGTAACTAGCCGGTTGAGTATGAGTCGATACATAGGGAAATGGTGTTCTTTTCTTTAAGTTCTAACGAGTTAAGTCCTTTTTTTGGTAGGCTTTTTAAGATCTAAGAATGAGATTAAATTGATTTAAAAGCTTGCTAGGGTTAGGATTAGGTTAGTTCGAAATAAGGATTCTTCTTACTTCTATCAATGCCCTAGTTAAGACTATAGGTGTTAGGGTAATAGTCAACAACGGGGATTAGCACGACTAGGAAGAAACTTAGTTTCTTCCTTTTGGTCCTTATCCGTCCGTTCTTAACTCTTAGCCCTAACCTCCAGTTAATTCAACTACAACCGGTCTAAGTAGGGAATCACCGCTATCATTTAGGATAGGGTGTCATAGTGAGCGGTGTGTGGTTGAATTAAATAGAGTCCGTATTTTAAAATTATATGGACAAAGAAAGGAGTGAGAGAGATTTCCTTCTCTCAAACCTTCCCTATCTTAACCCTAACAAGTGAAGAATTACTCACTCATTAGGAAAGTGACGATAAAATTCATTTTTATATTTTTGTTTAATGACCTAAATTGCAGATAACAAAAGAACAAAATAAAAATAGCAGATAATAAATTGCAGATAAAAAATGCAAGATAAAAATAAAACTCACTTTTATTGATGACCTCTTAGCAATGCATTACAACTTGAATAAAAATTTAAATCTAAGAATTAAAAGGAGGCATGCCTTCATTTGGCTTTCGACTTTCCTATTTATAGATAGGAAAAAAAACCTAAATTACAATCTGATCCATTCATGAATTTACCAAACTACCCTAAGAAAGCCGGGTCAAAACACCGACACCCACCGACACCTGCACTATGCCCAGAAAGACATGTTTGGCCGCGGTTCCGTGGCCATATTGTGGGATCTCTGGCTCGATTCTTCAGGGTTACTTCATATTGCTTTTTCCTTCTGTTTTCTTCACTTGGTTCCTCAGAATCTCTTCTATTTTCTTCCAGATTTCCAACAGTGCAAAATGATGTGGACTTTTGTCGTGAGCTTCACGTTGAAGTCTTGAATCTTGTGCTGCCCTTGTGCTTTGTGCATTGAACTGTCTACTAATTTTCATTTGTTCCTTGAACTGGTAGGCGACATCATACGGATTCATCTATTGTTGGTCGTAGTCTCACATTTGTAGCAACTTTTCATGAATTTCACTGTAATTTTGTGAGAACCTGTAACCTGCAACTATTTAGCACACATGGATCAAAAGCACCTATTTTTATGTAATGTGATTAAGAATGAGCGATATAATAATGCAAAATTCTTATATGAACAACCTGCTATGCTATATATGCCGTATTCTATTTCATTTTGTACCTGTTATGCATCATATATCTTTCTCATCCTTTCTGGGGACTTACCGAGCGCTAGTTCGCTGACGTTCATCACACCTATTTTTTTGTTTCTTGAAATGATTGTCAGATGGTATAGAGACTAAGGAGGTGGAACAGGAGTACAACTATTTCACAGCACATGCCGATCTCTAGTTTCTATCAGCTTTCATCTATAAGCTACATGTTTAGACTTTTATATTTATATTTCTTATTTCAGACATCATGTATCAGTTTAAACCTTGTAAAGTCGGGAATATAAATATATAAAGTGGTTGGATTTTCCCTTGTCTATTATTGTCATTGTTATACTGTTTACATTATACTTAGCGTATTTGTTTTGAAAAATGACCTTCTCGAAATAAATACGTTGCGGACTTGTCACATGTCGTTACCACTTTTGGAAAGCGGGGCGTGACAGTCACCGTCTGCAGATACATGGTGGAGCCGGTACGGTACCCCAAGGCAAGAAGATCGTATATAAAGGCGTTGAGCATGGCAGGGGAACACTACCTACCATTGATAGTATGGAAATTCGGCGGATATCCGGAGGATACCGACCAGAGTTATATGATCAGATGGATACGAGGGCCGATCCGAGTGATGACACTTGAGATATTGGGATTTCGAGTGTCGATAATTAGCACAAAATTTATGATGATTTATTGATGGTATCTCTATTTTTACCTTATTAGAATTGTTATGACATGTTCAGTTTCATATATTTGATACATCTCTGTTACTATACTTCGCTTATTCACATATGTCGCATCTATACCATTATACAACATTATAACCTCATACATAGGATCTGTCGCTGTTTCGTTCATGCATGCGATTACCACTTATGATGTTATCTACTACTCACGAATTGGCAACTCACCTCCGTTGTGCCACAGTTTTTTGCAGGGCCGATCATCCAGTGTAGTCACGGCGGGGGCATACTACGACTACTACCACTACTTTTGGGCGTGATCTTTTGTATGTGGGTTGCGAATATTCTTTTGTCCGCTACCTTGTACACTTCATTGTATCTTGTACACTCCATCTACCACATGTATATTTGAATTAGAGACGAGACTGAGAGATTGTATTATATGCGACTCTGGGTGTTGTGCTCGTGCGAGCCGACTTTGTGTTTATGTTGTGGTTATTGTTTGCTTTTCTTATTTGCTATTCCTTTTTCTATGGCGTTGTATATTTTTACTGCGTGCTTGTGTTCCACCAATTGAGATTGCTCCTAAGTGGGGATGCTTATATATTTTTACTTATGCATCGGTTTGGATCAAATTTTACAAAGGAGATGCTCCCGAAAATTTTAATGATAACTCAATTTTCAAAATGGTTTTGAAATGACCATTCTACTATTAAAATTTCTTTAACAAAATATTTCACCTCTTTACCTTAATTACGGTTTAGATTCTGGGCTTTCGGCTTACTTGAATTACGTTACGTATTTAGACGTTGCGTGATTTAAGTGCCGGTCATGTTCCGCATTCGGGTCGTGGTAAAATTGGTATCAGAGCCAGGTTTTACCTTTCTGAGTCTAGGATGACCTTGGTAGATGGAGCAGGTAGCTTAAGCAGAGTAGCGTTGCATGTGCATGTTCCGCGGTATATTCATGATACGATACTCCATCTAAATGACCTTAGAATATGTCTTATGATTCCTTCTTTGATTCCACACATCCTTTTGTTCTGGTTGCTATGTTCTTACTAAATCATGTTTCTTGTTCCAGCCACCATACCGCCAAAGACTATAAGGGAGCAAAGGGCTACCGCAAGAGACAAGATCAGGGTGGGCTCGTCCGAGATGATGACCGACCAGGACAGTACGCCTACCTCTCAGGAGCAGGTTGATCCTTCTTCTCCAGGCCGGATTGCTAGGCTGGAAGCGAGTATTCAGAATCTGCACCAGATGGTTGGATCATTGGTTGAGGACAGCCGGGCACAGAGGTCAGATGTTGTTCCGCCTACAACGGGGATCATGGTACTATCTACTGCTCAGGCAGTTGTACCTGTCGCTACCGGGACTATCGAGGTATCACTACTGCAGTTCATGAGGCTGAAGCCTCCGGTATTTATTGACACAGATGCAGCAGAAGATCCACATTCATTTCTCGATAGAATGGCCAGGATTTGTCGTTCCTTGAGGTGTTCTAATGCGAGATCGGTTGAGCTTACTAGTTTCCATATGGAAGGCCTTACCCAGACTTGGTGTGGGTCCATCGAGAGAGACCGAGCCACAGGTCTTCCTCCTATAACATGGGACGAGTTTTCGACGGTTTTTCTTGCTCGTTCCTTCCGCAGAGCGTCAGGGATGCTCGAACTCACAGTTTTGAGTCTTTGCGCAAGACTCCTAACATAACCGTGGCCGAGTATGATATCCAGTTCACTCAGCTGTCAAGATATTCCTTATTTGGTGAACACCGAGGAGAAGCGCATCAAGAGGTTTTTGTGAGGTCTTGATACTCAACTGTTCCTCTCTATTGGTGCCCAACATTTTGACACTTATGCAGCGGCAATGGACGTAGCCACGCTAGTGGAGGAGCGTATTACCGAGATTACGGCTGTTCCGGAATCAAAGCAGGTTCATACTGGTGTGTCAATTTCTGGACAGTTTGGTAGTGGTATGGCAGGCAGAGGCCATGGAAATTTCTTTCTAGGCCGTAGAGGTGACCGAGGCTTAATACAAGGCCAGTTGTTTAGCTCCTACCTACAGGTTTAACAGTCATTTCCTGGATGTTATCAATGTAGGAGTTCGTACTATCTTGTCAGGCATTGTACTGTAAGACATCAGGGCAGGTCAGCAGTTCCACAGGTCACCTTTACCCCCTTCACTTCCTCCTCCACAAGCATTTCCTCCTCTGTCAGTCGCTACTCCGCTCCAGACAGATGCTCAGAGGGGCCGTGGTCGTAGAGATCCTATTCAGAGGGGATGAGGCCGCAGAGGCAAAGAGCATCAGGGTGCTGGTAAGGAACATGCCAGAGTTTTTGCTTTGACTCCTCAGGATGAGCAGGCATCGAATACTGTTGTGACAGGTACTGTTTCCATGTGTTCTTTCGACACGCGTATATTGTTCGACCCTGGTTCCACACACTCATATGTATCCATGCACTTCGTACCGAGATTGGATCGAGATTCGTCCTTATTAGATCAGCCTCTTGTTGTGCTTACTCCCGTAGGAGAGTCTTTTATCGCCAGACACGTGTTCCAGTCATGTTCCGTTCGGATTGGGGATAGAGATTCATCTATTGATTTGATCCTTCTCGATATATTAGACTTCGACGTTCGTATCGACATAGATTGGTTAGCCACTATTTATGCATTTGTGGACTGCCGTGAGAAGGCGATCGGATTTTGTTTTCCGGGAGAGCCAGTTCTTGTTGTGCAGGGGGACCGCAGTGCCACCCCTCACAGTCTGGTTTCTGCTCTTTGCGCTAGTAGGCTCTTGAGAAAAGGATGTCGGGGATTCTTAGCTTATGTTTGTGATGCTGGAGCCACAGAGGTCCCGTTGGACCAGGTTCCGATTGTGAGAGAGTCCCTGATATATTTCCTGATTAGTTACCCGGGTTGCCGCCAGAACGCGAAATTGAGTTCTGTATTAACTTGATCCCCGGCATGGGGCCTATTTCTATACAACCTTTTCGAATGGCCCCGAGGGAGTTTAAAGAGCTCAAGGATCAATTGAAAGATTTGCTTGATAAGGAACTTGTACGAACGAGTGTGTATCCTTGGAGAGCTCTTGTCCTTTTTGTTAAGAAGAAGGACTGCAATATGAGATTGTGTATCGATTATCGTTAGCTGAACTGAGTTACGGTGCGGAATAGGTATCATTTATCTCGCATTGACGATTTGTTCGATCAGCTCGAGCGAGCGGAATACTTTTCGAAAATTGATTTGCGGTCAGGTTATCATCAGTTGTGGGTCCGGAATGATGACATTCCGAAGATTGCTTTTCGGACGCGCTATGGGCATTACAAGTTCTTGGTGATATTGTTTTGGCTCACCACTGCCCCAGCAGCATTCATGAATTTGATGAACCGGATCTTCAGGCCGTTCCTCGACCAATTTATCATCGTATTCATAGACGGCATTCTGGTTTACTCTAGGAGTCGAGAGGAGCACGAGCATCATTTAAGAATTACACTGCAGACATTGAAAGAGCACCAGCTGTTTGCCAAATTCTCGAAGTGCGCTTTCTAGCTTGATAGTGTGGACTTCTTAGGTTACGTGGTTACGAGAGATGGTATACGAGTGGATTTGAAAAAGATCGAGGCAGTACAGCATTGGCCCAGACCAGTTTCAGTGACAGTGGTTCGCAGCTTTTTGGGTTTAGCCGGTTATTACCGTCGTTTCATATAGATTTCTTTTGTATCGGTGCACCGATGACCGGGCTGACCCAGAAGAGAGTTCCATTTCTATGGACTGAGGCATATGAGCAGAGTTTTCAGCAGTTGAAAACTCGTTTGACGACTGCACCGGTTCTATCTTTGCTTTCAGTGTCGGGACTCGGTTCTTGCTCACGGAACAAAGTACTACACGGAACAAAATGCCACGCCAATTGTCATGCCAAGGGGGCGGGGGGCTCCTCTTGAATCCGTGGAGCCTAACTCTTGAGTCTGTGGGATCCACTGTAGAACAATGGGGAATTTTTGAAATACATTCCGAAAGATGACCGAACTGTATTATAAATGTAATGATACCACCCTCGATTACAGAGTAGCCTTTTTAAGTGAATCGGCACTACAGGAGCTTGAGAACTCCGTAGTTAAGCGTGCTCGAGCCTGGGAAGTCTTGGGATAGGTGACCTCGTGAGAAGTGGCCCCTAGTCAGGTCAGGTTCGCTCTAAAGGACAAAACCATGCAGTTTCGGCCAGAGCGGGTGTCACGCCCCACCTCCAATACAGAGAGTATTGTCCGTTCTGGCCGAAACCGCACGGTTTTTCCCTTTAGAGCGAACCGGACCCGACCAGGGGCCACTTCCCAGGAGGTCACCCATCCCAAGACTTCCCTGGCCCGAGCACGCTTAACTACGGAGTTCTCAAGCTCCTGTAGTTCCGGTTCACTTAAAAGGCGCCTCTGTATTGAAGAGTGGTATCATTCCATTTATAGTACAGATCTGCCCCCTTTCGGAATGTATTCCGAAGAGTCCCCATTGTTCTACAGTGGGTCCCACGGACTCAAGAGGTGGCCCCCACGGATTCAAGAGGTGGCCCCCGCCCACTTAACACGACACTTGGCGTGGCACTTTGTTCCGTGTGGCACTTTGCTCCGTGAGCAAGAACCGGGTCCCGACATTCTCCCCACCTTTGAACAATGGTTCGTCCTCGAACCACAGACCTACTATTGAGGGACCATCTCTGATACCATTCTGTCACGCCCCACCTCCAATACAGAGAGTATTGTCCGCTCTGGCCGAAACCGCACGGTTTTTCCCTTTAGAGCGAACCGGACCCGACCAGGGGCCACTTCCCAGGAGGTCACCCATCCCAAGACTTCCCTGGCCCGAGCACGCTTAACTACGGAGTTCTCAAGCTCCTGTAGTTCCGGTTCACTTAAAAGGCGCCTCTGTATTGAAGAGTGGTATCATTCCATTTATAGTACAGATCTGCCCCCTTTCGGAATGTATTCTGAAGAGTCCCCATTGTTCTACAGTGGGTCCCACGGACTCAAGAGGTGGCCCCCACGGATTCAAGAGGTGGCCCCCGCCCACTTAACACGACACTTGGCGTGGCACTTTGTTCCGTGTGGCACTTTGCTCCGTGAGCAAGAACCGGGTCCCGACAGCGGGCAATACCAACTGTACTGGGGCATGGGGCGTTATATATATGGTGGCCCATGCGGGTCCCTCGGTAGTAGGTCTGTGGCTTGAGGACAAACCATTGTTCAAAAGTGGAGAGAATGTCGGGACCCGGTTCTTGCTCACGGAACAAAGTGCCATGCCAATTGTCATGCCAAGGGGACGGGGGCCACCTCTTGAATCCATGGAGGGCACCTCTTGAGTCCGTGGGACCCACTGTAGAACAATGGGGAATTTTCGGAATACATTCCGAAAGAGAACCGAACTGCATTATAAATGTAATGATACCACCCTCAATTACAGGAGCTTGAGAACTTCGTAGTTAAGCGTGCTTAGGCCAGGGAAGTCTTGGGATGGGTGACTTCCTGGGAAGTAGCCCCTGGTCGGGTCTGGTTCGCTCTAAAGGACAAAACCGTGCGGTTTCGGCCAGAGCGGGAAATACCATCTGTACTGAGGCGTGGGGCGTTATATTCAGGCTCAAGCGGTTATATTGTTTATTGTGATGCTTCTCGAGTGGGTCTAGATTGCATGTTGATGCAGCACGGCAGAGTAATCACTTATACTTCTCGGTAGTTGAAGAAGTACGAGCAGAACTACCCTACTCATGTTCTAGAGATGGCCGCGGTGGTCTTTGCGCTTAACATTTGGAGACATTACTTATACGGCGAGTCGTGTTAGATCATTACGGACCAAAAAACCTGAAGTACATTTTCCAGCATTGGGATCTGAATTTGAGGCAGTGCGTTGGATGGAGCTCGTAAAGGACTATGATTATGAGATCCTTTATCATCCGCACAAGGTAAATGTTGTAGCTGATACTTTGAGTCGAAGGCCCGGTGGTAGATTATCTTATTTGAGCACAGTTCAGAGACAGTTTTCTATGGATTGGAAGATTTTATGCGACAGCGGAATACAGTTTGAGTTTACTTCCACAGGATGACAGCTTGCTCATGTCCGTATCCGTCCACTTTTGCTTGATCGTATCAAGGGGGCACAGTCCGATGATACCCGTTTTTCTGAAATTATGGAGCAGGTTCGGCAGGGAAGAGATTCGGAGTTTGCGATCGATAGCCAGGGAGTACTACGGTTTGGGACGCGTCTATGTATACCCGATTCTAAGGGGCTGAGACACGAGATCTTAGAGTAGGCACATCATTCAGTATACAACGTTCATCTGGGTTCCATCAAGATATATCGTGGTTTGAGAGATGTTGTAATACCCAGCCCCATTTTATACCAGAATCTGTATTTTGTTACTTTATAATTTTATTTATTTATTTTATAATTTTATCTATTTATTTTACATACCTTAAAGCTAACTAAAATTTCCTTTCGTTTTTATTATTCAGCCCAGCCCATTCATTTTTTAGTTTAACCTTCTCTTCAATTATCTTTAAATTTTCATCCCCTCAATTTCTCTATTTAACTCTCTTTATTCTATCAGCCGGCCCCACTCTATTTTCTTCAACCCACCTTCTTTAATTTAATCCCTTCTTTTAGCTGGCCCGGCCTGCCCGTTCTCTTCCCCTTTTAATTCTTTTACTCAACTTTCTGGCCCAGCCCGCCTCACTCAGCCCAAACCTCCAATTTTCCTTCTTAAAATTGTTTGGCCCGCTCCCCGACAGCCGCTCACCCGACCCGGCCCAATCCCTATTCATCTCCTCCTTCAAATTTACCCCAACGGCTACCTTCCTTAACTCGCGGGCGACCCGTTCCGCCTCCGTCGCCCACGCCCGCGCTCGAGCGCCGTTACCCCACGACGCGCCCCTCGTGGTACACCCAACGCGCATCCTCGTCTCCCCTATCTTCTTCACATCCCTTTTCTCCTCTCCCCCACCTAGCTTACCACCACTGAGCCCGATCCCCCGCCTCTTCGTCGGCCACTACTCCAAGTATCGCCGCTGTCTCGCCCTCTCCCCGCCACACCTCCATTGCCTGCCCCCTTGTCCCCAACCTCAAAGTTTCAGCCACACCCTCCAGCACCATAGCCAATCGCCCAACCTCCATCAACCCAACTCAAGCACCCATTTTCCCCCGAGCCGACCACCACCTTGCACCATCGTCATCGACGGCGACCACCATCGCCAACCACCTCATTCCCTCTCTCTCCCTCACTCTCATCCTCTGTTATTCTCTCTCTCCCTGGATCTGTCTCTCTCATTCCCTCTCTCTCCCTCACTCTCATCCTCTGTTATTCCCTCTCTCTCGTCCTCACTATCTCTCTCTCTACCTGCACTCATACCCTCTCTCTCTGTCACTCTCTATGATCTCCCTCTCTGTGTCTCTCTTGCCACAGTTTTATCTCGCTCCCTCTCAATTTCCCTCTCTCTCTATACTCCAGCTCTCTCTCTCTCTCTAACTCTCTCTCACTCAATTCTCTCTCTCAATATCTCTCCCCATCTGCAAATCCCTCACCCCGGACTCGACAGCGCCAACGATTCCAGCACGCCCAGGAGACCCACAAAGCACCTCCTCGCTTCCAACAGTCACGAGTCGCCCCGGACAAATCCGACGACGAAACTGAAACTCGAGCCTAAGTCGTGCGAGCCAATCCACGCCGTTCGTCGCGCGTTCTTGACATTGCAATCACCGTGCATCTCCGGGACTATCCCAGGCAAGTTTCTACTTGCTTACATGCTATTTTACTTAAGTTAAAATTGTTAAATGCATAGATTATTGAAGTTACAAGTTTAACCAATTATATGCCGTACCTGTTCGACGCGTGTTCCCAAAGAAAATGCATTTCTAAATTGACGGAATTTGATTTAGTACTTGGGCCCTTGTTGTGATGAACAACGGGTGCAAGTTTCGTTGGATAATTTGATCGTTTATGACTAAAACAACTGCCCCCAAGTTTAATTGTAAAACTGTAAATTTATTGCACCTGAAAACCGTTAAATTCACCATAAATCATATACACACTAGAATGGTGCGTTCGAGGGCTCAAATCGAAGCCAACTCAACGAACTTTAACCCTGTATTAATTCCCAGAATACCTGTACTTAAACTGTGGTGAAGATTGGATCGGAGTGCGACTCTGGACTGCAGTCCAGAGCGACTCCAGTCATTACTTGCTGTTCCGTATTGGATACCACCGGTGTTCCTTAACTCGTGGGTTGTGGAACTCCACTTCTTATTGTAGGTAACTCTGTTAGCTAGACAACACGATTGGTCTCATTCTGTTTCGTTACCGTTTGATATTTAAACTGTAATTTAGAACATCGGGACACATAACAGTCCTAGCAGATTCAGGATTGACATGTTGATATTAAACAGATTATAACTCCTAACGTACAGACGCGATTGAAGATCCGTTGGTGGCGTTGAAAACTTTACTGAAAACCCTAGAATTCATCCAACTGTAGCATCGCTAAATTATGATCCCAACTGGGGTTAAAATGCGTTGCGAAATGGATTCCTGATTCTGAAATTGGATTTCCAGCCGCGAGCGCTTAAAATGAAATGGTTATAACTTTTAATCCTGGAACCCGATTGGCTTGAAACAAAATTCTAAGGATAGATAACTGAACATATTAAATACTACCTGTTTATCTTTCCGCTAAATTATATACATATATTACATGATAAATCGTGCAAGTGATAGACTGTTGTTTTTATGATCCCTTAATTGTGCTTTTATACTGTCATGCATCACATCATACCCTTATCATGGTAGTGATAACCTAGTGACATCGTGCATTTACCCAGTGTTAGATTTTAGTGATGATTGTGGCAAGTACGTCAGTGTTCGTGTATCCGTGATGAAGTGAAAGTGATACGTACTTGTGCACAATCAGTGTCCCTTTTATTCTATTGCATTGTCGACGTCTGTGGGATGCGTGTACGTGTGACTATAAGTGGTATGGGACACTTATGGAAGCGCTTGCACGGATGTCACAGATAAGGCATCCGACACTGCCATTTATCTTAGGTATTAGTCGGGACGTGCTTGATGGAGGTCCTGCCTCCAGTTCTCGCGCAGACTTGTCACGGATCGATTAGTATTTAGGGTTATGGTTAGCGTTTGATGTAGACCTCGGGGTGTGGGGTAGTTCAAGTGTGAATTCAACAGAATCTCGGGAGTCCCATGCCGGCTTATATATTTAGGGAGTTATATGGAGATTTACAGGGTATGTGCTATAGACACCGTGATACATTCGTTACATGTTGGGCCCGTGGTCCCTTGCCCTTGGGTTCTACCCTTGGGTGGAGGACACTCGCGAGTGGTTGACTCTCACACTTGGACTTACGATAGGCTTATTGACCTGTGCAGTGAGACTTAGAGACTGGTAGGGTTACTGTCATTTACATTCTTTATATACTGTGCTGCCTTACATGATATATCGTGATACTGTTTTACTGCTCCGCTGCAATGATTACTGCTCATTCATATTCATGCTGTTTTACCGTCATTCACATCTATTACTACTGTTAGAACTGTTACTTGATTATATATATTATATTGCTTTTGTGTCGCTCTGACGACCTGAGTATGCATGCTCAGTGTGAGAAGACGATTTAGCCTGGACCAGTGCATCACAGACTTCCTGACTTGCCGTTCCTAGTTACATCCGTTCGTTCCAATTCAGGTCAGTATACATTATTGTATCTTTCAGTTACTGCATTTCTCATTACCTGCGCATCGTTTACTGTTTACCATGATAAACTAGAAGCCGAAGTGTGACTACGGCAGGACTCTTCCTTGACCGTAGGAGCATGGCTGGCCTTGTCTACCCCTCGTATTCCGTATTTTGGGAAGCGGGGCGTGACATGGTTTAGTTGGTATCAGAGCCAGGTTTTGCATCGATTGGGATTGCAGTTTTCCGTGTAGGGTTTGGCAATCTAAGACATCACTCAGTCTAGATTGTAAACTTGTCATTCCTGATCCATATTCATATCGTGTGTTCAGCTATCCATTCGCTATGGTTCCGGGTGACTTGACAAGGTTACGTGGTTGCAATTGCACTATCGTAATCTAATCAAGTGACTTAAAGTCATACAGTTGATTCTCCACTTATAATAAATTCAGCATCTCTGATATTTTTGAATCTTTTTCCTATCCATTTTGATCCGTAATCTTGTGACTTAAATCATCCTCAAAATTGTTATTTCCGGATCATGTCTTCCAATGACTCTTCGTCTTTATCAGCTCCCCAGAATCAGACCGTTGAGATCCTTAGTGTACTACAAGGTTTAAAGGAAGCCCAGGAGCGAACAAACGACTTATTAGCTGAAGGACTGAGAAGACAGGTGAATCAGGCATCAGCGGGAGCATCCTATCATAAAGGGATCCCTATTGAACGAGGGAAGGAGAAGAAGATGAAGCATCAACAGAAGCATCCGAAGAACCCTTGCTGTGGATATTGTAAGAGGCCAGGACACCTTCTGAGAGATTGTCGCCGTGCTCAAGGGAAATGTCTGATATGCGGTTCCAACAAGCATCTTATCAACGGTTGCCCTGAAAGGAAGGAGCTGAAAGGAGGAGACTCGTCCTCACTCCCCACTTCTACCAAGTGAGGATCATCACGTAGTTTGAACTTCGACCATAAGGCGGATCTAACGCAGGATTCAACTCGCGTAACGATGATGCAGCGTTCTGGCAATCGAAGAAGAATTCTATGATTTCCAATTTCAATAATAATGTTGTCATCTTTTACGAATATTTTCTTCCATTTGAACCTTTGTATCCGTCGAACTTTAGTTGAATGAGATAAAATTTGAATCATAATATGTGTACCATTCTCATGCTTTCTCTATGTCAAATTCTATTCATTATCACAGTATTTTTCATTCTGATCTTTCAGTTCCTGCAACCGCATATTTTTCCTATATTTCGTACCCTGAGCTTTCCTTGATGTATTCCACTGTCTAATGATGACTTCTCTTTTCAGGCCATGGCCCACCCTGGAGCAGCGCCGCATCTAGACGAGGATGCACAGTCATGCGTTTCCTTAGATCACACATTGACGAGTTCCGATGATGAGGTCTATGGTCCCCAAGTCAACTTCGAAAACAATGATTCAGGGGACGAAGGAGCAGCCGTCCCAGTGTTCGACATGATAGCCGATTTTGATGAAGAGGGAGAAGATCCCGAAGAGAACCCTGTAGAGGAAGACCAGATAGAAGAAGGTCCCGATGAGGACCCGGTAGAAGAAAATCTCGTTGAGGAAGATCACGTGGAAGAAAATCCAGAAGAAGAGAATCAGATGGAGTCGGACCTCGATGAAGAAGCTCCATCCGAGGAAGAAGGACCAGAAGATCAGGACCCTCCTGTGGAAGAACTCCCAATGGCAGTCCCCGCAAGGCACTATGGAAATGGACATCGCTACCTGAGCGCACGAGCCTACCGCAACCTGCTGAAACTCCACAACCGCGACTGATGGAATATCTTTTGATGTTGTCTTTCTGGCCAAATAAAATGTGTATAGTTTAGGGCCACTTTTCGCCTTTGAGAATGTCTTGTTTCGAATTTTCTTGAATGAAATAGATCTTCTGAATCCTTAAAACCTTTTGATTATTGGTTCGCTTAATACTTGTTCATTGCCATATCCATTTATTTTTCTGCTGGGATTTCCTGACTGTCCACCCCTACTCATTGTAAAGTTTCCACCCTCGTCTCGACTAGAACGCACCACACCCTGATCCTTAGAGTGAGCCACCATTCATTCTTTGTCAGTACCCTGTTTGAGATCTTTCTGGGAGGAGGACCTTCCTTATGAATTACCGAGTTCATTAACCTTTCAAATTCTTGATTCATAGGACTTACCGATCATTAGTCTCCCCCATATTTTTGTCTTGTAGTCCTTTCGTTGCTCACCCTAAATTTCTATGCTGACCCGATCCCAGTCTCCTTGTTCTTCAGCCTAAAGCCGACACACTTCAACCTTCTGTTTGAGCCACACTCACTTAAAATCATAACCTATTTAGCCCTATACCTATTTGTGTTCTCCCTATTACCCTAATTATATTTAGGGGCACTGTTATACAAAAATTTAGTTTTCAGTACTTTGAATTTATCTAAGAGAGTGTGTTATTGATTACTCTATTCTATATATTTTAAGTACGCTATTATCGATCTCGTTTTCGGTAGCGCAAACTAACACTGCGCATATATTGTTCTATATTCCACGTTTTCGTTATGTGAGTTTTCTAAGTTGATTTAAACTAATCGATCGATGAATTCCCTTAAAATGTTTTAACCTATCGTCTAAGCTTTTACTATCTCATTGTCATTACTATAGTTTCGGGTGTTGTGCCTATATTATTATTATAAATGATTGTGTCTTATGCTTATTATTTCTACCTTCCTACTTTTGATATGCTTATATGTGCACATATTTGGGTTCGATTCTATCGAACAAGCCTTGAATATTACTATTCACTATTGTTAACTAAATTCTTGTATACATGTATTTACCCATATAGTTGTCCCTGCCTTATACCTACTAGGCATACCTTTCCGTATGTTGTTTTCACTTATATGCATATTTTCAAATTTCTTCGTCCACGGATTTCTAATAAACCTTTATGTGTTAGTTTGCAATATACTAGCTTACGCATACGTTTATATAACTTATCTTTTACTTTAAATTTCGAGGACGAAATTTTTGTAAGGGTGGTATGATGTAATACCCAGCCCCATTTTATACCAGAATCTGTATTTTGTTACTTTATAATTTTATTTATTTATTTTATAATTTTATCTATTTATTTTACATACCTTAAAGCTAACTAAAATTTCCTTTCGTTTTTATTATTCAGCCCAGCCCATTCATTTTTTAGTTTAACCTTCTCTTCAATTATCTTTAAATTTTCATCCCCTCAATTTCTCTATTTAACTCTCTTTATTCTATCAGCCGGCCCCACTCTATTTTCTTCAACCCACCTTCTTTAATTTAATCCCTTCTTTTAGCTGGCCCGGCCTGCCCGTTCCCTTCCCCTTTTAATTCTTTTACTCAACTTTCTGGCCCAGCCCGCCTCACTCAGCCCAAACCTCCAATTTTCCTTCTTAAAATTGTTTGGCCCGCTCCCCGACAGCCGCTCACCCGACCCGGCCCAATCCCTATTCATCTCCTCCTTCAAATTTACCCCAACGGCTACCTTCCTTAACTCGCGCGCGACCCGTTCCGCCTCCGTCGCCCACGCCCGCGCTCGAGCGCCGTTACCCCACGACGCGCCCCTCGTGGTACACCCAACGCGCATCCTCGTCTCCCCTATCTTCTTCACATCCCTTTTCTCCTCTCCCCCACCTAGCTTACCACCACTGAGCCCGATCCCCCGCCTCTTCGTCGGCCACTACTCCAAGTATCGCCGCTGTCTCGCCCTCTCCCCGCCACACCTCCATTGCCTGCCCCCTTGTCCCCAACCTCAAAGTTTCAGCCACACCCTCCAGCACCATAGCCAATCGCCCAACCTCCATCAACCCAACTCAAGCACCCATTTTCCCCCGAGCCGACCACCACCTTGCACCATCGTCATCGACGGCGACCACCATCGCCAACCACCTCATTCCCTCTCTCTCCCTCACTCTCATCCTCTGTTATTCTCTCTCTCCCTGGATCTGTCTCTCTCATTCCCTCTCTCTCCCTCACTCTCATCCTCTGTTATTCCCTCTCTCTCGTCCTCACTATCTCTCTCTCTACCTGCACTCATACCCTCTCTCTCTGTCACTCTCTATGATCTCCCTCTCTGTGTCTCTCTTGCCACAGTTTTATCTCGCTCCCTCTCAATTTCCCTCTCTCTCTATACTCCAGCTCTCTCTCTCTCTCTAACTCTCTCTCACTCAATTCTCTCTCTCAATATCTCTCCCCATCTGCAAATCCCTCACCCCGGACTCGACAGCGCCAACGATTCCAGCACGCCCAGGAGACCCACAAAGCACCTCCTCGCTTCCAACAGTCACGAGTCGCCCCGGACAAATCCGACGACGAAACTGAAACTCGAGCCTAAGTCGTGCGAGCCAATCCACGCCGTTCGTCGCGCGTTCTTGACATTGCAATCACCGTGCATCTCCGGGACTATCCCAGGCAAGTTTCTACTTGCTTACATGCTATTTTACTTAAGTTAAAATTGTTAAATGCATAGATTATTGAAGTTACAAGTTTAACCAATTATATGCCGTACCTGTTCGACGCGTGTTCCCAAAGAAAATGCATTTCTAAATTGACGGAATTTGATTTAGTACTTGGGCCCTTGTTGTGATGAACAACGGGTGCAAGTTTCGTTGGATAATTTGATCGTTTATGACTAAAACAACTGCCCCCAAGTTTAATTGTAAAACTGTAAATTTATTGCACCTGAAAACCGTTAAATTCACCATAAATCATATACACACTAGAATGGTGCGTTCGAGGGCTCAAATCGAAGCCAACTCAACGAACTTTAACCCTGTATTAATTCCCAGAATACCTGTACTTAAACTGTGGTGAAGATTGGATCGGAGTGCGACTCTGGACTGCAGTCCAGAGCGACTCCAGTCATTACTTGCTGTTCCGTATTGGATACCACCGGTGTTCCTTAACTCGTGGGTTGCGGAACTCCACTTCTTATTGTAGGTAACTCTGTTAGCTAGACAACACGATTGGTCTCATTCTGTTTCGTTACCGTTTGATATTTAAACTGTAATTTAGAACATCGGGACACATAACAGTCCTAGCAGATTCAGGATTGACATGTTGATATTAAACAGATTATAACTCCTAACGTACAGACGCGATTGAAGATCCGTTGGTGGCGTTGAAAACTTTACTGAAAACCCTAGAATTCATCCAACTGTAGCGTCGCTAAATTATGATCCCAACTGGGGTTAAAATGCGTTGCGAAATGGATTCCTGATTCTGAAATTGGATTTCCAGCCGCGAGCGCTTAAAATGAAATGGTTATAACTTTTAATCCTGGAACCCGATTGGCTTGAAACAAAATTCTAAGGATAGATAACTGAACATATTAAATACTACCTGTTTATCTTTCCGCTAAATTATATACATATATTACATGATAAATCGTGCAAGTGATAGACTGTTGTTTTTATGATCCCTTAATTGTGCTTTTATACTGTCATGCATCACATCATACCCTTATCATGGTAGTGATAACCTAGTGACATCGTGCATTTACCCAGTGTTAGATTTTAGTGATGATTGTGGCAAGTACGTCAGTGTTCGTGTATCCGTGATGAAGTGAAAGTGATACGTACTTGTGCACAATCAGTGTCCCTTTTATTCTATTGCATTGTCGACGTCTGTGGGATGCGTGTACGTGTGACTATAAGTGGTATGGGACACTTATGGAAGCGCTTGCACGGATGTCACAGATAAGGCATCCGACACTGCCATTTATCTTAGGTATTAGTCGGGACGTGCTTGATGGAGGTCCTGCCTCCAGTTCTCGCGCAGACTTGTCACGGATCGATTAGTATTTAGGGTTATGGTTAGCGTTTGATGTAGACCTCGGGGTGTGGGGTAGTTCAAGTGTGAATTCAACAGAATCTCGGGAGTCCCATGCCGGCTTATATATTTAGGGAGTTATATGGAGATTTACAGGGTATGTGCTATAGACACCGTGATACATTCGTTACATGTTGGGCCCGTGGTCCCTTGCCCTTGGGTTCTACCCTTGGGTGGAGGACACTCGCGAGTGGTTGACTCTCACACTTGGACTTACGATAGGCTTATTGACCTGTGCAGTGAGACTTAGAGACTGGTAGGGTTACTGTCATTTACATTCTTTATATACTGTGCTGCCTTACATGATATATCGTGATACTGTTTTACTGCTCCGCTGCAATGATTACTGCTCATTCATATTCATGCTGTTTTACCGTCATTCACATCTATTACTACTGTTAGAACTGTTACTTGATTATATATATTATATTGCTTTTGTGTCGCTCTGACGACCTGAGTATGCATGCTCAGTGTGAGAAGACGATTTAGCCTGGACCAGTGCATCACAGACTTCCTGACTTGCCGTTCCTAGTTACATCCGTTCGTTCCAATTCAGGTCAGTATACATTATTGTATCTTTCAGTTACTGCATTTCTCATTACCTGCGCATCGTTTACTGTTTACCATGATAAACTAGAAGCCGAAGTGTGACTACGGCAGGACTCTTCCTTGACCGTAGGAGCATGGCTGGCCTTGTCTACCCCTCGTATTCCGTATTTTGGGAAGCGGGGCGTGACAGATGTCTACTGCTGGGAAGGGATGAAGAGAGATATTTCTGATTTTGTTTCGAGATGCCTGACTTGCCAGTAAGTCATGGCTGAGCATTTGAAGCCGGCGGGAGAGTTACAGTCTTTGCTCATTCCGGTGTGGAAATGGGAACAGATATCCATGGACTTCGTTGTGGGTCTATCTAGGTCCAGTCGAGGGTATGACTATATTTAGGTGTTCGTAGATCGGTTGACGAAAGTGGCTCACTTCCTCCCAGTGAAGACGACTTTCGGGTTTGCTCAGTATGCTCAGCTCTTCATTGATGAGATTGTGCGGCTGCATGGCATTCCGACAAGCATTGTTTCCGACAGAATTACTTAGTTTACTAGCCGTCTCGGGCAAAAACTCCAGGATGCTTTGGATACCCGTTAGAGTTTCAGTACCACTTTTCATCCGCACACCGATGATCAGTCAGAGCAGACTATTCAAACTCTCGAGAATATGCTCCGAGCGTACGCTCTAGATTTGGGTGGCAGTTGGGATCGTCACTTGCCCTTGATCGAGTTCTCCTACAATAATAGTTTTCAGAAGACGATTCAGATGGCATCTTTCAAGGCTTTGTATGGGAGAAAGTTTCGACCGCCGGTTGTTGGACCGAGCTCGGCGAGAGCAGGATTTTGGAACCGTAGTTAGTCTAGGAAACTACGGAGAAGATCACATTTGTCCAGGATAGGATGAAAGCAGCCCAGAGTAGGTAGAAGTCATATATTGATCGTCGTCACCGCAGACTTGAGTTCGCTGTGGGTGACCATGTTTTCTTATGGGTCTCTCCGATGAAGGGTGTGATGAGCTTTGGAAAGAAGGGAAAGCTTAGTCCTAGATATGTGGGTCCTTTCGAGATTCTTGAGCGAGTCGGTACCGTTGCCTATCTTTTAGCACTTCCGTCCAGTTTCCCGGATGCACATCCTGTATTTCATGTATCTATTTTCGCAAGTACCTTCATGACCCTTCTAATGCGATTCACCATCAGACGATCCGGTTAGAGCGTGATCTTTCTTTCATCGAGCAGCCGGTAGTCATCCTGGACCGGCAGATGAAGAAATTACGGTCAAAGGTATTACCGACCGTGTGGGTTCTGAGGCGTGGCTTGAACAGCGAAGAGATCACATGGGAAACCGAGAGTGAGATACGGAAGAAATTTTCCCATCTCCTTAAAGGTACACGTAGTTAGATTTTAAATTCGGGGACCGAATTTCTTTAAGGAGGAAATATTGTAATATCTTAAAATTTTATTAGAGTTAATTATAATTTAATTAGCGATAAACATGGTTTTTCAATAAAACTTAGTTAATAATTATTTTCACCTATATTTATTTATTTATTTTAAAAATATATACACATACATATATATATATATATTAATCTAGAATTAGCAATATGTTAGTTTAGGATAAAACACAATTTAATAGACATGACAATTAAACCTATATTTTCTTATCAACCATTTAACTAATTATTTGGTTTTAGAATAGAAAAACAAAAGAAAAGAAAAGAAAAAAATATTGGGAGGACATAAGAGGATGGTGGATTAAATGATGGAGAAATTTTGTGCATGGCTATTATGAACCGTCCTTTCTTTGATCTCTTTCTACTCACTTTTTCTTCTTCATTTTCTTTACCTCCTCTAATTAAAATCTCTCTACCTCCCCAAAACTAATCTTACAAGTAAATCTCATCTCACAAATCCATCACAAATCATCACAAAAATCAATTTTATCCCTCAAGAAACTATGATGGAATCTCAAATTCTTGATCTTGAGGCCATCGCACAAGATTAGGACCTCGTTCAAGCTAATTTTAAGGTAATAAGCAAACCTCAATCTTGTTTTATCAAACTCTTACCTTAACAACTCCTAATCTAAATTAAAGTCTATGTTTTGTGATCTTTTAAAATTTAAAGTGAGGTTTTGAGGTGAAATTGAGGTTGTGAAATTTTTTAGGGTAATCATAACCTAAACTAGGATAGATAAGAGTATTTTAGTGCTAATTATCCTTATTTAGCCAATCAAGAATGCACTCATCTACCATGATAGTTGAATTAGTGTTAAAACTAGTAATTAGTTAAATTTTTGGGTTTCAAATCAAATCTACTATTAAACCAGTAACTTCAGAATTATTTTACAATTACAATAGTTTTTAGGCCCGGAGTGCACCCTCGAAACCTGAGCCATCCCTCCAAAAATTGGCCGCCAAAAAATGCGTTTTGACCGCAATTTGCGGGTCATTTTGGGAGTTAGGTCTAGATTTTTGTCGGGAGCTCTCAGATACTCTAATTAGACCTTTGGTATATGCAACTTTTTTCAATTTTGCGTATACAAAAATCTGGGAGTGTTTTACCTTACTTTCAGCAATATTTTAACATACGATACAGCTGTCCCGACTCTCGTTTTAGTGTTTTAGTTGGTTAACGGCCCTTCGGGGTAGTCCTAGGTGTTTGTTGCTCACGTATAGCACACTAAATTCACACGTGTTAACTCTTGAGAGTTTAGTTCGTTTGTGTATTGTATATATGTGTCGTATCGAAATTCTAGCCCTCACGTTGTTCGATGCTAGGATCGGTTTCGGGGACTTCGGATGCGACAAGGAAAGGAAATGACGTTATCGGATTCGAGTAGCTTTAGGCCGTTCCGGTGAGTAAATTTAATATCTACCGGGGAATCGTTTGGATGGCGTTAAGTGCCCGATATCTAGTTTCAAATCATATAATCTTATATATATATACATTCATATGTTGCATAATCATTATCATACGCATTTTATTACTTGCTACGCATTGATATATTCTCGTTAGGACACTTGCACCATTACCAATGGGTTTTATACCCCACGTGCGAAAACTCACATATACACACATACCCTTGGTAATTGCCATGCTACGTATACTATAAAAATTGCCACGACATCTTGCATTGTACTATATTCTTATTGGTAGTTAGATCTTATCTTATTTCATACTAGCATGCATCATGCTAATATCATGTACACTTGCCATTATTACCATATTCTTATATGATGTTGTTTCGTAGGATTTCTATTTTCATGAGATTTTGAGGAACCGCACAACACATTTTCTAAAACTTGGGTTCATTCAAAAAAAATGTGGTTTTCTCTTGATATGATATCAGGCGTCCACCATGAGTTTTCTCGGTTCCGAGTTATAATTATATCCGATTCGAGGAGTGAATAGTCATCATCTGTGGATACATGGTGGACCCGGTACGGTACCCCGGAGCAAGAAGATCATATAAAAAGGCGTTGAACCAGGCAGGGGAACACTACCTACCGATGATTGTAAGGAAACTCGGTGGATATCCGGAGGATAACGACCAGAGTTATATGATCAAATAGATATGAGGGCCGATCCGAGTGACGACACCTGAGATATTGGGATTTCAGGTGTCGATAATTGGCACAAGATTTATGATGATTTATTGATGGTATATATGTTTTTACCTTATTAGAATTGTTATGACATATTCAGTTTCATATAGTTGCTACATTTATGTTGCTATACTTCGCTTATTCACATATGTCATATCCATACCATTATACATCATTATAATCTCATATTTAAGATCCGTCGCTGTTTCGTTCATGCATGCTGTCACACCCCGCTTCCCAGTAGACGGAAACGATGACGTAGTAGGCCGCAACGTATTTACTGAGAAATAAATACGTTAAGTGTAATTAAGCAATATATAAAATAAATAAGAATGAAAAGAGTAATAAAATAAACAACAACTTTATTTACATTCCACTTTACATAAAACTGTTTGAAATAAAAAAATAAAATGATATAAACCAAATGCCTAAACAATGGCATACAGAAAATAAGTGCAAGAAGAACTAGTACTCCGGTTGAGCTGTAGTCTGGTCCAAGTCCTCCTGACTTGGCTCTGTCTCCTCAGAGTCCGGTCCTCTTGACAAACATTCCAAAGAAAGAAACATAAGGGAATGTCGTCGGCGAACTAACGCTCGGTAAGTCCTAAAAGAAGAAAGAGAAGATAGTATATACAGTGAAATGAACAGGTACAGTATATGATTGATTACTGGTATATGACAGTTATTATAACGTGGTTGTTTGTAGTTTGGTAAAGAAGGTATTCATGTATACGAGAGGAGTCCATCTTACTTCGTAGACTATGGTAACATATAGTACAACGCCCCGTCATAACCCACGGGGCAACGGCACGAGAATTCATGTAGGTGTCTTTTAAGTGACCTCTTGTGCCACGATATACATTCCGTACCAATCTACCCCTTTATCCCTGCGTAATGTATTGTATAGATTATGTTTACAAGTCTTGCCGAAACCATGGATACAAAATATTCAGGTATTCATGTTCAGGATGTAATCATGTATTCAAGTAGTCATGTCAAGTTAAAGTCAAGTTATAACCATAGTTCGTTCAAGTAAAGTCAATTATACATGTTTGATATTGATGTTTGAATTCGAGTATTCATGTTTATGATCAAGTATTCGTGTTTGATTTTGGATTCAGGTTTGAGGTTTCAGACTGAGTCAGACACTTGTAAACTGATTTAACTCTGGAATTCTTAGGCTCGGTAGTCATCGGCAACTGCTGCATATGGAAGGCAGGATTTGTGTCTTTTTCCAAGAAAATTGCCGTTGATAACTCCTGTTAAGTTTTCTAACCTGAATATGCAAGCACTCACTTTCTCCGGCTCCCTGGAGCTCAAGAGAATTGATCTCGCTTAAACCTATATTTATTAAATTCCTTAAAATATTATTTTGTATATCTCAAGAGGGTTTTATGAAAAAAATATTTTTAATAGATTAAAAATAAAATCTCGAGGGTGATTTGTATTATTTAGGGTTTTTCATGAGCATGTATTTTAAGTATGGAGGTGTTTTGATGATGAATACCTAGCTTGTAAAATTTTATGGTCTTTTAGTAACTTGATGGTGTTTTATTAACATTTTTCAATTTTTCAATTTTATGAAAATATAGTTTCATAATATAAAGAAAATATGGATTTATAATTTTATATAATTTTTAATTTTTTTAGAAAAATTAGTTTTATTTAGAAAATTCGTTTTTCTTAAAAACCGTATTTATATCCTTTCGAGATCAAATACTCCATGAGAAGTGCTGCATCTCGTTCTACTATCCCCAAGATTTGTGATAATCCGCACCATCCATTTGCGGGTCCCCTAACAAGGGTTGTAGAATACGAAATACTGTTTTTAAAGAAACCCGGTTTTAAAGTCGGTGGTATTTTATTGTAAAGCTTATATTTCGAAACAAATATTCATACAAATTAGTATCGTGCAATGAAACCAAAGTGTACGTGAGGGGTAGGTCATTAGCCCGTGAAGTTTTTCCTAAAAGTATGGTTTTAAGAAAACTAAAAGAAGTGATAACAAAGTTCATGGTCTTTTAATGAAAATTTTCAATTATGGATGTTTCACATGAGATTCTTGGTTAAAATTGATTCTAAACATTAGTATTTAGGGTTACAAGTATTGTGTAAAAATTAGGTTGAACAAAGTATAAAGAAGAAGGAGTTTCTAGGGTTTAGAAAAAGAATATCGGTAATAACTCCACTTACCGATATAAGTTTTAAAATTGAATTTTAATGAAGAGAAAGAGAGATTGGGAGGGACTTACGGTTTGAAAAACTCAAAGAAAGGGTTAGGAAGGAAAGAGTGTCGTCATGAATCGCGAGAGCTCTAGAATTGGCTTCAATCATCGTCGGAAGAAGCTTGCCCGCTAACTCCACTTTACTCCAGTTTCACTTAGGAACTTTTGAGAGAGTTTTTGCTAGAATTTCCAGAATGGTGAAGATCTAGGACTTGGAGTGGTATTTATAGTGGAGAATTAGGGTTTGGGAATTAAAAATATGGATTGAAAAGTATTAAAATGATGTTTAATGGTGAAATGAAAAGTCTCTATTTGATTGAAGGGAAATTAAACAGTGCGGAGCAGTTAAGGGAAGCTGAAGAGACAAGTGTGAAGAACACAGAGTATTTTGGCCGCCATCCGACCGTCCCCGCCGGCCCATAGGCTCTTTTGGCCGGTCGATCTTGAGGCATTTGCCTTGAGATTCATGCCATATGATAAATTCAATATTTACACCATTTTTCACATGTTTTATTTTTTTGAACTTTTGATTTTCCCGTGTATTGCACGTGCAATATTTTAGGCTTCCAAAAAGTTAAAAAGAAAAATCAGAAAAAAAAATTGTATCTGATTGGAATCGAACAAGCACGCTACGTCACAGCAGTGCAAAGGTTTTACCAGTGAGCTACAAGTTTCTTCTTGCTTTTATTTAATAAAAGTAACTTATAACTCAAACCCAGGCTGTAAAACTCATTTCTTGTATATTAACAGAAAACTTCTGTACAAAGATTTTAGAGTCGTTACATTCTACCCTCCTTATAAAAATTTCGTCCTCGAAATTTTCATTTATATAGGGACTAATTTTCAAATAGGTAAGAGTATCTTGCATGCGTGTCTTCCTCTCGTTCCCATGTTGATTCTTCTAGCGAATCCTTTCTCCACATTACTCGAACCAAGTTTACTTCCTTGTTCCGTAATGTCTTCAGCTTTCGGTCTAGGATCTCAACTGGTCGTTGTTCGCAAATTAGGTCAGTCTGTACTGTGCGTTCTGAGTGATCGAGTATGTGGCTGGGGTCTCTCACATATTATTGTAGCTGGGATATGTGGAACATGTTGTGAACACCTTCCAATGAGAGTGGTAGTGCTAAACGGTATGCCACTTCATCAACTCGTTCAAGTATGTCGAATGGTCTTATGTATCTTGACTGAATTTACCCCTCTTGCGAAAGCGAATCACATCTCTGTTTAGAGAAATCTTCAGGAATACTGTTGGCTATAGTGCCCTCAAGGCAATTATTGTAATCACAGGTAAGTGATTATGATGATTAAGGGAGGACCTATACGGGTAGAACAGTCTTACTCAAAATGATAATATGCTATCTGCTTTTTCTTTATCATCATGTACATGCATTATGTGGTATTACAGATCACTATTACATATTGATAGAGCCCATAGGATTCTTTCTTGACTACCAGTATTATGATGGCGATCATATACGTGAGAGCTGGGTGGTCTATAAGCACATTCTTAAATGTCCCTAGTCAAGGGAGTATCGAGACTGGGCATTGATACTCTTGAGTAGACTGGTGTGTACTTATCGAGACCCCGACGAAGGGCGGTGGCCGGTCTCACGATCCATTGGTGTCTGTTTGTCGCCTAAGATAGTATACAGGTGCGCATTGGGTTATGAGTACACTGAACGGACTCGCCGAGAACATGCTAGTTGGTATTATACCTATTGTCAGATAGCAGTTGCCAGGTGACATGTGTACAGATTAGTCTGTCGACCTGAGATCGTCATTTTTCTTGTGTCAGTTCCCACTGTGCTTTGATTACTAACCTACCACGGTTCAAAGGAGTCGTGCAAATAGGTTTTAGTTGGGTACAGTCCCGAGCTACAAGGAGACAATGAGCGGATAGTCGGGGATTTGACTATTCCGGTATTGGGGGTTGATGTCGCGATGTGCACGGGTGGCCATCACCAGAAATCCTTGGACAAGCTATTCGAGAATTACTGATTTGGATCGGTAGTTTCTCAGTTGGTGATGGGCTTTATACCGACAGGAAATATCGCGTTATTAGGTGTCTGACTTTATCCACCTCCTAGACTCGATATGCGATACTCTTAGACGAACAAACCAGACTGTACGGAGATTGTCACGGACAGGCTCAGTTGAGATTCGGATGAGTTTGCTCGTCGGCTTTCCATTCGCTCAATACCTGGGTAGCCGTTACGTACAGCTAGTGCCGCTGACGTGCTTTTGGTTAAACTCACTTCCAGCGTATTGACGAGTCTTTAGAGTCCCACACAGAGGGTTTCCCTGCTTCGGGCGAAATGATGTAGAGGCAGTATGGTTTTACGGCAGGGTTCGATCATATACGTGCACTTGTGCACATATCATGATTCGGACGGATAATACTAGTGGGTTTTGGTTTAAGCCGGATCCTAGTATTCTATTATTCGATTATTTTAATCTCTTAGTATTCGTATTTTTCGAAATACGGATATGAGTATGTATATACGGATGAGAGGTATTCTTATAATTTATTACAAGGTGCTTCTAGAAGAAGACACCTTATTTAGTTTTAACTATTTAGTTTAAATGGTTAATGAGGTGAAGGATGAGGTGTGACTTGGCATTTATGGAAGCATGGCTCACTTGGTGACTCATGGTATGACTCATGGTTCACTATTGTGGCATGCTTGATATTTGTTGTTGTGAGATATTTTTGATGAGCTTGATTCATTCTTTGTCCACAACACTTAGCTATTTCTCTATGGTTGCTTCACACTCTCATTCTCAATCGTCTTCTTCTACCTCCACCTTAAAAGTCTCATGTGTTGAGAAATCTAGAGTGTCATGAGACAAATTAATCCATCATTAGACTATATCCTCTAGGCTATCTATTTTAGCGAACTAGGTACCCTAGTTACCTCGGCTATGAGGTTGGAGCTCGAACTACAAATCCTCAGGTGGATCCTCTTCGATGGAGAGAGATCGACGATCAAGCTTGATCATGGTGGCCTCTAGGAGATTAGGAAGATGGTAGAAGACCGAAGGACTCAAATCATTCGGTATAACCATTCTTAACTCCTTTATAGTTTGCTAGCTTTAGGTTTATGGTAGATCCGGGTTATCGGGTTGTTCTAGTGCCAGTTTTGAAATTTTTTTTTCACAAACGGTCACGGTTGATGGCCAAGACGCTGGCATAACCCAACATGGTATCAGAGCCAACCCATAAATCCTAAACTAGCAGTTTAAACGATATTTAACGTAACGAAAAACAATATTCAAGTTGTTGTCGAATTTTCAGAGTTTTCTAAAAAAATTTAAACAATTTCAGAAGGCTACTCATCTTGTAACTAGAACACCTTTAAAATACGTGCCCCAAATGCAAAAAGATGGCCGGCGAGAATGCCCATAATCTTGGCCTGGCCGGTCAAAAAGTGGAATTGGAACTTGAAATTTTTTGGGTGTTCTGGGCTCTGGAATATTTGGTTTCAAGTATTGTTTGTTTTTGCCCAGATTACATATTATGTTATCTTAGATATTGGGGCAATACGGAGTATTTCGAAAATGCTATTTTTAACACCGTTTATAAGTTTTCAGTACATACACTACTATCTATGACCGTGAATGTCATTAGAGCGGTATAACTCGTCTAACTGCTATATGTACTTTTAGACGGGTTTGCGAACATGACATTCACGTTGATGTTCTGTGTTGTGCTGAGGTTGTGGTTGGATTTTCGTAGTGGATAGCCGATGGTGCAATGATAGTTATACATCTAAGATTCATTTGTATATTTGATATTGTGGGGTGAGCGTCCGACATGTGGACTGCCGTCTCTGCCAGTTTGTATACTATTTGTTTGGGGCACGACCGGGTTGAGGTCGATGACATCCTTGTACATATATTTTCATTTTCTGTACTAGGATTACCCCACGGAAGAGTGCTCGAATAGTCAGGTTGTAGAGAGCAACGGGCCCGCATCTCATGGCGTTGAGACGGAGGGGGCCTTATTCTAAAATTGATGGGCTATTCGTCGCACTCATAGGGGGTACAGGATGACCCACGGAGGGGTGCTCAATTTACCGAATTCCGTGAAGTGCGGCGTGGCCCATTCATTTTGTTGATTGGGGTTGCCCCACTTCTGGGATTGGCGGGTAATTTGCCGCGCTCGTAGGGTTTCAGGTTTTCATTGCACAGGCTATCCACACGACAGGAAACGTCGGGTCTCATTTGCGGCTCAAATGAAACCCGATGCTCTAAGATTATCTACCATTCTGTGTTGCTTGCTGAGATTCTGTGATGTTGCTTATATCATGCCTGAGACGAATGTTATATATATTTATATATATAGTAGTAGATGTTGTATATGTTTTGTATCCACGCTAGTCCAGCCTCCGCTCTGCCGTTAGTTAAGTAACCTAACGGTGCATGACGGGACCCCGTGGCGAATGCGGATGGCATATACGTACATTGTATTTTCGTTCCTTTCTAGTGTGATATGGATTAATTGATGGGACTGCATTAATTCCGATTAATGCAAGCAAAATAAACCTATATATGATATTGTTGGAACCAAGTTTTTTAAAAAAAAAAACAAACATTACAGACATTCTCTTTTGCTTTGCATAGCGGTATTTGGTTATGAATATCCAGCACCTCATTCGACGAGGCAAGAGCTGAGATCCCTTTATCGGGAGTGACCTCTTGAGCAAAAGTTTGCGTCAGTGTAATAACTTCACTATAGTCGATTCTTTTACTTTGCATCGTGGTATTTAGTTTGGAATATTTTGCACCTCATTCAATGAGGAAAGTGTCGAGATCTCTTCACGGGGAGTGACCTCTTTAGCAAAAGTTTGTGCTACTATATATTTGTAAAACCACTTGGTTCCTTCAACGATATCAAGTTCATTACGTTAAAGGTTTTTCACCAAAAACCAGCCGTAGCCCCCCGTCAATTCAGATTAGTATTTCTTAGTATCCGTGCTACGTTCGTCGTTGCTATTCGCCAAGACGTAGTGTGCGGTAACTTTGTAATACTTTTCTGTTGCATAGATAATGCGATTGGTTAGGACGGTCGTGTGACTTAGTTGACTATTCATCAAGGGTCATGCGGGTGGGTCTAATGCAACCTAGGATAATGACGGGTTGAACTTGACTAGCACCTTTTGATCTGTTGATTATTCGTCAAGGTCACTTGGGTCCTGTTCCCTTATAAAAAGGGGTAAAGGAAAGATCCCCACTATTCAAAGCCTCATGTGTTTAACACGTGAGCACCCATATGCAACACATATAGGCACTGCAATTAACGCAACTGTTAAACTAAAACAACCTCACGTGTTTAACACGTGAGTGCTTATATGCAAAGCATATAGGCTAATAATCCTCACGTGTTAAACACGTGAGCGCCTATATGCAAAGCTTATAGGCGCTGCAATCAAACATCTGACAAAATAAATAAGCTTCACGTGTTGAACAAGTGAGAGCACCTCCCTACGTAGAATTATATTCTACTCAACAAGAAACCGTTGGATAAAAAATCCAATGGTGATTAAACATAGAATTAAATTCTATTGATCTTTTTAAGTGGGGAGTGATATTTTCTATTAAACAGAAAGTTAGCGGATCCAAGATCCCCTGAGATGGAAAATATTTTCCATATCTTTCTAAACAAAGAGAGATTGTGCTCTGTGAAGCCGAGCACCCTTGGATTAAAAATTCAATGATGGTTTAAAAGACTACCATTTTATATAATAAGATTCTGCATATGGGAAAATATTTCCCCAATCTTGTTAAAAACAAGAAAAATATGTTCTGTAAAACAGAAACCCTTGGATAAAAGATCTAATAGTGGAAAAAATTCTCCAAGTCAATTCTGGAACCAATTAAACCAATTAGGATCTCTCAACGAGAGATTTTCTCAGAATTAAACAAATTTCTCTACACTATATAAGGGACCAGAGACTTCAAGTCTCAGGAGGACGGATAGTGAAGAAAGATAGAGGGGAAAAAAACAAAGGAATTACCTCAAAAGCTTAGAAAAAAGAGAGAAGCTTAAGAGAAGAAGGAAGAAAAGTTTCAAAAGAAACAGAGAATTTAATTCTCACAAAGGAAGATTTGTATTATTAAAACCCTAGGTAAAAAAAAATTCAGAGATCATCTTGTCTCTCTAAGGGTTTAACCCTTCATATAAAAACTTAGTTCTTCCTCTGGTCAAGATCTGCAGAAGCAGATCTCACTACAAGTTGAGAATTTAATTCTCATCGGGAAGATTCTGTCATGTGTTCATCACAGAATACTGCATTTTATACCGCCCATTCTTACGCTCGGTTGTTTATAGGTAGGTGCTTTTAATCCGTGTTTGTTATATATTTGCAGGATACATGTTCTCGGTTCTAAAACGGTAAATTCATGGAAAACACGACAAAATCCGGGTTCCTGCCAACCACTGAGAAAACACGGTCTCCGCTCGTCATCCGTATGTTGCCAGATACCAGTTTAGGAAGACAAAATGTCAAATCAATGTCACCTTCATGCACAAGGCTCAATGGCAACAACAAGTTCCAAGAAATCTACGCGGAGCTCGAGGCAATCATGACAAAAACATCCACAAAAAGTCCACCTTTCCTCAACAGAAATTCTGGAAGAATTGTGAAAGAATTATCAGAATATATGTGTACCAGACAACAGGGGACAGCAGATCAGGGCCGTACAAGAAACCCCACACCCTAAACCTACTGTTGGGGCGCGGATCCGCGGCCAATAGGGGGTATTGGCGGCGGATCCGCGGCTAGGTGGGGCCCTCTCTGCGTCAACTTTTGGGGGTATTTTGGGTATTTCCCATGTGGTCTGGTGGTTGCCCTAGAACTCCATTCTCCTGCCTATAAATACAGCAGTTTTGAGCACAACCAAGGGTCATTCTTTGTTCTCCATTCTTTTGTAGGATTTAGTTCTTTTTCTTCTTCTTCTTCATTCCTCTTCCATGAAATTGTAAGTGAGAAGCTTTTTTGTGGATGTGAATAAAGATAAAGGTTTTTTGTATTATTCTTTTTGTTTAAGCTTCCCCCTTGAGCTCTTTACCTTAACTTGATCTTGCAACCTCTTAAGTGAGCTTGCAAGTTTAAGTTTTGGTCATTGGTCTCAAGGGGTTGTATCATTTCGTTCTCGCCTTAGCGCTTCAATTCACATGCGTTCTCTACGCTTCCCTTGATCTTGCAACCTCTTGATTGAGCTTGCAAGTTTAAGGGTTGGCTATTGATCCCATGCTTGTTTTGAGTTCTATGGTTCTTGTAATTACTTTCTTGCATTTTTCATTCTTGTCTTTTATTACTTGCAATTTATTTCCATGCACTTTAATTACTTGCAATTTTATTCATGCCTTTAATACTTGTAATCTTTTCTTTTCTTTGTTCTTTTCTTTTTGCTCTCTTTTTGGTTCTCTTTTGTGAATGTATGTAATTATTGTTGTTAAGATAAAATACGGTATTATAAGTTAACGTTTCTTTGCCAATTCCTTTTCCCGTTATTTTCCATTTGAACTTCGCCCAAACCATACGCAAGCGCTCCGTTAGGCACCGTACCCTGACAAGGTAACGGTGATTTCCTAACCGCGACCGGTTGCGTTCGGTTTGGCCGGAGGCGAAAGCAAGAGACAAGAACGGAAGGACAAGGGTAAATAAGCCGGATTCCACGAATACCGCGCTTAAATCCCCTAATCCACGTTGTTGCCAATTGCTTAGCATCAATTGGTCAAGACTCGGCTCAAAGGTTTTGAGTACAGATTTCTTAGCTTACAATTTCGTATCTTTCTTAACAAACTTCATACTTGCAGATAAACACATAGGTTAGATCAAACAAACATACAGATTCTTTATTGACTCGTCTAAGACAAGAAGGTAAGATACCACCATCTCCCTGTGGACCGACCCGTGCTCACCGGCTAACTGCATAGCGACACCGTCCTGATCGCGGTTATACTTTAATTCTTTGAACATCCGACACGCCAACCGCGTGCGATCAAATGGCGCCGTTGCCGGGGAGACGGTAGCGTATTTTCTTTCTTGTTATTCGGGTTAATATTCTTTTTGTATATATATCTAAAAAAAAAAAATTCTTTTTTTTTTTTGATCATTTTTGTGGGCAAGTGTGCAGCTTTTTGCGTATTTGCAAACTGCGATTGTGGGGAGCAAAGTGTGCATTCAAGGCAAAGGTGATTACGAAGTACAGTGCCAAAGATCCGGGTAGTTTGACCCGCGCAAGCGAACCTTTCAAGCTTACCGGATTTGATTCAACGGGGGTTTCCTAACCCAAAACTTAACGGTACGTACTTTACTAACACCTTCTTCTTAAATCCGACGCTTCCAATATACTATTCTTTGCAGGATTCTTTGCAAGTTCGCTAGCAAACGCTAAAAAAATTGACTAACCCGTATTTGTTGCAGCTCCGCGCTTAAACTAAAAAACGATTGTTTGATTCTTTATAGAATTTTTATTGAATTGCGCATTGCATACATTAATACGGACTTAAGGGCAAGCGAACCCCACAACATACGGTAAAGGATTTCATCACCTTTTCCGTGGCCCACAAATCACGAACTTGAGCATAACGTTACCCGCACAAAATTTAAAAGAAACTAGACTTTAAGCCTTAAGGACTTCGCGCTCACTAGGAGAAGTTAACTGTGTTTAGAACCACGCTTAACAGTATATTGTTTACGGGGTGTCTAGGAAAGTGTTAACGGCGAAACCGCCAAAAGAGAAAGGGTTATTTAATTAAGGAACTTCGCGAAAGCGTTGGAAAACCTCCCCTTATCTCTGCACTTACCTGGCCTCGTGATCAGTGTATCTTGAGCCCGTTTCTCGACACGGTTTTACTTCGACAATCAAGTTCTGGAGCAGGTCTAGTTGGCCTAGGTGAACCCTAGACCGATTAGGTGTGTGGTATTTTTGTGTCGTGATTGTTTTTGTCCAGATTTTTTTTTGTATATTTCATTCTTTTGTTAATATCTAACTAAAAAAAAAAAAAATATCACTTTCTTTTTCCCCTCCTTTTCTCTGTCTTTCTCTCTTTCTCTCTTCATATCATGGGTACTCCACCTCGCAAAACTCTTGCCGAACTTTGGTACCCACAACCAGACATTACTTCATACGGTTCTTGTTTTGGTCGAACTTCAAACGACCCCTCCATGCCAAAAATTTCTTTGAAAGATCGGATAGACGCATCTCGGACGAACAACTGGACCCCGCAATCCACTTCGTACCAACCGTTTCAAACATTCACCCTTTCTTGCGTTGATACCCCTTTTGAAAGTCCAGTTGTAGCCACAAGACCTATGTCTCTTGCTGAACATATTGAACAATCTCGTAGCCGATCTTTCACTCCTTTTACCACTTCAAATTCTTGGGATCAACAATTCCATTCACCTTCCTATCCAGATGTTGATCCTGCTCCTGTCCAGCCATTCAATTCCTACCAATCCTACCCTACTTTTGCACCTTCCCTAGACATTGCTTCAGAACCGCCATTTGGGAGTTTTCAATATCCAAACAACTTTGAATCTTTTATTGAAACCCCTTCACAACCCATGTCTAGTCTGGAACAGTCCTTGGAAGACTTTAGGGTAGCGTCAAGCCAACAGATGATGGATTTGAATGCGTCCATGGCCGCCCTCATACAACCTAGTTACCCGGTAGCTAGTTTTCAACTAGCTCCAAATTTTCCAATGTATGAAGAGGCGGTAGGACAGGCTGTGACTTTGAGTGGAGAGAGTGAGCTGTACCCCCTTCCAAATCAAACCTACCCGTCCCAAATTGAATCCCACAACTCCTGTTTTGAAAATCTATCGAGTATCCCACATGATTTATCAATTGAAGATAGAATGATGAATGAGTTGTGCGACTTCGTAGTGTTTGATTTGCCCGATTGTGAAGGGTCCCTTCCAAGTGAAACCATACCTAATCCTTTTAACCTCTACACCTATATCTTAGAACCAGAATCGATTAATATCCATGCTTTTGATGAGGTGTCTGAGAATATTGATTTTCACTTGATTAAGGATATTGACGCGGGGAATAATTTGGATGATGAACCCATAGATTTGGCTGAGTTTTTCTCTCCAATTCATCATCCCGAGTCATTAAATGTCTTTCCCGAACAACATATGCGTCTGGACTTTGATGAAATATGCATGGATGAGCTTAACTTTGAGGAGAATTTTGAGGATATTTTTGAGGATGAAACAGTTCTAGATGATGAGTCGGATTTTCCAATTCATCCTGTTCCTTTCACTGACTGTGTACACCCTCCAGAACCTTTAACCGATACCCTTCCTCAACCACTTCCCTCCATCCTTTCCATCGTTCCGACCTTGCAAGAACCCGTCTCACTTCCATTTCGTATGTCTGGTTTACCAAGTTCGGCGTACCCATGGTTTCTCTCGAATCTTGAGGGATTTGACCCCATTTCTCGACGGGTAAATATATTAGCACAATCGCTTTTCACACATCGGTCATCACAAATTGTGCTAATCTATTTACTCGATTTGCACCCTCAAGTTCGTATTCCACTTCTTTTTCCCTTCCGCCATTCTTCTTCCTCTCATATACCGAGACCATATCCCGCTTCTCTCCGCATATGGTCTCGCGTATTCTCCATCACTTTTCTCTACGCCTTCTTCCACCAACCGGTACATTATAGCGATAAAATCTTTGAATGGTTGGTGTTAACTTTTGGCCTGTGTAAGGCCTTGTATAGCTTGATACTGTTTTCTTTTCCCTCTAATCCTGAATTTCAACGCTTAACAGTGGAAACACTGTTTTACTTAAGTTTGGGGGGGACACTTTTTTGTATATATTTTTGTTTTCCTTTTTGTTTTGTATATAATTTGTTTCTAGGAAGCGCCGGCAATTTTAACCCTCTTGGTATAGCCTGACAGTGAAGGCACTGTCAAGTTTAAGTTTGGGGGTGTGCTCGGTAAGCTTTCTTCCTTCGCATTCATATGTATATTTTGCATCTGCATATTAAATCCATAAAATCCATAAAAATCTGAAAATTTTCTAAAAATATAAAAACTTTTTTGTCAAGTTAGATTGTGGAAGAACTCTGATTCAACATTCGACGGTTTTTGTTTGAAAAAATAGGAATAACTAAATCTTATGTTTAGATTTTGAAAACCTGAAAGATAACTCTCCTTTGAAGTTAACTATAGCTGATATACGTCTTTACATCACACTACACGTGTCGTGAATTTTGGGAATTAGATGACAAGTCTTTCATGTTTAAACTTTTAAACAGATAAATGATTTTCTGAGGATCAAATAGGTTTGTTCTGAAATAAGTAATGTCAAGAATAGTTTATGAAGTAAAGCGAATATGAAGGAATGTTATTGATGCCATAATTGGAGCTAAGTCTGAAAAATAACCCATCGGAAACTTGATTGGAATGATTACACACCAAACCCACTAAACACGTCTTTTATCCAAAAAAAATAATTGAACTACCGGTTATATCTCCGTTCGTATTGAATCATCATGTTTTTCACGCCAAACTGTCTTTTGTTTTTTGGACCTAGGTAACTAGAGTAATTAAGTCCGCTGGGGTGTTTCTACACCTAATGCCCTAAAACCAACTGGTTTGGGTGCATTGGCCCAAAGCTCGCTAAGAAGCCTAGAAAGTCCAGATAAAAACAAAGTCAAGCAAGTATTCTCTCCGAGTTAAAATTCCTAACGGTTCTTTGTGTGAGAATAATCTTGATAAAAGACAAGCTTTTATAAAAAAAATTTAACGGAGATATGAAGGTTTTACTCTATGATAAAGACTATTGCACGTTCACAGAGGTGTGTATGAAATGAAAACAAGAAAAATGTGGAGTGAAGAATACGACTTAGTTTCCTGTTAAGGAAGATAGAAATTCTGAAGTTGAAACCTTACTGGAAAACGAAACTTGAAAAATGCTTAACTCTTTATAAAACTTATGTGATCCTTTTAAAATTGTTATCTGGGCTTTATTGTGCGACATGATGACTTTAATCGATCCTTCTGGAACTTAACGACACTATTTGCACTACACGTAAAGACATATAACATCTGTAGTTAAATAAGAAGCGAGGTGTGAAAAATAAAGGTTCGATAGTCTAGACTTAGGATAATAGAATTGTTATTTTCTGAAACAAAACTTTAGGGTTTGAATCTTAGTTATTTTACAAAACCAACTTGACCGGATTTTGTGGGTAGTATCCGCTGAAAACCCTCAGGAGACAACACTCCTCCTACTAGGGACACCTAGAGGTTTAACGGCTTGTTGCACGTGCTCAGTGCAATCGCGTTCCCTGCGAAAGTGCGGTTATCATTTTATTTTTGTGAATAATTGGTTTTGCTCGGGACGAGCAAAAGTTAAGTTTGGGGGTATTTGTTCATCACAGAATACTGCATTTTATACCGCCCATTCTTACGCTCGGTTGTTTATAGGTAGGTGCTTTTAATCCGTGTTTGTTATATATTTGCAGGATACAGGTTCTCGGTTCTAAAACGGTAAATTCATGGAAAACACGACAAAATCCGGGTTCCTGCCAACCACTGAGAAAACACGGTCTCCGCTCGTCATCCGTATGTTGCCAGATACCAGTTTAGGAAGACAAAATGTCAAATCAATGTCACCTTCATGCACAAGGCTCAATGGCAACAACAAGTTCCAAGAAATCTACGCGGAGCTCGAGGCAATCATGACAAAAACATCCACAAAAAGTCCACCTTTCCTCAACAGAAATTCTGGAAGAATTGTGAAAGAATTATCAGAATATATGTGTACCAGACAACAGGGGACAGCAGATCAGGGCCGTACAAGAAACCCCACACCCTAAACCTACTGTAGGGGCGCGGATCCGCGGCCAATAGAGGGTATTGGCGGCGGATCCGCGGCTAGGTGGGGCCCTCTCTGCGTCAACTTTTGGGGGTATTTTGGGTATTTCCCATGTGGTCTGGTGGTTGCCCTAGAACTCCATTCTCCTGCCTATAAATACAGCAGTTTTGAGCACAACCAAGGGTCATTCTTTGTTCTCCATTCTTTTGTAGGATTTAGTTCTTTTTCTTCTTCTTCTTCATTCCTCTTCCATGAAATTGTAAGTGAGAAGCTTTTTTGTGGATGTGAATAAAGATGAAGGTTTTTTGTATTATTCTTTTTGTTTAAGCTTCCCCCTTGAGCTCTCTACCTTAACTTGATCTTGCAACCTCTTAAGTGAGCTTGCAAGTTTAAGTTTTGGTCATTGGTCTCAAGGGGTTGTATCATTTCGTTCTCGCCTTAGCGCTTCAATTCACATGCGTTCTCTACCCTTCCCTTGATCTTGCAACCTCTTGATTGAGCTTGCAAGTTTAAGGGTTGGCTATTGATCCCATGCTTGTTTTGAGTTCTATGGTTCTTGGAATTACTTTCTTGCATTTTTCATTCTTGTCTTTTATTACTTGCAATTTATTTCCATGCACTTTAATTACTTGCAATTTTATTCATGCCTTTAATACTTGTAATCTTTTCTTTTCTTTGTTCTTTTCTTTTTGCTCTCTTTTTGGTTCTCTTTTGTGAATGTATGTAATTATTGTTGTTAAGATAAAATACGGTATTATAAGTTAACGTTTCTTTGCCAATTCCTTTTCCCGTTATTTTCCATTTGAACTTCGCCCAAACCATACGCAAGCGCTCCGTTAGGCACCGTACCCTGACAAGGTAACGGTGATTTCCTAACCGCGACCGGTTGCGTTCGGTTTGGCCGGAGGCGAAAGCAAGAGACAAGAACGGAAGGATAAGGGTAAATAAGCCGGATTCCACGAATACCGCGCTTAAATCCCCTAATCCACGTTGTTGCCAATTGCTTAGCTTCAATTGGTCAAGACTCGGCTCAAAGGTTTTGAGTACAGATTTCTTAGCTTACAATTTCGTATCTTTCTTAACAAACTTCATACTTGCAGATAAACACATAGGTTAGATCAAACAAACATACAGATTCTTTATTGACTCGTCTAAGACAAGAAGGTAAGATACCACCATCTCCCTGTGGACCGACCCGTGCTCACCGGCTAACTGCATAGCGACACCGTCCTGATCGCGGTTATACTTTAATTCTTTGAACATCCGACACGCCAACCGCGTGCGATCAAATGGCGCAAATTCAAAACCTAGGGGAAAGAATTAAGTTCAAAGAATTTGATTCTTACAAAACACATGAAAACTAGGATTTAACCCTATAAAAGAATTTAATTCTTACAAACCAAGAAACATGGGTTCCTCCAAACCATAGGGTCATTAACAGGAGATCAAAATCTCCAAACATCCAGAAAGAAGGAAACACTGATGATTCATTAGTGTTTAAACACTATAACGAGGACCGCACGTATTTTTCATGCAAGCGCTTAAAGAAGAACAAGAAATGCCTCCTAGGATAGTCGCGTATTTTGCACGCGATCTCCAATCAAGTGCTTAGCACTTATAAAAAAAGAGGGGGATAGAACCTAAAAGGCAGTACCCAACTTTGGGGCGCCTCACGTGTTCACACGTGAGCGCCACAAGAACTAAGTGCTTATCACTTATATGTAAAAAAAGGAATAAAACCCAAAGAATAGCACCACTTTGGGATGCCTCACGTGATTCACACGTGATCACCTCCAAAGTTCAGTGTTTAACACTGGTTCAACGCCTCACACGGGATACACGTGAGTACTTTTACCTGTGCTTAGCACTACATGGGTAAATATGGAGACCCAAACCTAGTCATAAATTGGTCAAGTCTTCCCGAGGTCAAAAAATCGACCGAGCCTATGTGCTCATGTTTTCCTAAACTGATCTTAGTCTCAAATACGACTATCGATCTTCCAACTGATGATATCCCAAAACGATATCCGTCCCACATTCCCCTAAGGAAATCTTAGTCTCAAAATACGACTAATGATTCCCGGGTTTACCATAACCCCTTTTCCCTCAAACACTGGAATTGGTTCAAGGGTACATCTCTCTACACCTCTGATACATGTCGTTGTAATTCTTCAACGTCTTCAAGGAGGTAGCGGGTCCCGACAACCAACTGCTTTTTGGTGCACTTTACAAACTGACGTGCACATCTCAAATCAAACCACATCCCAAACTGGGTGCATCCTATATCATCGTTGCTAATCCCGTCACGTAACAAATACATGTGCGCGCAAGATGATCAATGGACTGAAACATTCTTAAACTAAAACGGATCGAAATGTCCTTAAACTAAACATTGCGTCCAAAATGGCGACAATGAACCGTCACGTTCTTAAACTAAAACCTCACCTCAAAAATTGTGATGTACAGACCTAAATGTCCTCAAACTAAACGTTGCCTCCAAAATGGCGACAACGAACCGTAACGTCCTTAAACTAAAACCTCATCTCAAAAAAGGTGATCTACAGACCAAGATGTCCTTAAACTAAAATATCGCCTCCAAAATGGCGATAAGGGACCGAAACGTCTTTAAACTAAAACAACAGAGCCCAAATGCTCTCTTGTTGGATCTGAAACAAAAAATGATCCTAACACCCTGTTAAGTAGATCTTAGTGTCAAATTGGACTAACGTATTCTTAACAAAAAACCAACCGAGCCCCCAAATGTTCATATACGTTTAAGTCGATCTTAATCCCAAAATAGATTAATGATCCTTAAATAAAAACCCCAAATCTAAGATATACGGATTTGGATTAATCCACGCCCTACGGGCGACAACATAAATTAGTCTCCGTATACAATCCACAGGCAACCAAAAAAGAAAACAAACATACACGACACGAAGTGAACTTCCAAAGCAGGAGAAAGTGGTTATCGCGATAGAATAACGTAGTTAACTGCAGGGGCTTGCGCCTGCAGTGAAGAGCGTCCCCACAATCAAAAACCCCTCGCAAACGAAGGGGAATCTGATGAAGTCTGCTACAACGGCCGCATCCATCGAAACCTCCGATACACGGTGCCATAAATCAACTTGGCATCTTCGGAGAGGTGGATGGATAAATCCAAATAGCATTTGCCCCCAAATTTAGGCAAGACGGCCTGCGCGGTTCATCTCTGTTTTCGACGGTGAACAGATTCTGGCATGCCCGGTGGGACCTTTTCCACTCCACACTTCGTGTGTCGTGTTTCGCGAACAAAATCACGGTTTGCTATGGTTACTCTTGGATTCGAGGTACTAAGATTTTGTGTTTTGTTCCTTTGCAGAGAAAAGAAGTTCAATGTCTTACAAGTGTACCTGCAACAACAACTCATGCTCCGTCCCCGATGGAGGAGTGACATACGGGTCAAATTCGGCCTCTATCTTTTCAATGCCAGTGGAACAGGTGACTCAGGCCACCAATGGATTGTTCTTCGGGACCATGCTCCTGCTAGCAAGTTTCAGCGCCCCAGTGCCATCACAGGAAGCTCTAAAAAAGTTGGTCTTTGATCGACTTGCAACCACCATGGCCCATCTTAATGGTTCGTCCAAGTTTGCCACCGCGGTCTTCAATAGGTTGAGCTTATTTCGAAACGGATAGTCATTCCAGCTCCGACAGGTGAAGTCGTCAAAGGGTCTTCTCCTACTAAAAGATCGGTCTTCGCAAGACTGGCTGTTCCAACTCCTGCTACGGGTGAAGTCGTCAAAAGTGCTTTCCCTACCAAAAAGTCGGCCTTCGAAAGATTGGCCGTCCCCTCTCAACGGACGTCAGTATTCAACAGGCTGGCACAAACAGTAGCCCCTCATCAAATCCGGGGGCATTACAGAGCCGCTTCCACAACTGAGGTGGTCCCGTCTGCAAGACACGCTCGACATCGCTACTGGAGCCAGGTGAGAAGAGCTGGGGGTAACTCCCCCTTTGGACTTACTCCACCAGCTCCAATGGTAGAAGTTGACGCTGTTGTTCCAACCGGGAACAGTTTCGAACCGCTAAAGAGGGTGCGCAAAAAATCCCCAACCGCGGTGTTTAAGAAATCTCCACTCTCTGCTGAAAACATGATGCAGGCAAAAACGGAGCAGTCCCCTCAATGGCTCTCCTCCCAAATTCACAGGTTCTGGCGAAAAGTCCAGGACTCTGTGATCAATAAAGACCACTCTCATCGACCGAAGAAAATGAAGGTTCGACAAGAGGAGGAACATCCCTCTGCCACACCACGGAAGGCTTCGTTCACACAGGCGCCTGCTACAATGGATCCTTTGTTAGTTATATGTATGCCCTAGAGGCCATTACTGTACATACGATGTATATTGTAATGGATGCTTGGACATATATAGGGAGGACTTTCTTGCTCGACATGATAGTATGCTGTCTGGTTGTACTTTATCTTAACATGTACTCTGATTGTCTCTATGTTACATGTTGATAAAGCCCTTAGGATATGTACTCGACTACTGGGACTATGATGAGTTCATACTAGTGGGGCCATGGTAGTCGACGAGTACATCCTATAACTGTTCCTAGTCGAGGGTGTATCGAGACAGGGCATCGATACACCAGAGTAGAGTAGCGTATACGCATCTTGACCCATATGATGGGCGATTGATGATCCCATATCCATCGGTGTTTGACATCAAGGATGGTGTACGGGTGCTCAGTAGAGACTGGGTACACTGGACAGACTCACCGAGAACTCCCAGATGGTATTATACCTCACGTCAGATGGCAGTTCTCCGGTGACACTGGTACAGAGTAGTCTGTTGACCCGAGATCGTCATAGAGTCTTGTGTGATTCCCACTGTGCTTTGATTTCCATCATACCACGTCCAAGAGGGGGTGCAAAAAGGTGGATTTTGGGTACAGTCCCGAATCACATGGAGGCAATGAGCGATAGGAGGGGATTCGTCTCTCCCGGTATAAGGAGTTAATGTTGTGCTGTGTTCGATTGGCTATAACTGGAAATCCCTGGCCAGGGTTGCTGAGATTTACTGGTAAGTATTATCAGTAGTTTCTCGAACTGTTATAGACCTCATATCGACACGACTTATCAAGCTACTGGGGTCTGACGTATACCACCCCTAGGCGAGATATGTGACATATCAGACGACGAGACCGGACTGTACGGGAGTGTTACTGATTGGATTCACAGGAGAATGTATAGGCTTGCTTGTTGATCTTCTGAGCGCTCAATACCTGGGTGGCTGTTACGTTTAGCTGACCGCTTGCAGCTTGTGGGTGTTTGATATGATCATCACCTACTGCCGGCGTATTGACGATTCTTTAGAGTCCTACACAGAGGTTTCTTGGCTCAGGCAAAACGGAGTAGGGGCACATATGTGATATGTGAAGGACCAAGGATAATGCGATATGAGATACCGTATTCTATTCTCGCGATATTTGATATCAGCCGGGTCATCGGATCAAGTGTTGATTCGATGCATCGGTAAATAAGATATTAGTTGGTTATATGCGATATAGCCGGATTGTCGGATCAAGTGTTGATTCGATAATTTAATGCATAATAATATATATGATATATTAAATTACATTAACTAATATTAGCTCACTAAAATATTCTTTTTCTCACTCGGGTAATACATTGATATATATGCGATATTAATTGTATTATTTTATTTTGTTACAATAAATATTATATATGTGATATATAATATTGTAACATGATATGATGACTAATGCAACATAATCAGTGGAGATTAAACTAGATTAGGGTTTGAATTGGGTTAGTTCATTCATTAACCTTCTAGAAGGTTTCTTTTTGTTTTTGTAAAGATATTTTCAAGTGACTCATTCTTAACCCAACCCAAACCCTTACCCTTGGTTAAGTCTCTACAAAGGTTTGTTTAACCATGGTTGCATTATTCATCATTATTATTATCCTTTCATTATTCATCACAAATGGATCACTATTCTTCTTCTTCTTCCTTTTTCTTAGAAAAGCTTTCTAGCTTTGATCCAAGTGATGATTTTGAGTGAGAATAAGAAAACAAATGAGAGCAAAAATCCTACTTCATCATCCTCATCTACCCTTGCCCTTTAGATGAGAGTGTTCACTTCATTTAGTGAGTGAGAGCTTGTGTTAATGAAACTTCAAGGTAGATCATCTTTGTTATCGAAGATCGGAAGCAAGCTTGCATCTTTCTCTTCGTGGAGCCTCTCGAGAGTCCGGAACACGATGATCGCAGCGAAGGGACCTCAACACGGAGCTTAAGAAGTGAAGGACCGGATCTACAAAGGTTGTAATCCCTCTCACTTATTGTTAAAGTGTTTAACATGCTTGTTTTCGCCTAATCTCTAGTTTAAAGATCCGGCTTTGGATTGTTCGGCACGGCTAAAATTTTAAATCGGGTATGGTTGATGCCTCGTAGACCCTTGTGCGTGTGCCTAGCATCCCTACATCCTTCAAACTCGACCTCCCACAAAAGGAGGAGGCTGGAGAAAATCTCATTGCCTGCAGCAAATTCCAACGGCGCCAGACCCAAACGTCTCAAGTTTGGGGGCATGGTTGTACACACGGTCTACATGGCTTCCGGAAAAGAGGAAAGCCGTGCTTCCATGGATCATCGACCGCAAACTCGGTCGTTAACAAAGGCTCAGGAACAACAACAAAAGCTCCAGGAGATGCTAAAAAAAATGGCAGCACTCACTGGACAGAAAGAAAACCCGTAGTCAGCATCAGAACAGCGCCAGGAGCAGAAGATCGATACGGTGTTCCTACGAAGGGTGTGTAACATTTCAGGAAAATAAAATATTATTTTTGGGAATTTTTATAATTAAATAATAATTATATTGAATATTTTAATAAGGCGGTAAAAGTAAATACCGATAAATTTGGGGAAAATTTGGAAAATTTTAGAAATTTCTAAAAATAGGTTGCTTTGTGTAATTTATGCAAATTATGAAGTTTTATGATTTATTATACACCATTTTAGTGCTAATCGCGATTAAATATAGCTAATCGCGTATTTAGCGTGTTTTGTGCACATAACATGCACCATATCATTTTCACACTTGTTACATTTTTCTATCATGGCTTTTTCCTTATTTTTTATCTTGCATGGCTTTTTAAATGAAAAGAAAAGAGAAGAAGACAAAAACAAAAGAATAGGAAAAGGTATCATGATGACAAGAGGGATAGGCATGAGTGAGAGAGAGGGTGAGGGGTCAAACCATAGTCATGGCTCATCTTATCACTTCATCATCTTCATCTTTCTTCTTCTTCTTCCTCACCCAAGGCAGCACCACATCTCCCCCTCCTCTTCAACCCTCATAACATCATCAAAAATTCACCAAAAGCCCATCTCCATTTCACAAAAAGCATGCACAAGCTCAAGGGGAGCACATTGGACCAAGAAAAATCAAATTTTGTGGACTTTGAGCAACTCAAGAATTTTCTTGAGTTACCAATTGATATAATTTCTGCACCTTTAGAATAGTATTTAAATTCTTTAGGCATCCATATATGTTTAGTATCGATATCGAGTGGTTTTGTGAACCTAGAAATTTCTAGATGAGGGTTTTGGGAAATTTTGAATTATGAAGTGTAATTGAGATTAGTAGAGACCTTTTGACCCCTGTAGGGATTGTACCTTGGACTGAAACCATAGAATAAACCCCGAAATACGAACTTAGAAACCCCGACATCGGAAAACTGTGAAAATATGATGGTAATTGGAAATCTGCTAACACTCGGGGAGCTGAAAAATTATTTAGCAAATACTGAGATACATGCAGGCAACCTAGGACCCCCACTGAAACCCTAGCCCCTACTTCCCCAACTTGGCCGCAGAAATATTCCTTCTGGCCGCAATTTTCGGCCAGACCTATTGCATTTTGGTTCGTATTTGTTCTGTAGCTCCATCTCCAGTAAATTAGACCCCTCCTGTATGCAAAATGTCCCAATTGTCACCTGAGGAAAATCTGGAAGTGTTTTACTTAGTTGCTAAAATTGTTTTACGGCTTTTAATGAACTGGAAATTAGTATTTAGAGATCTGGGATGACCCGAGACCTTGGTAAAAGAAGTTTCCTTTACCATGAGACGTGCAGGCACCCTAGGAGCTACCACTGAAACCTAAAACCCCTTGGACTATTCTTGGCCGCAATTTTATTCCCTTTGGCCACAATTTGCAGCCTAGATAGTTTGGAACTGGCTCGTGCTTGTTCTGTAGCTCCTATGTCAGTAAACTAAACCCTCCATATGTGCAACTTTGACCAATTTTACATAGGGTAAAATCTGGGGCCATTTTCATGAGTTGCTACTTTGGTTTTCTCGTTGTTTTTGAATTCAAGTTTCGATATTCGGTATTGTATTCGATTACTTGACGTTTGTACATCTATATCGAGTGTTATTTGGTTGAATTGCGAGAGTAGACGATAGGTTTTAACCTATGTGTGATACTAGTGCCGATTTGGTTTTCGTGCGAGATTTCTGTTTACGATACTATATGTGACATATAGGTACCCCATGTGAACTTCGAGACGACAAGCAAGCGCGTGGCGACGTCAGCATCGACAAGCGAAGCTCAAGTGAGTAGATTATATCTACGGGGGAAGTCGGGTGGATGGCGTATAGCACCCCCGCAAAGTTGTGAGAAACGATGTGATGTGATATAGATATACTTTTACATGTTAGTGTGTGATATGAACCTTAGCAAGAAAAGCTTTAGGAGATTTGGGGGTAGTGTTAGCGAGAATTGCAGAAAGGACTTTAGTCAATTTCTTAGTCACGAAACCCTAGAGCAAAGATTTGCATACACGTACATACACATGCTCGCGTACATTTACTTCCTTGTGCGTATTGGGGACATATATATACTGGTATTCATATGCTTGGATGATGAGGATGTTATATGATACTTGGAAATGGGTCGATATGATCGGGCATGATGCCGTGAGATATTTAATATGTGACCGAGATATGTCATGATGTTATAGCGGATCGTTGGACGACGATACCATGTGGATGATGATATATATATAATAGCTGACATATGATCGAGATATGAGATGAGATATGTTATGATATTTATAATGGATCGCTTGGGCGATGTATACTTCTATATGATAATATGTGTTGATGACATCGGATTGTATGAGGTTTTAGATCAGTAGCCAGATCATGATATTGTTGATGATATTAGTAGTGTACTAGACTTAGATCAGTACCCCTGCTCACGATATGTGATGATGTGGATACCAGATGAATAATAAGATAAATGTGATATTTGATCTGTACCCAGATTTGGGATGCCGTACGGTAGATTTACCGTACGAGATATAGTTATGAGGATAGATCCACACTCTTGACTCGAGGATGTCATATTATTTATTGTATCGTACGTGATACTATTGAGGCGAGATCACCGACTACTATATATATATATAGATTGACTCAGACTTAGGTGGATTCCCTTACCCTTTTGACTGGGATCGAGTCATACTCATTTTCAAAAGTGGAGAATCGTGAGTATTTTAAATACCAAACTGTATGACTCGTATATTGGGTAGGTGTATTTTTCAGTGTTGCTGTTACTACATCACTTTTTGTATATTCATGATGTTTCATCGCATTGCATGCTTGTACATATGTTATCTGTAATTATCATGAAACCCTGCTGTCAGGACACCAGCACCATTACCGATGATGCGTATGTTCCACGTACACCTGCTTGCCGGCTCACACACATCATCATCGGTAATTGTCATGTCACGTACACTTTAGAAAATACTATTCATTGACATAGCTTGCTAGTTGATAGTTGCAATATGCTATATCTTTCATATTCTAGTTTAACTATTTCATTTATTACATGATATCAGATGCATTCATATATTCATTGGTCATGCAGTATTATGGAGATTTATGCCGGTATTCACTGTTTATTGATAGCTTGATTTTTATGATTTCGGATCCTTCTTGAGATTTCTGGATTTGGAAACCGCATGTGAAAGTTTTATAAACTGATGATTTTTTTTAAAGAGATCGATGCGGTTTTCCTTGATATGATGAGTATTGTCCACCATGATGTTTTCTCGATTCTGAGATGGTTTTCGAGACCCAATTCGAGGAGTTGGATGAACCGTTTGCAGGTACATGGTGGACCCGGTATGGTACCCCGGGGCAAGAAGCTCGAGTTGTAGACGATGAGCCCGGCATGGGCAGACTGCTTACCAGTGATTGTTTAGCGCGGCGGATATCCGGAGGATACCGTTCATGGTCGTGTGATTGATGATATGGGCCGATCCGGACTGACGGAGCCCGAGATATTGAGATATTGAGATTTGAGACACTGAGATATTGAGATTTAATGATACAGGCCAGTCCGGATAGCCGGAGCCTGAGATAATGAGATTTATGTTTTATGTCGATACTTGACACTGATTTCTCTGTTGATTTCATTGATGAAACTCGATTTATATACATACAGAAATCTCATTAAATAAAGAAAACAGTTGTCTCATTCATGATGTATTCTGTTTCATTTGTAATGCATTCATACATCTTATATCTGATATGTTGCTATCTGAGGCACTGACACGAGCACGTGATATTGCACTTATGTGTAGGTGAATCAGGACATTTATTTGAGGATATTACTTGATATGACCTAGGATAGCGTCATGCATGCGATTTCTACTCGTAGATGTTTTCTACTCACGAGTTGGCAACACACCCCCGTTGTGCCACAGTTCCTTGCAGGTTTTGCCATACAGCTTTCGTTGCGGCTTTGCTGGCATACTGTTCTTTCCAGATGATTGCTTTGGTAGGTGGGATCTTTTGCATCAGGACCACCATTGTATATTTGTTATTTCAGTTGTATCTAGTAAAACTCCATCAACCAAACTTATATACTTGATAGAGATAGATGACCTGTGTATATTCTTTCGACTTTAGAGTCGTGCGCTGTATTATTATGGTTTTCCTCTGGGTTTCTTGATGATGTTGGATTTTTATCCTGAGTTTGATTCTCGCCTTTCGGCGTTGTATATTATATTGCATTGTATGGTTTTGTCCGCCGGTTGGCAAAGAGCTAGCTCCCGCTTGGGGATGCCTTTATTCATTATACATACTTTATCAGGTTTTGTACCCGTTTGGGGTCTGAATTTACAAAGGAAACTCTGCCGAAATTTTCAGGAAAGACTTGACATTTTAAAAATGCACACTTCGGCTTATGTCGTTAAACTTCTTGCTTTAAAATTGGTTTTTCCTTCACTCTACTGCTTTACTTGGTTTGGATTTCTGGATTTTGGTTTACTTAGATTATGTACGCCTCGAGACGTTTCGTAGTTTAAGTGCCGGTCATGTTCCGTACTTTTCGGGTCGTGACAGGATGCTAGAAAGAAAAGATAAGGAGGCCGCGGAACAGGCCGCTAATATAAAACAGATGGCGCTCCTGTTCCAAGATATGGTTGGAATGATGATCCAGCCAGAACCTCCAGCTGAAGACCCGCCGATAATTATCGAGGACGACAGAGGGAAAATATCAAACCCTCTTCCAGCTTTATCGATAGCTAGGGAGGAAACGATCTCTAAATCTGCCCTTGATGATTACATAGCTCAACAAATACGAGCTCATCAAGTTAATGAAGCGGCCGGCCAAGTCGTCAGAACCGGGCGACCGTACCCAGGATGGTACGATCAAATCAAGTACCTGCCTGGATATACGATCCCCATGTTCCACGTGTATAAAGGGACATGCAATCCTCATCAGCACGTCGCTCAGTTCAGAGCTCTATGTGGCAATACAGGAGGCGATGACAAACACTACTACAAATAAGGGTTGCCCCTACGGATTTATCCGTAGGGACAACCCACTGCCCCTACGGATATGACTGTAGGGACAAAAAAATACCCCGTAGATGCAAAGGCCGCAGGTGCAAGTTGAAGCCCTGAACTTGTCCCTACGGGCAAATTGTTGCCCCTACGGATTTCTGTGTAGGTCCTGTTGCCCATACAGAGTAGGCCGTAGGGTAATAAAAGTTATATTATTTACGGTTTTTTTAATATATTAAATGTACCTACGGATAGAACCGTAGGTGCATGTTCTACCCCCTACGGATAACTGCGTAGGTACTTATCCGTAGGGGCAAAATATCAGGAATCCTGAGATGTTGCCCCTACGGATAACGCCGTAGGGGCGAGGCTGTGGCCCCTACGGATATGTCCGTAGGGGCACTCCCAACCCCCTGAAACTGAGATCAGGGGGAAAATATCAGTTACTGCTGATATTTTGCCCCTACGGATATAGCCGTAGGGGCAACATGGGTACCTACGGATTAATTCGTAGGTACACATTATCTGTATTTATTTTTAAAAGAGGGCTGCCCGATTTTTTCCCGCCCTGTGCACAATAATATATAAAACAATAAAATATAAAATTAATTATCACACAACATATATCGCAGTATTCATAATCACATCTCACGCATATAATATACAAAAGAAACCAAAAAACTGAATATGATATAAATATAAACCAATATCAATATCGTCCAAAATGTAGTATAATATATATCATATAAATAAATACATGTTTCAAAAAATAAGAATCAAAAAGCTAGCCTAGCTCGGTCCAGCTCCACCTCTGATAAACGCTAGAATCTGGCGCCCCTGCTCCTCGGTCAATAAACCATGCAATTCGGCGCGTGCGGGAGTCTGAGCGGGCTGTGGAGCTGGCGATGTGGTCTGCGCAGCCGCCGTCGAGGTAGTGGCTTGCGGAGCCGCGACTGCGGGAGTCTGAGCGGGCGGTGGAGCTATAGGAGCTGTCTGCGGAACCGCAGCCGATGTAGTGGCTTGCGAAGCCGCAGCCGAAGGAGATGCATGTGGAGGCTCGGCCGATATACCCCGTCGCGTCTGGACCTAACGTGTGCAATATGCGTGTAAGAACTGTGTATTATTCGAATTCTTATCATTATCGAGTTATTTCGAAACCCCATTTGGATATCTAGTTTGGAAAACCGTAGTTTATTTTAATTAGATATGTACATGTATGATTAATCAAACCTAAGTCTACAACCAAATAAGCTCAGGCAACGTACTGATATTGGATATGTTGATATCTATAATATGACATGATATTTTACTATTAAGTAGTATACATACCAGCATCTCCTTCAACTCCTGAACGGTGGCCTTCAAGCTCTCCAGTTCCTGCTGGATACGTCGCTCACTGGAGACGGAGGAAGTAACCGCCGGGATGGAGTCCAACCTCATATGGGCCCTGCTAGGGCCCAGTCCTCGGCCTCTCTCCCAACCTCCGTGGTGTCGTCCGTGTGCGGCATCCAGGACTGTGGTCAGCAGCCTCGAATGCTGCCTTCCCCCTAACAACTGTCAGAACATTATATTTAGCACATACTGGTCTACAAAATTGACAAGAAATACCAAAATCAACAAATTCAAAGCCTTACCTACAGAGATAGAAGATGTGCTCCTCTGGTATCTGCATGTATCAAAATTTGAATAATATTAATTAATTTCAGTACATACATATTAACAAGGAAAACTCGCATATAACGCTGCTTACACATAAGACAGGGAGTGAACAAGCTCTTGTAGATCATCAGGCGCAAATCTAATCTCATCAAGCAGCCCAAGATAATGAGTTGGACGACTAAACAAGGTCCACGACTTACAATCATTCCCGCATGCGAGCACATATAAAAATCATAGTTTCTAGGATGACAAATTTTATTGTCAACTACTGTCACCACCTACAGCTAGACAATAATAAAAATTACTATCTAAGTAAGAGCAAAAGAAATGTGTGTATATTTATGATATAGCATTCTAAATCAATATACATGCACTATATGATATATAAACATACCTGGAGGAATGGGAGTGGCCTCTGTCCCTGATATGGACGTATCACCAACAACTAGACAATTAAACATTGACAATATAAGTAATTTTGACATAAACAGGCATGAATATCTATAATATTACATTCAAAATGGATATTAGAGAGCGCACAAATCTGATGTATGCTTTCCATTGGACACTAAGAAGTCTCTAAAGGGAAAAGCCAATGTGAAAGCCATCATTAGTTCATATCAGAAGATTGATACTGAAACAGAGAACAATGAATGTCATTTTCTTCTTCTTCTGCCACATTACTATCTTCTCCTTCTTCTTCTGCCACATTACTGTCTTCTCCTTCTTATTATGTGCGCGTGCAAATTCAATGAAAGAAGAAACTCCAGTGACAAACTTAGGTTGCATACGTTGTTGCCAATTCACATACATCCAGTCCTTAACCCTGACGTACTCATGGGCCATGTTAGACTGTATCATATAAATTGTAGGTTATGATGACTATATTGAGAATATGGATTAATAGTGGGTAGGAAAAGTATTTCTCAAATGGATTTTGCATCTAAAAACCATAAACTACTAAGTATTAGCATATATAATTTTTTTAGTATAAAGGTTGTTATTTTAAGTTTTCCCTTATAGTGATATGATCTAACTGCCTTTATAAACTACAGATATACAGAAAATTATGATAAGAAACCATAAGAAAGGGTCGTAGCCATGCATAACCTTGAATCTACATACCAAATCATGCACAAGCATGCAATTATTGTCACCTTGCCTTGGAATATAAAATATCTTGGAAGACTATAAGCGAGCATTTAAATCTTGATAACTTTTGACTTCAACATATATTTTTCTCAAGTACCATGAAATATACTTCCTCCGTATAAACCGTTTTCAGGAAGATGGATTAACAATGACAAATTATCCATTGTGGCTCACTAGGTTAGCATTTTCTCTTCTATTGACCATCTTACTAATCTGCTTGGTAAATTTATTCGGAACCGGCTGCGAATCATTAAAAGACATGCATAAGAAAGGAAGCTAAAATACAGATATATAGCATACCGATATATCGAAACTTGAAAGTTGCGATGATAACCAAGAGATATTTATTTCTACACACGTGGTGCGTGTGCGAATGCGTCAGGCATCATGGACAAATATTTGAGAACATGGAAAGTATTATTAGTATAAACTAATTAAAGCTTTTAAACACCTTGGGTAGATATTTTCTTAGTTGATGCAATCATATCATGAGGACTAAATTTAAGCTATTATACATATGCATATGTATTTTTCTAATCTAATATATCACACACACACACACACACACACACACACACAGAGAGAGAACACCAGTTTGGTAGAGAAATCAGGTAGCAGGACCCTGAACAAATGGAGTCCATAGCATTGCTCATCATCATCATCCATGATCCCTTTTGATAATATTTCTTCAAAGGGATCATGGATGATGATGATGAGCAATGCTATGGACTCCATTTCTTCAGGATCCTGCTACCTGATTTCTCTACCAAACTGGTGTTCTCTCTCTCTCTCTCTCGGTGTGTGTGTGTGTGATATATTAGATTAGAAAAATACATATGCATATGTATAATAGCTTAAATTTAGTCCTCATGATATGATTGCATCAACTAAGAAAATATCTACCCAAGGTGTTTAAAAGCTTTAATTACTTTATACTAATAATACTTTCCATGTTCTCAAATATTTGTCCATGATGCCTGACGCATTCGCACGTGCACCACGTGTGTAGAAATAAATATCTCTGGTATCATCGCAACTTTGAAGTTTCGATGTATCGGTATGCTATATATCTGTATTTTAGCTTTCTTTCTTATTGCAGGGTTAATTTCTAGCATTATTTCACTTCTACATGCATTGTAGTTTGTAAAACGGCATGGAGAGTATGAAAAAAGTGATTTAGACTGTTTATAGTAGACTACAGTGATGTCGATTCTAAAAAGGATAACATTAATTTTCAGTTTAATATCCATACATAATAAACCAAGTTGAAGGGAATAAGAATGGTATAGAACACACCTTACGATCTTTGTAGCCAACTTCACAACCAACCTAGAATATGTCGACACTTTTATGCGTGAGTATTACATTTCATACCAACGGCCAACCCGTGAGTTTCCATATAGGCTGTGATTCAATACATAGATAGGGTAGTTTTGGGGATTGAATCCTACCCCCGTCTTTTGATCAATCACCAACCTGGTAACAGACGTGGAATCTACCGGGTTGGTAGGTTAAGCATTTGTCTTTCTGCATATACAGCATTAAAGCGTTATGTGCACTGCCAGGCCCAAAGTGCACAAGGTCTATTTAAAGGATTCATTGGATTTTCTTTTCATCAGGGAAAAAAAATTGTAACCAATTCAAGTTCATCAAAATGGAAACTTAGGGTTTTGCTCTTTTGACCATGAAGCATAACATTGATACCACTAAGGTAGTGGATTTCTCCACCTTCGAAGATTAATTTATTTAATAACTAATGGGAATAAAGGTTCTTAGGCTTTAAAACACCATATAATTCCAATGTGTGATGTAAGTCCTATCCTAAGTGGCTGATTATGTTTCAAGTTCTAAAATGCCGCACTTTTCTGAGCTTAATTATCATAAATTTATCTATCTATTTTCTTCCAAAAAGAAAAATTGAAGATATCTATCTATATGACTACACCATTATAGCTTATAATTTATAGCCATGTGTGATTATCAAGCATTTCCAACATTAATTTCAGATGAAAAGGCAAATGTTGCTATAGCCTCTGCTTGCACATAAAAAATAAAAGGTAAACTAGCAATGAGGACCATCATGTAACATATGGTAATAGTTTACCTAGTTGAATCATTATACATGAAGAATTTAGCCAAGATATGAAACTACTAAAGTGGATTTTGTTCTCTCAGGCCACTGAACAAACACATTGTGTGCCTGCAAATGTAGCACAGTAATATTAATAACAACCAAACCAAGAAAGCTGATTTTGCTCTTCATTTTGATAACCAAAAACTAATATAATTTTCATTACATGCAAGAAGCGATTTATCAAACTGCCGAGCTAAGAAAAGTTCTTACCTTGGCTGGGCTACGGTTTCCGAAACCCTCGTTTTGTCGAGTTTCAATGCCAGACTCGGAAAATTGAAACTATGGTTTATGAAAACCAAAATGGAGTTTCCAAACCGTGGTTTCAAAAAGTTTGAAGGGCTCGAACCATATATTTTCCAAAAAAAGTTCAATCTCGCAAAGTTTCATGTTGTCTCTCTCTTTATTCTCTCTATCCCGCACTTAAAATAAATTAAGTGAAATGAAACTATGGTTTAAACTCTGATTTCTCAACAATTGGATTAGGGTTTTAGTAAGATTAAAATAGAATATCTTGCATAGATTATTGACCAAAAATGCAGACTAGTGCCCACTGATCCCAGAACTGTCCAAACTCGTTAACAAAGTAAAAGAAATCTCATGAAAGCCCCGTATGAGACACAGAATGAAAATAAAACCTATATGTTACTTTGCACACGAACCCTAATCCCATCCCCAACCGACCCCTAACCCTAACCCTAAACATGACCCTAACTGAAACTGACCCGATGCCTAACCCTAACCCTCACCCGTACCCTTACCCTGCCCTCAACCTAACATCATCAAAAGAGGGAAATAAAAGCATTAAATTAGAAGTAGAAATTGGAGATTTACTAACCTTTTTCGCGGTGGAAGAGACGACGGAGGAAGCGACGGGGAAGTCGAAGAGGCTCGGGATCGAGGCACTGGAGGAAGTCGACGAGGTTGTTATGAGGAGGCGACGGAGGAGGCGACTGAGGAGGCGACGGAGGAGGCGACGAGGAAGTCGACGAGCCGGCACGGGAGGAAATCGATCGCGAGGCGCGGGAAGATGTAGCTCTAATATGAAACCATTTGATTCGTGTCTCGATAATTATGTCCTCCACAACCTTTGCTATGGTCGGCTTCCAAGTTAATGCGACAAGCACTTAAAGAAGTATCACCATCTACTATATATCAAAAAATGTAGCAAACTAGGACGAGAAATTTATAACCAACATGCCACGAATATTGATATTGTAAATATTTATATATATATATATATATATATATATATATATATATATATATATATATATAAGTAGACATTTGAATCTAGACAAATAGAAAACAAAACTTTATTGCTCCCTTGTCTCTTATCAAAATCATTAGAAATGTTCATTTTTAGGGGGCTCAAAATTTCCTTCACAAGCTTTAAAAGAAACCTAGAAAAATTCTCATCCTCTACCGCAACCCCCTGCCCCAACCCTAACCCTAACCCTAACCCCAACCCCAACCCCAACTGCAACCCCCTGCCGAACCCCAACCCCAACCGCAACCCCAGCCCCAGCCCCAACCGCAACCCCAACCCCAACCCCAACCGCAACCCTAACGCTAACCCCAATGGATGCCTTATCGGTACCCAAACCATGAACCCTAGTCCTAAAATAATCAAAAATTTGTTTAATTTAAGATTTCCTAACCTATGCAGTGGAGGCGTCGACGATCGATCGGAGGCGACGACGAAAGCAGGCGACGACGAAATCGGAGATGAGGAAGAACCAGACGGCGGCGACGAGGAATCGTCCTGTGCTGGCGACGACGAGAACGGCGAAGAAACACAGGCGATCGGCGGGAACGAGGGTTTGGCGATTTTGGGTTCGCGGGCGATGGAAAAATAAATTTTAGGTAATGAGCGTAGGGATCGATCCGTGCCTTTTTAATTAAATCTCTATTTAGATGCCCCTACGGATAAGTCCGTAGGTACTTGGTTTGCGGCTCCGTAGGGGCAAACAACAATTTACGATTTAATATTTTTTAAATTAATATGTAAGGACCGTAGGTGCAACCTTTTAGCCCTACGGAGTAATCCGTAGGGCCAAACTAAATCTGCCCCTACGGATGTTGTTATCCGTAGGGGTAACCCCCTATTCTAGTAGTGAAATTGCTGCTTCGCCAGTTCGTTGGCAGACTATCAGAAATGGCGTTTGAATGGTACTCGGAGCTCCCAAATGACTCCGTCAAAACCTTCATGGAAATGGAGTTGCTATTCACACAGCGGTTCGCAAGCGCAAGAGAACGCACCCCGATCACGGCATTAATCAATGTCAGAGTGAAGCCAGGAGAGACCTGGGTTCAATACGCAAATCGGTGGTGGAACCTAAGGTCGAAATGCGAACAACGCATCGAAGAGGCTCCTGCCGTGGGCATGTTCATAGGGACTCTCGATCCTCAGGCGACTGTGTCCCAGTTCATGACGTTCTTTAAGCCGACCACCTTCCAGGCTTTAATCGACAAGCTGGCCTAAATGGTCCAAATAGGCCACGGGCCTCCTTCTTCAAAAATGGACCCTCGGAATGAAAATGGTAAAGGGGAAACGGCCTTCGTTGCCAACACTCAACAACATCCGAGTGACCCGAAACCAGTTGCTCTCCACAACAATGAGCGCCCGCGCCAATCCCTGGAAGAGAAGCCAGGACGTGCTTACTCGTTCCCCCGTGATAAAACGAGGAGATTGTTCGAACTGGCAATGCACAATAAACTCATCACACTGCCGGATCCGAGACGTCCACTGCAGCCCGGTGACGTAAACAATCCCAACTATTTCTCCTACCACAGAATAGTGGGCCACCCAATTGAGAATTGCTACGTCTTCAAAAACTGGGTTGATGACCAGTACTAACAAGGGAAGTTTGCGCTGTCCGAAAACTGGAGGGTGAACCCGCCACAGAGGCACACTCCTAAAAAGGTAGACACACCGGGGGCATCATGCTCGTTTGTGGAAAAAGCTCCGTGAAAGTGGTCCTTTCAGCTAAAAATAAAAGAATGATGAAGGATTTTCAAGAATGTCCGGAGATCAAATGGAAAAGCCCGCTGGAGCTGGAGATCATTGAGGGGATGCTTAAACCGCGCCAAACACCGAAAACTGGTAACGATGGGCAAGACCTCCAGGCCAAGCCTTCGATGTCGTCGAAGAAAAAGAAGAAGACCAAGAAACCTGTGCAGCCTGCCGAGTATGACGACAAGCGCACGGACCTACAAAGGTACATCGATGCGCTGGAAGAGTAAAACTAGAAAGTACAGACCCCAGTCACCCTCAAAGAGTTTCTCAGCCATATCCTTGAGAACGGAGAAACCAAGGATTATGTAGCAAGTTGCCACATGGTTTCTGATTCGTCGTTAAATGATGAAGAAACTCTCTCGGCGCCGGAAAGCAAAGCAGAGGAACAGGGAGCAGGACCAGCACCGGAATTCTTGGAACTGTCAGACCCAATTGATAGGCTGCTAAACGAAGCCCTTCAAAAGAGCAAAGCTGACCGAGAACGTGTAACAACCATTTACAAAAAGGCTAAGCGTCGGCGTCAGGCTAAAGAAGCTGCGATAAGGATGAGTCGTAAGGCACTCCAACCAAGCCAAAACACACCTGCTACAAACAAGAGCAGGATCAAAGCGGAGAAGCGGTTCGCCAAAGCCTTGTTAATGGGAACGAAGCTACCCCCTCTCATGGAAAACACTCCCGGGAGTACATGACTCGACGAAGTGGATGTACATCTGAACAACTGCTTATACCATCGGAGGGTCACACACCCCACCGAAGAGTGCAATGCCTTCAAAAAGTGGTGACAAGGATACGTTGCTCACCGGTAACACTTCAAGCGGATGAAGCGCAAAACCCGTCGACAACAAAGAAGCGTGACAAACGAGCGTGAAGGAACGGCTGGCAACTGTCATATGATTAATAGCAGTTCGACAAAAGCAAAATCTCAAGTTCTTACATTCGGGAGCGATTTTGAGGAAGAAATAACCTTCGGCCCTCTCTTCAAAGAATCCACCTCTGGAAAAGAAGAAGAGAATAAGAACTGCGAGAACATTCAGCTGCATAACCGTACGTTGCCTGAAATGAATCTCGGGCCTACAAACAAAGGTTCGAGCAAAAGAGACAAGGGGGGAAATCCCTGAGGAAATTGCTTTCGATGATAGAGTCGTCAAAGAGCTCGCAGTCAAGGATCTGCCTAAGGAAAATAAGGTGGATTATAATATCCAGGTACATCTGAGGAAGATACCTTCACAACTGAGCATACTGGATTCTCTCCTCATGTCCAAAGAGACACGAAATTTTTTGATCAAGGCACTGCAAGAGGCTGATCAGTTCCAAGCTTTGTTTGCAGAAGAAAAGATGAAGGACGAGCTAGAAAAGGTTCATACGGTTGACATTACATTCGGCGATGAAGATCTCCTCCTCAGAACGTGCGAGCACAACCGTCCTCTATATGTCACCGGGTACTTCCACGATATTAAGATAGGGAAGATCCTGGTCGACAACGGGTCCTCCGTCAACTTTCTCAACATAAAAGTTTTGAAGGGGATTTGCATGAACGTTCAGCACTTGGCTCGGGATAAAATTACCATCTCCGGCTTCGACTCGCAGTCATCACGGATGCTTGGGTCCATGATATTGACATTACGCTTTGGGATGCTCGTCACCGACATCAAATTTCATGTTATTGACGCCAAGACTTGCTACAATGCCCTGCTCGGCCGGCCTTGGTTACACGAGTACAACGTCATCCCTTCTACACAAATCAGTGTATGAAGTATTTCAAAGACGGCCTCGAGAACACCGTTACGGAGGAGCTAAACTCATTCTCCATAAATGATGTCCGCAAATATGAAGATGCAAAGTACTTCCTACCAGACATCAAAGACACAGAAAGATGTCATAAGCCGAAGAATAGACAAAAGTCGTCGCCACCATCCCGGTCTTTGGGAGCGATACCGAGGAGGATGAAAAGATAGTCTACTCGGGGCAACCCCAGGCAACAGGCCCAGACCATCTACCCCTATTTTGGTCATCGACAGTGACTCTGAGGATGAGGCCAACACAGTGTTTTCCGTCCGCCCGTCAATGCAGACCTTCACTGGAGCTGATCAGAATTTACAGACTACCATGGTTCCGCAGCGGTATTACAGGAAACTGGATGCGCTCAATACATATGGCATGCAAGAGCTACAGACCTTCTACATCCCTCCTAAGTGAAGAGGTGAAAAGGTAATCCACTTCTACCAATCTATGGAGACTAAAGTAGAAAAAAAAGTCTGGCATGGTGCCGATTTTGTACTTGACAGGTTTCAACCAATCCGTCTACCCAGATATTACACAGAGGGATTGAAAAGGCTATTAAGTTGCTAATGCATACCCTTTTAAACAAACCATTTGAAAAGCCCAGATCTATAAAAAGGTTTGGGACGTCCCCGGGACACAGCGAAAGATACCCAATGGGAGAATGAAGACGATTGGGCTCGGATATGTTCGGTCAAATAAATGAGAGTGATTCCATGGCTGCCGTGTCATAAATAACTCCGGTGGAGAAAGGAATGCTTTTCTATATAGCGCTGATATTGAACCAGAGCGAGATCCTACTGTAAGAGCGTCAAGTATGTCGTTCGAGGAGCAGGTTGCCAAGATAATAAGTGAAGCCGGTCAAAAGGTTTGGGATGACCACAACCGCAAAATGGCCATTTAAGAAAAGGCCAGGACGCAGCGTCTCACTCAGCAGTCTGCGGAAAGAGAAGATTATAATGCCCTTCATTCTCAGCCCACTGTGCACTCTCGTGGCAAGGAAAAAGCCCGACGCAGAGACAACAACAAGGTGAAGAACGGGAATGACGTTCGAAAACAGCAAAGCGAATCCAAGAAGCTGCGCGATCGAGAAAATGTCAGCTGGAATCCGTCTTTTATGAAGAAGATGGGTCGGAAATACTCTTTTCCCTAAGACAAGACAAGGAAAATATTCGACCTTGTTATAAAGCATCAAATGATGACGCTTCCGGAATCTCGGCATCCCAAATAAATAAACGACGTCTATCACCCGGTTTATTACTCTTACCACCGAGTAGTAGGACATCCTCTTGAAGACTGCTTCACCTTCAAAGACTGGGTCGAGGACCAGTATCAGCAAGGCGGGTTTGCTCTATCCGACAGTTAGAGGGTAACCCCACATGAAAGCATGAGCCAAAAGCAACCTATATTGCGAGGGTAAGTCCAGATCAACATCGAGCTTGGAAATGAACCCATACCTGCCATGTGAAAACATTCTCAAAAGAGGGGGAGCACGAGAATATAGACGACCTCTCCCAGTACTTCGTAAATGAGAATGAAGATGAGATAATCTCATAATTTCCACGGGCGCCAAAAGAGCTGGAGGATGGGATACACATTACGGTGGACAATCTAAGGAAAATTGACTTGGGAACGGAAAACGATCTGTGGCCAACGTTCGTCAGTGTGCTGCTGTCTAAAAAGAAGGTGGCCACACTAAATGACGTGCTTATATAATATAAAGATTGCTTCATATGGAATTATTCCGAGATGCTGGGACTGGATCCAAAAATAGCGGTGCATAAACTGGCTATATCGCCGGACGTCAAGCCAGTAAAACAGGCGCCAAGAAGAATGCGGCTTGAACTCGATATGAGTATCAATGCCGAAGTCAAGAAACTAATTGACTCTGACTTCATCTAAGAAGTTCAGTATCCCGACTGAATTGCCAACATTGTTCCAGTGATGAAGAAAAATGGGACGGTGCGCATCTGCGTGGACTTTCGGGACCTCAACAAGGCTTTCCCAAAGGATGACTTCCCAATACCCATTACCGAGCTGATGATCGATAACACGTCTACCCATGAGGTCTTCTCCTTCATGGATGGATCTTCGGGGTATAATCAAATAAAAATGCATCCTAAAGACCAAAAGAACACTACCTTCCGGACTCCTCTAGGCATATTCTGCTATAAGGTGACGCCCTTCGGCTTGGAGAACGGAGGCGCTACCTGCCAGAGGGCCATGAAGAAGATCTTCGATGACCTAATACATGAGATTGTCGAATGCTATGTTGACGGCCTTGTGGTGAAAAGCAAATCGTACGAGGAGCACTGGGAATATCTGAACATAGTTTTCAGCGTCTTCGGAAATTCAATCTAAAGATGAATCCTTTGAAATGCGCGTTTGGAGTCTCCTCAGGAAAATTCCTATGATTCATCATACGACACCGAGGCATCGAAATAGACCCATCAAAGATCAAGACGATTATGGAAATGCCCACGCCAAAAACCCTCAAACAATTGCGGTCTCTCCAACGAAAGCTAGCATATATCCAACGGTTCATAACTAACCTCTCCGGAAAATGCCACCCCTACAGCCATCTAATAAAGAAGGGAACCCCGTTCGTTTGGGACCCTAAATCCCAAAGTGCACTGGACGAAATCAAACAATATATGCAGAATCCGCCGGTACTGACCGCTGTGGTCAAAGGAAAGCCCCTCATCCTATACATAACAGCCCTTGAAGGTTCTCTAGGCGCGCTATGGGTACAAGAGAACGATCGGGGAAAGGAGAGAGCTCTTTACGACATGAGTCGAGTTCTTCTGGGGGCTGAAAACAACTACACCCCCATTGAAAAGTATTGCCTGGCACTGATCTTCGCGATAACGAAGTTTCGACTTTATGCCTTAGCACATGAGGTCTATCTCATATCAAAAGTGGATCCTCTCAAATACTTGATATCAAGTGCCATACTAACAGAAATGCTTTCCAAATGGGCCCTCCTCTTCATAGAGTTCTCAATAACATATCGACCCCTCAAGGCAGTGAAAGGCCAGGTCATCGCCTACTTTCTCGCTGAGCATCCAATACCAGCCGATTCTCTCTTAAATTGCGAATTGCCAGACGAACACGCATTCGATACAATCGAAGGAGGGAAGGAAGGAAATAATGTCTAATGGGAACTATACTTCAAAGGAGCATCTTCCTTGAAGAATCGAAAGCAAAGCACCCCCATAATCAAAACTAGGGTAGGCCTTATCTTCGTGACTCTGCAAGGAATAATGCGTTTCGCCATTTCCTTAATAGAGCCGAGGACAAACAATGAGGCTGAGTACGAAGCTTTGATAGCGGGTCTTGAGATTTTTGTAGACATGGGAATCAAAAACCTCCTCATATATGGAGACTCCCAGCTAGTCGTTAGTCAAGTAAATTGTAACAACCCTAAACTTTCTATACAAACTTTTTTCAAAATACAGAAAGGAATACCTAAGCCTGAGCATAAGTTATAAATTTAATTTGTTTTTGAACAGCAAGAAAGCACTTGTAGCTCATTGGTAAAGCCTTGCACTACTGTGACGTAGCCCCTGTGTTCGAATCCCCCCAACCACATTATATTTTTATTGATTTTTCTTTTAATCTTTTAGAAGCCCAAAGGTTTACACGTGCACTACACGTAAAATGAAAAATCACAGATTAAACAAATACGCGCACTGAATTATACCAAGCGACAGGGACACGTGGCGAAGATCACACACACCCCTCACCAGTTTCAACCGGCGAGATCTTCAGCCAAGATCGGAACTGCCGGCCCCCCATAGGGAATGTACCCCAATTTTTGCCCCTTGCACCTGTTGACCTACCCTACTTCCCTCATACTGTTTGAATTCTCTGAATTTATCTAGAGAATAATAAATCACTCTTTAATCCATTTTTAATGCATTCTTTAACCCTCAAACCCCTAATTTTCCCTATAAATACCACACTCCATTTCACCCCTCCTCATTTAGAATTCCATTACAAAAACTCTATAAAATTTTCAAGTCACAAGTTGTACAAATGGAGTTAGCAAGAGGCGAAGTTCCGACGAAGTTTCGAGGAGATTCCGGCGACGAAACGACGCCCGACGGTTCCGAGAGCTTCCTCCCTCTCCCTACTTTCTATATTGTTAGTAATATGTATGCCCTAGAGGCCATTACTGTATATACAATGTATATTGTAGTGAATGCTTGGACATATATAGGGAGGACTTTCTTGCTCGACATGATAGTATGCTATCTGTATGCTCTTTATCTTAACATGTATACTGATTGTCTCTATAATACATGTTGATAAAGCCCTTAGGATGAGTACTTGACTACCAGGACTATGATGCAGATCATACTAGTGGGGACAGAGTAGTCGTTAAGTACATCCTTCAAATGTTCCTAGTCGAGGGTGTATCGAGACAGGGCATCAATATACCAGAGTAGACTAGCGTATACGCTTCTTGACCCATATGATGGGCGATGGATTATCCCATATCCATTGGTGTTTGACATTAGAGAAGGTATGCTCACTGGTACAGGTTAGTCTGTAGACCCGAGATCGTCATAGAGTCTTGTGTGATTCCCACTGTGCTTTGATTTCCACCTTACCACGTTCAAGAGAACGTGCAAAACGGTGGCTTTTGGGTACAGTCCCGAGTCACATAGAGGCAATGAGCGATAGGAGGGGTTTCGTCTATCTCGGTATAGGGAGTTGATGTTGCGCTATGCTCGATTGGCCATAACATGAAATCCCTGGCCAGGGTCGCTGAGATCTACTGGTAAGTGTTATAAGTAGTTTCTCGAACCGTTATGGACCTTGCATCGGCATGACTTATCAGGCTATTGGGGTCTGATGTTTTACCACCCCCAGGCTGTGATATGCGACATATTAGACGAAGAGACCGGACAGTACGGTAGTGTTACTGATTGGATTCGCAAGAGTACGAATAGGCTTGATTTTTTATCTTCTGATTGCTCGATACCCAGGTAGCCATTACGTTTAGCAGACCGCTTGCGGCTTGTGGGTGTTTGATATGATCATCACCTATTGTCGGCGTATTGACGAGTCTTTAGAGTCCTACACAGAGGTTTTCTGGATCAAGCGAAACGGAGTAGGAGCACATATATGATATGTGCGGGACCGAGGTTGATATGATATGAGATACAGTATTCTATTCTCGCGATATGTGATATCGGTCGGTTATATTTGATATAGCCGGGTTATCAGATCAAGTGTTGATTCGATAAGTTGATTCATATAGTATTAGACGGTTGTATATGATATAGCCGGATTATTAAATCAAGAGTTGATTTGATAATTTAATGTATAATTATATATTTAATATATTATATTACATTAACTAATATTAAGCTCACTTATGATTTCTTTTCTCACTAGATGTGCACATTGTATATATGTGATATGTATATTTGTGTACATGTATTGTGTTATATTTGATGATACATACAAGATGGGTGTATGAGATTAATACCATGCTAGGGTTAAGTTAGGGTTTCTATTTATGTTAAGCTAATTCAAAAGAAATTGAGTTTGTCATGGTAAAGCTTGGACAGAAGCTTTTGGATAAGGTTTGACAAAGTCAACTCTTTTGTCTAATTAAAGATATTTATCAAACCCAAACCTTAACCATAGTGTGTGGTTTATTCTCTACATGAGTTAAGCATGATGGTTTTAACTCACCCATGGTTGCAATAATTCATTGGGATGAATAATTGATGAGATATTTTCTTCATCTTCTTCTTCTTCATCAAAAGCTTCTAGCTTCAATGGAGTTTTGAGAAAAAGTGTGAGAAAATGAAATCTAAAGTGAGCTCACTTCCTACTTCATCATCCTCTACTACTTGCCATTTAGTAGAGTGTGTTTGCTTCACTAATTATATGATTAGTGAAGAAATAGCTTGGGTTAGTGTCTCCTCGACGTAGATCATCTTCGGCCTCGAAGACATCGAACCAAACACGTTCGTTTCTTCAAGGGATCCTCTCTAGAGTCCGGAGTTTGCAATCGCAGCGAAGAGGACTACTACATGGAGCTATTTGAAGTGAAGGACCGGACTACAAAGGTTGTATTCCTTGCTCACTATAACTTACAAAGTGTTTGCATATATTTTTCCGTATTATTTCTAGTTACGATTCATGGTTAGGGTTAGCTAGAACGGCAAATTTTTGAATTTGTCATGGACGATGCCTCCCGAAACCTTGCTGCCGTGCTAGGCAACCCAACAGTGGTGTCAGAGCCATGCTAGAAATTAATACGGATTTTATTAGAATTACGAAACCGAAATGACTCCGAAACTTGAAACGGAAAACCCCAGTTTCTGTCGATTTTAAATAGTGTTCAAAAAAAATTTCAAATAAGTGCAGAATCATATTTAGGCAGAGAGATGAACATAGGAGAAAATTGGGACCATGTGCTCGGATTTTGGCCGAGCACATGGCCACAATTTCCGAGGAGGCCAGCCCTATAGGGGTGTTTTGGTCCCAATTTTTTTTCATGCACTGGTCTCTGGGTTTTGGTGTTTCAGATGTTATCTGTTTTTTGTTAATTTTGCATATGATGTAATCTTACACTATAAACAATTTGGAGTGTTTCGTATTCGTAGTTTTAACATTGTTTCGGGTTATTCACATAGTGTCTAGGCAAAATTAAAAAGTTCGATCGAATGTCAAAAACCCATTTTTCCAAGTTTAACGTATTCGGAAAAACATGCAAGTGATTCTGTGGACCCTCTAGAAGAACGTAAACCTTAACTCGATTATGTGGCCGTCAAAACCGCCACTTGAACCCTAGGGTTTGTGGTAGTTTAGCGTTGTCACATGTGAGGCGTTGGTTTGACCCTTCTACGGCTGGTTCATAGTGTAAGTGCACGACGGCGCCCCGGCCGTCAATCCGACGGCCAAATGCGGAAGCGGTGATAAACTTAAATTTTTCTTGAACTGGCAAACCGCCGCGCACTAATACCCGGATCGAACCATTAACTAGTCCTAGCTATCTACAAGATGGGGAAGAGAGATATACCGACAGATCCGAGTCCTCCGGTCTTCTCGTCGTCGTCCCGATCTCCTGCGGAAGCTCCGGTCTTCACAACGTCGCCGGAAGTGCACCACATCGCCTACTTCTTTTACGGGCTCCCACCTCAATGCCGAGGCAACTCGGGCACGAAGCTGGCTAGTCGACGTGCCCAAGATTCGCTGTAGAATGTGTAGTGAAGAAGTCTCATTTGGGGTTCATGGAGATTGCCTTTTGTGGTGGAGGAAAAATGACTTGGAGAGAGGTGAGGAAAAATGTATCATGCAAAAGATGAGAGTGACATTTTTTTTTCTCACAACCAAAAGAAAAACCCCACTCCCTTACTAGTGGCCGGCCATCCTCTCTTGGTGGTAGGTGGGAATGGAGTGAAGTCAAATGAAAGACAAGGGAGTGGGTGAGCTATCATGCAAGGAAGAATAATGAGTGATGATCAAAACAATATCATCACAAACAAAAACAAACACTCCAAAGCAACCATGATGACTCCAAATGGTCAAGCCATCATGAAGAAGTCAAGAAGTCAAGGTCAATGGAGCAACCATCATGATCCAACCAATAAGCAAAGACCCCCTCCACAAATACTTATTTGCAACAATGCAAATAAGCCCTCCTCCACCAATCTTCGGCCAATGAACGATACAAAGGAAATCGGCCGAAACGAAAAGCAAACTGGCAACTCCAGAAAACTGGTCCCGTAATAAATTACAGGAAAACCCTGATACTGTGCATACACACCCGCATTTGTATTCCGACCGAAATACAAATGCAATGAGACAAAATCTACACTGTACTATACTAGGATCCGGCTTATACCAAAACCGGCTAGTAATATCTGTTCGATCCTGATCCGTGCAATGCCGCACGTATCTGATCGAACCCTGCCATATAACCATACGGCCTATAGTACAAACTGTCCGATCCTGATCCGTGCAATACCGCACGTATCTGATCGGACCCTGCCATATCTCCATACGGCCTCTACAACCTTTCGCCCGAAAGCTGAGTAACAGAATGTGGGGGACTCTAAAGACTCGTCAACACCTTGGTTGTGGATTTAACCACTAGCACGTTAGAGGTATAAGCCAATACATAACGGGCTACCAGGTATTGACCAAAAAGGGACGTCTGTGAGCGAACTCAGCCTGACTCCCTACTGAGCCTGTCAGTGACAATATCCGTACAGTCCGGTCCGTTCGTCTATGAGCATCGCATGGCGGGCCTAGGGGGTTAGTAAAAGTCAGACCCCCAAAAGCGGTACAAGTCGTGTCGGAGTGTAGCCCAGAACACCCTGAGATACTACTGGAATACCTACCAGTAAATCTCCTTGCCTCGGCCGAGGGCTTCGTGTAATGGCTCTCCTAGACACAGCGCGACCTCACCCCCAATACCGGGAGAGACGAACCCCTGAAGATACGCTCACTGCCTCCATGTGGCTCGGGACTGTACCCAACTAAAACCTGTTTGCACGACTCCTTTGAGCCGTGGTAGGGTAGTAATCAAAGTACAGTGGGAACTCACACGAGACAAATGACGATCCCCAGGTCGATGAACTAACCTGCACACATGTCACCAGGGAACTGCCATCTGACGTCTGGTATATGACCAACTAGCATGTTCCCGGCGAGTCCTGTCCGGTGTACTCATAACCCAATGAGCACCTGTATACATCTTAGGTGATCCAACTGACACCAGTGGCTTGTGAGACCGGCCACCGCCCCTCGTCGGGGTCTCGACTGTATACACTAGTCTACTCTGGAGTATCGATGCCCTGTCTCGAAACTCACACGACTAGGGACCATTTAAGGATATGCTTATAGACCCCAGCTCCCACTTATATGATCGCCCTCATACTGCTGGTGGTCAAGCAAGAATCCTAGGGGCTCTATCAACGTGTAATAGCGACTTGTCAGGTCACTTAAAGCAGTACACGATGATAAAGGTAAACCAGATAGCATACTATCATCTCGAGTAAGACTGTCCTACCGGGATAGGTCCTCCATCAATCATTGCAATCACGTACCTGTGACCTAATAATTGACTCTGAGGGCACTATCTCCAACACATAGGTACCGTGGTATCTTCTGGGTATTATTAAAACCGTGCTGAAGTGTTGAGCTGTCGGGAAATTGTGGGACTTTGATGACTCGATCGAAAAGTTTAACGTCGTCCGGATATTATATGATGGGATACAATATTTGGAATCCACATGTAGTTATGAGATAACTAATTTGAATGTTATAAATCTAGCAGTTTAGTCTCATTTGATCGGTTGCCACGGGATTTTGATGCGATCAAAAGTCCGTCGCAATCACGTAGTGTACGCGGATACTCGCCGGGTAAACTTAATAAATAGCCACGCCCCATAGCCCCGACCAAGTGACTGTAGAAGAACCCCGTCGCCAAAAGTATCCGTTCGGGTGCTCGCGGCAGAGGTGTTCTGCCTTAGTGCGCTTCGTCGACGGCTTCGGGGGGTGCGGCCGTCTACTAAAGTTTCCGACGAGTATTCGATCAAGATGTCAGGAATGTTGTTGAATTGCCCGACTTGTTATTGAAAAGTGTTTTCGGTATAGAGACTAAAATGCGGGGTTTATAATTGTTAGGCATGTGATGTCTAAGTAATTCATTTGGTTAGGCATGAAATCCAATATATGTGATACATTGGGTTTATAATGTCTAAGGTGGTTGCGGATTCCAACTGTTATAGTTTTTCACTTTGTTTTATGCGACCGTAAGTGTAATATGTAGTGTATCGTCGGTTTTGGTGCTATATGTCAACGACAATTAGGATACGCATATTTAGTTACGTTGATGACATGTGATGTTATGTGTTGCTGTGATATATTATATTGGATCGTCGTGATTGAATAGCCGGGGGTTTTATGTGAGATGAGAGTTTTTCATTTTCATTCATGTAAAATTCATTGTATGTAATATTCTTTTATTGGGGCACTTCCGGGTTGAGGATGATGTCACCATTGTATATTATTTACTTTTCCGCATTAGGATAGGCCCAAGGCGGGGAGCACAAGTAACCGCGTTCTAGGGTCCAGTGGGAGGCCATCTCGAGGAGTCGAGACCGGGTCTCCAAACTCTAGAATTGGCAAGGTTGCTTGCCGCTCTCGTAGGGGTCTAGGGGTGTAGGATTGGTTATTCATCACGACCGTGGAATCCGTGTTTTATACAGGCTTAATTTAAAACACGGAAATTCTAGTATATCCAATGTTTTATATATGTTCGATATACTAGCTTTTGACTCGTAGAGGATTTCCTCTCCCCATCGGCTCCATTTGGTTTCGGATGGTCTTCTTGTCCGTGCTCGATGACATCCCTCCTCATCCAGCGGAAATGACTCCGGCAATGCTCGACGCCGCAGAGGACAAGATCGAGTGCTTTCACGAGGCACTTTTGATTACCACAGCTCTGAGGGATCGCTCTATTCAGCTGCTAAGCCAGATACGGGCTCAGCGGGTCGTCATGTTTGCCTTCGCTGATGGGCACGGTGCTGACCAATGGGAAGTGAATGTTCATGAAGATCGCCGCTTTGACATGGTGGAGAAGGCAGAGAGGGAGTTAGATAATTTTATCCATAGTTTTGTGAATCCCTGTACTTTCGATCCCATATTTGGTGACCTGTTTCCTGTAGAATAAAATGTTCAATTAAATGATTTCTTTTTGTCGTTGACCACCAAGTGCTCCCTTTCTGACACCTGTTCTTTCTCTGATGTATGCATGTCCATATATGAATGAGCCCAATTTCACACATATCTGTAAACGAAATTTAAACCGGTGTAAACAGGAACAAATAGCTCTTGGCCGGAGATTTTGGCGGGAACATGTGTATGACAATTACCTATATCAGTTGATAGTTAGGTAAGGTGCATTCAATAATGGTGTAATTCTTCTTAACCATAGTACAGTTTTCAACCTACGACGCACAGGGTTTGAGTTATTAAAACTCAGTGGACTTATACAAAGTATTTTATGTTGTCGAATGTCCGTTAGGACCAAGGGGTTGGTACTCATACTATATTCTGTTTACTTATGACTTCTCCAATTCTAGACAAGTATTTCGTTGAAATACAAGGTCCAGATATTGAGAAGATATAGGTATAAGAATAAAGTAGAGAACCATATGTTGCAAGTATCAGGATTTTTCAAGATGATCGAAAATATAGATACTTATGTAAGGTATTCCGTTGTAAGTAATGGTTTTGAGAAATTACTTCTCTTTCAGGTTACTCATAGGTGGATGCATTCCTTGATGAGTAATGCTGCTTGGCCTCCTTCTATTTGGTTGATATGCACTGAAAACAGCTGCATGATTTTTGAATCCGCTTCCAATTAAATTAGTGCCCTTATTTCTATATTGGATATATAGAATGGATTCATATTTTAACGATGTTAAGGTATATGGAGTTGTCCGGCTGATACTTAAAACCAGAATTTGGACAAACTTAAGGCACGTTTCAGTAATGGCAATTTGTGGGTTATCCCGGGCTTTGACGAGGGTTAACATTCTACCATCTGGAAGATCAATAGTTATATTGTTCTTGACTCGCCACCAGTTTTAGTAAAATGGATTCTTTTCAGAAAACATTAGTGGGAGTTTGGTAGAACTGGAATTGATTCCAGAGCCACAAACGATTACTGAAAATTTAATAGAAACTGAGGATTCAAATGGTTTCGACGATCCATGAGCCACTCCACAGATTTGGTGGGTAACCTCAGGCACCCGAGAAGTACTTCGGTCTCCTCAAAGATGGTGACAGGGAGGTTTATGATTACCCAAACTTGCCACTATTGATGTTCTAGGCTGTGAGGTCTGGCAGGAAGATGAGTATAACGTCATTCTAAACTAGTTTTAGAAGTGCACGTGTATATGACTCTGCCAGAGGGTTGTTGTAGTCAGTAGGAGCAGCAGAAGCATAGTGGGCAAGTAACTTATGTCTATTTATAGACTAAAGCAGGTATGGTGGAGATAGAAAATCTATTTTTAATGTGACAGTCATAGAGTTTGACTTCATCAGAATAAGAGATGGATTTGGTAAGAAGGTAGTAGGGAATGATGTCCTGGTATTTGGATGACATACACTTAATAGGAAGAGATCTTCCTATACTACGATCGGTTGTACTGTGGTTGTCATAAGGTGGTTTCTCCAAATATGATATGGATAAAATATCAGGGATTCTGGTGACTATATCTATAGTTTTAGATCTAGATTGTGGAAGTGTCTCAATTCGCGCACTTTGACATTATTCTAAAGTGTGTTAGAATGGACGACTCCTGGCGTGGTGGTGTACCCGCAGGTGATAGAGTCACCCTCTCTAAAAAGATTTTTTCTAGACTGATTAGAAGAGGGATTTGCATGATTGGTATATCGCTTGCTTAGGCAATTGAGTCAATCGGTAGATGTCAAGTACAACATCAGATATTGATTTTGCACAAGTTGCAATAAGTATATATTAATCCAATCCTGTAGAAACATTGAGAAGTAGTTTTGAACATAAGTGGATGTTCTTGGTAAATGGTAACGACAGCCTCCTTCGGGAGGCGGTTATCATTTCAGGCTTCCAGGATGAGCTGGATGACAGAATGGCTGTTAGAGTTATCGTTTTCCCTCTTTTGAGGGGCAGTATGTTAGACAGGTAGTCCAAGCGGATTCTGTGGAAGGGATGGCACTGGATACTGATTAAATTCAGTGGATGATACAGTCTAAGAAGTTTGTTGGATTTGGAGTTCATATGTGAACTGGGTCCCATCAGATATCCAGACAAATTCTAAGATAAGGTATTGCTCATTTCGGGAGATAGTCTTTCTCTACGAAGTTGAGATATAGAGAGAGATTAAGATAGAAACACTGGAGCAGATCCACTCGCTGAAGCTATTTCTCGAACGCAATAGTTTCACAAACAAGCTTTGTGAGACTGATTAGTAGAGAAGTTGGGTATTCGGTATCACATGGGCTGGAGTATACGACATCGCAATAATTAGCCTCAAGTGCAAGTGGGAGATTGTTGGCTATAGTGCCATCAAGGCAATTACTGTAATCGCAGGCAAGTGATTATGATGATTGAGGAAGGACCTATACGAGTAGAACAGTTTTACTCAAAATGATAGTATGCTATCTGGTTTATCTTTATCATCATGTACATGCATTATGTGGTATTACGGATCACTATTATACGTTGATAGAGTCCATAGGATTCTTGCTTGATTACCAGCATTATGATGACGATCATATACGTGAAAGCTGGGTGGTCTATAAGCACATCCTTAAATTTCCCTAGTCGAGAGAGTATCGAGACTGGGCATTGATACTCCAGACTAGACTAGTGTGTACTTATCGAAACCCCGACGAGGGGCGGTAGCCGGTCTCCCAAGTCATTGGTGTCTGTTTGTCACCTAAGATAGTATACATGTGCTCATTGGGTTATGAGTATACTGGACAGACTCTCCGGGAACATGCTAGTTGGTATTATACCTATTGTCAGATAGCAGTTCCCAGGTGACATGTGTACAGGTTAGTCTGTCGACCTAAGATCGTCATTTGTCTCGTGTGAGTTCCCACTGTGATTTGATTACTACCCTACCACGGCTCAAAGGAGTCGTGCAAACAGGTTTTAATTGGGTACAATCCCAACCCATATGGAGGCAGTGAATGGATCGTCGGGGATTCGTCTCTCCCGGTATTAGTGGTTGATGTCATGATGTGCATGGGTAACCATCACCAGAAATCCTTAGCCAAGGTAGTCAAGAATTATTGATTTGGATCAGTAGTTTCTCAGTTGGTGATGGGCTGCATACCGACACGAAATATCGTGTTATTAGGGATCTGACTTTATCCACCCTCTAGATTCGATATGCGATACTCTTAGACGAACAGACCGGACTGTACGAAGATTGTCATGGACAGACTCAGTAGGGGTTCGAATGAGTTTGCTCGTCAGCCTTCCTTTCGCTCAATACCTGAGTAACCGTTACGTACAGCTAGTGGCGCTGACGTGCTTGTGGTTAAACCCACTGCCAGGGTATTGATGAGTCTTTAGAGTCCTACACAGAGGGTTTTCTTGCTTCGGACGAAACGATGTAGAAGCCGTATGGTTTTACGGCAGGGTTCGATCATATACATGCACTTGTGCACGTATCATGATTCAGACGGATAATACTAGTGGGCTTTGGTTTAAGGCGGATCCTTGTATTATATTATTGGATTATATTCGTCTCTTAGTATTCGTATTTTTCGAAATATGGATACGGGTATGTATATACGGATGAGGGGTATTCTTGTAATTTATTACAAGGTGCTTCTAGAAGAAGACACCTCATTTAGTTTTAACCATTTAGTTTAAATGGTTAATGAGGTGGAGGATGAGGTGTGACTTGGCATTTATGGAAGCATGGCTCACTTGGTGACTCATGGTATGACTCATGGTTCACTATTGTGGCATTCTTGATATTTGTTGTTGAGATATTTTTGAGAGGCTTGATTCATTCTTTGTTCACAGCACTTAGGGTGTCATGAATCCTCAAGCTTCTTCTTCTACCTCCACCTTAAAAGTCTTATGTGTTGAGAAACCTAGGGTGTCATGAGACAAATTAATTCATCATTAGACTCTACATCCTCTAGGCTATCTAGTTTAGCGAACTAGGTACCCTAGTTACCTCGGCTATGAGGTTGGAGTTCGAACTACAAATCCTCAGGTGGATCCTCTTCGATGGAGGATGGCCAGCGATCAAGCTTAATCATGGTGGCCTCTAGGAGTTTAAGAAGATAGTAGAAGACCGAAGGACTCGGATAATTCAGTATAACCATTCTTAACTCCTTTATAGTTTGCTAGCTTTAGGTTTATAGTAGATCCGGATTATCAGGTTATTCTAGCGCCAGTTTTAAAAAAAATTATTCCGCAAACGGTCACGGTTGATGGCCAGGGCGCTGGCATAACCCAACAAATACATGGTCTCCAGGTTGGAACTCTAGATGTCGACGCTTTGCATCTGCCCAATGCTTCTGTTGGTCTTGGGCTATACGTATTCTTTCCCTGATCGTGCGAACTGCGTCCACAGTTGCCACGATCATCTTTAGTCTAAGGAGTTCACGATCTCCGACATCGTCCCAACTTAGCGGTGAACGACACTTCCGTCCATAGAGTGCTACGAATGGTACCATTCCAATACTTGCCTGATAGCTGTGGTTGTATTAAAACTCCACAAGGTGTAGGTGATCTTCCCACGAACCTCCGAAGTCAAACATACAGGCTCTTAGCATGTCTTCAAGAATCTGAATTTTTCGCTTGGACAGTCCATCCTTTTGTGGATGATAAGCCATACTGAAATTCAGACTTGTTCCCAGAATAGCTTGCAGACTCTGCCAAAATTGTGATCGGAATCTGGTATCACGATCAGAGACGATGAAAACAAGTACTTCATGTAATCTCACGATCTCCTACATGAGTTCATGGGTATCAAATAGGGTACATCTTGAAAGTTTAAATTGAACTTTAGATTTATGCTTACCTCCATGTACTTTTTTGCTAACGTCTTGGTTGATTGGCCAACTCGAAATGGAATAAAGTGAACCGACTTAGCGAGTCGATCCACAATAACCCATATTATATCGTTACCCTTCGTGCTGCGAGGAAGGTCAGTCATGAAGTCCATGATAATGTGCTGCCATTTCCATTCTGGGATTGGTAACAGCTGAAGTAGACTAGCAGTTCTATGATATTCAGCCTTCACTTGCTGACGCACCAAACACTTGGCTACGCTTCTAGCTACTTCGCGCTTCATTCCATGCCACCATTAGTGTTGCCGTAGATTCTTGTATATCTTTGTGCCACCGGGGTGTACAGAATAAGGAGAGTTGTGAGCTTCTTTCATCAACACTTCTCGAACAGGGCCGATTGGCACACATAATTGACTTCCATATCTCAAGGATCCATCTTCATGGATGATGAAGTCGGTTCGAAGTCCACTTTCTACTTGTTCTCGGATCTTTTATAGATTGGCGTCATTTGCTTGAGCTCCCTTGATCTGATTGACAAGAGTGGACTGGACTTGTAACTTCATCAAATATGAAGCGTTAGCTGGCATAACTACTTCGATCTTCAATCCGTGCAATTCTTGCTGTAGCTTCCCCTGAGCGGTGAGGTTCATTGCTAATGGCTGGAGGCTAAGTGTATCAGGAACTACATTCACCTTCCCAGGATGATACTGTAGGTTGATGTCGAAGTCCGCCATGAGTTCTAGTTATTTTCTCTACCGCATGTTTAGTTCCTTCTGAGTAAATACATACTTTAGATTCTTGTGTTCAGTGTATATATCCACTCGTTCTCCCAAAAGATAGTGGCGCCAAATCTTAAGTGCAAAGATGACGGCTGCCAACTCCAGATCATGTATTGGATAGTTGCGGTCATGAACCTTGAGTTGTCTTAATACAAAGGCCACAACTTTTCCATGCTGGTGTAGAATACATCCTAATCCTTTACCGAACACATCACAATGCACAACAAATCCTACAGATTGATCCGGTATTACGAGGATAGGCGCAGAGCTTCGTCTTGACTTGAGTTCTACAAAAGCTTTTTCACATGCTTCTGACCACATGAATGCTTCATCTTTACGTGTGAGCTTAGTCAGGGGTGCTGCAATCTTTGAGAAGCCTTCAATGAATCGTCGGTAGTATCCTGCTAAACCCAAGAAACTTCATATATCCTTCACCGTCTTTGGTGTTGGCCATTTGTTGACAGCTGACACCTTAGCTGGATTTACAAAGATTCCTTCGCCTGAAACGATATGTCCGAGAAATCCGACTTGATCTAGCAAAAATTCACACTTGTTGTACTTGGCGTAGAGCTGATGTTGTCGCAATGTCCCCAGGACAATCCGTAAGTGCTTGGCGTGTTCTTTCCGATTCTTTGAATACACCAGGATGTCGTCGATGAAGATGACAATAAATCTGTCTAACTACTCTCGGAAAACTTGGTTCATCAGGTTCATAAAGATGGCAGGTGCATTGGTCACTCCAAATGGCATTACGAGATATTCATAATGACTATATCGAGTCCTAAACGCCGTCTTCAGAATGTCGGACTCTTTGACCCCGAACGAAGATCTAGTTTTGAAAATATACAAGAACCACTTAGCTGATCGAAAAGACCTCGATACGCGGTAGTGGATATTTGTTCTTAATTGTCACCTCATTCAGAGATTGATAATCTAAACACATCATGTAAAAACCTTCTTTCTTCTTTACGAGTAATACTGGAGATCCCCAGCTTGAAGTACTGGAACGAATCTAACCTTTCTTCAGGAGTTCGTTCAACTGAATGCGGGTCTCCTTCAATCCTTCTAGACTTAACCGGTACGGATCTTTGATTATAGGTTGCGCATCAGGTTGTAAATCGATGCTGAATTTAAGAGCTCGATCGAGAGGCAAACCTGATATATCTTCCGGGAATACATTCTCGAACTCTCGAACTACCTCTGGCTTTGATTCTTCCGCTTGCAATACTGCAACCACTGCCTTCTTTGGTTTTTATTTGTAGACGATAGGTTCCAAGGTACGGTCTCCACTCTTGAAATAGAAAACTGGATGATCTGGTATTTCGAACACTACCCTCCTTTGGCGACAGTCGATGGTAGAGAAGAAAGTTCCCAGCCAGTCCATTCCCAAGACTACGTCGATGTTCGGTATGTCCAGCACCTTGAAGTCCCCATAAAATTCTTTACTGTAGACGACCACTGGAAACAGATCGTATCCCAAAGTTGCTTTTAGAACGCCGTTTCCTGAACTAACATTCCAGCTGGATACGAGTGGTTTAACTGGAATGGCATGAGTTCGGACGAACCGTTGCGACATAAAGCAATGTGATGCCCCAGTGTCGAAGAGTGCTAGAGCAGGTAGGAAGGCTACTAAGATTGTACCTAAATTGTGTGGGATAGCTTTAGGTATAGGAAAAGTTATAGTGATATATAAAGATTGAAAATTTGAAAGGATTGGAAGATTACCAGTGATCACTTGTCCTGTGGCTTCGACCTCCTCGACCGTCATTGTAAAAACCTGACGTCGTAGTACATTCCTCCTTACTGGAGGCACATTCCTTTGTCCTTGGGGCACGTTTCTCTGCCCTTGAGGCATGTTTCTCTGTGCCTGATAGAATTGACGTTGAGGCTGTGCAGGAGGTCCGCGTGGAGCTGGTGCAGGGAGTTCTTGGCGAGATGCAGGAGCCTGAATAGCTAGCCGCTACGGCACTGTGATTGTAGGTCTGGGTGTTGATGCTGTGTTGAAACGATATGGACATGCTCCTATGGAGTGAGTGGAGCGCCACAAACTAAATACAGGCCATTTGCACGCCTGCAGTCCTTCGCCAGTTGTCCAGTTCTCTTGCAGTAGAAACAAAAGTCTGGACTAGACCGGTTAAATGATCCTCGCGGTCTCCTAGGTGCAAAGGTCGGCCTAGAAGTGGCTCCTCCTAGGTGCAAAGGTCGGCCTAGAAGTGGCTCCTCCTTTCATCTGTGCGGCAGGATGTTTGATTCTAGCTGTTTGGGGTTTACCCTTCTTCTTCACCACAGCTTCATAATGGCGAGCCGCCTTCAGGGCGAGTTCATGAGTCGGGTAGTCGCCTGTGGCTAACGCCGCCTGAATTTCCGGGTCTAAGCCCTGTTAAAATCGTCTAGCCCGAATCTCATCAGTCGGGATCAAATGTGCCGCAAAACTGATAAGATGTTGATGTCAGGATAGAGATGTGTTTTAACGGAACAGTATTTGATACGAATTCTTTACCTGCTGAGCATGATGAATTTGGCATCATATTCATCCACCGATTTTACCCACATAGAACCTTGTTGCTGGTGGATGAATTGTTGCTCCATCTCAAATCGAGCAGTCTCGGGAAAGAACTTCGCAACGAATAGATCGCGAAATGTCTTCCACTCAATAGGTTAGGTGAGATGGCTTTCTTTAGTCTTCCACCAGATTCTGGTATTATCTGTCAATTGCAGCTTAGCAACTCTCACCCAGGCAATATCTGGCACTTGAACAGCTGCCAGATCATCTTCGATCGATTGAGCCCATTCTTCTGCCTCCATTGGGCTCTCTTTCCCAAGAAGTGTTTTGAATGAAGTGCCCGAAATTGTTTGACTCCGGGTGCTTCGGTTTCGGGACGGTGCATGAGGATAGCAGTCTGCTGCTGCGGACCCTCCAATAGGCTCTTGATAGCCTCAAGCAGTACCGTTTGCTCGTTGATAGGAGCTGTAACGGGAGGTGGTGGTGGTAGCGTAAGCGGTGGGGTATCGCCGTTGATGTTCGTGCTGGTATTGTTTGGAGAATCCATTACCTTGATAGAAAAGGAATGGTTAGGATAGATTCAAGAAATTAGAAATGTAAGGAATGTGTTATTACTGATTCTTATAATTCTTGTGATATATTGCTTAAGACTTCATGCAAAACTGACATGCATGGGCCGCCAACAAAATCTGTCACATCTCGCTTCCCACTAGACGGAAACGATGACGTGGCAGGCCGCAACATATTTACTAAGAAATAAATACGTTAAGCGTAATTAAGCAATATATAAAATGAAAAGGAATGATAAGAGTAATAAAATAAACAGTAACTTTATTTACATTCAACTTTATATACAACTGTTTGAAATGAAAAGATGTAATGATATAAAACAAATGCCTAAATAATGGTATAGAGAAAATAAGTGCAAGAAGAACTAGTAGTCCGGCTGAGCTGTAATCTGATCCAAGTCCTCCTGGCTCGGCTCTATCTCCTCAGAGTCCGGTCTTCCTGACGAACATTCCAAAAAAAGAAACAGAAAGGAATGTCGTCAGCGAACTAACGATCGGTAAGTCCCAAAAGAAGAAAGAGAAGATAGTATATACAGTGAAATGAACAGGTACAGTATATAACTGATTATTGGTATATGACAGTTATTATAAGGTGGTTGTTTGTAGTTTGGTAAAGAAGGTATTTTTGTATACGAGAGGAGTCCATCTTACCCGTGGACTATGGTAACATGTAGTACAAGGCCCCATCATAACCTATAGGATAACGGCACGAAAATTCATGTAGGTATCTTTTAAGTGACTTCTTGTGCCACGATATACGTTCCGTACCAATCTACCCCTTTATTCCCGTGTAATGTATTGTATAGATTATGTTTACAAGTCTTGCTAAAACCATGGATACAAAATGTTCAGGTATTCATGTTCAGGATGTAATCATGTATTTAAGTAGTCATGTCAAGTTTAAGTCAAGTTATAACCATGGTTTGGTCAAGTCAAGTCAGGTATACATGTTTGATATTGATGTTTGAATTCAAGTATTCATATTCATGATCAAGTATTCCTGTTTGATTTTGGATTCAGGTTTTAGTTTGGACTCAGACTGAGTCAGACACTTGTAAACTGATTTAACTCTGGAATTCTTAGGTTTGGGAGTTATCGGCAACTGCTGCACATGGACGGCAGAATTTGTGTTTTTTTCCAAGACAATTGTCGTTGATAACTCCTGCTAAGTTTTCTAACCTGAATAGGCAAGCACTCACTTTCTCCGGCTCCTTAGGGCTCAAGAGAATTGATCCCACTTAAACCTATATTTACTAAAATTCTTAAAATATTGTTTTGTATATCTCGAGAGGGTTTTATGAAAAAAATATGTTTAATATAGATTAAAAATAAAAGTTCGAGGGTGATTTGTATTATATAGAGTTTTCATGAGCATGTGTTTTAAGTATAGAGGTATTTTGATGATAAATACCTAACTTGTAAAAGTTTATGGTATTTTAGTGAAAACTGGTCTTTTTAGTAACTTAATGATGTTTTATTGACATTTTTTAATCTTTCAATTTTATGAAAATATAGTTTCATAATATAATGAAAATATGGATTTATAATTTTGTATAATTTTTAATTTTTTTAGAAAAATTAGTTTTATTTAGAAAAATCGTTTTTCTTAAAAACCGTATTTATATCCTTTCGAGATCGAATTCTCCGTGATGAGTGCTGCATCTCGTTCTACTATCCCCAGGATATGCGATAATCCGCACCCTCTATTAGCGGGTCCCCTAATAAGGATTATAAATGCATAATTGCAAAGGAATACGAAATACTAGTTTAAAAGAAACCCGGTTTTAAAGTAGATGGTATTTTATTGTAAAGCTTATATTTCGAAACAAATATTCATATAAATTAGCATCGTGCTATGAAACCAATGTGTACGTGAGGGGTAGTTCGTTACCCCATGATTTTTTTCCTAAAAGTATAGTTTTAACAAAACTAAAAGAAGTGATAACAAAGTTCATGGTATTTTAATGAAAATTTTCAATTATGGATGTTTCACATAAGATTCTTGGTTAAAATTGATTCTAAATATTGGTATTTAGGATTACAAGTGTTGTGTAAAAATTAGGTTGAACAAAGTATAAAGGAAAAGGAGTTTCTAGGATTTAGAAAAAGGATGTCAGTAATAACTCCACTTACCGATATAAGTTTTAAAGTTGAATTTTAAAGAAGAGAGAGAGTGATTGAGAGAGACTTATGGTTTGAAAAACTCAAAAAAGGGGTTAGGAAGAAAAGAGTGTCATCATGGCATCGCAGGAGCTTTAGAATTAGCTTCGATCTTCGTCGGAAGAAACTTGCTCGCTAACTCCACTTTACTCCACTTGCACTTAGAAACTTTTGAGAGAGTTTTTCCTAGAATTTTATAATGGTGAAGAGTTAGGGTATGAGGTGGTATTTATAGTGGAGAATTAGGGTTAGGGAATTAAAAATGTGGATTAAAAAGTATTAAAATGATATTAAATGGTGAAATGAAAGATCTCTGTTTGATTTCAGGAAAATCAAACAGTGCAGAGGAGTTAAGGATAACTGAACAGATGAGTGTGCAAAACACGGAGTATTTTGGCCTCCATCCGACCGTCGCCGCCGGCCCATAGCTCTTTTGGCCGGTCGATCTTGAAGTATCCGCCTTGATATTCATGTCATCTAATAAATTCATTATTTACACCATTTTCCACATGTTTAATTTTTCTGAACTTTTCATTTCCCCGTGTATTGCACGTGCAACCTTTTGGGCTTCCAAAAAGTTTAAAAGAAAAATCAAAAAAAAATTGTGTCTGATGGGAATCAAACACGCACGCTACGTCACAGCAGTGCAAAGGCTTTACTAGTGAGCTACAAGTTGCTTCTTGTTTTTATTTAACAAAAGTAATTTATAACTCAAACTCAGGGTATAAAACTTATTTCTTGTATATTAACAGAAAATTTCCGTACAAAGATTTTAGAGTTGTTATACATGCGATTGCCACTTATGATATTATCTACTATCCACGAGCTGGGAACTACCCCCGTTGTGCCACAGTTTCCTGTAGGGCCGATCCTCCAGTGTAGTCGCGGCGGGGGCATACTACTACTACTACCACTAATTTTGAGCGTAATCTTTTGTATGTGGATTGCGAGTATTCTTTTGTCCGCTACTTTGTACACTTATTCATTGTATCTAGTATACACTACTACTACCACATGTATATTTGACTTAGAAATAAGACTGAGAGATTGTATTATATGTGACTCTGGGTGTCATGCTCGTGCGCGCCGACTTTTGTGTTTATATTGTGGTTATTATTTTCTTATCTTATTTGCTAATCCTTCGCGTCTGGCGTCGTTTATTTTTACTGCGTGGTTGTGTTCCGCTAAGTAGGTGTTGAGATTGCTCCCAAGTGGGGATACTTATATATTTTTGCTTATGTATCGGTTTGGATCAAATTTTATAAAGGAGATGCTGCCGAAGATTTTAATGATAAGCCGATTTTTAAAAAGGTTTTGAAATGACTATTCTACTCTTAAAATTGACTCTTTAACAAAGCATTTCACCTTTTTACCTTAATTATGGTTTAAATTTTGGGCTTTCGGCTTATTTGAATTGCGTTACGTTTTTAGACGTTGCGTGATTTAAGTGCCGGTCACGTTCCGCATTCAGGTCATGATAGTTTGTCCACGTGGCATAGTATTGGCGACCGTGACGAACGGTCGCTAATAAGTCATTAGCGATCGTTCGTAGACGGTCGCTAATACACATGTCAGCGACCACTCTTTTTGCGACCGTGTATCAGCAACCGTTTAAAATACGAACGGACCCTAATACTCTTTAGAAACCGTATTTTTAATATTAGAGACCGTTTAAGACGGTCTCTAATATATATAGCATCCAGGAGTGGCATCCTGTTGTGATTTTTCACCGGTTTTCTGTAGAATCTTCAACATGTTTTATAGTAAACTTATAGCGCTAACCATGTATTTTCAAACATTTGCTAAAAACTTAGGAGGACAATTAACTAGGAAAAAAATAATGAAAAGCAGAGCTATCCTTTTTAGACCTCCTTATTGGTAAAATTAAAAACTAGCCTTGAAATTGAACTGATTATTAATGTTCAAATAATCAAATTGAGTCCAAACAACTTCCAACTCTTCTAAGGTTTCTAAGTTGAAGAAATTAATGATCATTTACTTGCTAACGATACAGGCGGCGGCAATTGTGATGTTCAGGAAACAGCTGGTTCTTGTGTTTCACAAGCTTAAGCTAGACAAAGATAACTCCCAAATTTGAGCATTACCTTTTTGCCGAACTCAAGAAAATTTACGGTCAAAATACATCATGAAAACTCTACTATGATAACTAGAACGAACAGAGGACACAAGGTGTCTTCTCATTTTTCTCATAAAATTTCAAAATATATATTTATACTTCTTTACTTTCTTAGCACTAGAATTGTCACCTCATCTCATCTCTCTCTCTCTCTCTCTACTCGCATAAAATATAAAGACAGTCGTATATGCCCTTTTAAATTGGAAAATTTACGCTCTGCTTTCTAAAATCTTTCTTTGCAAATCCAAAATACGAGAAGCATCATAAAGTAGGAGTTAAACTTCCATTTTCATATTTCTAAAAAAAATGTTTATAGTTTCGTCCATGATATCCCAATTCTGAACGATAGTAAATACGAGGACTTTGCAATATTTGATTGATCACAATTCTGTTAGCCCATACATATTTTGCAATATTTGATTGATCTCAATTCTATTAACCAATATATATGGGCATCACACTTCCAAAAATATTAAGAAATAAATAGGCCTATTTGTAGGCTAATTAGAAAGCATGCTTCTTTGAAAGCGGCAAATCCAGCTGGGCTGCCTACTGGTACTAGGAATTTGGAGACCCAGCTGGAATCGTACCTTCCTCCTCCTTAAGCTAAAATAGTGGAAAAGCAATGCTTTTGATCCCTATTTAATTGAAAGAATCCAAGGAAGGACATTAAAGACACCTTGCTCACATAAACGAGCACAAAGAGGGGTATTCATCGGGTCGGTTTGGATCCGTTATTCATCCGAATCCGTTCGTTTTTGACATGCAAAATGACCGTTCTAAACCCGTCCGAAAACGACGGGTTCAAAACCTGAATCCGCCCGCGATTGATTAGTGCGGGTTTACATTTTTTATTGCTCGTCCAAACCCGCACCCACACCTGCCCGCAACCCATACCAGCCCGCAACCGACCAGAACCCGCCCTCTTAATAAGCATCCCAACCGATGATAAATTTATTTATATGGTTAAGATCCATGGCTATATAGATTATCTAAGCCCTTTTCTTATTTCTCAAGTCTAAGGTTAAGTAAGCCGCATTTAGTCTTTTATCTTTTCTCCTTCTTAAATTAAAAATCATTTTTTCCCTTCCATCATAAGATCCAAACTGATGTTTCAACTTTTAAGATCAAGAGACTATAGATATGGAAGAAAGTTCGGAGTTTATGGTTCATTGTTTTATATTATATAAATTATATGTCGAATTTAATACGCGAAACCCGCTGTTACCCGAAACCATGTTTAACCCACTCGGACTAATAAAACCTGAGCCTGAAATCCGTCCAAGTTCGAGTTTAAATACCCATTCCCACGGATAGATTTAAAGTGGTCAGAAAACGTGCCCGCACTAGCTGGTACGGGTTCATTTATGATCCAAAATCTATCCAATCCAACCGGTGCACACCCCTAAGCGCAAGTCCCACACATTAGCTATTATCTTACCCCTGAATAATGAATTTCCGAATAGAACGAGGGAAAGTATTTTTTTATCCCTTTTTTTCTTGGGTTTGATGGTTTATTACTTTCTTGGCCTCCTATTTGTTGAGGAGAATCGTTAAAGTTTTCCTCTTTAGGAATAAATATATTTTAATAAAAATATTTTTCATATTTTGGAATAAATTGAAGTAATACCAGTGAAAACGGTTTTAAAAGACATACATGCGTGAAATCATAAGAAAATAGCAAATCAAATTACTAATTATAAATGTTAATTTTATTTTACAGAGACATCGTGTCGAAATTTCATATTTTTTTTTCCACCTAACTTAGTATTATTGGAAACTCACATACATTTCTTAGTAAAATGAGTTAGAATGGATTTGAGATTCTTACATGACGAAGTTAATCGACGCTAGTTTGATTCACTTTTGAAATGACCATCATACATGATATCGGTCATTTAGGACGCAAAGTTAAATTTCTGTTTGTGACTTGAATACAGACGCTGAGGCAGCAACATGGACTCAACCAAAATAAAAATCAAGAAAATCATTTTTTGTATCTCTAAACTTGGACAAAAAAATAATTGTATCATGTGAATTGGGGAGTGAGGGGGCGCTTTGATTGGACAAAAGCAAAAGTTGGGGAACAGCAACAGGGGGAATGAGAGGGAATGTCCCCTGCCTTCCTCAAGGACACATGACTCCCTTGTGGGCCCCCACGTTGGCTTCTGCCTTCCTCAAGGACACATGACTCCCTTGTGGGCCCCCACGTGACAGAAGCCAACGTGGGCCCCAAACAGCCCATTTAATTGCTACAAGATCTCTCTTCTTTTTCTATCCATAAAACAATTTTATTTTGGTTAACTTATCGAAAAGCCCCCGGCCTCTTCAGGAGTTATCTAAAACCCTGTAATTTTCGAAATTGCTGGGAAGGGACTATTAGTCAAAATCTATGTGAAACTCCCTTGGACGGTATTTAATTTATGCCTTGTATTCTCTCGACTGTCTGAATATTACGGCCAACTGTTTGGATATTACACGCAACTACAACTGCTTAGATACTATATACAACTGCTTATATATTACAGGCAACTCGTATACAAATGGTTTTGATTGGGCCCAGGGGTATTTTAACAAGGGCAAAAATCCCAGGGTTTTTTACGCAAGTTTGAAGCGGGCAAGGGAGCTTTTTGACAATTTGCCCTTCATCATTTATTGGATTGGGTTGGCCCACCATGTGGAAAAAGCTCCTTTGTGTAGTTATAGGGCGTCAGCCTTAATCTCCCTTGTGTTCAAATAAAGCTAACACGCTCGCTTGAAAGCAATCATGTGGTCTTCTTCCTCCCCTTGCTTTTCATTATTATTCCTCTCTCTTAAGTTTAAACTACTCCTTTTTCAATATTCCAAACCTCCAAATCTCCCTTTTTTTTTAAGCGGAGGCCCCCAATAGCATTGCTTTGTTCTTTTATTTTACCCTAGCATCAAAAAAGGTCCTTGGAAAATTATCTAGTTTTTCACAGAAGCATATGGTGTCGTTTTATGTAAATTAAGAAAGAAATGGTGAGAACACTAGCATAGCTTAGTTGGTCATAACACTTCTTTTCTGAGAAGTGTACGGGAATCGATCTTCAAAAAGGGAAGTGCTCATAACATAACGCGTTCGGGATATTTATCATTCAGACAATATAAAATTTAAAAGCAAATTACATTACCTTATGGATTATTTCATATTAAAAAATAAGATTATAATGTTTGATTAAATGAAAAATGGAGTTGTAGTGGATATTTCACATGAGTAGCAACTATTATGTGTGGTAGACATAGAGATGAGAGTTTCTTACATCTTTTTTGCCAAGATGGACAAAACGAACTCACCAAGGTAGAAGTGGAACTTTTTATGGATGCGTTGCAAGGCAAGTTAAAATTGATTAATGTGGTTAATATTAAGATAATAACATATAGTTAACACAAGTTGACACAGGTTGTAACTATAACCTCACATGCACTCATTTAATTAACATAAAAACCAAGCCAACATATAATAACAAAACGACAAGTGTAAGCCAAACAATTAAACACCAAACCAAGCAACAAATTTTTAATCCGGACCGGTTTTTTAATCCTGACCTACAAAACGAGTGAGCCGCTCGTGCGCACGAGGAGGACCATGCACGAATAATTACAAGATGTTTAAATAATCAAACTCAAAATATTTTATATCCTCTCTTTTATACAACACGTTCACTCTTTTTCCATATAAGACCCCCAAAGATGTGGGATATTGAAATACAGCGTTCAAAGATTGATGTTTCTAAAAATGACCCTCAGAGTCTCATAGGTTAACTAAATATGCCTTTGTACTTTTAACCAGCCCCTAACAACACCATTAGAATTAATGGATGGAGATGTAAAAAGATGATTTCATTCCACTAATGGATCTTTAAGGACGAGAAGCTTTAGAGAAATGGTCATGGAGACGATGAGGAAACAAATTGGGATTGAGAGTTCGGGGTTAGAATTTTGCATGGAAGAATGATGAGAGACGAACAAGAAATGGACGATAGAGAAGTTTTGTTTTTTGGTTTGTTTTTTTAATTTTTGGGGAGAAAATACCCCCCAAAAAAATAAAAGATTCTAATGAATACACAAACTCCTTTATTCCTCACTGTACAGATGAGAAACATTAGAAGAAAATAAGTTACATGCTTATTCAAAGTTTACTCTTTCCTAATAATATCTAATACCCAATTATCCCTGTAGAAGCCTGACGCGACCTGAATCGCGTCAAGATGTTACCTTCCGTTGATCTGCAGATGGTGGCGATGTGTGGCTGAGATTGGATCTAGAGACTCTCACTCCTGAAGCATGTGGATCTCAATGGGTTTGAGGTTGTGGTTGTCGAGCTACCTGCAAAGAAGTCCCGGGATGGTTGTACCACCAAGGACCCTCCGACGGTCAAGTTAGACTCGAGATTCGAGCAGAGTAACGGCTTAGTGGAGTAAAAATGGCTTACTTGAACCGTATGAAGAAGGGGTTTATATAGCGGTGGCAGCAGGCGAGGCAGGCGCGAGAATCATGCCGGCCGTTACGCTCCCAACGTCATGCCCGCGTGATGAGCGGGACCTCTCATTAATGGCGAGACGGGCTCGTTAACGGGGGATCGTGTTGGCGTGGAACGTGGGATGTGGCCGGCGGAGATTTCGCGCATGGCGAGATTCGCGGGATGGCAGTTACGCCTGCAAGTGGTGCTGTTGGTCGGTCGATAAGACCGAGGAAGATGACATCGGTGGGAGAGCTCGCGGAGGAGCGGGAGAGCCGAGGTATCTTGGTTCTGCGGTAGCTCGGAGACGAGCTATGAGGTCGAGGAGGCCAGTTGTGCAGGGGGCTCGGAGACGAGCCAGCGTTCGCTCGGTAGGACGAGCGTAGGTGTAGTCCGGTCGGCCACTGTAGGTCCTTTCTTGCATGCTCTGGGACATGTCATTTGCCACGTGTCCTGATCTGGGAGATCACCGATATCGAGCATCATCATTAGCCCCCCACTCTCGTCCCGACCAGCTGACGGGTCGGGTCGAGAGTGGTTTGCCGGATCACCCGAGGTGAGCTCCTTTCCGAAGATATCGTCGGGCGTGTCTCTGGGCAATTGATTGTCTTTTCTGGATGAGGCCAACAAATCAGGGCGAGATCCTTTGCATTAAAGAGGGTGCGCCGGATCGTGTGCACTTTTGCTGAAGCGACAGACCACGTGTCGGGTGCCGGATGGCTGATGTGAAATGCCGCAGGCTTCTGGCGTCCGATGGAATGCCGCCAATGCGCTTGCGACAGGTGGGGCGATCGTGGCCGTCGAGTGCACTGAATCGTTTTGGCGGGAGTCGACCGTCGCCGCTGGATGAGGACGCCGGTAGCATAAATAGAGAGGAGGCCTGATTCAGGATCTCTCTCCCTTCACATTTTTCTCATTCTGAGTCTTATTTGCTCGGCGCTCTCCATTTTGGTCAGATCTTGCGTTTTCTCTTCTCAAGAACTTCTTCCCATCAAGTTAGATGTCTTGTTTTGAGGAGTCTGTAGATGTCGTAGGGGTAGATTCTAGGGATTCTTCCCCTGGGTTGGAGTCTCTCTGGGAAGTTGGGGTCAGATCCTTTTCCCGGGGACGCACGTCTGGGGCAGTTCCCGGAGCGGTGGCGGTGGACGCTCCTGGTGCGTCGTCCTCAGTGAGATATGAGGACGAGCTTGTCACCGCTTTGGCTCGTTTCCATATTCTTTCTGGCTACACGCTATGATTGGCCGAAGAAGGAGAGAGGGCCGATCAGGTGAGGGTAGAAAGATTGCCTTGTACCTGGAAGCCTTTTGGGCTGAAATGCGCCTGCCTTTCTCTCCCGAGGTTGTGGCTGCGTTAAATTACTTTGGGTTAGCCCCGGGCCAGCTAGTGCCGAACTCCTGGAGGATTCTCTTTGGCTTCCTTGTCCGGCTGAAGTTGCAGATGATCCCCTTTAGTCTGTCCATCCTTGCCTCCTCCCTTATTTACAAAAGTCACCCCGGAACTCGCGCAGGCGACCCGAGGTGGGTTTACCTCTACTTTAGGAAGCAGCGGGGGAGCGTAGCCGGGTTAGGAGTTGTCGTCTTGCCTTCTTCCATCCACGATTGGAAGAAGAAGTTTTTCTTCGTCGAGCCGCCAGAGGGTGAGGACTGGCCCGTATCCATCCAATGGTCTAGGGATAGGTGCTGGCAGGGAAATCCGTCTAATGACCCCAACGCGGCGAGAGTGGCGGCGTAGGAGCCTATTCCTCGGGCTGATGTGCTGCTTTCTGAGCGGGCCCTCAGTTAGGCCGAGCTCAGCCCCACCCAGTTCATCGGCAAGTTAGGAGCTTGTATTTGTTTTTACTTTGTTTGTGTCACTGATTCCATTTTATCTTATCTTGTGCAGAAACCATGGACGTGGGCCTCCTCTGAGCAGCCATGCGCAAGCCGAAGAAGGGGTCGAAGGCTGGTGGGGCCAGCTCTTCTCGTTAGGCGCCGGTCCCGGCTCCCCCAGCAGCCGTCCCGCCCCAGCGTTCGAGTGCGGATCGCGCCCCGGAGCCTAGCCAGGCGCCGAGTAGAAAAAGGGCCCGGGGAAAGGATGCTCAGGCTACGGAGGTGGAGACGAGTTCTCCGCCGTCGTCTTTCAAGAGGTTCCCTCGAATAGTTCCGCGGACCCCGGCCTCTCCGATCTTGGTGGACGAGGGGGAGCTCCGCTTTGAGGTGCCCTCGGGGCTCTCCGTCGCTGACATCTTGCTGCACGAGATGGAGAGGTCGGCCGGGGGCCAGGTCCCTAGGGGGACGCTGAAGGTGCAAATGGCGTCCATCGCCCAAGAGGTCGTGCAGATGAGTGTTTGTACATCGTCTCATCATTTGCGAGATTAGGTGCCCTTTTTTCTTTCTGACCCCCTTTCGAATTCTTCAGGTCCTCTAGCACGTCGCTATCGTCGTCCGGATGGAGGAGGAGGAGATAGCCCCGGCGATGCGAGCCGCGGGCGAGCACTCCTCGCTGGCGGAGAGCTCAAAGCAGGAGCTGGAGGCGGCGATGGCGAGGGTCGCTGCCCTTGAGGGCGAGGCGGCTGCCGGGAGGCAGGAAGCGGCGGCCGCGAGGCGGGCGGCGGCAGCGAAGTAGGATGCGGCGGCCGCGAAGCAGGAGGTGGCGGCTTCGAAGAAAGAGGTGGCCAGGTTCCGCGAGGCCTCCTAGGCCGCCGATGCCAAGCTTTAGGACTCCAAGGTGCTCGTCGGCACCATAAAGAAGTCAGTGAGCACCCTCCAAAAGGAGTTGGGGGCTGCGATAGAGGCGGCGAAGCGAGCCGACCTCAGGGCGACGGATGCGATGGAGAACTTCCAGAGGTCGGAGCAGTTCTACACCGTCCTAGCCTCGGCTACCACCCTCATCTGGCATGAGGCTCTCGACGTCGTCAAGGCCCGGGTGCCAAAGTTTGCTGATGAAGAGCTCCGAGCAGAATATCCCCGCGGGAATGACAAGCAGGGGGATGCCCCCGGGAGTACTGCCGGGGAAGGGACTCTCGGCGAGGGCGACGCCGAGGCTCCTGTGACGGACGCATCCCCAGTCGCGGTGGTCGTCGAGCTCATCGGTATCGCGCCCGGCCCTGAGGCCTGAAACCCCTCGTCTTCTCTTTGTCTTTGTCTTTTGTTGCCTCGCTATTTTGTAGGCCTCCGGGCATTTTGTAAGGCTGGGGAGCCCATAATACCCTTGTAAAAGCTTTGACTTTTTAAATGAAGATTTTTGTTTTTGCGGTAGTGTTTGTGCTTGTATTTCCTTTTGTTGGTAGATACTTGTATTTGCACAGACTTCCTTCGTTTTATGTCGGTTCTTTGTCTAACGATCACATATCGAGTTGAATCTGTTTGTTTGCCAAGTGTGCAAAGACCGGTACGAAGACGGTATCTCCATGGCCTCGAAATCGAGGTGGGGGTTGCTTAGACGTAGAACCGGATGCCACTTGACGAGGTCATGTTCCTTAGCATGGGAAGCTTGGAGAGGCATGCCGGTGATCGACCGAGCAGGGTAGCCGCTCGGTGCCTGTTGGCGAGGGCTTTGATCCCTGGTGTGTTAGGGTAGGGAGCTACCAGCCAGGGATAACCGAGCAAGGGCGGGCCCGGCTACCTCTTGGCGAGGGCTTTGATCCCTGGTTTGTTGGGGTAGGGAGCTACCAGCCAAGGATAGCCGAGCGGGGTTGCTGCTGGGCTGCCTCCTTGTGAGGGCTTCGAACCTTGGCGCTGGAGGGCCGTGGGAGGCCTACGAAGGATGAACCAAGCAGCGAAGCTGCTCGGTCGCCTTTTAGTGAGGGCTTAGATCTCTGGAGTTGTGGGGGTAGGTGAGCTACCGGCCAGAGATAGCCGAGCAGGGTAGCTGCTGGGCTGCCTCTTCATGAGGGCTTCGATCCTTGGCGCTGGAGGGGCCGTAGGAGGCCTGCCAAGGATGAACTAAGCAGTGAAGCTGCTCGGTCGCCTCTTTGTGAGGGCTTAGATCCCTGGCGTTGTGGGGTAGGCGAGCTACCAGCAAAGGATAGTCGAGCAGGGTAGCCCGGTTGCCCCTTGCGAGACCTTTGATTCCTGGTTTGTTGAGGTAGGGAGCTACCGGCCAAGGATAACCGAGCAAGGGTGGGCCCAGTTGCCTCTTTCCGAGGGCTTTTCATCCTTAGCGCGGGAGGGGCCGTAAGTGGCCTACTAAGGATGGCCGAGCAGGGTTACTGCACGGTGCCTTTTGGCGAGGGCTTTTTGTCCTTGAGGATGACCGAGTAGGGTTGCTGCCCGGTGCCTCTTGGTGAGGGCTTTGATCCCTGGCGTTGTGGGGTAGGGAAGCTACCAGCCAGGGATAGCCGAGCAGGGTTGCAGTCCGGTGCCTCTTAGCGAGGGCTTTGATCCCTGGTTTGGTAGGGAGCTACCATCCAGGGATAACCGAACAAGGTCAGGTCCGGTTGCCTCTGTGAGGACTTTGATCCCTGGTTTGTTGGGGTAGGGAGCTACCATCCAGGGATAACCGAACAAGTGCGGGTTCGGTTTCCTCTTGCGAGGGCTTTTCATCCTTAGCGCGGGAGGGTCTGTAAGTGGCCTACTAAGGAAGGTCGAGCAGGGTTACTGCCTGGTACCTCTTGGCGAGGGCTTTTATCCTCAGTTGTTGGAGGGGCCGTAATTGGCCAACAAAGGATGGTGCCGAGCAGGGTAGCTGCCCGGTGCCTCTTGGCGAGGGCTTTGATCCCTAGTTTGTCGGGGTAGGGAGCTACCAGCTAGGGATAACCGAGTAAGGGCGGGCCCGGTTGCCTCTTGCGAGGCCTTTGATTCTTAAGGACGGGCCGGGCATGGTTGCTGTCCGGCGCCTCTTGGTTAGGGCTTTGATCCCTGGTTTGGTAGGGAGCTACCAGCCAGGGATAACCAAACAAGGGCGGGTCCGGTTGCCTCTGTGAGGACTTTGATCCCTGGTTTGTTGGGATAGGGAGCTACCAGCCAGGGATAACCGAACAAGGGCGGGTTCGGTTGCCTCTTGCGAGGGCTTTTCATCCTTAGCGCGGGAGGGGCCGTAAGTGGCCTACTAAGGATGTCCGAGCAGGGTTACTGCCCGGTGCCTCTTGGCGAGATCTTTTATCCTTAGTTGTTGGAGGGGCCGTAATTGGCCAACTAAGGATGGTGCCAAGCAGGGTAGCTGCCCGGTGCCTCTTGGCGAGGGCTTTGATCCCTAGTTTTTCGGGATAGGGAGCTACCAGCCAGGGATAACCGAGCAAGGACGGACCCGGTTGCCTCTTGTGAGGGCTTTGATCCTTAAGGATGGGCCGGGCAGGATTGTTGTCCGGTGCCTCTTGGCGAGGGCTTTTGGTCCTTAAGGATGGCCGAACAGGGTCGCTGCCCGGTACCTCTTGGCGAGGGCTTTGATCCCTGGCGTTGTGTGGTAGGGGAGCTACCGGCCGGGGATAGCCGAGCAGGGTAGCCGCTCGGCTGCCTCTATGCGAGGGCTTAGATCCCTGGTGTTGTGAGGTAGGGAAGCAACCGGCCAGGGATAACCGAGCAGGGTAGCCGCTCGGCTGCCTCTTGGCGAGGGCTTAGATCCCTGGCGTTGTGAGGTAGGGAAGATACCGGCCAGGGATAGCCGAGCAGGGTAGCCGCTCGGCTGCCTCTTGATGAGGGCTTTGATCCTTGGCGTTGTGAGGTAGGGAAGCTACCGGCCAAGGATAACCGAGCAGGGAACCCGCTCGGATACCTCTTGGTGAAGGCTTTAATCCCTGGCGTTGTGAGGTAGTGAAGCTACCGGCCGGGGATAGCCGAGCGGGGAAGCCACTCGGATGCCTCTATGCGAGGTCTTAGATCCCTGGCGTTGCGAGGTAGGGAAGCTACCAGCCAGGGACGACCGAGCAGGGTAGCCGCTCGGCTGCCTCTATGCGAGGGCTTGGACTTTGATAGCCAGTCGGCGCACCGGGAAGAGGTACGGTCGCTGGCGACACGTGTCGTGATTGTGTGGGGAACGTGAAGCGACAGAGTGTCGTTTCGGTTTCTCATCGACCGGCGCAACTTCTGCTGCGTAGTGACACTGTCGCGGGTGAAACGGGCGACCGTTGAACTCCGGAGGGGCGTTTAGGGGCTATAAAACTGAGGGGGTGTTGTTTACTTGCTCCTCATACCCGAAACGCAAAAATGTAGGACTTCCCTTCACCATCGAAGACATCATAAACTTCGAGAACGTCTACCTCTATGACCCGTACTGCACCAAGGACAGGGCGCAGTTGGTTATAGGCAGGATCGAGGACCACTTCGGCCGATTGCTCTCCCGGCGTTCCTCCTTCCTCCATCTGCTGATGTACTCCATCTGGAGGGCGTCGCCAGGGCTCTATAACCCCTTATCCGAGCAGCTGAAAGACGATGCCATTGGCAAGCTGAGGTCTCTGAGGCGTTACGGCCTAATCTTTACGAGTTGGCTAAATCGCTCGAAGGCGCTTGTCCTTGAGTGCTACCACTTAAGGCTTGATGCTAATGCTAGCGGGGGTCATCGAAGGGAGAGGTTAAACGCCGTGAGGGCTCGGCTGGTGGAAATGTCTTCAGAGTACCACGAATAGTGCTCTCTGTACCCCATTCCCCCACTGTTGTAATATATATTTTTATGTATGGCTGAGGAGCCTATAGTACCTTTTGAATGAATAAGATTCTTTTTCTTTTCTGCAATACTTTATTGATCCCTTTATTATATGAACAAAAGATCTCAAGAAAGATGTACATCGCTCTGAAAAGAAAATACATGTTAGTAGATGTTCTTATTCGTGCAGCTTGAGCCTCCCAGATGTCTGTTGGTATCTATGCCCGACACAGGGTACGAGCTTCGTAGGTACCAGGCATATCCTCCGCTGACACTACTATGATCTGGCCGATGGTCAGCTCGGCGGGAGGGGGACGCTGCTCCTGCTCGCGGTCAGCTTGCCGCTTGTCCTTTAAGTACGCTGCGAGGTGCCCCGAACGGATGAGCTGTTCAATATAGTCTCGGAGTTGTTTGCAGCTCTCTGTGGAGTGGCCCAGCAATCTGTGAAAACCGCAGTAGGGGCCCCGGTTTCGCTTTGAGGCCATTTGCGAGACCGGGGGAAGCTTGAAGAACCCCTCGCCCTTGGCCTCATCTAGTAGCACCGCCTGGGAGACGTTGAGCGGGGTGTACTCCTGGAATTTTGGGAGGTAGGGTTTCTGCCGCTCAGGTCCCCTTCTTTCTTCTCTTGCCCTCTTCTTTTAGTCGGTTTGCTCGGCCCAGGGGAGGTTTGCGTTCACCTCAGATTCGAGCTGGACCTCACGCTCGGTCCAGGCCTTTATCTCGCCCATGGTTTTAGGTTGCGCTAATGCAAAGGAGCGTAACCACTCCTTGTGCCTAAGACTAGACCTTAGAGCCGTGATGACCATCTCGTCCCGGTGCTCTGGGACTTCAAGAAGGGCGTTGTAGAAGCGGGCGACGTATGCTTTGAACGTCTCCTTGTCCTCGCTCTTGATCGTGAAGAGATGGTCGATTGTGCGTTTCTTTCGCCTGTTCCCGACGAAGTGGCCGAGGAATTGTGTGGCAAGATCGTCGAAGGTTGAGATTGAGCGCGGTTCGAGTCCTCGGAACCAGTCTCGCCCAGAGCGGATGAGAGTGGTCGGGAAAGCTCGGCACTGGGAGGCGTCGGAGTTGTCATGGAAGCTCATTCCCGCGATGAATGCATCCAAGTGGTCCTTCGGGTCAGATTTGCCATCGAAGAGGGAGACCTTTGGGGGCTTGTTGCGGGAGGAGACGTGGACGGCGAGCAGCTCCTCGGTGAATGGTTTTGTGAGCGAGTCGGCGACATACTTAGCCCAGCCGCTCGAACGGCGTCCTTCCCGGTGTATACCCTCGATCTTCTTCTCGAGGGAGTCGAGTCGGTCGTGGTATCCCAACGACTCGGCGCATTCTGATACCTGGCCTCTGCTGTTGGAGGCCTGCGTCTGGCTGCGGCTCCGTTCCTCTCAATGAGGTTCCTTAGATCCCCCGGCGAGGTGGCCCTCGAGCCACCGCGGCGAGTTCCGTCCGTGTGACTCCGTCAAGGGAGGGGGTGTCGGTCATGCCTAGTAACAGGCGAGCTGACAGACATCTCCTCGGGAGGGACAGGTGCGCGGAGGATCTCGGGGCGAGGCGCTCTGGCGACGGACCTCGGTGTTGAACTATGGGGTGTCCAGCGGGTCTCAGAACATATCGGCCCGGGAGATCTGCGGCCGTGGGAGGTAGCGAGGCAGTGGTCGGCGGTGCCGACGCAAACGGGGTCTTCTCTCCCCCTGTAGGGGTCCTGGTCCCGAGGTGGGGGAGCGGCGACTTGGTGATCTTGCTCCGCCGTTTGGACGTGGATCAGCGCCTCTACAACAGACGCGAGTCGGTCTATCCGGCCGGCGAGGGCTTTGATGGCATTCGGCGGAGGAGGTTCGTCCGCGCCTCCGTTGAGGGGGAGGCGGCGGCTGGCGCTTGGATCGTCGTGATGATCGCTCGCCATTGGATTGAAATCGGAAAGTGAACTTTTGTTTTTTTGGAATCAAGGAGTTCTCACAGATAGCGCCAGCTGACGCGACCTGGATCGCGCCAAGATGTTACCTTCCATTGATCTGCTGATGGTGGCGATGTGTGGCTGAGATTGGATCTCGAGATTGTCGCCCCTGAAGCGTGTGGATTTCAATGGGTTTGAGGTTGTGGTTGCCGAGCTACCTGCAAGGAAGTCCCGGGGTGGTTGTACCACCGAGGACCCTCCGACGGTCAAGTTAGACTCGAGATTCGAGCAGAGTAACAGCTTAATGGAGTATAAATGGCTTACTTGAACCGTCTGAAGAAGGGGTTTATATAGCGGTGGCAGCAGGCGAGGCAGGCACGAGAATCACGCCGGCCATTACGCTCCTGACGTCACACCCGCGTGATGAGCGGGACCTCCCATTAATGGTGAGACAGGCTCATTAATGGGGGATCGTGGTGGCGTGGAAAGTGGGATGTGGCCGGTGGAGATCTCGTGCATAGCGAGATTCGCGGGATGGCGGTTACGCCTGCAAGTGATGTTGTTGGTCGGTCGATGAGACCGAGGAAGATGACCTCGGCGGGAGAGCTCACGGAGGAGCGGGAGAGCCGAGGTATCTTGGTTCTGCGGTAGCTCGGAGATGACCTGTGAGGCCGAGGAGGCCAGTTGTGCAGGGGTCTCGGAGACGAGCCAGCGTTCGCTCGGTAGGACTGTAGGGTGTTTTTCGTCACCCCATTGAGATGGGAATACGCGCGCGCTTGTCAGGCGCATTACAGATTCCCCCTGCTTAGGGTAGGTTGGGTTTTATTGATTGTAGGGATCCGAATCTCCGGCAGCCGCGTACTAAGCTGCCGTTAATTATCCCTCGCCTTTGGAGCGAGAGAACCTCCGATTAACGGGTTAAACTAGTCATGCGAACTCAATGTGCAGTGTTGTGTTTTGAAGGGGTTTTGGATATATCGGGGGCTCCGCAGAGTTTTTACGGGAGTCCCGCTACCCGGATAGTGGGCCGGGGGTCAAAGAGGCCAGCAGCCCCCTTGCGGGGTGCGGAGCAGCACCCCGTTAGAATTTTTTTTCTAACAGGGACAGTGTCGTGGAGTATGTGCGTGCGTGTGTGTATATGTATATATACAGTATATATATATAAAAAAGGAAAGGGCATCCAAAAGATGTGTGGGTCAGCGCCCCACGTGCAAGGCATGCGGGCGCTGTGCGCCAGAGCACCAACGCACCACGTGCCTGGCACGCGGACGCTAGGTGTCAGCAGCAAAAGGTACTTGGTCCCTGCACTGAGAGCTGTGCTCCTAATTTGACTTATGGAGTTGAACTCCTAAGATATTTTTGGAGCTGATGAAGGGGCTTCTCCTTTGAGCCCTAGATCTTCCCCAAAGTGGGATTTTTGGAGATGGGTCTCCTTCCTCCTCTTCTGTCGGCTAGATCTTGAAGAACAAGAAGTATGAGATTTTAAAAATCTCTTATTTTTGAGATCTGATGGGAGATCTGAGTTCGCTTTTGTGGGTTTTGTGGTGAAAAATTATTTAGTTTTGGAAAAGAAAGAGTAAAACTCTTGATTTAATTCAAAAGAAAGAAAAAGGTTTAGAACCTTGAGGAAGGAGAAGAAGACACATGAACCCTAGTTTTTGGGGAGAATGAAAAGTATCTCTTAGATATTTTCATCATGTTGCCGCTTATAGGCTTACAAATTTACATATAGCCCATTGGGCTTTACAAAATGGCATTTTGCCCATCCCATGTCTCATGTGCTATTTCTTTTTGCACATAAGCCATGGGCTTTACAAAAATTTGGCTTTATTCCCATTTTGCTTACATTCATGCACAAAAAATTACATCAAAATTATTTGTTACATGATTTTTATTTTGGCATGGGGAGGCCGGCCACGGGGCTCGACTTGTGCATGGGCCCACTTGCTTGGGCCCGCTTACTTGGGGTTGACCTTGACTTTGACCCGGTCAACTGGGGTGCAATTTTGACCCCAACAAAGTGCCCCCATCAATAAATGCACACCGACCATATGAGTTGTGTGCATGAAATTGATGGATCTTGAAGCTGGACTTCGAGGTGGAACATCATTTAGGGGGCGGAGCATCCCTCGGGGGGCATGATTCCCGGGGATCAGAGCATCATTCTGATTTGCGGAGCATAATTCTAAGGTCGAAGTATCATTCCGAAGAGTCGGAGCATAATTCCGATTTGCGGAGCATAATTCCAGAGTCGGAGTATCATTCCGAAGAGTTGGAGTATAATTCCGAGGATCGGAGCATAATTCTGAGGATCGGAGCATAATTCCGGGATCGGAGCATCATTCCTGAAGAGCGGAGCATGATTCCAGGGATCGGAGCATAATTCCGAAGAACGGAGCATGATTCCAGGGATCAGAGCATAATTCCGAAGAGCGGAGCATGATTTCAGGGTCAGAGTATCATTCCGAAGAGTCGGAGCATAATTCCGAGGGATCGGAGCATAATTCCGATGAGCGGAGCATGATTCCAAAGGTCGGAGCATAATTCCGACGAGCGGAGCATGATTCCAAAGGGGTCGGAGCGTAATTCCGACGGGCGTCAGACATTCTGACCGAAGCATAATTTCGATGCAGAGGTTGATTCCCAGGCGAAGTATAATTCCGACAGGGAAGGCAGATACTCCGAGGCGAAGCATGATTCCGGCGCAGAGCTTGTTGGTTGACTTGATTCCGAGACGAAGTATAATTTCGACAGGGAAGGCAGATACGCCGAGGCGAAGCTTGATTTCGACGCGGGGTACACTCTGAGACGAAGCATGATTCCGATGCAGAGCTTTTTGGTCGACTTGATTCCGATGCGGAGCTTAATTCCGACGGGAAGGTCACTGGCTGATTCCGAGCCAAAGCATAATTCTGACAGGGAAGACAGATACGCCGAGGCGAAGCATGATTTCGACATGGGGTACACTTTGAGACGAAACATGATTCCGACGCAGAGCTTGTTGGTCGACATGATTCCGAGGCAGAGATTAATTCCGACGAGGAGGTCGCTGGTTGATTCCGAGCCGAAGCATAATTCCGACAGGGAAGGCAGATGCACCGAGGCGAAGCTTGATTTCAACGCGGGGTTCATTCTGAGACGAAGCATGATTTCGACGCAGAGCTTATTGGTCGACTTGATTCCGAGGTGGAGCTTAATTCCGACGAGGAGGTCAGTGGTTGATTCCGAGCCGAAGCATAATTCCGACAGGGAAGGCAGATACACCGAGGCGAAGCTTGATTTCGACGTGGGGTACACTCTGAGACGAAGCATGATTCCGACGCAGAGCTTGCTGATCGACTTGATTCCGAGGCAGAGCTTAATTCCGACGGGGAGGTCGCTGGTTGATTCCGAGCCGAAGCATAATTCCGATAGGGAAGGAAGATCCACCGAGGCGAAACATGATTTCGACATGGGGTAAATTCTGGGACGAAGCATGATTCCGCTGCAGAGGTTGTTGGTTTGATTTGATTTGGGTTGACATCAGCATCGCTACACTGGAATATGGTACCAGGAGCGAACCATCATTTGCCATGAGTGGATTTAGGGATTTTGGTTTTTGTTTGGCATCTGCACTGCTGCACTGGAATAATGCCAGGAGCAACTCATCATCTGCCCCGATAGGATTTAGGAATTGGCTTTTTGGGCGGTATCAACATTGCTGCACTGGAATAATGCCTGGAGCAACTCATCATTTGCCCCGGGAGGATTTGGGAATTAGTTTTTAGAACGGCATCTGCATTGCTGCACTGGAATAATGCCAGGAGCAACTCATCATTTGCCCCGGGAGGACTTGGGAATTGGTTTTTAGATCGGCATCTGCATAGCTGCACTGGAATAATGTCAGGAGCAACTCATCATTTGCCTTTGCCTATTGGGAAGCGATGGCTTAGGAGAGGTTTAGATCCTTATCACCTAAGGCTTTTCAATTTTATGAGCCGTAAGGGTCTCACAAAGCATTTTCTCCCTACGGGTCGTAAGGATCCCGTAGGTGTATTTTCTCCTTAGGAGTCGTGAGGACTCCCAAGTGTGTTTTTCCCTTGTGAGCCGTAAGGATCCCACGAAGATTTGTTCTCCTCATGTATCATGAGGACACATGAGTAGATCTTCCTAAATGGAGCATAATTCCAAGGGCGGAGACCAGCCGCGTAACTGGTGATTCCGGTAGGGCATGGGTATAATGAGAATTATTTGAGCCCGTGGATCGTATACGGTAGTCAACTTGGGGACCAACCGCAGGGTCGGGAGAATTTTGGGAGATTGAATTTTGATTGGCGTCTGCATCGCTGCACTGGAATATGGTACCAGGAGCGACTCATCATTCGCCATTTGAGAATTTGGGTTTTGGTTGGCGTTTGCATCGCTGCGCTGGAATATGGTGCCAGGAGCGACTCATCATTTGCCGTTGGGACATTCAGAATTTGGTTGGCGTCTGCATCGCTGCACTGGAATATGGTACCACGAGCGACTCATCATTTGCCATTTGGGATTTGAGTTCGGAATTCGGTTGGCGTCTGCATCACTATGCTGGAATATGGTACCAGGAGCGACTCATCATTCGCCATTTGGAGGATTTTTTTTACAGCGATTGCTCTATTATTTCAGCTTTTCTTATCGCGAAGATCGTGATTGCCCTGTCATTTCGGCTTTTTATTCGCGGTTGCTCCATCATTTCGGCTTTATTTTTATTTTTACTCGCTGATTTTTATTGTGAGTTGCCCCATCATTTCGGCTTTTTATTTTTATTATTTTTTTTGTTTTATTTACACATTTTTACATCCCAGTTTAACGACTTAGAGGTCGATTGTTCCCAGTTTAATGACGTGGTGGTCGATCGTTCCCAGAGAAAGGCAGATGTCTGAGAGAATCAGTTTCACGAAGAACTTTGGTCTCCGTTTGTATAAAATTGGCGATCGCGGCTTAACTGTTTGTTAACACGTCTTTCGACAGTTCTATCTCTCCTGCCTTGTATTGCTTTTCGACCCAATCTTTGAAGACGAAGCAGTCCTCAATGGCATGACCTATCACTCTGTGATAGGGGCAGTATTTGGGGTCGTTGGTCATATTCGCTTCCTGCGATCTTTTTGACTCTGGCAGTTGTAGACCGTTCCTCAGGGCGTCTTTGAATATTTTACGGATTTTGCTCCTTCTGAAGGAATAGACCTTATCCAGCTTCTCTTTCAGTGGAGATTCTCCTCCCTCTCCAAACATTGGCTTCCAAGGCTGGTTGGCACTAGGCCCACTCATCCCTCGCTTATTTCGGTTAGCCGAAGTGTTGAAAGATTCAGTATTGTCGGAATTTCCGTCTTTGTGATTTTCGTCCTTTCGGTTTCTCCAGGACCTATTGTTATTTTGGGAGTCAGAGGAGGACTCCTGCTTTGAGCGTTCCAACATCTGAACTTTCCTGGCCAGCTCTTGGAATGTCTTGAGACCCACGGTGCATAGAAACGGGGACATCCAATTGTTGAGATTTCCGACAAGGAGACTGACAGATTGGTCCTGCTCTATCGGCGGTTCACATTTGATGGAGAGATTGCGCCATCGGGTTATAAAATCCGTACCGCTTTCGTCGTTCTTTGGCTTGGTCCTTACGAGGTCGGCAATAGTGATCTTATCGCTGACACTCATGAACCTTTGTCGGAACAAAGATTCCATTTGGACGAAAGTTGTGACGGAACCATCCGGTATGCTCGCGTACCAGTCAAAAGCAACATCGGTCAAGCTATTAACGAACTGGCGGAGGAGAAGCGCATCATTGCCCCTGGTATTCCCGTATGAGGCTTTGAAGTGGGTGATGTGCTGATTCGCATTTCCCGTCCCATCAAATCTTCCGAATTTAGGGATGATATAGCCGCTAGGAAATTCTACCAGATCATACTGAGCAGGATATGGTCTCCCGCTACTGCTAACATCTTTTGGCGCTTCGGCTTCAGCTACCAATGTTTTGACTTTGTTGGCAACCAAATCCATGATTTGTTCTTGAGTTAGCGGGCTACTGTCATCGGTAGCCAAGACATTTCCCGAGATAGGATGCGACTGATTTTCATGCGGTCCGCCCACTTTTGGATTTGAGGGAATAGGCGTCGGCTGTCTCGGGACACTGTTTCCCGGTTCATGAGCAGAGCCCTGCGCCTGATTAGGCAGCTAAGAGGCAAGTTGGGCCGTGAGCTGTAAGACGACGTTTGTCAAGTCGTCAATTTTTTAGTAGAGCTTGGCCATCTCCTTGTCTTTGCTTCTGAGCAGTTTTCGGAGCTCTTGGAGAAGTTGCTGCTCTGCGTTCTTAGGACGGAAGATTGGCTCCTCTTCACTTTCTGAGCCTGACTCCTCATGAACCGAGGGCTCTCTCTGCTTATCAGCCTCACTGGAAGGGTCTTCATTACCTTCCAGAGGAGACCAGTCTTGGAATGTGGCAGCCATATTCACACCAGATTGGATTTGAGATATGGTGGCCCCATCCTTACTTTTGCTGCGAAGGTTGTCGCTGGGACGCGTGCCCACCATGTAGACGGTGTGGATAACACATTTAGCCATCCTTTCATCACTGGCAGCTGGTTTCGCGGAGCGGTCCGGGTTTTGAAAATTCATAAATTTTAACATGGTCAGAGCCCTAGCCCTTTTATTGGCTCTGTATCTGAGCCGCTTCTGCTTCAGCTTCTCTGCCTTGAGCGCTTGGCAGGCTTCTGCTCTTCGGGAAGCCGCCATAGGCTGAGTGATGGGGAGGCTTGAGAAGACATCCGCCCTCGTGTCCGTCGAAGGTATCGCCTGGGCTTGCCCACGACATCTGTCAACTTCTTTTGTTCTGAGGGCTTTGTCCCCAGCTGGGGCAATGGAGAGCCGTTTGAACACCGACTCGTGTTTAGGTTGAGGCGCCCTCGAAATTAACACATTTGGCCTTTTGCCTTTGGAGGCCGGTTTGTCGGTTACCGGAGCTTGAGGTGCAGGGATAGCATTAGCCGAGACAAGCAGAATAGACCCAAATTGTAGCAACAGTTCTTCCCACTGTCGTCCGAGACTTGCCGGGAGGACCGTCCAGGAGTCCATCTTCATCGTGTATGAGATGGGAGCTGAGTTCATCTTTGGAGACATTGTTAAGAAGTGATTGCTTGAAAACCTGCAAGAAAGAGCATTATTTTAGTATAAATACAGATATGTATATTGATTGAGTTCGCATGAACATTTAGCCTGAAATATGGGAGGAGAGATTCGTCCTACCGGGCGTGCCAGAATCTGTAGGGTGTTTTTCGTCACCCCATTGGGATGGGAATACGCGCGCGCTTATCAGGCGCATTACAGATTCCCCCTGCCTAGGGTACGCTGGGGTTTATTGATTGTGAGGATCGAATCTCCGGTAGCCGCGGACTAAGCTGCCGTTAATTACCCCTCGCCTTTAGAGCGAGAGAACCTCCGATTAATGGGTTAAACTGGTCATGCGAATTCAATGTGTAGTGTTGTGTTTTCAAGGGGTTTTGGATATATCGGAGGCTCCGCAGAGTTTTTACGGGGGTCCCGCTACCCGGATAGTGGGCTGGGGGCTCAAGGGGGCTGCTAGCCCCCTTGAGGGGTGTGGGGCAGCGCCCCGTTAGAAATTTTTTTCTAACAGGGACAGTGTTGTGGAGTATGTGCGTGCGTCTGTGTATATGTATATATACAGTATATATATATTAAAAAAAAGAAAAGGGCATCCAAAGGATGCGTGGGCCAGCGTCCCACGTGCCATGCACACGGGCGCTGTGCGCCAGCGCACCACGTGCCTGGCACGCGGGCGCTATACGTCAGCAGCAAAAGGGATCTGGTCGCTGCACGGGGAGCTGTGCTCCCGATTTGACTTATGAGTTGAACTCATAAGATATTTTTGGAGCTGATGAAGGGACTTCTCCCTTGAGCCCAGGATCTTCCCCAAAGTGGGATTTTTGGAGATGGGTCTCCTTCCTTCTCTTTTATCGGCTGGATCTTAAAAAACAAGAATTATGAGATTTAAAGAATCTCTTAGTTTTGATATCTGATGGGAGATCTGAGTTCCTCTTTGTGGGTTTTGTGGTGAAAAACTATTTAGTTTTGAAGAAGAAAAAATAAAACTCTTGATTTAGTTCAAAAGAAAGAAAAAGGTTTAGAACCTTGAGGAAGAAGAAGAAAACACAGGAACCCTAGTTTTTGGGAAGAATGAAAAGTATCTCTTAGATATTTTCATCATGTTGCCTCTTATAGACTTATAAATTTACACATAGCCTCTTGTGCTTTACAAAATGGCATTTTGCCCATCCCATGTCTCATGTGCTATTTCTTTTTGCATATAAGCCATTGGCTTTACAAAAATTTGGCTTTATGCCCATTTTGCTTACATTCATGCACAAAAAATTACATCAAAATTATTTGTTTCATGATTTTTATTTTGGCATGGGGAGGCCGGCCGCGGGGCTCGACTTGGGCATGGGCCCACTTGCTTGGGCTTGGACCCGCTTACTTTGGGTTGATCTTGACTTTGACCCGGTCAACTGGGGTGCAAATTTTGACCCCAACAAGGACGAGCGTAGGTGTGGTCTGGTCGGCCGCTGTAGGTTCTTTCTTGCATGCTCTGGGACACGTCATCTGCCACGTGTCCTGATCTGGGAGATCACCGATATGGAGCATCATCAAAGCCTGTGTGTTGTTTTCGATAGTAGTAGTTTAGTCAATCAATTATTAATTTAACTGCAGTTAACCCTAACTCATGAGTTAAACAAACAAAGAGTTCTTTTTATCTAACCCAGAATCATTAGGGTTGTTTTTATAATTAGTAACCCTGGGGATGATTTTAACAGTATCTAATCTTCTAGGGTCATATATCAAATGAAACTCTTTTAAGAAAAGAAGAAGAAGAAAAAGAAAAACTAGACCGCATCTCAAAACGGCCGGTTACTTTCTGAACCCGCAACCCATTAACCCACTTTGACTCTGTACTCTCATCATTATTTCTCCACCTTTTTTCAGTATAAAACCCAACCAAACACTCTCTAAACTCCCTCACCATCCTAAACTTAGCTCCAAAAAAGAAAAAAAATTTGAGTAAAAGATGGGTTCTGCTTCAAATGGGAATGAAGACAAAGCAGTGGAAACTGTAATTGTTGGCAGCTACATTGAGATGGAGAGAGATGATGATGAATCCCAAACAGTGAAATCAAAGCTCTCCAGCTTCCTCTGGCATGGAGGCTCATCTTATGATGCTTGGTTCAGTTGTGCCTCAAATCAGGTCACATCTCTTAAAAATTTCAAATCTTTAAGATGTTTTTTGACTTGTGTTTTGTCTCAAATTTTGGTTTTTTAAATATTAGGTTGCTCAAGTTTTGCTAACTTTGCCATACTCATTCTCACAACTTGGAATGTTGAGTGGCATAATATTTCAAATTTTTTATGGCTTGCTGGGGAGCTGGACTGCTTATTTGATTAGCATTTTGTATGTTGAGTATAGAACTAGAAAAGAAAGAGAGAAGGTTGATTTCAGAAATCATGTCATTCAGGTAAAAATATAAATTTCTCTGTTTTGAGCTAATTGAGCTAAAAAAAACTCAATTTTTGATAAATTTCTACTGTTTGCACAACTAATTACAGTGGTTTGAAGTGCTTGATGGGTTGCTTGGAAAGCATTGGAGGAATGTAGGGTTGGCCTTCAACTGCACATTTTTACTGTTTGGATCTGTGATTCAACTCATTGCTTGTGCTAGGTAATTACATTCAATTTTTTATTTATTTTTTTACTTTATTACTTCACGAAGTAGCAAGAACTAATATATTTTTCTCTGTGTTTGTTGTTTTTTTGTTGCAGTAACATATACTATATAAATGACAACTTGGACAAGAGAACTTGGACTTATATATTTGGTGCATGTTGTGCCACCACAGTGTTCATCCCTTCCTTCCACAACTACAGGATTTGGTCATTTCTTGGACTTGTCATGACCACTTACACTTCTTGGTATCTTACAGTTGCATCCCTCCTCAATGGCCAGGTAATAAATTGATTCGACGCCGCGAAACATTAACTCCTGTGAAAATCTTTACTCTGATACCATATCAAAAACATCGTTAGATCGAAGGAGTGAAGCACTCAGGACCGGCCAAGGTGGTGTTATATTTCACAGGGGCTACAAACATTCTTTACACATTTGGTGGCCATGCTGTTACAGTGTAAGGAGACAACACCCCTCATCTTTATTATTATTTTCTTTAAAATACCAAATTGTTTACAAAAATATTTTTGTAACAGGGGCTCAATTGCCCATGTGATGTGATATCTTTATCTTCTTTGGTTTCAAATCCTTTGAAGTTTTACCAAATTAGTAAAATTTGGTGGGGACTTGAACAAGTACCAGTACTTGTTCAAAGTCTTGTAAATTGATTCTCTCTCTCTCTGTTTGTTTCTTTTAAAAAATTAATGAGAGAAAATTTTCCAAGGCTTGGGCAGTCAAACAAGCATTCCTTTATTGCTCCTGTGGGTGTTTTTTGCTTTTATCAGAGAGTTTGAAACCGATGCAAGCCTGCAAAAGATCAAGACAGATGCATTCAAGATTTTTGCTTGAGTATTAATAGAAAAAATAAAGCCATATCTTCTTTTGTCTCAGAGTAAACCTTGTAGCAGTAAATTTTTGATTCACTGTGATATACTCCTCAAAAGTCTGTACATTACTTCTCAAAAGTATAGTCAGTAGATTAAAACAGCTAACTATGATAACTGTGATAATTAAGGAGTTATTTCTTTTTAACTGGCTCGTAAGCTTAACACAAGCACACAAAGGATCCACGAATTTGTCCCACTTATTCTTCTGTGGATGGAAACTCAAACTCCTAACACTAGGAGGGGAAGTTTGATTGTTAAAATAAAGTCAGCAGCATTTTCTTTTTCTTTTTCTTTTTGAAAGAAAAGTTCAATTGAAAATAATTATTTTTGATGTTTAGTTATGAACATTTCCTTTGGATAAATAAGCTGAAAAACTAATGCTTTGTATATTTGCATTGTGAACACAGTGAAATCATGCATGCAATGTGGAAACCACAAAAGTTCAAGGCTATCTACCTCCTAGCAACAGCCTATGTAATGACCCTAACCCTGCCGTCGGCGATAAGCGTGTACTGGGCGTTCGGGGACGAACTCCTCAACCACTCGAATGCCTTTGCATTGCTTCCTCGGACTCGTTATCGCGACGCGGCGGTTGTGCTGATGCTGATCCACCAATTTATTACGTTCGGGTTCGCGTGCACGCCTCTGTATTTCGTATGGGAGAAGCTTATTGGGCTCCACGATTGCCCGAGCTTGTGTAAAAGGGCGGCGGCGAGGCTGCCTGTTGTGGTGCCGATATGGTTCTTGGCGATTATATTTCCGTTCTTCGGGCCTATTAATTCGGCTGTCGGGTCGCTGCTCGTTAGTTTTACAGTTTATATAATTCCGGCGTTGGCTCATATGATCACTTTCAGGTCTGCTTCTGCCAGAGAGGTAATGGTTTAATTTCTTAATAATTATTGTTTATTTTGTTGATTAGATCTGTTTTTATGATTAACCCATTATGGTTTTGTTTGTACATCACTATTAGTGATCATATTTAAGTCATATCTAACTTTTAGTTAGTGCAAAAAAGTTATTAAAAAAAGTAACCCTAAAATGATGAACTCGCATATGTTTTTGTGTACAAATGCAGAATGCAGTAGAAGCACCGCCGGGGTTCGTCGGCCGATGGATCGGGGCGTACACGATCAACGCATTCGTGGTGGGTTGGATCTTCGTGGTCGGATTCGGATTCGGGGGATGGGCAAGCATGACCAACTTCGTGCATCAAATCGACACTTTCGGCCTCTTCACGAAATGTTACCAATGCCCCATGCCGCAATCTAAATCTCTCCCTTTCCCTACAAATTCCACCACCACCAATGCCCCATCACCATTATCTAGCTTCGATGCTCATAACTTCACTAATGCATTTTCTCCGTCTCCTGCGCCATCTGCTTCACATTTCGGGCATCATCGTCATCACCATCATCGCCACCATTGAATTAATATGGACTAAATCAAGAGCAATGGATTCAACTTTTGGTTAATTTTAGATGAAGGCTTAGTGTTGGTACTAGTAGTGAGGCATGTGGTCAAGGGAGAGATCTAGTAGCTGTTGGTTCAAGTTGGTTCAAGTTGAAACTAATTAAGTCTGCCTATATCTTTGTTTGTGCTGGTGTGTAATATTTTTTTTGCAGTTCAGATTCGTCACACAATGTATAAGTTGTATGGGATTGTTAGCAGTTGCCTCTCTGTCTTTCTATTCATTCCTTTTTGCCTCCTTTTTTTTGGGATCATTATTATTGCTTTGCTATATGGTTGTTAATTATCTCTTATATTATTACCAGCCAGAGATATTAATTTCCTCTCTGATTTGAGAGGTAGTCCAAAGTTCCGTCTCCGAAGAGGTTTGAGGATCAATATGAGGTCTTCCTATATTTTCCAAAGGAACTTCCAAAAAATTTATGAAAAACTCTTGAATGGTCCACATCACATTATTATCATCTCTCTCTCACTATACTCTTTTCATAATCTCATCTTTTAGTTCCATGTAAGAGAGAGAGAGAGAGAGAGGGGAGCCGTAGCTTTTGGACTTGCTTAACCTGCACTCTCTAACCGATTTTCCATCCAATTACCAGGTCGATAGGCTGTATGGAACCTACAGTATAATACAATAATACTTTCGATTCATTATACACAACTTCCTAATGCATTCGCAGTGTGGAGAAAGCTAGCTATTTTTAATGCATTGAGCCTGACATCGATCTCTTGATTGTTGTTAGCTTTACTTGTTCCCAATACTACTAGAGAGTACTTTGATAATGAAAACAGTGCTGCAAACTTTAAATCTAGGTTAATGGATAGATTTCTGTTTTGAAATACTATTAACTCTCAAAAGAATGATAAGAGAACCAGCAAGTTGTGAAAGTTTTGTCTCCATTAAAAAAGACTCAGACGAGAAAAGACAAGAAACTGTCCTGGCTGATTTGCTATAAAGAGGAAAGGAATCTCATGAAAGAGAGACTCTCTCTTCCCCCATCTAATATATTTTTTTTATAGGTGATATAGGGCATGCCAAGCTCTCATGGGTGCAGAGATAAAGCCAGAGCTTAAGGCATACCAACAAAGCATGCGTCATCCTATACAAGGAGGGGAAGTAATAAAGATATTGATCTTCTCAGACCTTTTTTCCCGCTTTAAAATGCTTGTTTTGGAACCGGCACGTAATTGCCACCAAGCGTACCATAACCACGCACCCAACACACATAACATACACCGCATCCAAGGGACCCGTGAATTTGTCCCGAAAGAGTTATGATGATACTCATAAGTGGAAGCTTCCCAGATCATGACAAGTGGCAGAAGACGTGTCCCGATGCACACGGAAACAGCTCAAGGACTACACATTGGAAGCGTCTCCCGGGCTATTGTCCCACTGCCTGGACCCAACCTTCGAGAATTCCCTGAACAGTCATGTGGTCGCCAAGTAAATGACCATTGGCTCATCTCTAAGCCCTCCTGCACGCTGAGCTTCCTCAGCCTTCCCAGCTCGTCTCCGAGCTATCACAGGACCGAGCTTCCTCGGTCTCCCACTCGCCTCCGAGCCTCCCGCTGAACTAAGCTTTCTCGGTTTTATTGAGCGGCCCAGAACGCAGATCACATGCGTCTCCACCACGGCTCCGCGAATCTCGCCAGACGCGAGATATCCGCCGCCCCACGATCCCGTGTTCCACGCCGTCGCATCCCCCGTTAACGAGCGTATCTCGTTATTAATGGGGGATCCCGCCATTCTCGCAGGCGTAACGCCAGGGGCGTAACGGACGGCTAGAATCTCGCGACCGCTAGTCTATGGCTGCCGCTATATAAACCCCTCTCTCAGACGACTCAAGGAAGGCATTTCTTATCCAATAGACCGCTACTCTGTCCAAATATCTCGACTAACTTAATCGTCGGAGGGTCCACAGTGGTACAACCATCCCGGGACTTCTTTGCGGGTAGCTCAGCTTCACATCAAACCAAAACCTTTGAGATCCACACGCCTCAGGAGACAGTCCTCAAACGCAATCTCAGCCGTTCGCCAACGCTGTCGGCAGATCATCGGAAGACAACATCTGAAGGAGATTCAGAGCTCCATCAGTTGGCGCCGTCCGTGGGAAATTCGAAAATTCCACTCATCGAAAATTGATCTTCCGATCTCGAGCTGATGGCGAGTGATCATCGCGACGATCCCAGCACTAGCCGACATCCTCCCCACAACGGGGGCGCGGACGGATCCTCTTCCTCCCTAACGCCATTCACGCCCTGTCTGCACAGATCGACAGGCTCGCGTCCATCGTGGATGTCCTTATCCGTGTCCAAACAGCTGGACAAGCTCCCCAGGTCGCAGTTCCTCCACCTCAGGGCCATGACCTCCGCAGAGGGGGAGATGACACTGCCCATGCTGGCACGACTGAACAGCGACTTGCTATTTCCGGCGGCCATATATCCCCCGTGGCGACCAATTCAATGACCCGCTGGGCACCTCACAGCTCCACGTCGAGGTCTCATGAAAGAGCACCCTGCCCCGAGGCCCATCGCGCTCATGTCCCTCCCGAAAAGGTGTCGGTCAGCTCGCCTGCTCACAGGCATGGCCGGCACCCCCTCCCTCAACAGGGTCACGCGGACGACACTCACCACGGTGGCTCGAGGACGACCTCGCCAAGGGACCTGAGGAACCTCATAGAATGGAACAGGAACCGCGGCCAGGCGCATGCCGCTAGCGGGAAGGGGCTATAACTCCGAGTACGCCGAATCCTCGGGATACCACGACCGTCTCGATGCCCTCGAAAAGAAGATCGAAAGTATACATCGGGAGAGTCGTCCTTCAAGCGAGGGGACCAGGTATGCCGCTGACTCGTTTACGAAGCCCTTCACTAAAGAACTGCTCGCTGTCCACATTTCCTCCAGAAACAAGCCTCCAAAGGTGGCCCTTTTCGACGGAAAGTTCGGCCCAAAATACCACCTAGACGTGTTCACGGTGGGGATGAGCTTCCAGGACAACTCTGACGTCGCCCAATGCAGAGCGTTCCACCCCACTCTCATTCGTGCCGAACGAGATTGGTTCTGAGGACTCACGCCACGCTCCATCTCTACCTTCAATGAGCCGGCCGTCCAGTTCCTCGGGCATTTCGTATGGAACAGGCGGCAGAAGCGGACCGTGGACTACCTTTTCACTATAAAGAATAGGGACAAGCAATCCTTCAAAAGATACGTCACCCGCTTCTACAACGCTCTTCTTGAGATCCCAAAGCACCGGGACAAAACTGTCATCACGGCCCGTAGGTCGGGTCTTAGGCACAAGGAGTGGATCCTCTCCTCTGCATTAGCGCAACCTAAAACCATGGCCGATGTCAAAGCCTGGACCAAGCGAGAAGTCCAGCTTGAGTCCGAGGTAAATTCGAACATGCCCCGGAGAGACTAGGCCGATCAAAAGAAGAGGGGTAGAGAAGAGAAGAAGAAGGTTGACCGGCCAAAACCATACTTCCCGAAGTTCCAGAAGTATACTCCGCTCAACATCTCCCAGACAGAGCTGTTGGAGGAGGTAAAGGGTGAGCGATTTTTCAAACTCCCTCCTGTCACCAATAGGGTGGCCAAACGGACACGAGGCCCTTACTGTGCCTTCCATAGGTTGCAGGGACACCCCACCGAGAACTGCAAATAGCTCCACGACTACATCGAGGAGTTGATTCGCTCGGGGCACCTGGCAAAGTACTTGCGGGAAAAGCGACAAGTAGACTGGGAGAAAGAGAACCATCCCCCTCCCGGCGAGTTGATGATCGGCCAAATTATGGTTGTATCAATGGGGAGTGCGCCCGGAGCTGGCGAGATTCGACGCCTCCTGCCGGTCGAGGGGACTAGCAGCCAGCCCGGGAAGAAGAGCAAAGCAGTCGAGCTCATCACATTCACCGACGAGGACTTCCATAGGATATCCTTACCTCACAACGACCCCTGGTGATTACAACACGGGTCCACAGCTACGAGGTTCAATGGATACTGGTCGACTCGGGGAGCTCGGCAGACATTCTTTTCTATGACTGCTTTTTACATATGGGGCTCGGCCCGTCGGACCTGAGGCCGACCGCCCACATTCTATCGGGGTTTACTAACCACTCCATCCCGACAGAAGGAGTGGTCACCCTCCTACTTAACATCGGGGAAGCAGGCCGTACGCGAACCGTACCAGTGGAGTTCATCGTCACTAGAATTCCATCGACCTATAATATCCTCCTAGGACGCTCGACGCTGAACTCCCTTCGGGCCCAAATCTCGACCTACCACCCCGCGATCAAATTTCCAATCGACTAAGGCGGAATAGGCCGTGCATATGGGAACCAGCAAACCGCAAAGATTTGCTTCACAGCGACAGCTACGCCCGAGGAACGAAGTGGCGACCTTAAAAGCGCGGGTGATTTCCAGGGGTCCTTGGATACTCGGAACGAACAAAAAGAAATCCGAGGGGCCCTGGTGGAGCCGCTAACAGAGGTCCTCCTCGTCGAAGGGGACAATGAACGAACTATCCAAATCGGGTCACTCTTAATGGGGGCTTGACGTGACGACTGGATCCACTTCCTCAGAGGGAACTCGGATGTGTTCGCTTAGGCGCCCGCCGACATGCCCGGGATCGACCCCAAAGTAATATTACATAAGCTCGAGGTCGACCCGACGGTCCGACCCGTCAGGCAGAAGAAACGAAGCTTCGCTCCAATCAAACAAAAGGCGATCGAGGACGAAGTTGACAGATTGCTTGCAGCCAATTTTATTCGAAACGTGGCATACTCAGAATGGTTGGCGAATGTGGTAATGGTTAAAAAAGCAAGCGGGAAGTGGCGCATGTGTGTCGACTTCACAGATCTCAACAAGGCCTGCCCAAAAAACTATTATCCCCTCTCTCGGATAGATCAGCTCATCGACAGTTCGGCAGGCTACGAATTACTCAGCTTCATGGATGCTTTCTCCGGCTACAACCAGATCCGTATGAACTCGGCAGACGAAGAGCTCACCGCATTCACAACGAACCGGTGGGTATACTGCTATAAAGTGATGCCCTTCGGCCTCAAAAACGCCGGGGTTACGTACCAACGCTTGGTCAACGGGATATTCACAACACAGATCGGTAGGAACATGGAGGTTTACGTCCACTACATGCTCATTAAGTCGACCTCGTCAGATGAGCACGCCAAAGATCTTGGCGAGACTTTCGACATCCTTCGTAAATACAAAATGAAGCCGAATCCCGCCATGTGCGCGTTCGGGGTCACTAGCGGAAAATTCCTCAGGTTCATGGTTACCCACCGAGGAATCGAAGCTAACCCGGAGAAAATCAGCGACATCCTCAACATGGCCGCGCCAAATAGCAACATCGAAATCATGCAACTCACGGGAAGAGTGGCTGCTCTGAGTCTCTTCATGTCAAGATCTGAAGAAAAGTGCTTCCCGTTCTTTAAGGCCCTGAGAAAGATCCCAAAGTTTGAATGGTCGGAAGAGTGTCAGGTCGCTTTCGAGCAACTGAAAGTGCACCTGGCAACTCCCTCACTGCTCACCCGACCGATTGAAGGAGATGAGCTAATGCTGTATCTAGCGGTGTCTGATCAGGCAGCCAGCTCGGTACTTGTCCGAGAAGTCGAAGGAGCCCAGAAGCCGGTCTACTACGTAAGCCACGTCTTTAAGGACGCGGAAAAAAGGTACCCGGCCATAGAAAAGATTGTCTTGGCGCTTATCGTGGCTTCAAGGAAACTACGGCACTACTTCCAGGCACACACTATCCTTGTCCTCACCGAGCGTCCCTTAGGGGCTATTCTCGCCTCCCTCGAGTCATCTGTTCGCTTGGAAAAATGGAGGTGGGAGTTATCTCAATTCGACATCAAGTACCGCCCAAAACAGGCTATCAAGGCACAAGTCCTGACCGACTTTATTGTCGAATGCATTATCCCCAACAAGGGGGCAGTGTCGGCGCCGACCTCCGGGTCTCAACCCTCGATCAAGGAGAGGCCCGACTCCGTCCCCGATTGGGTCCTTTTCGTCGATGAGTCATCTACCGAGAACGGGAGCGGTGCCGGCCTCATCATTCGAGGGTCGAACGACGCAGAGATGGAGTATTCTTTGAAGCTCGGATTTAAAGCCTCAAACAACGCCGCGGAGTATGAGGCCTTGCTGGCTGGACTACAAATCACCTCCGAAGTGGGTCTGAAGACGGTCCGAATACGCGGTAACTCCGCCCTGGTCGTGGGCCAAGTGGCTGGCCATTTTGAGGCATGGGAGCCTCTGATGGTGAAATATTTACCCGAGGTAAGAAGGCTACGAAAAGACTTCGACGAAGTTCAAGTGGAGTAGATCCCCCGGCATCTAAATGCCCAGGCCGACGCTCTGAGCAAGCTAGCTTCCTCTTATACGGCCAACAACAAGAGAAATATCCTCTTCGAGATCTTTCCACGGCCCAGCGTGGAAGACAGAGCGACGACACTTCACGTTTACGCTGCCCGATAAGAAGACCGGGATTATAGGAAGCCCCTCGTAGAATTCCTGAAGGAGGGTACACTCCCAGAAGATTGAGGGGAGGCCCGCCGCCTCCGAGCCAAAGCCCGCCATTTCGTTTGGAGCAATGGAAATCTCTCTAAGAAATCCTTTACTCAACCCTCTGTTAGTTATATGTATGCCCTAGAGGCCATTATTGTACATGTGATGTATATTATAGTGGATGCTTTGATATATATATATATATATATATAGATTACTTTCTTGCTCGACATGATAGTATGCTATCTGGTTACTCATTATCTTAACATGTTGACCGGTATTCTTTACTGTCTTGCTCTCACATGTTGATAAAGCCCTTAGGATATGTACTTGACTACCAGGATTATGATGAGAACATACTAGTGGGGCCAGGGTAGTCCACAAGTACATCCTTTAATCAGTTCCTAGTCGTGGGAATATCGAGACCAGGGCATCAATATTCCAATGTAGACTAGTGTGTACGTATCTTGTCCCTTAAAGGGCGATAGTTGATCCCACAACCATTGGTAAGATTGTACACAGGTGCTCATTGGAGAATGGGTACACCGAACAGGACTCGCCGAGGACTCCAATGTGGTAGTATACCTATCGTCAGATAGCAGTCCTCTGATGACACTGGTACAGGTTAATCTGTAGACCCGAGATCGTCATAGAGTCTTGTATGGCTCCCACCGTGTTTTGATTTCCTTCCTACCATGGCTCAAAGGAGTCATGCAAACAGGTGGATTTTGGATATGTAAGTCCATGACACGCACCCCACGTGTTCGCGGGGAGGCGGAATATATGAAAAACAATTATCAAAGCTTCGTAACACGGACTTGAGCACACGGATCATGTCTAAATCATTACTGGCAAACTGTATGAGGTTTAACTACTCGGTCTCGAAGTTATACCTCACGTTACAAGTCCTTCGGGTCTTCATCGTTGCCCTCCTCGTCATCGTAGGCTCCAAGAATCATAACGGATCGCGGCTATCTCGACGGCCTCCTCGAGTCAAAGACGATCCACCCGAGAGTCTATAGTCCGAGCTCCTATCTCGAATCTGAGATAACTACGGCTTCTAGTTTGCTAAGCTAGAAGTCCTAGATGGTGTAGAGTATTTAGATGGATTACTTTGTCTCTCTAAACCCTAGGATTCTCAACACATGAGAGATTTTAGGGTTTGAAGAAGAAGATGAAGACTTGAGGAGAGAGAAGGTGTTTGTGATAATGATAATGAATTATCTCTCACAAATATCTCTTGATAAATATCTAGAAAATATCTTGTAAGCTTCATTTAATTCAAAGGGTGAATCACCTCATGAGTCATGGTTCATTTAATGAAAACCTACACCTCATCTCCTCCACCTCATTTCCTTCTAGAAGCTTCCCGACAAATTACGAAACTGCCCCTCCCATCCGTATTTACGAAAAATAAGGATAAACCGAGACTAAATAAATCCATCAGTATAATACTAGAATCTGGCTTAAAACAAAGCCCACGAGTATTATCTGCCCGATCACAGTACGTGCACAAGTGTACGTAAGTGATCGCGGCCCTGCCGTAAAACCATACGGCCTCTACACCTTTTTCCCGGTGCAGGGAAACTCTCTGTGTGGGACTCTAAAGACTCGACACTACGTTGGCAGTGGGTTTAACCATAGGCCGCAAGCGATACTAGCTGTACGTAACGGTCCCCAGGTAGACGTCGATAAGAAGGCCGATGAGGTAACTCATCCGAACTCCTACTGAGCCTGTATGTGACAATCTCCATACAGTTCGGTCTGTTCGTCTAAGAATATCGCATATCGGGTCTAGGGGGATGGTGAACGTCAGACCCCTAATAGCGGTATAAGTCATGTCGGAGTGTAGCCTAGAACACACTGAGAAACTACTGGAATATCTACCAGTAAATCTCACTTGCCGTGGCCACGGACCTTTGTGTAATGGCTCTCTAACACAGCGCGATATCAACCCCCAATACCGGGAGAGACGAATCATGTCTAACCGCCGCTGCTTCCAAGTGCTTTGGGACTGCACCCAACTACTACATGTTTGCACGACTCCTTTGAGCCGTGGTAGGGTAGTGATCAAAGTACAGTGGGAACACACTCGAGGTGAAGTAGCAGTGTCAAGTCGACGGACTAAGCTGTACTCATGTCACCTGGGAACTGCTACCTGACGACAGGTATAATAACCATCAGCAGTTCCCGGCGAGTCCTGTCCAGTGTACCCATAACCTAACGAGCACCTGTATACTATCTCCAGTATGACATACTGATGGCTGTGGGACAGACCATCTCCCGACCTGGGATGAGAAATGTATACACCAGTCTACTCCGGAGTATCGATGCCCCGTCTCGGTAATCTTACGACCAGGGACTTGTATAAGGATGTGCTTATAGACTACCCAGCCCCCACTAGTGTGACTGCCATCACAACGCTGGTAATCAAGCAAAGATCCTAAGAGCTCTACTAATATATATAAGCGATATGCTAAAAGAAACATACGCACATATCTGAGTAGAAACAAACCAAGTAGCATTCTACTATTTTTAGCAAGACTGTCAATACAACTGTGAATATCCTAAGCTTCCATTAGTAATATACAAGCCAGTATGATACAATAATGGCCTCTAGGGCATATACACTAACAATCTCCCACTTGCACTAGGGCCATGTACTGGCGTATCGCAGACCTATCATCTCGATTAGCCGCTCGAACTGTGTTTGAGGGATGGTCTTCGTGAATGGATCAGCAGTGTTATCCTCTATATCTACTCTCCTCACCTCGATCTCCTGGCGATCTATGATCTCCCTGATCAGATGATACCGCCTTAAGATGTGTCTGGACTTCTGATGGGACCTGAGTTCCTTCGTTAAAGCTATAGCGCCGTTGTTGTCGCAATACAGCGGTATTGGATCAACAATGGTAGGAACCACCTGAAGTTCAGTTTAAAACTTCTTCACCCAGATAGCTTCTTTTGCGGCATCACAAACAGTTATGTACTCCGCTTCCATCGTTGAGTCAACAACGGTGTCCTGCTTGGAGCTCTTCCAACAGACCGCCCTTCCATTGAGGGTAAGGACATAACCCGACATGGACTTGGAGTCATCCTTGTCATTCTGGAAGCTGGAGTCAGTAAAAACCTCGATATGGAGGTCTTTTCCGCCATACACCAAGAACATCTCCTTAGTCATTCTCAGGTACTTGAGAGTGTTCTTTACTGCTATCTAGTGCTTCTCTCCTGGGTTCGACTGATACCGGCTTACAACGTTTAATGCGTAAGCTACATCTGGTCTGGTACATAACATCGCATACATTATAGAGCCTACCGCTGACGCGTAGGGTATAAATGACATGCGAGCCCTTTCCAAATCAGTCTTTGGAGACATCTCTTTATAGATGGTGATTCCGTGACAAGCCGGCAGATTACCGCGCTTAGAATCTTTCATATTGAATCTTTTCAGTATGGTGATTCGTATGCCAAAAACTATTTCTATAACCGCAATCAAGAACGGCGTCGCATGAAGCTAGCCGGTGAGTACGGGTCGGTCCACAGGGATGTTGTGAATCTCCTAGTCGTGCTAACGAGTTAATTCCGGAGGGTGTTCGGATTGATTATTAAATCTAAAAATCTAATTAACCTAGGACAGTTATCTAGATCTATTCTTGCTAGGGCTAGGTTTAGGGATGGTTTGGAAATGCAATTAAATCTCAACGCTTTCTATATCCAAATGAAGATCTATGAGAAGTTATGGTAATTATCAATAAAGGGGATTAGATCCATTCGGGAAGGTGTTCCTTACTCTAGATTCTTGTCCTTCCTTTAGAGATCCTTACCCTAACCTCCATGGAAAACGCGTGCAACCGGGCATTTACACTACGGTATCACCGCTACCTCGAGGGATAGGATGCCGTAGGGCGCGGTATGTGCGTGTATGCATGGAGTCCTATTGTAAATATTTGGTGGGTAAGAAAGGGATGAGAGATCTCATCTCTCAATATCCTTCCCCAAAGCTAAACTCTAAACAAGTTCCTAGGGCATGAAATTAAATCTACTTAGGGCAAATAATTGAAATCTAAACTAGGGCGAGAAATTAAATCTACTTACAGATGCATCCCTCCAATCATCCATGCAGGGTTGTCAGATCTGAATTTCTGAATGGAAAAGAAACACCGATGCTCTCCAAAAGAATTCTGGAATTTATTATTAAAAGGAGGCATGAGAAATTACAATGATTAGAGTTCCTATTTATAAAGAATAGGAAACCCTAGGGTTACATTTGTTTCGCATGTCTGAAATTACAAAAATAGCCCTTAGGAAATCTTTTCAGAGCCGCCAAAGTATTTTGGTAAAAATTTCTTCGAGTACGGGCACCATACGGTCGCGGAACCGCGGCAATAGCAGGCTTGGGCCGCGGTTCCGCGGCCATTTAGAAAGATTAGCTGCTGAAAATTTTGGGTTATGTTCTGGATCTTTTTGGGCTTCTGGTTCTTTGGTTCTTTTGTCAATTGGGCTTCTACATTAGTTCCAGATCTTCAGTGAACAATTTGCAATGGATTTTTAACCGTTCGCTTTGTATTCTTAGACCTTGCATTGCCTTGTACTTTGTGAACCGTCTTTCGATGTAGGCTTGATCAAGAGTCTTCTGTTTGTTGGTCAAAGTCCATTTTTTATCGTCTTTACATCGTTTTCACTGTTTTCTGTCCAAGAACCTGTAACCTGTAACATGTAGCAGACATGCATCAAAAGCACCTGTTTATTTATAAAAAGAATAAGAATGGGGAATATAATAATACAATATTATGGTGTGAACAAATACCCCCAAACTTATCTTTTGCTCGTCCTCGAGCAAACTTATTTTTATTCACTAAAATCCTAACCACACTTTCGTAGGGAAACGCGATTGCACTGAGCACGTGCAACATGCCGTTAAACCTCTAGGTGTCTCTAGTAGGAGGAGTGTTGTCTCCTGAGGGTTTTCAGCGGATTACTACCCACAAAATCCTATCAACTCAGCCCATTGACTTTTGTTCTCCAATTAAGTTTTCCAACAAGAAATTCTATTATCTTATACTTGTAAATTATCCACCCACATTCTTCACACTTCCTCATTATTTAACTTAAGATTATATATGTTCTGTACACTTACATAGCTTTCGGCATCTCTTAAGTTTTCCTTCTAGGGTTCCATCTCCACTTAGGAATTTTTATCAACTCTACTAAACATACAAGTTTTATTCTTCATTCCTTTCTCTCATCTAAACTCCAATCACATATCCCTACGTGTGTGTATAAGTCACCCGTACACTTGGAAATTCAAATCAAGCAATCATACGCTTGTTCATTGTCCAAAGTACTAATTAGTTGGTGAATTTAAATGAATTTTGCTTACACATCCTTCATGCGACCGTTAATACTTCTTGAGGTACCAACAACCGATTACAAGATATGTTTGCACTTTAAAGCGTAATTCCTAATCTTGCAACACCCAAGGCTTTTAGCAGTGACTCCCAAACCAGTTGGTCTAAGGCACTGGGTGATGAAGCACCCTCGCTAAATATTTTTCTATTTTTACAGCCTTAAGTAATCACAAAAATCAGTGTTCATTTTTTTTCTTTTCTTTATTCACTCTTTTTTCTTTTATTTTCTTCATACTAAGGACTTTAGACAAGAGCATTTCAAGGTCTCCTCTACTATTCCAAGTTTCAAGGTGCGTGATTGTGCAAATTGTAGGGTATACGTTTTCAGAATCTAGATTTAAGCTAGGAACTATTTTTCAAACTTATACTCTAATAAGAACATCAATACTCTTCCCTTATTTTGACTTAGCCCAAGAAGTGAACTCAAAATTTGCCTATTTCTAAATAAACTATAAAGACATATACTTTCTACCGCTAAACTTTAAGGAAGGTTATCTTTAGGGTTTTTAATTCACTAAGTCTAAGATCTAGTTGTTCCTAGCCAGTTAACCTATTTGTCAAACTCAAGTCAATTAGCCAAAATTGAATACATTAATTTTTATAATTTTTGAAATTTTTCAATTTTTATGGGTTTTCAAATAAGTATGCAAATGCAAAAATATGTACAAATGAATACGAAGGAAGAAGACGTACCGAGCATACCCCCAAACTTGAACTTGACAGTGTCCTCACTGTTATGCTGCACCAAGAGGGTCAAAATTGTCGGCACTCCCCTGTTTATTTATTTACAATTTTTTTTTTTTTTATGTTTTGAAATTTTTTATTTATTTTTTTATAGAAAAAGAAAACAAAAATATATATACATATATACAAAAAGTTCCTCCCAAACTTAAGCTTGGCCTTACACAAGCCAAAAGTTAGCACCAACCATTCAAAAATCTTATCGTGGTAATGGTATAGTTGGTGCAAGAATGGGGTGTGGAGGAAAGAAATGAGAAACACGCGAGACCGTGTGGAAAGAAGAATGGTAGAATATGGTCTCGGTGGGGGAGAAGAAAGGCGGAAAGGAGAAAGAAGGGTCGCGCGATCTTGAGGGTGTAAATCGAGTGAATAAATTAGCGCAATATGTGATGACCAATATGTTATAAGCGATTGCGCTAACCTATCAACCCGTCGGGAAATGGGGTCAAATCCCTCAAGATTCGCAAGAAAATATGGGTACGCCGAACTTGGTATAGGAGATGAAAGCGTAACGGTCACTTGCACAGTCGGAACAATAGGAAGGACGAAAGGAAGTGAATTAGGGATAGTATCATTCTCACCGTAGTAAACTGTCTCGAACTTGAAAGATTCCATTAGTGGTTCGAAACTACTGTAATCAACCGAGTCTGATGGTTCAACTAACCCATCTGAAAATCTAAAGGACTCAAACTCGGACGGTGAGTCATCAACATCGTCCGAAAAAGTGAAACACTCGTAAGTGTTAACGTCAGTGAGAAGTGTGTCAGATTCAAAAGAAAATTTTTCAAGCTCACAGTCTTCAAGCGTGGTCGGAACGATGGAAAGGAGGGATGGTGATATAACAATCAAAGCTTCAGGAGGCTGAATTGGAAAATCAGACACATCAAACAGAAATGATTCAACCTCAATATGATCCTCAAAATTCTCCTCAATACTATCCTTATAATTCTCCTCAAGATTCAACTCATCCATGCCATTGTCATCAAAGTCAAGACGCATATGAGATTCGGGAGAAACATTTAATAACTCGGGATGATGATTTGAACATAAAATCTCGATTAAATCGACAGGTTCATCATCCGAAATATTCCCGACGTCTATATCATCAATCAAGTGAAAATCAATTTTCTTAGACACCTCATCAAAAGCATGGATATTTATCGATTTAGGTTCTAGAGTGGGGGTGTAAAGGTCAAAAGGATTAGGTGCGGTTTCACTCGAAAGGGGTTCCTCACAATTTGGCAAATCAAACACTACAAAATCACACAACTCATCATTTTGGATACATGTTTGAAAATTGGAGTTGTTGGATTCAATTGGGTATGGGTCGGTTTGATTTGGAAATCCTCTCTCATTCTCACTCTGTCCAACCGCCTCCTCATACTTTGAAAAAATTGGAGCTAGCGGAAAACCAGCTACCGGTTCAGCAGGTTGCATAAGGGCGGCCACGGACGCTTCCACATTCCTAACCATTTTGTTTGTTGCTGCCATATAAGCCTCCAACGACTCTTCCAAACTAGACTTGGGTGGTAAGGGGGTTTCGGGAAAAGATTCGAAATTGTGTGGATATGCAAAACTCCCAACAGGCTGAGTAGAAACAGTGTCTAGTGATGGTGGGAAAGTCGGGTATGACTGGTAGGAAGTGGGTAGTTGGGCAGGGATAGGGTCAACATGTGGATAACAAGGTGAATAATCGTGTGGATCCCTATAACTAGATGAGTGGAGAGGGATGAAAGATCGGCTGCTAGATTGAGCAATATGCTCAGCAATGGACATCGGCTTAGTAGTGACAGAAGGACTTGAAGAAGTGGTGTCAACATATGGAGGTGGTAAAAATTGACTTGGTTGACACAAAATAGGTTGAAAAGTCAAACTGTTTCTCCTAAACGCCTCTATTTGATCTTTCAAAGATATTTTAGGTAAGGAAGGATCGTCTTTAAATTCACCGAACAAATTGACGTACGACGCAAAATTAGGTTCGGGATACCAAAGTTCGACAAGTGATTTATTATGTGGGGTACCCATGTTAGAAGAAGGGGAAAAGAAAGAAGGTTGGTTGGTGCAAGGATTTATTTGCGGCAAAAGTTTGCAAGTTTTCTAATACTAATTTTCCTTTTTCTTTTTCTTTATTTGAAAATTGTTGCAAAAAGATTTTAAATTTAAGATATGCAACCGAAAAATATTACTTGCAATCAGTTATTATTTTAAGCATATCACAAGAATCTTTATTTGGAAAAAATTGTTGCAAAAAGATATTCGAGAAAAGATATGCAACAAAAAAATTACTTGCAATCAATTTCTATTTTAAGCGGGGCCCAAAAATCCTGCACAAGATTGTTATATGGAAGGGAATATATTTTTAAAGCTCATGGAATCTTGCAGGAATTTCCAGAAAAGATATATGGGGATTTGCAGAGGGGAGAATGAGAAATCAAACCGTGCAAAAATTTTGCGTTGAACAGTGAAACAGGCCGCGGTTCCGCGGTTTTAGGCGCGTCAAGGCCGCGGTTCCGCGGTTGTTCTGCGGGATCGGGTCTTGAAAAAAATTGTACGGCTCTGTGGTGGCAATCTACATCTGTTCTGATGTGTTGTTTTCTGTTTTGCTTTCTGGAAATTTCCAGATCCGTCTCGATTGTTCCTGCAAGATTCACACAACAAAGTATCCTTTCCAAAAAAATAACAATTGATATATTTTTATAATTTTTGGATTTTTTTAGATTTTTATGATTTTTTTAATTTAAGATTAACCCGAAATTGAAAAAAGGAAATTTCTACGCCATCCCCGGCAACGGCGCCATTTGATTCGTATGTCAAAAACTATTTCTATAACCGCAATCAAGAACGGCGTCGCATGAAGCTAGCCGGTGAGTACGGGTCGGTCCATAAGGATGTTGTGAATCTCCTAGTCGCGCTAGTTAATTCCGAAGGGTGTTCGGATTGATTATTAAATCTAAAAATCTAATTAACCTAGGGCAATTATCTAGATCTATTCTTGCTAAGGCTAGGTTTAGGGATGGTTTGGAAATGCAATTAAATCTCAACGCTTTCTATACCCGAATGAAGATCTATGAGGAGTTATGGTAATTATCAATAAAGGGGATTAGATCCATTCGGGAAGGTATTCCTTACTCTAGGTTCTTGCCCTTCCTTTAGAGATCCTTACCCTAACCTCCATGGAAAACGCGAGCAACCGGGTCTTTACACTACGGTATCACCGCTACCTCGAGGGATAGGATGCCGTAGGGCGCGGTATGTGCATGTATGCATGGAGTCCTATTGTAAATATTTGGTGGGTAAGAAAGGGATGAGAGATCTCATCTCTCAATATCCTTCCCCAAAGCTAAACCCTAAACAAGTTCCTAGGGCATGAAATTAAATCTACCTAGGGCAAAGAATTGAAATCTAAACTAGGGCGAGAAATTAAATCTACTTACAGATGCATCCCTCCAATCATCCATGCAGGGTTGTCAGATCTGAATTTTTGAATGGAAAAGAAACACCGATGCTCTCCAAAAGAATTCTGGAATTTATTATTAAAATGAGGCATGAGAAATTACAATGATTAGAGTTCCTATTTATAAAGAATAGGAAACCCTAGGGTTACATTTGTTTCGCATGTCTGAAATTACAAAAATAGCCCTTAGGAAATCTTTTCAGAGCCACCAAAGTATTTTGGTAAAAATTTCTTCGAGTACGGGCACCATACGGCCGCGGAACCGCGGCAATAGCAGGCTTGGGCCACGGTTCCGCGGCCCTTTAGAAAGATTAGCTGCTGAAAATTTTGGGTTATGTTCTGGATTTTTTTGGGCTTCTGGTTCTTTAGTTCTTTTGTCAATTGGGCTTCTATATTGGTTCCAGATCTTCAGTGAACAATTTGCAATGGATTTTTAACCGTTCGCTTTGTATTCTTAGACCTTGCATTGCCTTGTACTTTGTGAACTGTCTTTCGATGTAGGCTTGATCAAGAGTCTTCTGTTTGTAGGTCAAAGTCTATTTTTTATCGTCTTTACATCGTTTTCACTGTTTTCTGTCCAAGAAGCTGTAACCTGTAACATGTAGCAGACATGCATCAAAAGCACCTATTTATTTATAAAAGGAATAAGAATGGAGAATATAATAATGCAATATTATGGTGTGAACATATGGTAACTATGTACCTTGACTATGAGAGTCTAACTATCCGTTTAGATCTATCACGATAGATCTGGATCCCTAGAATGTAGGAGGCATCACCCAGGTCCTTCATGGAGAACTTCTGTGACAAGAATCCTTTGACTGGCTATTGCATAGGAATGTCATTTCCTATTAAGAGAATGTCATCCACGTACAAGATGAGGAATACTACAATTCTCCCTACAATCTTACTGTAAATGCATGCTTCATCTGGATTTTTGATAAAGTTGAATTCTTTAACAATATTATCAAAACAGATGTTCCAACTCCGTGATGCCTGCTTTAGTCCATAAATGAACTTTAGCAACTTGCACACTTTCCCGCTGCTCCCACTCTGAATGAAACCCTTTGGCTGATTCATATAGACGCACTCTTCCAAATTACCATTTAGAAAAGCCGTCTTTACGTCTATCTGCCAGATCTCATAATCGTGGAAGGCATCAATGGAAAGAAAGATCTGAATGGATTTGAGCATAGCCACTGGAGAAAAGGTTTCGTCATAGTCCAAACCAGGTCTTTGACGAAAACCCTTTACAACAAGTCTAGCCTTATAGGTTTCAACCTTTCCATCTACACTAATCTTCTTTCTAAAGATCCATTTGCATCCTATGGGTTTTACTCCTTCTGGAGCAATGTCTAAAGTCCATACTTTGTTGGTGTACATGGACTCCATCTCGGTCCGTATTGCATCCAGCCAATTTACCGAGTCGCCGCTCTGAATGGCTTGCTGGAAGCTAGTAGGCTCATCATTGTCAATGATGCAATCCTCTCGATCCCCGTCTATGAGAAAACCGTAGTATCTCTCGGGCGGATGAGACTGCCTACTACTTCTGCGGATTGGCGCTGGGATGTCCCTTTCTTCTGAAACTTCTGGTTCTACCAAGTTTTCAGTAATAGCTTGTGGTTCTGGAATTTCTTCCAATTCTATTGTGCTCCCACTTTTCTGATTTTCTAAAAATTCAGCTTCCAAGAAGTGGGCATGACGAGAAACAAATACCTTTTGCTCCTCTGCGTAATAGAAAAAATATCCCTTGGAGTTCTTTGGGTATCCCACAAACTTACACTGTACTGAGCGTGCCTCGAGCTTATCTGCAAACTGTTTTTTTACAAAAGCTGGACACCCCCATGTCTTAAGGTACTTAAGACAGGGTTTCTTCCCACTCCACATCTGATATGGTGTGATAGGCACAATCTTGGTTGGAACCTAGTTCAAAAGATATGCAGCTGATTCTAGCGCATAACCCCAAAAGGATCTTGGTAACTCATTCTTTCTCATCATGGAACGAACCATATCCAATAGGGTTTGATTCCGCCTTTCCGATACACTATTGTGTTGTGGCGTGTATGGAGGAGTAAGCTGAGAGAAAATTCCATTCTCATTTAGGTAACCCAGGAAATCGGCACTTAAGTATTCACCACCTCGATCAGATCTTAGTGTCTTGATACTTTTTCCTGTTTGTTTTTCCACTTCATTCTTGTATTCTCGGAATTTCTCAAAGGCCTCGGATTTATGCTTCATCAAGAAGACATGTTCATACCTAGAGAAATCAGCCGTAAAAGTAATGAAATAGGAATAACCACTTCGCGCATGTGTAGACATTGGACCACATACATCGCTGTGTATGAGTCCTAAGAGCCCGCTCGCTCTTACTCTGTGTCCAGTGAACGGATTCTTTTTCATCTTTCCCATGAGACAAGATTGACAAGTGGCATAAGACTGAAATTCGAACGGATTCAAATATCCTTCTCTATATAACTTCATCAACCGTGTTTCATTGATGTGACACAGTCTACAATGCCACAAGAAAGCTTGATTTGTTTTCGGAGACTTTCTTTTAAGTGTGTTCTGGACACTAAAAACCTGAGCTTGATTCAATACGTATATACCGTCCTCTAATGTACCGGACCCAATCAGAACTTGATTTAGGTGGATGCGCACGACATCGCTTACAAATGTAAAATCATATCCTTCTTTAGAAAGCAGGGACACTGATATGATATTACAAGCCAAATTAGGTACATACAAACAGTTACGTATAATCAATTTCTGCCCACTTGTCAGTCCTAGATGATATTCCCCCACGGATTCAGCATCCACGCTCATTCCGTTCGCAACTCTGAGAGACATATCACCTACCCTGAAAACTCTACGGTTTCTCAAAACCTGTAACGAATTACAGATATGAGATCCTGATCCGGTATCTAGTACCTAGGAAATAGAGTTAATTGACATACAGTTTTCAATCACAAACACACCTGAAGTCGAAACCATAACATGCTTCGGATCCTGGATTCTGGCTTTCCAAGCCCTGCAATCATTCTTCCAATGCCCTTTCCCATAACAACAGGAACAACCCTCCTTCTCTACTGCTGTTCAGTTGATAAAACTGCACATTTGTTTTTACGTTTTTCCTACCATTTTCATATTAAAAAGGTCTTTATTATAATATATCATACATATGAGGGTTTATGTGTAAAAATACTATTTTTCATGTGTTGATATATTATAATTAGCATTTGGTAGGAAAATGTATGCAAATAATATCATTGACCAAATCCTAGTAGAACAAAGTCTACTAAATATTATTTAAGTTGTTGTGCAGAATTTTTCCAAGTTGTTGTGCAGAATTTTCCAAGAAATCAAGTTGTTAAAGGAAAATTGCCTAATTAAGAAAGCAAAACTTGGAGACCAAGTCTGGCAGCAACCACGAGAAGATTTTCATGTTACAAAGGTTCCAAGGATCGCCAAATGTCACGAAGACAGAGCCCCAAGAAAATGATGAACGGCCGAGATCATATGGCCGCGGATCCGCGGCCATACTCCCCCTTGGGCCGTGGATCCGCGGTAAGATTGAGGAGTTAGAAGATGAGAATTTTCAGGGTGAATCTTTACTACTTGCTTCCAAATTTAGAAGCTAAGTTTCTGGCTTTGGGACTATAAATAAAGACCGAGAGCCTCTTGGAAAAAGCATCAAGCCGACGAGATCACGAAGTCCAAGACGGCTTATGCATCCAGGCTGATCATCAACTGTTCGTCTACCTCCTTAGAAGAGATCGAGAAGCAACTAGAAATTGTAATCATTTTCTAAGGATTTAAGTGTAATGAATATTGTTGATTAATAAAGATAGCTTTCTTTTTCTTATTCTATTTCTTCATAGTTTAATTATGCAATTTCTTTCCATCTCTTTTTCTCCCAACATGCGCGAGTAATTCTCCGCTTGTTAGGGTTCGTAGGATTAGGGTAGGCTAATGGATGATGAACATCTCTAAACTCTTTTTAAGTCCTATAAAGTTTATAAACTTTATCAAAAGAATCATTAACATCCTAATCGGGCGCGCTAACAATTCTTTGCTAGTCCCGACCGCGATTAGAGATTAGATTAATGATTGTTTTGGTAAAGGCTAGATATGAACGGAGTTCCGTGTCGAGATAAGGGTTAAGAGTGGGATTCCTTTTTCCTCCAGAAACCCTAATCTACACGCATCACCGTCGTTCTAGTTTTAAATCTATTAAAGGATAAAAAGGGTAACTTTTAATTAATCGTCCATAACTACTAAATCCTAACGAACCCTACAAGCCCTCTTATTATATTAACTACATCCCTAAAATAATCTAGATCTATATATTTTGCATTCTTGCTTAACATAGATCTAGAAACCTTTCCACAAAATTCTTTATCCCTCCTCTCTTTTTCAACACGTCTAAAGTAAGAGTAAAAGGTTTAACGTTTCCCTGAGGACGACCCGTACTCATCTCGGTCTAGCTACGCGCGACACCGTTATTAATTGCGGTTATTCTACAAACACTTTTTCACACCAATCAAATGGCGCCGTTGCCGGGGATACGTGCGTAATTTTTTATTCTTACTATTTGTGTTGAATTCTTAGACGATTCATATCATTATTAAAACAAAACTGCAAATTACATATTTAACGATTTGTGCGTGAATTTTTGTAAAGAAATCTGGAGTCACAGACTTGAGGAAACAGGAGATCTATGGTTTTAAACTTCTCTGGTATCTTTCTTAACTCCTTCTCTCTCCTCTCGAATCCAATAAAATCTATTTTTTGCAGGATTCTTTGCAAAATAGCGCCGCTCAAAAATCTTTTTGCAAAAGTTTAGTGATTGGTTTTGTTTTGCATATTTTAATACGGACTTTAAGGGGCAAAGACCAAATCCAGATTAGGTGGGGATTTCATCACCCTTCCTAACCCCACAAATCACAAACCGAGCATCTGCATCAACCCTATATTAATTTAAAAAATATCTAGACCAGACTTTAAGGACTGTCACGCTCATTAAGGAGAGGAAGGTCGTGGATAATCTATCGCTTATCCGCATTATTTTTGTGGTGCCTAGGCAAGTGTGTCTAAGGCAAGTGGTTTACTTAATTAGGCTTGCTATTTTTGGTGATTCGTATAGCGGATACTTCCCACTTACCTGGCACTTACCTGGCCACAAGAGTAGTAAAGAGGTGGTAGAGAATTGATCCTACGGCTTGTCCTTTGGAAGTCTAGGAGCGGTCTAGAGACTGGACTTAGGTGACCTTAGTTCTAGGGTTGCTTGGGCATTTTAGAGTGATTTATCTTGAGTCCCACTTTGTTCAAAACAGACCAATTTTAAATCACCACACGCTGCCACTTGCACTAAACCCGCTTAGTGCATGTTCGGCTGGACACGGGATTCTAGTGCCCGTCTTGTCCGCGTTCCTGCTATCGACGCCGAAGTCGGTACTTCTTCATCTTCTTTTCCCCCACCACACACCACGACCGAGATGGACGGTACTCCATCAGATTATAACACCACGCTGACACCGCCCGTAGGTGCGCAGAATCCACCGCGCATCTCTCTCCAAGAGAGATGCTATCCTATCCGTGGTCCCCTTCCTACTTGTCTATCTCTTCCACCAGCTAACGGGGATAATTTCGAAATTAAACCCCACTACATCAATCTGCTGCCCAAATTTCATGGGCTTGAGTCGAAAGACGCGTACGTTTTCATCACCAAATTCGAAAACGTATGCGCAATGATGGGTACTTCACAGTTGACTGTCGATGCTATGCGCTTGCGTCTTCTCCCATTCACACTGTGCGACTTGGCAGAAAAATGGCTTTATAGTACTGCCGCACACTCTATCACTAATTGGGATGAATTCGTCATAGCATTTCTTAAGAAGTTTTACCCAAACCATAAGACTGCCCATATTAGGAGCGAGATCAACCAGTTCACCCAGCTTCCCAATGAACCATTTTGGAAGTGCTTTGAACGTTTCAAGGATCTGCTTGTCCAATGTCCTCATCATGGAATACAAAGATGGGATTTATGTCGGATTATATATGAGGACATTAATCCAGCGACAAAGCAGATGCTTGAAACAATGTGTCAATGCAATTTCATGTCTAAAGATGACGGTGAAGCATGGAAATTTCTGGAAGATCTCGCAGAAAACACTTTGCAGTGGGAAAGCATAAGACCACCTTCATCTAGGGGAGGTATTCAACAGCTCGATGTTTCCATCGCAGTGAAAGCCGAAATGGCAGCGATACAGAAGAAACTCGACGCTATTGAGAAAAAGTTCTCATCATTCTCCCTAAATCAGGTCACGCTACCTAAGATCGTCTGTGGTTGCTGTTCGGAACCTTCACACTTAACGGAAGAATGTCCTATGAATGTATCATTTCAAACTAATGCTGCTTTTCAGCAGCGACCTAGAAACGATCCTTATTCTTCCACGTACAATCAAGGATGGAGGAATCATCCTAATTTTGCTTGGAACCAAAACCAACAAAACAATTATCAAAGACCTCCTCCACAACAACCACAACCACAGAATCAGCTCCCCTTTCAGTCCCAAAATTTTCAAAATCCGGCCAACACATCTACACCACAAGTGGCCGGTACTGACAACTCTTCACTTGCACAAACTTTGGATTTGTTCATGAAACATTCCATGCAATTGTCGGCTGAGATGAAGTCTTCTATTGATACCATACAGAAAGACTCCGCCTCCCACGGCGAGAGTATTAAATCAATAGAAAACCAACTCGCACAGTTAAACGCCGCAATGAGTGCGAGAGAGAAAGGGAAACTCCCATCTCAACCCATACCTAATCCTGGCCACTCACAAAGTTATAATGTGAGTGCCGTTACTACGTTGAGATCGGGAAATGTGCTGAATAACCGAGTGGGTGAGCAATGTGATGATGTTAGTGACACCAATGATACCCCATCTTCTTCTTCTTCCCCTAATTCGTCTAGTCTCCCACCTTCATCCGAGCCTATTCTCCGTTTTCCCCAAGGCTCGAACCCTTCGCCCATTTCCTCGAATCTACCTAAAACGATCCCCACTCCAATTCTGGGATCCGCTCCATCCCCACAATCATCTCCAATGTTGGACCAAACCCTTATTGATAAAGCACCTTATCCAGACAGGTTAAGGGGCAACAGATCAAGTCCACAAATGGAGAAGATTGTGGAAATTTTTAAGCAAGTTAACATAAACATTCCTCTCCTAGATGCTATTCAACAAGTTCCGTCATATGCGAAAATCCTAAAGGACATGTGCACTAGGAAGAGAAAAGTTCAAGTACCTAAAAAAGTTTTCCTTGTGAGTAATGTGAGCACTGCTTTTACACAACAACTACCCAAGAAACGAAAGGACCCCGGAAGTCCTACAATTTCTATTTCTAATGGGGGTAAAAATATCAATCGTGCTCTACTCGATTTAGGTGCTAGTGTTAATTTTCTTCCGTATTCTGTTTATGAGCAATTAGGGATCGGAGAGTTAAAATCTGCGCATTGCACTCTTCAGATGGCCGATCGATCTATCACCCAACCTAGGGGTGAGCTAGAGGATGTGTTAATCAAAGTCGGAGAATTCATATTCCCTGTGGACTTTATCGTTATAGATACACAATCTGTGGCAACCCACGCAATCAAATTCCGGTGATACTCGGTCGACCCTTTTTGGCCACTTCCAACGCAGTAATCAATTGTAGAAACGGCTCCATGACCCTATCCTTTGGAAAGAAGTCAATTGAGCTTAACATTTACAAGTTGGGAAGTGAACCCAACGAACCCTATGCTCATGTGTGTTCTGTCGAATTAATGGATGTCGACAGCAGCGAATTTGATCAACCTTATGATACTGACTCTTTTCATATGTTGTTGTTTGACCCAACCATGTATTATTCCGGGTCAACATCTAACGCTGATGAGGAACTTTTTATAGAGTTTGACGATCACCCCATTTTTTCTGATGACATTATTCTTCGGGGTATCGACGAAAGCTTTGAGGAAATTTTCGCTGATGAACTCGCATTTTTACAAGACACTGGTGTTGAGATGAATCAACTCCAAGATAAAGAAATTGAACCTCCACCCCTTCTTATGGACAATCATGATAATGTGAGTAATCCATCATTACTATCACTGTGTCGTCTCTCCAAATTGAGACACAATCCTTTTCCATTACACCTCTTATCACCTCCCCACTTCTTCACGTCGAAAGGTGACATGTTCTTCCACCAACCTTGGTGCTTCATCGATAAAATTTTTGAATGGTTGGTGTTGACCTTCGGTCTTTGCAAATCTTGGCATTGACCAATAATCTTGACCCCCTCGTGTGATTTTAAAAGATTAAAATTGTTTAACTCAAGTTTGGGGGGGTATATTTTGGCTCTTGAAAGAAAATGATTTTTACAAAATTGTGAGCTAAAAATAAGTTTGGGGGAGGATTTTCACTTTCATATATTCTTGCCCCATTAATAATTTCCTCTCAAGTCTACAGGTTTTTGAGCTTAACGGATGACATCAGTGAGGACACTGCTGTAAACAGGTTTAGGGGAGGTTTGTGCTTATTTACGCATCACTTTGCATCATATTTTGCATAAGCACAACATTTTCAAAAAAATTTAAAAATTTTCTTTTATAACAAAATAGTAGAAAGTGAAAAAAAAATTACATCCAAAAGATAGAAATAGTTTAAGAAAACCAAGAAAATTAGAAGTTTTCTTAAACGAACTGGTAATAAGTAGTTATGAGCTGTTGTCCCAAGGGTTAGTAAGATGAAGGATGTCACTAATCTGAGGATAAAAATAAGTCTGAAAAATAGTTTCTATTCTGGAAGTCAAACATTTGAATGTTGATACCCTACTATATGCACTTACACACGTCTTGAAATTCGGGATAGTAGAGGATACCTTGAAATGCTCTTGTCTAAAAGCCAAAGTATGAAGAAAATAATAAATGAAGAAAATATAAAAATGGTGAAAAGAAAAATTAACACTGATTTTGTTATCGTCAAGGCAGCAATAAAAAATATAGCAAGGGTGCTTCATCACCTAGTGCCTTAGACCAACTGGTTTGGGAGTCACTGCTAAGCCTTAGGTGGTGCAAGACGAGGAAAATACTATCACCTAATCAGCAAGCACATAAGTAATCGGTCGGTTAGTACCTCAAGAAGTATTAACGGTCGCATGAAAATGTGTGAGCAAATCCTTAAATATTCATCAAATTAAAAAGTACTGAGGTAGATGGACAAGAGTATGATAGCTTGAATTGAATTCTCCGAGTGTAGGGATGTCCATTACACACACGTAGGGTTATATGATCAATGTTTGGATGAAAGGTAGGAATGATGAATAAAGATGATGTTTTATTGAGGGATAATGTGATTTCTAACATCTTTTCATGACTATTAAGATAGGGCTCATAACAACTGAAAATCTAGTATAGTTGGAAACTCTTATTTTCAAAGTCTTTCTTTTATGGTTCTTATCTTTATATGTAAATTTCACCATCTCTCTTTTATTATAGGATTTTGTAGGTGTAATCCGCTGAAAACTCTCAGGAGACAACACTCTTCCTACTAGGGACACCTAGAGGTTTAGCGGCTTGTTGCACGTGCTCAGTGCAATCGTGTTTGCCTACGAAAGTGTGCTTTGTTTTCTCCTTTCTTTGTCTCCTTCTCTTGAATAAACTAGTTTGCTCGGGAAGACCAAAGATAAGTTTGGGGGTATTTGTTCAGTTGATAAAACTGCATATTTGTTATTAAATTTTTCCTACCATTTTCATATTAAAAAAGGTCTTTATTATAATATATTATACATATGAGGGTTTATGTGTAAAAATACTATTTTCCATGTGTTGATATATTATAATTATAATTAGCATTTGGTAGGAAAATGTATGCAAATAATATCATTGACCAAATCCTAGTAGAACAAAGTCTTCTAAATATTAGTTAAATTGTTGTGCAGAATTTTTCCAAGTTGTTGTGCAGAATTTTCCAAGAAATCAAGTTGTTAAAGGAAACTTGCCTAATTAAGAAAGCAAAACTTGGAGACCAAGTCTGACAGCAACCACGAGAAGATTTTCATGTTACAAAGGTTCCAAGGATCGCCAAATGTCACGAAGACAGAGCCCCAAGAAAATGATGAACGACCGAGATCATATGGCCGCGGATCCGTGGCCATACCCCCCCTTGGGCCGCGGATCTGCGGCAAGATTGAGGAGTTAGAAGATGAGAATTTTCAGGGTGAATCTTTACTACTTGCTTCCAAATTTAGAAGCTAAGTTTCTGGATTTGGGACTATAAATAAAGACCGAGAGCCTCTTGGAAAAAGCATCAAGCCGACGAGATCACGAAGTCTAAGACGGCTCACGCATCCAGGCTGATCATCAACTGTTCGTCTACCTCCTTAGAAGAGATCGAGAAGCAACTAGAAATTGTAATCATTTTCTAAGAATTCAAGTGTAATGAATATTGTTGATTAATAAAGGTAGCTTTCTTTTTCTTATTCTATTTCTTCACAGTTTAATTATGCAATTTCTTTCCATCTCTTTTTCTCCCAACATGCGCGAGTAATTCTCCGCTTGTTAGGGTTCGTAGGATTAGGGTAGGCTAATGGATGATGAACATCCCTAAACTCTTTTTAAGTCCTATAAAGTTTATAAACTTTATCAAAAGAATCATTAACATCCTAATCGGGCGCGCTAACAATTCTTTGCTAGTCCCGACCGCGATTAGAGATCAGATTAATGATTGTTTTGGTAAATGCTAGATATGAACGGAGTTCCGTGTCGAGATAAGGGTTAAGAGTGGGATTCCTTTTCCCTCCAGAAACCCTAATCTACACGCATCACCGTCATTCTAGTTTTAAATCTATTAAAGGATAAAAGGGTAACTTTTAATTAATCGTCCATAACTACTAAATCCTAACGAACCCTACAAGCCTTCTTATTATATTAACTACATCTCTAAAATAATCTAGATTTATATATTTTGCATTATTGCTTAACGTAGATCTAGAAACCTTTCTACAAAATTCTTTATCCCTCCTCTCTTTTTCAACACATCTAAAGTAAGAGTAAAAGGTTCAACGCCTGAGGACGACCCGTACTCATCTCGGTCTAGCTACGCGCGACATCGTTATTGATTGCGGTTATTCTACAAACACTTTTTCACACCAATCAACTGCTAACCCCGAAACTTTTGCCCTTCCATTTCTGTAACACTTCAGAAAAATAAAATATTATTTTTGGGAATTTTTAATAATTAAATAATATTATATTGAATATTTTAATATTTCGGTATAATTATATACCGATAAAATGGAAAAAATTTAGAAAATTATGGAAATTACTAAAATGAGGGTACTTTATGTGATTCATGCAAATTATGAGAGTTTATGATTAATTATATGCTAATTTAGTGCTAATCGCGATTAAAAATCGCTAATCGGGTTTTTAGCATTTTTGCGCAAAACATGCACATATCATTTTTTGTTTACACTTGTGCATTTCTACCATGTTCTTTTGGGTTTACTATTGATGTGAGAAGGGATTTAGAGAAAAGAAAAAGAAAAGAAATTGATTAATGAATGGTATAGTAGTAGGTATGGTGAAGAGAGAGAAAGGGAGGGTTTCCTTTGTCCAAGACTTAGCCATTTCCCTCATTTCCTCTCTCCCTCTTCCTCAACTCCCTGCTGCTGCTGCTGCTCCTTCTCCCTCCCCTCTTCACCTCCTCAAATCATCTCAAAAACAAACTCAAAACCCTTTTTTCATTTCACTAAAAAGGTGCACAAGCTCAAGAGAAGCATTTTGGACCAAGAAAGCAAGGATTTTGGCCACTTGGGGCAACTCAGGAATTTTCTTGAGTTGCCAAATGAGGTATTTTCTGGACCATTAGCTTAGTTTTTGCATTACTTATACCCCCATGGTAGATTAGAAACGATATTGTATGATTTGGTGGACTTGGGAAAAAACCTAGTTAGGGTTATTGGAAATTGTGAGTTGTGATGTGAAATTGAGCTCAGTAGAGGCTACACAAACATCCTAGTGCTTGAATTAAGATCCAAAACCTGAGAATTGAAACCCGGAATACGGATTTAGAAACCGATATCGGAAGATTTGTGGAATCTGTGAAGGTTATATGGATCTGCTATCACCCCGAGACTCCTAAAATTATTTTGCATTGACAGTGAGATGTGCAGGCACCTAAGAAGCTACCACAGAGACCCGAGCCCCTAACTCCAACCCCAGGCCACAGATATATTCATTCTGGCCGCAATTTGCGGCCAGAGCAGGGAAATAGGGTCCCAGATTTGGTCTATGGCTCCTTTTGCACTAAATTAGACCCCTCCTATATGCAGTTTTGGCCAATTGTCACCTGGGGAAAATCTGGGAGCATTTTGGTGTGTTTTAGGCTATGTTTTCCGTATTTTGAAATGCGATCTCTTGACATTTGGATTTGTAATTGGTTGTTGGATGTTCGTACATCAACAATAAGGGTTGTTTGGTCGTGTTTTGCACGCAAAGCTATAGGTTTTAACCTATGAGCGAAACGTGTGCCGTTTTGGTTTTCCGCCTTGATTTTAACACGTATTGCGATTGTTTATTACTGTAGGTACCCTCGTATGGATTCCAAGGCAAAAGAGCGCGGCGTCATCAATTTCGGCGAGCGAAGACCATGTGAGTGGATCTATATCCACGGGGGAAGTCGGGTGGATGGTGTATAGCACCCCCGCAAAGTATTGATGGAAAATTGATTATAGAATATGGTTAGGAAACCTAGATTAGGAAACTAGGGTTATAGTAAAGAATAGTTAGTGATACTATATTGAAACTAAGGATAGTTAGAAATGAGATAATACGGCTATTATGCGATGACGGAATTCGAGGACGACGTTTGCCGATATTGCCGTTTAGGGTTTTGTAGGACTAGATAGTCGATGTAGATGTGTCATCCGAACCATACCTTTTTCTAAAACAAAGAGTCATATGTATCTTTTAAATATATATCTTAAGGGATGTTATGGATTTCCAAATGATATCTTTTTCTTAAAAACACCGTAACCCCTATTTGCAAAACTACGATTCACTTCTTTAAAAATCGGATTGTATGGTTCGGGTGTGTATGTTAGATTAGAATGTTTATGTAGATTCGATTTTATGTGAGTTATAAATGCGATGAAAAGATTAAGACGGATATGATGACCCGATGGTATGTTGGTATACGGATGCGAGTCGATCGAGATGATTTGTACCCTGCCGGTCCCTTGATATAAGATTATTGCGGATGTGACCTGGGACATAGGTACATAGATATATTTCTATATATAGAATGTTGTGAATCATTGATGATATGCCGTATATGATATTAGGACGTACCCTCATGTGTCTTATAGGATGATAGGATCCCTATTAGCTTAATGCCGTCGTACGATGATTTTCCGTGCGTGACGAGTTGATTTGATGATTGATCCTTACCCTTGACCAGAGGTTGTCGTATGATGGATTATACCGTATGCGAGGTTGTGAGGCTGGATGCCGGTTGATATATTCCCCGACTCGGTCATATTAGATACGTATACCCGTCAGCATTGCATATGATTTACCTTATGCTGCATTCATATTATTCCCATCGCATTGCTTATACTTGTGCTAGTACACTTGCACTATTATCGATGATGCGTATGTTACACGCACACAGATTTGCCGGCTCACACACTTCATCATCGATAATTGCCATGTCACTACGCAGTAGGATTGCTGCATCATGATATACTGTTATGCTTACATTTCCATTACATGTCGCATACATCATGCTTTATGATTTTACGCATTGAGATATGCTGTTTTCATGAGATTTCTGGATTTGAGAACCGTGGCTATTTCAAAGAAAGCATGTACTGATTTAAAAACCCGGTTTCTCTTGATATGATATTTCAGTGTGTCCACCATGCGTTTTCTCGGTTCTGAGACGTGTGACTTGTGAACCCGAATTGAGGAGCTGGATGAGGCCGATTGCGGGTACATGGTGGACCCGGTATGGTACCCCGAGGCGAGAACGGATCTGCTGTGTAGCTAGACGGTGAGCCTGGCAGAGGGACCTCTACCTACCGGTGATTGGTTGGACCTGGCAGTTATCCGGAGGATACTGACCAGAGTCGATAGATGGATACGGGATGACTCGTACTGCCGGGGCCGAGGGCCGATTCCGCAGACGGAGCCCGTGGGCCAATCCGGACTGAAGGAGCCCGATATATGAGGATTTATGTGCCAATGCTGGGCACGGTTTTCATGATGTTTTCGAGTTTCGATGATAGGCACTCAAGTTCCATGATTTTGATGTGTCGGGAGGGACACCGCTGATATATATATCCTCATACTTTCATGCACACCCTTTATGATATTTATGTGCATGCAGGCATTGATTTTGGGTGGACGGGATCCACATGCATACATATCTTAATTATGGTTGGACGAGATCCATATTCATGCATTGGTTTTTACTGTTGGATGTTATCCACATGCATATAGGTATTGACTACCTTGTTGGCACATATACAGACCCGGTCACTCTAGATATCATAGTATTACCTTTATGATATAGTTGACCTAGGAGTCGTTGTTTATTCGATTTCTATCTGTTGATATTTTTCTACTTATGAGTTGGCAACTCACCCCTGTTGTGCCACAGTTCTTGCAGGTTGACCGCTTGGATCAATAGCGGCTTCGCTGGCACACAGTTGCATTCGGGTGTTTTGCATTGGTAGGTGGGATATTTATATCATTCCCACTCTTGTATCTATATTTCATATTGTTTCTAGTTAACTCCATCAATCAAAAGTTGTAAATTGGATATGTGATGAGACTTAGTGAGACTTGTAGTTGCGAGATTTGAGTGATGGGTTTTATATTCACTTTTGAGGTTATATCTTGCTCATTTCTTTATCTTTTTGTGGTGAGCTTCGCCGTTGGGCATCGTATATTTATTTATACTGTATTGCGTGGTTGTGATCCGCCGTTTGGCGAAGAGCTAGCTCCCGCTTGGGGATGCCATTATTCTTACTATGTATTTGTGGTTTTGGATCAAAATATACAAAGGAGGTGCTGTCGAAATTTTTTAAAAGACGAAACATGTTTTCAAACTAGTAAATTTCACTTGCATCATTCATGTTCCTTTTCTATGTATTAAGAAAACTTGTTTTCATTATACCTTTATTTCAAAACCTCACCTCCTTTATTTTTCTAAAACGGTTTAGATTTCTGGGTTTCAGCTTACTTGAATTCCGTTACGCCTTTAGACGTTGCGTGATTCATGTGCTGATCACAAGCTAATATTTCGGGTCGTGACAATGTCCTTTTACCTTACTGACACCGCATATCAGCTTTGTGCAGGTCTTCTTCTTCTCACCCTTGGCATCCGCCTTGGATCCAGAAGAGGACGATTCTCCAATAAGCAGAGCGGGTGTCACCATGGTTTCCTTCAGGGTGCCCTCAACTGGAAGTATAACTTTCTTCTCCTGGGCGTAAGTAGGAGGTAGGGACTGTAGAATCAAGTCAGCATATGACTTGTTTCTCAACGTGGTCTCCAGATCCGTGAGCTCATCAATATAGCTAGTCATCGTAAGGACGTTTTCCCCTACAGATGACCCGACAGCCAACCCCGCTTGAAGCAATTCGTTCGAGGTCTTATATCTTGCGATATGAGATTGCTCTCCATATAAAACTTTGTTATGGAGGAAGATAGAAACTAAATCTATCTTCTCGTGCTGCCTCTGGTATACACCATCAACTGAGGCTATCACGAGGCACTTGTCATTCACACATTCTTTTTCCTTAGTCATACGGATATCCATATCTGCGACGGTGGAAACTGGATCTGGGATGGCGGGGTTTAGAGTAGTAATGATGTGGTCCAGCTTGTCATTGGTAATGGACATCTGGACAAACCTTTGCCAGTCATTATAGTCAGATTCAGTCAATTTATTATCTAGATAGTCAATTTATTATCTAGATGTAACCTAGTATCGGTCACAGGGTCGCTGCAATTAAGAGAGAGAGAGAGAAGAAAACACTTAGCTCGATGCTCTTGCAAGTTTAGATTGGTTTTTAATTTATCTAAACAGGATGGCTCCCACTGTTTCTCGAATCCTTTCTCAAACCATAAAAGAAGAACTAGTCTGGACTTATCTCACCGTATAATACTTGCTTAACCGTTCAGCCAGGCTAGTGTTGGTACTTCGAGGGAGGTTTTACGACGCTTTCGCGAAGTTCCTTAATTAAAAAGCCTATTTTCCCTGAAGGCGTAGCTCCGCTAACACTGTTCTAGACACCTACTTGGTTTATAGCATTGATTGTTAAGTGAAAATCTCCCGAAGAGTAGCATATACTCACGGTAGGATCGGGACCCAAATATCATCGTGTGATAATGCTGAAGGAATCCTACCAACATTATCAAACTCCAAATGGTATGCAGCGCTAGCAAGTTTCAGTTTCTTTAGAAACTCCCGATGTGGATTTTTGCCCCATGCTCTTATGACCTTGACTAAGGCCAACAAATCATAAGTCACATGTCAAGTTCTACCCGTTATTGTCCAGGTTAATTTGAACCCACCCGTATATACCCTTGACTAAGGCCAACAAAGTAATACGACTGTCCCAAACCAACGCATCTATCTATGCTACATGTGAACACCCAGCAGCTACCAATCACTATGCCTTGACTAAGGCCAACAAACATAGCTTGAATACTACTGACTATTCATATGAAACGACGGAGGGTTACGACTGGTTTTGGTGAAACCGTGAACGTAGTGAACTTGATATAATCGAAGGAACCTGATAGCTTTTTAAAAGGAGTGGTTTAAGCTCCGCAATTAAAAAAACTGCTGTTTTAAAATAACCGGGTGGTTTTTAAACTTTGTTCCGACGATTCAACTTGGTTTATTTGCTTTGTATTAATCTAATGCAGTCCCATCATTTAAACCTATCATTGCAGAAAACAACGAAAATACAACGTACGCTTATACCATCCGCATTCGCCACTGGGCCCCGTCATCACCCGTTAGGTTACTTAACTAACGACAGAGCGGGGGCTGGACTAGCACGGATGCAAAATATAAGCAACGTCTACTAGATATCATATATAGATATGTACATTCGTCTGACGCAATAATAGGCATTCCAGATCACAGATGAACATATTAGATATATTAGGAAGTCCGCATTTCGTTTGAGCCTGCAACAAAAGAAGGTTTCCACAGTCATGATGAATAGCCAAACCCCACCCTAGACCCCTACGGGTGCGGCAAACTACCCGCCAAGTACCCGAAGTGAAGCAGTCTCCCTCAACAACGTGAGTAGGCCACTTAGCACTTCCAAGTACCCCGTAGTTCGTGCACCCCATCTTGGGTCTATTCTAGGAGCAAAAACAGTAAATGAAATAATACAACGGTGGCTACAACCTCAACCCGGATGCGCCCCGCGAAATAATATTACAACAAATTACAATTTATATCGAATGAAAGATAAAAACCCTCATCTCACATCCTCGGCTATTCATCCACGACAATCCAACAAGTTCATATACACAATCCAATATTACAGAAATGTGCAACCCCCAACTAACCGACATATAGCAATTAGCGGAAGTTTACGAACATATTTAACAGAACAGATGAAACCCGATTAGCAAATAACATAGAATTTTGATCGAAAACTATTTTCCGTGTCTACCCCAAATGCAAACCAGCACTCTGAATAATCTGGGTAGATACCAAATATACAAGAAAACAGAACACCAAAAATAAGACAATACCGTGGAAAAACGAGCTAACTCGGAGTCGACTCGGCCGCGGATCCATAGCGAATCGCATGGATTCGCCGCGCTTCCGCGGTTGTCTAACCGAGTTAGGGACTCGCATTTCTCCAGTGTTCCTATAATTCCTTGCAGTGAATTTTAAGACTTCTGAAATAATTCTTTCGAAAGTTTTAAAATCGACAGAAACTGCATGGACTCGAAGTTTTATTTTCGTGTTTTTCCGATGATCGAAGTTCTAATAAGTTGCTAACAAACTAGTAATGGTTTAGTAGGCTCTGATACCACTGTAAGTCCATGTCACGCACCCCACGTGTTCGCGGGGAGACGGAATATATGAAAAACAATTATCAAAGTTTCGTAACACGGACTTGAGCACACGGATCATGTCTAAACCATTACCAGCAAACTGTAAGAGGTTTAACTACTCGGTCTCAAAGTTATACCTCACGTTATAAGTCCTTCGGGTCTTCATCGCTATCTTCCTTGTCATCGTAGGCTCCAAGGATCGTAACGGATCGCGGCTACCTCGACGGCCTCCTCGAGTCAAAGACGATCCACCCGAAAGTCTATAATCCGAGCTCCTATCTCGAATCTGAGATAACTACGGCTACTAGTTTGCTAAGCTAGAAGTCCTAGATGGTGTAGAGTGTTTAGATAGATTACTTTGTCTCTCTAAACCCTGGGATCCTCAACACATGAGAGCTTTTAGGGTTTGAGGAAGAAAATGAAAACTTGATGAGAGAGAAGGTGTTTGTGATAATGATAATGAATTATCTCTCATGCTTGAATAATAATGAAGCATACAAATATCTCTTGATAAATATCTAGAAAATATCTTGTAAGCTTCATTTAATTCAAAGGGTGGATCACCTCATGAGTCATGTTTCATTTAATGAAAACCTACACCTCATCTCCTCTATCTCATTTCCTTCTAGAAGCTTCCCGACAAATTACGAGACTGACCCTCCTATCCATATTTACGAAAAACACGGATAAACTGAGACTAAATAAATCCATCAGTATAATACTAAAATCTGGCTTAAACCAAAGCCCGCTAGTATTATCTACCCGATCACAGTACGTGCACAAGTGTACGTAAGTGATCGCAGCCTTTCTATAAAACCATACGGCCACTACACCTTTTTCCCGGTGCAAGGAAATTCTCTGTGTGGGACTCTAAAGACTCGACACTACGCTGGCAGTGGGTTTAACCACAGGCCGCAAGCGGTACTAGTTGTACGTAACGGTCCCCAGGTAGACGTCGATAAGAAGGCCGATGAGATAACTCATCCGAACTCCTACTGAGCATGTATGTGACAATCTCCGTACAGTCTGGTCTGTTCGTCTAAGAGTATCGCATATCAGGCCTAGGGGGATGGTGAACGTCAGACCCCTAATAGCGGTATAAGTAGTGTCGGAGTGTAGCTCAGAACACCCTGAGAAACTACTGGAACACCTACCAGTAAATCTCACTTTCCGTGGCCACTGACCTTTGTGTAATGGCTCCCAACACAGCACGATATCAACCCCTAATACCGGGAGAGACGAATCCTGTCTAACTGCCACTGCCTCCAAGTGCTTCGGGACTGCACCCAACTACTACCTGTTTGCACGACTCCTTTAAGCCATGGTAAGGTAGTGATCAAAGTACAGTGGGAACACACTCGAGACGAACTAATAGTGTCAAGTCGACAGAATAAGATGTACTCATGTCACCTGGGAACTGCTACCTGACGATAGGTATAATAACCATCAGCAGTTCCCGGCGAGTCCTGTCCAGTGTACCCGTAACCTAACGAGAACCTGTATACTATCTCCAGTACGACGTACTGATGGCTGTGGGACAGACCATCTCCCGACCTGGGATGAGCAACGTATACACCAGTCTACTCCGGAGTATCGATACCCCGTCTCGATAATCCTATAACCAGGGACCTGTATACGGATGTGCTTATAGACTACCCAGCCCCCATTAGTGTGACTGCCATCACAACGCTGGTAATCAAGCAAAGATCCTAAGGGCTCTACTAATATGTATAAGCGATATGCTAAAAGAAACATACGCACATATATGAGTAGAAACAAACCAAGTAGCATTCTACTATTTTTAGCAAGACTGTCAATACAACTATGAATTTCCCAAGCTTCCATTAATAATATACAAGCCAGTATGATACAATAATGGCCTCTAGGACATATACACTAACAGAATACGGTCCCGAGTCACATGGAGGCAATGAGCGATAGGAAGGGTTTCGTCTCTCTCGGTATTGGGGGTTGATATTGCGCTGTGCTCGATTGGCTATAACTGGAAGTCCCTGGCCAGGGTTGCTGCTGAGATTTACTGATAAGAGTTATCAGTAGTTTCTCATACCGTTATAGGCCAGACATAGGCATGACTTATCACATTACTGGGGACTGACGTTTACCACCCCCTAGACATGATATGCGACATATCAGATTAAGAGAACGGACTGTACGGTAGTGTTACTGATAGGCTTCATGGAGATTATGGACGGGCCTGCTTGTTGATCTTCATATCGCTCAATACCCGGATAGCCGTTACGTCCAGCTAGTACCGCTGATGGCTTGTAGGCAACTGATGTGATCATCACCTTCTGCTGGCGTATTGACGAGTCTTTAGAGTCCCACACAGAAGTTTCCTGGTTCAAGCGAAACGAAGTAGGACATATATGTGATATGTGTGTGGGCCTAATTAAATACGAGTATGTGATACCGTATTGTAATCTGGCAGTTATCTGTTATCGGTAGGTTATATGTGATATAACCGGATTATCGAATCAAATGTTGGTTTGATAATGTGATATTCAGATTAATGATATTAGTCGATTTTATGTGATATAACCGGATTATTAGATCAAGTGTTGATTTAATAATTTAATATATATTATATGTGATATAATTATATCTTAACTAATATCATTAGCTCACCAATTGCTTTATATATATATATATATTTGATATATATAAATGTATATTTGATATATATAAATATATATATATATATATATATATATATATATTATGAAGCATGACATGTTTTTCTATTTTTAGAAAATAGAAAAATGAGGTGTAAATTATGGAGATATTTGTGGAATGAGCAAGGCATGGGTTTTATTATTTGTATATTAGTCTTGACTCACTATTCAAGCATGCTTGCAATTTAGAATTGCAATTTTATTCCATGCTTGAATAAGTGAGGAAAGAGAGAGACATTTGAGTTTACTCTCATCATTTTTCTTCATGCCTTAGCCATTCATGAGCTTTTTCTTCCTCTTGCTCTCTACAATTTTCTTCACCTCACTTCCAAGTTCTAACCCTCACATGTGAAATGAATCATTAAACTTGTGAAAACCCTAGTGAGAAAATTAAACCCTGTTTCCCCCAATTAGAGCAAAGCTCTGTTTTGAAATTCAAAATTCAAAAATTAAAGTAACGCTTCAGATCCAGCGCTAAGCGTGCTGCGCGCCACCTGTCAAACACGGATGCGCTAGCGCCAGGTACGTTGCGTCCTAGGCAGCGCATCATGAGTGCGCTAGCGGTGGGCGCGCTGCACGCCACGTGTCAAACATGGGTGCGCTAGCACAGACTGCGGTGCACTCTGAGCAGCGCATCACGTGTCAAACGTAGGTGCGCTAGCGCAAAGTGCGCTGCGCTCTGAGCAGCGCACCACATGCAAAGCACGGGTGCACCTGCGCTGGAATTATAAAATTCCCCACCGTTATATCAAAAGATCTAATAATAATGATAAATCATTAATTAATCAGAACTAAAATTCTGTTTTGGAAAGATTTTCTCAATCTTGTTAAAAACAAGAAGATTGTCTTCTGTAAAACAGAAGCCCTAAGATCAAAAATCCAACGGTGGGAAATATCCCCAAATCAATCAGAGAAAGATCTTTTTAACTGATTTAACAAATCAACTTGCCCTATATAAAGGCCCCAAGACTTCAAGTCTGAGAGAGAGAAACCCCCCTATAAACTTTGAGAAATTCAAAGAAAGAAGAGCAAGCTCTTGAAAGAAGATTATTTTTTCAAGGTAAAGATCATGAATGATGAACACAGAGATGAAATCATCTCTTAAAAAGAAGAATTATCTTCTTAAAAGATCATAGATCTACAAAGACCAAGGTCTTTTATAAAGAGGTCAAAAGATCTCATCATAAAAACAAAGAAGTACTTACTTCATTCACAGATCATAGATCTACAAAGACCAAGGTCTTTCATAAAAAAGATCAAAAGATCTCATCACATAATAAAAGAAGAACATATTCTTCACACAGATCATTGATCTATAAGGCAAGCCTTTCGAAAATAAGAACTGTTGTTCTTGAATCTTGAGACAAAGTCTCTTCTAAAAAGAACATAAATTTGTTCACAGATCATAAAAATTGATCAAATGCGCTTTGCGCTATTGAAATGCGCCTTGCGCTCTTGAACAACGCTTCTGCGCTCTCTGGACCAGTGCTCACAACCAAAATGCGCCACGTGTCAACTACGCTTGCAACTTGCGTTTTGCGTTTCTGAAATAGCGCACTGCGCTCATGGGCTGGCGCTCAGCGCCAAGCGCGCCACGTGTCACTCACGGGTGCGCCACTAAATTTATAGCGCAATGCGCTCATAAATTAGCGCTCAGCGCTCATAAACTGGCGCATAGCGCAGAACATGACACGTTTCCCTTACATGTGCGCCACGTGGCAGAAGCGCACTGCACTTTTGATCGGCGCAAAGCGCCTAGTGCACCATAGGTTGCGCTGACAGAACATAAATTGTTCTGATGAATGCTCTGCATTCAATACAAGACAATAAAAGTGTCAAGATCTAATGCTCAGCATTATTAAAAGGGCCAAGCCCAAATAAAGAGTTCACGGACTGTGGGGTCCTTAAACTCATGGACTATGATGTTCTTAAACTTTATAGACTATGACGTCTTTAAACTATGGATTGTGGGGTCCTTAAACTCATGGACTACGATGTCCTTAATCTCGGACTGTGGGGTCCTTAAACTCATGGACTACGATGTCCTTAACCTTGGACTGTGGGGTCCCTTTAAACCCACGGACTACGATGTCCTTAACCTGGACCGTAATATCCTTAAACTAACATTGGACCACCATGTCCTTAAACTGGTAATCGGCCGCAATGTGTCTAAACTAAACGATAGAGCCCAATTGCTTTCTTGTTGGATCTAAATGATCCTGTTAAGTTGATCTTAGTCTAGAAATTAGACTAACGTATCCTTAACATATGTTTAAGTTGATCTTAGTCTCAAATGAGGCTAACGTATCCTTAAACCCAACCCCCAAACCCAAATCTAAGAAGATACGGATTTGGACTAATCCACGTCCTACGGGCGACAACATAAATTAGTCTCCATATACAATCCACGAGCAACCACAAACAAAACAAACACCCACGACACGAAGTGACCATCTGGAGAAGGAGAAAGTGGTTACCGCAATGCGGTAGCGTAATTAACTGCAGGGGCTTGCGCATGCAGGGAAGAGCGTCCCCACAATAAAAAAAACCCTCAAACGAGGGGGGATCTAACGAAGTCTGCTACATCGGCCGCATCCGTTTAAACCTTCGATACACGGTGCAATAAATCAACTTGGCATTATCGGAGAGGTGGACGGATAGTACCAATTAGCATCTGCCCCGAAATTCAGGCAAGACGAACCTACGCGGTCGCGTCTCTGTGTTCGGCGGGTAACAGATTCTGGCACGCCAGGTGGGACTTTTTCCTCTTTCCACTCCACACTTCGTGTGTCGTGTTCGCGAACGAATCACGGTTTGATATGGTTTCTCTTGGGTTCGAGGTACTAAGATTTGGTGTCTTGCTCCTTGCCGAAAACGAAAGATCAATGGCATTTACTTGCACGAAGTGTTCCAGCTGCAACTGCAACTCACGTTCCGCCTCATCTGGAGGCATAGCTTACGGGCCCCATGCAGCCTCCCTGTTCACGATGCCGATAGAGCAGGTGACGCAGGCTACCACCGATTTGTTCTTCCGGACCATGCTCCCACCAGTGAGCATTAACATCCCGCTGCCGCAAGAAGCGCAAAAGAAGTCGGTCTTTGATCGGCTCACTACTACCACGGCCCCTCTCAACGGGTCGGAGAATGTCAAGCCAACAGCGTCAGTCTTCAATAGGCTGAGCCTGAACTCCAATGGGCCTGTCAAAAAGCCCGCAATACCTAAAGCGGCCATCCTAAAGCGGATAGCCATTCCTGCTCTCGAGGCCACTAAAGAAGCTTCTCCCGTCAAGGGATCATTCTTTACGAGGCTAGCCACTCCGGCTTCCGTTCCTGCTCAAAGGTCTGTCTTTGACAGATTGGATACTGCAGCTCGACGGACGTCATTCTTCAAGAGGCTGGTACCAGCAGCGCTTCACCAGAACATGGGGTATGACGAAGTCACCCCTCAAGCTGAAACAATCCCAACGGCTCGACACGCTCGACGTCGCCACTGGCGCCGAGTAAGGAAAGCTGGGGGCAACTCCCCCTCTGGGCTAACTCCACCAGCCCCAACGGTGGAAGTCAATGCTGCTGTTCCAACCGGGAACAGCTTTGAATTGCTGAACAATGTGCGCAGGAACTCTCCTACCGCCGTACTGAAAAGATCTCCTCCACCCGCGGAGAATGTTACAGAAACAAAGTCGGAGCAACCCCCTCAGCGGCTGTCCTCCAAAATTTACAAAGTCTGGTGACGGGTTCAGGACTCAGTAATTGATCAAGATTACTCTCGCCGGCAGAAAAAGGTGAAGGTTCAGCAGAAAGAGAACCGTCCTGTCAAGCCACAAATGACGACAACTACCTGGGTGCCCGCTGCAGCGGCCCCCTCAACGTCAACTGCTCAAAAGAGAAGGAGGCCAGAAAAAGCCCCTGTGACTACGGCAGACCACAAAGACGCTGAGCCCAAACGCCCCAAGTCTGGGGGCATAATGGTGCATACCGTTTATATGGCTTCCAGAAAGGAGGAAAGCCGCGCTTCGACGGTCACCGACCGCTCACCCGATCCGTGACAAAAGCCCAGGAGCAGCAACAGAAGCTTCAGGAAATGCTGACGCAAATAGCCGCACTCACCAGGCTAAAAGAGAGACCGGAGGCATCATCAGAGCAGCGTCATGAACAAGAAACCGATGCTGACTTCCTCCGCAGAGTCCTCGAAAAGAAGGACAGAGAAGCAGCAGAACAAGAGGCTAATATAAAATGAATGGCGCTTCTCTTCCAAGACATGGTCGGGATGATGTTACAGCCAGAACCTCCAGCCGAAGACCCTCCTATCATCATTGAAGACGACAGAGGGGAAACATCGAACCCTCCTCCGGCTCTTTCAGCAGCCAAAGAGGAAACCATTTCCAAGGCCACTCTGGATGACTATATTGCTCAGCAAATACGAGCTCACCAGGCGAATGAAGCGGCCGGCCAAGTCGTTAAAACTGGGCGACCATATCTAGGCTGGTATGATCAAATAAAGTATCCGCCGGGATATACGATCCCTAAATTTCATGTATACAAAGGAACGGGCAATCCCCACCAGCATGTCGCCCAGTTTAGGGCTCTATGTGGCAACACCGGAGGTGATGATAAATTGCTACTTTGCCAATTTGTCGGCAGCTTGTCAGAGACGGCATTCGAATGGTATTCTGAACTTCCAAACGACTCCATCAAGACTTTCGCAGAAATGGAGCTATTATTCACCCAGCGATTCACGAGTGCTAGTGAACGCACCCCAATAACGGCATTGATCAATGCCAGGGTGAAGCCAGGTGAGACATGGGTTCAATACGCAATACGATGGCGGAATCTGTAGTCGAAATGCGAACAGCGCATCGAAGAAGCGCCGGCGGTGGGCATGTTCATGGGCACTCTGGACCCTCATGCAATTATTTCTCAATTCATGATATTCTTCAAGCCGACCACGTTCCAAACCTTGATCGACAAACTGGCCCAAATGGACCAGATGGTTCATAGACCGTCTCCTCCAAAGCCGGAGCCGCGGAACGAGAAGGGAAAGGGGAAAGCGACCGTCGTCGCTAACGCTCAACAGCAGCCCAGTGGTCTAAGACCAGTTGATCGCCAAAATAATAGAACTCGATCTCTCGAAGATAAAATGAGACGCCCTTACTCATTCCCTCGAGACAAGACGAAGAGGTTATTCGAGCTTGCACTGTGCAATAGGCTCATCAATCTGCCGGAGCCAAGACGCCCAGCGCAACCAGACGACATTAGCAATCCTAACTACTGCCCTTATCACCGAAGGTTGGGCCATCCGATCGAGGATTGTTACATCTTCAAAAGCTGGATAGAAGATCAGTACCAGCAGGGCAAATTCGTATTATTTGAGAATTGGAAGGTGAACCCGCCTCGGCCACACACTCCCAAGAAGACGGATACACCAGGGGCATCATGCTCTTTTGTAGAAGAAGCTCCATGGGAGGTCGCTCTTTCAGCCAAGATGAAAAGAATGCTGAAGGATCTCCAGACATGCCCAGCGATCAGGTATAAAAATCTACTCGAACCCGAGATCATCGAAGGAATGCTAAAACCGCGTCCAACTCCAAAGATCGGTGGTGATAGCCAAAGCACTCACGCCCAGCCGTCGAAATCTTTGAAGAAGAAAAAAAAATCCAAGAAGCCCGTGAAGCCTAGTGACAAGCGCACGGACCTGCAAAAGCAGATTGACGCGCTGGAAGAGTATAACCAGAAGGCGCGGACTCCAGTCACACTCCAGGAGTTTCTCAGCCACGTCCTTGAGGACGGAGATGATGGAGAAGACTCATCGGATGAATATGAAGATTACGTAGCAAGCTGCCATGTGATCTCTCACTCGTCAATAGACAATGAGGAAGCTCCTTACACAGAGAAACGGGGGGCAGATCCTAAGCCGGAACTCCTAAGGCCATCAGACGAAATGATTGATGCATTCCTGGACGAGGCTCTTCTTAAAAGCAAAGCCGATCGAGAGCGAGAGATGGCCATATTTGAAAAATCCAAACCCCAGCGACTGGACGAAAGGGTTGAAACACTCCCGCCAGATCAAAGTACATCCGCCGCAAGCAAAAGCAGGTTCAAGACGAAGAAAAGGTTCGCCAAAGCCATATCAATGGGAATGAAGCTGCCTTTCTCCGAAGGAAACGCCCCTGATGAAGCGGGTATACATCCTAGCTACTGCTTATATCATTAAAGGATTGTGCACCCGACTGAAGAGTGCAATGCCTTTAAAAACTGGTGGTAAGGATATGTTGCTCACCGACAACATTTCAAGCAGATGAAACACAAAATTCGTCGGGAGCAAAGAAATGCGACCAAGGAGTATATGAAAACTACCGGCAACGGTCACATGATCGACGCCAGCGGATCACAAGTTCTCACCTTTGAAAGCGACTCTGATGAAGAAATAGCCCTTGGCCCTCTCTTCAAAGAACCCATCTCTGAGGCGAAAGAAGTGAAGACCTGTGAGAGCATTCAACTGCGCAATCGTACGCTGCCTGAAAAGAATCTTGGGCCCACGAACGGTGGGTCGAATAGAAAAGATAAGGGAAAAGAAAAGGTCCCTGAGGATATCATCCTTGATGACCAAGCCGTCAAAGAGCTGATAGCCAAGGACCCACCAAAGAAAAGTAAGGTGGACTACAACGTTCTGGCACACTTGAGAAAGATACCCTCGCAGCTCAGTATTCTTGACGCCCTTCTGCTATCCAAAGAGGCGAGAGATTCTTTGATCAAGGAACTGCAGGAGCCCGAGCAATTCCAAGCTTTTCTCGCCGAAGAAAAGATGAAGGATGAGCTGGAAGAAGTGCACACCGCGGATATCACCTTCGGCGATGAAGATCTCCTCCTTGGGACATGCGAGCATAACCGTCCCCTGTATGTCTCCGGATACCGTCATGATATCAAGATAGGCAAAATCTTGGTCGACAATGGGTCCTCCGTTAACCTCCTCAATGTAAGAGTGTTGAAGGAAATCTGCATGAGCGTTCAACACCTCGCTCGGGATAAGATCACTATCTTCAGGTTTGACTCACAGTCATCAAGGATGCTCGGGTCTGTGATACTGACGCTGCGCTTTGGGCTATTAGTAACGGACATCAAGTTTCACGTCATTGACGCTAAGACATGCTATAACGCTTTGCTCGGCCGGCCTTGGTTACACGAGTACAACATCATCCCCTCTACACAACATCAGTGTATGAAATATTTCAAGGATGGTCTCGAATACACCGTAACAGGCGAACTTAACCCGTTCTCCGTGAACGAAGTCCGAAAGTACGAAGATGCAAAATACTTCCTGCCAGATTTCAAGGACACAGAAAGATGTCGCAAACCGGAGGATAAGAACAAAGCTATCACCACTATTCCAGTCTTCGGGAGTGATACCGAGGAAGAAAATGATATAGTTTATTCAGGGCCGCCCCTATGCAACAAGCCAGGACCGTCCACTCCTATGTTGATCTTCGGCAGCGACTCGGAAGATGAGGTCAATGTCGTATTCTCTTCTCGGCCATCAATACAAGCCTTCGCTGGTGAAAATCAAAGTTTACAAGTGGCCATGGTCCCGCCAAAGCATCATAAAGTGCTAGGCGTGCTTGATACTTACAGTGTGGAAGAATTGCAGACATTCTATGTCCCTCCCAGGCGAAAAGGTGAAAAGGCGATCCTGTTCTACCGATCCGGGGAAACCAAAGTGGACAAAGAAATTTGGCATAGTGCGGATTCTACACTTGACAGGCTCCAGCCCATCCGTTTGCCCAGATATTACACAGAAGGACTAAAGAGACTCTTGAGACGCCAATGTGTACCTCTTAAGCAAACTGCGCGACAAGCACGGTTCTATAACAGGATCTGAAACGTTCCCGAAACTCAACGAAAGTTGCCCAACGGAAGAATGGAAACGACCAGACTTGGGTATGTTCAATCCAAGAAACGGGAGCTACTCTGCGACTGCTATGTCATACATGACTTTGATGAAGAAGGAGATGCTCTGTGGGAGGATGCTAACCCCGAACCAGAAAGAGCTCCCGCCGTGAAAATGCCCAGTCCGTCATTCGAAGAACAAATGGACAAGCTTATAAGGGAAGCAGGTCAAAAGGTTCGAGACGACCATAATCGCGAAATGGCCATCTACGAGAAAGCCAGGACACAACGCCTCCTTCAACAGACTGTGAAAAATGAAAATGCTCCTCCTTGTCAACCCGTTGTATAAAAGACCCGACGCAGAGGTAGAAACAAACCAAAGAATGGGAAAGGCGTTCGACAACGACAAAGCGGAACCAAGAAGCCACGCTAGCAAGAGTCGAGCAGCCGGGATCTGTCCCTTGTAAAGAAGATGGGTCGGGAATATTCTTTTCCCCAAGATAAAACAAAGAAGATATTTGATCTTGTCATAAAACATCAGATGATGACACTCCCGGAGTCCAAGCACCCCGAGGAAGCAGGCGAAGTCTCTCACCCGGACTATTGCTCCTATCACAGGGCAATAGGACATCCTCTCGAAAACTGCTTCACATTCAAAGACTGGGTAGAAGACCAGTATCAGCTCGGCAGGTTCGCTCTATCCAGCAGTTGGAGGGTAACCCCGCCGCAGAAGCATGAACCAAAATTCGCACATACAGCGAGAGCAGAACCAGATCAACATCGGTCTTAGAAGCGATCTCGTACTTGCCATATGATAACGCTATTAGAAGAAGAACCCGAGAATGTGGATGATCTCCCCTGGTGCTTCGAAAACGATGATGACGAGGTAATCTCAGAGTTTCCATCGGCGCCAAAAGAGCTGGAGGATGGGATACATACTACTGCAGATAACCTCAAGAAAATTGATTTGGGGACGGCCAATGACCCGCGGCCGACGTTCGTCAGTGAGCTGTTGTCTGAAGAAAGGGTGGCTACGCTAAAAGACGTACTCATGCAGCATAGAGATTGCTTCGCATGGAACTATTCCGAGATGCCAGGAATAGATCCGGAGATTGCTGTACACAGATTGGCGATATCCCCGGACGTCAAGCCAATCAAACAGGCACCGAGAAGAATGCGGCTCGAGCTTGAGATGAGCATCAATGCCGAGGTTAAGAAGATAATCGACTCCGGCTTCATCCAAGAGGTTCAATATCCTGACTGGATCGCCAACATCGTCCCAGTGATGAAGAAGAATGAGACGGTACGCATATGTGTGGACTTTCGGGATCTCAATAAAGCCTGCCCGAAAGACGACTTCCCAGTACCGGTCACTGAGCTGATGATAGACAATACGTCCACTCATGAAGTTTTCTCCTTCATGAATGGCTCGTCAGGATACAATCAGATAAAGATGCATCCCGAGGACCAGAAGCACACTGCTTTCCGGACCCCTCTGGGCATATTCTGCTATAAGGTGATGCCCTTCGGTCTAAAGAACGCCAGCGCCACCTATCAGAGGGCCATGACGAAAATTTTCGACGACCTCATACATGAAATCATCGAATGCTATATCGAAGACCTCATAGTTAAAAGCAAATCATACGAGGAACATTTAGAGTATCTGAAGATCGTGTTTCAGCACCTTCGGAAATACAACTTGAAGATGAACCCTCTTAAATGCGCGTTCGGAGTTTCCTCGGGCAAATTCCTAGGATTCATCGTCCGACACCGAGGCATCGAGATAGATCTGTCAAATATCAAGGCGATTATGGAAATGCCTCCGCCAAGGACTCTTAAGCAATTGCGGTCTCTCCAAGGGAAGCTCGCGTATATCCGGCGATTTATAGCCAATCTCTCCGGCAAGTGCCGCCCCTACAGCCACTTAATGAAGAAGGGAACTTCGTTCATCTGGGATCACAAATGCCAAAGCGCACTGGATGAAATCAAGCAATACTTGCAGAATCCGCCAGTACTGGCCGCTCCCGTTAAAGGAAAACCTCTCGTTCTATATGCGACAGCCCTCGAAAGTTCCTTAGGCGCGCTATGGGCACAAGAGAACGACCAAGGAAAAGAAAGAGCCCTCTACTATCTGAGTCGAGTTCTACTGGGGGCAGAAAGCAATTACTCTCCCATTGAAAAACACTGCCTGGCATTGATCTTCGCAATAACGAAGCTCAGACACTACGCGTTGGCACATGAGGTCCATCTCATATCAAAGGTGGATCCTCTCAAATATTTGATGTCGAAGGCCATATTAACAGGGCGGCTCGCTAAGTGGGCCTTGCTCTTGATGGAGTTCTCGATAACTTATCGGCCTCTTAAGGCAGTGAAAGGCCAGGCCATCGCCGACTTCCTCGCTGAGCATCCGATACCTGCCGATTCTCCTTTGAACTACGAATTACCAGACGAACATGCATTTGACACGATCGATGGGGCTGATACCCGGTGGGAACTCTATTTTGATGGAGTATCTTCCATGAAGAAGCGCAAACAAAGCACCCCTATAATCAAATCAGGGTAGGCCCCATCTTCGTGACTCCACAATGAGGGATAATGCGCTTTGCCTTCTCCTTAACAGAGCCAAGGACGAACAACGAAGCTGAATACGAAACTTTGATAGCAGGTCTCGAGATCTCTATCGACATGCGAATTGAAAACCTCCTTATATACGTAGACTCCTAATTGGTCGTTAGTCAAATAAACGGCGACTACCAAACGTGCAAGCCAAAGTTGGTGAAGTACGGCGAGAGAGTATAGCAACTGCTGACTCAAATTCCTTCCTACACCCTAGAAAGCATACCGCGCGTGGAAAATAGCAAAGCGGATGCATTAGCCAAGCTCGCTAAAGAACTGGCTGACGAAAACCTCAATGGCGTGAGGATCATTGTGCAAAGCCGTCGGGTTCTTGCACCGGCAGAAATATCTCCGGAGTCGTCCGAAGAAAAGGGAGCGACTGAGCAAATGACTCTGCAAGTAAAAGACCAAGAAAAGGCTGAGGATTGGAGGGAAGTCTTTATAGACTACTTCAAATCCCGTCGAACACCTGAAAATGCATCCTCAAGGCATCAGCTCATGAAACGAGCTCTATCTTTTGCCTTCGTCAATGACACTTTATATAAGAGATCATTTGATTCTCTGTGGCTAAGATGCCTGGGACCTGAAGAGGCAAAGAGAGTCGTCCAAGAAACTCACGACGGACTCTGCGGTTCTCACCAAGCAGGGCCGAAGATGAAGCTGAAGATCAAACGGATGGGTTATTATTGGCCCACGATGATCCAAGACTGCCTCGAATATGCGAAGTAGTGCCACTCGTGCCAGATTCACGGGGACTTTATCCATCAGCATCCGAATCCGTTACATCCGACAGTGGCTAGCTGGCCGTTCGAAATGTGGGGGACTGACATAATCGGCCCCATCGAACCAGCATCGTCCAGAGGACATCGATTCATTTTGGCGACAACTGATTACTTCTCCAAATGGGCAGAAGCAGTACCGCTGAGGGAAGTGAAGACGGAGAATATCCTCCATTTCTTCAAAACACACGTCATTTGTCGATTTGGAACTCCATGACGGATTATCTCCGATAACGGGCCAGCCTACAGAAGCCACAAGATCAGCCGCTTCGCACAACAGCATAACATAGACTGGAGATACTCCTCAGTCTATAATTCCCGAGCTAATGGTTTAGCTGAGGGTTTTAACAAGACCTTGACAAAGATCGTGAAAAAGACGGTGTCTCGAAATAAGAAGGACTGGCATGAGAGACTGCATGAAGCTCTCTGGGCGTATCGAACTACGTTCAAGACGGCCACGAACACAACGCCGTACGCATTGGTATTCGGCACAGAAGCGGTACTCCCCCTCAAGATAGAGTTACCCTCTCTACGAGTGGCAGTTCAGTACGAGCTAACGGACGAAGAGAATGCTCACCTTAAGCTTGAGGAGCTCGATGCCCTTGATGAAACCCGGCTCATAGCGCAACAAAATCTAGAGCCTTACAAAGCAAAGATGACGCGCTCATACGAAAGATTGACCAGGCCGAGAACATTCCACCAAGGCGAACTCGTGCTAGTCGTCAAAAGACCTATGATCCCCAATTGTGCCAAACGGGGGAAATTCGAGCCGAACTATGAAGGCTCGTATATCATAGACAAGGTCTACCGGGGTGGGGCCTATCTACTCATGGACATGCATGGCGAAAGGCCTTTCAGGCCAATAAATGGTCGCTTCCTGAAAAAGTACTACGCTTGACGAGTCACTGCCTAGGTCAATGATAGATGACGACGACTATGTCCGCTCGCTATCTTCCTAAACCCAAACTCTATAAGTAGTAACCAGCTAACGGACCGAAACGTCCTTAAACTAACAACGGACCGAAATGTCCTTAAACTAACAACGGACCGAAACGTCCTTAAACTAACAATGGACCACTATGTCCTAAAACTAGCTGTTGACCGAGACGTCGATAAACTACTGTGGATTGCAACATCCCAATGCTGATACAAAAAAAGAGAGAAGAATAAAAGAATAAAAAAAGAAGAAAGAAAAAGAAAAACGGTATGTCCACTAGCAAAAAGGGCACGGATGAAAACCCGAGAGGGCTCCGTGAGTAAAAACAGCAAGGCTACCGACGAGTTTTGTGAAAACCCGAAAGGGCACAATCTCGTTAAAAGACACTTGCAAGGTCTTCTCGACCTTGTGAGGGGAAACCACCTGCGTGAGATCCTTACGACTCACAAGGGAGCAACACACTTAGGGATCCCCACGACCCCTAAGAAGAAATTACACTTACGAGATCCTCACGACTCGTAAGGAGAACCCTCTTATGAGACCCTCACGGCTCATAAAATTCAAAAGTCTTAAGCTACAGGGATCTGAATCCGTTCTTAAGCGGCCACCACAACCTCCAATGCTGCCCTACAAGCGGCTCAAGGCTGACCCTTGTATACAATCCACGGGCGCGAATAAACATTTCCCTAACAAAGTCCCTGTAAATCTATGTTACGCACCCCACGAACTTGCGGGGAGACGGAATATATGAAAAACGATTATCAAAGCTTCGTAACACGGACTTGAGCGCATGAATCGTATCTAAACCGTTACTAGCAAACTATGAAAGGTTTAACTACTCTGATTCGAAGTTATACCTCACGTTACTTGTCCTTCGGGTCTTCATCACTGTCCTCCACTCCTTGTAGGCTCTTTGGAACGTCGACACCTTAACGGCCTCCTCGAGTCAAAGACGATCCACCCGAGAGCTCCTACTCCAAGCTTAACCTCTAACTTGAGGTAACTAGGTTTCTCAAAGTGCTAATCTAAGCAACCTAGGTGATATAGAGTTGGATTGTGGATGTATTAGTCTAGCTAACCCTTGATCTCAACACATGAGAGGTTAGGGTTAGGGTTTGAAGATGGAGAGCTTGAGGAGAGAGAAGGTGAGAGTGAGAATCCTTTTGGATGAATAGATCATATGTGCATATATGAAACATATCATATATATTAAATGATTAATGAATAATGATATATCATCATGTTTCATTAATACACTAAGTGATTCATCACATGAGTCATATAAATCATAAATGATTCATTAACTCCATATATGAATCACACCATGACTCATTTATCCAATTAATGCAAATGCCACCTTAACCCCCAAGTCACCATGCTTCAAGAAGCTTCCCGACAAATTACGAGAATGCCCCTCCTGTCCGTAAAAACACGGAAAAACTTTAGACTGTATAGATCCAATAATCCGATACTAGAATCTGGCTTAAACCAAAGCTGACTAGTAAAAACTGTCTGAACATCGTACGTGCATAAAAACACGTATGCGTCCGAACCCTGTCGTAAAACCATACGACCTCTATATAGTTTCGCCCAAAGTAGGGAAACTCTCTGTGTGGGACTCTATAGACTCGACACTACGCTGGTAGTGGGTTTAACCACAGACCGCAAGCGGCACTAGCTGTACATAACAGTCCCCAGGTAGATGTCGATAAGATGGCCGATGAGGAAACCCATCTGAACTCCTACTGAGCCTGCTGTGACGTTCTCCGTACAGTCCGGTCTGTTCGTCTAGCACTATCGCATATCGGGCCTAGGGGGCGGCAAGTGTCAATCCCCTAAAAGCGGTATAAGTCGTGTCGGAGCGTAGCCCATTACACCTTGAGAAACTACTGGAAAACCTACCAGTAAATCTCGCTTGCCCTGGCCAAGGACTTTGCGTAATGGCTCTCTGACACAGCGCGATATCAACTCCCAATACCGGGAGAGACGAATCCTGTCTAACCGCCACTGCCTCCAAGTGCTCGGGACTGCACCCAACTGCTACCTGTTTGCACGACTCCTTTGAGCCGTGGTAGGGTAGCAATCTAAGAACAGTAGGACACACTCGAGGAGAAGTAGCAGTGTCAAGTCTGCGGACTATGCTGTACTCATGTCACCTGGGAACTGTTAACTGACGACGGGTATAATCCCAACCAACAGTTCCCTGCGAGTCCTGTCCGGTGTACTCGTAATCTAACGAGCACCTGTATACTATCTTCAGTACGACGTACTGATGGCTGTGGGACAGACCATCTCCCCAACTGGGATGAGAAGCGTACACACTAGTCTACTCCGGAGTATCGATGCCCTGTCTCGATAATCCTACGACTAGGGACCTGTATAGACTATCCAGACCCCACTAGTGTGACTGCCATCACAACGCTGGTAATCAAGCAAAGATTCTAAGGGCTCTACTAATATGTATAAGCGATACATTACAAGAAACATATGCACATATTAAAGTAGACTCAAACCAAGTAGCATACTACCATTTTTAGCAAGACTGTCAATACAACTGTGAATATCCCAAGCTTCCATTAAGTAATATACAAACTAGTATGATACAGTAATGGCCTTCTAGGCCATAAACACTAACAATCTCCCACTTGCACTGGGGCCATGTACTGGCATATCGCAGACCTATCATCTCGAATAGCCTCTCGAACTGCGTCTGAGGAATGGCCTTTGTGAATGGATCAGCAGTGTTATTCTCTGTATCTACTCTCTTTACCTCGATCTCCCAGCGATCGACGATCTCCCTGATCAGGTGATACCGCCTTAAGATGTGTCTGGACTTCTGATGGGACCTGGGTTCTTTCGCTAAAGCTATAGCGCCGTTGTTGTCGCAATACAGAGGTATTGGACCAACACTAGTAGGAACCACCTGAAGTTCTGTGAGGAACTTCTTCATCCAGACAGCTTCTTTTGCGGCATCGCAAGCAGCTATGTACTCCGCTTCCATCGTTGAGTCGGCAACGGTCTCCTGCTTGGAACTCTTCCAACAGACCGCCCCTCCATTGAGGGTAAAGACATAACCCGACATGGACTTGGAGTCATCCTTGTCACTCTGGAAGCTGGAGTCAGCAAAGGCCTCGATCTGGAGGTCTTTTCCACCATACACCAAGAACATCTCCTTAGTCCTCCTCAGGTACTTGAGAATGTTCTTTACTGCTATCCAGTGCTTCTCCCCTGGGTTTGCCTGATACCGGCTTACAACGCTCAATGCGTATGCTACATCTGGTCTGGTACATAACATCGCATACATTATAGAGCCTACCGCAGAAGCGTAGGGTATAATCGACATGCGATCCCTTTCTAAATCAGTCTTGGGAGACATCTCTTTGGAGAGGGTGATTCCGTGACAAGCCGGTAGGTTACCGCGCTTAGAATCATCCATACTGAATCTTTTCAATATGGTGTCTATGTACCTGGACTGCGAAAGTCCCAACATCCTCTTTGATCTATCACGATAGATCTGGATCCCCAGAATGTAGGTGGAATCATCCAGGTCTTTCATGGAGAACTTCTATGACAAGAATCTTTTGACTGACTGTAGCATAGGAATATCATTTCCTATTAGGAGAATGTCATCCACGTACAAGACGAGGAATACAACAACTCTCCCTACAATCTTACTGTATATGCATGGTTCATCTGGATTTTTGATAAAGTCGAATTCTTTGACAGTATCATCAAAACAGATGTTCCAACTCTGCGATGCCTGCTTTAGTCTATAAATGGACTTAAGCAGCTTGCATACTTTACCGCTGCTCCCACTCTGAATGAATCCCTCTGGCTGATCCATATAGATGCACTCTTCCAAATTACCATTTAGAAAAGCCGTCTTTACGTCCATCTGCCAGATCTCATAATCGTGGAAGGCAGCAATAGTAAGAAGGACCCGAATGGATTTGAGCATAGCCACTGGAGAAAAGGTTTCGTCATAGTCCAAACCGAGTCTTTGACGGAAACCCTTTGCAACAAGTCTAGCCTTATATGCTTCAACCTGTCCATCTACACCAATCTTCTTTCTGAAGATCCACTTGCATCCTATGGGTTTTACCCCATCTGGAGCAATGTCCAAAGTCCATACTTTGTTAGTGTACATGGACTCCATTTCGGTCAGCATTGCATCTAGCCATTTTACCGAGTCGCCGCTCTGAATGGCTTGCTGGAAGCTAGTAGGGTCGTCATTATCTATGACGCAATCTTCTCAATCCCCGTCTATGAGAAAATCGTAGTATCTCTCGGGCGGATGAGACTACCTACTATTTCTGCGGATAGGCGCTGGTATGTCCCTTTCTTCTGAAACTTCTTGTTCTACCAAACTTTCAGTAACAGATTGTAGTTCTGGAATTTCTTCCAGTTCTACTGCGCTCCTACTCTTCTGATTTTCTAAAAATTCAGTTTCTAAGAAGCGGGCATGACGAGAAACAAAAACCTTTTGTTCTTCTGCGTAATAGAAGCAATATCCCATGGAGTTCTTTGGATATCCCACAAACTTACACTCTACTGAGCGTGCCTCGAGCTTGTCCGGATGCTGCTTTTTTACAAAATCCGGACATCCCCATGTCATCAGGTACTGAAGATAGGGTTTCTTCCCACTCCACATCTGATATGGTGTGGTAGGCACAGTCTTGGTTGGAACCTTGTTTAAAAGATATGCAGCTGATTCTAGTGCATAATCCCAGAATGATCGCGGTAACTCAGCCTTACTCATCATGGAACGAACCATTTCCAATAGGGTTCGATTCCTCCTTTCCGATACACCGTTGTGTTGTGGTGTGTATGGAGAAGTAAGCTGAGAGAGAATTCCATTCTCTTTTAAGTAACCCAGGAACTCGGCACTTAAGTATTCACCACCTCGATCAGATCTCAGTATCTTAATACTTTTGCCTGTTTGGTTTTCCACTTCATTCTTGTATTCCTGGAATTTCTCAAAGGCCTCGGATTTATGCTTCATCAAGAAGATATGTCCATACCTAGAGAAATCATCCGTAAAAGTAATGAAGTAGGAATAACCACCTTGCGCATGTGTAGATATTGGACCGCACACGTCACTGTGTACGAGTCCTAAGAGCTCGCTCTCTCTTACTCCGTGTCCAGTAAACGGAGTCTTTGTCATCTTTCCCATGAGACAAGATTCACAAGTGGCATAAGATTGATATTCGAACGGATTCAAATATCATTCTCTATGTAACTTCGTTAATCGTGTTTCATTGATGTGACCTAGTCTACAATGCCATAAGAAAGCCTGATTCATTTCTGGAGACTTTCTTTTAAGTGTGTTCTGGACATTGAAAACCTGAGCTTGACTCAATACGTATATACCGTCATCTAATGTACCGGACCCAATCAAAACTTGATTTAGGTGGATGTGAACTATATCACTTACGAATGTAAAATCATATCCCTCTTTTGAAAGTAAGGACACTGATATGATATTACAAGTCAAACTAGGTACATACAAACAGTTACGTAGAATCAATATCTGCCCACTTGTCAAACCTAGGCGATATTCTCCCACGGATTCAGCGTCCACGCTCATTCCGTTTGCAACTCTGAGAGACATATCACCTACCCTTATAACTCTACGGTTTCTCAAAGCATGTAATGAATTACAGATGTGAGATCCTGCTCCGGTATCTAGTACCCAGGAAGTAGAGTTAATTGACAAACAGTTCTCAATTACAAACACACTTGAGGCTGAAGCCACAACATACTTCGTATCCTGGCTACTGGCTTCCAAAGCCCTGCAATCCTTCTGCCAATGCCCGTTCCCATAACAATAGGAACATCCTTCTTTAACTACACCAAGTCCCGAAACTTTTGCTCTTCCTTTTCCTCCTACTTTATTGACACCGTATATCGGCTTTGTAGAGGTCTTCTTCTTTTCACCCTTTGCTTTCGCCCTGGATGTAGAAGAAGAAGGTCCCCCATTAAGCAGATCTTGTGTCTCCCTGGTTTCTTTCAAGGTGTAAGTAGAGGGTAGGGACTGTGAAAATAAGTCAGCGTATGACCTGTTTCCCAACGTGGTCTCCAGGTCCTTGAGCTCATCAATATAGCTAGTCATTGTAAGGACGTCGTCCCCTACAGATGACCCGATAGCCAACCTCGCTTGAATTAAATCGTTCTAGGTCTCATATCTTGTGATATGAGATTGCTCTCCATATAAATCTTTGTTATGGAGAAAGATAGAAACTAAGTCCATCTTCTCGTGCTGCTTCTGGTATACACCATCAACTGAAGCCAACACGAAGCACTTAGCTTTCGCTTTATCCTTTTCCCTTGTCTAACGGATATTCATATCCGCGACGGTGGAAACTGGATCTGGGACGGCGGGATCTTGAGTAGTAATAGGGTGGTCCAGCTTGTCATAGGCAATGGTCATCTGGACAGACCTTTGCCAGTCATATAAGTTAGATTGAGTCAACTTGTTATCTAGATGTAACCTAGTCATGGTCACAAGGTCGCTGCAATGAGAGAGAGAGAAGAAAATAGTTTAGCATGATGCTCTTGCAAGTTTAGATTGGTTTTTAATTTATCTAAACTGGATGGCTCCCACTGTTTCTCGAATCCTTCCTCAAACCAAAAAAGAAGAATTAGCCAGGACTATTCTCACTGTACAATACTTGCTTAACCGTTCAACCAGGCTAGTGTCGGTACTTCGAGGGAGGTTTTCCAACGCTTTCGCGAAGTTCCTTAATTAAATAACCTCTTTTCTCTGGGGGCGTAGCCCCGCTGACACCTTTCTCGACACCTACTTGGTTTATAGCATTGATCGTTAAGTGATGAATCTCCTGATAAGTAGCATATACTCACAGTAGGATCGGGATCCAAATATCATCGTATGATAATGTTGAAGGAATCCTACCAACATTCATCAAACTCCAAATGGTATGCAACACTAGCAAGTTTCAGTTTCTTTAGAGACTCCCGATGTGTATTTTTGCCCCATGTTCTTATGACCTTGACGAAAGCCAACAAATCATAAGTCACATGTCAAGTTCTGCCCATTATTATCTTGTTAATTTGAACCCACCCGTATATACCCTTGATGAAAGCCAACAAGGTAATACGACTGTCCCAAACCAACTCATCTATCTATGCAACAAATAAATACCCCAGCAGCTACCAAACACTATGCCTTGACGAAAGCCAACAAACATAGCTTGAATATTACTGACCATCTATAAGAAATGACGGAGGGCTACGACTGGTTTTGGTGAAACCGTGAACGTAGTGAACTTGATATAATCGAAGGAACCTGATAGCTTTTTAAAAGGAGTGGTTAAAGCTCCGCAATTAAAAATTCTGCTCTTTTAAAAATAACCGAGTGGTTTCTTTTAAATTTGTTCCAACGATTCAACTTTGGTTTATTTTCTTTGCATTAATATAATGCGTCCCATCATTTAACCTATCATTGCAGAAAACAACGAAAATACAACGTCCACTTATGCCATCCGCATTCGCCACTGGGTCCCGTCATCACCCGTTGGGTTACTTAACTAACGACAGAGCGGGGGCTGGGCTAGCGCGGGTGTAAAACATAAGTGACGTCTAAATAGCTATCATATATAGATATTGTACATTCGTCAGACGCAATAATAGGCATTCCAGATCTCAGATGATCATTATTGGATATACAAGTAATCCGCGTTTGCTTTGAGCCTGCAACAAAAGACGGATTACACAGTTGTGATGAATAGCCATTACCCCACCCTAGACCCCTACGGGTACGGCAAACTACCCGTCAAGTACCAGAAGTGAAGCGGTCTCCCTGAACAACGTGAGTAGGCCACTAAACACTTCAACGTACCCGGTAGTTTGTGTACCCCACCTTGGGTCTATACTAGGAGCAAAAAACAGTAAATGAAATAATACAACGGTGGCTACAACCGCAACCTGGATGTGCCCCGCAAAAGAATATTACATCATATTACAATTTACATCGAATGAATGAATATAAAACCCATCTCAAACCCCGGCTAATCATCACAACAATCCAATCAAGTTCATATACACAAACAGTAAACATTACAGAAATATGCAACCCCTGCCAACCGACATACTAGCAGTTAGGGGAGGTTTACGAACACATTTATCATTACAGATAAAAACCCGATTAGCAAATAACTTAGAATATCGATCGACAACCTTTTTCCGTGTCTACCCCAAATGCAAGCCAGCACAGAAGTAATCTGGGCAGAAACAGAATATGTAGGAAAACAAAACACCATAATATATGAATTACTGCGCAAATCCGAGTCAACTCGGAGTTGACTCGGCAGCGGATCCGCGGCCAAAAGCACTATTGTGCCGCGGATCCGTGGCAATCTAACCGAGTTGAGAGCTCGTATTTTCCCAGTATTCTTATAATACCCTGCTGTGAATTTTAAGGCCTATCAAAAAAAATTTCTGACACTTTTAAAATTAACAGAAATTGAAAGGGTTTCGGGGTGTTGTTTTCGTGTTTTCCGTCGATCGAAGTTCTAATTAGTTGCTAACAAGCTAGTAATGGTTTAGTTGGCTCTGATACCACTGTAAGTCCATGTCACGCACCCCAAGTAACTTGCGGGGAGGCGGAATATATGAAAAACGATTATTAAAGCTTCGTAACACGGACTTGAGCGTATGAATCGTATCTAAACCGTTACTAGCAAACTACGAAAGGTTTAACTACTCTGATTCGAAGTTATACCTCACGTTACTTGTCCTTCGGGTCTTCATCACTGTCCTCCACTCCTTGTAGGCTCTTTGGAACGTCGACACCTCAACGGCCTCCTCGAGTCAAAGACGATCCACCCGAGAGCTCCTACTCCAAGCTTAACCTCTAACTTAAGGTAACTAGGTTTCTCAAAGTGCTAATCTAAGCAACCTAGGTGATATAGAGTTGGATTGTGGATGTATTAGTCTAGCTAACTCTTGATCTCAACACATGAGAGGTTAGGGTTAGGGTTTGAAGATGGAGAGCTTGAGGAGAGAGAAGGTGAGAGTGAGAATCCTTTTGGATGAATAGATCATATGTGTATATATGAAACATATCATATATATTAAATGAATAATAAATAATGATATATCATCATGTTTCATTAATACACTAAGTGATTCATCACATGAGTCATATAAATCATAAATGATTCATTAACTCCATGTATGAATCACACCATGACTCATTTATCCAATTAATGCAAATGCCACCTTAACCCCCAAGTCACCATGCTTCAAGAAGCTTCCCGACAAATTACGAGAACGCCCCTCCTATCCGTAAAAACATGAAAAACTTTAGACTGTATAGATCCAATAATCCGATACTTGAATCTGGCTTAAACCAAAGCCGACTAGTAAAAACTGTCCGAACATCGTACGTGCGTAAAAACACGTATGCGTCTGAACCCTATCGTAAAACCATACGACCTCTATATCGTTTCGCCCAAAGCAGGGAAACTCTCTGTGTGGGATTCTAAAGACTCGACACTACGCTGGCAGTGGGTTTAACCACAGACCGCAAGCGGCACTAGCTGTACGTAACGGTCCCCAGGTAGATGTCGATAAGAAGGCCGATGAGGAAACCCATCCGAACTCCTACTGAGCCTGCCGTGACAATCTCCGTACAATCCGGTCTGTTCGTCTAGGACTATCGCATATCGGGCCTAGGGGGCGGCAAGTGTCAGTCCCCTAAAAGCGGTATAAGTCGTGTCGGAGCGTAGCCCATTACACCTTGAGAAACTACTGGAAAACCTACCAGTAAATCTCGCTTTCCCTGGCCAGGGACTTTGCGTAATGGCTCTCTGACACAGCGCGATATCAACTCCTAATACCGGTATAGACGAAAACTGTCTAACCGCCACTGCCTCCAAGTGCTCGGGACTGCACCCAACTGCTACCTGTTTGCACGACTCCTTTGAGCCGTAGTAGGGTAGCAATCTAAGAACAGTAGGACACACTCGAGGCGAAGTAGCAGTGTCAAGTCTGCGGACTATGCTGTACTCATGTCACCTAGGAACTGTTAACTGACGACGGGTATAATCTCAACCAATAGTTCCCTGCGAGTCCTGTCCGGTGTACCCGTAACCTAACGAGCACCTGTATACTATCTCCAGTACGACGTACTGATGGCTGTGGGACAGACCATCTCCCCAACTGGGATGAGAAGCGTACACACTAGTCTACTCCGGAGTATCGATGCCCTGTCTCGATAATCCTACGACTAGGGACCTGTATAGGATGTTGCTTATAGACTACCCAGCCCCCACTAGTGTGACTGCCATCACAACGCTGGTAATCAAGCAAAGACCCTAAGGGCTCTACTAATATGTATAAGCGATACATTACAAGAAACATATGCACATATTAAAGTAGACTCAAACCAAGTAGCATACTACCATTTTTAGCAAGACTGTCAATACAACTGTGAATATCCCAAGCTTCCATTAAGTAATATACAAACTAGTATGATACAGTAATGGCCTTCTAGGGCATAAACACTAACAGTCCCATCCGTGACTAGGAGTATGTCTACATGGTGAACAACCCTTGTAAGTCCTCTCGACTTAGAAGGAGAAAATACTCTTGTAAGATCCTTACGACTTACGAGAAGCCATATACTTAGGAGTCCTCACGATTCCTAAAGAGAAAACGCACATATGAGATCCTCACGACTTGTAGGGAGAAATACCTTTATGAGACCCTTACGGCTCATGAAGTCAAAAGCCTTAGTCTACAGGATCCTAACCATGTTCGCTAAGCCACCTTTGTTCGACATCGACGAAGGCAAATGATGATTCGCTCCTGGCAATATCCCAGTTGTAGCGGTGCTAATGCCGAAATCGGTGTCTAAATCCAGACTTGCAGCAAGAAGCTAGCGAGCCACACATGCATACAAAATAGCCAAAATGATGGGGCAACTTGCAACAAAATCAACAAGTAAAAATGTATGCATGCAAAATAGCCGAAATGATTGGGCAACTCGCAATAAAAAGCAGCGAGTAAAAATAAAAAATATATATAGCCGAAATGATTGGGCGCCGCGAAAAATAACCGAAATGATTGGGCAATCACGACCTTCACGATATAAAAGCTGAAATGATAGAGCATCGCGGAAAGAAATAAAGAAAAATGAAATTTATGCCCTACAGGTGATATCACATCAATCCTTGTATACAATCCAGGGGCGCAAACAAAGAAGGAATCACGCCTTCCCTCCCCAGGCTCCATCAGAAAATGAAGCTAAATCTCGACGGTTCAGGGATAGCCTAGAGATCATCAACAGCGTTCCTCTCCATTCCAGCAGGATTCAGACGCTGCAATCAACCCTGGAGCTACGGCAAAGCCACTACTCCAAATCTCGATGGTTCCCAGACAACCTGGAGACCACTTCGATATTTGTCTCATTACAACAGACGCAACATCATCCACATGACCCCATCACGGAAATACGTCATCCACATGACCATGTCACGGAAATACGTCATCCGCATGACCCCGTCGCGGAAATACGTCATCCAAATGACCCCGTCGCGGAAATACGTCATCCACATGACCCCGTCGTGGAAATACGTCATCCACATGACCCCGTCTCGGAAATACGTCATCCACATGACTCCGTCACGAAATACGTCATCCACATGACCCCGTCGCGGAATTACGTCATCCACATGACCCCGTCGCGGAAATACGTCATCCACATGACCCCGTCGTGGAAATACGTCATCCACATGACCCCGTCTCGAAAATACGTCATCCACATGACCCCGTCGTGGAAATACGTCATCCACACGACCCCGCCGCGGAAATACGTCATCCATACGACCCCGCCGCGGAAATACGTCATCCACACGATCCCGTCGCGGAAATAAGTCATCCACACGACCCCATCGCGGAAATACGTCATCCACACGACCCCGTCGCGGAAATACATCATCCACATGGCTTCGTCTCAGAAATACATCATCTACATGACCCCGTCATGGAAATACGTCATCCACATGACCCCGACGCGGAAATATGTCATCTACATGACCCCGCCTCGGAAATGCGTCACCCAATGACGCCGTGAAATGCGGATAACGTCAATCTCATTAAACACTTACGGGTTCTCTCGATTCGTAAGGAAGAAAACTCTTTTATAAGATCCTTACGACTTATAAGGGAAAACACACTTAGGAATCCTCACGACTCCTAAGGAGAAAAGACACCTACGAGATCCTCACGACTCGTAGGGAGAAAAGTCTTTATGAGACCCTCACGGCTCATAAAGTTGAAAAGTCTTAGGTAGCAAATCTGAACCTGCTTCCTAAGCCATCACTACCCCTCCAAGAAGCCAAAACAAGATGCCCACTTTATCATCTGCCGGCTATGCTTGCTAAGGTGACATGCTAATAACAAAAGAAAGAAGAAAGCAGAGAGATGACACAAGACATTGCGAAAGAAATGTATCTTTTATTCATGAATTCAATTGGATACAAAATACATCGTATGAAAGAATAAAAAAAATGAATACATTTTTATTCAACATTAAAAATGGTACCAAAAAAAAATTATTGAGAGGGAAGCGCTTTCAATAGTCCGATCAGCCGCTCGCGCACTTCCCTCAGCCCCTTCTCTTCATCAGCTGCCGCAGCCAACTCTGCTTCGACTTGGGCTCGTTGCTGCAAGTAAGACAAAAGTTGTTCTTCGACGGCCCGCTGAGCTACCTCACGATTTTGTGCATCCCGCTCGATAACGTCGAGCTTCTGCCTCAGTGTTAACCTGTCGGAGATGCACCGCAGAAGGCCTTCAAAGAAAACTTTCAACTGTGCAGCATTCGCATCAACCTGAGCATGCAGTTGGGAAGATTCGCTCGAAGTCTCTCCGCACTCCTTACGTTTTAAGGCCGTCTCTTGTTCAAGATGACGGAAGTAGGGAGTGCTCTGCTCAACCCACGCAGCCCGCTGGATGTTCACAGCCAGGACCTCTGGAGCAGGACGTCCAACCTCGAGCTCATGCAGGCAAGCTTCAATTTCCCTGCAGTGATTAACCCAAGACTCAACGACGCCCTCATTATGAAAATTCACGAGCGCCGCTAGCATAGGGTTAACCTCCGCGGCAAAATCCGCAGCAGATGTGGGAGTCTCCATGTTAAGCTCCTCAATATAGTCGCCCAACATGCGCAGACTATTCGCGGCGCCTTTCGAGAATGCACGTCGAGAAAAAGGGCCGGCTGGCATTATGGTGCGAGACTCGAATGGAGCTAGAGTCGACGTGATTGCTGCAAAATAAATCATAGTCAGATGTCGTCTCAAGAAATAAAGAAAATACACGAACAATAGAGTCTACTATACCGGCTGCAACAGGGGGCAGAGCTGGGAGTACTGGTGACGCAACGATAGCCCCGTCCCCTCCTTCAATTTGTAAAGCTACAAGCAATACAAATATGAATTAGCAATAATGCGACTGCCCGTTAAAGAAAGGACGTCGGTTAGAAAAAATACTCACCGACACCAGTGGGAGGACTAATCTCTGACTGGAAAGAGAAGTGTGGGTGCAGCACCTGATACAGGTGATCAAAAAGGACTCCTGCAAGGAAGCGGTAATGCAACGTCAGTACATAAGTTATACAGCCTAAAAAATAAGACTGATGGGTCATGAATCTGCACCTTCCAACATCTGAGATGGTTCGAGAGAAAGTAGAGGGGTGGTCACCGTCAAAGCGGTAATTGATGGCACTGCCTCGGGTAGCGCAACCTCAACGCTCGCCACACCTACATTAGAAACGAGATAAATACTGTCAGGAAAGATTGAAAAGGATTGCAGAATAAAAAGAAAAGCAATGACCCAAAATCTACCTGATGAGTCGCCGGTCGGAACCGCGATGAGGGCGTCACTTGATACAGCAACTGCTTCACCCTCCTCCATCGGAATGGTTTCGCCGCCCGTGGCTTCATCCCCCGACTCCACGAGAATCATCGTGATACTCGCAGTGCCCGGCAGCGGCAAGGAGCTGCAAGGAGAAAGAACGACAATCGGGGTATTGCCCGACTCTTGCGAAAGAGTGACTACCCCGGGCTCGGCGGCTGTAGCCATCTCACCCATCGCCACCTCGGGCTCGGCAGTTGCAACCATCTCACCCGCTGCTTTAAGTCCACGTTGCCCACCACGGTGCTTACGGGGAGGCGGAATAGGTAAAAAAAATGTTTTTTTCTTAAGGCAACATGGACTAGAAACTAGAGGATCTTTGCTAAACAAAACCTAGCAAACTAACTAGAGGTTCTATTTACTATGCTCAAGAGATTATACCTCACGAACCAAGTCCTTCGAGTCTTCTTTCCGCTTTCCTCCTCGTCCATGCTAGCTCTGAGGATCGATCCGGATCTTGGTCACCTCCGCGGCCTCCTAGAGTCGAAGACGATCCACCCGAGAGTTTGTGTTCCGAGCTCCACCTCAAGCCGAGGTAACTAGGGCAACAAGTGTGTTATGCTTGATGTCCTAGGTGGTGTAGAAGAAGAAGATGGATTTATTTGTCAATTTAGATCCTTATTTTCTCAACACATGAGAGCAAAGGAAAAATCTAGAGGAGGAAGAAGGAGGAGGAACCATGGGAGCTCAAGCATGAGGAGAGAGAATCCCAAAGAGATAATGATCCATAAAACAAAATAATTACTAATCTTTATCATGATAAAGTTGATGGCTACATTGATATGACCATTATCATCTCAAAATAAAACCTAAACAAAAAAGAATACTCTAGATCTCACATGAAAGATCCTAGTCAACAATGGTCAAATTGTCAACAAGGTCAAGTATGGTCAAATGGTCAAAGCAATTAGCCATAACATAATTATCATAAAAAAGATTAGTAAATAATGTCCCCGTCTCATAATGGTTTTGACCAAACCAACTGTCAAAACCCTAATGAGACACCTCCTTCTTCTTCGCTCCTCACAACTGTGCATACACACCCGCATCCGCATTCCGTAGAATGCGAATGCACAGAAGACAAAACTAATCCATCCATACAATACTAGGATCCGGCTTAAGCCAACGCCTACTAGCATTGTCTGCCCGAACAGCATACGCGCACAAGTGCACGTAAGTGATCGTAGCCCTGCCGTAAAACCATACGGCCTCTACACCTTTCGCCCAGTGCAGGGAAACTCTCTGTGTGGAACTCTAAAAACTCGACACTACGCTGGAAGTGGGTTTAACCACAGACCGCAAGCGGCACTAGCTGTACGTAACAGTCCCCAGGTAGATGTCGATAAGAAGGCCGATGAGGTAAACCCATCCGAACTCTTACTGAGCCTGAATGTGACAATCTACGTACAGTCCGGTCTGTTCGTCTGAGAATATCGCATGGCGGGCCTAGGGGCGGTAAACGTCAGTCCCCTAATAACGGTACAAGTCGTGTCGGAGTGTAGCCCAAAACACCCTGAGATAACACTGGAAACGCTACCAGTATATCTCGCTTGTCCTGGCCAGGGACTTTGTGTAATGGCTCTCCTAGACACAGCGCGATATCAACCCCCAATACCGGGAGGGACGAATCCTGTCTAACCGTCACTGCCTCCAAGTGCTTCGGGACTGCACCCAACTACTACCTGTTTGCACGACTCCTTTGAGCCGTGGTAGGGTAGTAATCAAAGAACAGTGGGAACACACTCGAGGCGAAGTGACGGTGTCAATTCAGCGGACTAAGCTGTACTCATGTCACCTAGGAACTGATAACTGACGATAGGTATAGTACCAACCAACAGTTCCCGACGAGTCCTGTCCAGTATACTCGTAACCTAACGAGTACCCGCATATTATCTCAAGTACGACGTACTAATGGCTGTGGGACAGACTATCTCCCTTGCTGGGATGAGAAGCGCATGCGCTAGTCTACTCCGGAGTATCGATGCCCCGTCTCGATAATCCAACGACTAGGGACCTGTATAAGGATGCGCTTATAGATTACCCAGCCCCCACTAGTGTGACTGCCATCACAACGCTGGTAATCAAGCAAAGATCCTAAGGGCTCCACTAATGTGTATAAGCGATATTCTAAAAGAAACACATGCACACATTAAAGTAGAAACTAACCAAGTAGCATATTACCATTTCGAGCAAGATTGTCTATACAACTGTGAATATCCCAAGCTTCCATCAAGTAATATACAAACTAGTATGATACAGTAATGGCCTCTAGGGCATATACACTACCTCGATCTCGACAATGGTATTCATCTCACCTACCGCCATCTCGAGCTTGGCGATCGTGACTGTCTCACCCACCGCTACCTCGAGCTCGGCAATTGTAGCCATCTCGTCTACCGTTGCCTCGGGTTTGGCGATCATTGCTACCTCCTCTACCGCTACCCCAGGCTCAGTAGTCGCTGTCACTTCTTCGGTAAGACTCGGCCCTGCAGGATAGGATATATGAGAACTGAAAGTTAAAACTTTAACAGCAGAATCCAATGGCACATTACCATGAGTTGATCTTCCGATTGCTTCCCGAGCCGCACGTGCTTCCCGTCTGTGGGCAGTGGACAAGGCAGCCTAAGCATCCTCTGAAGGAGTAGGGGCAAGGGTAGCGGTGCTCGAACCTGCACCCGCGGCCAAGGCAGCACTACGCTCCCTTACTGCGTGCATTCTGCGCTTCCTTTCTGCTCGGACCGTTAGAGCGGATCTTCTAGAAGCCTCCATCAACAGGACGTCATCATCCGCGCCAAGGGTTACCTCTGGAGCCGTTAAGGCATCCGTCATCGGTCGTTTGAGTAAGGCCTCTTTCGGAAGTGCCGAGGAGGCCGGAACTTCGATGGCTGGCCCGGGAAGAATCTCTGCATCACCTTGCAGGATTGGCATTGTAGTCCCTGCGATAAGATAAAGAAGGGGTCAGATTGTCCATAAGAAAGGAGAATGAAGATGCAATGAGCTGAGACATACCAATACCCAACAAAGCGCGATTCCTCTCCTCCTCCTCGAAGGTCCTGAGGGAAGCCGCCAGAGCCTCTTCAGTGGTAAAGCCTGTTACAGAAGGAAAAATGTCAGTCAAGACATGATAATAAAAATAAAAATATAATGCAATAACAGAAATTACGACTTATACTCACTTGATTGCGCGAGGATATCCATTTCCGCTTTGTGGCTTGCGGATCGCACAGAAGCTGCAATGGCGGCCTCGAGATCAGTATCTTCCGGCGCTATGAAGAGACCATCATTGGTCCCATATTCTCTCAAGCCCTCGTTATAAGGAGCATGAGGCTCCAGCCCGAGTACAGCGTCTAGAGAGAAGATCGACTTCTTCTTCCTCTTCTGCGAGCGAGCTCCAGTAGCAGCCAGCACAAGCTTACGCTTGGTGGGCACTTTGGGATGACGAGTCCCGATATCTGAGCCCACGCCAGATTCGGGGGAAGCTACATTTACCGTCTCTGCGGGAGCACGGGGCACCGGTAGTACATCCACCGGCTCCACGGGAGAACGGGGCACCGGTAGCTCAGGCCTGTCGTGGGGGACTTCAATCGTGGCAGCTTCTTTTAGCGGAGGGAGGACAATGGTCCGTCGCTTCAAGGGGGCATTTCGATCATTAGCAGGGGTTGCACCCTTGCGGTCGAGCAACAGTCGCTTCTCCTCCCTGATAACAGTGCCCATTGCATGTTGGTACCAGGCCACGTGTACATTAAAGGCCTTCAGGACACAACTCGGTTCGCTGATAAAGAAGTGAGACCCCGTGTTCAAGCGCATGAAATGATGCAGCGCGCTCCACATTCCCTCTCTGGTGGCAGCAGGTTCTACCAGGAAAGCCTCCAGCGGGGCTCCCTGATTGTAACTCAGCTACTGGGCAAAGCGATGTGGGTTATATCTCATGAATAGCGCCGCATCATTTTTCCTGAATACAAGAAAGCCCGGCCTGATGGAGTAGAAATGAAGAATCCCCCGGGCTTTCAACACGGAGGCCCCGTCTTTAAAAGTGTCTCGTAATGACAGCACCGCCTTTGAAGTTTCTAGGCTGATGATCAAGATGTTGTCTGTAGAAGACATACCATCTCTAACCATGTGCGGACGGAGGAGCAAGCCCCTGGCTTCCCGTGGTGACGGACTCACGATGGAGGCGTCAACCAGCTGCATTATTCATGGGAACTTGCATCTGTCGTAAAAAGAAGGTCTTTTGTGGATGCCAAAGACCCCAAGCACGTGCAGCTCCATCCATGAAGTGAAGTAATGCATCAGGATGTTGGCAGGATGCACCCCTGGTTCAGTGGTGTCCGCTGCTATGCTAAGACCGTGATATAGGTGGGCTAACCCGGCGATCCCGATGGCTACTTGTATTTCGGCAACCATGCGATGCGCGGGGCAGAAGACGGAAGTCCTTATGTAATGAGGATGCATAGGAAGCGCAAACCAGCTCAACTATAGCCCAAGAAACCCAAGAAAAAATGCTTCCTCATCAATGCCCGGAGCGGCGATTTCTGACAAGGGGACGATCGCGACGTCAGGAAGAAAGAAACCCTTCTGATCAGCTTCCAGTATCGGCCGACGGTCCAAGCCAAAGCCGAAGGGATCATCAAGTTTAGCAAACTTTTCGCCTCGCCGCGACAAAATTTCCGGGCGAAGAAAACGGGCAATGAAATCCGCAAAGCTGACCCCTCGACCTCCAGATTCAAGAAAGAGGCTCTCATACATGTTCAGCACTTTTATCAGACTCGGGAACTGGTGCTGAATGGCGTTCTCCGGGATGAGGCCCATCACCACTGGCTTGGTGGCAAAAACATATTCATCCGGGAGGAAGAAGCTCCTCGTAGTGCTCCCCCTGACTGGTAAACCAGAAATCTCGGAGAATTCTTCCAAGGAAATGGAGACCTCTCTATCCAATAAGAGGAAGGTATGGGTCGGGATGTTCCACTGCTCCAAAAACGCCTTAATCCACCATGTGGGAGGTGAAGAATACTGGAACAAGGAAGCGTAGACCGTAGGGTACAAGCCGAGCTTCAGCAGCTGCGATTTCTTCGCCGACAAAATATACCGGACCTACTGCAAGTACCCGGTCGGATGACGGGGAGTTAGCCCGATGTTGTAGGGCTGTCCCCAAGGGCGCGACTCGCCCTGACATATGCGCCGCCCTAGGGTATCCAAAGCCGCCGGCGGCTGCACGGGTACGACGACAATCGAAGGCTGAAGGAGACCCTCCGAAGTCCAATTAACCACCTCCACGGCATAGTTCACCGGGGGTGCATCTGCATACGGGATCGCCGAGATAGGCTCCGAAGGCGTCGCACAAGAAAAGCTCCGACGGCCTCTGATAATCTGGTCGTACCATCTACCCCACAAGTGAAGATTTTTGTGTTCCGGATCACGATCTTTGATGAGCGCGAGAACCTCTCGGTCCACAGGCGCCTCAGGAAACCCGCCTTCTGAACGAACAAACGGGAAAGAGAGATCGAAAGACATGTCGCCTGCAAAAAAAGGGGGACAGAAGTCAACTGTCAGTGCTATAATTTAATTTTAAATTCTGACACTCGGTACTTTAAAATTTGTACCACACTGCAATGCAGTGGAGATAGACCAAAAGGGGGCCCACAAAATCTGGATGACAAGGCATCAATTAATAAAACAGCCTCATCATTGGATGAAACTGTTAATTAAATGAGGAAATCCTCAAGAAAATTCTCATTAAATGAGAAGATCCCTCGGGAAAAGGAGAAAATCTCCCTTTGAGAGCAATGCTCTGTGACAGAGTGACACTTGTCAAACTCTAATAATGAAGAAATAAAATCCCTCAAGAGCCTGGCTCTGTAATGATGATGGGAAAATCCATCAGAAAAGAATTAATTGAAATTAATTTTTATGAATTAAAAAATTCTGGGATCTTCAAGATCCATGAACAAACTCTTAAGAGTTTTTCACAAGAGATTAAGAAATCTACATGTTATCAAAAGAGCAGAGCTCTGATTCATGGGCTAAGAAACCCTAAGAAAAGATCTCTTTAGATCTATGGGTTCAGGAGAGCAAAACTCTGTTAATGAAACCCTAAATGGGTTTTCTTTAGATCAAAGATCTATGATGAGTAAGGCTCTGTTAATGGGTAAAACCCTAATTTATTAAAAAGTTTTAAACTTTACCTAAGTTTTGACAGGGTTTTAACTCTTAAAAAGTCTTTAAACAAAAGAGCTATGCTTTGTGAGAGAATGAAATTCTCAGAAGAGATAATTTTCAAGAAGAAAATGAAAATCATCTAAGGGACCAAAGGTCCTATTTATAGGCATTGAAACGCATCTTCAACTTCTAAGTTGATCCAAGAGCGCAGAAGATGCCACCGCTGCATTCACGTGTGGTCCACATGAGCGCAACGGTGGGGGGCATTTGTTTCCACCCAATTAGAGTAAAGCTCTGTTTTGAAATTCAAAATTCAAAAATTGAAGCAACGCTTCAGATCCAGCGCGCTGCGCGCCACGTGTCAAACACGGATGCGCTAGCGCCAGGTGCGTTGCGCCTTAGGCAGCGCATCATGAGTGCGCTAGCGCTGGGCGCGCTGCGCGCCACGTGTCAAACACGGGTGCACTAGCGCTGGGCGCACTGCGCGCCACGTGTCAAATACGGGTGCGCTAGCGCAGGCTGCGCTGCGCTCTGAGCAGCACACCACGTGTCAAACGTAGGTGCGCTAGCGCAAAGTGTGCTGTGCTCTGAGCAGCGCACCATGTGCAAAGCACGGGTGCACCAGCGCTGGAATTATAAAATTCCCCACCGTTAGATCAAAAGATCTAATAATAATGATAAATCATTAATTAATCAGAACTAAAATTCTGTTTTGGAAAGATTTTCTCAATCTTGTTAAAAACAAGAAGATTGCCTTCTGTAAAACAGAAGCCCTAGGATCAAAGATCCAACGGTGGGAAATATCCCCAAATCAATCAAAGAAAGATCTCTTTAACTGATTTAACAAATCAACTTGCCCTATATAAAGGCCCCAAGACTTCAAGTCTGAGAGAGAGAAACCCCCCTATAAACTTTGAGAAATTCAAAGAAAGAAGAGCAAGCTCTTGAAAGAAGATTATTTCTTCAAGGTAAAGATCATGAATGATGGACACGGAGATGAAATCATCTCTTAAAAAGAAGAATTATCTTCTTAAAAGATCATAGATCTACAAAGACCAAGGTCTTTTATAAAGAGGTCAAAAGATCTCATCATAAAAACAAAGAAGTACTTACTTCATTCACAGATCATAGATTTACAAAGACCAAGGTCTTTCATAAAAAAGATCAAAAGATCTCATCACATAATAAAAGAAGAACATATTCTTCATACAGATCATTGATCTATAAAGGCAAGCCTTTCGAAAATAAGAACTGTTGTTCTTGAATCTTGAGACAAAGTCTTCTCTAAAAAGAACATAAATTTGTTCACAGATCATAAAAAATGATCAAATGCACTTTGCGCTATTAAAATGCGCCTTGCGCTCTTGAACTTCGCTTCTGCACTCTCTGGACCGGTGCTCACCACCAAAATGCGCCACGTGTCAACCACGCATGCAACTTGCGCTTTGCGCTTCTGAAATAGCGCACTGCGCTCATGGGCTGGCGCTCAGCGCCAAGCGCGCCACGTGTCACTCACGGGTGCGCCACTAAATTGATAGCGCAATGCGCTCATAAATTAGCGCTCAGCACTCATAAACTGGCGCATAGCGCAGAACATGACACGTGTCCCTTACATGCGCGTCACGTGGCAGAAGCGCACTGCACTTTTGATCGGCGCAAAGTGCCTAGCGCACCATAGGTTGCGCTGACAGAACATAAATTGTTCTGATGAATGCTCTGCATTCAATACAAGACAATAAAAGTGTCAAGATCTAATGCTCAGTATTATTAAAAGGGCCAAGCCCAAATAAAGGCTCAATAGTCATAATAAACAAAATGTTTAAATGTTTATTGGATTTAGCCCAATATTGGCCATAAGTTCTCAACTTATATTTAATTAAGCCCATCTGCTCATGAATATTTAACAGATCCTAGTTCCAAATCGGACCATAGATCTTTCAACCAATTCACACCGGTTCAAGGGTACATCTCTTTACTCCTCTGATATTTGTCATTGTGATCCTTCAACGTCTTAAGAGAAGTGACGGGTCCCGACAACCACACATTTCACGGACTGTGGGGTCCTTAAACTCATGGACTATGATGTCCTTAAACTTTATAGACTATGACGTCTTTAAACTACGGACTGTGGGGTCCTTAAACTCATGGACTACGATGTCTTTAACCTCGGACTGTGGGGTCCTTAAACTCATGGACTACGATGTCCTTAACCTCGGACTGTGGGGTCCCTTTAAACCCACGGACTACGATGTCCTTAACCTGGACCGTAATCTCCTTAAACTAACATTAGACCATCATATCCTTAAACTGGTAATCGACCGCAATGTCCCTAAACTAAACGATAGAGCCCAATTGCTTTCTTATTGAATCTAAATGATCATGTTAAGTTAATCTTAGTCTAGAAATTAGACTAACGTATCCTTAACACATGTTTAAGTTGATCTTAGTCTCAAATGAGGCTAACGTATCCTTAAACCCAGCCCCCAAACCCAAATCTAAGAAGATACGGATTTGGACTAATCCACGTCCTACGGGCGACAACATAAATTAGTCTCCGTAAACAATCCACGGGTAACCACAAACAAAACAAACACCCATGACACGAAGTGACCATCTGGAGAAGGAGAAAGTGGTTACCGCGATGCGGTAGTGTAATTAACTGCAGGGGCTTGCGCCTGCTGGGAAGAGCGTCCCCACGATCAAAAACCCTCAAACGAGGGGGAATCTGACGAAGTCTGCTACATCGGCCGCATCTATTTAAACCTTCGATACACGGTGCTATAAATCAACTTGGCATCTTCGGAGAGGTGGACGGATAGCACCAATTAGCATCTGCCCCGAAATTCAGGCAAGATGAACCTACGAGGTCACGTCTCTGTGTTCGGCGGGTAACAAACCTCTACTTCACCATCACACATTAGATTAGCAATTTGATGTGGAGTGTTGCCTTCACTAATAAGATTAGTAAAGGGTTAGCTTGAGCTTGTGGACTTCGGATGGATCGTCTTTGGCACGAAGATCTACGAGGAGGTTTGTTCAACTCGAAGTGGAGTCAAGAGGACTACTACAAGAAGCTTTAGAAGAGAAGGACTTGATCCTATAGGGCATAACTTCTTTTCTTTTCTCTCTAGTTGTTCACATCACTAATATAAACCTTAATAATCTAGTAGTGATCATGTTAGTCTAACTTAGCACCTAATAAAAATTAAAATGTGGCATGCTTGATGCCTCTAAAACCCCTTGATGGTGCTAAGGTCGACTTTCAACCTCTGCTTCGGTGCGTCGACCCCCACGAGGCCGACTACGTCCTTCGTGAAGTTCACGAAGGGGTCGGCGGAGCACATCAAGGGGCCCGCACCTTAGTCTAGAAGACGCTACTCTAAGGATACTATTGGCAGACCATCCATCAGGACGCTCAGAAGCTCGTCAGAAGGTGCATGAGCTGCCAACTCCATGGAAGCGTACCCCGTCTTCCGGCTACCGAGTTAACGGCCTTGACCTCCCCATGTCCGTTTTCCCGGTGGGGAATGGACATGGTAGGCCAACTCCCTACTGGTACGGGCGGGCACAGATACTTCCTCGTAGCGGTGGACTACTTTACGAAGTGGATCGAGGCCGTCCCCATCAGAAAAACGGACGCTACCACGACCATCAAATTCCTGCAAAACAATATAATATCCCGGTTCGGGATCCCGAGGTGTATCGTTATCGACCACGGAACGAACTTCGAAAATGACAAAGTCAAAGGATTCTGCAGCGAATACCATATACTGATGAAGTTTGTCGTGGTCGCGCATCCTCAATGCAACGGGAAGGCCGAGGTCGCTAACCAGGATGTCATCCGAGGTCTTCGAACTCGTATGGAAGGAAAACAGGGCAGTTGGGTCAACGAACTGCCTCGGGTCCTATGGGCCCTACGCACATCGAAGAAGACCTCCACTGGAGAGACCCCCTTCAGGTTCTGCTAGGGCACCGAGGCGATGGTCCCAACAGAGATCGGACTTCCCTAATTACAGAGTCGAGCACTTCGACGACGAGACTAATACCTTGGCACTCCGAACTAATTTGGACATCTTGCTGGAGAAGCGGGACCGGGCGCAGATCAAAACTGCCGCTTGCCAACAATAAACTGCTTGCTATTATAACGCCCGAGTCAAGTATCGCACCTTTAAGACCAAGAATCTGGTCTTAAGGCGAAACGAGTTCGTAGACCAAAGCAAGTTACACAAGTTTTTCCCGAAGTGGGACGGCCCATTCCTCGTCTTCGAAGCATTGCCCGGCGGAACCTATCGCTTGCAAGACGCGGTGGGTCACAAATTTCCACGGCCTTACAACGCCGAGAAGCTTAAGTTGTACAAGTGAATTTGAAGATTGTATCTATGAATATATGTTTCTTCTTTGCCAAAGCGATGTAAATTTTTCTAAGTCTTTTGAATTAGAAGAAACTCCTCCTATTTGTTTCCCTCTTCCTCGGTTCAAAGGTCACTGGTTCCGTTTCGTGAAAATACTCAAATGCACCAAGAAGACAAAAATGAAACAATAGTACGTCGCAAAAAGAAAATTTTATTTATCAAAGGTATTTTGGGCTCCTCAGCCTTAAATGAAAATTAAAATTACAACAGAGGGGGTACGGGGTCGAAAAAGCACTGCTGGTGGTACTCCGTGGAGATCCCCGCCAGCCGAGCCCTGGCCCCTTCAGCCCGCTCCCTCCGATCTCCGCCAGCCGAGCCCTGGTCCAGCCCACGTACCCGGGACGCCACAGAAGCACCGGAACTTCCATCCGCCGGGCAAGAGTCCGCGATCTGCCTCTTTTGGAAACACTCAAAAAGAAGGTCCGCCGAACGATCATGCCTGTTCTTCGAGATAAGGCCGAGGACATAGAGCGTGTGCAGCTTATCGAGCGCCTCATCCTGCAGTTCCTCGGAGAGGGGGTTGTACTGCCCCGGGGACCTCCTCAAAATTGCATACATCAGCAATTGGAGGAGGGACGACCGACGAGAAAGTAGATGGCCGAAATGATCCTCGATGCGCTGGACCACACCCCGGTACGTCTCCTCGGAGAAGAACTGGTTGTACAAGTAGACGTCATCGGAAGTGACGATCTCTTCAATCGTGTAGATGTGCCCGGCCATCTCAGAAAACAATGCTAAAAGAAACCCATCTCCTTCGCTATTTATAGCCTCAACAGAATCCCCCAAGGGCCGAAATTTGCGCGCGCATGGGCGCGAATACAGGGATATTTTCAAATTTTCCAATACAGGACTGCCACGTGGCGAGCATCCCGTGCCTCACGGACGACCGAAGTCGGAACGACTCGGATCTTGGAATGCCTCGCCTATGCGTTTCAGCTACGTGCCGTACGCGGCGGTCACTCTTCCAGATTTTCACACGTCTGGGGAGGTCGGGCGACGCCTCGCAAAACCGAGCAGCTTCCCTGCTCGGTCCATCCATGGCTGGTAGTTTACTACCCACTGACGCCAAGGATCGAAAGCCCTCATCAAGAGGCCATCGAGCAGCTTCCCTGCTCGGTCCATCCATGGCTGGTAGTTTACTACCCACCGATGCAAAGGATCAAAAGCCCTCATCAAGAGGCCGCCGAGCAGCTTCCCTGCTCGGTCCATCCATGGCTGGTAGTTTACTACCCACCGACGCCAAGGATCGAAAGCCCTACTCAAGAGACCGCCGAGCAGCTTCCCTGCTCAGTCCATCCATGGCTGGTAGTTTACTGCCCACCGATGCTAAGGATCGAAAGCCCTCATCAAGAGGCCATCGAGCACTGCTCAGTCCATCCATGGCTGGTAGTTTACTACCCATCGACGCTAAGGTTCAAAAGCCCTCATCAAGAGGCCACCGAGCAGCTTCCCTGCTCGGTCCATCCATGGCTGGTAGTTTACTACCCACCAACGCCATGGATCGAAATACCTCCTCAAGAGGCCACCGAGCAGCTTCCCTGCTCGATCCATCCTTAGTGGGTAACTTCTTATCCATCTACTTTAAGGATCAAAACCCTCCTCAAGAGGCCACCGAGCAGCTTCCCTGCTCGGTCAATCCATTGCTGGTAGTTTACTACCCACCGAAGCCAAGGATCGAAAGCCCTCATCAAGATGCCACCGAGCAGCTTCCCTGCTCGGTCAATCCATGGCTGGTAGTTTACTACCCACCGCGCCAAGGATCAAATGCCCTCCTCAAGAGGCCACCGAGCAGCTTCCCTGCTCGGTCCATCCTTAGTGGTAACTTCTTACCCATCTACGCTAAGGATCAAAGCCCTCCTCAAGAGGACACCGAACAGCTTCCCTGCTCGGTCCATCTCTGGCTGGTAGTTTACTACCAACCGACGCCAAAGATCAACCCCTCACCAAAAGGCCCCCGAGCAGCTTCCCTGCACGACCAATCCTTAGCGGGCAACTTCCAACCCATATGTACTAAGGATCATAAGCCCTCAACCTCAGAAAACGTCGACCAATCCAAACTAGGCTCTTGTCTAACTCATTCTAAGAGAAGTGGTCGTCGGTCCAACTCAAAGGAATGGGCAAATCTATACCTTTCTACTCGAAGGAGCCAACCGATGTATCTTAAGTGAGCGATCGCCACATCAACTTCGGGGCCATAAGGACACCGGCCTTACACCGGCCTTTTTACACTTGACAAATAATTGGATTTCACTCGACGTACGATCGCCAACTAAAGGACCGGTTACCGACCTGCGGTATGACTCACCAGGCGAGGAAAACGCTAACAGGCTCACACAAGGAAACATTGCCACGCAAAAATTTGCAAAACGGCTTTATTCACAACTTGGGAGTCTTTACAAAGGTATTATAGGCTTCTCAGCCTTACAAAATCGCCCGAAAGCTTACAAGATTCCAAAACAAAAAAAAGGAAGGCAGAAAGGCTCAGGCCTCGGGACCGGGGATGACCTCGATTTGCTCCGCGCCAGCATCGGTAGCCGGCGTGGTGGTATTAGGGTCGGTGCCCCCACCAGAAGTTTCGGCACTGGGAGCCGGGGTGATCGCCTTATCCCTAACACTCCCACCGGGAGCCTCTCCCCCGGCGGCACTTCCAGCGGCATCCCCCTGCTTCTCATCCTCAACGGGGTACTCGAGCCGGAGCCCGCCGTCGGCAAACTCCGGCATCAACGCCTTGATGACATCGAGAGCCTGATGCCAGACGAGGGTCGAGGCATCAGTAAGGTCGGTGCAGAATTGATCCGATGTCTTATACCTCTCTACCGCCTTTGCGGCCCGGAGGTCGGCGAGCTTCATCCCTTCCTTCGCCGACTCGTTTTCCCTCTTAAGGGCATCCCGCGTCTTCTTCATCGTGACGTTGAGCACCCTAGCCTCCTCCAACTTAGCTTCGGCGGCCTTGTTGGACTCTTTCAAAATTCGAATGGATTCCCTGCATTTGGAGTTCACCTCCTCCTCGGCGGCCACCCGATTTTCGAGGGCGGCGATCTTCTCCTTCTCCTGACGCAGCTCCCGACACAGGCCCTCCTCCCTCGAAGAAGACTCGCCGGCCATTTGCATCGCCGAGGCAATTTCCTCGTGCTCCATGTTGGCGATGAGGGCGCCGTGCTAGAGGACCCGGGGAAGATGAAAGAGGAGGTTAGAAAAAATATCCAAAGCAAGAACCTAAACGGAAAGCGAATACCGACCTGAACAGTCTCCTGAGCAATGGCGGCGACTTGGGCCTTGAGGGTCCCCTGGGGAATCTTGCCCGCGGACGATCGTTCCATCTCCGAGAGCAAGCTGTCGATGACAGAAAGCCCCGAGAGCACTTCAAAACAAACGTCTCCTTCCTGCACGAAGATCGGGGGGACGTTGATTGAGATACCATCCTCTTGTTCCTCTTGAAGGAGACCTCAGGGAGGTCGTCCTCGTCCTCCACCTCCAAAATCTGGGGCTCCGGCTCCCAAGCATGCTTACGGCTCTCCCCGCGGATGGTCTCCGGAGCTCGGGGCGTGGTGGAATGCCTAGCCGAGGCAGTCGCCGGTGGGGCCGGGCTCGTAGCGGGGCAGGACGGGCCGGCACCCCCGGCCTTCCTTCCCTTCTTCTCAGCCATGGCAGCCAGGAATTTGGATCGGTCCATCAGTTCTACAAAAAAAGGAAAATACACAAAGGGAGTTAGTGATGCCAGAAAGAACGGGAGAAAATATGCAAGTTTAGACAGGTCGTCTAGGCTCCTAACTTACCCATAAATCGAGCGGGGCTGAGCCCGGCCCAACTGAGGGCCTGCTCAGAAAGAAAAACATCGGCCCGTTGGATAGGCTCCCACTCCGACACCGCCTTCGCTTCGGGAGAGGACGACTACTTCACCCGCGGGCAGTCGGCCCTGTGCCACTGTACAGGCACATGACAATCCTCACCCTCGGGTGGCTCGACAAATATGAACTTCTCTTTCCATTCATGGATGGAAGAAGGAACTGCTACAACCCACGACCCGGCCGCCTCTCCCCTATGTTTTCTAAAGAAAACATACACCCAGCTCGGCTCGTCCTTACGGGTGCCGGAATGATTTTTATAGCAAAGGGGGGAAAGGAGAAGGGTCAAGCTGAAGGGGATTTCTTCGAGTCTCAACCGGACCAGGAACCCGAGGAGAATCCTCCACGAGTTCGGCACTAGCTGGCCTGGAGCTAGTTGAAAACAATGCAGCGCCCCGCATACCTCGAGGGAGAAGGGAAGACGCATTCCAGCCCAAAAGGCATCCAGGTACAAGGCGATCTTCTTTCCCTGCACCTGGTCCGCCCTCTCTCCCTTCCTAGTGAAGAGAATAGCTAGGGGGAATGTGAAAGCAAGCCCGGATTGTGGTGAGCCCGTCCATATTTCTCGGGAGGGAGGGCGCATCGCGAGCATTCCTGATACGCGCTTTGGGGACCCTCCCCGTCGCATGACCACGGGAAGCATGGGTAACCCTAACTCTACAGGGGAAATCCGACTCGGATGGGTCAGAGGAAGAAACAGCGGGAGATTCCCTAGACTCTACCCTAACTATCTCAACAGACTCCTCAGAAGAAGACATCTAATTTGAGTTAAAGAAGGAGTCCTTCGAGGAAAGAGCGCGAGAGATCCGACCTAAAAGAAAGAGCGCCGAGCTAACTTTCGCAGCGATGAAGAAATGATAGCGAAGTGTCGATCCTGGGAGGATCCCACCTCTTTTTATAGCGTATCGGCAAACACATCTGACGGCTCTGATCGTTTCCCGCCAGAACAACGCTTCACGCTCGACGGCCGTCAACGTTCCACTTGTCGCATGACCATTGAACGCGCCCCTTCAAGCACCGAAGACAGCGGCGACTCGTTACGTCAGTCAACCACCATCGGAAACGTAGCCTGGCATCTCAATGAGCGTACGATCAAATCGGCACTCCCTCTTTAATGCACGATCTCCTCTCTGATCCGCTGACGTCATCAAAAGATACGCCTAACTGCTTCGGGAATCCGCGCCGACGAGGTCTTCAACTACGAATTGAGCCCGGGTGACCGATCGGACCACTCTCGACCTGACCCATAAGTAGGTCGGGATGAGAATGGGGGGCTAATGATGATGCTCATAAGTGGGAGCTCCCCAGATCATGACACGTGGCAGAAGACGTGTCCCGATACACACGGAAACAGAGCAAGGACTACACATTGGAAGCGTCCCCCGGGCTATTGTCCCGCTGCCTGAACCCGGCCTTCGAGAATTCCCTGAACAGTCTTGTGGTTGCCAAGTTAACGACCATTGGCTCACCTCTGAGCCCTCCTGCACGCTGAGCTTCCTCAGCCCTCCCAGCTCGTCTCCGAGCTATCACAGGACCGAGCTTTCTCGGCCTTTCGCTCGCCTCCGAGCCTCCCGCCGAGCTAAGCTTCCTCGGTTCTATTGAGCGACCCAGAACGCAGATCACAGGCGTCTCCACCACGGCTCCACGAATCTCGCCAGACGCGAGATATCCTCCGCCCCACGATCCCGCGTTCCACGCCGTCGCATCCCCCGTTAACGAGTGTATCTCGTCATTAATGGGGATTCCGCCATTCTCGAAGGCGTAACGCCGGGAGCGTAACGGCCGGCGAGAATCTCGTGGCCACTAGCCTATGGCTGCCGCTATATAGACCCCTCTCTCAGACGATTCAGGGAAGGCATTTCTTATCCAATAGGACGCTACTCTGCCCAAATATCTCGACTAATTGATCGTCGGAGGATCCACAGTGGTACAACCATCCCGGGACTTCTTTGCGGGTTGCTCAGCTTCACTCCAAACCAAACCCATTGAGATCCACACGCCTCAGGAAACAGTCCTCAAACCCAATCTCAACCGTTCGCCAACGCTGTCGGCAAATCGTCGGAAGACAACATCTGGAGGAGATCCAGAGCTCCATCAAGTTAATTAATAATCACTTTTCTACCAGGGCCTCGAAACCGCACTCTTCCAAGAAAAGAAGTACCATACCAACTGAGCTATTGCCCATCGTTACTTGGGTTCTTCTCTTCACAAAAGAAATGGCCGAAGATGAAGTTCAGATGCTGAGCAAGCTAAGTTGTTGCTTTAATCTGAAGGCTTGATAGGCTGATAGCAGAGGAGAATCTCTCTTCTTTTTAGATTCTGAGAATAATAGCAAGTCACTTTATTTTAATTATGATACATCCATCTCAATTTATACTACTTTTTCAAAATTGGCTAATAACAAATAATTCTAACGAATTTTTCTACACTTACATATCTGTGACAGCTACGATATTCAAGAAAGTTGTATGGTGATATTTTATTACAACAACCTTTGAAACTCATCAAGTTGAATATACAACCTGCACATGATAGCTGTATGGAGATATTTTATTATAACGACCTTTGAAACTCATTATGTTGAATATGCAACCTGTAAAGAGACGTATAAACAAACACATCTTGTGCATCACGCAAGAGAAAGGATCTCGCAAGAGAAAACTGTAGGTATAATTTCAACAAACCTACAGTTTTTGGCCTCTAATCTATTTTGCAAGAACCTGCATTGGTTAGTGTCTTCAAAGTCGTTTGGCACTGAAAGAAGTTATATCGCTATATTTTGGTTATAAGGATTCTTGACATGATTTAAATAGATGCTAAGTACGAAATTTTGGGTTCGTTTAAATTGCAACTTATATGTAACTCTAGAATTGTTTGCAGCCGGACAAAAACTGTAGGTCGCCGGACGGGAACTGTAGGTTCCAGGCCAAACGGTCATAGACGAAAAAATAATTGCTCTAAATTCTGCTCCCCATTCGTGAAAAAATTAACCTGCAAAATCACTGTTTCATATCATAACTTCATTTAAAACATCTGCAATTCCCTCAGCTCTCAATATAACCCATGATTGTGGGCACTGCAGTTTGGGCCCGTTTTCTCTTTCTCTCTTTCTGAATCACGAGAAAGTTTACAAAAGGCATAGAAAATATCTTTCATTTGGTTGAATAAAACTTAATATCAAATAACAGACCACACTAATGCTATACAAATTTGTTTGATATAACCATCCTGAGAATTCCATCAACACTGCCAAAATGCACTCAGGCCATAGCAACAATAGGATGGAATTATTACACCCCAAAAGAGATATATACCAAGACATCCAAGAATTCATTGGTTCCTAAGGAAGTAATATAGTGTAATACAGGAATGAAACAAAAAATTAGCAGTATATGATATCCTTAAAAGTTGCAGGGAATGATCAATGTCGATCTCGGTTGGATAAAAATATGGGAAAATGTTTAGCAACTTATATCCATGATAGCTGTTTTGTTGGGTTGGGTTGGGTTTTTTTTTTTTGGGTGGGGGGGTGGGGGGGGGGGGCGCAAATATTAAGATAGAACACAAACAACAATGGTACAAATCTGATTATCAAAGAGTAATCGTAGCATATACAAACTTTAGTGTTCACATCAACTTCAAATAAAAAGGTGCACACATGACCTTAAGCATCATAAATACATAACCTAAAACACAACATCACTCCAAAGACTTTCAGAAAAAGAAAACCTCCTTTATGTGTGTGTGTGTGTGTGTGTGTGTGTGTGTTCTCTCTCTCTCTCTCTCTCTCTTAATAGACATCCATCTTTATTCTAAGGAAAATGCCCAGCTCCAATGCTTTAAAAGCACTCAAAAAATGTTACCCAAAATCCACAGCTTTCTCCCAATCAAAGCTAAACATGACCTCATCCTCTTAAAACTCTCTATCCTATATACAGTGCATCTAGGTCCACCATTATGCAAAAGATATAGAGACACAACAATGTCTGTCTTCCAAGTTGTGTTTATCTACTGAATAATGCATGTAGGCCCGAAGTTTGTCTGGCTAACAATGAATCAATGAGAATAAATCATGCAAAGTAGGGAGCAGCAAAGATCAAAAGTATGTCAAAAGTTAAGGATCCAGCATCACCAATTCTGAAGGAAATCATAACCCCCACCATGCATGTGACTATATTACACTAGTAATATGCAGTGTTAGAGCACAGTAAGCTAATCTAAATCAGGACAAAGGTTTGCTAAAAGAGAGAACGCTGAGAACTTTTTAACACTTATATGCTCCTCTGTGTGTGAGGCCGGGCCTCATTTTTTAGTTTGAGGCCAACCTCTCAAACACACAACACGTCGTGTTGTCCACCGATCCATTCTGTGATCATTGTGTGTTAGAAACCCTATGTATTTAAAATCACGAAAAATGGAGTCCTACAACACAACTATCAAGTGGTTGCATTTTTCATGCAGCGAAAAATGTTACTTTTAGTCCACTTGATGGATGTGCTGGAAATCTCCAAATCTCATGAGATTTAGTGCATAACCTATCAAAGACATGTAGATCAGAATGATTGATACCGATAAGTGAAAAACATGGCTGATCTTATGTTTGAGGAGCTGCCTTAAACCAAGAAATGAGGCATGGCCTCGTAGGATCAGCTCCCTATACGGACAAGCACGTGTGCACCATGTATTACGTGCATACCTCAGGGAAAACAAAGTTCGATGTTTCCAAAGGATATACAAATATAATAGTAATATCATGACTTAACATAGGATATCTTATTAAAAAATAAGTTCGCAGAATTTATATCATATTCACGTATCTGGATAACCCAAGGATTACACTTAAATCATCGAGGCAATTGTCATGGAGACCAGATTAAATGAGAACTAGATAATTTTGTGATATAAGATGTTAAAAGTTGTTCTAAGTCAAAGCCTAGTAACGATATCACGATTCGGGGAGCCCAAGTAAATGTTCTCTATTTGTTTGCCCACTCATTCCAAAATCAAACCTCACATAGCTCATATGTTTCCGAATTTAAACACAACAAATAAAAATTAAATAGCGGAAATCAACAACGTCTATGAGCTCCTATATCTCCCTTGCTCCAAGCTCAAATTTCCTAAAAAATTGCAAGAGCTTGACAAAGCTACTCAGCTGATATTGTTGTAATATAACACATAGCTGCATGAAAACTCATCATCCTCTAACTTGAAATGCCATCCTATTTGATTAGGTGCATAGCTCGAGCAATGAATGTTCAAGAGAAATCAACAAACGTAATAGGAAACGGCATGCCAAAATCAAGTCTGATAACAAGAAGCAATGGCATTAGCGTAATAAAAGAAAGTGATATCACCAACCAAACTTTAATTCATTGATCAAAAGTAAGCTAAGAAGCCATACGTATACAAAAAAAGAGAGTAGAGGAAAAAAGGTTTCCCCTTTCCTCACATTTCCCCTCCAAAACACAAACACACAAAGCAGCATCAATCCTTGCAAACGCTTAATCCTTGCAAACGCTTAACGAAACACCCAAACTATCTAAAATAGCATCACCACTAAAAACATTAAAACAAGAGAAATATCAAAGTTTCAGATCCGTCACCATCAGTTGTTCGTCGAAGGGCACTCCCTCGCAAAATGCCCCGACTCACCGCAGTTGTAGCACCCGCCTCCTCCGCCGCCGCCTCGACCGCCGCCGCCGCCGTAACGTCCGCCGCCGCCGCTGCTGCCGCCTCCACCTTGGTAGCAGTCTCTCGCCATGTGCCCAGTCTCACCGCAAGTATAGCAGGCCCCACCACCACCTCCTCCACCGTAACCGCCTCCGCCTCTCCCGCCACCTCTCCCGCCGCCGTTAAATCCGTAACTCCCGCCGTAACTACGGCCTCCGCCTCCTCCGCCGCCACGTGCTCCTCCGCCATAACCTCCGCCCTCCCTCCGCCCTCCGCCGCCGGCGGCGGCGTCTCCATGAACGAAGTCGCCGCCAGGCCCGGTGACGTCAACGGCCTTTGTACGGCCATCGTCGCCTTCGGAGATGCTGAACTCGACTGCCTCGCCTTCAGCCAGCGATCGGTAGCCCTCGGATTTGATGGATGACTGATGGACGAAGAGATCCTCGCCGCCGTCATCGGGGGTGATGAATCCGAAACCCTTGGTCCCATTGAACCACTTCACCGTCCCCTTCGACCTCTCCTCCGCCATCGCCTCAGAAAACCCAAACCCTAACCCTAAGAGAGAGAAAGCCCCCTCGATCTGTTGTTAGTTTCTCTCCCCCCTTTGAGCTTATCGTTGGGGGTGTCAGCACGTGGCGTTTATACGCGGGGGGAGTGGGCCCGAGAGTATCGCATCGGGTGCCACGTCGGCGAGGGGCCGAGGGGATTCATTGCGCTGATCTGGGCCGTTGGATCTGGATAGCGAATTAAATCCCCCTCGGTTCGCGAGCTAGAGGGATGGGGAAAACAACAAAGTGGGGTGACTGGTCAATGCGTCAATGGATGGTCAAAGCATTAAATGGATAAGACCGACGTGTTAGTTTTGGCTAGGAATTTGTCGCTTCTGCCCAGAAAAAAAGATTTCTTTTTTTTTAAATACTATAATTATGATGAGGTATTTTTGTGTGCTGAATTTACAAAATATTAATTTTCCTTTAATTCAAGAATTCAATTTGTCAAAGATCAAACAACTAGGCCTCCAATTTGGATGTTGTCCAGTCCATTATCACAAGATTATAGATTCGGTAATATCCGCTACCAAAAACGGACGAGGCCTGCACATGAAAATAGTTAGGTCAAGAATTGCACATTTGCACCAGTGAAGAAAAGGTTGAAGTTTTCATGAGTTCATAGTATAAAAATTGAATTGAAAATGTAAAACATAATGGATACTTAATAGCGACTAACATTTCAAAGTTCTTTTTTTAATTATTTTGCTCTCTCAAGAAATTAAATCTTTTTTTGTGGTGGTATTGTTGGGCTTTAATTTGATTCATGCACAGTTTGAACTCTTGATCTTTTATTTAGTGGCAAGAGGTGTTACAACCATGTAGCCGGTCTTTCTTGTTGGTTCAGATGCTGTAACAACCCTAAAATTTCTGTACAATTTTTTTTATAAAATACAGAAAGGAATATCTTAGCCCGAGCACAAATTATAAATTTAAATTGCTTTTAAACAACAAGTTAGCACTTGTAGCTTATTGGTAAAACCTTGCACTGCTGTGACATAACCCTTTTGTTATTTTATCGTTTTGATCATATTACCTTTGGAAAACTCATGAGGTAATGACCTATCTCATCACAACACTCATCTTGATATAGCATGATAGCTTTTGTAACAATTTTTGTGGGACAATACAGATTTTACATTAAAATATCTTAAACTATCAAAACCCGTATTCTTTAAATTATTTTAATAAATTCCTTGCAAATAAGCATCTACAACCCATTTTGGAGAATCCAGTCGGGATGGTGCAGTTTATCGCACGTTCTCGGGACTAGTAGAGCGAGATGCAGACCTCCTCACGGAGCATACGATCTCGATAGAATTTTTATTACAATTTTTAAGAAAACATGAATTCTGTTTAATAAATAAATTCTACTTTTAATAATTATATATATAAATATTATCAAAATATTTATTTTAAATATATAATATATTTCATGTTTTTTAATCAAAAGAAAAGAATCACAAAATTTTATGAAAATATCATCTAGAATCAATACAAGTCAAATTACATGAAAATATCATATACTATTCAAGTTAGATTTATATCCACTAGACTATCTCATCACTCTTAAAAATTATATCTGTGAAAACTCTAAATACGATAATTAAATACTTGAGGTGTATTTTGAAAATATATCAAAATTATTTTTCATAAAACCCTTTCAAGTTATATTAAATTACAATAAGAATCCTAGTAAATATAGGTTTAAGCGGGACCGGTTCTCTTGAACCTCAGGGAGCCGGAAAATTTGGATGCTTGCCTATTTAAGATATACAACTAAAAACGGGGTTATCAATACGGTAATTGGCTTGGAAAAGGTCATAAATCCCGTCGTCCATTTGCAGCAGTTACCGATAACTCCAAAACTACTTCAGAACTTCAATTCGTTTTAAAATGTCTGACTCAGACAAAGTTTCTGTCTAATCTGAAATCAATCTATTTTTGAATACAATTCAAGTACAACTCCAATTCAACATGAATTCATTTATACCAGAATACAATCAATATCAACATGACTCGATTGAATCGAACCATGGATATACTCTGACTACATGACTATCCATTTATATCCCTTCCGTTTACATGAACAACTGACATCATGGTTTCAAAAAGTCTTACATCTATAATTTACTTCAATACAATCAATACAAAAGACATTACGGGGTTTTAAAGGAGTAGACTGGCACGTAATGTGTTAAAAGTGGCACGAGATGGTCATTGAAAGACGTAACTATATATCCATTGCCGTTGTTCCGTGGTTTTATCGACGGAGTCTTCTACTACGGGTTACCATAGTCTACGGTGTAAGTTGGATCCTCTCGTATACACTGGCATATTCTGTACCAAGCTACAAACAACCGCGTTAGCATAACAATCAAATATTATATCAGTTACAACCTCTTATCTGTCTATTCTATTTTTATCTTTTTTTGGGACTTACCGAGCGATTGCTCGCTGACAATATTCCTATTTTTCTTCTTTCTTTGGAATGTTGTCAGGAGGACCCGACTCTGAGAAGTTTGAGACCAGCCAGGAGCAATTGGAGCAGACCACTGAGCAGCACGACCACTAGGCTTCACTTGTAGTCACTTTTCTTTCATTTCATGCCATTGCTTAGGCATTGCTTTTCATTCTTTTATTTACATTTTCAGTTGTATTGTAAATAAATGTTTAATAAATAAAAATTGCTGTTCAATTACATCTCTTGTCATTTTCTTGTGTAATTTATCATATTGCTTATTTACGCTTAGTGTGTTTAATTCTGAGTAAATACACAGCGGGTCAGTCACGTCTCCTTACCGTACACCGGGAAGTAGGGCATGACAGATGCTCAGGCCTAATAGTTTCTTACTTAGAGGTTTGCCTCCATATTTTTTTTGGTCCATTTCATGCAAGGGGAACAATTCCTCCCCTATACACATTGACTATACAAATGGCGAAGGACCATAGGCACTTTGTTCCTCTGAGTAAAAGCCACTTGATCATCGCTTATTTAATTTCAATGAGTGGATGTGTTTGGGAACAGATTTATTGGGATATAAGCATAGTCACATAATTCGTGAATTATTCGGCGCATTCGTGAATTTTTGATCGGCAGATTAAATCTCCGATTTAATCGCTGCTGGCAAACACTTCGAATAATTCACGAATTATGCGCGGATAATTCGTGAATTATGCGCGGATAATTCGTGAATTATGCGCGGATAATTCACAAAAAACAGTGAATAATTCGCAATTATCAAAATCCAGTGCCTCATATATTAATTTCTTGCTCAAAATCCTTCCCGAATATTTTCCAAATACTTGCCGAATTTTTCTCAAATACCTGTCGATTTTTTCCGAACAGTTCTCCGAATCCGAATTTTCGACCTCAGTCGAATAATTCCCGAATCGCGAATTTGTGACCGTGGATATATAAGTATGTGTGGTCTTTTTCCTTTATTTATATTTATAAATTATAATCAGCACTTATTAGGATTTAAAATCGGGCAGGTTGTTAGAAAACCTCTGGCACTACTACAATAATGGGTTGTCCCTACGGAGATATCCGTAGGGACAGGTCCAAATGTCGTAGGTGCAAGTCTTCATCTTGAACATGCTCCTACGGAATAATAATTGCTCCTACATCTTACTACGTCTTACTCCGTAGGGGTATTTATCCCTACAGATTATTCCGTAGGGACATAATCTTTATTTAATTTATTGGTTTATAAAATAAAGTACTTGCCCTTACAAATTTATCCGTAGGGCCTGATAGATTCCCCTTCGGATTTATTCGTAGGTCCAGATAAATGCTCTTACAGATTAATCCGTAGAGACAAGTTTTGCTCCTGTTACTGAGTTCATAGGGACAAAATATCAGGTATCTTGATATTTTGTCCCTACGGTGAACTGTGTAGGGGCAATAAAAAGTTGCCCCTGCAAATTCCTATATTCGTAGGGGCAACCTCTCATTGTAGTAGTGTGGGCCTCTCAAATCTCGTTAAGAAAGACCTGTGCATTTTTCAATTCATGAGAAAACCCATGGTCAAAGCCCAATATGCTAATCCTTCTTAAACCTTGTTGAAAACTTATTAAAACCCTCTTTAAGTTGTGCTTATAACATCCCATGTGAGTAATTTATGCTGCAGTGTACTTTCTGACACCCATGTGATCAAATTTATTGATTAATATTATAAGCTTAGATATTGCAGGCAACCGCTTAAATATTACAAGCATCTGTTTAAATTTTACAGGTGACTGCTTAGATAATTTTTTTACATAATAAACCGTGTTTCTACCGCAATTTCATTAATAAGAGAGCAATTAAACAGGGTACCTCAACTGTTTGGATATTAAAATCAATTGTTTGGATATGGATATTGCAGACAATTGCTTACATATTAAAGGGCTTAGATATTACAAGAAAATGACTAAATATTACAGTGAAGTGCATGGAAATTACAAGTAGTATTGCTTAGAGTGGTAGAGAGAGACGCAACGAGGAGGCGGAGGGGTGATGGAGGATGAGGAGCGGGGAGTGGCTAAGGAGGAGAGGAGAAGAGGAGCGGCAGATGGAGGGGGGAGAGAGAGATTAGAAAGAGAGAGTTAGAGAGAGTCAAAGATTAGTTCAGAGGGAGAAGGGTTTTTTTGACAAATATTTTGAAAACCAGGCACTTCCATCTATTTTGAAAATTTGTTGGGTTTTTGCACAGGTTTGGAATGGAAGGTGTTTTTGTGGACAATTTACACTTTAAACTAATATTTGTAGGCTGGTCTTGTGGCCTAACATTGTATCATACATAAACTTCAACTGTGCTCGACTTATCCCTACACGGAAATGTTTTATTAATCATAAGAGGCAAAATATTTACTAGTCTTTTGTGTTTAATCACTAGTAATTTGCATATGCCATGGCCACATATAAGCTAATAAGCATTATATATTGTATAATTAAAATTAATATTGTATAGTTAAAATCAACCTTATTACCCAGTTGAAATATTGAGAGAGATTAGGTCCCATGAAATTAAATTTAAAAGATTCAATTAAAATTTTAATAAATGATAATGTGGATATCTTGACTTGAGAGAGAGATAGGTAGATTTTTCTCATTTCTTCAATGCTACTAAAAAAAGAGACCTTCAATAGGCAACATGACCTATATTTTTAGAGTCTCCATTATAAAAGTAGAGATTAAGAGTTTAACTAAACTTCTTGCTCACTAATTTAAGCATGTAACATGTATTCTTATTTTTTTCTCTATCGATTAGAGAAAACATGACATACAATGTCATTATAGAAATTTCCGAGATCGGCAACACGCAATTCATTGATTCATGTACATATTTATTATGCAATTTAAAGCATTAATTACATTCAAAGGTAAAAAGACATGGATCAATGAATGAATGGTATGTTGCCATGTGTTCCACCGTTGTAGTAAATAATTTTGTTTTCTCCGCCAATTATCTCTCTTTTCTGTTTTCTAAAAGTGTAATGGATGGCCTCAAGTAGTAACATCCTAACTTTCAGGCTATTTTCTTTATGATGAGAATTTATAATTTTGACACTCGGTATTTTTCAGGCTATTTTCTTTATGATGAGAATTTATAATTAGAACACTCGGTATTTTTCAGGCTATTTTCTTTATGATGAGAATTTATAATTAGAGAATTAAAGAGTCCCACGAATGAATTTCCAACAATAAAATCAACTTTACATAACTAAGATTATTTTTATCTTTCCAAATCTACTTCATAATTTTGTTGCTTTAATTTATGTAGGCTTGTATGAACGTGTGATTACCACTAAACACATTTCAACTTAGCCTTCTCAATTACTCTACATATATAAACCAACGCATTAATTTTCGCTTATATGTAAGTGATAAGGCTCATGAATGGGAATTCCCTAGATTACGACACGTGGCAGATGATGTGTTGTCCACGAAAGCCCACTAGACTTCTAAGAGCTGTGGTGGTAGAATCAGTATGATGCATTGGCGACTTTCCTCGACGTCTCGTCTCCGAGGAAAGTTCCCCCTTTTATTGCTTATATCCGAGCTGTTGCAAGGGCTGGGTTTTCTCGGCCTCCCGGCGCGTCTCCGAGCTATCCAACAAGTTGAGCTTCCTCGGCATCCCCGATCAACCGAGAGAACGGAGCCAAAGCGTCACCGCAACGGCTCCGTGTATCTCGCCAAAGCGAGATATCCGCCGCCCCACGTTCCGCGTCTCACGCTGGCGCGTGTTCTCGCCAAAATTTTCGTCCAAGAGCTATTTATTCCCTTATAACACTTATAAAAAAGGAAGAGAGGAAAGAGCGAAAGAATTCACAGTTGGGCATCACGTGTAAAACACGTGAGTGCTCATATGCAAAACATATGAGTGCTGAACATAAATAACCAAGGGTCAAGCATGCCTCACATGTAAAACACGTGGGCGCTCATATGCAAAGCATATGAGCGCTGAACATAAATAACCAAGGGCCAAACATGCATCACGTGGGCGCTCATATGCAAAGCATATGAGCGCTGAACATTAATAACCAAGAGCCAAACATTCCTAAACACGTGAGCGCTCTGAACATAAACAGGCTAAAACCCACACTAGGGGTTACGTGTTAAACACGTGAGTTCTTTTGCTGCTCACATGCAAAGCATGTGAGCACTCCAATTTAAAATGTTCCTATCAAATTCTATTTGGGAAATATTTTCTTGAACTTCCTTAAATTAGAAAGATCTTCTCTGTTACATAGAGAACTCTTGGGTTAAAAATCTAGCGGTGATCATATGATAGAATAAAAATCTATCATAGGAAAATATTTTCCTAATCTTATAACATGAATAAAATTCTATGTTAACAAGATATTCATATTAAGAAATCGTATTTCTGATCTTGTTAAACTAAAAAGATTTGATAGAATAAAATTCTGATTTTGTTAAAACTAACAAAATATTCATAATCTTGTTAAACAAACAGGAAATCTTCTCAGTTAAACAGAGAGCCTTTGGATTAAAAAAATCCAACGGTAAATAAAATTCACCGATTGATCTAAAAGATTATGGAATCAATCATGATCTCTCAATGAAAGATTCTCTTAACAAATTGATTCTTATTCTTCTCGTATAAATAGGAGCGACGAGAGGAAGAGAAAGACACACGGAGGGAAGAAGAAGAAAAATAAAGAGAGAATTTAATTCTTTAAGAAAGGAGAGACCCCCCAGAAGATTTGAGAAACAAAAAGAAGAAGAAATGCTCTCTTTTAGAAAAAGAAACCTTAGGTAAGAAGAAAGACATAGAGATTATTTATCTCTTCCTCATCATTTCAAGAGTTTAACTCTTCCCAAAAAGAGAACTTAGTTCTTCCTCTGCTTGAGCTCTGCAGAAGCAGATCTCAACACAAGTTGAGAATTTAATTCTCATCGGAGAGATTCTATCATCCGGACTCAAAACTTAGGGGAAAGAACTAGGTTTGAAGAATTTAATTCTTCAAAAGGTATAGGAATTTAATTCTTCTGATAAAACTAGGGTTTAACCCTGCATAAGAATTTAATTCTTAAAAAACAAGGGATATGAAATTCTCAAAACTAAGATCAAGATCCCCATGCACATAAAAGAAATGATTAGCGTTCAACGCTATCACGAAAGATCATGTGTTTCCACGTGAGCACCTCTGAGAAATAAAAAGGAACGACTGAGATCGAGTCACGTGATCTCACGTGACCCTCCCCTAATAGTGCTTAGCACTTTCAAAAGAAAAGGGAATAAACTAAAGACAGTTCCCATTTTTGGGGCGCCTCACGTGATCCCACGTGACCCTCCAATAGTGCTTGGCACTTACTAAAAGAAAAAGGAATAAACTAAAGACGGTTCCCATTTTTGGGGCGTCTCACGTGACCCCACGTGACCCTCAATAGTGCTTATCACTTATAAAATAAAGAGGGAATAAACTCAAAGAAGTAGCGCCCAATTCTCAGACGCCTCACGTGCCACACGTGAGCGCTCCAAATTTCAGTGTTTAACACTGCTTTTGAGCCTCATGTGGAAGCACGTGAGCGCCGAGCAAATATTTGTGTTTAACACTTTGAGAGGCCAACCTCAACCCAAATTAGCCAAGTCTCCCGAGGCCAAAAACCTTTTTGATCACCAATCAATCAAGCCCTCCTATACTTAGGTTTTCCCAAATCGATCTTAGTTCCAAAGATGACCAATGATCTCCTAACAGATGGTATCTAAAATGATATTCATTCCACCATGATCTCTCCTTTCAATCTAGAATTTGGTTTAAGGGTACATCTCTCCACACCTCTGATATATGTCATTGTAATTCTTCAACGTCGTCAGAGAGGTAGAGGGTCCCGACAACTAACGGCTCTTTGTCGCACTCTCAAACCCATGAGCACATCCCTGTGGACCGCAATGTCCTTAAACTAACTGTGGACCGCAATGTCCTTAAACTAGACTCTCATCCCAAATATGATAACCTGTGGACCGCAACGTCCTTAAACTAGTTATGGACCGAGATGTCTTTAAACTAATAATAGACCGCAACGATCTTAAACTAACTATGGACCACAACGTTCTTAAACTAGTTATGGACCGCAACGTCCTTAAACTAACAACGAACCGTAACGTCCTTAAACTAAAACAATAGAGCCCAAACACTCTTTTGTTGGATCCGAATGATCCTAAAACCCCGTTAAGTAGATTTTAGTCTAAAATTAGACTAACGTATTCTTAACAAACATTTAAGTTGATCATAATCCCAAATGAGATTAATGATCCTTAAATCAAACCAAACCCAAATCTAAGAATATACAGATTTGGATTAATCCACACCCTACGGGCGACAACACAAATTAGTCTCCGTATACAATCCATGGGCAACCAAAAATAAAACAAACACACACGACACGAAGTGACCTTCTAAAGAAGGAGAAAGAGGTTATCGCTACGCGGTAACGTAATTACCGCAGGGGCTTGCGCCTGCAGGGAAGAGCGTTCCCACAATCAAAAACCCCTCGCAAGCGAGAGAGAAATCTGACGAAGTCTGCTACAACGGCCGAATCCGTCGGAACCTCCGATACACGGTGCCATAAATCAGCTTGGTATCTTCGGAGAGGTGGACGGATAAACCCAAATAGCATCTGCCCCAAAATGCAGGCAAGACGTCTGTTTTTCCAGTTTTCGGCGGTAAACAGATTCTGGCATGCCCGGTGGGACCTTTTCCTCTTTTCACTCCACACTTCGTGTGTCGTGTTTTTCTGCGATCAAATAATCGCGGTATATATGTTTATTGTTGCCCTTGGGTGATGGGATACTGAAGCCGGCGTTTCGTCTCTATGAAGAATGGCGTTTGCTCCCACCCTAGCAACTCAGGCTCTGTCATATACGGTGGAGTCAAGTATGGGCTACTTGCAGCCTCAAATCACTGCAATCCGGCTCTTCAAGAAATCAACGGGCTTCTCTTTGGGTCGATACTCCCACCTCTCACCCTCGGTGCCTCAACGCCGATGGAGGAAGCCCAGAGGAAATCTGTCTTCCACAGGCTAGTTCCCCAAGCTGCTGCTTTACCGACGGAATCAGTCCTCAAACAACTGGCACCTGCCAAGGACCAAGGTCGACGAAGGGGCAGAATATTCAAGCTCTCAAAGGAAACAGGGGGCAGGCTAAGCAAAACCCTGAGGCTAATCAAATCCCGACCGTAAGAAATGGTCGACGTCGGCATCATACAAAATAAACTGGGGGCAGTTCTCCGTATGGTCCTGTTTCGACCCTAGTGGTGAATGTTGTTCCAACCAGGAACAGCTTCAAACTGTTGCGAAGGGTCAGAAAAAATTCTCCTACCGCAATATTGAAGAAATCTCCGCAGCCCATGGAGATACCATGAGAGCAGAAACCAGTTCACTCCTTATAACAACTTTCCTCATCTATATATAAGGTGTGGAAGCAGGTGAAGGACTCAGTCGTCGTTTGTGGCTCTTCCTCTAAACGTTAGCCAAATTCTAACAAATCCCCTTTCAAATACAAGAGGATTCATCCCAAGACGGATCCTGATATAGCGGTTCCTCCCAAAACCAAAGCGTCATTTCACAAAACAGAGAGGCCTAATAAAGCTCAAGTGCCCGAAGCAAACTCTAAAGGACAAAACTCCAAACACCCCAATCCTGGGGACATGATAGTTCACATAGTCTATGTGGTGAATTCCAAGGACGAAGTTCGAGCTTCTACTAGTCACCGACCTCAAACTCGGTCCCCGACAAAAGTTCAACTGCAACGTGAAAAGCTGCAGGAGATGCTCACTCAGGCGGCAGAAAACGCTAATCAATCGCCTAAGGAAAATCCCGAGGACGCACCCGAAGAAAGAGTGGAGAAGGAGTCGGATATTGATTTCCTAAAACGCGCTCTAAAAAAAGAGATGAAGAAGTGGAAGAAATGTCCACTAAAATGAACTAGATGGCCCTTCTGATTCAGAATATGGCTGGAATGATGGTTCAATTGGAACCACTGGCAGATGAACCGCCGGTAGTCAGTCTTAAAGATAAGGATGACATTTCAATTCCTCTGCAAACCTCATCAACGACTGAAGAGAAAATGATTCCAAAAGCAAAGCTGAGTGAATATATCGCTCAGCAAATCAAAGCTCACTACGCCAGTGAAGTCGCAAATAGGCCAATCAAGACCGATCGACCGTATCCGGCGTGCTATGATTAAATACAGTACCCGCCGGAATACACTTCTGACTCCACATATACAAAAGAACTGGGAATCCTCACCAGCACATCGCGCGATTTAAATCCATGTGCGGTAACAGTGGAGAGAATGATATACTTCTCCTCTGACAGTTCGTCAGTTGTCTGGCGGGCATTGCCCTCGATTGGTATGCGGAACTCCCGAATGACTCTGTGAATACCTTCGACGAGATGGAGATGCTCTTTTGTCAGAGATTCGCTAGTGTGAACGAACATACTACCGTGATGGCGCTGGTCAACGAAAGGGTTAGACCGAATGAGACTTGAGTTCAATATGTTACCCGCTGGTGAAAACTCTGGTTAAACACGAGCAACGCATCGATGAAGTTGCAGCTCTGGGAATGCTCATAGCCACCCTTGACCTAAATTCAAAGGCATTCCCGTATACGGCCCTCTTCAAGCCGACGACCTTCTAAGAACTCATAGATAAAATGGCTCGATTGGATCAAATGGGTCAAGACTCTTTCTCATCCGATGATGACGAGTGAAAAGCGAAGGCAAGATGGAGTTTGTCCCCTACGCTCAACAAAAATAAGTGGCTCTGAAGCAACCTGTCGCCAAAATAGCGACGACGTGGGTACTTGTTCCCCCCGAGATATACATAGGGGCATATTCCTCACTGGAGGAAGAATCTCTATGTAGAATGGTCCTTTCTTCTCAAAGGACAGGAAGGATATTAAGGGGTCTATAAACAGGTCCTACAATCTAGTGGAATGCCCCGCTAAAAAAACGGTATGTCCATAAGCAAAATGGGCATGGATGAAAACCCGAAATGGCACCGTGAGTAAAAACAGCAGGACTGCCGGCGAGCTTGTGAAAACCCGAAAGGGCGCAATCTCGTTAAAAAAAAGGTACGTCCACAAGCAAGATGGGGACGGATGAAAACCCGAAAGGGCGCCGTGAGTAAAAATAGCAGGACCGCCGGCGAGCTTGTGAAAATCCGGAAGGGCGCAACCTCGTTAAAATAAATACACTTACGAGATCCTCACGACTCGTAAGGAGAATCCCCATGTGAGACTCTCATGTCTCATAGGATTCAAAAGCCTTAAGTTACAGGGATCTGGACCTGTTCTTAAGCCGTCATATCCCCAAATTGCCCTACAGGCGGTCCATATTGACCCTTGTATACAATCCAGGGGTACGAATAAATATTTCTTTGCCAAGTTCTGCAAATGGCAAGAAATGTCCCCATATGATGAATAACACTTGCATGTCCTCTCGACTTGTAAGGAGAAAACACTCTTGAAAGATCCTTACGACTTACAAGAGAAGACATCTCTTAGAAATCCCCATGATTCTTAAGGAGAAAATATGCTTACGAGATCCTCACGACTCGTAGGGAGAAAACCCTTTATGAGACTCTTACGGCTCATAAAGTCAAAAGTCTTAGTCGACAGGATCTTAACCCTGTCTACTAAGCCACCTTTGTCCAAATCGACAGAGGCAAATGATGAGTCGCTCCTGGCAATATCCCAGTTGTAGCGATATTGATGCCTAAACAGGTGTCAAACTCCAAGTTAACCTCTCCGGCAAATGTCGTCCCTACAACCATCTAATGAAGAAAGGGACCCCGTTCGTATGGGATCAGAAATGCCAAAGTGCACGGGACGAAATCGAGCATTATCTGCAGAATCCGCCGGTACTGACCGCTCCGGTCAAGAGAAATCCCCCCATCCTGTACATAACAACCCTTGAAGGTTCTCTAGACGCGCTATGGGCACAGGAGAACGACCAGGGAAAAGAGATAGCTCTCTATTATTTGAGTCGAGTCCTTCTGGAGCAAAAAATAACTACTCCCCCATCGAAAAGCATTGTCTAGCACTGATCTTCGCAATAACGAAGCTCAAGCACTATGTCTTGGCACATGAGGTCTATCTCATATCAAAGATGGATCCTCTCAAATATTTGATGTCAAGAGTCATACTAACGGAAAGGCTTGCCAAATGGCCTTACTCTTGATGAAGTTCTCGATAGTATATCGTCCCTTCAAGGCAATAAAAGGCCAGGCCATCACCGAATTTCTCGCTGAGCATCCGATACCAGCTAATTCTCCCTTAAATTGTGAATTGCCAGATGAATATACGTTCGACACAATCGACGAGGAGAAAGAAGGGAGTGATACCCGATGGAAACTTTATTTCGATGGAGCATCGTCTATGAAGAAGCGAAAGCAAAATACCCTCATAATCAAAGCCGGGGTGGGCCTTATCCTCGTGACTCTGCAAGGAGGGATAATGTGTTTCGCTCTTTCCTTAACAGAGCCAAGGACGAACAACGAGGATGAATACGAGGCTTTAATAGCAGGTCTCGAGATTGTCATTACATGGGAATCGAGAACCTCCTCATATACGGAGATTCCCAGCTGGTCGTTAGCCAAGTAAAGGGCGACTATCAGACATGAAAGCCAGAGTTGGTAAAATATGGCGAAAGAGTGCGGCAACTGCTGACTCAAATCCCCTCCTACGTCCTGGAAAGCATACCACGGACGGAAAATAGCAAGGCAGATGCGTTAGCCAAGCTCGCTAAAGAACTGGCCGACGAAAACCTCGATGACGTAGGGATCATTGTGCAAAACCGCCGGATTCTCGCACCAGCAGAAATATCTCCTGAGTCGTCCGAAAAAGAGGAAGCGACCAAACAAGCGGCCTTCCAAGTAGAGGACGAAGAAAAGGCTAAGGATTGGAGAGAAGTCTTCATAGACTACTTCAAATCCCATCGAGTGCCCGAAAATGCATCTTCAAGACATCAGCTCATGAAACGAGCTCTGTCTTTCGCCTTTGTCAATGATACTCTATATAAGAGATCATTCGACTGTCTATGGTTGAGATGCCTGAGACCAGAAAAGGTAAGGAGAGTCGTCCAAGAAACTCACGACAAACTCTGTGGTTCTCATCAAGCTGGGCCAAAGATAAAGTTAAAGATCAAGAGAATGGGTTACTATTGGCCCATAATGATTCAGGACTGTCTTGAATATGCAAAGCAGTGTCACTCGGGCCAGATTCATGGGGACTTCATCTATCAGCATCCGAATCCGTTACACCCAACACTGGCATGCTAGCCATTCGAGATATGGGGAACCGATATAATTGGGCCTATCGAACCAATATCATCCAAGGGATATCGGTTCATATTGGCGACAACCGATTAATTCTCTAAATAGGCCGAGGCAGTACCGCTAAGAGAGGTAAAGACAGAGAACGTCCTCCATTTTTTCAGGACACATGTCATTTACCGGTTCGGCACTCCGCGACGGATCATCTCGCATAATGGGCCGGCCTACAGAAGCCATAAAATCAGCCGCTTCGCGCAGTAACATAATATAGATTGGAGATACTCTTCAGTCTACAATTCCCGAACTAATGGTCTAGCTGAGGCTTTCAACAAAACTTTGACGAAGGTCATAAAGAAGACGGTGTCCAGAAACAGAAAGGACTGGTACGAGAGATTGCATGAAGCTCTCTAGGCTTATTGAACCATGTTCAAAACAACCACGAATACCACGCCATTTGCGTTGGTATTCGGCACGGAAGCGGTACTTCCCTCGGAAATAGAGCTACCCTCATTACAAGTAGTGGTCCGACATAAGCTGACGAATGAAGAAAATGCCCACCTTCGGCTTGAGGAGCTCGATGCCCTCGATGAAACTTGTCTCATGACGCAGCAAAACCTAGAAGCTTACAAAGCAAGGATGACGCGCTCATACGAAAGACTAACTAGGCCAAGAGCATTCCGCCAAGGCGAACTTGTGTTAGTTGTCAAAAGACCTATGATCCCCAATCGTGCCAAACGGGGGAAATTCGAGCCAAACTATGAAGGTTCATATATCATAGACAAGGTCAACCAAGGTGGGGCCTACATGCTCATGGATATGCATGGCGAAAGACCCTTCCGGCCAATAAACGACCGCTTTCTTAAGAAATACTACCCCTGACAAGTCACAACTCGGGTTAACGATAGATGACGACGCTCATGTCCGCTCGCTATCTTCCTGAGTCAGCACTCTGTAAGTAGTATCCGGCAAAAACTTCGCTAAAACTGGACCGAAATGCCCTTAAACTAACAATGGACCAAAATGTCCTTAAACTAACAATGGACCGAGGTATCCCTACACTAACAATGGACCGAGATGTCTCTAAACTAACAATGGACCGTGATGTCCTTAAACTAAATACGTCGCCTCAAACATGGCGATAGTGGAATTCAAGTCCACAGGTCCCAGCGGCAAAGACTGCAACTCAAATCCCGCTGCCTACACAACTATCCTGGTGGCGAAGTCCCACCGTGACAAAAAAACGGTACATCCACAAGCGAAATGGGCACGGATGAAAACCCGAAAGGGCGCCGTGAGTAAAAACAGCAGGGCTACCGGCGAGCTTGTGAAAACCCGAAAGGGCGTAATCTCGTTGTTAAAAAAACGGTACGTTCAAAAGCAAAATGGGCACGGATGAAAACCCGAAAGGGCTCCGTGAGTAAAAACAGCAGGGCTACCGGCGAGTTTGTGAAAACCAGAAAGGGCGCGATCTCGTTAAAATAAAAAAAACCGTAAGGTCCTCTCGACCTTGTGAGGAGAAAACACCCTCGTGAGATCCTTACGACTCACAAGGGAGCAACACACTTAGGGATCCCTACGATTCCTAAAGAGAATTTACACTTACGAGATCCTCACGACTCGTGAAGAGAATTCCCCCTGTGAGATACTCACGGCTCATAGGATTCAAAAGCCTTAAGATACAGGGACCTGAACCTGTTCTTAAGCCATCACACTCCCCAAGTTGCCCTACAAGCGGTTCAATATTGGCCCTTGTATACAATCCACGGGCATAAATAAACGTTTCCCCCACCAAGTCCCACCAAAGACGAGGAATATCCTCATGTGGTAAATGACACTTGTAAGTCTTCTTGACTTATAAGGAGAAAACACTCTTGTAAGATCCTTACGACTTATAAGAGAACAACGCTTAGAAGTCCTCACGATTTCTAAGGAGAAAATACACCTACGAGATTCTCACGACTTGTAGGGAGAAACGCCTTTATGAGACCCTTGCGGCTCATAAAGTCAAAAGCCTTAGTCGATAGGATCCTAACCCTGTTTGCTAAGCCACCTTTGTTTGAATCGACAAAGGCAAATGATGATTCGCTCATAGCAACAATCCCAGTGGTAGCGATGCTGATGCCTAAATCGGTATCAAATTCCAAGTCCTTTCAAAGCAAATGATGATTCACTTCTAGCTATATTTCAGTCGCAGCGATGCTGATGCTAAGATTGGTATCAAATTTCAAGTTCCGAACTCGCAATAAAAATCAGCGAGCCAAAAATGCATATAAAATAGCCAAAATGATGGGGCAACTCGCAATAAAAATTAGCGAGTAAAATAAATGCATATAAAATAGCCAAAATGATGGGGCAACTTGCAATAAAAATCAGCGAGCAAAATATATGCATATAAAAATAGCCAAAATGATTGGGCAACTCGCAATAAAAGTAGCAAGTAAAGAAAAAGAAAAATAGCCGAAACGATTGGGCACCGCGAAAAATAGCCGGAATGATCGGGCAATCGCGATTTTTGCGATATAAAAAGCTGAAATGATAGAGTATCGCGGAAAAAAATAAAAAAATGAATGAAACTTTTGCCATGCAGGTGAGATCACATTGACCCCTGTATACAATCCATGGGCACAAACGGAAAGGGAACCATATTACCCCACCGGGCTTCAGCAAAAGGAAGCCAGATCTCGATGGCTACATCTACAGCCTAGAAATCAACAACGGCGTTCTTTCTCGTTCCAACCGGAAGCAGATACGATGTCGGCAAAACGGAGCCACGGCAAAGTCCTCTAGTTCCAAATCTCGATAGTTCACAGACAGCCTAGAGACTACCTCTAGTTCCAAATCTCGACGGTTCACAGACAGTCTAGAGACCACCTCGGTGCCACGACAAAGTCTTCTAGTTCCAAATCTCTACGGTTCACAGACAGCCTAGAGACTACCTCGGAGCCATAGCAAAGTCCCTTAGTTACAAATCTCGACGGTTCACAGACAGCCTAGAGACCACCTCGGAGCCACGGCAAAGTCCCCTAGTTCCAAATCTCGACGGTTCACAGACAGCCTAGAGACCACCTCGGAGCCACGGCAAAGTCTCCTAATTCCAAATCTCGACGGTTCACAGACAGCCTAGAGACCACCTCGGAGCCACGGCAAAGTCCCTTAGTTCCAAATCTCAACGGTTCACAGACAGCCTAGAGACCACCTCGGAGCACGACAAAGCCCCCTAGTTCCAAATCTCAACGGTTCACAGACAGCCTAGAGACCACCTCGGAGCCACAGCAAATTCCCTTAGTTCCAAATTTCGACGGTTCATAGACAGCCTAGAGACCACCTCGGAGCCACGGCAAAGTCCCCTAGTTCCAAATCTCGACGGTTCACAGACAGCCTAGAGACCACCTGTTCATATCATAATATTGCATTATTATATTCCCCATTCTTATGCATTTTACAAATAAACAGGTGCTTTTGACCCATGTCTGCTACTTAGTTACAGGTTACAGGTTCTTGGAACAAAAACAGTGAAAAATACAAAAGACGATACAAAATTGAGACTTTGACCAACAAACAGAGAATCTTGATCACGCCTACACAAAGATAAGTTCACAAAGTACAGGGCAGCGCAAGGTTCAAGACTTCGTCACGAAGCAACGGTAAAAGTCCACTGCAATTGTTCACTGGGAGATCTGGAAAAGACATGGAAGATATTCTGCAGAACAAACCAGAGAAATAGGAAGCCAAAGTCATCAAGAAGCAGCACCAGAACTTTCAACCATCAAGACTTCTTTTTGGCCGCGGAACCGCAGCCAAACCATGGCTTCAGCCGCGGTTCCGCGGCATAGTTAAGCACACAGAGGAAAATATTTTTACCGTAATTCTGGCGGCGCTGACTAAGTCTTTCTAAGGGTATTTTTGTAAATGCAGACATGCGGCAATTGTAAACCTAGGGTTTTTTATGTCCTATAAATAGATACCCAAATCCTTGTATTAGGTCATGCCTCCTTTCATTAATAAAATTCAGAATTCTTTTTGGAGAGCATCAAGTTGTAAGTTCTTAATTTATTTTTCTGCCTTAGGTTAAATTTCTTATCTGCCCTAGGTAATTTCTATTCCTTGCCCTAGTTAGATCTTTAATTCCTTGCCCTAGATAAATAGTTAGATCTGTTCTTAAATTTCCTAATGAGCGAGTAGTCTCCTCGTTTGTTAGGGTTAGATTTGGGGAAGGTTTGAGAGACGAAGATCTCTCACCCCTTTCTTGCCCGTCATATATTTTCATAGGACTCCATGCATACATGCACACACCGCTCCCTACGGCACCCTATCCCACGAGGTAGCGGTGATACCGTAGTATAAAGGCCCGGTTGAGCGTATTTTCCATGAAGGTTAGGGTAAGGATTGATAAAGGAAGGACAAGAACCTAGAGGAAGAAACATCTTTCCAAATGGTTCTAATCCCCTCTATTAATAATTACCATAACTCCTAAAAGATCTTAATATGGGTATAGAAAGCGGTGGGATTTATTGACTTTCCAAATTTAACCTAAACCTAACCCTAGCAAGATTTAGATCTAGATTAATTTAGTTTTTAGATTTAATCAATCAATCCGTTCACACCGTTCGGAATTAACTCGTAAGAATAATTAGGAAATTCACAACATCCCTGTGAACCGACCCGTACTCACCGGCTAGCTACCAAGCGATGCCGTTCTTGATTGCGGTTTAGAAATATTTTTGACACACACGAATCAAATGGCGTCGTTGCCGGGGATGGCGTGTTATTTTCTTTTTGCAATTTCGGGTTAATCTAAAATTGAAAAATCATAAAAAACTGAAAAATTAAAAAATATAAAAATTTATCATCTTTGTATTTTGTGAAGGGTATTTTTGTTTGAATTTTGCAGAATCTACAATCGAGTTCGGATCTGGAAAAATCCAGAGATCAAAACAGAAAAAGGCAGATCTGAACAGCAGAGGATTTTACCAACAGAACAACAGAAAAAATCTCGAGACTCGAGCCGCCCAATCCACCGTGATTCCGCCGCCGAAACTGCCTTCTGCCTCGCATCCGCGGTCCTCTGGCGAAGTCTCGGGATCTGAACCGTACGGACCGTCGCCCTTCCGCCGCGCTACCCGCTTTACGACCGCGGATCCGCCGCAACGTGCTGACGTCAGCACGCGAAAATCCCACTGTTTGTTCCCTTTATCACTCCTCTGCAACCTAAAATATATCTTTTGAAAAATCTCCTGCAGGATTCTTTGCGCTTAAAAATCTCTCCCCCTTCTCAATAACAAATTTTGTGCAGGATTCTTTGCACCGTGCTTAAAATAAATAAAAAAATTGCAAGTGGTTGTTACTGTTTTGCATATTTTTAATCGGACTTTAAGGGGCTTCAAACCAATCCAGATTGGGTGGGGATTTCATCACCCTTCCCAGGACCCCAGAAATCACATAAGGCATATGCATTGACCAATATTTAATTAAAAAAATACTAGACCTAGCCCTGAGGACGTCGCGCTCAATAGGACAGAGGACTAGTTGTAGGCATCGGCCGTTGATCCTAAGCTGACTTTGCGGTGTCTAGGCAAGTGTGTCTAAGGCGAGTGGTTACTTAATTAGGACCACTACTTTTAGTGGGCAGCCTCCCACTCACCTGGTACTACCTGGCCGCAATTGGCGGTGAAGAGGCGGTTTGAGGTCCTATTTCTAGCCCTTTGGAACAGTTAGGAGCTGTCTAGCTGACCTAGGTGACCCTAGATCTAGGCCTGATTGTGCATTTCTGGTTGATTGCATTTTTGTCCAAGCCCTTTATCAAAAAAAAAATTTTGCAAACAGTTCCAAATAAAGAGAAAAAGAAAAAAAACGGAATTTTTTTTATAAAAACATGCAAAATTTTGTCACTAAGAAATTTGTGCACCCCGCATTCTTTTTCTTCTCCTTTCTTACATCATGGGTATCCCACCTCCCAAAACTCTTGCCGAACTTTGGTACCCTGAACCAAACTTTGCCTCTTACGCGAATTGTTTCAGTCGATTTAAGGACGACCCCTCCATACCCAAAATTTCTTTGAAACATCGAATAGAAGCGTCTAAGAGAAACAGTTCGACGTTGCAATCCACTTTGTATCAATCTTTTCAACCTTCACCACCTTCGTACGTTGATACCACTTTTTCGAGTCCTGTTGTAACTCCTAGACCCTTGTCTATTGCTGAACACATTGAACAATCTCGTAACCGATCTTTCACTCCTCTCCACACATCCAATTCTAGGGATCAACAAGTCCATTCACCTTCTTATCCAAATGTTGATCTTACTCCTGTCCAACCATCCAATTCCTACCAGTCCTACCCGACTTTCCCACCTTCACTAGACATTGCTTCTACACAGCCATTTGGGAGTTTCCAAAATCCAAGCAACTTTGAATCTTTTACTGAAACCCCTTCACAACCCATGTCTAGTCTAGAACAGTCGTTGAAGGCGTACATTGCAGCAACAAACCAAATGATTAGGAATGTGGATGCGTCCATTGCCGCCCTTATACGACCTAATAAACCGGTAGCTAGTTTCCAACTAGCTCCAAAAATTCCAATGTATGAGGAGTTGATGGGACAGAGTGAGAATTTGAGTGGTGAGAGTGAGCTGTACACCCTTCCAAATCAATCCTACCCATTACCAATTGAATTCAACAACTCCAGTTTTCAAACAAGTGCTCCAAATAATGAGTTGTGTGACTTTGTAGTGCTTGATTTGCCAGATTGTGAAGAAGCCCTTTCGAGTGAAACCACACCTAATCCTTTCGATTTTTACACCTCCACTCTAGAACCTGAATTGATAAATATCCATGCTTTTGATGAGGTGTCAGAAAAAATTGATTTTCACTTGATTGAGGATATAGACGCCGGGAATATTTTGGATGATGAACCTGTGAATTTGACTGAAATTTTATCTCCAATTCATCATCCCGAGTCATTAAATGTTTCTCCCGAACTTTATATGCATCTTGATTTTGATGATAATGGCATGGATAAGCTAAATTTTGAGGAGAATTATGAGGATATTATTGAGGAGAGTATTGAGGATAATATTGAGGTTGAACCATTTTTGTTTGATGTGTCGGATTTTCCAATTTATCCTCCTGAACCTTTAACTGTTATACTTCCTAATTCACCCTCCCTCCTTTCCATCGTTCCGACCACGCAAAAGATCACGCTTGAAGACTGTGAGCTTGAAAAATTTATCTTTGAATCGAACACAGTTCTCACAGACGATAATGATTATGAGTGTTTCACTTTTTCAGACGATGTTGAAAACTCACCTCCCGAGTTTGAGTCCTTTACATTTTCAGATGAGTTAGTTGAACCATCAGACTCGGTTGCTTACAGTCAATTCGAACCATTAATGGAATCCTTTAAGTTCGAGACAGATTACTTAGGTGAGATTAAGACTATCCCTAAATCACTTCCTTTCGTCCTTCCTATCGTTTCGACCACGCAAGACTCCGTCGCGTTGCCATTTTCAATGGAGGGTTTACCAAGTTCGACGTACCCATGTTTTCTTGCGAATCTTGAGGGATTTGACCCCATTTCTCGACGGGTTGATAGATTAGCACAATCGCTTTTAACACATCGGTCATCATAAATTGTGCTAATTTATTCACTCAATTTACACCCTCAAGATCGTACTACACTTCTTTCTCTTTTCCGCCATTCTTCTCCTCCACCGAGACCATATTCCACTCTTCCTCCCACACGGTCTCGTGTGTTTCTCATTTCTTTCCTTAACACCCCATTCTTTCACCAACCCTACCATTATCACGATAAGATTTTTGAGTGGTTGGTGCTAACCTTTGGCCTGTGTAAGGCCTTGTTTAGTTTGGGGAGGACCTTGTTGTATATATGTATATATATTTTTGTTTTTCTTTTAACAACTAAAAAAAATTATAAATAAATAAACAGGGGAGTGCCGACATCTTTGACCCTCTTGGTGTAGCATGACAGTGAGGACACTGTCAAGTTTAAGTTTGGGGGTGTGCTCGGTAAGCCTTTTTCCTTCGCATTCATATGTACATTTTGCATTTGCATTACTTATTTTAAAACCCATAAAAATTTGAAAATTTTCAAAAATTATAAAAATTAATGTATTCAATTTTGGCCATAATTGACTTGAGTTTGACAAAAATGTTGACTTGCTAGGAAAAACTAGATCTTAGACTTAGTAAATTAAAAACCCTAAAAATAACTTTTCTTAAAATTTAACGGTAGAAAGTATATGTCTTTGTAGTTTATTTAGAAATAGGCAAATTTTAAGTTGACTTCTTGAGCTAAGTTAAAACAAGGAAAGAGTATTGATGTTTTTATTAAAGTATAAGTTTGAAAAATAATTCCTAAGCTTAAGTCTAGATTCTGAAAATGTATACCCTACAAATTGCACAAACACGCACCTTAAAACTTGGAATAGTAGAAGAGACCTTGAAATACTCTTGTCTAAAGTCCTTAGTACGAAGAAAATAAAATAAAAAATTCAAGTGTGAATAAAGAGATAATAAAAAAAATGAACACTGGTTTTTGTGATTACTTAAGGCTGGAAAAATAGAAAAATATTTAGCGAGGGTGCTTCATCACCTAGTGCCTTAGACCAACTGGTTTGGGAGTCACTGTTAAAGCCTTAGGTGTTGCAAGACTAGGAATTACGCTTTAATGTGCAAACACATGTTGTAATCGGTTGTTGGTACCTCAAGAAGTATTAATGATCATGAAGGATGTGTGAGCGAAATTCATCTAAAAATTCACCAATTAAGAAGTGCTTTGGATAACGGACAAGAGTATGATTGCTTGATTTGAATTTCCAAGTGTAGGGGTGATTTATACACACACATAGAGGTATGCGATTGGGGTTTAGATAAGAGATAGGAATGAAGAATACGACTATATCTTTAATAGAGATGATAAAAATTCCTAAGTTGAGATGGAACCCTAGAAGGAAAACTTAGGAGATGCTGAAAGCTAAGTAAGTCTACAGAACATATATAATCTTAAGTTAAATGATAAGAAAGCGTGAAGAATATGGGTGGATAATTTACGAGTCGAAGATAATAGAATTCCTTGTTGGAAAACCCTAATTGGAGAATAAAAGTCAATGAGCCTAATTGATAGGATTTTGTGGGTAGTATCCGCTGAAAACCCTCAGGAGACAACACTCCTCCTACTATGGACACCTAGAGGTTTAACGGCTTGTTGCACGAGCTCAGTGCAATCGCGTTTCCCTGCGAAAGTGAGGTTAGGTTTTTGTCGAGAACAAAACCAGGTTTGCTCGAGAACGAGCAAAAGATAAGTTTGGGGGTATTTGTTCATATCATAATATTGCATTATTATATTCCCCATTCTTATGCATTTTACAAATAAACAGGTGCTTTTGACCCATGTCTGCTACTTAGTTACAGGTTACAGGTTCTTGGAACAAAAATAGTGAAAAAGACAAAAAACGATACAAAAGTGAGATTTTGACCAACAAACAGAAAATCTTGATCACGCCTACACAAAGATAAGTTCACAAAGTACAGGGCAGCACAAGGTTCAAGACTTCATCACGAAGCAACGGTAAAAGTCCACTACAATTGTTCACTGGGAGATCTAGAAAAGACATGGAAGATATTCTGCAGAACAAACCAGAGAAATAGGAAGCCAAAGTCATCAAGAAGCAGCACCAGAACTTTCAACCATCAAGACTTCTTTTTGGCCGCGGAACCGCGGCCAAACCATGGCTTCGGCCGCGGTTCTGCGGCATGGTTAAGTACACAGAGGAAAATATTTTTACTATAATTCTGGCGGCGCTGACTAAGTCTTCCTAAGGGTATTTTTGTAAATGCAGACATGCGGCAATTGTAAACCTAGGGTTTTCTATGTCTTATAAATAGATACCCAAATCATTGTATTAGGTCATGCCTCCTTTCATTAATAAAATTCAGAATTCTTTTTGGAAAGCATCAAGTTGTAAGTTCTTAATTTATTTTTCTGCCTTAGGTTAAATTTCTTATCTGCCATGGGTAATTTCTATTCCTTGCCTAGTTAGATCTTTAATTCTATGCCCTAGATAAATAGTTAGATCTGTTCTTAAATTCCCTAATGAGCGAGTAGTCTCCTCGCTTGTTAGGGTTAGATTTGGGGAAGATTTGAGAGATGAAGATCTCTCACCCCTTTCTTGCCCGTCGTATATTTTCATAGGATTCCATGCATACATGCACACACCGCTCCCTACGGCACCCTATCCCACGAGGTAGCGGTGATACCGTAGTATAAAGGTCCGGTTGAGCGTGTTTTCCATGGAGGTCAGGGTAAGGATTGATAAAGGAAGGACAAGAACTTAGAGGAAGAAACATCTTTCCAAATGGTTCTAATCCCCTCTATTAATAATTACCATAACTCCTAAAAGATCTTAATATGGGTATAGAAAGCGGTGAGATTTATTGACTTTCCAAATTTAACCTAAACCTAACCCTAGCAAGATTTAGATCTAGATTAATTTAGTTTTTAGATTTAATCAATCAATCCGTTCACACCGTTCGGAATTAACTCGTAAGAACAATTAGGAAATTCACAACATCCCTGTGGACCGACCCGTACTCACCGGCTAGTTACCAAGCGACGCCGTTCTTGATTGCGGTTTAGAAATATTTTTGACATTCAATCACCACCTCGGAGCCACAGCAAAGTCCCCTAGTTCCAAATCTTGATGGTTCGCAGACAACCTAGAGACTAACTCGGAGCCACGATAAAGTCCCCTAGTTCCAAATCTCGACGGTTCACCGATAGCTAGAGACTACCGCAAAGCCATGGCAAAGTCCCTTGTTCCAAGTCTCGTTGGCAACATCCACAGCCTAGAGATCAACAACGATGTTTCTTCTCTCTTCAGCAGGATACAGACGCGACATCAACAAAACGGAGCCATGGTAAAGTCTCCTAGTTCCAAATCTCGATGGTTCACAGACAACCCAGAGACAAGCTCAACATTCGTCGCAATATTACAGACACAATGTCAACAGACGAAGCCAAGGAAAATCCCTAGCTTCAGGGTTTTGACGGCAACTCAAATGAGACATGAAAGACTATCGAACATCATACCACACCAGCGCGGAGTGGTCATGACTCATCGGGGCTCCCAAACTGAGCCTAACCTCAAGTAAAAAGCGGCATGAAATATCCCTAATGCTTGATCTTCCGACGGTAATATCACCTGGAAGATTACTTGAAGACGTCTTGTCCAGCCCCCGAAGGGATCAGAGACACGAAGTCGCAGGGCTACTCGAATAGCAAGATTGCATATCGAGGAATACATCGGCCAACGCGACGGTGCGACGAGTAAAAAACCCTAATACCACAGACCCTAACGGACTTCTATTAGCAGGATTTAACTGTGACGTTAGGACATCCTTGTGAGAACTTCTCGATTCGTCTCGACTCGTGGGGAAAATAATATTCCTGTAAGAACTTCTCGACTCGTCTCGACTCATAGGGAAAACCTTAGGCAACGGGGATAAGGACCTGTTTCCTAAGCACTGGGACCCTGCAAGTCGGTCCAAGATGGACTATTGCATACTATTCACGGGACACACTCTCCAAAGTCGAATTTCGACAAGGAGGGAAACAACCACTTACGAGTCCTCTCGACTTGTAAGGGGGAAAATTCTTTTGTGAGATCCTTACGACTCTCAAGAGAAAACGCACTTAAGAGTCCTCACGACTCCTGAGGAGAAAATACACCTATGGGATCCTCTCGACTCGTGGGGAGAAAAGTCTTTATGAGACCCTCACGGCTCATAAAGTTGAAAAGTCTTAGGCGGCAAATCCAAACCTGTTTTCTAAGCCATCGCTGCCCTGCAAGCAGGTCCAAACTGACTCTTGTATACTATCCATGGGCCATCTTCTCCAAAGTCGAATATCGACAAAAAAAACCACTTACGAGTTCTCTCGACTTGTAAGGGGGGAAATTTTCTTGTGAGATACTTACGACTCTCAAGAGAAAATACACTTAGGAGTCCTCACGACTCCTAAGGAGAAAATACACCTATGGGATCCTCTCGACTCATAGGGAGAAAAGTCTTTATGAGACCCTCACGGCGAAAAATCTTAGGCGGTAGATATGAACCTGTTTCCTAAGCCATCGCTTCTCGATTCGTATCGACTCGTAGGGAAAATAATGTCCTGCGAGAACTTCTCGATTCGTCTCGACTCGTAAGGAAAATAATGCCCTTGGGAGAACTTCTCGATTCGTCTCGACTCGTAGGGAAAATAATGTCCTTACGAGAACTTCTCGACTTGTCTCGACTCGTAGGGAAAATAACGTTCCTGTGAGAACTTCTCGACTCGTCTAGACAAAAAATCTTAGGCCACAAGGACTCTAAACTTGTCTCCTAAGCCCTCAATTCTATGGCCATGCATAACTCTGCACTACTTCACCAATGTACATGCTTACGTGGGCAAAGTAGTGGGGGGTATTTGTTCCTGCCAAAATTTTCGGCCAAGAGCTATTCGTTCCCTTATAACCCTTATAAAAAAGGGAGAGAGGAAAGAGGAAAACAATTCACAGTTGGGCATCACGTGTAAAATACGTGGGCGCTCATATGCAAAGCATATGAGCGCTGAACATAAATAATCAAGGGCCAAGCAGGCCTCACGTGTAAAATACGTGGGCGCTCATATGCAAAGCATATGAGCGCTGAACATAAATAACCAAGGGCCAAGCAGGCCTCACGTGTAAAATACGTGGGCGCTCATATGCAAAGCATATAAGCGCTGAACATAAATAATCAAGGTCCAAACAGGCCTCACGTGAAAAACATGTGGGCGCTCATATGCAAAGCATATGAGTGCTGAACATAAATAACCAAGGGCCAAACATGCCTCACATGTTAAACACATGAGCGCTCTGAACATAAACAGGCTAAAACCCACACTAGGGGCCACGTGTTAAACACGTGAGTTCTTTTGCCGCTCACATGCTTTAAACACGTGAGTTCTTTTGCCGCTCACAAGCAAAGCATGTGAGCACCCTAATTTAAAATATTCCTATCAAATTCTAGAATTAAATTCTATTTGGGAAATATTTTCTTGATCTTCCTTAAATTAGAAAGATCTTCTCTGTTAAACAGAGGACCTTTGGATCAAAGATCCAGCGGTGATCATATGATAGAATAAAAATCTATCATAGGAAAATATTTTCCTAATCTTATAACAAGAATAAAATTCTATGTTAACAAGATATCCATATTAAGAAAATATATTTTTGATCTTGTTAAACTAAAAAGGTTTGATAGAATAAAATTCTAATCTTGTTAAAACTACCAAAATAGTCATAATCTTGTTAAACAAACAAGAAATCTTCTCTGTTAAACAGAGAGCCTTTGGATTAAAAAAATCCAGCGGTGAATAAAATTCACCGATTGATCTAAAAGATCATGGAATCAATCATGATCTCTCAATGAGGGATTCTCTTAACAAATTGATTCTTGTTCTTCTCGTATAAATAGGAGCGAGGAGAGGAAGAGAAAGACACACGGAGGGGAGGAGAAGGAAAATAAAGAGAGAATTTAATTCTCTGTAGAAAGGAGAGACCCCCAGAAGATTTGAGAAACAAAAAAAAGAAGAAGAGCTCTCTTTTAGAAAAAGAAACCCTAGATAAGAAAAAAGACATAGAGATTATTTTATCTTTTCTTCGCCATTTCAAGAGTTTAACTCTTCTAAAATAAAAGAGAACTTAGTTCTTCCTCTGGTTGAGGTCTGCAGAAGAAGATCTTCCCATAAGTTGAGAATTTAATTCTCATCGGAAAGATTCTGTCATGCAGACTCAAAACTTAGGGGAAAGAACTAAATTTGAAGAATTTAATTCTTCCAAAAATATAGGAATTTAATTCCTTCGATAAAACTAGGGTTTAACCCTGCATAAAAATTTAATTCTTATAAAACAAGGGACATGAAATTCCCAAAACTAAGATCAAAATCCCCATGCACATAAAAGAAATGATTAGCGTTCAACGCTATCACGACAGATCACGTGTTCCCACGTGAGCACCTCTGAGGAACAAAAAGGAACAACTGAGATTGAGTCACGTGATCCCACGTGACCCTCCCCTAATAGTGCTTAGCACTTTCAAAAGAAAAGGAAATAAACTAAAGACAGTTCCTATTTTTGGGGTGCCTCACGTGATCCCACGTGACCCTTCAATAGTGCTTGGCACTTACAAAAAGAGAAGGGAATAAACTAAAGACAGTTTCCATTTTTGGGGTGTCTCATATGACCCCACGTGACCCCCAATAATGCTTACCACTTATAAAATAAAGTAGGAATAAACCCAAAGAAGCAGCGCCCATTTCCCATACGCCTCACGTGCCACACGTGAGCGCTCTAAATTTCAGTGTTTAATATTACTTTTGAGCCTCATGCAGAAGCACGTGAGCGCCGAGCAAATATTAGTGTTTAATACTATGATAGGCCAACCTCAGCCTAAATTAGCCAAGTCTCCCGAGACCAAAACCCTTTTTGATCACCAATCAACCGAGCCCTCCTATGCTCATGTTTCCCCAAATCGATCTTAGTTCCAAAGATGACCAATGATCTCCTAACAGATGGTATCTAAAATGATTTTCTTTCCACCATGATCTCTCCCTTCAATCTGGAATTTGGTTTAAGGGTACATCTCCCCACACCTCTGATATATGTCGTTTTAATTCTTCAACGTCGTCAGAGAGGTATAGGGTCCCGACAACCAACGGCTTTTTGACGCACTCTCAAACCTATGAGCACATCCCCGTAGACCGCAATGTCCTTAAACTAGCTGTGGACCGCAATGTCCTTAAACTAGACTCTCACCACAAATATGATGACCTATGGACCGCAACGTCCTTAAACTAGCTATGGACCGAGATGTCTTTAAACTAACAATGGACCGCAATGTCCTTAAACTAGCTATGGACCGCAACGTCCTTAAACTAACAACGGACCGTAACGTCCTTAAACTAAAACAATAGAGCCCAAACGCTCTTTTGTTGGATCCGAATGATCCTAAAACCTCATTAAGTAGATCTTAGTCTAAAATTAGACTAACATTTTCTTAACAAACATTTAAGTTGATCTTAATCCCAAATGAGATTAACGATCCTTAAATCAAACCAAATCCAAATATAAGAATATACGGATTTGGACTAATTCACGCCCTACGGGCGACAACACAAATTAGTCTCTGTATATAATCCGCGGGCAACCAAAAATAAAACAAATACACACGTCACGAAGTGACCTTCTGGAGAAGGAGAAAGTGGTTATCGCTACGCGGTAAAGTAATTAACCTCAGTGGCTTGCGCCTGTAAGGAAGAGCGTCCCCACAATCAATAACCCCTCGCAAGCGAGGGGGAAATCTGACGAAGTCTGCTACAACGGCCGCATTCGTTCGAACCTCCGATACATGGTACCATAAATCGGCTTGGCATCTTTGGAAAGGTGGACGAATAAACCCAAATAGCATCTGCCTTCAAATGCAGGCAAGACGTCTGTCTTCCCGGTTTTCGGCGATAAACAGCGCGTTCCCCCATTAATGAGCGGATCCCGCCATCAACGCGGGAGTAACGAGGAGGCGTAACTGATGGCGAGGATCTCGCGCCGGCTCGCTCCATGCGGCCACTATATAACACCCTCTTTCAGTCGACTCAGGTAACTCAAACCCATTCTAATACACTGCTATCTTGCTCTTATTCCACGGTACTAACTTGATCGTCGGAGGGTCCTACAGTGGTTTCCCATCCCGGGACTTCCTTTGCAATTAGCTCGGTGCCAACAACATTCTACAACCCTTTGAGATCCACACTACAATTTTCATACCTAATCTCAACCGCTAAAAACCGCTCGCAGACTGATCGACGGAGGACAACATCTGAAGCAGATCCTGAGCTCCATCAGTTGGTGCCGTTTGGAGGGAAGGGAAGGTAGCTGGGTCGAGGAATTGCCATGGGTACTATGGGCATTGCGGACATCGAAGAAGACACCCACGGGAGAAACCCCATTCAGCCTCTGCTACGGTACCGAGGCGGTGGTCCCCACCGAAATTGGATTGCCCAATTATAGAGTCGAACACTTTGAAGATGAAGCTAACACGTTGGCACTGCAAAGCAACTTGGATATCTTGTTAGAAAAATGAGATCGAGAGCAGATCAGAGCGGCCGCTTATCATCTGCAAACCGCCCGCTACTATAACGCCCGAGTTAAGTATCGAGCCTTCAAGACGGGAGACCTCGTCTTACGGAGGAACGAGTTCGTAGATCAGGGGAGGCTACATAAGTTCTCCGCGAAGTGGGACGGGCTATTTATTGTAACAGAAGTATTGCCCGGTGAAGCCTACCGCCTCCAGGACTCTGGGGGGCATAATTTTCCGTAGCCGTTTAACGCCGAGAAACTTAAGTTGTGTAACGAATCTGTTTATAATGTGCAAAATTTGTTTAATGTTAAAGTACTAAATGGAGTATTTGCAACATTGAGTATGCTATAAATATTTAATTTGTTTTTTAAACAGCAAAAAGCCACTTGTAGCTCACTGGTAAAGCCTTGCACTGCTGTGACGTAGCCCCTGTGTTTGAATCCTCTTAGCCACATATTATTTTTGCTGATTTTTCTTTTAAACTTTTCGAAAGCCCAAAAGTTTATACGTGCAATACACGTAAAAATGAAAAGTCAAGTTAATCAAACGTGTGGAAAATGCTATATGAACAGCCTAGGACACGTGGCCCCAATCCATACCCACCCCCCTCTTGATCGACCGGTGAGGGATGCGTTTGGGCCGGCGCCGCCGGTCCCAACCGTTGGAAACGCTTCAAAAAAATTTAACCCTAACCCCTTGGTCTCCCTCACTACTCTTCTTCTGTTTGATTTTCCTGCACATTAACAGAGAATTAAAATGAGCTTTAAAAACAAATTTTAATGCATTTTAATTCTTATTTTAATACCCTAAAGCCTAATTCTATCGTATAAATACCACCCTACACCATATCTCTCTCTATTATGAAATTCATTATCAAAACTCTCAAAGTTTTCCAAGTCTAAAAAGTTGTACAAGTGGAGTTAGTCCAAGGTCAAGTTCCGGCGACGATTCGGGACTAATCTGGCGACACCGCGACTCCACGACGCCTTCAAAACCTTCCTCCACCTCTTCTCTCTCTTCTCAAACAGTAATTTTCCTCTACTCTCCTCTCTTTCTAGTCTAAACGATCTTTTATTAAAACTCGTTGGAAGCGGAGTTATTCCGACTTCTGATTCTAATTTCATTAAAACCCAACTTTTCTTAACAATAAATCAACCATCTCTTTATATCTTGTTTAGAAACCATAAAACAACATTTAGAACAAGTTTCAACTCAAAATAAAATGCTATGCAACTTGTATTACACTTTTTCGTTTAAATACCATAAAGTTTACCTATGACATTATTTCATCATATTGCTCATATTACCTTTAGAAAACTCACGAGATAATGACCTACCTCATCACAACACTCATCATGACACAGCACGATGGCTTGAAAATAATATTTTTGTGGCTAAGACGAATTTACAGTTAAATACCATAAACTAGCAAAACCGTATTTCTTTTAATTGTTTTAATCAAATTCCATACAATTATGTCCTTACAACCCATTTTGGGAAATCTGATTTGGTTGGTGCGGGTTATCGCACATCTATCAGACTAGTAGGACGAGATGCAGAGCTCTTCACGGAGTATACGATCTCGATGGAATTTTTATTATTACAATTTTTAAGAAAACATGATTTTTATTAATAAATAAATTCTATTTTTAATACATATATATATATATATGTAAATATTATCAAAATATTTATTTTAAATATATAATATATTTCATGTTTTCTAAATCAAAAGGAAAGAACCACAAAAGTTCATGAAAATACCATCAAGAAATCAATACAAGTCAATTTACATGAAAATACCATATACCATTCAATTTAGATTTATATCCATTAAAATATCTCATCTTATAAAAAATTACATCTATGAAAACCCTAAAGACGATAAATAAATACTTGAGATTTATTTTGAAAATATATCAAAACTATTTTTCATAAAACCCCCTCAAGTTATATTAATTTACAATAAGGACCCTGGTAAATATAGGTTTAAGCGGGACCAATTCTCTTGAGGCTCAGGGAGCCGGAGAATGTGGGTGCTTGCCTATTTAAGGTTGATAACTAAAAACGGGGTTATCAATACGTTAATTGTCTTGGAAAAAGACAAAAATTCTACCGTCCATGTGCAGCAGTTACCGATAACTCCAAAACTAATTCAGGACTTCAATTCTGTTAAGTGTCTGACTCAGTCAGAGTTTTAGTCTAACCTGAAATCAATCCATCCATGAATACAATTCAAATATAACTTCAATACAACATGAATACCAGAATACAATCTATATCAACATGATTTGATTTGACCGAACCATGGATATACATTGACTTGGCTACATGACTATCCGTTATATATCCTTATCCGTTTACACGAACAACTGATATCATAGTTTCGGTAAGTCTTACATCTACAAATCACTACAAAACAACACAATAAACATTACAGGGTTTTTAACGGGGTAGAGTGGTACGGAATGTATTAAAAATGGCACGAGACTGTAACCATAATACACCTAACCTGAATATCGTGCTATTGTTCCGTGGCTTAACGGTTCCTTGTGCTCCATATACCTTAGTCCACGGGGAATGTTGGACTCCTCTCGTATACACTGATGCATTATGTACCAAACTATAAACAACTGCGTTAACATAATAATCATACATTATACTAGATATATTCTCTTTACCTGTTCAGTCTATTTCTATCTCTCTTTAGGACTTACCGATCGATTGTTCGCTGACGACATTCTTTTTCTATTCTTTCTTTGGAATGTTGTCAGGAGGACCCGACTCTTTAGAGATCGAGCTCAGTTTAGAGGACTTGGAGCAGTTCTCAGAAGACCCAGAATTTTAGTCACCTGTATATACTTTTACTTACGGTTCATGCCATTGTTTAGGCATTTCTTTTCTTATTGTATTTACTTTCCAGTTGTATTGTAAAGAATGTTTATTAAATAAAAATCTGTTGTTCTTTTACATCTCATACCTTTCTTGTGCACATTTATATTATATTGCTTATGTACGCTTAACGTGTTTACTTTTGAGTAAATACGTCGCGTGATCCATCGCGTCTCCTTACCGTATACCGGGAAGCGGGGCGTGACAGATTTTGTTGGCGGTCCATGCAGGTCAGTTCTGCATGGAGCCCTACCATGCAGGGTCAGTTCTGCATAGAGTCCTAAGCAATATAACACAAGAATTATAAGACCCAGTAACTAAACATTCTTTACATTTCATATTCTTTGAATCTATCCTAACCCTATTTTTCTTTCAAGCTTATGGATTCTCCCAACAACACGAGTACAAACGTCAACAACACACCACTACCTCTTCTATTTACACCTACCGTTGTAGCTTCGATCAACAAGCAGACGATACTGTTCGAGGCAATTAAGAGCCTCCTGGAAGGACAGCAGCAACAGACTGCTATACTAATGAACCACCCAGAAGCATAACGCCGGGAGTGAAGCAATTCCGGGCATTGCATCCGAAACAATTTTCTGGAAAAGAGAGCCCTTTGGAAGCTGAAGAATGGGCTCAATCAATTGAGGACGATCTGGCAGCAACACAAGTGCCAGACATTGCTTAGGTAAGGGTTGCGAAACTGCAACTTACTGATAATGCCCGAGTATGGTGGAAGGCGGAAGAAAGCCGTCTTACCCAGCCGGTCGAATGGAAGACATTTCGCGACATATTTGACGCGAAATATTTTCCAGATACCGCTCGATTTGACATGGAGCAACAATTCATCCACTTATAACAAGGCTCTATGTGGAGCAAATCTGTGGATGAGTATGATGCCGAGTTCACTATGTTGAGCAGGTAAGATATGTCTCAAATATTCGATTTTTCCAATAAAACATACTACACAGCTAACACAAGGCCGTAACGTGTTCGCGACACACCTCATACCGACTGCTGAGATCAGGGCCAGACGATTTCAGCAGGGGTTAGACCCGGAGATCCAAGCTGCTCTAGCCACAGAGGATTTCCTAACCCATGATTTGGCTCAGAAAGCTGCCCGTCGATACGAGGCTGTAGTGAAGAAGAAGGACAGACCTCAATCTGCCGGTATGAAACGCCCTGCTACTCAGATAGCAGAAGGAGCCTCTTCCAGGCCACCGTTTGTACCAATAAGACCAGAAGTAACTTTTAACCGGCCTTGTCTATATGTTTGCACCTACTGCAGGAGGAATGGACATTTGGTGAAAGACTGCAGGCGTGCAAATGACCTGTGCTTAGTCTGTGGTTCATCCACTCATGATATTGGTGCATGTCCCCGTAGACTCAACCTGAATCCAGCATACAGACCAGCAATCACTTATCGCAACAGCCAGCTATCCAGGCACCTGCCCCTCGTCTTGGTCTCCCAGCACCACCTTCTCTTGGACCTACTACACCTTCTCTTCGTCAATTCTATCAAGCACAAATGAACGTTCCTCAAGGACAGAGGAACGTACAGAGGAATGCTCCTCCAGCAAGGAGAAATGTACTAAGGCGACAGGCTTTCACAATGACTGTGGAAGAAGCTGAAGCCACTGGCCAAGTCATCACTGGTAACTCTTTTCGTTCAAGTTTTCGTTCAATCTTTATACATATCAAAATATCTTTTCCTATACCTAAGATATATTCCACAGATCTTAGGTACAATCTTAGTAGCCTCACTTCCTGCACTAGCACTCTTCGATACTGGAGCATCTCATTGCTTTATGTCGCAACGGTTCGTCCGAACTCATGCGCTTCCAGTCAAACCGCTTGTATCCAACTGGAATGTCAGCTCATGGAACGGCGTTCTAAAGGCAACAATGAGATATGGCCTGTGTCCAGTGGTCGTCTGCAGCAGAGAATTCTATGTTGACTTCAAGATACTGGACATACCGAACTTCGATGTAGTTTTGGGTATGAATTGGCTATGAACTTTCTATGCTACCATTGACTGTCATCAAAGGAGGGTAGTGTTCGAGATTCCAGACCATCCGGTCTTTTATTTCAAAAGTGGAGACCGTACCCTGGAGCCTAGCACATACAAAGCAAAACTGAAGAAGGCGGTGATTGCAACTCAAGAAGCAGGAGAAGTTAAGCCAGAGGTAGTTCGAGAGTTCGACGACGTATTTCCTGAAGACATATCAGGTTTGCCTCCTGATCGAGCTCTTGAATTCGGAATTGATTTAGTACCTGGTGCACAACCGGTGATCAAAACACCGTATCGATTAAGTCCTAAAGGTTTGAAGGAGGTCCGTACTCAGCTGGACGAACTTCTGCAGAAAGGATGGTGTCACGCCCCGCTTCCCAGTGTACAGCGAAAGGGACACGACGAGGCCGCTACATATTTACTCAGAAGTAAATACGCTAAGCGTAACTAAGCAATATAAAAGAAATGTATACAATAGACAAATGTAATGAAACATCAACTTTATTTATTAATATTCTTTTGTACAATGCATGGAAAAGTAAATACATCTGAATGAAAGCAATGCCTAAACAGTGGCATAACAGAAATGAAAAGTATTGAAATAAAATGTGTACAATGAAGTTAGAGCTCTGGGTAATAGGCAAGCTGATCCAAGTCCTCGCTGGTAGGCTCGATCTCCTGAGTGTCCAGATCACCTGGCAACATTCCAAAGAAGAAAGAGAAGAAATGTCATCAGCGAACAATCGCTCGATAAGTCCTAAAGATAAGGGAGAAATAGAATAGAGAGAGAGAGAGAAAGTAGCTTTTAAAGTTGTACTATATGGTTAACGCTGTTGTTTGTAGCTTGGCACAGAAGGATGCCAGTGTATACGAGAGGAGTCTCTATATGCCAGATACTAAGGGCAACAGGAGTATAAGGAACCGTTTATGCCGCGGTACAACAGCAACGGAAATACATGTTAGGTGTCTTAAGTCTTGCAGTCTCGTGCCACTTCTAACACCTTCCGTACCAATCTATTCCTTAAACCTCGCAATATATTGATTGTGTTGTTTGTATTGTATTGCAATTTGTATTGTCTTGTAATATAGATTGTATAATTGGATGACTTGCCGAAACTATGATATCGGTAAATGGATGTAACTGGAGAATCATATAAATAGAAGTATATCCATGGTTCGGTTCAGTCAATACAGATTGAATAGATTGAATATATGTATTCATGGATTCATATTGAATTGTAGATTGTAGATTGTACTTGAATCATATTCAAGTCAGATTATTTATAATGAGACTCGGTCTGAGTCCGAACAATTAGAAAGAGAAATTGAAGTCTGAATTGGATTTTGATGTTATCGGTAACCGCTGCACATGGTAGGATTTATGTCTTTTTCAAAGAAGATTACCTTGTTGATAACACCGTTTGTTAAGTTGTCTACCTTAAATAGGCAAGCACCCATATCTCCGGCTCCCTGGGGCTCAAGAGACTGGTCCCGCTTAAACCTATATTTACTAGAGTCCTTATTGTAATTTATAAAACTTGAGGGGGGTTTATGTAAAAATAATTTTGTATAATTTTCAAAATAAACCTCAAGTATTTAATTATCGTCTTTAGAGTTTTCATAGTTGTAGATTTTATATTTGTGACATTTTTAGTAAATAAACCTATTTTTCATAATATAGGGTATTTAATTGTAATATGGAACTTGTATAGAATTTCATGATATTTTCATGTAATGTGATCCTTTTGATTTAGAAAAGTTGGAATATTTATATTATATCAAAAATAGGTATTTTGATAATACATATATATATGCATATATTTATAAAAATAATTTTTATTATTTTCTAGAAATCTCATTTTCTTAAGATATTTATATTTCAAATCTTTCGAGACCGAATGCTTCTTGTGGTGGTCTGCATCTCGCACTACTAAGCCCAGAGATGTGCGATAATCCGCACCATTCCAGTCGGGTTCCCCAAAATTGGTTGTAACGGCGTTTTGCAAAGATTTGTAAATATACGTAATCTTGTAGAAAAACGGTTTTAATAGTAAATGGTATTTATATGTAAAGTTTCGTTTTTCCGTATTCTATGTTCCCGAAAGGTATTGTGCTGTGTTGCATATGAGTGTTGTGAGGAGGTAGGTCGTTACCTCGTGATCTAATTAAAGGTATAGCAAGATTAATGATGTTTTAAATTTGAAACTAAACTACATGGTATTTTACTGAAAAAGAGCGGTAAAAGTTACAAAATGAAATGTTTTGCTATGAAACTTATTCATCATATTTTGTTAATGATTAATAGTCAAGATGTTAGAGTTTAGTATGGTTGTGCTAAGGAAAATTGAACTTTATAAAGAAAACCGAATCGGAAGTCGAATTTAACTCCGCTTCTGTCGGGTTTTAGTAAAAGAAGTTTTAAGGATAGATTAAAGAAGATGGAGGTGGAACTTACGGGTTTAGATTCAAGAGAAGAGAGAGAGGAAGATGTAGGAGGCGCCGATGCATCGTTTCGTCGCCGGGAGCTCCTCGGATCGTCGTCGGAAAATCGCCGGAACTTCTCCTTTTGCTAACTCCAATTGCACACTAAAATTCTATAGAGTTTTCTTGAGAGTTTGGACAGATATTTGGGGTGGGGTGGTAGAAGAGCGTGTGGGTATTTATAGGATAATTTAGGGTTTAGGGTAGATGAAAGGGTGTAATGTAAATTGTATTAAAAATTGTAATAAAAAGAGATTAATGGGGTTTTAAAAAGGCTCTGTTATTGTGCAGGAAAATTAAACTATACAGGGGTTACCAGAAGACCAAAAGGCAGAGAAGTCATGAAGGAGACTCGGCGATTTGACCGAGTCAACCCGGCCTTGCCGGCCGAGTCGGCCGAGTCGAGCCGGGGCTCGTCGCCACGTGTCCACCGTCGGTTGGTGTAGCTCCTGGGTCAGTTTGTTTTATTTGTGACTTTTGGTTTTTACGAGTTATGTACGTGTAGACTCTTGGAATTCTAAAAATTTAAAAAGAAATCAATATTAAAAATAATGTGGGGGATGGGATTTGAACGTGCTTTGGTTCAGCAGTGTAAGGTCTTACCAATGAGCTACAAGCTCCTTCTTGCTATTAAAAAGCAAAACAAACCTATAATTTATGCTTAGGAAAAAGTACCTCTTTTTGTATTTTTGAAAAAAAATTGTACAGAAAGTTGTACAGAAAGTTTAGGTTTGCTACATTCTACCCTCCTTATAAAAAATTTTGACCTCGAAATTTATAAAAGGAAAGTATAACAGATTCAAGAAATGTTTGGTAGTGTATGAAGGATAACAAAATGATATAAGGATTTGAGAATATGAAAGAGAATTACCAGTGTTACCTTGACCTGCAGCCTCGGCTTCTACGGCTGCTAATGTGAAAGTCTGACGCCGTGGTACATTCCTCCTAACTGGAGGTACATTCTGTCCTTGGTGAATGTTTCTCTGTCCCGAGGCATATCCCTCAGTGCCTGATAGAATTGGCGAGTAGGCGGTGCAGGTGGTGGAGCTGTGAGTGCAAGACGAGGTACAGGAGCCTGGATAGCTGGCCGCTGCGGGTAGTTGGTGGGTGTGTGATCTGGGTTGCTATTATAAGGACAGTTTCCAATTCCGTGATTGGATGTGCCACAAATTAGATACAAGCTTTTTGCACGCCTACAGTCCTTCCACAAGCGTCCCTTTCTATGGCAGCAGTAGCAAAAGTCTGGACTCGGCTGATTATTAATTTCTTCCGATCTCCTCGGTTCAACAGTTGGCCTTGAAGAGGCTCCTCCTGCCATCTGGTTGGCAGGGCGCTTCACTCCGGCAGATTGAGGTCTGCCCTTCTTCTTTACCACCGCCTCGTATCTTCGGGCAGCCTTCAGAGCCAAATCATGGGTTGGGAAATCTCCTGTAGCTAATGCAGCTTGGATTTCTGGGTCCAACCCTTACTGAAATCTTCTAACTCTGATCTCAGCAGTCGGTATGAGATGGGCCGCAAACCGACTGAGCATGGTGAACTCAGCGTCATATTCATCTACAGATTTGGTCCATATGGAACCTTATTGCAGATGGATGAACTGCTGTTCCATGTCGAACCTATCAGTCTCAGGGAAGTACTTCGCGTTGAACATGTCTCGGAAAGTCTTCCATTCGATGGGTTGATCAAGACGACTTTCTTCGGCCTTCCACCAGACCCGTGCATTGTCCGTGAGCTGCAGTTTCGCAACACGAACCCAAGCTCCCTCTGGCACTTGTGCCGCTGCCAGATCATTTTCGATACTCTGAGCCCATTTCTCAGCTTCCAGTGGGCGTTCCTTTCCTGAGAACTGTTTGAGGAGCAAAGCCCTGAATTGCTTCACCCCAGGTGCTTCTGCTTCGAAACGGTTCATTAAAAAAGCAGTCTGCTGCTGTTGTCCTTCCAGGAGGCTGCAGATTGCCTCAAGCAGAACCGTCTGCTTGTTGATCGGAGCAGGGACGGCAGGTGTGATTGGTAGTGGTGGTGGAGTGTTGTTGAAGTTAGTGCTGGTGTTGTTCGGGGAATCCATAATCTTGAATGAAAAATTTGGGTTAGGCCAGATTCAAAATATATGAAATGATAAGATTCAAGGAATATGAATTATAAAGAATGTTTTAGTTGCTGGTTCTTGTGTTTTATATTGCTTAGGGTTCCACACAGCTCTGACCTGCATGGGCCACCAACAAAACCTGTCCCGCCCCATTTCTCATTGTACGGCGAAGGGGACGCGACAAAGCCGCTACGTATTTACTCAGAAGTAAATACGCTAAGCGTAACTAAGCAATATAAAAGAAATGTACACAATAGACAAATGTAATGAAACATCAACTTTATTTATTAATATTCTTTTGTAAAATGGATGGAAAAGTAAATACATATGAATGAAAGCAATGCCTAAAAAATAGCATAACAGAAATGAAAAGTACTGAAATAAAATGTGTACAATGAAGCTAGAGCTCTGGGTCGTAGGCAAGCTGATCCAAGTCCTCGCTGGTAGGCTCGATCTCCTGAGTGTCCAGATCACTTGATAACATTCCAAAGAAGAAAGAGAAGGAATGTCGTCAGCGAAAAATCGCTCGGTAAGTCCCAAAAATAAAAGAGAAATAGAATAGACAGAGAGAGAAAGTAGCTTTTAAAGTTGTACTATATGGTTAACGCTGTTGTTTGTAGCTTGGTACAGAAAGATGCCAGTGTATACGAGAGGAGTCTCTATATGCCAGAGACTAAGGGCAACAGGAGTACAAGGAACCGTTTATTCCACGATACAACAGCAACGGAAATACAGGTTAGGTGTCTTAAGTCTTACAGTCTCATGCCACTTTTAACACCTTCCGTACCAATCTACCCCTTAAACCCCGCGATATCTTGATTGTATGTTTGTATTGTATTGCAACTTGTAATATTGATTGTATAATTGGATGACTTTCCGAAACCATGATATCGGTAAATAGATGTAACTGGAGAATCATGGATGTAACTGGAGAATCATGTAAATGGAAGTATATCCATGGTTCGGTTCGGTCAATACAGATTGAATAGATTGAATATATGTATTCATGGATTCATATTGAATTGTAGATTGTACTTGAATCATATTCAAGACAGATTATTTATAATGAGACTCGGTCTGAGTCCGAAGAATTAGAAAGAGAAATTGAAGTCCTGAATTGGGTTTTGATGTTATCGGTAACCGCTGCACATGGGCGACAGGATTTGTGTCTTTTTCAAAGACAGTTACTATGTTGATAACACTGTTTGTTAAGTTGTCTACCTTAAATAGGCAAGCACCCATATCTCCGGCTTCCTGGGGCTCAAAAGACCGGTCCCGCTTAAACCTATATTTACTAGGGTCTTTATTGTAATTTATAAAACTTGAGGGGGTTTTATGTAAAAATAATTTTGTATAATTTTCAAAATAAACCTCAAGTATTTAATTATCATCTTTAGAGTTTTCATAGTTGTGGATTTTATATTTGTGACATTTCTAGTGAATAAACCTATTTTTCATAATATAAGGTATTTAATTGTAATATGGAACTTGTATGGAATTTCATGGTATTTTCATGTAAAGTGATCTTTTTGATTTAGAAAAGTTGGAATATTTATATTATATCAAAAATAGGTATTTTGATAATACACACACACACACACACACATATATATATATTTATAAAAGTAATTTTTATTATTTTCTAGAAATCTCATTTTCTTAAGATATTTGTATTTCAAATATTTCGAGACCGAATGCTCCTTGCGGAGGTCTGCATCTTGCACTACTAAGCCTCGGGATGTGCGATAATCCGTACCATCCCAGTCGGGTTCCCCAAAATGGGTTGTAGCGGCGCTTTGCAAAGATTTATAAAAATACATAATCTTGTAGAAAACGGTTTTAATAGTAAATGGTATTTATATGTAAAGTTTCGTTTTCCCGTATTCTATGTTCCCAAAAGGTATTGTGCTATGTTGCGTATGAGTGTTGTGAGAAAGTAAGTCATTATTTCGTGATCTAATTAATGGTATAGCAAGATTAATGATGAAGTGACAATCAACTTCCTCCGTCTCAATCGAAGGAGACGTCTATCGGTTGGTCAAGTGTCGCACATGAATAGGGGTTGAGAGATTCACGGATAAGCCATCCCATCTCGAATGAGATGCCGGAAGGAGGGGTTGAGGGTTTTAAAGTCGAAACTAAACTATATGGTATTTTACTGAAAAAGAGTAGTAAAAGTTACAGAATGAAATGTTTTGCTATGAAACTTGTGCAACATATTTTTTTAATGATTAATAGTTAAGATGTAAGAGTTTAGTATGGTTGTGTTAAGGATAAATTGCTTTATAAAGAAAATCGAATCGGAAGTCGAATTTAACTCCGCTTCCGTCGGGTTTTAGTAAATGAAGTTTTAAGGATAGATTAAAGAAGAGGGAGGTGGTACTTACGGGTTTAGATTCAAGAGAAGAGGGAGAGGAAGATGTAGGAGGCACCGGTGCGTCGTTTCGTCGCCTGGAGCTCCTCGGATCGTCGTCGGAAAATCGCCGGAACTTCGCCCTTTGCTAACTCCAATTGCATACTAAAATTCTATAGAGTTTTCTTGAGAGTTTGGAAAGAGATTTGGGGTGAGGAGGTGGAAGAGTGTGTGGGTATTTATAGGATAATCTAGGGTTTAGGGTAGATGAAATGGTGTAATGAAAATTGTATTAAAAATTGTAATAAAAGGAGATTAATGGGGTTTTAAAAAGGCTCTGTTATTGTGCAGGAAAATTCAACTATACAGGGGTTACCAGAAGACCAAAAGGCAGAGAAGTCATGAAGGAGACTCGGCGATTTGACCGAGTCAACCCGGCCTCGCCGGCCGAGTTGCCGGCCCGAGTCGGCCGAGTCGGGCCGGGGCTCGTTGCCACGTGTCCACCGTCGGTTGGTGTAGCTCCGGGTTAGTTTGTTTTATTTGTGACTTTTGGTTTTTACGAGTTATGCACGTGTAGACTCTTGGAATTCTAAAAATTTAAAAAGAAATCAATATTAAAAATAATGTGGGGGATGGGATTTGAACTCTGGTGCTTTGGTTCAGCAGTGCAAGGTCTTACCAATATACTACAAGCTCCTTCTTGCTATTAAAAAGCAAAACAAAGTTATAAATTGTGCTCAGGCAAAAGTACCATTTTCTGTATTTTTGAAAAAATGTTGTACAGAAAGTTTAGGGTTGTTACAGATGGATTCGTCCCAGCACTTCAAGTTGGGGATCTCCAGTTCTACTTGTGAAGAAGAAGGAAGGTTCATACTGAACGTGCATTGATTATAGAGATTTGAACGAAGTCACGATAAAGAATAAGTATCCACTATCGCAAATCGACGATCTGTTCGATCAGCTAAGCGGGTCTTGCGTTTTCTCAAAGTTAGATCTTCGTTCGGATTATCATCAGGTGAAGGTCAAAGAGTTTGATATTCTGAAGATGGCATTCAGGACTCGCTATGGACATTATGAGTTTTCTCGTGATGCCATTTGGAATGACCAATGCACCAGCCATATTCATGAATATGATGAATCAAGTTTTCTGAGAGTACCTAGACAGGTTCGTTGTCATATTCATCGACGACATCCTGGTATATTCAAAGAATAGGAAAGAGCACGTTGAAAATCTACGAATTGTCCTGGAGACCTTGCGACAATATCAACTCTATGCCAAGTACAGCAAGTATGAGTTTTGGTTAGAACAAGTCGGATTTCTCGGACATATCATTTCAGGTGAAGGAATCTCTGTGGATCCAGCTAAAGTACCAGCAGTAAGCGAATGGTCGACACCAAAGATAGTGAAGGACATTCAAAATTTCTTGGGATTAGCTACTACCGAATATTTATTGAAGGATTTTTGAAGATTGCAACACTCCCGATCAAGCTCACAAGTAAAGATGAAGAATTCGTATGGTCAGAAGCATGCGAATAAGCTTTCGTAGAACTCAATTCAAGATTGACATCAGTACATATTCTCGTAATACCGGACCAATCTGGAGGTTTCGTAGTGCATTGCGATGCATTCGGTAAGGGATTAGGATGTGTTCTATATCAGCACGGTAAAGTTGTAGCTTATGCATCAGACAGCTGGAAGTTCATGAGCGCAACTATCTGACGCATGATTTGAAATTGGCAGCCGTTATCTTTGCACTCAAGATTTGGCGCCATTATCTTCTTGGAGAACGAGTAGATATCTGCACATACCACAAAAGTCTGAAGTGTGTGTTTACTCAGAAAGAGTTGAATATGAGGCAGAGAAGATAGTTAGAACTCATGGCGGACTTTGACATCAATCTACAATATCATCCAGGGAAGGTGAATGTAGTACCTGATGCACTTAGTCGTCAACCACTATCAATGAATCTCACCGCACAGTGGAAGCTACAGCACGATTTGCATCAGATGGAGATAGAAGTGATCATGCTAGGTAACGTTCCAAGTTATAGGAACTTACAAGTTCAGTCTACAATTGTCAATCAAATCAAAGCAGCTCAAGCAAGCGATGCCAAGTTGCAAAAGACCAGAGAACAAGTAGAAAGCGAACTTAGAATAAACTTCATCATCCACGAAAATGGATCTTTGAGATACGGAAGCAGATTGTGTGTACCACAAGGTCCTGTTCGGAAAGAGTTGATGAAAGAAGCTCACAGCTCTCCATACTCAGTACACCCTGGTGGTAAAAATATGTACAAAGATCTACGTCAACATTACTGGTGGCATGGAATGGAGCGTGAAGGAGCCAGAAGCATAGCAAAATGTCTGGTGTGTCAGCAAGTGAAAGCTAAACATCACAGGACTGCTGGTTTACTTCAACCGTTACCTATCCCAGAATGGAAGTGACAACACATTACTATGGACTTCATGACTGCACTTCCTCGCAGCACGAAAGGTAACGATGCAGTATGGGTTATTGTGGATCGATTCACAAAGTCGGCTCACTTCATCCCATTTCGAGTTGGCCAATCAACTGAGACACTAGCAAAGAAGTATATGGAAGTAAGTAAGAATCTAATTAAGATTTAACTCTTCATAGTGTACTATTTCTGGTACCCATGAACTCATGCAGGAGATCATGAGATTACATAGAGTACCGGTTTGCATTGTCTCTGATCGTGACACCAGATTCCGATCGCAATTTTGGCAGAGTCTGCAAGCCAGCTTGGGAACGAATCTGAAATATAGCACAGCTTACCATCCACAAACAGATGGACGGTCTGAGCGAACGATTCAGATACTTGAAGATATGCTAAGAGCTTGTATGCTAGACTTCGAAGGATCGTGGGAAGATCACCTATATCTTGTGGAGTTTTCATATAACAACAGCTATCAAGCGAGTATTGGAATGACACCATTTGCAGCTCTATATGGAAGGAAGTGTCGTTCACTGGTGGGAATTCACCCATGCACGCAAACGCGTATGTTTGGGAAATATGATCGTTTTAATGAAACAGAATGCGCACGCGAGATTGTTCTCGTTCTAAATATTTATAACCTCAAGTGCACGGCGTGTTGTAGCGAGCCGGCAAGTACAGGTCGATCCATAAGGAGTTGTGTATTAGGTATTGCGATTTAAAGTTCAACAAATTAATGAATTGGTTGTTTGTCATAAATAATAAAAAGAAAGAATACTAAAACAAGAAAAGCAAGAAAACAAGTTAAGAAAGAATGGTTGCGGCTTGGCTCAGGAGCTCGAATCGCGACGTTTCCCTCTACATTCCCTTTATCATGAGTTGTCCGTTCCTTACATCGATCCCGGCATGAAGCACGACTTGTCAAAGCGGTTGCGAGGCACAAGTCGTCAAGTCCGATATTATCCGGAAAGCACGAAACGAGTCGATCACTTACTGTTTGTGTATCCGAGCTTGGGGTATCAACACTAAACACAAGGTTTAGCAAGCATACCGCAACAACAAAAACACAAAGTAATTAGTGAGAGCAAATGATTTTGGTGTTAAGTGTGCTAAGTGTTTGTGATGGTATATGGTATATGAAATTAAGAGATTTGTCAAGTCCTTAATCACAACATACCATATCCAAACTTAGCAAAATTAACTCCAAATTGATTATAACTTAAACATTGAAATGGGGAAAGAGAATGAATATGGTATATGAGGAGCTTACAAATAACCATGTGTCAAAATACCATATCATATTAATACATTAACAATCTTTAAGTTAGAATCATAAAATAAGCATATAAAACAGTTACAAGAGGTTGAGGAGACAAAGCCTTTCATCTCACTTCCTCACCCACAGCACAACCAAAGAATTAGTTAAGCATGATGAAAATAAAAGCAAGTAAAAAAAGAAGCAAGAATAAAAGAAACAACAATATATTAAACACTTGAAGAATTGAGATACAAGATTTTGGTAGCTTGTTCAACCTCCTTAATGAAACTCTCCAAAGAGAGCTTCAAGAGAGAAGAAGAAAAAGAAACCAATTGAAGCCCACTCACCCTCAAGCTAAACCAAAAATAAAGAAACTAACAAAACTATAGAAGTTTGTGAGAATATGAGAGTAGTCCCTTGCTCACTGGTTCTGCTTTTATAGGCAACCCAAAATAAAAAGTTGCATATGGCACTAGACTGAAAAGACTACCAGGGACCCACCATAACTGAACGAACCAGTTTGGCCCCTACTTGGCCGCAAATTGCGGCCAAGATGAATTTATTTGCGGCCTTGGTTTGGAATGTGGGGCCCATCTTTTGTCTATGATCTTCTACTCTCTTGAGCATCTCTCTGTAATTGCAATATCTTTTAATTCACAGCTGAGTGTAATCTGGAGTAATGTACAGAGAAGGATCAAGTGGGTGTATGTAATGTTCACACTTCAAATCACAACTTTATGCATTTAATGCACACTTAATGCACATCACACCCATGCCCACTTGTGCCTTGCATCAAGGCAGCCCCATCATGGTCTAGTGCCAAAGAGCTAATGTCACATATGTATGTGTTGGACCAAAATTGTGTGCACACATTTTATTATGCAAAAGCTCTTCGGATATCGATCGTTTTTCTGTTCTGTTTGCAGTGTCAGCTCCTAAATGTTATATCCGTGATTTTGAGTGTGTTTCCAGTTTTTTATCACAAACACCTGTAATCTATAATTCTGAGCAGACACTGGTTAATAGTACCGATATAAACAAAATACATAACGAATGAGCGGTATTAAAATGCAGTTTTCTGTAATGAACAAATAGCCACAAACTTATCTATTGCTCGTCCCGAGAAATACAAAAAAAATCTAGACTCACTTTCGCAGGGAACGCAATTGCATTGAGCATGTGCAACAAGCCGTTAAACCTTTAGGTGTCCCTAGTAGGAGGAGTGTTGTCTCCTGAAGGTTTTCAGCGGACTATATCCATAAAATCCAGTCAAGTTAGCGTTGCGAAAAACTATTGACTCTAATTTTAAGGTTAGAGATCAAAGTCAGAAGTTCTATTACCCAAGTCAAAAACATTAAATCCTATTTTTCACATCTCGCAATTTGTTTAACATAAGCTCATATAACGTGATAGTGCGGATAATGTCCATAGTGTTTTAAGAAGTTTGATTAGGGTCATTATATCATAATTGCAGACTAGAATAAACTTCCGAGGGTCACACGAGTTTGAAAGGGGTTAAGATTTTCTCAAGTTTTATTCACTAGTTAGGTTTCAAGTCAAAATAAATATCAATTTTAACAGAAAACCAAAGTCTTATACTTCACTCCACCTTTTCACCTGTCTTTGTATATACACACCAAAGTTATCGTGCAAAACGTCTTAATAAATACAAACCTTCATATCTCCGCGAAAAAACTGTTTTAATAGAAAATTCGTCATCGCCAAGATTATTCTCCCACAAAGAACCATTAGGACTTTTAACTCGGAGAGAACACTTGCTTAGCTTGTTTTATCCGACGATTGGAAACTTAGCGAGTTTTTGGTCAATGACTCCCAAACCAAATAGTTTTAGGGTATTAGGTGTGGAGACACCCTAAGGACTTAATTACCCAAGTTACCAAGGCCATAAAACAAAAGACTCCTTTTATTTTAAATAATTCTGCACTCAGTTGAAAACGGAGATATAGCCAGCTTTTTCTTTTAAATCTAAAGACGTTACATGTGGATAAGGTGTGTAATTACTCCAATAAGATTTCAGATGGGTTATTTTTCAGACTTATAGCTTCTGTTAAAACCTCAATAATATTCTTCATATTCACCTTACTTTATGAACTATTCTTGATATTACTTAATTCAGAACAAATCTATTTGATCCTAAAGATGTTTATCAATTTTAAAAGTTTTCAGATATATCAGACATTTATCAAATTCTCAAAACACATATGACACGTGTCAGTGATATAAATGACGTAAATCAGCTATGTTATACACAAACGAGGGTTATTTTTTGGGTCGTCGGTCTCACAAAAAAGATTTAGTTATTTCTATCTTATCAACTGGACCTTCAGACTTTGAGTCTAAGTTCCTCCGCTAGCTAACATGACGAAAATGTTTTTATGTTTTTTGGAATTTTTTTTAATTTTTATGAGTTTTTAAATATGTATGCAATGCATAATATACACATGATGCAGTGCTCACCCCCAAACCTCAGTTTTACAATGTCTTCATTATTGCTCCCGTCTCCGGTAGTTAGACTTAGACATCGGAGTAAGAATTTTATTTAAAGAAAAAGAAAAAAACCTAAGACTAATTACAATATTCATAAGTTAAACGACTGGGTTAGTCGAGAAATTAATACCAGCCATTTAAATTTTTTGTCTATATAGTGCAATGGCTGATAAAAAATATATATATATACAAAAGAAAAATAAAAAGAAACGGTATAAGTTAGATGTTAGTGAAGGGCATGGACGTGTAAAAGTAGGGATGAGAAGACGTTGAAGATGAAGATGGAATTTTGAGGAGGTCAAAGAATTATTTTCTGAATGAATTGAATGTTCAATAAGCACGTGTTGAGTTCCAAAGTCAAGTTCGTGTAAAAACTGGAGTTCATCCGCAAAAAGTTCAGCAAAAGAAAGGTTTCTCGGATGTTCCCAAATTGTTCCCGACTCAAACTCACTAAGAATGTCAAGTTCATCCGCAAAAATTTCCTCAAAACTCGACCTGAAAGAATATTTTTCAAAACTGTCTTCTTCCCTATGATTTTCCACAATCCTATTCTCTTTATTTACAAACTCTCCCAAAATGATTTCTCCCTCATCATATTCACAAATGGGTAGGTAAATGTCATCTAAAAAAGTAGGTTACCACACTAACGTTTCTTTCGAAACAATATCAACAGGTGATACAAAAATCGTGGGTTCCTGATCTTTGATTTCTTCTAACAACCTATCCCAACCATACCCGACAAATTCACAAGCTATCTCATTTAAAATTGGAAAGCAAAAATCAGTCGGTTCAAGTATTTCCTCATCTAGTATTATTTCAGTTAAAACAATCTCTAAATCACAAGTGACAACAGGCTCAGTGGATATCTGAAGGCTAGTAGTGGACTGACTTAGAGGGTTTTCTTGTGTGTCCTTGTAACACTCAGTCAATTCAATCGTATCATCATCTATGAAATCATCAAAATTTGGTTGATTGTTTATCTCACTTAGGCGACTTTCTAGATGACAGATATTGACACTATTAGGTTCCGATTGACTGTGTTCACTCTCTAGAATCTTTTCAGCTAAATGTTCACGTGTTCCTCTATGCTAGCCAATGATTGAGCTTGAGCAAGAAACAATTGCTCAGATTGCTGTATGAACAGGGCTAGCGTAGCAGCTGATTGATTCTTGACTGCAATCATTACTTCAATACCCTTTTCTAAAGCGGTCAACCTAGCATCCATCTCACTATCATACCCTAATGATGGTTCAGTTGTTTCAGGTAAGGAGGGTTGTGATGGTGTAACATTTCAGAAAAATAAAATATTATTTTTGGAAATTTAAATAATTAAAATAATAAATATTATGAATATTTTAATGTGAAGAGATTAGTTTTAAATGATATGGTATAATTAAATACCGATAAATTTGAAAATATTGGAAAATTAAATTGAATGGTGATTTTTTGAAGGATATATGTGATTTAGGAAAATTATAAATTTCTATAATTAATTATATACAAATTTATCCTAAACTTGATTAATGTTCATTAATCAAACAATGATGGTGTTTTGTGCATGTGACATAGACCATGTCATATTACACATTTGTTACATTTTTCTACCATGGCTCTTTCTATTTTTATAGCATGGATTTGTTTTAAAATGAGGTGAAAAGGAAAAGAAAAAGGAAAGAAAATAAAAAGAAAAGATAAGAAAAAGAATAAAATAAGGAGGTATGCGCAAGAGAGAGAGGGTGAGGGGTCATTGACTTGGCTTCATTCTTCACCCTCTTCATTATTTTCTCTCTTCCCCCATCCATGGCTACCCTCTTCCTCCCACCTCCTCTACTCCTCACCAAAACCTCAATCCCACATCAAAACCATACATTCCTTTCACAAAAAATATGCACAAGCTCACTACAAGCATGGGGAACCAAGAAAGTTTGGATTTTAAGCATTTGAGGCAACTCAAGAAAATTCTTGAGTTACCAAATGAGGTATTTTCTTCACCATTAGAGTAGTAATCTATTTCCTTTAGCATCCATGTTAGTTAAAAGTGATATTGTGTAGTTTAGTGATACTTGGAAATTCCTAGAGGATGGTTAAGGGATTTTGGGTAGTGAAGATGAATTGAGATGGTGTAATTGAGCTTCAGTGGTGACCTTAAACCCCCCTAATATCTAAAACCCAGACCAAACCAGTGACAAACCCAAGACTTGGACTTTAGATGTTAAATGTCGGTTTTGTGCTTAATTTATGCCTACAGGGAATCTGAAGTGATCTGGAACAATTATAAGAAAAACTAGCAAGCTCAGAGACCTAGATGGACCACTAGGAGACCACCCTGAGGAGACGAGACCCTAACTCCATGATAAAACCGAGCTCGCCGGATTTTGGGGTGATGTCGCCGGTCAAATTAGGGGTAATGGTGTCTAGTTTGGTTCTATAGCTCATTTACCCCTTACACAACACCCCAGTACTGCTTGTTTATCCCTATTTCACCTGAACTAAAATCTGGAGCAAGTTTTCTAAGTTGCTGTTTATGTTTTGTGGATTTTAATGACTTGAAGTTTAGATATTTAGTTTTTTATCGGTCACTTGACGTTTGTACGTCGATATCGGGTGTTGTTTGGTTGATTTGCATGAATAGACCATAGGTTTTAACCTATGTGTGATTCGCGGGTCGTTTTGGTTTTAAATTGGACGTTTTGACGCGATATGATATATGTGATATGTAGGTACCCTCACGTGGACTTCGGACGATGAAGAAGAGGATGGCGACATCGACTTCGGCAAGTAAGGATCAAGGTGAGTAGATATATATCTACGGAAAAGTCGGGTGGATGGCGTATAGCAACCCCACAGTTTCGTAATGTAGCACACGAATGCGTTATGATATTTATATACTTATGTGTTTATGATATGTGTATACTTAGCAAGAAATACTTAGGTGACTTTGGGTTAGTTTTAGCGTAATTGTAGGAAAATGCTTTTAGTTTAGTTCTTAGTCGCGAAACCCTAGAGTAATGATTTGCACACACGCACACACACACGCATACAGTTGATTTTCTTATGTGTATATGGGTATATATATATATATATGAGTATGTGTATATATATATATACATATATATATATATATGTATACGTATACACATATGATGAGGATAGTATATGATATTTGGAGATGAGTCGGTATGATTGGGCATGATGCCATGAGATCGGTGATGTGATTTTGGGTCGTGTGATGAAACACGACATGATATTATAGCGGATCGTTGGACGATGTGTTTTCATACACACGAGGATATATATATATATATATATATATATATATATATATATATGTTTAATGGTATCGGAATCTACTAGACTTTAGATCAGTACCCCTAATTCAGGATATGATCATAATGATACCAGATAAATTATGAGTTATATGTGATATTGACCCGTACCCCGATTTGGGATGCCGTACGATAGATTTTACCGTACGATGTATAAATATGATGATTAATCTGCACTCTCGACTCGAGGATGTCGTATTATATATTTTATCGTACGTGACACTATTGAGGTGGGATCACCGACTACTAGATATATATATATATATATATATATATATATCGACTCAGACTTAGGTGGATTTCCTTATTCTTTTGATTAGTCTCTTAGTTTAGTTCTGTAGTTTATCAGGTAGATGTTAGACTGGGCTCGAGTCATACTTATTTTCAAAACTGACGAATCGTGGGTATTTTAAAGACATGCCCTATTTTCTAAAAACCACGATTCGTGCTATTTCAAATGCCAAAATTGTATGACTCCTATATATAAATGTTCATTCTTATATGTTGCGTTTACTATTCATTTTCTGTATATTCTTACTGTTCGCATTGCATTGCATGCTTAATTGTGTTTTTATTAGTTATTATGAACCCGTGCTGTCAGGACACCGGCACCATTACCGATGATGCGTATGCTCCACGTACACTTGCTCGCCGGCTCACACACATCATCATCGGTAATTGCCATGACACGTACATATTAGATAATATTACTTCATTGACGTAACTTACTAGCTGATAGTTCCAATATGTTATTGCTTTTATATGCTAGTTTAATTATTGCATTCCTTGCCTGATATCAGATGCATTCATATATTCATTTGTCATGCAAAATTTATGGAACTTTATGCCGATAATTTACTATTATTTACTCTTGAGATTGGGATTTCGGATTTCCATGAGATTTCTGGATTTGGAGAAACCGCAAAGATTTTATAAACTTATTATCATTTTAAAGATAGAAAGTTGCGGTTTTCTCATGATATGATTTGAGAGGTGTCCACCATGAGTTTTCTCGGCTCTTGAGTGGTATCATACACCCGATTCGAGGAGGAGGAGGAACCGTCTGTGGGTGCATGGTGGACCCGGTGCGGTAATGGTCGCAGATGATGGCGTTGAGCCTGGCAGGGGAGCACTACCGACCGGTTATTGTGACGTGGCGGATATCCGAAGGATACCGACGAAGTCTTGAGATTTGATGATATAGGCTAGTCCGGATTGCCGGAGCCTGAGGTATTGAGACTTGATGATATGGGCCAGTCCGGATTGCCGAAGCCCGAGATATTAAGATATCGAGATATATATTTTTGTGTCAATGCTTGACACTGATTCTCTGTTGATTTCATTGATGATACTTCGATTTTTATACAGAAATCTCACTGAGATATGAAAACAGTTTTCTCATTCAGTTGCATTCTGTTTTCATGCATTCATACATCATATATGTATTATGTTGCTACCTGAGGCATTGACACGAGCACTTGATATTACACTTATGTATAGATGTTTATCCTTGCCTTTATCTAGATGCTTCAGGTTATATATTGAAGATATATATTGGTATGACCTAGAATAAAGTCATACATGCGATTTCTGCTCGGTGATGTTTTCTACTCACGAGTTGGCAACTCACCCCCGTTATGCCACAGTTTCTTGCAGGTTTTGCCGTACATGTTTCCTTGGCGGCTTTACTGGCACATTGCTTCTTTCCGGGTGATGGCTTTGGTAGGTGGGTTCACTCGCATCGTGACCACCCTTGTTCTTTATTTATATTCAGTTGTATCTAGTAAACTCCATCAACCAGACTTGTATTAATATTTAGACTTAGAAGACCAGTATGTATATTCTTTCGAGTTGAGAGTCGCGCGCTTGTATTATTATCGTTTTCTCTGGTTTTCTTGATGATGATGGTTTTCATTCTGAGTTTTGATCATCGCCCTTCGGGGTTGAATATTATACTGCTTGCGTGGTTGTGTCTGCCATTTGGTAAAGAGCTAGCTCCCGCTTAGGGATGCCTTTATTCATTATGTTTATTATGCATGTTTGTACCCATTTGGGGCCAGTTTTTACAAAGGAGACTCTGCCGAAATTCTTGGGAAATTATGATGTTTCTTTTAAATGTTTAATGCTTTATTTTATGAAAACCAATTTCTTTAAAACAAGTTTTCCTTCACTCTTCTTATTGAAAATGCTTTATTTTGTGAAAACCAATTTCTTTAAAACGTGCCATTTCGGGTCGTGACAGATGGCGGTGATGCTAAAGCAGTCAATCTGTCGACCTCTTTCTCTAAATCTTCAATCATCTGGTCAATGTTTGAAGTGAGACTGGGTTCAAGAGTGTTAGAAGGGTGACCATTATCAGAAATTTGGGACGGTTGGTCACCCCCTAGAAAAGGACAATTATCATGAATGTGGGAAAAATCTTGGCAATTTGAACAAATGAATTGGGACTAAGTATAAACAAATCAATAAGAATCGTGAAAAATAGAATTAAATCGTGTATCACCCATATTAACAAGAATTCACAAATGTCACAAAAATAATGCCCTAGCAGTCTATGTTATTCTAAGTCAAGTAGACCTGCTCAAGAACCCGATTGACGAAATAAAACTGTGTCGAGAAATAGGCTCAAGATATACTGATCACGAAGTCAGATAAGTGCAAGAGATAAGGGGAGGTTTTCCAACGCTTTCGCGAAGTTCTTTGATTAGATAAGCCTTTCTCTTGAACACTTGCCTAGACACCCCATGAACGATATACCGTTAAGCAAAGTTCTAAACACAATTAACTTCTCCTAATGATCTCGAAGTCCGTAGAGTTAAAGTTCTAATTGATTTTAAAACTACTGGGGGTATGCAAGAATGCAGTTTTGTGATTTGTGGGCTACAGAGAAAAGGTGATGAAAACCTTTGCCGTATCTTTTTTGGTTATTTTTGCCCTTAATTTCCGTATTAAGATGCAAATGTGCAATCAATAAAAGAATTCAAACAATCAATCAATTTAAGCAATTCTTTTCTGTTTAAGTTTAAGCGCTGCAACAAATACGGGTAGTTTTCTGTTCAATTGGCGGCAAATTTGTGCGAAGAATCCTGCATAAAATAGGAATATTGGAATGCGTCGGATTTGAGAAGAATGCGTTAGGAAATGCGTACCGATATGATTTGGTTTAAGAAAACTCCTTTGAAAGTGATCTGAGCTTTTGATTGTTCGCTTGCGAGGGTCAAACTATCCGGATCTTTGGCATTATACTTCACTGCCGTTTTGCAATTGCATTTGAGTCTCACTCCGCACGATCGCTGGTCGTAATTCCGTTAAAATCTGAAAATGTCGGAAAATACGATATTTAGTGCAAAAAGCAATATATCTGGCCAATTAGCTGCACACACAAAATTATGAAATTTTGCATATAAAAATGGATCAAAAATAAGTCAAAGAAACAAACCCCAAAAATTTGGAGCAAACGGGTGAAAACTGGCCACAATTTGCGGCCGATTTTAATATTTCGGTGGCCAACTCTATAAGTTGGTGCTCCAAACTTTTACAGTGTGTTTATAGTCTTATTAGAGTCCCAATGTTATGTGCAAAATTATATACTTAAACTCAGAGTGACAGCAGATCAAAAAGACAGAGAACAAAAATTAGAAAAGTTAGTTTTGTTAGTTTTGAAAGAATTTTGAGTTAGTAGTTAGTTTGTTAGTACGAACCATAAATAACAATACCTAATGACTACCAACTCTCCGACAACGGCGCCAAAAACTTGGTGGGAATTCACTCGCGCGCGCAAACGCGTATGTTTGGGAAATGTGATCGTTTTAATGAAACGGAATGCGCACGTAAGATCGTTCTCGTTTTAAATATTTATAACCGCAAGTGCACGGCGCGTTGTAGCGAGCCACAGTCGTTGTGTATTAGGTATTGCGATTTAAGATTCAACAAATTAATGAATTGGTTGTTTGTCACAAATAATAAAAAGAAAGAATACGAAAACAAGAAAAGAAAGAAAACAAGTTAAGAAAGAATGGTTGCGGCTTGGCTCGGGAGCTCGAATCGCGACGTTTCCCTCTACACTCCCTTGATCATGAGTTGTCCGTTCCTTACATCGATCCTGACATGAAGAACGACTTGTCAAAGCAGTTGCGAGGCACAAGTCGTCAAGTCCGATATTCTCCGCAAAGCACGAAACGATTCCGTTTGATCACTTACCGTTTGTGTGTCCGACCTTGGGGTATCAACACTAAACACAAAGGTTAGCAAGCATACCGTAACAATAAAAACACAAAGTAGTTAGTGAGAGCAAATGATTTTGGTGTTAAGTGTGCTAAGTGTTTGTGATAGTATATGGTATATGAAATTAAGAGATTTTTCAAGTCCTTAATCACAACATACCATATCCAAACTTAGCAAACTTAACTCCAAATTGATTATAACATAAACATTGAAATGGGGAAAGGGAATGAACATGGTATATGAGGAGCTTACAAGTAACCACGTGTCAAAGTACTATATCATATCAATACATTAACAATCTTTAAGTTAGAATCATAAAATAAGCACATAAAACAATTACAAGAGGTGGAGGAGGCAAAACCTTTCATCTCACTTCCTCATCCACACCACAACCAAAGAATTAGTTAAGCATGATGAAAATAAAAGTAAGTAAAGAAAAGAAGCAAGAATAAAAGAAACAACAATATATTAAACACTTGAAGAAATGAGATACAATATTTTGATAGCTTGTTCAACCTCCTTAATGAAGCTCTCCAAAGAGAACTTCAAGAGGGAAGAAGAAGAAGAAACCAATTGAAGCCCACTCACCCTCAAGCAAAACCAAAAAAAAAGAAACTAAAAAAACTATAGAAGTATGTGAGAATATGAGAGTGATCCCTTGCTCACTGGTTCTGCCTTTTATAGGCAACCAAAAATAAAAAGTTGCATATGACACTAGACTGAAAAGACCACCAGGGACCCACCATAACTGAACGAACCAGTTTGGCCCCTACTTGGCCGCAAATTGCGGCCAAGATGAATTTATTTGCGGCCTTGGTTTGGAGAGTGGGGCCCATCTTTGGTCTGTGATCTTCTACTCTCTTGAGCATCTCTCTGTAATTGCAATATCTTTTAATTCACACCTGAGTGTAATCTGGAGTAATGTACAGAGAAGGATCAAGTAGGTGTGTGTAATGTTCACACTTCAAATCATAACTTCGTGCATTTAATGCACATCATACGCATGCCCAGTTGTGCCTTGCATCAAGGTAGCCCCATCATGGTCTAGTGCCAAAGAACTAGTGTCACACATGTATGTGTTGGACCAAAATTGTGTGCACACATTTTATTATGCAAAAGCTCTTCGGATATCGGTCGTTTTTCTGTTCCGTCTGCAGTATCAGCTCCTAAACGTTATATCCGTGATTTTGAGTGTGTTTCCAGTTTTTTTATCATGAACACCTGTAATCTGTAATTCTGAGCAGACACTGGTTAATAGTACCGATATAAACAAAATACATAACGAATGAGCGGTATTAAAATGCAGTTTTCTGTGATGAACATTCACCATTAAGTTGGGACGATATCGGAGATAGAGAACTCCTTAAACCTGAGATGATAGTGGCGACTGTAGATGTAGTTCGCACTATCAGGGAACGAATACGCATAGCTCAAGACCGACAGAAACATTGGGCTGATGCAAAACGCCGACTCTTGGAGTTCCAACCGGGATATCATGTCTTTCTGAAGATTTCTCCAAACTGTAGAGTGATTCACTTTGGAAAGCGGGATTAGTTAAGTCTAAGATATATTGGACTGTTCGACATACTCGAACGAGTCGGAGAAGTGACTTATCGCTTGGCACTTCCACCCTCATTGGAAGGAGTGCACAACGTGTTCCATATATCCTAACTCAGAAGGTATGTAAGCGACCCCAGCCATATCTTTATCACTCCGAGCTCACTATACAGACGGATCTATCTTGTAAGCAACAACCCGTTGAAATCCTGAACAGAAAGGTAAAGTCACTTAGGAACAAGAAAGTAAAGTTGGTTCGAGTGATGTGGAGGAAAGACTCACCAGGAGAATTAACGTGGGAAAGAAAAGACGACATGCGTGAAAGATACCCTTTCTTATTTGTAAATTAGTCCTTAAATAATTGTAAATTTTGATGACGAAATTTTTGTAAGGAGGGTAGAATGTAACAACTCTGTTTATAATGTACAAAATTTGTTTAAAGTTAAAGTACTAAATGGAGTATTTGCAACCCTGAGTATGCTATAAATATTTAATTTTTTTTTTAAACAGCAAGATGCCACTTATAGCTCACTGGTAAAGTCTTGTACTGCTGTGACGTAGCCATCGTGTTCGAATCCTCTCAGCCACATATTATTTTTGCGGATTTTTCTTTTAAACTTTTTGAAAGCCCAAAAGTTTACACGTGCAATACACGTAAAAAATGAAAATTCAGGTTAATCAAACATGTGGAAAATGCTATATGATCAGCCTAGGACACGTGGCCCCAATCCAGACCCCACCCCCTCTTGATCGACCGGCAAGGGATGTGTTTGGGCCAACGCCTCAGGTCCCAACCGTCGGAAATGCTTCAAAAAAATTTAACACTAACCCCTTGGTCTCCCCCCACTCCTCTTCTGTTTGATTTTCCTGCACATTAACAGAGGATTAAAATGAGATTTAAAAACAAATTTTAATGCATTTTAATTGTCATTTTAATACCCTAAACCCTAATTCTATCCTATAAATACCACCCTACATTCTATCTCTCTCTATTCTGAAATCCATTGTCAAAACTCTCAAAGTTTTCCAAGTCCAAAAAGTTGTACAAGTAGAATTAGCCCAAGGTCAAGCTCCGGCGACGATTCGGGACAAATCCGGTGACACCGCGACTCCACGATGCCTTCAAAACCTTCCTCCACCTCTTCTCTCTCTTCTCAACCAATAAGTTCCATCTCCTCTCCTCTCTTTCTATTCTAAACGATCTTTTATTAAAACTCGTCGGAAGCGGAGTTATTCTGACTTCCGATTCTAATTTCATTAAAAACCCAACTTTCTTAATAACAAATCAACCATCTCTTTATATCTTATTTAGCAACCATAAAAAAACATTTAGAACAAGTTTCAATTTAAAATAAAATACTATACAACTTGTATTATACTTTTTCGTTTAAATACCACAAAACTTACCTACGACATTACTTCATCATATTGCTCATATTACCTTTAGAAAACTCACGAGATAATGACCTACCTCATCACAACACTCATCATGATATAGCACGATGGCTTGAAAACAATATTTTTGTGGCTAAGACGAATTTACAGTTAAATACCATAAACTATTAAAACCGTATTTCTTTTAATTGTTTTAATCAAATTCCATACAATTATGTCCTTACAATCCATTTTAGAGAATTCGATTTGGTTGGTGCAGGTTATCACACATCCATCGGATTAGTAGGGCGAGATGCAGACCTCTCCACGGAGCATACGATCTCGACGGAATTTTTATTATTATAATTTTTAAGAAAACGTGATTTCTATTAATAAATAAATTATATTTTTAATATATATATATATGCAAATATTATCAAAATATATTTTTTAAATATATAATATATTCCATATTTTCTAAATCAAAAGAAAAGAACCACAAAAGTTCATGAAAATACTATCAAGAAATCAATACAAGTCAATTTACATGAAAATATCATATACTATTTAATTTAGATTTATATCCACTAGAATATCTCATCTTATAAAAAATTACATCTATGAAAACGCTAAATACGATAAATAAATACTTGAATTTATTTTGAAAATATATCAAAACTATTTTTCATAAAACCCCCTCAAGTTATATTAATTTACAATAAGGACCCTAGTAAATATAGGTTTAAGCGGGACCAATTCTCTTGAGCCTCAGGAAGCTGGAAAATGTGGGTGCTTGTCTATTTAAGGTAGACAACTAAAAACGGGGTTATCAATACAGTATTTTTCTTGGAAAAAGACACAAATTCTGCCGTCCATGTGCAGCAGTTACCGATAACTCCAAAACTAATTCAGGACTTTAATTCTGTTAAGTGTCTGATTCAGTCAGAGTCTCAGTTTAATATGAAATCAATCCATCCATGAATACAATTCAAATATAACTTCAACACAACATGAATACCAGAATACAATCTATATCAACATGACTTGATTTGACCGAACCATAGATATATATTGACTTGTCTACATGACTATCCATTATATATCCTTATCCGTTTACATGAACAACTGATATCATGATTTCGGCAAGTCTTACATCTATAAATCACTACAAAACAACACAATAAACATTACGGGGTTTTTAACGGGGTAGATTGGTACGGAATGTATTAAAAGTGGCACGAGACTGTAACCACAATACACCTAACCTGAATATCCGTGTTGTTGTTCCGTGCTTAATGGTTCCTTGTGCTCTGTATACCTTAGTCCACGGGGAAAGTTGGACTCCTCTCGTATACACTGATGCACTCTGTACCAAGGTACAAACAACTGCGTTAACATAATAATCATACATTATACCAGATATATTCTCTTTATCTGTTCAGTCTATTTCTGTCTCTCTTTGGGACTTACCGAGCGATTGTTCACTGACGACATTCATTTTCTATTATTTCTTTGGAATGTTGTCAGGAGGACTCGACTCTCTAGAGATCGAGCCCAGTTCAGAAGACTTGGAGTAGTTCTCAGAAGACCCAGAGCTTAATTCATCTGTATATACTTTTACTTTCAGTTCATGCCATTGTTTAGGCATTGCTTTTCCTATTGTATTTACTTTCCAGTTGTATTGTAAAGAATGTTTATTAAATAAAAAGTTGTTGTTCTTTTACATCTCATGTCTTTCTTGTGCATATTTATATTATATTGATTATTTACGCTTAACGTGTTTACTTCTGAGTAAATACGTCGCGTGACCCGTCGCGTCTCCTTACCGTACACCGGGAAGCGGGGCGTGACAAGTTGTACAGATGAACATGTACTCTCTTTTAGAATAATGCAATTCCCCTCCGCATTTGTTGAGTGTTTTTAAAACAGGGTCCTTTCTAAACTCTTCCTTTCCCCGGGGCAATCAGCCCTATTTCCTTTCTTTTCCCCAGGCCCCGAGCTTAGGGTCAAAAAAAAAAACGACAATGGTAGGGAAAGGAAGAAAGAGACAATAAACCATGACTTCAACCAAAGAAAATTTTATTTAATTCAGAGGTATTATGGGCTCCATAGCCTTACAAAAATTACAATAAAGGAGGAAGTGGATTAAGGAAACATTGCCGGTGGTATTCAAAAGAGAGCTCCTCCATCTGAGCCCAGGCCATCTCCGCCCGCTCCCTCTGTCGGTACCCGTGGACCCTCGAAGCTATAGATTCGCCGGGGCCTTCCACCACCGAGCACGATGCTGCAACCAACCTCAGCTGGAAACATTCAAGAAGAATGTCCACCGAGCGATCCCGCATGCTCTTCAAGATCAGCCCAAGCTCGTGGGCCGTGTGCATCTTATCGAACGCCTCGTCCATCGACTGCGGGGAGAGGACATTGTAAAGAACGGGGGAAGACCTCCATATTGCATAGATAAGCACTTGTAGAAGACGAGATCGGCGGGGAAGTAGGCGCCCATAGTGGCCCTCCAAGCGGCCAATCACAACCCCATACGTCTCTTCGGAATGATCGAGATTGTAAAAATACACGTCGTCCCGGAAAACGATCTCCCTGATGGTGTTGCGCGGCCTGTCATCTGGAAGAAAAAAAAAGACGGCTGAAGAAAATTCGGACTGGACTAATGAACGGTAAGACCATGCCTTCTGGTATTTATAGCTTCAACAAAGATCTTCCAACGGATGAGATCTTCTCGCGCAACAACGCAAATCACGGAATATCGCACTTTTCCGATAATGCACGGCCACGTGTAATCCATGACGGTCACCATTCCCCCACCTTTATGGGTTACGGAAGACTGAACGACGTCCCAAGGAGAAACTATGGAATTCAGAAAAGCTCCGTCCAGAGGCAACCGGGTAGCTTCCTGCTCGGCTCATCCGCGGAGGGCATCTTCCTGCCCGGCCAATCCATGAATCGAAAGCCCTCGTCCAGAGGCAACCGGGTAGCTTCCTGCTCAGCTCGTCCGCGGAGGGCAGCTTCCTGCCCGGCCAATCCACGGATCGAAAGCCCTCGTCCAGAGACGACCGGGTAGCTTCCTGCTCGGCCAATTCACGGATCGAAAGCCCTCGTCCAGAGGCGACCGGGTAGCTTCCTGCTCAGCCCATCCGCGGAGGGCAGCTTCCTGCCCGGCCAATCTACGGATCGAAAACCCTCGTCCAGAGGTAACCAAGTAGCTTCCTGAACGATCCATGCATAAAAGGGAGGACACTTGGCTATCGCTCGATTCATACTCGATGCACGATCGTCATCTCGAATTCAGGGAAAGGGAGGACACCGGTCTTCCTACACTTGGCTATCGCTCAATTCATACTCGATATATGATCTTCATCTCGACTCTAGGGAAAGGGAGGACACCGGTCTTCCTACACTTGGCTATCGCTCGATTCATACTCGATGCATGATCGTCGCCTCGACTCCGGGGAAAGGGAGGACACCGGTCTACTTATGCCTAGCCTTTTTGCTAACTCTTATGTCGCGCTCGCCAAACACTTGCGAGATATAAAGGCTTGCGAGCTAAAAATACTTGCGAGATAAAAATACTTGCGAGATATAAAGGCATGCAAAGCTAAAAATACTTGCGGGATAAAAACACTTGAGCCAAAATATATATATACTTTATTTACGTTCAAAATTATATACAAGGTATTGTGGGCTTCTCAGCCTTGCAAAAATGCCCGGAGGCTTACAAAATTCTAAAAACAAAGAGAAAAAAAGAAAGAAGCATAGCTCAGATTGCTTTATTGACCGTCACCTCTCCTTACTCTGCGCCTCCTTCAGGGACCACAATGGCGACTTCAGGCTCAGTGCTTCCGCCAGCCGCCTCGCCTTCCCCGACCTGCTCGGCGCTCCCTCTGTGGCGCTTCCCCGGCGAGGGCATACCTTGCGCGGAGCTCGCGCTCGTCGAACTCGGGCATAGTTTCCTTGACGGCGTCAAGGGCATTATGCCACCCAATGGCCGTGAGTCAGCGAGGTCGACATAAAACTGATTGGACGACTTGTACGTCTCCACGGCCCCCTCCGTCCTTCTCTCCGTGAGCTTCGCTGCCTCGAAAACCGCCCGAACGTTCTTTTTGAGGGCGTCCCTCGGCCTTTTCATGGCGCCGAAGAGCCCGTTCGCCTCCTCCATCTGGGCCTGGATAACCCGGTTGGATTCAGTTAGGAGCCGATGGGACTCCTTCAGCTTAGAAACCGTCAGGCCCTCGGCGACCAATCGTGAGTCAAGAAGAGCCGTCTTTTCTTCCGCCTGCTGCAGCTGAAGGAGAAGCTCTTCTTCTCGCGAGGAAGATTCGCCTGCGTTCTTTATCGTCGAGGCAACCTTCTCGGACTCCATAACGGCGAGGAGAGTGCAATGCTGGAGGACCTGAAGAAAACATGAACCGTGTTAAGAAGCTGAAACCGAGAAAATAACCCTTCAAAAATCTTTTGGGAAAAGCTACCGACCTGAACCGTCTCCTGAGCAATAGCGGCAACTTGGACCTTCATGGCGCCCCGGGGAATCTTGGCCCCAGCCGCCTTCTCCATGTCCGCCAATAAGCTATAGGGCATAGAGAGCCCCAAGGGCACCTCGATGCAGAAGTCACCCTCCTGCACTTGAATCCCTGCCGGGGGTGGTCGAGAAACCACCCGCTTCTGTTTCTTGAGGGGGGATTCGGCGAAGGACGGCGCCTCTGTCCTAGCCCGAGGCGCCGGATCCCGAGCATGCTTCTGTCCTCCCCCGCGACGTTCCTCCGGGACGGGGGTGCTGGGGAAACCTTGGCCGGAGGAGATTGCCGAGGAGCCGCGCTCGGACCTAGTCGGGATGAGCTTGCACCACCAGTCTTTCGTCCCTAGGCCTTGGCAGCCATGGCGGCCATAATTTTTGATCGATCCATGGGCTCTACAAAATGAAAAAGGAAAAAAACATAAGAAAAGGGTCAGCAACGCAGAAACGGCAATATATTTTTGACGAAGTCTAAACAGACCGACAGATGCCCTAACTTACCCAAAAAACGCGCGGGACTGAGCCCGGCCCAGCTCAGTACCTGACATTAGCCCCTCTGGATCGGTTTCCACAGGGACACCACCCTCGGCTCGGGGGCATTCGACTGCCTCACCCTTGGGCAATCGGCCATGTGCCACTGGATGGGCACAGGCCAATCCCCGCCCTCCGGTGGCCTGACGAAGACGAATTTCTCCATCCATTCGTGGATGGAAGAATGGACGACCAGTACCCCTGACCCGGCCGCCTTACCTTTACGTTTTTTAAACGAAAGATACACCCAGCTCGGCTCTTCCTTACTGGTATCGGTGTGATTTTTATAGCAAAGAACAGACAGGAGGAGGCTCAAATCGAAGAGGATCCGATCAATTTTTAACCGGACCAGAAACCCGAGAAGAATCCTCCACGAGTTCGGCGCTAGCTGGTCCGGAGCAAGACGGAAACAATGGAGCACAGCACAAAGCTCAAGCGAGAAGGGCAGACGCATCCCAGCCCGGAATGCCTCCAGATACAGAGCAATCTCCTTGCCCTTCACCTGGTCTGCCCGCTCACCCTCTTTGGCCAGATGAAGTGAATAGCCAGAGGGGACATGAAATTGAGCCCGAATGTCGGAAAGCTCGTCCAGAAGATTCAAGACTAAGGACGCTTCGTGAGTATTCCCGATGCGCACATTGAGAGCCCTTGTCGCCGCCCGACGACGAGAGATAAGGGCGACATTGGCCTCGGAGGGCGAGCCCGGCACAGAAGACTTAGATGAAGAAGAAGGCTATCTGAAACCGAGGAGGAGGAAGACCCGCTGGGCTCGGCCCCAGAAACTGAGGCCTCATCGCCCAACTCTACCCCTACCTCATCCACAGATATCTCGGAAGAAGACATCTAACCTGATTCTAGGAAAATGTTTGACGAGGAAAATGCAGCGGAAGATCCGACCTAAGCGGAAGTACGTCGGGCAATTTTCAAACGACGAGAGACAACTAAGGCAATGTGTCGGCCCTGGGATAACCCCCCTCCTATTTATACACTCCAAAGAGGACATCCGAAGGCCCAAATCGATTCCCGCTAAAATGAAGCATCGCACCTAACGGCTGTCGAGGCTCCACGTGGCGATTGACCATTGGGAACGTCCCCTCGCGGCAGGATTCGGCGACAGCCCCTCGCGCTCTGCCAACCAATGTCAGGCATGTGGCGTGTAGCCCAACCGACGATCGAGCGAAACGGCGCCCCCTCTTTAAAAGCGCAATCATTTTACCGATCCGCTGACATCACCAAAGATACGCACGAGAACCGAGGCGTCTCACAAGCCGCCACGTGGGCCTAGTGATCCGAGAGGAGTAGCCACCAAATATCCCACCGTCGTCAGACGGCCCGGGAATTCTAAGCTGAACCGTTAAAGAACGGGCTTACCACTCTCGACCCTGACCCACAAATAGGTCAGGACGAGAGTGGGGGGCTAGTGATAAGGCTCATGAACGGGAATTCCCCAGATTACGACACGTGACAGATGATGTGCCGTCCACGAAGGCCCACTAGACTCCTAGAGGCTGCGGAGGTAGAATCAGTATGATGCATTGGCGACTTTTCTCGGCGTCTCGTCTCCGAAGAAAGTTCCCCCTTTTATTGCTCGTCTCCGAGCTGTTGCAAGGGCTGAGCTTTCTCGGCCTCCTGGCTCTTCTCCAAGCCATCCAATAAGTTGAGCTTTCTCGGCTTCTCCGATCAACCGAGAGCGCGGAGCCCAAGCGACCCCGCAACGACTCCGTGTATCTTGCCAAAGCGAGATATCCGCCGCCCCACGTTCCGCGTCCCACGCGGACGCGTTCCCTCATTAATGAGCGGATCCCGCCATCAATGCGGGCGTAACGAGAGGGCGTAACTTACGGCGAGGATCTCGCGCTGGCTCGCTCCATGCGACCACTATATAAGCCCCTCTTTCAAACGACTCAGATAACTCGAACTCATTCTAATACGCGGCCTATCCTGCTCTTATTCCATGGTACTAAGTTGATCGTCGGAGGGTTTTACGATGGTTTTCCATACCGTGAGTTTCCTTGCAGGTAGCTCGGCGCCAACAACATTCTACAACCCTTTGAGATCCACACTATAATCCCATACCCAATCTCAACCGTTAAAAACCGCTCGCAGACTGATCAACGGAGGACAAGCACCCGAGCTCCATCAGTAAGGCAAATTTTTTAATGACATTATATTGTATGAATAATTTTTCTTTTTCCATATATAACACTTATTACGCGACATAAATTACATCAAACAGAAAACAGAAATAACCTATCTACATAAAAAGAGCTGCGTCGGATCCGCGAGAACAATGAGCATGAATCAATAAACTTCAACATTCCATTGTTCCGCCTTCTTCAACTCTTTCTTGTAAGTAATCCAATCAATGCCTATAATTAAAAGTTAAGAATTAGGAATATAGAAGCTTTAATGATTAATAAAAATAGTATTTAAAATGCAAGAATTCTGATGATAGCAAATATTTACCTTCTTTGGCGGCCAAAGAGACCATGATGTCGTCAATACCCTTCTCCATTCCTTTCAATCCACACATATACACATAGGTGTTGTCTTTCTTGAGAAGCTCCCATAATTCCTCGGCGTATTGGGCCATTCGAGTTTGGATGTACATTTTCTCACCCTTATCGTTGGTCTGCTCTCTGCTGACGGCAAAGTCTAATTTGAAGTTCTCGGGGGCCTTCTCTTTCATTTTCTCAAATTCCTAATCACGGCAAGATAAGTTCATTTTGTTTATATATTGACTTCGGTTCTAAATCTATATACACTGTTTCAGGCCGATAATGCATCATCTAATCGATGAAGAAAATTTTCTTCGGATAAATAAGAAAGTGTAGACGGTGTGAGGAACGGTTCACAATCTTACCTCCTTGTAGAGCAATGAACTACTTGTGGGTACTCCCAAGAAGAGCCATGCCAATCCATTGAACTGCATAAAAATTTGAAGCAAAGCTATAAGCATGATCTTCATGTAGAATTCATGAAATTTCACCGTCTTTGATTACTTTCGGACAATTACCTTGTAATCCTCATGCTTCTCGAAAAACATTTTCCATAAGAAACTGCGGAAAGGCGCAATTCCAGTTCCTGTTCCAAGCTGCCAATCCAAAGAAAAAAATGAATGATAAAAATTTAAGGGTGAAATAATTATTTTCAAGGCAAAATTGGTTGATTATCAAGTTACTTTTAACTTTGAAAAGCATACCATTATGACAGTAGCATTTTGATCTTTGGGCATAAGCATTTCTTTCCCAACTGGACCTGTAATCTTCACTTCGGACCCAGGCTTCAAATCACCTGAAACACGTCGGCAAAATACAACAATCTCAGCATAATCAAGCCATGATATAAAGGAGACGAAAATAATTTAAGCAAAATTCTCACATAGGAAATTTGAGCAGACTCCCTTAACTTCCTCTCCTTGGTCATTTGTATAAACCAGCCTCTTCACACAAAGAGAAACCTGCAGAGAAAAAGTTTATCCTGATAACTGCTATACGAGAAAAGATTGGAACAAAACTATGAATTTCGAAGGCGCAAAAGAATACAAGACAGCCAAACTCTAACTCACGGTTTTCGAATCGCCAAAATCTCCGATAGCACTGCTAGCAATCGAATACAACCTCAACTTGTGAGGTTTCCCATTTTTATCGATCCCGTCTGGGATTACACCAATTGACTGACCTTCTCTGTATGGAATTTCCCCTTGAAGACACATAATCAAACAATCAAGCTCCAAACAACCAGACATCTGAGGTTATGAACATGACTCAGATTATAATTATGCAACACATCGAGAATTAGAATTATTGAGATCCTATATGTATTGTTTCTTACACATGGCCAAGTCCATTAATTTTTTATCTACATATATGGGCTACTAGGCTCATGGTATGTATTGAAAGATGCAATTGTCAACAAATTGATGACGAGAATTAATATTTACTTTCTAGCAAGGTATCTAAGCCTAGGGTTTTTATGTTCTTGATTCTAATTCTTCTTTATTAATGGACTTGTTAATTAGCGGAAATATCCGTTTAGACATTCTAATCCTGCAAATTAACTTGGTTTTTTTTGTGCCGTTTATGAAAGAATTTGATCAGTGTTGTAAGGGATTTGATCGATGATCGGAGAGAGGGTGTTTGTGCTATCAAGTCTCATTCAATGCTATAACTAGTATTGCAATGTCCTAATCTGATCGGTTGAATTCATAATCTCAAGGATCAAATTATAGGCATTAAATTAAATTTCAAAGCAGATGAATTAATACCTTCAGTGCTGAAGACCATGTGCCAAGTCTCTCCAGGGGCATCATCACCAGTGATCTTAGTGTTGAGGAGGCATCTACCAGTGTATGGCTCCTTGGGCTTGTATTTGTTTGTGACAACTCCCTCATCATCCTTCTTTGATATCTTCACAACCTTAGCTGCAGGAGCCTCAGTGGTCACCTGAGCTCTTACAGTAACCAACTTCCCATTTGAAGAAGTAGAAACGTTCCTTTGATTCAAGCTTACCTGCAACGAACAAGCCATAAACATCTCTAGCTACTACACTGTTAGAATATAAGAGTATTTCTCTCATATTATATTCTGCTGCGCAAAAATCCAGGTTTTAGCACACAAACAAACACGATGCTCAAGGAACCAAATTTAAATTATGACATGGGAGTGTTACATAATAGAAAGCAGAGCTCAACATGCGGAGGCGTGTTAGAACATAAGACTACTTTTTCCAAACTTCATCACAGCTTCAGAGTTGTGATGGAGTGGCAGTGACATGAAAGCATGTTAATAAAATTTTCTCACCTTGTTGAAGGTGATTCTCTCAGGAGAGGAGATGGAAGCCCTTGAAGAGAGAACAAGAGAAGAGGACTTGGTAGAGGGAACAGAGACATGAGTTGTTAATGCAGCAGAAGCCATTGTGATGATTTCTCTCTGAGTTGAGATGGGGAAGAGAGAGAGAGAGAGAGAGAGAGAGAGAGGGAAGAGGGAGTGGAGATAATTAATAAGGAGAAGTGGTTGAAAGCAGTGTGAGAGGATTGGGAGGTTTAGATGGGTGGAGGAGATTTTGGGGGGCAATGAAGTGGTGGTTATATATTTGGATATCTCTCAAGATTTTTCAGGTAGAGAACAAGATATAAAAAAAAAGGCAACCTGTAAACTATTCATTAGACGTTACAATTCATTCAATGTATTGTATGGGTGTAGGGTTCAAAAAGATAATTATGGTATTATGGTATGAAATTGCGGGGCATCCGGTATATCGCAGCTAAACCATATTTTGCAAACCCCGTCTACAAGTATAATAGGGAGCGGACCCCTGTGGTTTAAGTTGGGCGGGGCCCATCCCCACCTCCCTCGTGTCTTGGCACAACAGCGAATGGATACAGAGTTGAATCCGATAATATATCAAACATCTTGCTTGCATAATTCATAATTCAATAGTTGTATGAACAATGTATGGTACACAAAACTATAATAACAATAACAAGCAAAGCGAAAACAAAAAAGCTACACAAGACTTGCAACATTCAAAGTGTGATGGGGTCGGAATCTCCCTCGGTTGTTGTCTCTGTCGATCTTGTGGCCAGCGGGGCTAAAGAACTGAGATTTGTTGTAGAAAATTTAGCGTGTGGATCTCAATGGGTTTGCGGGTTGACATTGACGCCGAGCTACCTACCGAAGAAGTCCCAGGATAGGAAACCACCGTAGGACCTTCTGACGATCAAGTAAGTACCGGGGAATAATTGAGAAGAGTAGCGGCATATTGGATTGAGTTCGAGTTACCTGAGTCATCTGGAGAAGAGGTCTATATAGTGGTCGTGTGGAGCGAGCTGATGCGAGATTCTCGTTGTTCATTTCGTCCCTGCGTAACGTACGTCTTTATAGCGAGATACGCTCATCAATGGAGAGATACGCCAGCGTGGGATGATGTGGAGCGGCGGAGATCTCGTCGTGGCGAGATACACGGAGTCGTTACAGGACGCTCATGTTCCATACTTCCGGCCAAATAGGGACGCTGAGGAATCTCAGCTATTAAGATGGCTCGGAGACGAGCAAGGAAGCTGAGAAAGCTCAGCTCTATGCATGGAGACGAGCTATTGGCTAGTGATCAGCCGAAGAGGAAACATACTCAGGGGAGGCCTCTCGAAGATTAGATGTTATCTCAGAGGCGAGACACCGAGGAATGTCCCCCTTGCATGGTATTTATCTCCGCTCTGTAGACTTTAACTAGGTAGTTGGTGCGTGTTGAAGACATGCCATCTGCCATATGTCTTGATCAGAAGAATACCCACCCGTGAGCACCATCAAAGTGTTTGTATGTTATCTTGGAACAGAAATACAAATATGCTAAGACATATATCAAATGATCCATACATGGTCCTAATGCACAAATATTTGCTATGCATTTTTTTTTCCTTTTTTTAATTTTAAGGTGTAATGACTTACTATGAAATGGTATCTATATTTTTATCCTTTTTAGTTTGGGTTTTTTATTTTATTTTGTACCCCTCAAATTTCCGTATTTTCAAAAAAGACTACCCTAACTTGGTTTTTCTAAAAAGCACACCCCAAACATGTAAAGTTAATTAAAGAAGACTTCTTAATTAAATGACATCCAATTAACATCCAAACTCCATTAATTAGATATAATCATAGTCATTATGATTGTTTTACTTATGGATTAATATTCAATTAATATCAAACATGGACAGAAAGAGACAGAGGGCGGGTTAGAGGAAGGAGACGGCATGGGAGAAGTGGCAGGGAAGGAGAGGAGAAGTGGAGGAGGGTTAAGGCACGGTGAAGAAGGAGAAGCGGAGGAGAAGGGAGAGGAGGGTGTTTGGATGGAGGTAGTGATTCCGGGGACGGCGATAGGAAGGAGGCGGAGTATGGTGCATGGTGATTGGAGAAGGAGGTATCGAGTATGGAATTGACGGTTAGGATGAGGAGAGAAGAGAAGGAAGAAGATGTGTGATGGAAAGGAGAGTGATGGAGGTCCTTTTCGGGTCTCCGTCAGATATTGTCTTCCGTCGATCTCCCGGTGGATTTTGGAGGTGATCTCCTGTTGCGTATGGGTCTCAATGGGTTTGAGGAGATTGGTGATTTGAGAAGTTTGGCGCCGAGTACCTGCAAAGAAGTCCCGGGGTGGTTTGGTACCACCGAGGACCCTCCGATGATCAAGTTAGTACTAGATCTGAGCAAAGTAACGGTTAAGTGGAATAAAAAATGGCTTACTTGACCCCTCTGTGATGGGGTTTTTTATAATGGCGGCAGCACGCAGTAGAAGGCACGAGAATCTCGCCGGCGGTTACGCTCCCGACGTCACGCCCGCGTAAAGAGCGGGTCGCCCACTAATGGGGATCGTGATGGTGTGGTACGTAGGATGTTGCTGGCGGAGAATCTGCGCATGGCGAGATTTGCGGAGCGGTGGTTACGCCTATGAGTGGTGGAGTTAGTCGGTCGGAAGGACCGAGTAATATGGCCTCAGCGGGAGAGCTCGGGAACGAGCGAGAGGGCCGAGGTATCTTGGTCCTGCGGTAGCTCGGAAGCGAGCTGAGAGGCCAAGGAGGCCAATTTGCAGGGGGCTCTGAGGTGAGCCAGTATTGTGCTTGTAGGTCGGGTACAGGGGTGGCCTGATCGGCCCCTGTGGGCCCTCTCTTCTGAGTTCTGGGACACGTCATCTGTCACGTGTCCTGATCTGGGAGGTCGCCAATATAGAGCATCATCATTAGCCCCTCACTCTTGTCCCGACTAGCTGGCGGGTCGGGTCAAGAGTGGACTGCCGGGCCGTCCGGGGAGAGCTCCCTCCTAAGATTTCGTCGGGACGCATCCCCAGGCTGTTAGCTGCCTTTTCTGCCAGCATATCAGGACGAAATCTCTGCATTTAAGGAATGTGTGCCGGTTCGTGCATTCTGTCACTGAAGCAACGGTCTGCGTGTCAAGCATCGGTTGGTCGACGCGACGTGTGCAGACCTGCGGCGTCTGATGGGATGCGGCCCAGTGCGGGAACAACAAGCGGAGCGATCGGTCGTCGAGTTGATTTTGATCACTTGCCAAGTGTGCCAAGCGCTGCTGAGAAGGAGGCATCTCCATGGCCCCGAAGTCGAGGGGGGGTTACTCAGACTTGGATAGACCTGATGTCTCTTATGGGGTAGGAAGCTACCCGCTGGGGGTGCGCCGAGAAGGAAGAAACTCGACGGCCTCGCGACGAGGGCTTCAGATCCTCAGCGTCTGATGGGCAGGAGGATGCCCGCTGGGGATGCGCTGAGCAGGAAGGAACTCGGAGGCCTCGTGATGAGGGCTTCAGATCCTCAGCGTCTGATGGGCAGGAGGATGCCCGCTGGGGATGTGCCGAGCAGGAAGGGACTCGGCGGCCTCGCGATGAGGGCTTGATCCCTGGCGTTGTGGGGTAGGGAAGCTGTAATACCCAGCCCCTTTTTATACCAATATCTGTATTTTTGTTGTTCTTGAATTTTATTTAATTTATTTAATTCTATTTCTTCTAAACCCCAAACCCTAATCCCAATGCCTCATTTTCTTTTCCCATTTATATAAACCCATTTTTCCGGCCCAACTCTTTATCCCCAAATTATTTAAATTCCCCGGGCCAAACTCACCAAGCCCACTCCTCTATTCTCTCAATTAGCCCGGCCCCCTTTCCAATCCCTTATAATTTCTTTTTATATTTTACCTCAGCCCATTCCTTTTTTTTATTTATTAAATTAATTAACTTCTTTCCTAACCTCGGCCCAACACAAATTATAATCCCTAAACTATTATCCCCGGCCCACACTTATTCCTCAGCCCACGAAATAAACAATAATAGAATTTAATTTAAACCTTTCTCTAGCCCAGCCCAACTCCCTTCAGCCCTCTTCACAAACCCGACCCGGCCGGCTCTTCACCTCTTTCCCTCCAACGGCTACTTCCCTAATTCCCGCCCATTGTTCCCCGATCCGCTTCCTCCGCCCGCGCCCACGCCCGCGCTCGAGCGCCGTTACTCCACGACGCGCACCCCTCGTCTCCCCTAACTCCCTCACACCCTCACTCCTCTCTCACTCACAAAACTTCTCACCCTCTCGAAAACCCACTCCCGCAGCCACCGCTTCTATCGCCCACCACTTCCGCTGGCGGCGACGACGACTACCGATCCTTCTTCCTTCATCACCTCACCCTCCTCCCTCACTCACTCCTCTCTCCAGAAACCCCGAGCTCCCTCTTCTTTCCTCCTCCCTGCACCCATTACCGGCCATCCTGCGCCCTCTCGCCGGCGATCTCCTCATCATCGTCGCCATCGTCTCTCTCTCCCCCTCTTTCTGGTTCTGTCTCCCTCTCTCTTAATCTTCCTGCCTCTCTCTCTTTCTCACTCTCTCTCTGTTCTCTCCCTCTCTATCTTTCTCATTCTCTCTCTCTGTTCTCTCTCTCTCCCTAAATTTCTCTCTCCCTCTCTCTCTGCATCTCTATCTCCCGCATATCAAGTCAAGGACAACTTAGAGCAGTGAAGAAAAGAAAGGCACGGAGAGTAACGGGATTGATTACAATCATCTGATTCCAAAAGGCCGAACCTGTGCTGCGCCCGTGACGCAATCGTGCTATTAATACTGCCGTGCATCGCCAAAACGTCTCCAGGCAAGTACTTTTACTTGCTACATGCTAATTTATTTAAGTTACAAACTTATATCATCTAGATTACAAGTTTACATTATCCAATAGATTATGTGCTATACCTGTTCGATGCATAATCCCAAAGAGATTATTCATCTATTTTGACGGAATTGGATTGTTATTGTTGGCCCAGGTAATGATGAATACTGTGTATAAATTTCACTGGATAATACGACTATTAACGACCAAAACAATTACCCCCAAGTATACTTGTAAAACTGGAAATTTCTTGTACCTGAAAACCGTTAAAATCACCATAAATTATGTACATACCGGATTGATGTGTCCGAGGGCTTAAATCGAAGCTGACTCGACGAAATATAACCCTATGCAAGTTTATCATGGTTTCTGTACTTCAATTGTGACAATATTTAGATCGGAGTGCGACTCTGGACTGCAGTCCAGAGCGACTCTAGTTGTTGTTTACTGTCCCGTAATGGGTGCCACCATGTTTCCTTAACTCGTAGGTTGCGGAACTCCACAGTTTATTAAAGGTGAATCTGTTAGCTAGACAACACAAGTGGTTTCATTCTGTTTCGTCATCGTTTTCTATTTAATCTGTAATTTAAAAGATGGGGACGTATAACAGTCCCAACAGAATCAGAATTGACATACTAGTATTGAACAGTGTATATCTCCTGACGTACAGACGCGATTGAGAATATGTCTATTGCGTTGAAAACCTTACTGAAAAACCTAGATTCCATTCAACTGTAGCATCGCTAAATTCTGATCCCAACTGGGATTAAAATGCGTTGCTAAACGGACTTCCGATTCTGAAACCGGATTTCCAGCAGCGAACGCTTAAAATGAAATGTCCGTATCTAGTGATCTTGAAACCCGATTGTCGTGAAACCAAACTCGCTGAATAGATAATCAAACATACTATGATAAATTATGTACCTCATCATTTTGATAAAACTGTACACGTATGATTTATGATAAATTATGCAAGTGGTAGAATACCGATTTACACATCTTAATCATACTTTACATACTGTACCTCATCATATCATACATATGTCACTGCATTGATAACCTAGTGATCATGTGCATTACCCAGTGTTAGGTATTAGTGATGATTGTGGCAAGTACATTAGTGTTCGTGCATGAGTGAATAAGTGAAAGTGACACGTACTTGTACACAATCAGTGAACCTTATTATTCTATTGCATTGTCGACGTCTGTGGGACGCGTGTACGTGTGACTATAAGTGGTATGGGACACTTATGGAAGCTCTTGCATGGGTGTCACAGATAAGACACCAGACACTGCCATTTATTTTGAGTATTAGGCAGGACGTGCTTGATGGAGATCCTGTCTCCAGTTCTCGTGCAGACTTGTCACAGACCGACTGGTATTTGAGGTTATAGTTAGCGTTTGATGTAGACCACGGGGTGTGGGATAGTTTGAGTGTGAGTCCAAAAGAATCTCGGGAGTCCCATGCCGGCTTATATATATGGAGATATATGGAGATTTACAAGGTACATGATTATTACCGTGAGTTACATGTTGGGCCCGTGGTCCTTTGCCCTTGGGTCCTACCCTTAGGTGGAGGACACTCGCGAGTGGTTGACTCTCATACTTGGACTGACGATAGGCTTAGTGACCTGTACAGTGAGACTTAGAGACTGATAGGGATAATGGCATTGATATACATTACTTACTGTGTTGACATACCTGGCATATTATTTTACTGTTTTACTGTTCACCTGATCTATTAGACACTTCTTTGGTTACTGCATGTTCATACCTATACCGTCTTGATTTACTGTCATATATATCTATTATCACTGTTCGAGTTGTCACTTGTATCTATATATATTATATTGCTATTGTGTCGCTCTGACGGCCTGAGTATGCATGCTCAGTGTGAGGAGTGGATTTAGCCGGGACTAGGACCAGACGCACATCACGGACATCTTGATTACCTATCCAGAGTTATACTCTTTTGTTTCCTATCAGGTCAGTTCTTTATATTGTTTTGTTTCAGTTACTCCATTTCTCATTACCTGCGCATTATTTACTGATTACCACGTAAAGCTAGAAGCCGAAGTGTGACTACGGCAGGATATTTCCTTGACCGTAGGAGCATGGCTGGCCTTGTCAACCTCCCGTATTCCGTATTTTAGGAAGCGGAGCGTGACAGAAGCTACCAGCCAGGGATAGTCGAGCACGGTAGCTGCAGGGCTGCCCCTTCGTTAGGGCTTTAATCCTTGGCACCGGAGGGGCCGTTTGAGGCCTGCGAAGGATGGCCGAGCAGGGTAGCTGCTCGGTGCCTCTTAGCGAGGGCTTTGATCCTTAACGCTGGAGGGGCCGTGAGAGGCCTGTCAAGGATGGCCAAGTAGGGTAGCTGCTCGGTGCCTCTTGGCAAGGGTTTTGATCTGACGCTGGAGGGGCCGTGAGAGGCCTGCGAAGGATGGCCGAGCAGGGTAGCTGCTCGGTGCCTCTTGGCGAGGGCTTTGATCCTTGACGCTGGAGGGGCCGTGAGAGGCCTGCGAAGGATAACCGGGCAGTGAAGCGGCGCGGTCGCCTCTTGGTGAGGGCTTTGATCTCTGGCGTCGTGGGTAGGCAACTACCAGCCTGGGATGACCGAGCAAGGGTCGGGCTTGGTTGCCTCTTTCGAGGGCTTTTGATCCTTCAGGACGGGGACCGAGCAGGGTTACTGCCCAGTGCCTCTTGGCGAGGACTTTGATCCCTGTCGGTTGTGGTAGGAAGCTATCAGCCCGGGATAGCCGAGCAAGGACTCGACTGCCTCTAGGAGGACTTTGGTCCTTAGCACGGGAGGGGCTGTAAGAAGCCTACCAAGGACCCTTAGCCGGGCAGGGTTACTGCCCGGTGCCTCTTGGCGAGAGCTTTTGTCCTGAAGGATAGCCGAGCGAGGGATCCTCGAGCTCGACTGCCTCTGGGAGGGCTTTCTGATCCCTGGCATTGCGGTAGAGAAGCTACCCGCCAGGGATAGTCGAGAGAGGGATCCTCAGGCTCGACTGCCTCTGGGAGGGCTTTTTGATCCCTGGCGTTGCGGTAGGGAAGCTACCCGCCAGGGATAGCCGAGCGAGGGATCCTCGGGCTCGACTGCCTCTGGGAGGGCTTTCTGATCCCTGGCGTTGCGGTAGGGAAGCTACCCGCCAGAGATAGCCGAGCGAGGGATCCTCGGGCTCGACTGCCTCTGGGAGGGCTTTCTGATCCTTGGCGTTGCTGTAGGGAAGCTACCCGCCAGGGATAGCTGAGCGAGGGATCTTCGGGCTCGACTGCCTCTGGGAGGACTTTCTGATCCCTGGCGTTGCGGTAGGGAAGCTACCCGCCAGGGATAGCCGAGCGAGGGATTCTCGGGTTCGACTGCCTCTGGGAGGACTTTCTGATCCCTAATGTTGGAGGGGCCTTAGGAGGCCTGCCAAGGATGACCGGGCAGTGAAGCTGCACGGTTGCCTCTTGGCTAGGGCTTTGATCCCTGGCGTTGCAAGTAGGGAAGCTACTGATTAGTATGAAAATTTGTGTTAACCGCAATCAGAAACGGCGTCGCTTTGCAGCTAGCCGGTGAGTACGGGTCGATCCACATAGATGGGTAATTATCTTAATGCGTCCTTACGAGTTGATTCCAAATGTTGTATTGGATTGATTAAATCTAAAAACTAGATCTATCACTAAACTAAATTAATCTAAATTAAAGTCTTGCTAGGCTTAGGTTTAGGGGAAGTTTGGAGATTAAAGGTTTCATCACCGCTTTCATTGCCCTATTTTTGATCTATTAGATGTTGTGGTAATTATCAATAAAATGAATTAGAATCTTTTGGGAAGATGTTTCTTCCTCTAGATTCTTCTCCTTCCTTTATCGATAATTACCCTAACCCCCATGGAACACACGCGCAACCGGGCCTTTATACTACGGTGTCACCGTTACCTCGAGGGGTAGGGTGCCGTAGGGAGCGGTTGTGCGTGTATGCATGGAGTTCTAATTCTTGTGAAGGGGCATGAAAGGGGTGAGAGATCTCATCTCTCAAACCTTTCCCTAAAGCTAACCCTAACAAGCGAGGAGATTACTCGCTCATTAGGGGATGAACAAACATACTAATTAAAAGATAATAAAAAGCAAAGAAATAAAATTACTTACTAGTTTGATGGCTCCCTCCAAGCAATATAGAACAGATCTGAATAAACTCCCAGCAATTCTGAATTTTATTGATTGAAAAGAGGCATAGGGTTTACAAATTTGTGATTACAATTTATAAGTAAACAGGGAAAACTAGGGTTACAGACTCTCGCGCATGCGATTTTACAGATATGCCCACGAAAAATCCCAACCTTCGCACCGACGCACCGACACGAGAAAATTGCACCGACATGTGCACTTAATGGCCGCGGAACTGCGGCATTGGTTGGCTTGGGCCGCGGTTCCGCGGCCCTTTGGTCAGATCATTGGGTGAAAGTTCCTCTGCTGCTTTTTTATGTCTTTTTATCTTTATTTCTTCAGTATTTTTCTCCATTTGGATTCTGGATCTTCTCTAAATTGTTCAGTGAAATTTGTAGTGGTCTTTTAACTGTTTCCTTTGACATTTCGGACCATGTATTGCCTTGTGAATTGTTCTTCGTCTAGGCTTGAGTAGGACCCTTCTAGTTGCTGGTCAAAAGTCACTCTTTTGTATCAACTTTCGTCTTTTTCACTGTATTCGCTCCAAGAACCTGTATCCTGTAATATGCAGCAGACATGCGTCAAAAGCACCTGATTATTTATAAAATGAATAAGAATTGGGGAATACAAACTGCAATATCATGATATAAACAAATACCCCCAAACTTATCTTTTGCTCGTCCTCGAGCAAACTTATTTTTTATTCACTAAAATCCTAACCACACTTTCGCAGGGAAACGCGATTGCACTGAGCATGTGCAACAAGCCGTTAAACCTCTAGGTGTCCCTAGTAAGAGGAGTGTTGTCTCCTGAGGGTTTTCAGCGGATTACACCCACAAAATCCTATCAATTCGGCCCATTGACTTTTGTTCTCCAATTAGGTTTTCTAACTAAGAATTCTATTATCATCGACCCGCAAATTATCCACCCATATTCTTCACACTTCCTCATTATTTAACTTAAGATTATATATGTTATGTAGACCTACTTAGATTTCGGCATCTCTTAAGTTTTCCTTCTAAAGTTCCATCTCCACTTAGGAATTTCTATCAACTCTACTAAAGATACAAGTTCTATTCTTCATCCCTTTCTCTCATCTAAACTCTAATCACATATCCCCACGTGTGTGTAAATATTACCCCTACACTTGGAAATTCAAATCAAGCAATCGTACTCTCGTCCATTGTCCAAAGCACTTATTACTTAGTGAATTTTTAAATGAAATTTGCTTAGACATCCTTCATGCGACCGTTAATACTTCTTGAGGTACCAACAACCGATTACAAGATGCGTTAGCACTTTAAAGCGTACTTCCTAGTTTTGCAACACCCAAGGCTTTAGCAGTGACTCCCAAACCAGTTGGTCTAAGGCATTAGGTGATGAAGCACCCTCGCTAAATATTTTTCTATTTTTGCAGCCTTAAGTAATCACAAAAACCAGTGTCCATTTTTTTATTCTTTATTCACTTTTTTTTTATTTTCATTGTACTAAGGACTTTAGACAAGAGCATTTCAAGGTTTCTTCTACTATTCCAAGTTTCAAGGTGCGTGAATGTACAAATTGTAGGGTATACGTTTTCAGAATCTAGACTTAAGATAGGAACTATTTTTCAAACTTATACTCTAATAAGAACATCAATACTCTTCCCTCATTTTGACTTAGCCCAAGAAGTGAACCCAAAATTTGCCTATTTCTAAATAAACTACAAGGCATATACTTTCTACCGTTAAACTTTAAGGAATGTTATTTTTAGGGTTTTTAATTCACTAAGTCTAAGATCTAGTTGCTCCTAGCTAGTTAACTTATCTGTCAAACTCTAGTCGAATAAGCCAAAATTGAATACGATAATTTTTATAATTTTTGAAATTTTTCAAATTTTTATGGTTGTTCAAATAAATATGCAAATGCATAAAATATATACAATTGAAGACGTACCGAGCATACCCCCAAACTTGAACTTGACAGTGTCCTCACTGTCATGCTAAACCAAGAGGGTCAAAATACCGACACTTCCCTGTTTATTTATTTATAATTTTTTTATTGTTAAGGAAAACAAAAATATATACAGAAAGGCCCTCCCCCAAACTTCATTTAAACTATGTTAGACATTACTGCCAAACCTTGCATAGACAAAACGTTAACACCAACCAGTTGAAAAATTTATCAGTAAAGAGTATCAGTTGGTGGAAGAATAAGTCGTAGCGATCCATAAAGAATTGGGGAAGATAGAAGTGGTGGTATGGAATGTATGGAGGTGAATAGACAGGAGGTGGTGATGAATCAAAACGAGAATGCGAATAATCAGCAATTAGTGGAATGTTGGCATTCTCGTAGCTTCTAAAAAGAAATGGGGGTGGTTCAACTTCTAAAGGAGGAGGTTGATTAACCACAATATCCCTAAAATGTTCCTGTGGGTCCTCTATTGACTTGGCATCATCCATCAATTGCATATGATATTCAATTATAAGGGAACTGATCTCCTCGATGTCCGCCATAGTCCAACCGAAAACTTGCCGCCTATCTTGTAAGACCATTAAAAGGGCGTTCTCTTGCTCAAGGGCTAGAGAAGCCGATATGATAATGGGAAAGGTCTCATTCTCACCTATGTAAGCATATTTAAGGTGAGGCGGTAAGGACATGAGTTCGAGTTTCGGAGGCGAAAGAATCATTGCGGAATCTACCTTGAACTCAAAGGACTCCAACACAGGTTCGAAATCACTGCAAACAACCGATTCGGATGGTTCAACTAACTCATCCACAAATTTAAAAAACTCATATTCGGGCTGTGAGTCGTCGTCATCCGAAAAAGTGAAACAATCATAATCCATATCGGTTGTGTCAACGGTGGTAGGCTCAAGGAGGGACGCACTAGTGGCGTCAAAACTGTTTTCATCAAATAAGAATCTTTCAAGCTCGCAGTCCTCCTGCATGATTTCGTGAACAGAGCAAACTTCTCGTGTACTAGTTTTAGGAACGGGGGGCAGACTTCCCATCTTATAAATATTGAACTCACTAGACATCTTCCCAAAGGATAGAGTCACGGAGCCATTGCGACAGTTTATTACAGCATTGGAAGTGGCCAAAAATGGTCGACCGAGGATCACCGGAATTTGGTTCCGTGGGTTAGCAACAGGTTGTGTATCCATAACAATAAAATCAACGGGGAATATGAACTCCCCAACTTTGATCAACACATCCTCTAACTCACCCCTTGGATGGGTGATCGATCGATCAGCCATTTGGAGAGTACAACGAGTGGGTTTCAACTCTCCAACCCCTAATTGTTCGTACACGGAGTAGGGAAGCAGGTTAACACTAGATCCAAGATCTAAAAGTGCTCGATTAATGTTCTTATCCCCAATTGTGATTGAAATCGTAGGACAGCCGGGGTCCTTTCGTTTTTGGGGTAAGGTTTGAGTGTGGTTAATAGCATTACTCACTGCACTAGCCACTAGCACTTTCTTGGATACTTGAGACGCCTTTCTCTTCGAGATGCATAAGCCCTTTAAGATTTTTGCGTATGAAGAGACTTGTTGGATTGCATCCAAGAGAGGTAGATTTATGCTAACCTGCTTAAATATCTCCACAATCTTCTCCACTTGTGCAGTTGGTTTATTAGGACTCAACCTGTTTGGGAATGGAGCATTTTGAAATTTCGTTGAGTCAAATGTCTGTGGAGTAGAATGTGGAGTAGGAATGGATCCCGGTGTAGATGTGTTCATGTTGTGAGAAATGGGTCCGTTCGAGCTAGAAGAAGTAGAGCCATGTGAAGGGTGGAGAATAGGCTCTAAAGAAAAAGGTGAAGAAGAAAGTGAAGAAAATGAAGAAGGGGAAGGTGACGATGGAGAAGACGAAGAAAAAGAAGAAGAACAACCACCGGCGGGGATGTCATCATTAGTTCCCACATTATTTTGCAACTCTCTTCCGGATCTCAACGTGGTCACCGCATTTACATTGTGATTGGGATATGCGTTTTGTGTGTGACCGGGATTTGGCAATGGTTGAGATGGAAGCTTTCCCTTTTCTCTCTCGCTCAACGCAGCAGTTAATTGTGCAATTTGTGTCTCAATAGATTTGATACTTTGATCGTGTGAAGCATTGTTATGCATCAAAGACTGAACATAATTTTCAAATCTTGCTACGGATTCTGTAGATTGCTTAAGAAATACATCTAGACTTTTTTCGAGCGAGATAACCTTATCATCATTTGGTTGAACCAAATTGTTCGTTTGATTTGTATAAGGTTGTTGTTGGAAAGGTTGCTGGTTTTGAGTTTGTGAAGGTGCTTGTTGTTGTTGTGGAGGAGGAGGTCTTTGAAAATTGTTCTTTCCTTGGACTTGTTGATTTTGGTTCCAAGCGAAATTTGGGTGACTCCTCCACCCCTGATTGTATGTCGAAGAGTATGGATCGTTTCTTTGTCGTTGCTGAAATGCAGCATTGACTTGATCCTGTTTTTGAGTAGATGCATTATAAGGACACTCTTCGGTTAGATGCGATGGATCCGTACAACAAGCACAAACAGTTCGTGGAGGCATAACAGGGGCAGGAGAAGACGATGAGATTTTGGTCTCAATGGCTTCTAACTTTTTCATAAGTGCGGCCATCTCGGCCTTCATAGCGATTGACATATCTACTTGATGTATGCCTGCCCTAGATTGACCAACAGAAGAAGATGATGTGGTCTTGGTACTCTCCCACTGAATTGTTTGCTCACTAAGATCCTCAAGAAACTGCCAAGCTTCGTCGCTAGATTTGGAAAGAAAATGACCTTGACATATGGTTTCTAGCAACTGCTTCGTTGCCGAGTTCAATCCATCGTATAATGTTTGGCAAAGTTGCCAACTTTCGATCCCATGATGAGGGCATTGAACGAGTAGGTCTTTAAATCTCTCGAAGCACTTCCAAAATGGTTCGGAAGGAAGCTGTGAAAATTGTATAATCTCGTTGCGGATTCTAGCAGTTTTGTGATGAGAATAGAACTTTTTCAGAAAAGCTCTCACAAACTCGTCCCAATTTCTAATGGAATGTGATGCGGTGCTATATAGCCATTTCTCGGCTAGGTCACATAAGGTAAAAGGAATGACCCTTAGCCTTATAGCGTCATCACTTAATTGGGTCGTTTTCATCATAGCGCAAACGTTTTGGAATTTATTGATAAAAATATATGCATCTTCAGATTCCAAACCATGAAATTTTGGCAGCATATTGATGAAATGTGGCTTTATTTCAAAATTGTCCCCATTTGCCGGTGGGGGTGAAAGACATGTAGGTAAAGAAGTGCGGACGGGGTAGAAGAGATCCTGGAGCGCAACTCGTGCAGGCGCTACAACAGGCGGAAGATTCGGGTTATTCGCACCTAACGGAGGTGGAATCTTTCCCGTCGGTAAGGTATCGTTGGGGTCGTGTCCCGACATACCTTCGAAAGAAGAATTTGAAGGTGGAGGTAAGGAAATGGAGGGAATTTCGACTTCGGTGTCGAAAGGTTCGTCGGTCGGTACCAACGAAACACGGACTAATCGGGCATTAGTATCCCTAGTCCAAAGTGACATACACTAAAAGAGTAGTGTAGTCAGAAAAATAGAAAAACAGAATGTGGGGGTAAGATAACGTTAATGGAAGGGAGTGGTGGAAATGAGTTGCAAGTTTTCTTAGCGACAAGTTGCAAGTTTTGAAAAGATTTTTTTTTTTTTTTTTATGTGAGAGTTTTGCAAAGCTGTTTTGAAAAGAGACTCGTGACACAAATGTATCAACCACACATGCACAATCAGGCCTAGATCTAGGGTCACCTAGGTCTGCTAGACAGCTCCTAACTAGGGCTAGAAATAGGACCTCAAACCGCCTCTTCACCGACACTGCGGCCAGGTAAGTGGGAAGGAACCACAGTAGTGGGCCTAATTAAAAACCACTAGCCTAGACACCGCAAAGTCAGTTAGGATAAACGGTCGATGCCTATACTAGTCCTTTTCCTATTGAGCTCGATGTCCTTAGGTCTGAGTCTAGTATTTTTTTTAATTAATTGTGGTCGATGCAAAATACTTTAAGGTGATTTCTGGGGTCCTGGGAAGGGTGATGAAATCCCCACCCAATCTGAGTTTGGTCAATTAGCCCCTTATAGTCCGATTAAATTATGCAAAACAATAAAATTCACATGCAATCAATTTTTAGCGCGGCGCAAAGAAACCTGCAGAAAATCTGTTATTTAGAAGGGGAAAGAAGATTTTTAGCGCAAAGAATTCCTGCAAAAATTTTTTTACAAAGAGATATATGTAGGTTGACAGAGGGGAGAAGGAGGAACAAACCAAAAAAATTTCGCGCAGTGTTGCCACTACACCACCGCGGTTCCGCGGCTTTATGCCCCAGTTGGCCGCGGTTTCGCGCTCTGTTGATGGGATCAGCTCCTGAAAAAAATTGTATGGCTCCTGTTCTCCAATTCTCCTCTGTTCTGATGTGATTTTTCTTGATTTGCCCTCTGTAAATCTTCAGATCTGCGATTCTTCGCTGTTCCTGCAAGATTCAAAAGACACACCCTTCAAACAGATAAAAATTGATAATTTTTTTTTATTTTTTATTATTTTCAGATTTTTATAATTTTTAAAATTTATATCAACCCGAAATTACACAAAAGAAATTTACGCCATCCCCGGAAGCAGCGCCATTTGATTAGTATGAAAATTTGTGTTAACCGCAATCAGAAACGGCGTCGCTTTGCAGCTAGCCGGTGAGTACGGGTCGATCCACAGAGATGGGTAATTATCTTAATGCGTCCTTACGAGTTGATTCCAAATGTTGTATTGGATTGATTAAATCTAAAAACTAGATCTATAACTAAACTAAATTAATCTAAATTAAAGTCTTGCTAGGGTTAGATTTAGGGGAAGTTTGGAAATTAAAGGTTTCCTCACCGCTTTCATTGCCCTATTTTTGATCTATTAGATGTTGTGGTAATTATCAATAAAGTGAATTAGAATATTTTGGAAAGATATTTCTTCCTCTAGATTCTTCTCCTTCCTTTATCGATAATTACCCTAACCCCTATGGAACACACGCGCAACCGAGCCTTTATACTACGGTGTCACCATTACCTCGAGGGGTAGGGTGCCATAGGGAGCGGTTGTGCGTGTATGCATGGAGTTCTAATTCTTGTGAAGGGGCATGAAAGGGGTGAGAGATCTCATCTCTCAAACCTTTCCCTAAGGCTAACCCTAACAAGCGAGGAGATTACTCGCTCATTAGGGGATGAACAAACATACTAATTAAAAGAGAATAAAAAGCAAAGAAATAAAATTACTTACTAGTTTGATGGCTCCCTCCACGCAATATAGAACAGATCTGAATAAACTCCCAGCAATTCTGAATTTTATTGATTGAAAAGAGGCATAAGGTTTACAAATTTGTGATTACAATTTATAAGTAAAAAGGGAAAACTAGGGTTACAGACTCTCGCGCATGCGATTTTACAGATATGCCCACGAAAAATCCCAACCCTCGCACCGACGCACCGACACGAGAAAATTGCACCGACACGTGCACTTAATGGCCGCGGAACCGCGGCATTGGTTGGCTTGGGCCGCGGTTCCGCGGCCCTTTGGTCAGATCATTGGGTGAAAGTTCCTCTGCTGCTCTTTTATGTCTTTTTATCTTTATTTCTTCAGTACTTTTCTCCATTTGGATTCTGGATCTTCTCTAGATTGTTCAGTGAAATTTGTAGTGGTCTTTTAACTGTTTCCTTTGACATTTCGGACCATGTATTGCCTTGTGAATTGTTCTTCGTCTAGGCTTGAGTAGGACCCTTCTACTTGCTGGTCAAAAGTCACTCTTTTGTATCAACTTTCGTCTTTTTCACTGTATTCGCTCCAAGAACCTGTATCCTGTAATATGCAACAGACATGCGTCAAAAGCACCTGTTTATTTATAAAATGAATAAGAATTGAGGAATACAAACTGCAATATCATGATATGAACAGCTACCGGCCAGGGATAGCCGAGCAGGGAAGCCGCTCGGCTGCCTTTAACGAGGACTTTGATCCTTAGCGTTGGAGGAGTCGTAGGAGGCCTGCTAAGGATAACCAGGCAGTGAAGCTGCGCGGTTGCCTCTTGGCGAACGCTTTGATCCCCGGCGTTGCGAGTAGGGAAGCTACCGGCCAGGGATAGCCGAGCAGGGAAGCTGCTCGGCTGCCTCTAAGGAGGACTTTGATCCTTAGCGTTGGAGGAGCCGTAGGAGGCCTGCTAAGGATAACCGGGCAGTGAAGTTGTGTGGTTGCCTCTTGGCGAGGGCTTTGATCCCTGGGCGAGGTGGCCTTCGAGCCGCTGTGGCGAGCCCCTTCTGTGCGACCCCGTCGAAGGAGGGGGTGTTGGTCGTGAGGAGGCTCGAGGCGAGGCGCCCTGACGGCGGATCTTGGTGTGGAGCTGTGGGGCGCCCAGCGGGCCTCAGAGAGTATCGGCCCGTGAGATCTGTGGCCATGGGACGTAGCCTGCCGGTGGTCAGCCATGCCGATGAGGCGGAGTCTTCTGGAAGCGGAGGAGCGGCGATCTGGGGCTCTGGCCCGGCCGTTTGGACGCGGACGAGCGCCTCCACGATGGACTGTAGTCGATCTATTCAGCCGGCGAGGGCGTTGATGACGGTCGCCGGAGGAGGTTCATCCGCGCCTCCGGTGAGGGGGAGGCGGCGGCTGGTACCTGGATCTTCAGGATGATCGCATGCTATGTGGATGGAGATCGGAAGGCCAACTTTTGTTTTTGTGGAGTTTAGCTTCCCACAGACGGCGCCAACTGATGGAGGTCCTTTTCGGGTCTCCGTCAGATGTTGTCTTCCGTCGATCTCCCGGTGGATTTTGGAGGTGATCTCCTGTTGCGTGTGGGTCTCAATGGGTTTGAGGAGATTGGTGATTTGAGGAGTTTGGCACCGAGTACCTGCAAAGAAGTCCCGGGGTGGTTTGGTACCACCGAGGACCCTCCGGCGATCAAGTTAGTACTAGATCCGAGCAGAGTAACGGCTAAGTGAAATAAAAATGGCTTACTTGACCCCTCTGTGATGGCGGTTTTTATAATGGTGACAGCACGCAGTAGAAGGCGCGAGAATCTCGCCGGCGGTTACGCTCCCGACGTCATGCCCGCGTAAAGAGCGGGTCGCCCATTAATGGGGATCATGATGGCGTGGTACGTGGGATGTTGCTGGCGTAGAATCTGCGCATAGCGAGATTTGCGGAGCGGCGGTTACGCCTGTGAGTGGTGGAGTTGGTCGGTCAGAGGGACCGAGGATGATGGCCTCGGCGGGAGAGCTCGGGAACGAGCGAGAGGGCCGAGGTATCTTGGTCCTGCGGTAGCTCGGAGGCGAGCTGAGAGGCCGAGGAGGCCAATTTGCAGGAAGCTCTGAGGTGAGCCAGCTTTGTGCTTGTAGGTCGGGTACAGGGGTGGCCTGATCGGCCCCTGTGGGCCCTCTCTTCTGAGTTCTGGGACACGTCATCTGCCACGTGTCCTGATCTGGGAGGTCGCCAATATAGAGTATCATCATTAGCCCCCCACTCTTGTCCCGACCAGCTGGCGGGTCGGGTCAAGAGTGGACTGCCAGGCCGCCCGGGGAGAGCTCCCTCCTAAGATTTCGTCGGGACGCATCCCCGGGCTGTCAGCTGCCTTTTCTGCCAGCGAATCAGGGCGAAATCTCTGCATTTAAGGAAGGTGCGCCAGTTCGTGGATCCTGTCACTGAAGCGACGGTCTGCGTGTCAAGCGTCGGTTGGTCGACGCGACGTATGTAGACCTGCGGCGTCTGATGGGATGCGGCCCAGTGCGGGAATAACAAGCGGAGCGATCGGTCGTCGAGTTGATTTCGATCACTTACCAAGTGTGCCAAGCGCTGCTTAGAAGGAGGCATCTCCATGGCCCCGAAGTCGAGGGGGGATTACTCAGACTTGGATAGACCTGATGTCTCTTGTGGGGTCGGAAGCTACCCGCTGAGGGTGCGCGGAGCATGAAGAAACTCGGCGTCCTCGCGATGAGGGCTTAAGATCCTCAGCGTCTGATGGACAGGAGGATGCTCGCTGGGGATGCGCCGAGCAGGAAGGAACTCGGCGGCCTCGCGATGAGGGCTTCAGATCCTCAGCGTCTGATGGGCAGGAAGATGCCCGCTGGGGATGTGCCGAGCAGGAAGGGACTCGGCGGCCTCGCGATGAGGGCTTGATCCCTGGCGTTGTGGGGTAGGGAAGCTACCAGCCAGGGATAGTCGAGCAGGGTAGCTGCTCGGTGCCTCTTGGCGAGGGCTTTGATCCTTGACGCTGGAGGGGCCGTTTGAGGCCTGCAAAGGATGGCCGAGCAGGGTAGCTGCTCGGTGCCTCTTGGCGAGGGCTTTGTTCCTTGACGCTGGAGGGGCCGTGAGAGACCTGCGAAGGATGGCCGGGCAGGATAGCTGCTCGGTGTCTCTTGGCGAGGGCTTTGATCCTTGACGCTGGAGGGGCTGTGAGAGGCCTGCGAAGGATAACCGGGCAGTGAAGCTGCGCGGTCGCCTCTTGGTGAGGGCTTTGATCTCTGGCGTTATGGGTAGGCAACTACCAACCTGGGATGACCGAGCAAGGGTCAGGCTCGGTTGCCTCTTGCGAGGGCTTTTGATCCTTCAGGACGGGGACCGAGCAGGGTTACTGCCCAGTGCCTCTTGGAGAGGACTTTGATCCCTGTCGGTTGTGGTAGGAAGCTACCAGCCGGGGATAGCCGAGCAAGGACTCGACTGCCTCTGGGAGGACTTTGGTCCTTAGCGCGGGAGGAGCTGTAAGAAGCCTACCAAGGACCCTTGGCCGGGCAGGGTTACTGCCCGGTGCATCTTGGCAAGGGCTTTTGTCCTGAAGGATAACCGAGCGAGGGATCCTCGGGCTCGACTGCCTCTTGGAGGGCTTTCTGATCCCTGGTGTTGCGGTAGGGAAGCTACCCGCCAGGGATAGCCGAGCGAGGGATCCTCAGGCTCGACTGCCTCTGGGAGGGCTTTCTGATTCCTGGCGTTGCGGTAGGGAAGCTACCCGCCAGGGATAGCCGAGCGAGGGATCCTCGGGCTCGACTGTCTCTGGGAGGGCTTTCTGATCCCTGGCGTTGCGGTAGGGAAGCTACCTGCCAGGGATAGCCGAGCGAGGGATCTTCGGGCTCGACTGCCTCTGGGAGGGCTTTCTGATCCCTGGCGTTGCGGTAGGGAAGCTACCCGCCAGGGATAGCCGAGCGAGGGATCATCGGGCTCGACTGCCTCTGGGAGGGCTTTCTGATCCCTGGCGTTGCTGTATGGAAGCTACCCGCCAGGGATAGCCGAGCGAGAGATCCTCGGGCTCGACTGCCTCTAGGAGGGCTTTCTGATCCCTGGCGTTGCAGTAAGGAAGCTACCCGCCAGGGATAGCCAAGTTAGGGATCCTAGGGCTCGACTGCCTCTGAGAGGACTTTCTGATCCCTAGTGTTGGAGGGGCCTTTGGAGGCCTGCTAAGGATGACCGGGCAGTGAAGCTGAGCGGTTGCCTCTTGGCGAAGGCTTTGATCCCTGACATTGCGAGTAGGGAAGCTACCGGCCAGGGATAGCCGAGCAGGGAAGCCGCTCGGCTGCCTCTAAGGGGGACTTTGATCCTTAGCGTTGGAGGAGCCGTAGGAGGCCTGCTAAGGATAACCAGGCAGTGAAGCTGCGCAGTTGCCTCTTGGTGAGGGCTTTGATCCCCGGCGTTGCGAGTAGGGAAGCTACCGGCCAGGGATAGCCGAGCAGGGAAGCCACTCGGCTGCCTCTAAGGAGGACTTTGATCCTTAGCGTTGGAGGAGCCGTAGGAGGTCTGCTAAGGATAACCGGGCAGTGAAGCTGCGCGGTTGCCTCTTGGTGAGGGCTTTGATCCCTGGGCGAGGTGGCCCTCGAGCCGCCATGGCGAGCCCCTTCTGTGCGACCCCGTCGAGGGAGCGGGTGTTGGTCGCGAAGAGGCTCGAGGCGAGGCGCCCTGACGGCGGATCTTGGTGTGGAGCTGTGGGGCGCCCAACGGGCCTCAGAGAGTATCGGCCCGTGAGATCTGTGGCCATGGGACGTAGCCTGCCGGTGGTCAGCCGTGCCGACGAGGCAGAGTCTTCTGGAGGCAGAGGAGCGGCGATCTGGGGCTCTGTCCCGGCCGTTTGGACGCGGACGAGCGCCTCAATGATGGACTGTAGTCGATCTATTCGGCCGGCAAGGGCGTTGATGACGGTCGCCGGAGGAGGTCCATCCGCGTCTCTGGTGAGGGGGAGGCGGCGGCTGGTACCTGGATCTTTCAGGGTGATCGCATGCCATGTGGATGGAGATCGGAAGGCCAACTTTTGTTTTTGTGGAGTTTAGCTTCCCACAGACGGTGCCAACTGATGGAGGTCCTTTTTGGGTCTCCGTCAAATATTGTCTTCCGTCGATCTCCCGGTGGATTTTGGAGGTGATCTCCTATTGCGTGTGGGTCTCAATGGGTTTGAGGAGATTGGTGATTTGAGGAGTTTGGAGCCGAGTACCTGCAAAGAAGTCCCGGGGTGGTTTGGTACCACCGAGGACCCTCCGACGATCAAGTTAGTACTAGATACGAGCAGAGTAACGGCTAAGTGGAATAAAAAATGGCTTACTTTACCCTTCTGTGATGGGGTTTTTTATAATGGTGGCAGCACGCAGTAGAAGGCGCGAGAATCTCGCCGGCGGTTATACTCCCGACGTCACGCCCGCGTAAAGAGCGGGTTGCCCATTAATGGGGATCGTGATGGCGTGGTACATGGGATGTTGCTGGCGGAGAATCTGCGCATGGAGAAATTTGCGGAGCGGCGGTTACGCCTGTGAGTGGTGGAGTTGGTCGGTCAGAGGGACCGAGGAAGATGGCCTCGGCGGGAGAGCTCGGGAACGAGCGAGAGGGCCGAGATATCTTGGTCCTGCGGTAGCTCGGAGGCGAACTGAGAGGCCGAGGATGCCAATTTGCAGAGGGCTCTGAGGTGAGCCAGCTTTGTGCTTATAGGTCGGGTACAGGGGTGGTCTGATTGGTCCATATGGACCCTCTCTTCTGAGTTCTGGGACACGTCATCTGCCACGTGTCCTGATCTGGAAGGCCGCCAATATAGAGCATCATCGGAGAGAGAGAGGAGGGAGAGTTTCAATGGGGAGAAAAGAAGGAAGAAGAGGGTGATGGGGAGGAGAGAGTTTTATTGGGAAGAGGGTGATGGGGAGGAGAGGGGGAGGAGCCTATGAAGGTTTTATTGGGAAGGAAAAGAGAAGAAAGAAATGATAGGTGGAAGAAAATGGGTTAAATGTAATTAAATATTTAATTTTACCCTAATTAACTTAACTAATCCTCTAAACTAACACCATACTAACGGATGGGTCCTTTTTAGTTAATGGAGAAAAATTAGATGTCTTTTTTTTAGAAAACAAACGAGTTTGGGTGTCTTTTTTAAAAATATGGGGGTCCAAAATTTATATAAAAAAAACCTTTTATTTACAAGAAATTATTTCATGCACCCACCGTATACATCTGGAAAAGAAAAAGCAGAAATAGAAGTACGGGTCCTACATGCTGCTTGAAAGTCTCCTCTATCCCCGTCCCCCTCCCCGGATGTATTACACCCGCCATTTGGAAATAATTACTCCTTATAAGGGGCTAATAGAGTTTATATGGACCTGATAAAATATTCTAAAACAAGATAGTTATTCGGTTGGGTCCTGTTTATAAGAGGCCGGTCCATTTCAATTTATAATTTGCTAAAAGTGGAAATTTGTTTTATCATGTCAGTTTGGCCCCTTAGTAGATTGGCCCAATAGCTAGTCTTCAGAGATCGATCCATTTTGGAGTTTGTTTAGTATACTAGTATTTTTGCTACAGCACCTGCACATAAAGATAAAGATTTGATGCCGATATCTTGTTAACTTAACCATCACTAAAGTCTCTAAATATATACTATCGTAACTAAAAAAATTTAAAAATGATCCTAACATATACCTAAGTGCATGACATGTACAAAAGTCAATGATGTGAAGTACATCTACCGATATATTTCATAGTCTTTGTATTTCACGGAGAAAATTACACATACTTGCTATACTCCAAAAATAAATAATTTGGTAGCTTAAGAAGAGAAAAACATGGATGTTGCGAATATCCTTGTCCAAGAAAAGAAGAAAATTTCTTTGCCTTCTCATGTAGTTCAAATATCAAGTTCTCTCTCTTTCTCAGGCGTGCGCACCCACCAACCCACATATGTATTATTATTTAAGTTATATAAGATTGTGCTCGAATAGCTTGTGTGCGCAAAAGGTAAAGGGTAGAACAAAAAGGCCAGGCCATGGTTAAGTTGGAACCCACTCCTAGGATTGGGTCATGAGATCACAACTATGTGGCTGCGGATCTCAACCCCATTTATCACTTATCCTCTATGCAAAACTTTTCAATACACATACACGTGAATCACCCATGCAAACCTCCATAATTATTAGTCATTGCTAGTTCAGTCTCCAAAGGAAATCAAGTTTTGGCACATCACTCCCACATCAGCTTTAGCTTATCCTAATGTCTTATTATTTTTAATTAATCAATTAAAGATGTTTTCCTTCTTATCCTATCAAATCCCTTGCTTCAAAAATCAATTAGTCAAGTAACTAACAAACACAGGTCAAGCAAAAATTCTTACAAGACAAGAGGTAGAAACTGATACTACAAGTTATCTAGTGTGATTAGCTCTAAGAAGTTCAATCTTTGAAAAGAAAATTCCCCGTAACTTTTGTTAAGAACTAATTTCTTGTGTCACAGGCTTCACTCCTAAAGTCTAAGATAAAGTTTAATAGTTTCAATTATTCTTATAAATAGCACATATTTGTGGGAGGGAGAGTCGATCCACGGAACAGTGCTCGCGACAAAACCCAAATCACGCAAAAATACAATCACGCAATTAAACGACGAAAGACAATATAAATTAAAAATGCAGGAATAAGAAAGTAATCAATCACAAACAAGATAGATTTGTTAACGAGATTCACCCACCGTATGGCTAGTCCCCGGCAGAGCGGAATCTGCAAACGTCTACTATACTTGAATCAAGTTTACAAGCAAGAACAACACTAGGAGATTTCTCTCAAATCTCTCTATACAAATCTCTCTTGGCCTTTGCCTCTTGTGATGATACTTGTGATGGATACAAAAAAATGCCTCTCATAAGATGTGCTTTTATAGCACCTAGGACAATGTCACTATCTAACAAAGTCACCACCTATCATTGTCATCACCTAACAATGTCATGGATGTCAAAAGTAGCACCTAACAAAGTCACCATCTATCATTGTCATCACCTAACAATGTCATGGATGTCAAAAGTAGCACCTAACAAAGTCACCACCTATCATTGTCATCACCTAACAATGTCATGGATGTCAAAAGTAGCACCTAACAAAGTCACCACCTATCATTTTCATCACCTAACAATGTCATCACCTAACAATGTCATGGATGTCAAAAGGTGGCGCCTAACCATAGACTTTAATTTGTATCAATTTTCAACAAACTCCACCTTGATGCAAATTCATCACAATCTCGACATTGTCCCACTTGGAGTATTTTTTTTTTGGCTTGATTCTCAGCACTAGTAAACTTCACACGATTCCGCCGCTGCTCTCTCCTCATTAAATTTTCATGGAGAGATTCACCAATCTGCAACAGAGATTCAGCTTATCTCTGTCTACTATTTTGGTGAACATATCCGCCGGATTCTTTTCTCCCGCGATCTACTGCAGTGTCAACTCACCATCTTCTAACGCCATGCGTATGAAGTGGTACCGCACCTTGATATGCTTCGTCCGAGAATGATATGCCGCATTCTTTGCCAAATGTATTGCACTTTGGCTGTCGCTCCACAAGGTATTGAAGTCTTGCTTCTTACTCAACTCTTCGAGTAACCCTTGTAGCCATATTATCTCTTTGCTGGCTTCCGTGATCGCCACGTACTCAGCCTCCGTAGTTGACAATGCTACCACTTTTTACAGTTGAGATATCCAACTTACCGCTGTTCCCCCAACTGTAAATATGTATCCCGTTGTGCTCTTCCCACTATCTCGATCACCCGAGTAGTCCACATCAACGTAACCTTGCACCTTTAGAGAGTCGCCCCCGAAACATAAGCAGTGACTAGACGTACCCTTAAGATACCTCAAAATCCACTTCACCGCATTCCAATGCTCCTTCCCCGGGTTTTGCAAATACCGGCTCACAACTCCCACTGCATGTGCAATATCTGGTCTCGTACTCACCATTGCATACATTAAACTCCCCACCGCAGAAGCATAAGGCACTCTTGCCATCTCGTCTTTCTGCTCTTGAGTTGTAGGGCAAAACTCCTTCATGAGTTTGAAATGTTTTGCTAAAGGCATACTCACCGGTTTTGACTTGTCCATGTTGAACCGCTTCAAAACCTTCTCGACATAGTTGCTTTGCGATAACCACAGCTTCCGCTGCTTCCTATCTCGAACGATCTTCATGCCCAAAATTTGTTTGGCCGCTCCCAAATCTTTCATGGAAAACTTTTCAGCCATCATCTTCTTCAGACTTTGAATTTTCTCGAAGTTTGGACCCGCTACCAACATATCATCAACATAGAGTGATAGAATGATATAGTCTCCATTCTCAAAAGTCTGAATATAGACACAGTGATCTGACTCACCACGCACAAATCCCGTCTCTAGCATGAACTGATCGAATTTGAGATACCACTGCCTTGGAGCTTGCTTAAGGCCGTACAAGCTCTTTCGCAGTTTACACACCATAGTTTCTTTTCCCTTCACCTCGTATCCCGGTGGCTGCATCATATAGATCTCCTCCACCAAATCTCCATGAAGGAACGCAGTCTTTACATCAAGCTGCTCTAAGTGCAGATCCTCCACCGCCACAATACTAAGGATCACTCGAATTGATGTCATTTTCACCATAGGGGAAAATATCTCTTGATAGTCAATTCCTTGCTTTTGTGCATATCCCTTGACTACCAAGCGAGCCTTGTACCGCTTCACACCATCGGCCTCATCTTTTATCCGGTACACCCATCTATTCAACAACACTTTTCGACCCTTGGGTAGCTTCACTAGGTCCCACGTGCGGTTCTTCTTCAAAGAATCCATCTCTTCGTCCATAGCTCGCTCCCACTGCTTACTAGCACCGTCTTGCGTCGCCTTTTCAAGGGATTCAGGCTCCCCCGAATCCGTGTACAAAATGAAGTCGGTCACAAGTCTTTCAGGTAGTCTCCTTTCTCTCGTAGATCTCCTCAAAACTGGTATATCTGGTTGCTGAACATGGTGGCCATCATGTTCTTGAACCTGATCCTGCACTGCAGCTTCCTCCATGTTTTGATCCCCACTTGAAGACACCTGATTGTTCTTTTGAGTTCCGTCTAACTCCACGAACTCAGATACAACACCATCTTTGGCTTGCTTTTCTTCTCTATATAAGTGCTGCTCATCAAAGACAACGTTCCGTCTTCGTATTACTTTCTTACTTGTGTAATCCTACAGCCGATATCCGAACTCGTCTCCACCATACCCGATGAAAGCACACTTCTTAGATTTGGAGTCAAGCTTACTCCTTTCTGCCTTATCAATCAAAGAATACGCGATACAGCCAAATACTTTAAGGTGCGAATAGTTGACCGGTTTACCCGACCAAATTTCTTCTGGAATGCCTCCATCAAGCGCACTTGCCGGGTTTCTGTTGATCAGATACACAGCAGCATCGACCGCTGCCGCCCATAAGAATTTGGCAGATTCGCATACAAGGCCATGCTTCGCACTCGCTCTAGGATCGTTCTGTTCATCCTTTCAGCGATGCCATTCTGCTGTGGCGTCCCAGGTACCGTCTTCAACCAACGAATACCCTTTTGCGAGCAAAACTCCTCGAACTCTTGGGTGCAGTATTCCCCGCCATTATCGGACTTAAGGCATTTAACCTTCATCCCCGTTTGGTTCTCCATCTGTGCAATCCAGTGTTTGAAGATGCCAAACACATCGGACTTTTTCTTCATCGCATACACCCATGTCTTCCGACTTGTATCATCGATGAACGTCACAAAGTACCGATTTCCTCCATAAGACTCCACCGAGGCCGGACCCCACACGTCCGTATGCACCATCTCTAGTTTCTTGGTCTTTTTCGCTACGCCTCCAATTTGAAAACTGAGAGCATTTTGCTTCCCACAAACGCAGCTCTCGCAAAACCCCAACTCCACCTTTTTCAGCCCCGAAAGAACACCCTTGGCTTGAAGAATTTTCATGTTCTTCTCGCTGAGATGCCCCAATCTTTTATGCCACAACGAAGTCTCCGAATTTTTCTCCGAACTGGTCGTCAATGCAGCCGAGCCTCTGCTGCTCCTATTGAATGAGTACAACGAACCGCTCAGCTTGTCCCTTGCGACCACCAACGATCCTTTGGAAATCTTCCATTGAGAATTCCCAAACGTTGTAATAAACCCTTCGTTGTCTAGCTGACTTGTGGAAATCAAGCTTTTCTTCAAATCAGGAATATGACGAGCATTCTTCAATTTGATTTGACCACCTCCTGACGGTTGTAAGATGATCGTCCCTTTTCCAACGATCTTACACGATTGACCGTTTCCCACCGTCACATGTCCAAGATCGCCCTGAACATACTCGCTAAAGTGGTGTCTGCCCGAAGTGCAATGAAAAGAAGCCCCTGAATCTAGGAACCAAGTATCCGTCTTTGTGTTCTCGCTCGCCGATAGACAAAGACCTTGTTCCCCTTGTTCTTGTGTAAATACCACATTCGCTTCCTTTTCATCCGTCTTCTCATCTGAGCCTTTCTTCGGAAGCCTACATTCACTTCTTCTATGGCCCTTCTTTCCGCAATTCCAACAGGCGCCTTGGATTTTTCCTTGAGATTTACCCCGGCTTTTAGACTTGCCCTTTTTCCACTTTCCCCTTTCCATTGTTCTGCCACGATTCTCCACCGAAAGTGCAGAAGTTCCAGAACTCCCACTCACGGACTTTCTTCGCATCTCATCGTTTAATATGCAGCTTACCGCATCATTAAACGTGAGAATTCCCGAGATAGAGTTGCTAACCGCCATCACTAGGTTCTCCCAACTCTCTGGCAACGAACATAGGAACAGTAGGGCTCGAATCTCGTCTTCAAAGATGATTGAAACGGATTCAAGTTGGCTTGTCACGCTGTTGAACTCGTTCAGGTGCTCTATCACCGAACCATTCTCTACCATCTTCATGTTGAAAAGCTTCTTCATCAAAAATATTTTATTTGATGTCGATGGCTTCTCATACAACTTCGCTAACGTCGTCATTAGCGCCTTAGTTGTTTTCTCTTTTGAGATATTAAAGGCCACCTGCGGAGTCAACGACAATCTGATCGTCGCTAAGGCTTTCCTATCCAAAAGGTTCCACTCCTCATCGGTCATCTTCTCGGGCTTTTCTCCTAGCAACGGAAGATATAGATCCTTTTGGTATAGACAGTCTTCTAACTGCATGCGCCACCAACCGAAATTATGACCATTGAATTTCTCGATTCTTATCTTATCCTCTGCCATCTTTCGTCTGTATCGCAGCAAACTCGACTTCCTCCTAGATCTGAACCAACGCCTTCAAAACTATAATCTAAGAAAGTGGGGAAGAGGACACAAGCGTCGTTACCCACCGTTACCTAGATTATAGAATCGAAGAACCCTAGATTCTCTTAACCTTGCTCTGATACCAGTTGTCGGGGGCGGAGCCCGCAAGTTACGTGTACACAACACAACTTGGGTGCCCATTCTAACCAAAAAACCCGAGCTGTTAGGTAGAGGTCCAAGTTACATTATATACACATCAACTTCCCCTTAAACTCCCGATGTGGGACTATAATACGAGTCACACAAACTCAACAATCCCGAGCTTGACTCGTATCGTACATACCCGCCTGCACCGTTGTAGATGGCATACAACATCGACGGTATACATACAGGCTTACAGGCGCTTCAACACCAAGTGGCGAGCCGTTGTACTCACAACCTTTCTTCAGTGATGTACAACACTGGTGTTCAACACAAGCACTCAACCCATCCCCCAACATCAATACAATCATGCAATTAAACGACGAAAGACAATATAAATTAAAAATGCAGGAATAAGAAAGTAATCAATCACAAATAAGATAGATTTGTTAACTAGGTTCACCCACCGTATGGCTAGTCCCCGGCAGAGCGGAATCTGCAAACGTCTACTATACTTGAATCAAGTTTACAAGCAAGAACAACCCTAGGAGATTTCTCTCAAATCTCTCTATACAAATCTGTCTTGGCCTTTGCCTCTTATGATGATACTTGTGATGGATACAAGTGATGGATACAAAAAAATGCCTCTCATAAGATGTGCTTTTATAGCACCTAGGACAATGTCACTATCTAACAAAGTCACCACATATCATTGTCATCACCTAACAATATCATGGATGTCAAAAGTAGTACCTAACAAAGTCACCACCTATCATTGTCATCACCTAACAATGTCATGGATGTCAAAAGTAGTACCTAACAAAGTCACCACTATCATTGTCATCACCTAACAATGTCATGGATGTCAAAAGTAGCACCTAACAAAGTCACCACCTATCATTGTCATCACCTAACAATGTCATGGATGTCAAAAGGTGGCACCTAACCATAGACTTTAATTGGCATCAATTTTCAACAATATTAATATCAAGTGTCATAAAAGGTATAATATGTCATATTTATATTTAATTACATCTTAACGAAAATAAATGGAAATGAAATTAAAAACTTAGCTTAATTTTCACAAGCATACAAACAAGATATGTTCGCAAATCTTCACGCCAATGCATATCTTGTGGCAGACAGATTGAAGAAGAAATTAAAGCTAGGGTCCAAATTAAACCATGTTTGATTTAAGCATCAGCAATTTAGTGTCCATTATGAGGATGCAAGAAAAGCCATGATCACGTGATCACATTGCCCAAGAGATCAGGGCCATAGCAATGACTAACGAGGGGTCCAGGTTAGACATTTGGGTGTAGGCTATCCATTGTTTATGATGATGTGATACATAAACTGTTAAGATTTCGTAAGAGAAAAAAGAGCAGCCATAAAAAAGAAGGTGTTTTATTTCAATTTCAGCTGTCTATACATCATATACTACGGACGGTAGATACCCGCATTCTACCTCAGAATGTCCAATGCTGGTTACCATATCTATCATAACTCCCTAATGACTATTTAAATTCCAATTTTATCACTAAGGAAATATGGATAAGATCACAATAAAACATTTTCATAAAAATATAAAAATATGAAATACAAACAGTTCTATATGCATAGACTTTTATTTAATACAAATAGTTATATATGCATAGACTTCAATTATTTTCAATCAAAGAAAATATCTCTCCCATCATATCACTTCTTCCGCATAGAAAGAATTATGAGAAAACCATCAGCTCGGCATCATTTTTTCTAATTAGCAAAATGATATGTCATAAAAATTATAATCAAAACAGATTCCTTCAAAGCTGAAGTTGTAGGAGGGAAGAATTGCTGTAGGCAACTCAGAGATCAGCCAATAAAGGGAGATCATCGACGCCGCTGTTTATTTATTTAAAGCATGGATCAATCCCGCATTAGTGAACATTATTATAACTAAAAACAGACTATAACAAAAAGAAAAAAACAGTATAAATGATCAATAAATATGGCATTCTATGGGGTTATAAATTAAAGATCCATAATACTATACAGTTTTTAAAGAATGTTTTCTTTAAGTTATTATTCTCCTTTAAACCTCCAAGTTCCTCTCCCCTTCCTTTCTTCTTTCCAACTAATTAGGAAGGCACAGTTCCTGTTGCATCACGCACCCAAACAATTAATTTTGTTAACAGAATGAGAGTGCGTCATTAATTTGGCTTAGCTAATTAATTTCTGAAGGTAATCAAATTGAATGTGAACTGTGTATGGACAATTAAGGGTCCGGCCCTCCTTTTTATTTTGGTTTTTTTATAATTAAAGGGCACCGTTCCTTTGAGGCTTCAAAAAAAAATGGTGGACCATCCATTTTTAATTTTGTTTTCGTTACAAAGGGTCAAGTTTCAAAAAAAAAATGGTAGGTCCTCCTTTTTAATTTTTAATTTAGCTTTTCCCACCGCTCCTCTGAACACACCCTAAAGTATGGTTCGGTTACAAAACCGTGGTTTCATAACCACACCACTCACCCGAGTTGGCCATAAATAGGTTCATATACTCCTATCTGATTGGCGTCCCTCTTTTAAACTTTTTGATATAAGAATTTATTTTTTTATTATAATCTAGGGTTATTTAACGGAAACTTTATCGAAATTTGGGGTAATATTCAAATACCCCTAGTTCTGCCGTTAGATAAAAACCCTGCATAGTTGCTAATCGTTATCCTGCACCCTTTTCGTCCGTTAAATCCCATTTTTAAGTTGCCATGTGATCTCACGTGACATACTAAATATTTTTAAATCCTCGTTTTAACCTTTTTCTTTCTTATAACAGTAGTTTCTCTTTCTTCCTCTCATCTCCCATGGCTTCTACAGCAGCAGCAACGATCTCATCACCCCCTCCTCTTCAGCCATCTTCATCTCCTCCCTCCCCTTCCTACGTCTCTCCGCTCGTCGTCTGTAACGACTCTGAAATTACTGTACAGAAATTTCTTGTTATTGTATAGAAAAAGGGTATTACAGAACGTCTAAGAGTTAAAACTTATTTTTGTTAAATAAAAACAAGAAACAATTTGTAGCTCACTCGTAAAGCCTTTGCACTACTGTAACATAAGCTGTATGTTCGATTATCATCAGACCCAATTATTTTTTTTAGATTTTTCTTTTTAATTTTTGGAAGTCCAAGAGTTGCACGTGCAATACACAGAAAAATGAAAAATTTCAGAAAAATCAAACAGGCGGAATGAGGTGTACACACCCAACTTGACACGTGGCACGAATCTCGAGGCAAGCCAACGAGATCCGACCGCCCGTTTCATGGATATGGCCGGCGCCGACGGTCAATATAGGCCCAAATTGCTCCGTACTTTACACGCACACCCCTTCGACTCTCCTTAACTCTCCTGCACTGTTTGATTTTCCTGCAATCAAACAGAAACTCTTCAATTCACTATTTAACACCTTTTTAATGCATTTTAATCCAAAAATTTTAATTCTCAAATCCTAATTCTTCACTATAAATACAACCCCATACCTTAGCTCTTCATCATTCTGATAATTCGAGCAAAAATTCCCTCAAACTCTCTAAGTGCCAAGTGAAGTTAAGCCTCTCAAGTGGAGTAGCGAGCCAAACTCGACGATCGGAGTATCTCCGACGAAACCACGACCCCCGATTGTTTCTTCAATCTCTTCTTAATCATCTAAAAATAGCAAGTCTCTCTTCTCTCCATTTCTTTCATCTCAATTCGTAATTTAAAGCAAACTGACAAAAGAGGAGTTATCTCCGATATCACATTCTTTTTAATATTTGTAAGGCATGTGATAAGCAAATTAAAGTAAACTAACATGCTACCTTAATCTTAACATAATTTCACATCTTTTAGTTTTTAATTTAACAAAAATATTCATAAAAAATGAATATATAACAAACTTTTTCAGTAAAATATCATGAATTTTAGTATCACCCTATCATCGATAATTAGTTTAAATACCTTTAGAAAAACTTCACGGGCTAACGACCTACCCCACACGTATACTATGGTTCCATAGCACGGTATTCTAGAGGTATAGTTTATTTAAAGAAGAACTTTTTCATTAAAATACCACACCGTTTCAAATCAGTATTTCGAAATCCTTGCCAATTACGCCTCTACAACTCTCGTTAGGGGGCCCGCTAATAGATGGTGCAGATTATTGCACATCCTTGGGACAGTAGAGCGAGACACAGAACTCCTCACGGAATATTCGGTCTCGAAAGGAAATAAAAATACGGTTTTAAGAAACGTCACTTTTCTAATTAAAAAACTAATTTTTAAAAAAAATTATATAAAATTATAAAATCCGTATTTTCAATAAAAGCATATTAAGAAACTATATTTTTAAATGAAAAATTAGAATTTTTAATAAAATACCACAAAGTTTCCAAAAGTAGTAATTTTCATAAAATACCATAAACTTTCAAAAAGACTGGGTTTTATCACCAAAAACACCACAAAAATTAAAATATAAGTTTATGAAAACCCTAAATATTACAAATCACCCTCGAGGTTATTGTTAAACAATATTAATATATATTTTCATAAAACCCCACTTGAGTGTAAGTCCATATTGCGACCCCCGGTGCTTACGGGGAGGCGGAAACGGTATAAAAAACGAATTTTTATCGCAAGAGGCAACATGGACTAAACAAGGTCGGGATCGTTGTCTAAACTAAAACTAGTATACTTGCTAAAGAGAGTTAGCTACTATGGAAGATGGTTATACCTAAACTTAAACTCCTTCTTCTTCAAACCTTGTAGAGGTTGATGGTTCTCTTTTCGTCGCCTTCTTCCGTCGAAGATGGATCCACCTCGAAGGTTCGACCTTTGGGCTCTTCCTCGATCTTTGAGTGAACTAGGGTTTCCGGCTTGCTAAACCTTTAACCTAGAGTGAGTAGAGAGTGACTAGGGTTTGCTTTTCTTTTTAAAGAGAAGGATTCTCAACACATGAGAAGGTTTCTCTTTGCTAGAGGAAGAAGAAGATGAAAATGAGGAGAGAGAGAGGTTATGATAGAATGAGCTATATTCTTTTTTTCTTGCAACCATAATGCAAAAGAAAAAGAATTATCAATAATAATAATAATGAAAATGAAAAAGGTTGATGGAAAGTTTTAGAATGACCATTATCATTACAAACATTAAATGAATTTGCTAGAATCAAAGAGCATCTTTCTTTTGTGATGATGATGGTCAAAAGTTCAACCATGGTCAACAAGTCAACCATGGTCAACAAGTCAACAAAAACTAACCATGACACAATTTCATTTTATTATATATTATTAATTGATATAATACAAATCCATTAGGGTTTGGAAAAAGACGACTGTCAACTGTGCATACGCACCCGTTCCGAAACCCTAATGAAAGACCTCATTCTCCGCCTCAAGCAACTGTGCATACACACCTGCATTCTCGTTCCGAGGAACAAGAATACCAAGATATAAAAGCAACCCCCAAAACATATACCAGTATCTGGCTCAAACCAGAGCCTGCCAGTATAATCCGTCCGGACTCCAAACGTGCACAAGTGCGCGGATGAGAACGAACCCTGTCGCAAAACCATGCGACCTCTACTCTGTTTTGCCCAGAGGCGAATACCCTCTGTGTGGGACTCTAAAGACTCGACACTACGCGGGCAGTGGGTTTAACCACAGACCGCAAGCGGCACTAGCTGTGCATAACGGTCCCCAGGTAGATGCCGACAAGAAGGCTGACGAGGTGAAACCCCATCTGAACTCCTACTGAGTCTGAATGTGACATTCTCCGTACAGTCCGGTCTGTTCGTCTGATACATCGCATGGCGGGCCTAGGGGGCGGTAAAACGTCAGTCCCCCAATAGCGGTACAAGTCGTGTCGGAGTGAAGCCCAAAACACCCTGAGATAACACTGGAAACCTACCAGTATATCTCGCTTGCCCTGGCCAGGGACTACTCGTGTAATGGCTCTCCTAGACACAGCGCGATGTCAACCCCAATACCGGGAGAGACGAATCCTGTCTAACCGTCACTGCCTCCAAGTGCTTCGGGACTGCACCCAACCACCACCTGTTTGCACGACTCCTTTGAGCCGTGGTAGGGTAGTGATCAAAGTGCAGTGGGAACACACTCGAGGCGAAGTGTCAGTGTCAAGTCAGCGGACTAAGCTGTACTCATGTCACCTGGGAACTGATAACTGACGATAGGTATAATACCAACCTGTCAGTTCCCGACGAGTCCTGTCCAGTGTACTCGTAACCCAACGAGCACCCGTATACTATCTCCAGTACGACGTACTGATGGCTGTGGGACAGACCATCTCCCATACTGGGATGAGAAGCGCATACGCTAGTCTACTCCGGAGTATCGATGCCCTGTCTCGATAGTCCTACGACTAGGGACCTGTATAAGGATGTGCCTATAGATTACCCAGCCCCCACTAGTGTGACTGCCATCACAACGCTGGTAATCAAGCAAAGATCCTAAGGGCTCCACTAATGCGTATAAGTGATATACTGAAATAAACACAAGTACACATTGAAGTAGAAATAAACCAAGTAGCATACTACTATATTGAGCAAGATTGTTTATACAAGGTGAATATCCCAAGCTTCCATCAAGTAATATACAAACTAGTATGATACAGTAATGGCCTCTAGGGCATATACACTAACAATCTCCCACTTGCACTAAGACCATGTACTGGCGTATCGAAGACCTATCATCTCGATCAGCCGCTCGAACTGAGTCTGGGGTAGGGCCTTGGTGAATGGATCTGCAGTGTTCTCTTCTGAAGCAACCCTCCGAACCTCGATCTCCTTGCGATCCACGATCTCCCTGATCAGGTGATACCGCCTCTAGATGTGCCTGGATCTCTGATGGGACCTGGGTTCCTTTGCTAAAGCTATAGCCCCGTTGTTGTCGCAATACAGAGGTACTGGGTCAACAATGGACGGAACCACCTGAAGTTCTTTTAAGAACTTCCTTATCCAGACAGCTTCTTTTGCGGCATCAGATGCAGCGATGTATTCCGCTTCCATAGTCGAGTCTGCAACGGTTTCCTGTTTGGAACTCTTCCAACACACCGCCCCTCCATTGAGGGTAAAGACAAAACCCGACATGGACTTGGAATCATCCTTGTCACTCTGGAAGCTGGAGTCAGCAAAGGCCTCAATCTGGAGGTCTTTTCCGCCATATACCAAGAACATCTCCTTAGTCCTCCTCAGGTACTTGAGAATGTTCTTTACCGCTATCCAATGTTTCTCCCCAGGGTTTGACTGATACCGGCTTACTACACTCAGTGCATAAGCTACATCCGGTCTGGTACACAACATCGCATACATTATAGAGCCTACCGCAGAAGCGTAGGGTATAATAGACATGCGATCCCTCTCCAAATCAGTCTTGGGAGACATCTCTTTAGAGAGGGTGATCCCGTGACAAGCCGGTAGGTTACCGCACTTGGAATCTTCCATACTGAATCTTTTCAGTACGGTGTCGATGTACCTGGACTGTGAAAGTCCTAATATCCTCTTGGATCTATCACGATGGATCCGGATCCCCAGGATGTAAGAGGCATCACCCAGGTCTTTCATGGAGAACCTGTGTGACAAGAAACCCTTGACAGATTGTAGCATAGGAATGTCATTTCCTATTAAGAGAATGTCATCCACGTATAAAACAAGGAATACTACAGTTCTCGCTACAAATCTACTATAGATGCATGGTTCATCTGGATTTTTGATAAAGTCAAATTCTTTGACCGTCTCATCAAAACAGATGTTCTAACTCCGCGATGCCTGCTTCAGTCCATAGATGGACTTAAGCAACTTGCACACCTTTCCGCTGCTCCCACTCTGAATGAAACCCTCTGGCTGATCCATATAGACACACTCCTCTAAACTTCCATTTAGAAAAGCGGTTTTTACGTCCATCTGCCAAATCTCATAATCGTGGAAGGCAGCAATGGCAAGAAGGATCCGAATGGATTTCAGCATAGCCACTGGAGAAAAGGTTTCGTCATAGTCCAAGCCAGGTCTTTGACGGAAACCCTTTGCTACAAGTCTAGCTTTATAGGTCTCAACCTGTCCATCTACACCAATCTTCCTTTTGAAGATCCACTTGCATCCTACGGGTTTTACCCCGTCTGGAGCAATGTCCAACGTCCATACTTTGTTGGTGTACATGGACTCCATTTCGGTCCGCATTGCATCCAGCCATTTTACCGAGTCAATGCTCTGAACGGCCTGCTGGAAGCTAGTAGGCTCATCATAGTCTATGATGCAATCCTCTCTATCCCCGTCTATGAGAAAACCGTAGTATCTCTCGGGCGGATGAGACTGCCTACTACTTCTGCGGAGCGGCATAGGAATGTCCTGTTCTTTTGAACCCTCTGGTTCCACTAAGCTCTCAGTAATAGTCTGAGGTTCTGGAACTTCATCCAGTTCTACTGCGCTCCCACTTATCTGATTTTCCAAAAACTCAGTTTCCAAGAAGTGGGCATGACGAGAAACAAGGACTTTTTGCTCCTCTGCGTAATAGAATAGATACCCCTTGGAGTTCTTTGGGTATCCCACAAACTTGCACTGTACTGAGCGTGCCTCGAGCTTGTCCGCATGCTGCTTTTTTTACAAAAGCCGGACATCCCCATGTCTTAAAGGCTTTAAGACAGGGTTTCTTCCCACTCCACATCTGATATGGTGTGGTAGGCACAGTCTTAGTAGGAACTTGGTTCAAGAGATGTGCAGCTGTTTCTAGTGCATATCCCCAGAAAGATCGCGGTAACTCAGCCTTACTCATCATGGAACGAACCATATCCAATAGGGTTCGATTCCTCCTTTCTGATACACCGTTATGTTGCGGAGTGTATGGAGGAGTACGCTGAGAGAGAATACCATTCTCTTTTAAATAGTCCAGGAACTCGGCACTCAAGTATTCACCACCTCGATCCGATCTTAGGATCTTGATACTTTTGCCTGTTTGTTTTTCAACTTCATTCTTGTAATCCCGAAATTTCTCAAAGGCCTCGGATTTGTGCTTCATTAAGAAGACATGTCCATACCTAGAGAAATCGTCTGTGAAAGTAATGAAGTATGAATAACCGCTTCGGGCATGTGTAGACATTGGACCACACACGTCACTGTGTATGAGTCCCAAGAGCTCGCTCGCTCTTTCTCCGTGTCCAGTGAACGGAGTCTTTGTCATCTTTCCCATAAGACAAGATTCACAAGTGGCATAAGACTGATACTCGAACGGATCCAAGTATCCTTCTTTATGTAACTTAGTCAACCGTGTCTCATTGATGTGACCCAGTCTACAATGCCATAAGAAAGCCTGATTGATATCTGGAGACTTTCTTTTGTGTGTATTCTGGACATTGAAAATCTGTGGTTGGTTTAATACGTATATACCATTGCTCAGTGTACCTGACCCAATCAGAACTTGATTAAGGTGAATGTTTACAACATTACTTACAAACGCAAATTCATAACCTTCTTTAGAAACCAAAGATACAGAAATGATATTACAAGTTGCGTTGGGTACAAAAAAGCAATTACGCAAAACCAAAACATGCCCATCTGTCATTCCCAGGTGATAGTCCCCCACGGCTTTAGCATCCATGCTAGCTCCGTTCGCAACTCTGAGGGTCATGTCACCTGCCTTCAAAAACCTACGGTTTCTCAACGCCTGCAAAGAATTACAGATATGAGATCCTGATCCGGTATCCAATACCCAGGAAGTAGAGTTTATAGAAAGACAGTTTTCAATAACATACACACCTGAAGCTGAAGCCGCAACCTGCTTCAGTTCCTGTGTCCTGGCTTTCCAAGCCCTGCAATCTTTCTTCCAGTGTCCACTCTTGTGACAATAGAAGCATTCCTCTTTACCAACAAGCTTCCCCGCTATCTTTGTTGCCTTTTCCTTTCCCTTCGTACCCACTTTACTAACACCGCCCCTTGGTTTGGCGGGGGCTTTCCTCTTCTTTCCCTTGGCTTTCGCCTTGGACCTAGAAGAAGAAGATCCTCCTACAAACAAAGTGGATGTATCCCTACCCTTCTGTAGGGTGCCCTCTGCGCTCCTCAGCAGGTTGAGGAGTTCTGAAAGTTCAACTTCCTTTTCTTGCAAGTTGAAATTCAGTATGAACTGGGCGTAAGTGGATGGAAGGGACTGGAGAATTATATCCGTATAAAGTTCACTGTCCAACGTGGTCCCAAGTTCCGCGAGCTCCTCAGTGTAGCCAATCATCTTAAGCACGTGGTCCGCTACCGATGATCCGACGGCCAACTTAGTCGAAAATAACTTCTTCGACACTTCGTATCTTGCGATACGAGACTGCTCTCCATACAGTTCTTTTGTATGAAGAAATATGGATTCCAAATCCATATTCTCGTGCCTCCTCTGATGGTCGTTGTCCATCGAGGCAAGTACGAGGCATCTGGCCTTCGCGCTGTCAATCTCCCAAGTCTTACGGATTTCCTTATCCGCGACGCTGGAGGTGGGACCTGGGACGGGGGGAGCTTTGGTGGTAAGAAGATACCCCAGCTTGTCGTAAGAGATTGCCAATTTGACATTCCTGAGCCAATCTTTGTAGTTTGGCCCTGTCAATATGTTTTTATCTAGAAGTAACTTAAGTCCAGTCATTTCGATTTGGTCGCTGCAGGGGGAGAGAAGAAACACTTAGCACGATGCTCTTGCAAGTTTAGAATGGTTTTTAATTTGTCTAAACAGGATGGCTCCCACTGTCTCTCGAATCCCTCCTCAAACCACAAAGGAAGAATTAGCCGGGATCAATCCCACCGTACAATACTTGCTTAACCGTTCAGCCAGGCCAGTGTCGGTACTTCGAGGGAGGTTTTCCAACGCTTTCGCGAAGTTCCTTAATTTAAGAACCTCTTTTCCCTGGGGGCGTAGCCCCGCTAACACCTTTCTAGGCACCTACTAGGTTTATAGCATTGATCGTTTAGTGAGAAATTTCCCGAGGAGTAGCATATACTCACAGTAGGATCGGGATCCAAATATCATCGCGTGACGAAAATGAAGGAATCCTACCATAATCATCACACTCCAAATGGTATGCAAATCTAGCAAGTTTCAGTACTTATGAAACTCCCGATGTGGATTTTTGCCCCATGCTCTTATGACCTTGACTAAGGCCAACAAATCATAAGTCACATGTCAAGTTCTTCCCGTCGTTATCCAGGTTAATTTGAACCCACCCGTATATACCCTTGACTATGGCCAACAAGGCAATACGACTGTCCCAAACCAACACATTCTATCTATGCAACATATGAATACCCACCAGCTACCAAACACTGTGCCTTGACTAAGGCCAACAAACACAGCTTGAATACTGTTGAATATTCATATGAAACGACGGAGGGCTACGGATGGTTTTGGCGAAACCGTGAACGTAGTGAACTTGATATAATCGATTGGAACGAGATAGCTTTTAGAAGGAGTGGCTCAAGCTCCGCATTTAAAAGTTAGTTTTGAAAAGAACCGAGTGGTTTTTCGAAAGTGTTCCATCGACTTAAACTTGGTTTATTATCTTGCATTAGTTCTTTTAATGCGTGATATTCTTGCATCAGTTCTTTTAATGCGTCCCATCATTTAGTTCCTACCATTGCAGAAAACAACCAAAATATGACGTACGCTTATGCCATTCGCATTCGCCACGGGGTCCCGTCATCACTCGTTAGGTTACTTAACTAACGACAGAGCGGGGGCTGGGCTAGCGCGGCTGTAAAACATAAGCAACGCCTAAATAGAAAGCAATGATAGACATTACAGATCACAGATGAATACATTGGATATACTAGCAATCCGCAATCCTTTCGAGCCTGAAACGAAAAGCGGATAACACGGTCGCGGTGAATAGCCAAATACCCCACCCAAGACCCCTACGGGTGCGGCAAACTACCCGCCAAGTACTCGGCAGTTTGTGCACCCCTCCATGGGTCTATCCTAGGAGCAAAAACAGTAAAAAGAATTATACAATGACGGCTACAACCCCGACCCGGTTGTGCGGCCAAACAAATAATATTATTACATCAATTTACATTTACAATGAATGAAAGAAAAACAAAAGCTCATCTCACATCCACCCCGGCTATTCACCCGCGACAGTCCAACAGATTCATATACACAATCCAACACATTACAGATCATGTATAACCCCGACTAATCGACCTATAGCGATTAGCCGACGTTCAATACATGCAAACATCACAGATATAACCAACATAGCCAAAGTGCAGTGAAGTTCGGAAAAAAAAATACGGAATTATAGGACCCCAAAAGTGAATTTCTGTTCTGGAAAATCTGGGTACATATAATATATCTTAAAAATCCCAAAACCAACACAGAAGAACACTGCACGAAAAACGATGCAGAGAAGATAATAAAGCGCGGCGCTTCCGCGGCACATGCCTACCTCGTGCCGCGGAAGCGCGGCGGTTTAAGTGAATTAGTGCATCGTGTTTCTTGGCTGTTCAAACAAAACCCTGAGACGATTTTACAAGTATAAAGTTTTTCATTTTGAGCAGAAAAAAAATCAACAGAAACTTAGGGTTTTGGTTTTTCCGGTTTTGTGATTTTTCGGTTTCGAACTTCCATACACTTCGCTACCAAGCTAGTTTAAGTTTAGTTAGGCTCTGATACCACTGTAAGTCCATATTGCGACCCCCGGTGCTTACGGGGAGGCGGAAACGGTATAAAAAACGAATTTTTATCGCAAGAGGCAACATGGACTAAACAAGGTCGGGATCGTTGTCTAAACTAAAACTAGTATACTTGCTAAAGAGAGTTAGCTACTATGGAAGATGGTTATACCTAAACTTGAACTCCTTCTTCTTCAAACCTTGTAGAGGTTGATGGTTCTCTTTTCGTCGCCTTCTTCCGTCGAAGATGGATCCACCTCGAAGGTTCGACCTTTGGGCTCTTCCTCGATCTTTGAGTGAACTAGGGTTTCCGGCTTGCTAAACCTTTAACCTAGAGTGAGTAGAGAGTGACTAGGGTTTGCTTTTCTTTTTAAAGAGAAGGATTCTCAACACATGAGAAGGTTTCTCTTTGCTAGAGGAAGAAGAAGATGAAAATGAGGAGAGAGAGAGGTTATGATAGAATGAGCTATATTCTTTTTTTCTTGCAACCATAATGCAAAAGAAAAAGAATTATCAATAATAATAATAATGAAAATGAAAAAGGTTGATGGAAAGTTTTAGAATGACCATTATCATTACAAACATTAAATGAATTTGCTAGAATCAAAGAGCATCTTTCTTTTGTGATGATGATGGTCAAAAGTTCAACCATGGTCAACAAGTCAACCATGGTCAACAAGTCAACAAAAACTAACCATGACACAATTTCATTTTATTATATATTATTAATTGATATAATACAAATCCATTAGGGTTTGGAAAAAGACGACTGTCAACTGTGCATACGCACCCGTTCCGAAACCCTAATGAAAGACCTCATTCTCCGCCTCAAGCAACTGTGCATACACACCTGCATTCTCGTTCCGAGGAACAAGAATACCAAGATATAAAAGCAACCCCCAAAACATATACCAGTATCTGGCTCAAACCAGAGCCTGCCAGTATAATCCGTCCGGACTCCAAACGTGCACAAGTGCGCGGATGAGAACGAACCCTGTCGCAAAACCATGCGACCTCTACTCTGTTTTGCCCAGAGGCGAATACCCTCTGTGTGGGACTCTAAAGACTCGACACTACGCTGGCAGTGGGTTTAACCACAGACCGCAAGCGGCACTAGCTGTGCATAACGGTCCCCAGGTAGATGCCGACAAGAAGGCTGACGAGGTGAAACCCCATCTGAACTCCTACTGAGTCTGAATGTGACATTCTCCGTACAGTCCGGTCTGTTCGTCTGATACATCGCATGGCGGGCCTAGGGGGCGGTAAAACGTCAGTCCCCCAATAGCGGTACAAGTCGTGTCGGAGTGAAGCCCAAAACACCCTGAGATAACACTGGAAACCTACCAGTATATCTCGCTTGCCCTGGCCAGGGACTACTCGTGTAATGGCTCTCCTAGACACAGCGCGATGTCAACCCCAATACCGGGAGAGACGAATCCTGTCTAACCGTCACTGCCTCCAAGTGCTTCGGGACTGCACCCAACCACCACCTGTTTGCACGACTCCTTTGAGCCGTGGTAGGGTAGTGATCAAAGTGCAGTGGGAACACACTCGAGGCGAAGTGTCAGTGTCAAGTCAGCGGACTAAGCTGTACTCATGTCACCTGGGAACTGATAACTGACGATAGGTATAATACCAACCTGTCAGTTCCCGACGAGTCCTGTCCAGTGTACTCGTAACCCAACGAGCACCCGTATACTATCTCCAGTACGACGTACTGATGGCTGTGGGACAGACCATCTCCCACACTGGGATGAGAAGCGCATACGCTAGTCTACTCCGGAGTATCGATGCCCTGTCTCGATAGTCCTACAACTAGGGACCTGTATAAGGATGTGCCTATAGATTACCCAGCCCCCACTAGTGTGACTGCCATCACAACGCTGGTAATCAAGCAAAGATCCTAAGGGCTCCACTAATGCGTATAAGTGATATACTGAAATAAACACAAGTACACATTGAAGTAGAAATAAACCAAGTAGCATACTACTATATTGAGCAAGATTGTTTATACAAGGTGAATATCCCAAGCTTCCATCAAGTAATATACAAACTAGTATGATACAGTAATGGCCTCTAGGGCATATACACTAACATTGAGATATGTAAACAATATTTTAAGGACTCTAGAATTAATATAGGCTTAAGCGGTATCATTTATTTTGAGCCCCAGGGAGCCGGAGAAAGTGAGTGCTTGCATATTCATATTAGACAATTTAACGGAGTTATCAAATGACAATTGTCTTGAAAAAAAACACAAATCCTGATGTCCATGTGCAACAATTGCCAATTTCTCCCGAACATAAGATTTTTAACAATTTACATCAATTCACATGAAAATATATGAACTCGAATCCAAATTCGAATCTAAACTGGAACTCAACTCGAACACAAACTCTGTTGGCTATAGTGCCCTTAAAGTCAACTATTGGATCACAGACACGTGATTGCAATGATTGAGGGAGGACCTATACCGGTAGGACAGTCTTACTCGAGATGATAGTATGCTATCCGGTTTATCTTTATCATCGTGTACATGCTTCAGGTGACATTACAAATCACTATTACATGTTGATAGAGCCCTTAGGATTCTTGCTTGACTACCAGCAGTATGATGGCGATCATATACGTGAGAGTTGGGTAATCTATAAGCACATCCTTAAAGTGTCCCTAGTCGTGGGAGTTTCGAGACTGGGCATCGATACTCCGAGAGTAGACTAGTGTATACAGATCGAGATCCCGACGAAGGGCGATGGCCGGTCTCACAAGTCATTGGTGTCAGTTGGTTCACTTAAGACGTATACAGGTACTCATTGGGTTATGAGTACACCGGACGGACTCGCCGGAAACATGCTAGTTGGTATTATACCTATCGTCAGATAGCAGTTCCTGGTGACATGTGTACAGCTTAGTCTATCGACCTGATATCGTCATTCGTCTCATGTGAGTTCCCACCGTGCTTTGATTACTACCCTACCACGGCTCAAAGGAGTCGTGCAAACAGGATTTTAGTTGGGTACAGTCCCGAGCCACATGGAGACAGTGAGCGGATCGTCAGGGAATTCGTCTCTCCCGGTATTGGGGGTGATAACGCGCTGTGTCTGGAGAGCCATTACACAAAGTCCCTGGTCAGGGCAAGTGAGATTTACTGGTAGGTATTCCAGTAGTTTCTCAGAGTGTTCTGGGCTACACTCCGACACGGCTTATACCGCTATTAGGGGTCTGACATTTTCCACCCCCTAAGCCCGATATGCGATACTCATAGACGAACGGACCGGACAGTATGGATATTGTCACTATCGGGCTCAGTAGGGTTCCAGGATGAGTTCGCTCGTCGGCCTCCCTTTCGCTCAATATCTGGGCAGCCGTTACGTACAGCTAGTGCCACTGACGTGCTTATGGTTAAAACCACCGCCAGCGTATTGACGAGTCTTTAGAGTCCCACACAGAGAGTTTCCTAAGTTCGGGCGAAAAGTTGTAGAGGCCGTATGGTTTTATGGCAGGGTTCGATCATATACGTGCACTTGTGCACGTATCATGATCTGACGGATCATACAAGTGGACTTTGGTTTAAGCCAGATCCTAGTATTAGATTGTTGGATTATTTTCGTCTCGTTATATTCATATTCAGTCAGAATACGGATGCAGGTATGTATATACAGATGAGGGGTATTCTTGTAATTCGTTACGAGTTTACTTTAGGAGATGCCATTCTCTTTTTTGGATCAATGATTGTACGTGCGTGTTTAAATTTAAGAATACCGCAATCAAGATGGTGTCGCTTGGTAGCTAGCCGGTTGAGTACGAGTCGATCCACAGGGAAATGGTGTTCTTTTCTTTAAGTTCTAACGAGTTAAGTCCTATTTTTGGTAGGTTTTGTTTTAAGATCTAAGAATGAGATTAAATTTATTTAAAGGCTTGCTAGGGTTAGGATTAGGTTAGTTCGAAATAAGGATTCTTCTCACTTCTATCAATGCCCTAGTTAAGACTATAGGTGTTAGGGTAATAGTCAACAACGGGGATTAGCACGACTATGAAGAAACTTAGTTTCTTCCTTTTAGTCCTTGTTCGTCCGTTCTTAACTCTTAGCCCTAACCTCCAGTTAATTCAACCATAACCGGTCTAACTAGGAAATCACCGCTATCATTTAGGATAGAGTGTCATAGTGAGCGGTGTGTGGTTGAATTAAATAGAGTCCGTATTTTAAAATTATATGGGCAAAGAAATGAGTGAGAGAGATTTCCTTCTCTCAAAACTTCCCTATCCTAATCCTAACAAGTGAGGAATTACTCACTCATTAGGAAAGTGACGATAAAATTCATTTTTATATTTTTGTTTAATGACCTAAATTGCAGATAATAAAAGAACAAGATAAAAATAGCAGATAATAAATTGCAGATAAAAAATGCAAGATAAAAATAAAACTCACTTTTATTGATGACCTCTTAAGAATGCATTACAACTTGAATAAAAATTTAAATCTAGGAATTAAAAAGAGGCATGCCTTCATTTGGCTTTCGACTTTCCTATTTATAGATAGGAAAAAACCCTAGGTTACAATCTGATCCATACATGAATTTACCAAACTATCCTAAGAAAGCCAGGTCAAAGCACCGACACCCACCGACACCTGCACCGACACATGCACTATGCGGCCGCGGAATTGCGGCAGAAAGGCCTGTTTGGCCGCGGTTCCCGGGCCAATTGGTGGGATCTCTGGCTCAGTTCTTCAGGGTTGTTTCATGTTGCTTTTTCCTTCTATTTTCTTCACTTGGTTCATCAGAATCTCTTCTATTTTTTTTTCAGATTTCCAACAGTGCAAAATGATGTGGACTTTCGCCGTGAGCTTCGCGTTGAAGTCTTGAATCTTGTGCTGCTCGTGTGCTTTGTGCATTGAACTTGTCTACCGATTTTCATTTGTTCCTTGAACTGGTAGGCGGTATCATACGGATTCATCTATTGTTGGTCGCAGTCTCACATTTTTAGCGTCTTTTCATTGTAATGATCTGAGAACCTGTAAGCTGCAACTATTTAGCAGACATGGATCAAAAGCACCTATTTATATGTAATGTGATTAAGAATGGGCGATATAATAATGCAAAATTCTAATATGAAAAATTAAACATTTGGTTTAATATTTATTTGTGATGGAAATTGTGAGCATAAGTTTTGAACTAGGGCATTCATGGTGCATGTGCTCACTTGATGACTCATGGTGTTGGGTCTAGTGTGCATTGATGGTGGCACATGTGCTCTTGGTGACTCATGGTGTTGGGTTGGGTGAAATAAGTGTGTAGAGATTATTATTACTTCACTTTCTCACATAATTAACACACACAACAACTCAAGAAAATTTGAGCAGACATTTTTGTTGTACTCTTTTCTTGAGCTCATTTTTGCTTGTGCTCACAACTTCCTCTTGACTTGGTTTCTTCTTCACCTCCACTCAAACCATCTCACGTGTTGAGAATCATTGAGTGTATTGAGACAATATGATCACACACACTCTCTACTTCACCTTGGTCATCTCGGCAAGCAAACTCGATGTCCGAGTTGCTTCGGTTTAGAAGCAGGAGCCCGTATAAAGAATCCTCGACGTGTATCCTCTTCGACGATCGAGATCGGAGAGCGGACTTCGTCGGGGCAGCCGCAACTAGCAAAGGACAGAGGTTGAAGACCGAAGGACACGGATCGATCGGTATAAACTCTCTAAACTCTTTACAGTTCACTAGTATAGGGTTAATGGCACCATCCGGGTTTTAGAGTAACGTTAGCGCCATTTTGAAAAGTTTTTATTCCGCGTTTGGCCTCGGATTGACGGCCGGGGCGCTGCCGTAGCCTTACATGGTATCAGAGCCAACCCATTAACCGCATACTAGTTGGTTTAGACGATATTAAAGTATCAAAACCGAAACAACCCCGAAACATCACACAATGTATTCCAGTTTCTGTCAATTTTTTACGACTCTTCAAAAAATATTTAAAAAATTGCAGAAGACTACTTAAGTGTCACGTCCCGAAAGTACGGAATATGACCGGCACTTAGGCTACGAACGTCTTGAGGCGTACGTATTCTAAGTAAGCCCAACCCAGAAATCCAAACCAAGAAAAGTAGAAGAGAGTAGGAAGAACCATATCAAATCAACCTGTAAGCAACATAATATACAACGCCTAAAGGCGAGGATCACAACAGAAAAGGAAACTCAACCAGCCTGAAACCCATAGAAATATAACACGCGATTCTAAGGTCGAAAGAATAAACATCGCTGGTCTCTATCTCAAATAAGTACATGTTTGGTTGATGGAACTTCTAGATACAACAGAAATATAATATACAATGTATAATGATGGATACGATACAATAAATCCACCTACTAGCAAGTCACCCGAAAGGAACAGTGCCCGCAAAGTCGTAATGGAACCTGTACGGCAACACCTGCAAGAAACTGGGGCACAACGGGGGTGAGTTTCCAACTCGTGAGTAGAAAAAGATTTACGAACAGAAAATCGCATGTATGACGCAATCCTAGGTCATACGATCATAATATAATCCTCAAATATATAACCAGCAACCTATAACAATGACTAGGGTAAATATCTAACCCAAGTATAAACCCATGTGCCCGTGTCAGTACATCAGGTAGCAATGAATCATATGGATGATGTATGAATGCATGAAACAGAATACAAGTACTGAAGAAAACTGCTTTCATAAATTTGTGAGATTTCTGTATTTTTAAAAGGAGGTATCATAATGAAATCAGCATAAAACAGTGCCTAGCATCGGCACAAAACATAAATCTCAATATCTCGATATCTCTGTATCACAATCTTTGTACCTCGATATCTCGAAATCTCAATGTCTCAGTCATAAAACCCAGGGCGCCGTCAGTCCAGATCGGCCCCTACCATCCATCTCATGACTACGACGGTATCCTCCGGATATCCGACGCGTCGGGTAATATCACCGGTCGGTCGTACTCCCCTGCCAGGCTCAACGCCATCTCCTGCGATCTTCTTGCCCCGGGTACCGCACCGGGCCCACCATGTACCCGAAACGGTTCATCCGCCTCCTCGAATCGGGTCTCGAAATCCATCAACAAAACTTATGGTGGACGACTCATACATCATGGGAAAACCGCATTTTCATTTAAAAAGAGAAAAAGCAGTTTATATATGTTTTGCGGTTTTCCTCCAAATCCAGAAAACATCATGGAAATCCGAATCATCAATAGCATGTAAACCATGAATATAAGCATGAGAATCCATGAATGCAGCATATAATGAATAACAGTATGCATGAAGTGACAAGTAATAACTACAATGTCAAGCTGGCATATAAGGTAAGCATACTAATGTCATGTCACTACTAGCTAACAAGCTAAATCAAGCAATAATATTTTCTAAGTGTTCGTGACATGGCAATTACCGATGAAGATGTGTGTGTGCCGGCAAATATGTGTACGTGGTACATACGCATCATCGGTAATGGTGCTGGTGTCCTAACAGCATGATATCCAAATGGAATATGAATCACAATAAGTATGCGATGCAGTGTAACAACACTAATATTCGGGAGCTGAATGCTAAACACAAGGATAGCTAAACTGCATCTAATGTCATAAGAGTCCTATAGCTACACCAACTATAAGGCTGAACTAATAGGTTAACTGCAGGTAAGGTAAACCGCCTAACCTCTGAGTCGATACATATATATATATATATATATATATATATAGTCGGTGATCCCGCCTTGATAATATCACATCCGATACCATATCTCTATAATCAGTTATTCCCAAGTCAAAAGGGCGGATCAGACATCAAAATATAGCTCGTACGTAAATCCGTCGTACGGCATCCCCAAATCTGGGTACGGGTCGATATCACATTCATCATATCATTCATCTAGTATTCTCTTTATCAAATATCATAATCTGGGTACTGACCTACGTCTAGTACAATGCTAACATCATCACTAATAAACAAGATCTGACTAATGATCGACAGTCTCTAGCAAATCGATATCATCATCATATATCGTCACCAAAGAGTGTACATCGCCGAAGGCGGCCTATCATAATTATCTTGTCATATCATATCATGTTATATCTCGTAACATAATCACATGTCGATCATTTTATATATATAAATCACTATGCACATGACATCGTCATCTAAGACCCGCTATCGTATCAGGACATATATCAAGTACGAATCCTGCCAATCACCGATATCATAATCTCAGATCAAATATCATCGACTCATCTCAATCCCATGTATCATCCTCAAATCCGTATGTGAACACATAGTCCCATACCCATGTGAACACATATCTATAGAATCCCGTCTATGCACATATGAAGTAAGGATGTATGCAAGTATGTATGTGTGTATGTATGTGTAGTGCACCCACTACCCTAGGGTTTGTGATACTAAACCAATCCAACGCACAAATATCCATCCTAAACATCATTATTACCCAAATAACATGTAATAAATTGTTGGTGTGTATACGCATCCGTATACATCACCACGGACTGCGGGGGTGCTATACGCCATCCACCCGACTTCTTCCCGTAGATATAAATCTACTCACATTGCTTATGTGTGCCGGTGCCGATGTCGCCATTTGCATCTCCAACGCTTCGACGCCACGTGAGGTACCTACAAAGATATCACACGCTAAAACACATGAAAACCATGTCGGAAACCAAAATAGTATACACTACGCCGATAGGTAAAAACCTACAGCCTCGCGTGCAAACACAGCCAAAGCTCACTGGTCGTTGGCGTTCAAACGCCACCCGACAGACACGAATCACTAAATACCCAAAATCCATACGAAAACAGATCGTAAATCATACGCCAACTCATGAAAATCAACCCAGATTTCACCCTAACTGGAACCAGTCAAAACTAGACATACCAGGGGTCAAGTTTACATGAAATAGAGCTGTGCATGCAAAACGATACAGTTTTACCCTGCTCTGGCCTCAAATTGCGGCCAGAGGGATTAAATCTGCTGCCGGAGTAAGGTGGTTGGGGCAAGGGTTTTATGGGATGGTTCCAGGGTGCCTGCATAGCTTACTGCTAAGTCAATTTTATTTCAGGAGGTCCGGGTTGATAGCAGTTTCTAGAAAGGTCACAAAGTCGACACATCGCTAATTTACGCCTAGTATAACAAGTCTGGTAACTAACTGGAAATCTGGGGTAATCTTGGTTAATCTGGTCTCAAATGCACCTAATAAGGTTACCCTAATCATCAAAACCAACACTTGGTCAAGTCTCACTCAGATTTATCTAAACTATCACTAATCTACTTAATAACACTAAGTTTCAGTTAGATAACCATGATAAAGGAGTTGGGTTGCAAGATTATATCTCAAGGGGTCCTAGGATGAAGGAGAAGGGAAGGAGAAGGAGGAGGAAGGGCTGCTGAAGTGCTCTGTAGCAGCTTCAAGTTGCTGTTCTGGGCTGAAACTGCAAAACTGCTGCTGCAGGAATTATTGTTTTGGTTGCTGTTGTTGTGGTTTTGGTGTTGTGGGAAAGGTTGTGGTGGTGTTGTATGTTGCTGCAGGGGTTTATGGTGTTGCTGGGCTGGTTCTGCAGCTGCTGCTGCTGCTTGCAATTTCCTTTTTCTTTTGTGTTTCTGTGTGTATTGCAGCAGCAGAAATGTTGGGCTATTGCTTAATATTGTGGCTGTTGTTGTGGCTGATATGGGGTGGTGTATTGTAGCAACTATTACTGACCTTGTGGCTGAAGTTGGGCAGGAATTAGGCTGATGCAATAATGGTGCTGCTGTTTTGCTGATACAATGGGCTGAAATGCATGGTTTCAGCAGCTAATATAGCTGTAGGTGTAGGGGGCTGTTCTGGTGGCTGAAGTAATTGCTGATGGGTCAGATATTGTGGCTGAAAGGTGTTGAATTGATGCATGTTTTCAGCAGCTGATGTAGTTGTAGGTGTAGGGGCTGTTTTGTGGCTGAAGTCAACTATTGGGGGCTGAAAAGTGTGGTTTGGGAGTGTGCAGGTCAGCTATTGTGGCTGAAAGTGTTGATGGGCTGGTGGCTGCAGTTATTGGGGGCTGAAAAGTGATGATGGGAGTGTGCAGGTCAGCTAGGGGGCTGAAAGTCTTAGGGGCTGGTGTAGGGCTGCTGAATTTGCGCTGATATAGCTGCTGTAGCTGCTGTTCTGGTGGCTGAAAATGCGCTGTTGATGTTGGGTGTGGGGCTGATGGTGTTGCAGCTTGTAGCAGCAGCTAGGGTGGCTGATGTGTGGGTGTATATGTCTGATGTAGAGAGGTTGGCATGTGTGTGTTTGAGAGGCAAACCAAGGTTTTGAAATGAGATGAGTTAACTCTCATCATCCCATTCACCATGAACCAAACCAATCCCTGATTAACCCACTTAACTTAGCCTAAAGGTTTAAACCCACCATAGTCATCTAAACATGGTTCAACCTTAGGCCACCATGAGTCCAAAACATGAACCAAATGCGACAGGTGTGGAAATGTTATGTGCACATTGCACAAAAGCCAAAAATCCGGTTAGCGATCTTCAATCGCAATTAACACAAAAATAACATATACTCAACCATAAAAACTTAAAATGACATATTTCCACAAAATACCCTATTTTAGGATTTCTAAAATTTTCTCCGGAATTTTCACCATTTATCGGTATTTAATTATACCGACTATTAAAATATTCATTAAAAATTATGAAAATTCCCAAAAATAATTTTTTATTTTTTTGAAAAGTTACATTAAGTGACCACTAGCCTGCACCCCAAATACGAGCCAATTCTACCAGAAATGAACCGAGCACATTGCTCTTTTGTCTGAGCTGGCCGACCTTGTAAAGGCTTCTGGGTTTGTAATTTTGGTTGCAGTCTAGTCTCTGGAATATTGGTTAAGTGGTGGTGTTTGTTTAGCCCAATTTTGATATGGTGTTATCTTGTTGTTACGGGCTATTCGGGGTTATTTCGAACTCGATAATTTCTAATATTGTATAAAGTTTGCAGTACTTATATTACTATTGGCGACCGTGAATGTCATTCGATCGGTATAACTTGTCTAATCGCTATAGTTCTTTTAGACGGGTTTGCGAACGTGACATGATGTTCTGTGTTGTGCTGTGATGTTTCGGATTTGTCGTGGTGGATAGCTTGCGTGCAATGGTAATGCAGTTTGGATATATTTGTACATTTGATATCGCGGGGCGAGCGTCCGACATGTGGACTGCCGTCACTGCATGTTTGTATATTATTCTTTTGGGGCACGACCGGGTTGAGGTCGATGTCACCGTTGTATATATTTTCTTTTCTGTACTAGGATTACCCCACGGTGGAGTGCACGGATAGACGGATTCTAGAGGGCAACGGGTCCGCATCTCATGGTGTTGAGAAGGAGGGGCCTCACTCTAGAATTGGTGGGCTATTCGCCGCACTCGTAGGGGGTACAGGTTGACCCAAGATGGGGTATTCAAGTTATCGGATTCCGTGAAGTGCTGGGTGGTCCATTCACATTTCTGAAGGGGGCTGCCTCGCTTCTGGTTTTGGCGGGTAACTTGCCGCGCTCGTAGGGGTCTAGATTTTCATTGCACAGGCTATCCACACGACCAGGAGAATGTCGGATTTCACTTGTGGCTCAGTGGAAACCTGGGACTCCCAGATTATCTGTATTGATCTGTGATGCTTATTACTTGTCTGTGATATTGCATTTATCACGCCTGGAGCGATTATAATATATATTATTATATATATCAGTAGATGTTGTATATGTTTTACACCCGCGCTAGTCGTGTCCCTGCTCTGTCGTTAGTTAAGTAACCTAACGGGTGATGACGGGACCCAGTGGCGAATGCGGATGGCATATACGTACATCATATTTTCGTTGTTTTGTGGTGTGATTAATTGATGGGACTGCATTGATTCAGATCAATGCATGGAAAACAGACCTATTCGATGTTGTTGGAACAAATTTTCAAAAGATATTATTACAAGGACGTTTTCTTTTGTTTTGCACAGAGGTATTCGGTTATGAATATCCAGCACCTCATTCGACGAGGCAAGGGCCGAGATCCCTTCATCGGGAGTGACCCCTTGGACAGAAGTTTGCGTCAGGGTAATAACTTCACTATAGTCGATTACTTTTGCTTTGTATCGTGGTATTCAGTTGAAATATCCTGCACCTCATTCTACGGGGAAAGAGCCGAGATCCCTTCACCGGGAGTGACCTCTTTAGCAAAGGTTTTCGACACTATATATTTGTAAAAACCTATCCGATTCCTTCAACGATATCAAGTTCATTACGTTAAAGGTTTTTTGCCAAAAACCATTCGTAGCCCTCCGTCATTTCAGACGGATAGCACTTAGTATTCATGCTATATTTGTTGGCCTTAGTCAAGGCATAGTGTATGGTAGCTATTTGTTACTTTTCGGTTGCATAGATAGATGCGTTGGTTTGGGACAGTCGTACAGCCTTGTTGGCTCTTAGTTAAGAGCGAGTACGGGTGAGTTTAAATTAACCTGGACAATGACGGGTAGAACTTGACATGTGACTTATGATTTATTGGTCTTAGTCAAGGTCATAAAAGCATGGGGTAAAAATCACATCGGGAGTTTCAAACATACAGGGAACTTGCTAGTCATGCGCATACCTTATGGAGTGTGATAACGTGAGTGGATTCCGTCAGGTTATCATGCGATGATAGTTGGATCCTGATACCCACTGATGAGTTGGTTTACTCCTCGGGTGATCCCGACTAATTCTTCTTTCACATTTGGAGGAGAATTTGAGGATACAGTGGGAGACATCCTGATTAGATAAAGTGATTGACCATTCTGATCTAGGTTAGAGTGCACGCAGAGTGTTTCTTTTCTCTCTCTCTCTTTGGCAGCGACCATGGTCCGACCCTATACTATAACTCAGTGACTAAGTTAACCGAACTTTCTTAAAACACTGGTTTTTGGATTGTCTGAGTTGTATACATCATTGCCACTCCTTCTTTTACCCTTTGCTTTTTCTAGAACATTTCGTATCACTATGAACATCCACTCCTATTGGATAAATCCATCGTATAATTACATACGAACTCGAAGGAACTTTTTCGACGATGGATTTTGGTTCTGGAGAAAATGAATAGGAATATTCAGTTGTCTTTTCCTTTTATCTTCACTCGGGTTATGAGGGCTCCTAGGATTAGGAGAGGGTACACCTATTATGCTTATTGGATAGTCTTCTTCCAAACCATAGGCAGGTGACAAAAGGTGGGGAATGAAGAAAACCAATTAGCCTAAGTGTGGTGTACAGAAGGTAATGACTAAAGACAAATAAAGGGATTAGAAAGAGGACAAAGTAAATTGCGACTGCTATCATTCACGACCAAACCACGTATTTCATCATCACTCCTATTTCAGCTTTGTATTTCTCCAGAACACCCCGTATCACTACGAAGATCCACAGTTATTGGATAATCCATCGTATGGTTTTATACGAACTCGAAGGAACTTGTTCCAGTTCAGGGATGGATTCTAGTTCAGGAGAAATGGAATAAGCTTTATTCAGTTGTCTTTTATTTTTACCTTCTCTCAGGTTGCGGTACTCCTAGGATTATGAGAGTACACCTTTTACGCTTATTGGATAGTCTTCTTCCAAACCATAGGCTGGTGCCGAACAGTAGGGAAGGAAGAAAACCATTTAGCCTAACGATGGTGTACAGAAGGTAATGAGTAAAGACAAATAAAGGGATTTAGAGAGATGGCAAAAAAATATACGGTTACAGTCATGAATCTGGATAATGGAAGAAACATTACTAGGAATACCCGGATACCCCTTCGAAACATTTTCATGTTTCAGTTTCTTCATGCATTGTTAATAGAAAACTGATTTCCCAATTAGATCCTTACTCCAGGGTAAGTATTTACCAGGTTTGACTCTCACATCTGTATGGTTTTACAGATGATGAGTGGGAGTAAGTTATTGGAAATTAGATGATCATCCTCATTATATCGGAATTCGTTGTTATTGATGATATTTGAGGAAATCGCCTGGGTTTTTGCCGGACGGCAAATATTTGGTTTTGAATATCCGTTGTTATGCACCAATTTCAAACTGATATATCTGTACATTTATTTTATAAAGTGAGATATAACTTTTTGAAATTATGTCCATGACATTTACCTATGTCAGTTGATGATTAGGTAAGGAGTATTAAACAGCGGTGCAATTCTTCATAACCATAGTACAGTTTTCAACCTACGACGTATAGGGTTTGAGTTATTCAACTCAAGGGACTTATACAAAGTATTGTATGTTGTCCAGTGTCCATTAGGACAGAGGGGTTGGTACTCGTACTATATTCTATTTACTTATCACTTCTCTAGTTTTTAGACAAGTGTTCCGTAGAGACACAAGGTCCAAGTTTTGAGAAATTATAGGTACAAGAATAAAGTAGAGAACTATGTGTTGCAAGTATCGAGATTCTTCAAGGTGATCGAAGATATAGATACTTGCGTTTGGTATTCAGTTGATAGTAATGGTTTTGAGAACTTGCTTCTCTTTCAGCTTACTCATATCTGGATGCACTCCTAAGTTGAGTAATGCTGATCGGCCTCTCTCCATTTAGTTGACATGTACTGGAGACAGCTGCATGATTTGAATCTGGTTCCAATTAAATCAGTGCCTCTATTTCTATGTTGTATATAGAATGGTTCATATCTTAATGATGTTAAGGTATATGGAGTTGTCCAGCTTATGCTTAAACCAGACTCTGGATAACTCAAGGCACATTTTCGTAATGGCAGTTTGTAGATTATCCCAGGCTATGACGAGGGGTAACTTTCCACCATCTGGAAGATCAATAGTAATATTGTTCTTGACTCTCTACAGTTTTAGTAAAATGGACTTTTTCAGAAAACAGTAGTGGGAGAATGGTAGAACAGGAAGAGATTCCAGAACCACAAATGGTTACTGAAAATTTAATAGCCTAAACATTCAATCAGGTTTGACATTCCTTTAGCCACTCTGCAGATATGGTGGGTAACCTCAGGCACCCGAGAGGTACTTTGGTATTCTCAAAGACGGTGACAGGGAGGTTCTTGTTTATCCAGACTTGACACTACTGTTGTTCCAGACTATGAGACCCGGCAGGAGGATGATTATAGCGTCGTTCTAAACTAGCTTTAGATGTGTACGTCTATATGACTCTGCCAGAGGGTTGTTATAGTCAGTGGGAGCAGCGGAAGCGTAGTGGACAAGAAGTTTATGTCTATTTATAGACTGAAACGAATATAGCGGAGATAGATCATCTATTTTTTATGTGACAATCATGGTCTTTGACTTCATTAGAATAGGAGATGGATCTGTTAAGAAGGTAGTAGGGTGTGATGTCCTGGTATTTGGATGACATACACATAGTAGGAAGTGAAATTCCTATATTACGATTGGTTATACTGTGGTTGTCACACAGTGGTTTCTCCACATAGGATATGGACATTATATTAGGCATTCCGGTTACTAGATCTATGGTTTTAGATCTAGATTTAGGTAGTTTCCCAATCCGGGTACTTAGACAGCATTCTAAAGGTGTTTTACAATGGACGACTCCTGGCATGGTGGTGTACCTGCAGGTGATGGAGTCACCCTCTCTAAAGGTATCTTATAAACTACAGTGGAGAGGGATGTGCATGATTGGCATATCACATACTTAGGCAATTGAGTCAATCATGAGATGTTAAGTACCACACCAGATGTTGTTTTTGCACTAGCTGCAATAAGTTTATATTAATCCAATTCTGGAGAAACATTCGGAAGCAGTTTATAAACATAAGTGGATATTCTAGGGATATGATAACGGCAGCCTCCTTTGGGAGATGGTTATCATTCCAGGCTTCCAAAGTGACCTGGGTGACAGAGTGACTGTCAGAGTTATAGTTTTCCATATGACGAGGGGTAGTAGTTTGGACAGGTGGTCCAAGCGGATACTGAGGGTAGCATGGCGCAGGATACTGATTAAATTCAGTGCATGATACAGTCTAATAAGTTTACTGGATTTGGAGTTCATTTATGAACTGGGTCCCATCAGATATCCAGACATATTCTAAGACAGGTATTGCTCATTATGGGAGATGGCTTTCTCCGTGAACTTGAGATTAAGAGAGACATAGAAAGAAACATCAGGGCAGATCCACTCACTAAGGCTATTTCTCGAAGACAATAGTTTTACAAACGAGCTTTGTGAAAATGATCAGTAGAGAAATTGGGTGTTCGGTGTCACACGGGCTGTGAGTATGCGACACCATAATAATTGGCCTTAAATGCAAGTGGGAGATTGTTGGCTATAATGCCCTCAAAGTCAATTATTAGATCGCAGGCACGTGATTGCAATGATTGAGGGAGGACCTATACCGGTAGGACGGTCTTACTCGAGATGATAGTATGCTATCTGGTTTATCTTTATCATCGTGTACATGCTTCAGGTGACATTACAAATCACTATTACATGTTGATAGAGCCCTTAGGATTCTTACTTGACTACTAGTATGATGGCGATCATATAGAGATTGGGTAATCTATAAGCATATTCTTAAAGTGTCCCTAGTCATGGGAGTTTCGAGACTGGGCATCGATACTCCGTGAGTAGACTAGTGTATACGGATCGAGACCCCGATGAGGGTGATGGCCGGTCTCACAAGCCATTGGTGTCAGTTGGTTCACCTAAGACATATACAGGTACTCATTGGGTTATGAGTACACCGGACGGACTCGCCGGGAACATGCTAGTTGGTATTATACCTATCGTCGGATAGCAGTTCCCTGGTGACATGTGTACAGGTTAGTCTATCGACCTGAGATCGTCATTCGTCTCGTGTGAGTTCCCACTATGCTTTGATTACTACCCTACCACGACTCAAAAGAGTCGTGCAAACAGGTTTTAGTTGGGTACAGTCCCGAGCACATGGAGGCAGTGAGTGAATCGTCAGGGGTTTCGTCTCTCCCGGTATTGGGGGTGATAACGCGCTGTGTCTGAAGAGCCATTATACAAAGTCCCTGGCCAGGGCAAGTGAGATTTACTGGTAGGTATTCCAGTAGTTTCTCAGGGTGTTCTGGGCTACACTCCGACACGGCTTATACCGCTATTAAGGGTCTGACATTTTCCACCTCCTAGGCCCGATATGCGATACTCATAGACGAACGGACCGGACTGTACGGATATTGTCACTGTCAGGCTCAGTAGGGTTCCAAGATGAGTTCGCTCGTCGGCCTCTCTTTCGCTCAATACCTGGGCAGCCGTTACGTACAGCTAGTGCCACTGACGTGCTTGTGGTTAAAGCCACTGCCAGCGTATTGACGAGTCTTTAGAGTCCCATACACAGAGTTTCCCAAGTTCGGACGAAAAGTTGTAGAGGCCGTATGGTTTTATGGCAAGGTTAGATCATATACGTGCACTTATGCACATATCATCATCGGACGGATCATACTAGTGGGCTTTGGTTTAAGCCGGATCCTAGTATTAGATTGTTGGATTATTTTCGTCTCGTTATATTCGTATTCAGTCAGAATACGAATGCAGGTATGTATATACAGATGAGGGGTATTCTTGTAATTCGTTACGAGTTTACTTTAGAAGATGGCATTCTCTTTTTTGGATTAAACATTTGGTTTAATGTTTATTTGTGATGGAAATTGTGAGCATAAGTTTTGACTTAGGGCATTCATGGTGCATGTACTCACTTGATGACTCATGGTGTTGGGTCTAGTGTGATTGATGGTGGCACATATGCTCTTGGTGACTCATGGTGTTGGGTTGGGTGAAATAATTGTGTAGAGATTATTATTACTTCACTTGCTCACACAATTAACACACACAACAACTCAAGAAAATTTGAGCAGACATTTTTCTTGTGCTCTTTTTCTTGAGCTCATTTTTGCTTGTGCTCACAACTTCCTCTTCACTTGGCTTCTTCTTCACCTCCACTCAAACCATCTCATGTGTTGAGAATTATTGAGTGTATTGAGACAATATGATCACACACACTCTCTACTTCACCTTGGTCATCTCGGCTAGCAAACTTGATGTCCGAGTTGCTTCGGTTTAGAAGCGGGAGTCCGTATAAAGAATCCTCGATGTGTATCCTCTTCGACGAGCGAGATCGGAGAGCGGACTTTGTCGGGGCAGCCGCAACTAGCAAAGGACAGAGGTTGAAGACCGAAGGACATGGATCGATCGGTATAATCTCTCTAAACTCTTTACAGTTCACTAGTATAGGGTTAATAGCACGATCCAGGTTTTAGGGTTACGTTAGAGCCATTTTGAAAAGTTTTTATTCCGCATTTGGCCTCGGATTGATGGCCGGGGCGCTGCCGTAGCCTTACAAACTCGAATTCTAACCTAACTCGAATCTAAACTCGAATATGAACTCGAACCCAAGCTACTCGAACAAACTTGACTCGAACCAAGATTGCAACTGTCATGACTCGCATATTAGTCGACTTACTCGATTACATTCCACACCTTTTGCAATCTATAGTTTCGATCAAGGCATGTTATAATCAATCAATCAAACCAATTAAGTATATTAACCAGTTATATATATTATACTCGGGGTGTTTGGGATAGTTTCTTGTGTGAATCCAACGGAGTTTCAGGATTCCCGTATTAATCTCTTTTTTATTTTACTCGAATATCAGTCGGGTTGACTCATCCACAGCCTAGAGCCCCGATACTAACATATGAAACGGGCCCGTGTTTCCTTGCTCCTTGGGCCTCACTCTTGAGCTCATGAATACTTTTATGTCTGCGTTGACATTCACACTTGGAACTTAACGTTAACATAATGACCATATAGAGATCTATAGTATATATTTATCCATAATCATATACTCTTACTCGTCATATATATTCTACACTTCTTATTTTCTTTACTCTTACCTATCTTTGGGACTTACCGAGCGCTAATTCGTTGACGGGCATTCCACCCACTTTTCTTCTCTTAGAATGTTCGTCAGATACTTTCAAGACGGAGAAAGTTGAAGCCACAGAGGAGGACTACAACCAAATCGCTACTCGGGGCTAGCTTAGCTTCATTTTCCTTCAGTTTATGTATGTCACTTGTTTAGGCATTTTCCTTATTGTATTTACTTTCTAGTATAAACTCATGTATTTGTAAATCTTGAAAGTTGAATGTAAATAAAGATGTTTGTTGAAAAAAATTTACAGTCTCCATTCATTCTTGTATTGTATAATATTGTTTCAATACGCTTAGTATATTTATTCAGGGAATGACCTTCTCTAGATAAATATGCCGTGGGCTTACCACGTCACTATTTCCGTCTACTGGGAAGTGGGGCGTGACACCGTCGCATCTCTATCTCCTCCTGCCTCTACTCCTTCAAACCTAATAGATCCCTCAATAATAACAACCACCACCAAAGACGCCATCGATTTGAACGGTAGGTGCAATTATCAGGCACAAAAGACATTTCATTTTCTACCACTACGACCAGTAAAGATTCTTAAATAATTAAGGAGAATTGTTCTTTTTGTATCTAACATTATTCCCATCTTCCCTTTGTTTGTTAGAAGCAACAGAAGGAACAATGGCCGAATACATGGTTCTTTCAACCTTCCTGCAAGTGCTTTTTGAAAAAACAGCAACCCTAATACCTCCGCTCATAGGCAAGTTTAGAGCATTATGGGGCACCAATGTCCACAAACTATAACACCCTAGTTCATTTATACCATATTTGATTTGAGTATTTTCTAATCTTGTGATTATTTCTTGATTATTACTTGTTTTGGGTGCGGATAGTGCTTTGGTATATGTGGTTATATCTGACACGACCCGCATGCTTGAAACCCGTCTTGATTCTAAATTACGACATATCCTTAATAGTACAGAGCATCCGTGGACACATATATGTTCTGTAACGACTCTGAAACCTTAGTACGGAAATTCTTCTGTTAAAATACAGAATAGAGTTTCACAGCCTGAGTACAAGTTATAAGTTAATTTTGTTTAAGAATAGCAAGAAACAACTTGTAACTCACTGGTAAAACTTGCACTATTGTGACATAGCCCCTGTGTTTGAACTCCATCAGACACATTATATTTTTCTGATTTTTTTTCTTTTTAACTTTTTGGAAGCCCAAAAGTTTACACGTGCAATACACACAAAAACGAAAAGACACAAAATCAAACATGTGCAAAAGGGTATTAACATTGGCGTGAACACGTGGAACAAATCCAACGGTCTCACCCCCTCACTAGACCGGCCAAACTCCACCAAAAACCGGCCTCGACGGTTGGATGTGGCCCAAACCCCTCCATGCTTTGCACACATGACCCTTCCCCTACCTCTAACTTCCCTGCACTATTTGATTACTCTGCAATCAAACAGAGACCCTTCAATTCCCCATTTATCCTCATTTTAATGTATTTTAATTCATCATTTTAATTCCAAAATCCTAATTCCACACTATAAGTACTACCCCATACCCTAGCCTTTCCTCATTCTGAATATTATAACCTAAATTCTCAAAATTTTCTAAGTTCAAGTGGAGTAGAAGAGGAGTTAGCAAACGATCAAGTTCCGACGAGGATCGACGCATATTCCGGCTATCTCGCAACGTCACAACGACAACCCCCTCTTTCTACACCTTCTTTTAATCCACTTCACTAGCAAGTCCCTTCCAATCCCCATTCTTCTTCTTTAAAAATTCTTTTTCAAAACATATGTCGAAAGTGGAGTTAATATCGACGTCTTCTTCTATACTATATAAAATCCATTTTTTTCTTACATATTTAGCATCCATATTCTTATACAAAGTTTGTAATCATAAAACTGAGGTTTAGAACCAACTTTCACTCAAAAATGTCATGTAACATAATTTTAACTTAACTTTTACATTAAAGTACCATGAACTTTATATATGTCATCTTATATCGTTTTGCTTAAAACATACCTCTAGGAAAATTCACGAGGTAACGACCTATCTCTCACATACACACATGGTTCCATAGCACGATACTCTTCGAACGTATGTTTAGTTACGAACATAAGATTACATCAAAATACCATTTAATATAAAAACGGTTTTTTTTGGATTTGTATTTTAAAATTTCTTTGCAAATAAAGCCTCTGCAACCTTTTTTAGGGGACCCACTACTGGATGGTGCGGATTATCGCACATTCTTGAGCTAGTAGAGCGAGATGCAGACCTCCTCACGGAGCATTTGGTCTCGAAAGGTTTTTAATACTGTTTTTAAGAAAAACGTGATTTTTCTACTTAAATAAAAATTTAATTTTTAATAATTATATAAATATTACAAAATCCATATATTTTCAAAATATAATAATCTTATATTTTTCAAATGAAAGAATTACAAATTTCATCAAAATACCATCAAGATACCAACAAAAGTCAAGCTTTATAGTAAAATACCATGAACTTTCCAAGCTAAGCTATTATCACTAAAATATCTCAAACCTCTAAAATTCACATCCATGGAAACCCAAAATAATATAAATAATTTCTCGTGGTTATTTTGAAAGTATTTAAAAATAATTTTCATAAAACCCTCTCGAGTTATATAAAACTATATTTAAGAACTTTAGTAAATATAGAGGAATCAATTCTCTTGAGCCCCAGGGAGCCGAAGAAAGTGAGTGCTTTCCTATTTAAGGTAGAAAACTTAACAGTGTTATCAATGGTAATTGTTTTGGGAAAAAACATAAATCTTGCCGTCCATATGCAGCAGTTACCTATAACTTCCGAACCTAATTCAGGATCTAAATCAGTTTATAAGTGTCTGGCTCAAGTCTGAGTTTAACTCAAGTTTGAATCCAAACTCAAACCTAAATCTAAAACCAAACATGAATACTTGAATTCAAACATCAAAAGCAAACAGGTATACTTAACCCTTGATCATGAATCGGAACATTTGAACTTGACTAAAACTAAACATGAATATTTGAACATTATGACTTGACTCGAACCATGAATACAACTTGATATGAATACATGAATGCTTGACATGAATACTTGATATATACATAAGATCAATCTTGCAACTTGATGTATTCATGGATTTGAGCTAGGTTGGTAATTTAACTGTAACGTAGAATACATGGGGTGTTGGGGTAGTTCATGCCTGAATCCAACGAAATCTCAGGAGTCCCACTAGATCATGAATTCATGTCTACTAACACAAACAAGCTATCATGAGGGCCCGTATTTCCCTGCTCCTGGATTACATCCTATTGAGTTTAGAATACTTCAACACTGGTTGAAGTCCCGTTACTAACACTTGATTTGGGCCCGTGGTTCCTTACCCTTGGATTAGAGCCTGTTGGGTTCGAGAATACTCTTGAGATTGGTTGACATTCATTCTTGAACTTACGTTAAATTAGTGTACCCAATTAGAGACCTGTTAAGACACTTACATTCACTGCATGTTCACCATACCTACACTACACGGCCATGTTATATGTGTTTGCCATGCTCATGCTATACTGCCATGTTTACCTACTTTTCATATATATTACCATACTTGTTCACATATATTACGAAAGAACTGCATGCTAAATAAAATTGCCGTGTTTACATAAAATGATATGCTGAGACACCATACCTCATAATCAATTGTTCATGATATACACTTCCTTTATCATTACACTTTATATTTCACTTCATATCTTGGGGACTTACTGAGCGAAAGTTCGCTGACGGGCATTCCACCCACCTTTGTTTTATTGGAATGTTCGTCAGATACTATGGAGACTGAGGAGGTAGACATCTCAGAGGAGGAGCACGATCAGATCGCGACCAAGGTCTAGACCAGTTATTTTCTTCTCAGTTTATATATGCCACATGTTTAGGCATTTCTTTTCTTGTATTTCCTTTCAGTTAAAATCATGTATTGTAAATGAATCAAGTTGAATGTAATTAAAGTTGTTGAAGTTTTAATCTCATGTTAAGTTTCTTATCATTTTATATTACTTCTTTTACACTTAGCGTATTTATTCCGGAAAATGAGCTTATCGAAATAAATATGTCGCGGGCCTCATCACGTATCTGCTTCCGTCTACTGGGAAGTAGGGCGTGACATGTTCTATAAACATGTATCATATTTTTGGCATCTGTATATATTTTAAATAATACAAATCATAACCAAATATAATATTTTTAATATCTAGCATGACCTGCTTCATACCCCATACCCTAGGGTTGCATCCAGACATTGTGTTCGTGTCCAATTTGATGAAACGAACTAGTTTGGATAGCTACGTATTTTTGCGTGTATCCGTTCTTGGGGGTATGCATTTTATCTAACCGTACATCGCATTATAATTTTAACTGACACATCTATTATCTGTATTTTAAAACTAGATTTTTAGAAGTGACCCGGTATTTTTGGGAGTATATTTGTATAAAGCCAGAATGTATATTATAATATTTTTAAACCTTAACAATTTCAATATATATATATATACACACACACACACGAATATATATAAAATATATTTATTTAACTAAATATTTTATTCTTTCAATCCTCACCGTCTCTCCCTCTCTCTACTCACCCCCCCTCTCTCCTTCTCTATCTACTGATATATATAACTATATTTATATATTAAACCTATTCATATACCTCTCTCTCCTTTCTTCTCTGTTCCCCTCCTGCCTCGCGAGAACCCATGCCCGAGCCTTAGCCGCCCTTCGCCACCGCCGCCACCATCCCAACCTTGTCACCATCTCCTCAACAACACCCTCATCACTTTCTTCTCATCCTCCATCATCTCGACGAGGCCCCTGCACCTACAACCCCCGAGAACCCACAACGAAACCTAACCCTAGCCTCGTCGCCGACCTTCCAACCTCATCCTCTCATCTTCATCATCATCCCCTCGACCTCACCTCCTTTCCCTCCATCATATCCGAGAACACCCAGCAACCACGACCCTGCAACTCCCCGAGCAACCCAAGAAACCCGTCACCGCTGGTCACCCTCACCTCGTCGTAGACACCCTCGTCGACCTCACCTTCATCACCTCTCATCACTCTCCTCCTTCTCCCCACCTCTCTCCAACCCCGACACCACCATTACCCAAGAACCCGCAACCCCTGCAGTCGCCAAGAAACCCACTGCCGACGCAGGCACCTCTCATCGCCGGAGATCACCCTGACCCCGTTGTCTTTCCCTTTGTCCCCAAAAGCCAGAGCCAAACCACAACCCCAGATCCCTCCATCTCCTTTTCTTTTCTTTCTTCTTTCTTTCTTGCTTTCTCAGTTCTTGACGTCGCCGGAGTCGTGCACGTCGCAGACGATCCGGGCGACCCAGTCGTCGTCCTCATCCAGCGTGGTCACGTCTTTGAGTAGCCAAGACCAGTTCTATACGCACGTGGTTCGCATCGCGACGTTTACCCGACATCGAATGTGACGTACGCACCACGACGTGAGATCCGATCAGGCAAGTTTATCTTGCTACATGCTATGTTACTATATTTATATATATAGGAATAAAAATAATACATGTATTTTAATTATGCATCCAATGTTATCTAATTACCGTTTTTCGATATCCGTTCGCATCTGTACTGACAATTGCATATCTGGTTGCATGCCGGAACCTCATTATATCATATTACTGTTCTATTAGTACAACATGCTTTCTAGTGTGCATCATACTTAGTCATGGATACGTATACAGGTTATTACAGATAGATACAAATGCATCCTGATATCCGTCGTGCTTACCGTGTTCAGATTTTCATTACAGTTTTACAATGGGGTATATGTCTGATATATAGACATCACATGATATGTTCACGACCCACTACTTGACTCATTACTTGGTGTAACGTTTTAAGAGAATAAATAAATAAAATACTTTAGGTGAATTTTCTGATAATCGGTAAAATAAACCGTATTTTCCGTAAAACTTAACTATAATTATTTCTCATCATAGACTTAAAAATACCTATTCTAACTATGTAATTGCTTGTAGTTGATATTTATTTAGTCACTTATAAATTATCAGTTTACTTTAATTATTTTTCTTAATTATTTATTTTAAATATTATTTTAAGCTTTCATTATACATTAGATTAGTGATAACTACCAAATGAGATTGGGTTAATCCTACATTAGTGAACCATGACCACTTATAACCTACTTTATAACATGCTTGTTTTTTTAATTGTGTCTCCAAAACTCTAAAGAATTCTAGGATAAATGGAATTAGGAAATAAATTAAAACAAAGTAATTAAGACAAGACTTAAATGGTGTAATAAATTTGGAGAAGTTTCTACACTCATACACACACCTTACTCTCTCTCCTCTCTCCCATTTCCCCTTAGCCGAGCCTATCCCATGGCGCCCCAAATTTTCTCACTCCATTTTCCACTTTAAAATCCACAAAAAATCATTCAAAAATCCATACAAAATCCCCACTAATTCCTAATTAAGTCTTTACCCATTATTCTTTGGCCAAACAACCTTGGATCTTGGTGCAAAGTTAGCATTTTGGAGGCTAAGATTTGCAAGTTTGATCTCAAATTGTGAGGTATAAATTCTAACCCTAAGGTTTTATTTTGGTTAATTACTTTAATCTAGCCTAATTAGGAGTTTAATTATGCTTTTAATTTTAAGATTTAAAATTCAAGAGAGGGTTTTTAAATCAAGTTGGGTTTTTTATAAATTGATCATGATTACAATTTGTAGTTTAACACTTTATATCATGCAAAATTTAGTTTAGTTGTTAAGTTGCTAATTGTTGCTTCAAAATTGTTCAAATTAGATAATTTTGCAAACTAGATTTTTGTAATTAATACAAATTGGTGTGATAAAATTTTTGTAATGGTTTGTGTGACTTAGTTAAAATATTTAGTGAGTATTGTGGCCACTAGAATTGTTAAAACATCAAGATTTGAACTAAAATGGAAAATGGATGCTTATTAGCTGTTTGGAATTAAATCGATTTTAATTAAGTTGTGGTTTTGATGATAAATAACCGATTTCGTATAATATTTAGTGTGTTGTGAATGCACATTTGGTACAAATGGGTACTAAGATTGGTGGTTGTCACGTATAGCTATCCTAGTTGCGGTTTGTGGCGTTGTCGCGAGCGCGTTCTGTGCACCAAGTGTGTGCGTGTCTTATTGTGCACGTGATTGATTTGTGTCGTTTGTCCCGCGACTATTCATATATTTATTCTTTTAATTGCTTGTGTGCGATTCTAGGATCAGGTGCAGAGGTATCGTACGCGGTGCGGAAAGACAGAACGGAGATCGAATCAGATTAACCGAGGCATCCCGATAAGTAGATGTATACATCTATGAGGGAATTGTCTGGATGGCGCGAGGCGCCCGATGGTTTAGTATTATTTATAGTATTTGCATTATATGCGTAGTTTCCTAGTTAGCCATCTCATTGCATTGCATCGTTACACACACACACACGTGATATCATCTCATAGGACACTTGCACCATTACCATTGGTTCCTGCCGCACGTGCACTATTTATGCGAACACACACGCCTTTAGTAATTATTATATCACGAACACTATAGAACTGGATTAGAATCGGTAATCGTGCATTTGCATCATATATGATCCGTGGATTTATACTTGTATATTTCATTTCTTTAAATGGATACGTAGGATCGTTAGTCATATATACATACCTCATTGCATCATGATTCATGCATAGCTTCCAGTCGTATTTCGTATGGTATATACTGTTGTATCATAAATTTCCATCATCACCGGCATATTTATATTTTATGATTCTTCTCGAGGATTTCAGTATATATGAGATTTCTGGATTTTGGGGAAAACTGCAAGGATTTTATAAACTTATTATCATTTTAAAATGCAAGTTGCAGTTTTCTCATGATGCATGTGTCGTCCACCATGAGTTTTCATGATTGCTGTTGGTTTTCGAGACTCGATTCGAGGAGGAGGATGAACCGTTTCGGATACATGGTGGGCCCGGTATGGTATCCCGGGGCGAGATAGAGATTTCGTGGGGATGATGATGAGCCCGGCAGGGGAGCACTACTTACCGGTGATGTCTGACGCGGCGGATATCCGGAGGATACCGACGTGGTCGTGAGATTTGATGATATGGGTCGATCCGGACAGACGGAGCCCTGGACATTGAGATATTGAGACATTAAGATGTTGAGACATCGAGTTATTGAGATATTGAGACATTGGGATATTTTGATTTTGTGTATATACTTGACACGGATTTCGATGGATTTCATTGATAGTACTGAGTTATTTCACAGGAGCTTTTCTAAGATAAAAATAAAGATTTTCTCATACCAGATATGTTCAAGTTTCGGGTATTGATTATGCATTCATGTTGCATTCAAGCTAGTGCATTGTATCATATCGGTATATGTATGGTGTGACGCATTTGCGTGCATACTTACGATAGCCTTATTAGATGTTACTTACTACTCATGATTTGGCAACTCACCCCCGTTGTGACACAGTATCTTGCAGGTCTGACCCGTCAGCACAGTAGCGGCGGGTGTACCTTCTTTTCCGCTCGATTGCTCCGGCTTGCAGCTTGCTCGTAAGTGGGTCTTGGAGAATTTTCTTTTGCTCCCACCGTATATTTTATTTGTATCTAGTAGACTCCATTTGCCCTTGTATATTGGACTAGACGGTGAGATTCATGAGACTTGTATTTGTGGTTTTGGTGTTGATGTTTACTTGAGCTGACGTGTTGCTTTTATGCTTTCATGCTTATTTCGCATTTTTATGATATATTCATTGCATGTGGTTTTGATTCTGGCATTGGCGAAGAGCTAGCTCCCGCTTGGGGACGCCTTTATTCTTGATATATGAATTTTCTTGTATTGTACCCGTTTGAGGGCCAGTTTGTACAAAGGAGACTCTGCCGAAATTTTCAGGAAATTTTGATATTTTAAAAATGTTTAATGTGGCTTGTTTTAGTTAAAATCATATTTTAAATTAAGGTTTTCCTTCACTCTATTTCTTAAATTGGTTTAGATTTCTGGGTTTTGTCTTATTTAGATTACGTTATGCCTTGAGACGTTTCGTAATTTAAGTGCCAGTCATGTTCCGTACCTTCGGGTCATGACAAAGTTTAAATGTAATACCCCAGGTGGAGTTAGGGCTGAATACCACTTATCCCGTGAGAAGTGAGGTGTTATCCGTTATCGAGGTGGGGATGTAACCGATACGGATGAACACGGGGACCCACCAGAACAATGGGGAGTATCGAATTCCATTCCGAAAGAGGGCACGATCTGAACTATAAATGAAATGATACTGTTCCAGCCAAAATTTTGGCTCAAAACCCGCTCCCAATAATAACAATAAAATAAAATAATAATAAAAACTCCACATAAAAAGAATGTAACAAATGCCTCAAAGCCAAGAGTTAAAATATTGTGAAGCAACGCTTCAGATTCTGTGCGCTGCGCGCTGCGCGCCACGTGTCAAACGCAGACGCACTAGCGCCAGGTGCGCTGCGCCCTAGGCAGCGCACCCCCAATCAGAGCAAAGCTCTGTTTTAAAATTCAAAATTTAAAAATTGAAGCAACGCTTCAGATCCAGCGCTCTGCGCTGCGCGCCACGTGTCAGACACGGGTGCGCTAGCGCAGTTGCGCTGCGCTCTGCGCTGCGCGCCACGTGTCAGACACGGGTGCGCCAGAGCTGGAACCTAAAAGCTCCCTAACCGTCAGATCAAAAATCTAATAATAATGATAAATCATTAATTAATCAGAAACTAAATTCTGTTAAGAAAAGATTCCTCAAAATCTTTCCAAATAACAAGATTGTGCTCTGTAAATCAGAGCACCGTTGGATCAATGATCCAATGGTAAATAAAAATTACCAAAAGACAGAATAAGTTCTGTTATGGAAAGATTTTCTTAATCTTGTTAAAAACAAGAAGATTTCCTTCTGTAAAACAGAAACTTTAGGATCAAAGATCCAATGATGGGGAAACATTCCCAAATCAATCAGAGAAAGATCTCTTAAAACTGATTTAACAAATCATTTGGCCCTATATGAAGAACCCTAGACTTCAAGTTTAAAAGATACAGAACACAAAAAAAGAGAGAGAGAAACCCTCTACAAACTTTGAGAAAGATCATTTCTTCATATTTAAGGTAAAGAACTATGTTCTTGAACAACAGAGATGAGACCATCTCGTAAAAAGAAAAACCATCTTCTAAAAAGATCATAGATCTGCAAAAGACCAAGATCTTTGATAAAAAGAAAAAGATCAAAAGATCTAATCATAAAAATAAAAGAAGTATTTATTTCATTCGCAGATCCTTGATCTACAAAGGCAGAGTCTTTTTATTAACAAGAACTTTTGTTCTTGAATCTTGAGGCAAAGCCTCCTTTGAAAAGAAGAACATAAATTTGTTCTCTGATCATAAATTTGATCAAATGCTCTTTGCGCTAATGAATAGTGCCTTGCACTCATGAACTGCGCTTCTGCCCTCTTTGGACCGGCGCTTAGCGCCAAAACGCGCCACGTGTCAACCACGTATGCAACTTGCGCTTTGCGCTTCTGAAATAGCGTACTATGCTCATCATTTGGCGCCAAGCGCGCCACGTGTCACTCACGTGTGCGCTACTCATGCAGAAGCGCAATGCGCTTATCATCTGGCGCTCAGCGCCAAGCGTGCCACATGTCACTCACTGGTGCGCCATTAAATCAGCACAACGCGCTCATAAATTAAAAGCGCAATGCGCTAACAAACTAACGCTAAGCGCGACACGTGTCCTCTTTGTGTGCGCTACCCGACAGAAGCGCAATGCGCTCTTTGACTGGCGCAACGCGCCTGGCACGCCACGTGGCGCACTGTCAGAACAAACTTTGTTTCTGATACAAGACAAAAATGTCAGATCCCAATGCCTAGCATTATTAAAAGGGCTGAGCCCAAATAAAGGCTTAATAGCCAGAACAAAAATAAAATGTTAAAACATTTTAATTGGACTTAGCCCAATATTGGCCGTAAGTCCTCAATTCATATCAACTGAGCCCATATGCTCATAAACCTTTTAACAGAATTTAGTCCCAAATTGCACTATAGATCTTCCAACCAAAATTGGTTCAAGGGTACATCTCTGAACTCCTTTGATATTTATCGTTGTAATCCTTCAACGTCTTCAGAGAGGTGACGGGTCCCGACAGCCATACATTCCACAGACCATGATGTCTTTAAACTACGGACTGTGGGGTCCTTAAACTCATAGACTATGATGTCCTTAACCTCGACCGTGATGTCTTTAAACTAACATCGGACTGTGGGGTCCTTAAACCCATGGACTATGATGTCCTTAACCTCGACCGTGATGTCTTTAATATAACATCGGACTGTAGGGTCCTTAAACCCATGGACTATGATGTCCTTAACCTCGACCGTGATGTCTTTAAACTAACATCGGACTGTGAGGTCCTTAAACCCATGGACTATGATGTCCTTAACCTCGACCGCGATGTCTTTAAACTAACATCGAATGGTGGGGTCCTTAAACCCACGGACTATGATGTCCTTAACCTCGACCGTGATGTCTTTAAACTAACGATGGACCACCATGTCCTTAAACTGATAATCGACCGCAATGTCCATAAACTAAATAATAGAATCCAAATGCTCTTTTGTTGGATCTAAACGATCCCGTTAAGTTGATCTCAGTCTAAAATTAGACTGACGTGTCCTTAACAAACGTTGAGTTGATCTTAGTCTCAAAATTAGACTAACGTATCCTTAACAAACGTTTAAGTTGATCTTAGTCTCAAATAAGACTAACGTATCCTTAAACCCAAACCAAAACCCAAATCTAAGAAAATACGGATTTGGACTAATCCATGCCCTACGGGCGATAACATAAATTAGTCTCCGTATACAATCCACGGGCAACCACAAACAAAACAAACACCCACGACACGAAGTGACCATCTGGAGAAGGAGAAAGTTGTTACCGCGACGCGGTAGTGTAATTAACTGCAGGGGCTTACGCCTGCAGGGAAGAGCGTCCCCACAATCAAAAACCTCTCAAATGAGGGAGAATCTGACGAAATCTGCTACATCGGCCGCATCCGTTTAAATCTTTGATACATGGTGCCATAAATCAACTTGGCATCTTCGGAGAAGTGGACGGATAGCACCAAATAGCATCTGCCCCCAGATTCAGGCAAGACGCGCGTCTTCCCGGTTTCTGGTGGTAAACAGATTGCTAGCTTCAGGGTCTTGACGGCAACTCATATAAAACCTGAAAGACTATCGGAGATCATCCCACACCAGAATCTGTTTACCGCCGGAAACCGGGAAGACACGCGTTTTCCCGATTTCCGGCGGTAAACAGATTCTGGCACGCCCGGTGGGACCTTTTCCTCTTTCCACTCCACACTTCGTATGTCGTGTTCGCGAACGAATCGCGGTTTGATATGGTTGCTCTTGGGTTAGAGATACTAAGATTTGGTTTCTTGCTTGGCGCAGAAAGCGAAACATCAATGGCATCCACTTGCGTGAAGTGTTCTAACTGCGGCTGCAACTCGCGCTCCGCCTCATCTGGAGGCATAGCCTACAGGCCCCAAGCGGCTTCCCTGTTCACGATGCCGGTGGAACAGGTCACTCAAGCTACCACAAGATTGTTTTTCGGGACTATGCTCCCACCGATGAGCTTCAGCACCCCTGTACCAACACCAGAAACTCCTAAGAAGTCGGTCTTTGGTCGGCTTACCGCGGCCCTTCTCAACGGGTCGTCCAGCTCCAGCGCTTCAGTCTTCGCCAGATTGGGCCAAAGTCCATGTGGGCCCATGATGAAGCCTGCAATCCGAGAAAAGGTTGTTCCGAAGAGGATAGCCATCCCTGCTCCTGAAGTCGTCAAGACGGATTCTCCTACCAAAGGGTCAGTCTTTGCAAGGCTGACTGTTCCAGCTCCCACTCCCGCTCCTGCTCCAAGCTCTGCCTTTGAAAGATTAAATCCTGCTACTCAACGGACCTTAGTCTTCAAGAGGCTGACGCCAGCAACAGCCCTTATCCAAAGCAGGGGGCAAGACGAAGTCACCCCTCGGGCTGAAACCATCCCAACAGCTCGACGCGCTCGACGTCGCCACTGGCGCCGAGTAAGGAAGGCTGGGGGCAACTCCCCCTCTGGGCTAACTCCACCAGCCCTAATGGTGGAAGTTAATGTTGTTGTTCCAACTGGGAACAGTTTTAAACTGCTGAATAAGGTGCGCAAGAACTCTCCTACCGCCGTACTGAAAAGATCTCCTCCACCGGTGGAGAATGTTACAGAAATAAAGCCGGATCGGCCCCTTCAACGGCTGTCCTCTAAAGTTTACAAAGTCTGGCGATTGGTCCAAGAGTCGGTGATCGATCAAGACTATCCCCGTCGATAGAAGAAGCTGAAGGTTCAACAGGAAGAGAACCGTCCTAGCAAACCACAAAGGACGACAACCACCTGGGTGCCCACTGCAGCGGCTCCCTCAACGTCAACTGCTTAAAAGAAAGGGAGGCCAGAGAAAACCCCTGTGACTGCGGTAAATTGTAAAGACGCTGAACCTAAACGCCCCAAGTCTGGGGGCACGATGGTCCATACTGTTTACATGGCTTCCGGAAAAGAGAAAAGCCGCGCTTCTGCGGGTCACCTACCGCTTACGCGATCCGTGACAAAGGCTCAAGAGCAGCAGCAGAAGCTTCAGGAGATGATGACTGCGATGGCCGCACTCACCGGGCCAAAAGAAAGCCCAGAGGCATCCTCGAAGCAACGCCATGAGCAAGAAACTGATGCCGAATTCCTTCGGAGAATACTTGAGAAGAAGGACAAAAAGGCTGTGGAACAAGCAGCCAATATAAAACGAATGGCCCTTCTATTCCAAGATATGGTGGGCATGATGATCCAGCCGGATCCCCCAGCCGAAGATCCTCCAGTAATAATTGAAGAAGATAGAAGAAAGACATCAAAGCCTCTGTCGGCTCTGTCAACAGCCAAGGAGGAGACAATCTCCAAAGCTATCCTGGATGATTACATCGCTCAGCAAATACTAGCTCACCAGGCGAATGAAGCGGCCGGCCAAGTCGTTAAAACTGGGCAACCATATCCAGGCTGGTATGACCAAATAAGTTACCCGCCGGGATATACGATCCCTAAGTTCCATGTATATAAAGGGACGGGGAATCCACATCAGCATGTTGCTCAATTCAGGGCCTTATGCGGCAACACTGGAGGCGACGACAAATTGTTGCTTCGCCAATTCGTCGGCAGCTTAGCGGAAACGACCTTCGAATGGTATTCAGAGCTGCCTAACGACTCTGTCAAAACATTTGCGGAGATGGAGCTGCTGTTTATACAAAGATTTGCAAGCGCCAGCGAGTGCACCCCGATCACCGCATTGATCAACGCCAGGGTAAGGCCAGGCGAGACATGGGTTCAATACGCAATACGGTGGCAAAACTTATGGTCGAAGTGCGAACAACGCATCGAAAAAGCACCTGCGGTAGGCATGTTTGTGGGTACTCTCGACCCTCAAGCGACCATCTCGCAATTCATGATGTTCTTCAAGCCAACTAATTTCCAGACCTTGATTGACAAGTTGGCCCAAATGGACCAGATGGGTCATAGACCGTCTCCTCTAAAGTCGGATCCTCGGAATGAAAAGGGGAAAGGAAAAGCGACTTTCGTCGCCAATACTCAACAACAGCCGAGCAACTTAAAGCTGGTTGTTCGCCAAAACAATATGCGTCCACGCCCATCCCTCGAGGAAAGACTGGGACGTCCTTACTCGTTTCCCCAGGATAAAACGAGGAGACTGTTCGAGTTGGCAGTGCGCAACAGACTCATCAATCTGCCGGATCCAAAACGTCCGTTGCAGCCAAACGACGTCAATGATCCCAATTACTGCCCCTACCACCGAGTATTGGGCCATTCGATCAAAGACTGCTACGTCTTCAAAAACTGGATTGAGGACCAATACCAACAAGGCAAATTCGCATTATCCGAGAATTGGAAGGTGAACCCACCACAGCCACACGCTCCCAAGAAGACAGACTCGCCGAGGGCATCATGCTCTTTCATTGAAGAAGCTCCATGGGAGGTCGCTCTTTCAGCAAAAACTAAAAGAATGTTAAGGAATCTCCAAACATGCCCGGCAATCAGGTGGAAGAATCCGCTGGAACCCGAGATTATCGAGGGAATGCTGAAGCCGCGCCCAATTCCAAAAACTGGTGGTGATAGTCAAAGCGCTCATACCCAGCCGTCAAAGTGTTCCAAGAAGAATACCAAGAAGCCCGTGAAACCTAATGAGAAATGCACGGACCTGCAAAAACATATTGACGCGCTGGAAGAATATAATCAGAAGGCGCGGACCCCAGTCACACTCCAAGAATTCCTCAGCCACATCCTTGAGGACGGAGGTGATGACAATGGAGAAGACTCGTCAGATGAATCTGAGGATTATGTGGCAAGCTGCCATATGATCTCTCACTTGTTAATAAACGGTGAAGAAGCTCCTGACGCAAAGAAATTGGGGGCAGATCCTGAGCCGGAACTTTTAGGACCATCAGACGAAATGATTGATGCGTTCTTGAACGAAACCCGTCTTAAAAGCAAAGCTGATCGAGAGCATGAGATGGCCATATTTGAAAAGGCCAAATGCCGGCGACTGGACGAAAGGGTTAAAACACTTCCCCCAGGTCAAAGCACTTCATCTACCGTGAATAAAAGAAGGTTCAAGATGAGGAAAAGGTTCGTCAAAGCCATATCGATGGGAATAAAGCTGCCCTCTTTCAAAGGAAATTCCCTTGGCGATATACGTCTTGATGAAGCGGACATACATCCTAACTTCTACCTATACCACCAGAAGATTGCACACCCTACCGAGAAGTGCATTGCCTTTAAAAACTGGTGGCAAGAATATGTTGCCCATCGACGACACATTCAATGAGTGAAGCGCAAGGCTCGTCGGGAACAGAAAAGCACGACAGATGAGCGCGAAAGAGCTGTTGACAACTGTCACATAGCCGACACCAGGGGATCGCAAGTTATCACCTTTGGAAGCGACTCTGACGAAGAAATCGCCCTCAGCCCTCTCTTCAAGGAATCCACCTCTGATGCAAAACATGCGAAGATTCGCGGCAAAATCTAGCTGCGTAATCGTGCGTCGACTCAAGACCGAAACGTCGTTAAACTAACAATGGACCACTATGTCCTAAGACTGGATATTGACCGAGACGTCGATAAACTAGTACAGACCGCAGGATCACAGGGCTGATACAAAAAAGAGACAATAAAATAAAAGAGAAAAAAAAGAAAACGGTATGTCCACAAGCAAAATGGGCACGGATGAAAATCCGAAAGGGCTCCGTGAGTAAAAACAGCAGGGCTACCGGCGAGTTTTGTGAAAACCCGAAAGGGCGCAACCTCGTTAGAATAAAAAAAAGAGAAAAAAGAAAACGGTATGTCCATAAGCAAAGGAGCACGGATGAAAACCCGAAAGGGCTCCGTGAGTAAAAACAGCAGGGCTGCCGGCGAGTTTTGTGAAAACCCGAAAGGGCGCAATCTCGTTAAAAGACACTTGCAAGGTCCTCTCGACCTTGTGAGGAGAAAACCACCTACGTGAGATCCTTACGACTCACAAAGAAGCAACACACTTAGGGATCCCCACGATTCCTAAGGAGAAATTACACTTACGAGATCCTCACGACTCGTAAGGAGAACCCTCTTATGGGACTCTCACGGCTCATAAGATTTGAAAGTCTTAAGCTACAGGGATCTGAACCTGTTCTTAAGCGGCCACCATAACCTCCAACAGTGCCCTACAAGCGGTTCAGTATTGACCCTTGTATATAATCCACGGGCGTGAGTAAATATTTCCCTAACAAAGTCTCATCCGCGACTAGGAATATGTTTGCACGGTGAACAACCCTTGTGAGTCCTCTCGACTTATAAGGAGAAAACACTCTTGTAAGATCCTTACGACTTATAAGAGACCATGCACTTAGGAATCCTCACGATTCCTAAGGAGAAAACACACCTACGGGATCCTCACGACTCGCAGGGAGAAATACCTTCATGAGACCCTTACGGCTCATGAAGTCAAAAGCCTTAGTCGGCAGGATCCTAACCCTGTTCGCTAAGCCACCTTTGTTCGATGTCGACAGAGGCAAATGATGATTCGCTCCTGGCAATATCCCAGTTGTAGTGGTACTGATTCCGAAATCGGTGTCTAATTCCAAGCTTGCAGCAAAAAGCCGGCGAGCCACACATGCATGTAAAATAGCCGAAATGATGGGGCAACTTGCAACAAAATCAGCAAGTAAAAATGCATGCATGCAAAATAGCCGAAATGATTGGGCAACTCGCAATAAGCAGCGAGTAAAAATAAAACAAATAGCCGAAATGATTGGGCACCGCGAAAAAAACAGCCGAAATGATTGGGTAATCGCGACTTTCGCGATATAAAAGATGAAATGATAGAGTATCGCGGGAAGAAATAAAAAAATGAAATGAAATGAAATTCTTGACCTACAGGTGATATCATATCGATCCCTGTATGCAATCCAGGGGCGCAAACGAAGAAGGAACTATATCATCCCACCAAGTTCCATCAGAAAGAGAGCCAAGTCTCAACGGTCACATCTGCATCACAGAAAACCAACAACAGCGTTCCTCCTTATACCAGCAAGGCACGGAAGCGACACAACGAAACGGAGCCACGGCATAGTCTCTAGTTCCAAATCTTAACGGCAATATCTACAGCCTAAAAATCAAAAAAGGTGATCCTCCTCATTCCAACAGGACTCGGATGCGACATCACTAAGCGGAGCCATGGCAAAGTCCGTAGTTCCAAGTCTCGACGGTTCACAAACAACCTAGAGACCACCTCGACACTCGTCTCGTTACAGCAGACGCAATGTCAACAACGGCGTTCCTTCGCAGTCTAGCAGGATGCAGATCCAACATCAACAAAAGACCTCACGGTCAAAACAAAGCGGAGTAACGGCAAAATCTCAACTCCATCTCAGCATTCGTCTCGCTACAGCAGACGCAATGTCAACAACGGCGTTCCTTCGCAGTCCAGCATGATGCAGGTACAACGTCAACAAAAGACCTCACGGTCAAAACAAACGGAGCTACGGCAAAGCCCCTACTCAAAATCTCGATGGTTCCCAGACAACCTAGAGACCACCTCGACATTCGATACAACAGACGAGATGTCACTACAGCGTCCTTCCTCCAACAGGATTCGGACACGCCAAAACAAACGAAGCGAAGGAAGATCCCTAGCTTCAGGGTCTCGACGTGAACATCGACAACTTAGAGATCAACAACAGTGTTTCTCCTTACTCCAATAGGATGCAGACGCGGCGTCAACAAAAGACCCAATGGTGGAAACAAAGCAGAGTGGCGGCAAAATCCCAGCTCCACCTCGACATTCGTCTCGATACAGCAGACGAGATGTCACTACAGCGTTTTTCCTTCAGCAGGACTCAGACGCAACATCACCAAACGGAGTCACGGCAAAATCCCTAGCTCCAAGTCTCGACGGTTCACCAACAACCTAGAGACAACCGCGACATTCGTCTCGATACAGCAGACGCAATGCCAGCAAACGAAGCAAAGGCCAAATTCCTAACTTCAGGGTCTTCACGGCAACTCATATAAAGCCTGAAAGACAATCGGAGATCATCCCACACCAGCGCGGAGTGGTCACCACCTTGACATTCGTCTCGATACAGCAGACGAAATGTCACTACAGCCTCCTCCCTCCAACAGGATTCGGACACGACAAAACAAACGAAGCAAAGGCCAAATTCCTAGCTTCAGGGTCTTGACGGCAACTCATATAAAACCGGAAAGACCATCGGAGATCATCCCACACCAGCGCGGAATGATCACCACCTCGACGTTCGTCTCGACATAGCAGACGAGATGTCACTACAGCGTTCTTCCTCCAGCAGGATTCAGACGCAACATCACCAAACGGAGCCACGGCAAAATCCCTAGCTCCAAGCCTCGACGGTTCACCAACAACCTAGAGACAACCACGACATTCGTCTCGATACAGCAGACACGGTGCCACAGCAAACGAAGCGAAGGCCAAATTCCTAGCTTCAGGGTCTTGACGGCAACCCATATAAAACCCGAAAGACAACCGGAGATCATCCCACACCAGCGCGGAGTAGTCACCACCTCGACATTCGTCTCGATACAGCAGACGCAATGCCAGCTAACGAAGCGAAGGTCAAATTCCTACCTTCGGGGTCTTGACGGCAACTCATATAAAACCCGAAAGACCACCAAAGATCACCCCACACCAGCGCGGAGTGGTCACCACCTCGACGTTCGTCTCGATACAGCAGACGAGATGTCACCACAGCGTTCTTCCTCCAGCAGGATTCAGATGCGACAATCAAACAACGGAGCCACGGCAAAATCCCTAGTTCCAAACCTCGACGGTTCACCAACAACCTAGAGGCAACCGTGACATTCGTCTCGATACAGCAGACGTAATGCCAGCAAACGAAGTAAAGGCCAAATTCCTACCTTCAGGGTCTTGACGGCAACTCATATAAAACCTGAAAGACTATCGGAGATCATCCCACACCAGCGCGGAGTGGTTATGACTCATCGGAGCTCTCCAAAATGAGCCTAACCTCAAGTAAAAAGCGGTATGGCAAAATTCATAACGCTTGCTCTTCCGACGGTCAAACTGCCTAGGAGGATTGCTTGAAGACGTTTTGTCCAACCCCCGAAGGGATCAGAGACACGACAGTCGCAAGGCTACTCGAACAAGCAAGATTGCCTATCGAGGAATACATCAGCCAACGCGACGGTACGATGGACAAAACCCTAGTACCACAAACCCCAACGGACCTTTGTCGTAAAGAGTAGAGGTTAACTGTAACGTTAGGATATCCTTGCGAGAAATGCTCGATTCGTCTCGACTCGTAGGGAAAAGCCTTAGACAATCGGGATAAGAACCGGTTTCCTAAGCACTGGGGCCCTGCAAGTCTGTCCAAAATGGACTCTTGCATACTATTCACGGGCCACACTCTCCAAAGTCGAATCTCGACAAGGAGGGAAACAACCGATTACGGGTCCTCTCGACTTGTAAGAGGGAAAATTCTCTTGTAAGATCGTTACGACTCTCAAGAGAAAATACACACTTAGGAATCCTCATGATTCCTAAGGAGAAATTACACCTACGGGATCCTCACGACTCATAGGGAGAAAGAGTCTTTATGAGACCCTCACGGCTCATAAAGTTGAAAAGTCTTAGGTGGTAGATCCTAACCCTATCTCCTAAGCCATCACCGCCCTACAAAGAGGTCAAGATGGATTATCTATAGGCCGCATTCCCCGAAGTCAAATATCGATAAGGAGGGAAACAATCACTTATGAGTCCTCTCGACTTGTAAGGGAGAAAATTCTCTTGTGATCTTACGACTCTCAAGAGAGAACGCACTTAGGAGTCCTCACGACCCCTTAGGAGAAAATACACCTGCGGGATCCTCTCGACCTGTAGGGAGAAAAAACCTTCTTGAAATCCTTACGGCTCATGAAGATGAAAAAGTCTTAGGCTACAAGGACCCTAAACTTGTATCCTAAGCCCTCAATTCCATGGCCATGCATAACTCTGCACTACTTCACCCACGTACATACTTACGTGGGCAAAGTAGTGGGGGCATTTGTTCCCGCCAAAATTTTGGCTCAAAACCCGCTCCCAATAATAACAATAAAATAAAATAATAAGAATAACTCCATATGAAAAGAATGTAACAAATGCCTAAAAGCCAAGAGTTAAAACATTGTGAAGCAACGCTTTAGATTCTGTGCGCTGCGCGCTGCACCACGTGTCAAACGCAAACGCGCTAGCGCCAGGTGCGCTGCGCCCTAGGCAGCGCACCCCCAATCAGAGCAAACCTCTGTTTTAAAATTCAAAATTTAAAAGTTGAAGCAACGCTTCAGATCCAGCGCTCTGCGTTGCGCGCCACGTGTCAAATACGGGTGCGCTAGCGCAGTTGCGCTGCGTGCCACATGTCTGCGCTCTGGGCTGCGCGCCACGTGTCAGACACGGATGCGCTAGCACAGTTGCGCTGCGCTCTGCGGTGCGCGCCACGTGTCAGACACGGGTGCGCTAGCGCAGTTGCGCTGCGCTCTGAGCAGCGCACCACGTGCAAAGCACGGGTGCGCCAGCGCTGGAACCTAAAAGCTCCCCAACCTTCAGATCAAATATCTAATAATAATGATAAATCATTAATTAATCAGAAACTAAATTCTGTTAAGGAAAGATTCCTCAAAATCTTTCCAAATAACAAGATTGTGCTCTGTAAATCAGAGCACCGTTGGATCAATGATCCAATGGTAAATAAAAATTACCAAAAGACAGAATAAGTTCTGTTATGGAAAGATTTTCTCAATCTTGGTAAAAACAAGAAGATTGTTTTCGGTAAAACAGAAGCCCTAGGATCAAAAATCCAATGGTGGGGAAACATTCCCAAATCAATCAGAGAAAAATCTCTTAAAACTGATTTAACAAATCATTTGGCCCTATATAAAGGACCCTAGACTTCAAGTCTAAAAGATACAGAACACTAAAAAAGAGAGAGAGAAACCTTCTGCAAACTTTGAGAAAAAGAAAAGCGAGCTCTTAGAAAAAAGATGATCATTTCTTCATATTTAAGGTAAAGAACTATGTTCTTGAACAACAGAGATGAGACCATCTCGTAAAAATAAGAACCATCTTCTAAAAAGATCATAAATTTGCAAAAGACCAAGGTCTTTGATGAAAAGAAAAAGATCAAAAGATCTAATTATAAAAATAAAAGAAGTATTTACTTCATTCACAGATCCTTGATCTACAAAGACAGAGCCTTTTTATTAATAAAAACTTTTGTTCTTGAATTTTGAGGCAAAGCCTCCTTTGAAAAGAAGAACATAAACTTGTTTTCTGATCATAAATTTGATCAAATGCGCTTTGCGCTAACGAATAGTGCCTTGCACTCATGAACTACGCTTCTGCGCTCCTTGGACCGGCGCTCAGCGCCAAAACGCGCCACGTGTCAACCACGTATACAACTTGCGCTTTGCGCTTCTGAAATAGCGTACTGCGCTCATCATCTGGCGCAAAGCGCCAAGCGTGCCACGTGTCACTCACGTGTGCGCTACTTATGCAGAAGCGCAATGCACTCATCATCTGGCGCTCAGCGCCAAGCCCGCCACGTGTCACTCACTGGTGCGCCATTAAATCAGCGCAACGCGCTCATAAATTAAAAGCGCAATGCGCTAACAAACTAGCGCTTAGCGCTAAGCGCGACACGTGTCCTCTTTGTGTGCGCTACCCGACAGAAGCGCAATGCGCTTTTTGACTGGCGCAACGCGCCTGGCGCGTCATGTGGCGCACTGTCAGAACAAACTTTGTTTCTGATACAAGACAAAAATGTCAGATCTCAATGCCTAGCATTATTAAAAGGGCTAAGCCCAAATAAAGGCTTAATAGCCAGAACAAAAATAAAATGTTAAAACATTTTAATTGGACTTAGCCCAATATTGGCCGTAAGTCCTCAACTCATATCAACTGAGCCCATATGCTCATAAACCTTTTAACAGACTTTAGTCCCAAATTGGACTATAGATCTTCCAACCAAAATTGGTTCAAGGGTACATCTCTGAACTTCTCTGATATTTGTCGTTGTAATCCTTCAACGTCTTCAGAGAGGTGACGGGTCCCGACAGCCATACATTCCACAGACCATGATGTCTTTAAACTACGGACTGTGGGGTCCTTAAACTCATGGACTATGATGTCCTTAACCTCGACCGTGATGACTTTAAACTAACATCGGACTGTGGGGTCCTTAAACCCATGTACTATGATGTCCTTAACCTCGACCGTGATGTCTTTAAACTAATATCGGACCGTGGGGTCCTTAAACCCATGGACTATGATGTTCTTAACCTCGACCGTGATGTCTTTAAACTAACATCGGACTGTGAGGTCCTTAAATCCATGGACTATGATGTCCTTAACCTCGACCGCGATGTCTTTAACTAACATCGGACGGTGGGGTCCCTAAACTCACGGACTATGATGTCCTTAACCTCGACCGTGATATCTTTAAACTAACGATGGACCACCATGTCCTTAAACTGGTAATCGACCGCAATGTCCATAAACTAAATAATAGAGTCCAAATGCTCTTTTGTTGGATCTAAACGATCCCGTTAAGTTGATCTCAGTCTAAAATTAGACTGACGTGTCCTTAACAAACGTTGAGTTGATCTTAGTCTCAAAATTAGACTAACGTATTCTTAACAAACGTTTAAGTTGATCTTAGTCTCAAATGAGACTAAAGTATCCTTAAACCCAAACCAAAATCCAAATCTAAGAAAATACGGATTTGGACTAATCCACGCCCTACGGGCGATAACATAAATTAGTCTCCGTATACAATCCACGAGCAACCACAAACAAAACAAACACCCACGACACGAAGTGACCATCTGGAGAAGGAGAAAGTTGTTACCGCGACGCGGTAGCGTAATTAACTGCAGGGGCTTGCGCCTGCAGGGAAGAACGTCCCCACAATCAAAAACCCCTCAAACGAGGGGGAATCTGACGAAGTCTGCTACATCGGCCACATCCGTTTAAACCTTCGATACATGGTGCCATAAATCAACTTAGTATCTTCGGAGAGGTGGACGGATAGTACCAAATAGCATCTGCCCCCAGATTCAGGCAAGACGCGCGTCTTCCCGGTTCCGGCGGTAAACAGATACCACTCTTATAACACAGAGGTACCTTTTGGATGAATCGGAACTCCGGAGTTTGAAAAACTCTGTAGTTAAGCGTGTTTGAGCCAGAGAAATTCTGGGATGGATAGCCTACTGGGAAGTAGCCCCGGGTTCATCCAAAGGGACAAAACCGTGCGGTTTCGGCCAGAGCGACAATACCATCTGTGTTTGGGGGTAGGTCGTAACAAATATGGTATCAGATCCGGTCCCTCAAAAGTAGGTATGTGGTTCGAGGACGAACCATTGTTCTAAGTGGGGGGAAATGGAATACCCCAGGTGGAGCTGGGGCTGAATACCACCTACCCCGTGAGAAGTGAGGTGTTATCCGGTATCGAGGTGGGGATGTAACCGATACGGATGCACACGAGGACCCATCAGAATTATGGGGAGTATCGAATTCCATTCCGAAAGAGGGCACGATCTGAACTATAAATGGAATGATACCACTCTTATAACACAGAAAAGGAACTGTACATTCAGTGTTGTGTAACAAACAAAAGACAGAGATATAGTCCTATCCAAGCTTGTCAGGATCAAAGACGTTGGGCGCCTTTTGGATGAATCGGAACTCCGGAGTTTGAAAAACTCCGTAGTTAAGCGTGTTTGAGCCAGAGAAATTCTGGGATTGGTGACCTACTGGGAAGTAGCCCCGGGTTCATCCAAAGGGACAAAACCGTGCGGTTTCGGTCAGAGCGGACAATACCATCTGTGTTTAGGGGTGGGTCGTGACACTTGGATCTAGTTACTAATGCCAAAAATCCTGACTTGTTGTCCTGACGGACGTAACCTGTTGTCTGCATAGACAAAACCTGTACTTACTTGATCATGTTCTGGCATTAGATTCATATCTTCAATTCCTGACTTGAACACATAACCTTGGGGATAATGGGAAATCAATAATGAAATCTGACTTATAACTCAACAATTCGATGCTTATACTGATCAGTCTTTACGGGCTAGGCCAGCCCCGGGATGATACTGCTGATATCATTCATCTGTACATGTTACCTGTTTACTGCCTAGCGGCATATCTCGGATTCAGCCCGAGAATCTTGACCGTGGTCCTGGGCATGCACGGGATACTATTGAGTTATATCGACGGTTCCATTAAATTGATTTCAATGACTTTTAGAATAGATAACTTAGAAGTACAGACCTTAGGTTACACGTCACATACCTACACCTCACTATTTCATACCTGTGTTCTCATTTATATTCATATTTATCTATATCGTTACATCCTGATTATTACTATTGTTTTGATGTTATGACGCACTGACGTCTGGGTTTTGCATGGCCCAGTTTCTCTATTTTTATCGTAGGCTGAACAGAAGTATTTTAGCCATCAAGCCGAGCAGTGAGGAATTGATTATATGTGATTTAGAGATGTTTAGCTCTTAGACTCTTAGTTTATTTTTCCGCACTTTTATTTCTTGATGTGGGCCCATATTGGGACGTATTTTCAGATGTTGTTGGATATTATTATCGTTTCAGCTTATACATTTTCTTGACTCTTTTATTTTGGCAAATGGACATGTACTAAATAGATTTTATATTTTACTGTTCCTGATATCCTATAAATAGCCGTAATGTAACTGTGGAGAGATATTTTCTAGCCACAGATAGCATGGTTGTCTTTGTCACGTTCCGTAATTAGCGCACTCTGAGAAACGGGGCGTGACATAAATAGATGGTGAAGCTACAAAGCACTCTTTCCACAGTCCACTCTGTTATTAAAGATGCGGAAGAGAAGCTGCTCAAATACCATCTCAAATACCAGCCCTGGTTTCCTCGCCTTCCCATTTGCCTTCTGCTCCGCCGCCACCCTCGGTGATTCTCCGGTGACATCTTCCCTCCACACCGCCGCATTGAAATCCGGCCTCGATCTTGATCCATTTGTTCGAACCTCGATTGTCGATGCTTATGTAACGCTCGGATCTTTTGAACTCACTCTTAAATTTCTAAATGAAACTTTACAATGGCATAAAAATGCAAATTTGCTGTTATAGAATATTTCAATCAAAACTTGCTGCAAAGTTAGAGCCTTGGGTTCTGCTCAGAAACTGTTTGATGAATGCCGGAGAGAACCATTTCGTCGTGGAACTGCTTGATGCATGGGTTCGTGAAAGCAGGTGATCTGATTCAGCATGAAATTGTTCAATGAAATGCTCGAGCGAAATGCCGTTTCTTAGATTACAATGGTAGTGGGTTTTTCGAAGAACGGCGATTCGAAATGGGCTTTGGAGATGTTTGATACAATGTTGGGTATCGGTATAAAGACAAATAGTTTCCCAGTTTGCTCGGCACTTGCATCTTGTGCTCGGATTGAGACTTTGGATTCAAATACATGATTATGTTTCACGGAACAGGTTCTAGATGAACGGGACGATTGGGACCGCGCTAGTCGATATGTATGCAAAATGCGGAAAGATTGATTTAGCTAGACAAATATTTGATGAAATGAAAGACCGCGATATTTTGGCTTGGATGGCTATGATAATGGTATGGGATGTTTATGGTAAATGACAACAATTACTTTGAAAATATGAAGTGCTCGATGATTAAGCCAAACGAAGGAGCTTTTCTAGCTGTGCTAATGGCGCGTTTGCATTCTGGCGAAATCGAGCACAGGCTCAAGATCTTCGACAACATGAGATACGAATACAAATCAGTCCAACATTAATGCATTGCACTTGTGTTGTAGACTTGCTCGGGCTAGCTGGCAGATTCGACGAAGATCTGAAAACCCTAAACTCGATGCCGTTTGAACCGGATTTTGTTATATGGGGTTTACTCTTTTGTGCATGTCAAGTTCATAAAAATCTCAAACTCGTAGAACTAGCTGCAGAAAAATTCAATGAAATAATGAATGAAGAACCGGCTGAAAATAAAGATGAAGATGAAACTGAAGAAATTTCATATGTAACGGAAGATTTGGATATATGGTTGAATGCAAATTGTTGTATTTAAGAGATGTGTGTTAAGTTTCAATATATTTTTTTGTTTTATTTCAATTTGGTTAAGCTTCAATTCAAACAGTTGGACTAAGAAAATCTAAATTTTGTGTATGTGCATGTCAAATTATAATTGCATGTTCAATTCCATTTTTTTACGCCGTGTGTGTCAAATTTCAATGCTGGCGATTAGGCGTTGATCAAGAGCAGGTTTTAGTTTCGTTGTTTGTTGTTTTCATTCAGGCAATTATACAAATATCCTATTTAATGTAAACTGGTGGTGTTCATGAAATTTTTTTTACATTGATATTTATGCTAAATTCTTATTCCAATGAAATACTAATGCCGTGTACATACACGATCAATTGGGTATTTACGCAAGCAACTTCAAAACACCATCATTCAAGAAATTGGACAAAAATATTCTAAACACGGTCATTTGGACATTTATACAAACAGCTTACAAGCACAAATATTCATACAGTTGCATAAAGATATTTTAAATACAATCATTCGGGCATTTACACAAACACATTCCAAACACTATCGTTTAGTTAATTGAGCAAAAATATTCCAAACACTATTATTCAGACATTTACACAAATATCTTCTAAGCACCATTCATCAACATATTTGATTTTATTCCAAAGGTCTAATAATATATCATGTTTTCTGTTCACATATCTACATGCATAAAAAGAATCAAATTACATAGGTATGGGATTGAAACAATGATCAAGATTCAATCCCATGGATTATATATTTCTGGATGAGGCTCATGATTTCTAATATTATGCAAATTGGTCAACTCTAAGGCAACAAATTTAGAGGAACCCTCGAAGTTCCGAAGTTCTATGAGAATCTAATAGCTTGCATCTCACTGAACTCACAGTTCACTAGAATTGGAGGGGGAGGGGTCCGAGGGGATCGGGATTGTCACGTCTCGCTTCCCAAAAGAGCCGTAACGGCACATGACTAAGCTTACGACGTATTTATTTCGAGAAGATCAATTCCCGGAATAAATACACTAAGCGTAATTAAGCAATATAAAAATAACAAAAAATTAACATGAGATTTAAATTTCAACAACTTTATTTACATTCATAATTCTCACATAGTTGGGATACAAGATAACTGAAAATAAAGTACAATAACATGAAATGCTTAAATAGATGGCATACTGATACTAGAGCTGGAAAAAAAACTAGAGATCAGCCAGTGAAGCTAGCTGGTCGTAATACTTTGCAGTTGCTTCTATCTTCTCAGTCTCTAGACCACCTGACGAACATCTAAAAAAAGAAAAGAGATGGGTGGATGCCCGTCAGCAAACTTGTGCTTGGTAAGTCCCAAAGAAAAGATAGGAAATATAAAACTATAACGACTAAATAGAAGGATATACGGAATAATATGGTGGTTAAGCATACAATTAATATAGCATGTCAGTTCTAATATAACATGACAATGTAAAATAAACTATATAAATATAATAATGTAATGTGAGCATAGCAACCAAATGTAACATGATTGTGTAGTGTAAGTGTCGTGAACACGAAGTGAATGTAAGTGTCATAAGAGGTCTCTACAAAAATAATCTAACTTAACGTCAGCTTAAGTATGAATGTTAACCAATCTCAAGAGTGTTTTTGAACCCAACAAGCAGTAATCCAGAGGTAAGGAACCACGGGCCCGAATCAAGTCTTAGTAATTAGACTTCAATCTAGTGTTAAAGTATTCCAAACTCAACGTGCTATAATTCAGGAGTAAGGAAACGCGAGCCCTCATGAGTGTTAGTAGACATGGATTCATGAACTATGGGGACTTCTGAGATTCCGTTGGATTCACACTTAAACTATCCCAACACCCCGCTTATTCTAGATTATAGTTAAAGTTATCAGTCTTTCTCGAATCCATAAATATATCAAGTTGCAAGATTGAGTTCATATCAAGATCAAGTATTCATGTCAAGTGTTCAGGTATTCATGGTTCGAGTCAAGTCGGTTCAAGAGTAGATATTGGCTTCATGTTTAAGTTCTAATTCAAATTCAAGTTCGAGTTTAAGTTCAAGTTCAAAATTAAGTTCGAGTTTGGATTCGAATTCGAGTTCAAATCAAAGTTTAAATCAAGTTTGAGTTTGTATTCAAGTTATAGTCATATCTTATTAATAAATTTAATCTTGTAAATTTCTTGAGTTTGAAAAATATCAACAACCGTTGCACATGGACGGCAGGATTTGTGTTTATTTCAAAAACGATTGTCATTTGATAAAGTCCACCTTAAAATTACGATCTATATTTAAGGAGAGACAAGTGGTGTATCATTGTTTCTGGCAACCATGAGACAACTGACAAGAGAAGATACCACTCAAACCAATTTGCAACCTAAATACGTAATCTACACCGGTTTTTTTTATTTCTAGGGTATTTTTATAAAAGGTCATTTAAAAATACTTGAGGGTTTTTAATTCGTTCTAAAGGCTCGAATAAGTTTTTAATAAAAATACGTTGATTAAAATGTCAAAATTTTAGTACAAAAATGTATTTAATATTTGATGGTATTTTAGCGTCAAAACCCAGCTTTTAAAAGTTTACAGTATTCTAATGAAAAACTATTTTTTGGAAACTTGATGGTATTTTCTTAAAAACTTTAATCTTCATTTAAAAAACATAGTTTTCATAATTTTTTTCATTGAAAATATGGATTTACGAATTATATAATTCTGCAACGATTTAATTTATTTTAAAAAATCGTATTTCCTTTAAAACCGTATTTTATTTCTTTTGAGACCGAATTCATCGTGAGAAGTTCAGCATCTCACTCTATTATCCCAAGAACGTGCGATAACCCGTACCATCCGCAAAAAGATTCTCTAACGAGAGTTGTAGATGCGTAATTGCTAAAGAAATGATTTTTTGTTAAAAGTTATGTGATTCAATGCTTGAGGTATTTTGTTGAAATACGATTTAAAAAAATAATGCTATGATTATATTATCGTGCTATGAGTCTAAATGTGTGCGTGAGGGGTAGATCATTACCTCTTGCATGATTTATATTAACATATCATAGGAATAAAATTAATTAATCACGGTATTTATTCGTTATTTGTATTCTACGTATTATTTAACATAACAATTTCATATAAAATTTTATGAGACATGGATTGTAAGATCATAAGGTTGTAAATTCGTATTTTCTTGGTATCATGGCATGAAAATTTATAATGAACATGTTGAATTACAATGAATATATTTTTAAAGTAAAATTTGTTTATAATACCGTATTCTTTCGTGCCGATGTGAAGGAGAGGCAAAAGAGAGAGAGGTCGATAGAGGATTTATGATTTCCACTAAAAACAAAGGTGCAGAAGACGAAGATGGTTGGAAGAACCGGGACTACGACGCGCGCGAGTTGATGAGGTGAGAGGGACGGTCTTGAAAGAAATGTTGGTTTGGACTCGAAGGACTTGAACTTAGTATATGAAGCTTTTTGAAAGAAATTTTCAGAAATGAGGATGAAAATAGGAGAGCATGTATTTATTTATAAGAGATGGGCAAAGAAGAATCGAGAGATTTAAAAGAGTATTAAAATTGGTTTTAATGGTGAAATGAAAGGTTTGAGAGTTTCTAAATTAAATTAGAAGTTTCGGGGTAGAAAAATGAAAAGGTGAGAATGCAAGGGATGTCCGTGCACGAGACGGACCCAAATGGGGATGGTGGGGCCGCTGAACTCGTCCAAATCTCAGCCCAGTTGGGTAGTCTAGGGTCGGGTCTTGGGTTTTTGGTTTGGGTCGCTTCGGTGAGTCCAACAATATATCTCTTTTCTTCTGAGGCTTTTCGTAACTTCAAGAATTGCCCGTGAAAGTCTCAGAACACCAAAATAACAAAAAATAAAATAGAATAAAATAATTGAAATGCAAGAATTTGAATACGCAGGCTATAGGACAGCATTGTAAAAGCTTAATTAGTGAGTTACAAGTTATTTCTTGTTTTTATTTAACAAAATTAACATATAACTTATAGTCGGGGTTGAAATACATCTTTATACATATTGAGTGTGTTACAATTGTACATGAATTTCTGGGTCGTTATACGGACAAGGGCGACAAGCCAACGAGTTGGGGCTGGAGTGGGGGAGGTCGAAGGAGACGGAGCGGATGGGGCAGGCGTGGGGGAGGAGCACTTGATCGACGGCAGCGGTAGCGGCGGCGGCGTTGTAGAGAAGCATGTGGTCGGGGTTGTGGAAATGGAGGCGAAGAAGAGATAAAGAGGAGAATGAAATAATTATAAGAAATATTTATTGTAATTTTAGAAAGAGAAAAACGATATTTCAGTCATTTCACGTGAAATTTAACGGCGGGAGGCAATGGGGTAAAGAATGTCAAATTTAGGGGTTTTTCGTCTAACGGCACGACTATATGGCTGTTTCTGGATATTATCCCAAACTTTGGATGGTTTCTGTTATATAACCCTATAATCTATTAGGACAAGAGTTAGACATTTTCTTTTTTTGATGCAAAGAATAAGATTGAGTTGAGCTGCGGTCCCACTCAAAACGGAAGGTCTATAGCGTAAATTTATCGGAGTAGCTAAAGAAATTCTATACTATCAATGATAAACGGAAAGACAACAATATCGATGAGGACAATCATATTGATTATTTAGATTTAGAAAGACCTGAAAAGGACCGGGCAATGGTAACAAAGAAAAATGATGGTAATAGTGATCATCACAAACAAAGATGCTAATGATGGCCAGTACAGGGGTCTTCGATCAGTGTGTCAGCAAGGGTGGCTGCAAGAAGAGTGATGAATTGAATTTTAAAGAGACGGCGTTTGAAATGAAAATGAGTTCCAAGCCTTGTATTTTCTTTAGACCTCATATACATTCTTGAATAAAGCAATCTAGAAATGCAAGTATCAAACCATTTGGAACCATCACAAAATTCTAAACGACAAAAACCTTGAATTTAAAATGGCCTGAAAATATTGCAAAATGACTAAATATTTGCACCTACCCATCACAAATCACAACCAATTCCATTCTACTTGCTTCTAGTTGCCACATATTCCACTCAATCTCCAATAAATAAACCCCAATTCACCGATCTCTATATCTGGACCAGCCGTTGGATCCACAATCAGGATCAAGTAGAGGATCCGGATCCCATGATAAGCGGGATCAGAAGTGGCATTCAGGCTGGGATTTGCAGTTGCAGAGCAGGATACAAGCAGAGGATCCAGATCCCATCCCTACCAACACTGATCAGTCTCCCAAGTCCTTCTCCGCCCGACCTCGCCCGAAAACGGCGATACGGGCCGGGCCTGCACCCGCTGCTGCCAGCCCGAAGAAGAAGAAGAAGAACCGATAACAACCCGGTCGTAATCCGCCCGCTTTCCCGGATCCGAAAGCGTCGTATACGCCGCATGCAGCCGCACAAACTCCTCCGCCGGCGCGCCGGCGTCGGGGTGGCACGTGCGCGCCAGGCGCCTGTACGCCGCCCTGATCTCCTGGCAAGTGGCGGTCAGCGGCACCCCGAGCGTGTCGTACAGCGACGCCGCACGTGAGGGGGAGGGCGGGGTGTACACCGCGGACGCACGCGCGCTGGTCGTGCGGCGGCTGCTGCTGCTGCGTGGATCGGCGATTTGAGCGCCGAGGAATTGAAGCGATCGGGGCGCGGTGATCATTAGCGATTAATTAGAGCTTTTGGGGGATTGATCGAGGCTTTGATTGTGGAGGGGAGTTGAGTTTTTATAGGGAAATGAAAAAGAAATGAATTGGCACCCAGTTTTGCAACCAGAAGTGGGGCCCAGGGGGTGTGAATGAATGGGGGTGAAGTTTAAGGGGACTTCGTTGTTGAGTTTTTGTTTTGGACTTATCTTATCTTATCTTGTTGAGTCGGCAATGGAGTGGATTTAGAATCTTGAGAAAATATTTTGTGGTTTATGTTTTTTTTCTTCTTCTTTTGTTATTTGATTTTGGATTTTTTGGTTGGATTATTGAGGAGATATTTCTTTTATTGTTATTTTGTGAGAATAAAGACTTTTAAGTTGCAATTGAAGGAAAATTTGAAGGGAAAAAGGTGGTTAAGATAAATTCAATTGGGTATGTTGAAATTTTGTGCTAAATTGACTTTGGATTAGGACTTGGAGTAAGGATAAGCTTCTAATCAATTTGGTTCTGGAACATTCATTTACATCTCAAGCGAACTTGGTTTAGAAAAATCCATGGTGTGTTAATACTATAAGAGATGGATAGATAGATATGTTGTCAGTATAGAATATATAATGTGTTGTTGGGTTATATCATGGATTGCTTATATATCCGATCACTGACAGAATAAATCGCAACCAACAATCATGTTCATCCGTAAGCAGATTGCTGGTTATATGAACTCCGGACGACATGATATTTCAACTGCCCAACCAAATAATTAGTAACATAATCATTAAGTTTCATAAATATTTGAATATGTGAATCATTTATCATTATTACAAATCTGATGTGCATGTTGGTAGTTTGGACTTTGGAATTGAATTCATTTTGATTGAAGCTATAACCATACGATTTTGGACTCATTTTATGCAATGTGAATGAATCTTAAAATAATGAAATTCAAGAGCCTCCCACGTGTTTGGCTTGCACAGGAGTTGGAGCAGCATGTGACTGGGCAACTAGATACTACCTTTTGTTTTTAACCATTCTGTGGTTACTGATTCTAAGAGATTTTCTTTCGTCAAAAGAGTTGATAAGGTGCACCTTCACAGAATCAGAAAATCTTCTCTCTTTTTATATTTTTATAACATTTACGAATTAAACATGAGAGCACAGTATGCCCCTGTTTTGTAGTTAGTTAGAAGAAGAGAAAAGATGATATTGTGACAAGCTACTGTAATTAGACACACGCACCCAAGCGACCCACGAATTTACCCCGAAAGTATTAATTTGTAGCCACTTTCCTCCTGAGGATCGAACCCGGCACCCTCTTTGGGAAAGTGACATACCAACTAAGGTATTGCTCATTGGTAATCAAACACTGTATTCTTCTTCTTCTTCAACCTTTTCTTGTTGTTATTTGGTTTTCGTTAATATCTTGGTGATATGATAAAGATAGTATGATGATGTCCAGGAACAACAAAAAGATGCCTCTTAGAAACAACCAAAATTTGGTCGCAAGTTGCATTCTCTTCAAATTTGAAGGGTACACAATTAGTCCTCTATTATAGTTTACCACAATTGGCCGGCACGCAAATGCTTGCAACTTTTTGAGTCCGAGCCTAACTCCTCATATGCCAAATCGTCCACTCTAAGTATCCGTGCATGTCATAATTCGAGCGCCGGCACAAACCATCAACCTCTCACATTGAAAAACAAAGTTATTTTCCCGCACCGGCCGTCGAAATACCCAGATGTCAATACCTGGAAAAGGTTGACAATGTAGATTGTATACAAGATACACGTACGCGCGATAGCATTGAGATTAACTGTCTTAACTCCTAAGTTTAGCGTATATTATCATTTGATAACAATAAGCAATATATTAAGAATGAAGTTATATAATGCTTTAGAGCAGATTTCTAAATGTAGCACTTTTTTAAAAACTAGGAAACTTTTCCCATAAATCATCGATCGGTACGATGAGCTGTCATGGTCGATTCCTCTTAAGCTAGCTTCACTAATTGTGTACAAACAAATCATAGCCAGCTCTCACCTTGCAGTTCACCAAACACTTAAACATGCTCTTTTGCAACAACCCATCTTCTAGATGCTTTGCATATTTCACTTTCTAATGATTTGTGATTAGAGCCTAAGTGACAGGAATATTAGCAACATGCGTGTTTTTCTCTTCATAAGCTATACCAAATTATTCATTTTTCGAGTATGGTTAGTATATTTTAATCTTCCCCGCGAAATACAAAGACTATGAAATACATCCGTAGATGTACTTCACAACCTAATTAACCAATCTTTTAAACTGAATTAGGACTGGTCACCTGACTCCACAACTGAGGAACTTTGGCTCTATGTTGCTATTATATATAAATATATATGTAATAGGTCATCATCTTCGATATGAAATGAAATTAACAAATTTCCCATATTTGCACATCATATATTTTTAAGTACCTGAGCATCATGCACAGTACAGTCTTGCTCATACAAAGAGATGAATATGATTAAGAAATAACTTGTTGATATGACTCTGGAGGTTAACAAATATTAAGATTTCGGATATATTTATTCATTAGATTTCTAATGTATTTTGACGTGGTGCAGGGGCAAATGGGGTAGTTCAGATTATATGGTCGATTGGAAGGGCGCAAGAGGGGAATTATTAAGTTCCTGCATTTGTAGCTACGAGTTTGTTTTGGTCTGATGTATCTCTGCCTAAATAGTTTCGCCGTCTAATACATAGTTCGATCTGAAAGAGCTGACGATACCTACATATTAAAACAGGTTGGCTACTTGGGACACGTATACTTACAAAATTTTGATTGTATGTATTAGTGTATAGCCTCACAAGTTATTTATGACCTTTACGATACATTTGACGTATAGCCTAATAAGTTATCAATCGGAAATTTGCAAGTATTAGGGTTTCAAAAATTTTATTGTATGTATTAGAGTATCAATTAATCCGATGTATATAGCCTTATAAGTTATTTATGACCTTTATGATACATTTGACTTGTAACCTAATAAGTTAACAATCACAAATTTGTATGTATTAGGGTTGGGTTTCAAAATTTTGATTGCATGTATTAGAATATCAATCATACATATAGCCTAATAAGTTATTTATGCTTGCTAACAAAATTTTATAAAGCACTAGTGAATTTTCTTATTTTCAAGGACTTTGAGATAACGCCATTGAAGTTTTAAAATGTCAACTATTACTCTTTAAAGGTATTTTCATCAAACAATGGCATGCTCAATTCGTTTTGGGCTTTACAATTAGCGTACAAGGATGTTTTGGGGTTATTCTTGTGCCTTGAACGAGTTAATTAAACCAACATTTTCATATAATATTGCCAGTTCAAGGGAGGTCAATGGAATTTTTTAGTTCAATGCATGGTGTTATATCAAATCCTTAAAAATTCAATGGTGCCTTATAAAATGGTTTTAATGTGGCTGGAGGCGAGCGCAGCCATACCTCACCCAATCATACCTCACCCAATCCCTGGTGACCGCAGCCCCATAAAGGTATTATAAAATTTACCCAATATCAAATAAGGCTAAGGATCAATTTCCAGTGAAATAACATCATTTCCTTTCGGAAAAACCGAAAGTCATCGAATCATCAGAGAAGGCAGTATTCATATTTCTCATCATTAGTTCATAGAAGAATTTGGGGGGGGGGGGGTGGGGGGGGGGTGTTAATCTATGATATCGTTGATTACTGAGATTTAATTGTATTTTTATGATATTGATGGAACCTGTCATCTCCCTCTAACAACATGCATATAACTGTTTCTAATTCAAGATTTTGATTTATTTGATATAAGCATTGCATAGAAGTTGCTATAATACATACTATTATATATAGTTGAATAAGCGAGGATAATAACTTCAAGTACATATAAAGACATGCATTATTGGATATAATTTAAGTTATCCTCTGAAGGGTAGTTGCTAAATTGCATCATGGACATGAAAATAAGCGGAAAATAAACTATTTAAATTCTGATTAGATCTTAGGTGAATACATGTTTGAATATTTTTCAGTTAATGTATATTTTCCCCCCTACAGCTAAGATTCAGCACATGTGACAGGATTATCAACAGGTATCTTCTCATTGGGTATCGCTTTCGTTCTAAGCTACCGAATTATCCCTTTTCTACTATAATTAGTATATTTAATCAAATATTAGGGCTTTGGTAGCTATAATTAGCAACCTAAGTAATCTTTTAACTATATTAATAGGCTGGTCACCTAACTGTACACCTGAGGAGCTTTGGCTCTATGTTGCTAATATATGTATTTGGCATCTACTTGATTCTCTTAAGCTTACAAAATTTGCGCATCATTTTAAGACCTGTTTTTAATTCCCTTAAAATCATGCACACTCCTTGATTACACGAAGGAATTTTTTTAATTAATTTTCTACACTCAGATTAAGGAGTTGATCATTTTGTTCTATTATGATGTGGATCTATGCAGTCTTTTGCAGTCCAATTCAAAGTTCAAACTAAAAAAGCTGATGTATGAATGTAGCTGATTTCTTGACATTGGTGGCAATGTAACGAATATATGCATAGAATTTTTGATTAGTGACGGATGAGTGTTTTCAATTGGAAGTCAGCTAATAAACTATATCTATCTATCTATCTATATATATATAAATGATGAGATGGTGAGGACATAACGAGCGATTTCAGCCATTGTTGGTAAAAGTCCAGAAATTAATATTGTCTGAAGGACCACCATTTGAGCACTTCTCTTCATCCCCCCCCCCCCCCCCCCCGCCCCCAATAGAACCCACTGTTGTATAAAAAGAAACATCCGTTAAAGCCCCAGAGAGCGGCCGCGCTTCACTTTTGTATAAAGAGGCAGCATAAAGCCTCTATGTTGCTTTAGTGGCATGAAACCCTGCTTTGGATTGCTTTCATGTGCTTGAAACCCCGCTTAAACCCGCTTTTTAGCTGGTTATAATAGGATAAAACCCTTATTCTATTAAAACTACAAATTATTAGAACCTTGGATCTCATTGTTTTCTCTTATCAATAACATTATCATTTGAGAACTTATGTTATGACATACTTATTAAGATTATCTTAATATTATTCAATATATTTCTATTATTGAATATAAACTTTATAGGATACAGAAAGAAAACAAATCTCTTTTTTAAATATAAATGTTTCAATATATCTAGCTTTTCCATAATATTATTTTATTTATTATTTAAAAACGGCATGACGTTTTTTGCCGCTAGCTATGTCTTCCCGATTCGCTATATTTTACACTTTCCATAACATTGATAGAATCTGTCATCTTCCTCCATGTTGGAGTTAAAATCTTAACTCCCAAGATTTATAAATACTTATAAGTATTTTGATCAAGATCGGTTTAAAAACATAAAAATGAGGCTCAGTACAAATGAACATATAAACAGAAATAGGCCATCCTATTTCCTGACATATAAACAGAAATAGATAAAACTATTTCTAAAATGACATGAATCAAAGACTTCTGTCCTTCTTGTTCAGATATAAGTGAATGGAATAGAGACATAAAAATGTGTCTCTGAAAACATTTATGAATAGAAAACACCTATTCATCTCTAAGACATGAAAAACATGTCCTCCACAACATCTATGAATAGGAAAATTATATTCATAAGACATGAAAATCATGTCTTCTGAAATGTGAATTGGAAAATCATATTCACTTTTCAGAACTGGATATATGCCTATAACATACACATATGAATGGAATATTCCATTAATGCATTAAGACATGAAAACCATGTCTTCAAGACTCTCATAAATAGGAAAACCCTATTCTCAACCCACTTGTGAATAAAAGTACTATATTCACTTATCAGACATACAAAGGATGTCCGTTTCAGTGAATACAGTACCAAAGACACTGCATTCATCACATAAACATGTCCTCAAAGTCATGTTATTTTAAACACAAATCCATGTGTTTATTTATCAGACATGCAAAGCATGTCTGTTTCAGTGAATGCAGTGCCAAAAACACTGCATTCATCATATAAACATGGTCTCAAAACCATGTTTTTTTTAACACAAATCCATATGTGCACAAACTCTTGAGAATATATCACATATTCTCAGTAGGTACATGAAACTCAAATAAATGAGTTTCATTTTTAAGAAAACTCTATAATAGAGTTTTCTAACATGGCTTGAAGCAGCCATCAGAAGGACCAAAAGAGGCTTCTCGGCTGCTTCGGGAACCCTCCCGATCCTTCGGAAGGCCTTAAATATGCCTCCTTGAAACAGAAACATATTTGTTTCTCTGTTTTGATGTCGACCCCATCTAGGGTGTCCCGCCTACACTTCAAGTGAAGTGATGTGAGCCCCACCAAAGGTGTCTCACCCACACTGTGATGTGGACCCCATCTAGGATGTTCCATTTGCATTTCAAATGAAGTATTTCACCTACATTTCCAATGAAGTGTTTAAAAAAAAAAATTATCAATCCCCTTCGGGAATCGAACTTGCGACTTTTTGTATTGAAGAAGAAATTGGTACCAATTAAGCTAAACCTAGTTAGTTTCCAATGAAGTGTTGTCTGTACTTCAAATGAAATAACACCCACACTTCAAAAGAAGTGATACTCACATGGAGTGGACCCTATCTAAGACGTCCTACTTACATTTCAAAGGGCATGATGTGGCGCCCATATTAAAGCAGTGACCATCAATTTTATCAGGTTGATACTAAAATACCCCCAAGCATTTATATTCAACTCTCAGATGAGAGCCTTATGTAATTTTACCTTCTTTTGCAAATATCAATGTAATTTACTTTCAATTTGTATACAAAATATAAATGAATGAATAAAATACATATTCTTTTGTTCATTATTTGCAAGTGTTTTTGTAGGGTGTTTTTCATCACCCCATTGAGATGGGAATACGCGTCGATTGTCAGGCGTACTACAGATTCCTCCTGCTTAGGGTAGACGGGGATTTATTGATTGTATGGATCCGAATCTCCGGCAGCCGCGAACTAAACTGTCGTTAATTACCTCTCGCCTTTGGAGCGAGCGAACCTCCGATTGACGGGTTGAACTGGTCATGCGAACTCGATGTGCAGTGTGCGTGTATTGTGTTTGGGTTTTGGATATATCGGGGGCCCCGTAGAGTTTTACGGGGATCCCGCTATCCAGATAGCGGGCTGGGGGTCAAGAGGGCTAGCAGCCCCCTTGCGGGGTGCGGAGCAGCGCCCCATTAGAAAAAATTTCCTAACGGGGGACGTGTTTCTGGTGTGGAGTGCATGAAAAATAAAGGGTGAGGAGCATCTTAAAGACGCGTGCAGGGCTTTACAAAATGATATTTTGCCCATCTCATGCCTCATGTGCTCATTTCTTTTGCACATGAGTCATGGGCTTTACAAAAATTCGGCTTTATGCTCATTTTTCTTACATTCATGCATAAAAAAATTACATCAAAATTATTTATTATATGATTTCATTCTGGCATGGAGGAGGCCGGCCGTGGGGCTCGACTTGGGCATGGGTCCAGTTGATCTGGGTTTGGGCCCGTTTACTTGGGGTTGATTTTGACTTTGACTTGGCCGACCAGGGTGTAATTTTCGACCCCAACGGTTTTATATATGCTTTCTTCATGACGATACGGTTTTAAAGCGAACTAGTATGGTATCCCGTCTTAAATGTGCTCTAAGACATTAGGGTGCTCTAAGACATTAGATGTGCCCTAAGACACCTGGTCAACTTTTAAATTTTTATATGTTACAATAGCAATTATATGACCTATTGGGTTAAATCTGTTTATGACATCGATGATTAATAGATATCTTGATTTTAAGGGTATAATGATGAATAACTCTCTCGTAAAACTTTTGGCCATCAACCTTTAGCATCGGCCTTCGCCTTTCACCATAACAGGTCTTTGGGTGGGTAATGAGTGATTCAAGTTGGACTCTGCATTAATATCTGGAAATAATTTTCTAGTGAAATAGTAGATAGGTTGGATATCAGTCTTCTAAAAACAGAATGCCTATATGGGAGTAAGCTGGCTCGGAGATTTTATCCATGCTGGAGATTTTATCCATGCTTTAACCTTCTTTAATTTTAAAGTAAGCTGGCTTGGAGATTTCTTATGATTTCTTTTAAAATAAAAATTTAATTATGATTCTCGTTTCAAAAAATTAAGAGTACCTAAAAATTAGGGAGGAGCAATCTAGGAAGAAAAACACATGATATCTGTGTAGAGAGAACCTCCAAAATAGAAAGTGGACACATGTATGGTGGTGTATTTAATCTAATCGAACTTAATTAAATTTTTGTAGCAATAGGATCTCCCCAAGAGAAGGGAAGGGAATCCAAGCAGAACTTCGATTGTGGAATTGATATTCCATTAATTTTCGACAATTTGAGGAGGCCAATTACTTGATATGGCCAATATATAGAAAGAAAAGTAGACGATGCCAGAGTCTTCCACCCGAATATATGCCTCTGTGATTTTCCTTGCCGCTTCTCTTCTAGTGATGATTAGTGAAAACTTGAATAACAAAATGGACTAATCTAGGAGTTTCCTTTGATTTAAACCAGGTGCATTTCCCTCTCACTTTCTACGCTTGATATTTTCTTTCATTAAATTTTTTCCGGTGAAGGAAAAGATGCTGTTAATACTTTTATTAACAGAAATACCTAGCGATTACCGTCATGATTTATCCAATTGCTTAACTTCATTTGGGCCAAGTGTTATCGATTTCTTCAGATTAGTTTTATTTTGAGATGGTGGGTATCCCTGAAGAGCACCTTTCTAGCTATGCATTACATATGTACCACCTTGAGTCACCAGATGAGCCGCAAGTCTTAATATACGTTTGAATCGGATTGCAACCTAAACTTTCCAAATTATTTTTGAGCCAAGTGTGCAATGTAATTTTATGTGTTTCCATCAGAGTTTCTTTTGAGTTCCAGCATATATAATGTATGTGGACGTTCTATATATGCAGAGGGAGCCTTTGATGCAGCCATATTTCTCTCAAAGAAGGTATTTAAATTTTCTTTTCTTTTGTTTTAGTTCTTCATATCCCTCATTTTCCTATATTTATTTTTGGTAAAATACTTACCAGCTTTGAAATTATTGCTCTCATGCAGGTTCAAGCTAAGGCTGAGAAGAGGATACATGACATGGTCGATGTCTTGAGAGAGGGTAACATGCGATGAGTTTGCTTTTTCGGACGATGCTATATTTGGATCTTGTTGTAAAATATTTATTCGTATGGGCTTTGGGTTTAGATTTCAAGGATATTTGCAACAATTTTGTGGATTATTCGTCAATCCCCCCCCCCCCCCCCCTCAACTCCCTTTTTTTCCCCTTTTTGACAATTGGAGTTTTTGACTGAAATTTAAGTTCTATTTGAAGACTTGTTGTAAGTTTGTAAGCTCAATTGCATGAATTTTTTTCATAATTTTATTTCGTCAATATTTAGAGGTAAGGTTGGTACTTTATATATGATGTATAGCATATAAATTTTATTTATTTATTTATGGATATCAAGGAAATAACATATTATATATCGGTACTGGTAAAATCAATTTTCATGAGCTTTCAGCCTATTAGCATGTAAACTAAACTTTGGTATGCAATTGGTATGATTACATCAGTATTAGGCTTTACCCAACTTGCTCTTAGATTTGTAACAGGCAGCAATTTCGTTCAACGCCATCGACATGAAACCACAACCATGCTTTTAATGATGCTTTTGCTATTTCAATAGAAGTTTTACAATTTACCGTAATGTTGTTTTCGATTTCTTCGTTTAAGGGCAACATGGAAGTCTTTTTCGATCAGAAAACATGAGAGCATATCGGCTAAAACACAAAGATCATTGCATCATGGCACATGTCATACAAATGCGAATAGAGATTCTTACATCTTTCTCAGACACGGAAATCATATAGGCATCACCAATGTTTCCTGATGGATCTCTGGATCTCCTTCAGATGTTATCTTCCGTTGATCTACAGTGAGCGCTGATGGATGGCTGAGATTGAGTTGGAGGGTTGCCTCCTGAAGCATGTGGGTCTCAATGGGTTTTATGCGGTTGAGGCCGAGCTACCTGCAAAGAAGTCCCAGGTGGTTGTGCCATTGAGGACCCTCCGACGATCAAGTTAGACGGAGTATTTGGCAGAGTAACGACCTATTGGAGTAAAATTGGCTTACCTGAGTCGTCTGGGAGAAGTGTTTATATAGTGGCAGCAATGGGCAGGCAGGCGCGAGAATCACGCCGCCCGTTACGCCCCTGGCGTTACGCCCGCATGATAGGCAGGATTCCCCATTAATGACGAGATATGCTTGTTAATGGGGGATTGTGATAGCGTGGAACGTGGGATCATGTATGGCGGATATCTCGCGCCTGGCGAGATTCGAGGAGCCGTGGCGGAGACGCCGGTGATCAGTGCTGGGGGTCGGTCGATGAGATCGAGGAAGTAAGGCTCGGCGGGAGGCTTAGGAACGAGCAGGAGGCCGAGCAGGCTTGGTTCTTGATAGCTTGGGGTCGAGCCGGGAGGGCCGAGGAGGCCCATCGTGCAGGAGGCTCGGAGGCGAGCCAACGGGTGTTTGTAAGGCGGGCATAGGAGTGGTCTCGACGGCCACTGAAGGTCAGAAACATCCTCGGGTCGAAGGCCCGGGGCATGCTTCTAATGTACCGTTGTCGTTCCCTCCCCGTGAGCCATGGGACACGTTAGTCGCCACGTGTCATGATCTTAGGAAATACCACTTCTGAGCATCATCATTAGCCCCCCACTTCGTTCCGACCTATTTATCGGGTCGAGAGTGGACTATACGGAGAATCTTCCGCTTGGTTTGGCACTGAGAATCGTGATGTCGATTACCCAGGAACGAATGGAGGCGTCGTTTCGTCTGTTAGGGATGGCTATCGACCGAACTTGAGATCTCCTATTTTTTGCTTACTTGAGCTATGTTGGGAGCTTATCTTCTTCGGGTGCATGCGCCGGGCAGAGGATTGCTAGCTGGTTCAATGTAAGGCTCAGGGATCCACCATTGAGACCGAGCATGAAGATGTCTGGCGGCTTCGTGACGAGGGCCTTAATCCATCTCTTTGTAGGGCAGCAAGCTGCCTGGAGTGGACGGACCGAGTAGGAGAATGCTCGGCCGCCTCTTGAGGAGGGCTTTTGATCCTTGGCGTCGAGGGGCAGGTAGTTGCCCGTCAGGATGAACCGAGCACGAGGATGCCCGGTCGCCTCGTGATGAGGGCTTCGATCCTCAGCGTCGTGGGGCAGGAAGCTGCCCGCCAGGATGAATCGAGCAGGGTAGATGCTCGGTTTTCTCTTGGTGAGGGCTTTGGTCCTTGGCGTCGGTGGGTATTGAACTACTAGCAATGGATGAACCGAGCAGAGTAGCTGATCGATTGTCTCTTGGTGAGAGCTTTGATCCTTGGCATCGTTGGGTAAGAGATTACCAGCCAAGGATGGACCGAGCAGGAAAGCTACTCGGTGGCCTCTTGATGGGGGTTTTGATCCTTAGCGCGGGAGGGCATGGAGTGACCTGCTAAATATGGACCGAGCAGGGAAGCTACTCGGTGGCCTCTTGATGAGGGCTTTGATCCTTGGCGTCGTTGGGTAGGAGATTACCAGCCAAGGATGGATCGAGCAGGGAAGCTGCTCGGTGGCCTCTTGATGAGGGCTTTGATCCTTAGCGTCGGTGGGTAGCGAACTACCAGCCATGGATGGAACGAGCAGGGTTGCTGCCCGGCGACCTCTTGATGAGGGCTTTGATCCTAGGTGTCGTGGGGTAAGAGATTACCAGCCAAGGATGGACCGAGCAAAGTTGCTGCTCGGTGGCCTCTTGGTGAGGGCTTTGATCCTTAGAGTCAGTGGATAGCGAACTACCAGCCATGGATGGACCGAGCAGGGTTGCTGCCCGGTGGCCTCTTGGTGAGGGTTTTGATCCTTGGCGTCGGTGGGTAGCGAACTACCAGCTATGGATGGACCGAGCAGGGTTGCTGCCTGGTGGCCTTTTGGTGAGGGCTTTGATTCTTGGCGCGGGAGGGCATGGAGCGGCCTGCTAAGGATGGATCGAGCAGGGTTGCTGCCCGGTGGTCTCTTGGTGAGGGCTTTGATCCTTGGCGTCGGTAGGTAGCGAACTACCAGCCATGGATGGACCGCACAGGGTTGCTGCCCGGTGACCTCTTGGTGAGGGCTTTGATCCTTGGCGTCGGTGGGTAGCGAACTACCGATCATGGATGGACCGAGTAGGGTTGCTGCCCGGTGGCCTCTTAGTGAGGGTTTTGATCCTTAGCGCGGGAGGGCATGGAGTGGCCTGCTAAGGATGGACCGAGCAGGGTAGCTGCTCGGTGGCCTCTTGATGAGGGCTTTGATCCTTGGCGTCGTGGGGTAAGAGATTACCAGCCAAGAATGGACTGAGCAGGGTAGCTGCTCGATGGCCTCTTGATGAGGGCTTTGATCCTTAGCGCGGGAGGGCATTGGGAGGCCTGCTAAGGATGGACCGAGTAGGGTAGCTGCTCAGTGGCCTCTTGATGAGGATTTTGATCCTTGGCGTCGTTGGGTAAGAGATTACCGGCCAACGAAGGACCGAGCAGGGAAGCTGCTCGGTAGCTCCTTGGTGAGGGCTTTGATCTTTGGCGTCGTGGGGTAAAAGATTACCAGCCAAGGATGGACCGGGCAAGGTAGCTGCTCGGTGGCCTCTTGATGAGGGCTTTGATCCTTGGCGTCGTGGGGTAAGAGATTACCAGCCAAGGATGGACCGAGTAGGGTAGCTGCTCGGTGGTCTCTTGATGAGGGCTTTGATCCTTAGCGCGGAAGGGCATTGAGAGGCCTGCTAAGGATGGATCGAGCAGGGCAGCTGCTCGGTGGCCTCTTGATGAGGGCTTTGATCCTTGGCGTCGTTGGGTAAGAGATTACCAGCCAAGGATGGACCGAGCAGGGAAGCTGCTCGGTGGCCTCTTGGTGAGGGCTTTGATCCTTGGCGGCGGTGGGTAGCGAACTACCAGCCATGGATGGACCGAGTAGGGTTGCTGCTCGGTGGCCTCTTGGTGAGGGCTTCGATCCTTAGCGCGAGAGGGCATGGAGCGGTCTGCTAAGGATGGACCGAGCAGGGTTGCTGCTCGGTGGTCTCTTGATGAGGGCTTTGATCCTTGGCGTCGTTGGGTAAGAGATTACCAGCCAAGGATGGACCGAGCAGGGAATATTCTCGGTGGCCTCTTGATGAGGGCTTTGATACTTGGCGTCGTGGGGTAAGAGATTACCAGCCAAGGATGGACCGAGCAGGGTTGCTGCCCTGTTGCCTCTTGGAGAAGGCTTTGATCCTTAGCGCGGGAGGGCATGGAGTGGCCTGCTAAGGATGGACCGGGCAGGGTAGCTTCTCGGTCTTCTTCTTCTCTTCCCTGGCCCTTTTCTTATGATCGGCTTGCTCTGTCCGGGGCAAGTTAGCGTTCACCTCAGATTTAAGCTGGATCTCACGTTCGGTCCAGGCCTTTACCTCAGCCATGGTTTTAGGTTGCGCTAATGCAAAGGAGCGTAGCCACTCCTTGTGCCTAAGACCCGACCTAAGAGCCGTAATGACCGTCTCGTCCTGATGCTCTTGGACCTCAAGGAGGGCATTCTAGAAGCGGGTGACGTATCCTTTGAATGATTCTTTGTCCCTGCTCTTTATGGTGAAGAGATGATCAACGGTCCGCTTCTGCCGTATGTTCCCGACGAAATGTCCGAGGAACTGGGTGGCCAGCTCATCTAAGGCAGAGATTGAGCATGGCGCGAGTCCTCGGAACCAGTCTCGTCTAGAGCGGATGAGAGTGGCGGGGAAAGCGCGGCATTGTGCAGCGTCGGAGCAGTCCTGGAAACTCATCCCGGCTGTGAACGCGTCCAAATGGTCCTTCGGGTCGGACTTCCCGTCGAAGAGTGAGACTTTCGGGGGCTTGTTCCGGGAGAAGACGTGGACGGCGAGTAGCTCTTTGGTGAAGGGCTTCGTAAGCGAGCCGTCGGCATATTTATCCCCGTCGCTTGAAGGACGATTTTCCTGATGCATGCCTTCGATCTTCTTTTCGAGGGTGTCGAGTCGGCCGTGGTATTCTGATGATTCAGCACATTCTGATTTTTGGCCTCTGCTGCCGGAGCCCTGCGCCTGGCCACGGCCCTGGTTCCGCTCGATGAGGTTCCTTAGGTCCCCCGGTGAGGTCGTCTTCGAGCTGCCGTCGAGGGAGGGGGTGCCGGTTATGCCTAGGCGCAGGCGAGCTGATCGACACCTCCTCGGGAGGGACAGGGGCGCGATGGGCCTCGGGCAGAGGCGCTCTGGCGAAAGGTCTCGGTGTTGAGATGTGCGGTGCCCAGCGGGTCATTGAATACGTTGGCCCGGGGGATCTGCGGCCACCGGAGACAGCGAGATGGTGTCCGGTCGTGCCGACGTGGGCAGAGTCTTCTCTCTCTCTGTAGGGGTCCCGGTCCCGAGGTGGGGGAGCGGCGACCTGGGGATCTTGTCCGGCCGTTTGGACACGGACGAGTGCATCCACGATGGATGCGAGCCGATCTATCCGAGCGGATAGGGCGTGAATGGCGTTCGGGGGAGGAGGGGATTCTCCATCGTCCCCACTGCGGGGAGGATGACGGCTGGTGCTTGGATCGTCGTGGTGACCGCTCGCCATGAAGTCGAGATCGGAAGATGAAATTTGGTTGAGTGGAATTAGCGTTTCCCACAGACGGCGCCAACTGATGGATCTCTGGATCTCCTTCAGATGTTATCTTCCGTTGATCTGCAGCGAGCACTGATGGATGGCTGAGATTTTGTTGGAGGGTTGCTTCCTGAAGCGTGTGGATCTTAATGAGTTTTATTTGGTTGAGGCCGAGCTACCTGCAATGAAGTCCCGGGATAGTTGTGCCACCGAGGACCCTCCGACGATCAAGTTAGACAGAGTATTTTGGCAGAGTAATGGTTTATTGGGGTAAAATTGGCTTACCTGAGTCATTTGGGAGAGGGGGTTATATAGTGGCAGCAATGGGCAGACGGGCGCGGGATTCACGCCGGCCGTTACGCCCCTGGTGTTACGCCCGCGTGATAGGCGGGATTCCCCATTAATGACGAGATATGCTCGTTAATGGGGGATCGTGATGGCGTGGAACGCGGGATCATGGGCAGCGGGTATCTCGTGCCTGGCGAGATTCACGGAGCCGTGGCGGAGACGCCGGTGATCAGTGCTGGGGGTCGGTCGATGAGATCGAGGAAGCAAGGCTCGGCGGGAGGCTCGGGAACGAGCGGGAGGCCGAGCAGGCTTGGTTCTTGATAGCTCGGAGGTGAGCCGGGAGGGCCGAGGAGGCCCATCGTGCAGGAGGCTCGGAGGCGAGCCAACGGTTGTTTTAAGGCGGGCATAGGACTGGTCTGGTCGGCCACTGAAGGTCGGAAACATCCTCGGGTCGAAGTCCCGGGGCATGCTTCTAATATACTGTTGTCGCTCCCTCCCAGTGAGCCATGGGACACGTCAGTCACCACGTGTCGTGATCTTAGAAAATACCACTTCTGAGCATCATCACACACCGAATCCATTACCACTCAAAGAAGGTGGAGGCAGCACACTAATCTCCAAACGCAACTCTAACATCCTCATATCATACTCCAACTGTTCCAGGTTTATTTCATCGGCTCTATCCGATCTCGTGATCGCCAGCTCGCGACAGATCGGGCAGAACAAATTTCTCGTTACGAGCCACAAGCCACCAATCGATACAACCCTTATGAAATTTGTGCCTGCAATTCATCAACACCCGCACCTCATCTCCATCGACATAATCGGGCAAGCACACCGAACACGTATCGTTCTCAGTATCAAAACTAACATATGTAATTACAGGGTGTTGTTCGGGCTGAACTCTTGTTAACATGTCCATGATCAATACTGCGCTTGTTGAGGCCGTGCCGTCGTCATGGCGCAAGTGGTGTCGTTTGAGAAAATCGAGGAGGAATTGCCAGAGGGTGCTGAGGATGAGGCACGCGACGACGGCGGAGAAGGTGGTGGCGAAGTAGAGAGGGAAGGCTTTTGATAGGGCATCCATGAGTAATGAGAATGGAGATGGATTTTGAAGGATATGGTGAATATTCATAATTAGGATTTTAAATTGGTGCATGAATGCAGAGAAGAAGGAAGGAAAGAAAATGTTTGGAGTACATTAATGTTGTGATGCATTTGAAGGGTGCAATGAATATACGATATGAAGGGGTGGGGTTTATAACAAGTTTGCGTAATTGTGACTGGCATGGATGGTATTGATTTACTGAATGAAGGGCAAAATAAGGGGATTAAAAAAAAGAAAATTCATATGGATTTCCCCCTTCCTTTGTGATAAAATTCAGATGAAATTGCATTTCTTGTTGGAGAGAAATTTTTAGCATTTGCCTCCTTTAAATTGTAGCACCAAGTAAACTTGTTTTGAAATAAATTAAAGTTGTTATGTAGTTGCGGCGGCTGCTTGCTTGGGGGGCACCAGAGTGTATAACATAAGAAATCTAAATGGACGGACCTGCTCCCATTGTTAGCTCTAGCGTCCATAGCTACGTAAATTCATACATAATATGAAGATACCCCAAATTTTCTATAAAGCAGTGGAATTGAAGTTTTACGAAGGCTTAAAGGGTAGAGATAGTACAATACTTACACCTTTGAAGTAAATCGATCAAAATTTTACTCCCTCCGTCTCTTTTTACATGTCATTTTGGAGAAAAAAAGTGTTTCTTTTTTACTTGATGTTTTTGGAATAACGAGAAAATCATTAATGATAAAGATATCAATAAATAATACAATACCAAAAATAGGCTCAAAAATTAATTGCTGATATTAATAAAGTGATAAGGTATTTCTTAATCGATATGTATTGCTTTAAAATGATAAGTAAAAAGGGACAGAGAAGAAAATGAATGATACTAACTGGAACAACTCGAACAACTCGAATGATTGTCAAATTTAATTCTGTAACTTTGGTTGATTGTAATCCTTTCAAGGGGGTATAAGTGCAATACAAGATAGCGACTTTTGTGTAATAAACCCACAACAAAATCTGAACTTTCACGCGATGCTGCGTCCCAAAGCGATGTTCTCTTTGGGCGACGCGTTAATCTTTCAACAGCCCTGACCCCCAAAAATCTCGTACTTTTCGAAACCTCTCCCATTTTTTCTTGTTCCAAATAGGAAAAAAGCCCTACATCTCGAAAGCGATCTTAGGCTTCGAAGTAGATCGGAATCATCAATGGCGGATCATACGTGAGGGGAGAAGAGTTCGAGGAGCAAGCAGAGAAGAAGCTCAAATCTTGGTGCTTCTTTGGATCCAAGACGAACGATGCCGTTGATTTGTACGAAAAGGCTGCTAATTTCTTCAAGCTTGCCAAGAACTGTAAGAATCAAACCCCTTTAATCTCTTTAGCATTCGTTCGTTTTGATCGCATTTTGATATCAATCAGCCCTTGTTTGGGGATTGTTTGAGTCTGTGCTCTAGAAATTTAAATTTTGACAATAAAAATTCATGCAAATGGAGGACCTTTAGTCGATTTAGATTACTTTGTAGTAACATACGCATTGAATGATGAATTCTTTAGCTTTGTTACACGAAAAGGTTGTGTGATTTTCATTAAAAAAAAATTTGGGTTAGCAATGATTTGCGGCAGAACCTGTGTTGATTTCGGTAAAATTCTGTTTTATACCCCATACATATCGGCTGGCCATTGTCCTAGGTCCCTTTGGAATGTGCAATGCTAGTGCACCAAAGCATGCTAGGTAATCTACTTGGCACGTATAATATAGCGTTCGTTGTGCAAAATTGAATATTTAGACTCATGAAAATGGCCTAAATAGGGGCTTTAATGCGGAATAACAAGTTGCGAAGGGCTTATGTCTAGAATATCATCCCCTCTTGTAGATGTGCAGGTTTGTAAGCATATTCTCTTATGATTGATTTGTTTATGGTCTATGAAGTTTCTATTTGGCACTTTGTGTATCCATGTACTAAGACCAATAGCAGATTGAAAGGGGTTGCATTATATTATAGCAGAGGATAGGCATGCATCAATTTGTCGGTTATCCCATCTCAGGGGATAGAGCTGCGTCAGCATATATCAAAGTGGCGAACTGCACAAAGGTTTATTCTTTACTCCATATACTTAACTGTTATAATAAATAATACATTAAGTTGACATAAACTGAACATATATACATGTGCAGTGCAGGATGAGTGTAAGCATGAAGGCGCCGCAGCTTATGTAGATGCCGCAAACTGTTACAAGAAGATTTCAATTCAAGGTACCTGTTTTGCATGGTTGTTAATGTTTCTGGTTTTAAGATAAAACTTAGTAATGAAAGCTTCAACTTATGAGTGATTGCTTGATATTATCTGGACATCATAAAGTCTCTTTTACAATATGCAATACTTAGATCATCAATCTTGTAGCAATGAACACAATTGGTAGGAAATATTTGCTTAGCACCACCGCTTTTCATCTTTGAAGCTTATTTAGAACTAAATGAATGTCCTCGATTTGCCGACGAGGTTAGGTGGTAGAATTCTTCAAGTAACTTTCATCCGATTTTCAACTTTGAAGCCTAATGTCCTGCAAATGCTAGAATAATTCAACCATATAATATTTGATATTTTCCTCAATATTTGTTTAGAAAAATATATGAATGTCCCGCATCAAGGGATGGCATGTCGGCAATAGATACTATGACAAGAGAGAAAAGTGACTCAGTGGTGTAAACATGTTTGCAAGGTATATCAGAATAAACAGAAATTTCTGCATCAAAACTATAGGCTAGCTACTATCTAACTCACATTAAAGTTTAGGCTAGGTCCTGATGGAGGCCTTGATCTCCTTCAGATGCTGTCCTTCATCAATCCGTCGCGAGCGTTGCTGGATGGTTGAGATTGGATTCGGAGGTTGCCTTCTTGAGTGTGTGGATCGCAATGGGTTGAGTTTGAAGTGGAAGCCGAGCTACCTACAAAGAAGTCCCGGGATGGGTGACCACCGTAGGACCCTTCGACGCTCAAGTTAGTCGAGAAATTTGGGCAGAGTAGCGGCCTGTTGGGTGTTAGTTGCTTTACCTGAGTCGTCTGGGATAGGGGTTTTATAGTGGTAGCATGGAGCGAGCAGACACGAGATTTTCGCCTTCAGTTACGTCCCTGACGTTACGCGTGCGTGAACAACGGGATCCCTTCATTAATGACGGGATACACTCATTAATGGGGGGACGTGCCAGCGTGGGACGCGAGACGTGGGGCGGCGGTTATCTCGTATTGGCGAGATACGCGGAGCCGTTACGGAAGCGTTAGGGCTCCGCAATCTCGGTTGATCGGGGGAGGCCGAGGAAGCTCGGCACGAGAGAAGGCTCGGAGGTGAGGAGACCGAGGAAGCTCAGAGACGAGTTGTTGGTAGTCTCTTAGACGAAGGTGGAATGTCTTTCGGGGGGTCTTCCGAAAGGTCAGGAAACTCCCCCGAGAAGGGATCCCGGGGAATGTCCTTGATGCAGCTCACTTATTCCACCCCCTGGGAATCCGGGACACGTCATCTGCCATGTGTCGTAATCTGGGGGACACCACTTGTGAGCATCATCATTAGCCCCCACTCACGGTCCGACTTATCCAAGGTTTGGATCGAGAGTGGTCTGCTTGATTTTTCTTCTGCTCAATTTGGCGCCATGGAAGCGTAATGCGGATCGCCCAGGAACGGCCTGGCGTCTGGCGGTTACGTCGTTTCGATCCTTAGGCCCACGTGTCGCCTCGTCGTTCGCCTGAATCTTTCGCGTATCCCCGAAGACGTGCACCGCTTCGCTCGTACGTTTGTTGGGCTGCAGGCCAAGTGTCTGACGTGGGTTGGCGGAAGCGACAGGCTGTCGCTGCCACCTGCAACCGAAGGGACGTCCCCAATGGTTGATCGCCACGTAGCACCCCGTCGGTCATTGGGCGCGACATTTCGTTTTAGCGGGAATCAGTCTGGGCCGTTGGATGTTCTTCTTTGGGGGTATATAAATAGGAGGGGACCCCCTAGGGCCGATACTTCCACCATAATTTACCCTCGTTGTCAGAGATTGCCCGGTGCTCCTTTTTAGATCGGATCGCCCGTGTTTTTTCCTCGGCCAGCCTTTTCCTTTGAGTCAGGGTAGAATTCTTCATCTGAGGAGTCTTTAGAGATAGTTAGGATAGAGTCGGGCGATGATGTTTCAGTTGTTGGAGCTGAGTCCAGAGGGTTTTCCTCCTCTTCGTTTTCAGATAGCCAAGAGGGTTCGTCTCTCTTCTTCGTCCTCTGTGTCGGGATCGCATCCAAGAGTCAGGGCCGCCCCCATCACCAGCCGTCGGGCGGCAACAAGGGCTCCTAAGGTGCGTGTCGGGAACGCCCGCGATACACCCTCCGTCTTGAGGAATGTGGACGAGCTTGCCGAAATCCGGGCTCGGTTCTATATCCCCTCTAACTTTTCTCTCCGTTTAGCTAGAGAGGGTGAGCGGGCGGACCAGGTGCAGGGCAAGGAGATTGCCCTGTATTTGGAAGCATTCCGAACAGGAATGCGTCTGCCTTTCTCAACCGAGGTATGTGGGGTGCTTCGTTGCTTCTATCTTGTCCCAGGCTAGCTAGCGCCGAACTCGTGGAGAATCCTCCTCGGTTCTTTGGTTCGGTTGAAACTTTAAAAATATCCCTTTTAGTTTGACCCTCATAATCTCCTTTCTTTGTTATAAGAATCATCCCGGAACCAGCAAGGATGAGCCGAGCTGGGTGTAACTTTCTTTCAAAAAACGCAAAGGTGGGGTGGCCGTGTCGGGGTAGTAGTCGTCCCTTCTTCCATTTACGAATGGAAAGAGAAGTTCATATTCGTCGGGCCACCCGAGAGTGAGGATTGGCCTGTGCCTACACAGTGGCACAGGGCCGACTGCCCGAGGGCGAGACAGTTGTTCTCACCTGAGGTGAGGGCGGTATCCATGTAGGAGCCGATCCAGCAGGCCGACGTTCTGCTTTCTGAGCAGGCACTGAGCTGGGCTGGGTTCAGTCCTACGTGTTTTCTGGGTCATTTAGGGCCGTCGTAGACGATCTATTTAGACTTTGATGATTTTTTTTACCCTTTTCAGCGTCACTAACTCTCTTTGTATATTCTCCTTTCTGTAGAGCAAATGGACCGATCCAAATTTTTAGCTGCCATGGCTGCGAAGGCAGGAAATAAGATCGGGGCGCTAGCTTGTCCCATCCCGGTTTGAGCTCGGCCCCGAAACCAACTGCACCGGCGAAGCCTTCTGTTGCGCCCTGAGCCTCGGAAGTCAGCCGCGGGGAGAGCCAGAAGCATGCACGGGGACCAGAGCCCCGGGCGAAGGAGACGGAGGATGAGGCCGACCTCACCGATGTTCCCCTCAAGAGGCACAAAAAGACGGTCTCTCGCTCGCTACCCGCCGGGATTCCCGTGCAGGAGGGTGACGTCTGTTTTGAGGTGCCTTCGGGGCTTTCCGTTGCCGATAGCCTGCTCTTGGACATGGAGCGATTGGCCGGAAGCAAAATTCCTCGGGGTACTTTAAAGGCCCAAGTGGCCGCCATCGTTCAGGAGGCGGTCTAGGTCGGTATCCATTTTCTTTTAAGGATTTCGTTAAGTATTTTTTCTCAGTTTGAACATTTTTAACTCCTTTTATGCTTTCTTCAGGTCCTTCCACACCGCGTCCTTATCGTCAATATGGAGTCCGAGGAGATTGCCCCGGCCATGAGGAAGGCGGGCGAATCGTCCTCGCGGGAGGAGGATCTGCGCCTGGAGCTGCAGCAGGCGGAGGAGAGAATAGCCGTCCTCGAAACCCGGATGGTCGCTGAGGAGTTGATGAACTCTAAGTGTAAGGAGTCAATCCGACTTCTGAGTGAATCCAACGAGGCCATCCAGGCTAAGTTGGAGGAGGCTAGCAAGCTCTACGCCACGATGAAGAAGTCGCGGGATGCCTACAAGAGGGACATCCAGGCGGCGCTTGATGTGGTGAAGCTTGCCGATCTTTGAGTTTGAAGTCCGTGGAGATGTATAAAGCGTCAGCCCAGTTCTACGCCGACCTCATCGACGTCTTGGCCATTGTTTGGTACCAGGCTCTCGACACTGTCAAGGTGTTGATGCCGGGGTTTGTTGACGGCGAGCTTCGGCTCTAGTACCCCCTTTCCGAGGATGCGCCACAGGTGGAAACTGCCGGGATGCCGCCGGGGGAGAGGCTGCCGGTACAAGTGCCAGGGGTGAGGCTGCCGGTGGAAGCACCGACCTAGAGGTCGCCGTTTTGGTTCCCAACACTGGCGTCGAGCGGGGGAGATCCTCCCTCCCCCGGTAGCTTTCTTGCCTTTTCCTTTTTTAAGTTTTGTAAGCCTCCGAGTGTTTTGTAAGGCTGAGGTGCCCAGAATACCTTGTAAAAATTTCTGAATATAAATAAAGCCGAGCTTATTTTTCTCTGCATGACCGTGTAATTTTTAGATGCCTGACTTTTTAGATGACGATCGCGCGTCAAGTGTGAGCCGAGTAATTGCCAAATGTAGGAAGGTCGGTGCCCTTCCGCTCCCCACAGTCGAGGTGGCGATCGATCATTTAGAATGAATCCAAAGACATCCAAGTGTAGCAAGGTCAGTATTAGTCCCTTCCTCAGCATCAGATTGAAGACCATGTCTAGCACGAGTTGTAAAACAACCAAGTTAGAATAGGCCTGCATTGCCCGATTCCTCTTTATGCGGTTTCTAGACTCGTGTCTCCATAGGGCAGAAATCAACCCCTCGGAGATTAACCGAGCAGGGAAGCTGCTCGATGGCCTCGTGAGGAGAGCTTTAGATCCTTAGCGTAGATGGGCAGGAGTCTACCCGCTAGGGATGGACCGGGCAGGGAAGCTGCTCGGTGGCCTTGTAAGGAGGGCTTTGATTCCTTAGCATAGATGGGTAGGAATTTACCCGCTAGGGATGGACCGGACAGGAAAGCTGTTCCGCTAGGGATGGACCGGGCAGGGAAGCTGCTCGGTGTCCTCGTGAGGAGGGCTTTGGATCCTTAGCGTAAATGGGTAGGAATCTACCCGCTAGGGATGGACCGGGCAGGGAGGCTGCTCGGTGGCCTCGTGAGGAGGGCTTTGGATCTTTAGCGTAGATGGACAGGAGTCTACCCGCTAGGGATAGACCGGGCAGGGAAGCTGCTCGGTGGTCTCGTGATGAGGGCTTTGGATTCTTAGCGTAGATGGGTTGGAATCTATCCGTTAGAGATGGACCGGATAGGGAAGCTGCTCGGTGGCCTCATGAGGAGGGCTTTGGATCCATAACGTAGATGGGTAGGAATCTACCCGCTAGGGATGGACCGGACAGGGAAGCTGCTCTGTGGCCTCGTGAGGAGGGCTTTGGATTTTTTGCGTAGATGGGTAGAAATCTACCCGCTAGGGATGGACCGAGTAGGGAAGCCGTTCGATGATCTTGTGAGGAGGGCTTTGGATCCTTACCATAGATGGGCATGAGTCTACCCTGTAGGGTGTTTTTCGTCACCCCATTGAGATGGGAATACGCGCGCGCTTATCAGGCGCATTACAGATTCCCCCTGTCTAGGTTAGGCTGGGGTTTATTGATTGTGGGGATCCGAATCTCTGGCAGCCGCGGACTAAGCTGCCGTTAATTACCGCTCGCATTTGGAACGAGAGAACCTCCGATTGACGGGTTAAACCGGTCATGCGAACTCAATGTGCAGTATTGTGTTTTGAAGGGGTTTGGGATATATCGGGGGCCCCGCAGAGTTTTTACGGAGGTCCCGCTATCCGGATAGCGGGCTGGGGGTCAAGGGGGCTAGCAGCCCCCTTACGGGGTGCGGGGCAGCGCCCCGTTAGAAATTTTTTTCTAACAGGGACGGTGTTGTGGAGTGTGTATCTATATGTATACATGTATACATATATATAGAAAGAGGAAAAGCGTCTAAAGGACGCGTGGGGCCAGCGCTTCACGTGCCTAGCACGCCAGTGCTGTGCGCTTGAGCGCTGTGCGCTTAGGCGCTGTGCGCTTAAGCGCTAGCGCACCACGTGTCCGACACGTGGGCGTCGGGCGCTTGAGCGTTGTGCGCTTAGGCACTGTGCGCTTAAGCGCTAGCGCACCACGTGTCCGACATGTGGGCGCTGTGCGCTCGAGCGCTAGCGCACCACGTGTCCGACACGTGGGCGCTTGAGCGCTTGGGGCGCTAGGCACTCTGGCGCTTGGGCGTCGGTGAGAAAAAGGGGGTTTTAGCTCCAGAAATAGGATTTAAAATCCCAAAAGAGGATTTAGAGTGGAGTTAAACTCCTAAAATGTTTTGGAGTTGATGAAAGGGGTTCTTCTTTGGAGCCCTGGGTCTTCTTAAAAATGGGGTTTTCGGAGATGGGTCTCCTTCTTCCTTCTCTGTTGGCAGGATCTTGAAGGTCAAGAGATGTGAGATTTTAAAAATCTCTTCTTTTTGAGATCTAATGGGAGATTTAAGCTCTCCTTTGTAGGTTTTGTGGTGAAAAACCATTTAGTTTTGGAAAAGGAAGAGTAAAACTCTTGATTTAATTCAAAAAAAAGAAGAAGGTTTAGAATCTTCAGAAAGGGAAAAGAGGCACAAACCCTAGATTTTTGAGGGGAATGAAAAAAGTCTATTAGATATTTTCATCATGTTGCCTTATATAGGCTTACATATTTACATATAGCCCCTTGGGCTTTACAAAATGGCATTTTGCCCATTCCATGGCTCATGTGCCATTTCTTTTTGCATATAAGCCATGAGCTTTACAAAAAATTTGGCTTTACGCCCATTTTGCATACATTCATGCATAAAAAATTACATAAAAATTATTTGTTACATGATCTATATTTTGGCATGGAGGAGGCTGGCCGCGGGCTCGACTTGGGCATGGTCCCGCTAGACCTGGGCTTGGGGTTGACCTTGACTTTGACTCGGTCAATCAGGATGCAAATTTTGACCCCAACAAAGTGCCCCCCATCAATGAATGCACACCGCATGCATGAGTTGTGTGCACAAAATTGATGGACCTTGAAATTGGACTTCGAAGTGGAACATCATTCCAGGGGCGGAGCATCATCCCGGGGAGCATGATTCCTGGGGATCAGAGCATCATTCCGATTTGCGGAGCATAATTCCAAGGTCGGAGTATCCCTTGGGAAGCATGATTCCCGGGGATCAGAGCATCATTCCGATTTGCGGAGCATCATCCCGAAGAGTCGGAGCATAATTCCGAAGAGTAGAGGCATGATTCCAAGGATCAGAGCATCGTTCCGAAGAGCGGAGCATGATTCGGAGCATGATTTCAGGGATCGGAGCATCATTCCGAAGATCGGAGCATCATTCCAGGGATCAGAGTATCATTCCGAAGAGCGACAGACATTCTGACCGAAGCATAATTTCGATACAGAGGTTGACTCCTAAGAGAAACATAATTCCGGCAGGCAAGGCAAATACTCCGAGGCGAAGCATGATTTCGACACGGGGTATGTTCTGAGACGAAGTATGGTTCCGACATAGAGCTAGTTGGTAGATTTGATTTCGAGGCGAAGCATAATTTCGACAGGGAAGGCAGGTACACCGTGGCGAAGCATGATTTTGGCACGGGGTGCACATTCTGAGACGAAGCATGATTCTGATGCAGAGCTTGCTGGTTGACTTGATTCCGAGGCGAAGCATAATTCCGGGGATCGGAGCATTATTCCGAAGAGTGGCAGACATTCTGACCGAAGCATAATTTCGATGCAGAGGTTGATTCCCAGGCGAAGCAAAATTCTGACAGGGAAGGCAAATACTCCGAGGCGAAACATTATTCTGACGCAGAGCTTGTTGGTCGACTTGATTCCGAGACGGAGCTTAATTCTGACGAGGAGGTCGCTGGTTGATTCCGAGCCGAAGCATAATTCGACAGGGAAGGTAGATATCCCGAGGCGAAGCATGATTTCGACACGGGGGAAATTCTGGGACGAAGCATGATTCCGCCGCAGAGGTTGGTTTGATTTGATTTGGGTTGACATCAGCATCGCTATACTGGAATATGATACCAAGAGCGAATCATCATTTGCCATGAGAGGATTTGGGAATTGATGGCTTGGGAGACAGGTTTGGATCCCTATCACCTAAGGCTTTTCAATTTTATGGGCCGTAAGGGTCCCATAAAAGCATTTTCTCCCTACGAGTCGAAAGGATCTCGTAGGTGTATTTTCTCCTTAGGAGTCATGGGGACTCCTAAGTGTGTTGCTCCTTTGTGAGTAGTAAGGATCTCACGCGGGAATTTTCTCCTCACAAAGTCGAGAGGACTTTGCGATTGCATTTCATCTCTTTTTTACGAGTTTGCGCCCTTTCGGGTTTTCACAAACTCGCTGGCGGTCCTACTGTTTTTACTCACGGAGCCCTTTCGGGTTTTCATCCGTGCCCATTTTGCTTGTGGACATACCTTTTATTATTATTATTTTATTATTTTTGGTGGGACTTTGAATGTGGTCTCATCGGTAGGACTTGGGAGAGATTGGAATTGTTTTACGTCCGTGGATTGTATACGGTTTTGCAGGATGTATGGTCCAGACCGTAAGGCCGGAAACATTTCAAGACTTGGCTGGCTTCTGCATCGCTGCACTGGAATATGGTACCATGAGCGACTCATCATTCGCCGTTGGGATTTGGAATTTGGCTGGCTTCTGCATCGCTGCACTGGAATATGGTACCATGAGCGACTCATCATTCGCCGTTGGGATTTGGAATTTGGCTGACGTCAGCATCGCTGCACTGGAATATGGTACTAGGAGTGACTCATCATTCGCCATTGGGGTATGGGATTTGGAACTTGGTTGGCATTTGCATCGCTGCACTGGAATATGGTACTAGGAGCGACTCATCATTCGCCACTTGGGGATTTGGATTTTGGCCGGCGTCTGTATCGCTGTACTGGAATATGGTACCAGGAGCGACTCATCATTCGCCATTGCCTATTGGGAAGCGATGGCTTAGGATACAGGTTTAGATCCCTATCACATAAGGCTTTTCAATTTTATGGGCCGCATAAAAGCATTTTCTCCCTACGAGTCGTAAAGATCCCGTAGGTGCATTTTCTCCTTAGGAGTTGTGAGGACCCCCAAGTGTGTTTTTCCTTTGTGAGTCGTAAGGATCCCACGAAGGTTTGTTCTCCTCATGCATCGTGAGGACACATGAGTGGGTCTTTCCAATGGAGCATAATTCCAAGGGTGGAGACCAACCGCGTAACTTGTGATTACGGTGGGGTATGGGTATGATGAGAATTATTTGAGACCGTGGATTGTATACGGTAGTCAATTTGGGGACTGGCCGTAGGGCTGTAAGAATTTTGGGAAACTGGATTTTGGTTGGTGTCTGCATCGCTGCACTGAAATATGGTACCAGGAGCGACTCATTATTCGCCGTTTTTTTTTGTTTTTGTTTTCGTTTTACCGCGATTGTCTTATCATTTCGGCTTTTATTCGCGGTTGTCCCATCATTTCGGCTTTATTTTCATTTTCATTTTTACTCGCTGATTTTTATTGCGAGTTGCCCCATCATTTCGGCTTTTCTTTATTTTTCTTTTATTTACACATTTTTTTGTTTACTTATATATATATATATTTGCATTCGCAGTTTAACGACTTAGAGGTCGACTGTTCCCAGTTTAATGATGTGGTGGTCGATTATTCCCAGAGAAAGGCAGATGTTTGAGAGAATCAGTTTCACGAAGAACTTTGGTCTCCGTTTGTATGAAATTGGCGGTCGCAGCTGGACTGTTTATTAACACGCCTTTAGACAGTTCTATCTCTCCTGTCTTGTATTGCTTTTCGACCCAATCTTTGAAGACGAAGCAGTTCTCAATGGCATGACCTATCACTCTGTGATAGGGGCAGTATTTGGGGTCGTCGGTCATATTCGCTTCCTGCGGTCTTTTTGATTCCGGCAATTGCAGACCGTTTCTCAGGGCGTCCTTGAATATCTTGTGGACTTTGTCCATTATGAAGGAATAGACCTTATCCAGCTTCTCTTTCAGTAGAGATTCTCCTCCCTCTCCGACCACTGGCTTCCGAGGCTGGTTGGCACTAAGCCTGCTCATCTCTCGCTTATTTCGGTTAGCCGAAGTGTTGAAAGATTCAGAATTGTTGGGATTTCCGCCTTTGCGATTATCGTCCTTTCGGTTTCTTCAGGACCTATTGTTGTTTTGGGAATCCGAGGAGGACTCCTGCTTTGAGCGCTCCAGCATCTGAACTTTCCTGGTCAGCTCTTGGAATGTTTTGAGACCCGCGGTGCATAGAAACGGGGCCATCCAATTGTTGATATTTCCGACAAGGAGACTGACAGATTAGTCCTGCTCTACCGGCGGTTCATATTTGACGGAGAGATTGCGCCATCGGGTTATAAAATTCATGCTGCTTTCATTGTTCTTTGGCTTGGTCCTTACGAGATCGGCAATGGTGATCTTATCGCTGATGCTCATGAATCTCTGCCGAAACAGAGACTCCATTTGGACAAAAGTTGTGACGGAGCCATCCGGTATGCTCGCGTACCAGTCGAAAGCAACATCGGCCAAGCTATTAACGAACTGGCGGAAGAGAAGCGCATCATTGCATCCAGTATTCCCGCATGAGGCCTTAAAGTGGGCGATGTGCTGATTTACATTTCCCGTCCCATCGAATCTTCCGAATTTAGGGATGACATAGCCACTAGGAAATTCTACCCGATCATACTGAGCAGGATATAGTCTCCCACTGCTGCTGATATCTTTTTACGTTTCGGCTTCGGCTACCAATATTTTGACTTTGTTGGCAATCAAATCCATGATTTGATCTTGAGTTAGCAAGCTACTGTCATCGGTAGCCAAGACATTTCCTAAGATAGGATGCGACTGGCTTTCGTGCGGTCCGCCCACCTTTGGATTTGAGGGAATAGGCGTCGGCTGTCTCGGGACACCGTTTCCCGGTTCATGAGTAGAGCCCCGCGCTTGATTGGGTGGCTGAGAGGCAAGTTGGGCCGTAAGCCGTAAGACGACATTTGTCAAGTCGTCGATCTTTGAGTAGAGCCTGGACATCTCCTTGTCTTTTCTTCTGAGCTGTATTCGGAGCTCTTGGAGAAGTTGCTGCTCTGCGGTCTTAGGATAGAAAGTTGGCTCATCTTCGCTTTTCGAGCCCGACTCCTCATGAACTGAGGGCTCTCTCTGCCTATCAGCCTCACTGGGAGGATTTTCATCACCCTCCGGAGAATGCTGGTCTTGAGAAGTGACAGCTATATTCACACCAGGTTGGATTTGAGATGTGGTGGCCCATCCTTACTTTTGCTGCGAAGGTTGTCGCCGGGACGCGTGCTCACCATGTAGACGGTGTGGATAACACATTCAGCCATCCTTTCATCACTGGCAGCTGGTTTCGCGAAGCGGTCCGGGCTTTGTAAATTCACAAATTTTAACATGGCCGGAGTCCTAGCCCGTTTGTTGGCTCTGTATCTGAGCCGCTTCTGCCTCAGCTTCTCTGTCTTGAGCGCTTGGCAGGCTTTTGCTCTCCTGGAAGCCGCCATAGGCTGAGTGATGGGGAGCTTAAAGAAGATACCCAATTGAGCAGTTGTCAGGGGCATCGCCGGAGCTTGCTCGAGACACTCTGTTGCTTTGTTGGTGTTGATGGCCTTGCCCCCAGCTGGGGCCAAGGAGAGCCGTTCAAACACCGACTTGCGTTTGAGTTGGGGCGTCTTTGAGACCACCACATTTGGCCTCTTACCTTTAAAGACCGGTTTGTCCGTCACCGGGGCTTGAGGAGCTGGGATGCCGTTAGCTGACACAAACAGAATATAGCCAAATGGTAGCGGCGGCTCCTCCCATTGTCGTCCGAGGCTGGCCGGAAGGACCGTCCTGGAGTCCATCTTCATCGTGTATGAGATGGGAGTTGAGTTCATCTTTGGAGACATTGTTGAGAAGTGATTGCTTGAAAACTTGCATGAAAAAGAATTATTTTAGTATAAATATAGAAATGTATATTGATTGAGTTCGCATGAACGTTTAACCCGAAATATAGGAGGAGAGATAGGTCCCACCGGGCGTGCCAGAATCTGTAGGGTGTTTTTCGTCACCCCATTGAGATGGGAATACACGCGCGCTTGTCAGGCGCATTACAGATTCCCCCTGTCTAGGTTAGACTGGGGTTTATTGATTGTGGGGATCCGAATCTCCGGCCGTCGCGGACTAAACTGCCGTTAATTAGCCATCGCATTTGGAACAAGAGAACCTCCGATTGACGGGTTAAACCGGTCATGCGAACTCAATGTGCAGTGTTGTGTTTTGAAGGGGTTTGGGATATATCGGGGGCCTCGCAGAGTTTTTACGGGTGCCCCGCAGAGTTTTTACGGGAGTCCCGCTAGCCCCTTTATGGGGTGCGGGGCAGCGCCCCGTTAGAAATTTTTTTCTAACAGTGACGGTGTTGTGGAGTGTGTGTATCTATATATATATACATGTATACATATATTTAAAACGAGGAAAAGCGCCCAAAGGACGCGTGGGGCCAGCGCTTCACGTGCCTAGCACGCCAGCGCTGGGCGCTTGAGCGTTGTGCGCTTAAGCGCTAGCGCACCACGTGTCCGACACGTGGGCGCCGGGCGCTTGAGCGCTGTGCGTTTAGGCGCTGTGCGCTTAAGCGCTAGCGCACCACGTGTCCGACACGTGGGTGCTGTACGCTTGAGCGCTGTGCGCTTCATGTGTTCGACACGTGGGCGCTGGGCGCTTGAGCACTAGGCGCCTGAGCGCTGTGAGCTTAAGCGCTAGCGCACCAAGTGTCCGACACGTGGGCGCTGGACGCTAGCACACCATGTGCCCGGCACGTGGACGCTGGGCGCTCGAGCGCTTGGGGCGCTAGGCTCTCGGGCGCCGGTGAGGAAAATGGGGTTTTAGCCCCAGAAATAGGATTTAAAATCCCAAAAGAGGATTTAGAGTGGAGTTAAAACTCTTAAGTTGTTTTGGAGTTGATGAAAGGGGTTCTTCTTTGGAGCCCTGGGTCTTCCCAAAAATGGGGTTTTTGGAGATGGGCCCCCTTCTTCCTCCTCCGTTGGCAGGATCTTGAAGATCAAGAGATGTGAGATTTTAAAAATCTCTTCTTTTTGAGATCTAATGGGAGATCTAAGCTCCCCTTTGTGGGTTTTGTGGTGAAAAACTATTTAGTTTTGGAAAAGGAAGAGTAAAACTCTTGATTTAATTCAAAAGAAAGAAGGTTTAGAACCTTCAGAAAGGGAAAAGAGGTACAAACCCTAGATTTTTGAGGGGAATGAAAAAAGTCTATTAGATATTTTCATTATGTTGCCTTATATAGGCTTACATATTTACATATAGCCCCTTGGACTTTAGAAAATGGCATTTTGCCCATCCCATGGCTCATGTGCCATTTCTTTTTGCACATAAGCCATGTGCTTTACAAAAAAATTGGCTTTATGCCCATTTTACATACATTCATGTATAAAAAATTACATAAAAATTATTTGTTACATGATCTATATTTTGGGATGGAGGAGGCTAGCCGCGGGCTCAACTTGGGCATGGGCCCGCTTGACCTGGGCTTAGGTCCACCTGGCTTGGGGTTGACATTGATTTTGACTCGGTCAACCGGGATGCAAATTTTGACCCCAACATACCCGCTAGGGATGGACCGGGCAGGTAAGCTGCTCGGTGGCCTCGTGAGGAGGGCTTTGGATCTTTAGCGTAGATGAGCAGGAGTCGACCCGCTAGGGATGGACCGGGCAGGGAAGCTGCTCGGTGGCCTCGTGAGGAGGGCTTTGGTTTCTTAGCGTAAATGGGCAGGAATCTACCCGCTAGGGATGGACCGGGCAGGGAAGCTGCTCGGTGGCCTCGTGAGGAGGGCTTTGAATTCTTAGCGTAGATAGGTAGGAATCTACCCGCTCGGGATAGACCGGACAGGAAAGCTGCTAGGTGGCCTCGTGAGGAGGGCTTTGGATCCTTAGCGTAGATGGACAGGAGTCTACCTGCTAGGGATGGACCGGGCAGGGAAGCTGCTCGGTGGCCTCATGTGCTGGGATTTGATCATTTCCGGGTTTGTTTCGATTCCTCGATGGGTTATTATGAACTCGACGAACTTCCCACCGGTGACTTCGAATGCACACTTAGCCTGATTGAGCTTCATTTTATATTTACGCAGGACGTCGAATGTCTCGCTGTGGTCTTTTGTGTGCCCTGCCGAAGAAACGGATTTCACTAGCATGTCGTCGACGTAAATTTCCATGTTTCTCGCGATCTGCGGTTTGAACAGTCTGTTGATGAGGCGTTGATATGCAGCCTCAGCATTCTTAAGACCGAAAGGCATCATTTTGTAGCAGTATACCCCCGAGCCGTGGTGAACGCGGTAAGCTCTTCATCTCGCGGGTTCATTCGAATCTGATTGTAACCGGAAAACGTATTCATAAAGCTAAGTAATTCATGGCCGGCTGAGCTGTCCACCAACTGGTCTATCCGAGAGAGGGGATAGTTGTCTTTGGGACATGCCTTGTTCAGATCGGTGAAGTCCACGCACATACGCCATTTCCCGTTGGCCTTTTTGACCGTGATCACGTTCGCCAGCCACTCTGAATAGTCCATGTTTCTGATAAAGTTGGCGGCAAGCAGTCGATCCACTTCGTCCTCAATCGTCCTTTACTTTGTCGGCGGAAAGCTTCTCTTCTTTTGTCGGACGGGCTTTGCATACGGGTCGACCCTGAACTTGTGGGAGATCACTTTAGGGTCGATCCCGGGCATATCCGTGGAGGTCCAAGCGAACACGTCTGAGTTGTCTCGGAGGAATCGTATCAGGTCTTCGCAGTGGTTCCCGGTTAAGAGGGAGCCAATCCGGACGGTTCGATCGTCGACCCTTCGACGAGGGGGACTCCCATCAGTGCTTCTACCGGGGATCCTCGGATTTCCCTTTGGTTGTTGCGCGTGTTCAGAGACCCCTGGAAATCACACGCCTCTTCAAAATCGTCGCTCGTCTCTCCGGCAGACGACACGGATGTAGGGTGTTTTTCGTCACCCCATTGAGATGGGAATACGCGCGCGCTTGTCAGGCGCATTACAGATTCCCCCTGCCTAGGGTAGGCTGGGGTTTATTGATTGTGGTGATCCGAATCTCTGGCAGCCGTGGACTAAACTGCCGTTAATTACTCTTCGCCTTTGGAGCGAGAGAACCTTCGATTGACGGGTCAAACAGGTCATGCGAACTCAATATGCAGTGTTGTGTTTTGAAGGGGTTTTGGATATATCGGGGGCTTCGCAGAGTTTTTACGGGGGTCCCGCTACCCGGATAGCGGGTTGGGGGTCAAGGGGGCTAGTAGTCCGCTTGTGGGGTGCGGGACAGCGTCCCGTTAGAAATTTTTTCTAACGGGGGAGGTATTTTTAGTGTGGAGTGTATATAAAATGAGGGGGGAAATGGCGTCCAAAGGACGCGTGGGTGCCAGCGCCCCACGTGCCTGGCACGCGGGCGCCAACGCCCCACGTGCCTGGCACGCAGGCGCTAGGCGCTGGGCGCCAGCAACAAAAGGGACTTGGTCCCTGCACTGGAAGCTGTGCTCCAGATTGACTTTTGGAGTTGAACTCCTGACAAAGAGGACAAAGAGGCTTAGCCCCTGCACTGGGAGTTGTACTCCCAAAAGGAAAGATTTATTATATATATATATATATATATATATTTTTGAGGAGTTGAACTCCTAAGATATTTTCGGAGCTAAATGAAAGGGGACTCCTTTCTTCTCCCTTGGACCATGGATCTTCCCCAAAGTGGGTTTTTTTTCGAGGTGTCTCTCCTTCCTCTCGATTGACCGGATCTTGGAGAAAAGGGGGGTGAGATTTAAAAATCTCCCCCTTTTGAAAACTGTTGGAAGATCCGAGCTCCCCTTTATGGGTTTTGTGGTGAAAAACTATTTATTTTTGGAAGAGAAAGAGTTAAACTCTTGATTTAATTCAAAAAAAAGAAGAATATTTAGAACCTTGAGGAAGGAGACACAAAAACCCTTGAGTTTTAGAGAATGAAAAGTTGTTATAGATATTTTCATCATGTTTGCCTTTATAGGCTACAAATTTTACATATAGCACCTTTGGCTTTACAAAATGGCATTTTGCCCATCCCATGCCTCATGTGCTCATTTCTTTTGCATATGAGCCATGAGTTTTACAAAAAATTGGCTTTATACCCATTTTTCTTACATTTATTCATAAAATAATACACCAAAATTATTTATTACAAATTTTTTATTTTGGCATGGTGGAGGCCGGCGGCTTTATGTTCGGGCTTGACCCGGGCATTGGCCTACTTGACCTGGGCTTGGGCCCACTTGGTTTGGGGTTGTCACGACCCGAAAGTACGGAACGTGACTGGCACTTAGATTACGAGACGTCTAAAGGCGTACCGTAACCTAAGTCAGCCAAAGCCCAGAAAAATCTAAACCAAAATCAAAAGAGAGTGAAGGAAAACATTACATGAAAACGATTTTTTAAATCAATTAAGTTGCATAGAATCCCTTTTTAAAAACATCAAAAATTCCCGAAAATTTCGGCAGAGTCTCCCCTGTATTTTCTATCCCCCAAAATGGGTACAACAAGATATTTATAACCTGTAATCATAAAATGGCATCCCCAAGCGGGAGCTAGCTCTTCGTCCAAGGCGGATCACAACCACACGCAATATATAAGTAATATCAAGAAAAAGAGCATAAAAGAAATGCAAAACATCAGAAAACACAACGTCGGCTCAAGTGAGCTCGACCCAAAAGAAACCACATATATACAAATCTCTCAGTCTCATCATTAGGTCGCATATACAAATAGAAAGTGGTAGATGGAGAATACTAGATACAATGATAGAGCAAAAAGAAATAAAGTGTGCTCGCAACCCACCTACGGGCGATGTCGTGAGTCTGAGCAAAAGGAGCTGATGATAAGATAGCCCGCCGCTACAAGGATGACGGGTCCGACCTGCAAGACACTGTGGCACAACGGGGGTGAGTTGCCAGCTCATGAGTAGAATATAACATCTAATAAGGCAATCGTAAGAATGCACGCAAATGCGTTACAGTATGTATGTTCAGATGTGATATAATACCTCTAGTATGCATGCACATGTATGCAATGTCACTACTAAATCTTAAGTGTTTTAAATGTTGAGAGTTCTGCATTCTTGACTTTAGAAAAAGGAATATCTGTATAATAGCTAAATACCATCAAGAAATCATCTGAAAACCGTGTCAAGCATCGACACCAAATATGAAATCACCTCTGTCTCAATGTCTCACTGTATCAATGTCCCAAAATATCGGGCTCCGTCAGTCCGGATCGGCCCATATCATCAAATCTCACGACAACGGTCGGTATCCTCCGGATATCCGCCGCGCCAGACATCACCGGTAGGTAGTCTTCCCCTGCAAGGCTCATCGTCTACAACTCGATCTTCTTGCCCCGGGGTACCATACCGGGCCCACCATGTACCCGAGACGGTTCATCCACTCCTCGAATCGGGTCTCGAAATCCAACAGAAAACATGAAAACTCATGGTGGACGACACATACATCACGAGAAAACCGCAACTTTGTTTTAAAAAATGATAAATATAAGCTTTTGTTAAATTCTTTCGGTTTTCCCCCAAAAATCCAGAAATCGCAGCAATACTGAAATCCTCAAGAAAATCATAATGTCCACATGTTATATATAATAAATGTCTATGATAACAAGGTATGCGATGTGAATTGTGGCTAGAAATCTATGTAAATATGATGATAATGCGAGGTATATACATGCTATGCAATTTCATATATCATGTACGATGCAAGTGGCGATACTAAGCTAAACAGGTTCTATAGTGCACGCGGCATGGCAATTACCGAAGGCGTGTGTGTCACATGAATAGTGCGCGTGCAACAGATGCCAATGGTAATGGTGTTCGTGTCCTACGAAGTGATATCGCATATGTGTATATGAATGTCCATGCAATCTAGTATACGGTTAGCTGTAAGGGTGTGCAATGTAAATAAAGGGGTAAGCTAACTAGCAATACAAGTCTTGCAAGAAATAAGGTAGTCCTAACTAGGGGGCGCCTCGCGCCATCCAGACGATTCCCCCATAGATGAATACATCTACTCACCTGAATGCCTCGCTAATCCGATCCTACCACCGCCTTGCCTTTACGTGCCGTGTCCGATGTTTCTCTGACCGATCCCAGCATTGCATAACACACAATATAAGATTACATACCCCTAAAACGACACCAAGTCAATATAAAAAGATCGACGCTCTTGAATTAAACATAACGTGCACTCGGTGCGCGGAAAACACACGAAAATCGCTAAAACCTTAACTAGAATCGTCATTTCGGGGAAATCGACAAAACTAAAACCCGACTAGACAAAACCCCGCATTCGCGCACACTAATAGTCGTATATGAAGCTAATTATATCGTTAATATAACGCAATTAGATTATATCCTAATTTTTATAAAAATCTAGTAAGCAAATAGCATACCGATTCGATGCAAATATCGCAATTTATCGATCTAGCGAGCGCAACATCGCACAATTAGCCACTCTAACCAATTAGATAACCAAAGCCCTAACTTAAATCCATCAACCATGCTACAAACCCTAATTCAAAATCAAATCCCTTTCTTGAATTTCATAAACAAACAATTACTACTAAATTAATACTTCAAAATTCAATTTTAGCACATTTAAACTACAATTTAACAACTAGTTTAGAATTTTCACCTCACAAGTTGAACCCTAGTTTGCTCAAGCCACCAAAGATGCCTCCTTTCTTCAAGTTTTGAACTAAATTTGGTTTGAGGAGAGATGGGATTAGGATTTTGCTTTGAATTTAAGATGGAATTTGTGAATTTTTAATGGATTTTGATAAGAAAATGAAGCAAGAAAGAAGTGAGAAGATGAGGGATTTCTGCAGGTTAGGCTCGGCCAGCAGGGCGAGAAAGTGATGGGGGGTTTTGTGTAGATGTTTCTAGGTCAAAAAACCCCTTAAGTTCCCATTTAATGCATTTCACATCAACCTTTTTACAAAAAAACCCCATTTTTCTTCATTTTTTTCCATTAATTTCAAACCATAAAACTAAAATCTTGCAAGTCATGATACAATTTATTAACACTATATTTTAGCTTATAAAGATTCCTAATTATGAAATTTACCTAATTAAATTTGTATTTATCACTAATTTAATATATTTTTAAAAGCTTAAAATAATATTAAAAATAATTAATTACGAATTTTTTTTTATTTAACTAGAAAATTATAAGTGGCATTTTAGTGACCAATTTATAGTAATATCTTATCTAATTTTTGTATAATTAGGTCTACAATGAAAAAAACCTATTTTGACTTTTTACGGAAAATGCCGAAAAATTAGCCGATTACCGAAAAACTGCCTAAACGATTTTCGAAGTGTTACGATCTTCCCCCCTTAAAGAAATTCGGTCCCCGAATTTAGAATTTAACTACGCGTACCTTCAAAAAGATGGGGATATCTCTTCCTCATCTCGACCTCGGTCTCCCAGGTGACCTCCTCGCTGTTCGGGCCACGCCAAAGGACCTTGACGGACGGTATAACCTTCGACCTCAATTTCTTCACCTGCCGATCCAAAATGACCACCGGCTGCTCGGTGAATGAAAGATCACGCTCTAGCTGGATCGTCAGGTGCTGAATCGTATGGGAAGGATCATGAAGGTACTTGCGGAGCATCGGGACATGGAACACGGGGTGAACATCGGGGAAGCTGGGCGGAAGAGCTAACCGATAAGCGACTGGACCAACACGCTCTAGGATCTCGAATGGACCAACATATCTAGGACTCAGTTTCCCTTTCCGCCCAAATCTCTTCACACCTTCCATCGGAGAGACCTTCAGGAAAACATGATCGCCAACAGCGAACTCGAGTCGGCGACGGCGCCTGTCAGCATATGATTTCTGCCTGCTCTGTGCCGCTCTCATCCTGTCCCGAATCAGCTGTATCTTCTCGATCGTCTCCTGTACGATCTGCGGCTCCAAAATACTGCTCTCCCTAAGCTCTGTCCAACATACAGGCGATCGACATCTCCTCCTATATAAAGCCTCGAAAGGTGCCATCTGAATCGTCTCTTGGAAGCTATTATTGTAGGAGAACTCGATCAAAGGCAAATGACGATCCCAGCTACCACCGAAATCTAAAACACAAGCTCTGAGCATGTCCTCAAAAGTCTGAATAGTACGCTCCGACTGACTGTCAGTCTGCGGATGAAAGGCTGTGCTAAAACTCAATCGGGTGCCCAATGCTTCCTGAAGTTTCTGCCACAATCGGCTGGTAAACTGGGTGCCCCGGTCGGACACGATGCAAGTCGGAACGCCATGCAGTCGCACTATCTCATCAATATAAATCTGGGCGTACTGAGAAAATCCAAAAGTGGTCTTCATTGGCAGGAAGTGAGCCGCTTTCGTCAGTCGATCCACAATCACCCAAATAGAGTCGTACCCTCGACTGGTCCTGGGTAGACCCACAATGAAGTCCATGGAGACCTGCTCCCACTTCCACTCAGGGATGGGCAAAGGCTGTAACTCACCGGCTGGCCTCTGGTGCTCGGTTTTGACTTGCTGACAAGTCAGGCATCTCGACACAAAGTCTGTAATATCCTTCTTCATCCCGTCCCACCAGTAAACCTCTCTCAAATCATGATACATCTTGGTGGAACCTGGATGAACACTGTATACTGATCTATGTGCCTCCTCGAGAATATCACGCCTCAGTCCCTCTGAATCAGGCACGCACAGTCGAGTCCCAAATCGAAGTATCCCCTGATCATCAATCATGAACTCAGAAACTCTGCCCTGCCGAATCTGCTCAATAATCTCTAAAATACGGGCATCGCCGGACTGTGCCTCGCGGATACGGTCAAGTAACTGTGGGCGTGCTCTGAAATGGGCCAGCTGTCCCCCTGTAGGAGTAAACTCGAACTGCACTTTGCTATCACATAAAACCTGCCAATCCGCCGTCGACTGCATCTGTACTGCGCTCAAACAAGATAAGCTACCTCCGGGCCTCCTACTCAAAGCATCTGCCACCACATTCGCCTTGCCCGGATGGTATAAAATCTCACAGTCATAATCCTTCACCAACTCCATCCATCGGCGCTGTCTCAGGTTCAGATCTCGCTGCTGGAAGATGTACTTCAAACTCTTGTGGTCAGTGAATATCTGGCACGACTCACCGTATAGGCAATATCTCTAGATCTTAAGTGCAAATACCACTGCAGCCATCTCTAAATCATGGGTGGGGTAGTTCTGTTCGTGTTTCCTCAGCTGCCGAGAAGCATACGCGATAACTCTGTCGTGCTGCATCAATACACAGCCCAGCCCCACTCGAGAAGCATCACAATATACCACGAACCCGCCTGATCCTGAAGGCAATGCTAACACTGGTGCAGTAGTCAGACGAGTCTTCAATTGCTGGAAACTATCCTCATATGCCTGGGTCCAATCAAAAGGAACCCCCTTCCGGGTCAATCCGGTCAAAGGTGCAGCAATGCGGGAGAAATCCTGGACAAAACGTCGATAATAGCCGGCCAGACCTAGAAAGCTGCGAACCTCTGTAACTGATACCGGTCTAGGCCAACGCTGAACTGTCTCGATCTTCTTCGGGTCCACACAAATACCGTCTCTCGTCACCACATGACCCAAGAAGTCGACACTGTCTAACCAAAATACGCACTTGGAAAATTTGGCGAACAGCTGATGCTCCCTCAAAGTCTGCAATGTGATACGTAAGTGCTACTCATGCTCCTCCCGGTTCCGAGAATAAACCAAGATGTCGTCAATGAACACAATGATGAACTGATCGAGATACGGCCTGAATACACGGTTCATCAAATCCATAAATGCTGCCGGGGCATTGGTGAGCCCGAACGACATCACCAAGAACTCATAATGACCATATCGAGTACGGAAAGCGGTCTTCGGAATATCCTCCTTCCGAACTCGCAACTGGTGATAACCTGACCGTAAATCAACTTTCGAGAAGAACCCTGTACCCTGGAACTGATTGAATAAGTCATCAATGCGGGGTAGGGGATACCTGTTCCGCACAGTAACCCGGTTCAGCTGACGATAATTAATGCATAAGCGCATACTTCCGTCCTTCTTCTTAACAAACAGGACGGGAGCACCCCAAGGTGACACACTCGGTCGGATAAGCCTTTTGTCCAGCAAGTCCTGTAACCGATCCTTTAGCTCTCTCAGCTCCGCCAGGGCCATCCGATAAGGCGGTATAGAGATAGGCCCTATGCCGGGGATCAGGTCGATGCAGAACTCAATCTCGCGCTCTGGTGGCAGACCAGGCAGCTCGTCAGGGAATACATCAGGGAACTCTCTCACAACAGGGACCTGGTCCAACGGAATCTCTGTGGAGCTAGTATCACAAATATAGGCTAAGAATCCCTGACACCCTTTTCTTAAGAGCTGACCAGCGCGAAGAGAAGAAATCAAGCTGGGAAGGGTAGCTCTATGATCTCCCTGAATAACAAGAACCGGCTCACCAGGAAAACTGAATCTGACTGCTTTCTCACGGCAGTCCATAGATGCATAACAGGTGGCTAGCCAGTCCATACCAAGAAGAACGTCAAAGTCTAGCATATCGAGGAGAATCAAATCAACTGAAGAATCTCTCTCCCCAATACGAACGGAACACGATCGGTACACAAAACGGGCAACAAAAGACTCGCCTACCGGTGTAATAACGACAAGCGGCTGATCTAACGGAGAAGAATCTCGACCCAACCTCGGTGCAAAGTACGTGGATACATAGGAATGTGTGGAGCCTGGATCAAATAATACCCGTGCATCAAAGGAACATACTGGCAGAGTACCTGTCACGACGGCATTGGATGCCTGTGCATCCTGAGGAGTCAGCGCGAACACTCGGGCCTGTCCACCACTAATAGCTGGCTGTCCTCTGCTCTACCTCGGCTTCGGTCTCTGCCTCTGCCTCTGTCGCCTCGTCCTCTCTGAACCGGACCGCCACGCCCACGGCCTCTAAAAACATCTGATTGGCGTGGAGCATCATCAGGAGTAGGTAGTAGAGCTTTCTGAGGAAGTGGTGAGGGTGGTAAGGTCACATGCGGGACTGTCGCCGCGTCCTGACGTCCCATGGTACAGTCTCTGATACGGTGGTACTGACTCCCGCACCGAAAACATCCTGGCGACGACTGCTGGGTCTGTGGGTATGAACCAAATAACTAACCTCGTCTCAATCCTCTGCCTCTACCATCTTCCGGAAATAATCTATCGCGATGTCTACCCATCTGCCGCTGAGCTAGCGTATCAGTACGGATCCTCTTCGGCCCAGAAACGACCGGAGTCTCAGAAATACGCTCCTCCAAAAGTAAGGCTGCATCCATCATGGCTGCGTATGTATCAAAGTGCTGGGTGCCGATTGCAAGGAATAGCTGTGTATCAAGCCCTCGTACAAACCTCTTTATTCTCTTCTCTTCTGTGTCTACTAGGTACGGAGCATATCGAGACAACTGGGTAAACTGTATATCATACTCCGACACCGTCATCTCAGGAGTCTTGCACAAAGACTCAAAACTACGGGCTCGAGCATCTCGGACACTCTCCGGAAGAAAACGGGCAAGAAATGCAGCTGTAAACTCGTCCCAGGTCATAGAAGGTAGACCTGCAGCTCGGCCTCTCTCTACTGAATCGTACCATGTCTGGGCAAGACCCTCCAGACGAAAACTCGCAAACTCCACCAATCTATCATCAGACCACCTCAACGAACGGCAAATCCGAGCCATCCTATCAAGAAATGCCTGTGGGTCCTCTGTCGCATCTGTACCGGTAAAAGCTGGAGGTCTCAATCTCATGAACTCCTGTAGTGAAACAGGGATAGTCTCCGTAGTAGCAGCAGGAGTGACCATCTGTGCAGCAGGTACAATCGTGGTCTGTGCGGTGGAAGGAACGTCCTCGGATCTCTGTGCCCGGCTGGACTCAACTAAAGATCCTATCATCTGTCGCAACTCTTGCATGCCGGCCTCTAATCTGGCAATACGGTCTGGATAAGGCGGATCAGTATGACCCTGAGGGGTAGGCGTATCCTCCCGCTCGATCCTCGCCTCAGACGAGCCCGCTCGAATCTCATCCCTAGCGGCAGCCCGCTGAGCTCTCGTAGTCTTTGGCGGCATCGAAGCTGGAATAAGAAACAGGACTGATAAGAACATTGCAATTGAATCAAGGAATGCAAGGAATCAAGAAAGGAAATACAAGCAATTATGTCCTAAGGTCATTTAGGCGGAGTACCGTATCGTAAGTATGCCGCGGATCATACCCACGCTACGCCACTCTGCTTAAGTCACCTACTCCATCTACCAAGGTCGTCCTACACTCAGAAAGGTAAAACCTACGCTCTGATACCAACTTTGTCACGACCGGAAAGTACGGAACGTGACTGGCATTTAGATTACGAGATGTCTAAAGGCGTACCGTAACCTAAGTTAGCCAAAGCCCAGAAAAATCTAAACCAAAATCAAAAGAGAGTGAAGGAAAACATTACATGAAAACGATTTTTTAAATCAATTAAGTTGCATAGAATCCCTTTTTAAAAACATCAAAAATTCCCGAAAATTTCGGCAGAGTCTCCCCTGTATTTTCTATCTCCCAAAATGGGTACAACAAGATATTTATAACCTGTAATCATAAAATGGCATCCCCAAGCGGGAGCTAGCTCTTCGCCCAAGGCGGATCACAACCACACGCAATATATAAGTAATATCAAGAAAAATAGCATAAAAGAAATGCAAAATATCAGAAAACACAACGTCGGCTCAAGTGAGCTCGACCCAAAAGAAACCACATATATACAAATCTCTCAGTCTCATCACTAGGTCGCATATACAAATAGAAAGTGGTAGATGGAGAATACTAGATACAATGATAGAGCAAAAAGAAATAAAGTGTGCTCGCAACCCATCTACGGGCGATGTCGCGAGTCTGAGCAAAAGGAGCTGATGATAAGATAGCCCGCCGCTACAAGGATGACAGGTCCGACCTGCAAGACACTGTGGCACAACGGGGGTGAGTTGCCAGCTCGTGAGTAGAATATAACATCTAATAAGGCAATCGTAAGAATGCACGCAAATGCGTTACAGCATGTATGTTCAGATGTGATATAATACCTCTAGTATGCATGTACATGTATGCAATGTCACTACTAAATCTTAAGTGTTTTAAATGTTGAGAGTTCTGCATTCTTGACTTTAGAAAAAGGAATATCTGTATAATAGCTAAATACCATCAAGAAATCATCTGAAAACCGTGTCAAGCATCGACACCAAATATGAAATCACCTCTGTCTCAATGTCTCACTGTATCAATGTCTCAAAATATCGGGCTCCGTCAGTCCGGATCGGCCCATGTCATCAAATCTCACGACAACGGTCGGTATCCTCCGGATATCCGTCGCGCCAGACATCACCGGTAGGTAGTCTTTCCCTGCCAGGCTCATCGTCTACAACTCTATCTTCTTGCCCCGGGTACCATACCGGGCCCACCATGTACCCGAGACGGTTCATCCACTCCTCGAATCGGGTCTCGAAATCCAACAGAAAACATGAAAACTCATGGTGGACGACACATACATCACGAGAAAACCGCAACTTTGTTTTAAAAAATGATAAATATAAGCTTTTGTTAAATTCTTGCGGTTTTCCCCCAAAAATCCAGAAATCGCAGCAATACTGAAATCCTCAAGAAAATCATAATGTCCACATGTTATATATGATAAATGTCTATGATAACAAGGTATGCGATGTGAATTGTGGCTAAAAATCTATGTAAATATGATGATAATGTGAGGTATATACATGCTATGCAATTTCATATATCATGTACGATGCAAGTGGCGATACTAAGCTAAACAGGTTCTATAGTGCACGTAGCATGGCAATTACCAAAGGCGTGTGTGTCACATGAATAGTGCGTGTGCAACAGATGCCAATGGTAATGGTGTTCGTGTCCTACGAAGTGATATCGCATATGTGTATATGAATGTCCATGCAATCTAGTATACGGTTAGCTGTAAGGGTATGCAATGTAAATAAAAGGGTAAGCTAACTAGCAATACAAGTCTTGCAAGAAATAAGGTAGTCCTAACTAGGGGGCGCCTCGCGCCATCCAGACGATTCCTCCATAGATGAATACATCTACTCACCTGAATGCCTCGCTAATCCGATCCGACCACCGCCTTGTCTTTACGCGCCGTGTCCGATGTTTCTCCGACCGATCCTAGCATTGCATAACACACAATATAAGATTACATACCCCTAAAACGACACCAAGTCAATATAAAAAGATCAACGCTCTTGAATTAAACATAACGTGTACTCGGTGCGCGGAAAACACACGAAAATCGCTAAAACCTTAACTAGAATCGTCATTTCGGGGAAATCGACAAAACTAAAACCCGACTAGACAAAACCCCGCATTCGTGCACACTAATAGTCGTATATGAAGCTAATTATATCGCTAATATAACGCAATTAGATTACATCCTAATTTTTATAAAAATCTAGTAAGCAAATAGCATACCGATTCGATGCAAATATCGCAATTTATCGATCTAGCGAGCTCAACATCGCACAATTAACCACTATAACCAATTAGATAACCAAAGCCCTAACTTAAATCTATCAACCATGCTACAAACCCTAATTCAAAATCAAATCCCTTTCTTGAATTTCATAAACAAACAATTACTACTAAATTAATACTTCAAAATTCAATTTTAGCACATTTAAACTACAATTTAACAACTAGTTTAGAATTTTCACCTCACAAGTTGAACCCTAGTTTGCTCAAGCCACCAAAGATGCCTCCTTTCTTCAAGTTTTGAACTAAATTTGGTTTGAGGAGAGATGGGATTAGGATTTTGCTTTGAATTTGAGATGGAATTTGTGAATTTTTAATGGATTTTGATAAGAAAATGAAGCAAGAAAGAAGTGAGAAGATGAGGGATTTCTGCAGGTTAGGCTCGGCCAACAGGTGGAGAAAGTGATGGGGGGTTTTGTGTAGATGTTTCTAGGTCAAAAAACCCCTTAAGTTCCCATTTAATGCATTTCACATCAACCTTTTTACAAAAAAACCCCATTTTTCTTCATTTTTCCCCATTAATTTCAAACCATAAAACTAAAATCTTGCAAGTCATGATACAATTTATTAACACTATATTTTAGCTTATAAAGATTCCTAATTATGAAATTTACCTAATTAAATTTGTATTTATCACTAATTTAATATATTTTTAAAAGCTTAAAATAATATTAAAAATAATTAATTACGAATTTTTTTTTATTTAACTAGAAAATTATAAGTGGCATTTTAGTGACCAATTTATAGTAATATCTTATCTAATTTTTGTATAATTAGGTCTACAATGAAAAATACCTATTTTGACTTTTTACGGAAAAAGCCGAAAAATTAACCGATTACCGAAAAACTGCCTTAACGATTTTTGAAGGGTTACAGGGGTTGACTTTGATTTTGACTTGGTCAACCGGGGTGTAAATTTTGACCCCAACAAATTGACCCCCATCAATAAATGCACACCACATATGTGGGTTGTGTGCATGAAATTGATGGATCTTCTTTCACGTGGAGGTTGATTTAATTTGGTTCCCGTTTTGACGACGTGGAGGTCGTTTCTGCCGTTTTAGCAACGTGGACGGTTGGTTCTGCCCTTTTTGCCACCTGGACGGTCGGTGCTGCCCGTTTAGCGACTTGGACGGTCGGTGCTGCCCTTTTAGCGACTTGGACGGTCGGTGCTTGATTTGACTTACTCCGCTTCTTGCGGTGTCAGGGATTGGATTTGACTTGTTCCGCTTCTGCGGTGTCAGGATTCGACTTGTTTCTGCGATGAAGCTTGATTCCGCCAGGGAGGTCGTTGGTTGTCTAGCTGATTTGATGTAAACTGGGTTGACATTAACATCACTACACTGGAATATGGTATCAAGAGCGAATCATCATTTGCCATGAGAGGATTTCCCTCGTTCCCAGTTTAACGACTTAGGTGTCATCTGTCCCCAGTTTTAACGACTTAGGGGTCATCTGTTCCCAGTTTAAAGACTTAGGGGTCTATTTGATTGGAGTTTGGGATTTTGGGGTTAGGGTAGGCATCAACGTTGCTAACACTGAAGCAGGTGTGCCAGGAGCAATTTATCATTTGCCCCGGGAGGACTTGGGATTTGGTTTTTGGGTCGGCATCAGCGTTGCTAACACTGAAGCACAGGTGCTAGGAGCAATTCATCATTTGCTTTTTCCTGTTGGGGGAGCGATGGCTTAGGAGACACGTTTAGGTCCCTATCACCTAAGTCTTTTCAATTTTATGAGCCGTAAGGGTCCCATAAAAGTATTTTCTCCTACGAGTCAAAAGTATCTCGTATGTGTACTTTCTCCTTAGGGGTCGTGGGGACTTCCAAGTGTGTTTTTCCTTTGTGAGTCGTAAGGATCCCACGAAAGTGGTTTTTTACGAGTCGAGAGGATCTCGTAAGTTTTGTTCACCCCATGTATCGTGAGGATACATGAGTGGGTCTTCCTAAATGGAGCATAATTCCGATGGCGGAGACCGACGGTGGGGCTTGTGATTGCCGTGGGGCCTGGGTGTGATGAGAATTATTTGAGCTCGTGAATTGTATACGGTAGTCAATTTGGAGACTGGCCGTAGGGCCGGAAGAATTTTGGGAAATTGGATTTTGGTTGGAGTCTGCATCGCTGCACTGGAATATGATATCAGGAGTGACTCATTATTCGCCGTTTGGGGACTTGGAATTTGGATCTTGTTTGGTATCAATATTGTTGCACTGGAATAATGCCAGGAGCAACTCATCATTTGCCCCGGGAGGGCTTGGGATTTAGTTTTTAGGTCGGCATCAGCACCGCTAACACTGAAGCGTAACGCCAGGAGCGCCTCATCATTTGCCATTTCCCGTTGGGGAGCGATGGCTTAGGAGACATGTTTAGATCTCTATTGTAACATTTTCAAAAATATAAAATATTAATTTTGGGAATTTTTATAATTTAATATTATTTTATTGATTATTTTAATATTAAATGCAAATAAATAGGAAAAATGTTAGAAAAAATTATGAAAAATTATGGAAAATTCTAAAATAGGGTAAATTAGTGGATTATGGCATTTTTAAGTTTTTGTGATTAGTTTGACAATAATTTAGTGCTAATCGCGATTAAAATCGCTAATCGGGTTTTTTGGCAATTTTGTGCAAAACTTGCACATATCACTTTTTCTACACTTGTGCATTTTTCTAGCCATGGTTTTCTTTTGGGATTACTATTGATGTGAGAAGGTTTGGATTTTAAAAGAAAAGGAAAAGAAAGGAAAATATAATGATGAGGGTAGGTGAAAGAGAGAGGTGGACTTTGACTTAGCATACTTAGCCATTCTCCTCGTTTTCTGTGCACAGCCCCTGTTCCTCTAGTGTTGACCCAGGGTACTTCTAGTTTTGACAGATTCTATCTAGGGTGAAATCTGGGACATATATCCTAAGTTGCTATTTTGGATTCGTGTTTCCGTATTCCGTATTTTTGATTCTGAAATGGTGGAATGTGTTTTGCCTCGACTAATTGTCGTTTATACGACGATGTAGAGGATTTATTGATGGTTTTGAAGGCGTGCCATAGGTTCTCACCTATAGGCCCCCTTATCGTATCGTTTTGGATTTCGTGCGCCGTTTTAGATTGGATTTGGTTTTAATGCGCATATACAATATTTTGATGTGTAGGTACCCATGAAGACTTCGGGACGACAAGCAAATACGTGGTGACGTCCGCAATTGGTGATGCAAGGTGAGTAGATTATATCTACAGGGGGAAGTCGGGTGGATGGCGTATAGCACCCCCGCAGTCCGTAGATAGATTACTATGTAGTTTATTGTGATATTAGGTGTATTGTGGATAATGTAGGGTTAGAAGTGACTAGTGTAGTTCATAGTCGCGAACCCTAGGGTAGAATTACACCTACACACACCCTTGCTTATCACTTGTACTTGCACTGTGATTGATGATATGTGATGACTTTGGAGATGAGTCGATGATGTGGGCTGGGTGCCCTGGGATCGGTGATTTTATACGATTCATATGTGGGATATGACTTGTGATTCTTGCGGGCTTGGGATATGTGTTTACCCCCGCATGCATACTTACTGAGGTTACCGTTTTGTACTAGACATAGAGTAGTACTCCAGACTATATGATCTGACGATGGTGATATCTGTTATGTGATGAGACAGTGAGATACTGACCCCTACCCAGCTATGGGGATGCCGTACGATGATTTACCGTACGAGCCGATATTGATGATAGATCCGCACTCATAACTCGAGGATATCTTATGATATGACATTGAGGCGAGATCACCGACTATATACTTTTATACATGTATCGACTCAGATTTAGGTGGTTTCCACACCTACCCCTCCTGATTGACCGGATACTTAGATGTAGTTTGCATAGTAGATACTTCACTGTGGTGTTGACTACTAGATATCTGCATTTTCCTGCTATTCGCATTGCTGGCATATGTTCATTGTTATATTATTATCATGCTGTTAGGACACCAGCACCATTATCGATGATGCGTATGTTTCACGTACACTATTTGCCGGCTCACACACTTCATCATCGATAATTGCCATGCCACTACACTGTAGTACTGTTGCATTCATGATATGATTACTGCTTGGCATATTGTACACATGTACCTGTACACAAACATAGATGATTCTGACTTGATTGAGATTGAGGACCGCAAGATATTCTTTAAACTGATTCATTCTAAAGAAGCGGTTCCTCCCGACATATGTACATTACTATTCCATGTTGCATGATTTCCGATATGATTATCTCTCTTTACATGTCGCATACATCATGGATTGATTGCATAGCACATTGCATTGGATTTACTTCTTGATGTGGATTTTCATGTGATTTCTGATTTTGAGGACCGTGGGATTATTTAAGAAAAGATGTTCTTTTATGAAAACCCGGTACCTCGTGATATGATATTTGGGTGCGTCCACCACGCGTTTTCTCGGTGCTGAGACGTGTGCTTGAAACCCGATTCGAGGAGTGATGATCCGTTTGCGGGTTCGTGGTGGGCCCGGTATGGTTCCCCTCGGCGAGATGATCGATGGGTTATGCCGATTGAGCCTGGAGGCGGGCGAGTACCTACCGGTGATTGTATTTGAGCTCGGCGGATATCCGGGGGATACCGCCTGGAGCCGAGAGATGGGCGTACTGCCGGGGGCCGACGGGCCGCTACCGCAGACGGAGCCCAGAGATGGACATGGGTTGACTCGTGCTGCCGGGGCCGAGGGCCGATACCGCAGACGGAGCCCCATATGGATGAGGATTTACGTGTCGATGCTTGGCACGGGTTTCATGATGTTTTCCATGATATTGTTTATATCCTCATACTTGCATACATGATGCTTACTGTCAGTGGGTGACAGGTGGACGGGTTCCACATATATACAGACATGGATCATATACAGACTGGATTTACACTTGTCATACTTCATTTGTATATATAACAGGGTATGAGGGCGCTGTTATATATACCCTTACACCAATATTAGTGGTATGGGACGCTAATATATGTGTATTGATATCATTGATATTTCATCATACTTACCTCATGCAGGCATACCTTACACTGATGACATGTTATTACCTGAGTACCTGGCACTACATACATGATTAGATGTTACCTTGCCACCTTATTACACTCAGATGCACTCTTGTGGATTGTATTACTGATCGTTGACTTAGGTTTATGTCTTGCATTCGGTTTCTGCTTGTAGATATTTCTATTCACGAGTTGGCAACTCACCCCCGTTGTGCCACAGTCCTTGCAGGTTCTGCCGTACAGGTTTCATTGCGGCATTTCTGGCACACTACCTTCTTGCGGGTGATTTGCTTTGGTAGGTGGATTCTTTCGCATCAAGAATCACCATTTTATTCATGTATTTCATTGTATCTAGAATTTGTCCATCAACCAAAAACTTGTATATTCTTTCAGACTTAGAGACAGTGTGGTATTATTCGACCTTAGAGTCGCGCTTAGTAGTATTGCGGTTTTCTTGCTGCTTTTTGAGCTTTCCTTGATTTTGATCCTCGCCACTTGGCGTTGTATATTATCATATCATCGTGTGGTTGTGACCGTCGATTGACGAAGAGCTAGCTCCCGCTTGGGGATGCCTTTATCATTTTATATATTGTTATTCATGTTGTACCCCATTCGGGGCCAGTTTTACAAGAGAAACTCTGCCGAAAATTTTAGAAAAGACTGTACGGTTTTCAAATGCACATTCGGCTTAGTTATTTAAAAACCTTGATTTCAAACATGTTTTTCTTCACTTCTTTAAACCAGTTTTCTTTACTTATTCTCAAAAATGGTTTTAGATTTCTGGGCTTTTGGCTTACTTGGATCAGATGGAGTCCTATAGACTTCATATGGTTCAAGGGCCAGTCACGTGCTCTTTCGGGTCGTGACAAAGTTGGTATCAGAGCGCTAGGTTGACCTTGGTTCGAGTCTAAGTTTGACTATGTGGAGCCTAGGGAGTTGTTTATATACGGAACTTAGGCTTGACCTTACGGAACTTAGACTTTGTCGAGGGGGTGTAAACCCGAACTTTCGTCGTTTTAGGATGACCCTTGGTTGATGGATTTGGTGACTAAAGTAGAGTGACGTACCGTTGGTATGTTCCGCGGCATACTTACGACACGCCACTCCGCTTAAGGAACCTTAGGATGTACATACTTTCGAGATCAGTGATTCTCTTTATATCCAGGATTATTCATCCATTTGAGATCCCCGATTCTATTAGTTTCATGATCATACCTTCATTGATACTGTTCCTTCCTATGATCATGTATCCACTTTGGATCTGTTGTTTCCCTTCTTGCCACTGATGTGCTCTCTTTGATACTCGATTGAGATTCCTGTCACCGTGTTTGAGCGCAGTTTGGGCTGCTGCTAGGGTTACGGCCGGTGTGAGCTCGTTTGGTACGAGGGCCGACCTTTGTGTTTTCTGGTGACATGGGAACGTCTCGAGTTAGTGTTGGTGATTGTGACCTCTAGTGGAGGCGAGTGCTTGGTCTTGCACCGGATGATCGGGCCTTTGTTAGAGCTGCCAGATGAGAGAGGACTGTTGATGTACAGCATACCTCAGAGATGGTGATGTCGCCTACCGTGCAGACAGATGGACCAGCTGTCGCTGAGATTGACAGGGTGTTGCTTTCGGAGCTTACGAGCTGAGATTGCCGGAGCTTTCAGGCAGTTATGCGACAGATGATAGCTAGTCTACCCGATTTGAGAGACGAAGGTGATTCGTCCGATTTTGCGCCAGAGCGGGCCCAGTTGAGTTGAAGATTTCCAGTGTGGAGAGTCTTACTCAGATCTAGAGCAGGCTGATTCAGAGATGATCGCTTATGTATTGCCTTTCCTGGAGGATTGAGGCGTTGTTCGGCGTACAGGCATATGAGCCAGTTGTTGCTGCAAATGATGAGATATCGCCCAGATGATTGGAGCTACTGCAGCATGAGCATGTTCTTAGAGAGATGATAGCGAGTTGCTAGTCACCGAGGATGGATGACTAGGACGCGTGGTGAGTTCGCTTACCCCGATGCGAGGTCATCAGGTGGATTGATTCCAGCTAGAGACGACTTCACGCAGATTCGTTGAGAGTCGATTGAGACGATCGAATGTCAGGAGCCTATTTTCCAAGTTTAAAGTATACGGAAAGACATGCAGGTGATTCTATGGACCCTCTAGAAGAATGAAACCCTAACTCGACTTAATGACTGTGTGACAGCCTTGGAACCTTAGGGTTTACGGCGGTTCCGCGGCGCCATTAGTGAGGCTTGGGTTTGCCCTTCTACGGCTGGACCACCGACGCTGTGGCATGTACTCGATACTATTAAACTGTACCCGAGATGTGAGCTCTTGGGGGATTATGAGGATCTGACGAGTCGATCGGATGGTTCGACATCTTTCGGATATCGTGATGGGACACTGCTTGGGAGACTCCAGGTGCGAGCATAGCCGTCGGAGCGCAGTTCGTGCAGCCATGATGAGACGAGTCCGAATCAGTCGACACTGATGCAGAGTGAAGAAAAGAGTTCGCAAGATATTTCGACGAGATGACGTCCCACTCCGCCGACATCAGAGATGTTATACGCACCCAGAGGCGTGGTATATGGATATACCTTCCAGAAAGAAGCGCGATAGGTATGCAGCCGTTCCGGAATAAGCTTTAGCTTCAGCATTGGATGATGACTTCCGGGCATTTCGGCAGGATTGAGATTTGAGAAAGGAACCTCGGCAGGACCTTTCTGGAGTACGATACGAGAAGACCTAGACCAGGAGTGGTCGTGTTGCGCACACCCAGCAGGCCAGAGTTCGGCATTGTCGACGAGGTAGTTGACCAAGTTCGGATAAAGGAACTTACCCAGATGCGTTGCGAATGGATCAAGGACGGACGAGTGATGAGTATTCCTCCGATGGTTGGGACGTGTTTCCGAGGACCAGTTCGGCCTGACATCTGCTACAGAATGATGAAGCTACAGAGTACGCGATTTCGAGTCCGTGTGAGAGACTTCAGATTGACCGTGGCCGAGAGCAGTGCAGTGTATAGTAGCTTGGCGTGACGTCATAGTGGACGACGATGGAGACAAGTGGAACCAGAGGTTCGTGTGAGATACTGACGAGCTGTCATTGCTTCCCGTCGAAACTAGAGACCTGATATGCTTACAGAAACGTTGGGATGTGACCAATTTCCGAGAAATGTTGTGCTGAGGACACAGATGTCTTTCCAGCGAGAAGAGATAGTACAAGAGAGCCAGCCTCTGTACAGATCGGCATAGGTATGATTGGAAGAGACCTTGAGCAGGATTCCTTCCAGGACATTGCTGCAATGATGTTTGCACCCAGGATCAGATGTGTGACGTGCATTCAGATAGCCAGAGACCGACGTCAGTGATATGCTGCCTTACGAGTGGTCGTGAGGTTTGACCGAGAGGTGACCAGAAAAGTGCCAGAACGGAATCGTCCCCGTTAGCACACCTGACAGGGCCGATGAGCCGATTGACCGCGTGATAGGTAATCCGCAGAGAAGATAAGGACCTAGAGAGTCAGAAGACGCCAGACCGTGAGCAAGAGGTAGGTAGATATCCTGCGCTGCTAGCAGTGGATTACACTGACTCCTTCTCGACCTTGAAGGAGAAACTACCGAAGACGGTATTTATGATTTGTGATTTTGTGATTCGATTATCACGTATCCGTCATTTTGGATTTCGGTATTTTGGGCGTTCTATTTGCACGATCTAGTTTTGGTGACTGAGTTTCATGATATTGGTTTCATGCACCCACTGGATATTTATATATTTTGCGCAGAGTTTTCATGCATTTTAGTGTTAGGCTTTGATTCGTGCACGCTGATGCACACGGTTGTGAGATTTTCCTTGCGGTACCCTGATTTTGGTTTGAGCCGCATTATATCGTTGATTTTGACCCGGATTTTGATGGTTGATTTTTGCACTCCGTGCTGGCGATGTGCTTTACGCCTGTTCGGTGTTTGCTATTGGATTTCGTGATTTCCGTGCATGTTGAGTGCGCAGGGTTTAGATTTTCATTTGTGCACGATGGATGCACCGGTTTGGATTTTCGCGCATGTTGGGCGCATGTTTTTAGATACGATTTTGGTGCACGCCAGATGCGCTAAATCGGGATTCTTCGTGCATGTCACATGCACCTGATTTATTTTGCTGTCAGGCACATACGATGCCCATGACAGATGCTTCGTGCACACCCGTTGCACTTGGATGTTGTTTTGTGCACCTGTTTAGCACATATATGGATTTTTTTTTTGATTTCAGTGCGCACCAGACGCACAGGATGGTGTTATGTTTAGATTGGATGTCTACATGTGTAGTTCCGATCCATATCATATCGGTTTTGTATTGGATTTGACATTGTGTTTTTTTTACATTGACTCCGATGATTGCGGGATGCTTGACGGAGTTTTGTTTTCGAGTTATCTGCTCAGTACCCTTGCGCATGCATTGCGCTGTGACGTTCTATGTGTTGATGATTTCGGAGCCCCGACGACTTTGGTTTATTACTGAGATGTTTTTGTATCTGGGGGTTTAAATTTAAAATTCGGGGACCGAATTTCTTTAAGGGGGGTAGATTGTAACATTTTCAAAAATATAAAATATTAATTTTGGGAATTTTTATAATTTAATATTATTTTATTGATTATTTTAATATTAAATGCAAATAAATAGGAAAAATGTTAGAAAAAATTATGAAAAATTATGGAAAATTCTAAAATAGGGTAAATTAGTGGATTATGGCATTTTTAAGTTTTTGTGATTAGTTTGACAATAATTTAGTGCTAATCGCGATTAAAATCGCTAATCGGGTTTTTTGGCAATTTTGTGCAAAACTTGCACATATCACTTTTTCTACACTTGTGCATTTTTCTAGCCATGGTTTTCTTTTGGGATTACTATTGATGTGAGAAGGTTTGGATTTTAAAAGAAAAGGAAAAGAAAGGAAAATATAATGATGAGGGTAGGTGAAAGAGAGAGGTGGACTTTGACTTAGCATACTTAGCCATTCTCCTCGTTTTCTGTGCACAGCCCCTGTTCCTCTAGTGTTGACCCAGGGTACTTCTAGTTTTGACAGATTCTATCTAGGGTGAAATCTGGGACATATATCCTAAGTTGCTATTTTGGATTCGTGTTTCCGTATTCCGTATTTTTGATTCTGAAATGGTGGAATGTGTTTTGCCTCGACTAATTGTCGTTTATACGACGATGTAGAGGATTTATTGATGGTTTTGAAGGCGTGCCATAGGTTCTCACCTATAGGCCCCCTTATCGTATCGTTTTGGATTTCGTGCGCCGTTTTAGATTGGATTTGGTTTTAATGCGCATATACAATATTTTGATGTGTAGGTACCCATGAAGACTTCGGGACGACAAGCAAATACGTGGTGACGTCCGCAATTGGTGATGCAAGGTGAGTAGATTATATCTACAGGGGGAAGTCGGGTGGATGGCGTATAGCACCCCCGCAGTCCGTAGATAGATTACTATGTAGTTTATTGTGATATTAGGTGTATTGTGGATAATGTAGGGTTAGAAGTGACTAGTGTAGTTCATAGTCGCGAACCCTAGGGTAGAATTACACCTACACACACCCTTGCTTATCACTTGTACTTGCACTGTGATTGATGATATGTGATGACTTTGGAGATGAGTCGATGATGTGGGCTGGGTGCCCTGGGATCGGTGATTTTATACGATTCATATGTGGGATATGACTTGTGATTCTTGCGGGCTTGGGATATGTGTTTACCCCCGCATGCATACTTACTGAGGTTACCGTTTTGTACTAGACATAGAGTAGTACTCCAGACTATATGATCTGACGATGGTGATATCTGTTATGTGATGAGACAGTGAGATACTGACCCCTACCCAGCTATGGGGATGCCGTACGATGATTTACCGTACGAGCCGATATTGATGATAGATCCGCACTCATAACTCGAGGATATCTTATGATATGACATTGAGGCGAGATCACCGACTATATACTTTTATACATGTATCGACTCAGATTTAGGTGGTTTCCACACCTACCCCTCCTGATTGACCGGATACTTAGATGTAGTTTGCATAGTAGATACTTCACTGTGGTGTTGACTACTAGATATCTGCATTTTCCTGCTATTCGCATTGCTGGCATATGTTCATTGTTATATTATTATCATGCTGTTAGGACACCAGCACCATTATCGATGATGCGTATGTTTCACGTACACTATTTGCCGGCTCACACACTTCATCATCGATAATTGCCATGCCACTACACTGTAGTACTGTTGCATTCATGATATGATTACTGCTTGGCATATTGTACACATGTACCTGTACACAAACATAGATGATTCTGACTTGATTGAGATTGAGGACCGCAAGATATTCTTTAAACTGATTCATTCTAAAGAAGCGGTTCCTCCCGACATATGTACATTACTATTCCATGTTGCATGATTTCCGATATGATTATCTCTCTTTACATGTCGCATACATCATGGATTGATTGCATAGCACATTGCATTGGATTTACTTCTTGATGTGGATTTTCATGTGATTTCTGATTTTGAGGACCGTGGGATTATTTAAGAAAAGATGTTCTTTTATGAAAACCCGGTACCTCGTGATATGATATTTGGGTGCGTCCACCACGCGTTTTCTCGGTGCTGAGACGTGTGCTTGAAACCCGATTCGAGGAGTGATGATCCGTTTGCGGGTTCGTGGTGGGCCCGGTATGGTTCCCCTCGGCGAGATGATCGATGGGTTATGCCGATTGAGCCTGGAGGCGGGCGAGTACCTACCGGTGATTGTATTTGAGCTCGGCGGATATCCGGGGGATACCGCCTGGAGCCGAGAGATGGGCGTACTGCCGGGGGCCGACGGGCCGCTACCGCAGACGGAGCCCAGAGATGGACATGGGTTGACTCGTGCTGCCGGGGCCGAGGGCCGATACCGCAGACGGAGCCCCATATGGATGAGGATTTACGTGTCGATGCTTGGCACGGGTTTCATGATGTTTTCCATGATATTGTTTATATCCTCATACTTGCATACATGATGCTTACTGTCAGTGGGTGACAGGTGGACGGGTTCCACATATATACAGACATGGATCATATACAGACTGGATTTACACTTGTCATACTTCATTTGTATATATAACAGGGTATGAGGGCGCTGTTATATATACCCTTACACCAATATTAGTGGTATGGGACGCTAATATATGTGTATTGATATCATTGATATTTCATCATACTTACCTCATGCAGGCATACCTTACACTGATGACATGTTATTACCTGAGTACCTGGCACTACATACATGATTAGATGTTACCTTGCCACCTTATTACACTCAGATGCACTCTTGTGGATTGTATTACTGATCGTTGACTTAGGTTTATGTCTTGCATTCGGTTTCTGCTTGTAGATATTTCTATTCACGAGTTGGCAACTCACCCCCGTTGTGCCACAGTCCTTGCAGGTTCTGCCGTACAGGTTTCATTGCGGCATTTCTGGCACACTACCTTCTTGCGGGTGATTTGCTTTGGTAGGTGGATTCTTTCGCATCAAGAATCACCATTTTATTCATGTATTTCATTGTATCTAGAATTTGTCCATCAACCAAAAACTTGTATATTCTTTCAGACTTAGAGACAGTGTGGTATTATTCGACCTTAGAGTCGCGCTTAGTAGTATTGCGGTTTTCTTGCTGCTTTTTGAGCTTTCCTTGATTTTGATCCTCGCCACTTGGCGTTGTATATTATCATATCATCGTGTGGTTGTGACCGTCGATTGACGAAGAGCTAGCTCCCGCTTGGGGATGCCTTTATCATTTTATATATTGTTATTCATGTTGTACCCCATTCGGGGCCAGTTTTACAAGAGAAACTCTGCCGAAAATTTTAGAAAAGACTGTACGGTTTTCAAATGCACATTCGGCTTAGTTATTTAAAAACCTTGATTTCAAACATGTTTTTCTTCACTTCTTTAAACCAGTTTTCTTTACTTATTCTCAAAAATGGTTTTAGATTTCTGGGCTTTTGGCTTACTTGGATCAGATGGAGTCCTATAGACTTCATATGGTTCAAGGGCCAGTCACGTGCTCTTTCGGGTCGTGACATCTATCATCTAAGACTTTTCAATTTTATGAGCCGTAAGAGTCTCATAAAAGCACTTTCTCCCTACGAGTCGATCTCGCAGGAGTATTTTCTCCCTAGGAATCGTAGGGATTCCTATGTGTATTGCTCCTTTGTGAGTCGTAAGGATCTCACGCAGGGATTTTCTCCTCACAAGGTCGAGAGGACTTTGCGAGTGTATTTTATCTCTTTTCACGAGTTTGCGTACTTTCGGGTTTTCACAAACTCGCCGGCAGTCCTGCTGGTTTTACTCACGGAGCTCTTTCGGGTCTTCATCCGTGCCCGTTTTGCTTGTGAACATACATTTTTTTTCTTTTTTTTGCACCGGTGGGACTTTAAAAGTAGTCTCGTCGGCAGGACTTGGGAGAGATAGGGGATGTTTACGCGCGTGAATTGTATACGGTTTTACAGGATGTATGATCCATACCGTAGGGCCGGTGTGCTCAATTCGCCTATGACTTGGAGCATTCACGCGTAATATTTCTTGAGATATTGGCCATTGATAGGTGGCATATGCCTTTCTCCCTCGGCATTTATCAGCTGGTAGGATCCTCCATCAAACACTTTCTCGATGACATATGGTCCTTTCCAGTTTGGCTCGAATTTTCCTTTTGCATGTTGATTGGGGATGATCGGCCTTTTGAGGACCAACACCAATTCTTCTTTCTTGAAAGCATGGAGACGGGTCATCTTGTCATAGGTCCGTGACATTTGGGCTCGATATAGCTTCAGATTTTGCTGTACCGCGAGCTTCCTTTCTTCGAGGGCGTCAAGTTCTTTGAGATGAAGAAGCACGTTTTCCTCTTCCGTCAACTCATGCTGGACGGCCATTCTTAAGCTTGAAACTTCGATTTCGAGGGGGAGGATCGTCTCCACTCCAAAGAGTAATGAGTATGGAGTGGACTGAGTTGGAGTGCGGTGCGTGGTACGATATGCCCACAACGCCTCATGAAGTTTGAGATTCCAGTTTCTCTTGTTGGCTGAAGTATTTTTCCTTAGGAGTTTGCACAGAGTTTTATTGATGGCTTTGGCCAGCCTATTGACCCTTGGATTATAGATGGAGGAATATCTCCAGTCTATCTTGTATTGAGTAGTGAACCTTGAGACTTTGAAGCTCTTGAAAGAAGGCCCGTTGTCTGATATGATTCTTCTTGGTATACCGAAGCGGTATAGAATATTATGCTGGAAGAACGTTAGAATATCTTCTGTCTTAACTTCTTTTAGCGGGACTGCTTCAGCCCATCTTGAGAAGTAGTCAGTTGCAGCCAATATGAACCAGTGGCCTTTGGATGACGGAGGATCAATTGGACCAATTATGTCGGTGCCCCAAACTTCGAAGGGCCATAACACCACCGTAGGATGCAGCGGATTGGGATGATTGTGAATGAAATCACCGTGAATTTGACAGATATGACACTTCTTTGCATGCTCTTTACAATCCCTTATCATGGTAGGCTAGTAATATCCAAGCCGTTTGATTTGAAACCGTATTTTGGGGCCGGATTGGTGAGCTCCGCAGACGTCTGAGTGAATTTCTTTCATGACTTTCTGGGCTTCGGCTGATGACAGACATCTGAGCCAGAGTTGGTCATATGATCTGCGGTATAGCGTATTATTTATAAACACGTATCGAAGAGCTCTCTTCTTCAGTTGAACCCTTGCAGATTTTCCTTCGGGCAGCTTGTCGTATCTGAGGTACTCTATAAAGGGCTCTCTCCAATCGGGCTCGTCTTGAACGATCGAAACTTCTTCGGCAGGACTGCTCTTCTGTTCCGCGCTTTCCTCTTCTCGTAGAGAGACTGGGGGTAGAATTTGCCGGCTCGTGACTGTGATCAGAATTTCGTCCATGTCAGGATCAGCCAGCTCCTTGGCTAAGCGAGCGAGTACGTCAGCCTTTCCATTCAACGCTCTAGGAACTCTCATCAGCTCAATATAGGTGAACTGTTTCATAAGCTCCACCACCCGGCTTCTGTACCGAGCTAACTCGGGTTTGTACATCTTATAGTCGCCACTTACTTGGTTGACGATAAGCTGGGAGTCACCGTAAACCCGTAGCCGAAGGATTTCCATTTCTATGGCGAGCTCCACACCAGCTATCAGAGCTTCATACCCAGCCTCGTTGTTTGTGCGAGGCTCGGTGAGAGCAAAAGAACGTCGTAGGGTTCCCATCGACGGCGTGATGAACACCAATCCTATCCCCGCTTTTATCTGCGGGATGCTTGATTTGCCAGAGCTCCTCATTGATGAGGCTCCGTCGAAGTAGAGCTCCCAACATGGCTCACCTTCCTCGAGGTGCACCACTTATTCGTTCGGTAACTCACAATTGAGCGATGACCCTTCTGAAACGGGATGAGCAGCAAGGAAGTCTGCAAGAGCTTGCCCTTTTACTGCTTTCTGAGGAGTATAAACTATATCAAACTCAAGTAGCATGACAGCCCATCTTGCCATTCTGCCGACTATGCTTGCCTTGGTCATTAAGTGAGCGGGTCGACCTTGGAGATCAACATAACCCGATGAGCAAGCAGATAGCGCCTCAGCTTCTTCACAGCGAATATCAGAGCCAGGCATTCCTTTTCGATCGGGGAATAGTTGTGTTCCGCCGCGACTAGAGTTCGACTGAGGTAGTAGAGGGCATTTTCTTTTCTCTCCTCGTTCTGGACAAGCAGCGCACCGAGTGATTCATCTAGCGCGGTAGTGTAGAGAATCAGCGGTTTATTTGGAATGGGAGCGGCCAGCACTGGAGGGTGCAACAAGTACTGTTTGATACTTTCGAACGCTTCTGGACATTCGGCATCCCAGACAAAAGGAGCTCCTTTCTTCATGAGCTTTGAGAAGAGTACACATCTTCCCGATAAATTTGAGATAAACTTTCGTATATAAGCAAGCTTGCCTTGAAAAGATCTTAGCCGCGTCAGACTCTTTGGAGGGGGCTTCTCCATGATGACCTTTATCTTTGATGGGTCAACTTCGATCTCTTGATGTCGGACTATGAAGCCCAGGAATTTTTCCGATGACACGCCAAAAGCGCACTTTAGAGGATTCATCTTCAGATCGTATTCCCTCAGTCTCGTGAGAACGGTCCTAAGATCTTGGATGTGATCGGCCTTGGCTTTAGTCTTGACGACCAGATCATCAACATAGCATTCGACGACTTTATGGATTAGGTCATCAAAGATATTGGTCATTGCCCTTTGATATGTAGCCCCTGCGTTCTTCAGTCCGAACGACATCACTTTGTAGCAGTATCTTTCGACCGGGGTTCGAAATGCTGTGTGTTTCTCATCCTCAGGCGACATCTTGATCTGATTATATCCAGACGAGCAATCCATAAAGGTGAACATCTCGTAATTTGAGGTGTCATCGACCATCATTTCCATGACCGGTAGCGGGAAATTGTCTTTAGGACATGCCTTGTTGAGATCCCTGAAATCGACACGAACTCGGATCTGCCTATTTTTTTCTTCACTGGGACTATGCATGCGATCCAGTCCGCATATTTCTCTTCCCTGATGAAGCCGGCATCGATGAGTTTCTTGGTTTCCTCGATGAATTTTTCTTCCAGTTCCCTTCTCATTCTTCGAGGAGCTTGTTTGACTGGCTTAGCATCAGGAGATACAGTCAGCTTATGCACGGCCACTTCAGGGGAGAGGCCAGGCATTTCTTTGTACGTCCGCGCGAAGCAGTCGACGAGCTCATGCAGCAGGGCAATTATTTGCTCCTTCATTTCCTTTGACCGGAGTAAGCTGATGTAGGTCGGCCTTAGATTATTAGGCGTTCGCAAATCGATCTCAGTTAGCTCATCGAAGGTTGCTTGTCTGCCATCTTCGAGCTCTTGATGGGCTTCTTCTGGCTCGGCTAGCTCGTCTTCATCATTTGACCCTTCGCTGGCTTCACCAATATGGATCATATAGCATGCTTTGGCATCAGGCTGAATGAAACCTATGCCCTGTCTATCTGGAATTCGTCCATCGATGAGTGCTCGGACCAGAGGCGGATGCCATAGCCCTTCATAAAACTTTGCTTCGAACTCCGTTTGATATAGCCGGCATCCGCACCTTTTAAAGTATTCCCGCATCTCAGGTGCATAATATCTGGGATTGAGGACGGCCCTTATGCCTCTCTCGTATGGAAGGCATGTCACAGACAAATCGTCCGGGTGCGCGACATGATTTGATCCATAAAACATGATGCCCTTCTGTCCACTTTTCCTTCCGGGAACGTAAAAAGTTTTCAGCTGGTCCACGGTGTAGACCGACAATGCATCGAGCTCTTTACACATCTGCTCCGGCATCCTTGTGATGTCTAGGGACCTTTCTATAATTTCGAAGGTCTCTCGTAGCTTTGCTTGTTGCGTGGGGGCCCGATTTGCACAGCTGCTGCAAGACGGATCCTCTTCTTCTGATTCTTTAGTGTTACTGCCTATACGAGGGTTAATTTTGCTGTCGGATGAGCCTTCAATATCGGACTCGTCAGTATCGCTACCGAAATTAGGGCGAGTTTTACGGAAGGACGGACTTCCAGCGTCGGACTCATCGGTGTCACTGCCGAAATGCGGACGCACATGGGGGTTTCTGCTTTTGAAAGTGACAGCCGGCCCAGACTTGCTTTTGAGCTTCAAGGCCGTTCTGTCATTAGTCAGCTGTGGCTCAGCACTTTGGAGGTTCACAAAGTACCGAGAATCTTCATATCGGACTTCATGCATACCGAACGGCTGGATGTCTCCGTCAATGCGTCTTTTTTCGCTATTTTTAGTATACTTCATGCATTGATGGAGAGTTGACGGAACGATGCCGTAATCGTGGAGCCACGGCCGTCCCAAAAGAATTTTATAAGACGTGTCAGTGTCAATCACGTATATCTTAGTTTCGGTTTGCAGATCCCCAAATTTGATTGGCAGAGCTATAGAGCGCAGAACTTGTTGGCAGTTTTGATTGAAGCCTTGAATGACAATCCTTTCCCTTGACAGGTGTCAGACGTTCATTGACAAACTCTTCAGAGTCCGCAAGTTCAGGATGTTCACTAAGGATCCCGGATTAATCAATATGAGATTAATCTGGTCTCCGTCGCTGTACCCAGTCACGTAAAGCGGCCGATTATGCTCAGCTGTTCTCAGTAGTAAGTCTTCGTCCTTAAACGTAGCTGCGGCGGCATGCAGAGCGTACTGGGCTTCTTTCATATTAATTTCCGCAAAGGAAGCCTGATACCTCTCGGGATTTTGTAAAGCGTGAATGAGAACATCCTTAAGCTCTTTAGATAGGACCAAGGTATCGTAGATGCTCAGGAGAGACGGAAGCTTCCGGAGATGAGCCAAGACATTGTAGTCCACTGGGGAAGGACTCGAATCTTCATGAGCAAGTTCTCTGCCATCTTCTTCATTAGCGACTTGTTTATCCTTCCCTTTTGGGGTTGCCCTGATTTGGCGGTAGAGCCCTGCCGCTTCTGAACTGGATTTGGTTGGCCTTTGTGGCGAGCTTCTCATCCTCTTTGGAAAAACAGAGCTCCTTCTCAGAGTCGCTGCCAAGATGGATGGCGTAGCAGGTCACTATAGGGATCTCTTCATTGGAGTCTTCTTCTAACTCCTCCAGAATTTCAGCCGCTTCTACAGAGAGGAACACCTTCAAATGAATCAGAGTTCTTTCTTTCTGTTCAGTCTTCGAGGGAATCAATATATATTTGAATGGTCGATCTCCCTGCAGACTCTTTTTCACGTCGAGCAGCACTTTTCTTTTTCTTGAGCTTTTTGGATTTTGAGCCTGATGGAGCCGAATTGGCAGCTGGAATGGTAGGCTTCTTCTGCCCTTCCCATTCCGTTCTGGGCTTTTTCCAAAGTAACTTTAGCATCTTCTTCGTCTTATTAGATATGTGCGTACTCCACGGAGGCTGCGGTGAGTCAGTTTCATTTTTCAGGGCAGCGGGTTCAGCTGTCAGCTCCCAGAAGGCTTCAGCTTCTGTCTGTATAAAGTTGGTGGTTGCAACTTGATTGTTCACCAACACACTCTTGGACAGCTCGATCTCTCCAGCCTTGTACTGCTTCTTGACCCAGCATGGCTCACTACTCGGTGGTACGGGCAATATAGGGGATTGTCGGTCATTTTTGCTTCTTGAGGTCTTTTCGACTCCGGCAATTGTAGACCGTTCAAGGCATCTTTAAATATCTTACGGACCTTGTCCTTTCTGAAAGAGTAAACATTGTTCTTTTTCTCCTCTAGGAAAGTCCCTTCTCCTCACAGCAATGGTTTTCGAGACCGGTTGGTTTTGAAATCGCTTGCCTTTCACTTGTCTTCATTGTCGGACGCATTGAAGACATTGGTACTGCTGAAATTCCCGTTTCTACGGTTGTCGTTCCGCTTGCTTTTCCAAGTTTTGTCTTTCTGAGAGTCCGGGATAGACTCTTGCTTCGAGCGTTCCAGCATTTAGACTTTCTTGGTTAGCTCCTGAAACGTCTTGAGGCCTGTTGTACACAAGAATGAGACCATTCAATTGCTGAGATTCTCAATGAGAAGGCTGACAGACTGGTCCTGCTTTAGCGGCGGTTCGCATTTGACTGTGAGATTACGCCATCGGGCGATAAAATCGGTGTTGCTTTCATTCTTCCCCGGCTTGGTCCTCACAAGGTCAGTAATGGAGATTTTATCACTGACACTCATGAACCTTTGCCGAAACAGAGACTCTATTTAGGCAAAGGTAATGACGGACCCGTCTGGTATACTCGCGTACCAATTGAAAGCGACACCGGTCAGGCTGTTGACAAACTGACGAAGAAGGAGCGCATCATTGCCCCCTGTATTTTCGCACGATGCTTTAAAGCGGGTGGCGTGCTGATTTGCATTTCTCGTCCCGTCAAATCTTCCGAACTTAGGAATGACGTAGCCGCTCGGGAACTCGATCAGATCGTACTGTGCGGGATATGGCCGCCCACTACTGCCAATTTCTTTTTGAGCTTCAGCTTCGGCTATCAATGTTTTAACCTTGCTGGTGACCAAATCCATTATCCGATCTTGTGTTAGCGGGATAGTGCTATCTGGGGCCAAGGCGTCCCCAGAAGCGGAATGTGGCCGTTTCGTGTTGCTCGACCAATCTTGGACCCAAAGGGGCAGGCATCGGCTGCTTCGGGTTGTCATCACCGGCTCATGAGTAGAGACTTGTGCTTGATTGGGAGGTGCTCGAGCAATTTGAGCCGTAAGCTGCATCTTAACGTTCGTTAGGTCATCAATTTTCGAATAGAGCTTAGCCATCTTTTTATCTTTGCTCCTGAGCTGTTTTCGAAGCTCTTGAAGCAGCTCTTGATCCGCGGTCCTGGGGCAGAAAGTCAGCTCTTCCTCGTTGTCCGAGCTTGACTCTACATGGACTGAGGGATCTTTCTGTTTATTATCCTCATCGAGAGGGTTTTCATCATCCAGCGGAGGCGGCTGTTCTTAGGAAGCGGCAACCACATTCATGCCAGATTGGGCTTGGGATGTGGTGGCCCCATCCTTGCTTTTGCTGCGAAGGTTGTCACTGGGGTGCGTGCCTGCCATATAGACCGTGTGGACAACATATCCGGCCATCATTTCATTATTGGTAGCTGACTTTGTGGACCACCGTCTTGGCCCTTCTGTTTTGATAGTGGATAATTGATTGAAGATGGCTGACCTGACCGGATTCATAAGTGGTGCTGGCGCTTCCTTTCTGGATTAGCCCCGCTGTTTTCGAGCGGCGCAGAGCGTCTAATAGACTCTTGAAGAGATGGTGTCATGCTTTCTCTTTTGGGGGTGGGACACGTTCCTTTATGGCATTGTTCCGACCGTTGTCTTGATTTTGGCGGTCATGGCATTTTTTTGAAACCACTTAAGAGGTTCGAAGGAATTGCCGACTTTTACGTCCGACTCAGCCGTCTTCACGGAGTAACCCTGCTGTCGGAACCTCATAAGATTCCACTTGGCCGAAGTCCTAGCCCTCTTGTTGGCTCGATACCTGAGTCGCTTCTGTCTCAGCCTTTCTGTTTCGAGCACTTGGTTGATTTCGGCTCTTCGGGAAGACGCCGTAGACCGATTGACCGAGAGCCAAGAGAAGTTGCCTGCTCGCGCGATTGTTAAGGACACCATATGAACTTACTGGAGCTGCTTCGTGGCCCCATTGGTATTGACGGCCTTGCCCCCAGTTGGAACAGTGGAGAGCCGTTTGAATACGGATTTGCATTTGGGGTGGGATGCTTTGGCAACCACAACGTTCGGCCTCCTGCTCCTTGAGGTCGGTTTGACCGCTTGGTTTGCCGTGACCTCCGCCAGATGAGCGCTTTCAGCAGGGTAGATGATGACGGAACCAAATTGACGGGTGGCTCCTCCCACTGCTGGCTGAGACTGGCAGGGAGAACCACGCGGGCATTGATTTTGACCACATACGAGATCGGGGTTGCGTCGGAAGTTGAATTCATCTTAGAAGACATCGTCGTTGAAAGTTGATTGCTGCACTGAAAAAAACATTATTTTAATACAAACATCGGCATATATGTTAAATGAGTTCGCATGAACGCTTAATCCGAGATATGGGAGGAGAGAAAGGCCCCACCGGACGTGCCAGAACCTGTAGGGTGTTTTCCGTCACCCAATTGAGATGAGAATACGCGCGCTTGTCAGGTGCATTACAGATTCCCCCTGCTTAGGGTAGGCTGGGATTTATTGATTGTGGGGATCCGAATCTCCGGCAGCCGCGGACTAAACTGCCGCTAATTACCCCCTGCTTTTGGAGCGAGAGCACCTCCGATTGACAGGTCAAACAGGTCATGCGAACTCAATGTGCAGTGTTGTGTTTTGAAGGGATTTTGGATATATCGGAGGCCCCGTAGAGTTTTTACGGGTATCCCGCTACACGGATAGCGGGCTGGGGGTCAAAGGGGTTAGCAGCCCCTTTGCGGGGTGCGGGGCAGCGGCCCGTTAGAAATTTTTTCTAACGGGAGAGGTATTTTTAGTGTGGAGTATATAAAATGAGGGGGAAAATAGCGTCCAAAGGACGTGTGGGTGCCGGCGCCCCACGTGCCTGCCAGCGCCCGCGCCCCACGTGCCTGGCATGCGGGCGCTAGGTACGGGCGCTAGCAACAAAAGGGACTTGATCCCTGCACTGGGAGCTGTGCTCTCGATTGACTTTTGGAGTTGAACCCTTGACAAAGAGGACAAAGGGGCTTAGCCCCTGCACTAGGAGTTGTACTCCCAAAAGGAAAGATTTATTATTTTATATATATATATATATTTTGAGGAGTTAAACTCCTAAGATATTTTCGGAGCTAAATGAAAGGGGACTCTTTTCTTCTCCCTTGGACCCTGGATCTTCGCCAAAGTGGGTTTTTTTTTGGAGGTGGGTCTCCTTCTCGATTGACCGGATCTTGGAGAAAAAGTGGGGTGAGATTTAAAAATCTCTCTTTTTTGAAATCTGACGGAAGATCCGAGCTCTCCTTTATTGGTTTTGTGGTGAAAAACTATTTATTTTTGGAAGAGAAAGAGTTAAACTCTTGATTTAATTCAAAAAGAAGAAGAAGGTTTAGAACCTTGAGAAAGGAGAAGGAGGCACAAAAACCCTAGAGTTTTAGAGAATGAAAAAGCCGTCCTAGATATTTTCATCATGTTTGCCTTTATAGGCTACAAACTTTACATATAGCTCCTTGGGCTTTACAAAATGACATTTTGCCCATTACATGCCTCATGTTCTCATTTCTTTTGCACATGAGCCATGGATTTTACAAAAATTTGGCTTTATGTCTATTTTTCTTACATTTATTCATAAAAAAATATATCAAAATTATTTATTACAAAATTTTTATTTTGGCATGGGGAAGGCCTACGGCTTCATGTTCGGGCTCGACCCGGGCATTGGTCCACTTGACCTGGGCTTGGACTCACTTGGCTTAGGGTTGACTTTGATTTTGACTTGGTCAACCGGAGTGTAAATTTTGATCCCAACAACGGAGGCGAGACAAATCCTAGCAATCTGCTGGTTCCCGTACGCCCGATCTATCCCCTTGGTCTAATGGAGACTTGATCGTAAGGTGGTAGGTCAAGATTTGAGTCCGGAGGGCGTTTAATGGCGGGCGCCCCAGAAGGATGTTGTAGGATGAGAGGATTTTAGCGACGATGAATTCCACAGGTATTGTTCCATATGGCTTGTCTCTCCGATGTTGAGGAGGGTGATCACTCTCTTGGCCGGGATGGAGTGGTTTGTGAATCTCGAGAGGACATAGGAGTTGGACCGTAGGTCGGACGGTCCCAGCCCCATACGCTTGAAACAGTTGTAGAAGAGAATGTCTGCCGAGCTTCCGGAATCGACCAATATCCTCTGTATCTCGTAGCAGTGGACCCGGGCTGTTATGACGAGGGGGTCGTTGTGAGGCAAGAATATACCGTGGAGGTCTTCATCGGTGAAGACGATGGGCTCAGCTGTTCTGCACTTCTTCTCGGGTGTTTCGCTTGTACCCTCGACTGGTAGGAGCTGGTGATTTTCGCTGGCTTCCCGAGCAGGTTCCGGAATAACGGCGGAGATGATGATTATGATTTACCCGATCGTTAATTCACCGTGAGGGGGCCGGTTCTCTTGCTCCTGGTCTGTCTGCCGCTTGTCCCGCAGGTACTTCGTCAGGTGGCCAGAGCGGATCAACTCCTCGATATAGTTACTGAGTTGTTTGCAGTTTTCGGTCGGGTGACCCTGCGACCTATGGAAGACGCAGTACGGTCCCCGGATACACTTAGCCGCCCTTTGGGTGACTGGCTGAAGCTTGAAGAATCTCTCGCCCTTCGCTTCCTCCAACAGCTTGGTCTGGGAGATGTTAAGAGAAGTGTACTCCTGGAACTTCGGGGAGTACGGTTTTGGCCGGTCGATCCTCTTCTCTTCTCTGCCCCTCTTCTTTTGGTTGGCTTGGTCGCCTCGGGACAGGTTGGCATTCACCTCCGACTCGAGTTGGATCTCCCGCTCAGTCCAAGCTTTTACCTCGGCCATGGTCTTAGATTGCGCTAATGCAAAAGAGTGGAGCCACTCTTTGTGCCTAAGACCCGACCTTAGTGCGGCGATGACAGTTTCATCCCGGTGCTCGGGGACCTTGAGGAGAGCGTTGTAGAAACGAGTGACGTATCCCTTAAAGGATTCCTTGCCCCCGCTCTTTACGGTGAACAGGTACCTCTTTACGGTGAACAGGTAGTCGACTGTTCTCTTTTGTCGTCGACTCCCGACGAAATGGCTAAGGAATTGGATGGCCAGCTCATCGAAGGTCGAGATGGAGCGTGGCATTAGTCCTCGAAACCAGTCCCGGCCAGTCCGGATGAGGGTGGCGGGAAAAGCTCTGCATTGGGCTGCGTCGGAGTTATCCTGGAAGCTCATGCACGCCGTAGAGGCGTCTAGATGGTCCTTCGGGTTGGATTTCCTGTCGAAGAGGGCCACCTTGGGCGGTTTGTTCCTGGACGAGACATGCTCGGCCAGCAGTTCTTCCGTAAAGGGTTTCGTCAGCGAATTGGCGGAGTATCGGGCCCCTTCACCGGATGCTTGGCCGTTCCGCTGTATGCCCTCGATTTTCTTCTCGAGGGCCTTGAGTCGGTGGTGGTAGCCTGAGAGTTCCGCACAGTCGGAGTGGTGTCTGTCTCCGCTCCGGGTCTGCGCTAGTGTGTGGCTTCGATTCCGCTCTATCAGATTTCGCAAATTCTCGGGCGAGGTCCTTCTCGAGTGGCCCCGACGTTTGTTGTTCACGCCACCTCAGCTGGTAGGGAGGTGTCGGTCATGCCTGAAAGCAGGCGAGCTGACCGATACTTCCTCGGGAGGCAAGAAGGCATGGTGGGCATTGGAACGACGTCCCTGGACCGCGGCGTGGAGCTGTCCGGCGCCCAGCGGGTCATGGAATCAGTCGTCACGCGTGGGTTAAGGTGGTCGGAGTCGGCCTGTCGGCGCTCAGTGGCGCTGTGACGAGGACGAGGTAGATCAAGGGCCTGAGTGTGCCCGTCCATCCTTCGATGGACGCCATTATCCTGAGGAGGGGGTACTGCGGCCTGGTGGGTGTGGCCCGCTGCTTGGACGTGAACGAGGGCATCCACCAGCGATGTGAGCCTGTCTATCCGAGCGGATAAGGCGTCGATGGCGTTAGGAGGGGGAGGCGAGCCGCTTTCGCCTCCGTTGTGGCGGCTCGTATTTGGATCGTTGCGGTCATCGCTCGCTAATTGGATCGAGGGCGGAGGATCAACTTTTGTTGGTGGAGCAAGATAAGTCTACGGTTCCCACAGACGGCGCCAACTAATGGAGGCCTTGATCTCCTTCAGATGCTGTCCTCCGTCGATCCGTCGCGAGCGTGGCTGGATGGTTGAGATTGGATTCAGAGGTTGCCTTCTTGAGATTGGATTCAGAGGTTGCTTTCTTAAGGTGGAAGTCGAGCTACTTGCAAAGAAATCCAGGGGTGGATGACCACCGTAGGACCCTCCGACGATCAAGTTAGCCGAGGAATTTGGACAGAGTAGCGGCCTATTGGGTACCAGTTGCCTTACCTCAGTCGTCTGAGAGAGGGGTTTTATAGTGGTCGTATGGAGCGAGCATGCGCGAGATTTTCACCTTCGGTTACGCCCCTGATGTTACGCATGCGCGAACGACGGGATCCCTTCATTAATGACGGGATACGCTCATTAATATGGGGGACGTGCCAGTGTGGGACGCGGGACGTCGGGCGGCGGTTATCTCGCTTTGGCGAGATACGCGGAGCCGTTGCGGAGGCGCTAGGGCTCCGTAATCTCGGTTAATCGGGGGAGGCCGAGGAAGCTCGGTACATCAGGGGCTCGGAGACGAGTGGGAGGCAGAGGAAGCTCGGCGTGCTTGGAGCTCTGACATGAGCGGGTGGAGCTCGGAGACGAGCGGGAGGCCGAGGAAGCTCGGCATGAGAGAAGGCTCAGAGGCGAGGAGACCGAGGAAGCTCGGAGACGAGCCGTTGGTAGTCTCTTAGATGAAGGTGGAATGTCTTTCAGGGGGTCTCCCGAAAGGTCGGGGAACTCCCCTGAGAAGGGGCCCTGGGGAATATCTCCGATGCGGCTCACTTATTCCACCCCCGTGGAATCCGGGACACGTCATCTGCCACGTGTCGTAATCTGGGGGGATACCACCTATGAGCATCATCATGTCCCTTCCTCGATCATATTAACATGAGCTTGGAATTTGACAAAGCATAATTATTGTTTTTGTTAATCTTTCTCAAATACTGAAAGCTAGATTGCTTCCCTGTTTTGATGGGAAAAGGTTGGCCAATGGGCGCATCAAGACATCTTGGAAAGGATGATGAGGAAGTTGTACTTGTTCCCAAATACTTGGGTGAGTGTATGACTGTATAATTGAGGTGTAGATATCAGAAACACTAGAATAAAGCTATAAGGCATGTATAAAGCTCATCTCGCCCGGCTTGTACCTGAGTGTAGATGTTTTTGTACCATCATATCATGTAATAGCAGAATATACTAGAGGACGTGTGATCTATTGCTTGGCACTGGTACCCTATGGTATCATCCTCTTAAGAAACAGAGCGATACTAACTTTTGCTTTAATGTAACAGTCAAATAGTCCACATTGAATACACGTACTTATTTTAAGATCATAGCTTTTCCAAATGTAAAGCATCTATCATGCATTTCTGGAAATTTATAATTTTATATGCAAAATTCCTACTAAATGCCTATGAATCAGTAAAGATTATTTGTATGACTCCATCTAACTTATCTCCAGATAACCACATCTTGTAGAATCAATTCCAGACTAGGTTGGGTTAGCAGCCCCGTTGAACTCTTTAGTTTGATTTCTTGTGTTAATATCAGGCAAAAATTATAAAAATGAGGTATGTTAATCTTTCTATTGACATTATCCTTGCACTACTTTTGCTTCAGATGCTGCTAATTGCTTGAATGAGGCTGTGAATCTTTTTTCGGATATTGGTAGATTGAATATGGCTGCAAGATATTGCAACGTAACAGATTGGATTGCTTGGTAGATCTGATCACAAGCAGTAATAGTTGCTTGCTTGTTCTAATATGCGTTAGGTGGTAACTGCATTTGTTTCTTCAGCAACAACCCTGGAACCATAATTTGATACAATTTGTTTTTCCTTTGTCTAAGTGTAATTTTTCCCGATAGTTTCACAAGGCCCCTTCATGAATTGTTTAGACAATACCTGCATACTGAGAATCCCTTTTCTTTTTCTGTCTTTTGGTAGGAAATTGGTGAACTATATGAGCAAGAACAGAGCATTGAGAAGGCTATGGACTACCTTGAGCGAGCTGCTGATCTTTTCCAAAGCGAAGAGGTGACAACTTCTGCAAATCAATGCAAGCAGAAAGTTGCACAATTTGCTGCTCAGCTGGAACAGTAAGATTTTTTATTGTAAATAGTTATTCATATTCTGAGATGCAGTTATAACTTTTTTCTTAATTATTCCGATCGTTTTACGACATAAAATTATTGAGAAGTATAGTCCGGGTTCCTTTTCCTCCTATACAAGCCCATAGCCCCATAATGTTGCAAAAGGGCGGCATGCACTCACTACGCCTTTAAACTACAACTTCATCTTTTGGTGATAACACCCACAGCACATTTACAGCTTAGAAAGTAATGGATTGACATTTGCCATTCCTTATCGCATCGTACATCCACAAGTGTCTAGTCTTGAATGCATATATATTTAGGCAGTTTGAGCACAATAGCATGGTTAATCATGTCATGATCTATATTGTCACATCCCGCTTCCCAAAATACAGAAATAGAGAGAGCAACAAGGGTCGGCCGTGCTATCTATGGTAAGGAAAGATCCTTCCATAGTCACATAAATGCTGTCTAGCTAAATCTGTTAATATAAAATCAAAAACAGAATAGATAATACTGATAAAAATGCTGCAATGAAACCACAAATAATCTAACAATAGGTTCATAAGATAAATAGATGCAAAATAAAGATCGGATGTAATAGGTTTAAGATAACTACAAGATCCGAAAAGAGACATAAACCCTAAGGTCCCATGAGGGCATACATACTAAATACTAATAAAAGAGAAATAACTCTACCAACTACTGATCTTCGGCGAACTCCTGATAATCGCTCTGATCCTACTCGGCTTGAAAATCCGTCTCAGATGACAAGTTTCAAGGATGTCAGAACATCTCAACGAGTACTTAACGCAAATAGTGTGTATGCGGTGTGATAGCATAAATATGTGGGTGCTGTGAAGCCTGTGTGTGTATATATATATGGATATTGTAATAATATGAAACAAGCATGTAAACAGGTCAAGTCGGTTGAGTCATATCCTATTTGGTCACTAAAAGGCCATCTTTCCTATTGTGAGTTCGAGTGTGTATATCAACCTCTGCAGGAGTATTTCCAACCCAAGGGTAGGGCACAGAGACAAGAAAACACGAGCCCGAATGTGGAATGAACAAGCGACTTTATAAAGCCCGGTACCGGCAATAGTAACATATAACCGTTTAAAGCCCGGTATTATCTAATGAACAAGTGTATGAACAAGTGACCGATATAATCCGGTATGAGCTGCCGGCAATGAGACTCGTTAAATCTTGTTGAACGAACGTACACTCAAACTAGCCAACACCCCTCATATTTATAACTAATACAGTAATGAACTGAATCAATAATTAAGAATGTTGAATGTACTAGAATTTGTAATATCATATTAATGGTAAGGAATAGAAACTTGTAAACAGGAAAGAAGTGTCGTGGTATGTAATTCAGCATTCTAATTAGAGATTTCGTTTTAAATAAGGAAACCGTAAATGTGGACAGGCATGGCATGTCAAGCAGTGATGTTAATAGTCTCAAACAGCATGTCAAGTATAGTCGATAGAATATGATAGTGTCAATAATGTAAACAAGAATTTACATGAATCAACAAGTATCTCTATTTAACAAGATTAATAAAGTAACACCGTTTTAAGGTGTTCGATTCCAATTTAATAACTCTAACAGTTGGAATATTTAAACGGACAAGTGTACAAATATGATATTTGTAATTCTAATTAATGAGCGTACTATATTAGGGTTTCCATCCTTTAGGTATGATATAACAATCTATTCGAACTAAGTGTTAATAATGTATAAGTATCTACATGAGGGTGCAAGCATCTCTATTTTAATATCTAGAATTATCATTGAATCTAAATATGGTTTAACGAGGTAATTTTATTAATGGGTGGTCTAGGATCTTAGGGTCCTCATTATGAATACAAGAATTATATGGTATTTTAATAAAATTACCTAATATAAATATTTCCATTTAAACATTATGAGGTTAGTAGTATACTTAGATATTTACCCATATTGTAGCGACTAAAATAGCAAGCCAAGAGTACTTGCCTCGGAGACGGATAAAACATGACAATGTGATATGATGCAAAAACGAAGCTTGATTTTGGTTGGTCTCGAATATGGATCTCGACATGGGTGCTCGGTTTTGGGATCTGGGTGCAGCCAAGGATCGCAGCGACGATGGCGACGGCGGCGACGATGGCGGTTGCAGTTGGTCTCGGTTAAGGGAGCTCTGACCTGGTGGTGGACTGCAGGCGAGATGGGGTCGGAGGATGGGAGGCCGGTCGAAGGAGGGGATGCGGGTTGAAGGCGGCTGTGGTGAGAAGGATGCTTGGGTTTTGGAGTTGGGCCTCGGTGATCGATGGGTTAGGGTTAAGGCTCGGCCGAGAATATTGGTGCGGTTGGTGATGGGCTGCAACGGCGAGGCGATGGAAAGGGCCCGTGGGTTGATGGCGATGGGTTCTCGGTGGATGAAGGCGATGGTGGTGCTCTCGGCTTGAGGAGGGTTCGTGGGTTTTGTGTATATTGGAGAGAGAGAGAGATAATATATAGGTATATAATATACACACGCGCACACACACAATGTTAAAATATGGTTTCAAAGTTTGGAGAGAGAGTTTGGGATTAAATATAGGAAAGAGATGTTCTGTGATTGGAAAGAAATTATTTGATAGGGAAGGGAGATTAATGAGAGGAATTGTTAAAGATAGGGATTTGTTTACATAAGAGAGATATGATGACGACGTTTATGATGAGAGGATAGTTAATAGGGAAGAGAGAAAACTGTTTAGGAAGAGAGAGATTATATATATATATATATATATATATATATATATATATATATATATATTAGAGAGATTAGATTTGTTTTTGGAAGAGAGAAGGAATATTTTGGGTAGAGGGATGATTGGAGAGAGAGATATTCAAGAGGAGAATGATTTTCTACTAAAAAGAGAAAGAGAGAGAGAAGTAGATAAATATAAAAGAGACAGATATGATGGGTTATTGTTATAAGATATTAGAAAAGTTATATATAGACAGATTAGTTAGGATAATAGGAAAGTATATGTATATACATATATTAGTATATTGTAAAAATATATGTAGATATGTATATGGTTATGGGTTCGTTAAAATAAATATAATTAGTTGTTATATATATATATATATATATATATATATATATATATATATATATATATAGGTTTAAAGTAAACATGCACAAAAATGTATAAAGATTATCACAACCAAATATCTATGGTCGCAAAATCTAATATTTGAAATATATATCATGAATTACTAAAAGTAGGATATTACTAGATTAACAACAAATTAAATACTAATATTATTTATTTAACAAACTTGGAAAACCATACCATAATCTATTATGAAAAATATCATATACGTAATTATTTTATTCTAAAATAAATATTAAACTCCAAATATATAAAAATAATATTTTTATAACTTAATAATACTATTATACTATACCAAGGTTCTAGGGTGTTATATATATGTTTTTAGTTTTTAATCAGAATGGCCTTACTTCATTTAAGATAATCTATTCTGATCGTGTCATGATCTATATCGTTTTAATCAGAATGGTTTATATGCCTCATATGAGATGACCCAGTGGAATTAAAATAATGGGGTGTATCATCGGAATTCGAATTGCATTTATCACGATTCATATATATACAATTTGATCTACTTGCGGTATCCAGGCCTGAACATAAACAAGAATACGTTTTGTGCATAAAATGAGATTTATGAAATATATATTAAAAGCTTAAAAGTTAAAACACAATGTTTATGAGTATTCTTTGTAACAGTGAGCAAATGACTACACATCTATCGAACTCATTTGGATACAGATCTTGATAAAGTTGAAGATGGATCTGAATATGTGAATCCCACCACTGGCATGTTTTGAAATCCTTCTGCAGATTTGAATATCCGGTCGGGAATTGAATTGTATTCAGATTTCCAGACAAAAAGCCTCATCACTTGCACAGTATGCATATGAATTGTACCTGCAGACAAGGTCGTAAAAGCTTTATAATTGATCCTTAACCTTGCAGCCATCCATGACTGTTAGTTATGGATTGTGGATATGCTGCAGTTGATATGAACTATTTATTTCTATTTTCTATGTAGTTTTGCTTATAAATTTAAAAGGGACTTATGCATGCTACTTTTTATATGTGGATTTTTCCGAATGTTTGCTCTGCCTACTGTCTGCTTTCATCTCTAGTTCCTGTTGGGCAACATTTTGTGACTGTATGTTCAAGTAGTAAGAGTGTAGACATTGGGGAATTTACAGGCAAAAAGTTTGTGATGGAGTTACTTTTAATTGCCTTCTCGTTATTTGTTTCTCTTTTATACCGAGTAGTGGTTACTTAGTGGTTTATTAATGCATATTCTGTATTGCTCCTGAAAATATAATATCCTATAACTATGATTTAATTTTCAAGAATTAAGGTTCTTAATTTCATATGCAACTTGGGCAAGTTAGTTGGGTTCTTTGACCCAATCATCTTAATCCTCTACCTTAACCCAAATAAATCTCGGGTTGGGATCTTATGAAACCTAACCTAATCAAATTTCCGATCTGGTCGAACCTGAGTGTTGGTTAGTTGAGGCATTGATGGCTGACTCCGGTTGAACTATCAATCCTGAAGATTTGGACTAAGGGCTAAAAGAATTCATGCATATTTGTGTTAAGTCAAGCTTAAAGGTTGAGAGAGCTCATAAATTAGTTAATTCTACATCTAAGAGTTTCAAGAATGTATAGTGTGCTTTTGTGCATGTATATATGAACAGTGAATATCTATTGTTATAATAGTATGTGTCAAATTGATCGTGTCTGGCAACTTTGGTTTGAACAGAGTCTGGATCTTGTGAGAATATGTGGCTGGGTTGGGGTGGGGAGGTTACTCAATTTGTAGCTCTGAATTTTTTTTAGCTCTAGCACAAGGTTGGAAAGACCCATCTCCTAGGTCATAGCGGGGGTTTCCCTTGTAGGTTCATCTTTCGATAGGAGTATGTAACTTTTTTCTAATTAATATGGTTTTGAGTATCATGGTCACTATTTCTTCTGAGTTTCAGTGTTAATTCAAGTACTGAAATTTCAAAAATATCACATGGATGATATTCTCTGCTTAATGCTTTATATCATATTCGTCATGATATTAAGGATGTTATTTACTATCTCACTTCTGACAAATTTTCTAGGTACCCGAAGGCCATTGAGATTTTTGAAGAAATAGCACGGCAGTCGAGCAACAGAAATCTTCTTAAGTACAGTGTTAAGGGCATTCTTCTTAATGCTGGACTTTGTCAACTATGCAGAGGAGATGTGGTGGGAATCACCAACGCATGCATTAGAGCGATATCAGGTCCAAATGCTTCACTTTATTTAGTGATACAATGTTGCCCTTCTTCAGAAAAGAATCTAACTTTATTGGAATTTGGTTGTACAGGAACTCGATCCTACCTTTTCAGGGACACGCGAGTATAAGCTGTTGGCTGTAAGTTGTTTCATAAGCTTGTTCCTGTATATGCCCTGCTTATGTCGTGCTATTCTTGTTGACATAATTTTCATGGAGTCGTGGTTATTATTCTAGGAATAGTACATCATTAGGTTGTATATTGTGACGGCTTATTTACTTTTTAATCCTCTGTACACTTTGATTATGTCATTGTATGCTATGCACATATGTGAACAAACTTGGTGCCTTTTTTTTAATACATATCCCTTTCAAAGTTACCAACCATCATTTTTATGGCAGGATCTAGCCACAGCAATGGATGAGGAAGATGTTGGGAAGTTCACTGATTGCATCAAAGAATTGGATAGCATGACAAAACTGGTTTGTTTTCTGGTAGATGATATAATGTGCTATCTGTATATTCACTTCATTGGATTGGAGCATTCTTTGCTTTGATGAATTATTTTGTTGCATAATCATGTCCATATAGAACATCTTTGTTGTGTATTATATAAGCGAGAAAAATGGGACTAGCCTTTTAGTTTGAACTAACTTTAGCATGTAGGAGATCCGTATTTCCTGTTCTCTTTTGCAGCATAAGAAAGCAGAAGAATTGTGAACAATCTCAAAACTATCAAATCAGTTTTTTTTTCTTGATGCCATTTATGGTTTGATATTCCTTTTGATTGTAGTGATTTATCATTGTCTTGTACCTAGCAGAATCATATCAGTTCCCTTTAATATAGGATTGTTCTCTATTTGGTTACTTGTATTGGCTCCATAGAATTGGATGTGTTTCCCCAAACATACCATCTTTCCATGCCTTTCTTTTTCCTGTTGTGATCCACCTTAAAAACTCTGCCCCAATTTTGATTGTGGTGTAACTTCTGATTTTCCCTTTTATATATTTTAATCTTTTCATTGCCTCTTGGAATACATTTTTACATGATCCTCCGCGAATAATAATAATTCCGTTCCTTGCTCCTGAGAGACTCGTGTTTTCATTCTTATGAAAAACCACCTTCTTTCCTCCCATAGCAATTTGTAGTCCCTAATTGGCCTATAATGCAATTTCCTACCTTGTATATCCCTACTTATGTACTTTTGTTGGTTATCCTGCCTTCTGGTCCAGCAGTAGAAGTTGTCGCATCTCATAGAGAATTATTATCATCTCCAGTATCTATCTTTAGCTGAATTCTTTCCTGGAGTTTTCTTGACTGAGTTCTCTATACGGAACACATTTTGGCTCGGATGATCATGTGTATGGAATTCAAAATTTCAAATGCACATAATTTTGTGATGTCATATTATTCAGTTTCAGTTGTATAGTTTCATGCTCAGTTCCCTGTGCACCAAAAAACTTCAAGATTGATAACTCAAAATTGAATTTCAGAGCGCTGCGCCGTTGTAGCATTTACAGAGGAATGCTCATTCCGTACCCTGTGCAAATAACACTTTTTAAATCATCATATATCTAATTGTTGGCTATAGTGTGTTATGTTCGTATTACAACCTAAAAAAATTTCTCTTGCATTAGATGGAGTTAATTTTTATTAATAGCTCTCATTGTTTTCCCTCCTTTCCTGTAGGATCCCTGGAAAACAACGCTTCTGCTCAGAGTGAAGACTGCGTGATGATGCTCACAAGTGGTATCTCCACAGATTACGACATGTGGCGGATGATGTGTCCCGAAGGCTACGGAAGTGGAATAGATGAGTTGCATTATTAGGATTCCTCGGGACTTCGTCCCGAGGAACGTGTTCGACCTTCCAGAAGACCTCCCTGAATACATTCCATCTTCACTTAGGAAACTACCCACAGCTCGTATCCGAGCTACCTCAGTCTCCTTGCTGGTCTCCGAGCCCCTGACATGCCGAGCTTCCTCGGCCACCCGGCTCGTCTCCGAGCCCCAGACATGCCGAGCTTCCTTGGTCACCCGGCCGTCTCCGAGCCCCTGACTTGCCGAGCTTCCTCGGCCTCCCTACGATCCGAGTCCCACGCTAGCGCATCTCTCTATTAATGGGTGCATCCTGCCATTCAAGACGAGATTAACGCTGGGGCGTACATGACGGCGAGGATCTCGAGCCTGCTCGCTCCATGTGGCCCCTATTTAAACCCTTCTCTCAGGCGACTCAGGTATCGCAACTTTAATTCCAATACGCTGCTACTCTGCGCTTATACCTCGACACTAATTTGATCGTCGGAGGGTTCTACGGTGGTCATCCATCCCGGGACTTCTTTGCAGGTAGCTCGGCGCCCAAACACCAACTCATTGAGATCCACACTCAACAACTCTCAAACCAAATCTCAGCCGTTGAAGACCGCCATCGCAGGGATTGACGGAGGACAACATCTGGAGGAGATCCCGAGCTCCATTAGTTGGCACCGTCTGTGGGAACGAAATACTTTTTTGTTCCACCTCTAAAGTTGATCTTCCGCTCTCGATGCAATGGCGAGCGATGACCGTAACGATCCAAATACGAGCCGCCACAATGGAGGCGAGAGCGGCTCGTCTTCCCCTCCTAATGTGATCAACGCCCTATCCGTTCGGATAGACAGACCCACGTCGCTGGTGGACGCCTTCGTTCGCGTTCACGGTGGGCCCTACCCGCTAGACCGCCGTTCCCCCTTCTCGGGATAACGACGTCCGCAGAAGGACGGATGGGCACGCTCAAGCCCTCGATCTCACTCGTGCTCATCCCAGCATCTGCGAGCGTCGGCGTGCCGACTCCGGCCACCGTGAACCGCATGCGGCGATTGATTCCATGACCCGTTGGGCGCCGGACAGCTCCACGTCCCGATCTCGGGAAAGACCGGGCCGTCGCTCCGATGCCTGCCGCGTGTTCTTTCCTCCTGAGGAAGTGTCGGTCAACTTGCCTGCTTCCAGGCATGACCGACGCCCCCACGCTCGTCGGGGCCGCGCGAACAGCGAGCGCCGGGAATACTCGAGAAGGGCCTCGCCCGAGAATCCGAGGAATTTGATAGAGCGAAATCGGAACCGCACCATCGCGCAGATCCGGAGCTGGAGTAGCCACCACTTCGACTGTACAGAATTCTCGGGATACCACCACCAATTTGAGACCCTCGAAAAGAAAATCGAAAGCATACGATGGGATGACCATGCGTCCGGCGAAGGGGCCAGATGCTCCGCCGACTCATTGACGAAGCCCTTTACAGAAAAGCTGATGGTCGAGTACGTCTCGTCCAGGAACAAGCCGCCAAAAGTGGCCCCTCTTCGATGGGAAATCCGACCCGAAGGACCACCTAGACGCATTTACGGTGGGCATGAACTTCCAGGATAACTCGTACGTAGCTCAATGCCGTGCTTTTCCCGCCACCTTGATCCGAGCTGGTCTGGACTGGTTTCGAGGGCTTATACCGCGCTCTATCTCCACCTTTGAGGAGCTGGCTACCGAATTGCTCAGCCATTTCATCGGTAACCGACGACAAAAGAAGACAGTCGACTGCTTATTCACTGTCAAGAGTGACTACAAGGAATCCTTCAAAGGGTATGTCACCTGCTTCTATAATGCTCTCTTGGAGGTACCCGAGCACCTCGACGAAATGGTCATCACCGTGCTGAGGTCGGGTTTTAGGCACAAAGAGTGGCTCTGCTCTTTTGCATTGGCGCAACCTAAGACCATGACCGAAGTGAAAGCGTGGACTGAGCGAGAAATCCAACTTGAGTCCGAGGTGAACTCCAAAATGCCCGGAGGCGACCAAGCAGATCAGAAGAAGAGGGACATGGAAGAGAAAAGGAAAGACGATCGTCCGAAACCTTACTCCCTGAGGTTCCAGGAATACACTCCTCTAAACATTTCCCAGACCGAGCTGCTGGAGGAAAGCTAAGGGCGAAGAATTCTTCAGGCTCCCGCCAGCTACCCGATGGACGGGCAAACAGTTTCGAGGCCTGTATTGCGCCTATCATCGAAGGCAAGGACATCCGACTGAGGATTGTAAACTGCTGCGCGATTACATCGAGGAGCTGATCCGCTCCGGTCACTTGAAAAAGTACCTGCGAGATAAACGATAGGGGGCAAGCCAATCAAATTAAAGACGGAGAGCTGACAATCGGATAGATTATGGTTGTCGCCGACTGACTCAAGTCCGAGCAATAAGGACACCTACCGAAACCGGTCATTCAATACAGGAGAATTTAAATCGAATCATTTAATCTGTATTTTATTTAATAATAAAGATTTTTGTTTCCCTGCAATCCGAGCTACTTCTCTTTGTTTCCATGCTAAAACTCCCTGCACGGTCGATGAATGTCTTCCTGTTCGGACCATCCCTAGCGGGTAACCTCCTGCCCAACAACACTAAGGATCAAAAGCCTTCCTAACGAGCCCGTGTCCATCCGCAGTGGGTAACTTCCTACCCACAGCGCTGTAGATCAAAAACCCTCCTCATGAGGCGACCGAGTAGCTTCCTGCTCGGTTCATCCGTAGTGGGTAGTTTCCTACCTAACAATGCTGTGGATCAAAAGCCATTCTCACGAGACGACTGAGTAGCTTCCTGCTCGGTTCATCCGCAGTGGGTAGCTTCCTGTCCAGCTTACGCTGTAGTTCGAAAGCCCTCATCGCAAGACGGCCGAGTAGCTTACTACTCGGACCATCCCTAGTGGGTAGCCTTCTGCCTAACGCTAAGGATCAAAAGCCCTCCTAACGAGGCCGCCGAGCAATTTCCTGTTGGCCCATCTGCAGTGGGTAGCTTCCTACCCAATAACGCTGTGGATCAAAAGCCCTCCTCACAAGGCGACCGAGTAGCTTCCTGTTCGGTTCATCCGCAATGGGTAGCTTCCTGCCCAACAATGCTGTGGATCAAAAGCCCTCCTCACGAGGCCGCCGAGTAGCTTCCTGCTCGGTTCATCCGCCGTGGGTAGTTTCCTACCCAACTACGTTGTGGATCGAAAATCCTCATCGTGAGGTGGCCGGGTAGCTTCCTGCTCGGACCATCCTTACCGGGTAGCTTCCTGCCTAACAACGCTGCTGATCAAAGCCCTCCTCACGAGGCCGCCGAGCAATGTCTAGCTAGCCCATCTGCAGCGGGTAGCTTCCTACCCAACAAACGCTGTAGATCAAAAGCCCTCATCACGAGACCGCCGAGCAATTTCCTGCTGGCCTATCTGCAGCGGGTAGTTTCTTGCCCAATAACGCCGTGGATCTAAAGCCCTCCTCACGAAGCGGCCGAGTAGCTTCCTGCTTGGCTCATCCATAAGCGGGTAGTTTCCTGCCCAACAACGCTGTGGCCCTCCTCATGAGACGACCGAGTAGCTTCCTGCTCGGCTCATCCACAAGCGGGTAGTTTTCTGCCCAACAATGCTGTGGAATTAAAGCCCTCCTCACGAGGCAACCGAGTAGCTTTATGCTCGGCTCATCCACCAACGGGCAGCTTCCTGCTCAACAACGCCGTGGATCTAAGGCCTTCATCACGAGGCGACCGGGTAGCTTCCTGCCCCATAAAGACATAGATCCATACCCGCCAACCAACGTCGGACATGTGGCCCGCCAGCTCAACTGACGATCGAGTGAAACGGCGTGCCCTCCTTAAAGCGCAATCATTTCACTGATCCGCTGACGTCATCGGGGATACGCGCGAAAACTTAGGCGCACGATGAGACGCCACGTGGACTCGAAACTCGAAACGACGCAACTGCCCTACGCCATGTCATCCCGGACAATCCACACTGCGATTCTCGGTACACAACCGAGCAGAGAAAACCAAGCAGGCCACTCTTGGCCCGACCCATAAATAGATCAGAACGAGAGTGGGGGGCTAATGATGATGCTTACAAGTGGTATCTCCTCAGATTACGACACATGATGGATGACGTGTCCCGAAAGCTACGGAGGTGGAATATATGAGTTGCATTATTAGGATTGCTCGGGACTTCGTCTCGAGGAATGTGTCCGACCTTCTAGGGGACCTCCTTGAATACATTCCACCTTCCCATAGGAAACTACCCACAGCTCGATGCCGAGCTTCCTCGGCCACCCGGCTCGTCTCCGAGCCCCTGACATGCTGAGCTTCCTCGCCCTCCCGGCTCGTCTCCGAGCCCCTGACATGCCGAGCTTCCTCGGCCACCCGGCTCGTCTTCGAGCCCCTGACATGCCGAGCTTCCTCGGCCACCCGTCTCATCTCCGAGCCCCTGACTTGCCGAGCTTCCTCGGCCTCCCTACGATCCGAGTCCCACGCTTGCGCATCCTCCCATTAATGGGCGCATCCCCCTATTCAAGGCGAGAATTGTTAGTGTATATGCCCTAGAGGCCATTACTGTATCATACTAGCTTGTATATTACTTAATGGAAGCTTGGGATATTCACCTTGTATATACAATCTTGCTCAAAATAGTAGTATGCTACTTGGTTTGTTTCTACTTCAATGTGTACATGTGTTTATTTTAGTATATCGCCTATACACATTAGTGGAGCCCTTAGGATCTTTGCTTGATTACCAGCGTTGTGATGGCAGTCACACTAGTGGGGCTGGGTAATCTATAAGCACATCCTTATGCAGGTCCCTAGTCGCAGGACTATCAAGACAGGGTATCGATACTCTGGAGTAGACTAGCGCATGCGCTTCTCATCCCAGAGTGGGAGATGGTCTGTCCCACAGCCATCAGTACGTCGTACTGAAGATAGTATGCGGGTGCTCGTTGGGTTACGAGTACACTGGACAGGACTCGTCGGGAACTGACCGGTTGGTATTATACCTATCGTCAGTTATCAGTTCCCAGGTGACATGAGTACAGCTTAGTCCGCTGACTTGACACTGTCACTTCGCCTCGAGTGTGTTCCTACTGTACTTTGATTACTACCCTACCAGGGCTCAAAGGAGTCATGCAAACAGGTAGTAGTTGGGTGCAGTCCCGAAGCACTTGGAGGCAGTGACGGTTAGACATGATTCGTCTCTCCCGGTATTGGGGGTTGACATCGCGCTGTGTCTAGGAGAGCCATTACACGAGTAGTCCCTGGCCAGGGCAAGCGGGATATACTGGTAGGCTTCCAGTGTTATCTCAGGGTGTATTGGGCTTCACTCCGACACGACTTGTACCGCTATTAGGGGACTGACGTTTACCGCCCTCCTAGGCCCGCCATGCGATGTATCAGACGAACAGACCGGACTGTACGGAGATTGTCACAGTCAGACTCAGTAGGAGTTCAGATGGGTTTCACCTCGTCAGTTTTCTTGTCGGCATCTACCTGGGGACCGTTACGCACAGCTAGTGCCGCTTGCGGTCTGTGGTTAAACCCACTGCCAGCGTAGTGTCGAGTCTTTAGAGTCCCACACAGAAAGCTATTCGCCTTTAGGCAAAAGAGTAGAGGTCTCATGGTTTTGCGACAGGGTTTGGTCACATCCGTGCACTTGTGCACGTACAGTGTCCGGACAGTTAACACTAGCGGGCTTTGGTTTAAGCCAGATCCTAGTGTATGTTTTGGGATTGGTTTTATCTCGTTTGTATTCGTGTTTCTCGGAACGCGGATACGGGTGTGTATGCACAGTTGACAGAGAGACAGAGACAGAGGATTCTCATTAGGGTTGTTGACCGTTGACTGTTGACTATTGACTTTTTGCTCAACCCTAATGAGAATATGATATGTAATTAACAATTATATTAATTAAGTATTATAGTGACATGGTTGTTGAGGGGTTGACTTTGTTGACTTGTTGACTTTGTTTACCGGTTGACTAGGTTGGACTAGTTGACCATCATGATGACAATGGCTATCATTTCATGGCAAAGACTTTTGCTTGCTTGATCTCTTGTGCAAAATGAGTGTATGAAATGATATAGCCATTTTGACTTAAACCATTTACACAATACTTGATTACTATTTTTGTTATGATGGCTTTTGGATTATGAGAGGTGAGAATGAGATGAGTATGGTTGATTCTATCATTTGTTTTCTCTCTCTTGAGCTCTTTCATTCTCAAGCTCTCCCTCTTCCTCTTGCTCTCTCTACCTCAAGGCAAACCATTCTCATGTGTTGAGACTCATTGCCTTAGAGATAAAAAGACACCAAAACATTCCTCTACTCATTCTAGTTCACAAGGCCTAGCAAGCCAAGTGATCTAGTTTCTTCAAAGTTCGAAGAAGAAGCCAAAGGTAGAAGCTTTCGGGTGGATCCATCTTCGGCGCAAGGAGACGACGAGGTGAGGCCGATCCGTACACCGGAAGGAGTCGAAGACGAAGGAGTTCAAGAAAGGTATAGCCCCCTAACCGAGTAGGTAAACTCTTGTTAGGTTGTTAGTTAGTAGTTTAACAAAGATCCGGTTTTGAGTCCATGTTACCGTCTCTAGAAAATTGTTTTTCACCAAAATTCCGCATGCCCGAAAGTACCGGGAGAGGTAGCATGGACTTACAGTGGTATCAGAGCCTAGTTAAACTCTATCTAACATGTTAGCATAGTAGCTAGAAATTCGATCGGAGAAAAAGTCCCGAAATGAATCCGGATTTCAAACTTGCTGTCGATTTTCAAAGTGCTGTAAAAGTAATAAATCATGCTTCAAAAATTGACTCAGGGTTTTTATATTGCACTGAAGAAAAACGATCAAGTGATCTCATCAAAGCGCCGCGGAAACGCGGCAATAGCTTGCTATTGCCGCGGTTCCGCAGCCACTTTAACTCCTCTGTGAATTTTCTTCACTGCAGTATACTTAGTGGGGTATTTTGGGAATTTTGGTATATGTTTTTTCAGCCCAGATTTTCCAGAAAGAAAATTTAGTTTTTGGGGCTCTAAAAACCGTATTTTGATCGAGTTTCTAAAGACTTAAGCTGACGGGTATTTCTGTGATGTGATATTTGTATTGAACGTCTGCTAATCGCTATATGTCGATTAGTGGTGGTTATACAAATCTGTGATCTGTAATGTTGCTGGAATGTGTATATGAATTCATTGGATTATCGCGGGTGAATAGCCGGGGGGTTGTGAGACGAGAGTTTTCTTTTCTTTCAATTCATATAAATTTGTAAATTGATGTAATAATTATTTGTATGGCCGCACAACCGGGTCGGGGTTGTAGCCGTCATTGTATAATTTCTTTTTACTGTTTTTGCTCTTAGGATAGACCTATGGAGGGGGTGCACAAACTACCGGGTATGCCGAAGTGCCGAGTGGCCTACTCACGGAGTTGAGGGAGGTTGCTTCGCTTCGGGTACTTGGCGGGTAGTTTGCCGCATCCGTAGGGGTCTTGGGTGGGGTATTGGCTATTCACCGCGACCGTGTAATCTGCTTTTCGTTATAGGCTCGTACGAATTGCGGATTCCTAATATATCCAATGTGTTCATCTGTGATCTGAAATGGCTATCATTGCAATATATCTATATATGATATTATTTAGGCGTTGCTTATGTTTTACAGCCGCGCTAGCCCAGCCCCCGCTCTGTCGTTAGTTAAGTAACCTAACGGGTAATGACGGGGCCCCGTGGCGAATGCGAATGGCATAAGCGTACGTCATATTTTGGTTGTTTTCTGCAATGGTAGGATTAAATGATGGGACGCATTAAAAGAACTAATGCAAGAATATCACGCATTAAAAGAACTAATGCAAGAAAATAAACTAAGTTAAAGTCGTTGGAACACTTTCGGAAAACCACTCGGTTCTTTTCAAAACTAACTTTTAAATGCGGAGCTTGAGCCACTCCTTTTAAAAGCTATCTCGTTCCATCGATTATATCAAGTTCACTACGTTCACGGTTTTGCCAAAACCATTCGTAGCCCTCCGTCGTTTCACATGAATAGTCAATAGTATTCAAGCTGTGTATGTTGGCCAAAGTCAAGGCATAGTGATTGGTAGCTATTGGGTATTCATGTGTAGCATAGATAGATGCGTTGGTTTGGGACAGTCGTACTGCCATTTTGGCCAAAGTCAAGGGTAGGTACGGGTGGATCCAAATTAACCTGGAGAATGACGGGTAGAACTTGACATGTGACTTATGATATTTTGGCCAAAGTCAAGGTCATAAGAGCATGGGGCAAAAATCCACATCGGGAGTTTCAAAAGAACTGAAACTTGCTAGTGTTGCATACCATTTGGAGAGTGATGATTCTGGTAGGATTCCTTCAGTTTCGTCACGCGATGATATTTGGATCCCGATCTTACTGTGAGTATATGCTACTCCTCGGGAAATTTCTCACTTAACGATCAATGCTATAAACCAAGTAGGTGTCTAGAAAGGTGTTAGCGGGGCTACGCCCCCAGGGAAAAGAGGTTATTTAATTAAGGAACTTCGCGAAAGCGTTGGAAAACCTCCCTCGAAGTACCGACACTGGCCTGGCTGAACGGTTAAGCAAGTATTGTACGGTGAGATTGATCCTGACTAATTCTTCCTTTTTGGTTTGAGGAGGGATTCGAGAAACAGTGGGAGCCATCCTGTTTAGACAAACTAAAAACCATTCTAAACTTGCAAGAGCATCATGCTGAGTGTTTCTTCTTCTCTCTCCTAATTGCAGCGACCAATCGACATGACAGGACTTAAGTTACTCCTAGATAAAAACATACTGACAGGGCCAAACTACAAAGATTGGTTCAGGAATGTCAAGATAGCAATCACTTACGACAAGCTGGGGTATCTTCTTACCACCAAAGCTCCCCCTGTTCTAGGTCCCAAAACCAGCGTCGCGGATAAGGAAATCCGTAAGACCTGGGAAATCGATTGCGCGAAGGCCAAGTGCCTCGTGCTTGCCTCTATGGACAACGAACATCAGAGGAGGCACGAGAATATGGACCTCGAATCCATATTTCTCCATACAAAAGAACTGTATGGAGAGCAGTCTCGTATCGCAAGATACGAAGTGTCGAAGAAGTTATTTTCGGCAAGGTTGGCCGTCGGATCATCGGTAGCGGAACACGTGCTTAAGATGATTGGCTACATAGAAGAGCTCGCGGACCTTGGGACCACGTTAGAGAATGAGCTCTATACGGACTTGATTCTCCAGTCCCTTCCTTCCACTTACACCCAGTTTATCCTGAACTTCAACTTACAAGAAAAGGAAGTTGAACTTTCAGAACTCCTCAACATGCTGAGGAGCGCAGAGGGCACCCTACAGAAAGGTAGGGAAACATCCACTTTGTTTGTAGGAGGATCTTCCTCTTCTAGGTCCAAGGTGAAAGCCAAGGGAAAGAAGAAGAAAGCCCCCGCCAAACCAAGGGGCGGTGTTAGTAAAGTGGATACGAAGGGAAAGACAAAAGCAACAAAGAAAGTGGGAAAGCTTGTGGATAAGGAAGAATGCTTCTATTGTCATAAGAAGGGACACTGGAAGAATGATTGCAGGGCTTGGAAAGCCAGAAGCAGGTTGCGGCTTCAGCTTCAGGTGTGTATGTTATTGAAAACTGTCTTTCAATAAACTCTACTTCCTGGGTATTGGATACCGGATCAAGATCTCATATCTGTAATTCTTTGCAGGCGTTGAGAAACCGTAGGGTTTTGAAGGCAGGTGACATGACCCTCAAAGTTGCAAACGGAGCTAGCATGGATGCTAAGACCGTGGGGGACTATCACCTGGGAATGTCAGATGGACATGTTTTGGTTTTGCGTAATTGCTTTTTTGTACCCAACGCAACTTGTAATATCATTTCTGTATCTTTGATTTCTAAAGAAGGTTATGAATTTGCGTTTGTAAGCAATGTTGTAAACATTCACCTTAATCAAGTTCTGATTGGGTCAGGTACATTAAGCAATGGTATATACGTATTAAACCAACCGCAGATTTTCAATGTCCAGAATACACACAAAAGAAAGTCTCCGGAAATAAATCAGACTTTCTTGTGGCATTGTAGACTGGGTCACATCAATGAGAGAAGGTTGACGAAGTTACATACAGAAGGATATTTGAATGCGTTCGAATATCAATCGTATGCCACTTGTCAATCCTGTCTCAAAGGAAAGATGACAAAGACTCCGTTCACTGGACACGGAGTAAGAGCGAGCGAGCTCTTGGGACTCGTACACAGTGACGTGTGCGGTCCAATGTCTACACATGCGCGAAGCGGTTATTCTTACTTCATTACTTTTACGGATGACTTTTCAAGGTACGGTTATGTCTTCTTAATGAAACATAAGTCCGAAGCCTTTGGAAAATTCCAGGAATATAAGAATGAAGTAGAAGAACAAACCGGCAAAAGTATCAAGATCCTAAGATCGGATCGAGGTGGTGAATACTTGAGTGCCGAGTTCCTGGACTATTTAAAAGAGAACGGAATTCTCTCTCAACTTACTCCTCCATACACTCCGCAACATAACGGTGTATCGGAGAGACGGAACCGAACCCTATTGGATATGGTACGGTCCATGATGAGTAACGCTGAGTTACCGCGATCATTCTGGGGATATGCGCTAGAATCAGCTGCATACCTTTTGAACCGAGTTCCCACTAAGACTGTGCCTACTACACCATATGAGATGTGGTGTGGGAAGAGGCCCCATCTCAATCACATTAAGACATGGGGAAGTCCAGCTTTTGTCAAAAAGCAGCATGTGGACAAGCTCGAGGCACGCTCAGTACAGTGCAAGTTTGTGGGATATCCAAAGAACTCCAAGGGATATTTCTTCTACTGCGAAGAGAAACAAAAGGTTTTTGTTTCTCGTCATGCCCACTTTCTAGAACACCAGTTCTTAGAAAAGGAAATTAGTGGGAGCGCAGTAGAACTGGAAGATATTCCAGAACCACAGACTATTACTGAAAGGTTAGTGGAACTAAAGGGTTCAAAAGAACAAGACATTCCTACGCCGCTCCGCAGGAGTAGTAGGCAGTCTCATCCGCCCGAGAGATACTACGGTTTTCTCATAGACGGGGATAGAGAGGATTGCATCATAGATTATGATGAGCCTACTAGCTTCCAGCAGGCCGTTCAGAGCGTTGACTCGATAAAATGGCTGGATGCAATGCGGACCGAAATTGAGTCTATGTACACTAACAAAGTATGGACGTTGGACATTGCTCCAGACGGGGTAAAACCCGTAGGATGCAAGTGGATCTTCAAAAGGAAGATTGGTGTAGATGGACAGGTTGAGACCTATAAAGCTAGACTTGTTGCAAAGGGTTTCCGTCAAAGACCTGGCTTGGACTATGACGAAACCTTTTCTCCAGTGGCTATGCTAAAATCCATTCGGATCCTTCTTGCCATTGCTGCCTTCCACGATTATGAGATCTGGCAAATGGACGTAAAGACCGCTTTTCTAAATGGAAATTTAGAGGAGTGTGTCTATATGGACCAACCAGAGGGTTTCATTCAGAGTGGGAGCAGCGGAAAGGTGTGCAAGTTGCTTAAGTCCATCTATGGACTAAAGCAGGCATCGCGGAGTTGGAACATCTGTTTTGATGAGACGGTCAAGGAATTTGGCTTTATCAAAAATCCAGATGAACCATGCATCTATAGTAGATTTGTAGCGAGAACTGTAGTATTCCTCGTTTTATACGTGGATGACATTCTCTTAATAGGAAATGACATTCCTATGCTATAATCTGTCAAGGGGTTCTTGTCACACAGGTTCTCCATGAAAGACCTGGGTGATGCCACATACATCCTGGGGATCCGGATCCATCGTGATAGATCCAAGAGGATATTAGGACTTTCACAGTCCAGGTACATCGACACCATACTGAAAAGATTCAGTATGGAAGATTCTAAGCGCGGTAACCTACCGGCTTGTCACGGGATCACCCTCTCTAAAGAGATGTCTCCCAAGACTGATTTGGAGAGGGATCGCATGTCTATTATACCCTACGCTTCTGCGGTAGGCTCTATAATGTATGCGATATTGTGTACCAGACCGGATGTAGCTTATGCACCGAGTGTGGTAAGCCAGTATCAGTCAAACCCTGGGGAGAAACACTGGATAACGGTAAAGAACATTCTCAAGTACCTGAGAAGGACTAAGGAGATGTTCTTGGTGTATGGCGGAAAAGACCTCCAGATCGAGGCCTTTGCTGACTCCAGCTTCCAGAGTGTCAAGGATGATTCCAAGTCCATGTCGGGTTTTGTCTTTACCCTCAATGGAGGGGCGGTGTGTTGAAAGAGTTCCAAACAGGAAACCGTTGCAGACTCGACGATGGAAGCGGAATACATCGCTGCATCTGATGCCGCAAAAGAAGCTGTCTGGATGAGGAAGTTCTTGAAAGAACTTCAGGTGGTTCCGTCCATTGTTGATCCAATACCTCTGTATTGCGACAACAACGGGGCTATAGCTTTAGCGAAGGAACCCAGATCCCATCAGAGATCCAGACATATCTTGAGGCGGTATCACCTGATCAGGGAGATCGTGGATCGCCAGGAGATCGAGGTTCGGAGGGTTGCTTCAGAAAATAACACTGCAGATCCATTCACCAAGCCCTTGCCCCAGACTCAGTTCGAGCGGCTGATCGAGATGATAGGTCTTCGATACGCCAGTACACGGCCTTAGTGCAAGTGGGAGATTGTTAGTGTATATGCCCTAGAGGCCATTACTGTATTATACTAGCTTGTATATTACTTAATGGAAGCTTGGGATATTCACCTTGTATATACAATCTTACTCAAAATAGTAGTATGCTACTTGGTTTGTTTCTACTTCAATGTGTACATGTGTTTATTTTAGTATATCGTTTATACACATTAGTGGAGCCCTTAGGATCTTTGCTTGATTACCAACGTTGTGATGGCAGTCACACTAGTGGGGATGGGTAATCTATAAGCACATCCTTATGCAGGTCCCTAGTCGCAGGACTATCGAGACAGGGCATCGATACTCCGGAGTAGACTAGCGCATGCGCTTCTCATCCCAGAGTGGGAGATGGTCTGTCCCACAGCCATCAGTACGTCGTACTGGAGATAGTATGCGGGTGCTCGTTGGGTTACGAGTACACTGGACAGGACTCGTCGGGAACTGACCGGTTGGTATTATACCTATCGTCAGTTATCAGTTCCCAGGTGACATGAGTACAGCTTAGTCCGCTGACTTGACACTGTCACTTCGCCTCGAGTGTGTTCCCACTGTACTTTGATTACTACCCTACCACGGCTCAAAGGAGTCGTGCAAACAGGTAGTAGTTGGGTGCAGTCCCGAAGCACTTGGAGGCAGTGACGGTTAGACATGATTCGTCTCTCCCGGTATTGGGGGTTGATATCGCGCTGTGTCTAGGAGAACCATTACACGAGTAGTCCCTGGCCAGGGCAAGCGGGATATATTGGTAGGCTTCCAGTGTTATCTCAGGGTGTATTGGGCTTCACTCCGACACGACTTGTACCGCTATTAGAGGACTGACGTTTACCGCCCCTAGGCCCGCCATGCGATGTATCAGACGAACAGACCGGACTGTACGGAGATTGTCACAGTCAGACTCAGTAGGAGTTCAGATGGGTTTCACCTCGTCAGTTTTCTTGTCGGCATCTACCTGGGGACCGTTACGCACAGCTAGTGCCGCTTGCGGTCTGTGGTTAAACCCACTGCCAGCGTAGTGTCGAGTCTTTAGAGTCCCACACAGAAAGCTATTCGCCTTTAGGCAAAAGAGTAGAGGTCTCATGGTTTTGCGACAGGGTTTGGTCACATCCGTGCACTTGTGCACGTACAGTGTCCGGACAGTTAACACTAGCGGGCTTTGGTTTAAGCCAGATCCTAGTGTATGTTTTGGGATTGGTTTTATCTCGTTTGTATTCGTATTTCTCGGAACGCGGATGCGGGTGTGTATGCACAGTTGACAGAGAGACAGAGACAGAGGATTCTCATTAGGGTTGTTGACCGTTGACTGTTGACTATTGACTTTTTGCTCAACCCTAATGAGAATATGATATGTAATTAACAATTATATTAATTAAGTATTATAGTGACATGGTTGTTGAGGGGTTGACTTTGTTGACTTGTTGACTTTGTTTACCGGTTGACTAGGTTGGACTAGTTGACCATCATGATGACAATGGCTATCATTTCATGGCAAAGACTTTTGCTTGCTTGATCTCTTGTGCAAAATGAGTGTATGAAATGATATAGCCATTTTGACTTAAACCATTTACACAATACTTGATTACTATTTTTGTTATGATGGCTTTTGGATTATGAGAGGTGAGAATGAGATGAGTATGGTTGATTCTATCATTTGTTTTCTCTCTCTTGAGCTCTTTCATTCTCAAGCTCTCCCTCTTCCTCTTGCTCTCTCTACCTCAAGGCAAACCATTCTCATGTGTTGAGACTCATTGCCTTAGAGATAAAAAGACACCAAAACATTCCTCTACTCATTCTAGTTCACAAGGCCTAGCAAGCCAAGTGATCTAGTTTCTTCAAAGTTCGAAGAAGAAGCCAAAGGTAGAAGCTTTCGGGTGGATCCATCTTCGGCGCAAGGAGACGACGAGGTGAGGCCGATCCGTACACCGGAAGGAGTCGAAGACGAAGGAGTTCAAGAAAGGTATAGCCCCCTAACCGAGTAGGTAAACTCTTGTTAGGTTGTTAGTTAGTAGTTTAACAAAGATCCGGTTTTGAGTCCATGTTACCGTCTCTAGAAAATTGTTTTTCACCAAAATTCCACATGCCCGAAAGTACCGGGAGAGGTAGCATGGACTTACAAGAATAACGCTGGGACGTAACTGACGGCGAGGATGTCGCGTCTGCTCGCTCCACGCACCCCCATATAAACCCCTTTCTCAGACGACTCAGGTATCGCAACTTTAATTTTAATACGCCGCTATTCTGCGTTTATATTTCGACACTAATTTGATCGTCGGAGGGTCCTACGGTGGTCATCCATTCCGGGATTTCTTTGCAGGTAGCTCGGCACCCAAACACCAACCCATTGAGATCCACACTCAACAACTCCCAAATCAAATCTCAGCCATTGAAGACCACCATCATAGGGATCGACGGAGGACAAAGGAGATCCCGAGTTCCATAACTGCGCTAAAGGCCAAGGAAGACGGAGAGGATGATCTGACTTAAGATGTTTGCTTAGGGCCAGTCTAAGCACTTTAGAGATGTATATATGACTTGACAGTGGATTGATCTTATTTCAATTGGTGCGAATGTGTTCTTTACTTTGTTTTCGTACGAATTACTGTTAATATCAGTTGCTGCTGACAAATCCTTTTTCAGGGCAATACTAATGATTCTTGTTTTTTTTTTACGTGTATTTCATCGTTATGTGCTATTTAGATAGGAACTATACAATTCTTTTCTATCTTACCTTTATATAATATAAATCTTATATAATATAAATCAATATGGGAAAAGACTCCCACTTCTAGCCTTTTTTGGGTCTAATTTGATTGGAAAATTATCTCCAGGCCCCTGATCTTCTCTATAAATAGCAATCTATCCAACATAGACTTAATTTCCTTAGAAAAAACGAGCAAAATTATCTCCAAGCCCTAAGCATCTCTATAAATGCAATATGTCCTCACTATTTGTTTTTTCGTTTTTGAAGGATCCAACACCAATTCGTTAGTCCTTGCACATGGGCATCATCGGAACATAGTCATTTTTGCTAGGATTGGCCTTCGGTTTGGCGAACCCTATTTGACCATTTATTATGAAAAACATGATTTACCTAATTACTTAAAATAGAAAAAACATTTTAAATTCATGTCCTTTCATAGGCATAATACGATAGAATGATTATTTTTTAATTGGGTCATGGCTCGGACTTAAAAGACTTTAAATTTTAGTTAGTAGTCGATTCACGATAAACAGTTCGGCTTTGATTGTGATAATATCCTAAATTCTACCTAATTAATTACTATACTGGGTCAATTAATAAGAAGTTATAATCAGTTGGAGCATGATAATTATATGTGGTTTTCAAGCATTTTTGGCAGCATTTCAATATATAAAATCATGTCTGCTTTTCAATTCATTGGTAGAAAATAATTGTCCAACCATCTTTAATAAAGAGTAGAATAGAATATATTTCTTTTCCAACCATTAAAAGGTAGAATGTTTCTTTCAAGGCCAGTATGGATAATTAAGAATAAAATTCCTAGGATTTAATCTATATTTGAATATTTCAAAGCACACCTACAACCCTTCCAACAAAAGTTCATTATTCTTTCCACTTAATCCACGTTTGGATGGAGAATATACGTTCAATATGCTTATTTTATTTATTTATGTATTTACTTTATGGATACTTGGTTATTTATAATTTTTTTATCTTTTAACTATCTATACACTTAATATTTAATAGCGAGGAAGAAAACGTTCAGGATTAAAATTTTTAGTTTTTAATTAATTTTTCTTATCAGGTGGAAAATTTAGTCTTTTTTGAACATACTACATCTTGCACCAACTTTACCACTTAACTAGAAATTGGATTGGAAAGCAAGAGATTCAAAAAAAAAAATCTTAAGGATAAATCATAGGCAAGACCCGACTATAGGATATATCTAATTCTATATTTATCTAGAACATTCCCTTTTTTCGGATTTTGAAAATATTAGCGCGACAATAAAAGTGAAAATCTTCTGATATTCAACCAATTTTATTAATTATTTACTGCTCCGATCATGACCGATCTTCTCAAGAATCATTTTACCAACTATATCTCCGGCTTTCTAAATGAAATTTAAGATGGATGATTGCATGAATGTCTAATTTTGAACTGTGACTCAGGGCATGATGTCCGGGACCTTGCTAATTATGTCAAAAGCAATCTAAGATTTTTGTCGCACCGCAATAATAATATTCTTTTTGATGTCTTTTCCCTTGTTTGCACAAAGAACTTGTAGGGTGAATTTTATGCTGGTCATACGAGTTAACCTCAGAGGCTTCAATGCTACACACACTACAAGAATCATCCCTTTACTTCGTTGGGTGTCACCCGACGAAATAAATAGTTGTTGACCATTATAAAAATACCAAACAAATCTATTCTAACTATCTTATTCGGTGGCCCATTCTGGATAAGACTGGTTCCGCTTTGGATGAGAACGCTTGTGTCCGCTCCCTAAAATTGCAGTCTCAAAAAGAGTACACTCACATGATGAAACTACTTGAATCATCAAATAGGGTTTAAAACGCAGGAAGACACCCAAAGGGGGTCCCCGACATGAAGGTCTCCACTATACCCAAAAGGGGTCCCGAATATAAGGGTGCCCACCATGTCTAAAGGGGTCCCCGACATAAGGTCGTCAGGGAGGTTCCCGCCAAACGTGGAGAAGTGGTTATAACTGTGCCCTCACATTCTCATTTCGTAGGCTACACCATGGCCACGTTCTTGACCGCCCTATAGGCTATAAATATCCTTCCTATGCAGCCAGATGAGGGTTAATCATTGAAAACACATTAAGTATTCATCAAATCAAATTTTCTAAAGGAGAAGAAGAAGAAGAGAAGATTTGAATTCATATAAGTGTGGAGTAATTGGGCTCCTCTTCTTTACAAAATCCCTCTGTGATTCATCTCGAACTTGTTATGAAACATGTTTAAACTCGGGATTGGAGAGACGCTCGATAGAGTTATCCTAAGATACGAGTTCTATAGTCATGTTTTGAACCAATTCGATGGCCTGAAGATCTTTAAGAGCCTTATGATAGTTTTAATAGTAAAATTATGGGATGCTTGTAAAATCTATCGTTTTTGAACGCTCTACGGAACTATCCCCATGTAAATGGAAGCTCTTTGGAGTTATCCTCCGTGAGATTGCCCCCATGATGGACTCCACGAGCATATAAATGGATAAAAGATTAATAAATGCACAAAATATATGCTTATGCATACTGGACATGCCTTGTACAGCACATATTCAAGGCCTTAAATGACCCGTTGACAAAATAGTCAATGTCGGGGACCCATAAATACCCAGAACAAATCTCAAAGTTGTGGTAAGTGGCTAAACAGAAAATAAACAACAAGCAAAAGTCATGGCGGGCACCCCCATAGGTCCCTTCCCTATTATAGCCAATGGCAGGCACCCCTCAGAGGTCCCCGCCCTATCAGACTAATGGTGAGCACCCTCTGAGGTCCTCACCCTGTCAAGCAAGGTTACAAGGGCACAGAGAGCTGCCGCTAGAGATGTGGTTAGGGCAGGCTCGTCGGAGACGAGGACTGATCAGGGCGGTACGTCTATTCCTCCGGAGCAGGTTGATCCATCTTCTCCACATCGTATTGCTAGGCTAGAGGCCAGTGTTCAGGACCTACGTCAGATGATTGGATCTTTGGTCGAGACCAGTCGAGCACAGAGATCGGATGTTGCTCCACCTACTACTGGGACCGTGATGGTATCTACTGCTCAGATAGTCGTACCTACTGCTATAGAGACTATCGCCGTATCCTTATAGGAGTTTATGAGGCTGAAGCCTCCGGTTTTCACTAGCACCGATGCAGCAGAGGATCCACAGTCGTTCCTTGACCGGATGGCCAGGATCTGTCGTTCCTTGAGATGTTCCGATGCGAGATCGGTCGAGTTTGCCAGTTTCCGTCTGGAGGGTCTTGCCCAGACTTGGTGCGAGTCTATGGAGAGAGGTCGAGCCGCAGGTCTTCCTCCTATGACCTGGGATGAGTTCGCGATGATTTTTATTGATCGTTTTCTTCCGCGGAGCGTCAGGGATGCTCGAGCTCGCATCTTTGAGTCATTGCGCCAGATTCCTGGTATGACAGTGGCAGAGTATGATATTCAGTTCACCCAGCTATCCATATATGCTCCATATTTGGTGGATACTGAAGAGAAACGCGTCAAGAGATTCGTGCGAGGCCTTGTTACCCAGTTGTTCCTGTCTATTGGTGCCCAACACTTTGATACGTATGCAGCAGCGATGGACGCAACCCTACTGGTAGAGGAGCGTCTTTCCGAGACTTCGATCATTCCGGGACTGAAGCGGATTCATACCGGTGTGCCAGTTCAGAGGCAGTTAGGTAGACGCCGCGGTAGATCCCCTCCAGGGTCGTGGTGATAGCAGAGGCTTGAGATGATGCCGATTATATAGCTCTTACCCACATAGTCAGCAGCTGTCGTCGGGATGTTTTCGGTGTGGGAGTCTGTATCACCGTATCAAGGATTGTACTGAGGTACGCCAGGGCGAGGCAACAGTTCCACATGTTACCCTACCACCTTCACCACCTCAGAGAGCATTGCATCTTACACCCGTTGTTGCTTCACACCAGACCTATGCTCAGAGAGGCCGTGGTTGTGGCGGTCTTATTCAGAGAGGACGAGGTGGCAGAGGTGGAGGACAACCAGATGCCGGTAGAGAACATGCCCGAGTTTTTGTGTTGACTCCTCAAGATGTGCAGGCGTCAAATGCAGTTGTGACAGGTACTCTTTCGGTGTTTTCTTTCGATGTGTGCTTTTTGTTTGACCCGGTATCTATGCATTCGTATGTGCACACACACACTTCGTACCAAGGTTGGCCGAGGTTCGTCCTTGTTAGATGAGCCACTTGTCATGATTACTCCCGTTGGAGAGTCTTTTATTGCGCGACATGTGTTTCGGTCATGTACCGTTCGTATTGGAGATAGAAATTCGTCCGTCGACTTGATCCTTCTTGATATGTTGGACTTTGATGTTCTCCTCGACATGGACTGGTTAGCTACTTTCTATGCGTCCGTGGACTGCCGTGAGAAGGCAGTGAGGTTTTGTTTTCCGGGAGAGTCAGTTCTTGTTGTGCAGGGGGACCGCAGTGTTGCCCCTCACAGTTTGATTTCTGCCCTTTGCACTGGTCGGCTCTTGAAGAAAGGATGTCGGGGATTCTTAGCTTATATTAGTGATACTAGAGCCACCGTAGATCCGTTGGATCAGGTTCCGATTGTGAGAGAGTTTCCCGATGTATTTCCTGATGAGTTACCTAGATTGCCGCCAGAGCGCAATATCGAGTTTTGCATCGACTTGATTCCCGGCACGGGGCCTATTTCTATACCACCTTATCGGATGGTACCAGCGGAGATTAAGAGCTTAAGGATCAGTTGCAAGAGTTGCTTGACAGGGGACTTATTCGTTCGAGTGTTTCGCCTTGGGGAGCTCCTGTTCCGTTCGTCAATATGAACGACGACAGTATGTGATTATGTATTGATTATCGTCAATTGAAACGAGTTACGGTGCAGAATAGGTATCCTTTACTTCGCATTGACGATTTGTTTGATCAGCTCCAGGGTGCGGGACATTTTTCCAAGATTGCTTTGAGGTCGGGTTATCATCAGTTGCGGGTCAGGAATGATGACATTCTGAAGACTTCTTTTCGTACGCGTTACGGGTATTTTGAGTTCTTGGTGATGTCGTTCGAACTCACCAATGCCCCAGCAGCGTTCATGGATTTGATGAACCGGATTTTCAGGTTGTTCCTCGACCAGCTCATTATTGTATTTATTGATGATATTCTGGTCTATTCCAGGAGTTGAGAGGAGCATGAATAACACTTGAAGATTACGTTGCAGACATTGAGAGAGCACATCCGTTTGCTAAATTCTCAAAGTGTGCTTTCTGGCTTGATAGTGTTGACTTCTTGGGTCATGTGGTTACGGGAGACGGTATACGAGTGGACCCGATGAAGATCGAGGCCGTACAACTTTGGCCCAGACCTGTATCAGTGACAGAGGTCTGCAACTTCTTGGGCTTAGCCGGTTATTACCGCCGTTTCGTGCAGGATTTCTCGAGTATCGCTGCACCGCTGACCGGACTGACCCGGAAGGGAGTTCCTTTTCTTTGGACTGAGGCATGTGAGTAGGGTTTTCAGCAGTTGAAGACTCATTTGACGACTGCACCAGTTGTATCCTTGCCTTCTGGTTCAGGCGGCTATGTTGTTTATTATGATGCTTTTCGAGTGGGGATACAATAGTAAATAATAAAACTATAATATAAAATAGATTAGGTGTACCCGTATTGATGTAGCATGATAGAGTTATCGCTTATGCTTCTCGACAGTTGAAGAAGCACGAGCAGAACTATCCCACTCATGATCTGGAGATGGCCGCGGTGGTCTTTGCGCTCAAGATTTAGAGACATTACTTGTATAGAGAGTCGTGTTAGATCTTTACAGACCACAAGAGCTTAAAGTACATCTTCCAGCAGCGGGATCTGAATTTGAGGCAGTGCCGTTGGATAGAGCTTGTAAGGATTATGATTGTGAAATCCTTTACCACCCGGGCAAGGCCAATGTGGTAGCTGATGTTTTGAGTCGTAGGCCCGGAGTTAACTTGCTCCATTTGAGCGCAGTTCAGAGACAGTTTTCTACAGATTGGCAGATCTTGTGCGATGGTAGAATACAGTTTGAGTTCACTTCCACTGGAGGACAGCTTGCTCATGTTCATGCCTGTCCATTTCTACTTGATCGTATCCGTGAGGCACAATTCGACGATGCTCGTTTGTATTTTCTGGAGCATGTTCGGCAGGGTAGAGATTCGGAGTTGTGATGGAAGACCAGGGTATGCTACGTTTTGGGACTCGTCCATATATACCAGATTCCGAGGGGCTGAAACATGAGACCTAGAGCAGGCACACCATCAGCATACAGTGTTCATCCAGGTTCCACCAAGATGTATCGTGATTTGAGAGATGTCTACTGGTGGGAAGGGATGAAGAGAGATGTTTCAGACTTCATTTCGAGGTGCCCGACTTGCCAGCAGGTCGAGACTGAGCATCAGAGACCGGCAGGAGAACTGCAGCCTTTGCTCATTCCGGAGTGAAAATGTGAGCAGATCTCCATGGATTTCGTTATGGGTCTACCTAGTTCCAGTCGAGGGTATGACTCCATTTGGGTGATTATTGACCGGTTGACAAAAGCGGCTTACTTCCTTCCAATGAAGACCGCTTTCGGATTTTCTCAGTATGCTCAGCTGTACATTGATGAGATTGTGCATTGGCACGGCATTCTTACATGCATTGTATCCGACAGAGGCATCCAGTTTACCAGCCGTCTTTGGCAGAAACTTCAGGAAGTTTTGGGTACCCGATTGAGTTTCAGCATTGCTTTCCATCTGTAGACTGATGGTCAGTCAAATCGGACTATACAGACTCTTGAGAATATTCTTCGAGTGTGCGTGCTTGATTTTGGTGGCAGTTGGGATTGTCACTTGCCTTTGATAGAGTTATCCTACAATAACAGTTTTCAGGAGATGATTCAGATGGCACCTTTTGAGGCCTTATATGGAAGAATGTGTCGATCACCAGTCTGTTGGACCGAACTCAGCGAAAGCAGGATTTTGGGACCACAGCTAGTCCAGGAGACTACGGAGAAGATCCAGTTGATCCAGGACAGGATGAGAGCATACCAGTGCAGGCAGAAGTCTTATGCCGATCGTCGTCGTTGCAAACTTGAGTTCGCAGTGGGTGATCACGTTTTCTTACGGATTTCTCTGATGAAAGGTATGATGAGATTCGGGAAAAAAAGGAAGCTTAGTCCCAGATTTATGGGTTCTTTTGAGATCCTTGAGTGAGTTGGTACCGTTGCCTATCGTTTGGCACTTTCGTCCAGTTTTCTGGATGTATACCCCGTATTTCATGTATTGATACTTCGCAAGTACCTTCATGACCCTTCTCACATGATTTAGCACCAGACCATCCCGCTGGAGCGCGATCTTTCTTCCACCAAGCAGCCGGTAGTTAGTTTGGATCGGCGGATAAAGAAACTTCGGTCAAAGGTCTTGCCGTCAGTGAAGGTTCTGTGGCGTGGCCCAAGTAGCAAAGATGTCACATGGGAAGCCAAGAGCGAGATGCGGAAGAAATTCTCTCATCTCTTCGAAGATACGCATAGGAAGATTTTTAAATTCGGGGACCGAATTTCTTTAAGTGGGGAAGATTGTAACACCTTAGAATGCGATTAGAGTTAATTAAGCTATATAATGCATGTTTTTAATAAATTTAACCAATAATTGTTTTCACATATTTTATTATAATTAATTAATATTTTATTAAATTATTTTTGTACTTGCACACACATGTGCATGCTAATTTAGGGTTAATGATGTGTTAACCATGCTTTGTTAGCCATGGCACCTTAACGTATTGTGTTATGCTACACACACATATGCATATTTTTGTTTTAAGTAAAAAGGGTTTTATTTTAAAAATAACAGAAAAGGGAAAAGAATTGAAAATGAAGGCATGATGGCATGAGGGACAAGCATAGGAGGCATTTAATGAGGAGAGAGAAAGAGCATGGCTCTTATCTCTCACCCTCACCCTCCCACTCTCTCATTTTTCCTCAACACTCCCTCCCTCTCTCATTTTCTACTTCTTCTTCACAAAAAATCTTCACTTGATCCTTACTTTCCCATTAACTTTAAGCCTAAATTTTCATCAAACCTCACTAAATCCTTCACAAATCATGATTAACCCTCTTGTAATGTCTTGGAGCTTGGAAAGCTAGGGTTTTGCCCAAGTTTGGTGAGATAATGATGCTAAACCCTTATTTAGGCTCTAAGAAAGGTTTTGTGTTAATTAGTTTCAGTAAAATACCATGCTGTTTTAAGTTTAGTGTTAATGTCGTTTTTGTGTTAAGTTTTAGGGCTCTGTTGAATCTGCTATCGACCCAGGCCTTATGTTAAGATGTTGCCATCACATAGACTTAGTTTTGAGGCCTAGAACACACCACGACAACCTGAACCCATTCCCTTTTCTCTTGGCCGCAGATTAATTCATTCCGGCTGTAATTTGCGGCCAGATTGGAGAGTTGTGGTTCGTGTCTTGGTCGTAGGGTCTCTGGGGAAAAATATAGGCTTGTGGCTGGTGCAACTTTCACTAATTCATTGTGTATAAAAATCTGGGACCGTTTAGCTAGAATTCAAGCGTTTCGACAATGTGCGAAACGGATTTATCCAACTTTTGTTTGAGTGTTTCGTATGTTTAACAGCCATAGGTATGGTCTAGGATGTCGCTGCACACGTTTAGCTCGCTAAGCTAACACTTGGTAGCTTGTGGGAGTCGATTCGTTAGTTTGGTGTTGTGTCCCCGTGTTTTTGGAAAGTTTATTAATTCCTTGCGTTATGGTTTTGTGTGATGTTAGGATCACAGGTGGGGACTTTGGACGTAGCCAGGAAGGGGAAAGTGGTGATCGGATTCACTTAGCTCGAGATCATCCGGTGAGTAGATTTAACATCTACGGGGGAATCGCCTGTATGACGTTAAACGTCGATGTCTAGATTCAAGTGATATAATCTTTTGTACTATGCTTATATATATATTATGATTGTGCATAAGTACCATTTTGTACATCCTATTACCTGTTGTATATTGACATATCATTATAGGGCACTGCACCATTACTAACGTTTCATGTTGCACGAGCACTGATTCATATGCCACACACACCGTTAGTAATTGCCATGCCACGTACACTATAGAAATTGCCATGGATAAATATATGTTGTACTGCATTCATTATTGACCTTTAGACCATGCTTCTTGTACTAGTAAGTATCATGATTAACATCATACATTCATTGCTATAGTGATATACCTCATATGATGTTTTCATGGGAATTCTGTTTTATGGATTTGGGAAACCGCAAGATACCTTTTGAAAACTTGAAATATTTAAAAAGTGCGGTTGTCCCTTGATATGATATTTCGTGTCCACCATGAGTTTTCTCGGTTATGAGTTATGAGTATACCTGACTCGAGGAGTGAGGAGATACCGTTTGCGGGTATATGGTGGACCTGGTGAGGTATCCCGGGGCAATAAGATCGTAGAGTTAGGTGATGAGCCTGGCAGGGGAGTACTGCCTACCGGTGATTATATGGAAACTCAGCAGATATCCGGAGGATATCGTTCGGAGTTAGATGATGAGATGGATATGAGGGCCGATCAGAGTGACGGCGCCTGAGATATTGGGATTTTGGGTGTCGTTGATGGACACCGGATTTCTATGATGAAGACTTATTGATGATGATTCTGTTTTTATCCCCCACCTAGGACTTTTATGGCATACTCTGTACATATAGTTGTTGTACCATGATGTGGTACCTTGATTTAGATTATGCTGCATTTTATATTATTGTACCTATACCATCATGACTGCATACATAGGATTGGTTGTTTATCATGCATGCATGCGATTACCTATACGATATTATTTACTTCTCACGAGTTGGCAACTCACCTCCGTTGTGCCACAGTGTTTTGCAGGGTTGACCCTCAGTATAATTGCGGCAGGCTTTTTATTGCATCGTTTCCGGTGGATACCGCTACTGTTGGGTGTGAGACCTTTCGTAGGTGGGTTTTTGTGCGGGTATCCATATACTTCCTCTTGTATATATTGTTTTCTAAAGGAGAAGAAGAGAAGACTTGAATTCATGTAAGTGTGGAGCAATTGGACTCCTCTTCTCTACAAAATCCCTCCGTTTCAGTGATTCATCTCGAACTTGCTATGAAACATGTTTAAACTCAGGATTGGAGGGATGCTCGATAGATTTATCCAAAGATACGGGTTCTATAGCCCTGTTCTAAACCAATTTGATGGCCTAAAGATCTGTAAGAGCCTTATGATGGTTTTAAAAGTAAAATTATAGGATGCTTGCAAAAGTTATCTTTTTTGGATGCTCTTCGAAGCTATCCCCATGTATATAGATACTCTTTAGAGTTATCCCCCGTAAGATTTTCACCTTGATGGACACCACGGGCATATACATGGATAAAAGATGAATAAATCACAAAATACAGTAAAACCTCCGTATAGGAATACTCTATATAGGAATAACCTCCCTATAGTGATAAAAAGTCCCGGTCCCGACTCGGGACCAGTTATAAATAAGAATAACCTCCACAGTGTGATATTCCATACTTTTTCCAAGTCCCGCCTGTACTAATTTACCTCTATATAGTAATAAATTGGCATTAAATTTTAAATAATTTTTTATATATATAAAAAATACATAAAATTACTTGGCTATTACAATTGAACTTAAGATGACATAAATTACTTAACTACACAATTGAACTTAAGATGACATAAAGTACTTTGACTTGTTAATAAGTTTGAAGGTCTATATGAATTTTGAAGGTCTAAGAATTTTGACTTGTTAATAAGTTTGAAGGTCTATATGAATTTTGAAGGTCTAAGAATTTTGACTACTATTTTTTCAAAAAAAAATCTAATTTTTATATATAAAACTCTACTTAAGAATAACCCCCCTATAGTAATATTTTTCCCCGGTCCCAAGGATATTACTGTATAGAGGTTTTACTGTATATGCATATGCATACTGGACATGTCTCGTACAACACATATTCAAGGCCTTAAATGAAGTCAATGTCGGAGACCTATAGATATCTATAACAAATCTCAAAGTTGTGATAAGTAGCCAAATAGACAATAAATAACAAGAAAAAGCCATGGCGGGCGCCCCCAGAGGTCCCCGCCCCATGAAACCAATGGCGAGCACCCCAGAGATCCCTGCTCTGTCAAAGCAAAAATCATGAAGATAACCATATTTCTCTTTTGTGGCACAAATTACCATTTCGCCCTTCTGTGGAATAAATGACCAAATTGCCTTATAAAAGATTGCATCATAACATTCTACCATATACAATTCATAGGAGACCATCATGGCATAGAAGCCAACTATATTTGACAATAAAGTCGAACCTGGGATATAACCAACTTGTCTTATGGAAGGTAAAATAACTTGTCATACATTATCTACCAACGTCTATCGTAATACAGAAGTCAACAAATATGTTTTGCCCTTTGGAAAATAATTATAATTTTTCATATACGATCTACTGGCGTCTATCGTGACACATAAGTCAACAAATATGTTTTACCCTATAGCAAATAATTATAATTTATCATATACGATCCACATGCGTTTATCATGACACAGAAGTCCACAAATATGTATTTTCCGATGGTAAATAATTATAATTTGTCATACATGATCCACGGGCATCAACCTAAACTAACTTACCTTATGGCAAGTAAAATAACTTATCATACACTATCCATATGCTACCTTTCGTGACATAGAAGTCAACATGTGACATTGAAGTCAGTTACACCTAACTCCAAAAGTGCCTTATGGGCAACCTTCGTGACATTGAAGTCAAAAACCCTAAAGACCATATGTTTTGCTCTTTGGCAAGTAAAACTACTTATCATAAACTATCCACGGGCTACCATTCGTAGCATAAAAGCCAAAAAATCGTGACATTGAAGTCGAACACCTGAAGCATATTGTACCTACGGGAGTCTACCAGATTGAATTTCATTGATATTCTTACTTAGTCCCTTCAGACATGCTGATTAATGATCGCCGTCTTAAAAACATCTGTCATTTCGAATAACGTTTGATTTGACCTGAAAGCAATGCTTTCATCATGTCCTATGGCATGCTATGTTATATTAGTCTCCCGTATGCCATCCATGGGTTTCTCCTCACAAGTACATACTACACGTTTTCCCATAGTTGCCCTACGGTCCGGATAATACATTCTATAAAACCGTATATAATCCACGGGCGTAAATACTAGTTCGAGTACATATTTTCCCAATGGTTGAGACATGTATGACATGGGACATATTTTTGTTATACAATAAGATGTATATAACATGAGATGTATTTCATGATGCGGCAGAATAGATGTAAGTTGAGATGTACAATGTTGTATATGATGATTGTGAAATACATTTTCCATTTGCTGTCTCTATATACCTTTTCTGTTGAATGTGTGTGTGTGTGCGCGCGCGCGCGCGCATTCCATTTCCATTCGTGTTGCTCCTGCGTTTAATGCACTTAGAAATAAACCACTTATAGAAAGTTATCTCCGTTTAATACGGAGGGGTAATTAACTATAGGGGCTTGCGTGTAGGAAATCTAGTCTCCATAATCAAAAATCCTTTCTGAAGGGTGAATCTGTGAAGTCAAACTATATCGGTCGCCTCCGCTTGACCCCCTTAGCTATATACATCGCAGAAATGCATCGCGCTGAGTTGCCAGGTAGATCTGCATCGATCTCTTAAACCCGGGTCTGCTTCCAGAAAGAGAGACCGGATTTTCGGCGGCAAACAATAGTCACCCAATGAAATAAACTTATTTCGCCGGAGGATGTCCGGCGGAATAAATAACGACGAAATAAACCTTATTTTGTCGGGTACTTTATTTTTTCGGAAGATAACCGAAGGAATGAGATCGAAAAAACAGCGTAAAATTTGCCTGTACGCGGCTTATTCCGTTGGGTAATTTCTAATGGAATAATATATTTAGTCGGAAATTGAATGACGAAATACGCTGCATACAGAGAAAACAAAAGAGCAGGTTTTGCGTGGTTTTTTCGAGCATTCAATAAAATTCAATTCAATTACTGATATTATAGCTAACAAACAACCAATACATATCATAATACTCACGGTCGTGCCACATACAAAGTCAATCCATTCCAATCAATTCAAAACAAAGAAATTAGATAATAAAAAAAAATCCGATACGTACAATACGATATTGAAATAAAATTCTTTACTTAAACAACTTCACAAAATTATAGAATCCGATATGAAATATAATTAACATATCATTCATGTAATCGTATTTTACTACGAAATGGAGTGATTCATCGTTGCGCACGCGTTTTGTGCTTTTCCACTCCATCTCGAGCTCGGTCGTCACCGTCGCCATCATCATCGTCCAGAAAGTCATTTGAATCGAGCAGGTACTATAGTGTTATCAATAGAAAAGTATTAGTACACAATATCCTCGATAATTATATGAAAAGTATATTGAGACCAAGGATTATCAAACATACATCCGATATTTTCTTCCTTTGAGACCTCAAGCTCTAGATGATATTTATCCTCTCCTCAAGTGCACTAGCGACTTTTTCTTCCGACATCCTCCTTCGTAAACCCAAAGCCGACGAGGGTCCAGATGCAGAAGGATATAAGAATACGCGTGCTCGGGAACCCGAGGGAGTGTGAGGAGACAGGCCTTCTCCACAGAATACCAAAGTGGGCGGAGATGTAGATGGGGCCGCAGGGGGCGCGGGCTATCCCTGCACATATCTGAGGGGGATGTAACTTCGGGCCCTGATAGGCGTGATATACTGTAGGCGAAATGCCATGCCCACTCAGATGAACTCTCCCGTGCCGATCCGGGTTGTGTTGCTGAATGACATCCTCGTTAATTCTATGAAGCTCAATGGGAGTAGGATCTCGACCATGCTCCTCAACAAATGCCGCCACCAGCTCATCAATCTCTCCGCTCATCTCTTGCTGCATGAATTGCTGCACGAAATTACAGTATATATGAACCAAGTTAAGTTAATTATTGAAAACGAAATTAAGTAATTTATATAAATAAAAGAAACCCATATAAGAGCATAACTCGGTAAATGCGGTATTCGTTTTTCATTGTTGCAGATTGAGGCACATAGTTTTTTAAGCTGTCTTATCCCGGGCTCAACAAAATCCTTAGCCGCCTACATATGCACCTCGATCTTTGTGTCTTCTGGCCCGCGACCCCATATTTCTTTTGCCTGTGTAGGGCCTATTTTCCTAAGACCCCGAATCGATGAACTTGATGCCACATCCTCCTCAGTCTGTCCAAGTCCACGACCACGTCGCGAACTTATATCCTGAAAAATATCTAATGTAGCATACATATACAATAACAATTTCAAGAAATAGTTAAGCAAAATTACAAAGTTGTAGATGAAATTAAATTTATCATAGTCAAGATATTCAATACATAATTTAAACATCCATGCATCTAACTACTCACCCACTATCCCTAATATGACACTCACGCATTTGTGCGTCGCAATCATAGCCCACATTCCTATCCTTGCTCAATACGCCGAAATTCTAAAAAAATACGGCAGCATCTCCCTTGTAAATAGGCTCGAGTGGCGCATTCCTTACAAAGTTTACTTGTGTAACACAAACATCCATAATCAATACCAAACACACAAAACGTAAACTTTATTTCAAATCTATATCTTATTTTTCAACAATCCTAAGTTTCCGAAATACTAAAACCGAGTCAAAACTCGTCAAGCCAACACCTCATTCAATCACGACCACTTCATCATCATCACCATCGCCAATACCATCACAAAAATCTAACTCAAACCTCACATCATCACCAACATCATCCTCTTCCCCAAATTCAACCCAACTCACCCAAAATCAAAAATCCTTCACAAAACCCCCAAGTTTCGATCCCAATCATTTCCTACCAATCCTATGCAATTAAAATTACTCTACACAACCCACATCAACCATAAACGATGAGGATTGCATGCAAAATCGAGAGAAGTCAAAGAGTTTTGAGAAAAATTGGAGGAAATTACCTAAACCGACGAAATCCGGTGATGATCGACGATCCTTGCACTCCCAAACGCTCTTAGATGGCCGAGAAAGCTCCCAGGTCGCCGTAGAACTCTTAAGGAGGCGGGGAGTCAAAGAAATTTTAAAGAGAAAGAAGAAAGAGGTAAATGGGGTTGCTCTCAGTTTTTAAACCAACAAAATTTAGGGGCCGGGTCGACGGAAGCGGAGGAGGTCGAGATCGAGGAGGAGGAGGTCGAGAGGGGTCAGGGGAAGTAAGAGGAGGAGGAGGCCGGCAGGGTCGAGAAGGAGGAGGAGGTCGGAGCTGAGGGGAAAAAGAGGTTGAGGTGAGGAGGGAAAAAGATGGTGGGCGAGAAGGTGAGGAGGAGGAAGGAGGAGAGTGGTGGAGGAGGTAAGGAGGAGGTTGTTAGAGGGGGTCGAGGGTGATCGAGGGTCGTCGGAGTAGAGGAGGATGAGTAGAGGGAAAACGACGGTGGTCGAGGTGAGGAAGAGGAGGAGTAATGGGGGCTAGGGTTTGAGATCTCAAAATGATCTTAAACCTGAGGCCCTCAGAGTTAACCAATATCGTGTCTTTATTTCGTCGGCTATGTCCCAACGGAATAACCCTTAAAAATATTTTCCCGGAGTTCTCAACTCAGTGAGACTTATTCCGTCGGAATGTAACCGTAAGTTGACCGACGGAATTACCCTGTTTTTCTTGTAGTGGTACACATCATATTATTGAACATATAATGCTAGGATTAAACAAAATCAGGTTGGTATGAAAATTTGGAATTTATTTTTATAAAATAATCCTAGATTAAGGATACTGCATGATAGAATATTTATGATGAATATTTATCTGCATTTGAAAACTTTTGGAGCCCCATCCAAATACATTAAAGCTCAATTAGTATATCCTTCAAAAATATTTTCTAACACTAAACCCCCTTCCTTTTCAAATTCATCAACTCTTGTCTCTCCCCCCTCCCCCCACCCACACAAACAAATACACAAATGCAACCCAAACATGACAGCATCCCCGGACAATGATTTTATTAACCTAACCAATGACCTGGCCATTGCTTTTCTTGTTTTCTGTGTCGTCATATCTTTCATCGTCATCGATTTCATGCATCTTAGCCTTTACCAACGCTAACCCCAACAATCTCTAACAGTAATACAACATCATATCACAACACTACAATAATAACCACGTGCCAGTTGTTGATTTTGATATAAAATCAAAAGCCCTAAATCTTACCTTTGAACCCATACTACACTTAGGCCCCACATGGTCGGCAGCGAAGGGCGATGACCGCATGAGGGTGGTGCCGAAAGTAACACAAAGGGCCCACATGGGGGCGGGACGACCGCCAACGCCTACAAGGGCGGTGTCGATGCCCACGAGGGTGGCACCAACCATGTGACATTGCGAGGCCGACCAGGCCACTGACAACACGTAGTCGACAGCGTAGGGGCCCAAGCAGGTGGGTTTGACTACGCATGGGTTTCCTGCAGAGAGACAGAGAGAGAGAGAGAGAAGGGCTAGGGGATTTTAGTAAGGTTTGAGAAATCGGTTTCGGATTCGGTTTCTCAAAATTTTATTAGTTTCGGTGGGTTTTGGTTAGTTTCGCTCATCTCGATTTAGGTTTCGATTTCGGTTTCGATGGTAATACATTCATACATATATGTAAATATATTAAATTTATGATTGTATATCACAAGAAAATGATCTTAGTGTTAAAAAATCCAGTCAAGACAAGACTTAATGCAAAATACACTGAAAAGTGTACTTAGATAGGTATTAATATATGGTTTGGGTCAACTTTTATAGCTTTCTTAGGATGAAAATAACCTGATTAGTTGTATCATAAGTGAAAGGTACGGTCTCAATCTTAATTCTGTAGTTGATCCACAAAAAATAATTGGACAACCCTGAAAGCTAAAAAAGTAGGTATGACCAGTTGTTTTTCAATCTCTCCTTTTCACATTTCCCTTTTTATCTCTATCAGCTCGATATTTTTTTTTCTTATAACTTTCTTAATAGTCAAGATGAATCGTCTTTGGTGAGCAAATAGCAACTACTCACCATGAAAACACCTCAGATCTAACGATGAAGGTCTATAGTGATCATGATGATGGTAAAAATGATAAAAAAATAGTTATTTCAGGTTTCGGCCGAAACCTGATTGTATGGTTGGTTTCGTATCGGTCTCCACCGAAACCTATATGAAATGATCATGTATCGGTGGTTTCGAACGAAACCTCGAACCTTGGATTTTAGAGAAGTGGGTTTGACTTATTTTTGGAATATCTGACCCATTAACTCAAGTATATAAATATGAGCTCATTCTTTTGAGTTCATAAGCCAAGAAAAATTAGATAAATTCCATAAAATTCCACAAAAATACTAGACAACCATACAAAGTTCTAGTGCAAGTTTGGGAGTGAAGAGAAATCAAATATTTTAAGAGACTTGTATTGAAAGTCAAAAGTGGTGAGAAAATTTTAATGTATCGTAAGTGCACAGCTCGTTTGTAGCAAGAGCACAAGTATGGATCGATCTACAAGGAAAACATTAATTAATTTAGTTCTTTATTCAATCAAGTTATGAGAATTTTTGAATTTAGAAATTAAATAAACTAAACTAAACTAAGAATTAAAATACAAGAACTTTATGAAAGAGAACATACCTAGGATTCGAATCCTCTAAATTAAACATATGTTTTACCTTCATAATCCTATCTCTTTTAATCTAAATTGAAGAGTATTAATTCTAATTACCCTTCTCCTAAGTATAAACTATGTGGAAGCATCATACCCTAACTTGATTTTTGGCATAACTGAGAATTAATTTCTAGCAATTTAAATATTTATCAAGTTTAAATTATAATAATACCAATTCAGATCCCTTTTCAACTAGAAGCAAGCATCTATCTTGGTTTATCGGCAAGTTAGAATTCCTCTCATTATAATTAATACTTATTTCTAAATCAATACAATATCAAGCTCGAATCTCCCTTCTCTTGTACTAATTTATGTGCTAGCATTATACACACGTAAAGTTTATCGGAAAGTTAGAATTTTGATCTTGTCTTGATCTAGTATTTCATATGTGATGATACTCATAAGTGGGAACTCCCCAGATCATGACACGTTGCAGATGACGTATCTCCGGGCTCACGGAAACAGGGCAAGCATCTTATATTGGAGGCGTCCCTCGGGCTACCATCCCGAGGCAGGACCAGACCTTCGACGGGTCGCTGAACACTCCTATGCTCGCCCTTGCAAAGAACCATTGGCTCGCCTCTGAGCCCTCCTACATGCTGAGCTTCCTCAACCCTTCCTACTCGCCTCCGAGCTATCATAGAACCGAGCTTCGTCGGCCTCTCACTCTCTCCGAGCCTCCCGCCGAGCTAAGCCGTCCCGGCTCTACCTAGCAACCAAGGACGTAGAGCCCAAGCGCCTCTGCCACGGCTCCGCGTATCTCTCTAGAAGTGAGATATCCGCCACTTAACATCCCGTGTTCCACGCTGCCGTATCCCCCCATTAACGAGTGTATCTCATCATTTATGGGGGGATCCCGTCAATCATGCAGGCGTAACGCTAGTGGCATAACCGACGGCGAAGATCTCGCGTCTTCTCACTCCAAGCGACCACTATAAAAACCCCTCTCTCAGACGATTCAGGTAAGGCAATTTTATTCCAATAAGCTGCTACTTTGCTCAAATTCCTTGGTTAACTTGATCGTCGGAGGGTCCACGGTTGTACAACCTTCCCGGGACTTCTTTTGCAGATAGTTCGGCTTCACTTCAAAAAAAGCCCACTGAGATCCACACGCTCAAGGAGGCAACTCTCAACACCAATATCAGCCGTTCACCAACGCTCGCGACATATCGACGGAGGACAACATCTGAAGGAGATCCTAGACTCCATCAGTTGGCGCCGTCTGTGGGAAGCTAGCAATCTTTCTACCTATCAAAAGTTGGTCTTTCGCTCTCGACTACATGGCGAGCAAAGACCGTGGTGATCCCAGCACAAGCTGCCGCCCTCCCTATGACGGAGGCACGGACGAATCTACTGCCCCACCAAATGCCATCCACGCCCTCTCTGCACGGATCGACAGGCTCGCATCCATAGTGGTGCCCTTGTCCGCGTCCAAAAGGCGGGAAAAGCCCCTCAGGTCACCGTTCCCCCTCCCCGGGGTCACGACCTCCATAGAGGGAGAGATGACACTGCCCATGTAGGCACCACTGAACAGCGTCTTGCTATCTCCGGCGGCCATAGGTCTCCAACGGCTACCGATTCAATGACCCACTGGGCGCCTCACAGCTCCACGCCGAGGTCTCGTGAAAGACCCCTCCTCCCCGAGGCCCATCGCGCTCCCGTCCCTCCCGAGGAGGTGTCGGTCAGCTCGCCTGCTCTCAGGCATGGCCAGCACCCTCTTCCTCGACAGGGTCGTGCGGGAGGCTCTCGCTGCGATGAATCAAGAATGACCTCGCCACGGGACCTGAGGAACCTGATAGAACGTAACCGGAGCCGCAGCCAGGCGCAAGTCACTGGCGGGAAGGGATATAACTCCGACTGCGCCGAATCCTCGGGGTACCACAATCGTCTCGATGCCCTCGAAAAGAAAATCGAGGGTATACATTGGGTGGGCCATCCATCAAACGAGGGGGCCAGGTATGCCGCCGACTCACTTACAAAGCCTTTCACTGAAGAGCTGCTTGTTGTCCGCATCTCGTCGAGAAATAAGCCTCCCAAAGTGGCCCTCTTCGATGAGAAGTCTAACTCGAAGGATCATCTGGACACATTCACGGCGGGCATGAGCTTCCAGGATAACTCAGACGCTACCCAATGCCGAGCATTTCCCGCCACTCTCACCCCGGCTGGATGAGACTGGTTCCTAGGACTCACTCCATGCTCCATCTCTACCTTTAATGAGCTGGCCGCCCAGTTCCTCGGACATTTCGTCAGGAACAGAAGACAGAAGCGGACCTTAGATTACCTCTTCACTATAAAGAGCAGGGATAAGGAATCCTTTAAAGGATATGTCACTCGCTTCTATAATGCTCTTCTTGAAGTTCCCGAGCACCGGGACGAGACTGTAATCACAGCTCTGAAGTCAGGTCTTAGGCATAATAAGCGGCTCCGCTCCTTTGCATTGGCGCAACCTAGGACCATGGCCGAAGTAAAAGCTTGGACCGAGCGAGAAATCCAACTCGAGTCCGAAGTAAACGCAAACCTACCCCGGGGCAACCAGGCCGACCAAAAGAAGAGGGGCAGAGAAGAGAAGAAGAAGGCCGACCAGCCAAAGCCATACTCCCCGATGTTCCAGGAGTATACTCCGCTCAACATCTCTCAGACTGAGCTGTTGGAGGAGGCGAAGGGCGAGCGATTCTTCAATCTCCCTCCGGTCACCAATAGGGCGGCCAAACAGACTCGGGGCCCGTACTGCGCCTTCCGTAGGTCGTAGGGACACCCAACCGAGAACTGTAAACAGCTCCGCACCTACATTGAGGAGTTGATTCGATCGGGCCACCTGGCGAAATACCTGCGAGAAAAACGATAGGCAGACCGGGAGCAAGAAAACCATCCCCCTCCTGGCGAGTTAACGATTGGCCAAATCATGGTCGTCTCTTCGGGGGGTACGCATGGAGCCGGCGAGATTCGCCGCCTCCTACCCGTCGAGGGAACCAGCAACCATCCCCGGAAGAAAATCAAGGCAGACGAGCCCATAACCTTCACTGACGATGACCTCCACGGAATATCCTTGCCTCACAACGACCCCCTCATGATTACGACACGGGTCTACCGCTACGAGGTCCAAAGTATATTGGTCGACTCAGGAAGCTCGGCAGACATCTTTTTTCATGACTGCTTCCTGCGTATGGAGCTCAGCCCGTCAGACCTGCGGCCGACCACCCACATTCTTTCGGGGTTTGCTAACCACTCCATCTTGACAAAGGGAGTGGTTACCCTCCTCCTCAGCATTGGGGAGGCGGGCCGTACGAGAACCGTACCGGTAGAGTTCATCGTCACCAGGATCCCCTCATCCTATAATATCCTCTTAGGACGCCCAACGCTAAACTCCTTTCGGGCTCAAATCTCTACCTACCACCTTGCGATCAAGTTCCCGTTGGATCAAGGAGGAATAGGCCGGGCCTACGGGAACCAGCAAATCGCCAAGATTTTCTTCAAGGAGACATCCACCTCTGAGGAGCGCAGCGACGACCTTGGAAGCGTGAGTGATTTCTAGTGGTCCTTGGATACTCATGACGAACAAAAAGAAATCCGAGGGGCCCCGGTGGAGGCGCTAACAGAGGCCCCCCTCGTCGAGGGGAACAATGAACGAACTGTCCAGATCGGTTCCCTCTTAACGGGAGCTCGGTGCGAAGACTTGATCCAATTTCTCCAGGGAAACTCGGATGTGTTCTCCTGGGCGCTTGCCCACATGCCCGGGATCAACCCCGAGGTAATATCTCACAAGCTCAGGGTCGACCCGACAGCCCGACCCGTCAGGCAAAAGAAACGAAGCTTCGCTTCGATCAAACAAAAGGCAATCGAGGACGAGGTCGATAGGCTACTTGCAGCCAACTTCATTCGGAATGTGGCCTACTCGGAATGGCTAGCGAATGTGGTTATAGTTAAAAAGGCAAGCGGGAAGTGGCTCATGTGCGTCGACTTCACAGATCTTAACAAGGCCTGCTCGAAAGACAACTATCCCCTCTCTCTCAGATAGATCAGCTTATTGACAGCTCGACAGGCCATGAATTGCTCAGCTTCATGGATGCTTTTTCCGGCTACAACCAGATCCGTATGAACCCAGCAGATGAAGATCTTACTGTGTTCACAATAGACCGGGGGTATACTGCTACAAAGTGATGCCCTTCGGCCTCAAAAACGCCGGAGCTACATACCAGCGCCTGGTTAACAAAATGTTCAAACCGCAGATTAGGAGGAACATGGAGGTTTACGTCGACGACATGCTCGTAAAATCAAGCTCGTTGGACGAGCATGCCAAAGATCATGGCGAGACATTCGACATCCTCTGCAAGTACAAAATGAAGCTGAATCCTATCAATTGCGCGTTCGGGGTCACTAGCGGAAAATTCCTCGGGTTCATGGTCACCTACGGAGGAATTAAGGCTAACCCGAAGAAGATCAGCGCCATTATCAACATTGCCATGCCAAGAGTAATGTGGAGATCATGCGGCTCACGGAGAGAGTGGCCGCTCTTAGTCGCTTCATGTCGATATCCGGAGAAAAGTGTCTCCTATTCTTCAAAGCCCTGAGAAAGATCCCAAGGTTCGAATGGTCGGATGAGTGTCAGAACGTTTTTGAGCAACTCAATATGCACCTGGAAACTCCCCCACTGCTCACCCGGCTAATCGAAGGCGACTAGATGTTACTGTAGCTTATGGTATTCGATCATGCTGCTGGCTCGGTGCTAGTCCGAGAAGTCGAAGGAGTACAGAAGCTGGTCTACTACGTGAGCTATGTCTTTAAAGACATGGAAACAAGGTACTCGGCCATAGAAAAGATTGTCTTGGCGCTTATCGTCGCCTCAAGGAAGCTATGACACTACTTCCAGGGACACACCATCTTCGTCCTCACCGAGCGGCCCATAGGGGCTATTCTCGCCTCCTCCGAATCGTCTGGTCGTCTGGAGAAATGGAGGCGGGAATTATCCTAGTTCGACATCAAATACCGCCCCAGGCAAGCCATCAAAGCGCAAGTCCTGGCAGACTTTATTGTCGAGTGTACTATCCCCAACAAGGAAGCAGCGTCGGCGCCCGTCCCCAAGTCCTGGCCCTCGGTCAAGGAAGTGTCCGACTCCATCCCCGACTGGGTCCTCTACGTCGATGGATCCTCTACCGAGGAGGGAAGCGGTGCCGGCCTTATCTTCGAGGCCCTAACAAGGAAGAATTAGAGTACTCTTTGAAGCTCAAGTTCAGAGTGTCGAACAACGCCGCGGAATACGAGAGCTTGCTCGCCAAGTTGCGAATCGCTTCCGGAGTGGGGCTGAAGATGATCTGAATTCGCAGTGATTCCGCCCTGGTCGTCAGCCAAGTGACCGGGTGTTTCGAGGCCCGGGAGCCGCTCATGGTGAAGTACTTATCCGAGGTAAAGAGACTACGAAAAAACTTCGACGTGGTTCAAGTGGAGAAGATTTCTCGGCACCTGAACGCCCAGGCCGACGCCCTGAGCGAGCTAGCCTCTTCCTATACGGCCAACAATAAGAGGAATATTCTCTTTGAGGTCTTGCCACGGCCCAGCGTGGAAGACAGAAAGGAAACACTTCAGGTTTACACTACTCAGGGGGAAGGCCGGGATTGGAGAAGGCCCATCGTGGAGTTCCTAAAGGAGGGCATGCTTCTAGAGGACCGAAAGGAAGCGCATCGCCTTCGAGCTAAAGACTGCCATTTTGTCTGGAGCAATGGAAACCTTTACAAGAAGTTATATACGTAGCCTCTGCTCTGGTGCGTCGACCCCTACGAAGCCGACTACGTCCTGCGTGAGATATACGAAGGCATCAGTGGAGCACATCAAGGGGCCCGTACCTTAGTCCAGAAGACACTGCTCCAAGGGTAATATTGGCCGACGATTCACCAAGACGCTCAATAACTCGTCAGAAGATGCAAAAGCTGTCAACTCCACGGCAGCATACCCCGTTTTCCGGCTACCGAGCTAATGGCCCTTACCTCCCCCTGGCTGTTTACCCAATGGGAGATGGACATGGTGGGCCAACTCTCCACAGGTACAGGTGGGCACAAATATATTCTCGTCACAGTAGACTATTTCATGAAGTGGATCGAGCCCGTCCCCATCAGAAAACCGGACGCCACCACAACTATCAAATTCCTGCAGAACAACGTAATATCCCAATTCGGGATCCCGAGGTTTATTGTTACCGACCATGGGACGAATTTTGAAAACGACAAAGTCAAAGGATTCTGCAACGAATACCACATACTAATGAAGTTTGCCGTGGTTGCGCATCCTCAATGCAACGGGCCAGCCGAGGTCGCTAACAGAGACGTCATTCGAGGTCTTCGAACTCGTTTAGAAGGAACACACGGCAGCTGAGTCGAGGGACTACCCCGGTTTTATGGGCCTTACACACATCAAAGAAGACTCCCACTGGAAAGACCCCCTTCATCCTCTGTTATGGCACCGAGGCGATGGTCCCAGCAGAGATTGGACTGCCCAGTTATAGAGTCGAGCACTTCGAAGAAAAAGTAAACACCTTGGCGCTCCGGACTAATTTGAACATCTTGCTAGAGAAGCGGGACCGGGCACAGATCAAAGCCACCGCTGATCAACAGCAAATTGCCGGCTACTACAACGCACGAGTCAAGCATCGTGTCTTCAAGACGGGAGATTTGGTCCTAAAGCGGAACGAATTCATAGACCAAGGAAAGCTACACAAGTTCTTTCCGAAGTGGGACGGCCCATTCCTCGTCTCCGAAGTATTTCCCGGAGGAGCATATCCTTTACAAGACGCGGGAGGGCGCGAGCTTCGACGGCCTTACAACGCCGAGAAGCTCAAATTGTACAAGTGAATGTATTTTCAAGTTCTGTATCATTGAATATGTTTCCTTCTTTGTCGAAGCGATATAATTTTTCTTTATTATTAAGTCTCCTGAATTAAAGGAAACTCCGTCGACATGTTTCCATCTTCCTCGGTTCCAAGACCCCTGGGTTCGTTTTTGTGAAAATACGGAAACGTACAAAGGGAATACAAAGGAGACAAAAACACGTCGCAAAAGAGGAATTTTATTCATCAAAGGTATTATGGGCTCCTCAGCCTTACACAAGAAATTAAAATTACAACAGAGAGGGTAGGGGGTCAAGAAAACACTGCTGATGGTACTCCGAGGATATCTCCACTAGCCGAGCCCTAGCCTCTTCAGCCCGCTCCCTCTGATGCTGCCCACGTACCAGAGACACCATGAAAGCACCAAAACTCCCGCCCGCCGTGCAACAGTCCGTGATCTTCCTCTTTTGGAAACACTCCAAAAGAAGGGCTGCCGATCGATCATGTCTGTTCTTCGAGATGAGGCCGCGTACGTAGAGCATGTGCAGCTTATCGAGCGCCTCGTCCTGCAGCTGTGGAGACAAGGCGTTGAACAAACCCCGGGACATCCTCCAAATGGCGTACATGAGCAATTGGAGGAAAGGCGACCGCCGAGGAAGTAGGTGGCCGAAGTGGTCCTTTGTGCGTTCGACCACCGTTCGGTACGTCTCATCCGTCCACTCCTGATCATAGAGGTACACGTCATCGTGGGAGATGATCTCTCCGATTGAGTAGATGAGCCCGGCCATTTTCAGAAATGCAACGCTGAAAGAAACCATCGTACCTTCACTATTTATAGCCTTAACGGAATCCCAAGGGCCGAAATTTGCACGCGCATCGGCGCGAATCGCGGGATATTTTCGAATTTCCCAATACAAGGCTGCCATGTGGCGACCATGCCGTATCTCACGAGCCCCTACGCGGCCAACAGAAGTCGGAACGACACGGATCTTGGAGCGCTTCGCCTCGCCTGTGCATTTCAGCTACGAGTCGTTCGCGACGGTCACTCTCCCAGATTTTTACAAGTCAAGGGAGATTGAACGATGCACCCTAAAGACAAGAAGAAGTCTAAAAAGCTCTCCTCACAAGGCCACTGAGCAGCTTTCCTGCTCGGTCAATCCCTGACTGGTAGTCTCCTACCCACCACGCCAAGGATCTAAAGCCCTCCTCACGAGGCCACCGAGTAGCTTCCCTTCTCGGTCACTCCTTAGCGGGTAACTTCCTACCCACCGATGCCAAGGATCGAAAGCCCTCATCAAGAGGCCACCGAGAAGCTTCCATGCTCGGTCAATCCCTGGCTGGTAGTCTTCTACTCACTGACGCCAAGGATCAAAAGCCCTCATCAAGAGGCCACCGAACAGCTTCCCTGCTCGGTCAATCCCTGGCTGGTAGTCTTCTACCCATCTTCGCCAAGGATCTAAAGACCTCCTCACGAGGCCACCGAGCAGCTTCCCTGCTCGGTCAATCCTTAGCAGGTAACCTCCTACCCACCTGTGCTAAGGATCGAAGCCCTCACCAAGAGGCCACCAAGCAGCTTCCCTGCTCGGTCAATCCCTGGCGGGTAAATTCATACCCATCTTCGCCAAGGATCTAAATCCCTCCTCACGAGGCTACCGAGCAGCTTTCCTGCTCGGTCAATCCTTAGCGGGTAACTTCCTACCCACCGAAGCCAAAGATCGAAAGCCCTCATCAAGAGGCTACTAAGCAGCTTCCCTACTCGGTCAATCCTTAGTGGGTAACCTTCTACCCACCTGTGCTAAGGATCAAAGCCCTTACCAAGAGGCCACCGAGCAGCTTCCCTGCTCGGTCAATCCGTGGCGGGTAGATTCCTACCTATCTTCGCCAAGGATCTAAATCCCTCATCATGAGGCCACCGAGCAGCTTCCCTGCTCGGTCAATCCTTAGCGGGTATATCCCGCCCATCTACGCTAAGGGTCGAAAGCCCTCCTCACGAGGTCAACGAGCAGCTTCCCTGCTCGGCCAATCCTTAGCGGGTAACTTCCTACCCACGTACGCTAAAGATCAAAAGCCCTCATCAGTCAACGTCGACCAATCATAACTTGGCTATTACTCAACTCACGCTAAGAGACGTGGTCATCGCCCCGACCCTAGGGAATGGGCAGATACCGACATCCTGCAAGGAGGGATCTTCCGACGTATTCTAACTGAATGATCGCCACCTCGACTCTGGGGGTGGGAAAAGCATCGACCTTCCTGCACTTGGTGGTTAATTGACTTATACTCGATACGCGATCGTCATCTAAGAGGAACGCATTGTCATGGTGAGAAAGATAAACTCGGTTTATTTCATGTTCAAAATTTTTTACAAGGCATTTTGGGCTACATAGCCGTACAAAAATTGCCCGGAGGCTTATTATAAAGAAAAAATAAAGAGGAGCTTAGGCAGCAGGCTCCGCCGGGACCTCTCCTTGTTCGTCACCGCCCTCAGGGGCAGGGGTTTCTACTTCTGTAGCCGCCTCGCCTTTGGCGCCAGCCGCCTGCGGCATTTCTACTGAGAGGGGGACCCGAGCACGGAGCACACCGTTCGCAAACTCCAGCATCAACTCCTCGACGGCATCAAGGGCTGCATGCCAAATGATGGCGGAGTCTTCACCAAGGTCGGTGTAGAACCGGTCTGACGCTTTGTATGCATCCACCGACTTGCGGGCCCGAAGCTAGGTGATTTTCGCCGCCTCAAGCGCAGCCTCTGTCTCCCTATTTCTGGCGTCTTTCTCCTTCTTCATTGAGGCGTGGCGCTTACCCAGCTCCTCCAACTTTCCCTCTATGGCTCAGTGGGACTCGCCCAGGAGCTGACAGGACTCCTGGCTCTTAGAGAGCATGAGCTCCCCGGCGGCCAACCGGGTCTCAAGGGCGGTCGTCTTCTCCTTCTTCTGCAGCAACTGGAGGTGCAGATCCTTCGCCTTCGAAGACGATTCCCCCACCTTCTTTAAGGCCGGGACGATCTCCTCGTCTTCCACGTTGACGATGAGGGCGCAATGTTGGAGGACCTAAGAAAAGCAACCAACGGGTTTAGAAATGACCGGGCTAAAAAGAAAAAAATCAAGACAACAACTAAACGAATACCGACCTGAACAGCCTCCTGAGCGATGGCGGCCACTTGGGCCTTCAGGGTCCCCCATGGAATCTTCCCCCGGCCGACTGCTCCATGTCCACGAGCAAGCTGTCGGTGACGGAAAGCCCCGAGGGGACTGATTTAGATGGATTTTACGATAAAAAATATTTAGTATCCGCAATCAAGAACGACATCGCTTGGCAGCTAGCCGGTGAGTACGGGTCGGTCCACAGGGATGCTGTGAATTTCCTAATCGCTCTTACGAGTTAATTCCGAACGGTGTGAACGGATTAATTAAATCTAAAAACTAAATTAATCTAGATCTAAGTCCTGCTAGGGTTAGGTTTAGGTTAAGTTTGGAAAGTCAATAAATCTCACCACTTTCTATACCCATATTAAGATCTTTTAGGAGTTATGGTAATTATTAATAGAGGGGATTAGAACCATTTGGAAAGATGTTTCTTTCTCTAGGTTCTTGTCCTTCCTTTATCAATCCTTACCCTAACCTCCATGGAAAACACGCGCAACCGGGCCTTTATACTACGGTATCACCGCTACCTCGCGGGATAGGGTGCCATAGGGAGCGGTGTGTGTATGCATGCATGGAGTCCTATTAATTATATGTGATGGACAAGAAAGGGGTGAGAGATCTTCATCTTTCAAACCTTCCCCAAATCTAACCCTAACAAGCGAGGAGACCACTCGCTCATTAGGGAATTGAAAAGCATTTATCTAGGGCGGAGAATAAAAGATCTAACTATCTAACTAGGACAAGGAATTAAATTTAGCTAGGGCATGAATAGAAATTAAGTAGGGCAAGAATTGAAAACTTTACTCCTAAATTGATGCTCTCCAAAAAGAATTCTGAATTTTATTAATGAAAGGAGGTATGACCTAATACAAGAATTTGGGCTTCTATTTATAGGACATAGAAAACGCTAGGTTTACAATTGTCGCACGTCTGCATTTACAAAAATACCCCTAGGAAGACTAGTCAGCGCCGCCTCCAAGTTATGGTAAAATTTTTACCAAGTTCGGGCTTGACACGGCCGCAGAACCGTGGCCGCAGCCAGGGTCTGGCCGCGGTTCCACGGCCCAATGAGATGATCAATGGCTGAAATTTCTGGCACTGCTTTTTGGATTTTTGGGCTTCCTACTTCTTTGGTTCTTTACTCAATTTGGCTTCTAGGTTTTCTCCAGATCTCCACAGTGAACAATTGCAGTGGACTTTTACCGTTACTTCGAAATCTTAGACCTTGCGTTGCCTTGTACTTTGTGAACTGTTCTTCGTGTAGTCTTGATCAAGATCCTTCTATTTGCTGTTCGTAGTCTCACTTTTGCATCGTCTTTTATCTTTTTCACTATTTTAGCTCCAAGAACCTGTAACCTGTACTATATAGCAGATATGGGTCAAAAGCACCTGTTTATTTGTAAAATGCATAAGAATGGAGAATGTAATAATGCAATATTATGATATGAACAAATACCCCCAAACTTATCTTTTGCTAGTCCTCGAGCAAACCTAGTTTTATTCTCGACAAAAACCTAACCTCACTTTCGCAGGTAAACGCGATTGCACTGAGCTCGTGCAACAAGCCGTTAAACCTCTAGGTGTCCCTAGTAGGAGGAGTGTTGTCTCTTGAGGGTTTTCAGCGGATACTACCCACAAAATCCTATCAATTCGTCCCATTGACTTTTATTCTTCAATTAGGTTTTCTAAAAAGGAATTCTATTATTGTCGACTCGTAAATTATCCACCCATATTCTTCACACTTCCTCATCATTCAATTTAAGATTATATATGTTCTGCAGACTTACTTAGCTTTCGGCATCTCTTAAGTTTTCCTTCTAGGGTTCTATCTCAACTTAGAAATTTTTATCATCTCAATTAAAGATATAAGTCCTATTCTTCATTCCTATCTCTTATCTAAACCCCAATCACATACCTCTACGTGTGTGTCTATATCACCCCTACACTTGGAAATTCAAATCAAGCAATCATACTCTCGTCCGTTGTCCAAAGCACTTCTTAATAGGTGAATTTTTAGATGAATTTTGCTCACACATCTTTCATGCGACCGTTAATACTTCTTGAGGTACCAACAACCGATTACAAGATGTGTTTGCACATTAAAGCGTAATTCCTAGTATTGCAACACTTAAGGCTTTAGCAGCGACTCCCAAACCAGTTGGTCTAAGGCACTAGGTGATGAGGCACCCTCGCTAAATATTTTTTTTATTTTTGCAGCCTTAAGTAATCACAAAAACCAGTGTTCATTTTTTTATTGTCTCTTTATTCACACTTGAATTTTTATTTTATATTCTTTGTACTAAGGACTTTAGACAAGAGCATTTCAAGGTCTCCTCTACTATTCCAAGTTTCAAGGTGCGTGTTTGTGCAATTTGTAGGGTATATATTTTCAGAATTTAGACTTAAGCTAGGAATTATTTTTCAAACTTATACTTTAATAAAAATATCAATACTCTTCCCTTGTTTTAACTTAGCCCAAGAAGTGAACTCAAAATTTGCCTATTTCTAAATAAACTACAAAGACATATACTTTCTACCGTTAAACTTTAAGAAAAATTATTTTTAGGGTTTTTAATTTACTAAGTCTAGATCTAGTTGTTCCTAGCTAGTTAACCTATTTGTCAAATTCAAGTCAATTATGGCCAAAATTAAATACATTAATTTTTATAATTTTTTAAAGTTTTCAATTATTTATGGGTTTTAAAATAAGAATGCAAATGCAAAAATGTACATATGAATGCGAAGGAAGAAGGTTTACCGAGCATACCCCCAATCTTAAACTTGACAGTGTCCTCACTGTCATGCTACACCAAGAGGGTCAAAATGTCGGCACTCCCTTATTTATTTATTTATAATTTTTTTTATAGTTAAAAGAAAAAACAAAATATATATACAACAAGGTTCCCCCCAAACTTAAACAAGGCCTTACATAAGCCAAAGGTTAGCACCAACCATTCAAAAATTCTATCGTGATAATGGTAGGGTTGGTGAAAGAATGGAGTGGAAAGAAAAGAAATGAGAAGCACACGAGACTGTGTGGGGGTAGAAATGGTATACGGTCTCGGTGGAGAAGAATGGCGGAGGGAAAAAAGAAATGGTAGTGGTTCTACTTCATCGAGTGGAGGTTGATTAATCACAAAATCAGTGTCGTTTAAAAATGCAAGTTCGTCGGCAAAAATATCTTCGAAACTTTCATCGAAGGTCCAATTGAAAATTATCGAACTCAAAATATCGGATTGTGATTCATCAACACTCGGTATTATTAAAGGAAGATTAGAAAAACCAAAGAAAGTGAGAATACGAACTTGAGGGTGAGGATGGAGTGTATAAATTAGCACAATTTGTAATGACCGATGTGTAAAAAGCGATTGTGCTAATCTATCAACCCGCGGAAAAATGAGATTAAATCCCTTAAGATTCGTGAGCAAACATGGGTACGTCAAACTTGGTATTGGAGATGAAAGCGTAACGGTCTCTTGCAAGGTCGGAATGAGGACGGAGGGAAGTGAGTGAGGAAGGGTAGCAGTTAAAGATTCAGGAGGGTGTACACAATCAGTGGAAGGGACATGATGAATTGGGAAATCCGACTCATCGAACAAAACTGGTTCATCCTCAATAATTTCCTCAATATTCTCCTCAAAATTTAGCTCATCCATGCCATTATCATCAAAATCAAGACGCATATGAAGTTCGGGAGAAACATTTAATGACTCGGGATGATGAATTGGACATAAAATTTCAATCAAATCGACGGGTTCATCATCCAAAATATTCCCGGCGTTTAAATCCTCAATCAAGTGAAAATCAATTTTTTCGGACACCTCCTCAAAAGCATGGATATTTATCAATTTAGGTTCTAGAGTGGAAGTGTAAAGTTCAAAAGGATTAGGTGTGGTTTCACTCGAAAGGGATTCTTCACAATCAGGCAAATCAAGCACTACAAAGTCACACAACTCGTTAAATGATTTATTTTCAACTTGTGAGTCATTTGGGACAATCGATGGAAAACAAGAGTTGTGGGCTTCAATTGGGTATGGGTAGGTTGGATTTGAAAAGGGGTAGAACTCACTCTCTCCTCTCAAATTCTCACTCTGTCTAACCGCCTCCTCATATATTGGAAAATTTGGAGCTAGTTGGAAACTAGCTGCCGGTTCACTAGGTTGCATAAGGGTGGCCATGGACGCATACACATTCCTCATCATTTTGTTTGTTGCTAAAATATAAGCTTCCAACGACTGTTCCAAACTAGACGTGGGTTGTGAAGGGGTTTCGGTAAAAGATTCGAAATTGTTTGGATACGTGAAACTCCCAAGTGGCTGTATAGAAGCAATGTCTAGTGAAGATGGGAAAGTCGGGAAGGACTGGTAGGAATTGGATGGTTGGAAAGGGGTAGGATCAACATTTGGATAAAAAGGTGAATAGACTTGTTGATCCCTAGAACTGGATGTGTGGAGAGGAGTGAAAGATCGGCTACGAGATTATGCAATATGCTCAGCAATAGACATCGGTTTAGGAGTTACAACAGGACTCGAAAAAGTGGTATCAACGTACGAAGGTGGTGAAGGTTGACATGGTTTATACAAAGTGGATTGCAACGTCGAACTGTTTCTCCTAGACGCTTCTATTTGATCTTTCAAAGAAATTTTGGGCATGGAGGGATCGTCCTTAAATCGACCGAAACAATTCACGTACGAAGCAAAGTTAGGTTCGGGATACCAAAGTTCGGCAAGAGATTTGTGATGTGGGGTACCTATGATAGAAGAAAGGAGAAAAAGGAATGTAGGGTGCACGGATTTCTTAGCGACAAAAGTTTGCAAGTTTTTATAAAAAGTTTTCCTTTTTTCTTTTTCTTTTTTTTGGAACTTTTTGCAAGAAAAGATTTTCGGTAAAGGGCTTTGACACAAATTCAATCAACCACAAATACACAATCAGGCCTAGATCTAGGGTCACCTAGGTCAGCTAGACAGCTCCTAACTGTTCTAAAGGGCTAGAAATAAGATCTCAAACCGCCTCTACACCGCCAATTAGTAAGTGCCAGGTGAGTGGGAGGCTCCCCACTACGAAAGTAGTGGTCCTAATTAAGTAACCACTTGGCTTAAACACACTTGCCTAGACACCGCAAAGTCAGGTTAGGATCAACGGCTGATGCCTACAACTAGTCCTCTTTCCTATTGAGCGCGACGTCCTTTGGGCTGAGTCTAGTATTTGTTAATTAAATATGGTCAATGCAAGATGCCTTTTGTGATTTCTAGGGTCCTGGGAAGGGTGATGAAATCCCCACCCAATCTGATTGGTCTCAAGCCCCTTAAAGTCCGATTAAAGATATGCAAAACGGAAAAATCACTTGCAATCAATTTTGTATTTTAAGCGCGGCGCAAAGAATCCTGCACAAGATTTGTTATTTGGAAGGGGGAAGATTTTTTAAGCGCAAAGAATCCTGCAGGAGATTTGATAAAAGATATATCGGGATTTGCAGAGGAGAGAGAAAGAGATCTTACCGTGCAAATTTCACGCGATGATGCAACAGGCCCGCCGCGTTTTCGCCGCCCTATGGCCTTTCCGACCGCGGTTCCGCGGTTATTTGAGAGGTTCGGTTCCCGAAAATTTTTGTACGCGATGACTCGTCCAGACCGCAGTGCTTCCGCGGTCGGAACACGGATTTCGCGGCGGATCCGCGGTCTGATGGATGGTTCAGCTCTCCAAATCTTTTCAGTTGCTCTGCTGTTGAAATCTCCTTCTGTTTGGATCTCCCTTTTTCTGTTTCGCACTCTGGATTATTCCAGATCCGTCGATCCTGCAAAGATTCACACAAAAATACCCTTCACAAAACAACAAAATGATAAATTTTTATATTATTTTTTTTTGATTTTTCAATTTTTATGATTTTTTTTAATTTTATATTAACCCGAAATGGCAAAAAGAAAATAACACGCCATCCTCGGCAACGGCGCCATTTGATTTAGATGGATTTTACGATCAAAAATATTTAGTAACTGCAATCAAGAACGGCGTCGCTTGGCAGCTAACCGGTGAGTACGGGTCGGTCCACAGGGATGCGAATTTCCTAATCGCTCTTACGAGTTAATTCCGAATGGTGTGAACGGATTAATTAAATCTAAAAACTAAATTAATCTAGATCTAAGTCTTGCTAGGGTTAGGTTTAGATTAAGTTTGGAAAGTCAATAAATCTCACCACTTTCTATACCCATATTAAGATCTTTTAGGAGTTATGATAATTATTAATAGAGGGGATTAGAACCATTTGGAAAGATGTTTCTTCCTCTAGGTTCTTGTCCTTCCTTTATCAATTCTTACCCTAACCTCCATAGAAAACACGCGCAACCGGGCCTTTATACTACGGTATCACCGCTACCTCGCGGGATAGGGTGCCGTAGGGAGCGGTGTGTGTATGTATGCATGGAGTCCTATTAATTATATGTGATGGGCAAGAAAGGGGTGAGAGATCTTTATCTCTCAAACCTTCCCCAAATCTAACCCTAACAAGCGAGGAGACTACTCGCTCATTAGGGAATTGAAAAGCATTTATCTAGGACGGAGAATAAAAGATCTAACTATCTAACTAGGGCAAGGAATTAAATTTAACTAGGTCAAGAATAGAAATTACCTAGGGCAAGAATTGAAAACTTTACTCCTAAATTGATGCTCTCCAAAAAGAATTCTGAATTTTATTAATGAAAGGAGGCATGACCTAATACAAGAATTTGGGCTTCTATTTATAGGACATAGAAAACCCTAGGTTTACAATTGCCGCACGTATGCATTTACAAAAATACCCCTAGGAAGACTAGTCAGCGCCGCCTCCAAGTTATGGTAAAATTTTTACCAAGTCCGGGCTTGACACGGCCGCGGAACCGCGGTCGCAGCCAGGGTCTGGCCGTGGTTCCGCGGCCCAATGAGAAGATCAATGGCTGAAATTTCTGGCACTGCTTTTTGGATTTTTGGGCTTTCTACTTCTTTGGTTCTTTACTCAATTTGGCTTCTAGGTTTTCTCCAGATCTCCACAGTGAACAATTGCAGTGGACTTTTACCGTTGCTTCGAAATCTTAGACCTTGCGTTGTCTTGTACTTTGTGAACTGTTCTTCGTGTAGGCTTGATAAAGATCCTTCTATTTGCTGGTCGTAGTCTCACTTTTGCATCGTCTTTTATCTTTTTCACTGTTTTAGCTCCAAGAACCTGTAACCTGTACTTTATAGTAGACATGGGTCAAAAGCACCTGTTTATTTTAAAATACATAAGAATGGGGAATGTAATAATGCAATATTATGATATGAATAGGGACGTCCCTCTCCTGCACCGAAATCCCCTCGGGATGTCAGTCGCCGTCGTGTGGGAGACCGTCCTTTTCCTCTTGAGGGGGACCTCGGTCACCTCCTCCTCCTCCCTTGCCCGAGGTTCCGGGTCTCGGGTGTGCTTCTGGCCGCCCCCGCAACGGTCATCGGGGGCCCAGGGCGCTGTGGAGGACTTCACCGGTAGGGACGGTTTCAAGGGCGAGCTCGGGCGTGCTCGGAACAAGGTCACGCCCCCGGCCTTCTTCTGGGCCGTAGCACCAATGACAGTAAGGATCTTATCGTGGTCCATTTGCCCTGCAAACAAAGAGTGCACGAGAAGGTAAGTGATATTAAAAGGGCAAAACGAAAATTACTCAAGTCTAAACAGGTCGTCCAATCTCCTAACTTACCTACAAAGTGTGCGGGCTGAGCCCAGCCCAGCTAAGGACCTGCTCGGAAAGGAGGACGCCGGCCTAGTGGATTGGCTCCCATATGGATATCGCCCTCATCTCGGGCAAGGACAACTGCTTCACCCTCGGGCAATCGGCCCTGTGCCACTGTGTAGGCACATGCCAATCCTCGCCCTCGGATGGCCCGACGAAGACAAATTTCTCCTTCCATTCATGAATGGAGGAAGGAACGACTATCACACCCGACCCGGCCGCCCCACCCTTACGTTTCTTAAAGGAAAAGTACACCCAACTCGGGTCACTGTTGCTGGTGCTGGGGTGATTTTTATAGCAGAGAAAGGAAGTAAGAAGGGTCAAGCTGAAGGGGATCTCCTCAAGCTTCAACCGGACCAGAAATACGAGGAGGATTCTCCATGAGTTCGGCGCAAGCTGGCTCGACGAGAGTTAGAAACAACGAAGTATCCCGCATACCTCAATTGGAAAGGGCAGACGCATCCCAGCCCAGAATGCGTCCAAGTACAGAGCAATCTCCTTGCCCTGCACCTGATCCGCCCTCTCATCTGCCCTAGCTAAACACAGAGAATAGCTAGAAGGAATGTGGAAGCGAGCCTAGATCTCAGTAAGCCCGTCCACGTGTCTCAAGATGGAGGGCGCATCGCGGACGTTCCCGATGCGCATCTTTGGGGCCCTTGCCGTCGCCTTTCGACGAGCGGCGCGGGTGACCCTGACTCTACGGGGTAGGCCCGAAGATGAGGAGGCAGCAAAGGAACCCTCTCGAGAAGGGGTGGAAGAATCCCTAGACTCTACCCTAACTATCTCAACATACTCCTCAAAAGAAGACATCTAACCTGATTCAAAGGAAGAAGGATTCTCCGAGGAAAGAGCGCGAATGATCTGATCTAAAGTATGGAGCACTGAGCAATCTCTCGCATAAAAGGAAAATGGTGGAGAAAATATGAAACCCTAGGGAGATGCCACCCTATTTATACTACTTAGGGGGACGCATCCAACGGCTCAAATCGTTTCCCTCCAAAACGAAGTTTTGAGTCTGCCAGCCGTCGACATCCCACATGTCGGACGACCATTGGAGATGTCCCTTCGGGCACAGGCGGCAGCGACATCCTGTCACGTCCACCAATCCGTTTCGGATGTGTGGCCTGCACCTCAACAGACGTGCAAGCAAATCGGCGCTCCTCTTTAAATGCACAATCCTTTCCCCTGATCCGCTGACGTCATCCAAGATACGTGCAGAGATCCAAGCGCCCGGGATACGACAGGCTAGCTCAAAGATCTGAACGATGCAACCGCCCTACGCCGAGCCGCCCCGAAAATCCGCGCTGACAAATTCTTGACATCAGGCTGATCCTGGAAAACCGATCCAGACCACTCTCGACCCGACCCATAAATAGGTCGGGACGAGATTGGGGGGCTAATGATGATACTCATAAGTGGGAACTCCCCAGATCATGACACGTGGCAGATGACATGTCCCGGGGCTCATGGAAACTGGGTAAGCATCTTACATTGGAGGCGTCCCCCGGGCTACCGTCCCGAGGCAGGCCCGACCTTCGACGGGTCCCTGAACATTCCTATGCTTGCCCTTGCAAAGAACCATCGGCTCGCCTCCGAGCCCTACTACATGATGAGCTTCCTTAGCCCTCCCTGCTCGCCTCCGAGCTATCATAGAACCGAGATTCCTCGGCCTCCCGCTCTCTCCGAGCCTCCCGCCGAGCTAAGTCGTCCCGGCTCTACCGAGCAACCAAGGACGCAGAGCCCAAGCGCCTTCGCCACGGCTCCGGTATCTTTCCAGAAGTGAGATATCCGCCACCCAACATTCCGCATTCCACGTCGCCGTATCCCCCATTAATGAGCGTATCTCGTCATTAGTGGGGAGATCTCGTCAATCACGCAGGCGTAATGCCAGTGGCGTAACTGACAGCTAAGATCTCGCGCTTGCTCGCTCCAAGCGACCACTATAAAAACCCCTCTCTCAGATGACTCAGGTAAGGCATTTTATTCTAATAAGCCACTACTCTGCCCAAATTTCTTGGCTAACTTGATCGTCGGAGGGTCCACGGTGGTACAACCACCCCAGGACTTCTTTTGCAGATAGCTCGGCTTCGCCTCAAAACAAGCCCACTGAGATCCACACGCTTAAAGAGGCAACCTTCAACACCAATATCAGCCGTTCACCAACGCTCGCGATAGATCGACGGAGGACAACATTTGAAGGAGATCCTAGACCCCATCAATATGAAACATAAAAGAGAATTTTTATGAAGTTTTTACACATATCTAGCTTAGGTATTATAAAATTATCTATGCATAATTAATAAAATAAAAGCAATGCATAAAATAAAATAAGACATGATAATGAAACAAAGAAAATTATTAAACTAAAAAACTTACAATACTAGATCCAAAATAGACATTGCTCTCTACCCAGCATCCAGAATTAAAATTAAGGCTTTTAATAGAGAATAAAAGTGGCGAGAGTGATAGATTATGGATTTCGATGATCCATTTATTTAGTTTTGATTATAGCTTAAATATGAATTTTTCGTTTAGCGTCACTTACATATCTTGCTTATCATATCGACACTAAACTCGTATACACTTGTTGTTTAGCTTGCTTATCATTTATCTTGTGTATACCGAGTAATATATTAATATCTCATGCTATTCTTGTGTTATATTCTTGATATCGATATATTACTCTCATTCAATTGTTTTGGTAATTCACAATATGAATTTGTATATACATGTGATTTATATCTTGCTTCTCTTATACATGTATATATAATTAGTATATCAATATATCATGCTTTGGGTTTGAGTTATATCTTGATATTGATATACTATTCATGATTGTGATATAAAAACAAATGAATATTCATATACTTGTGTTTACTATCTTGCTTATATTTCATAACACTGTATATGATATGCTTGGTTGTTTTTGAGATTGGTTTTCAAGATATTCAGGATATCTCATGACACAAGTGTATAATAGAGGATGGAGGAAAACGAGTTTAAACGATATATCTAATGAAGGTTGGAGGAATATGGACAAGTGCTTCTCAAATTGCCAATTCAAGCTTCGTGAGTTCAAACTATGTAACCGAGAAACAAAAGTTCAAGAATTCAAGCTACGAATAGCTAAGAAGCTAGAAGCCAAGTCCAAGTTCAAGAGTCAAAGTAAAGTCCGAGAGTTAAAGATCAAAATATCGACTTCAAGAAGCAAGTGAGTGGAATGGCGTGTTCGAATTTGAAGCGTCAAGTGTCAAAGCTAATTGAATATCAATCGACCAACGCAAAGTTCAAGCGAAGCGCTAAAGTTTCAAGAGCTCAATTCGAGACGTCAGGGATTCAATATTTCGAAGATTTGCGTCTATCGGCATATGAATCCTTTTAAATACTCTATAGAATATGGTTTATATCAATTAGAGCTCTTGAACACACACACATGCTTGCACAAACGTTTTACATTGCATGAATTTTGGGGTTTTTGATTTAAAATTGATTTTCATAACAAAACACAAGTTTCTAAATTTTTACACTGTCCCTATATGCTTCAGACGTCTATCATCTTTCTGTGTTTTGAAAAAATTCCCAAATATCAGAAATATCAGTTTTCATGCATTTTGTGCTTCAGACGTTTGCCCAATGCTTCTTCAAACATCTGAATTCTCTCTGTGTTTTCATATGGCTTATTTTTATGAGATACAGACGTCTGATGTTCATTTGGACTGACATTTGATGAAGAGTTTCAAAATGGCATTTTTAAACTTCAGATGTATGCCCATTGTTCTTCAGACGTCTGCTTTCTCTTTGGATTTTCATGGCATTTCTTAGCATTTCTAACATAGAGTGGTCAGACGTCTGATGGTCAATGTTCATACATCTGGCATTAAAATGTTTTCAAAAATATGATCTTTTATAGCCGTTGGGATCTTTTGTCTTTAGCGACAGATGTCTGTCCAAACTTTCTTCAGACGTCTGTCGATGCTATTGATTAGTGTTTTTGACTTAAAATGGCTAGTTTTCTTTGGGGGCTATAAGAAGGTTTTGTGTTGGTTTTTTGAGCCCCAATCACTTAGAGATTTCAGTGCCTATATTCTGAAGTGATCTTCAAAAGAAAAATCTCATCTCTTGTGAGAGTTTGATCAAAAATTCATTTGCTTATCTAAAATCATTCTCACACACAAAATCACTTAAGAGCTTCTAGTTTGATATTCCATTCCTCTCGAATATTAGTGCTTCAATTGTAAAACTCCTTTGAGAATAATCTTGAGCTTGTATTTTTCCTTCTTACTTCATTGAGAGGATTCTTGAATGCAAGAGTGCCTTGTAAGAGAGAAGAGATTGTTGAGAGAAGAAGTACTCAAGTGTGAGCACGTGTAGTTGTATTGAGAGAGAGGCAGGAAGAGCTTGTAAAAAGTGTTGTTCATAGTGGCGAACAACGTGAAGTCTTTTAAGGAGACGTGTTGGTTAGGCCTCCACTGGAAACGGTGCTGTGGGTTGCTTGGGAGCAACGTGTTGTCTCCAAAAAACGACGTGAATTAGTGGAACGGGCTCGTACGCCTAAAGAAAATGGACTAGGGGATCTCCCGAACCACTCTAAAATCAACTCGTGATTCCGTTTGCAATTTCTCTTATGCTTTATTTTACCTATTAGCTTAGAAATTGCTCAATTATATACTTATTCCCTACTTGCTATATTTGTTCACTACTTGCTCTTTATGCTCATTTCTTATACTTATGCTTGCAATATGCTCTTTTTTCATAATTGTAGTATTGCTTGATATCATATTTCATTGCAGTTGTGTTTTATATTAGCAAGTGCTTGTTAGAATTTTTAATTTGGGTATATTAGTAGCATATTCCTGTTCACCCCTCTAGGACTATTTTCGGTGTAGGCTTCCATGGTTTTTCAATTGGTATTAGAGCTTGGTGCTCTTCTTGTATAGGCTTAATATCCTAGAGTGATCCCATGACATTATCTATACCTTCGTGTTCTTATTGTGATGAACCATCTATTCATAACCCTTCATATTTTGATGGTTCAAAATTTGATATTTGGAAAATTATGATGCAATGCTTTCTTGAATCTCGGGGTAGAGTTATTTGGAAAATAGTTGATAATGAGTACTTAATTCCTACTATTGCTAAATCTATGTGGTGTACTCATGATAATAATTTATTTGTTTTGAACATTAAAGCTTATTGCATTGTGCTTTAAATATTGATATTCTTAACAATGTCTCTTCTTGCAAGACGGCTCATAATATGTGATGCTCATTATAGCAAATATATGGAGAGCAAGCTGTGTGCAATAAAGAAGAGAAAGCCGAGAGAACAACTTATATCGCCACATTGGATATGCCTCAACAAAGCTCACATCTCAAGGGACAATCCAACTCGATAGAGTCGGCTAAGAGGTGTTTTGATCATAGTGTTGTAAGTAAATCTTCTTATGATTTCCGCGAACTAACGCATGATCAATTACTAGATCTTTCAATACTTTACATGATATTTTATTTCATTAGAATCTAAAAATAGTATTCTTGAAAAAATAATTTTTGTTTTTGAAAATGAGAGAAATGAATTTGTTTCTTATTGTGATTCCTTTGAGACTTTGAATAGAAATTTGATTTCCAAATTTAGCACTTTATCTTCCGCTCATGATTCTCAAACCGTTTTAATTGATAGATTGGAAGTTGAGAAGACTGAATTAATTTCAAAGCTTGATTTGCAATGTATTTCCATTGATGCTTTGAACTTTGAAAATGAAAATTTGGTTTCTACTTGCAATGCCTTAAGAAAAGAAAATGATGTTTTGATTTCAAGTTTTAAATGCGAAATGGATTTGTTGAAATCTTCACATGCCTCTCAAGATGTATTGACTTGTGATATTTCATCTCTTAAAATAGAAAATGAGAATTTGGTTTTGACTTTTAAGATTTTGAGAAACGAAAACGTCGATACGATTTCAAGTTTTAAAGTCGAGTTTGATTTTTTGAAATCGTATATTTTATCTCAAGAATCTTTTGTTTTCGAAAACTCTTCTCTCAAGAAAGAAAATGAGATTTTGGTTTCTTCCCTTGCTAAGTTTTCAAATGTTGATTGTAATACCCAGTTATTTTTATACCCAACTGTCCGTATTTTAATAATAATTTCCCCTATTTTCTTATTTAATTTATTCCAAATATTTCTTTCAAATATTTTTGCTAATATTTTAACCTAAAGCTAAAGCTATTATCTTAGCCTAAAGCCTACCCCATCTCCTTCTCTTTTAACTGTTCAAATCCCTCCAAAATTCTAACTGAAATATCCCTTATAACTTTCCCATTAAACATCCAAATTAATCCCCATTAAAATAATTAAATTCTATTTTAATTCCTTTTTAATCCACTTAATTAACCTTTAATCCTTTATCTCTCTCTCTCTCTTTCCAGTTATCACACACACACACACACTCTCATATACATATCTCTCTCTCAATCTCTTACTCTCTCTTCCTCTCCCTCACTCACCATGAGCCACCTCCAACGAGCCGTGCCCCCTCGACGTCTTCTACCGTCGCTGCCCTCCCCATCTTGCTCTATAACCCTATAGTCGACCCTCCAACCTCCATTGTCGACCGTCCATCACCCACCGAACTTGCCACCGTCGGCCACTCCTCTAAGCACCCAGCGCCCAAAGCCTTCACCGAGCCTCCAACGTCGACCGCACCTCCTTCTCCTCGAGCTTTCGTCAACTGCAGCACAGCCAACCCCGACCACCTCACGAACACTGCTGCCCTCCTCCATCTCCAAGCTCCACCTCGCCAATGACTGCCGTCGACCCACCTTAAGTGACATCGACTCCTCCGAGCTCCCCTCCGACCCAGCTCCGGCCACCGCGACCAACTCCGGCCACTTTTCCCCGTATCCTCCATCGAGCGTCACTTTTCCCTCCAATCTAACCCACCGACCCTCCCCTTGCCACGTTGCCATCACAACGTGACCATCGTGCCCACCACAGCTCCGGCGATGTCTCCATTGTTGCCAACTCCACTACCACCTCCTCCGACAAATTTCCGCGGCACCCAACATACTGTGAGCCCCTCTACTACACCGCGCCACCACCAAATATGAGCACCTACCCCTACCTAGACCAACGCAGCCACCTCATCGCTGCCCGTACCACCACCATTGTCACCGGCCATCATCTCCGTCTCCGCCGCAACCTGTGTTCACCGCTGTGCTAGGCCCTGTGCCCACTTCGAGCCACTCTCGTTTCCACCTCCGTGCCACACTGTGCCTTTTTTAGTGTCACTTGCATGCCCAGACATGCCATGACTCATGCCCCTTCCGTGCCCAGCACCGTGCTCAGTAGTGCCCAGTACCGTACCACTCCCGCGTCGCGCCGTGCCACACTCCGCACCACAACCGTGACCGCCTTGTGCTCACAACGCACCACGACTGCGCCCACCCATGTGCCCACTTCACACCAGCCTCGTGCTACCGTTGTGCCCATCACCGCGTCATGCCACTCCACGCACTGTGTCGTACCGTGCCACCCCAGTGTCGTGTCGTATCGTAACCAAGCCTTGCTGTGGCCGTACTTGTGTCGTTGTCGCCGTTGTAATCGTCAATTCGACTTCAGGCAAGTGAACTCCTTCACTTGTTCATCATGCTATAATAATTTCTAGATATAATATATGTTGATATATGTGTAAATATAGATATTTTATATGTACATCGTTTGCGAAGTTAATATCGAATAAATAACATCATTGTAAATTTTAGTGTTTGAGACCCGACTTGGATCTATTATGCCGTATTAATATCATATAGAAACTTATAAATTAATTTCGTGTTGATCAGGTAAAAGAAATCGATATTTCGATCGATAACCGTTGCATAGTCTAGGTGTTCGATATAGAACCCTACGCGATAACTTAAGCGAATATGGTGGAACCCATGATCATTATATCTTATTACTATCAATAAATACCTTATAGAAATTTGACGGTAAAACGATGCTGTTTCACCCATAAAACATTACCCTTGATAACCTTTGAGAAAGATGAATTTTCCCGAACATGCTAAACCGTTAAATTCATAATAAATCATTTACTTGTCGAATCTTAGCGTTCCATGGCTTTTATCGAAGCCAACGGATAAAACCACAACACCCCATACTTGATCTCTGTATTTTAATAATTTATAATAATGAAAGTTGTGGCGATTCATGGCTCTGGACTGCAGTCCAGAGCAAGAATCTCTGCCTTTATTCATTTTAGAACACATATTTCTCACTGTTTAAGTGCGCAACTGTGCAGAACCATACATATAAGCGTAGGTAATTGAATTATCTTTCTAACAGTACTAGTCTCATTGCATTCTAGTGTAGTTTGATATTTATAATACCTTTTAAACCGTTGTTGTGTACTGCAGTTTTCTGCAGAAACAGAATGTATACCATAACTTTGAACAGTGCATATCTCCCTGTATATAGCGGATATTATTGATCCGTCTGATGAGTTGGAAACATAACGGGTAGATATAAATTTTATCTAACTGTAGCATCGCCTAATTATGATCCCAACAGAGAGAAAAACTTGTTACAAAACGGATTTCCAGTGTTACAAAACGGATTTCCAGTTCAGAAATTGGAATTCCAGCAGTAAACACTTAAAATGAAATGACCGTAACTCGCAAACTTGAAGCCCGATTAACACAAAACCAATTTTTCTGTATAGATAATTTAATATACTGTTTACGCCTTTTATATTGTCTCGCCAAATGATGCACGTGTAATTTTATGTGATTTTCCTAATCCAAACGATATCGGCTGCTCATACATTATTAGTAATGCATTTTACTGTATCTTCATCATGTTGCATGGCTATTATACCCTCTGTAACTAGCGATCATTTGTATCGATACCATAGCGTCTATATTTGGAATACCAAAGAGTTAGTAATTAGATTGTGGTAAGTACATTAGTGTAAGAACGTGAACAAATAGTGATCATGACATGTATTTGTACACAATCAGCGCGACCATTTAATTATTGCAATGTCGACGTCTGTAGGACGTATATCGGTGTAACTATAACTGGAATGGGACACTTATGAAAGTATTTATATTAGTGTCATAGATAAGATATCGGGGTTTGGCCACTTGTCTAAAATACTGGTCTAGTCATGCTTGATGGAGACCAGTTTTCAATTCTTGAGTAGACTTGTCATGGCTAACCGGTATTTTGGTTCGTGGTTGGATCTTGACGTAGACCGTAGGTGTTGGGATAGTTTGAGTATGAGTTCGGTCAATGGAATCTCAGGGTCTTATTACATGAGCGTGTACTGAATATAGGAGAGGGCTCCACTCAGGGTCCGATTACGTGAACGCATGTTATTGATTATTACTGAATACAGGAAAGGGCTCTGTGTTTCTAATGGTCAACTATTACGCTCAGACTAACGATAAAATAGTGACATGAACATCGAGACATAGAGACTGATATGATTAGTGATGTGGACTTGCATCGATTTACTGATCTAATACTCATGTTATAGCATTTATCTGTGTATGCTACTTCATGCTCATATTTTTGACTTGTACATGCTACTCCATGTTTATTATTGTTGCACGTGTTATATATTTCTATTATTTCGCTCTGACGACCTGAGTATGTATACTCAGAATGAAAGAAGTGGACCCGTTTGATTTCGAGAAGATCGTGGATACCTAGACCACTGAGCCGGCCCTATCGTTCCTTTCGTTATCATTGGTTAGTTGTTGTACTTGCTACGCTCAGTTCCTTTTACTTAGTAGTTTTAGTGATTGCTTTATTTCATTATCTACGTTATATTACTGTTACCACGTACTGTCAGAAGCCAAAGTGTGACTCCGATAAGATTATTTCTTGACCGTAGGAACATGGTTGGCCTTGCCACACTTATATTCCGTATTTTGGGAAGCGGGGCATGACATTGATTCTTTAGTTAGCAAGGAAAAGATCTTAAATCGACGAGGAATTATAAATTCTTTGATAACTCAAAACCATCTTTGTCTAGACTTGCAAACATGCTTCAAACTCAACTAAATCTCATGCATATCTTTATAGATTTAGTTCAAAACGGACTTTCAATAAACATGCACATCCTACAATTACTTTATCTCATGTTATTGACACTTCTAAGATTTCATGCATGCATACACGCATACTTGCAATTTTTGTAGTGCGCATGGACACTTGGCATTTTCACGTAGTTTAAAGAAGAATATTTCTATGCGTGCCAACTTGGTTTGGGTTCCCAAAGCTAATCCAATTGGATCCAAGAAGACTTGGATACCGAAATCTCCATCCTTACTTTGTTTTATAGGTATGGACCAATTGACGACTTAGGGATTCGGGAGCATGATGAGCAAAGAGCAATCCAATGGAAAACTTGTTATAGCTCATCAATTTGTGGGGTATCGTATTTCTTTTCTATACTCATTTTAGAATATCGCTTATTCATTTAAGCTTAATGTTGATATTCTATTTGAGTATATTTCATCTTGATATACCCCTTGTGATGCACATATGTTATCCTTACTTATCTCTTTGTGCTTATGATCATGTATGAGATGCCCTTCATAGAATATTTCAATTGGTGTTTACAATCGATATTATTCATTTGCTTATATGTGTTTTCTTATGCTCATGTGCTCTAAGCTTGATATCTTTTAAACTTGAGCATGACTTGGTATGGAAACTTGTTTATATTTGCATATCCTTATGTTTTCTTGCCATAAACCATTCTCATTTGCTTATAATGTTTTTTTAATCTTATAAGTGAGAGTTTGTATTCATTTAGCTTTAATGTGTTTAAAATCTTTTTCATATGGATATAATTTGGCACTTGTTTTTACTTGAACCAATTTTCAATTGATATCTTTGCTTTGTGCCCTGTTGTTGTGTGTTCATACTTAAACTTGCTTATCTATTGTTGCACACACACTTCTTGCATAGGTAGAATTATTCATTTGAATTCTTAGCTCATCTTTCCAAACGGCTTCTGCAACCCTTTTAGGGGACCCACTTATGGATTTCGTTAATTACAACGAATCCTGCATGTATAGCGAAGAGAATTAGAGACCCTTTACCGGGTGGTTGATACTTAATATGAGACAGTTACTCTTGCTTGGACTCACATAAGTTTTTCTATTATTTTCAATTGGTTTCATATTTTTTTCAATTGGTTTCATATTGTTTTCAATTGGTATCTATTTATATGAGTTGATTGCACATTTGAATCTTCCATTGGTTTCATCTTGGTTACATATGCATATTTTGATCGGTTCTTAAGTTTAGTATCATTGTATCCTATCACTTATATTCTATTATACTTTATGTTTGAGCTTTAATGGTTTAGTATTCAAGCGACTGTGAGATACGACTCATGAATCGATCCATTGGGCTTGCTTCTCAACTTTGGGAGATTCAAGCACTTGAGATATGTAAGTGTTGCGCTATTGAGGTATAATATTTCATATTTACATTCTCAATCTTATGTTGTGCACCTTTTAAATCATATTCTTGTTTTAAATACACGCACACACGTATTACATGCATAATTCGATTAAGTTTTTCATTGTTATCCTATGGTTCGAATTACGACATGTATTCTAACTCATAAGTTTCAAAACGTGTTTTACTTTTTATGAGTTAGCGCATGTTTTTGAGCTTTTCTTTGTATATCGTTTCAAAACATGCTTTTGTGTATGAGTTGAGCTCCGCTTCAAAATTTGTTCTTTTTCAATTGATATCAACTCATACTTACCTCCACATGCCATTAGAACTTATTGATATTTTCCTCGTGTGGATCTTTGTGCATGTATACCTTACTTTACTTTGCATATATTTTATATACATGCTTTTGAATACGAGTTGAACTTCTTTTTCAAAATTTGCATTTTACTTATGCTTGTATCCATCTCTTAGTGTTCTCTTATGCTTACATTTAGAGAGAGTGAATCAAACGTTTGATTCGCTTTAGGTGTACGTGTTTACCGCCGAAGAATGGACTGAGACGCGAATGACGTCTTGTCTGAATTTGGAGGCAGATACTATTTGGAACATATCCGTCCACCTCTCCGAAGATGCCAAGTTGATTTATGGCACCGTATATCGGAAGTTTGGACAGATGTAACCGTTTTAGCGTGACTTTATCAGATTCCCCCTCATTTGTGAGAGTTTTTTTTATTGTGGGGACGTTCTTCCCTATAGGCGCAAGCCTCTGCAGTTAATTACGTTATCATGTTGCAATAACCATTTCATCTGCTCCGGTAGGTCACTTCGTGTCGTGTTATATTTTGTTTATTATGGTTTCCCATGGATTGTATACAGAGACTAGTTTATGTCGTCACCCATAGGGCGCGAATTAGTCCAAATCTGTATGTTAAATTTGGGTTTGAACTTAGGACGCAGATCTCGTATGAACGAGGTCCAGTAGTTCGAGATATGTCATCTGAGGATCGTTAGTCTTATTTGAGACTAAGGTCGACTTAGGAATATATGGTTAAGGCTCGTTAATCTTGTTTTGGATTAAGATCAACTTAACAAGTATGGATTAAAGATCTTTAGTCATCTTTGATACTAAGATCACTTAGGTTTATTAATATTTTGATCAATACATGACATTTGAGAAATAAGAAACGTCATCATTTAATTAAACTTTTTTAAGTGATTAAATGATGTTTTATGATACAAGTGTGCAGGCATATGTGACGCACATGCCAGTTTGTTTCATTTGAAAAGAGGTGCGTGTATGCGTTGCACGTGGTTGCGCACTGTTTTTTGCAATGAAGTTGCGCATGTGTATCACATGACACATCTGTTATGGGTTTCAAGTTATATATGTGCACATGTATGTACGTGCATATGTGTTTAATAAGCCAGCGTGCGTTGCACATGGCACTTGCACATTAAGGGTCATGTACGCACACATGAATATCATATGATGCGCATGTCATCATAGGCAATTTTTATCAAGTGCGCACACGTGGGTATCACGTGATGCGCATGCCTTTGGAGGCAACTTTATTAGGTGCGCACACGTGGGTATCAGGTGATGTGCATGCCTTTGGAAGCAACTTTATTCGGTGCACACACGTGGGTACCATGTGATGCGTACATCCCGACGGATTATTTTCCCAAAAGCAGCAACCTTCTTTTTTTTATTAAGCATGCACTGATTTGAGTGCGCACTTGTTTTTATCAGAAAGCACAAGAAGCCATGACTTCTTTTTTATCTTCTTTTCTTCTTCTCTTATTTGCAGAGAAGTGAAAACCTTGGTTTTCATCTATTTTTTTGTACGCATCTTATGTTTTAAGAATGAAGGACGGTCCCTAAGATCATTTGATCTCTTTTAATAGTGAATCTTAGATTCAAAGAGAAGCAAAGGTTTCTGTTTAAAAGCGAAAACTTTTTAATGGAAAAAGAGAATTTTTCTCTTCATTTTTACCTTACGCAATTTCTTTGACGAAAGAGAAATCTTGAGATTTTTCAAGCTTATGGAGAGTTTTTCTATCCTCGATTTTTTCGTATGAGCTTTCTATTTATAGGAGAGAAGAAATTAGGTTTTTTTATTTGTTTTAGTTTGTTTTGATCTCAATCTGATTTTAGATTGATTTAAAAAAATTAATTGATTTATATCAATTAAGGGTGATATATGCACCGTTGGATCTCTGATCCACAGATATTTCTTGTTAAGATGTTTAACCAACAGAATATTTTTCTGTTAATTAAGAATTTTGATTGATCATTAATAAAGATTTATTTCCATTTTAATAAGTGTCTATTTCAAAGAATGCGCATGTATTTGCACTTGTTGTTGATTAAGTACGCATTGCGCCCGTGCGTTGTTCGTGCATATATGTGCATCTGTCATACGCGCACTTGTTACATGCACACTCATGTCATATGAATTTGTCATTGAGTATGCGCACGCACTTGTATCTTTGTATGTTTTCGAAGCGACAAACAAGTATCTAGCTATGATTCATTGATTTTTTCTTAGAACTTGCAAGAATGCGAACCGTCTTTTCAGACCCTATAAATATGTGTCATTTTTTTTCACTCACTTTAGAGTTGTACTTTTCTGAAGCTCTTATTTTCTACTAGAAGCTTTTACTTTTTTACTAATTTAGTATGTGCGCTTGCGCACCTTTGTCTTTACGCACTCAATTTAAGCCACGCACCTCTTTTAGTTGGGCATTTGACTTAGTTTGCGCACTCTTTTGGTTGTGCACTTAACTTAAGATAAACTTTACAAGTTTCTTTTAATTTCAAAGATGTCACTTAAGTATGGCCAAAATAAACCAATTTTTTATCTTTTAGTTTTGTAGTTGGATATTCTTAGTCCACCCTTTTAATGAACTAACACATCTCCAATCTTTTCTTTCAGGTGTCATGGTCAGCCGTCTTTATTCGATTAGGGAGATTGCCTCCTATGCCGATATCCGCTTTTACGAACCTGCCTATAGCGATGCCTAATGCGAGGCTATACTCCGTTGTCTTGAGGATCATTGCGGGCGGTTGCTCCCTCGCCGGTCTACCTCTTGCAGATGATTTTCCTCGCGATCTGGAATGCTACACACGGGCTTGTCGAGGTGATGCCGCTTCATGCTCTAGATGAGGCTGAGGATAAAGTGCACACGGTCTATCTAATGTGTTTGATCTCCAAGAATCGAAAAGATTGTGCAATAGACATCCTGCACCGGATATATCGGTAGAAGGCTATCATAGCTTCATACGCGAGGGCAGAAGATATCAGTGGCGACCATGATGCTCGTGTTCATGAGCGAAAGCATCAGCAGATGGAGGATGCTGCTTGGGACGTCCTGCATGACCTTCTCTTTAATTTTGAGAATCCATGCACTAACGCTAGTCTTTTGCCGCTGTGAACTTTGAACGATATAACGGCTTTCGTTTTTGTTTGTCTGTAATCCATCTTTTTATCTTATTAATGAAAAGCGCCTCTTCTTTTACATTCACACTTATTTTTTATTTTGTGTTGAAATGGCTTTACTTTTATTATAGGAGTCCATCGTTAGCATATGCACACGTGTCATGCATGTGCCCTCATGTGGGTACTTATATAAATGCGCAAGTTAATTGAACCAATTTTATCATGAACGTATGTATATATATATGCGCAAGTCGATCAAACCAATTTCATCATGTGCGTTTGTACTCAGGTGCGCAATTCGATCGAAACAATTTCTTCATACGCGCTCTTGACATCTGATGCACACTTAAACAGGTGCGAACAATATGTATATGTTTAGGGGGAGTAGTTCAAACGTTCTAAATTCCCTAAATACCCTTTTTGATTATGTCAAAAAGGGGGAGAATAATATAAGTTTTTAGTATATCAATAACAAATATTTGGTTTTATTTGATATAGATATATTATTTTCTATTCATATTTTTCCATCATAAAAAAGGGGGAGATTGATAGCTTATGCATTTCGATGATCCATTTATTTAGTTTTGATGATAGTTTAAACATGAATAATCCATCGTTGTCACTTATCTTTCTTATCATATCGACACTAAAATCGTATACACTTGTTGTTTAGCTTGTTTATGCTTTATCTTATGTATACCGAGTAATATATCAATATCTCATGCTATACTTGTGTTATATTCTTGATATCGATATGTTACTCTTATTCATTTGTTTTGGTAATTCGCAATATGAATTTTTATATACATGTGATTTATATCTTGCTTCTCTTATACCATGTATATATAATTAGTATATCAATATATCATGTTTTGAGTTTGAGTTATATCTTGATATTGATATACTATTCATGATTGTGATATCAAAATAAATGAATGTTCATATACTTGTGTTTACTATCTTGCTTATATTTCATAACATTGTATATGATATACTTGGTCGTGTTTGAGATTGGTTTTCAGGATATTCAGGATATCTTATGACACAAGTGTATAATGAAGGATGGAGAAAAATGAGCTTAAACAATATATCTAATGGTGGTTGGAGGAATATGGACAAGAGCTTCTCAAATTGCCAATTCAAGCTTCGTGAGTTCAAGCTACGTAACCGAGAAATAAGAGTTCAAGAATTCAAGCTATGAATAGCTAAGAAGCTAGAAGCCAAGTCCAAGTTCAAGCGTCAAAATCAAGTCCGAGATTTGAAGATCAAAATATCGATTTCAAGATGCAAGTGAGTAGAATGGCATGTTCGAATTTGAAGCGTCAAGTGTCGAAGCTAATTGAATATCAATCGACCAACGCAAAGTTCAAGCGAAGCGCTAAAGTTTCAGGAGCTCGAGTCGAGACATTAAGGATTCAAGATTTCGAAGATTTGCATATACCGACATAGGAATCCTTTTAAATACTCTAGAAAATATGGTTTATATCAATTAGAGCTCTTGAACACTCACACACGCTTGCACAAACGTTTTACATTGCATGAACTTTGTGGTTTTCGATTTAAAATTGATTTTCATCACAAAACATAAGTTTCTGAGTTTTTACACTTCAGACGTCTATCCCCATATGCTTCAGATGTCTGTCATCTTTTTTTGTTTTGAAAAAATCACCAAATATCAAAAATATCAGTTTTTATGCGTTTTTTTTTTGCTTCAGACGTCTGTCCAATGCTTCTTCAGACGTCTGGATTCTCTCTTTATCTTCATATGAACTATTTTTATGAGAGAAAGACATATGATGTTCATTTGGACAAACGTCTAATGAAGGGTTTCAAAATGGCATTTTTAAACTTCAAATGTCTACCCATTGTTCTTCTGACATCTGCTTTCTCTCTGGATTTTCATGGCATTTCTTGGCAAATTTAACAGAGAGGGGTCAGATGTCTGAAGGTCAATGTTCAAACGTCTGGCATTAAAATATTTTCAAAAATATGACCATTTATAGCCGTTAGGGTCTTTTGTTTTTAGCGACAGACGTCTGCCCAAAACTTCTTCAAACGTCTATCGATGCTATTGATGTGTGTTTTTGACTTAAAATGGCTAGTTTTCTTTAGGGGCTATAAAAAGGTTTTTTGTTGGTTTTTTGAGCCCCAATCACTTAGAGATTTCAGTTACCTATATTCTGAAGTGATCTTCAAAAGAAAAATCTCATCTCTTTTGATAGTTTGATCAAAAATTCATTTGCTTACCAAAAATCACTCTCACACACAAAATCGCTTAAGGGCTTCTAGTTTGATATTCCATTCTTTCTGAATATTAGTGCTTCAATTGTAAAACTCATTTGAGAGTAATCTTGAGCTTGTATTTTTCCTTCTTTCTTCATTGAGAGGATTCTTGAATGCAAGAGTGCCTTGTAAGAGAGAAGAACTTGTTGAGCGAAGAAGTTCTTATGTGTGAGCATGTGTAGTTGTATTGAGGGAGAGGCGGGAAGAGCTTGTAAAATGTGTTGTTCATAGTGGCGAACAACATGAAGTCTTTTGAGGAGACGTGTTGGTTAGGCCTCCATCGGAAATGGTGCTGTGGGTTGCTTGACGATAACGTGTTGTCTCCGAAAAAGACGTGAATTAGTAGAACGAGTTCGTACGTCTAAAGAAAGTGGACTAGGAGATCTCCTGAACCACTCTAAAATCGACTCGTGTTTACGTTTGCAATTTCTCTTACGCTTTATATTACCTATTAGCTTAGAAATTGCTCAATAACATGTTTGTAACCTACTTGCTATATTTGCTCACTACTTTCTCTTTATGCTCATTGCTTATACTTAATATTGCTCTTGCTTTCTATATGCTCTTTTTTCATAATTGTAGTATTGCTTGATATCATATCTCTTTGCAGTTGTGTTTTATATTAGCAAGTGCTTGTTAGAATTTTTAATTTGGGCATATTAATAGCATATTCCTATTCACCCCCCATTAGGACTATTTCCGGTGTAGGCTTCCACGGTTTTTCAGAGAGGGTTTCTACTATTTGTAAAAGAATATTTATAGTCTAAACATAAAATCGAAACACTAACATTAAATAGATCCTAGCCATAAAAGCTCGAATTGAACGGCCACCAAATTTCGATAATAAAAGTGTGAAAACCCCACTTTCCGCCGAACTTCCTTGGAGCCTCGGACCCAGCTTTTTTTTGCGATCTCGAATCTTCTCCTCTGATTTTCTGATGTCTTTATTTATTTAATTTATTGATCCAATCGCAAGTTGATATGGTTGAAGTTGCATCTTTCTTAATTTGACTCGTTCTCTTTGTTGGCTTGGTCTGCAAATCCCTTTAATAGCGAACTTGACTCCTAATCAGATCAGAATTGACCCAATTGCTGCACATAGACCTGTAATCTACACTTACACTCAACACACGTATTTAGTAGCAATTTTATTTAAAATAACTAACAAAAGATAGAAATGTAATAATGAAATAAATACACAAAAATATGTTTATCAGAAAGACTATCGAAGGAGTCAATGTAAATCTTGTGTAATTCTTTCTACAGTGGAAGTTCTCGTCGTTAAGGCAAGATTAGGTGCTAGTTGCGCCGAATCTGGGTATATCTTTGTATACTTGGTACTTGGTGTGTGTTTTTTCGCATTTAGATTATTTTTTCACCATCGGCAATTTTTTCCGTTTGACCGCAAAATACGCGATTCACTTTTCCACTGTAATATTATTGTGGTGACCGATTCCTTGCGAATCATATTCGCTAATATATTTACAACAAATGGTATCGGAGCTTCACGCTGGTATCTTTGGTGAGTGGAAGGATAGTGTCTACAAGTTACAAGATCAAAAATTTCGACGGGCATAATAACTTTAGTCTATGGAGACTGAAAATGATAGCCTTATTAAAGCAACAAGGCGTGCAAAATATCTTCTTTTCTAAAGATATAACACCCTAGTGCATTTATACTATATCTTTGGGGTATTCAAATCTTGTGGTAAAATTCTTGATTATTGTTGCTTTTGGGTTGCGGATAGTGCAATTGGTAGTTATGATTATTATCCGACCCGACGTGCATGTTTAAAACCCATCATGGTATAAAATTACATCAAATATTTGCTAGTACAGAGTATCCGTGCAAAATCTAGATATTATACACATATAATATTTAACCCACATATCTTTTAATAATACAAAATAAAAATCAAATATCATATTTTCTTATCTAGCCTTGCATGTTATAATACCCCATGTCATGTTGTTGCGCCTATATATCATACTCACATCCTAATTGTTAAACAGACTCGTTTTTTATCGCTACGTATATTTATGTAGATTCGTATTTGGGGGTGTGTATTTTTATTGACAGGATATCAAATTATGGTTTAAACTTTTACATATACTCTCCATATTGAAAAACTAGATTTTTGGATGGTTGCGGGTAATATTCGAAGCAATCTGGTATTAGCTGTAAAATCCTAATATATATATAATATTCTAAATAACTAATAAATATATAGACTGTTATATATATATATATATATAATATTAATTAAATTTATTAATAACAACTTTCTCTTTCATCTCTTTCTCTTTCCTCTCTCTCTCTTTGTCTCTTTCATCTCTCTCTTTCTCGCTCTCTCTAATATATATATTATATATAATATAATTATTATATAACCTATTATAAAACTAAACCTCACCCCCACTCCCTCTCCCTCGTTCTTCTTCACATCCTAACCCGCGAACGCAAACCCTAATCCATGCCGCGCCCCTCGTCGCCGACGACTTCACCTCCTTGCCACCATCCCTCTGTCCATCCCCACTTACCAGAAACCCCAGCAACCTCTCTTCTTCTTCTTTTCTTTTCTTGATTCTGGTCGTCTAGTCGAAGTTGTGCACGTCGCCGACGATCAAGACGACCCAGCCACCGTCGTCGTCTAGCCGATCACCACGTCATGCAGATGCTCAGCCAGGTCCAGTCCTGTGTGCGTAAGTTTGCGTCGTGACTTTATTCCGACGTCGGAACGTGACATCCGTATCTCAACGTGAGATCCAATCAGGAAAGTTTTTAAACTTGAAACATGCTATGTTATTATATCAATATTTATTTAATAAATGACAGTGCATGTATTTACTATTCAGCAGAAATTACCGATTTACCGTTTTCAGTATCTGTCTGTATCCGTACTAATAATAGTTTATCAGTTGCATGCCGGAACGTCACAACGTTATCATACTACTATATTAGTTCAATATGTTATCGAGATTGCATCATACATGGTAACGGACGTATAATAGTTATTACAAATAGATACATATGCATCTTGGCATTAATTGTGTTCACCATGTTTCGATATTGACTACAATTTTACATTTGACATTTGTTTGGGTTAATATATATTACATGGCATGTTCACGATACATCACCAGACTTGTTACTTGGATCTTATTGCTAATGCCAACAATTCTGATTGTTGTCCTGACGGACGTGACTTGTTGTCTATATAGACAAAACCTGTACCTGCTTGATCCTGTGTTGGCATTAGATTTACATCATCAATACTTGACTTGAACACAAAACCTTAGAGGTAAGAGGAAATCAATAATGAAACCTGACTTGTAACTCAACAGTTTGATGCTTATACTGATTAGTCTTTACGGGATCGGCCAGCCCCGGAATGATGCTGCTGACATCATTCGTCTGTACATGTTACCTATTTACTGCTTAGCGGCACGTCTCGGATTTAGCCCGAGAGTCTTAACCGTGGTCCCGGGCACGCACGGGATATTTGAGTTATATCGACGATTCCATTAAATTGATTTCAAAGATTTCTAAAATAGATAACTTAGAGGCAAAGACTTTAGGATACACATAATATACATACAGCTCACTGTTTTATACCTGTGTTTATTATTCGTACACATGTTTAATAATAGCATCATATCCTGGTTACTACTATTAATTTTGATATTATGACGCACTGACGTCTGGGTTTTGCATGGCCCAGTTCATCTATCTTTATCGCAGGTAGATCAAGAGTACTTCAGCAATCAAGCCGAATAATAAGGAGCTAGCTATTCAGTTTATAGACTCTAAATTTAGTTATTTCAGCAGTTTTATTTCTATTGATGCGAGCCCTTATTGGGACATGATTCAGATACTATTGTTTATTGGATCTTGATTCGTTTCTGCTATATGCATTTCTTGATTTTATTTACTGTGGCAGATGGACATATGATAGCTAGATTATATATTTTACTGTTCTTGATATCCGCTTGACAGCCATAATGTGATTGTGGAGGGATGATTTCTAGCCACAGGTAGCATGGTTGGCTCTTTCACGTACCGTAGTTATATATTTTGGGAAGCGGGGCATGACAGGGTTTGTTTGGTATCAGAGCCGTAGGATTTAGGGTTAGTCGGGTTTGGTTCTTTTTGTAGTTGGGTATTGGACCCAGTACGCTAACCAGGAAACCCAGAATTTTAGGAACATGTCCTACCACATTATTGTCTTATCATTCGATTCTTGAATCTTATCTTTCTCTTAACTCTTTTATCTTGACGATATGGAAATGACTTTGCATCTCAACTTGGAATCCTCCTGATTCCTAAGTGTTTCTCCCCTTTTATTCATTCGATTCTGATAGTAGTATTTGGACGACTTGAATGGAGTTATGTGATTATAACTATGTACCGCGACATGGTTAAAATACAATACTCTATTTTGGTAACATGGAGTCCTATTTTGATTCATTTTCTTGACTTATGGTCGTTATATTACCTTGTTTCCTCTCGGCATCATTTCTTACTAGTTTATGTCTTATCGCGAGCTTGAATCCAGCAACCACGTTATATCTTTCCACTCGCCCCGTAAGAACCAATCTGTTTGCGTTTTAAAGAACAAGGAGAAATACAGGAGAACATATAATGATTGAAATACAGGAGAACATATGATGTTTTGATTAAAGGAGTTCTGACGAACCTGCCTTAGCTTATCAGAATAGTGCAGTGGAAGTGTGGTTGGCTGTTAATCCATGAGCCGTAGAATAGAACTGTAAATTCATGATGAAGAGAACTGTTTGTGTGTGTGCCGAAAGGTGAAATTCGTAAACAAGTTGCAGATAAAGCGCTGATAGCAGTTCAGAATTTCATAGATGTGTTCAAGGATATCTTGAGTTTACCGTCAAAACGAGATGTGGAGTTCGTGATTGATCTCATTCCTGTAGCAGGGCCAATTTAAAGGCTTTTATCCGATGTCACCAGTAGAACTGGAAGAGCTAAAGAGACAAGTTTCTGAGTTTTTAGAGAAGGGTTGGATTCGCAGCAATGGTTCGTCTTGGGGAGCTCTAGTTCCTCTAGTAAAAAAGAAAAATGGCACGTGGAGAATGTGCATCGACTATCGAGAGTTAAATCGGATGACTATTAAGAATAAGTACCAAATCTCTCGCATCGATGTAACGACCCTGAATTTTCTGTATAAAATTTTTAAGTACAGAAAGGAGTTTGCAAGCCTGAGCATAATTTAAAAGTTATTATTGCTTATGAACAGCAAGAACAAGCTTGTAACTCACTGGTAAAGCCTTGCACTACCGTGACGTAGCCCCTGTGTTTGAATCCCATCAGCCACACATTATTTTTCTGAATTTTTCTTTTAAATTTTTTGGAAGCCCAAAAGTTTACACGTGCAATACACGTAAGAAATGAAAAGACAGAAAAATAAACATATGCAAAATGTTATATACAGAGATTAGGTCATGTGGCCTCAATCCGACGGTCCCCTCCTCAAGTTTGGCCGGCGAGATGATCCCTTAGGTCGGCGGCATCGAGTCCCCCGTGGGGAAAAGTCCCCATTCTCTGCACACTAGACCTTTGGCCTACCCCCATTACCCCCATACTGTTTGTTTTCTCTGCAAATTAACAGAGACTTTAATTTCATCTTTAGTCTAATTTTTAATGCTTTTTAATTCAATCTTTCAATTCCAAAACCTTAATTTCACCCTATAAATACAACTCCATACCCTAGCCCCTCCTCATTCTGAAAATTTTAGTCAAAAATATCAAAATTTTCTAAGTACAAGTGGAGTTGAAGTGGAGTTAGCCCAAGATCAACTTCCGGCGAGAATTCGAGGCAATTCCGGCGACCCCGCAACCCCACGACAACCTCAAGCTCTTCCTCTCTCTATTCTTAACCCAAGTCACTTATAAATTCCTTTATTTCCTCTCTCTCTTCGCTTAATACTCTTTTCAAAACAAAGCATCAGTAAGTAAAGTTATTACCGATGTAAATCTTCTAAACTCTATAATCTCACTTTTCATTTACATATTTTTCAATAAACTTTTACACAATATTTGTAATACTATTATAAAAGTTTACAAACAATTTTCACTCTAAAACTCCATGTAAAATAATTTTAACCTAGCTTTTACATTTAAATACCATGAAATTTATATACGTTATCTTTTAAACTTTTGCTTAGGATACCTTTAGAAAACTTCACGAGGTAATGATCTACCTCTCACATACACACATATTGACATAGCACGATTCTCTTGAGACATAACTTTTGACACAAAATACGACTTTTCATCAAAATACCTTGAATTATAAAAAACCGTTTTCTTCGAATTGTATTATCAAACTCATTGCACTTATGGATCTACAACCCATTTTGGGGAACCTGCTATTAGATGGTGTGAATTATCGTACATCCTTGAGAAAGTAGAGCGAGATGCAGACCTCCTCACGGAGCATACGATCTCGACAGAATTTTAATATGAATTTTTAAGAAAAACGAGATTTTCTACTAAATAAATAAAATTAATTTTTAATAATTATATAAATATTATCAAACCATATATTTTTAATATATAATAAAATTACATGTTTTCTAGAAAATAAAAGAATGACAAGTTTCATTAAAATACCATCAAGTATCAATACAAGACAAGTTCATTAAAATACCATAAACTATTCAAGCTAAATTACTATTCACTAATATTCCTCACTCTTTAAAATTCACATCCATGAAAACCCTAAAGAACATAAATAATTACTCGAGATTTATTTTGAAAGTATATAAAATATTTTTCGTAAAACCCCCTCGAGATATATAAAATTACATTAAGGACCCTAGTAAATATAGGTTTAAGCGGAAACAATTCTCTTGAGTCTCGGGGAGCCGGAGAAAGTGGGTGCTTGCCTATTGAAGGTAGAAAACTAGAACGGTGTATCAATGGTAATTGTCTTGGAAAAAAACACAAATTCTACAGTCCATGTGTAGTAGTTACTGGTAACTCCTAAACCTAATTCAGGATCCAAATTCTATTCTAAGTGTCTGACTCAAGTCTGAGTTTAAGTCTAATCTGAATCCAATTCAACATACCAACATGACTACTTGAATATGAATCTGAATACCAGAACAAGATCTATATCAACATGACTTGACTTGACCAAATTATGGCTATATCTTGACTTGATTACATGCCTACTTGATACATCCTGAAACCGTTTACATGAAAAACTTATACTATGGTCTCGGCAAGTCTGATAACTAACAATCAATACAATATACATTACGGGGTTTAACGGGGTAGACTGGTACAGAACGTGTTAGAAGTAGAACGAGATGGCCACTAAAAGATACTTACATGAACATCCGTGCCGTTGTCCCGTGGGTTTTGACGGGGCCTTCTACTTCCGATTACCATAGTCCACGGAGCAAGTTGGACTCCTCTCGTGTACGCTGATATATTCTGTACCAAGCTACAAACAACTACGTTAGTATAGCAAACATATACCTATTTAATTTACCAGTTCTATTCTCTTTACTTGTTTATTCCATTATAACTTTTGGGACTTACCGAGCGCTAGTTCGCTGACGACATTCCTGTCTCTTCTTTCTTTGGAATGTTCGTCATGACGACCCGACTCTCAGAAGACCGAGCCCAGTCAGGACGATTTGGAGCAGTTCACAGAGGAGTCAGACTTCTAGGCTTTTACTTGTACTTATTTCCTTTTCAGTTCATATGCTACTGTTTAGGCATTGCTTTCTATCATTGTACTTTTATTTTCAGTTGAATATAAAGAAAGAATGTTAATAAAAGTTGCTGTTATTATTACATCTCTTGTTATTCTTGTGTATTCATTTATATTTCTCATTTACGCTTAACGTGTTTACTTATGAGTAAATAAGTCGCGGCCCGTCACGTCTACTCTTCCGTACACTGGGAAGCGGGGCGTGACATGTTTTGTTGGCAGCCCATGTAGGTCAGTTCTGCATGGAATCCAAAGCAATATATCACAAGAATTATAAGAATCAGAAACTAAACATTCCTTTCATTTTTAATCTCTTGAATCTATCCTAACCCTTCCTTTTCTTTCAAGGTTATGGATTCCCTGAACAACACGAGCACCAACATGAATGGAAACACTCCACCTCCTCTACCACCATCACCTATCGTAGCAGCTCCTATCAACGAGTAGACGATATTGCTTGAGGCAATAAAGAGCCTCTTGGAGGGTCAGCAGCAGCAGACTGCTATCCTCTTGCATCGCCCAGAAGCTGAGGCACCCGGAGTCGAGCAATTCCGAGCATTGCACCCTAAGTACTTTTATGGGAAAGAGAGCCCACTAGAGATAGAGGAATGGGCTCTATCAATTGAAGATGACCTGGCTGCAGCACAAGTGCCAGAGATTGCGTAGGTGAGAGTTATGAAGCTACAACTCACAGATAACGCCAGAGTATGGTGGAAGGCAGAAGAAAGCCTGTTTCCCCCAATCAAAGCAAAGCTCTGCTTTGAAATTAAAATTTTAAAAATTGAAGCAACGCTTCAGATCCAGCGCTAGGCGCGCTGTGCCACGTGTCAAACACGGATGCGCTAGCGCCAGGTGCGCTGCGCCCTAAACAGTGCACCTCCAATCAGAGCAAAGCTCTGTTTTGAAATTCAAAATTTAAAAATTGAAGCAACGTTTCAGATCCAGTGCTAGGCGCGCTGCGCGCCACGTGTCAAACATGGATGCACTAGCGCCAGATGCGCTGCGCCCTAGACAGTGCACCATGTGTGCACTAGCGCTAGGCGTGCTGCGCGCCACGTGTCAAACACGGGTGCGCTAGCGCAGGCTGTGCTGCGCTCTGAGCAGCGCACCACGTGTCAAACGTAGGTGCGCTAGCGCAAGGTGCGCTGCGCTCTGAGCAGCGCACCACGTGCAAAGCACGGGTGCGCCAGCGCACCACGTGCAAAGCACGGGTGCGCCAGCGCTGGAATTATAAAATTCCCCACCGTTAGATCAAAAGATCTAATAATAATGATAACTCATTAATTAATCAGAATTAAAATTCTGTTATGGAAAGATTTTCTCAATCTTATTAAAAATAAGAAGACTGCCTTCTGTAAAACAGAAGCCTACCTTCTGTAAAACAGAAGCCCTAGGATTAAAGATCCAACGGTGGGGAAACATCCCCAAATCAATCAGAGAAAGATCTCTTTAACTGATTTAACAAATCAATTTGCCCTATATAAAGGCCCCAAGACTTCAAGTCTGATATAGATAAACCCCCCTATAAACTTTGAGAAAACTCAAAGAAAGAAGAGCAAGTTCTCAGCAAAAGAAGACTTTTTCTTCAAGGTAAAAATGGTGATGAACAAAGAGATGGATTCATCTCATAATTAAAAAGAAGAATTATCTTCTTAAAAAAGATCATTGATCTACAAAGACCAAGGTCTTTCATAAAAGAGATCAAAAGATCTCATCACATAACAAAGATGTACTTACTTCATTCACAGATCATTGATTTATAAAGGCAAAGCCTTTCGAAAATAAGAACTGTTGTTCTTGAATCTTGAGAAAAAGTCTCTTTTAAAAGAACATAAATGTGTTCACAGATCATAAAAATTGATCAAATGCGCTTTGCGCTATTGAAATATGCTTTGCGCTCTTGAAATGCGCTTCTGCGCTCTCTGGACCGGCGCTCTGCGCCAAAATGCACCACGTGTCAACCACGTATAGCACACTGCGCTCATGGGCTGGCGCTCAGCGCCAAGCACGCCACGTGTCACTCACGTGTGCGCCTCTAAATTGACAGTGTAATGCGCTCATGGACTAGCGCTTAGCGCTCATGAACTGGCGTAATGCGCCCACCATCTGGCGCTTAGTGCCAAGCGCGACACGTGTCCTTCTCGTGTGCGCTATTTGACATAAGCGCACTGTGCTCTTTAACTGGCGCAAAACGCCTGGTGCGCCACGTGTCGCCTTGACAGAACATAAATTGTTCTGATGAATGTTCTGCATTCAATACAAGACAAAAAAATGTCAAGATCGAATGCTCAGCATTATTAAAAGGGCCAAGCCCAAATAAAGGCTCAATAGCCAGAATAAATAAAAATGTTTAAACATTTGTTGGAATTAGCCCAATATTGGCCATAAGTCCTCAACTTATATTTAATTGAGCCCATCTGCTCATGAATATTTAACAGATCTTAGTCCTAAATTAGGCTATTGATCTTTCAACCAATTCACACCAGTTTGAGGGTACATCTCTTTACTCCTCTGATATCTGTCGTTGTAATCCTTTAACATCTTCAGAAAGGTGACGAGTCCCGACAACCACAAATTTCTACGGACTGTGGGGTCCTTAAACTCATGGACTACGATGTCCTTAACCCGGACTGTGGGGTCCTTAAACTCACGGACTACGATGTCCTTAACCTGGACTGTGGGGTCCTTAAGCCTATAGACTATAATGTCCTTAACCTCGGACTGTGGGGTCCCTTTAAACCCACAGACTATGATGTCCTTAATCTCGGACTGTGGGTCCCTTTAAACTCACGGACTATGATGTCCTTAACCTGGACCACCATGTCCTTAAATTGGTAATCGACCGCAATGTCCCTAAACTAAACAATAGAGTTCAAATGCTCTTTTGTTGGATCTAAACGATCCCGTTAAGTTGATCTTAGTCTAAACATTAGACTAACGTATCCTTAACTAACGTTTAAGTCAATCTTAGTCTCAAATGAGGCTAACGTATCCTTAAACCCAAACCCCAAACCCAAATCTAAGAAAGTACGGATTTAGACTAATCTACGCCCTACGGTCGACAACATAAATTAGTCTCCGTATACAATCCACGGGCAACCACAAACAAAACAAACACCCACGACACGAAGTGACCATCTGGAGAAGGAAAAAGTGGTTACCGCGATGCGGTAGCGTAATTAACTGCAGGGGCTTGCGCCTGCAGGGAAGAGCGTCCCCACAATCAAAAACCTCTCAAACGAGGGGGAATCTGATGAAGTCTGCTACATCGGCCGCATCCATTTAAACCTTCGATACATGGTGCCATAAATCAACTTGGTATCTTCAGAGAGGTGGATGGATAGCACCAATTAGCATTTGCCCCGAAATTCAGGCGAGACGCCCGCCGCGTCTTCGTCTGCGTCTTTCGGCGGGGAACAAATTCTGGCACGCTCGGTGGGACCTCTTTCTCTTTCCACTCCACACTTCGTGTGTTGCATTCGCGAACTATTGCGGTTTGTTAATGGTTGCCCTTGGGTTCGAGGTACTAAGATTTGGTTTCTTGCTTGGCGCAGAAAATGAAACATCAATGGCGTCTACTTGCGCGAAGTGTTCCAGCTGTAACTTCAACTCGCGTTCTGCCTCATCTGGAGGCATAGCTTACGGACCTTAAGTGGCCTCCCTGTTCACGATGCCGGTGGACCAAATAACTCAGGCCACCACTGGGCTGTTCTTTGGGACTATGATCCCACCCATGAGCTTCAATGCCCCGATGTTGCCGCAAGAAGCCCCAAAGAAGTCGGTCTTCGATCGACTTACCACTACCGCGACTCCTCTTAACGGGTCGTCCAGCTCCGGCGCCTCAGTCTTTGCCAGATTGGGCCAAATTTCATGTGGGCCCATGATGAAGCCTGCAATTCGAGAAAAGGTTATTCCGAAGAGGGTAGCCATCCCTGCTCCCGAAGTCGTCAAGGCGGCTTCTCCTGCCAAAGGGTCGGTCTTCACAAGACTGAATGTTCCGGTTCCCGCTCTAGTCGAAGTCCTCAAAGCTACTTCCCCCGCTCAGAGGTCTGTCTTTGACCGGTTAGACACTGCTGCTCGATGGACGTCAGTCTTCAAGAGGCTGGTACCAGCGGCGCCTCACCAGAACAGGGGGCATGGCGAAATCACCCCTCAAGCTGAAACAATCCCAACGGACCGACACGCTCGACGTCACCACTAGCGCCGAGTAAGGAAAGCTGGGGGCAACTCCCCCTCTGGGCTAACTCCACCAGCCCCAACGGTGGAAGTCAATGCTGCTGTTCCAACCGGGAACAACTTTGAATTGCTGAACAAGGTGCGCAGGAACTCTCCTACCGCCGTACTGAAAAGATCTCCTCCACCCGTGGAGAATGCACCGAAGGCGAAGCCGGAACAGCCCCCTCAGGGGCTATCCTCCAAAATCTACAAAGTCTGGCGACAGGTCCAGGAGTCGGTGATTGATCAAGATTACCCTCGTCGATAGAAAAAGGTGAAGGTTCAACAGGAAGAGAACCGTCCTGTCAAGCCACAAAGGACGACAACTACCTGGGTGCTCGCTACAACGGCCCCCTCAATGTCAACTGCTCAAAAGAGAAAGAGGCCAGAGAAAGCCCCTGTGACTACGACAGACTACAAAGACGCTGAGCCCAAACGCCTCAAGTCTGGGGGCATAATGGTGCATACTGTTTATATGGCTTCCGGAAAAGAGGAAAGCCGCGCTTTGACGGGTCACCGACCGCTCACCCGATCCATGACAAAAGTCCAGGAGCAGCAACAAAAGCTTCAGGAAATGCTAACACAAATGGCCGCACTCACCGGGCCAAAAGAAAGCCCGGAGGCGTCATCAGAGCAGCATCATGAACAAGAAACCGATGCTGACTTCCTCTGCAGAGTCCTCGAAAAGAAGGACAAAGAGGCAGCGGAACAAGATGCTAACATAAAACGAATGGCGCTTCTCTTCCAAGACATGGTCAGGATGATGTTACAGCCAGAACCTCCAGCTGAAGACCCTCTGATCATTATTGAAGATGATAAAGGAGAAGCGTCAAATCCTCTGCTGGCTCTGTCAGCAGCCAAGGAGGAAACCATCTCAAAAGCCACGCTGGATGATTATATTGCTCAACAAATACGAGTTCACTAGGCGAATGAAGCGGCCGGCCAAGTTGTCAAGACTGGACGACCTTATCCGGGATGGTATGACCAAATAAGTTACCCGCCAGGATATACGATCCCCAAATTCCATGTTTACAAGGGGACAGGCAATCCCCATCAACATGTCGCTCAATTCAGGGGTCTTTGCGGCAACACCGGGGGCGATGATAAATTGCTACTTCGTCAGTTCGTCGGCAGCTTGGCGGAAACGACCTTCGAATGATATTCAGAGCTTCCCAATGATTCCGTCAAAACTTTTGCAGAGATGGAGCTACTATTCACCCAGCGTTTCGCGAGTGCTAGTGAACGCACCCCAATAACGGCATTGATCAATGCCAGGGTGAAGCCTGGAGAAACATGGGTCCAATACGCAATACGGTGGCGAAATTTATGGTCAAAATGTGAGCAGCGCATCGAAGAAGCGCCGGCGGTGGGCATGTTCGTGGGCACTCTGGACCCTCAGGAAACTATTTCCTAATTCATGATGTTCCTCAAGCTAACTACTTTCCAGGCCTTGATTGATAAGCTGGCCCAAATGGACCAGATGGGTCATAGACCATCTTCTTCAAAGACGGATCCTCGGAATGAAAAGGAGAAAGGAAAAGCAACTTTCGTCGCCAATACTCAACAACAGCCAAGCAACTTAAAGCCGGTTGTTCGCCAAAACAACGTGCGTCCACGCCCATCCCTTGTGGAAAGACTGGGACGTCCTTACTCATTTCCCCAGGATAAAACAAGTAGACTATTCGAGCTGGCAGTGCACAACAGGCTCATAAAATTGCCGGATCCAAAACGTCCGTTGCAGCCAGGTGATATCAGCAATCCTAATTACTGCCCTTACCACCAAGCAGCAAGCCATCCAACCGAAGATTGCTTCGTCTTCAAAGACTGGATTGAAGACCAATACCAAAAAGGCAAGTTCGCATTATCCGAAAACTGGAAGGTGAACCCGCCACAACCTTAAGCCCCTAAAAAGGTGGACATGCCGGGGACATCGTGCTCATTCATAGAGAAATCCCCTTGGACCAAAAAGTCCATAAACTAGAGACTCGCCTCAAATATGGCAACGAAGGACCGAGACGTCCTTAAACTAATGATGGACCGTTATATCCTAAAACTGGCTATGGACTGAAACGTCCCTAAGCTAACAATGGACCACTATGTCCTAAAACCGGCTGATGACCGAAACGTCGTTAAACAACTACCAACCCGCGGCATTCTCAGGCTGACATGGTAAAAAAAAGGTATGTTCATAAGCAAAAAGGGCACGGATGAAAACCCGAAAGGGCTCTGTGAGTAAAAACAGCAGGGCTACCGGCGAGTTTTATGAAAACCCGAAAGGGCGTAATCTCGTTAAAAGACACTTGCAAGGTCCTCTCGACCTTGTGACGAGAAACCACCTGCATGAGATCCTTACGACTCACAAGGGAGCAATACACTTAGGGATCCCCACGATTCCTAAGGAGAAATTACACTTGCGAGATCCCCACGACTCGTAAGGAGAACCCTCTTATGAGACCCTCACGGCTCATAAGATTCAAAAGTCTTAAGCTACAGGGATCTGAACCTATTCTTAAGCAACCACCACAACCTCCAATACTGCCCTACATGTGGCTCAATGCTGACCCTTGTATACAATCCACGGGCGCGAATAAACATTTCCCTAACAAAGTCTCATCCGTGACTAGGGATATGTTTGCACAGTGAACAGCCCTTGTAAGTCCTCTTGACTTAAAAGGAGAAAATACTCTTGTAAGATTCTTACGACTTACGAGAAGCCATACACTTAGGGGTCCTCACGACTCCTAAGGAGAAAACGCACCTACGAGATCCTCACGACTCGCAGGGAGAAATACCTTTATGAGACCCTTACGGCTCATGAAGTCAAAAGCCTTAGTCGACAGGATCCTAACCCTGTTCGCTAAGCCATCTTTGTTCGACATCGACGGAGGCAAATGATGATTCGCTCCTGGCAATATCCCAGTTGTAGCGGTGCTGATGCCAAAATGGGTGTCTAATTCCAAGCTTGCAGCAAGAAGCTAGCGAGTCACACATGCATACGAAATAGCCGAAATGATGGGGTAACTTGTAACAAAATCAGCAAGTAAAAATATATGCATGCAAAATAGCCGAAATGATTGGGCAACTCGCAATAAAAAGCAGCGAGTAAAAATAAAATAAATAGCTGAAATGATCGGGCACCGTGAAAAATAGCCGAAATGATTGGGCAATCGCGACCTTCGCGATATAAAAAGATGAAATGATAGAGCATCGCGGGAAGAAATAAAAAAAAAAGTGAAACTTTTTGCCCTACAGGTGAGATCACATCGACCCTTGTATACAATCTAGGGGCACAAACAAAGAGGGAACTATACCTTCCCCCACAGGCTCCATCCGAAGGAGAGCCAAGTCTCGACGGTTCACAAACAGCCTGGAGATCATCTCAGCATTCGTCTCGTTACACCAGACGCAATGTCAACAACGACGTTTCTCCTTACTCCAGCAGGAGGCAGATGCAGCTTCAACGAAAGACCTCATGGTTGAAACAAAGCAGAGTGACGGCAAAATCCCAACTCCACCTCGGCATTCGTCTCATTACACCAGACGCAATGTCAACAACGGCGTTCCTTCGCAGTCCAGCAGGATGCAGATGCAATGTCAACGAAAGACCTCACGGTCGAAACAAAGCGGAGTGATGGCAAAATCCCAGCTCCACCTCAGCATTCGTCTTGATACAGCAGACGAGATGTCACTATAGCATCCTTCCTCCAACAGGATTCGAACACGCCAAAGCAAACGAAGCAAAGGCCAAATTCCTAGCTTCAGGGTCTTGACGGCAACTCATATAAAACCTGAAAGACCATCGGCGATCATCTCACACCAGCGCAGAGTGGTCACCACCTCGATGTTCGCCTCGATAAAACAGACGATATGTCACTAAAGCGTCCTTCCCCCAACAGGATTCGGACACGCAAAACCAACAAATGAAGCAAAGGCAATATTCCTAGCTTCAAAGTCTTGACGGCAACTCATATAAAACCTGAAAGACTATTGGGGATCATCTCACACCAGCGCGTAGTGGTCACCACCTCGACGTTCGTCCTGATACAGCAGACGAGATGTCACTACAGCGTCCTCCTCTAACAGGATTCGGACACGCCAAAGCAAACGAAGCGAAGGCAAAATTCCTAGCTTCAGGGTCTTGACGGCAACCCATATAAAACCTGAAAGACTATCGGAGATCATCCCACACCAGCGCGGAGTGGTTACCACCTCGACGTTCGTCTCGATACAGCAGACGAGATGTCACTACAGCGTCCTTCCTCCAACAGGATTCGGACACGCTAAAACAAACGAAGCGAAGGCCAAATTCTTAGCTTCAGGATCTTGACGGCAACTTATATAAAACCTGAAAGACTATCGGAGATCATCCCACCCCAGCACGGAGTGGTTATGACTCATCGGGGCTCTCCAAAATGAGCCTAACCTCAAGTAAAAAGTGGCATGGCAAAATTCCTAACGCTTGCTCTTCCGACGATCAAACTGCCTAGGAGGATTGCTTGAAGACGTTTTGTCCAGCCTCCAAAGGGATCAGAGACACGACAGTCGCAAGGCTACTCGAACAGCAAGATTGCCTATCGAGGAATACATCAGCCAATATGACGGTACGATGGACAAAACCCTAGTACCACAGACCCTAACGGACCTCTGTCGTAAAGAGCAGAGGTTAACTGTGACGTTAGGACATTCTTGCGAGAACTGCTCGATTCGTCTCGACTCATGAGGAAATTAGTGTCTTTGCGGGAACTTCTCGAATCGTCTCGGCTCATAAAGTTGAAAAGCCTTAGGCAGTGGGGATAAGGACCTGTTTCCTAAGCACTGGGGTCCTGCAAGTTAGTCGAAGATGGACTCTTGCATACTATTCAAGGACCACACTCTCCAAAGTCGAACCTCGATAAGGAGGGAAACAACCACTTACGAGTCCTCTCGACTTGTAAGAGGGAAAATTCTCTTGTGAGATCCTTACGACTCTCAAGATAAAACACACTTAGGAATTCTCACGACTCCTAAGGAGAAAAGACACCTACGATATCCTCACGACTCGTAGGGAGAAAAGTCTTTATGAGACCCTCACGACTCATAAAGTTGAAAAGTCTTAGGTAGCAGATCTGAACCTGCTTCCTAAGCCATCACCACCCTTCGAAGAAGCCAAAACAAGATGCCCACTCTATCATCTGCCGGCTATACTTGCTAAGGTGACATACTGATAACAAAAGAAAGAAGAAAGCAAAGAGATGACACAAGACATTGCGAAAGAAATGTATCTTTTATTCATGAATTCAATTGGGTACAAAATACATCATATGAAAGAATAAAAGAATGAATACATTTTATTCAAAATTACAAATGATACAAAAAAATTATTGAGAGGGAAGTGCTTTCAATAGTCCGATCAGCCGCTCGCGCACTTCCTTCAACCCTTTTCTTGATCAGCTGCCACGACTAACTCTGCTTCGATTTGGGCTCGTTGCTGCAAGTAAGGCGAAAGTTGTTCTTCGACGGCCCGCTGAGCTGCCTCATGATTTCGTGCATCCCTCTCGACGACGTCGAGCTTCTGCCTCAGTGTTAACCCATCAGAGATGCACCGCTGAAGGCCTTCAAAGATAACTTTCAACTGTGCCGCATCAACCTGAGCATGCAGTCGGGCAGATTCGCTCGAAGTCTCTCTGCACTCCTTACGTTTTAAGGCCGCCTTGTTCAAGATGACGGAAGTAGGGAGTGCTCTTCTCGACCCACGCAGCCCGTTGAGTGTTCACGACCAGAATTTCAGGAGCAGGACGCCTAAGCTCAAGCTCACGCAGGAAGGCCTCAATCTTCCTGCAGTGATCAACCCAAGACTCAACGACGCCCTCACTATGAAAGTTCACGAGCGTCGCCAGCATAGGGTTAACCTCTGCGGAAAAATCCGCAGCAGATGTGGGAGTCTCCACGTCAAGCTCCTCAATATAGTCGCTCAACATGCGCAGACTATTCGCGGCGCTTTTCGAGGATGCACGTCGAGAAAAAGGTCCGGCCGGCATTATGACGCGAGACTCAAACGAGGCTGGAGTCGATATGACCGCTACAAAACAAATCACAATCAAACGTCGGCTCAAGAAATAAAGAAAATACACGAACAATAGAGTCTACTATATCGGCTGCAACAGGGGGCAAAGCTTGGAGTACTGGTGGCGCAATGATAGCCTCGTCCCCTCCTTCAATTTGTAAGGCTACAAAAAATACAAAGAAGAATTAGCAATAAGGTGACTGCCTGTTAAAGAAATGACGTCGTTTAGAAAAGATACTCACCGACACCAGCAGACGGACTAATCTCTGACTGGAAAGAGAAGTGTGGGTGCAACACCTGATACAGGTGATCAAAAAGGGCTCCTGCAAAGACGCAGTAATGCAATGTCAGTATATAAATTATACAGCCTAGAAATAAAACTGATGGATCACAAATCCGCACCTTCGAACATCCGAGATTGTACGAGAGAAGGTAGAGGAGGGGTCACCGTCAAAGCGGTAGCTGATGGCGCTGCCTCGGGTAGCGTAACCTCAACTCTCGCCACGCCTGCATTAGAAACGAGATAAATACTGTCAAGAAAGATTGAAAAGGATTGCAGAATAAAAAGAAAAGCAATGACCCAAAATCTACCTGGTGAGTCGCCGGTCGGAACTGCGACGAGGGCGTCACTTGATACGGCAACTGCTTCACCCTCCTCCATCGGAATGGTTTCGCTGCCCGTGGCTTCATCCCACGACTCCATGAGAATCGTTGTGATACTCGCAGCGCTCAGAAGCGACAGGGAGCCGCAAGGGGAAAGAGCGACGATCGGGGCGGTGCCCGACTCTTGCGAAAGAGTGACTACCTCGGGCTCGGCGGCTGTAACCATCTCATCCATCCCCACCTCGGGCTCGGCAATTGTAGCCATCTTACCCGCCGCTACCTCGAGCTCGACAATGGTAGCCATCTCACCTACCGCCATCTCGGGCTCGACGATCGTGACTGTCTCGCCCACCGCTACCTCGAGCTCGACAATTGTATCCATCTCGCTTACCGCTACCTCGGGTTCGGCGACCATGGCTACCTCCTCTACCGCCACCTCAGGCTCAGCAATTGTAGCCATCTCACCCGCCGCTACCTCGAGCTCGACAATGGTATCCATCTCATCTACTGCCATCGCGGGCTCAGCGATCATGACTGTCTCACCCACCGCTACCTTGAGCTCAGCAATTGTAGCCATCTCGCCTACCGTTGCCTCGGGTTCGGCGATCATGGCTACCTCCTCTACCGCTACCCCAGGCTCAGTGGTCGCCGCCACTTCTTCGGTAAGACTCGGCCCTGCAAGATAAGATATATGAGAACTGAAAGTTAAAACTTTGACAACAGAACCCAATGTCACATTACCTTGAGTTAGTCTTCCGATTAATTCCCGAGCCTCACGTGCTGCCCGTCTGTTGGCAGTGGACAAGGCAGCCGGAGATTCCTCTGAAGGAGTAGGGGCAGGGGTAGCGGTGCTCGAACTCGCACCCGCGGCTAAGGCGGCACTACACTTTCTTTATGCTCGGTTCGTTAGAGCGGATCTTCTAGAAGCCTCCATCAACAGGACGTCATCGTCCGCGCCAAGGGTTACTTCTGGAGCCGTCGAGGCATCCGTCATCGGTCGTTTGAGTAAGGCCTCTTTCGGCAGTGCCGAGGAGGCCGGGACTTCGATGGCTGGCCCGGGAAGAATCTCCGCATCACCTTACGGGATTGGCATTGTAATCCCTGCGATAAGATAAATAAGGGGTCAGATTGTCCATAAGAAAGGAAAATGTAGATGCAATGAGCCGAGACATACCAATGCACAGCAAAGCGCGATTCCTCTCCTCCTCCTTAAAGGTCCTAAGGGAAGCCGCCAGAGCCTCTTCAGTGGTAAAGCCTGTTACAGAAGGAAAAATGTCAGTCAAGATATGATAATAAAAATAAAAATATAATGCAATAACAAAAGTTTCGACTTAGACTCACTTGATTGCGCGAGGATGGCCATTTCCGCTTTGTGGCTTGCAGATCGCATAGAAGCTGCAATGGCGGCCTCGAGATCAATATCTGCCGGCACTATGAAGAGACCCTCATTGGTCCCATACTCGCTTAGGCCCTCGTTATAAGGAGCATGAAGCTCCAGCCCAAGTACAGCATCTAGAGAGAGGACCGACTTCTTTTTCCTCTTCTGCGAGTGAGCTCCAGTCGCAGCCAGCACAAGCTTACGCTTGGTAGGCACTTTGGGGCGACGAGTCCCGATATCTGAGCCCACGCCAGATTCGGGGGAAGCTACATTTACCGTCTCCACGGGAGCACGGGGCACCGGTAGTACATCCGCCGTCTCCACGGGAGCACGGGGCATCGGTAGCTCAGGCCTGTCGTCGGGGACTTCAATCACGACAGCTTCTCTTAGCGGAGGAAGGACAATGGTCCATCGCTTCAAGGGGAGGTTTCGGTCACCAGCAGGGGGTGCACCCTTGCGGTCGAGTAGCAGCCGCTTCTCCTCCCTGATAACAGTACCCATTGCATGTTGATACCAGGCCACATGCACATTAGGGTCCCTCGGGACACAACTTGGTTCGCTAATAAAGAAGAAAGACCCCGTATTCAAGCGAATGAAATGATGCAGCGCGCCCCGTTTTCCCTCTTCGGTGGCAGCGGGTTCTACTAAGAAAGCCTCCAGCGGGACTCCCTGATTGTAACTCAGCTGCTAGGCAAAACGATGGGGGTTGTATCTCATGAATAGCGCCGCATCATTTTGCCTGAATACAAGAAAGCCCGGCCTGATGGAGTATAAATGAAGAATCTCCTGGGCTTTCAACACGGAGGCCCCATCCTTAAAAATGTCTTGCAGTGACAGCACCGCCTTTGAAGTTTCCTGGCCGATGGTCAAGACTTTGTCTGTGAAAGACATACCATCTCCGACCGTGCGCGGACGAAGGAGCAAGCCCCTAGCTTCCCGCTGTGACGGACTCACGATGGAGGCGTCAACCAGCCGCATAATCCGAGGGAACTTGCATCTCTCGTAAAACGAAGGTCTCTTGTAGATGCAAAAGACCCCAAGCACGTGCAGCTCCATCCATGAAGTGAAGTAATGCATCGAGAAGTTGGCAGGATGCACCACCGGTTCAGTGGTATCCGCCGCTATGCTAAGACCATGGTATAAGTGGGCTAACCCGGCGATCCCGATGGCCACTTGTATTCCGACAACCATGCGATGCGCGGGGTAGAAGACGGAAGGCCTCTTGTAACGAGGATGCATAGGGAGCGCGAACTAACTCAACCATAGCCTAAGAAACCCAAGAAAGAACGCCTCCTCGTCAATGCCCGGAGCGGCGATTTCTGACAGGGGGACGATCGCGATGTCAGGAAGGAAGAAACCTTTCTGATCAGCTTCCAATATCGGCCGACGGTCCAAGCCAAAACCGAAGGGATCGTCAAGTTTAGCGAACTTTTTGCCTTGTCGCGACAAAATCTCCGGGCGAAGAAAACGGGCAATGAAGTCCGCAAAACTGACCCCCCGGCCTCCGGATTCAAGGAAAAGGCTCTCGTACATGTTCAGTACCTTTATCAGACTTGGGAACTGGTGCTGAATGGCGTTCTCTGGCGTGAGGCCCATCACCACTGGCTTGGTGGCAAAAACATATTCGTCCGAAGGAAGCAGCCCCTCGTAGTGCTCCCCTTTAACTGGTAGACCAGAAACCTCGGCGAATTCTTTCAAGGAAATGGAGACCTCTCTATCCAATAGAAAGAAGGTATGGGTCGGGATGTTCCACTGTTCCAAAAACGCCTTGATCCACCATGTGGGAGGTGCAGAATACCGGAACAACGAAGCGTAGATCGCAGGGTATAATCCGAGCTTTAGCAACTGTGATTTCTTCGCCGACAAGATATACCGGGCCCACTGCAAGTACCCAGCCGGATGACGGGGAGTTAGCCCGATGTTGTAGGGCAATCCCCAAGGGCGCGACTCGCCTTGGCATATGCGCCGCCCTAAGGTGTCCAAAGCCGCCGGCGGCTGCATGGGTACAGCGGCAATCGAAGGCTAAAGGAGACCCTCCGAAGTCCAATTAACAACCTCCACGGCATAGTTCACCGGGGGTGCATCTGCATACGGGATCGCCGAGATAGGCTCCGAAGGCGTCGCACAAGAGAAGCTTCGATGACCTCTGATAATCTGGTCGTACCATCTACCCCACAAGTGAAGATTTTTGTGTTCTGGGGCACGGTCTTTGGTGAGCGCGAGAACCTCCCGGTCCACAGGTGCCTCAGGGAATCCTCCCTCTGAACGGACGAATGGAAACGTAGCATCGAAAGACACGTCGCCTGCAAAAAAAAAGGGGACAGAAGTCAACTGTCAGTGCTATAATTTAATTTTAAATTTTGACACTCGGTACTTTAAAATTTGTACCACACTGCAATGCAGTGGAAAGGGGACCAAAGGGGGACCCACAAAATCTAGATGACAATGCATCAATTAATAAAACAGCCTCACCATTGGATGAAACTGTTAATTAAATGAGGAAATCCTCAGGAAAATTCTCATTAAATGAGACATCCCTCGGGAAAAGGAGAAAATCTCCTTTTGAGAGCAATGCTCTATGACAGAGTGACACTTGTCAAACTCTGATCATGAAAGAATAAAATTCCTTAAGAGCCTGGCTCTGTAATGATGATGGAAAAATCCATCAGAAAAGAATTAATTAAAATTAATTTTTATGAATTAAAAAATTCTAAGATCTTCAAGATCCATGAACAAACTCTTAAGAGTTCTTCATCAAAGATTAATAAATCAACATGATTCAAAAGAGCAAAGCTCTGTTCATGGGCTAAGAAACCCCAAGAAAAGATCTCTTTAAGATCTATGGGTTCAAGAGAGCAAAGCTCTGTTAATGAAACCTTAAATGGGTTTTCTTTATATCAAAGATCTATGAAGAGCAAGGCTCTGATTAATGGATGAAACCCTAATATATTAAAAGTTTTAAACTTTACCTATATTTTGACAGAGTTCTGACTCTTAAAAGGTTTTTAAACAAGAGAGCTGTGCTCTGTGGGAGAATGAAATTCTCAGAAGAGATAATTCTCAAGAAGAAGATGAAAATCATCTAAGGGACCAAAGGTCCTATTTATAGGCATTGAAACGCCTCTTCAACTTCTGAGTTGATCCAAGGGCGCAAATGCTGCCACTGCTGCACTTACGTGTGCGCCACGTGAGCGCAACGGGGGGGGGGGGGGGAGCGGCATTTGTTTCCCCCAATCAGAGCAAAGCTCTGCTTTAAAATTCAAAATTTAAAAATTGAAGCAACGCTTCAAATCCAGCGCTAGGCGCGCTGCGCCACGTGTCAAACAAGGATACGCTAGCGCCAGGTGCGCTGCGCCCTAGGCAGTGCACCCCCAATCAGAGCAAACCTCTGTTTTGAAATTCAAAATTTAAAAATTGAAGCACCGCTTCAGATCCAGCGCTAGGCGCGCTGCGCGCCAAGTGTCAAACACGGATGCGCTAGCGCCAGGTACGCTGTGCCCTAGGCAGTGCACCATGTGTGCGCTAGCGCTAGGCGCGCCGCGCGCCACGCGCCACGTGTCAAACACGGGTGCGCTAGCGCAGGCTGCGCTGCGCTCTGAGCAGCGCACCACGTGTCAAACGTAGGTGCGCTAGCGCAAGGTGCGCTGTGCTCTGAGCAACGCACCACGTGCAAAGCACGGGTGCGCCAGCGCTGGAATTATAAAATTCCCCACCGTTAGATCAAAAGATCTAATAATAATGATAAATCATTAATTATTCAGAATTAAAATTCTGGTATGGAAAGATTTTCTCAATCTTGTTAAAAACAAGAAGATTGCCTTCTATAAAACAGAAGCCCTAGGATCAAAGATCCAACGGTGGGGAAACATCCTTAAATCAATCAGAGAAAGATCTCTTTAACTGATTTAACAAATAAATTTTCCCTATATAAAGGCCCCAAGACTTCAAGTCTGATATAGAGAAACCCCCCTATAAACTTTGAGAAAACTCAAAGAAAGAAGAACAAGCTCTCAGCAAAAGAAGACTTTTTCTTCAAGGTAAAAATGGTGATGAACAAAGAGACGGATTCATCTCATAATTAAAAAGAAGAATTATCTTCTTAAAAAAGATCATAGATCTACAAAGACCAAGGTCTTTCATAAAAGAGATCAAAAGATCACATCACATAACAAAGAAGTACTTACTTCATTCATAGATCATTGATCTATAAAGGTAAAGCCTTTCAAAAATAAGAACTGTTGTTCTTGAATTTTGAGACAAAGTCTCTTTTAAAAGAATATAAATGTGTTCACAGATCATAAAAATTGATCAAATGCACTTTGCGCTATTGAAATGCGCTTTGCGCTATTGAAATGTACCTTGCACTCTTGAACTGTGCTTCTGCGCTCTCTGGACCGGCGCTCTGCGCCAAAAGGCGCCACGTGTCAACCGCGTATGCAACTTGCGTTTTGCGCTTCTGAAATAGCGCACTGCGCTCATGGGCTGGCGCTCAGCGCCAAGCGCGCCATGTGTCACTCACGTGTGCGCCTCTAAATTGACAGTGCAATGTGCTCATGGACTAGCGCTTAGCGCTCATAAACTGGCGCAATACGCCCACCATCTGGCGCTTAGCGCCAAGCGCGACACGTGTCCTTCTCGTGTGTGCTACTTGACAGAAGCACACTGTGCTCTTTAACTGGCGCAAAGCGCCTGGTGCGCCACGTGTCGCCCTGACAGAACATAAATTATTCTGATGAATGTTCTGCATTCACTACAAGACAAAAAAAGTCAAGATCTAATATTCAGTATTATTAAAAGGGCCAAGCCCAAATAAAGGCTCGATAGCCAGAATAAATAAAAATGCTTAAACATTTATTGGATTTAGCCCAATTTTGACCATAAGTCCTCAACTTATATTTAATTGAGCCCATCTGCTCATGAATATTTAACAGATCTTAGTCCTAAATTAGGCTATTGATCTTTCAACCAATTCACACCAGTTTGAGGGTACATCTTTTTACTCCTCTGATATCTGTCGTTGTAATTCTTCAACGTCTTCAGAGAGGTGACGTGTCCCGACAACCATAAATTTCTACGGACTGTGGGGTCCTTAAACTCATGGACTATGATGTCCTTAACCCGGACTGTGGGGTCCTTAAACTCACGGACTACGATGTCCTTAACCTAGACTGTGGGGTCCATAAGCCCATGGACTATGATGTCCTTAACCTCGGACTGTGGGGTCCCTTTAATATCACGGACTACGATGTCCTTAACCTGGACCACCATGTCCTTAAACTGGTAATCGACCGCAATATCCCTAAACTAAACAATAGAGTTCAAATGCTCTTTTGTTGGATCTAAACGATCCCGTTAAATTGATCTTAGTCTAAACATTAGACTAACGTATCCTTAACTAACGTTTAAGTTGATTTTAGTCTCAAATGAGGCTAACGTATCCTTAAACCCAAACCCCAAACCCAAATCTAAGAAAGTACGGATTTGGACTAATCCACGCCCTACGGGCGACATAATAAATTAGTCTCCGTATACAATACACAGGCAACCACAAACAAAATAAACACCCACGACACGAAGTGACCATCTGGAGAAGAAGAAAGTGGTTACCGTGATGCGGTACCGTAATTAACTGCAGGGGTTTGAGCCTGCAGGGAAGAGCGTCCCTACAATCAAAAACCCCTCAAATGAGGGGGAATCTGAAGAAGTCTGCTACATCAGCTGCATCCGTTTAAACCTTCGATACATGGTGCCATAAATCAACTTGATATTTTCGGAGAGGTGGACGGATAGCACCATTTAGCATCTGCCCCGAAATTGAGGAGAGACGCCCGCAGCGTCTTCGTCCGCGTCTTTCGGCGGGGAACAAAACCGTCTTGCCCAGCCGATTGAATGGAAGACTTTTCGCGACATGTTCGACGCGAAATACTTTTCCGAGGCTGCCCGTTTCGACATGGAACAACAATTCATCCACTTACAGCAAGGTTCAATGTGGAACAAATCTGTGGATGAATACGATGCTGAGTTTACCATGCTTAGCAGGTTCGCTGCATATCTCATCCCAACTGCTGAAATCCAGGCAAGAAGATTTCAGCAAGGATTGGACCCAGAAATCTAAGCTGCATTAGCTACAGGGGATTTCCCAACCCATGATCTTGCGCTGAAGTCTGCCCGACATTATGAGGCAGTGGTGAAAAAGAAGGGCAGACCTCAGACTGACGATGTGAAGCTCCCTGCCACTCACATGGCAGGAGGAGTGTTCAGTCGAAAATATCACACTTTTGATATGACATTTTCCTTACTTTTCTTAAATATCTAAAGGTGTTTATTATAAATATGACACATATGAGGGTTTATCTGTAAAAATACTATTTTTATATATTTATATATTATAATTAACATTATGAAGGAAAATATATGCATATAATATTTTTATAATATTTTGATAATTTAAATATGCATATCATATGAAATAACCTTAATCAATATTCTTAAAATATAATATCATATCAAATTGGTTAGGACAATATTTTAAAAATACCAAATATTACTAACATTATTCTTTGATATATGGTGCAAGTTTTGGCTCAGGTCAGGAGATCGAGATGTTGAAATGCCGAAAATAAAAAATCCATTGAAATATTAAAGAAAATCGAAGAATCAATACTGGCAGAGACTCAGGAAATATTTTCAAGTTCTAGATATCAACTAAATCTCCATGTGTCACAAGAATAAAGCCCTAGAAATTTGCATCCAAGATCTTACCAACAAACCGTAGATCCGCAGCCAAACCATGCAATATGCGGCGGATCCGCGGCCGATTCACTGAATCAAGAGTTAGGATTTTCAGGATGGATTTACTACAACTAACCCTAATTCTGGCGATGTTTGGTTTCTAGTTTTGGGGCTATATAAAGGTCCGAGGGCTAAACTTAGAAATCATCAATCTTTTACGCAAGCTAATCACCGTCAAAGACCAAGTAATCCATGACAAGTCCAAGATTCGACGTGATAAAGTGACGTGAGGTTCGACGGAACATCTACATCCGACAAGGCAGAGATCGAGAGCAACTTCTTCTTCCTCTTGTAATCTAAACTTGAAGTTTGTACTTGTGAAGTTGATTAATAAAGGTAGATTTTTAGTTTAATTAGTTTAATTATTTAGTTACATTATGAATTTCATTTCCATCTGTTCTTCTATTTCCATCACGCTCGAGTAATTCTCCGCTTGATAAGGTTCATATGATTAGCGTAGATCAATGGATGAGAAAATATTTTAACTTCTTTTACGTCTTATGAAGTTTATAAACTTTACCAAAAGAATTGTTAACATCCTTATCGGGTGCGCTACCAATTTATTGCTAGTCTTGGCGTGATTTGAGATCAGATTAACAATTGTTCTGTTAAGGGCTAGACATGAATAGCGATCAATGAAAGGACAATGTTCAATAGTGTGGAAACCCTAGTTTCTTCCAAGAACCCTAATCATCATTCAACACTATTAATCTAGTTTTAAATCTATCAAAACATAAAAGGAGTCATCTTTATTAGTCATCCAGGATTACTAAATCCTAACGAACCTACAAGCCCTCTTCTGATATAAAATCTACATCCGTGTTTAACGTGGATCTAGATTTTATAACTATTCTACACTATTATCTATTCTTCTTCCTCTTCCTAATCAACACGTCTAAAGAAAGATTAAAAGATTCTACATATCCCTGAGGATGACCCGTACTCATCTCGGTCTAGCTACACGCGACACCGTTATTGATTGCGGTTACTACATACTTCTTTAAATACAGATCAATCAAATGGCGCCGTTGCCGGGGATACGTGTGTAATTTTTTATTCTTACTATTCGTGTTGAATTCTTATTCGATCTATATCATAAAACAAAACAAACCGTATCTTTCATATTTAACAATTAGTGTGCGATTTTTGCGAGGGAATCTGGAGTCACTGTAGCGAGGAGATAAGGATTCAGAGACATTCATCAAGACCCAGAGAAATAAGGGAGGCCACCGTAGCAAAAAGTTTTCAAAGAATTCTCAACTCCGCAGCGGAACCACGGCAAGAAGTGTGTTTTGGCGGCGGAACCGCGGCTGTGTTGGTGAGTTAGGGCTTCAATTTTCTTTGGTATCTTTTCTATCTCTTTCTTTCTCCTCTGAAAAATCCAATAATATATTTTCTGCAGGATTCTTTGCAAAATATCGCCGCTCAAAAATCTTTTTGCTAGTTTTGTTTTACGGTTTGTTTTTGCATATTTTAATACGGACATTAAGGGGCAAAGGCAAAATTCAGATTAGGTAGGGATTTCATCACCCTTCCTAAGCCTCACAAATCACAAAACATGCATCCGCATCACCCTACTTTAATTAAAAAATATCTAGACCAAGATTCTAAAAACCGTCGCGCTCAATAAGGACAGAAGAAGGTCGTGGGTAATCTATCGCTTATCCGCATTATTTTTATAGTGTCTAGGCAAGTGTGTCTGAGGCAAGCGGTTACTCAATTAGGCCCGCTATTTTCGGTGATTCGTATAGCAGATACCTCCCACTTACCTGGCACTTACCTGACCACAAGAGTGATAAAGAGGCGGTAGAGGATTGATCCTGCGGTTTGTCCTTTGGAAGTCTAAGAGCGGTCTAAAGAGTTGACCTAGGTAACTTTAGTTCTAGGGTTGTGTGTGCAATTTTTTTTGTGGTTTGTCTCACGTCCGACACTTTTCAAAATAAACCAATTTTTAAGTTCTCATACGCCGCCACGTGCACTAAACCCGCTTAGTGCATGCTCGGCTGGACAGGGATTCTAGTGCCCGTCTTGTCCGCGTTTCTGCTATCGACTCCGAAGTCGGTAATTCTTCATCTTCTTTTTTCCTTCCACCCCCCACATCGACCGAGATGGACGGTTCTCCATCAGATTTTACCACCACCATCCTGCCACCACCCGTTGGTGCGCAGAATCCACCGCGCATCTCTCTCCAAGAAAGATATTACCCCATGCGCGGACCCCTTCCTACCTGTCTATCTATTCCACCAGCCAATGGGGATAATTTTGAAATTAAACCCCAGTTCATCAAACTGTTGCCCAAATTTCACGGGCTTGAATCCGAAGACGTATACGTTTTTATAAACAAATTCGAAAACGTATGCGTAATGATGTGTACGTCACAACTGTCTGTGGATGCTATGCGCTTACGTCTTCTCCCTTTTATTTTGTACGATCTAGCAGAAAATAGCTTTATAACACTTCCTCACATTCTATTGCCAAATGGGATGAATTCGTTGTAACATTCCTTAAGAAACTTTATCCCAATCATAAGACCGTCCGCGTTCGAAGCGAGATTAACTAATTTACCCAACTTCCCAATGAACCATTTTAGAAATGCTTTGAACGGTTTAACGATCTTCTTTTACAATACCCTCATCACGGAATCAATAGATGGGATCTTTGTCGCATTATATATGAGGGTGTTGATCTAACAACAAAACAGATGCTTGAAACCATGTGTCAAGGTCATTTCCTATTTAAAGAAGATAGTGAAACTTGGCAATTTCTAGAAAATCTCACTGAACAAACCCTATAGTGGGAAAGTGTTAGACCTGCATCGTCTAGGGGAGGTATCTATCAGCTCGATATTTTCATCACAGTGTAAGCCGAAATGGCCGCGATACAACAGAAACTTGATGTTATAGAAAACAAAGTCTTTTTAGCCCCCCTAAACCAATTTGCGCTCCCCAAAACCGTGGGTGGTTGCTGTTCCAACCCATCACATCTAACAGAAGAATGTCCTTTGAATCCACCGTTTCATGGTCAAGACCAAATTAATGCTACTTTTCAGCAACGACCTCGAAACGATCCTTATTCTTCCACATATAATCAGGGATGGAGGAATCATCCTAATTTTGCTTCGAACCAAAACCAAAACCAAAGGTCAAAACCAGTTCCAAAGCAGTTATCAAAGACTTCTTCCACAGCAACAGCAATGACACCCACAGAGTCAGCACCCCTTTCATTCGCAACCTTTTCAAAATCCGGCCAACAATTCTACACCTTATAATAATTCTTTCCCCAAGGATAGAGGAATGTGCCTCCAGCTAGGAGGAATGTACCCCGGCGTCAGGTTTTGACTTTAGCGACTGTAGAAGCCGAAGTTATAGGTCAAGGTAACATTGGTAATCTTTCTTCTTTCAAAATCCTTATATCCTTTCGTTCTTTCAAACATATTTTTTTCATGCACTTTCAGTAGTTCTTTTCATCTCAACTGTAATAAAATTGTTCAGTGAATTTGTTACAACTTCCTTTTATAAATTTCGAGGATGAAATTTTTATAAGGAGGATAGAATGTAACGACCCTGAATTTTCTGTACAAATTTTTTAAGTACAGAAAGGAGTTTGCAATCCTGAGCACAATTTAAAAGTTATTATTTTTTATGAAAAGCAAGAACAAGCTTGTAGCTCACTGGTAAAGTCTTGCGCTACTGTGACGTAGCCCTTGTGTTCGAATCCCATCAGCCACATATTATTTTTCTGATTTTTTTTAAAAACGTTTTGGAAGCCCAAAAGTTTACACGTGCAATATATGTAAGAAATGAAAAGACAGAAAAATAAACATGTGCAAAATGTTATATACAGAGAATAGGACACATGGCCTCAATCTGACGGACCCCTACTCAAGTTTGGCCGGCGAGATGAGCCTTTGGGCCGCAGGCATCGGATCCCCCATGGGAAAAAGTCCCCATTCTCTGCACACTAGACCTTTGGCCTACCCCCATTATCCCCATACTGTTTGTTTTCCCTGCAAATTAACAGAGACTTCAATTTCATCTTTAATCCAATTTTAATGCTTTTTAATTCAATCTTTCAATTCCAAAACCTTAATTTCACCCTATAAATACAACTCCATACCCTCGCCCCTCCTCATTCTGAAAATTCGAGTCAAAAATATCAAAATTTTCTAAGTACAAGTGGAGTTGAAGTGGAGTTAGCCCAAGGTCAACTTCCGGCGAGGATTCGAGGCAATTCCGGTGACCCCGTGTAACGACTCTGTTTATAATGTACAAAAATTGTTTAAAATTAATGTACTAAATGGAGTATTTGTAATCCTGAGTATGCTATAAGTATTTGAATTGTTTTAGAACAGCAAGAAAGCACTTGTAGCTCATTGGTAAAGCCTTGCACTGCAGTGACATAGCCCGTGTATTTGAATCCCCTCAGCCACATATTATTTTTACTGATTTTTCTTTTAAACTTTTTGGAAGTCCAAAAGTTTACATGTGCAATACACGTAAAAATGAAAAGTCACTAAAATCAAACATGTGGAAAATGTTGTACACACAGACCCCGACACATGACATGCATCCAAGCCCCACCTCATATAACAACCATAAATTTTCTGTACAACTTTCTGTACAATTTTTTCAAAATTTCAGAAAGGGTTTTTTTTTCCTGAGCACAAGTTATAAGTTTGTTTTGCTTTTTAATAACAAGAAGGAGCTTGTAGCTCATTGGTAAGACCTTGCACTGCTGAACCAAGCCACCAGAGTTCAAATCCCACACCCCACATTATTTTTAATATTGTTTTATTTTGAATTTTTAGAATACCAAAGGTTTACGCATGCATAACTCACAAAAACACCACTACACCTGGAAACATAACTGTACCAGGGGACTATTGGAGCGGCGGGAGAATTCTGGCAGTCTGACTCGGCCGGAATCGGCCGAATCGGCCGGCGGACCGGCTGACTCGGGCCGCCGCCACCGGCCGAACTCGGCCGGACCGCCGAGTCATCAACATGAAACTTTTGGATTTTCACCTCCCCTGCACCCCTGTACACTTTATTTCTTCAGACCAGTAATAGAGTCCCTTTAAAATACCAATTACTCCACTTTTAATACATTTTATCACATTTTATTATATTTTTTTCAATTAAACCTTTCACTTACCCTAACCCTAGCCTTACCCTATAAATACAACCCCTACACACACCCACCTCACTCCAAAATTCTGAAAAAAACTCTCAAGAAAATTCGTAGAAGCTTAGTGTACTTTTGGAGTAGCGAAGGGCGAAAGCTTTGGCGATTTTCCGATGACGACCTTAGGAGCTCCCGGCGACGAAACGACGCACAGAAAGCTACGTTCACTTTTTCTTCCTCATCCCTACCTTATAAGCCAATAAGTCCCACCTCCCTCTCTCTTTTGCTACTCTAAAAACATCTTTTAATAAAACCCGACAGAATCGGAGTCAAACCGATTTCCGATTCGGTTTCTTTCTAAAAATCCCACTTTTCTTAAACACAACCTTATTAAACCATTACACGTTGACTATTAATCATTAACAAACATGTTGAACAAGTTTCATGACAATCTATATCATTTTGTAACTTTTATTGCTCTTTTTCACTTAAATACCATGTAGTTTCATTTCGACATTAAAACATCATAAACTTGTTAAACCTTTAAGTTAGATCACGAGGTAATGACCTACCTCCTCACAACACTCATATGCAACATAGCACAATACTTTCAGGAACCTAGAATACGGGAAAACGAAACATTTCAAATAAATATCATTTACGAATAAAACCATATTTACAAGATTTAGTATTTTATACAAATTTTTGCAAAGCGCCGCTACAACCCAATTTGGGGAACCCGACTAGGATGGTGCGGATTATCGCACGTCCCTGGGCTTAGTAGTTCGAGATGCAGACCTCCGCAAGGATCATTCGGTCTCGAAAGATTTAAAATACGAACATCTTAAGAAAATGAGATTTCTAGAAATATAATATATATATTAAAATTTATATATATATATATATATATGTAATATCAAAAATACCTATTTTGTTATGATATAAATACTTCAAATTTTCTAAAATCACAAGAATCACTTTACACTAAAATACCATGAAATCCATACAAGTTCAATATTACAATTAAATACCAGGTATTATGAAAAATAGGTTATTCTCACTAGAAATGTCGCAAAATATAAAATCTACATTTATTACAACTTTAAAGACGATAATTAAATACTTGGGGTATATTTTGAAAATTATATGAAAGTATTTTTACATAAACCCCCTCAAGTTCTATAAATTACCCTAAGGACCCTAGTAAATATAGGTTTAAGCGGGACCAATCTCTTGAGCCTCGGGGAGCCGGAGAAGTGGGTGCTTGCCTATTTAAGGTAGACAACTTAACAACGGTGTTATCAACACGGTAATCGTCTTTGAAAAAGACACAAATCCTGCCGTCCATGTGCAGCGGTTACCGATAACATCAAAACAATCAGGACTTCAATTTCTGACTCAGACTGAGCCCTTTCTTAATAATCTGACTTGAATATGATTCAAGTGCAATCTACAATCCAACATGAATCCATGAATCCATATATTCAAACTATTCAATCTATACAATATACAACTTGACTGAACCGAACCATGGATATACTTCCAGCTACATCCATGATTCTCCAGTTACACCCATTTACTTGATTCTCCAGTTACATCTATTTACTGATATCATGGTTCGGCAAGTACTCATCTATTCAATTTACAAGACAATGCAATTCAATACATTACCATCAGTACAATCATTATTATCAATACAATAAATACACGAGGAATTGGGGTAGTTCATTTATGAATCCAACAGAATCTCAAGAGTCTCCCTAAATCATGAATCCATGTCTACCAACACAAGCAATCAATCATGGGGGCCCGTGTTTCCATGCTCCTGGATTACAACTTGTTGAGTTTGGAATACTTCGACGACGGTCGAAGTCCCGTTACTAACATTTGATTCGGGCCCATAGTTCCCTATCCCTGGATTACAGCCTGTTGGGTTTGAGAACACTCGTGAGATTTGTTGACATTCACCCTTGAACTTGCGATAACAACAACTTTAACACTAAATACAACAATATAACAAAATAATACAACTTTAAAAGCTACACACTCTCTCTTACTCTCTATTTATTCTACTTCTCCTTTATCTTTGGGACTTACCGAGCGATTTGTTCGCTGACGACATTCTCTTTCTTTCTTCTTGAATGTCGTCAGGTGATACGGATCTTCCAGAGATCGAGCCTACCAGCGAGGACTTGGACCAGCTTGCAGAGCTCTAGCTACATTGTACACTTTTTATTTCAGTACTTTTCCTTTTCTGTTATGCCACTGTTTAGGCATTGCTTTCTTCCAGATGTATTTACTTTTCCATGCATTGTGTAAAAAGAATGTTAATAAATAAAGTTGTTGTTTTATTATATCTTGTCTCTTGTGCATTTACATTTATATTGTTTAGATACGCTTAGCTTGTTTGCTTCAGAGTAAACACGTAGCGGCCAGTCGTGTCCTCTGCCGTATACTGGGAAGCGAGGCGTGACACCCCATCTTGATCGGCCGGTGAGGGATGTGTTTGGGCCGGCGCCGCCGGTCCAAACCGTAGCAAATGCCCCCATTTTTTTTACCCTAACCGCTTGGCCTCTCCCCACTACCCTTCTTCTGTTTGATTTTCCTGCACATTAACAGAGAATTAAAATGAGCTTTAAAAATAAATTTTAATGTATTTTAATTCTCATTTTAATAACTTAAACCCTAATTCTATCCTATAATACCACCCTACACCCTATCCCTCTCTATTCTGAAATCCATTGTCAAAACTCTCAAAGTTTTCCAAGTCCAAAAAGTTATACAAGTGGAGTTAGCCCAAGGTCAAATTCCGGCGACGATTCGGGACAAATCCGGCGACACCGCGACTTCGCGAAGTTCACAACTTGTTCCTATACCTCTTCTCTCTTCTCCAAACCCGTAAGTTCCCTTTCCTCTCCTTTCTTTCTATTTTAAACAGCCTCTTATTAAAACTCGTCGGAAGCGGAGTTATTCTGACTTCTGATTCTAATTTCATTAAAAACACAACTTTTCTTAACAACAAATCAACCATCTATTTATATCTTGTTTAACAACTATAAAACAATATTTAGAACAAGTTTCAATTCAAAATACTGTGCAACTTGTATTACACTTTTTCGTTTAAGTACCACAAAGTATACTTACGACATTATTTCATCATTTTTGCTCATATTACCTTTAGAAAACTCATGAGGTAATGACCTAACTCATCACAACACTCATCATGACATAGCACGATGGCTTGAAAATAATACTTTAGTAGCTAAGACGAATTTACAGTTAAATACCATCAACTTTCAAAACCGTATTCTTTTAATTGTTTTAATCAAATTCCATACAATTATGTCCTTACAACCCATTTTGGGGAACCTGATTTGGTTGGTGCGGATTATCGCATATCCATCGGACTAGCAGGGCGAGATGCAGAGCTCCTCATGGAGCATACGATCTCGATATAATTTATATTACAATATTTAAGAAAACGTGATTTCTATTTAATAAATAAATTTATTTTCTAATAATTATATATAATACTATTAACCTATCTATTTTATATATACATAAAAATATCCATGTTTTCTAAACAAAAGAATCACAAAAGTTCATGAAAATACTATCAAGTAATCAATACAAGTCAATTTACACGAAAATACCATATACTATTCAATTTAGGTTTATATTCACTAGAATATCTCATCTTATAAAAAAATTACATCTATGAAAACTCTAAAGACGATAAATAAATACTTGAGGTTTATTTTTGAAAATATATCAAAACTAATTTTTCATAAAACCCCCTCAAGATATATTAATTCACTATAAGGACCCTAAATATAGGTTTAAGCGGGACTAATTCTCTTGAGCCTCAGAGAGCCGAAGAAAGTGGGTGCTTGCTTTAAGGTAGACAACTAAAATGGGGTTATCAATACGGTAATTGTCTTGGAAAAGGATACAAATCTGACCGTCCATCTGCAGTAATTACCGATAACTCCAAAACCTAATTCATGACTTCAATTTTGTTTAAGTGTCTAACTCAGACAGAGTCTCAGTTTAATCCGAATACAATCCATACTTAATATAATCCCATTACAACATGAATCCATCTATATCAACATGACTTGATTTGATCGAACCAGATATACATTGACTTGTCAATATGACTATCCATTTATATCCTTATCCGTTTAAATGAATAATTGATATCATGGTTTCAGAAAGTTTTATATCTACAAATCACTACAAAATAATACAATAAACATTTGGGGGTTTAAAAGGGGGTAGATTGGTATGAAATGTGTTAGAAGTGGCATGAGTCTGTAACCATAATACACCTAATATCTATGGCTTAACGGTTCCTTGTGCTCCGTATACCTTAGTCCATGGAATAGTTCGACTCCTCTCGTATACACTGGCATATTCTGTATCAAGCTACAAATAACAGCGATAACAAACATACATTATATCAGTTTACTCTTTATCTGTCTATTCTATTTCTATCTCTCTTTAGGACTTACCGAGCGATTGTTCGCTGACGACATTCCTTTTCTATTCTTTCTTTGGAATGTTGTCAGGAGAACCTGACTCTCTAGAGATCTGGCCCAGCTCAGACGACTTGGAGCAGTTCTCAGAAGACCCTGAGCTTTAGTCACTTGTATATATTTTTATTTCCAGTTCATGCCATTGTTTAGGCATTGTTTTCCATATTGTATTTACTTTTCAGTTGCATTGTAAAGAAATTTTAATAAATAAAAAGTTGATTTTCTTTTACATCTCATATCTTTCTTGTGTACTTTTACATTATATTGCTTATCTACGTTTAGCGTGTTTACTTTTGAGTAAATATGTCGCATTGTTGGATATAGTGCCCTCTAAGTCAATTATTGGATCGCAGGTACGTGATTGCAATGATTGAGGGAGGACCTACACTGATATAACAGTCTTACTCGAGATGATAGTATGCTATCTGGTTTGTCTTTATCATCATGATAGAGCCCATAGGATTCTTGCTTGACTACCAGCAGTATGATGGCGATCATATATGTGGGAGCTGGGCTCTATAAGCACATCCTTAAAGTGTCCCTAGTCGTGAGAGTTTCGAGATAGGGCATCGATACTCCAGAGTAGACTAGTGTATACAGTCGAGACCCCGACGAGGGGCAGTGGCCGGTCTCACAAGCCACTGGTGTCAGTTGGATCACCTAAGATGTATACAGGTGCTCATTGGGTTATGAGTACACCGGACAGGACTTGCCGGGAACATGCTAGTTGGTATTATACATATCGTCAGATAGCAGTTCCCTGGTGACATGTGTACAGGTTAGTTCATCGACCTGAGGTCGTCATTTATCTCGTGTGAGTTCCCACTGTGCTTTGATTTATACCCTACCACGGGTCAAAGGAGTCATGCAAACAGGTATATTTTGGGTACAGTCCCGAGCCACATTGGAGGCAAGTGAGCGGATCGTCGGGGATTCGTCTCTCCCGGTATTGGGGGTGAGATCGCGCTGTGTTTAGGAGAGATATTACACGAAATCCCTGGCAAGGGTAATCGAGATTTACTGGTAGGTATACCAGTAGAATCTCAGGGTGTTCTGGGCTGCTCTCTGACACGACTTATGCAGCTATTGGGGGTCTGACGTTTACCGACCCCCTAGGCCTAATATGCGATACTCATAGACGAATGTTCCGGATTGTACAGATATTTTCACTTTCAGGCTCAGTAGGATTTATAGATGAGTTCGCTCGTCAGCTTCCCTTCCAATCAACACATAGGCAAAACGTTACGTACAGCTAGTACCTCTGACGTGCTAGTGGTTATACCCAGTGCCAGTGTGTTGATGAGTCATTAGAGTCCCCCACCGACACTTTCCCAAGTTCGGGCGAAACGTTGTAGATGCCGTATGGGTTTATGGCAAGGTTCGAAAAATGCACATGCGTTTTCGCACGTGTCGTTTTTCAGGCAGATAATACTGGTAGGCTTTGGTTTAAGCCGGAACCCAGTATTATACTGTGTAGATATAATATCTTTGTCTCAGTTGCATTTGTATTCGGTCGTAATACAAATGCGGGTATGTTTATACCGATACGGGGTTATCCTGAAATTCGTTTCGGGATGATTTTTGGAAGTTGCCAGTTTCCAGTTTTCTATCAGCCGTATTTTGACATTCGGTTAAATACGGATTTATCATTTCTTCTTTGGGTGAGTCATTGTGTGTGGAAGCTTCATGATTAGTGACTAGGTTAGTGACTCATTCTATTACATTAATGAGTTGATGACAAGGCTTCATGATTCATGCTTTTACACTTAATGCCTTTTGATGATTCATTGTTTCTTTAATGACATGATAAGGATGAATGCTTAAGATCACCAGTTGACTCTCCTACACTCACCTCCCTCCTCTTCATATATTGGCCGGCCACTTCATTGTGGTGAGGGGATTTTGATTCATTTCATATTTGCAAAAAGATTATGATAGAAGTGTATGGAAATTACATAACCCAATTTCCATTTACCCGATTCCAAATGGCAACTTCTTTTAACCGTTCGTCCTTAGTCTTGGACGTAACGAGACAAAGTATTCTACTCATTTTCTACTTCATCTTGGTCGTCTCTTTTGGCAAACTTGACGATCGAGTTGCCTCGGTTCAGAGGCGGGAGCCCGTTTAAAGATCCGTCGACGTGGTGCCACCTTGACGACAAGACCGGAGATCGAGCAAGTTCGGATCAGTTGCAACATAGCGTGGGATGATGGTTGAAGACCGAAGGACTCGGATCATTCGGTATAACAATTCTACCCTCTTTACAATTTATTAGTTTAGCTTTAATGGACGATCCGGGATAAAGTACGCGATAGCGCCATTCGAAAAAGTTTTGTTCCGCATATCGGCGTCTGTTAGACGGCCGGGGCGCTGCTGCGGATTTACACGCATGACCCGTCACGTCTCTTTACCTTACTCTGGGAAGCGGGGCATGACACCCCGCAACCCCATGACAACCTCAAGCTTTTCCTCTCTCTATTCTTAACCCAAGTCACTTGTAAGTTCCTTCTATTTTCTCCCTCTCTTCGCTTAATACCCTTTTCAAAACAAAGTTTCGGTAAGTGGAGTTATTACCGATCTAAATCTTCTAAACTCTATAATCTCACTTTTCATTTACATATTGTTCAATAAACTTTTACACAATATTTGTAACACTATTATAAAGGTTTAGAAACAATTTTCACTCTAAAACTCCATGTAAAATTACTTTAACCTAGCTTTTATGTTTAAATACCATGAAGTTTATATACGTTATCTTTTAAACTTTTGCTTAGCATACCTTTAGAAAACTTCACGAGTTAATGACCTATCTCTCACATACACACATATTGATATAGCACGATTCTCTTGAGACATAACTTTTGAGGCAAAATACGACTTTTCATCAAAATACCATGAACTATAAAAAAAACATTTTCTTCGAATTGTATTATCAAACTCTTTGCAATTATACATCTACAACCCATTTTGGGGAACCTGCTATTGGATGGTGCAGATTATCGCACAACCTCGGGCTAGTAGAGCGAGATGCAGACCTTCTCATGGAGCATACGATCTTGAAAGAATTTTAATACGAATTTTTAAGAAAAACGAGATTTTCTACTTAATAAATAAAATTTATTTTTAATAATTATATAAATATAATCAAACCATATATTTTTAATATATAATAAAATTCCATGTTTTCTAGAAAATAAAATAATGACAAGTTTCATTAAAATACCATCAAGTATCAATACAAGACAAGTTACACTAAAATACTATAAACTATTCAAGCTAAATTACTATTCACTAATATACCTCACTCTTTAAAATTCACATCTATGGAAACCCTAAAGAACATAAATAATTAATTGAGTTTTATTTTGAAAGTATATAAAATATTAAAAACCCCTCGAGATATATAAAATTACATTAAGGACCCTAGTAAATATAGGTTTAAGCGAGACCAATTCTCTTGATCCTCAGGGAACCGGAGAAAGTGAGTACTTGCCTATTTAAGATAGAAAACTAAAACGGTGTTATCAATGGTAATTGTCTTGGAAAAAGACACAAATCCTGCCGTCCATGTGCAACAGTTACCGATAACTCCTAAACCTAATTCAGGATCCAAATTCTGTTCTAAGTGTCTGACTCAAGTCTGAGTCTAAGTCTAATCTGAATCCAATTCAACATACCAACATGACCACTTGAACCTGACCCTGAACACTAGAACAAGATCTATATCAATATGACTTGACTTGACCGAACCATGGCTATATCTTAACTTGATTACATGCCTACTTGATACATCCTGAAACCGTTTACATGAACAACTTATACCATGGTCTCGGCAAGTCTGATATTTACCAATCAATACAATATACATTACGGGGTTTAATGGGGTAGACTGGTACGGAATGTGTTAGAAGTGGAATGAGATGGTCACTAAAAGATACCTCCATGAACATCCGTGCCGTTGTCCCGTGGGTTTTGACGGGGCCTTGTACTTCCGATTACCATAGTCCATGGAGAAAGTTGGACTCCTCTCGTATACACTGATATATTCTGTACCAAGCTACAAACAACTACGTTAGTATAGCAAACATATACATGTTTAATTACCGGTTCTATTCTCTTTACTTGTCTATTCCATTCTATCTTTTGAGACTTACCGAGCGCTAGTTCGCTGATGACATTCATGTCTCTTCTTTCTTTGGAATGTTCGTTAGGAGGACCCGACTCTTAGGAGATCGAGCCCAATCAGGACGATTTGGAACAGTTCATAGAAGAGTCAGACTTCTAAGCTTTTACTTGTACTTATTTCCTTTTCAGTTCATATGCCATTGTTTAGGCATCACCTTCTATTATTGTACTTTTCTTTTCAGTTGTATGTAAAGAAAGAGTGTTAATAAAAGTTGTTGTTATTATTACATCTTCCGTTATTCTTGTGTATTCATTTATATTGCTCATTTACGCTTAGCGTGTTTACTTCTGAGTAAATACGTCGCGGCCCGTCATGTCTACTTCTCCGTACACTGGGAAGCTGGGCGTGACAATCGACGAACTATTCGATCAACTCAGTGGCACGAGAGTATTCTTAAAGTTGGATTTACGATCAGGGTATTATCAAGTTCGGGTGAAAGAAGAAGACTTTTGCAAGACAGCATTCTGAACTTGATATGGGCATTACGGGTATTTAGTGATGCCATTTGGAGTTACTAACGCATAGGTGATATTTATAGACTTGATGAACAGAATCTTTTCACCATACCTGGATTAGTTCGTAGTGGTGTTTATTGACGATATTCTAGTCTATTCAAGGATCAAAAAAGAACATGCAGAACACTTGAGAATCACACTGCAGACGCTGAGGTAAAAAAAGCTATATGCTAAGATGAGCAAGTGCGAATTTTGGCTCGATGAAGTGAAGTTCTTGGGTTATATTATATCTGGAGATGGAATTGCCGTTGATCCTGAAAAGATTGCAGCGGTTCATGATTGGCCAGTTCCAAAGAATGTAGGTGGGATCAAAAGTTTTCTTAAGCTTGCCGGATACTATAAAAGGTTTGTGGAGAACTTCGCTCGAATAGCAAAACCATTGACCAAGCTAACACGGAAGGAGATACCGTTCGTATGGACGGAGAAATGTGCGTCAGCTTTTGAAGCGTTGAAGCAAAGATTGACCACCGCTCTTTTCTTGACAGTGTCAAATAGTTCCGGAAGGTTAGTTATTCACAGAGATGCATCTGGGAAATGCTTGGAATGTGTTCTAATGCAGCATGTGAAGGTTAGAACTTATGCGTCGATACAATTGAAGACTCACGAGAAGAACTACCTAACTCATGATTTGGAGCTAGCAGCAGTGGTTTTTGCTTTGAAGATTTAGAGACTCTACTTATGAGGCAGCGTAGATGGTTCGAGCTGATGGCTGATTATGATCTTGATCTAAAATACCATCCGGGGAAAGTTAATGTACTGTTGGATGCGCTAAGTCGGTTTCCAGATACGGATGTTGACTGTACGGAAGGAGATTATTGCTGATCTTCAAAGGTTCGAGTTGGAGATTGTACTATCGAATTCTTCGAGACAGTTGATGCAGTTATAAGCACAGTCATCTTTGATCGATAATATTAAAGCAGCGCAGTTGCACAATCTAAGACTGCAGAAGTTTCGAGAACAAGTAGAAGCGGGAATTTGAACGGATCTGTTAATTCATGAAGATGGTTCGTTACGATATGAGAGTCATTTATGTGTGTCAAAAGGAGATGTTCGTGAAAAAGTCATGAAGGAGGCTCATACTTCCACATATTCCGTATATCCGGCAGGCATAAAGATGTACAGAGATCTGTGAAAATATTTCTGGTGGGAAGGTATGAAAAGGGAGATTGCTTGCTATGTATCGAAATGCTTGGTGTGTTAGCAAGTCAAGGCTGAACATCAAAGGGTAGCTGTTTTGTTGCAACCACTTCCGATTCCTCAATGGAAGAGGGAACATATAACCATGGATTTCGTGACATCTTTACTAAAGAGTCTAAAGGGCAATAATGCAGTTTGGATGATTATCGATCGATTCACCAAGGAAGCACAGTTTATACCGTTTCAAGTTGGTCAGTTGACGGAAGCTTTGGCAGAGCGGTACACGCAAGAGATTGTGAGATTGCATGGAGTATCTGTGAGCATCGTTTCAAATCATGATACTCGTTTTCTATCGCACTTTTGGAGGAGTCTGCAGGAAGATTTGGGAACTCGCTTGAAATTTAGCACAGCCTATCATCCTCAAACAGATGGCCAGTCCGAAAGAACGATCTAAACTCTTAAATATATGTTGAGAGCATGCATGTTAGACTTTAAGGGTTTATGGGAGGATCATTTGCACTTGGTGGAGTTTTCTTATAATTACAGTTTTCAGGCAACTATACAGATGACTCCATTCGAAGCATTATATGGTAGTAAGTGTCGCTCGCCTATTTATTGGGATGACATTGAAGAAAGAAGATTATTGGGACCAGATCTTATTATGCAAACGATGGAGAAAGTTAACGTGATCCGTAATCATATGAAGACGGCACAAGATCAACAGAAAAGTTAGGTTGATACTGGAAAAAGACCTCTGGAGTTTGCAGTCGGTGATCTTGTATTCTTGAAGATATTACCGACCAGAGGAGTGATCCGATTTGGTAGTCGAGGCAAGCTTAGTTCTCGATTCGTGAGGCCTTTCGGTATTATCGAGCTTGTTGGAGATGTAGCTTATTGATTGGCTTTACCACCATCCTTGGCTGGTGTTCATGATGTGTTTCATGTATCTCAGCTCTGCAAGTACGTTTGAAATGAGACGCACATCCTAAATCAGTCGGAATTGACAGTAAGGGAAGATTTAACATATGAAGAGCGACCAATAGCGATTGTGGATCGATGAGAAAATATCCTCAAGAATAAAGTTATCCCTCTATTACTCGTTTCATGGGGAAATCGTTCGCACGCAGAATCTACTTGAGAACGTGAAGGAGAGATCCGACAAAAGTTTCCACACCTCTTTTCTTAGATCCGTGTTTTCTTGTCTTTTCTTGTTCCGGGAATTTCGATGATGAAATTCTTTTGTAGTTGGGTATGATGTAATACCCTAGTGCATTTATACTATATATTTGGGGTATTTCAAATCTTGCGGCAAAATTCTTGATTATTGTTGCTTTTGGGTTGCGGATAGTTCAATTGGTAGTTATGGTTATTATCTGACTCGACCAACATGTTTGAAACCGATCATGGTTCAAGATTATATCAAATATTTGCTGATACAGAGTATCTATGAAAAATCTAGATATTATACACATATTATATTTAACCCGCATATCTTTTAATAATACAAAATAAAAATTAAATAACATATTTTCTTATCTAGCCTTGCAAGTTATAGTACCCCATGTCATGTGGTTGCGTCTATATATCATGTTCATATCCTAATTGTTAAACATACTCGTTTTTTATCGCTACGTATATTTACGTAGATTCATATTTGGGGGTATGTGTTTTTATTGACAGAATATCGAATTATGGTTTAAAATTTTACGTATACTCTCCATATTGAAAAACTAGATTTTTGGATGGTTACGGGTAATATTCGAAGTAATCTGGTATTAGCAGTAAAATCCCAATATATAAAAAATATTCTATATAACTAATAAATATATAAACTGTTATATATATATATATATATATAATATTAATTAAATTTATTAATAATAACTCTCTCTTTCTCTCTCTCTGTCTTTTTCATCTCTCTCACTCTCTCTGTATCTCTCTCTCCCCCTTTCTCTCACCTCTCTCTCTAATATATATATTATATATAATATAATTATTATAAAATCTATTATAAAACTAAATCTCACCCCCGCTCTCTCCCCCTCGTTCTTCTTCACGTCCTCACCCGTGAACACAAACCCTAACCCACGCCGCGCCCTTCGCCGCAGATGACTTCACCTCTTCGCCACCATCCTTCTGTCCATCCCCACTTACCAGAAACCCCAGCAACCTCTCTTTTTCTTATTTTCTTTCTTTCTTTTCTTGATTCCGGGCATCTCGTCGGAGTTGCGCACGTCGTCGACGATCCAGACAATCTAGCCACCGTCGTCATCTAGCCGGTCGCCATGTCACGCAGCTGCTCAGCCAGGTCCAGTCCTGCATGCGTAAGTTTGCGTTGCGACTTTATTTCGACGTCAGAACGTGAGATCCGATCATGCAAGTTTTTAAACTTGCAACATGCTATGTTATTATATCAATATTTATTTAATAAATGATAGTGCATGTGTTTACTATTCAGCAGAAATTACCGATTTACCGTTTTTCAGTATCCGTCTGTATCCATACTGATAATAGTTTATCTAGTTGCATAACGGAACGTCATAACGTTATCATACCACTATATTAGTTCAATATGTTATCTAGATTGTATCATACATGGTAACGGACGTATAATGGATATTACAGATAGATACATATGCATCTTGGCATTAATTGTATTTACCATGTTTCGATGTTGACTACAGTTTTACATTTGGTATCTATTTGGATTAATATATATTACATGGTATGTTCACGACACACCACCAGACTTGTTATTTGGATCTTATTACTAATACCAACAGTCATTATTGTTGTTCTGCAGGACGTGACTTGTTGTTTGTATAGACAAAACCTGTACCTGCTTAATCCTGTATTGGCATTAGCTTTACATCATCAATACCTGACTTGAACACAAAACCTTAGGGGTAAGGGGAAATCAATAATGAAACCTGATTTGTAACTCAACAGTTCAATACTTATTCTGATCAGTCTTTACAGGCTCGGCCAGCCCGGAATGATGTTGCTGACATCATTCGTCTGTACATGGTACCTGTTTACTGCTTAGCGGATCGTCTCGGATTTAGCCCGAGAGTCTTGACCGTGGTCCCGGGCATGCACGGGATACTATTGAGTTAGATCGACGATTCCATTAAATTGATTTCAAAGATTTCTAGAATATATAACCTAGAGGTATAGACTTTAGGATACACATCATATACATACAACTCACTGTTTTATACCTGTGTTTATTATTCATACACATGTTTAAAATAGCATTATATCTTGGTTACTACTATTAATTTTGATATTATGACGCACTGATGTCTAGATTTTACATGGCCCAGTTCCTCTACCTTTATCACAGGCAGATCAAGAGTACTTCAGCAATCAAGCCGAGCAATGAGGAGCTAGCCATTTAGTTTATAAACTCTTAGTTCAGTTATTTCAACAGTTTTATTTCTATTGATGTGAGCCTATATTAGGACGTGATTCAGATACTATTGTTTATTGGATCTTGATTCATTTCCGCTATATGCATTTCTTGATTTTATTTACTGTGGTATATGGACATGTGATAGCTAGATTATATATTTTACTGTTTTTGATATCCACTTGACAGCCGTAATGTGACTATAGAGGGATGATTCCTAGCCACATGTAGCATGGTTGGCTCTGTCACGTGCTGTAGTTACGTATTTTAGGAAGTGGGGCGTGACAGGGTTTGTTTGTGATCAAAGCCATGTGATTTAGGGTTAGTCAGGTTTGGTTCCTTTTGTAGTTAGGTATTGGATCCAGTACACTAACCAGGAAATCTAGAATTTTAGGAATATATCCTGCCACATTATTGTCTTGTCATTCGATTCTTGAATCTTATCTTTGTAACACCTTAGAACACGATTAGAGTTAATTAAGTGATATAATACGGGTTTTTAATAAATTTAACCAATAATTGTTTTCACATATTTTATTTTAATTAATTAATATTTTATTAAATTATTTTTGTACTTGCACACACATGTGCATGTTAATATAGGGTTAAGTATATGTTAACCATGCTTTGATAGCCATGGCACTTAAGCTTATTATATCATGTATCTATTTTGTTTTAAGTAAAAAGGTTTTACTCTTTTAAAAGAAAAGAAAAGGGAAAGAAAAATGATGGCATGGGACAAGTACGGGGGGATAAGGCTGTAGGGTTACTAGGCACTCATACAAGGGTCTATAAGGCATCAACCATGCCCGATTTAAAATTTAGACGTGCCGAACAACCCAAAGCGAGGATCTTTGCTAGATAATTAGGGTTACACATGCAAGTAAATATCTTTACAACTAAGAGTGAGAGATTACAACCTTTGTAGTCCGCTCCTTCGCTTCATAAGCTCTGAGTAGTCTTCCCTTCGCCGCGATCCATGATCTCCCGGACTCAAGAGAAGCTCCACAACCCGAATGATCCATGCTTGCTCGTAGTCTTCCTTTTCAAAGATGATCTACCTTAACGTTCCTTTAACTCAAGCTCTTTCTCACTAATGAGGTGAACACCCTAATCTAATTGGCTAGATTAGATGAGGATGATGAAGTAGGATTTATGCTCTCTTTTATTATCAAATTCTCACACTAATTCATCACAAATCTCAAAGCTAGAAAGCTTTGCAAGGAGGAAGAAGAAGAAGATGAATGAATAATACCTTTTGTGATGAATAATAAAAAAGATATATGATTACAAATGCAACCATGGTCAAAGATGACAAGGCAAACCATTGTAGAGAATTAACTAGGGTTAAGGGTGTGGTTTGGGTAAGGAAAATATCTCACAAAATATCCATCATAATATCTTTGCAAGAAACAAAAGAAAAGCTTCTAGAAGCTTCATGAATAAGCTAACCCAAATCAAACCCTAACCATGTTTAATCTCCACTAATCTTGTTGCATTAGTAATTATAACATGTTACAATATTATATATCACATATATAATATATATTTTGTAACAAAAGAAAATAATACAATTAACATATATCGCATATATATCAATGTATTATCCGGTGAGAAAATGAAATAATAAAGCGAGCCAATATTAGATAATGTAATGTAATATATCACATATATAATTATACATTAAATTATCGAATCAACACTTGATCCGACAATCCGGCTATATCGAATATAACCGACTAATATATCATGTACCGATTCATCGAATCAATACTTGATCCGATGACCCGGCTCATATCAAAATATCGCGAGAATATAATACGGTATCTCATTTCGTATTATCCTCGGTCCTGCACATATCACATATGTGCTCCTACTCCATTTTGCCTGAGTCAAGAAACCTCTGTGTAGGACTCTAAAGAATCGTCAATACGCCGGTAGCAGGTGATGATCATATCAAACACCCACAAGCTGCAAGCGGTCAGCTAAACGTAACAGCCACCCAGATATTGAGCAATCAGAAGATCAACAAGCAAGTCTGTACATTCTCCTGTGAATCCAATCAGTAACACTCCTGTACAGTCTGGTCTCTTCATCTGATATATTGCATATCTAGTCTAGGGGTGGTATACGTCAGACCCCAGTAACCGATAAGTCGTGTCGATGTGAGGCTCCTAACAGGTCGAGAACCTACTGATAACACTTACCAGTAGTACTCAATATCCGCCCTGACCAGGGACTTCCAGTTATAGCCAATCGAACACAGCACAATATCAACTCCCTATACCGGGAGAGACGAATCCCCTCCTATCGCTCATTGCCTCCATGTGATTCGGGACTGTACCCAAAAGCCACCGTTTTGCATGCCCTTTTGGACGTGGTAAGGTGGAAATCAAAGCACAGTGGGAATCACACAAGACTCTATGACGATCTCAGGTCTACAGACTACCTTGTCCAGTGTCACCAGAGAACTGCCATCTGACGTGAGGTATAATACCATCTGGGAGTTCTCGGCGAGTCCGTCTAGTGTACCCAGTCTCCACTGAGCACCCGTACACCATCCTTGATGTCAAACACCGATGGATATGGGATCATCCATCGCCCATCATATAGGTCAAGATGCGTATACGCTAGTCTAAACTAGTGTATCGATGCCCTGTCTCGATACACCCTCGACTAGGAATAGTTATACGATGTACTCATCGACTACCGTGGCCCCACTAATATGATCTCATCATAGTCCCAGTAGTCGAGTACATATCCTAAGGGCTTTATCCACATGTGAGAGTAAGTCAATAAACTAATATAATTCAACATGTTAAGATAAAGTGAAACCAAATAGCATACTATCATGACGAGCAAGAAAGTCCTCTCTATATATATCCAAGCATTCATTATAATATACATCATATGCACAACAAAGACCTCTAGGGCATATATAAAACTAACAATCTCCACTTGCACTAAGGCCAGCTGTTGTAGTATCTCATACCTAGCATCCCGAATAATCTCTCAAACTGTATCTGGGGAATGGCCTTCGTAATTGGATCCGCAGTATTGTCCTTCGTATCAACTCTCCTGACCTCGATCTCCCGGCGATCAACTATCTCCCTAATCAGGTGATACCGCCTCAGAATATGTCTGGACTTCTGATGAGACCTGGTTCCTTGGCCAAAGCCACAGCTCCATTGTTATCGCAATACAAAGGTATTGGATGCTCAATGGACGGAATCACATCAAGTTCAGTAATGAACTTCTTTATCCAGACAGCCTCTTTGGCAGCATCGTTGGCAGCGATGTATTCAACCTCCATCGTCGAGTCTGCAACGGTATCCTGTTTGGAACTCTTCCAACACACCGCCCCTCCATTTAGGGTAAAGACAAATCCCGAGTGCGACTTAGAGCCGTCCTTATCACTTTGGAAGCTTGAATCGGTAAAGGACTCCACCTGGAGTTCTCCGTTACCATACACCAAGAACATCTCCTTAGTTCTTTTCAAGTACTTGAGAATGTTCTTCACTGCTATCCAGTGACTCTCTCCAGGATCAGCTTAATACCTACTCACTACACTTAGTGAGTATGCTACATCGGGTCTGGTATATAGCATCGCATACATGATAGAGCCTACTGCCGAAGCATAGGGTATCCCTTGCATGCGAGCTCTCTCCAAATCAGTCTTGGGAGACATCTCTTTGGAGAAAGTGAGTCCAGAGATCGTAGGTAGGTTCCCATGCTCGGATTCATCCATACTAAGCCTCTTTAGTATGGTGTCAATGTACCTGGATTGGGACAATCCCAGTATCCGTTTAGATCTATCTCTATAGATCATAATTCCCAGTATGCAGGAGGCATCACCTAGATCTTTCATTGAGAATCTTTGTGATAAGAAGAGCTTGACCGATTGCAGCATAGGAACGCCATTTCCTATCAAGAGTATGTCATCAACGTACAAGACGAGGAAGACTACCTTACTCTCTGCAACCTTCTTATATATACAAGGTTCATCTACGTTTTTGATGAAGTCAAACTCTTTGACTACAACATCAAAGCAGATGTTCTAACTCCGTGATGCTTTCTTTAATCCATAAATGGATTTAAGCAGCTTGCACACCTTTCCGCTGCTCCCACTATCTACGAAGCCCTCTGGCTGAGTCATGTACATGCACTCCTCTAAATCACCATTTAGAAAGGCGGTCTTAACATCTATCTACCAGATTTCGTAGTCATGGTATGCAGCAATGGAAAGTAGGATCCGGATGGACTTAAGCATAGCCATTTGAGAAAAGGTTTCGTCATAATCCACACCTGGTCATTGACGAAAACCCTTTGCAACAAGTCTAGCTTTGAAAGTCTCAACTTTTCCATCTACACCAATTTTCTTCTTAAAGATCCATTTGCTCCCAATGGGTTTTACCCCTTCAGGAGCAACTTCCAAAGTCCATACTTTGTTGGTGTACATGGATTCCATCTCAGATCCCATTGCATCCAGCCACTTCACAGAGTCACCACTCGTGATGGCCTGCTCGAAACTAGTCGGGTCATCATTTTACCATGATGCAATCCTCACTCCCACCATCAATGAGAAAACCGTAGTATCTCTCAGGTGGGTGAGACACCCTACTAGATCGGCAGAGAGGCTGGGGTTCATCGGGAACTACTGAATCCTCTGGTTCCACTAAATCATCAGTTGTAGTTTGTGGTGCTGGAACCTCTTCCAGCTCTACCGCTTCGCCACTAATTTCTTTTACAAGAAATTCCTTTTCTAAAAAGGTGGCATGCTGAGCAACAAACACCTTTTTTTGTTCACTGTGGTAGAATAAATATCCATTTGAATGTTTAGGATATCCTATAAACTTACAAAGAACTAATCGTGCCTCGAGTTTTTCCGGATTTTTCCTTTTGACATAGGCCGGACAACTCCATATCTTAACTCGTTTAAGACATGGTCTCTTCCCACTCCATATCTCATATGGTGTGGTAGGTACAGATTTTGATGGAACCTGATTCAATAGGTATGCTGCTGCTTCAAGTGCATAACCCCAAAAGGAAATAGGCAACTCAGCAGTGCTCATCATAGAGCGCACCATATCTAATAGGGTGCGATTCCTCCGCTTCGATACACCATTGTGCTGTGGTGTATAAGGAGGAGTAAGCTGAGAGAGAATCCCATTCTATTTTAGATAGTCCAGAAACTCATTGCTCAAGTATTCTCCTCCTTGATCAGATCGAAGGATCTTAATACTTTTGCCCGTTTGGTTCTTTACTTCGTGCTTATATTCCCTAAATTTCTCAAAAGCTTCAGATTTGTGTTTTATCAGGAACACATGTCCGTATCTTGAGAGATTGTCAGTGAATGTAATGAAGTAAGAAGAACCGTTCCTGGCATGTGTAGACATGGGACCGCATACATCACTATGTACCAGTCCTAAGAGTTCCTTAACTCTTTCCCCGTGTCCACTAAACGGAGTTTTGGTCATTTTGCCTTTGAGACATGAATAACAAGTATCATAAGATGATAATTCGAACGGATTCAAATATCCATCCTTATGTAACTTAGCTAGCCGTGTCGCAATGATATAACCAAGTCTACAATGCCATAAGAAGGATTCGTTCATTTCTGAACTTTTCCTCTTGTGTGTGTTTTGTATATTAAGGACTGTATTTTGATTGAGAATGAATATGCCATTATGTAACGAGCCTGATCCAATCAACTTTTGATTTAGGAAGGTGTTCATAACATTATCTTGTATTAAAAAATTATACCCTTCTTTACTTAATAAAGAAACTGATATAATGTTGCACATCATGTTCGGTATATAATAGCACTCATTTAGAATCAATGCATTACTACTTGGTAATACAAGGTGATATTCGCCAACTGCTTTGGCTGCAATACTTGCACCATTCCTTACTTGTACGGAATGATCACCCTTTCCCAGTTCTCTACCTTTACGTAGCCCACGTAACAATTTACATATGTGGGATCCCGATCTGGTATCTAATACCCAGGACGTAAGGTGAACTGAGAAACAGTTCTCAATAACTAACACACCCGAAGAAGATGCATTAGCATGCTTGTTCTTCATTTGGGTGGCATGAGAATCCAGATATTCTCCTGTTTCCTGCTCAGTATTATAACTCTTATAATAAAGAACAGGACCAACGATCCCCTGCTTAGTATAATAAGCGGGTTCAGTCAAAACATCCATATTATTATCTTGATTAAGGCCTGACATGGTCGCTACCTGGAGAGAGAGAGAAGGAAACACTTTAGCGTATGCTCTTGCAAGATTAGATTGGTTATTATCTTATCTAATCAGGATATCTCCCACTATTTTTATCAAATCTCCCTTTAAACCCTAAAAGGAAAGACTAGCCGGGATTAATTACACCCTACAATTTCGTCAATCTTTCAGCCAGATCAGTGTTGGTACTTGAGGAGGTTCCCCGTGCTTTCGCACGGACCTAATTAAAATAAACCTCGTCTTCCCTGAGGCATAACCCCGTAAACACCTTTCTAGACACCTACTTGATCGGCTAATTGTCTTGTGTAAAATTCTCCCAGGAGTAACTTTTACTCGTAGTGGGTATCGGGATCCATCTATCTTATAGAAGGTATGCAATCTCATTGCAAATTTTAACGTTTGAAATTCCCGATAATGTTTTTGCTCCTAGTGTGCTATGACCTTGACAGAGGTCAACAAAGCATAGTGCACTAGTCAAGTTCAATCTGTCATTTCTTGATTGAATCAAACCTACTCGCACGACCCTTGACAGAGGTCAACAAGGTCGTACGACCATCCTAATCCAATCACATCACATACTTTTCAGATAATTACTAATCAGCTACCGTACACTACGCCTTGACAGAGGTCAACAAACGTAGCACGAATACTAACTAGTCTTTATCTGAAATGACGGAGGGCTACGCAGGTTTTTCAGAAAACCATGAGCGTAATGAACTTAATATCGTCGTAGAATCGAGTGATTTTGAAAAAGGAGTATTTTTTAGGCTTTTCTAGTTTCGCTAAAGAGGTCATTCCCGGTGAAGGGATCTCGGCTCTTTCCCCATCGAATAAGGTGCAGGGTATATCATATATACCGCTGTGCAAAGCAAGAACTATTTAAGCTGTCAAAAACTAAACCGTGAGTTTATAGCATCTGCCAGTTTTGCTAAAGAGGTCACTCCCGGTGAAGGGATCTCGGCTCTTTCATCATCGAATAAGGTGCAAGGTATATCATATATACCGCTATGCAAAGCAAGACTGTACCTACCCTTTTTTTATAAAGTTTTGATTTTACAACATCTTTTAGGTTTTTTTTCTTTTATTAATCTCATTAATAAAAAATCCCATCAATTAATGCTTCCTAAGCATCACAGAAGAAACGAAAACAGTAATATTTATATATCAACATATATATATATATATATATATATGTATGTATGTATATATATATATATATATATATATATAGTATAAGCATTCGTCTCAGGCAGTAATATGATCTCATCACAGAACATTGCAGCAGAAGATAACATATGAAATATTGGATATACTAGGACGTCCGTGTTTTATATCAAGCCTGTATAAAACACGGATTCCACGGTCGCGGTGAATAGCCAAACCCACATCCCTAGACCCCTATGAGAGTGGCAAGCAATACTGCCAATTCTAGGGTTAGGAGACCCGGTCTCGACTCCTCGAGATGGCCTCCCACTGGACCCTAGAACCCGGTTACTTGTGCTCCCCTCATTGGGTCTACCTAATGCGGAAAAATAAATAATATACATTGGTGACATCAACCTCATCCCGGAAGTGCCCCAATAAAAGAATATTACATACAAATGAATTTTACATAAATAAAAATAAAAACCCTCATCTCACATAAAACCCCCGGCTATTCAGAACACGACGATCCAATATAACATATTACAGCAACACATAATATCTCATATCATCAACGTAAGCAAGTATGCGTATCCCGATTGTCGTTGATGTATAGCAACGATGCCGGCAATACACCACATACTACGCTTACGGTCACAGAAAAGAAAGTGTAAAACTACAACATTTAGAATCCACAATCACTTTAGATATCGTAAATCCGAAATATCACATACTTTGCATTTCATGCCTAATTATATGAATTCCACATATTGTATCACATTCCAGATAAATAGACAATATTAAACTTTCCGATCGAATAATCAAATACCCAATATTTCCCAAAATATAGCTCAACACTTGAGCGGAGTCCAAAAATCCCAGAAGAACATGTCACAGCCCAATGGTCCAGCCGTAGAAGGGTCAAACCAACGCCTCACATGTGGCAACGCCGTACTGCCCCAAACCCTAAGGTTTAGAGGCAGTTCAGACGGTCACATAATCGAGTTAAGGTTTGTGTTCTTCTAGAGGGTCCACAGATATACTTGCATGTTTTTCTGTAAGTTTTAAACTCAAGAAAAAATCAACACTTGAAAGTTTTTCGTGCCGGGAAAAAGTGAGTTAATGATATCCGTTCGAACATTTTAACAGTTTCTAAAATATCCGAAAAAAACGAAATTAAACTTTCCGATCGAATCAACGAATACATAAAAATCCCCAGAACACTCAACACTTGAGTACGATTAAAAATACCCAGAATCATATACAAGTATCTACAGATGTACTGTGCCAAAAAGCTAACCCTAATTCTACTGTGCTGCCGCGGAACCGCCGCGCAAGGCATGGTATTGCCGTGGTTCTGCGGCGCATTAGTGGAATTTTGGTGTCGTTTTTCACAGTAACTCTTAGAATTCCCTGCTGATTTTTTTGAGTATTTTTAATGCAGAAAAAATCATATTTTTACAAAATTTCCAGAGAGGGGGTCAAGTAAAATGTTTCGGGGTTCGATCGGAGTTTTAACTTCGTATACACGTCGCCTAATGCTCTATCTAGGCTCTGATACCACTGTAGGGTTACTAGGCACTCATACAAGGGTCTATAAGGCATCAGCCATGCCAGATTTAAAATTTAGACGTGCCGAACAACCCAAAGCGAGGATCTTTGCTAGATAATTAGGGTTACACATGCAAGTAAACATCTTTACAACTAAGAATGAGGGATTACAAGCTTTGTAGTCCGCTCCTTCGCTTCATAAGCTCCGAGTAGTCGTCCCTTCGCCGCGATCCATGATCTCCCGGACTCAAGAGAAGCTCCACAACCCGAATGATCCATGCTTGCTCGTAGTCTTCCTTTTCAAAGATGATCTACCTTGAAGTTCCTTTAACTCAAGCTCTTTCTCACTAATGAGGTGAACACCCTAATCTAATTGGCTAGATTAGATGAGGATGATGAAGTAGGATTTATGCTCTCTTTTATTATCAAATTCTCAAGATTCTAAGAGATGTTGATGAAAGGCTTTACCTTTATGCATCTGTGATCCTAAGAGAATTGAATTATTCTCCCCCCTCTTATAATGAGATACTATGATCTCTTTGAGAAAGACCTTAGTCTTGTAGATCTATAATCTGTAAGAAGAATTATGTTCTTCTTGTTATTTTATGATGAGATCCTTTGATCTCTTTGTGAAAGATCTTAGTCTTGTAGATCTATGATCTTTAAAGAAGTGAATTCTTCTTTTTAATTATGAGATGATTTCATCTTTCTGTTCTTTTAACTTAAAGAAAAGTTGTTCTTCTTTTTCTGAGAGCTTGGCTCTTCTTTCTAAGATCTCTCAAAGCTTCTGGGGGGTTCCTTTATTTGTTTCTGTATCTCCCGAGACTTGAAGTCTTGGGGCCTTTATATAAGGCAAGCCGATTTGTTCAATCAGTTAAGGAGATATTTTCTCCAATTTATTTGGGGATTTTCCCATCGTTGGATCTTTGATCCAAGGGCTTCTGATTTACAGAAGGCAATCTTCTTGTTTTTAACAAGATTGGGAAATCTTTTCCATACAGAATTTATTCGGTATTTTGATGATTTTTAATCACCATTGGATCATTGATCCAACGGCGCTCTGATTTACAGAATACAATCTTATTATTTGGAAAGATTTTGAAGAATCTTTCCTTAACAGAATTTTGTTTCTGATTAATTAATGAATTATCATTATTATTGGATCTTTAATCTAACGGTGGGGAGCTTTTAGTTCCAGCGCTAGTGCACCCGTGCTTTGCACATGGTGCGCTGCTTAGAGCGCAACGCACTTAGCGCTGCTTAGAGCGCAGCGCACTTAGCGCTAGCGCACATGTGCTTTGCACGTGGTGCGCTGCTTAGAGCGCAGCGCACTTAGTACGCTGCTTAGGGCGCAGTGCACTTGGCACTGCTAAGAAGCATTTGCTTTATTTCAAAATTTGAATTTTAAACAGAGTTTTGCTCTGATTGGAGGAAACAAATGCCCCCCCACCGTTGCCCTCACGTGGCCCATATATGATGCAGCAATGGCAACATCTGCGCCTTTGGATCAACTCAGAAGTTGAAACGGCAGCTTAGTGCCTATAAATAGGACCCTTGGCCCTTGAGATGATTTCTGTTCATCTTCAACTTTGTTTTTTGAGAATTTTTATTCTCTTTCAGAGCATAGCTCTTTGGCTTAAGAACTTTCTTAAGAACAGAACTCTGTCAAAATCTTAGGTAAAGATTAAATCTTTGAGTAGATCATTTAATAATCTAAGGTTTCACCCATTAGCAGAGCTTTGCTCTTCATAGATCTTCGATCTAAAGAAAACCTTTTTTAGGGTTTTATTGATAGAGCTTTGCTCTCTTGAACCCATAGATCTAAAGAGATCTTTCTTAGGGTTCCTTAACCCATAGCAGAGCTTTGCTCATGAAGAACTCTTAGAGTTTGTTCATAGATCTTGATGATCTCAGAATTTTAATTCATTAAAAATTTATTTTAAGTTTTCTGATGGTTATTCCATCAGTTTTACAGAGCAAGGCACTTCAGAATTTCCTTTGAGGAATTTTCCTTTTTCCAGAGCTCTTTGTCATAGAGCACTACTCTCAAGGGGAGATTTACTCCCTGGCCCGAGAAATTCTCATTGAATGAGAATCAATTGAGGATTTCTTCATTTAATGACAGTCTCATCAAATGATGAGCCTGTTTTATTAATGATGAACTGTCATCTAGATTTTGTGGGTCCCCTTTGGTCCCCTTTTTACTGCATTGCAGTGTGGTACAAATTTAAAGTACCTAGTGACATTACTTAAACTGTAGCATTGGCGGCTGAAAATTTGTTCTTTTCTGCGCAGTTACTATGTCTTTCGACACTTCTTTCCCGTTCATCCGCTCAGAAGGCGCATTCCCCAAAGCGCCCGTAGACCAAGAGGTTCTTGCGTTGATCAAAGACCATGACCCGGAGCACAAGAATCTTCATCTATGGGGTAGATGGTATGATCAAATTATCAGAGGCCGACGGAGCTTTTCTTGTGCGACACCCTCGGAGCCTATCTCTGCGATCCCTTATGCAGATGCACCCCCGATAAGCTATACCGTGGAGGAGGTGAATTGGACTTCAGAAGGTCTCCTTCAGCCTTCTATGGCTGCAATACCCGTGCAGCGGCCAGTAGCTTTGGACACTCTAGGGCGGCGCATATGCCAGGGTGAATCGCGCCCTTGGGGACAGTCATACAACATAGGACTAACTCCCCGTCACCCGGCCGAATACCTGCAGTGGGCCCGATATATTTTATCGGCGCAGAAGTCACAGCTGCTGAAGCTCGGATTGTACCCTGCGATCTACGCTTCCTTGTTCCAGTATTCTGCACCTCCTACATGGTGGATCAAGGCGTTTTTAGAGCAATGGAACATTCCGACCCACACCTTCCTCTTATTGGATCGAGAAGTCTCCATTTCCTTAGAGGAATTTGCCGAGGTCTCTGGTTTACCCGTTAGGGGAGAGCATTACGAGGAGCTGCTTCCTCCGGATGAGTATATTTTTGCCACCAAATCAGTGGTAATGGGTCTTACCCCAGAGAACGCCATTCAACACTAGCTCCCAAGTTTGATAAAGGTGTTGAATATGTATGAGAGCCTCTTTCTCGAATCCGGAGGCCGTGGGGTTACTTTTACAGATTTTATCACTCGTTTTCTCCGTACGGAAGTTTTATCGCGACAAGGTGAAAAGTTTGCCAAACTTATGATCCTTTCGGCTTTGGCTTGGATTGCCGGCCAATATTGGAAGCCGATCAAAAGGATTTCTTTCTTCCAAACGTCGTGATCGTCCTATTTTCGGAAATTGCTGCTGCGGGCATTGATAAGGAAGCGTTCTTTCTAGGGTTCTTTGGTTTATGGTTAAGCTGGTTCGCGCCTCCCATGCACCCTCACTACATGAGGCCATCTGTCTTCTACCCTGCGCATCGAATGGTTGATGGGATACAAGTGGCCATCGGGATCGCTGGGTTAGCCCACTTGTATCACGGCCTTAGCTTGGCAGCGGGTACTACTGAGCCAGGGGTGCAGCCTGCCAACTTCTCAATGCATTATTTCACCTTATGGCTCGAGTTGCACATGCTTGGCGTCTTCGGTATCCACAGAAGACCTTCCTTTTATGACAGATGTAAGTTCCCTCGGATAATGCGGCCGGTCGATGCATCCATCTTAAATCCGACACCGTGGGAAGCTAGGGGTTTGCTCCTTCGTCCACGCACGGTTGGAGATGGTATGTCCTTCACCGATAAAATTTTGACCGTCGGCCAGGAATCTACAAAAACGGTGATGCCATTGCAGGATATTTTTAAAGACGGGGCCTCAATGTTGAAAGCTCGGGAGATTCTTCATCTGTACTACATCAGGCCGGGCTTTCTCGTATTTAGGCAGAATGATGCGGCGTTGTTCATGAGATACAACCCGCATCGTTTTGCCCAGCAGCTAAGCTATAATCAGGGCGTCCCGCTTAAGACTTTCTTGGCAGAATCTGGTGCTACCGAAGAGGGTATACGAAGTGCGCTGCATCATTTTATGCGTCTGAACACAGGGTCCAACTTCTTCATTAGTGAACTGAGCTGTGTTTCGAAGGCCCTGAATGTGTATGTGGCGTGGTATCAACATTCGATGGGTGCCGTCATTAGAGAGGAAAAAAGATTGCTTCTTGATCGCAAGGGTGCAGCACCTGCTGGTAATCCAAACGTTCCTCTGAAGTGACGGACCATTGTCCGTCCTCCCTTAAGAGAAGTTGCTGCGATCGAGGTCCCGCATGATAGGCCTAAGCTACCGATACCCCGTGCTCCCATGAAAGCAGTGACTGTGGCGTCTCCCGAGTCTGGCATGGGTTCAGATATCGAGACTCATCGCCCTAAGGTGCCCACCACGCGTAAGCCTGTGCTAGCGGCGATCGGTACTCGCTCGCAGTAGAAGAAGAAGAAGTCGATTCTTTCTGTAGACGTTGTATTTGGCCAGGAGCCTCATGCACCTTATAGCGAGGGCCTGAGTGAATATGGGACCAACGAGGGTCTATTCATAGCGCCAGATGATACTGATCTGGAGGCTGCCATCACAGCTTTCGAGCGTCTCGCTAGCTACAAAGCAGGACTAATCATCCTCGCACAATCAAGTAAACTTCAACCGTATCTTTTTGCTGTCATGTTTTTGCTATCATGTTTTGACTGACATTCATTCTTTAACAGGTATTTCCACTGAAGAGGCTCTCGCGGCTTCCCTCAAGACTTTTGAGGAGGAGGAGAGGCTTCGCTCTTCGCTGGGTGTTGGTATATTTCGGCTCATTGTACCTTCATTCGCCTTTCTTATAGATAATCTGATCCCTTTTTCATCTTATCGTAGGGACTACCTCTACTCAGGTCATGCCCAGTACAGTGCCAATCCCGCAGGGTGATGCGGAGACGCTTCCAGGGCCAGCTATCGAAGTCCCGGCCTCCTCAGCATTGCCAAAAGAGGCTTTACTTAAGCAACCGATGACAGACGCCATAACGGCTCCAGAGGTAGCTCCTGGCGTGGACGATGACGTCCCCTTGACGAAGGTCTTAAGAAGATCGGCTCTCACGGCCCAGGCGGAAAGGAAGCGTAGGAGGCGTGCAGCAAGGGAACGTAACGCCGCCTTGGCCGCGAGTGCAGGCTCGAGCACCGCTACCCCTGTTCTCGCTTCTTCAGAGGGTGCTTCGGCCGCCCTGTCTACCGCTCAAAGACAGGCGGCACGTGCGGCTCGAGAAGCAATTGAAAGACCGACTCAAGGTAACGTAACACTGAGTTCTTTTGTCAAAGTTTTAATCTTCAGATTCTCATATGTCCTATCCTGCAGGGCCGAGTCTTGATGAGGAAGTGGTAGGTGAGATGGCGGCAACCACCAAGCCTGAAGTAGCCACTCTTTCTCAAGAGTCTGGAACTGCCCCAATTGCCACTCTTTCCCCTTGCGGTTCCTTGCCGTTGCCGGGCTCTGCGAGTATCAGGACGGTTCTCGTAGAGTCAGGGGATGAAGCTACGGGTAGCAAAACCATTCCGATAGAGGAGGGTGAAGCAGTCACTGCATCCAGTGACGCCCTTGTCGCGGTTGCGACCAGCGACTCACCAGGTAGATTTTGGGTAATTGCTTTCCTTTTCATTCTGCAATCCCTTTCAATCTCTTCTGACAGTATTTATCTCATTTCTAATGCAGGTGTGGCGAGCGTTGAGGTTGTGCCACCCGAGGAAGCATCGCCAGTTGTTGCTTTGACGGTGGCCACCCCTTTACCTTCTCTTGTGTCCTCCCAAATGCTGGAAGGTACGGGTTTATGACTTATCGGTTTCATTGTAGTCAATATACTTTATGTACTGACATTGCATTATTGCATCCTTGCAGGAGTCTTTTTTTATCATCTGTATCAGGTGTTGCACCCATATTTCTCCTTCCAGTCAGAGATTGCCTCATCTAGTGGCGCTGGTGAGTATAGCCTCTAGCTAATGTCTTCTCTTGTCTTTTATGGGCAGCCAAGTCGTTACTAATTCTTCTTTGTTTTGACTGCAGCACTACAGATTGAAGGAGGAGATGAAAGAATAGTTGCACCACCGGTACTCCCGGCCTTGCCACCTGCCGCAGCCGGTATAGTAAACTCCATTGTTCATGTACCTTCTCTATTTCTTGAACCGTCATTTAACTGTGATTTGTTTTGCAGCGGTGACACCGACTTCAGCTCCGTTCGAGTCTCGAATCATAATGTCAGCAGGCCCCTTTTCCAGACGTCCATCTTCAAAAAGCGTTGTGACCAGTCTGCGCGTGTTGAGCGATTACATCGAGGAACTTGACGCGGAGGCTCCTACATTCGCTGTAGATTTTGCTGCCGAGGTTAATCCAATGCTAGCGACGCTTGTGAACTTTCATAGCGAGGGTGTCGTTGAGTCTTGGGTTAATCACTGCAGGAAAATTGAGGCCTGCCTACATGAGCTTGAGTTCGGACGTCCTGCTCCCGAGGTCCTGGCTGTGAACTCCCAACGGGCTGCGTGGATTGAGCAGAGCACTCCCTACTTCCGCCATCTTGAACAAGAAGCGGCCTTAAAGCATAAGGAATGTGAAGAGACTTCAAGCGAATCCGCCCGACTGCATGCTCAGGTTGATGCAAATGTTGTACAGTTGAAAGCTATCTTTGAGGGCCTTCGACGATGTATTTCTGACCGGCTAACGCTGAGGCAGAAGCTCGACCTCATCGAGCGAGATGCGCAAAGTTGTAGGGCAGCTCAGCGGGTCATTGATGAGCAACTTTCATCTTATTTGCAGCAACGGACTCAGGTTTAAGCGGAGTTGGCCGCGGCGGCTGACCGTGAAAAGGGGCTGAAGGGAGTGCGCATGCAACTGACTGGTTTATTGAAAATGCCTCCCTCTCAATAGTTGTTTTTGTATCAATTAACATTTGTAATTTTTGAATAAAATGTATCCGTTTTTTTATCATTTCATATGATGTAACTTGTACTTAATTGAACTTATAAATAAAAGATACATTTCTTTCGTACTATCTTGTGTTATCCCTTGCTTTCTTCTTTTTTCTTTGTTGCCGGCATGTTACCTTAGTAAGCGTAGCCTGTAGATGATAGAGAATAATCCGTCTTGAACTCTTCGAGAGGTAGTGATGGCTTAGGAAGCAGGTTCAGATCTGCTACCTAAGGCTTTTCAACTTTATGAGCCGTGAGGGTCTCATAAAGACTTTTCTCCCTACGAGTTGAAAGGATCTCGTAGGTGTATTTTCTCCTTAGGAATCGTGAGAATTCCTAAGTGTGTTTTCTCTTGGGAGTCGTAAGGATCTCACAAGAGAGTTTTCTTCCTTACGAGTCAAGAAGACCCGTAAGTGATTGATGAGGTTGACATTATCCGTATTTCACGGAGTTAGTGGTTGCTCTGGGCGTTTCCCACGGGGTCAGGATTGACTTTAGCCATGTTCCACGGGACCAAGATTTGCTATGGATGCTTCCCACGGGGTCAGGATTGACATTAGCCATGTTCCGCAAGAACCAGGATCCGCTCTGGACGCTTCCTACGGGGTCAGAATTGATATTAGCCATGTTCCGCAAGGACCAGGATCCGCTCTGGACGCTTCCCACGGGGTCAGGATTGATATTAGCCGTGTTCCACTGGACCAGGATTTTCTCTGGACGCTTCCCACGGCGTCAGGATTAACATTAGTCGTGTTCCACTAGGACCAGGATCCGCTCTGGACGCTTCCCACGGGGTCAGGATTGATATTAGCCGTGTTCCACTAGACCAGCATTTGCTCTGAATGCTTCCCACGGGATCATGATTGACATTAGTCGTGTTCCGCAAGGACCAGGATCCACTCTGGACGCTTCCTACGGGGTCAGGATTGACATTAGCCGTGTTCCGCAAGGACCAGGATTTGCTCTGGATACTTCCCACGGGTCAGGATTGACATTAGTCGTGTTCCACAGGACCAGGATCCGCTCTGGATGCTTCCCACGGGGTCAGGATTGACATTAGCCATGTTCCACAGGACCAGGATTTGCTCTGGATGCTTTCCACGGGGTCAGGATTGACATTAGCCGTGTTCCATAGGACCAGGATTTGCTTTGGATGCTTACAACGGGGTCAGGATTGACATTAGCCGTGTTCCACTAGACCAGGAAAGGTTGACTTTATCCGCATTTCACGGAGTCGGGGGTTGACTCTCGGTTGTCTGTGCACTGCCAAGTCATGGAACTGGGAATTGCCACGGTTCCGCTTTGCTTGATGTTGCGTCTGTTGTAATGAGATGAATGTTTGAGATGATCTCCAGGCTATTTGTGAACCGTCGAGACTTGGCTCTCTTTCGGATGGAGCCTGAGGGGGAAAGTATGGTCCCTTCTTTGTTTATGTCCCTGGGTTGTATACAGGTATCGATGTGATCTCACCTGTAGGGCAAAAAGTTTCATTTTATATATTTTTCTTTCCGCGATGCTCTATCATTTCAGCTTTTATATCGCGAAAGTCGTGATTGCCCAATCATTTCGGCTATTTTTTGCGGTGCCCAATCATTTCAGCTATTTGTTTTATTTACTCGATGCTTTTTATTGCGAGTTGCCCGACCATTTCAGCTATTTTTGTATGCATATATTTTTACTTGCTGATTTTGTTGCAAATTGCCACATCATTTCGACAATTTCGTATGCATTTGTGGCTCGCTGGCTTTTCGCTTCAAGTTTGGGATTGGACACCGATTTCAGCATCAGCATCGCTACAGCTGGGATATTACCAGGAGCGAATCATCATTTGCCTCTGTCGATGTCAAACAAAGGTGGCTTAGCAAACAGGGTTAAGATCCTGTCGACTAAGGCTTTTGACTTCATGAGCCGTAAGGGTCTCATAAAGATATTTCTCCCTACGAGTCGTGAGGATCTCATAGGTGCATTTTCTCCTTAGGAATCGTGAGGATTCCCAAGTGTATGGCTTCTCATAAGTCGTAAGGATCTTACAAGAGTGTTTTCTTCTTATAAGTCGAGAGGACTTACAAGGGTTATTCACCGTGTAAACATATCCCTAGTCGCGGGTAGGACTTTGTTAGGGAAATGTTTATTCGCGCCCATGGATTGTATACAAGGGTCGATATCGAAACGCTTGTAGGGCAACACTGGAGGTTGTGATGGCTTAAGAACAGGTTTGGATCCCTGTAGCTTAAGGCTTTTGAACCATATGAGCCGTGAGGGTCTCAAAGGGGAATTCTCCTTACGATTCGTGAGGATCTCGTAAGTGTATGTTCTCCTTAGGAATCGTGGGGATTCCTAAGTGTGTTGCTCCCTTGTGAGTCGTAAGGATCTCACGTAGGTATTTTCTCCTTACAAGGTCAAGAGGACCTTGCAAGTGTCTTTTAACGAGATTGCGCCCTTTCGGGTTTTCACAAAACTCGCCGGTAGCCCTGCTGTTTTTACTCACGGAGCTCTTTCGGGTTTTCATCCGTGCCCATTTTGCTTATAGACATACCGTTTTCTTTTTTATTATTTTTTTTGTGTCAGCCTTGGGATGCTGCGGTCCGTAGTAGTTTATCAACGTTTCGGTCAACAGCCAGTTTTAGGACATAGTGGCCCATCGTTAGTTTAAGGACGTTTCGGTCCGTTGTTAGTTTTAGGACATTTCGTTCCTTTGTTAATTTAAGGACGTTTTGGTCCGTGCTAGGTACTACTCATAGAGTTTGGTCTTAGGATGATAGAGAGCGGACATAGGCATTGTCATTTATCATTGACCTAGGCCGTGACTCGTCAGGTATAGTATTTTTTTAGGAAGCGACCGTTTATTGGCCTGAAAGGTCTTTCACCATGCATGTCCATGGGTAGATAGGCTCCACCCTGGTAAACTTTGTCTATGATGTATGGGCCTTCATAGTTTAGCTCGAATTTCCCCCGTTTGGCACGATTGGGGATCATAGGTCTTTTGACCACTAGCACGAGTTCGCCTTGGCGGAATGCCCTCGGCCTAGTCAGTCTCTCATATGAGCGCGTCATCTTTGCTTTATAAGCCCCCAGATTTTGTTGCGCCATGAGACGGGTTTCATCAAGGGCGTCGAGCTCCTCAAGCCGAAGGTGAGCATTTTCTTCGTCTGTTAGCTCATAATGAACGGCCACTCGTAGAGAGGGTAACTGTTCAGTTGATAAAACTGCACATTTAATATGACATTTTCCCTACTATTTCTATATTAGAAAAGGTGTTTATTATAATATATGATACATATGAGGGTTTATCTGTAAAAATACTATTTTCATGTGTTTATATATTATAATTAACATTTGGTAAGAAAATGTATGCAAAAATACCATTGACCAAATCTTAATGTTGAAATTAATATCTCAATAAAACAAACTCTACTAATATTATTTGTGGAGTTGTTGTGCAGAATTTTTAGGGCTAAAATCAAGGGAATCAAAGTTGTTAGAGCAAACCTGCCTAATTAAGAAAGCAAACTAAGAAATCAACTCTGGCAGTAACTACGAGAAGATTTTCAGTTTCCTAAGATTCAAAAGATCACTAAGTGTCATGAAGATAAGAGCCCAGAAGACCAAAACAGAAGATCGCACCATAAGGCCGCGGATCCACGGCCAAACCCACCTGTTGGCCGCGGATCCGCCGCGTTCCAGAAGGGTTCTGAGCTGGGATTTTGTGGTTAGAATCTTAACCATTGGTTTCCAATTTAGGAAGCTAGGGTTCTGGCTTTAGGAATATAAATAAGGACCGAGAACCTCTTGGAAAAATCATCAAGTTGACGCGATCACGAAGTCCAAGACGGCTCACGCATCCAGGATGATCATCAACGGTTCATCTACCTCCTTAGAAGATATCGAGAAGCAAACTAGTATTTGTAATCATTTTCTAAGGGAACAAAGTGTAAATGAGTTTTGTTGATTAATAAAGATAGTTCTTTTTCTTATTCTATTTCTTTGTAGTTTTAATATGATTTCTCTCTCCATCTCTTCTTCTCCCAACATGCACGAGTAATTCTCCGCTTGTTAGGGTTCGTAGGATTAGGGTAGGTTAATGGATGATGAAGATCCTTAAACTCTTTTTACGTCCTATAAAGTTTATAAACTTTACCAAAAGAATCATTAACATCCTAATCGGGCGCGCTACCAATTTATTGTTAGTCTCGACCGCGATTAGAGCTTAAATTAGTAATTGTTTTGGTAAAGGCTAGATATGAACGGAGTTCCATGTCGAGATAGGGGTTAAGAGTGGGAACCCTTTCCCTCCAGAAACCCTAATCTACATGCATCGCTATCGTTCTAGTTTTAAATCTATTAAAGGATAAAAAGAGTAATCTTTAATTAATCATCCATAACTACTAAATCCTAATGAACCCTACAAGCCCCTTTTTATATTAAACTTACATCCGTAGTTAATCTAGATCTATATTTTGCATCAGTGTTTAACATAGATCTAGAATCTACAACCATTCTTTATTCTTCCTCCTTCCTTTCTCAACACGCCTAAAGTAAGAATAAAAGGTTCTACGTTTCCCAGAGGACGGCCCGTACTCATCTCGGTCTAGCTACACGTGACACCGTCCTGATTACGGTTATTCTACAAACAATATTTAAGATCAATCAAATGGCGCCGTTGCCGGGGATACGTGCGTAATTTTTTTATTCTTACTATTTGTGTTGAATTCTTATTCGATCATTATCATAAACAAAACAAAACTGCAAATTGTATATTTAACGATTATTTTGTGAATTTTGCGAGGGGATCTGGAGTCACAGACTTGAGGAAACAGAAAGACAGAGACATTCATCAAGATCCAGAGGAGTATAGGAGGCCACGTAGCAAAAATCAACACCTGATCCCTCTTTACCGCGGCGGAAGCGCGGTGAAAGGAGCCTTTTGGCGGCGGAAGCGCGGCGGGAGAGGAGAATTAGGGTTCCAAACTTCTCTGGTATATTTTCTATATCTTTCTCTCTCCTCTGAAATCCAATAAAATATCTTTTCTGCAGGATTCTTTGCAAAATTTTGCCGCTCAAAAATCTTTTTGCAAAGTTTTGTTTTGCGGTTTGTTTTTGCATATTTTAATACAGATTTTTAAGGGGCAAGACCAAATTCAGATTAGGTAGGGATTTTATCACCCTTCCTAAGCCCCACAAATCACAAACCGAGCATCTGCATCAACCCTACATTAATTTAAAAAATATCTAGACCAAGACTCTAAGGACTGTCACGCTCAATAAGGACAGAGGAAGGTCGTGGGTAATTTATCATTTATCCGCATTACTTTTGTGGTGTTTAGACAAGTGTGTCTAAAGCAAGTGGTTACTTAATTAGGCCCACTACTTACGTAGTGGATACCTCCCACTTACCTGGCCACAGGAGTAGTAAAGAGGTGGTAGAGGATTGATCCTACGGCTTGTCCTTTGGAAGTCTAGGAGCGGTCTAGAGACTTGACCTAGGTAACCTTAGTTCTAAGGTTGTTTGTGCATTTTTTTTTATGATTTGTCTAAGTCTGACACACTTTTCAAAACAAACCAATTTTAAATCACACACACGCTGCCACTTGCGCTAAACCCGCTTAGTGCATGCTTGGCTGGACACGGGATTCTAGTGCCCGTCTTGTCCGCGTTCCTGCTATCAACTTCGAAGTCGGTGCTTCTTCATCTTCTTTTCCCCCACCACACACCACATCGACCGAGATGGACGGTACTCCATCAGATTATAACACCACGCTGCCACCGCCCGTAGGTGTACAGAATCCACCGCGCATCTCTCTCCAGGAGAGATGCTATCCTATCCGTGGTCCCCTTCCTACTTGTCTATCCATTCCACCAGCCAACGGGGATAATTTTGAAATTAAACCCCACTACATCAATCTGTTTTCCAAATTTCACGGACTCGAGTCTGAAGACGCGTGCGTTTTCATCACTAAATTCGAAAACATATGCGCAATGATGGGTATTTCACAACTGACTGTGGATGCTATGCGCTTGCGTCTTCTCCCATTCACTTTGTGCGACTTGGCAGAAAAGTGGCTTTATAATACTGCCGCACACTCTATCACTAACTGGGATGAATTCATAATAGCATTTCTTAAGAAGTTTTACCCAAACCATAAGACCGCCCGTGTTAGGAGCGAGATAAACCAGTTTACCCAGCTTCCCAATGAACCATTTTGGAAGTGCTTTGAACGTTTCAAGGATCTGCTTGTCCAATGTCCTCATCATGGAATCAATAGATGGGATTTGTGCCAAATTATATATGAGGGCATTAATCCAGCGACAAAGCAGATGCTTGAAACAAATTGTCAATGCAATTTCATGTCTAAAGATGATGGTGAAGCTTGGAAATATCTGGAAGACCTCGCTGAAAACACTTTGCAGTGGGAAAGTGTAAGACCACCTTCATCTAGGGGAAGTATTCATCAGCTCGATGTTTTCATCGCAGTAAAAGCCAAAATGGCAGCGATACAGAAGAAACTCGACGCTATTGAGAGCAAATTCTCATCAGTCTCCCTAAATCAGGTCACGCTACCCAAGACCGTGTGTGCTTGCTGTTCAGATCCTTCACACTTGACGGAAGAATGTCCTATGAATGCATCGTTTCAAGGTCACGAGCACACTAATGCTGCTTTTTAGCAGCAAAGACCTAGAAACGATCCTTATTCTTCCACGTATAATCAAGGATGGAGGAATCATCCTAATTTTGCTTGGAACCAAAACCAACCCCAAAATCAAAACCAGTTCCAAAGCAATTATCAAAGATCTCCTCCACAGCAACCACAACCACAAAGTCAGCATCCCTTTCAGTCATAAAATTTTCAAAATCCGGCCAACACTTCTGCACCACAATTGGCCAGTACTGATAACTCTTCATTCGCACAAACTTTGGATTTGTTTATGAAACATTCCATTCAAATGTCGGCTGATATGAAGTCTTCTATTGATACCATAAAGAAAGACTCCGCCTCCTACGGTGAGAGTATTAAATCAATAGAAAATCAAATTGCACAGTTGAACGCCGCAATGAGTGCGAGAGGAAAAGGAAAACTCCCATCTCAACCCCTACCGAATCCTGGCCACTCACAAAGTTATAATGTGAGTGTCGTCACAACGTTGAGATCAGGAAGAGTGCTGAATAACCGAGTGGGTGAGCAATTTGATGATGTTAGTGATACCAATGATACTCCGGCTTCTACTTCTTCCCCTAATTCGTCTAGTCTCCCACCTTCATCCGAGCCTATTCTCCATTTTCCCCAAGGCTCGAACCCTCAGCCCACTTCCACAAATCTATCTAAAATGATCCCCACTCCAATTCTGGGATCCATTCCATCCCCACAATCCTCTCCAATGTTGGACCCAACCCTTATTGATAAAGCACCTTATCCAAACAGGTTAAGGGGCAACAGACCAAATCCACAAATGGAGAAAATTGTGGAAATTTTTAAGCAAGTTAACATAAACATTCCTCTCTTAGATGCTATTCAACAAGTTCCGTCTTATGCGAAAATCCTAAAGGACTTGTGCACTAGGAAGAGAAAAGTTCAAGTACTTAAAAAAGTTTTCCTTGCGAGTAATGTGAGCACTGCTTTTACACAACAACTACCCAAGAAACGAAAGGACCCCGGAATTCCTACAATTTCTATTTATAATGGGGGTAAAAATATCAATCGTGCTCTACTCGATTTAGGTGCTAGTGTTAACTTGCTTCCGTATTCTGTTAATGAGCAATTAGGGATCGGAGAGTTAAAACCGGCGCATTGCACTTTTCAGATAGCCGATCGATCTATCACCCAACCTAGGGATGAGCTAGAGGATGTGTTAATCCAAGTCGGGGAATTTATATTTCTTGTGGACTTTATCGTTATAGATACACAACCTGTAGAGAACCCACGAAACCAAATTCCGTTGATTTTAGGTCGACATTTTCTTGCGACTTCCAACGCTGTAATCAATTGTAGAAACGGCTCTATGAACCTATCCTTTGGAAAGAAATCAATTGAGCTTAACATTTACAAGTTGGGAAGTGAACTCTCCGAACCCTATGCTCATGTGTGTTCAGTCGAATTAATGGATGTCGACAGCAACGAATTTGAACAGCTTCACGATACTGATCTAGACTCTTTTCATACGTTGTTGTTTGACCCAGATATGTATTATACACATACGGACCCTTCTTTCGAGTTGTCTGGGTCAACATCTAACGCTAAATGTGAACATTTTATGGAGTCGGAGTATCATTCCGTTCTTTCCGATGAGATTATTATTTAAGATATCGATAAAAGCTTCGAGGAAATCTTCGCTGATGAACTCGCATTCTTAGAAGACATGGGCGTTGTAATGAATCAACCCCAACCCAAAGAAGTTGAACCGCCACATCTTCTTCTTATCAAGAATGAGAATGCGAGTAATCCATCGTCATTGTTCCATCTCTACAAACCGAGACGTAAATCTTTTCCATTACACCTCTTATCTCCTCCCCACTTTTTCACGTCAATAGGTGACATGTTCTTCCACCAATCTTAGTGCTTCATCGATAAAATTTTTGAATGGTTGGTTTTGACTTTTGGTCTTTGTAAGCCTTTGTGTAAGTGCACGGCGGCGCCCCGGCCGTCAATCCGACGCCGGAATGCGGAAGCGGTGATTTACTTTAACTTTTCAAACCGGCACCACCGCGCACTATATACCCGGATCGTGCCATTAAACTAGTCCTAGCTATCTAGAGAGGGGGTTGAGAAATATACCGAGTGATCCGAGTCCTCCGGTCTTCTCGTCGTCGTCCCGATCTCCCGCGGAATCTCCGGTCTCCATCACGTCGCCGGAAGGGCACCACATCGCCGGCTTCTTTTACGGGCTCCCACCTCTATACCGAGGCAACTCGGGCACGAAGTTGGCGAGCCGACGTGCCCAAGGTTTGCTGTAGAATGTGTGTAGAACTCATGTCTCATTTTGGGATAGTGGATGTTGCCTTTGGTGGAGGAAATGAAGTGAACCTCTTTTGAGATGGAGGTATAGGATTTTTCTAAGCAAATAGAGATCAATTCCCCACTACAAAAAGATGGGACATCCCCTATAAGAAGTGGCTGGCCATGCAAGGGTGAGAGGGGAGTGAGAATGGAGTGTGTATCAAAAAATATGAAAGGAGCCACACAATAATGCAAGTGGGAATCAAATGATATCATGAAAAGAAAATTATCACAAAACCAAACCCACACTCCACCATCCTCATCATCTCAACACAAAGTCAAGCCATCATGAAAGAAGAAGTCAAATGGTCAAGGGATGGTGCAACCATCATGATCCAACAATATGCAAAGACCCACTTCCAAATTGCTTATTTGCACAAATGCAAATAAGCCCTCCTCCACCAATCTTCGGCCATTGGAAGATACAAATGAAAATGGCCGAAACGGAAAGTAAACTGGCAACTCCAGAAAACTGATCCCATAATAAATTACAGGAAAACCCCGCTACTGTGTATACACACCCGCATCTGTATTCCGACCGAAATACAGATGCAATGAGACAAAATCTACACTGTACTATACTAGGATCCGGCTTAAACCAAAGCCCGCTAGTATAAACCCGTCCGATCCTGATCCGTGCAATACCGCACGTATTTGATCGAACCCTGCCATATCTCCATACGGCCTCTACAGCTTTTCGCCCGAAAACTTGAGCAACTGAATGTGGGGGACTCTAAAGACTCGTCAACATCTTGGTTGTGGATTTAACCACTAGCACGTCAGAGGTATAAGCCAATACGTAACGGGATACCAGGTATTGACCAAAAGGGACGTCGATGAGCGAACTCATCCTGACACCCTACTGAGCCTGTCAGTGACAATATCCGTACAGTCCGGTCCGTTCGTCTATGAGCATCGCATGGCGGGCCTAGGGGGTTGGTAAAATTCAGACCCCCAAAAGCGGTACAAGTCGTGTCAGAGAGTAATCCAGAACACCCTGAGATACTACTGGAATACCTACCAGTAAATCTCCTGCCTTGGCCAAGGACTTTTCATGTTCTGGCTCTCCTAGACACACGCGACCTCACCCCCAATACCGGGAGGGACGAACCCCCGAAGATCCGCTCACTGCCTCCATGCGGCTCGGGACTGTACCCAACTAAAACCTGTTTGCACGTCTCCTTTGAGCGTGGTAGGGTAGTAATCAAAGTACAGTGGAAACTCACACGAGACAAATGACGATCCTAAGGTCGATGAACTAATCTGTACACATGTCACCAGGGAACTGCTATCTGACGTCAGGTATAAGACCAACTAGCATGTTCCCGGCGAGTCCTGTCCGGTGTAGTCATAACCCAATGAGCACCTGTATACATCTTAGGTGATCCAACTGACACCAGTGGCTTGTGAGACCGGCCACCGCCCCTCGTCGGGGTCTCGACTGTATACACTAGTCTACTCTGGAGTATCGATGCCCTATCTCGAAACTCCCACGACTAGAGACCTTTTAAGGATGTGCTTATAGACTACCAGCCCTCACGTATATGATCGCCCTCATACTGCTGGCAGTCAAGCAAGAATCCTAGGGGCTCTATCAACGTGCAGTAGTGACCTGTCAGGTCACCTAAAGCAGTACACGATGATAAAGATAAACCAGATAGCATACTATCATCTCGAGTAAGACTGTCCTACCGGGATAGGTCCTCCCTCAATCATTGCAATCACGTGCCTGTGATCCAATAATTGACTCTGAGGGCACTACCTCCAACAATCTCCCACTTGCACTCAAGACTAATTATTGCGATGTCGCATGCTCACAGCCCGTGTGATACCGAACACTCAACTCCTCAACTAGTCAGTCTCACAAAACTCGTTTGCGAAACTATTGCGTTCGTCAGTGAGTGGATCCGCTTTGATGTTTCCTTCTATGTCTCTCTATATCTCAAGTTCGCGGAGAAAACCATCTCCTGAAATGAGCAATACCTGTCTTAGAATATGTCTGGATGTCTGATGGGACCTAGCTAATAAATGAACTTCAAATCCAAACTTCTTAGACTGTATCGTCAATTGAACTTAATCAGTATCCTGCGCCGTGCCTCCCTCAGTATTTCCTTGGACCGCCTGTCCAAAATACTGCCCCTCGTCAGAAGGAAAACTATAACTCTGACAACCACCTTGTCGTCCAGGTCACCTTGGAAGCCTGGAATGATAACCGTCTCCCAAAAGAGGCTGCCGTTATCATATCCCTAGAACATCCACTTATGTTCTAAATCTGCTTCCGACTGTTTCTCCAGGATTGGATTAATATCAACCTATCGCATCTACTGCAAGAACAACATCTGGTGTGGTACTTGACATCTCATGATTGACTCAATTGCCTAAGCAAGTAATCTGCCAATCATGTACATTCCTCTCCCCTTTAGTCTGTAAGACATCTTTAGAGAGGGTGACTCCATCACCTGCAGGTACACTACCATGCCAGGAGTCGTCCATTCTAAATACTCTTAGAATGCTGTCTAAGTACCCTTAATTGGGAAACCACCCAAATCTAGATCTAAAACCATAGATCTAGTAACCAGTATGTCTGATATAATGTCCAAGTCCCATATGGAGAAACCACTGTGTGACGACCAAAGTATAACCGATCGCAGTATAGGAATATCACTTCCTACTCTGTGTATGTCATCCAAATACCATGACACCACACCCTACTACCTTCTTAACAGATCCATCCCCTATTCTGATGAAGTCAAACCTATGACTGTCACATCAGAAATAGATGATCTATCTCCGCTATATCTGCTTTAGTCTATAAATAGACATAAGCCACTTATCCACCAATGCTTCCGTTGCTCCCACTGACTACGACAACCATCTGGCAGAGTCATATAGACGTACACTTCTAAAGCTAGTTTAGAACGACGCTATACTCATCCTCCTGCCGGGTCTCACAGTCTGGAACAACAGCAATGGTAAGTCTGGGTAAACAAGAACCTCCCTGTCACCGTCCTTGAGGCTACCGGAGTACCTCTCGGGTGCCTGAGGTTACCCACCGTATCTGCGGAGTGGCCAATGGAATGTCAAGCCAGATTGAATCTTTAGGTTCCTATCAAATCTTCAGTAATCGTTTGTGGTTCTGGAATCACTTCCAGTTCTACCATACTCCCACTACTGTTTTCTGAAAAAATCCATTTTTATTAAAACTGTAGCGAGTTAAGAACAATATCACTATTGATCTTCCAGATGGTAGAAAGTCAGCCCTCGTCATAGCCTGGGTCAACCCACAAACAGTCATTACAGAAACGTGCCTTGAGTTGTCCAGTGTCTGGTTTTAATCATAAGCCGGACAACTCCCCGTACCTTAACATCATTAAGATATGAACTGTTCTATATCCAATATAGAAACAGAGGCACTGATTTATTTGAACCAGATTCAAATCATGCAGCTGTTTCCAGTGCATGTCAACTAAATGGAAGGAGGCCGATCAGCGTTACTCAACTTAGGAATGCTTCTAATTATGAGTAACCTGAAAAAGAAGCAAGTTCTCTTTATCATTACTATCAACTGAATACCATATACAAGTATCTACATCTTCGATCACTTTGAAGAATCCCGATACTTGCTACACCTAGTTCTCTACTCTATTCAAATACCTATAACTTCTCCAAATTCGGACCCTGTGTTTCCACGAAACACCTGTCTAAAAACTAGAGAAGTCATAAGTAAACCGAATATAGTACGAGGTCCAACCCCTCTGTCCTGATGGACCCTGGACAACATACAATACTCTGTATAAGTCCCTTGAGTCTGATAACTCATTCACTGTGTGTCGTAGGTTGAAAACTGTACTTATGGTTAAGAAGAATTACACCGCTGTTTAATGCTCCTTACCTAACCATCCACTGATATAGGTAAATGTCACAGACATAATTTCAAAAAGGTATATCTCACTCTATAAAAATAGACGTACAGATATATCAATTTGAAATTGGTGCATAACAGCGGATATTCAAAACCAAATATTTGCCGTCCGGCAAACAACCCAGGTGACTTCCTTAAATATCACCGATTACAACGAATCCCGATATAATGAGGATGATCACCTAATTCCCACTAACCTACTCCCACTCATCATCTGTAAAACCATACAGATGTGAGAATCATACCTGGTAAATACATACCCTGGAGTAAGGACTAATTGGAAAATCAGTTTTCCTTTAACAGTACACAGTGAAACTGAAACATTGAAATGTTTCGATGGGGTATCCCGGTATTCCTAGTAATGCATCTTCCAGATTCATGACTGTAACCGTATAATTCTTTGCCACATTTCCAAATCCCTTTATATGTCTTTAGTCATTACCTTCTGCACACCCCTTAGGCCAAATGGTTTTCTTCCTTCCCTACCGTTCGGCACCAGCCTATGGTTTGGAAGAAGACTATCCAATAAGTATAATGGGTGTACTATCCTAATCCTAGGAGCACTCGCAATGCGAGAGAAGGTGAAGATAAAAGACAACCGAATAAACCTTATTCCTATTTCTCTTGAACCAGAATCCATCCCCGAACTGGAACAAGTTCCTTTCGAGTTCATATATAACCATATGATGGAGTATCCAATACACTGTGGATCTTCGTAGTGATACGGAGTGTCCTGGAGAAATACAAAGGTGAAGTGGGAGTGGTAATGAAATACCTGGTTTAGTCGTGAATATCAGTTGCAATTTACTTTTCCCTCTTACTAATCCCTTGCTTTGTCTTAACTTAATACCTTCTGTACACCATCATTATGCTAATTGGTTTTCTTCATTCCCTACCGGTCGGCATCTGCCTATGGTTTGGAAGAAGACTATCCAATTTGCGTAATAGGTGTACTATCTCCTAAACCAAGGAGTACTCGCAACCTGAGAAAAGGTAAAAGGAAAAGACAATTGAATAGTCCTATCCATTTCCTCCAGAACCTGAAACCATCCTCGAATAAATTCTTTCAAGTTTGTATCTAACCATACGATGGTTTTGTCTAATGGAAGTGGACGTTCGTAGTAATACGGGGTGTCCTGAAGAAAAGGGTAAAAGTAGGAGTGGCAATGAGGTCTGCAACTCTGACAATCCAAAAGTCAGTGTTTAAGAAGGTTCGGTCAATTTTGGTCTCTGAGTCATATTCTTAGGGTCGGGTCAATGGTCGCTGCCGAAGAGAGAGAGAAAAGAAACACTCAGCGTGCACTCTAACCTAGATCAGAATGGTTACCAATTTATCTAATCTGGAAACCTCTCACTGTCAACTCAAATTCTCCTCCAAACCTGAAAGAAGAATTAGTCGGGGTCACCCGAGGAGTAAACCAACTCATCAGTAGGAATCGGGATCCAACTATCATCGCATGATAACATGACGGAATCCTCTCACGTCATCACACTCCAGAAGGTATGCGCATATCTGGCAAGTTTCAGTTTCTTTAGAAACTCCCGATGTGGATTTTTGCCCCATGCTCTTATGACCTTGGCGTGAGGTCAAAATATCATAAGTCACATGTCAAGTTCTACCCATCATTTTCCAGGTTAATTTGAACCCACCCGTACATACCCTTGACGTAAGCCAAAATAGTAGTACGACTGTCCCAAACCAACGCATCTATCTATGCAACAGCTAAATATCCGGCAGCTACCAATCACTATGCCTTGGCGTGAGGTCAAAATACATAGCTTGAATACTGCCGAATATTTAACCGAAATGATGGAGGGTTACGAATGGTTTCTGGCGAAAACCTTTAACGTAATGAACTTGATATCGTTAAAGGAACGGATAGCTTTATAAAAATATAGTGACGAAAACCTTTGCTAAAGAGGTCACTCCCGGTGAAGGGATCTCGGCTCTTTCCCCGTAGAATGAGGTGCAGGATATTCCAACTGAATACCACGATGCAAAGCAAAAGTAAACGGCTATAGTGAAGTTATTGCCCTGACGCAAACTTTTTGTCCAAGGGGTCACTCCCGGTGAAGGGATCTCGGCCCTTGCCTCGTCGACTGAGGAGCAGGATATTCCAACTGAATACCACGATGCAAAACAAAAGTGAACGTCCTTGCAATAATAGCTTTTTGAAAAGTGTTCCAACAACATCAGATTAGGTTTGTTTAACTTGCATTGATCCGAATCAACGCAGTCCCATCAATTGATCACACCACAAAGAACGAAAATATACTGATGTACGTATATGCCATCCGCATTCGCCACTGGGTCCCGTCATTACCCGTTAGGTTAGCTAACTAACGACAGAGCGGGGACTGGACTAGCGCGGATGCAAAACATATACAACATCTACTAGTATATATATATATATATATATCAATATATAATATTTCGCTCAAGGCGTGATAAAATGCAACATCACAGAAATGTACAGCATCACAGAACAATACAGATATCTGGGATCCCCGGGTTTCACAGAGCCGCTGAAACCCCCCCTGGTCGTGTGGATAGCATGTGCAATGAAAACCCTAGACCCCTACGGGCGCGGCAAGTTACCCGCCAAAACCCGAAGCGAGGCAGCCCCCTTCAGCAACGTGAATGGACCACCCAGCACTTCACGGAATCTGGTAACTTAGGCACCCCTCCTGGGTCAACCTGTACCCCCTACGAGTGCGACGAATAGCCCGCCAATTCTAGAATGAAGCCCCCTCCGTCTCAATGCCATGAGATGCGGGCTTGTTGCCCTCTAGAACCCGGCTATCCGTGCACCCCTCCACGGGGTAATCCTAGTACAGAAAGTAAAATATACATACAACGGGTACATCGACCGCAACCTGGTCGTGCCCCAAAATAATAATACAAACAGGCAGTGACGGCAGTCCATATGTCGGACGCTCGCCCCGCAATATCAAATGTACATAATACAACAAAACTGTACTACAACTGCAACCAGGCTATCCTCTACGACTAATCCGCAATATCACAGCAATACACAGAACATCAACGTGAATGTCACGTTCGCAAATCCGTCTAACCGGGCTATAGCAGTTAGACAGGATTTACCGATCAAGTGACATTCACGGTCACAGATATAATGTAAATACTGTGAACCAATGTGTTTAAAATATCCGATCGATCAAATTTTACCAAGTAGGCCCCAAGCATTACTGTAGCAGTTAAAGAAATCCTGGGCCCAAAAATAATATTCCAAAACCCCTATTTCCCTGTAGAAAGATCACTGTGAAAAATTGGTGCAGTGAACTCACTAAACTGCGGCGGAACCGCGGCGCCAAGGGGGTTTTGGCCGCGGTTCCGCGGCGTTTCTACAGTATCACTCTACCAAATTTTCCCAGACGTCTTATAATTTCTTGCACAGTATTCTGAAACAACCTGAAAAATTTTTCGAGCCAGAAAAAAATCGACAGAAAACTGATGCAAAGAAAATGAGGGTTTTTGGAATTTTGTTCAATCGGAAATGTAAAACACATTTGACAAAGCTAGACTATGTTAATGGCGAGGCTCTGATACCAGTGTAAGTGCACGGCGGCGCCCCGGCCGTCAATCCGATGCCGGAATGCGGAAGCGGTGATTTACTTTAACTTTTCAAACCGGCACCACCGCGCACTATATACCCGGATCGTGCCATTAAACTAGTCCTAGCTATCTAGAGAGGGGGTTGAGAAATATACCGAGTGATCCGAGTCCTCCGGTCTTCTCGTCGTCGTCCCGATCTCCCGCGGAATCTCCGGTCTCCATCACGTCGCCGGCTTCTTTTACGGGCTCCCACCTCTATACCGAGGCAACTCGGGCACGAAGTTGACGAGCCGACGTGCCCAAGGTTTGCTGTAGAATGTGTGTAGAACTCATGTCTCATTTTGGGATAGTGGATGTTGCCTTTGGTGGAGGAAATGAAGTGAACCTCTTTTGAGATGGAGGTATAGGATTTTTCTAAGCAAATAGAGATCAATTCCCCACTACAAAAAGATGGGACAGGCCCCATAAGAAGTGGCCGGCCATGCAATGGTGAGGGGGGAGTGAGAATGGAGTGTGTATCAAAAAATATGAAAGGAGCCACACAATAATGCAAGTGGGAATCAAATGATATCATGAAAAGAAAATCATCACAAAACCAAACCCACACTCCACCATCCTTATCATCTCAACACAAAGTCAAGCCATCATGAAAGAAGAAGTCAAATGGTCAAGGGATGATGCAACCATCATGATCCAACAATATGCAAAGACCCCCTTCCAAATTGCTTATTTGCACAAATGCAAATAAGCCCTCCTCCACCAATCTTCGCCCATTGGAAGATACAAATGAAAATGGCCGAAACGGAAAGCAAACTGGCAACTCCAGAAAACTGATCCCGTAATAAATTACAGGAAAACCCCGCTACTGTGCATACACACCCGCATCTGTATTCCGACCGAAATACAAATGCAATGAGACAATCTACACTGTACTATACTAGGATCCGGCTTAAACCAAAGCCCGCTAGTATAAACCCGTCCGATCATGATCCGTGCAATACCGCACGTATCTGATCGAACCCTGCCATATCTCCATACGGCCTCTACAGCTTTTCGCCCGAAAACTTGAGTAACTGAATGTGGGGGACTCTAAAGACTCGTCAACACCTTGGTTGTGGATTTAACCACTAGCACGTTAGAGCTATAAGCCAATACGTAACGGGCTACCAAGTATTGACCAAAAGGGACGTCGATGAGCGAATTCATCCTGACACCCTACTGAGCATGTCAGTGACAATATCCGTACAGTCCGGTCCGTTCGTCTATGAGCATCGCATGGCGGGCCTAGGGAGTTGGTAAAAGTCAGACCCCCCAAAAGCGGTACAAGTCGTGTCAGAGAGTAATCCAGAACACCCTGAGATACTACTGGAATACCTACCAGTAAATCTCCTACCTTGGTCAAGGACTTTTCATGTTCTGGCTCTCCTAGACACAGGCGATCTCACCCCCAATACCGGGAGAGACAAACCCCCGAAGATCCGCTCACTGCCTCTATGTGGTTCGGGACTGTACCCAACTAAAACCTGTTTGCACGTCTCCTTTGAGCGTGGTAGGGTAGTAATCAAAGTACAGTGGGAACTCACACGAGACAAATGACGATCCTCCGGTCGATGAACTAACCTGTACACATGTCACCAGGGAACTGCTATCTGACGTCAGGTATAAGACCAACTAGCATGTTCCCGGCGAGTCCTGTCCGGTGTACTCATAACCCAATGAGCACCTGTATACATCTTAGGTGATCCAACTGACACCAGTGGCATGCGAGACCGACCACCGCCCCTCGTCGGGGTCTCGACTGTATACACTAGTCTACTCTGGAGTATCGATGCCCTATCTCGAAACTCCCACGACTAGGGACCTTTTAAGGATGTGCTTATAGACTACCAGCTCTCACGTATATGATCGCCCTCATACTGCTGGTAGTCAAGCAAGAATCCTAGAGGCTCTATCAACGTGCAATAGTGACCTGTCAGGTCACCTAAAGCAGTACACGATGATAAAGATAAACCAGATAGCATACTATCATCTCGAGTAAGACTGTCCTACCGGGATAGGTCCTTCCTCAATCATTGCAATCACGTGCCTGTGATCCAATAATTGACTCTGAGGGCACTATCTCCAACAACTTTGACCAATAACTTTAACCCCCTCCCAATGATTTTAATTGCTTAAAACTATTTTACTCAAGTTTGGGGGGGGGGTATTTTGGCTCTTGAAAGAAAATGATTTTTACAAAATTATGAGCCAAAAATAAGTTTGGGGGAGAATTTTACTTTCACTATTTCATGTCCCCGTTACTAACTTTTCCTCCCAAGTCTACAGTTTTTGAGATTTAAAAGATGACAACAGTGAGGACACTGCTAAAAACAGGTTTGGGGGGGAAGTTTGTATTCACTGAATTATCTTTGACACTGGGCATTCAAATTTTTTTTGTGATAATAAAAGATTAGATAGTGAAAAATTACATCCAAAAGATTGAAAAAATTTAAGAAAACCTAGAAAATTAGAAGTTTTCTTAAACGAAACTAGTAATAAGTAGTTATGAGCCGTTGTCCCAAGAGTTAGTAAGATGAAGGAAATTACTAATCTGAGGATAAAATAAGCCTGAAAAATAGTTCCTATTCTGGAAGCCAAACATTTGAATGTTGATACCCTACTATATGCACTTACATACGTCTTGAAACTCGGGATAGTAGAGGATACCTTGAAATGCTCTTGTCTAAAAGCCAAAGTATGAAGGAAATAATAAATGAAGAAAATATAAAATGATGAAAAGAAAAATGAACACTGGTTTTGTTATCACCAAAGCAACAATAAAAAAATATAGCGAGAGTGCTTCATCACCTAGTGCCTTAGACCAACTGGGTTGGGAGTCACTGCTAAGCCTTAGGTGTTGTAAGACGAGAAAAATATTAAATACACCAAATCAGCAAGCACATGAGTAATCAGTCGGTTAGTACCTCAAGAAGTATTAACGGTCGCATGAAAAATGTGTGAGCAAAAATCCATTTAAATATTCATCGATTAAAAAGTACTGAGGTAGATGGACGAGAGTATGATTGCTTGAATTGAATTCTCCGAGTGTAGGGATGCATTTTACACACGTAGGGGTATATGATCAATGTTTGGAAGAAAGGTAGGAATGAAGAATAAAGGCAATGTTTTATTGAGGGATGACGTGATTTCTAACATCTTTTCATGACAATTAAGATAGGGCTCATGACAACTGAAAAACTAGTATTAGTTGGAAACTCTAATTTTCAAAGTCTTTCTTTTATAATTCTTATATTTATATGTAACTTTCACAGTCTTCCTTTTATTATGGGATTTTGTGGGTGTAATCCGCTGAAAACCCTCAGGAGACAACACTCCTCCTACTAGGGACACCTAGAAGTTTAACGGCTTGTTGCACGTGCTCAGTGCAATCGTGTTGCCTACGAAGGTGTGCTTAGCTTTCCCCTTCCCTTTTTCTCCTTCTCTTGAATAAACTAGTTTGCTCGGGACGATCAAAGATAAGTTTGGGGGTATTTGTTCAGTTGATAAAACTGCACATTTAATATGACATTTTCCCTACTATTTCTATATTAGAAAATGTGTTTATTATAATATATGATATATATGAGGGTTTATCTGTAAAAATACTATTTTCATGTGTTTATATATTATAATTAACATTTGGTAGGAAAATGTATGCAAAAATACCATTGACCAAATCTTAATATTGAAATTAATATCTCAATAAAACAAACTCTACTAATATTATTTTTGGAGTTGTTGTGCAGAATTTTCAGGGTTAAAATCAAGGAAATCAAAGTTGTTAGAGCAAACCTGCCTAACTAAGAAAGCAAACTAAGAAATCAAGTCTGGCAGTAACTACGAGAAGATTTTCAGTTTCCTAAGATTCAAAAGATCGCCAAGTGTCATGAAGATAAGAGCCCAGAAGACCAAAACAGAAGACCGCACCATAAGGCCGCGGATCCGCGGCCAAACCCACCTGTTGGCCGCGGATCCGCCGCGTTCCAGAAGGGTTGTGAGCTAGTATTTTGTGGTTAGAATCTTAACCATTGGTTTCCAATTTAGGAAGCTAAGGTTCTGGCTTTAGGAATATAAATAAGGACCGAGAACCTCTTGGAAAAATCATCAAGTTGACGCGATCACGAAGTCCAAGACGGCTCACGCATCCAGGCTGATCATCAACGGTTCATCTACCTCCTTAGAAGATATCGAGAAGCAAACTAGTATTTGTAATCATTTTCTAAGGGAACAAAGTGTAAATGAGTTTTGTTGATTAATAAAGATAGTTCTTTTTCTTATTCTATTTCTTTGTAGTTTTAATATGATTTCTCTTTCCATCTCTTCTTCTCCCAACATGCACGAGTAATTCTCCGCTTGTTAGGGTTCGTAGGATTAAGGTAGGTTAATGGATGATGGAGATCCTTAAACTCTTTTTACGTCCTATAAAGTTTATAAACTTTACCAAAAGAATCATTAACATCCTAATCGGGCGCGCTACCAATTTATTGTTATTCTCGACCGCGATTAGAGATTAAATTAGTAATTGTTTTGGTAAAGGCTAGATATAAACGGAGTTCCATGTCGAGATAGGGGTTAAGAGTGGGAACTCTTTCCCTCCAGAAACCCTAATCTACATGCATCGCTATCGTTCTAGTTTTAAATCTATTAAAGGATAAAAAGAGTAATATTTAATTAATCATCCATAACTACTAAATCCTAATGAACCCTACAAGCCCCTTTTTATATTAAGCTTACATCCGTAGTTAATCTAGATCTATATTTTGCATCAGTGTTTAACATAGATCTAGAACCTACAACCATTCTTTATTCTTCCTCCTTCCTTTCTCAACACGCCTAAAGTAAGAATAAAAGGTTTCACGTTTCCCAGAGGATGGCCCGTACTCATCTCGGTCTAGCTACACGTGACACCGTCCTGATTGCGGTTATTCTACAAACAATATTTAAGATCAATCAGTAACTCTATCTCCAAAGGGAGTACCGCTTCTGTGTCGAATACCAATGCATACGGCGTTGTGTTCGTGGCTGTTTTTAACGTAGTTCGATACGCCCAGAAAGCTTCATGTAGTCTCTCGTGCCAGTCCCTCTTATTTCGAGACACCGTTTTTTTCATGATCTTCGTCAAGGTCTTGTTAAAAGTCTCAGCTAGACCGTTAGCTCAAGGATTGTAGACCGAAGAGTATCTCCAGTCTATATTATGATGTTGTGCGAAGTGGCTGATTTTGTGGCTTCTGTAGGCCGGCCCGTTATCGGAGATAATCCGTCGCGGAGTGCCGAACCGGTAAATAACGTGTGTCTTGAAGAAATGGAGGATATTCTCCATCTTAACTTCTCTTAGCGGTATGGCTTCTTCCCACTTAGAAAAGTAATCGGCTATCACCAATATGAAACGATGTCCTCTGGACGATGCTGGTTCGATGGGGCCAATTATGTCAGTTCCCCACATTTCGAATGACCAGCTAGCCACCATTGGATGTAGCAGATTTGGATGCTGATGGATAAAATCCCCATGAATTTGGCACGAGTAGCACTGCTTCGCATATTCGAGGCAGTCTTGGATCATCGTCTCGTCTGACGGTCCTAGGAGCTCCGTTACTTTTTAGAAAAGCTTCGTTCAAGAATGCATCAATCATCTCGTCTGACGGTCCTAGGAGCTCCGATTCGGGATCTGCCCCCAGTTTCTCTGCGTCTAGAGCTTCTTCATCGTTTATTAATGAGTGAGAGATCACATGGCAGCTTGCCGCATAATCTTCAGGCTCATCCGACGAGTCTTCTCCATTGTCATCATCTCCGTCCTTAAGGACGTGACTGAGAAATTCTTGGAGTGTGACTGGGGTCCGCACTTTCTGGTTATATTCTTCCAGCGCGTCGATATATTTTTGCAGGTCCGTGCGCTTTTCACCAGGCTTCACGGGTTTTTTGTTCTTTTTCTTCTTCTTCGAAGGCTTTGACGGCTGGGTGTGGGCGCTTTGACTATCACCACCAATTTTTGGAGTTGGGCACGGCTTCAGCACTCCCTTGATGACTTCGGGTTCCAGCGGACTTTTCCATTTGATCGCCGGACATGTTTGGAGATCCTTCAGCATTCTTTTTGTTTTGGCTAAAAAAGCAACCTCCCATGGAGTTTCTTCGACAAAAGAGCACGATACCCCCGGTGTGTCCCCCCTTTTAAGAGCGTGCGGTTGAGGCTGGCTTATTTTCCAATTCTCGGACAATGCGAATTTGCCCTGTTGGTATTGGTCTTCAATCCAGCCTTTAAAGACGAAGCAATCTTCAATTGGATGGCCTGTCGTTTGGTGATAGGGGCAATAATTGGGATTATTAGACTCACTAGGTTGCAATGGGCATTTTAGATTCGGTAAATTAATGAGCTGTTGCGCACCGCCAGCTCGAACAATCTCCTCGTTTTGTCCCGGGAAAACGAATAAGGGCGCTTTATTTTCTCATTATAGAATCGCCGTCTCTCGTCTAAGCGGTCAGTTAATTTTGGACCACTGGGCTGCTGTTGAGCATTGGCGACGAAGGTCGCTTTCCCTTTCCCTTTTTCATTCCGCGGCTCCGACTTCGAAGAGGAAGGCATGTAGCCCATCTGGTCCATTTGGGCCAGCTTATCAATCAAGGACTGGAAGGTGGTCGGCTTGAAAAACATCATGAATTAAGAGATGGTCGCTTGAGGGTCAAGAGTGCCCACGAATATGCCCACCGCAGGCGCTTCTTCGATGCGCTGCTCGCACTTCGACCATAAATTCTGCCACCGTATCGCGTACTGGACCCAAGTTTCTCCAGGCTTCACCCTGGCATTGATCAATGCCGTGATTGGGGTGCGTTCACTAGCACTCGCAAAACGCTGGGTGAATAGCAGCTCCATCTCTGCAAATGTCTTGATAGAGTCATTCGGGAGTTCCGAATACCACTCGGACGCCGTCTCTGACAAGCTGCCAACAAACTGGCGGAGCAGAAGTTTATCATCACCTCCAGTGTTGCCGCACAAGACTCTGTATTGAGCGACGTGCTGATGCGGATTTCCCGTCCCCTTATATACATGGAATTTGGGGATCGTGTATCCCGGCGGATACTTTATTTGGTCGTACTAACCCGGATAGGGACGTCCAGTTTTAACAATTTGCCCAGCCGCTTCATTCACCTGGTGAACTCGTATCTGCTGAGCAATATAATCATTTAGGGCAGCTTTAGAGATTGTCTCCTCCTTGGCTATTGACAGAGCCGGCAGAGGATTTAATGTCTCTCCTCTATCATCTTCAATTATTACTGGAGGATCTTCGGCTGGAGGGTCCTGCTGGATCATCTTGCCCACCATATCTTGGAATAGAAGGGCCATTTGTTTTATATTGGCCGCTTGTTCCGCGGCCTTTTTGTCCTTCTTCTCAAGTATTCTCTGAAGGAATTCAGCATCAGTTTCCTGCTCACGGCGCTGCTCCGAGGATGTCTCCGGGCTTGCTTTCGGTCCCGTAAGTATGGCCATGGCTGTTAGCATTTCTTGGAGCTTTTGTTGTTGTTGCTCCTGGGCCTTAGTCACTGATCGCGTAAGCGGTCGATGCCCTACGGAGATACGGCTGTCCTCTTTTCCGGGTGCCATATAGACGGTATGCACCACCATGCCCCCAGCCTCGAAGCATTTAGGTTCAATGGCCTTGCGATTCGTCGCAGATGCAGGGATTTTTTCCGGCCTTCTCCTTTTGTGAGCGGTCGAGGTTGAGGGGGCCGTTGCAGTGGGCACCCAAGTAGCTGTCACCTTCTGTGGCTTGACAGGGTGGTTCTCTTCTCACTGAATTTTCACTTTTTTCTGTCGGCGAAAGTTATCTTGATCAATCACCGAGTTCTGAACCTGTCGCCAAACTTTATAAATCTTATAGGACAGCCGCTGAGGGAGCTGATCGAGCTTCGCCATTGTGGCATTCTCCATAGGTGGAGGAGGAATCTTCAGCACGGCAGTCGGAGAGTTTTTGCGCACTCTCCTTAGCGGTTCAAAGCTATTCCTAGTTGGAACAGCAACATCAACTTCCACCGTTGGAGCCGGCGTAGTCAATCCGGAAGGGGAATTGCCCCCAGCCTTCCTCACTCGGCGCCAGTGGCGACGTCGAGCGTGTCAGGCCGACGGTACTGGCTCAGCTATGGGGGTGGTTTCATCATGCCCCTATCTTGGTGAAGGGTTACTGCCGGTGCGAGCCTCTTGAAGACTGACGTCCATTGAGAGGGAATGGCCAGCCTGTTGAAGGCAGACTTTCGAGCGGGGGAAGCAGCCTTAGTGACTTCGCTTGGATGGGGAGTTGTAATGGCCAGTCTTATGAAGACCGACCCTTTGGCAGGTGAAGCCACTTTGACGACTTCAGAATCAGGAATAGCTATCCTTTTCGGGATAACCTCTTCTGGTATTGCGAGCTTCTTCATGGGCCCATTGGAGCTTTGGCCAGTCTGTTGAAAACTGAGGCAGTGGAGTTGGGCGACCCGTTGAGAGGGGCTGCAGTAGTTGTAAGCCGATCAAAGACCGACTTCTTTGAAGCCTCCTGCAATGGCATTGGGGAATTGAAGTTCATGGGTAGGAGCATAGTCCCGAAGAATAACCCAATGGTGGCTTGAGTTACCTGCTCTACTGGCATCTTGAACAGGGAGGCCGCTTAGGGCCCGTAGGTTACTCCTCCAGATGAGGTGGAATGGGAATTGCAGCTGGAGCAGTTAGAGGCCATTGATGTTCTCTTTTCTGTACGGGAGCAAAACCAAATCTTAGTACCTCGAACCTAAGAGCAACCATATCAAACCGCGATTCATTCGCAAACACGACACACGGAGTGTGGAGTGGAAAGAGGAAAAAGTCTCACCGGGCGTGCCAGAATCTGTCCTCTGCCGAAAACGGGGACGAGACCGCACAGGTCCGTCTTGCCTGAATTTCGAGGGCAGATGCTAATTTGTGCTATCCATCCACCTCTCCGAAGATGCCAAGTTTATTTATGACACTGTGTATCGAAGGTTTAGGCGAATGCGGCCGATGTAGCAGACTTCGTCAGATTCCTTCTCATTTGAGGGGTTTCTGATTGTGGGGACGCTCTTCCCTGCAGGTGCAAACCCCTGCAGTTAATTACGCTATCGCATCGCGGTAACCACTTTCTCCTTCTCCAGATGGTCACTTCGTGTCGTGCGTGTTTATTTTATTTTTGGTTGCCCGTGGATTGTATACGGAGACTAATTTATGTTGTCGCCCGTAGGGCGTGGATTAGTCCAAATCCGTATCTTTTTAGATTTGGGTTTGGGGCTGGGTTTAAGAATACGTTAGTCTCATTTGAGACTAAGATCAACTTAAACGTTTGTTAAGGATACGTTAGTCTAGTTTCAGACTAAGATCAACTTAACGGGATCGTTTAGATCCAACAAAAGAGCACTTAGGCTCTATTGTTTTAGTTTAGGGACTTTGCTGTCCATAATTAGTTTAAGGACGTTACGGTCCAAGGTTAAGGACATCATAGTCCATGGGCTTAAGGACCCCACAGTCGAAGGTTAGGGACATCATAGTCCATGAGTTTAAGGACCCCACAGTCCGAGGTTAAGGACACCATAGTCCATGGGTTTAAGGACCCCACAGTCCAGTTTAAAGACGTCATAGTCTATGGAATGTATGGTTGTTGGGACCCGTCACCTCTCTGAAGACGTTGAAGGATTACAACGACAAATATCAGAGGAGTAAAGAGATGTACCCTTGAACCAATTTTGGTTGGGACATCTGTAGTCCAATTTGGGACTTAGATCTGTTAAAAGATTTATGAGCATATGGGCTCAATTAATCTGAATGAGGGGTTTATGGCCATTTTGGCTCGGCCCACACAGTTAAAAATGTTAAACATTTGACAATGCTAAGCATTGATTTGAGCTTCTGACGATTTTTGTTTTTTATTGAATGTTGAGCATTCATCATAGCTCTGCGCTTTATTTTAAAGAATAATTTATATTTTATCAGCGCACACGTGAGAAACACGTGGCGCGCTTGGCGTTTTGGGCCAGTCAAAGAGCGCAGAGCGCTTCTGCTGGGTAGCGCACATGTGAGGAGCACATGGTGCGCTTGGCGCTTTGCGCCAGTCTATGAGCACATTGCGCTGGTCCATGAGCGCAAAGCGCTAGTTCAAGAGTGCAAAGCGCTAACTGTTAAGTGGCACACACTTGAGGGACACGTGGTGCGCTTGGCACTGAGCACCAGTCCAAGAGCGCAGATGCGCATCTGATCAATTTTATGATCTGAGAAATAAATTCTCATTTATAAGAGACTTTGTCTCAAGATTCTAAGAACAAAAGTTCTTACTTTGCAGGAGATGTTTCAATCTCTTATGTTGATGAAAAGCTTTGCCTTTATGGATCTGTGATCCTAAGAGAATTGAATTATTCTCCCCCTCTTATAATGAGATACTATGATCTTTTTGAGAAAGACCTTAGTCTTATAGATCTATGATCTGTGAGAAGAATTATGTTCTTCTTGTTATTTTATGATGAGATCCTTTGATCTCTTTGTGAAAGACCTTGGTCTTGTAGATCTATGATCTTTAAAGAAGTGAATTCTTCTTTTTAATTATGAGATGATTTCATCTCTCTGTTCTTTTATCTTGAAGAAAAGTTGTTCTTCTTTTTCTGAGAGCTTGGCTCTTCTTTCTGAGATCTCTCAAAGTTTCTGGGGGGGTTTCTCTATTTGTTTCTGTATCTTCTGAGACTTGAAGTCTTGGGGCCTTTATATAGGGCAAGCTGATTTGTTCAATCAGTTAAGGAGATCTTTTCTTCAATTGATTTGGGGATTTTTCCATCCCCGATTTGATTATGGGGTGTGTGTTTTCGCTTCTTCAAGGAGGACGCTCCATCGAAATAGAGTTCCCATCGGGTATCGTTCCCTTCTTTTTCCCTGTCAATCGCGTCAAACGCGCGTGTTCGTCTGGCAACTCACAATGTAGGGGTGAATCGGCAAGTATCGGATGCTCGGCGAGGAAGTCGACGATGGCCTGGCCTTTCACTGCCTTGAGAGTTCGGTATGTTATCGAGAATTCCATTAAAAGTAGGGCCCATTTAGCGAGCCGTCCCATTAGTATGGCTCTTGACATCAAATACTTGAGAGGATCCACCTTTGATATGAGATGGACCTCATGCGCCAAAGCATAATGCCGAAGCTTCGTTATCGCGAAGATTAACGCCAAGCAGTGTTTTTCGATAGGGGAGTAGTTGTTTTCTGCCCCCCAGGAGAACTCGACTCAAATAGTAGAGGGCTCTCTTTCCCTTGATCGTTCTCCTGTGCTCATAGCGCGCCTAAGGAATCTTCAAGGGTGGTTGTGTATAGGATGAGATGCTTTCCCTTGACTAGAGTGGTCAGTACCGGTGGGTTCTGCAAGTATTGATTGATTTCGTCACGTGCACTTTGGCATTTCTGAGTCCAGACGAACGGGGTCTCCTTCTTCATTAGATGGTTATAGGGATAGCATTTGCTGGAGATATTAACTTGGAGTTTAAGAACGGTTTAGGCATCAGTATCGCTACAACTGGGATATTGCCAGGAGCGAATCATCATTTACCCATGTCGATTTGGACAAAGAAGGCTTAGTAAACAGGGTTAGGATCCTGTCGACTAAGACTTTCGACTTTACGAGCCGTAAGGGTCTCATAAAGGGTTTTCTCCCTATGAGTCGTGTGGACCTCGTAGGTGTATTTTCTCCTTAGAAGTCGTGAGGACTCCTAAGTGGTGTTTTCTCTTATAAGTCGTAAAGATCTCATAAGAGTGTTTTCTCCTTATAATTCGAGAGGACCAACAAGTGTTATTCACCATATGGGGACATTTCATTCCATTTGTAGAACTTGGCAAATATTTATTTGTGTCTATACATTGTATACAAGGGTCAATATGGACCGTCTGTAGGGCAATTTGAGAGATACGACGGCTTAAGAATGGGTCTAGATCCCTGTAACTTAAGGCTTTTGAATCCTATGTGCCATGAGGGTCTCACATGGGGGATTCTCCTCACGAGTCATGAGGATCTCGTAGGTGTATTTATTTTAACGAGGTTGCACCCTTCTGGGTTTTCACAAGCTCGCCGGCAGTCCTGCTGTTTTTACTCACGGTGTCCTTTCGGGTTTTCATCCGTGTCCATCTTGCTTGTGGACGTACCATTTTTTAAAGCGGGATATTCCACTAGATTGTAGGACCTGTTTGTAGTCCCCTTAATATCCTTCCTGTCTTTTAAGAAGAAAGGATCATTCTACATAGAGACTCTTCCACCAGTGAGAAATATGCCCCCTGTGTATATCTCAGGGAGAACGGGTACCCACGCCGTCGCTATTTTGGCAACAGGTTGCTTCAGAGCCGCTTATTTTTGTTGAGCATAGACGACAAACGCCACCTTGCCTCCGCTTTTCACTTGTCATCATCGGATGAGAAAGAGTCTTGACCCATTTAATCCAATCGAGCCATTTTATCCATGAATTCTTAGAAGGTTGTCGGCTTGAAAAGGGCCGTAAATGGGACACCTTTTAAATTTGGGTCAAGGGTGGCTATGAACATTCCCACAATTTCAGCTTCATCGATACGTTGCTCGCATTTTGACCAGAGATTTCGCTATCGGGTAACATATTGAACCCAGGTCTTATTCGGTCTAACCCTTTCATTGACCAATGTCGTTACGGTAGTGCGTTTATTCACACTAGCGAATTTCTGATAGAAGAGCATCTCCATCTCATCGAAGGTATTTACGGAGTCACTCGGGAGTTCCGTATACTATTCGAAGTCAATGCCCGCCAGACAGCTGACGAATCGTTAGAGGAGAAGTATATCGTTCTCTCCAGTGTTACCGCACAGGGATTTAAATCGCGCGATGTGCTGGTGAGGATTACCGGTTCCTTTGTATATGTGGAGTCGGAAGTCTGTATTCTGGCGGGTACTATATTTGATCGTAGCATGCTGGATACGGTCGACCAGTCTTGATTGGTCAATTTGTGGCTTTACTGGCGAAGTGAGTTTTGATTTGCTGAGCGATATATGTATCCAGCTTTCCTTTAGGAATCATTTCCTCCTCGGCCGTTGATGAGGTTTGCAGAGGACTTGAAATGTCACCCTTGTCTTTAAGGACGACTATCGGCAGTTCATCTGTCTGTGGTTCCAATTGAACCATCATTCCAGCCATATTATGAATCAGAAGGGCCATCTGGTTTATTTTAGTGGACATTTATGCCGCTTCTTCATCTCACTTTTTTAGAGCGTGCTTTCGGAAATCAATATCCGACTCCTTCTCTACTCTTTCTTCGGGTGCGTCCTCGGGATTTTTCTTAGACGATGGATTAGCGTTTGCTGCCACCTGAGCGAGCGTCTCTTGCAGCTTTTCATGTTGCAGTTAAACCTTTTTCAGGGACCGAGTTTGAGGTCGGTGACTGGTAGAAGGTCGAACTTCATCTTTGGAATTCACCATATAGAATGTGTGAACTACCATGCCCCCAAGCTTGGGGTGTTTGGAGTTTTGGCCTTTGGAGTTTGCTTTGGGCACTTGACCTTTATTAGGCCTCTCTTTTTTTGTGAAAAGCCGCTTTGGTTTTGGGAGGAACTGCTGTATCAGGATCCGTCTTGGGATGAGTCCCCTTCACCTGCTTCCACACCTTATATATAGATGAGAAAAGTTGTCTCAGGGAGCAAACTGGTTTTTGCTCTCGTGGGATCTCCATGGGCTGCGGAGACTTCTTCAATATTGTGGTAGGAGAATTTTGTCTGGCCTTTCACAACAGTTTGAAGCTGTTCCCAGTTGGAACAACAACATTCACCACTAGGGTTGAAACAGTACCATACGGAGAACTGCCCCCAGCTCACTTTGTATGATGCCGAAATTGACGTTGACCGTTTCTTACAGACAGGATTTGATTAGCTTCAGGATTTTGCCGAGCCTGCCTCTTGTTTCCTTAAAGATCTTGAATATTCTGCCCCCTGCGTCGACCTTAGTCCTTGGCATGTGCCAGTTGTTTGAGAACTGATTCCATCGGCAAAGTTGCTGGTCGGGGAGCCAGCCTGTGGTAGACAGACTTCCTCTGGGCTTCCTCCATCGGTGTTGAGGCACCGAGGGTGGGAGGTGGGAGTATCGACTTAAAGAGAAGCCCGTTGATTTCTTGAAGATCCGGATTGCAAAGATTTAAAGCTGCAAGTGACCCATACTTGACTCCGCCAGACAGAGCCTGAGTTGCAGTGAGAGAAAGAAAACGCCATTCTCGGAAAAGACGCAACGCCGGCTTCAGTATCCTATCACCCAAGGGCAACCACAAACATATATAACACGATTATTTGATCGCGGAAAAACACGACACACGAAGTGTGGAGTGAAAAGAGGAAAAGGTCCCACCGGACGTGCCAGAATCTGTTTGCCGCTGAAAGACGCGACCGGGACGTCGGGACGTCTGGCCTGAATTTTGGCTATCCATCCAGCTCTCCGAAGATACTAAGTTGATTTATGGCACCATATATCGGAGGTTTAGACGGATGCGGCCGTTGTAGCAAACTTCGTCAGATTCCCCTCATTGTAAGGGGTTTTTGATTGTAGGGACGCTCTTCCGTGCAGGCGTAAGCCCCTGCAGTTAATTACGCTACCGCGTCGCGGTAACCACTTTCTCGTTCTTCAGATGTTCACTTCGTGTCGTGTTGTGTTTGTTTTATTTCGGTTGCCCGTGGATTGTATACAGAGACTAATTTATGTTGTCGCCCGTAGGGCGTGAATTAGTCCAAATCCGTATTTTCTTAGATTTGGGTTTAGATTGGTTTAAGGATCATTAATATTATTTTAGACTAAGATCAACTTAAATACTTGTTAAGGATACGTTAGTCTAATTTTAGACTAAGATCTACTCAACTAGGTTTTGGGATCATTTAGATCCAACGAAAGAGTATTTGGACTCTATCATTTTAGTTTAGGGATATTGCGGTCCATTGGGTTTAAGGACATCATAGTCCATGAGTTTAGGGACCTCATAGTCCATAAAGTTTAAAGACATCATAGTCTGTATGATTTAAAGACATCAAAGTCTGTAAGGTTTTGATTTAACCGTTTGGGGATGCACCAAAAGTTATTGGTTATTGGGACCCTCCATCTCTCTGAAGACGCTGAAGAATTACAACGACATGTATCAGAAATATGAAGAGATGTACCCTTGGACCAATGTTGGTTAGGAGATCTATAATCAAATTTGGGACTAAGACCGATTAAAAAGATTGTGTGTACATGGGCTCGGTTGATCTGAATTAGGGACTTGTGGCTAACTTGGGCTCAGTCCACTCAGTTTTGACTGAAGTGTTGGACACTTGTTCGGGCTCAGTTTACTCAGTTTTGAATAAAATATTGAACATTTGTTTGGACTCAACCCCCTTTTTTCAATAATGCTGAGCATTGATTTAGGTTCCGACACCCCCCTTTTTTCTTTTTTTATTGAGTGTGGAACACTCTTCATGGCGCTGGGGCTTTATTTAAAGAGCGCTTTGTAATTCCTTAGTGCCCACGTGAGGAGCGCGTAGAGCGCTTGGCGCTGAGCGCCAGACTCAGAGCGCTAAGGCGCTTCTTTTTAAAATAGCGCCCATGTGAGGAGCGTATGGAGCGCTTGGCGGTGAGCACCAGACTTGGAGCGCTACGGCGCTTCTTTTAGAATAGCGCCCATGTAAGGAGCGCATGGAGCGCTTGGCGCTGAGCGCCAGACTTGGAGCGCTAAGGCGCTTCTTTTAAAATTGCGCCCACGTGAGGAGCGCGTGGAGCGCTGAGCGCCAGACTCAGAGCGCTAAGGCGCTTCTTTTAAAATAGCGCCCACGTGAGGAGCGCGTAGAGCGCTTGGCGCTGAGTGCCAGACTTGGAGCGCTAAGGCGCTTCTATTAAAATTGCGCCCACATGAGGAGCGCGTGGAGCGCTTGGTGCTGAGCACCAGACTTGGAGCGCTAAGGCGCTTTTTTTTAAATTGGCAGCTTTGATCAGTCCTGTACCCTAAGAATTAAATTCTCAGTTTATAAGAGACTTTGTCTCATGAATCTAAGAATTAAGTTATTCTTTTATGAGGAGATGCTATGATTTCTTTAGTATTTTATTTATGAGAGACTTTGTCTCACGGATCTAAGAACCAAGTTCTTCTCGTTCTTGATGAGATGCTGTGATCTCTTTTACTCTTGTGAAAGACCTTGTCTTATAGATCTGTGATCTGAAAAATAACTAAGTTCTTCTGATGTGAGAGTTAAACTCTCAAATATAGAGAAGATGCCATGATCTCTCTTCTTGCTCTTTACCTTGAGAAGAAATTGCTCCCTTCTTTGAAGTTTCTTGAAGTTTATGGGGGGTTCCTATGATTTCTTCTTCCAATTTGAAGCTTATGGGGTGGTTCTTCTGTCTTTTTTTTGGAAAGAATGACCATTGGTCGTTGGGACTCACCACTTCTCCGACGACACTGAGAGATTACAACGCCATGTATCGAAGGTGTGGAGGGATTTACCCTTTGAACCATGTCCCACTCATCAGGGGGGAAGAACAGGTTGGAGTTTAAGCTTCTCGCTATTGAAAAAGGCTTCTTTGCGTTCGTGCACGTGCGTCGCACTTGTTGGGCGCGCGTGCGTTGTATGTGGTGTGCACGTGGAGGGCGTACATGGCACTTGCACATCATGGAGGGCAGCTAAGGCCCTAACTTGGAGAACTAAGCTCTTTTGAGAATTGAATTCTCGCTCGTGCGTTGCACGTGGTTCTCGCACGTGCGTTGCACGTGGTGGGCGCATGTGCGTTGCACGTGGTGCGCACGTGCGTTGAGCATATGCACATTATGGGGGGAAGCTATGGCCCTAACTAGGAGAACTAAGCTCCTTTGGGAATTAAATTCTCCCACGTGCGTTGCACATTTTTTGCTCACGTGCGTTGCACGTGGCGCGCATGTGCCGGGTGCATGTCCATTGCACGTAGCGCACATGGCGCTTGCGCATATGCGCATTAGGGGGGCAGCTATGGCCCTAACTTGGAGAACTAAGCTCCTATGGAGAACTAAACTCCTTTGAGAATTAAATTCTCCCACGTGGGTTGCACATGTTTGGCTCACGTGCGTTGCACGTGGAGCGCATGTGGCGGGCTCACGTGCATTACACGTGGCACACATGGCGCTTGCACATATGCGCATTATGAGGGGGCAGCTATAGCCCTAACTTGGATAACTAAACTCCTATGGAGAACTAAGCTCTTTTGAGAATTGAATTCTCATTCTTTTCTAAGAGGCATCCCCTCTTATTTATATGGGAGTGATAGAGAAGAGATCTCTCTTTTTCCCGATGTGGGACTAAAAGTGTATCCTCCATGTAGTAGAGCATTACTTAGATTACACGTGCATAGCACATTTGCTCATAATTTTTGATTCCGGATGAATTATGAGGCCAATAATATATCAAATCGAAGGATTTTTCCAGACGCTTTCGATACCATCAGAATTTTGCTGATTCTCATTCAGGAGTTTGTCGAAATATAGTCCAGAAAATAGTGGTTTACATATTCTTAAGCGTATCGTTGACATTTGATACCTGGGCTCTTTTGCGAAGAAATTTTTGGTGGGGAAAAACCTGTTTACAGCAGTGTCCTCACTGATGTCATCTGTTAAGCTTAAAAAAACTGTAGACTTAGGAGGAAAAGTTAGTATCGGGGACATGAAATAGTGAAAGTAAAATTCTCCCCCAAACTTATTTGTTGGCTCATAATTTTATAAAAAAATTCTTTCAAGAGCCAAAATAACCCCCCCCCCCAAACTTGAGTAAAATAGTATTAAGCATTTAAAATTATGGGTGGGTTAAAGTTATCGGTCAAAGTAAAGCCTTACAAAGACCAAAAGTCAACACCAACCATTCAAAAATTTTATCGATGTAACGCACTGCTTGGTGGAAAATCAGAGATTTGAAGAAGTGGGGAGAAAATAGGCGGTATGGTTTACGTCTCGTCTGATAGAGACGAAACAATAATGGTGAACGGAAACAAGAATGTGGATGATTAAGAATAAGAAGAATGGTTACATTCTCGTATGAGATAAGATGAAATGGTGGTGGTTCAACTTCTTCAGGTGGAGCTTGATTAATCACAAAATCCGTTTCATTTAGGAATGCGAGTTCGTCGGTGAAAATATCTTCGAAACTTTCATCGATAGTCCGATTGAAAATTTCAATGTCAATAAGTGTGGCGCCAGAATTCAACACACTTGATTTATCAAAAATTATGGAAGTAGGAGACTCGTAAAGCTCATCTACCTCATTCTTAAAAGAGTCTAAATCAATTTGTCTTTCTAAAATTATCGAACTCGAAATATCATATTGTAATTCATCAACACTCGCTATCATTAAAGGAAGATTAGAAGAAGAACCAGAGAAAGTGGGAAATGAAATGGGTAAACAAATTGGTGTGTCGAGTATTGCTGAACCAGATGTGGGAAATGAAAGCTGAATTTCGTTCTTCTTTTCGGTTATACATTTATCATCAACTTCAAGACGCATATGGGGTTCGGGAATAATAGTTAAAGGTTCGAGATGATGACCACACGGGAGTGAAAGGACCTGATGAATTGGTGGGACAAACTCATCCAAAATTTCGGGTTCATCATCCAATATATCCCCAACGTCAATATCCTCAATCAAGTGAAGGTTACAAGTCTCAGAAACTTCATCAAAAGCAGGGTTTTCAATCAATTGTGGTTCTAAAGTGGAGGTGTAGAGATTATAAGTGTTGGGTGTGGTTTCACTTGAAATGGCCCCTTCACAATCGGGTAAATCAAACACTACAAAGTCACACAACTCATCAGACATTCTATCCTCAATTGGTGAATCATTTAGTATACTCGATAGATCTGTGAAACTGGAGTTGTGGATTTCAATTTGGGATGGTGAGGTTTGATTTGGAATGGTGTGCCGCTATCTCTCACTACCCAAATTCTCAATTGTCCTATGGCTGTATCATACGTTGGAAAAATTTTAGCTGGTTTGAAAATAGTTGCTCGTTCGTTTTGTTTATTGAGTACGGCCATGCACTCATTCAATTCCTCTCTGGCGCGGCGCGACGCTACCATATATTTTTTCACAGTCCGTTCAAGACTAAACATGGGTCGGTAAGGGGTTTCAGCGTAAGATTGAAATTCTTGTGGATAAATAAAACTCCCAAATGACTGATTAGAAGGAATGTCTCGAGAAAGTGTAAAAGTCGGGTAGGATTGATAGGAATCAAAAGGTTGTGAAAATTGGGCAGGAGTAGAATCAACATTGTGATAAGAAGAATATTGATATTGGTTGTGTGGTTGGCGACTGTCAACAGATGTCATATACGTTACAAACCGAGTAGTAAAATCTTCTTTAGAAGGTGGTGACATTTGTTGTCCTAACGGTTTGACCGGATTGAAACTTTGGCCGTTAGTCCTTGCTATATACTCAGCGATGGACATGCGTTTAGGACTTCCCTCACACGTTTTAGATAGAATATCAACAAAAGAAGATATAGAATTTTGATGCGGTTGATAGGACCTGGAGTGAGATGGCTAACTGTTTCTTTCCGCTTGCTCTATCCGATCTCTTAAAGACATGGTAGAATCGGATGGTATACCGAAGCGATTATGATAATAAGAAATATCCGAATCGGTATAGCAAAGCTCGGCAAGAGTTCTTTTATTTGGGTTACCCATTATAAGAAGGTGAAAAGAGGGGGAGGGTGAAAATATTTAAGCTCTATTTGGATTGTTTTGCTTTGAAAGTGGGACTTGAGGGTTGACTCAACAAATCACAAAATGCACAAGCAAACCCTAGAACTAAGGTTACCTAGATCAAGCACTAGACCGCTCCTAGACTTCCAAAGGACAAGTCGCAGGATCAGTCCTCTACTACCTCTTTATAACTCTTGTGGCCAGATAAGTGGGAGATATCAGCTATACGAATCACTGATAATAGAGGGTATAATTAAGTAACCACTTGCCTTAGACACACTTGCCTAGACACCACAAAAGAAATACGGATAAGCGATAAATTACCCACGGCCTCCCTCTGTCCTATTTGAGTGCGATGGTCCTTAGGGTCTTGATCTAGATATTTTTAATTAATATAGGGTTATGCGGATGCTCGTTTTGTGATTTGTGGGGTCTAGGAAGGGTGATGAAATCCCCACCTAATCTGAATTATGGTCTTACCCCTTAAAATTTGTATTAAAATATGCAAAAACAACCCGCAAAACAAAACACGCAAAAATATTTTTGAGCGGCGATATTTTGCAAAGAATTCTGCAAAAAATATACCATTAGATTTTTAAGATGAGAGAAAATGATGTAGGAAAGTTACCAAAAAAGTTTGAGGGCACAACTCCCCAAGCACACAATAGCCACGGTTTCGCTACGCTTTAGGGGGTTCTTTGTTTAATTTTTTTACTGTGGCTTTCTTTGCTCCTCTGGGTCTTGATAAATATCTCTGAATCTTTATCTCCTCGCTAAAGTGACTCCAGGTTCCCTCAAAAAATCGCACACTAATCGTTAAATATGCAAGATGCTGTTTTATTTTATTTTTATGATATAGATCGAATAAGAATTCAACACAAATAGTAAGAATAAAAAAATTACGCACGTATCCCCGGCAACGGCGCCATTTTATTGATCTGTTTTAAAGAATAGTTTGTAGAATAAGCGCAATCAATAACGGTGTCGCGTGTTGCTAGACCGAGATGAGTACGGGTCGTCCTCAGGAAAACGTTGAATCTTTCAATCTTACTTTAGAAGTGTTGAAAAAGAGGAAGAATAGAAGAATAAAAAATAGTGGAGAATAGTTTCTAAATCTACGTCAAAATACGGATGTAGAAAATAGATCTAGTTTAAATAAAGATGTAGATTTTATATCAGAAGAGGGCTTGTAGGGTTCATTCGGATTTAGTAGCAATGGATGGCTAATAAAGATGACTCTTTTTATCTATGGATAGATTTAAAACTATATTGATAGTGATGAACGAGAATTAGGGTTCTTTGAAGAAACTAGTGTTTCTACACTATTGAGCCTTGTCCTTTCATTGATCTCATTCATGTCTAGCCTTTAACAAAACAATTGTTAATCTAATCTCAAATCGCGGTCGAGACTAGCAATAAATTTGTAGCGCGCCCGATTTGGATGTTAACGATTCTTTTGCTAAAGTTTATAAACTTCATAAGATTTAAAAGAAGTTAAAGTATTTTCTCATCCATTATTCTACCCTAATCCTACGAACTCTATCAAGCGGAGAATTACTCGCTCTTGATGGAGATAGAAGAAGAACGGATAGAGATCATGATGTAAATACAGAAAATAAATGCAAACTAATTAATCTAATGATCTACCTTTATTAATCAACTTCACAATTACAAAACCTTCGAGTTTAGATTACAAGAGAAAGAAGAAATTGCTCTCGATCTCTGCCTCGTAGGAAGTAAATACTCCGTCGAATCTCACGTCGCCTTATCACGTCGAATCGTGGACCTGTCGTGGATCACTTGTTCTTTTGACGTTGATTTGCTTCGTGTAAAAGGTTGATAATTTCTAAGTTTAGCTCCCGGTCGTTTATATAGTCCCAAAACCATAAACTATAGATCTCCAGAATTAGGGTTTGTTGTTGCAAATCACAACTAAAAATCCCAAATCCCGACTTAGTGAATCGGCCACGGATCCGCCGCATTGATGCTAATTTGGCCGCAGAAGCACGGTTTATTGGTGAGATCTTGGCTTCAGAATTCTGGAGCTTCTTCGTTGTGACACATGAAGATTTATTTGATATATGGAATCTTCATATCTTTCTGAGTCTCTGCCAGTTTTGATTCTTCGATTTTATTTAATTTTATCGGCAGATTTTTGATTCCCGATATCTCAACATCTCGATCTTCTGACCTGAACCAAACTTTGCACAATATCTTAATGAATAATGTAAGTAATATTTGGTATTTTTGAGATATTATCCTAACCAATCTAATATGATATTATATTTTAAGAATATTGATTAAGGATATTTGATATGATATGCGTATTTAAATTATCATATAAATATTATATGCATAAATTTTCCTTCATAATATTAACTATAATATATAAATATATCGTAAATAGTATTTTTATAGATAAACCCAAATATGTTCTATATTTATAATAAACACCTTTAGATTTTTAAGAAAATTAAGGAAAATGTTATATCAAATATGCGATATTTTCGACTGAACAACTGCACGAACCCCGAGGCAATTGCCTCATTCTTGGCTGCCAGAAAACGGCCCCCGATGGTTTTATCATGGCCAATTTTCCCCGTACTTCGCCCGTGCGCCCCTTTGACTCCCTTCTATACCTTTTTCCTATTTGATTTTCCTAAAATTAAACAGAGAACCCTAGACTTTTCATCTACCCTTTATCCTCACTTTTAATACATTTTTAATTCTCTCTACACCTATATTTCCCCTATAAATACCCAGTCTTTCCCCTTAGTTCTTCTCCTAATTTATTCTGAAAATACCACTAAAAAATTATATCTCTGAAGCCCCATTCTAACCAAGGAAGTCAAGAGCACAATTCCAAGCCAACCCCATCGCTCAAATTCGTTCCTCTACACGTTAGCTACCTAGAGTTCATTCTTATACGCGTAGTCAGTCCCAAGCTCAATCCTCCATGCATCATAAGTCTCAGTTCCTCAACCGAGACTTCTTCTCTTCTTTTCTCACTTGTACGAGTACAAGCGAAACCCGTAAATCCTTTCTTTCTCTCATTCGTTTCATTTCAAAACGATTTTTAAAACAATATCGACTAAACTAGAGTTAGTTTAAATAAATCATCTTTTAAATAGTTTTATTACCTTTGCTATGTTAAATATTTTACCCTAATCCTTCTAACACCACTTTCAATATTATTCATCTCAATTTCTTTTGAATTGTTTAAAATTTTGTACTAAATAAATTATACAACAAAATTACATAAAAATACTATGAACCTTACCTATACCCTTTTTACGTTATCATGAACTAAAACTCTAGATAACTCATGGGGTAACGACCCACTCCATCACATACACAATGGTTTTCATAGCACGATGTTTTGGCTATTTACCTTATCTAAAATAAACAATTTTCATTAAAATACCCTTAATTTACAAAACTCTTTTTTATTACTATTTTAAATCCTTTGCAATTACACCTCTACAATCCTTTTAGGGGAACCCATTGCAGATGGTGCGGGTTATCGCACGTCATTTGGATAGTAGTACGAGATGCAGAACTTCTCACGGAGATTTCGGTCTTGAAAGGAAATAAAAATACGATTTTAAAAAATACGACTTTTTCAACAAATTAAACCATTTGAAAATTTTCATAAATCGTAAATCCATATTTTTCTATGAAAAAAAATTTTGAAAACTATAATTTTAAAATGAAAAATTAAAGTTACACAAAAATACTATCAAGTTTCCAAAAGTATAGTTTTCATAAAAATACCATAAATTTTTAAAAGGTTAGGTTTTATCACTAAAATACCACTAAAACTAAAATAAATTTTTATAAAAACTCTTAATATTCTAAAACACCCTCGAGGTTTGTTTTTAAAACAATATTAAAATATTTTATATAAAACTCGCTCGAGAAATGCAAACAATGTAAATACATAATAAACAACTTAAATAAATCTTTAAGGATCTTAGATTAATATACATTTAAGCGGTATCATTTCTCTTAAATCTCAGGGAGCCGGAGAAAGTGAGTGCTTTCCTATCTAGGTTAGATAATACTGCAAATTAAATGAATTATCAATGGCAATCGTCTTGGAAAAAGACACAAATATTACCGCCCATGTACAGCGGTTGTCCGATTATTCTCAAACTTAAGAATTTACAAGATTAAAGAAATTCGAAAGATTTAAATCTAGTAAAATGAAATGACTGTAACCTGAATACAAACTTGAATATGAATCAGATTTGAATTTGAAATTGAACTCGAACTCGAACCAGAAATTAAACATGAATCTGAACTTGACACTTGAACTTAACAGGAATACCTGAACCCAATGTCTACTTTTGAACTAACTTGACTCAAACCATGAATATAACTTGGCATGAATACATGAACACTTGACACGAATACTTGATCTTGACATGAACTTAATCCTGCAACTTGATGTATTCATGAATTCGAGCAAGACTGGTAACTTGAACTGTAATCTAGAATACATGGGGTGTTGGGGTAGTTCAAGTATGAATCCAACGAAATCTTAGGAGTCCCCCTAAATCATGAATCCATGTCTACTAACAAAAGCAATCTATCATGAGGGCCCGTGTTTCCTTACTCCTGAATTATAGCCTGTTGAGTTTGGAATACTTCAACACTAGGTTGAGGTCTCGTAACTAACACTTGATTCGGGCATGTGGTTCATTACCCTTGAATTACAGCATGTTGGATTCGATAACACTCTTGAGATTAGTTGACATTCACCCTTGAATTTACGTTAGATTAGTTTACCATTGTAGAGACCTTTTAGGGTATTTATATGCACTTTATGTTCACTATATCTACGCTACACGGCAATGCTATACTATGCTCATGTTACTTTGTCATGTTATATAGAACTTCCATGTTACGTAGAATTAGCATGCTTATATTAAATGACGTGTTTAATCACCATATCTCCTAATCCATTACTTCATGACTATACCTTATACTTCACACCTTTTCTTGGGGACTTACCGAGCGAACGTTCGCTGACAAACATTCACCCATCTCTTTCTTCTTTTGGATGTTCGTCAGGTGGTTTAGCAACTAAGGAGATAGAAGCGACTGCAGGGGATTACGACCAGATCACTACCCAAGCTTAGCTTAGCTTATCTGTTCTTTCAATTTATGTATGCCATCTGTTTAGACATTTCTGTTCTTGTATTTCACTTTCAGTTGAACTCATGTATTGTAAATGTATCAAGTTTGAATGTAAATAATATTGTTGAAGTTTAAATCCCATGTTAATTTCTTATCATTTTTATATTGCTCAATTACACTTAGCGAATTTATTCCGGGAAATGGCCTTCTCGAAATAAATACGTCGCGGGCCTAGTCATATGTTGTTACCAATCTTTTGGGAAGCAGGGCGTGACATAAAAACTCCATCAACCATTTGTATTATCCACGACTTAGAGAAGAGACTTAGATATGTGTTGTTTTGAGTGTCAGACTCATTTAGAGTCGACGTGAGTTGATTATTTACATATCTTTTGTTTTCTGCTATGATTCTTCGCCTTGAGCGTCGTGTATGTGTGTGTGTGTGTGTGTGTGTGTGTGTGTGTGTGTGTATGCGTGGATTGTGTCTCCGCCATTGGACATGAGCTAGCTCCAGTTTGGGGATGCTTTATATATATTATTGTGCTTGTTTTACTCAAAATTTACAAAGGAGGTGCTGCCCTATTTTTAAACGGTGAAATTATTTTCAACAAACTTTACTTATACTTGTAAAACAAACTTGATTTCATATTAGAAACCCATTTTTAAACTACACCTCCATTATTTTCTTATAAATGGTTTAGATTCTGGTTTTTAGCTTACTTGGGTTATGGTGGGGTCCTATAGACCTCACGTGATTCAAGTGACGGTCACGTGTCATTTCCGGGTTGTGACATAGTCTATTCTGGAGTACCGATATCCAGTCTCGACACTTCCACGACTAAGGATATTTAAGGATGTGCTTATGGACTACCCAGCCCCCACAAGTATGATCGCCATCATAATGCTGATAGTCAAGCAAAGATCCTATGGGTTTTATCAACATGTATTAGCAATACGTAATAACAAGTAAAATATATACACATGTTAAGATAAAGACAAACCAAATAGCATACTATCATATCGAGTAAGACTGTCATGTACATACATATCCCTAGTATCCTATACAATAAATGCCTCTACGGCATACATATCCAGCAATCTCTCACTTGCACTAAGGCCTATTATTAGCGTATCGAGTACCCAACTCCTGCACTAAGGCCAGTTGTTGGCGCATCGCATACCCAACATCTCAAAAATTCGCTCGAACTATGCTTGAAGGAGGGCCTTTATGAATGGATCTATCATGTTCTCTTTTGTTTCTACCTGGTGATCTACGATCTCCCAGCGATCTACTATCTTCCTGATCAGGTGATATCGTCTCAAGATGTGTTTGGATCACTGATGGGACCGTGGTTCAATCGCTAATGCCATAGCCCTATTGTTATCGCAATATAAAGGTATTAGATCAACAATGGGCAGAACCACCTCAAGTTCATAAATGAACTTCCCCATCCAGACCACTTCTTTTGCAGTGTCGTTGGAAGCAATATATTCAGCCTCCATCGTCGAGTCTGCTACGGTGTCATGTTTGGAACTCTTCCAGCAGACCGCCCCTCCATTGAGGGTAAGCACATAACTTGAGATGGACTTGTTGTCATCCTTTTCACTTTGGAATCTTCAATCGGTAAAGGAATCCATTTGGAGGTCTCCATTACCGTACATAAAAAATATCTGCTTAGTCCTTCTCAGGTACTTCAGAATATTCTTCACAGCTATCCAATACTTCTCCCCTGAGTTTAACTGATACCTGCTTACCACGCTAAGTGCATAAGCTATATATGGTCCGGTATATAACATCGCATACATTATAGACCCCATCGCATAGGGTGTAATGCTTATGCGAGCCCTCTCCTCATAGGGTTTAATGCTCATGCGAAAGCATAGGGTGTAATACTCATGTGAGCCCTCTCCTCATCAGTCTTGGGATATATCTCTTTGGAGAGGGTGACTCCGTGACAAGCGGGTAAATTACTGCATTTGGAATCTTCCATACTAAACCTTTTTAGTATGGTGTCTATATACCTGAACTGTGAAAGTCTCAAAAACCTCTCGGATCTATCCCTATAGATCTTGATCCCCGGATTGTAAAAAGAATCACCTAGGTCTTTCATGAAGAACATCTGTGACAAGAAAAGTTTGACCGATTGTAGTATAAGAATATTATTTCCTATCAGGAGAATGTCATCAATGTACAAAATGAGAAATACGATAACCCCCTACAATCTTCTTATAGATACATGGTTAATCTACGTTTTTTATGAAGTCAGATTTCTTGACTGTCTCATCAAAACAGATGTTCCAACTCCGCGATTCTTGTTTTAATCCATAAACGGATTTAAGCAACTTACACACCTTCCCGCTGCTCCTACTGTCTATGAATCTCTCTGGCTGATCCATATAAATGCACTCTTCTAAACTTCTATTTAGAAAAGTCATTTTAATATCCATCTGCCAGATGTCGTAGTCATGGAAGGTGGCAATAGCAAGTAGGATCCGAATGGATTTCAGCATAGCCACTGGAGAAAAGGTTTCGTCATAGTCCACACCTGGTCTTTGACGAAAACCCTTTGTAACAAGTTTAGCCTTATAGGTTTCCACCTGTCCATCGGCACCAATTTTCTTCTTGAAGACCCAATTGCATCTAGCGGGTTTTACCCCTGGAGGAGTAACGTCCAAAGTCCAAACTTTATTTGTGTACATGGACTCCATTTCTAATCGCATAACATCCATCCATTTCACAGAGTCCCTACTGGAAATGGCCTGCTCGAAACTAGTAGTGTCATGCTCCGTTTCCTAAGAGACGAAAACGGTGACGTAGCAAGCCCGCGGCATATTTATCTAAAGAAGGTCATTCCCTAAATAAATATATTAAGCGTATTGAAACAATAATACACAATGCAAGGATAAATGGAGACTGTAAAAAAAATTCAACAAACATATTTATTTACATTGTAACGACTTTGAATTTACTGTACGAAATTTTCCATTTTAATGTACAGAAATGAGTTTACAGCCTGAGTTTGAGTTATAAGTCAATTTTGTTAAATAACAGCAAGAATGAATTTGTAGCTCACTGGTAAAGCCTTTGCACTGCTGTGACGTAGCCCCTGTGTTCGATTTCCATCAGACACATTATTTTTTCTGAATTTTTCTTTTAATTTTTTGGAAGCCTAAAAAATTGCACGTGAAATACACAGAAAAATGAAAACTTAGAAAAAATCAAACAGGCACAAAATGGAGTAAACCCTAATTAATCAAGTGGCACGAATCTTGAGGCAAAAGCATCGAGATCGATCAGTGGATTCAACAATAAGGCCGGTGTGGACAACTGTGACAAGGCCAAAGAGCCCCAGGCTCTGCATATTTGACTCTTCTCATATCCCTAACTCCACTGCACTGTTTGATTTCCCTGCAATCAAATAGAGACCCTTCATTTCACAATTTATCACAATTTTAATGCATTTTAATTCACCATTTTAATTCCTAAACCCTAATTCTCCACTATAAATACCACCCCACAGTTTGGCTCAATATCATTCTGAAAATTCTAACCAAAACTCTTAAAAATTTCCTAAGTACAAGTGGAGGAAAGAGGAGTTAGTAAGCGATTAACTTCCGGTGAAAATCGAAATAACATTTAGAGCTCCCGCGACACCAGAAGGCTTTACTCCTCTTTCTCCCCCTCTTCTTAACATATCAAATAGTAAGTCCCTCCCAAACTCCCTTTCTCTTCTTTGAAAATTCTTTCTAATCAAAATCGGTAAAAGTGGAGTTATACCGATATCATCTTTTATAAAAACCATAACTCCAAGTCCTTTTATATTTTGGTCAAACAAACTTTACCTCGTCACTTGTAATTTTGATACCAATGTTTAGAATCAAGGTTTAACCTAGAATCTCATGTAAAACAACCATATTTGAATTTTTCATTAAAATACCATGAACTTTAATATCATCATTTTTAGTTTTGTTAAAACTATACCTTTAGGAAAAACTTCACGGGGTAACGATATATCCCTCACGTACACTCTTGTTTCATAGCACGATACCTTTTTGTATGAATTTTTGTACGAAGAAAATATTACATTAAAATAACACTTACTTTAAAAACCGGTTTTCTTTTAAAACAATATTTCGATTCCTTTGCGATTATGCCTTTACAACCCTCTTTAGGGGACCCGCTAATGGATAGTGCGGATTATCGCATATTCTTGGGCTAGTAGAGCGAGATACAGACCTCCTCACGGAGCATTCGGTCTCGAAAGGTTTTAAATACGGTTTTTAAGAAAAACGAATTTTCTAAATAAATAAAGAAATTTAATTTTTAATAATTATATAAAAATTACAAACCCTTATTTTCAAAATATAATAAACTTATTTTCTAAAAATGAAAGATTTACAAGTTTCAGTAAAATACCATCAAGATACCAAAAAGGTAAGTTTTACAATAAAATACCATGAACTTTCCAAATTAAGTATTTATCACTAAAATACCCTAATATTTACAAGCCATGCTCATGACAACCCTAAATAATACTAATCACCTCGAGGTTTTATTTTTAACTATATTAAAATATTTTTCATAAAACCCCCTCGAGTTATATAAAATCAATATTTATGGACTTCAATAAATATAGGTTTTAGCGGATCAATTCTCTTGAGCCCCAGAGAGCCGGAAAAAGTGAGTACTTGCCTATTTAAGGTAGACAATATAACGGAGTTATCAATGGTAATTGTCTTGGAAAAATACACAAATCCTGCCATCCATGTGCAGCAGTTACCGATAACTCCCGAACCTAATTCAAGATCTAAATCAGTTTACAAGTGTCTGACTCAGTCAGAGTCCAATTCAAATCTGAATCCTGAATACTTGAACATGAACATGAATACTTGAATCAAATATCAATATCAAACATGTATACTTGGCTTGACTTGACCGAACCATAGTTATAATTTGACTTGGCTACTTGACTACTTTATTACAACCTGAACATGACTACATTGAACAACTTGTATCCATGGTTTCGGCAAGACTTGAAATTATAATCTATACAATACATTACGCGGGGATAAAGGGATAGATTGGTACGGAACGTATATCGTGGCATGAGAGGTCAGTTAAAAGACACATACATGAATTCACGTGCCGTTGTCCCATGGGTTATGACGGGGCTTTATACTACATGTTACCATAGTCCACGGGGTAAGATGGACTCCTCTCGTATACACGAATACCTTCTATATCAAGCTACAAACAACCATGTTAGAATAACAATCTTATACCTATGCAAATTACCAGTTCATTCCTCATTACTTGTTATATTCCATTTCTTCTTTTGGGACTTATCGAGTGTTAGTTCACTGACGACATTCTTTTCTATTTCTTTCTTTGGAATGTTCATCGGGAGGACAGGACTCTCAGGAGATCGAGCCTAGCCAGGAGGACTTGGAGCAGCTTGCAGCACAGCCTGACTTCTATTTTCTTGTACTTACTTTCAGTTTGTATGCCACTGTTTAGGCACTGCTTATTTTATTGTATTTTTCCTTTTCAAAACAATTGTGTGTAAAGATGAATGTAAATAAAAGTTGTCTATTTTATTACTCTTGTCATTCTTGTACATTTTATATATTGCTTAATTACGCTTAACGTATTTATTTCTTAATAAATACGTTGTGGCCTGCCACATCACCGTTTCCGTCTACTGAGAAGCGGGGCGTGACATATATTCAACTTCCAATATTTACAAGTACATAAGTTTCAACTAGAAAGTAAATACAATAAAGTAAAATGACTAAACATATGGCATACATAAGCTGAGTAAAAAGTGAAGCTAGGCTAATCCTGAGGAGAAATCCGGTTGTAATCTTCCTCTGTGGCCTCCACTTCCTCCGTCTTGACTGTATCTGACGAACATTCCAAGAAAAAGGGTGAGTGGAATGCCCGTCGGCGAACTAGCACTCGGTAAGTCCCAAGGATAAAATAAGAGTAAAAATGACAAGTGTAGAATATATATATATATATATATATATATATATGATGAGTAACAGTATATGTTCATAAGTAAATATGTACTATAAGTTTCTATATGGTCACTATGTTAACGTTAAGTTCCAATTGTAAATATCAACGCATCCGTAGAAATATTCACGAGCTCAAGAGTGGGGCTCCAGGAGCAAGGAAACATGGGCCCATTTCATGTGTTAGTATCGGGCTCTAGGTTGTGGATAAGTCAACCTAACAAATATTGGAGTAAAATAAAAAAAAGAGGTTAATACGGGACTCCTAATGCTCCGTTGGATTTACCAAGAAACTATCCCAAACACCCCGGGTATAAATAGTTAATAACTGTAGAATATACATAATTAAATTGATGGATTGGTTATAACATGTCTTGATCGAAACTATATATTGCAAAACGTGTAGAATGAAGTCGAGTGAGTTGAGTAAAATGCGAGTCACGTTAATTGCAATCTTGGTTCGAGTCAAGTTAGTTCGAGGAGACTGGATTCGAGTTCATGTTCAAGTTTCGAGTTGGGGTTAGAGTTCGGGTTTGTGTTCGAGTTCGAGTTCGAGTTCAAGTTTAGGTTCGAGTTTGGATTCGAGTTCAAGTTTTTTTCATATGAATTGATTTAAACTGTTAAAAATCTTATGTTCGGTAGAAATCGGCAACTGCTGCACATGGACGGCAGGATTTGTGTTTTTTTCCAAGACAATTGTCATTGATAACTCTGCTAAGTTGTTCAACCTGAATAGGTAAGCGCTCACTTTCTTCGGCTCCCTGGGGCTCAATAGAAATGATACCGCTTAAACCTATATTAATCTAAAGTCCTTAAATATTGTTTGCATATCTCGAGGGGGTTTTATGAAAAATACTTTAATATAGTTTAAAAATAAATCTCGAGGATGATTTGTAATATTTAGGGTTTTCATGAACATGTATTTTAATTTTTATGGTATTTTAGTGCTAAAACCTAGATTTTTTGATAATTTATGGTATTTTTATGAAAACTACTTATTTTAGCCCTTCTTGAGCTAAGAGAATTTTTGAGGAATTTTCAGAATGGGCATGGGGTGGTATTTATATGGTAAAAATTTAGGGTATGGACATTAAAAATCGGATTAAAAGAATTAAAATTTGTGTTAAATGATGAATTGAATAGTCACTGTTTAATTGCAGGGAAATCGAACAGTGCAGGGAAGTTGAGGGGAGCTGAAGAGGCATGTGTGCAAGGCACGGAGCTGATCGGGCCAATCTGGAGTGGCGGCGACGGGCAATTGCAAGAAACAGGCGGTCGGATCTTGAGGGTTTCCCTCGAGATTCGTGCTACATGTCTAGTTTGGTGTTTACTCCTCTTTATGCCTGTTTGATTTTTCTGAAACCTTTCAATTCCCCGTGAATTACACGTGCAACTCTTGGGCTTCCGAAAAATTTAAAAAGAAAAATCTTTAAAATAATTATGACTGACGGGAATCGAACACACGGCTATGTCACAGAAGTGTAGATGCTTTACCAGTGAGCTACAAATTACTTCTTGCTTTTATTGCACGAAAATGACTTATAACTCCTATATAGGCTGAAATACCATTTTCTATACATTTAAATAAATAATTTTGTACAGAGATTTCAGAATCGTTACAAGTAGGGTCGTCTTCTTTAAAGATGCAATCCTCTCGATCCCCGCTTATGAGAAAACCACAGTATCTCTCGGGCGGATGTGAATGACGACTAGATTTGCGGAGTAGATGAGGTTCATTCGGGATTATCAAATCCGGTTGTTCTACCAAATCCTCAGTCATTGTCATGTATCTGGAATTTCTTTCAGTTCTACCGTGCTTCCACAGGTTTCTTTTGCAAGAAACTGACATTCCAAAAGGGTGGCATTCCTAGAGACAACAATCTTTTGTTCATCTGCATGGTAGAAAAGATATCCTCACGAATGCTTAAAGTATCCCACAAATTTACACAACACTGAATGTGTCTCGAGTTTGTCCGGATTCTACTTTTTAACATAAGCCGGTATATCTTAAAAAATTTAAGACATGGTTTCTTCCCACTCTATATCTGATATAAATTGGGAAGCACAAACTTGGATGGAACTTGATTCAATAAATATGCTGCTGGCTCAAGCGCAAATCCCCAGAGTGAAAGAGGTAACTCAGCATTACTTATCATAGAGCGAACCATATCCAATAGGGTGCGATTCCTCCGCTTTGATACATCGTTATGCTGTGGTGTATACGGAGGAGTAAACTGAGAGAAAATCCCATTCTCTTTTTGATGGTCAAGGAATTCCGTGCTCAAGTATTCACCTCCTCAATCAGATTGCATGACCTTGATACTTTTGCCAGTCTGGTTCTCTACTTCGCTTTTATATTTTTTGAATTTCTCAAAAGTTTCAGATTTGTATTTCATCATGAATACATATCCGAATCTACAGAGATCATCGGTGAAGGTAATGAAGTATGAGAACCCATCCCTCGTATATATAGACATTGGACCACATACAACACTGTGTATGAGTCCCAAGAGCTGTATAGCTCTTTCTTCATATCCCGTGAACGGAGTTTTGATCATCTTTCTTTTGAGACAAGACTGACAAATTTCATAAGATGAAAATTCGAACGAATCCAAATATCCATTTTTATATAACATAGCTAGTCTGTTCTCATTGATATGACCAAGTGTACAATGCAACAAATAGGCTTCGTTCATATCTGAACTCTTCCTCTTGCGTGTGTTTTGTATATTGAAAACTGTGTTTTGATTATGAACATAGATATCAGTACATAATATACCTTCTCCAATCAGCACCTAATTGAGGTAAATTTTCATGACATTTCTTTCTAATACAAAGTTATATCCATCTTTGTAATACCCGGTGTTTTCTGTACGAAATATTCCGTATTTGATTAAAATAATTTTCCAATATTTTCATTATTATATTTTAATATCCCTACATTCCTTTCTTTATAATTTTCTAAAATTTTACTAACCGATTATTTCTGATTCCTATTTTTTCCTATTTTAATCTAAACTCTAACTCTAACTTTTTACCTAAAACCATATCCTAGCAACAACCTTAACCTAGCCCGGCCTACATACCCTCTCTACCAATTTCCCTCCCCTCTATATTTTATCCCAAGTCCGGCCCACAAAGCCCACATCCAAACCCAAACTAATCATTTATTTTTCCCCTTCTTCTATTTTCTCTCTCTCTCTCCATTTTTCTTTTCTCCTTCATTCTTTTAGAACTGAGCCCCCCTTCTTCTCCCTTCACCTGCTGCTTCTCCTTCACTTTCTTTTCTTTTCAAATTCAAATTTGAACTAAAAATTTCACCAATCAGTCCTATTAACTCCCCTTTAATCACAATTATTTCCTCATTAAATCTCTTTAATCCCTTCATTATTTTCCAATATTCCCTATTAACTCTATAATCTCTCTCTCTCTCATTCTCCCACTCTTATTATCTCACCCATTCTATCTCTCTTTCTCTCACTCGTTCACTCTCTCTCTACCTCCCTCACTCCACCGCAAGCCGCCGCCACCATCTCTTGCAACACCTGAGCTTCCCCATTTCTTCTCTTCGCCGACCCAGCCACTTCTCCTTCCTCCCTCACGACCCACGAGCCCCACTGCCGCCAGCCACCTCCTCTTCATCCGTCGTCATCGACTCCCCATTTCCACTAGTATCATCTTCGATGACAACGCAGCCACCTCACTCCACCTCTAGCTCCCATCATCGCCTACAGCCCAAGCCGGCCCCTCTTCCTCTCAACCGAGCTCCGGGTACCACAACTCATCTCGCCGGCGCCCCTGTCGCGGCCTAGCACCTCAACGCCACCTCCTCTATCACCAAAAGCCCCTCCTTTTCTAGCCGCACCTGAGCTTTTCCCCATTGCCACGTCACCGGCCACCCGACCACTATTCCCAACGCAGCTCCGGCCCCTCGTCTCCATTGTCGCCGGCCCTAAGCCCCCATATTGCCACACCCAACAGCCTCATCTCCATCACCGCAGCCAAGCTGCTGGAGCCTTAGCCGAGCCTACAAGCCAAGCTCATACCCCTCGCACCCTTCGGCATTTAATCGAGCCCTTTCATTCATCGCCAAACGCCGGCGTTCCGGTTGCCATCATCGCCATCCAATCCATGGCCTCGGTCTCTTAAGTCGTCACTGTCATCAACACGTTAGCCATCGCAATGCCAACACACGTCCATCGCAGCCTGCATCGCATTGAAGCCTCACTCGCTCCACGTCACGTAAACGTCGTATCATGTGTCGAGGCGAATACTTGTCACGTGGTGTCGCTTCTATTTCAGAGACCAAGGAAATTGAACCCCCTCACTTTCTTAACATGTTGTAGTTATCTTAATTATGTCAATTAATGTTAAGTATAACTATATAAATATTTAAACGTTCGTTGCGATTGCTTGGATCGAACCTCAATTAAAAATGACGGAACTTATGATCATTAAACCCTTTTACCGTTAACAAATATCTTGTGAAATTTTTTATGTAAAATAATGAGATTTCACCCATGAAATGGCATTCCCGATAACCGATGCAAAATCTGGAATTTCCGTGCGTGCTGTCACGTAAAAATCATAATAAATCGTACAAAAATCGGATCGCAGCGTGCTTAGCTCATTACGAAGAGGAATGGATAACCTATGAATTTATGGAGACAGTTACTGAATATCATATAATTTAGATAGTGAAAACCGAAGAGATTTGTGGCCATGGACTGCAGTCCAAAGCAGAAATCTCTGCTAATACATGTAATTAGAAATCTGTAACTCACTGTTCAAATGCGAAAATGTGCAGAAACCTATATCGATACGTAGGAAATTGATATATCTTTCTTGAGCCACTAGTTTCATTGGATTCATTCACCGTATGATATTTTTAACACATTTTATAATGTCGATGTGTCCGGCTGAATTCTGCAGTGACAGATTTTACACATCGAACTTAACCTGACCATAACTCTCTGTTTATATAGGATATTACCGATCCATTGATTGCGTTGAAATACTAACTGATAACCCTAAATATTATTCACTATAGTGATGCCCAAATATGTATGTGACTGATAGAAAAACACATTTGAAAATAGACTTTCAGTTCAGAAACTAAAATTCCAGTATCGAACATCCGTATTGAAACAACGGTATCTCCCTAACCAGAATCCCGATTGATATGAAACTAATTTTCTTGTCTGGATAATTAATTCTACTGTTTACGCCTTTTATATTATTTTTCCTAAATCTGAACATAAATATTGGCAAAATGTGTTCAAAGTTGAACTTCCGGTTCAGAAACTGGAATTCCAGTATTGAACAATCATTTTAAAACGATTGTATCTCCCTAACCAGTATCCCGATTGAGTTGAAACTAATTTTAACGTTTATATAAATGGGTATACTTTATATTTCTTTGATATTGTTTTACCTGAATCTGCATATAAATTATAGTGAATTTTACAAGTTAAATGATACTAGCTGTCTTCATTTAGTTGAACTTCATATACCGCATCCATATCATGTCGTGTGCTTGCTCTGCACTCATTGATTAGTGACCATTTGCATTGATACCTTAGTAACTGTTTTAGATTACTGAGTGATAGGTGTTAGTGATTGAATTGTGGCAAGTACATTAGTGTAAAAGTGTGATTAAATAGTGAAAGCGACACGTACTTATACACAATCAGCAAAACCATTTAGTTATTGCATTGTCGACATATATGGGGCATATATAAGTGTAACTATAACTGAAATGGGACGGGTATGAAAGCACTTATATTAGTGTCATAGATAAGATATTGAGTACTGTTCACTTATCTTAGATGCTAGTCGAGACATACTTGATGGAGACCATGTCTCCAATTCTCGCGTAGACTTGTCATGGAACGATTAGTATTTAAATTCATAGTCGATTCTTGATGTAGATCATAGGGTGTGGGGTAGTTTGAGTGTGATTTTGATCAACGGAATATCAGGAGTCCCATTGCCAGTATATTTCGTGATTTCGTGTTGCTGTGATACTGAGCTGAAATGGTATATTTGATGATTTCGTGATATTATTACTGATCATGTTACTGATTATTACTGATTGTGATTTAGGCCCGTGTTTTCTTGTCTCTGGGGCTTACCCTTGTGTTGTGAATACTCCTGTGGTGGTTGACGCTCATATTCGAACTGACGATAGGTTTAGTGACTTGAACCTTGAGACTTAGAGAATGATAGGACATTGTATTGATTATTGATCTGATACACCTACTTTGCTATTACATGTACCGGTTACTTCATGCTCATGTCATTAATATATGCTTCATGCTTCATGTTTATCATCATTGCACATATTACGTATATAATTATTGCTATTGTGTCGCTTTGACGATCTGAGTATGCATGCTTAGAGTGAGAAGTGGACTTAACTCGGATCAGGACCTACCTTACTTAGAGGACATTGTGGACACCTAGATCATCGACGTCAGTGCCATCTTTTCCTTTGACTCTATATAGTTAGTTATTTCTTTGGAAGTTACAGCCATATATCCATTTTTGCACTCTAATTCTTTTACATGTGATAGATGTAGTGACTGTATATTATCTTTATTAGTGCTTTGATTACTGCTTACCATGTACTTCTAGAAGCCGAAGTGTGACTACGGCAGGATATTCCCTTGACCGTAGGAGCATGACCGGTCTGGTCACCCATCGTATTCCGTATTTTGGGAATCGAGGCCTGACAATCTTTATCGAATAAAGATACAGATATAATATTGCAAAGCATAGAAGGAGAACTAGTCAGAATCATATACACCTTATAAGTTCGCTAACCGTTCGGCCAAGCTAGTGTTGGTACTCTGAGAGAGGTTCCTCGTGCTTTCGCACAGATCTGATTAAAGTAAACCCCATTTCCGCAGAGGTATAACCCCGTTAACTTATTTCTAGAAACCTAATGAGTTAGCTAGTTGTGAAGTGAAAATCTCCCGGGAGTAAGTCTACTCACAGTGAGAATCGGGACCCAACTATTATCGCGTGATAACTTTGATGGAATCCACTCAACTCAGCATACTCCAGAAGGTATGCACAAACCTTGCAAATTTTCTTTATATTTGAAACTCCCGATATGATATTTACCCATAGGACCCTAGTGATCTTGACTAAAGATCAGAATGTCAAAGGGACCTAATCAAGTTCAACCCATCATTTCGTGACTGCATTAGATCCAGCCGTATGAACCTTGACTAACGATCAAAATGATTACACAACTGTCCTAACCAATCGCATTTAATGCTATAAATAAGCATCACTTAGCTACCATACACTACGCCTTAACTAAAAATCAAAATACATAGCACGAATACTAAGCACTACTCGTAGGAAATGACGGAGGGCTACGGCTGGTTTTTTTTATGAAAACCCTTAACGTAATGAACTTGATATCGTTGAAAGAATCGCATAGTTTTGAAAATGAGTGGTTTAGATTCTGTTTTTAAAATGAGTGGTTTTGAAGAAAACCGAGTGATGTATAGTAGCATAAACTTTTGCTTAAGAGTGAAATCCTCATGAAAAGATCAAGGCACTTTCCTCATCAAATGAGGTGTAGAATATTCCTAACCGAATACCACTATGCAAAGCAAAAGAATAAGACTATAGTTTTATTTGCAAAAGTTGGTTCTGACAACATCATTTTAGGTTTATTTCTTTACATTAATCAGAATTAATGTGGTTCTATCATTTAAACCTATCACACTAGAAACAACGAAAATAGAATGCATATTTATGCCATCCACATTCACCATAGAGCCTTGGGTCTTCACTGTAAGGTTACTTAACTTACGACATGACGAAGGCAGGGCTAGCGCAGATGCAAAACATATAAAAGTATTTATTTACAAATATAGTCATCTCAGGCATGATATAAACATCACATCAAGCATGCAGTATACAATATGGAATAGCAAATAAATTAGGAGCCCCGTGTTTCGTTTGAGCCGTAAACAAAAACCAACATTTCCCAGTCGTGTGAATAACCTGTACAATATCAAACCAAAACCCCTATAAGAATGGAAAGTTATCTACCAATTCTAAAAGTGAGGTAAGCCTCACTCAATATCATGAGTAGGCCACCCGACACTTCATGAAATCCGGTAACTTGAACACTCCACCGTGGGTCAACCTAAAACCCCTATAAGTGCGGCGAATAACCCGCCAATTCTAGAGTGAGGCAGCTCGAACTCATCAACATGAGACGACTACCTAGCACACTCTAGAACTTGGCTGCTCGAGCACTTCTCCATGGGTTTATCCTAGTACAGAAAATAAATAATATATAACGGTGATATCGACCGCATCCTGGTCGAGCCCCAATAAAAGAATAATACATCAAGTAGCAACGACGACTATAATTTGATCACTCGTCCCGAATAAACAAATATACATTCAATAACACAATTAGGGACTATCCACCACGAGAATCCGGCTAAACCATCACAAAAATATGCACATCAACAACACAAGCAAGATATATGCAATCTCTTCTAATTGACATATAGCAATTAGCCAACGTTTACAAACACATATACAAACATACGGATAATCAACGATACTTTAGTTTCGATTTTAAAACTTTTCGTGATGCCCGTAAACTAAGATAACATATAATGAAATCTGGGCCAAAAAGAATTTTACCAAAAATCCCAATTCCATAACACCAGGCCCCTGTACCAAGATGAGCCTAGACTGAGCTGGTCTAGCCAACTTGGGCGGCCAGAACATCTCAGTTTTGGTTTGTCTTGATACAGGGTCATTTTCAAATCATTTCCAGTTCAAGAATACCATTCTTTTATTTTTCAGAGAACTATTTAAAACGAGACGGAAACTTGGTGTTTTGGATTCGAAATACGAAAAAGTTTCGGTTTTTGATTGATCGTGCGAAAAAGTGTTTTGTAAATAACCGCAATCAAGACGGTGTCGTAAATAGCTATCCGCGATGAGTACGGATCGTCCGCGGGGAAACGTGAACTTATTTTCTTGCCTTAGACGAGTTGATAAAAGATATGATGGTTTGTTGTCGTTCTATTTTAAGACGGATATGAAATTTATAATAAAAGGGGTTTTAGGGTTCATAGGACTTAGTAGTTAATAGATGAGTATTTAAAAATGACTCTTTTTATCTTTTAATAATTTAAAACTAGAGTGATAGCGATGAATGTGGATTAAAGTTCTTGGAGGGAATTAGGGTTTCCCACTACTAACCCTTGTCCTTCCATTGATCTCAAGTTATCTCAAGTCCTTAACAAAACAAGTGTTTAATCAATCTCAAATAGTGGTCGCAGCTATCAATAATTGATAGCGCGCCCGATAAGAAAGTTAACATTTATTTTGCTAAAGTTTATAAACATTAAATTGTCAAAAAAAGTTTAAAAAATATTTCATCCATTAATCTACCCTATCCTACAAACCCCGGTAAGTAAGGAATTACTCGCTCGTGATTAGTAGTGATTTAGAAGAAAGGTTGAAGATGAATGAAACCATAATTAAGATGCAGAAAAATAATGCGGAAAATTAATGCGGAAAAGTAATGCGTAAAGTAAATGCGGAAAAAGTAAATGTAAAAAGAATTAAAAAACTACCTTTATTAATCACTATTGCATTACAACTTTTCTCCTTAGAAATTAGATTACAAGAACCCTAGTTTCGCTCTAGTTCTCTCTCTTTATGGAGGTAAATGAATAGATGATTATATGATCGCTTGGATTATTTTGAATGCACAGCTCTCGGCCCTTTATATAGTCTCTGAAACCAGAAACTCTAGATTCCATATGAGAGCAAATGCAGTTACAATCATATCCACAAAATCCCAGATCCAATGGCCACCATGAGACCGCGCAACCGCCGCCCTTATCCCATGTTGGCCGAGGTTCCGCCACCACTTGGTGGGATTGGGTATTGGGATTTTTCCTGGCTCTTCTTCTTCATATTTGGAGATCCTTTTGATATATAGATTCTGAAAATATTGCTATGAGTCTCTGTCGTTGCTAGATTCCTCGATTTGCTTCTAAAATTTGGCAGATTTGGTTTCGATATCCCGATTTAACTTGGATCTCTTACTTGGATTTCAGATCTGAGCTAATACCTGCATAATATCTCAAATCAAATTGTTAGTAGCATTTGGTATTTTTGAGATATTATTCCAATCATTTATATGATATAATATCTTAAGAATATTTGATATGATATGCATATTTTAATTACTAATATTTTATTTAAATATTATATGCATATATTTTCCCTAATTATATTAATTATAAATATAGAAACATATGATAATAAACTTTTACAAATAAACCCGCATATTTTATTTATTTACAATTAACACCTTTTAGCACTTAACAATAGTAGGGAAAATGTTCATACAAATATGACGCAAGCATCGTCTTCGACTAGTTTATGTGTTTGGGTGACTCTGATACCATGTAACTAGTTGCTCGTGCTCGAATCAGTAACTCGAGGCTAAGGCGGAATACAAAACGAAAATTTTCAAGCGACTACAACCCTAGCGATCAAACCAAACACTAAACTAGAAAACTAAAAGGAGATATCTACGAGTTTAGAGAGGCTATGTACCTTTGTAGCATGTCTACGAGAACATAGGTACCCCTAGCTTGGCTCTTAGTCCACTGAGAACGAACTTGGAAGACGGTCCTCCTTAGTGAAGAAGATTCATCCGAAAGAACCATAGCTCAAGCTCTAGCTTCACACAAGATAAACTAGTGAAGTAACTAAAGATCAAAACTTGCTAGATTTTGATGTTTAGGGATGTGGTAAATTATCACTCTAGCTTTCTCTTTTTTTCCTTTTTCTTTTCTTTTTGGAAGCAAAGCAAACTCAAGAGAAGAAGAAAAAAGATAAGAGGATGTTTATGAATCAAAACTCTACCTTATCCTATCTCACTCTTCTTCTTATCTTTTTTGTGAATATATGGGTGGAATTATGACTCACTTGTGTGAGTCACAAACCCACACACATCTCCTAGCATCCAAGAAGATTAAGAAAGAATGTGTATGAATGTATACACACACAAGTATATGCAACAAATACATATACGTGTATTCGTATCATGATAAAAACACTCGTATTCGTATCGAGATACAAATACCCACGTATCGAGATGCAAATACCCACATTCGTACAAATACCCGTATTCGTATAAATACCTATATTCGTATCAAAATACGAATACCAAAAGAGAGAAAATGAGAGATATAATACTAGCTCACATATCATTAATATATGATGGTCCGGCTATCTTTCAAATATGCTAGTATTATCAAAATGCCCGATTAAAGTACGTGTATCAAATACACATATTTAATCGAACTCCCATACGTATCAACATACGCACACTACATCATTTCAACTGAGCCGGAAAACCCTTTGTATGTGACTCTGCAGACTCGACAATATGCTGGCAGTAGTTATTGGATAAAATCCAGAACTAAAAGCACGCCAGTAGCACTAGTTGTACGCAACGGCTATCCAGGTATCAAAAGGAAGGCCGACAAGCAAGCTCGTCTGTATCCCTACTGAGCCAATAAATGACAATCTCCGTACAGTCTGGTCTTTTCGTCTGAGAATGTAGCATACCGGGCCTAGCGGATGGATAACGTTAGACCCCTAATAATCCAATAAGTCATGTCGATATGGCTCAAGACCATCCTGAGAAACTACTGATCTTACTGTCAACAAATCTCATCTGCCTTGGCTAAGGTCTTATGGTGTGGCCAACCATACACAGCGCGACATCAACTCCATATACCAGGTGTTTACCACCGAAAGACGCGGCCAGGACGTTGGGACGTCTGGCCTGAATTTTTGGGGCAGATACTATTTGGACTTATCCGTCCACCTCTCCAAAGATGCTAAGTTGATTTATGGCACCGCATATCGGAGGTTTAGACAGATGCGACCGATGTAGCAGACTTCGTCAGATTCCCCCTTGTTGTGAGGGGTTTTTTATTGTGGGGATGCTCTTCCCTGTAGGCGCAAGCCTCTGCAGTTAATTACGCTACCACATCGCGGTAACAACTTTCTTCTTCTCCAGATGGTCATTTCGTGTCGTGTGTGTTTGTTTTATTTTCGGTTGCCCGTAGATCGTATACGGAGACTAATTTATGCTGTCGCCCGTAGGGCGTGGATTAGTCCAAATCCGTATTTTCTTAGATTTGGGTTTGGGTTCGTTTAAGGATCGTTAATTTTGTTTTAGATTAAGATCAACTTAAATGCTTGTTAAGGATACGTTAGTCTAATTTTAGACTAAGATCTACTTAACAAGGTTTTATGATCATTTAGATCCAACGAAAGAGTATTTAGAATCTATCGTTTTAGTTTAGGAACATTGCAGTCCATAAGTTTAAGGACGTCATAGTCCATGAGTTTAAGGACGTCATAGTCCGTAGAATGTAGTTTAGGAATGTCACGGTCCATAAGTTTAAGGACATCATAGTCCATGAGTTTAAGAAAATCATTGTCCGTGAAGTTTAAAGACATCATAGTCTATGGGGTTTTCAATTTAAAGACATCATAGTCCATAAAGTTCAGTTTAAGGACGTCACGGCCCGCAGTTAGTTTAAGGACATTACGGTCCACAGTTATTTTAAGGACATTACGGTCCATAAGGTTTAGAGACATCATAGTCTGTATGGTTTAAAGACATCATAGTCTGGTTTAAAGACATCATAGTCTGTGAGGTTTTGGTTTAACCGTTTGGAGATGCACCAAAAGTTATTGGTTATTGGGACCCCCCATCTTTCTGAAGACGTTGAAGAATTACAACGACATGTATCAAAGGTATAAAGAGATGTACCCTTGAACCAATGTTGGTTGGGAGATCTATAGTCAGGTTTGGGACTAAGACCAATTAAAAAGATTATGAGCACATGAGCTCGGTTAACTTGAATTAGGGACTTGTGGCCAACTTGGGCTCAGTCTACTCAGTTCTGAACACTTGTTTGGGTTCAGCCCCTTTTTATTCAATAATGTTGAGCATTGATTTAGGTTCTGGCACCCCATTTTCTTTTTGTATTTAATTAAGTGTTGAACACTTTTATGGTGCTGGGGCCTTATTTACAGAGCGCTTTGTAATTCCTTAGCGTCCACGTGAGGAGCACGTGGAGCGCCTGGCGCTGAGTGCTAGACCAGGAGCGCTACAACGCTTCTTATAAAAGGGCGCCCACATGAGGCGCACGTGGAGCGCTTGGCGCTGAGCGCTAGACTTGGAGCGCTAAAGCGCTTATTATAAAAGGGCACCCATGTGAGAAGCACGTGGAGCGCTTGGCACTGAGCACCAGACTTGGAGCGCTAAAGCGCTTATTATAAAAGGTAGCCCGCGTGAGGAGCACATGGAGTGCTTGGCTGAGCGCCAGACTTGGAGCGCTAAAGCGCTTATTATAAAAGGGCGTCCACGTGAGGAGCATGTGGAGCGCTTGGCGCTGAGCGCCAGACTTGGAGCGCTAAAGCGCTTATTATAAAATGGCACCCACGTGAGGAGCACATGGAGCGCTTGGCGCTGAGCGCCAGACTTAGAGCGCTAAAGCGCTTATTGTAAAAAGGGTGCCCACGTGAGGAGCACGTGGAGTGCTTGGCGCTAAGCGCCAGACTTGGAGTGCTAAGGCGCTTCTTTATAAATTGGAGCGCTAAAACGCTTCTTTGTCAGCTCTGATCAGTTCCGTGCTCTGGGTATTAAATTCTCAGTTTATAAGAGACTTTGTCTCATGGATCTAAGAACTAAGTTCTTCTCTTTCTTGATGAGATACTGCGATCTCTTTTACTTTTGTGAAAGACCTTATCCTATAGATCTGTGATCTAGAAAAGAAATATGTTCTTATGATATGAGAGTTAAACTCTCAAATACGGAGAAGATGTTATGATCTCTCTTCTTTTTCCTCACCTTCCTCACCTTGAAGAAGGTTCTTCTTCTTAAAGCTTGCTCTTCTCCTTTCTTTTCTGAGAACTTGAAGTTTATGGGGGGTTTCTCTGTTTTTCTTCTTTCGATTTGAGAACTTATAGGGAGGTTTCTGTGTACAAAACTTGAAGTCTTGGGTCCTTTATATAGGGGAGGCTGACTTGTTGAATCAGTTAAGGAAATCTCTTATTGAGAGATCTCTGATTGATTTGGGGAATGTTTCCCACCGTTGGATCTTTGATCCAAGGGCTTCTGTTTTACAGAAAATAGTTTTCTTGTTATTAACAAGATTGGGAAAATATTTTCCCATACAGAACTTATTCTATATCTTGGTGATTTTTAATCACAATTGGATTTTTGATCCAACGGTGCTCTGATTTACAGGGCACAATCTTTCCTGTTTGGAAAGATTTTGAGGAGTATTTCCTCAACAGAATGTTATTTTGGTAATTTGATGATTTATCATCTTCGTTGGATCTTTGATCCAAGGGTTGAGAACTTTTAGTTCTGGCGCTGGCGCTCTCGTGCTTTGCATGTGAGCGTTGCTTCAGAATCTTTGACTCTTAACGCTGGCACTCTTGGCACTAGCGCTCTCGTGCTTTGCACATGAGCGCTGCTTCAGAGTCTTTGACTCTTAGCGCTGGCACTCTTGGCGCTAGAGCTCTCGTGCTGTGCACGTGAGCACTGCCTCCGAGTCTTTGACTCTTAGCGCTGGCGCTCTTGGTGCGGGCGCTCTAATGAGGCGCTGTCTCATTTCAAATTTCAAATTTTGAATAGAGCTTTGCTCTCTGATTGGGGGAAACAAATGCTCCCTCCCTACCGTTGTGCTTACGTGGCTCATAGGTGAGTGCAGCGGTGGCAACGTTTCCACCGTTAGATCAACTTGGAAGTTGGATCGACTTCCAGCGCCTATAAATAAGGCCTTTGTCCTTTTAGATGACTGCTTGTTCATCTTCTTGTTTTCTTGTTTTCTCTTAAGAATTGAATTCTCTCTTCAGAGCATAGATCTCTGCCCCAAAAACTTTCTTTAAGTTAGAACTTTGTTCAAATCTCTGGTAAGAATCATGTTTGTCCCCATTAAACAGAGCTTTGCTCTTACTAGATCACAGATCTTCAAACCGTTAATTAAAACAGAGCTTTGCTCTTTTTAGATCATAGATCTAAATAAATCTTTCTTAGGGTTTCTTAACAGATCTTTGCGCTTTCTATCATAGATCTAAAGAGATCTTTTTTAGGGTTTCTTAACCCATAAATGAAGAACTCTTAGAGTTTCTAAGATTTGTGTTTCAGATCTTTAAAGATCTTGGGGTTTTACCTCTGTAAAGCTTTGCTTTTTTAGGGTTTGATGGATGATTCCATCGTTTTCACAAAGCGCGGCTCTTAAAATTTTTAGGGAGTTTTATTCCTCTCATGATTAATTTTGACAGATGTCAATTCTGTTGCAGAGCGTTTCTCTCGATGGAGTTCAACTCCTTGGCCTGAGGGGCCTCTTATTAAATGAGAATCCTTTTAGGATTTCTTATTTAATGAGTGACTGTCTCATCAATGATGAGCCATCAACTTGATTTTGTAGGTCCCCTCTGGTCCCTTTCCAATGCATTGCAGTGCGGTACAAAATTTAAAGTACCAAGTGTTAGAATTTGAACTATAACATTGACAGCTAACCCTTGTTCCCCTTCACGCAAGTATTATGTCTTTCGACACTTCTTTCCCCTTCGTTCGTCCGGAAAGCGCATTCCCTGACGCGCCCGTGGATAGAGAAGTCTTCGCACGGATCAAAGATCATAACCCGGAGCAAAAGTCTCTTCATTTATGGGGGTCGTGGTACAATCAAATCATCCGGGGTCGACGCAGATTCTCTTGTGCGGTGCTTTCGGAGCCTATTTCAGCGATCCACTACGCCGACTCGCCCCCAGTGAACTATGCCGTAGAGGAGGTCAATTGGACTTCGGAGGGTTGCCTTCAACCCTCTATGGCCGCGGTACAGCCGCCGATGACTTTGGATACTCTGGGGCGGCATATATGTCAAGGCATGTCGCGTCCTTGGGGACAGCCGTACATGATAGGCTTAACTCCTCGCCATCCAGCCGGGTACTTGCAGTGGGCTCGATACATTTTGTCAGCCAAGAAATCACTGTTGCTAAAGTTTGGGTTATACCCCGCAATTTACGTGTCTCTCTTCCAGTATTCCACACCCCCTGTATGGTGGGTCAAATCTTTCTTGGAACAATGGAATGTACCGACTCACACCTTCCTTCTATCAGATCGGGAAGTTTCCATTTCTCTGGAGGAGTTCGTGGAGATCTCCGGCTTACCTGTCAGGGGAGAACATTACGAGGAGCTACTCTCTCCTGACGAGTACATCTTTGCCACCAAATCAGTGTTGATGGGCCTTACCCTGGAGAATGCCATTCAACATCAGTTCCCAAGTCCGATTAAGGTATTGAAAATTTACGAAAGTCTGTTTCTCGAATCCGGAGGACACGAGGCCAGCTTCGCGGATTTCATTGCTCTCTTTCTTCGCCTGGAAATCTTATCAAAAAAAGCTGCGAAATTCGCCAAGCTTGACGACCCGTTTGGTTTTGGCTTGGACAGCCAGCCAATAGTGGAGGCCGATCAAAGGAATTTCTTTCTTCCGGATACCCCGGTCGTCCCCTTTGCAAAGCTTGCAGCTTCAAATATTGACGAAGAGGCATTCCTTTTGGGGTTTCTTGGCCTATGGTTGAGTTGGTTTGCGCTCCCAATGCACCCTCGCCATATGAGGCCATCCGTCTTCTACCTGGCTCACCGAATGGTTGTTGGGATGCGAGTGGCCATCGGGGTTGCTGGGCTCGCTCACTTGTATCATGGTCTTAGCTTGGCGGCAGACACCACTCAACCGAGGGTGCAGTCCGTAAATTTCTCGCTGCACTATTTCACTTCGTGGCTCGAGCTGCATGTGCTCGGCACTTTTGGAGTCCACAAATGGCCCCGTTTCTACGAAAGTTATAACTTTTCTCGGGTTATGCGGCTAGTTGACGCTTCCGCTTTGGAACCCACTGAGCGGGAGGCTCGGGGTTTGGTTCTTCGCCCGCGTATGGTCAGGGATGGCATGACCTTCTTCGATAAGGTCTTAACCATTGACAAGGAATCCACTAAGACGGTGCAGCCGCTGCAGGACACCTTCAAAGACGGGGTTTCTACCTTGAAAGCTCGGGTGATTCTTCACTTATATTCAATCAGGCCAGGCTTTTTAGTGTTTAGGCAGAACGATTCAGCGCTGTTCATGAGATACAACCCGCACCGTTTTGCTCAACAATCAAGCTACAATCAGGGTGTCCCATTTGAGGCCTTTTTAGCTGAGCCTGCTGCTACAGAGGAAGGTATCCATAGTGCGCTACACCATTTCATGCGGCTAAACACTGGGTCTAACTTCTTTATCAGCGAGCCGAGCTGCGTTCCGAAAGTCTTGAATGTATATATAGCATGGTACCAGCACACGATGGGTGCTGTTATCAGGGAAGAGAAGCGATTATTACTTGATCGCAAGGGTGCTATCCCAGCTGGTAATCCAGCAGTTCCCTTGAAGCGACGAACCATCGTTCGTCCTTCCCTAAGAGAAGCTGCTGCGGTGGTGGCTCCGCACGCTTTTCCTGATAAGCCTATACCTCGTGTACCTGTAGGAGCGGTGGCTGTAGCGTCGAGTCTGGTGTGGGTATGGAGATTGGGACTCGTCGTCCAAAGTTGCCTGCCAAGCGCAAACTCCTGTCCTCGGCTGCCGGTGCTCGCTCACAGAAAAAGAAGAAGTCACTCTTTTCTGCAGTCATTGTACTTGGCTAGGAGGAACATGCCCCTTACAGCGAGGGTTTGTGCGAGTATGGGACCAACGAGGGTCAATTTATCGTGCCTACAGATGATACTAATCTTCAAGCTGCCCTTGCAGCTTCCGAGCGATTGGCTTGCGACGAAGCGGCACTGATCACTATAGCGAAGTCAGGTATACTTCAATTGTATCTTTCTGCAGTTATTATTATTATTATTTTTTATGCTTTTACTGACGCTTCTTCTTCAACAGGTATCTCTGCCGAAGAGGCTCTCACGGCTTCCCTCAAAACATTTGAGGAGGAAGAGAGGCTCCACGCTTCTTTTGGCCTTGGTATATTTCGGCTCATCGTGCCTTCATTCCCCTTTTCTTCATTCGTGGTTTAACCCTCTCCTTTATTTTGTTGTAGGGACTACCTTAACTCGGGTTATTCTAAGTGCGGTACCAATCACGAGTGGTGAAGCAGCGGCATCGTTAGAGCTGGTTACCGCAACCACGGCTATCCCTAAGTCACCATAAGGGGTCTCACTAAAGCAGCCGATGATGGATGTCATAACGGCGCCAGAGGCAGAGCTTGGTTCAGATGATGGTATACCCTTGTCGGAGGTCCTAAGGAGGTCAGCTCTCACGGCCCAGGCCGAAAGGAAGCGCAGGAGACGTGCAGCGAAAGAACGTGATGTCGCCTTGGCTGTAGGTGCAGGCTCAAGCACCGCTCCTCTTGTCACTATTCCTCTAGAGGATGCTCCAGCTGCCCTGTCTACCGCCCATAGACAGGTTGCGCGTACGGCTCGGGAAGAAACTGAAAAGCTGCCCGAATGTAACGTAACGCTGAGTTTTTTTTATTAGAACTTGATCTTCAAATTCTTATATACCATATTCTGCAGGGTCAAGTCCTAGCGATGAGATGGCAGGTGAGATGACGGCAACCACAGAGCCCGAAGCGGCTACACTCTCTCGGGAGTCTGGGACTGCCCAAACCGTCGCTTTTTCCCCTAGCGGCTCCCTGATATCGGTGGGCATCGCGAGCATAACGACGGCTCTTGTCGAATCATAGGTTGAAGCCACGGGCGCTGAAACTATCCTACTAAAGGAGAGTGAAGAAGCCGCTGCGCCCGGTGATGCTTCCGTCGCGGCTTTGGTTGGTGACCTGTCAGGTAAATCTTGAGTAATTGTCCTCCTTTTTATTTCGCAATCCCTTTCAGCTTGTTCTGACGGTAATTTTTTTGTAGGTGCAACGAACACTGAAATTGTGTCATCTGAAGCACCTCCGGTTGCCGCCATGACGGTTGTTGTCCCCTCACCTTCTCCAATGTCCTCTGGAATGCTGGAAGGTACGGGTTTGCGACTTATCGGTTTTACTTTGGGTATCGTTCTCTTTGTACTGACAGTACATTGTCATATTTTGCAGGAGTTCTTTTTGACCATCTGTATCAGGTGCTGAACCCGCATTTCTCCTTCCAGTCGGAAGTGACTCCGCCCGCTGGTATTGGTTAGTATATCCTTCATCTATTGTTTCTTTCTTTCTTTTACGAATAGCCGTGTTGTTACTAAACCTTCCTTGTATTAATCGCAGTGCCACGGATCGGAGGAGGGGACGAGAGAATAGCCGTGCCTCCGGTACTCCCAACTTTGCCACCTGTCGCAGCCGGTATAGTAGACTCCATCGCTCGTGCATTTTCTCTATCTCTTGAGCCGACATTTGACCATAATTTGTTTTGCAGCAATCGCACCAGCTCCAATGCCCTTTGAGTCTCGCATCTTAATACTGGCAGGGCCCTTTTCTAGATGGTCATCTTCCAGGGGCGCTGCGACGAGTCTGGGAATGTTGAGCGAGTTCGTCGAGGATCTTGATGCTGAGGCCTTCGTATCTGCTGTAGACTTTGCTGCTGAGGTTAATCCCATGCTGGCGATGCTCGTGAACTTCTACAACGAAGGTGTCGTCGAGTCTTGGATTAATTACTGCAGACAGATCGAGGCCTTCTTGCACGAAATTGAGCTCAAACGTCTTGCTCCAAAGGTTTTGGCCTTGAACTCCCAGCGGGTTGCATGGGTTGAGCAAAGTGTTCCCTTCCTTCGCCATTTTGAACAAAAGGCTGTAAGGTTAGCTTAGCACCTTGCAAGGTTTTGGAAAGCATCAAACATGCTATATTAAAATTTTTGGGGTGCTAAACAAACCAACCAAGTAATCGAAGTAGAGAATTAGGGTTGACTTTGCATGTAAACAACTTTACATCTAAGAGAGAGGGATTAAAACCTTTATAGTCCATTCCTTCACTTCATAAGCTCCGAGTAGTAGTCCCTTCGCCGCGATCCATGAACTCCCGGACTCTAGAGAGGCTCCACAAGTCGAATGATCCATACTTGCTTGAAGTCTTCCTTTTCGAAGATAATCTACCTTGAAGAATCTCAAACCCAAACTTACACTTCACTAATGAAACAATTAGAGAAGTGAACACCCTAATCTAAGTGGTTAGAATAGATGATGATGATGATGAAGTAGGAATTTTGCTCTCTTTTGTTTTCAATTTCTCACTTTTAATTATCACAACACAAAAAGCCTGAAAGCTTTTTCAAGGAAGAAGAAGAAGAAAACTTTTGTGATGAATAATGAATTCTTGTGGTTACAAATGACAACCATGAGTTAATAAATGAAAGCATTAACTCATGTAGAGAATAAACTAGAGTTAAGGGTTTAGGTTGGGTTAACAAATATCTACACAAAATATCAAAGCTAAATGACAATAAGGAATGCTTCATGAAAAAGCTAACCCAAAAGCTAACTCAAAAGCTAACCTAAATCCAAACCCTAACATGGTTTAAACTTAACAACCATGTTTCATTTGTAACCCTAACTTGTTACAATATTATATATCACATATACAATATATTTTGTAACAAAAGAAAATAATACAATTAACATATATCGCATATACATTAATGTATTATCCAGAGATAAAATGAATCAATAAAGAGAGCTTATATTAGTTAACGTAATGTAATATATCACATATATAATTATACATTAAATTATCGAATCATCACTTGATCCGACAATCCGGCTATATTACATATAACCGACTAATATAACATGTACCAATTCATCGAATCAACACTTGATTCGATGACCCGGTTATATCGCATATACCCGGCTGATATCTCATATCGCGAGAATAGAATACGGTATCTCATATCGTATTATTCTCAGTTCCGCACATATCACATATGTGCTCCTACTTCGTTTTGCCTGAGCCAGGAAACCTCTGTGTAGGACTCTAAAGAATCGTCAATACGCCGGCAGTAGGTGATGATCATATCAAACACTCACAAACTGCAAGTGGTCAGCTAAACGTAACAGTCACCCGTGTATTGAGCAATCAGAAGATCAACAAGTAAGCCTGTACATTCTCCTGTGAATCCAATCAGTAACACTCCCGTACAGTCCGATCTCTTCGTCTGATATGTTGCATATCTAGTATAGAGGTGGTAAACGTCAGAGCCCAGTAACCGATAAGTCGTGTTGATGTAAGGCTCATAACAGGTTGAGAAACTACTAATAACTCTTACCAGTAAATCTCCATATCAGCCCTGGCCAGGGACTTCCAGTTATAGCCAATCGAACACAGCGCAACATCAACCCCCAATACCAGGAGAGACGAAACCCCTCCTATCACTCATTGCCTCCATGTGATTCGGGACTGTACCCAAAATCCACCATTTTGCATGCCCTCTTGGATGTGGTAAGGTGGAAATCAAAGCACAGTGGGAATCATACAAGACTCTATGACGATCTCGGATCTACAGACTAACCTATACCAGTGCCACCGGAGAACTGCTATCTGACGATAGGTATAATACCATCCAGGAGTTTTCGGCGAGTCCGTTCAGTGTACCCAGTCTCCACTGAGCACCTGTACACCATCTTTGATGTCCAACACCAATGGATATGGGATCATCCATCGCCCATCATATGGGTTAAGATGCGTGTACGCTAGTCTACTCTGGAGTATCGATGTCCTGTCTCGATACACCCTCGACTAGGAACAGTTATAAGATGTACTCGTAGACTACCCTGGCCCCACTAGTATGATCTCATCATAGTCCTAGCAGTCGAGTACATATCCTAAGGGCTTTATCAACGTGTGATCAAAAAACAGTATTTGTTAACACGTTAAGATAAAGTGAAACCAGATAGCATACTATCATATCGAGTAAGATATTCCTCTCTATATATATCCAAGCATCCATTATAATATACATCATATGTACAACAATGGCCTCTAGGGCATATACATAATTAACAATCTCCCACTTATACTAAGGCCAGCTATTGTAGTATCTCATACCCAACATCCCGAAAAGTCCCTCAAATTGTATTTGAGGAATGGTCTTTGTGAGTGGATCCGCGGTGCTGTCCTTCGTATCAACTTTTCTGACCTTGATCTCCCAGCGATCAACTATCTCCCGGATCCGGTGATACCGCCTCAGAATATGTCTGGACTTCTGATGGGACCTGGGTTCCTTGGCTAAAGCCACAGCTCCATTGTTATCATAATACAGAGGTATTGGATGCTCAATGGATGGAACCACACCAAGTTCAGTGATGAACTTCTTTATCCAGACAGCCTCTTTGGCAGCATTGTTGGCAGCGATGTATTCAGCCTCCATCGTCGAGTCTGCTACGGTTTACTGTTTGGAACTCTTCCAACAAACCGTCCCTCCATTTAGGGTAAAGACAAATCCCGAGTGTGACTTAGAGTCGTCCTTATCACTTTGGAAGCTCGAATCGATAAAGGACTCTACCTGGAGTTCTCTATTACCATACACCAAGAACATCTCTTTAGTCCTTCTTAAGTACTTGAGAATGTTCTTCACAGCTGTCCAAGGATTCTCTTCAGGATCTGCTTGATACCTACTCACTACACTTAGTGAGTATGCTACATCGGGTCTGGTACATTGCATCGAGTACATGATAGAGCCTACTGCCGAAGCATAGGGTATCCCTTGCATGCGAGCTCTTTCCAAATCAGTCTTGGGAGACATCTCTTTGGAGAGAGTGAGTCAAGAGATCGTGGGTAAGTTCCCACGCTTGGATTCTTCCATACTAAACCTCTTTAGTATGGTGTCAACGTACCTGGATTAGGACAATCCCAGTATCCGTTTAGATCTATCTCTATAGATCTTAATCCCCAAAATGCAGGAGGCATCACCTAGATCTTTCATTGAGAATCTATGTGATAAGAAGAGCTTGACCGAGTGCAGCATAGGAATATCATTTCCTATCAAGAGTATGTCATCCATGTACAATACGAGGAAGACAACCTTGCTCTCTGCAACCTTCTTGTATATACAAGGTTCATCTATGTTTTTGATGAAGTCAAACTCTTTGACTACTACATCAAAACATATTTTCTAACTCCGCGATGCCTGCTTCAACCCATAGATGGATTTAAGCAGCTTGCATACCTTTCCGCTACTCCCACTGTCTACGAAGCCCTCTGGCTGAGTCATGTACACGCTCTCTTCCAAATCACCATTTAGAAAGGCGGTCTTAACATCCATTTGCCAGATTTCGTAGTCATGGTATGCAGCAATGGCAAGTAAGATCCGGATGGACTTTAGCATAGCCACTGGAGAAAAGGTTTCATCATAATCCACACCTGGTCGTTGACGAAAATCCTTTGCAACAAGTCTAGCTTTGAAAGTCTCAACTTTTCCATCTACACCAAGTTTCTTCTTAAAGATCCATTTGCTCCTAATGGGTTTTACCCTTCAGGAGCAACTTCCAAAGTACATACTTTGTTGCTGTACATGGATTCCATCTCAGATCGCATTGCATCCAGCCATTTCACAGAGTCACCACTCGTGATGGCCTGCTCGAAACTAGTGGGGTCATCATCTTCCATGATGCAATCCTCGCTCCCACCATGGATGAGAACACCGTAGTATCTCTCAGGTGGATGAGGAACCCTACTAGATCGGCGGAGAGGCTGGCGTTCATTGGGAACTACTGAATCATCTGGTTCCATTAAATCTTCAGTTGTAGTTTGTGGTGCTGGAACTTCTTCCAGCTCTACCGCTTCACCACTAATTTCTTTTACAAGAAATTCCTTTTCTAAAAACGTGGCATTTCGAGAAACAATCACTTTTTGTTCCTCGCCGTGGTAGAAAAGGTATCCATATGAATGTTTAGGATATCCCACAAACTTACAAAGAACTGACCGTGCCTCGAGTTTTTCCTGATTTTGTGTTTTAACATAGGCCGGACAACCCCATATCTTAACACGTTTAAGACATGGTCTCTTCCCACTCCATATCTCATATGGTGTGGTAGGTACAGATTTAGATGGAACTTGATTCAATAGGTATGCTGCTGTCTCAAGCGCATGACCCCAAAAGGAAATAGGTAACTCAGCAGTACTCATCATAGAGCGCACCATATCTAATAGGGTGCGATTCCTCCGCTCTAATACACCGTTGTGCTGTGGTGTATAGGGAGGAGTAAGTTGAGAGAGAATCCCATTCTCTTTTAGATAATCCATGAACTCATTGCTCAAGTATTCTTCTCCTCGATCAGACCGAAGGATATTAATACTTTTTCCCGTTTGGTTCTCTACTTCGTGCTTATATTCCCTGAATTTCTCAAAAGCTTCAGACTTGTGTTTCATCAGGAACACATGTCCGTATCTTGAGAGATCGTCAGTGAATGTAATAAAGTAGGAAGAACCGTTCCTGGTATGTGTAGACATGTGACCACATACATCACTATGTATCAGTCCCAAGAGTTCTGTAACTCTTTCTCTGTGTCCACTAAACGGAGTTTTGGTCATCTTTTCTTTGAGACATGACTGGCAAGTGTCATAAGATGAAAATTCGAATGGATTCAAATATCCATCCTTATGTAACTTAGCTAGCCGTGTTGCATTGATATGACCTAGTCTACAATACCACAAGAAGGATTCGTTCATTTCTGAACTCTTCCCCTTGTGTGTGTTCTGTATATTAAGAACCGTGTTTTGATTTAGAACGTATATGCCATTATGTAACGAGCCTGATCCAATCAAGTTTTGATTTAGGAAGATGTTCATAACATTATCCTGTATTACAAAATTATATCCTTCTTTACTTAATAAAGAAACTGATATAATGTTTCATATCATGTTCGGTATATAATAGCATTCGTTCAGAATCAATATATTATCACTTGGTAATACAAGGTGATATTCGCCAACTGCTTTGGCTGCAACATTTGCACCATTCCTTACTCTTATAGAATGATCACCCATTCCCAGATCTCTACTTTTCTTTAGCCCATGCAATATATTGCATATGTGGGATCCTGATCCGGTATCTAATGCTCAGGACGTAGAGTGAACTGAGAAACAGTTCTCGGTAACTAACACACCTAAAGAAGATGCATCAACATGCTTATTCTTCATTTGGGTGGCGTGTGAATCCAGATATTCTCCTATTCCCTGCTCGGATTTATAACAATTATAAGTGGGAGCGGGACCAACGTTCCCCTGCTCAGTATAACAAGCGGGTTCAGTCAATACATCAATATTATTATCTTGATTGAGGCCTGACATGGTCGCTACCTGGAGAGAGAGAGAAGAAAAAAACTTTAGCGTGCGCTCTTGCTAGATTAGATTTGTTATTATCTTATCTAATCAGGATGGCTCACACTGTTTTAATCAAATTTTCCTTCAAACCCTAAAAGGTAAGATTAGCCGGGATTAATTACACCTTACAAGTTCGTCAATCTTTCAGCCAGATCAGTGTTGGTACTTTGAGGGAGGTTCCCCGTGCTTTCGCGCGGACCTAATTAGAATAAACCTCGTTTTCCCAGAGGCATAACCCCGTTAACACCTTTCTAGACACCTACTTGATCGGCTAATTGTCATGTGTAAAACTCTCCCAGGAGTACCTCTTACTCGCAGTGGGTACCGGGATCTATCTATCTCATAGAAGGAATGCAATCTCATTGCAAATTTCAACATTTGAAATTCCCGATAATATCTTTTACCCCTAACCCCCTATGATCTTGACAAAGGCCAACAAACCATAGGAAGCTAGTCAAGTTCAACCCGTCATTTCTTGATTGAAATAAACCCACCCGCACGACCCTTGACAAAGGCCAACAAGGTCGTCCGACTACTCTAATCCAATCGCATCACATGCTTAAACAGATAAGTACTAGTCAGCTACCGCACACTACGCCTTGACAAAAGCCAACAAACACAGCATGAATACTAAATAGTCTTTATCTGAAATGACGGAGGGCTACGCAGGTTTTTCTGAAAACCATGAGCGTAATGTACTTGATATCGTTTGTAGAAACAAGTGATTTTGAAAAAGAGTGTTTTTGAGGCTCTTCTAGTTTCGCTAAAGAGGTCACTCCCGGTGAAGAGATCTCGGTTCTTTCCTCATCGAATAAGGTGCAGGATATTTCATAAATACCGCCGTGCAAAGCAAGAACTATAGAAGCAATCAAAAACTAAACCGTGAGTTTGTAGTATCTGCCAGTTTTGCTAAAGAGGTCACTCCCGGTGAAGGGATCTCAGCTCTTTCCTCATCGAATAAGGTGCTGGGTATATCACATATACCACTATGCAAAGCAAAAACTGTAGCTACCCTTCTTGAAAATTTGATTCTACAACATCTTTTAGGTTTCTTTTTTCATTAATCTTATTAACGAAATCCTATCATTTAAGCTTCCTAAGCATTACAGAAGAAACGAAAGCAGTAATATTTATATATCAACACATACATATAGTATAAGCATTCGTCTCAGGCAGTAATATGATCTCATCACAGAAACTTGCAGCAGAAGTCAACATATGAAATATTGGATATATTAGGACGTCTATGTTTTATTTTGAGTCTGTATAAAACACGGATTCCACAGTCGCGATGAATAGCCAAACCCACATCCCTAGACCCCTACGAGAGCGGCAAGTAACCCTGCCAAATCTAGGGTTAGGAGACCCGGTCTCGATTCCTCGAGATGGCCACCCATTGGACCTTAGAACCCGGTTACTTGTGCTCTCCGTCTTGGGTCTGTCCTAATGCGGAAAAGTAAATAATATACAATGATGACAACATCCTCAACCCGGAAATGCCCCAATAAAAGAATATTACATACAAATGAATTTTACATGAATGAAAAAGAAAACTCTCATCTCACATAAAACCCCCGGCTATTCAATACACAACGATCCAATATAACATATCACAGCAACACATAATCATCACAGATAACTGGGCGAAGTTAGATAATTCAATAGATACAATGAATTCCCAAAAATTCCCAGAGAGCTCAACACTTGAGCATAGTTAAAATTAACCAGAGACATACCACGGTACCTACGGACCAACAGCTGAAGGGCCGACCCAAGCCTCTCAAGTGGCGCCGCGGATCCGCCGCCAAAACCAGGTTTTGGTCGCGGATCCGCGGTCACTTACAAGAGTTAGGGTTTCGTTCTTCAGGTGTGTCCATAGAATTCCCTGCATGATTTTCTGAGTATTTTTAACATGGAAAAATTCAACTTTTTGAAAAATTTCCAGAAAAGGGATCGTTTCGGGGTTCGATCAGACTTCTAACTTCGTCTAGACAACGCCTAATGCTCTAACTTGGCTCTGATACCACAATAGGGTTAGCTTAGCACCTTAGCAAGGTTTTGGCAAGCATCAAACATGCTATATTAAAAATTTTGGGGTGATAAACAAACCAACCAAGTAATCGAACTAGAGAATTAGGGTTGACTTTGCATGTAAACAACTTTACATCTAAGAGAGAGGGATTACAACCTTTATAGTCCGTTCCTTCACTTCATAAGCTCCGAGTAGTAGTCCCTTCGTCGCAATCCATGAACTCCCGGACTCTAGAGAGGCTCCACAATTCGAATGATCTATGCTTACTTGAAGTCTTCCTTTTCGAAAATGATCTACCTTGAAGAATCTCAAACCCAAGCTTACACTTCACTAATGAAACAATTAGAGAAGTGAACACCCTAATCTAAGTGGCTAGAATAAATGAGGATGATGAAGTAGGAATTTTGCTCTCTTTTGTTTTCAATTTCTCACTTTTAATTATCACAACACAAAAAGCTAGAAAACTTTTTCAAGGAAGAAGAAGAAGAAGAAAGCTTTTGTGATGAATAATGAATTGTTGTGGTTACAAATGACAACCATGAGTTAATAAATGAAGGCATTAACTCATGTAGAGAATAAACTAGAGTTAAGGGTTTGGGTTGGGTTAACAAATATCTACACAAAATATCAAAGCGAAATGACAAAAAGGAAAGCGTCATGAAGCTTCATGAAAAAGCTAACCCAAATCCAAACCCTGACTTGGTTTAAACTTAACAACCATGTTGCATTTGTAACCCTAACTTGTTACAATATTATATATCACATATACAATATATTTTGTAACAAAAGAAAATAATACAATTAACATATATCGCATATACATTAATGTATTATCCAGTGAGAAAATGATCAATAAAGCGAGCTTATATTAGTTAACGTAGTGTAATATATCACATATATAATTATACATTAAATTATCGAATCATCACTTGATCCGACAATCCGGCTATATTACATATAACCGACCAATATAACATGTACCAATTCATCGAATCAACACTTGATCCGATGACCCGGCTATATCGCATATACCCGGCCGATATCTCATATCGCGAGAATAGAATACGGTATCTCATATCGTATTATTCTCGGTTTCGCACATATCACATATATGCTCCTACTTCATTTTGCCTGAGCCAGGAAACCTCTGTGTAGAACTCTAAAGAATCATCAATACGCCGGCAGTAGGTGATGATCATATCAAACACCCACAAGCTGCAAGCGGTCAGCTAAACGTAAAATCCACCCGTGTATTGAGCAATCAGAAGATCAACAAGCAAGCCTGTACATTCTCCTGTGAATCCAATCAGTAACACTCCCGTACAGTCCGATCTCTTCGTCTGATATGTTGCATATCTAGTCTAGAGGTGGTAAACGTCAGACCCCAGTAACCGATAAGTCGTGTTGATGTGAGGCTCATAACAGGTCGAGAAACTACTAATAACTCTTACCAGTAAATCTCCATATCAGCCCTGGCCAGGGACTTCCAGTTATAGCCAATCGAACACAGCGCAACATCAACCCCCAATACCGGGAGAGACGAAACCCCTCCTATCGCTCATTGTCTCCATGTGATTCGGGACTGTACCCAAAAGCCACCGTTTTGCACGCCTTCTTGGATGTAGTAAGGTGGAAATCAAAGCACGGTAGGAATCATACAAGACTCTATGACGATCTCGGGTCTACAGACTAACCTGTACCAGTGCCACCGGAGAACTGCTATCTGACGATAGGTATAATACCATCCAGGAGTTCTCGGCGAGTCCGTTCAGTGTACCCAGTCTCTACTGAGCACCCGTACACCATCTTTGATGTCCAACACCAATGGATATGTGATCATCCATCGCCTATCATATGGGTCAAGATGCGTGTACGCTAGTCTACTTTGGAGTATCGATACCCTGTCTCGATACACTCTCGACTAGGAACAGTTATAGGATGTACTCGTGGACTACCCTGGCCCTACTAGTATGATCTCATCATAGTCCTAGTAGTCGAGTACATATCCTAAGAGCTTTATCAACATGTGATCACAAAACAGTATTTGTTAACACGTTAAGATAAAATGAAACCAGATAGCATACTATCATATCGAGCAAGAAAGTCCTCTCTATATATATCCAAGCATCCATTATAATATACATCACATGTACAATAATGGCCTCTAGGGCATATATATTGTAAGTGCACGGCGGCGCCCCGGCCGTCAAACCGACGCCGGAATGCGGAAACGGTGAAAAACTTAAATTTTTGCGGACTTTGCAAACCGGCACCACCGCGCACTAAACTCCGGATCGAACCATTAACTAGTCTAAACCATCTACAAGAAAGGGAATAGAGATATACCGACGATCCAAGTCCTCCGGTCTTCTCGTCATCGTCCCGATCTCCTGCGGAATGTCCCGTCTCCTCCTCGTCGCCGGAAGTGCACCACATCGCCTACTTCTTTTACGGGCTCCCACCTCAATGCCGAGGCAACTCGGGCACGAAGCCGGCTACTCGACGTGCCCAAGATATGCTGTAGGAAGTGTAGTGTAGAGTATGTCTCTTTGGGGTTGGTTGCCTTTGGATGGAGGAAACATGAATGGACTTTTGAATGAAGTGAAGAATTTTGCAAGCATTGAAATGATATGTGAATTAATCTCTCATCCAAAAATGAACTCCTCTCTCTCACACTCCAAGATGAGGCCGGCCACACTAAAAGGAGATGAGAATGATGGTGTAAAAAAAAAGGAAATCAACCATACTAAAAACAATGAAGGAGAGTGAGTGTAGGAAAAGGAGGAGAGTGACCATATCCAAAACATACACCATGCTTACACACTATTCAACCCATACTCATATCAAATCTCATAAAAGCAAGCATGGAGGTAAGATAAGAAAGCTATCATAATCAATCATTATGCAATAAAACCCTCCATAAAGTGTTATTTGCACAATTGCAAATAACCCCCTCCATCGGAAAAGTCCGGCCGGGAAAGAACAAAGGAAAACCGGCCGGAACGGAATGCAAACTGGCAACTCCAGAAAACTGGTCCCGTAATAAATTACAGGAAAACCCCAATACTGTGCATACACACCCGCATCTGTATTCCGTCCGGATACAAATGCAAAGAGACAAAATCTACACTGTACTAAACTAGGACCGACTTAAACCAAAGCCGGCTAGTAATATCCGTTCGATCCTGATCCGTGCAATACCGCACGTATCTGATCGAACCCTGCCATATACCTATACGGCTACTAGTACAAACTGTCCGATCCTGATCCGTGCAATACCGCACGTATCTGATCGGACCCTGCCATATCTCCATACGGCCTCTACAGCGTTTCGCCCGAAACTTGAGTAACTGTAAGTGTGGTGGACTCTAAAGACTCGTCAATACAATGGCTGTGGATTTAACCACTAGCACGTCAGAGGTATAAGCCAATACGTAACGGGCCACCAGCTATTGACCAAAATGGACGTCGATGAGGAAGCTCACCCCGACACCCAACTGAGCCTGTCAGTGACAATATCCGTACAGTCCGGTCCGTTCGTCTATGAGTATCGCATGGCGGGCCTAGGGGGTTGGTAAAAGTCAGACCCCCAAAAGCGGTACAAGTCGTGTCGGAGTGTAGCCCAGAACACCCTGAGATACTACTGGAATACCTACCAGTAAATCTCCTTGCCTTGGCCAAGGACTTTGTGTAATGGCTCTCCTAGACACAGCACGACCTCACCCCCAATACCGGGAGAGACGAACCCCTGAAGATACGCTCACTGCCTCCATGTGGCTCGGGACTGTACCCAACTAAAACCTGTTTGCACGACTCCTTTGAGCCGTGGTAGGGTAGTAATCAAAGTACAGTGGGAACTCACACGAGACAAATGACGATCCCCAAGTCGATGAACTAACCTGCACACATGTCACCAGGGAACTGCCATCTGACGTCTGGTATATGACCAACTAGCATGTTCCCGGCGAGTCCTGTCCGGTGTACTCATAACCCAATGAGCACCTGTATACATCTTAGGTGATCCAACTGACACCAGTGGCTTGTGAGACCAGCCACCGCCCCTCGTCGGGGTCTCGACTGTATACACTAGTCTACTAATGGAGTATCGATGCCCGGTCTCGAAACTCCCACGACTAGGGACCTTTTAAGGATATGCTTGTAGACCCCCAGCTCCCACTTATATGATCGCCCTCATACTGCTGGTGGTCAAGCAAGAATCCTAGGGGCTCTATCAACGTGTAATAGCGACGTGTCAGGTCACCTAAAGCAGTACACGATGATAAAGGTAAACCAGATAGCATACTATCATCTCGAGTAAGACTGTCCTACCGGGATAGGTCCTCCATCAATCATTACAATCACGTACCTGTGACCTAATAATTGACTCTGAGGGCACTATCTCCAACAATCTCCCACTTGCACTCAAGGCTAATTATTGCGATGTCGCATACTCACAGCCCGTGTGATACCGAACATCCAACTCCTCTACTAGTCAGTCTCACAAAGCTCGTTTGCGGAACTATTGCGTTCGAGGAATAGCCTCAGTGAGTGGATCCGCTTTGTTGTTTCTTTCCATGTCTCTCTATATCTCATGTTCGCGGAGAAAACCCATCTCCCGAAATGAGCAATACCTGTCTTAGAATATGTCTGGATGTCTGATGGGACATAGCTCATAAATGAACTCCAAATCCAAACTTCTTAGACTGTATCGTCAACTGAACTTAATCAGTATCCTGCGCCATGCCTCCCTCAGTATTGCCTTGGATCACCTGTCCAAAATGCTGCCCCTCTTCAGAGGGAAAAACTATAACTCTGACAACCTCCCTGTCGTCCAGGTCACCTTGGAAGCCTGAAATGATAACTGTTCCCTGAATGAGGCTGTCGTTATCATACCCCTAGAACATCCACTTATGTTCTAAAACTGCTTCCGACTGTTTCTCCAGGATTGGATTAATGTCAACTTATTGCATCTAGTGCAAGAACAACATCTGGTGTGGTACTTGACATCTCATGATTGACTCAATTGCCTAAGCAAGTGATCTGCCAATCATGCACGTCCCTCTCCCCTTTAGTCTGTAAGACACGTTTGGAGAGGGTGACTCCATTACCTGCAGGTACACTACCGTGCCAGGAGTCGTCCATCCTAAATACTCTTAGAATGCTGTCAAGCACCCTGATTGGGAAACCACCCAAATCTAGATCTAAAACCATAGATCTAGTAACCAGTATGTCTGATATAAAATCCATTTCCTTTGTGGAGAAACAACTGTGTGACGACCAAAGTATAACCGATCGTAGTGTAGGAGTTTCTTTTCCTACTCTGTGTATATCATCCAAAACCCGGATATCACACCCTACTACCTTCTTAACAGATCCATCCCCTATTCTGATGACGTCAAACCTATGACTGTCACATCAGAAATAGATGATCTATCTCCGCTATATCTGTTTTAGTCTATAAATAGACATAAGCAACCTGTCCACCAATGCTTCCGCTGCTCCCACTGACTACGACAACCCTCTGGCAGAGTCATATAGACGTACACTTCTAAAACTGGTTTAGAACGACGCTATACTCATCCTCCCGCCGGGGCTCGTAACCTGGAACAACAGCAATGGCAATTGTGGGTAAACAAGAACTTCCCTGTCACCGTCCTTGAGGCTACCGTAGTACTTCTCGGGTGCCTGAAGTTACCCACCTTATCTGCGGAGTGGCCAATGGAATGTCAAATCAGATTGAATCTTTAGGTTCCTTATCAAGTCTTCAGTAATCGTTTGCGGTTCTGGAATTTCTTCCAGTTCTACCATACTCCCACTACTGTTTTCCGAAAAAACCATTTTTAATAAAACTGTGGCGAGTCTAGAACAATATCGCTATTGTTCATCCAGATGGTAGAAAATCAACCCTCGTCATAGCCTGGGTCAACCCACAAACAGCTATTACAGAAACGTGCCTTGAGTTATCCAGAGTCTGGTTTTAATCATAAGCCGGACAACTCCCCGTACCTTAACAATGTTAAGATATGAACTGTACTATATCCAATATAGAACCAGAGGCACTGATTTAATTGAACCAGATTCAAATCATGCAGCTGTCTCCAGTGCATGTCAACTAAATGGAAGGAGGCCGATCAGAGTTACTCAACTTAGGAACGCTTCCAATTATGAGTAACCTGAAAGAGAAGCAAGATCTCTTTATCATTACTATCAACTGAATACCATACACAAGTATCTACATCTTCGATCACTTTGAAGAATCCCGATACTTGCAACACCTGGTTCTCTACTCTATTCAAATACCTATAACTCCTCAAAACTTAGACCCTGTGTTTCCACGAAACACCGGTCTAAAAACTAGAGAAGTCATAAGTAAACCGAATATAGTACGAGGACCTACCCCTCTGTCCTGATGGACCCTGGACAACATACAATACTCTGTATAAGTCCCTTGAGTCTGATAACTCATTCACTGTGTGCCGTAGGTTGAAAACTGTACTTATAGTTAAGAAGAATTACACCGCTGTTTAATGCTCCTTACCTAACCATCCACTGATATAGGTAAATGTCGTAGACATAATTTCAGAAAGGTATATCTCACTCTATGAAAATAGACGTACAGATATACCAATTTGAAATTGGTGCATAAAAGCGGATATTCAAAACCAAATATTTGCCGACCGGCAAACAGCCCAGGTGATTTCCTCAAATATCACCGATTACAACGAATCCCGATATAATGAGGATAATCACCCAATTCCTAATAACCTACTCCCACTCATCATCTGTAAAACCATACAGATGTGAGAATCATACCTGGTAAATACATACCCTGGAGCAAGTGTCTAATCGGGAAATCAGTTTTCTTTTGACAGTACACAGTTGAACTGAAACATTAAAAATGTTTCGATGGGGTATCCTGGTATTCCTAGTAATGCCTCTACCATTATCCAGATTCACAACTATAACCGCATAATTCTTTGCCACCTCTCCAAATCCCTTTATATGTCTTTAGTCTTTACCTTCTGAACACCCTTTTAGGCCAAATGGTTTTCTTCCTTCCCTACCGTTCGGCACCAGCCTATGGTTTGGAAGAAGACTATCCAATAAGCATAATGGGTGTACTGTCCCAATCCTAGGAACACTCGCAATGAGAGAGGGTGAAGATAAAAGACAACCGAATAAACCTTATTCCTATTTCTCCTGAACCAGAATCCATCCCCGAACTGGAACAAGTTCCATTCGAGTTCGTATATAACCATACGATGGAGTATCCAAATAAACTGTGGATCTTCGTAGTGATACGGAGTGTCCTGGAGAAATACAAAGGTGATGTGGGAGTGGTAACGAAATATTTGGTTTGGTCGTGAATATCAGTCGCAATTTACTTTGCCCTCTTACTAATCCCTTGCTTTGTCTTAATCTTAATACCTTCTGCACACCGTTTAGGCTAATTGGTTTTCTTCATTCCCTACCGGTCGGCACCAGCCTAAGGTTTGGAAGAAGACAATCCAATTTGCATAATAGGTGTACTACCCCTAAACCAAGGAGTACTCATAACCTGAGAGAGGGTAAAAGGAAAAGACAACTGAATAATCCTATCCGTTTTCTCCAGAACCTGAAACCATCCTCGAATAAATTCTTTCGAGTTCGTATCTAACCATACGATGGTTTTGTCCAATGGAAGTGGACGTTCGTAGTAATACGGGGTGTCCTGGAGAATAGGGTAAAAGTAGGAGTGGCAATGAGGTCTGCAACTCTGACAATCCAAAAGCCAGTGTTAAGTAGGTTCGGTCAACTTGGTCACTGAGTCATAGTCATAGGGTCGGGTCAATGGTCGCTGCCAAAGAGAGAGAGAAAAGAAACACTCAGCGTGCACTCTAACCTAGATCAGAATGGTTACCAATTTATCTAATCTGGAAACCTCCCACTGTACCTCAAATTCTCCTCCAAACCTTAAAGAAGAATTAGTCGGGATCACCCGAGGAGTAAACTAACTCATCAGTGGGAATCGGGATCCAACTATCATCGCATGATAACGTGACGGAATCCGCTCACGTCAACACACTCCAGAAGGTATGCGCATATCTGGCAAGTTTCAGTTCTTTTGAAACTCCCGATGTGATTTCTGCCCCATGCTCTTATGACCTTGACTTTGGCCAACATATCATAAGTCACATGTCAAGTTCTGCCCGTCATTCTCCAGGTTAATTTGAATCCACCCGTACATACCCTTGACTTTGGCCAAAATGGCAGCACGACTGTCCCAAACCAACGCATCTATCTATGCTGCATATGAATACCCCAATAGCTACCAATCACTGTGCCTTGACTTTGGCCAACATACACAGCTTGAATACTATTGACCACCCATATGAAACGACGGAGGGCTACGAATGGTTTCTGGCGAAAACCTTTAACGTAATGAACTTGATATCGTTGAAGGAACGGATAGCTTTTTAGAAAATATAGTGACGAAAACCTTTTCTAAAGAGGTCACTCCCCGTGAAGGGATCTCGGCTCTTTCCCCGTAGAATGGGGTGCTGGATATTCATAACCGAATATCACTGTGCAAAGCAAAAGTAATCGGCTATAGTGAAGTTAATGCCCTGACGCAAACTTTTTGTCCAAGGGGTCACTCCCGGTGAAGGGATCTCGGCCCTTGCCTCGTCGACTGAGGAGCAGGATATTCCAACTGAATACCACGATGCAAAACAAAAGTGAACGTCCTTGCAATAACAGCTTTTTGAAAAGTGTTCCAACAACATCAGATTAGGTTTGTTTAACTTGCATTGATCCGAATCAATGCAGTCCCATCAATTGATCATACCACAAAGAACGAAAATATACTGACGTACGTATATGCCATCCGCATTCGCCACTGGGTCCCGTCATCACCCGTTAGGTTAGCTTACTAACGGCAGAGCGGGGACTGGACTAGCGCGGGTGAAAAACATATACAACATCTACTAATATATATACCAATATATTATATTTCGCTCAAGGCGTGAAAGAAATGCAACATCTCAGAGAATGTACAGCATCACAGAAACAATACAGATATCTGGGATCCCCGGGTTTCACAGAGCCGCTGAAACCCGACGTTCCCCTGGTCGTGTGGATAGCCTGTGCAATGAAATCCTAGACCCCTACGGGCGCGGCAAGTTACCCGCCAAAACCTGAAGCGAGGCAGCCCCCTTCAGCGCCGTGAATGGACCACCCAGCACTTCACGGAATCCGGTAACTTGGGCACCCCTCCTGGGTCAACCTGTACCCCCTACGAGTGCGGCGAATAGCCCGCCAATCCTAGAGTGAAGCCCCCTCCGTCCCAATGCCATAAGATGCGGGCTTGTTGCCCTCCAGAACCCGGCTATCCGTGCACCCCTCCGCGGGGTAACCCTAGTACAGAAAGTAAAATATACATACACCGGGTACATCGACCGCAACCAGGTCGTGCCCCAAAATAATAATACAAACTGGCAGTGACGGCAGTCCACATGTCGGACGCTCGCCCCGCAATATCAAATGTACATAATACAACCACAACTGTACTAGCATTGCATCCAGGCTATCCCCCACGACCGATCCGCAACATCACAACAAATACATAGAACATCAACGTGAAAGTCACGTTCGCAAATCCGTCTAACCGGGCTATAGCAGTTAGACCGGATTTACCGATCGAGTGACATTCACGGTCGCAGATATAATGTAAATACTGTGAAAAATGTGTTTAAAATATCCGATCAATCAAATTTTAACAAGCGGGCCCCAAAGCAATACTGTAGCAGTTAAAGAAATTCTGGGCCCAATGTTAATGTTCCAGAAACCCTAAAATATCCCCAGAAGCCCACTGTAGAAACCCAACCCACTGATTCCTTAATGCTGCCGCGGAAGCGCGGCCACAAGTGGGTTTTGGCCGCCCTTCCGCGGTCTGGTCAGAAGATCAGTGCATCGAATTTGAACAGTGGTCTTATAATTTTTAGTACATCAATATTTTACAACCTGAAAAATTTTTCGACACTAAAAATTTCCAACAGAAAACTGATGTGGGCAAATAGGGTTTTTGGACATTTCGATCGATCGGAACTAAAAAACACATTACACAAAGCTAGACTAAGTTAATGGGGAGGCTCTGATACCACTGTAAGTGCACGGCGGCGCCCCGGCCGTCAAACCGACGCCGGAATGCGGAAACGGTGAAAAACTTAAATTTTTGCGGACTTTGCAAACCGGCACCACCGCGCACTAAACTCCGGATCGAACCATTAACTAGTCTAAACCATCTACAAGAAAGGGAATAGAGATATACCGACGATCCAAGTCCTCCGGTCTTCTCGTCATCGTCCCGATCTCCTGCGGAATGTCCCGTCTCCTCCTCGTCGCCGGAAGTGCACCACATCGCCTACTTCTTTTACGGGCTCCCACCTCAATGCCGAGGCAACTCGGGCACGAAGCCGGCTACTCGACGTGCCCAAGATATGCTGTAGGAAGTGTAGTGTAGAGTATGTCTCTTTGGGGTTGGTTGCCTTTGGATGGAGAAAACATGAATGGACTTTTGAATGAAGTGAAGAATTTTGCAAGCATTGAAATGATATGTGAATTAATCTCTCATCCAAAAATGAACTCCTCTCTCTCACACTCCAAGATGAGGCCGGCCACACTAAAAGGAGATGAGAATGATGGTGTAAAAAAAAAGGAAATCAACCATACTAAAAACAATGAAGGAGAGTGAGTGTAGGAAAAGGAGGAGAGTGACCATATCCAAAACATACACCATGCTTACACACTATTCAACCCATACTCATATCAAATCTCATAAAAGCAAGCATGGAGGTAAGATAAGAAAGCTATCATAATCAATCATTATGCAATAAAACCCTCCATAAAGTGTTATTTGCACAATTGCAAATAACCCCCTCCATCGGAAAAGTCCGGCCGGGAAAGAACAAAGGAAAACCGGCCGGAACGGAATGCAAACTGGCAACTCCAGAAAACTGGTCCCGTAATAAATTACAGGAAAACCCCAATACTGTGCATACACACCCGCATCTGTATTCCGTCCGGATACAAATGCAAAGAGACAAAATCTACACTGTACTAAACTAGGACCGGCTTAAACCAAAGCCGGCTAGTAATATCCGTTCGATCCTGATCCGTGCAATACCGCACGTATCTGATCGAACCCTGCCATATACCTATACGGCTACTAGTACAAACTGTCCGATCCTGATCCGTGCAATACCGCACGTATCTGATCGGACCCTGCCATATCTCCATACGGCCTCTACAGCGTTTCGCCCGAAACTTGAGTAACTGTAAGTGTGGTGGACTCTAAAGACTCGTCAATACAATGGCTGTGGATTTAACCACTAGCACGTCAGAGGTATAAGCCAATACGTAACGGGCCACCAGCTATTGACCAAAATGGACGTCGATGAGGAAGCTCACCCCGACACCCAACTGAGCCTGTCAGTGACAATATCCGTACAGTCCGGTCCGTTCGTCTATGAGTATCGCATGGCGGGCCTAGGGGGTTGGTAAAAGTCAGACCCCCAAAAGCGGTACAAGTCGTGTCGGAGTGTAGCCCAGAACACCCTGAGATACTACTGGAATACCTACCAGTAAATCTCCTTGCCTTGGCCAAGGACTTTGTGTAATGGCTCTCCTAGACACAGCACGACCTCACCCCCAATACCGGGAGAGACGAACCCCTGAAGATACGCTCACTGCCTCCATGTGGCTCGGGACTGTACCCAACTAAAACCTGTTTGCACGACTCCTTTGAGCCGTGGTAGGGTAGTAATCAAAGTACAGTGGGAACTCACACGAGACAAATGACGATCCCCAAGTCGATGAACTAACCTGCACACATGTCACCAGGGAACTGCCATCTGACGTCTGGTATATGACCAACTAGCATGTTCCCGGCGAGTCCTGTCCGGTGTACTCATAACCCAATGAGCACCTGTATACATCTTAGGTGATCCAACTGACACCAGTGGCTTGTGAGACCAGCCACCGCCCCTCGTCGGGGTCTCGACTGTATACACTAGTCTACTAATGGAGTATCGATGCCCGGTCTCGAAACTCCCACGACTAGGGACCTTTTAAGGATATGCTTGTAGACCCCCAGCTCCCACTTATATGATCGCCCTCATACTGCTGGTGGTCAAGCAAGAATCCTAGGGGCTCTATCAACGTGTAATAGCGACGTGTCAGGTCACCTAAAGCAGTACACGATGATAAAGGTAAACCAGATAGCATACTATCATCTCGAGTAAGACTGTCCTACCGGGATAGGTCCTCCATCAATCATTACAATCACGTACCTGTGACCTAATAATTGACTCTGAGGGCACTATCTCCAACATATATGACTAACGGAGGCGACCCTGAGACGGAAGGAATATGAGACGGCTTCCAACGAATCTGTCCAGTTGAGTGCTCAGGTCGAAGCAAATGCTGCACGGTTGAAAGCCATTTTTTATAACCTCCAGCGATATATTTCTGACGGGCTAGTGCTGAGGCGAAAGTTTGACTTCACTGAGCAGGTCAAGCAGAGTCATGAAGCCGCCCAGCGGGAAATCGATGAGAAGTTTTCATCATGCTTGCAGCAGCGGGCTCGAATTGAAGCGGAGCTGGCCGCGGCGGCTGATCGTGAAAAGGAATTGAGAGGAGTGCGAGAGCGGCTTGCTGATTTGCTAAAAATGCCTCCTTCTCAGTAGCCATCTTTGTATCAATCGAAAATTTATAATTTATGAATAAAATTCCTTTATTCATTTTTATTCTTTTGTATGATGTATCTTGTACTCAATTGAATTTATGAATAAAAGACATATCTTTTTTCTCCTACTATCGCCTTCTTTTCTTTGTTGTGTTGTTGGCACCTTACTTTATCAAGTGTGGCATGTAGATGATAAATAACGGTTCATCTTGCACTCTTTGTGGGGCAGTGATGGCTTAGGAAATAGGTTCAGGTCTGCCGCCTAAGACTTTTCAACTTTATGAGCCGTGAGGGTCTCATAAAGACTTTTCTCACTACGAGTCGAGAGGATCCCGTAGGTGTATTTTCTCCTTAGGAATCGTGAGAATTCCTAAGTGCATTTTCTCTTGAGAGTCGTAAGGATTTCACAAGAGAATTTTCTTCCTTACAAGTCGAGAGGACTCATAAGTGGTTGGTGGATTGACTTGTTTTCGAGTCGAAGCACTGCTCTGACGGGAAGGTTATTTGTTGACATGTTTCCGCGACGGGGTCAATTGATGACGTGTTTCTGAGACGGGGTCATTTGCTGACGTATTTCCGAGACGGGGTCATTTGCTGACGTATTTCCGCGACGGGGTCATTTGCTGACGTATTTCCGAGACGGGATCATTGGATGACGTATTTCCGCGACGGGGTCATTTGCTGACGTATTTCCGAGACGGGGTCATTAGATGACGTATTTCCAATACGGGGTCATTTGCTGACGTATTTCCGAGACGGGGTCATTGGATGACATATTTCCGAGACGGGATCATGACGAGGTCATTGGATGACGTGTCTCCGAGACGGGGTCATTTGCTGACGTGTTTCCGAGACGGGGTCATTTGCTGATGTATTTCCGAGACGGGGTCTTTGGATGACGTATTTCCGGAACGGGGTCATTTGCTGACATATTTCCGAGACGGGGTCATTTGATGACGTTAGGTTGTCTGTGAACCATAGAGTCTTGGAACTGGAGACTTTTCCGTGGCTCCGATTGGTGATGTCGCATCCGAATTCTGCTGGAAAGAGGTGGAACGTCGTTGTTGTTCTCTAGGCTATAGACGTGGCCGTCGAGATCTGGAACTAGGAACTTTGAAGTGGCTCCGATTGGTTGCGACCATGAGGTCGGTTGTTGACGTTACGTCTGCATCCTGCTGGAGTTGAGAAGGAACGCCGTGTTGATCTTCTGGGATGCAGATGTTGCCGTTGAGATCTGACTCTCCTTTTGACAAGGTCTGATGGGGAAATATGGTCCCCTTTTTTGTTTATGCCCATGGATTTCATACAGGGGTTAGTATGGACTCACCTGTAGGGCAGAAGTTTCATTCTTTCATTTTTTTTCTTTCCGCGATACTCTATCATTTCAGCTTTTTATACCACGAAAGTCGTGATTGCCCAATCATTTCGGCTATTTTTCGCGGTGCCCAATCATTTCGGCTATTTTTTTATGCATATATTTTAATCGCTGATTTTTATTGCAAGTTTCCCAAACATTTCGGCTATTTCATATGCATTTTTTTCGAGTATAGAACTCAAGATCTGATACCAATCTTAGCATCAGTATCGCTACGACTGGAATGTTGCCAGGAGCGAATCATCATTTGCTGTGAAAGGACTTAGAATTTGATACCGATGTAGGCATCAGCATCGCTACAACTGAGATATTGCCAAGAGCGAATCATCATTTTCCTTTGTCGACTTAAACAAAGATGGCTTATCAAATAGGGTTAGAATCCTGTCGACTAAGGCTTTTGACTTCATAAGCCGTAAGGGTCTCATAAAAGTGTTTCTCCCTACGAGTCGTGAGGATCTCGTAGGTGCATTTTCTCCTTAGGAATCGTGAGGATTCCTGAGTGTGTGTTCTCTTCTAAGTCATAAGGATCTTGCAAGAGTGTTTTCTCCTTGTAAATCGAGAGGACTTACAAGTGTCGTTCGCCACATGAGAATATCTCGTGCCGTTGGTGGAACTTGGTGAGGGAGGCAATTATTTGTGCCCGTGGATTGTATACAAGGGTCAACATTGAACCATTTGTAGAGCATTCTGGGAAATGAGATGGTTTAAGAACAGGTTCAGATCCCTGTAGTTTAAGGCTTTTGAATCTTACGAGCCGTGAGGGTCTCATAAGAGGGTTCTCCTTACGAGTCGTGAGGATCTCGTAAGTGTAATTTTTCTTCAGGAATCATGAGGATCCCTAAGTGTGTTGCTCCTTTGTGAGTCGTAAGGATCTCACGCAGGTATTTTCTCCTTACAAGGTCGAGAGGACCTTGTAAGTGTGCATAAATTTTTTAACGAGTCTGCGCCCTTTCGGGTTTTTACAAACTCACCGGTAGCCCTGCTGTTTTTACTCACGGAGCCCTTTCGGGTTTTCATCCGTGCCCATTTCGCTTATAGACGTACCGTTTTTTTTTGCCGTGTTAGTCTAAGGATGTTGCGGTTTGTAGTAGTTTAAGGACGTTTCGGTCCGTCGCTAGTTTTAGGACATTGCGGTCCACCGTTAGTTTGTGGAGGTTTCGGTCCATCGTTAGTTTAGGGACATTTCGGTCCATCGTTTCCATTTTGGAGATAACGGTTTTGCTGGATACTACTTATAGAGTTAGGGCTTGGGAAGAGAGCGAGCGGACATAGCGTCGTCATCTATCGTTGACCTAGGCCGTAACTCGTCAGGCGTAGTATTTTTTCAGGAACCAGCCGTTTATTGGCCTGAAGGGCCTTTCGCCATGCGTATCCATGAGCAAGTAAGCCCCACCTTGGTAGAATTTGTCTATGATGTACGGGCCCTCATAGTTCGGCTCGAATTTCCCCCGTTTGGCACGATTGGAGATCATAGGTCTCTTGACCACTAGCACGAGTTTGCCTTGGCGAAATTTTCTCGGCCTAGTCAATCTCTCGTATGAGCGCGTCATCCTTGCTTTGTAAGCTTCTAGGGTTTGCTCTGTCGTGAGACGAGTTTCATCGAGGGCGTCGAGCTCCTCAAGCCGAAAATGAGCATTCTCTTCGTCTGTTAGTTCATAATGAACCGCCACTCGAAGAAAGGGTAGCTCTATTTCGAGGGGGAGTACCGCTTCTGTGCCGAATACCAATGCATACAGCGTTGTGTTTGTGGCCGTTTTGAACGTGGTTCGATACGCCCAGAGAGCTTCATGCAGTCTCTCGTGCTAATCCTTTTTATTTTTGAACACAGTCTTCTTTATGATCTTTGTCAAGGTCTTATTGAAAGCCTCAGCTAGACCATTAGCTCGGGGATTATAGACCGAAGAGTATCTCCAGTCTATATTATGCTGTTATGTGAAGAGGCTAATTTTATGACTTCTGTAGGCCGGCCCATTATCGGAGATAATCCATCGCGGAGTGCCGAACCGCTAGATGACGTGTATCTTGAGGAAATTGAGGATGTTTTCCGTCTTCACTTCACTTAGCGGTATGGCCTTTGCCCACTTAGAAAAGTAATCGGTTGTCGCCAATATGAACCGATGTCCTCTGGATGACGATGGTTCGATGGGTGCAATTATGTCGGTTCCCCACATTTCGAACGGCCAGCTAGCCACTGTTGGGTGTAGCGGATTTAGATGCTGGTGGATGAAGTCCCCATGGATTTGGCACGAGTGACACTGCTTTGCATGTTCGAGGCGGTCTTGGATCATCATGGGCCAATAGTAGCCCATCCTTTTGATTTTCAACTTCATCTTCGGCCCGGCTTGATGAGAACCACAGAGTCCGTCATGAGTTTCTTAGATGACTCTCTTTGCTTCTTCCAATCCCAGGCATCTCAGCTACAGAGAGTCGAACGATCTCTTATGCAGAGTATGATTGACGAAGGCGAAAGACAAAGCTCGTTTCATGAGCTGATGTCTTACGGATGCATCTTCAGGTGTTCGACGGAATTTGAAGTAGTCTATGAAGACTTCTCTCCAATTCTTAACCTTTTCTTGGTCCTCTATTTGTAGGGCCGTTTACTTGGTTGCATCATTTTCTTCAAACGACTCCGGAGAAATTTCTGTTGGTGCATGAACCCGATGGCTTTGCACGACAATCCTTACATCATCGAGGTTTTCGTCCGCCGGTTCTTTGGCGAGTTTGGCTAATGCATCCGCCTTGCTATTTTCCGTACATGGTATGCTTTCCAGAATGTAGGAAGGGATTTGAGTCAGCAATTATTGCACTCTCTCGCCGTACTTTACCAACTCTGGTTTGCACGTTTGATAGTCGCCGTTTACTTGACTAACGACCAACTGGGAGTCTCCGTATATGAGGAGGTTTTCGATTCCCATGTCGACAACGATCTCAAGACCCACTATCAAAGCCTCATATTCCGCTTCATTGTTTGTTCTCGACTCTGTTAAGGAAAAGGAAAAGCGCATTATCCCTCCTTGTAGAGTCACGAAGATAAGGCCTACCCCCGATTTGATTATAGAGATGGTGTGCTTTCTCTTCTTCATAGAAGATGCCCTATCGAAGTAGAGTTCCCATCGGATATCGTTCCTTTCTTTCTCCCTGTCAATTGCATCAAACGCGTATTCGTCTGGCAACTCGCAATGTAGGGGTGAATCGGCAGGTATCGGATGCTTAGCGAGGAAGTCGGCGATGGCCTGGCCTTTCACTGCCTTTAAAGGTCGGTATGTTTTCGAGAATTCCTTTAAGAGTAGGGACTATTTAGCAAGCTGCCCCGTTAGTATGGCTCTCGACATCAAATATTTGAGAGGATCCACTTTTGATATGAGATGGACCTCATGCGCCAAAACATAGTGTCGAAACTTCGTTATCGCGAAGATTAACGCCAGGCAGTGTTTTTCGATAGGGGAGTAGTTGTTTTCTGCCCCCAGGAGAACTCGACTCAAATAATAGAGGGCTCTCTCTTTCCCTTGATCATTCTCCTGTGCCCATAGCGCGCCTAAAGAACCTTCAAGGGTTGTTGTGTATAGGATGAGGGGCATTCCACTGACCGGAGCAGTCAGTACCGACGGATTCTGCAGGTATTGCTTGATTTCGTCCGGTGCGCTTTGGCATTTGTGATCCCAGACGAACGGGGTTCCCTTTTTCATCAGGCGACTGTAAGGGCGGCATTTTCTGGAGAGATTAGCTATGAACCGCTGGATATACGCGAGCTTTCCTTGGAGAGACCGTAATTGCTTGAGAGTTTTTGGCGGAGGCATTTCCATAATTTCCTTGATCTTTGATGGATCTATTTCGATGCCCCGATGCCGGATGATGAACCCCAGGAATTTACCCGAGGAAACTCCAAACGTACATTTGAGAGGGTTCATCTTCAGATTGTATTTTTGAAGATGCTGGAACACTATTTTCAAATGCTCCCAGTGTTCCTCGTGCAATTTTCTTTTAACCACGAGGTTGTCAATATAATATTCGACAATCTCATGTATGAGGTCATCAAAGATCTTTGTTATGGCCCTCTGGTAGGTAGCGCTGGCGTTCTTTAGACCGAAAGGCATCACTTTGTAGCAGAATACGCTCAGAGGAGTCCGGAAAGCGGCATGCTTCTGGTCTTTGGGATGCATCTTTATTTGATTGTACCCTGATGAGCCGTTCATGAAGGATAAGACTTCGTGAGTGTACGTGTTGTCTATCATTAGCATGGTAACCGATACGGGAAAATCATCCTTCGGACAGGCTTTGTTGAGGTCCCGAATGTCTATGCAGATGCGCGCCGTCCCATTTTTCTTCATCACTGGGACAATGTTGGTGATCCAGTCGGGGTAATGAACTTCTTGGATGAAGACAGAGTCGATTAGTTTCTTGACTTCGGCGTTGATACTCATTTCAAGTTCGAGTCGCATTCTTCTTGATACTTGTTTGACTAGCTTGACGTCCGGATATATCGCCAATTTATGCACAGCTGTTTCTGGATGTAGCCCCGGCATCTCAATATAGTTCCATGCGAAGCAGTCCCTATACTGCATGAGCACGTCTTTTAGTGTAGCCACCAGTTCTTTAGATAGCAGCTCACTGACGAACGTAGGCCGCGGGTCGTTTGCCGTCCCCAAGTCAATTTTCCTTAGGTTGTCCGCCGTGGTATGCATTCCATCTTCCAACTCTTTTGGCGCTGGTGGAAATTCTGAGATCAATTCCTCTTCATCCTCATTTTCGAAGCACCAGGAGAGGTCATCCATATTCTCGGGCACTTCTTCTTCTGACAGCGTTATCACATGACAGGTACGAGATCGTTTCCAAGACCGATTTTGTAACACCCGAGTCCATTTGTACCAATTCCAGTTTCCGTATTTACTTATCCAAGGTATTTTCTTGATTTAGCGTGTTTGGGTGCGAATGGTATTTTACAGATGTTGGAGATAGTGCCCTCAGAGTCAATTATTAGGTCACAGGTACGTGATTGTAATGATTGAGGGAGGACCTATCCCGGTAGGACAGTCTTACTCGAGATGATAGTATGCTATCTGGTTTACCTTTATCATCGTGTACTGCTTTAAGTGACCTGACACGTCGCTATTACACGTTGATAGAGCCCCTAGGATTCTTGCTTGACCACCAGCAGTATGAGGGTGATCATATAAGTGGGAGCTGGGGGTCTATAAGCATATCCTTAAATGGTCCCTAGTCGTGAGAGTTTCGAGACAGGACATCGATTCTCTATAGTAGACTAGTGTATACAGTCGAGACCCCGACGAGGGGCGGTGGCCGGTCTCACAAGCCACTGGTGTCAGTTGGATCACCTAAGATGTATACAGGTGCTCATTGGGTTATGAGTACACCGGACAGGACTCGCCGGGAACATGCTAGTTGGTCATATACCAGACGTCAGATGGCAGTTCCCTGGTGACATGTGTGCAGGTTAGTTCATCGACCTGGGGATCGTCATTTGTCTCGTGTGAGTTCCCACTGTACTTTGATTACTACCCTACCACGGCTCAAAGGAGTCGTGCAAACAGGTTTTAGTTGGGTACAGTCCCGAGCCACATGGAGGCAGTGAGCGTATCTTCAGGGGTTCGTCTCTCCCGGTATTGGGGGTGAGGTCGTGCTGTGTCTAGGAGAGCCATTACACAAAGCCCTCGGCCGAGGCAAGGAGATTTACTGGTAGGTATTCCAGTAGTATCTCAGGGTGTTCTGGGCTACACTCCGACACGACTTGTACCGCTTTTGGGGGTCTGACTTTTACCAACCCCCTAGGCCCGCCATGCGATACTCATAGACGAACGGACCGGACTGTACGGATATTGTCACTGACAGGCTCAGTAGGGTTGTCAGGCTGAGTTCACTCACGGACGTCCCTTTTAGTCAATACCTGGTAGCCCGTTATGTATTGGCTTATACCTCTAACGTGCTAGTGGTTAAATCCACAACCAAGGTGTTGATGAGTCTTTAGAGTCCCCCACATTTCAGTTACTCAGCTTTCGGGCGAAAGGTTGTAGAGGCCGTATGGAGATATGGCAAGGTCCGATCAGATACGTGCGGTATTGCACGGATCAGGATCGGACAGTCTGTACTATAGGCCGTATGGTTATATGGCAGGGTTCGATCAGATACGTGCGGTATTGCACGGATCAGGATCGAACAGATATTACTAGCCGGTTTTGGTATAAGCCGGATCCTAGTATAGTACAGTGTAGATTTTGTCTCATTGCATTTGTATTTCGGTCGGAATACAGATGCGGGTGTGTATGCACAGTATCGGGGTTTTCCTGTAATTTATTACGGGACCAGTTTTCTGGAGTTGCCAGTTTGCTTTCCGCTTCGGCCGATTTCCATTGTTCCGTTCATTGGCCGAAGATTGGTGGAGGAGGGCTTATTTGCATTGTTGCAAATAAGTGGTTGTGGAGGGGGTTCTTTGCATCTTGTAGCATCATGATAGTCTTCATGATGGTGCACCATCCATTGACTTGCTTGACTTCATACTTCATGATGGCTTGACTTTGTTAGCATCATGGTTGTTGATGATGGTTGTGTGTTGTGTTGGCATTGCTTTGTGATCATGGTTGATTATGATAGCCTTCTCTCTCTCTCTCCCCATTGTATTATTGGATGGCTCTCTCTTTTCTATCATAACACCACTCTCTCATTCTCTCCTCTCCATTGTCATGGCCGGCCACTTGAGGAAAGAGGGCTGTCCAATTTTTTGCAAGAGGGATTTTTATCTCTTTTGGCATTGTAAAAATCCTATTGCTCCACAAAAATTACTTGTTTCATCCCTCTACCAAAATGGCATCTCCATGAACCCCAAATGAGACTTCTTCACTACATATTCTACAGCGAACCTTGGGCACGTCGAGTAGCCGGCTTCGTGCCCGAGTTGCCTCGGCATTGAGGTGGGAGCCCGTAAACAAAGTAGGCGATGTGGTGCACTTCCGGCGACGAGGAGGAGACGGGACTTTTCCGCAGGAGATCGGGACCATGACGAGAAGACCGGAGGACTTGGATCGTCGGTATATCTCTATTCCCTTTCTTGTTGATAGCTAGGACTAGTTAGTGGTTCGATCCGGGTATTAGTGCGCGGCGGTTTGCCAGTTCAAGAAAAATTTAAGTTTATCACCGCTTCCGCATTTGGCCGTCGGATTGACGGCCGGGGCGCCGCCGTGCACTTACAGTGGTATCAGAGCCTCGCCATTAACTTAGTCTAGCTTGGTTTAATGTGTTTGCATTTCCGATCGATCAAAAAGTTCCAAAACCGTGTTTTTCCTATCGACAGTTTTCTGTTGAAAATTTTTGGTCTCGAAAATTTTTTCAGGTTGTAAAAAATTGATGTACTGGAAAATCTAAGAGCTCTGTAAAAATTCGATGAAGTGATTCCACTGTGGGAGCGCGGAACCGCCGCACAAACCCCCTTTTCGCCGCTGTTCCGCCGCGCACTGTGGAGATCACTGCACCAAATTTCTACAGTGTCTTTGTGGGCTTAAAATTGGGGTTTTGGAACATTAATATTGGGCCCAGAATTTCTTGATCTGCTACAGTATTGTTTGGGGGCCCACTTGTTAAAATTTGATCGATCGGATATTTTAAACACATTATTTCACAGTATTTACATTATATCTGCGACCGTGAATGTCACTCGATCGGTAAATCCGGTCTAACTGCTATAGCCCGGTTAGACGGATTTGCGAACGTGACTTTCACGTTGATGTTCTGTTTTTGCTGTGATGTTGCGGATCGGTCGTGGGGGATAGCCTGGATGCAATGCTAGTACAGTTTTGTTGTATTATGTACATTTGATATTGCGGGGCGAGCGTCCGACATGTGGACTGCCGTCACTGCCTGTTTGTATTATTATTTTGGGGCACGACCTGGTTGCGGTCGATGTACCCGGTGTATGTATATTTTACTTTCTGTACTAGGATTACCCCGCGGAGGGGTGCACGGATAGCCGGGTTCTAGAGGGCAACGGGCCCGCATCTCATGGCATTGAGATGGAGGGGGCTTCACTCTAGGATTGGCGGGCTATTCGCCGCACTCGTAGGGGGTACAGGTTGACCCAGGAAGGGTGCCCAAGTTACCGGATTCCGTGAAGTGCTGGGTGGTCCATTCACGGTACTGAAAGGGGCTGCCTCGCTTCAGGTTTTGGCGGGTGACTTGCCGCGCCCGTAGGGGTCTAGGTTTACATTGCACAGGCTATCCACACGACCAGGGGAACGTCGGGTTTCAGCGGCTCTGTGAAACCCGAGGATCCCAGATATCTGTATTGTTTCTGTGATGCTGTTCATTCTCTGTGATGTTGCATTTTATTCACGCCTTGAGCGAATATAATATATTGGTATATATATTAGTAGATGTTGTATATGTTTTACATCCGCGCTAGTCCAGTCCCCGCTCTGTCGTTAGTTAGCTAACCTAACGGGTAATGACGGGACCCAGTGGCGAATGCGGATGGCATATACGTACATCAGTATATTTTCGTTCTTTTTGGTGTGATCAATTGATGGGACTGCATTGATTCGGATCAATGCAAGTTAAAAACAAACCTAATCTGATGTTGTTGGAACACTTTTTCAAAAAGCTGTTATTGCAAGGACGTTCACTTTTGTTTTGCATCGTGGTATTCAGTTGGAATATCCTGCTCCTCAGTCGACGAGGCAAGGGCCGAGATCCCTTCACCGGGAGTGACCCCTTGGACAAAAGTTTGCGTCAGGGCATTAACTTCACTATAGCCGATTACTTTTGCTTTGCATCGCGGTATTCATTTGGAATATCCTGCACCCCATTCTACGGGGAAAGAGCCGAGATCCCTTCACCGGGAGTGACCTCTTTAGCAACGGTTTTCGTCACTATATTTTCTAAAAAGCTATCCGTTCCTTCGACGATATCAAGTTCTTTACGTTAAAGGTTTTCGCCAGAAACCATTCGTAGCCCTCCGTCGTTTCATATGGGTAGTCAATAGTATTCAAGCTGTGTTTGTTGGCCATAGTCAAGGCACAGTGTTTGGTAGCTGTTGGGTGTTCATATGCTGCATAGATAGATGCGTTGGTTTGGGACAGTCGTATAGCCTTGTTGGCCCTAGTCAAGGGCTTGTACGGGTGGGTTCAAATCAACCTGGATAATGACGGATAGAACTTGACATGTGACTTATGATTTGTTGGCCTTAGTCAAGGTCATAAGAGCATGGGGCAGAAATCACATCGGGAGTTTCAAAAGAACTGAAACTTGCCAGATATGCGCATACCTTCTGGAGTGTGATAGCGTGAGCGGATTCCGTCACGTTGTCATGCGATGAGAGTTGGATCCCGATTCCCACTGATGAGTTAGTATACTCCTCGGGTGACCCCGACTAATTCTTCTTTCAGGTTTGGAGGAGAATTTGAGGTACAGTGGGAGGATTCCAGATTAGATAAATTGGTAACCATTCTGATCTAGGTTACAGTGCACGCTGAGTGTTTCTTTTCTCTCTCTCTTTGGCAGCGACCATTGACCCGACCCTAAAACTATGACTCAGTGACCAAGTTGACCGAACCTTCTTAACACCGGCTTTTGGATTGTCAGAGTTGCAAACCTCATTGCCACTCCTACTTTTACCCTTTTCTCCAGGACACCCCGTATTACTACGAACGTCCACTTCCATTGGACAAAACCATCGTATGGTTAGATACGAACTCGAAAGAATTTATTCGAGGATGGTTTCCGGTTCTGGAGAAAACGGATAGGATTATTCAGTTGTCTTTTCCTTTTACCCTCTCTCAGGTTACGAGTACTCCTTGGTTTAGGGGTAGTACACCTATTACGCAAATTGGATTGTCTTCTTCCAAACCTTAGGCTGGTGCCGACCGGTAGGGAATGAAGAAAACCAATTAGCCTAACGATGGTGTACAGAAGGTGTTAAGTTCAGACAAAGCAAGGGATTAGTAAGAGGGCAAAGTAAATTGCAACAGATATTCACGACCAAACCAAGTATTCCTTCGCCAATCCTAAAATCACCTTTATATTTCTCCAGGACACTCCGTATCACTACGAAGATCCACAGTTTATTGGATACTCCATCGTATGGTTATATACGAACTCGAAAGGAACTTGTTCCAGTTCGGGGATGGATTCTGGTCCAGGAGGAATAGGAGTAAGGTTTATTCGGTTGTCTTTTATCTTCATCCTCTCTCATTGCGAGTGTTCCTAGGATTGGGACAGTACACCCATTATGCTTATTGGATAGTCTTCTTCCAAACCATAGGCTGGTGCCGAACGGTAGGGAAGGAAGAAAACCATTTGGCCTAAAGGGGTGTGCAGAAGGTAAAGACTAAAGACATATGAAGGGATTTGGAGAGGTGGCAAAGGATTATACGGTTACAGTCGTGAATCTGGAAGAGGCATTACTAGGAATACCAGGATACCCCATCGAAACATTTCAATGTTTCAGTTTCGCTGTGTACTGTTAAAGGAAAACTGATTTCCCGATTAGGCACTTGCTCCAGGGTATGTATTTACCAGGTATGATTCTCACATCTGTATGGTTTTACAGATGATGAGTGGGAGTAAGTTATTGGGAATTAAGTGATCATCCTCATTATATCGGGATTCGTTGTAATCGGTGATATTTGAGGAAATCACCTGGGCTGTTTGCCGGTCGGCAAATATTTGGTTTTGAATATCCGCTGTTATGCACCAATTTCAAATTGATATATCTGTACGTCTATTTTTATAGAGTGAGATATACCTTTCTGAAATTATGTCTACGACATTTACCTATATCAGTGGATGGTTAGGTAAGGAGTATTAAACAGCGGTGTAATTCTTCTTAACCATAAGTACAGTTTTCAACCTACGACACACAGTAAATGAGTTATCAGACTCAAGGGACTTATACAGAGTATTGTATGTTGTCCAGGGTCCATCAGGACAGAGGGGTTGGTCCTCGTACTATATTCGGTTTACTTATGACTTCTCTAGTTTTTAGACAGGTGTTTCGTAGGAAACACAGGGTCCGAATTTTGAGAAGTTATAGGTATTTGAATAGAGTAGAGAACCAGGTATAGCAAGTATCGGGATTCTTCAAAGAGATCGAAGATGTAGATACTTGTGTATGGCATTCAGTTGATAGTAATGATAAAGAGATCTTGCTTCTCTTTCAGGTTACTCATAATTGGAAGTATTCCTAAGTTGAGTAACGCTGATCGGCCTCCTTCCATTTAGTTGACATGCGCTGGGGACAGCTGCATGATTTGAATCTGGTTCAATTAAATCAATGCCTCTGTTTCTATATTGGATATAGAACAGTTCATATCTTAACGATGTTAAGGTACGGGGAGTTGTCCGGTTTATGATTAAAACCAGACACTGGACAACTCAAGGCACGTTTCTGTAATGGCTGTTTGTGGGTTAACCCAGGCTATGACGAGGGTTGACTTTCTACCATCTGGATGAACAATAGCGATATTGTTCTAGACTCGCCACAGTTTTATTAAAAATGGATTTTTTCAGAAAACAGTAGTGGGAGTATGGTAGAACTGGAAGTGATTCCAGAACCACAAACGATTACTGAAGATTTGATAAGGAACCTAAAGATTCAATCTGGATTGACATTCCATTGGCCACTCCGCAGATAAGGTGGGTAACTTCAGGCACCCGAGAGGCACTACGGTAGCCTCAAGGACGGTGACAGGGAAGTTCTTGTTTACCCACAATTGCCATTGCTGTTGTTCCAGGTTACGAGACCCGGCGGGAGGATGAGTATAGCGTCGTTCTAAACCAGTTTTAGAAGTGTACGTCTATATGACTCTGCCAGAGGGTTGTCGTAGTCAGTGGGAGCAGCGGAAGCATTGGTGGACAGGTTGCTTATGTCTATTTATAGACTAGAGCAGATGTAGCGGAGATAGATCATCTATTTCTGATGTGACAGTCCTGGGTTTGACTTCATCAGAATAGGGGATTGATCTGTTGAGAAGGTAGTAGGGTGTGATATCCTGGTATTTGGATGATATACACTGAGTAGGAAAAGAAACTCCTACACTACGATCGGTTATACTTTGGTCGTCACACAGTTGTTTCTCCACAAAGGAAATGGATTTTATATCAGACATACTGGTTACTAGATCTATGGCCTTAGATCTAGATTTGGGTGGTTTCCCAATCAGGGTACTTGACAGCATTCTAAGAGTATTTAGGATGGACGACTCCTGGCACGGTAGTGTACCTGCAGGTAATGGAGTCACCCTCTCCAAAGGTGTCTTACAGACTAAAGGGGAAAGGGACGGGCATGATTGGCAGATCACTTGCTCAGGCAATTGAGTCAATCGTGAGATGTCAAGTACCACACCAGATGTTGTTCTTGCACTAGATGCAATAAGTTGACATTAATCCAATCCTGGAGAAACAGTCGGAAGCAGTTTTAGAACATAAGTGGATGTTCTAGGGAGATGATAACGACAGCCTCATTCAGGAGACAGTTATCATTCCAGGCTTCTAAGGTGACATGGACGACAAGGAGGTTGTCAGAGTTATAGTTTTCCTTCTGATGAGGGGCAGTATTTTGGACAGGTGGTCCAAGGCAATACTGAGGGAGGCATGGCGCGCAGGATACTGATTAAGTTCAGTTGACGATACAGTCTAAGAAGTTTGGATTTGGAGTTCATTTATGAGCTAGGTCCTATCAGACATCCAGACATATTCTGAGACAGGTATTGCTCTTTTCGGGAGATGGCTTTCTCCGCGAACTTGAGATATAGAGAGACATAGAAAGAAACAACTAAGCGGATCCACTCACTGAGGCTATTCCTCGAACGCAATAGTTCCGCAAACGAGCTTTGTGAGACTGACTAGTAGAGGAGTTGGATGTTCGGTATCACACGGGCTGTGAGTATGCGACATCGCAATAATTAGCCTTGAGTGCAAGTGGGAGATTGTTGGAGATAGTGCCCTCAGAGTCAATTATTAGGTCACAGGTACGTGATTGTAATGATTGAGGGAGGACCTATCCCGGTAGGACAGTCTTACTCGAGATGATAGTATGCTATCTGGTTTACCTTTATCATCGTGTACTGCTTTAAGTGACCTGACACGTCGCTATTACACGTTGATAGAGCCCCTAGGATTCTTGCTTGACCACCAGCAGTATGAGGGCGATCATATAAGTGGGAGCTGGGGGTCTATAAGCATATCCTTAAATGGTCCCTAGTCGTGAGAGTTTCGAGACAGGGCATCGATTCTCCATAGTAGACTAGTGTATACAGTCGAGACCCCGACGAGGGGCGGTGGCCGGTCTCACAAGCCACTGGTGTCAGTTGGATCACCTAAGATGTATACAGGTGCTCATTGGGTTATGAGTACACCGGACAAGACTCGCCGGGAACATGCTAGTTGGTCATATACCAGACGTCAGATGGCAGTTCCCTGGTGACATGTGTGCAGGTTAGTTCATCGACCTGGGGATCGTCATTTGTCTCGTGTGAGTTCCCACTGTACTTTGATTACTACCCTACCACGGCTCAAAGGAGTCGTGCAAACAGGTTTTAGTTGGGTACAGTCCCGAGCCACATGGAGGCAGTGAGCGTATCTTCAGGGGTTCGTCTCTCCCGGTATTGGGGGTGAGGTCGTGCTGTGTCTAGGAGAGCCATTACACAAAGCCCTCGGCCGAGGCAAGGAGATTTACTGGTAGGTATTCCAGTAGTATCTCAGGGTGTTCTGGGCTACACTCCGACACGACTTGTACCGCTTTTGGGGGTCTGACTTTTACCAACCCCTTAGGCCCGCCATGCGATACTCATAGACGAACGGACCGGACTGTACGGATATTGTCATTGACAGGCTCAGTAGGGTTGTCAGGCTGAGTTCACTCACGGACGTCCCTTTTAGTCAATACCTGGTAGCCCGTTATGTATTGGCTTATACCTCTAACGTGCTAGTGGTTAAATCCACAACCAAGGTGTTGATGAGTCTTTAGAGTCCCCCACATTTCAGTTACTCAGCTTTCGGGCGAAAGGTTGTAGAGGCCGTATGGAGATATGGCAAGGTCCGATCAGATACGTGCGGTATTGCACGGATCAGGATCGGACAGTCTGTACTATAGGCCGTATGGTTATATGGTTCGATCAGATACGTGCGGTATTGCACGGATCAGGATCGAACAGATATTACTAGCCGGTTTTGGTATAAGCCGGATCCTAGTACAGTACAGTGTAGATTTTGTCTCATTGCATTTGTATTTCGGTCGGAATACAGATGCGGGTGTGTATGCACAGTATCGGGGTTTTCCTGTAATTTATTACGGGACCAGTTTTCTGGAGTTGCCAGTTTGCTTTCCGCTTCGGCCGATTTCCATTGTTCCGTTCATTGGCCGAAGATTGGTGGAGGAGGGCTTATTTGCATTGTTGCAAATAAGTGGTTGTGGAGGGGGTTCTTTGCATCTTGTAGCATCATGATAGTCTTCATGATGGTGCACCATCCATTGACTTGCTTGACTTCATACTTCATGATGGCTTGACTTTGTTAGCATCATGGTTGTTGATGATGGTTGTGTGGAGTGTTGGCATTGCTTTATGATCATGGTTGATTATGATAGCCTTCTCTCTCTCTCTCCCCATTGTATTATTGGATGGCTCTCTCTTTTCTATCATAACACCACTCTCTCATTCTCTCCTCTCCATTGTCATGGCCGGCCACTTGAGGAAAGAGGGCTGTCCAATTTTTTGCAAGAGGGATTTTTATCTCTTTTGGCATTGTAAAAATCCTATTGCTCCACAAAAATTACTTGTTTCATCCCTCCACCAAAATGGCATCTCCATGAACCCCAAATGAGACTTCTTCACTACATATTCTACAGCGAACCTTGGGCACGTCGAGTAGCCGGCTTCGTGCCCGAGTTGTCTCGGCATTGAGGTGGGAGCCCGTAAACAAAGTAGGCGATGTGGTGCACTTCCGGCGACGAGGAGGAGACGGGACTTTTCCGCAGGAGATCGGGACCATGACGAGAAGACCGGAGGACTTGGATCGTCGGTATATCTCTATTCCCTTTCTTGTTGATAGCTAGGACAAGTTAGTGGTTCGATCCGGGTATTAGTGCGCGGCGGTTTGCCAGTTCAAGAAAAATTTAAGTTTATCACCGCTTCCGCATTTGGCCGTCGGATTGACGGCCGGGGCGCCGCCGTGCACTTACAACAGATTACTTGCATTCGACCCGACCCGCTTGCTTGAACCTGTTTGATTCTTATTTATAGACTATCTTGACTTGTTGCATGGACACGTGCATCTCATGTTTAATACATACTGTTATTTTATCTAGTATCACATCTTTTATCATATAACATTTTAGGTCACAGAAAATAATTTAAACTTGCATTTCATAACCTGCATGATACCCCCAACCTTATGGTAGCATCCGTTCATCTTGTTCTCGTCCCGTTCAGTGAAACGGACGTGTTTGGATGGCTACGCGCACGTGCGTGCATCCATTCTTGGGGGTATGCTTTTTCTTTAACTGGGCATTCATTTTGAAAGTTGAAAGTCACATATATTTTTTATATTTTAAATCTGAATTTTGGACCCGACCCGGGCGTGTTTTGGAGTAAATTTGTATTTGCCAAAATCTCAAACGGACAAATATTATAATATTATATTATATTCTTTTAAACTATTAATATAATTTAACTAACCTATTATTTCTTATACCATCAGCATATATATATTAGATTTTTATAACTAATAAAATCAGCTTGATTTTATTCTCTCTCTCTCTCTCCGTTTCTCTCTCTCTCGTGAAATATTCTCTCTCTCTCTCACTCTAAATATTCTTTCACATATTTTCTTGTTTTCCCTAACAACATCAGCACGTCTCTCTCTCCCCGTCTTCTTCTTCTTTTCCTTCTTCGCTGCTGCCCTAACCCTCGTCTCAAACCCATCGCCACCGCCGATGATCCCTCACCTCAACTTCTTCGTCACTGTCACCACTTCCTCTCCTCCCGTGACCGCCTCGTCTCAAACCCATCGCCATCCTCGCCTCGTCTATCAACGTCGCCAGCCTCATCTTCCTCATCGTCCGCATCGCCTCCACCGATCATCACCGCCGCCATCTTCATCGACTTCACCTTCTCCCCGCGACCTCACGTAGTCACTTCCCTCGCCTCCTCAGCCTTCGCCGTTGTCATTCTCGCACCCATCTCCCACCAACAGTCGCCGCCGATCCCGTTCGACTCTAAAACCCAACTCCGACCAACTCCTTCGCCTCGTCTTCACCTTTCCACCGCGACCACCACCCACCATCATCATCATCTCCTCTCGACCCATCTCGCCGAAACCGTAGCTAGCTTCACCCGAGAACCCATCCATCGCCACCTTCAAACGGAAACTATATCACCGGCGGCACCTACACTCCAAGCTATCTTCGATCCATACCATCTTCTCTCTCAAACCAGCACCCATTCCCGAGCATATTCCCTAAATTCCAGCTACAGATCCTATATCGCCGCTATCGTCATATTCTTTTACCTACGCCGTCGACGGATAATTTCAGTTCTCTAGCTCGTCTTTGATGCGCTAATTACGTCTTGTGTTAGAAGTTTAAGTATTTGATGGCGCAATATCAGTTCATTCCCTTCATGTTTCTGCCATGTTTTAATCCTACTACTATATCTTCCGTGGTGAAGCAAGGACCTAAACTCTATGGCCCGAGTTCGCGTGAGCATCATGATTATTTCCACGCCTCTGGTTCTCCGTTACGATGATATTTCAATTTTCGCGCAAAGTGTTCGACGGAATTCCCCAATGGAGATTTTCCGTAGTTTTATCACATTCTTGCCGCGTGACGTATATCTGTGGATCCTCGAAGCAAGTAAAACTTGCTACATGCTATTGTATTATCATATACTTATTCGGCTGCATATTGAATAGGTAAACTGAATTTTAATGCCGCTTGTTCCATGTAAACATTTCGATATCCACTATATCATTTTATATTAATAGCTCGGAACATGCCATGTTGCATTTAGTTTTATTATACATAGTACCAACATCCATATGTAAATCATATAACAATTATTTGTATAACCCACAGTACCCTTTTTATAGTTTATACCCGATCGGACGACCGTTTGCATACATCGAGCCTAATTTATTTTCAATTTCATCTCTAGATTAGTTAGTACATATTAACATGATTGTAACATTCATATGTGTTCTGCTGTATTCAGATAAGGTTGAAACCATCTATTAAATACAAACTGATAACTGTGCATCTACATACTTTAATCTGTACCTGATTGCATTTCACGTTATAAATTCCTGCTTGTTGATTCTATTAATACACATGCTTATTCTGTATGTCATGAATATGCTAGTTGATTTTGAGTACCCACATGATATCTTGTACACTCCTGACATGACATGACACCTTTATACATTACCTGACCCGACATGGTACCGTACACTACTTGACTTGACCTGATGTACCATGGCTTGACCCGTTACTTGATCTCGTGTCTAATGCCAACAAACCTGACATGTAGTCCTCATGGACCGTTCCTGTTGTCTATCCAGACAAACCTGCTTACCTGATCCTGTATTGGCATTAGTTCTTGATTACTGAATACCTGACTTGACATACACATATAACTTGGGGGTATGGGGAAATCAAAGGTGAAACCTGACTTGTAACTCAACAGTTCGCTACTTGTTCTGATCAGTTTTAGAGGCTAGGCCAGCCTTGGAATGATGTTGCTGACATCATTCATCTGTACACATTCATGTTTAGTGCCTAGCGGCATGTCTCGGTTTCAGCCCGAGAATCTGGGCCGTGGTCCCGGGTATGCACGGGATACTATTGAGTTACATCGATGATTCATCAATTTGATTTCAAAGACTTTAGAACAGAAAACCTGATAGAACAGTTTAGTTTACCTACTGCACACTACCCTGCACAGCCCTGATTTATATTACTGTTACCCTTGCTTATTTCATGTTTACATTCGCATTGCTAGTTACACTGTTCATATTTTATTACTTGATGACATGACGCGCTGACGTCTGGGTTTTGCATGGCCCAGATTCTTCTATCTTATTGTAGACTGATTAGGAGTATTGCCGCTGTTAGACGAGCGGTGAGGTTCCTGTCGGTATGTAGTTTCACTTCCAGGTGTTTCATTTATTGTATCTTTTGGCTTCCGCATATTGTTATTTCTTGACTCTTTTACTCTGGCTTATGGACATGTACTAGATAGTTAGTTTACTTTCCTGTTCTTGATATCTCTACAGCCGTAATGTGACTGTGGAAGGATTTTTCCTATCCACAGGTAGCATGGTTGGCTATGTCACGTGCCCATCTTAGCGTACTCTGGGAAGCGGGGCGTGATTTATCTCAAAAACTTATCTATTTACCGCAATCAAGAATGGCGTCGCATGAAGCTAGCCGGTGAGTACGGGTCGGTCCACAGGGATGTTGTGAATCTCCTAGTCGCGCTGACGAGTTAATTCCGAAGGGTGTTCGGATTGATTATTAAATCTAAAAATCTAAATTATTCTATCTACGATTATCTAGATCTATTCTTGCTAGGGTTAGGTTTAGGGATGGTTTGGAAATACAAGTACATCTCAACGCTTTCTATACCCAAATGAAGATCTATAAGGAGTTATGGTAATTATCAATAAAGGGGATTAGATCCATTCGGGAAGGTGTTCCTTCCTCTAGGTTCTTGTCCTTCCTTTAGAGATCCTTACCCTAACCTCCATGGAAAACGCGCGCAACCGGGCTTTTACACTACGGTATCACCGCTACCTCGAGGGATAGGGTGCCGTAGGGCGCGGTGTGTGCGTATATGCATGGAGTCCTATTGTAAATATATAATGGGTAAGAAAGGGATGAGAGATCTCATCTCTCAAAAGCCTTCCCCAAAGCTAACTCTAAACAATTTATCTACGGCAAGGAAATAAATCTACCTAGGGCAAAGAATTAAAATCTAAACTAGGGCAAGGAATTAAATCAACTTACAGATGCATTTCTCCAATCATCAACGCAGGGTTGTCAGATCTGAATTTCTGAATTGAAGAGAGGCACCGATGCTCTCCATAAAGAATTTCTGAATTTATTATTAAAAGGAGGCATAGGGAGGCATAAGATTTACAATCTTTAGAGTTCCTATTTATAGAGAATAGGAAACCCTAGGTTACATTTTGATTCGCACGTCTGCATTTACAAGAATACCCCTAGGTTGACTAGTCGGCGCCTTCACAACATATGGTAAAATTTATCTCCTGAATACCCTATACTGCCGCGGAACCGCGGCCCGAGGCCTGGTTTGGCCGCGGTTCCGCGGCCAAAATGAAGAGTTGGCTGCTGAAACTTCTTGTGTTGGTTCCTGGCTCTCTGGTCTTCCTACTTCTTTATTTCTTTTCTCAATTTAGCTTCTGACTCTCTTCCAGATTTTCCAGTGAACATTGTTGTGGACTTTAACCGTGGCTTTGTGTCGACGTCTTGAACCTTGCTTTGTGAACTGTTTCTTATGTAGGCTTGATCAAGATCTTCTGTTTATTGGTTAAAGTCCACTTTTTCATCGCTTTCACTGTTTTCTGTCCAAGAACCTGTAACCTGTAATATGTAGCAGACATGCGTCAAAAGCACCTGTTTATTTAAAAAAAGAATAAGAATGGGGAATATAATAATGCAATATTATGGTGTGAACAAATACCCCCAAACTTATCTTTTGCTCGTCCTCGAGCAAACTTATTTTTATTCACTAAAATCCTAACCACACTTTCGCAGGGAAACGCGATTGCACTGAGCTCGTGCAACAAGCCGTTAAACCTCTAGGTGTCCCTAGTAGGAGGAGTGTTGTCTCCTGAGGGTTTTCAGCGGATACTACACACAAAATCCTATCAATTCGGCTTTTCGACTTTCATTCTCCAATTAGGGCTTCTAACAAGGAATTCTATTATCTTCGACTCGTAAATTATCCACCCATATTCTTCACACTTCCTCATCATTTAACTTAAGATTATATATGTTCTGCAGACCTACTTAGCTTTCGGCATCTCATAAGTTTTCCTTTTAGGGTTCCATCTCCACTTAGGAATTTCTATCAACTCTACTAAAGATACAAGTTCTATTCTTCATTCCTCTCTCTTATCTAAACTCCAATCATATATCCCCACGTGTGTGTATAAATCACCCCTACACTTGGAAATTCAAATCAAGCAATCATACTCTTGTCCATTGTCCAAAGCACTTATTAATTGGTGAATTTTTAATTAAATTTCGCTTACACATCTTTCATGCGACCGTTAATAATTCTTGAGGTACCAACAACCGATTACAAGATGTGTTTGCACATTAAAGCGTAATTCCTAGTCTTGCAACACCCAAGGCTTTTAGCAGTGACTCCCAAACCAGTTGGTCTAAGGCACTAGGTGATGAAGCACCCTCGCTAAGTATTTTTCTATTTTTGCATCCTCAAATAATTACAAACACCAGTGTTCATTTTTTTTTATTCTTTATTCACACTTGTATTTTTTTTTCTTCGTACTAAGGACTTTAGACAAGAGTATTTCAAGGTCTCTTCTACTATTCCAAGTTTCAAGGTGCGTGATTGTGCAATTTGTAGGGCATACATTTTCAGAATCTAGACTTAAGCTAGGAATTATTTTTCAAACTTATACTCTAATAAGAACATCAATACTCTTCCCTTGTTTCGACTTAGCCCAAGAAGTGAATCCAAAATTTGCCTATTTCTAAATAAACTACAAAGGCATATACTTTCTACCGTTAAACTTTAAGGAAGGTTATCTTTAGGGTTTTTAATTTACTACGTCTAAGATCTAGTTGTTCCTAGCCAGTTAACCTATTTGTCAAACTCAAGTCAAATACGGCCAAAATTGAATACATCAATTTTTATAATTTTTGAAATTTTTCAATTTTTATGGTTTTTCAAATAAGTATGCAAATGCAAAAATATGTACAAATGAATGCGAAGGAAGAAGACGTACCGAGCATACCCCCAAACTTAAACTTGACAGTGTCCTCACTGTCATGCTGAACCAAGAGGGTCAAAATACCGGCACTCCCCTGTTTATTTATTTATAAAAAAAATTTATATTTTTTAATGTTTTGAATTTTTTTTAATTTTTTTATAGAAAAAGAAAACAAAAAATATATATACATATATACACAAGGTTCCCCCCAAACTTAAGCTTGGCCTTACACAAGCCAAAGGTTAGCACCAACCATTCAAAAATCTTATCGTGGTAATGGTATAGTTGGTGCAAGAATGGGGTGTGGAGGAAAGAAATGAGAAACATGCGAGACCGTGTGGAAAGAAGAATGGTAGAATATGGTCTCGGTGGGGGAGAAGAAGGGCGGAAAGGAGAAAGAAGGGCCGCGCAATCTTGAGAGTGTAAATCGAGTGAATAAATTAGCGCAATATGTGATGACCGAAGTGTGAAAACTGATTGTGCTAATCTATCAACTCGTCGTGTAATGGGGTCAAATACCTCAAGATTCTCAAGAAAACATGGGTACGCCGAACTTGGTATAGGAGATGAAAGCGTAACGGTCACTTGTACGGTCGGAACAATAGGAATGACGAAAGAAAGTGAATTAGGGATAGTATCATTCTCACCGTAGTAATGGTCATGGAAGATATTCTTGGACCAAATCTTTTTGCCATTCTTGGACCAGTTTTAGTAATGGTCATGGAAGATATTCTGGTCTACTCGAGGAGCATTGAAGAGCATGCAGAACACTTGAAGATCGCACCGCAGACTTGGAGGCAAGAAAGATTATATGCAAAGATGAGCAAGTGCGAGTTTTGGCTTGAAGAAGTAAAAGTTTTGGGACATATTGTAGCTGGAGATGGAATCACCATTTATCCAGGGAAGATTGCAGCCGTTCACGACTGGCCGATTCCGAAGAACGTTGTAAAGATCAGAAGTTTCTTGGACTTGCAAGATACTATAGAAGGTTCGTGCAGAAGTCTTGCTCGTTTGGCTGAGCCTCTAACCAAGCTTACGCACAAGAAGACAGTGCCGGAAGATTGGTGTTTCGCAGCAACGCATCTGGAAAAGGATTGGGATGGGTTTTGATGCAAGTATGGGAAGGTTGTAGCGTACGCATCAAGACAGTTGAAGACCCATGAGAAGAATTACCCAACTCATGACTTGGAGCTTGCGGCTGTGATTTTCGCTTTGAAGAATTGGAGACATTACCTTTTGGGTGAAAGGGTCGAAGTTTTCACGGATCATAAGAGTTTAAGGTATGTGTTCACGTAGAAGGAGCTTAATATATGGCAGCGTAGATGGTTAGAGCCGATGGCTGATTACGATCTTGATCTTAAGTACCATCCGGGGAAGGTTAATGTCGTACCGGATGCGCTCAGTCGGTTACTAGCAATGCAGATGTTGATTACGCAGAAGGAACTCATTGAGGACTTTCGAAGATTTGATTTGGAGGTTGTGCTACCGCATTCTACTGGACAATTGATGCAGCTACAAGTACAGTCGTCATGGATCGAGAGTATTACAGCAGCGCAGTTACATGACCCTAGATTGCAGAAGTTTCGAGAACGGGTTGAAGCTGAACTTTGAACGGACTCATTTGGTTCATGAAAAGGGTTCGTTACGATATGGTAGTCGTTGTGTGTGCCAAAGGGAGACATCCGCGAAGAAGTTATGAAGGAGGTGCACAGTTCGGCATATTTCGTACATCCAGGAGGTACAAGGATGTACCGAGATCTACGGCAGTATTTCTGGTGGGAAGGCATGAAGCGGAGATTGCCCGCTTTGTGGCAAAGTGCTTGGTGTGTCAGCAAGTTAAGGCTGAACATCAAAGGGTTGCTGGTTTATTGCAACCATTTCCGATCAGTGGAAGTGGGAACATATAACCATGGATTTCATGACAGCTCTACCGCGGAGTCCAAAAAGCAACAATGCAGTTTGGGTGATTGTTGATCGATTGACCAAGGAAGCTCATTTCATACCATTTCGAGTTGGCCAATCAACAGAAGCTTTAGTAGAGCGGTACATGCAGGAGATTGTAAGATTGCATGGAGTGCCGGTCTCGTTTCTTATCACACTGTTGGAGGAACTTACAGGGAAGTTTGGGGACTAGTTTGAAGTTTGTACAGCTTATCATCCTCAGACAGATGGCCAGTCGGGGAAAACGATCCAAACTCTTGAAGACATGCTGAGAGCTTGCATGTTAGGCTTCAAGGGTTCATGGGAGGATCATCTACATTTAGTGGAGTTTTCTTACAACCACAAGTTTCCAGACGGCTATTCAGATGGCTCCATTCGAGGCTTTATATGGTCGCAAATGTCGTTCACCGTTTGTTGGGACGATATTGGTGGACGAAGATTATTGGGACCAGATCGGTTGTGCAGACAGTTGGGAAGGTTAATAGATTTTGGAATCATATTAAAGCAGCACGAGGCCGAAAAAGAGTTGGGCAGATACGTTGAGAGGACCTCTAGAGTTCGCCGTTGATGATTTGGTATTCTTGAAGATATCACCGACTAAAGGGGTGATCTGTTTCGGAAGTCGAGGAAAGCTTAGTCCTTGATTCGTTGGACCTGTCGAGATCTTGGAATGTATTGGAGAAGTGGCTTATCGTTTGGCGTTACCGCAATCCCTGACGAATGGTCATGACGGGTTTCTCATACCTCAACCCCATAGGTATGCTCGAGATGAAATACATGCATTGGATCATTCGAAACTGACTGTACGAGAAGATTCAACATTTGAGGAACGACCGGTGTCGATCATGGAGCGAAGAGAAAAAGGTTCTTAAGAACAGGGTTACCCCTCTTGTACTTATTTCTTGGGGTAATCGCTCACATGGAGAGCCAACTTGGGAACGAGAAGCTAAAATCCGGCAGAAATTTCCACATCTAGTTTTGTAATTCTGGATTGTTTATCCTTTCTTGTTCTTAGAATATCGAGGATGAAATTCTTTTTGTAGTTGGGTATAATGTAACACCCGAGTCCATTTGTACCAATTCCAGTTTCCGTATTTACTTATCCATGGTATTTTCTTGATTTAGCGTGTTTGGGTGCGAATGGTATTTTACAGATTACTTGCATTCGACCCGACCCGCTTGTTTGAACCTGTTTGATTCTTATTTATAGACTACCTTGACTTGTTGCATGGACACGTGCATCTCATGTTTAATACATACTGTTATTTTATCTAGTATCACATCTTTTATCATATAACATTTTAGGTCACAGAAAATAATTTAAACTTGCATTTCATAACCTGCATGATACCCATAACCCCGTGGTAGCATCCGTTCATCTTGTTCTCGTCCCGTTCAGTGAAACGGACGTGTTTCGATGGCTACGCGCACGTGCATGCATCCATTCTTGGGTGTATGCTTTTTCTTTAACTGGGCATTCATTTAGAAAGTTGGAAGTCGCATATATTTTTTATATTTTAAATCTGAATTTTGGACCCGACCCGGACGTGTTTTGGAGTAAATTTGTATTTGCCAAAATCTCAAACGGACAAATATTATAATATTATATTATATTCTTTTAAACTATTAATAAAATTTAACTAACCTATTATTTATTATACCAGCAGCATATATATATTAGATTTTTATAACTAATAAAATCAGCTTGATTTTATTCTCTCTCTCTCTCTCCGTTTCTCTCTCTCTCCCGTGAAATATTCTCTCTCTCTCTCTCTCTAAATATTCTTTCACATATTTTCTTGTTTTCCCTAACAACATCAGCACGTCTATCTCTCTCCCCGTCTTCTTCTTATTTTCCTTCTTCGCTGCTGCCCTAACCCTCGTCTCAAACCCATCGCCACCGCCGATGATCCCTCACCTCAACTTCCTCGTCACTGTCACCACTTCCTCTCCTCCCGTGACCGCCTCGTCTCAAACCCATCGCCATCCTCGCCTCGTCTATCAACGTCGCCAGCCTCATCTTCGTCATCGTCCGCATCGCCTCCACCGATCATCACCGCCGCCATCTTCATCGGCTTCACCTTCTCCACGCGACCTCACGTAGTCACTTCCCTCGCCTCCTCAGCCTTCGCCGTTGTCATTCTCGCACCCATCTCCCACCAACAGTCGCCGCCGATCCCGTTCGACTCCAAAACCCAACTCCGACCAACTCCTTCGCCTCGTCTTCACCTTTCCACCGTGACCACCACCCACCATCATCATCATCTCCTCTCGACCCATCTCACCGAAACCCTAGCTAGCTTCACCCGAGAACCCATCCATCGCCACCTTCAAACGGAAACCATATCACCGGCGGCACCTACACTCCAAGCTATCTTCGATCCATACCATCTTCTCTCCTTCTCAAACCAGCACCCATTCCCGAGCATATTCCCTAAATTCCAGCTACAGATCCTATATCGCCGCCATCGTCATATTCTTTTACCTACGCCGTCGACGGATAATTTCAGTTCTCTAGCTCGTCTTTGATGCCCTTATTACGTCTTGTGTTAGAAGTTTAAGTATTTGATGGCGCAATATCAGTTCTTTCCCTTCATGTTTCTGCCATGTTTTAATCCTACTACTATATCTTCCGTGGTGAAGCAAGGACCTAAACTCTATGTCCCGAGTTCGCGTGAGCATCATGATTATTTCCATGCCTCTGGTTCTCCGTTCCGATGATATTTCAATTTTCGCGCAAAGTGTTCGACGGAATGCCCCAATGGAGATTTTCCGTAGTTTTATCGCATTTTTGCCGCGTGACGTATATTTGTGGATCCTCGAAGCAAGTAAAACTTGCTACATGCTATTGTATTATCATATACTTATTCGGCTGCATATTGTATTGGTAGACTGAATTTTAATGCCGCTTGTTCCATGTTAACATTTCGATATCCACTATATCATTTTAGATTTATAGCTCGGAACATGCCATGTTGCATTTAGTTTTATTATACATAGTACCAACATCCATATGTAAATCATATAACAATTATTTGTATAACCCACAGTATCCCTTTTATAGTTTATACCCGATCGGACGACCGTTTGCATACATCGAGCCTAATTTATTTTCAATTGCATCTCTAGATTAGTTAGTACATATTAACATGATTGTAACATTCATATGTGTTCTGCTGTATTCAGATAAGGTTGAAACCATCTATTAAATACAAACTGATAACTGTGCATCTACATACTTTAATCTGTACCTGATTGCATTTCACGTTATAAATTCCAGCTTGATGATTCTATTAGTACACATGCTTGTTCTGTATGTCATGAATATGCTAGTTGATTTTGAGTACCCACATGATATCTTGTACACTCCTGACATGACATGACACCTTTATACATTACCTGACCCGACATGGTACCGTACACTATTTGACTTGACCTGATGTACCATGGCTTGACCCGTTACTTGATCTCGTGTCTAATGCCAACAAACCTGACATGTAGTCCTCATGGACCGTTCCTGTTGTCTATCCAGACAAACCTGCTTACCTGATCCTGTGTTGGCATTAGTTCTTGATTACTGAATACCTGACTTGACATACACATATAACTTGGGGGTATGGGGAAATCAAAGGTGAAACCTGACTTGTAAATCAACAGTTCGCTACTTGTTCTGATCAGTTTTAGAGGCTAGGCCAGCCTTGGAATGATGCTGCTGACATCATTCATCTGTACACATTCCTGTTTAGTGCCTAGCGGCATGTCTCGATTTCAGCCCGAGAATCTGGGCCGTGGTCCCGGGTATGCACGGGATACTATTGAGTTACATCGATGATTCATCAATTTGATTTCAAAGACTTTAGAACAGAAAACCTGATAGAACAGTTTAGTTTACCTACTGCACACTACCCTGCACTACCCTGATTTATATTACTGTTACCCTTGCTTATTTCATGTTTACATTCGCATTGCCTGTTACACTGTTCATATTTTATTACTTGATGACATGACGCGCAGACGTCTGGGTTTTGTATGGCCCAGATTCTTCTACCTTGTTGCAGACTGATTAGGAGTATTGCCGCTGTTAGACGAGCGGTGAGGTTCCTGTCGGTATGTAGTTTCACTTCCAGGTGTTTCATTTATTGTATCTTTTGGCTTCCGCATATTGTTATTTCTTGACTCTTTTACTCTGGCTTATGGACATGTACTAGATAGTTAGTTTACTTTCCTGTTCTTGATATCTCTACAGCCGTAATGTGACTGTGGAAGGATTTTTCCTATCCACAGGTAGCATGGTTGGCTATGTCACGTGCCCATCTTAGCGTACTCTGGGAAGCGGGGCGTGATTTATCTCAAAAACTTATCTATTTACCGCAATCAAGAATGGCGTCGCATGAAGCTAGCCGGTGAGTACGGGTCGGTCCACAGGGATGTTGTGAATCTCCTAGTCGCGCTGACGAGTTAATTCCGAAGGGTGTTCGGATTGATTATTAAATCTAAAAACCTAAATTATTCTATCTACGTTTATCTAGATCTATTCTTGCTAGGGTTAGGTTTAGGGATGGTTTGGAAATGCAAGTAAATCTCAACGCTTTCTATACCCGAATGAATATCTATGAGGAGTTATGGTAATTATCAATAAAGGGGATTAGATCCATTCGGGAAGGTGTTCCTTCGTCTAGGTTCTTGTCCTTCCTTTAGAGATCCTTACCCTAATCTCCATGGAAAACACGCGCAACCGGGCTTTTACACTACGGTATCACCGCTACCTCGAGGGATAGGGTGCCGTAGGGCGCGGTGTGTGCGTATATGCATAGAGTCCTATTGTAAATATATAATGGGTAAGAAAGGGATGAGAGATCTCATCTCTCAAAAGCCTTCCCCAAAGCTAACTCTAAACAATTTATCTACGGCAAGGAAATAAATCTACCTAGGGCAAAGAATTAAAATCTAAACTAGGGCAAGGAATTAAATCAACTTACAGATGCATTTCTCCAATCATCAACGCAGGGTTGTCAGATCTGAATTTCTGAATTGAAGAGAGGCACCGATGCTCTCCTTAAAGAATTTCTGAATTTATTATTAAAAGGAGGCATAGGGAGGCATAAGGTTTACAATCTTTAGAGTTCCTATTTATAGAGAATAGGAAACCCTAGGTTACATTTTGATTCGCACGTCTGCATTTACAAGAATACCCCTAGGTTGACTAGTCGGCGCCTTCACAACATATGGTAAAATTTATCTCCTGAATACCCTATACTGCCGCGGAACCGCGGCCCGAGGCCTGGTTTGGCCGCGGTTCCGCGGCCAAAATGAAGAGTTGGCTGCTGAAACTTCTTGTGTTGGTTCCTGGCTCTCTGGTCTTCCTACTTCTTTATTTATTTTCTCAATTTAGCTTCTGACTCTCTTCCAGATTTTCCAGTGAACATTGTTGTGGACTTTAACCGTGGCTTTGTGTCGACGTCTTGAACCTTACTTTGTGAACTGTTTCTTATGTAGGCTTGATCAAGATCTTCTGTTTATTGGTTAAAATCCACTTATTTATCGTTTTCACTGTTTTCTGTCCAAGAACCTGTAACCTGTAACATGTAGCAGACATGCGTCAAAAGCACCTGTTTATTTATAAAAAGAATAAGAATGGGGAATATAATAATGCAATATTATGGTGTGAACAAATACTCCCAAACTTATCTTTTGCTCGTCCTCGAGCAAACTTATTTTTATTCACTAAAATCCTAACCACACTTTCGCAGGGAAACGCGATTGCACTGAGCTCGTGCAACAAGCCGTTAAACCTCTAGGTGTCCCTAATAGGAGGAGTGTTGTCTCCAGAGGGTTTTCAGCGGATACTACCCACAAAATCCTATCAATTCGGCTTTTCGACTTTCATTCTCCAATTAGGGCTTCTAACAAGGAATTCTATTATCTTCGACTCATAAATTATCCACCCATATTCTTCACACTTTCTCATCATTTAACTTAAGATTATATATGTTCTGCAGACCTACTTAGCTTTCGGCATCTCTTAAATTTTCCTTTTAAGGTTCCATCTCCACTTAGGAATTTCTATCAACTCTACTAAAGATACAAGTTCTATTCTTCATTCCTCTCTATTATCTAAACTCCAATCATATATCCCCACGTGTGTGTATAAATCACCCCTACACTTGGAAATTCAAATCAAGCAATCATACTCTTGTCCATTGTCCAAAGCACTTATTAATTTGTGAATTTTTAATTAAATTTCGCTTACACATTTTTCATACGACCGTTAATAATTCTTGAGGTACCAACAACCGATTAAATGATGTGTTTGCACATTAAAGCGTAATTCCTAGTCTTGCAACACCCAAATCTTTTAGCAGTGACTCCCAAACCAGTTGGTCTAAGGCACTAGGTGATAAAGCACCCTCGCTAAGTATTTTTCTATTTTTGCAGCCTCAAGTAATTACAAACACCAGTGTTCATTTTTTTTTATTCTTTATTCACACTTGTATTTTTTTTTCTTCGTACTAAGGACTTTAGACAAGAGCATTTCAAGGTCTCTTCTACTATTCCAAGTTTCAAGGTGCGTGACTATGCAATTTGTAGGGCATACATTTTCAGAATCTAGACTTAAACTAGGAATTATTTTTCAAACTTATACTCTAATAAGAACATCAATACTCTTCCCTTGTTTCGACTTAGCCCAAGAAGTGAACCCAAAATTTGCCTATTTCTAAATAAACTACAAAGGCATATACTTTCTACCGTTAAATTTTAAGGAAGGTTATCTTTAGGGTTTTTAATTTACTACGTCTAAGATCTAGTTGTTCCTAGCCAGTTAACCTATTTGTCAAACTCAAGTCAAATACGGCCAAAATTGAATACATTAATTTTTATAATTTTTGAAATTTTTCAATTTTTATGGTTTTTCAAATAAGTATGCAAATGCAAAAATATGTACAAATGAATGCGAAGGAAGAAGACGTACCGAGCATACCCCCAAACTTGAACTTGACAGTGTCCTCACTGTCATGCTGAACCAAGAGGGTCAAAATACCGGCACTCCCCTTTTTATTTATTTATAATTTTTTTATATATTTTTTAATGTTTTGAAATTTTTTTATTTTTTTATAGAAAAAGAAAACAAAAAATATATATACATATATACACAAGGTTCCCCCCAAACTTAAGCTTGGCCTTACACAAGCCAAAGGTTAGCACCAACCATTCAAAAATCTTATCGTGGTAATGGTATAGTTGGTGCAAGAATGGGGTGTGGAGGAAAGGAATGAGAAACACGCGAGACCGTGTGGAAAGAAGAATGGTAGAATATGGTCTCGGTAGGGGAGAAGAAGGGCGGAAAGGAGAAAGAAGGGCCGCGCGATCTTGAGGGTGTAAATCGAGTGAAAAAATTAGCGCAATATGTGATGACCAAAGTGTGAAAACTGATTGTGCTAATCTATCAACTCGTCGTGCAATGGGGTCAAATACCTCAAGATTCTCAAGAAAACATGGGTACGCCGAACTTGGTATAGGAGATGAAAGCGTAACGGTCACTTGTACGGTCGGAATAATAGGAATGACGAAAAGAAGTGAATTAGGGATAGTATCATTCTCACCGTAGTAATGGTCATGGAAGATATTCTTGGACCAAATCTTTTCGCCATTCTTGGACCAGTTTTAGTAATGGTCATGGAAGATATTCTGGTCTACTCCAGAAGCATTGAAGAGCATGCAGAACACTTGAAGATCGCACCGTAGACTTGGAGGCAAGAAAGATTATATGCAAAGATGAGCAAGTGTGAGTTTTGGCTTGAAGAAGTAAAAGTTTTGGGACATATTGTAGCTGGAGATGGAATCGCCATTTACCCAGGGAAGATTGCAGCTGTTCACGACTGGCCGATTCCGAAGAACGTTGTAAAGATCAGAAGTTTCTTGGACTTGCAAGATACTATAGAAGGTTCGTGCAGAAGTCTTGCTCGTTTGGCTGAGCCTCTAACCAAGCTTACGCACAAGAAGACAGTGCCGGAAGATTGGTGTTTCGCAGCAACGCATCTGGAAAAGGATTGGGATGGGTTTTGATGCAAGTATGGGAAGGTTGTAGCGTACGCATCAAGACAGTTGAAGACCCATGAGAAGAATTACCCAACTCATGACTTGGAACTTGCGGCTGTGATTTTCGCTTTGAAGAATTGGAGACATTACCTTTTGGGTGAAAGGGTTGAAGTTTTCACGGATCATAAGAGTTTGAGGTATGTGTTCACGTAGAAAGAGCTTAATATAAGACAGCGTAGATGGTTAGAGCTGATGGCTGATTACGATCTTGATCTTAAGTACCATCCGGGGAAGGTTAATGCCGTACCGGATGCGCTCAGTCGGTTACTAGCAATGCAGATGTTGATTACGCAGAAGGAACTCATTGAGGGCTTTCGAAGATTTGATTTGGAGGTTGTGCTACCGCATTCTACGGGATAATTGATGCAGCTACAAGTACAGTCGTCATGGATCGAGAGTATTACAGCAGCGCAGTTACAGGACCCTAGATTGCAGAAGTTTCGAGAACGGGTTGAAGCTGAACTTTGAACGGACTCATTTGGTTCATGAAGAGGATTCGTTACGATATGGTAGTCGTTGTGTGTGCCAAAGGGAGACATCCGCGAAGAAGTTATGAAGGAGACGCACAGTTCCGCATATTTCGTACATCCAGGAGGTACAAGGATGTACCGAGATCTACGGCAGTATTTCTGGTGGGAAGGCATGAAGCGGAGATTGCCCGCTTTGTGGCAAAGTGCTTGGTGTGTCAGCAAGTTAAGCCTGAACATCAAAGGGTTGCTGGTTTATTGCAACCATTTCTGATCAGTGGAAGTGGGAACATATAACCAAGGATTTCATGACAGCTCTACCGCGGAGTCCAAAAGGCAACAATGCAGTTTGGGTGATTGTTGATCGATTGACCAAGGCAGCTCATTTCATACCATTTCTAGTTGGCCAATTAGCAGAAGCTTTGGTAGAGCGGTACATGCAGGAGATTATAAGATTGCATGGAGTGCCGGTGAGCATCGTGTCCGACCGTGACACTCGTTTCTTATCACACTGTTGGAGAAACTTACAGGGAAGTTTGGGGACTAGTTTGAAGTTTGTACAGCTTATCATCCTCAGACAGATGGCCAGTCGGGGAAAACGATCCAAACTCTTGAAGACATGCTGAGAGCTTGCATGTTAGGCTTCAAGGGTTCAAGGGAGGATCATCTACATTTAGTGGAGTTTTCTTACAACCACAAGTTTCCAGACGGCTATTCAGATGGCTCCATTCGTGGCTTTATATGGTCGCAAATGTCGTTCACCGTTTGTTGGGACGATATTGGTGGACGAAGATTATTGGGACCAGATCGGTTATGCAGACAGTTGGGAAGATTAATAGATTTTGGAATCATATTAAAGCAGCACGAGGACGACAAAGAGTTGGGCAGATACGTTGAGAGGACCTCTAGAGTTCGCCGTTGATGATTTGGTATTCTTGAAGATATCACCGACTAGAGGGGTGATCTGTTTCGGAAGTCGAGGAAAACTTAGTCCTTGATTCGTTGGACCTGTCGAGATCTTGGAATGTATTGGAGAAGTGGCTTATCGTTTGGCGTTATTGCAATCCCTGGCGAATGGTCATGACGGGTTTCTCGTACCTCAACCCCGTAGGTATGCTCGAGATGAAATACATGCATTAGATCATTCGAAACTGACTGTACGAGAAGATTCAACATTTGAGGAACGACCGGTGTCGATCATGGAGCGAAGAGAAAAAGGTTCTGAAGAACAGGGTTACCCCTCTTGTACTTATTTCTTGAGGTAATCGCTCACATGGAGAGCCAACTTGGGAACGAGAAGCTAAAATCCGGCAGAAATTTCCACATCTAGTTTTGTAATTCTGGATTGTTTATCCTTTCTTGTTCTTAGAATTTTGAGGACGAAATTCTTTTTGTAGTTGGGTATAATGTAACACCCGAGTCCATTTATACCAATTCCAGTTTCCGTATTTACTTATCCATGGTATTTTCTTGATTTAGCGTGTTTGGGTGCGAATGGTATTTTACAGATTACTTGCATTCGACCCGACCCGCTTGCTTGAACCTGTTTGATTCTTATTTATAGACTACCTTAACTTGTTGCATGGACACGTGCATCTCATGTTTAATACATACTGTTATTTTATCTACTATCACATCTTTTATCATATAACATTTTAAGTCACAGAAAATAATTTAAACTTCCATTTCATAACCTGCATGATACCCCTAACCCCGTGGTAGCATCCGTTCATCTTGTTCTCATCCCGTTCAGTGAAACGGACGTGTTTGGATGGCTACGCGCACGTGCGTGCATCCATTCTTGGGGGTATGCTTTTTCTTTAACTGGGCATTCATTTTGAAAGTTGGAAGTCGCATATATTTTTTATATTTTAAATCTGAATTTTGGACCCGACCCGGGCGTGTTTTGGAGTAGATTTGTATTTGCCAAAATCTCAAACGGACAAATATTATAATATTATATTATATTCTTTTAAACTATTAATATAATTTAACTAACCTATTATTTATTATACCAGCAGCATATATATATTAGATTTTTATAACTAATAAAATCAGCTTGATTTTATTCTCTCTCTCCGTTTCTCTCTCTCTCCCGTGAAATATTCTCTCTCTCTCTCTCTCTAAATATTCTCACATATTTTCTTCTTTTCCCTAACAACATCAGCACGTCTCTCCCTCCCCGTCTTCTTCTTCTTTTCCTTCTTCGCTGCTGCCCTAACCCTCGTCTCAAACCCATCGCCACCGCCGATGATCCCTCACCTCAACTTCCTCGTCACTGTCACCACTTCCTCTCCTCCCGTGACCGCCTCGTCTCAAACCCATCGCCATCCTCGCCTCGTCTATCAACGTCTCCAGCCTCATCTTCGTCATCGTCCGCATTGCCTCCACCGATCATCACCGCCGCCATCTTCATCGGCTTCACCTTCTCCCCGCGACCTCACGTAGTCACTTCCCTCGCCTCCTCAGCCTTCGCCGTTGTCATTCTCGCACCCATCTCCCACCAACAGTCGCCGCCGATCCCTTTCGACTCCAAAACCCAACTCCGACCAACTCCTTCGCCTCGTCTTCACCTTCCCACCGTGACCACCCACCATCATCATCATCTCCTCTCGACCCATCTCACCGAAACCCTAGCTAGCTTCACCCGAGAACCTATCCATCGCCACCTTCAAATAGAAACCATATCACCGGCGGCACCTACACTCCAAGCTATCTTCGATCCATACCATCTTCTCTCCTTCTCAAACCAGCACCCATTCCCGAGCATATTCCCTAAATTCCAGCTACAGATCCTATATCGCCGCCATCGTCATATTCTTTTACCTACGCCGTCGACGGATAATTTCAGTTCTCTAGCTCGTCTTTGATGCGCTAATTACGTTTTTTGTTAGAAGTTTAAGTATTTGATGGTGCAATATCTGTTCTTTCCCTTCATGTTTCTGCCATGTTTTAATCCTACTACTATATTTTCCGTGGTGAAGCAAGGACCTAAACTCTATGGCCCGAGTTCGCGTGAGCATCATGATTATTTCCACGCCTCTGGTTCTCCGTTACGATGATATTTCAATTTTCGCGCAAAGTGTTCGACGGAATGCCCCAATGGAGATTTTTCGTAGTTTTATCGTATTCTTGCTGCGTGACGTATATCTGTGGATCCTCGAAGCAAGTAAAACTTGCTACATGCTATTGTATTATAATATACTTATTCGGCTGCATATTGTATTGGTAGACTGAATTTTAATGCCGCTTGTTCCATGTTAACATTTCGATATCCACTATATCATTTTAGATTTATAGCTCGGAACATGCCATGTTGCATTCAGTTTTATTATACATAGTACCAACATCCATATCTAATGATATAACAATTATTTGTATAACCCACAGTACCCCTTTTATAGTTTATACCCGATCGGACGACCGTTTGAATACATCGAGCCTAATTTATTTTCAATTGCATCTCTAGATTAGTTAGTACATATTAACATGATTGTAACATTCATATGTGTTCTGCTGTATTCAGATAAGGTTGAAACCATCTATTAAATACAAACTGATAACTGTGCATCTACATACTTTAATCTGTACCTGATTGCATTTCACGTTATAAATTCCAGCTTGTTGATTCTATTAATACACATGCTTGTTCTGTATGTCATGAATATGCTAGTTGATTTTGAGTACCCACATGATATCTTGTACACTCCTGACATGACATGACACCTTTATACATTACCTGACCCGACATGGTACCGTACACTACTTGACTTGACCTGATGTACCATGGCTTGACCCGTTACTTGATCTCGTGTCTAATGCCAACAAACCTGACATGTAGTCCTCATGGACCATTCCTGTTGTCTATCCAGACAAACCTGCTTACCTGATCCTGTGTTGGCATTAGTTCTTGATTACTGAATACCTGACTTGACATACACATATAACTTGGGGGTATAGGGAAATCAAAGGTGAAATCTGACTTGTAACTCAACAGTTCGCTACTTGTTCTGATCAGTTTTAGAGGCTAGGCCAGCCTTGGAATGATGCTGCTGACATCATTCATCTGTACACATTCATGTTTAGTGCCTAGCGGCATGTCTCGGTTTCAGCCCGAGAATCTGGGCCGTGGTCCCGGGTATGCACGGGATACTATTGAGTTACATCGATGATTCATCAATTTGATTTCAAAGACTTTAGAACAGAAAACCTGATAGAACAGTTTAGTTTACCTACTGCACACTACCCTGCACTGCCCTGATTTATATTACTGTTACCCTTGCTTATTTCATGTTTACATTCGCATTGCTAGTTATACTGTTCATATTTTATTACTTGATGACATGACGCGCTGACGTCTGGGTTTTGCATGGCCCAGATTCTTCTACCTTGTTGCAGACTGATTAGGAGTATTGCCGCTGTTAGACGAGCTGTGAGGTTCCTGTCGGTATGTAGTTTCATTTCCAGGTGTTTCATTTATTGTATCTTTTGGCTTCCGCATATTGTTATTTCTTGACTCTTTTACTCTGGCTTATGGACATGTACTAGATAGTTAGTTTACTTTCCTGTTCTTGATATCTCTACAGCCGTAATGTGACTGTGGAAGGATTTTTCCTATCCACAGGTAGCATGGTTGGCTATGTCACGTGCCCATCTTAGCGTACTCTGGGAAGCGGGGCGTGATTTATCTCAAAAACTTATCTATTTACCGCAATCAAGAATGGCGTCGTATGAAGCTAGCCGGTGAGTACGGGTCGGTCCACAGAGATGTTGTGAATCTCCTAGTCGCTCTGACGAGTTAATTCCGAAGGGTGTTCGGATTGATTATTAAATCTAAAAACCTAAATTATTCTATCTACGATTATCTAGATCTATTCTTGCTAGGGTTAGGTTTAGGGATGGTTTGGAAATACAAATAAATCTCAACGCTTTCTATACCCGATTGAAGATCTATGAGGAGTTATGGTAATTATCAATAAAGGGGATTAGATCCATTCGGGAAGGTGTTCCTTCCTCTAGGTTCTTGTCCTTCCTTTAGAGATCCTTACCCTAACCTCCATGGAAAACGCGCGCAACCGGGCTTTTACACTACGGTATCACCGCTACCTCGAGGGATAGGGTGCCGTAGGGCGCGGTGTGTGCGTATATGCATGGAGTCCTATTGTAAATATATAATGGGTAAGAAAGGGATGAGAGATCCCATCTCTCAAAAGCCTTCCCCAAAGCTAACTCTAAACAATTTATCTACGGCAAGGAAATAAATCTACCTAGGGCAAAGAATTAAAATCTAAACTAGGGCAAGGAATTAAATCAACTTACAGATGCATTTCTCCAATCATCAACGCAGGGTTGTCAGATCTGAATTTCTGAATTGAAGAGAGGCACCGATGCTCTCCATAAAGAATTTCTGAATTTATTATTAAAAGGAGGCATAGGGAGGCATAAGGTTTACAATCTTTAGAGTTCCTATTTATAGAGAATAGGAAACCCTAGGTTACATTTTGATTCGCACGTCTGCATTTACAAGAATACCCCTAGGTTGACTAGTCAGCGCCTTCACAACATATGGTAAAATTTATCTCCTGAATACCCTATACTGCCGCGGAACCGCGGCCCGAGGCCTGGTTTGGCCGCGGTTCCGCGGCCAAAATGAAGAGTTGGCTGCTGAAACTTCTTGTGTTGGTTCCTGGCTCTGTGGTCTTCCTACTTCTTTATTTCTTTTCTCAATTTAGCTTCTGACTCTCTTCCAGATTTTCCAGTGAACATTGTTGTGGACTTTAACCATGGCTTTGTGTCGACGTCTTGAACCTTGCTTTGTGAACTGTTTCTTATGTAGGCTTGATCAAGATCTTCTGTTTATTGGTTAAAGTCCACTTTTTCATCGTTTTCACTGTTTTCTTTCCAAGAACCTGTAACCTGTAACATGTAGCAGACATGCGTCAAAAGCACCTGTTTATTTATAAAAAGAATAAGAATGGGAAATATAATAATGGAATATTATGGTGTGAACAAATACCCCCAAACTTATCTTTTGCTCGTCCTCGAGCAAACTTATTTTTATTCACTAAAATCCTAACCACACTTTCGCAGGGAAACGCGATTGCACTGAGCTCGTGCAACAAGCTGTTAAACCTCTAGTTGTCCCTAGTAGGAGGAGTGTTGTCTCCTGAGGGTTTTCAGCGGATACTACCCACAAAATCCTATCAATTCGGCTTTTCGACTTTCATTCTCCAATTAGGGCTTCTAACAAGGAATTCTATTATCTTCGACTCGTAAATTATCCACCCATATTCTTCACACTTCATCATCATTTAACTTAAGATTATATATGTTCTGCAGACCTACTTAGCTTTCGGCATCTCTTAAGTTTTTCTTTTAGGGTTCCATCTCCACTTAGGAATTTCTATCAACTCTACTAAAGATACAAGTTCTATTCTTCATTCCTCTCTCTTATCTAAACTCCAATCATATATCCCCACGTGTGTGTATAAATCACCCCTACACTTGGAAATTCAAATCAAGCAATCATACTCTTGTCCATTTTCCAAAACACTTATTAATTGGTGAATTTTTAATTAAATTTCGCATACACATCTTTCATGCGACCGTTAATAATTCTTGAGGTACCAACAACCGATTACAAGACGTGTTTTCACATTAAAGCGTAATTCCTAGTCTTGCAACACCTAAGGCTTTTAGCAGTGACTCCCAAACCAGTTGGTCTAAGGCACTAGGTGATGAAGCACCCTCACTAAGTATTTTTCTATTTTTGCAGCCTCAAGTAATTACAAACACCAGTGTTCATTTTTTTTTTATTCTTTATTCACACTTGTATTTTTTTTCTTCGTACTAAGGACTTTAGACAAGAGCATTTCAAGGTCTCTTCTACTATTCCAAGTTTCAAGGTGCGTGATTGTGCAATTTGTAGGGCATACATTTTCAGAATCTAGACTTAAGCTAGGAATTATTTTTCAAACTTATACTCTAATAAGAACATCAATACTCTTCCCTTGTTTCGACTTAGCCCAAGAAGTGAACCCAAAATTTGCCTATTTCTAAATAAACTACAAAGGCATATACTTTCTACCGTTAAACTTTAAGGAAGGTTATCTTTAGGTTTTTAATTTACTACATCTAAGATCTAGTTGTTCCTAGCCAGTTAACCTATTTGTCAAACTCAAGTCAAATACGGCCAAAATTGAATACATTAATTTTTATAATTTTTGAAAATTTTCAATTTTTATGGTTTTTCAAATAAGTATGCAAATGCAAAAATATGTACAAATGAATGCGAAGGAAGAAGACGTACCGAGCATACCCCCAAACTTGAACTTGACAGTGTCCTCACTGTCATACTGAACCAAGAGGGTCAAAATACTGGCACTCCCCTGTTTATTTATTTATAATTTTTTTATATATTTTTTAATGTTTTGAAATTTTTTTTATTTTTTTATAGAAAAAGAAAACAAAAAATATATATACATATATACACAAGGTTCCCCCCAAACTTAAGCTTGGCCTTACACAAGCCAAAGGTTAGCACCAACCATTCAAAAATCTTATCGTGGTAATGGTATAGTTGGTGCAAGAATGGGGTGTGGAGGAAATAAATGAGAAACACGCGAGACCGTGTGGAAAGAAGAATGGTAGAATATGGTCTCGGTGGGGGAGAAGAAGGGCGGAAAGGTGAAAGAAGGGCCGCGCGATCTTGAGCGTATAAATCGAGTGAATAAATTAGCGCAATATGTGATGACCAAAGTGTGAAAACTGATTGTGCTAATCTATCAACTCGTCGTGCAATGGGGTCAAATACCTCAAGATTCTCAAGAAAACATGGGTACGCCGAACTTGGTATAGAAGATGAAAGCGTAACGGTCACTTGTACGGTCGGAACAATAGGAATGACGAAAGGAAGTGAATTAGGGATAGTATCATTCTCACCGTAGTAATGGTCATGGAAGATATTCTTGGACCAAATCTTTTCGCCATTCTTGGACCAGTTTTAGTAATGGTCATGGAAGATATTCTGGTCTACTCGAGGAGTATTGAAGAGCATGCAGAACATTTGAAGATCGCACCGCAGACTTGGAGGCAAGAAAGATTATATGCAAAGATGAGCAAGTGCGAGTTTTGGCTTGAAGAAGTAAAAGTTTTGGGACATATTGTAGCTGGAGATGGAATCGCCATTTACCCAGGGAAGATTGCAGCCGTTCACGACTGGCCGATTCCGAAGAACGTTGTAAAGATCAGAAGTTTCTTGGACTTGCAAGATACTATAGAAGGTTCATGCAGAAGTCTTGCTCGTTTGGCTGAGCCTCTAACCAAGCTTACGCACAAGAAGACAGTGCCGGAAGATTGGTGTTTCGCAGCAACGCATCTGGAAAAGGATTGGGATGGGTTTTGATGCAAATATGGGAAGGTTGTAGCGTACGCATCAAGACAGTTGAAGACCCATGAGAAGAATTACCCAACTCATGACTTGGAGCTTGCAGCTCTGATTTTCGCTTTGAAGAATTGGTGACATTACCTTTTGGGTGAAAGGGTCGAAGTTTTCACGGATCATAAGAGTTTGAGGTATGTGTTCACGTAGAAGGAGCTTAATATAAGGCAGCGTAGATGGTTAGAGCTGATGGCTGATTACGATCTTGATCTTAAGTACCATCCGGGGAAGGTTAATGCCGTACCGGATGCGCTCAGTCGGTTACTAGCAATGCAGATGTTGATTACGAAGAAGGAACTCATTGAGGACTTTCGAAGATTTAATTTGGAGGTTGTGCAACCGCATTCTACGGGACAACTGATGACAGTCGTCATGGATCGAGAATATTACAGCAGCGCAGTTACAGGACCCTAGATTGCAGAAGTTTCGAGAACGGGTTGAAGCTGAACTTTGAACAGACTCATTTGGTTCATGAAGAGGGTTCGTTACGATATGGTAGTCGTTGTGTGTGCCAAAGGGAGACATCCGCGAAGAAGTTATGAAGGAGGCGCACAGTTCGGCATATTTCGTACATCCAGGAGGCACAAGGATGTACCGAGATCTACGGCAGTATTTCTGGTGGGAAGGCATGAAGCGGAGATTGCCCGCTTTGTGGCAAAGTGCTTGGTGTGTCAGCAAGTTAAGGCTGAACATCAAAGGGTTGCTGGTTTATTGCAACCATTTCCGATCAGTGGAAGTGGGAACATATAACCATGGATTTCGTGACAGCTCTACCGCGGAGTCCAAAAGGCAACAATGCAGTCTGGGTGATTGTTGATCGATTGACCAAGGCAGCTCATTTCATACCATTTCGAGTTGGCCAATCAACAGAAGCTTTGGTAGAGCGGTACATGCAGGAGATTGTAAGATTGCATGGAGTGCCGGTGAGCATCGTGTCCGACCGTGACACTCGTTTCTTATCACACTGTTTGAGGAACTTACAGGGAAGTTTGGGGACTAGTTTGAAGTTTATACAGCTTATCATCCTCAGACAGATGGCCAGTCGGGGAAAACGATCCAAACTCTTGAAGACATGCTGAGAGCTTGCATGTTAGGCTTCAAGGGTTCATGGGAGAATCATCTACATTTAGTAGAGTTTTCTTACAACCACAAGTTTCCAGACGGCTATTCAGATGGCTCCATTCGAGGCTTTATATGGTCGCAAATGTCGTTCACCGTTTGTCGGGACGCTATTGGTGGACGAAGATTATTGGGACCAGATCGGTTGTGCAGGCAGTTGGGAAGGTTAATAGATTTTGGAATCATATTAAAGCAGCACGAGGCCGACAAAGAGTTGGGCAGATACGTTGAGAGGACCTCTAGAGTTCGCCGTTGATGATTTGGTATTCTTGAAGATATCACCGACTAGAGGGGTGATCTGTTTCGGAAGTCGAGGAAAGCTTAGTCCTTGATTCGTTGGACCTATCGAGATCTTGGAATGTATTGGAGAAGTGGCTTATCGTTTGGCGTTACCGCAATCCCTGGCGAATGGTCATGACGGGTTTCTCATACCTCAACCCCGTAGGTATGCTCGAGATGAAATACATGCATTGGATCATTCGAAACTGACTGTACGAGAAGATTCAACATTTGAGGAACGACCGGTGTCGATCATGGAGCGAAGAGAAAAAGGTTCTTAAGAACAGGGTTACCCCTCTTGTACTTATTTCTTGAGGTAATCGCTCACATGGAGAGCCAACTTGGGAACGAGAAGCTAATATCCGGCAGAAATTTCCACATCTAGTTTTGTAATTCTGGATTGTTTATCCTTTCTTGTTCTTGGAATTTCGAGGACGAAATTCTTTTTGTAGTTGGGTATAATGTAACACCCGAGTCCATTTGTACCAATTCCAGTTTCCGTATTTACTTATCCATGGTATTTTCTTGATTTAGCGTGTTTGGGTGCGAATGGTATTTTACAGATTACTTGCATTCGACCCGACCCGCTTGCTTGAACCTGTTTGATTCTTATTTATAGACTATCTTGACTTGTTGCATGGACACGTGCATCTCATGTTTAATACATACTGTTATTTTATCTAGTATCACATCTTTTATCATATAACATTTTAGGTCACAGAAAATAATTTAAACTTGCATTTCATAACCTGCATGATACCCCTAACCCCGTGGTAGCATCCGTTCATCTTGTTCTCGTCCCGTTCAGTGAAACGGACGTGTTTGGATGGCTACGCGCACGTGCGTGCATCCATTCTTGGGGGTATGCTTTTTCTTTTAATGGGCATTCATTTTGAAAGTTGGAAGTCGCATATATTTTTTATATTTTAAATCTGAATATTGGACCCGACCCGGGCGTGTTTAGGAGTAGATTTGTATTTGCCAAAATCTCAAACGGTCAAATATTATAATATTATATTATATTCTTTTAAACTATTAATATAATTTAACTAACCTATTATTTATTATACCAGCAGCATATATATATTAGATATTTATAACTAATAAAATCAGCTTGATTTTATTCTCTCTCTCTCTCTCCGTCTCTCTCTCTCTCCCGTGAAATATTCTCTCTCTCTCTCTCTCTAAATATTCTTTCACATATTTTCTTGTTTTCCTTACAACATCAGCACGTCTCTCTCTCCCCGTCTTCTTCTTCTTTTCCTTCTTCGTTGCTGCCCTAACCCTCGTCTCAAACCCATCACCACCGCCGATGATCCCTCACCTCAACTTCCTCGTCACTGTCACCACTTCCTCTCCTCCCGTGACCGCCTCGTCTCAAACCCATCGCCATCCTCACCTCGTCTATCAACGTCGCCAGCCTCATCTTCGTCATTGTCCGCATCGCCTCCACCGATCATCACCGCCGCCATCTTCATCGGCTTCACCTTCTCCCCGCGACCTCACGTAGTCACTTCCCTCGCCTCCTCAGCCTTCGCCGTTGTCATTCTCGCACCCATCTCCCACCAACAGTCGCCGCCGATCCCGTTCGACTCCAAAACCCAACTCCGACCAACTCCTTCGCCTCATCTTCACCTTTCCACCGTGACCACCCACCATCATCATCATCTCCTCTCGACCCATCTCACCGAAACCCTAGCTAGCTTCACCCGAGAACCTATCCATCGCCACCTTCAAATGGAAACCATATCACCGGCGGCACCTACACTCCAAGCTATCTTCGATCCATACCATCTTCTCTCCTTCTCAAACCAGCACCCATTCCCGAGCATATTCCCTAAATTCCAGCTACAGATCCTATATCGCCGCCATCGTCATATTCTTTTACCAATGCCGTCAACGGATAATTTCAGTTCTCTAGCTCGTCTTTGATGCGCTAATTACGTCTTGTGTTAGAAGTTTAAGTATTTGATGGCGCAATATCTGTTCTTTCCCTTCATGTTTCTGCCATGTTTTAATCCTACTTCTATATCTTCCATGGTGAAGCAAGGACCTAAACTCTATGGCCCGAGTTCGCGTGAGCATCATGATTATTTCCACGCCTCTGGTTCTCCGTTACGATGATATTTCAATTTTCGCGCAAAGTGTTTGACGGAATGCCCCAATGGAGATTTTCCGTAGTTTTATCGCATTCTTGCCGCGTGACGTATATCTGTGGATCCTCGAAGCAAGTAAAACTTGCTACATGCTATTGTATTATCATATACTTATTCGGCTGCATATTGTATTGGTAGACTGAATTTTAATGCCGCTTGTTCCATATTAACATTTCGATATCCACTATATCATTTTAGATTTATAGCTCGGAACATGCCATATTGAATTTAGTTTTATTATACATAGTACCAACATCCATATGTAAATCATATAACAATTATTTGTATAACCCACAGTACCCCTTTTATAGTTTATACCCGATCGGACGACCGTTTGCATACATCGAGCCTAATTTATTTTCAATTGCATCTCTAGATTAGTTAGTACATATTAACATGATTGTAACATTCATATGTGTTCTGCTGTATTCAGATAAGGTTGAAACCATCTATTAAATACAAACTGATAACTGTGCATCTACATACTTTAATCTGTACCTGATTGCATTTCACGTTATAAATTCCAGCTTGTTGATTCTATTAATATACATGCTTGTTCTGTATGTCATGAATATGCTAGTTGATTTTGAGTACCCACATGATATCTTGTACACTCCTGACATGACATGACACCTTTATACATTACCTGACCCGACATGGTACCATACACTACTTGACCTGACCTGATGTACCATGGCTTGACCCGTTACTTGATCTCGTGTCTAATGCCAACAAACCTGACATGTAGTCCTCATGGACCGTTCCTGTTATCTATCCAGACAAACCTGCTTACCTGATCCTGTGTTGGCATTAGTTCTTGATTACTGAATACCTGACTTGACATACACATATAACTTGGGGGTATGGGGAAATCAAAGGTGAAACCTGACTTGTAACTCAACAGTTCGCTACTTGTTCTGATCAATTTTAGAGGCTAGGCCAGCCTTGGAATGATGCTGCTGACATCATTCATCTGTACACATTCATGTTTAGTGCCTAGCGGCATGTCTCGGTTTCAGACCGAGAATCTGGGCCGTGGTCCCGGGTATGCACGGGATACTATTGAGTTACATCGATGATTCATCAATTTGATTTCAAAGACTTTAGAACAGAAAACCTGATAGAATAGTTTAGTTTACCTACTGCACACTACCCTGCACTGCCCTGATTTATATTATTGTTACCCTTGCTTATATCATGTTTACATTCGCATTGCCTGTTACACTGTTCATATTTTATTACTTGATGACATGACGCGCTGACGTCTGGGTTTTGCATGGCCCAGATTCTTCTACCTTGTTGCAGACTGATTAGGAGTATTGCCGCTGTTAGACGAGCGGTGAGGTTCCTGTTTGTATGTAGTTTCACTTCCAGGTGTTTCATTTATTGTATCTTTTGGCTTCCGCATATTGTTATTTCTTGACTCTTTTACTCTGGCTTATGGACATGTACTAGATAGTTAGTTTACTTTCCTGTTCTTGATATCTCTACAGCCGTAATGTGACTGTGGAAGGATTTTTCCTATCCACGGGTAGCATGGTTGGCTATGTCACGTGCCTATCTTAGCGTACTCTGGGAAGCGGGGCGTGACAGATTTTGATCTGGTTCTGCTCCCTCCATATACGTTGCTTTTGGTATATGCTTTTGCGGTGGGGTTACCCTCCAACTGTTGGATAGAGCGAACTTGCCGAGTTGATATTGGTCTTTGACCCAGTTTTTGAAGGTGAAGCAGTCTTCAAGAGGATGTCCTGTCGCTCGGTGATAGGAGAAATAATCCGGGCGATGCACCTCGTCTGCTTGTTCGGGGTGCTTGGACTCTAGGAGCGTCATCATCTGATGTTTCATGACGAGGTCGAATAACTTCCTTGTCTTGTCTTGAGGGAAAGAATATGCTCGACCCATCTTTTTCATTAGAGATGAATTCCGGCTGACCTTTTCTTGATCAGGTGGCCTTTTGGATCCGTTTTGCCGCTGTCGAACATTTTTTCCGCTCTTCGACTTGTTTTTGCCTCTGCGTCGGGCCTTTTTCTTGTCTTAGGAAAGCACGGCGGGATGACGGCGAAGGGCATCGTCTTCCTCTATGGCCTGCTGAAGGAGGCGTTGCGTCTTGGCTTTCTCGTAAATGGTCATTTCGCGGCTGTAGTCATCCCGAATCCTTTGACCTGCTTCTCTTATTAGCTTGTCAATCTGTTCTTCAACCGACGGACTCGGCATTTTTATGGCAGGACCTCGTTTTGGTTTAGCGTCAGCGTCTTTTAAAAGATCATCCTCTTCTTTATCAAGGTCCTTTATGACATGGCAACCATGGAATCGCTCCCGTTTCTCGGACTGGACATATCCAAGCCCAATTGTTTCTATTTTTCCGTTAGGCAATTTTCGCTGTGTTTCGGGGACGTTCCAGATCTTGCTATAGAACTGAGCTTGTCGAGGAGTCTGAATAAATGGTACACCTTGGCATCTTAATAACCTTTTCAATCCCTCGGTGTAATACCTGGACAGACGAATGGGTTGGAGCCTGTCGAGCGCAGGATCGGCACCATGCCAGACTTCTCTTTCGACTTTAGTCTCCGTGGATCGATAGAACAGGATTGCCTTTTCACCTCTTCGTCTGGGAAGGACATAGAATGTCCGTAGTTCTTGCACACTATATGTCTCAAGCGCATCAAGCTCTCTATAGTGCTGCCGCGGAACCATGGCGATATGTAAACTTTGATCATCTCCAGTGAAGGATTGCATTGATGGACGAACTGAGAACACTGCGTTGACTTCGTCTTCAGAGTCACTGCCAAAAAATAGAATAGGGGTAGATGGTCCCGGCCTAGTGCAAGTGGGAGATTGTTAGTGTATATGCCCTAGAGGCCATTACTGTATCATACTAGTTTGTATATTACTTGATGGAAGCTTGGGATATTCACCTTGTATTGACAATCTTGCTCAAAATAGTAGTATGCTACTTGGTTTGTTTCTACTTTAATGTGTGCATGTGTTTCTTATAGCATATCGCCTTTACACATTAGTGGAGACCTTAGGATCTTTGCTTGATTACCAGTGTTGTGATGGCAGTCACACTCGTGGGGGCTGGGTAATCCACAAGCACATCCTTATGCAGGTCCCTAGTCGTAGGACTATCGAGACAGGGCATCGATACTCCGGAGTAGACTAGCGTATGCGCTTCTCATCCCAGCTTGGGAGACGGTCTGTCCCACAGCCGTCAGTACGTCGTACTTGAGATAGTATACGGGTGCTCGTTAGGTTACGAGTACACTGAACAGGACTCGTCGGGAACTGTTGGTTGGTATTATACCTATCGTCAGTTATCAGTTCCCAGGTGACATGAGTACAGCTTAGTCCGTTGACTTGACACTGTCACTTCACCTCGAGTGTGTTCCCACTGTTCTTAGATTGCTACCCTACCATGGCTCAAAAGAGTCGTGCAAACAGGTAGCAGTTGGGTGCAGTCCCGAAGCACTTGGAGGCAGTGACGGTTAGACAGGATTCGTCTCTCCCGGTATTGGGAGTTGATATCGAGCTGTGTCTAGTAGAGCCATTACACAAAGTCCCTGGTCAGGGCAAGCGAGATATACTGGTAGGTTCAGTGTTATCTCAGGGTGTTCTGGGCTACACTCCGACATGACTTGTACCGCTATTAGGGGACTGACGTTTACCGCCCCCTAGGCCCGCCATGCGATATTCTTAGATGAACAGACCGGACTGTACGGAGACTGTCACATTCAGGCTCAGTAGGAGTTCAGATGGGTTTACCTCGTCAGTCTTCTTATCGGCATCTACCTGGGGACCGTTACGTACAGCTAGTGCCGCTTGCGGTCTGTGGTTAAACCCACTGCCAGCGTAGTGTCGAGTCTTTAGAGTCCCACACAGAGGGTTATTTGCCTTTAGGCAAAACAGAGTAGAGGTCGCATGGTTTTGCGACGGGGTTCGTTCACATCCGCGCACTTGTGCACGTTTGATGTCCGGACAGCTTATACTAGCGGGCTTTGGTTTAAGCCAGATCCTAGTATATGTTTTGGGATTGGTTTTATCTCATTGTATTCGTGTTCCTCGGAACACGGATACGGGTGTGTATGCACAGTTGACTGAGGCAGAGGCAGAGGACTTTCATTAGGGCTGATGACCGTTGTCTTTTTCTTAACCCTAATGTTTATGTGAAATATGATTATTAGTATTAATTAATTATAATTGTGTTATGGTTAGGGTTGTTGACCATTTGACTATAGTTGACTTGTTGACCTATGTTGACAAATTGACCATCATCATTTCACATGAAAGATGCTTTTTGATTCTTGCAAAATTCATTAAATGTGAAATGATAATGGTCATTTCAAGTTAACCATCACAATTATCTTTGATTAATTATTTAATTATCATAATTCACATATATGTGAGATGGTTGATATTATCCTCTCATTCTCTCATTCTCATTCTCTCTCATCCTCTTCCTCTCACTCAATGCTCTCCCTCTCATGAGTTGAGAACCATTAAGCTTTGAGATAAAACCTTCAAAATTACTCTCTACTCTTTCTAAGGTTCTAGGTTTAGCACACCAAGCACCTTAGTTACTTCTAGTTTGAGGTAGGAGCCAAAGGTAGAGGCCCTCGGGTGGATCTTTCTTCGGCAAGAGAAGGCGACGAGGACGACCCGTTCATCCCACTCCAAGGAGCAAGAAGAAAAGGACTTCAAGACTTAGGTATAACCCTTCAACCGAGTAGCTAACTCTCTTAGCTTGGTTGTTAGTTTATGTTTAGCAAAGATCCTCCTTTAGTTAGTCCATGTTGCCTTGAGTTGTAAAAATCGATTTTTTATACCGTTTCCGCCTCCCCGTAAGCACCGGGATGGGTAACGTGGACTTACAGTGGTATCAGAGCCTAGCTAAACACAAACTAGCAAGTTAGCAAAGTATCTAGAACTTCGATGGGAAAAAAATCACAAAACATTTTTCAAAAACCCAACTTTCTGCCGATTTTTAAACCTGCTTTAAAAATAATAAATCATACACTAAAAATCGGCTCAGGGTTTTTACAGAACACCCAAGAAAAACGATCCAGCGAGTCGACCAACTCACCGCAGAACCGCGGCAAGAGCATGCTCTTGCCACGGATCTGCGGCCGAGTTGACTCGGCCGTGGGTCGTTTCTCTTGCAGTGTTCTTATGTTGATGTTTTGGGATTTTTAGGATGGTTTGTTTCTGCCCAGATTTTCCAGAGAACAAATTTGATTTTCGGGTGGTTACAAATCCGTATTTTGATCGAACTTCTCTAGACTTTAGCTAATGGGTTATATCTGTGATGTGATATATGTATTGAACGTCTGCTAATCGCTATACATCGATTAGTGGGGGTTATACATATCTGTGATCTGTAATATTGATGGTTTGTATATATGAATTCGTTGGATTGTCGCGGATGAATAGCCGGGGGGTTGTGAGATGAGAGTTTTCTTTATCTTTCAATTCATGTAATATGTAAATTGATGTAGTATTATTTATATGGCCGCACAACCGGGATGGGGTTGTAGCCGTCATTGTATAATTTCTTTTACTATTTTTGCTCCTAGGATAGACCCAAGGTGGGGTGCACAAACTACCGGGTATCTCGAAGTGCCGAGTGGCCTACTCACGTTGTTGAGGAAGGTTGCTTCACTTCAGGTACTTGGCGGGTAGTTTGCCGCACCCGTAGGGGTCTTGGGTGGGGTTTGGCTATTCATCGCGACCGTGTAATCCGCTCTTCGTTACAGGCTCGTACGGAATGCGGATTCCTAGTATATCCAATGTGTTCATCTGTGATCTGAAATGGCTATCATTGCATGTGACGAATGTATATATATATCTATATGTAGATATCTATTTAGGCGTTGCTTATGTTTTGCATCCGCGCTAGTCCAGCCCCCGCTCTGTCATTAGTTAAGTAACCTAACGGGTGATGACGGGACCCCGTGGCGAATGCGGATGGCATAAGCGTACGTCATATTTTCGTTGTTTTCTGCAATGGTAGGATTAAATGATGGGACGCATTAAAATTAATGCAAGAAAATAAACCAACTAAAAGTCGTTGGAACACTTTCAAAACCACTCGGTTCTTTACAAAAACCAACTTTTAAATGCGGAGCTTGAACCACTCCTTTTAAAAGCTATCTCATTCCATCGATTATATCAAGTTCACTACATTCACGGTTTCGCCAAAACCATTCATAGCCCTCCGTCATTTCACATGGATAGTCAATAAGTATTCAAGCTATATTTGTTGGCCAAAGTCAAGGCATAGTGATTGGTAGCTATTGGGTATTCATGTGCAGCATAGATAGATGTGTTGGTTTGGGACAGTCGTACTGCCTTGTTGGCCAAAGTCAAGGGTAGGTACGGGTGGGTTCAAATTAACCTGGAGAATGACGGGTAGAACTTGACATGTGACTTATGATTTGTTGGCCAAAGTCAAGGTCATAAGAGCATGGGGCAAAAATCCACATCGGGAGTTTCTAAAGAAACTGAAACTTGCTAGCGCTGCATACCATTTGGAGTGTGATGATTCTGGTAGGATTCCTTCAGTTTTGTCACACGATGATATTTGGATCCCGATCCTACTGTGAGTATATGCTACTCCTCCGGGACTTTCTCACTTAACGATCAATGCTATAAACCAAGTAGGTGTCTAGAAAGGTGTTAGCGGGGCTACGCCCACAGGGAAAAGAGGTTACTCAATTAAGGAACTTCGCGAAAGCATTGGAAAACCTCCCTCGAAGTACCGACACTGGCCTGGCTGAACGGTTAAGCAAGAATTGTACGGTGAGATTGATCCCGACTAATTCTTCCTTTATGATTTGAGGAGGGATTCGAGAGACAGTGGGAGCCATCCTGTTTAGACAAATTAAAAACCACTCTAAACTTGCAAGAGCATCATGCTAAAGTGTTTCTTCTCTCTCTCCTAATTGCAGCGACCAAACATCATGACTGGACTTAAGTTACTACTAGATAAAAACATATTGACAGGGCCAAACTACAAAGATTAGCTCAGGAATGTCAAAATGGCAATCACTTATAACAAGTTGGGGTATCTCCTTACCACCAAAGCTCCCCCTATCCCAGGTCCCAAAACCAGCGTCGCGTATAGGGAAATCCGTAAGACCTGGGAAATCGACTGCGCGAAGGCCAAGTGCCTCGTACTTGCCTCTATGGACAATGAACATCAGAGGAGGCACGAGAATATGGACCTCGAATCCATATTTCTCCATACAAAAGAACTGTATGAAGAGCAATCCCATATCGCCAGATACAAAGTCTCGAAAAAGCTGTTTTCGGCGAGATTGGCCGTCGGATCATCGGTAGCGGAACACGTGCTTAAGATGATTGGCTACATAGAGGAGCTTGCGGACCTTGGGACCACGTTAGAGAATGAGCTCTATACGGACTTGATTCTCCAGTCCCTTCCTTCCACTTACGCCCAGTTTATCATGAACTTCAACTTGTAAGAAAAGGAAGTTGAACTTTCAGAACTCCTCAACATGCTGAGGAGTGCAGAGGGCACCCTACAGAAAGGTAGGGAAACATCCACTTTGTTTGTAGGAGAATCTTCCTCTTCTAGGTCCAAGGCGAAAGCCAAGAGAAAGAAGAAGAAACCCCCCACCAAACCAAAGGGCGGTGTTAGTAAAGTGGATACGAAAGGAAAGGCAAAGGCAACAAAGTTAGCGGGAAAGCTTGTGGGGAAGGAAGAATGCTTTTACTGTCACAAGAGTGGACACTGGAAGAAAGATTACAGGGCTTGGAAAGCCAGAAACCAGGATCTGAAGCAAGTTGCGGCTTCAGCTTCAGGTGTGTATGTTATTGAAAACTGTCTATCAATAAAGTCTACTTCCTGGGTATTGGATACCGGATCAGGATCTCATATCTGTAATTCTTTGCAAGCACTGAGAAAGCGTAGGTTTTTGAAGGCAGGTGATATGACCCTCAAAGTTGCAAACAGAGCTAGCATGGATGCTAAGGCCGTGGGGGACTATCACCTGGGAATGTCAGATGGACATGTTTTGGTTTTACGTAATTGTTATTTTGTACCCAATGCAACTTATAATATCATTTCTGTATCTTTAATATCTAAAGAAGGTTATGAATTTGCATTTGTAAGTAATGTTGTAAACATTCACCTTAATCAAGTTCTGATTGGGTCAGGTACATTAAGCAATAGTATATACGTACTATACCAACCACAGATTTTCAATGTCCAGAATACACACAAAAGAAAGTCTCCGGAAACAAATCAGGCTTTCTTATGGCATTGTAGACTGGGTCACATCAATGAGAGAAGGTTGACGAAGTTACATACAGAAGAATATTTGGATCCGTTCGAATATCAATCATATGCAACTTGTCAATCCTGTCTCAAAGGAAAGATGACAAAGACTCCGTTCACTGGACACGGAGTAAGAGCGAGCGAGCTCTTGGGACTCGTACACAGCGACGTGTGCGGTCCAATGTCTACGCATACGCGAAGCGGTTATTCTTACTTCATTACTTTTACGGATGACTTTTCAAGGTACGGATATGTCTTCTTAATAAAACATAAATCTGAAGCCTTTGGAAAATTCCAGGAATATAAGAATGAAGTAGAAAAACAAACAGACAAAAGTATCAAGACACTAAGATCTGATCGAGGTGGTGAATACTTAAGTGCCGAGTTCCTGGATTACTTAAAAGAGAATGGAATTCTCTCTCAACTTATTCCTCCATACACTCCGCAACATAACGGTGTATCGGAGAGACGGAACCGGACCCTATTGGATATGGTACGTTCCATGATGAGTAACGTTGAATTACCACGATCATTCTGGAGATATGCACTAGAATCAGTAGCATACCTTTTGAACCGAGTTCCAACTAAGACTGTGCCTACTACACCATATCAGATGTGGTGTGGGAAGAAACTCTGTCTTAAGAACATTAAGACATGGGGATGTCCAGCTTTTGTCAAAAAGCAGCATGCGGACAAACTCAAGGCACGCTCAGTACAGTGCAAGTTTGTGGGATATCCAAAGAACTCCAAGGGATATTTCTTCTATTGCGAAGAGGAACAAAAGGTTTTTGTTTCTCGTCATGCCCACTTCTTGGAAACTGAGTTTTTAGAAAATCAGATAAGTGGGAGCGCAATAGAACTGGGAGAAATTCCAGAACCATGAGCTATTACTGAAAGCTTAGTAGAACCAGAGGGTTCGAAAGATCAGGACATTCCTGGGCCGCTCCGCAGAAGTAGTAGGCAGTCTCATCCACTCAAGAGATACTACGGTTTTCTTATAGACGGGGATAGAGAGGATTGCATCATTGATAGTGATGAGCCGACTAGCTTCCAGCAGGCCATTCAGAGCGTCGACTCGGTAAAATGGTTGGATGCAATGCGGACCAAAATGGAGTCCATGTACACCAACAAAGTATGGACGTTGGACATTTCTCCAGATGGGGTAAAACCCGTAGGATGCAAGTGGATCTTCAAAAGGAAGATTGGTGTAGATGGACAGGTTGAGACCTATAAGGCTAGACTTGTTGCAAAGGGTTTTCGTCAAAGACCTGGTTTGGATTATGACGAAACCTTTTCTCCAGTGGCTATGCTGAAATCCATTCGGATCCTTCTTGCCATTGCTGCCTTCCACGATTATGAGATTTGGCAGATGGACGTAAAGACCGCTTTTCTAAATGGAAATTTAGAGGAGTGTGTCTATATGGACCAGCCAAAGGGTTTCATTCAGAGTGGGAGCAGCGGAAAGGTGTGCAAGTTGCTTAAGTCCATCTATGGACTAAAGCAGGTATCGCGGAGTTGGAACATCTGTTTTGATGAGACGGTCAAAGAATTTGGCTTTATCAAAAATCCAGATGAACCATGCATCTATAGTAGATTTGTAGCAAGAACTGTCGTATTCCTCGTTTTATACGTGGATGACATTCTCTTGATAGAAAATGACATTCCTATGCTACAATCTGTCAAAGGGTTCTTATCACACAGGTTCTCCATGAAAGACCCGGGTGATGCCTCTTACATTCTGGGGATCCGGATCTATCGTGACAGATCCAAGAGGATATTAGGACTTTCACAGTCCAGGTACATCGACACCATACTGAAAAGATTCAGTATGGGAGATTCCAAGCGCGGTAATCTACCGGCTTGTCACGGGATCACCCTCTCCAAAGAGATGTCTCCCAAGACTGATTTGGAAAGGGATCGCATGTCTATTATACCCTACGCTTCTGCGGTAGGTTCTATAATGTATGCGATGTTGTGTACCAGACCGGATGTAGCTTATGCACTGAGTGTGGTAAGCCGGTATCAGTCAAACCCTGGGGAGAAACACTGGATAGCAGTAAAGAACATTCTCAAGTACCTGAGAAGGACTAAGGAGATGTTCTTGGTGTATGGCGGAAAAGACCTCCATATCGGGGCCTTTGCTGACTCCAGCTTCCAGAGTGACAAGGATGATTCCAAGTCCATGTCGGTTTATGTCTTTACCCTCAATGGAGGAGCGGTGTGTTGGAAGAGTTCCAAACATGAAACCGTTGCTGACTCGACAATGGAAGCGGAATATATCGCTGCTGCAGATACCGCAAAAGAAGCCGTCTGGATAAGGAAGTTCTTGACAGAACTTCAGGTGGTTCCATCCATTGTTGATCCAGTACCTCTGTATTGCGACAACAACGGGGCTATAGCTTTAGCGAAGGAACCCAGGTCCCATCAGAAGTCCAGGCACATCTTGAGGCGGTATCACCTGATCAGGGAGATTGTAGGTCGCCAGGAGATCGAGGTTCGGAGAGTTGCTACGGAAGATAGCACTGCTGATCCATTCACGAAGGCCTTACCCTAGACTCAGTTCGAGCGGCTGATCGAGATGATAGGTCTTCGATACGCCAGTACATGGCCTTAGTGCAAGTGGGAGATTGTTAGTGTATATGCCCTAGAGGCCATTACTGTATCATACTAGTTTTTATATTACTTGATGGAAGCTTGGGATATTCACCTTGTATTGACAATCTTGCTCAAAATAGTAGTTTGCTACTTGGTTTGTTTCTACTTTAATGTGTGCATGTGTTTCTTATAGCATATCGCTTTTACACATTAGTGGAGCCCTTAGGATCTTTGCTTGATTACCAGCGTTGTGATGGCAGTCACACTCGTGGGGGCTGGGTAATCTACAAGCACATCCTTATGCAGGTCCCTAGTCGTAGGACTATCGAGACAGGGCATCGATACTCCGGAGTAGACTAGCGTATGCACTTCTCATCCCAGCTTGGGAGACGGTCTGTCCCACAGCCGTCAGTACGTCGTACTTGAGATAGTATGCGGGTGCTCGTTAGGTTACGAGTACACTGGACAGGACTCGTCGGGAACTGTTGGTTGGTATTATACCTATCGTCAGTTATCAGTTCCCAGGTGACATGAGTACAGCTTAGTCCGTTGACTTGACACTGTCACTTCGCCTCGAGTGTGTTCCCACTGTTCTTAGATTGCTACCCTACCACGGCTCAAAGGAGTCGTGCAAACAGGTAGCAGTTGGGTGCAGTCTCGAAGCACTTGGAGGCAGTGACGGTTAGACAGAATTCGTCTCTCCCGGTATTGGGGGTTGATATCGCGCTGTATCTAGGAGAGCCATTACACAAAGTCCCTGGCCATGGCAAGTGAGATATACTGGTAGGTTTCCAGTGTTATCTCAGGGTGTTCTGGGCTACACTCCGACACGACTTGTACCGCTATTAGGGGACTGACGTTTACCGCCCCCTAGGCCCGCCATGCGATATTCTTAGACGAACAGACCGGACTGTACAGAGACTGTCACATTCAGGCTCAGTAGGAGTTCAGATGGGTTTACCTCGTCAGTCTTCTTATCGGCATCTACCTGGGGACCGTTACGAACAGTTAGTGCCGCTTGCGGTCTGTGGTTAAACCCACTACCAGCGTAGTGTCGAGTCTTTAGAGTCCCACACAGAGGGCTATTCGCCTTTAGGCAAAACATAGTAGAGGTCGCATGGTTTTGCGACGAGGTTCGTTCACATCCGCGCACTTGTGCACGTTTGGTGTCCAGACAGCTTATACTAGCGGGCTTTGGTTTAAGCCAAATCCTAGTATATGTTTTGGGATTGGTTTTATCTCATTGTATTCGTGTTCCTCGGAACACGGATACGGGTGTGTATGCACAATTGACTGAGGCAGAGGCAGAGGAATTTCATTAGGGTTGATGACCGTTGTCTTTTTCTTAACCCTAATGTTTATGTGAAATATGATTATTAGTATTAATTAATTATAATTGTGTTATGGTTAGGGTTGTTGACCATTTGACTATGGTTGACTTGTTGACCTATGTTGACAAATTGACCATCATCATTTCACATGAAAGATGCTCTTTGATTCTTGCAAAATTCATTAAATGTGAAATGATAATGGTCATTTCAAGTTAACCATCACAATTATCTTTGATTAATTATTTAATTATCATAATTCACATATATGTGAGATGGTTGATATTATCCTCTCATTCTCACATTCTCATTCTCTCTCATCCTCTTCCCCTCTCTCAAAGCTCTCCCTCTCATGAGTTGAGAACCATTAAGTTTTGAGATAAAACCTTCAAAATTACTCTCTACTCTTTCTAAAGTTCTAGGTTTAGCACACCAAGCACCTTAGTTACTTCTAGTTTGAGGTAGGAGCCAAAGGTAGAGGCCCTCGGGTGGATCTTTCTTCGGCAAGAGAAGGCGACGAGGATGACCCGTTCATCCCACTCCAAGAAGCAAGAAGAGAAGTACTTCAAGACTTAGGTATAACCCTTCAACCGAGTAGCTAACTCTCTTAGCTTGGTTGTTAGTTTATGTTTAGCAAAGATCCTCCTTTAGTTAGTCCATGTTGCCTTGAGTTGTAAAAATCGATTTTTTATACCGTTTCCGCCTCCCCGTAAGCACCGGGGTAGGCAACGTGGACTTACAGGGGCAGCCCCAAATAGACTATCCCTTCTTCCTCCTCGGTATCTCTCCCGAAGACTGGAATAGTGGTGATAGCTTTTTGCTTATTCTTCGGTTTATGTCATCTTTCCGTATCTTCAAAGTCTGGTAGGAAATACTTTGTGTCTTCATATTTGCAGACTTCATTTATGGAGAATGGGTTTAGTTCTCCCATCACTGTGTACTCGAGACCATCTTTGAAATACTTCATACACTGATATTGTGTAGAAGGGATGATGTTGTACTCATGTAACCAAGGCCTGCCGAGCAAAGCATTGTAGCAAGTCTTGGCGTCAATGACATGAAATTTGATGTCAGTGATGAGTAGCCCAAAGTGTAACGTCAGTATTACAGACCCGAGCGTCCATGATGACTGGGAGTCGAACTCGAAGATGGTGATTTTATCTCGAGCGAGATGCTGAACGCTCATGCAGATTTCTTTTAGCACCCTCACATTCAGGAGGTTGACAGAAGACCCGTTGTCAACTAAGATCTTCCCTATCCTGATGTCATGGCAATACCCGGTGACATACAGGGGGCGGTTGTGCTCGCACGTTCTGAGGAGGAGGTCTTCTCGCTGAAGGTAATGTCGGCTATGTGAACTTCTTCCAGCTCGTCCTTCATCTTTTCTTCGGTAAGGAAAGCTTGAAACTGCCCAGGCTCTTGTAATGCCTTGATCAGAGAATCTCGTGCCTTTTTAGACAACAGAAAGGCATCCAAAACGCTTAGCTGTGAGGGTATCTTCCTCAGATGTGCTAGGACATTGTAATCCATTTTGTTTTTCTTGGGCGGGTCCTTGGTTGTCAGCTCTTCGACGACTCGATCATCGAGGGCGATATCCTCAGGGACTTTTTCCTTCTCTTTATCTTTTTTTTCAATCCCTTGTTTGCAGGTCCGAGATTCTTTTCAGGCAATGTGTGGTTACGCAGCTGAATATTCTCACAGTTCTTTATCTCTTCTTCTTTTCCTGAGGTGGATTCTCTGAAAAGAGGGCCGAGGGCTATTTCTTCATCAGAATCGCTCCCGAAGGTAAGAAGTTGCGATCCCCCAGCATCAACCATGTGACAGTTGTCGGCAGTTCTTTTACGCTCATCTGTCGTGCTTCTCTGCTCCCGACGAGTTTTGCCCTTCATCCGCTTGAACTGTTGTCGGTCGGCAACATATCCCTGCCACCAGTTTTTAAAAGCATTGCACTCTTCGGTAGGGTGTGTGATCCTCCGATGGTATAAGCAGTAGTCTAGATGTGCATCCGCTTCGTCAAGGTGTATGCTGTCAGGAGTATTTCCTTTGGGAGATGGAAGCTTCATTCCCATTGACAGGGCTTTAGCGAACCGTTTCCTTGCCTTAAGCTTTCTTTTGTCTGCCGCGGGTGTGCTTCAATCTGGTTGGAGCGCTCTGCGACTCATCCCCGCCATGACTTCTTCAGCTTGATGCCGACGCCTGGCTCTTTCAAATATGGCCATTTCACGTTGTTGATCAGCCTTGCTCTTCTGACGGGCTTCGTTCAGCAGCATGTCGATCATCCCGTTAGACGGTTCGAAGGATTTTGGCACCGCTCCTTCCCCCAGCTCTTCTATGTGAGCTTCTTCTTCATTTACGGGCGAATGAGAGATCATGTGACAACTTGACACATAATTCTCAAATTCTTCTGACGAGTCGTCTCCGCCGTCATTGTCGTTTTCTCCACTCTCAAGGATGTTGTTGAGAAATTCTTAGAGCATGACTGGGGTTCGTGCCTTCTGATTATATTCTTCCAGTGCGTCAATCTGCTTTTGCAGGTCCGTGCGCTTTTCATCAGGCTTCACGGGCTTTTTGGTCTTCTTCTTCCTTTTCGAAGATTTTAACGGCTGGGCCTGGGAGTTTGGCCTATCATTACCAATTCTTGGCTCGGGCACGGTTTCAGCATTCCCTCAATGACCTTGGGTTACAGCGGGCTTTTCCATCTAATCGCCGGGCATGTTTGAAGATCCTTCAGCATTCTTTTTGTTTTGGCTGAAAGAGCGACCTCCCATGGAGCTTCTTCCATAAATGAGCATGATGCCCCCGGGGTGTCTACTCTTTTAGGAGCGTGCGGCTCCGGCGGACTTACCTTCCAGTTCTTGGACAGTGCAAATTTGCCCTGTTGGTATTGGTCCTCGATCCAGGTTTTGAAGACGAAGCAATCTTCAATTGGGTGGCCTACTCCTCGGTGGTAGGGGCAGTAATTAGGATTGTTGACATCACCTGGCTGTAGTGGGCATCTCGGATCTGGCAGAGTGATGAGCCTGTTGCGCACCGCCAGTTCGGACAGTCTCCTTGTTTTATTCCGAGGGAATGAGTAAGGACGTTTTAACTTTTCGTTGATAAATCATTGTTTGTCGTTTTGGCGATCAGCTGGTTTTGGACCACTCGGTTGTTGCTGAGCATTGGCGAGGAAGGTCGCTTTCCCTTTCCCTTTTTTCACTCCGAGGCTCCGTCTTCGAAAAGGAAGGCCTATAGCCCATCTGGTCCATTTGGGCTAGCTTGTCAATCAAGACCTGGAAGGTGGTTGGCTTGAAAAACATCATGAATTGGGATATGGTCGCCTGCGGATCAAGGGTTCCCACAAACATGCCTACTGCAAGTGCCTCTTCTATGCGCTGTTTGCACTTCGACCATAGGTTGCACCACCGAATTGCATACTGAACCTATGTCTCCCCTGGCTTCACTCGGGCATTGATCAATGCCGTGATCGGGGTGCGTTCGCTAGCGCTTGTGAAATGCTGAGTGAATAACAACTCCATCTCCGTGAATGTTTTGACGGAGTCGTTGGGAAGCTCCGAATACCATTCGAAGGCCGTCTCCGCTAAGCTGCCGATGAATTGGCGAAGCAGTAGCTTATCGTCATCTCCAGTATTACCATAGAGAGCTCTGAACTGGGCGACATGCTGGTGGGGGTTGCCTGTCTCTTTATATACATGAAATTTAGGGATTGTGTATCCTGGCGGGTACTTAATCCGATCGTACAAGCTGGGATAGGGTCGCCCAGTTCTGACGACTTGGCCGGAAGCTTCGTTCACTTGATGGGCTCGTATCTGTTGAGCTATATAATCATCGAGCGCAGCTTTCGAGATTGTTTCCTCCTTTGCTGCTGAAAAGGCCGAAAGAGGGTTTGATGTCTCCCCTCTGTCGTCTTCAATGATCATCGGAGGCTCCTCCGCTGGAGGGTCCGGCTGGATCATCATGCCCACCATATCCTAGAACAATAGCGTCATTTGTTTTATATTGGCCGCTTGTTCCGCGGCTTCTTTATCTTTCCTCTCGAGCATTCTGCGGAGGAACTCGGCATCGGTTTCTTGCTCCTGACGTTGATCCGACGATATCTCCGGGCTTTCTTTTGGCCCAGTGAGCACGGCCATCTTTGTTAACATTTCCTGGAGCTTCTGTTGTTGCTCCTGGGCCTTTGTTATGGATCGGGTGAGTGGTCGATGATCCCCGGAAGCGCGGCTCTCCTCTTTCCCGGAAGCCATATAAACAGTATGCACCACCATGCCCCCAGACTTGGAGCGTCTGGGTTCAGTGCCCTTGAGATTCGTCGCGGGCATAGGGATCTTCTCCGCCCTCCTCTTTTTATGGACGATTGAAGTTGAGGGGGCTGTTGATGTAGGCATCCGTGCAGACGAAACCTTTCGTGGCGTGGCAGAGGGATGGTCCTCCTTTTGCTGAATCTTTATTTTCTTCTGTCGGCGGGAGTAGTCCTTATCGATTACGGAGTCTTGGACTCTCCACCAGACCTTATGAATTTTGGAGGACAGCCACTGAAGAGGCTGCTCTAGCTCCGCCTTTGTAACATTTTCAACAGGTGAAGGAGACCTTTTTAATACAACAGTTGGAGAGTTCGTGCACACCCTCCTGAGCGCCTCAAAGATGTTCCCAGTTGGAACAGCAGCATCTACTTCCACCATCGGAGCCGGTGGGGTCAATCCAGAAGGGGAACTGCCCCCAGCTTTCCTCACTCAGCGCCAGTGGCGACATCGAGCATGTCTTGCAGACGGTACCGGCTCAGTTACGGGGGTGGCTTCATTATGCCCCCTGTTCTGGTGAAGGGTTGTTGTTGGTGCCAGCCTATCAAAGACTGACGTCCGCTGAGAAGAAACGTCCAACCTGTCGAAGACTGACCTTTGGGAAGGGGAAGTAATTTGAAAGACCTCACCCGAAGCAGGAATTGAGATGTCCAGTCTTGCAAAGACCGACCCCTTAGCCGAAGAAACCCCTCTGATGACTTTTTCTACTGGAGCTGGAATGGCTATCCGCTTCGGGATAACTCCTTCGAGTATTGCAGGCTTCTTTATGGGCCCACTGGAGATGTTCAGCCTGTCGAAGACTAAAGTATTAGAATTGGATGACCCATTGAGAGGGGTCATGGTAGTGGTAAGCCGATCAAAGACCGATTTCTTCGGAGCTTCCTGTGATAGCACTGGTGTGTTGAAGCTCATTGGTGGGAGCATGGTCCTGATGAACAATCCCATGGTGGCCTGTGTCACTTGTTCCACTGGCATGGCGAAGATGGAGGCCGCTTGGGGTCCATAGGTCACTCCTCCAGCGAGGACGGGGTGGGAGTTGCTGTTGCAGTTGGTGTAGTAGGAAGCCATTTTCTCAGCACAGGAGCAAGACATCAAATCTTAGTACCTCGAATCCAGGGGCAACCACATTAAACCGCGATTCGTTCATGAACACGACACACGAAGTGTGGAGTGGAAAGAGGAAAAGGTCCCATAAGGCGTGCCAGAATCTGTTTACCGCCGAAAGACGCGGCCGGGATGTTGGGACGTCTGGCCTAAATTTTGGAGACAAATGCTATTTGGATTTATCCGTCCACCTCTCCAAAGACGCCAAGTTGATTTATGGCACTGTATATTGGAGGTTTAGACAGATGCGGCCGATGTAGCAGACTTCGTCAGATTCCCCCTCGTTGTGAGGGGTTTTTGATTGTGGGGACGCTCTTCCCTGCAGGCGCAAGCCCCTGCAGTTAATTACGCTATCGCATTGCGGTAACAACTTTCTTCTTCTCCAGATAGTCACTTCGTGTCGTATGTGTTTGTTTTATTTTCGGTTGCCCGTGGATCGTATACGGAGACTAATTTATGTTGTCGCCCATAGGGCGTGGATTAGTCCAAATCCGTATTTTCTTAGATTTGGGTTTGGGTTGGTTTAAGGATCGTTAATCTTGTTTTAGATTAAGATCAACTTAAATACTTGTTAAGGATACGCTAGCCTAATTTTAGACTAAGATCTACTTAACAAGGTTTTAGGGTCATTTAGATCCAACAAAAGAGTATTTGGACTCTATCCTTTTAGTTTAGAGACATTTCGGTCCATAAGTTTAAAGACGTCATAGTCCATGAGTTTAAGGACGTCATAGTCCGTAGAATGTAGTTTAGGGACATCACGGTCCATAAGTTTAAGGACGTCATAGTCCATGAGTTTAAGGACGTCATGGTCCGTGAAGTTTAATGACATCATAGTCTATAGGGTTTTCAGTTTAAGGACATCATAGTCCATAAAGTTCAGTTTAAGGACGTCACGGTCCGCAGTTAGTTTAAGGATATTACATTCCACGGTTAGTTTAAGGACATTACGATCCATAAGGTTTAGAGACATCATAGTCTGTATGGTTTAAAGACATCATAGTCTGGTTTAAAGACATCATAGCCTGTGAGGTTTTGGTTTAACCGTTTGGAGATGCACCAAAAGTTATTGGTTATTGGGACCCCCCATCTCTCTGAAGACGTTGAAGAATTACAATGACATGTATCAGAGGTATGAAGAGATGTACCCTTGAACCAATGCTGGTTGGAAGATCTATAGTTAGGTTTGGGACTAAGACCAATTAAAAAGATTGTGAGCACATGGGCTCGATTAATTTGAATTAGGGACTTGTGGCCAACTTGGGCTCAGTCCACTCAGTTCTGAACACTTGTTTGGGCTCGGCCCCTTTTTATTCAACAATACTGAGCATTGATTTGGGTTCTGACACCCCTTTTTTCTTTTTGTCTTTAATTAAGTGTTGAACACTTTTTATGGCGTTGGGGCCTTATTTACAGAGCGCTTTGTAATTCCTTAGCGCCCACGTGAGGAGCACGTAGAGCGCCTGGCACTGAGCGCTAGACCGGGAGCGCTACTACACTTCTTATAAAAAGACGCCCACATGAGGAGCACGTGGAGAGCTTAGCGCTAAGTGCCAGACTTGGAGCGCTAAAGCACTTATTATAAAAAGGCACCCATGTGAGAAGCACGTGGAGTTGGAGCGCTAAAGCGCTTATTATAAAAGGGCACCCGCGTGAGGAGCACGTGGAGCACTTGGCTGAGCGCCAGACTTGGAGCGCTAAAGCGCTTATTATAAAAGGGCGCCCACATGAGGTGCACGTGGAGCTCTTGGTGCTGAGCGCCAGACTTGGAGCACTAAAGAACTTATTATAAAAGGGTGTCCACATGGAACGCTTGGCGCTGAGCGCCAGACTTGGAGTGCTAAAGCGCTTATTGTAAAAAGGGTGCCCACGTGAGGAGCACATGGAGCGCTTGGTGCTGAGCGCCAGACTTGGAGCACTAAGGCACTTCTTTATAAATTGGAGCGCTAAAGCACTTCTTTGTCAGCTCTAATCAATTCTGTACTCTAAGAATTAAATTCTTGGTTTATAAGAGATTTTGTCTCATAGATCTAAGAACTAAGTTCTTCTCTTTCTTGATGAAATACTGCGATCTCTTTTACTTTTGTGAAAGACATTGTCTTATAGATCTGTGATCTCTAGAAAAGAATTATGTTCTTATGATGTGAGAGTTAAACTCTCAAATATGGAGGAGATGTTATGATCTCTCTTCTCTTTCGTCACCTTGAAGAAGGTTCTTCTTCTTAGAGCTTGCTCTTCTCCTTTTTTCTGAGAACTTAAAGTTTTAGGGGGTTCCTCTGTTTTTCTTCTTTTGATTTGAGAACTTATGGAGAGGTTTCTGTGTACAAGACTTGAAGTCTTAGTTTCTTTATATAGGGGAGGCTGACTTGTTGAATCGGTTAAGAAAATCTCTTATTGAGAGATCTCTGATTGATTTAGGGAATGTTTCCCACCGTTGGATCTTTATCCAAGGGCTTCTGTTTTACAGAAGATAGTTTTCTTGTTATTAACAAGATCGGGAAAATATTTTCCCATACAGAACTTATTCTGTATCTTGGTGATTTTTAATCACCATTGGATGTTTGATCCAACGGTGCTCTGATTTACAGGGCACAATCTTTCCTGTTTGGAAAGATATTGAGGATTATTTCCTCAACAGAATTTTATTCTGGTAATTTGATGATTTATTATCTTTATTGGATTTTTGATCCAAGGGTTGAGAACTTTTAGTTCTGACGTTGGCGCTCTCGTGCTTTGCACGTGAGCGCTGCCTCAGAGTCTTTGACTCTTGGCGCTGGCGCTCTTGGCGCTGGCGCTCTCGTGCTTTGCACGTGAGTGCTGCCTCAGAGTCTTTGACTCTTTGTGCTGGCGCTCTTGGCGCGAGCGCTCTCGTGCTGTGCATATGAGCGCTGCCTCATAGTCTTTGACTCTTAGCGCTGGCGCTCTTGGCGCGAGCGCTCTTATTAGGCGCTACCTCATTTCAAATTTTGAATAAAGCTTTGCTTTCTGATTGGGGGAAACACCAGGAGAGACGAATCCCTTCCGATCACTCACTGCCTTCATGTGGTTCGGGACTGTACCCAACTAAAACCTGTTTGCACGAATCTTTAAAGCCGTAGTAAGGTAGTAATCAAAATACAGTGGGAACTCACATGAGATAAATGACAATCTTAGGTCTACAGACTACCCTGTACTCATATCACTAGACAACCGTTATCTGGAGATAGGTATAATACCATTTAGGAGTTCTCGACATGTCCGTCCAGTGTAACTCATTCTCCAATGAGCACTTATATAAAATCTTTGGTGCCAGACACCAATGGCTGTGGGATCAACCATCTTCTCTTGTCGGGGTTAAGAAACGTATATACTAGTTGTTGGGGTCGAAAATTATACCCCGGTTGACCAAGTCAAAGTCAAAGTCAACCCTAAATAAGCGGGCCCAAGCCCAGATCAAGTAGGCCCATGCCCAAGTCGAGCCCCGCGGCCGGCCCCCCATGCCAAAATTAAATCATGTAATAAATAATTTTGATGTAATTTTTTATGCATGAATGTAAGAAAAATGGGCATAAAGCCAAATTTTTGTAAAGCCCATAGGTCATGGGCAAAAGAAATGAGCACATGAGACATGAGATAGGTAAAATGTCATTTTGTAAAGCTCAAGGGGCTATATGTAAATTTGTAAGCCTATAAAAAGCAACATGATAATGAAATAAAGAATATAATAATTCGTTCTCCCCAAAAAGTTAGGGTCTGTGCCTCCTTCCTCAAGGTTCTAAAACCTATTCACCGCCGAAAACGGGAGACGGGACAGCGTAGGCCGTCTTGCCTGAATTTGAGGGGCAGATGCTATTTAGATTTATCCGTCCACCACTCCGAAGATGCCAAATTGATTTATGGCACCTAGTATCGAAGGTGTAGATGGATACGGCCGTTGTAGCAGACTTCGTTAGATTCCCCCTCGTTGTGAGTGGTTTTTGATTGTGGGGACGCTCTTCCCTGCATGTACAAGCCCCTGCAGTTAATTACGTTACCGCATCGCGTAACCACTTTCTTTTGCTCCAGAAGGTCACTTCGTGTCGTATGTGTTTGTTTGTTTTTGTTGCCCGTGGATTGTATACAGACACTAATTCGTGTTGTCGCCCGTAGGGCGTGGATTAGTCCAAATCTGTATTTTCTTAGATTTGGGTTTGTTTGATTGAAGGATCGTTAATCTCGTTTGAGATTAAGATCAAACTTAAATGTTTGATAAGGATATGTTAGTCTAATTTTAGACTAAGATCTACTTAACAAGGTTTTAGGATCATTTAGATCCGACGAAAGAGCATTTGGGCTCTATTATTTTAGTTTAAGGACGTTGCGATCCATTATTAGTTTAGGAACGTTGCGGTTCACAGATCACCATTTTTAAGGTGAGGTTTTAGTTTAAGGACGTTGCAGTCCACAGTAGTTTAAGTACGTTTTGGTCCCTTATTAGTTTAACGACGTTGTGATCTACAGTAGTTTAAGGACGTTGCGGTCCATTATTAGTTTAAGAACGTTGCGGTCCGTTATTAGTTTAAAGACGTTGCGGTCTATTATTAGTTTAAGAATGTTTCGGTCAACAGTTACTGGTTATCGGGATCCGCCACCTCTCTGAAGACGTTGAAGAATTACAACGACATATATCAGAGGTGTGAAGAGATGTACCCTTGAACCAATGAATGTTCATCAAGGACTTGGCAGTCCTGTTTGGAACTAAGGCCAATTTAGAAGAAGACATATGGGCTCAGCCTACTTGATTACTTATTTCAGCTTGATCCCCTTTCTGTATCAGCACTGACGAGCATTGATTTGGATTCTGACACCCATTTTTCTTTTTGTTTTATTTATATTCTTTTATATGGAGTGTCAAACAATTTATGGTGCCCACGTGCAGAGAACGTGAGGCGCTCGGCGCTGAGTGCCAAACTTTGAGTGCTAAGCGCTAAGCACTGAGCTTTCTGTTCTGCTCAATTCAATTCTCCGAGAATTAGATTCTCACCGGTGAAAGACTTTGTCTTATAGATCTGAGATCTGGAAAAAGAACTAAGTTCTTCTGATGTGAGAGTTAAACTCTTAGATATGGAGAAGATGCTATGATCTCTCTTATTTTTATTTACCTCGAGAAGAAATCGTTCTCGTCTTGAAGTTTATGGGGGGTTCTTCTCTACAAAACTTGAAGTCTTAGGTCCTTTATATAATGGAGGCTGATTTGTTGATTTAGTTAAGGAAATCTCTCATTGAGTGATGTCTAATTGATTTGGGGATTTTATCCACCGTTGGATCTTTGATCATAGGCCTTCTGTTTTACAGAAGATATTTTTTTTGTTCTTAACAAGATTGGGAAAACATTTTCCCATACAGAGCCTATTCTGTATCTTGGTGATTTTTAATCACCATTGGATCGGTGCTCTGTTTTACAGAGATTAACTTTTCTTGTTTTAGGAAGATTCGAGAAATATTTGCTCAACAGAATTTGATTCTGTAATTTGATGATTTATCATCTTCGTTGGACTTTGATCCAATGGTGAAGAACTTTTAGTTCGGCACCAGCACTCTCGTACTTTACACATGAGGCTCTTCCTCGGAGTTTTTTTAACTCTTGGCGCTGGCGCTCTCGTGCTTTGCACGTGAGGCGCTGCCTAAGAGTTTTTAATTCTGGGCGCTAGCGCTCTTGTGCTTTGCACGTGAGGCGCTGCCTCAGTTCAAATTTTGAACAGAGCCTTGCTCTTTTATTGGGAGGAAACAAATGCCCCCCACCATTGTGCTCATAGGGCTCACACGTGAGTGCAGCGGTGGTAACCTTCCACCTTTGGATCATCTTGGAAGTTGGATCGTCTTCCAACGCATATAAGTAGGGCCTTTGGCCCTTGAGATGACTTCTGTTCATCTTCTTCATTTCTTGTTTCTGAGAATTTAATTCTCCCTTCAGAGCTTAGATCTCTACCCAAGGAAATCCCTTTTTAGAGTTAGAACTCTGCCCAGATTTGGTAAGGATCGAACCCATTAACAGAACTTTGCTCTTCTAGGATCGTAGATCTTAAAATGGATTTTTAGGGTTACTTAACCCATTAATTAGAACACAGTTCATTTCTATGAAGAACTCTTAGAGTTCGTTTTGTAGATTTTAAAGATCTTGGAGTTTTTACTCTGCAAAAAGCTTAGCTTTTTTTCTGATGCCTATCTCTTAGAGATCCACAGACATGATCTTAGAGTAGTAAACCTTAATTTCTTGGGCATCCCTCTTTGATTCTTGAAGATTCATGGGGGTTTTATTTTTCATTTCCTTATCATGGGGGTTTCTGGAATTTAATTCCATCGCATAAAAGGAATTTAATTCTTTACCGAAGAGCTTAGCTCTGAAAGATCATAGGGCCCTTCAGGAATTTCATTCCCTGGTGTTCTTGAGCGTTCTCACAGGGTTGCACAATTTTAAATTTGTTGGGTGTTTTAACAGAACTTGTTTTCTCTACGGGGATGTCAAGAGTTGTTTAAACTCCCGGTCTGTTTAATGAGAATTTTCTTGATCAGTTTGATCACTAAACTTTCACTGATTTTTCTTTTCAGATACTATGGCCGCTCATCTGAATGATCTCGACGAAATTATTTCTTATGAAGACATTCGCGTCCAAGGCCGCTGCCAAAACCAAGAGTTTACAAACGCCCAATGCACTGAGGTTATGCTTCGCTTCGACGAGTACAGCGGTCGACTACTTCCCCGTCGTTCCACTCTTTTGAAGATCATCGTGGGAGCGATTTGGGAAGCACTTCCTGGATTTTACGAGGCCATGCCGCTTAAGGCACTTGATGATGCTGAAGACAAGGTGCACTCAGTATATCTGATGGGCCAAATCTCGAAGAGGCGACGAGATAATCTTGTTGATATCTTGCAACAAGTTTTCCAACAGACGACGATAATCTCTGTCTACCATAGGACGGATGACATCAGCGAGGATCCTGATGCTTGCATTCGTGAGAAGCTACGCACGAAAATGGTCAGAGAAGCTAGAATCATTTTAGACGGCCTTGCTTCTGAATTCCTCGATCCATGTCTCGAATTTAGCGTTTTGCCATTGTAAACATTTTCTTTTGTTTTTGTATAAGTTCTTGGAGTATGAATGACAAAACTTTCTTCACCCCTTTTTTACATGTATCCTGCATGAAGTGTCATTATACTGTGATTGGAATTCATGTGTTTTGCGCATGAGGCGCTGTTGGAGATTTTAATTCTGGATTAGCGCCGGCGCTATCGTGTTATACATGTGCGGTACCGTTTTAGTTTTCAAAAGGATCGATGTGGGCGCTCACGTGCCATGCGCGTGAGGCTCTGCTGATGAGGTCGTTTCATCTCCCTACTCTGATTCCAATGAGTCACCTCTTTCATTTCCCATGCTCTCCTTTTTTTCTAGGCCTTGGGAATAGTTCCACCATGCACAACATTTTCTATGCATAGCATTGAATGCTTCCTTTTATAACCTGAAGCCGTACCTTTCTTCCTCTCTAAAGAGAAAACCATTCAGACCTTAGGGTGATCATTTTAAGAAACAAACCAAAGGTTATGGCTTGCAACCGTCCCCACGCTCGTCGGCAACCATTGAAGGTGCCCATTGAGGAGATTATTCCTCGCTTTGCCGCACGGCTAGTAGACCCTCTTTTTACCGACGCTTAGTGTGACGCGGTGATTTATAAGCTCCTGACTCGTAGGGGCTCTCCTCTTCCTATAGGCTCCATTTAGCTCCGGATGATCTTTCTATCCGTGCTTGCCGATATCCCCACTCATCCGGCGGAGATGACTCCGGCAATTCTTGATACGGCACAGGACAAAATTGAGTATTTTCATGAGGAACACTTAATTACCCAGCCTCTGAAGGATCGTTCGGTTCATTTATTAAGTCAAATAAGAGCTCGGCGGGCCATCATGTTCGCTTTTGCTGATGAGCACGGTGCTAACCGGTGGGGAGCAACTCCTCGCGAAAACCGTCGCTTCGACATGTTGGGGAAGACAGAGAGGGAATTGGGGAACTTTGTATTTTATTTTGTTAACCCCTGTATCTCTGATCCCATATTTTGTGATCTTTTCCCTGTGTACATGAGCTTTATACTTTACCCCTAGGAATTTTCTTTAAGTGCGAGCGCTATTGTCATGTTGCCCGCAAATCAGCGCGTTTTGGATACTATTTCCATTTAAGCAGGCATACAGTCGTGAATGCATGCTTAATGTGGTATACACCAAAGACTCTCCTTATTGCCTTACATAGCACATCGTTTGTGCATGTTTTGGATTGAGTATTGTCGTCGAGTGGAGGCTTGCCCACATGGTCTTGAGTGCATACGTCTTCCTTCTGAGCTCTTGACTGCAAAGACGAGCCTGCGGAGGTTGATCGAACGGTGCACCGCCAACCAAGGCCACTCGTGCGTATGAAATTTGGTGAGTGCTTCAAGAAGCTATCACCGAGGTGGTCGCTCTTGATAAAACCGTCATCTTTACCCGCGAGATGGTTGAAGCTCACAAAGTTGTTGAAAGGGAGCTTGAGAGTCGGTTTACTTCTTATCGGACTCAACAGGCTCAGGCGGGGACTCATCTCACAGCTATAATAGAGCTTGAGGCCGAGGTCCAGCGGAAGACCAATGAGCTTACGAGCCTACTGCACCGTGCGCCGGCTTAAGCATTTTTTCGTCGTTGTGTATTTTTTGTATTCATTTATCAATAGGAATATCTTGTATTCATTTTGATTCATGAATAAAGGACATATTTTATCTCATACTGGCACTTTCTTTTCTTTGTCGTGTCATTGGCATGTTACTTTAGCAAATGTGGTCTGTAGATAGTAGATAACGGTTCATCTTGAACTCCTTGTAGCGTAGCGATGGCTTAGAAAACGGGTTCAGAACTGCCGCCTAAGACTTTTCAACTTTATGAGCCGTAAAGGTCTCATAAAGACGTTTCTCCCTACGAGTCGAGAGGATCTCGTAGGTGTAATTTCTCCATAGGGGTCGTGAGGACTCCTAACTGCGTTTTATCTTGAGAGTCGTAAGGATCTCACAAGAGAGTTTTCTTTTTATGAGTTGAGAGGTTTGCGCAAGGACACTGATTTCCCTGGGGGTCAAGATGAATCGAGAGATTATTGGTTGACTTGATTCCGAGATGGAGCATTGTTCCGGCGGGGAGGTCATTAGTTGACTTGTTTCCGGGTCGATGCATTATTCCGACGGGGAGGTCATTGGATGACTTGTTTCCGAGACGGGGCATTGTTCCAGCGGGAAGGTCATTGGTTGACTTGTTTCCGAGATGGAGCATTGTTCCGGCGGGGAGGTCATTGGCTGACTTGTTTCCGAGACGGAGCATTCCTACGGCGAGGAGGTCATTGGCTGACTTGTTTCCGAGACGGAGCATTGCTCCGGTGGGAAGGTCATTGGCTGACTTATTTCCGAGACGGAGCATTGCTCCGGCGGGGAGGATATTGGCTGACTTGTTTCCGAGACGGAGCATTGCTCCGGCGTGGAGGTCATTGGCTGACTTGTTTCCAAGACGGAGAATTGCTCCGTCGGGGAGGTCATTGGCTGACTTGTTTCCGAGACGGAGCATTGCTCCGTCGGGGAGGTCATTGGCTGACTTGTTTCCGAGACGGATAGTTGCTCCAGCGGGGTGGTCATCGGTTGACTTGTTTCCGAGACGGAGCGTTGTTCCAGTGGGGAGGGCATTGGTTGACTTGTTTCCGAGACGGAGCGTTGTTCCGACGAGGAGGTCTTGACTTGCTCCGCTTTCTACGGTGTCAGGAAGAAACTGTTAGTGTATATGCCCTAGAGGCCATTACTGTATCATACTGGTTTGTATATTACTTAATGGATGCTTGGGATATTCACCTTGTATATACAATCTTGCTCAAAATAGTAGTATGCTACTTGGTTTGTTTCTACTTCAATGTGTACATGTGTTTATTTTTGTATATCGCCTATACACATTAGTAGAGCCCTTAGGATCTTTGCTTGATTACCAGCGATGTGATGGCCGTCACACTAGTGGGGCTGGGTAATCTATAAGCACATCCTTATGCAGGTCCCTGGTCGCAGGACTATCGAGACAGGGCATCGATACTCCGGAGTAGACCAGCGCATGCGCTTCTCATCCCAGTGTGGGAGACGGTCTGTCCCACAGCCGTCAGTACGTCGTACTTGAGATAGTATGCGGGTGCTCGTTAGGTTACGGGTACACTGGACAGGACTCGTCGGGAACTGACTAGTTGGTATTATACCTATCGTCAGTTATCAGTTCCCAGGTGACATGAGTACAGCTTAGTCCGCTGACTTGACACTGTCACTCCGCCTCGAGTGTGTTCCCACTGTACTTTGATCACTACCCTACCACGGCTCAAAGGAGTCGTGCAAACAGGTAGTGGTTGGGTGCGGTCCCGAAGCACTTGGAGGCAGTGACGGTTAGACAGGATTCGTCTCTCCCGGTATTGGGGGTTGACATCGCGCTGTGTCTAGAAGAGCCATTACACGAGTAGTCCCTGGCCAGGGCAAACGAGATATACTGGTAGGTTTCCAGTGTTATCTCAGGGTGTTTTGGGCTTCGCTCCGGCACGACTTGTACCGCTATTGGGGGACTGACGTTTACCGCCCCCTAGGCCCGCCATGCGATGTATCAGACGAACAGACCGGACTGTACGGAGAATGTCACACTCAGGCTCAGTAGGAGTTCAGATGGGTTTCGCCTCGTCGGTCTTCTTGTCGGCATTACCTGGGGACCGTTACGCACAGCTAGTGCCGCTTGCGGTCTGTGGTTAAACCCACTGCCAGCGTAGTGTCGAGTCTTTAGAGTCCCACACAGAAAGCTTTTCTCCTTTAGGCAAAAGAGTAGAGGTCGCATGGTATTGCGACAGGTCGCATGGTTTTGCGACAGGGTTCGGTCACATCCGTGCACTTGTGCACGTACAGTGTCCGGACAGTATACACTAGCGGGCTTTGGTTTAAGCCAGATCCTAGTGTACCTTATGGGATTGGATTTATCCGGTTTGCATTCGTGTTCCTCGGAACGCGGATGCGGGTGTGTATGCACAGTTGACAGGGAGGCAGAGGCAGCGGATTCTCATTAGGGTTGTTAACAGTTGACCGTTGACTATTTGACTTTTTGCTCAACCCTAATGAGAATTTGATATGTGATTAACTATTATATTAATTAAGTATTATGGTGACATGGTTGTTGACTTTTGTTGACTTTGTTGACTTGTTGACTTTTGTTGACTTGTTGACTTTGTTGACCGGTTGACTAGGCTTGACTAGTTGACCATCATGATAACCATAGCCATCATTTCATGGCAAAGACTTTTGTTTACTTGCTCATTTGTGTAAAATGAGTGCATGAAATGATATGATTATGGTTGCTTCAACCATCACATAAGACTTTTTTTGATATGATGAGTTATGATCACTTTGGATTATGAGAGGGTGAAAGACAAAAGAGAGCCTCATTCTTTCTTGCTCATTCTCTCTCTTGTTCTTGAGCTCTCCTTTTGCTCTCACCCTCAACCTCTTGCTCCCTCTCTTGATCCTATGGTTCTATTGTCTCATGAGTTGAGAATCAAGAACCATAGATAAAATCCCATTCTAATTCTTCTCTACTCATTATAGTTCACTAGGTTTAGCAAACCAAGTGAACTAGTTTCTTCAAAGAACGAAGAAGGAGCTAAAGGTTGGAGCTTTCAGGTGGATCTATCTTCGGCGTACGGAGACGACGAGAAGAAGCCAATCGGACCACCATCGGAGCTTGAAGACGAAGGAGTTCAAGACAAGCAAGGTATAACCCCCTAACCGAGTAGCTAGAAACTCTTAGTTAGGATGTTAGATAGATGTTTAACCAAGATCCGGGTTTTAGGTCCATGTTACCACCTCCGTAAAAATCGTTTTTTACCATATTTCGCATTCCCGAAAGTACCGGGAGAGGTAGCATGGACTTACAGTGGTATCAGAGCCTAGTTAAACTCTATCTAACATGTTAGCAAGTAACTAGAAGATCGATCAAAGAAAAGTCCCGAAAACGAACCCCAAGATTTTCAACTTTCTGTCGATTTTAAAAGTGCTGGAAAACCTTTTTAAAACACACCTAAAATCGACTCAGGCTTTTTTAAAGAAACTGCAAAAATTTGGGCCCCTGACTCGATCAAAGCGCCGCGTTTCCGCGGCGGGAGCACGCTCCTGCCGCGGAAACGCGGCCGAGTTGACTCGGTCAAGGGTTTTCTTTTCTGCAGTTTGCTAATTGGGGTATTTTGGGATTTTTGGTATATATATTTTCAACCCAGATTTTCCAGAACGAAAATTTTACTTTGGGGTCCCGAAAATCCGTATTTTTGATCGAACTTCTAAAAGACTTAAGCTAACGGGTTTTTCTGTAATGTGATATTTGTATTGAACGTCTACTAATCGCTATATGTCGATTAGTGGGGGTTATACAAATCTGTGATCTGTAATGTGCTGGAATGTGTATATGAATATGTTGGATTGTCGTGGGTGAATAGCCGGGGGTTGTGAGACGAGAGTTTTCTTTTCTTTCAATTTATGTAAATTTGTAAATTGATGTAATAATTATTTGTATGGCCGCACAACCGGGTCGGGGTTGTAGCCGTCATTGTATAATTTCTTTTTACTGTTTTTGCTCCTAGGATAGACCCATGGAGGGGGTGCACAAACTACCGGGTATGCCGAAGTGTCGAGTGGCCTACTCATGGAGATGAGGGAGGTTGCTACGCTTCGGATACTTGGCGGGTAGTTTGCCGCACCCGTAGGGGTCTTGGGTGGGGTTTTGGCTATTCACCGCGACCGTGTAATTTTTCTTTCGTTACAGGCTCGTACGAATTACAGATTCCTAGTATATCCAATGTATTCATCTGTGATCTGAAATGTTTATCATTGCAGTATATCTATATATGATATTATTTAGGCGTTGCTTATGTTTTACAGACGCGCTAGCCCAGCCCCCGCTCTGTCGTTAGTTAAGTAACCTAACGGGTAATGACGGGGCCCCGTGGCGAATGCGAATGGCATAAGCGTACGTCATATTTTGGTTGTTTTCTGCAATGGTAGGATTAAATGATGGGACGCATTAAAAGAACTAATGCAAGAATATCACGCATTAAAAGAACTAATGCAAGATAATAAACCAAGTTAAAGTCGTTGGAACACTTTCGAAAAACCACTCGGTTCTTTTCAAAAACAACTTTTAAATGCGGAGCTTGAGCCACTCCTTTTAAAAGCTATCTCGTTCCATCGACCAAATCAAGTTCACTACGTTCACGGTTTTGCCAAAACCATCCGTAGCCCTCCATCATTTCAGTTAAATATTCGGTAGTATTCAAGCTATGTATTTTGACCTCACGCCAAGGTATAGTGATTGGTAGCTGCCGGATATTTATCTGTTGCATAGATAGAATGCGTTGGTTTGAGACAGTCGTACTGCCATTTTGGCCTACGTCAAGGGTATGTACGGGTGGGTTCAAATTAACCTGGATAATGATGGGACGAACTTGACATGTGACTTATGACATTTTGACCTCACGCCAAGGTCATAAGAGCATAGGGCAAAAATCCACATCGTGAGTTTCATAAGTACTGAAACTTGCTAGATTTGCATACCATTTGGAGTGTGATGATTCTGGTAGGATTCCTTCAGTTTCGTCACGCAATGATATTTGGATCCCGATCCTACTGTGAGTATATGCTACTCCTCGGGAAATTTCTCACTTAACGATCAATGCTATAAACCTAGTAGGTGCCTAGAAAGGTGTTAGCGGGGCTACGCCCCCAGGGAAAAGAGGTTCTTTAATTAAGGAACTTCGCGAAAGCGTTGGAAAACCTCCCTCGAAGTACCGACACCGGCCTGGCTGAACGGTTAAGCAAGTATTGTACAGTGGGATTGATCCTGACTAATTCTTCCTTTATGGTTTGAGGAGGGATTCGAGAAACAGTGGGAGCCATCCTGTTTAGACAAACTAAAAACCACTCTAAACTTGCAAGAGCATCATGCTGAGTGTTTCTTCTTCTCTCTCCTAATTGCAGCGACCAATCGACATGACTGGACTTAAGTTACTCCTAGATAAAAACAAACTGACAGGGCCAAACTACAAAGATTGGCTCAGGAATGTCAAGATAGCAATCACTTACGACAAGCTGGGGTATCTTCTTACCACCAAAGCTCCCCCTGTCCCTGGTCCAACTTCCAGCGTCGCGGATAAGGAAATCCGCAAGACTTGGGAGATTGATAGCGCGAAGGCCAAATGCCTCCTGCTTGCCTCGATGGACAACGAACATCAGAGGAGGCACGAGAATATGGACATGGAGTCCATATTGCTTCATACAAAAGAACTGTATGGAGAGCAATCTCGTATCGCAAGATACGAAGCGTCGAAAAAGTTATTTTCGACAAGAATGGCCGTCGGATCATCAGTAGCCGAGCACGTGCTAAAGATGATCGGCTACATTGAGGAGCTCGCTGACCTAGGGATCACATTGGAGAGTGAGCTATATACGGATATAGTTCTCCAGTCCCTTCCTTCCACTTACGCCCAGTTTATACTGAACTTCAACTTACAAGAAAAAGAGGTTGAACTTTCAGAGCTCCTCAACATGCTGAGGAGCGCAGAGGGCACCCTACAGAAAGGTAGGGAAACATCCACTTTGTTTGTAGGAGGATCATCTTCTTCTAGGTCCAAGGCGAAAGCCAAGGGAAAGAAGAAGAAAGCCCCCGCCAAACCAAGGGGCGGTGTTAGTAAAGTGGATACGAAGGGAAAAGCAAAAGCAACAAAGATAGCGGGGAAGCTTGTGGATAAGGAAGAATGCTTCTATTATCATAAGAAAGGACACTGGAAGAATGATTGCAGGGCCTGGAAGGCCAGAACACAGGAATTGAAGCAGGTTGCAGCTTCAGCTTCAGGTGTGTATGTTATTGAAAACTGTCTTTCAATAAACTCTACTTTCTGGGTATTGGATACCGGATCAGGATCTCATATCTGTAATTCTTTGCAGGCGTTGAGAAACCGTAGGGTTTTGAAGGCAGGTGACATGACCCTCAGAGTTGCGAACGGAGCTAGCATGGATGCTAAAGCCGTGGGGGACTATCACCTGGGAATGTCAGATGGACATGTTTTGGTTTTGCGTAATTGCTTTTTTGTACCCAACGCAACTTGTAATATCATTTCTGTATCTTTAGTTTCTAAAGAAGGTTATGAATTTACGTTTGTAAGTAATGTTGTAAACATTCACCTTAATCAAGTTTAGATTGGGTCAGGTACATTGAGTAATGGTATATACGTGTTAAACCAACCACAGATTTTTAATGTCCAGAATACACACAAAAGAAAGTCTCCAGAAATAAATCAGACTTTCTTATGGCATTGTAGATTGGGTCACATCAATGAGAGAAGGTTGACGAAGTTACATACAGAAGGGTATTTGAATGCGTTCGAGTATCAATCGTATGCCACTTGTCAATCTTGTCTCAAAGGAAAGATGACAAAGACTCCGTTTACTGGACATGGAGTAAGAGCGAGCGAGCTCTTGGGACTCGTACACAGTGACGTGTGCGGTCCAATGTCTACACATGCCCGAAGCGGACATTCTTACTTCATTACTTTTACGGATGACTTCTCAAGGTACGGTTATGTCTTCTTAATGAAACATAAGTCCGAGGCCTTTGGAAAATTCCAGGAGTATAAGAATGAAGTAGAGAAACAGACCGGCAAAAGTATTAAGATTCTAAGATCGGATCGAGGTGGAGAATACTTAAGTGCCGAGTTCCTGGACTATTTAAAAGAGAACGGAATTCTCTCTCAGCTTACTCCTCCATACACCCCGCAACATAACAGTGTATCGGAGAGACGGAACCGCACCCTATTGGATATGGTGCGGTCCATGATGAGTAACGCTGAGTTACCGCGATCATTCTGGGGGTATGCGCTAGAATTAGCTGCATACCTTTTGAACCGAGTTCCGACTAAGACTGTGCCTACCACCCCATATGAAATGCGGAGTGGGAAGAAACCCTATCTTCAATATCTGAAGATCTGGGGATGTCCAGCTTTTGTCAAAAAGCAGCATGCGGACAAACTCGAGGCACGCTCAGTACTGTGCAAATTTGTGGGATACCCAAAGAATACCAGGGGGTATCTTTTCTACTACGCAGAGGAACAAAAAGTCCTTGTTTCTCGTAATGCCCACTTTCTAGAACACCAGTTCTTGGAAAAGGAAAATAGTGGGAGCGCAGTAGAACTGGAAGAAATTCCAGAACCACAGACTATTACTGAAAGGTTAGTGGAACCAGAGGGTTCAACAGAACAGGACATTCCTACGCCGCTCCGCAGGAGTAGTAGGCAGTCTCATCCGCCCGAGAGATACTGCGGTTTTCTCATAGACGGGGATAGAGAGGATTGCATCATAAATTATGATGAGCCTACTAGCTTCCAGCAGGCCGTTCAGAGCGTTGACTCAGTGAAATGGCTGGATGCAATGCAGACCGAAATGGAGTCCATGTACACCAACAAGGTATGGACGTTGGACATTGCTCCAGACGGGGTAAAACCCGTAGGATGCAAGTGGATCTTCAAAAGGAAGATTGGTGTAGATGGACAGGTTGAGACCTATAAAGCTAGGCTGGTAGCAAAGAGTTTCCGTCAAAGACCTGACTTGGACTATGACGAAACCTTTTCTCCAGTAGCCATGCTGAAATCCATTCGGATCCTTCTTGCCATTGCTGCCTTCCACGATTATGAGATCTGGCAAATGGACGTAAAGACCGCTTTTCTAAATGGAAATTTAGAGGAGTGTGTCTATATGGACCAACCAGAGGGTTTCATTCAGAGTGGGAGCAGCGGAAAGGTGTGCAAGTTGCTTAAGTCCATCTATGGACTAAAGCAGGCATCGCGGAGTTGGAACATCTGCTTTGATGAGACGGTCAAAGAATTTGGCTTTATCAAAAATCCAGATGAACCATGCATCTATAGTAGATTTGTAGCGAGAACTGTAGTATTCCTCGTTTTATACGTGGATGACATTCTCTTAATAGGAAATGACATTCCTATGCTACAATCTGTCAAGGGGTTCTTGTCACACAGGTTCTCCATGAAAGACCTGGGTGATGCCTCGTACATTCTGGGTATCCGGATCTACCGTGACAGATCCAAGAGGATATTAGGACTTTCACAGTCCAGGTACATCGACACCATACTGAAGGGATTCAGTATGGAAGATTCCAAGCGCGGTAACCTACCGGCTTGTCACGGGATCACCCTCTCTAAAGAGATGTCTCCCAAGACTGATTTGGAGAGGGATCGCATGTCTATTATACCCTACGCTTCTGCGGTAGGCTCTATAATGTATGCGATGTTGTGTACCAGACCGGATGTAGCTTATGCACTGAGTGTGGTAAGCCGGTATCAGTCAAACCCTGGGGAGAAACACTGGATAGCGGTAAAGAACATTCTCAAGTACCTGAGAAGGACTAAGGAGATGTTCTTGGTGTATGGCGGAAAAGACCTCCAGATCGAGGCCTTTGCTGACTCCAGCTTCCAGAGTGACAAGGATGATTCCAAGTCTATGTCGGGTTTTGTCTTTACCCTCAATGGAGGGGCGGTGTGTTGGAAGAGTTCCAAACAGGAAACCGTTGCAGACTCGACGATGGAAGCGGAATACATCGCTGCATCTGATGCCGCAAAAGAAGCTGTCTGGATGAGGAAGTTCTTGAAAGAACTTCAGGTGGTTCCGTCCATTGTTGATCCAATACCTCTGTATTGCGACAACAACGGGGCTATAGCTTTAGCGAAGGAACCCAGGTCCCATCAGAAATCCAGGCACATCTTGAGACGGTATCACCTGATCAGGGAGATCGTGGATCGCCAGGAGATCGAGGTTCGGAGAGTCGCTTCAGAAGATAACACTGCAGATCCATTCTCCAAGGCCCTGCCCCAGACTCAGTTCGAGCGGCTGATCGAGATGATAGGTCTTCGATACGCCAGTACATGGCCTTAGTGCAAGTGGGAGATTGTTAGTGTATATGCCCTAGAGGCCATTACTGTATCATACTGGTTTGTATATTACTTAATGGATGCTTGGGATATTCACCTTGTATATACAATCTTGCTCAAAATAGTAGTATGCTACTTGGTTTGTTTCTACTTCAATGTGTACATGTGTTTATTTTTGTATATCGCCTATACACATTAGTAGAGCCCTTAGAATCTTTGCTTGATTACCAGCGATGTGATGGCCGTCACACTAGTGGGGCTGGGTAATCTATAAGCACATCCTTATGCAGGTCCCTGGTCGCAGGACTATCGAGACAGGGCATCGATACTCCGGAGTAGACCAGCGCATGCGCTTCTCATCCCAGTGTGGGAGACAGTCTGTCCCACAGCCGTCAGTACGTCGTACTTGAGATAGTATGCGGGTGCTCATTAGGTTACGGGTACACTGGACAGGACTCGTCGGGAACTGACTAGTTGGTATTATACCTATCGTCAGTTATCAGTTCCCAGGTGACATGAGTACAGCTTAGTCCGCTGACTTGACACTGTCACTCCGCCTCGAGTGTGTTCCCACTGTACTTTGATCACTACCCTACCACGGCTCAAAGGAGTCGTGCAAACAGGTAGTGGTTGGATGCGGTCCCGAAGCACTTGGAGGCAGTGACGGTTAGACAGGATTCGTCTCTCCCGGTATTGGGGGTTGACATCGCGCTGTGTCTAGGAGAGCCATTACACGAGTAGTCCCTGGCCAGGGCAAACGAGATATACTGGTAGGTTTCCAGTGTTATCTCAGGGTGTTTTGGGCTTCGCTCCGGCACGACTTGTACCGCTATTGGGGGACTGACGTTTACCGCCCCCTAGGCCCGCCATGCGATGTATCAGACGAACAGACCGGACTGTACGGAGAATGTCACACTTAGGCTCAGTAGGAGTTCAGATGGGTTTCGCCTCGTCGGTCTTCTTGTCGGCATTACCTGGGGACCGTTACGCACAGCTAGTGCCGCTTGCGGTCTGTGGTTAAACCCACTGCCAGCGTAGTGTCGAGTCTTTAGAGTCCCACACAGAAAGCTTTTCGCCTTTAGGCAAAAGAGTAGAGGTCGCATGGTATTGCGACAGGTCGTATGGTTTTGCGACAGGGTTCGGTCACATCCGTGCACTTGTGCACGTACAGTGTCCGGACAGTATACACTAGCGGGCTTTGGTTTAAGCCAGATCCTAGTGTACCTTATGGGATTGGATTTATCCGGTTTGTATTCGTGTTCCTCGGAACGCGGATGCGGGTGTGTATGCACAGTTGACAGGGAGGCAGAGGCAGCGGATTCTCATTAGGGTTGTTAACAGTTGACCGTTGACTATTTGACTTTTTGCTCAACCCTAATGAGAATTTGATATGTGATTAACTATTATATTAATTAAGTATTATGGTGATATGGTTGTTGACTTTTGTTGACTTTGTTGACTTGTTGACTTTTGTTGACTTGTTGACTTTGTTGACCGGTTGACTAGGCTTGACTAGTTGACCATCATGATAACCATAGCCATCATTTCATGGCAAAGACTTTTGTTTACTTGCTCATTTGTGTAAAATGAGTGCATGAAATGATATGGTTATGGTTGCTTCAACCATCACATAAGACTTTTTTTGATATGATGAGTTATGATCACTTTGGATTATGAGAGGGTGAAAGACAAAAGAGAGCCTCATTCTTTCTTGCTCATTCTCTCTCTTGTTCTTGAGCTCTCCTTTTGCTCTCACCCTCAACCTCTTGCTCCCTCTCTTGATCTTATGGTTCTATTGTCTCATGAGTTGAGAATCAAGAACCATAGATAAAATCCGATTATAATTCTTCTCTACTCATTCTAGTTCACTAGGTTTAGCAAACCAAGTGAACTAGTTTCTTCAAAGAACGAAGAAGGAGCTAAAGGTTGGAGCTTTCAGGTGGATCTATCTTCGGCGTACGGAGACGACGAGAAGAAGCCAATCGGACCACCATCGGAGCTTGAAGACGAAGGAGTTCAAGACAAGCAAGGTATAACCCCCTAACCGAGTAGCTAGAAACTCTTAGTTAGGATGTTAGATAGATGTTTAACCAAGATCCGGGTTTTAGGTCCATGTTACCACCTCCGTAAAAATCATTTTTTACCATATTCCGCATTCCCGAAAGTACCGGGAGAGGTAGCATGGACTTACAGAAACGCCGTGTTGATCTTCTGGGATGCAGATGCTGCCGTCGAGATTTGACTCTCCTTTTGACAAAGTCTGTTGGAAAATGTGGTTCCCTTTTCATTTATGCCCATGGATTGTATACAGGGGTCAGTATAGACTCGCCTGCAAGGCAAAAGTTTTATTCTTTCATTTTTTATTTCTTTCCGCGATGCTCTATCATTTCAACTTTTTATATCGCAAAAGTCGCGATTACCCAATCATTTCGGCTATTTTTCGCGGTGCCCAATCATTTCGGCTATTTTTCTTTTTACTCGCTGCTTTTTTATTGTGAGTTGCCCAATCATTTCGGCTATTTTTATATGTATTTTTGGCTCGCTGATTTTGTTGCGAATATGGACTTGAGATCTGATACCAATCTTAGCATCAGCATCGCTGTGACTGGAATATTTCCAGGAGCGAATCATCACTTGTCGTAAAAGGGCTTGGAATTTGTTACCGATTTAGGCATCAGTATCGCTATTACTGGAACGTTGCCAGGAGCGAACCATCATTTGCCTTTGCCGCTATCGAACAAAGGTGGCTTAGTAGACAGGGTTAGGGACCAGACGACTAAGGCTTTTGATTTTGTGAGCCGTAAGGGTCTCATAAAAGTATTCTCCCTACGAGTCGTGAGGATCTCGTAGGTGTAATTTCTCCTTAGGGGTCATGAGGACTCCTAAGTGCGTTTTCTGTTGAGAGTCGTAAGGATCTCATAAGAGCATTTTCTCCTTACAAGTCGAGAGGACCTGCAAGTGTTATTCACCAAATAGGGGAATTTCACACCATTGGTGGAACTGGGTGAGGGAACGCTTATTTATGCCTGTGAATTGTATACAAGGGTCAATATTGACCGCCTGTAGGGCAGTTTGGGGGATATGATGGCTTAAGAACAGGTTCAGGTCCTTGTATCTTAAGACTTTTGAATCCTGTGAGCCGTGAGGGTCTCATACGGGGGAAATTCTCCTTACAAGTCGAGAGGATCTTGTAAGTGTAATTTCTCTTTAGGGATCATGAGGATTCCTAAGTGTTTTGCTCCCTTGTGAGTCGTAAGGATCTCACGCGGGTATTTTCTCCTTACAAGGTCGGAGGACCCTGCAAGTGTACAGGAAATTTTTTACGAGTCTGCGCCCTTTCGGGTTTTCACAAACTCGCTGGTAGCCCTGCTGTTTTTACTCACGGAACCCTTTCGGGTTTTCATCCGTGCCCATTTCGCTTATGGACATACCGTTTTGTTTTTGCCGCGTTAGCCTAAGGATACTGCAGTTCGTAGTAGTTTAAGGACGTTACGGTCCGTAGCTGGTTTCAGGACATTGCGGTCCATTATTAGTTTAGGGACGTTTCGGTCCATTGTTAGTTTAAGGACGTTTCGGTCCATTGTAGTTTAAGAACGTTGCAGTCCGTTATTAGTTTATGGACGTTTCGGTCTGTGGCTTTCCGTGTTTGGGACAGGGTATCGTTGGATACTACTTTTAGAGTCTTGACTCAAGAAGATAGAGAGCGGACATAGACGTCATCATCTATCATTAACCTGAGTCGTAACTCGTCAGGCGTAGTACTTCTTCAAGGATCGGTTGTTTATTGGCCGAAAGGGTCTTTCGCCATGCATATCCATGAGCAAGTAAGCCCCACCTCGGTAGACTTTGTCTATGATGTATGGGCCTTCATAGTTTGGCTCGAATTTCCCCCGTTTGGCACGATTGGGGATCATATGTCTCTTGACCACTAGCACGAGTTCGTCTTGGCAGAATGTTCTCGGCCTAGTTAATCTTTCATATGAGCGTGTCATCTTTGCTTTGTAAGCTTCCAAGTTTTGTTGCGCCATGAGACGGGTTTCATCGAGGGCGTCTAGCTCTTCAAGCCGAAGATGAGCATTCTCTTCGTCTGTTAGCTCGTAATGGGCCGCCACTCGTTGAAAGGGTAGTTCTATCTCGAGGGGGAGTACCGCTTCTGTGCCGAATACCAACGCGAATGGCATTGTATTTGTGGTCGTTTTGAACGTGGTCCGATAAGCCCAGAGAGCTTCATGTAGTTTTTCGTGCCGGTCCGTTTTGTTTCTGGACACCGTCTTCTTTATGATCTTCATCAAGGTCTTGTTGAAAGCCTCGGCTAGACCGTTAGCTCGGGGGTTATAGACCAAAGAGTATCTCCAGTCTATATAATGCTGCCGTACGAAGCGGCTGATTCTGTGACTTCTGTAGGCCGGCCCATTATCCGAGATGATCCGTCGCGGTGTGCCGAACCGATAGATAACGTGTGCCTTGAAGAAATGGAGGATATTCTCCATCTTCACTTCTCTTAGCGGTACTGCTTCTACCCATTTAGAGAAGTAATCAGTTATCGCCAATATGAACCGATGTCCTTTGGATGATGCTAGTTCGATGGGCCCAATTATGTCAGCTCCCCACATTTCGAACGGCCAACTAGCCACAGTTGGGTGTAGCGGGTTTGGATGCTGGTGGATAAAGTCCTTATGAATTTGGCACGAATAGCATTGCTTCGCATATTCGAGGCAGTCCTGAATCATCATGGGCCAATAGTAGCCCATCCTTTTGATCTTCAGCTTCATCTTTGTCCCAGCTTGATGAGAACCACAGAGTCCGTCGTGAGTTTCTTGGACGACTCTCCTTTCTTCTTTCGGTCCCAGGAATCTCAACCACAGAGAGTCGAACGATCTCTTATATAGAGTATCATTGACGAAGGTGAAAGACAGAGCTCGTTTCATGAGCTGATGTCTTGAGGATGCATCTTCAGGTGTTCGACGGGATTTGAAGTAGTCTATGAAGACTTCTCTCCAATCCTTAGCCCTTTCTTGGTCCTCTATTCGTAAGGCTGTTTGCTTGGTCGCTTCATTTTCTTCAGACGACTTCGGAGATATTTCTGCTAGGGCGAGAATCCGACGGCTCTGCAGAACGATTCTTCCATCATCGAGGTTTTCGTCATCCAGTTCTTTAGCGAACTTGGCTAATGTATCCGCTTTGCTATTTTCTGTACGTGGTATTCTTTCCAGGGCGTAGGAGGGAATTTGAGTTAGTAACTGTTGCACTCTTTTTCCATATTTTACTAACTCTGGCTTGCACGTCTGATAGTCACCGTTTACTTGGCTTACGACCAGCTGGGAGTCTCCGTATATGAGGAGGTTTTCGATTCCCATGTCGACAGCGATCTCAAGACCTGCTATCAAAGTCTTATATTCCGCTTCATTTTTTGTCCTCAGCTCTGTTAAGTAAAAGGCAAAGCGCATTATCCCTCCTTGCGGAGTCACGAAGATGAGGCCTACCCCAGATTTGATTATGGGGGAGCTGTACTTTCGCTTCTTCATGGAAGATACCCCATCGAAGTAGAGTTCCCATCGGGTATCACTCTCTCCTCTCTCCCCGTTGATCGTTCCAAACGCGTGCTCGTCCGGAAATTCGCAATTTAGGGGTGAATTGGTAGGTATCGGATGCTCAGCGAGGAAGTCGGCGATGGCCTGGCCTTTCACTGTCTTGAGAGGTCGGTATGTTATCGAGAATTCCATTAAGAGTAGGGCCCATTTAGCGAGCCGTTCCATTAGTATGGCTCTTGATATCAAATATTTGAGAGGATCCACTTTTGATATGAGATGGACCTCATGCGCCAAAGCATAATGCCGAAGCATCGTTATCGCGAAGATTAACGCCAGGCAGTGTTTTTCGATAGGGGGTAGTTGTTTTCTACCCTCAGAAGAACTCGACTCAAATAGTAGAGGGCTCTCTCTTTCCCTTGGTCGTTCTCTTGTGCCCATAGCGTGCCTAAAGAACCTTCAAGGGCTGTTGTGTACAGGATGAGGGGCTTTCCCTTGACCGGAGCGGTCAGTACCGGCGGGCTCTGTAGATATTTCTTGATTTCGTCCAGTGCACTTTGTCATTTATGATTCCAGAAGAACGGGATCCCCTTCTTCATTAGATGGTTGTAGGAACGGCACTTGCCGGAGAGGTTGACTTGGAGTTTGACACCTGTTTAGGCATCAGTATCACTACAACTGGGATATTGCCCGGAGCGACTCATCATTTTCCCCTGTCAATTTGGACAAAGGTGGCTTAGTAGACAGGGTTAGGATCCTGTCGACTAAGACTTTTGACTTTATGAACCGTAAGGGTCTCATAAAGGTATTTCTCCCTACGAGTCGTGAGGATCTCATAGGTGTATGTTCTTCTTAGAAGTCGTGAGGATTTCTAAGTGGTGTTTTCTCTTATAAGTTGTAAGGATCTCATAAGAGTGTTTTCTCCTTATAAGTCGAGAGGACCTACAAGTGTTATTCACCTTATGGGGACATTTCTTGCCATTTGTAGAACTTGGCAAAGAAATATTTATTCGTGCCTATAGATTGTATACAAGAGTCAATATGGACCGCCTGTAGGCCAATTTGAGAGATATGACGGCTTAAGAACAGGTCTAGATCCCTGTAACTTAAGGCTTTTGAATCCTATGAGCCGTGAAGGTCTCACAGAGGGGATTCTCCTCACGAGTCGTGAGGATCTCGTAAGTGTATTTATTTTAACGAGGTTGCACCCTTTCGGGTTTTCACTAACTCGACGATAGCCCTGCTGTTTTTACTCACGGCGCCCTTTCGGGTTTTCATCCGTGCCTATTTCGCTTATAGACGTACCGTTTCTTTTTTTTTTGCGAGATTGCGCCCTTCCGGGTTTTCACAAACTCGCCGGCAATCCTACTGTTTTTACTCACGGCGCCCTTTCAGGTTTTCATCCATGCCCATCTTGCTTGCGAACGTACCTTTTTTGTTTTTTTAGCAGGGCATTCCACTAGATTATGGGACCTGTTTGTAGGCCCCTTAATATTCTTCCTGTTTTTTGAGAAGAAAGGACCATTCTACAAAGAGATTCTTCCGCCAGTGATTAATATGCCCCCTGTGTATATCTCGGGGGGAACGAGTACCCACGCCGTCGCTATTTTGGCAACGGGTTGCTTCAGAGCTACTTATTTTTGTTGAGCGTAGACGACAAACGCCATCTGGCCTTCGTTTTTCACTCATCATCATCGGATGAGAAAGAGTCTTGATCTATTTGATCCAATCGAGCCATTTTATCCATGAGTTCTTGGAAGGTCGGGAACGCCTTTGAATTTGGGTCAAGGGTGGCTATGAGCATTCCCATGGCTGCAACTTCATCGATGCGTTGCTTGTATTTTACCAGAGATTTCGCCATCGGGTAACATATTGAACCCAAGTCTCATTCGGTCTAACCCTTTCATTGACCAGCGCCGTCACGGTAGTACGTTCGTTCTCATTAGCGAATCCCTGACGAAAAAGCAGATCCATTTCGCCGAAGGTCTTCATGAAATCATTTGGGAGTTCTGCATACCATTCGAAGGCAATGCCCGCCAGACAGTTGATGAACTGTCATAGGAGGAGTATACCATTCTCTCCAGAATTGCCGCATATGGATTTAAATCGTGCAATGTGCTGGCGAGGATTCCCAGTTCTTTTGTTTACGTGGAGCGTTGGAAATGTGTACTCTGGCGGGTACTGTATTTGATCATACCACGTCGGATACGGTCGACCAATCTTGATTGATCTATTTGCGGCTTCACTGGCGTAGTGAGCTTTGATTCGCTGAGCGATATATGTGTCCAGCTTTTCTTTTAGGAATCATTTCCTCCTCAGCCATTGATGAGATTTGCAGAGGATTTGAAATGCCATCCTTATCTTTAAGACCGACTACCGGTGGTTCATTTGTCAGTGGTTCCGATTGAACCATCATTCCAGCCATATTCTGAATCAGAAGAGCCATCTGGTTCATTTAAGTGGACATTTCTGCTGCTGCTTCATCTCTCCTTTTCACAGCGCGTTTTAGGAAATCAATATCCGACTCTTTCTCTACTCTTTCTTCGGGTGCGTCCTCGGGATTTTCCTTAGGCGATGGATTAGCGTTTGCTGCCGCCTGAGTGAGCATCTCTTGCAGCTTTTCACGTTGCAGTTGAACTTTTGTCAGGGACAGAGTTTGAGGTCGGTGAGTAGTAGAAGCTCGAATTTCGTCTTTGGAATTCACCGCATAGACTATATAAACTACCATGCCCCCAGGCTTGGGGTGTTTGGAGTTTTGGACTTTAGAGTTTGCTTCGGGCACTTGAGCTGTATTAGGCCTCTCTTTTTGTGAAAAGCCACTTTGGTTTTGGGAGGAACCGCTGTATCAGGATCCGTCTTGGGATGAATCCCCTTGTATTTGAAAGGTGATTTGTCAGAATTTGGCTAACATTTAGAGGAAGAGCCGCAGACGACGACTGAGTCTTTTACCTGCTTCCACACCTTATATATAGATAAGGAAAGTTGTTATAGAGAGCGAACTGGTTTCTGCTCTCGTGGAATCTCCATGGGCTGCGGAGATCCTTCACCCACTTCCACACCTTATATATAGACAAAGAAAGTTGTTATAGGGAGTGAACTGGTTTCTGCTCTTATGGGATCTCTGTGGGATCTTCAATATTACGGTAGGAGAATTTTTTCTGACCCTTCGCAACAGTTTGAAGTTGTTCCCGGTTGGAACAACAACATTCACCACTGGGGTCGAGACAGGACCATACGGAGAACTGCCCTCGGCTCATTTTGTTTGATGCTGATATTGATGTCGACCGTTTCTTACGGCCGGGATTTGATTAGCCTCAGGATTTTGCCGATCCTGCCCCCTGTTTCCTTTGAGAGCTTGAATATTCTGTCCCCTACGTCAACCTTGGTCCTGGGCAGGTGCCAGTTGTTTGAGGACTGATTTCGTCGGCAAAGCTGCATCTTGGGAAGCCAGCCTGTGGAAGACAGACTTCTTCTAGGCTTCCTCCCTCGACGTTGAGGCACTGAGGGTAGGAGGTGGGAGCATCGACCCAAAAAGAAGCCTGTTGATTTCTTAAAGAGCCGGATTGCAGAGATTGAGGCTGCAAGTGACCCATACTTGACTCCACCATATACGATAAAGTTTAAGTTGCAAGGGTGGAAGCGAACGCCATTCTTCATAAAAACGAAACGCCGGCTTCAATATCCTATCACCCAAAGACAACCACAAACATATACACCGCGATTATCTGATCGCGGAAAAACACGATACACGAAGTGTGGAGTGGAAAGAGGAAAAGGTCCCACCGGACGTGCCAGAATCTGTTCACCGCCGAAAACGGGAGACAGGACAGCGTAGGCCGTCTTGCCTGAATTTGGGGGGCAGATGCTATTTGGATTTATCTGTCCATCTCTCCGAAGATACCAAGTTGATTTATGGCACCGTGTATCGGAGTTCTAGACGGATGCGGCCGTTGTAGCAGACTTCGTCGGATTCCCCCTCGTTGTAAGGGGGTTTTGATTGTGGGGACGTTCTTCCCTGCAGGCGCAAGCCCCTACAGTTAATTACGTTACCGTATCGCGGTAACCACTTTCTTCTGCTCTAGAAGGTCACTTCGTGTTGTATGTGTTTGATTTATTTTTTGGTTGCCCGTGCATTGTATACGGAGACTAATTCGTGTTGTCGCCCGTAGGGCGTGGATTAGTCCAAATCCGTATTTTCTTAGATTTGGGTTTGTTTGATTTAAGTATCGTTAATCTCGTTCGAGATTAAGATCAAACTTAAATGTTTGTTAAGGATACGTTAATCTAATTTTAGACTAAGATCTACTTAACAAGGTTTTAGGATCATTTTGATCCGACGAAAGAGCATTTGGGCTCTATTATTTTAGTTTAAGGACATTGCGTTCCGTTATTAGTTTAGGGACGTTGCGATTCTCAGATCACCATTTTTAAGGTGAGGTTTTAGTTTAAGGACGTTGCGGTCCATATTAGTTTAAGGATGTTGCGGTCCCTTATTAGTTTAAGGACGTTGCGGTCCACAGTAATTTAAGGACGTTGCAGTCCGTTATTAGTTTAGGGACGTTGTGGTCCGTTATTAGTTTAAGGATGTTGCTATCCATTATTAGTTTAAGGACGTTGCGGTCCACAGTTGCTGGTTGTCGGGACCCGCCACCTCTATGAAAACGTTGAAGAATTATAACGACACATATCAGAGGTGTGAAGAGATGTACCCTTGAACCAATGAATGTTCATCAGGAACTTGGTAGTCCTGTTTGGAACTAAGGCCAATTTAGAAGAAGACATATGGGCTCAGTCAATTTGGGGTTTGGCCAACCTTGGGCTCAGCCCATTTGATTACTTATTTGTGCTTGATCCCCTTTCTGTATCAGCACAGCCGAGTATTGATTTGGGTTCTGACACCCCTTTTTCTTTTTGTTTTATTTATATTCTTTTATATGGAGTGTCAAACAATTTATGGCGCCTGATTGATGTTTTTAAGTGTGTAGTAGTTAACCGCAATCAATAACGGTGTCGCGTGTAGCTAGACCGAGATGAGTACGGGTCGTCCTCAGAGAAACGTTGAATGTTTTAATCTTACTTTAGACGTGTTGATTAGGAAAGGAGAAAGAATAATGAATAGCGAAGAATGGTTGTAAATTCTAGATCTACGTCAAACGCGGATGTAGGATATAGATCTAGATTAACTACGGATGTAGGTTTTATATTAGAAGGGGGCTTGTAGGGTTCGTTACGATTTAGTAGTCATGGATGATTAATTAAAGATTACTCTTTTTATCCTTTAATAGATCTAAAACTAGATCGACGATGATGCATGTAGATTAGGGTTTCTGGAGGGAAAAGGGTTCTAAATCTTAACCCCTATCTTGACATGGATCTCCGTTCATATCTAGCCTTTACCAAAACAATTGTTAATCTAATCTCTAATCATGGTCGTGAATATCAATGAATTGATAGCGTGCCCGATTAAGATGTTAACTATTCTTTTGATAAAGTTTATAAACTTTATAAGACGTAAAAAGAGTTAAAGGATTTTTAATCATCCACTGATCTACCCTAATCCTACAAACCCTATCAAGCGAAGAATTACTCATGCATGATGGAGATAAAAGAACGGATAGAGATTATGATGTAAATAAAGAAAATAAAATGCAATAAGAATAAAACAGCTACCTTTATTAATCAACTTGATCAATTACACTTTATTCCTTTAGAAAGTGATTACAAAATCCTAGTTTGCTTCTCGATCTCTTCTTAAGGAGGTAGATGAACAGCTGATGATCAACCAGGATTCTTAAGCCATCTTGGACTTCGTAATCTCGTCGATTTGATGATTTTTCCAAAAGGCTCTCGGTCCTTTAAATAGCCTCAAATCCATAATCCCTAGTTTCCTAATAGGGTAACTAGTTGTTAGGATCCTACTGGAAAAATACAAGATCCCAACTCCTCAATATTGCGGCGGAACCGCCGCAATATGCTTATTTTAGTCGCAGTTGCGCGGTGGGACAGGGGATTTAGGGCTTCAGTTTTCTGGGGCTTCATCTTGTTAAAACGTGGTAATCTTTTGAATATCTGGAGTTTGGAAATCTTCTCTAAGTCACTGCCAGAATTGACTTCTTCGATTCACTTGAATATTTCGGCAGATTTAATCTCGCCAACTCAGATTTCCTTGATTTCAGTCCTGATATAATTTATGCACAATATCTCAAAAAATAATGTTAGTAGAATTTGTTTTTATTGAGATATTATCTTAACCATTTGACATGATATTATTAATTAAAGATATTTGATATGGTATGCATATTTACATGGACTAAATATTACATAGATATTATATGCTAACATTTTCCTTCATAATGTTAATTATAATATATAAACACATGAAAATAGTATTTTTTCAGATAAACCCTCATATGTGTCATATTTATAATAAACATCTTTTAATATATAAAAATAGTAAGGAAAATGTCATATCAAATGCACAATATTTTCGACTGAACAAATACCTTCAAACTTAAGTTTGATCGTCCCGAGCAAACTAGTTATTCAAGAGAAGGAGAAAAAGAAAAAAAAAACCTAAGTAGCACACTTTCGTAGGCAACATGATTGCACTGAGCACGTGCAACAAGCCGTTAAACCTCTAGGTGCCCCTAGTAGGGGGAGTGTTGTCTCCTGAGGGTTTTCGGCGGATTACACCCACAAAATCCTATAATAAAAGAAAGATGGTGAAATTTACATATAAAGATAAAAACTATAAAAGAAAGAACTTGAAAGTAAGAGTTTCCAACTATACCAGTTTTTCGGTTGTTATGAGCCCTATCTTAATGGTCATGAAAAATATTAGAAATCACATCATCTCTCAATAAAACATCGTCTTTAGTCTTCCTTCTTATCTATCTTCCAAACATTGATCATATACCCCTACGTGTATGTAAAAGATATCCCTACACTTAGAGAATTCAACTCAAGCTATCATACTCTTGTCCATCTTCCAAAGTATTTTATAGTTGGTGAATATTTTTGATAAAATTGCTCACACATTTTTCATGCAACCGTTAATACTTCTTGAGATACTAACCGACCGATTACAAAATTTGCTCACACATTTAGGCGTAATTCCTCGTTTCGCAACACCTAAGGTTTAGCAGTGGCTCCCAAACCAGTTGGTCTAAGGCACTAGGTGATAAAGCACCCTCGCTATATTTTTTATGCTGCCTTAAGCAATTACAAAACCAGTGTTCATTTTTTTCTTCACCACTTGTTCATACAAGAATATTGCATTTAATACCGCTCACTCTTATGCTCGTTTGTTTATAGGTAGGTGCTTTTAATCCGTGTTTGCTACATATTTACAGGCTACAGGTTCCTAGTCCAAAATAACGCAATTGATACAAAATCTCCACTGTTACGCCAAAATACAGAACATCTGTTGACAGCAGATAAAAGCCGGATTCCGATCATCCGTATCTGTCGTGCCGCGTACCAGTTCCAAAGACAAGACATATGACAGTGGTCATTCGTGTCTCGGACAAGCACAGAGCACGAGGGAGGCAGCACAAGAATCAATGGGTGCGCGGAGCTCGAGGGAGAAAAGGTCAAAAGTATCATTCTTGATGCCATTTTGGACTGTTGCAGATCTGAAGAAATTATGGAAGCAATTTGCAATTTGGAGCATGTAGAACAACAGAAAAGAGCAACACTGGAAAACTCATAAAAACCGGATTCCTAACTCCCTTAAACGGCCGCGGATTCGCAGCCAACATGGCGACTCGGCCGAGGATCTGCAGCCGAGTTAACTCAGCAACTGATGATTTTTTGGGGCCAGTTTGGGAACTTCATCTTGGGCCAGAATGTGGCCCTAGGGTTTCAGCACGCAGCCTATAAATAGCCCAGTTTTGTTCCAAGCCAAGGTCTTCTTCATGTCTTGATTTCCATTCTCTCTTTGTTAGGATTTAGCTTAGTTTCTTCTTTTTCTTCATTCTTTCCTCCATGAAAATTGTAGTGAGAGCTTTTTGAGTGGAAGATCAATGAAGATGAGGGTTATTTTTATCTTGTCTCTTTTATTTATTATCTTGTAATTTTATTATCTTGTATTGTAATTTTATTATTTGTTGTTAACTAGTTGTTGTTATATCTTTTCTTGTTCTCTTTTCTTTTCTTCTTTTATCCGTATTTTCAAGCGATGATACTTGACGGAGTTCCTTGCTAAGGTGAGAACCCAAGAGTTAGCTTGTTTTACTTGTAAAACCGTATTTTCCTCTTTTCTTCCTTCTTATTTTGTTTTCTTTTCTTTTATGATGTGTGAATAATTTCCCTCTTGTTAAGGCTAAGGAAGGTGGTATGAGGGACGGAGAAATCCCTTATGATTCTCTTCGCCAAACATCTTGAAACGAACCCCGACCAAACAACCGCAACCCCCTCGCTTAGGCGCGCTATACGTGACATGTAGCCGCGACCTAAGTTGAGAAGTCCTTTAAGCGCACTACAACGTGATATGTAGTTGTGACTTAATTGGATACATGGTTGCGGGTGTTTGGCCGAGGGTTGGAAATAAGCGTATTTAGCGGACGGACAAGGGGCACTAGGAATGGATTTAGCATTGGAAAGCTTGCTTAAACTCGCAAATCCCATTCCTATGTCCTCCTAATCCCCGCTACTTTCGATTATCCCAACACCGTTTTAAGGATGGCAAAAGATAAGTACAAGAATAATCCTAACTCTACTAACCAACCTTAACCTTAACAAGCTTACTTGAACATATATACGAACACTTAGGATAGAACTGAACAAACATACACACATTCTTTATTGACTCGTCTAAAACTCAAACGGACATACAACCATCTCCCTGTGGATCGACCCGTACTCAACCGGCTAGCTGCAAAGCGACACCGTCCTGATCGCGGTTATAACTTTAGAACTTTGAACATCCGACACGCCAATAGCGTACGATCAAATGGCGCTATTGCCGGGGAGACGGTAATGTATTTTCTTTTTTATTATTCGGGTTAATATTCTTTTTGTATATATATATATATATATATATAAAATAAAATCTTTTTGTTATATTTGATAATTTTTGTGTGCAAGTGTGCAGGCTAATCTGGAGCAAGTACAGTAATCAAATAAAGAAACAGAGGTTTTTATTAGGGTGTACAGAGAAGAGCATGTGTACTGTCCTAAGATTAAGGCGCCAGCTCATCAATTTGACCGCGGAACCGCGGTCAAAGAGGGGATACGGCGACGGTTCCGCGGTCATATTGAGGCTTCTGAGCCCCAAATTTTTTCTGCCCTTTCTCTCTCCTCTAGTTCCCTCTCTGAATTCCACTATACTGTATTTTCTGCAGATATCTTTGCACAGAATTGCACAGCCGCCAAATAAATTTTTGTTGTTTTAGATTTTTCTTTGTTTACCGCTTTGCATATAATAATACGGACATTAAGGGGCTATAACACCAATTCAGATTGGGTGGGGATTTCATCACCCTTCCTAAGACCCCACAAATCACTAATTGCATACGCATTACCTTGAGCTAATAAAAAATATCTAGACCAAACCCATAAGGACTTGTCGTGCTCATTTAGGACAAGTGAAGGTTGCGGGGAATCGGTCGTTTATCTAAACTTGACTTTGTGGTGCCTAGGCTAGACAAGTGAGGAGGTAATTTTAAAAGGCCCGTCTCACGGTGATTCGTGAGCGGAACCCTCCTTACCTCACTTGTGCTTACCTGACCACAATTGGCAGTGAAGAGGCGATTCGAGGGTTATCCTGCAACTTGTCGCTTGGAAGTCTAGGAGCGGTCTAGTTGGACTTTGAAGACCCTAGCTTTAGGTGTGTTTGTGCATATTGTGATTGTGATTATGCTTGTAAATTTTAGTCCCATAATTCCGTATTCTTTCAAACAAACAATTTTCAAAACTCCAAAATCAAACATTTTTTTAATAAAAAAAATCCACATTCTTTTTCCCCTCCTTTTCTCTTCCTTTCTTTCTTTCTCTCTTCATATCATGGGTACCCCACCTAGAAAAACTCTTGCCGAACTTTGGTATCCACAACCAGACATCACTTCTTACGGTTCTTGCTTTGGCCGAACTTCGAACGACCCCTCCATGCCCAAAATCTCTTTGAAAGATCGGATAGACGCGTCTAGGACAAACACTTGCCCTCCGCAATCCACTTTGTATCAACCTTTTCAACCTCCCCCACCCTCTTACGTTGATACTCCTTTTGTAAGTCGTCCTTTGTCCATCGCTGAACATATTGAACAATCTCGTAGCCGATCTTTCACTCCTTTCACCACTACAGATTCTTGGGATCAACAATTCCATTCACCTTCTTATCCAAATGTTAATCCTGCTCCTGTCCTGCCATTCAATTCCTACCAGTCCTACCCGACTTTTGCACCTTCCCTAGACATTGCTTCTGAACCGCCATTTGGGAGTTTTCAGTATCCAAACAACTTTGAATCTTTTACTCCTTCACAACCTATGTCTAGTCTGGAACAGTCATTGGAAGACTTTAGGGTAGCGTCGTACCAACAGATGATGGATTTGAATGCGTCCATGGCTGCCCTCATACAACCTAGTGACCCGGTAGCTGGTTTTCAACTAGCTCCAAATTTTCCAATGTATGAAGAGGCGGTAGAACAGGTTGAGAACTTGAGTGGAGAGAGTGAGCTGTACACCCTTCCAAATCGAACCTACCCATTGCAAATTGAAACCCACAACTCCGATTTTGAATGTCTATCTAGTGTCCCAAACGATTCATTGATTAAAGAAAGAATAGATGATGAGTTGTGTGACTTTGTAGTGTTTGATTTGCCCGATTGTGAAGGGTCCCTTTTGAGTGAAACCACACCCAATCCTTTTGACCTCTACACCTCCATCTTAGAACCAGAATCGATTGAAATCCATGCTTTTGATGAGGTGTCTGAGAAAATTGATTTTCACTTGATTGAGGATACTGACGCTGGAAATATTTTGGATGGTGAATCCACTGCTTTGGATGAGTTTTTCTCTCCAATTCATCATCCCGAGTCATTAAATGTTTTTCCCGAACCACATATGCGTCTGGATTTTGAGGATAAATGCATGGATGTGCTGAATTTTGAGGGAAATTTTGAGGATATTTTTTAGGATGTACCAGTTTTGCTTGATGAGTCAGATTTTCCAATTCATCCTGTCCCTGTCATTGACTGTGTACACCATCCAGAACCCTTAACCGATACCCTTCCTCAATCACCTACCTTCATCCTTTCCATCGTTCCGACCTTGTAAGAAACCGTATCATTTTCATTTCTTATGTCTGGTTTACCAAGTTCAGCGTACCCATGACTTCTCACGAATCTTGAAGGATTTGACCCCATTTCTCGCCATATTGATAGATTAGTACAATCCATCTTTTCACATCGATCATTACAGATTGTACTAATTTATTCAATCCATTTCCACCCTCAAGTTCGTATTCCACTTCTTTCTCCCTTCCGCCATTCTTCTTCTTATATACCGAGACCGTATACCACTTCTATCTCCATACGGTCTCGCGTATTCTCCCTCTCTTTTCTCTACGCCTTCTTCCACCAACCTGTACATTATAGCGATAAAATCTTTGAATGGTTGGTGCTCACTTTTGGCCTGTGTAAGGCCTTGTATAGCTTGATACTGTTCTTTCCCCCCTGATCCTGAACTTCAACGCTTAACAGTGGAGACACTGTTTTACTTAAGTTTGGGGGGGGAACCTTTTTGTGTATATATTTTTGTTTTGTTTTTTGTTTTGTATAAAAAAAAATTTTAGGGAGCGCCGACAATTTTGACCCTCTTGGTGTAGCCTGACAGTGAGGGCGCTGTCAAGTTTAAGTTTGGGGGTGTGCTCGGTAAGCTTTCTTCCTTCCCATTCATTTGTATATTTTGCATTTGCATACCTTATTAAAAACCCATAAAGATCGGAAAATTTTCCAAAAATATAAAAACTTTGTCGTCAAGTTAGCCAATAGGGTAACTTAGATTTTTTCCGATAGTTTAGTTAATACGTTAGGAATAACTAAATCCTACGCTTAGGAATTGAAAACCCTAAAAATAACCCTCATTCTGTTTAATTTTGGTAAGTATACGTCCTTACAGTTTTTTTGAGAAATAGGTAATCTTGAGTTCAGTTCTTGAGTTAAGTCAAGATGAAGCGAAAGTATTGAAGCTTTACTGAAGGATAAGTCTGAAAAATAGTTTCTATTCTTAAGTTCAAATTCAGAAAGTATATACCCTACAACTGCACTTACACGCACCTTAAAACTTGGGATAGTAGAGGATACCTAGAAATACTCTTGTCTGAAAGCCTAGTATGAAAGAAAAAACGGTATTTAAAGCTAAACACCAAAAGAGCATTATTGAAAAATATATCCGGTCTTGAAAAAGAAAAAGAAAAAAAGAAAAAGAAAAATAGAATAAAGTCAAGACCTGGAAACTTCTATTTACGCTTTAAGTTCACGCATTCAGTAATCGGCCGTTAGTGCCTCAAGAAGCATTAGTAGTCGCATGAAAGGTGTGTGAGCAAATCCGTCCATCCTTAATCAAAAGAAATAGTATTAGGTATTAGGGCAAGAGTATTATAGCTTGAATTGAATTCTTGAGTGTAGGGGTGCAAATACACACACACGTAGGGGTATACAATCGATGTTTGGATAAAAGATAGAAATAAAAGATAAGACTTATGTTTTCTGTAAAGTTGATAAAAATCCCTGATTTAAGACCACACTGTTAGAAAGAAAACTCACGAGAACCAACATCTTTCTAAACTTTTTTGGAACGTATAGGATCTAAAGTTAAATAGATAGGAGGCGTGAAAAATAAGGGTTGGATATTTCTAAGTTAGGATGATAGAGTTTTGATTGACACGAAAGAGTGTGTTTGTAGTTTACCGCAATCAATAACGGTGTCGCGCATAGCTAGACCGAGATGAGTACGGGTCGTCCTCAGGGAAACGTTGAATCTTTTACTCTTACTTTAGATGTGTTCAGAAAGGAGGAAGAAATAAGAATATTGTAGAATGGTTTCTAGATCTACGTTAAGCAAGAATGCAAAAATATAGATCTAGATTATTTTAGGGATGTAGTTTATATAATAAGAGGGCTTGTAGGGTTCGTTAGGATTTAGTAGTTATGGACGATTAATTAAAAGTTACCCTTTTTATCCATTAATAGATTTAGAACTAGAACGACGGTGATGCGTGTAGATTAGGGTTTCTGGAGGGAAAAGGAATCCCACTCTTAACCCTTATCTCGACACGGAACTCCGTTCATATCTAGCCTTTACCAAAACAATCATTAATCTAATCTCTAATCGCGGTCGGAACTAGCAAAGAATTGCTAGCGCGCCCGATTAGGATGTTAATGATTCTTTTGATAAAGTTCCTAAACTTTATAGGACTTAAAAAGGGTTTAGTTATTTTCATCATCCATTAGCCTATCCTAATCCTACGAACCCTAACAAGAGGAGAATTACTCGCGCATGTTGGGAGAAGAAGATGAAAAGACAGAGAGGGAAAACATAATGTAAAATGCAAAAAGAATTAAATAAAACAACTACCTTTATTAATCAACTTGAACAATCTACACTTTGATTCCTTAGAAAATGATTACAAAGACTAGTTTTCTTCTCGATTTTTTCCAAGGAGGTAGACGAACAGTTGATGATCAGCCTGGATGCGTGAGCATCTGGGGCTTCGTGATCGCGTCGGCTTGATAGCTTTTCCAAGAGGCTCTCGGTGCCCTTTTATAGTGCAAAGCCAGAATCTTCTTGTTGAAAACTTGGTAAAATATAGCTTTGATTCACCCCACAAAATCTTGTCTTCCAACTTCTTAAGATTGCGGCGGATCCGCGGCCCAAGGGGGATTTGGCCGCAGATCCACGCCCAATGGTGAGGATCTCTTCATCAAAATTCTTGGGCTTGCTTCTTTTGACATGTGGCAATCCTAGGCACCTTTAGAATTCAGAAATCTTCTCTCGGTTGCTTCCAGACTTGTTCTCCAAGTTTTGCTTCTTAATTTGGCAAGTTTTCTTTAACAACTTGATTTGTTTGATAAATTCTGCATAACAACATGGAAAATTCTGCACAATAATCTCAAATAATATTTAGTAGGCTTATTTCTACTAGGATTTGGTCAATAGATTTATTTGCATATATTTTCCTACCAAATGCTAATTAAAATATATTAACACATGGAAAATGGTGTTTTAACACATAAACCCTCATATGTATAATATATTATATTAAAGTCATTTTTTAATATGAAAATGGTAGGAAAAATGTAATACAAATGTACAGTTTTATCAACTGAACAAGTTTCTAACGTAGTTACTAAACTATAGGAGTAGAATCAATGTTAACTTATGACACAGGCTTGACGGGATTTTGTGGGTGTAATCCACTGAAAACCCTCAGGAGACAACACTCCTCCTACTAGGGACACCTAGAGGTTTAACGGCTTGTTGCACGTGCTCAGTGAAATCGCGTTCCCTGCGAAAGTGCGGTCAGGATTCCTTTTTTGTGAATAATTGGTTTTGCTCGGGACGAGCAAAAGTTAAGTTTGGGGGTATTTGTTCATACAAGAATATTGCATTTAATACCGCTCACTCTTATACTCGTTTGTTTATAGGTAGGTGCTTTTAATCCGTGTTTGCTACATATTTACAGGCTACAGGTTTCTAGTCCAAAATAACGCAATTGATACAAAATCTCCACTGTTACGCCAAAATACAGAACATCTGTTGACAGCAGATAAAAGCCGGATTCCGATCATCCGTATCCGTCCAGAGCCGCGTACCAGTTCCAGAGACAAGACATATGACAGTGGTCATTCGTGTCTCAGACAAGCACAGAGCACGAGGGGGCAACACAAGAATCAATGGGTGTGCGAAGCTCTAGGGAGAAAAGGTCAAAAGTATTATTCTTGATGCCATTTTGGACTGTTGCAGATCTGAAGAAATTATGGAAGCAATTTGCAATTTGGAGCATGTAGAACAACAGAAAAGAGCAACACAGGAAAACTCACAAAAACCGGATTCCTAACTCCCCTAAACGGCCGCGGATCCGCAGCCAACATGGCGACTCGGCCGCGGATCTGCGGCCGAGTTAACTCAGCAACTGATGATTTTTTGGGAGCAGTTTGGGAACTTCATCTTGGGCCAGAATGTGGCCCTAGGATTTCAGCACGCAGCCTATAAATAGCCCAGTTTTGTGCCAAGCCAAGGTCTTCTTCATGTCCTGATTTCCATTCTCTCTTTGTTAGGATTTAGCTTAGTTTCTTCTTCTTCTTCATTCTTTCCTCCATGAAAATTGTAGTGAGAGCTTTTTGAGTGGAAGATCAATGAAGATGAGGGTTATTTTTATCTTGTCTCTTTTATTTATTGTCTTGTAATTTTATTATCTTGTATTTTAATTTTATTATTTATTGTTAACTAGTTGTTGTTATTTCTTTTCTTGTTCTCTTTTCTTTTCTTCTTTTATCCGTATTTTCAAACGATGATACTTGACGGAGTTTCTTGCTAAGGTGAGGATCTAAGAGTTAGCTTGCTTCACCTGTAAAACCGTATTTTTCTCTTTTCTTCCTTCTTGTTTTGTTTTCTTTTCTTTTATGATGTGTGAATAATTTCCCTCTTGTTAAGGCTAAGGAAGGTGGTATGAGGGACGGAGAAATCCCTTGTGCTTCTCTTCGCCAAACATCTTAAAACGAATCCCGACCAAACAACCGCAACCCCCTCGCTTAGGCGCGCTATACGTGATATGTAGCCGCGACCTAAGTTGAGAAGTCCTTTAAGCGCACTACAACGTGACATGTAGTTGTGACTTAATTGGATACATGGTTGCGGGTGTTTGGCCGAGGGTTGGAAATAAGCATATTTAGCGGACGGACAAGGGGCACTAGGAATAGATTTAGCGTTGGAAAGCTTGCTTAAACTCGTAAATCCCATTTCTATGTCCTCCTAATCCCTGCTACTTTCGATTATCCCAACACCGTTTTAAGGATGGCAAAAGATAAGTACAAGAATAATCCTAACTCTACTAACCAACGTTAACCTTAACAAGCTTACTTGAACATATATACGAACACTTAGGATAGAACTGAACAAACATATACACATTCTTTATTGACTCGTCTAAAACTCGAACGGACATACAACCATCTCCCTGTGGATCGACCCGTGCTCAACCGGCTAGCTGCAAAGCGACACCGTCCTGATCGCGGTTATAACTTTAGAACTTTAAACATCCGACACGCCAAAAGCGTGCGATCACCACTTATATATATATATATATATATATATATATATATATATATATATATATATATATATATATATATATATTTCATACTAAGTCTTTTAAACAAGAGCATTTCATGGTATCCTCTACTATCCCAAGTTTCAAGATGTGTGTAAGTGCGTATAGCAGGGTATCAACATTCAGATGTTTGGCTTCAAGAATAAGAACTATTTTTCAGATTTATTTTTATCCTCAGATTCGTAATTTTCTTTATCTTACTAACCCTTGGAACAACGGCTCATAACTACTTATTACTAGTTTCGTCTAAAAAAACATCTAACTTTCTTACTTTTCTCAAACTATTCCTATCTTTCATATGTAATTCTTCACTTTCTAATCTTTTATTATCAAAAAAAATATTTTGTATAGTGCCTAGTGCCAAAATATAGTTTAGTTAATATAAACAACCCCCCAAACCTGTTTTCAGCAGTGTCCTCACTGATGTTGTTCTTTGAATGCATAGACCTGTAGACTTGGGGAGAGAAAATGATAGGGGTAAAATAATAGTTAAATGAAAACTACCCCCAAAATTGTACTTTGGCACGCACAGATATTCAGTTAAGTCCTTTTTCACTCACCTCCATTCTTAAAATGAGACAATCTTTCCAAAACATGGAGGTGGGGCGGAAGAAATTTAGTTATGATAAAGCAGCTCCTGTAAAAACAGGAGCTCCTCCACTGGGTCAGCAGAAAAATACGGTTTCAATTTATGCCCATTTACTTTAAAAATTGAACCATTTTTAATATTTTCAACTTCTACTGCCCCGTGCGGATATATATAGCGCACCACAAAAGATCCTTTCCAACGAGATTTAAGCTTATCCAGATGAAGATGGAGACGGGAATCGTAAAGAAGGATTTGTTGTCCTGGTGTGAAGGTTTTTCTATAAAGGTTTTTATCGTGGAACACTTTAGTCCGGTTCTTTACTATAACCGCATTATCGTAAGCTTCATCGCGGAGTACGCTTAGCACATTTAATTGCAGCTTCCGATTGTTGTGGGCTTGATCAAAATCGAAGTTAAGCTCTTTAATAGCCCACATTGCTTTTTACTCGATCTCGACAGGAAGGTGGCAAGCCTTTTCAAACACTAGAAGGTATGGAGACATACCAAGATCGGTCTTATAAGCGGTACGAAATTCCCAAAGAACATCCGTCAATTTGGTTGACAATTCTTTACAGTTTTTAGAAACCGTCTTCTCCAAAATTTGTTTTATCTGCCTATTGGAAATCTCAGCTTGCCCGCTCGTTTGGGGATGATAGGGCGTAGAAAGTTTATGGTTGATTGAATATTTCTGCATCAAAATCACGAAAGACCGATTACATAAATGTGTCTCATTGTCTCTAATTATAGCACGAGGGTGCCCGAATCGCCAAAAAATATTTTCTTTAAGGAACTTAATAACAACCTTGTTGTCATTAGTGCGACACAGTATTGCTTCCACCCATTTCGAGACGTGATCAATCGCTAACAAGATATATAAGTTCCCAAACGAATTAGGAAAAAGGCCCATAAAATCAATACCCCAAATATCGAATATCTCCACAACCAAGATAGGTTGGAGCGACATCTCATTTCTTCGTGAAATCCGATCCATGTGTTGACACCGTGGACAAGTTTTTCAATGATCATATGCGTCTTTAAATAATGTTGGCCAATAAAAACCACATTGTAAAACTTTCTCCACCGTTTTTCAAGGATTAAAGTGATCGCCGCATGCCTGATCATGACAAAATAATAACACACTCTTGAATTCATCGTTAGGGACACATCTATGAATGATTTGATCGGAACAATACTTAAACAAATAAGGTCCGTCCCAGTAAAAGTGTTTTACTTGGGATGGAAATCGAAGATTGTCTAGTTTCGACCAATTGCTAGGCATAAGTCCCGTTGCTAGATAATTCACAATATTCCCGAACCAAGGTTCGCAGGATACGGTCAAGAGCTGTTCGTCAGGGAAGGAATCGTTTATTGGCACGGTCAACATTGGTGAAGAATTGATGTGTGAAAGATGGTCGGCTACAACGTTTTCATATCCACTCTTGTCTCGTATGACAAGATCAAATTCTTGTAACAACAGGATCCAACGTATTAGCCTGGCCTTAGCATCCTTCTTCGATAAAAGGTGTCGTAGGGCGGAGTGATCGGTGTAAACCACTATTGGCGAGCCAATCAAGTAAGGCCTGTATTTTTCTAATGCAAATACAACTGCCAAGAGTTCTTTCTCGGTCGTTGTATAATTAATTTGAGTATCATTCAAGGTCTTACTTGCATAATAAATTACATGTGGCATCTTATCCATGTGTTGCCCTAAGACTGCACCAATAGAAAAATCCGATGCATCACATATAAGCTCGAACGGGTGGTTCCAATCCGGAGATGATATAACGGGGGCTATAGTGAGAGATCTTTTAAATGATTCAAAAGCAGCCTCACAATCTGAATCGAAGTGAAATGTTGTATCTTTGGCCAAGAGAAGAGTTAAGGGTCTAGCAATTTTGCTAAAATCCTTAATGAATCTCCTATAAAATCCTGCATGACCAAGGAAAGATCGTATATCTTTTATGTATTTGGGAGGAGGAAGGTTATGGATGACATCAATTTTAGCTCTGTCAACTTCAATGCTTTTTCATGAAATGATATGTCCAAGGACAATACCTTCTTGGATCATGAAATGACATTTTTCCCAATTCAAAGTTAGTTCTTATCCTTACAGCGGGTAAGAACCGCGTCAAGATGACGTAGGCATTCTTCAAAGGAGTCCCTAAATATGAAGAAATCGTCCATAAATATCTCCAGAAAATTCTCAATCATGTCTAAGAATATCCCCATCATAAACCGCTGAAATGTAGCGGGAGCGTTGCATAACCCAAAGGGCATGCGTCTATAAGCAAAAGTACCGAAAGGACAAGTAAATGTTGTTTTATCTTGAACCTTTTCGGTGATGGGGACCTGGTTATAGCCAGAGTATCCGTCCAAGAAACAATAGTATTCGTGTCCAGCTAATCGTTCCAACATCTGGTCAATGAAAGGTAGAGGGAAGTGATCTTTCCTCATTGCGGCATTGAGTTTCCTATAATCAATACATACACACCACCCCGTTTGGGTGCGTGTTTGGATTAACTCACTAGCCTCATTGGTTATGACCGTGATGCCAGACTTTTTAGGGACTACATGAATAGGACTTACCCATTGGCAATCAGATATTGGGTAAATTATACAACTATCTAAGCACTTGACGATTTCTTTCTTTACCGCCTCCTTTATGACGGGGTTTAACCGTCTTTGTGGGTCTCGGATTGGTTTGGCTTCATCTATCAAATGTATATGATGTTCAACAATTAAGAGACTGATCCCTTTGATGTCAGCCATTGTCCAACTAAATGCTTGCCGATTCGATCTCAATACCGTCAAAAGAGCATTCTCTTACTTTAAAACTAGAGAAGTGGATATTATCACGGGTAAAGACTCATTCTCACCTAAATATGCATATTTAAGATGAGAAGGTAGCGGTTTGAGATCTAGAGTTGGCGGAGAGACGATAGAAAGAGGGGTAAGGGAATGATATTCGGACTCCCCAAGAGGTTCATAACTTGCATAGGATATTGACTCGGAAAGCGCTACTGACTTTTGCGACGAGTCAAAAGATTCAAACTCAGGGATGGACTCATCAAAGATATCCTCACTATAATAATTTTCCAGATCAAACAATGTCGCACTAGTGTTGTCGAGATCATCATGGCAAAGTGCTTCCGCTTCGCAGCTGTCGGAAGCTATCTCGTTGATGAAATAGACATCGATTAAATGAGCAGAAGGTTCAGATGGTTGACTTCATAGCTTGTAAATATTAAGCTCAATTGTCATCTTTCCGAAGGATAAGTTCGTAGAACCGTTACGACAATTAATGACAGCGTTGGAAGTGGCTAAGAAAGGTCGACCGAGTATCACCGGGATTTGGTTGTGTGGGTTTGCTACAGGCTGGGTATCTAGAATAATAAATTCCATAGAGAATATGAATTCTCCGACTTTGATTAACACATCCTCTAGTTCACCCCTAGGTTGGGCGATAGATCGGTTTGCCATCTGGAGAGTGCAGTGGACAGCTTTCAACTCTCCTATACCTAGCTGCTCATAGACGGAATATGCAAGCAAGTTAACACTAGCGCCGAGGTCAAGTAGAGCACGATTGATGCTTTTCCCCTAATAGTTATAGATATTGTAGGACAACCGGGGTCCTTACGTTTCTTAGGCAATTGTTGGGTAAAAGCTGTGCTCACGTTACTTGTCATGAATACCTTTTTCGGCACTTAAGTTTTTCTCTTCCTAGTGCACAAGTCCTTAAGGATTTTCGCATAAGACGGAACTTGTTGAATAGAATTTAGGAGAGGGATATTTATGTTAACTTGCTTAAACATTTCCATAACCTTCTCCATTTGTGCGTTAGGTTTGTTGGCCCTCAGCCTGTTTGGAAATGGAGCTTTATCACTAAGTTTTGGGTCCAACATTTGTGGAGGAGCTTGTGGGGATGGAATCAATCCCAGAATTGGAGTAGGGATCATTTTAGGTAGATTCGAGGAAGTGGGCGAAGGGTTCGAACCTTGGGGAAAACGGAGAATATGCTCGGAAGAAGGTAGGAGAATAGACGAAATAGGGCAAGAAGTGGAAGCTAGGGTTTCAATTGATTCCTCATTATCAATCTGTTCACCCATTTGATTGTTCAACACTCTTCCTGATCTTAACGTGGTAACGACACTAATATTATGACTTTGTGAGTGGCCAGGATTCGGTAGGGTTTGAGATGGAAGTTTTCCTTTTTCTCTCGCACTCATCGCGGCATTTATTTGTACAAGTTGTGCTTCTATCGATTTTATACTTTCACCATGAGAGTTAGTGATCTGTATTAAAGTTCGGATGGAAGACTTTATTTCATCCGTCGACTGCATGGAATGTTTAATAAACATATCCATACTTCGTTCAAGCGCAGATGAGTTTTCGGTACCAGCCGTCTGGAAAGAATTATTGGCCGGATTCGGAAAAGGTTGCGATTGAAAAAGGTGTTGGTTCTGTGGTGGTGGTTGCTGCTGCTGTGGAGGAGGTCTTTGATAATTGCTTTAGAACTGGTTTTGATTTTGGTTTTGGTTTTAGTTCCAAGCAAAATTAGGATGATTCCTCCACCCCTGATTGTATGTGGAAGAATAAGGATTATTTCTAGGTCGCTACTGAAAATTAGCATTAGTTTGCTCGTGACCTTGAAACGACGAATTTAAAGGACATTCTTCCGTCAAATGAGATGGATCAGAACAGCAACCACACATGGTCTTGGGGAGCGTTACTTGGTTTAGGGAGGCTAATGAAAATTTGTTTTCCATAACTTCGAGTTTCTCCTGCATCGTTGCCATTTCGGCCTTTACTACGATGGAAACATCGAGTTGATGGATGCCTCCCTTAGATGAAGATGTTCTAGCACTTTCCCACTGCAAAGTGTTTTCAGCGAGATCTTCCAGATATTTCCAGGCTTCACCATCGTCTTTGGACATGAAATTGTATTGACACATGGTTTCAAGCATCTGCTTTGTCGCTGGATTAATGCCTTCATATATAATTCGGCACGTATCCCATCTATGTATTCCATGATGAGGACATTGGACAAGCAGATCCTTGAACCATTCAAAGCACTTCCAAAATGGTTCATTGGGAAGCTGGGTAAACTGGTTGATCTTGCTCCGAACACGGGCGGTCTTATGATTGGGGTAAAATTTCTTAAGGAATGCTATCACGAATTCATCCCAATTGGTAATGTAGTGTGCGGCTGTGTTATAAAGCCATTTTTCGGCTAAATCGCACAAAGTGAAAGGGAGAAGACGCAAGCGCATAGCATCCACAGACAGTTGTGATGTACCCATCATTGCGCATACGTTTTCAAATTTAGTGATAAAAACATATGCGTCTTCAGACTCAAGCCCGTGAAATTTGGACAACAGGTTGATAAAATGGGGTTTAATTTCAAAATTATCCCCATTGACTGGTGGAATAGATAAACAGGTAGAAAGGGGACCGCGTATAGGATAACATCTCTCTTGGAGAGAAATGCGCGGTGGATTCTGCACACCGATGGGTGGTGGAAGGGTGGTGTTATAATCTGATAGAGAACCGTCCATCTCGGTCGATGTGGTGGGTGGAGGGGAAAAAGAAAATTAAGAAGTACCGACTTCGGAGTCGATTGCCGAAACGCGGACAAGACGGGCATAATAATCCCATGTCCAGCCAAGCATGCACTAAGCGGGTTTAGCACAAGTGGCAGCGTGTGTGTGTTTTAAAATTGGTTTGTTTTTTAAAAAGTGGGACTTGAAACAAATCACACAAAAATGCACAAACAACCCTAGAACTAAGGTTACCTAGGTCAAGTCACTAGACCGCTCCCAGACTTCCAAAGGACAAGCCACGGGATCAATCCTCTATCACCTCTTTACTACTCTTGTGGCCAGGTAAGTACCAGGTAAGTGGGAGGTATCCTCTATACGAATCACCAAAAATAGCGGGCCTAATTAAATAACCACTTGCTTTAGACACACTTGCCTAGACACCACAAAAGCAATGCGAATAAGTGATAAATTACCCATGACCTTTCTCTGTCCTATTTGAGCACGACGGTCCTTAGAGTCTTATCTAGATATTTTTTAATTAATGTAGGGTTGATGTGGATGCTCATTTTGTGATTTATGGGGCCTGGGAAGGGTGATGAAATACCCACATAATCTCAATTTGGTCTTTGCCCCTTAATTTCCGTATTAAAATATGCAAAAAAAACAAACCGCAAAATGAAACATGCAAAAAGATTTTCTGAGCGGGGAAATTTTGCAAAGAATCCTGCAGAAAAGATATTTTATTGGATTTCAGAGGAGGGAGAATGAGCTGAGAAATATACCAGAGAAATTTGAAAGCCTAAATCCCTAATTCCGCCGCGGTTCCACCGCTAATTGGACCTATTTGCCGCGGTTCCGCCACCAAAAAGAGGGATCTCGTGAAGGATTTTGCTACATCGCCTCCCTTGGTCCTCTGGATCTTGATGAATGTCTCTGAATCTTTGTTTCCTCAAATCTGTAACTCCAGATCCCCTTGCAAAATTCACACAATAATCGTTAAATACACAATTTGTTGTTTTGTTTATTTATGATATGGATCGAATAAGAATTCAACATGAATAGTAAGGAAAAAAATATTACGCACGTATTCCTCGGCAACGGCGCCATTTGATTGATGTTTTTAAGTGTGTAGTAGTTAACCGCAATCAATAACGGTGTCGCGTGTAGCTAGACCGAGATGAGTACGGGTCGTCCTCAGGGAAACGTTGAATCTTTTAATCTTACTTTAGACGTGTTGATTAGAAAAGGAGGAAGAATAATGAATAGTAAAGAATGGTTATAAATTCTAGATCTACGTCAAACGCGGATGTAGGATATAGATCTAGATTAACTGCGGATGTAGGTTTTCTATTAGAAGGGGGCTTGTAGGGTTCATTACGATTTAGTAGTCATGGATGATTAATTAAAGATTACTCCTTTTATCCTTTAATAGATCTAAAACTAGATCGACAGTGATGCATGTAGATTAGGGTTTCTGTAGGGAAAAGGGTTCCAACTCTTAACCCCTATCTTGACATGGATCTCCGTTCATGTCTAGTCTTTACCAAAATAATTGTTAATCTAATCTCTAATCGTAGTCGTGAATACCAATGAATTGATAGCGCGCCCGATTAGGATGTTAACTATTCTTTTGATAAAGTTTATAAACTTTATAGGACGTAAAAAGAGTTAAAGGATTTTTAATCATCCATTGATCTGCCCTAATCCTACGAACCCTATCAAGCGGAGAATTACTCATGCATGATGGAGATAAAAGAACGGATAGAGATCATGATGTAAATAAAGAAAATAAAATGCAATAAGAATAAAACAACTACCTTTATTAATCAACTTGATCAATTACACTTTGTTCCTTTAGAAAGTGATTACAAAATCCTAGTTTGCTTCTCGATCTCTTCTTAAGGAGGTAGATGAACAGCTGATGATCAACCTGGATTCTTGAGCCGTCTTGGACTTCGTGATCTCGTCGATTTGATATTTTTGCAAGAGGCTCTCGGTCCTTTAAAAAGCCTCAAACCCAGAATCCCTAGTTTCCTAATAGGGTAACTAGTTGTTAGGATCCTACTGGAAAAATACAAGATCCCAAATCCTCAATATTGCGGCAGAACCGCCGCAATATGCTCATTTTAGCCGCGGTTGCGCGGTGGGACAAGGGATTTAGGGCTTCAGTTTTCTGGGGCTTCATCTTGTTAAAACGTGGTGATCTTTTGAATATCTGGAGTTTGGAAATCTTCTCTAAGTCACTGCCAGAATTGACTTCTTCGATTCACTTGAATATTTCGGCAGATTTGATCTCGCCAACTCGGATTTCCTTGATTTCGGTCCTGATATAATTTCTGCACAATATCTCAATAAATAATGTTAGTAGAATTTGTTTTTATTGAGATATTATCTTAACCATTTGACATAATATTATTGGTTAAAGATATTTGATATGGTATGCATATTTACATGGACTAAATATTACGTAGATATTATATGCTAACATTTTCCTTCATAATATTAATTATAATATATAAACACATGAAAATAGTATTTTTACAGATAAACCCTCATATGTGTCATATTTATAATAAATATCTTTTAATATATAAAAATAGTAAGAAAAATGTCATATCAAATACACAATATTTTCGACTGAACAGTGCCCAAGTGCAGAGCACGTGAGGCGCTCGGCGTTGAGCGCCAAACTTTGAGTAGTAAGTGTTTCTTATTAAATAGCGCCCACGTGAGGAGCACGTGGAGCGCTCGGCGCTGAGCGCCAGACTTTGAGTGCTAAGCGCTTCTTATTAAATAGCGCCCACATGAGGAGCACGTGGAGCGCTCGGCGCTGAGCGCCAGACTTTGAGTGCTAAGCACTGAGCTTTCTATTCTGCTCAATTCAATTATCTGAGAATTAGATTCTCACCGGTGAAAGATTTTTCTTATAGATCTGAGATCTGGAAAAGGAACTAAGTTCTTCTGATGTGAGAGTTAAACTCTTAGATATGAAAGAGATGCTACAATCTCTCTTATTTCTATTTACCTCGAGGAGAAATCGTTCTCGTCTTGAAGTTTGAAGTTTATGGGGGGGTTTTTCTCTACAAGACTTGAAGTCTTGGGTCCTTTATATAGTGGAGGCCGATTTGTTGATTTAGTTAAGAAAATCTCTCATTGAGAGATGTCTAATTGATTTGGGGATTTTATCCACCGTTGGATCTTTGATCCTAGGCCTTCTGTTTTACAGAAGATATTTTTCTTGTTCTTAACAAGATTGGGAAAACATTTTCCCATACAGAGCCTATTTTGTATCTTGGTAATTTTTAATCACCATTGGATCTTTAATCCAACGGTGCTCTGTTTTACAGAGATTAACCTTTCTTTTTTTAGGACGATTCGAGGAATATTTTCTTAACAGAATTTAATTCTGTAATTTGATAATTTATCATCTTGGTTGGATTTTTGATCCAATGGTGGAGAACTTTTAGTTCTGGCGTCGGCACTCTCGTGCTTTACACATGAGGTGTTGCCTCAGAGTTATTTAACTCTTAGCGCTGGCGCTCTCGTGCTTTGCACGTGAAGCGCTTCCACAAAGTTTTTAACTCTGGGTGCTGGCGCTCTCGTGCTTTACGTGTGAGGCGCTGCCTCAGTTCAAATTTTGAACAGAGCCTTGCTCCCTTATTAGGGGAAACAAAACCTTCTTCCCCTTTGGAATTAAATCAAGAGTTTAACTCTTCCTTTTCTAAAAAGAAATAGTTTTTCACCATAAAACCCACAAAGGAGAGCTCGGATCTCCCATCAAATCCCAAAAAGGGGAGATTTTAAGTCTCACCTCCCATTTTTCCTTTAAGATCCAGCAAACGAAGAGGAGGAAGAAGGAGACCCATCTCCAAAATTCCCATTCCGGGAGGTTCCAAGGCTCCAAAGAAGATCCAAAGATCTCTAAGAGTTTTACTCCATTCCAAATCTATTGGAGTTTAACTCCATAAATCAAACCCCGTTTTAGAAGTTTAACTCTAATTCTATACATAATCCCTGTCAGGAGTTCAACTCCAAATCCCCCCTTGGGAATTTAACTCCTAACCCGGGGGCTAATCCCATTTTCCGCTGGTGTTCCCAGCGGTCGCGTGCCGCGGGCGCCCAGCGGTCGCGTGCCGCGGGCGCCCCACGGGCGCCCAGCGGTCGCATGCCGTGCACGTGACCCGTGGGCGCCCAGCGGTCGCATGCAAGGCACGAGACCTACGGGCGCCCAGCAGTCGCATGCATGGCATATGGCCCGCAGGCAATAAAGCGTCCACGTGCGCCTCACGAGACTCGAGGGCGCTCAGCGCCCAGCGGTCGCGTGCAACGCACGTGACCCTCCGGTGCCCCGCGGGCGCTAAGCACCCACATACACCTTACGCGACCCGCAGGAGCTCAGCGCCCAGCAGTTGCGTGCAGCGCACGTGACCCGCTAGCGCCCAGCGGTCGCGTGCTGCACACGTGACCTGCTGGCACCCGGCGCCTACGTGCCAGGCACGTGACCCATGGGCGCCAAGCGCTCACATGCCAGGCACGTGACCCGCAGGCGACAGTGCTTATAGGCCAGGCACGTGACCCGTGGGCGCCAAGCGCTCACGCGCCAGGCACATGACCCACGGGCGCCAGTGCCCACACGCCAGATACGTGACCCGTGGGGGCCCAATGCCTACGTGCCATGCACGCATCTTTAAGACGCTCCCCTCCCCATTTTTGTATGCACTCCACACTAAATATACTTCCTCCGTTAGAAAAAATTTCTAACGGGGCGCTGCCCCGCACCCCGCAAGGGGCTGCCCCATAACTCCCAGCCACCTATCCGGGTAGCGGGACCCCCGTAAAAACTCTGTGAGGCCCCCGATATATCCAAAACCTCTTTAAAACACAGCACTGCACATTGAGTTCGCATGACCTATTTGACCTGCTAATCGGAGATTCTCTTTCTCCAAAGACGAGGGGTAATTAACGGCAGCTTAGTCCGCAGCTGCCGGAGAATCGGATCCCCACAATCAATAAACCCCAGCCTACCCTAGGCAGGGAGAATCTGTAATGCGCCCGATAAGCGTGCGCGTATTCCCATCTCAATGGGGTGACGAAAAACACCCTATAGATTCTGGCATGCCCGGTGGGACCTATCTTTCCTTCCATATTTCGGGCTAAACGTTCATGCAAACTCAATCAATATACATATCGATTGCCTGTACTGAAATCATGCTTCTTTGTACAGGTTAACAATTTCCAATTGCAATCTTCGGACGCAACAAAAATGTCTCCAAGGACAAGCTCAGCTCTCGACACAGCTCTCATCTCCTACACGATGAAAATGGACGCGAGGACGGTCCTTCCGGCCAGTCTCGGGCGACAGTGGGAGGAGCCGCTGCTACCATTAGGCTCTATTCTATTCGTGCCAGCTAGCGCCATCCCAGCTTCTCAAGCTTTAGTAACAGACAGACCGGCCTCGAAAGGAAGGATGCCAAATGTGATGATCTCGAGGGCACCACTACCCAAACGCAAGTCGGTGTTTGAACGACTTTCTTTGGCCACAGTTGGAGGCAAAGCCATCAACACCAACAAAGCAACAAGGCATCTCAGGCAAGCTCCAGCGGCACCCCTGACAACTACTCAATTGGGTATCTTCTCTAACCTTCCCGCCAATCGTCTCACAATAGCTTCCTGGATAACGGATGCCCGCCAAGCCCTCAAAATCGAGAAGCTAAGACAGAAAAGGCTCAGATACAAAGCCAACAAAAGGGCTAGGGCTCCTGCTAGGCTGAACTTCATGAGGTTCAAAGAACAGGGTTACCCTGCCAAAGATAAAGAGATGGTTGGATATATGGTCCACACTATCTATATGGTGGGCACGCGCTGCAAGAGCAAGGACGGGGCCATCACGTCTTAAATCCAATCTGGTATAAATGTGGCTGCCACTTTCTACGAACAGCATCCTCTGGGAGGTAATGAAAACCCTTCCAGTGAGGCTGACAAGCAGAGAGATCTCTCGGTTCATGAGGAGTCGGGCGCGGAAAGCGAAGAGGAGCCAATCTTCCGACCCAAGAACCCAGAGCAACAACTTCTCCAGGAGCTCTAAAAACAGCTCAGAAGTAAAGACAAGGAGATGGCCAAACTTTACTCCAAAATTGACGACTTGACGAATGTCATGATGCGGCTCACGGCCCAAGTTGCCTCTCAGCCATCCAATCAAGTGCAGGGTTCTGCTCATGAACCGGGAAATGGTGTCCCGAGATAGCCGACACCTATTCCCTCAAATCCAAAGGTGTACGGACCGTATAAAAGTCAGTCGCGTCCTATCTCGGAAAATGTCTTGGCTACCGATGACAGTAGCCCGCTGATTCAAGATCAAATTATGGATTTGGTTGCCATCAAAGTCAAAATCTTGGTAGCCGAAGCCAAAGCGCAAAAAGATATCGGCAGTAGTGGGAGACCATATCCCGCTCGGTATGATCTGGTAGAGTTTCCTAGCGGTTATGTCATCCCTAAATTCGGAAGATTCGATGGGACGGGAAATGTGAATCAGCACATCGCCCACTTTAAAGCCTCATGCGGGAATACTGGGGGAAATGATGTGCTTCTCCTCCGCCATTTTGTTAATAGCTTGACCGATATTGCTTTCGACTGGTACGCGAGCATACCGGATGACTCCATCACAACTTTCGTCCAAATAGAATCTCTGTTTCGATAAAGGTTTATGGGTGTCAACGATAAGATCACCATTGCCGATCTCGTAAGGACCAAGCCAAAGAACAACGAAAGCAGCACGGATTTTATAACCCGATGGCGCAATCTGTCCGTCAAATATGAATCGCCGATAGAGCAGGACCAACAAGTCAACCTCCTTGTTGGAAATCTCAACAATTGGATGGTCCCGTTTCTATGCACCGCGGGTCTCAAAACATTCCAAGAGCTGACCAGGAAAGTTCAAATGTTGGAGCGCTCAAAACAGGAGTCCTCCTCTGATTCCCAAAATAACAATAGGTCCTGGAGAAACCGAAAAGATGATAATCGCAAAAGCGGAAATTCCGACGATACTGAATCTTTCAATACTTCGGCTAACCGAAATAAGTAAGGGATGAGCGGGCCTAATGCCAACCAACCTCAGAAGCCAGTGTTCGAAGAGGGAGGAGAATCGCCTCTGAAAGAGAAACCGGATAAGGTCTATTCCTTCAAGAGGGACAAAATCCACAAAATATTCAAGGACGCCCTAAGAAACGGTCTACAACTGCCAGAATCAAAATGACCGCAAGAAGCGAATATGACCGACGACCTCAAGTATTGCCCCTATCACAGAGTGATAGGTCATGCCATTGAGGACTGCTTCTTCTTCAAAGATTGGGTCAAAAAGCAATACAAGGCAGGAGAGATAGAACTGTCTAAAGGCGTGTTAACAAACAATCAAGCTGGGGCCGCCAATTTCATACAAACGGAGACCGAAGTCCTTCGAGAACCTGATTCTCTCAGACATCTGCCTTTCTCTAAAAAGAATTGACCACGACATCGTTAAATTGGGAACAGTCGACCACCACGTCGTTAAACTGGGAACAATCGACCTCTAAGTCGTTAAACTGGGGATGTAAAAAATGTGTAAATAAAAAAAATATTAAAAAAAGCCGAAATGATGGGACAACTCACAATAAAAATCAGCGAGTAAAATTAAGAAAAAAAAGCCGAAATGGTGGGGCAACTCGCAATAAAAATCAGCAAGTAAAATAAAGATGAAAATGAAGCCGAAATGATGGGCAATCGCGAATGAATAGCCGAAATGATAGGGCAATCATGACCTTCGCGATAAGAAAAGCTTCGCTGTAAAAAAATGACGAAAGATGAGTCGCTTCTGAAACCTTATTTCAGTGTTAGCGATGCAGATACCAACCAAAATTCAAATCCCAAACAACGAATGATGAGTCGCTCCTGATACCATATTCCAGTGCAGCGATGCAGACGCCAACCAAAATCCAAATCAATGAATGTCCCAACGGCGAATGATGAGTCGCTCCTGGTACCATATTCCAGTGATGCGATACAGATGCCAACAAAATCCCAAAATTCTCTCAGCCCTACGGTTGGTCCCCAAACTGGCTACCGTATACAATCCACGGGCTCAAATAATTCTCATCATACCCATACCCTACCGCAATCACCAGTCACGCGGCCGATCTTCGCCCTCGGAATTATGCTCTATTTGGGAAGACCCACTCATGTGTCCTCACGATGCATGAGGCGAACAAAACTTACGGGATCCTCACAACTCGTAAGAAAACACCTTCGTGGGATCCTTACGACTCACAAAGGAAAAACACACTTGGGAGTCCCCACGACTCCTAAGGAGAAAGTACACCTACGAGATCCTTTTGACTCGTAGGGAGAATACTTTTATGGGACTCTTACGGCTCATAAAATTGAAAAGTTTTAGGTGATAGGGACCTAAACCTGTCTCCTAAGCTATCACTCCCCAACAGACATGGACAAATGATGAATCGCTCCTGGCACATGTGCTTCAGTGTTAGCAACGTTGATGCCTACCCTAACCCCAAAATCCCAAACTCAAATCCAATAGACCCCTAAGTCGTTAAACTGGGAACAGATGACCCTAAGTCGTTAAACTGGGAATAAGAGAAATCTCCTCATGGCAAATGATAATTCGCTCCTGGTACCATATTCCAGTGTAGCGATGCTGATACCAAACCAAAATCAAAATCCCCAAATCCTCTCATGGAAAATGATGATTTGCTCCTAGTACCATATTCTAGTGTAGCGATGCTGATGTCAACCCAAATCAAACCAACAACCTCTGCGGTGAAATCATGCTTCGTCCTAGAATGTACCCCGTGCTGAATTCATGCTTTGCCTCGGGATATCTACCTTCCCTGCCGGAATTATGCTCCGTCTCGGAATCAAGTCAACCAGCGACACTCCGTACTGAGGACAAGTCGAATAGCCAGCGACACTCCATGCCGAGGACAAGTCGAATAGCCAGCGACACTCCGTGCCGGGGACAAGTCGAACAACCAGCGACACTTCATGCCGGGGATAAGTCGAACAGCCAGCGACACTCTATGCTGGGGACAAGTCGAACAGCGACCTCCCTGTCGGAATCATGATCCGCCTCGGAATCAGGTCAACCAGCGACACTCCGTGCCGGGGACAAGTCGAACAGCCAGCGACACTCCATGCCGAGGACAAGTCGACCAGCGACACTTCGCCCCAGGGAAAAGTCGACCTGTGATACTCTGTGCCGGGGACAAGTCGACCAGCAACACTCCATGCCGGGGAAAAGTCGAACAGCGACACTCCGTGCCGGGGAAACGTCGACCGGCGACACTCCATGCCGGGGACAAGTCGACCAGCAACACTCCGTGCCGGGGACAAGTCGACCAGTGACCTCCCTGTCGGAATCATGATCCGCCTCGGAATCAGGTCAACCAGCAACACTCCGTGCCGGGGACAAGTCGAACAGCCAGCGACACTCCGTGTCGGGGACATGTCGACCAGCGAAACTCCGCCCTGAGGTCAAGTCGACCAGCGACACTACGTGCCAGGGACAAGTCGACCGGCGACACTCCGTGCCGGGGAAACGTCGACCAGCGACACTCCGTGCCGGGGACAAGTTGACCAGAGACACTCCGTGCTGGGGAAACGTCGACCAGTGACACTCCGTGCCGGGGAAACGTCGAACATCGATACTCTATGCCGGGGATAAGTCGAACAGCGACACTCCGTGCCGGGGAAACGTCGAACAGCGATACTCCATGCCGGGGACAAGTCGAACAGCGACACTCCGTGCCGGGGAAACGTCGAACAGCGATACTCCGTGCCGGGGACAAGTCGAACAGCGACACTCCGTGCAGGGGAAATGTCGAACAGCGACACTCCGTGCCAGGGAAACGTCGAACATCGACACTCCATGCCGGGGACAAGTCGAACAGCGACACTCCGTGCTGGGGAAATGTCGAACAGCGACACTCTGTGCTGGGGATACGTCATACATCGACACTCCGTCTCGGAGACACGTCAATCATCGACCGTTCATGTCGTAAAAAGGGCACTGCTGGCTTCCCAAAAGCGGGAACCAAATCAAGTCACCTCCACGCAAAAGATCCATCAATTTCATGCACACGACCCACATGTGTGGTGTGCACTTATTGATGGGGGCACTTTGTTGGGGTCGAAAATTACACCCCGGTTGACCAAGTCAAAGTCAAAGTCAACCCCAAGTAAGCGGGCCCAAGCCCAGATCAAGTGGGCCCACGCCCAAGTCGAGCCCCGCGGCCGGCTCTCCCATGCCAAAATGAAATCATGTAATAAATAATTTTGATGTAATTTTTTATGCATGAATGTAAGAAAAATGGGCATAAAGCCAAATTTTTGTAAAGCCCATAGGTCATGTGCAAAAGAAATGAGCACATGAGGTATGGGATGGGTAAAATGTCATTTTGTAAAGCCCAAGGGGCTATATGTAAGTAAGCCTATAAAAGGCAACATGATAATGAAATAAAGAATATAATAATTCATTCTCCCCAAAAAATTAAGGTCTGTGCCTCCTTCCTCAAGGTTCTAAAACCTTCTTCCCCTTTTGTTTAACTCTTCCTTTTTCAAAAAGAAATAGTTTTTCACCATAAAACCCACAAAGAAGAGCTCAGATCTCCCATCAAATCCCAAAAATGGGAGATTTTAAGTCTCACCTCCCCTTTTTCCTTCAAGATCCAGCCAACGAAGAGGAGGAAGAAGGAGACTCGTCTCTAAAAATCCTATTCCGGAAGGGTCTAAGGCTCCAAAGAAGATCCAAAGATCTCTAGGAGCTTAACTCCATTCCAGATCTATTGGAGTTTAACTCCATAAATCAAACCCCTTTTTAGGATTTTAACTCCAATTTTATACATAATCCCTGTTAGGAGTTCAACTCCAAAGCCCTCCTTGGGGGTTTAACTCCTAACCCGGGGGCTAATCCTTGAGGTGTGAATTATGTGTTTGGTTGGGTAGGATTGGATGATGGTCCCACTTTTTGATTTTGGTATTGTTAGCTAGTATTGGAATAATACGTGCCTTGATTCCAAGATAAGTTTGGATGATTCCTATCACACCCCGCTTTCTAAGATACCAAATTCGGAACGTAACAAAACCAGCCATGCTACCTACGATAAGGAAATATCCTCCCATAGTCACATTACGGCTGTCAATCAGTAATCAAGAACAATGATATAACTATCTATCTCTAAACATGTCCAATAGCCACAAAAGATAACAGGAAATAGTAGCGGAAGCAATAAAGATACAAAAAATAGCTAACCATCAAAAAGAGCTATATCACTGAGATGGTTCTCACTGATCGGCGATCCCGTCGAAGTACTCACGATTCTCATGTGCTAAAATCAAGTATCTGGGCCATGCAAAATTCAGATGTCAGTGCGTCATAAATATCATAATAATAATAACTAAACAGTGTGTTATACCAGATGTCATGTGCATAATAAGGTATGAGTATAAACAAACAATCACGGGTGTTATAACAGCAAACTAAATGTATTCAAACATGTCATGTATGTCTTAAAGTCTGTGTTTTTAGGTTAACTATCCTACAGATATTAGAAACCAATGAATGTATTCCTCTATATAACTCAAAAGTATATATCACGTTACCCCCGGGACCACGGATCAGGATGTATGAATCAAGAATGATTATGTTCCGTTACCTTTCGGAACCATGGATCAAGTAGTAAGAATCACGAATGATTCGGTTCCGTTACCCCCCGGAACCACGGATCAAGTAATATTCTTTTAAGTTACACTTCAGTTACACTTTTAATTTCCCCATTTCCCCGCGTTTCGTTTTCCAAGTCAGGTATGAATAATATATATCTAATGCCAATATAGGAACAAGAAGGTACAGATTATGTTTTTCTAGACAACATGCCACATCCATCAGGACAACAAGTCAGGATTGTTAGCATCAGTAAGTATTACACACAACAAGTATTAACATGATAACGGTAATAGTAACATGATAGCAGAATACAAGTCATGAATTTGTGTACAGGCATGTCAAGGATGATGTAATTAATCAGGTATGATGTATATATCATAGTCACATATTACAGACAAGTCCTGATGTAAAACAGGCAATATGGTCATCACGGTTAATCAATAACTTGAACTGATATAGGTTAACAAGTCATGTCATGTTTAAAGTTAATTGCAACGGCTCAATTTGTTTTGAACAAGTGTTTAAATCAAACGAGTAAATACTAATATCAATAAACAAATTATCATATGGTTTCTAGTAATATGATTAACAGTATGCATGTTGAATATTTTATAAAAAGTTATCTAGATATGTTACATGAATTAGCGACCATGCTCATATCAATTACTACAAGTTCGTACATCAATTTAACTGTATTAAAATAATCATCCGTCGGAATTACCAAATATTATTAATTAGACATACCTACATAAATATTATAAATTAAACTTATTTATTATAAAACAAACTTATTATTAAATATCTGTAACATGGAATATCTAAAAGGATGGGATGCTTCATTCATGAAGCATCAAACCAAAAAAAATGTTTGAGATTATAAGACCACGCGTCGACCAAGGCTAACTTGACCTTCTGCACCGGGGACGGTGAAGGACTCTCAAACGAGGATTATAATAATGTTACGGCATGGTGTAAATTTGCCGTAACTATAGCATGTAGATAAATAAAGAACTTGCATAGAGACGGATAAAACATGACGATACTACGCAAAATCTAAGCTGGATGCTAGGGAACATGGCTAGGGATCTCGATGGACTTGGGCTCTCGGCTTTGAGTATCGACTTGGACTGCAGGCGAAGAATATTGACGACGACGATGTTTGAGGCGATGGAAGGGAATGTGCTCGGTTTGGACTGTCAGCGAGGAAACACGAAGACGACGATCATGGCGACCATAACAATGAGGCGATCTCTGGAGTTTGTAGTTAAGGTTAGGGTTTTATTTCGAGCTTGGAGTCTTGGCTAGGCTAGGGGATGCTCGGATCTAAAGTTGGCTTAAGTTTGGATCTCGACCTTAGACTGCAAGTGGGCAAGAAGAAGCTTGGTGACAATGACAGCAAGAGTTGATCGGTGACCAGATCGTGTGCTCGATTAGGGTTTGGAAGGTGGAGCAGTCTCTGTTTTTATATGTTGGTTTTAGTTGCGGGAGAGGGGAGATGACCGAAGACGATGAAGATGAGGTGGTTATGGTCGTGTAGGGCTACAGCGAGTCAAGGGTTGAAGGCTGGAGCAAGGGTGGAAGGTTTCGGTTTCGAAATGAGGGAGGAGATGGAGATGACGATGGTGGCAGCGGTGAATACAAGACGATGAAGCGCTATCGATGGAAGATGCTTGGTGTTAAGAGGCATGGGTTTTGGGTTTGCTGGAGTTCGGCTACGATGGCGAAGGGGGAGCTCGAGTCTGATGATGGACGTGGGTTTATGGGTTCTCCATTAAGTTTTGATGGTGCTCGATTTTTAAAGGGGAAGAAAAGAGAAGGAGAAGATGCTATCGAGTTGGGTTGAAGGGGTTCTCAGTTGCTTTGGGGAAGAAGAAGGTTACGGCTGAGGAAGAAGATCGAGTAGGGGTCGAGTGATGGCAAGGTGATAAGGAGTCGGGGATAGGGGCGGTGGTGATGAGGAAAATGAGAAAAGAAAGAGAGCGGGAGAGAGGAAAAGACGTACACACACACACACACAGAGAGAGAGAGAGAGAGTGAGTGTGAGTTGATAAAAAGAAAAATATAATTATATATATAGTATCTTTTTAATATATATAAAGTTTAGTATATAACTAATAATATATTAAAAGATAATACAAATCTCCACTCCGTCTCACAAAATCTCACGGAAATATATATATATATATGTGTGTGTGTGTGTGTGTGTGTGTGTGTGTGTGTGTTGGAAAAATATATGCATATGTATCCTATCTAACCAGAGTCTAAAGGTTAAAATAATATAATATAGACTAATAAACATCCGGTATCTAATTTTTTTAAGATTTTGGCGTAATAGATAATAGTCAATATAAAAACATGAGATATTTAATTAACATGATGACAGTTAATAAAATATCCCTAACGTATGGCTACCAGAAGATATATGCATATAATTCAAATATTATATAGATCGGTTATTTAATCATATAAATTTAGTCTACAGATAAATATTAATAAAAGATACTCTGGTAGCATAACAGGTTTTACGCAAGCGGATCGGGTCTGATAAACACATCTACAATCAAACCAATCATAATCCAAATAATAAATAAACAACATATATTATTCAAACCAATCATGACCCAAATAATAAATAAACAAATTTTAAAATATTAATTAAAATCGTTAAATAACGTATGATCATTTTAGGGTGTTACAATTCCTCCAACCTTGATTATATGTTTGAGAATACGGTTTATTATTTGGTCTTTGAAATGCAGCATTAACAGATTCTTAACCTTAAGGATCTTCTATGAAGAGACATTCCTCAGATAGATGAGGAGAATCTTGACAGTTTAAACAAAAGGACTGACTGACTTGATTGACAGGGGAAGGGTTCGTGACTTGTATTGACTCCAGCGTACGCATGATAGCAATTAATTTTTCTTCCACACCGATAGAAACCTCCACAACGTGCATCCCTCCCTTGGATGTAGTTATTGCTAATAGATGAGATATATCGATATATTAAAGAAACATTTGAAACTTCAATATATTGATATAAGGACCTATTATTCTCCCCCTTTTTGACAAAATAAAAAAGGGTGTCATAAGTAGTTAAACGTTTGAATAACTTCTCCTAAACATATGTGTACATCCAAAAGTAAGTTAAACGCTTGAATAACTCCACTTAAATATATGCATAGAAAACTGATAGGAGTTGATATGAGAAAGAAGTAAGTTAAACATTTGAATAACTTTCAAGATAAGTATTTGGGTCATATTAACAAGTATGTATAAAGGATAAGCAAAAACAAGTAATACTTGCAAGAATAACCATATACAAGATATAATTAAGTTCTAATATCATGGTGGCAAACATGAGATAAACAAGATAAGAAAAATAGGATTTTCTTATCTTTAAGATCCAACTATCCGATGAAGTATCTGTAGTTCTCTTCGCTAGACCCTTGAATAGGATATGTTAATAAACAACAAATCCATAACTGGATTCCCCTAAAAGGATTGCAGAAATCGTTTGCCAAGATGAAAAAGAAGTTAATACCAAATGAAAGATGGTTCAAAGTAGAAGCATGTGCCAAATGTATTCATATGCAAAAGATTTAAAAAAATTTAAACCACATGGATACAAACTCTCATAAATAAGAAAATTTAAGTAAGTGAGAGTGAGACGTGGTATTGAAAACACAAGATATGTAAATATATACCTAGTTTTCAAAACCATATTGTGCTCATAAATGAAAAACAAGAAAAGCAAATGAGCACAAAGATTATTGAAAAAAAAACATTTAACTTAAAGCCTTAAAGTCCTAGATGGACCAAATAAAAACATATGTATCAATAGGAGAGGGTTAGAAGTCAATATCTCAACCTTTAGCACGAATGAACTTTTGACTTGCTTACCCATTTGACATGCATCACTTAAATTGTCTCTTACAATCTTGAGCATTGGAATTCCGGAGACCCAATCCTTAGTGGTGATGCTAAAAAGTAGGTTTATGGAAGCATGTCCAAGCCATTGGTGCCAAAACCAACTTTCATCCTCTTTACCGATAATTCTACCATATCCATCATCTCTAAAAGTGTTCATGCCACCTTAATCACTTGATAGTGTTTGTAACAACCCTAAACTTTCTGTACAATTTTTTTCAAAAAAAAAATATAGAAAGGGGTACTTGAGCTTGAGCACAAGTTATAGGTTTGATTTGCTTTTGAACGGCAAGAAGGAGCTTGTAGCTCATTGGTAAAACATTGCACTGCTGAATCATAGCACTGGAGTTCAAATCCCATCAGCCACACATTATTTTTAATTTGATTTCTTTTAATCTTTTTAGAAGCCCAACAGTCTACACGTGCATAACCCGTAAAACCAAGAGTCATACATAAAACAAACGGGTCCACGAGATAGACCAAGCGACAGGGGACACATGGCGATGAGTCGAGGCTCGACTCGGCCGACTCGGGCCGGCGGGAATCGGGAATCGGTCGATGCCGCCGGCCGACTCAGCCAGAAACCCTAATTTCTTTGATTCTTCTGCGACTCTTTAACTCCCCCATAACCCCTGTACTATTTACATTCCCTGCACATTTACAGAGCAAATTAAAACACTCATTTAATTTATTTTTAATACACCCTTTCACATCCCTAAACCCTAGATTTTTTCTATAAATACCACCCCTCAGATCACCCCCCTCACTTCTAAATCCCTGCCCAAACTCTCAAGAAAATTCTCAAGACTTTTTGTGTGCAAGTGGAGTTAGCAAAGGGCGAAACTTCGACGAACTTCCGACGACAATCCGAGAAGTTTCCAGCGACGAAACAACGCACCGATGCTTCCCTAATCTTTCTCTTCCTCCTCTCTTGACCCTAATCCGGTAAGTCCCCCTTCTCTCTCTCTTTTGCTATTCTTAAATTCTTAATCCTTAAAATGTGTCGGAAGCGGAGTTATCCGGCTTCCGATTCTCTTTTCTTTTAAAAATACAACATTTTCTTAATAACAAACTTATTGTTTAATATTCATTAATTAAGACAATAGAACAAGTTTGACATTAAAATGATAACCATAGCCAGTTTTATTTCAATTTTACATTAAAATACCTTTATATTTCATATCGACATATTTATACATTTTAACCATGCTAGCTTTAGAAAAGTCATGAGGTAATGACCTATCTCCTCACAACACTCATATGTAACATAGCATGATGATATTTGGGAATATAGGTTTGGGAAAAATACGATTTTACACATAACTATCTCCGACTTATAAAAACATTTTCTACAAGATGTGTATTTTAACAAATCTTTGCAAATGCGCCTCTACAACCCATTATGGGGAACCCGTTCGGGATGGTGCGGATTATCACACATCCTCGGGTTTAGTAGAGTGAGATTCAGACCTCCGCAAGGAGCATACAATCTCGAAAAATTTAAAATACAATTTTCTTTAGAAATTGTGCTTTCTATTATAATTAAAACTTATATTTTTAATAAATATATATATATATATATATAATTAATGTCAAAATATCTGTTTTTAATATTTATAAAATTCCACATTTCCAAAATTCAAGAAAAACATCTCATTTACAAGAAAATACCATACAACTCCAATATCACAAATAAATACCATATATTATGAAATTAGGCTTTATTCACTAGAAATGTCATATTGATAAAATATACATCCATGAAAACTCTAAAGACGATAATAAAATACTTGAGGTGTATTTTGAAAATTATACAAAATTATTTTTACATAAAACCCCCTCAAGTTATACTAAATTACAATAAGGACCCTAGTAAGTATAGGTTTAAGCGGGACCAGTCTCTTGAGCCTCATGGGGCCGGAGATATGGGTGCTTGCCTATTTAAGGTAGACAACTTAACAAACGGTGTTATTAACACGGCAATCATCTTTGAAAAAGACACAAATCCTGCCGTTCATGTGCAGCAGTTACCGATAACACCAATACCTAATTCAGGACTTCAATTTCTTTTTCTAATTGCCTGACTCAGACCGAGTCTTAATATAATCAATCTGACTTGAATATAATTCAAGTATGAAATTACAAAACTACCATTCAATATGAATCCATATATTCAATCTGTTCAATCTATTATGTATATTGACTGAACCAAACCATGGATATACATCCATCTACATGATTCTCCAGTTACATCCATTTACTGATATCATGGTTTCGGCAAGTCATCCATCTATATTCAATATACAATATATACAATACAAACAATACAATCAAGACATCGCGGGGTTTATAAGGGGTAGATTGGTACGGAAGGTGTTAGAAGTGGCACGAGACTGCAACCATTAAGACACCTAATCTGAATTCAATTGTCGTTGTACCGTGGCTGATCGGTTCCTTGTATTCCATCCACCGTAGTCTCTGGTCTATTGAGACTCCTCTCGTATACACTGGCCTCTTCTGTACCAAGCTACAAACAACAACGTTAACAATATAATATAACTTTAAATGTTACACACTCTCTCTGTCTATTCTATTTCTCCCTCATCTTTGGGACTTACCGAGCGATTTGTTCGCTGATGACATTCTCTTTCTTCTTTTTCTTTGGAATGTCCTTAGGTGATTCGGACTCACTGGAGATCGAGCCCACCAGCAAAGATTTGGACCAGCTAGCTTTCGACCCAGAGCTTTAGATTCCTTGTACACATTTACATTTTGTAATTTTCCATTTCTGTTATGCCACTGTTTAGGCATTGCTTTCCATTCTATGTATTTACTTTTCAGATGTATTGTAAGAAGAATGGTAATAATAAAGTTGTTGTTCATTTACATCCTGTCTCTTGTGCATTTTACTTATATTGCTTAGCGTGTTTACTTCAAAATAAATACGTAACGGCTTCGTCGCGTCCCCTTTGCCATACACCGGGAAGCGGGGCGTGACAGTGTTGCAAAATATTTGATATTTCCGGTTATGTGTTTTGAGCAACCACTATCAAGGAGCCATTGATCCTTATGTTGCAACTTACGATACACCTATAAAAAATGCAAGAGTTGTATTCCTTGGTACCCAAGTCTTTGTGAATCCATGGGGGTTAGTTTTTGGAACCAAAACTAAATTCTTAGAAGTTCTATTCTTGCAATGATATGAAATATACCTAATTCGATCACAATATGAGTAGAGCTAGAATGTGTATGTGCATGCGTGTGTTTGGTATGATGGTGATGTGAAGTGGTTCTAGCAAAAGGTTTAGCATAAGTAGGTCAAGTAAAAGGTTTTACAAACTTAGAAATATGAGAAAATCTAGCATGATGATCATATGAAGTAGAAGTGTGTACATGATTAGCATGGTGATCATAAGAAGTAGAGGCATGCGAAAATTTAACTTTAACGAAAGAAGTCTTGAAAGAAATCTTATCATGCAATTGTTTAAAACCACTAGTATGAGAAGAAGATGCATTTTGAAAACCAAGACCCTTTCTTTGATTTGAAACTCTCAAATTTCCTATCATGGTTTTCAAAGAATCTTTGCTTGTAACAAATTTGTGCAAAGTGGTGTCAAGATCACTAATTCTAGTTTTTATCTTTTCAATATCAACTAGCATAGAATTGTGAGTGTTTGTCAAAGCATCATATTTGTTCTTGAAAGAAGTAAAAGAAGAGGTGAGTATCTCATTTTTAAAATTCGCATCTTCAGGGGAATTAGTTAAGGAAACAATTTTAGACAAAAGATTTTCATGCTCAAGTTTCAAACTCTCACATCCACAAGTTTTAATAGAAGAGCTTTCATTTTCAAGATAAGTAATTTTCTTTTTAGGAAAGGAATATTTAGATTGAAGTTTAGAGAAAGCATCATATAATGATCCAAAAGTTTCAAGTGATTTTTCAACAGAATAAGAGTTTAGATCATCCGTTACCTCATCCTCATGTTCCATAAAGCACATGTTCACAATCTCTTGATCGGATGGTCTTTCATCATTGTCACTTCCTTCTGAGTTGTCCTATGCTCCAGTCTTGAAGGCTCTTTAGTTAGGTTGTTGTGGAGCTTCCTTCTCATTGTTGAGGGGACAATCGGCAACAAGATGACTGGACTTTCTACATTTGAAATATGGGTCGATTTTCTTGTTGTTGTGGGAGCGGTCTATTTGAAAATCGCCTTTCTTGTAATCTCTTTGGATCTTCAGGAATCTATTGAACTGCTTCGTTAAAAGTTCGATGTCCTCGTCATCTTTACTAAACTCGGCATCGCTAGATTTGAATTTAGATGAGGCTTTGAGTGCGATACTCTTCAGTTTGTCGTTCTTCTAAATATTTTCATTTTCCATATCATAGGCCTTGAGCTCAATCTCATAGGTCTTTAGATTTTTTTAAAGCTTCACATGACATGATTTTGATACCGGCTATTTGTTTAAGAGCTGTTGCTTTCACTTGCCATTTCTTGGTGAGAGAACGAAGAATCTTTCTCACCTTTTCTCATTGTCCATAGGTTCATCTAGTAAAAAATCAAGATCATTAGTAATGCGAATAAAGTGACTAAACATATCTCTATGTTTTCATTAGGCAACATTCGAAAATTTTCATATTTGGTTTTTAAAAAATCAATTTTTGCCTTCTTAACATTGGAATTACCTTCATGAGCATTCGATAAAGATTCTACATAGAATAAGCATTTTTGTATTTGATAATTCTAACCAAATCATTCTCATTAAGACACGAAAGAAAGCAAATATGGTCCCATGGTTAGTATCATGAGCCCATTTATGTGATAAGGTCTAACTATCTTCATCAATGTCGAGTAATTCATATTCCTTTGAAACGATGTATCATCACACATCTCGCCCTTGGGATTCTAAGAAGGACTTTATCTTAACTTTCCAAATCAGAAAGTTAATACCATCAAAATACGGTGGTTTGGTGATGGATTGGGAATATCTCTCACTGTGTGACGAAGTCGAAGTATAGTCCATAGGATCTCGCTGGGGTTGAATCCTAACAAATAAGAGCTCGTGGCTCTGATACAAATTGAAATAATTGTAACAACCCTAAACTTTCTGTTCAATTTTTTCAAAAATACAGAAAGGGGTATTTTTGCCTGAGCACAAGTTATAAGTTTGTTTTGCTTTTGAACAGCAAGAAGGAGCTTGTAGCTCATTAGTAATACCTTGCACTGCTGAACCAAAACACCGGAGTTCAAATCCCTTTAGCCATATTATTTTTTAATTAGTTTTCTTTTAAATTTTTAAAAGCCCAAGAGTCTACACATGCATAACTCGTAAAAACCAAAGGCCACATATAAAACAAACTGGCCAAGGAAGTAGACCAACAGGCAAGGGACACGTGGCGGCGAGGCAGACCCCGACTCGGCCTGACTCGGCCGGCGAGAAGGTGAATCGGCCCAGCGCCGTCGGCCGAACTCGGTTGAATCCGAGTTGGTCCTTCTTGAAACTTGTGCTTTTTGGTATTCTTGAAACCCCTATCATGTTTAAATACCCTGCATATTAACAGAGACTTTAAAATACAATTAAAACCTAATTTAAATCTATTTTAATGCATTTTCTTTCAAACCCTAACCCTAAGTTTTACCTATAAATATCATTCCATTTCACACACCCCTCACTCACAAACTCTGTCCAAACTCTCAAGAAAAATCCCTAGAACTTTTGTGTACAAGTGGAGTTAGCGAAGGGCGAAGCTCCGGCGAACTTCCGACGACGACCCTAGGAGCTCCCGACGACAAAACGACGCACCGGCACCTCCTATCACACCCTCTTCCTCTTCTCTAACCTAAAAACAAGTAAGTCCCATTCATCCTTTCCATCTTGATCTCTAAAAGTTCTCTTTTTAAAACCCGACGGAAGCGGAGTTAATCCGACTTCCGATTCGGTTTTCTTTAAAAAGTTCCAATTTTCTTAAATACAACAATACCAAACTTGCACATCATGACCATTAAACATTAACAAAATATATTGAACAAGTTTCATACCAAAAGAATTTATATTGTAATTTTTATAGCACTTTTACAGAAAAATACCATATAGTTTAGTTTCGACATAAAACATCATTACCCTTACTATACCTTTAGATAGTTCAAGAGATAATGACCTACCTCTTCACAACACTCATATGTAACATAACACGATAATATTGGGAAACAAAGATTTGGGAAAATACGGTTTTACACAAAACTATCTCAAACTTATAAAAACCTTTTTTCTACAAGATATGTATTTTTAACAAATCTTTACAATGCGCCGCTACAACCCATTTTGGGGAACCCGTTCGGGATGGTGCAGATTATCGCACATCCTCGGGTTTAGTAGTGCAAGATGCAGACCTCCGCAAAGAGCATTCGGTCTCGAAAGATTTAAAAATACAAAAATTTTAAGAAAATGAGATTTCTAGAAAAATAATAAATTAAAATTATTTGTATATAAATATATATATATATATATATCATCAAAATATCTAATTTTTGATATAATATAAATATTCCAACTTTTCTAAATCAAAAGAATCACTTTACATGAAAATACCATGCAATTCCATACAAGTTCAATACTTTACAATTAAATAACATATATTATGAAATTAGGTTTTAATCACTAGAAATGTCACATATATAAAATCAACATCTATGAAAACTCTAAAGACGATAATTAAATACTTGAGCTGTATTTTGAAAATTATACAAAATTATTTTTACATAAAACCCCCTCAAGTTATATAAACTACAATAAGGACCCTAGTAAATATAGGTTTAAGCGGGACCAGTCTCTTGAGCCTCAGGGAGCCGGAGATATAGGTGCTTGCCTATTTAAGGTAGACAACTTAATAAACGGTGTTATCAACACGGTAATCGTCTTTGAAAAAGACACAAATCCTGCCGCCCATGTGCAGCGGTTACCGATAACACCAAAACCTAATTCAGGACTTCAATTTATTTTCTAAATGTTTTGACTCAGACTGGGTCTCATTATAAATAATCTGACTTGAATATGATTCAAGTGCAAATTACAATTCAATATGAATCCATGAATCCATATATTCAATCTATTCAATCTGTATTGACTGAACTGAACCATGGATATATTTCCATCTACATGATTCTCCAGTTACATCCTTTTACTGATATCATGGTTTCGGTAAGTCATCCATCAATCCATTTATAATACAAGATAATACAATTTACAATGCAATACCAACAATACAATCAATACATCGCGGGTTTAAGGGGTAGATTGATACGGAAGATGTTAGAAGTGGCACGCGACTGCAAGATTTAAGACACCTAACCTGTATTCTATTGCTGTTGTACCGTGGTATAAACGGTTCCTTATACATTCCGTTCACCTTAGTCTCTGGTCTACTGAGACTCCTCTCGTATACACCGGCATCCTTTTATACCAAGATACAAACAACAGCATTAACAATATAATACAACTTTAAAAACTACACACTCTCTCTGTCTATTCTACTTCTCCCTTATCTTTGGGACTTACCGAGCGATTGTTCGCTGACGACATTCCTTCTCTTTCTTCTTTGGAATGTTGTCAGGTGGTTCGGACTTTCAGAAGATCGAGCCCACCAGCGAGGACTTGGATCAGCTAGCCTACGACCCAGAGTTTTAGATTCATTGTACACATTTCATTTCAGTACTTTCCATTTCTGTTATACCACTGTTTAGGCATTGCTTTCATTCAGATGTATTTACTTTTCCATGTATTGTAAAAGAATGTTAATAAATAAAGTTGTTGTTCATTACTTTTGTTTCTTGTGTATATTTCTTTTATATTGCTTAGTTACGTTTAGCGTATTTATTTCAGAGTAAATACGTGGCGGCCTCGTCGCATTCTCTGTCCGTATACTGGGAAGCGGGGCGTGATAATAATTCTAGAGGGGGGTGAATAGGATTAACTAGCACAAACCACAAATTAAACTTTCTACTTGCAAATAATAAATCACAATGATAATTAATAAGTAAACTAAAAATATAGAGAGATGCAAACTCAAACACAAGTGTTTTTAGAGTGGTTCAGGAGATCCCCTAGTCCACTTTCTTTAGGCGTACAAGCCCATTCCATTAACACGTCTCCGATGAGACTCTCACGTTGCACAATAGCAACTACAACTACGTCACTCGACGCATGAGTGACTTGTTTCTCAACAAGATGGTCTTCCTCCTTTCAAAGGCTCTCTCACACTAAAAAGACCTCACACAAAAGAAGAAGAGAAATTACAACCCAAGTACCCTCTCAAGAGTTTTACAATCAAAACTCTAAGTATACTTCAATGGAGTATAAGATTTACAATTATGAGCTCAAGAAGATGTGTATTTTGGTTGGTGAGGATGATAATAAAACTTCAATATTTTGCTCGGTAAATTCTTACAATAAATTCTCACCAAACTCCTTTATATGGCCCACACAAAAAAACACCTCAAAAAAAAAATAAAGGAAAGCACATTTGACAGTAGGGTTAGACGTCTGAAGATCATAGCGCCAGACATCTGCTTTTTAGAAAAAACGAACAGTTGCAACATTTAATGCACAGCAACGGTTAACTTTTTTTGAAACTTTTCCAAGGTCGGACATTTGAAGGGTAAAATGGGCAGACGTCTTATCACAAAAATATTTGGCCATAAAACATACTTCAGACATCTAGGACAAGAGCTTCAGACGTTTGACAATTCTGGACAAAAGGACAGACTAAAGCCAGAAGTCTGAAGATCAAGAGGCAGACGTCTGAGGGTCAAAATATGATTTTTAAGAAACTTCATCAGACGTTTTCCCAATAGAACTGCAGACATCTGACCTGCTTCAAAAACAGATATTTGAACCTGAAAACATGTACTCTAAATTGGGCAGACGTCTGCAGGTATTATGGGCAGACGTCTAACCTTCTGAAAAGCAGGAAACTCTGCCTTTTTCAAAATGAAATCGTTTTTGGTTCAAGATCTTTGCAAGGTAAAAACTAAATGTTTCGTGCATGAAATTGTGTGTGCGCTTGAGCTCTTATTGACTAATCTCATAAATCACCAAGTACTTACATTGATTTTCTTAAAGATTACACTTGTAGCTCGAACTCTTAAATTCTTCGATTTATTCGATTTCTTTGATTCTTTAAACTTGGACTTTGGCTCCTTAGCTTCTTGAAACCTGAGTTTGATCTTTGATGAGCTTAAGTCCATTAATCTCCAACTTCAAATAGATTTGCAGTTTAAGCTCATATTCCTCCATCAAAGGCTGGTGTCGTAAGATATCCTGAAATTATTCTCAAGCACGACCAAGCTCATATACAGTGTTATGAAAATATACAATAGTAAACACATGTATATATCTATTAATATTATATAATATCATCAAAACTAAATAATAGGATTATGAAAATCCATAAGCCATTATTCGCCCTCTCGTTTGTGCATTCCCATTGCATGGTCTTATAAGATAACTCTTCCAGAAAGCTCCATGCATTATCTTCGCCTTTGTTCATGAAATGTTGACACATTGATTAAAGCATCATTTTGAATTCTAACCCTTCATACACTATTTGGCAAAGCTCCCACTTTACCATCCCATGATGTCGACATTTAATTATGAGTCTTTAAAGTGTTCGAAATATCTCCAAAAAGACTCACTCCCTAATTGACAAAATGTCCTAATTTCATTTCTAAACTTAGATGTTTTAAAATGGGGGTAGAATTTCTTTAAGAAAGTTTTAGTGAATTCCTTCCAATTTTGAATAGTGTCGGCGGGAATACTATAAAACCAATATTTGGTTTTACCAGTGAGTGCAAAAGGTATGAGCCTAAGTTCTACTGCATCAACATTTAATTGTTTCAACTTTAGCAATTGAAAAAGGTCCTCAAATTTCCGAATAAAGACGTATGTGTCTTCAGATTTAAGGCCATAGAATTTAGGAAGAGAGTTTATGAAATAAAGTTTAATCTCGTAAATGTCACCAGCGGCTGATGGCAATACGAAGCAGGAAGGTAAAGAGATACGAACATGACAACATCTATCATGTAGTGTAGGTGCAGCGGGGATCATATCATCCATTGTGGTTTCGTTTTCAAAATGAACTAAACGGTGTTTATCGTCACGACCCCAAACTTGCATACACTAGAAAATAAGAATATAATAATTATATTATTTTTTTTAAAAATAAAACTAAAAATGCAGAAAATAAAATACTAAAACTAAAACTAACTAAATTTATTATGCTAAAAACAGGAAATTGAAAACTTACAAGCTACAACCTAGATCTAAGATTTGTCTGTGGTCTAGTCGCAGCCAAAACCTTCGACCAAAACCTTTGAAAGCAAGAATCGCTGCAAACTGGAAGTTAAAAGTGTTGTGAATTTGCTTTGTTACGCTGGTACTCTTGACACTTCATCATAAACTAATCTGGAAATCAACAGAGAATTGCAAACTTGACACCAGCAAGAAGGCACAACTCCCAAAGCTCTGGAAAGGCCGCAAATCGCGGTGCGGGCTCGGCGAATCGCTTGCAGTTGTTGGCTTCTGTGGTTGATCTTCTGCTCCTGTCTCTGTCGTCCTCCAAGTGATCCTCCGCAGCTCCAAAATTCCTAAAATAAAAATTAAAAATAACAGAGTAAAATAAAAATATAAAGAAAGAAAGAAAACTCGTAAAAGCTAATTAAAATTGAACCGTCTTTTCCGGCAATGGCGCCAAAAACTTGATGGATTATTTATTAGTCTTAAATTTATACTGCAAGTGCACGGTTTATCGTCGTAGTACTTATGGGTCGATCCACAAAGAGCATGGAAACTAGTTATATTTAACGAATTAAAAGAGAATTATTTGGAATTAAATAATTAAAATAATTAAAAACAAGTAATTAAAATATTTATAAAAGCTAAATAAGAAAAAGTTGAATCCCCTGAATCAAATCATGGTGAGATTAATTAAACTGTTCATATTTTCTTAATGTTTACCTTTAGAATGATTATCTATCAAAGATTAAAAGAGTAAAATATGCGTACATCGCAATAAACCATCAAAACATAGCAAGTATGATTTATACGAATATCAAATATCCTATCAATTATCAAAGAGGGAAATAATTACCCTAAAGATTAAGCACTAATTAATTAGGACCTAGTTTGATCTATCCTTTCACTAGAATCATCTTGGTTGTCAATAAAAAGTCTGTTAAGCTTTATCAGATTGTCACATTTAACCCTACATTAATTAGATCAATTCTAAACTATATAAACCCTTCTTTTATATCCCTTCCCTTAATGAGTCTCATGGTTGTCAATCATGAGTTCATTAAATTTATCGGTGATGTATTGATAAAAACATATTATTATAATTAAAAGAGCTGTTCATGAAGCATAATAAAGAAAAACTACATAATTAAGAACAATCGCCAATTATTGATTTGGGGTCATCAAACTCTGGATGGAAGAATTACCAACTCATTGCATAAAGATAAAATAAGGAATTGTAATAGACATAATTAAAATAAAATAATTAAAGTTAATATGCTTACAATTTAGACCTTGCTCTTGAAACCCTAGCCGCCAAATAAAAGTAAAAGAGAAGATGACCTCACCGTCTGTATTCGATGAGTATTTATAGGGTTTTTATCAAATACAGGATACCAACAATACCACAATGAAATTACAAATAATCAGAACAAAATCGAGAATATTTAACCAAAGGGGGTCGGCTAAAAGCCGGCTAAAATTGTCCAAGTGGGTCCCGCTTTGGTCTCTGTCTTCTTTGCTTCGAATTGATCGTTTTTGACTATTTAAATCACTGTAAATCTTTTCCACGCGCTTCTATTCTCTTTTTAACTTATTCTATCGACGTGAAGCGCACGTATTGCTATATTTTCTTCTACTTTTGCAATTAAACCCCTGTCACACGCAAATATCATAAAAATACCTACGCGTAGTATTAAATATGATAAAATAAGAATAAATATGAATATAAATTATGCATAAAATGCACCAATAAATGTCAGTCTAAATATTATCTACAGACCCGGTAGATAAAAAAAATTAAAGTTTCATCATGAAATTCATCAGGCAAAATTTAGCCAAATAGCCAAATTCAACCTATTCAGATCCATATGTGATTGTAATGGAATCCACACAGACATATAATCCTAAGTAAATAAATGTACATGTACACACATTGAGATTTTAGTCCCGGTTAAAGGTTATTAACATTTTAGTGAGGAAACAAACTGTGGGCAAGTGACAAAAATAAAGGAATATTCAGCGTAGAGATTCAAGTATATATTCAACTCAGCAAGTAGGCGTATAATATATCTCCCAATGCCCAGCCTTGGTTGTCTGCTTGCCTGCATTAATAGACTAACTCTAACATGGGTCCAAATCCAAACCTCAACTTGGAAATATTTTATTTGTAACTCAAAAAACAAAACAATCAATCACATATTATATAACAATTATTTTCCCATTCTCTTAAAACTTATAGGACCTAAAGAAAAGCAACTTTTTCTTTATTATAATTGCAATAATACTCATTATTTTATTTTGTTTCTTTTTTAATCCAGGTCTTATGAAGACTTGTTCTTTTTCTATGGCTTTGGTGTTTCTCCCCCTAATTTACACTCTCATTATTTATGAAACAAAATAATTAATTCAACATTTTTTCATTGTTTGCAAGCTCTGAGTTTTATTTCACTTCACGAGTTTTTTCTTTCCAATTCCCACGGAAGATAAGTAGGCCACATCTGATTCGATACTTACAAATTGCATAATTTTCATTACCAATCAACAAGAAGGTGGATATAATTTGTTCATGTTAGAAAGGGCAAGTTATACAATGATATCTCAAATGTCATCGTTTTTTCCTAAATACCTTAAACAATTTTAATTACAGCCACATATCTTAAACCATGAAGAATTTATTTACTAAAATACTCAACATCTACATTTCGTCCAACTAAATAGTTTCCTAAATAGTTTTTTGCTGATATGGTGTCTTTTAAGGAAAAAATACATAACATGGCTAATAGTTTGGGGATCCTCTTTACTTTCCCCCTCCTACATCCCTTTTATCCTCCACTTTGCCCCCATACTCCCACTCCTCTATTCTTCCCCAGCTCCTCCTCCACAACTCCTCCACCGCTTCTCTCCTCCTCCATCTCGTCTTACTCATCTCAACTGTTGAAACCCCCTCCTCTTCCATCTTCATCGTCTTCCTTCTTCCCCTCCAAACTCTCTGATACCATCATTTTCGCCGAACTCTATTCATGTTATCTCATCCTCTTAGCTCTTCCACCTGATAGAAACAGTATTTGATTAGGAAGCGACGAATAGGTAAAACACGGCTCTTTATAACACCATCACGGCAGTTTCCTGTAGCACAGTAATTTAAGATACGTTGGAGTAACTAAAATTGTTCAAGGCATTTATTTCAGCAAAACATTGATGGGGCATTGGTACTTCTAATTCTATAAACTACCAATCCCATCCATCCAATGCATCAGACGGCTGACAACCTCTCCAACTAACATAACTCGCGGATCACGTGCGCAGCCACGCTCGTAAAAAAAATTACAACCACCAATCCCCAACACCCCCGCCCCTCCCCGCGCCCCCCCTCGCCCCCGCCCCCAAATTTCATTTCTTTCCCTTTTGGCGACTCACTCCAAGAACCGAAGATTCAAGCTCGTCTCCACCGTCCGATCCCGCCTCTCTTCGATCTCAGACGTCCATTCTCTTTCCAAATTTCTCCATTTTTTCCTTATCCAACAGATTTCGAGTCCATATCGAGAAAGAGAAAGTTCAGCAGATCTCCATTTTTGGATCAAAGCTAGGGCTTCATTTTCCTTTCTTTCTTTTTGGTCGCCAATATCAAAGGTGAGTTATTTCGATCAATTTCTGTTAATTTATCTCTATGTTTTGTTCTAAATCCCTAGATCGCCGCCTAATTAGATCGCTTAATCGTGTTTTTTTTGGGATAAATTAGGGTTTTGAAGCTGTGGAACTTTGGAAGATTTGATGGAGAACGGGGTTGATGCTGCAAAAGACGGAGCTTTGCGGCTGGAATCGGCGTGTATTGGAACTGAGAGTTTTGTGAAGGATTCGGCGGATGAATCGAGGGAAGAAAACGAAGCGTTTGAAGAGGCAGCGACGGATCAGGAGAGCTTCTACACGCCGGCGTTTCGGCATAGGGCTTCAGATTCGGAAGATTCCGAAGGGGCGACTTTTGATGCAGTGGAGAGTGGTGATGCATTTGATTGCCAGAATGGGGAAGACGAAGATTCGGAGGAGCTTGATGCGCAGGTTAGTGACATGCCAGCGTTTCAACATGGGGCTTCAGATTCGGAAGGAGTGACTTTTGATGCGACGGAGAGTGGTGATGGATTTGATCCCGAAAATGGGGAAGATGAAGATTTGGTTGATAATTCGCATGCGTTCGAAGAAGAAATGGGTGTTTCAGAGGAGCTTGTTGGTGATCGGAGTGCTGAAGAAGCGGTTGAGTTTGCTGATACTTTGAATGCCGTTGATGAAGAGATGATTGTTTCCGAGAAGCTCGATGTGCAGGTTACTGATCAGAATGCTGATGTACAGGAAATCGAAGCCTTTCAAACCAAATCGAATGGCGTTGAAGCTGATGGTGTGACTGGAGAGGCTTTGTCTGAGCTACGGGATGATGCGGAAGAAGTTTCTGAAAGTGGTCTAAAGGAGCTAACTGAAGAAAAGCCGCTGAATGGGGAGTATAATGGTACAATTTTGGATCCGGGTCGTGTTGCTCTAAGGGAAGAAGTTGAAAATGGTGTTCCTCTTGTGGATGGTAATTTGAATGTTGTTGAACAAGAAATAGTTGTTCCAGAGGAAGTTGTGGTAGTTACTGATCATAATATTGGAGAGCAAATAGAGGTTTATGATGAAGGAGATCATAATATTGGAGAGCAAATAGAGGTTTCTGATGAAGGAGAAGACCTTGAAGCCAAATCAAATGGCACAGAGGCTGATGGAATGACCGAAGAAGCTTCTTCTGTTCCACATGATGATGGCGAAAGCATGCCCGACAATGGCACAGATGAGTTTGCTGAAGGAAGCCCTCAAAACGGAGAGCATAGAGATGCAGTTCTGGATCTGGGTCATGGTGTTCTCCATGAAGGATTCGAAAACGGTGTTTCTCATGTAGCTACTATTGATACAGAATCTAATGGAGGAAATCCTACTGATCAAGGAGTCGAGCATATGGCTAATGGTTCGGCTGGCTTCAATTCCTCTTCTGATGAGCAGACATGCAATACACAAAGCTTATCTGTTCAACCTCCATCCACTCTTCCTGAAATTGATAATGGAGTCACATCAAGAACATATGCTTCAGTGGCTAAAGAGGGCACATCCGAGGGAAATCCTAATCAAGCTAAGGCCGAGGGATCTAGTTCTGGCAACTCGCCTGAAGTGAATGAAAATCTAGATAGGGAACCTGTTTCGGTGAAGGATGTGAGTACCTCAAGCTCCATCGGTGATGAAGACAACACAACGCCAACTCAGCCGATGATGACAACACCTACTACTGCTCCTGCTCGAGTTACTGAAAGTTATGAAGCCCCGTCTTTGCCATCTCGCCCTGCTGGCCTTGGATCATCTGAAGTGAGTGAAAATTTCGGTAGGGACTCTGTTTTGGTGGAGGATGCGAGCGAGTCAAGCTCCACTGATGAGGAAGACAACTCAACTTCTACTCAACCGTTGATGACAACACCTACTGCTGCTCCCACTCATGTTGTTGAAAGTTCTAGTAGCCCTTATTTGCCGGCTCGCCCTGCTGGCCTTGGATCATCAGCTCCCTTACTCGAACCTGCTTCCCGTCCCCTTCAACAACCCCGGGCTAACGGTGTTGCTCCTCAGCGGCAATCTCAGCTTGCTGAAGAACCCACGACTAATGATCCTGAGGAGAATGATGAAACTCGTCAAAAGCTTCAGATGATCCGAGTCAAGTTCTTGCGACTCGCTCACAGGCTCGGTCAAACAATCCACAATGTAGTGGTCGCTCAGGTCCTTTACAGGCTCGGTTTAGCCGAACAGTTGAGAAGAAACACAAACCGACCTGGTGTGTTCAGTTTCGATCGAGCTAGTGTTATGGCAGAGCAGCTGGAGGCAACGGGCAAGGATCCCCTTGATTTCTCTTGCACCATCATGGTAATCGGAAAGACTGGAGTGGGCAAGAGTGCAACCATAAATTCGATCTTCGATGAAGTCAAGTTTCAAACTGATGCGTTCCAAGTGGCTACTAAGAAAGTTCAGGATATTGTGGGTACGGTCCAAGGAATCAAGGTTCGGATCATTGATACTCCTGGACTTTTCCCTTCTTCTTCAGATCAGTGGCGAAACGAGAAAATCCTGTGTTCCGTGAAGAAGTTCATCAGTAAGAATCCTCCGGATATTGTTCTTTACTTCGATCGGTTGGACATGCAGAGTAGGGACCATGGTGATGTACCCCTTTTACGATCAATTACCGATGTGTTCGGTTCATCCATTTGGTTTAATGCGATAATTGTTTTGACACATGCTGCATCTGCTCCACCCGATGGCCCAAATGGTACTCCATTGAGTTACGAGATGTTTGTGTCCCAGCGGTCTCATGTTGTTCAGCAAGCAATTCGACAAGCTGCTCAAGATTTGAGGCTCATGAATCCGGTTTCATTAGTAGAGAACCACTCAGCTTGCAGAATGAATAGGGCCGGCCAGCGAGTTTTGCCAAATGGGCAAGTGTGGAAACCACATTTGCTGCTGCTTTCATTCGCTTCAAAGATTTTGGCAGAAGCAAACATGCTTCTTCAGTTGCAGGACGCTCCTTCTAATGGACGCCCATTCGGAGCTCGTCCGAGAGCTCCTCCGTTACCCTTCTTCTTATCTTCTCTTCTCCAATCGAGACCCCAACTGAAATTGGCAGAGGAGCAGTTTGGTGATGATTTTAATGGAGACGAGGATTTAGATGAGGGATCTGATTCCGAAGGTGGGTCTGATTATGATGAGCTGCCACCTTTCAAAAGTCTGAACAAATCACAGTTAGCAAAGCTTAGCAAAGCTCAGAAGAAGGCATACTTTGAGGAGCTAGATTACAGGGAGAAGCTCTTTTATAAGAAGCAACTAAAGGAGGAAAAGATACGAAGGAAACTGATGAAGAAAATGGCTGAGGCAACAAAAGATCTGCCAACTGAGTACGATAGCGAGAATGTAGAGGATGAAAATAGTGGTCCAGCATCTGTGCCAGTGCCTATGCCCGATTTTGTGTTGCCCACTTCTTTTGATTCTGACAATCCTACTCATCGCTATCGTTTTTTAGATACTTCTAACCAATGGGTTGTGAGGCCTGTGCTCGAGAACCATGTATGGGATCATGATGTAGGTTATGATGGTCTGAATGTTGAAAGATTATTCGCGATCAAGGATAAGATCCCAGTATCTGTTTCTGGACAACTCACAAAGGATAAGAAGGAATGCACATTTCAAATGGAGCTTGCTAGTTCAATAAAGCATAGTGAATCAACGACCAGCTCCTTAGGTTTGGATATGCAAACCATTGGTAAAGACATGGCATATACATTGCGTGGTGAAACAAGGATTAAAAACTTTAGAAGAAATAATACAGCAGCTGGTGCTTCTTTTACTCTTTTGGGGGATGCAATGTCAGCAGGAGTGAAGATTGAAGACAGTCTAGTGGTTAACAAAAGATTCAAATTGCTCATGAGTGGTGGTGCAATGGCTGGACGAGGAGATGTAGCTTATGGAGGTCGTCTTGAGGCCACTTTAAGAGATAAAGATTACCCGATTGGCCGAGCTCTCTCGACTCTTGCACTATCTGTTGTGGATTGGCATGGGGATTTAGCAATTGGCTACAATCTCCAATCTCAGATTCCAATAGGAAGAGGAACTAATGTTGTTGGCCATGCAAACTTGAACAACAAGGGGACTGGACAAGTAGGCATTCGGTTGAATAGCTCAGATCAGCTCCAGATAGCTCTACTTGCTCTTGTGCCCCTATTCAGACACGTCAAGCGGATGCTATTTGGCTCTTCTCAGCAATTTGAATAGACCGGGGAGCATATTCAGCTGCGGGCTTGCTCAGATGAGATGAGGAAACCTGTTGCATGCTCCGAACATCCACTGTGAGTAAACGAAGCTGTCAAGAGCTAGTTTCATTTTCTTATATAAGTTTTGAGCTAATGCTTTCTTGTTCTAAATAATATAGCTTGTTAGATGAGTGTTGTTTTTCTTTGGTAGTTCCTAGTTAGGAGAGAGGAAATGCTTAATATTATTCACATAATCTCTTTTGAGTGCAAATTCTGCTAATATGCACAACTGATGAACATTTACTAGGATATGCTGCAAGATGTAGCTTTTGCATATAGTTTCTTGAATTTTCATTCTTAATTTCACGATCCTTTTACTCAGGAAAAAAAATCATGATCCTAATATTCAGGGTGCTTCTTTTTAGGATCTGTAAAATTCTCTATTCCTCCGATCTGAATTCCTATTTTATCTTGCAATTATTATTAGCATATTTAGTAGGTGTGAGAAGATCTTATTATTGAGGGACATAATATGCATTCATGAAATACTTTGTAACTTTAGGCATCATTTGTAATGCTTGAATCTTGATATATGTGGAAGCATCTTCTAATTGATGTCCGATAATTTTCTTCATTTTGTTCATCTTTGTGTAAGCATTCTGGCATTTCTTTGTTGCATCCTGATTATATTATGTTATGGACTCTAACTAATTTATTAGACAAAGTTGCTTCGATATAGCTGGTCATAACTCAGATTCCACAGAATCTTTGATCAGAAAAGCGTATAACCCTTCTGTAGTATTAGATGGCAGCAGATATGGAGATGATAGTTGAACATTTGACTTCCAAGGAATTTCCTCCCTTACTGATTAGCTCATGCTTTATAAACAATGTTGCATGCACAAGTCCTAACTTTAATGGAGTCTTTTCCTTTTTATTTTGAACCATATTCCTTGTGCATACCTAGATCATGGGGCTAATATCTTCTGGAATGAAGGTTATAGTTTGGGTTTGTGAAGGGAATTTAGTTCATGTAAATTGGTGGTTTCTAAGATTCTGACTAAACATCAGACTTCTCGTTGAAATTGGAAGAAGAAATCTTGGAATGGCTATAGTTTGTAGCTGTAATTTGTTTTGGTATCTTTAGACAGTGACTTTTAAGGGGGGAAAAGAGAGGTGGATAATTTTGGAGATTAACAAGCAAATTTTCTTGTGGCTTTAATGATCTGTAGAAAAATATAATGTTAGATTGTTTAATGACAGGACAAACCTTCTATTGTGTATTGTTGGAATGATGATTGAATTACACATTAGGGAGCTATCATATGAACATAGGTTTGCGAGATGACTTGATGCATGAAAGTTTGAGAGCCATGGAGTGATCTTTTCATTTTAGTAATATGAAAATAATCAAGAGAAAATTCTTTTTTGGCTTAAGAAAATAATCAAGAGTCCATACACATATTTATAGTGAGAGTTATAAATCACTTCTCAATCTAATAACAAACTATATCATAACTAATATCAACTAACAAATATACTCATAACCAATATATAATTACAACTTATATTCATAACACTCACCTGCAAGCTGGAGCGTAGATGTCAATCATGCCAAGTTTGGATAGAAGACGAGTGAAAACCGGTCGAGAAAGGGCTTTGGTAAGAATATCTGCTAGTTGAGTTGCAGAGAGAACATGCTAGAGTGCAACTACCTTATCTGTCACTTTGTCACGAATGAAATGACAATCTATTTCGATATGTTTGGTCCGCTCATGAAAAACTGGATTTTCAGCAATGTGAATTGCAGTCTTATTATCACATAAAAATGTAGTCGGAAGAGAAGAACGAACTCCAAGATCTGTCAAAAGGGAGGTAAGCCATACCAACTCAGCAATTGTATGTGCCATAAATCTATACCCAACCTATGCAGAAGAACGAGCAACTACATTTTGCTTTTTACTTTTCCATGTGACTAAGTTTCCTCCCAAGAAGATAATAGTCATTCGTGAAATGCCGATCATCAACAGATCCAGCAAAGTCAGCATCTGCAAAGACTGTGAGTGACAACATAGATGGTTTATAAAGAAGACCATGTCCTGAAGAACCTTTGATGTATTTGAGAATATACTCTAACTGCCTTACAGTGGGAGGTCAAAGTATTCTACATATATTGACTTACTGTACTAACGGGAAAGGCGATGTCTAGCCAAGTGACAGTGAGGTAAATAATCTTCCCAACTAGACGTCGATATCGTCCTGGGTCAGGTAGTAGAGGATCCGAGGGAGAGCATAATCGAGATAGCTTGACCGAGGAATCCATATGGATGTTTGCTGGTTTACATCTCAGAAATCATGTCTCAGATATTAGATAAAGTGCATTCTTGCGCTGAGAAAGCTGCAATCAACCAGAATTCCATGATACTTCAATTCCAAGAAAATATCTAAGTGGCCCAAGTTCCTTGGTTTGAAAGTGTGAAATCAAATATTCTTTCACCTTGGAGATGCCAGCAGAATCATCTTCAGTGATAATATTATCAAGTGATGATAATATTATCAACATACACCAACACAATTACTCTGCCCTGAAGACGATAATGTGTAAAAAGAGACGTGTCAGCGCGACTACGTTTGAAACCAATATGTCGTAAAATCATGCTAAATTTTTCAAACCAGACATGTGGTGACTGCTTCAGTCCATATAGTGATTTATGTAGAAGACAAACCATAGACTCTCCCGGTCGCTCAAAATCAGGAGACTGCTGCATATAAATAGTTTATGAGAGATCACCATTAAGAAAGTCATGAAGTGGCCATGCCTTAAAAACAGCCAAGGATGTAAGTACACGGACCGATGTTAATTTGGCAGATGGCGAAAAAGTCTCGACATAATCTAAACCATGTTGATGGGTAAATCTTTTGGCCACCAATCAGGCTTTGAGATGGTCAGTCGTCCCATCTGGATTTTTCTTGACAGTAAAATCCCATGTACAGCCAACAACCTTCTTATCTGAAGGCGGAGGTATCAATTTTTAAGTCTGATTAGAGCGTAGTGCGGCAATCTCCTATAACATACCTGTATGCCAACCTGGATGCCGAAGTGGTTCTTGAACAAGTGGTGGAAAATAGGCTTAATCTTCCAAGAAAGTCACATCACATGAAGTACAAACTTTGGATGTGGCAGGATCAACATATATACCTTTTTTGGGATCGAGAGTAACCTACAAACACCATACGAGTAGCTCTAGGATCAAATTTGTTAATATGAGGACCTAGAACATGAGGATAGTATAGGCAAACAAACACTTTAGGAGAAACAGGAAAATGGTTACCCTTTGAAAACAAAATGGAGAAAAGGGAATGGTTGCCTTGGACCGGAGAAGATATGCAACTGATATAAAAACATGCAGCTAAGACTGCAAAATTCCACAATCATTTAGGGACATGCATATGCAAAACAAAAAAACGAGCTATCTTAAGCAAATGCCGGTTCTTTCGTTCAGTAATCCCATTTTGCTGAGAAGTATAAGAACATAACGTTTAATGCAATATATCATCGATCAGACAATATGCATTAAACTCCATGCTAATGTACTCCTTAGTATTATTTGAACGTAGAACTTTTGCCAAAATACCAACTGATTGGTAATTTTAGCTATACGAATATTTTAAAGATAAACAAGAGTTCAGACCTATTACGCAGAAGATATAACCAAGTCATACGTGAATGATCATCGATAAAAGTCACAAAATATTTATAACCAAACACACTAGGAATTTTTAACGGACCCTAATTATCAGATTGGACTAACACAGAGTAAATCATATCGTTTATTAACTGGAGGAAAAGAGGAGCGACGGTGTTTACCAAGAATACACGATTCACAACTGAACTCTAATAAATCAAGAGAAGACAGCATATTACGAAAGAGAAGGACGACCTGGTCGTCGATACCACTGGATAGTAGAAATAGTTACAGATGTACTGAGAATGTGATCAACGTAATACAGTCCATTCTGTTCATTCCTCCGTCAATCCGCTGTTTCGTTAGAAGATTTTGTATCACAAAGTGAGATAGATAAAAAGTTACGGAGCAATTAGAATCATTTGTAGGCTAACGAATAGAAAGCATGTTTTTTTTAAAAGATGATACAATTAAAGCATATTTTTAGGTGTAAAGATGAAGTAATAAATCGGTAGAGCCAGAAACATGTGTGGTATTACCATCAGCCATGGAATCAACTTGTGAGGATTAGAAGTAAGATCGGACGGTTCATCACGAGACATGATGTGAGGTGCCGGAATCAACGACCTACGAATTAAAATGAGAAAGGAACGATACTTGATGGAGTAGAAAAGTTGGCAGGAGCTCGAGGAGACGACGTAACTGGCTCCTCTCGGCACTAGATAAAGGTAAATTGCCGGCAGAAGAAAAAGATCGGGCAATAGAAACTGCTGTGGATACCTGCCAAGCTGTAGGAGTATCATCAGGGTAGCCATACTCCTCCCAACACCAGTTTACACGATAAATAGTGCTGCCGCAATAAGAACAATAAAGGCCAGTACATCTACGACTACGAGTATGTGGACCATGAGCACAAACAGAAATTGAAACCGAAGCAGAATCCATTGCGCAGAGGTAAATTCCAAGAGAGCGATAAGAAGGTAGACAATCAACAAGATCCAGACGAATATGGCGGTTCACAATCCATGCTAAAATACTTCACGTTTATTGTAGAAGACAATTAAAGAACCCAATAGAAACTCACGGCTCCAAAAAAAACAAGAGTCCTTAACTCCAAATCAAAAAAGGAAAATCTTCAAGAATGTCTAAGAACCGAGCTGTATCCGCAACAAATCAACAAAAGAATCTCCAAATCAACCAAAAACCATAATAAATTCCTAAATCAGCGAAGAAATCAGCAAGGCATTCGCATTAGATTCGCAATAATAAACAGAAACATCCGATCCGCGACTGCGAGTGGTTCAAGAGCAAAAAGGCCCTCATGTGAGTGCTGATGAGGGCGCATGGGGTTCAAGCAGTGCTGGAGATGTGTAGGAGAAGGGAGTCGATGTTGCTTCTCTTCTGAAAGAGATCCTGGAGTGGATTCGAAGGTAGGGAGGTGTCTTGGAGGGCATTCGAGGTCTTCTGGAGGGTCGACGAAGGGCTTCTGGAGGGAAAATGAAATGAGGAAGGCGTCTTTGATGGTCAGCGAAGGTCTTCTGGACGGTGGTCGAAGGCCTGGAGGGTAGTCGAGGTCTTTTGGAGAGCCGACAAAGGGATTCTTGAGGGTGGTGGTGACTGTCGAGGGATTCAGAGGAGGGGTTGAGGTCTTTTGGGGTGGAATCGAAGGAAGGGGAGGGGCCAGAGGGGGGTTCGAAGGCCGGGAGGGGTGGCGAAGGGGCTTCTGGAGGGCGGGCAAGGTCGGCTAGTTGAAGGTGCTATGGTGTCGAGAGCAGGAAAGGGGACGAGTACAAGTTGGCGGCAGGGAGAAACTAGGGTTAGGGTGAAATTAATTTTTTTTTTTTTTTGTGTTTTCTCTCGACTACTCTCGATACTCAGATACCATGAAAATAATCAAGAGAAAATTCTTTATTGGCTTAAGAAAATAATTAAGAGTCTATACACATATTTATAGTGAGAGTTATAGATCACCTTTCAATCTAATAACAAACTACATCTTAACTAATATCAACCAACAAACATACTTATAACCAATATATAATAACAACTTATATTCATAACATAATCGAAGGAGTGGCAAGCATCGTTGAGTAGACTTTACATTCCCATCCTAAGGGGAATCATAGAAGTCGGAGCAAGCGAGCTTTGAAGAGCGTCATATTCTCTTCTCTAGCCCGTAAGTTACCATGAATTATGATTTTTTTTCCTTGCTCAACAGACTAGACATATCTATCTTCTTGTCATTTTTTACCTGGCATCACCTTCTCTTAACCTCCCATTTCCACCTGTTCAAAAATCTTTCTTGTGAGTAATGTCCATTATGTCACCATGATATAGAGACGAATTCATGTCATTTTTGCGATCTTTTGATAGTCGGGTTTCAAGGGTTACTCTGAACTATTTACTGAATACCTTGAAGACTGAGCAGAATGCTTCATATGAATGATAAGATCATAGGACGTCTAGTTTGATTTTGATTTGAGAGTTGGAACAACTTCCTGGGTAATGCTAGGTGACCTTTATATTACAAGTTCAATTGAAGTAGCAAAAAAGCACTCCAAAATTTATGCTTTGAAACGCCATCCTGTAATCTGGTCTTAAGTTAACCTATAGCAAGACTGGGAACTAAAATTTTTATATAACCAAAACCAACCCAAATTTACCTTTCTTGTAACAGTTTGTAAAGCGATAATCTGAACAGAAAGCAACAATTTATTTCAACATCAAATCTTAACCAAGTTCTCACAGCTACATCTACATTCTCTGCTCTAAACATAGTCCTTCAATTTGAATGTTGGCGGCTTTCGGTTCTTTGTTGCTTGCTCAAAACTATAGGATTCAACTTCGGTTCTGAACCTTTGAGTCCAGTGAAGCAGATACCAATAGGATATCCATCTTCCTTGTATCCTGCTGGAACACTGATCCCAGGATGTCCTCCAATGGCTAAAACGCTTATAAAACTAGAATCGGGTGTCACTACTGCATCCAATTTGTTCTCTATCAGCAATCTCTCCAATCCTAACTAAAAGAGGTTTTAGCCATTTTCTCAATAGCGCTTCGCTCGATTGGACCCAACCTGCTTGTGTTTTGAGCAGCCAAGAGGGTCGTTTGGCCGAAATCTGCTGTTCTTTCCTAGAGTCATATTTGGCATTAGATTGATGTACAAAAGAGAGGAGAATTTTGAGTTTTGAGAATTTTTACCTCGACGACGTGTTTGTTGTTGAAGGGACCTTACAGGCGAATACTCTAAATTCGATAGTATGCATTTAGTGACATCTTGAACTCGGCTTGCAATGCTATTTCCTCGCCGCTCTGATCATAGTCGAGGATGCTGTTCATGTTGTTTATTTCGAGATTATCAACCAAGATAGCGCCCTTCTGCCTTTCAGATTTTGATTCAGAGGACATAAATCAGGTAAACCGTACTTTTAAAATTAGAATCAGAATCAGAATTAGAATTTCTTTATATAAAGAGAAATTTGTAGGAAAGTTGGTAAAACCCTTGTCAGAGTGAATTTCTTTCTATTTGCCCTGACCTGATATCCAAACTTCTTACCTTAATGCAACCAAAATATTCTAACTCGCAGTTAAAAGATTACTACGTGCCTCATTGTGTTGAAATGCTCTTCAAAAGCTTTTCCCTTAATGGACCCTTACGGGAACTAAAAGAAACCCTTCTTCAGTATCCCCACCCTCTTGCCCTTTAACCCCCCAACCTTAAGAAACCGACTATAACCGCCTTGAGGTATATAACTTGATGCGGCTCGTGTCGCTGCATCGCTCTCATCGAACCCTACGATCACATCCAACACATGCACTGCATCGGACATTGATCGACAAATCGGCCTGCATTGATAGAAGCTTACTCTTTAAAGACTTTTTACAGTTATGGTCTTCTTTGGTAAATATTGATGTTGTTGTTGCCCAACAGTATCATGTCTAGGAGAGAGAGGAATGACCCCAGCCCTGCTAGTGAGTCCTACAGTAGGCTTAATGCCCACTGCTGAATTTGCTGCAGCTGGGCAAATTATCGACCCATCCGTCTCTGTTCATAGCGATAGCTGACCCAGTGCTCGATCCACAAGGACCTGCTGATAGCACGTACGGATTCTGCACCCAAAATTTTTGAAGAAAATAACTAGGGTTTTTATCAAGAGTAATCCTGAAAGAATCTCCAAATCGAAAATTGCCGTTGAAAATGCTCCAAATGACGTGCTCGGCCCTGACCACCACGAGCACTCCACCTGCAGGGAGCGTCAAAGGACCGAAAGTGTGCCCACTCACTCATACTGGCGTTTCTGAAGATCACTGCACCACCTGCTAGTCTTAATCTCTTCACGACGCCTGCATCTTGTGGGACGATTGAACCAAGAAGAGCGAGCGAGCCGGCTGTCGTGTTAAGCTTATCTTTTGTTGCGATGTTGTCCTTGAGCAGGATAGGAATCCCATGAAGGCCCTTGCATCTCCGAACAGTCTTTTCTTTGTCTCTCGTGATTGGCTTGCTCTGCTTGGTCGATTGCATCGGGGTTGAGCTCAATCACAGCGTGTAGGATCGGGTTGAGGGTTTCCACTCGTCGAACGTAATGTATGTTCGACGAGTTGGTGTGAGGTGAGACCACCAGAGCTGAACGCCAATTGGATTTCATGGACCGTGGCTTCTTCCTGGACATCGATTCCATGGCAGGTGATTGTGCTGGGGATGATGAGAAGGGATAAAGAGATGCAGAGGAGAAAGGACACTGTTAATGTCAATGATGAAGTATTTTGGACCTCAAAAGGAGAAAGGATGATGGTTTTAATTTTAGGACCACAATCTGACCATGACTTATCATTTGGATTGCCTCCATCAATTCATAAATTGGTAATAATTTGTTGCTATCTCAGAACTTATCTCCATGGATATTTGGTCAGCAAACATCTCAGAGTCGCCATTTTTTCTTTTGGGGAACACTTGAGATGGATTGCTTGCAATCGACAACTTCAGCATAATTATTTACAATTTATTTTTCTTCTAAAATTTAATAGTGTTTATTTATATGTAATATATTTTTTACCTGATGAATTGACATTAATTCCTAAGTAATAAAATGCCAACATCAATGCGTCGCATGAGATAAGATATTTGCTTGTTAATGTTTAAAATCCAACCACAAACCATACATCAACATCAATATTAAATGCTCATACAAGAAACTAATTTAACTTGTAGCCTTAAAGGTCCCGCAAGGCCATCTATGTGCTAAGTAAATCTCCGTGTAGCGCAGAGATGGCCTTGCCGTGTATTGCAGCGACCATTTTCTCCTTAATTTGTATGGTGTCGCACTAATTTAAATTGAGAGGCTGTTAGGTTGAATCCCATCTCTTAATCATCAACAGACCCAATCAATCTTTGATGCAAATTCTCAATCTTGCAAATCAAGCCTGTTGGTTGTCCCCTTATTGAACAGGTACCCTTTTTCTTTTATCAATAAGCCGTAATTAGAGGCTGAATTAAGTCATATCCTATTGTTCCTTGGGCCCTTTAGTTTCCTCGGGGCTATGTATTATTGGGCCTCGATAGTGGGCTTCACCAAGATCAATACAAATATCAAATATCAAATATGAATTATCATTAGCAATGAACAGCTTTTGATTACAGATAATTACACATATTTAAGTACTACTGATAACTTTAAATCTTCGTTTGCTTGCTTTGAGCCTCTGAAGACGCACAACAAACAACCACAAACACATTTCAACAACAAATTACATAAATCAACACCCAGATCAAAACACAACTCCACGGGCAACAACACCCAATGCAATCACAAACCAACTCCCAATCACTCTCTTATCACTCCCGCTATCAAGAACACTATTATCACCTATACCCTGCTGCCCATTCCCAAATCCAAAAGATTGACTTACCCCTCCATTTCCATTTTGCAGTCCAAATGGCAAATTTGTGTTCCCACCGATCGGCTGAGCGAACGGCGGCAACCCCGAGGCGAGCCCAGGCGATCCGGGCTCCCCGCACTTCTGATTCACTCTAGGATCCTCGCTTGCCCTCCATGCAAGCTCTCCGATCTTATCTCTTATCCTCATATCGCCCTCGTCCACTAGCTCCAGGCTTTCTAACGGATTGTTGTCTGCTGACTCCGCCCCTGTGTCCCACTGCAGATTGCTTCCATCGAATATAGCGAGCCCTTCGTCCGAGAATACTAAGGTGCACGCGTTGGACGTGCTGACAGGCGTGCATTCGGATTCCCAGAGGGGTTGGTGTGTTTCGGTCTCTTGGATTTGGATGTAGCAGAAGTCGTTACCGAAACCGCCAGCGTTGGGGACGGATTCGGTGCGCAGAAGGTAGGCGGTGTATTTCCCAGAAGGGGAGGTGACGAAGGGTGTAGGGGAGGTGTGCACGCCCGGAGGGATGGCGGTGATTACTTGTTGCTTTGAGATGCGTGCAAGAGTCCCGGATGGGACGGTGGGGGCGGTTTCGGAGGCGGAAAATGGGGGAAGGAGGAGGGTGAGAGAGAGGGAAAGGATGAGAGATGAAAACAAGTTGATCTTCATGGTTTTTGTTTTAAGAAAGGGAGGGAAGTGAGTTTGAGTTGTGAGAAGAGTGAATGAGGATGCAGGGGTTTTAAAGGGTGAGAATTTTAGAGGGTTTGGTGAATTGGAGCAGGAATTGTTATAGTGATTGATGAGGTTGCATGCATGAGTTGGGGGTGTAGTTGTTAGCTCTTCTTCCAACTTTAAGGGAATTAATTAGGAGATTGTGATGATCGATGTTTTATTATAACTTTGTAGTTATTGATCCTTGGGATCAACGGTAATGTCTTAAGATTGTGATGATGTTTTAATCCATACTTTTGTACTTGTTTGGGTGTGCCCCTCTCTGTCTCTCTCTCATAATGCGGTTACAGATCTCCCATATGCTTTCAAATCTTATTAGTTTTATATTGTTTCTCAAAACCCTTCATAACTTTGAACTTTTAGCCATGAACGACTCTATAACACCTATATTTCGACCTGTGCTTCCTATCAATGCTTCATTTGACCTAACCAAGTCTCATGCTTTAGTTTGACTAATCATTGTTTAACTTAGCATAAGCTTCCCTAAACTGGAGTAACTCAAAGGTGAATCGAATCATCATCTTTCCTAATCCCCTATCAATTGAAATTAATGGAATAGTTTGCATTCCATACACCAACTCCTCTTTTAAGTTCCTGATGATGCTCGTAAATAGAAATTCTCCAGATCACGACACGTGGAAAGTGATGTGTCATCCACAAAAGCCCGCCGGATTTCTAGGGCTACGGAGCTGGTATAAAAATGACGCATTGGCGACATTCCTCAGTCCCTCGTCTCCAAGGTTGCATCCGACCTTTTGGAGACCCCCCTCCCGAGGTACATTCCCTACTCGCCTAACAACTGGCCGATAGCTCACCTCCGGGCTATTACAGAGCTGAGCTTTCTCAGCCTCCCCGCTCGTCTCCGAGCTATTACAGAGCTGAGCTTTCTCAGCTTCCCTGTTTGGCCGGAAGCATAGAGCCCGAGCGCCCCGAAACAGCTCCGTATCTCGCGACGACGAGATCTCCACCACTCCACGTCCCGCATCCCACGCTAGCTTATCTCGTCATTAATGACCGTATCTAGCCATTAATGTGCATATTCCGTCATCAACGCGAACGTGACGCGAGCGCGTAACGGACGGCGAGAATCTCGCATCAGCTCGCTCCGTGCGACCGCTATATAAACCCTTCTTCCAGACGACTCAGGTAACTCGAACTTATTCCAATACGCCGCTACTCTGACCTAATATTCCTCGGCACTTACTTGATTGTCGGAGGATTCTACGGTGGTTTCTTATCTCAGGAATTTTCTTGTAGGTAGCTTGGCGTCCACAACAACCAGCAACCCATCGAGATCCACACCCAATCACCACAAACAAATCTCAACCGTTCGACACCGCTGGCCGCAAGATCGACGGAGGACAACATCTGAGGGAGAAACCGACCTCCATCAGCTGGCGCCGCTTGTGGGAAAATGAAAAGCTTTTCCACCCAAAAATTTGATCTTCCGCCTTCGATTTAATGGCCAGCGAGAACCGCAACGATCCCAGCACGAGCCATCCCGTCCTCCACAATAGAAGCGGGAGCGACCTGCTCCACCTCCCAACGTCGTCGTCGTCTTATCTGCACGGATCGGTAGGCTCACGACGATAGTGGACGTGCTCACTCGTGTTCAAACGGCCGGTCATGCCGGCCAAACCGCTGTCCTTACTCTCCGGAACGACAACATGCGTGGGGCGACGGAGGGGCGCATTCAGGCTCTCGACCTCGCTCACGCCCATCTCGATTTCACCGAACATTGGCGTGCCAATTCCGGCAGTCACAACCCCTATACGAGCAATGATTCCATGACTCGTTGGGAGCCGGATAGTTCGACATCGAGATCTCAGGGGAGACCAGGCCATTGCTTCAACGCCTGCCGCGCTCTCTCGCCCCCTGAGGAGATGTCGGTCAGGTTTCCTTATTCCAGGGGAGACCGACATCCCCATATCCATCGAGGTCCGCACATGGCTCATCTCAGGACCGACCATAAAGGGTTTTCCCCGAAGACCTGAGGAACGTGATAAAGCGAAACCGCAACCACTCCATCGCGCAAGCCCAAAGCAGAGACAGCATGCGCTACGATTATGGAGAATCCTCGGGGTACCATCAGCGAATCGAGGCCCTTGAGAAGAAAATCGAAGACATGCGGCACGCTACCCGTTCGGCCGGAGAAGTGGAAAAGTACTCCGCATATTCGCTCATAAGGCCTTTCACAGAGCAGTTACTAGGTGAGCAGATCTCATCTCGGAACTAACCGTCCAAGGTGGCCCTCTTCAACGGGAAATCTGACCCGAAGGACCACTTGGATGCATTTATGACAAGCATGAGCTTCCAAGACAATTCAGACACGGCTCAGTGCCGAGCCTTCCCTACCACCCTCATCCGGGCCGGCTGAGATTGGTTCCGCGGCCTTGCGTCACGCTCGATCTCAACTTTTGACGAGCTGGCAACTCAATTTCTCAGTCATTTCGTCGGTAACCGACAACAGAAAAGGACGGTCGACTACCTATTTACCATCTGTAATATTTCAGAAAATATAAAATATTATTTTTGGAATTTAAATAATAAAATAATAAATTTTATGAATATTATAAAAGTATGGAAATTAGTTTTAATAGAATGGTATATACATATAATTTGGAAAATAATTGGAATATTAATATGAATTATTAATTATGAAAGCATTTGATTGATTTGGGCATTTTATAAATTAGTATACACTTATTTATATACAAGTTTATGCTAAACCTGATTAGTAGATTACTAATTATGTATTAAACCAAATCCATTTTCTTAACCATGTTAAATGTGCCATGACACATTGTATTATATTTCATTGCATGGTTTTGAGTTTCTTTTGTTTTTTTAAAAAGGAAAATGAGAAAAGAAAAAAAAAGAAAAATGGGGGGACAAGAGAGTATGGGTGAGAGTGAGTGAGAGAGAGAAGTTTCTACAACTATCTCTTCCCTTCTTCATTTCTTCATCTCCCTCTTCTTCATCTCCTCCTTCATTTTCTTCAACTCCTCCAACACCCTTTCTACCACCATACAACGCTCTCAAAACTTCATCAAAACTCCATATCCCCTTCACAAATATTGTTTCTAAGCTCACTACAAGTATCATGGTGGGATCAATTTGTAGTCTTGAGCTGATTTTGGCCATCTTAAAATTTTCTTGAATTGCTTTTTGAGGTAAACCATTCACTTTTCACCAAGTTTTTATATTTCCTAACCTCACAAAATAGTTTAGAGCTTAAAAGTGTATGTTTGGTGAAATTGGAAAATTCTAGGGTGATCTTTGGTGGTTTGAATGAGTAGTGGTGTTATAGTAGAGAGTTTAGAGAGTGACTACCAGCCTTTAGTGATAGAATCTTTGCTCTAAGTGAGTTTAGAAGTCCCAAAACATGAACTTAGAATATTCCGACATCGGGGTTCGTTGAAATTGTGGTGTTCAACTGGAATCCGAACGACTCGAGAAACCTGAAAAATATATTGCAAATACAGTAGGATGTGCGGGCAATTAGGAAGCTACCCTAAAAACCCGAGCCCCCATCTCCCATACTTGGCCGCGAATTTATTGTAAGTATGTCATGCATTTTGCTAGAGAAAAAGCACGACGCAGAATGGTAAAATCAAAATTTTCTAGCAAGCATGACATGCTTCCCTACTGATCATCCTAAAACTATAACATGCAAGAATAAAAAACTATGAGCTAAGAGAGAAAAATCATACAACCTATGATGCTTCTTCTTTCAAGCTCCAAGGTGGATAGTGAGGTGGCTCCTTTGATTTGAACTTCTACCTTGGTTTTCTAGAGTTCACCGGTTTAAGTCGTTGTCGGCTCTTTCCGTCGAAGACGATCCACGTCAATGAATGGCGACTTGAGCTACTCCTTTTTCTTTACTAGTTGCTAAGTAGTAAAGAGAAATATGAGGTAGATGTTAATGGTGAAGGGTTTCACTCTTTTCTCTCTATTCTTTTTCTTCCCTACCTTTTTCTTTTTCTCAAGAATTTTGCAAGCATGAAGGGGAGAGGGAGAGGGAGAGAGAGAGAGTTAGGTTATGGCTCAACTCAACATGCTCTCATAATCTAAGCCATGCCATCTCTCTCCTATCATGCTAACACATGTCCTAAGGTGTGTGAAATGTTTACACATCATCCTTAGGAATGCATAAATGAGAAAGAAAAAAGATATAAGAAAAAGAGAAATAAATATATCATGGTTAATAAATATTAACCATGATAAACAAATATGTTCACATCACATCGAACAAAATATAAAAAGAGAGGAAAAAATGATATTAGGTTAATTACATGTATTATCACATAATATCATATATTTAAACTTGTCATTAAATTAACAATTAATTCAATGGCCCAGTTTATCTCAATAAACCGGCTAGTATCATAACCCGTCCGGCTAAAGACGAATGTCTAACCGGACCCTGCACGCATCCCATGCGCGCATTACGTTATTTCGCTCAAGTGGACAAAACATCTATGCAGGACTTTAAAAACCCGTCAACACACTGGCAGTGAGTTGTCGGATCACATCATCAACTTATAAGCACGTCAACGGTACTAGCTGTACGTAATGGTCACTCGGGTATTGAACGAATGAAAGGTCGACAAGAAAACTTGCCCGTTCCCTACAGAGCTTATCGATAACACTTACCATACAGTCCGGTCTTTTCGTCTGAGAATGTCACATATCGGGTCTGGAAGGTGGTATCTGTCAGACTCCCACTAACCCGATGAATCGTGCAAGTATAAAACTCATAACCATATGAGAAACTACTGATAACGCTTATCAGTAAAACTCGCTTGCCCTGGTCAGGGACTCGTGGTTACAGCTAATTTTACACTGCGCAACATCAACTCCTTATACCGGGAGAGACGAATCCCTTCCGATCGCTCATTTCCTCCACATGATCCGGGACTGTACCCAACCATTACCTGTTTGCACAACCCTTTAAGGCTGTGTTAGGGTAATAATCTAAGTACAATGGGGACCACACGAGACACTATGACGATCTCAGGTCTACAAACTAACCTGTACATGTGTCACTTGAGAACTGCTATATGACGATAGGTATAATACCATCCAGGAGTTGTCGGTGAGTCCGTTCGATGTACTCAATCTTTAATGAGCACTTGCATACAATCTTTAGTGTCAAACACTAATGGTTGTGGGATCAACCATCTCCCTGTACTGGGTCGAGAAACGTATACACCAGTCTACTCTGGAATATCGATGCCCTATCTCGATACCTTTATGATTAGGAACTTTTAAGGATGTGCACTAGTATGATTGACATCATAGTCCCGGTAGTTAAGCAAAAATCCTAAGGGCTTTATCAACATGTATAAATGAGAGCAAGAAATAAAAGCATACACGTTAAGATAAAGTCAAAACCAGATAGTACACTATTATTTTGAGCAAGATTATTCTATATATACATATGTCTCTGATGTCCAATATAATATACAATAATAGCCTCTAGGGCATACATATCCAACAATCTCTCACTTGTACTAGGGCCAATTATTAGCGTATCTCATACCCAACAACCCAAAAGTCGCTCAAACTGTAATTGGGGAATGGCCTTCGTGAATGGATCCGTTGGGTTCTCTTTTGTATCTACCCTCTGTATCTCAATTTCTCTGTGATCAACGATCTCCCTGATCAGATGATACCGCCTTAAGATGTGTCTGGACTTCTGATGGGATCGCGGTTCCTTTGCTGGTGTTACGGCTCTATTGTTATCACAATACAAAGATATTCGATGCAATGGTTGGAACCACCTCAAGTTCCACAATGAACTTACGCATCCAGACTGCTTCTTTGGCAGCATCATTGGCAGCAATGTACTCAGCCTACATTGTTGAGTCTGCAACGGTATCCTGTTTGGAACTCTTCCAACATACCGCCCCTCCGTTGAGGGTAAATACATAACCCGAGTTGGATTTGCTGTCATCTTTGTCACTTTGCAAGCTGGAGTCAGTAAATGCCTCCATTTAGAGGTCATCGTTACCATACACCAAGAACATATCTTTAGTTCTTCTCAAATACTTAAGTATATTCTTTACAGCCGTCCAATGCTTCTCCCCTGGGTTTGATTAATACCGGCTTACTACACTAAGTGCATAAGCTATATTTGGTATGGTACACAATATTGCATACATTATAGACCCGAATGCAGAAGTATTGGGTATAATGTTCATACGATCTCTCGCTTCATCAGTCTTAGGTGCCATATCTTTGCAAAGAGTGATTCCATGACAAGCGGGCAGATTTCCACGCTTGGAATCTTCCATACTAAACCTTTTTAGTATGGTGCCAATGTATCTTGATGGGGATAATCCAAAAATACTTTTAGATATATCCCTATAGATCTTAATCCCTAGTATGTAGGAGGTATCACCCAGGTCTTTCATGGAGAATTTTTGTGACAGAAAAAGTTTGACTGATTGTAGCATAGGAATGTCATTTCCCATCAGGAGAATGTCATCCACGTACAATACGAGGAAAACGACAGCTCTCCCTACAATTTTCTTGTAAATATAAGGTTCGTCCACATTCTTTATGAAATCAAACTTTTTGATTGCATTATCAAAGCAGATGGTCCAACTCCGCGATACTTTCTTCAATCCATAAATGGATTTAAGCAACTTGCATGTCTTTCCACTGCTCCCACTGTCAATGAAACTTTTGGGCTGATCCATATAAATGCATTCTTCTAAATCACCATTTAGAAAAGCGGTTTTTACGTCCATGTGCCAGATATCATAGTCGTGGAAGGCAGCAACAGCAAGTAGGATTCGGATGGATTTAAGCATAGCCACTGAAGAAAAAGTTTCATCATAGTCCACACCTGCTCTTTGACGAAAGCCTTTTGCAACAAGTCTAGCTTTATAGGTTTCTACCTGTCCATCAACACCAATCTTCTTTATGAAGATCCACTTGCATTCAACGGGTTTTACCCCAGGAGGTGCAACGTCCAAAGTCCAAACTTTGTTGGTGTGCATGGATTCCATTTAGGATCTCATAGCATCCAGCCACTTTACCGAGTCCTTACTGGTGATACCTTGCTGAAAACTAATATGCTCATCATCATTGATGATGCAATCCTCTCGATCCCCGTCTATGAGAAAACCGTAGTATCTCTCGGGTGGATGATATTGCCTATTAGATCTGCGGAGTGGCTGAGGTTCGTCGGTTTGTTCTTGAGTTTCTGGTTCCATTGAATCTTTAGTTGAAATTTGTGTTTCTTGAATTTCGTCCAATTCTACCGCGCTCCTACTAATTTCTTTTGTAAGAAATTAATTTTCTAAAAAGGTGGCATTTCGAGAAACAATAATCTTTTGTTCTTTTGCGTGGTTGAAAAAATATACATTCGAATGCTTAAGATATCCCACAAATTTACATAATACTGATTGTGTCCCGAGTTTGTCCGGTCTCTGCTCTTTAACGAAAGCAGGACAACCCTGTATCTTAACTCGTTTAATATATAGGCTCTTTCCACTCCACATTTGATACGGAGTTTTAGGTACGGATTTAGTTAGAACTTGATTCAACAAGTATGTTGTTGTCTCCGGTGCATGGCCCCAAAAGGAAAGCGGTAACTCAACGTTACTCATCATAGATTGCATCATATCCAATAAGGTGCGATTTCTCCGCTCTGATACACCGTTGTGCTGTGGTTTATACGGAGGAGTAAGCTGAGAAAGAATCCCATTCTCTTTTAAGAACTCAAGGAAATCGGTACTCAAGTATTCTCCATCTTGATCCGATCGAAGTATTCTGATACTTTTCCTGTTTGTTTCTCTACTTCATTTTTATACTCTTTAAATTTTTCAAAAGTATCAGACTTATGTTTCAACAAGAACACATGTCCATACCTTGAGAAGTTATCGGTAAAAGTTATGAAATAGAAATCTCCGCTTCATGCATGTGTAGACAATGGTCCACATACATCACTATGTATGAGGCCTAAGAGCTCGGTAGCTCTTTCTCCGTGTCCAGTAAACAGAGCTTTGGTCATCTTTTCTTTTAGACAGGATTGACAAGTTTCATAAGATTGATATTCAAACGGATCTAAATACTCATCTTGATCTAACTTATTCAGTCATGTTGTATTTATATGACCAAGTCTACAATACCATAAAAAAGTTTTATTTATATCTGAAGACTTTCTTTTGTTGGTGTTTTGAATGTTGGAAACTGTGTGTTGATTTAGAGTATATATTCCGTTATTAAGTGTAGCAGTCCCAATCAACATTTGATTAAGGTGAATGTTCATAACATTGCTTTCCAATGCGAAACTATATCTTTCTTTACCTAGTAAAGCAACTGATATATATCACACATCATTGTTGGTACAAAATAACAGTTCTTCAAAATCAAAAAAGTTGACACTTGGTAATCCAAGATGATAATCCCCAACAGCTATGGCATCAATGTTTGCACCATTCCCAACTCTGAGGGTCATATCTCTTTTCTTCAAAAATCTGCTACTTCTCAACGCCTGCAAAGAGTTACAGATGTGAGATCCCGATCCGGTATCCAATACCTAGAAAGCAGAGTTAATGGAAAAACAGTTTTCTGTTACAAACACACCTGAAGCTGAAGTATCGTCATGCTTCTTATCCTTGAGTGAGGCTATATAAGCCCTGCAATTTCTCTTCCAATACCCTTGCTTGTGACAATGAAAACACTCTTCTTTCATCGATTCCATAACCCCAGCTTTGTCCTTGTCTTTCGCCTTTTTGACATCACCTTTCGGTTTGGTGGGGTTCTTCTTCTTCTTTCTTTTGGTTTTAGCCTTAGACCTGGAAGAAGAAGAATTCCCAACAACTAGAATGGGTGCTTTTTCCTTTTTAAGGTGCTCTCAGCTATTCTCAGCATATTGAGAAGTTTTGGAAGATCAGCTTTCATAGCGTGCATATTGTAATTCAATACAAACTGAGTATAGGCGGAAGGAAGGGATTATAGAACTAAGTCAACGTATAACTCATTTTCTAACACGAACCCCAGGTTTGCGAGTTCTTCAATAAGACTGATCATCTTTAAGACGTGTTCTCCTACTGATGATCCGGGAGCCATCCTCATTTGAAACAATTTCTTTGAGATCTCGTATCTTGCGATGCGAGAGTGCTCTCCATACAAATCTTTGCAATGGAGGAATATTGACTGTACGTTCATATTCTCATGCTGCTTCTGAAGTTCATTATTCATTGAAGCCAACACTATGCACTTGGTTTTCGCGCAATCTTCGTCCTATGTTTTACGGATCTCGATGTCCTCAATCATAGCATTAGGACCTGGGGTCTGGGGTGCTTTACCGGTGAAGACATATACCACTCTGTCATAAGTGATAGCAATGGTGACATTCCTCAGCCTGTCCTTGTTATTAGGTCCAGTCAACGTATTCTTGCCTAATAATAGTTTTAGTCCAGTCATGGTCGCTGCCTATTAGAGGGAGAGAAAATAAAACGCTCAGCGTATGCTCGTGTAATATTAGAATGGTTTATTATCTTGTCTAATCAAGATGGCTTCCACTCCCACTGTTTTTATCAAATCCTCCTTAAAACCTTAAAAGGAAATATTAACCGGAATTAATTGCACCCTACAAGTTCGATTAATCGTTCGGCCATTCCAGTGTCGGTACTTTGAGGGAGGTTTTCCAAGGCTTTCGTCAAATTCCTTAATTACAGAGAATCTCTTTTCCTTAGAGGCGTTGCCCCATTAACACCTTTCTAGGCACCTACTTTATTTAGCTAATTGCAAAGTGAACAATTCTTCCGGGAGTAACACTTACTCCAGTGGGAATCGAGATCCAACTATCGCATAGAAAGTATGCAATATCATTGCAAATTTCTAATCTGAAACACCCGATATGGTTTTTGCCCCTAACGGCTTATGATCTCGACACAGTCAACAAATCATAAGTCATCAGTCAAGTTCAACCCTTCATTTTTGTGATTGATTTAGATCCAACTGTATAACCCTTGACACAGTCAACAAAGTCATACGATTGTCCTAATCTATCGCATCTCATGCTACAGAAAAACATCACTCAATTACCGATCACTACACCTTGACACAGTCAATAAACGCAGCTCGAATACTAAGTACTCTACTAATCTGAAATGACGGAGGGTTACGGCTGGTTTTTGATGAAAAAACCTTTAACGTAGTGAACTTAATATCGTTGTTAGAACCGAGTGATTTTTGAACAGGAGTGGCTTAATCTCCGCATTTGAAAAGTTTAGTTTTTGATAGGAAAAGAAACCGAGTAGTTTTCAAATGTAGTTCTTACAACATCAATATTAGGTTTATATCTTTTCATTAATCTCATTAATGAAGCCCCGTCATTTAAAACATATTCACACCAAAAAAGAAACGAAAATAGAACGCACATTTATGCCATCCGTATTCGCCACGGGACTCCGTCATGCACCGTTAGGCTACTTAACTAACGACAGAGCGGGGACAGGGCTAGCACGAATGCAAAACATAAATAACGTTTATTTATATCATATATAAATATACCATTCGTCTCAGACATAAGCATTACAGAGTAATGGAAAAAACAGATATATTAGGAAATAACGCTTTCAATCAAGCCATCAATCGAAATATGGAATTCCACGTTCGTATGAATAGCCACAACCACATCTATCCTAGACCCTCTACGAGTGCAGCAACATACCCACTAATCCTAGAATTGGGTGACCCGGATCTCAACTCCTTGAGATGGTCATCCACTGAATTCAAGAATCCAGTAAATTGAGCATCCCTCTGTGGGTCACTCCTAAATGCAGAAAAGTAAATACAAATATATATCAGTCGGTAGCAACCACCTCACTCCCGGAAGTGCCCCGATAAAAGAATATTACAAATTTACACTTGAATGAATTGCATATAAAATATCACATAACAGGCTATTCACACAAAAATCCGTCTCACCATCACAACAACAACATCGCGATTTGTTGAATACGCAACCCCTTTTAACTAATCTATAGCAGTTAGATGACGTTTAAAAACGTTTCAATACAATGCGGAACAACTACGATATTTTGATTTCGATCGTCAAGTTCATCCGTAAAAACCAAAATAACCCCAGATTTCCAAGCACACAACCTAGGGAAAAACAAACAAACCAGTTTACTAGTTTCAAAAATACGGAGCAACATAAGAAGACCGGCGGCCAACAGAGCAAGAAAAACCGCCAGTTACCCGCTGCCGGCATTTTTTCTTAGTCTCTGGGCCCCCGGCCTTCTGGTGGATGCTCCGTGGTCTCTGCATACCCCTCTGGTATTAATTAAAAAATTTATTAAAGCAATTTAAAAAATGGACAGAGACAGTTTATGGAAACTAGAAAAACGGACTAAATTCGATGATTCGAAAACTAAACGTCGATGGAAGCAAGTTATAGTTCTAGGGTAGGCTCTGATACCATGTAAGTATGTCATGAATTTGGGTAGAAAAAAACACGATGCGGAATGGTAAAATCAAAATTTTCTAGCAAGTATGACATACTTCCCCAATGATCATCCTAAAACTATAACATGCAAGAATAAAAAACTATGAGCTAAGAGAGAAAAATCATACAACATATGATGCTTCTTCTTTCAAGCTCCAAGATGGGTAGTGAGGTGGCTCCTTTGATTTGAACTCCTACCTTGGTCTCCTAGAGTTCACCTGTTTAAGTCTCGTTGTCGGTCCTTTCCGTCGAAGACGATCTACGTCAATAAATGGCGACTCGAGCTACTCCTTCTTCTTTACTAGTTGATAAGTAGTAAAGAGAAGTATGAGGTAGATGTTAATGATGAAGGATATCACTCTTTTCTCTCTATTCTTTTTCTTCTCTATCTTTTTCTTTTTCTCAAGAATTTTGCAAGCATGAAGGGTGGGGGGGAGGGGGGGGGAGAGAGAGAGGTTATGGCTCAACTCAACATGCTCTCATAACCTAAGCCATGCCACCTCTCTCCTATCATGCTAATACATGTCCTAAGGTGTGTGAAATGCTTACACATCACCCTTAGGCATGCAAATGAGAAAGAAAAAAGATATAAGAAAAAGAGAAATAAATATATCATGGTTAATAAACATTAGCCATGATAAACAAATATGTTCACGTCACATGGAACAAAAAATAAAGAGTGAGAGAGGAAAAAATGATATTTGGTTAATTACATGTATTATCACATAATATCGTATAATTAAACTTGTCATTAAATTAACAATTAATTCAATGACTCAGTTATCTCAATAAACCGGCTAGTATAATAACCCGTCTGGCTAAAGACGAATGTCTAACCGGGCCCTGCATGCATCCCATGAGCGCATTACATTATTTTGCTCGAGTGGACAAAACATCTGTGTGGGACTCTAAAGACCCATCAACATGCTGGCAGTGAGTTATCGGATCACGTCCTCAACTTACAAGCACGTCAGCGGTACTAGCTGTACGTAACGGCCACTCAGGTATTGAACGAATGAAAGGTCGACAAGAAAACTTTTCCATACCTTACAGAGCTTATCGATGACACTTACCATACAGTCCGTTCTCTTCGTCTGAGAATGTCGCATATCGGGTCTGGGAGGTGGTATCCGTCAGACTCCCACTAACCCGATGAATCGTGCAAGCATAAAACTCATAACCATATGAGAAACTACTGATAACTCTTATCAGTAAAACTCGCTTGCTCTGGCCAGGGACTCATGGTTACAGCTAATCTTACATTGCGCAACATCAACTCCCTATACCGGGAGAGACGAATCTCTTCCGATCGCTTATTTCCTCCAGATGATCCGGGACTGAACCTAACCATTACCTGTTTACACAGCCCTTTAAGGCTGTAGTAGGGTAATAATATAAGTACAATGGGGACCGCACGAGACACTGTGACGATCTTAGGTCTACAAACTAACATGTACATGTGTCACTTGAGAACTGCTATCTGACGATAGGTATAGTACCATCTAGGAGTTCTCGGTGAGTCCGTAAATGTACTCAGTCTCTAATGAGCACCTGCATATAATCTTTGGTGTCAAACACCAATGGTTATGGGATCAACCATCACCCTTTATTGGGTCGAGAAACGTATACACTAGTCTACTCTGGAATATCGATGCCATATCTCGATACCCCTATGACTAGGAACTTTTAAGGATGTACTTATCGACTACCCAGGGCCCACTAGTATGATCGACATCATAGTCCTGGTAGTTAAGCAAAGATCATAAGGGCTTTATCAACATGTATAAATGAGAGCAAGAAATAAAAGTATACACGTTAAGATAAAGTCAAAACCGGATAGTACACTATTATTTTGAGCAAAATTATTCTATGCATACATATGTCCCCGATGTCCAATATAATATACAATAATGGCCTTTAAGGCATACATATCCAACATTTATCCCGTATGGCCGGAATTTGCGGCCTGATCCAGGAATTTGGGTCCCAGGTTTGGTCCATAGCACAATCTCTAGATATCTAGGTCTATCCAATGTGCAAAATGTCCTAATTTCACCTTATGTAAAATCTGAGAGCGTTTTATTAAGTTTCAGATTTCGTTTTACGACTTTTGAAAACTAGATTTTTTATATTAAGTTTTGACTCGGTCGTTTTACATTTGTATGTCAATATCGGGAGTTGTTTGGTTGTTCTTGCATGCGTTGACCATAGGTTCTAACCTATGTACACTTCTCTTGCCGTATCGGTTTTCAAGAGTTGATTTTGATTTCGACACGATGTGCTTTGACTTGTAGGTACATTTGCGTGAACTTCCGTGGCGACGAAGGAGAGCAAGACGTTCATCGACTTCGGTTAGAGCGAAAATAGTAGGTGAGTAGATGTATATCTACGGGGGAAGTCGGGTGGATAGCGTATAGCACCCCCGCAACCGTAGTATTAGGGTACTAGGTATATAGTTTTATATATAAATATTAGATATGTATACTCAGTTAATAGGGTAGGAGACTATAGGCGATAGTAAACGTACTCGTAGGGAGGCATGTCTTTAGTTCTTATTTTCTTAGCCTTGAGCCATTGGTTTATATGTTGTACACACACATAGTTATATGTGTGTATATGTGTGTGTGTGTATACATGTAAGTTTGAGGATAACTTCGACATAACATCACGAGATGAGAATATGACAAGTTATAATGATATGAGTCGATATGATCGGACACGATGTCACGAGACTATGTTATATGATATGAGATGAAGTGTCATGATATGATATAATATATTATATGAACATTAGGCTATATATACAACATGTTACGATATGTGACTAGATGAGATGATAGGATACACGTGACCATAGATCCGTATCCTTAATTTGGTGATATCGTACGATGGATTATACCATACGTGATATGACATGCATAATGATTGAGCCACACACTTAACTTGATGACATCATACGATAGATTATACTGTACGTGATATGATGCACATGATGATTGATCCGCACTCTTGACTTGATGATGTCGTACGATGGATTATACTGTACGTGATACTATGAGGCTGGATCGCCAACTTATGAGTGTATCGATTCGGAAAGTTATTGTTTTCTAATCACTTAAGTAGATATTAGGATATAATTAAGGCCATACCTATTTTCAAAACTAACGAATCGTTATGCATTTTTAAATGTCAACCTTAAGGGATGCTACAGATTTTCAAATGGTATCTTTTTCTCAAAAACACCATAGCACATATTTTTCTAAATCAACGATTCGTACTATTTTAAACTATAACTGTATGGCCCATATGTAGCTATGTATATTATAATGTTGCGTTTACAATTTTCTTTTTCTGCTATGCTTGTATTATTCTCATTTTTGCGGTATACATACCGCATTCTTTCCTATCTTGTATGACATCGTCTGCTAAAACACACACACCATTACCGATGATGCGTATATTGCATGTACACATACTCGCCGGCTCACACATTCATCATCGGTAATTGACATTCCATGTACACAATAGAAATCATTACTTCACCATATAACCTAGTAACCTGTAGTTTTTTAGCTATTGTTTAGTACCCATACCACACTTACTAGTTCAGTTATCGCATTTTCTTTCCTAGTTAGATGTCATGCTCATATAAGCACACTGGTTATGCATTACGGATTTGTTTTGTGCCTGTACTCATTGTTTTATTATTGGTTCATGCTTATGAGATTTCGGTTTTCATGAGATTTCTGGATTTGAGAAACCGCAGATACATTTTAAAAACTTATGATTGTTTTAAAAACGCAGTCTCTCTTGATATGATGTGTGGCGTCCACCATGAGTATTCTCGGTTCTGAGTTATGTGTATATCCGATTTGAGGAGAGAGGAAGCACCGTCTGCGGGTACATGGTGGACCCAGTACGGTACCCCGGGATAAAAAGATCGTATAGAGAGACGTTGAGCCTGGCAGGGGAGCACTACCGACCGGTGATAGTTTTGGCTCGGTGGATATCAAGAGGATACTGACCAGAGTCGTGTGATCAGATGGATTTGAGGGCTGATCCGATGAGACGGCGCCCGAGATAAGAGAATTTACGTGTCGATGTCGGACACGGGTTTTATGATGTTTTCGAGTGTCGATACTGGGCACTCAGGTTTTTATGAAGATTTGGTGTGTCGTTGGATGACACATGTCACGACCCGAAATTTAGTTCGTGACTGACACTTAAATCACGCGACATCTAAAAGCGTAACGTAACTTAAGTAAGCCGAAACCCAGAAATCTAAACCTTTTTAAAGAAAATAAAAGAGGTGAAGTTTTGAAATAAAGGTATGATGAAATCAAAGTTTTCTTAAATGCATAGATAATGGAACATGTAAATACAAATGGATTATACAAGTTGAAAAAACATGTTTCGACTTTTTAAAAATTTGAGCAGCACCTCCCTTGTATATTTTGATTCAAAACCACATATACAGGATAACAATAAAGGCATCCCCAAGCGGGAGCTAGCTCTTTGGCAATCGGCGGAATCACAACCATGCAAATCAAAAATATATGTATACGATGCCCAATGGCGAAGATCAACATAAAAGAATAATGTAAATAAAGCAAGATATCAAATCACCCAAGTGAACATATAACCCATCGCTCTGAGTCTCGCAACCATAAGTCTTGCAAAATCATACTACTTATACAAATACTACTTTTTGATTGATAGAGTTGACTATATACAATAGGAATAATAATACAAAAGCGGGCACGATCCAATATGTCCCACCTACCATAGTAAATCACCTAAAGCAAGCTGTGTGCCAGCAATACCGCTACTGATCCATGCGGTCAACCTGCAAGAACTGTGGTACAACGGGGTGAGTTGCCAACTCGTGAGTAGAAAACATCAGCAGATAAAAATCGAATAAAACAACGATTCCTAGGTCAACTATATCATAAAGGTAATACTATGATATCTAGGGTGACCATGTATGCATATATGTCAACAATATAATCAATGCCAATGTCATATACAAATAAACATCTAAACCATATGCCTATATGCAGGTGGATATCATCCACGTGTCCATCAATGATACAATCAACATCATGGAAACTGAATGTCCAACATCGACACTCGCAACATCATGAAGGAATATGCATGTATGTATGAGGATATCAACCAATGTGTGTCCATCAACGACACATCAAAATCATGGAACCTGAGTGCCCAACACCGACACTCGAAACATCATGAAACCCGTGTCCAGTATCGACACGTAAATCCTCAGATCTCGGGCTCCGTCAGTCTGGATCGGCCCATGGGCTCCGTCAGTCCGGATTGGCCCATATCCATCTCACGATTCCGGTCGGTATCCTCCGGATAACCGCCAGGTCCAAACTATCACCGGTAGGTAGTGATCCCCTTCCAGGCTCACCGCCTAACTATACAAGTCTTCTTGCCCCCGGGTATCTCACCGGGTCCATCATGTACCCGCAGACGGTGTCTACCGCTCCTCGAATCGGATATCACATAGCTCATAATCGAGAAAACACATGGTGGACGCCTCGAAATATTATATCAAGAGAAACCGGGTTTTTAAAACAATACATAATTTCCTTTGAAATATAACCACGGTTCTCAAATTCAGAATCTCATGAAAACAACAATCTCAATGCGTATAATCATAAAGTATGATGTATGCAAACATATAACAAAAATGATGTGAACATATCAAGTATATCATGCAACATAGCATAATGATGTGAGCATAGCAGTGTGTCATGCCAACGAGTCATGTGACAGTACTGAACAATTACGTGTAATAGCATGATGTAGCAATTCTACTGTGTAACTGGCATAGCAATTATCGATGATGAAAGTGTGTGAGCCGGCAAATCCGTGTAAGTGTAACATACGCATCATCGATAATTGTGTAGGTGTACTAGCATATGTATATGTAATGCAATGAGAATATCATGAACGTAGTAGAAAGTAAATCGTGAGCGCAATACTATAAGGTATACATATCTAATCTAACATCTACGTAAAGGCTAAACTAAGCGGTGTAGACAAAGATTAGATATCTATAACATATCCGAGTCGATGAATCTATCAATCGGCATCCAGTCTCACAACATCACGTACGGTATAATCCATCGTACGACATGCTCTAGTCAAGGGTATGGACCAATCATCCGGTAAAACATCGCGTGCGGTAAACCATCGTACAACGACAACAAACAGAATATGGATTTTATCGACCTATATAATAATGAAGGTACGGATCTAAGTCTCGTACGGCATATCACTCATTATTATAATAATTATATATATAAATATCTCACATCACATTCTCTTTTCATCGCCTCAATATCTCACATCAAGTAATCTTATATATATTTATCTCATTTTACCGGTCTCATAACACATCTATCTCAATCTTATCATATTCATCGATCTCATGTCATATCCTTATACTTCTCGTTTCATATCTTATATCAATCGTATCCACTCGTATCATCTTATCTCATCGCTTACTAACTCTTTTAACCATATCCATAAGTTTCTCACATAGTTTCTCCAACCACATCCTATATATATTGGTTTCCATTTATAATTTGCGGGGGTGCTATACGCCATCCACCCGACTTCCCCCGTAGATATAAATTTACTCACATACGGAACTCCTTGTTCAGCCGTAGTTGATGTTCTTCATCGTCTCGGAATCCACACGAAGGTACCTACAATCAATACACAATCGCAATACTATTAAAATCAATGTCTGAAAACCGATACGGCACAAGAAGTGCTCATAAATTAGAACCTATAGCTCACGCATGCAAAATCCACCAAACAACCCTCGTCGTTGACGTAAAAACATCCAACGACCAAATATCATATTTAAAGTCAAAACCAAGAATTCCAATATTGGAAACATAGCCAAAACCAACCCAATATGCTCTCAGATTTTGGCTCCAGTCAATTGGGACTAAACAAGCAAGTTCAGGAGATAGGTTATAGGGTAAGCAAGCTACAGCCAAAAACTCAACACCAGACTCCCACAAAAATTCGGCGACGCTGCCTAAAATCCCGATCTCGCCGGCCATACCAGGGACAAAGGGGCTCATACTTTGGTGGTGGGTTTTTAGGGGTTTATCTAGGTTAATGATATTGCTTGTTTTCCTCAAAAACATCTCAGGTTGCTCCAGATTCCATGTAGTCCCACAATACTTCACAAAACCGACACGGGATAATTCTAAGTTCGTATTTCGGGTTCTAATCTTTGTTCTTGGCTAGTGAAACATCACTAAGGGTTTGCAAACACTCACTACATATCACAAGTCCACAAAATCACCTAAACCTTCTCTTGGAATTTCCAAACATCACTAAACTAAATCGATTTAACCCAAAACTACTATAGGGTGCTAGGAAACTCAAAAACTAAACTAGAAGTGTAGGAATTACCTTATTTGGCAACTCAAGAATTTTCTTGAATTGCTCAAAGTCTTCAAAATCCAACTTTGAAAGGTCCAATGGGTTATAGAGAGGTTGTGATCATTTTTAGTAAAGGGGGTGTAGGGTTTTGGTGAAGAAATTGAGATGATACATGGAGGTGGAGGTGGAGGGAGTATGAGGATGAAAGAGTTGAAGAAATAACAATGGGGGAGGTAAAGATTGTTCCCGTCAAAAATTTCTGCGCAAAAGAGCCTAAGGTATCAAATGACAGCGATACGCTTAAGAAAATGCGAACGAGTATTTTCCGGGCTGTATTTTGACAAACTCCTGAATGAGAAATAGCTAAATTCTAATGGTATCGAAAGCCTCTCGAAAAATCCTTCGATCTGATATATTATGGGCCTCATAATTCATCCGGAATCAAAAGTTATGAGGTATCACGTGCCCACACGTGACCGGGCATCACGTGCCCACACGTGACCATTTACAGGCAAAGCATGTAGGCACTTAATAAAATAAATGATTAAAAGCGGTCACGTGACCATACGTGATGGGCCTTTAAACCCACTGAAAGGAATTAAAAAATATTATAAAACAGTAAGGAATACCCCAATGGGGCATCACGTGCCCACACGTGACCAAAGGTCACGTGCAGACACGTGATAGGTTCCTAAGCACTCTGAATTAATAGAATTAAATTCTAATTAAATAATTAATCAGTAGGGTCACGTGCCAACACGTGATGGGCTCTTAAACCCTCTGAAATAATAAGAATTAAATTCTAAACAATGGGGTCATGTGCCAATACATGATAGGCCTCTAAACTCATTAAATAGAATTAAAAGTATAATAAAATAACATGGAAAAACCCCAATGGGGCATCACGTGCTCACACGTGACCAAGGGTCACGTGCTGACACGTGATAATTCCTGAGTTCTCTAAAACAACAAAATTAAATGCTTAATCGAGGGGGTCACGTGTCAACACGTGATGGGATCCTAAGATCTCTGAAACAATAGAATTAAATTCTAATTAAGGGAAATCAAAAACCCTAACTGGAAAAATATTTCTTTAAATCTTTCTAAACAAAAAGGATGGTGTTCTGTAAAATGGAGCACCGTTAGATTAAAAATCCAATGGTGATTAAAAATCACCAATTTATAGAAAGATTCTATACAAGGAAAGATTTCCCTGAAATTTGAATAATAGATAAAACATCTTTTGGATTAAAAATCCAATGGTGAATAAAATTCACTGAGTGATCTAAAAGATCATGTTGGTTACAAAATCAATTAAAATCTTTCAATAAAAGATTCATTAAACAAATTGATTCTTTTCCTTCTTCTATAAATAGGAGCCAAGAAGAGAAGAGGGGGAGAGAATTTTGGGATCTTGAAATTTTCTAAAGGAAAATAGCAGAGAGAAAAGAAAGGAGAATTTAATTCTCAAGAAAGAAAACCTTAGGTGAGAAAAGAAAGGGGATCAAAACTCCAAACAGAGAATTTAATTCTCAAATCTAAGAGTTTAACTTTTCTGCACAAAAGAACTTAGTTCTTCCTCTGGTTGAAGATCTACACAGAGCACATCTCCCCATAAGTTGAGAATTTAATTCTCATCGGGTTGAGATCCGGCCATGCAGATCCAAAACTTAGAGGAGGAATTGAGTTTAGAGAATTTAATTCTCCCAAAACAAAACTAGGGTTTTACCCTATATGAGAATTTAATTCTCCCAAACTCACAGGAATTTAGTTCCTTCAAGATGGACAGAACTAGGGTTTTAACCCTAATTGAGAATTTAATTCTCAAAATAAAATAAAGAGACTAAAAAGATCTCTGTGTATGAAAAGGACTAAGGTCAGGTGTCCCCACGTGACCCCTGAAGAGATCCCCAAAAATGAGAAGGAAAAAGTTCTGAGGCAATACTTCACGTGCTCCCACGTGACCTCCAAAACACAGAAAGAGAAAGCAAAGGAAATCTAAGTTTGCACGCTCTCACGTGTTATCACGTGACCCTTCAGCAAATGCTTTAGCAACTGGCACACAGATCTCCATCACGTGCCAACACGTGATCCTCGAAAATATAAAAAAGTATTTAACACTTAATTGCAGAACGAAGCAAAAGGAATCTGGTCCCACCTTTGGGCACCCTCACGTGTCCACACGTGACCCCTTTTTTCTTTAGTGTTTAACACTAATTCGAGAGCTTTATTCTCAGTGTTTAACACTGATTATCTTTTAGTGTTTAACACTAATTTGAAAATCTTATTTCCAGTGTTTAACACTGTTATTTTCTAGTGTTTAACACTAATTTGGGATTCTATATTTCCAGTGTTTAACACTGTTGTTCTTTAGTGTTTGACACTACTTTTAGCCAAATTGGCTAATTTTCCAGAGGCAAAAGTCTCTCCTCCAAATGAATCTCAAAATTGAGGAAATAAAAGATGAAAATGTTTAGCATTGCTAAATAATGTGGGCTTGAACCCAGACAAATGTTTAATGGTCCAACAAAGAGCCAATATTTCTAATCTAATTGGACTTAGCCCAAACTGGCCATAAGTCCTCAATTCAGATTTAACTGAGCCAATGTGCTCATAATCTAATTATTTGATCTTAGTTCCAAATTGGACTACAGATCCCCAAGCAACCTTGGTTCAAGGGTACATCTCTTCACTCCTTTGATAATTGTCGTTGTAATTCCTCAACGTCTTCAAAGAGGTGACGGGTCCCGACAACCACACATCTCATAGACTATGACGTCTTTAAACTGGACTGTGGGGTCCTTAAACTCATGGACTATGATGTCCTTAACCTCGACCGTGATGTCTTAAAACTAACATTGGACTGTGGGGTCCTTAAGCCCACGGACTATGATGTCCTTAATCTTGACTGTGAGGTCTTTAAACTCACGGACTATGATGTCCTTAACCTCGACCGTGATGTCTTAAAACTAACATTGGACTATGGGGTCCTTAAGCCCACGGACTATGATGTCCTTAACCTTGACTGTGAGGTCTTTAAACTCACGGACTATGATATCCTTAACCTTGACCGTGATGTCTTTAAACTAACATTGGACTGGAGGGTCCTTAAACCCATGGACTATGACGTCCTTAATCTCGACCGTGATGTCTTTAAACTAAGATTGGACTGTGGGGTCCTTAAGCCCATGGACTATGATGTCCTTAACCTTGACTGTGAGGTCTTTAAACTCACGGACTATGATGTCCTTAATCTTGACCGGGATGTCTTTAAACTAACGATGGACCACCATGTCCTTAAACTGGTAATCAACCGAAATGTCCGTAAACTAAACAATAGAGCCCAATTGCTCTCTTGTCGGATCTAAACGATCCTGTTAAGTTGATCTTAGTCTAAAGTAAGACCAACGTATCCTTAACGAACGTTTAAGTCGATCTTAGTCTCAAATGAGACTAACATATCCTTAAACCCAAACCCCCCAAACCCAAATCTAAGAAAGAATACGGATTTGGACTAGTCTACGCCCTACGGGCGACAACATAACTTAGTCTCCGTATACAATTCACGGGCAATGATTGGTAGAGTTTTTGTGTGCTTAGTTAATTACCGCAATCAAGACGGTTTCGCTTGTAGCTAGCCGGTTGAGTACGGGTCGTTCTCAAGGAGAAGGGAATCTTTTTCTATGTGCTTTAACGAGTTAAGTCCAAATGTCCAGGTTTGTTTTGAGATTAACTATGTGCTAAAATGATATGTAAAGAGAGCTTTTTAGGGTTAGGATTAGGTTAGTTTGAGTTAGGAGTCGCTCACTTCTTTCGTTGCCACTCTTAATATCGGTGTTACGGTAATCGGCAACAACGGGGTTAGCACGACTAGGAAGGAACTTGTGAGTATAAGCTAGGCTTTCCAACGCATAAGTTCTTCCTTTTGGTGCTTGTCCGTCCGTTCTTGGCTCTTAGCCTTAACCTCCGGTTAATTCAACCACAACCGGTCTCACTAAGGAATCACCGCTATCATGTAGGATAGGGTGCCGTAGGGAGCGGATTGTGGTTCAATTAACGGGAGTCCGAATTAAGATGTTGGGCAAGAAAAGAGTGAGAGAGATTTCCTTCTCTCAAACTTTCCTTATCCTACCCTAACAAGTATGAAAACTACTCACCTATTATAAGAAAAAGAAAATAAAACACAAGGAGGAAGATAGAAAGAAAGAGGTTAGAAGATTACAACTAGCTATTTGAGACCTCACTTTGGCAAGGATCAAGCTTAAGCATCATTGTTGTTTAAGAATAAAGAAAAAGAGAACAAGAAAGAAACAAACAACAAATAACAACAACTAGATTAGCAAATGAAAAATACAAGCAATTATAATTAACAATAAGACAAGCATGGGAACAAAAAGAACTCTTTATTCATCACTTCACTCACAAAAGCTCACTACAAGGTTTTAATGGAGAAGAGATGAGAAGAGGAAGAAGAACAACAACATGTATTCTAAAATCTAAATACAAGAATAAGCACCCTTGGCTTTGGCAAGTTCTGGACTATTTATAGGCAGGGAACTGGAAATCTAGGGCAACAAACTGACTCCATATAGAATGACCAAAATACCCCTTAAACCTCATCCACTGCGGAGCCCGTACGGCAGCGGAACCGTGGCCCTTTAGTGGAGTTAGGCCATGAAATTTGGTGGTTTTCCCTTCTTTTTAGTACTCTTCAGTGTGGTATATGTTGTTTCTCAGAATCTCTTCACAATATTTCCAGAATTTCAGCAGAACAAAAGGTGATGTAATATGGATCTTTTGTCATGATTTTTCTTGAGCTCCGCATAGATATGTTGGATCTTGTGTTGCCATTGAGCTTTGTGCATGAAAATGACATTGATTTGCCATTTTGTCCCTTAAACTGGTGTGCGGCAACATACAGATAGAGAGCGGAGACCCGTGTTTTATCTGTGGTTGGCAGTAATCCGGAATTTGTCGTGCTTTTCCATGAATTTCATTGTTTAGAGCTGAGAATCTGTATCCTGCAATTGACTAGCAAATACGGCTCAAGAGTACCTACCGATAAGCAATGTGATAAAAATTGGGCGGTATAAAAATGCAAAAATCTGATATGAACAAATACCTCCAAACTTATCATTTGCTCGTCCCGAGCAAAGCCAATTTATTCACAAAAAATTCCTAACCTCACTTTCGCAGGGAACGCGATTGCACTGAGCATGTGCAACAAGCCGTTTAAACCTCTAGGTGTCCCTAGTAGGAGGAGTGTTGTCTCCTGAGGGTTTTCAGCGGATACTACCCACAAAATCCGGTCAAGCTAGTTTTGCAAAATAACTATGATTCAAACCCTAAAGTTTTGTTTCAGAAAATAACAATTCTATTATCCTAAATCTAGACAATCGAACCTTTATTTTTCACATCTCGCTTTTTATTTAACTTAAGATTTTATATGTCTTTGCAGTGCAAATAGCGTCGTTAAGTTCCAGAAGGATCGATTAAAGTCATCATGTCATACAATAAAGCCCGGATAAAATTTTTAAAAGGATCACATAAGTTTTATAAAGAGTTAAGCATTTTTCAAGTTTCGTTTTCCAGTAAAGTTTCAACTTCAGAATTTCTATCTTCCCTAACAGGAAACTAGGTCTTATTTTTCACTCCACCTTTTTCTTGTTTTCATTTCATACACACCTCTATGAACGTGCAATAGTCTTTATCATAGAATAAAACATTCATATCTCCGCTAGAAATATTTTTTATAAAAACTTGTCTTTTGTAAAGATTATTCTCACACAAAGAACCGTTAGGAATTTTAACTCGGAGAGAACACTTGCTTGACTTTGTTTTAATCTGGACTTTCTAGGCTTCTTAACGAGCTTTGGGCTAATGCACCCAAACCAGTTGGCTTTAGGGTATTAGGTGTAGAGACACCCCAACGGACTTAATTACTCAAGTTACCTAGGCCCAAAAACAAAAGACAATTTAGCGTGAAAATCATGATGATTCAATGCGAACGGAGATATAACCGGCAATTCAGTTATTTTTTTGGATAAAAAACGTGTTTAGTGGGTTAGGTGTGCAATCATTCCAATCAAGTTCCAGATGGGTTATTTTTCAGAATTAGTTCCAAATAAGGCATCAATAACATTCCTTCATATTCGCTTCACTTCATAAACTATTCTTGATATTACTTATTTCAGAACAAACCTATTTGATCCTCAGAAAATCATTTATCCATTTAAAAGTTTTTAGACATAAAAGACTTGTTATCTAATTTCCAAAACTCACGACACGTGTAGTGTGATGTAAAGACGTATATCAGCTATAGTTAACTTCAAAGGAGAGTTATCTTTCAGGTTTTCAAAATCTAAAAGTAAGATTTAGTTATTCTTATTTTATCAAACAAAACCGTCGAGATATTGAATCAGAGTTCTCCCACTAGCTAACTTGACAGAAAAGTTTTTATGTTTTTAGAAAATTTTCTGATTTTTATGGATTTTATGGATTTTAGTATGCAGATGCAAAATATACATATGAATGCGAAGGTTAGAAATGCGTACCGAGCGTACCCCAAACTTAAACTGGACAGTGTCCTCACTGTCATTGCATGAAGAGATCATTGAAGGGTCAAAATTGTCGGTTAGATATACACATTTTTTTTTTGTTTTTAGAGAAAAGAAAATCAGTAAAAATGGAAAAGAATATTCACAAATATATACAAAAAGGTATATACATACCCCCAAACTTATTTGGAACAGTGTCCACTGTTCTTGGCTGGATAACCAAAGTTTGGTGGTAGGCAGAGGAAGATTATGCAGGGTAAACCGGCTCCTGTAAGACCAGGAGCTCCTCTGTTGGTTCGGCGCTAAGGTACGGTTTAAATCGGTGTCCGTTTACTTTGAAAAATGAACCGTCCTTTGGATTCTCCAAATCCACAACGCCATGCGGATACACATTCCGCACAAAATATGGCCCTTTTCAGCGAGATCTGAGCTTTCCTGGATGGAAGTGTAGCCGGGTGTCGTAAAGCAGCACCTGTTGACCAGGTGTGAAAGTTTTGCGCAAAAAGTGTTTATCGTGAAACACTTTTGTTCGGTTCTTAACGACAACCGCGTTATCGTAAGCCTCATCCCTAAGCTCGCTCAATTCGTTCAACTGCAGCTTCCGATGGCTGCCCGCATCTTCGAGAGACAGATTCAGCTCCTTTATCGCCCAAAATGCGCGATGCTCTATTTCGACAGGGAGGTGGCAAGCCTTTCCGTACACAAGCCGATAGGGAGACATGCCAAGATCGGACTTATAAGCAGTTCGAAATGCGCAAAGGGCATCAGTGAGTTTTAACGACCAATCTTTACGGTTCTTGGAAACCGTCTTCTCCAGTATTTGCTTGATTTGCCGATTTGAAACTTCGGCTTGCCCACAGGTTTGGGGGTGGTAGGGCGTAGATAGCTTATGATTAATAGAATATTTCCGCATCAAGGCCTCGAAAGTCTTATTGCAGAAATGAGTTCCATTGTCGCTAATGATAGCTCGGGGGTGCCCAAACCGGAAGAAAATGTTTTCTTTAAGAAATCTAACGACAACCTTATTGTTGTTAGTCCGGCTGGGCACAGCCTCGACCCACTTAGAGATGTAATCAACAGCGAGAAGGATGTACAAGTTCCCAAAAGAGCTGGGAAACGGCCCCATGAAATCTATCCCTCAAACGTCGAAAATCTCCACAACCAAGATTGGTTGGAGCGGCATCTCGTTCCTCCTGGATATCCGGCCCAAGTGTTGGCACCGGGAGCAAGTCTTGCAGTAGTCATGAGCGTCTTTGAAGAGTTGTGGCCAGTAGAAACCACACTGCAAGATCTTCTCAGCTGTCTTTCTGGGGACAAAATGCCCGCCACATGCTTGATCGTAGCAAAATGACAGCACACTCTTGAATTCATCGTCAGGGACACACCGACGAATAATCTGGTCGGGGCAGTACTTGAACAGATAGGGTTCGTCCCAGTAAAAGTGTTTTACTTGGGATAAGAAGCGACGTCTGTCCTGACTTGACCATTCAGTCGGTAGTAATCCTGTGGCCAAATAGTTCACAATATCTGCGAACCAAGGTTCGCAAGATACTGTCAAGAGCTGTTCATCCGGGAAAACGTCGTTGATTGGAATTTGAAGCGACGGTGAAGAAGGAAGTCGTGAGAGATGGTCGGCGACTACGTTCTCACATCCTCTTTTGTCCTTGATGACAAGGTCAAACTCTTGAAGCAAGAGGATCCAACATATCAGACGAGATTTTGCATCTTTCTTCGCAAAAAGATGGCGCAGAGCAGAATGGTCTGTGTAGACAATGACTGGAGAGCCGATGAGGTAGGGCCTGAACTTTTCTAAAGCAAATACATCAGCTAAGAATTCCTTCTCAGTTGTTGTATAATTGAGTTGGGCGTCGTTCAGGGTTCGGCTAGCATAATAGATTACGTGCGGCATCTTGTTGATGTGTTGTCCAAAGACAACACCGATGGCAAAGTCGGATGCATCGCACATAATCTCAAATGGGTGCGTCCAGTCAGGTGAAGAAAGAACGGGAGCAGAAGTGAGTGAGCTTTTTAATGACTCGAACGCAGTCACACAGCTCGAGTTGAAGTCGAATGGCGTGTCCTTGGCCAGTAGAAGAGTCAAGGTCCTAGCAATCTTGCTAAAGTCCTTGATGAACCGTCTATAGAAACCGGCATGGCCAAGGAAGGTTCGGATGTCTCTGACACATCTGGGAGGAGGGAGATTGGAAATGACCTCAATCTTTTCTTTATCAACCTCTATGCCATTTTGCGAAATGATATGTCCCAAGACAATACATTCGCGCACCATGAAGTGGCACTTCTCCCAATTCAAAGTGAGGTTCTTGTCCTTACATCGGGTAAGGACAGCGTCGAGATGCAGCAAACACTCGTTAAAGGAATCGCCGAAGATGGAGAAATCGTCCATGAAGATCTCTAGGAATTTTTCCACCATGTCTAAGAAGATTCCCATCATACACCGCTGGAAGGTAGCGGGCGCATTGCATAACCCAAAGGGCATGCGACGATATGCAAACGTGGCAAAAAGACAAGTGAATGTGGTCTTGTCCTGGTCTTTTTCGGCGATGGGAATTTGATTATAGCCGGAGTAGCCATCAAGAAAGCAGTAGTACTCGTGTCCGGCCAATCGTTCAAGTATTTGGTCAATGAAAGGTAGCGGAAAGTGGTCCTTCCGCGTTGCGGCGTTGAGTTTTCTGTAATCGATGCATACTCGCCACCCAGTTTGGGTGCGAGTAGAGATTAACTCGTTCGCCTCGTTAGTGATGACCGTTATGCCTGATTTCTTGGGGACAACGTGAATGGGGCTAACCCACTGGCTATCAGAGATAGGGTAAATGATACCACTATCCAGACACTTTACGATTTCCTTTTTCACAGCCTCCTTCATGACTGGGTTGAGTCGCCTTTATGGATCCCTGGCTGGTTTGGCATCATCCATCAGATGAATGTGATGTTAAATGATCAGGGGACTAATCCCCTTGATGTCCACTATGGACCAGCCAAAAGCTTGCCTATTGCTGTGCAAGACCGCAAGAAGGGCTTTCTCTTGCTCTTGAGCTAGAGAAGCCGAGATGATAACAAGGAGGGTCTCGTTCTCACCCAAGTAAGCGTACTTAAGGTGAGACGGCAAAGGCTTGAGTTCGAGCGTTGGAGGTGAAACGATTGAAGGCAAGATTGGTGAAAAGGTCTCGAACTCAAAGGATTCCAGCAAAGGTTCAAAACGAGTGTAAGCGACCGAGTTGGATGGTTCAGGTAACTCATCCTGAAATTCGAAGGATTCAAACTCGGGTGGTGAGTGGCTAAGATCGTTCGAGAAAGTGAAACACTCGTAGTCATTGTCGGACGCAGAAATAGTAGCAGGTTCGAAGAGGAACGCACTAGTGGCGTTAAGGTTATTGTGATCGAACAAAAACTCCTTGAATTCACACTCTTCTGGGGTGATCTCCTGGATTGAGCAAACGTCTAGTATATGAGCATTAGGTTCGGTGGGCTGATTCCCCAACCTAAAAATGTTGAGTTCAATTGTCATGTTTCTAAAAGATAGGTTCATCGAACCATTTCGACAATTGATCACAGCATTTGAGGTTGCAAGGAATGGGCGACCGAGTATCACCGGAATTTGATTCCGGGGGTTAGCTACAGGCTGTGTGTCCAAGACAATGAAGTCAACGGGGAATATGAAGTCCCCAATCTTGATTAACACATCCTCTAGCTCACCCCTAGGATGGGTGATTGATCGGTCGGCCATTTGGAGAGTACAGTGTGTGGGTTTCAGCTCTCCTACACCTAGTTGCTCATATACTGAGTACGGAAGCAGGTTAACACTGGCACCAAGATCTAATAGTGCGTGGTTGATGTTCTTATCCCCAATGGTAATAGAAATCGTAGAACAGCCAGGGTCCTTCCGTTTTTGAGGTAAAGATTGGGTAAGAGCATCACCCACAGCACTAGCCAAGAAAACTTTCTTGGGTACCTGAGATTTCCTCTTTTTCGTGCACAAGTCCTTTAAGATTTTCGCGTAGGACGGGACTTGTTGGACAGCATCTAAAAGGGGAATGTTGATGTTAACCTGCTTAAACAACTCCAGAATCTTCTCCATTTGTGGATTTTGTTTATTGGACCTCAACTGGTTTGGAAATGGAACGTTTTTAAAATTGGTTGAGTCCAATACTTGTGGAGGAGATTGTGGAGTTAGAACGGATCCCAGAGCTGGTGTTTTCGTAGAGTGAGAAATGGGTCCGTTCAGAGCAGAAGAAGAAGAAGAAGAAGAAGAGCCTTTTGACGAATGGAGAATAGGCTCAGAAGACGAAGAAGAAGAAGAAGAAGAAGAAGAAGAAGCGGCTGGGGTGTCATTATCCTCAATTGTTGTGCCGATGTTGTTATGCAGCATCCTTCCCGATCTCAATGTAGTCACGGCACTCACATTATGGTTCTGTTGTTCAAGAGCAACATATACATTATGTGGGTGACCGGGATTTGGGAGTGGTTGAGATGGAAGCTTTCCCATTTCTCGCTCGCTTAACGCCGCATTTAGCTGTGCAATATGGGCTTCGATGGTCTTGATGCTTTGCCCGTGTGCAGCAGTGTGTTGCACCAAAGACTGAATAGACGACTGGATGTTGGCGGTGGATTGTGTCGATTGTTTAACGAACGCCTCCAAACTTCGTTCTAGCGAGGAAACCTTATCGTTGTTTTACGGAACAAAGTTGTTTTGCGGAAAAGAATTGTTGGGTGCAAAGTTGTTCGTCTGATTTTGAAAAGGTTGGGGTTGGAAGGGCTGCTGAAACTGATGTTGAGTTTGTTGTTGCGCTTGTTGTTGCGGAGGAGGGGGCCTCTGGAAATTGTTGCCTTGGAATTGATGCTGATTCTGATTCCAGGGGAAATTGGGGTGGTTTCTCCAACCGGGATTGTAGGTGGAAGAGTATGGATCATTTCTTGGTCTTTGCTGAAATGCAGCATTAACCTGATCCTGTCCTTGAGATGGTGGATTGTAAGGACACTCTTCGCTTAAGTGAGAAGGATCGGAACAACAAGCACAAATGGTACGAAGGGGGAGAACAGGGGTAGGAGTAGGAGATGAAAATTTGCTCTCTATCGCTTCAAGTTTTCTCGTTACTGCAGCCATTTCAGCTTTTATCGCAATAGAGACATCAAGTTGGTGAATTCCTACCCTAGACTGACCAGTAGAAGTGGAAGAAGAAGAAGAAGTTAGTCTGGTGCTCTCCCATTGAAGCGTTTGTTCCGCAAGGTCGTCGAAGAATTGCCACGCTTCCTCGTCAGATTTCGATAGGAAGTGGCCCTGACAAATGGTTTCCAACAACTGCTTGGTTGCTGGGTTCAGGCCTTCGTATAAGGTTTGGCAAAGTTGCCATTTCTCGATACCATGGTGAGGGCACTGAACAAGAAGGTCTTTATACCGGTCAAAGCACTTCCAGAAGGGTTCAGTAGGAAGCTGAGAGAATTGGTTGATTTCGTTACGGATCCTTACGGTTTTATGATTCGGATAGAATTTCTTGAGAAACGCTTTCAAAAACTCGTCCCAACTGGTTATGGAGTGGGAAGCGGTGCTATACAGCCATTTTTCAGCAAGATCGCACAAAGTGAACGGAATGACCCGTAGCCGTATAGCATCATCCGACAGCTGGGTCGTTTTCATCATGGCACAAACATTTTGAAACTTGTTGATGAAGATATAGGCATCTTCAGATTCAAGCATATGAAATTTCGGAAGCATGTTAATGAAGTGGGGCTTAATTTCAAAATTATCCCCATTGGCCGGTGGAAGAGAAAGACAGGTGGGGAGTGCAGAGCGGGTGGGATAGAAGCGATCCTGGAGCGCGATTCGCTGTGGCGCTACGGCAGGTGGTGGTGGTGGGTTATTCGCATCCATAGGAGGTCGAATCAATCCCGGGGGAGTTGTAGGGATGTTTGGATTAAATCCTGACATCGCGGAAGAAGAGGTTGGTGATGGTGAAGATGTATGAACAGAATTTGGGTCAACGTCAGAGTTGGCCGGCAAAGGTAAGGGTGAAAGAGGCGTGGAAGGAGTTTCGACGTCTGAATCGATCGTGTAGTCGGTAGCGACTAACGTAACGCGGACTAGGCGGGCGCTAGTGTCCCGAGTCCAAGCGGACATACACTAAACGAGTTTAGTATAGTCAAAGCGGAGAAGGTGAGGGTAAGAAAATGTCAATGGAGAAATACGATGGGTGGTGGGTGAAAAAAATTGGGATTTTGGTGACAAAGGGCAAGTTTTTATAAAAGTTTTTGGTTTTGTGTTTTTTTTTTCTTTTTAGAAAGAGCTTTACAGAAATATGTACGGACTTACGACTTCAAGCAATCACAAACAGGATATGCGCAATCACACCTAGATCTAGGGTCACCTAGGTCAGCTAGACAGCTCCTAACTGTTCCAAAGGGCTAGAAATAGGACCTCAAATCGCCTCTTCTCCGCCAATTGCGGCCAGGTAAGTGCCAGGTAAGTGGGAGGCTCCCCACTACGTAAGTAGTGGTCCTAATTAAGTAACCACTTACCTTGGACACACTTGCCTAGACACTGCAAAGTCAGGATATGATAAACGGCCGATGCCTGTAACTAGTCCTCTGTCCTATTGAGCGCGAAGTCCTTAGGGCCGAGTCTAGTCTTTTTTAATTAAACAATGGTCAATGCATATGCTTTTTGTGATTTCTGGGGTCCTGGGAAGGGTGATGAAATCCCCACCCAATCTGGATTGGTTTCAAGCCCCTTAAAGTTCGTATTAATATATGCAAAGCAGTAACAATCAACTACAATTAATTTTTATTTTTTAGCGCGGCGCAAAGAATCCTGCACAAAAACAATTTATTGGAAGGGGGAAGAGAATTTGCGCAAAGAATGCTGCAGAAAACACAGTTCAGTGGAGTTCAGAGGAGTGGTGGAGAAGAGAGAGAGACTTACAGAAAATTTGGCACCCTGAAGGCACCAAACGGCCACGGTTCCGCGGCCTAAGCTTGCTTATGCCGCGGTCGGTAAGTGTCCTTGGAGCTATAAAAATCTTTCAGGTCCTTATTTGGCTGTCCTCTTCTTGTCTGGATTTCCTGAATCTTGATATGCTCACTGTATATGCTCCAGATTTTTACAGTAGACCGTTGGTTCTTGTCTTGATCCGTCGCGGTGTAGCCGCGAGATATGGGTCTAACTTCCCACGTCTTTGGCACTGAACTCGACCGTCTTTTTATCCTGCACACTTGCACAAAAACTAATCAAAAATAACAAGATGAATTTTTTTCAATGTATATTTTTTTTTTGTTTTTCGGTTATATTTATATTCACAAATTAACCCGAAATTACACAAAGAAATAAACTACCGTCTCCCCGGCAACGGCGCCATTTGATTGGTAGAGTTTTTGCGTGCTTAGTTAATTACCGCAATCAAGACGGTTTCGCTTGTAGCTAGCCGGTTGAGTACGGGTCGTTTGCAGGGAGAAGGGAATTTTTTTCTATGTGCTTTAACGAGTTAAGTCCAAATGTCCAGGTTTGTTTTGAGATTAACTATGTGCTAAAATGATATGTAAAGAGAGCTTGTTAGGGTTAGGATTAGGTTAGTTTGAGTTAGGAGTCGCTCACTTCTTTTGTTGCCACTCTTAATATCGGTGTTACGGTAATCGGCAACAACGGGGATTAGCACGACTAGGAAGGAACTTGCGAGTATAAGCTAGGCTTTCCAACTCATAAGTTCTTCCTTTTGGTGCTTGTCCGTCTGTTCTTGGCTCTTAGCCTTAACCTCCAGTTAATTCAACCACAACCGGTCTCGCAAGGAATCACCGCTATCATGTAGGATAGGGTGCCGTAGGGAGCGGATTGTGGTTCAATTAACGGGAGTCCGAATTAAGATGTTGGGCAAGAAAAGAGTGAGAGAGATTTCCTTCTCTCAAACTTTCCTTATCCTACCCTAACAAGTATGAAAACTACTAACCCATTATAAGAAAAAGAAAATAAAACACAAGGAGGAAGATAGAAAGAAAGAGGTTAGAAGATTACAACTAGCTATTTGAGACCTCACTTTGGTAAGGATCAAGCTTAAGCATCATTGTTGTTTAAGGATAAAGAAAAAGAGAACAAGAAAGAAACAAACAACAAATAACAACAACTAGATTAGCAAATGAAAAATACAAGCAATTATAATTAACAATAAGACAAGCATGGGAACAAAAAGAACTCTTTATTCATCACTTCACTCATAAAAGCTCACTACAAGGTTTTAATGGAGAAGAGATGAGAAGAAGAAGAAGAACAACAACATGTATTCTAAAATCTAAATACAAGAATAAGCACCCTTGGTTTTGGCAAGTTCTGGACTATTTATAGGCAGGGAACTGGAAATCTAGGGCAACAAACTGACTCCATATAGAATGACCAAAATACCCCTGAAACCTCATCCACTGCGGAGCCCGTACGGCCGCGGTTCCGCGGCTGCGGAACCGCGGCCCTTTAGTGGAGTTAGGCCATGAAATTTGGTGGTTTTCCCTTCTTTTTAGTACTCTTCAGTGTGGTATATGTTGTTTCTCAGAATCTCTTCACAATATTTCCAGAATTTCAGCAGAACAAAAGGTAATGTAATGTGGATCTTTTGTCATGATTTTTGTTGAGCTCCGCGTAGATATGTTGGATCTTGTGTTTCCATTGAGCTTTGTGCATGAAAATGACATTGATTTGCCATTTTGTCCCTTAAACTGGTGTGCGGCAACATACGGATAGAGAGCGGAGACCTGTGTTTTATCTGTGGTTGGCAGTAATCCGGAATTTGTCGTGCTTTTCCATGAATTTCACTGTTTAGAGCTGAGAACCTGTATCCTGCAATTGACTAGCAAACACGGCTCAAGAGTACCTACCGATAAGTAATGTGATAAAAATTGGGCGGTATAAAAATGCAAAAATCTGATATGAACAGGCAACCAAAAACAAAACAAACACCCACGACACGAAGTGACCATATGGAGAAGGAGAAAGTTGTTACCGCGATGCGGTAGCGTAATTAACTGCAGGGGCTTACGCCTGCAGGGAAGAGCGTCCCCACAATCAAAAACCCCTCAGATGAGGGGGAATCTGACGAAGTCTGCTACATCGGCCGCATCCGTTTAAACCTTTGATACATGGTGTCATAAATCAACTTGGTATTTTTGGAGAGGTGGACGGATAGCACCAATTAGCATCTGCCCCGAATCTCAGGCAAGACAGTCCGTCTTGCGCGTCTTTCGGAAGGGAACAGATTCTGGCACGCCCGGTGGGACCTTTTCCTCTTTCCACTCCACACTTCGTGCGTCGTGTTCGCGAACGAATCGCGGTTTGCTATGGTTGCCTGTGGATTTGAGGTACATAGATTTGGTGTCTTGCTCCGTGCAGAAAACAGAAGATCAATGGCTTCAAACTGCACTCATTGCAACAACTCCCACTCCATCCTCGCCGGAGGAGTGACCTACGGGCCTCAAGCAGCCTCCCTTTTCAAGATGCCAGTGGAACAGGTAACTCAGGCCACCACTGGGCTGTTCTTTGGGACTATGCTCCTACCGACGAGCTTCAATGCCCCATTGTCGTCGCAAGAAACTCCAAAGAAGTCGGTTTTTGATCGGCTTACAACTACCGCGGCCACTCTCAACGGGTCGCCCAAGTCCAATGCCTCAGCTTTCAGCAAACTGGGCCAAAACTCATGTGGGCCCATGAAGAAGCCTGCAATACCAGAAAAGGTTGTTCCAAAGAGGATAGCCATCCCTCCCCCTCTGGGCTAACTCCACCGGCTCCAATGTTAGAAATTAATGCTGCTGTTCTAACCAGGAACAGTTTTGAGCTGCTGAACAAGGTGCGCAGGAATTCGCCTACCGCCGTATTAAAAAGATCTCCGCCGCCAGTGGAGACTGTCACAGAAATGAAGCCGGAACAGTCCCCCCAACGACTGTCTTCTAAAGTTTACAAAATCTGGCGACAAGTCCGAGAGTCGGTGGTTGCTCAAGACTATCCCCGCCGGCAGAAAAAGCTGAAGGTTCAGCAAGAAGAAAACCGTCCTGGCAAGCTATAAAGGACGACAGCTATTTGGGTGCCCACTGCAACGGCCCCCTCAACGTCACCAGTCCACAAAAAGAAAAAGCCAGAGAAAATCCCTGAGTCTGCGACGAATTGTAAGACCACTGAACCCAAACGCCCTAAGTCTAGGGGCATAACGGTGCATACTGTTTACATGGCTTCCGGAAAAGAGGAAAGCCGCGCTTCGACGGGCCACCGACCGCTCACCCGATCCTTGACAAAAGCCCAGGAGCAGCAACAGATGCTTCAAGAAATGCTGACACAAATGGCCACACTCACCGGGCCAAAAGAAAGCCCAGAGGCGTCATCAGAGCAGCGTCATGAACAAGAAACTGATGCTGACTTCCTTCGCAGAGTCCTCGAAAAGAAGGACAGAGAAGCAGCAGAATAAGCCGCCAACATAAAACGAATGGCGCTTCTCTTTCAAGACATGGTCGGGATGATGTTACAGCCGGAACCTCCAGCTGAAGACCCTCCGATCATTATTGAAGACGACAGAGGGGAGACATCGAACCCTCATCCGACTCTTTCAGCAACCAAGGAGGAAACCATCTCAAAAGCCACGCTTGATGATTATATTGCTCAGCAAATACGAGCTCACCGAACGAATGAAACGGCTAGCCAAGTTGTTAAAACTGGGCGACCATATCCGGGCTGGTATGACCAAATAAGTTACCCGCCGGGATATACGATCCCTAAATTCCATGTGTACAAGGGGACAGGCAATCCCCATCAACATGTCGCTCAGTTCAGGGCTCTTTGCGGCAATACTGGAGGTGATGATAAACTTCTACTTCGCCAGTTCGTCGGTAGTTTAGCAGACATAGCTTTTGAATGGTACTCGGAGCTTCCCGACGACTCCGTCAAAATGTTTACAGAAATGGAGCTACTATTCACCCAACGTTTCATGAGTGCTAGCGAACGCACCCCAATCACGGCACTGATCAATGCCAGGGTGAAACCGGGAGAAACATGGGTCCAGTATGCGATACGGTGGCGTAATCTATGGTCGAAATGCGAACAACGCATAGAAGAAGCTCCTGCCGTGGGCATGTTCGTAGGTATTCTCGACCCCCAAGCGACCATCTCCCAATTCATGATGTTCTTCAAGCTGACCACCTTTCAGGCCTTGATTGACAAGCTGGCCCAAATGGACCAGATGGGCCATAGGCCTTCCTCTTCAAAGACAGAGCCTTGGAATGAAAAGGGCAAAGGGAAAGCAACCTTCGTTGCCAATACTCAGCAACGGCCGAGCAACTTAAAACCGGTTGTTCGCCAAAACAACGTGCGTCCACGCCCACCTCTCGAGGAGAGACTGGGATGTCCTTACTCGTTTCCCCAGGATAAAACGAGGAAACTGTTCGAGCTGGCAGTGCGCAATAAACTCATCAATCTGCCGGATCCAAAACGTCCGTTGCAGCCAGGCGATGTCAACAATCCTAATTACTGCCCTTACCACCAAGCAGTAAGCCATCCAATCGAAGATTGTTTTGTCTTCAAAGGCTGGATGGAGGACCAATACCAACAAGGCAAGTTCGCATTATTCGAAAACTGGAAGGTGAACCCACCACAACCTCACACCCCTAAAAAGGTGGACATGTCGGGGTCATCGTGCTCATTCATAAGGGAAGCCCCATGGGAGGACGTTCTTTCAGCCAAGACGAAAAGAATGCTAAAGGATCTCCAAACATGCCCGGCGATCAGGTAGAAAAATCCACTGGAACCCGAGATCATCGAGGGAATGCTGAAACCGCGCCCAACTCCAGAAACGTGTGGTGGTGGTCAGAGCGCTCACACCCAGCCGTCAAAGTCTTCGAAGAAGAAGAAGACCAAAAAGCCCGTGCAGCCTGGTGACAAGCGCACGGACCTGCAAAAACAGATTGACGCGTTGGAAGAATATAATCAGAAGGCGCAGACCCCAGTCATACTCCAAGAATTTCTCACCCACGTCCTTGTGGACAAAGATGATGACAATGGAGAAGACTCGTCGGATGAGTCTGAGGATTTTGTGGCAAGCTGTCATGTGATCTCTCACTCGTTAATAAACGGTGAAGAAGCCTTGGATGTAGAAAGACCAGGGGCAAATCCTGAGCCTGATCTTCTAGGACCATCATACGAAATGATTGATGCATTCCTAAACGAAGCCCGTCAGGAAAGCAAAGCTAATCGAGAGCGTGAACTGGCTATATTTGAAAGTGCCAAACGCCGACGACTGGAGGAAAAGGTCGAGACATCCCGACTGGAGCAAAGCATCCCTATCGCCAGCAAAAGCAAGCTTAAAGTAAGGAATCAATTCACTAGGGCCCTGGCAGTAGGAATGAAGTTGCCCTCTCTCAAAGGAAATTCCCCTGGCAATATACGTCTTGATGAAGCGGACATACATCCTAACTTCTGCCTATACCATCAGAGGATTGCATACCCCACCGAGGAGTGTATAGCCTTTAAAAACTGGTGGCAGGGATATATTGCCCATCGACGACACGTTCAACGAGTGAAGCGCAAGGCTCGCCGGGAACAGAAAAGCATGACAGATGAGCGCGAAAGAGCTGCTGGCAACTGTCACATAGCCAACACCAAGGGATCGCAAGTTATCACCTTTGGAAGCGACTCTGACGAAGAAATCGCCCTCAGCCCTCTCTTCAAGGAATCCACCTCCGGCACAAAACATGCGAAGATTTGCGGTAAAATCTAGCTGCGTAATCGCACGTTGACCTATGACCGAAACGTCCACAAGCAAGAGGGGCATGGATGAAAACCCGAAAGGGCTCCGTGAGTAAAAACAGCAGGACTACCGACGATATTTGTGAAAACCCGAAAGGGCGCAGGCTCGTAAAAAAAAATAAAAAAATAAAAAAAATAAAAAATAAAAAATAAAAAAATAATAAAAAATAAAAAAGGGGGTACGTCCACAAGCGAGATGGGCACGGATGAAAACCCGAAAGGGCTCCGTGAGTAAAAACAGCAGGACTACCGACGATGTTTGTGAAAACCCGAAAGGGCGCAGACTCGTAAAAAAAAAGGTTCGTCCACAAGCAAGAGGGGCACGGATGAAAACCCGAAAGGGCTCCGTGAGTAAAAACAGAAGGGCTACCGGCGAGTGTTTGTGAAAATCCGAACGGGCGCAATCTCGTTAAAGGACACTTGCAAGGTCCTCTTGACCTTGTGAGGAGAAACCACCCGCGTGAGATCCTTACGACTCACAAAGGAAGCAACACACTTAGAAATCCCCAAGACTCCTAAGGAGAAATTACGCTTGCGAGATCCTCACGACTCGTAAGGAGAATCCTCTTATGAGACCCTTACGGCTCATAGGGTTCAAAAGCCTTAAGCTACAGGGACCTGAACCTGTTCTTAAGCCATCACAACCTCCAATGCTGCCCTACAAGCGGTTCAATATTGACCCTTGTATACAATCCACGAACACGAATGAACCTTTCCCTAACAGAGTCCTACCAGCGACTAGGGATATGCTCACACGGTGAACAAACACTTGTAGGTCCCCTCGACTTGCAAGAAGAAAACATTCTTTTAAGATCCTTACGACTTATAAGAGAACACACACTTAGTAGTCCTCATGATTCCTAAGGAGAAAACACACCTACGAGATCCTTACGACTCGTAGGGAGAAACACCTTTATGATACCCTTACGGCTCATGAAGTCAAAAACCGTAGTCGACGGGATCCTAACCCTGTTTGCTAAGCCACCTTTGTTCGACATCGACAGAGGCAAATGATGATTCGCTCCTGGCAACATCCCAGTTGTAGCGATGCTGATGCCTAAATCGGTATCAAATTCCAAGTCCTTTCATGGCAAATGATGATTCACTCCTGGCAATATTCTAGTCGCAGCGATGCTGATGCTGAGATTGGCACTAAAATCCAAGTTCCATACCCGCGATAAAAAAATCAGTGAGCCAAAAATGCATATGAAATAGCCGAAATGATGGGGCAACTGTTCATATCATAATATTGCATTATTATATTCCCCATTCTTGTGCATTTTACAAATAAACAGGTGCTTTTGACCCATGTCTGCTACATAGTACAGGTTATAGGTTCTTGGAGCAAAAACAGCGAAAAAGATAAAAGACGATGCAAAAGTGAGACTACGACCAACAAATAGAAGGATCTTGATCAAGCCTACATGAAGATCCGTTCACAAAGAACAAGGCATCACAAGGTTGAAGACTTCATCTCGAAGCAACGGTAAAAGTCCACTGCAATTATTCACTGGAAGATTTGGAAGAAACCTAGAAGCCAATTTGAGAAAAGAACTAAGGAATTAGGAAGGCCAAAGATCCCAGAACCAGTACAGAAAATTACAGAATCCAAGCTCACTTTTTGGCCGCGGAACCGCGGCCAAACCATGGCTGCGGCCGCTGTTCCGCGGCCGTGCGGAGCACGTAGAGGCTAAAAATTTTACCTAAATCTGAGGCGGCGCTGACTAGTCTTCCTAAGGGTATTTTTGTAAATGCAGACATGCGGCGATTGTAAACCTAGGGTTTTCTATGTCCTATAAATAGAGACCCAATTTCTTGTATTAGGTCATGCCTCCTTTCATTAATAAAATTCAGAATTCTTTTTGGAGAGCATCAATTTAGGAGTAAGCTTTCAATTCTTGCCCTAGGTAATTTCTTATCTGCCCTAGTTAAATTTAATTCCTTACCCTAGTTAGATAGTTAGACCTTTTATTCTCTGCCCTAGATAAATGTTTTTCAATTTCCTAATGAGCGAGTAGTCTCTTCGCTTGTTAGGGTTAGCTTTGGGGAAGGTTTGAGAGATGAAGATCTCTCACCCCTTTCTTGTCCGTCATATATTTTCATAGGACTTCATGCATACATGCACATACCGCTCCCTACGGCACCCTATCCCATGAGGTAGCGGTGATACCGTAGTATAAAGGTCCGGTTGAGCATGTTTTCCATGGAGGTTACGGTAAGGATTGATATAGGAAGAACAAGAACCTAGAGGAAGAAACATCTTTCCAAATGGTTCTAATCCCCTTTATTAATAATTACCATAACTTCCTAAGTTTAGGAATTATTTTTCAAACTTATAATTTAATAAAAATATCAATACTCTTCCCTTGTTTTAACTTAGCCCCAGAAGTGAACTCAAAATTTGCCTATTTCTAAATAAATTACAAAGACATATACTTTCTACCGTTAAACTTTAAGAAAAGTTATTTTTAGGGTTTTTAATTTACTAATTATAAGATCTAGTTGTTCCTAGCTAGTCAACATTTTTGTCAAACTCAAGTCAATTATGGCCAAAATTGAACACTTTAATTTTTATAATTTTTTAAAATTTTCAATTTTTAATGGGTTTTAAAATAAGTATGCAAATGCAAAAATATACATATGAATGCGAAGGAAGAAGGCTTACCGAGCACACCCCCAAACTTAAACTTGACAGTGTTCTCACTGTCATGCTACACCAAGAGGGTCAAAATGTCGGCACTCCCCTGTTTATTTATTTATAAAAATATATTTTTTTTATTAAAAGAAAAACAAAATATATATACAACAAGGTTCCCCCCAAACGTAAGTAAAACAGCGTTAAAGTTTAGAGTTAGGGAGGAGAAAAATCAAACTATACAAGGCCTTACGCAGACCAAAAGATGAATCAAAAATATTTTACCGCAATCAAGAACGGCGTCGCTTAAGTCTAGATTCTGAAAATATATACCCTACAAATTGCACAAACACGCACCTTGAAACTTGGAATAGTAGAGGAGACATTGAAATGCTCTTGTCTAAAGTCCTTAGTACGAAGAAAAAAGATAAAATAAAAAATTCAAGTGTGAATAAAGAGATAATAAAAAAATGAACACTGGTTTTTGTGATTACTTAAGGCTAAATAAATAAAAAAAATATTTAGCGAGGGTGCTTCATCACCTAGTGCTTTAGACCAACTAGTTTGGGAGTCACTGTTAAAACCTTAGGTGTTACAAGACTAGGAATTACGCTTTAATGTGCAAACATATCTTGTAATCGGTTGTTGGTACCTCAAGAAGTATTAACGGTCGCATGAAGGATGTGTGGGCAAATTTTATCTAAAAATTCACCAATTAAGAAGTGCTTTGGACAACGGGCAAGAGTATGATTGCTTGATTTAAATTTCCAAGTGTAGGGGTGATTTATACACACACGTAGGGGTATGTGATTGGGGTTTAGATAAGAGATAGGAATGAAGAATTGGACTTATATCTTTAATAGAGATGATAAAAATTCATAAGTTGAGATATAACCCTAGAAGGAAAACTTAAGAGATGCCGAAAGCTTAGTAAGTCTATAGAACATATATAATTTTAAGTTAAATGATAAGGAAGCGTGAAGAATATGGGTGGATAATTTACGAGTCAAAGATAATAGAATTCCTTGTTAGAAACCCTAATTGGAGAATAAAAGTCAATGTGCCTAATTGATAGGATTTTGTAGGTAGTATCCGCTGAAAACCCTCAGGAGACAACACTCCTCCTACTAGGGACACCTAGAGGTTTAACGGCTTGTTGCACGTGCTCAGTGCAATCGCGTTTCCCTGCGAAAGTGAGGTTAGGTTTTTGTCGAGAATAAAACTAGGTTTGCTCGAGGACGAGCAAAAGATAAGTTTGGGGGTATTTGTTCATATCATAATATTGCATTATTATATTCCCCAGTCCTAGTTATTTTACAAATAAACGGGTTCTTTTGACCCATGTCTACTACATAATTACAGATTACAGGTTTTCGGAATAAAAACAGTGAAATGATGAAAAGACGATGCAAAAGTGAGACTACGACCAACAAATAGAAAGATCTTGATCAAGCCTACATGAAGATCAGTTCACAAAGTACAAGGCAGCGCAAGGTTCAAGACTTTATCTCGAAGCAACGATAAAAGTCCACTACAATTATTCACTGGGAGATCTGAAAGAAACCTAGAAGTCAATCTGAGAAAAGAACTCAAGAAGTAGGAAGACCAAAAATCCCAGAATCTACACAAGAAATTGCAGAGCACAAGTCTCCTTTTTGGCCGCGGAACCGCAGCCAAACCAGGGCTACGGCCGCGGTTCCGCGGCCGTGTGATGCCCGTAGTGGCAAAACTTTTTACCAAAGTTTGAGGCGGCGCTGACTAGTCTTCCTAGAGGTATTTTTGTAAAAGCACACATGCGGCAATTGTAAACCTAGGGTTTTCTATGTCCTATAAATAGAAGCCCAAATTCTTGTATTAGGTCATGCCTCCTTTCATTAATAAAATTCAGAATTCTTTTTGGAGAGCATCAATTTAGGAGTAAGCTTTCAATTCTTGCCCTAGGTAATTTCTTATCTGCCCTAGTTAAATTTAATTCCTTGCCCTAATTAGATAGTTAGATCTTTTATTCTCTGCCCTAGATAAATGTTTTTCAATTCCCTAATGAGTGAGTAGTCTCCTCGCTTGTTAGGGTTAGCTTTGGGGAAGGTTTGAGAGATGAAGATCTCTCACCCCTTTCTTGCCCGTCATATATTTTCATAGGACTTCATGCATACATGCACATACCGCTTCCTACGGCACCCTATCCCATGAGGTAGCGGTGATACCGTAGTATAAAGGCCCGGTTGAGCGTGTTTTCCATGGAGGTTAGGGTAAGGATTGATAAAGGAAGGATAAGAACCTAGAGGAAGAAACATCTTTCCAAATGGTTCTAATCCCCTTTATTAATAATTACCATAACTCCTAGTAGATCTTTATATGGGTATAGAAAGCGGTGAGATTTATTAACTTTCCAAACTTAACCTAAACCTAACCTTAGCAAGATTTAGATCTAGATTAATTTAGTTTTTAGATTTAATCAATCCGTTCACACCGTTCGGAATTAACTCGTAAGAGCAATTAGGAAATTCATAAAATCCCTGCGGACCGACCCGTACTCACCGGCTAGCTGCAAAGCGACGCCGTTCTTGATTGCGGTAAAATATTTTTGATTCATCTTTTGAAGCGCAAGCACGCTAAATCTTTTGACCCATAAAAATTGAAAAAAATTGAAAAATTATAAAAATTAATATATTTAATTTTGGCCATAATTAACTTGAGTTTGACAAAAAGGTTAACTAGCTAGGAACAACTAGATCTAGACTTAGTAAATTAAAAACCCTAAAGATAACCTTTCTTAAAGTTTAACGGTAGAAACTATATGTCTTTGTAGTTTATTTAGAAATAGGCAAATTTTGAGTTCACTTCTTGGGCTAAGTTAAAACAAGAGAAGAGTATTGATATTTTTATTGAAATATAAGTTTGAAAAATAATTCTTAGCTTAAGTCTAAATTCTGAAAATATATACCCTATAAATTGCACAAACACGCACCTTGAAACTTGGAATAGTAGAAGAGACCTTGAAATGCTCTTGTCTAAAGTCCTTAGTACGAAGAAAATAAAATATAAAAAAATTCAAGTGTGAATAAAGAGATAAAAAAAATGAACACTGGTTTTTGTGATTACTTAAGGCTGCATAAATAGGAAAAAAATATTTAGCGAGGATGCTTCATCACCTAGTGCCTTAGACCAACTGGTTTGGGAGTCACTGCTAAAAGCCTTAGGTGTTGCAAGACTAGGAATTACGCTTTAATATGCAAACACATCTTGTAATGGTTATTGGTACCTCAAGAAGTATTAACGGTCGCTTGAAGGATGTATGAACGAAATTCATCTAAAAATTCACCAATTAAGAAGTGCTTTGGACAACGGAAAAGAGTATGATTGCTTGATTTGAATTTCCAAGTGTAGGGGTGATTTACACACACACATAGGGGTATGTGATTAGGATTTAGATAAGAGATAGGAATGAAGAATAGAACGTATATCTTTAATAAAGATGATAAAAATTCCTAAGTTGAGATGGAACCCTAGAAAGAAAACTTAAAAGATGCCGAAAGCTAAATAGGTCTGCAGAACATATATAATTTTAAGTTAAATGATAAGGAAGCGTGAAGAATATGGGTGGATAATTTACAAGTCAAAGATAATAGAATTCCTTGTTAGAAAACCTAATTGGAGAATAAAAGTCGATAAGCCAAATTGATAGGATTTTGTGGGTAGTATCCGCTGAAAACCCTCAGGAGACAACACTCCTCCTACTAGGGACACCTAGAGGTTTAACGGCTTGTTGCACGAGCTCAGTGCAATCGCGTTTCCCTGCGAAAGTGAGGTTAAGTTTTTGTCGAGAATAAAACTAAGTTTGCTCGAGGACGAGCAAAAGATAAGTTTGGGGGTATTTGTTCATATCATAATATTGCATTATTATATTCCCCATTCTTGTGCATTTTATAAATAAACAGGTGCTTTTGACCCATGTCTGCTATATAGTACAGGTTACAGGTTCTTGGAGCAAAAACAGTGAAAAAGATAAAAGACGATGCAAAAGTGAAACTACGACCAACAAATAGAAGGATCTTGATCAAGCCTACATGAAGATCAGTTCACAAAGAACAAGGCATCGCAAGGTTGAAGACTTCGTCTCGAAGCAACGGTAAAAGTCCACTGCAATTATTCACTGGAAGATCTGGAAGAAACCTAGAAGCCAATTTGAGAAAAGAACTAAGGAATTAGGAAGGCCAAAGATCCCAGAACCAGCACAGAAAATTACAGAATCCAAGCCCACTTTTTGGCCGCGGAACCGCGGCCAAACCATGGCTGCGGCCGCGGTTCCGCGGCCGTGCGAAGCGCGTAGAGGCTAAAAATTTTACCTAAATCTGAGGCGGCGCTGACTAGTCTTCCTAGGGGTATTTTTGTAAATGCAGACATGCGGCAATTGTAAACCTATGGTTTTCTATGTCCTATAAATAGAGACCCAATTTCTTGTATTAGGTCATGCCTCTTTTCATTAATAAAATTCAGAATTCTTTTTGGAGAGCATCAATTTTGGAGTAAGCTTTCAATTCTTGCCCTAGGTTATTTCTTATCTGCCCTAGTTAAATTTAATTCCTTGCCCTAATTAGATAGTTAGATCTTTTATTCTCTGCCCTAGATAAATGTTTTTCAATTCCCTAATGAGCGAGTAGTCTCCTCGCTTGTTAGGGTTAGCTTTGGGGAAGGTTTGAGAGATGAAGATCTCTCATCCATTTCTTGCCCGTCATATATTTTCATAGGACTTCATGCATACATGCACATACCGCTCCTTACGGCACCCTATCCCATGAGGTAGCGGTGATACCGTAGTATAAAGGCCCGGTTGAGCGTGTTTTCCATGGAGGTTAGGGTAAGGATTGATAAAGGAAGGACAAGAACCTAGAGGAAGAAATATCTTTCCAAATGGTTCTAATCCCCTTTATTAATAATTACCATAACTCCTAATAGATCTTCATATGGGTATAGAAAGCGGTGAAATTTATTGACTTTCCAAACTTAACCTAAACCTAAACCTAAACCTAACCCTAGCAAGATTTAGATCTAGATTAATTTAGTTTTTAGATTTAATAAATCCGTTCCGAATTAACTCGTAAGAGCAATTAGGAAATTCACAAAATCCCTGTGGACCGACCCGTACTCACCGGCTAGCTGCAAAGTGACGCCGTTCTTGATTACGGTGAAATATTTTTGATTCATCTTTTGAAGTGCAAGCACGCTAAATCTTTACAATCAGCAACTTGCAACGAAATCAGCAAGTAAAAATGTATGCATGCAAAATAGCCGAAATGATTAGGCAACTCGCAATAAAAAGCAGCGAGTAAAAAAAAAGATATAGCCGAAATGATTGGGCACTGCAAAAAATAGCCAAAATGATTGGGCAATCGCAACCTTCGCGATACAAAAGCTGAAATGAAAGAGCATCACGGAAAGAAATAAAAAAATGAATGAAATGAAATTTATGCCCTACAGGTGAGATCATATCGATCCCTGTATACAATCCAAGGGCACAAACAAAGAGAGAACCATACCTTCCCAACAGGCTCCATCAGAAAGCGAAGCCAAATCTCGACGGTTCACAGACAACCTAGAAACCACTTCAGCATTCGTCTCGATACAGCAGACGAGATGTCAACGACGGCGTTCCTTCGCAGTCCAGCAGGATGCAGGTGCAACGTCAACAAAAGACCTCACGGTCGAAACAAAGCGGAGCGACGGCAAAATCCCAGCTCCACCTCAGCATTCGTCTCGTTACACCAGATGCAATGTCAACAACGGCGTTCCTTCGCAGTACAGCAGGATGCAGGTGCAACGTCAACAAAAGAACTCACGGTCGAAACAAAGCGGAGCGACGGCAAAATCCCAGCTCCACCTCAGCATTCATCTTGATACAACAGACGAGAGATCACCAACGGCGCTCCTCAGCAGTCCAGCAGGATGTGGATGCAATGTCAACAAAAGACCTCACGGTCGAAACAAAGCGGAGCGAGGGCAAAATCCCAGCTCCACCTCAGCATTCGTCTCGATACAGCGGACGAGAGATCACCAACGGCGTTCCTCAGCAGTCCAGCAGGATGTGGATGCAACGTCAACAAAAGACCTCACGGTCGAAACAAAGCGGAGCGATGGCAAAATCCCAGCTCCACCTCAGCATTCGTCTCGATACAGCAGAAGAGAGATCACCAACGACATTCCTCAGCAGTCCAGCAGGATGTGGATGCAACGTCAACAAAAGACTTCACGGTCGAAACAAAGCGGAGTGATGGCAAAATCCTAGCTCCACCTCGACGTTCGTCTCGATACAGCAGACGAGATGTCACTACAGCGCCCTTCCTCCAACAGGATTCGGACGCGACAAAACAACGAAGCAAAAGCAATATTCCTAGCTTCAGGGTCTTGACGGCAACTCATATAAAACCTGAAAGACTACCAGAGATCATCCGACATGGAGTGGTCACAACCTCGACTTTCGTCTCGATACAGCAGACGAGATGTCACTACAGCGTCCTTCCTCCAACAGGATTCGGACGCGACAAAGCAAACGAAGCGAAGGCTAAATTCCTAGCTTCAGGGTCTTGACGGCAACTCATTTAAAGCCTGAAAGACAATCGGAGATCATCCCACACCAGCACGGAGTGGTCACCACCTTGACGTTCGTCTCGATACAGCAGACGAGATGTCACCACAGCGTTCTTCCTCCAGCAGGGTTCAAACGCGACAATCAAACAACGGAGCCACGGCAAAAATCCTTAGTTCCAAATCTCGACGGTTCACCAACAACCTAGAGACAACTGCGACACTCGTCTCGATACAGCAGACGCAATGCCGCCAAACGAAGCAAAGGCCAAATTCCCAGCTTCGGGGTCTTGATGGTAACTCATATAAAACCTGAAAGACTATCAGAGATCATCCCACATCATCGCGGAGTGGTCACCACCTCGACGTTCATCTCGATACAGCAAACAAGATGTCACTACAGCGCCCTTCCTCCAACAGGATTCAGACACGCCAAAGCAAATGAAGCGAAGGCCAAATTCCTAGCTTCAGGGTCTTGACGGTAACTCATATAAAACCTGAAAGACTACCGGAGATCATCCCACATGGAGTGGTCACCACCTCGACTTTAGTCTCGATATAGTAGACGCGATGTCACCACAGCGTTCTTCCTCCAACAGGACTCAGACGCGACAATCAAACAACGGAGCTATGGCAAAATCCCTAGTTCCAAACCTCGACGGTTCACATGCAACCTAGAGACAACCGCGACATTCGTTTCGATACAGCAGACGCAGTGCCAGCAAACAAACCGAAGGCCAAATTCCTAACTTCACGGTCTTGACGGCAACTCATATAAAACCTGAAAGACTATCGGAGATCATCCCACACCAGCGCAGAGTGGTTATGACTCATCGGGGCTCTCAAAAATGAGCCTAACCTCAAGTAAAAAGCGGCATGGCAAAATTCCTAACGCTTGCTCTTCCGACGGTCAAACTGCCTAGGAAGATTGCTTGAAGACGTCTTGTCCAATCCCCGAAGGGATCAGAGACACGATAGTCGCAAGGCTGCTCGAACAGCAAGATTGCCTATCGAGGAATACATCAGCCAACGCGACGGTACGACGGACAAAATCCTAGTACCACAGACCCTAACGGACCTTTGTCGTAAAGAGCAGAAGTTAACTGTGACGTTAGGACATCCTTGCGAGAACTTCTCGATTCTTCTCGACTCGTAAGGCAAAGCCTTAGGCAATAGGGATTAAAAAACCTGTTTCCTAAGCACTGGAGCCCTGCAAGTCAGTCCAAGATGGACTCTTGCATACTATTCACGGGTCACACTCTTCGAAGTCGAACATCGACAAAGAGGGAAACAACTACTTACAAGTCCTCCTGACTTGTAAGCGGGAAAAATTCACTTGTGAGATCCTTACGACTTTCAAGAGAAAACACACTTAGGAGTCCTCACGACCCCTAAGGAGAAAATACACCTGCGGGATCCTCTCGACTCGTAGGAAGAAAAGTCTTTATGAGACCCTCACGGCTCATAAAGTTGAAAAGTCCTAGGTGGCAGATCCTAACCCTGTCTCCTAAGCCACTGCCCTACAAAGAGGTCAATATGGACTATCTATGGGCTATATTCCCCGAAGTCAAATATTGACAAGGAGGGAAATAATCACTTATGAGTCCTCTCGACTTGTAAGGGAGAAAATTCTCTTGTGAGATCCTTACGAATTTCAAGAGAAAACACACTTAGGAGTCCTCATGACCCCTAAGGATAAAATACACCTGCGGGATCCTCTCGACCTGTAGGGAGAAAAAAACCCTTCTTGAGACCCTTACGGCTCATGAAGATGAAAAAGTCTTAGGATACAAGGACCCTAAAACTTGTCTCCTAAGCCCTCAATTCAATGGCCATGTATAACTCTGCACTACTTCATCCACGTACATACTTACGTGGGCAAAGTAGTGGGGGGCATTTGTTCCTGTCAAAAATTTCTGCGCAAAAGAGCCCAAAGTATCAAATGACAGCGATACGCTTAAGAAAATGCGAACCAGTATTTTCCGGGCTGTATTTTGACAAACTCCCGAATGATAAATAGCTAAATTCTAATGGTATCGAAAGCGTCTCGAAAACCCCTTCGATCTGATATATTATGGGCCTCATAATTCATCCGGAATCAAAAGTTATGAGCAAATATGCTATGGACTGTTCTTTGATTAAAAATCAGGAATTACCTCAATGAGGTATCACGTGCTCACACGTGATCAATGGTCACGTGTTGACATGTGATAGTTAAAACAGAAATAAAAACAAACGGCTGAAGAAGGACCTAATTGGGGGTCACGTGCTCACACGTGACTAATGGTCACGTGTTGACACGTGCTAGTTAAAACAGAAATAAAAATAAATGGCTGAAGGAAATACCTCAATGAGGTATCACGTGCTCACACGTGACCAATGGTCACGTGTTGACACGTGATGGTTAAAACTGAAGCATAAATAAATGCTGAGAAAATGACTCAATTGGGGGTCACGTGCTCACACGTGACCAAGGGTCACGTGTCAGCACGTGACTGGCTTCGAAAGCCTTACAGTTTAATAGAATTAAATTCTAAAAGCTTCTAAATCTTTCCAAATGGAAAAGGATTATGAGGACCGTTGGATTAAAGATCCAAGGGTGATTAAAAATCACCAATTTATGGAAAAATCTTAGACAAGGAAAGATTTCCCTAAATCTCACCAGAAATAACAAACAGAATATCTTTTGATTTAAAATCCAACGGTGAATAAAATTCACTGAATGATCTAAAGGATCATATTAATTATGAAAACAAACAAAATCTTTCAATGAAAAATTTACTAAACAAATTGATTCTTTTCGTTCTCCTATAAATAGGAGCCAAGAGAAGAGAAGAAAGATATAGAATTTTGGGATCTTGAAATTTTCTAAAGGAAAATAGCAGAGAGAAAAGAAAGGAGAATTTAATTCTCAAGAAAGAAAACCCTAGGTGAGAAAAGAAAGGGAATCAAAACTTCAAACAGAGAATTTAATTCTCAAAATTTACGAGTTTAACTCTTCTGCAAAAAATAACTTAGTTCTTCCTCTGGTTGAAGATTTGCAAAGAGCACATCTCCTCATAAGTTGAGAATTTAATTCTCATCGGGTTGAGATCCTGCCATGCAGATCCGAAATTTAGAGGGGGAATTGAGTTTAGAGAATTTAATTCTCCCAAAAATAAAACTAGGGTTTAACCCTATATGAGAATTTAATTCTCCCAAAGTTATAGGAATTTAATTCCTCCAAATAAAATTAGGGTTCAACCCTGCATGAGAATTCAATTCTCCCAAAATCATAGGAATTTAATTCTTCCAAGACAGAACTAGGGTTTAACCCTATGTAAGAATTTAATTCTTTTACATATATGGGAATTTAATTCCTCTAAAAGAAATTAGGGTTTAACCCTACAGAGAATTTAATTCTCAAAATAAAATAAGGAGACTTAAAAGATCTCTGTGCATGAAAAGAACTAAGGTCACGTGTCCCCACGTGACCCCTGAAAAGATCCCCAAAAATGAAAAGGAAAAGGTTTTGAGGCAATACCTCACGTGCTCTCACATGACCTCCAAAACAAAAGGAATAAAAGCAAGGGAAATCTAAGCATTGGACGCTCTCACGTGTTACCACGTGACCCCTTAGCAAACGCTTTAACACTCAGCGCATAGATGACCATCACATGCCAACACGTGATGCTCAAAACAAAAATATAAAAAGTGTTTAACACTTAATTGCAGAACGAAGAAAAGGAATCTGGTCCCACCTTTGGGCGCCCTCACGTGTCCACACGTGACCCCTTTTTTTCTTTAGTGTTTAACACTAATTCGAGAGCTTTATTCCCAGTGTTTAACACTGATTATCTTTCAGTGTTTAACACTAATTTGAAAATCTTATTTCCAGTGTTTAACACTGTTATTTTCTAGTATTTAACACTAATTTGGGATTCTATATTTCCAGTATTTAACACTGTTGTTCTTTAGTGTTTGACACTATTTTAGCCAAATTGGCTAATTTTCCAGAGGCAAAAGTCTCTCCTCCAAATGAATCTCAAAATTGAGGAAATAAAAGATGAAATGTTTAGCATTGCTAAATAATGTGGGCTTGAACCCAGACAAATATTTAATGGTCCAACAAAGAGCCAATATTTCTAATCTAATTGGACCTAGCCCAAACTGGCCATAAGTCCTCAATTCAGATTTAACTGAGCCAATGTGCTCATAATCTAATTATTTGATCTTAGTTCCAAATTGGACTACAGATCCCCAAGCAATCTTGGTTCAAGGGTACATCTCTTCACTCCTTTGATAATTGTCGTTGTAATTCCTCAACGTCTTCAAAGAGGTGACGGGTCCCGACAACTACACATCTTACAGACTATGACGTCTCTAAACTACGGACTATGGGGTCCTTAAACTCATGGACTATGATGTCCTTAACCTTGACTGTGAGGTCTTTAAACTCACGGACTATGATGTCCTTAATCTTGACTGTGAGGTCTTTAAACTCACGGACTATGATGTCCTTAACCTCGACCGTGATGTCTTAAAACTAACATTGGACTGTGGGTCCTTAAGCCCACGGACTATGATATCCTTAACCTTGACTGTGAGGTCTTTAAACTCACGGACTATGATGTCCTTAACCTTGACCGGAATATCTTTAAACTAACGATGGACCACTATGTCCCTAAACTGGAAATCGACCGAAATGTCCCTAAACTAAACAATAGATCTCAAATGCTTTCTTGTTGGATCTAAATGATCCTGTTAAGTTGATCTTAGTCTAGAAATTAGACTAACGTATCCTTAACAAACGTTTAAGTTGATCTTAGTTTCAAATGAGACTAACGTATTCTTAAACCCAACCCCAACCCCAAATCTAAGAAGATACGGATTTGGACTAATCCACGTCCCACGGGCAACAACGTAAATTAGTCTCCGTATATAATCCACGGGCAACCATAAACAAAACAAACACCCACGACATGAAGTGACCATCTGGAGAAAGAGAAAGTTATTACCGCATACGGTAGCATAATTAACTGCAGGGGCTTGTGCCTGCAGGGAAGAGCGTCCCCACAATCAAAAATCCCTCAGATGAGGGGGAATCTGACGAAGTCTGCTACATCGGCCGCATCCGTTTAAACCTTCGATACATGGTGCAATAAATCAACTTGGCATCTTCGGAGAGGTGGACGGATAGCACCAAATAGTATCTGCCTCCAGATTCAGGCAAGACGTGCGTCTTCCCGGTTTCCGGCTGTAAACAAAGATGGCAGCTCTCTCTCCCTCCTATCCTCACTCTCTCTTATTCTCACCTTCTCACAAGCCCATGCCTCATCATTTGGTCCTCTCTTTCTTTCTCCAATAATTTTCTTTCTTTTCTTTTTCTTTTAAAACCAAATATCAACAAATACAATGAAACAACATGCAATAAAAATGCAACATGTCATGGTGCACTAACCATGATTAATTAAAAGGCAGATTTGGCCTAATCGCGATTAGTAGTGCACTAATCAAGTTTAATTTTAAACTAATATATAATTAATTATAAAAATGCCAAATCCAATAAATATATTTTTAAATAAATAAATCATTTTAATCTCCAATTATTTCACAAATATTGGTATATATTTATACCATTTTATGAAAACCCCAAATTCGCAAATCGAGTAGTTTTCGCGAAATATATTATTTTAATATTATATTCCAAAAATAATATTTTATATTTTCTGAAATGTAACAATGTTCCCTCCTTAAATAAATTCGGTCTCCGAATTTAAATATAAACCCCCAATTACTTAAACATTTCAATAATCAGCTCAAATCAACGGGGCTCTGAAATCACGGAAGATACAGAAATACTACAGCGCATCAAGTGCGCATGAAAACGAGTATAGAACTCAAGGTCGAACTACGTCAAGCGTCATGCAATCATCGGAGTTACAATGGAGATATAGATCTCGAAATTCACTACTGAAATCCAATATACTATTGTTAAAATCATAATACGTATATAGTACGCATCCTTTTAAATTTCCTCAAAAAACTGGATAGAACACATGTAAATCTTTTCCGAATCACCGTGCGATGCGTAGCTCACGGCATAAGTGGCGGACGATCGTTTGTAAAGTAGTAAATATATCTATATATGTTTTTGCTCAAATTATACGTCCCGCCTTTTGAAATATCCCGGAAGGTTTTCTTTGTAAAGATTCGTGTCTCTTACGGACACATAAGAAATAGTGAAATTAAAGCTCATTTTTGAAAACCTCTTAGTAAACTTTTTATGCATGCAAAGTACTCAGGTACTGTCCTCATATCAGTCATATTCGGCTACTACATAATATAGTGCCCATTATGAAAACAAGATGCTCAAGAGCAAAATCAGCCTCGAAAGGCGTATCCAACAATCACGTGTGTCTGGTACGCACGGAAATCAAACTTAATACAAATACTATGAATGTGCACAAAACCAAACTAAGTGCAACCGGTGTGCACAAAAGTATCTGTCAAATACAACGGGTGTGCATGACGACAACATCAAGTGCATCTAGAGTGCCCGAAAATCTCAACCCAATGCAACTAACCTGCACGAATGAAAATCTAAATCAAGTGCATCCAACATGCATGAATGAAACCTTAATCAAGTGCATCCGACATGCACGAATAAAATCTCAATCAAGTGCATCTAACATGCACGAATAAAATCTCAATCAAGTGCATCTAACATGCACGAATAAAAATCTAGGTCAAGTGCATCTGGTGCGCACAAAATCCCACACCATGCGTTTAATATGCGCAAAAATCCAACCCAAGCACGTCAGGTCCGTATAAAATATCTAGTGTAGTAGCGTGCACGAAAACATAAATCTGGTGAAACAAATACTCAAATACATAAATTGGGTGCAACCAATGTACAAAAATATAAATCTGGTGTAACAAATGCATGAGATGCTAATCTAATACAACAAATGCACAAAATATCGATCGGGTGCAACAAATGCATGGAAACTCATCAATAACTCAAATGCGTATAAAAAGAAACACCGAGTGTACCAAGGTGTATTAAAATCATAAGCGTGTGCAACTGCGTGCACAAAACACGTATCAATGCACTGCAAGCACATATGACCTATACCGAGTGCAAAAAATCAAATCAAGTGCGTACCACATGCACAAAATCAAATCAATCGTATGAAATCCACGAAATCATAACCACGTGCTACCAAGGCACAAAATCGACATCAAGTGCAATAGATATGCACAATTCATAAACCAACACAACGGTATATAAAACATATATCAAGTACAATAACTATGCACAAAATGTAAATACCCAGTAGGTGCAGCCATGGTGCACGAAAACAACATCATGAAACTCAATTATCAAAACTCAAATCCAAGCGATATAAGCGTGATACTCGGATCACAAACGCAAATCGCAACAATGACATTGAGGTGCACCTCCTACAATGTTGAAAAATGCCGGTGCGCCCAAAACTGGTAGAGCAAGAACATCCGCCTGCCTCCTGCTGACGGTCTGGCGTCCTCTGTCTCTGGGTCCCCATTTTCTCTGTGGATTACCAATCTCGCAATTTATCAGCTCGTCGGCCCGGTCAGCTGTACTAACGAAAACGGTTCCGCTCTGGCACTCCTCTGATCATCTCTCGGCCAATTAGCATGACCACTCGTAAAGCAGCACGTCACTGGTGTCGGCCTCTGGCCCTCTGAATACGCGTGACACAACTGATCCTCGGTGCAAATCTTATTGCAGCAGTGTCCTGGAAGGAACCTGCTCAAGGTCTCTTCCGATCTCGTTTATGCCGAACTATACGGAGGCTGGTACTCTTACATAAGATTTTCTCGTTTTCTGGACATCTGCGTTCTCAGCACAGCATTTCCTTGGGAACTGGCCGTATCCCAATACCTCTGTATACATATCCGATCTTTAATCTCAACGGGGAGTAACAACAGCTCGTTAACATCTCGTACGAACCTCTTGTTCCACTCGTCTTTATTATCGTCCACTTCGACGTCACGTCATGCTATCTGTGTACTGCAATTATTCTCGGCTACAGTCAATCCGGAGTCTCTCACACGGATTCGAAATTATGAACTCGGTATTTTCATCACTCTGTAGAAGATATCTAGTTGAACACGTCCTCGGGAACTCGTCCCAACCATCGGAGTAATATACTTTATTCATCTATTCTCGATCAACTCACAACGCATCTGGGTGAGGTCCTCTATCTGAAACTGGTCCACTTACCGATCTCCTATCGGAGTATCCAACGAACAACATCATCTCTGGATCGATCTACTCTAGATCTGAATAAGATTCTCCACACTGGAAATCTTCAACTCAACCAAGCCTGTGTCGGCGCATCAAATCAAATGAATCATCTCAGTCACTCAACTCAACACAAGATAGACTAGCTATTTTCTGTCACATCTCTGCCTGAAAGCTCCAGCGATCTCAGCTCATAAGCTCTGGAAGCGACATCCCATCAATTTCAGCAACAGCTGGGTCATCTGTCTGCAAGGTAGACGACATCACAAACTCTGAGGTAGGCTGTACATCAACAGTCCTCTCACAACTGTTAGTCTCTATCAGTGGCCCAATCATCCGGTGCAAAACCGAACACTCGTCTCAAACGAGAGGTCACAACACAAAAACTAAACCGATACGTTCCCATGTCACCAGAAAATATGATGGTCAGTCCTCATTCAGGACGAGCTTGCCCTGACCGCATCACTAGTAGCAGATCAATCTGCGCTCAAACCATGGTGACAGGAACCTCAAGCATGTATCGATGAAGATAGATCAAAGGAACGAAAGGAATCAACAGATCCAGCATGGATACATGATCATAAGGAGGAACGGAATCAATGAGAGTATGATCATGGGAACGAATAGAATCAAGGATCTCAAGTATATACATCCTAAGGTCACTTAAGCGGAGTATCGTATCGTAAGTATGCCACGGAACATATGCACGGTACGTCACTCTACTTGAGTTACCTACTCCATGAATCAAGGTCAACCTATGTAACAAAAGTTCGTGTCTAATACCCCCTGTTCAAGTCCAAGTTCCGTAAGGTCAGGCCTAGGTTCCGAAATATTTACGCCCTAGACTCCGCATAGTCAAACCCAGACTCAAACCAAGGTTAAACCTAGCGCTCTGATACCAATTTTTTCACGGCCCGAAATTTAGTTCGTGACCGGTACTTAAATCACGCAACGTCTAAAGGCGTAACGTAACTTAAGTAAGTCGAAACCCAGAAATCTAAACCATTTTAAAGAAAATAAAAGAGGTGAAGTTTTGAAATAAAGGTGTGATGAAATCAAAGTTTTCTTAAATGCATAGATAATGGAACATGAAAATGCAAATGGATTATACAAGTTGAAAAAACATGTTTCGTCTTTTTAAAAATTTGGGCAGCACCTCCCTTGTATATTTTGATCCAAAACCACATATACAGGATAACAATAAAGGCATCTCTAAGCGGGAGCTAGCTCTTCGCCAATCGGCCGAATCACAATCACGCAAGTCAAAAATATATGTATACAACACCCAACGGCAAAGATCAACACAAAAGAATAATGTAAATAAAGTAAGACATCAAATCACCCAAGCGAACATATAACCCATCGCTCTAAGTCTCGCAACCACAAGTCTTACTGAGTCTTACTACTTATACAAATACTAGTTTCTGATTGATAGAGTTGACTAGATACAAAAGAAATAATAATACAAAAGCGGGCACGATCCAATATATCCCACCTATCATAGCAAATCACCCGAAGCAAGCTGTGTGCCAGCGATACCGCTACTGATTCATGCGATCAACCTGCAAGAACTGTGGCACAATGGGGGTGAGTTGCCAACTCGTGAGTAGAAAAAATCAGCAGGTAGAAATCGAATAAAACAACGATTCCTAGGTCAACTATATCATAAAGGTAATACTATGATATCTAGGGTGACCATGTATGCATATATGTCAACAATATAATCAATGCCAATGTCATATACAAATAAACATTTGAACCATATGCCTATATGTAGGTGGATATCATCCACGTGTCCATCAATGACACAATCAACATCATGGAACCTGAGTGTCCAACATCGACACTCGCAACATCATGAAGGAATATGCATGTATGTATGAGGATATCAAATAACGTGTGTCCATCAACGACACATCAAAATCATGGAACCTGAGTGCCCAACACCGACAATCGAAACATCATAAAACCCGTGTCCAGTATTGACACGTAGATTCTCATATCTCGGGCTCCGTTAGTCCGGATCGGCCCATGGGCTCCGTCAGTCCAGATCGGCCCATATCCATCTCACGACTCCGGTCAGTATCTTCCGGATAACCGCCAGGTCCAAACTATCACCGGTAGGTAGCGCTCCCCTGCCAGGCTCACCGTCTAACTATACGAATTTTCTTGCCCGAGGGTACCTCACTGGGTCCACAATGTACCCACAGATGGTGCCTACCGCTCCTCGAATCGGGTATCACACAGCTCATAACCCAAAAAACACATGGTGGACGCCTCGAAATATCATATCAAGAGAAACCGGGTTTTTTAAAACAATATATAATTTCCTTTGAAATATAATAACGGTTCTCAAATTCAGAATCTCATGAAAACAGCAATCTCAATGCGTATAATTATAAAGCATGATGTATGCAAACATATAACAGAAATGATGTAAGCATATCAAGTATATCATGCGACATAGCATAATGATGTGAGCATAGCAGTATATCATGCCAATGAGTCATGTGACAGTACTGAACAATTAAGAGTAATAACATGATGTATCAATTCTACTGTGTAAGTGGCATAGCAATTATCGATGATGAAAGTGTTTGAGCCGGCAAATCTGTGTAAGTGTAACATACGCATCATCGATAATTATGTAGGTGTACTAGCACAGGTATATGTAATGCAATGAGAATATCATGAACGTAGCAGAAAGTAAATCGTGAGCGCAATACTATAAGGTATACGTATCTAATCTAACATCTACGTAAAGACTAAACTAAGCGGTGTAGATAGAGATTAGATATCTATATCATATCCGAGTCGATGAATCTATCAATCGGCATCCAGCCTCACAACATTACGTACGGTATAATCCATCGTACGACATCCTTTAATCAAGGGTATAGACCAATCATCCAGTAAAATATTGCGTGCAGTAAACCATCGTACGGCGACAATAAACAGAATAGAGATTCTATCGACCTATATAACAATGAGGGTACGGATCTAAGTCTCGTACGACATATCACTCATTATTATCATAATTATATATATAAATATCTCACGTCACATTCTCTTTTCATCACCTCAATATCTCACATCAAGTAATTTTATATATATTTATCTAATTTTATATATATTTATCTCATTTTACCGGTCTCATAACACATCTATCTCAATCTTATCATATTCATCGATCTCATTTTATATCCTTATACTTCTCGTTTCATATCTTATATCAATCGTATCCGTTCGTATCATCTCATCTCATCGCCTACTAACCTTTTTAACCATATCCATAAGTTTCTCATATAGTTTCTCCAACCATATCCTATATATATTGGTTTCCATTTATAATTTGCGCGGGTGCTATACGCCATCCACCCGACTTCCCCCGTAGATATAAATCTACTCACCTGCAAAACTCCTTGTTCAGCCGTAGTCGATGTGCTTCGTCGTCTCGGAATCCACGCGAAGATACCTACAATCAATACACAATCGCAATGCTATTAAAATCAATGTTCGAAAAGCGATACGGCACACGAAGTGCTCATAGGTTAGAACCTATAGATCACGTATGCAAAATCCACCAAACAACCCTCGTCGTTGACGTAAAAACATCCAACGACCAAATCTCATATTTAAAGTCAAAACCAAGAATTCCAATATCGGAAACATAGCCAAAACCAACCCGATATACTCCCAGATTTTGGCTCAGGTCAATTGGGACTAAACAAGCAAGTTCAGGAGATAGGTTATAGGGTAAGGAAGCTACAGCCAAAAACTCAACACCACACTCCCACAAAATTCCGGCGACACTGCCTAATATCCCGATCTCGCCGGCCATACCAGGGACAAAGGGGATCGTACTTTAGTGGTGGGTTTCTAGGGGTTTATCTAGGTTAATGATATTGCTTGTTTTCCTTAAAAACATCTCAGGTTGCTCCAGATTCCCTATAGTCCCACAATACTTCACAAAACCGACACGAGACAATTCTAAGTTCGTATTTCGGGTTCTAATCTCTGTTCTTGGCTAGTGAAACATCACTAAGGGTTTGCAAACACTCACTACATATCACAAGTCCACAAAATCACATAAACCTTCTCTTGGAATTTCCAAACATCACTAAACTAAACCGATTTAACCCTAAACTACTATAGGGTGCTAGGAAACTCAAAAACTAAACTAGAAGTATAGGAATTACCTCATTTGGCAACTCAAGAATTTTCTTGAGTTACTCAAAGTCTTCAAAATCCAACTTTGAAAGGTCCAATGGGTTTGTAAAGAGGTTGTGATCATTTTTAGTGAAAGGGGTGTAGGGTTTTGATGAAGAAATTGAGATGATACATGGAGGTGGAGGTGGAGGTGGAGGGAGTATGAGGATGAAGGAGTTGAAGAAATAACAATGGGGAAGGAAAAGATGGCAACCCCCTCTCTCTCCTATCCTTACTCTCTCTTATTCTCACCCTCTCACTAGCCCATGCATCATCATTTGGTCCCTTCTCTTTCTCTCAAATAATGCTCTTTCTTTTCTTTTTCTTTTAGAACCAAATATCAACAAATACAATGAAACAACATGTAACAAAAATGCAACATATCATGGTGCACTAACCATGATTAATTAAAAAGACAGATTTGGCCTAATCGCGATTAGTAGTGCACTAATCAAGTTTAATTTTAAACTAGCATATAATTAATTATAAAAATACTAAATCCAATAAATATATTTTTAAATGAATAAATCATTTTAATCTCCATTTAGTTCACAAATATTGGTATATATTTATACCATTTTACGAAAACCCAAATTCGCAAATCGAGTAGTTTTCGCGAAATATATTATTTTAATATTATATTCCAAAAATAATATTTTATATTTTCTGAAATGTTACAACACACCTATACACATATATATATGATACAGGTGATATGGTACGGGCATAATTATATTAGTATTATTATACTTATGTTTACACTATCACCCTTATTACCACTCGATATTATTATATTATTGTATTACTGTATGACCTAAAAGATCGTCATACATTCGATTTCTACCTGATGATGTCTTCTACTCACGAGTTGGCAACTCACCCCGTTGTGCCATAGTTTTCTTGCAGGATTGACCGTACGGATTCAGTAGCGGCTTGCTGGTACACAGCTTCTTTCTAGGTGATTTGCATTGATAGGTGGGGTACACTTTAGATCGTGACCACCATTTGTATATATTTATTCAGTTGTATCTAGTTAAAAGCTCTATCAACCAGACTATATATATTTAGTAGACATAGAAACCACAGATTTGTATATTCATTCGGACTTAGAGTCACGATATGTTTTTATTTTTTATATTTTGGGTTTGATAATACTTTGGTTTTCTTTATCTTCTTTTCTGTGATTGATCTTCGCCTAGGGGCGTCGTATATCTTTATTTGTGTGATTGTGATTCCTCGAATTGGCGAAGAGCTAGCTCTCGCTTGGGGATGCCTATTATTATTGCTATGCATTGGTTTTGGATCAAATTTTACAAAGGATGTGCTGCCCAAATTTCAAATGTCGAAAATGTTTTCAAAAATAGTATACAATCCACTTGTATTTTCATACAACATTACTTATACTTTCTAAGAAGGACTTGATTTCATTATACCCTTATTTCAAAACGTCACCTCTATTATTTTCCTAAAAAGATTTAAATTTCTGGACTTTCGGCTAACTTGGGTTACAGTGGGGTCCTATAGACTTCACGTGATTCAAGTGCCGGTCACGTGCCAATTCCGGGTCATGACACCATCAAGAGTGAAGACATGGAATCTTTCAAGGGTTACGTCATCCGCTTCTATAATGCCCTTCTGGAAATCCCCGAGCACCGCAACGAAACGGTTATCACCGTCTTGAGGTCGGGTCTTAGGTACAAAGAGTGGCTGCGCTCTTTTGCATTGGCGCAACCTAAAACCATGGCCGAAGTAAAGGTCTCGACCGAGCAGGAAATCCAACTCGAGTCAGAGGTAAATGCCAACTTACCCCGCAACGACCGAACGAACCGAACGAAACGGGACAGAGAAGAGAAGAAAAAGGCCGACCGTCCAAAACCTTATTCTCCAAGGTTTCATAAGTACACTCCCTTGAACGTCTCCCAGGCCGAGCTACTGGAGGAGGCTAAGGGCGAGAGGCTTTTCAAACTCCCGCCAGCAAACCAAAGTCCGGGAAAGCGACTCCGCGGCTCGTACTGCTCCTTCTATCGATCACAGGGGCACCCGACCGAGAACTGCAAACAACTCCGTGACTATATCGAGGAGCTGATCCGCTCCGGTCATCTGATGAAGTACCTATGAAACAAACGGCAAGAAGATCGGGAGCAAGCGAACCAACCCCTTCTCGGAGAATTGACGGTCGGGCATATTATGGTCATCTCTGTAGGCTCGACTCCGAGCAACGAGGACACCCGTCGCTTCCAACCGGTCATGACCTTAAGTGATCCGCTCCATAAGAAGTGCAAGAAGAATAATCCAGTCACCTTCACCGATGAGGGCCTTCACGGCATATCACTCCCGCACAGTGATCCCCTTGTGATAACAGCCCAGGTAAACCGATATGAAGTCCGGAGAATTCTAGTCGACTCGGGGAGCTCGGCGGATATCCTGTTCTACGACTGTTTCTAGCATATGGGGTTAAACCCGTCTGACCTCCAACCGACCTCCCACGTCCTCTCCGGATTTACAAACCATTCCGTCTCGGCTGAAGGAACGATCACGCTCCTTCTCAATACTGGGGAAGCAGGAAGAACGCGAACCATATCAGTGAATTTCCTCGTTGCTAGGATTCTTTGATCCTACAACATCCACTTGGGCTGCCCCACTCTAAACGTCCTCCAGGCTCAGATCTTAACCTACCACCTCACGCTCAAATTCCTTTTGAACGATGGGGGATAAGCCAGGCCTACGGCGAGCAGCAAACCACCAGGGTTTGTCTCGCCTCGACGCTCCCCGAGGACAAAGAAGCTGATATTTCTGAAGGTACGTACGATCCTCGGTAATCTCTAGATACGCGCGACGACAAAAATGAGATTCGGGGTTATCTGGTGGAGGCTATGCTAGAGCTTCCTCTTAAGGAAGGGGACGACAGACTGTACAGATTGGTTCACTCTTGACCGGGGACGCTCGAGATAGCCTAGTCCAGTTCCTCCGGAACAACTCCGATGTGTTCATTTGGACTCTAGTGGACATGCCCGGGATCGACCTCAAGATGATCTCCCACAAGGGGTCGAATCGAAAGCCTGGCAAGTCTGACAAAAGAAAAGAAGTTTCATGCCAATAAAGCAGAAAGCGATAGAAGAGGAGGTGGACCGACTGCTCATGGCCGACTTTATTAGGAACCTGGACTCCTCGGCTGGGCTAGCAAACGTGGTCATGGTCAAGAAGGCAAACAGGAAATGGCGCATGTGCGTCAATTTCACCGATCTAAACAAAGCCTGCCCCAAAGACAACTATCCACTCCCCCAGATAGATCAGTTAGTAGACAGCTCGGCTGGTCACGAGCTACTGAGCTTCATGGACGCCTTCTCCGTTTATAATCAAATCCAGATGAATCCAGCTGACGAAGAGCTAACCGCGTTCACCACCGATCAAAGAGTCTACTGCTACATGGTAATGTGAGTAGTTTCCTGCTCGGCTTATCCACGGCGGGCAGCTTCCTGCCCGGATACGCTGTGGATCTAAAGTCTTCGCCATGAGGCGGCCGAGTAGTTTCTTGCTCGGCTCATCCGTGGCGGGCAGCTTCCTGCCCGGCTACGCTGTGGATCCAAAGCCCTCACCATGAAGAGGCCGAGTAGCTTCCTGCTCAGTCCATCCACAGCGGGCAGCTTCCTGTCCGGCTACGCTGTGGGTCCAAAGCCCTCACCACGAGGCGACCAAGTAGCTTCCTACTCGATCCATCCGCAGCGGGTAGCTTCTTGCCCAGCTACGCTGTGGATCCAAAGCCCTCACCATGAGGCGGCCGAGTAGCTTCTTGCTTGGCCCATCCGCGGCGGGCAGCTTTCTACCCGGCTGCGCTATAGGCCCGAACCCTAGCCATACTTAGATCCGCGTTCATATTTGGTGTTCGCTTGTCCCACGTCACCTCGACTCCGGAGGGAGAAGGGACACCGATCTATTTGTGCTTGGAATTAATACTTGGTGTTCGCTTGTCCTACGTCACCTCGACTCTGGAGGGAGAAGGGACACCGATCTATTTATACTTGTGTTCATATTTGGTGTTCGCTTGTCCCACGTCACCTCAACTCTGGGGAGAAGGGACACCGATCTATTTGTGCTTGGAATTAATACTTGGTGTTCGCTTATCCCACGTCACCTCGACTCCGGGGGAAGGAAGGACACCGATCTATTTATACTTGTGTTTATACTTGGTGTTCACTTGTCATACGTCACCTTGACTCCGGAAGAGAAGGGACACCGATCTACCCACACTTGCAAATAAATAAGAACGGAAGCATTACAATCGGGCACATAAAAAACGAGATAAAAATACTTTATTGATATTCTGAGTTATGTATAAGGTATTATAGGCTCTCCAACCTTACAAGATGCCCGGAGCCTTACAAAAAATATAATAACAAAAAAGGGGGACATAAAACAGGAAGGGCGACAACCTTAAATTGCCTTCTTGGCCGCCACTTCCCCCTGCTCGGCGCCTCCGCCAGGAGCCTCGGTTGCGGCCACTAACTCGGCGCTTCCGCCCGCCGCCTTAACTCCTCCCGCCGGCTTGGTGCTTCCGCCCTGAAGCACTATCTCGACCATAGGATACCTCGCCCGAAGCTCCCGATAACCCGGGCATTGCTTCTTTAACAGCGTCGAGAGCGTTAAGCCACCCGACTGCCACTGAGTCGGAAAGGTCCATATAAAATTGGTCAGAGGCCTTGTACTCCTCCACGGTTTTTTCTGCCCTGCTGATTGGTGTGAAAAAGTGTGTGTAGTAACCGCAATCAATAACGGTGTCGCATGTAGCTAGACCGAGATAAGTACGGGTCGTCCTCAGGAAAACGTTGAATCTTTTAATCTTACTTTAGGCGTGTTAATTAGGAAAGGAGGAAGAATAATGAATAGTGAAGAATGGTTGTAGATTCTAGATCTATGTCAATCATGGATGTAGGATATAGATCTAGATTAACTATGGATGCAGGTTTTATATTAGAAGGGGGCTTGTAGGGTTCGTTAAGATTTACTAGTTATGGATGATTAACTAAAGATTACTCTTTTTATCCTTTAATAGATTTAAAACTAGATCGACAGTGATGCATGTAGATTAGGGTTTCTGGAGGGAATAGGGTTTCCACTCTTAAGCCCTATCTTGACATAGATCTCCGTTCATGTCTAGCCTTTACCAAAACAATTGTTAATCTAATCTCTAATCGTGGTCGTGAATATCAATGAATTGATAGCGCGTCCTATTAGGATATTAACGATTCTTTTGGTAAAGTTTATAAACTTTATAGAACATAAAAAGAGTTAAAGGATTTTAATCATCCATTGATCTACTCTAATCCTACGAACCCTAACAAGCGGAGAATTACTCGCGCATGATGGAGATAAAAGAACGGATAGAGATCATGATGTAAATAAAGAAAATAAAATGCAATAAGAATAAAACAACTACCTTTATTAATCGACTTGATTAATTACACTTTGTTCCTTTAGAAAGTGATTACAAAACCCTAGTTTGCTTCTCAATCTCTTCTTAAGGAGACAGATGAACAGCTGATGATCAACCTGGATTCTTGAGCCGTCTTGGACTTCGTGATCTCATCGATTTGATGATTTCTAGGTTTAGCCCTCGGTCCTTTATATAGCACCAAAACCAGAAACAGGTGTTGTTGAGATCCAAACCACAAAATCTCACACCCTGAATCGTTGACTCGGTCGCGGATCCACCGCGTTTGGCATGGTTTGGCCGCAGATCTGCGGCCGTTTGGTGAGATATTGGCTTCAGTTTTCTAGGGTTGCTTCAATGTGACACATGGAGATCTTCTGAATATCTGGAATTTGATAATATTTCATGAGTCTTTACCAGTATTGATTCTTCGATTTTATCTAACTTTATCGGCAGATTTTTGATTCCTGGCATCTCACATCTCGATCTCCTGACCTGAACTAAACTTTGCACAATATCTCAATGAATAATATTAGTAATATTTAGGATTATTGAGATATTATCCTAACCGTTTGATATGATATTATAGTTTAAGAAAATTGGTTAAGCATATTTGATATGGTATGCATATTTAAATGGACTAAATATTATATAGATATTATATGCTTATAATTTCCTTCATAATGTTAATTATAATATATAAACATATGAAAATAGTATTTTCACAGATAAACTCTCATATGTGTCCTATTTATAATAAACACCTTTTATTATATAATAATAGTAAGGAAAATGTCATATCAAATGCACGATATTTTCGACTGAACACCTGCCCTCAGCACGCTTCGCCGCCTCACGGGCCGCTGTTCATACCATAATTTTGCATTATTATATTCCCCAGTCCTAGTCATTTTACAAATAAACATGTGCTTTTGACCCATGTCTGCTACATAGTTGCAGGTTATAGGTTCTCGGAACAAAAACAGTGAAAAACAATGAAAAGACGATGCAAAAGTAAGATTTCGACCAACAAACAGAGAATCTTTATCTTGCCTACAGTTTGAAGACTAAACGAAGATCAATGGGCAATTTCACAAAGCACAAAGGCAGAGCAAGGTTAAAGACTTCGACATGAAGCAAGCGGTAAAAGTCCACGACTTTATTCACTGTGGAAATCTGGAAGAGAACCAGAAGCCAATCTGAGAAAACAACTGAAGAAAATAACAGGAAAAATGCAACAGAACAATACCTGAGAAGAAGAGCCCACAAGCCTTCTTTTTGGCCGCGGAACCGCGGCCAAACATGGGTTTTGGCCGTGGATCCGCGGCCATGTGAAGCCCGTGTCGGCGCAGAAATTTTGTGGACTTGAGGCGGCGCGTTGACTAGGTCTTATTTAGGGGTAAAATTGTAAATGCTGACATGCGTCGATTGTAACCCTAGGGTTTTTTATGTTCTATAAATAGAAACCCTAATACTCTTTTTGGAGCATGCCTCTTCTTGTGTCTCATTGTAAATCTCAAATTCAGATCTGTAAATTTCTGTAAAGAATGAAGAGTGCATCAAATTAGAGTAAGTTTTCAATTTTTGCCCTAATTAATTTTATTTCATTACCCTAGTATAATTTCTTATCTGCCCTAGTTAGATCTTTTATTCTCTGCCCTAGATAGATAGTTTAGAAATGTTTTTCAATTATCTAATGAGCGAGTAGTCTCCTCGCTTGTTAGGGTTAGATTTGGGGAAGGCTTGAGAGATGAAGATCTCTCACCCTTTTCTTGCCCATCACACGCTTTTATAGGACTCCATGCATACATGCACACACCGCTCCCTGTGGCACCCTATCCCACGATGTAGCGGTGATACCGTAGTATAAAGGACCGGCTAAGCATGTCTTCCATGGAGGTTAGGGTAAGGATTAAGAAAGGAAGGACAAGAACCTAGAGGAAGAAACACCGTTTCTTTCCTGATGGTACTAATCCACTTTATTAATAATTACCATAACACCTAATAGATCTTAATATGGGCATAGAAAGCGGTGAGGAATATTGACTTTCCAAACCCAACCCAAACCTAACCCTAGCAAGATTTTAGTCTAGATCAGTTTAGTTTTTAGATTTAATCAATCCGACACCAATCGGAATTAACTCGTTAAAACAAATCGAGAATACACAAAATCCCTGTGGACCGACCCGTACTCACCGGCTAGCTATCAAGCGACGCCGTTCTTGATTGCGGTTAACAAATATTTTTGATCTATCTTTTGAAAGTGCAAGCACGCTAAATCACATTCCAATCAAATGGCGCCATTGCCGGGGATGGCGTAGTATTTCCTTTTTGTAATTTCGGGTTAATATTAAATTAAAAAATCATAAAAAACTGAAAAATAAAAAAATATAAAAATTTTATCATCTTTTTATTGTTTGAAGGGTTTTTCGTTGGAATTTTGCAGGATCGAAGAACGAGTTCGGATCTGGAAAAAATCCAGAAAGCGAAACAGAAAACGAAAGATCTGAACAGCAGAGGATTTCAACAACAGAACAACAGAAAAAATCTCGGGATCTGAACCACTCAATAGAGCGCGGAACCGCGGTCGGGAAGGGGTTTTGGCGGCGGAAGCGCCGCGCCCTGCTGACGTTAGCAATAAAAAATCCCACTGTTTTTTTTCTCTCTCCTCTGCAAATCCCAATATCTCCTCTGTCAAATCTTCTGCAGAATTCTTTGCGCTTAAAAAATCTCTTCCCCTTCCAATAATTGATCTTGTGCAGGATTATTTACGCCGCGCTAAAAAATAAAAAAAATGATTGCAAGTGATTGTGTTTACCACTTTGCATAATTTAACTTGACTTTAAGGGGTTTTTACACCAATCAGATAGGGTGGGGATTTCATCACCCTTTCCAGGACCCCAGAAATCACATAAGGCATATTGCATTGACCATCTTTTAATTAAAAAATATTAGACTCAGCCCTAAGGACTTCACGCTCAATAGGACAGAGGACTAGTTGTACGCATCGGCCGTTGATCCTAACCTGACTTTGTGGTGTCTAGGTAAGTGTGTCTAAGGCAAGTGGTTACTTAATTAGGTCCACTACTTACGTGGTGGAGAGTTTCCCACTTACCTGGCACTTACCTGGCCACAATTGGCGGTGAAGAAGCGGTTTGAGGTCCTATTTATTGCCCTTTGGAACAGTTAGGAGCTGTCTAGCTGACCTAGGTAACTCTAGATCTAGGCCTGATTGTGCATTTGTGGTTGATTGAAAGTGTGTTTAAGCCTTTTATCGAAAATCTTTTTTGCAAAAAGCTCCACATAAAAAAAACACAAAAAAAAGAGAAAACCTTTTACAAAAAAACTTGCAATTTGTCGCTAAGAAATCCGTGCACCTCACCCCAGATTCTTTTTCTTCCCCTTTCCTACATCATGGGTACCCCACTTCATAAAACTCTTGCCGAACTTTGGTATCCTGAACCAAACTTTGCTTCCTACGCGAATTGTTTTGGTCGAATTACGGTCGACCCCTCCATGCCAAAAATTTCTTTGAAAGATCGAATAGAAGCGTCTAGGAGAAACAGTTCGACTCCACAATCCACTTTGTACCAACCATTTCAACCTTCACACCCTTCTTACGTTGATACCCCTTTTTCAAGTCCTGTTGTAACTCCGAAACCCATGTCTATCGCTGAACATATTGAACAATCTCGTAACCGATCTTTCACTCCTCTCCACACATCCAGTTCTAGGGATCAACAAGTCCATTCACCCTTTTATCCAAATGTTGATCCTACTTCTGTCCAACCATTCAATTCCTACCAGTCCTACCCAACTTTCACACATTCTCTAGATATTGCTTCTACACAGCCATTTGGGAGTTTCCAGAATCTAAGCAACTTTGAATCTTTTACTGAAACCCCTTCACAACCCATGTCTAGTTTGGAACAGTCGTTGGAAGCCTATATGGTAGCGACAAACCAAATGATAAGGAATGTGGATGCGTCCATTGCCGCCCTTATGCAACCTAATGACCCGGTAGCTAGTTTTCAACTAGCTCCAAATCTTCCAATGTATGATGAGGCGGTTGGACAGAGTGAGAATTTAAGTAGTGAGAGTGAGCTGTACACACCTCCAAATCAAACCTACCCATACCCAATAGAATCCCACAACTCTGGTTTTCAATCAAGTGTCCCAAATGATTCACCAGTTAAAGATAAATCGTTTAATGAGTTGTGCGACTTTGTAGTGCTTGATTTACCAAATTGTGAAGAGTCCTGTTCATATCAGATTTTTGCATTTTTATACCGCCTAATTTTTATCACATTGCTTATCGGTAGGTACTCTTGAGCCGTGTTTACTAGTCAATTGCAGGATACATGTTCTCGGCTCTAAACGGTGAAATTCATGGAAAAGCACGACAAAATCCGGATTACTGCCAACCACAGATAAAACACGGGTCTCCGCTCTCTATCCGTATATTGCCGCACACCAGTTTAAGAGACAATGGCAAATCAATGTCATTTTCATGCACAAAGCTCAATGGCAACACAAGATCCAACATATCTATGCGGAGCTCGAGGAAATCATGACAAAAAGATCCACATCAAATCACCTTTTGGTCTGCTGGAATTCTGGAAAAATTGTGAAGAGTTTCTGAGAAAAAACATATACCAAACAGCAGACAACACCATGCCATGGGACCCCACAAAATCTGAGGAGCCAACTCCTCTAAAGCGCCGCGGTTCCGCGGCATAAGCATGCTTAGGCCGCGAAACCGCGGCCGTACGACCTCCTTAGTTGACGATGTTTCAGGAGTATTTTGGTCATTCTATATGGAGGCAGTTTGTTGCCCTAAGTTTCCATTTCCCTGCCTATAAATAGTCCAGAACTTGCCAAAGCCAATGGTGCTTATTCTTGTATTTAGATTTAGGTTATATGTGTTGTTCTTCTTCCTCCTCTCATCTCTTCTCCATTAAAAACTTGTAGTGGGCTTTTGTGAGTGAAGAATGAATAAAGGAGTTCTTGTTCTTACCATACTTATCTTGTTGTAATTGTTAATTATATTTGATTGTAATTTTCCTTTGCTAATCTAGTTGTTGTTATTTGTTATTTGTTTCTTTCTTGTTCTCTTTTTCTTTATCCTTAAACAACAATGATGCTTACGCTTGATCCTTGCCGAGACGAGGTCGCAAATAGCTAATTGTAATCTTCTAACCTCTTTCTTTCTACCTTCCTCCTTTGTTTTATTTTTTTTTCCTTATAATGGGTGAGTAGTTTTCATACTTGTTAGGGTAGGATAAGGGAAGTTTGAGAGAAGGAAATCTCTCTCACTCTTTCCTTGCCCAACATCTTAATTCGGACTCCCGTTAATTGAACCACAATCCGTTCCCTACGGCACCCTATCCTACATGATAGCGGTGATTCCTTAGTGAGACCGGTTGTGGTTGAATTAACCGGAGGTTAAGTCTAAGAGCCAAGAACGGACGGACAAGCACCAAAAAGAAGAACTTATGCGTTGGAAAGCCTAGCTTATACTCGCAAGTTCCTTCCTAGTCGTGCTAATCTCCGTTGTTGCCGATTACCGTAACACCGATATTAAGAGTGGCAACGAAAGAAGTGAGCGACTCCTAACTCAAACTAACCTAATCCTAACCCTAACAAGCTCTCTTTACATATCATTTTAGCACATAGTTAATCTTAAAACAAATCTGGACATTTGGACTTAACTCGTTAAAACACATAGAAAAAGATTCTCATCTCCCTGCGGACGACCCGTACTCAACCGGCTAGCTACAAGCGAAACCGTCTTGATTGCGGTAATTAACTAAACTTAGCATGCAAAAACTCAAAATAATCAAGTCCCTCGAGTGAAACCACACCTAATCCTTTTGAATCTTACACCTCCACTCTAGAATCTGAATTGATAAATATCCATGTTTTTGATGAGGTGTCTAAAAAAATTGATTTTCACTTGATTGAGGATATTGACGCCGGGAATATTTCAGATGATGAACCCGTAGATTTGATTGAAATTTTATCTCTAATTCATCATCCCGAGTCATTAAATGTTTCTCCCGAACTTCATATGCGTCTTGATTTTGATGATAATTGTATGTATTAGATAACTTTTGAGGAGAATTATGAGGATAGTATTGAGGAGAGTATTGAGGATAGTATTGAGGATGAACCAGTTTTGTTTGATGTGTCGGATTTTCCAATTCATCCTCCTAAAGCTTTAACATTTATACTTCCTAAATCACCCTCCCTCTTTTCCATCGTTCCGACCACGCAAACGATCACGCAGGAGGACTGTGAGCTTGAAAAATTTATGTTCGATCACAGCAGTTTTGACGCCACTAGTGCGTCCCTCTATGAATCTGACACAGTTCTCACAGCCGATAACGATTATGAGTGTTTCACTTTTTCGGACGATTTTGAAGACTCGCCACCCGAGTTTGAGTCCTTTGAATTTTCAGATGAGTTAGTTGAACCATCAGACTCGGTTGCTTACAGTCATTTCGAACCATTAATGGAATCCTTCAAGTTCGAGACAGATTACTTAGGTGAGAATAAAACTATCCCTAAATCACTCCCTTTCGTCCTTCCTATCGTTTCGACCGAGCAAGAATTCGTCACGCTTCCACTTTCAATGGATGGTTTACCAAGTTCAAAGTACCCATGTTTTCTTGTGAATCTTGAGGAATTTGACCCCATTTCTCGACGGGTTGATAGATTAGCACAATCGCTTTTAACATATCGGTCATCACAAATTGCGCTAATTTATTCACTCGATTTACACCCTCAAGATCGTACTACACTTCTTTCTCTTTTCCGCCATTCTTCTCCTCCACCGAGACCATATTCCACTCTTCTTTCCATACTGTCTCGTGTGTTTCTCAACTCCTTTCTCTACACTCCATTCTTCCACCAACCCTACCATTATCACGATAGAATTTTTGAATGGTTGGTGTTAACCTTTGGTCTGTGTAAGACCTTGTATAGTTTGATTTTTCTCCTCCCTAACTTTGAACTTTAACGCTTTAAACAGTGGAAACACTGTTTCACTTAAATTTGGGGGGAACCTTGTTGTATATTAATTTTTGTTTTTCTTTTAACAATAAAAAAAATTGTAAATAAATAAACAGGGGAGTGCCGACATTTTTAACCCTCTTGGTGTAGCATGACAATGAGGACACTGTCAAGGTTAAGTTTGGGGGTATGCTCGGTAAGCTTTTTTCCTTCGCATTCATGTGTATATTTTTGCATTTGCATACTTATTTTAAGACCCATAAAAATTGAAAAATTATAAAAATTATAAAAATTAAAAATTCAATTCTGGCCATAATTGACTTGAGTTTGACAAATAGGTTAACTAGCTAGGAACAACTAGATCTTAGACTCAGTAAATTAAAAACCCTAAAAATAACCTTTCTTAAAATTTAACAGTAGAAAGTATATGTATTTGTAGTTTATTTAGAAATAGGAAAATTTCGAGTTAAATTCTTGGGCTAAGTTAAAACAAGGGAAAAGTATTGATACTTTTATTAAAGTATAAGTTTGAAAAATAATTTCTAGCTTAAGTCTAAATTCTGAAAATATATACCCTACAAAATTGCACAAACACGAACCTTGAAACTTGGAATAGTAGAAGAGACCTTGAAATGCTCTTGTCTTAAGTCCTTAGTACGAAGAAAAAAAAGTACAAGTATGAATAAAGAAAAAAATGAACACTGATTTTTGTAATTACTTAAGGCTGCAAAAATAGAAAAATATTTAACAAGGGTGCTTCATCACCTAGTGTCTTAGACCAACTGGTTTGGGAGTCACTGCTAAAGCCTTATGTGTTACAAGACTAGGAATTACGCTTTAATGTGCAAACACATCTTGTAATCGGTTGTTGGTACCTCAAGAAGTATTAATGATCGCATGAAGGATGTGTGAGCGAAATTCATCTAAAAATTCACCAATCAAAAAGTACTTTGGACGATGGACAAGAGTATGATAGCTTGATTTGAATTTCCACGTGTAGGGGTGATATATACACACACGTAGGGGTATGTGATTGGGGTTTAGATAAGAGATATGAATGAAGAATAGGACTTATATTTTTAATAGAGATGATAAAAATTCCTAAGTTGAGATAGAACCCTAGAAGGAAAGCTTAAAAGATACCAAAAGCTAAGTAAATTCACAAGAATATATACAATCTTAAGATAAATGATAAGGAAGCGTGAAACATACGGGTGGATAATTTATGAGTCGAAAATAATAGAATTCCTTGTTAGAAAACCTAATTGGAGGATAAAAGTCGATAAGCCAAATTGATAGAATTTTGTGGGTAGTATCCGCTGAAAACCCTCAGGAGACAACACTCCTCCTACTAGGGACATCTAGAAATTTAACGGCTTGTTGCACGAGCTCAGTGTAATCGCGATTCCCTGCGAAAGTGAGATTAGGATTTTATCGAGAATAAAAACTAGGTTTGCTCGAGGACGAGCAAAAGATAAGTTTGGGGGTATTTGTTTATACCATAATTTTGCATTATTATATTCCTCAGTCCTAGTCATTTTACAAATAAGCAGGTGCTTTTGACCCATGTCTGCTACATAGTTGCAGATTACAGGTTCTCGGAACAAAAACAGTGAAAAACAATGAAAAGACGATGCAAAAGTGAGATTTCGACCAACAAATAGAGAATCTTTATCTTGCCTACAGTTTGAAGACTAAACGAAGATCAATGGACAATTTCATAAAGCACAAAGGCAGAGCAAGGTTCAAGACTTCGACACGAAGCAAGCGGTAAAAGTCCACGACTTTATTCACTGTGGAAATCTGGAAGAGAACCAGAAGCCAATCTGAGAAAACAACTGAAGAAAATAACAGGAAAAATGCAACAGAACAATACCTGAGAAGAAGAACCCACAAGCCTTCTTTTTGGCCGCGGAACCGTGGCCAAACATGGGTTTTGGCTGTGGATCCACGGCCATGTGAAGCCCGTGTCGGCGCAGAAATTTTGTGGACTTAAGGCGGCGCGTTGACTAAGTCTTATTTAGGGGTAAAATTGTAAATGCTGACGTGCGTCGATTGTAACCCTAGGGTTTTCTATGTTCTATAAATAGAAACCCTAATACTCTTTTTGGAGCATACCTCTTCTTGTGCCTCATTGTAAATCTCAAATTCAGATCTGTAAATTTCTGTAAAGAATGAAGAGTGTATCAAATTAGAGTAAGTTTTCAATTTTTGCCCTAGTTAATTTTATTTCATTGCCCTAGTATAATTTCTTATCTGCCCTAGTTAGATCTTTTATTCTCTGCCCTAGATAGATAGTTTAGAAATGTTTTTCAATTCCCTAATGAGCGAGTAGTCTCCTCGCTTGTTAGGGTTAGATTTGGGGAAGGCTTGAGAGATGAAGATCTCTCACCCCTTTCTTGCCCATCATACGCTTTTATAGGACTCCATGCATACATGCACACACCGCTCCCTGCGGCACCCTATCCCACGAGGTAGCGGTGATACCGTAGTATAAAGGACCGGCTGAGCGTGTCTTCTATGGAGGTTAGGGTAAGGATTAAGAAAGGAAGGACAAGAACCTAGAGGAAGAAACACCGTTTCTTCCCGATGGTACTAATCCACTTTATTAATAATTATCATAACACCTAATAGATCTTAATATGGGCATAGAAAGCGGTGAGGAATATTGACTTTCCAAACCCAACCCAAACCTAACCCTAGCAAGATTTTAGTCTAGATCAGTTTAGTTTTTAGATTTAATCAATCCGACACCAATCGGAATTAACTCGTTAGAACAAATCGAGAATACACAAAATCCTTATGGACCGACCTGCACTCACCGGCTAGCTACCAACCGACGCCGTTCTTGATTGCGGTTAACAAATATTTTTGATCTATCTTTTGAAAGCGCAAGCACGCTAAATCACATTCCAATCAGCCGCCCGGGCATCCCCCTCAACGAGTCTCTCTGCCTCCTCACGGTGTCATAGAGTCCATTGACCTCGTCGATTTTAGCCTGAATAGACCGATTAGATTCGGTCAGGAGCCGGTGGGACTCCTTCAGCTTGTGACCGTCAGGCCCTCCGCTACCAACCTCAGGTCCAGAGAGGCTGCCTTGTCCTTCGCCTCCTTCAGCTTGGTCTGAAGCTCTTCCTCATGCGAGGAAGACTCCCCAGCCTTTTTCATCGGCGGGGCCACCTCCTCGACCTCCATAGCGGCAAGGAGGGCGCAATGCTGAAGGATATACGGGAAAAACACGAGCTATTTTCATCAGAATCCAAACCAAGATAAAAACACTTGGAAATTCTTTAGGGGATTACTAACCTGAACGGCCTCCTGAGCTATTGCTGTAACTTGGGTCTTCATGGTGTCCCGGGGAATCTTGGCCCCCGCCGTCTTCTCCATATTCGCCTGCAAGTTGTCGGCCATGGAGAGCCCTGATAGCACCTCAATGCAGAAGTCGCCTTCCTGCACCTGTATCCCAGACGGGGGAGGTTGAGAAACCACCCTCTTTTACCTATTGAGCGGAGACTTGGCGGAAGGCTGCATTTCCGCCCTGGCCTGGGGAGACTGATCCCGGGTATGCTTCTGCCCATCGCCCCGACATTCCTCTGGCACGGAGGGGGGAGGGGGGGAGGGGGGAGCAATGGTGACCTTCGCAGAAGGAGCTTGCCGAGGAACCACGCTCGGTACGGGTCTGGACAATCTAGCGCCACCGCCTTTCTTCCCCTGGGCTTTGGCGGCCAGGACAGCCATGATCTTCGAACGATCCATTGGTTCTACAGAAGAAAATGGAAGAAAAAGGTCAGCAACAGGAGAGACAATATCATGTCAAGCCTAAATTAATCGATGAAGCTCTAACTTACCTCCGAAGTGCGCGGGACTGAGTCCCGCCTAGCTCAAAGCCTACTCGGAAAGTAGGACATCGGCTCGCTGGATCAGCTTCCATTGCGACACTACCCCGGCCTCTGGGGCATTAAACTGCCTGTCCAGTAGGAAATCCACCCTGTGTCATTTGGTAGGCACCGGCCAATCCTCCCCTTCCAGAGGACCGACAAAAACAAACTTCTCCTTCCATTCATGGATGGAAGAAGGGACAACCACTGCCCCTGACCCGGCCGTCCTACCCTTACGTTTTCTAAAGGAAAGATACACCCAGCTCAGTTCGTCTTTACTGGTACCGGGGTGATTTTTGTAACAAAGAAAAGAAAGAAGAAGACTCAAGTCGAAAGGGATCCGATCAATATTCAATCGGACCAGAAACCCGAGGAGAATTCTCTACGAGTTTGGCGCTAGCTGGTCCGGGGCAAGACTGAAGTAATGAAGTACGGCACAAATCTCGGATGAGAAGGGCATACGCATCCATGCTCGGAACACTTCCAGGTACAGGGAAATTTCATTGCCCTGGACTTGGTATGCCCGCTCCCCCTCCTTAGCCAGATGAAGCGGATAGCCAAGAGAGATGTGGAAGCGGGCCCGGGTATCAGAAAGCTCATCCGAGCGATTCAAAATCGAGGGCGCATCGTGAGTATTTTCGATGCGCACCTTAGGGGCTATCTTCGCCACCCGACAACGAAATACAAGGGCGTCGCCACCCCTTGGGGGCGAGCCCGATACAGAGGAAGAAGACGAAGAGGAAGAAGAAGACTCACTGAACTCGGCTTCAAAAGCTGAAGCCTCATTGCCCGACTCAACTCCAACTACATCAATGGAAACTTCGGAAGAAAACATCTAACCTGATTCAAGGAAAAATTGGCCGAAGAAAGGTTTTTGGCTGAGGGTCCGACCTAAGCAATGGTGCGCCGGGCAATCTTCAAATGGCAGGTAACAGCTAGGGCAAAATGTCTGCTAAGGACTGACCTCCGCTATTTATATACTCAGCAAAAACCATTCAACGACCCAAATCCGTTCCCACCGAAATGAAGCATCGCCCCCCTTTAGCCCCGATGCCGCCACATGGCAACTGGCCATTGGACACTTTCCCCTCACTCGGATTCAACTGACGACCTCTCACATTCCGCCACCCAACGATGGACACATGGCACGAAGGCCAATTGACTGAGCAAGCGAAATGACATCTTCTTTAAAGGCGCAATCATTTTGCCAATCCGCTGACGTCACCAAAGATACGCGCGGGAATCAAGGCGTTTCGTGAACCGCCACATAGAACCAGAAACCGGAGAGGCACAACCGCCAAATGTCACGTCATCCTCAAATGGCCCATTACGAAGAATCCTTGGCTCCAAGCTAAATTATTGAAGACCGGGATGATGACCACTCTCGACCCGACCAACAAATAGGTCGGAACGAGAGTAGGGGGCTAATGATGTGCTCATAAGTAGGAATTCCTCATATTACGACACGTGGCAGTTGACGTGTCATCCACGAAAACCCGCCAGATTTCTAGAGGCTATGGAGCCGGAATATGACGCATTGGCGACATTCCTCGGTCTCTCGTCTCCAAGGTTGCATCCGACCTTTTGAAGACCCCCCAAGGGTACATTCCCTATTCGCCTAACAACCAGCCGATAGCTCGCCGCCGGACTATTACAGAGCTGAGCTTTCTCAACCTCCCCGCACGTCTTTGAGCTATTACAGAGCTGAGCTTCCTCAACTTCCCTGTTTGGCCGGGAGCGCAGAGCCCGAGCGTCCCGTAACGGCTTCGTGTATCTAGCCACGACGAGATCTTCACCGCTCTATGTCCCGCATCCCATGCTAGCGTATCTCATCATTAATGACCGTACCTCGCTATTAATGGGTGTATCCTGCCATCAACACGAACGTGACGCGGGAGTATAACGGAGGACAAGAATCTCACACCGGCTCGCTCCATGCGACCGCTATATAAACCCTTCTTCCAGACAACTCAGGTAACTCGAACTTATTCCAATATGCCGCTACTCTGCCCGAATATTCTTCGGCATTTACTTGATCGTTGGAGGGTCCTACGGTGGTTCCCCACCCCGCGACATATCTTGCATGTAGCTTGGCGTCCACAATAACCAATAACCCATTGAGATCCACACCCAACCACCATAAACAAATCTCAACTGTTCAACACCATTGGCCGCAAGATCGACAGAGGACAATATCTGAGAAAAAACCCGACCTCCACCAGTTCCCTCGATTCCGCTTCCCTGTAAAACCCTCATGATTTCTCCCCTCGCAACTCACTTCCCTCCACTTTCAATTCAAAAGAACAAAATCAAAAACCATGAAAGATCAATTCCTTTTCAACTATCATCCTCTCCCTCTCTCTACTCCTCCTCTCCTCATTCTTGACCTCCGGAAACAGGCCCAGGTGTCGCATCTTAAAGCAACAAATCATAACCACCATCCCTCCGGTACCGCCCACCCCTAACCCCACCCGGTTCTTCACCTCCCCTTCCGGAAAATATGAAGCCTTCCTAATCCGCACACCAACCGCCCCCAACGCTGGCGATTTCGGTACCGACTTCTGCTACATCCAGATCCAAGAGACCGAAACAAACCAACCCCTATGGGAATCGAATGCGCTCCTGTCAGCACATCCAACACATGCACATTGATCTTCGACGACGCGGGCCTTGAGGTCTTCGATGGGAGCATTTCCGTGTACAATGCGCAAGCCGATGGCAATCATGTAAAACATGTTGGAGTTGGTGGATGAAGGGGATATGAGGATCATCGATAAGAATGGGGAGCTTGCATGGAAGGCAAGCGACGAGCCAAGGAACGGGCAGGGGTGCAGGCTGCCCGGGTCAGTCGGGCAATCGCCTGAGTCGCCCCCATTTGCCGGTTTGATTGGGAGTGGGGGTGGAACAGGGGCATTCGGGCAGCCTGTGCCGGGCAGCAACAGACAGCGGCGAGCAGTGATGAACAGCAGAGTGTTGGATTTGGAGAGCAGACGCTTGTCGATAGCAGTCCCATTTGATAGCGTGGGAGCTTCAGAATGAAGATATCAGGGTTGGTTGCTGGTGTGGCTTTGTTTATGTCTGGATTTTTTTTTATCTAGATTTGGTTTGATGATTTATCTGTGAGTGTTGAGTGTTTTCTAGTTGCCAAAAAAGCAACCAGAAATACTTTTTCTTTTCATTTTTGCTCCTTATATCATTGTGTTTGTATTTGGTGTCACGTACTGCATTTTTGATGGCACTAGAATTATGTTTATGTGAAGGGTAATTTGTATTGTAGTCGATGACAAATTGAAAAATGTTTCTTCTTATGTGCAATGGAAATATGTGTAATTTAATGGAATTATGAACATTGTTTTGCACAACAATTCGAGTTTAGATTCAACCAAATGAAAGAAATGAAAGAGTTGATGGGACATAAATAATAGAAAATTTGCGTACATGATTCTACTATCATGGACAAGTTTAAAGCAGAAATTTGCCCAAGAGAAAAATGGGGCCGGAATCGAGTGCAACCCCATGGCTGCATTTGCATGCCTCTGTTGAGTGATAATGTTCGTCCCAACTTATACCCACCCCCATTCTTCATATCATGTAGACCGTCTTTATAGGTTACGCTCGAGTACAGACACATTTAAGTTATTGACCAACATATATTTAATCCACAAATATTTAGGAAACAGGAGAGGAATGATCCCCTGTTAAATTAGCAGGCTTGTGAGGCAACAAAGCCCATCCATCCAACAACTATATATAAGGGGTTACAATTGTCTTCTCTCGCTCCTAAATTAAATAAATAAGAAACCCAAATAATGCCATGATAGTCCAAAATTAGGGTTTGTGGTGATCCAGCGGAGCTGAAGAGGCGGGGAATCGAAAATTTGCCGGTAAATTCTCTTTCTTGCGTTCTTTTTTGCTTTCTAATCTCGGCATGCATCACTAATCATATAGATACAAGCATTATTGTGGTTTTTCGTTCATTAGCTTTCATTGTGCTGTATGTCTGTTGATTCTAAATGAGATTTCTTTGTTCAATTTTCTAACATTGGTTAATTCTAAAACTTGCCCTGATTTGATCTAAATTGGAGAATTGTTATGAATGTTTAGAATATCGATTACCGAAAACAGTAGAAAATGGTTAAGTGATTTGGGAAATAATCATTGGGTTATGTGCAAACTATTAGATTTGTCCCAAATTAAAATCTGAAATGCAAAATAAGAGCATAAACCCATGTATACTTACCATCTCTAGTATATTTAACTAGATCCTGAGTGATCATTCCAAAAAAATCATCTCCTTCATCTAAGACCTATCCCATCGAAATGGGTGTGGAAAAGAATTCAGGGGCTGTTTGGTTGTGTGTAGTTAGAGCCTCATGCGGTTTAAACGACATGGAAATGTTAAAATGGATGCTTGATTACTAGTAGTCGTTGCTCTAGAAAACATATACCAGCATCTACGCTCAATTCTTTTGCAACGAGCGTCGGGCACATATTTTGGAAAACATGTAATCAGAACTACTATCTAACCAAACAATGAAATGGTGTTGCAACTGTTATAGTTGGATCTGCGTGTAGTAGGAAATGCATTGCTTTTCCAACTACATGCAACAAAATATACCCTAACTTATTTAGGCGAAAATAGGTCCGGAAGCCATCGGATTCGCAAAATAAAAAATAGCTTTTCTTAGTGTGTTAATGATTCTAATGAATCTCCGAATTATATGTTTTGGCTTTCTAGCTTTTCTTATAAATAATAATACTATCAAAAGAAAGCAAGAGAGACTGTGTATTCAAATAAATCACAGAAATGCAAACCGAACGGTAAGCGAAACTAAACTAAACAGGATGAGAAACTAATCAAGTTCATCAATACAACAGAAATTTGCCGGATAATGTCTATCGTTCATGGGAACTAAATAATATAAGGAAAATACAACACTTAGTACTACATGCAACCGCCAATATGAAAAAAAGATTTCTTTAAGAGCAATGGCTGAAATTGCATGCAATGTGCCCAGAAACGCCGGTATTAGCCCTCTTGAACCGTAATGCTATCAGTAGTGCTTGCCGAGGTGAACCTAACAATGCCCGGTTCAAATGATCGATGACGACCAATGTTGGGTAGGAGAACTGTAAACTGTTGTAGGAGTTGAGAAGGGCTGCGGTTGCTTCTCTAAGGAGTGTGCGGTATGTGTCTCCTCTTCCATGGAGTGCCTCGAACAAGCTCATGTTTGTTCCGTATTTCCCAGCGGCGACTGGCCCGAATGCTATGGCAACCTTGGTATCTGGGCCCACCATTTTCCAGTAGCACTTGTACTCCGGCATTGTCCATTTACTAAATATTAGAACATATCAGTGAATATAAGCATCGATTAAGATCGTTATAGTTAATTTCAGTTCATTAACTACTAAGTTTATATCAGTCTCTTCCTAGTGACTCTCTCTTGGCTTAGAGATGAATGTCGTTCCTATGGAAAATCTTACATGTTCCTTCTTCTTTTAGACTCCTTTTAGTTGTTAGAATTTGGAAGATACCCGCCGCTGATTATTTAGGACTATGACAAGTCCTGCTCTTGTCCATTGTGTCCTGACCAGAAACTTGGCATGACCAAAGAGGTTGAACAACTGGTCCGTAAAATTTTGTTGAGTCTTTAAAGGGGCAATGAATGATAACTAATCTCATTTTAGGAGGAAAAGAATGATGATGGCTAATTCAAGAGAAAATTAAATCCCTTAATATGATTGGTATAGTTATTAATTGAACTTCACACTATATAACTCAAGCAACATTTTGTCTACCAACCTGGTAGAGTCCACGTAGGCTACCGGGTTGATAACCGACTACTAAGGTAAACAACCTTAGAGCTTATATCTAGTGTCCCACTTTGTAGCCAATCTCCGAACGATGGTCTATGTGAAATTTACCGGGTTGATAGAAAAGAATTTTTCATTTATTTCATTGTACGTCCACAATAAATACGAACAGGCATTTATATCTGAGCCCTTATTTGAGCATTCAAGCATGGCCATCAGGTCTCAGTGAGTTAATGTCTTGCTCCTTAAACTTTGATTCTGAGGTAGATCACTAATGTAGCACTTTAAGGGATTTTTCTTTGCTCTAAACTACCCTTAAATATAGCAATTTCAGGGATCTTAATGTAATAAAAGAAGCTTTAAGGTAGCTTAGTGAAGACAATTATATTTTTACTTGTATGCAATCCAAATACATACTCATATGAGCAAGCTGAGGCCTGCAATAACGGAATCATAGGAGCGTGTGAATCATGTGACCCAGCTGGTGGCGTCGGCGATGGAAACCACGGAGTCGGTGAAGGCGGAGATGATCTAGGGCAAAATGCCATAGGCTGCTGAGGCTGAGAAAGCAGTGGGACAACGTTGTACATTTGCATCCTGAACATGTTGAAAATCAAGTTAAGACCCTGAGGGGGACCTGCTGAGGCCCCGCACCCCGAAGGCCCACTGATCACACGTGCGTAGCAGCGGCTTAGGTCCGTGCTCCCTTCTAATCCCATTGCATAGCTACCCATCCAACTCGTGCTCTCTTCCTTGTATGCTGCTGTCGTGCCGTCTGCTCCGATACAAGCAACAGCCACCCTTGCTCCTATATTCATCATGTCCGCAGTATGGTAAGCAACATGAACAAATTTTTGCAACATTTGTTTTCTGGTAGCCGATTTGTGTATAAATATGTCACTATAGCATTTATTAGATGCTTCACGTTAGCCCCTTGTGAATATATGCAATGTGCATCATCACTTGTTTTTATTCAACTTAACACAAAATGGCTATGTGATTGCGAGTCCTGCAATTAACAACCAATGAGCAATAGCTCAGTTGGCATTGCGCTTTCCTAAGAGTGTGGGGGTTTGATCCCCAGTGAAGGGAAGTAGCTGCAATTTAACGCTTTCAGAGCAAACTCGTGGGTCTCATGGGTGTCTGATGTGTGCTTGTGTTTGATGTGTGTGTTGTGTGTTTTGTATGCATAAGTTAGGGTTTACGGGCCGGTGCTAGGAAAAAAACAACAACCAAATAATGGGTTATAAATCTATTTATTTTTATTTTTATTGCACAAATGTTGCATTTTCTATTGCAGCAAACCAAACAGCTTCTAAACTCAGGATATGATAAAGAATGTGTTAATATCGATGTAGGGAATTACCATAGAGAGGGTAGTCAAAGAAGCTAAACCTTCCGTCTTTGCACTGGTCGCAAAACACAGTGCCGGTCACCATCGCGTCGCCGCTTGCTTTCGGCACCGTCACCACCAGTGCTAGCATTAGTATAGCTCCCATCAAATGACCCATGAGGGAATGCAATGCTGTAAGCTTGAAGATTTTGAGAGGTAGAAAGAATGAGAGGTATGAATGATTTGGGAGCAGTGGAGAGAGAGAAGAATACGGGGAAGCAGGTAATCAGTAAATATGGGTGTTTGTGTGCCTCCCAACCGTCCCATTTATTGTTGCCTACTGTCTCAGCATAAAGAGATGAGATTTGTCATTAGAATGTGTTTGAAAATGAGATCTTAAGTCCATACTAAATAGGATTTTGAGTTATTAAAGTAATGCCTAGGGGCTGTTTCCTACTTTCCTCTTAACTCTAAATTTCAGCATTATGGCTGGAAAATAATATCAAAGCAAAATGAACACAAGAGGATGAGGCATGCCATTTCTTAGCATATTAATGTAAAATTAACGCTTTCGGGGCAAATTCGTAGCTCTCATGGGTGTGTGCGTATTGTGTGTGTGGGTGTGGTTTGTGCTTAGATGAGGCTTTCGGGTTAGTTCCAAAAAATTAAAGTTAGGATTCAAAGAGAGTTTGATGAAGTTTTATGATGCTTCCTCTTCCTTGATTCTGGATAGTGACAGACTGCAACAGTTAGACATTGATCGCAGCATTGACGGAAAGTCATCTGTGCGATCGCTATATTGAATTGTCGGTTTTATGCATACCTAGTAACAACATCATAATGCAAAGATGACACGAAAACTCTACTCCTTCCGCTGTGAAGTAGTGTTAACATTCTAGTTTGCACTCTTTGAGTTAAACGGGAAAATGCAGGCCAGCACATTGCTCGGTTGAATTCTGACATCTATATGATTGAGTCAAAAGGGACGAGTTCAGCCGCTACAAATATCAAGATGGTATTGAATTCCTGTGGTCGGTCTCTCCTGTGTAAGGAGACGGATAGAAAAAGTAATGCTGATGGGAAAAAAGCTCCCATAAAGAATCCATGATAAAAAAATAATGGTTTGCGTTGTTCTTTTCCCGACGGTGTGCAGCTGAGAGCATTAATAAACAGGGATTGATGGAAAGAAGAAAGGAGGAGTTCACTGTTCACCCTTCACTGCCTACCAATAATTTTGCGTTATAAATGCCCTTCCACGTCTTTGTTTCTCCTTCCTTTTGTCATTGCACTTCACAAAAGTCATTTGACAGAAATTTCCATGTTTGCAGGCTCTTTATTACTCTCCACTTCACTTTGATCATGCATGGGTTTCAAGTGGGGGGTATCAACAGTTGAATTTGAAGGAGAGGTGCCAGTTTTCTGCTAGCTGTGGCTTCATACGAGGCAGAAAGATTTTATAGCTGTAGCTAAAAGGAAATTGAATTCCAAGAGAAATACAATATTTTTGTTGCATACAGTATAGATACAAATACAAATGACTGATGCCAACACAGTTTATTTGATTGATATGTTATGCGTTGTTGTAAACAGTAACTTTTATTGTCGACTCTGAAATAACTTTTATTGGGGAGTGTGTGTTCAAGCAAATGCCACCCTGCTCCAAATCATTAGCTACCCCCCAAATGAGTCATAATGTTCGATCATCGAATTAGGTCACAGAACCCTGTGTGTTTATTGCGAAGGAGAACGAATTGATTTATATGAATCTGACTGCGGAACCAAAGAGATTCTGAACCCAGGATAATTTCCAATACTTGTACGAGAAAAGATGACTTCCAATACAATGTACATGATTTAACGCGCTCGGTTCGAGACTCGATCAATGCATAATATGAACCATCAGGAGCATATGCTTTCCAGATGAACATAATTCATTAAATAAACAGTTTCGATTCCAAAATTACTCCATATATGAAAACATTCAGTGATGGCTACAGGCTTACCCAAATCACATTTATCGTATACATATGCAGCATAACAATAGTGCCTAATCAATCCACAAACATAAGAATGCCAGTTAATAGCAATATAGAACCGAAAGCATATAAGCAAGTAAACAAGAACAGCGAAACGAATAATGTTGCCGGCATAACATTAACTAAACAATACATAGGTGACAATATCAAACTAGTGTGTTTCAAATAATTATCACAACAATCAAAATCAAACTCTACCGTACCACACAAGGAATAAAAAAATATGAAAAAAGAGTATTAGGTCATTTTCCGTCGTTACAAACGGGCAAAACTGCTAATGGCTATTAAATTAACCTGCCGAAATTGTCTAATCAAATAAACCAGACTTCTTGTGAAGAATAGTACTAGAACAAAACAGACACCGAGGAATAATCAAAACCACAAATAAATAGAATGCACCATTATTTGCTTCAATGCTCCATTGTCTATTTTTGGCTCCCGTAAAGAATTCAGTTCTCGGGCAATTGCTCCTCCACAGAGTTGTCCCTGTAAGTATATATTGTAGTCAGAGACCGGTTAAAACGAACACATCACTTCAGAGAAAGCTTTGCTGGAAAATGATGCGTTAAGTTCTAGCGGAGTAATAAATTCATCACTGATACAAAATGCAATGCATAAGTTTAATAACTAACTAAATAAAAGTAATGTATAAGAATCTCCACAATAGACATCAATATGCACAAATATGTGTACCATCATGTGAAGAGATTCCAACTAGAAACTAACGGCATGAATAATCATATAGAGCAACAAAGGTATTCTAAAAAACAATATTACGGAATGAGAAGCTTGTGCAATATGCCCAATACGATAACCTTGACAGTTGACACTTTGGCTTAGGTGCTCTGCAGCATACAAAACTTTAACGTCTACAGGTAAGTGTTACTACATGACACCAATAAAATGTATATGCACGTGCGGGAGTGTGCACGGAATTTTCAACCCATGGTTGAATTTTTTTGTGAATGATCCATTTTCCATGATATGCATGTCCTAAAACGATTGTGTATAAAATACATTTGGTTTACACACTCATCAGTCATTAATCATTGTTCAAGACTTCAAGTAGTCGAATTTATTCTATAATTGAAAACTGCTTGCTTCGCAGTCGGTTGATGATAGCTGAGAGATACCCAAAGCGACTCAATTTATTCATAGACAACCAATAAAGAACACAAAGAGATCATGGTTCGGTGTGGATCATCCATGGGATGCACCACCACATGTTTTTGATCTGACATATCATGTCTTATTCATTATTCAATGCATGCAGATATCATTTTAGTGTGAACTTTTTATTTTAAAAAATATATATCAGCTGGGTCAATGTAATAATTATTTGAGAACCTAATACTTAATTGTGATGAGCGGTTTAGTGTAGCATTCAGATGATAACACTTGGGCAGTTAGTCAACAGCCAAAATATACTGTTCAGGACTCGTTACTGATTAAAGCTACAGAGCCATGTCAGAATGGGTGAGCAATTGCAAGGCAAGGCCGCAGCAGTTGCCCAGCCAGCTAAAGTTTTCCAGGTGTTCTAATTTTCTTGCAAAACCTCCAACAAAAGTTGACAGGTACCATTCTTAACTGCTGAAGCTTTTAGGTGGTCCTAAATGATAATAATTTCAGTCTCTAAATAATAAATACAGCTCCTATGACTGACTGTCTGACCGACCGTAAATGTGATGAGGATTCCATCTCCACTTAACACTTGAGGAATAGTTGAGATGGTGATTCGCACATTTGCAGCTATTGAACCATGTCTATGTCAAATAGGAGACTAGGACCCCTCTACATTTTTCCAATATACTTCTCCAAACATTTTGTCAATCAACTTCTCCAAACGCGTTTACCAGATAATATGCTTACTTTTTTTCTTCTTTTGATAGGTTCTAGGTAAGGCAGGGACACGACACATTTGTATGCGCATGAAACAATTGAAAAAACTATAACAAGTAATAGTAATGTAAAGATTATGTAAAACATGAATATAGTCAATATTACACACCAAAACAAACATAAGTGGAATTTACTACTTCCAACATATTTAATTTAAGAGGAAAAGGGGCATGTGAATTGCAGGCCTACGAATCCTCTGCGAAGCGGGGGCTGCCAGGGGGCCCTGCACGCATCAGTGGGAACCAAGCCCCCCTGTTTTACCCCCACTCGTCAGGGGATTCACGGGCCTGGCCTCTTAATTTAATAATCGCTTGGGCAATTATAACAACATAAAAGAGAACTGATAAAAATCATAATAGCTTATTAACCCTGTAATTAACTTCTGTTTGAAGATTTTAGTCATTAAAATGAAAACAACAGGATTTTTTTTATGGAAAGGAACAGGAAGCGTTGCACGTGATACTACCCACTATTCAACATCTGTAAAACTTATTATTTCAATCTTTTGTACACGTAAAATGTGTATTCCAGAATTGCTTATGATCTGGCTTAATTAAACATATGAATCCGTAAAATAAATAGGATATAGAAAAGTTTATACCTGACACATTGAAGTATGAGAGATCTCAAGGTATTGGAATGTGTGGGTGTTTGAATGTCCATCACCTAATGCATATTTACTCTTAAGTTTATTTGACCAAAACAGTGTGAATTAAATATTAGTCCAAAAGTGGCTTACTCTATGATTAATTGAAGAACAAGCCATCTTCTATTTGATGTCATGCATAAATCTAGCTAATAACTAAAATTGAACCACCACCACCCCAAAAAGAAACAAAGATTAAAAAACAAAAGCAAAATTATGATGAAATTCCAGAAACAGATAAAGAAGCCAATGTTGTTCATAGAAGTAGATGAAGCATTTATCTGAAACCAACAAAAAAAAAATGCAACTACAAATATTTACAGGCTTTTTGTTTTTGTTGACAGCATCTCTCCTTTATTACTAAGAAGTTGACCTATAGCCAAGAAGATCACTAGATCAAGAAAATATATGCACATGAGTGCCAAAAAAACATTCAAAATTTTCAAGGAGCATCTCCAAAAGGGAGGATGTGTAAGTTGAATTTGACAACAATATTCCCTGTCAGAATATTAAATAAGAAACTGCATTCCTCTCATAGAGTACCGTACCGTCTCATACCATATACATCTATGGAAAGAACGGATTTCTTATATATAAAAATCTTCATGTTAAGTTAAAAAGGATCCCGGTACATTCCCTAATTCTTGCAACTGCAGATTGATTGTCCCTACCTAATAGGTAGTGGGGTCTAGGAAGCACAATTGTTAAATCACAGCTACAATGAATTGCAGACTATTTGCCATATATCCCATGCTTACTGGCATCACCAATCCAGATCATATGGTGAAGAGTTTGCCTATTCTTTTGTAATGAAAAATCTTAATGTTCGGTCCGGTGTCCAAATACCTAGAAAAACATGTCCAGAACTTGCAATATTTTGTAATAGCTAATATTATTGCCTTTCCAAGTCAACTACAAAATGATAAGTTGATCTTTACTAGTTATAGCCTAGAGAGAGTTCTCACTATTTGCAAATGAACAAGAATAGTAGTTTTGCGACCAATAAACCTGTTGACACTCTCAATGGAAAGGTTACACGACTGTTAATTAACCGATTTATTAACCAGCAGGAAGATTGTTCCGCAACCAATTTGACCAATTTTGAGCCTTCAGGTATCATGTACTTAACAACCATTCTTTGGGATACAATATTTTCACCTTATCAATATCATTTTATCATTATCAAATGATATTATCATTTGTGTCTCTTATATCAAAATTTTGATGCAATGACCAACTTCCTAGAAAGATCTAAAATTTGTCCACTTACTTTCCATGTTTTTCAATTAGTCAAATCATCAATAAACAAAATTTCCCATCGAGACAGATATCGAGACATCATTAGTTACTCCAGAAACAAAGAATTGTGTCAATATAAATTCCACTCTTCGCCAGTAACCAATATATACGTACACAGGATTGCAGGACTTGTTGATAAAATCTCAATGTCATCTCTTGCAATTCCATCATGGACAAACTGCAATCATAATACTTCAAAGAATGATATGGCGGCATAGCTACAATAATGACATTGAGAAGGAATCCATCGAAAGAAATTAGAGAGTCCTTCCAAAGAAAGAGAGCATTTCGAAAGTAAAACAATAAACTCCTATTTACTAAAGAATTGGAGGCGGCCAATATAAGGCCAGAATCCTTCTTACGTTTTTATCAGGAAAAAAAAAAGAGCAGCAATTATTATCCCTCAAGTAAGGATATCCATGTATGATCTGGTAGGAATGAGTTGGAACCATAATGGCAAGGATGCAAAACGTTTCAACATGACACAAGGGAAATTATCAAATCATGTGATTTAAATCCATGAATTTCCAGTTTATTATATCTAATCATGTGAAAAGTAGAACACACTAGACAATTGTGTGTGTTTGTATGAAATGTATATCTTATGAAACGTTCCACTGGTTCAACCTACAACTTCTTGAGTCACAAAATCACAAATACTATTTGATCCATGCATACGACAAAACCATCATAACAGCAAACAGTCATATTCCTTAACCTATTATTTCGGCTATTAACATGATTACAAACATCCTCGTGTCAAAGATTATTAAACAAATAAATGCCAAAGATTATAAACAGACCATATGTCTATGAGTGGATTGTTCTATTTTGATTGAAAGTAAATATTATTTATGCAATAGGTTTCTTCTTGAACTGTTGAACACTGGAAAACTACGAATCGACTCTCTACTTACTTTGTTTACTGAAACTTACAGTACACCCTAAATTCCAGTGGCAACTGACAACTCATAGCATTGAAAGGTGGTTATTAGTATTCCTACTCATCTAATAACTATCCTTATGAGTAGGGGCAATTCTGACAATGGACATGGATTTTTCTCTACTTCGGCCTTCGCCTCTTCTTTGTCATGCAATTTTCATTACCAATCAGCCCAATCCTTGGACAGCAATTGGGAAGAGAGGCTTTTACCCATGCCATGATGTTACCTAACAGCGTATCCTAACAGCATTCAAATAGCATGGAATCAGACACCACCACAAACATTAAATGATGGTGTAAATAAAGACTCCTATACATGAAAAATAGTAAAATAATAGAAGCTCAGTAGTAGCTACGGTCATACTGCTAGCATTTAAGTGAATATATTTCACATCATGCTGTAATTTAAACCTCATAAAAATGTGATTAAAAATCGCATAGACATGTGTAACATAACAAACCAAAACATACAACATCAATGCATACGGAGAAAAACGCCTGCTATAATATAAGCCAGATAAGTAAAAAAAAAAGTATCCACCTATCCCAAATATCAGCAGCATTGCCAAAATTATAATAATTTTGTGTGATCCTATACCATATGAGCAAGCAAACAGAGAGTAGAAAGTATAACATAGTAGTAGATGCTAACACAAGCATAAAAGTATATAAACCAACCCAATTATCACTTAAAATTGATACTCTACTCCCATCATATACAAACTCGAAATAATTTAAGTGAAAGAATCAAAACCGATACCTTGGTGGGGGCGTTGATTGTGGAGTCGCATCATTCGTTTCCGGCTTCCTCCAAGCCCTCTCGGTTCGATCCTCCTTCGACCCGTTCCTCATCCCAAACCCTTTCCTCTCAACAGGAGACACACTCTCTTGAATCTTCACAGCCTCGAGCTTCTCATCAATCTCCTTCCAATCCTGCCCCTTCTCCTTCAAAACCTCCTCCCTCGGCCTCGCGCTCCCGAACGGATTCGCCCCCTTACTCTTCACCTCAGCCACCTTCTTCTCCTCTTCATTACTCTCATTCACAATCGGTATAGTCCTCGGCTGCAACACAATCCTCGGCCTCCCACTTCCACCACTCTCCTCCCTTCTCTTCCCCCAATTATCCCCATCGACCCCGCCTCCGTTCGATCTCTCCTTATCGAAATCAAAACCCCGTCTTTCTCTCCTGGGCTCGCTTGTCGGGGGCGCAGACCCCTTCTTCGAGATCCAGTTATCAGAATCATCAGCCCTCGACTGCGAATCGGAAAAGAAACCCCTTTCCCTTTCCCTCCTCTCAAAACCCCCAACAGGTTTCTTTCCGGCGCCCCAATCATCGACCTCGTCGGCGCGAGACGGCCCGGAATCCCTCGGCTCCCTCTGTTCCCTCGGGCCCCTTCGAGAATCATCGGAACCCCTGGACGATCCCCACCGATTCGCCGAATCCTCGCCGCCAGAGCCCCTCCCGCCTCCACGAGCGCCGCCGTAGCCAAACCCGCGAGATCTGTCCAATTCCTCAGCGGATCTCTCGCGGGGACCCGTAGGAAGCACCAGCGTCTCATCGTAGGCTAGGGTTATGGAGGAAGGTTGGAACTTTCCAGAGCCGGGGGCGACGGAGGCGCCGGTGGTGAACTCGGCGAGGGAGAGGGTCTGCTTCTTCTTCTTCTTCTTGGGGATCTTGGTGACGGCGGCGAGTGAGAGAGAGGGGAAGTCGTTGGATTGGTGAGAATCGGAGGAGGAGTAGCCCTTCTCCTTCTGCTGCTGCTGCTCTAGGGCTTCGCTTTCCTCGGATTCGAGAGCCCAAGCCCCAGGTTTCGCCCACGCCGAAACCGCTGCCATGGCCGCCGCTATCTCTCTCTCTTCGCGAATTGATGATGGATTGATTGTAGGCACACGTTTTGGTAAAAGAGGGAACGGGCGTGGAGATCATTTATAGCGGATGGTGGGTTGGGTTGGTTGATTGGATCCGATTTCCATTTCTATATGTTGGGCCTTTATTTATTCTTATATCTCTCCCCTTTTTTCCAAATAAAGTTAACCGGCGGTGTAGTCTACGGTCCGCGGCAGCTAATTCGCTTGTCCCTGAGGCTATGTTTGGATTCTTTTAAATATAAGATATGCTCTAAAGATTTGGTATTAGCCATCTCTTTTGATTTATTCTATGGGTGAATTATGCTGACATATCCTTAACTTCAACAATTTTTCATTGAAGCGTCCTGAGAATTTTTTTTATTACGTAAGAGTACCTTGAGCGCTCTTTTTTATGATGTTTTAGAGAAAAGTCCACTAAAAGCCCTAGTTTAATGTAATCTTTTGGAACAAGCTTTAAGATATTTTAGTAAAAACCAAGATGGTTAAGGGCGTTTTAGTTCAGTTTTCCCTTATACTATTGAATAAACAAGTAGATGTACTGGATTACTGTTACATTTTAGTATTGTTGTTTGGTTGTGTGTCAATTTCTCTTTTGTTGGTTGTGTATGATTCTATCTTATCTTAATTGGTTATCCTCTCTTATTTTTACTTTTATCTTTATAATTGTTATTCTAGGGACAATTTTTTTTTTATAGCAAACCAAAAATAACTAATAATTATTTTAAAAATCCACTTTCAAAAATAATTAAAAAAAGAGACCATTTTTTGCCTTTTGCCTTGTAGGCGCCACGAAAGCGCCAGCTCAGTGCTGGCGCTGACGTGAAATAAATTTTTTCTTTTATGGGCGCAATTTCAGACTGCGTCCATAGCATTTGTATGGGACGCAGTTCGAAACTACGCCCCATACATTTGTCATTTTGCATTTGTATGGGGCGTATTTTGAAACTGCGTCGCATACAAATGTTATGGGCGCAGTTTGAAACTGTGCCCCATACAAATGTATTGGACGCGGTTACAAACCGCTCTCATAATATTTGTATTGAGCGCAATTTCAAAATGCGCCCCATACAATTAATAAATGCAAAATAATACGAATCGTTGTTTTTGTAAGGACTTTGTTTTTTTTTGGCGCAGTTGCAAACTGCGTCCCAAAAAGAAACATACTCATTCACGAGTGTGTTTTTCTATGACGTAGTTTGAAGGTACGCCATAAAAGGATACACAATCATTCATGGGTATGATTTTTTCTGGGGTGCAGATGTAAACTGCGCCCAAAAAAAGAAACATACCCATCCACTGGTCTGTGTTTTTTCTATGGCGCAGTTTGAAGGTGCGCCCCAAAAAACACAATCATTCACGGGTATTTGTTTTTCTAGGGCGCAATTGCAAACTGCGTCCTAAAAAAACTCATACCCGTGAATGATTATGTTCATTATATTAAGAATTCAATCTCTTCCTCTCTATCTCGAATCTCACTATCTGTGTTGAGCTCTCTCTCACTCTTTCAGATCTCATCGCCATCATATTCTCTGTCTTTCTCCCTCTCAGTTCTTAGCCTCGCTCTCTCTCTCCCTCTCAATGTCGGGATCTTCATCTGCAGAATTACCATCAATCAATAAAATTAAGAGGTGCATCCCTTATACCGTGGCAAAATCTGTATATACGATGATAGACTACTCTGGTTACGAAAGCATTCTCTATCGATTACGAGGGGGTATGAACTGGCCGTTGAAGATCGATCGTGAAATCCTGTAGTTCTTGCACTTAGCCGTATTGGATGCACCCCCGTCTCCCCCTGAAGAAGTAACCCATGACCACCATAGGGAAGCAAATCGTCGTCTCCACTTCTTTCATTCTATGGGTCTTCTTTCAGGTCGCAATATCGAGTACTCTGCAAGCTCTTTTTACCGCATCTTTATGCACCGTCAGACTTTGAACCACCTCGAACTCACTAGAGATACTGCGCTAGGTGATGAGGCCATTGATGTAATTACAGAGCGGATTAATTCTGTTGCTGCGGAGTTAAATAACGTAGAGGATTTATTTTTGAAATTTTATTAATGAATTATGCCGTTGTTACTGTTCTTTATATCTATTTTGTTTGCATCGTTCTTGTGTATGTTGTGGATGGGTGTACCATGTGTGTGTAATATATCGTGTATGAACACGTGTTTGTGTTAGAGAATCAACGTTTGAATTAAAATGAATTAAAGTGTTATTTTGTAAAGAAATAATCGGGAAAAATCGGACAGCACCTCCTTTGTAAATTTTGAATAAAATTCATGTACAAGTATAGTAAAATAATAGCATCCACAATCAGAGCTAACTCAGCGTCCAAATGGCGGAGACACAATCCACGCACAATATACGACGCCCAAACGGTGAAAAACAATAAGCCGGAAATATTAAACAATGTAAAAATAAATAACGAATCTATCGCAAAACAATACAACACGAACACTCATGACAATCCAACGAAATCATCACACTATCCCAGGTGTCCTCCTCTTCGCTACAGGATGTTGAGGCTGTGATGGTCCGGCTTTGTCGGCGGCAGGCGGCTGAGATGGCTCTGGCTATGATGGTCTATGCTTGTACTCATCGGGATGCTGAGACGGCGCCGGCTGTCTCTGTCTACGTCATGCATACGTGATAGGAATGGCAGGTGCAGACACAGCTGGTGGAGACACGGGTGGTGCAGGGACAGGTGGCAGAGGCATGGGTACAGGCACGACCGATGGACGTGTGAATCTGTGCCTCGTCATCACACTCCTGATCGGGGACTTGATGTTCATAAAGCAGCTCGCTGAGTTCTTGGTGCCACTAATACCCTCATCAGCTATATCCTCAACGCGTAAATGTTATGGACCTATATTGATGGTAACTAAAATAATGAATTTCATAAAAATAAGACTTTAATTTTAAAAGATTTGATATAAACTTACCAAATCTCTCTCTATCGTTCATCGAGGTGTATATAAGATGGGCGGAGGGGCTGCTGTGATAACAAATTTACGGGTAATCATCCAATACCAGGAAAGGTACTGATCTATCGGTATACCTGGCTGTATCTTATCGGCTGTGTGGTGCACCCGATCGTACCATCGAACCATCCAAATCTGATACTCCACGAGCCAAGTATCCCTAACTAGCGCTCCACCCTGTCGCCGTGTCTCCTCCACCGCTCCTGGTATGTGCTGCCTCAAACCGAACTGGCGGAGCACACGGTCTGGCACGTGCATCTGAATAACATCGTTGCAGACGATCGGCGTCCGCGCACGCCAGAAGCCGGCGCCCGCCAAACATAATGGACTTAGAGCGCCCATCAGGTCATGTGTGTTCGGTGTCCACGTAACTGTTGCCTCCTCCATGACATCGAACTCATTGCGGTAGAAACAGAGGCTGCGATCCGGTATCACATCCCATGACCTGGGCACATTCCACCTGCATAGAGATTACACACAAGTTAATATTCTAAAAAAAATTGAAATTTGAAATATGCGTATAGTTTCAAATACTTACTGGCATCCATATGGCCTTTGGCCATCTAAAGCGAACAGTGTCGTAATGATCGGGCGACCAATAGAGAGATATGTCTATGACTATATCTAAAATACAATATGATAGAATTACGTTTTACGTTGAATATCAATTTAATTATGCAAAATTAGTAGAATGCGGATTTAAATATTGTATACCTGAAGAAGCATCAAACAGCCCCTAAAACTCTTCTGCTCCATCAATGAAGCCATCCTCAGCTCGCTGTAGAGGAATGACATAACTGCACTCCCCCACGATAAAATGGCACACTGGTCGAGATCAGCTAAAAGAGGCAGCCAGGCAAGACTAACTCTGCTCTTGCTTCTATTCGGAAACAAGCAAACCCCAATTTGATGTAAAATGTAGGGTCGTGCGTGCTACTCGATCGCAGCGGAGGTAGCATCCAAGACAGGCTCGGCACTAAACACCCCCCCGCAGCCAACTCAAGTGGATGCTACTGCCTCTCCTCTGGCCAACAGGCGGAATCCTACCCAACAAGATGGAACACAAGTCTGGCCAATCGTGGCTGTACTCCACAGCAACCACCTCTCCGTCTGTAGGCAGACCAAGCAGCACAGCGACGTCCTGAAGAGTGATAGTCATCTCACTAACTCTAAAATGAAATGCGCAGATCTCTGATCTCCATCTATCTACCAAAGCCGTAATTAAGACTCTATCCAGACGTATATACTATAATCTAGATAGAAGATGAAAGCCCGCCTGTTGCAGCTCAGCCTGCACATTAGCATCTCCAACTGGGATCTGGCTGGACTGAGTGTAGGGTGTTTTTCGTCACCCCGTTGAGATGGGAATACACGCGCGCTTTTCGGGCGCATTATAGATCCCCCCTGCCTAGGGTAGGCTGGGGTTTATTGATTGTGGGGATCCGAATCTCCGGCAGCCGCGGATTAAGCTGCCGTTAATTACCCCTCGCTTTTGGAGCGAGAGAATCTCCGATTGACGGGTCAAACAGGTCATGCGAACTCAATGTGTAGTGTTGTGTTTTGAAGGGGTTTTGGATATATCGGGGGCCCCGCAGAGTTTTTACGGGGGATGTATTCTTAGTGTGGAGTACATGTAAAATGAGGGGAAAATGGCGTCCAAAGGACGCGTGAGCGCCAGCGCCTCACGTGCCTAGCATGTTGGCACTGGGCGCTGGCGCTAGTGCTGGGCACTGGCGCCTCACGTGTCCGGCACGTGGACGCTGGCGCTAGCTCCTCACGTGTCCGGCATATGGGCGTTTGGGCGCTGGCGCTGGCGCTTTGGGCGCGAGCGCCTTACGTGTCCGGCGTAGCGCCTCACGTGCCCGGCACGTAGGCGCTTGGGCGCCGGTGAAAAGAAGGGGTTTTTACCCCCAGAAATAGGAGTTAAACTCTAAAAGATTTATATTTGGAGTTAAGCTTCTAAAAGATCTGGATTAGGAGTTAAACTCCTTTGAGGAGTTGGGTCTTGGAGTTGAACTCCTTAAAAATCTTTAGAGGTTCTTCTCTCTTAAGACTTGGATCTTTCCCAAAATTGGGTCTTTAGAGATGGGTCCCTTTCTTCCTCCTCTGTTGGCCGGATCTTGAAGAACAAGAAGTATGAGATTTTAAAAGTCTCTCCTTTTTGAGATCTGATAGGAGATCCGAGCCCCTTTTTATGGTTTTTGTGGTGAAAAACTGTTTATTTTTGAGAAAAGAAGAGTTAAACTCTTGATTTAATTCAAAAAGGGAAGAAGGTTTTAGAGCCTTGAGGAAAGAGAAGGAAGCACACAAACCCTAGAATTTGAGAGAATGAATTGTATGCTTTATTTCATTATCATGTTGCCTTTTATAGGCTTATAAATTTTCATATAGCCCCTTGGGCTTTACAAAATGGCATTTTACCCATCTCATGCCTCATGTGCTTATTTCTTTTGCACATGAGCCATAGGCTTACAAAAATTTGGCTTTATACCCATTTCGCTTACATTCATGCATAAAAAAATTATATCAAAATTATTTATTATATCATTTCATTTTGGCATGGGGGAGGCCAGCCGCGGGGCTCGACTTGGGCATGGGCCCACTTGAGCTGGGCTTGGGCCCGCTTACTTAGGGTTGATTTTGATCTTGACTTGGTCAACCGGGGTGCAATTTTTGACCCCAACACTGAGCAGTCAACGCATGTAATCACCTGATTACTCTGCCAATTACAAAAAGAGAACTTGTATCAGTAACAAATAAATAACATATGTAAGTACATAAAATAAAAGCACAAAGTTTTACCTGTACTGCTGCGGCGTTGGCCGACCTGTTGTCAGTCTGTAAATACAGAACACTCGTATCTATAGGTCCAGAATCCATAGGTATATCTGCATAATGAAAAAGTCGAGTTATATTATCTTTGAAAAAATAAGCATGCATAACAAAGAACGTATGTGTGCGTGTATGTGTGTGTTAGTGATATATGCCCTAGAGGCCATTATTGTATCATACTGGATTGTATATTACTTAATGGAAGCTTGAGATATACACGGATATAGTAACAGTCTTGCTCGAAATGGTAGTATGCTACCTGGTTTGTTTCTACCTCAATATGTGCATGTGTTTTCTTAGCATATCGCTTATACATATTGGTAGAGCCCTTATGATCTTTGCTTGATTACCAGCGTTGTGATGGCAGTCACACTAGTGGGGGCTGGATAGTCTATAAGCACATCCTATACAGGTCCCTAGTCGGAGGATTATCGAGATGGGGCATCGATGCTCCAGAGTAGACTAGTGTATACGCTTCTCGTCTCAGCAGGGGAGATGGTATGTCTCACAGCCATTAGTACGTCGTACTGGAGATAGTATGCAGGTGCTCATTAGGTTATGAGTACACTGGACATGACTCATCAGGAACTGTTGGTGGGTATTATACCTATCGTCGGGTAGCAGTTCCCAGGTGACATGAGTACAGCTTAGTCCGTCGACTTGACACTGCTACTTCGCCTCGAGTGTGTTCCCACTGTACTTTGATTACTATCCTACCACGGCTCAAAGGAGTCGTGCAAACAGGTAGTAGTTGGGTGCAGTCCCGAAGCACTTGGAGGTAGTGACGGTTAGATAGGATTCGTCTCTCCCGGTATTAGAGGTTGATATCGCGCTGTGTTCGGAAGGCCATTACACAAAGTTCTTGGCCAAGACAAGCGAGATTTACTGGTAGGTACTCTAGTCGTTTCTCAGGGTGTTTTGGGATACTCTCCGACATGACTTATTGCGCTATTAGGGGTCTGACGATTACCGCCCCTAGGCCCGATATGCGATACTCTTAGACGAACAGGCCAGACTGTACAGAGATTGTCACATACAGGCTCAGTAGGAGTTCGGATGAGTTAGCTCATCGGCCTTCTTATCGAGACATACCTGGGTAGCCGTTACGTGCAGCTAGTACCTCTTGCGGCTTGTGGTTAAACCCACTGCCAGCGTAGTGTCGAGTCTTTAGAGTCCCACATAGAGAGTTTCCCTGCACCGGGCAAAAGGTGTAGAGACCGTATGGTTTTTACGGTAGGGCTTCGATCACGTACGTGCACTTGTGCGCGTATGATGATCGGGCAGATAATACTAGTCGGCTTTAGTTTAAGCCGGATCCTAGTATTATATTGATGGATTGTTTCGTCTCTTAGTATTCGTTTTCTTCGGAATACGGATGTGGGTATGTATATACGGATGAGGAGCATTCTCGTAATTCTTCGAGATTGGATTCTAGAAGGGGGACACCTATTAGGGTTTTATTCTTTTTGGATTAAACAAAATGGGTGGAGGAAATGAGGTGGATTTGAACATTGAACCTAGCATGGCTACCTAGTGACTCATGGTCATGAGTCACCAAAAGATATTTGTGAAGGTTTGAAGATATTTTATTGTGATATTTATCTCATAAAATATCAAATATTCTTCATTCTATCTCAAGAGGGCAGCCAAGCTCAAGTCCTATGTTCACAACTCCTCTCTCATTTTCTCAAGTCTTCTTCTTCTTCCTCTAAACCCTAAAAGCTCTCATGTGTTGAGAATCCTAGGGTTCTAAGAGACAAAGTACTCCATCTTCTTACTCTACACCCTCTAGGATTTCTAGTTTAGCAAACTAGAAGCCGTAGTTACCTCGGATTTGAGGTAGGAGCTCGGATTATAGACTCTCGGGTGGATCGTCTTTGATTCGAGGAGGCCGTCGAGGTTGCCCGTTCCGTTTTTGATCCTTGGAGCCTACGATGACGAGGAGGACAGAGAGAAGATCCGAAGGACACGATACTACGAGGTATAAAATTCATCTGAGTAGTTAAACCTCAATTAGTTTGCTAGCTAGGGTTTGTGATCGATCCTTGGTTCAAGTCGGTGTTGCGAAGCCCGTAAAAATCATTTTTTGCTATTTTCGCCTCCCCGCGAACACGTGGGGTACGCGACATCGACTTACAGTGTGTGTAGATGTATGTTTATTTTTTTGTTGTTGGACGTGTGTGTGTGTGTATGCATGTGTGTGTATTTCAAAATATAGGCAGAGATTACCAATGGCGACGTGGGGCTGGAGAATTTTTGTATCGTGCCTTGTTATGATTATACTCATTGCAAATGCTGCATTTATTTTGCCTATGTCCTTCTCATGAATCATCCATTATACCTTTGATACGAGTAGAATATGGCCGTCCTGCTTGTCTCCTACCGATAGGCGGTAATATCATTGGACCGTTGTATACCTCCCAATATTAATTATCGGGTACAGGATGGAACAACGGGGCATAAGTAGCTTTGTATTTGGGGACAGAATACCACTTCGAAACAAGATCGTGATGTGCAATATTCCCCACACCCTCTTCTCGTGTGCATGCTGAAATTACATGTAAACATGGCAAATTTTGCAACTTAGGAATATTGCACGTACAACTGCAGTTCCTACCGTCGATGACTACACTGTAATTTTTTCCATCTTTGTCAGTCACCTACCATTCGGATTGGCTGAACCTCACGATCCAAGCATGCCTGGTATCAGTAGCTCTTTTTGTTATTAAATGTTCAAACTTAGGACATAACTTTGTCGTCCACTCTTGTCCCTCCTGATGTCGTGCAAAGAAGTATTTGTTCACCCTATAAAAAGTCCGTCTCACTAAGTCTTGAATAGGCAAAGATCGAGATCCTTTTAAGACCCCGTTAAAGCTTTCTGAAGTATTCGTAGTCATCATGCAAAATCACCTACCGTTCTTCATTTTTTAGACTACTTTCAATCCAAGCATCTGCTCTTGGACATTGTAAGGTGTTTTTCATCACCCCATTGAGATGGGAATACGCGTCTCTTGTCGGGCATACTGCAGATTCCCCCTGCCTAGGGTAGGCTGGGGTTTATTGATTGTGGGGATCCAAATCTCCGACAGCCGCGGACTAAACTGCCGTTAATTACCTCTCGCCTTTGGAGCGAGAAAACCTCCCATTGACGGGTCAAACTGGTCATGCGAACTCAATGTGCAGTGTGCGTGAGTTGTGTTTTGAGGGGTCTTGGGTATATCGGGGACCTCGCAGAGTTTACGGGGGTCCCACTATCCGGATAGCGGGCTGGGGGTCAAGGGGATGAGCAGCCCTTTGCGGGGTGCGGGGCAGCGCCCCGTTAGAAATTTTTTCTAATGGACAACGTGTTTTGAGTGTGGAGTGTATATAAAAAAGGGGAGTGGCGTCCTAAGGACGCATGGGGGCTGGGCGCCAGCGCCTCACGTGCCCGGTGCGTGGGCGCTGGACGCCAGCAGAAAAAGGGCTTAGCCCATGTACTGGGAGTTGTACTCCCGATTGAATTTTGGAGTTAAGCTCCTAAAAAAAGGGAAAAAGAGACTTAACCCCAGCACAGGGAGTTGTACTTCCTAATTGACTTTTGGAACTCTTAAAAAAAGATCTACTATTTTTTTTATTTTATTTTTTTGTGGAGTTAAACTCCTAAGAGATTTTCGGAGATGATGAAAATGGATTCCTTCCTTCTCCCTTGAGCCCTGGATTTTCTTTTGAGCCTTTGATTTTCCCAAAGTGGGATTTTTGGAGATGGGTCTCCATCTTTCTTCTCTCTGTTGGCTGGATCTTAGGAAAAAAAAAAGGAGGATGAGACTTAAAAATCTCCCATTTTAAAGATCTGATGGGAGATCTGAGCTCTCCTTTGTGGGTTTTATGGTGAAAAACTATTCCTTTTTGGGAAAAGAAGAGTGAAACTTTTGATTTAATTCAAGAAAAAGAAAGAAGATTTAGAACCTTGAGGAAGAAGAAGGAGGCACAGAACCCTAGACCTTTTTGAGAGAATGAAAAGGTTCTTCTTGATATTTTCATCATGTTTGCCTTTATAAGCTACATACTTTATATATAGCCCATTGGAATTTACCAAATGGAACTTGTGCCATCCCATGCCTTATGTACTTATTTTTTTTTGCATATAAGCCATAGGGTTTACAAAATTTTGGCTTTCTGCCCATTTTTCATACATTTATTTCTAAAAAAATGCATTGAACTAATTTATTGCTTCATTCTTGGCATGGAGCCGGCCCCTTCCATTCTTGGTCTTGACTTGGGCTTAGGCCCACTTCGCTTGAGTTTAGGCCCGCTTGGCTGGGTGTTGACTGACTTTGACTTGGTCAACCGGGGTGTAATTTTTGACCCCAAGAAAGTGCCCCCCATCAATAAATGCACACCGCGTGTGTGGGTCGTGTGTATGAAATTGATAGATCTTCTTTCGCGTGGAGGTTTAGTTGATTTGGTTCCCATTTTGACGACTTGGAGGTCGATGCTGCCCTTTTAGCGACGTGGACGGTCGGTGCTGCCATTTTTGTGACGTGAACGGTAGGTCGGTGCTGCCATTTTTGCAACGTGGACGGTCGGTGCTGCCATTTTTGAGATGTGGACAGTCGGTGCTGCCATTTTTGCGACGTGGACGGTCGGTGCTGCCATTTTTGCGACGTGGACAGTCGGTGCTGCCATTTTTGCGATGTGGACGGTCGGTGCTGCCAGTTTTACGACGTGGACGGTCGGTGCTGCCCTTTTTGCGACTTGGACGGTTGATGCTGTCCTTTTAGCGACTTGGACGGTCGGTGACTTGCTCCGCTTCTTGCGGTGTCGGGGTTGAAATTGACTTGCTCCGGTTCTTGCGGTGTTAGGATTTGATTTGACTTGCTCCGCTTTCTGCGGTGTCAGGATTGAAGTTGACTTGCTCTGGTTCTTGCGGTGTCGGGATTTGATTTGACTTGCTCCGCTTCTTGCGGTGTCGGGATTTGATTTGACTTGCTCCGCTTTCTGCGGTGTCGGGATTTGGTTTATTTTGGGAGTTCCTTACCCGTCCAGCGGGACTTTTGAGCTTAGAAGTGCTGCCGGGTGGGACGTCGATTTGATCTGTTTAATTTCTGCCTTGTTTGGCGGGGCTTTTGAATTTGAGAGGAACTTGGGACTTGGAATTTGTTTGGCATCAACATTGCTGCACTGGAATAATGCCAGGAGCAACTAATCATTTGCTTTTGGAAAACATGGGATTTGGGTTTTTGGTCGGTATCAGCATCGCTAACACTGAAGCAATGCCAGGAGCGACTCATCATTTGCCGTTGCCCGTTGGGGAGCGATGGCTCAGGAGACAGGTTTAGATCCCTTTTACCTAAGGCTTTTCAATTTTATGAGCCGTAAGGGGCTCATAAAAGCATTTTCTCTCTACGAGTCGAGAGGATTTTGTAGGTGTATTTTCTCCCTAGGAATCGTGGGAATTCCTAAATGTGTTGCTCCTTTGTGAGTTGTAAGAATCTCACGCAGGGATTTTCTCCTCATAAGGTCGAGAGGACTTTGCGAGTGTATTTTATCTCTTTTCATGAGTTTGCGCCCTTTCGGATTTTCACAAACTCGCCGGCAGTCCTGCTGTTTTTACTCTTCTTTCGAGTTTTCATCCATGCCCATTTTGCTTGTGAACATACCGTTTTTTAGCTTCATCGTCGGTGGGACTTTAAATGTAGTCTCACTGGTAGGACTTTAGGAGAGATAGGGGTCGTTTACACCTGTGGATTGTATACGGTTTTACAGGATGTATGATCTAGACCGAAGGGCCAGTGTGCTCAATTCTCCCGCGACTTGGAGCATTCACGCGTAGTATTTCTTGAGATATCGGCCATTGATGGGTGGTATAGGCCTTTATCCCTCGGCATTTATCAGCTGGTAAGATCCTCCATCAAACACTTTTTCGATGACGTATGGTCCTTCCCAGTTTGGCTCGAATTTTCCCTTGGCATGTCGATTGAGGATGATCGGTGTTGGGACTTTACCCGCGCGCTAATTTGTAGGTTTTGAAAAGAATTGGTTTTGGAAAGATTGCGCACGCGAGCTCGGTTTCGTTTAAAATTTATAAAACCGCAAGTGCACGGCGCGTTGTAGCAAGCCGGCAAGTACGGGTCGATCCACAGGGAATCGGTGATTAGGGATTGTTTCTTAAGGTTCGAGAAAGAATTTGGGTTTGTTGTCACGAAATATAAAATACGAAAATATAGAACTAAGTTAAGGAAGAATGGTGGCCGTGACTTTGGCTCGGGTGGTTGAATAGTGGCAATTTCTTCGACGCTCCCTTGATCATGTGTTGTCCGTCCTTGTGTCGATCCCGAAATGAAGCATGACTTGTCAATGCGGTTGCGATGCACAAATCATCAAGTTATCGGATTTCGACGCAAAACACGAAACGAATCCGTCTTGTTCACTTATCGTTTGTATGTCCAAACTTGAAGTATCAACACTAAGTACAAGGGTTAGCAAGCATACAACAATATCAAATACACAAATTAGTATGTGAGAGCAAGTAGTTTTAGAGTTAAGCTTGCTAAGTGGTTAGTGATAGCATAGGGTATATGAAAACAAGAAGTGTGTCAAGCCATTTGTTAACAAAATAGCATATCTAAACTTAGCAACCTCAACACTAAATTGATTCTAAGCTTAAGCTTGCAAAATGAGGTTTTTTGGAGAGAATATGGTATGTGATGAGGTTACCAAGTAACCATGGAATCAACATACCATATCAAACCAATCCAGGTTGTAATCCTAAGTTTATAATCACATATAAGCACATTAAACATTAACAAGAGGAGGAGGAAGGCAAAGCCATTCATCTCACATCCTTACCATCACCACAACCAAAAGATTACTCAAACATAATGAAAAGAAAAGCAAACAAAGAAAGAAATAAACAAAGAAAGAAAAGCAATTATATTAACACTTGAATGAGTTGAGATACATGGTGTTGGTTACTTGTTCAACCTCCAAAATGAACCTCTCAAAAGAAATCTCCAAGAGGGAAGAAGAAGAAGGAAACCAAACTGAGCTCACACAACTCTCAAGCTAAACCAAAAACTAAACTAAACTAAAGAATGGATTTGATCTTGTACATGGCCCTCACTCTAAATCTGTTCTGATATTTATAGGCTCAACACCAGAATAAACAAACAATATAAATAGGATGATATGACCCTAAGAAATGACCAGAAGAAAATAGAGGAACAGAGGATCTGGGGGCGGGGGCGGCGGTGCCGGCAATATTGCGAATGTCGCCGGTCGATTGTTGGAGTGTGGGGCCCGTGCTTGCATGGTGATCTCGAGTGCTCTTCACTTGCCCACTGGTATTGTTTGATTTCTTTGTAAAGCCATGGTTTGTACTCAGTAGAATTGGAGGGAAATCTAACTTTATATCACATCACACATTTATGCATTTACTCACACACATCCCCACATGTGCCCACTTGTGCCTAATGCAGCCCTACCATGGTCCAAGGATCAAAGAGTTAGTGTCACACCTGTAATGTGTTGGACCAAAATTGTGTACACCTTATTTGTTGCAAAAGAACTCTTTGGATATCGATCGGTTTACTGTTCTGATTGCAGTGTCGGCTCACAAATGTCATATCCGTGAATTTGAGTATGTTTTCCAGTGTTTTGTCACGAATACCTGTAATCTGTATTTACTGAGCAGACACTGGTTAATAGTACCGATATATAACAAAATTGATAATGCATGAGTGGTATTAAAATGCAGTTTTCTGTGATGAACAAATACCCCCAAACTTATCTTTTGCTCGTTCTGAGCAAAACAAAAAATCCTAACCTCACTTTCGCAGGGTACGCGATTGCACTGAGCCCGTGCAACAAGCCGTTAAATCTCTAGGTGTCCCTAATAGGAGGAGTTTTGTCTCCTGAGGGTTTTCAGCGGATTGCACTCACAAAATCCCGTCAAGTTAGTGTCGTGAAAAAACTGTTGATTCTAATCTTAAGTCAAGTATCAAAGGTAGAAGTTCTATCACCCTAGTCAGAAACGTCCAACTCTATTTTTCACTCCTCACGATTTATTTAACATAAGCTATACACGTCTTTTCGTTGCTGTGCGAATAGTGTCGTCAAGTTTTTAAGAACTCGATTAGAGTCATCATGTCATAAATACGAGCCATGATAGACTTCTAAAGGATTAAACGAGTTTGAAAGGACTTAAGATTTTCTCAAGTTTCGTTCTCCAGTTAAGTTTCAAGTCAGAATTTATATCATTTTTAACAGAGAACCAAGTCTTATTCTTCACTCCTACCTTTCACATGTTGTTGCTCATACATCGTGATCGTGCAAAATGTCTTATAATATAAACCTTCATATCTCCGCGAAAAAACTGTTATAATAGAAAACTCGTCTCCGCTAAGATTATTCTCTCACAAAGAACTGTAAAGACTTTTAACTTGGAGAGCACACTTGCTTAGCTTGTATTATTTGGCGATTGGAAACTTAGCGAGTTTTGGGTCAATGACTCACAAACCAGATGGTTATAGAGCATTAGGTGTGGAGACACCCTTAAGACTTAATTACCCAAGTTACCAAGGCCACAAAACAAAAAACTCATTTTGTTTGCGTTTAAAATATTCTGAAAGCAGTGCGAACGAAGATATTGCCATTTTTTCTTTTTAACCCCGAAGACGTGTTCATGTAGATAAGGTGTATAATCACTCCAACAAGGTTCCAGATGGGTTATTTTTCAGACTTTTAGCTTCCATTAAAACTTCAATAATATCCTTCATATCTACTTCACTTTATGAACTATTCTTGATATTACTTAATTCAAAACAAACATGTTTGATCCTAAAGATATTTATCAATTTTCAAAAGTTTGAGATATGTCAGACATTTCATCTAATTCTCAAAAACTTATGACATGTGTAAAGTGATATAAAAGATATATATTAGCTATGGTTAAACTCAACGGAGGGTTATCTTTCGGGTTTTCAATCTCATGAAAATGATTTAGTTATTTCTATCTTATCAACCGAACCGTCAGACTTCGAGTCTAAGTTCCCCCGCTAGCTAACATGACGACAAAGTTTTTATGTTTTGGGAATTTTTTTCAATTTTTATGATCTTTTAATATGTATGAAATGCAGAATATACACATGATGCAGCAAAATAAACGGAGTGCTCACCCCCAAACCTGAGTTTTACGATGTCCTCATCGGTGCCCCCGTCTCCGGTAGCTAGACTTAGATATCAGGGTGAGAATTTATTCACAAAAAGAAAAAATCTAAGAACTAATTACAGTATATACAAGTTAAGACATTGCGTTAGTCCAGAAATTAATACCAGCCATTCAAATTTTTTGTTGATATATGACCAAGGCTGGTAAAAGAAAAGGTATAAGAAAAAGAAAAAGAAAATGTATATGTTAGATGTTAGTGAAGGGCATGGGTGCGTGAAAGTAGGGATCAAAAGACGCTGAAAGCGTAGATGATGTTTTGAAGGAGCTAAAGAATTGTTGCCCGAATGAATTGAATGTTCAAGAAGCATGTGTTGAGTTTCAATATCAGGTTCGTTTAAAAAATGGAGTTCATCCTTAAAAAGTTCAGCAAAAGAAAGGTTCGTAAGATATTCCCAAATTGATTCGGACTCAAACTCATCAAGAATATCAAGTTCATCCGCAAATATCTCCTCAAAACTCTGCATGAAAGACTGTTTCTCAAGGCTGTCTTCCTCCCTATGATCCTCCACAATCCTACTCTCGTCGTAACAGCTCACAACTCCTAATACGAGTTCTCCCTCATCACATTCACATATGGGCAGGTCCATGTCATCTAAAAATATAGGTTCACACGCTAGCGTTTCGTCCAAAATTATATCAATAGGTGATACTAAAATTGTGGGTTTCTTATTGTGAATTATACCATACCCGCCAAATTCACAAGCTCCCTCCTCTAAAATTTGAGTGCAACAATCAGTCGGTGTAAGAATCTCATCTTCAAGTAGTATATCGATTAAATCAACCTCAAGATTATCAGTGATAAGAGGCTCAGTAGGTACCTAAAAGCTAGTGTTGGACTGACTCAGAGGGTTTTCTTGTTTGTCCTGATAACACTCAGTCAACTCAATTACATCATCATCTAGGAAATCATCAAAATTTGTTTGATCATTTATCTCACTCGGGTGACTTCCTAGATGACAGATATTAGCATTATTGGTTTCCAATTGACAGTGTTCACTCCCTAGAATCCTCACAGCTAAATGTTTCACTTGTTCTTCGATTCTAGCCAATGATTGATCTTGAGCGTGAAACAAATGCTCAGATTGTTGTATGAACATGGCTAACGTCGCAGCTGTTTGATTCTCGAATGCAATCATCACTTCAATACTCTTCTCTAAAACGGTCAACCTAGCATCCATCTCACTATCATACCCTAATGAAGTGTTAGTTATTTCAGGAAAGGAGGGTTGTGATGGCGGTGATGCTAAAGCTGTCATCCTTTTGACCTCTTTCTCTAAGTGTTCAACCATCTGGTCTATATTTGAAGTGGGACTGGGTTCAAGAGTGTTAGGTGGGTGATCGATATCAAAATTCTGGGATGGTTGGCCACCACCTAAGAAAGGACAGTTTTCATGAATGTGGGAAGAATCATTGCAATTTGAACAAACCAATTGGGAATGAGTATAAACAAAAGAATGTGGATCGTAAAGAATCGAATCAAACTGTGTATCACCCATATCAACAAGCACTCACAAAATCACAAAAACAAAGAATATCACACCCCTAGCAGTCTATGTTATGCTCAGTCAACTAGACCTGCTCAAGAACCTGATTGCCGAAGTAAAACTGTGTTGAGAAACGGGTTCAAGATATATGGATCACAAAGCCATGTAAGTGCAGAGATAAGGGGAGGTTATCCAACTCTTTCGCGAAGTTCCTTAATTAGAGTAACCCTTTCTGTTTTGGCGGTTTCGCCATGAACACTTTCCTAGACATCTTATGAACAATATACCATTAAGCGGTGTTCTAAACACAATTAACTTCTCTTAATGAGCGCGAAGTCCTTAAATTCAGAATTCTAATTGATTTAAAAATTACTGTGGGTATGCAAGAATGCAGTTTTGTGATTTGTGGGCCGCGGAAAAAGATGATGAAATCGTTTACCGTATCTTGTTTGGTTCTCGTGCCCTTAATATCCGTATTAAGATGCAAATGCACAATTCAATAAAAGAATTTAAGAAATCAAGCAAGCAAGCAAGCAAATCCTTTTCGTTTTAGGCTTAAGCGCTGCAACAAATACATGTTAGTTCTCTGTGGCAAATTTGTGCGAAGAATCCTGCAGAAGATTGAATATTGGAATGCGTCAGATTTGAGCGAAAGTGTTAGAAAATACGTACGATGCGATTTGGGTTACGAAACCCCTGTTGAAGTGATTACGGGTATTTGAATGTTCGCTTGCGCGGGTCAAACTATCTAGATCTTTGGCACTGTACTTCACTAACGTTTTGCAATTGACTTTGAAGCTTGCTCCGCATGACCGCTGGTCGTAATTCCGTAAAAATCTGCAAATGTCGGAAAATACGATATTTAGTGCAAAAAGCGATAAATCTGACTAAACTCCTGCACACACAAAATTATAAAAATCAAACAATATTAATAGAGTACTAACAAGACACTAGAGATACCATAAGAACAATATTCCAAAACACCCCAGAGGGGGCCGGCGGCGCCGGATTTTTCATGAATGTCGCCGGCTAAAGTAAAACGTTGGGTGCTCGAATTTTGGGTAAGTCCTCCAGGCTATTTTAGTGTTCTTATGGTATACTTTGATTTTTTAGTTTAATTACAGGGTGATAGCAGGTCACAAAGACAGAGAACAAAGTTAGAAAAAAATTATTTTTTTTTTAATTTTTATTTTGAACCAGAAATAACAACACCTAATGACTACCGCATCCCCGGCAACGGCACCAAAAATTTGTTGGGACTTTACCCGCGCGCCAATTTGTAGGTTTTGAAAAGAATTGATTTTGGAAAGATTGCGCATGCGAGCTCGGTCTCGTTTTAAAATTTATAAAACCGTAAGTGCACGACGCGTTGTAGCAAGCCGGCAAGTACGGGTCGATCCACAGGGAATTGTGATTACGGATTGTTGCTTAAGGTTTGAGAAAGAATTTGGGTTTGTTGTCACGAAATATAAAATACGAAAATATAGAACTAAGTTAAGGAAGAAAGGTGGCCGTGGTTTTGGCAAGGATGGTTGAATAGTGGCGATTTCTTCGACGCTCCCTTGATCATAAGTTGTCCGTCCTTGTGTCGATCCCGAAGTGAAGCATGACTTGTCAATGCGGTTGCGAAGCAAAAATCATCAAGTTATTGGATTTCGATGCAAAACATGAAACAAATCCGTCTTGTTCACTTATCGTTTGTATGTCCAAGCTTGAAGTATCAACACTAAGCACAAGGGTTAGCAAGTATACAACAACATCAAATACACAAATTAGTATGTGAGAGCAAGTAGTTTTAGAGTTAAGCTTGCTAAGTGGTTTGTGATAGCATAGGGTATATGAAAACAAGAAGTATGTCAAGCCACTTGTTAACAAAATAGCATATCTAAACTTAGCAATCTCAACACTAAATTGATTCTAAGTTTAAGCTTGCAAAATGAGGTTTTTGGAGAGAATATGGTATGTGATGAGATTACCAAGTAACCATGGAATTAACATACCATATCAAACCAATCCAAGTTGTAATCCTAAGTTTATAATCATATATAAGCACATTAAACATTAAAAAGAGGAGGAGGAAGGCAAAGCCATTCATCTCACTTCCTTACCATCACCACAACCAAAAGATTACTCAAACATAATGAAAAGAAAAGCAAACAACAAAAGAAATAAACAAAGAAAGAAAAACAATTATATTAACACTTGAATGAGTTGAGATATATGGTGTTGGTTACTTGTTCAACCTCCATAATGAAGCTCTCAAAAGAAAGCTCCAAAAGGGAAGAAGAAGAAAACCAAACTGAGCTCACACAACTCTCAAGCTAAACCAAAAACTAAACTAAACTAAAGAATGTATTGGATATTGTACATGGCCCTCACTCTAAATTTGTTCTGGTATTTATAGGCTCAACACCAGAATAAACAGACAATTTAAATAGGATGATGTGACCCTAAGAAATGACCAGAAGAAAAAAGGGGAACAGAAGATCTAGGGGGGCCGGCGATGCTGGCAATATTGGGAATGTCGCCGGTCGACTGTTGGAGTGTGGGGCCTGTGCTTGCATGGTGATCTCGAGTTCTCTCCACTTGCCCACTGGTATTATTTGATTTCTTTGTAAAGCCCTTATTTGTACTCAGTATAATTGGAGAGAAATCTAACTTTATATCACATCACACCTTTATACATTTACTCACACACATCCCTACATGTGCCCACTTGTGCCAAAGGCAGCACTACCATGGTCTAAGGATCAAAGAGTTAGTGTCACACTTGTAATGTGTTGGACCAAAATTATGTACACCTTATTTGTTGCAAAAGAACTCTTTGGATATCGATCGGTTTTCTGTTCTGATTGCAGTGTCGGCCACAAATGTCATATCCGTGAATTTGAGTATGTTTTCCAGTGTTTTGTCACGAATACTTGTAATCTGTATTTACTGAGCAGACACTAGTTAATAGTACCGATATATAACAAAATTGATAATGAATGAGTGATATTAAAATGCAATTTTTTGTGATGAAAAATCGGTTTTTTGAAGACCAAAACCAATTCGCCTTTCTTAAAGGCATGGAGACGGGTCATCTTGTCATAGGCCTGTGACATTTGAGCTTAGTACAGCTCCAGATTTTGCTGTACTGTGAGTCTCTTTTCTTTTAGGGCGTCGAGCTCTTTGAGCCGAAACGACATTTTCCTCCTCCGTCAAATTGTGTCGGACGGCCATTCTTAAGCTCGGAACTTCGATTTCGAGGGGGAGGATCGCCTCCACTCCGAAGAGTAATAAGTATGGAGTGGGCCGAGTTAGAGTACGGTGCGTGGTACAATATGCCCACAACGCTTCGTGAAGTTTGAGATTCCAGTCTTTCTTGTTGGCTGAATCATTTTTCCTCACGAGCTTGCAAAGAGTTTTATTAAAGGCTTCGGCTAGCTGATTGATCTGTTTTAAAGAAGTATTTTTGTAGTAACCGCAATCAATAACGGTGTCGCGTGTAGCTAGCCGAGATGAATACAGTTCGTCCACAGGGATGCGTAGAACCTTTTAATCTTGCTTTAGACGAGTTGAATAAAGAATAGGGGAGAGTGGTTGTAAATTCTAGATCTATGTTGAACACGGATGTAGAATATATGAGAAGAGAGCTTGTAGGGTTCGTTAGGATTTAGTAATCATGAATGACTAATAAAGATGACTCATTTTATCTATTGATAGATTTAAAACTAGATTGATAGTGATGAATAAGGATTAGAGTTCTTGGAAGAAACTAAGGTTTCCCTACTATTGACCCTTGTCCTTTCATTGATCTCTATTCATGTCTAGCTCTTAACAAAAACAATTGTTAATCTGATCTCAAATCGCGGTCAATACCAGCAATAAATTGGTAGCGCGCCCGATTAGGATGTTAACGATTCTTTTACTAAAGATTATAAACTTCATAAGATTTAAAAGAAATAAAGATATTTTCTCATCCATTGTTCTACCCTAATCATACGAACCCTATCAAGCGGAGAATTACTCGCGCATGATAGAGATAGAAGAAGAAAGAATAGAGAAGGAATTCATAATGCAAATACAGAAAATAAATGCTAAATAATAAAACTAATGATTTACCTTTATTAATCAACTTCACAATTACAAAACCTTCGAGTTTAGATTACAAGAGGAAGAAGAAGTTGCTCTCGATCTCTGCCTCATAAGAAGTAGATGTTCCGTCGAATCTCACGTCACTTTATCACGTCGAATCGCGGACCTGTCGTAGATCACTTGTTCTTTTACGGTGATTGGCTTCGTGTAAAAAGGTGATTATTAGTGATCTATTTTAGAGATTAGATAGATGTCTTTAGATGAAACTCCCGGTCCTTTAAATAGCCCCTGGAAGCAGAAACCCTAAATATCAGAGGTTAAGATATGCAATCACGATCATCCCCAGAAAATCTCAGATCCAACGGCTACCAGATGGCCACGGATCTGTCACACATATGCCCTTTTAGTCGCGGAAATGCCGCGTGTTGGTGGGATTAGGGTTTGTGATTTCTTCAGTGGCTTCACATTGACACGTAGAGATCTTCTAGATATCTGGAATCTTCATATCTTCTCTAAGTCTCTGCCAGTATTGATTCTTCGATTTTATCTAACTTTATTGGCAGGTTTTTTATTCCCGACATCTCTATACCCCGATCTCCTGACCTGAGCCAAATCTTGCACAATATCTCCATGAATAATGTTAGTAATATTAGTTATAGAGATATTATTCTAACCATTTGTATGATGTTATATCTTTTAAACAATCTTGATTAGAATATTTGATATGATATGCATAATAAAAAATATTATATAAATATTATATGCATACATTTTCCTTCATAATGTTAATTATAATATATAAACATATGACAATAGATATTTTTATAGATAAACCCTCATATGTGTCATATTTATAATAAACACCTTTAAATATTTATCAAAAGTAAGGAAAATGTTATATCAAATGCGCGATATTTTCGACTGAACAAATACTCCCAAACTTAACTTTGATCGTCCCTAGCAAACTATTTATTCAAGAGAGGGAGAAAAAAGAAAAAAAGAAAAACCTAAGTAGCACACTTTCGTAGGCAACATGATTGCACTGAGCACGTACAATAAGACGTTAAACCTCTAGGTGTCCCTGTTTCCCCCAATCAGAGAGCAAAGCTCTGTTCAAAATTTGAAATTTGAACTGAGATAGCGCCTCACGTGCAAAGCCGGAAAGCGCCAGCGCTAAGAGTCAAAGACTCTGAGAAAGCGTCTCACGTGCAAAGCACAAGAGCGCCAGCGCCAAGAGCGCCAGCGCCATGAATCAAAGACTCTGAGGCAGCGTCTCATGTGCAAAGCACGAGAGCGCCAGCGCCAAAAGCGCCAACGCCAAGAGTCAAAGACTCTGAGGCAGCGCCTCACGTGCAAAGCACAAGAGTGCCAGCGCTAGAACTAAATGTTCTCCACCATTAGATCAAAGATCCAACGAAGATGATAAATTATCAAAGTACAGAATTAAATTCTGATTGAGGAAATACTCTTCAAATCTTTCTAAACAAGAAAGATTGCGCTCTGTAAATCAGAGCAGTATTGGATCAAAGATCCAATGGTGATTAAAAATCACCAAGATACAGAATTAAATTCTGATTGAGGAAATACTCCTCAAAATTTTCTAAACAAGAAAGATTGTGCTCTATAAATCAAGCACCGTTGGATCAAAGATCCAATGGTGATTAAAAATCACCAAGATACAGAATAAGTTTTGTATGGGAACATATTTTCCCAATCTTGTTAAAAACAAGAAAAATGTCATTTGTAAAACAGAAGCCATTCGATCAAAGATCCAATGGTAGGAAATATCCCCAAATCAATCAGAGATCTCTCAATGAGAGATTTCCTTAACCGATTCAACAAATCAGCCTCCCCTATATAAAGGACCCAAGACTTCAAGTCTTGTACAAAGGAACCTCCCTATAAGTTTCAAATCGAAAGAAGAAGAACAGAGGAACCTCCCCATAAGTTTCAAATCGAAAGAAGAAGAATAGAAGAACTTCCCCATAAACTTCAGAGTTCAAGGTGAAAACTACCTCTCTTCAAGATAGAGAAAAACAAAAGAGATCATACCATCTCCTCATAAAAGAAGAACTTAGTTCTTAGATCCATGAGACAAAATCTCTCATAGAGAAAAACTAAAGAGATCATAGTATCTCATCATAAAAGAAGAACTTAGTTCTTAGATCCATGAAACAAAGTCTCTCATAGAGAAAAACAAAAGAGATCATAGTATCTCCTCATAAAGAAGAACTTAGTTCTTAGATTCATGAGACAAAGTCTCTCATAAAGAAAAACAAAAGAGATCATAGCATCTCCTCATAAAAGAAGAACTTAGTTTCTTAGATCTATGAGACAAAGTCTCTCACAAACGAGAATTTAATTCTTAGAGCACCGAACTGATCAGAACTACCAAAAACAGTGCTTAGCGCCGAGCGCTCCACGTGCTCCTCACGTGGGCGCTATTTTAAAGGAAGCGCTTTAGCGCTCCAAGTCTGGCACTCAGCGCCAAACGCTCCACGTGCTCCCTACATGGGCGCTATTTTATAAAAAGCGCTTTAGTGCTCCAAGTCTGGCGCTCAGCGCTAAGCGCTCCACGCGCTCCTCATGTGGGCGCTATTTTATAAAGAGAGCCTTAGCACTCTAAGTCTGGCGCTGAGCGCCGAGCGCTCCACGTGCCCCTCATGTGGGTGCTATTTTATAAAGAGCGCTCTGTAAATGGAGCTCATCGCCATAAAGAGTGTTCAACACTCAATAAAAAACCAAAAAAGAGGGGTGTCAGAACCCTAAATCAATGCTCAGCATTGTTGAACAAAAAGGGACCGAGCCCAAACAAATGTTCAACATTTTATTCAAAACTGAGTGGACTGATCCCAAGTTGGCCACAAGTCCCCAATTCAGATCAACCAAGCACATGCGCTCATAATCTCTTTGATTGATCTTAGTCCCAAACTTGACTACAGATCTCCCAACCAACATTGGTTCAAGAGTACATCTCTTCAAACCTCTGATATGTGTCGTTGTAATTCTTCGACGTCTTTAGAGAGGTGGCGGGTCCCGACAACTAGAAACTCCATAGGACCGCAATGTCCTTAAACTAATGATGAACTATGATGTCCTTAAACCGCGGACTATGACGTCCTTAAACTCCACGGACTATGATGTCCTTAAATAATAGACCACAACGTCCCTAAACTAAACTCTATGGACTATGATATCCTTAAACTCCACGGACTATGATATCCTTAAACCCAATGGACCGTAACGTCCCTAAACTAAGACGATAGAGCCCAAATACTCTTTCGTTGGATCTAAATGATCCCAAAATCTCGTTGAGTAGATCTTAGTCTAAAATTAGACTAACGTATCCTCAACAAACATTTAAGCGATCTTAATTTCAAGTGAGGTTGACGATCCTTAAATCAACCAAACCCAAATCTAAGAAAATACGGATTTGGACTAATCCCCGCCCTACGGGCGACAACATAAATTAGTCTCCGTATACAACCCACGGGCAACCTAAAACAAAACAAATATACACGACATGAAGTGAACATCTGGAGAAGGAAAAATTGGTTATCAATACGCGGTAACGTAATTAACTGCAGGGGCTTGCGCCTGCAGGGAAGAGCGTCCCCACAATCAAAACCCCCTCGTAAATGAGGGGGAATCTGACGAAGTCTGCTACAACGGCCGCATCTGTCCAAACCTCCGATATACGGTGCCATAAATCAACTTGGCATCTTCGGAGAGGTGGATGGATAAAACCAAATAGCATTTGCCCCCAAAATTCAGGCCAGACGTCCCAACGTCCCGGTCGCGTCTCTGTTTTCGGCGGTGAACAGATTCTGGCACGCCCGGTGGGACCTTTTCCTCTTTCCACTCCACATTTCGTGTGTCGTGTTTTGCGAGCAAATCGCGGTCTGCTATGGTTGCCTGTGGATTCGAGGTACTAAGATTTGGTGTCTTGCTCCGTGCAGAAGAAAAGAAGATCAATGGCTTCCAACTGCCCTAATTGCAACAACAATTCCCGCTCCACCCTGTCTGGAAGAGTAACTTATGGGCCCCAAGCAGCCTCTATCTACGCAATACCGGTGGAACAGGTGACACATGCCACCACTGGGTTGTTCTTCGGGACCATGATCCCGCCAACAAGCTTCAATGGTCCAGTGCCGTCACAGGAAGCTCCAAAGAAGTCGGTCTTCGACTAGCTTGCAACTATCGCGGCCCTTCTCAACGGGTCGTCCAAGTCTACTGCATCAGTCTTCGACAGGCTGAGCCTAAGCTCCAGTAGGCCCGTAAAGAGGCCTGCAATACCTGAAGGAGTTATCCTAAAGTGGATAGCCATTCCAGCTCCGGTAAACGAAGTCATCAGAGGGGCTTCTTCTGCTAAGGGATCGGTCTTTGCAAGATTGGCCATCCTAATTCCCACTTCGGTTGAGGTTGTTACAAGTGCTTCCCCTGCCCAAAAGTCGACCTTCGCGAGATTGACTATTCCTTCTCAGCGGACGTCTGTCTTCGATAGGCTAACACCGACAACAACTCCTCATCCGATCGGGGAGCATGACGAAGCTACCCCGATAACAGAGGTGATCCTGGCCGCACGACTTGCTCGACGTCGCCGAGTGAGGAAAACTGGGGGCAACTCTCCTTCTGGACTTACCCCACCAGCTCCAACGGTGGAAGTTGATGCTGCTGTTCCAACTAGGAACAGCTTTGAGCCGCTCAGGAGGATGTGCAAGAACTCTCCAATTGCCATACTAAAAAGGTCTCCTCCGCCGGCTGAAAATATTATTAAGGCGAACCCGGAGCATCCTTCTCAGCGGCTGTCCTCCAAAGTCCACACGGTCTGACGAAGAGTCCAAGACTCTGTAATCGACAAAGACTACTCCCGCCGACAGAAGAAAATGAAGGTTCGGCAAGAGGAGGACCATCTCACTGCTGTCGTACCACGGAAAGAATCGGCTGCAACAGCCCCCTCAACTTCGACCGTTCATAAAAGGAGAAGGCCAGGGAAAATCCCCGTATCCATGACAAATCTTAAAGGCGCTGAATCCAAACGCCCTAAGTCTGGGGGCATAGTAGTGCACACCGTCTACATGGCTTCCGGAAAAGAGGAAAACCGTACTTCTACTGGTCATCGACCACTCACACGGTCTGTGACGAAAACTCAGGAGCAGCAACAAAAGCTCCAGGAAATGCTGACAAAGATGACCACACTCACTGGGCAGAAGGAAAGCCTAGAAGTATCGTCGGATCAACGCCAGGAGCAAGAAACCGAAGCCGAGTTCTTACGAAGGATGCTCGAGAAAAAAGAAAAACAGGCCGCGTAACAAGCTGCTAACATAAAACAAATGGCGCTACTATTCCAAGATATGGTGGGGATGATGATCCAGCCGGACCCTCCAGCTGAAGATCCCCCAATAATCATTGAAGACGACAGAGGAGAGACATCAAACCCTCTTCCGGATTTATCAGCAGCCAGAGATGAGACAATCTCGAAAGCTGCGTTTGATGACTACATAACTCGACAAATACGAGCTCATCAAGCAAATGACGCAACTGGCCAAGTCGTCAGAACTGGGTGACCCTATCTAGGCTGGTACTGTCACGCCCCGCTTCCTAGAATACGCTAAAATAGGCACATGACATAGCCAACCATGCTACCCGTGGATAGGAAAAATCCTTCCACAGTCACATTACGGCTGTAGAGATATCAAGAATAGGAAAGTAAACTAAACTACCTAGTACATGTCCATGAGCCAGAATAAATGAGTCAAGAAATGATAATATGCGGAAGCGAATGATATAATAAATGAAACACATGGAAAGTAAAATTGCATACCAACAAGATCTTCACCGTTCGGTCTAGCAGCGGCAATACTCCTGATCAGTCTGCAACAAAGGTAGAAAGATCTGGGCCATGCAAAACCCAGACGTCAGCGCGTCATATCATCAAGCAATAATAAAACAGGGGTAGCAATATATGCAAGTATGAGTATAAATGGTAAAACAAGCATAACAGTGATATAAGTAAGGACAGTGGGGTAATGTGTAGTGAGTTATTTAAACTGGTCTATTGGGTTAACTACTCTCAAGTCTTTGAAATCAATTTGATGAATCATCGATGTAACTCAATAGTATCCCGTGCGTGCCCGGGACCACGGTCAAGATTCTCGGGCTGAATCCGAGACGTGCCGCTAGACAGTAAAGGGTAGTATGCAAAGATGAGTGATGTCAGCATCATCACCCCGGGGCTGGCGTAGCCCGTAAGACTGATCAGAAAAGGTATCGAACTATCGAGTTACAAGTCAGGTTTCATCATTGATTTCCCCATATCCCCAGGTTATATGTATTCAAGTCAGGTATTAGATAATCTAGAGCTAATGCTAACACAGGATCAGGCAAGTACAGGTTTTTCTGGATAGACAACAGGAACGGTCCCTAAGGACAACAGGTCAGGTTTGTTGGCATTAGACATAAGATCAGGTAACAGGTAAGACCATGGTACATCAGGTCAAGCCAGGTAATGTATAAAGGTGTCATGTCATGTCAAGAGTTGCACGGTACCATGTCGTATCAAGTAATGGGTGTAACAAGTCATGTCAGGTGTACAAGATATCATATGGGTGCTCATAATCAACTAGCATAAGCATGGGTAAACAAAATAAGCATGTGTACTAATAGGACAACAAACTGGAACATGTAATATGATATGTAAATAGGTACAGACTAAACTATATGGATGTACAGTCATCAATTAGAGTCAGGATTATAGTTCCAACATGAAGTATCATACCTTAAATGAACATAGAATATTAAAATCACACCATCATGTATTAAAAGACCGCTTGATGCAAATATATGTAAAAGGGGTAAATAGATGCAATAATATGTATAAAACATGTTAGATGGATGCAAACGGGTGTTGTACAGATATGAATTATTTAAAGGGTGCTATGGCTATGCGACCAAGAACTATGTTATAAAAATATAGGTATGGGAATACAATATTGTAATCTAACATGCAACCGGATGTGTTTCACAATTAACTCAAAATGATATAAACGGACATCGGATGGTAAAATGTGATATAGGCACCAATTCAAATTTCATGTTTAAAATATATATATGCCATTAAATATGGAATACTGTAAATAGCATGTAGCAAGTTTCACTTGCATGCACTAGAAGTGAAATACACGATACGGATGTAATCGGACATCCGAAAAATGATAAAACATGAAAAGTGATAATGCGGGTTGCATAAATGATCATTATAAGGTATTATAATTTAAATATACATAGAAGGCATTAGTATAGCATGTAGCAAAATTAACTTGCCTTGATCGGATCACGATACGGTAAACGGAACGTTACGCGTCGGCGGAAAAGTCGCGACGCGCGCACGGTACACGGAATGAGTCCAAACAACGCACGATGGAATCACACGGGTCAGGTATCCTCGCTGGGTCGTCGGGATCGTCGTCGGCACGGTCGGATTCCGGCCAACCAAGAAAACAGTAAGCATATATAACGGAAAAGATGCATGGAAAAGAAAAGAGAAGAATGGAAGGAGAAAGGAGAGGAGGGAGGAGACCCACTGTGGTTTAGAAGGAAGTTGTGAGGCGTCGACGGCGTCGACGGAACTCCGGCGATCTACAGAGGTACTTCTCTTCTTTATTAAAAAAAAACAGAAAAGAAAATTAAAAGAAAGAAGAATAGAAAGAAGAAGAAGAGAAGAATGAGAAAGAAAGTCTCACTGTGGTTATGGGTTCTGGGACTTCAGGGGAGTCGACAACGGCGACGACGATGAGGGTTGCCGGCGTGTGGGTTTCCCGGCGAAGGGTAGCAGTGTGCAGGTGTTCTTGGCTGCGGGGTCTGGGTGTGCAGGTATGGGTCAGTGTAGGGTGAAGGAGGAAGGAGAGGGAGGAGAAAGGAGATGATGACAATGGTTGTGTGAAGCTGGGGTCGCCGGAGGTGAGGGGATGGCGACGGGTTCTATTGGGTTTGAGGGTGCAAGGTGACGGGAATGGAGGAAGATGGCGAGGAGGAAGGTGAGGTGTGGAAGAGGTTGAAGAGATGAAGACGTCTAGTTAGGCGAGGGTGAGATCGCGGATGCAGGGAGCTAGGTTAGGGTTAGGGTTTACATCGTATGGGTTAACATCGAGAAAGAGAAGGAATGAAGGAGGAAGGTTACCATATGGGAGAGGGAGGTGAGCGGATCCCTGATGAACAGGGATCGTGAGAAGAGTGAGAAACGCGAGAGGAGAGAGAGCCTTGGCGCGTAGCGAGGGAAAGAGAAAGAGAGAGAAAGAAAAAAGAAGAGAAAGGAAGAGAAGGCGTGGGCCAGGGTTTAGAGAAAAGGGAGAGAGAGCTCGGTGAGGGGGAGAGCGAAAAAGGGAGAAGAAAGAGAGAAAAGATTATGAGAGGAGAGAGAGACTGAGCAGGTGGGGTCGGTGGGATAGGACTGTTAAAGAAAAGATTAATAAAATTTTTAAAAGATATGTTAAGTTTTTTAAATTTTAATTCGTATTAGTTTTAAAAATATATCTATTAATAAAATTAGATTTTCTGGTAAATATACATTTAGTCCAAAACACGCCCGGGTCGGTCCAAAATTTTGGATTTGAAATATGGAAATTATTAGCAAGTTCCAAAAATTAAAATGAAAGATTATGTAACAAAAATGCATACCCCCAAGAACGGACACACGTACGTGCGCGTAGCCATCCAAACACGTTCGTTTCACTGAACGGGACAAGAACACGATGCAAGGACGCTACCACAGGATTAGGGGTATCAAGCAGGCTATGAAATGCAATTTTAAATTATTTTTTCGTGATTTAAATTGTTATATGCAAAAGATGCGATACTAGATAAAATATCAGTATATACTAAATCATGAGATGCACTAGTCCATGCAACAAGTCAAGGCAATCTATAAATAAGAGTCAAACAGGTTCAAGCAAGCGGGTCGGGTCGAATGCAAAGTAATATGTAAAATACCATTCGCACCCAAACACGCTAAATCAAGAAAAGACCATGGATAGGTAAATACGGAAACGGGAATTGGTATAAATGAACTCGGGTGTTACATTATACCCAACTACAAAAGAATTTCGTTCTCGAAATTCCAAGAACAAGATAGGCTAAACAAACAAGAAATTTCAAGAGTAGATGTGGAAACTTTTGCCGGATTTTATCTTCTCGTTTCCAAGTTGATTCTCCATGCGAGCGATTACCCCAAGAAACATGTATAAGAGGGATAACTTTGTTCTTACGAACCTTTTCTCTTCAATCCATAATCGACATCGGTCGCTCCCCAAAAGTCAAATCTTTTCGTACAGTCAGTTCTGAATGATCCAGCACGTGTGCTTCATCTTGAACATACTTACGGAGTTGAGATACATGATATACTTCATGAACATTCTCCAACGATTGCGGTAATGCCAAACGATACGCCACTTCTCCAACATACTCCAAAATCTCGAAAGGTCCAACAAATCGAGGACTAAATTTTCCTCGACTTCCGAAACGAATCACCCCTCTAGTCGGTGATACCTTCAAGAATACCAAATCACCAACGGCGAACTCTGGAGGTCTTCTCAACGTATCTGCCCAACTCTTTTGTCGGTCTCGTGCTGCTATAATATGATTCCACAATCTAATAACCTTCTCAACTGTCTGCACAACCAAATCTGGTCCTGATAATCTTCGTTCACCAACATCGTCCCAACAAACGGTGAACGACACTTGCGACCATATAAAGCTTCGAATGGAGCCATTTGAATAGTCGCCTGTAAACTGTTGCTGTTAGAAAACTCCACCAATGTAGATGATCCTCCCATGAACCCTTGAAGTCCAACATGCAAGCTCTCAACATGTCTTCAAGAGTTTGGATCGTTCTCTCCGACTGGCCATCTGTCTGAGGATGATAAGTTGTACTAAACTTCAAACTAGTCCCCAAACTTTCCTGTAAGTTCTTCCAAAGTGTGATAAGAAACGGTTGTCACGGTCGGTCACGATGCTCACCAGTACTCCGTGCAATCTTACTATCTCCTGAATGCACCGTTCTACCATAAACTTCTGTTGATTGATCATCTCGAAAAGAGATGAAATGAGCTGCCTTGGTCAAACGATCAACAATCACCCAAACTGCATTGTTGCCTTTTGGACTCCGCGGTAGAGCCGTCACGAAATCTATGGTTATATGTTCCCACTTCTATTGAGGAATCGGAAGTGGTTGCAATAAACCAGCAACCCTTTGGTGTTCAACCTTAACTTGCTGACACACCAAGCACTTTGCCACGAAGCGGGCGATCTCCCGTTTCATGTCTTCCCACCAGAAATGCTGTCGTATATCTCGGTACATCTTCGTGCCTCCTGGATGTACGGAATACACGGAACTGTGTGCCTCCTTCATAACTCCTTCACGGATATCTCCCTTTGGCATACACCAACGGCTACCATACCGTAACGAATCATCTTTATGAATCAATAAGTCCGTTCGAAGTCTAGCTTCAACCTGTTCTCAAAACTTTTGCAATCTTGGGTCCTTCGACTACGTTGCTTTAATACTCTCGATCAATGACGACTATACTTGCAGCTGCATCAACTGTCCTGAAGAATGCAGTAGCACGATCTCCAACTCGAATCTCTGAAAGTCTTCCATAATCTCCTTCTGTGCAATCAACACCTGAATTGCTGGCAATCGACTAAGCGCATCCGGTACAACATTAACTTTTCCCGGATGGTACTTAAGATTGAGATCGTAGTCAGCCATCAGCTCCAACCATCTATGCTGTCTCATACTAAGCTCCTTCTGTGTGAACACGTACTTTAGGCTTTTGTGATCGGTGAAAACCTCGACCCCTTTCGCCCAATAAGTAGTGTCTCCAAAACTTCAAAGCGAACATCACAGCTGCTAGCTCCAAGTCAGAAGTTGGGCAATACTTCTCATGGGTCTTCAACTGTCTCGATGCGTACGCTATAGCCTTCCCATGCTGCATCAAAAGACATCCCAATCCTTTCCCAGATGCGTCGCTGTGAATTTCCAATCCTCCGGAACTGTCTGGCACGGTCAGAATAGGAGCGGTTATCAACCTTTACTTCAACGCCTCAAAAGCTGACGCACACATATTTGTCCACACAAATGGTACTTCTTTGTGCGTAAGCTTGGTCAGAGGCTCTGCCAAAAGAGCAAAAATTGTCTACGAACCTTCAGTACTACCCAATAAGTCCAAGAAGGCTTCTGATCACTGCTACGTCCTTCGGAATCGGCCAATCTTGAACTGCTGCAATCTTCTCAGGATTAATGGCGATTCCATCTCCAGCCACAACGTGCCCCAAAAAACTTCACTTCTTCAAGCCAAAACTCGCACTTGCTCATCTTTGCATAAAATTTTTCTTGCCTCAATGTCTGCAGTGCGATCTTCAAGTGTTCTACATGCTCTTCCTTGCTCCCTGAGTAGACCAGAATATCATCGATGAATACCACTATAAACTGGTCCAAGAACGATGAAAGATTCGGTTCATCAAGTCCATAAATATCGCCGGTGCATTCGTTACTCCGAAGGGCATCACTAAATACTCGTAATGTCCATACCGAGTTCGGAACGCAGTCTTGCAAATATCTTCTGATTTAGCTCGGACCTGATGATATCCGGACCGCAAATCCAGTTTCGAGAATACCCTCGCGCCACTAAGCTGCTCAAACAATTCGCCCATGCGAGGGATCGGGTACTTGCTCTTAATAGTCACCCGGTTTAATTCTCGATCATTGATGCACATCCTCCTTGTGACATCATCTTCTTTGCTAGAAGAACTGGAGCTCCCCAAGGTGAGTTACTGCTGCGAATCCAACCCTTCTCAAGTAATTCAGCAACCTGCTTCTTGACTTCTTCCAACTCCAATGGTTCCATTGGATAGTACGCTTTTAAGATTGGCGCTGCAACAGGAACAAGATCAATTGCGAACTCCACGTCTCGCTTCGGCTGTAAACCCGAGGTGTCTTCGAACACGTCCATGAACTCTCGAAATATAGCCGGCACTTCTTCCTTAATAACTTCCATCGACAAAAAAAAAACATTGTTTTTTGGCCTAGCCCTAAACTCGACTGGCCCGACAGAATTACTTCCTCCAGCAAAACAACCTCCGGATGTCCAGGAATCTGGAAATTCGCTTTCCCTGCTCTACAATCAATGGGAGCGTGGAAGGTGCCAAGAAAATCTATTCCCAAGACAACAACAAACAAGGAATGCACCGGAATTGAACAATTCCAATGCGGGAAAGATATGAACAAGTAGGATACCAAGATGACTTCATCCGAAGTCAAGATACTGAAGAGGATTAAGCACGGTAAGCATGATTCAAGCTGGCGGTAAAACAAGAACTGGTAAGCAATGAAACCGAGAGAAGCAAGGTAATATAACAACCATGGAACAAGGAAGTGAATCAAGACCAGGACTCCAAGTTACTTAAATAGAGTACCGCATTGTAACCATGCTGCAGTTCATGGGTACAATTACATAACTCCACTCAAGTCGCCCAAATCCTAGTATCAAAATCAAGAAACAGGGAGAAACAATAGTGAACGAAAAAGGTTTCAAGCCGAGATGCAAAGTTGTTTGCATATCGTTAAAACGAAGGATAAAAGAAAGATATGATTCAAGAATCACGATAACAAGGTGGCAGGACATGTTCCTAATCACGAGTATTCTGATTCGTGTATTGGGTCCAATACCCAACTACAAAAGAATCAAATTCGATTAACCTATATCCTATGGCTCTGATACCAAAAGAACCATGTCACGCCCCGCATCCCAGAGTATGCTAAAACAGGCACGTGATATAGCCAACCATGCTACCCGTGGATAGGAAAAATCCTTCCACAGTCACATTACGGCTGTAGAGATATCAAGAACAGGAAAGTAAACTAAACTACCTAGTACATGTCCATGAGCCAGAATAAATGAGTCAAGAAATGATAATATGCGGAAGCGAAGGATACAATAAATGAAATACATGGAAAGTAAAATTGCATACCAACAGGATCTTCACCGCTCGGTCTAGCAGCAGCAATACTTTTGATCAGTCTGCAACAAAGGTAGAAAGATCTGGGCCATGCAAAACCCAGACGTCAGCGCGTCATATCATCAAGCAATAATAAAACAGGGGTAGCAATATATGCAAGTATGAGTATAAATGGTAAAACAAGCATAACAGTGATATAAGTAAGGACAGTGGGGTAATGTGTAGTGAGTTATCTAAACTGGTCTATTGGGTTAACTACTCTCAAGTCTTTGAAATCAATTTGATGAATCATCGATATAACTCAATAGTATCCCGTGCGTGCCCGGGACCACGGTCAAGATTCTCGGGCTGAATCCGAGACATGCCGCCAGGCAGTAAAGGGTAGTATGTAAAGATGAGTGATGTCAGCATCATCACCCCAGGGCTGGCCTAGCCCGTAAGACTAATCAGAACAGGTATCGAACTGTCGAGTTACAAGTCAGGTTTCATCATTGATTTCCCCATATCCCCAGGTTATGTGTATTCAAGTCAGGTATTAGATAATCTAGAGCTAATGCTAACACAGGATCAGGCAAGTACAGGTTTTTCTGGATAGACAACAGGAACGGTCCGTAAGGACAACAGGTCAGGTTTGTTGGCATTAGACATAAGATCAGGTAACAGGTAAGACCATGGTACATCAGGTCAAGCCAGGTAATGTATAAAGGTGTCATGTCATGTCAAGAGTTGCACGGTACCATGTCGTATTAAGTAAGGGTGTAACAAGTCATGTCAGGTGTACAAGATATCATATGGGTGCTCATAATCAACTTGCATAAGCATGGGTAAATAAAATAAGCATGTATACTAATAGGACAACAAACTGGAACATGTAATATGATATGTAAATAGGTACAGACTAAACTATATGGATGTACAGTCATCAATTAGAGTCAGGATTATAGTTCCAACATGAAGTATCATACCTTAAATGAACATAGAATATTAAAATCACACTATCATGTATTAAAAGACCGCTTGATGCAAGTATATGTAAAAGGGATAAATAGATGCAATAATATGTATAAAACAGGTTAGATGGATGCAAACGGGTGTTGTATAGTTATGAATTGTTTAAAGGGTGCTATAGCTATGCGACCAAGAACTATGTTATAAAAATATAGGCATGGGCATACAATATTGTACACGGAATGAGTCCAAACAACACACGATGGAATCACACGGGTCAGGTATCCTCGCTGGGTCGTCGGGATCATCATTGGCACGGTCGGATTCCGGCCAACCAAGAAAACAGTAAGCATATATAACGGAAAAGATGCATGGAAAAGAAAAGAGAAGAATGGAAGGAGAAAGGAGAGGAGGGAGGAGACTCACTGTGGTTTAGAAGGAAGTTGTGAGGTGTCGACGGCGTCGACGGAACTCCGGCGATCTACAGAGGTACTTCTCTTCTTCTTCTTTTTAAAAAAACAGAAAAGAAAATTAAAAGAAAGAAGAATAGAAAGAAGAAGAATAGAAAGAAGAAGAAGAGAAGAATGAGAGAGAAAGTCTCACTGTGGTTATGGGTTCTGGGACTTCAAGGGAGTCGGCAATGGTGACGACGACGAGGGTTGCCGGCGTGTGGGTTTCCCGGCGAAGGGTAGCAGTGTGCAGGTGTTCTTGGCTGCGGGGTCTGGGTATGCAGGTATGGGTCAGTATAGGGTGAAGGAGGAAGGAGTGGGAGGAGAAAGGAGATGATGACAATGGTTGTGTGAAGCTGGGGTCGCCGGAGGTGAGGGGACTGGGACGGGTTCTATTGGATTTGAGGGTGCAAGGTGACGGGAATGGAGGAAGAAGAAGAGGAAGATGGCGAGGAAGAAGGTGAGGTGTGGAAGAGGTTGAAGAGATGAAGACGGCTAGTTAGGCGAGGGCACGATCGCAGATGCAGGGAGCTAGGTTAGGGTTAGGGTTTTCATCGTATGGGTTAACGTTGAGAAAGAGAAGGAATGAAGGAGGAAGGTTACCATATGGGAGAGGGAGGTAAGCGGATCCCTGATGAACAGGGATCGCTAGAGGAGTGAGAAACGCGAGAGGAGAGAGAGCCTTGGCGCGTAGCGAGGGAGAGAGAAAGAGAGAGAAAGAAAAGAGAAGAGAGAGGAAGAGAAGGCGTGGGCCAGGGTTTAGAGAAAAGGGAGAGAGCTCGGTGAGGGGGAGAGAGAAAAAGGGAGAAGAAAGAGAGAAAAGATTATGAGGGGAGAGAGAGACTTAGCAGGTGGGGTCGGTGGGATAGGACTGTTAAAGAAAAGATTAATAATATTTTTAAAAGATATGTTAAGTTATTTAAATTTTAATTCGTATTAGTTTTAAAAATATATCTATTAATAAAATTAGATTTTCTGGTAAATATACATTTAGTCCAAAACACGCCCGGATCGGGTCCAAAATTTTGGATTTGAAATATGAAAATTATTAGCAAGTTCCAAAAATTAAAATGAAAGATTATGTAACAAAAATGCATACCCCCAAGAACGGACACACGTACGTGCGCGTAGCCATCCAAACACGTCCGTTTCACTGAACGGGACGAGAACACGATGCAAGGACGCTACCATAGGGTTAGGGGTATCAAGCAGGCTATGAAATGCAATTTTGAATTATTTTTTCGTGATTTAAATTATTATATGCAAAAGATGCGATACTAGATAAAATATCAGTATATACTAAATCATGAGATGCACTAGTCCATGTAACAAGTCAAGGCAATCTATAAATAAGAGTCAAACAGGTTCAAGTAGGCGGGTCGGGTCGAATGCAAAGTAATATGTAAAATACCATTCGCACCCAAACATGCTAAAACAAGAAAAGACCATGGATAGGTAAATACGGAAACTGGAATTGGTATAAATGAACTCGGGTGTTACAAGTACAATCAAATTAAGTACCCGCCGGGATATACAATCCCTAAATTTCATGTGTTTAAGGGGACAGACAATCCCCATCAGCATGTCGCTCAGTTCAGGGCTCTGTGCGGCAATACCGGAGGCGACGAAAAATTGCTACTTCGCCAGTTCATCGGCAGTTTAGCGGAGACGGCTTTTGAATTGTACTCGGAGCTTCCGAATGACTCCGTCAAAACGTTTACGGAAATGGAGCTGTTGTTTACCCAACGTTTCGCAAGCGCTAGCGAGCGCACCCCGATCACGGCGTTGATCAATGCCAGAGTGAAGCCGGGAGAGACAAGGGCCCGGTTTGCAATTCAGTGGCGAAACCTATGGTCGAGATGCGAACAACGCATAGAAGACGCTCCTGCTGTGGGCATGTTCGTGGGGACCCTGGATCCGCAGGAAACTATATCCCAATTCATGATGTTCTTAAAGCCGACCACTTTCCAAGCCTTGATCGACAAGCTGGCCCAAATGGACTAGATGGGCCATAGACCGCCCTCCTCGAAAATGGAGCTTCAAAATGAAAAGGCAAAGGGAAAGCGACCTTCGTCGCCAACGCTCATCAACAGCCAAGTGATCCGAAACCAGCTGCTCGCCAAGGCAACAAACAACGATTCCTCGATGAGAAATTGAGACGTCCTTACTCGTTTCCCCAGGATAAAACGGGAGACTAATCGAACTAGCAGTGCGCAACAGGCTCATCACCCTGCCGGATCCGAAACGCCCACTGCAGCCCGGTGACGTCAACTGTCCCAACTATTGCCCATACCATCGAATAATGGGCCATCCAATCGAAAATTGCTTCGTCTTTATAAACTGGATTGAGGACCAGTACCAGCAAGGCAAATTCGCGCTGTCTGAAAACTGGAGGGTGAACCCTCCACAACCACACGCTCCGAAAAAGATGGACACGCCGAGCACATCATGCTCATTTATAGAGGAAACTCCATGGGAAGTTGTTCTCTCGGCAAAAACTAAGAGAATACTGAAGGATCTTCAAGCATGCCCGGCAATCAGATGGAGAAGCCCGCTAGAGCCAGAAATCATTGAGGGAATGCTGAAACCGCGCCTAACACCGAGAACTGGTAACGATGGGCGAAACACCCAGACCCAGTCGTCAAAGTCTTCAAAGAGAAAAAGAAGACCAAGAAGCCCGCGCAGCCTGACGACAAGCGCACGGATCTGCAAAAGCATATTGACGCGCTGGAGGAATACAGCCAGAAGGCGCGAACCCCAGTCACGCTCCAAGAGTTTCTCAACCATATCCTTGAAAGTGGAGATAACGACGATGATGAGGAAGACGAATCGTCAGAAGAATCCGAAGATTATGTGGCAAGTTGCCACATGATCTCTTATTCGTCACTAAATAACGAAGAAGCTCACTCGGTGTTAGAAGATAGCATAGAAGAGCTGGGGGCAAGATCGGTGCCAAAATCCTTGGAACCATCAAACGAGATGATTGACATGATGCTGAACGAAGCCCGTCAGAAGAGCAAAGCTGATCGAGAGCATGAAATGGCCATATTCGAATGGGCCAGGCGTCAAGTTGAGGAAGTCATGGTAGAGATGAGTCGCAAAGCGCTTCAACCAGATCGAAGTACGCCCGCGGCAGACAAAAGCAAGCTTAAGCTAAGGAAACGGTTCGCTAAAGCCCTGTCAATGGGAATGAAGCTGCCATCTCCCGAATGAAATACTCCTGGCGGTATACGCCTTGACGAAGCGGATGTACATCCTAACTACTGCTTGTACCATCGAAGGGTCACATACCCTATCGAAGAGTGCAACACCTTTAAAAATTGGTGGCAGGGATATATTGCCCACCGACAACACGTCAAGCGATTGAAGCGCAAGGCTCGTCGAGAATAGAGAAGCACGACAGATGAGCGCAAAAAAACTGCCGGCAACTGTCACATGGTTGATTCTGGGGGATCCCAAGTTCTCACCTTCAGAAGCGATTCTGATGAAGAAATAACCCTCGGCCCTCTCTTCAAGGAATCCACCTCAGGAAAAGAGGAGGAGGTAAAGAACTGTGAAAACATTCAGCTGCGTAGTCGTACGTTACCTGAAAAGAATCTCAGACCCACAAACAAGGGGACGAACAAAAAAGATAAAGGGAAGGAAAAAGCCCCTGAGGATATCTCCCTCGATGATCGAGTCGTCGAAGAGCTGGTAGCTAAGGACCCGCCCAAGAAAAACAAGGTGGATTACAATGTTCTGGCACACCTGAGGAAAATACCCTCGTAGCTAAGCATTTTGGATGCCCTTCTGCTATCTAAAGAGGCGCGAGATTCTCTGATCAAGGCACTATAAGAGCCCGAGCAGTTTCAAACCTTCCTTGCCGAAGAAAAGATGAAGCATGAGCTGAAAGAAGTGCACACGGCTGACATCACTTTCGGAAATAAAGATCTTCTCCTCGGAACGTGCCAGCACAACCGCCCCCGGTATGTCACCGGGTACTGCCATGACATCAAGATAGGGAAGATCTTAGTTGAAAATGGGTCCTCTGTCAACCTTCTAAATGTGAGGGTGTGAAAAGAAATCTGCATGAGCATTCAGCACCTCGGTCGGGATAAAATCACCATCTCTGGGTTCGAATCCCAGTCATCACGGACGCTCGGGTCTTTAATATTGACTTACGCTTTGGGCTGCTCGTCACTGACATCAAGTTTCATGTCATTGACGCCAAGACCTGCTACAACGCTTTGCTCGGCAGATCTTGGTTACACGAATACAACATCATCCCTTCTACACAACATCAGTGTATGAAGTATGTCACGCCCCGCTTCCTAAAATACGGAATACGAGGGGTTGACAAGGCCAGCCATGCTCCTATGGTCGAGGTAATATCCCTCCGTAGTCACACTTCGGCTTCTAGCTTTATGTGGTAATCAGTAAACAATGCACAGGTAATGAGAAATGCAGTAACTGAAACAACACAAATACAAGGAACTAACCTGATGGAGATCAAAAGAGTATAGCTCTGGATAGCTGATCAAGATGTCCGCGATGTACGTCTGGTCCTGGTCCAAGCTAGACCCACTTTTCACTCCGAGCATGCATACTCAGGTCGTCTGAGCGACGCGATAGCAATATATATATAGATGTAAGTGGTAACTCGTACAGTAATAATGAATATATAACAGTAGAACAAGATAGTAAAGATGTGAATATGAAGTAGCCAATGTGGGTGTCTAAAAGAGCAGGTGAACAGTAAAGCAGTAAAATAGTATGTCAGGTGTGTCGATTCAGTAAGCAATGCATGTCAATGTCACTATCCCTATCAGTCTCTAAGTCTCACTATACCGGTCACTAAGCCTATCGTCAGTCCAAGTGTGAGAGTCAACCACTCGTGAGTATCCCCTACCCAAGGGTAGGACCCAAGGGCAAGGGAACACGGGCCCAAGTCGCTCGCTAATAATCAGTGATAACCCTGTATATCTCCATATATCTCCATATATCTCCATATGTGCCGACATGGGACTCCCGAGAATCTGTTGAACTCACACTCAAACTACCCCACACCCCGTGGTCTACATCAAACGCTAACCATAAACTCAAATACCAGCCGGTCCATGACGAGTCTACGCGAGAACTGAAGACAGGGTCTCCATCAAGCATGTCTCGACTGATACCCAAGATCAATGGACAGTGTTTGGTGCCTTACCTGTGACACCCATACAAGTGCTTCCATAATTGTCCCATACCAATTATAGTCACATTTATACGCATCCCACAGACGTCGACAATGCAATGAATCAATAGAGTCCACTGATTGTGTACAAGTACGTGTCACTTTCACTTATCCATTCATGCTCAACACTAACGTACTTGCCACAATCACCACTAATACCTAATACTGGGTATTGCACATGATCACTAGGTTATCAATGCAATAACATATATATAATGTGATGAGAATACGATAATTCAGGCATGATTAAGAAGTCATAAGTCGGTGTCCTACCACTTGCATAATTCTACATAAATCATACGTGCACAATTTAGCGAAACAATGAACAGGGGATGAGTAGTATGTTTGATTATCTATTCAGCAAATTTGGTTTCACATCAATCGGGTTTCAGGATCACTAGATATGGCCATCTCATTTTAAGCATTCACTGCTGGAAATCCGGTTTCAGAATCGGAAGTCCGTTTCGTAACGCATTTCAATCCTAGTTGGGATCAGAATTTAGCGTCACTACAGTTGAATGAAATTTAGGGTTTTCAATAGGGTTTCCAACGCAATAGATGGATTCTCAATCGCATCTGTACATCAGAAGTTATGCACGGTTCAACACTAGGGTATCAGTTCAGTTCTGTTTGGGACTGCTATACGTCCCGTTCCTTTAAATTGCAGTTTAAATAGTAAACGACGATAAAAAGGGGTGAAATCACTTGCTTTATTTATCTAACAGTTTTATCTTCAATAAAATGTAGGGTTCTACAACATACAAGTTCAGGCGACAAAGTAGTGAGCATTACGAAATAGACACCAACAGCCGGAGTTGCTCTGGACTGCAGTCCAGAACCGCTCTCCGAACCAATTCTCGTCATAATTTCAGTACAGAAACAATTAAGAACTTGCATAGGGTTACAGGTCGTCGAGTCGTCTTTGATTTGAGCCCTTGAACGCCTCATTTCAATATGTACACACTTAATTATGATTTTAACAAATTTCAGGTGCGGGAAATTCCCAGTTTTTACGGGTGTAATTGGGGGTGTTCGTTTAAGCCATTAACAATTGTATCAACCAGTAAAATTTCTACACAGTGCTCATTGCCACACGGGCCAGAATATGCAATTAAGTTCCGTCAAATTAAATGAAGGTTTTCATTTGGATCTTGCATCGAACACTTATGTTATTTAAGTTTTCATGAATCGCAAATAGGGAAATTAATACGCTTTGATTTGTAACGGAAATAATATAGCATGTAGCAAGTAGGGTACTTGCCTGGAGACGCTTTGGCGATGTACGGCAGCGGCAACGGCACGAATGCGCGACGAACGGCGCGGCTAGGGTTCACGGCCTCGGCTCGCGTTTCGGTTTCGTCGTCGGGGTTATCCGGGGAACGACTCGTGTTCGCTGGAAGCGGAGTGGGTTGCTCTGTCGATCTCCTGGGATGTGCTGGGGTCGACGATGGTCGGCGGTGTCGCTCCGGTGGTGGGCAGCAGGGGATGAGGTTGCGACAAGAAGTGCTAGGGTTCTGGTATGGAGTTCAGATATGATGAGGTCTTGGCCAAGGAAGACAATGATGGGGAGGCGATGATTGCGGCCTCGAAGACGATGGCGACGGGGTCAAGTGCTCGGCCAAGGTTAGGTTAGGTTATTGATCTAGATCGCAGGCTGACGATCGATGGTGACGATGATTGATGCGGCTTCGAGGAAGAAGATTGGCGACGATGACGTCTGGAGTTTGTTCCAGCCTTGATGGAGATGGTTTGCAGCCGTCGGGGTCTTGATTAAGAGGGAAACAGCGAAGGTAAGGGCTAGGGATGTAGGCGACGATGATGGAGTGAGGGGAGGAGATCGTGGCTGAGTATCTTGGGATGGAGACGAAGATAAGGGCTGCGGTTTGATCAAGGGGAGGCGATGGTGGTTCTGGGTTGGGATCTCGGTGCTTGCGGAGGTGACGAGGGTGAAGATAGAGGTGGCTGCGGAAGGCAGTGGGTTTACGAGAGAGTTAGAGCTCGAGCGAGGGGTGCTCGGTTGAGGGGCAGCGGTTGTTGAGGCGAGTTCTGGAGAGAAGAGCACGAGGAAGTCGACGAGGTGGTTGTAGTGGTTGTCCTCGTCGTCGTCGGCGGTGAGTGATGAAGTTGGCGGGTGAGCGGGTGATGGGTTCGGAATTTGGAGTTGGGGGAGGTTTGAGAGCAAGGGTGTGAGGGAGAGAGGAGAAAGGGGCTTGAGGCGAGGAGAGGTTGAGGTCGAGGGGCTCGCGAGGGGTGCGCGGCATGGGCGACGGCGCGGGCGACGTAGGCGGGAGGAGAAACGTGGGTGCAACGGGAAAGAAATGGGCGGGAGAAGTTTAATATGAGGGAGAAGAGGAAGTTAAAGAGCGGGTCGGGTTTGTGGGTTGCGGGCGCGGCCTGTTGCGTTAGGGAGCTTGGGCCGGGCCAGGGGTTTTTTATTAATCAAAAAAAAGAAAAGGAAGTGTGGGCCGGGTTGGGCCGGGTTGGGTTAAGGTTTTAATTAATATATTTAGTTTTAAAAATTCTCAGTTGGGCTGGGGATTTCATTATTTGGAAGTTTTGTTTTAATTTGTAGAGAAGGGGAGTGGGCTGGGGGAACAGAGCTCGGGCCGAGGAAAAATTGGGGATAATTATCTTTAGGTTTAAAGTTTGGGCCGGCTGGGATTTTGGAATGGAAAAATATCAAAGAAATAGATGATAGGGTTTTGGGTTAGTTTAGGGAAGAATAAAAAGGTTTAAGTATTAGAATTAGTTTTCGGAAAAAAATGGATTTAAGATGGGAAAGTAGAATAAGAGAATTAGGATAAAATAATTATAAATACAATTAGGTAAATTTGTAAGTGACCCTTATTTAATAAAAATAAGGCTATTGGCATATAAAAGAACCGGGTATTACAAAGTATTTCATAGATGGTCTCGAGTATACCGTGACGGGGGAACTGAACCCATTTTCTGTAAATGAAGTCCGAAAGTATGAAGATGCAAAGTATTTCCTGCCAGACTTTGAAACCACGAAAAGATGCCATAAACCGGAGAATAAGTAAAAAGCTATCACCACTATTTCGGTCTTCAGGAGCGATACCGAGGAGGAAGAAGAGATAGTCTATTCGGGGCCGCCTCAATGCAACAAGTCGGGACCATCTACCCCTATTCTGATCTTTGGTAGTGACTCTGAAGATGAAGTCAACGCAGTGTTCTCGTTCCGTCCATCAATGCAAGCCTTCACTGGAGATGATCAGAGTTTGCAGATCTCCATGGTTCTGTGGCAGCATTACAGGGAGCTTGATGCGCTTGAAACATATAGCGTGCAAGAGCTACAGACATTCTACGTCCCTCCCAGGCAAAGAGGTGAAAAGGCAATCCTATTCTACCGATCCGGGGAAACCAAAGTCGTGAAAGAAGTCTGGCGTGGTGCCGGACCTGTGCTTGACAGGCTCCAACCAATCAGTCTGTCCAGATACTACGCAGCGGGATTGAAAAGGTTATTGAGATGCCAAGGCGTACCCTTTAAGCAAACCGCGAGACATGCCCAATTCTACAACAGGATCTGGAATGTCCCTGGAACTCAGTGAAAATTGCCCAACGGAAAAATGGAAGCGATCGGGCTTGAATATGTCCAGTCCAAGAAACGGGAGCAGTTCCATGGTTGCCATGTCATAAAGGATCTTGATGAATAAGAGGATGCTCTTTTAAAAGACGATGATGCTGAACCCGAATGCGGTCCTGTCATAAAAATGCCGAGTCCGTCGTTTCAAGAACAGATGGACAAGATAGTGAGGGAAGCAAGTCAAAAGGTTTGGAACGACCACAGCTGTGAAATGACCATTTATGAGAAAGCCAAGACGCAACGCCTCCTTCAGCAGGCTACGGAGTATGACAATGCCCTTCACCGTTATCCCACCATGCATTCCCAAGATAATAAAAAGGCCCGACGCGGAGGCAAAAACAAGTTAAAGAACGGAAAAAACGTTCGACAGCGGCAAAACGGATCCAAAAGGCCACGCGATCGAGAAAAGGCCAGCCGGAATCCATCACTGATGAAGAAGATGGATTAGGAATATTCCTTCCCTCAAGACAAGACAAGAAAGATATTCAACCTCGTCGTGAAATATCAGATGATTACGCTCCCGGAGTCCAAGCACCCCGAACAAGCAAATTAGGTTCATCACCCGGATTATTGCTCCTATCACCGAGCGATAGGACACCCTCTAGAAGACTACTTCACCTTCAAAAACTGGGTCGAAGACCAATATCAACTCGGCAGGTTCGCTCTATCCAACAGTTGGAGGGTAGCCCTACCACAAAGGCATGTGCCAAAAGCGACGTATATGGGGAGAGTAGAACCAGATCAACATCGGTCTTGGAAACGTTCTCATACCTGTCATGTGATAACGCTGTCAAAAAAAGGAGTGCCCGAGAACATGGATGACCTCTCCTGGTGCTTCTAAAATGAGGATGAAGATGAGTTGATCTCAGAGTTTCCACCGACGCCAAAAGAGTTAGAAGATGGAATACATACTACTGCGGACAACCTAAGGAAAATCGACTTAGGGACGGCAAACGACCCGCGGCCAACGTTTGTTAGCGAGCTGCTGTCTAAAGAACAGGTAGCTACGCTAAAATACGTGCTCATGCAGTATAAAGAATGCTTCGCATGGAACTATTCTGAGATGCCGGGGATAGATCCGGAAATAATATCCCCGGACGTCAAACCAGTCAAACAAGCACCAAGAAGAATGCGGCTCGAACTTGAAATGAGCATCAACGCCGAAGTTAAGAAGCTAATTGACTCCGGCTTCGTCCAAGAAGTTCAATACCCCAACTGGATCATCAATATTGTCCCAGTGATGAAGAAGAATGGGGCGGTGCGCATCTGCGTAGACTTTCGGGACCTTAACAAAGCCTGTCCGAAGGATGACTTTCCCGTACCGGTCACCGAGCTGATGATAGACAACACGTCCACTCACGAAGTTTTCTCCTTCATGGATGGGTCATCGGGATACAATCAAATAAAGATGCATCCCGAAGACCAGAAGCATACCGCTTTCCGGACTCCTCTGGGCATATTCTCCTACAAAGTGATGCCTTTCGGTCTGAAGAACGCCGGCGCTACCTATCTGAGGGCCATGATGAAGATTTTCGATGATCTCATACATGAAATCGTTGAATGCTATATTGACGACCTCATGGTGAAAAGCAAATTTCATGAGGAGCATTGGGAGATATGAAGATAGTGTTCCAACGTCTTCGGAAATACAACCTGAAGATGAACCCTCTCAAATGCGCGTTCGGAGTTTCCTCGGGAAAATTCCTAGGATTCATCATCCGACACCGGGGTATCGAAATAGATCCATCAAAGATCAAGGTGATTATGGAAATGCCCACGCCAAGAACTCTCAAACAATTGCGGTCTCTTCAAAGAAAGCTCGCGTATATCCGACGGTTCACAGCCAATCTCTCCGGCAAATGCCGCCCCTACAGCCATTTAATGAAGAAGGAGACCCCTTTCGTCTGGGATCGTAAATGCCAGGGTGCACTCGATGAAATCAAGCAATACCTGCAGAATCCGTCGGTACTGACCGCTCCAGTCAAGGGAAAGCCCCTCATCCTGTACACAACCGCCCTTGAAGGTTCCTTAGGAGTGCTATAGACACAGGAGAATGACCAAGGGAAAGTGAGAGCCCTCTAATATTTGAGTCGAGTTCTCCTAGGGGAAGAAAACAACTACTCCCCCATCGAAAAACATTGCCTGGCATTAATCTTCGCGATAACGTAGCTCAGATACTATGCGTTGGCACATGGGGTCCATCTCATATCAAAGGTAGACCCTCTCAAGTATTTGATGTCAAGAGCCATATTAACGGGATGGCTCATTAAATGGGCCCGACTCTTAATGGAATTCTCGATAACATACCGACCTCTCAAGGCGGTAAAGGGCCAGGCCATCGCCGACTTCCTCACTGAGCATCCGATACCTGCCGATTCACCCCTAAATTGCGAATTGCCAGACGAGCACGCGTTTGACACGATCGACGGGGAGAAAGGGGGAATGATACCCGATAGGAACTCTATTTCGACGAAGCATCTTCAGTGAAGAAGCGACAACACAACACCCGTATAATCAAATCTGGGGTAGGCCTTATCTTCGTAACTCCGCAAGGAGGGATAATGCGCTTTGCCTTTTCCCTAACGGAGCCGAGGACAAACAATGAAGCAGAATATAAGGTTTTGATAGCAGGTTTTGAGATTGCTGTCGACATGGAAATCGAAAACCTCCTTATATACGGAGACTCCCAGCTGGTCGTTAGTCAAGTAAACGGCGACTATCAAACGTGCAAACCAGAGTTGGTAAAGTACGGCGAGAGAGTGCAGCAACTGCTGACTCAAATTCCCTCCTACATTCTGGAAAGCATACCGCGTACAGAAAATAGCAAGGCGGATGCATTGGCCAAACTCGCTAAAGAACTGGCTGACAAAAACCTTGATGACGTAGGGATCATTGTACAAAGCCGTCGGGTTCTTGCACCAGCGGAAATATCTCCGGAGTCGTCTGAAGAAAAGGAAGCAACCAAGCAAACAACCCTACAAATAAAAGACCAAGAAAAGGCTAAGGATTGGAGAGATGTTTTTATAGACTACAAATCTCGTCGAACACCTGAAGATGCATCCTCAAGACATCGGCTCATAAGACGAGCTCTGTCTTTCGCTTTCGTCAATGATACTCTGTATAAGAGATCATTCGACTCCCTGTGGCTAAGATGCCTGGGACCGAAAGAAGTAAGGAGAGTCGTCCAAGAAACTCACGACGGACTCTGCGGTTCTCATCAAACCGGGCCAAAGATGAAGCTGAAGATCAAAAGAATGGGCTATTATTGGCCCACGATGATTCATGACTTCCTCGAATACACGAAACAGTGCCACTCATGCTAAATCCATGGAGACTTCATCCACCAGCATCCAAACCCGCTACACCCAACAATGGCTAGCTGGCCGTTCGAAATGTGGGGAACCGACATAATTGGGCCCATCGAAGCAGCGTCATCCAGAGGACATCGGTTCATATTGGTGACAACCGATTACTTCTCTAAGTGGGCAGAAGTAGTACCACTAAGAGAAGTGAAGACGGAGAATATTCTCCATTTCTTCAAGACACACGTCATCTATCGGTTCGGCACTCCGCAACGGATTATCTCCGATAACGGGCCGGCCTACAGAAGTCACAGAATCAGACACTTCGCACAACAACATAATATAGACTGGAGATACTCTTCGGTCTATAATCCCCGAGCTAATGGTCTAGCTGAGGCTTTCAACAAGACCTTAACGAAGATCATAAAGAAGACGGTGTCCAAGAATAAGAAGAACTGGCACGAGAAACTGCATGAAGCTCTCTGGGCGTATCGGACCACGTTCAAAATGGCCACAAACACAATGCCGTATGAATAGGTATTCGGCACTGAAGCAGTACTCCCCTTGGAGATAGAGCTACCCTCTCTACGAGTGGCGGTTCATTAAGAGCTAACAGACGAATAGAATGCTCATCTTCGGCTTGAGGAGCTCGACGTCCTCGATGAAACTTGTCTCATGGCCCAGCAAAACTTGGAGGCTTACAAAGCAAAAATGACGCGCTCATACGAGAGATTGACTAGGCCGAGAACATTTCGCCAAGGCGAACTCATGCTAGTGGTCAAGAGACCTATGATCCCCAATCGTGCAAAACGGGGGAAATTCGAGCCGAACTATGAGGGCCCATACATCATAGACAAAGTCTACTAAGGTGGTGCTTACTTGCTCATGGATATGCATGGCGAAAGACCCTTCAGGCCAATAAACGGCCGGTTCTTAAAAAAATTCTACGCCTGATGAGTCATGAACCATATTAATAATAGACGACAACGCCTATGTCCGCTCGCTATCTTCTTGAGTCAAGACTCTAAAAATAGTATCCAACGATCCCCCATCCAAAACACGGAAGGCTACGGACCGAAACGTCTTTAAACTACTAAAAACCGCAGCATCCTAGGGCTGACACAAAAAAAAGAAGAAAAAAAGAGAAACGGTACGTCCATAAGCAAGATGGGCACGGATGAAAACCCGAAAGGGCTCCGTGAGTAAAAACAGCAAGGCTACCGGCGATGTTTGTGAAAACCCGAAAGGGCGCAGACTCGTAAAAAAATTCATGCACACTTGCAAGGTCCTCTCGACCTTGTAAGGAAAAAATACCCGCGTGAGATCCTTACGACTCACAAGGGAGCAACACACTTAGGGATCCCCACGATTCCTGAGGAGAAATTATACTTACGAGATCCTCACGACTCGTAAGGAGAACCCTCTTATGAGACCCTCACGGCTCATAAGATTCAAAAGCCTCAAGCTACAGGGATCTGAACCCATTATTAAGCCATTACATTTTCCAGACTGCCCTACAAACGGTTCAATGTTGACCCTTGTATACAATCCACGGGCACAAATAAACGTCTCCCCCATCAAGTTCCACTGATGGCGTGAAATGTCCTCATTTGGTGAACAGACACTTATAAGTCCTCTCGACTTATAAAGAGAAAATACTCTTATGAGATCCTTACGACTTATAAGAGAGAACACCACTTAGAAGTCCTCACGACTTCTAAGAAGAAAACGCACTTATGAGATCATCACGACTCGTAGGGAGAAACATCTTTATGAGACCCTTACGGCTCATGAAGTCAAAAGCCTTAGTCGATAGGATCCTAATCCTGTTTACCAAGCCACCTTTATTCGAATCGACATAGGCAAATGATGATTCGCTCCTAGCAATGTCCCAGTGGTAGCGCTGCTGATGCCTAAATCGGTATCAAATTCCAAGTCCTTTCACGGGAAATGATGATTCTCTCCTGGCAATATTCCATTCACAGCGATGCTGATGCTAAGATTGGCATCAGATTCCAAGTTCCATACTCGCAGCAAAAATTCAGCGAGCTATAAATGCATATGAAATAGCCGAAATGATAGGGCAACTTGCAACAAAATCAGCAAGTAAAAGATATGCATACAAAAATAGCCGAAATGATTGGGCAACTCGCAATAAAAAGCAACGAGTAAAAAGAAAATAGCAGAAATGATTGGGCACCGCGAAAAATAGCCGAAATGATTGGGCAATCGCGGCTTTCGCGATATAAAAAGCTGAAATGATAGAGTATCGCGGAAGGAAATAAAAAAAATTAAAATGATGAAAGAATGAAACTTCTGCCCTGCAGGTGAGTCCATACTGACCCCTGTATACAATCTATGGGACTAAGCGAAAAGGATACCACATTTCCCGACAGACTCTGTCAAAGAGAGGTCGGATCTTAACGACAACATCTACATCCCAGGAGATGAGCAATGACGTTCATCCTCGTTCCAGCAAGATACAGACAAAGCATCACCAAACAGAGCTACGACATAATCCCTAGTTCTAAGACTCTACGGTTCACAGACAACCTAAAGTCATCCCTGACACCGCAGAAAGCGGAACAAGTCAACCCTGACACCGTAGAAAGCGGAGCAAGTCAACCACGACACCGCAGAAAATGGAGCAAGTTAACCCCGGCACCGCAGAAAACGGAGCAAGTCAACCCCGGCACCGTAGAAAACGGAGCAAGTCAAACCTGACACCGCAGAAAGCGGAGTAAGTCAAACCTGACACCGCAGAAAGCGGAGTAAGTCAAACCTGACACCGCAGAAAGCGGAGCAAGTCAAACCTGACACTGCAGAAAGAGGAGCAAGTCAACCCTGACACCGAAGAAAGTGGAGCAAGTCAACCACGATACCGCAGAAAGCGGTGCAAGTCAACCCTGACACCGCAGAAAGCGGAGCAAGTCAACCCGACACCGAAGAAAGCGAAGCAAGTCAACCGCAACACCGCAGAAAGCGGAGCAAGTCAAACTCTGACACCATAAAAAACGGAGAAAGTCAACCCTGACGCCGTAGAAAACGGAGCAAGTCAACCCTGACGCCGTATAAAACGGAGAAAGTCAACCCTGGCACCGTAGAAAACGGAGAAAGTCAACCCGACACCGCAGAAAGCGGAGCAAGTCAACCGCGACACCGCAGAAAGTGGAGTAAGTCAAACCCTGACACCGTAGAAAAAGGAGCAAGTCAACCCCGACACCGTAGAAAACGGAGCAAGTCAACCCCGACACCGCAGAAAGCGAGCAAGTCAACCGCGACACCGCAGAAAGTGGAGCAAGTCAAATCCTGACACCGTAGAAAGCGGAGCAAGTCAACCCTGACACCGCAGCAAGCGGAGCAAGTCAACCATGACACCGCAGCAAGCAGAGAAAGTCAATCCCGACACCGCAGAAAGTGGAGCAAGTCAACCAACGACCTCCCCGTCGGAGCAATGCTTCGACTTGGAAACAAGTCAACTCAACAACCACTTATGAGTCCCCTCGACTTGTTAGGGAGAAAATTCTCTTGTGAGATCCTTACGACTCTCAAGAGAAAACACACTTAGGAATCTTCACGATTCCTAAGAAGAAAATACACCTACGAGATCCTTTCGACTCGTAGGGAGAAAAGTCTTTATGAGACCCTTACGGCTCATAAAGTTGAAAAGTCTTAGACAGCAAACCTGAACCTGTTTCCTAAGCCATCGCTACCCTACAAAGAGTTCAAGATGAACTACTATCTATCATCTACAGGCTACACTTGCTAGAGTAACATGCCAACAACACAGCATAGAAAAGAAAGCGATAGCCGGAGATAAAAAATGTGTCTTTTATTCATGAATTCAATTGAATACAAAATACATCATATAAAAGAAAAAAATGAATGAAATGAATACATGTTATTCATAGATTATAAATTTTCAGTCGATACAAAGGCGGCTACTGAGAAGGAGGCGTTCTCAACAAATCAGCCAGCTGCCCGCGTGCTTCTTTCAATCCTTTCTCGCAATCGGCCGCCACGGCCAACTCCACTTCGACTCGGGCCGCTGTCGCAAACAAGAAGAAAGCTTTTCATTTGTTCCCAGCATGGCAGCTTCGCAGTCCTGCACAACCCGCTCCATAGAGTCAAGCGCCCGTCTCAGCGGCAACCCATCCGAGATGCATCGCTGGAGATTGTCAAAGACAACTTTCAACTGCGCAGCATTCGCTTCAAACTGGACGCGCAACCGGGCAGATTCGCTTGAGGCTACTTCATGTTCCTTTCGCCTCAGGGTCTCCTCTTGTTCAAAATGGCGAAGAAAAGGAACACTCTGCTCAACCCATACAGCTCGCTGGGAGTTCAAAGCCGATACTTCCGGAGCGGGACGCTTGAGCTCAATCTCATGCAGGCAAGCCTCGATCTTTCTACAATAATTAACCCTAGACTCGACGACGCCTTCATCATGGAAGTTCACGAGCGTCGCCAGCATAGGATTAACCTCAGCAGCAAAGTCTGCAGCAAATGCGGCCTTGGCGTTAAGATCCTCGATGAACTCGTTCAACATTCGCAGGATAGTCGCAGCACCCTTGGAAGATGGGCGTTTAGCAAAGGGCCTTGCCGGCATTGGGATTCAAGACTCGAAGGGAGCTGGAGTCGGTGCGATTTCTGCAAAACAAATCATGGTTAAATGTCGACTCGGGAGGTAAAGAGAAATACACGAGCGATGGAGTCTACTATACCGGCTGTGGTGGATGGCAAAATTGGGAGTACTGGAGGTGCGGCTATCCCCTCGTCTCCTCCTCCGATCCGTGATGTTGTGATCAATATAAAGAAGACTTAGCAACAGTACAACAACTCATAAAAGAAAGAAAGAAACAATAGCTGAAGGATATACTAACCAATACCAGCGGGCGGAGCAACTTCCGACTGGAATGAGAAATGCGGGTTCAACACCAGGTACAAATGGTTAAAAAGGACTCCTGCGACAATATACGGTCAGTACAAGGAAGACGGTGTTCATAGTTCAACTAAATAAATCACGAATCTATACCTTCCAGCATTCCGGAGGACATAGGAGAAGGCGGGGGAACAACAACCGTCATGGCAGCGACCGGAGGTGCTTCATATGGAACAATTTCTACGTTCACTGCACCTACGAACAAAAATCGTCAGAAGAAGCTTAACGGGATCGTAAAATAAAAGGAGAACAATGACTCAAGACTTACCTGATAGGTCATCAACCAAAACCGCAACGGAAGCATCACCAGGCGTTGCAGCTTCTTCGCTCTCCTTCAGAGGAGTAGTTTCTGCGCCAATGGCTTCGTCCCCTGATTCGACGAGGGCCGTCGTGACACTCGCGATGCCCACCGATAGCAGGGAACCACAAGGGGAAAGAGCGGCGGTTTGAGCAGTTCCAGACTCTCTCTCGAGAGTAGCCACTTCAGGTTTTATGGTCTCCATCGTCTCGCCTACCGTCTCATCGCCAAGACTTGGCCCTGCGGGATATGATGTATAAGAATTTGCAGATCGAGTTCTAATAAAAAAGACCGGGCATTACGTTACCTTGCGAAAGATTCTGGGTTGCTTCCCGAGCCGCGCGCGCAACCTGTCTATGGGCGGTAGACAGGACGACTGGAGTACCCTCTGAAGGAATAGCGACAGATGGAGTGGTTCTTGAGCCTGCGCCTACAGCCAAAGCGACATCACATTCCTTCGCTGCGTGCTTCCTGCGTTTCTTTTCGGTCTGAGCAGTAAGAAGCGATCTCTTCAAGACCTCTGTCAAAGTGACGTCATCTTCCAAACCAATCTCTGCCTCTAGAGCCGTTACAGCGTTTATCATCGGCTGCTTGAGCAAAACCTCTTGCGGTAATACTGGGGGAGCTGGGTCCGCAATAGCTGGCTCTGCAAGCGTCGCCGCATCACCACGTGGGATTGGCACCGCACTCGGGATAACCTGAGTCAAGGTAGTCCCTGCAATAAGATGAAAGTAAGGGTCAGAGCATGAATGAAGAACGGAATGAAGACACAATGAGTTGAATTATACCAAGGCCCAAAGAAGCATAAAGTCTCTCTTCCTCTTCGAATGTTTTGAGGGAAGCCGCGAGAGCCTCTTCGGCAGAGATGCCTGTTGAAGAAGAAAGCGTCAATAAAAGCATAATAATAAGGAATGAATGAACGGAAAAAATAAAATTGAAGCATACCTAACTTCGCAATGGTGATCAGCTCCGCTTCTTCACGAGCCAGTCGCTCGGAGGCCATAAGAGAAGCCTGGAGATCAGTATCATTTGCAGGCGCGATGAATAAGCCCTTATTGGTCCCATACTCGCACAAACCCTCGCTATAGGGAGCATGAGGCTCCTGGCCGAGTACGGCGTCGGCAGAAAATAGCGACTTCTTCTTTTGTGAGCGAGCACCGGCAACTGATGACAGGAGCTTGCGCTTGGCGGGCAATTTTGGACGACGAGTCCCGATCTCCGCACCCACGCCAGACTCAGGATACGCTGCAGCTACCACTTCTACAGGCACACGAGGTAGAGGCTTATCAGGAAAAGCGCGCGGGACCACAACCGCAGTAGCTTCTCTTAAGGAAGGACGAACGGTGGTCCGTCGCTTCAAGGGAACGGCTGGATTACCAGCTGGGACAACACCCTTGCGATTGAGCAGTAATCGCTTTTCTTCCCTAATAACAGCACCCGTCGCATGCTGATACCACGCCACATATGCGTTCGAGATTTTCAGAATGCAGCTCGGCTCACTGATAAAAAAGTTGGACCCGGTGTTTAGCCGCATGAAATGGTGCAGCGCGCTATGGATACCCTTCTCTGTAGCAACCGGCTCAGCTAAAAAATCCTCTAGCGGGACACCCTGATTGTAGCCCTACTGTTGAGCGAAAGGGTGCAGGTTGTACCTCGTGAATAGCGTTGAGTCGTTCTGCCTGAACACTAAAAATCCCGGCCTGATTGAGTACAGATGCGAATCTCCCGAGCCTTCAATATAGGGGCCCCGTCTTTGAAGGTGTCGCGCAGCGGCTGCACCGTTTTTGTGGATTCCTTGCCGATGGTTAAGACCTTATCAACGAAGGTCATGCTGTCCCCGACCATACACGGGCGAAGGACCAAGCTCCGAGCCTCTCGCTGTGACGGATCTAAAGTAGAAGCGTCAACTAGGAACATGACCCGAGGAAAATTATAGCTGTCGTAGAAACGGGGACGCTTGTGGACTCCAAAAGCGCCGAGCACATGAAGCTCGATCCACGATGTAAAATAATGCAGCAGGAGGTTTACGGGCTGCACCCCCGGCTGAGTGGTGTCTGCCGCCAAACTAAGGCCATTGTACAGGTGATCCAGCCCAGCGATCCCGACGGCCACTCGCGTCCTGGCAACCATTCGGTGGGCTGGGTAAAAGACTGACGGCCTCATATAGCGAGGGTGCATCGGAAGCACGAACCAGTTCAACCACAAGCCAATAAACCCTAGGAAGAACGTCTCTTCATCGACGTCTGAAGCAGCAAGCTCTGCGAAAGGAATGACCAGGGTATCCAGAATGAAGAAGTTTTTTAAATCAGCTTCCGCCATCGGCTGGCTATCCAAACCAAAACCAAACGGGTCGTCGAGTTTGGAGAATTTCACAGCTTGTTTTGACAAAACTTCCGGGCGAAGAAAGCGGGCGATGAAATCTGCGAAGCTGACCCCATGCCTTCCGGATTCGAAGAACAGACCCTCATAAATATTCAACACCTTGATCAGACTCAGGAATTGATGTTGAATAGCATTATCCGGAGTAAGACCCATCACCACTGATTTGGTGGTGAAGATGTACTCGTCAGGAGGAAGTAGCTCCTCGTAATGTTCTCCCCTGATGGGTAAGTCGGAGATCTCCGCGAACTCCTCCAAGGAGATTGAAACTTCCCGATCTGATAGAAAGAAGGTGTGAGTCGGGACATTCTATTGTTCCAAGAAAGTTTTGACCCACCATAGTGGGGGCGTGGAATACTGGAAGAGAGACGCATAAATCGCAGGGTACAACCCGAGCTTCAGCAACAGCGATTTCTTGGCCGACAAGATGTATCGAGCCTACTGTAGATATCCGGCTGAATGACGAGGAGTTAAGCCTATCATGTACGGATGTCCCCAAAGGCGCGACTCGCCATGACATATACACCGCCCCAGAATATCTAAAGCCATCGGCGGCTGTACAGGTATCGAACCCATCGAGGGCTGGAGGCGTCCATCCATAATCCAGTTAACCTCCTCCACCGCGTAATTCACCTGGGGTGAGTCAGTATAATTAATGGCGGAGATTGGCTCTGAAGGCTCCGCACAAGAGAAGCTGTGTCGACCCCGGATGATTTGATTGTACCACGACCCCTATAGATGAAGAGATTTCTGCTTTGGGTCGTGATCTTTAATCAGTGCGAAAACTTCCCTATCCACGGGCGCATCAGCAAATGCGCTCTCCGGGCGAACAAATGGGAAATAAGTGTCAAAAGACATAGTACCTGTGCGAAAAAGAACAAGGATTAGCTGTCAATGCTACAGTCCAAATTCTGACAATTTGTATTTTAAATCTGTACCACATTGCAATGCAGTGGAAAGGGACCAAAGGGAACCCACAAAATTAAGGTGACGGCTCATCATTGATGAGACAGTCACTCATTAAAGAGGAGATCCTAAAAGGATTCTCATTTAATGAGAGGCTCATTGGGTTAAGGAGTTGAACTCCCTCGAGAGCAGCGCTCTGCAACAAAAATCACATCTGTCATTATGAGGGGAATAAGAATTCCCCAAAAATTCTAGAGAGCTATGCTCTGCAAAAACGATGGAACAAGCCATCAGAACCCTAAAAAGCAAAGCTTTTTATAGAGGTAAAACCCCGAGATCTTTAAAGATCTGAAATACAAATCTTAGAAACTCTAAGAGTTCTTTATTAATGGGTTAAGAAACCCTAAAAAAAGATCTCTTTAGATCTATGATCTAAGAAAGAGCAAAGCTCTGTTAAGAAACCTTAAAGAAGATTTCTTTAGATCTATGATCTAGGAAGAGCAAAGCTCTGTTTTAATTAACGGTTTAAAGAAACCCTAAAAAAGATATTTTAGATCTATGATCTAGTAAGAGCAAAGCTCTATTAATGAGGTCGAACATGATTCTTACCAACTTCTTAAACAAAGTTCTAACTTAAAAGAAGTTCTTTGGGCAGAGATCTATGCTCTGAAGAGAGAATTAAATTCTCACAAAAAACAAGAAGGGATGAAGATGAACAGAAATCATCTCAAGGGACGAAGGCCCTATTTATAGGCGCTGGAAGTCGATCCAACTTCCAAGCTGATCTGACGGTGGAAAGGCTGCCACCGCTGCACTCACGTGTAAGCCACGTGATCGCAACGGTGGGGGGCATTTGTTTCCACTAATCAGAGAGAAAAGCTCTGTTCAAAATTTGAAATTTGAACTGAGACAGCGCCTCACATGCAAAGCACGAGAGCGCTAGCGCCAGCGCTAAGGGTCAAAGACTATGAGGAAGTGCCTCACGTGCAAACCATAAGAGCGCGGGCGCCAAGAGCGCCGACGCTCTCCAAGAGTACGCCGGCGCCATGAGCCAAAGACTCTGAGGCAGCGCACGTGCAATGCACGAGAGCGCCAGCGCCGAAAGCGCCAACGCCAAGAGTCAAAGACTCTGAGGCAGCGCCTCACGTGCAAAGCACGAGAGCACTAGCGCTAGAATTAAATGTTCTCCACAATTGGATCAAAGATCCAACGAAGATGATAAATTATTAAAGTACAGAATTAAATTCTGATTGAGGAAATACTCCTCAAATCAACAAGAAAGATTGTGCTCTGTAAATCAGAGCACCGTTGGATCAAAGATCCAATGGTGATTAAAAATCACCAAGATACAGAATTAAATTCTGATTGAGGAAACCCAGGTCCCATCAGCGATCCAGGCATATTCTGAGGCGGTATCACCTGATCCGGGAGATAGTTGATCGCCGGGAGATCGAGGTCAGGAGAGTTGACACGAAGGACAATACGGTGGATCCACTCACAAAGGCCATACCCCAGATACAATTTGAGAGACTTTTCGGGATGTTGGGTATGAGATACCACAACAACTGGCCTTAGTGCAAGTGGGAGATTGTTAGTTATATGTATGCCCTAGAGGCCATTATTGTACATGTGATGTATATTATAGTGGATGCTTGGATATATATATAGAGGACTTTCTTGCTCGACATGATAGTATGCTATCTGGTTGCTCTTTATCTTAACATGTTGACTTGTATATGTGATGCTGTCTTACTCTCACATGTTGATAAAGCGCTTAGGTTGTGTACTTGATTACCAGGACTATGATGGAGATCATACTAGTGGGGCCAAGGGTATTCCACAAGTACATCCTAAAATAGTTCCTAGTCGAGGGTGTATCGAGACAGGGCATCGATATTCCAGAGTAGACAGGGCATCGATATTCCAGAGTACGACGCTACCCTATAGTCTTCCAATGACTGTTCCAGACTAGATATGGGTTGTGACGGGGTTTCAGTAAAAGATTCAAAGTTGTTTGGATACTGAAAACTCCCAAATGGCTGTTCAGAAGCAATGTCTAGGGAAGGTGCAAAAGTCGGGTAGGACTGGTAGGAATTGAATGGCTGGACAGGAACAGGATCAACATTTGGATAAGAAGGTGAAATATACAAAAGAATGAAATATACACACAAAAAAGAATATGGACAAAAACAATCACGACACAAAAATACCACACACCTAATCGTTCTAGGGTTCACCTAGGTCAATTAGACCTGCTCAGAACTTGATTGTCGAAGTAAAACCGTGTCGAGAAACGGGCTCAAGATACACTGATCACGAGGCCAGGTAAGTGCAGAGATAAGGGGAGGTTTTCCAACGCTTTCGCGAAGTTCCTTAATTAAATAACCCTTTCTCTTTTGGCGGTTTCGCCGTTAACACTTTCCTAGACACCCCGTAAACAATATACCGTTAAGCGAGGTTCTAAACACAGTTAACTTCTCCTAGTGAGCGCGAAGTCCTTAAGGCTTAAAGTCTAGTTTCTTTTAAATTTTGTGCGGGTAAACGTTATGCTCAAGTTCGTGATTTGTGGGCCACGGAAAATGTGATGAAATCCTTTACCGTATGTTGTGGGGTTCGCTTGCCCTTAAGTCCGTATTAATGTATGCAATGCGCAATTCAATAAAAATTCTATAAAGAATCAAACAATCATTTTTTAGTTTAAGCGCGGCACTGCAACAAATACGGGTTAGTCAATTTTTAGCGTTTGCTAGCGAACTTGCAAAGAATCCTGCAAAGAATAGTATATTGGATGCGTCGGATTTGAGAAGAAGGTGTTAGTAAAGTACGTACCGTTAAGTTTTTGGGTTAGGAAACCCCCGTTGAATCAAATCCGGTAAGCTTGAAAAGTTCACTTGCGCGGGTCAAACTACCCGGATCTTTGGCACTGTACTTTGCAATCACCTTAGCCTTGAACGTACACTTTGCTCCCCACAATCGCCGTTTGCAAATCCTCAAAAATCTGCAGACTTGCTCACAAAAATGATCAAAAAAAACAAAAAGATTTTTTTTTATTTTTATAAATATATACAAAAAGAATGTTAACCCGAATAACAAGAAAGAAAATACGCTACCGTCTCCCCGGCAACGGCGCCATTTGATCGTACGCTTACGGCGTGTCGGATGTTCAAAGTTCTAAAGTATAACCGCGATCAGGACGGTGTCGCTTCACAGCTAGCCGGTTGAGCACGGGTCGATCCACATGGAGAAGGTTGTATGTCCGTTCTTGTTTTAGACGAGTCAATAAAAAATTGTATATGTTTGTTCAGTCTAACCTATGTGTATTATTTGCAAGTATAAAGTTGTTAAGAAAAAGATACGAAATTGTAAGCTAAATAAATCCGTACTCAAAACCTTTGAGCCGAGTCTTAACCAATTGAAGCTAGAGCAATCGGCAACAACGTGGATTAGGGGATTTAAGCGCGGTATTCGTGGAATCCGGCTTATTTACCCTTATCCTTCCGTTCTTGTCTCTTGCTTTCGCCTCCGGCCAAACCGAACGCAACCGGTCGCGGTTAGGAATCACCGTTACCTTGTTAGGGTAGAGTGCCTAACGGAGCGCTTGCGTAACGTTTGGGCGGAGTTCAATGGAAAATAACGGGAAAAGGAAATGAGCAAAGAGATGTTAACTTACAATATCGTATTGATTCTTAACAACAACAATAATTACAACCATTCACAAAAGAAACCAAAAAGAGCAAAAGAAAAGATAAACAAAGAAAAGAAAAGATTACAAGCAAGTAATTAAAGTGCATGGTAATAAATTGCAAGTAATAAAAGACAAGAATGAAAAATGCAAGAAAGAGATAAGCAAGAAAGTAACACTAAGAACCATAGAACCAAATACAAGACATGGGTTCAATAACCAAATCTTAAACTTGCAAGCTCACTTAAGAGGTTGCAAGATCAAGAAAAGGCAAAGAACTCATGGAGAATTAAGCACAAAAAAGAGAACAAAATGATACAACCTCTTGAGATCAATGACCAAAGCTTAAACTTGCAAGCTCACTTAAGAGGTTGCAAGATCAAGTTAAGGTAGAGAGCTCAAGAGAGAAACTAAGCCAAAAGAATGATACAAAAACCCTCATCTTCATTAACATCCACTCAATGCTCTCACTACATTTTCATGGAGGAAGAATGAAGAAGAAGAAGAAAAAGACTAAATCCTAGCAAAATGAAGCTAAAGAAATTAACACCCTTGGTTTGGCTCAGTTCTGGACTATTTATAGGCAGGCAACTGGAAAATTAGGGCAACATACTGAACCACATTGAAAAGACCAAAATACCCCCAAAAACTCTTCAGCCGACAAGCCTAAACGGCCGCGGAACCGCGGCGTAGACCCCCTATTGGCCGCGGTTCCGCGGCCGTCTTGATGAGTTGGGTCATGGGGTTTTGTATGCTTCCTTGGTTTAATGTTTCCTCGTGTTTGCCAACTTTAAACTGCACAAAATCTTCCAGAATATCTTCAGATTTCTTAGTCCAAGATTGCATTATTTTCTTCACTTTTGACTTCTATCTCCCTCGAGCTCCGCGCACCCATTGATTCTTGTGCAGCCCCCTCGTGCTCTGTGCTTGTCCGAGACACGAATGACCACTGTCATATGTCTTGTCTCTGGAACTGGTACTCGGCACTGGACGGATATGGATGACCGGAACCCGGCTTTTATCTGCTGTGACAGATGTTCTGAGTTTGGTGTAACTGTGGAGATTTTGTCTTGATTTGCAATATTAGTACTGGAAACCTGTATTCTGTAAATATGTAACAAACACGGATTTAAAAGCACCTACCTATAAACACATGAGCATAAGAATGGGCGATATAAAATGCAATATTCTGCTATGAACAAATACCCCCAAACTTAACTTTTGCTCGTCCCGAGCAAAACCAATTATTCACAAAAATAAAATCCTAACCGCACTTTCGCAGGGAACGCGATTGCACTGAGCACGTGCAACAAGCCGTTAAACCTCTAGGTGTCCCTAGTAGAAGGAGTGTTGTCACCTGAGGGTTTTCAGCGGATTACACCCACAAAATCCCGTCAAGCTAGTGTCATAAGTTAACATCGATTCTACTCCTACAGTTTAGTTTTTACGTTAGAAACTCTATCATCCTAAGTTAGAAATATCAAACCCTTATTTTTCACGCCTCCTATCTATTTAACCTTAGATCCTATATGTTCCAAAAAAGTTTAGAAAGATGTTGGTTCTCCTGAGTTTTCCTTCTAAAGTACGGCCTTAAATTAGGGATTTTTATCAACTTTACAGAAAACACAAGTCTTATTCTTTATTTCTATCTTTTATCCAAACATCGATTGTATACCCCTACGTGTGTGTATATTTGCACCCCTACACTCAAGAATTCAATTCAAGCTATAATACCCTTGCCCTAATACCTAATACTACTTCTTTTCATTAAGGATGGACGGATTTGCTCACACACCTTTCATGCGACTATTAATGCTTCTTGAGGCACTAACGACCGATTACTGAATGTGTGAACTTTAAAGCGTAAATAGCAGTTTCCAGGTCTTGACTTTATTCTATTTTTTTTTCTTTTTCTTTTTCTTTTTCTTTTTCAAGACCGGATATATTTTTCAATATGCTCTTTTGGTGTTTAGCTTTAAATACCGTTTTTTCTTTCATACTAGGCTTTCAGGCAAGAGTATTTCTAGGTATTCTCTACTATCCCAAGTTTCAAGGTGCGTGTAAGTGCAGTTTGTAGGGTATATACTTTCTAAATTTGAACTCAAGAAAAGAAACTATTTTTCAGACTTATCCTTCAGCAAAGCTTCAATACTCTCCCTTCATCTTGACTTAACTCAAGAACTGAACTCAAAATTACCTATTTCTCAAAAAAACTATAAGGACGTATAATCACCAAGTTTAAACAGAACGAGGGTTATTTTTAGGGTTTTCAATTCCTAAGCCTAGAATTTAGTTATTTCTAATATGTCAACTAAACTTTCGGAATAAAAATCTAAGTTACCCTATTAGCTAACTTGACGACAAAGTTTTTATATTTTTGGAAAATTTTCGATTTTTTATGGGTTTTTAATAAGGTATGCAAATGCAAAATATACAAATGAATGCGAAGGAAGAAAGCTTACCGAGCACACCCCCAAACTTAAATTTGACAGTGCCCTCACTGTCAGGCTACACCAAGAGGGTCAAAATTGTCGGCGCTCCCTAAAAACAAATTATATACAAAACAAAAAGGAAAACAAAAATATATACACAAAAAGAGTCCCCCCCAAACTTAAGTAAAACAATATTTCCACTGTTAAGCGTTGAAGTTTAGGATCAGGGGGGAAAGAGAACAGTATCAAGCTATACAATGCCTTACACAGGCCAAAAGTGAGCACCAACCATTCAAAGATTTTATCGCTATAATGTACAGGTTGGTGGAAGAAGGCGTAGAGAACAGTGATGGAGAATACGCGAGACCGTATGGAGATAGAAGTGGTATACGGTCTCGGTATATAAGAAGAAGAATGGCGGAAGGGAGAAAGAAGTGGAATACGAACTTGAGGGTGGAAATGGGGCGAATAAATTAGCACAATTTGTGATGACCGATGTGTGAAAAGTGATTGTGCTAATATATTAACCTGTCGAGAAATGGGGTCAAATCCCTCAAGATTCGTGAGAAACCATGGGTATGCCGAACTTGGTAAACCAGACAATGGAAATGAAAGTGATACGGTTTCTTGCAAGGTCGAAACGATGGAAAGGGTAGAGGAAAGTGATCGAGGAGGGGTATTAGGTAAAGGTTCGGGAGGGTGTACACAGTCAATGAAAGGAACAGGATGAATTGGAAAATCCGACTCATCAAGCAAAACTGGTTCATCCTCAAAACTATCCTCAAAATTTTCCTCAAAGTTCAGCTTATCCATGCAATTTTCATCAAAATCAAGACGCATATGGGGTTCGGGAAAAACATTTAATGACTCGGGATGATGAATTGGAGAGAAAAACTCTGCCAAATCTACAGGTTCATCATCCAAAATATTCCCGGCGTCAATATCCTCAATCAAGTGAAAGTCAATTTTCTCAGACACCTCATCAAAAGCATGGATTTCAATCGATTCTGGTTCTAAGATGGAGGTGTAGAGGTCAAAAGGATGGGGTGTGGTTTCACTTGGCAAGGTCCCTTCACCATCGGGTAAATCAAACACTGCAAAGTCGCACAACTCATCAAACATTCTATCTTCAATTGATAATTCAGTTGGGACAGTTGATAGACTTTCAACACAGGAGTTGTGGGATTCAATTTGAAACGGGTAGGTTTGATTTGGAAGGGGGTACAGCTCACTCTCTCCACTCAAATTCTCAATCTGTCTAACCGCCTCATCATACATTGAAAAATTAGGAGCTAGGTGGAAACTAGCTACCGGGTCAGTAGGTTGTATGAGGGTGGCCATGGACGCATTCAAATCCATCATCTGTTGGCATGACGCTACCCTAAAGTCTTCCAACGACTGTTCCAGACTAGACATGGGTTGTGACGGGGTTTCAGTAAAATATTCAAAGTTGTTTGGATACTGAAAACTCCCAAATAGCGGTTCAGAAGTAATGTCTAGGGAAGGTGCAAAAGTCGGGTAGGACTGGTAGGAATTGAATGGTTGGACAGGAGTGGGATCAACATTTGGATAAGAAGGGGAATGGAATTGTTGATCCCAGGAATTTGTAGTGGTGAAAGGAGTGAAAGATCGGCTACAGGATTGTTCAATATGTTCAGCGATGGACAAAGGATGACTTGCAAAAGGGGTATCAACATAAGAGGGTGGGGGAGGTTGAAAAGGTTGATACAAAGTGGATTGCGAAGGGCAAGTGTTTGTCCTAGACGCGTCTATGCGATCTTTCAATGACATTTTGGGCATGGAGGGGTCGTTCGATGTTCGGCCAAAGCAAGAACCGTAAGAAGTAATGTCTGGTTGTGGGTACCAAAGTTCGGCAAGAGTTTTGCGAGGTGGGGTACCCATGATATGAATAGAGAAAGAAAGAAAGGCAGAGAAAAGGAGGGGAAAAAGAATGTGATTTTTTTTTTTTTAGATATTAACAAAATAATGAAATATACACACAAAAAAGAATATGGACAAAAACAATCACGACACAAAAATACCACACACCTAATCGTTCTAGGGTTCACCTAGGTCAACTAGACCTGCTCAGAACTTGATTGTCGAAGTAAAACCGTGTCGAGAAACGGGCTCAAGATACACTGATCACGAGGCCAGGTAAGTGCAGAGATAAGGGGAGGTTTTCCAACGCTTTCGCGAAGTTCCTTAATTAAATAACCCTTTCTCTTTTGGCGGTTTCGCCGTTAACACTTTCCTAGACACCCCGTAAACAATATACCGTTAAGCGAGGTTCTAAACACAGTTAACTTCTCCTAGTGAGCGTGAAGTCCTTAAGGCTTAAAGTCTAGTTTCTTTTAAATTTTGTGCGGGTAAACGTTATGCTCAAGTTCGTGATTTGTGGGCCACGGAAAAGGTGATGAAATCCTTTACCGTATGTTGTGGGGTTCGCTTGCCCTTAAGTCCGTATTAATGTATGCAATGCGCAATTCAATAAAAATCCTATAAAGAATCAAACAATCGTTTTTTAGTTTAAGCGCGGCACTGCAACAAATACGGGTTAGTCAATTTTTAGCGTTTGCTAGCGAACTTGCAAAGAATCCTGCAAAGAATAGTATATTGGATGCGTCGGATTTGAGAAGAAGGTGTTAGTAAAGTACGTACCGTTAAGTTTTTGGGTTAGGAAACCCCCGTTGAATCAAATCCGGTAAGCATGAAAAGTTCACTTGCGCGGGTCAAACTACCCAGATCTTTGGCACTGTACTTTGCAATCACCTTAGCCTTGAACGTACACTTTGCTCCCCACAATCGCCGTTTGCAAATCCGCAAAAATCTGCAGACTTGCTCACAAAAATGATCAGAAAAAACAAAAAGATTTTTTTTATTTTTATAAATATATACAAAAAGAATGTTAACCCGAATAACAAGAAAGAAAATACGCTACCGTCTCCCCGGCAACGGCGCCATTTGATCGCACGCTTACGGCGTGTCGGATGTTCAAAGTTCTAAAGTATAACCGCGATCAGGACGGTGTCGCTTCGCAGCTAGCCGGTTGAGCACGGGTCGATCCACAGGGAGAAGGTTGTATGTCCGTTCTTGTTTTAGACGAGTCAATAAAGAATTGTATATGTTTGTTCAGTCTAACCTATGTGTATTATTTGCAAGTATAAAGTTGTTAAGAAAAAGATAAGAAATTGTAAGCTAAATAAATCCGTACTCAAAACCTTTGAGCCGGGTCTTAACCAATTGAAGCTAGAGCAATCGGCAACAACGTGGATTAGGGGATTTAAGCGCGGTATTCGTGGAATCCGGCTTATTTACCCTTGTCCTTCCGTTCTTGTCTCTTGCTTTCGCCTCCGGCCAAACCGAACGCAACCGGTCGTGGTTAGGAATCACCGTTATCTTGTTAGGGTAGAGTGCCTAACGGAGCGCTTGCGTAACGTTTGGGCGGAGTTCAATGGAAAATAACGGGAAAATGAAATGAGCAAAGAGATGTTAACTTACAATATCGTATTGATTCTTAACAACAACAATAATTACAACCATTCACAAAAGAAACCAAAAAGAGCAAAAGAAAAGATAAACAAAGAAAAGAAAAGATTACAAGCAAGTAATTAAAGTGCATGGTAATAAATTGCAAGTAATAAAAGACAAGAATGAAAAATGCAAGAAAGAGATAAGCAAGAAAGTAACACTAAGAACCATAGAACCAAATACAAGACATGGGTTCAATAACCAAATCTTAAACTTGCAAGCTCACTTAAGAGCTTGCAAGCTCAAGAAAAGGCAAAGAACTCATGGAGAATTAAGCACAAAAGAGAGAACAAAATGATACAACCTCTTGAGATCAATGACCAAAGCTTAAACTTGCAAGCTCACTTAAGAGGTTGCAAGATCAAGTTAAGGTAGAGAGCTCAAGAGAGAAACTAAGCCAAAAGAATGATACAAAAACCCTCATCTTCATTAACATCCACTCAATGCTCTCACTACATTTTCATGGAGGAAGAATGAAGAAGAAGAAGAAAAAGACTAAATCCTAGCAAAATGAAGCTAAAGAAATTAACACCCTTGGTTTGGCTCAGTTCTGGACTATTTATAGGCAGGCAACTGGAAAATTAGGGCAACATACTGAACCACATTGAAAAGACCAAAATACCCCCAAAAACTCTTCAGCCGACAAGCCTAAACGGCCGCGGAACCGCGGCGTAGACCCCCTATTGGCCGCGGTTCCGCGGCCGTCTTGATGAGTTGGGTCATGGGGTTTTGTGTGCTTCCTTGGTTTAATGTTTCCTCGTGTTTGCCAACTTTAAACTGCACAAAATCTTCCAGAATATCTTCAGATTTCTTAGTCCAAGATTGCATTATTTTCTTCACTTTTGACTTCTATCTCCCTCGAGCTCCGCGCACCCATTGATTCTTGTGCAGCCCCCTCGTGCTCTGTGCTTGTCCGAGACACGAATGACCACTGTCATATGTCTTGTCTCTGGAACTGGTACTCGGCACTGGACGGATATGGATGACCGGAACCCGGCTTTTATCTGCTGTGACAGATGTTCTGAGTTTGGTGTAACTGTGGAGATTTTGTCTTGATTTGCAATATTAGTACTGGAAACTTGTATTCTGTAAATATGTAACAAACACGGATTTAAAAGCACCTACCTATAAACACACGAGCATAAGAATGGGCGATATAAAATGCAATATTCTGCTATGAACAGGTGCTCAGTGGAGACTGGGTACACTGAACGGACTCGCCGAGAACTCCTAGTTTGTATTATACCTATTGTCAGATAGCAGTTCTCTGGTGACACTGGTACAAGTTAGTCTGTAGACCCGAGATCGTCATAGAGACTTGTGTGATTCCTACTGTGGTTTGATTTCCACCTTACCATGTTCAAAAGAACGTGCAAAACAGTGGCTTTTGGGTACAGTCCCGAATCACATGGAAGCAATGAGCGATAGGAGGGGATTTGTCTCTCCCGGTATTGGGGGTTGATGTTGCGCTGTATTCGATTGGCCATAACAGGAAGTCCCTGGTCAGGGCTGATACGGAGATTTACTGATAAGTGTTATTAGTAGTTTCTCGACCCGTTATGAGCCTCACATCGACACGACTTATCGGTTATTGGGGTCTGACGTATACCACCCCTATACTGGATATGCGACATATCAGACGAAGAGACCGGACTGTACGGTAGTGTTACTGACAGGCTTTTGCAGGAGTTAGAGCGGGTTTGCTTGCTGATCTTCTGATCGTTCAATACCCGGGTAGCCGTTACGTCCAGCTAGTACCGCTAACGGCTTGTGGGTGCTTGATGTGATAATCACCTACTGCCGGCGTATTGACGAGTCTTGAGAGTCCTACACAGAGGTTTCACTGGCTCAGGCAAAACAAAGTAGGAGCACATATGTGATATGTGCGGGACCGAGATTAATATGATTATGTGATACTGTATTCTATTCTCGCGATATAAGGTATCGATCGGTTATATGTGATATAGCCGGGTTATCGAATCAAATGTTGATTCGATAAGTCGATACTGTATCGGTCGGTTATATGTGATATAGCCGAGTTATCGAATCAAGTGTTAATTCGATAAATTGATACAAATAATATTAGTCGGTCATATGAGATATAACCGGATTATTAAATCAAGTGTTGATTTAATGATTTGATGTTATTATATATTTGATATATTAGTTTACATTAACTAATATTAGCTCACTTAAGCATTTCTTTTTCTCACATGTGCACACTTAATATGTATATATGTGATATATATTAATTGTGTTTTATTTATGTGTCATGGTTGATGATACATGCAACATGGGTGTATGAGACTTACACCATGATAAAGATAATGTAGGATTTATTTATTTATAGTAATTCAATTATTAGTTGGAAATTTGTCACATGGCATGAAGCTTTGAGAAGCTTGGAGATCCATTGACGTAGTCCACTAGTTTTGTCTTATACTAGATATTTGTTAACCCAACCATTATCTAAACTCATGGTTAAATCTCTACATGAGTGATATTAGATATTTTCTCACCCATGGTTGCCATTCACTCTCTCATCATTTTTTTGCTTCATCTTCATCAAGAGCAAGAGAGGGCTCTCTAGGTTTTTGAGAGAAGAAGAAAAAGAGTAAGAAAATTAATTCTAAAGCGAGCAAAAATCCTACTTCATCATTCTCTACTAGATTAGCACTTTTTTATAGGGTGTTAGCTTCACTAATCTCACATTAGTGAAGAGGTAGCTTGGGTTAGTGACTCCTCGACGTAGATCATTTTCGGCCTCGAAGACTTCGTGCAAACTCGTTGCTTTCTTCTTGTGGAGCCGTTCAAGAGTCCGGGAGTTCAATGATCGCAGCGAAGAGACCACTACAAGGAGCTATAAAAGTGAAGGACCGGACTACAAAGGTTGCAATCCCTAATCACTTAGATGTAAAGTAGTTTACATTTTGTTTCGTCTAAATCACTAGTTAAAGATTCTAGGGTTAGGGTTGTTTTGTACGGCAAAATTTTGAAAATGGCATGGGCGATGCCTCCCGAAACCTTGCTGTCGTGCCAAGCAATCCTACATAAAGCACCCTCGCTATATTTTTTTTATGCTGCCATAAGTAATTACAAAACCAGTGTTCATTTTTTCTTTCTTCACCATTTTTTTTATTTTAATTTTTCTTCATACCAAGGCTTTTAGACAAGAGCATTTCAACGCATCCTCTACTATCCCAAGTTTCAAGATGTGTGCAAGTGCGTATAGTAGGGTATCAATGTTCAAATGTTTGGACTCAAGAATAAGGACTATTTTTCTAGACTCAATTCTATCCTCAGATTAGTGATTCCCATTATCTTACTAACCCTTGGGACAATGGCTCATGACTACTTATTACTAGTTTCGTTTAAGAAAACATCTCACTTTCTTGCTTTTCTCAAACTATTTCTATCTTTAATATGTAAATTTTCACTTTCAAACTTTCATTATCAAAGAAATTTTTTGTGCATATATATATGATAATGCAAAATAATGCGTGAATAAGCACAAACCTCCCCCAAAGCTTTTTTCAGCAGTGTTCCCACTGATGTCATCTTTTAAGTTCAACAAACCTGTAGACTTGGGAGGAAAAAGGGGACAAGATATAATAGCAGTGAAATCCTCCCCCAAACTTATTTTTGGCTCACAATTTGTAAAAACTTATTTTCATTCAAGAGCCAAAATATTTTTATCCCCCCCAAACTTGAGTAAAACCGTATTAAGCATTTAAAAATTATAAAGAGGGGGGGGGGTAAAGTTATTGGTCAATATAAAGATTTACAAAGACCAAAAGTCAATACCAACCATTCAAATATTTTATCAATATAGCACCAAGATTGGTAGAAGAACATGTCATCTATAGATGTGAAGAAGTGGGGAGGGGATAAGAGGTGGAATAGAACGGGTCTGTAGAAATGAAATAATGATGGTGGATTACTCGCATTCTTGTTATTGATAAGAAGAAGAGTTAGCGGTTTAACTTCTTTGGGTTGGGGTTGATTCATCACAACTCCCATGTCTTCGAGAAATGCGAGTTCATCAGCGAAAATTTCTTCAAAGTTTTCATCGATATCCTAAATAATAATCTCATTGGAACTAATGGGATGATACTCGGCCTCCATAAAAGGTTCATAATTAGCGTTAGATGTTGACTCGGACGGCTCGATAGAAGAGTCCGCATGCGTATAATAAATTGCAGGGTCAAACACCAACATATTAGCGGAGTTAAGATCGGTATCGTGAAGCTGTTCAAATTCGCTACTGTCGGAATCCATCCTTTCGACAGAGCACATATGAGCATAGGGTTCAAATGGTTGACTTCCTAGCTTGTGGATATTAAGCTCAATTGTCATATTCCCGAAAGATAGGTTCATAGAACCATTACGACAATTGATTACGCATTTGAAGTTGCTAGGAAAGGTCGACCTAAAATCACCGGAATTTGGTTTAGGGGGTTTGCTACAGGCTATGTATCAATAACTATGAAGTTCACAGAGAATATAAATTTCCCGACTTTGATTAATACGTCCTCTAGCTCACCCCGTGGTTTGGTAATAGATCGATCAGCCATCTGGAGAGTGCAATGTGTAGGTTTTAACTCTCCAACCCCTAATTGCTCGTAAACAGAATATGGAAGCAAATTAACACTAGCACCTAAATCGAGTAGAGCACGAATGATATTTTTACCCCCAATGGTTATAGATATTGTAGGACAACCAGGGTCCTTACGTTTCGTGGGCACCAATTGGGTAAGAGAATTGCTCATATTACTCGCTAAGAAAACCTTTTTAGGTACTTGAGTTTTCCTCTTTCTAGTGCACAAGTTCTTTAGAATTTTCGCATAGGATGGAACTTGTTGGATAGTATCTAAGAGATAAATATTTATGTTAACTAGCTTAAAAATTTCCACAATCTTCTCCATTTGTGGACATGGCCTGTTGCCTCTTAACCTGTATGGATAAGGAGCTTTATCAATAAGGGTTGGGTCCACCATTTGTGGAGAAGTTTATGGGGATGGAATCGATCCTCGAATTGGAATTGGGATCATTTTAGGTTGACTCAAGAAAGTGGGTTGCGGGTTCGAGCCTAGGGGAAAATGGAGAATAGGCTCGAAAGGTGGTGGACTAAACGAAATAGGGTCAGAAGTAGAAGCCGGGGTTTCGATTGATTCCTCATCATCAACCTGTTTACCGACTTGATTGTTTAACACTCTTCCCGATCTCAACGTAGTAACGGCACTCACATTATGACTTTGTGAGTGGCCAGGATTAGGTAGATCTTGAGATGGAAGTTTCCCTTTCTCTCTTGCACTCATCACGGCATTTAACTGTGCAATTTGTGCTTCTATCGATTTTATACTTTCACCGTAGGAGGCGGTGTTCTGTGTTAACGTTTGGATAGAAGACTTTAATTCAGCCGTCGTTTGCATGGAATGTTTAATAAACGTATCCAATATTCGATCGAGTGCAGAGGAGTTTTCGGTACCCGGCCGTTTGGAAAGAATTATTATAAGGTGTAGAATTGTTAGCCGTATTTTGAAAAGGTTGCGATTTAAAGGGGTGCTGACTCTGTGGTGGTGGCGGCTGCTGTTGCTGTGGAGGATGTCTTTGATAGTTATTTTGGCTTGGAAACGTATTTTGAGTTTGAGTTTGGTTTTGGTTCCAAGAAAAATTAGGATGATTCCTCCATCCCTGATTGTATGTGGAAGAATAAGAATCGTTTCTAGGTTGTTCCTGAAAAGCAGCATCAGTGCGTTCTTGACCTTGAAACGGTGAACTCAAAGGACATTCTTCCGTTAAATGTGATGGGTCGGAACAGCAACCACACACGGTTTTGGGATGCGTAACCTGATTTAGGGAGGCTGAAGAGAATTTTTTTTGATAGCTTCGATTTTCTTTTGCATCGTGGCCATTTCGACTTTCACTGCGATGGAAACGTGTAGCTGATGGATACCTGCCCTAGATGAAATTGGTCTAACGCTTTTCCACTGTAAAGTTTGTTCAGCGAGATCTTCCAGGAATTGCCAATCTTCACCATCGTCTTTAAACATGAAATGACATTGACAAATGGTTTCAAGCATCTATTTTGTCGCTGGATTAATACCTTCATATATAATTTGGCAAAGGTCCGATCTATCAATTCCGTGGTGGGGACATTGTAAAAGAAGATCTTTAAATCGTTTAAAGCATTTCCAAAAAGATTCGTTGGGAAGCTGGGTAAACTGGTTAATCTCGCTTCGAACACGGACGGTCTTATGATTGGGATAAATTTTTTTAAGGAATGCTATAACGAATTCATCCCATTTGGTAATAGAGTGTGCGGCAGTGTTATAAAGCTATTTTTCTGCTAGATCGCACAAAGTAAAAGGGAGAAGACGTAATCTCATAGCATCCACAGAAAGTTGTGTAGTGCCCATCATTGCGCATACGTTTTCGAATTTGGTTATGAAAACGTATGTGTCTTCGGATTCAAGCCCCGTGAAATTTGGGCAACAGGTTGATGAAGTGGGGTTTAATTTAAAAATTATCCCCATTGGCTAGTGGAATAGATAGACAGGTAGGAAGGGGACCGCGTATAGGGTAGTATCTTTCTTGGAGAGAGATGCGCAGTGGATTCTACGCATCTACGGGTGGCGGCAGCAGTGTGTTAGTAAAATCTGATGGAGAACCGTCCATTTCGGTCGATATGGTGGGTGGAGGGGAAAAAGAAGATGAAGAAGTACCGATTTCGGAGTCGATAATAGAAACGGGGACAAGACGGGCACTAGAATCTCGTGTCCAGCCGAGCATGCACTAAGCGGGTTTAGCGCACGTGGCAGCGTGTATGAGAATTATTTAAAATGGTTTGTTTTGAAAAAGTGTCGGACGTGGGTCTTGACTTGACAAATCACAAAAATACACAATCAACCCTAGAACTACGGTCACCTAGGTCAAGCTCTAGACCGCTCCTAGACTTCCAAAGGACAAGCCGCAGGATCAATCCTCTACCGCCTCTTTATCACTCTTATGGCCAGATAAGTGCCAGGTAAGTGGGAGGTATCCGCTATACGAATCACCGAAAATAGCGGGCCTAATTAAGTAACCACTTTCCTAGTCACGCTTGCCTAGACATCACAAAAGTAATGCGAATAAGCGATAGATTACCCATGAGCCTCCTCTGTCCTAATTGAGCGCGACGGACCTTAGAGTCTTGGTCTAGATATTTTTTAATTGATGTATGGTTATGAAGATGCTCGTTTTGTGATTTGTGTGGCCTAGGAAGGATGATGAAATCCACACATAATCTGAATTTTAGTCTTTGCCCCTTAAAGTCCGTATTAAAAATATGCATAAACAAACCAAATACAAAAAACGCAAAAAGATTTTTGAGCGGCGATATTTTGCAAAGAATCCTGCAGAAAAATATTTTATTGGATTTCATAGGAGAGAGAAGTAGTTGAGGATGTTACCAAAGAAAATTGGGGGCACAAGTCTACTAGACCGCCGCAGTTCCGCCGCCAAAAGTGCCTTGTTGACGTAGTTCCGCCGCGTGAATGACGGTTCTTTGTTCAATATTTTCGACAGTGCCTGCCTAGCTCCTCTGGACCTCTCTGAAAGTCTCTGAATCTTTATCTCCTCGCTACAGTGACTCCAGATTCCCTCGCAAAAATCGCACACTAATTGTTAAATACACAATTTGCTGTTTTATTTTATTTTTATAATATGGATCGAATAAGAATTCAACACGAATATTAAGAAAAAATTACGCACGTATCCCTGGCAACGACGCCATTTGATTGATCTGTTTTAAAGGAGTGTTTTTGTAGTAACCGCAATAAATAATGGTGTCGCGTGTAGCTAGCCGAGATGAATACGGGTCGTCCGCGGTGATGCGTGGAACCTTTTAATCTTACTTTAGACGAGTTGAATAAAGAATAGGGGAGAGTGGTTGTAGATTCTAGATCTATGTTGAACACGGATGTAGAATATATGGGAAGAGGGCTTGTAGGGTTCGTTAGGATTTAGTAGTCATGGATGACTAATAAAGATGACTCCTTTTATTTATTGATAGATTTAAAACTAGATTGATAGTGATGAATGAGGATTAGGGTTCTTGGAAGAAACTAGGGTTTCTCCACTATTGACCCTTATCCCTTCATTGATCTCTATTCATGTCTAGCCCTTAACAAAAACAATTGTTAATCTGATCTCAAATCGCGGTCAATACTAGCAATAAATTGGTAGCGCGCCCGATTAGGATATTAACGATTCTTTTGCTAAAGTTTATAAACTTCATAAAACTTAAAAGAAGTTAAGATATTTTCTCATCCATTGTTCTACCCTAATCCTACGAACCCTATCAAGCGGAGAATTACTCACGCATGATAGAGATAGAAGAAGAAAGAATAAAGAAGAAATTCATAATGCAAATACAGAAAATAAATGCTAAATAATTAAATTAATGATCTACCTTTATTAATCAACTTCACAATTACAAAACCTTCGAGTTTAGATTACAAGAGGAAGAAGAAGTTGCTCTCGATCTCTGCCTCATAAGAAGTAGATGTTCCGTCGAATCTCGTGTCGCTTTATCACGTCGAATCGCGGACCTGTCGTGGATCACTTGTTCTTTGACGGTGATTGGCTTCTTGTAAAAAGGTGATTATTAGTGATCTATTTTAGAGATTAGATAGATGTCTTTAGATGAAGTTCTCGGTCCTTTAAATAGCCCCCGGAAGCAGAAACCCTAAATCTCAGAGGTTAAGATATGAAATCACGATCACCCCCAGAAAATCTCAGATCCAATGGCCACCAGATGGCCGCGGATCCGCCGCACATATGCCCTTTTAGCCGCGAAAGCGCCGCGTGTTGGTGGGATTAGGGTTTTTGATTTCTTCAATGGCTTCACATTGACACGTAGAGATCTTCTAGATATCTGGAATCTTCATATCTTCTCTAAGTCTCTGCCGGTATTGATTTTTCGATTTTATCTCACTTTATCGGCAGATTTTTGATTCCCGGCATCTCTATATCCCGATCTCCTGACCTGAGCCAAATCTTGCACAATATCTCCATGAATAATGTTAGTAATATTTGTTATAGAGATATTATTCCAACCATTTGTATGATGTTATATCTTTTAAACAATCTTGATTAGAATATTTGATATGATATGCATAATAAAAAATATTATATAAATATTATATGCATACATTTTCCTTCATAATGTTAATTATAATATATAAACATATGACAATAGATATTTTTATAGATAAACCCATATATGTGTCATATCTATAATAAACACCTTTAAATATTTATCAAAAGTAAGGAAAATGTTATATCAAATGCGCGATATTTTCGACTGAACATTAGCCTATTGGCTCTTGAATTATAGATGGAGAAATATCTCCAGTCTATCTTGTGCTGAGTAGCGAACCTTGAAATTTTGAAGTTCTTGAAAGAAGGCCCATTATCAGAAATGATTTTTCTACTTGTACCGAAGCAGTATAAAATATTATGCCGGAAGAACGTCAGAATATCTTTTGTCTTCATTTCTTTTAGCGGGACAGCTTCAGCCCATCTGGAAAAATAGTCAGTTGCGACCAATATGAACCAGTGGCGTTTGGATGACGGCGGATCAATTGGACAAACTATGTCGGTGCCCCAAACTACGAAGGGCCATGATGCCACCGTAGGATGCAATGGATTAGGGTGCTTGTGAATGAAGTCACCGTGAATTTGGCAGAGATGACATTTCTTCGCATGCTCTTCGCAATCCCTTATCATGGTAGGCCGGTAATACCCCAGCCGTTTGATCTGAAGCCGCATTTTGGGGCCAGATTGGTGAGCTCCACAGACGCCTGAGTGAACTTCTTTCATGACTTTTTAGGCTTCGACCGATGACAGACACCTGAGCCAGAGTTGGTCATATGATCTGCGGTATAGAGTATTATTTACAAACACATATCGGAGGGCTCTTTTCTTTAACTGAACCCTCTCAGATTTTTCTTCGGGCAACTTGTTGTATCGGATGTACTCTATAAAGGGTTCTCTCCAATCGGGCTCGTCTTGAATGATCATAGCTTCTTCGGCGGGATTGCTCTTTTGTTTTGCGCTTTCCTCCTCTCGTAAAGAGACTGGAGGCACGATTTGCCAGCTCCTGAATATAATCAAAATTTCATCTATGTCGGGATCAACCAGGTCTTTGGCTAGACGAGTGAGTACGTCGGCTTTTCCGTTCAACGCCCTAGGGTCTCTCATCAGTTCAATGTGAGTGAACCTTTTCATGAGTTCCACTACCCGACTTCTATATCGAGCTAATTCGGGCTTATATATCTTGTAGTCGCCGCTCACTTGGTTGACGACAAGCTGGGAGTCACCGTAAACCCATAGCCGAAGGATTCCCATTTCTATGGCGAGCTCCAGACCAGCTATCAGAGCTTCGTACTCAGCCTCGTTGTTTGTGCGAGGATCGGTGAGAGCGAAAGAACGTCGTAGGGTTCCTCCCGATGGCGTGATGAATACCAATCCTATCCCCGCTTTTTATCTCTGGGACGCTTGATTTACTAGAGGTCCTTATTGACGAGGCTCCATCGAAGTAGAGCTCCCAACATGGCTCGCTATTCTCGAGGTGTAGCACTTGTTCATCGGGTAATTCACAATTTAGCGGCGACCCTTCTGGTATAGGATGAGCAGTGAGGAAATCGGTAAGGGCTTGCCCTTTTATTGCTTTCTGAGAAGTATAAACTATGTCAAACTCAAGTAGCATGACAGCCTATCTTACCATTCTGCTGGCTAGGCTTGCTTTGGTCATTAAGTGTTTGAGCGGGTCGACCTTGGAGATCAGCATAATGCGATGAGCGAGAATATAGTGTCTTAGCTTTTTCACGGCAAATATCAGGTCCAGGCACTGCTTTTCGATCGGGGAATAGTTATGTTCCGCCCCGACTAAAGTTTGACTGAGGTAGTAGAGGGAATTTTCTTTTTCCTTCTCGTTATTCTGGGCAGGAGCGCGCCAAGTGATTCATCTAGCGCGGCAGTGTAGAGAATCAGCTATTTATTTGAAATGGGAGAAGCCAGCACTGCAGAGTGCAACATGTACTGTTTGATGCTTTCGGACGCTTCTTGATATTCGGCATCCCAGACAAAAGTATTCCCGCATTCGGCTAGCTCATCGTCATCATTTGACCTCTCGCTGGCTTCACCAACATGTCTCATGTAGCATACTTTGGCATCAGGTTGAATGAAATCTATGCCCCGTCTATCTGGGATTCGTCCATCAATGAGTGCTCGGACCTGAGGCGGATGCTATAGCCCTTCGTAAAACTTCGCTTCGGAGTCCGTTTGATATAGCCGACACCCGCACTTTTTAAAGTATTTCCGCATCTCGGGCGCATAGTATCTGGGATTGAGAACAGCCCTTATGCCTCTCTCGTATGGAAGGCATGTCACAGACAAATCGTCCGGATGCGCGACAGGATTTGACCCATAAAACATGATGCCCTTCTGTCCACTTTTCTTTCCGGGAACGTAGAAAGTTTTCAGCTGGTCCACGGTGGAGACTGACAATGCATCGAGCTCTTTGAACATCTGCTCCGGCACCTTTGTGACGGCTAGGGACCCTTCTGCAACGTCGAAGGTCTCTCGTAGCTTCACTTGTTGCGTGGGGGAGCAATCTGTATAGCTGTTGCAAGGCAAGTTCTCTTCCTCCGACTCTTCAGTGTCGTTGCCTAAACGAGGGCGAATTTTGCTGTCGGATGGGCCTTCGATATCAGACTCATCCGTATCGCTACCAAGATGAGGGCGGTTTTTATGGACGGACGGACTTCCACCGTCGGACTTATCAGTATCACTGCCGAAATGCGGACGCACTTGGGTTTTTTGCTTTTGAAAGTGACAGCGGGTTCAGATTTTCTTTTGAGTTTCGAGGCCGTTCTGTCTTTGGTCAAGTGAGGTTCAGCACTTTGGAGGTTCACAAAGTACCGAGAATCTTCATAACGGACTTCATGCACACCGAACGGCTGGATGTCTCCGCCAATGCGTCTTTTTTTATCCATTTTTGGTATACTTCATGCACTGATGGAGAGTTGACGGAACGATGCCGTAATCGTGAAGCCATGGCCTTCCCAGGAGAATCTTATAGGACGTGTCGGCGTCGATCACGTATATTTTGAATTCGGTTTGTAGGTCCCCGAACCTGATCGGCAGAGCTATGGATCCCAGAACTTGCTGGTTATTTTGATTGAAGCCTTAAATGACAATCCTTTCCCTTGACAGGTGTCGGACGTCCATTGACAAACTCTTCAGAGTCCGCAAGTTCATGATGTTCACTGAGGACCTTGGATCAATCAATATGCGATTAATCCGGTCTACGTCGCTGTACCCTGTCACGTAAAGCGGTCGGTTGTGCTCAGCTGTTCCTAGTAACAAGTCTTCATCTTTAAATGTGACCGCGGCTGTATGCAGAGTATTCTGGGCTTCTTTCATATCAATTTTTGCAAAGCGAGCTGGTACCGCTCGGGATTTTGTAGAGCATGAATGAGAATATCTCTAAGCTCCTTAGATAGGACCAAGACATCGCAGATGCTCAGGAGAGACGGAAGCTTTCGGAGATGAGCCAAGACATTATAGTCCACCGAGGAAGGACTCGAATTTTCATAAGCCGGCTCTCCTCCATCTTCTTCATTAGCGACTTGTTTTTCCTTTTCTTTTGGGACGTTGCCTTGATTTGGCAGTAGAGCCTTGCCGCTTCTGAGATAGATTTGGTTGGCCTTCATGGCGAGCATCTCATCCTCCTCGGGAAAACAGAGTTCTTCCTCAGAGTCGCTACCAAAGTGGACGATGTAGCAGGTCACTATAGGGATCTCGTTATCGGAGTCTTCTTCTAGCTCTTCCAGAATCTCAACCGCTTTTACGGGGAAGAACTCCTTCAATTGAATTAGAATTATTTCATTTTGTTCATAGTTTTCGAGAGAATCGAAATATTTTTTAATGGTCGATCTCCCTACAGACTCTTTTTCGTGTCGAGCCTCACTTTTTTTTCTTCTTAAGCTTTTTAGATTTTAAGCCTGATTGAGTCAAATTGGTAGCTGGAATAGCGGGCTCCTTCTGCACTTCCCATTCCGTTCTGGGCTCTTTCTGAAGTAGCTTTAGCATCTTCTTCATATTTTTAGACATGTGCATGCTCCATGGAGGTTGCGGCGAGTCAATTTCATTCCTCAGGGTAGCGGGTTCAGCTGTCTACTCCCAGAAGGCTTCAGCTTGTGTCTGTATAAAGTTGGTGGTTGCAGCTTGGTTGTTCACCAACACACTCTTGGACAACCCGATCTCCCCAGTCTTGTATTGCTTCTCGACCCAGTCTTTGAAAATATGAAATTCTTGATCGCACGGCTCACTACTCGGTGGTACGGGAAATATAGAGAATTGTCGGTCATTTTTGCTTCGTGAGGTATTTTTGAATCTGGCAATTGTAGACCGTTGTTCAAGGCATCTTTGAATATCTTGCGGATCTTGTCCATTCTGAAAGAGTAAATCTTGTTCTTTTTCTCCTCTAATGAAGGCCCTTATCCTCTTAACACTGTCTTTTGAGACCAGTTGGTTTTGGATTCGCATGCCTTTCGCTTGTCTTCATTGTCGAACGCATTGAAGGCATTGGTATTGCTGGAATTCCCGCTTCTACGGTTGTCGTCCCTCTTGCTCTTCCAAGTCTTGTCTCTCTGAGAGTCCAGGGTAGATTCTTGCTTCGAGCGTTCTAGCATTTGGACTTTCTTAGTCAGCTCTTGAAACTTCTTGAGGCCTGCTGTATATAAGAATGAGACCATCCAATTGCTGAGGTTCCCAATAAGGAGGCTGACGGACCGGTCCTGCTCTAGCGGCGGTTCGCACTTGACAGTGAGATTGCGCCGTCGGGTAATAAAGTTCGTGTTGCTTTCATTTTTCCCCGGCTTGGTTCTCACGAGGTCAGCGATGGAGATTTTGTCACTAACACTCATGAATTTTTGCCGAAACAGAGACTCCATTTGGGCGAAAGTAGTGACAGATCCGTCTGGTATACTTGTGTACCAGTCGAAAGTGACACCGGTCAGGCCGTTGACAAACTGACGAAGAAAGAGTGCATCATTGCCCTATGTATTTTTGCACGACACTTTAAAGTGGGCGACATGCTGATTTTCGTTTCCCGTCCCGTCAAATCTTCCGAACTTAGAAATGACGTAGCCGCTCGGGAACTCGATCAGATTGTACTTTGCAGGATATGGCCGCCCACTACTGCCGATTTCTTTCTAAGCTTCGGTTTTGGCTACCAATGTTTTAACTTTGCTAGTGACCAAATTCATTATCTGATCTTGTGTTAGCGGGATGGTGCTATCTGGGGCTAAGGCGTCCCCAGAAGCGGAATGCGGCCAGCTTTCGTGCGGCTTGCCCAATCTTGGACCCAAGAGGACATGCATCGGTTGCTTTGGGTTGTCATCACCTGGCTCATGAGTAGAGACATGTGCCTGATTGGAAGGCGCTCGAGCAATTTGAGCCGTGAGCTGCATTACAACATTCGTCAGGTCATCGGTTTTGGAGTAAAGCTTGGCCATCTCTTTATCATTGCTCCTGAGCTATTTTCGAAGCTCTTGAAGCAGCTCTTACTCTGCGGACCTGGGGCGGAAAGTCGGCTCTTTTTCGCTGTCTGAGCTTGATTCCACATGGACTAAGTGGTTCTTCTGCCAATCGGCCTCATCGAGAGAGTTTTCATCGTCCAGCGGAGGCGGCTGATCTTGGGAAACGACCACCACATTCAAGCCAGATTGGGCTTGAGATGTGGTGGCCCCATCCCTGCTTTTACTGCGCAAGTTATCGCTAGGCCGCCCGCCCTCCATATAGACCGTATGGATAATATATCCGGCCGTCTTTTCATTATTGGCAACTGGTTTCGTGGACCACTGTCGTGGCCCTTCTGTTTTGGTAACGGACAATCGATTGAAGATGGCTAGCCTGACCAGATTCTTCAGTGGTGCTGGCACTTCTTTTCTGGATTCGCCCCTCTGCTTTCATGAGGCACAAAGAGCCTGATAGACTCTTGAAGAGACAGTGTCATTCTTTCTCTATTAAGGCTGGGACATGTCTCTTTATAGCACCGTTCTGAATGATGTCCCCTTGATTCTGGCTGTCATGACGTTTTTCTGAACCCACTTAAGAGGTTCGAAGGAATTGCTGACTTGTACGGCCGGCTAAGCCATAGTCGCGGGGTGACCTTGCTCTTAGAACCTCACAAGATTCCACTTGGCCGGAGTCCTGGCCCTCTTGTTGGCTCTATATCTGAGCCACGTCTGCCTTTACTTTTCTGATTTATGCACTTGGCAGGCTTCGGCTCTTCGGGGAGCCATCGTAGACCGAGCGATGGAGAGGTTTAGAGATACGCCTGATTGTACAATTGTCTGAGGCGTCGCCTATACTTGTCCGCGACGTTCGATGATGCCCTTTGTTTTGGTAGTTTTGCCCCCAGCCGGAGCATCAGAGAGTCGTTCGGACACCGTTTTACGTTTAGGCTGTGGTGCCTTGGCGATCACAACGTTCGGCCTCTTTCCACTTGAGACCGGTTTGGCCATCTGGTTTTCCGTAACCTCCGCCAGATGAGCGCTTCCAGCAGGATAGATGATGACGGAACCAAATTGACGGGTAGCTCCTCCCATTGCCGGCAGAGATTTGCAGGGAGAACCACGCGGGCATTGATCTTGACCACGTACTGGATCGAGGTCGTGTCGGAAGCTGAATTCATCTTAGAATACATTGTCATTGAAAGTTGATTGCTGCACGGAAAAACATTATTTCAGTACAAATATCGGTATATATGTTAAATGAGTTCGCATGAACACTTGACCCGAGATATGGGAGGAGAGATGTGTCCCACCGGGCGTGCCAGAATCTATAGGGTGTTTTTCATCACCCCATTGAGATAGAAATACGCGTCTCTTGTCAGGCGTACTACAGATTCCCCCTGCCTAAGATAGGCTGGGGTTTATTGATTGTGGGGATCCAAATCTTCGGCAGCCGTGGACTAAACTACCGTTAATTACCCCTCGCTTTTGGAGCTAGGGAACCTCCGATTGACGGGTCAAACTGGTCATGTGAACTCAGTGTGTAGTGTGCGTGCGTTGTGTTTTGAGAGGTCTTGGGTATATCGGGGACCTCGCAGAGTTTACGGAGGTCCCGCTATCCGGATAGCGGGCTGGGGGTCAAGAGCGCTAGCAGCTCCCTTGCAAGGTGCGGGGCAGTGCCCCGTTAGAAATTTTTTCTAACGGGGGACGTGTTTTGAGTGTGGAGTGTATATAAAGCAAAGGGAGTGGCGTCCTAAGGACGTGTGGGGACTAGCGCCTCACGCGCCCGGCACGTGGGCGCTGGACGGCCGCAAAAATGGGGCTTAGCCCATGTACTGGGAGTTGTACTCCCGATTGACTTTTGGAGTTAAACTCTTAAAAAAAAGAGGAAGAGAGACTTAACCCCTACAAAAGGAGTTGTACTTTCCAATTGACTTTTGGAGTTAAACTCCTAAAAAAATATATACTATTTTGTTATTATTATTTTTTTGTGGAGTTAAACTCCTAAGAGATTTTCGGAGATGATGAAAGGGGACCTCTTACCTCTCCTTTGAGCCCTGGATTTTCTCTTGAAGCTTTGATTTTCCCAAAGTAGGATTTTTGGAGTTGGGTCTCCTTCCTCCTCCTCTTTATTGGCTGGATCTTAGAAAAAAAAAGGGGGTGGGACTTAAAAATCTCCCATTTTAGAGATCTGATGGGAGATCTGAGCTCTCCTTTGTGGGTTTTATGGTGAAAAACTATTCCTTTTTTAGAAAAGAAGAGTGAAACTCTTAAATTAATTCAAGAAAAAGAAAGAAGATTTAGAACCTTGAGGAAGGAGAAGGAGGCACAAAACCCTAGACTTTTTTAAGAGAATGAAAAAGTTTTTCTTGAGTTTATCATCATGTTTGCCTTTATAGGCTACATACTTTACATATAGCCTCTTGTGCTTTGCCAAATGGCACTTGTGCCACCCTATGCCTTATGTGCTTATTTATTTTTGCACATAAGCCATAAGGTTTACAAAATTTTGGTTTTCTGCCCATTTTTTATATATTTATTTCTAAAAAATTGCATTGAACTAATTTATTGCTTCATTCTTGGCATGGGGCCGACCCCTTCCATTCTTGGTCTTGACTTGGGCTTGGGCCTACTTCGCTTGAGCCTGGGCCCGCTTGGCTGGGTGTTGACTGACCTTGACTTGGTCAACCAGGGTGTAATTTTTGACCCCAACAGACATATACGTTTATGTTCCTCTCTCAGCTCTATATAGGTCAGGTTATCTGGCGCACATGCAATTTGAGAGAACAAACTCTGCAAGGTTTTTCCACTAAATTCAGCAGTTGATAAGTTTGCTCTGATATGTCGCATACAATAACGATGACTATGAGGTTCTAGCCATGATCTTCGTAGTGCTGTCGGAACCCCTTTCATCCGGTCAGATATGAAGGTAACGTGCCTTCCCCGCACGGATGGAATGTAAAGATGAATGCAAGCAATGAACCACTCCCAATTTTCAGTGGTTTCACCTCCAACTACAGCATATGCCAAAGCGCCATTATTTGCATCGGCCCTGGTAGCAATGAGTAAAGTCCCTTTGTATCTGCTGTATAAGTGAGTCCCATCAATACTGAGAACGGGACAACAATAAGCGAAACCATCAATGGCCGGTCCGAATGCCCAAAATGCACCAGTAAAATATCCTATTCTTTCTGACATTGAAGCGTCGGTTATCTTGAAAACAGTCCCGGGATTAGGAGATTTTATGGCGGCAAGATATCATGGCAAATGTTCATACGAATCTTCCCAATCTCCGTATATTTTAGACAATGCCTTGTTCAACGCATTCCATGCCTTCATATAATTTATTTCAATGAATAATGTATCTTTTATAAGCACTTGAATCATTTTGGGGTCAAATCGACATTCGCTTTCACAAAAGACAATATCTTGTTACATATGAATGTAGAAGTGGCCTATTTATGATTCAAATTCACTACAGGATTCACACTTGATTACCCCGCATACTTTTTAATCTGCCGGAATCCTGTCGGTGATTTCTTTGAGATATATGCATGAAACCTCCATGGGCAGTTCGCATCTATTTTACAAACGGCGGTGTACTTGGTCGTGTTAGTCTTGATTGGTTTAAAAGAAACTCCGTGTTTAATTGACCAAACGCTGACTGCTTGAATTAACTTCTCCTTATTCTCGAACAAATCGCCGACCTTCAACTCACTTTCAATATCAACTGCCGAAAGCCTATCCGCACGAAAGTTGACATTCTCCATTACCGATATAGTTAACATGTGAGGATCTGTTATATTATCGGCAGGTGGATCATCAAACTCAACGAATTCATTGTTAACACATGAATTAGTAATCCACTGCCTATTATTCTCATCGGCAAGAACATGTGCAATTTGCATGCTATCTTGTGCTTGAATCTCGTCCTCATCACTAGCATCATCATCATCATCATCACTTTCATTTCCATTATGTTCCAACACCGCTGGATCCGTAGCAGGTATATCGGTTAGATGGCGGAACCAACATTGGGGACTTGCATGGTACTTGATGTTCCGGCTTCATACCGACGAAATCCTGACTTATCATCTGCAAACGGTGTCCATCCCGTATTGTATAACTGCATGTGCTCGATATTTTGGGGCATAATATTGAATTCGAAGCTTGGTGCTGGCATGCAATTAAAACCGAAGCTTGGCGGTGACATGCAATTATAACCGGGCGGCGGTACATAAGAACTGCACACAAATTTATGAATACTTAGTACTTATAGCATACCCCCACTATCAATAAATAGTGATCCGCTAAATGTATATGCGGTATAAAAATATACAAGGTAACACTTACTTCGTAAACTGCCAATTCACTGGCGTCTCGCTTGATGTGCCTTCACTTACGTAATTTTGATCTATATGTTGTTCATCATTGGTGGGAAACATAAATTCGGTAGAATCAATATTCATATTGAGCATGCGTGTCATTTCTCCTTGTGGGTTTTGCTCAGATGCTCGAAAGAAAGATCAGGCATTTCAGAATAAGCTTCGGGCAGTTGAGCAGACGTCAATATCTCCTTTTTCACAAACAGCTCGATCGATTTTGATTCCGAGGCAAGCATGACTTGTGTATCCTCATCATCGGATACTTCAACGGCGGTAAATTCATGCTCCATCGGCCATTTGCATATTAAGAAGATATTGAACTCTAACGGATTGATTTTGGTAGCTTTGTATACTACTTGGTACAGCTCGTTGTATGTGTTAGACTTCTTGACTTTGGTCATCTTAGTTTTTCCACCAACATATTCGGGAATATTATTTTCTCCAATGGTTAATTGGACACCAAAATAGCAAATTAGATGGATGTAATTATCCGTTATTTTTCCACCTGCCAGAAATATTGATACGCTTTAAGAGTTCTCATCAAACAACCTACTTATTTATTTTCATGATTATACTCAATTAACTACATAACATTACAATAAAATCCATATTTATAGCATGTAACAAGTTGCAAAAACTTGTATCCTATTCATTGATCCGTCATAAGTAAAATCGGGGAAAACCCCTAATATATATCCAATTTGTTTGAATTGCTTACCAATACCAAATTTTAACCAAATTTTTAAATAAAATTAGGATTTAGCTAACCTTCAAGATGCTCATAATGGTGATGACGATGGCGAGGATGAAGACAATTGTTCGTCCATGAATTTCCAACGAAACCTGCACAAGAGAGAGACTGTGAGATCGAGAGCGAGCGAGGAAAATGAGAGAGAGGGGGGGTGGAGGGGAGAAAGAGCAGAGAGAGACAGAGGAGAAGGGAGGTCTGTGGAGAGAGGTCGGAGGAGGTGAGGGGAGGTAGGGGAAGAGAGAGATGGAGAGAGCGAGGGAGATGAGAGAGAGAAACAGAGAGAGAAAGATTGAGAGAGAGGGAGGGGAGAGCAGAGAGAGATCGAGAAAGAGAGAGAGAGGGAGTGTCCGAGAAAGATGAGAGTGAAGTGAGGAAAGAGAAAAGTGGGCTCAGCTTTATTGAGGGAATGGACGCGCTTTGAAAGTGCGTACCATTATTTTTTGTATGGGTTTTTTGGGGCGCAGTTTCAAACTACGCCCCATACAAATGTAGCGCCCATAACAAATATATGGGGCGCAGTTTCGAACCGCGCCCCATAAAAATGCTATGGGCGCAGTTTGAAATCGCGCCCATAAAAAAAATTTATTTCGCGCCAGCGCCAGCTGGTGCTGACGTGGCGCCTACGAGGCAAAAAGTGGTCTTTTTTTGTAATTATTTTTGAAAGTGTTTTTTTTAATAATTATTAGTTATTTTTGGTTTACTATAAAAAAATTCCTTATTCTAGAGAAAGCAAAAGGATTTTTATACCACCAACCCAGTACTCAACCAAAAATCACTTGATGCTTAAAAGGAAAAAAGTGATGATACTCATAAGTGGGAATTTCCCAGATCATGACACGTGGTAGATGATGTGTCCCGAGACTTATAGGACAGAAGCAGGCACGATACATTGAAGGCATTCCTCGGGCCTTCGCCCCGAGGATTGACCCGACCTTTAATGGCCTCCCAGAACACTCTTATGTTTTCCTTACAAATAACCATCGGCTCGCCTCCGAGCCATCATATACGTTGAGCTTCCTCAGCCTCCCAGCTCGCCCCCGAGCTATCACAAAACCGAGCTTCCTCGGCCCCCCGCTCATCTCCGGGCCTCCCGCCGAGCTAAGCCTCCGCGGTTCTCCCGAGCCACCAAGAACGCAGAGCCGAGCGCCTCCGCAGCGGCTCCGCATATCTCGCCGAAGCGAGATATTCACCACCCTACGTCTCGCATCCTACGCTGGCGTATCTCCCCCATTAACAAACGTGTTCCGTTATTAATGGGGAGATCCCATCATTCAAGCGGGCATAACACCAGGGGCGTAACTGACGGCGAAGATTCCGCGCCTGCTCGCTCCATGCAGCCACTCTAAAAGCCCCTCTCTCAGACGACTCAGGTAAGGCAATTTAAACCCAATAAGCCGCTACTCTACTCATTTTCCTCGGCTAACTTGATCATCGGAGGGTCCTATGGTGGTTACCCATCCCGGGACTTCTTTGCAGATAGCTCGGCTTCACCTCAAAATCAACCAATTGAGATCTATACGCCCAAGGAGACAATATACAAGCCCAATCTCAACCGTCCAGCAACGCTCGCGACAGATCGACGGAGGACAGCATCTGAAGGAGATCCTACCCTCCATCAGTTGGAGCCGTTTGTGGGAACCCTGAAAAGTTTCTTCCACCCATTGAAGTCTATCTTCCGCCTTCGACCCAATGGCGAGCGAGAACCGTGATGATCCCGGTACGAGCCGCCGCCTTCCCCACAATAGAGGCGCGGACGGTTCTACTCCCCCTCCCAACATCATCAACATCCTATCGACGTGGATTGACAGACTTACGTCGATGGTGGACGCACTCGTTCGTGTTCAGGCAGCGGGCCCTGGCCCCCAGATCACGGTTCACCCTCCCAGGGATCACAACATCGGCAGAAGAGCGGATAACCCTGCTCCCCTCAACGCCCCCGAACGCCGGCATGCAGACTCTGGTAACCGCAGATCCTGTGCAGCGACATATTCAATGACCCGCTGGGCGCCGCACTACTCTACGCCGCGGCCTCGGGGAAGAGACCATCGCTGCGATGCCCATCATGCTCCCGTGCCACCCGAGGAGGTGTCAGTCATCTCGCCCGCCTTCGGGCGCGACCGACGCCCCCTCCCTAGCCAGGACCACGTAAACAACTTGCGTTAAGGCCGCTCGAAAAGGACGTCACCCGCGGATTTCAGAAATCTGATAGAGCAGAATCGAAGCCGCACCCTGGCGCAGACCCGGAGTGAGGACAGTCGCCACTCCGACTGTGCAGAATCCTTGGGTTACCACCATCAACTCGAGGCCCTTGAGAAGAAAATCGAGGGGATACACCGGGATGGTCAAGCGTCCGGTGAAGGGGCCCGATACTCAGCCGATTCGCTGACGAAGCCATTTACGGAAGAACTGTTGGCTGAGCACGTGTTGTCCTGGAACAAACCGCCCAAGGTGGCCCTCTTCGACTGGAAACCGACACGAAGGACCATCTGGACGCATTTACGGCGAGCATGAGCTTCCAGGATAACTCCGACATGGCTCAATGCCGAGCTTTTCCCACCACCCTCATCCGGGCTAGTCGGGACTAGTTCTGAGGACTTACGCCATGCTCCATCTCGATCTTCGATGAGATGGCCATCCAATTCCTCGGTCACTTTGTTAGGAACAGACGACAGAAAAGAACGGTCGACTACCTATTCACCGTAAAGAGCGGGGATAAGGAAACCTTTAGGGGTTATGTCACTCGTTTCTACAACGCTCTCCTCGAGGTTCCCGAGCACCGGGATGAAACTGTCATCACCGCACTAAGGTCGGGTCTTAGGCACAAAGAGTGGCTTCGCTCTTTTGCATTAGCGCAACCTAAGACCATGGCCGAGGTAAAAGCTTAGACCGAGTAAGAGATCCAACTCGAGTCAGAGGTAAACGCCAACCTGTCCCGTGGCGACCAAGCCGACCAAAAGAAGAGGGGAAGAGAAGAGAATAAGGGTGTCGACCGACCGAAGCCATACTCCCCGAAGTTCCATGAGTACACTCCTCTTAACATCTCCCAGACCGAGCTGTTGGAGAAGGCAAAGGGCGAGAGATTTTTCAAGCTCCCGCCAGTCACCCATAGAGCGGATAAGCATATCCGGGGCCCGTACTGCGCCTTCCATAGGTCGCAGGGTCACCCAACCGAAAACTTCAAACAACTCTGGGACTACATCGAGAAGTTGATCCGCTCTGGTCACTTGGCAAAGTACCTGCGGGATAAATGGCAGGGGGAACGAGAGCAAAGAGACTCGATCCCTTCGGAGGAATTAATGATCGGCCAAATTATGTTCGTTACCTCGGATCGTGCTCGAAAAACCAGTGGAAACCACAACCTC